>CM074576.1:96674609-101674609 GCA_037305975.1 Chrysolophus pictus
TCTGTAGAGATGATTTCTAGAGGTACAGTTAAATATTCTCCATGTTAATATTTAAATATTATTTTTTGTTGCCAGGCTGGATTCAAATCAAAGATCTTTTAGATCACCCAAATTCTTATACTTCTGCATTATTCAAATTCTTATTTTATAGACCAGTGTCAGTTCCTACAGTCATGCTCAGGAGCACACAAAAAGCCCAAAGGATTTTAAATGACATCTTCACATCACTAATAATCGCAGCAGCTAAGTAGTCACAGAGCAGATTTTCCAGGGTCTAGTGCCTACATATATAATTAGTAGTGAATATCTTATAGTATTAAAACTTAGTCATAGGAACAATTTGAAATACCATTGTTTGGAGGTAACCCAAATAAAAAAATGAGGACTGCTCCAAAAGTAATGCCTTTTATTTTATAATGTTGGCCTACAATGCCAGAGGCAGATGTTGGTCATATTCTACTACGTTTTGTTGTGCATAAGAGAAGGTAGCAGAGGGGCAGTCTGACAAAATGACATCTGACATGGAAGTGCATGTGGAGCAAAGGTGTGTCACTGAATTCCTCCATGCAGATGTAATTGCACCCATTGACATTCACAGATGCTTGTTGAACATTTATGGAGATCAAGCAATGGATGTGAGAACACTGAAAGTTGGACTGTGTTGGCAACATTTTCCTAGTTACAATGCTGTCATAGCAGCTGTGAAACACTGGGTCACATGACCTTTGCTGGTGCAGATTTTTTAGAGTGTGGCATGCAGGTTCTTGTTCCTTGCTGGTAAAAATGTATAGCTAATGATAGTGACTGTTGAAAAATAATGTTTTGTAGCTGAGAAATTGTCCTGTCAAATTGTGTTATTTTGCTCTTTGTAGACTCAGTTTTTATGGAAATAAGTAGGAGGCATTACTTTCAGGGCAACTACATAGATACACAGATAGGAGAAGGAAATTCTTCATTTCCAGCAGCGATGAACTCATTCACAACACAATGAAGAAATCATGGTTAAACCTAATGTTTATTGTTACTGCTGATTTCCCATCTTTTACATGAGAAACAGTCTGAGTGATGAGAAGTAATAAATCAGAAGAACAGCTAGGATACTGGATGGTATAGGTGAATGTAACCACTTGTCTGAGGCTACAGAGAAAATCACGACATTATAATATATCCCTGATGGATTGTTCTGTGTTACACTCTGTCCTGACCGAAGCAGAGATTCTAGGACCAAAAGTTAAAATGTATTTATTGAATACATGCACCTTCTCCTTATTATAGAACTTTCACCTCATCAGAAATCTGAGTGCTAATGGTATTTTTAAAGGATTTGGCTAGAAAAGAGACCCAGTATGATGCTGAATTCCATTACAAATCCTTGGTTTTGAAAGGAGTAGGGGAAAGACATCACTTTTGGGACTGAACCTGAAGGCATAGGGAGCCTATTTTTAAATCTTCTAGTCTGCAGAAATGTGACAGTAACAGACTGAAAACATGAAAGAAAATGAAGCCTGGCTGACCCACTTTGAATTTAAGCTGCTCCAAAAAGCTGTTCATTGGAGAGAGGAAGAGGTAAAAGCTGAACTATTTCCAACGAAAAAAGAATGGTGAAAACATGAGAGACATATCTGAACATATTCATTTAAAAAGGAAGCAAAACCCAAACAAAAACATTTAATATCAGAAGAGCAATGAAGAAGAGTCAACAGAGCCTCAAAAAAATGATACAGTTGGCTGAGGGTATGCATTCACCAAGACCACAGAGGTTCTTAATTTCCTGAAGACTTCACTTTTTCATAAGTTTGAGCTAAGTAATAGTAGTGCTTCCCCTTAAGGCGTCTGGAGGGTAATTATTAAGAGTATCTCAGACAATTAGAGATCCTCATTTAAAAGGAAGTTTCTTTTCAAGGAAAGCCTCTTGCGACATAATAAGTGAAAACAGCAGCGCTATTCGGAGTGCTAAATTTTCTCTTAGGAATTTTTCAAGAGAATAACAGTAAAACACAACCTATAAACATGAGTTACACATATGGATGTGTTTGAGGAAGACTTAATTTTATATCATCTACATAAGCAAAATAAAGACAAATACATGAGCTTTAGTTTCTTCTAAGACTATAATACAGCATTACTTGCATATGTTAAAAAAAGGGACAACTACAGGATTCCACTAAAACATCTATTTTTTGTTCCCCTGGAAAGTCAAAGTTGTGTGCCCTGATTCAGATCTCTCATAAATGAGGGCCCCTATATATGTAAAACATCTGACTCTTTCCTTATTATATATCAATGCCAAATTTAATAGCTTTGGAAGACATTTTAGAGTTTGGTTTGCATTATCACCCTTTTCCTCTCCTTCTCGACCCTCTTTCAGAATAAAATAAAAAGTATTACTTGAGATCTTTGATTTCTTATACAGGATGTGTAAAAACTCTGTGCAGCTAAAGATAATGTCTACTCAGGCTCACCATTTAGGTCTTCTGGTTTGTATTTGTGCCCAGTTGATATCTCTGAGAAATTCTTACAGATACCAGATGAGTCAATGAGCCGAGAAATATTTTGACACATTCTGCAGACAGTTTTCCACAGAGTTCAAAAGTACTGTAAAAATGCGAAGCCATGGCATTTTAAGAGCAGTGTGTGGAAGAGGACTCATTAGGGTTTAAAGTCAGCCAAAGGAGCCCAGAGAAGAAAAAAAAACAAACAGAAATTCCCAAACCAAACCAAATAGATACTAGAATGATAGAATCATAGTGTTGGCTGGAAGGAATGTCTGGAGGTCATTTATTCCCAACCCCTTCTCCAAGCAGGACTACTGCCAGCACTAGATCAGGACATCCATGACTTTGTCTAGGTGAGTCTTGTAAATCTCCATGATTTCTCAGCATCCTGGGATAAGCTGTTCCATGGCAGTACCACCATCCCAATAAAGAGTATTTTTCCAAAGCCTGGTTTGAACCTCTTCAGTCATAATATATGGGTTTTATTCCTTTTTGTGTGTCTTCTGTTACTACCAAAAAAAAAAAAAAAAAAATTCTCAGTGAATTTTGTAACTGCCTTTAAGAAAGCTATAGGATGCTATTAATTACCTTCAAGCTTCCTTTTTGTCTCACTAAACAAGCATGACCTTATCAACCTCCACTTCTATGTCAGGTGGTCTATCCCCTGATCACCTCAGAGCTCTTTACTAAATGCTGGGCAATCTCTCAGTGTCCCTTTTGAAATTGAATATCTGGCAGCAGATACTAAGTTCAGGTTTAGCCCTGCAAATACTGAGGAGAAGTGCACCCCTCCTCTGATCTGCTGTCCAGTGTTGCCCAGGTCACTGTTTGCCTTGTCCACAGCTGGAGCACACTGTTGGCTTGCATTCAACTGGACATCAGCCACGAACCCAGCTCCTATTTATCAACTGCCTCTCACCTAAGTATTTCCTATACAGTTTACTTCTTCCCTGGTGCATAACTTTCTTCTTCTTCTTGCTGAACTTCAGGAGGTTCTCAACAAACTCTCTCCACCCCCTTGTTGCTTTAGGGTCTCTTGGGATTCTGGTTTCCAAGGATAGGAGCAGAACGACCAAGATCTTATTTTGGACATCCCTGAAGCTTAACCATAGTAAGTCTAGTTAGTGAATGGACTACTATAACTTCAGTACATGAGAGAAGTATTTTAAAAATGGAGGAACCAGTTAAGATGTAGAAAAGTACACATATATTTAGAGAATTGCTCTAAATGTTGAGGTCAATATTTAAGAGTGGTATTCATTCTTTTTTTCTTTTAGTAGTGACTAATGCTAAAAGATACACATAAAGAAATACATATCTTCCTTCTACTCTGCCAAATATTTTTCTTTCCATGTCTCATTACTATGAAACGATTCTTACAAAAGTTACGATTATTCTGTACTGCACACTTGTTTCAGCTACTGATAGCTGAAATAACATCCGTCCTATTTTACTGACGTCTACAGATTATTATATTGCTTGTGCAGAGATACATTTAGTATGGTTACTATTCCACTGACTTTGGTGGAATTACACCAGGCATGAAAGGAGCCCACCCACTGTCTTTACCTTTTGAAAGCAAAGCTGTGCAATTGTAACAGGCACTGCATTATGTCTTTGCTAAATTCAAAGACATTCTTCTACCCAAGAGCTCCCCCTTCTTTCTATGCACCTTTCTCCTTTCTTCACTTTTTATTACCACATTGTTCCCTGCAAAAGATCACATTTGCATTTCATTAAGATTACTGCTGCTGTTTAAGAAACACCATATCTTACTGCATCATGCTGTGTTTTAATATTTCCTGTTTTATTCTACTTGCATTTCTTTTAATAGATAAGTATATATTTTCATAGGCAACAAAATCAGGCAGTTTAAGGAATAAATTGATAAATTGGCATCTAGAACACTAGCAAGCATCCTAACTCTGTGCCAGGCTCAGAGGAAATATCAGAGCTGCCAGTTACATTGGCTGAAGTGTCAGACTATAACCAGCCAGGAAGAGATTGTCTGTCTGCTGGAAATGATTATTGTCATTATTTAGACTTGAAATGGTGCCCACTGCTTTCTCTTCAAACATAGGCAAGGTAAGGAAAGTCTGCCCCACAAATCGCCCCATGTAAATACAGCTTTAATCCTACAAGCCATCTATGAGACGGTGGTTTCTAAGGGGAGTAGAGGAGGCTGGAGGAGAAGAACAAATTGCTTAAGGAAAGAAAAAAATCTGCCAAAGTTCTGCTTGCAAATATAAATATGCATTTATATGTGCTCCTATGTATAGGTACATGCTCACTTTTTGAATGGCAAGACAGTCTTTCTCTCATACTGAACAGCATCCCGATTCCACAGTGGATTCCATGGTTGCAGGCACACAGAAGCAGCTGGGTAGTTGAGGGAATCTGTAAGGGATGTGATTCAGAGACAACTGCACTGTCAGTGCTATATACTTAGAGGAGTCATATTGAGAAGGCAGAATTACTGAGCATGGGCAGATGTTATCCATGGCTTGAAACTATTCTGTAACACAGAGGGACCACTATAGCTGTCAGTCAAATGGTATTATTGTTTTAACATGACAACACTATGAATACACATGAACATAACACATATCTGAGTGCTGCTCCTTAACCATATACTCCTGTCCCAAAATTTGTAGTTTTGGAGGAAGAAAAAGAATTCCTGAGGTCAGTCTCAGGACAGGTGCTAAGGTGTTGGGCACAAGAGTCCTGTGGGATCCAATATTCCACATTAAGGAACTTTTGGATTTTGTGTTGAGGGACGTAGCTTAGTGAGAACTATTGGTAATAGGTGGATGGTTAGACTGGATGATCTTGTAGGTCTTTTCCAACCTTCGTGTTTCTGTGATTCAATATTCATTATTCAATATTCAATGGGTTTGCTCAGGCTGTGCCTAAAGCAGTGCTTGCAGATTTGGAGTGTCAAAGGGCAGCAAATTGGCCTTGAGGTCCTTTCCTGAGCTGTCACTACTATACAGCAAAAATATAACCTGCCTTTTCCCCTTCTGCCTACCTGTATTCTCTTTTATCTTGAAATTCCGCACTATATCAACCCATTTTTGTAAATTTCTCTCTAGGACTTCTTCCTTTACTTAGCCAGCAGATTCACTGCTGTGTAACATCATGTAATCAATACCTCTCACTGTCCCTCTTGTCCCCACCTCCCTGTAAATACCATACCAACAATACAAGATAAAGCAAAGCAAACCCTAACAACAAACACAAAATAAACTGGCCTCCTTTCTCCCCTTGTCTACCAAAGTAATATGCTTTAGGTAAGGAGAAGAAAATCCAGTCTATGAAGATGCACTTTTAGCAATAAAATGTGGTATAAAATTAACAAATTACTTGTAAAACCGTTTACTTGATTATTTGCTTCTATATGAAGTTCAAACTATAAAAGATAACATATTCAGTGTATGAGACTCCTGGTCTGAGAGGACCCAAAGCAGAAAAGAAAAGTAAGGATGTGCAAAAGGAATAGGAAAGGACTTGGATGACTGCCCTGTAATGAAAACTGATATCAGCATAAGCCAATGTAATAATTCATCTCAGCCAATAGATTGGCTAACTGCTAATATATTGTGAATACAATAGACAGTGCAGGCTGTGTAAGATGAATGTTTTTCTGTATGCAAGCTGCAGCTAAAAGGGCTATTTTCCCCTTTCATTAAACTGGAATAAATAGTGGTTATAATATTACATATCTCTGGCCTTATCTCTGACAGTTCCCTCATGCTGAAATAGGAGATTGCTGCAGTATGCAGCATAGCTTCTCAGTGTGTTCTGTGTGCGAGACAGAAAGAGAGTCATTCATGCTGGAAAATATCTGGCAAAATTTCAAAGTTGTTTCCCTTTTTAATCAGTTTTGAACATGGCTACAATGTGTTCTGGGAATTTTAAGTACATTTAGATATACATTTCTGTTCACTGTTAGTGAATTATTCCTTTTTTTTTTTTTTCCACAGTACAGCTTCCAATTGTTCACATCTTGTGTGACATTCTAAAGAGAAGTACTGCATTTTCTTCTGAAGTATCTACACAGTCAAAGAAGTCTTTTGTGACATACAACCTATGAAGAACCACACAATACAAAGAACAGGAGCAATTTACCTCCTGATAGACCTGACATGACAGACAAGGTAAGATCAGGTACAGTAGTCTCTAACACTCTCCAAAATCTGTTTGCATTTGACACTTACATGAGAGTATGAAATTGAAAGAGAACTTCCTGGTCATCTCATTCTGTCCCCTGCTACCAATGACAGCCATGTCATACAGTCCCCTTGACATCCATTGCCCCCCATGGCAAACTTTTTTTCCTCACCTTGCTTCTACTTCTGTGAACAAAGCAACATTACTGCTAAGAATCAGCTTACACTGTGCACACTCAGAGTTCTTCTGAGTTATCAGAGACTGGTACTTTTCATCTACTACGTCTTGAGGATTAACGCCTTCATTCAAGCTTAACGATCAGTGTGTGGATTCAGTTCCTCAGGTGGCTCCGTGATATTCCCCTTTATGGCCCTAAAATGACCTGCATGATTGGTTGACTTTTGGCACTGTCAAGAGGCAAGTGCTGGTAATGGAAGAATGCGGCCCCATTTTGTGTCTTTGTTTTGGAAAACTAACAAAATGATGGCATGGAGGCAACAGCTAGGAACTGATGGACTTCAGCTCCTCCTTCTCTTCCTCTCCAAGAAAAGACAACTTGAAACTTTACATAAAACTTAGGCTGATCAAATCTGTAGGATATAATTATTGTATTTTTTAAGACATCCATCTTTTAAAACATGTAGGTCCTTTCTTTGCAGTGCAAATTCTGTGTAAAATTATACAGAATAAATACAAAATAAAACGGGCTAAAAATAACATCTCATGAGCATGAAAATGATAGAAAAGATCTTTGTAAACTGTCAGCACACAGACAAAAATGTGTTCCCCTTTTACTATTTTCTTTTCATTGAGATGTAAAAAATATTTTTCTGCTTTTCCTGTGCTTTTTCCTAAGAGGAAAATGGATACTTCAGGAGTGTTTGAATAAAAACATTCCAAAATAAAATAAACTATTTCACATTTTCTGATTATTGTTGTATACTTTGTCCAAAAGGTTTTTTTTTTTAAATCTTGTACATAGAGTGAGTATTGGCAGTGCTTCTCCTACTTTGTTCCTGCTTTCAAATCACAATTGTTTTTGAATTTTTCACACAGTTCAAAGCTTAATACCTTCATTTCACCTGGTGTCTTGTTCTGATATTCCCATGAATGCAAGAACAGTATTTCCTAGTGATAAACAGACCTAACTCAGTAAAAACTTTACTTCAGTGAAAAAGGTCTGGACTAACAGTATTGAACGGAACATCTCAAAACAAGTCTTACTGAAGCACTGCACCTAAGATTCATTTATGGTGGATTGATTTGGGGACTGCAATGCCAACTTTAGTGGAATGTAAGCACAGGTATCTTATTTACTCATTGGTAAAGACTGGATTGGTTGGGCCAGGTGAGTTTGTACCACTCAGCACTGAAGCTGGAAGACCACCCCCCTTGGGGCAGTACTAGCCTTGGAAAATCCTTCTCACATTTCCCAGATTGGAATGACCAACCCCTTGTTTCTCTTTGCCTCCGTCTCCCATTTGTCAAGTGAGACAAAAGTACTATAGAGTTATCAAGTACTTTACAAAACATTTCAAATACACTGACAAAACATATTTATCTGAATCAAGTATGGAATTAAGAACATTCATTAGATAATGAATATTATGAATGTTAAGAACAATCAAAATAGTCATAGTACGTCTTATGTTTAAATGTAGTTCTGTAAAATGAATGATTGAGTCAACAAAGACAGACTGGTATGTGAATGCAATCTGGACACGGGAAAGCTTCCCTTGAGGTGGTTCACAGGAACTGGGTGACAGAACAGTTCCTCCTTCATTTACCTAAGAGAAAGAAATAAATATTTTTGTCTTTTGTTTAAAAAACTAAAATGAATTGAATTGATACTATGCTATGGAAGAGTTAAATCCCTGTATAAATTGCTGTAGCAACTTATTGGAAAGAAAGAGAGAAAAATTCCCTAGAAGAGAGAATTTAATACTTTTGGTGGTGTATGGAAAAAATCACTTTGGGACAGTAAACTACAGTGATACCATTCATTATCGTAGCACCCAGTCAAAAAATGTGAGCCACTTAAGTACTCTGATATTTAAGTTTCTTCAACCATACCCGCAAGTGCATATACTTTTTATTGTCTATAATGGACAAGAAAGCTGTTTACCAGATTTGCAGCTCTAAGCACTTTAGAACTTATTGAACGTCATTTCAAACAATGGAATAACTCCAATCCTCCTTTCAAACTGCCTCAGAAATGTAGCATTCACTTGCAGCATTCTGTTGTAATTCACAATTTTCTGATGCAAATTTTCTCTGCAAAACAGACACAATTCATAGCAGGTTTTGCTCATATTGGCAATGTATAGATATTTGACTTCTTCATTTGGAGAAAGCTAAGGGGGCTCAGGAGACTTAGAGAGCGAAGTTGTTTATATCTACTTAAAGGAAGGCTGTGAAACAGTTTGCAATTGTGTCATCTCAATGACTAACAGAACCGCAAAACAAATGTAACTTTCCAGTACAAAATTTGATTTTTGCTACATTCCACTAAAAATTTGCAAGCCTCACATACCAAGAAAACCATTCTCTGACTTATTTATGTCCAAGTAATATCATTATATTTCATCTAGATTGCTGGTGTAGCTGGGTGGCCAGAAAAAATGATTTTTTCTTCAGATTACATTGGTCTGCTTTCTGGAAAGTAAATGGTCTTTACAGGTCCCCCAGAGACCTGTAAATATTTGAAAACACTTAAAAAATGATCATCTGGGGCTTTTTGGCAACTACATTGAGGTATACATTTCACAAGTTTGAATTCTCACAGCATCTCACAATGGCTTGCTAATCAAGCATTCCCTGGCTCATTCACACACAAATCTGCTGCTGTACATTTGGATGCATTTACAGCACATCTATAGAATGGAGATCATTTGTAGCATACGGGCAAAAATTATTCTTTTGCACTTTTAATAAAACGAAACTCATTTCCACTGTGTGCAAAAGAAAATAATTTTATATATATATTTCATATATATCAGCACTATAAAGAAAAGTCATACTGTAACAGATTAAAAAATATCCTATTTATTTCTCCGTATTGAACATTTGGTGGTTATACTTTGTTAGACAAAGTTCACAGTCTGTATATTTGTAGTTAATTTGGAACCATCTCCTGTGAAAATGGAACCCTGCGTCCTGTAATGATCACGTCTGGAAGCATATGTAGTTCAGTAATTAAGGAGGAGACTTTAAAGTACTGAAAAAGGGGACATTGTAGAATTTGTTACAAAGCTAACACATTAGCTATCTGTACATGCTTAAAAAAAACAAAGTGGTAGAATTTTGTGATTCAGTTGAGTGAAAGTCGCTATGCTTCTATTATTGCCGAACCACAACAGTGAGAATATGACCAGAATCTATGGGACTGTACTGTCTTTAACAATCAATCACACTTTCTGACTATTTCCTGATTCTTTGAAACCTCTCTTCTAAAATGCATGCATGACAACAAGTTTTATCGCCTTTAAAAGTGTTACCACAAATAAATGTTCCAGCAGCAGGCAGGCTCCCTCCTTTCCTCTCCTTCCTGCCACAATGATGGTATGAATGCTGCAGCTTCATACGCCACAGCACAACTGCCTGAAGCAGAGACCACGCTGGGAGTCTATCTGCAAATAATGGACTGCACTGTGTCAAGCGACTGCTCTGATACAGCTGTAGGAGTATTTACACCAAAATGTAAAGACTGATACAGTACTCTCTAATAAGAACCAGTAGGGAAGAGAAAACGAAAGATGACTTGCCAGTTAAGGTGCTGAATTCAGATGTTTATGTTGAGTTCAGTTCTTTCTTTCCCTGAAAGCTCTTAAAAACTCTCATGGAAACTATTTGATCACCTCGTTTCCTAACATGATAAAAGACTGCCTTTGCACGTCTCATCAATTTAGCAGCAAACTGCTTGAAGATGCAGTGTCTCACAATTTAACACATTTGGTACATTTAGCACACAGCTTTGTGAGATCCTGATCTCACTGAGGACCCTTCTGACATAAAAATATGAGGAAATCTTCTTCTGCTAATCATGTATTTTACGGCACTCTGAAGGCTGGGAGTCATCTGTTTTCAGGTTCTTACTCATTAGCTTTTACAGATGCAGAGTTCAAACCTGAGCTTTAGCCAACTGCAGCTTCAAGAAGCCCCTCTTCCCCTGCTGCACCTTGGCTGCCTGCTTGGCTCTCAGACAGCAGTTAGTGCTGTCCCAGATTCTGCAGGCAGCGTATGGCACCAGAAGAGTATTAAGGCAGCCAGACACACTCAGCCAGCATCCAGGCCAACTCTTTCCCTAGCCATGAAGGCTAAGGCTGATAAAGGGGTTGCTGAAGTAGTTATCTGCTATGCAAAGGAGCTCCTATAAACACATTCGCTGCTTCCAGCAAATAGTGAGAGAGGTTCACGCAGTTTTTGACTGAGATACCTATTTTCATTTGCATCATTCCAAAGCCTCAAAAGGAGACAGAAGGGCAGCCTGATGTGCCTTTCTATCAGTAAGATTAATCAATTCCTTCCTTTTTGACTAATTCTCATGTACATGCAACCCTAATGCACAGGTAAGCAAATTGACAGATTAAGAAAACCTTCTCTTCTCCAGTTTTGCCAAACACCATCTGAGACAGCAGGTGACCTTGCCACTGTCCAGATGTCCATTCTGCAGTAGCAATCCCAAGCCATCAGCTAAAGGCTTGGCTGAAGAGGGAGGGTGGACAGCTCCTCTTTTTCAGTCTATCTCCTATGAAAATCAATCCTGTCTCCAAAAGCTACTTACCTACTTTAACATACATACCAATATATTTCTATATATGAGATACATTTTTATATTCATGCATATATAGATATGGTTAAAATACATTTTATTAATGCTGTATTATTTTCCCCCATTCCCTAGGATTTCTGTGTCAATGATGATAATGTAGTTCCTTTCCACAGAGTTCTGATTCAACTTTATATATCCAGTCCGGTTATAAGTATGTCATGCAAATATGCAGTTGCACTGTTTTTCTGAGCAGCAACATCAGAACACTGCCAATGGGCAGTATCATAAAAGGAGCTATTATGCACTTTCTTCATACACCACAGGAAGGAAAAGGATAGGAATTCATGTCACACCTTCTCCATTGGTAACACTCATAAATTTCCAATATAGGGAATCCATCAGCTGGCAATGTGATCTTAAAATTTCATTACATGTTCCCAGGACCTGAAAAATTCAGCAGTGAACAGTGGGCAAAGGACACATCAGGACCTCAACAAGAGCACAACTGTGCCTCTGCTGAGCCCTGCTGGAGCAGCAAGATGTGATGTAGCGATATTTTTCTTAATTACTTCTTCACAAGGTATTATCAAGTGTAGTTGCCTTGGTGGTCCTCTCCTTATCCAGGTTTGCTTTTTGTTTGTTTTTCTTCAAGTCTACCAACATAGAAAGAAAGACAATATACCCTGCATACCTGACAGCCCAGATGCATTGACAAAAACAAATCTGACCTCAAAGAATAATTTTGCCCTGTGGGGGATCGTGAAGCAACACATTATACTCACATGTGGGACATAACTCACATGGGGCTGTGTTATCTTACCATTGTTCCCATTTTTTCTTTCTAGCAAATACAGGAAATTAACAGATTAGTGTAGTTTGTGGGGATGCCTGCACTACCATCTTCAAGGGACTTATTTTTTCTTGCTAACTGGCCAGTGAATTGTCAAACTGCCTACAGGAAGAATATATTTCTGATGTGCCTTTTTCCAGATGGCTCCAATCCCAGTGTCCAGGTCTTTCCAGAAATAGAAAGTAAAGCCCAATGCATGCCGCAGTTTGTCACTACTTGTAGTGATCCTTGCCATGGAAAATGAAATGCTGTAGATAGAATTTTAGGAAATGCCTGATGACTCTATTTTTAGCTGTGCCACCCACAGCTGTATTTCCTGCTGCAGGGTATAGCAGATTATGAACAAATTGCCTGTCAGGCACATCACAAAACAACTGACTCGGCATGCCTTTTGGGGTACACAGACAGGACACACCTGTATGCACATTTCATGTTCAAAAGAAAATCTGTTTGGAAATAACAAAAGTTATATGCTGTAATTACAATAACTTACCATTTGAAATAGAAAAAGAGAGAAGAGAACATCGAATACTAAATAAAAGCCAAATCAAATTCTAGATGATATATTGTGATGAACTGTAAAACACTGCTATAGTTGTACCTGATATGTCCAAATGCAAATTTATCTGACTCAAATGTATTACAGTAAGAAAGAGATAAATAAAGACATGTAAATATGTGTAGAGCATCCAGAACTCATGAGAAGGTTTCAAGCACAGGATGCAGCCTACTTTATGTGAAGTTGAACTACTTTTGAATTCCACTTACTTTTGAATTCCATGCTCAAGATCTAGTTTTGAATTATTTAGTTTCAGACATAGCTGAGAGAAGCATGATGACCACTGCTGCAAAGGAAGGCATGGCCTCTGTCCTGTTCTGGAAGTCTATGAATGGCTTAACATGAGACATAAGACTCTCATGTCTTCCTATAGTGAAGAGCATAAATGTGGAGCAAGTCTTTGCACGGCGGACAGTGAGGAAACTGAAATAGACTTATTTTACAGCATAGCATTTACAGAAACATCTGCATAAAAGCAGAAAATTCTTTGCTCTGCTTCATACAGGTTAGAGAGATTTATATAGTTTAAAATCTGATCTGGCTTTCTGGAAACGTGCTCTGTTTTTCTGATCAATTGCCCACTTTAAGATTAGGTAAGGAGTGAGCCAAAGTGAGTCATATTGACAGAGATTTTCCATCTTTCTTGTGAAGATACTTGTCATTGAAAAGTAAGAGCTTAAAGATAGAGAATAAGAGAAATTACTTTTCAGTTTGTGACTATGTTCAGAAGAGACAGAGATTAAATGGAGAAGCCTTGCCAAACAAGATCTAATGTTTGAGGAGAGAATAGAAAACGGAACTTTTTGTAGAGCAGATATTTCTCTGGACTCACTGTTCTTCCTTCAGTTTCATCTGCAAGGATCTGAATCATTCAGATATCAGATAGGTCCTATAGATGAATACAGAGATCCTATCTTTAGCTAGTAGATCAAGAGTGAAAACACAGCAAATGCACAGTAGTCTGGTCCCAGCTATAAGTGTCTGGTATATGAGAAAGGCTGAATGGATGGTTCCCCATGTAATTTAATTAATAAAGTTGCAGCCTGATGCTTAAATACCCATTTTCTCCTCTTGCATGTCTTGAAGGAGCTAAGTATGGGTCATGATTTGCTCTCTCCCAATGACTGGTTTAATTGGAAATCTGTCTGTTTCTATTGCTTATTATCAAGGATAGTGATCACAATGAAGATTTAAGAGCATACATCTTAATTGAATTTAACAGAATGTGCTTACTCAAACAAAACTTCATTTCCATCTTCATGAATCAAAATAAAGAGCCAATCTATTTCTTTTTACTTATGTGCTGATTTCCAGTTTTTAAAAACCATTGTCAACAGAACTGGAAATGTGAGACACCTGCTCAAATATTTTTTGCACAGTATCCTAACTTTCGCAAAAATTTTGTAAATTAGTATACATTTTTGACTCAAGTAATTAGCCACTTCTTCAGGGAATAAGAAAATTTTTCATCTGATTTTTTTTTTTTTTTTTTGCATTTAATAGTCTTTCTATGTATTTTGAAACATGAATTTCTCATATACTTCAGTTGCAAAGGGCAGTTTTCAAATCACATTATCTAATTAACATTTAAATCTTAATCAAAATTTCACTACTTACAGTTTTGCATATCATAAACAGCAATGTAACTTCAGCATAGTAACTATTCTAAGATTTGTTATTATTTTATTCAAAAGGTCTAGGCATATAAATAAGAGAAACAAAGTACAAACATACAGTAAATAAAGTTTCAAAGAGTAGCATATTAAACCAAGTTTGAAGAGCCATTAGTCACAGATAAGTCAGGTTTAATGGATGAAATACTTCGAGTTTTTGTTCTATATTTCTTTTGTACTCTCATGAGGACTTAAGAAAGAGTCATAGCATTTAAAATTCCCAACAAAATGTTTATGCTTTCCGTGCATGTGTGACTTCTTGACCGTGGACTCAGTTTTGCTTCTCCTGAACAATATGACAAAATTTCCATCGACTTGAAATGAAGTGGAATAATGTCAAGGAGTTATAGATGTTAAAAAACTTGAAGGACTATTTCATACTAATAAAGATTTTTCTGTCCTTCCCATTTCTGACACAAAGAGACATTTGAAAGTCTGGACTAAATCAAAGCAGTCTATTCTTAGAGTTAACATTGAAATACTGATATGAAATATGTTGTATAATGACAAACATCAATCATTTTATTTTTGAAGCATAATACTCTTTAATATTTTGTTTCATAACATCTGGAGCTTTCCATTCTCACTTTATGTTTCCCAGTGATGTTCTGAGCAAATGTGTAGAACTCCTTTAGGTTTTGTTTAGAAGCTTCTCAGGGGGATATTTACTATTCATGATTAGATGAGAAATTACTTCTAGAAAATTTACCTATTGCTGAGTCCACTAGCAAAACCTTTTCATATTTAAAATTAACAGGTGGATCTTCAGTGATTGATCACATCACTGTTGTCAAAGTAGTGACATTCTCATAATGCAGCGACATTCAGATGCAAGATATCTGAAAGTAATTATCTCCACTGAAATACAATTATCAAGGTCATTTATGCAATGTATGGCATATACTTAAGAGAGAATAGCACAGCTATAGTAAAGGATTACTAGGAAGACTGGGGAATGGAGATCTGCTCATACAAGAGGTATGTTTCTAAGTTACAGAAACATATCTAAACGTATGTGTGTGATGTAACCATTAGTTTGTGCCACACTACTAGTTACAGATAGGTCTTAGCTACCTCTGCTCCAACCAAGCTGAGCAAGAAAGCAGTTTCAGAAGGAAATTATAGAGGCTTTGAGTGTGTGTCTAGAGGAGTTGTATTTAATACCCACACAATTCTTGCCAGGTATTTGCTCCTAATAATTACTCAGACAAAGTAACAATAGATTATATAAAATCTATGACCCAACTGATGGAAAATCTCATTCTGCTGAAGACCCTTCCTTCTTAAGATCTGAAGTGCTTAATGATGCAACTGTTTCATAAATACAAATGCAGAGTAGACAACTTGTGATGTATTCAGTGCTTTACTTCAGGGAAATATTCACAATGATGGCTGCTTGTTTCTATTGTTAAAAGCTATCTGATCTCAGAAAAAAAAAAAATTGTACTGCTAATTTTGTGAGAATTGCAAAATTTCAGAATATTCATTTAATATAATATTAATGTGTTTTTTAAATTTTCTTTTGAGCTAGGCACTGGAAATTTACAGGAAATAATTAAAAATAACACAAATTCATTCCCATTTCTCTCCAGATTTAGTATTTATAATCTCCAGATTTATGAAGATTTCATTTTTTTTTCTTACTTTGAACTATAATGTAAAAAATATCAGCAAACATATATATATATATATATATATAAAATAGTTGCAGTCTTCAGAAGGCTGTGAATTCTGAATGGGGCAAGTATATCTCATTTTCATTGGGAGAAAATCTTTCTAAGAAGTCAATGATTTGTCAAAATATTCTGCTGTCTGTGAGCAGTGACAGCAGCTTTGATGTATTGACTTGTGCATTACATTGATTCCAAGGTATAAATACTGTAGAAGTAATTAATCATTCAATAGTTAGGGAAATACTTGTTTGATGTCTACTCATTAGTCCTGAAGACAACTTTTTAAAAAGTTTTAAAATAAACTTAGAGGAATAGTTTTAATTTATGAAATTGATAGTAAAGCTCTCGAAGTTCTGCATCCCATTCTACAATGTTTTTGAAAATTACTTCCATTAGACTCTGTTTTTACATGGCATATACATTTCACACTGTATGTGCCATTAACTGCTTAAGCTCGGAAAAGCAGTAAAAAAAGTTATGCAAATTTGGATGGGGACCTATAGACCAAATATAATTTATGTTACCTTCTGTTACAGAAATTGAGAAGTGATGCATTTCAGAAAATTCTTTAATGTATATTAAAAAACAATCCCCTAGATTCTTAGCTACATAATGTTATAAACCTTTTAAGGTGTTACATAAAGGGATAAAAGAGTTCCTTGTGAATCTATTTTTCATATGTATTAAATCTATAGCACAGCTGAGATTATAAAGTTTCAGCATACAAAGCAGCTACAATAACATACATTTAAAATCTCAAAAGAAAAATGTTAAACAGGAACGTTATGGCAACTACTGTTGGCTTCTTTACTGAAGGCAACTTCTTCACTTTGTTCCACTGCTGTGGTTGAGATAAAAGGAGGCAGTTTTCTCTCTACTGCATAAAACCACTCTTTCCTCTTTTGCGTGAGGCCCAAAGACTTCAATATTCAAGGAATGGAAAAGTGTATATTTATTTGTTATTCTCTCTTGTATAGAACTGCTTCTTTGAAAGTACAAGCAAGATTAAACATAGCTGTTGTAATACGATTCCTACAATGTTGGCTATTTTGAAAATATAGTTAGATTGGGATTTTAAAATAAAAATGTTTCTGGAAATGTTGTCTCAAAAATTAAATATATGTAGGTCTAAATAACACAGTGACTTCCATTCTAATTTTAACAAAATATGATATAATGTACACTGTACAGACCAGTTTCCTAAGTTCTATTGAGACTTTAAAGTTTTCATTACAGAGAGGGAATTTTGACTTCAAAAACTGAAGTTTTGTAACTTTTTGACGCACTCTTGAAAAGTACATGAAGAACAGTAAACATATTTGTAAGAAAGGACTGCCCACTGGTGACTGTTGCTCATGAGTTTTGCTGCTGTTGGTAAAATAAGATCCAGATGTCTAATTTCAGCTCTGAACACACTCTCGTCTGTGATATGGAAGACTGTTTTAAATAGCTTTCTCCAGCATGGCCTAATGTTACAGCACAATTTCCATAGGTTTTGAACATTGTACAAAAGTGAGTAGCCTTTTCTGTGAGTGAAATGCAAGCTTCTCCAAAGCCAGTGAGAATAGGATCCCCTTCCCATCTTCTTTTCCCCATGGGCTGCAGTTATGGTTTAGTTATGGTGACATCTCAGCTTCCCACTCCTGTGATCAATTTAAATGAGGATGAAGGAAATGCTCCAATTTTTGCCATTTGTTTTGCAGGATTTGTCTAGGTCTCTGTACTGGTATATGGTATGCACAGTGTGAAATCACAACTTGCTTTTTCTTCAGAAAAGAGAAGGGAGAGCCAAATCCTCTTCAGGGATGCACAGAACATGAGGCAATGATCATGTGTGCAATAAGGGAAGTGTCAGCTGAAACATGGGGGCAAAAATCTGATGGTGAGGGTAGTTAAAGGTGCTGCATGATATCTCTGTCCACAGAGACACAGAGATTGCAACAGAAATGAGAGGGTAAATGGCCAGAACTGGCTTGGATGCTGCTCCTGGTCACAGAGACCACTTCATGCTTCCTCAGGAGGATACATAGTAGACACCTTCACTGGTTTTGCTGTATTGTCTGGTTCTGTCCATAATACTAGAATGCTTCCTCGTTTTTAACTAAATGTTTTCTAGCCACCAGCTATATTTTACTAAGTACATAACTGCTGTCAGAGGTTCTCTTGAAGATGTAGCCTCCTTGTTTGTTCCTATTCTTCAGCTTACTGCTGACAGTAAGCAGCCAACTGCTTCTATGACCTCCCTAGCAAGGCAGCATGGAGATAAGGCAGATGTTATTGGGTGGATGTGTCTCTCCAGTTTCCCTCTACTGTTCAGCAAGCAGAACAGGGCTTCAAAATAGTGACACCTTAAAAAGCAACTGGAGGAAGTTTATGTTTCCCCTTAATTTGTATCTTTAAACTACACATTTTAAAAAAGGAAGATGGTTATAAAAAGCTACAAAATAACTGTATGGCAATAATATCAGTGTTTTAATAGCTTTCAGTTTTCCCAGAAAAATTTGCACAGTCAAGCATGACACTTGATTACAGAACTTGGTACTAAAGACACCTTAAAAAGTATGTTGTTTTTCTTAGCAAAGGAAAAGGCACAGAAAACTTCTAATTGATTTACAAATGAAGAGTCAGTCTTAAAGTTTTAGATGCCTAAACCTTCCAGATCATGAGAATTAGGCTCATAAGTGGGATCTCAAATTTTTAGAAGTGAACTTTTTGGAGAACAAATAAATAAACAACAAAACCAACCAACTAAAACCCAACAAAACCCAAAAACAAATAAACAAAAGTAAACTGTTGAACACAAGAAGCCTCCTACTCTAGAAAAATAACTTGCTCTGGAAATCCCTGCTTTGACTATAGGTAGGATCTGGTGTTCTCAAGAGCCCCCTTTCAACCTAAATTATGCTGTGATTCTATGATTCATATGGCATTTAGAAGTCTATGAAGTTTAGAAGTTGCAGCTCACAGCAACTCATGCTGAGCAGTCCATGCCTTGTCAAACACTGTAAGTGAATCCAGTAACATATGCAATGAACTATATAACCTTGTGGTTAGCATCAGGCCCAGCTGTGATTATACAGCATTGATGAAGAGGATAACAACAGTATCACAAGCCAGAAGCACTCTTCATAACCCAATGGAGAACACTCTAGCAGAAGATGAATGAGACCCTATTTTATCATCATAAAAGCAAATGAAATATTTACTGAGTAGGACTAGCTGCATGAGAGCCAAAATCAACAAAATTAACACTGAAGGAAGGAAGAAATGCATTTATAAAACTCAGAGCTATAAGGTTATCCATACTGAGGGAATATGAGATTTACCACATCAGTAAATAAATCAGAAAAACAATATTTAGGAAGTAAACTGATACTTTAGACCTACTTTTCTAAAGAATGATGAAGGTTTCTGGAAATCATACTTTAAATAAACAAGGACCACGTACCCATTACTTGGATATTATCTCACATTAAAGGCATATATCAAGGCAAAGTAAATAATAATGGTGCAGATAAAAGAGTCTTTACATCTGGAAGAAAAGTATAGATGAGTAACATCGGAAGCTACAAACAGCTTCTGTGAGAGCCATAGTTGAACAGTACCTTGGAAAACATTAGAGGTAACTTGTAATAAAGTTGAAGCCATCAGCAGTATACCTGTACCAGCAAGCAGTGAATAGATTTACATATTCTTGAAAATGGTAGGCTGTGTATGTGCCCCGTGCTAGTGACTTTTATTTCTTGAGACCACAATATAGCTGGACAGTGTGGGTGTTACATCCTCAGAACACACAGGAAGATTGGCTCCTGTTGGTCTGCACTACTTGATAATGTGGACAACAACCTTGGTGCTTCTGAAAAGGGTCCCCACAAAGATCTTCATCAGCCAGATTCTTGCTTGTACACTTGCTTATGGACAGTAATGAAATGATGTCAGTATGCTCAGATACAGATTTTGTGTTCATTTCTAGTAGACTTGCCCTTTTTAAACTGAAATCTGATCATAAACCTGTTCTTGCTTCTGAAAAACAGACTATAATAATCATGCGTCCAACACAAGGACATGGAGTTGTTGGAGCAGGTCCAGAAGATGGCCACAAAGATGATCAGAGGGTTGGAGCACCTCTGCTATGAAGACAGTCTTAGAGAGCTGGGGCTTTTCAGCCTGGAGAAGAGAAGGTTCCAAGGAGACCTTACAGCGGCCTTCCAGTACCTGAGTGGAGCCTACAGGAAAGGCCCCTGTGGAGAGACTTTTTATAAGGGCATGTAGTGACAGGACTAGGGGAAATTGTTTTAAACTGGAAGAGGGTAGGTTTAGACTAGGTATTAGGGAGAAATTCTTTACTGTGAGGGTGGCAACACACTGGAACAGGATGCCAGTTGGGTTATGAATGTCCCCTCCCTGGAAGGATTCAAGGCCAGCCTGGATGGGGCTTTGAGCATCGTGGTCTAGAGGGAGATGTCACTGCAGGGGAGATGGAACTGGATGATCTTAAAGGTCGCTTCCAACCCAAAACATTCTATGATTTTATGATTCTGTGATTATACATCCCAGTAAGGAATGCAGTGATTACCCTTTCATTTAGAAATCCATTGAATAACGGGGGGACTACACAGATTGAATTACAAACAAAAAGAAACTTGTTTTTTCATTTCAAAAGTACAGATTATAATTTCCAATATTACTGTTGCTGAGAAAATATGAAAGGCTACTAGCTCAGAATTTCTTGAAACAGCATGTTTTAAATTCCAGTCATTGTAAACTCCTTCTGTTAGTACTAAGTGGGTTTTTGCTGGAAAAGTTGTATGAATGTTTCTTGATGTGCTAACAATAGTGAAGACACACAGACACACACAGAAGCTTATGTACGGAAGTCTAGCACAAAGCCTGGGGACACTTTGTGGTCGTGTCAAATGAAAAACTGTTAAAGCTTGATGTATATATCAGAAAAAAAAAAACACCAACAAACCACACCAAAAACACAGGAGTTAACTGATCTCCTCTTCTGTCCTACCTCCAGCAAACTAAGTACATCCTCTGCTTTTTTGCTTACTTGTCCATTTGAGGGATAGTAGCCAATATCTTTGCAGATAATATCTGTACCGGAACCATTTTCACTCGACATAGCGGCATAAAGCAATGGGTTGCAAATAAATGAACATGAATTTAATTTTGCATGAAACACATTCAAATATGTAATCAGCATTGCCTTCACTGGGCATAGAGGAGCTGATAGCAATTATGTTCCTAGCCTAGCTACTCCTGTTGAGTAAAACAGTTATGTGGACTCAGGCCAGGGAGTTATGCTCACACACTGAGATTCTGCACACAAATGAAGCACTTGCAAATGTGAGTAACGGTGCTCTTTAGTAGATCTGGCCCCAGGTGACTAATATTTCTTTCTAGAACCTAGTTTTCTCTAGTACTCTGTTGTGTTCAGTGTTAATTTTCACTTGATTTTAAAGTATGTATTGGGTTATTAGGCAGTACATTAAACTTTCAATAAATGCCACTAATTCCTACACCCACAAAAACATAATTTACTCCAGTGTTTTAATCCAATCTGTACTTCATTGACAAGGAAAGTTATTTGCCAATGTTTTGAAGTCAGACAGGGTGAGAGGCAAGAGCCTTTACATTTTCCAAGTTTATATCTAGGCCCCAGATGGAAACAATTCTACAACAAAAGGATGAAATCTGGTAGGATATTCTAGAGATCTTGTAAGTTCAGCAGCACGTCAATGGTACTGAGGCCAATTTTCCAGAGGACTGATTTGAATTGCAGAAGAGAGGAGAGGAAGGCCAAGTAGTGTTGTATGTTAACCCGTACAGTGCTGAAGTCTAGTATTAAATGGGAATTTTATGTAATACCATACACATTATATAATTAACTCACATTACATGTTTGGCTCAGTTGTTTGTTTTGGCCGATAATGTATGCGCCAGTGATTTTTAAAAGGAAAAACCCTCAGCACTTTAAGGCAGGCAAGTGAATGATGTGAAATTCTGTTACTGATTACAGTACTTGCAATACTTTAGAGGATCTGTGTTTATAATCCTAATGTTTATCTTTGACATCAGAGGCTTCAATCCACAACACTTAAAAGCTTTATACATTTTGCTGCAAAAAGCTACCATTTGAAACAAATAAATGATATCCCATATGAGCCCACATATCTTTCAAAATAGATTGTTACACTAATCAGTGAGTGAAAACAAAAGACCTTTTAAAGCCTGCCAACAAAGATGGAACGAATTACTTTTGAGATGCAAGACTGCAGTGCTAGTAGCTTGCTAAAATAATGATTCTTGGAGACTATTTGCCTTTCAGAGTCCTCTAAAAAAGTTTCATGGCAAAATTAACATCCAATTTAACATCTGTTTCCTAGCAGAGGAAAGATGGTCTTGTGGATTAAAGCTGAGGACTTGTGGACTCAGATTTCCTGGAGAGCTCTGGCCAAATCACTTAATCTCCTTCTCCATTCTTTGTCAGTATAATAGGGGATAAAAATATTTTCTCGGGCTGCCTTTATCACTTACAGTGAAAGCTCTCTCAGTGGAGGTTGTGTCTTTTATAGGGACACACAGCTCTTTTGACAAAGTAGTTTTGACCTCAGGTCCTTTGGGCCCTATTGTATGACGAAGGAAAGTAATCAGAGAAAAGGCTGATATATCCCATGCTCAGGAAGTTATATAGACCTAACATGACAGAAAAAAAGTCCCTCAAATAAGATATGATTAATGGTCTGTGAGATTTATTTATTTATTTGTTTATTTTCATAAAGCTACCTGTAGTTTCAAGAACTCTGTGAATACTTTTGGGGAAAAATCATCATGATAGTCAGTCATCCTCCATAACAGCTCAGTGAAATCAGCCAAAATTAGCAAAACTAAAGCAAGTAAATTTAATTCATTAGATCTGTGTAGAGCTTTCAGTTCGGAAATCTTGTTTACTTCCAAGCAATCTCAATTCTAGAGAACTTTTAGACATGAAGCCAAAAATCTGATGTTGATAATGAACATAAACAATTAGAAGTTGTTATCGCTTTTTAAGTGATTGCCTTCCCCTAAAGTAAGAAAATTTTCCCATTAGACCTATAGCATCAAGATTCGCATTCTTATAAACAAACAAACTTTCATTTCTTTAAATAATCACAAAATCACTGAATTGGAAGATTGGAAGGGATTTCTGGAAGCCATCTGATCCAAACCCCCTGTTAAAGCAAGGACTCATAGGGAAGGTTGTCATGGCCAGACAGCTTCTGAGTATCTCCGCGGAGAAGATTCTACAGCCTCTCTGGACAACTTGTACCTGTGCTCCAACATCTGCACAGTGCAGAAGTGTTTCCTGATGTTTAGATGGAACCTCTGAGTTCCAGTTTGTGCCCATTGCCTCTTGTTCCAGTGCAGAACACTACTGAAAAGAATTGTCTCCATCCTCATCACAATCTTCCTTCAGGTATTTTTATACATGGATGAGATACCCTGAGCTTTCTCTTTTTTAGACTGAATAGGACCAGATTTCTCAGCCTTTCCTCATAGGAGTGGTACTTGAGTTCTTTGACCACCTTGCAGTCCTACAATGGACACTCTCCATTATGTCCATGTCTCTCTTGAATTGTATAGCCCAGAACTGGGCACATCGTTCCAGGAGTGGGCTCACCCGTGCTGAGTAGATCTCCCTTGACCTGCCAGCAGCACTTTGCCTAATGTAGCAGAGAATATTTTTGACCTTCTTAGCAGCAAGGGCATATTGCTGACTCATATTCAACTTGGCATCCGCTAGGACTTCTAGGTCATTTTTCTGCAAAGCCACTTCCCAGCTGAGTGGCTCTCAGCAGTTTTAATTTAATTCAGTTTACTTAATTTTAGTGCTTTTAAAATATCATAAGTAAAATAGTGACTGGGTGAATGAAGACATTTATTAACACGTTTGAGCTCATTTGATATCCAAAAGATCTCAAAGATGATAGTATGGAAAACTGATGACTTTACTGCAGTAAAATGGGTATTTTTACTTCTTCTTATAGAAATTGACTGTTTTACAACAACTGATAATACTTTGTTTCCACAAATGTGTTCTGAAAGCTGAAATTCATTGTGGGTTGGAAATGGAGTTTGATTACTTCTAGTGCATTGCAAATTTGGGTTTCTTCAATCAACCTGCCAATCAACTTCTTCTAATGTAAATGAATATGCTGAAAAAAAAAAAAAAAAGTAAAAAAGAAACACGGAAGAGGGAATTCTCATTCCCTCCTCTGTTTCTGGTAGTGAGTGCAAAATGGCATAAAAGCAGAAGTTGGGGAGTGGTGAACTAAAATGAGGGCAAAGGGGTACAAGGGCACAAAAAAAAAAATAAAATAAAATAAAATAGAGAAGACACAGCAAGCTAAATGAATAATCATCTCCTTGTAGGAATTTTCATGTTCTTGCAGTTCTTCAAAGCTGGTTCAAGCAGAAAACAATTAAATGGAGCATATTTAGAAATGAATTAATCAGGTGTATACTTATTACTCCTTATGTCAGCATAACCTTTCCTCATGGAAGAAGTAATAGCGTGGTTGTCATATTTTAAAACTTTTAAAATCTTTTTTTTTTCGAGCAAAAATAATTTTGCTCTTCAAATCAGTATTTCATCCTTCACAACTATTTTTTTTTCAAATGAGAGGTTTACATATCTTAGAGAGACACAAGAAAAGCTGTATCTAGAGCAAAGCAGATTTAGAAAGATAGTTTCCACAGATATGTACCTGACTGCTTAAACTATATTGTTTGAACATTGATAGTGACAATATGTTCATCACCACATTTGCTATGAGGAATGTGTCGCAGACATATCTGTAAGAGAGCTGTATAGTCATGGAAACTGCATTTTGAAATGTGGTCAGGAAAGTTTATGCATAAAAGCTTTCAACAAGAAGTTGGATTGTGAGACCTACATGAGTTTCTTCCAACCTAAATTGTTCTAAGATTCTGTGAATGTAAAATGTTGATCATTATTCATTTTTAAACACAGTGTAGATTTATCTCACTTGACTCATTATAAACAAAATTGCATATCGAAGACTGTGAGGTACTACTCACAATCAGAACATGAACAAAGAATTGTCCAAAATAAGTTGTCCAGTAACTCTTCAAGCAATGGAAGTGTTCCTGGAAAATTTTAAGAACTCACTACAAAGACAGGGAAAAAAATAAAAAACAATTGGAAAATAAACAGCAGTAGTTTATATGATGCAGTTTATGAAGAAATGATGCAATGCTATAATCCCAAACTCCAACTTTTCTTTTTTTCTTAAAAAAAAAATCTGCATTTCTGTGGTTTCACTACTTACACATATTTTTCCAATCTGTGGAAAGGTATGTTAGAAAGATAACATAATTAGTTTTGTTAGAAAAGGACCGGATTCTGCAGCTCTTAAACGATTTGGCTAATATCTATCAATTTATATTCATCCACTGAAGCAGGTAAAATTGTTTTTATTTTTTTTTTTCAGTACAAAGGCAAGCTGTAACAAGACATTTATTTCCCCAAATTTTCCCATTGTATTTACATTGTTTCATCACAGTTTGAGTTACAAAGCAGTATACGCACAGAAAATGGTTGGCAACAAGCAGAAGCTTATATTACATCTTGAACAAGATGCCACTAGCTTCTTTAATCTCTCTCTTCTATTTGTAAAGTATAAAGGAAAATAATAATTGGAGCAGAGAAGACTGAGAAAGACACAATGTATGTTTAAAGAAGACATTCATGCGTATATTTAAAGCTGTTGGTTGAAATGTGATGTGATTTGTGTTCCATTATGGAACACAGCAATGGAATATCAGCCTAAAAAAAAAACACAAATCAGATTCTTCCTCCTTTAAACAGTCAGTGAGCTAGAGAAGTTAAAACGTATATAGAGAAGCCGGAAAAAAAAAAAAACAGAAAAGACAGAATGGGGTTCACTCTCCAAAAGTTGAAGATGTGGAGGTCCAACCATTTGTCTTGATCCTGAGGGAGAAAGGGGCACCATCACAAAACACATTGAAATCTTCAGGAGCTTTTGCACTTGGAGCTTTCCTTAGCATATGGAACTTGTTTCCCTTTAAAGATCAAAAATTCTGGCTTTTAAACAGAGTCCTTTCCTTTTCAGAACACTTTACTTAAATGATTAATCCCTTGTACTACATGTGAAAACTAGTTCAAAAGAACTTTCCCTGGGAGCTTTATGAGCTTGCCTATATGTATGGAAGTGTACTTTGAATCAAGTCTGAATAAAAGAGAGGAAAAAATGATACTAGAATGATGAAGTGGGAAGCAAGCTAACCAATGGGAAGAGTACACAGTTTACAGAGGAGATGAAAATTCAACATAGTATTAAAAAAGTGAGGTGTAATTAGTCTGCTCCAGTGTGATCCAATCTGCTCCACATTTTAAAAATTTGAAAATAACTCTTCTGTGCATATTCTTGAATAAAGTGATGCAGAGCAACAGGACAGGAGAGAATATCTGTAAGGTGAATCCATCTATGATTTTGATATTCCTCCCTCTTCAAAATCTTTTTGTTTACAGCTGCATTTACACTTTACATCCCCTTAATGAATGTTTTCAGATTTCAAGTTTTCTTCTCTATAAGGTTCTCCAGCATTCTTCTCAACAAATAATTGATTACAACAGCTTCCTCTCCATAACATAACACTTCATTTTTGTGTCCCTGAGCAGTTATTGGTAGAATTCTTTTCAATTGGAGCCTCTTTCAGGATTATCCCATTTTCAGAAAGTCTTTATTCTGTGCTAGCAGGCTGCTGGGTTTTTTGGTTGTTTTTCTTCGTTTATTTGTTTGGTTTACTTTTACTTGAAAAATGTTGGACTGCACATTTCAAAACTGTCCTTTCTATTCCAGATTAAAACACAAAAAAAGTGAGATTCCTTTCAAATGATGTCTTTCTTTTTCTTTTTTCTTTTTCTTTCTTTCTTTTTCTTTTTTTTTTTTTTCCCCATTTACCCTGTCATAGCATTATAAAAAGTACATATGTTACGGAAAATGGTTAAGTGCAGGATTCCTAACCCCTTATATTAGCTACAACAATTACCATAAATTTAAGGATGGTGTACATTATGTGCAATCACATGCCTCACCCATGTTTCCTTACAAATATAAAGATACAAACTTCTAAGACACTGTTTCTCAAGCTGTTTTAAAGATAACTTTAAAACAGATGCAGGAAATCAATCTGAGGCCAGTACTCTTTGTGCAAGATCTGTTTTAGTTGAGTTAAACCGTATTAGTTCAAATTGCATTCATCTGATTTTACCTAGTGTGACAATGAAACACTTCATTGAGAGATGCACTATCCTTCCTTCTTGGAAAAGAAGATTCTTTCATCACTTTTCTCCATGAAATGTATATGTACTATTTGTACTGCAGAAGTCCATGAAGATTCAGTAATGGATGGGGAACTTGTTGCCCTTTGCAGGACAGGACAATGGGACAGTTCTCCCATGGAACATCAGTTACATCGGTAAAAGAGTAGACGTGCTTTTATACGCTGTCTTGAGAGACAAGAAGAATAAGAGAAGAGACAAGTGCTAAAGCACTCATTCCAATTATAAACATATGAGAAGAAGCCAAGGCAGAATTTTCAAAGAATGGAAAATATTACACTGAAGAGGAAACTGAAAGAGTGTAGAGAGTTGTTCTGTGTGGATTTTTATATTCTGATTTCTCTACAATAGAATCTACAGCAGCTGTCACCAAAAGGGAATCCTACAATGGCTAGAAAGCATAAGAGCTGTTGAGGTGTTTGCAGATTATTTGAATGAATTTCACTGAGGACTTTCTGAAGGACTTTCCAGAAGAAAGGACTTCTGCTTTAATTTTAACAGAGTCTGTGATAGGAAAAGAATCTTTTGTGTGTAGCACAGAAAATCAAATATTAAGTTAGAGTGAGATATTTAATAGCTACCAAACTTCTGTAAAATCATAATTACAAAACATTTTGAACACTGAGACAGCTAAAAAAAGGAAAGGGAAAGATGTCTATGTAGAAGTATGCACATAAACTACAAAATCAAATAAGCACTTCAGAGAATCAGTACAGAATATTTTAGTGCAGCTTGTTTCCCGTTAGACATGCAGAACCAGGTAAACTGGCTGAAATTTTAAAGAACAACATATGCATCTATCTAAAGCCTTCCAGTTGTCATTCAGGTAATCTGCAGTTGTCTTTATTCTGAAAAATGGATTCACCCATGTTCTTTCACCCTATTTTTGTTCTCTCCTTAATTTTGTTCCTCTCCTTAATTTAGTCTTCCATATTCCTTACAGTCTGTTCAACTAACAGCTAATAAAATGGAACAATTATTTTTGTTGGTAAACCACCTCTGCTTTTCTGTTACTAAAAGTATCTCACTATGTTATATACTGAATATTATCATACTTCGTCATCCTACTGCGATTACTTCAACCACGGTGCTTTTCGCTGTTGAAAGGCTCTCTGTTTTTCTCACCCAACTGCAGCTCTTATGTATGGGATAAATATGAGGCCATTTCTCCTTTCAAGCCCTGAGAAAGGAAAACAAAGTGCCTACTCTCCTTCCATTCCACAGATTTTTCTTTTGGATGTGCAAATCTGGCACTTGCTTCCACTATAGTTCTTTGCCATGAACAAAGTACTGATCTGATTATACCAGTATCAAATCACTAGAGCAGAGTAGCAAAGTAGCAAATGGTCTTTTTGACACAAGCAGTTTCAGCTGAATAAAACTGTTTACCTAAAAGCTTTTTGATCTAAACTGTTTTTCTCCCCTTGTTTTGTTTTATTTTATTTTATTTTAATCCTAAAGCTGAAAAAATATTCTTTTGCAAATTCTAAAATTGACTTGGAAGTACCTTGTTACACTACTT
Source organism: Chrysolophus pictus (assembly GCA_037305975.1). Classification (NCBI taxonomy): domain Eukaryota; kingdom Metazoa; phylum Chordata; class Aves; order Galliformes; family Phasianidae; genus Chrysolophus; species Chrysolophus pictus. The sequence goes on from CM074576.1 coordinate 96,703,697, forward strand.
GGAAACATCAGCTCTGAGATCTCAGGACATTATTTCCCCTACAGTCTAAATTCCTCTATAGACTAAATTTCTGCAGACAAAATTGTCCAACAGACTAAATTGTATTTCCTGTTATCCTTTTCAATTCTTGCTAAGCTACTCAAATGCAGGTTGAGATGCCCAAGTGTGCAGCATAGCCTGGGAAGATGTTGGGCTTTGTTGGGAATTTAAGCAGCCTCGTTGAGTTTGGAGGTGAGTATGTTAAATATTTGAGAGATGCTTGACCTGATTTTTTTTTATCATTAATTTAGGCACCCGCATGAATAATCTATTCAGTTGCCTCAATTTAATCATGACAAACCTTCAATAACCTCTGCTGAATAATGAGTAACTTCTGTACAAGTTTTCCTGAGGAGTAGAGATAGATCTGAAATGTCCTCAGGATATTTTCACAACCTGAGGGCTGAAAATTTTTTTAAAAAGGAAACTCAGACTTTGAAGAATATATTTTCAGCCACTTCACAACAAATTCATAAACAATTCATTAACTATCTTCCCCAATACACGGACTATTCTCCAGTTTGACTGGATCCTAACAGCCAAACATCACGTTTCCAAGATGGTTTGGGATAAGCTGTCCCAGAGATTCATAGGTCATAGATGTTCACAAGCCCTTCTCATCATCTTCACTGGCTTGAAACATTTTATTTTTCAAAGATACAACTACTTCCAAGTGATTGACCTTGGCTGACCAGATTTTCTTCCCTCATTTTTCCTTTCTAGTACTGATCAATGCATAACTTCTGTTTCAATCATCTATAACTAGTTTAAGAACACAGAGAATGAAATATAAACTATAAGAGAGGAAATCTTATTAATTAATTATTTAATCTTTTATTAAATCTCCTGCTAGAATGTAATGAAGAAAATGGATATTAGGCAAGATCCCCTCTTGATGGAGATTTTTTTTCAGCTCTATAAGAGTGAACAAGCAATGAAAACATACATCTATTTCAAGTCTGGTATAATAAGCTTTGTAAAAAATGCAAAATGCAGATTATTTCAAACTGTATTATGATTTTATTATATATTTTGTATCAATAGCATGTTTAAGTTTGTATCCTAAATCATATTTTGCATGCTTAGTTTCATGAATACGTTGAGACTATTTCATAGGAGACTTTCTCATTCTAAAAAAAAAAAATCCCACAGGGTAGTCTTTCTGATAGTATCATGGCAGATGAACAGCAAATAACAAAACAGGCTTCCTCAGTTCAGAGGATAGTTAAACTTGCTCCTTTTCTGATGTCTCCAAGTGTGTTTGGTCTTTTCCTCTTGTCTTTGGGTGATTCTCCAACTCTCAGCTCTCCACTCAAACTGGTTTATGTGTTTCCCAGAAGGGAACAGCAGAGCCATGAAGAGCATTTGCTCGATATTTGTATTCAATGTCTCATAGTTTAGTGGTACTTATTATGAAAGGATCAGCCCTCTCAAGAGGAATAAAATGAAACTGTTACCCTCTCAAGTGAAAAATCAAGTGCACAGATCAAAATGTTCTACTAACACAGATATTTGTGGCTCGATTTTATTACAGCTACAGTATTTCCCACTCACAATTTATGATATATCCATAACCCCCTACACTTTATACTTCAGGCACCATACCAGGAGGACTGCAAAAATAATTAATTGCATAGTGCTATTTGGATATGAAAGTCAGTTCTGTTATCTTCTAAAAAGGTTTAATTGTGATCATTATAAAAGACCATTTATGTTGCAATTTACAATGAGTTTGTAGTTCTTTACTGATTCGGTACGCTTTATTGCTGAATATTCAATACTTTTGTGAAATTTTGACACAACTGAGCCATTGAAGAGTGCTCTTATACATCTAATCACATGCATTTCTTCATTGCAAGATCACACACTTTTATATTACTATAAAGATAAGGTGCTCATACATACATCACAAAAGAGAGCAATAGAATGGCCTTTTTTGAGGAAACCCAATTATAGCCTCATGATTTCTATTCTAAAGCATAATTTTAAATTTAATTAATAGATACCTAGATGTTTGGCACTTTGGATGAAAGGAAACTTTGATAAGCTGAAACCTGAACACATTTAATTATACTATGACCTGTCAGTCCTGTTTGCTACTCCACACCTGGCTCCTGTCGCAAATATCCCATATAGTTGTGTCTTACCCACATGTTATTTACCCCACATGCTTTATAAGTTTCTGATTCACCTTGCTACAAACTTGAATTTGCACTGAATTTTATGATGCCTTTTGAAAATAAAAGGTTTTAAGTAGTACACTGCAGTTTTTTGTTCAGACTGAACTGACAAAAACCATGATCCCTAGAAATATGAACTATATCACTGTCCTATGACCTAAATTTTTAAAAAGGATTTGATTTTATGATATTTCTGCCATTATAGATAAAATAAAAACAGATTTACAATGCCACGGTATTTTATTAGGAAAATATGAAAACAACAATTTTACGATGCTCAGTTTGTAGGCGAGTACATTCCTAAGTGTTATTACAACTCAGCAGAGTACACATTCTCACTCTGAAGATCAGTGTTATTAAAAACACAACTGGGAACACTTTCCAAAAGCTGCCAGTATCCTTGCTACAGGCTTTCATCAATAGGTGTTCTGGTAGTTAATCTCCCATTTTTTGTAACTACCAGTTTCTTTGTACTGCAGTGTTTCCCTTCCCAGCAGGCTCAGATCCTTGAGGAAGGCTGCAGCCCCGCCAGCCCTAGATCAAGGCACTCCGGTATCCCAACAGCTGCACTTATGGACCAGACAGCTGTGTGGGCCTGCAGCCTTTCCTCAGCACAGCACCTGAGAGGCAGCAGACACAATGGCCGCTCCTGGCTTCTGCTCAGTTGACTTCTAAATCAAAGCTCTGTGATGGGGCCTGGCTTAAAGCTCTCCACAACAGGCAGCCCAGCGTTGGCACTTCTGCAAGTGAAGCCACCCAGATGTTAAAACAGCTCTCAATACTGAAATCCTAAGCAAGAGTTTCCAGTGCTGGAATAAGCCACCACTTGGACTTTATATAACAAATAAAAGAGAATACTGACAGTGCTCATATGATAATTTTGACTTACTAGGTTCTTTGGCTATGTTTTGTAGTTCCTTGGGAAGTTAAACAGCTACATAAAACCAAAACATAATAGCTAGCCTAGAAAAAAAAAAAATCATCTGCTTGCAGAAAGCTGTTTGATTTGTCTGTGGTTTCAGAAAGGTAGTACCAATAATCCAGAGAGCTACCATAACATTTTTACATGCCTTGGCATCCCATCAGTAAGGATATTATCTACAAGCCATTCCTTTGTGTTCTGACCAAATGATATACGGGTTACAGTGATGCAATGTGATAATCAACCTGCTACAAACAATTCTACTACATTAGCAGTGCTTTTATTCTAATTAACTGCCTGAACAAAAAAGTTAGCAAGTGTACTATCATTGGCAAGAAATGCCCAGCCTTCATTCAACTGGCTAGTTTTAATGACAGACTGAGACTCTCATACTGAATTCTGAAGCAGCAATCCATCTACAGCATTTATTAGATCCCTGAAAGCATACAGATTAAAAGAAATCAACAACTGAAACTGAGCACAAGGCTGTATAATGAACTCAATATGGCTCATACTCATTGGGCCACCTATGTGACTTGAGTCTTTTCCAAATGCATTAGTACAAAATACTCCAGGCATTTGTTCAGACTCCAGAAGCCTGTAAAAGGTCTTGGATCTTTTGCCAGGTTCCAGAAACCTGTAAATACTGCGACTGTTTTGTTTTCTTACGTGGATTGATTCTTACACTTTCTGCATTGCTCTATCTCCATTTTAAAAGGCTCATTAATATTCAGAAAAGGAGGGAAAAAAATAGGACAGAAGCATTTTCTCTTGACAAATTCTAATGGATCCATCTAGTTCATTCCATTCATTTAAACGTCTTAGTCTCCACTGTTTAAGGAATTTAATGTTACATGGTTTTTTTTTACATGGTCTGTGTCAGCTTAGGCATCCCATATACTGCAAAAACCTTAGCTGAAAGGAAAAGGGAAGGAAACAAACTTGCTCATATCTCCTAATCAGATGAAAAAAAAAAAACAACGACCAAAACACCAACACTACGTAGTACTGAACTGGATATTAACATGATATACAAGCAGCTAGGTAGGTTTCTGGTTACGTTGTCCTACAGACAATATTCTTTAACAATTTCATCAAAAGACACAGGTCTGTGGTCTTTTAAGTGAATATGATGCTTTCATACTTTAAGGTTTCAGAATTTATTAAAATACTTTATCCTTTAGAACATAGGTTTTTCAGAAAGGAATGCCTCCTATTTATTTCCAAGGAAAGTAGAAAAGGTACAGAGCTCAGCTCAGAAAAGGTACAAACTCTCAGCTACTTTTTCAATATGGTCACCACCATAAGCAACACTTTTTTTGACAGTGAGGATCAAGAGCCTGCATGCCACATTCATAAAAATTTTCACCAGCAGAGGTGACCCACTGTTTCAAAGTTGTTATGATGGTGTCTTTGTAAGAAAAATGTTGTCAACACAGTCCATTCTCCATCTCATGTCACTAGAGGAAAGCGTGAGGATGTTACATGGTTGAAACATTAATAAAAGTAATGGTTGGAAGAGTAGTAAAATCATGAATTTTTAATAGCTGATGCTGCAGTTTTATGTGACCTAACTTAGACTTGAGTCAACAAATCAAAGTAATTTGCATTTTCACCTCCAGTCAGCCAGCAAAGGTATATAGCATTGCCAGTTTCAGATCTACTGTGGCGACTGTTTACATAAATTTAAGAAAAAAAATGAAAACAATAAACTTCCTCTTGCTTGATAAAGAAGGTAAATATTGAAGGGATTTTATTAATTTTCTCAAGAGTGAATTGAGAAAATTGAAGAATTTAAGTGATGAAAGAGAAATATCATTTGCGAATTGTCATGTAGGGGAAATTTACTTGAAACCCCGGAATGCATTATTATTGTGTGTAATGAAAAGCAAAATAAGAATCTAATCACAGTAACTTAAGACAGATCCTAAATGCTACCAGTGAGATCTGCAAGATTGCTTTGAGAATCAAGCCTGAAGCATACAAACAAGGTAATTTTCAACTTTTTAGATCTCTGATTTCTGCAAAACTCCACTTTAAAGATTTCTCTCTGAGTGATCAAAATTCCTTATTTACCAACAAATCATCTGCTGCAGTCAAATAAAATGTAACATTAGTTGTAATTACAGCTTTGAAAGATTCATTTAGACACTTGAGCACAAAGGCTGGCAATGGACTCATTATTTATGCTGCAGCAGATCATTTCTGGTTTGGGGAAGTTCACTGGTAGGTCACTGAATACAGGTGGTATGAATAATTTACATTTTTTATAGGTAGAGAAAGAAATAGCTTATTCTATAGTTAAAATTCATGCTAAACAAAGGGGTCTTTGAAAATTTAATTTGATTTATTACATCTATCAAAAATTTTAAACTGTAATTCCTTTCAACATTCAAAAGCATAAATTTGATTAAATTCCTAAAGGCACTTTTAGTCCCTGCTACCTAATTCCAAGCCAGTTATCTTTCATATTTACAATTCAGCTAATCAGATATGAGATGCGACTTGACCTGTAAGCATTTCCTAAAAAATAAAATAAAAAAAAAATGTTGTTACAGAATGAATAGAATAAACAGCACTGGAAAAATGCTAGTTTTTTGCTAATACAATTTAAAAATAATTCATAACATACTTGGTTGTGTTCAGGTGAAAGGCCTCAAACTTCTTCTCAAATATGCAAGTGCAACTCCATTGACTTCACTGGAACCTATGCTTGTATATATGAAGGCAGAGGTGGGTCACAAGGAGCTGTGCCAGATAAAGTATTCCAAAGATTGAAGAGAGGCACTCAATTAGATGAGAAAAATAAAATTAAAACTTGCAAATATTAAGTAAACCTGTGCTTTCTTGCATAAAAATCAACCAACCAATCAAACAAACAAACAAAAAACTAGAGACAGTGAGACAGAAGCCAAATCATTAATGTTTTTCACTGAACAGAGAAAATACTGTTATTTCTTGTCATTCATAATCCCCTTAAAATACTACATTCACCAGGATTTATACCCTAGGATAATTTCCTTCCCATAAGCCATATGTCTTCATACGTTAATAACACTCAGATCATTTGTTTTAAAGTTTCTGAGAGATACATGTTCCAATAGCTTGCTGCTTTTACAGGAGCGCTTTGGGAAATGTGGGGGAAAGGAGTGGGCAGGATAATTCAGAATAACTAATAGGTAGAATAAAATATAGATCATACTTGAGTAACATACTATATATAGTTGGTTGGTTGTGAAGTTGGTGATAGTAATTCTCCAATTCTGCTTACCTACAGGTGATGAAAAGTGATATGAATCTGTGCAAACCCACAAAAAGAGTTGGCATATCTGCTGCCACTAAGGTTAATTGAAGTTGCAAATGTTAAGAAAGCCTATGGAGTCATTAGAGTAAGCTGCAGACTTAAAAAGATTCACTGACTGTATTATCAAAGCAAATGCAAGCCTAGGTAATCACATGACATGATTGTAAATAGTCCAGGGACATATTTTTTCCTTTTTGGCAATTGTACATATGTAGTGAGTCTTATCCTTTCGGTATCTTTCTAAAAGTTTGCATGTAAAAATAGAAACTTCTCTGGGCCGTTAGTACAGAAATCACCTGTATCATAATAATACGTAGCAATTGATATTGCTTCCATTTTTTACTTGATTAGTCAAATACTTTGTCAAAGCATGAATGCTCTTTTTACACCTATTCTTTATTTTGACACATTTTTCTGTGGCTGCTCTTGAGATTGATGTCTCTGAGCAAGTTCTGATGTTGCTAGCATTCCTTCCTGTTTGCAATTTTTACAGTGTAAATCTTCAGTAAGTTTGGCAGTCTAAGAAGTGCTCTATGGAGTAACTTCAAATACTGGAGCTGTTGCTTTTTCTCTATGGATACAACCTGTTTAACTCTGTTCTCTCCTAAGCCTATTATAACTAGTAAGGGTAAAGGAGATTTAAATTCCTGTGGGAAGTGATCTAACATTTCTGTATGAACACTTTTAAACGCTATGATTAAAAGTTCTGGTTCAGAATTTGCAACATTTCATTTTCGCTTGTAGAGCACTGCATGTGTGTTTAATGTTTAATATAGTTAAACAAAAGACAAGGACTTTGCCCCAGTCACTGAGATGCTGAGTCTGCAGCTGTATCCTTAGGAACAGCTCTTTGTTCCTCTGGAAAGACCTTCTGAGATTGATAGGTCTCTCTGCAGGTAATGTGGTCCAGATAAAAGATCAGAATTAGTACTGAGGGGCAGTAGTAAACTTGGAAAGTAAGTTTTATGTTTCAACCTAGAAAAGCACAGTCGCAACTGTAGATGGATTCAAATGTGTGCTCCTACACATTACACAATTAACCAAGCAGAAATATGAAATAGGAATAGGATGTGACAAGAACTAAAAACAAACAAACAAACAAAAAAAGAAAAAAATAGCAATAAAATACAGAAGTACTTAATAGCAGAATGACAAAGGAGAAAAGGAAGTAATGAGGACTTCAAAAGGAATTTGTAAATTAGAATGGGATAAAATTAAGAAGGAACATCTGAAGTTCACTGTTATGGAAAAAACCTTGAAGGATACAGAAGCTTTCCTGGTTGAAATATCTAAGAATAAACATATAGACAGAAACTTACTGAACATGACAAATATTCTTTTTTTTCTGAGAGAAAGAAATAGAATATAGCCTTTTAATGTTTTCCGGACTGAGTATCATATTTCAATAGCAAGACTCTCTATTAGCAGATTGTCTCCTAGTCATGATCATGCTGTTTCCCTTTATAGAAGCTCATAAGGAAGAAATATATATGAATTTAATGGGGCTTTAATACACATGAAAGAACAGGCAGAAGTCACAAACAAAAGGAATGTGCAGTATACAGAAAGTATAGTTTGTATAGATTACTGTAGCATCATTTATAAATTAGATAACTGAGCAGGTTTTCCTTCTCAATGACTTTTGAGCTTTGTTCACAATCATAACATGGCAATATTTTAGGTGAAACTGTGTTGATTGTATTCTCCATCCAAATACTGTAATTCAAGAGCTACATTTTTGCATTTCATTGAGTTGTGGCATGCCACTCTTTCTCCTTTGTTAGACTCTGTTTTCAGTATAGAACTTTACACCAAACAAGTAAATATTAATAGCAACTAACTGGAGACACTTTCTCAAATTTCTACCCATTATATTTTGGTTTTGGAATGTGATGCTTGCTTTGGTTGTCTGACAACCACTCAGCTAATGGCAAAATACTGAAGACTGGGATTTGTTTAGTCCTTAATGAAAATTTTTATGAAAAAATTATAATATCATCCCTAAAGCTGGTTCAATCCACTCTATTTCATTACTATACACTTTAGAAGAACATAAAAAGACCCACTAAGGCAACAATAAATTTCTCAGAAGTTCTTTCCATGGCAAAAACAAACAAACAAACAAACAACAACCCTCAAAATCTAAGTTCCTAAGCACCTTTAGTTTTTTTAATTGTCAATAACAATTTTCTAGCCCAAATCAGGATAGACTTAGAAAATCTTATCAGTGGATATCAATGTAGTGGCTGAAAAAATATTAAGAGGAAAAAGATTCATTAGAAGATGACATATAAATATAGTTTCTATCAGATGAATTAGAAACCTCTCCAGAAGTTTAAGTCTAACTGCTTCTCTGCAGAGACAAAGCCAATTGCTCAATCCTGAATCTAGTTTGTTCAATTTTTGTACATCCAAATGGTCTCTGGAAATACAGCTGTCTGAGAACACTTGACCAGTCCTTCAAGGAATATGTGTCTGGACACTTCAGCTGAGATTATGTTTATAGCAGAATGCTATAGCAAAAATCAAAATGTTAACAAACTTAAACGATCCCTCCTACTCCTTCAAGCCTGAGAAGGACCACAGATACGTCCCCTGATGGCAATGACTGCACACCATGAGTAGACACGGAAATGTAGAAGGAAGGAACATTCTAGATTGAGGTAGGAATAATTTTTTATTCATAATCTTTTTATCTCCTGCAACAGATAATAATTAAAAGCACTTGAAATGTGAAATTGTGAAATACAGAATATTAAATGAGATTTTATTTCTAATGATAGTCGTTATTTCTGCATTTTGCAACCTCTCTCAGTCTTTCAGAACATCACGTGGATTGTTCTAACAATGCACTTCAGCATGAAAGATAAGTTGAATGAGCTTATTAGAAATACTCATTGTTGTAACTGAAATCTGATACTAGTACCTTTCAGGTAAAATGAAACAAGTATAGAAACAGGAGGGAAATGAAGTAGTATATCAGAAAAAGTGAACTAACTCACCATAACTCATAGCATTGCAATGAAAATAACCGCATAAACTGCCTTGTAAAAATAGTAGAAAAAAGATCTTAACACCCAGATATGCCACTTATGTTCAGTGAGAGTACTAGTCATGTGTAAGCTGAGAACTGGAAAACTAACGATAAAGATGTGCTGGTTAAATTGAACCACTAGCGTGTTGTTAAGATTGATGACTAAAACTAAATGAAGAAACATTTAGAAAAGCTTCTTAATAATAAGATCTATTACACTGTAGAAATACATCTCAAGAGAAGTGATGGAAACCCATTGCTTGAGTCATGTGCATTTGTGCTTGGACAAGATAGTGGAGAATGTACTGAGGAGTAATCCTGCACTGGCAGGGGTCAAGGAACAGACTAAGTGATTTAACAAGGCTTTTCCAGCCATTTTTGTTGTTGTTTTAGGCAGCAGGTTTATCAAAACAAAAAAGTTATTCAGATGTATTACGTTGCAGAATTCCCGTTTTTTGTTGTTGTTGTTCTGCATTGAAACTGTTAGACAGAGTTACATACTACCAAGGTCAAGGCATTGAATGCCTTTTTGACCTTAGCATCTACTGATAAGATTTGCCCTCAGAAATCCCAAATCCCCGAGACCTGAGAAAAAGTCAAGAGCAAGGAAGACTTAGGGAATATTAGGGAATATATAAGCAACCTGAATGTACATAAATTGCTAAGACTGGTTGGGATTCACCTGTGACTGCTGAAGGCTGATATCAGCAGGAGGCCATTCAATAATCTATGTAAGTTTGCAGCAATTGAGGAAAGTTCCTCAGGTCTGAAAAAAAAGCAAATGTCACCCTTATCTTCAAGAAGGGCCAGATGAACTACAGGCTGGTAAGCTTCAGCCTGAGAAAGTAAAAGGAAATACAGTCCTTGAAATTATAATAATAAACATGTGAAAGTCAAGGAGATGACTGGGAACAGTCAGATTTGGATTTATGAAGGAGAAAGTAATGATGCCCGGCCAACCTGATAGCTTGCTATGATGAAATTACTTGCTTGATGGGTGTGTGGAGAATGGTGGATGTTGTTTACCCTGATTTTAACACGGCTTTTGACTCTGACAAAAGACAAAATGATGAAGCATAAAAATAGATAGCTGCTCAGTGATGTGGACTGAAAACTGTCTTAACTGTTAGACTTAAGAGGCTGTGATCAGTGGCAAAAAGTCCAGTTGAAAGCCAGACATGGAGGTGTATCCCAAGTGTAGACACTTGGGCCAATACTTTTTAACGTCTTCATTGAAGACCTGGATAACGGGGCAGAATGCATCCTCAGAGAATATGCAGGTCATGCAAAACCTGGAGGAGTGCCTGATAGAACAGAAGGTTGTGTTGCCCTTTAATGGAACCTTAACAGACTGGAGGAATGAGCTAATGGGAGCATCATGCAGTTTCAACAAAAAACAACGTAAAGTCTTGGGGAGGATTAACCCCATACACAACTACATACTTGGGACCAACTGGACACAGTCCTAGTCTTCTTGCTCCAGGTTGCCCTAATTGACCAGGGAAGTAGGACGAGATGACTTCAGATGTTCCTCCAACCATAACCACTCTGTGATTTCATGAACTGGCTGGAAATAGCTTTGCAGAAAAGGAGTTCTGGTGAGTACCAAATTGACTATGAACTAACAATATGTCTTTGGAGCACGGGTAGCCAACAGCCTCTTTGCCTGTGTAAAAGAAAGACTCGGCAGCAGGTAGAGTAAGATGATTCTTCTTCTCTGCTTAGCTATGTTGAGACACCGTGGATTGCTGGTTCTAGTGCTGGGTTCTTGGTTATAAGAGACATGGAAATGATGGAGCAAGTCCAGCAAAGGGCCACAAAAGTGATTAAGGGACTGAAGCATTTGGCATATCGGGAGTTTCTAAAGGAATGAGGACTGTCCAACCAGGAGTAAGGAAAGCTCAGGGAGATGTTATCCATGCATATAAATACTTGATAACGGGACTAAAGAAGACAGAACTAGACCCTTGTCCTGTCTTTGGTCTCCACTCAGAAGAGACAATGCACAAAAGCTTTCACTGCTAAATTTCATAAAGTTTTGACCTTTTCCTACCAATGTATATAGATGTAAGAACTACCCTGAATTTTATGTCTATTATTTAATTTTAAAACCATAGATACTTTCACTGTAAATCCTGAAATCACAGGAAATACAGCTAAATTTGTTCTATACTTTTATTCCTTTTCTTTATTGACATTAGCTGCCTGAAAATAAAAATACAGAATGGCAAGCCAAGCAGATTTTAAAGACTGCCTTAACCTTTCAGATGAAGAACTATCACGGTGCACAGCAAAGCTGCATAACTAAAGTTTGCAGGAACAGACAGTACTGGGGATTACAGTCATGAAATTCCTTTTGCAAATTAAAAAATTTTAATTTAAGAAATACATTTATATCTTTGTACTCTTGGAAAACTCATTCACAGACTGGTACATTTTTCAGACTGGTATGTTTTTGGAAGTGCTCAAAACCCAAGTGAAATGAAACAGATTAAATCAGCACCAAGCACATCTCTAATGAAGCCGAAAGAACCACTTTCCACCTGCTGAGAGTATGATCCAGTATTACTACATACAAAATACATGTTGCTAATCTTCTCGTGTAAATAGAGCCAGGTGAGTATATGCTTTCATCACAAATAAGTTGATATCCATATTAAGATATAAAGCACGAAAGAAAAATGCACCTATTGGGATCATGAAGAAAGAAAAAGGAAAAACTCAGAGCACAAACATTTCTAAAAGCAACTTCATACTATTATGTTCAGATATATTTTTCCTCTCAAATTATCATCCAGTTCCTGGCTGATTTAATTTTTCCTAGCAGAGAACTTTTCCTCCATGACTGCTTTCTTCTGGAACTGATTCGGACTTCACTAATTTGAAAAACAAACCCTTACTTGACAATTCATAAATATTCAGTCAGAGCTATTTCTAGTTTCTATGTGCCAAACTTCCAATGTTTATCAGATGTTAAAACTTATTTTACTAAAGAGATGATGTCATTATAGACTCTATGGAGCTGTTTTCTGATCAAACACTCCATATGCTCATATATGCATATATTTTTATGTATACATAGGTTACATTTATTTAGTACTCCACAGGCAGTTAAAAATGCAATATTCAGCATAGCCTGCTCCTGAGACTGTCAATCAACAGTTACCAGTTTGAAAGTGTTGCACTTAAATTCAATAAAACAGTATTTAAAAGAAGCCTTTACATCTAAGGGTCTCTTTTTATATTTTTTATTTTTCATTTTTCCTGCAACCATCCTGAAATGTATTGTATTTGAAGCTTGAATAAAAGAAGAAAAAGCATCAAACATTTTTGTTCGTAGCAAGGAGATGTGTTGCAGATAGCTTAATGGAAGGCAAGCATTTAGGGATATGAAGAAGTATATTCGCCTGCGACAGAAGCCCAAGCCCAAGCCACAGGAAGTGAGGAACCAAATCAAATTGAAATGTCATGAATATCTTTGTCTTGAGCACACACTTTTTCACTATCTAGCACTGTAAGTGCTACACTTAAAAAATGAGATGAGAAATGTTAAAGAGAAATGAATGTATAATGCTTTGAAAGATCAATGAAGTAGCTACTTATCTGCACAGTGGTTTTATTACTTTCAGCAAGGAACATAAATTTCAGCAGCATAGCAGCAGTATCCTACGGCTCGACAACTACAGATGAAAATGCTGAGAAGGTTCAAAGCCACCTGAGGAAGGGTTTCTTAGCAACAGACAGGACCATGAACCGAAGGAAGAGAATGTGATCAAGTTTTTAATATTATAAACAAAAATGAGATATTGATGTTTCTAATACATGCACTTTTACTATGTAATCAGCTTAAATGAGATGCTGACACTTCATTACATTCAAAAATCTTACTGTGCCTATCTCGTGTCTTCTTGCCACAGCATGCAGAAGCATAAGCAAGAATAAACTTCCAGAATAGGTAGTGTCCTACAAACAAATCATTTTGCTGTATTGATTATCCTTCACAAAATAAGCTGTAAGGAAGTGAATTCAAATTGCTGGCAATTATAAAAAGCCTGAATAAAATCTAATTCATAAGAGAGAAAACACTTTGCAGTTCATCCAGAAAGAACCTCCAAATTGTACAGACTGGGCTTGCAATGCCATGTGGCAGATGAAGAGGCAATTCAGTTTCATTGAGGACTAGATAAAAAATGAACAGTTCAGCAATAATTATTTTAGCATTTGGAAAATTAAGCTTCCTGATGTCCCATAGTAACAAACGTCATCCTTTCTCACCATAAGCTATCTCCATAATGATCAATAATTCTTTCCCTGATACTCTGGGGTCACACACACACACACACAGAGTGATCAGCAAGAAGTTGCAATGGTGAAAGATCTTCTGTCTTCTGTTACAAATGACTATTTTCACAACAGAATCTGCAGAAAGCAATGAGCCCACCACTATGCTGTCAGCCAGGTTAGTTTGACCTGTCAGTGAAGGATCTGAATTAACCCTGAACTGAAGTACTTAGGGATGTTTATATTTCCTGTTACACTGATTAATATGAGAGGGTAATAAAAAAAAATAAAAGTAATAAAAAGTAATAAAAAAAGATATAGAAAGAGTGATATAGAAAAGATATAGAATGCTTATTCGCTGAGATCACCATAATGAAAATAATAGATTGAAAAACAGGTTAAAAAAATTACTTTTTTTTTTTTTTTTTCCTGAGAGGGGAGCAATTTTAACATAAATTGGTCTGAAAAATATAAAAGAGATTTTTTAAATGAGTTTTTGTATTTATTGTTTTACACAATTTTTTCTGCAGTAGCGTGTTTTGTCTTTGCTTCTGAAGTACCTTCTGTTCTAGAAAACTGAGGCTAAACCTTCAAAATTGATTTTTCCGTTCCAATCAGAATTTATGCTCAGTGACCACTGGGTTATGCTTTCTTTGTCTTATGCCTCAAAGTTTGTCGCGCTTGAATTGTGGAATTGCCCGGTTTCCTGGCCAGGGCAGCTGGCATTCCAGACCAATGCAATGTGCCATGCAAAGCATTTGTAGCAATGGACCTCTTGGAACCTCTTGAGGTTTCAAAGTTTCCTCTATAAGGAATGAAAAATTGCACACCCTCATAGCCCTGCCTTTCCAGGTTCTTGCCTCAGGGAAGGGGCTGGAGCGGTGCAGCAAAGCCATTCATTGCATACTGCTGCTTTCTTCAGGTCTCCTGAGTGCTGCCAGACTCTCCTGAGATGCCCTGGTGTAATGGCTGAAGGCATATCCTGACCCACAGCAGCACCTGCTCTGTACCACTGAGTGGCTTTTAGCTCTGGATACCAATTCTTCAGTGTTTGAGAAAGTAAATTAGGAACTTAATAATGGAGCTTACATATGTTCTGTAACAATCCAAATTAAAAAATCTGGCCAAGAAAGTCACCACTGTCTTTTCCTGTTAAAGCCCATTCTAGATTCAGTTTCAGTAATTCAACCCATCTCTCATTAATCTAAAAATAATCCCAGGCACAGATGTAACTAGGCAATTTCTGCTGTTCTTCAACACTAACATTCAGACACATTACTGAGTCTGATACATCAACAGGGATTAGTTGGAAGCAACTTTGCCTTAAAATTCTCTCTCCTGATACCACAGGGACAATATGAATTTGTTCCTCACAAACCATTTTGTCTATATCAGTTCTACAAAAGTGCTCTTGTGCCCCCAAAAAAACCTGAAAGTTTTTATCTTACTGCCCATCTCACAGTAGCACAGACTATTTCATACACTTACCAGGTTTAAATCTGCAGAGCCACTAAAACAGAAGGTGCCTGCAAAAGCAGACACAGTTTGCAGCTGCTGCAGTGATTCTGTCCTCAGAAGCATTTTAAGTAGCAAGAATGCAAAGGTTTTGAGAAATCTATGGTTTCTGCATGACCATTGGTTGAAACATTAGTGACATAAAGGTATTCCAGAAAGCAAATCTGGAATTATAAAACAATGGAAAATTCCAGATAAAAATGACCACATTGCTTAGTACATGTTTTCATGTCCCAATAAACATAAAATAATAATTACTGATTTTTAGATATACGTTGTCTGAAAAGAAACACACTCAAAGTTCCAATGGGTATTTGTAGCAGAAAAAAGGTTTTGCTAAAAAGATAGAACAGTAAAAAAAAAAAAAAAAAAAAAAAACCCTGCAATTTTCACTGGTAAATATGTATATATTTGTTAAAACCTGAGGTTTAATTCAAAATCCCAGCTTTTATAAAAAAGACAAGATAATTTGTCTCAAAAATTTTATCTTTCTTTGAGTATATATCTGCAAAAGTAAAATAAATCCTCATAAAGAGATAGTCAAGAGAAGAAGCAGCTAGAAAAGCTTTTCCTGCTTTCTTTCCAGAAAACATATTGGGAATCTGCTACTTCTGCTCTTTTCCTAAAGAGAACAAGGCTACAATTTCTCCCACAATGAAGCCTCAGATATAGCCCCTTCTTCTTTATTTATCAAGCTGAAAGCATTCAGGCAGTTTTTTCCCCCCTTCACAGAATACTTCTCATGATTCTCCCGAGCATGATCAGTTCCATGCCATGTATAACATCTGATCTGAAAAACCTCAGTGCTCTTTAAAATTGCTTTTAAAATATTTCAGATAAATGACAGACTGAGATTTAAACAAACAAACAAACAAACAAACAAACAAACAAATCGGAGGACAGCTTATATGTGAAGTAACCATGATCACTGCTTAAAATTATATATCTATATTTATAGTCAACAAGTCTGACATGCACAGATTCAACTTTAATGCAACTTGACATAGCAAGTCAGAAGGCGTAGGTATACCTATAATCCTTATCGCTGAATATTGAATACCGAATAAACTAAATTTCAGTTGCAGGTACAAGTCAGGCCTAGTATAATTCTTCTACAGCTTCTTTCTCACAAAACAAACAAACAAGCAAACAAGAAAGACCCCACAAATTCTAATTAGAATGTATTAGAGAAAACTGTCAAAACAGCTTGGCTAAGACTTTGCATGCATGATTTGAGTGAGGCTGAAGAATACTATATGCCACTGAAAAAAGGGCTTGGGATAAAATCTTGGTTTAGTCTGTAAATATCAAATGCATCACATTTAAGCACATCTGAATATGAAAGCAAGAGAATACAATGAGCCCTCAGAATGTGTGGGCTGATATGAAATGAAAGAGAAGGTTTATATCCCAATTCTGCAGAGTACAGTCATGATTTGCTTTAGTTGTATAAATGGTCCCACAGGCTTTTAAAAAATTTCTCTGTATCTACCGCATATAACATATGCAAAGATTTTATAGTTCAGTGATTGGGATTTTAAATTCACTCAAAATGCTTAAAATGTGCTTTCATTCTCTAAACTTCTCATCTACTCAGCAGCTTGGGACAAGGTCACTGTTAGAATGTTTTCCTTCACAGTTTGATTCTGCTTTTTGCATGAGGTATATTTCTTGGCTTGAGAAGCTTTTCTGTTTCGGAGGCATTTAAAAATCCCATATCTCTGAGAAGGAAAGAAAATGGAAAAGGAAAATATAAAAGAATGAAGAAGGTGAAGCAAAATCTGTGTTGTATAAAAAATACATGGCAGTGATTTTCTGTCCGTAGGATTTCTTAGAGGAGAAAGAAGACACACAGGACCACCCAAAATTCAAACCTATATCTGAGTGCATTGGCCAAACACTCCTTGAACTCCGGCAGCTCCGGGCCGTGACCACCGTCCTCTGGTGCAGCACCTGTCCCTGACCCCCAGCTGCCCTCCCCTGACACAGCTCCATGCCGTTCCCTCGGGCCCTGTCGCTGTCACACAGGGCAGAGCTCAGCGCTGCCCCTCCGCTCCCCGTGAGGAGCTGCAGCCACCATCAGGTCTCCCCTCAGCTCCTCTGCTCTGCACTGAACCAGCCAAGGGACCTCAGCCTGTCCTCATGCATCTTGCCCTCCTTCACAGGCTCTTCCTCATCTTCACAGCCCTCCTTAGGATGCTCTATAATAGTTTTATGTCCTTCTTATACTGCAGCACCCAAAGCTGCACATAGTGCTCAACAGCACAGAGTAGAGCAGGACAGTCCCTTCCCATGCCTGGTTGGCAGTGCTGGGCCTGATGCACCCCAGGGTATGGTTGGCCCTTTGGACTGCCAGGGCACACTGTTGACTCAGATTCAGCTGACCAAACCTCCAGGTATCTTTCCAAGCAGCTGCTCTGTAGCCTCTCATCCCACAGCCTGAACATATACATTTGATTACTGCAATCCAGGTGCAGAATCTGGCACTTACTTTTGTTGAACTTCATACCGGGGGCGATTGCCCTGCCCTCTAATTTGTCAAGATCTCTCTGCAAGGCCTCTGTACACTCAAGGATGTCCCCCCAGTTTAATATTGCTCACAAACTTAATTAGTGTGTACTCAAGTCCTGTCATTAATGAAAAAATTCAAGAGATCTGGACATAGAATGGAGCCCTGCAGAGCCCCAGCACTGACTGGCCACCAGCCTGATGTAACTTCATTTACTACAACCCTTTGAAGCTGACCTGCCAGACAATTGCTCACTCAACGCATTTGTTTTTGTCTACCTGTATGCCGAACATCTTGTCCAGAAGGACACTGTAAGAAGCAGTATTCAAAGCTTTGCTGAAATTTAGGAAGATTACATCAACTTACTTGCTTCGCTTGGTCAGGTAGGTGGAAAACCTTGTCATAAAAGGGCTTTTCCCTAGTGAAATTATGTTGACTGTGAACAGTGACTATGAGGACAATGTTTGTTAGCTTCCAATCTACTGAGACCTTTCCAGATTCCCAAGACTGCTGAAAGATAGTTGGGAGAGGCCTCATGATTACATCAGATAACTCTTCGAGTATCCTGAGAGGAATCCTATGAGGCCCTATAGACGTGTATGCATACAGCTGGAACAGCAAATCCCACCCAAATTCAGGGTTTATTGTTCCCACAATCACAGTCCTACTATAGTGTGAACTATTTCCCAGTCATGAAGAGGCAGCATTCTGTGTGTGCAGGTGCTGGCAGCAGAGGGCTGAAGGGCTGCCTGGTGCCTGACACAGCCAGCTCCAATGGCAGCAGCACAAATCAAATCCAAGCCCAGCAGCCACCCTGGGGACAGCAGAAAGCATTGTATTGAGAGAGAAGAAGGGTCAGAAAATGTTTGACAGCAGAGGCAACACCAAGACTGAGGGAGGTGGTGTTTCACATGGACCAGATAATTATACTGCAACCCTTGGAACACCCATTTTGGGAGAGATTTATCCTGAAGCACAGTAGCCTTTGGAAAGCACCAACAGTGGAGCAGGAGAAAAGTGTGAGGAGGTAGTAAGAAGCTGTGAAAGACTGATCACAGCCCCTTTCCCCATCCTCTTGCATTGCTTGACAGGAGGAGATGGAGGAGTTGGAGATGAAGGAGTGAAGTTGAGACCAGAAAAAGGAAGGGTAGGAGAGCAGGGTGTTTCAGAGTTTTTTTTTCTTTCTGTTTCCAAACCTATTTTTAACTGACAATATATTATATATATTTTCCCCAAGCTGAATCTCATTTGGCCATGAATCTAGTTGGTAAGTAATCTCCTTGTTTTTATCTCCACTCAGGAGCATTTCCTTAGTACCTACGCTGTTGAGGAGGGGGACTGGGAGGGCAGCAAGCCAAGGTCAACCCACAACCTCCTGGGTACAGTCAGCTCAGTTTAGCTATTGCTTTCAGTTCTGAGCTTAAATCAAGTCTAAAACATAGCAAAATTGACCTAGGATAGGGGAAAATATTTGGATTAGTATTAAAATGGAGTTACCCACAGCCTCTTCTGAAAAAACAGACAACAAAAATGAAAAGGAAATCATCATTCTTTAGTCTGACAATCTGTAAGATTAAAACTGATAAGTGTTATGCTGAACATAATGGATGATTATGTATCAAAGCAATACTAGCTTCAGATGACAATTACAGAGTAGGGTGTCTGGATATGGATGTTTTCTTTTGCAAACAAATCTAGTTCAAAGTTTTTACAGTATGGTTGAAATTGATTTGGTGAGTAAAAAAATCTTTTTATTTGCATTTAAAAAAAAAAATACATACCCACTTATCTAGTCAGAATGATAGTAAATTATAATCACACATTTTCTTTCTTTCATTTTTCACTAAGATGTACATGTATTGCTTATCTAATGTTTTCCTCTGAATCTATGTAGTAACTGTTCTGACAAAAAGCAGATTATCATTCTAAAAATGCATTCCAATTTTTTTCCCTTTCTTAATTTCGTTTTTCTTTCTTTTTTTTTTTTAATTGCTAAATTGATTCTAAATTACCCATACTTAGTTCTTATCTCAGACTGCCTGAAGTTACAATTTGGGATCAAAATTGAGTAAATTAGAGAATTATTTTCAGTGGATAGGTGAAGGTGCCCAGTTTCCACAGTGTTATGTGAACTCCTTTATTCTGCCATCTAATTTGCACAGAGTATTATGAGGCTATTTATTGTATTATTAATAAGTTTTTTCATGTCTTCAAACTGAGCAACAAGAAATTATGAGTTCTAATTTCTTTCAAAATGGAATTGCTTATATGAACAGTTTTAGATTGAACGATGCAGCTTTCGAACACTGCACTTCAGAAGGAAATGATGTTTCTACTTCTGGAAAAGACTTTTGTAATGTATGACACTGAGAAGGAAAAAGCTGTAGGAAATACATCCTTGATGGAGACTAGAGTAGAAGCACTTCAATTGTGTTGAGCGTATAAAGTTCTTTTGACCTGGTCCATTATAAATCATAAAACAATGATTGTTTTAGAACTTGGATATCTTAAAGCAGAATGAAGTAGCTGGTTTGGACCTCTTAATTTTAGTAATAATAGTTGTGTATTGCTATATAGCTTACATTAAAACTGTTGAAGGCATACAAAAGAATTTATAGGTAACCTTGAAGACAAAATCCAGATGGGTTGTTTTCTGGAGAGTGCAAATAGAGTCCCCGTGGGGTCTGAATCCTTGAAGATGCTGAAAACGGGAGAAAGCACCCCAGTCCCCTTGCATCACTCAGGTAAGGCATCTGCCTAGATACCAGACATCCTCTATAACAAAGCAGATTAAGAACTGAATGAAATGCTCAAAATGGAAGAGTTGTGCCTCCATTCTTTCCCTGCTGTTTTGCTGTCTTTCTGCAAACTCTTATTTCCTGTTCAAAGCTATCTTCTTCTGGATTGTTCCACTTCTCTTTCTCATTTGAATACCAGACACATGGATAAATTTATTATTCTGTTTATCTTTTCTCTGTATAAAAGAATTAGGAGTAATATCCACAGAGTTGCTGGTTGAAGAAAAGATGTGACTTTGGAGGTCAATCAGGAAGTCAGATGCACTGATACTTCTGCCAACATAAAGACTTTGTTTTAGTATTAACTTGCCATTTTTCGTCAGGAGATGGAGAGAGGAAAGGAAGGGGGAAAGGTGACTTGAACATGAAAAATATTGTAAAATCCAATGTTTCTCTTCATTCTATGAACCCAGCAGTGAGGAAGAGGAAGAAGTACGTAAGAAAAGTCATCAGCCAAATATCAGTGTTATTACCAGCCCTACTATAGTCTATTCATCACTAAGTCAGCTACAAATTTCCATGATTTGGAATAAATCAAGATCATGTTTAATGATTTCTGATGGTTTTTATATAATTGCAAGGCACAACTGTGTTGTCCCAATTATTGTTTCTCTTTTTCTTATATTTGTGGAAAAAGAAAACAAATCCTTAGAGATTTCCTTACTTTTTTTTTAAATTATTATTATTATTTTTATCAATTCTGCTTTCTGTGCAGACTGGCATTCTCTGGAGAGATAATATTTTCTGCTCTTCAACTTGCATTGTGAATTTTGGAGAATTTATTTTCATAATAACTTATACTATTTTATTAAAAGGATGTAGTAGCATAGTATATATACATACTACATATGTGTAAATATATATACATGCATGGATGGCACACAGTCACATAAAGGAATACGCACGCAGGCCTTGAAGTGCAGTGTTATCAGAGGCAATTTCAAGTGCAAATAAAACCCCCATGGGAAGCATGGGCAGAAATGACCAGCCCTGCATGCAAAATGAAATTAAAGACACAAATGCAGAAAAGCTTTCCCAAAACAATGAACTATAAATGAGCTCGCTATGCCTGACAAATGAAATGAAGTTAAGATAATTATGACAAATTCATACCAACCTTCATTTGCATACATTCTAGGAGTGGATATAATAATCGTTAATGAAAACAGCAGTTAAAATGACCTTAACATGGTAGCCTGCCTAGAGTCTAACCAAACAGTGAATTAATATGTAACAACGATGACTAAATGGATTATTTAAATCTTCTTGTCTTAGGAAGAAATTACAAATTCAAAGTAATCATGGACGAATTTAATAATTCATTCTGTGAATTTTGAATGTGTTCATTTTTGCAAGCTACATAAGAAATAAAATCGTGGTCAACGGAGTCATCATGGCATTAATTATGGTTGTTGTGATATCACCTAATGAACAGCTGTGAAGTAAGTGTGTGATAGGCAGGATGTAAACTTCTAGAAGTAATTGCACCTGTCCAGTAGGCCTTCAGTCAACATTAATGTTGTAGATATAGGGTAAGAGAAGTAGGGATTCCCCTTACCCCATGTCCATAATAGTTAGTAGTGAAATGGTACCATATGTAATCCAAGGTTTTTGTGCTATAATGTAGGCATTTCTCCACTTTTTTTTTTTCTTTTTTTTTTCCCCTTAGCAAAGGTACAGGAAGGGGTAGAGAAGCAGTGGAAAACTTGACAGAGAGATGGAAAGAGAAATGGATGGGAAAAGACAGTGGTAAGAAAAACAGGGAAGTGAGGAAGACAATGTGAGATCCGTTCTGCATCTCAGGTGAAGTAGGGGAAGAACAGAGAGGCTGGAAAGAAGTGATCAAAAATGTTGTCAAGGGAGTAGTCAGGTCTGTTCAGAGACTGATTAGCGAAAAATGAGCGTCTGAAACATCTCTTATCCATTTTTTTCTCTTCCAAGGAAAGTCCTATGTGAAGAGGCCCTAGGACTTAGATAAGAATCCCTTTTATGTTCACGTCCTGCAGTTAATGATCATAGGCTTCATTCTAACAGTGTGGATTCCTGAAGGCTTCTATATAGCCAGCAGGAGAAGCTAATGCTCAGTAGATCCAATAATAATATTATTATTACTACTAATAATAATAGAGGTCACATTCCCTTCTTGGAGATTCTTCACAGCAGAAATGAATCTGAATTCTCTTGGCTACATTTTAATATCTGGACCTTTAATAGACTTTGAATAGACTTTTTTGGGGTATATTTCTTGCCTTCTAACTGTCTTAAAGATCACAGTTTTTGCTCAAGATTTTTAGTTTGCCATCCCATTAATGTTTTTTTCTTTTTTTTCTTTAGCAGTGTATCCCTGTCATTACAGCAGAATTGTCAAATATCTACAATAAAACATTTCCAGCCAGGAGAAGAAGCAAGCCTCTAAAGAGCAGATATGAACTAAACACATTTTTTGGTCAGGAACTGTCATTTCTTTAGAGTACTTCTGTGACTGGAGGAATTAGTCTTCCCTTCCTGGGTCCAAGCTGCTACTCACACGCTGTATGAGTGACTTCACAGATAACTCCTGCATTGAGAGTTTCCAGCATTCCTGATTAGCACCTTTACTACTGCTTGCCATCTCACACAGCAAATTTTCTTAGCTATATGAGACAGAAGAGACAGTGTCAGCAATTAAGTTCCTTTTTTTTTTTTTTTCTCCTTTTAATTAAAGAAGTTAATGCATTTGCTTCCCTATTCTCATGGGTTTCCCTATTCAAAATATTGCTCTGTCTCATCCTTATTTATGAAACCATTGATTAATGCAAATAAAGGATTATATAATTGGGTTATATTGGCCTATGTGATATTCCCAAAGTCAGCAAACACTGAATTTAAAAAAAGGCTTAGTTCTCAATGTTTTGTAAATTGTGTTGCTGCAAAGTATTTTATTATCAAAATTCAATTTGTCTAGCTCAAGAAAAAATATCTTGGCATTTCATGACTTTGCAATTTTAGACAGTTTAGGTCACTACTGAGTATTTAATACATTTCAGCGCTCTTCCACCACCAGCCACTCAAAAGTAGGGTTTAAAATGGATTAAGTAAGAAACAACATCAGTTGTTAAAGAAAAATATCAGGAGAGTCAGTATTTAATAAATACATGAACACAACATTTATGAGGAACACACATTTAAAAGGAAAGACAGATTTTCTTAAACATAGACACCAAGCCAAATCCACTCTAGAAAAACTACCCGCTTTTGGACTGATCCCGTGGAGTTGTATTTTCCAGCAAGAGTATTTAAATGCACAAGTAAAGATAGTCTGATGTTCAGGAGCAGTCTTTAAACTCAGCATTACCTCTTCTTATCACTTGTGCACTATCATCAAAGCTGAAGTCATGTTAATTTACTTAAACATGTACATGGCTGCATTATTTCAGATACCAAGCTTAACGCTATAAGTACAGTAGTGATCTTCATCTCTTCAGGCAACTCATGAGACAAGTTCCAGATTTTACCTGTATTGTCAAAATTGTTACATGGACTGGTTGTTTTTAGACATTATTGATATTTTTGAAATACGTAGCTCTTTTTTAACAGCCCGAGCTTTAGAACCCGTGTGTTTGTATCATTAAAATTGACTATATATTCATCTCTTGAAGTTTTGAAATAAAATGTCATCATGTAACTATGAGTCTCAAAACCAGGAAAGTAAAATGTGGGATACTTTTTTTTTCTCCCCCCCTTTAATATTGCACAAGGCCTTGTGACTTCAAGTCACTTCTGCACTTGGGAAGAGGAATTCATGATTTCTTTAATGTTAGGGATTAGCAGTCCTGGAATACAGCTCTTCCGTTTTAAAGCTAAGTATAACTGCTACTCAATTGGAATTCCAAAACACAGAAAGAAAAGTGTGGACCAATTTCTCTAAATAATTTATCTTACATTATGGCAAATACTCTCTTTCTTGATACAGTGCAGAAGAGCACCCAATAGCCACTGACTTCCATCTGGGCTTGAATGTTCTGAACTCTCTCTGCAAAAGCACTGCCCTGTAGATTACAAGGAAATATTCTTGAAAGATCCTCAATAAAGTCTGTGCAGCTTTTTAATTGTTCATTCACTGGCACAGAAAAAACCCAGTGTCAAAAAATTCCATTTGAAACGGAAACCTCAAAATACTCTAAATCAGATAATAATCGTCTTTGCTAAAGCTAAAAAGTGCAATAATTTTTATCCAGACAACAATGACATTATGCAAAATAACATGAACTTGGGAGTCCTTGAAACAAAGAATTACATGAATGTGGAAAGCTACAAGAACTGTTAGAAATGCACATGCACCATCATCTCACACCACAAATAGGAGTCAGAATGACAATATCATAAATTAAAACAACCCTCAAGCTAAAACTAACAGCCAAGAAATGAGAAACAGATTTAAAACAGAGAACAGAAACCAAAAAGCATGACCACTAATGAGATTCTGCACAGCATTTACAGTAACAAAGAATGTGACAAATGATAGCAGAGATACTGTATTAATAAGAAAATACAAATTATATTCCTTATTTACGCTCTATTTCACATTTCATAATGCCAGCAGCCTAGCACCTAGAAGGCAAAAAAGGATATATGTTCAATAATCTCTTTCTTTAGCAGGGTGGACAGCTGGGACTGGCCTGACAATCAAACTGCAATCCATCTCACATCTAGAAAGTCAGGAAAAGGCACAGAACAAGAAAAAAAACAACAAAAGAAAACAACAGAAATAGTCCCATGCAACTTAATATAACCTGTAGAATTAAAATATTATTAATATGCACAAACTAATGCTCAGCTAGTACAAGAATAATGACTTCAACCATGACTGCAACAGTCAATTTAGTGTACATGCACTGCAGGCCAATACAATGTCATATTCATTTCCTCTTTCCTCAGTGCTCCTAATATAATAGGGAGGGCTCCCACATTTCTTTTCAGGATTTCTGACCAGATAATGGAAACTCAGGAAAACAAATGCATCTGGGATACCTCAAAGCAATTGCACATACGAAATACAGATAACCTGTTTTTGAGACAAGTCAGGCCTATAGTACATGTTCAATTAAGTCAAAAGATTCTGGAGCACAGGAGACTGTGAGTACATGTACAGATCACTATTTCAGCACATGTACTGTAAGGCCAGTACATCCTGAACATTGTGTACGTGTGTGTCTTTATTGCACAAATGCCTTGGATACATACAGAGCTGTGACATCCTTGCAGTTGCTAGGCTGCTGGAAATCCACAAGTCCCAAGCAAAGATTCAAAGCCATCGAAGAGGCCAGGGGAATCTGGTCATGTAGGTGTGTAAGTTTTGAGCTATTGATGCCCAGTTTAGGAGAACTTGAATGCAATTTTTCAGAAGTTACATCTAGATAAGGCAAGCAAAGCAACTAGTTGGTTAATAAAGTCTAAACTAAGACATTTCAAGGAAGGCAGTCATCTTTTTTTCCTCACTCTTCACCATCATCCATTCATAATAAGATTCTTACATCTGCACGCAGATGGAAGTTTACATCTGAATTCAGTGTCCATGTTTTATGTCTACCAGTAGAAATCAGAGAAAAGAGAGGGAAGGGATGCTCAGGAAGTTCCCACCCCTGCCCTAGGATGAGTTGCTTCTGCTGAGGTTGTCTGTTGGTGTTGGTGCTTGGGCATCTAATGCAATGATAACTTCACAGTTCACTGCCACTGTGTTAGCTTCTCTGCTAAACTTAAACCCATTACTTGCTTTCCTTTCCCCATTGGCTCAGGAGAACAGTTTATTCTTTCCCTGTTTGCAGTGATCATTTTAGGTATTTGAGGACTATCTTCACTTCTTTCTTAAGCCTTTTGCCTTCTAAACAAGTCCTGGAACTCAGACACTGAACTCCAGGTGAGGCTTCAAGCAGTACTCACTGAAGTCAAGGATGACTTGCCAGCATTGTTTCTTTTTTTCACATATCATGAAGCGATGCTCACTTTTCAGAGAGAAAGCCTATAGACTGATAGTAGATGACAGAAAATGAAGTTCTCTGATGTGTTATTGCTGCCATATTTTGCCTGCTCTGGGCCTTGCAATTAAATCTTTGTGCTTTGTCTTTGTATGTATGAAAACAACAGCATAAACAGAGTTATATTCACTACATAGATTGCCTCCTACTCAGAAAGAATTAAAAGAATTTGCTTTACTTTGCAGATGTTGCATTTTGGTTGCCTATTCCACAACACAAATATTTTGTCGCTGTCATATTACTGAAGAATGAGCAGAGCTGCAGCTGTTCTGTCTAGGGTAATGTGCAGTATATCCTTTTTCTACTGCAGAAGGGTGCCTCCAGGGGACACTGCCTGCTCTCTGGTATGTCTCCACAGGAAAGAAAAATACTTGTCTGTGTGTATTAGTGCATGGAAATGCAATGCATACAAGTTTCTAGATAGCAATGCAACATCTGCGTCTCCTATATCCCTTGGGGTTGAAAGAACTTCCTAAATCAAAATGTCTCTTGTCTGTGCTTAGCTGGGACTTCTTCCTCTCACTTCCTCCTTGCATTTTCAAGGCATCAGCTTGTATGGCAGTGGGCACAGCACAGGCCTGAGCAGCCTGCTATGAGTTTACAGATAGCTCAGTCAGCACTAGTCCAGATATGTCACATGAAAGGGCTCATCCTGCATCCTCCAGTTAGTATATCCTTCTCACTGTGAGGCCTCCAGGATTTATCTAAGAACTTGCATTTTTTACTAAACTAACACAGTGGGGTCAGCATGCCTTCTGATGGCAACTCTTTACTAGGATCTGTGTCAGAGCATTCATGTACCTTTTCAGCTGTAGCACTGAACGGGGTCCTATCTGAAGATAGGAACAGCAGAGCTGTGTGTATCTCCTTGGGAATTTCTAGCTGGCCAATTATATCCCAAACTGATTTCTACACTGATGCCTTCAAGAGCCTGTCCCACAGTGGCCAATAAAAGAAAAGAATTATTTTTAGTCCTCATTGAATATTTGGGTAAGAGGAAAGAAGACAAAAAAATAAAGATTTTAACTCATTGGTTCCTGAACTTGAAGATAATTAATGCAAATCAGATCTTCCGATAGTACTTTTCTTCATTCCCAAGTTTATAACATATACTGTCTATTATATTTCACCTGATGAGACCTTTTAAAGATACAGAAGAACACCAAACAGTTTGAGGTTATGAATCTGTCAGATAGAAAACATCAAAGACTGTGAATATTTGTAAAAGCAATTTTTAAACCACAAATGATATTAAATACTCAAGAGGAAAAGAGTGACAACAGGAAACAGAGAAAGAAGTGGAACGGGAAAAATTCATCTAATGATATATTCAAGAATTTCTACCCTATTTGGAAGGTTTATTTGGAATGATTCCCCAGATTACAAACAGGTCAATTCTGCTTACTTTAATTTGTCTACCTTTGATTTTAAATTTCTGTATACATGTGCTCAGAAATTTCGTATGTAACAGAGCTGCCTCCTACTTACAACGAGAAATTAAAAGCATGGTGCAGGCACTAGTGATCTACACCTTTTATTAATAAAATTTCCCCTTGTCGGTGGACAAAACATACAGGAGATGGAAGGAAATGTGGATAAGAAGTAGAACAAGTGGCTGTGAGTAGTTAATAAAAAGAGAAGAGAGTGTCAAAGCATATGGAAAGGATCAAAGGATGAAGAAGCTACTAATCATCTATAGACAAGTCTAGAAGGGGAACACTACACACCTGTAAAGAGAACATAGGTAGCGAGTGCCCTCTTCATGTAAAAAGATAAGATCTGTTATTTTTGCATGAATATTTATGCTTGGATTTTGGGAGAAAGCTGTTCACTAACATGATTCACCAGAAACAGGTAGCGGATGACAAATATCTTCTCAAATAATCTTTGGAAATTTTAGCCAGTATGGCATTTTTTAAGATCTCACTCGGAATATGGTGTACTTGTGGTTAGCAGTGCTGTAGTGAGATTTGATTTTGGCTAACCTTCAAAAACTGTGGCAATGCTTCTTGGATCCTCATGGAGCCAGTGAAGAGAAGGCAGAACCCTCTACCTGGTAAATCTAAGAACCTGAATTAGACTCCCATTCAGACTAATACATTTTCACCGGAAATGAAGATGTGAAAAAGAAAAAAAACAAAACACCTCAGTCTCTTTGGAAGGAAAAAAAGCCAGGGTCAATATATGCATGCAGTATGCAATGATGATCAGGAAAAAGAGATGGTAACAGTTCCACTTGGCGAGGATCTTCTTTGGTACTTCCTCCTGTTATGGCTAGGTCTACCTCTATTAGCACAATCCAAAATTGGCCATGACAGAAGGCATTACTTTCCTTTCAAAAACATACAAATTACATTTCTACCCACAGGCTTCTCATCTTGACTCCATTCCTGAACTTAATGGGCATCACATCTAGCTGTCTCTGGAGGCTTCAAGTTTTAGGGTTTTCAATTTAGTACATCCAAAACTGATGTCTGCATTAGAAGCTTTTGAAATAGATATTTTCCCAGGAGAAAGTCATCCTCGTGTAGTGGAGTTCCACGCATATAATCCTGCTTTCTGACACATATGAAACAGAACAAAATTTATTTTTACAAAATCCTGTGAAATCCTGAGTCTTACAACAAAGTCTGTCCAGAACACAAAGACAGACACCAGGACTGTGGGAGAGAGCTGATCACTTGACTGATCTCTGCTACTCAATAACTAAATTTATTTAGCATTCTTAAAGCAGCAGCTGTTGATCCTGACTTGGTGAAACGTGTTCCTGCATATTGCTTTCTATTTACTCCCAGCAAAATAGTACTACAGACAAAGTATTCAAAGAAAATTTTATCCTTATTTAATATCAACATTTCCATGATATTCCAGCACTCAGACCGTGTCTTTTGGCATGGTGATGAGTGAAGGATGTTGCATATAAATTGAATAAACCTCATAGCAGACGTTTCTTGTTTTGAAAGGACACACAGCTTTTATGTATAAGATTTATACCAGAAGAGCTATTTTGCTGAGGTGTTTGTAGTTGAACCTAGCGTGTTAGACAAAGCTGATTTACATCGTGCCCTTTCTTCATAAATGGTGGTCTTTCTTACATTCCCTCTCTTTTCTGCATGCCTGCAAGTACTTTTTGCAGTCTTTATTATCTTATTATTGCAATCTGTTGGAATGCTAGACTGGGCCCTCTCTCAAAATGTATTGTTTCGTGATCAAATAAATCCATAGTCTGGGTTACTCTGCTGCCAGCCACAGATGGCTTTTCTGGTTGTCAACTTCTATAAACTCTTTTGACAAGTACCCTTCTGAGTTAGCTTTAGTAGTAAAACAGATTAAGATGCTGCTTCTCACAAGAAAACACATACACATGCAATTTTCATGTACACTTTTTTTAAAATAGCTTTTTGCAATACTTTTGCAGTGCTTTGACCTCCTATGTTTTGATCAGTTTTCTGTGTTCCTCAACTTGAGTCTGATTATTTTGCTTTAATGACCACTGTTTCAACTGGGACAGAATTTATTTCTTTAGAGTGTCTGATACAATGTTATATTTTGGTTCTAGGAAAAAAAAAACAGTGCTGATAACACACTCATGTTTATAGTTACTGCTAAGCAATGTTGCACTGAGTCAAAACCATTCCCAGGGAAGGGCCCAAACAGCTGGGAGGGGGCAGAATCAGAACAGCTGACTTAAACTAGCAAAAAGGGATATTTCATACCATATCACACCAAAAGGTAGGAATTTTGAAGGGGGTGGGAATTTATCTTGCTCACTTTCACTGCTCAGGGGTTAAGCTGGGCATTGATCAGGGGGTGGTGAGCAATTGCTTATGCATCACTTGTTATATACATTCACATATATAAGTATGTCTATATTTGTCATAATTACTACCTTTTTCCTTTTCTCTATCTTAGTAAATAGTTTTATTTCAACCCACGAGTTCTACCTTGTTTTTTCAGCTCTCTCCCCCATCCTACTGGGTAGGAGGGGGGTGAGCAAATGAACGTGTAATGCTCAGCCACCTGCTGGATTATACCACAGCAGTTTCAGATCTTTCTTTGCTGTTCTCCTTGCTACTTGAGGCCCTTCTTTAGGATGAGGTTGTTTTATCCTCTTAACAATTCCTCGTGTATGGTGCTAACCTCACAAAAATACTTGATTTTAGTGGTAAAAACTATGATATTTCTATACTAAGCTGCAGCCACTGTAGTTCTCTACTCTGCAATATGACTATCTATTCCTGATTTGCTCCTTGGTTTCAGACAACAAACACATGAGAATTTCAATTGTATTTTCATGTAATTTCTCTCTGTCGCTTTGTTCCAATATTTCAGACATTAGTCTCTAAGACCATATGTTCCAGGACATAAATACCTTAATTAGGATGTTGGCTCTAAACAATCCCTAAATAGTTTGAAGAGATTAGAACAGGCTTGTTTGGTTAGTTTTTGTGTTTTGTTTTTGAAGGTCAGCAGAACTTCAAGTATATAGCTAAAGGTTTGAGGTTTTAGTTTATCATAAAAAAAATATTCAGATTACATGTTCTTGAAGATTTTATTTAAGGCACTACTTGCAATCTACTGGCATAAGACTGAGTGAAAGAACTTGCTCAGAGAAGGTACTACTTAGTGCCTTAAGTCCATAGTTTTCCAAAGTATGCTTATTCAGAATCAAGTCTGAGAGAAACAGTCATTACCATATTAGAAAATGGTTTCTTTCTAAATAGAATGTTTTACTTCATACAGTATTTACCATTTTTTCCCCTTACTTTTGTTATCCAGGTCACCTATAGTTTCATTATTAGTTCTGGTTGAGAAAGAAGATTGAAATGTCATAAAATAGATTTTTCCTTTAACTGTAGTACTGGTGAAAGACCTGCAGCAAGTTCTCAGACATTACTGGAAAAAAAAGGGAAGATGAAGTGCAGCCAGGTAAGCTTGACTACATGTAAATGTGAATATAAATGTGAATAGGAACTGATATATTGGATGCTGAAAGGCTTAAATGTGGGATTTGTCCTCTACACAATTTAGAAGAAACTACAACCATTTTTTCATCACCTCTCTACTAAGAAGACAGTGGTGCAGAATTTTTTCTCAGTTAGATACTCAGAATGTTTATTATTATTATTATTACTATTATTGTTGTTACAAACATAACAAAAATAAAATCACAGAAATTTAAAAAGGTAAAGCAAAATAAATAAATGCCAGTAAAAACTGACACTGCAAATGGGCCATGTGGTCCAAATCAAGTATGCAGTCTAAGCTAATCTGTTCTGTAATCAATTGATCAAACTGGTGAGTCAGATCAAGTGTGGTCAGATGCATCCATACTCAAAGCTGATTATGAGATTTACTTTGATAAGTCAATGCTCACCAGCATATTAGCACACACAAATTATTGCTATATATTATATTCTATAAATGCTTCCTCATTGTACAATAATGTGTTTGCAACAATAAAGACAACAATCTTAAATGCAAGATGTTTTAGGAAATTTTGCCTTTTTTTTTTTAAGTATGACAGTGAATCAATTGGATAACCTAAAACTCATAACCACCAGCTGTTTTCCTAAAGATAATACTTTCTAGCTATTTGATGGCCCTAGAATTTTCAGTTGAGTTTCTTTGTGTGTAGTCACACACTGCAGTTTATATGACCCAAGAAGGGAAAAGCAATTCATGTGAATCCTTTTGTGAGCTGAAGAATTTAATAATGCCCTGTGGCATTCTGCCCAATATGCTTTTTTTCCAGAGCCATCTGCTACCTATAGCTCAATAGAGAGCATGACTTGGCTACAAGAAAGATATTTTGCACAGAGATGTGCTCATCCAGTATTTATTGGCTGTCCTGAGGTCCATTTCAGGAGCTTGCATTTTTTAATACATTCACCACACCATTTTCTAAGGGGAGCTGGCTGGCTGCATGTTTTTTTAGGCACTGCATCAAAATTAAACAAGCAAGAGAAAACACCAGCAACCTACAGAGCTTTAAACAAGATTCGACAGGGGAAGAAGCTGTACTTCTGTGTGACAGAGAAGAGTCAGGGGACACTGTCACTTTGTGAAGCAGCAGAAAAAGCCTCAGATTTGTCACCAGGGAATTTGGAAGGGTTCCTTCAATAAGGTAACATAGCCAGTAGCCCAGATGAAGTGCCTGTACACCAATGCACACAACATGGGAAATAAGCTGGAGGCAGTGGGAGACATGGTGTAATTAGAAAGCTATGACTTAATTGCTATCATGAAAACAGGGTGGATATACCACACAACTGGAATACTATGACTGAGGGCAACAAGGTTTTTACAAGAGATAGGCAGAGCAGGTGGGGCAAATGAGCTGCCTTCTATCTTAGAAAAATGGATAGATTCTGAAAAGCTACCTCTAAAAAACAGCTGTGATCAGGTTGAGAACTTGTGGGTTAAAATCAGGGACAGATAAAAGACATCTGGTGTTTGAGCTCTACTACGGGCCACCTGATCAAGGGGAGCCTGTTGATGAAGCCATCTTTCATCAGCCACAGGAGAAACTGTGCTTAGGGATAAAGGAATAGAACAGAGCTGGCAGCTCTTTAAGAACACCTTTGTGAGAACATTAGAGCTCTCCATTCTGCCACCATAAGAAATTAAGCAGAAGTGGCAGGAAATGCATGGCATAGCTTAACAAGGACCTGCTAGTCAAACAGAGAGAAAAGAAGGACATGACAGTGGAAGCAAGGAAGTGTGACAGAGAAAGAATATAGGGAGGCTGTCTGGATGTTCAGAAAAAGGATGAGGAAAGGCAAGGTGCACATGGGACTGAACTTGGTGATGGATGTGAAAAATAATAAGAAAGAGTTCAGGTACATTGGTCAGAACAGAAAGGCCAAGGAACGTGTACCTCCTCTGATAAATGAGAAGGGAGAAATGGCTACAACAAAAATGGAGAACGCTGATGTATTCAAGAAGCTCTTAACCTCAGTCTTCACTGGCAATCAGGCTTCCCACATATCACATCCTTGAACCTCTAGATGGAGAATGGGTGAGCAAAATCCCTCCCACTGTAAGCAAAGAGAAAGTTCAAGACCACCTAATAGGACTGAATGTGTCCAAGTCCATGGTGCCTGTTGATATGCATTTCAGTGTCCTGAAGGAATTGGCCGATATAGTTGTCATGTTACTTTCCATCATATTCAGAAAGTTGTGTCTGTCAGGCGAAGCACTCAGTAACTGGAAAAAAGGAAAAAAACAACTCAGTTTTTAGAAAGGAAGATCTGGGAAACCACAGACTGGTGGGTATCAATTCTATGCCTGAGAAAATCATGGAAAAGACCTTCCTGGAAGCTATGCTAAGGCACATGAAAGACATGTAAGGCACATGCAAAGTTATCTTTGACAGCCAACATGGCTTCACCAAGAGCAGATATTGCCTGACCAATCTGGTGGCCTTCTATATGGAATAATGGCATAGGTGAACCAAGGAAGGGCAACTGATGTCCTCTGTCTGGACTTGTGCAAAGCCTCTGAGATGGTTCTGCACAACATTCTTACCTCTAAATTGGAGAAGTATGGATTTGAAGACTGGAATGTTCAGTGGATAAACAATTGATTAGATGGTCACAGCCAGAGGCCTGTGGAGTCCTGCTTAATGAACCTAATGAATTCTGTGATCAAGTGACCTTCCTGGTGGATGAGGGAAAGGTTGTCAACATAGTTTACCTAGATTTTAGCAAAGCCTTTGGCACTGTCTCCCACAGTATTCTCCTGGAGAAGAAGGCAGTCCATGGCTTGGACATTTACACTCTTTGCCGGGTAAAGAACTGGCTGGATGGCCAAGCTCAGAGAGTGGTGATGAATGGAGTTACATCCATCTCATGACTGGTCACAAGTGGTGTTCTCCAAGGGTTGGTACTGGGGCCTATCCTGTTTAATATCTTTATTGTTGACCTGGACAAGAGGATTGAGTGCACCCTCAATAAGTTTGCAGATGACATCAAGTTGGGAGAAAGTGTTGATCTGTCTGGATGTAGGAAGGCCCTTCAGGAGGATCTGGACAGGCTGGGTAGCTGGGCTGAGGCCAATAAGATGAAGTTCAACAAGACCTAGTGCTGAGTACTTCACTTTGGTCACAACCCCAGGCAACACCACAGGCTTGGGGCAGTGTGGCTGGAAGACTGTGTGGAGGGAATGGACCTGTTGGTCAATGCTTGACCAAACATGAGCCAGCAGTGTGCTCAGATGGCCAAGATGGCCAATGGCACCCTGGCTTGTATCAGAAATAGTGCTGCCAGCTGAAGCAAGGAGGTGATCATCCCTCTGTACTCGGCCCTGATGATGCCACACCTTGAGTAATGTGTTCAGTTTTTGACTCCTCATTATAAGAAAAACATCAAGGCCCTGGTGTGTGTCCAGAGGAGGGCAACAAGCTGATGAGGGACTTGGAGCACAAATCTTATGAGGAGCAGCTGAGGGAGCTGGGATTGTTCAGTCTGGAGAAGAGGAGGCTCAGGGGAGACCTTGTGGCTTTTTACAACTACTTGAAAGGAGGCTGTAGTGAGCTGGAGCTCCGCCTCTTCCCCCAGGTAACAGTGATAGAACAAGAGGGAATGGCCTCAAGTTGCGCCAAGGGAGGTTCATATTGGATATTAGGAAAAAATTGTTCTCCAAAAGGTGTTGGGATGGGCTGTGCAGGGAGGTAATTGAGTCACTGCCTCTGGAGGTGTTCAAGGAACATTTAGATGTGGTACTAAGGGACATGGTTTGGTGGTGAAATATTGGTAGTAGGAGTGGATGATCTTAGTGGTATTTTCCAGCATTGGTGATTCTATGATTCTATGTCAGAGTGGAGCAATTGCTAAGTACTTGTTTTGAACACCATTGCAGAAGTCACTAACAGCAGTATTTGCACAAGGTATGCAGAAAGTAAAAAGCACATATCCTGTAGCTTTTGTCTTACAGGCACCTGACATAGAATCAGCCATATTATGCTGGAATGGTGGCCAAAGCAGGCATGTGAAATACTTAAATAAAACAAATGCCACAGAATGCCTCATTCCCTCATTTTCCCCTGAACTTAAGATGTTAATTGTTCTAATTTGTTGGTATCAGATAAAAGAATCAAGGTCAAAGTCCAGAACTCTATTGCAGAATTTCGTAACAGATTTCATAACTGTTTGTGTCTGTCCCAGACACCAAATCCTTAAAAAATAAATACCCCTTCTTATATCCTATGCTATTAAATTCCAGTTCACCAAATGACTGCACTATGCCATTTTTCACTACCCTCAAAAGAGCCTGTGTAAAAAGCACCGCATCAAAGCTACTGCAGAGCTTCACCACCTTTCATCTTGCTCATCTGCCCATCCAACTAAGTACAGGTTATCATCTGGCTAAGATGTTAGTAATTTCAGAGCTGGAATTGCTGAATTAGCAGCTGCTTTCCTGCCAAGGTGCCACCCTTCACTGCCCTGAGCTTTACTGCTTATAGCTCCTCTCTTCCTGGTTTCAGCAGTGAGAGGCAGCTGGATAGCAAGAACCAAACCTCTATACCCAGTTTATGGTTTTTCACCAGACTAGCAAGAATTGCCATGCTGAGAAGAATAAAATAAACTAAATTACAACAAATAGTTGTGCTGCCTTGCTGAGAAATGCTGTTGAGGTAGCCCTGCTTTCCCTGACCAATAGTAGCAAATGATACCTGTTTTTCCCAGGCTCTTGCATAGATAGAGGAATAAGCATGTTCACAGTTGCTCTTACTGCTGGTGTTTCACTTCCTTCCCCAGCAACTACCCATTTTTACCAATGAGTAAAACACTCACCTTCCTTCTGTATGTCCTATTCTTGACACCATCTCCTGGTCCATGTAACTGCAATTTTAATACTGGTGATTTTGGGCTTATGTTAAATTAATGTGTTGCGGTTCTATTCAGCAATACCTTTGAACACTGTAGATTTGGTTGGCACCACATCTTAGTCCCACCAGAAGGTTGCACGTAAATGAGCAATCCACACCCAGTGTTATGTTCAAGCCTTAAAGAAGAAAAGAGAAAATTATGTCAGAAATCACTTTTTCTTAGATATCTGAATACCTGAGTGGGCCAGCTGTCTGGTATCCTAAGAGCAGTGAGTCCTGCTTTGAAAAGCACAGTCAGCAGGTGTCATTCTGGACCAAACCTGCAAATGTCTTGTAAAATGTACTTCCCTTGGTATCCCCTTGGTATCCCCTGCTTTAAAATTGAGTTGTAGTGCAGCCACATCAGTTTTGTCTTGAAGCAAGTACAGATATTGATAAATGAGACATGGTATGGGACAAAAATGGAGACTGACTCTAATGGGTATATGCACTATCTGTAGATGTATATTCAGCAATGATTTATAAGAACCCTCCAAGAACGGAACTGTGATCTAATCTTTTAGACCTATTTTGCCTTTCTAATTCTAGGAAAATAAATTATTAGGAAATACCATTAGATTTTTCTTCTGTGCTAACGTGTTTCTTTCTGGTTAGCCAAATTTTTTAGGACAGGCAACAGACTGAACTGTCTGATATTTAAATCATTACAAGAGACTGTGAAGCATAATAGTTCTAATGGGCAATAGGAATGAACATGGAGGGCTGGGAGAATTGATTAGCTGGTGGGATACCAGTAAATACAAAGTGCTTAATCACCGGCAGGCTCGGCACCTTGATCTCCCAGTCAATAGTACTTGCAGGTTCAGAGCACACAGAGAAGCTCTGGGTTTAAAGAGAACATAAAAGGTACTTTCTTTTCTTTGTTATTTTTACAGTGTGCTTCACTTGTGCATCCCATTTATCGTAGCAGTCCAAAAGCTTTTACAATTTTGTAAATGAAGAAAGCACTTCACCCATTTCAAGGAGAAAATATACCAGCTGTTCTGTGTCTGAGAGCAAGTGGAGGTCTGGGAATAAAAAGAGTACTATATCTCATTGTAGCACTGTGATTTGAGGAAAAGGGATTTAGGTTGCACTTTTAAACTTACATAAGTACTTAATCAAGATAGATTCTAATTACCCATATCCTGGCAGAAATCCTACAAAGTTTTTAAATGGACATAGGACCAACATCTACTGTGAAAGATAGCACCTTTAACTTCCCTTGTCACCTTTGCCAGACAGAAGATCAGTAAAATTTGCCACTGACCTCGGGAGGAGTGAGCTAGAAAAAGGCACAGTTTCATTCTCCTTTGAGCTAGAGAGGGGAAAAAATAAAAATGAAAACATATACAAGGCTTATATTTCAGCCAGAAGCCACTGAACAGTCCCTCCTGTGAACTGATAACTGAGAATGATAATAAAAGTAGCTTGACTTTATCATCTGTACAGAATTTCTGTGCATGTCTGAAAATAGAAGTAAAATCAAGTATGGTCCAAAATAAATTCTCAACATACCCAGACCCGTGTGAACTTTGGCCATTCAGTTAATGGAAAACTTGGACACAGGTCAACTCAGGACAGTCTTGAAAACCATAAATCCCAGCTGACAGTGTGCTAGCTTAAATCTCAACATTTCTTTTCATATCTGTAAATGCCATTTGCTAACTTCAGGACAGGAAAAAAATAAAAATGAAGCAATATCACACTGTACTATTCAGGCTGTTGTTCCATTAGAAAACAGATTTCTTATATTTCTGTGATAGTTTTTCTTTTCTTTTTTAGTACACCTTTGTTCTTTCCTTATCACGTGTTATTATGCTTTTTTTTTGGCATGCAGCAAGCAGCTTACATATTAATTGAACGATATTTGCAGATTTAAACTGGCTGCCTGCTGGTGCATCTGATCTTGTGCTGCTGCTCGTGCTAGTGAGGATGAGAGGGTGGGAGACAAAGAGCTGCAGCCATATTGCTGCTGGGCTGCACGGAGCTGCTCAGAAATTGGGAACTCAGATAAAGAGCCTATCCAGTCCTAAGTCACCCAGTGTGTTTTATATGCTGCTTCTCAGTGCTGATAACCAGGGAGCTCAGGGAGCCTTCAACAACATTGGGATAGGTTTTTGGCCCAGGCTGTTTCCTGCAGCAGTTCTCCTGTTGTCTCCCAGCTATTCTGACCTCTGTGCTCTGATGCCCTTACAATCATTCACCAAACATTTTCTGTCTCTTCTGCATAAATCTGTATAACTATATTCAGTTGCTACCTATGGAGAAAAAGCTGCACTGCTGCCTGAGTGTAATGTTGGTTGTGGTGTTCCCAGAGCCTTTGGAGAGCTGAGAGCCCATCTGATATCTGCAGAAGTCATGGAATGAACAAAAGGAGTGACTGAAAACAAACAGCCAAAAAGGCTGAAATTAGGGATAACATCGGGGGAAAATGTGAAAGACAAGAACATTATCTTTCCATGGAAACTATTGGTCCTACATATAGATAAAAGTCTGTCAGATTTTCCTTTTTAAATCCCTTATTTACAGGGATTTATAACTCAGCTGTAGAAAGTCTCTCCAGACTGAAGCACAGCTTATGAGGTCTCAGGAAAGAAGCTTTAAAAATATATTTAAATATTTCATTTCTAAGTATAAGATTATAAATTTTAACTACTTTTAAGAGCTACGTAAATAAATGCCGAAGTAATTTAGTAAATCCCTCGAGTTTACGTCACTTCTTTTTTGGCACATTATTTTAAAATCTGCTGTATCATTTCTGCAAGTAATTCCATGTCCTAAGACTCTTTACATTCAAAGCTCAAAATGCAGCAGAGGCTGTTTCTGATGAAGTAGACTGGGCCTAGACAAGCAGCCATATTTTTCTTGGGTGGGGTTGCACATTTCTTGAAGATGAAAGTGGGAGATAAAACTCACTGAGGTTCCTTTGCTACTCTCAGGGTGCATCTGGGCAAGGACAGTGCTCAGGCCATCAAATCTGCAGACACTCTTTCTTTGAAGCAGAAGTATCTACTTCCTGACTGGATAAAAACAGTGTCCAGAACACAGCTCTGCTTGCAAGTGGTCAAACTCCACGTCTAAAACTTGCTGCCTGCGAATATTTTGCAATATTTCCTTAAAAATTAATGTTTCTGCAAATATTCCCACCCCAGGACTCTTTCAATTGGCTACTTATAAAGAGTAAACACAAAGAGGACATTATAGCAGAACAAATACAGGAGGCATCTATTTGCAAACATGCTGTCTGTAGTGGGTCCACTCTTTTGATCTCACAGGTTCATAACTGTACTTTGCTCAGTGTTTGCAGGAGTCTTTTTTTTTTTCTTTTTCACCTCCTTACACTACATTCTGAGCAAGTGATGACTGTGTGAAAATATTTGTGTTTCTGTAAAATTCAGCATGCTCACCAGCAGGTTTAAAGGTTCATTGGCACAGCTGAAAGCAATAAGCATAGAAACGATAACTGAGGCACAGTATCTAGATTTTTGCTCATCACCAAACAGAATGTAACATTTCTAAAACTTTGAAACACACATACTAGGCTACAAACCCGAGACCTTTTTTTTCTTCATTTTTTAAGAAACTGGAATGAAAACGGATGGATGAAGGACAGTAGTGTTTTTCCTTCAGGTTTTTCTTTCTTTTAATCTAGCCTTCTACTGACATATGAACTATAAGACCTCAGCAATAATAAGAAAAATGTAGATTTGTATTCTTAATGCAGTGGTATAAGGTGCTCTGATATCATAGAATCATAGAATCTTTAGAGTTGGAAGGAACCTTTAAAGCCCATCTGGTCCAACTCCCCTGCAATGAACAGGAACACCTACTACTGGCATCTAGGTCATGAGAGAAAGAGGGAAGCGCTTTCTGCATGGTTTCGAAGCACTGAACTTTCCATAAGTTCCATCTTCAAATACTGTTTGATTCTGTCCACATTTGAAGCATCCAGCTGCAGCATGATAGGTGTTCCTTTGTTGATGAACATGTGCCAAGGCCTATGGAATAGGGAAAAATTGCTCTATGCAGTGCATGCTTTGGCACACAGGGCTTCTAAACATGTCACAGCAATTAAAAAAAGGGAAAGAAACTGCACTGAACTGGCAGATGTCACTGGTTCAATGCCTGTGCTGGCCAGGATTTATTCTGGGAGGGTGAGCGGGGGATCAAAGGGTTGCTGTTGGCGGTGGGTGCCCCTGTGCAGTGCAGTGCAGTGCCAGAGCCCAGTGGCCAGAGCATGGGGAAACGGGGTGGTGGTGGGAAGGAGGCTTTTGTTAGTTAATGTTCTTTTCTTCTTTTCTCCTGGGCTCTGAGTGATGGGAAAGAAAGGTTAAATGAAGTCATACTTCGTTTTTTTTAACGCCATTTCTGTTCCCAAAGTGATCTTGCAGATCGCTTTTGTAGATTTCTCCAAAAAAAAAAAAGAAAAGCTGGAAAATGTAATTCACGATACTTGCACGTTTGTGTAGAGGTGTTGGATTCAACTTCACTCTTTTCAAAACTCACTTATAGCTGGACAGGGGAGGCCTTCTCTAAATGCCAAATTTACTGATGTTAGAAACCTGTTTTCAGAAAAGCAGCCCCCAGTTCCTTGTAAGAGAAGGGGAAATTAAATATATATTGTTTTAAGCTTGTACATGGCTGCAAATCTGCCATGTCCAAGGTGGGTGCAAATTTGGGGGTGCAACATAATTCCAGAAAAGTTTAGTTGCTGTTTTAAATCCAAAAGATGTTTTAATTACATCGATAAAATCCTGTCTTATAAATTCATCTCTCCTTTCCCCACCAGCTCCATCCCTTTTGCCAACTGTAGAAATTACATATAAAGGAGCACATATAACAGTACAAGGCATAATACCTAGCTATGGTAGATACATAGAACTTCAGAAAAATGCAGGCCTTTTCTCACAGCATTAAGGCTGTACAATTTTAAGTTGGTCCTAAAAGACAAATTGTAGAAATCGGAAAATGAAATAAAATTTAAATTCTTTGCATTTGCTGTTTTGTCACAAGTTAAGTATCATGTATACTTTGAGTAATCTAAAACACTGCATGTAGATTTCTAAAACCCACAGCCACATAAAATGACAGTAATCTGATTGGCAGCATGTGTTTGAATGTTATTTGTACTGTGAAAATAAAACATGAAAAGCTGTGATTGATTGTGAGTGTGCATGTGTGCATGCTCAATACATGAATAGCACTAAATCTCAGGAGTAAAAAAAACTACTATTCACAATATTGGACATCCAGCTTTACCAGAATGTAATTGGCCCTCGAGGAATACAACACAGTGTAACAAGTAAAACACACAGAACAACAGAAAATGAGCAGAGAAAGTTTAAAAAGAAAAAAAAAAAGCAATTATAGTATTTAAAAATAACAGTTTTTGAAGCTATTTTTTCTTATTTTGATAAATACAGAAAATGTATTTATTATTAACACTGCTATTAGACAAAAACAAATCTAAACAAGGCTGAAACTTATCCACAGATACTCCCATGTGTCTGAAAAGCTAGCTTTTCAATTTCAATTACAATTTTGCGACAGCAATGAAAGCAAAACCATCTCAGTAGCCCAGCTTGTTATGCTTGGTGTTTCAGCAGATGCTTAAGGACTACATGTAAGACAAGAGGAAGCAGGTGAATTTTTACATTCTTAAACAAGCATGTGAATGATTCAGGGTGACTTCATGCCCTCGGTCACCATGAAGCTATTGAAAGACCAGAGTGAAAGATGATTTTGCTGAATATTTTGGGGCAGGTGGATTTCAGAAAGTGATGAGAGGAAGTATGACAGGAAATAACTAATCTGTTCCACAGCTCCATTCCTGACATTCTCATCCCTGGTCTTTCACAAAGATGATACATTTGTGGTGGTGGCATGCATTTTAAAATATTACCATAGTCCGTGCTGCTGCAGTGCTGCTTCTTGCAGGCACTGTACAAGAAAGGAACTGTTTGTGCTCATTAAAGTTTATAATTAAGTTAATGACAAGGGGCAAGATAAATGAAGTCATGGAGTGATAGGGAGTGGTGAGATGTATCTGAACTGTGGATGAGTTACATTCACCACAGAACACAGCACCTTGGTTATCCAACTGCCACCAGGTGTTTTTCAGAGGCATGTCAAAGCCCACAGATCTGAATTAGAGATTTAAGGGAGAGCTATATGTTACCTGTGGTGACTTTCTCTTTCCTTGAGCAAGATGAAGTCTTTCAGGGATCAAGAATAGCTGAGGGGCACCAGGGCTGGGAGAACCGATCCGAACAAGAGAGAAGAACAAGACTAGGAGAAGAGCAAAGAGAATTGTGAGAGAAAGGAAAGAGATACAGGACGGAAACAAGAGCTATAAATAGGGAAAACAGCAGCAAAAGGGAAGATGAGCAGAGCAGGATGGATCTGCGGAGCACACTACTCGAACAGAATCACTAGGTCTCAAAATACTTACTGTTTAAAATGACATTATAGCTGGTTCAAATGGTAACACTGTAAGCAATGTCTGAAAGTCTCTGCCTCGTTCATGACAGGTGAGAGTACAGTAAAAAAAAGTAAACTTTTTCCCCCTTTTCTTCATGTTCAAGATACTTGAAAGTACTTAAAGGGATTCCCATTGCAGTTGATATGTCAGAGACCTAAAAATGAGAAAAAAAATAGCAAAACCAATATTGACTGTGCAACCTTAGTTCTACTCTTGGATGCAGATGCGATCTTTCATCCAGAGAGAATTCAGAGAGAATTTCTGTCTTGTGACTCCTGCTGGATCCCCTGTGTCACCTACCTGCATGGCCTCACAAGTGCTCAGATCTAGGGAAAAACAGAGTTTTTGGTGTGTCTTAGGAAGTATTCACAATAAGATTGGTTAAGGTGGCCTGTGTACAATATTCCTTTAAGGCAAATGTTATCAATTTTGACAACAGTAACAAATTATCCATTAGTATCCCCTGTTCTGCTATTAGAAGTAAGTCTAGTACAAACACTCATCCTCATGTGTTAATGAAAAAAAAAAAAGCCCCTAAGTGTTGTGCTTCTTATCAAAATGGATGACTTTCATTTTATAACTTAAGGCATGACCCATGCATGTCCAACCTGTGGCCTTTGGGCTGCATGTTGTCCAGCACAGCTGGCACTGTTTTTTTTCTCCCAAGCAGAAAAAATCTCATGCATTGACATTCATTTCTACTTCCGTATCAATGGCTTGTAGAGGCCAAAAAGCAAGTGTGAGCGCAGTGAGGCAATAGGTGCTGCATTTCAGCAGTGATGAAAGCAATGGAAGGTCACCTTTACCAGTACAGATTTTTACAAGTGTGGCATGCAGGCTCTTGTTCATTACTGGCAAAAATGCATAGCTCATTTATGTGACTGTGGAAAAACAGCATTTTGTAGTTAAGAATTTGCACAATCAAACCATACTGTGCTCTTCATATCTGTTGTTGTTTTCATGGAGACAAATAGGAGGCATTACTTTTGGAATGACCTACATATGTGCAGTCCAAGACAGTTCTTCACTCAGTGCTGCCCAGGCAAACAAAAAGGTTGGACACCAATGACATAACCACACTCAGCTTTAATGATAACAAATTATCCATCTCTCTCACATCTGACATTGCTGTTAATGGCAATGTAAGCCCCGGTACAATCTTCAAAAGCATCCAGTAATGGCTGTTTCATTAATTATCCAAAAATAGCAGGAAAATACCTTTTATATCATCCCTGTGTCT
This sequence comes from Chrysolophus pictus, assembly GCA_037305975.1. Lineage (NCBI taxonomy): Eukaryota > Metazoa > Chordata > Aves > Galliformes > Phasianidae > Chrysolophus > Chrysolophus pictus. The sequence continues at coordinate 96,747,888 of CM074576.1, forward strand.
CTGAACTTCCTGCAAAAAGGTATGTTTCACTCTTACCTGCCCCCTTTTCAGACAAAAGCCATGTATCTTAGAAGTTCCAGTATGCTCTGTGCTTCAGGCAGATCTGGTTTTCCAAGCAATAAATGGGAACTCATCATCTTGAACTATATTAATTAACTCTGCAGTGTAAAACTGTCTATAATTTACCTCAATATTACTGTGTTGTATTGACAGAAAATACTAGAGCAGGAAATGTAAACTGATGGATGCATCACTGAGTTTGCTCCTGGGAGGTCTAACAAGTGATGGATATCCTAAGGGAACAGCAACAGAATTTAAATAAAGTGCCAGGAAGGTTGCTATTTCTAGTTTTAGTTGTTCAAACAATCAGGTATGAAAAGAGTCTAGGGAATCTCATGCTGGGAAAGTCCAAAAGATAATAAAAAGTTTTGCTGTCCTGCCAATGATATACACAAGGTTTTTAGGAAGATATGAGCCCCAAATGAAATCTCTCTAACTGTGTTATGTAGGGACAGGGGCAAGTTTTCCTGACTAGAGCTACTCTACTCATGTTCTCAAATATGATAGCTCTTTTTTGTAGTTTTCATTTTCATTACTGTAATGGTAGATTCCATCCTCATTTCTATTTAGCAGTCTGCATAAACTGATACAGCCTACTGGTAACAGGATTAAAAGGCATTGAAATACACAAATAGATAATTAGAGACAAATTGTATGAGTTGCCGTTAAAGTAATGCATCCTATATAATTCCACAGACACTACAGCAGATACAAACAGCAGAACAACACTATTTGATAGAGCAAATTCTTGGCTACAAAACATTATTTTTCAACACAGCCACTACCATTAGCTATGCATTTTTTTGCCAGCAATGAACAAAAGCCGCACACTGTGCTCATAAAAATCTGCACCAATGAGGGTATCCCACAGTTTTACATCCACTATGATGGTATTGCTGCTAAGAAAACGTTGCTCAAGCACTCCATCTTTCATCTGCCCAAACAGATGGGAGTCAGAAGGTGCCAAATCTAAACTATGCGTTGGGTGTGGTAGGACAGTTCATACAAAGTTCCCTGGTTGTAATCTGTCAATTTGCACATGAACTGACTGAGACACGCTTCATTTCATGGCATGACACATGTGCATGGCTATCTGGAACGTGCCTTGTAATTTGCTGCTGCCACTGCTGAAATGCACCACCCATTGCCTCACTGTGCTCACATCCACTATTTGGTCTCCATAAACATTCAGCGAGTGTCAACAAATATGAATGGGTGCAATTTTTTTTTTTTTTTCCATATGAAGGAATTCAATTGCACCCCTTTGTTTCATCCACACTTCTGTGTGCGGACACCATTTTGTCAGACTGCCCCCCTGCTGTCTTGAAGCAACAAAATGTAACATGATATTGGTGGGAAGTTTCAACCTCTACTGCCATACCACCTCCATCCACCTCTGATATCATGGGCCAAAATAAAATAGGAGGCATTACTTTCAGAGCAGCCCTTTTACATTTGTAACAGAATTTATAAGATCATCAGATGGTGGTAGATAGGAAAAGAATCAAAGATGTGGCTAAACATGCACTTTTAGAAATAACATGAATTTATCCAATTTCATCAGTATGCTCATTGCCTCGGTTTCCATTGCAAGTGGTTGAGTCTCTCCAACAAGCATCTCCAACAAGCATGGCATGCCAGACCTTCCAGCATTCCATGTAAATGTTATATTCCCCTTGAAGCTGAAGGGGAATTCCCTCCTGAGAGTCTAATTATCTGTAGGCCAAAATAATCAAGCAGCAGCAGCTCCCCTTCTTCCATGATAATCTGGCCCAGAGGCTCTTCCATGTGCTCTACCAGCTCCAGCCAGCCAATCCCTTGAGCTTGACTTGTGCTCCAAGCCCCTAGCTAGAGATACTTTTGCAAGCTCTCCCAGAAATCTCCCACATGAAACTTGTGACTCCTGTCTCGTGAAGGCTTTTTCTAAAGTCTTTGTGATCTGCACTTATGTTTCTTTACCCACACTTTTCATTTTACTTTTAGTTTCCAATCATGTGAATACTTTCCTGATGCTTTTCCCAAATACCTTTTTCGATAAAAGCACCTTTCCTAAGTCTTCTGCTGTTTGAGAGAAGAATCATCATTTTCTCAGGATCCCAGTACGCATACTCAAGATGTTTTTTCCATGGCTTTCTCAGCCTCATATTCTGCAATTCGTGTTTACTGCTGCCTGCTCAGTGGCTGTCTTTGGCTGCTCACACCTTTTTCTATAATTACTTCCTGAAAAATCTCAAGCATCTATGACCTGGGAAATGCAAGAACCAAAACCTTCCCATCTGGGAAAAGAAAAAAAAGAGAAAGGCAATTTGGGAACAACAGTTAGCACTCCCAGTCACAGAAGACAGATGTAATCATCTACAACATTCAGTGACCACATTCCCTTTTCTAATCTGCAATACTGTTTCCAAATATGCATCTGTTTCAACACATGAAAGCAAATGAAGTCAATTAAGGATGATGAACTTTCCAGGCTGATTATGATATTGTAGGGCTTTGAAAAAATTGTGCAGAGAAATAATGTATTTATTAATGTGTTACTGGTTATTGTGTGTATTCATTGGATTTCTTGACGTTTTGCTATACTAGATCTAGACATCCAGTTATGAAGAAATTGAAGTATCTTTCTTGATATAATAGCCAGATTATGGATGACAGTCTTTTAAAGTACAGGCTTTAGAAACATTACACTTTAGACATGTCACATCAAATCTTTTTTTTGTATATCATATAATGAGCTAGACATGTAATACAGTTAACAGAAAACTGCCATATCCCCCAAGATGTTGAACTGGAGCTCATGATGTGTTAGTGTTACACAGGAGTTCCCAGTGAACTCATCTTCTCTATTCATACATACATCAAAGCAATACTAGCTGCAACAGAGATGAACTTGTGCCTTAAATAAACTCCTTTCTGTTCAGGAACTGCAGTTTTCTCATCTTTGACTTACATATTGTCTCATCAGAAAGCATGATGTAGAGAACTAAGAAAACTGACCAAGAATGAAAAGACTAACAAAAGTGAACATCAATGCATGTAGCAGTGTCAAGACTCGGCTGACGTTAAAATGACCTGGATTGCTAAACCACCCTAGGAGTGCCTGGTAGAGGATCAGAGCCTTTTCAGAGGGGAGAAAAGTCCACTTGGCCTGAACAGGAGCCAGTGTGACTGGGAATTAGTCATCCAAAGGAGCAAGATGCTCAGAACTGACTGCTCCTTCTTCTGGCAGGTGGCCAGATTTGTAGTAGGAAGCCAAGATCATAGTCAAAAGCTCTTCAACCCAGTCAAGAGCGAAAAAGAAGAACAAAATTGCTTACAGTGAATTCCTTTTTCAACTCTAATGAAGTTCCTTGTTCAAAGTTACTAAACATCTTCTTTCCCTGTCTATTTATCCCTCTTACAAAAGAGAGATGCTCTCTGAAACACTGAAGATGCCAACGAGGAATTTAAAATCATCTTATTCAAATTAATTCAAATTGCTAGCCACTGTGTTCTTCACCACCAGTGTGCATTGCCAGGCAACTCTTGGATTTTGAAAAACATGAGCTCGCTTACAAATGTATAAACAACACAGAGGCAATGAGCACAATGAGCTGTGATGCTTCTAGATTTCATGCTTCTATTTTTTTTTCTTCTCTTGGTGCTGTGCCACAGCTCTGACATGCAGCTGGACTAAGTGGATGGCTGCCTGAGATGCATTTCAAACAACCCACCGTGAGGATCCCACTGTTCTTTTCCCCCAGCAAGGGGAAAGCAGGTCGAGGATGCCATTTCACACACAACATGCTCACATGCACACACACATTGCTGACTCAGGATCGGCTTTAACTGAAGCTAAGTAATAACTGGGGGGAAATTGCAGTTGGTTTAAACCAGGAGGAAAGGAACTAAACATCAAAAAGTTGGAAGCGCATTCAGCTACAACCCATTGTTTCAGACACTTTCACAAAATGTGATTAGAAGGGAGCACAGCAGGTGTAAAAACAAATCTGTCCCTAATAGCTTTGTTGGAAACTTAAGCTTTTATTTGAGGTAGGTTTAGTAGAGCTCTCATGCTGTTTCATGGCTAGGTTATTTCCCCCTAAGGTAATGTGTCAGGTATTGATAAGTTTGTTTTAAGTTTTATATAATTAAAGCAGTAAATAGAATACTGACTTGTCTTTGACCTGAAATGCTGTTTATTAGATAAGTATATGTGGGGCTGTGCCACAAAAACATGCATAGAATAAAATGGAGGTCAGCCAAGGTCCTCTGCTCTCACTGAAATTACCCATTTACTCTAAATCATGCATCAGCATTAAAATTGCAGGGAGAAAGCACCCCTCCTCCCTCCAGCACTGAGACAGATGGAAGAGACCTCCAGCTGGAGTTTTTTCAATGTTTTTGTGGATAGAGCTGATATCTCCAGAAATTAAAAGCCATATCTACTCATTTTTTGTTCTGGAGATAAGTATGCTAATTGGATAAAACAAGCACAGACACTTGCAAATACATTGCTACAAGATTTACTGTTTAATATCCATTCTAGCAATGAAAACGATTCTGTTTGTATTAGAAAAGAGAAGTCAAGGAGGAAGGTCATTATATTGTGTCTGCAGCTTTCGTTCCTAATATGTGATTCTCATTTCTCAGTAAAGGGAAAATCAATACTCTCTTTAAGCTGCCTTGGATTCCAAAAATATAGAGCTTTTACCCACTGCATGGCAGTGATTTAGAATGATCATGAGATATGTTATGCAATGCTGCTTTTACACAGCTCTGAGGTTTATTTCAACATTTTTAATTGTTCCATTGTGTCTTGTCTAGACTTGCAAAAAAATGAACGTACTAAGTGCCATGATTATTTAGTATAAATTTAACTCCTTCTTTTATAAGTTGCTTTTAACACCTTACTGGTCTCTTCAATAATGACTTCAGTAAGGGATTGTGCTCACAAAGCTGGAAGGCAGAAATGGCATCCAGGATTTCTAACTGAAACAAAAGATACTTATAAAGGCTCAGACAGTTACCAGGGTATATACCAAGAACTTATGTCTGTAACAGATACAAGCACAGGTAATTTTCTCCCCTTTTTTTAAAAAAAATATTTTTTAATACACATTTTTGAAATTACAAGACCAGATTCTCAGACAGGTAAGTTTGGAAGGCTGAGAAAAGCAGCTAGGTCACTACTGAAAATGGGAAGGAGATAAAGAGGGTTTTGTGATACCTGTATCACATAAAGAGATGTTGCATATATTCTGAAAATATCCTGAGGTCTAGTGATACACCTGGACACAAGCGCAAGGAGCAACAGAGACATGCTCTGTGGCATAGGATCTCTTTCTGCCAGACGTGAGAGAGAAATCATTGCAGGCAGAAGGTTGGAGTCAGAATCTAAGAGTATAATCACTCACTAAACTGGGACATGGCACACTCCTGCATTAGTCATCAACAACAAAAGGGTTAAAGAGAAGCAAGAGGATGTTTCTTATAACAAGAAACTTCTTGCAAGGAAATATATTTAGATTTATAAAGATCGTTATCAACTGTGACACCATGAAACCAAATAGCCAGCTCTAAAACACAAGCCCTATCTTCTTGGCATAGTGTTCCCAACTGAACAGACACATTTAAACATGCATGCAGACTTATCTTTAAGCATGTGCTTTAGAGCTCTGATGTATTGGGCACAGAAGGAGTAACTCAGGCAATTTTGGTGAGCAGCTTCTTCCTGCAGCTGCTGGGGCATGCCGTGCAGAGGGCCAGACAAGGCTGTGCATGAAAGCCATTATCCACCACTTATAGGGGATCTCAGATCTGGATCCAGGTTCTAACTCATCAGCTCATAACAATAGGATTTGCTTAATTTTACTCCCAAATATCCAAGTTATGTATTATTTTTTCCAATACTTCCTGTATTCATTTCTGTCTTCCGTTCATGTGTATACATAAACATAAAATTTAAATTTGATATATGCAAAAAAAAAAAATTAAAAAATGCCATTGCCACCTGCTCCTTTCCCCTCACCATTACTCACTAAAGACACCATCTGGGAATGACTAGCAATCAGAGCAGGGAGTGAGCAGTCCATATGTTAAAATTTAAAATTTAACAATCCTATTCTGGCCTTTCTGGAAACCCACTATTTTTCTGTTTTATTGTTTCAGTTAAAATAAAAAATGTTTCACATTTTTCACTGTCCATGGATTTTTATTTTTATTGTTTCATTTAGGTTTATCTTTCACTTAAGCCTAAATCCAACAAGTTCTATCCACTTGCATAAAAATTACTGTGACAAGGGATGAGATATCTAAATATAAAACCGTGTAGCAATTACTGGAGAGCCAATTTATAAAATTATTCAACAAGAAAGAAAGATTAGAAAAAAAAGCACAAACAAAAACAGCTCTCTGACTCTCGCTCTCTGTTCATAACTCTTAACAAGGACAGGAAGAAACCCAAATGTATCCTCTCTTCCCCACACTTCCATCTCAGTAGCCTGCCTTGTGAGTTTAGCTTATCGTTCCACATACATTCCAAGTGCTGCTTAAACTTATACCCATAAAAAAGGGAGGGGATGAAAAGATAAATGTGTTCAGAACGCTATTCAAAGGAAGATACTGTACCTGAAATGATGCTTGTTGTGTCCTTGCTATCCCTGGACATAATTTTCAACAGTCTAACTCCTCTTGTAACAGTGAAAGTTCTAGACCTCTATAAAGAGTTTTGGTGTGTATTTATGTGGGGGACATTATAATTCAGGCTAAAACAGATGGAGCAAAAACAACTTGGGAAAAAGGCCAGACACACAAACTTCTATATATACAAAACAAAGCCAGATTGAAGCGTTCCACCAAATATCGGCATATCTTGTACATTTATCTTTGAATGGATACATTTCTTTAAAAGCACAAAAAGGTTCTGCAAGACTGTTTATGAACATCTGAAAGAGATTTAGACATTGCAGGACCTTACTATTACATACTGAATAAAAATTTTACCTGATAACGAAAACTACATTAAGCATTTACACTAAAACAAAACCAGCAACTACACCAGATAAAGGCTTTCCACTGCTTTTCTCACAACCCTTTCAAGGTCGTGCAATGCCAAAACAAACATTATTAATGCAACTCCTGAAGCTTTCTGACTAGCCAGACAGCCCAGTGGATGTCTCAAGGATGTGCACAGTATGAAGAAAATGAAAGGAGAGAAAGATGAGGATCATGAGAACACCTGTTGGATAAACATCACTCACACTTTTAAAATGTCCTATGAATTTCTTGTGCCTTATCTTTTTAAAATTCACTTTCTTAGTCATGAATAATTCTAAAATGTTTCTAATTTCCTACATCTAAAATTTTCTTATTTTAAACTTCTATGCCAACAACTATGTTTATAAAATGTTCAATGAATATAGCCATTACTAGGTCAAATATGAAGTGGATGAGGATCAGATTCTGTCATCTTCAGAACTCTGGACTAAGGGACAAATCAGTAACATTTGCCACAGAGAAAAGGTTTATTTTGGGGTGTCTCTACTGGAAGCACAGCACAAGTCAGGAATGAGCTAGCACTATACAGAGAGCTGTTTCTCAGCAACAAAGAGTGCAGCTCTGAGATTTACAGCTAAAGATCTAGCTGTGTTATATTGGTGAGAAGCTACCCTGTAAAAAGCATATATTCTATACCTGCTCTCCCTCCTCCCCTTGTATTTTGGAGCCAGCTGTGACCAGACTGCAGATTACTTTCCTCTCTCACTGAATGGCTGGATCACATCCAAGGCACCTTATTTATGAGGCTGAATCCAAAACCAGGTCCCTTTTGTTTGTATACTGGTGCCCTATTAGGAGAGATCCTATGGGAAAACAATATTTCATTTGAACTATACAAGACATTGATACTTTTTAATCTGAGAAGTCAGAAAAAATTTAAAAGTTGCCTCAGGAGGAAAAAATGGTGATGGGTTCAGGAGTTTCTCTAATTCAGTACGCTGTCCTCAAAAAGCACCTATTTAGCTCTCTGTCTTTTTCATACAGAACTGCCAAGTGTCGTCCTGGACACATTTTTGCTGCCTACCACTTTTCCTGCATTTCCACAGACACTTCTAAACTCTCATGAGAAAACCTCTGCCATTTGTGCCTCTTATCTGAGTGGGGACTACCCTTGACTGGTAGTGAGAATCCAGGAATTTCTGCTGTACTTCCCTCCATATGAAGGAGCAGAGTTAGGCTGTTTCAAAGAAGGAATCACAGAACCACAGAATGGCTTAGGTTGGAAAGGATATTATACACCTGCCTTTGGCAGTGTTAACAACCACTAGATCAGGTCTCTCTCATTCGTGGGAACCAACCAGAAGGGTAGCTTGCATCTGGAGAGTACTTGGTGAGTTGCTTTAAGGTGCTTTATTGAAATAGCTGACGGGCACTAAGCAGGAATGCAGAGCCCTTTCCTGGTCACAACCACTGCAACCATTGCAACTATTATTTGAAGAATTGCTAACTGGAGAGTTTTGAACAGTTTTCACAAAGCCAAAGCATTTAGAAAAGCTTTACTTAAACAAATTTTAAAATGTTGCTAAGAATGTCGTTTTCATTTACAGATGTGTTTTTTGCCTTTTTTTCATTATCACGTAGGTCAGGAAAAACATCTGAAGTAATATCATATGTCATCTTTCGCATTACTGTCTCAGTTCTTTTAAATTTAATGGTTTTATAATATAGTTACATATTTCCACATTATATATATATATTATTTTATTGTGCAATGGAATGGCAAAAGCTTTAATATTCTTCTGTTGTCCAACTGGTGTTCTGTGACTTCCAAGTTGTTATTGTTACCAATATGAAACAGTTAAGCATTTGTTTTAGTTTTGTGTTCAAAGTTCCTCTTGTTTCTTGCCACATCAAAATGTTTGACAGCCATACTTTGAAATAAGCACTTTGCATTACTCTAAAAAGTTCTTAGACACTTCTCAGCTAATTTTTCTTAGAATGATAATTCAAAGTTAGTGAGGAGTATACCAGCAACAGAGAGGGGAAGAATACAACTCAAAACTTCATGCTGTGTACACATAACTTTGTCACTGATAAACTGTCAATGCCATTGGGAAATTTCTCTATAATTCTTTTTTTTTCCTTTTCTTTTTTCTTTTCTTTTTTTTTCTTTTTTTTTTCTTTTCTTTTCTTTTCTTTTCTTTTCTTTTCTTTTCTTTTCTTTTCTTTTCTTTTCTTTTCTTTTCTTTTCTTTTCTTTTCTTTTCTTTTCTTTTCTTTTCTTTTCTTTTTCTTTTCTTTTCTTTTCTTTTCTTTTCTTTCTTTTTTGGGGGGGGGGGGGGGGGAGAATGAAAGTAGGAAAATTCAATAGGTAGAATGCATCATTTGCTGGGAAGTATGGTGTGTGTTTATTGCCTGTGGGCTTTGCCTCTCTCTCCAGGTAAATGGACTCACCATCCAATTTCTGAGCGTGAGGAAGAGTTTCCATTGCCTTCCAAAATCTGTTAAGTATTTGGCAGTGCTCACCTACAGCAGACTCTCAGCTTAGTGATAGCCTCTTTCCTTCACAAAAATCTCCCTTGAATTCTCACAGAAGATGATGGGACTTACTTTTTTCTGCAGAAATACTGACTAAAAAGCAAAAAAACCCCACCAAAAACAAACCAAACAGAAAAGATGCATCCTATGTCCAATACCACATACAAAAGTGTTAAAGGTATTACATTGGTGCTGTAAGGAATCATTTGACTAAGGTAAAGGTGATTCTTCCAGTATAAAAAAGGGATTTTTAGTTGGCCATACTGCAGCTATTGCACACTGCTTTGGGCTGAAACTGGGCATTACAATTAATCGCTCAGATTAACATTTTAAATTAATCACTACAAGATTTCAATTATACTTTTGTGGATATTTGTGCTAGTTCTCTCCACATAGCTGAATTAGTCCATCAGCATCTCTTTTCCAGTGAGAACTGCTGAAAGTGGGTAATTGTCAATGGAATATGTGACCTTTTTGCTTCAGAACCTGAGAAGTCTTAAGTTAATGATGTGGGGAAAACGGATGGGAGGGATTGATCTATGCCTGAGAAAATTCCCTGTGACCCAAAACATTATGATGGTAGTTTTGGCTATGAGTTTGGCCACATGGCACTGCAAAGGGATAAAGTGAATGATGTAACTCTGGTGACCAAGGGGACACTTTCACACTTCTCTGCTTTCCTTATGTCAACAGTTTACGGGCTCCTTCGGCCCGGTTCTGTGACTAGCGGGGCGGAGGCATTTTTGCAAAATTCACACCTCCACTAAAGAGAAACAGGGGACCCCAAAATAATTAAGAACAGTGGCAACGATTTGAGGAGAAACAAACTAATTTACTAAATATAGTATTGGAGTGCAAGATAACACACTATAATACAATTAGAATTGAAGCTAATAAATCAAATATAATGAGAAAGAGTGTCCAAAAGGATAAACCTAACCATAATGCTGAGGTGAGATGCGCAGTCCAGTTGAGCAGCAGGAAGGAGAGCCTGACGAAGAAGGAGAGGACAGATGACCTACCAAGGTCTTAACTCTGTTTCCCCTGAGCAGAAATGATAACAACACAGCTAACAGCCTTCTGGGGAATGTAGTTCTTCTTCTTTTCTGGGACAGGTACCCAGAACTGGAGCGTTAACACTTTTACTCGCAGTGCGCTACATGATGTTATGATGTGGAATACCGACAACCAAAAATCATAAAACCATGAACTTTACAGGCCTGAAGTAAAGTAGGAGAGGATGTTTTCTTAACGCTGCTTTCAGTTTTATCCTTGGGCTTATACAACTACACATATGCATCTTTATCCTTCACATAGGGACATTCCTACTGACTTAGACCACCAAAGGAACAGTAAAAAGTACTATAAATCCTCCTGGTAACCCCGTATTAGCACACTGGTGACCCACTCAGTGCTAGTGATGGGATACCTTTATTTCAGCAGGTATTTTATATTCTAGTTGTTTGTATGCTTCTCCTAGAATATGCATACCCTGGCTTGATTCACTCAGCACAGGCAGAGCACAGTCAAAACAGAGCTGAAGCACCTAGGAACAGGTAACCTCAACCCCTTGGTGTAACCTCAGTGCACCATCACTCACCTTTGCAAACTCCCTGAAGTTCTTTCAGCACTACATTCTCTAAGATGATGGGTGTGTATACATAGATGACATAACTCCTGAAAAGAAGATTTTGCCTGTACTCTTTGCAAGACTGCTTCAGAATTCACTAAAATTTTTGGGTGCATTTCTATTGCCTTCACTAAGCTTTGGGCCAGTCTCAGAGACCAGCACTTTGCTGTCTATAAAATGCATGACACTCAGTTAGATGTAAACAGTTAATACAAGATATAATAAAATTCCTGCTGAGGGAAGATTTTGATTAACTGAGGAAGAGCTGAGACCACAACACTCTGATATCTGCTGGGTATAGAATTGCAGTTTTTAATATTGCAGAAAGCTTTCCAGCAGTTTAACACCCTTCTTGTTGCAAAGCTATGGTTGCAAATCACATAGAAACAAATAAACATTCTTTTTTCTTTTTTTTTTTTCCAGATAGTTAAATTCACGAAGAATTTTTGTTGCTCGATGCTGAGAACATTTTGGGTTCTTTTGTATATTCATTAACATTTGTCCACAAAATCAGTGTGACCAATTAGTCTAGAATGTAACATCAATCCTTTTTTTTTTTTTTTTTTCTTTTGTGCCTCTGGAAAGACTTGCCAGAAGATTAAAGCCTTTTTTTTTCTTTTTTTTTTTTTTTTTTTTTGTATTAACTTGTTTCCTCATCAACCAAAACCCATATTGCAGGCAGCTTTTTTCTCTCACTATTGATTCTTGCTTTGTAGATGTAATGACAAAATTCAGACATAAATAATTTTATTTTATTTTAGTGTTCCGAGTGAACTATTCAGAAGTGAAAGCTACAGTTTCTACAAAGTTGAAGTTTCTGTTGGTTTTCAGTGTAATTAGATGCAGGCAGAAGGACTGGCCATGAAGGACCGGCACTCCAGCTGCTCCATGATAACAAAACGCATAGAGTGATCCTGCTCAACTGAAGATGACAGAGGATAGGAGTCATGCTGCCTCACCAAGTGCAACATTGCTAGCATAAAACAAATTAAAAAGAAAGCAATTTAATATAAAGCATCACTTTAAAAAGGATATATGTAGGTGATTTTTTTTACAACTCCGACTTGGCTTTCTACTAGAGTCCGAGTAGTGAAGGCCAAGCATAACAGCTGTATGGAAGGGCTGGAGGACCGTGTTCTCTTTCTTTTTATCCCATATATGTTCTGATTTATCGAAGAACTTCACATGGAAGCTTATTTTTCACACTAGAAATAATTGACCTCTCCTCTGTACTTGAATTGTAGATACCACATATGATAGTTTTTCATTTTCTCACTCCATGCCATCAAAAGGACTAGCAAATGATTCCTTCGTCTTTCTTGGCACAGGCAACAAGAAAATCTGGTAAATGCTGGACACATGGAACTGGCAGATGTTTAAGTACAATTGATGTGAACAGTACAGTGATAATTTAGACCAGCTGAAATCTCTGAAGTCATCATGCACTGATATGGGAAAAAACAAGGAAAATATTTCTACTGATTCGCTAGGACTGCTTGAGTAAATAAGGATTCATTAATCCTTAAAAACCCTAAAAAAAAAGATCTCAGGACAAATCAAAAATCCAACAAGTTCTAGCAGTAGCCAGTACCTAAAACCAGAATATTTCATCCCTAACCCTATCCTTAAACCTTTTGCTGCAGCAGACAGGGATAAAGAACATGTAAGCAATATGAGGACCACCTGGTTGAGTAGGTATTAAGGATTTTGTACTTTGCATGGGATATCTGTTGCCCTTTTAGGAGATGTCACATGCGTTACCTTTATGCCAGGCCAAGTCAGCGACCATGCCTATGACAATCTGTCCCACCCAATGAACTACTATATTTCACAGCCAAATTTTTTCCAGACATTATCTTACATTATCCCCTCTTGGTTTTATGCCATATGTCTAATGGATTATTGCATCATTCTTTCATCAAACACTTGTAGATAAGTGTGGATACAGACATATTACTGTAAATAATCTCCCCTTTATCTACTGTACAGAACTCAATACATTTCTTTCTGGATCTGATTACATTATCCTTCTTGGGATTCCCTCCTGTTTGATGCATATCTTTATACGTGATACACTCAAAATGTTTTTCCAAGTGAATGCATACTGCAGCTTTACATTGCTAGGATGTGGTCTGTTCACCAGTCTGTTTTGTGACATGAGGAATTTTCATGTGGCTCCTGAGTATTTGCATCAGTATTTCCCTCATTTTTACATTTTGCAAATGCAGGCCAACTGTTTTTTTTTTTTTTAGTATGCTTTACAGGGAATCATATACTGCTTCCTCACATACCTGCTAATGCCTTTTCAGATTTCTCACTTCGACAACATAATACCACATTCCCCATGCCTTATAATTCTGTACAGGACTTTGCCATAAGTGGTTTTCTTCCTTCTGCAGTTGTGATTGAATAATGGCACTCTAAGCATCTTGCAGAGATCTGTGTTTTGCCATTTGTCACTGTTTTCTTTTTCTTTTTCTTTCTTTCTTTATTTTTTTTCATGGGGCACAGTAATTCCCTTTACCTATATAGCTCAATGTTTAGGACCATTATTCATATATGTAAATGCTACTAGAAATATACTGTAGTGGTTCCTTTACTGCAAGACACGGCTCACAAATATAGCTGATTTCAACCTTTGTAGTAGTATTAGAAAAAGACAATCTGGTTTGTGAGAAAAGATCTGTTCTTCATAAGTCCATGCTGTTATCACTTTTGGTACTATTGCCCTGTATTCAGGTTTGTTTTTTTTTTTTTTCTTTCTCAATATTTGTTTCATTATTTTAACAAGCAACACAATTATAGTTCTGGGCTGTGATCCTAAAATGAGCTCAGCAGGAGCTTTACAAGTGACAAAATTAAGTTAACTTCACGCCCTTTTTCTCTTAGGGTCTTGTCCAACTAAAATGCAAGTCACTCGTTGACATAAAGAAATTGTAGGTAACATTTTAAGGACCTGCATTCAGTGATACCAAAATGACCAGCACATCTCTCCTTTGACTTTCAAACGCTTTACCCTGGGTCTTACTTAAGGCTCAGACTTGTTCTATTTCCTCAGTCTTCTTTCCCCTTAAAACTTTCAGGCAATGTTTCCTTTCTTAGTCTTGTCATTTCTATCTGTCTGGGTCTGCCCAAAAGGTCACCTCTACCCCAAGCTTTCCCTCTCCAGTATTACAGCATTTGTTTTTCGTCATCTCTAGATATGTGGCCCTCTCATTTGCAAAACTACTTTTTCCCCCATATGTTTCTATTCTTAGAAGTCACAAGCATCAGGAATCACAGTTTTGGGAACGACTAAACTATGATTCTATAATTCTATTATTCTAAACAGTGAGTGGGGTGGTGGTATTCAGGCATCTTTGGCTTAGAAAATTGAGCTGAAATTCCTCATAGAACACTATAAATACAATTCCACATAGTTTTCTATTTTCTCCATCTCAGTAAAAACCAAAAAAATGAGAGCGTTGTGAAAGGTGAGAAAGAAAAGGAGGGAAAAAGGGGTTTAAGTTTTATAAATGTTTGCATTGGGCTTATGGAATAGGTAAGGGTCAGCCTGGTTCTTGTTTCATCTGTTATGATTTATATGTCACTGTTGACAACAACAGAGACCAGCTCCACAATATGGATTAACAGCTTGGCAGTGAAGGACAGAGTCATTTATTTACTTTTCATTACAGAGTTCATGGGTTTTGGACTCTCATATAGGACATGCTGGGAGATTTTTCAGTATTTTCCTAGTGCTTACTTCTTAAGCAGACCTTGGAAGAACAAGCAGGCTTTGATTTGTGGAACATTTGATATTCCATTGTGAATTAGATATTGTATTTCCTTGGCACTTTGGACAACTGACTTAAAGCAGAGCGGCTAAATAATTGAAAAAAATATGGAAAACATTTTAGGATATTAAAATCAGAATTAAATAAAAAAGATTTTTTGTTCTTTGTTCTTTTTCTGTGAAAAAGAAAAGCAAAACAAATTGTTCACATCAGTTGTACACATCAAGTCTTTAACTCAGAGCAATTGTTTATGTCTGAATCCCTTAAACCATAAAATCACTTACGATGAAAATATTGGTAGGCTCTCACATGGTAGATTTAGAAAAGTTCACTAGAATGTGAAGTTTTAAAAAGTGAAACTTGCTTTTTCACTTGGTATTTTGATCTTTTTACTTCCTAGAACTGCTTGGTCATGATTTTTCTCCCTTTCATAACAAGTTCCTTAGGAATTTGTCAGTGTGCTTTACTTGGGAGATGCTGGGTGCCCAATCTTTACTCAGGCAATGTCAAAAGTGGTAGCAGCATTTGGAGCTAATATCATGACAACAGATTACATCATGAAAGTTTCTTGTTTCTTACATTTACACAAGGAGAAAAGAGAAGGAATTTTCTATACATTTTTTTACCTTCATATTCTCAGGCTTTATAAATTTCTTTTTGCTTTAGCATAGATTTGAATTAGGGTTTAGGAAAAGGTGGATTTTTTTTTTTTTTAATATAACAAAGCTTTTGGTTATGAATGCTTGAAAATGACAACTAGGATTTCTAGGAGAGTTCTTGGCAGAGGGAAGGACTATAAATGTTCGCATAAACATTTCTGCAATCCAAGATGAAACTGTAAGACCACCAAAGCCTGGCAAAAGAAGGTGAAATGAAAAAGACTGTTCCTTTTTTTCCTTGCAACTGCCATTATTCATAATATTAAATAAGAAATTTGACAGATGGAAATATTTAGATTGGAACCCAGAGAGAATATGCAATATTATCAAAATGGATTCTACTATACTTTTAAAAGTTTCCAATGCCTCTATTAAAAGAGCAAGAGGCAGAATTATTCTAATAGAAAACATTATATTTTACATTTATAGGAGACACCTGAAACCAAAGTTTAAAACCACAAATTACTTTTTATGCATCATTTTAGCACTGGGTTTTGATGTGTCCAGATTTGAAGAAATATCAGATATTCTGACCAGAACTTATTAGCCAGGAGGAAGGAGAGGCTGCAATACAGACAGATTCACTACACTGAAAGATCTCAGTAGGAAAAGAAAATGCCATTATGAGGTATAAAATCACCAGATCTAGGCCAAATAATCAAAATACATAAAAGAGTAGGAATTGATTTTTCCTTAAATTAGAGGTTGCTAGATTTCTTGCTTAGAGTAACTTCAAAATGTAATACAATTGTTGGTGATTTACTTGTAAGTGGAGGAAAAAGATCGTTCTGGAAGTTAATCTTATCAAATTTGAATCATAGGCTCACCTTTAGTTAGGAACATCAATATAGCAGGAGATTTACTGATGTAATTAGTACTTAGGGCAACCAGATTTTATCCTAATAATGAGTCACGTTTCAAGACCATCTTGCTACATTGTGATGTTTGAGACTGAGGCAAGTATCATGACCCTATTCCTTTCTGCAGTGAGGAATGAGATAGTACTGAGCATTTCAAAATGGTAAATTTTAAGAAACATAACAGAGGAGACATATTTATATTGTTTACATACCATATACAAAATGCTCCTCTGCTTTTGAAGTAGTCTTGTCTAAAAATATTTTAAACAGAAATCTCTAATAGGTGATGTTTCTGAATGTCCTGTCCTCACTCAAAAGTGGCAGTAGAAAATGTCAGTCATGCTGAATTCTTTATTTTCCAGAGCAGTATATCTGGTACTTGCCATTCCTGGGCTGTCACAGACATTTCCTCCCTAGCAGAATTCATCTGCAACAGGGCCAGTATCTAAGAGGTTTATTAATAAAAGATTATACCACCACCATATTCTCTTTGTGTTCATATAAATAATTTAGGCATAAAGAAATTCCCTGATCCTTTTTACAGACTTGAAAAAAAAATATAGTGCAATGTCAAAGAGGATCATGTCAAATCAATCTCTTCTTACATTCTCTTATTAAAGACATATGATGAGTTACTGAAAGAGAGTGAAAAAGATAGCCGGAACAATAAAATGCAGGACAAAGTGAAAAGAAACAAAAGAGATAGCACAGAGGCAAAAGAAAGTAGTTGCATTGATACTAAGCTGATCAGAAGATAAATACATTTTATGAAATGTTTCAAAATCTTTCTGGTATTATGCATTGAAATAGAATTAAATCAAATCACTCATAGAAAGAGTGCACCAAAACACAGAAAGAGCACTACTCATCAGCTCAGCACTCACGTGAGGCTGGAAAGCTTCTTTCACACTGGTAATTCAGAGCAGGGTCTTGGGCAGGTCTGTGCCCTATTCAGGAGATTGGGTGTTTGTTTATTTGTTTTTTGCAGTTCTTGGTTCTGAATTTGGAAACATTTGAAAATATCCATGATGAATGAAACCCAAGAAACATATTTAGAGAAAAGGTTCAGAACTGAGTTCTACTGCTATAATTTTATCAGTTTCAAATGAACAAGTCCGATTTGTACACCCAAGACAGAGAGAGAAACTTTACACATTATTGGAGACAACTGACTATTTCCTCTCTTTGTTCAGCATCTTCCTGTCACTTTGAAAATGATTTAAATTAAAACTTCAAGCAACCTCATTTCCAATTTCTTGACTCCTCTCTCATTGAGTGGAAGAATTTTGAAGAACTGCAGGACTGGCCTATAGCTTTTAAAAGAGATTTCTGAAATTTCAAGTTCCCAGCATATTTTCCGTTCTTGTAAAACAACCGCCACTTGTATTAATGGTCTCAGCTCACATACCTGATTAAAGCCTCCAAGTAACTACAATTGTATGTCTTAGTTACCCTGGCTCAGTCACATTTGATGAATTTACAAGTCAGTTCACCATGAAGGACATTCCTGGCAATTATAATTACATACAAATTTGCAAAGGCACTCAGCAGAAGTTAGTATCTCTATAGAGGAGCAAAGCTAGAGTAAGGTCCAAGCATCAGAACCAATCAAAGTCATACTCCACAAAAGTAATGAGCAATGTTTTTGTGTACAATTCCTGCATCTATAAGAAGGTCCAGAAAAAAGTAACATCATACCATCACACTGACTGACCGTTAAATCTATTCCACTGCCAAGTAAAGATGTGTTAAACATCCGACTGAGATGAAAGTGTGCCTTCAGATCACTTGAAACAAGGGTTTTAAGATCTTTTTTAGCCTCAACCATTTGTAACTTCCATTTATTCTCTGGTTACTTTTAAAGAGGAATAGCAACAGAGATGAACAAATTAAATATCAGTTTTTAACATGGAATAATTTTTTTAAATTTACATGAAAAATGATTACAGTAAATATCACATGTTCAAACAACAACAAACACAAAGCATAATGTCAATCCTCTATTGCTAACAGCGTTCTAAGGAGCATAATAATTCACTGCATTTACAGCTCTATTGTTTTGGGGAAAAAAAAAAAAAAGACGACTATTCATTTGTCAGAAAAACACCTTCTTCTATTTAACTTTTCCTCCTGTAATATTGTTGCTGAGTCATCTCCTTTACATTTGCCTTTATAAACCACTCTCACTGTGTTGCTTCACATCATCCTTTATTTACTCTACTGGTGAACACTACATTTACATTGATTACAATTTACAGTGTTACCAAAGCATAAAATTACTTATGGTAATATCTTAACAAACATAGCAAACATGACTTCACTAATTTCAGGTAAGACAAAGCTGTCCTAAATTTCTCTCATTCTGTAAAAAGTTGAAAATTGATACAAAAATAATAATAATTCCTAACTTCACAAAAAAGTTTCAGTCTCCCAGAAATGCAGAACCTTTTGGACATTTACATTGTTCCAGAGTCTACAGTATGAATACCTTTGCCCTGGTTATAAAAATATATACAATTTTCACTTGGATATTCAAAAGAATAACTGCTGTTTTTTTCTCATTCAAATGTTTACATAGTCGTAAGTGACAGAAGTCTTAATGAAACACTGATTCTTCATGAGATAAACAATTCAATATTTAATTTGTCTTATTTTGTTTAAAATCATGAATGTATAAAAGTATTATTTTTAACAAGGATACAAGGAACCAAGCTATTGAACACTGGTAAGGCAGCTTAGAAAAGAAGATCTTGGTTCACTGCTCCACTAGAGAGCAGATCAGCCAGGATCACTCTGCTAAATAATTCCACTACCATAATGGATAGTTTGAGAAAGCAGTAAACAAGTTATAGCATTTCCAATAGTGTGACTATTCTGTAAGGGTACAAGTGCTCTAAAATACATTCAAAAGTTTTTAAAGGGCAGAAAATATAACGTGCTAAGAGCACTATCCCTTCATCACGCAGCTGCATGTCAATGCCTTTTTCTGCCTTCTGGTCTCACCTGTATATTTTTACTTCTGTGTCTCCTACCTGTCTGCCTTTCAGTTCATTTCTCCATTAGGGAATTATAATTCAAATAAGAGTACATACAAATTCTCTTCCAGGAAAATAAAAAAAAAAAAAAGAAAAAGAAAAAAAAAAGAAAAAAGAAAAAAAAAAGAGTTATCAAGATCTTTATAAAGCCTCAGGCACTATGGAAAAGCTAGAATACAAGGCTAGAAAATGCCTCAGGCTTATGGCAAAGGGCAGCATATGAAAATGTAGACATGTGTTATTGAAACTGAAGAGCAGAGGCATTCTTAGGACTCAGAGGACTGCACTTAGGACAGTTAGTTCCTCCATGCTGCAGGCAGACTTAGAAGTTAGTTTGCCACCTGAGAGCTCACAGTGAGAGATGCCATTTTTAATAAATACGGTAGATTCTTACGATAGGCTGAGTCTACAGTGCAACTGAAAATTGTAGTGGTCTTCGTAGTTAAAGATCACTTCCCTGTTTTTCATGAAAAACTTGGTGATATAAAACCTTTTGGAAGCCCACTCTCATGAGTCCTCAGGAATTGAAACATTGTAAAGGCTCTTGTCGCTGTCACACTGGGCAGAGCTCAGCGCTGCCCCTCCGCCCCCTGTGAGGAGCTGCAGCCGCCATGAGGCCTCCATCATCTCCTCTGCTCTGCACTGAACCAGCCAAGGGACCTCAGCCTGTCCTCATGCATCTTGCCCTCCAGGCTCTTCCCCATCTTCACAGCCCTCCTTTGGGTGCTTTCTAATAGTTTTATGTCCTTCTTATATTGCAGCACCCAAAGCTGCACATAGTGCTCAACAGCACAGAGTAGAGCAGGTCAGTCCCTTCCCATGCCTGGTTGGCAGTGCTGGGCCTGATGCACCCCAGGGTATGGTTGGCCCTTTGGGCTGCCAGGGCACACTGTTGACTCAGATTCAGCTGACCATCACCCAGAACCCTTAAATCCCTTTCCAAATGGATGCTCTTTTGCCTGTTTCCAGGTGCAGAATCTGGCACTTGCTTTTTTAAAACTTCAGGCTGTTGGCAATTGCTCAGCCCTCTAATTTGTCAAGATCTCTCTGCAAGTCCTCTTTGACCAATTCAACATCTCCTTTCAATTTAGTGTCACCCACAAACTTAATTAGTATGCCTTCAAGTCCTGCATTCAAGTCATAGATGAAAACATTGAATAGAACTGGTCCTAAAACAGATTAGTATGGAATCCTACCAGTTACTGTCCATTAGCCTGATGTAACCCTTCGAGCCTGATATATATGTCAACTGTTCAGCTATCACTCTATGTTTTTTTTTTCTATCTGCATGCCAAACATCTTGTCCAGAAGGATACTGTGCGAAGCAGTATTGAAAACTTTGCTGAAATCCAAAGAAATTACATCAGTTGGCTGCCCTTGGTCAGCTAGATCGATGTGCTGGTTTCATGCGGGATAGAGTTATTTTTCTTCACAGTGCGTGGTATGATGCTATGTTTCAGCTTTAGGAGAAGAAGAATGTTGACAACATACCAATGTTTTAGTTCTTGCTGACCAATTCTGTACAGAACAAAGGACATTTCAGCTTCTCTTATTGTCCTGCCAGCAAGGGCTGGGAGGAAACACAACCAGCTGAACTGACCTGAACTGGCCAAAGGGATATTTTACACTGTATGACATCATGTGAATAACATAAAACTCCGAGAGGTGGTCAGGGGTCAGCCATTCTTGAGAGGCTGGCTGGACAATCTGTGTCCAGGTGGACAGGTGGACCTAGTGGATGGTGAGTTTTTTTCTTTCTAATTCTCTCTGTCCCTTATCCCACTGGAAGGAAGTGAGAGGAGTGAGCAATTGGCTGTGTGGTGCTGATCTGCCTGCTGGCAATTATGCTTGCTAAATAGGACTTTCCCCTCATGAGTTCATGTAGACTATGACCAATAACTGCATTGCTTTTCATGTATTGTTTGAGATAGCCTATAAAATCTTTAATTTTACCAGACACCAAAGCGACAAGGATAGGCCTGTAATTACTGGGATTCTTTCTTGCCCTTCTTGAAAACGGGGATGTTTGCCAGCTTCCAATTGACAGGGGAACTCTACAAATTCCCAAGACTATAGCAAAGTAATTGAGAGAGATCTTGCAATGACATCTTTGAGCGCCCTGGGGCCCATCAGACCCCATAGACTTGTATGCTGGAGTTGCAATTCCCACATAAGTTCAGAGTTGTATGGGAGTTTTATCATTACCACAGCCATGACCCTCCAACTCAGGACTCCCAGAGCCACCATTGAAGTAAAACGCAAAAAGGAGACATTAAAAGTCTCTGCTTTGTCTGTGTCCCATCTGTGAGGGTGACTGCCTTCATCAAGTAATGGACATGGTTTAGTACCAGATCTGGAGGTTGGTGGCCCTGCCTATGGCATGGGGGTTGGGGCTTGATGATTCTTGGGGTCCTTTCCAACTTAAGCCATTCTATGATTCTATAAAAACCTGCTCTATTTTCTGAAGGATAAGATAATTATGATTAAATTGTGTATTTGTTCAGTTAGAATAGTAAGCGGAAATATATTTTCCAATAAACTCTCATGAAATGGGAGGAATATCTTCAGTAATAATTTTTAGTAGTAGTAATTGTACTTCATTTGAAAAGTAGAGACAAATACAAAAATAAGGTCAACAAGACTAGGTAAATCTTACATGTCTCCTTTGAAAACAATCTAATTTTTAACCTGTTTTTCAGATCCTTTGAGTTTCTTGTCTCCAAGTATGCCAAAGAGGGATTCACAAAGACTTGGAAGTAGCTTACCTGCCAAGCACCCTTCAGTAGTCAGTACAGACAGGTGGGTCCTCCAAAGGATAATTTAGGATGCTATTTTAAAGATTTTGAAACACTCCTGGAGGAGATTCTCAATCTCAGTTCCCTAATGGCAAGGAGGCAATGATCGAGTGAGAATACTGCTTCTGCTGGACAAAATTTAGGCTTTGCCAGTACTCCTCATATTCATCCCTGGCTAGCAGGCATTTCTCAAATCCCAGCACCACTGCTGAATTGCAATAAAGGCTGACAGTTCTGGTATGAAACAAACTTCAATAAGAACTTCCACAACATTTGAAAATTAAAGGTTCTAAGGTAACTGTTTCAGCAACTTTTTCGGAGCTTCCTGGGAAATAACCCATGAAACTATATAAAACCTATATTTCTGAACAACTGAAAATAAAAATAGGGATTTGTTTTAATTTGAAGTCCCTCAAGTAAAGTAATTCATAATTTACTATCAATTGTGTAAAGGCTCAAACCCTAAATATTGAGTTTCTTTTCTATAAAAACAACCTTGAAGTTGTATGTTCTTGCTGTGGAAAGGAAGAAAATGTGTCATAATTTGAAAAGAGAAACACGGAGAATACAAAGAAAGAGAAAAATAGAGAAGAAACAAAACACAAAGAAGGAAAGAGAGAAGAAAAGAAATAAATAGGCCCCAAATTAACTGTTTCATCTGATAGTGTATTTTAGTCTTCTAAACGTCATAAACTAAGGGAGTCAAGCAACAAGGCAAGAATACATTAGCATAAATGAGTACTGAATGAGATATGTCCCTCAGGCTCTGGCAAGTTGTCAGTGTAATTTTCTATTGGTCTTAGACTATGCCTCTTATTAAAAACAATAATAATAATAATAAAAACATAAAAATTACAAGAGAGGGAAACTCCATATCATTTTAACATTTCATTTCATAATGGGGTGAAAAGCAAAATGGCAGCATGGAGAACATCTCTAGAAATGCAAGGAATCAGAGCAAGTAGTAATCTGCTACAGTATTTAAACTCTCTGAATATGAGAGATGTAAAACTATTATATTCAGAAGCACTGCCTCAGATAAAATTTTGCGTTGATCTAACAGAAAAGAAAGTCTGTTTTCTTTTAGATTTCTGTGAAAATAAAACAGAAATTTTAAGTAATAATGTTGAATAAGTAATAATGTTGAATAAGTACCAACACCTATTCTGTCTTGTATCAAACTCTGAGGTTCTTACAATGACAAAAATTGATATAGCATATTGTGAAAACACATTTTACAAGTATGATTTGTATAGCGGAACTCCCAGAATTCCCTGTAATTCAGTGTTGACCTGATCAGAAGATAGATAGATTAAAAAAAAAAACAAAGAAATTTGTCTTTTCCTTCCTAAATGTATGTAGCACACTTTTCCTCTTTATTTACAGATCCAGAGAAGTGCATTTATGCACATCATTAAGATCATTAAAATATTGACTGATTTTCAATAGTGCGCTTAAAGTGTACAAAATAGAAGTAATTTGTATAAAATGTGTTTCTAATATAGTCTGAATATAAATTAACCATATTAAGAAAAATAAGAAAAGAAATATTATATATTGCTACCAGAAATTTTTTGGGATCTTTTCCAAATATTTACCAGAAAAATTGCTTAAACACACCATAAAAAGTTTCTATACATTTTCCTAAGTGTTCCCATCCTCTCCAATATTTCTCTCCCAAATAAAGTAGAATTCATGCTTAAGAAAATATCTTCTACATTTCCTCTTCTTGATACACCCAATATGCATATCAATTTATTTATTTTTCTTTGCTATACATCACTTTACCATATATCACATTTTCTTACATATACATTAGACATAATCAAAATATTTCAAAACATACTTCTTTCACCATAGAAAACACAGGAAAATCTGCCATCAGTGGTTACCCAAGAGACCAACAAAAAAAAATAAATCACTGCTTAACAGAGGTGGTCTTTTTCTAAAGTCAAAGCATTCTATAGTTGTGGGAATACTTTGGTTTGATTTCTTTAAGACAAGAAATAGCTTAAACAGGGTGGTCCCATGAATAACACTCTCTGTCTCACTTACTCTATGATAAACTCAAATAATAACATAATAAGCCTAATGCGTATGTAACACAACTCCATCTGGGCTTGACTGATCCTAAAGGTGCATAGACCAGCAAGTTTTGAGAGCAGAACTGCCTTATCCTTTGTGAAATTTTTTTTTTTTTTAAGTATCAAATAAAACTTAACTCTGAACAAAATTAAAATGGTGTAAAAAGGTTTTGTTATTATTGTTGTTTTGCTAAAAGCTGCTATGCAGTTTCTTTGCAATCCTCAAGAAGCAGTTCTTACTGAAGAAGTTCTGGATGCTAAACGAGAAGTTAAAAAAGCTTAAGAGAAGGAATACCAGAAGCATGAGAAAATGGGGACTAAGGAAGGAGGAAGGAGTGTGAAAGCACAGTTGACCCTGGGGAGAAAAATAAATACTAAGATCTCAAGAAACAGTTGAGGAGAATAAAGAAGAGAGAGTAAAGACTAATACCAGTCAGCAAGTGTCTTTAATATCAGCTTCTTTGCAGTTTCCTGGACAAGTGAAGTAGAGACAAGAGGCCCAGACAGGCTGTGAGGTGGCACCTGGGTTCCCATGGGAATAGCTCTGCAGGTACAGGCAAAAGGGAGGCCTCCAAGGGGCCACAAATTTCACAGCTAATTGTGAAAAAGTCAAAGGTCTTTTTTTTGTTGTTTTGCTTTGCTTTTCATTTTATAATCCCTGGAGCTTTCAGAATAAAGCTTTGAGCATAATAAAACACTTCCCACTACAGCAGATTGTTCTGACCAGCAACAGAAGTCTTACCTCATGCTTTCTTTCCAGTGCTGAGAAGTACACGCAAAAACTGTTTGCATCTGCCCAGTCCTATAAAACATCCTTAAAAAATAACTAAGTCTTAAAGTCCACCCACTTTTTCCAGGAGTTACCATCCATGCCTTTATCTGCTTTTGATCTCCTCTCAGCTCAGGCATTTACAGGCTGTAAGAGTGGCCAAGAACAGCCATTCTTTTTCTGTCCTCCAGACACATGAACAGGTATTTTGGCCAATAAAGGTCACATGCAGCATTGTCAAATTCAGGCAGCTTCATAATCATTAAGCTTTCCTGGCTCCTAGACTAAAGGAGCCACATTTTGCTCAAGGTCAGCCTGATGATGGAAGCCACCTGGACCACTTTATTCTCCAAACACCTGGGCTTCTGTAGTCAACAGAGGAAAACAAAAGCTTTGGAAAATCCTTCTATGCACCATACAAAGAATAGCAATCACTCTCTGGAAGGTCTTCAAGCAGTCATTTAAGAGCCATTCACCTCAGTCTCATTGAATTTAAGACAAATCAAGACAGGGCTCCTAGCTGGAGGTGGTTTTTCGAGTATGACATTAAAGTAGCTTGGGAAGAGTGCACTGGAAAACTGGTGGTTACAAAACTATGCAAAGAAACCCTTGAACTCGTTCTGACAGAGCAGAATCAGGCAGCGCAGAGAAGTAGGAAGTCCCACCTGGCCCTCCTGCCCCTGCCCCTTACTCTCTGTCCACCTCAAAATTCTAAGCATCCCTAGGTTCAAAACCAGTATTTCTGCTTTTGCTTTTTAAAAACATTTTCTAAAACCTGAAGGAATTTTTTAATAAATAACTTTGCTCTTTGGATGACACTTCATAAGCCAAATGTTAGCCTGGAGTAAGTGTTTATAGTAGAGTTTTAAGTCCTTGAACACAAAGGTTTACATATAATGGAAAGGTTGATGAGTTCTTACTGTAGCTATATTAGCAGACAGTGCTATCATAAAAAGGTGTCATTTTAACAAGAGCCCTTATAATAGCACTATAATGTAGTTAGGAAAAAATGAACTTTACAAGGTGATTGTACAATGTAACACAAATACCCATGCCAAAAAATCAAATAGGAGATCATAAAGAAAAGTATTTAGCACAGATTTTTTTCATAGTCATTTCAATTTTGTAAGCTTTTACCAACAAGAAATCCACAAATAATAGTTTCTAAATTTTCCATCAATTTTAATAATTGTTACAAAAAAGCCATGTTTACTTGGAAGAAGATTATAAATGGTGTACAGTATCAATGGCAGTATTTAGTATGATGCTAAAGGAGGAATTTTATATGTCATTTCAATTTCAGGATTTTGTTATGCATGCCAGTTATAGCGTTGTATCATAATATCCCTTTACCAATTAATTTAAAAGAGGACAAATTCTGATTCCGTATCAGGAATCCCCATATCCTGGCAAGGTATGGGGATCCTATGAGGAAATATGGGATTTTTGTTACAGACTACACAAGAAAATCCTGTGTCAGAACAAAACAAAACAAAAAAACAAACAAAAAGACAGAACAAAGTGTTTCCCATCTCCCTTGAGTCAGCAGAAAGCCAGAAGAAATAGTTTTATACAAGGGAGTTGTGGTGAAGTCTTGGTCCCCAGACCAAGCCTGAAGGTGAGCCAGCAATCTTCAGATACATCAGCACAAGTCTTGTTTCCCATTCTCTTACTTCTCTTCTGGCTGGTCCCTTCAAATCTGCATCAGAGGTCCTCCATCTAGCACAGACAGAAGTGTATTAGACTGAGGGGGCTGCAGCTCTCCTGCTGAGTCCAGCTGCTGACTGATACATGCAGTCTGCACTGTGGCAGTGCAGCGTATCACGCACCACATCCTATAAAGCCTCACTAAGACCACCACTGCCACACAGCCCTGCCCAACTTTCAGGTGTGCCCACAACACAATTCTGTAGAATTTTTACCTAAAAGTGGTCTTTCCAAAAAGAAAAAGAGTCACTGCAAGTCATGAAGCTGTAAATATAAGAAAAAGCCTCAGTCCCACAGACACTTACACACCTGCTTAAATTTAAATCACTGAGTAGCCTCTTTGAATGACAGAGAGCTTCAAACATAAAACTAAACAAAATCTGAAGTATTTGCAGGATCAAGAAATGAAGTAAAAATGTTGCTGGTCTTCTTCGCCACCATCCAAAGAAATTAAAAGCAAATCTTCCCAGTGTGTGTAAGACCCATTGTAAAAGAAGACTACAACGCGTGGATGTTTCAATACTGCAAGAAAAGCAATACAATGCAGCAAATATCTACCTGATTATTCTTCACCATTATTTCAAATTCAGTGTCTTCTTTTGCTTCCAATTACTTTTGCTTGCTTTGTTTGTTTCCATAGAGGAATGAACTCATAGTCTCTTTTTTGTAATGTTTGCAATAACGCAATAACGTTAAAAACTCTGAAATTGCAGCTGGTTATTACTTCCTATGTTCATTTGAAAATCATTTTCTGGGAGAAGAAAATATGGTATACCCCTTGGCTGCTTAACTAACATGCCCCAGTTAAGATTGAATCTGTAATCAAATTTTCATCTCCACAAAACATATTGGGGTTCATTTATTTCTTCCACTAAAGCGATACTTTCAAAAGTAGCTGCTGAGACCTACAGCCAGCAAATGTGTTCTACTGCTCATGTGAGAAGGCACCTATATCAGAGAATCTCCATGGTGGTACAGCAACTAGGTAATGGGGCTCCAAAACCTGCTAGCGTATTAGCAAAGACAGTATAACAGAATGGGAGAGTCCAATGTGAACTCTTAATTACCCCATTAAAAATCTATGCTTATGCACACTGACTGTAAGGAAAGAAGCTTCCTTATATACAAGTATTTTAAGTAGCATGTAACATTTAATTAACTAGTAATAAATGTAAAGCTATTTTTAATATATAAACACATATATTTAACAGTTATGGTTCCAGGTAGGTGTTTTAAATAACTATTTGGACAAATCTGTGCAAGGTGACAAATCCAACAACAGTTTTCCAATAATTCAGTAAAATGAACTGGAGTATTAGATGGTTGATAAATACACGCTCTGTTGAAAACATGCTACAGAGAAAAGCATATATTCTGTTCGGTCCATCATAAAGAAAATGTTTGGTTTTTTTAAATATTTTACCTAGGAAGTAAACATTAAATATTGGTGTTATTTCCAAAATATCAGATTAAAATTGTTCTTAAAATGGTTCTTCTTCATGATCTGGCTCACAGTCCCTGAAGCAAAAGGCAGCAGCCATTTCCCAAGACACAAAAGCTGGTGGATTTTTTACAAAACAACCATGAATCTGTTTGAGACCTTTTTTATTGTTAAAGCCTCTTTCAGCTTGCAACCATTAATTTCAGTTTTTTTCTGTTCAGAATGCTGCATCAGCAGCTGAAGGAATGTGTGTTAAATATATAGTAACGTTTCACTGTCCCATTTCCACATTTCAAAAAATTTGACATAAATTCAGTACTTGATCCTGAGACAGTCTCAGCTCCTTCAACTCTTAATTTTTAAAGAATCAGAAAACCAATGAAATCTCATATCTCACAGTGCCTCATTGACATGCTCAACCAAACTCAAACACTATTGATCAGCTCCTGTTATTGGATATTGATTTCCCTGCAACATTAACTAATCCTCTTCAAAAAGCAGGGTAATTTGATGTGCTCACCTCACAGTGCACACGTTTCCCATTAAAAACATCAGGAAAAAAGTACATGTATTTAAGAAATGAGTTGTGTTTCTTTGTGAGTGTTTGTTCCATAAAATAAATTTTTTCCGTCCCATGAAATTGAAAAACTTTATGTCTACTATACACAATGGAAAAAATTCATTGACTTCAACATGCATTACATCAGGCCCTCTGTACTTACTTCTAGCTGTTCCAGGCACAGCTTTCCCAGTGCCTAATGTGGAATCAGTCACTTGAAATCATTCAGGGCTTTTATAACACTTCATTATGTATGATACAACTTCTTTCACAATAAATTCTTTCAAATGCAATTCCTGTTCAGAGACACAAGCTCATGATTAATTCATTATGTGTATGCAAGAACTACACCCTTTTCTACAAAAGGTTAAAGGGGGATTTGCTGTAACTAACACCTGCAATTAAATCACCAATAATTTCTTGTAAAAATGTCAGTGGTTTATTTGAGGAAAAATGCTTATATTGAACATTATGAAAAACATTCAAAAGTACAAATTCATGTAATACGCTTTAAATTATTACTATGAATCTTTGAGAGCATAACAAAGAAGAATAAATCAGAATTAAAACCAAAGAAGGAGGAGGAGTGCTATCACTCCAAGAAAAATAGTAAAATTCTGCAAATAAATTGCTTTCTCATATGGCTCTATCTACACTGGACTCTACTTCAGTCCACTTTTGGATTGGGTTTCTTTGTGAAATAATTGTGATAAAGGTCCCATACATGTCAATAAATGAAATAGCGTTAGACCTGTGCAGTTTTAAGTATTTAAATGCTCCCATACTATCCAGATTTCAGGATGAAACTGGACTGGTATGTAACCTCATCTGTCCCTCCCTAAATGTAATTTGTCAAAACTTAAACATTGCTGCTTTCACTTTCTGCTTTCTACACTGGTTTTCAACAGATTGAAATTCAGAGTGTCTTTTTTCTCCTCTAATCAGTTATTTTCTATAACCAGTTATTAAGAAATTGAAGCTGTTGCACTGTTCCTCTTCAATATACCTCTAGCTTTTAATCTTTTGCTAAATGGTAAACCTACCACTACTGCAGTCATTTAATTAACTGTTTTCCAAAACTGTGGATAGTTTGTGGATAGTTTAGTTATCCACAGCTCTCAAGGGCAGAAAGGATCATGACAAACATCCATCACAGCCTATTGCATTTTATGGGACTGCTCTTCATCACGTCCTGCTTTAAATGGAGTGGTTGTGCTTGAATTAGTCCAAGGTTTTTAGGAAAAGCAAACAGCTGTATCAATATAAAGCATATATTTATACACTAGTATATGTATATACTAGTAAAAAATAGTTGGGAACCCATACTAACCCATTTTATATGGTTTTAGGGTACTGGTTTTTAAAGTAATTTACTTTCAGGATGGTTTTATTTTATTTTATTATATTTTTATTTTAACTTCGTCTGCTGTATTTCAATTCTCCAAAAGCTCATTCTGAATAATATTATTAAAATGATTGTAATAGGTGTTAAAACAGTAACTTTATCCTGTCTTAAACAAGACAGCTTGTCAGATAAGAAGACAACAATTTAAATACCACTGATGAAAGATTTCATTCTGTGATAAGTTCAATTCACTGTCATCCACCTGAGGGGATTCCAAAGTGATTAACTCCTTTCAAGACTGCTAACTAAAATGCTTCCTCCCTGGGCTATTCCCATTTTGTTTTCCCATGTGCAATGAATTCACCAAAGTTCCACACCTGGCATGGAGGAAACAGACGTTATTTTTGAGAAAGTATCACTTTTCTATGGAGAACAATTCCTTTAGAGAGTTTTCCCATAGAAAGCAGAGATATGAACTTTGTTTAAACAGTGGTCAACTCAAAACATGGCAGATTTCTAGAGAAACTCCCAACACTCAGGTCCTCTCTGTTGTGTCCTACTGGTCCTTGGCTGTTTGAAGGACACACAACTCTTGACTGCTGGAGCAGCTATCCTTCCCTCTTGATCATCCTATCTTTAGTATATCCAGAATAAAAGCTTACGTATTTGTTGATAATATATTAAACTAAAATTCAACCATTTTATCTAAGGATTTTTAGACTTTTTTTTTTTTATATTTGGCAAAAGCAGACATCACTTTATTTTTTTTTATTATTATTATTATTTTTTAAAGAAAAATGGAAAGACATTACATTTTCTTGTCTTATAGTACATCCTTACAGGACAGTGCAAGCATAAACACTTCATGCAGAACAGCACGGAGTATCACAGAAACTAGCTAACACAAGCATATAAATATTCAAAATGAACATTCAAAATGTTCAAAATGCTCAAAATGAAGCTGAGTTAATCATACATAAAGAGTTTCTGATAATTTACCCATCTCAGGTGTGCATTTGTGCACTTACACAGAGACAAAATTACTTTTAGTATGACTACAATAAGTTTTAAATTTACAGCAGACTGAGATTTGATTTTTGTGTACAAGATATCAAAGAATTACTGTTCTTTTTCTTCTTGTCTTCAACTGAATGCAGGTGAGTTTTGGTGGTTGCTTTAACAGGGTGCAGTCTAAAATTTTTAAACATGACAAGTAATAGCCTACTCTACCATCTCTTCGCCTACACACAATAAAAATTTATATTCTTTTCAAAATGTGAAGGATTCCTCCATCCTATTCTCCTTCTTACTCTTACTCTTAAGCACCCCTTACTCTTAAGCACCGATATCATATTTTCTGCTCAGAAAGAGCGGATGGAACTAGGAAAAGCATTCATTTCAAATTCTCCACACCTTGTTTACTCCTCTAAAGTTATAGCAATGGTTTATGATGTACCTGATTTCTCATTAGAACTGCAATAGTTAATTGCTACATACTGAAGAG
Source organism: Chrysolophus pictus (assembly GCA_037305975.1). NCBI lineage: Eukaryota > Metazoa > Chordata > Aves > Galliformes > Phasianidae > Chrysolophus > Chrysolophus pictus. The sequence continues at coordinate 96,779,627 of CM074576.1, forward strand.
AGGCCAAATCTGTAGGCAACCTCAGGATCTCTGCAATACAGGAATACAGGCTCATCTGTTGATGAATGGAGGGTGGGGATGATAAAAGGCATAAAATTACTATTATATACTGAGTAAGACAAATCTGAATGCTCTACATCTGAAATTTAGTAAGAGTTTTTTAAAAATACAATCCAACAATTATTTTGCTTGACTCCTGTGTTCCTCCACTATAAATTCTCTGTATATATTAACACTGCCCTCCTGGCAGGGACTAGAGCCAGCTGTTAATGGTGTTGTTGCTGGGAAAATAATTAAAAAAAAAAAAAAAAAAGATTGTGTGTCCTTGACGTGTCACTGGTATAAATAAATATTTTCAGAGATGAATATGAACCTAGATGCTATAATTTTTACTTGACAGATTAGGACAGCTGGGTTGAGAGCATCTGACAGCTAGATACAGTCTGATTTATAAAACTGAGTAGGGAAGCATGACAGACATATGTACTTATTAAAGATACATTTACAAAATGACCCAGTTTAATTTGACAACTCTGCTGGTTAAAGCCTCAGGAAGTCTAAAGATATTACTTTGTACATAACTTTGTACATTACTTTATACATCAAGGCTCTAAAGATTCAGTATAGCTTAAAAAAGAGAGGCAAATAGTTTCCCACATTGATAAAATATAAGTACATTCATGAATGCTGTAAAACTAGCAAATTTTTTAGCAGGATAAATTACAGAAGCTGAGTGATTCCACATATTTAGTGGATGTAAAAAAATATATTTATGTATAATATATATACAATATTGCATATTGTATATTATTTTATATAATAGTAATAAGCTATTTTATTGTAATGTGCAATGAGAATATTCGTATATTAAAGTATATATCAGGAAGTACTTTCATAGTAAATTCCTAACATCAGTATTTTTGCCATTTATGAAATTGACAGCTGGCTTGTACAAATTCAAGTTTTTATTTTTCCCCAGAAATTTATGAAAAAAATATAAACATGCTTCCACTACAGAAACAATGTTCTAATCTGTCTTACTTTTGAAATTCCACTTTCCCAACATGGTCTCTCACAATTCATCTAGAATTTATGCGGAAGTCAACATTTCAGAGACCCATACAAATTGTCCTTTACCGCTTCTCTGGCTCCCTAAAGATTAGTTACTGAAAATGTATTTTCAGTGTTTCTCATTGATGTAACCAGCCTTGTAGGAGAGGAAATAACAGCACAATAATAGTCGATCAGCACAATAACAATGGTTATTGTGTTCTTTGTACATGTTGTAGTTTTCCTGGAAGTAAACAGGAGGCATTACTTTCAAAGGGACTTACATATTTTCCATATACGTTATGTGATGCCCTTCATTGGACTCAACTGCGTTAAACCAGAAGATAGGAACTTCCTATTCATTTTCATGAATGAGGTAAAGCTTTTAAGAATAAATGTAATCACAAAAGATGGCTAAGTGCTTGTGTTTTTGCTAAATTCTTACTAAATCTTCAAGCACCTCTCCTAATTTAAAGTTTCCTTGGAAGAGTAGAGAAGAGCATCAAGATTTAGGTTTGACTTTTTTTTTTTTTTCTTGGTAGCTATACTGAAGAAAAGATGTTCTGCAGAACTGTAAGTTGTCTTCCCATCCCTGTCTTTCAGATGAAATTCATCTTTTTAGAACCTACAGGCATCACCTTTCTAGTGTAAATCAGCGCAGCAGAAAAAGACTTGCATATCTTCCATGCAGATAATATGGTAAATTTGTATAAATAGTAATAGATATATCCATAAATCTTAGCAAAATTTAAAAACTTTTTACTATATTATGTGATTACAACTGAAAAAAAAGTTTCTTCTTTTTGCTATCATTTTCTGTCCTAGAAAAAGAAATATAAACTGATGTTTCCTCCCTTTCCCTCTGGATTCAGATTTTTCTACTCACTTTTTCCAACTAGAATAAGTGGAAAATTTTCCTTACTGTATCTAATACAACACTGCAAAGGAAGAAAGAAACTAAAGGAAAGAAGCAGGCCAGCTGGCAAGATAAAAAGCAAATAAATTAAAAAATGTTACTGCATTATATTGCAAAAATGTTGGACAGTGTGAAGTAGCTGAATATAAACCACATATAATAATTGCTTTAAAGATAAAACTCAACACTATGTTACTTACCCATACAAAGTGACAGTCTCGTCTTAATTTTCTGCAGTCCAGCTTTTCTTCACTCATTTAAGTTTCTCACTTGAAATGCTTATCATTCTTGTTTTACCCTAGGAAAATCCTTCACACTTTTGCTTCTCATCTTTCTTACTGACAACAAAGTAGATTCTAAAAGCTTAAAGAACTGTTGCGCACCAATAGACCATAAATAAACTAATAACACTGATAAACAAGGAAAGAAAGCACTGCACAAGAAATCTGATCTATCAAACAAAGAAAAAATGGCAAGAAGTAAAGAAATGCAACACCAACACTTTCTCTGAAATAAATTTCTTTGTTTTCTCCAAAGTGCGACATTAATTTGTAGACAGGCATTTGGAGAAGTCATTCCTAATAAGTAGGCCCACTCATCCGGAGCAAGCTTCTGAAGAATTTCTTTAAAAACAAAACAAAACAAAAAACAAAACAAACAAAAAAAACCCAGACAAAATTATATATTTTTGCTACATATATATGAACTCTTGGGCCCAGTCCCAGTGTGTTTACAATATATCAGAATGACTCCAGTTTGTACTAAGGTGATAATAAAGATGCTTATTGTATTTGAAAACATTATTTTCCATGGGCAAAAATTAGCACATCATTTGTATTGTGTGAAAAGAAAAGACCAAATGCTTTCCATCAAGTCTGTAGCCAGTTACAAGAAGAAAGAAGGTTTTCAAGGAGGTGATTATAACGTATTAAAAATTTCAGAAATATAAAAGTTTAATCAGCTGAACAGACTTTCTAATGCATAGTTCATTAATGAAAGGCTTACTTTTTCTTGTAATAACAATAAGTTTATGTGAATTAAGATCTTTGACCTCAACTGATGAGAGTAAGAGTAAAATTCATAGTTACGAATGTAAAATACAGAAAATTAAAAAAAAAAAAACCAAACAACTTTGCAGCTCTTAAAATGAGAATTAAATATTCTTTATTCTGTTGTGCTATATCCAGGCTCAGATCCCATTTCAATAGATCTGCTACACTTTAAATGCCAGCCTTTAATAGGAGGTTTTGTAATATGTTAAGAGGATACAAGCTGCGGCATGCAGTTAAGTCTTTTGAGTAACTACCCTTATCACTGATTTTCCCCAACTCATTGCCCTTTGTGTTTTCGAGCCACCATAAAATGCTGATAAGTTTTTAGATACTATGTTAAAAGTCACTACTTTTAACACAGCTAACTGTTAGAAAAAATTTGATGCCAGATCCAGTCTATATATAGTGAAAAACCCATTCTCTTGTTTTCTTAATTTTGGATGAAACACAAAAATTAAGCTTTAAATGGAAATACATTTTCAAATTCAAGTGGAAAAAAAGCTTATGTCATTCTGTAATCACTTAGTCTGTGTGCTATTACTCTTGTTGAAATAGATGGCGAGGATACAACACTAAGGTTCTGCACATGATTAACATTTTATTCTTCCTGTAACTTGCTATAAACCTCATATGAACTTGCAAGTTGGCAACAGCATGGTAAGAGTTAGGTGCCAATCTGTATGAGACATTTTTTCCAAACAGAATCACCTTCCTTGGATGTAGTTTGGATGTAGTTTCCTTTCCCTCTCTCTTCCTTTCTCCTCTGATCCCCAGTATCTAGTTGGATGTTTCATCTGTACTAGGGACTTCAAGAATTCATCCTAGACTTAAAATACTCCTGTAAGAGATTTTTCAAACTTTTGTCTCTAGCCTTACTCTTTTTGCTGAGAAATACTGCAGAAAACATACCAGATATTGCAATCTTGTCAACCATTATGCAGACTGAGGTCTATAGGTTCCAGAAGTGCAAATGTGTCTCATAGTACCTAGGTATTTTCAGTCATGGCTCTATGTGCCATACTAGCAGGTAACTCTGGAGGTTCAATGTCCAAAGAATCAGTCTAGTTGGCCTCTTAGTCTTGAAGGAAGCTTTTCAGCTCTCATGACTGTGAGCTGGAACAACATCTTTACTCAAATATTGTAAACGTACGCAGTGGAACGTCCCAAAGTCCTTACTATAGGCCATATTTAAGGCATCCACTGAGGGATTTTTAATACCTCAGACAAAGGGTCTGCCTTGTACAGGACTTGGAAATGAAAGCCTGAAAAGTTTTTCTACAAACAGTCAGCTTTTTTTTAAATTTAAGATAATATGATGATATTTTCCCCACAAAGCTCTTTCAGACAGTAGTTAACCTAGATACAGGTAAAACAAAGAATGGGAGCTGAGCTTGTTAAAATCCTACAAGTCTACTGCCAACATTGCCTCCTACTATACTATTTGGGGATCATCTCTGATTTATGATTAATGAAAACAAGCTTTTGTTTTTCAAGGCTTTTTTATCTGTTAGGAGGAAGAAGTATGGTTTGGCCAAATCACTTCCTTGTTAACATGCTTTCATTCTTGTAGTGAACTCATTCCCATTACATCCAGCAGGTGAAAAATGAATGCATGCACAGCAGCACGATGTGAAATCTCTACAGCATACGGAAACAGCTAGACATTTCAATTCGTTGCTGATAAATTTGTTTCTTTGAAAACATGGAACGTACTTCAAAAATATCAATGTGATGCCTCAGTGAACATCCCTTTATTGAAAAGCAGAGCAACAATACAATTCTGGTCGCAAACAAATGGCCTGACAAAGTCCAAATACAGACAATCAAGGCCCTGTTCTGCCTTCAGATTCACAAGACTGATAGCTGTGGAAGGCCCCCCATGCACCCCAGGGAATAATTGGCCTTTAATTTATAAAACCTTTAGGTCCATTTTATTCTGATGATGAAAGCTCTTCCCTTCTGCTACCAACCCAATTTGCCAGATTACATTTTGCTCAGAAAAGAGACTAGCTCTATCTGCATTACTAGAAATGGTGGGAAGAGAGAAACACTGAAAAATAAGCCGACTTGCTCAAAGCTATTAGCAGTTGCAAAGAATACCGACTCTCAGACATTGAGTTCAATGTGATGCAGCTTTTCAAGCCACTCTGTGAGTTGCTTGGAACCAAGCACTTGTAAATCAAGAGATGACGCACATCAGAATTTAGGTGAGGCATACCTGTCAACTTGAATTTTGAGTTACTAAATATAGGAAAATGACTGAAGTTGCTGTAGTTGTTGTATTGTTATACCTCCATTTGTTCATCCTGGATTTAAAATAAGCACTGAAAGACCTTGTTTATTTTACAATCGTCCTTGCTTTCATTTTGCTTATGGTTCAGAGTTTTACATGCCCAAATACCATAAAGAATGACTGAATCCAAGCCACAACTTCATTTTCTAGTTTCCTTGGAGTCCAAAACTAGCACTGGAGCATTTTCTTCTGAGAAGTTATTAGGTTAGAAAACTTCATGACTTCTAAGACTCCCAGTGGTTGGCCAAAGGCCTTGGAAGGAACTTCTGACAGCTGAAGCTTCAGATCCTGTGGGAGTCACAAGATGTCTCCTGGCATCCCACTCCTGTGACCCAGTGGCTTAGTCTGAGTGTGGTGGCAGCCTCAGCCAAGCTCCTGGGAAGTGGTGGCCATGTCCCTTTTCCAGTGACCTCCAGGAGCAGCTAGGCAGTATAACCTTCCCTGAGCTGAAGTCCCACCACTGCAAATACGGCTAGAGAGAACTAGTTCTTCTCACAAGGTTTTTTAGCTCCTCTTTAAATCAGTGAGTCTTGTTTGAATGAGCCTCTTCCTCTATGCCTAAGCATTCTGAAAAACAGAAAACAGATGACTGGCTGTAACTTTGCTGAGATAATTTCCAAGCTTTTTAGAGTATGAAGACTTCAACCATACAAATTTTCATTAGTTTACATATGCAGATAGAAAAAAGTAATAGTTACATTGGAATGCTTAGTTATACTTTCATATAACATCTTGTATCTCAACAAAAAGAAGAAAATTGGCATTCCTGTTTGAATGGACCCCTCCTATGCTTCAGGATCTAGAATAATTATTAGTAATTATGTGATATATAAAACACCACAAAATGGAAAAATGATGTAACACTACAGTTACAACAAAATTCAGTTCTGTGCTGTAAATAAGAAACCTACATCTGTACAGCTCACTGTGGAAAGAATAAAATTTAAATGACAGCAGACCAGACAAAAAATTAAAAGGTTTTTTTTTTTTTACTCATACTTACGAAAATGTTCACAAAATACAAGGTGAGTGAATTCAGAAGTATTGGTGAAGTAAGCAGCAATTTTAAGAAGTGATGAGAAAGAATATATGTAATAAGTCTTTCATACTTTCAGTACAATTTCACTTCACAAAGATGTGTTAGGCTTCTTTGATGACCATCTATCTAAAAATTTAGCTTCAAATAGTATCTAAATTTTTGGTAAGAAGATATGCACCACAAGAGAGAAGGACTATGACACTGCAATATTTCTCAGTATTTTAATGTGTTTTAAAAATGCTTCTGACACTTTTTAACAATGAAAACATATTTATATTGAACTAAAATGGCACGAGGAATTGGATTATGGTTATCATTGATCATAGAATGGCCAGGGTTGAAAAGGACCACAATGATCATCTAGTTTCAACCCTCCTGCTATGTGCAGGGTCGCCAGCCACCAGACCAGGCTGCCCAGAGCCACATTCAGCCTGGCCTTGAATGCGTCCGGGGATGGGGCATCCACAACCTCCTTGGGCAACCTGTTCCAGTGCATCACCACCCTCTGAGTGAAAAAACTTCCTCCTAATATATAACCTAAACCTCCCCTGGCTCAGTCTAAAACCATTCCCCCTTTTCCTATCACTATCCACCCTTGTAAACAGCTATTTCCCCTCCTGTTTATACACTCCCTTCAAGTACTGGAAGGCCACAACGAGGTCTCCCTGGAGCCTTCTCTTCTCCAAGCTAAACAAGCCCAGCTCTCTCAACCTATCCTCACAGGAGAGGTGCTCCAGCCCTCTGATCATCTTAGTGGCCCTCCTCTGGACCCATTCCAAGAGCTCCACATCCTTCCTGTACTGGGGGGCCCCAGGCCTGGATGCAGAACTCCAGATGAGGCCTCACAAGAACTGAGTAGAGGGGGACAATCACCTCCCTCTCCCTGCTGGGCCTCCCTTTTTTAAACGCAGCCCAGAACACAGTTGGCCTTCTGGGCTGCAGGCACACACTGCTGGCTCATGTCCAACTGCTCGTCTACCAGGACTCCCAAGTCCTTCTCTGCAGGGCTGCTCTCCAGGAGCTCTTCCCCCAGTTTGTATAAATACCTGGGCCCCAGCCCAAGTGCAGCACCCTGCACTTAGCCTTATTGAACCTCATTAAGTTTTCATGGGCCCACTTCTCCAGCCTGTCCAGGTCCTTCTGGATGGCTTCCTTTCCTTCCAGTGTATCGACTGTACCGCTCAGCTTGGTGTCGTTTGCAAACTTGCTGAGGCTGCACTCGATGCCATCGTCTGTGTCATTCATGAAGATGTTGAAGAGCATCGGTCCCAAGACCGACCCCTGAAGGATACCATTTGTGACTGGCCTGCACCCTGACACAGAACCATTGATCACAACCCTTTGGCTGCGTCCAGCCACCAATTCCTAATCCATCAAACAGTCCATCCTTCAAATCCACACCTCTCCAATTTAGAGAGAAGGATGTGGTGAGGGACCATGTCAAAGGCCTTGCAGAAGTCCAGGTAGATGACATCCACTGCCCTTCCTCCCGTCCACTGAAGCCATCACTCCATCATAGAAGGCCACCAGATTGGTCAGGCAAGATCTGCCCTTGGAGAAGCCATGCTGGCTGTTTGTCTCATAAGTGTTTTAACATAGCTTCTAGGAGTATCTGCTCCATGATCTTCCCAGGCACAGAGCTGAAGCTCACCAGGCTGTTGTTCCCTGGGTCTTCTTTTCTCCCTCTCTTAAAAATAGGAGTAATGGCTTCCCTTCATCCAGTCACTGGGGACTTCACCAGACAGCCATGATTTTTCAAATATGATGGAGAGTGACTTGGCAACCACATCAGCCATCTCTTTCAGAACCCCAGATATCGTCTGGCCCCGTGGACTTACACACGTTCAATTTCATGAGGAGGACTTGTTCCACTGTTACAATGGCACAGAAATCACTCTCCACATCCTCACCTAGAGGCTCATGGTCCTGACAGACACAGGAAGCCTGACCACCTGTGAAGACTGAGGCAAAGCACTCATTGAGTACCTCAGATTTTTTATGTCTGAGGAAGCCAGCTCCCCATTACCTTTCATCAGAAAGGGAATCCTCCTTGGCCTGTCTCCTCCTGCCTATGTATCTGTAGAAACTCTTGTTATCTTTCACATTCCTCGCCAAGTTCAGCTCCATCTGTGCCTTGGCTTTCCTAATCCTCTCTCTGCACACACAGACAACCACCCTGTATTCCTCCCAGGTTACACAATCCTGCTTCCACTTGCTGTACATTTCCCTCTTTTCCCTCAGTTTAAGCTGCAGGTCCTTGCACAGCCACGATGGTCACCTGCTTCCCCTGCTCGACTTCTGCTGGGGGATGGAGAGCCATTGCGCTCTCAGAAGGGTGTCCTTGAAGAGCTGCCAGCCTTTGTTCTGTACCCATGCCCTTAAGGACAGTTTCCCAGGGTATCTCACTCAGCAGTTCCTTGAGGAGCCAGAAGTTTGCTCTCCTAAAGCACAGGGTCCTAGCTCTGCTCTTTGCCAGGCCCACATTCTTCAAGATCACAAATTCCACCAAGGCATGGTCACTACAGCCCAGGCTGCCTCCAATCGTAACCTCTTTAACGCTCTCCTCTGTATTGGTGAGCACCAGGTCTAGTAAGGTTTCCCCTTGGTTTGGTCCATTTATTACCTGGACCAGGAAGTTGTCCTCGACAGACTCCAGGAATCTCCTGGATTGTCTGCTACCCATCATGCCACTAATTTCTAATTCTACAAGCAAAACATGACAACAAGTGTTAACAGAAACTACATTTTGTGGAACTGTAATTGTGAACATAAACAAACACACCCCAAACCAATGTTTGTAAGAGCGGTAATGGTATTCTGTTCTCTCAATGCTATCTGTTAAAAAAAAAATAATAGAAGTTTGTCCTTAAGCATGAAAACATTTTTAAGAATTATCCTTAAGAAAACTGGATGTGAATGAATAAGCAGGAAAAAAAATAAATACAAAAACAAAAGGAATATCTGCTAAAACTGGGCTACTAGATAGTTCCATGGCAGAATTATCTAGGTATTAGTTGCTCTAACACAAACTATGCTCCTGTTGCAACCACAAAATTTAACACATTAATAAAAACAACCAATCGATGTAACAATAGCAGTTGGTTATCTGTAAAGTTCAACACTTAATCATAATTAAGTCAGGAAAAGCTGACATGTCCTAGTATAAGAAATCATACAAAGACAACGTAGCAAGTAACCAGTCATTCCTAAATCATCAATTTGGCCAAGTCTGGCATTGACTTCAATTACTTCTCTTTAAGTTTTCTTGAAAAAAAAAAAAAAAAAAAGATTAATCCGTTTTTCATATAGCTTTTCCAGTTATCAAATTAAGATTTAAGCTAAATCCACGAGTGCAATGATAGTTTAATTATATTAAACCACGTAAAATTCACAATGAGGAAGAGTGTTTGTGCAGATAACTGCTTGACTACGAAACACTAAATATATTAATAAAACTAGTGCATTTTCTTTCTCCTGAACTATTATGGTGCTATTGTAACAACTACTCTTGCTTAGTAGGTGTGTATAAAGAAAACAGAAAATTTACAGCCTTGTATACAATTTCTTTTCCTAGGGCACCAGGTGCTTTAAATGCCACCAGAAGGATGCTCTAGGCAATGCCATGCTGTCTAACATGGCTTGGCATAGATTAGCTCAAAGCCTTTGTGTCTTTGCAGACTTTGATTAAGGGCCACTGTTAGAACTCCTATGGGTTTTTACTCAATCCAGTGTAGCATTGGGAGTGGTTTTTTTTCCTTTATCACAGTTGCCAAAAATATGCCAGTTAAGATAATTACATTTTAATTTAAATTGGTAATTTAATGGAAATTTTAAACCATGATGTAGGGCAGGATACATACTTCCAGTCCAAACCCACAACAATAGATGTTGTCTTTTGCAGATGATTTAACAGTTCAGACCTATACTTTTGGTTCTCCATGAGAAGAGACAGTTTTAGGACTTCCCATAGTTTTACAGGATTTTCTTCAATCTGTTTTAAGCATTGCCTTCATTTTTAAGAAGCAGAGCAACCAAAGGATCTGCATGTGTTTTTTGTTTGTTTTAATATAGCAGTATCACCTGTCTGCTATTACATACTTCATTAACTGTCTTCATGAATCATAATAAATGAAAAAAATTCCTCTTAACAATATTTGCTCCTTTTGGGAGGACAAGTAGAACTGTCTGCCACTTCTCTGTTGTTTTCCCTATTTGTTTCAGAGCTGACACAGAAGCCTGGCACTTGCAACACACTGTAAGGGGAATCAGTTTCCTTTGTTTGGAGCGCAGTGTGTACCGTCATTTACATAATAAAATCCTCACACAAATAACAGATGGTGAAGAGGCACTCATGTTGCCACATGTTGGAAGCATGATACAGTTCCTGGATGAACTTGTTTGTCTTACTTTTGCCTAGAGATGTCTTCCAGCTATTAAACCTCGCAGGTTAGTCAGCTGGTGAAAGGTTTTAAGATGGACAAAAATCTGTCACCAGAATTTTCCTTTTTCCGGAAGAAGGAAAAAGCTGTATCCTGATAGAAATGCTCAATTAACTGAAATATTTTACAGCACCATGAAAAACAAATCACAGTCCCTCTATTTTATCATGGAATTATAGAATCTTTAGAGTTGAAAGGGAGCTTTAAAGGTCATCCTGTTCAGTTCCCTTTCAATGAACAGGGACATCCTCAGCTGAATCAGGTTGCCTAGAGTCTTACCCAGCCTTGAAAGTCTCCAGAGATGGGGCATCAACCGTAACACTAGGTAACCTGTTGCAGTGCCTCACCACCCTCACTATAAAAGACTTTTTCCTTATATACAACCTAAATCTACCCTCTTTAAGCTTGAAGCCATTTCCCCTTTTTCTATCACCACAGACCCTACTAAAGAGTCTTTCCCCTTCCTTTCTGTAGCTCCCCTTTAGATACTGAAAGGCGCTTATGAGGTCACCTCAGATCCTTCTCTTCTTCAAGCTGAACAGTCCCAGCTCTCTCAGCCTGTCCTCACAGGAAACGTATTCCATGCCTTGGATCATTTTGTGGCCCCCCTCTGGATGCACCTCAACAAGTCTATGTCTCTTCTGTACTGAGGACTCTAAGCCCGGATGCAATACTCCAGGTAAGGCCTCTCCAGCAAAGAGTAGGGACGCAGGATCACCTCCCTCACCCTGCTAAAATGGTTCACTGTAGAAGACAGCAAATCCCTCTGAGTCTAAGCTGTTTTCTCACTTTTTGAATTCTTTTCTGAGCAGAAGTTGGGGATAGAGAGAGCAATGCTAATGTTGTATATTAGTAACATCAGTTCTTGGATACGTTATCATTAATTCTATGTGCAAATTAAGTGCCAAAAAACAAACGTCTGTCACATGGAATAACAGCCTTACAACCTGCGTACAGTGCAGTGAAATAGGATCACACTACACTCCCTAATTAGAGCTAATGGATCTGTTTCTGATGCCACTTACACTGATTTTATGGTCATATAATCCATGTTGTCATCTCCAGTAGAGCTTCTCTTGAATATGAATCAGCACCCTGGATGAAGAGGCATTTAAATGAGTAGCCAGTCAAGTCTCTTTTGATGCACTTATTTCTCCTCAGATGCACACTTCCACACTGCTTTCAAGACAAACTATGCTGCAGTTTCAATACAGGTGTTGGGATTGGGAGTACAGGCAAAATATAGGTCTGTTTCATCACTTGTTTTATCTGAAATATGGCATTTTGTACAGCTATGCAAATAGAACAACTACTGTACTTTAGCATCTACAGAAAGATCAAGAGGAAATAATTTTATAACATAACTCTGTCCTCACCATGTGATGTATTGTTTTTTTTTTTTTTAATGAACACTTTGAGTAGACTTATATCCAGCTCATTTATCTCCTCTTTGCTAGAAATTTAGCCTACTAACTTCAGAAATCTAGTTTTCAGTTCAACAATATCTGCTTTTCCATATTTAACATCTCCACTGATTGAAAGGGCATCCTATATTTCATGAACACCAAGACAGTGAATCTTTCATCTGGCTCTGTGATGGGCAAGCAGATTGAGAAAATTTGTGTTCTTACTTAAGAGCTCCCCATTTTGGGGAACCCATGGGGCATGGGCTCAGAGACTAATCTCATCTGTGGATATGATGGTGTCCAGAAAGCACCTCAGCACATCAGGGTAACCCTTCATCCTGTCCCATTTTTCTTTGGATACCAACATGTCTAACAGCTCTAAATCACTAACCCTGAAGCTGCTGAGGTGGCGTACACAAAACCCTTCTTGTCAAGAAAATCTCCTAATGCAGATTCCTGCTTCCTTCCCATTCTCTGAATTTAGCACGCTGCTCAAAAATTGCTAGATCATGAACTTTTGTTTTGTGTCTGTCTTATTAACTGCTCCAGACATAGAAAGTCTGTTTAACAGAGCTGTTAATTAATTATGTAACATATTTCAGGGAGTACTCCATAAGTAAAAAAACATATTAAAACAAAAGAAATAAAACTCGCATCCCAAACCTAAACTGAGCCAAAACTCAAAAATAAAGGCAGTACACTGTAATGATTTTGAGCTCACATACAGAATGTTAATCTGATATGATGTTTTTTTCTCCTTAAATATTTGGTTAGCTCTGATTAACTTGTATTTGTACCACACAAAGCCTGCCCATAAGTTAAGAATATTTTGAATTACCAGGTTATTAGTACAATTTTAAGAACTGCAGGCCTGATTACCTCAAAGCATGGAGCCCTGACAATCGGCAGTCCTTCTTCTTTTAGAAACTTCCTCTTATAGAAACTTCTACATTAATAGTAACTTGTTACTTTCCAGATATCTGGGAAGAACACTGTCTCGCTCCGATTTATAGGAGGGAGGGGAGGTTCTTTTAATATCTATATCCCCGGCGTGAGATTAAGAAACAACGGTTCAAATGTTGGTCCGACCAGTTTATTACGGATGTTAATTAGGGAGATGGTGAAGGGGAGGACGGACTCTATTATGAATTAGGGTAATGGGGAAGGGAAGGATGGCGATAGAAAAGGTAGGAAAGAAGAAGCAAGGAGTCTTTATAGGAAGCAAGAGGGACATAGTCACCACCATGGATCCAGCGAGGTTCGTAGTTCAGTCATTGATCTTCAATAGCGGTGGGTCATCGGGTGTTGTTGTTCTGTTGACAACGACGATGGCGACAACGACAACCATGATGATGATGGCTCCTTTTCAATGCTTTCAAAGTGGTCGAGTCAGCAGTCTTTGGAGTGACAGCTCAAACCCAAAGTGGTTGAGTCAGCTCTCCTTGGAGTGGCAGCTTCGGGGTCTGGGATCTCAGCAGAAATTCCGTTGTTCCCACCTTCCGGGCCTTGCCAGCAGATAAGAGGGAGCAGGGATGCCCATCTGCATCCTGTTTTTCACAGGACACGATGGTACCGTTCCCCAATTTTCCCATACCAGGCTGGAGCTATTTAGTCACAGGCCAGATCTTCCGCCAGTAAGCACTCCTGAGCACTCTCTTCCGGAGATAAGCAACTCTGGAGGAAGGGGCTTTCAAATGTTCCCAGAGGGATGTCAATTGTCACACGGTAGCACCCATCACTTGCCTCCTCAACAAGTCGATCAGAGTCTTACCACAAGGAATACCTCAGGAAGCAAGCTTTGAGACAAAAAACAAAGAAGGATTCTCACAAACACATGGCTGCTATATTTCAAAATCATCATGCCCCACAGGAATATTATGCATTAATGCACCAACATTAAACAGTTAATATGAAGTCACTTGAATTTCATGTCATAACATAAAGGCAAAGTGAACATATTCAGAATCACGCACTTGCAAAGTTGCATGAAGATACAGACAACAAATGAAACATAAATTTTCCTCATATGTTTTTACATCAAAGTCAAATCCCAAAGGCATCTGTCTCTAGATATGCTTTACTTAGCCCTGATGATATCACCAGGATCTTACTGCTCTGTATCAAGTTTACGCATATTCAGGTTATATTCACAAAAGGGAACATTCCACTCAGGGATTCCCACTGAGTTTGCTCATGTAGAAAGATAATGTTCTGTTTTCAACTTTCTCCAAGTTTTCTTCCTCACCATTCCCCAGACTGGACAAACCCAGAAACCCAAAGATTGAGAAAGGCTGAAAAACATCATTGGGGGATTTCTTTAGAAAACTTTAAAAAGGACTGCAGTTCTTCTCTTGTGGGAATTTACATCTGACTGACAATAAAAATATGCTATTTTCATTTCTGTTTGTTCTGCATAAATTAGAGCTTTAAAGGTACAGCTGTCCATCATGCATTTTAATTATGACAAGTACAATTCTTATGAACAATGTAACTCTATAATTACTAATATTTATCAAACAAACAATACTGGGACTGAATTGTGGATGTAAAACACTCCACAATAGATATGGGCTTCTCAAGCTAAAAATAACGTAATTAAAACTCTACCTGAGATCTAGCCAGATAGAAATAGTATGCTTGAATAACTAAAACCAAAAGCGAGCAAGAATGAAGACTTTAAAGGATGGAGAAATAGAAGCTCACTCAGTATTTAAACAGAACTTTGAGGGTTTTAAGAAAACAAGCAGAAGAAAGTATTTAAAGCAGCATTAGTGAGTGAACAAAATGGGTCAGCTGTTCAGGTAAACGCTTTGTTCTGAAAAGAAACGAGGTAAAGCAATTGCAAAATTTGCACTTATTCTCATTTTTATTATCCAGAAACATTGTCAATCATAACTTTTCATGGTATTTTGTTTTTCTAGTTCTAGACATCAAGGAAGAATGAAAATTAAGCAAGACATAACTATGCCATAAAATATTATCTAATTTTATAGAAATCAGGGTACCTAGGCCAATATACAGCTGTCAAGGCAGGCTTCCTCCACTAGCAGAAAGCAATATGTTGCCCTGAACTCAATGATCATGGATGTATGTCACATTAATTCTTTGCTGATGAAATACCCATTCCATTATAGACCATGTTTATATCAGACCCTTTATCTTTTCTCTCTTTTGAGCTGATTTTTGTAATAGATGCCCTTATTTCTCGTTACCTCCATTTAAAAACCCTAACTAACACTGTTTCAGCTTCTTATTACTCTCAGTTTTAACTGTTTTCCTTGAATTTAAATTCAGTTGTTTTTCTTTTTAGGTGTTTTCTTTTTAGATACTCACACTGTCTAGGGCTCCTCTACTTTGACTTTTCTCTGACAACACAGAACAACCAAACAGTATTTTGCTATAATACATTCCTACTTAAAATTTTTTTCAATCCCAAATCACATGGATCTATTCTTACAAGTTTTTTTCTCCCTAATGGCATTTTCAATACTTCTAATTCTAGGCAAGGACTTTCTTTGCCTAAAATTCTATGCTGATCTATGCAATGCAGGAAAAAAACAATTTTAAATGCTAGCTTACAGCAAACAGTTGCACTGATGCGTCTCCTGGAGTTTTCCATTCTTCTAATGTCAACAAATGCAAGTTATGGCAGAGTATAAGCCAGCAGAATTTTTTATTTTTTGATGATATTTGGAAATATTAAAGGAAAAATAATTATCATCACTATTTGGCCTACAAATAGCTCACTTATCTGTTGTAAATTTTGGCTAGTTGATTTCTACTACTGCTCCCTTTCTGTAATAAGCAGCTCTTCAAGCTTTTCCCTCTGATTATAAAAGACTCGGATATTTGCTAATGTCAGAGAAGAAACAGAGGACAATAGGAGAAAAGTGCAAGCACTCAGGAAAAAAAAAAATCATGAAGAAATACCCCTTGAATCAGCTTTCACCCATGTTCTTAATCTTCCCTGTTCAGTTCTTTCTAAAACACAGAAATACCTGAAGCAAAACCAAATCAAAGTCTATGCTTGACTGCTGCTGAAGGCATTCTCCCAGGAGACCAGGACCTATTCCCATTTTTGTGAAATGCAAAGAAATGATTTCAAAATGGGAGATCAGATAGATACTGCCAGCAGACACCTTCGCACTCTCACAGGCATGGGAAATCAGAAGTACAAAAATGGATCCAGGGAAAAAAAGAGCTTAAATCAGGATCCCTCACTTCCTAGCTGTTGGCTAGGCTATAAATTGAATTTAAAATATGTTAGAAAAAAAAATCTTTGTCCAGAGGCATTTCCAAATACTGGCTTAAGCAAGTAAATGGAGACAATGGTTGGTGAGTACAAGCATCTTAGAGGAAGCCTTAACACTGAGCAGACTCCAGGCATTGTCACTCCAAGTCTAAACTGTTGAGTAGAGGAGCTTTATGGCTCTACTCTTCTCTTGAGTTTTGGCAAGCTGTCTAAAAAATTTAACGTAGAGTTAATCCTTGACATGCAACAATGTAGCCTTGCCAGTTAACTATGTCTGTCTGTATATTAAACACCCAGGTGTTACTGAAATGCAACCTATTCTTAAAGTTGATTCCAGCATAGTTCAGTGTAAGCAATATGGCTGGTGCCCAAGATTGGCTTACACCTCATGTTCAAGTCTATTACAGTTCTAAAACAGCACAAGCCAATTTTATCTGTTTGACCAGAGAGGTTGTGGATGCCCCGTCCGTGGAGGTGTTCAAGGCCAGATTGGATGGGGGCCTGGGCAGCCTGGTCTAGCATTAAATGAGAAGGTTGGTGGCCCTGCATGTGGCACGGGGGTTGGAGCTTCATGATCCTTGAGGTCCCTTCCAACCCTGGCGATTCTATTTGCTGCAGTATGCACAACCCCACTGTGTTCTGATCCTCAGTTGACTTGTGCTGAGCGAGGTTTGAGGACACTCACAACCCAGAGTCCCTAAGAATGAAAGTGCTTCAGCAGCAATTTATGACAAGGAGTACCAGTGGTTTCCAAATAAAAAGTATTTCCACCTTGTCATTTGGAAGACCTAAAATACATAAGTATTACTAAAACTTAGTAATACATCACATGATGAATTGCATCATGTAATATAATTACAAGAGTTTTAGTTTGCTCTTCACACTCTTTTCAGATATTCACAGATGTTGCAGAGATGCCTCACCAGATCCATAAAAATAAATTTGGAATGGGAATAGCTATCCTACATCTGTGTCCCACTTCCCCTGAGAAAGGCTGAAGAGATGGCCCTAAGCTACAAGAGTATAGATCTGTGCCTCTTGCTCTGTGCTTCCACTAACTGAATTCAGAGTTTGGCTGTTTGCCTGTGAACACTCTGATGGCAGCACTACATTCAGACCTTCCTCAGTTGGCTAAGCTGACTTTTTGTATCCTGGGATCCTATTCCACCAGCAGAATCCTTAGGTTTAAACATCCAGCACTCACACATTGGGCTAATCTCATCATCACTGTTCTAAAAGAATTGAAACAGGTATTGAGCTGTGTCTGCGTACAGATAAATAAAAAGCCCCACTCAGATAATAATCATTTTACAGAGTTACGCAATTGCAGAAAGCAAAATGCTCAAGCAGTCTCTCTCCTCGGGAGTCTTCCAATGATTCAAAAAAACCCACGAAAGTAAGGCAACTGTCTAGGACAATTAGGAGACTTTGTTTCATAGAACCATAGAATATCCTGTGTTGGAAAGGATCCTTAGATCATCAGATCCAGCTTCTGGTTCAACACAGGACCACTCCAAAATCAGACCATATGACTGAGAGCAATGACCAAACACTCCTTGAACTCCAGCAGCCCTGGGCTGTGACCACTACCCTGGGGAGCTTGTTCCAGGGCTCAACCACTCTCCTGTGAAGAGCCTTTCCCTAACCCCAGCTGCCCCTCCCCTGACACAGCTCCATGCCATTCCCTCAGGCCCTGTGGCTGCCACAGAGAGCAGAGCTCAGTGTTGCCCCTCCACTCCCTGTGAGAAGCTGCAGCTGCCAAGAGGCCTCCATCAGCTCCACTGCTCTGTGCTGAGCAAACACAGGGACCTCAGCTGCTCCTCACATGCTTTTTCCCCTGCAGACCCCTCACCATCTTGGTAGCCTTCTTTGAAGGCTAATTGTTTTATGCCCTTTTATTTCCATCTGTATTAGGACAGTAATACACAGCCTTGAGTAAATTGTGCCTGTGAGCTGGATTGCTCCATCTTTGAATGGGTTTTTGGTTGTTATATTTTATTTTGTAAAGCACTAAGATCTACAGATACAAGAGGTAGTATTATTGTTTCACAATTTTATCTTGACAAGCTTAAAACGAATTGTCATGCCAGTGGCACTGCTATTTGGTTGTTTATCATGCACATTTTCGTCATCCAGGAACAGATGTACTTTCTGGATAGTCTTCAAGATTGTTTTACAGAGAACTTGAGATTATTTTGTTTTAATTTTATTTCTTTTGTTGCTTATTTTCTTTAAGCATTTTATCCTCAGGGACTTGGCTAAGCTGTGACCATTAAAAAATTATACAGCAATATGTAGTTTCTGTTTTCCATTTAAGTTAAATTTTACACAAATAAATCTCAAAGGATTGAATATACCTTCCCCATTTTTCTGACTGACTTCCTATGAATGCTGCTTTCTGTCTGGGCAATGTCCCTCCCCTCCGTAGAACAATTATTAAAACCAAATGTTGCCTGAACTATGGATCATGTTTGCCTTGCTCCTAGAATTAGGAGCATAGTGATTTCCTTACCTTCCTGTTTGTCCAAGTTCTGTCATCAGGTTTACACAAACAAGTCAGGCAGACTTTCCTGAGGCCAAGGAAATGATGACAAGAAGAAAGCAGAGCAAATGAAAGTTGCAGAAAGACTGACCTATTCCAAAAAGCCCCAGCAAATTTCTCAAATCTCCATTCCAAAAAGGACCAAACTACTAACATAAACCCAATCTATCAAAAGTACTCTTAATCCAGGTCATGACCTTGTTTTCTGTCCCCTTACTCCTTTACTGTTATTAAAGGTAGAGTACTTCAAAATTGACATATTTTTAAGTTTTGAAACAGACTCAGACTTCAGAAGGTTATGGCTGAAACCAGTCACAACTTGCAAAGAAAAATGCTGTGATCAGCTGCAGAAAAAAAAAAAAGAGGCAAAAGGATTTCAAAATTGCTTCAGAATAGAGTCATAAAGTCACTACAGGAGAGACTTCCAGAACTGTGCAAGAGTCGCATATATGTAGCTCCCATTACATTTTATAGGCACTGTATATCTGTGTTGTCTTAGCTGTTCTGAAAAAAAAAACACCTCAGTCAGCATGATTAATGCCTAATAACATGATACTGAATTTATTGCTTAATTTAGACTCTTTGTGCAGACTGAAGCATTGTTTTCAAATTCTAAAAGCTTCTAGAGTAGCTTCAAATACAAATCTTAAGAAAATAAATCTTGTTTCAGAAACAATTCCTTCTATTCCTCAAGTATTAAGCATAGAGCCAGAAAGAGACTTAAGACCTAGTGTATTCTGACATATTGCATCTACAAACAGTAGGCTAAGAGTCTGCCTGGGAATATTTTGGTAAGCCCAGGAAGCAACACTGGCAATGAAGCAAAGATATCTAACCTATTCCTATTTAATGCTGAATTAACATTTATTTCAGCTAGACTGCATTTGTAGAGGCAACTTTCAGGTAATTGATAATCTATCCTCTACATTTGTAGTTCTACCTTTGGGTTTAAACAGTCCCAAAAGCTGGCTAAGATGGGTAAAGACAACCTTTCCAGCAGGACCCAAAGAAGTTTTGTCTCCACATAGTCTGTTCCGAAGTACAGAAGCACTCCTTAGCAACAGATAGAGAATTTCTGAACATTTTGCATGAGTGTGTTGGCAGGTTCTCCCAGCCCTGCACAAACCAGATTCCCATGACAGATCATAACAGGATCATTGCTCTACAATACAGAATAAAAATTCCCACAATCCCCAGTACATATAACAAGATACACCATCTAATAAAATTGCCTGGATAGATCTTGCTTGAACATTGTTCACAGAGGTGAAGTTACAAATGGGTACCATAACTTATTAATATGCCAATCCATGCAAAGCCAGTAACACGCTTAAAGAGGTATGACTTCCACAAGGCTGGTGTATTTCAACCACAGCTACAGGGCAAATTGTTTATTAGTATGTATACCTTGCATACTAATTAGTAAATACCATAACACCAGCAAGATACCTATTAATGGATTAAGTTCTAGAATGCTGATGTGTCTAGTTTTTCTATTCAAAAGAAAATGTGTTTTTTACACAAGAATGAATGCAAAAATAGACTTGAGATTTATAGAATGGTATAAGCTCTCCTTATTATCTTACAAATATAGAAATTAATTGTTTTGACTTAAGTAAATATGTTGTTAAATAATAATTGTTACTATAAATAATGCAAGAGAGAGGATACTCTTTGGAATCTCAAAGATACAGTTAGATTTCACCAACATATTCCAGACTAGTGTCTCCCAAAAATACAATAAGAAGAATACTATTTTGTGTACCAAGAAAGAGTTCTTAAATCCTCACATCAAGAAAAAAGCTTGCAAAACTATGAAAGTACAGAACATGGATGTAAGCCTTGTCTCATTTCAAGAGGATGTTCATAAGAAAAAAGCATTAGTGACTTTCAGTTCAGTAGCATCTCCCTGCCATTGTTTGTAACAAAGCCTTTAATACAGTACCACCTTCAGGACAACATACACTTTTCTCTGAAGCAAGAGATGCATAGCAGAAGATTCACAAACTTCATACCCTGATCTACATTATCCCTCTTCTGGTTCTTAACATTCAAAGCAAGTTCTGGCAAAGAACTGGCCAAAACATTAGCTAATGAATCTGTTGAGTTTATTGTCTGTGATCTACCACCAAAACCAAAAGAGAAAAAAACTACTTGTGAGAAGGGAGTGAAACAGAGATAAAAGTCTGAAGCTTAATGAGAAAAATGAAGAAGCTGTATAAAGGGAAAACTACGCTAGAGAAGAACTTAAGGCTGAGAGACCTGGGATTGTTCAGTCTGTAGAAAAAAAGACTTATCGATGCTTATAAGTACCTAAAGGGTGGGTGTACAATCAATGAACATACAGATGTTATAGTTATGAGGTATACCAGAGAGCTTGGCTACATAGTTATTACAACAAAGCAGAAAAGATAGGATGCTTACCCATATCCTGGGCCCACTTGTGAAACTCCAGCAGAGTGGATCTCCAAAAGAGATCCTTTCCTAGTGGTAGTCAGCTTTCGGACAAATGGGTCTAGGAGAGGTGGAGCCAGGCTCCACCCCTTCCGGTAGCACAGGTGAATTGCCTTCACCTGTGCTCCTGTGGCTGACTCATTGCTCGCCTCAGGTGATCAATCAGAGGTTCAGGCCCTGATTCAGCAGTTCCCAAACAGATGGGTGTCAAGTGGATGGGGCCAGGCTCTTTTCAGTGGTGTCCAGTGATAGGATAAGGGGCAATGGGCACAAACCGGAGCATAGGAAGCTCCATATGAACATGAGAAAGAACTTAATTGAGGGTGACAGAGCACTGGAATGGGTTGCTCAGAGAGGTGGTACAGTCACCTTCTCTGAGAGATTCAACACCTACTTGGACACCAACCTGTGTGATCTGCTGTAGGTAACCTGCTTTAGCAGGGCAGTTGGACTGGATGATGTTCAGAGGTTCCTTCCAAACCCTACCATTCTGTGCTTCTGTGATTTAGCATCTTGAAATATGTCCATGCAAAAATATGGAGAGAATCTTTATTAATTCCTTCCAGTTAATTCTAATAGATTTCACCTCATCTCTTTTTTTTTCTTATGTAAAATGTGTAAATCTATAGTAAAAATTGTACTAACTGACATTTTTAGGTGTTCACTGCACTGTTCTTAATTCTGCACATTGTAGGTTCACTTGTATGTACATACAGACAACAGCAGCAGAATTAAACATCAGATGTCAAACAACATTTAAAGTATACACTTAAAAATAATCTCCCTTCTTCCCCATTCATCCTCCTTTTTCCTTACAAGCCACCTTTTTTTCATTTTTCTCCTTTTTCCCCTTATTTTCCTCTATCTTTTGTCAGTCTTTTCTCCTTCTCCTAAATCTTTTCTTCAATCTCATTCTCTTTTGCCTTTCAAATTAGCTTGTAGCTAATGTGTTCTCAAGACGTTTTGGATAAATGCAAACTGAATTGATACCACAGGCACTGGCCACTTCTATTGTGTCACTTATTCTTTGCTAGTGCCTGCAATAATGTACTGTGTTCACATTATATCCAATACATATATATATTGTTTCAGCTAATAGAAAGCAATTTCATATTGATTACAGAAGCTTTAAATGCATTTTTACTGGGGAAAAAAGAAGAAGCAATGTAATAAGATAAAGAGTAAATATAATAATCTGGCCTCATGACAATACACAGTGTGTGTATATATGAAGAAGATTGTAAGAGCTCAAAGACACAAAGACCAAGGGAAAAGGATTGTTATTCCATGTACACAAAAGGCTAGGTTTCCTCATGAATGGCACTTAATTTAATGAACATTCCTTTACCTTGACATGAGCCATGTTACTCCCAGACCGTCCTTCTTTGTCCTGATCCTTCCAGATCCTATAGCCTGGAAGAGGAGGAGAAGAGAATAAAGAAGGACAAGTGGGCAGAGCTGTTCTCAATCTATCCAAAGAGACAGGAACTTTGCAGAGCCTTCAATTATAGGAATAACAACTCTATGAAGATTGAGTTGAATCTTCCAATCTTCTGATTGTTGAATCTTTCCAATGAAATCAAGTATTAGAACTAGCTTCTGCTAGTACATCTGAAAAGTTGAAAGAGAAAGTGAGGAAAAAAAAAAGAGAGAGAAGAAATGTGAAAGTTTATTTAAAAAGTGGTTGAAAAAAAATTGGGTGTGATTACCATTGTAAACTTTCTTTGCTTGTACAGTACAGCAGTAGCAGAAGGAATTCTTCTTCTTGGTGATGTTGGTTTGGCTTTAGCCCAAGACCTGTGCTATCAGAGCATTTTATCTTTACATTTTCTTTCTGGGATTGCTGTAAAAGTTATTTTTACGTTAATGTTCTTATTTAATTCCTCTCCCTCAAAATTCCTTTCCTTTAATCTGCTCTTAAGGAAATTCAGCAGAAAATTTTCCTCTCCATATAAAGAGATAGGAAAAAGGTCTTTTGCCCTCTTAAACTATTCTTGGACTTGTTAGATACAGAGGAGGAAGTGGAGAATCATAACAAAGGAAAATAAAAGATAAAGTTACAGTCTTTGCTCATTTAAAGCTACTCCAGTAAGCATAAACCACAAGCAGATTCAAACTTGCACTAATAATAATTATTACTTTGCCCATCTTCTGTTGGTTTGCCTATTCCAAGCACATGCTTATTCATGTTGTGAATACTTAAGGCAAGATAATATTATTTACATCATTCATTGTGGTCGTTTTGTGCCCATGGCTTTTTGATGTAATTCTGTTTGGACAAAGTTTTAGAGGCACATACCAAAAAAATTCAACTTGACATGTTGCCTCTTGGGGGTGATGCAAAACCAACCTTAGTCACTCTTTTTATTAATGTAATATACTGTTAATATTCTTATTACTATCTATAATTTATTCTTGGCAGCATTGGGAAGGCCCCCCTGCCCACTCCAGGTTAAACAATCAAACTTTTTTATCTAATTCAAAATAGAAATAAGACTGGTTCCAGAGAACCTGATGATCTCTATCTTACCATTTGAAGAAGAGAAAAATACACTATTTTGCTTCAACTTTTCCCCTTTCACAGTTACATCACCCTTGCAGGTTCAAAAGAGCAAAACACCATTGACCTTCTTGTGAACTCACACCTAAACATTCACAGAAATGCCAGCAAGAGGTGCTCAAGCCCTAGCTACATGTTGTCTCTTAAGATTTGCATGCTGCCTCAACTTCTCAGCTTCACCACTTAAGGGAAAAACATCTAAAGCTATCTGTGAAGTAGTACCTTCCATGGTATAAAAGTTCTATTTAAAGAAGTACTAAGTGCAACTGGCTTAAGTGCACAGTGTGGGTAATATTAACTGTGGCTTTATTTAAATTCAGAAATCACCTCCATTTACTTACTTTTTTATAGAGACTTTTTGGTCAAAGTACGTGCTATGGATGTGGTCGTGAGATGTTTGACTAGATCCATGATGAATAATGACTGTGGAGAGAAAAATTAGTTTGGTTCCAAACCACACAATAGTTTCATGACTATAATGAATTACAGTATTAATGATCAGCAGCCTACGACAAATTAAATTGTGGTGTTGAATGAGGCTCCATTAAAAAAAAATAATCTTCCAAATCAGTCATTTGATCTCCCTAGTAGAAATCTATTACAAAAGAAGCAGTGCACATCATGAAAGAGGTCTTGGAAAGTATGGTCTTGGAAATTAATTATTTTCACATTCACATTCCTATAGTCTGTGTTGTCACATATCTAAAATCAGAAATGAAGAGCACCTTTGCAGGAAGCATCAGAAAATATGTTTGTATTTATATGTCTTAATTGCAAAACAGAATCACCACTTTTCTGTAATGAAAACCTCTATTAAGAGACAGCCCAGTTTGGCAAGTGTGAGACAAGGGCTTAGAAGGGGCTTCATAAAGCCTCATGGCAAGGCAAGAGTGAGACCCAGAGGACTGAAGCAGGGCTTTCTTGTTCTCCCAGAGACAGACTGTACTCTCAGCAGGGGCACAGCAACACAACAATGTGGTCAACAGTAGCACATCAGTGTGTGCTGAAATTCATATCTGTCCTGATATCTGGCCACCTGAAAAGAACCTGCTCTCCTGATCTCATGCTGATCCATCTGATCACAAGGATTAGAGATGTACACAAGTTTTACTTCCAACATATTACATTTATTTATTTATTTCTACATTCATTAAAAAAAATAAGAAGAAGAAAAGTTGCTTGTACTTGTGTCTTCTCTGTGAGTGCAACAGCTCATCCTCCAATGATTTTAGATTCAGTCAGTCTTATTTCAAATGCAGCCTTTCATACCTGTCAACAATGATGTTAAATTCTCTCAGAAACAACAAACATTTCACTTGGTGAGTCGTGGAGCCCTGTTTGCCTTTTTCTTTGCAGTTGTACTGCCAGGGTAGCATGTGATCACCTCCAAGATTAATGCACACATCTTTCTATACTTCAAAATATCTTTTCAGTTCTTCCAGTACACCTCCTTGACATACAGCATTCAGCAAAGGTGAAAAAGCATTTCTTCGATGTTCTACTAATAAATCAACCCTTCATTTGCTCTTCCATTCCTCAGGGGGTACAAGGTATTCCATTACAGAACCTATGCTCCATACGTTGCCAATACCAATGAAGTTTGCATCACAAACAACTCTCACTAGCACATTCCTTAATTTAAGAGTATTAATAAAATATTAAGTAAGAAAAACCTGAGGAATGGAATCTTTATCCATTACCTCCTTCTTCAAAACAAAAAAAAAATTGCCAATTTGTTATTGATCTCAGATTTCTGTTACTTCTCCCCATCTTTATCATCTTCTTCAATATAGTTAGTTTTCTGTGTGGTGCTATTTCAAATTAATTACACAAGTCCACACAGACTAAAATCTCATCTTTCTCTTGCCTACAAAATCAGTTATTTAAAATCTTCATTTAATGAAAATTTCACGTTATCTGACATGATCTTACTTTAATAAACATTTGCTGTGATATATCCCGTTTTTTATTTGCTGCTATATTTCAGTTATTGCTTCAATAAAGACTCATTGAAATGACATAAATTACTGAGGCAGATTAAAAACCTGGTGGAGGTGCTTGGACAAATTAACTTCACATCTTTCATACTCCAAACTTACAGGGGGAATAATAATACAGTTTATTTATTTAAGAGAAGTGGTGAAAGAAAATCTGTAATATAATAACTACTATCTAGTTTTTATCAGTTCTTCATAATGTATACTTTTCTAACCAAGCATTATTACTATGTGGCACAATCAAGTTGCAAAAGTGCAGTATTACCATCTGAGTAGAGAAACCTAAGTGCTTAAAGTACTAAACAGCCTTGAAACTGTTGTTATGTACATGGTTTTGTTATTTAACAAACACTTCTGCAAAGCATCCTAACCTAACAGTACTCCATAATCATCACATGAGAAAAGAGAATAGGTGGATTCAAAGGAAAATGAGGAGATAACCAGTTTGAATGGAGACAACTTTTGTGGAGCACTCAGAGCACTTAATCAGAGGATAGTTTTTGAGCATGGATCGCATGAAGGGCATATCCTGTACATATTTGAGCGGGTGTTTACGTGACTGTACTAAAACACTTGGAAGAGACACCCCCATTCCTCACTGGAAATAAAAGCTTGCAGAAGGAAGTGGAATCTGGTCCAGCTCTCTCTGCCAGAGGCTGATGCTTTATAAAGGATCCTCCCAAACTAGTTTTCTTGGGTGTCTAAGGAACAGCCATATTTCTGAACAAGCAGAGGCATGACTTCTCACCTCACCTCCTTTCAAATGGGAAGTTTCCTGGTCCCCAGTTCTTATAAACATGCACCCTGGTTGTTGATTATAGCCAGGCTTATACAGGCTTTCAAAGCATTTTGCCTTCACCATTCTTCCCAAACAGTAGCTTAGGAAAACTTGGCAGCTGATTTCTTCCAGCTCTGGTTTAAACATGCAGCAGTACTCATATCCTGAGGGATTCTCCAGAACTGCTCTGGGACTCGACACTCAGAAATGGGCGTTTATGTAACTTTTGTGACTATTATTTAACAAAAGATTTATTTGTTACTACTTCAAGAATCACAGAATGGTTGAGGTTGGCAGGAACCTCCGGAGGCCATCTGGTCCAACTCCTCCTCAAGCAGAGTCTCTCAGAGGAGATTGCCCAGGCCCATGTCCAGGCAGCTCTTGAAGCTTTCTAAGGAGGAATTCCCAAAGCCTCTCTGGGCAACCCACACCAGTGCTCCATCACCTGCACATTAAGAAGCGTTTCCTGATGTTCAGATGGAATCTCCTGTATTCCAGTTTGTAGTCATTGCCTCTTGACCTAGCACCAGGCATCACTGAAAAGAGCCTGGTTCTATCTTCATTGCAACCTCCCTATCTGTACTATTTATACCATACCCTTTTCTCTCCATTATGAGTAAGAATGAAGCCAGCTCCTTCTAAGTCAGGGCTGCACACAGATCACTGCCTGATCTACCCTGTAGGTAACCTTCATCCCACCTTCATCAGCCATTGGAAAACATCCATTTTCATAACTGATCCACTAAGTACTCAGGACCTACAAACAGAGGTCTCTGCATCAACCAGAGAGGTCCCAGAGGACTAGAGGTTTGCCAGTGTGACTCCCATCTACAGGTACTTGAAGGGAGGTTGTGGTGAGGTGGGTGAAGGCTTCTTCTCTTGCATAACTAGTGATAGGACTAGAGGAAATGGCCTCAAGTTGCACCAGGGGAGGTTCAGGTCAGATATTAGGAAAAATTTCTTCTCTGAAGGAGTGGTCAGGTGCTGGGACAGAGAGGAGGTGGAGTCACCGTCCCTGGAGGTGTTCAAGAAACATTTAAACGTGGTACTAAGGGACATGGTTTAGTGGGGTTATATAGGTAGTAGGTGGATGGTTGGACTGGATGACCTTGGAGATTTTTTCCAACCTTACTGATTCTATGATTCTACTAAGCTATACGTCTTACAAATCCACTCAATCTCTATTTTCATGAATAGCTTCAGATATGAGTGACATAAAAAGAAGCAGCAGAATCTGAACAGGTGTTTCCCACCTCATTGTTCTGTGTGCCTTCTTCAAGCACCTGTCTGCTAGAAAATACCAGCAGTGAAGTCAATGCTACAAACGTTAGACAATGAGGATTGATATCTGAATGGGCACAGAAGATGAAAGAAGGCATCCAGCACCAACACATCATGACAGCACAAGGAATGTGATGCCATGGGTGGAAGAGTTATTATTTTGAAGTGACTTTTTTAAAAAAGCCAGAAACTGAGCTGCTCTTAGGACAAGAGAGAAAAAGCAATTGCACATCCTGCTGGGACAACAGTGAAAACTGACCAGAGGAGAAAAGCACAACAGCATGTTGAAACGGTACAGAAAGGCAGAATATGAAAATAAGGTGCATGATTTTTCTGTGAATGAGGAAGAGTAAGAATTACAACACACAATAGAATGAGAGAAATAAGTATAAGAACCAAATTTGTGAATGAACCTGCACATATAAATTATGTGTATATATATGTATTAGTAAGGGAAGTTTTTCATAAGGGCTGCTCCAAAAGTAAGGCCTCCCATTTTATTATGTTGGTGCACAACGTCAGAGGGGGATGTTGTTGGTATGGCAGTAGAGGTTGAGTCCTCCTACCAGTATTAAGTCATATTTTGTTGCCATGTGACAGATGGCAGCAGAGGGGCAGTCTGACACAGTGGAATCCAGCTGGAAGTGTGTATGAAGTAAGGGTGTGTCATTTAATTCATCCATGCGGAAAAAAATTCTCTGTTGATGTTCATCAACACTTGCTGAACCTTTATGGTGTCATCTCCACTGGTGCAGATTTTTTAGAACATGACATGCAAGCTCTTGTTCATCACTGGTAAAAATATACGTTGAAAAATAGTATTTAGTAGCTAAGAATTTTCTCTAACAAATAGTGTTGCTGTGCTCTTTGTATCTATTGAAATGTCCATGGGAAAAAAAAAAAAAAAAAAAAAAAAAGGAGGCATTTCTTTCAGAATAACTTACATATATGTAAAAAGAGCAAAAAAAAATTTCCACACTAACCAAGGTATGTTGACAGTTTCAAAGTTACAATAGCAACACTTACTTTTCCTTTGCTTTGAAAGCTGTGTGTCAGCAGCACTCTGTGCCCAATTCTTCATGGCACAAACAAGTGCACACCTAGAGAGGGACACAGTTATTGTTCTGGGAGTTTATCAGGCAAAGTGCATTTCTGAAGCAAACAACTCTTCTGAAAACTTACCCTGATTTCACTCATACCTATTAACTTCTAGGTCCATGAACTATAAAAGCAAACTCTAGGACAATTCACATCATTATGCAAAGTGGAAAGAAAAACCTTGTATTATATGGAAATAATTATCACTGCAATTTTCCTTCACTATTACAGGAAAGCTAGCATAACTCTACTGAACACTTCAAAGAAAGCAAAATCTCAAGGAGACCACTGCCAAAACACTGTTCAATGTCATATTAATAAGTGTTTGTTACATCTTCAAAGGTGTAATTAAATACATAGCTTTTATATGGTTAAAGCCATTTAGTAAGTTAGACACTGGTGAATCTATATTTTACTAAAGAGGAGCCTGCAAAAGCAAATTTCCTATTTGTTTGAACCAGACACTATATGTCAGTTGTTACTTTCTATTTCAACTGGTAAAGGTCTCAAAATGAGATCAAGGTTGAGATTTTCACAGTAAGAAAATATTCATATCTATTAGGATTATTACTCATACTTCCCTAAATTCTCTTTTGAGAAAAGATAACAGCAAAGTTGGTTTTACACAGTGGAATGAGAAATGCAAAGTTCTAGGTGGAATCTTCAGACTCAAAAAAAGAGAGAAGAGGAAAAAACAGACCTAGAATTTAAAATCTTTCGTGTATATTATAATGGCAATGGTTTCTAGGATTGTTGCAATTTGGCTAAATCCACAAGGTAGTGTAACTTAAAATGTAATTATTGTAATTCTTTGCCCAGAAATAAATTCCATTAACCTGGCACTGTCAAAACAGTAATGGAGAGATCTGCAGTTTACATTGCTCTTTGCACTTCCAAAAACATTTAGTAAAAATATGGTTGAAAGGAATTCACAGAAAGTGTAGGAATAGCTAATGGAAAATAATCTGACAGATCTACACAAAAAGAGCCCATTTATCTGCCAATATCATTGTCACAGTTACTTTTCTCTTTCAATAAATGCTAAAAAATAAAAAGTAAGAAGTGCTAAACATCATACAGAAGAGATCCTGTCCTATAAAACTAGCACATAAACATGATTTAATACAGGATCACCTTACTTTTTTAATACAAATGTTTTAAACCTTATTTTATGCTCCACATGAATTATACATCTGAAGTTCATATCATTTATAAATGATGTGGCCTTTAAGAAATCTGACAATGGACTGATCTAAGATCAAGGAAACATTCTCCAGAATGTATTTAGGAATAAATATCAATCTGACTTTTTTTCAGGTATTTTGAAGTATCAATTGGATAATTACCTTCTGGTAGTCAGTATGTGTCAGTTTCCCACCATTTTCTATTACAGATATATTATAGAGAACGTATACGAGTACTGGAACAAATGTACTTGGCATACTTATAGCTAAGTAGTCCTTTGAGAAGATAGCATAGGTATAACAAAGATGTTTAAGCTGCTTTCCTGAGTCAGACAGGCTGCAAAACATGCACAAAACTTTATGTCCCTTGTTATGGTATGGTCTTAGAAAAATGAGCTAGTGAAAAAAGCTTAAACTAATCATGACAGGTATTCAACACCACCTCCAAAATAGTGTAGTTTTGAGCATAATTATATATAAAAATACATGAATGTAAACAAGAAATCACAGAATAATATAAATGAAACTTGTTCAAATTTACATTATCTTCACAATGCCCCTTAACTCTCTTAGGGTGCTCCTTTTATTTTATTGATTTTGATTCCAAATTATTATAGTTTTCCTTATTTGAAACTTTATCAGTTTCACTGTACAGAGACAGAGATGAAATCTTACCCTTGTTTATGGATCTAAATAAATAACTGCAGTTACCTGTAATGACTGACTTTTATTTTCTGACCTAAAACTTTCCATAAAAAACTTTCAGCTCTCTCTGTTGCAAATTATTTTTTTTTTCCAACTATAAAGCATCACATGAAAAAAAAAAAACAACAACAACAGGTAAGCAAAATGAGTCCAGAGACATCACTGTAATCAAGGTGATAGTGTGCCTCCATAATGTCTGCTCCTTGTTCTGGAGATGAAATACATGCACAGAAATCCCGCATTAAGTGCAATAATGTGGAGTGTTGTCGTGTAATCCTTTCTTTCTTTCTCTTTCCTTTTCTTTCTTTTTTCTTTCTCTTTCCTTTCCTTTCTTCTTTCATTCCATTCACTTTGAGATTACTAAAATCAGGGTGAGCTGATAGGGGATACAAATTCAGGCTTTCCTGACAGTGGCACTGAACTACTCCAAACAATTTTTGCAGGACCACCTGACTAAGTGCTATTGGCTCTACATCTGTTAGAAAAACAAAAAAAATCAAAATGTTAAGCATAGCTTCTGTCCTGCAAAGAAGATCAGGAGGATGTCTGCACCTGTCACGCTTTGTTTGAGTGAGTATATGACTTTGGACACCCACATCACTTCTTTGAGCATTCTTCCTTTGTCTACCTGGCTTAGAGACTTTTATGAAGATTCTGCATTTTTTTAGGTCTCAGCATTGACAGGGTGTGAAGCAAGGCTATAATCCAGCTAATAAAAAATGCACTCATTCTCTCATCGTGTCGCATTACAAGAGCAATGCTTCAGGGGATTCAGTTGGGAATCTAGTAAGTTTCAGCAAGATCTCCCACCTGTGAATGTGCCCAGAGGGAAAATGCCCTCAGCTTGTAGCCTCACAGGATTCTTACAAGATAAAGGGCTAGAATTTTCTCACAGAGACTGTAAAATATATATGTTTTAGAGAATCTTCTCTGCATTTTTCTTAGGTGATTTATGTATTCCTGGGAAATAAAAGTTCTTAGCATATAACATCCACATTAAAATATTGCAAGGGGAGCCTAGGGCAAAGGAAAAACATTATCTTGGAAAGAAAAACACAGACTTTCAGTGATTGGTCTTTTTCTAATTTTTGTTTTCGCCCAAAGTAATCTAATTGACTAAAATTGTCAGATGGTAGCATTACAGTCTGTCATCTCATACAGCAACACCAGATGGGTTTCCAAGGTTAAGATACAAGCTTCCCAGCCTTACCCACCCGTGGGGCTGTCACTGCCTCCTGCTGTGTAAGGGCAGTAGATGGATGTCTCCTACAGGCCTCCCAACCTCTGCACAAGATTATCGAGATACATTCTCTAAACTCAATGTGCAGACAGCATCAGATGAGGTCCTTTTGGCCTGCAACAACTTTTAATTCTGCTGGTCAGAGCTGAAAGTCGGTTTAAATCCACACATGCACCTTCCGCTGCACACTGACTTCACCATGCCCCACACACACTGCACAGTACAGCTGAACCAACATAGGGAGAACCTGCCTTGGCCTTCCACGATCTCTTAACCCTCAAAGATGACAGAGACACTATGGCAGAAAAAATGAATGGTTTTTCCTCAAAAGCACAGTATCCAGAGGGCATTTGGTGCAGCACAACCTGTATTTTATCTTGTTGACTGTCCAGTCTTTTCCCACAGCATATTATCTATTCATCCCATAGAGCGTGCTGGAAAAGTATTAATGAATCAGGCCTTGAGTTACAGTTATAGATGAGATGTTGCCCCCATTTCACAGTTGGAAAAATAAGTGCACACAGAGTAAATGACTTTCCCAGTTGCAGAGCATGCATATCTGTGGCAGAGCTGGGTGGGTTTATGGATGATCCCTCTGCTTGAACAGCCGTCCTCCATCCTCTCCCTCCCCCGAACTAATTATATCCTGATGAATAGCAAAAAACAGACAGAAGTTCCTGAGAACAGACATGCCTAAAAAAGTATTTGGCATTGCTTAAAAATGGACTCAAAGCTTTAAAAAGACAGTCTGGAGCTCTGGAGATGAGTAATGAGTTTTTAAGCTTCATTTTTAGTTTTTGTGGTTATGTAGCAAGGTTTTAAGTAGTAGACCAGCCCAGTCCATCTGGCTGTTCCTGCTGGTGATGATAGCAGTGGCCTCTGCTTATACATGCTGTGCTCATCAACAATGCACTGCAGCTGACATGCGGCATACTTGCTTTTTGTTCCGGTCAGGCTTTGATCTACAGCATTCAAAGATGAGCAGTTCTTTCCAAGGTATTTGCAAACCTTGTCAGAGTCTGATTGTAGCATGACATTGACATTAGACTGATTATTACTTGTCTGGGGAAGCACTGTTTCCATGAACAAACTGGCTATTCTCCTGCTATCTAATGAGATGGATATTAGCACACAGTACTGTGGCAGCAGCTCCATAGCAAAGTCCCAGCAAAATGGCTGAAATGAAAAAAGGGTTCCATTTTTCTGCTGAAAAAATTCCAACGAGATTTCAAGATTGCAGTGCTGCATATTTCAGACAAAAAAAAAAAGCACCAAACAATACCTGCTCCAACTCTGACTTATTCAGTATACTTGAATAGGTGCAGAAAGACTATTTCACCCAAATAGTGTATTCAATATAAACTAGTGTTGCAGGTGGAAAGGAGACAAAGAAAGGGAATAATCTCTTTGCAAATGACAAAACATTACCTTTTTTTCTTCTTTTTCTTTTCATAGATTCAACCCTCACCTCCCCCCCCTCCAGGCCCCCTTTTTTTGTTCTATAAATGAATAAATCTGATCACATAATTTAAATCTGAAATGACAAGATTAAAGTACAGAGATAACCTTTGTCCACAAGCCTAGTGTGCAAGGCTTTCTTTACAGAAAGTCATAGCAACCTCAAAGCAAATGCCCAGTTCCACATCATTCAGCAGCTCCCTGGGAACACTGGGCAACCAAAAATGCATCCTACTGAAAGCAAGGAAGGATCATTCTCTGCTCCTCCCACAAACTATGGTACAATGCTGATCTCTAAAAACAAACAAACAAAAAAAAAAAACAGAACAACAACAACAAAAGGAAAGTCAATTTTTAATAATAACAGTTATAAGATGAACAGTTATATAGATTATGTGTGACTAAAGATCCTATTCAAGCTTCTGTTCTCCTGTGGTGCCTTTAATTCACAATGTTGCCCTGACTCAAACTCCTCATGTGAAGGCCAGAGAATGGAAGAGACCTTGGTCTCCTCAGTGTCTAATAGCATTTTGGCAGTTTTGCAGATTTGCTGCCAAGCACGGTGGAAATGTTCAAAAGTAAATGAGCCAAAGCCCTATGGGCATCTGACAAGACAGCCTCTGGAAGAGAACATTTTTCCTGTACCAGAGCAGCTGAGCTAACAAAGTAAGCATTCATTTTCACTGAAATATGTTTCTACCACCCTCTTTTTATTTTAGCAATTTTATTTTGTCAATTTTTCCAGTAAAACCTTCAGGGATATGCTCCACCATTAATGTGTGCACGTATCTTCCATTAACTTCAGTGTAAGTATGGATCAGGAAAGAAGAAATTGCTATGGAAAAACTTTGGGAACTTCCCCCATACATACAAACATTTGTCCGTGTTATTAATCCTAAAAATTACAGGAGACTCAGAAATAAAACAAATATCCATCAGAAAAAACTAAAATGATATGAACACGTGTTGTCTCTCAGTCCTCAACAATAAAAAAACTGAAAGACCTTTTAGCCTATTGCACACGCTGGTAATTATACCAATAATAAAGGGGGGAAAAAAAGCAATTACTAACAAAGAAAAGTAGAAGAAAAGCTAGAAAGAAAAACAGAAAAGAAAAAAAGTCATTCTTCCCACCCAGACCCAAATAATATCCTAAATGCAACACTTACTTAGGGAAAAGAAAAGAAAGGTCTGAGGGCATACTCCTTGCACAAACACAAGCACAACATTGTCTTCAGAAAGTCTTGACAGACTCCAGGAACGTGTCCTCTGTTTCTGTAATTCTCCCCAAACCTGTGAGCGTTAAGAAGGAACTAGTCTGATGATTTTTATGCATGCAAAACTGTGAACTCAATCTAACTGATGTACGCAAGACATGAGAAGAGAATAACAATGTTATTTAGTGAAGTACTGAATTAATCCATTTAATGACATGTTTTTATTTGTACATCCAGATCTGACACCAGGAGCCTCTATACCTACTTGCTAAACAGTATCCATCCCTTCCCAAATCGCCATCACAGTTGACACTTTAAAAATTGTGTACTTCAATACAATGAGCTTGCCCCCACTGGTCTGTAGTGCTTCAGTTCCCAGTTGTCTCCTTTTTCTAAGGAAAATAAAAATGCTGATCTAGCCCTTTAAAATATATTTTAGTTATTCTCTCTTGCTGATTGTACTTGGGTTAAATTGTATCTAATTTAAAACTCACCACTGACTTATTTCAGTTTGTCTTGATGGATTTTAGAGACAATCCAGGAATAAGTAGTGCATGAAATGAAACAAATTTAAGCCACATGCTTACTTTTACCAACTTCTGCTCTTTCTGCAGTGTCAGTGACTCACAAGAACACCCCTAAACCATCTCTTACTCTCCTAATAAACATCCCTGAATGAAGAGGAACCAGATAATATTCATTCTTGAACCATGCTTACCCCACAATGTCTTGTTCAATTTTTTCCAGGACCCTTCTTTTCTACAGAAAGAAAGAAGCAGCCAAAATAGGTCTGTTCTGTATGGGGACCAAGAGCATCAGTAGAAACAAGCAGAACACCTGTTTGAAGGAACTTGTACTGCACCACGATAAATAAATACTTGTTTTCACAAATAAAACTACCCACTGTAAAAAAAACAACTTGAATTTTTGAATTTGGTAATTCAAATTTGGCAGTAATAGACACTGCTTTGGAACTACTAAGTTAGAACCTAATGCAATTTAGGAATGAGGTACTAAATTAGATATACTTTTCGTAAATGCTTTCCATACAAGTGTTGGGCTCCATACATCCATTTTGCATCATAGCTACCCTCTGGGCAAGAGTGCCTCATCAGAATAGTTGCTATGAACTATAATCTGACTTTGAAAATAAAAATTAAGAAAAAACGGTGCTAAATTTTCAATATTTTCTTAGATTGGTTCAATTTCTCACTCCTTATAGAAGATTATTATCCAAAAGATTTCAAGAAAAATACACAAGAAGTGTAATCATGTCAGATTATTCCATGTTTCTACATATGTATCACTTGAAATAATTGAAAACATTTTATACATTTTCTATTATTGACATTTACATCAAACTCCTTTATGTTAAGCTTGAATGTGAAAATGATGATTTTCGCATTAGGAGAGGGAATCAAAAGAGATCAGCGTATGCTCTAACAATTCATCTCAACCAAAAGCCTGATTCTATCTGCAGCACTTACATGCAATTGCAGCTACAAAAATCTTCATCATTCTTCCTTTGGCCTCATGAATAGTATTACACTATTTTCAGCTTTAATGTCACCATGAATTAGTGCAAGGTCTACAGCAATAGGAAAGAATTTAATAGCAGAACATAAAACAAGGCAAAAGGAGAGGAAGAAAAAGAAACAGACCTGGCGCTGATCTCCCATCTGTACAAAGCTCCCTATAAAGTCCACACCACTCTACAGACATATGTTTAAAATCAAAACCTTTTGGCAAGCTGATCACCTTTGATATTTTTTCATTTGGCCACTTTTGTTTTTGTACTTGAAGAGTTACAAACCCTTCCTAAACAGTCAAGTGTCATAAGCCCAATAAGAGAATGTTGTCTCTGGGACCTTACTTGAGAGGTGCTAAGTACTTGCAGCTCCCGTACAGCTGTATTGGACCATCTTGCAACTTGTTGTCACATTCCACATGCATATTTCTAATTATGGCTCAATGCTTTTGTGCTTTTACAGACTCAGAACAGTACAAAAGCCAGCCTCTTTTTCATTCCTTTCAAATTTCAATGAAAAGTTCTATTGCTTGTTACTAGCATCTTGTTACTTTTGTAATCTAATTCAGCAGAAAAAGAGACTTAAGAAAAAATATAACATTTTAACACAGGAAAGTAATATATGTTAAATTTTTCCACTGACTTCAGATCAGGCTCATAAATGCAGCATGTGAGTGAGGGAATCAGCAAAGGGATTTTTCACTTTTGTTTTAATCGAGCAATAAATATCTGAAAAAAAGTAAAGCTATCACACAAAATAGAATATAATCATTCTGACAAAAGCAATGAAGAACTACAAGTATTAGCAATAGAAAGGTAAATTTAATAGCAATAGAAAGGTAAATTTAAAGATGGTTACTAATCCTGCACAACCATTGTTTTGAACTACTATTGGCTGCTCCTGTTAGCTGGAAGGATCCATGCAGATATTTATATCCTGAGATGTGAAACATGTTCCAAGTTAGCTGTCAGTTGTAAATAATAAATTTTTAAGTGGTTATTACTTGCTTCCTTAGGCACTCAAATAGTTTTTCTCAGCTGGATTAAAAAAAACCAATAATCTAAATTCAACAACTAAAATCCCTTTGAACTCTTAAAACAACAATACCCATTTACATAAGTGATATTTCCTTTAAAATCTCTCCTTCACAAATAGTCATGCCAAGTACCTACATCTCAAGTTCTCTACACAGGAGGAACTTCAGTCAAAGAAATCTACTCAAAATACAGATTTTTTTTTTTTTTTTTGCTCTGGGACTCAAATAAATAAAATACGTAGTGCTGAGGTATGCTGCAAGAAAAAAGGAAGCAGCACCTTTTCACATATGTAGATGTGAGCCTCCCATCATAACAATTTATCAGCAGTGGCAACAAGAGATAATGTTGTATGACTAAAAGCTGATTGGCATCTTATTCAAACACAGCATAATGGTGATGCTGCAAGAGAAGACAGTTCAAAGTTTTATATCATGTTCCAAAAAATCAGTTAGAGAGTTAGAGAGTAGCTACAGTTAAACAAAGACTAGCTGAAATCCTGTACTTTTGGCCACTGAGCACGGAAACCATGTACAATAGTCAGGGATGTGCAGACAAATGAGAGGGAAAGGAATAAACGTGCTATACTGCTGCTAGTCTTTTTAAAGTGGTGGTGAGGGTCCCATGTAAATCCTCAGAGCACAACAAACAATGGGGTTGGCAATGCTTTACAACAAGTAGCAAATCACTAGTGCTTTACTCGGTATTTATTTTTAAAACATGCCATACTCTTTAGGTATTTATGTGTCTGTTATGAGTACAAGTGCGGTAACTCTTCTGCCTTTTAACGTTATAGAAGAGGGTAGAAAGCATAGGAAAGAAGACGTCCCCATGTGAAAACCAGGCCAAGCCTACAGACACAGCTCACAGTAATGAAATAAATATTCAGTAAGTTACAATAGTAAATTAAAGCCAGGTGAAGTTTGTAAATAATCAGGATAATTACAGCAGAATTCCTCCAAGTCAAAGACCTTGGCAGCTGCTGGCTCATGTGACACTACGGCTGCTCTAGTCCCAGAGAACAAGCAGGCTGATGCTTTGTCTTTGACTTTCTATTCTTTTCCAAACCTTGTTTCCATTAAGCTATCCTCCCCAAGCAGATTTCCCTTGTTTGTGATTAGTTTTAAGTATACCATCCAGTAACTTCATGGAGGTATCAGTTGTCAACATGGTTTCAGGGTAAAACCAATTAGTACAAAAGATTCAAGCCTGTAAGTACACTTAATGAAATATAAGTTCTTGCCTGAATAAAAAATACTCCATATTGTTCCACCCCAAAAAACAGGTACTTTTTTTTTTTACTTCTGTCACAGCAAATTACAGCTGAAACTCTTGCAAAAGGTGTTGATCAAACATTTACAAGAGCCACCCTTAAGCTAACAGGGCAGGGTTATGAACAGATACAGTGAGAAAAAGCATCAGGGTCACAAAGAATTGTGCTGTGGTCCAAAATTTTTGTTACAAAACAGAATTCAACTGATAAAGCATGCAAATAACCACAGACCACAAATAAAAGTATCACCTTCCAAGCAAGGCAGGTACAGATTTGGTTCAAGTGCACTTTCTTTACTCTCTCAGCTCTGAGACAAGCTTGTTTTGAAAAGGTTTTCATAGAGCTATTATTTTTTTTTTACTCTTGCTGTCTTGTTAATCTTTTTCTGTAACAGCACCTTCTACAAGCAGACTGTGCATGATTAAGAAAACAATAATGCAAAGATAAAAATATCTGTAAACATAAATTAGAAACATCCAACATTTCATGATAATTGTGATTACTAGAGCAAAATAGTACAACAATTTTAATACCAGTTCCTTGTCTTTTCCACAGTTTTATGACAAGTGAACGGGAATTATTTCTGTTTAGATAGTAAAGAGGAATAGTGAAGTTTTGGAAGCAAAATGGATAGGACACCAACAAAGATCACACACTTCAGGTAAAGGGAAGAAAATTTTGAATCTTACAGTATGTAAATAAACATTTATTGCAAAAAACCAAGATATTAACCAAGCATTTTAGAAGTATCAGCCAAGTGAACAATAAAAAATAAAACAAATAATGTCAGAAGATTTTAAAAATGAATTTTCAAATGTCACTCTCATTGCACAACCCAAAACACCAAATGATTCTGCTGAGAATCCAGTCCTACTGAAGAGCTCTTGTCAAGGGCAATACCAAAATTCCTTTTAATTTAACTGAAAAAAGATATTGCCATTCTGACACAGATAGAAAGAGAAATGATGAGGTTTTGCAAGTCCCAACCTTCTCTGTAACTGCAAAGTTTTGGGAAGAGCTGTTGTTTTACTGCACCCTACACATGGCAGGAGAATTATGTGATCCTTGATCCTTATGATCCTTGAAGTGCAAACAAAAATAACACATGGAAATCCTGGGGAATGAATGTACAGAATACCATTACAGAAGGAAGCCAATCTCCATCTTTGGAGGTCTTCAAAACTCAACTGAACAGTGTCCTCCTCAACCTGCTTTCGGTGACCCTGCATTGACAAGGAGATTGAACTAGACAGTCCTCAGAGGTGCCTTCCCTTCTCAGCTCTTCTGTGATCATATGAAGGTAAAGGTAGCATCAAAGTGGGAACAGAAGCATTTTAAGACATACTACTCTAGGATAATAATATTTTTAATATAAAACTATATTATTATCTCATAATTTCTTGTTTAGATCAAAACTTTTAATGAGGTTAGTCGTTTTCACAAACATGGATGCTCTCTTCTTGATATATTAATAAATGTTCTTATCTGAGAATTTAATAATGATTTAAAATAAACAAACAAGCCAAAATAATGTAAAGAAAAGGGCCTTATGGTATTATTGAAGTCCACTTACATTTTAATGGCATGAACCAGAAGCAGCCAAAGTGAAGCTTAATGCCACAAGTCAAAACAACTTAAAATCCATGTATCTTTTGAAGGGAATGTCTTGCAGGACTTGTGGATCATAGAGTAGGACAAGTTTTTTACAATTAAAAACATTCTAATGCAAAAGTTTAAAAACATTTCAGACAGCATGGGCCTATATAGTTATTACTATATTTTACTACAGATCTTTGACAATGTGGTTGCATAAATTCTTGAAATGGCATTTGATCTTCACTGATCCAAGCTATCACTCCAGCAATATCTCTTCCACCTGATTTTCCTTCAGATGTTCTCATTTCAATAGCATTCTAGAAATGCACATTCAAATACATCAAAAGATCATGTTATGCTAACTGAACTTCACTATAGATTGATGTACATGAATTAATGTGGGTGTATACGTACACAAGCTTGATTCACTGCTTCCAACAAAGAAGCAACATGAAAAAAGGCATCACTATTACAGTGAGACAACACTACACCACAGGAAATCAGATTATCTGCAAATAAATCATAAATTATGAAAACAAAACTCTGATGGTTTTACTCTGAATTTATAGAAGTTATAGATTTTAAAGCCTGTGACAAACTTTTTTCCTTTTCAGTTTATATTTCCAACCCCAATTTCAGCAGCTCAAGCTTAAAATTACTTGTAGTTACTTCTTCAAAGATACTACTGAAGCAAAACAAGGTGGTAAGTATCTCATTTACTGGCAAAGTACTATTATGGTAGACAGTATCAGTAAAGAATGAAAGGTCAAAATTTCCTGTGTATGATATTTTTACTAATGAGACAGCTCAAGCATATGAAAATAAATATTTTGGAAAGAACTTTAGGATTCATTTAATTTTTATTTATAAATACATATAGAACAAAAGGATTTTAATCTAGTTTTGAGCAGTAAGCAAGCTGAATTTGGGATTAAGCTCACTCGGATTTGAGTTATAGTGATTAACAATGATTAACTGACAGAACAGGAAAAACAAAACTGATTTTTCAAGTGTTTT
Organism: Chrysolophus pictus; assembly: GCA_037305975.1. Classification (NCBI taxonomy): domain Eukaryota; kingdom Metazoa; phylum Chordata; class Aves; order Galliformes; family Phasianidae; genus Chrysolophus; species Chrysolophus pictus. The sequence continues at coordinate 96,821,037 of CM074576.1, forward strand.
AAAATAATGTGTCCCAACAGAACGTTTTCTCATTGAAAACAAATTCTCTTTTTTTTTCACTGAGAAAATAAATAAAATAATAAATAAATAAAATAAAAACCTATGATCTTTACCTTGTATCTCTTCCAAGAAACAGAACTACAAAAGAATCTTTTGCAGATCCAATAAATAAAAACTTTATAGATTATGCTGCTGCTTGTTTTCATCAAATTCCAATTTAAATACTTTTCTCCCTGAATCCCTGAAACTCTTAAGATCAAAAAATAAAAATAAATCATGTTTTTATAAGATGTCTGACATATAAGATGTCAGCCGCTTTGAAATATCATATACACTTTTTCTGTATTTTTGATTGTCTAAGAAAATACAAAGTTAAGATATGCAGCGATATAAAAATATGTTAATATTTCTACCACTAAACAATGATAGACTTATAGTAAATATAAGGATATAAGATGAATACTAAATTGCATATTTTTTGTTTTCTAAGATCACCAAAACACATACGTCTATTGCATTTTCCAGTGACAGCAAAGGTCAGATTTACCTCTGATCTTTGTGCAAAACTAAATCAATGTACAAATATCATTTTGAGGAAGGGTACAGTATGCGATGTTGATCATGAGATACAAAACGAGGCTCCTGAAAACTTGTGGTCGTTTTAGATCCCAGGTACGACTTAGTGCAAGCGTAGGAATGAAGACAACCAACTCTGTACAACTTCTACTGCCAGTATTTTCACTCTTTTCTTCAAAAGTACTAGTTTCTAGAAAACTGAATTACCACGATGACATTATCCAACCTTAACACTTCACATTATAAGATGTAAGAAAGTGATTCAAAGAAAAAATAACGCAAAGGGAAAACTTAGATAAAAATAGAAGTGATGGAAAAAGGAGTTGAAATAGAGAGCTTTCATCTGGTAGGTTCGCCCTGTGGAAGTGCAGACAACTTTGCAAAGAATAGGACTTCATTTTGGGATTAAGGGAGAGTTTCATAAGAGGCACTGAAAACCATCATGATGCAGACAGAACTAGATAGCTGACTGTGGGATTTGGGGGGCATTAACCAATATCAAAGTATCTAACCTGACCTTCAGCTCCCTTTTCCCAGTACCTAGCACACATGCTGTTGCCTTCTCCTAAACATTTAATTGCTTGCAGCTTCCTCATGAACCTTTTGCCACAAACTGGAAATTATCAGCATCCTTGCAATGGTTATCTTCCTAGCTCAGTACATGCCCTTTACTTCTATTCATTCTGTTGCCCAGGCTGCTCAGCCATGTCACTGCCTGATCCTGAACTGCTGCATCTCATCATGGTACACTGACAAACAATTAGGGCATTTAGCTAAAGGCTGCCTTTATAAAGGGACAGGAAAATGCCTATACAGAGGTATTACTCAGGACTTCCAGATAAACTCTAATTCAAATAAAAATACATCTTTTAAACTAGAATTAGCAATACTTAAACCATAATGTTAAGCTCGCCACATGTCCAGATGTAAACCCAGACACCCATATTCCTCCAGTCCTGATGGTTTTATGGGTGACCAAGTCTTTGTTAATGTTGGATTCTTTTAGTGCCCAAGAAGTTTTCTTCCTCCCTGACTAGAGCTGAAGCTACCCAGGAACCACGGTAATTTACAGCAACTCTCACAATAGGATGAAAAAGCTACAGGCCACACACTTGCACATTTTAAATAACTTGCTCACATATATAGGCATTAGAAAATTCCCCTCAAAATGTATATGACAGGCAAGTCTGCCTGGTACAGCCAAGCCAAGCTCCTTTGCTTACACATATACCCAAGAAATGCACACTGCCACATTTCTCATTTTAGAACCCTAAATAACTTTTAATTGCTTTAGGATTTTTTCACTTTCATCCCTGGTGTAGAAATTTCAAATGCATTCTGAAGTGGGAATAACTAGGAAGTAACTACACGACCAGTTGCACATTTTTTACTAACAAGCTGCTTTCTTTCTGCCACTGCAGCTTTTTCTGCCTCCCTTCCCCCTGATGACAGTGCAGTTTCTTTTCCTTCTGGGTCTCTTTTGTCATTTAAGCTTAGAATTCAGTGAGAAATGCAGGCAACCAGGCACACTACTGATCTCTGCTAGACAGCCATGGTGGTGACTCAGCGTCTGCACAAAATACTGCCTTAAAAATAAGAAATTAAACTGATTAACTACCAAAATTATTTCTAGGTTATTCTGAGCATTCCCACTAAATGCTCCATATAGTTGTCTGAATGTGAGCTGCTGGGTCTCTGTGCTGCATTCATATTTCTCTGTCTGGCAGGGGCTGTGTTTGTAGACTGTTAGATGGATATTCGTAGATAAAAGCAATGATGAACAAAACTGCTTCTGCCCGTTTTGGTATTCTGTGACATTCCCATCTCAGCAGACTGTGTCTGGCAGTCTCACAATGAAGCACTGCATGTGTCAGGGAGATGGATTATATCTGCAGTGTCTGAATTTCAACCCTGACTATATGAGCTCCTGCTTAACCTTACCTCGGGGATCTTGAATTTCGTAACATTGAATTAGAACAACAAATATACGTTTTTTTATGTGTCCTGATTGTGCCACATAGCAAACGTTTAATATCATGAGGTAAGAAAAAAAAAAAAACATACCTTTCATACATATTTGGGAAATAGCATATTTACTCTTTATTCTGAGATATGATACTTTGTGCTTTATAAGAAAAAAAAAAAACAGGAATACTTTCATTTTGAGGATGTTTTATTTAGCTTTGAGGAATTAAAAAAATAAAAAAAAAGTGTATCACAAATCCTTTTCAATGTCATTAACAAATCAAACAGAAATGAGAAATAAATGGATTTATATATTTCTTTTTCCACTAGCTGAACTACAGACACCATAATGAAAAGTACTGCAAAAATTGCATGAAGTAAATGGATTAATCTCATCTCCTACTGGCTAATTAAAACATCGGTACTGCAGCTCATAGCTAAGCTGAAATTTATATCTAGTGTGCATTAAAAAAGCCCAATGAACTGGTTGAAAAAAAATTTACAGATACTAGCACAATCTTGCAGACAAAGTCACGCTAACCAGAGCTGTACAGTATTTTTTCCATGAAAGACTGCTGAACTTAGACCTTCACTATTGTAAATTCAGGTCTGGACAGAAACAGAAAGAGATGCCAGAAGTGCAGATGTTTGTATTCTACAATTTCTGAAGGCATTCTTACATGGAAAACAGCTTTGTTCATTTGAAATTAATTTGGTCCCTTAGATTTATGATAGAAAATTCTTATAGGAATTTCAGTACTAATAGGTGAGATATCCCGAGTATAGAAATGACCAAAGCTGAAAGGGAAACAAATACGATAGCACATACCTACAGTTGGATATCTCCTACAGTTTACAATATCAGACTGTGCTTACAGCTTGTTTCAGTACTAGTTTCTCCTTCGCAATATCTCCTAATTAGAAAGATTTATTCGGTGTACAGTTTTTAAAAATTGCACTGAGACTTTTTCTGAGAGAGAGCTGTAACAACACACTGGGAGCACTTTTCTGTGATCCAGAATTACAAAATTGTAGGGGCTGGAAGGGACCTCCAGAGATCATCGAATCCAACCCCCTGCCAAAGCAGGCCCCCTACAGCAGGCTGCACAGGTAGGCATCCAGTTGGGTCTTGAATATCTCCAGAGAAGGAGAATCCACAACCTCTCTGGCAGCCTGTTCCAGTGCTGTCCACTGTGTCACAGTGAAGAAGCTCCTTTGCATACTGGTACAGAAAGTCTAAGGTGGGTTTGGAGCTTGAATCAAGATATGAAAGATTACAACATTTCTTGTTGTTTTTGTTTGTTTTCCTTTGCCCATCCTGTATTTTAGGTTAATACAAGATAATTGAAATGTTGAACGAGCGCAATGGATTATAAAGAGTGTTTAATTAATCTTGGTATTTTAACTGCGGGCTGTTTAAAAGAAAAATAAAAGTGAAAATAATTCCTTAATTCCATAACATTTTCCCTTTCCTCAGTGCTGAATCACAGGAAATAATATTAAGAAAGTTAACACTGCAGTAGTCTGCAAATGCAGTCTATTCTCTCTGAACACTCTAAATGATTCCTATATCAGAACAGATTATGAGGAGAAATACACCCAAGGGATTTATTATGGAATATGTAGTTTGTAAAATGTTTTGATATTTTTCCTTAAGCATTGTTTGCAAAGAATTTATTCACCCTGAATCACAACATTGAAAAATATAGAACCTAGTCAGTGCAATAAAGAAATAGTCTTTAAGATTTGCAGAAATAGCTCTATGCTGTAAGTTGTATTTCCTGGCCTATCTTGACTGAAATGGAGCCCAGGAGATTTCCAATTTCTCATGCAGTTTAGAGCATACAAAACTGACACAAGATTGTCAAAACAAATTGGGAAACTCTTCCTTCAAAATATCAGAGAAGGGCAATGGTTAATGCATTTTCACTCCCTCAGTACTTAAGGCAGATTGAGAAATACCATCTAAAGTAAAAGTCCTATTCTTATCTTTAGAATTTCTGTGGAGACTCAAAGTCTCAGAAAGCATTTGTGTCAAGGAAAGGATGTTTTATTCTGGCTGGTATTCATAAACATTCAGCTGACACCCATGTTGCACCAGCATGAAACATTTTACTGGATGTAGGAATTTATTATTTTGCCTAGACAAAATTTTCCTGAATTAGGCATGTAAAAGTACCACAATTCAAACGACAGCAAATGAATATATCCCAGAAAACTGAAATTACTATCCTAATACTTTGTCATACAATACCATCTTTATGCTTCCCTTGTATCAAAGGGACACTGAGAACTTTTGTAGGATAATGAGCCTTTATTAATTTACCTCATGGCTTATTTTTACCTTTTATTTATATATAGCTGTAATCCGTACCACTCAACACCTAAATGTGTCTTGTTCATTGAACTATTTTGCATTCCAACACCATATTTTTGTTTCCCAAACAAAACCACCTTATTTCTGTAGCTGCTCCATGCTCACTTCTCTTATTCCTTCTAGAGACCAACCTACAGACACATATTCCCAGTGTATTTCTTAGGACTAACTGCAAGTTCTGTGCATCTCTGAAAGCAGTAATGAGTGCAACACATTCTAAAGTTTTTAATGACCTTATTTTAGAGACAGACTTGAGCACTAGAGAGAACATGACACTTTTGAAGATCAGTGTCAGGCTCAAAGAATATTCTTGTCTGCCTCTGTCCGCCGAATGGTATGAAAAGCTTCTATAGGTCATTCCAAGAATGTCTATATTGGCTAAGGTTATACATTGTCTCAGTGCTTTATACAATTATCTCTGTTACAAAAACACTATTGATGTTCTTTAATTTATCAAGGCTACTAAAAGCCTTCAATATCCTCAAGTGTTTCTGAGTCTAACAGTATCAAGAATAGCTGTATGCTAGGAAATAACAGCAACTTCTTTCTAGAGCCACAGAATTGCTTGTGTTGGAAGGGACTTTATAGATCACCCACTTCCAACCACTTGCCACAAACAGGAACAACTCCCACTAGAGTAGGTTGCTCAAAACCCTAGCCAACCTGGCCTTGAACGCTCCAGATAAGGGGCATCCACAGATTCTCTAAGCAGTCTTTTTCAGTATCACCTGAAGGACTGTATGGAGATACTGAGCTCAGTAAACACTGCCTCTAGGAAAAGGAATGTATGGGTCTTGTTATTATGGTGGTAGATGTAGGACAAATACCAGACTTTGGTAACCATTGGCTTTTCCTTTATTTCTACTTCACATAATAATTGAAGAAAGACATTTAACTGTAGCAAAAATTCATGAGTTTTAAGTTAGAAGTGTGAAATTTAGACCAAATTAAATATAAATAGTAACAATAATATTTGAAAAGCCATGCTCCATAAATGAAATAATCTTTGAAGTTTTAATTTGTTCATGTCTGGAGTAACTACTTTTCTAATCAAACTAAAACATTTTCTGATGCAATCACAAAGAAATTTGAGTTTCTATTACATTTATTTCTACATACCCTGTATACTGCAATGAGTTACTCAATAAAACATCCTACTTAATTCAGAAGAGTCATTGTGTAATTTAAAAAAAAAAAAAAAAAAAACACCCACAACACAAGATCACTAAATTTGATCTTAAAGGAAAAAAATTACATCGTTACATCATCCACTGAAGGGGAAAAAAGTTGGGAACATCAATTCTTTAGCTTTGAAACAACAGTTAAACAAGAATTGATGAATCTTTGCATTAAGTTCATGTCCTGAACTTCCACCAAGTGCAACTCTTACAATTTTTAAGAAAATGTTCATAAAAATAATCACCTGTAATATAATTTAATAATCTTGAAGTATATTTCAGTTTTTCTGAACACTAATTTAAAAACTAAGTTAATCTAAGGTATTTCTCTTTCCCCCCCTTACATTCAGTTTTTACACTGGTGTTTTGCAGAATTGAACACAGATTAATTTCAGGAGGACTTTGTGACAGTGAGACAATGTACTGTATCATGATTTCTAAAAGATACTACAAAGCTTTATGAAAAAAATTCAGAAGATGCTATTGTGTGATTTTTTTTTTTTTCATCCTACAGTGCCTCAAGAGCTTTTCAATTACCCCTAATATCACATGCTCCATTTCAGGTTCTCAGAACAAGATACACATGTCATGTGAATGTATTTACGCCTATCAATATATTTCATAAAGAAAATTATAAAGTCATTAATAGTTCAAGCTGCTGAAGTTCAGGAAACACTTTATGACGTCTGTATTTTTTCTCAATATCTTTCTCTTTTTTCTTTCTGTAAGATCCTGCACTCTTTCAAAGCCCCTCTTAATGAAATTCATTTGTGCAAAATTATCTAATGGCAGGATACAGAGACTCAGCAAGACTCATCTTGGAGATAAGGGGTGATAATAGTACATCATTTATAAATTCCAACATGGAGTACTTCTCTGAAGTATGAACCAGACTTGCAGATGATCAATTATTGCAATAATATTGTAAGCTTCTTTAGGACACATTAGGCAAGATATATTAGCAAAGTTATTTAGGCAAGCAATACACTACACAAAAGAAAAAAAAAATAACAAAGTTACTCAAATGCTGCCTATAATTTTTTCATTACATCTCCCTGTCCCTAGAGACAGACAATCCAGGAATATCCAAAGAAGTCCCCTACAACCAAGTTTCAGTGTGCTTTTGTTTCACTAGAAGGAAAAAATTCAGTAAGCAACATCTAAGCAGTAGTAGGCTCATAAACATCTACTGGAAGGACTGAAAGACAAGAGATCTTCGCATGCATGAAAACATCATTCCTTTCCTTGATTAATGGGAACACTTTTACTTACATGTGCATAATACACAGCAACAACACACCTGGGGAAAGACAAAACTACCCTAAACAGTTGAAAATAGTCTAAATTAAGCATAATTCTTCACTATTTCAAGACAAATAATAAGACAATGTTACGTTCATACTGTTAAAAGAAAGAGACAACATTTCATCTTAAAGGCTTTTTTTTTTTTTTTTTTTTTTTTTTTAAATCAATGGACCTAATTTCATTCTTTTCCTTCAAACCCACTGCAGAGAAAGCATCTCAAGGCCTGCAAGAAAATCTCCACCCCCCCCCCCCCCCCCCCCCCGATCTAGAGTTTCTTCCTGAACTTCATCACTTACAGAAAGGAGAGCACATTACAAATACTGTATGACAGATGGTCTGGGGGACTGTGCTATAGTTTCAATTTTTACAAAACAACTATTTAGAAGATTTTTAAAGATAAACAAACAGAACTAGGAAATAACCAGCCAACATGACCTATGGAAAGCATTATCTGTTCTGGTTGTTATGACTTTGGAAGACTCCTAATAATCTTTCGTAAGTTTTTGTATTCCTCTGGGAGAAGTTGAATCTAAAGCTAATAATTGTACAATGGAGTTAGTAGTTTGGCTGAAACAAGAAGCTGTTGAATAAGTTATATCAACAGTTCCATTACCTGGGAATTGATAAAGGAATTTCTTTCAAGATGCAAGCTTTTCATCTTTCCTTTACAACTGAGTTGAGAATACACCATCAAGTTTAATCTATGGGAAATGCCAACCTAGCCGTTACAAGAAGTAGAATGAAACAAAAGCAAATTCCAATTTGAGTAAAGATGTATTTATTGAAGAAGTTGCATGGACATCTTACCCTTCAAAGTCATCAAAGATACTCACAACTTGCTAACAAGCAACTGAAGGTAGCTGTATTTCACACCTCAATCTTTACAATTGGCACAACGGACAGAAGCATTTGTTGCCAGTGAGCTATGTTGCCAATAGCTAAATTGCAGACAAACATCATGAAAAGAAACAGTGAAGCAAGGACAGACATCCTTAAAAATAGTTGGTTGCATATAAGGATGATGGCTCACTGGGGACCAGTATGTAAATATACATGTAAATGCTAGATCTACTTCTCACCTTCTGAGAGAAGAGCTTGTGGAATATAATTCAACATGATTAATAGACGTAAGTTATCTATTATGCTCATAGGTTACTTTATATCTTTTTTTAAGACATGATTACTCCGAGTCCAATTAAGCCATGATGAAAAGACAGTTTGTACCTTCATTCAACAACTCAGCTAGCCACCAATATCTTCAACAGGTGGTTCAGCATCACAGAACTAGGGATCAAACAAATTAATGCTCTCTGGATAACAGGTTAAGTTCCGCCTCCGTAGTTACCACTTCTTTTTTACCATAATAAAAATATTTCTATGAGGACCAGCAGTGTATTAAAAGGATTCTTTCTTAAAAGATGTGAAGAATAGCAGTTTGGCATTGAACTGTAAAGCTACCATGAACTTAAATCAATAAAATCCTGATATCTCCAGTTAACTCTTCAGAAAAAATCTCCATAGTTTTAAATGAAGACGGATTGGCTGCATAGGTCAGAAGAGACCTATACTTGAAAAGGAGTCTCTTTTAACCATGAATGTGGGTACATAGAATATTAAGATGTGAATAGATGAAAAAAAATAAGAGTAAAGCAAAAGATTCTTAAAGAGTTAGAAGCTTCAGTTCTATTAAAATCAGTATTTCACGAAGACTCACAATAACAAATGAAAGCATTAAAAAGACTATTGTTATTTTTTTTATTTTACGGTTTATTTTAAGCTCTCCACTGTTCTGCAGCTGCCTAGCCTTCACCTCCTGGTCAGTCTTAGAACTGCACTTATTTCTCATGTTATTCCTTGCATACCAAGCAAGCCTCAGAGATTTCCTTTGCCCGTTATTCTTGCTTTTGCAAGAAACTCAGTGTCATTGCAGTGCAGCAAACCTGTTGAAATGCTAGATGAACATCTCACTCTGAGCCAACCTCTGTCCTTAGCAACAGTTTATAACTGCACTTTATTATTTTAATGAGCAATGGAAACAGTAGGAACGCTCAGCAGTTTTGTAATAATACAGCAACACTGCTCATTCAAATGAAATGGCATTAGATATGAAGGATTCATTAAAATAGCATTTGTGTCAGATTTACCCTTAAAAACAAAGTAATTCAAAGCTAAAGCTGAGTTTTAACACATCACTTGTGCCTGCGCACTGCAGATAATAAAACCTTCTAGTTCAGCCCATTGAGGAACAGACAGCATATAAATTTAAAAGAACTAGACTGAATTCGGTCAGTAAAGAAAAACAATGCGTTCTTCCATTAGTACCCTAACTTTGCAGAACAAATGTTATTTTCTTAGATATTAAACTTCTGTTTATACTACGTCTTGATATCAAAATCTGAAGTCCAGAATTAGCCATTCTTTCTAAAAGTTAGATGGGGATTTTTTCAAAGCTATACCTAAAAGAAATGTTCATTTCCATCAGAGGACTGAACACGCTTTATGAAAGATATTATAATTATTTAGCTTAGTAACAAAACAGATACACAGAAGAAAAGCATCCCAGAAATGATCTTACAGAGTCAGCAACATCTGGACTTGCAACACATTCAAAGGATGGGGAGGGAAGGAGTAGATCTTTTCCTCTTACCAAATGAACGTGCCTCAGCTTCATTCAAAACAGCCCCCAAAATGCTTTTCTCTAGTTTTAGCCCTTTGTTTCACATAAATATTCTGATTGGCCGAATCAAAGTTCAGGAAGAAAAACAGCTATAGTAGTTCTATCAGAATGCTCATCACTGCAGCATTTGTTCAACTGCCGGTAACGCACCAAACAACACAATATAATCCTGTCTGCCATCCTCCACTCTCTGAAAAGAGTACTATATACTAGAGTCTCTGGGGAGGAGGAAAGGGAGTCCTTGATATTTATTTCTTAGGCACACATTCATTCATTTACATTTATGGCAGAAAAAGCTCAGCCAATTAAAATTAAACACACTTGGCTTTTGAATCCAAAGTGGAGAGGGGAGGTTTGCAATCCCTTAGATCACATAGACGCCACAGCTTTGGAAAAACCCTCTAGAAAATTCTAGCTTCAGCTGTGCATATCATCATCTATATACACCCCACATATAAAGTATGTGTATACTTGAATAATCAGAACTGGGTCACTTTCTTCCATTTGTTATTTTGCCTTTGCAGTATTAGCTATAAGGAAGGTGCCCCTTGAGATACTTGGAGCTATTGAACAAATTTCTAGATATTCCTTTTGAATGCATTCAGAACGAATTAACAATATATAGGTATTGACTCTACCTTTCAGTCAACATCACGATTTATTGACCCTTGAGGTAAATACAAATCTCAGCCTTGACTCAATCAATATTTATTACTCAGTTCAACACATCTTGATGATCATCTCAAGATAACTCAGAAGATACTTGATATTCAGGAAAGTTTGTTATTGTATAATTTCTATGCACTATCTTCCCTCTATTAAGATACAGAAATTTTAAGTGGTGTTTTGATAAATAATGTTAACCTAGATTTAGCTATTCTTATTTATCATAAATAAACATACATGCATAGTGAGTTCCTCAGACCATCTAGTAAGCACGGGCAATGCAGAGCTCAGCACCAGTAAGTTTTGCTTGGTAATGAATTCAACAACATGCCAAGGACAAAGTACACAACTGCCATCTTAAAAAGAAATATGCATTAAAAAATAACTAAGATTCCTTATATTCATAAATAATACTCTGTAAGTAGCCCATGCCACAGGGTATTGGCAAGTCATTTACTCAATCAAACCTAAGAAGGAACTCTGAAAGCAGAGCACAAGATTTACCCAGACAAAGGGACTTCATCCTTTGAGGAAACATTCAAACAAGTTGAGGAAAACGATGTCACTGAAAAAGTATCCTATTCCCCAGAAAAGAAGAAAATCAGGAGTTTAGTGCACAAATGATTTTTAATGCGGTTCCCCAACACATTGCACATTTGCAGTCATTACAGTCTGAGGGTGTTGACGCTTCTACTTGCACAGAGAAATGTTTTCCACAGTACAAATGATTAGACAATCCTCCACAAAAAGAGATAATGAATATCTACTACCTGTTCAAGTGCTGTGCATTCAACAGCTTGACTTCAAAAGAAATTTCTTCTAGAATGCCTCTTACCACAATGTGGAAGCTGAGTGAATAGGAAAACCAACATTCCAAATTTCCTGTTAGTTCAGCCCCGCAGATAAACTTAAATCTCCTTACTTGTAAAGGAGATTGAGAGTCACCTTACAAAAAAGCAAAAGATCCCATCTGTGACTTGTAAGGTTGTCTCCAAGGTAAATCAGAAGCTGAGATGCACTCAGAGAATGAGGTACTGTAGAAAAGCAGAGCAGCAGGAGCTGGTGAAAACAATTGCTTTACATTCTGTAAGAGAAATCATCTCAAATTGTTGTTTGGCACCCTGAATATCACCATCAACCTTGAACAAATGTCTTTTCCTGTTAGTGACATTGAATATTTGTTTTAATAAGTAATTTGTATTATTTTGGAAATACAGGTTTAACAGCTGTGCTGGGATTACTATCTGTAATTCATATTTGCCAATATTGATAGAGATGTTTGATACCCTGGATGAGGGGAGATATTAATTGCCATTGATGACGATGTCCTTTTACTGTTTGTTCCTTGAGCCACTGAGCTTCCTCAGGCTTCAAAATGCAATCAACTTCATTCTCAGTAACAAGAATGGCAGACACACATGATTGGTAACAGACACACATGATTGGTAAAAATCTGAAATGTTCACTTTGAAACTCAGCGGGAAATCAATGTGCTAATTTCAATGAGGGCATCACTGATCATGCGCCTCACAATAGGCTGTTGTCTGTTTTACAAGAGAGGGAAGTTATCCAATGTTTTAGATGGAGGAAAGCTGATTAGCCAGATACTAGATCAATCAGCTATTACTTCTGTATTACCCAAGAAGATTAAGCTAGATATCCTATTTAAGACAAATTCTTTGGAGATTTTGCACTAGCAGTAAGACACATAAAAGACTAATTTCAGAGAGCAGAGCATAATAAAGAGATAAGAAAGCTGCACTGCCTTTATACCACACTGAAGTATTTCCAGCCACCAAGCAGGAATTGAGAGGAACTAACTGTCCCTAAACCACTAATAAGGCTTGGCTGACCTGTTTCATCCTCTGAATTTTAAACCATCACTATCTCACAGTAAACACAAGAATAAGCAAAAGGTGGCCAAAATTTGAAAGAAGGCAGGAGCATCCCAGATATATCTTGGTTCCAGCTAATCCCAATTCACTTTTCACATTGTTTACTCCTGAATCATGCACTTCTGCCAGAGCAATGTCAAATGGCTGTAGGAGACATCAAGCAGAACGCCATATTTTCAACAAGAAAGCTCCTTAGAAGCTACCAGATGTCAGTGATACTGACAATGAAGACAGACTTTCAATCCTCAGAGCTTCAACATACTGTGTAAGTTGCCCTACAAAGAGAATAAATGTGTTTTTTAAAATAAAAGATCAGAAAACAAGTTATTACTATGAAGTAAGGTTAAAAAAATTGCTTTGCTGTCAAAATTTGTGAAGTTATTCTTCTGTTTTTGTTCCTTATTAATGACCTACCAGGCTAATTTTATGGAGCTGTCAGTAATTATATATCAGTTTGCAGTGCCTACCGCACCAAAATAGTTAAGTTACCAAAAACATTGTGATTTTAGTCTTCTGCTTTAAGATGATTTTACAAATTTAGGGTTGAATCAAGTCAACGGATTCATTCTTGCAGACAGAGTACAATAAAGAATATTATAATCAGCAATTACCATATCAAAGTCGTCTATCTAGAAAACTATTAGAGAGATATGAAGTCCAAACAAATCTAAACTGAAACCTTTTAGAGGATCTCCCTGCAAAGAGTGGCTCTTAGTATAAATATCATGTATTGTTTATAGTGCAAGAGTTAAGTCGATTGTAAAGGAATATTTCTAAAGAATCGGTGATTCTGAGAAATTACAGAAGACCCCTAAGGAGATATTTATTTAAAAATTTACTGAGTACATGAGATGTAGGAAGTAAATTTTTTCTGCATATAGTTAGGACAGGCAAGAGTACTTGGGATTTGGGAGAATGTCATTTGTTTTTTTTTTTTAATATTATTTCTCCACTCCACTAATTGGAAGATGGGACAAGGCTACTGGAAGTTGAAGCTACTGGAAGTTTTCTCAGAATAATCCACACATTCAGACTGATATTTACAGATAAAGCAATGGGATTCAAAAACACTAGTTCCTCCTATATTTTTACTTCCTTCCACTTTCAGGGAAATAAATCAAAAGTAAAAAGGCACGCAGTTGATACATTTCAATAGACAAGCAGCACCATATGGAGCTGCACATGTTTCAGCAACACCACAAGCCATGATGTAATGCATAAGAGCTGAAAGCATCATTATGTGCAAGATGTAGGCATGTGAGAGTTTAAGCACACCAAAAGAGATGGAGTGGTCATCATTAACCAAAAAATGATAGAAGTTTTTTGGGCATAAATTGATAATATTTTTGACATCAAACTTGTTTATCTAGAACTTCAAATAAGTATGTAAAATTTAGGGTTTACAATATTTTTTTTCCTCCCCCAGATTAAAATATGCAATTCAATGTATGAAAAACCAGACAAGGACAAAAGAAGTTTTCATCAAACGAGCAGAATAACTCATCAAAAGATTTCACTGAAAGAGAGATAGGAGACTGGTACTGAGAAATTTGAAGGGATGTGGAAACACAACTATGTTATTATTTGTGTTATGTTGGCACATTCTTGATGCATCTTAACATGCTACAAAGATCTAACAAATAGAAAACGTAGCACATCACTCTACCTAATATATAGATGTAAGTGTTAAATAAACTGATAATAAAGACAAAGTTTTGCTATCTGAAAGTTAAAGAATTTGTAAAGATTTGACATAGTTTTAGCAAAAAGCCCTCAAAACACAAAAGAGATACCCATATTCTTAGCAAACTCCAAAACTGGGAGCATGCATCCAAGTAACACTGTGTTTCACTGAATGCACATACAGCTTCTGATGGTATATGAGCCAGAAGGGTGAAAGAGGCAGAAAGACATATTCAGTTGGAGATGTATCATCAAAGCTCTTGCCAAATGACTTCCAGAAAACGATAGTGGTTATTCAAATAATAGTAGTTAGAGCAGCATATTTCTTGCTTCTTTTAGTAACATACAGGAGAAGTTTCCAGTGACAAAAGTTGTTTTATTTATTTATTTTTTTTTCTTTTCCTCCCCAAACACAAGCTGACAGTGCAATTCTGCTGTCCCTATATAAATGATTCAGGAAAGACAGAAATTGAAGAACATCAAACAGAAGCAACAAGAAAAGGGAACAACAATCCTGAAAAATTGATGCATTTGTTAAAGTACTTCTTGTGAAAATAATAAATGAAAGGCTACCTCATACAAAGTAGTCTTTGAGATAGTTTATAATCGCTGAAAAAAAAAAAGAATAGATACAATTATTCTAGGTTAGTATTCCCCCTTCTCTGACATAGCTTTAATGGGAGATGGTGCAGTTGGACATAAGACTTTGATTCACTGAATACATCTACTGAAAATGCACTTCACAGTGACCCTCATTTGATGAGAAATTTGTTATGCAGTCAGCAGCAAAGTATGGACCTGGCATGCCAGACCTCAGCATCTTCAAAGCATAAGATAGCCAGAAATTATTTTTAAAATAATAAAGTCACCAAAGCCTGGAAACTGTAGTTCCCTCTGTCTCTGCAGTGCAAAGCAGGGCATCTAAGAGGTTGACCGCAGCGTATGTATAAACATTTGATATTCTGGAGTAGCTTAATTAACTTGGATTGTTCATGGTTGTATTTGGGGAATAAAGTTGAATGATCATTACCTTCTTGTAGTTCTCTCAAGCACCTGCACAATTTATTACATGCTGCAGAGGCTTGCATGACAGTGCCTATGCAGTTTCTCATGGTATAAAACATACAGTTCACTGCTTATAAACTACTGACAAAGAGATATCAAATGCCTTAACTTCTTTAGAGCTGGGAAATAACTAGGTTTGGCCAATGACACTTAATATTTCAAAAAAAGTAGATAATTACCAAAATGAATTTCAATGAACTGGAATGACTCTGAAACAACCTAAACTCTCCTTGGTCAACTTGTTGTTTGCAAAACTATCCTTAACAGAACACAGAAGTTTTCTGTGTTAAAACCATGTAAACAGCACCTACTGCAGAAGGCTTCTATCCTTAAAAATCTAAATAATGACATATTCAGCTAATCTTAGCGGTAAAAAGTAGCGAAAGATTAAAACTAAAGAAATCATCATTGCATTTCTGATACTATCCCTGATCTTCAATCACACAAATTGCTGTTTTTTGAGACAGTCAGCAACAGTTGAAGAAAAAATACATATATTTTTTGCCACAGAGTTTCACCTACAGTTTCCAGAAGGACTAGCAGAGTCCACTGTGCTACAGTGGACCAGAAAAAATAGCTTTGTCACGATTTAACCATCAGGGGAGTTCTAAGTAGAAATAGGCCTACACAGTTAAGTTTAGCTGTCTGATTGGCATTATTGCCAGTTATATACTGCGTTGAAAAAAATATCAATTTCTCTACATGCCAGAGCATAAGGGTTATTTCATATTATTGCATCTGGAATACTACTTTTATCCATAAAGGGCTGAAGAGACTTCTATGTTTTCTTAGTTTCTAGCAGTTTAGTTTCCAGTACCTCAAGAGTGTTTTATTTAAAACCACAAGATAGAAGAGCTTGATATCATTCCTCTCTTGCCCTTTTTGAGTGATGCCCTGTTTCAAAAGGGACAGTAGAATCTGAAAAACAAAGAAACATTTCCTGGAAGCACAGACTAACTTCATGCAGGCAATTTATTTTCATGCCTCATTATACCTGTACTGTTTGAGAGCAGGCCTGAAACCTTCCAGAGAGAGTATACCCATCCATAGCCACTGGTTATGCAACAGAGGAGACTCCTATCAAGGATGTGAAAAAACAGGGACTATATCCGTATCTGCCATCATTCTCTCATCTCCCTTTTGCCTCAGATAGCCAAGAGATTCCTATATCTCATTGCATACCACCTCTTTTTGCCAGCACGCAGTCATTTCCATCCATAATTGATCAGTCAATAGCATCAAGTAAATATTCCCAGTTCCAAATGAAGGGGTGGCAAGCCCAATTCACCGCAGGGCTGCTCAGCCAGCTTAGAGCCACACACTTTGCTCTAGTATCACGGTGTGCCAAAACCAGGGCCCTGCATGTGGCTGCAAACAGGCTCTTACATTAACACCCAATCCTGCTCTCCCAGGCATCTGCATTAACTTTGCCAATTACTTCAATGGGTACCAGAATAATGCCTCTGTGAATAAATCAGGGAAGAAAATCAATTCTGTTCTAAGCTGAATCCATAGGCCCTTTTGTACTTTATATGGCCCTTCTTTGGAGGAACAGCAAGAAAGCTGCCGAGAGTTTGAAACCTCAGTGAACAAGACCCTCTGGGCTCACTAAGAAAAGCTCACATATTCATTGCCGCTCACTTGTTAGGCTCAGGATAAAAAAAGCATACCAGAACGCTGCCAATAGTTATTGGATTTCCAAATATAAATAGATAGTTTTATTTGAACACAAGATCATTTGGGGGAAAGTTTGCAAGCCCAAAATGAAGACACTAGATCTACTAAACATGGAGTTATATTTAAATTTTCTTCCCCACTTATTCATATTTCTCCTTTTGATTTACTTTAATTAAGCTCTCTTTAGGCTTGCAAGTCTGAAGAGGCTTTCTCCCTTCCCTTTTTTTGCTGTAGGAATAGAAATTGCTCTCCAGGCAGGCTTTTCCAAATGCTCAGAGCTTTGCTCTTTGCCTAAATAAAAGGCCTTTGAAAGGCAGTAGTGTAGGATGGTTCACCATAGATTTGAGATTTCTCTAACAACATTCCTACAGTGCTCCAATTTGCAAGGTTTTTCAGTCAAAACCTCAGCTGCTATTTTCATCCAGACATAGATGTCAAGATAAGGGAAGTGCTCTTTGGAACTTGATACTTGAGTCATGCTCATCATCAAGGAAGTAAGGAGAGGGGGAGGGTCATCTCATCTTCACTTTGTTGTTAACAGTGACTGTCACAGCATTAACTGAATTTCTCTTTATATATACATTTTTAAAATCCAGGGCAAGATCTTGTTTCACTCTTTAAGTTAATGTCACACTCTGCTTCTAAATTTATTTTTAAGCTTAAGTTGTTCAAAGGGCACTTTCAGTGAAATGGAATAGAAGCTGAATAGGTGTTGCTCTGTAAAGTGATATATTCTCTAAGACTGTTTCCAGTGGGTATTATAAAACCTCAGCAAGCAAACTCTCAGGAGGCATAACTAGGTAATGCATCAACAAAGACACATAAAAACCAGAGGCAGCTGGGCTATTATTAAGAAATGAAGCAGAAGCCATTGAATGTATAGGGTGTGAGCTAGAGGAAAAAATCAATTTGGTTAAATAAAAAGAACACCAGCATCTGCATATAAAGTGGAAAGCAAGCACAACTACTAAAAAAGAAAAAGAAAAACCCTTTTGTACAAAGAAAAATAGTATTTTCTCTCCTGGCTGCAGCCAGAAACATGGAACAAAGTCTATGCCTGAAGGGTACTTCAAAGTAGAAATTTTCAGTCACAGTTCCACCTTTGCTGAAAGCAACAGGAGTTTTGGAGACCGGGCACCTGAGAGGTGGTGTGAACTCTAGAGCAGTGTTGATATCCACATGGGGGCACAGTTGTACTTGCATCAAGTCCCACGGAGCCCAGCAGCTCAATAGCTCTTCCTCAGACCGTGCAAACAAGAGCACCTAGTTGCCTTAGCACAGAATTTGGCATCCATCTTTGTTGCATTTTATCATTCCTAAGTTCATTCACCATTAAAAAAGCTTCACTTCTTCTCTAATCTGGTCCGATTTCTATGGTACCACGGAATGAAAGTTGGAGACCAGAAATTGAGAGACTGGCTGCTGCCAGTTTGTGGTTTCAGTGTATCTAAAAAAATTAATGAGTGAGAAGTGAAACTTACTAGTCTCCAACAGAAGTGTTTTTTGCAGAGACATACAGCACAGTGTGGAAGCAGCATCAGCATTACATCATTGAATATAACATTCTTAATATTCATGTGAATGTAAAATTCATTTGACTTGAACTACGTAAATATGTTTGAAGCTCTGGGTACTTCAGTACTAAAGAAAAAGTCACAAAACAAAAACAACGATAAAAAAAAACAAGCTAATTAGAAAGAATTACAACCATGAAGATTCAGTATCTAACTCTATAAATAATTTTTCAGTCTCCAGGTATTCTACATTCAAGTCCACTGAAGATTATAAAAATTCAGAAGAAAGCAACAGGAGGTAAAGAGCAGGAGCTAAGTATTGCACAGAAGATATGAGAGCACAAGAAAACAATCAGTATTTTTATTGGATTTCTTCTTCTGGGCTGACTTTGTACTAATATTATTAAAAGCAGGGCTTGGCCCTCAGCCTCCTTGTCATGGTAACACCATGCCCATTCAAATCCTTCAATAGAAATACTTTCTGGAATTCAGCAGCCAAACATTCTCCATCTCTCTTCGGCCCACAGCACAGGCACCATCAGGAGAAGCACCTGCTCTTAGCTTCTCACTCTCTCAGTCAGAGATAAGGACAGAGGTTTTCTTGCACTTATCAAAGGCCCCCGATGTCAGACACAGCCCATACAATACACTCATCTGGCACTTGAGGCAGGATCACAACAAAGCAACCAACCCTTTCTGACTAATTTCTACCAGTCATATGGGAAAGGATCAGCTCAGCCTCTTATTGCAGGCTAACATCTTAGATTTAACACTAGATAGACTTATTTCAAAGAGCATCCCACTAGTTTTGTGCATTTTATCTTTCACTGACTGTAATTTTTTTTCTTCTTGTATTTAATGACTTTATCTTCAGATTCAGATAGTCAGATTAATTAAAAAAAACACCAAGAAGCTCAACACAAAACCATATATATAAAGCCAAGTATATATTTTTATGGTAAGCCCCGGGATAGGAGAAATATCTGGTTTTCAGGCCACATTGTTACTCCACACAAGAACTCATCTTTTTTCATGAAATCATAAAACCTACATTAAGCTGCCTAGAATCAACCCTCCTCCTTCCCCAGAGCTCTGCTCTTTATTTGATAGTTTTACTGTTTTTTTTCTGCACATTATTTTCTCTTTCCTGACTTCTTTTAACCATAGCTGTAGTCTTTTAGAACTGCTGCTTTTAACGTGCTGCAATAGATGGAAGGGTAATTAGGGGTTCCATTAAGCCTGTACATGCTTCAGGTATATGAGATATATACTCATGTCTCACAATAGCACAGATCATAGGCAGTGACCGATCGAATTATTGCCTCAGTGTTAAATTGTAGAATAATGATACATGCAACTGAACATTAACGTGATGTAAAAGTCCCAGGCTCAGTTGATTTTCTTACTTAGTGGTTTAGCAAAGGGATATGTTTTCAAAAGAGTACATGTGGTGAAAATTTGTGAGCCAGTAAGTACTCGATGGAGGAAAAAAAGAAGGAAAAAATAATAGGATGGACAGTACAGAGGTTTTCGGGAAAAAAAACAACCAAACATACTGCATGTCCAAGAAACATCTAGATATCTACTGCATGAAGAAAGAGAAAACCATTCAACTTCTATTTGCCTGCAATAATCCTAATTTTATGCAGAGTAATTTAAAACATTTATCTTCAATCAAGACAAAGGCTATAGAAAGGAATGTTGCTGAAATAGGAATGCTTTAAAAACTTTCTATAAGATTTTATTTTCAGAATATCATAGGAGCCCCATCCAGTTTCCTCTGAAATCATTAGGATACTTGCCATAGATTTTTTAGATGGGACATTAGGAAAGAACTTCCCTTGAGAGAAAAAAAGTATGTTTTTCCACCAATTTATGACTCCTACAATTATGCAAGTGAAAACAAAATTCTGTTGCCAGCACTTGTCCTAGCTCAGAAATTGTAGAGCAACAACAGCAAGAAACTGCTAAACACTGAGTAAACTGGTTTTCACATCTTACAGGCAGCATTTGTTATGCACACAGACATGAAGATTTAGAAAAAAAAGGATTGTTTTGTTCACCAGTCTCTTAAATGTTAGCAGAGGCTCTGCTCACTCCAAAGCCCCCCCAGAAAGCCATAAAGCTCCAACTTTTCACTGTTACCAACAGCCACCCAGCCAGCACCACAGCCTGCATTTGCTTTGAGGACACACAATGGAAAGGGCATCACAAAACCAACAGTTACGTTTTGCAGCTGAGCACCTGTCATCACCTGATTGCACTTCAGTTTGCAAGAGGAGCACCTCAGCTGCCCTTTGGCTCAGCTAAGGCAACAAGGACTGGGGTGAACTCAGCAAGAGCATGGTTAGCCTTCAGCCCCCACCCCACCTCTCAAACAGCCCCTGCCCATCAAGGCCCCAGCACTGCAAGTGTACTCCTGCCAGCCCTTACCTTTAGCTGAGGAGCTCATCTTGGGAAAGGCACTGGCTGAGTCTGCGTGGAGCAACATGGGCTAAGTGGACTATCAGTATCATTGCCTTCAGGCCATTCCTTTAAATGTCAGTGTAAGAACCAGGTAACTGTTAGGTAGAATAAAACTGCTTCCACACATACGTATTGTCATGTTTGCTTTTGAGTTCCCTTATGAATTTTTGAGATTAATAATGATGTTGGTACAGTATATATTTTCTCTATTACTTCCAGAAGCATGCTAGCAGTAGTAATTTTAAAAAGCCAAAGAAACAACAACAAAACAACAAAGAAAACATAAGTAAGAGAATAACTGGAATTGACAATGTACAAAATGCTGCAATGAGGAAAAAAATATAGAATTGCTCCCATTCTCAATTTTAAGTGTTATTTTTAGCAAGAGAAATTTAAACTCAGCAAGAGTGAAGCATTTCAGAAAGATGCCCAACCTTAACACTGACACAATATTAAGCTTTCTGAATTTTAGTGTTTTATCACATACTGGTATAATCATAGAATCACCAAGGTCAGAAAAGACCTCCAAGATCATCCAGTTCTACCATCCACCTACCACCAATATTGCCCCACTAAACTATGTTCCTTAGTACCACATTTAAATGTTTCTTGAACATCCCCAAGAAAAGCGACTCAATCACCTCCCTGGGCAGCCCTATCACCTGACCATCATGATGTTGAACTTGCTACAAAAAGGAAACAAAACCAGAAAATTTCTCTGAAAACTCATAATCTCCCTTCTTTGTCTTTTTCTCTTCTGCCTTGTATCTCCTCATTCAGAATAAACAACACTATGTAAGCTGTAGCATAATGGTGCATAACTTTAAAAAATATATTTATTTCCTATAAACAGACCATAAGTTAAAATTAATGCCATTTTAATTATGTAAGAGATGTCTCCGTCTGCAAAGAAATAAGAAATCATTTAAATAAAACAAAAGACATATTTTTTAATATTCACTTTTCCTTGTCAGATTGAAAACAATAACACATAGAGAACCATAACTTACAACTAATCATGGTAAACATTCATATCACATTGTACAACCTATCTCAAGACATTTACAAAGAAACTTGAGATTACCTACATATGCCACAACCTAATGTCATTTTTCTTGATTGAAGTGTAAGAGAAAAAAACTGAAAATCTTTGAAGTCCACCCTTCCGAAAGCACTCAAGCAGATTTTATGCTCTACTCAGCATTTGTTTTCCCCCCTCCCTCCTCTCCTTTCTCTCTTTTTTTTTTTTCCCTTTCTGTCTACACAAGAAAGGTAATGGGCAGGTATATCATTCAATGGAGAAATTTTTGAAAACAGAGTAAGCAGAAAACATTCTTACCAAAAGAGTAACAGGGAACTTCCCTTGGTATTCTGAAAAATATACCCTTGAAATATTCATGTCCTGCATAAGCTGGCCTTGGAATATGCATGAAAATTATACAAGGTACAAGAAAGAAACACATATTTCCAGATATTGGTAAGTTGCAGTTTAGTAATTACTGCATATTTAACATTAGGCTGCACCAGTGGCCACACAACCATCCAGCTCTCACCTACAGTGAAAATAATTCCTTCCATACTTGTGGGGATTTCCTTGATATTAAGTGTTACACAGCCATATTCCATGTTCCACATCCCCCTGCTAGCCCATAAGCATTGCAGAAACTCACCTGCTAAGTACTGACAGGAACAGCAGCAAACAAAGCACATATTTACCAGAATCCCTGATTCTTCTCCTGCCACCCCATGACCACCTCTTCCTCCTCCCACATTAGCAATACTCATACTGAGACTAGACAGCCACATGGAAGCAATGCTGCATGCTACATTTGTTGCTACCAACAAAAGGACACCAGAGGCATATTTGGTACTTTACCTTTGCCAATGCCTGATCCAGCCACAGAATGTCAGGCTGCTAGGGTCAAGTCCCATTACAGAACAGCGAGTGACCCACTTGCAGCCGCACCAGGGCACAAAGCACACACCTCTGGAGGAAGATTCCTGGAGTCAGCTTCTCCCAAAGCTCAGGAGGACAGCTGTGGTTAGTTAACTGACCCACCCTCATCAGCAACACTTGGCCAAACACAAGGATTAATCATTAGCCAGAGCAGGTGAAGCTGAGAAAAATCAATGTGGGACATCTATGACACCAGCGTAAGTCCTGTTCATGGTACTAAACAGGTGAGAAAATCTGACCAGTTAAACAAAAAAAGACTGAATTCACATATATCCTGTCAATGTAGGCCTTTTCAAACTAAGCACTAGGTTAGAAAACAGAAATATGCTTTCTAATTTCTGATCTTGGAGAATGGAAAACAGCTGCACAAAGAAGAGAATTGTTGATACTAGTTCTTATACTGGTGTAATTTGGAAAGCTGTTTTTTGGTGCAGACTCTTTCCTAGAAAAGACCTCCTTAGTAGAAACATATCTATTTTATCAATGGCCTTTCCCTGTTACATTCATAAGCTACCAGTTAATAACAACTAGAATGGCATTTTGAGGTTAATACAGCCATATGACTTTGAATGAGTAAGAAATGTCCTGTACTCTCATTACTGATGTTCCAGCACTTCTAGGAAGAACCTGTCCTAAATATGCAGGGTAATCTTTTCATAAATCTTGTTTTGAGTTCACATCTAAGATATGGATATTATCGTCATTATTCTGGGGGAAGGTACTACCAGCCCCTATTCTGACTGACAGTGACTTTTATTAGGCAACTGAGTATTCAACAGAATGGTTTAAACATCACCACAATAAATGAGGGATTATACTCAGACGAAGTAAGTAAAGCCACTGCTCTTTCACAACTAGGTTAGTGCTTGCTAAGCAGTGTCTCCACCTGGTATTTTAAGTGCATGTTATATATTACATAACATCTGAGAAAGCATGAGAAAGCTCTCTGGTGGCTGGAAGGCGTGAGTTCAGTCAGGTTTACAAAGATACAAGCAGTCAACCCTCTCCAAAATGACAGTTAGTAGGGACATGTCTAGCTCTTGCTAGATACTTATTCTACTTGCTAGATAAAAACCAGTCTTTTAAATTAAAGAAACCAATATCTGGAAATATGTGTTTCTTTCTTGTACCTTGTATAATTTTCATGCATATTTCAAGGCCAGCTTATGCAGGACATGAATATTTCAAGAGTATTTTTTCAGAATACCAAGGGAAGTTCCCTGTTACTGTTTTGGTAAGAATGTTTTCTTCTTACTCTGTTTTCAAAAATTTTTCCATTGAACCAGGAGGAAAACAAAGTATAAGCTGACATACAACTGTCCTATACAGAAGGCCTAATGAGAAAATATTATAATCTGTGAATATGATACATTTTTTCAAAAGTGTAAAGAGTGTCAACAATTTTTATATTCAAAAATATATACAAAAGTACAAATACATAACCCAAAGATGAAATAAGAACTGGGAAAAGTGTAGTGTGACAGTTTATACACTCAGACAAATATGTGGAAATTTGGAAATGTTAAGTCTGAAATACTACAGCCACACATATCAGTTTCTATATCTGCACAGCTTTGTAAGAGAAAACTGGAAAAAAAACCAACAAAACACAGCTGTCCTGAAGAACTGAAATGACAGATTCTTGCACCGCTGCTCTTCATATCTTTGCAGTATCACTAATGATGGCGCATGATTGTTTGAGTCTAGATAATGGCTGCCTCTCTAAGAAGAGTTCCTTAGGCTACTGAAAGACACAGAAGGAATTATTTACAGCTGCTATGTCATGGCAAAGAGGTACAGAGAAGGGCAGGAAGAAATATGATGGAGCACTTCTTTATGGAAACCTGTCTGCTCTCACCATTGTGGCAGCCATCACAGCACATCTCATGTTCAGGTAGGTACCCACATATGCTCCACTGATCCAACTTTGTAACAAGTGGTGCTTTTATACGTACACAGCCCTGACCCCACACCACACAAGTGGTAGTCTTTCATTCTCAGCGTGGGATCCCACAGGCAATCCTGTGAAGATAGGTGGACATAAGCTTTGCTGCGGTCTTCTGCCTAATTTCCTAACTCAAAGAATCCAATTAACTCCTTGCCTTCCTTCTCCCTGACTCCTGAAACATGGTCAAGTATTTGTCATTTCTCTCTTCCTCCTTCAGATCTTGTCCATTCAGCTGTAGATCCCATGGACAATAGCTCAGTAACAAGTACCAGTAATCCATTGCTTCATTTTCGGACACAAAGCCAGTATGGAGGTGTTCTCAGCACAAGGCATTTAAACCTAAGCTAGCCTACCGTTCTTGTTCTACACCTGTGCGCCGTACAATACAAACATCTGAAGTTAGTGAGAAGAATCCTATCTGCTCTGCCTCATCTCCAGTATACCTGAGAATCCATTGCCTTGACTCTTCAGATGGTCCCAGGAAGTCTAAGAAAATTGTGATTCCCACACAATAACATTTGTGTTGATAAATGGCTGTAGTATTGGGGTGTGGGAGAGACAGGACCAATTGGCAGTTACATCTGCACTTCTGCAAGTATATTTTTTTAGCAGAGGAAATGAGAACAGGAAGCAAAGTTTCAGAAATTTTAGAAAGACCAGAGTGAGCACAGTAAAGTATGTAATTCACGAGAATGGTCCTACCTGACATTTTGCATGAGTGGAAGGGCAACACTGCCCGTTTTGGAATGGATGACAAGGCATCTATGCTTGGTTCAGCTTGGCTTTAATAAATTGCTTTCCTTGCCTTTCCATTTTATACCCCTTGCAGACACGCAAAAATTTCACTGCGAAATAAATGCAGTTTTGAAGTGATCACTGACGTACTTCATACTGATATGTATTTTCACAAAGTTATTCCACCAAATATTTTTTTCTTCCTTGAGTTCATTACCTAAGAATAATACTAAATTTTGTTTAAGGGCAAAAAGAAATACCTTTGTATTGCTGTAATGATCTGATCTACATGTGATTAAATGCTCCAGGAAATACTTTGCACATTACCTCACTGATACTTTGAAATGCATTTCATAACATGCTATAATATCTACAGACCCAAAAAAGGTGTTTCTTTCTCCTCTATAAACCTTTTTGTTCAATCCTCTCAAGCTCCTACTGTCTGCTCAAGCTTTTATTGCCATGCTTTCTCATTGTTCCTCACTCTCTGAGCTGTAATGCAGGCCAGCCACATCCAGCTTGTTGTTCTTCTACAAACTTCTGCCCAACACTGATGTTAAAATACCAAATATCATCCAGTTTTTATAACTACCAGAAACATGGGCTGTACTAGAGATATAGGGGAAGGCTTCCTCTTCCTTGCTTCCTTGCAAATTAAATTCTCAGATTCTTCATCTATAGATAATGGTCAACCTGAGTGTAATGGCCAGCATCAAGGTCATAGATGCACCTATCCACGCTCAGTCATGTGACATATGTTTCTGTAAAAGAGTTTCCTGGGCTCTCATCTCTCCAGAATTAGGATAGTTTAGAGAAATTCAAGTTTCCAACAAGTTTCCAAGGTATTTCTATTATTTATGCACCTGAAACTACCTAGAAATAGACTGATCTTGATTCAATTCAGAGAGACATTAGATGGCAAAAAAGACTTACTGTCCTAGTGGGAGATAAACCAGTCTGCAGTGTTAGCGTAGGGATGTCAGAATACTAGATAGTATAGATAATGCATCCATTTTGTTCTATATTAGCTTCATACTAACTAGTTTATTCCATGATTTTATTTCAAAGTGTAGTAAGCTGCATCTTGTCATATATATGTATACAAATTGTATCTTGGCAATGTTTTGGTACGCTCATTAAAAAAAAATTTACTCAGAACCAACTTCTTTCCACTATCCTTCAGATAATCCCTCCACATTTTATTGAAGAAATGAAAACATAACAATCCTATGCGAAGGAAGAAAGTCCAGACAGCATCCTAGTTTTCACAAAACCAGACTAGTTATTTATGAAATGGAGTAAGTTTTTCCTCCTGAACAGAAAAAATTTGCCAGTTAATTGATTCAATAATAGCAGCATGTTTAAATTGTTCAGAAAATCTAAATGAATAGTTAGTGTGCTTCTCAATAGCATTCTCTGCACTTTTCTCCCTTTCACCTTTTACTGCTCATGGTAGCCAGCAGTTGTGACTGTATGCAACCTCTTTTCAAAAGACCAGCATCCCAACAGATTAAACCAAGAACATGAATTCTTTCTTTGTGGTTAACTGTTAGAAATAAAGGGTGAGGTTATCAGGTGACATAAATCAGCCTGACTGCACTGAAGCCCAAAGACAGTAAACAATAAGCTAGAGTACCAAACTAAATTAACAGAAGCACAAGTTATCCATGGACTTTCTTCAGTAAGGTATGGTTATGTAGACACATATCAGTATTGAGTCAATAAGAAAATACATTATTAGTTCATTTGTTGCTTTCCATTAGCAGAGCATTAATTTACCTTCCCTTGATTCTAACTTGTATTTGCTAAATATTACTTAAGTACCGAAGAAATAATATAGCAAAAATGATTTATAAGCAGGTCCAGAAAGACCTGGTTCACTCACTTATGTTATTTATAAAAGCAAGACCCTAAGAATGCCTCAAATAACAAGATTTTGAGTTCCAGCAGATTTCTATACTCGGGGTGACATTCACAGGTCAGGCTTTGGCAGTAGTGTTTTTTGAGCTATCTGCATGCTCTAAGAAGTAACAATAAAATCAATTGGATTATTTTTTTATTATGTGATAGCATAATTATTTTATGCTTTTATGAGATTCTAAAATCTTGAAGTCCAAGATCTCATACTGTACAGGGGCCTGCATTATTTGGGTCTTAAGGCCTGTGTGCTCAGTGTCTTGTGCTAAGACTATTGAGTAGAGATAGAATGTCCCCAAGAGTTATCCTGGCTACTCCTCAGCATTCAGAGAGGGTCATCTACCCTGTAATGAGATGCCTTCACAGGTGGAGGGTCCTTAAACCAGCTGTTGTGGTGCTTCACTTTCTTTCCCTATAAAAAATCTTACCTAATGTTTTGACTTTGTGGATCCTTACTGGAAATGAAATCCATTATGTCTTGCTCATACCTGTCATGAAGAGAGGGAACAGATCAATCATTTCTTCCGTGCATTAGATATGAGCATAGTTGAAGGTTAATATCTCCTGTTTCCCTCCTCTTAAGCTAAATACTTTTACCCTGCGAACCAAATTATCCATACTTCTTTTTTTGTTATTATTATTTTTTTTTAATATATATTCCAGACTCTCTTTAAATGGTCTGGAAGAGAGTGCCTAATGCAGAATACCATATTCTAGTTGTGGCCTTTCCAGTTCTGTAAGGTCTGCTGATACCTCCTAGTACATTTTTTCCTACATTGCACAATGCTATTTACTTATGTTTTCTACTACCATGGCATTGACATTACCAAACTTAAATTATGAAAGGACATCTTGCAGAAGAGATACTTGCATTACTTCTTATTTCTGTCTTTCAGAACCATGCTGACTAGGAGGCATAGGATAGGTAGGTGGTTGCCTTCTACTCCTGTTGTGGACATTCCTTGTGCCTTCAAGTAAGTAATTTAAACCTTTTCCTTGGTCTGTATGATGAGGATGACAATAGAAAGTACTTTAAGTGCTAAGACATAATTCCTATTTTGTCATTCATTTACTTTCCCTGGGCAGGGTAAAGACCAGAAAAGTGAGAGATTCTTTTGTCTTAAAACAAAAACAACCCTAAAGCATTCACTATAATGAAAATAATGTACATGAAAACCTGAAGAGTTGCAGGGTCAGTTGTTCTGCTGTTAGAGCAAACCAAAGATGTACAGGATGCCTTTAATTTCTGATTTATTCCACCAGCTGTCCCATACAACCTCTAATTGCTCAAAAGAAATAAGCACATAAGGAGAAGTTCATTACTGCAAAAAAAAAACTAACCAACCAAACAAACAAAAAAAACAACACAAAACCACATGTCACCAAGTTTTGCTGTATCATACTCCCAGTAAAATCTTGATTTCTTGTTAATGGTTTATGTATTTTGGTGCCATTTTTCTTAAGGTTATTTTTGCCATAAACCTGAGATTGCAGGCCTGCAAGTGCAGATTTTTGATCTAGATCACAGAAGATAGGCTGTTATCTCAGGAAACAACGAGCAGTGCATGCAACTACAATACTTCTACAGAAGAAAGCAGAACAATTTAAGAATTTTAACTTTTATTCATTAAACTTTTCCCAAGAAACCACGTGAATAATAATAAGAAAGACCCTATCCCTTAGTCAGCTACACATATTTTATGACTCACCATGACAGAACATGTAGAAAGGTAAAAGAAACAAGAAGAAGATTATCGATGAGCCTTGAAAACATCCATCTTTTAATATAACTCAGTCAAAATATTCCAAAGAATCACAGACTTTTAGGTGTTGGAAGGGACCTCTTACAATGATTTTATCCACCCCAAATAGGTTCCCTACGCTTTCTCACAGAAAGTGTCCAGGCAGGTTTTGAATATCTCCAGAGAAGGAGACTCCATAATCTCTCTGCACAGCCTGTTCCAGTGCTCTGTCACTCTCAAAGTAAAGAATTTTTTTTTCTCATGTTCAGACATAACTTCATGTGTTCCACTTTGTGCTTACTGCCCCTTGTTTTGCCACTGAGCACCATTGAACAGCTCCATCCACTTGACTACCACCCATGATATATATACAAGTATTGATTAAGTCCCCACTCAGTTTTCTCTTCTCCAGGCTGAACAGTCCCAGATCTCTCATTCTTTCCTCATAAGGGAGATATTTCAGCTCCTTAATCATCTTTGTAGCCATCCGCTGGAGAGGTTCTCTGTTTTTCTTTTGGAGTTGGACTTGAAGATCCTTATGCATCCTGTCCAACTCAAGATATTCTGTGATACTATTATTTGTCTTGACCTGGGGAGCCCAGAACCAGACACAATACTTCAGATATGGCCTCACTATGGCAGAGTAGAGGGGAAGGAGGACCTCCCTCGACCTGCTCATCACATTCTTTTTAATGCACTCCAGGATACCAATGGTCTTCTTGGCCACAAGGGTACACTGCTTAGCTTATGGTCAGCCTCTCATCCACCAGGACACCCAGGTCCTTCTCTGCAGCAGGTGAGCCCCTAAGCTGTACAAATGCATGCAGCTATTCCTCCCCATGAGTTGGACTTTACATTTGCTCTTGTTGAACCTCATTAGGTTCCTATCTACCCAACTCTCCAGCCTGTCTTGGTCTCACTGAATGACAACACTGCCTTCTGGTGTGTCAGTAACTCTTCCCAGCTTTGTATTATTAGCAAACGTGCTGAGGGTGCTCTCTATCCCTTTGTCCAGGCCATTGATGGAGATGTTGAACAAGACCAGACCCAGTACCAACCTTTGGGGAACACTGCTTATTACAGGCCTGCAACTGGACTCCATGCTGCTGATCACAACTCACAGCTCTGCCAGTCAGCCAGTTCTCAATCCACCTCACTGCCCACTCATCTGTCTCACACTTTCTAGGCTTACCTACCCTTCCTGAAGTCAAGCTACACTACATCCACTTCATCTACCCAGCCTGGTAGAAAGCTACCAGATTGGTCAGGCATTATTTCCTCTTGATGAATACACGTTGACTACTCTTGATAACTTTCTTTCCTTCCACTTTTTTGGAGAAGGAATCCAGAATAAGCTGCTACATCACCTTTCCAGGAATGGAGGTGAGGCTGACTGGCCTGTCATTTCCCAGGAAGACTGGAGTAACATTGCCTCTCCTCCAGTCCTCAGGCTTCTATTCTCCATGACCTTTCAAAGACAATAGAGAGCAGCTTGGTAACCACTTCTGCCAGCTCCCTCAGCACTTGTGGATGCATCCCATTGGGGCTCATGGATTTGTATGTGTGAAGCTTGACTAGAAGATTTCTGATCAAGGGCAAATCTTCCTTTCCCCAGACTCTCTTTCTAAATTCCAGGGGCCGGAATTCCCAAGGGGAATTCTTAACAGTAAAGACTAAAGAAAAGAAGACATTCAGTAACTCTACCTTCTCAGCTTCTGCTGTTACCAGGGCATCATCTCATTCAGCAGCTGATCCACATTTTCTTTAGTTTTCCTTTACTGTTGACTTATTTTATTCGTAACTGTTGCATCCCCTTGACTTGAACACATCCATTTGTATTCATGTGAAAATGTGAAGTAGCTAGTGAAACAGGAAATTAAAGCTTGAAATTTGAAGTGAAAGCTTTACTCATGAACTTCAGAAAGGCACAACACATGCTGGGAGGTGGTCTTCCTCTAAGGAATTTGTCAAAGCTATTATAATTAAGCTATAACATTTGTAAAACCCATTTGCTAGAGTGTTGCTAAGTTCAAATCAGTAATGAATGCATTCTTTAAGCACCTGACTAACAGATGATACAGCCAGACCCACTTCCACACTCTAGTGTTTCTAATGTACTTCAAAGAGAAGAGTCTTCTGCTGACATATGGTCTGTATAAGGCATTGAGTATTTTAGACTGCGAACCAGTGGGATATGAAGCAACTATATACTGGAGACATGGTATCCGTCTGTAAATGCAAACAGCTAGCTTGTATGTGTATTCAGACTTATTTATTCTTTACTAATTTTCCTTTTCTGTATTTACCATCCATTTCACATCTCTGCACTGCTCTTAGGTTTGCTGTAACAGTCTGCAAATGAATGCCATTTCTATTTTTTTCTTTCCCACTTTCCTCTTTTTATTCTGTTCAATTGTCCATTATTGCCCTCCACTATAGCCACCTGATCATATCTTTTAAACATGCTCAATTTTGCACTTCCATTCACCAAGCACACACACTCATGACCAATTATTTTCATTAACTTATCCAACCAATTTTGTAAAGAGGCCCCTGTGACAGTCAATTATACTCTTTTCCATTTCTTATCTAACTCAGGAAATGGGTATTTGTCTCCTGATTTGGTTCCTGCAAAGAATGCAATTTATTGGAAGAAAGCTTTGGGATAAAGACTACTCTCTTGATTTTTCTTACTGTAATATTATAGAGACTGGATTATATTAGCCAATCTTTACAATCTCTCGCCATCTGAATGGGTTCCAGCTAAAATGTTGATGTTGATTCTCACTTCAGCATCAATGCTAAAAGTTTAAAGCAAGCCTTTCCTGCTTCCCACTTCATCACAAGTGTTACTTTAAGGAGAATTCTACATTTGAAAAAGGATCACAATGATCCATGCTTTCCTAATACAGCAGGATTCTCAAACATTAATGGTACAGAACAAAACTTCAAATATTGTCTCATGAATGGAGTGCTTTTCCAAATGACCATGTACCTTAGGAGCTTCATGAAAGAATTCCATAAGATTTAAATGAGATTTAATGCTTTTCAGAAGCTGGACAAAATAAGTAAGCTTTTACTAAATGAGCAGACTGCTCTGTCTGTATATTCAGCAATTGCTCAGCAGATCATTTGGGTCTCCAAATTATAGTGTCTCTAGATAATCTTGGAATCCTCACCTTATAAGAGCACACATTTCAGCTACACTTGCAGTGACACACTGAAGGTATTTGGTAGTAAAAAGCAGCTAATATGTAAATCTGAGATGCATCTGTTTGTAGCATCCTTCTAAATATTTGATACTTTCAGTTCAATTTGAATAATATATCTAAATCAATAGCTGAGATTAAGATATGATGATCTGAAGTGGCAAGATAATAAAATTATCTAGGACAGATTATTTTTGCCAGGCATTTGATACAATTATTTAGTATTTCTTGAGGTATGGCCTCTGCATTTGAAATTGGTGGGTAGCCACACTCAGATTTCCATACCAAAGACAGAGTTTAAGAAGTTAATATAGATCAACCACAGTAATGATAAAATAATTAAAAAACTCAGCACCTCTTCCATTATTGAAGAAGTTTTACAGTGTTTTTAGAGTTTTTCCAAGTTTCTTGTTCATAGACTCATTTTCAGTTAAACACTGTTCCCCTCATTAAGGGCCAGAAGAAAAACATTTAAGCCAAACATCTGTCCCAAGTTTAGCCAACTTTATCATAGTACTTCCTATTATAAGCAAATTTTGGCATTAGAGATTAAAATTTGATATCAATATTGTTTTCCAAATTAAACTTGTTCTTATGTTTCAAACTTAGTCCATACAATTATGTCAGAGGAATAAATTATACTTTCCATTATATCTGTACATCATCATTGTAACAATGGATAATATAAATAAACAGTAAGCATATAGTCCATCTAGGTTTATACTGATGTGCATTTGCCTGTAGCATTTTGTTAGAGATACTGCTGACACACAATACTAACTAATTAAAATACCACTAACTATACATAAGGATGATGCCTGGATTACCAAAGGGAAATGAAATTCTTTATCACATTTACTCCTCCTTCAGGACTTGCATCCCTGCTTTGAAAGGAAACCAAAGAGGAAACCTGATCTTAGATGAGTTCACGTACATAAGAAGAGACTCTTACACAACTTCCCTAGCTTTTGGTCATTATTTATTTCATATTTATGCTGTCCAGAAAGACTGGTTCTGTTCCTTTCCTGTTGGTACTCAAACATTCAACTTTTTTTTGAGATAGGCATTAAAAACCCTCATTTTCCTATGGTGCGTTATTTCTCTCCTCAGCAGCTGGAAGAAGAATAATTAATAGCATCAATTATGATGTTATGTGTCCTACTAAGGCAATATTTGTACTTTTTTTTTGTTTGTTATCCATCACTGGAAGTTTTCCAATCCAGCAAAGCCTTCGTCAGATCTTTAGATCAGCCACAGACTGAATTCATATTCACAGATGTGTTCAGGTGCTCTTCCTAACATAGATTTTCTCAAGCCTCCTCCTTGACATTTTCCTACACTCGGTCAAAGTTAATCAGTTCTTTAAAATGTTGCTCCTTTAGGGGGAGGATTTCCACCTCTTCTGACATCGCAGGCTGTGACAATATAGAAGATCCATTACTGAAAAGCCTTTCCTAACTTTTGTCTATATCATTTTCATCTGCAAAGCTAATCAGACAGCTTAAGAAGGGTCAGAAAGTCCATACCTACACTAGATTGTATTTACATTTGTCAAAGAATATAACTTCTCTTAAGATAACATCAGTTTTCCCAGTTATTAAACTATTTTCCTTCTTTATTTGCACTCCTTTTGTTATGCCTTCTGTTTTACATTGTCTTAAAACTTCAGTCTGATACTTATAAATGAAATAATTTTTTTACTAATTTTGTAAAAAACCTCAAAGACCATATTTAATGGGAAAAAAAATACATCTCCAACAAAACAAAACAAACTCAAGCTATTAAAATGGAATGAGCCACTGCAAATTATCCTACAGTGCCCTGAAATTCCACTAAAAAAAAAAGAAAAAAAGCTAAATAGGGTGGGATTTTTTTTTCCTTTTTTTCTCCCTAATTGAAGACTCAAAGACTCAAAGTACACGAGCACATTAGAGTAAAAGGCATTTCTAGGAACCTTACCACAATCATCAGAGAAAAACTGCTTTCTAAAGTCCAGATTTGTGAATAGGTTTTAGTCAAGTTTCCCTTCCTAAAGAACTTCCACACATGGCTGTTTTCAGTTCCCTCTAGGGAAGGTAATGCTTCTATTAGCATCCATTTGATGGACCATCAGCACCAAAAATGAATTCTTTGAACAGTGAGAGAGTTGCTTGATAGATATCCTTTGCAACATAAGTAAAATGGTGGCTTATACAAAAAGCAAAATAATAATAAGACCACCTACCTGTAGCACTTTTGGAAAGCAACTGAATAAAGCATGGAACATAGCACAGAGCAAGGACAGGCTGCTCTATATTGGAAATAATGCCAGTGGTGGTTGTGGGGTCAGCAGTGCCATGCCTCTCCCTTACCTTCCCCTCCTCCTTCTCAGGCAGTGCTTTATCCTAAAACACGCAGGGAGGCATGTTCCTATGGCTGTACTTATTTCAGTCAACTATCCTGTAGGACTAAAATCAAGCTTGGTATTCGGTCATATATAATTGGTGGGCCCATAGCTGGGGGTCTGGGTCTCAGGTAGAGCTAGTCAGGCCCACTAAGGTCTATTAGTGCTCTTATTAAGGCCCTGGTACAGAGCAAATAAAGAAAATAGAAGATAAAACTAGATTTAGAAATAGTAATAGTAATAAAGAAAATGTAACTAGATTTGTATGAATTTCAAGACAAAGTCGTGAAAAGATCCTTGGATGAGATAATCTGCTTTGGGGAACTATTATCTGAAGTTCTGAAAATTGCTTTTTAATCATATGAGCATGTAAATCTTGCTGAAAAGGCACCCAGAAAATAATATTTTCATGTAAAATAACATAGACATTGTATCTTCACCTGTTTTGGCACACCACTCTTTAAAATATTCAGCCAGTGCTCATAGATGTATCTTCATGTGGCCTAGGAACTGTGTTTACACAAAAACTTCCAGAGGACCAAAGCCTTTTACCTCCACATTAAGAAGCTGTGCAAACAAGCATTCTGAAATAGAAGAAAAATTGCTTCTACTTGCACAGACCTATCTACTGGCTCAGTGCATATTTGTTTGTGTTAGATTTTAACAAGAAACAGAACACAGGTCACTGGATGTTTTTTCAACTAGGTTTCAGATAATATGACTTCATCTATTCTTCCCCACATTATGCCCTCTCATATAAGTTTTCAAAGGAGAAAATACTCCAGATAGAGTATTTAAAATAGAGTTGGTAACCAACAACCAAATTAAGAAAAAAAGATGATAAGAGTCTGATGTCATTCTGGCAGCAATGTTATTTGATCAAA
This sequence comes from Chrysolophus pictus, assembly GCA_037305975.1. Lineage (NCBI taxonomy): Eukaryota > Metazoa > Chordata > Aves > Galliformes > Phasianidae > Chrysolophus > Chrysolophus pictus. The sequence goes on from CM074576.1 coordinate 96,856,856, forward strand.
GCAAGTCAGAGATGGAGAACTAACATATGAGACTTGCCAGCAACTTCAGCTTCACCTTCATCAATGGCAAATGAGGCAATTTCCAGCAAACACATTACCATATTGGCAGAACTGAAATAACCTTCAGACGACTGATAGCCAGCTTCAGAAAGGATGGCTGATTTTGATCCCCTGAGTACTTTAGAGGACTTTATTACCCCAGTACCTGAAGAAGATAAAGTTATAGACACATACGTGGTTGGACCAAAACATGCCATATGCTAGTTTTCCTCTTAAAGTAAATTCAGTCTATCCAGTAAATAAGCATTTGTAATGTAACAGATTAGGGTTAGGAAAGGAAAAAAAAGGCACCAATAACAACAATCACCAGGGCCATTAATCTCCTCAAAGCGACCTGCCAGATCTTGGCAGTATAGAAGCAACAGACCTCTTCATTTTTTGGAAAGAACACAAATACAGTACTGTGGCTGATTACTTCTCCAGATATATTGGTTTGGCTGTACTTATATAGACCTCACTGGCACACAGTGTCCAGAAATAAAGTAAATACTTGAGAAACATGAAGTCCTCATGTCAGATAATGGGCCTTTAAAACAATCAAAGTGTTTACAGAGAACTTTTATGTTCAACATTGTTGTCATAATTAATTTTGCCCCCAGAGAAATGGAAAAAAGGTAGAGATGTAAAGTGCATGAAATAGCACCGATTAAAAGAAAAGCAAAACCCACAGTCCTTCAGCAAAAATTAACAGCTAGATATAAAACTCTCCTAGTCAGTCAACAACCACTACACCTGGATCTGCTCCTGCAGAATTTCTGATGGTAAGAAGATTAAAGACGATTCTATCCATGGCACCCAGACAGCCTTAAACTAAATGTTCCAGCTCAAAGGAATGCTAAACATGAGAAGGTGAAACAAAAATCCATCAACAACAAATGTCAATGCTTGGCACATTGCAAAACCACTGCCTGACCTGAGATCAGGGACTGGAGCTCTCAGACATTAGAATTTATTCAGAATTAAGCACCTAGCCACCTTCCTATGACATTCAGAAGTATTTCATTAGAGAATGTGAACTGATCAGCAGTGTTTTCTGGTACAACAAGGAAACAATCAAGGATCTTTTTGAATTCCCTAATGAAATGTGAACTACTTAGGAGGTTTCCCCCAGGACTGCTTTAGAAGCCAGAACAACCCTCCCAAAGAATTAAACTTAAAAACTCTATGTGTATGCTCCATATGCATGTGCTTGTGTGTTTGAGTTTTTGAAATGTTGAGCTGTCATTTTAATTTTCAGCTTGATTGCCAGACAGAACCAGGGTATGTTGTAAGGGTAGGATAATAAACAGGGCAATTTCAGGAAAGGGGTTTTCCTAGCAGCAGCATGAGCCACGTTCTTATTTATAACATCAAATTACAATAAATATTTCATATTGTATGAAGTCACTTGTATCCAGACATTACCATTTTCTAAAATAAAATACTGCTTTTCACATTGGGAAAGGTTTACACTAAGCTCCATCAATCTGAGCTGAGGTACTATGAACATCTTGTTCTTCCCTCTTGTGACAGAGACCTTTTGTGGTTTTGAACTGTCAAATGCAGGCAATTATATACAGTCCAATCTCAGAGTACAGCTATCCACTATCTGTCCTTTCGTATAATAAACAAATCTGATTTAAACCTGGTCTATTAAAAACCTTGACAGAAAGAAACACATTAATACATACTGCATGTAAGTATAGAGACCGAATCACAGAATTACAGAATCATCAGAATTTGGAAGGGACCTTTGGAGATCATCTCCTCTAAAACAGTTCCCTACAGTAGGTTCCACAGGAAAGTGTCCAGGTGGGTTTTGAATATCCTCAGAGAAGGAGACTCCACAACCTCTCTGGGCAGCCCTGTCACCCTCATAGTAAAAAATTTTCCCTTATGTTCAGTATGCTCCAGTTTGTGCTCTCTTGCCCTGTCATTGGGCAACACTGAAGGCCTAAATGGTTTATCTTATGCCATCAGATTATCTCATTAATTAAAAATTTCCCCACTATGAAACAATTTATTTCAGCAAATATTAAATTACAATATTAGTAAAGCTGTGAAAATTAAATGACAACAATTATATTTAAAAAATTATATACAAAAATCAAACTCCTGTAAGAGGTGAAATAGAATCACATAGCATGTTAACCAAGCATCCCAAACAGCTGCAGTTTTGCCTGAAGTTTCTTGTCAGATTACCTGGTGCCCCATGCTCTTCCCAAACAGTTGTGCAATGTGATCAAGGTCTCACCCATTTTCACTGTTAGACCAGTTCTCCCCCAATACCCTACCTTCTGCTCTTGCTTTATGGAAGTCTTCTTACTTAGGTGTTCTGTGTACAACAAAACAAGATTTGCGGGGGATACAGATGCAGGAACACAGACTTTATAGTTCCTAAAGTTGGCCAAGTCAGCTGCTTCTTCAAAACTGTCAAGACGTTTAGAAGCAGAGCTAAAATCATAAATAGCTTTACTGATGAAAATGCAAGTATGTAGAAAATTCCAGCACTTTGAGTTGAGGGATCAGTTTGAAGACCTACATTTTGTGGTGCTTTTTTTTTTTTTCCAGAGAGGCCATGATAGCTTTGCAATTTTGAAAACCTGCCCTAGCTCTTGTAGAGTAAGAGGAAGACTTTTTCTTCACTACTAAAAATATGTAATAATTTATAAGGGCTCAACAGAGCAATTCCACACTGATAATATCCTGAAATAAGTAAAATCTTTGCCTCTGATATCAATAGAGATAAAATCTCCTCATACTATTGTTCTGTTTGTTAGATTTTAGTTTACTTGAAAATAAAACATAGTTATTTGAAATATAGGTGAAACATGTTTGCCTAATTCATTTCCTATTACATATTTCCAGTTTAGGAGATTTGCTGAGAGTCTTTGGCCCTGACAGGTGTACCCGAAAGGGGTGCAGCTTTAGCAAAAGTCGAAGTCTTGCCAAAAATCATACTTTCAAAGAACCAAATTTGTCTGTTTCAAGGTCTATAAAATACCAAGGCAGAATATTATCATTCTAGACTTCTTTTCAAGGAATTCTCAAAGGAATAGGGAGCTGGTATGGTAGATGAGAGGGAATATCTTCAAAGCATCTTTCCAATTGTAGGTGGGCTGATGTGTCCCTAGGACTCCAATTCCCTCTTGCACTACCACACATGGGTACATAAGGCTCTCTTTGTTGCCTGCGTGGACATGGGAAGGGCCGAAACCAGTCTCCTGTTCAAGACAAGAGAGTACAATACTATGCCCTCTCAAGAGTTTTCAGAGGTCCGGTGGCACAGAAAAATCCACAAAAGATATTGCAGGAGCAATAATCTTCCCACCAGTGTCATCAAAATGGTTTTGTGTAACCTTGCACTGGGACTCTATTATGTCCCATTACTTCATTTATTCCATAACAATATTTACTGAATTTTCATCAATTTAACATGATAAATTTGCATGCCAGAAGGAACGGAAAGCCAGGAAATTACCAGATTCAGATCTAGGACTGAAGTACAGAATATTTCTCAACATAGTTAGGGATGTACATCTCTTTCTGTGTCAGACAAATAAAACTGAAACGTCCAAAAGGAAAATCTGAGTTTTCCTGTCGGTTAACAATTCAGACAAGGGTTAATATGGGTTGGTTATAAGTATACATTTCTGTGCATATTTTATATATATATAACTACCTTAAACCATATATACATCTATATAAGATACACATAAATGTATTTCTTAAAATCAAACTTGTGCTTAACAAAGATATAGTATATTAAACAGACTTGCCAAGAAGGGAATCTGTGCTAGTGAGTACTGGTATACAAGCAGAGTGTATTTTGTATTCCTGCAGAAGATTTCCTCTAAAATCTTGGTAGAAGAGGAAATTAAGGAAGACAAACTGAACTGTGATGCTTAGGGAGTCCCTTGATTCTGCCTGTCAAAGTTTCAAGCCTGCTTGGGGCCTCAGGGGAGTCTGGCTGTTCCTGCTCCTCCTCTGCCAACCAGACAGTAACGGCCCACTGCTTTTATTCATTACCCTGAATGTAATGCACTAAATTTAACAAGTAACACACTCAGCGGGAATTTATTGGCCTTTTGCAGCATGATTGCAAGGTAGGATATGGATATGGATTCCAATTACTGCTGACACCCAGATAAGACGAACAAAGCCTATATATATGATTGTTATTAATCAAAGGTAATATCTGGTATTACAGGGAAACAAAAAACAAACCAAGAATAATTTAAAAATACTTAGCTAAATATTTTTTTTTAATCAAAATATTTGTCATTCCAAATAAAATTATACTGTTATTTTCTAGCTAGGAATTACAAAGGGGATAGTATATTATACAAAAATAGCGAGAAAGAAAATTTAAAACAACATTTATTCATTATAAAACAATATGCAGAAAATTCACATCCCAGGACATGTAATATGCTGTGAGAAGCCTAAAACAAAAATATGCATACATTCACAATTATGTACATATTAACGATCATTAAACAAAATAAGAATTGATAATGTATTCCAGAGAGCTGAGATTCATATTCATCTGACAGTATTAAAAGATGGGATAGGAAGGAATTAATTTTTCTTGTTCACATCTGGAGTTTAAATAGGTACAATATGAATGGGCAAAGAACTAGCCAAAGACCACTGTTTGAAAATTCCAGAAACCAACAGATGTGAAACACATGTATATCTGTCCCAAACCCCTCCCAGGTGAGTAAAGAATCTAACCACTCAGCTATCTCTGATTGCCTTTCCTTTATAACACTGCAGCCCACAGCACATTAAATACTGGGGATATTCAAAGCACTACGAGGCAAGGAGTTCATCTCCATAGCATTCAGAATTTCCATTCAGCTTGGACCTAGAAAATGAAAGTCTTTTCCAAGCTATCCAAACCATTAAGATTTGCAGAGTGCAGCCAGAAAGCTTGTGAAGTTTCTCATTACTGTCCTGATATTCCTGATAATTCAAGCTGAGCATATCAGATGGAGAATACTTTCTGGTAACAACTCTATTCTCTTTACAAACCATAAGCAAGAGGCATTACTTTTCAAAAACAAGGAGTTAAAAAGATGAAATTTCAATTTCTGAAAAGATGCGACAGTACAATTTGCTTGAAATTCAGCAAGTCTGCTATTCTCACACTACCTCAGATTCCTACAGATACAACTTACCTATGTGTTTGTTCAAAAATTATTCCAAAAATGACACTGCAAATGCCACACTGGTCCTTCCTGGCTGAACCTTATGATTCCTTCCTGTTTCCTGAGAAGCTATTCCCTTGTACTCCATTTATTTCCCAGTCTCTTCAGTACTGGTAAAAGCCAATGTATTTGCCCAAGAGGAGAGAAGTGACACCAGCAGTTGTCTCATACAAACCATCACAAGCTCCCAGAAATGAAGCACAAGCAAATACTTGGAGACTAAATTTCAAAGGGAACTTCACCAGTTCTTCTGTACTTAATGACTTAATTCTACAAGCCATTGTTATTATGCTATCCACATTAACTGCAGTGTGCATATCAGTTATTATGTGTATAACGTGTGTTAGCTTGCCTTTTCTGGGATGCTTGATCTCACTTTTTATAGGAGAGAGACCAGTCTACTGATGTTGGGGGCTATATTTTTCACCACTCTTGTGGAGAGAAATGTCATGAGCAGATGAGTGCCCATGTCTTGGATATAACATAGATAAAGTACAACGTATAGAAATATACACATTTCATAAAGTGAGGAAAGGTAGGAGGGGAGATGCATCTTGATTTTAATGAAAACAATCTTTTAGTGACATAGAAAAAACAATTATATTTTCTCACCTCATTTTTACCATTTTACCTGATATATAAAAGTGTTATTAGACTGAGTGCAGCAAGGGTATGAATAGAATAAATACAGAGGAATCATACTTTTTAGGAAAAAAAATACATTTTAAACAGACTCTATGTGCATTATACATTTATATACATAACAAACGTGTATATAAACTTATATTTATATGAACCTATGAGTTTGTTATGTGTGTATGAACAATGGATTATATGAGAGCAAAAAATCAGTCTTTGCTGCATTTGTTGCTGTAAGGTATTACTGATAAATGTTTGATTACATATGTACATTATTTCAAACTGAGAAACAGTTGGGTTGGTGATGCAGCCTTGGTATCAAAGAGGTCTTTTATTTTTATTAATAACTCTAATATTTTCTTGCACCCTGTGAAGTTTTTCATTGAGGGAAAAAGTGAAGCAGCTAAAATTTTGATTCATCAGGGCTTGCAGATACGTATATAACTCCAACCTTTAGAGGAGTTTTTGCCAGAACTTCGCAAATAAGGACTTAGCTAAGAAGTGAATTACTAAACTGGCCTTTTTCCCAAATATTGGTCTTAGAGAGTTTTGGATCAGACCTCAAAAGAAGGGCTACTTCTTTAGCTAAAATACAGCCTTTTGCAATCCTTGCTGATGTTACAATAAATGCACAGAAGTTATGTGCCTGTGATGGCGTACACATCATTTTGTAGAGAACATGAAATAAAAAGCAATATACTCATATTCCAACTAGCTGCTTATGTAGAACAACAAAACAAAACAAAACAAGGGTGGCTATTGTAGCTTGTCAGCATTGCAACAAACGTTAAAACTCCATCCTTTTGTTCTCAAATGTTAATGGAAAAAACAACAACATCTTCTGAAAAAGATTACAATTTAAAATGGTAATGATACATTTGTCTCAAGAGAATTTGTATTCTGTCTGCAAATCAATCAAGATATGCTGAAACAATTTAGAGAGAAATCACAGCTGAATACCTAAAATCCTGGGAACAAAGAATGGTACCTGCATATAGGAGACAGCTGGCAATACCCAACAACAGACAGAGAAATGCATTTTGTAAATGTATAAACTTATCAATTCTGATACCTTCTACTATAAATGATGTGATTTTCGCATACAGCGCACTGTCAAGAAAAATATTGTGCCCTCCATATTTTTGCTAGCACGTACCATGGAAGTATATTAGATCAGACTCTCATGATTGGAATAAAATCACTAAAATGTGGATCAGGTTGATAACTTTAATGCTAAATATTATCTTCCTTTTTTTTTCTTCTGAATTTTTCACAATGCTTTTAACACTCTAATCCTTAAAAATCATTTAAGCAATAAGATTGGGAGAAGGCATCACATTGGAAGGGAATAATTTCATGCCTCAGATGTGTTATGAAGCATGAGGATGAAGAATGAGTGGCTTCACTCACCTGAGAAGTGCAATGAGTCCCAGAAATGCACTGCCTAAAGTATCTTATTGCTATTACAACATGGAAATTATTTTAGAAAAGGTCACACCCACAGAGCTAGTAGGAATGATTAGATATGAGTGATCAAGGAGGCAACCATACAGACTGTAATTTACTGTTTAATAAATAAGAGAACTCCACTACAATGCTTTTAAAAATAAAGAGTACATTTTTAAGATTAAAAAGAACCTCCTTGCTCAGGGGAAGTGCTGCCCTGGCCAAGCGTGACTGTCAAAGCTCAGCTACAGCAACCTAGAAAATGTGGTGTTTTAGCTACTATATCTGCCCCAGAAGATATCCATGGTGACGTTTGTCCAAACCCAAAGCTTTCAGGAGATGCAAAGGCATTTCTGGCACCTGCAAAGGTGAATGTCACTCCACCTCAACTGGTTTGAACTCAGCATGCAAGAAACAGCTGATGGGAAGCACCCATTTCCTCTTAGTCTGCCAAGTCCGACCCTGGGAGCGGCCATGAACTACCTGGGTTGGAGAGTGCTAAAGAAGAAAAGCTTTGTGTCCCACTGTTAGAGACAGTTAAGATGCTGTTAGAGATAGCAAATATTTAAAATGTTATTATTAGTTTTGTTGGAGCTTTTATCACCATTTGTTTCCTTTACAATGAAAAATCCCTTCCCTTCCAAAGAGTTGAAACAACGTGATGTCTTTTTTTATGCAGATTTTCTATTAAAATAATAATAATAAAAAAAGATGTTTCAAAAAATGAAACTTTAAAAATACCATCCATCATTTTACAAACAACCGGCTGCAGTTGGGTTTGTTGATGTACTATCTAACTGAATATGGCATATTATCAACTATTGAATGGAAACGACATTTTCATTTTGGAAAAAAAAAAAAGAGGTAAAGAGGTTTTTTTGTTTTTTTTTTTTTGTTTGTTTGTTTTGTTGTTTTTTTTTTTTTTGGCAAAAGTTGGAATCCTAGCTAGTTTTTGAAGTATTATCATCTTTTCCTATAAGGTTTATACTAAGATCACTCTCCTATTTTCATTCTTGGCATATGACTACCAAACAGCCTACTAGTATTTTCTTCTCTATCCGTACCTATTTATCAATTACATCATAATTTACCATTATCTTCAGGAGATTTCTTTAATTTTATGACAATCTTTTATTTCATTTTTCCTGATACTCCAAGCAGGAAAAACAAAACAAAACAAAACAGTAAACAATAAAGAAACAGAGGGAAAAAAAGAAAAAAAGTAGTTTCCAATTTTAAACCAGCGTATTTTGTACTACTGCTAGTCTGCTCTGGATACATGAGATTTTGATCCAGGTATCTCATGTACTTTTGACTTTGCTATCACAATGAGGTATTAAAATTAAGAGACTTCTAGTTTTGCTCCTCTGAAAGTACTGTTCAAAGTTATTCAAAGAAAGGATAAAGAGTAGTAACTAATCAAAAGGATGAAGAATACTTGAGGAAGTATTCCCAGAGCCCAGTCAAGGTACATTACCAAGACATGATACCATGTAAATAAGCTGAGCAGCCAGTATTCACCACAACAGCAATGTACAGAGGCAGATCTTATCAGAGAGTAGTGATATTTAATCAAGCTATATAAATGTAGAAGGTGGAAAGACTCCCACCATTTCCAGACTCCTCGTGCTGAAAGACTATCAGTTAAAACAGACATATGAAGGAATGTAACAAAACAGAATTTGAGTGTTTTCTTGCTTGTTTCCATCTATCTTTTGTTCTGCAGAAATACAATAAAGTGGAAAAAAAATGTTTTAAACAGTAAAGAAAGTCTCACATTCAAGATAAATTTATAAGGCATTTACTGATTGTCAGAATGCAACAGTGCTGTAATTTACTCCTCCTAGAATGAAATTCTTGTGTTGTCTAATTTTTAGAGATTTCTCTGGGAATAAACAGAACCAACAACGTCACTGATCTCAGCACTTGAGAGTAGGCTGGATCCCGCAAAGCTTTGTCTTTCACATTGCAGAGCATCAGCTATGGAAGGTCTTCAGGAGTGGAGGAGGACTTCCCAGGTATGCATCCTGTAGAAGAATTTGATTTGCAGCCAGTTGTGGCAAACAAGCTATGTTGTGCTGGGCAGTGGGCTCAGTTACCTTCACCAAAGGTTTCTTGGCATAAGAATTCTGCCTGCTCCAGCTGGAAATTGCAAAATGGCAACAAAGCAATTTTCCTGTGTTTTTTTCCTTGAGAGATGGCTTGCATGCCCTCATTTGCAAATGTTGTCAGGACAATGTCAGGTTGCTTTAGGCCAAACATTCAGATTGCTTATCTATATTTTATAAAACTTAATCCCACTGGCAATATTTGCTTGATTTCTCTAGTGGTTCCAATGAAAACAGTGTTTTATTTGGCTTTAAACTGTGATCATAGATGAAACATTACAGGACTATGCCAGATATGAGGGCCAGACATTGAAACTAACTCTAACCAAAAATTGAAACTACTTAATCTGCTTATTAGTATAAGAGCTGCAAAAAAGGGGAAAAAAAAAGACCTAAAAAAAAAAAAATTGCTTACAGAAAGAAACACATTCTGATTTATTTACATATGGTTGTATATAATGGAATTATATATGCCTATGATTCTTTTTTTTACTGGAAAATATTCCTTTTCAGTGGCTCGGTGGTGCATTTGCCTCTTTTTTGTGCAGTAACAGACCCTGATGCTTTCCAACATGCTACGGGTACAGTACTACCAGCTTCCCGTCTCTGAGCCGCAGGGTCCCAGCCGTGGCAATGCTCATTAGCAGGCGGCAGTTGGATAATTTATCAGCCAGCCGGCACGTGGAGCTTCACATCTCTCGTCTGCAATTCAAGGGGGACATTTCCCTCCAGCCTATTCCCACTCCCAGTTTAACCCTTCAGCAAAACTTCTGCACTATCTTTGCAAGGAGTCCTAATCCACGCTAAATATGCTAATCAAGAAATACCTTGAGGGTCTTTTTTGATCGTTTCAGTTAAACACATATGCTAAACCTGCAGCTTTCAGTGTTATCTTCAGTGAAGAGTCACTGTCCCTGCTATAGGAAATACAATTTGCTTTGTCCTGTATAATAGGCAGGTTTTAAACGCACTGTTTTTTATTAACAACCGCAGGCTGAAAGATTAGCTCAGGAGGATAAGTCCCATGGGGCAGGATGGATGCCCTGTCTGAGCACTCTGACCTCCCAGCCAAAAGGCATGGCCACAAATATTGGGTGGGGAGGGGATGGAAGTTGAGATGTCCACTCTGCTGGGATCTCCATCAGTGTGCTTGCAGCGAATGGCTTTGATGCGGCAGCCCCATGATGGATAGCAGAGGAAGTCCATCAATTTTTGCAGCTAGCCTTTTTTTTTGCGGCGAGACTCCCCAGAAAGAAAAGTGTCAATAGGAAACACAGATGGGGCAAGTCTCAGAGGCACTGCAGTGTGCGTTGCCAGATAGCCAGAGAGAAGCCATCGCCCCAGAGAAATGGCTGCATGACTCCTACACCAGCAGGCTTGTACTTCTCAGAAAAACCCTCTGGGATCTGCTGGCTGTGGGAGAGAAACCTGCCTTACTCTGAGTTTGAAAAACTTTGCCTCCTCCCATGGACATTTTATGGAAATATCTGCTAGCAAAATCTCACGGAATTTTCCTCCAATCGATATTATTTCTTGCAGGCTTTTCCATAGACAGAAGAGGCGTATATGCCTGTAAGATCATGTTACACTGAGTACGAACACTGGAAAAGAGGAGGACTGAGAAGCGCGCTGAAGAAAATGGCGGATCTTCCTCCTCCTTGCCTCCCAACACCAGTAAGTGGCTGAGCCTGGGCGATGCTGCGCTCCTACCCGCCTAGGGATGGGAGGCTTGTGGTGGAAGGGAGGAGAAAAGGAACAGCACTGAGGTTAATTCAGAATGGGTGCTCCTTCCTCAGAGCCTTGCTCTCTCACCACAGGTACTGGCTGAGGATGGGACCCTGTGTACTAAAACAGACCCTATGTAAATATTCTATCTTCCTGAGTGAAGCAAAAAATGCCGACACCATCATTTGTGGTTCTGTTATTTAAAGGGTCACTAATCAAGCGGTGAACTTACCTTGCCAACAAATCTACACACGGGCAGCCCATACTCATGTGGCACTGCCCACCCTGCCTCCCTCATGCACTCAGCCATCTCCTGCCTAAACCGGGCTCAGTTGAACCTGGGCAGCGAGCCCTGAGGGATCACCAGGGTGTGCTGTGTTCAGCACTGTGGGAAATGCCAGCCATAGCCACCAACAGCAGCTCTACAGCAGTGACAAGACTGGGAAGGGTTAAAGTTTTGTCTGTGACACTGAAATTGAGGCCAGCTGTAGGTCATATTCACGTCCCAGTCACAGGAAAATGAACCTGTGAGACAGAACCTAATTATCTGCTAAACCAAAAGCCAGTCTCAGTTCAATAACTTACGACAGAGCTGGCAGCCAGATATAGTGTTGCCATGGTAACGCTGAAAAAAAAATCCACTGCAGTAGAGAACAAGAAGGAAAAGAAGGAGACTGTAACCCTAAATATGCTGTAGCCATTTGATCTTAGACAAGTGGATATGTCGAAAGAGCCGGATTGCTACAACTGTCTATCCACTTTAATATCCTCTATAATTACTGAAATGAAAAATGCAATTACAGTGTGCTCTGAGCTAAAAACCAGGAGTCACTGGCTAACTGAGAATTAATTTTAGAGGGAACAATATCAGCTTCTTTCCCCTCTCAAAACACACAGACTTACAAGTATGTGGGGGCTGGAGAGCAGAGGCGCCTGCTTCCCGCTAGTCCGAAATCACTTCATGCCAATCAAGCCCTCAGTTTTCACCATCACCTTCCCCTCCTCCCTCTTCTTCCGCCACAAGCAATTATACATGAGGGAAAAGTTTAGCAGAGCACAGCACTAAAACTCTCACTTCGTAGACCGCAATGTCTGAATGACTTGCAGCTATGAGTGACATGAGTTTACAGGTCTCAGCAAAACTCCTCAGAATGGTCCCTTGTCAGAAACATGCTGGAGACCATATAGCAGAGCACCCAACTGTGAGGACCACGGAACCACGATCATTTTTTCAGAGATATGGATTTGATATCAAAAAGATCCATTGTGATTTCATGGGAGAACGTGTGTCTGATTATGTGTGTGCCTGTTAAAGACTGAGATTTTAAATGAAGCATCATGGTTAGAGACTACAATTCAAAACAAATCAAGCATTTTTTTTTTGGCCTGTACTGCTATAGAGGTGTTCTCAGCTTGCTGCCAGAGCTCTCCATGCTACCCAGAGCAGCTTGCTAACAGTGAGATTTGGCCCCCAGAAGCTGGCGACTGCATGGTTTCCGTCTCTCACATAGCCGTGATAGCAGAGTCAAAATTGCTAATGTTCTTACTAATGTCTTACTAATTTTATGAGAGATTTCTCAAAAATAATAGTATTTGAGGGGATTAGGATAGCAAAATCATTTCCAACCCAAATGTGATTAAGAAATATTATTGTCTTCAAATTTTTACTGTGTGTAACCTTTTTCCTTTTTTTTTTTTCTGACTGGGTAAAGTGAAGTCCAGATTTAGCAGTCCTTTTTCTGAAAAAGCTCTCGTTCCAGTAATAACGCTGTCTGAATAAGTAATATGCACTTCAGGTATGGTGCCTTCTGAAGTGGGTTATGTATCAATCACAGCTGCACAGTGCTGTGCAGGTAATGGAAAGAAGCAAAATTCATTCAGCAGTAAGTTATTGCTATTCTGGCTGTTTTTTAAAGATACAAAAACAAACAAACAAGAAAATACCACCCAAATAGTGCAAACTTACAAACACGAAACTCACCACATGCAACATATTCTGTTGGTCTTTCTATATCTCCATATTGTTTAAGACTAGCGTCCTGATCTTGTAAATGCTAACTATCAGCATCTAGTCCAAGGAGTAGTTAGATTGAGCTGGTGGAGGTGTTTGGCACCTGCAGTGAATTTGAGCATGACCCTTCTATACATGCACAGGTTTTGTTAACAGTAATGTGAATCTAAGTGGGATCACAACACCATTTTAAATGAGCCAGCCTGACACTCAGGGTAACTGAGGTCTGCTAAAGTCAGAGGGCCTGAGCTTGTTTATGCTGTTCATGAATTTGGCATCGCTAAAAATATAAATTGCGCTTTTCTTTAATTGAGATTTGTATTTCTGAAATGCTAGCAATGTGCTTTTCAACTAGCCAGAATGTGCTGAGTTTCTTCAAACTGTGTAAAGGATTTTTAAGAGTCTTAAGTGGCTGCTGGAAATTGGCATCAATTCACTGATTTTCAGTGTTCACAGAGTAAACTCAGGAAACTGATAACTCATTTTTGAGAGAAATTTTCTAACAATGCCCCTGAACCTTTCCTACAAAGAACAATCTCATAGGAAATTTAGAGACATGAACAAAGCAAAAGAAAGGGAAAACTATTGGCAAAAGGAAATATTTAGAGAATGGAAATTCTGCTCCCATTTAAAGAAGCAAAACAAAAATACCCCTCTTTCATACATGGAATAAGGAACAAAAATCTGAATTTGCTACTCAGATGCATTTGTTTCCCCCTGAGACTGCAGGCAGTCTAAAAGAGTACTACCAAAAACAGAACTGCTTTGTCCCTCTCAATTACACTGACCTACTGAGAAAAGATAGGCTCAAAGGAGAGTTCTGGATCAGGTTTGTGCTCCCACTGCATAGTGAAGCCATCTCTATTAGCTGTACTTTGGATATATCCATAAAATGAATGGAGATTTTTCTGGAAAGGAAGAAACCATCCTTCTCTATGATGTTAGTGACATCATAACAAATCCCTGGACTGCACACTTTAGACTGCTCACCACAGCCATGAAAGGGGTGAAGTATAGCACTGACATAGTAAGTATTTACACAGCTGAAATCCGAACAAGTCTTTTAGTTATCTTCTTTTTGTAGAAAACAGCAGGAAAAGACCGCTAAAGAAAAAGAGAGCACTATTTTGTACTGATAGAAACATTAGAGACAGACAGTGATTAAATAGTTTATCTTCCAACATCAACATTAAAAAAATAAAGAAAAAAGAAAATGTGGCATGGTTAAATTCTGGTTTTACATTCATGTATAAAACTCCATCTTACTTAAATCTGAGTTACATGCAAACATCCATTGACAGATTTCACTACACTGCGTTTTCACTCAACTTCCTCTGAGAATACAAATTCCAAAAATAAAGTGGGTTGTGATAGTCACACAGGAATATTTTAAGAGAGATGCATTTTTCTGAACAAAGTACTTAGTTTGCAAGGTCCGTGGGAGTCTAATTGGATGGGACACAACACAGGTTTCCCACTTGTAGTTACCTACTGCTGTCTGAGATGCCCTGCTGTGCCTCAGACACCTATTTGAGCTGGCAGTTATGTTGCACAGTACCTACAGACTTGGGGCCTTTCGGAGAAGATCAATAGGATGACCTAAGGCAAAGAGAATGAGAAACCTTCCAATAACGTGTCTAGTACTAACTTTAACAGTCATTATCATTAGGACAAGGAAGCTATATTCCTTTTAACATGAGACATGAAGAGTCATTTCTGAGGATATTGGCAGCCCCAAGCCCAATGGCCCTCCATAGAACTGGTAGCCTGGGCCTGATGCTGCTCTATCCACCCACAGCACAGCCCCTTTGGAAATGTGCACAGCACACAGGAGCAACCTCAACCAAAATATTCTTTGTTTTCTGAGTGGACTCGAAAGCTGTAAGCAGCTTTCCAACTGCACTGTGTAGTTATATGCTCTAGTGACAAATAAGAGAAAAGTGCCACCCATGTGATGGGCAGTTTAAATGACTAAGCAAAGGAGATAGCAATAAAGAAGTGGTCTATTTCGTCCTGGGTGAGCTGAATGATATTTTTATACAGAATGAACTGTATTTTCTTACTTAGATTGGTCAACACTGTGCTCAACAACTAAAGTTAAATTTTGACTATGCTGTTAGGTCAAAGACAAATGCTGCATAGGCATATGAACACATTTAACAGGCCTCTTAGACTGTGCTATAGTTGTCCTAATGAACTAGAATTATACAGCAAAGTAGTTTTACTTGCTCTAATCCTTCGCAAATCAGCAGTTATCAATAGATATTAAATTTTGATTTTGAAACAAGAATTTTGTGACTGTCTTAAAAATGGGGAGTATCAATTACTTCAGATAGTCTTGAGTACAAGTGCACAATTTACAAATTGTGAATCATCCAATCAAGCTGCTGTATCAAAAGCTAAATTTTTTGCTTGAGCTAAACAAAGAATATTTAAACTTTTGTTCCATTAAGAATATAATAGTTATATTATATAGCCTGGATAGTTTTGAATTGCTTTAAATGACACACAGTGAGGTTGCTTGATTTGTTACTATCTTTGTTGCAGTTTTTAGATCCTGAACTAAATATTGTATTTCTTTGCCTAGACCTAAACAGAATTTTTCAGTCTGCAAAAATCCTTTTCCAGAGCTAGTATTCAGTTTTGATTCAGGCTTCAATGCAAACTTTTCATTTTGTTGCTGAAATCTATGCCTCTGTAGGTACAATGTCCTGACTACACCTGCCAATGTGCATTACATTGTTCTCTCTGTAATTTGGAATATGAAAGAAGAAAGGACCAAGTTCATGGTATGAGGCTTTGGAGGAATAGAAATAGTTTAAGTAAGTGCTTTGTAAGAATGGTAACCACTCTTAAAAATGTTTACTTTTCAAGACATCTTAGCAACTGGAGCCAATGACAAAAATTCTCCTGGACCGTCACAAGGCCACAGCATTTCTTTATGGAATCTAAATGGCTGCAGGATGCTTTTGTCTTTCTTTGTACCAATAAAAACTGCCTTGAGAATATCACAGCACCAAATCTTATAGTCCTTATCTTTTTCTCCTTAAAATCTCTCCACTGTACAGAACAGTGTGTCGCTGGAAAATTTTGCCAATAAGCTTTGTTTATCATTAAAAACAAAATAAACAAACAAAAAACAGGACAATCTGTCAGATAACAGCACATTACAAATTCTATCTGTCAAAAAATCACTTGGAGAAAACAAATTAAGTGAGAACAATAACACAGGTTGAATAGAAGTGTAATGCCTTGGAAGTCCATGCAAACTACTTACATAGGCTCCCATTTTTTCTCAGTTGCCTTCAGTCACAAATGGCTCTGTAGAACACGGAGATATTTGTAACCAAGAACAGATAGCATTATTAAGGTAACAAAAGACTCTTTGCAACAAAAGAAAAAGTAATTCAACAAATGCATAGAAGAAACAAAAAAAAGTCTGCCAAGGGCACTTGAACAGGTTGGTATCATTTATTAGTTACTGGATTACAGTCTGCAGGGGACAGGAAAACACAACAGAGTACTATCACTATACCTGTCCCAGTCTTATCCTTTTACCCAGGAATGTGCAGGCAGCTATTGTCATTGAAAAGATTCTGGGCTAAGATGCTAGCAATTTGCTAGATTGTTAACATTTCTTTCCACACCAGAGCCCTCTCTGTTTTGCTGCTTCTTAAGATATACTGAGATAAAGCCAATGGACAGTGTCTAGACATCACATACCTATGGCCTTTGAAAGTCATTTGATGCACTAGGTCTGTGTTATACATGCATGGGTTTAATGAGGTTCTTATCAGATTTTCAGTAGTATTGTACAGCAGGCAAGAAAGACAGAACAAGTGAAAAATCCTTACCTTTGATTTCATACCTGTTGCTATAGACACGGCTACATGTTTCATGCTATTCTGTTTGAGGGGCTTAGGCATGGTATGACCACCTTCGTATGCTAAGGACATTTTCCTTTTTCAACTTCATGTGGGATTGAATCTGTTAGCAAATTTGGGCACAGCTTGCTAATTTGGCTTAGTTTATCATACGTGCATTACATCTTGCCACCTTCCCCCTCCTCTCCCTCCCTTTTTTTATTACTGAAGTGTCCTCCAGATGGTTTTGTTTCTCTGAATGAAGAAACTGAAATTTTACAAAGCATGGTATCTGCTTGTTCAACAATTGGAAAGACAATTTCAGGGTCATTACTGGACCTTCAGGCACTGAAGGTCTGGTGCTGAGTCAAAGCCTTGAGTCAGGACATTGATTGCACAATACCTATTCAGGACACAAGGGAGTTGCTCCCAAAAACAGCCTTCCTCTGTAAGACCTGTTGTGCTTTGTATCAGACATTTCAAGGGAGGCAGGTTTTGGATAATATTTACTTGTATTTGTTAGTGCAATAGTACTGGGATTATTACAGTTGCAATCCTTATTCCCCTTCCTTGTTAATTGCAGATATTTTGCCATAAGAGTGTGTTCCTACAGATTTAGGAAAAAGAAGAAAGGAGAACAGAGAAAGGCAAAGGGAAAGGAAAAGGAAAAGGAGAAGGGATAGGGGAAGGGGAAAGGGAAGGGAAAGTGACTCGGTGCACTGACCACTGCCCTGTGGAGCCATTCCAGGGCCCAACCACTCCCTAGTGAAGAATCTTTCCCTAGCCCCAACCTAGCCCTCCCCAGACACAGCTCCATGCCATTCTCTAGGGCCCTGTCACTGTCACAGCTCAGCGCTGCCCCTCCGCTCCCTGGGAGGAGCTGCAGCTGCCATCAGGCCTCCGTTCAGCTCCTCTGCTCTGCGCCGCACCAGCCTTGGCACCTCAGCCTGTCTTCACATTTCTTTGCCCTCCAGACCCTTCACCACCTTTGTTGCCCTTCTTTGGATACTTTTTAATAGTTTTGTGTCCTTCTTTCATTGCAGTGCCCAAAGCTGCATGCAGTGCTCAATGTGAGGCCAAACAGTGCATAGCAGAGAAGGACAACCCTTTCCCTCTCCCTGCTGGCAGTGCTGGGCCTGATGCACTCCAGGTACGGTTGGCCTTTTGGGCTGCCAGGGCACGCTGCTGTCTCATGTTCAACTTGTTGCCACACGCTCGGAGACATTCCTTTCTTTCCATCGAGTGTAGGCTACCTACTGGAAGTAGGAGGTAGTAAAAGGGTAAGATATTTCAGGTTGCACCATCATCCAAAGGAGCTGTGCCCATCACCTTCAACAGACTGTCAGAAAAGCAAGTTACTTTCCCACGCCTACATGGAACCTGGTCCTATGATGCATTGCTTACACACACATATTTCAGTAGTATTAAACTGTATGCTGGAAATGAAAGTAACTGTAAAACACAACTAATCCTTCATCAAGATCATGGAAATTCTGAATAAGACACACAAAAAAAAGAACAAGACAAGGTTTGGAGTATCCCAAGGTTTGTGAAATGATATTGATTTCCATTCAAATCAGGTCTTTTACTTTTCTTGAAAATGTCAAGGTGTCAGCCTTGGCCATTACCAGACTGTGATTTATAGTAGAGACAAAGCGATAATACTCAGGTGACTGTCTGGGACTGTACTGCTATGTCTGGAAAGGCTACAGATGACAGCCATCTCTTTTCTTAACCAACTCGCGTTGCTTATCTTAGGATCAGCCTTCACACACTTCTCCTCCCTAAATCCTTGATAGAGAAATGATAAAGCATATAGGCTTGAAGATTTACTGAGATCAGACAAATAAGCATTGTAAAGGGAGCAGGCTACAGGACTTGGGAGAAACACATTAAAAATAATCCTCTAGTTAACTGTATGTTAGCTATTTGGATGAATACCTGTAAAATGTAAGACTGATTGCCTGCTTTCAGCACATGGATGTTTTAATCCATCTGTATAATCTATTTCTGTAATTCAAGTATACTAGAAGAAAGAAAATGCTTAAACCAAGGAAGTTTTCAAATAGCAAGAATAGTACACCTCTTGTAATTTCCTTTTGAAATTAAACACAATTTATTATCAATAAATAAAATACTGGAAGTTAAAAGTTACTTGGCTACTATTTGGGTAAACACTGCTGAGCTAATTCTGTTAGTTCTCTCCTTGGCGTGAAAATCAGCTTGAATAAAGGTAACAGAAGTAGCGATAATTAAGATGCTAAACTCCTACTAATTTCAATTGGAATTATGTACCTTCAAGTAGCTCAGACAAGCCTTTTTCAAATCTACTTCTCTCTTTATCTTCAGCTACAGTTGTAGTCTCAATATAGTGGAATGAAAGAGAAAATACAGTATATGGGTAAGAAAGTCAACTAAAAGAAAAGAGGAATTACTAGCACATCAAATTATACCATTCCTGACGTTGGGTATCTGGTCCTGCTACTAGTATTTGTAGAGAACATTGACAAATTGAGAAGGGTTTACAAAAATAAATAAATAAATAAATTAGCAACATGATTCAATCTTTCAAAAAATGTATCTTCCAGTAAGGAACTGAAGACAATCTCATTAGTTTAGCAATGAAAAAGCTAAGAGGTGATTGATAGCAAATGACCATTTAAATTATCACAAAAAAATTCAGTAGCTGGAAGCTGATGCTAAACAAATTCCAAATAGAACTATAGCATAATTTTTTAATGGCAAAGTAATAGACTAATGGAACACTATTCCTCAGGAGGTTATAGATTCTTTGTCATCCTGAATCCTAAAATATACATGCAAACCAAACAGAAATTGTTGGTGTTGATGTGGGAGTTGCTTGGTGAATTTTGGTTGTGCATATTTTATGGAGGAAGTCAGACTAGATGATTGAGTTTGCCTTGGCAGCAGACATGATATTTCTACTATGTGTGGGAGATGCAGTGGAGGAGATAAGGTTAAAAAATAAAAAAGAGGGACGGAAAGAAATAGGAGCTGTCTGGTTGTCTTCTTTGCATAGTGAATGTAAGGTGCAAACCTTGTGCAGTACCATGTTTTATACTTGAGTAAACTGTAGATGGATCAGAGTATAGGATGGTATTCAGGCACGAGTTCTGACACATGGCAGGAGAGTCTGCAAGTCCACTAAAAAGACCCCTGCAGATATTAAAGTCTGCTGCCATTTCATTATCTGAGCTGGATTGTCAGATGAAGGTCTTTTTTGGGCCAAATCCTCTGGAACATGATTTCTATCATGTAGTCTATAAACATTTTAGAAAAATTCTCATCTTGGTAATCTTGAGCTACTACATTCATTTTGTTACTAGCTATTGCAGAAAATCATTAGGGCCATTCAAAGATATTAATCAGCAAAATAAGTAAATGTGGATGCCAAACAATGTTAAATTTCATTAAAAACTAAATGAATATTGGGATATGAGATCTCATAATTTGTTAAAATGTGCACCTCTGTCTTCCCAGGCACAGTCAGTGCAAACACCCAAAGGAAAAAATAACGCATTGACCACTGACCGTTTCTCTATTGTTATTTGCATTATACTGCAGCCTCAGAACTCTAATGAAAGTTCAGGTCCCCCTGTGCTCACTGCTGTGCTCCCAGTTAGCAGCAATTCCCATGCAAAATGGCCCTAGGTTTGCACAGGCAGTGTTTCAGGGAAAAAAAAAGGAAAGGTTCGCTCTGAAATGGAGCTCAAGAGAATTGACTGCATTCTTGCTGGGTGCCAGAAAGTGACTCGGAATCTTTGGCCATTGGTGTAGGGAAGAAGAACACGTAGGCAGCAGCTTGGAAACATTTGAAGGGTTTTAAAAAAGTTTTAGTTATTGCATGTAGTAATTTTGATTTCCCACTAGCGTTTAAGGAATGATTACCAAATTTTAGAAAGCCAAACTGCAGTCTTCGGAATTTATTAACTCATAAAAACCTACCAAAGTGCAATACCAAGATACTGGCAACACCCACAAGAACCCCTAACCCTGTGAGTCAGTGCGAGAGGTTTCCAGCACCACACTGGTAACCAGTCTTGTCTTTAAACATTTGTCCATTTTTTTTAGAATCAGATGCTCCAATGACTCCTAAAACAGTAATATCTCGACCATATTCCTCTATTTCAGTACGAGGCACGTTTGAAAGAATTAATATCCAAAATAATATGCTGACATAATGAACATGAGAGGAGCAGTATCTCCCAGGTTTATCTACGAAGTAACAGTCAGTCTAAGTTGCTGAATACTCCAGTGTGTATATAAATACATTAGCAGAAGCTGCAAGCGCTGTGAATCTTCAGTCTTGTGAGAAATCTTCCTAACAGAGAGATGAACCCTCCACCCTCAGGGAAAAGCTGTAAATCCAGCCACAAAATGGCTGCCCCGGCCATTTTGCAGGGCAAGCTGGATCATTGCTGAGGCCAGCGCCACTCTGGGCCTGCACAGATACAAAGGGCGATCCACTGCCTGGCTTCCCGTGGGCTCAGGGTCCATGGCCAGCATGGGCAGCCCACATTGAGGATTTGTAGAGCAGAGGGCTGCATGTCTGCTCTCTGCCCAGAGTGGAGCAGGATCACCAAAATTCTTGAAAATGTTAACCCAGCTAAATGCTAGTGGCAAATAACTGTTCCGTGGCAAATACTTAATCACATCACAAGCAGAAGCTACCTGTGCTGGAGAAAGGTGCGGAAAGTCATTCCACATCTCCTTCACCCCCACATTACTGCTATTAAACCTGTTTTACAAATCATCCTCTGTTCAGCCGTGTGGATACTGGAGCTATCCTGCCATTCTTGAGAAGACAATGATTAAGAAGTTTATGTGGAGGACAGTAACTATTAAGCAAATATATTATCCCGGACAACTATTTTTTTCTTAACAGGGCTGAGGGAGGAGATACAGATTCTGTTAAAAAACTTACAGAAGTTTTAGGGCCAATTTAAATGTGTTTAATTTTCAAGTTGAAGAACTACTACGGAGACACATAATGACAAGAGGTGGAAGCCTAGCTGATTCAAACTCCTGGAAGAATGGAGCTAGCATTAGCTATAAGTAGGGTCTTATACTGCACCACAGAAGGGCTAAAACAAAGCGATGGTCACCACGGAGGATGAGAAGGTGAGAGGGGGCAGCTGCCCAGTGTAATGACCTGTAACTAGGAATACTGCAGTTCTATCTCACAGAATAACCGCTGGCAGAAAAACAATTAGCTCATCCAATTCTACTGTGTACACATAAAATTTAGAAGGAGAAAGACCTAGAAATCGCAGGAGGATCCCACAATCAAACTTATTTCTATGCACAGAGTTGTTTCCTTCACATCAAAGGCATTTTGTAGAAAGAGTGCAGAATAGACAGTGAACCATGAAGACTGTTCCACTGCTAACTGTCTCACTTGTGTGAAAATCAGTATATAAATCGGATAAAAAGAATTTACTTATTTATGCATTGAAGATACTCTCTTTATCTGATTTACCTTCATCTGATGGAGATGCTTTGCGTAAAGGGATGCATTATGAAGAAATGCATTCTGCTAGGAAAGGCTTGAGCTGGAAATTAAATCCTGTGCTAAACTTTTCAAGAAGTATCTACCTTCACTGAACTCTTTTCATGGTCCTGCTTATTTCTACTTTAAACTTCTCATTTATTGTACTTTAAGCTCCATCAGTGAATGTAAATGGGGTTTCACTATACGTTTAGTGCATTCAAGCATTCTTTGTTACAGTTCCCACCCTGGCGCATTATGTGAGCTCTGCCACGGAAGTCCAGCAGTCGGTTTGTTTTCTGCTATTAATAAAAGAACCTACTTTTCGCCACTTCTTTGAAGAAGTTGAAAGGGCTACATGTTAGAGGGGGAGGTGGTGGGGAACAGACTGTGGTGTAATCCCCAAACGCAAATGCTGTCTAGATTAGAAACCTCCCAGAAGAAAATCTACAAATGCTAAGACTGTGCTTTTTGTGTGATGAACAGTAGAGTAATAACTTAGCCACATACTGGGTTCTGCCTAATGCTTAAGGAGCCTACTAGGTGAAAGGAATTAAATGAAAAAAAAAATCTTCCAGTTGGCTCTGTGCCGATGCTAGCCAACCCTTTCAGTACCCAGTGACTTACTAGTGGAACTATTTTCATTTGTATTTCATCACTAAGGTTTCTTAATATAATACTTCGGGTTCTGTTAAAATAAATAAACTCAAGAAAAAAAAATACAAAACAAAACAAACAACAACAACAAAAAAAACAACCCACCAAATGGGATTTACACATTGCCAGTGTTTTTACAGTCCAGGAAAAGCTTAATTAAAGGGGTGGTACATGTCTCTGCTGAATAGCTGTTTTTCCTTCATACCTTCCCATGCACAACACGCACACATCCAAGAAAAGAGGCTGGGGGTGGGGGTGGTGCAAGAAAACCTCCCAAAAACCACTGCCCAAATTACCAGCCTTAAACCGCTCAGTACAGTCTTGTAGGATTGCATGGCCACTTAAATAAATATGTGTCCCTAGCAGAAAATCAGAACCTGCTCGTAACAACTCAAAAGTAGAAGAAAAGTACAGAATATTATCTGCTTCTTCCCCTGTGTTATTCAAGTGATGGTTTACTGTATCTAGTTTACCACGCAATTACTAAGTAATCCTTAATTCCTAAATAAGCAAGAACAGGAGTAATGATAGCAATCCCAAAAGTCGACCAAATAAACTTTATTATATAATCAACTGGATGATTCTCTGATTTATTTTAAATCCTACTTATTAGATTAAAAATGTTTATAAAGATAAAATCATTTTAGCATTGCTGATCTTAACAATCTTATGTTCACTTACTCTCATAGGATTTCATAGTCCATCCACCTGTTGTAACTCAGGCACTGTAAGCAAAACATAGCTTTGCACAAAAATTAATACAGTTAGGTGTCAGTAAGAATATAAGTCATCGGGTAAGAATACCTCTGGTGGTGCTTGGGGGTGGAATGATGCAGCACTCAACAAACTCTGAAGATGACCTATTGTAAGTATCAGAGAAGGACAAACGAGGTGATGAACATTTTATTTACATGGGATAAAAATACTTGAACAGAAAAAAAAAAATCTATTTTGTGAGTGATACAGCTTCAGCTGGCATTTTTATAGGGTTCCAGATATTTTTTTTGTTACACATCTCTGTATGACTACCTAGTTAGCCTAGACAGTGGATCTTTCTTTTTTCCTTTAGTTTTTTTCTTTTTCTTTTGTGCACTACAGACGGTTCCTGCGCAGAGATGGCTGCATTTCAGTGTGAAATTAACTACCCAGTCAGGAATTGAGCATAATCATCATATGGGCAAATCAAAATGATGGCTACAATTGCTGCCTACAGAAATTTTTGCTGCAGTGCATATTAACGCACCAAAAATGTTGTGTTAGCTAATAGTGAATGTGCTGATTTTCATTACCCATGGAAATGTGTAACATCTTATGTTAAATTTCATTGACATTTTTCATCAAGTGTGCAGAGCAATGCTCTGAAATGTGATAATTGTAGAATCTTGTTGTACAACTTTGAGTAAAATATTCGTTCCTCTAATTCCAGCAGTAATTAACTTGGATTGGAATTCCCCTGACTCATGTAACAGTCTTCAACATTATATTAATGGATCCTAGTGTTTATATAGTTTGAATAGAAATTCTGTCCCATAAATGTAATATTTTATTAAGGCACTAAAGATTTTCGGGTTAAAGAAAAGCATTGACTGAATCACTCTAGCCTGAGCTGTAAAGGATTTTTCTGGCTTAGGTTTAAAATGAAACAGTATCTTGTTGAAACTTAAAACGCTTCAAAATGAAGTTCTGGAAAATTGTTGCATCTCTCATGAAGACTAAAAATTAAAGTAGACAATTATCATAATAATAACCCAGTTGTACATGGCAGACAAAAGAGAAGCTAATACTTCTTTCTCTTTTTTGACTGATGTTTTGTTGGGCTGCAGCTAAACAGCACTTTAAGTTGACAGTAAATTAGCAAACAATATGAGGGAGGAAAAAAGAAAGAAAATCATGCAGGGGTTAAGATGTTTATGTAAAACAGTGATTTTCCTTTTTAAAATTAAAACGTACAAATAAGCTGGTGTCAGAGACTAGGTGATCCTTCATTTCCACCGCATTGAGCAGGCTCACATCAGCAGCAGACAGCCGTTAATATATGCGTCTGGCTCAGTCTGGTCTACCAACTAGGAATTCATCGAATTGTTAATATCATTCCTTTTTTGTATGCATCACACATCATTTTCACTCTCTCTCTCTCTCTCCCCCCCTCACGCTCTCTCCCCTTTGCAAGTGCTTGTGTTTTGGTTTTTTGTTTTTGTTGTAGCACAAGCTGATTACTCTGAAATCACATATTAAGTAGCATTTAGAAGTATTTTGTACTGGAGGAGCAAAAAGTCATATAGAAATGGGAGCATATTGAAATTCTGCACATACAGCTATGCGTAGTCTACCAGTGATGTTTCCATTTATTTGCACTAATAGATACAGCTTTCGTACACTGATGAAGTGTAAATAAGACTGCTTTTTGTGAGGTGTCTGCAGGCACTGTCACATAGTCCCGGGCAGGGGAAATGCTGTGGTGATCATGGTGGCAATTCTGCCCGATCAAAGGCTGGGTTTCTTCCTCCCTTCCATCCGCTTCTGCCCCACCACAAGGAGTTTAATGTACACTACAGGTTGGTTTTGCTGTGTTGAAACTGGGGAAAAAGAGGGAGGAGGTAAAAAGGAAGGCAGTACACCAACTTCTTCATCTCTATGACAAGGGGCAGCAGCGAGTACTATGGGCAGAGAGGAGGCACCAGAGCTATCCCAATTCAAGCAGTGATGCAGAGGCAGTACTGTGTATTCACAGCTTTTGCTGTAGCTCCAAATAAGACAGGTAGGAGTTTCTCATGGTTCATTTCATTTTCACTCTCACTGCAGAGAAAAAAATACTTGAAATCTTCACACTGATAGAGATGGACATTTCATACTATAGTTTCACATGCATTATACACAGAATATTAAACCAAAACGAGTACCGAATATGAACTATGAACATTCAAGAATATTTTGCTGACTCAAAAATAAATGCAATCCACAGTCTTTCATATGTACAGACGTGCGCACCGTATATCTGATTAAATATATTAGGATTTTTATTTTGATAAATTATATGCATAATTTAAACTGTTTACCAACATGCCTATACCTACCCACATTATAGTTTCATCTCATTATGTAGCTTGAATGATCAGAGTGCATTCACCTGAGCAGTGCCTTAAATACAACCTTTTCAGGACTGAAAACTATGAGTATTATACATAATGCATGTCAGCTGCTACCAAAATGCTTTCTTGGCGTAGCACCTAGCTGAGTGAATTAGTTTTTCATATACAAATTCAGATCAACTTCTGTAATATCATCTGAATAGAAGTCAGTGGTGTTCAATAACACATCTGCGTAAAAAGAAATTACCTCCATGACTGAATGTTTGCAAGTAGCTCTTTTGAGTGTTCTGAGTATGTGCGATTGACAGTTTATGATGAAAAGAATTGCATCTTTACAGGAACTGTATCATCATTATAATTGGTAAGACAATATTTTTATGACTATTTAAGCACTAATTATACCTTGAGCAACTTGAAAGCTATGTACAGCGCATAGTTTCTGTCTCTTAATAAAACAAGACAACAAGAAGAAGTATTACACTAACAGATAAGAACAATTTATTTTAACAAAAGTATTGACGCTTACAGTAAAACACAATTCCTCCCACACAAGTGGAAAAAAAACACTGCAGCCAAAATACCACTTCTGAAATGAACAAATAGTTTGGATGCCTGATCTGTATGAAGCCTTTGTCTCAGTGAAGTCTGATATATCAGCAAGGTCCTGCAGCATCTTGGTTTAGACACAGGAAACAGAGAAAAATGAATTAGAACTAACCCACCTACAAAATGTTAAGAAATACAAAGGTAACTAAGCATGACAGATCAGAAATTTAAGAGCAATGAATGGTGCAGAACAACTCATGCCCCTGTAAATCTTCCTATGCAAAGTCAGTGAAGTACTTAGCATATTGGGGACAACCTAAAACGCAGTATGCTGTTGGCAGTAGGAGGAAAAATGCAAAAGACTTTGAGTTGAAGCTGAGTTCAATTCTCAGGGTACTGCCAGCTCCATATAAATTTAACAGGTACACAGAATGTGATTCTGTGAGTGAAGTGATATTAATGCTGTAGTATGATTTTTACACTAATGTTCTCTATCAGATTAAAATTTAAACTGAGACAATATTTTTAAACGTGATATCATGTCCTCACTTAGACAAAGAAAAATAATGGCAACTAACTATAAAACTGTCTTTGTCCCCTATTAAAGGAAAAGCTAAGCAACAGTTTTCTTGTAGACTGAAAGCATTACTCGAAAATCAAAAGAATGAATGCTTTCTAGGCCTCAAACATCAGCATTTGTGCTTTATGTTTTAAAATTTAATTAAGTGCTTTAGCAATACAGCTGAAAATACACTGTGTGGTAATTATCTACCAGAAATGTCTGTAACGATAATGTTATGTTATGGTTGAAAACCTTTGGTATATTTTAGTACCTGGTGGGTTGGTGGTTTTTTTTTCTTTGTTTTTTATTTTTTTGTTGTTATTCTTTTGATTCTTTTTTGAGGTATGAATTGGCATTCAGTTTAAATTTTAATACTAAATGTTACATGGCATCTAGTCCAGTTTCTTAAACACAAACAGGTAGCATGCTAAAGCTGCACGAAGAATAACAGCTTTTTTTCTTTTAGGAAAGAAAGTCTGCTGCTTAACATTTGATATATTTTCCAATATATTAAGAAAGGTGTATTTTCCTTTTTCCCTTCCAGACAGGGAAAGCTCCTTTGGCTCTCTAAATTCTGCAGAGAAACAATCATAGTCCAAAGCTGCTGGTTCCCCTCCGCCTAGGTCCCAAGAGCCTGACTTGTGATTGTTGCTACAAAACCTCACAAGTTAGGGTCTCAGGGACTAGGAAAAGTCTGATATGATCCAGTAGAATTCGTCTTCCAATAATCTGAATTGCTTAGTAGTCATAATTTCTGTCAGTAAAACTTTCACTGCTATTGCAAAAAAAAAAAAAAAAACAACAACAACAAACAAAACCAACACACAACAACACCAAACCAAAACCAAAACAAAAAGCAACCACCCCCCCACCCCCCCACCCCAATCAGCAACCCCTCCTCCCACCCAAATAAACACAAGGCACTTTCACGTAGGGGGCAGAAAAGATCAAATAAGCAGGCAAGACACATACATACATTCAAGACAATGTATCAGCTGACTGAACAGACTTTTCTTACAGTCCTTAACTTTTGAAAGCAAAAAAGAAAGAGCACAGCAAAAATCTTCACTGCCTTGACTCACAAGTAGCCATATTACAATGCATCGGAAGGAAGCGTCTAAAAATGGGTTAAAACCTGCTTCTTCCAGCAGATTCATACAGTAACGATTTGATTCTATTTCCTTTAATGCCTTAAAGAAGGATTAAATGCATGTGAAGGGGTTTCTAATTGCAATATTTCCCCTTTATACTTTCAGTCCTCCTGTTCAGGTGGGCCCTAGGTTACAGAGTACTTTAGAGCCCTTCTCGATGCAAGGATAACCTCTGGGCGTGTATTCACTTTTTGCCTCTTCCCCACGTTCAACATTTAATCCTTCTACAGACTGCTAGCAAAAGCTTCTTCCTTTCAATGGCAAAGCGAGCTTTCGCTCCATAAACTGTAGAAAACACTGACATGCGGAGATTGTTGTCACTTGCACCAGATTACTCAAAGAACACACAACTTTCAAATACTGTCGATACAGTGAGAAGAAATAATCGGATTTCCCAAACAATTTCTTTCTGAAGCCGAACACTTTTAATGGCACGACCACGATCCCAAATTACTTTCGTATTCATTCTCCTCCGATCTTTAGCCTTGTTTGCAGAAGGAAAAAGAAAATTTCTACTTTAGGGACGGGATCCACGGTGGCTTTTTTTTTTTTTTTTTCTTCCATCAGAGCCCAGAGCAAAAGAAACAGCAGCCATAAAGGTCCTAGCCACTGGAGCAGAATCTGGTATAGAAAACTCAGTGCTCTTCGGGAAGCCGTTCAGCTTTAAAAAGGAAAAAAGAGAAGAAGGGGGGGAAGAATTAGAATCTCTGCTGGTCGAACAGGTGAATCATCCATTTACAAGAAAGCTGCACAGAGAGCGCTGCTGAAGAAAAGATTTGCCAGTGCCCCCCACCCCCACCCTGCCCTTCACTCTCCCCTCCAGAAGGCTACCTCAGATTTCAGAACATTTTGGCTTATTTAAAATATTTCAGTAGATGACAGAATGCAATATTACATAAGAGCCGTTCCTTTGTCACTGTGCAGCGTTCAATCAGTTATGCCTCAGACACAAAATAGTTAAACGAAACAAGATATATATATATATATATGAGAGATATATATGTATAGCAGTCCCTGCATTTCATTCCATTTCTTTCTTTCTTGCAAGCTGATCATGATTTAACAAACAATTTTGACCGCAGCTTTCAAATCAATAATTAGAATGAAAAATCTCTCCCCTCTATAAATATGACATTAACATAATTATACCACCCCCATCGCATAGACCCATCCTCTTTAGGGAATTCATCTGATGCTCTGAAGATGGAAATCAGTCAGATTTTAGTTGCTCTCAAACGTACCTTTGCTTCTCACTGACTGACTGGCTTTACCTCCCGTGCACACACACACACGGTCACCAACACTCGCACACACACACATCCACATGCGCGCGCACATGCACACACACACACGCACGCACAAAAAGGCAAGGCAAAGCGGCGGATGCTGACTCAGAGCAGTTGTGTGTGGAGGGGGTGGTATCGGCTGGTATTTTCACTGCACTCATCATTAACATTAACTCACTCTCTAGCATCCACCCTCTCTCAGACCTGCTGGACTGCAGCATTTGCATGACGCTGTCACTCTAGCCCTTGTGGGTCAGATGTTAGAAGAAAAAAAAGCCTCAAGGCTCTCATAAGGAATGCCTTCATTTCTTCCAACGGGTCCCTCTTCTTATTTTTCCACCTTTCTACTTCCTCTGTTGCTGTGTCTCAGTTGTTTGACATCTTTCCGGAAGAAAATGTCTTGAGCTGCAATAAGCCAGTAGTCGGTCGGTCCTCCCCTCACCTCACACTCCTATTCCCACCCCCTTTTTTTCCTAATCAATAAGACGGATCTCCAAATGCAGTTGTGAAAACAGGCTCTGACACACAGACTTTCATCCTCAATCCTCTGCCTCAGGAATAGCAGGCAACCCAGCTCACACGTGATGCAGGGAGAAATAATGCCAGTAATTCTTGAACAGACTTAGTTTATTCTACGCCTTCTTCATTTTTTCCTTTGCTTGAATAAATACTAGTGGGAAGGGCACAACAGCTCTCGGCAGATATAAGGATTCTTTTCTTCACAGAGCCATGATCATTAAAAAGACTAATATTAATCTTCCTTAAAATTAATGCTATCTCCCCTCCTCATTGTGCTCTTTATAAGTAGGAATTGTCTCATAGCCAAAACACTGCCAGGGTCTGAATCACCATTCACTGTGCTGAAATTGTACGTTCCCAGACTCTGGTTGGTATTTAACTGGACTAAGCAATTTTTTTTTTTTAAATTTATTTTTATTTCAGACTTTTTAATTAAAAATGATAGTAATAGTAATGAGAAAGAAGTAGAAGCTGCATGTGTCCGAGCGAGCACTCTGAGAGAACAATGGCACTGCATACACACAGTACGGTACAAAATACTGAAAATGCGTGATTGAGCCACACTCATGTATTTATCTGCATGCCATTTGCCGTGTTGGCAGAGCGGTCTGTGCGTACTCGCGTGCATCAAACACATCCACAGACACAAACTCAAGAGGTATATATAAAGCGTCCAACCCGAAACAAAGCACCGAGGCTGCAAACTGCGACACAGGCACAGGTTGTATGACAGGCTGTGAGAATCCACAGAGCACGCTTACTGCGTACATTTTCACCTTGTTCCTTTGTTCTTAAGACAAGGTACTACAATGACTTACGGCACTGACAATCTTTCCGCTTTTCCTGATTTATGCCACCGGTATTTGTGAATTATTTTCCAGACCCCACCACAGCCCTGTGACTCGCAGCACAGAGGCTATGCACCAGAGGGGGGCAGGTGATGGCCCCACTCCAGCCAATTCCCTGGGCTGGCCCAGGCGGGCGGCGCCAGGCTGCTGGCAGCCCCCAGCCCCGCCATGGTGGCCCTCTGGCAGCCAGCACCAAGGGCATCCACCCACTACTCGGGGTCTGCAGGAAGCAACGTGCCATCCCAGGGCAAGGCACCACACTGGGTGCCCGCCTTGAACCCAGTTCGTACATGATTATGAGCACTCATCGTAGTGGTAATTAATGTCTCCGAGAAAGGACAGAAGAAAGTAGACAATTAGGAAACAGTTAAGTTTGTGATCTGAGGGAAAGGCAAAGACGGAGACAAACACACACCCACAGGCAGACACAGAGAGCGAGAGGAGAGCGCCAAGCATGAGACAAGAAAAGCGAGACTGAAATCAGATTTGGGAAACTGAAAAAATACAGGATTACAGCATTCAGCTTAGCATTTACTGAGGTATAAAAAAAAATTAACACATGCACAGCATGGCTTAAAATACTTATTGCCATCAATAGTCTGTGACGGATGCCGGCTTCTTACAGCTATACGTACATTAGATTGGTCATCGCCTCTTAATCTCCTTTTGCTCAGACCCATCCATTTTTTGCTGCTCCAGCATCTGTGCCCTTTATGCTTTTTTTCTGTATAGTTACCCACAATACACTGGATAAATTAATGTCATGACCCCGCTATGGCTATCAGACAGAAAAAAAGTCTACTATTTTAATAATTGAACGTGCGCGTACAGCAAACTGCCTACTGATAGCCCAGCTCTGTGGACTGCCTCCAACAGCAGCCTTTGCTAGCTCTGCGAATCAGAAACAACAGATGCAAATACAAGACACATTGCCCTGGTTCTCTGTCTCGGTTTTTGTTTTTTTTTTCTTTTGAAAAAAAAATCCATCTCTTCTATCTGAGCCATCTCGTTTTCCTAGCCTCCGCCCCTTCAGTGGTTAAGAACATTACACTGCCGAAATTAGAAGCATTTGAATAAAAGCATAAAGATGAGTGAAAATCATAAATGGCTGTAGATTCTGGAAATTTATATCCACACTGTGAGTAGGGAAGAGTACCCAGGTTCAAGTGCTGAGCCTCACTTGGGAGCACCTCTGGGACCGATGGGACTGCAGACTAGATTAAATCAATAGTCGTCTGAAACGAGATGTCGTAATCAATCAGCTCAATTACCACTGTCATAGAACTGGGCTTAAGGTCTTTCCTGATTCTACTCTTCTAATCATTAACCCTTTTACATCCTCAAAATGGGAGCTCATACTTGCTCTGCTGCCCTACCTTCCAGATCATCCAAGTTTAACTTAGCCTTTTTCTCTATTTTCTCTTTCCCTATTTAAAAGACATAAGAACTGGTCAGCAGATAATGTTTTGAGTGTGAATATGGCAAGGTGAGATGAACTCCTTTAAATGTACTTATTATATATTTGCTGTGTGCGCGCTTATATATTATTATCATGCCTCCGGGAGTGGCTGGGTGGATCAAAGACTGCTGTTTAATTAACATTCAACTCAGCTGTTTCCTTGGAGATTACAAATAGAAGACTAGTTGAATTAATCTGAAGCCGTTCACTCTTTCCACTAATCCAATGCCACACAGCTCTTCTTGCCCTCAACCTAGTTAGCAACAACTTGCTCCTTGTTAATCAACCACTAGGAAAATCCATTTCCAGCTGAAGGTAAGTGTGAAAAAAGTTGTTAAGACATGTTCATATGCGTGGCCGAATTTCATGGAATTGTCCAGTCATTCACCCTGTGTATTCACAACACAGTAAATCCACACACAACACATGGAGAAAAGAGCCATCAGCTCTGAATATGAGCAGTGCCACTTTAAAATCTTGCATGTAAATATTGCTGTCTGAAGATCGCATTTCATTGATTTAAGATCTTTTATTCCTGAGTAAGTCTTGAAAAGATCAAAAAGCTGTTCATAAAAATGCCGTAGCAATTGTCACATATCCCTCTTTCTATTTTTAGGAGGGAAGAAGAAATCCAAGTGTTGCTAGATAGGTGGCAAGTATGCCGAATTTTGGACTCGGATTTATTCTGCTGATAGACTCAAATGCTAATAGTGAAAGAAAGGCCATTACATTTACAGTTCCATCTCTGCTGTACTCACTGCCTTGGACTCCAAGCACAACCATACCTTTTTTAACCATGGAGCTGCCTTTCAGCTGGAGGGAGTGAGTGCACAGCCTCAGCCCACGCAGTGCTGTGAGTGCCAGATAGCAGAACTTGCCCCTGTGCCATGGCAATGGTATTTTGGGGAGGGATTTTTGCTCCTGGAAGTGCTAGGAGTGAGTATGAGACAGAGACAGCACATAGGTGTTTCCCCACAGAGGCTGAGGCCAGGGGATGTGTCTGGGGAATGGTACCTGCCAGAGCAGGGCTGCGTGCCACCCGCACTGCACTGGGGCTGCCCCAGCTGAGCCAGGATGGGCTATTACCAGAGATTGATTACTGTGTTTCACCATCCAGCTGTTGTCATTAGTGGGAATATAAAATATTGGTCTCCAAAATGATTCAGCTGTGAGCATCAGAGCTCTTTACCAGGCTTATACCTCAGCCAGGAACTGCTTTGTTGGAGGAACTGACCCCTTGCAGATGGAAAAAAATGACCTCAACTTCACTTCGTTTCTGGGAAAGGTTTAGTTGACATGATGAGATACAAAAGAACCTTAATACTATCCTTTAGTAATGCAAAATGAATGTGATGCACCAGACGGCACATCGAGCTGCAAGCTGAAGGGTGCTGCTCCGTTTTGCAGGCAGCAGTTCAGACTTTAAGCATCATCCACCAGGGGACAGCATTCACATCCACACTGTAAGGATGCGGCTTGTGTACTTGGAGAAATGAAGCAGAGCAGCAGAAAAAGAAAAGAAGATATAAAGTAGTATTTCCTGGATTGTTACTTGTGGACAGACAAGGAGAAGTGGTGAGGCTGGATGCGGATGTCAGGGGCCAAAACCCACCCAAACACAGGATGAGCCTTTTGTTTCTTAAACAGCAAGAATAAGGTGATTTGCAGGATTAACATAAACTTTGTGCGAATGATAAGAATTCTCAGTAATAACAAAAAATAATCTTAAAGGAATGGGATAATGGGAACTAAGCAGAATCACTGTGTGTCCTAGATGAAGGGAAAAATGCAGTAGCAAACAGTATTCCGATTTTGCAGTTCTCATCTTCCTATTTTCTGTGTGCTCCAAAGGAAGGATAACACCCCCATCCCTCTTCTGCCAGAAGAAGAAGTTTCTTCATCACAGTGCACATGAAACAGATACCCATTTGAAAATCGTTTTAGCTTCCTTAACTGTAGTATTTAAGGTAGGAGGCGATTAGAGTGACCAGCAGCTACGCATATGCCGTACCTGATTGTCCCTGACACCTCCTTCACATAAATGTAAGAACATCAAAGGGATAAAGATTTCAGAAATATCCCACATCTATCTCGTCCCTGATCCATCACAGAAATCTGCCTCTTCATTTCTTATTTGCAAACATCACATTCAGATTTTCCTTATTTTTTAGTAACAGTCCTATTAAAAGTACTGATATTCTGCACTATTCCTCAGAGGAAGTCACTAAAAGAAAAGAAAGAGCTTGATATTAAAATGAAGTAACAACTGTTCATATAACTGGTTTTGAACAAACACACGTTTGCATTTTCAGTCTGGTCCTGAGCAGTATTTTAAAACTCTAACTTCATAAATGTTCCAATGTGGCATTTTCACTATTTCGTTAAAATATAGGTATATAAGTATATATCTAATTGACAAAAACTTAAGACTAGCTAGAACAGGTTCATCAAAATATGTTGTTTATTCCCTGAAGTTCCATATTTTTGTTGCAATCGACAGTGGGCCTGCTCCTGTAAATAGGGCAATTCAAGTAACTATTCAGATGGATATTCTCTCTGAAACTATTTGAACTATTTTCCTGAGCACCAATTCTTGTTTACATGTATGTTCAATAAGAATCAGAGTTTATAAATGGAAATTATTTGATTAATTAAAGGTAAAAGTCTGTACTATAGACAGAAACCCTCCTATTTAAATTAACAGTGTGCTTTGAAGAGAAACATTTCTGACAAACATTCAGACAGCCTTGTTTTAAGAGGTTTCAAAAGAAGACTGGGGAAAAGAGAACCTTTTTAATGAGAAAATACTAAATAGCAGGCTTGATGCCTGCAAAACTGGAATATTTTAAATTTTCTAGACAGTGAAGGTTAAAGCTGTCCTGCATTCTCATAGTTCTCTCTCTCCTTTCAATCAATCTCATTGATTTTTTTTAAGGGTCAGAGGCTATACCTTCATTGATCAAAGAAACAGCCTGACACAGCGAAAGAGTCTGCCAATTCCAGACAGATCAATCACACCTTTGTCTGCTTTTGATACATTATGGTTATTTATTCTGCATCACCACGACTTTCTGTCGCATGGTTCTCAATGTAATAATGCTGCTTGGGGACAACAATAAAAAAAAAAGGGGGGGTGGGAGGGGAAATATTCTATGTAAAATATTTTAAGCCTCTCTCTGGTATTTCTGAGGGTGGCTTATGATGGAATTTGGCCAACTTGTCTGATTTCATTTTGACTTGGAAAAGAACTCCTGTTCTGGTATTTAGCTCTCCTTGGTCAGCGTTTTGTAGGATTTTATAAAGGCAATCCTTTGCAAATGTTTTGTGCAAAATGTTTTCAGAAAAGTAATGAGATCTCAACAGAACAACAATTAGGATCTAATCATATCCAGAATCGTGCATGTTTATACACTCTTTTAGAGATGTTTTAATAAATAGAATGTAACTGATACCCAGCTACAGCTACTGACTGCTTTATGGCTGTAAAATGAAACTAAACGGTCAGCCTAAAATAATTGCTAGGAAATATTGCTGAATAAACAGATATAAGTGCTGAAAAGCTCCTGGCTTTGCAATCTATTATGCTGAAAGCCAGCTAAAGCTTTAAAAAATGCACTATATGCTCGCTGTCTGTCGTGACTGAAAGTTATATGCTACTATTTATCTTTCCATAGCATCTGCAAGCAGCCTTTAAAACTACTGTTGGTCCGGTATCAAACCTTTTATTCACATTTGGTATCCTCTCACTTCACAGGCAGTTGCACTACTTAAGAGAAATCGCTTGTGGGTCTTGTGATATTTATTATAAGCAAAGGCATTTAAATCCAGTTGTAGAGGTGAAATTGTAGCATAAAAGAAGCTAGTGGCAAAATGCCCAGTGACTTTGGTGGAGCTGGGACTCCACAGCGAGAACTGACATCTGAACTCCTTCAACTCAAGCTACCTTCAGTAAGAAAGGCAGCTCACCGAATCTCACAGGACAGTACCCTCAGAAAGAAGGTACAAAAAATTAACATGCTTCCTTGCAAAATCTCCAACAAAGCTGTGATGAGCTCTATGCACAATACAGCCCCAGCAAGATCAGTGGAATAGTTCGATAAAATTAAGCACGTAAATCTTTGCAGAATTGTATAATAAGATGCAATCATCATCTCGACGAAATTATTCACCTACATCATTAAAACCTTAGAATAAGACACACGGTAATCCAAACGGTTGGCATCAGTTTCTGATTTCACTGTGCCTACTCTGTAAATTATTGTGCTCCAGATTTACGGTTACATCAACATTATTATGTAAAGCAAAAGGTAAGCGGTATACTAAGTTGAAATATTAAACCTATTAAAAAGTTATGAGTTTAACAGCATCCCTACAAGTATTTGTGTGCATGCCAAGAATTGCATTTAAAAACCTTTAACTAAAGGAAACTGACTTCCAGTGATAAACTGCAATGCCTAAGAGACATCACTGAAATGCTACCGCCACTCTCAAAGGCAAGGAGACCTTAAAAACGGTTGCTGGCTGACAGCATTACACAAAAACATGCAGTTTCTTCTACAAAGAAATAAAGCTGAATGCGCAACATTTCGGAGAAGTTTTGAATAAGTCTATTTGTCCAGCTTACTTCGCAAAGGCTCTGCGGAAAACAGCACCATAAACACTTTCAGTCCCCACACAAGGGCTAAACAAAGAGTCCTCTTTCTAGCCATTTAATCCAGTAATTTATTTTTTCAACCATCACATAAATCGAAACACAGCTGTAACCAATGACTTGCAGATCCAGTTCCCTGCCAGCTGGATCCTGTTCTGCTGAAGCAGCAAGATTTTTACATTGTTCACTTCTGTACATCTGGAGAAATCATTTGGGTTCAAAGGTGACTAGAAAAGCTCTTTAAATAAACTCAACCAACAGTGAAGAGAGGCCTAAGTATCTACAAAAGCTACATGGAGTTCCATTTAAAAACTTCTTTGTTTTTCAAATTAGTGCAAAGAACAGTTTGGTTTTTAAACATTTTATGATTATGACATTTTAATTGAATTATACACTCAAATACGTATTTACTGTTTCCCGAGAACTTTCAAACAGTGTCAATACTCAAAAGTGATCACAGTTATAGCATTTAAGAAAGCAGACAGAAAAACAGTGATGGAATGAAATAAAATGTCAAAATATACCTCAATTCATGCATCTTAACGGTTGCTTAAAACACCACTCCACTTTAAATTCACAGAGCAAACAATAAGAAAGTATATACTGTGCTGAGACATGCTGAACCTCAGAAGTTAATCCTTAAAATAGCCTTATTTCAAAAAGTCTGCATCATCCCTTTCTGAATGAGTCTGCTAAGTAACAAAAATGTCCCTGACATTTAAAACTGCACACAGTAAATTGATTACAATGCATCATTTCCTTTGGAAAAACAATCACAAGGCAAACCAGCTGAATCTTGCAGAGGTAAATAACAATGAATATTAAAGGCTTATATAATCTGTATCTTTGATTGCTTTTCAGACAAAGAACGGATGGAACGGGCACTCAGATGAGTTTACAAAGGACGGGTTTCATGTCTAGCACAGGCCACGTTAACAAAGTACTTCAACAATGCTGAAAGTTCCTATGCTGTTTTATTTGCGAATTCGTAACCATGAACTCTCAATTACAAAACATATCAAGAATCATCACTGAACATCTAATTCCACTCAAACAGGTGAGCAGGACACATTCAGAAAGTGCCCCGACTGCTTCCCCAAAGACACAGTTCCTTTCCCACACATTATTAAGAAGTATCCTGTAATTCAGTCAGGGTTCACTGCCGCAATGGCTTCTTTTCCTTTTTTGATACTTACAGTTAGAGTTGATTTGAAACAATGCTGGTAAAAATATCCTTTCTAGTTGCCACTCTGGCCACATCTCTGCCTGGGTTTCATGCTGGTCCCCACCTCCTCCTTGCAGATGAAATGAGTAGCTACCTCACCTTCAGCTCTTGCTACTTGTTGTCTGCTCTTGTCTGTGCTTCCCCCCTCATAATTACAGGAATGCACTGTTACATATGCTATCTGTGTTCTGTTGTGAAAGCATTAAAAAAGAAAAAAGAAGAAAGATGGAAAATATGCCTTTAATAGCCAAATAAATCAGATAAATCATCTGCAAAAACTAACATGTAAAAATCATAACCAGGTAATTGCTACATCACTCCAGGGCAAACTTTAAGGAATTTATATGTACATTTCTATATACTAATATATAGAGATTTATGTAAACATTCTAGAATGAAAAGCATTTAGTCTGCATTTAATTACAATGTTTCTAGAAAGCTCTCTCTTCAGTGTCTGATGTTTATTTATTCTTAAATATGGTTTAGCTTTTGCCTAACAATAAAAATATCACAGAAGGGAGTTAAATGTGACAGAACATAAGTTGCAACTGACCAGTGGCTAAGCTTCTGCAATGTTTCCCGTTTTCAGCTTTGCCAAAATCAACCGCGCAATTAAACAGTACAAAATTTATTTACCATCCATTTACCACAGTTCTTTTGTTTCGCCATCAGCTGTCCTTTCTAGTTCAGATTCTTTACCGGTAAGGTTATTTGCCTCCATTTTTACTGAACAGATCAGGATTTATTATACTAATCAGACATCACCTATGACCCCAACTGTAACACTATCTGCATGCTCAGGATTTCAGGTAAATTAGATCAGGGTGACTTTGAGTCACAGTCTCAAACAGACCCTGCACAGAAGCATTACCTGTTTTAGTAAGGTGACTTCAGTTGCTTAGAGAACCTCGCATAAATCTTTCACATCACAGTTGGCAGTACAGAAGATATCCTGATTTATCCAGGAATTATACTCCTATGGCAGATCCTGAGGCAAAAACCTCACTGGCTTTTATGCATTTGGTTGAAAACCTAAGTCCTGTTGAACAAAGCTCCCCATTGGAAATCTAACAAGAAATCTGCTAGAAGGACTGAAACAGAGATTCTTAAATCTGACATGCAAATTTCTGAATGTGCTCAGCCAGATCTTCCAATTACCCAAATTTTTGTTTGGCAAATTTATGGTTGCCTCTACCTGAGGGCTTGGGTAATTATGCTTATCATCCATAAGGTGTTTAATTATGCCAGTTTACATTACCCAAAGTCCTTTTTGTAAACTGTACCACCGAATGCTCTGCGGTGGGGATGAGCAACTTTCTACAGCTAAGTTGCCAGTCCTCATATACCTTTCCCGCATTTAAGATAGATCTTGTCAATAGACACTGAACAGGGAGCCAGAAGCTCCTGCCATTTAAAGATGAATGATGTTGCCAATCATGTTTTTGGCAGACTCCTGCCCCTATGCAAGGCAGCATTTCCTATGTGCTGGCTCTCTCCGGGTTTGAAACCCAGGGCATTTAATCTGCAGCATACATTGGGGCACCTGCCAGAAGAAGAGGTCCTTTCTGATCTCCCACCTGGCCTCAGTCATTCACTCCTCTACCTTGCTTGTACTGACACTTGCATCTTACAGCTGCATCATAAAGCAGACTAAGAATCTGGTCCAAAAAGTAAGCCAGGAGAAATAAAAGATCAGATTGCAGCAGGATGAGTCCCTGATCTAGCTCATTAAACAGGTACACAAACTAAGAGCCAGCTCAGAAGCCGGGTAAAAATGCATGCCACTGGCAAAAGGATAGAATTCTCCATTAGGTGGCAACCCGAACTTTGGCAAGATATAAGTGGCCCTATACCTGTTTGGAGCCAGGCAATGTGTGAGACTCTCAAAGTCACCTCTTTAGGACATTGAGAGTCCCCATCTTCAGCCTGTGCACTAACCTTATATATAGCCAGGCACCCATGTAGAATCACACAGTATGGAATTAAAAAAAAACTATCAAAAGCAAAGATGTAAGACTGTATTGCAGACAGACAAAATAGAAGATACACCTAGAAGTGAAAAGACTAGACACTCCTGGAAGAATCATGTAGAAAGTGTTCAAAGTGGTCAGAACAGTAAGTAAGATATTAGCAACAGTCTGCTAATACATCAAGCCTACAAATAAATGTGATATAAACAATTAACAGTCATTATACAAAACACAAAGAAGGAACTCAGAGATTACAATACATCTGAAATGAAAATTATGGTATAGCTAAGGATAGTTGCAACAATGGAATTAAAACTGAAATTACATCTCTGTCTTTCAGACACTATGAAAAAGTTCATTCTAACTTTGTGAAAAAGACTGCTATGTACTGTATACATATAATTACTTCTACAGTTCTTGCATGTATCTCATTCCACTTATCTAATTTAGAACTGTGTTCTTAGTCAATTATTTACAAAGGTAAAATAGACTGGCTTAGGATTTTCATAATGTCCATTATAAGTCACTCAGAGAGAATCAATAAATTGTGTGTTATTTCCATGTAGCATATAGCATTTTGCTTTTTTTTTTTTTAATTTGGTAACATGCCTATCACTGATGTGCACTTTTCATTGGATTTTGATGTATGAGCACACACCACAAGGCAAACATATGCCTTTTCCTTCACAAATAAAGTGCCATCAGACGCTGCATCCATGTTTGTAAATCATTTTGTAGATGATGTGTTCTCACACATGCAATCTGAGAGCAACAACATAAGACGAAACATATAATTGTGAAACATATCACATCTATTACTTATGAAAAAAAAAAAAAAGGTGGAGCAGTACGATCCACAGCTAGGTCTATGTTGTGTGCTGAATTCCTAAGCAGAACATCACATCATTATATCTAAGCTTCACAGCCCAGAAAAGGACCATGTCTCCCTAGGGACTGTAGTATCTACAAGATCATCAGAAACCTATGTGATGCACACATGTGATAGTCTCTGCCTTGGAACTCACCAGCTGTGAGTTGCAATGTATGCAATGAGACAGCTTAAAAAATTATTGCACATATTAAAAGAAAAGACTGCTAAACAAATCTTTACAAGTCCACCCTAAATTTACATTTAAAATAGCCCCCAAAGCATACCTTATTTTTTCTAATGTAAGTTTGACACAAAGTATTATCTTAAAGCAAATTACTTGTACATCCTGGAAGGTACATAACCTTCAGCATTGACCAAGGAGATACAGGTATCCAACTATAAAGGAATCTTTGATTGTAAGATTGCAATGATATCTTGAAAGGCACACTTTCCTCTAAATTATCAGAGAGACTTGAAGAAAGTAGAAGCCACAGTTTCCACTCTAACTACTACTAGAAATCCTGCTGTATGAGCCTTGAATTTGGATTTCCTGGGTCCAACATTGCAGCTTAGAATAGCACCAAGGAAACCAAGTAAATCCTTCTTAATATTTCTGTGTTCTCCATGAAGAAGGGAAAGCTGCAGTGCATTTAAAAATATATACTTCTGTGCCAGTAGATTAGATGCCTGCAATAGGTAAAATGAAAACTTTCAGTCCTTTATTTAACATTAAAAAGAAAAGGCCATTGTGCACAGCCCTCCTTAATCAACTTCTACAATCCTGCCTACACGTGCCAGTGTAAGAGTATGGACAAGACAAGCACAGATGCCCTCAGTAAGAAAAGAATATGTAGTGTCTGTGAGGAAAGACAATCACTTTGGATAAGGAAGCTTTGGAAAAGGGAGCTACCAGGTGGGAAAAATGAAATAGCACATAGTTGTAACAACCTATTTTAAAGAACTGATGGAAGATAGATGGAAGGTAGAGGAGGTAATAAGATAACAGCATAATGCATTGTTGTTATTCTATACTCAGTAAAGCTTTCCTGTTTCTCAACTCCTCTCTGTTTTCCATGGATATTATTACAGTGTTTTCAAATGTACTTTGCAATTGTTTCATAAAGGTCAAATTCCACACTCTGTACGTAGTTCTCTCCAAAAGTGATGCCTCCTATTTATTTGGAAACTACAACAGCAACGAAAAACACAATAACACTATTTGATAGAGCAAATTCTCAACTACAAAACACTCTTTTTCAACACGCTCACCACCATTAGCAAAGCATTTTTGCCAGCAATGAACAAGAGCCTGCGTGCTGCTCTTGAAACAATCTGTCCCAGTGGAGGTGACCCTCTGTTGCTGTCACCACAGCTGAAATCACCACCCATTGTCTCATTGTGCTCACATCCACTGTTTGGTGTTCAGAAATGTTCAGCAAGCATCAACGAATGTCGATGGGTGCATTTTTTTTCTACATAAAGAAATTCAGTGTTATATCTTTGCTCCATAGCACTTCCATGTCAGAAACCATTTTGTCAGACTATCCCTCTGCTGCCATCTGTCACACAGCAATGAAATATAATGGAATATTGATGGGAAGGTTCAACCTCTACTGCCACACCACCAACATCTGCCTCTGACATCATGGGCCAACATAATAAAAAGGAGATTACTTTCAGAGAACACTTCATACAGTATCAGTAGCATTAGCCACAGTGTGAAATTTTTAACCTTAATTCTTTGCTGCAGGGAATCTGATATTATCTATACATGAGCTACCTCATACAGTCAGCCCCTGAAGCTTGCAGGGGAGTGTAAGGAACCCCCAACTCCAGAACTCTGCAAAGAGAGAAAAGTAAAACAAATTTCCTAATGCTGAAATCAGGTATTTGAAATACATTTGGGGAGCCACTCCTGCAGGTGATTCCGATAAAACATAATTAACACCGATTGTGTCCTACATGGTATAAAATGCATAAATGACTATGGCTTTATAAAACCATTATTCAGCAAATGTGAGATTCTGGGTTTTTTTGTCTTGTTTTGTTATTGCTTCTAGTTAGACAGAAGCATACTTCTGTATGGGTACAGATACTCTAAGTATAATTATTTGAAAAATAAATGATGAACATTTCTTGTGGACCTCAGATGAAAAACTTCAAGCCTTCCTAGGTTGCAAACAAGCTCTGATCTACTGAACTGAGAAAGTCCTCAGACCTTACAAAGTGGTTCAATACAACGCAGAAGTGACAGACTGATTTGCTAAATAAATCTACCTCCAAGAGAAGTGTCACATGACCTTTTTCCATACAAAAGGAGTACATCAAGCCTTGATTATATTCAAATTTTTCAAAATTTAAAGCAGTTCAGCCTGACAAGCAATGCCATTACAATGGCTTCATTCTTCAAATTCAGCAAATGAGTCAACACGCTTTTATGCTATTCAGTGGGAACTAACAGCAAGAGGCAAATAATACCGGAGGACAGGTTTGTAACTTCTACCTCTATCAACTCTTACAGGTTTCAGTTGTTTAAAATTGTCTTCTACACTCTGATCCTACTTTAACTAGTGACTTCACAGCAGCAACTTTCAATTTTAAAATGAATTTACTCCTCACTAAATGGCCAGTAAGCTGCACTAAAACATACCACACATCTTCCCCAGACATGCAGGGAAAACTACTTTTTGAGCTCTCTCTAGTAACTGTAGATTATTCCCCCATTCCTAGAGTAACAGTGGCATAAATGAAAACTAATAAAACAATAACCTGTTCATTATTAATTTCATGTCTTAACATTTACCAGCAAAATACATTTTTGGAAAAGGAAATTATTTTGCATCTCTTGAAAACCTTCATCCCTTTGGAGGAAAAGAAAACAAAACAAAAAGAAAAAGCATAAAAAAAGCAAGGAAAGACCATAAAATA
Source organism: Chrysolophus pictus (assembly GCA_037305975.1). Lineage (NCBI taxonomy): Eukaryota > Metazoa > Chordata > Aves > Galliformes > Phasianidae > Chrysolophus > Chrysolophus pictus. The sequence continues at coordinate 96,901,171 of CM074576.1, forward strand.
TGAAGGGGATACTCTACATTCATCAGCTGGAGCCTCAGAATGATTATTCGTGTCCAGGATGGCATGTCCGGGAATGTTTACACAATGAGTTCCTACAAGTTGTATTCTACTCCTAGAAGGGAAGAAATTAATTTTCTTATTTTCTACAATGAATACAGGATTTTTCATCCGATTTTTAAGAGTTTCACATATGATATGAATAGGACTGGAGTTAAAATCCACAATACATATGTACATTGCAGCTTATTTCGCAAAGTAACAAAACAGATTTCATAGAGCTGTCACATTTCTGTCACAGAGCACCTTTTCACTCCAAAATAAATCAGCTAAAATGATCTCAAGCAAATTATTTTTCTATGCAAACCTATTCATGTTCATCATATAGGTTAGATCCACTTCTCCATTTCAAGACTACAATCAGAATTTACTCTAAGCATCAAAGAACTCCAATGCTATTTCCCTGCATCTACCACGGGAAAGAGCAGTACCTGAGATGACACTGAGAAAGGATTTACAGATAAGTACTGACTGTACTAAGAACTAGTGGAGGTTAATAAAAGGAAATCTTAACATAAGATTAAAGAATCTCACTGTTACTCTAAAATAGTCCTGACATCAGGACAAATCAGTGTTGAAATAAGAAGAATAAAGATTGTCAGAGGATGCATGGAAATAAAATCATCATCCAATATGTTATAAAAGATTTATCAAGTTGACTGAAACTGGTAATATTTTAAGTGACTGTAATTAGTAAATTTTTAAGTAAGCATATGCACACCATATATGAAATTCAACAGTTTTTTCAAGAGTCTTTCATAGCTATATCAAACTGGTTTTTTAAATTTACGTCTGTACATAAGCAGTCTGCATTGAAATGAATTTCATCCAATCATGGCAGAAATGACTGCCTCCGTGCCGTTAGCAGCTCTGAAAGAAGTCCAGGTGGAAAAGCAGAGTGAGTGCTGTCAGTGCCAGTTTGGGGAACGAAACCAATTTGCACTTTACAAATGAAACAGGGAATATCCCACACTGATCAGGAATTAACACAAAGTAAACTAATTGCTGGGGTCCTCAATGTCACAAATAGAGACCTTATTTTACTTCATGTCTGGGTACACAAATGTTATCAGAACATGTTTAACTGTAGATAACTGAACTGTTATTAAGTATTCGTTCAACAGTACCTTGAGAGAAAGTTTTTGAAAAAAGAAAGGTCCATAAAAAATATACCAGTCATAACTTTCACTTTCTCGTTATTACCTGCAGAATTTTGGTAATGTCAGAAAACATGTGAATGGTAAGTATTGATAGATAGGAAGGACCTCAGAGCATCGCAGCAGTTCAGTGGTAAAATGGAGTTTTGCCTGCGTTGACGGGGCTTGAAAAGAGCTAGCAATAGCAACACGGTGAGAGTTCTGCTGTTTGTCTGTCCAGGGAACAGAGGCATTAAAATATTACAAAATGTAGAAGAGAGTAAGAAGTATTTGAGGATTAAGAGGACTATTTAATGACAATAGAACGATGAAACACTTTTAATTTTCAAAAGTACAGTTGTTTGAAGAACAGCATAATGCACTTTTCTCCTAGAAATCTGTTTAAATTAGTTTCTTATATACAGATGTGTTTATTGCACGGTTTCATTATTCTCCACTCATATTCAATTTGCAAGTACACTGCGTAGAGATCACTGCTGTGATTGTGTGACTGCTCATGGTAAGACTGTTATGTTTCCTGCACAAATATGTAGTTTATTTGATTACACCATATGTAATTTACTATTGCCCTTACCTTTAAACTCTATGGAGACACAAGAAGCATGTGACTGGCAGATGCAGAAGAGTCTGGCTAACTACAGGTGTAATTCTGTAAACTGTAACTTTGCTAAGTAATAATTATAATATAAGCAAGGAACAAGGACTACCCACAGAAACTCCTCAGCTGTTTCAACAACAATGCAAACAGGGTAAATCCTGCCCCATGGAGAGAATAGCAGGACATGAGTACTTAGCTAAGATCTTCACAGATACCTTCCTCCTCTGGATTTCTGGGCCAGCATATGAATCTGTATGAGATTCTTAGCCCTTTAATGGATGATCCTACAAGCACTTGAATTTCACTTTGGCTGTCTGCATCTAAATTGTCCTGCTGAATGAAAGCACCTACAAATTTGAACCTTTCTTGCATTGACTACAAGATATTTAATGAAGAAAATGCACATTTTTCACAAATTTAAAACTGGCATCTCCTGTCTTTCACTGAATCTTCTCTTACTGTTTTACTTTTTGGAAAAAGACACAACAAATTTGGAAACAGATTTTCACTCCTTTTTTTCTCTCCTTTTGGTCATTATTCACCATCATAGAGGTCAGAATAAGAGATTTTGCACTACATTCTGTGATCTGAACTGTGTGCAGATCAATATTGCACAGAAAAGACCTCGTTGCAGTTCCTTCTTCTTTGTCTGTATCAGATTTGTTTTGTTTGGATGATTTTTAAGGGAAGGGAATGGAAACGCTGCCATAACCTTAACAGAGATCATAGACTTTATCAAATTTTCTACAATGACTTGATCTTTTTCCCTGGTATTTTTAATTTGTTTAGAACACAACATAGTTCATAAATAGTTCAAATTACTTCTTTCAGTGCTTGCTGACTTTCCTGCATCAGTACTGAATTTCATTTGACATTGTGTCATCCATTGCTGGAGTTCCGCAGGTTCATTTTTCTAGAATCGTAAAATGGCCTGGGTTGAAAATGACCTTAAAAATCAACTAGTTTAAACTCCCCCACTGTGGGTAGGGTTGCCAACCACTATACCAGAGTGCCCAGAACCACATCCAGCCTGGCCTTGAATGCATGCATTCACGAATAGGGTATCCACAATCTCTCTGGACATATTGTGTTTTGGACTTGAGCAACATAGCACATCATGCCATTTACAGATGTTTCCAACTCATTAATACATTTACCAGTTAACAGCCCTCCAGGCATGGAACAATGGAGCATACCACTATACTGGTTTTGACATAGAGGAAGATGACTGTATATTTTTACTTTAGATTTTCTCATCTAGCCATTTTTACCTCGTGACAAGGATTTTCCTACCCCTCAGTGACTACTTAGCTTCATTAATTGCTGTTCCTGTGGAGAAAGGATTCGAAGACCATGAAATTCTATTGGCTTTTTAATTCTTTTGCAAGAGCTTGTTGCAAAAAAAAAAAAAAAAAAAAAAAAAGAAAAGAAAGAAAAAGAAAAAGGCTAGTAGAATATTGAGGAATTCATTTTCAGAAATAGATTTGGTAATTACAATATTTATATTAGCATTTTACCACCTATGTCTAAATATATCTTCTTCTAATTCCTATTTCTTTCAATATCCCCAGAAAGATACATCACAGGATTAATCTGAAACAGATTTCCAAAAACTAGCCACAGTATTAGCTGCTATTGTGTTCTTCAGTCCAAAAAATATAACAACAACATCTAAATAAGAAATATTCACATTCTTTATCATATTGTTCAAACAGTAATTATGTCTAATGCAAAAAATTAGCAATGCTGTTCCGCTCAGAATATAAAGAATGAGACCTAATTACATTAGTATTAACACACAAGAAAAATAACTGAGTCCTTCCAAGGAGAATCAAAATCCACAGGGCTAGGCAACTTTTGATTGCAACTCTTCTGAACTTATCTTTTCTATATTCATGGCCTGTAAATTTCCCAGCTGATCCCTTCCCACTTATGTGCTAAACATTATTCCCACCATAGTGGGATTCTTGAATTTCATATCTGAAAAGTGCAATTTGAGAGTATCTCACTTTCTGCCACGTGCTGTCAATAGTTAAGAGAACACTACTCTTTGAAGAGTAGTGAATTTATTTGAAGACTTTGAATTTATTATTTCTAAGGTGCAGAACAAACAATTCACATCTTGCAGGTGAAGAGAAAGAATGGATGAGGTTACATGTTGTGGGCATGTTCATCTCTTCACCTTCTTTAATAAGAAGTCAATGCTGCAGATTACTTAAAGAAAAAAGTTTGAACTTTTCAGTCACTGGCTAACCTTCCTTGCTCATATGCCATACTCCTGTCATCTTAGACAATGAGGATCAACAAAACCAATTTTAGTGTTATTTGTACAGTCAGCTGTACTTTCAGGATCAATTGAGCCTCAGTACTTGAATTTCAATCTGTGCTGTTTATTTAAAACATCTTCATTCTGTAATGAATGTCTTGATATATGCATATATTATATAGCTTTTAATATTTATGACAATGAAATTGTATTATTAAATGTATATGATTATTAAATATATGATATGGATTAATTTCAAGAAGGGGCAAGCTGCATAATTACCATATTGCAAAATACAATATGAAAGCATCATACTGATAAAGAAAACACATTCTAATGTGATAGATGGCCTTCCAACTGTGAGATGGTGCTTTAATTTAGAACATAGAGGACAAATCTCTAACATAGTGTCCAGAAAGAACTTCCACGTGCACCTTTTGGAATAGTGTCAGTCTTGTCAAATAAGAAGGCTCATCTCTTGAACTTGATGGTGATAATGACATTTAGCAGAAGCATAGACAAACTGTTGAATCATTCTGAGCTCCTGCTTTTTACCAAATCACAAAAAGATCTCAGACACCTAGATACATCTTATCATCTGTTTAGAAATGTACGTGGAAAGGCATTAAATAGTTACTTGAAAGGGGAAAGACACAAGGACTTTTGCTTTCAGAGTAATAAATTGGAACGCTTTCCTGAATATAACTTTCCATTTAAAGGCTTCAGTGTAAGGAAGATTACAGAAGTTTGAAAGTATATGCCATTTTGTATTTTTTCACCTATTCTCTACTTCCTGGTGTATGCATCTGAAAAGCCTTATACATGAATGTATTTTGTTTAAAGGCACAACAGGCTTACTTAAGCGCCCAGTGAATTTTTCACAATTCTGTGGATTGCAGTTCTGGAAGTTAAGTGCTACTTTTCTTCCACATTCTGATTATAGCAATATTTTAAAGTGGATGCTATTGAGTTGCTGTATATGAAGCTGGGCTATATTTAGATAATGGACTTTACCTGACAAATAATATGGTTAACAGAAAGACAATAGTCTAGATAGTTCACCAGCAAACATTATGAAAGAGATTTACAATTTGCTTTTAATATTGTAATTATTTGCCTTTCCCTCGTGATTTTTTCTTGATTAACACTCCAGTGCTGTTGTGCAGTTTCAAATGAACACTCATATTTACACTTATTGGATTACGTTATTCAGAAGATGTTAAGAGATTTAAGGACTTTTGGGACTGCCCAGCCAAATATCATATCACTTCACTTTGTGTTACAAAGCTTTGTATAAAACCAAAGCTTTGAGGATACCTTATAAGAAGATCAAGGCAATGAAATAATTGTTTTACAACCACAATAAGAGTCTGTTTTGCTCTTTAGATATTTAACTTATCATGTAAACTGCATTATAGCCCTAAAATTTATTTTGGCAATACATGTAGCAATATGTAATAACATTTGATAGCTCATAGCATAAATATTCACATTTTCTGTTGTGTTTTTTGTTTGTTTCTTTGTTTTTTAATGGGATTGCAAAAGTAGCTTTCATGTATAGAAGAGAGGTGCCCACATTCTCCTCAAAAAAAGAATCTTGATGGAAATCTTCAAACTCTGTTTGGATGCTTGTGAATACAAAGAGTTCAGTAACAAAAATAGCTAAGTTGAGGTCTTGGTATCTCTCAACATAGATGCTGCTGTTCTAATACATTCCATAAACTTCAGATACTTTCACAGAGCTGAAAAATCTGAAGCAGATAAATTTTCATTAGGGTGATGGAAATTTGTAATGACTTGATCAGTTTAGTGATATTTAGGGAATTAATGAGATATTCTGTTAATATGCATCATATGGAACTGCTAATGCACTCTGGAATGGGCTGATAGACCACAATTCTATGTCTGGAAGTGATCAGCAGCCAGTAACTTCATTCTCTCATAAAGCACTTAGTTTTAAAAGGAAAGAAGTTCTGTAACCTCAACAACTCTTCAATGCGTGGTTTGAATCAGAAATATTGCTACTCCTAGCACCACTGCACATACTGTTCTTATTCACACAAATGTTTAGCATTCTTGATTCTAACTAGGAATTTCCCTAAATTAAGTTCTGTGGTAACAGGCTGAGGATTAATTACAGCTCATATAAGAGCTGGAGTTATCTTTGTCTTTTTGAATCAAGCTTTGGAGTGTTTTATATTTCTCATTTATATAAATAAATAGAGCAAAAGCATAGGAAGGCACCCACATGAGCTAAATCATCCCCTAAGATGACACCATGCAGTAGTAATACGGCTGTACTACAGTCATTAAATGTTTGTTGTTTTAGACAAGACTGAATTAATCAACATCATTAGATGCATCACCTAAATGTGTCAATATCAAGAAGAGTTTTGCTTATCTGAGTGGTTATTTAAGTTTATCATGAGCTTTGAAATTTGTGGGTTCCTAATACTTGAGAATGTGAGATAATTTTGAGATAGCTTCAATACATTTGGTATCTATGCTACCCTCAATTACTACTCTTCAGACTTACTATCCCTTTAATTTAGACTTTTAGTGGGATTTTTGTTTATAAAAAAAAAGAAATTGAATGTGCAACAGAAAAACTTATTCCCATGAGCCATCTGTTTATTAACAAATACAACATTTTGCCTATCTATCTAAACATTTAAATTTAACTCCCATGGTTAAAGATAGAAAAGCTGTTAGTTGCCAAAATGTATCAAAATAGATGAAGTAAAACAAGGTGAAGTTGCAACGTCCTCGTGTCCTTTCCCCACATCTTTCAAATTCCCTTTGTTTCTTCCACTTTCCTGAATTCCTCTTCTTACATGCCCAGAGATCCTTCCCTGAAGACAAATGCAATCACTGCACTCCCGATCCTTATATTCTCTAACTGCATATCTCTTTAATTTTTTTCCTCCTGTTTCATCTTCTTAACATATGATAATATATCTTCAGTACACCTTTACTCCCACACCTATTTTGCTACTTTCTTCAATGATGAATTCAGGAGCAAAATGTTTGTATTTGGAAAAGGTAATGAAAAATTACCATTAATTACTGATTATCGCTTTCTGGTTTGGACCATATATTTCTAAAATTTATAAACACACATTGATAAAGATACAAAAAGAGATCGTATTTATAAAAAATAACCAATACATTACAAAACCAAATAATTTTCATGTCTCTGCTTTAAATAAAACATACAGTTTGAAAGTAATTAGGAGACTGTGGTAGATAGCTCTGTAATACAAGTTCTGTGTTTGGTAAATTCCTTGTACTAATGAATAAAATCAGAAAATTTCCAAAAATGATGTTAGTCATTGCCAACTGAAGGCTGTCAAAATTGATCTTTTAGACTCCTTTCAAACTCCATTTTACAACATTAAATTTAATTTGCTTTGAACAGATATTGAAAATAAGATTCTGGAAAAAAAAAAAATAAATGGAAAATGTTGTCAATCCATTATTTAAAAAGCGAAGTTTAGCTATTTCCTTTATTTATTTTCTTTCTTTCTTCCTCAACCTCATTGAATCATTGCTGAAACACCTGAGTTCAAGTTCTGTCAAAAAAAAATCCTCAGAAAGCTGTTTTTAGAGATTTGCATTAAATCACTGATGAAGCATCTGAGCACAAGTCCAAATAAATAAAGGCCCAATCAATAGAAATGTAAATCAGCCTTGCAAATCATGTTGTCTAATAAGGATTGCCATTAAATTAGAGTCAAATCAAATTACACAGTAACAAACAACCACTTCTCCTTTATGAGAACCTGTATCTGCCTGAGGAGTCACACAACCATCCTCTATGTCCCACCCTTAGATGGGCTCCCAGCGCAGGGGCTCAGGACAAGCCGAGGAGCTGTACAGCACTGCACAGAAGCCTTGAATCACAGCCTTCAGCCACTTTGGTATATCCAGCAGCTCTCACAGCTAATAAATAATGCATTCATCAGACAGACCACATGTTTACTTCCAAAGCCAAAAACCCCACCTGTCTGGGAGCCACGCTCCACTCCTTTCTTACCAGCACCAGGCTGCTCGCACTTTACAGAAACACATTAGGAGCTCCTTACAGAAGGGAAAAGAGAAGGGAAGGAGCTGCCTACACCTTCATGGGTGCATCAGGTGTTCAGATTGTTTTCTGTTCACGTTGTTGGCCTCAATCTGAACACAGCATGACACTTTAAATTGCTTTAACTTTGCTTTATTTTACAAAACACTAATTTTTCCAATCAGACACGGTCTCTAATTATGTTGCTCATATCATCTTGTTTCAGGGAAGAAATTGGGGCACTATTTCCTCATAAATGAGGCTAAGAATGTATGCGGACTGCATGTTTTGACAAGAGCCTTATAATCAGAAGCATGACATAGGTACAGCACCATGAAGTTTACGTGTTTAACAATCTGCAGTGGGGCTGCTCATTAAGAAGCCTATGGTCAAAAAGCTGTTAAGATGCCTCTGGATCAGAGATTTCTTTTTAAATTGTTACCCACATGCTGTAAATCAACAGGCTGCAGGCTCCTAAATGCCCAAGTCATTTTGGGAAAACCGTAGCAACATGTCAAAATCTTACATCAAGTATGAGATCAGTTCCTGGACTTACCACTAAAATTTACATTTAGGGACCACTGATACACTTTTACTTCAAAATGGAAATAATAAAAGAGATACCCATACATTCTTCTTGTAGCAGGGCAGTATACTTCTTACAATATAATAATGCTTCTTGAAGAACCCCTTATCACCACAAGAATCACGTACTTCACAAGTAACATCCCAAGTAAATGATATCTAAAGAGAAAAATAAATTTTTAACAAAACTTCACTGTGGCTGTACTGAGACTGCCAGCTGTGTTACTTCAGATGGACTCAGGTATGCAGTTTGGTCTTCAGGTTTATGTGGGCAATAATCAATATATACCGATTACTACTGAGAGTTTTCAGACACTGCCTTTCTATAAATACAGTTAAGAGACATAAAGGCAATATGTGAATTTAGGTGGTCTGAGCTTAGTTCTTTACCGTACACAACCTGGAAAAGGATATTTGACAATAGGACTGAAGAGATTGGAAAGAAATATGGTCAGATATGGTCACTGGATAAATCTAGCCTGAACAGAGGTCAAAATTATTACTATTTGCTCAAAAGAGCAGAACATATTACTGAGTGTAGAGCTGAACATCTACATTGGTTCACTGGTTCCCTGTATCCAAGTTCACAAAGATGTCCTCTCACACAGCTACATCTTCAGCAGCAGCCCCCAAACACAAGGATTTGGAGAAACGACTGCTGCTTAAACCAGCTTTGCCTCTCTGAATGGTGACCTTGGTACAACATTGTCTACCTTTGGTGTTCTTTTGCACAAGAAGTGAATAGGAGCACTTTTGAGCAATTTGGTCACAATTCAGTTCAGCATAGCATAAATCATTCTTTAATGAAAACTCTACATCCCAGACATCCTCCTCCACATAACACTCTCAAGAAACACAGGTGAAAGTGAGGGTTCAAAACACTTGCAGAATAAATTCCTTTCAACTGTGTACATTCCATCTATTTGGACTTTCTAAAGAGGTGGTGAGGCTGGAGATGGAAGCACCTTCAAAAAATGGAAGACTCATGGGGCAAGCTGTGATTTAGAACAGACATAATGGATCGTCAACCCTAGACACATAAATAGCAGAGGCATACTCAAGTTGTCTTTCCTTTGTGCCCTGGCCACAGGATACCATGGACTCTGATTCCAAACCCAGACTGAACTCACACAGAGCTTGAGCAAAGTCAAACTCGTGGTCTTATGCTAAACCTACAAAAGTAGTATTACTAAATAGTTTATTGTCTTTATGAAGTTGGAGGGGCATTAACAGAGAGGACTCATGGAGGGTTTGGTTTGAATAAGATTTACTGTCTACTAACCTTATAATCATGACACTCTTCTCTTGAGTTTCCAGTATACCTTCAATGCTCTACATTCTTTTTCACTGCCATCATGGTGGCAGAAAATGAATGAAAAAACGAACCAGCAGAAGAATGTGTATAGATCAAAAGTATATGAAGGCAAAACAAGAACAATGAAGGGACCTGCATTTCCCAAATAAACCATAAAAGCAGATAAATAACTCTTAACCATGCAGATAAAGTTTTAGTTGAAGTGACTCAAAACACTCAGACAATGGCAATAAATGTAGTATGTTAACTGCATACAAAAAAGAAAAACATACCCATCTTTCACTCAACCACAGAAGTACGCAATACACAAAGGCTGTTCAGACTGTTAGAAGAAAGGTTAGTCTGCTATGCTGTATCTCTTTCCTTTTGATGATGCTTTTGGTGCAATGGTTGGAGTGTATCAATATCAGTCTTATGCAAGACAGTCAACCATATCAGTCAGAAAGCCTTAAATTACTGCAATGTTTAGGAGCAAGCTTTCTCAGTTTAAAAGGAGGTGCAACAAAGGTAGAAGTGAGCACTGGAATCCATGGCTACTTTTTCTGTAAAGTAAGATATCAATCACATTTGCAAGAAAAGAATTAAGAGACTGGATACAGTTCGGTCCAAACAAAGTTCCAAACATGTTCATGTTTACCCATGTTACAGAACAAAAGAGTAGTCATGATAGAAAAGAGAGGAATCATCTTTGAGGTTTTATTCAAGTTTAATAATCGTCCCTGGAATGATTTCATCAGTGCAAGCCTTGTTCTTACTGCTTCCACAATTAGGAAGAAAGAAGAGGTGGAGGGAGCAAAATAGAGTTAAAATTTGCCTGAAATTTCCATATAAATTATATAATTTGCAATAAAATACAGCTGAAATATCCAGAAGCCTTGTACAGAATTACTTTACCAAAAGATCACTCAGATGTAAACATTTTTATTATGTGAGAAAAGACAAAATTGAAATAATTTAATTCTTCTGTGCTATGTAATGCAAAAGCATTAGCTTTTCATTCTTGTATTTAACTATGCTATAAAAGTGATATTCACATTGCAACAGGGCCTGCCAGACGTATTTAATTTTAGTTTTATTAAAAATACCAGAAGCTGTTCTTAATAGATAAATGAATGTCATATGAAACCACATCCAAAAAATTCAAAAAATTTCAAGTGCACTTCAACTCCAACTTTATCAGTTAAACCACCTACCACAGGTCTCTTGTTGAAGAGTTTCAATAAACAAGTTTTAGAGTTTACTGAGGACTGTTGGTCATTTTAAAAGGACAGATTTGCAATGAAAACATTTTCTCAGTTTGCTTTTAAATATTTTACCACATTATTTCCTAAAAATATATAAAGAACTCCAACCTATCTGAAGATGAAGAAGTTAGATGAAGCACAAGACTAAATACAGAAAGTGCATCAGATACAGAAAAAAAAAAAAAAAAAAAAAAGCCATCTTATAATGACTTCTAGTTTTCACCACATAGATCTATTGGATTTTTAATAATAGATTAAAATACACTATATTAACTATATTGACTCATATCACTTATATGTGTTTGGCTGTTCTGCACTGTTTCAACAATGCCGAATTTCTAAAAACTTGATTTACCTTCTCTGGTCAACTGGATTAATGGCAGCTTTATTCCCCTGAAGGGCTCAAAAAGAGCTGGATCCAAAACACCCAAACTTTGTAAATGCATCCAATCCACAGTTATTAAGTCAGAAATGTCTCCTTAATTATGTTTTCTTTGGAAAATGCCTTTGGATATAGGCATTCTGGGCTGCAGGCGGAAATCCAAATTCTCCCCATCTCTCTGGAATGACTTAGTTCTTAAGACAAACAGGATTTGGCATTAAAGTGGGTTTTTACCAGGCTGCAAGTTTCTGTGTTCGGAACCAGGGTTAAGGCCTTGGATCACACTTAATCTTTACCACGGAAATTGTGGCCACAAAAGGCTGTTGGTTGGTCAGTGCATCTGCAGTAATTAAGGCAGTTGATCTGTAGGACCAAATGTGTGCAGTGCTGAACACCTGCGTCTCCCAAAGAAACTAATGGAAGTTGTGCTTGGATCTCAGGATTTGTCCTCAGATTTCCTAGTGGATATTTCTTCTACATGTGAGGACAACAATGTTATGGCTTACTTACAGGAGCAAACACTGCTAGAAACACCCTACATTTGGAGCATGTTCGTGTTTACCTACATTTCAGAGCGCACTTATTTGCCGCAGAAGCAACATAGCAATACAATGCTGAATGCTACAAAACTGACTAGAATTCAAACAGTGCATTAAAAGTAAAAAATGCCAGACTTTGTCTAAAACAGACAATATGTTTTATGGCTTTAAAATAAAATCACAGAAGACCTAACTCCATCCAGCTGTTCTTAATAGACTTTTTTTACCCTTTGTTTTTCATTCTCCACCTTAATCCACTTCAGAATTACCTCACAGTCCATTCATTTTTGCTCGTAACTTGATAACTCTTACCAAAACAATCTATTGCACATTACAGAGTAAAAAAAAAAAACTAAATTAAAAAACAGAGAAGGAAATTTTTAAAATGTATATTGTTTAAAGGTAGTGTTGCTGCTATGAGAATCTGCATAGCAACCTGTAACTGTGCCTGACAGAATTACAAATTTATCGTGCATTTGAAAGACAGATGAAACAGTCCCACATTTTCTGCATCAGTCATTTCTATTTCGTTCAGCTCAGAATAAAAAGTCTCTCGTATTTTGCAACTAATTGAAGAATTAATATAAAAAGATTGAACACCTGTTGCTCTGTTGGCGGAAAACAGCAATTACAATTACAGTGGACTTACACTATAGAAGAATATTTTTAAAATAGAAGGGGAAGAAAACATGCTGGTGACCAGGGTCTTTTTGAATCTACAGAGGATATTACAGCTTTTATTCAGGTTGTGAGTGGCCCCTGTTAAGCATCCTTGGTTCATGAAGGTGTACTCACTATATCGCTGTTTAGTCTCTGCCCCATTAAGCATTTTCTATTAGCTTGGAGTAGCTCTGATTCACTCAACATCCTCTCTCTTTCCCTTACACAATAAAATCCACTGTACATCCCTCTAACTGTCACACAGATCCTCTTTATCAATTTCCTATTACAAACATTAATCACTGAAAATAACTGCTATTAAAAAGAGACTAAATCTATTTTCATCTCCTCCTTTTATTTGTTATCTGGGAGAGCGGTTAGGCAAGCCTTACAGTGGAGTAGAAAAAGTCAAACATAGCATCTGTAAGTAACTGATTTTTTGAACGGAACTGAAAAGAGAACAATAAGCACAATATGAGCAAGCATCGAATCCACTTAAAACAAGAATCCTCAACTTTTCTTGCTGCAGGAAAAAAAATGAATGCTGACAATATCAAACATTTTGTTCTGGTTGCATGCAATAAAAGTAAAGCAACAAATGCCATGCTACAAAAAGCCCTGTAGAAAGAACTATTTGCTGATAAGTTGGGAACTGTAGGATCACAGTCCGCGGTGCTGTGAGGGACAGTCATGTTTCACTCTCTCCTTGGCCCACAGGGATCTAATGTACCTACATCCCTCATCAACAGCACTCCTGCAGCCACAGCACCACGGAGACATGGCTCAACTCTTCTGCTTTTTATCAGCAGATCTTAAATCATTTATAGGCAAAATTATTGCTATTACCATTACTAATAAAAAATGATGAAGATTTTCTCTGTTTATAGAGGACAGAATCAGTTTTTCACAGAGTGAGTGCCACTGGCTGGTCCAGGTGCTCTTTTTGTGGTGCTAATGCCTTCTATCACATTGATGGGATTGAACTCATCTTTAAGGCCTCACGTGAAGAATCATGGCTGATAAACCAGCATCATCCTTGTCCCTTTCATTTCATACCTGCTTCTAGGAATGCCAGAACTGTGAAAAGACTCACTATCCTTTCTTTGATAAGTACTAGTTTATGAGATGTATACATCTCGTGTTTTTTTTTTTTTTTTCCTTCTTTTTTCCCCAAGATAAAGAAGATTGAAAAAAACATGAAACAGGAATGTACAACTGTACTACTTAAAACATAAGCAACAGCAGAACTCCATAAGCATACCTTCATCTTCAATTCTTCAGTTCTGACTGGGATAAAATACCTGCTAGTGCATTCTGGTCCCATGTCTTTAAAAATGGTGTGCCACAACTGGGTAGCACTGGGACATTGTGCTGCCTTGAAGAGGTACCCAGCACTTCAGAATAGCTCGCATAGGGCACATGACTTCTCAAAGTCCTGCCAGCTAACAAAGATGTGTTAGAATTTCAGTAGGGGCCAGAAATAACAGCAGCATCATGAGTCAGGACTCAGATAGGCTGATAAGCTGTGTCAGGACACGGATGCTGAGACTTCAGAATGAGATCAGGCTGAGAGGCATATGAATCAGGAAACAGTGAAAACATAGGCAGTGTGGCAGTGTCTTTGTAACACTGAGTTGTGTATGTACAAAGAAAACAAATCATAAACCCAAAGAAGATGAAGACCAACTTGTGATACTGCCCCTTGCTATCCAATCAGCAACATGCAATATTTTTGGAAAGTGTTATAAGGACATAAATATTTGTACTTTTCCCTTTAAAAATAATGTGCAACTGAACATAAAAAAAATTGAACAATCAACTTTGCAAGATAACCTATTTCTATGGAGAAAGGATAAAGCATTAAATACTTGATATTATTTATGAATTTATAAATCAAAAGAAAATTTTAAGGTTTTCTGTTAATGAAACTAAAATGATCATCAGTCTTTCCTAAGTGTCTACAGCAAATAGTCACAGTCCATTAAGACAACATGTTAGAATTGTTCATAACAGGATGCAAATGAAATAATCAAGTAATCAGGACTATTTCAACATCAATAAAGCCTCAGAGTGATTATTTTGCACAGCCATGACACAATACCTTTTTGCATACTTTCCCTGATCAGATTAAAGTGATGATGAATTCCTCGATGGCTCAAGTGTGCTCCAAGGAAAGCTAGAAGGTTGTACAGTTAACTCCCAGGGTGTAACTCTAAACCATACAACCTACTACCTCAACCCGGATGCACACAGCTTCCGACGGTGACCATAAAGTCTTCTTCACTTCTTCAGCTTTTCTTTGAAATGTGACAGCAGCCACAGGCCTATATATTTCCCATGGGGGTAGGCTTTCAGCTGTTGAAATAGTCTGCAGTTATTCCCCATTTTTTCAGATTACAAAATATACTCTTAGACAGATTTTTCAACTAGGTAGAGATTATTTTATATTATGTTTATATGCATGTAAATATATAAAGTATGTATAATGTATGTTTCTATGTATGTATTTATACGTACTTATTTGATAGGAATGATGCAACTACATTTTTTGAAAGAAACAACCATTTGTTCTTATTTTACAATAAAATTCAAATGTAAATGTAAATATCTTTTTTTCTAGCGTAATCCCTTGTAATGTTGTATTTATTAAAAATGGCAAATGGTACACCCTACTCTTCCTCACTGAAAACGTTACAATTCCCTCACATCTCTCTTTAAATTTTAATAAGATATTAAGCCAAAGGTTCTTAAAGCTACAGATGACAGAACAAGTCACTTAAATTTGAAGAAGAGGCAATAGACAAGAGAAGCATTTCAAAAACAATATATAGTTTTGTTTGAAATGCTCACTTGGGTCTGTTGTCAAATTCCACTGAAGTGCATGCTACATAAACTTTTGCCAGATCACCATACTGACACAGACCCATAGAAGCGAGCTTGTGCAGTGCGTTTCAACACAAGATCGGATCTACGGGTTTATGCCAATTGGCATCACTGATTAGCATTTTCCTTTTAAAGTTAGACACAGAAGACTTTAAACAAACAAACATAGAAAGCAACTGTAAGGACAAGTATTTGAGAGTAAAAATATTGCAATCATAAAGAAGGCTACTTAAAACTGCATAAATGGTGGATGCACCACTGTTTTGACTTTGGCTGGAATTAATATCCTATTGAGCACACTTCGTGTTACACATGAACTCTCAAATCGCAACAACTGGAATTGAATCATACTACAGCACACAGCCTGCAAGACCAGAATCCAAAATTGTATGTGGCATAATAGTGAACAATAAAGGTTTGTATTCTGTGCCTGAGTCCACATTTTGTTCTGCAACTTAAAATAAACATCACCCCACTAAATCTGAAATGCAATGAGGCACACTGGATTGCAGCTCTCATACAACGTTAAAAAGACTGCTTAGCTATTTCTTCATTCTACAGGGTATCTAAGTACTGATTAACTATAACTTGTTGATTAAACAATGCCTATTAATCAAAGCATAGAAGTTAACGTGTATATTTTATTCACTAATCCTCCCATCAGTGCTATTCTCTAATATTAAGAATGCAGCTGAAGTAGAAAAGCAATCTTGCAAAACTTCAGAGTTAACTCCTACAACAAATGCTTTCCTCTTGTGACCAGTAAGCAGTGAAATATAAATTATCAGTCCCTAAGTGTAAGATGTCCTACTGAAAAAGATCAGTAACGATCAGTAACGTAAAAAGGTGAGACACAGATGTGGTCTTATATATTTTAAAGGAAAGCATTTATAAGCACTGCATCATAAAGCATAATATCTGACACAGCAGGCATAAGAAGCTGATATAAATTTAAAAACAGGTACTATAGAACAGTCACTTCTGATTTTAACAGCTTACTGAAGTCTGTATCCGAATAAGTTTTTAATGCCTGACTTCCACTGTTTTCCACTGAAGGCCTAATTCTGTCATCATTTGTCGGGTAAAACTCCTTTTAAGAGAACAAGCACTGTCAATAACAAAGTTTTTGAATCAGGCCAATGCTTCACTTTCTTGCAAACTGTAACATGTATTTCTGGTTCAGTAATGACAGCTGAACATTACTAAATGGCCCTTTTATTTTTTAATTTAGTTGATTTAAATGCTACATTTTCCAGTATACTCTTCTGCATTTTAAAAATAGTGTCAACTCCTTTTTATTCTAGAGCAGTATGTTTTAAACCTGCTTTCACACCATACACAACGCTTCAGCATTCAAAAGTAATTATTGTAATTATTTTCTGCTGACGCTTGAAAGAATAAGTAAGGCAAACCTCAAAGTACAATATTTCTCCTAGTATCAGAAATAAGTATGTAGGCTGCATATTTAATTTACTGAATAATTCTAGTAAGTGCTATAAAATGGCTTCTCTTTTTCTTTTTTCTTATTTGTAAATAGAAGAGGCATTCCACATTTCACAAGGACTTGATCTAGTATACTCATTTACTAGTAAATGTATTTGTTCAATAAATATACTAGTAATATAAATATAGCAGTACATGTATTTGTGAAACATATTTACTAGGCATAACAAGAGAATAACTTGCATTTTGATCTTTCAATCTATTCTAAAGCTTCGTGGAAACAATAACTATAAGGGCTACCCAAACTGCAATAATCCCAACAGAAAGTAATCACAGCAAAGGTTTTATACGTATCTATAAAATGATATTTGTAGGAAGGAAAGGAAGGAAATTCTATTAAAGCTAATCTGCTTCATGTTATTGTCATGAACTTTAATTTATAACAGGAAAATTATTTAAGATCACTGTATTACCTTCGCTGGATTCTGCTCTGGTACAATTAACTTCTTCAGTTTCCTTTTTCTTTTGAAATTTTTTCTTTCACTAAAATGAATGAGAGAGGAAGATTTTGAAATAGCTGTTCTATGGAAAGTGTTTCCAGAACAACAGGAAACCTACAAAAAATTTGAAATTATGCCTTTAATATATAAAACTGACACACTGCTTACGCCCCTCTCAGGGCCATGGGAAGACATGCTGTCAACACACACACTTTGACAAACGGACAATTTCATTTAGCATTTCCTAATCCTATTACACCTCACAAATATTTCATTTTTAAGAGGAATACCAGAAGTGAAGAATGCTTCACAAAAATGAAGAGTTTTTATCAAATGGTGGATACAACAAGATAGTTTGGTACGGAACTGCACACAAAGGCTATGGCTTAAATCAAGAAATGTTGCAAAACTTAAGGGAATAAATACTATCAATATCACGAACTATAGACATTTTTAAAAGTTCTTTTAAGCAAATGAAAGCATAGGCTTCTCAACAGATATAGACAGTAATGACACAGAATTATTCCAAAAAACACGACTCCAGAGGGAAGTATCACCATAAATCTAAGGAACGCTTTCTTGTACAAAATGGGTGCATGGAGGTATATGTGTCATATACATAAGATCTCCATCCATAATTTCCCAGAATTCATTGCAGAACAACAAAAATATAAGGTAGCAAAATTAGCATCGGATCTTTGGACTTACTATCTAAGCACTAATGCATAAAAAGCGAAGTATTAAAAAGCAATTCTGTTTTGTGAAGCCACAATATATTTATAGCCTTTTCATTAGACAAGCATCTATCACGAACATTTTGATAAATACATCAGAGTTTCTGATGAAAAAGGCATTGCAAGTTTCAAAGTAATTTCTAGCTGAAGATTTCTGTACTTTAAATATAAATTTAAAAGACCAGGAAAAGAAAGAAATAAAGAATCCCAAACAGATAAAAGACTGATTTGACTGAGCATTTTAAAATACGTCAGTCAAACTGAATTTTGCTACAGACTGCTCTAACTGCCAAGTAATATGTTACAAAAGACAGACAAATGTTGTAACAAATAGGGTCTACTGCTAAAGCGTCATATGCTCCAAACTTGCTTTAAGTTCACATGCAGTTATCACAAACGCTCTGAATGGATATCTTAAATACTGTTTTCAGCTATTCCTGGACAAATGCCGCTTTACCGAACATCTTAAAATAGTCACTGTTAAGCTGCAAGCCAGGCTTACTTCATGAACGTCCCAATAATGTGCCTTTTATTCCAGGGCTTATTACAGTGATTTCTTTGTAGTGGATTTATATACAAAATTGTAAGGAACTCATATACAAATTAACTCAAACATAAATTTAATATACTTGATACAAGAGCGAGCCTTTCCTACCGGTTAGCAAAATTTTTTCTTCCTCTCTTTAGAAACCGAAAGCATGAGTCACACTATAAAAAAAGAATTTACTTTCCTTAGCAACCAGATCGAAATACCCACAACTTTCGTAGCAAGAACTAAAGCTTATACTGAATAAATGTAACATTACAATCTTTGCTTAACTCCAGTGCTTAGCTAAGATAAAATGTGCCTAAGCGCTTATTTCCACAGATCCTCGATTTTTGTTTACTTTCTATTTTTAGCACAGCATTAGCTTAAACACAGCCCCAAAAAGTTAGTTTTAAAAAAGTGTGAATGGCTATGTTAAAATTAATACACAAGGACTCAGTTTCAAAACAACGTTTAAAATGGAACAAAAAAAAAGGAAAAAAAGGAAAAGAAGCTATACCTGATATGAAAGGTACGTTTTCACCCAGTGCCAAATTTTGCTATATTAGCAATAGCAAAACAAACAAACAAAAAATTGCCTTCTTTCTCTTTTGTTTTTACTGAAAGAATCAATCTCCTGGGCTCATTTTGCTACACTGCTTTAAGAAGCTCTAACACATCCTGATGTCTCTGCAGTGAAACATGCCAGGTTTTTTTTTGGAAGCAGGAGAGCCACTTTTTTTTTTCTGCACTCTTGTATGTAGGACAAACTCAGATTTGTTTCTTCTTCTGAGGGCTCCTGTTATTTCTCGGAAGAAGACCAGGATGCCTGTCTTCTCTCTCGCTCTTCTCGGAATTCCAGGCACAAAGCACTGCGCAAAAGCTGCACCAATCCTTGCCGCCACCGCCTGCACAGTGCGAGAGGTGGGGAGAGACCAGAAAATTCACCTCGCCCCTGTGCCGGTTTTATAAATGGGGATTGCACAAATCTGCCGAAGCAAAGGGGTGAAAAGGCAGGGTGCCAGTTTGCTACACTATGCTGCAATGAGCTCATGTTCAATGCTGTCGCCCCATTTGCCCAGTTCAAACGCCTGTTCATTAAACACGGGGAGAAAAAAAAAAAAAAAAAAAAAGGAAAAAAAAAAACAAATCACTTTTATCCTTCAGACACTCAGGAGGGCTGTTCTGAACTACAGATCAGCAATAAGAAAATACAACACGTAGCACGTAGTTTAAAAATGCAGTTATGAAGTCTAAATATTCTGCTTATATTTTCTTTCTTTCTTTCTTTCTTTTTTCTATTTGGAGATAAGAAGCAGAATTTATCAGGCGTGAAAGGGACAGCCTCCTGGTGGTGTGCCAAAAAAGCCAGAATAAAGGCAAAGTTGTGCTTCAAAGCTCAATCGCTTGCTGAGTCTGGCTAAAGTCAAGTATTAAGATCCACCATTTTCTGAGCCATGTAAGAAATGAGGAAAAAAGTCAGAACGAGTGCTGCTTTCCAAGTCTCCGTTGGCACCATCACAAAATCTCAGCCGTAAGGTCACATGATGCTCTGCCAAATGTGGAGTGCATTCCCATAAACCATTCTGCTGATACTGCGAAGGCAGCTATTGTCTAGTTTAGACCCAAAGTTCAGCCCACTCTTCATTGAATTAGCTGAAAAACGCATCACCTTTGGGGGTTGGGAGCCATGGAAACGTCTACCTGGCAGGCTGCCCACTTTTGCTGCCCATCAGCCAGAGATGGGATTGTGCTGCCTAATGTAATGATGACTACGAATGTGAAGAGTCGTCCAAAGTGAATCTGATTCTCGCAAAGCCTGCTTCATTTGCACAGCAAACTCTGGCTTCTTGTCGTTAAAAAGGGGAGGGAAAGGAAAAAAAAAAAAAAAGGCTTTACACTAAGTGTAGCAATTAAAGGTCTAGTAAACATGCCTAGTCTGCAACTTTCCTTCATAACATGCTGAAATGGTTCCCAAACTAAAGGACGTGGTGCAATGCAAGTTTTCTGATTTAAAGCAGCTCATGCTTTTCTTGAGTTAATGTGGCATCCCCAGGACGTTTTTTTTCTGCTTAAGGAAAAGAAAAACACGTAAGAGAGCTCTCATTTCTTCTCTTCTTTTTTACCTCCTTTTATTACCTCCTGATTTTATCTAGCACAAATTATACACGTGTGCAGCAATACCCACTAGTAATGATAGGGATGCAATATTGCTGCAATCCTTCTGAAAGCAGTCTCCTGAGAAAGCTGGTCATGTCTCCAGCAGCACAGACCCCTCCATCTGAGCCCTCTTGTTGTCACCCGTGAGTAGGACAGCTGCTCCACAAGTTTGCAAACCAGCACGCCCATACCAATCAGCACCCTCCCATCTTCAAAATGCATTTAATCCCGTTTTCTTGAAAAGATGCAATCAGACAAGAATTTATAGAAGACACAAGTTATTTAAAATAGATTAAGACTACTACTAATTCTTAGTAACAGACTCAGAATTTCAGTCTTGAAATTTCAATTTTGCCCATCTATTGTTCCAGCGTAAAATGTCACACAAAATGTCAATTCCAAATGAAAATACCATGCAAAATATTGAGCAATAAATACGCACGCTGCCAGCACGTAAAAAGTTACGTAGGAGAATTTATCTTGGGGCTGTGCTGTGAACAAATGAACAAAGGTTCACTTGGTGCGGTGCTTCTACATCACAAAGTTTCAGAGCTACTGCAAAAGAGATGCTAAAAATGAGGTAATCTCTATGGTCCCCACGCTAATAAACATGGAGCCATGGGAGAAGCTGCTCTTCATTAGCATCTGCAGACAGTCGCACAAGCGCTGCTGTGAGGAGGTTGCATGCTAAAGAGTTTATGGCCAGAAATTAAGGAAAACAAAATGGAAGACAACAGGCTGGAAACTGCAGCAGAAGGACAGGAAAAACCATTCCAGGGATACCATAGGCAGTAGTCACCTAGCTCTGCTTCCTTTCTGCTTTTCAGTGCTTCTTTCTGATTTCATTGTATTTACCTGGAGCAAGTCAAAGGACAGACATATGAGATAGGGTGCCTTGAAGTGGAGGTAGATGGCTCTTGCAGGCTCGTGCACAGATTGCCCAAAACTCTGTCTGGGTGGGTTCTTGCGGAAAGCAGGCATGGCAGGGAGGAGGGGGGCATGCAGTTCAGTGTCTGGATGGAGAAGGGCAAGGTGGACTGGGTGGAAGTGTTAGAGAACAAGGGTAGGGAAGCAGCCTACTTCTCCTGCCAGATCAGTGCTCCTGAGAAGGCTTGCTCCATCTGATGGTTTTCTTACTGATTTATTTGAGACAACAAACCAAACAAGATTTTTTTCTTCTAGCAGGGCATGGGGGAATCAATTGCTCCGTCTCACATTTTATTATCATTCATAAAATTGTTTAGATGAAAATACTTAATTGTCTTCAAACAGGCCTCAGAAGTTGCACTCAGAAATGTGTAACCTCCAAACCTGCTTGGCACCTTAAACCAAGGTGACAGGAAGGGTTCCTTTAGGACTGAGTAGAAATCTCCAACTGAACTACAATGAATACATATTCTATTCAAATTTATCCCTATTATTATCAGTGATGTTATTTAAAAGGACAAGGAAACAGCTCATATTTTTCAGATCTTTCAAGGATGCTTGCCACTCTTACCGCCACAAATAATGTTCAGCAGTGTTTGAGGGGTGACAGGCATGGAAATCTGCAGTCACTGCACTGTGGAAAAACACTTCAACATGTAGCTAGCGCTCCACAATGGAGCACTCCCGCCTCAAAAGCAAGTATTCCAAAACAGGATGTTAAAATGCTGTTAAAAAAATCACTTGCATATGTGCTTGGCAAATTATAGATGTGGATGGATCACAGAGTGCTTTGCCTGTGAACTAATGCAAGGATGACACAAAGGGAAGCAAACAGACATATTTGCCAGAGCAGTCTGCCTTGTTCTGCAGTTGCAGTAGGATAGAGCAGAGGGACTGGTTCTTCCCCAGCAGGCAGGAAAAGAATGGCAAAGAGAAGGGAACACCTTGAGGGTTTTTGCATGTGAGCTGCCATGGGACAACTGGCATCCCAGCCATCCCAGCTTAACATGCAGATGTATGGAAAGGACAAAAAAAGAGACTTCTCTGGGCAATGGCATCCCATGGGAGATGAGAAAAAAGAAGAGTGGAGATCAGGAAAGAAACAGGGCAGCACCCTCAGAGAGAATCATGGAAACACAGAATCATTAAGGTTGGAAAAGATCACTAAGATCACCTAGTCCAGCAGTCAGTTCATCACTACCATGCCCACTAACCACATCTCTCAGTGCCATATCTACCATTTTCTTGAACAGCTCCAGGGACAGTAGCTCTACCACCTCCCTGGGCAACCTGTTCTGTGCCTCACTACTCTTTCTGAGAAGAATTTTTTTCTAATATTCAGACTGGAACAAGTGAAGTAGGCAATGTTTACTCTTTCATGAGTTCATTCTTAAACACAAAAATATTAAGTATACTGCTGTTATTACTACAAGTTAAAAGTTGAGAACACACAAAAATGAAGAGGAAATGAAAGTAATGGATATATTACACATTTCTCTTAACTTTAATATACTGTATTGCACGCTATAACAATTCACATTAGAAAGGCCTTGGTTTACAAAGAGCACTTCCAAAGGCCCTAGTATATAAAAATTATTTTCAAAATGCATGCAAATAAAAATTTATCATCTGCTAGTTACTTTCATGTTATGTTCAAATGGCACTTTGCCTTCCCATTTTTTCTGCCTTAAGGTTAACATGACCAAATTAAGAGACTAAAGCAAGATGCTCCATGGTAAGAGCCAAAGATGTCAGTCATCATAAATTTAACTATAATTTTCCTGTTCCTGAAATTCTTGCATTTAAGTTCTTTTTCCTCTAAACTTGTCACAGTGTTATTTGTAACCTATTTATTTATAAATTTATGAATTATATGTTTTGCCACTTTGGCTCTACATCAGGACACCTGAACTTAACAAACTTCTTTCTGTTTTGCTGCTGGAAAAGAGAGTATTTTAAAACTGATAGCAGCAGAAACTGAATAATGCACAACAAACATTCTTGTTCACAGAGGAAAAACCTTCTTCACAGATTTCTTAAGACGGTCAGTTATTCCCTTAAAAGTGCAGATATTCATAAAGAGCAAAAAATGCAAATATAATGAATTGAAACACCTACAAAAAATTCAAACGAGCCTTTTACAATAAGTATTTTGCAGTACCATTGCAAACAGGAACAAGCTTTCTGTGGATCAAGATGAAGTGCTGTTGTAGTAGAATAAGCAACACGGTTACATTGCTGGAGTAAGGATGGTGCTGAGACAAGGTCACGTTGAGGCCAAAGCAAAAATCAGATTGTTCCCCATCTTCCCTTGGAGGTGATCATTCAGGCACAGAGAGGTATAGCATTTTCTCCACAAGCAAGACAGTACCTCAGGCAGATAAAAAGGCTGTGGCAGTATAAACTACCAACCCAAATATGTGATGATAAGAAGAGCTTTGCTATACACATTTCCTTCAACATACTTGTTTCATCCTCCATTTATTTCACCAGTTACTCTAGAATCATTAGAAATGTGCGGATCAAAAGGTACCACATTTAATTCCCTCATATACACCAAGTGTCAGACATTCAAAAACTCTTTTTATGTGCTCTTTGCAGGTCTAAGTGCAAATATGGCTCAGTATTACCAACATTAATGGGTTCTGAAGCACCTGTACTTCCTAAATTTAAAAATTTGTTGTATGTCACTCTTCTAAATGCATGACCAGCATGTTATATGTTTTTGGTTGTTTGTTGTTGTTGTTGGCTTTTTTTTTTTTTTTTTTTTGCAGTTCTAGAGACAAAGATACCAAAGACTTCTTTTCACAAATCACTTATCATTAATACAAGATGGAATATTTGACATTGCTCAGTGTTAACTACACTGCATCGAATCTTGAGTGCTACACTGAATTAGATGATCTCTATATACAACCTACACAGTTTGCACCACCTTGACCGCTACCTCTAAAAACTGAAATGTGAAAATACCTTTATCTAGTTCTTGGAAAACGTCACTAGAGGAGGAGGAATGTAAACAAAGGAAACTAGGTGGCCAGGAGCATAGACAACAAATAATTCTTCACATCACTTCAACTTCTAATTAATAAAAGTGTTGATTTCTTTCATTACTACCTCTTCAAGACAAGGACAAGCACAGACAGAATTCAAGGCAGAGAAGTTTCTGATTTAGCAGCCTAGACCTGTCCACATGAAAAAACCAACCGGACACCTCCTTCAAAAACTGCTGCAGTGCTAAGCTCAATTGCATGCCAAATTACTGAAGAACATTTTCACAACAGCAACCCTATTACAAGCTTCAGACTTCATGGATATGGCAGCACATGGACTTAACTCAGATGAAAGCACAGATGGTTTCCTGTTCTAAACTGTGCAATGGGCTGCATAGCAAGGGTTCTTTAGGGCCACTTATTTTTCTAGAACTCATTCTTGACCAGAGTATGAATCAGGAAAATAAGGATGCTGCAAGGACATTTTTTGTACCATTGAGTTCTTAATCAACAATACAGAGTTTTTATGTTATTCTTATGTTTTCCTACACAATCCTGCATGAATCCTGTTTGCTCAAGAGTTTTCACTGAAGTCTTATGCAATATTTTTTAAGAGGAGCATTTCACTTAGCTGCCTTGTGCCAAAAATAGTCTTCAATAGAGTATCATTCCTCCCTCCACCTTTATAACTGAATATAGTGTTACATCTCAAAATGACACACTGCAGTGCTCTTGAGCAAAGACAGAAAATAAGTATTTTTAAAACGTTCTTAATTATTTCAGGAAGGAAGATACATGAATCCTTAGGTACTTATGTTCTTACAAATCTGGACAGCATTTTCCCAAATATCAAAATGTTTTGCAGGCAGTCCTATACGTGTGTATATCCGAAATCACCACACATCTTTTTGGTAATTTAATTACAAAAATATGGGGGCTGTGCATGCACTTTTCTGGGTTACATTCTTAGCAGGTTGAGTTCTGTTAGTCAAAAAATATGGATGGGTCATAACTCCAAGCCCGAAAGAAAGAACATGAGCATTATAGCCCAATGTAAGAAGTGTTTTTGATTTAGCAACCTAAAGGATCAATTAATTTTGAAGCAAAACTGATTAAACCTAGACAGAAAACAGCTTCCCTTATCCCAGTTTTCAATTTCCCTACTGGCAATTTTAGATTCTGCAAAATAATCTCACTTCAATTGTACCACCTGTCCCAACTAGATTTTAAAATTTCTATATTGGAGCAGTTAACTCTTCATATCTTAAAATGTTTTAAATATTCATCCTAGATTTTGTCTTCTTTGATATTTTTTAGTATAAATGGCTATGCTTTAAATTTTTTTAGTTTGGATTCTCATGGTTTTGTGAGTAAAGCCAACATTTCAAAACAATAGACATCCTCAGATAACCTGAACAGCACTGAGAAAGAAGCAGAGATCAAAGGCATGGGAGCCTTCCTGGAAGATTGAGCAGGATATGAGTGATCAAAGGCAGAGGAGAGAGGACTCTGGATCTTAACTCCTGTTTCCACTACACATATATAATTTACAGGTTATTGGATTGTGGGGAGGGGAACTATTTATACATTAAAAGTAGGTTACAGGCCTGAAAAGTTATTTAAAATTTAAAAAAAACAAAAACCCAAAAAACAAAAAAACACTATGTTTGTTGAAAATATCCAGGAAGAATCTTCTACAGTGCACTTTTCCCAAACAGAAATGGTGCAAATGTAAGCAGCTTTGTTTTCAATGAATCAGCATTTTCTGACAAAATCAAACAAACAAAAACACACACTATTCCTTGTTGGTGTCATGATAAAAGAGATATTGTGTTGTTTGAAAGTGATAACTCACAGGAATAATGGAAAATTCATGTTCTCAGTAGAGAATTGCTACTTACATTAGCTTGCTTTTCAGAACATTTAGAGCACATTTAGACATTTAGACACATTTAGACACTTGTAACTCAAAATCTTCACCAGATTATAATTCTATTTTATGCAAAATTCAAATTATATAGTCACATAAAGGCATTCTTCAGTTCTTGTCCTAAACGGTTTGGTAGTTCTCCCATGTACAACCAGGCTTCTTTCCATGATACTGTTCACAGCTTCCCAGGACAGTGAAGTTAGCAATAATATGAGAATTCCTACAGTCAGTCGAGTATCTTTGGTACCAGATCCTTGGTTATTTGGTCATTATTTATCTTTACCAGAGAAAATAACCCAATTAAAATATTGCTAAAAAGAAGCAATTATTGCCCTGAATGTTTTACTTGGCAAAGCAACAAAGTGCATTTTCTCAAAAAATCCTGAGCTGCTGTATAGAAAATAAATACCAAACATTGTGTGTACTTATAGAATAAACAAATTCAGCAGTACATTGATTTAGTAGTGATATATAAATTTGTGACCTCTCAACTCATTGAATTTCATAACGTTACAAATATCTGCTGGACCATTCAATATATAAATGATGGTGAATTTCATGTTATCTTCAAATTGCTTTCTTGATGGGAGACAGAAAATGTACCACAGCCAGTATGATCTCAGTGTAGCTGAAAATACACTTGTGCTTAAGGAATGGCTTTAGTTTATAACTGGCAGACAAAGCTGCCGACTTGGACAAAGGGTAAAACATAAATAAGAACAGAATGACTACTGGACAACTTGAAATATACCACTAAACAAAAGCAGATAGCTTAGTCCATTATTTACTGGCTTGAAATTCTTTTTACCGAATGCCTGAACACACAAACACCAAAGAGATTTCGAAGAACCAACACAGGTCATGTGCCTAGAAGGTGTTATTATCTTTCCTAGTAGCAAGCAGAAAATCTTTATTTGTTATTTAAAATTGTGACAAGAGTATTTCAATCCTCAATATCTTCCTGGAACTCTAAACTATTTGCAGATGGTTACATTGACTTTATAGTCTTAAGGACACTGATTTTACTCTAAATTTGTATAATGCCTAGTTCTTTGAGATCAAAGACCAGAATTTGCATTCATTATTAAAACAACAACATGTAAAGTGGCCTTTATTTTAAACAAGAGTGGCCCAATATGAATATACAGCACTTTGATCAGTATTGGGCACATCCTGGCTTAATAACTAGGAGGCGTTAATGCTTCCAGTGGCTTAGAGGTAGTGTATCTGCAGAAATGTTCAGACTAGGTAGGACAAACTGTCTGGTTTGCCTTCTGGAAACACTTTGTTATTGAAGAGGGACAGTTGATTATACTGCCAGAAGACATTCATAACCAGGTATATTCAAAGTGTAGGCAGCTTCAGGCTACAAAAAGGGATGCTTCTGAAAATATTCTCATGCCCACTTTTGTATGTTTCTCCGATTGTAACATGAAATTAAAGGGTGCGAATCACTTCATATACAAATACATTGCTTTCATTTTGTTAACAGATGGTTCATTCAGCTCAACTTCAGCGGACTATATTTGATTACGTATCTGCTTCCTGAAAAGGTATTTTTCTAAAACACTATGGTAACCAATGCTTGCAGAGCATGAAACATAGCAACCAGATTTCTGGAATGCATTTCTGGATGGCTTCTATCGAGCAGAGGAGAAGCAGAATGAAACATTTAGAAAACAGTCCCTTAGTTAAAATGCAGTTAAGTTCCGCAAACAGAATCTTGTTCTGTCCTCAGGGGATTAATAACAGCCATGGGTTTGGGATTTCAGGCAAAGAAACTTTCAGAAAGAACATCAATTTCCTGCCTGAATTTTTACAGTATAAATTCTATAGAATGTAACGTTGGGCACAAAGAGTGCAGTAAGCACGCCCATAATTTAGTATATCCAATGATGAACCATTTCCATACTCTGAGAGAGAAACTGATCTGTATAAGGTATCTAGCCCTTTATCATGCAAACTCTCACTTGTATTCATCTTTACCACAATTAGCCTTCTCACTGAAAATTAGGGGAATCATCCATAACAATATAATCACACATGCAGAAGTTTATGGGAACTTAAAATAAAAGTCACCTATAGCAGATGCTATTTTTAATTATATAGATATAAACCACTAATGCAGTAGAACTCCCATTCTTCCCTGAGGTCTTTAGAAAAGACCAAAACAACAGCATATAACATTAACATGAAATCAAACATTCATCAATATGTCACCTTCCACTGCTGATCAGTACCTTATGCTGGTATCGACTGACAACTTGTAGCAGTTTCAAATAAATAGCCAAGTGACTTTTATATATGCGAAGAACCACCTTATAAGTAACTTCCTTATCTAGCTGGCATAAAGTTGCTTCTGTCACTGTTCATTTCCTGAACTACTTCCCTATATGTCCATTTCCCTCTGTTTTCAGTGGCATCAGCCATCTTTCTTGTTCTGGCCATGAATGTCTCTGTGGGTAACAAAAAGCATAGAATGCCGTAGACTTAATAATAAATTAAAAAAAAAAAAATTGTATATATTGACAGTGATGAAGTAAATTCTAATCACAATATCTGTAAACAAGATTTATCATAGGAAATAAAGATGTTTGCCAAACAAACCTCTCTACCACAGCACTGTTTCCTTCAAACCTCCTCTTGTGGTTTTCATTCTGGAAACAACAATTCCTCCCCAAAAGTTTGCACTTGTTGGGTTAGTGAGATGTATCCTAAATTTCTAATTACATTTAATATGAAGGAAATACTTACAAACAGTAACTCTTACTCTACAGGTGTGTAGTCCATCCTGAGCTACTTTCTAGATACCACAGTGTGTTTGTACTCACACATACATAGCCAAAGAAAACCTTGTCAACATAGCAGGTGTTATGTTTCCTGAACACAGTGTATAACAGAACGTTAACCCTCTTGTACAATGTCTCAGCAAGCACTCATTGGAATCAGGTTTCTGAAGTAGAGGCCATGACAGAGAGCTAGTATGGATCCATGGCCTTTATCAAAGAATGAGTTATTTAGCTGATGAATAATCCCTGCTTTTTTTCCTTATGGAATTGTCTCTGTGGTACTGTAAGAAACTACTACTAACAGAATACATACTCACTTCTGTTGGAGAGGAAGGATAATCAATAAGTTGTTGCAAACTAGAGTTCAGCTCTTCAATAAAGGAGATTATGCTTCTGAAGTGTGTGCTAGGCCATCAATACTTTTCCTCTAAAAGTAACAAATTATTTATTTCTACTCTTAAATACCTTATTTCATTCAAAGCACTAAATAATACCTGCTATATCTAACACAAGATATAGCATTGCCTTCCCAGGTTTTATGAAAACAAGATAATTAGTGTAAACTCAGGTAAAAAAAAAAAGCAGTCTGATGTAAGAAATCAGGGTTTAAGTTCAAATTTAAGAAGTTTTAAGCTCACTGTTTTATGAGTTATTTGATAGAATGAACAATGTGGTTTCCCATCACAGTGCTGTTTCCAGCTAAAGAAAAAGTTACAAAACTTGTATTTCCTTCTTTGCCCAGATTGGTTGTGGATGCCCTGTTCCTGGAGAACAATCTGCCCAGATTGGATGGGGCCCTGGGCAGACTTTTCTAGTATTAGATAGGAGGTTGGTGGTTCAGCATGCGGCAGGGGGCTTGGAGCTTCATGATCCTTGAGGATCCTTCCAACCCAAGCCATTCTATGATTCTGTGATTCTATATAACTTAAAAATGTGTAATGGCCATGAGAAAGGCAACTGTGATATCTACAACATCACCTCTAACACAAAATAAACACAATGAAAAGAGATTATGTTCCCACTAATTAGTTTAGATACAGATTTAAATAAAAGAATCAATATATTTTAGAGTGTGATATCAATGAAGTATTCATTTCAGTATTCAGTTGGACATTTTTTTTAAATGTAATGCGAATAGACATTTTAAAATACAGATTTTGTATTATTTTCTTCAGAAATGTATTATTTATTTCAGTGTTCTCTTAGAACAAGTATAAGATCTAAAAGCAGAATTTTCTTGGAGCTACCTACAGAAACCAACAGGAAAATACATCAGAATTGCAAAGGTGTTTGAAATATCAGAAAATTCCCTTTATGTTTGGTAGAAAGTATATTTTCAAATCTTCTTTGATATCTGCTTACTCTGTAGCCTTCTAATTTGTATCTGATCGCTATTACGTGCCTCTCAGGCCTCTGTCTGTTTATATCTTTTAAGCTTCTTGCATTTTCCCTGCAGTGAAGGAACACCACTTTAATTTTTAGCTTTTTTAGCAAACAGGATTTGCCTGTTATCCCTGTAATACTTTGAGTGCATTGGTGTATTGTGCATGCAGTTTCTGTTTGGCACTGTGCCACTTGAAATGCAAGGCAGCCAACTGCCCAACTACCAGCATTCCTGACTGGGCAGAGCAGTGCTATACCAACCAAAGTAGGGGGCTTTCTGAAACTCCTCCTCCTGGGAGAACAAACTTATTATTAAGGCAGTATGTTTTGAAAGCTTTTTCCTTTCTAAATGAAATGTGGGGTTGATTAAAATACATTAGTCAAAAATACTGACTCTTTTTATAGGTTCTTACATCTTTTAATCGTCTTAGACATTTCCGATCTGCTCTTGAAATCAATATCAACAGTCATGGATCAAAAAAAGGCAACCCCTTTAGCAGCCTTCCAGAAGTTTGCAGTGCCAGCCAAGATGTATAAAACTGTTCTCTTGCACCTAATTGGATAACATTTCATAATTATTGCGCTTTCCTTCTGCCTATTTAATTTTACATTTCCACATGCAGAATTTGTTAGTATTTAAGAAAGTTTTCACAGCTTCTCTACTCCTCCTCCCCAAGCCTGCAAGAATCACCATGCAAAAGCAGATTGCTGAGCAGCAGATGCTAATCCCATCGCTTAATGCACCACTGGAAAGTAATCAGATATTGTGATGATAAGAGCAGTATAATAACCTACATGGAATAAAGTATTTTCATTGTTCAGTTTTATCTTCTCTCCCAATTTGGATTTCCATGCTTTGAGGGAGCTTATTTCCCAGGAGCAAATCTATGATGTAGTATTTAAATGACAGCATGGTTAACATGAATTCTTTTACTCTGTATAATCAAGTCTATTACACTGATAATATTGTACAACTTTTAGGAATATATAATTGCCATTCAAATATTACTTAACCACATAGATACCTACTGCTTATTTTAATATAAGGTTTAATTAATCTCCTTGTTCCTGCTAAAATGTTGAGTGCAAAAAGAATTACTCTTTGATTTATGTCACCTATATTTCATAACTTTTCATCACCAAGTGGGTTTATTTGGATAATACCCAGCAACTTCCTTATTTACCTTTTACGGTTGGAATCTAATCTAATCTAAACACTTCCTATCTCTTTTTTTTTATATGCTCCCTTCAAAATATCTAATGTACTTAAGTATCAAGATTACTATCATTTTTTTACTTCTCCTGATATGAGTCCTACTTCCTAACTGAAGAACAAAAATCAAAACCTATATATATATATACCTGTATATATATAAATCACATATATAAACAAAAATATTTGCTTCTTGCTGAATGAAGGTATCAGATGAAAACTTTTTATTGTAAACAACAATATTTTATCTCAATCTGACATGTATAATTATATTTTTTACATAAATGTAATAATTTTAATTGTTATATAATGTATAGTTTTATACTTTAAATTTGGTTCTATTTAGGATATCATTTTCAATGTAGCTTGTGATTTTTTTTCTATTACAGGAATGACCAGGATGTTGAAGTTACATTTAAAAAAAAAACTGGATAGAAAAACTAAAAAAAAAAAATTGCAACGTTCCATAGAATATATTTTGTTCAGATTAGAGATAAAATTAAATCATTTAAATTTTGTATGTGGATATTATTCCTGCATAAATTGTTCGTGTTAAAATACCTGACTATGATGTTGGTAATCATTTTTTTCATAACATTGCCGTTACAACTATGTGCATCATTAGTACAGACTTACAGTCTAGTCTACTGGTTAATTTACTAAATTTCTGAATAATAACTCTGACCTTCTGTGCTAGCAGATTTCTCAATCTGACACTTTTTGTCAATGTTGTGCTTTTTGGCTTTAACAGCTTTCATATGGTTTTGCTAAGTTAATGACATGAATTGTTGCCTAGAGTCACAGTTCCAGTACCAATAGAATATAAAGAACTATACATTGTCTTTCACAATGCAAATCTAACTTAAGAATTTTTGAAATAAAGGGACTGCTTATGTGAATAAGTACATTCACCGGTCAATTCTGTAAATGGTGCTTAGTTCTTGTGAAGGATGACTGGAGAGAAGGGTACTATTTGGTGAAGCACGTTATGTGTTTGGGTCTTCATATAGCTTTCCTATCACTTGCAGCTAAGAAATACTCATAGAGATCACAACATTCCTGTTACTACTTTCCAAAAGGGCAAAGCTGGAATTGTAACAGCAGCAAGTTTTCAAATCCTTAGTCTTTCAAATGAAATAGAGTCACAGAATCATGGAATAATCAAGGCTGGAAAAGGCCACTAAGATCATCTAGTGCAGCCATCACTCCATACCAGCTAACCATGACCTTCAGTGCCACATCTATAGAGTTCTTGAACACCTCCAGGGACAGTGCCTCCACCGTTTCCCTGGGCAGCCTGTGCCAGCACCTGACCATGCTTTCTTAGAAGAAATTTTTCCTAATATCCAATCTCAATACATAGCTGCTTCCCTATACTGAAGTTATAAGCCTCCGTACCATGTAACTAGCAGCAAGAAGAAACCAACCTGCAATATACATTCTTCTAAAAAATTTTTGTTTTATTTCAACTGTCTGAATTTTGGATGGGGTAAAAGGCATTAATAGCCAGCTGCACACATAAAATTTTGGCACTTCAAATGCTACCAGTGTTGAAGAGGGGCTATGACTACTTACTGACTTTGGCTATTTGTCTATTTGCTTCGCTGTCAAATACAGAAATCTGAAATCTGACATTAAAATCCAGGTGTTAAGAACTGAAAACGTTCACAAACTAAAATGAACAGGAAGCATGTATTTCTGTCAGACTGGCAGGGGTTGGGGGCAAGAGCATATGGCCAAAGTATGCTTAATTTTTCTTTTCTTTTTTTTTTTAATAAGAAACAGTAGAGCTAGAGTGTATTGAAAGTGATTATAGAAGTCTAAACTAAGTCACTGACAAAATTCCATGGAGAAAGAAATCCACTGTTAAAATTTAACAGTGCTGTTAAAACAGTGGCTGAGGTGGCTCATGAGCAGAATACCACCACCATCAATGCACCTAGACTTGCTATGTACTTTCCAAAGTGTGCAACACCATAGCATGTCTAAATGTAGCACTGAAGTAGGAGTGCCACATCTGTTTGGTGCAAGATGTATGAGCCAATAAAAGCCTTTTGTTTATATACTTGTTAGAGGCAAAAAACAACAATGCTTTCTACCAGAAACCCAACAAAAACAATTCAGACTGCTTCATAAGAGGAAAAACAGAACAAAAATATGGCTTTTTGGTACAGTTTGAAATGTGTAACCAGTTTTTAAAATGCTGAGCACAAGATAAATGCAAAATGTTCCAGGTTTTATGAACCAAAGACTAGTCACAGCATTATGACAGGTTTATGACACTTAACCGTCAGAGCAAGTGAAAACACAGGAGAGATGGCAGGTGGGAAGCAGTGCTTGATATTCAAGGAAAAATATTAATGGATGTGTATAAAATGTAACTATCTTTTAATGTGTTGTGCGTAGAAATATTTGCATAATATTATCCTTTAAATTGCAGCGTGTACTTAATAATTACACAGTGTCACTCCCAATAAGTCTGGCAACTGCACATTCAATGGGCATGACACAGCACACTGCAGATAGTGGGGGTTGCAATTGAGGAATTGGCTCCAAAGTAAAACAACCAACTGAAGAGACATCGGTTTGGGGAGGAAAACTGAAAGCCTCCAAAGAAAGCATGTCCTAGGAAACTGTCCTACCATAGTGGATGCACTAAAGAACTCTCCAGCTTCTCCTCATATATACATACTTTTAAAAAATTTTGTTTTCTTCCTTTGTATGATACCTCTTACATACTATGGCTGCGCCAAAAGTAATGCCTCCGATTTTATTATGTTGTCCCATTACATCAGAGGTGAATGTTAGTAATATGGCAGTAGAAGTTGAACCTTCTCCATCAATATTCCATTACATTTTGTTACCATGTGAGAGATGGCAGCAGAAGGGCAGTCTGAATAAATGGTTTCTGACATGGAATAAGCACATATGTAGCAAAGGTGCATCACTGAATTCCTCCATGCGGAAAAAGTTGTACCCACTGACATTCATCAATGTTTGCTGAATATTTCTGGAGACTAAACAGTGGATGTGAGCACAGTGAGGTGGTTAGAGGTGCGTTTCAGCAGTGGTGACAGGTGACATGAAAGACAAGCCATGTTCCAGAAGGCCATGCAGGTTTTTACAAGTGCAGCATGCAGGTATGTTCATCACTGGTGAAAATGCAAAGCCACTGGTAGAGACTGTATTGAAAAATAGTGTTTTGTAGCTGTGAATTTACTCTATCAAATGGTGCCATTGTGCTTTGTGTATCTGTTGTAGATTCCATGGAAATAAATAGGAGGCATTACTTTCAGAGTATGAGTATTCAGACCTGTGTACATACCAGAAATCCATACATAAGTATATACATAAGTAAGAGTCCATGAACCACCAGAAGGGTTGTGAAAGAAAGGCATACAGAAGAATTATAAAATAAATCTGAATAGTTCAAAACCAAAAAAGCCTCAGAAATGAAAATAACAAAGCAAAGCATATGTTCTCTATCTTTCTTTAGATCTTGGTATGGTATACCTTATAGCACATTTTTCAGTTTACCAAATCACAGAATTGCAGGGGTTGGAAGAAGGTGTTGGAGTACAACCCCTCTGCTAAAGCAGGTTCCCTACAGCAGGTCACACAGGCATTCAGATGGGTCTTGAATATCTCCAGAGAGGGATACTCCACAACCTCTCTGGGCAGCCCGTTCCAGTGCTCCATCACTCTGACAGTAAACAAGTTCTTCCTTGCGTTAGTATGGAACTTCTTGTGTTGCAGTTTCTGTCCATTGCCCCTTGTTCTATTGCTATTCACCACTGAAAATAGTCACCCTCTACCAATGTGGCTCCCACACATTAGATACTTATTAAAAGTGATGAGATCACCTCTCAGCCTTCTTTTCTGAAGGCTGAACAGTCCCACGTCTCACAACCTTTCCTCATACAGGAGATGCTCCAGTCCTGCAATCATCTTTGTTGCTCTTGGCTGGACTCTTTCTAGGAGATCCCTGTCTTTCTTAAACCAGGGAGTCCAGAACTGTACATAGTACTCCAGATATGACTTCATCAGGGAAAAGTAGAGGAGGAGGATCATCTCCCTCAATTTGCTGGCCACATTCATTTTCATCCACCTACTCTTAATACTGCCTCCATTCTCCCCTTCCCACTTCTCCCTAGGAAGTACATCATTAAATAAACATGAAATATTGGCTGTAAGTATTTTTCTGTTTTAAAAACATTATGGTTCTTATTGAATAGAAACATACCCACAAAAACCTCACAAAGCTGTATGTCTGGTGTCATCGTTGATGTGAATAAGCCCTTTTCTACTAGATGGGTATTCTGGAATTTAGTTTGATGCCCATTTGCACTGCACAGCAGGAATTGCACCATAGATCCTGTGAGGCCAGACTGACAAAGCTCGAGCCTAAGAGCTGATCTCATTTACCAAAGTATCACAATGGGCAAACAAAACCCAAACAGGATTCAGAATTTTGCAGGGCGACAAAAACAAGCAATTGAGAAGCCAGGGAATTTCTAATGTCATATTTTCTTCTTTCAGTATGTGAAGTACACCACTGAATCCACAGGCAACAACAACTTGCAATATTTCTAAAGGCTCCTATTATGTTTACTTTTAAAAATATGAAGAACGCATTACAATCGCTGAGTCTTAAGGAGACTAAGACATACATGAGTATGTTCTGAAGTATCATCATTTCCTAGCAGGCTCCTCCACATTATGTCTTCAGAACAAGACATAGAAAACAAATTTAGACCTGCACATACGCAATTTGCTATCTTTCATATGTTTCCCTTTGTAATGTAAGTAACTTCCTTTTAAAATACTTTTATACAGTGTAGTGTCTATTCAAGAATTAGATATACTTGCTCACAACCTTTTTTTGTTGTTTTAAAATTATTGCAATTTAATAGGATACAAAACTTCAGACTGTATTCATGTCTTAAGACAGAAATGGCACACAAAAATCAATAATTTAACTCTTTTAATCTATTATGGCTTCAAGTGTTCCCAAAAGCAGTTGTAAAAAAAGAAATGGAAAGTATTTTAACTCATTTTTATCAAGCCCTCCCTCATCATCCTTCCTACAGATTATTTTTTCCAATTATTTGCTTAGTTACATTCCAGTAATCAGAAATCAAAGTTGTCAATAGTGTGTAAAAACATGCTAGGAGAGGGCTAGAAAAATGAAACCATTAAGAAATGACTAAGTCAACAGTAGAACATCTGTTCACTTTTGCTGTGTACAAGTAAAATTAAGCAAATAACTCTTCAAACATTAAAGATGCAGTAATAAAAATAAATTGCTGAAGATAACAGTTCAAACTGCAACCAGCAGTTGATATATTTATCTGAACATACTGGTACATTCAGATGAATTTTCCCTTAAATGTTCCAGGGAAAACGACTTAAAACTGAGCCTTTGGACAAACAACAGATTTTAAGATATTGTAAAACAAGAAGCAAGCTAGTATCTCATCCACTTATTCATTCTGAGAAAATGCCAAAGCTGCAATAGTTATAGATACACTTAGATGTATCTAAGTGTTCCAAGATGAGGCTTGTAGTTCACAGCTCCTGATATAAAACTGATGTAAAACTGTTTGGATATTTGAGAAAGAAATACTTTACCTATCCTATTCTTACTCACTTGACCAATTGTTAAAAGTAATTTTGGAGCTCAATAGAGTTAAAATGGGGACATGTTTTTCTGAAATTCTCACATATTCTGTTTGACTGAAAATTTATGGTTCATTTGACATTTTCCTATGAAAAGATTATAATACAGAATAAAGAAAAAAGGTTCAAAAGACAATCACCCTCAATATTTGCATTAAAATTGTTTAAATTTAGAGTGATTTTGCATGAACCTATTTTTCAGACTTCTCTCCACAGTAAAAAATCATAAGAATATTTGCAAAAATATTAGATCTGTGAAATAAAAAAAAGACTGAATCTTACTTCTGAATCTTATATATTCTTGCTTTCATAAACACTTTTAAAATATCCAAGAGTCAAAAATTACAATTAGTCTCTGAAAAAATCATCTGTAACTGCTAAGGCTCTAAAATTAAAGAGAGGATGAAAAAAGGATTTCTTTCACAATCACATCCAACAGCTAAAGCATTAACAAAATTATCAAACTTTGCAAGATGGATGGTAGGAGAAAAGAGCTGCCAAGCTTGCTGAGATCCTGACCCTAGAAGTGGCCTCCTGCCCCTCTATGAAGATTGGCCAAACCCTGTCCTGTCTGGAAACAAGGGCTTTCTCTGTCTGGATGTAGTTCCAAAACTAGAGTCTCTATATGTTAACAATTTAATATGTGAACTTTGCACATGAAGTATTACAAATACTTTAATTAGTTAGTTAGCTTGAGGCTCTATGATACACTCAGACTTTCCTAGGTCTACAGACATAGCACAAAACGAGACACTGCATTCCACAGACATTAGAAACTAGTGCTGAAGGCTTGCATTTCATTCAAAAAGGTCACAAAAAATTGTATTTTTCTATAAGGAAGACAAAGAGAAGTCTTGGTGGCAGAGTTACTTGAAGACAGACAAGACTGGGAATCCTGACTTCAGCATCATTGGCTGGAACCACAGTCCCAATCCACTAAACAGCTCTCTCAATGACAGAAGCACATAGTTTTTCCCTCTTCAAGGGGAGCATTTGTCATTTCCAAGTTGAGAACTGCATGGAAAGGGCTTGATCTGCTGTGACTGAGATTGAGTTTTAACTGTGTGGGAGCAGAATCTGACCTAGAGTGCACAAAATGTGTGATCGAAGTGAGGGGGAATTTCTGATGACAACATCTTGCTGGGAAAAAATACATATATATCTGTTGTCACCCTGAAGAAAGCATCTGGAGAAGAAAAAACCTCTGAGATGTCTAAGTCACCCACATGATTTAGTGTAGCTAACTTGCAGTTATTACTACATAAAAGGGAAAGTGGAGTGAATTTAGAACTTGTTAATTAAAAATGCCACAAATGAAAATCTGTAGATTAAGTTAACAGGAGTTCTGGAGGCTTCTGTTAATGACATAAACTGAAGATAAACGTCCTTTTTTTGTACTAAAATGCCACATTAGTTACAGTGAGATACATACGCTATGTACTAAACTCCTCCATATTCTTGCACACCCAAGCTGAAAAGGAAACAGCCCCCTAACAAATGGCTTCAAGGCTTCTTCCGAAACGTACACATTCATATATTATTTCACTGATTAAAACAAAGGGACCAGAAGAACATTCCTTTTAAGCATTATGAGAAATATATCTGAATTATTTTCAGTAGTGAAAAATACAAGCACGTGTAAGAAATATCTTCCTTTTAAAAACCAGTCTGCCTTTTACAGTGTGTAAATGCCCAGAGATATATAGCCCAGAGATGAGTAGTTCTGAGAACAGAGGCATGAAAAACCCAATATTTAGTTGGAAATCCATTTTTTATTTTCTTCTGTCTGTTAAATATTCAGGGACAAGTTGAGCTGATTTTGTCTGTGTTGATTCTGTATGAAACTCGACGCTGTGCACAGAGACAAGCACACAATTTTATGCTATGCAAGACTTCAAAATAACAATAAAACAGTAACTGCCATGCGGGATTAAATGTAAGGCAATCTAGATCTAGTTCAGCACTGTGTCTCTGAGAGGCAGGACCAGGTGCTTCAGAGGAAGTTTGAGTGAAACATAATTAGGAGACAGCCATTGGTTTATTTTATTCCGGTTTGCGTACGTTCTGTTTCTTTTTTTCTTTTCTTTTTTTTTTACAGTTAGTGAACAAATCTCTGCATCTGAAAATCGTGCATAGGGTGATTAGCTGGATCACATGGTTCAGGCATAACACTGGCAATCAGATTTCCTGTGTGAAAACTGTGAATCCAATTTTCACTCAACGACTGTTCTTTATAATGGGCTTTGTGTCTGCCAGCAACCTGATGTGCTAGGATATTCTTAAAATGGTAACATTTCTGAATGTTTCAAAGAAGCTGTGTATGAGTACCAAAAACTTCTCAGCAACTTTTCATGCCACAGTTACCAGAGCTCTCCTAAAGATTTTTTTCCCAAAATATCTATTTAGAACTTTTAATATGTCAAGAGGATTCAACATTAACTTCTTCTAATGAAGACAGAGGATTCCATCAGCAACACAACTGAGCATGAAATGCAATTTAATATGAAATAATTAAAAGCAATAATTTTCATGGTGCATTTTTTATGTCCTCATGGAAAATATCTGGTCCATAATCTGTGTACTGTACAGAAACTATATACTAATGCAACACACTCATTCTTTTAGCAGGTTTTCAGCACCTCAGAGAATACCAGTAGACTTGCAGTCTTCAAAATACAGCTTTTTCAGAGAGCTAGTTATAGTAAGAAAAGTTTTTGAGTGTCTGCAAAAATTCCTGTTACTGCACAGTTCTGCAGTAACAATCCAATTCCTCAGTTTCTTAAGGAGTCCTATATACACAACTGTGGCTAAAACATGAAAAAATCGAGTGCCTGGCTTAATGGTGTGTATAAACTAAGCGTCACTTTCCCTACTGTCTGCCTGACTGAGACAGTATTGGCTTTTCAGCCATGAGGTAATTTTTTAGACTCACAAACACCAACAGAACAGGATGTTGAACAAAGCCATGAATAATCTTGAAGATACTTTGATTAATGGTTAGGTTGGTAGAAAGATGTTCAGAGTTTCAAATCAGCACCTATTTTGTTACCAGTAGAAAAGATCAGCACTGTACTCCAATTTGAGCTAATCATACATCACCCATATTTGGCCAAGCCCTTTACCTCATCAAAACTTGTTCATAATCTGAGATCCAATTAATACAAAGACAGAATTCTGTCTGTGGAGCAGAAATATTCACTGTATTCTGTTCCTTTGCTTCTTAGAGATAACAATTATTGTAACTGAAGAAAATGAATAAATGAAGATAAACTGGTCAGCAAATGGTTCATAACTATGTAACTCCTTTGAAGGATCTGATCTCTGTCTTTGGACTAATATTTTTTAGCACCTTGGCTGATAAGCAAGTACTTTGATGAGACTTTCTTGACTGACAGATGCATAATACACAAAAGCTACTGCCTCAGGTGATCTTTGTGATGGAAGGCCAGAGTACGAATATACGTAACGTAGAAGATGGGAAGAAGATGGAGAAAACAGTTTATTCAGTAAAAATGCAAATTAGATGATCCTGAAGAACTTGACTTCATTATTTTAATGAAAGAGAGCAATCAGTTTTTTTTAAAGATGGGCTTGGAAATCTCATTGAAATATATTGATTTTCATTTCAGGAAAAATGATTAATGTACTTAGAGAAACAAAGACTATCTAACAAATGAAATTAAATTTGTTATTTAAGCCATAATGATTTCTTTTCTCAGATTTTTCATATTGATGAGTAAATCAGTTATTATTCTAAATTAATCTAAACATTACAATGTCATTATAATTTATGTTTGAAAGGAAAGTGACATGACAAACTCATCAGGACGCACCTCCATATAAGAAAGATAAGAATAGAGGTTATCGATAGCTTTTTTTTTTTTTTTTGATAGACTTGTTATAGTGTCAGATTTATTAATTGCCAATAATTGTAGCATATTTTGAACCAAATATAAAAATATTTTCAAGCATAAGTAAGGAAACTTGGAGGAGCAACTAACTAGAACATGTGGAAGATCAAGAAGAAG
Organism: Chrysolophus pictus; assembly: GCA_037305975.1. Taxonomy (NCBI): domain Eukaryota; kingdom Metazoa; phylum Chordata; class Aves; order Galliformes; family Phasianidae; genus Chrysolophus; species Chrysolophus pictus. The sequence goes on from CM074576.1 coordinate 96,943,225, forward strand.
AGAGATTTTGGAATTGAAAGATGCAAATTTAGCTCCTTCATCATTTGTCCCACGTTACCTGTCTTTCAATATGAAATGCTCTGGAGAAGTCTTTAACATCTGAAATAACTAGATGTTTTATTCTAAGATTTCACTCCCTGCTTGTGATACTGGTTGTAGAATAATTTGCAAATATATATATAAACATATTATTAATAATAATAATCTAGGAATATCATACTAGGGAAATTTAAACAGCAGCACTAGCTGAGGTGCATATCCATTTCTTAAAGGAAGTAAAGGTATTGGAAACAGTGAATTGTAAGGAGAAGATTCAAAGGGAAGAGATTTCTCCTAAATAAACTGAACTCAACAAAGCTTTTTGGGATAGAATGACAAGGTGATAAGAAACCACCTCATCTAATATAAAGATGAATTGAACAGTACTGATAAAGAGGTAAGGCTATGGAACATTATAACATGAAACAATTGAAATGTTGTCATAGGAATACCAAGGACATGCTCACTCAGTAAATCTGCAAATGACACCAAGTTTGGAGGAAGTGTTGATCTGCCTGAAGTTTGGAAATCCTTACAGAGAGATCTGGACAGGCTGGATTGCTGGGCTGAGTCCAATGGGATGAAGTTCAACGAGACCAAATGCTGGATCCTGCGCTTTGGCTACAACAAACCCAGGTAACGCTACAGGTTTGGGGGCAGTGGCTGGAAGACCGTTCAGAGGATAAGGACCTGGGAGTATTGGTTGATGTTAGGCTGAACATGAGCCAGCAGTGTGCCCAGATGGCCAAGAAGGCCAACAGCATCCTGGCTCGTATCAGAAATAGTGATGCCAGTGGGAGCAGGAAGTGATCATCCCTCTGTACTCAGCCCTGTACTTCACATACTGTATTTTGTTTTGGTCCCTTCACTACAGGAAAGACATTGAGGCCCTGGAGTGTGTCCAGAAAAGGGCAATGAAGCTGATGAGGGGTCTGGAGCATAAGTCTTATGTGGAGCAGCTGAAGGAGCTGGGGTTGTTCACCTTGAAGAAGAGAAGGCTCATGGGACACCTTACTGCCATCTACAGCCACCTGAAAGGATGTAGTGGCAACATGAGCGTTGGCTTCTTCTCCCAGGATGAGAGGGAATGACCTTAAGTTATTTTAAAACTGCATGCAGATCAGCCTAACTCCATCACCAGTACTCTTAACAGTATAAGAGACTGCCAAAAAGAGTGTTTTCTGCCAACTGTATCTACAACATAAAACAACAAACAATCAAACCAGAAATCCGCAGGTTAAAGATACACCTTAGTCTACCAACCTACAAACAATAACACTTCAAGTTGGTGATTTGCCTTTGGCATTGTGGTTTTGTACTGAAAACGGGACAATTGAAGGCGATTGCAGTCATTTCAAAGTTGCATTTCATTACTTTCAGCTTTACAGAAATCTTGTTTATAAATTTTCAAAGCCACTTCCCACCAGTCACTCAACTGTTGCTGTGCCATTGCTGTGGTGTTAAAATACGATCTCTGGAGTTCTCAACAAAAAATTCTGTATGCAACACTGATATTCTGTTAGACAGAGGGAGACTGACAACACCCAGCAAAAAAAAAATGCTCAATTTTAGAACAGTAAATATCAACAGAAAGTGTGAGGAAACTAGGATAAAAAGATAGAAGAGAATAAAAATAATCAAGCACATTTGGAAAATAAACTCCTTTTCTAGCTGAAATTTATGGAATTCACAAAATTTCAACATATTTTTAAAATTGGAAATTTTCAACAGCATTTTCAACATTTTTATAATAGATTTTTTACATTTTCTCCAGCAATACAGAACTTCTTTTTTTTTCAGAATTATTTGCTTGTCACCTGGAAAACATTTTGACAAAAAAATGCTGTGACTATGTATATTTGCTTACCTGATCAGTTACAATCACAGCCCTGAAGAGAATGTATTGAAAGAGAAATCTGTGGGGGAAAAATAAAAAGATGCTTAATTGTGAGTTCTCTCCTTGATATTTTAAACAATAAATTAGAAAACAGAGTATGAAAAAAACCACATTGTTAAGACTGGAATGTGATTAATATAAATATTAGAAAATGCTGAATGTTTTGCTGACAGTGCAATTTCTATTTCTTCAGTCACCAATACAGCATTCTTTCAAAGGTACTCCATCTATTGTACAAATTAATACATAAAAATTCAAGTATTGACATTTTGTATTAATTTTGTTGCTTAATTTGAGGACTGGAGAGACACTGAGGAAGTAGTACTCAATCCTGATTAAAAATTGCTTTATATTGCTATGTTACATACTCTCTAATAACGGTTGTTTTGATTGTGTCACAAACTTTGTGCAATTCAAATTCAGCAAATTCTTTTGGAGAGTTTGCACTGTCCTCATTTTACAGATGAGTTACTTGGTGCTAAGGGATCAAGCTGAAAAGTGAATACTTAATTTGAGTCACACGGGCCTAGTTTTTCAGAGGACTAAGCATTACACAGCACTTTATATACTCTAGGTACTGCTCACAGCAATTTCACTTGGACAAATAAATACTAAACACTTCTGAAGATTAGATGCTAAATTGAGATTACAGAAATACGGTACATGCAATTGCAGACCACCTCCAAAAAGTTTATGCAGTGTACCTCAACAGGTGAAGTCTGTAGTAAACCTGAGAACTGTATTTTATTCTCCACAGTTTTAATCAGCTATGTAGTGAGGCTCCTTTTTATATACTGTGCTGAAGTCAAGGTACACAACATCCACTATTCTTCCTTCATGTATTCAGACAATCATGACATCACAGAAGGCTACTGCATTGGTCAAGCATGATTTCCCATGGTGAACCCATGCTGATTATTCCTGATAAATCTTCTTTTCTTCCAGTTGGTTGGACATGCCATCCAGAATAAGCTGTTTCCATCATCTTCCCAGGGATGGAGGTGAGGCTAACTGGCACGTAGCTTTTCAGCTCCTCCTTCCTGCTCTTTTTGAAGACTGGAGTGACAATGGCTCTCCTCCAGTCCTCAGGAACCTCTCCCATTCTCCATGACCTTTCAAAGATGATAGGGAGAGGTTTGCAAATCACTTCTGCTAGCCCCCTCAGCACACGTGGGTGCATCCCATTAAGACCCATGAATCTGTGTGTGTTGAGTCTGCCTAGACAATCTCAGATCCTCCTTAACAAAGGGGAAATCTTCCTTTCTCCAGACTCTCTCTCTTATCTCCAGGGTTGAGTTTCCTGACAGAAAGTCTCAGCAGTAAAGACTGAGGCAAAGAAGTGTTCTCAGCCTTCTCTGATACCAGGGTACCCACCTCATTCAGCAGTAGATTCACATTTTTCCTAGTCTTCTTTTTGTTATTAACATACTTAAACAAGCTTTTCTTGTTGGTCATGACCTCCCTCACCAGATTTAATTCAAGTGGCCCTTAGCCTTTCTTACTGCTTCCCTGTATACCTTGACAGTGTTCCTATATTCCTCCCTTTTTCACATTCCATAGACTTTCCTTTTTCCATTTGAGGTTTTCCACGAGCTTCCTGTTCATTCATGCAGGTCTCTTGCCACCTTTGTCTGATTTCTTACTCTGCACCAATCTTGAGCTTTGAGAAAGTGGTGCTTGAATGTCAACTAGCCCTGTTTCTTCCATGTAAGATCCTGAGCTCCTACTCACAGCTACTGCATCCAAGGCTGTCCCAACATTCCCATTCCTAACCAATCCTTCCTTGTTTGTAAGAAGCAACATATCAGCATATCAGTCCTCATTGGTTCCTCTACCATCTGAGTCAGAAAAGTTTGGCAGTGTTTCACTAAACACTTACTGACCACAAGGAAAATGCCTTACCAGAGAAACATAATTCAGTTCTGGCCCCTGGAAATGAAATCTGCTAATGGCAAGTGACATAAGAGGACGATGAAAAAAAGACTATTGTAACACAGAAGACATCTCTTACTTTCACCTGAGACTGAAGTTTCTGGCATACTGAAGATCAATCATCATATGAGTACCTGTGCAGATGCCTTGCATTTTGACTAAAAGGGAAGCCAGGGACCATGATGCAGAGAATTCAGGGATAGACCAGTAAACAGCAACAAGGAAGGGTATGAACAAACTGCAAACTCTGTCCCATCAGCACAATTAGCAGCAAAACCTAGAGTTTATGCTGCTAATAAAACCCTTCCTCTTGGTACATTATCATCCTCTGATGCAGTAACATTATTTTATCTTAAGTTAAAAGCTGAGATTGATCAAGCAACGTTGAGCTGGAAGGATTGTATCCTCATGATACAATTTCCTTTCCACACACCAGTCTGTGGTTCTCAGGGACTTGTTTTCAAAAGATTTACCATGGGACTTATCTTCTGTGTTTCCAGTCAGCTACAATCCCATTCCTGGGTTTGTACCACTGGAATCATTCAGATGTTTTACTCAGTGTAGACAAGAAAAGTTTCTTTGCTCAAATCGAATGGTGAGAACGTTTTTAGCAATTTAATAGCAGAAGAGTTTGAGCAAATACAAAAACAGTGACAAGATGACTGATGATAGGATAAACTCAAAAGTGATCATTTTGCTGATGTTCTACACAGAAGAATTGCAATGAACCTCACCAGAAAATAAAATAAAATAAACAAATAGAAAACATAAACAGAACCCATGTTCTGTTTATGATCCTCCAGAGTGATTAAATTTGTCCTCTGCAGTAAAAAATGCAAGAAAATATCCATCTCCTCATGCTTACCAAAAGCCACAATCGCCTGAGAAAGACTAGCATTTTGTGCAGTTAATGCCAACATTCTTGTTGAAGAACATTCATCTACGGTTTCTAGATATTATTGAAAGAGAATTTTTTGTAGTTGAACTCCAACCACACCTTAGTCACTCATGGTTACACTGCAGAACAAGGGAAATCAGAGATAGTGCTAACAATTAAATTTATTCAGCACTGAAGAAGAAATTATCCTTTATTGTTAGACTTTTGGTTAGCCTGTCAGTAACATGACATGCATGAAAACTACCAAAAGTGAGTGGATTAATGATAGACCAGATGTGATATGCTTATTTTGGCCAGATCTTAAAACTGGGATGGATACCCGTCTCTGCTGATGCAGGCATCACTGCCAGCATTCTTCTAACAGCCTGGAGCATATGACTCTGCTCTGGGAAAAAAAGGCACCTTTTTGCATCAGCAGGTCGACTTCCATAATACATAAGTATTATGTCACAGCCTCTTTTCAAACAGAAATTATTGCTCACCCCTTCTTTTTCTGAATTGCTAAGAAAAAAAAAAAAAAAAAAAAAGATTCTTTACCCTCTAGTTAATCACAAACAAACTTATCCTTGCTAAAGGAAAAGGCATCATGAAGAGTATGACAGGGGAAGACAGAGTTTTTTGTCCACAATTTAATCCACGCAGGAAATGAAGTGAGTTTGCTTACCAGTCTGCAAAGTCTGTAGACAAAATAGACAAGTTCTTTTTTCCAAACTGAGCATATGCAATAAAATATAAAGAGCATGAGAGTATTGAGACAACGATCATAGTAGATTCAATTTTTTCAGTCATTTTTCAAAGAACAGTGTTGTTATTCTCTTTTTATACTTTAAGTAATTAATAGTAATCCTATTTTATGCATATTCATTTCAAGTCACTTATAAACAGATTTGCAAAACTATTGATTTCAATGGGAGTTAGCAGCTAAATATCTTTATATGGAGCCATAGCCTTCATTCTCTTAAATCTCTAGATTTATTGTTTGCACACAAATCATTATAAAGCAGGCATTATTCAAGGAAGAACTCAATAGCAAAGAGAAGAGCCCAATTAACTAGGAATTCAATGTAATTATGGAAGTTCGGAACTTGCCTGGGGACGTGTTTGCCTGCAAATCATTGGGGAAGGATGAAAAGGGAATCGTTTGTTTCATCTTCTTTTCCAAAGTATCATTTTCATGTTAGCTCTACATTATTAGTTTTTAAAACCTGAAGTATTAGGACTCCCACAAAGTCACAGGGTAGGAACAGAGGTGCCATTAACTGGGTTTCTGCGGGTTCTCTTTTTGCAACACTAAATCAGTGCTGGAGTTAATCATATTAATAGCTAAAAGCAACAGACAGGAGTTCTAGTCTATAGCTCTTGGTTGTTTGCTGATAATTAAACTGACTTTTCTGACCCTAGTCTTATGGAAATTAAAGTTAGGTCTGCAAAAATAATACAGGAATATACACTGTAAAGCTCAAACTTCTCCCCTCCAGTTATACACCCCTTTACATGAAAAACAAACAAACAAAAATCCCCCCAAAAAACAAAACAAACAAGAGAAATAAGAACTGAGGGCCACTGACTAATAAAAGTAAGGAATTTTTATAAGTACTGAAAACTGCTTTGCTCTCACAGATTCAAGTCTTTCTATAAATAATAAAAACACCCTGTAAATCTTCCAACAAAGAATGTAAGGTCAATAGATAAAATAAATCTATCGGTCTACACCAAAAGAGCCAAGGAGATGGAGAATCACATCTAGTAGCTTCCTGAAAGCTGCAAGGCATTTGAGGACAGCATCTATGTCATTGCGCTGTCCTTTTTATATCCATTTTAAACATAAATTTGTGATGGACTCCATACGGCTTGTTAGATCAGCAAAAGATTTGTCTGGTTTCAAACACAACAACGAATGCGTCCACTGCAAAGTGCTGCCAACCAGCCTGGAATGATTTTTAACCTTGTGTCAGCTACCCATGGCTCTCCGGTTTAGGATCAGGTGTCTGCTCTCATGTAGCAGTCAGATATATCATCGTACATCACTCAGAGGATGAGCAGAGGATATCCAGTTCTGACCATGACTGAAGCCACACTGGAGCTGAGCACTACCAGTCCCGAAAAGAGACTGCAGCTCGCTGGCTATGCAGACGGCCCTGGCACTTGAGTTTCACCATGACACAAAGTCCTATCTAACTGGATCCACTTCACTCAGTGGGCAAAGCTCTGGTACTCTATTTGCACTATTTGTAACAGGAACTAATGTAGCAAACATGCAAAGGCTTGTGCTATTTAGCAGGACACACTCCTACCCACAAAACTGAACAAACACCATGGTTGTTCAGTAAGACAGGTTCTACCTCAGTTGTGCAGAGCTAAAATAAAATAAAAGTTACATTACATGGCACAGAAATCTCCACCATAAAGCAATCTAAAAATTAATTCAGATGAAGTTATTTACTTTTTTCAAAAATAAAATTCTATATTTCAAGAGAAAAGACAACTGCTAATAAGGATGGTTACAACTACATGCCTAAATAGTCAATACAATCCTCTTGATTTTATTATGTCGGGGAAAAAAAAAAAAAAGAAATTATCTATCAGTATTTAGTATACCAATAAAGCTGAACTGAATTCTCCTGTAGGCTTGCATGAACATGCACAAACTATTTTGTAGGATTTTCTTTATATATGTGTGTACATGTATATAAATATATATATATATATGCATTTTGCATTTTGTGGACAGCTTTGTCTCAGAAACATAATATAAAACTGAAACAAACACTGTATTAAACTGACTGAACTTCTTCAAAGTTCTTGTAAATGTTTACTGATTTGAGGGAGAGAATTTCATACATATCTCTTGCTGGAGAAGAGCTCTGCAGAGAGGGACCTGGGTGTCCTGGTGGACAACAGGTTGGCCATGAGCCAGCAGTGTGCCCTTGTGGCCAAAAAGGCCAATGGCATTCTGGGGTGCATTAAAAAGAGTGTGGCCAGCAGGTCGAGGGAGGTGATCCTCCTCCTCTACTCTGCCCTGGTAAGGCCTCATCTGGAGTACTGTGTCCAGTTCTGGGCTCCCCAGTACAAAAAAGACAGGGATATCTTGGAAAGAGTCCAGCGGAGAGCCACAAAGATGGTGAAGGGCCTGGAGCATCTCCCCTATGAAGAAAGGCTAAGTGAACTGGGTCTATTTAGCCTTGAGAAAAGAAGACTGAGAGGGGACCTGATCCAGGTCTATAAATATCTAAGGTGTGGGGGGCAAAGTGGCGAGGCCAGACTGTTTTCAGCGGTATGTGGAGACAGGACAAGGGGAAATGGCCAGAAGCTGGAGCATAGGAAGTTCTACACAAATGTGCGCAAGAACTTCTTTACGGTGAGGGTGACGGAGCAGGAACAGGCTGCCGAGGGAGGTGCCCAAGAAGACATTCAATTTCTCTTCAAAAGGCAAGCAGTAGATTTGTGTTTTTCTACAAATCTCTCCGCAGCCTCACTGCCAATTCAGAAGTGTCTCCTTGTGGATATGACACCCCACATCTAAAATCTCACAATAGGCAAAGGCATCCTGCATCGCTCTTCCAGACCCACTCTTAGGGACCAGTACAACATGGTGCTTTACTTTGTATTTCACTGAGTGATTGAGAATGCAGTTTGTAAAAAAAGTTTAACCACGACTCTCTCCCTTTTAATAAGTCCCTTATATCCCAGACCATTCAAGCTCAGTGATATGGTACATCTACAGTATGTGCAACATAAAGCAGAATGTGCTGTTAAGTACAGAAACTACACAAAAGTAATAGCTCACAGAATGATTTTAGATACCTTGCTATAGACACAGACCAATTCCGTTAAATCATATAACAGAAAACATCCTGCTCAGCCCTAGCTCATTATGTTATCATTTCTTTTTGATTAAAAAAAATAATAATAATAACAGCAAGCATTACACTAGGAATTTATCTAGTAGAAGAACTGTGTAAGATTTTTGGCACTATTTCAGTTAGGCTTTGTAATTTGTCTTCTGACATTTTTTTAGTATACCACATGAACAAACAACTGCATTTCAAAAAACTGTAAAGCCACAAGTTACGTAGTGATGTACAAAAAGTGGAATCTGTTTTAGCTCCTCACAGGTATAATTAGCATAATAGAAAATAATCATGTTGTATTTCAGTGCATCTTTAAAATGTTCAGGATGTTTTATGCTCTCAGTAGTCGATTCATATTTACTTACATTCTTGTTAAACAAAGCCTGTTCAGGAACGGTACATAGAGCTGACAGCTAAACAGCAAATTACTTGTTTTTGTTTTTTTTTTTTTCTAGTGTGACTACAGTCAAACAAACCAAACAAAACCTTCACTAATAAAGCTACTCAAATGTAGTGCCACAGGATATGTGATGTGATGTTTTTCTATTTTTTCTTATGAAACTGCATGGCCTCACGAAAATAAACTAAAAGCACAAAAGAAAGCAAAATCTCTACTCCCTAAGATTCTCATCTACAGTTTTCTATGATTATTTCATCTGCCAGATACAGTTTGAAAGCTCTGTGCTTATGCTTGTTCCAAAACATTATTCTCTCTAAGCAGACTTTGGTATCTTTTCCTAGATAAATTCTATTCCTTGTCCATTTTACCCAGTAAGGCTTCAGTATTCACACAGCTTTCCCTTCTGTTGACTAAATCATCCTTTCTATTGACTAGTCATCCCCTAAATAGTTTTTGACACAAGTCACATCTCCCACACATAATTATTTTTACATCAGGAACCTGTTGCCTACGTGGCCAAACACTTAGCTACAGTGCACTTTTCACTACCACGACTATGCACAAAGCTGTTGCTCTGCCCGTGGGAGCGCCTAGCTTGCTGTACACAGCCAGCTTGAGGTCTCCTTCTGGGGCTTGACACAGACAACTGAAGTTAGTGGAATTTACAGCTCCACCATGACCTCTGCTTTTAACCTTGGGAAAGCTATGTTATCTCTATGGCACCCTTCTTTGCTCTGTTAACAGAGACAGATTCACTGCAGAGGTTTTTCAGCTGGAGAAGAGTATTTCAATTATTATTATTATTCCTCTGACTACTCTAATACAGAACTCTTCCCACACAAAATGTTCTTCTTAGCTGCAAAGGACAAATCTGATTTTTGATCTTGTACAGTCTCCCCCCTGTCTGCTCAACACCAGCCCTTTTCTAGTTAGATGCAATAAATTGACACCCCTATTCCACTAGCAGCTACTGTTACTCTCTACCACTTCTCCAAAACATTCTCCCTTTCAGCTTCCCAGTTATGTCTGGAGCTTTATAATCTAGCAAAGGAAAAGTTGTGTTGTTATTTATTAATGCCTCATTCTTATTTCATTTTTTGATATTGTCCTTGTATGTCTGACCTCCATTAACAGCCCTAATTTTTAGAGCTTTGTCGTGTTGCTCTTTCTCTGCCTTCCTTTTCAGCAGAGAACTTGATACGGTAGCTTCCTCTCATTCTCTGTCATATTCTCAGACCAAGTTTTTTGCTTATATTCTAGACTTCTTATGTCCAGACAGAGCATAACAAAGTTTCTTCCTCAGAAGAAAGGACATAGAGTTGACAGCTAAACAGCAAATTACTTGTTTTTGTTTTTTTTTTTCCTAGTGTGACTCCAGTCAAACAAACCAAACAAAACCTTCACTAATAAAGCTACTCAAATGTAGTGCTACAGGATATGTGATGAGCTTCTTCTTCTTCTTCTTCTTTTTTTTTCAAACACAAGTGCAGTTCGGAACAGGGTACATCTTTTGGTCTTTTCAGGCATGTTGTTGGTTCTTCTGTCTTCCAAGATACGTTGAGTGAGTTACTAGAAACATAGTCAGCCTATATGCATTCCAGCACACATAGAGCTTTCAGGTACTTAGACTATCTCAATTAATGAATAATCCAAGAGGTTCCTATTTTTACCGAGTGGGGAACTGAAGCATAGGAAAACTACTTACACTACTTAATCATGGGATATCAGTGATAACTCAGGAACCAAAGCTAAGTCTCTAACAAACCAAACTAGAATGCTAATCTACAGACTATTCCTCCCACTTCCCAAACGATAAGTGTTCAGCTATCCTCATATAGTATCTTTTTTAACCCTGTTGCCTTGGAGTGATATATGCGTACATGACCTATTTTGGCTGGCTTCAAGGCAAAGAAATAGGCCTTTTTTCCTCTTATATATCATCAGCCAGAAACTGTTAAGTCATTTTTATTTTGCTATGTGGAACACTTCTTCTTTTAGTCTTTGATACAATGATAACTGATGTCCCTATAGCTATTATCAGATGCAGTTAAAAAACAACTAACTAACTAACTAAACCAAAATGCACACAACCAGAAGGGAGGGAGGACGGGAGGTGTTATAAGTGGTCTCAGTACAGAATTGCAAGGCAACTGCAAAATGTATGCTATTTCCAGTGCCATCTTGTTCCTCTAATTCTGCATGCCTTTTGTTATAGCCTGCATGGTTTGTTTTTATGTGAAAAGGTATTGTTCATTTTCTGTCATCTATCTTTACATGTACGTACTAAAGTATGTGCATTCTACAAAACCATCTCTGAATTCAGATTTTTATGTGGAAATGTGAGAGATGTTGGCCTATCTACAAATCTGAAGAATATCTCGAACAGCATTTATAAAACAACAGCATACATTTGGATCACACCACCTTAATATTAGTGCTACCAAATGAAATACAGATCCTGTAGTGGACTTAGGCCAAAATAAACCCGTGATATACCAACACTTGAGAGTATATAAAAATGTTTGTTCCTCTTCAGAAGCCTTTCTCTGGCACATTCCTTCAGATCTTCCTATCTCTGGACTGCCTACTATCAGCTGATGTGTTCATTCAACCCTCCTGCAGCAGTGTGTACAATAACAAGAGATGGACCTCTGTGACTTAGTTGTAACTTGAGTCCATCAGTCCAGTGGGTTACACCAAGGCTGTGGTGTTTCGAGATCAACTAACTTTCTCTAAGAATGAAAATCATACACAACATTTAACATAAAATAAAATCAAGATGTTCATTAAAAGTCCCTTTCTTGGCAAAAAAAAAAAGAAAAGAAAAGAAAAGAAAAGAAAAGAAAAGAAAAGAAAAGAAAAGAAAAGAAAAGAAAAGAAAAGAAAAGAAAAGAAAAGAAAAGAAAAGAAAAGAAAAGAAAAAAAAAAAGGGACCATTTGTCAGGAAAGCATAGTTCATCAAGGCTTATTGCTCAGCTAGTTCACAAAAGCTTTCATCAAATATGGAGAAAACAAAAAGTAAAACTATTCAGGACAATGGTACCTACTTTATGCACCTGAAGACTTTACTAAAGACTAAGATTTAACCACTTTCAGAGTTTGTTACTTATTTTGAAAAGACTGCATGATGAAGAAACAGCCTACGCAGAGATGCCAGCCAGAGTACAAATGTACAAATCCTCAAATTTACTACAAGTTATGGAGATGAAGATGGAACACCATATCAAATGTAGATAAAAATAATAAATAAAAATATTTTATTAGTTATTATTAATTTATTATTCAGTTTTAAAGATAGAACTTGTGAGAGCTAAAATTTTTGCACCACCTTAAACAAAATTAATGTTTTCTAGGACTATAACTATGCAACATCTAGGTCCCTTTCTGTTTATTCCAAAACAAACTGAACAAATATTCTTTCTAAACTGCAAGAGGTTTATCAATAAGGTTATCTGCTTCAAATTGAGTACTTTCCACATCCCATGAATTGATCAAATCAACCTCAGTCAAGCTGATTGTTGAAATTCTTTATGTTTCTCAAGGGAGTACAGAAAGACCACCTGATGATGTGAAGTCCATTCAAATAGCCTAGATTGTTTTTATACTACTTGTTTAGTCCTGTCCTTAAAGCAAAGTACAGATTTGCACAGGTGGAAATCTGAAGTTTTGTTAACTTTTTTTTCCTTTATCATTTATAAACTACTAAAACAATATCAACGATTTTGCTCCTAACCCATTTAATACAATGATGAAATTATGTTTGTATATTTGTCTATATATCATAGTCATGACCACATAAAAGCAAGTTTAGAGATCAATTAAAAATGCAAATTTTATAACAAAAAATATTCTATACAAGAAGACTATATACAAGGAGCTACTGAGGACATTCTGTAACAATGATGTTACAACATGCAAGTTAATTCCAACAATATATATTATCACTTGTTTCCATGCACAAAGTCCATTTATGTGTAAGAGCATGTCTTGATGAATTTATTCAAACTTATGGATCTGTTCAAGCTGAAACTCTTAAACTGGATCAGACTGAATTAAAGGAGAAAGAAAAAAAAAAAAAGGGCATTCAAAACAAGCCCTTACATGCCATGAAGTTTGGCAACAACTTAAACCATAACAACGCCATGAACAAGCTTATGGCATTTGTAAGTACCAACAAACTAATATGTAGCTTGATATATCTTACAGATGGCATTATTTTGCCACAGCAGAGAGAAGATTTTGGCAGGGAAGTACAGAAAACAATAAACACTGGAGTTTTTAGAACTGGATTTTCAGAAGCTGGCCTCCATATTTGTGACATCTGAAAATAGGCTGGAAATAAAGCCTTTAATTTCCTCTGTAACTATTGCCAAGAACACAGGGAAACCTTGACAGGAGGAGGAGAAGATGAATGAAGCAAGCTGTGGAAGGTAAGGATTTGCAGCAGCAGCAGGATGCGGTCATGTCCTCCCTTGGCGGTGATGATGGGTTGCCTTCTGGAAGGTCAAAATCCCAGGCTATCAACAGAAAAGCTTAGCTACCAAAAAAAGTCTCTTACCCAATGTGCACAGATCACTCCAAAAGTAATGTTTCCTATATATTTCCATGGAAACTACAACAGATACAAAGAGCACTATTTGACAGGGCAAATTTTCAGCTACAAGATGTTTTTTAACACTGTCATCACCTTTAGCTATGCATTTTTGCCACTGATGCACAAGAGCCACACACATCGAAATATACATGGCCATCCAGAACACGGCTTGTTTTTCATACTGCTGTTGCCACTGCTGAGACATGCCACCTCCTATCTCACTGTCCTGACACCCACTGTTCAGTCTCCAGAAATGTTCAGCATCTTTGTGAACCTCTGGGGAGACTGTAGGCATCCTAGGATATTCAATATTGCCACATCCACAAAGGCCTTTTAGGCAGAAGACCTTACTTCTTTTTGAATTAGCATTAACCCTCCCAGAATCTATTACCCACAAAATCACTTCATTGTAGTCAAGGAAGAGACAACTCAGAACCAAGAGCAAAAAAAAAGTTGATCTAAGAGAAATCTTGTATGGCCCAAATGTCACTCAGTGTTGCAATGAAGAACCGTCTTCACCTCTGACCCTATTCCACTGGAGGCATGGGGCTGCAGGATCAGGGCCCAGGTCCACACAGCCACCACAGTGGTGCAGTGTTTTCCTCCTCAACCAGTTTCATCCTACAGCACAGTATGGCAACCTGAGCTGGGCTGGAGATGATGTCTGGGGTCAGCTAGAGCCCAGCTATGCTTAAATATTACTGCAGGCTCCCAGTTCAGCTAGGATGGGACAGGACAAATTTGATGTTGGAGGTGGTGCCCAGCTCCCTGGGCAAAATTGTAGCTCCAGAAAGGGGAGTTGGCACCGCTGAGATTTCATGCAGCACTCTTCAAGACAGGACACTTATGCCCCAGGGCAATATAACTGCACATCAGATGGAGACAAGAAAGGGATGTGCTCAGGGCCCTAGCACACACGATGTACATTCATAGATACCTACGTACCACATACTGCTAATTTTCTAAACATGCAGACTATAAATAAGCATAATGTTGGCTTCATTGACCTGGAACCCTCTCCAGCCTTGCCCAGTTAAAGGAATGGTGTTGGCCTGCAATCCTCTTCCAGCAGATGAGGTACTGATGACATATTCCTTCTCCTCTGGGAAAAGAGGAGCCAGAAAGGATGGTGAATCATCACTGCCTCCCCACAGAGACCCATCAGCAGCATGGTTATGCCTCATTCTTCTCACAAGAGAACCCGTAAAATACCACACAATGCCTGAGGGATTTCCACTTCACAGTCCATTACTAAAAGAAGCATGTATCACCTACAAGTCTGAGGGGAACTGTGCATGGACCACTTCATAGTCTGATGTTCAGTTCTCCTTAGCAAACATATGATTTATGTCTCCAGTCTTCACAGCAAGACTCATCAGTCTACTGAATGAAAGCTGTTGGTAGGCTGTCAAGTATTACAAGATAATCATTAAAAATGTTGTAGACTTTAAAAGCTGGAAAAAAAAAAAAAAAGACAACACACACACATCCCTACACATGCAAAGTAGTGTCAAAAAAAGTGGGGAAAACAAACCACAAAAGAGCATCCAAAGTTTTGCTTCATTTTTATCTATTGGTAAATGAAAATTACTGTATCAGCACTGAAGAGGGAAGTCTTTGGTTTGTTTGTCTTCTTCTGAAAGTTTGATAGTGCTTTGATTAAATAAGATTAGAAATCACTACTATCAAATATCGTTATAGCAGCTGAGCTCCTTCTGAGTAAATTTAGCCTGCACTGTACAGCATCAACTCAATAGAAAGAAGCTATTTGCTCTTCAATTCATTCCTTAATGCTTTAAAAGAAATTTGTTGAGAGTCAGAAAGAATGTTTTATAACAATTGTCCTGTTACTGGAGTAGAAATAACACACCTTTCAGGTTCGTTATGATTTACTTTCTCATATGAGACATTCATTTACTGAGTGTCATTTAGCTGCATTTTTCTTTTAATTTCTTTGAACACTTAATGTTTAAATAAAGTAAATAAAATTATGTCCTTAGGTCCCAGATTTCTATTCTTTATTTATATTTGTATATTTTTATTCAATTTACTGGCTTCTGAAAGCTAGATTGCTACCATGCCTAACTGAGTTAGTCCCACTTTTCTTGTGATGTTATCCAGGTGAAGCAAGAAAGCTAAATGTTATTCTAAAATCATAAAACAATGGATTTTATATTCTGTTTTTTTTCAATTGTAGAGTTTTTCCCAACTTTCATTAGACATACCTTCACATTCCAACATGATAATTCTTCCAAGGATACCCTGCTGGAAGCCTGCACAAGAGGCAAAGGAGTAGAGTAACCCTGACCAACACGCTACTCATCCCTTAGTATGCTATACAGGTAACAAAGAGAAAAGCAGCTCCTAATTTTTTGCAACATAGCCTCAAAGTCTACCTTAAAATAAACTCCCCCAAACTCATTAGAGATGGATAAAATTCTAATACATTTTCTGGTGCCTTGCTCGATACCTTTTCCTTAATCTGCACTAGATGAAAGCTTTTTAAAAAAATGAGCAAGCATGACTCATTTTTATGACCAATGCACCATTCGCAAAATGCTTTCCAACCAGATTGCAGTTCAAATAAGACATGTGTATTGTTGCAAAACAAAATATGCTGGCTGAACAGAATGTATTCATCTATATTAGTTTTTCTTTCTAAATCCAGCACACTGGGAGCTAAATTAATCTGCTGAGTGCTAAATTCATCTACTGAGAGCTACTGTAGATCCAGAGAAATGTTTTGAGTGCTGTAGCAAACAAGTCTCACTCACTCAGGAGCCCTCTGTGGGCTGCTGGTGTTTTAACCATTTTGTCTGCTTTCAAGAAGCACGCAGCTGATAGATGAGGAAAATGCTCACTGATTTGCAGTGGCAGTGTTACAGCCAATCATCCCCAGAATGAGACACAACCATGAATCTCTCCAACTATGCATATTTATATGCAGCTGTCATACCTCTAGGTCTCCAGTGAATTACAAAGTGCTTGTGTGGCCACCAGGATGCACAATACTATTCTGCTAAGCCTGCTGTGACTTAACTATAGTAGAGGAAGATTGAATATACAGAAACATATTTCATTTTCCCTAGCGAAGCTACCTCAGGAGAAGTACCTGTCTAATGTAAGTGGACTAAACTCTCATAAATTCTTATTCCAGAGGCATTTTCTAAGAACTAGATCATTTAAAGAGAATAAACATCTTGAAATAATATATTTTCAATGGAGTCATCTGAGTTATGACAACATACTAACCTGGACAAGCTGTCTTGACTCTAAAATGAAGATGAGGAAGAGTGACATGAGCTTAGCAAACTTTAGGAGTTGAAAACATATCAAAACATGGGAGAGGCCCATATGGAGATGGAAGAGGAAAGTCCCAATAGAATCACAGGAAGAGAAATGTCCCTATGAAAAAGTAAAAAGAGAACCAAAGATACGGCCCTTTTAGAAGACTGTTGAAGTCAGTGCACTATAGATTCAAGGAGGCTATTTAGTAGTTTACTGAACTAGACTGACATTTTAAATTGTTTCTTAAGTTTTACAGTCCTGATTCTCACAAGGCTTCTTCAGGTTTCTTGAGAAGAAATAAGACACTGGAACCCAAACCGTCCAATACTGAAAAGGAGCTGATACAGCCAACAGCTTCCATGTACAGGTGAATGTGATTGCCTCTGATCTGGCTCCCCAGAGCTGAGTTAACCGCCACATCTCCTTTCCTTGAGGAAAACACACCCTACATGATCCCCTGGGTTACTAAGGTACGTAGAAATCTTACTTCCCAAGTTAAGTTAGACCTTGCTGTTCAGGCAAATTCACGCTTACAGAAAAGGGCGGGCAAAAATGTTGAAATTTAAAATCATTTAAGTCCAAACCAGTAAATAAAAATCTTATGAATGTATTTATATGCATTCTTAAAACTTCTTCAGCGAGTTGCTGGAAATACTTCCATTTCCTACTTCCCTGAAAGCAAGCTATGGCAAAAATGAAGTTAGTGGGCAAAAATGATCAGGAGAGAGTATTTCCACGTATGGTATTTACAATTTAAAAAAGATTACAATCAGGTTTTATTTATTATGGCAATCAGACATAGGCTTAACTCCTACTATGAAGTTATTCTCATATTTTCGGTTTCAAAGAACAGTATAAAGGGACGCCCACTAAATGCCAAAAAGAAATCCCCTACAAACTATATATATGCTAAATAAAACTGCTAATCTGAGAAAGGTTGTTACAGAAATCTACATCATTATCAGATCAAACTCCAAATGGTATTGTATCATAATGATGAAAATCTTGTATGGATCAGGAAATGAAGCAAATGGACCTATTTTAGTTTCAATTTTATTACTGAAAATGGGTTTTATGATTTGCTGTGCATAGTTAAAGCGCTACCCAGACAAATTACAGCTGCTCTTTTAACCTGAACATAAGATGGCAGAGTTCCAACCAATCTGAAGTATGATTTCTAGGCAGGATGTCAAATCTCAGCCCCCTGGGTTCCAGAATGATGAATTGAACCTTGAAAGTTGCAGCAGAGCAGCATATGTGATTTCTGTACTGTATTCTGATCACTCATGAATATACTAAAACATGTCCACGCATGTTATTCCAAGTTTCAGTTTATTGTTTTAAAATATCTTTAAGAGAAAACAGAATAAAAGTATTTTTTTCTAAAAACAAATGAAAAATATTTAAAATGCACTGCTAATTTAAAGACAAAAAAGAAAAAAAGAAAAAAAAGCTTATAAATTTGTTTTTTCTTTCTTTACTAAAGAGGATAATACGATGCAGCCAAAAGGGCACCATTTTACAAGACAGATCCCCTCATTGGCATATACTGCCTACAAATTTAAGGGAAAATAAAGAAAGAGCAGCTTTACTTTTTGCATTATCAGCTACTACAAGTGTATAATACCTATCAAACTTTCGTGGTTTTTTTTTTTGAGATAGTCTTTAGCATTTAAATATGCCATGCAAATGTTCAACATCAGCCACGCCTATGTTCATTGTGATACATCAACCGTTTTCGTACAACCACTTCCTTAATTTATTTATTTTCCTCACTTCAGTGTGTGTATTACTTTCAAGAGCCATTTCTCTGTAATATAGCCCGAAACTATCCCTGAGAAAGCAAGGGAAAGTGAAGGATGCTACCATCATATGCCAGGACTACTGTGCAGATCTTCCTGATGGGGTGCTTGGGAAGAGGATCCCTGGGGAGGGAATGTCTCCCACTGCTGAGAAGGACACATGCTAAGATATAAATGCATCAGCATTTAATACCGTACTGCACACTAAACCCCACTGAAGCTCTTAGCTGAACAAGATGCATCCAAAAATCACACCATAATATTTTCAGAATCATGGCCAGAGCAAAGTTCATAAGAGACAGAGACAGCTTCAAGTGGAACACGTGCTTTTAGTAGAAGTAGACAGAAATGAAAAGTAGAAAGTCAACATACAGCAATCTTCTGAGCTATTTGTGCAACTCAGCATTGCAAAACCTCTTCATTTACATATTTTTCAGCTAGTTAATGTCTGCCTCCAGGACATGTTTTTAAACATGGCATTAATACAGTGAATTTTCTGCTTCTTCAACCTCTATGGTTTTATCCTTCATAACCTTCTGTGTTATTATTACAATAAAAAATTCCTTTGATTTTTTAACTAAGTAACGAAGTTACCCATTCTTTCCTTAATGTTGACTTTAAATAGTGCTCTGTATACATATACATACATACATACATACATACATACATACATACATATATATATATATATATATAAGATTTAATACAGGTGCAAATAAAATAGCTTCAGAATCTGGTTAATTTCTGGAAGATTGCTGGTCTAAAATAACCTTTCATGTAAAAGTTCTTGCATTGGCCAAGGCCATATTACAGACTCACAGAGATGACTGAGGCAGGAATGTACCTCTGGAGACCATTTAGTCCAACCCACTGCTTAGAGCAGGGTCAGCCAGACAAGTCTGTTAAGGGCCATGTGAAGATGGCTTTTGAATTATCTCCAAGGATGGAGACTCCATAGGCTCTCTGGGCAACAGACTGCAGTGTTTGAACTCCTCATGGTAGAAAGTTCCCTTTTTTATTCTGTTTAAAAAGAATTGCCTCTCATCTTTCCACTGAGTACCACTAAGAAGAATCTGGCTCCATCTTCTGTGCTGTGTCACATCAACTGCGTATACACATCATATACACAATGTGTTGCATTTAAACATAAGAAATTTAAATGGCTACAGTTCATTACTTTGTAACCATACTTTCCCATCTTTCTACCTACTTTTTAGCACATAGTTGAGGTCACGACACCAAGAACCACAAAATAAGAAACTAACATAGATGTACTAACTCAGAGTAAAGATTCAAAATATTAGTATCCTGATCTTTCCTCATGAGTATTTACAGAGAAATCAGAAATAACTGGGTGAGACTCGGTGTAGATTCTCAGGGTTAAAAAATACCATTTTTAATTTTTTTTTTTTTAAGTTCCAAATGAAATTTAGCACTGACATTTCTTTAAACCTAAGGCATTTCAAGTGTGAAATGCAACTCCGATTATTTTTTTGTTTCTTCTTTAAAAAATGCTATGGACCACACAACAGGTTTTAAAATTTTACTGCATTGAGAGTGAAAAGTAAAGTTTTCTAACAATATTTTTGCTGCTACTGATCTTTTTCTTAAGAAAGGATAGAAACATTTCTTAAATTGAGAGAACTTAAGTGAAGATTCAGTTATCAATTTTCAAAATGCATGCAATAGACATCTTAATAAAGGTGGGGGAAAATTGAGAATGTGATTGTCAAATATTACTTGGAATTTGCATACTTTTACAAATTTGTATTTTTAAAACTTTGATTTTAAATGCAAGTAAATGGTTACCAGATGAGCTACATCATGAGCACTTCTTTTTATTAATGTCATAAATATAGCCCATAAATAAATCTACCAGAAGAGTTAGGTAAAGCTATGAATTTAGCTGAAACATTTGACATGAGAAACACTATAGCTTACATCAAAATTTTTTTTTTGCATGAGATCTGTCTAATAGAAGCTGCTGGTGTTGTTGGACATAAAAATCATTCACCTAATGAATCACCATGAAAAAATGATCTAAAAAATTCTCCAACTATACTGTGAATTTTTTTTTTTTTTTAAATTTGTAACTAGAACATTTATTATTTTAACTGGCCAGCTTTCCAAGCATAGGATTCTACACTTTGTCACTTCTACATTTAATTTGGTGCCAAATGCTGAACATTTGTTTCTTGGCTACTTTATCTTCCTTAAAGATTATAAACCGTGACTTTCTGTAAGTCAAATCAGAGAGCTTACAACAGCAGCAGGTCCTCCAAGCTACCTTACATATGAACTAACAGACCAAATCCAAGACTAGATAACTTTCAGATATTCCATTCAGCCACTAGCCAATCTAGCAAGCATAGTACTAGCTGGAGAGTTTGGATCCCTCTGACATAAACATAGGGACTATGAACACATCAGATAACCATGGGCAGATGAGAGTCATCGGGAGGGGACTTCAGGCCTTGAATAAGGCAAACCAAACAAGCAGTCTTTCTGTGCCTGCAACAGACTCCAACTCAGACTTTACTTACTACATACCAATAACAAAGTTCTGTTCCTACTGAAACCAATGGAAAAACTGTTCTTCAATGGGATAAAATTTTTACCTAAGCTTATTACTGATTTCATAGCAGTGACAGAATCTGATATCCTATTACCAAATGCTTAAGACACCAACTGCTTTCCTTTTTAGGATCCTACATTAACGTAATATTTTTCCAATTACTAAATAGATATTTTTAGCCTTAAAAAGGATACCAAAGAAGAAATAAAAAGGAAAGCAAAAAATAAAGGACAACTGATAACAGCATATATGCTCTAAGTAAAACAAATTAATTTTCCAACATAAAGGCACCAATTTATTACCAATTTATTTCTTTCCTTTAGATAGAATTTAAGTTCTATTTCTTTTATCTTTTTAAAAAATTACTCATTCTTTGTTAGCACTCATTATCATTAAATTTCTTGTAAATAAGACTGTTGAATTAAAAACATATAGTTGCCTGTGAACCCAATACTGCTCAACATGCAGAAATCTCAGACCATTTTTAGCTATGGCAGAGCATATCATTTTTCATTACTGCCACAGGATTTATTAAAACTTAGTACAGTATAATTACAGGTCAAGTTCCACTTACTCCTGTAGCATGCAGTTACTGAGCCTATAAGCACTGTACAGCTTGAATGTCATCTTTCAAGACACTGTATTGCAAAAACAAACATACAATTCCCAAAATGTGTGCTGATTTTCCCTCCAACAGGCATCGTCCATCTTGATAAGCTCAGGATATCCATTATTTTAAACTAACTCAAAGCCACTGACAAAATCAAGAAAACAGTTCTGGAACAATAGATTTCTAGACACGAGTAGCTCAATAATTTTTCAAGAGCACAGTTTACCTGCCACTTCCACATATTTATATGGTTTCCTTTATCATTTTGCAACTGTAGTTTATAATGCATTATTTACCTTAGCTTGCATCTATCAAAGTTTTGTTTGGCTTCACCTTCTACCTACAGGCCTAAAGGAAAAAATGCTTCTTTAAATACATTTTTCATATCAGAGTAATGAAATTCTTTTCAAGTAATATGACAGTTTGTTTTGAAGAAACAGAGAATCTTTGCGCCTGGAGAGAGATGCTGTCTAAAGATATGGCAAATACTTTCCTCACAGCTTCTGATGAAGCTAGCTTGCTGTGAAATGCCATTCTTCAGCTACACAAGGGCATTTCAGACCATGTCTACTTTTCAGCTCCAGTCTTTCTGTCTGATATTAATAGATGTCTTCATATATGATCTGCCTGGCATTTGGAATAATGTATTACAGTGGGTTTTGCAAGATGCCATTTGTGTATTCATAATGAGCAGAAAAAAGCAGTAATGAACTTTATGTACTATGAGAAGAGCAAAGGACAACCCTTTGAGAACAATCGACTCTTATTTTAAATATTCAGGTTGTCTTTTGAAACACATCCTCAAAAGCAGCAGCTTTTGTATCCTTATGATGAGCACTGAACTGTATAAAGGTACCAGCCAGCTTCTATATTTATTTTCATTCTTCAGATGTTGTCTTGACATTTTTTACATTTTATAATAAAAGCTATAATGATTTAAGAGTTGGTCTCCAGTAATAAAACTAAAACGTATATGTAAGTGAGAATTAGAGATACAGATACATAGGTGAGAGTTTTTCAATGCATAAACTTTCAACAAGTATAATGGCACAATATGGTCTGTGAGACTGGGACATCAGATTTGTTCTTCCCAGTGCACAATACAAAAGGATAATTGATAGGAGTCACATAGTCCATAATGAAAAAGTGATGCAGATTTCAAAGCATAAGATGAATTGGTACTTAAAACCGTGGAGAAGGGCATTAGGTAGGCTTTTTTAAGTTTGCTTCAGGTAATTTTTGAGATCCATGCTCTAACTTAGACCAAGTTTAGTAACTGACAGTATAGCAGCTCAAGGCAAAAGAAAGGGCAGTGATTGACCCATTGCCTGATTTCTGGTACCTACCTGCATTTTAAGACAAATTTCAGTGCACATCAATGGAGAGGGAGGGGATCTTCCAAAGGGAAGTTCTGATTGCTTCTTTTTCTGAACTATTTTTACATTCAGTGATGGGAATAAATCCCAAACTCTCAAGAACGTATTTCTGAGAACTATATCACAAAGTCAAGGAACTCCAATAAATGACCATTCATTTTTACTTGTGTCTGCCTTCACTGGGAGCACAGTAAGTGAACTCTACCTTTATTCTAGAAACAAAAGAAAACTGCAGAATTTATCACTGAAATATAAAAGTATGAACTAACATAAACTTTGGAAATAGCGTGTTTTCTGGGGTAGGTAAAAGCAGAGCCACTTGCATTGTAAAAGAACAAACAAATAACAACAACAACAGCAAGAAAAACCAACAACAAACCCACCAACATAAGGATCTCATTTAATCACCTGCATAAATATAAACATAGAATAATTTAACAGAACACAAGAAATTTATGACATAATATTACCTCTTTTTTAAAAAACACTATGTCTCCAGCGAGTGTGCGATGTAAAGGATACATGTGTCTCAAATGGTGAAAAAGAATTAAGGACAACACTAAAAATAAACAATAGGAAAGGGTCTGAGCAGAACCGATTACAGTGAAAACAGAGAAGTGACTCTGAGAAAACAAATGCCTCAAAGTAGCATTTTATGACTGGAGAGTTTTGAAAATCAGAAAGATAATTTTCTGCCTGGATTTGAAAATGAAGAGGTAGCCAATGGAATATCTGTCCAACTTTCAAGCAGAAAAGGTCTGTACTGCAGCATTTTGACTGATTTGCTATTTTGAAGGTAGAATTATAAGGAAAACCATAAAACAATGAAGTACTGTGAAAGAGGAAACCAGAAAAAAACAACAACAACAAAAAAACACCCTTACAAGAAAATTTAGGAAAAAGCACATAATTTTTTAAATTTCAAAATTGAATTCTTAATTTCAGGCCAAAATTAATCTGAACTTCTGAAAGTATTTTTGATAGCTTGCTGTTAATAAGGTGATGAAAATAACTTTCCCTACACTTGGATTTTTTTGGAGGTATAGAAAGAAATCATCATCACTAGTCCCAGATAAATGAAAAAAACATGTATATAATGAGACCACTATTATTTCCTAACTTTTTTCCAAGTAATGTTGACCTGGAAATAAATCCTTGCAACTGTGTTCTCATACATTTTCCACCAGGGTATGGCACACACAATCTTATAAAGTCCATTTGACTACCTTTTGTGGTACTACATTGAACTGCTGAGAAAGATTAGTTGTTAAGAGTCAACAGAACAAAAACTTCAGTCTGTTTTCTTGCTTCAACAGTGAAGGCTCTGAGAATGTACAGATATCATGAAGAAAAACAAAAAGGAGTGTACATGACTGGATTATAAACAGAAAATTACTGAACTCATACTGTAATTCAAGGATAATAGGCCTTGATGCCTCTCCCTCTCATAAAGCCTTTTCCTTTTCTGTTATTTAAAACCTGATTATTATTTCCTGTATTTTCCAATGGAAGCTGGGTTTCCCTCAGTCCTGCCTCATTACCCATGTTGTGTAACGAGGAAAGTGACTTTTGTCTGCCTGAAAGATAGGTTCCTCTCAAATGACCCAACTCACTCAAGGTCCTTTTAAAAATTCTGCATGTACAAATAATACTGACTGATTTTTGAGGAATAAAAGGAGTGCCTTTGGGGTTCACAGCACTAAAAAACTTATTCATCATTTTCGTGAATGCTACGTTACTGATGGAGTAAGGCAGCAGTGTCACCACAGATTCCACCCATCAGTTATTCCAGTCTTATAGCTGTACATCAGCCACCTCGATGCTACAACAAAGCTGTCTTGAGATCTCTAGAAAGTGTTCTCTTCCTAGACTATATCAGATACTTCTCTCCTTACTGGCTCATTCTTCATGAACACACTCTATAAAATTCTTTCATCAGCTTAAAACTTCTCCATTGGATTGCTGCAAAATAGCAGGCAAAATATCAGAGACCACAGAGATTAGATTTTGGTATGCTCTTAAAACTTTGACATCTCAGTATTATCCACTTCCCTGTGGTGTCTCTTCCTCCTCTCTGTTTCATAACTTCAGATCATAGCAGCTCTGCATTTTGTTTTCTTTTCTGCTCAGTCTTCACAGTCTCATCACAAATCTACCTGACATATTGTATAGATACTCTTATGGACCTTCCCTATAGATACTCTTATGGATCTTCCCTCTCTTCTCACTTCAACCTCACATTTGTAATTTCTGATTTCTTTGGCACTGATCATCCATGACTTTTGGCAACAACAGCTTTTCTTGCCAGTTTCTTTATCTTTAAAAGGGATATAAAAATAACTGTTTACCAGAATCAATAAATTCTGCTCAGAAGGTGAGTGATGCTTTGAGTGAAATGCAACCCCAACAAGGAAGGACAGTAGAAAAGCCAGAGACCACTTAATTCCTACATTAGCCCTTTCATTACTGCAATCTCATTAATCATCTTTGAGGTTTTAATTTAGATAATCTTAAGCATGTTAATAGACCAGTTATACCAATAATAACAGACCAATAATACAGTAGAAAAGACTACAGTACAGGCAATATCAAATTCCCTGCCTAAAGCCTGAAAAAGATTTGTGTTCAGTCCAACAGTAAAAAGCTAAAGGTGTGCCCTGGAAAAAGTTGGGAGGACTGTGGCTGATAAAAGATCAAACCATTTATGTAAAGAAACAGGCAACTATGCTCTCTTCTACAACTTAAAAGTGGATGTGATAAACACTTTAGAAAGTGAGATTTTGCCTATTCCTAATGTTTTCAAAGATTTCTTTGTTAACAAGATCCAAGGGAGCAAAAGCTTTTCAACCAAAGGATGTAAAAAGAATGTATTTTCAAAGTCCATGTCACTCTGATAGATTCCACTAGCCAAAAATAGGTAGACACTCACTAAAAAATGTATTTTCCTAGGTTCTTCTTGACTCACTGAGGTATGAACTATAAATTTCCAACCAGATTAATTCTACCAAATCTATTTCCAACTCTGAGCCAGGAACCATGGTGTTAGGTTAGTCATTTTTAATATTATTTAGATGTCTCTTCAAGTATAAATAACTACAAGTATAAATAATTACTTATGCTCTCAAAAACATTATTTAGTAAATATAATATTAGTGCATGCCTACCATTATCTAGTATTTTTGGACCTATTATGGAACCCTGCATCTACCTCAGTTTATTTCCTAGAATCCCTAACTTGCCTGCATCTTAGTTGTATTTTCAGACTGCATGGCTTTTACCTTATTATGAATTATATACTCTTGTTGTACTTTAGCACCTTTCAATCTCCTCCACAGCTGGATTTCTTTTTCTTTTGTCATTTGTATGTAGAAGATGCAAAAAAATGGGTTTTCTTAATTTTTTAAGAAAGATAACAAACATTCCATCAAAATCACTCTTTCTGCTCCATCTATTTTTGTTGATGTTGTTTTTTCGCTCTAACAGTGGTGTTTTGAGTGTCCTGGTGCATTTTACCTCCAGCCTATGTTTGTCTTTCAGTCTGAGAGTTTCCTGGCAGACAGAGGCTCCAAGTTTGCCTTGTAGAGCACTGAGGCAGTCAGTCAGTCCCTCATAACTGATATACTTGTGTGCTCAGAAGGAAGCAGACAAGTGTTTTTCACCATGGGATGACACATTCTGTCTTACAATTTCCCCTGTTCACATCAATGGTCATTATATTGAACACCTCTGACAAAAAATTACATACCTATCTATATAACTTTGATGGCATTTGATGTATTTGTCAGTGTCCAACATCCTGTAAAGTATCCTGTAGTCTTCTATGGCTGTAGCTACCAGAGTAAGACTTTAAAAGACTTTTTTTTATCAAGTGTTTGTCACTTGCATGTCCTTCAGGCTTTAACAGTATGTTACATTCAAAAAACCAAATTCTATGGACTTACCTTTGTATATTTATCATTAAAAACAGATTCTTAGCACTTTACACTTTTGATTCTACCAATGGTAGGAAAAAGGTAAAGTAAAATCTAAACTAAAACCCAATTTATCTTCATTTATCCTATTATACAAGTGCAGAGGCTTCCAATGGGCATGTACTGTAGAAGCTGCCATCCTGAAGCTGAAATGACTTATGGTTTGTAAGGCTTTTGTTCGCTATTTTTTTTCCCTATCTACTCCCTGATTTGCTAGTGTGTACCTCCTTTTATTTAAGCACTACTGAAGTGGCTTTTTCCTATCCCAATGAATTTCCAGAGGCACACTTCAGATGCATCTGGTGACAATGGACATATGGACAGGGAAAAGATAGAGCACAGAGAATTTTCTCCTGTACCAGAAAGTTCTAGGAAGGTTCTTCCTCCTCATTTCAGAAAGCACCTCAGGTATTCCGGCACAGCACCAGGAAATGTAACTGCAAAAAGGAGCCATTATAAAGGCTGAAGAGATTTATTTTCTCAAATGCCACCAGTTAAAGCAGCTCTTCTGTTACAAATCAGTTCCAGACATCAAATATTATCATAATGAAAGAAATTAAATGTTGTTGACTCTTTATAAGCTTAATCAACACAAATTCTGCGCATAATTACTCCCTGAAATGCCAAAAAACTGTAGGCATGGGAAGAAATAGAAGGATGAGGAAAATGATTGAGGGGATGGAAAGACAAGCTGAAGAGAACACAAGAGGTCGTCTAGTTCACCACACTGCCCCAAAGCAACACCAGTAATTCTTATTATTCCCAAGACACTTATCCAATGGCTTCACTCAAACTTCCCTTGTAAATCAGATCTTCAAAACCTCTGATTATCATCTCTGTTCTTTGTTTCCTTCTCTCGGTACATCACTCGAAGCAGAATACCACACTCTAGACAATCAAGATGCTCACAGCTAAGCAGGGAGTGTCTGTCAATAGCTACTGCACTCACAGGGCCAGCATGCACTTACACCGATCTACAGATAGAGAAACTAATACCATGCTCCTAAATGACTAGGGTTCATTCCTCAGATATGTACAATAACCCTTTAATCTTCTAGGGCCCTCAGCACAGGAGGGATGAGGAGTTGCTGGAGAGGGCAAAAAGGAGAACCATGAAGATGGTCAAAGGAGCACCTCTCCTATGAAGATAGGCTGAGAGAGCTGAGCTTATTAGCTTGAAAAAGAGATAGCTCTGGAGAGACCTCATTGTGGCCTTCTAATACTTGAAGGGAGCTTATAAGCAGGAGGGAGACTGACTTTTTACATGGCCTAATAGTGACAGGACAAAGGGGAATGGTTTTAAAATAAATGAGAAGGGATTTAGATTAGATATTAGGGGAAAATTATTTACTCAGAGGTGGTGAGGTATGGGCAAAAGGGGTCCAGAGAAGCTGTAGATGCCCATTCCTGGAGGTGTTCAGGACCAGGTTGGATAGGGTCCTGGGCAGTCTGATCTAGTGGGTGTCAACTCTGCCTAAGGCAGGGGGCTGGAGCTCAAGGGTCATTATGGTCCCTTCCAACCTAAGCCATTCTATGATTCTATGATCTGAACTTGGAAGCCAGTTCTAAGAAAGAGTACTAAGAACAAGCTCAGAACAAAAAAATTCCCTTGTTTTATCACAAAAACCTATAAATAAAAAAATATTTATAATATATTGACTTTCCAGCATCTCTAGTAGAGCTGAATCAGCTGTGATCAGAATTAGTTTCAGTTCCAGTGCATTTGATTAGGAAAGAAGAAGGAGACGGTTTTAGCAAAACAGAGGAAGAGCCTCCAGTGCTACAGTTTGCAAATTCACACAAGAACAGAAGGCACAATGCCTATAACACCTGAGAAGATATTCCCTCATAAAAAATTTCAAATGTAGTAGTAAAATCAGTTTGAATGACGACCACACAAAGAGTTGTGACTTTAAGCTTTCCTTAAACAACAGGATGTTACTAGGAAGCAGCAAAATGCCATAGGATTTTAGCCCAGTTAAATGAAGGTCTGAACGGGGAGGCCAATCATGCAGTGGGACAGAAAGTGGTGATGTCTGCGTGGTGACCGCCTCTGGTTCCATAAGGACCATGTCTTGCTGCTATTTGGCCTGAAACAGGCACGCTGCTTTGTCTGCAGGCTTGGGCACTGTTGTGAGGGAACAACTGAAAGAGATGAGGTCTTGGGGCAGTAACTAAGAACTGAGGGTATGACTGTATTCATGCTTATTTTCAGCTCAACGACCTGTGAGCAGGTCTCATATAAGATATATTTACAGTGGTGTAACACATGCTCACCTTGAGAACTGGTAAGCACTCAACTTTCAGTGGTTTCAGTGGTCATATTGATACAAGTAAATGAGGCTTATCCAAAGCCAAAGCATTTGAGCTGGACTGCATATATTTCTTGCAAGATACTTCATTTTAAGAAGGAACAAGAAAACTTATGTTTGAAGTTGATAATCTGTTAATGTTTCACACTGTACAGTGCCAGAAACACAAAGACTAAAAGGGCAGAAAAGACACAATATGTTTATCACGTGATACAGCTATCAGGAAACATTTTAGAAAATTTTCCCTCCAAAAAGGCTGGTTCACCAAAAGCAAAGTAATTCACCAGGAAATGTGTCAGTTCATTTTCCATTAAAAAACAACAAAATAAACAGTTTAGGAATTGCTGAAACATTATATTTACACATTGTCAATATGAAAAAGATTTAATTTAAAGTTCAAATATTTTTTCCAAATTCTAATACAAATATATACAAAAAAGTCAAAATCAAAATGAAATATTTTACAATTATTATTATTAAAGTTGATTTGATTCACCTACTCCATTTTTTATTTATAAAATAACTGATATTCTATCTTTTTGTTACTATTTCAGAAACCAAAAATTTCTGAAGTGTCAATAATTCTCTACACCCAAGAAAATTATTTCTGACCTTCAAGTTCTTTAAAGTCATTTCACTTCATTAAAATTGTGAAAGCATACAGTTCTTAGAAACATTTCAGTGCATCTTTCTCCTGTCTGTATTTTTCATTATTAGGGTATTTTTACTTAAAAGGAGTCTTAATATTAAACAGCTTTTCTGTTTCTGTGGCTCACTCTTCTCCAAGGTCTTACTTGACTATTCTAAGATTATAGGGCATTGTCTTGTAGTAGCTAATTGTGAACCCAGAAACAAAGTCTCTCAATTACGGCAAAGAATAGGTATTTGAAAGACATAAATGCTGGCAAGATTTACAAAGAGGTGTTAAACACAAGGCAAAAAAAAATGTTCTAAAAAGAGATAAAATATAAAGCAGGTCATCTCTAATTTCTTCTGGGTGAAATTGTACTTGTCGAACCCTGGAATACTACAAACAAGAAGGGTATAGATGCTTGGAAAAGGATGTTCTTGCAAAACTGTCAGTGAGTAGCCAACAACAGTATCATATCTATACAACACCTCACACAACTGTACTCAGTACCCGGAAGAGGGTTATATAGTAGGATATTGCATAAATTAAGTACAGGGGACAGATTTGTTGCACTTGAGGGGGGATCTGTGCATTGTCTTTCACATCTGGTGGTCAAGGAAGCATCTCTGCCTGCCAATATGCCACTTTCCTCATGTCCTTAGATGCACAGCCTAAAAAAACTGGCATCTCCCTCAGTTGGGTCAGCATTTTATTTTTTAACTAATAAGAATACTACCAATCAACAAGTACTTGGAAGTCAACAGGTAGCAAGGACGTAAAATGCCCAATAATTAAAGAATCTATTTTTTAGTAACTTACTTGTTCTGTCTTACTTTGAGTTCCTGAGAAAATAGACTTTTTGCACAAAAAAAAATTAATGTACGGAATGTTAAGTGAGTGAACAGTCAACTCATGACAGTAACCACTAGCAATAGACTGTGAATTAAGTAGCGAGGTAGCATTCATTTTGCACGTTTTCACACGTGAATGTCTGTAGTTTGGTGGACATTTCTAAGCTTGATATTGAATGTCATTTTGCCAGAAAATAAAAGGATTAATAACAGCTGTGTGGTAAAATTCTACCTCCTGGGCAAACAGTGGTATAAACGTGATGTAATATTAAAGGTGTATGTGTATGCTAGTAACATACTTGTAAAAACAGTCGCTGGTAGCTTTGTATCAAAATAGAATATTTAAACTAAACTCAGTTATTACAATGTAAAAAAGTGTTATTAAAAATTTGTTCACATTAAAAAATCTGCTGTTCTAACGACCAATATATATAAGATCAGCATTTTCACTATGCAGTTACTGATATCCTGCTCATTGGTTGTACTTTCCATTCTATCTTAAGTGTGCCTTGAACAGCCTAGATCTCAGATTTATATCTCAGAGATATAAAAATATTCAAGCCAGAACACCCTAATTTACCAGCATTATGACTTTACTGGGTTATTATGTTATTACAGAGAACATACAGGTGAACTTATTATCTTTGCTACCAAGTTTGCATTGAGTCTCTGACTGAACCTGTCAATGCCTATGTAAGCACTTGCAATGTTTTCTACTGCGAAACAAATTCCAAAAACCAACCAACAAACAAACAAACAAAAAAAAAACCTGAGCACAGTCTAAATGTAATGATTTATTTTAAAAATTATTTGATCTGAGCACTTGTTTTTCTGACTAATTCAGTTTTTACTGAAGTATTCTAGTAGATACACATTTCCAAAGAGTGCTTCAATTCTGCTTAGTCAAAAAAGAGGGAGAGAGACTTAAATGAAAAAGCAACTTCCTTGCAGAAAAGTCCAAGAACACATGAAAAATATTTAATTTATTCACTCTTGGTATTTCCCTAAAATCAAATGTTAAGGATTAGACTTTTGCTTGACAAGGAATGCTGTGAGTCACATCTGCAGAAATAAGTAAGCAAAATGCATGCAAAGGTCAGGCAATATTACAGTATCTAAAAAAAATATTTTCATATTTTCATATTATTTAGCAGCCTGGTCAATAGTCCAAGATCCTCAGCCTAATAGATTCCAGCCTACACTTTTTGAACTTCCCTAGAAGACACAGGAATCAGTAATGGGTGTAGTGCTAGCAGAAATACTACTAAGATGATGGCAGGCATGGCATTCTTCCCTGTTGCTTCTTTTGCAGCAGAAAAAAATTTCTTTTGAAACAGAGAGTTTATTTTGACAACAACATTTCCAGGGGAAATACAAGGTCTAATGAAATTACATGGATATTAGGACAACCATTTTGCCCTAAAAATCTGTAATTAGCCAAATGAAAAGAGCCAAAATCTCCTTTTAATCGTATTTTAAAGCCTAGCATCTTTTCTGAATTTTGTTCTATTTTTTTCCCAGACAACTCAACTAACAATGCAGTATGTAAGCCTATAACTAAGAGTTTCTTCTGTTTTCCATTTTGAGCTGAATTACAGATCATTTTTTAGCTTATTTTTCTTGTTTTCTGACTATTTGTGAACCTACAGACAAAGTCAAAATTAGAAGATGCATTTTGTCCAGGTTTGAAAATTAGGATAAAGGAGCTAAAATGTAATGCATTAAGGTGCTATTTATTTCACTGCATTACCGAGAAACAAAACAATGGCAGTACCATCTTACTGTAACTTTCTGGTTGCAAATCAATTTGCCAGCAATGAACCACCTCTCATTTGTATGAAATAAATGTTATTTTTTGTCTAGATAGATTTTGCATGTTTGCCACAGATCAGCTATGAACTACTCACATAAATCCCTATGAACACAGTATGAACATAAAATGCTACCATCTGTTGTTTAAAGACACCTCAGTTTTAAAGCAAGTGTATTGATGCTCCCAACCTTTTTATCATCTGAAAACCCATCAACTTTTCATAATGATGAATGCAATGTAGACCAGTTTGCATTTGCAAAATTCACTTTTAGAAATGGCAAACATGGGTCAGCACATCTGGAAACCACTTTTAATTATACTTTCCTCAAGTGGGAATGCAGTAGCTTGTGCCCATAGTGAAGCTTTTATATCTGACCACACAAATACTAGCAACCACCTGTGCTTTACACTGATTTTCATTATAGAGTATATCATATTACTACCCTATTATTCCAGAACGACATTTGAAGCCGTTGTGTGACTAAGCTGCAGCAAGTGTGGTCTCTAAAAGGCTTCTACACTACAGAAATGGAATAAACTTGATTGCAGTTTGGTACTTACCACTGAGGGTATCACAATGATCATGCTCCCAAAATTTGCTTCTCTTGCTCTGAAAGTCATAAAAGATATACATTAACAATCATGATTACTGGTCGGGGAATTGGAATTTAGTGAACTAATATACACCCCCAAATGAGATATTTTGTAAGCTTTTGGAACTCCTTTTCAATATTTGTTTCATTCCTACTGTTAATACATGAGTATTATAGTCAAAGACTCTGCTTCTTCAGCCATACTCCAAGATTACAAAAAGCTATTTCAACTGTGATCTCTAACGGTATTTCAATTCTGCTATAAATATTTTCATCAATTGCAGACATTGAGTTAGATTATTAGGTTGGGTTTTCTAAACTTAATCTTCCTCCTCTACTTTCCCCACTCAACACAAACCAAATGTAACAGGTTTTTTACATCACTGTTCCTATTTACTAACAACAAAAAAAGATGTTTCAGATTTCCATGAAATCTTTTTCTTCTTTACAACACTCCTTGCATGTTTTGGAAGAGTATAATGTTGACATGCAAAATTCAGTATATCACAGTGAAAGGGAAAGGCTGAAAATTTGTAATGTTCAACCCCCAGGAGACCTGGCACGCCCTGGGACGGTCTTGTCAGAAACAGACACCAGTATGTGCAATTTTGCAAAGGGTAAAGCACTCAGTTTTACAGACTATATTTCAGCATAATTTGCTATACTGACTGACGCTATGTGTAAGTAACTAACAAATCAAAATATTGCCTTAGAATATTTTAATGTTTGTCAGTTACCATGCTTAAAGAAAAAGTCTTCACAAGGTTTTACATCTAAAAAAACACATCCTCTTGCCTAGTGTCTTCAGCCTTTAATTCAGGAGGTAGGTTTTGTGGTAAGACACGAAGCCACAGAGGATCCCCCTCAGGATAAAACCCTTTCCCAGCACACTGCCCATGTAACCGCCTGCTGCCAAGGGTTCTGCATGAAGAGCATCCCACTTTGGGAGAGGTT
Source organism: Chrysolophus pictus (assembly GCA_037305975.1). Classification (NCBI taxonomy): domain Eukaryota; kingdom Metazoa; phylum Chordata; class Aves; order Galliformes; family Phasianidae; genus Chrysolophus; species Chrysolophus pictus. The sequence continues at coordinate 96,977,612 of CM074576.1, forward strand.
CACAGCAGAACTGATGTCAGAATTGCGAGGCAGTCGCTGTGCTAACAGGCAGAAAAGTAACCCATCTGCAGTCATGATGGCCTTGGCTTGCTTGGGCTTTCCTGCCACACTCAGCCACTCCAGTGCTGCCAGCACAGAGGCATCCTGGTGCCTCCATCTCACAGCCACTGCTGCTGCCCATGGGGCTCTCCAGGCCAGAGGAAGCAGCGAGGTTCCCTGCCATGAGCCCACTTCTGGCCATCTCAGAGCCATCGATATGACTCCAGCTGGAATTTAAACTTTCACCCAACTACTATGTACTCAAATAATGTGCAGGAGTGTTCCCCGGGTTGCATACGTAATTTCTGCAAAAATATTCATAATATTTTAAGAGATTGAATATGCTAACAGCCCATAATCCCACTGCTGTGAAAGTGTAATCTGATTTCATGTTACAAATACATTTGTTGTCCATGGCATAATATTCCTCCTCCTATCGTATAACCTGTGGTTAGCAACCTACAGACTAGGTTGCTAAAAAAATGTTTCATTTCTGTGAATTGCCTAAACCTGAAAGAAAAAGGGATCGTGGTCTACTTGGAAATACAGGCACACTGCAAATATAACTCGTTAAAGGCTTTCCAACTCAATATGCTTACAAGTTAAATGAAGCAGTCTACTGTACTCTGCAAAAGATACAAATCTGCTTTTCTATTTGAATATTAAGATGTCCTAAAATAAATGTTACTGAAAAAAAAAATGATGTCTGATAAAGAAAGTGATAGATCTAGCATGTAAATCCATTTTGTATTGGACACAGACTATGCAGCACTTCAGTAGGGAGACACTAGCAGGCAGGTAGCTGCGCTTTCTGAACTCTGATTGAATCCGCAGTACTAATGGACATAATGAAGGTAAGCTGCAAGACTAACTTTTGGAAAGGAAGAAAGACAATGAAAAAGACTGCATATGGGCAAAATAAGGGCTTGGGCATTTGCTCCTCTGCAAAGTCAGGAAGAGTACTCAACCCTGTTAGTCAGCAAGCCTTCTTCTTCGAGGAGTGCCAGCGAAAGTGACAGAGCAGCCCAGGGAGGATGGCAGTGCCAGCCCTGTTGGTGTGGCAGGGAGGGAAGGGACAAGGCGCAGCTTTTGGCAGACCACAGCCAGGCCAAGCATAGGATCCCCATAGCCACACAGTCAGGGAGGATTTTCCCTGGTGATTTCAATGGGCTGAGATCAGGCCCTTGCCTGTATGCATCTTTACTATCCCACTCGTAACGCTGTCATCATGAGCTTAAGGATGTGACTGGGAAGGAGAGCAGAAATGTCTTTGAAGTCATGAAATATATCCCGGATCCTGGATATCTGCCATTTTACAACACAGGAGCTGAACGCATTCTGCCTTAGTGGAAGGTTAGCCGTTGGGAAGTAAGAAGCAAGGGAAAAACCCAGCACGGATACATCCTCCCTGCCTAATCCCCCCAGGCACAAGGCACTCTGGATGCACTGGCACAGGCCCCACCTGGCTGCCAGCCGGGCGCTCTGCCCCAAAGCCCAGCCGCTGCCTGGAGAAGCACCTGGCTGAGGTACGGGTCACCCAGGCAGGCACTGTGCCTGGCCCCAGTGGTGGAAGGTCCCAACCGCCTGGAGCAGCTCTGACCCAGAGTCCTTCTCTTATGGGGAGAGAGCCGACGGGAAGCACTGAGGAGCCCTCACTGCTCTGTTGATCCCGCCTGGGGAGCTTGGCTGGCCTAACAGTGGATCATTGTTCTTGATTAAAAACACTATTTTTGCGCAGTAATAATTTAAAAGCCTAGCAGAATATTATTTTGTGGTTGTGGCAGCAATTTGTCAGTCAAAACAAGTGTTGTAAACTGTTCAGGTTTGGGAGAGAGTGAACAGATGAAGCAACAACAAAAACCACTGACTGCACGCGCAGCCTCTATGCAGCCGGTGCAATTCTACCTGTGTTTTTAAATCACTGGGGTATAATCACAAACCTAAATCATAATTCTAGTGAAAAACCACATATGTGCTGATGTGGAGGGATTTCATTAGCACGCCATATTACTGCATCCTGCAAGTAGTATGCCTGTTTCATTCTCCCATTTGAAAGAATACAGAGCAATTCAAATACAAAAAAAAAAAAAAAAAAAACAACAAAACAAAACAAAACAAAAAACCACCAAACAAAACGGAAAGCAGAGCAAGAAAGAAATGAAGAGAATTTCTGCTAAATTGGATTTTCTTGTCTCTTTCTGTAGTTTTTATCACCGAGATGACAAAACATTATCATTAGCAGTTTATGCCAAAAGTTAACATTTGCCATCATTTCTATTTTCTCCGAACCACAAAGGTTGGAGCCTGCTATGCACTCCCTTTATCTTCATCTGTTACTTTAGAATCTAAGAGCGCACTGTGCCCATTAATCTTTCATGGCAGAGTTCACTGAAGTTCTGCCAAAATTCAGTAATTATATTCCATCCAATGCAGCAATTTATTTATCTCATTGCTGGAATTTAGAACATATAGAACAAAGTGCTTAGTTTATATGAATGAAAAGTTTGCTTAAAAAACAACAAAAAACTGCCCGGTTTCATTTCTAAAGTTTTAAAACATGCAGTAGAATATATACAGGAAAAAAGCTATTTCTACAAGACCTCATGCTATCCTGTTAAAGTAAGAAATGTTCTACAGTGTTAACTCTTTTCATATGATTTACAGTATTTTACAAATACCTTTGTAACTTTTATTCAAATGTATAATGACACATACATTTATACTGTACTACTAAAACATACAGTTCACTAATGTCTAACAGTCATTAAAAATGTCAGCTACAAAGCAATAATTTATATTTTAAATGTAGAACTCCTTTTTTTTTGTTTACTGCACTAGAATAAGTAACTGGGAGTTCAACTGTTCTGTGCAGTAAAATCTAATATACAAAACTGAAGAAAAGTTAAGCTTTATAATTGTACTCCTTCATGATATGTTTGCAAACAAATAGAAAACATAAAAACCTCCCAGTAGGAAGATTCGAACACATTATTTTGGACAGCTGTTAAAAATAAAAATGCCATAATGCAGATTACTTAGTATGTTTCACCTTTTATAGTCTCAGGAGAAGTAGCTAATCAGTCTTTTTCCAGCCTAGCGCAATAAAATATTAATCTACTGGTTTAGTATTGAAGAACAGAATATAGTATCTATATATTTTCAGCTTTATACTTCAAAATTTATGAATGCAGACTGCTTATTTATGTGATAGAAATGCAACTTGTGCATATATTCGTTCAGAAAATATATTTCCTGATGTAGAAAAGCTCTAATTTAGAACACGCAATCAAAAGCCAAATTTATAATGTGGTAAGATTTATGTAAAACTCTCTGTTACTTCATATATTAAATTTTACACTTCAGGCATGCTATCAGACAAAATTTGACTCCAGATTTAGAAAGCCTTCAAAAAGTTTTTGGAGCATAACTTGCTTTGATTCATAACACAGCTCTTCAACAACCAAAACGGAACCCAAAACCTCTGGAACTAGTGCACTAGCAAGTGTTCGTTATTTCACAGTAAAACCTTCTAGGTAAAACTAGGAATACCACAAGAAAACATCTTAGAGTTATAGTTTTGCAGTAACTAGATGAGCATATGCATATTTGAAATTAAATGCACCTAATTTAATAATTCATGAGAAATTACTTCCACACATTGGTAAATAAATTTCAGAATGATTTGCTAAAATTTTACTGTCACATTTACTTTAGCCTTCAACCTGATCATTTTTCACAGTACTTTAAATGAAAATATGATTCACCTGCGATGTATTTCTTCCTGTCGTAAAACTTTTAAAATGTCCCAGAAAAATGAAGTAACTCTTATTCACGATACTTTAGTTTGCTCATTTTCTACATCTATTTTTTTTTTTTTTCCCAACATTTTAATCTTGTCTACTTTCTTTTACTGCAAATGATATGTGCTACAATTAAACTCAGAGGAGACTTCATGGAGATTCAGTCTCCTGCAAGGTAACAACGAGCAAACCCTCCCAGGCAAGTCGAGGCACTGGACTGTCTCCGGAGCGCAAGGTTTTTCCCGGTCCAGTTATGCCTTGTGTTATGTAATAAAGCAAACACAGACACCCACACAGACACAGACACCTTACAGAAAACGCACGCTTGAACAGCAGAAAGACAATACCTGTAAAGCCCATTTTAACTGCAGGAACTACTGCACAGGGGACCGAACAGGGGGCAGGGCGCAGGAAGGTGCGGAACGGCTGCTCCGCACCGACGCTGTGAGCACGTAGGGCACTGCTCACGAGCAAACAACACACCGAGGCAGAAACAGGCAATTCCAAGGCTGCAGCCACGAGAGTTGCCATGTAAAATAAAAACACCTAACAAAAAGCCTGCCTGGCGCACTTTGTCTTACATCGCACACACATGGAAAAGACAGCAGGATAAAGTACACACTGTGTGTCAGAGGAGGTCCTTAACTTCCAGTTGCTGGGCTGCTTTGTTAAACAGAGATTAAATTCTCAAAATCTTAGAGTGTACAATAATAATGCATTCCCTTACGGTGCCAGATTTGTTTATGTAATATCAGCGAGGAATAATCACCCATTTACTGTGCTGATGAGCTCCACAAGTTTCGGAACTTGGAGCACCCTTGAAACGTGAACTTTCACAGCTCCTTCCTCATGTTTAGACTAACTGGCTTTCCCCCTCTTCAACAACAAAGGACAGCCCAACTCCTGCTCCCTGTCTTGCAGCTCAGACCCATACCCAGACTTGAAGGAATTAGAATAAATCCAGAGGCACAGCCGAGCTTTCCCTTGCATACCCCCCATCAGTGCATCTAGGCACGTATTTTTCAACAGTTACAGCAAAAAGCTTCAATTATGCAATTCAAACAAAGAAACTTCTAGAAAACGTCATTACTTACTGTGAACTGAGCATAATTTACTGAGATTAAAAGTTTAAGGATTCATCTGCTTTACGTCCACAAGTGTTTTAAGCAATCCCTAACACTGTATCCTGCTTAAACGTGACAGTTTGGGCTGCTTTGGCGTGGTGAGAAACATAAAGGTGCCAATGATTCCCATTATGCCTTCGCTCCCTGCAGCCTGGTTTTTGGAGGTGCGTGAGCTGCGGAAATTCAGGCTGCTAATAGCAACAATTTGGTACATTAGGAAAAAAACAGACCCTCCTCTCCCCCCTTCGCTCCCCTCCCCGAATGCTGCAGATATACTGTATAAAGTCATTTTGACATGCCTACACAACTGGTTGTGGCAGCTTTCAGACATGATTCCTAATCACAAAAAAATGCTTCAGGTTCTTTTAGAGAAAGCTTGCCGTCGGGAAGTTGATTTTGGCCAAGTGCCAAAATCATGTGCAAAAGGGGCCCTCATTACCAATTCATGGCAGCCTTCAGTGCTGACAAAAAATGTGACCCAACAGGCTAAAGCAACAACTAAAATTAAAAAGTACAAGACAAAGACAACTTACTTAATATTCCTTCCATCGCCACATTAAACTTTTCCGTAATTAAACCCTTGTTAGTTCAAAGCGGTTTGCAACTACTTTTAAACGATTGCACAGGCAGTCTGTAAAAGTTGAAAGCTTTCCCTGCAAACTCTCCCAATCGCTGCCCTGTTACACACGGTTCCCTTGGATGGCAGAACTTTTTGCTGCGCACCGCCACAAGCGATCCCTCCTGCACGAGAAGCGACGCGCCCCTGCACATTGCAGCTAAAAGGGAGCCGAGCATTAGGAGCTTTTGCGAGCGTGAAAGCCATAGGAGGAGTGAGGAGGGGGGAGGAGAGAAAGAGCTGGAGACCTGGGAGCGGCTATTTCCTAAACTTTCTAAAAAGATTATCAAAAAGCTCATGCAAACATTAAGCGATCGCAATTAACAGAGCTCACTGCACCGCTGTCCCACAAAAGCAGATTCGATACACAGCCTTACCTAGATGTCGTCTGGCTTTTCTGTGGATCAAAAAGTTTCCTGCCTAAGCACACAGATATTCTTTCACCGGCTATAAAGGCCCCTTTTATGAATCCAGCACTGTAACAGCCTGCTTTCTGCACCGCGGCGAGAGCAGGATGCGTCAGCTTTCAGGAGAAAAACAGCCTTAATACACAATTAGTGGCAGAGTGTCTAATAGTGGATTTATCTTAAAGAGTGAAAAGGCATTTTTTAAAAAGCAAGGAGGGTGCGGTCAGATCTTAGGCTATCCCTGAGAAAAGGGGCCTAGGCTGCACTAGTACCTAAATACTAGCAGAAGCTGGCTGGGAAGGGAGCCAATGGAATGACTTTGTTTGACCCAGCTGCCAATCTCTCCTGAAGCAGTGCGCCAGACTAAACACTGACACTATTTTAACTCAAATCAGGCTACAGCAGCTGTTTGCTTTCCGGCTCTCAGCTATGCACCATGGCCATGATGACTCTGCACGGCGCAGATGATGGAGCTGGGGCAGTTCGGCTCAAATGCGTTCCGGCTTTGGGCTAGTGATGGAGATGTGGGGGGCGGGAAGGCTGCCGGGATGGGGCTTGCCTTCTTCCCTCACCACTTGCTTAAACACCCCTAGCTCCATTTTCCTCAAAGTGAAATGAAAATGAGGTTTGAGGCTCACAGAAAATTCAGCACTGCACGTCAGGTGGAAAGACAGAAGTTACTGCCCAGAACCAATAACAGCCAGAAGATATTGTAAAGCTGTGCCTCCAAAATCCATCTGCAGCCTGAAGTTATTTACCTTCATAGAATCATAGGATCATAGAATGGCCTGGATTGAAAAGGACCATAATGATCATCTAGTTTCAACTCCCCTGCTATGTACAGGCTCACCAACCACCAGACCAGGCTGCCCAGAGCCACATCCAACCTGGCCTTGAATGCCTCCAGGGATGGGGCATCCACAGCCTCCTTGGGCAACCTGTTCCAGTGTGCCACCATCCTTTGGGTGAAAAACTTCCGCCTAAGAAGTCTTCCTCGTTAGCGGCACTAAAATTGTTCAGCATAAAAATAATCAACACACAGATCATTCATTCTTAATTGTAAAATGAAGGTCTGCGGATAGACCTAAGAAAGCAGGCACTGCATGTGTATATACATGTGCACATTTACATACACATCCAGATTCCGATCTAAATTACAGCAGCGCAAATTGCACTGTAAGCAACAAAGTTACTGCAGATTAAACTGAGGGTGGAATTCGACAGCCAATTTACATATCAAACTGTGAGACTGAAAAAAATACATAAGTAGATATTAGCAATAGGCATATGGCATGGAGGTTAGCATGTCTTTTCCAACTCAATAAAAAGTCAAAGAAGATTTGCAGCTGTGGAAAGGAAATACGTTAAGAACTCGTGGCTGCTTATGAAGTACTAGACATATAGCATAGTTCAACATAGCACCTACAGTTTTGCAGCATTTACACCTAAACTCAGCCTTGTTACTTAAGCCAAACTTTGTTTCCTCTCACCCTGCCGTGGAAAGTTGCTGGCTGTTTCCCAAAACTAAATGTCATGATAATTTCCTTGTTCGGTAAAAAATCAAAAGAACATCCCCACCTAAAACCATGAGGCACAGAGAGAGAACCCAATCTTTTCTATTGCAAAATTGTGACTTATCTTGATATGGAGTAAAGGAGAAGGGAAGGTGAGTTAAAGACACCTGAATGTCTTAGCTAAACACTGCTAAATATCTCAAATTCAACAATGATACTTCATAGAGATAATGGGGGGGAAAAACACAAACACAAAAGAAACATAAAAATAAAACAAACAAACAAATCCAAAATCATAAGGCTAAGTCTGTTATCTGTCTTAGGTGTTGAGCACCAACAGATTTCCATGAGCTGTTCAAGAGCCCACGACCAGAAACTGGTGGAAGTCACCAATATTGCACTAGCTCAAATCTTACTTTTTAACTACTTGAAGATCTAATTGCTCCAAGTTAAAAAAAAAAAAAAATCAAATCAGAAAACAACTTAAATAATACACCATACAATAAATAAGAACTACAAATGGAATGACTAATGCCTATCAGAACACATGTCCAATATTTCCAATATTTCTAACATGCAAATTGAAATGGGAAATGAGACGTGCAGTATGTCTAAAATACAAAAACATAGTATTCAACTGTATTTATGTTATAGTGGAACATATAAAAAGTCAGTTACCAATACCTGAGAAGTTTGAAATCTTAAAATGGCAGACAGGTGAGAAAAGCCAATTGTGTCTATAGTCCTCCGCTCACTTAGAAGCACAGTGATAGTTTATTTGAGATGAATTTACATGCCTTCTAAAGAAAATGTTGAGTCCTCAGCAAAATCAGTGCATTTTGCCAGGAATTCACATCTTGAATTGCAAGACAAAAAAGGTAATACTGAAGCAATAGCTCTAGGAAACAAAAAATTCAAACTTAGCATAGCTGTAGAAGAACAAAAGTACAAGATAAGAAAAAAATATATAGGGTGGAGTGAAACTTCGCCAGCTCCTTGAGGCAGAAAAGAAGGTAATATGGCCAGATCGACAGATAAAGAATTCAGCAACTAAGCTGTTGAATGATAGGAAAGGAACAACGTTGCTCTTGGTGAAACCAGCAAGAATTTATCCAAGACCTGACAAGATCAGGATGTGGATAAACCATGGTAGATACGCGCTTAGAAGACTGACAGAAAAAAAAAGACAAGACTATGCATTTAAAGGTGGAATACAAAAGGCTTTTCTTTCAAATACAGTATAATGAGCAGAAAGCTCATGCAACTTTCTCATTTTTCTTGGAAAGCTAATAAAAATTGTATTCCTGTTTCTGTTTACAAGGGTGGATCCTCATAGTGTCATTTTGATTTGTAAGTTAAATATTGTCATAATTGCTCCAGGGTGGTTGCGGGAGAAGGAGGTGGTATCTGGCATTTCTTCCCCTTTTAATCAAACTTCTGTCAGCCTTGGGCAATGCATGAAGAAACATAGGGAAGCACTGGAATTGGTAACTACTGGAGCTTTGCTGACAAATACAAATCTCTTTCCTTCTACAAAACAATTTAAAATTCTTATTATCTTATAAATGAAGCATTAGTACAGCTAAGCTCATTTGAAGTTCCTGTTGTAGAAAATCTCTGGTTACTCCTAAAAGGGTTTTCTTTCAGAAATACCATATTCATTCATTCTAACTTGCTTTTGAAGCTAGGAAGCTGAATGTGTGTGATTACACTGTACGTATCGATGCCATCTAAAAATTCCTCAAATCACTGACCAATATTGGATAGATTTAATATCAGAAGTTTTAGGTGTATTTTTGAGAAACACTGTAACTTTGAGGTCTCCATCCTGTATCAAGTAGTGGTCAAATGAACAAATGAGAAATTATAACAGCATCCCTATAGCAAATACAGAAAATCTTTGGAAGATTAAATGCTTCAGTATTTTACACCCAAAACTTCTATCAGATATAGTTCAATTAATTTCAAGAAATGAATGCATAAGAAAGTAGGCTTTCGTGCTTATGAATTCCTTTATATATTTTTTTATTTTATTTTGCTGGTGAGTTGATAGAAAGAACATCAGAAATACCTTCGACAAGCTTTTTTGTTTTGCTTTGTTTTGTCTTTTTGTTTCAATTATTCAAGTAGAATGACTTCTTTCTGCCATCACTTCTTCAACCTTTGGTACTATAATTTTTCGCCCACTACTTCATGACCAAATGATTTTTCACTTCAAATCAATTGGAAAACTCCAACTGATTTCAAATGAATCAGGATTTTATCCTTGTCAGCCTCAAGTCATATTATTGCCAGAGGGGCCCAGAGCAGGATGCATGTAGAGCACTGCGAAGTGATTTACTGCTTCCAGCTTCCTCTTGTGCATCAGCCACTTTGGGAAGAAATGACGGGCCAAAACTGTGATGTAACCTTACAAGTCATATATGCCATTCTGGCATTTGAGACTGAGCCCTTATAATGTTCTGTGTTTGTTCACCTACTGAGCTCTGTACTATTTGAACCTTCAGCAAGTATCGCTGCTGGGCTCCAATAATAAATAATAATTTCACCAATAAGAACCACAGGAGAGGGGGAGGAGAGCAGAAGAAAAGAAATTAAAGATCAATGAAACTTTTGTTTCAGTATTTCACATATGTCAGGTGAGAAAATTAGATTTCCAAAACCAAAACTGACTTCAAACTTTATTTTATTGAGCACCATTTCTTTATTAATATATTTATTTTCAATGTGCATATTTTAAGCTGGGAAACAATGGTGAAATTTCACACACACACAAAAAAAAGAAAATACAGGAAGGCATGCTATACATTCTATGTAAAAAGTGAGAAATGGAAATAAATTAGAGACAGTCATCTATTCATGTTAAAATGGAACCCAGATGCTAAATGCTGAAAAGAAACTTGCCTTAGAAACTTGATTACATAAATATCTTTCATAAAGGATTTACATCCTCCTCTGAATTAACCAGTGTGCACCACACCACTACCAACAGTAGTACATTAAGTCTTTTCCATTGCCTTTGGTTGGGAAATGCTGATATTACCATAGTCCATAGACATTCTTTATAGAGGAGGATAGAAAAGAGTGGCGACTTTTGCAGCTATGGAATTAGTTTAATTCAGACTCTAAAATTAGTCTTACACAATCTCATCATCTCCAGATGCTCCTTTATGCTCATAAATCCACTAAAATGTTTATATTGTCCCATGCAAAGGGGTGAATGCCTGCTGTGGATTGTTGCTCCAAGGCAGCAATAACTTACTATTTCTTTTCTGTAGCAAGTTGCAGTGTTTTTTGAAGTACAATCTATAGACATTTGCTCTTTCCATCACACCTCCCACATTTCCACAAACCACAACATATTTGTGCTTCAAGACATCTTCTGGAACAAATCAGTTTTAGTTTTGAATTAGAATACGGCATGACATGAGGCAGATATAGCTGGTGTTTCTCCTAAGAATAAATTTGTGTGCATTTAGAACAGAGAGCAAGCAAACATCAAGTTTGCATACACTCCTTACTTGTATACCAAGGAAATAGCTACCATATGTATTAAAAGTCAATATCAAACATAATTAGATTAGATATAATACAAATGGGCCCCCTAGACCACCATCCAATCTCACTCATTCCATCTTTGGGACCAATTATAATATAATTATACTGAGTAGTGCTGAGAATCCTTAAGAGAACCCTATTGTGTTGCCAAACAAAAAGGCAGTTCTTGCCTCAAACATCATCCTACTATTTTGTCAATCAAATGCAGCTCTGGTATATAAGTTTCCTTTCTTGAGCTCATACACAAAGTTAGCTCTCTTCTCCCATCACCATAATCTCTCTCTTGTAGTTCTGACTACTGAAGAAAGGGAGACAGATGTTCCAGCTTTTCTCAGTGGGTAAATACCTCCAACAGATTTACTGTTTTTTCTCTCTCTCTCTCTTTTTTTTTCTCCTAGCAAGAGGTAAGATAAGGAAAATGAGAAAAAGGAAATGATCATAATTATTTGCAAAATACCCTTCCAAATATTAAGCAAGCATGAACATCCATTTCATAGTTACCACTAACTATAAAAATGAGGTGGACAACAAAAAAATACACAGGTTGCTCTGAAAGTAATGCTTCCTATTGATTTTCGTGGAAACCACAAAGAATACAAAAAGCATAGTAACACAGCAACAAACACTGTTTTTCAACACAATCATCACCATTAGCCATGTGTTTTCACCAGCTGATGTCCAAGAAAAGAGTCTGCATGCCACGCTTGTAATAATCTGCACCAATGGAAGTGACCCACTGTCACTGTTGCCACTGTCAAAACTCACCATCCACTGCCTCACTGTGCTCACATCCATGGTTTGTCTTCCATAAATGTTCAGCAAGCATCAATGAATATCAGTAAGTGCCATTTTATCCACATGGAGGAATTCAATGACACATCTGTACTTCCATGTCAAATGCCATTCTGTCAGACTGCCCCTCTGCTGCCATCTGCCACACGACAGCAAAATATAATGGAATATTTGCAGGAAGGTTCAACCTCTACTGTCATACCACCAACATCTGCCTCTGACATCATGGACCAAAATAATAAAAATAGGAGGCATTACTTTTGGATCAACTCTCGTATGATTTATCATATTGAACACTACTTAAATGCAAGCATGTCTGGGAAAAAAAAATATGATTTAGAGGTTCAATGGGCCTAGAAAATAGGATTCTTGGTACTTACTTCTGATCCTGCTTCCAGTTCAATGGGTAATCTTTGGATATTAACTTCTCAATCTGTCCCAGATCTCAGCTGAAGTAAATTCACAGTGCTCAAAAGGCATTTGAAAGAACATGCTTAGCTACACCTACTGTCTTCTACATCTTAGTTTTTTAAAAGTGGGGTAGATGATATTTTTATTAGTTGTTAAGCAACTAACATAATATTAGTAATAACACTATTAATTCTCCTTACATGATTTTAGATCCATCACTGTAGCAATGGCAGAAGAATTTCAAAAAACACATAATCATAAATTAATATGGAATCATAGAATCCTAGAATCCTTAGAGTTGGAAGGAATCTCTAAAGGTCATCTAGTCCAACCTCTCTGCATTGAACAGGGACCTCCACACCTAGATCAGATTGTCCAGGGCCTGATCCAGACTCACCTCGAAAGCCAGAGATGGGTCGCCAACCACATCTCTGGGCAACATGTTCCAGTGCCTCACCACCCTCACTATAAAAGACTTTTTCCTTATATCCAACCTAAATCTTAAGCTTGAAGCCCTTGTTCTATCACAACATGCCCTGCTGAAGAGTCTGTTCTCTTTCTTCTGTAGCTCCCCTTTAGGTGCTGAAATGCCGCTATCAGGTCACCTTGGAGCCTTCTCTTCTCCAGACTGAACAGCCCCAGTTCTCTCAGACTGCCTTCATAGAGGAGGTGTTCCATCCCTTGGACCATCTTTGCGGCCCTCCTCTGGAAGTGCCTCAAAAGGTTTATGTCTCTCCTGTACTGAGGACTCCACACCTAGATGCAGTAGTCCAGGTGAGGCCTCATCAGCACAGAGCAGAGGAGCAGGATCACCCCTCTCGAACTACAATTTCTTATTGCTTGTAGTGTTCATCTGAGGTAGCAATCAATATTAAACAAGTCTCTACTGAATATCCAGAATAAATTTGAGGTTAATTGAAGTGTTGTTTTATGTAAGTTGGAGAGACAGGGCATCAAATTTAGTTTTCCAATGCATGCTTCACATAGATTGTCCTAAGCACTAATGCTTAGTTTTAAACTGCTTGCTTCACTGAAAAGTTTAAATAACCAATCACTCTGCAATGTATATGCCTTTAACTCGGTGCTATGTTGACTCTTAAAATATTTTCACTTTTTAATATAAACTTTTCAGACAAAAATCTCTCTTAGAGAACAAGGACCCTATAGAACTAAAGTGGGGAGAAGTTACCATTTTCTGCTTTTTCAGTCTCACCTGTTTAAGTACAGCTGGCACGGCACAGATGCATGTATTATTCTTATCTGTGGGATAGCCTGTTTACCAATCTTCTGAGAACTTACAGTTGAAATTGATTTGCATACAAATTGTGATGGCATTTACTATTAATGTGAAGCAGAAGAGCCTACCATTTACACCAGGAGACTAAAAATCTATATGTCAGTTCTATTCAAAGTTCTAGAGGAGAAAAAGGAGGCAGGTGGGATTTGTGTACATCATTGACCGCAAGATCCTACCCCGTGGCCATTTCCATCGTTAAGTGCAACAAAAGCAAACCCAATCGTATGAGAGAAACTGAAACTACCCAAGTTTCAAAAGTATTACACCAAACGGTTTGGATATTAAATCCTTTATCTGTATATGATAACTTCATCTACTGCCTGAAGACAAAACATAACATACAACTGAAACAATATATGCAACACTATTATTGCAAATCTGGTTGTCTAGAGTTTTGTCCTTTCAAACTCAATACAAGACACAAAAGGATCATATTTAGGTTCCTTTATTACTTGTCAGTCAAACACTTAACTGAACAAATAAGCAGTAGATGATGAAGTTTACCTACTATCTACTATTATTGCAAACGGATGAGGTCCCAAGATAAAGGACTATAAGCGACAGCCTATTGTCTACTTTATGTCAAAGATCATAATATTACATAGTTTTGGTTAGGGGCCTGTAACACACCAGAATAAATATAACAAGAACACACATCAGAGGAGAGCAGCATTTTTTTTTTCTTCAAAACAAACAAACAAGCAAAAAAAAATCATGTTAGAAAATAAGCTTTATCATATTTCAGTATTCTGATGATCCAGATTTTCAGGACTGCAACTGCCAAGTGAAAGTCCTCTTAAATGAAGTTTCTTATATTAAATCAGGTAAATCCTATTCAGTTCTTATTAGTTATTCATATAAATGTTAATCTTCCACTCTACATAGAGTATACTTGATGCCTTTTTGATACAATGCTTCCTCATGTGTCTAAAGCAGCTTTTAATCCAGTCCCAGTTGCATTTTAGTAGCTATTTTAGACAGCACTTTACTGTCACTGGAGAAGTTTCAAGTTTAATCTAAGAGCAACTTCTGCATCCCAGCTGAAAAAGCAGTATTATTAGAAGTAATTTTCAGTTAGTTACCTCATCATAAGTTGGTTTACATTTACATAATATGAAGTTAAATTACCACTCCAACATGAAACCCAGGAAAATGAAATTCGCTTATGGAGAAGTCCTTGCAAAGCAGAAATCTTTTTCAAATCATGAGTATGGTGTGTCACATCTGTTTAATACATATATTTTCCATTCATATTTGAGAGCTGTATGCAAGTTCTGATGGAGAACACATGCTTATTAGCTTAGTCTCATGAGTAACCAAATATCATGAATGATCAAACAGAGTTTTTATTACTTTGTGTACATTTTTTATGTAGAATCTTGGTATGTAATCATTCCTCCAACATCACAATATTTAAAGAGCAAATAACTGAGGAATGGGTTCATCAAACTTCAGTGCAGGCCAAAACTTTCTCCAGCATTGTACACTGACGAAAAAAAAGATTAAGAGAGAGAGACAGCAGATGTGATCAGTTTGAATCCCATCACTCTACTGGATGAAAAACTGATGGCAACAATGGTTGAGTGTAAATTCTAAATATGCGTAGCATATTTATTTTAAATTTATGTGGGTGCATATATATAAATGTTACATATATATTATGATATTTGCTGAAAAGGACCTTACTGGACATGGGGACTTGAAGGACTTGAAGCTGCACATGAGCCAGCAATGTGTCTTCACAGCCCAGAAAGCCAACTGTATCCTGGGCTGCAACCAAAGAAGCATGGCCAGCAGGTTGACAGAGGTGATCCTGCCTGCTCTGATAAGACCTCATCTGGAGTACTGTTGAAGATGTGGAGTCCTCAGTACAGGACAGACACAGACCTGTTGGAGTGCATCCAGAGGAGGGCCACAGAAGTGCTGCAAGGAATGGAACACCTCTCCTACGAGGACAGGCTGAGAGAGCTGGGGCTGTTCTAGAGAATAGAAGTCCAGGGAGACAAGACAGTGGTATTTCACTATACAAAGGCAGGTCATAAGATGAGACAGACTTTTTAGCAGGGTCTACTGTGACAGGACAAGCAGAAATTATTTCAAACTAAAACAAGAGAGATTTAGTTTGGGAATAAGAAAGATTTTTACAATAAGAGTAATAGGCACTGGCATAAGTTGCCCAGAGATGCAGTGGATGTCCTGTTCCTTGAGACATCCAAGGTCATGCTAGACTGGGCTCTGAGCAACCTGATCTAGCTATGGTGTCCTTGCTGCGGGGAAGTTGGACTAGATGATCTTTGGACCCTTCCAACACAAATGATTCTATGATTCTATCGTATCTAACAAACATTGCTTCAAAAATGTGACAAAGCCATAGCAAAGAGTTTTGGACAGCAAGCTGACCCGTTTTCATCAGTTAAATATTGTCTTATAAGCATTATGTGTTCACCGCTGACTGAGCAGCAGGCAGAACACAGCCAGGGGAGATGACAAAAAAAAAAAAAAACACAAAAAAACCCAGAAAGAAACAAAACTGTTTTGCTGTTCTCTTTACGCAGAAGAATATTCATCCTTTGAAGAATATTCATCCTTTCTAGAATGGAATATTTGCGTCTTTATTGTTTGGATATAAAGAAGCTGAAATCAAAAGGAGTAATACTTTCATAATTTGATATCAAAGATTGCTATCAAACATCAGCATATTACTTACAGTAGAAGGATATAAATCAGGATGGTGGAGTGCAATAAGAATGACAAAGCACAGACAAATAAAATTGTGGATACTATATTAATAATAATACCAAGAAAGCACAAAAAGAAAAACTAAAGGTGGTGGAGTAGAAGGAGTAAAGTCAGGAGGGAAAAATGAAAGGGACTAATTTTTGTCACTTAGTCTGTAACCATGTGGATGGACAAACAGTAATTTAGTTCTTTCCTGTAGGTCTCTTCCAACTTGGGATATTTTATATATATATATAAAAGAAGTAATGATGTATATCCTATGGGCTTCTCAACTCTAGAAAGAAATCAATCTAGAAAATAAAATAAAAGCTTTTGTAATAGAAGGCATCTATCAATTACCAACACTAGCTGTGTCACTGAAGATTCATAGATTTTGCTCGATTTTTGAATTGCTCTTTGTAATAGTATCTAGAAGGCTTGTTTGGTATGTGTTTCTAATTATAAATATAGCAGAAATATATATTTCAGTGCAAAATCTGGTCCCCTGTAGTTGTACTGCTCTAGCACAAATCCTGTTTTCTGTGTTACATGTAAAAAGATCATCTGCTATGCCTTACAAAAATAACAACAAAAAAGCTAATAACAAAAAAAAAAAAAAAAAAAGCAGAAAACTATCAAAAATTACTCATCACATACTTAATGATGACTTGAATATTAGCAAAAGGGGACAAAATTACAAACTGTTGGTTTTTATTTTGAATCTAAATCAAGCTGAAGTATGTTCCTTTACAGTAATGAGGTTTGCCTCAGAGATACTAAATGGAACTATAATGTGGAATTGTTGAATAGAAGAAAATCTAGCATTTTCTAGAAATCTCTCTACCTGTTAGATAAATGAATTTGATGCTCTGCTAGAGAAAATTTCCATGACAATGAAGCTACAAAATTTTATACCATCTGGAGATGAGCTTCCATACATATTTCTTCATGACAAGTGAAATGCACTAGCTTTATATTTAGAATTTTGCAGGAACTGTAAACATCAGACAGTGAACAAACAAATAGATTAGTTGTCTGTGTTGGTCTTTTGTTGTTGTTGGTCTGTTTAAGAATCATTTTCTTCTAATTAAGCTTTAATTCTGGAGGGAGACATCATGGGAAGATATTCAAGAATTAATTACCTTAGTGGTGAAAAACTCAGTACACGGTAAATCACATAATGTAGTTTGGGATTTGAAAGAAAGGTACCCAAAATATTTGCTTAGTATCTGAGAAGTCTGTGATTATGATTACTATATAAAAGAGAGAGATGTAAAAATGTAACATAGTTTGATGTTCAAGTGCAGAAGACAGGACATAACAAAAAATCAAAGATTTTGCTTAGGCATGCCTTAATTAGTAAGTCATGCTTTTTTAACTAATGTAATAAAAAAGCTATTTTTTTTCACAAGAAAGAGTTAAGCAACAAGGCTATTTATACAGTTGTCTCGGCACCCAATACAGGCCCATAGAGCCTGCAATTTTCAAGGTGATTTGCAATTTTCATTAATTTGTTGAAGGTTTTGTAGCTCAATAATGAGACATTTTCAACAGTTATTAGTGAATCAGAGCTGTTTGCAGCTTTAATTCAAACACAGTAAATACAAATGCAAATGTGCACATGATTTTCTATTATAATTTCCAGAGGGTGAAAAAAGGCAAATGATCTTCAGGAGGATGGGGATGTTTATCATTATTTGCCTAAAATTAGTTAACAGCCCCATACTGATGGAAGTGAACCGAGAGTTGTTGATTAATGTCAATGTAGGGATTGTAAGGAATTGCAAATGGTCATTTGATGCTGGCGTGTTGCCTTAATCTTCTTGAAAACTGAAAGTCATACATTTCTTTTCACCTTAAGATACAAAATTGTGGGTCTATCACAAACATAATTTTGTTTATTCATCAGCTTCTTTATTTAACTGAAAATTTGTTGAAATGTATTGTCCATGATAATATTGGCCCTTAAAACATGGCATCTTAAATTCTTTGCCCAAGTCGGTAGTTTGCATCTGTATTTTGGAATTCTCGTAGAATGGATATAAAATGAGACATTAAAAGAGAAGGTTTCCATATATATGTAGGTGCACGACAGCACAATTGGATATAAAATAGTTCACAAGGAGGCCAGAGGAAAACAGATTCCTAACTCCTATTGCAACTGATGCGAAAATCAATGCCAACAGAATTTGATGTAACTGAAATATCATTCACTTAAAGCACTTTTCAAAGTGGTTTTGAGCAGCTACCTCTACAATTTTGGTCCAGAAAGTGATAAATCGAATGTATTTGTCAGTTAACAGGTACAGGATATTTCCACATCAAAATCAAAAACAAAAGGATCAGGTAAATTAAAGAGTGATAGCACAGAGGCTTTACTCAATAGCCACTTGATGGCAGTGTCATGTGTAAAAAGATGAGACTGTGAAGTGAAAATTTAAAAAAGCCTCCAATGACAGGAAAAAGCCAACCTAAATGACACTTTGATTACTTCAGAATATTATTCTCCTAATAGAAGTCTTTTTAATGATATTTTGAAGGTCAGCAACCTAAATCAATAAGTAAACCCATAAAAATCATGAATTTTAAACTTCAGAAATGTTACCATAAAGGTTATCCCTTCAAAATCAATATATGAAACATTTTTAGTATCTATTATAAGTTTAGTATGTGTTCCACCATATAATACTGCAATACACAAAAACTCCTGGCTAATTTATCTGGGGAAAAACAAACAAATAAATAAAGAAACATAAGGAGTAAGAATTAATGGGCACTGATTTATTAAAATACATGACAGTAGTGTTAACATCACACTAGCATTTTTGCAGAATAGAAATAAGAGAGCTGTTTATGCTTCCAGCCAGTAGGATGATTCAAATTTCTTGGTCATCAAACACAGCCAAATAAACTTAAGAGGTAAAGCAGTTCATGAAAGGGTACAAGTCTAGTTAAAAAGCTGCCGTTCTGTTCCTGTCCTGCCTTACTCATCTGTTTGTACTTCAGCATGGAAGAACCCAGTCTGTTTCAGCTGAAAGGACTAGTTTATTCTGCTGCAAGTGAAAAAACAGTCAGGATCTGCCTTTGTATTCCAGGATGTCCAAGTATTATAAAGCCCAATTTTGGACAGTTTTACACTAGTCTGATATACAGATCATGCCCAACATGTGATGATTGCTCAGTGCATTAATAGCATTGGTCAGTACGCTATTGCAGTAAAACATGCAAAAATAGAGAAGCCAGCTCTAGGAGGATTCTACCCTTGACTGTCCAGATGACATTTGTTAGCAATACCAAACACATATATAGTGAAGACAACTCTATTATTCCAGTCTTCTAACAGCTACGCAACTCCTTAAGACTAGAATCTGTCATTATCTCGATTTATGATTGGAACATCCATTGTCACAACTGTCACCAATGCTTATTCAACATAGTGTGTGAAACAGGAAGAAACTGTTCAACTGGTAAAACAAATGAAAAAAATCAGTGTTCATAAATGTCCTTCAGAGTTACAAAAAAATCAAATAGCATTTGAGCTTACACAGAATTAATGCCCACTATTTTTTTTTTCCCCAAAATTTGGAGAAAGAAAAAAAAAAAAAACAGAAAAAAAAAAAAAAAAAACAACCAGAAAAGCAACTCCATTCCATGGAGTTCCACTGGAGCTTTGATGTTTTCTTCCCAAAACAATTTTTTCCAGTCAAGTTTTCAAGCCTCTGTAAATACACTTTATAATGGAAGTAGAAACAGTTCACTAAATACTACATCACAAACAAAGGAATGTTTTAGTTCAAAAACTAATATTATGCTTTTATGAGTTACAAAATATATTGCGGCAGTCTTGAGGGTAGAGTTGTACCTGAATTTTAAAATGATGTTACTGACATGGGAATTTACAGAAAAAATAAAAGAACTAGAGAGAGAAAGAGAGATAGAAAGGAAGAAAGGAAGAAAGGAAGGAAGAGAGAGAGAAAGAGAGAAAGAAAGAGAGAATGAGAAAGAAAGAGAGAGAGAGAGAAAGAATGAGAAAGAGAGAGAAAGAGAGGAGGGAAGGAAGGAAGGAAGGAAGGAAGGAAGGAAGGAAGGAAGGAAGGAAGGAAGGAAGGAAGGAAGGAAGGAAGGAAGGAAGGAAGGAAGGAAGGAAGGAAGGAAGGAAGGGGAGGGGAGGAAATCTGATACTCATGAGTGACAAAATGTTTTGAAAAAATGGAAATATTTTAATATAGATTTGAAACTTGTTTCACGTCTTTATTTTTCTGAGTTATTTACTGTATCAAAGATTTAATAATAATAATAATAATAATAATAATAATAATAATAATAATAATAAAGTAGTAAGCTTTTATGAGTATATATAAATCCTTCCTTCAACAATAAAGCTGTACTTCACTCTGGGTACTAGGTGATACCATTGTTTAAGTTATTTAGAAACATGGAGTGGAAACACACTACTTCTTCAACAGGAATACAATGCAGCAGGACTGGCCCTGCAGTATCACAACATCAAATGAATGTTTTCCAGAATATAGGATTTTTGTTGTTGTTTCTTTGTTCTTGTTTTGAAATACTCAGAGCTCAGGAGTCAGGACAAGGCTTCCAAAACTTTTATTTTCAACTCTGGTTTAGCAACGTGCTTTAGTAGATGCTTTCTGGTATGTGAGTAGTCCAATTGCATATTTTTTTAGAAGATACATATGAAAACTTCCTGCTAATTTTGGAAATTAAAACTGTTGCTTTATTTTGCTCAATCCATTTTCTTCTTAAAATCCTCGCTACTCATTTACTAAGGAACTTGCTATATTTCTAGTTGCTATTCTTTTACTAAGCAACATTACACTGGCTTTTTACATAATGACAGATATTTTTACAGATAAATAAAGGAACAGAACTTTGAAGCAATTTTTAGCATAACAACACAAATGGAAATAAAAGAGTAGCATCTCAATCTGTCTATAATAACCAGAGTTAAATGTGTCTTTGGGATCTATTCCATTTGTTGGGCTCACTTTTAATTCTAAATCATGCACTAATGATCTTTGTGTGTAATGATGTTAAGTCAAAGAGTAATATGCATCTAATTATTTTTTGACATATTAAATTAGTTAAGAAAAAAAAGTCCATGACAAGACTAATTATCATAAAGACTTCTGGTCAGTTTCTTAAAATGTGGGAGGAGAATTTTATTTAGCTAGTTTCATACTGTCTAATATATACAAGATCCAATGTTATACAATGAATTATGTTGTAAATTATAATGCCTTTGATATTATAAATTAAAAAGCAAACAATCCTAACCAGTTTCATACCAAGAAAATGTGCATGTTTTTACTTTATAAAGAAGCAGACTCTTTAGGCATAAAGTAATTTTTAGCACGCATTTCTCACATTAATTTATAAAGATATTAACTTGGAAAAAACAGTGAACCAACTAAATGTTGATAAAAGGCTAATGGTTATTGTAACTAAGAAGATATTAACTTAAGAATGGCATCAACATTTCTGCTTCTGAAAATAATGATGCTAATCAAAGTAGAAATCACACAGCCACCTGGGGTGGATGGGAAAGTTAAGGCAACACATCCACAAAATATGTTCCAGCAGTGACAAATTAGAGCTTTCAAACAGCTGCAATGTTTTCAAGTGGAAGAAGCTGATAAAAATCACGTGAGGTGAAAAAGAGATCTACTTCACAACATACAACTGTGCTAGGGATTGAGACAGAAATACGATTTTACTCTGAAAGTGAGGGGGAAATACCAGAAGGGAAAAAAAAATGCTGTCTACCAATATGAGGATGAGATTCTTTGTTGTTAAAGAGGAGGGCTAGGTGGCATGAAAAAATCTGTCTAGAATGGCAACATGTGAGGTCTGAAAGGTTCTGAATCATTTTCCTATAATTCATTATTTTTCATGAAGCTACCTGCTTTTTCAGTAAGTGCTCTTTGCTGAAGAATACTCATCTCCTTTTCCCCCTCCTTCAAAACAAAAAGAATCCTTTTCTGAAAACTTGTTTGGGAAGAACCATTGGTCAAGAAAAACAGTGTAGTTCAGCAGTTATTTTAGCCTCAAGAACATTTATTGCAGCTGAGTCCCAGAAAATGGTTGAGATTTGCTTCTGATATCTGCTGGTGGCCATTCAAATCTGAGTAGAACATTCAGTAAACTGATTGTAAAATGACTAGACAAAGTTTCAAGAGAAGAGTTTAATGCAAGGTAGAACACAAAGATCAGAGCTAATACAAATAACTCACAAAGATGGAGAACATCTGGGGGACCAAAACTGTTACTACATCAAGTTCTTTTTGCCATTTCACTTTTCCTGCAAGGGACTATTGAAGGAAGAAAATCTTTTGTAGTTGAGGTTGAAGGGTGTTGGAAATGAAGGGCAAGCAATGCTTTGTGTATAAAATGATTTACATGAAGTTGGGAAGATCGGCTGATGCACCTGAAGGCTGTGCTGCCATTCAGCAAGACCTGGACAGGCTGAAGAGTTGGGAGAAAGAAACCAGATGAGGTTTAACAAAAACAAGTGTAGAGTCTTTCATCTGGGGAGGAATACTTGCATGCACCAGTACAGATTGGGAGATGACCTGCTGGAGAAGAGATCTGCGGAGAGGGACCTGGGTGTCCTGGTGGACGGCAGGTTGGCCATGAGCCAGCAGTGTGCCCTTGTGGCCAAGAGGGCCAATGGCATTCTGGGGTGCATGAAAAAGAGCGTGGCCAGCAGGTCGAGGGAGGTGATCCTCCCCCTCTACTCTGCCCTGGTAAGGCCTCATCTGGAGTACTGTGTCCAGTTCTGGGCTCCCCAGTAGAAAAAAGACAGGGATATCTTGGAAAGAGTCCAGCAGAGGGCCACAAAGATGGTGAAGGGCCTGGAGCGTCTCCTCTATGAAGAAAGGCTGAGTGAACTGGGTCTGTTTAGCCTTGAGAAAAGAAGACTGAGAGGGGGCTTGATCCAGGTCTATAAATATCTAAGGTGTGGGGGGCAGAGTGGCGAGGCCAGACTGTTTTCATCAGTGTGTGGAGACAGGACAAGGGGAAACGTCCAGAAACTGGAGCATAGGAAGTTCCGCACCAATGTGCGCAAGAACTTCTTTACAGTGAGCATGGAACAGGAGCACTGGAACAGGCTGCCCAGGGAGGTTGTAGAGTCTCCTTTTCTGGAGATATTCAAGACCCGCCTGGACACCTACCTGTGCGACCTGGTGTAGGGAACCTACTTTGGCAGGGGGGTTGAACTCAATGATCTCCGGAGGTCCCCTCCAACCGCTACAATTCTGTAATTCTGTGATTAACTCCCCAAAATACTTTGCAAGGTTCTAAATACAAAGAATGAATTTAAACCAAATGACACGCTCCAAGTTTACACCTAGTAGTGCTCTCCAACTTCTTCTAGGCATTGGTTCAGAGGGACTAGAACAGAGTCAGACTGAAGCAACCTCCTGGCTTCCCTAAATTCCTCAGCACTATTTCACTCGACAGATCAGCTCCTATTGCTCCTCACTACTTGTTAATATAGACACAGCCAAAAGTGTATTTATTTGGAGACTGAAGCAGGGCTACATATGGAGAATTTCACCTTTGACAAGTACTAACTTCATTTACATTAACACCTGTCTAGACAGTTTTCCTAAGTATAAACATAAAAATCTCCTTAGTGTATTTGGGCACTTCTTACTTAATTAACCATATGTGACGTAAAGTGATACAACCCAGTTAAAGGTATGTCATTGTTGATAGGATCAATTACAGTCAGACATAAGTATTCATTGCTTACACCATCTGTGCTGTAGTCCTAAGTGTCGAACCTTGTCATATACACAGATTAACTGTATTCTCTTTCATTAAAAAAAAAAAACCAAAACAATCTGTTTTGTCAGCTCTCAGCACTTTCTCTTAAAAAGTTGCGATCATAAAATACACATTCACCTTCTCCTTCCATTATACTGTGGCTATTATTCTACCACTGAAAAGGTTTAGAATAATATTTGAGAATTCTCTGGTTTCTGAGTGATTTCATTCTTAACTGGAGGAAACGGTAAACTGTCTTCCAAAACCTACATATATACCAGCCTCAGAAATCTTTGTCCTCATGGTAAGGAACTGGGTCTTGACCTTTCTGTTACATGCTTATCAACATTTTCTGTTTCTGCTTCTCACTGTTCATCTTCTGATAACAACAGTAATTCAAACCTTCAGTTGCCAGGTAGGAATTTCTACAAGCAAATACATACATATATGTATATGCAGGAATTACTACAACCAATTTCAGACCTTTAATGTTAGCTGCAATGGGAAATTACAGATAGAATAAGCACAATCATTTTCTAAAGATAATTAACAACTTCATGTATGAGTTTTTGTATAAAGAAGATATGTGTTCAGATATATACGGCTTGAAATGGGTCTTGCTTGCATTTCTATCATTATTATGATATTACAGTTTACAATTTTGTGTTCAGACAGAGGAAGCAACCGATGGGATGAAATATTCTTCTTATCAGCTTCCCACCAAAGATAACATCTTCAAGGAAGATTAGGAACCACTGTTCTACTGTTAACTGTCTATAGTTAAAACTGTAATAAATCCAGGTCACTTGAGAAAGCAGGCTGTTCATGTAAGAATATTTCTGAATTACAGTTTACAATGAAAGCCACACTTAGGGATTCTTATGACTGAAAATCAAGAAGAGATAAATAAGATGCATTTTTACTGCTGTTTCAATATGTTGTCAAAGTTTAACTTGGAAGTGATTTAGAGGCACACCCATGTGGGAAGAGCCTGGTCAGTTTAAAATTGGAGAGAAGAATTCTTTTGGCTAATGATAGCTTTTTTTCAGCGTTTATTTTTAAGTTAATTTCATGGGCTTGGTTGCCAATTGTTTTACATATCAGAGATAATAAACAGTGCTGTTGAGGATGCTGACCAACTATTTTAGAAAATGATCTAGAGGAAGTCAAACAGGAGGAGAGTTTAAATATGTTACTTATAAAATGGGAAAAGTTAAAATTATGAAATTAAAATTTATGATTAGTTTGCTTGTTCCTTAGCGTTCAAAAGAGCTAAAAGCAAATCATGTTTCAGGGTGTTGAAAAATATGTAAGAATAAGGAAAGATTTAACTGAAATTTACAGTTGGTCATTTAGACTAATTTTTTGACTGTATATAACACAAATGAAAATAAAATGAAACTTTTAAAAAGCAAATGAAAAAAAGTGGAGAAAAGGAAATTTTGTTTCAACAGAAAAAGTTCCACCCAACACATATAAGAAGTATTTTACTGAAGCTCTAGTTGGAAAAAGAGGATACTTGTATTCTTCAAAATATACAACCAAATATTTAGAGTAATCATAGAAAAAATTACTGGAAATCAGTTATATATTATTATCAAATTCGTATGTACTTTTCCATAATATATGTTATACTAACAAGACAAAAAACTCACAGACCTCTACACAGAAAAAACTGAAATGCTCATTTCATTTTGATCTCTTTATTCATAAAATCAAAATCTTGTCTACTTCTTACTTGTAACAAACAAACAAGCAAAAAAAAAAAGTATATTCTATCAGACTAGTGAAGCATAGAAAACACAACTTCCACACTAATTTCTAGAAGATTCACCATTTGAGAGGAAGTATTGTTTGAATCTCAACAGAAGGACAAGGATATGCTAAGCAGGGAGGTTTGCTGTATTACAACTTATCAACAGTTAAAAGATTATGTGAAGCTGTCTGAGACGGCAAGTTCAAAATTCCAGTATAGAGCCAGTGAGCTTGCTTGATTTTTGTTATGTAACAAGAAATTTTTTGTATGCTGGAAAAACAGTCTCTGTGCCCGTTAATGCCATCAAAGAGTATTTTTCAAAATCAAACATTAGCTCATTTGTCTTGAGGAAAATACGCTTTCTTACATTTGATAAACCAAATGTACACATTTAAAAGCAAAAAACTATCTGCACAGTGCAGACACGAAGATATTATATAATGGTTGGGTTATTTGTGGTGTTTTTTTCTTCTTTTCTGGACAATCCACAGCTTAGTATGTACACTTTTAGAAAAATCTGTGCTATACAGTTTCAGAAATGTTCTTTTTAATTAGAAGTACACATTTTATTTAATTGCACCTGTCCTTGACTCCTCGCTGAAACATTTGGATGAAAGCCTACAGATCAGATATAGGGGTGAAAATCTGCATACCAGAGATGAGTCTTTGGGATTGGGGAAGAAGATACAACTGCTAGACAAAGGCCCCAGAAGTTAGCAGTATCTGCTGCACAGCACGTCTCATCACAATGCCTCAGTAATCCTGGCTTTCTTCATTAAAAACAGACTAAGTGGAGGTAGTTCTGTATCAGTACAACTGAAGCAATTTGCCTCAGTTGGTCTAGAAAACAATCTATACAAAGAAAAGTAAAATTCTGCAGTTCCTACTCAGATGCTTACAAGTCTTCTTAGGTAATACAACTAAATAGCTATTAGGTGTGTTATTTACAATTCACAAAAACTACAGAAAATATTTTAATACCTATTACATACAAAGAACATTTCTAATGTAACAAATTTCATAATTATCGCTATTATCCAAAATGATCACACTTCAGAAGAAAATGCCCTAGGAAACTTATAATAAGGCATCATTTTGTAAAGGGGCCAAGTCTGGAAGACAGAGCACACAGCAAACTGCCCTAGTGCTCTGGAAGTCTGTAAAAGCAGTTGTATCAAGTGTTGTCAGTCCATTCTCTTATCTCCCTCATATAATGAGTTTCTGCCTAAACTCTACAATTTCCTCAAAATTATTTTATTTTATATTATTTTAAAATAATTATTATATAAATTATATAATTTTATAAATAAAATAATTATTTTATATTGGCAGTCACCAATGCTCTGTGTGATTTTCAGTTCTTTCACATAGTATATATATCTCCAGTAATGTACATGGTGAAAGGGAAAGAAAGCAAAGCACAGGACAGGGACAGGAAAAGAGAAAGAAAGAGAGAGAGAGGGAGAGGGAGAGGGAGAAAGAGAGAAAGAGAAGGAGAAAGAGAAAGAGGAAGAGAGAAAAAGAGTTTGCTTCTAGACTTAGCTCTGAGTTTGCTCCCACTCTCAAGCACTTTACGTGTTCCAATTTCAAGGCCTGGTTATCCAGGCTCATCTTGTTCACGTCCAAACACCAGCTTTCATATCATTACTGTTTTTTATTACTGTTTCCGGTTCTCAAAGTGCTTGATTAAAGTATTTTCTATTTTAGTTCTGCCTTGTTATAATCTTATCTTTTAAACACTCTGTATCCTTAAGTCACTCAGCTTCAGATGACCATCTTGTATTCAACAAAGAGTTCAAAGACGTTTCCACAGCCTTTCCAGACAACATTTGTTATCTTCATATATGAAATTAAACAGG
Source organism: Chrysolophus pictus (assembly GCA_037305975.1). Classification (NCBI taxonomy): domain Eukaryota; kingdom Metazoa; phylum Chordata; class Aves; order Galliformes; family Phasianidae; genus Chrysolophus; species Chrysolophus pictus. The sequence continues at coordinate 97,005,297 of CM074576.1, forward strand.
AATAATATAATATTCCACTGCATTCAGAATACATTTGCCACAGTTGCCCTGTGTGTACGTCCTTAACACTAACACAGAACATCCAAGGATTTTTTCCTGCTTAATGGGGTGACTGCAATTGATTGACTCCCACAATAACCAATTGCAATACCAGATTGCAGGATGCAACTGACCCAGCTGAACTGCAGACAGTAGAGTGACAAGTTAAAATATTTTAGGTACAATTTACATCGTATATTGACTCATCACCGTTTGCACTGTCTCTTCAAAATGGTCTTTATACTATTTCTGCTACAGAGCTGACTTCTCCATATTTACTAAGCTCAGAGCGCATCCTGGCTGACACTGCCCATTGCTGTAAACAGAGCTCCATAAACAAAACAGAGGCTATAAAAGCAGTTTATTTCCCATCTATAACAATTATTTCTGCATAATCACATGAGGACACATGCATAAATTAACTCCAGTTATTCCTATGGAACTCTGATGAAAATCTGTTTAAATTTAAGGAACACAAAAACATCAATGAAACAGCTGAGACTGTTCTTTTCTTAGCTTACAATGGAATATTATACTTGGTTAAATGTGGAGAATAGATTGGATAGCCAAGCAATAATAAGAGTGAAGTAGTCTTCTCATCCTTGCCAAGACCAGATATTTTGCCATCATTATCAGAGGAAAAAAAGTAAAACAATAATAATAATAACAACAACAACAATAAAGTGATCCCAATTGCTTATGTATAGTTTATATATGTTTAATCCAGATGAATAAGATTCAAAGTTTGGTACTGGTGTATCAATCTCAGCTTCAAAGCATTCAAATATAGTTAAACAAAACCAAATGCAGTTAAATGAAGAATAACCAATTTCTTATAAAACACTGAATTCTTCTGCTTTCTGTGGTTATCTGGTATGCACTTCCAGTAACTGAAGCCAACAGAGCTCAGATCTGAAAACTGAATATTGCTGAAAATAGACAAGCAACTCTTCTCTATCATTTATTTACACTAACATCATCTGGTGAAAAGGATTAAATAAATGCGAGCATCAGGCACTTTTACTATTCTCACTGGGACTGTCTATCCTCATGAAGACACAAAATATCCTTTAAATAAGATTACTACTTACCTTTCTTGTCTTTTCTTAGAACCAACATTAAGTACTGACCAACATTTAGCTTTCTGTACCAGTACCTTTCTGTCTCCAGTAGCTGTGAACGAAGATGACTTCTACGCATATAACACAAGGTTTAAAAACAAACTACCTCTTGTCTTCTCTTATTATCAGTTATTCAGAATTCCATTTGTAACAGCATCTACTGTTCAAGAAGAGTTTTACTCAAAAGGTCTTGTCTAGTTTTCATAATCCTAAGGAGGAGATTTTTTTTTTTTTAACCAGTGTGAATACTTCTTAAATTATACAAGTATAGTTGAATCCATTTTTCTAGATGTTTCTCAGACTCCATCTGGCTTCCAAGCAGATCAAGTAGAACTGAACAAGATATCACTCACATCAGTGAAAAGGCAAACATACACAACATCTCACCTCTGTAGCATAAACATGGAGACAGCCAACTTACAACTCTAGTACTCATGTCATCCTACATTCATTTTAATTTTTTAGATTCCTTTTATCCAGTTTAAACTTTCACATTACTTTTCTGTAATCTCTCAGTGAATATCTAGTCATTAACTCAGGCTGGGCATAGCTAAAGCAAAAATTTCAGGCTTTGTCTCACAAAAGTGCAAACCACAAAATGTTCTTCAATTTTTCAAAAACATTTTACATCTGGCTTTCACTGATAGGAGGCTTGGTTTTTCCTCTATGTCTTCATAGGCAAGACACTCTTTCTTCATGTCATTAGCTACATGTATAATCTTTTCTTTCCCTCTCCTCACCAAATGCATTTCCCATGTTCCCAGAATATAATTTTCAGTTATGTCAAGGCATTCTTCTCTGGATTTAACAAACATTATCCCGATGTGTTTAAATCCATCCAAGTGTTTTGCTGAAAATATAACATTCTTAGCCCAAGAGTTAGTCCGTGCTGTCCTTATATATATATGCCCCAGGCATCCCCTATGATGTCTCACTGATACTGATCTATATCAGGACCATGCTTGGCAGGAATATGTGTAAAAGCTGATATTTTGGTCTGCTTTTACTTTCTATAACTACAAATAATGTGAGAACTGCACCCACTGGATGCTCATACTGCTTATCACACTAAACCACAGTCAGCTGTACATCCTCTTCCACATACATTTGATTCTTATTTTGACTACTTTTAAGTACGTATGCCATCAGATCTGTAAATTCAAGTGTCTTCCATAAAACAGCTCTACAGCAAAAGTGGGCAAATAATGAAAATCTCTTATTCTTTCTATCCTGTGACTTTTTGGTGAATGAGACAAAGGAGAGAACAATCAACAAGTTACATACTTTGACACATTACACAGTCATTTAGCAGTTGTCACCTTACTGTAGTCATAAAATATCCCAATTGTTTCCCAGCATTGTTAATGATTGTTCTTTTTTTTTAATTACCTATTTTCTACGTCAGACTTAGTTTTAGGTTTGCAAAGTTGGAATGCCATATCAATAATTACACTGATCATTCTTGAATAAAACGATGATATCTCTGAAATATCATCAGTAGATACCAGTAGAATATCATCAGTAGATGAGGCATAGCACACAATAAAAAGTGATGATTTAACACTGCTACTAATGTTACAACATATATCTGCACAAACATATTGACTTTGAAAACATCACTTTAAATTCAATTAATAATGCTTTTCACTATTACTCTTTTGGTGTCCACTGTGATAAAACCATGCTGAGATGAATTAAGTCATCATATTTTAAAAATGATTCAGAAAATCAAATACAAAACCTCTGACTAAAGAACACAAAGCTTCCTGGAAGACTTAGAAGCTCTAAAAATATCTTGTCTTCTTTCAGCTTTGCATCTGACATCTTACTTAACTATCATTTCTGAAAAAAAAAAAAAAAAAAAAAGATACTCAAATGAAGCCTGTTTAGAGAAATTGATCCAAATTGCTCACTCCAAAGGTTTGTGGAAAAATATTCATATATATGGAAATTCTTAGAAACTATTCACAGAAGAGTGTCAATACAGTACCTATGAGAAAAAAAAAAAAAAAAAAAAAACTGTTGTGCACAGAAACAAATATTTAATATCTTAAAAAATCAAAATACATGTACGTAATAATTTCCAGATAGGTGTATGTATGCATGTTTGAAGTGCTAAGTTTTGTAACTTCAACATAAGTTTAACATAATGTCATTTTGTTGCTTTATATGCACAAGCATTAACATATATTTAATATACATGTATCTTTTATCATAGAAGTAAATTAAGAATAAAAAACAATCCTAACCAGTTGTCTTATTTTATGTTCTCACTGCAAGGCAGTCTTTATATGACAACACACAAACTGAACAGGCCTCATTCAATATTCAGAAAGGACAGTTGCTGCCTAAGTCACGTTTCAATACATCTATTGGGTCTCATTAATTAACGTTTTATTCCCCTCAGCGAAGGCTCTCTTCAGATCACCCAAAACCTATTATCATGTTATTAAGTTCTAAAACAGTTGGAGTTTTTGTGGCAAAAATTGTACTATCCAAGCACTCCATATAACACAAATATATACGTGAGACACTAGAATATAAAAGTGCCATTTCTTCAGTTTAACAGGCACGAAATTGTCACGGTCAGTTTATTTTGGAGTACACAAAGTACACTTTTCACAGAATGACGTTTTTCAGAACACTGCTTTTTTTTTTTTTAAATGTCATTTTTCTACACTCAAAACACACCTCCCTTGTTGTCTTTTTCTAGAGTTGCTAGAGTTCACGAGTGCTGCACTGGAAGCCACATGTGCCTCCCATAGACACCCTGGAAATAAGGAAGAAATGAAAAGGGTATGCATATGAAGTATAAATGTGACCTGAGTGACGTGGCAGGCACAGGAAGGAGATTCAACTCTCAAGAGCACCAGTGACCATTCTAAGCACATTAATTTCTCAACAGGGAAGGTGGGCTGACGTGCTGTGGAGACCTCAGATGGCACTAGCTCTCAGTAACTGGCCCTGAGTGGGCCAGTCCACTCCTGAGCAGATGCAGTGTGCGGCTGTGAGCCCAACACATTGAACACACTCCAAACCAAATGTCTACCTTCTTTTAATTTTTTTTTTAAACTTCATTCAAGAGAACTGCAATGTTTGCTCCAATGTGGGGCAGAAGATTTTAAAACTCTTTAACAAAAATAACACAAAACATAAGGGAAAATAAAGCTTGCTTATTTCATATGTTCTTCAAGGAAAATCTTATTCTGAACATCACTAAGCAGTTATCTGAAGGGAAGTCAGATTTCAGAAAAATGAGACTGCACACCCTGCCGTAACATAATCTATGTAAAAGGCATTACAAGCAGTCCTATATAATTTCTTAGCAATTTTCAAACAGTACATAAATGACATACCGATATGAAGCATAAAGAACATTCTAGATTACTTTTATCAGACTTAGTTTTGTATCCTGAAGACAATCCTTTAATCATAATCATTATTAAAAATTTAGGATTTTTATTATTATGCTACATTACTACAGCCATTCAGTTACCTCATCCCTGCAGCAGCATTCATTCTGTTTTCCAAGGTGACAGGAGCCTGTATTCCACAGAAACTGCAGGATGCTCAGAGGGCAGCGAGGGAAGGGGAATGGTGGAGAGTAACATAAATAGCTTTAGGGAGAATGGGAAGAACACTGCCGACTCAGGCATGTAGCTCCACATAGCTGGCTATAATACAGCAAGGCTCTAGCTCTGCATTCCCCACAACATAGTGAAGATTTGGACTGTGGAGGACCAGGCACCATGCAGTTCAGATTGACTCCGCCAGCATGGTTTCAGTGCTGTGCTCAAGCAACTGAGTGTTTTTTTCTGTTTGAGTATTTTGGAGAAGTTGCATTGCTGTGAAATCAGATCTGTTAGAGTTTACCAGCTCTAGTCCAGAGCTGCCATGGGAGCAACAACTAAACTAGTATCTTTTGGTAATGGAAGTAATAGTGACATCAGATGGACTCACTGTGGACTTGAGATAGTTGACATAGAGTCCAAACTGATAATATCTGCTGGACTTTCCTCTGCATAACACTTTTCAATGTTTTTTATCTTGGAAAAGATAAGTAGGGACATGCAAGTCAACTACGCATGGAATCTGTTAGATTCATTACTTGTTAGAGCTTCACACAGCATAAAAGCAGCTAAACTCTTTGTGGACATAAGCTGGTTTTGTAATTGATACAAATACATTAATACAGCAGTGAAATTTGAGATTCAAAAACATGGTTCTGCATCTGTAACGCGGTTAAGCTGAAGACTGAATGACAACATAATAATGAAGGTTAACTGTAGCTCAGCTGCCTGTCTTGGCTACACATCACAAGATATCCATTTTGTAATCATCAGTTAAACATTACATAAGCACTACATAGATTATTGGTGCTTCTTTGCTTTTTATCAATCATGACTATATTCAAAGATAAGATAGGCCAGCTTTCTTGTGGATCAGTTCTGCATACCCCTCTAAATGGAAGGGCAAAACACAAAGAAAAGTAGTATCAACATGGTGGGATGTTGTAGAAACCAGTGTTACCCAAAATGTAATCGAACCACATCTTTAGCAAACATAATGTCAAGTTACTAAGTGCTACTTGAATTCAACCAACCAACACTTCTGACTAACTTGAGTTTTGAAGTTCCCATAGTAAATAGTAGTAAGTATAGTATAAAGTTCATATAAGTTTGTTTTACTTGAGGATATTTGTTCAAGAACAAATTGCTTTGTGTCCTAGACTAAATCACTTCTCTACCCCCAGAAAGAGGATGTTCCCTCCAAACCAGAGATGACAGCATAATAATTTCAGAAAATATTATTTATTACTGATCGTCAGCTTTCTAATGCATAGGATTTTAAGAAACAGAACAGATACTCTGAAAATTATAAAATATTTTAATTATTTTGCTTTAAGGAGAAAACAGGATCCTTGAAGATATTCTTTCTTCTATTAGTTGTATGTGGACATTTTACTAACTTTAGAACCAGGTTATCTAAGTATCCACAGTAGTTCATTAAAAGCTATACGTAGATTCTGTCATGGTTGGTTTCTTTCCTCTCTTTGTAACAGAAAAATGAAAAGTAAAATACAATGTTTTGATAAAGTTTTTTTATTACATCATTTTAATAAATGTGTACACATACTTCTATGTCTGTGTCAAACAAAGCCAAGAAAAGAACTGTGTTTTGCACCTCAAGTTCCACAGAAAGTTGTTCTCTTCACTCTGAACCAGCCTTAGAAAGGATGAGCAAGCAAGATAATAAAAAGTTGTGGTTTGCATAAGATGAGTCCATTGTAGTGATTTTCAATCTCAGAATTATGCCATTTTTTTTCTAGCAACTTCAGTCACTCATCACCTTCAGTGGAAGAAGTAATACCTTTAACTTAAATCTTTATTATATGGGAACGCTCTTGTCCCTAGAAGCATTGATTCCACATCAAAAAATCATGCAATAAATGAGGTGGAAGGGATGTCATCTAATTTAAACATCCACTCAAAGCAGATCTAATGAGAGCAGATCACGGTCTTGTCAAGTTCTATACACTTTCAAGGATGGTGATTCAAATATAAAATAGAAATATCACATCTAGTGGACTGTTCCTGGAGAGATGCATCCATACCCCCATAGATTTTCAAGGATCACTATGAGGCTCTGTTCAGATTTCCTGCATAATCAAGTAGTAAAGTATTTTCTGCATCAACTTCTCATTAAGTAAGGATACGTATATAGTCAATTTTGATTCAAAAACCTTAAATTTGAGAGATTTTAATGCATTCTACATTTTCATGTAATATTAATCACATCACAACAGACTGTCTACAAAAGATACATCCTTCTAGCCTTGTTTTGCACTGTATCATTTTTCACTACAAAAAGCTCCTCCTTACAGTTCAGTTATCTTCAGCATAGATAGCAATTACCTTATAGCTATCAAACTGCTTATTAATCCCAAGGAGATATAAATAATTATATGCATCTATAGGTGGGGAGTGGGGGATGGGTAGGAAATTCCAGAAAGCTTGAATCTCAGTAACACCAATATTCAAAATAAATGGGTAGAAGTTGGTCATTTTATCAGCAGAAGTGAAAAGAAAAAGCAGTCAGTTTTCTAATCAAGAGCTAATCAACCTAGGAACTTCTGTTATACAGCACAAGGTGAATTTTATGTTGAGAGATGGGGGCTGGAAAAAGGAAATAAACATGATTTTCCTTCTAAAAGCTGTTTAACCTTTCTGTATTCTGCAAACTAGCCTGAGTCAGAAAGAGCTCTTTGCGCCAAATGGTTTTCTGGTAAGCAGCTGTGGGCTTGAGTTTGAAGTACTCCCTTAATATGTGGTCATGTACCATCCAGTCTCTAACTACTACTGTCAAACCTTTCCCGTAAGAGACTTACTGTGAGAAAAGTGTCTGTCTCCTTGAAAAACAATGAGGCAATTACATTGCAAAGTCATGAAAACGTACTTCCTCTAAAACCTATGAAGAAATCAGACACCTGCATGTGCTATGTAGTCTTAAAAACAGAATGAGAGGATTACAAGGTCAATGGTTTTCCTTTTGAAAGATGTTATCTGGGCAGGACTCCGACTCCTAGAGAGTTCAGAAAAAGGAAGAAGACAAAATACAAACAAAAAAACTACAAGAGGCAGAAAAATCCAACCAAGTGAAAAAGAATTTTAAACAAAATAAACAAGAATGATGAGAGATGAGAAATATCTGCAGCCATACTTAACCCTTTCAGTAACCTCTATAAGCTGTGCAGAAAACCAGTATCATTAGCTTTTTGCTGAATTAGCAAAACTGTAGGACCAGGTCACCTGTTGTTTTGAAAATAGAATTTTTTGTGGCTGAGAGCAAAAAGACTTGATCAAGTATTTTGTAAATGTATGAATCAAGAATCACATAAGCTTCTCAGTGTAGGATAGGGATGGAAATTTCCTCTACTTAGGAAGCACATCTTTTCAGTCAAGTGAACCTTTCCAATTCTTTCTAGACAGGACTCGGAGTGCAGAGGCTCTCTTCAAGCCTGTATCAATTGTTTCTCAGTAACCTGTGATACGAGAGTCTGGAGACAGCCATGGCTGAGCAATGCTGAGGCCACGCATGCCTCCTCTAGCCTTACCTTAACTAACAGCAGCAACTGTTTGCTGATAAAATCTGAGCTACCATCAGGAGATAAACACGCAGCCAGAGGGCTGTGGACGCTGACTAAGCCACTATGAATCATGTGAGATACTGAGATCCCCCAACTTGCCTTTGAATCTCAACATCATCTTATGTTTTTCCGTATTTTCTTTCACAGTTTCATACTCTTGACTTGTCTGTGGTTCAGCAGGCCATTCACTATCTTTGAATATTTTCAAGTTCTTTTAAAACTATCCCCAAATGCTAAGATATGCCTTTATATACACCTGTATACATATATGCCTCCCCCCCTCCCTTTATATACACACACTCACACACGTACACAGACACACAATATTCACTTCTGAAAGTTTCCTTTTCTTTCCCAGAGAAAGAAACCCTAGCAGAATTGCTTCCAGTTGCACTGATATAGTACTATTTTCACCACCAGATGGCAGTAACTTCAACTTAATATAAACCAGACGTTGCCACATGTGCAGCAAACAATGGCATTCTTTATATTTGGGTTTTTCCGTAAGAGAGAAAAAGAAATGCTGTTGTTTTTTTTTTTTTTTCCCCCTACATATAAAGATATTCCAGATTCCTTCTGTTTAATGAAAAAAATTGGAGAATAAAGTTTTCTACTAGCTGCTAAGCTCAATTTTGAACAAGTTATTCCGGAAGCTTTTTTTATATATATAAATATATATATATAAATATATATATATACAGATGCGCTACTCCAAGTCATTGTTTTTTCCAAGAATAATTTTCAGTACCAAATGAACTACATTACTTTCAATACCATAATGAACTTTACAATATATGCTAGTAATTAAAATATCTAAAAGACTCTACAGAATGGAAGCAAATGCAAAATCTCATTTATATTGGTTTATCAAATACATAGAGTGAGCAGACCTCTTCTTAACTTAGAAGAAATTCAAAGTATCATCTACAACAAAAACAATGCAGATAGCACATACTGTGCTACACATAGACTATGTTTCCTTCAGTGTGGAATCTAACATCAGCTTCTGCTCGTTGGAAGAGTTTTTTTCCACATAGGCAGTAACTGTGAAAATAATGCAACATGGTGGAAAAGGACTACTCTAAAAAACATATGAGGGCTACTCCAAAAGTAATGCCTCCTATTTTATTATGTCGGCCCACAACATCAGAGGAGGATGCATGGAAGCAGAGGCTTAACCTTCCTGCCAAGATCCCGTTACATTTTGTTGCTGTGTGATAGATGGCAGCAGAGGGGCTGTATGACAAAATTGCACATGACGTGAAAGTACATATGAAGCAAAGGTGTGTCACTGAATTCCTCCACACAAAAGAAATTGTGCCCACTGACATTACTTGATGCTTGCAGAATATTTATGGATATCAAATAGTGGATGTGAGCACAATGAGGTGGTGTGTTTCAGCTGTGGACAGCGAGTTACCTCCAGTTGTGCAAGTTTTTTACGTTGTTGGTGAAAAATACATAACTAATAGTTTTTCAACATAACTTATGTTGAAAAAGAGTGCTTTTTAGCTGAGAATTTGCTCTATCAAATATTGTTATTGTGCTCTTCATATCCTTTCTTGTTTCCATGAAAATAAATAGGAGGCATTACTTGCCAAATTATCTATATTTTTAGTAGTAGTTCATTCATAGTTTCCAGACAAAGTATGATCCTTTATTTTTTTTTAAACTTCTCCTTATTTCTGAAAGAAAATTTCCAGAACAAAACAACATATATTATAAAAAGAAGATTTCACTCTTTTTCTACCAGTACTAGTATTCAGAATGATTGGGTTTATGTTCAGCTCTCTGTTGGCTGCAAAGAAAATATCAAAAATGCACATTCTATTGAATAAAACAGACTTATCTTCCAATAAAACTATGACCAAATATGCAGCCTGTTTGGACAGCTGTCTTTCACTGTTGTCCATGTACATATTCAGATTCTTTTCTCCATATATTTTTTTATAATTTCTTTTAATTTTATAGGCCAAAAGACAACACAGGAGAAAATTTTCCTCACACATATAAAATAAATAAGTACAGTGATAGGATGACAAGTCCACAAAGTAAGAAAAATGACCTGGATTTTATGGACAAATAAATTAGTAAGAGAAAACAAAGAGAGTAAAAGAGAAGATCTGATCTCTGAAAAATCAAAAATGAAAGAAGGGAAATAAGGCCTAACAAAAAATCCACAGTAAAAGGAGGAAATGTAAGCGGGAGGGAAATAAATGGAAGCACAGGGAAAAGAAATGGTGATTGTAAAGTCTTTGAGAGAGAAAGAAAATGAAGAAAAGTCAAACTGTTGACATCAAGTCTGAGTTTAGTAATGCCATCACCATGAAGTCCAGTGTTTCTTTGATAGAAAAAGCTAGGCCACAATCACCTGCTTCATTTTATATGTGCTGGTGACTGTGCTTTTTGAGAGTACAGTAATATGGCTAATTTCTACTAATTCAACATTTAGCAGCCACCCATACTTGTAGTTCACACTTATGGCAAATATTCTTGAGTATTTCACTGTTTATTGTTCACCTCCTCTGTAAACCCGAAATATACATCCAATTTACACAGATGTGTACTACATGCCTGACATCCAAAATCAAAATCTTTTGAACTGAAGAATATCTGTAGATACACATTATTCAAAAGACCTTTGCATAAGCTTTTCCTTATGGCTTGTTATGTTGAGATCCCACATTCACATCAACTGAAAGCATGAGCAGAATCCACCACAAAAGTAAGCCATTTCTAACATCTGAAGAAAGAAGAAACGCAATGGTAACAAGGAACATTAAGCATGAACCTTGCCAAAAGGGTTTTAAGTGGAGAATGCAAATTTGTATGAAACCCACACATGCAAAAGTCATCCTTAGATCAGAAAGACAAACTGAAAGAGATACTGCAGAAGTGTACAGTGGAAGCGCTGGAGTCTACAGTTCAGTATAAGGTCCTGGCCAGTAAAGTAAGGGTTACAGAGGACTGCTTTTTGCTCCAGATGCATTAACAATAGTAATCAGAGTAATGTTTACAAATTCTTTCATATTTTTAAAAGGATATGGGAAAAACAGAAAGAGGTGAAGGAAGAGTAATAAAACCTGAAAACCGAGAAGACATTTCAAATCTTTTTCAGCTGACTTGATGTAACAGTGATCATGAGAAAACAACCACCATTTATAGATGCCAGCAGAGAATAATAGCCAGATATCCAGATAAATTTAAATTATGCAAAAGACAAAATTTTGACAGTTTGTTTTTGCAATTAATCATTCTTTCTATAACGGATTAAAATATATATATTTATTTCCTGCTTCAAAGACAGAATACAAAGGACTAGTAAAACAAAATATAAACAACTTTAATTACATGGCCAGTGGTGCATTTTGATTTTTTAAACACTATGACTTTCCATTTAAGGACTGAGGTAATTAGTCGCATCTTTAAGGAAAAATATTTAGAATCACATCAAGACAATGTCAGCCTTCCCACAAGCAAGAAGATAGCCACTAAATATTTCTTAGAAACTTAAGGTGAAATTTTCTTCTGAGTGAAGAAGACCACGACAAAAATCCCATCCAATTTAACAGCACTTCTGGTGCTGCTGGTGCAGAGTTATGTTCCAACTAGAAAAAGCTGCCGAGCCCTGCAGCACCATCCTAGCCAGGCCAGGTTCATGACTGCCAGCCATCACAGGCCTGACTGTGCCTCCACTGTGGTCCCAACACCCTGCCAGCACTATGACTACATGCTGTGGGAATCACGTCAGAGGAGACAAGAGTCTTACCCATCTCCATGCCAGGAAAGGAAGTACCTGAATTTGTTGGTGGTGACATGGTAATACAAACATTAAATAATGATCTCAGGACTTACCAGTTAGTGAAGTGATACAAATAATTCCGCTGCAAAACTGAACGCAGGTGGACACCTGAAAGAAACACAGCTCATCAAACAAGGATAATGGATTCTTGCAATAAATCAGCCTCTTGATTTTTTTAAATAAACTCGCTTTCAAAGAAACAAATACAGTGATATAAAGTATATTACAAAATACACTGATAAAATATATATATATTTCTTTTTCTCAAGACTTGATGACCTTCAGCAAGTTAACAGGTTTAAAGGAATTGCCAAGTGTCAGGCAATACTGTGACCCAGTACCACAGTACAGCCTGCCTGGCTGCTCCTCCACATGGCATGGCCAGCCCCACTCCCAGCCTTGCTGCCCCACAGCTACAGCAAGACAGGCAGCAGTAGGCTGCAGGCCACAACTATGTCTTTGCTTCGCTGCCTGCTATCTTGAAGAATCCACCATCTTTTATCATGCTACAGACTGAGGCAATCTCTTCCTGGCTGTACGTTCAGTCACGTGCTGAGCTATGTATGCAAATAAAGTCAAGATTTAATTATTTTTTTGTGACATGAAGATACATCAGGACACAAAGATTCATATTCATTTTGCTAAGTAGACAGCTTGTTAACCATATCTCTGCTTATTAATAATGAACTTCTAGGAGCTAGCACAAGCTAGAAGATGGACAAAGACCTGACAGAGAAACCTGATGGGACAGGAGCCCTGCAGGACACCTAGTTCAACCTCCTATTCAGCAGTACCCCTGGTTGTGCTCAGTATCCTAGTAGGTAGCTCAGGACCTGGACCAGGTCTGTACTACCCCTGAAGTCCATGGGCTATCCTCATGAGCTTTCCCTCTGCTTGACCACCATCGTGATGGATTTTTTTTACTTCTGTCAAATTGCAATTCCTTTTGCTGCAGCCTGTGAGCTTCCCTTCACAAGCTTTCATCAAGCACCTCAGCAAAGACTCCATCTCCATCTTCCCTACAATCCTTGTGTCAGCAGCATGTAGAAGACTCCCCAGCTAATGATCCTTTGCCATTTGTCAGAACTGCTCTTACTCAGGGAGGCTAAAACTGAACACAGCGCTGCAACGCCAAGTAGAGAACACACAGAAATGTGACTACAGACAGAAAAATGGGAATTTAGAAGTACTAATAATTTTAAAATAATTCACTTAACTAAGTTCTAAGTTAATATAATCTATTTAATGAATACACTTGCAGCAGATGTATTTCTTAGACTGCATTCTAGTACCTGAAAAATTGTCTTTAAGGCTGAATTATCTGGAAGTTTATCCATTTTGGTTGAGTTGCTCAGGAAATGAAGTAGTAACGCATTGACATTTCTGAGTGCTTCCTGAGTCTTGGTGTCTGAGCCAAAAAGTGACCACAGGAAACCGAGGAAGCACTGGTATAGTAGTAACACTTTCTTCATTGCATAGTTCATATCTTAATGTTTTGAGGTAAATTCTTAAGATTCAGCCGTAGCAAATTTTTAAATATCAATCCACTGTGAGATCACACGGTACGGTAACTGCACCAATTTGTCTGTGGAGGTATTGACTGCCTTCTGATTTCCATTTGTTCTCTGTGAAGTTCCATCACTGTTCCAATGAAGAAGATAATAATCATATGTGTTTGTATTTCTTTTACAAATTTCAATTTTCACCTTTTAAAATATTTTTATTTAAATTTTAAAATAAATGTTAAATGAAACCCTTGTTTAGAAGATGTAGTTAAGGAGTTTTTATAGAGCTGAATTGCTCACAACACCTAATCTACACCCCCACTTCTACATCCTTTTATTTATGAGGTGGGAATTTGATCAAAACTTGGTATCTTATTTTTGTTTGCAAGTATCACAGCAATCTCCTTTCCTAAATCACATGTTGCTTCTTCTTGTGATGTAACCTAGAATATGAATTGTCAAACATTAGTCTAGACAAATCATTACCCAAACAATTTTTTTTTTTTTTTTTTTTTTTTTTTTTTGAGGGAAACAAACAGTTTTTGAGGGGAAGTGAACAGCAACCTCTAGTTACTGTTGTTTGTGTTTTTAAGGTGTAGTAGAAGAGTCATTTTCAGTACGCGGTACAAAAGTACTGTCAACTCAGAATAAACTCAGTTCACAACACAGAGACCAGGAGGAACAGAAACAAAGTGAAAGTCTGCAGTGCAAACTGCAATGTTATATCTGTGGTTATTATTGCTTCTGTTGTTATTTGAAACCTTGTGAGGAAATGAAGGACCTGATTATATTAATGAACTACAAAATAAGCTCTTCAGATGATCCAGCATAGATGATAGATGTCTCTAAATGAGATATTTGTTTAGCATGGTCAGTGAAGAGTATTTCTAGGGCACAGCAGATTTCATGCAGTTAGAATCACTAAAAATAGATCAGATTAATCATACTGTAAAGTGTCTCTGATTATAAAAGGGGCCTGTGGTGACTAGCTCAGGGGTGCTTAAAACTAGGTAAGATGAATGTCATCCAGAATGGCTGAGATACCAATCTGATGTGCCCATTAACCAGATTTATTTCATTTTGAAATGTACTAAATTAGATCTCAGAAAAAAAAAAAATAGAGAAAATTATTAAAATTTTCATATAAGGAACTGCAACTGCAACTGGGCTAGGAAAGCTGCCCAGTATTCAAAGTGCTCAGGTGTAGGAAGCATGTACTTAGCTGGAACAAACATAGAGGAAGGCTGTTAAAATGAGTAGTAGGAAGGGAGAATTATTGTGAGAGAACTAAAAGCTTAATCTTAATGAAGTAGATCCAGTAGAAAATATATACTGCGGGGAGGATAAGAGCATTACAAGCACAAGGGAAGGAGAAAAATTGTTCAGTCTGAAGAACAGAGATGGCACAAGAATAACCAGCAGAAAATCAGTCTGAAAGTTAGATTTTCAGCTATCAAGGCATTAATGTTTGGAGGAGCCTTCCAATAGGGAGGTTGGGCTTGTTTTTCCACACATATCTAACTGTTTTCAAGATGAAAAAATGATACATTTATGAAAGAGAATGTGAAATGCCTTTAGGACAGGAGACTCAGCTTCATATGCCACCACTTTGATCCTAGAAGGGATTCTGTATGCATGGCTGCACTTATTGAAATGTCAGAAATTATACTGTAGATATGCCTACACTATCAGTGTGAATACATTGAGGTGCTTTTTTAAACTTGCAATTAATAGTAATAGAGCTTTCAGAATCAAATAGATTCCCCATCTAAAAATCCTGCATGTTTGCTGAAAGTAACATTCTGTTTCTTGAGAAACATACTAAGGAAGAGAAGGTACTATATGAAATTTCTTAATAACAAATAGAACAGGGAATTTTTTACTGCATAAACTAAACTTCTTTGCCAAAATGGTGCTTCTGCTACATGTGTTTTCCCTTAATATTGTACTTATTGTCCTAGAAATGCATATGTAGATTAATACTTTTCCTAATAAATTCTAGCAAACATAACTTTTTGTTCACTGTACAGATGTTTGTACAAATGAGAAAATCATATTTTGTGTATGAATAAGAAAGAATAAATTCAAGCTACAAAAAAATTAATGCCATAAACAGATACTGAAGGATGCAGGTAGGAATGTCCCCTTTAACATCGGTAATCCAAAAACAATGCATGCCAAGCGAGTACAAGGGAAATGGACCACAGAAGGCTGAGAGGACCACACACTCTCCCTGAATTGAATGTCCTATTTTCACTGTCACGAAGACACATGAGGATAGATGGGCCATTAGTCCAACCAACAAGAGCATCTCTTGAATTATCTTATTCCGTAAGCAAAAGTCAGATGGATTGTAATCTCACTTTGAGAAAACTCAGATAATATTATAGGGGAAAAGACCATTGTTTAATCTTCTTGTTTAAACACCGTGCCCTAAAAATGAGACCATCCAGTAAGAAAGAACAAGTGAAGGAATCCTGTTAAAATTGTCTCAGAACACTGATGTAGACACAAAATCATAGGTGCTTCTCAGAAATATGAAAGACTTTCTTCAAGATCTAATTTTAGATTTATTTATTTCCTAATGTCAAACTACCAGCCATCATGTCCCCCATAAAGCAAAAATCATCAGATTTTCCATTTCTCTGGGAAAACTATTTTCTTTTGCTGGAACTCTCATAAACAGGTCCTTGACAGTGGCATTTGTTAAGCATGTATGCTGACCTTTTCAAAGTTACTCTTTTTTAGTATGACTGTTCTCGTTTTGCATTCTGATACATATTATTTCACATATTGCTAACTACAAACTTTGCATGCTTGTCCTACTTTGCAAGGTTCTTTATTCACGAACGTGCAAGTATTACAAGATTTCTTTACAGTTCTTCCATGTCTGTAATGTAAATCCTCCAGAGTAAACAACAGATACAAACACGGGGGAAATTCTCAGCCCAAGCACCTAAACAAAATATAATAATTCTATCAAAGACACATCTGTATATGGTATTTATTGTGAGAACTACATCTTCTATGAATATCTCTTCAGAAGAAATCAAATAAAAAAATACAGTCATTTCACAGACAACATGATGTTTTAAAAGCAGGTCCAACATTAACTTAGATACACTCTTGTCCCTTCCAAGTTGATATTTCATAAAGTCATTATGTAGTATGCCAAGAGGATAGTGAGTAGAAAGCATGTGCAGCATAAGAATTATCTCTGTGATGCCCTTCTGAAAATATTAGAAAAGTAAAAGATAGCCAGAACCCTTTTATTTATTTTTTCTTTTTTTTTCTCTTTTTTTTCCCCAGAAATGCTTGCTTACTGCATTAGGATGATGCATCTTCTGACTGTTTGGCATGATGATCTCTCAGCAGGAAATACTTTTGCCATGGGATCATATCACAAAGCCTGTGGTCTTAAATTAGCCAGGGTCTACCCAAGAATGAAACTTACTGCTGCGGGTCTGCATCTCTCTAAAAAAAATACCAGGTTCAACATTATTTCAGTATCAACATTATTTCAGTAATGCTAAATCTTTTTTTTTCCTATAAGCAGAACATAAGCATTACAGGAATGTCTGCTTATCAATATCAGACCTGGGAAATGACAATTCTGAAATGAACACACATTTTAGATATTTCTGGAATCAGACAAATTTCCATTTCAAGGACAAAACAAACCTGAATCATGCCGGTTAGTGAGAAAATATGTCTTTCTGGTCATTTGATTCAGAGTTAATCCTGCATCTGTTATTCATATTCAAAGCATTTGGAAGGAGACTCAAACAGGGAGCAAGGACTCCAGCAGACTTTCTGAGGCTTTTTGTGATGGTAGTTACAGACTAAGAAAAATTTCAAGATCCAGAGAGACTTCATTTTTTTGTATATTGAAGTTAGTTAAATAATCAATTCAAGTTCATAATAAGGCACATTCACATCATGTTACTGGCTTAACTTATTTATCAGGTACCTCCATTTTGAGGGAAAAAGCCTAGAGACTTTCACTTACAACTAAAATTCAGTCAAGTCAATCTTAGGCCTTGACGGTTTTTTGCTAAATGGGGTTCCTAAAGGCCTTGTTCTTAGTAGCTCCACAAACAGGAATGAATTCTCTGTTACTAAGGAAATGTAGAAAAGGATGATCCTATGGGGGCTAATCAAGGAGCTTTTGGTGATGATTCAATCTGGCATCATTTCAGAAACCTTGAAATAAAAAAGTATCTTTGCATTCATTTCAGCTAACTATAATTCGTCAAGCAAACCGTAACTTCTGCTCTCCTATGATTTTTTTTTTTTTTTTAATTGCCTTTACTTTATCCAGTTGATTCTTAGGATGACAAAAACCTGACCTTGTAATGATGACTTCAAGAAATGTTGCATATCATCATAAAGTGCCAGAATGCTGTGTTCAGTTTTGGACATTTCAATACAGAAAGGACATTGAGGTGCTGGAGCAGGTCAAAAAAAGGGCAACAAGGCTTGTGAACGGCTTGGAGAATACGCCCTATGAGAACCAACTAAAGGAACTGGGGCTGTTTATTCTGGGCAAGAGAAGGCTGAGGAGAGACCTTATTGCTGTCTTCCAATATCAGAAGGGTGATTGCAGTGAGAGCAGGGTTGGTCTCTTCTCACTGGTGACAGGTGCCAGGACGAGGGGAAATAGCCTCAAGTTGTGCCAGGGGTAGTTTAGGTTGGATATCAGGAAAAACTTCTTTACAGAAAGGGTTGTTTAGCACTGGAATAGGCAACCAGGGAGGTGGTAGAGACACCATCCCTGAATGTGTTCAAAAACCATTTGGATGTGATGCTCAGGGACATGATTTAGCGTAGGGCTGTTAGGGTAGTATGGTTAGGTTGTGGTTGGAGTCGATGATCTTGAAGGTCTTTTCCAAAGTGAGCAATTCTATGATTCTATGATTCGATGACTCCTAGAGATTATACCAAACTAGAGTATCCTTCCCTTCTTTTAAAAAGAACAGCACAGTCCTTTTGGAGTGTTTTTGTTTTTGTTTTTTTCTTCTAAAAGAGGATTACCAGGATAACTCGAAATAAATGAGCCTTTTTCTCAACTGCCTAAGTTTTCATAGGCCAGATGTTCCACATTGGTTCAGCTATGTTCACAGATTGCCATAATTTTTTTTTCCATTTCTTCATGGCAGGAAAAACAGTTGGAAGACAAGGCAAATAAACCATTCTGGTAGTATTGGTACCTCTCTTAATTTAAGTGAGTTATTCAGACTAAAATTCCACTAAAATAAACTGATGACACAGTCAACCTAGTCTGCAACATACCGTGCTAAATCTTTGTCCACCTCTCTTGTGGAAACAAAGGAACTAGTTCTGCAGACAGCAGGGCCACAAATTACACTGAATGTGAAGGAAACTGTATTTGATAACCTTTGCTATACAAATCACAACCTTCAAAACATTCAAGAGACATCTCTGATATTTAAAAAAAACCACAAAAATCACTCCTTTTTCTCAGAACCAATGATGGACTCCCTTTGTTTAGACAAGCTGAATTGGCTTATATGTCACAACAGAGTTTAGAAGATTGTGTTGCTTCTTGTGACCCTTACAGCCCTGCTATTCAAGAAAAGAAATTTAGATTGCTTGTTCCTTCATCTAAATAAATGCTCAAATGAGAAAAGTAAACAGAAATATCAGTGTAATAACCATTGCCAACTTTAACAGTGTAAAATGCCTCCAACTGGCAGCCTGAGCTTTATCTAGCTGCAAAGCTGACACGTCACTCAACTGACAGCCCAGTAGAGTATGGCTTTTTAGAACTTCAGGGTCAAAAGCAGAAAGCAGGCCATGCCTGTACGTACTTTTAAGCAATAAATCAACATATAGTAAAGCTCAACCTACAACAACAGAAATAAACTTACAGGTTTCACAATCATATTTGCAGTGCTAATAGAGGTGCACCTTCTATCATATGTGCCTATTTTTCTTCTGTATTGCCTTTCATTGCAATGTTCTACCCTCAGCTCCTTACAGGAGAAGACTAATTATTTCAAGAGATGATCATGAATATAATTAAGATCAGATCCTCCCCTTGGTACATATCGTGCAGACTTCTGTGAATCTAGAGATGACTTTCTTATCAATTACATTAAAATGAACAACAGACAAACAAGAGGGAGACCTTTTATTTTAAAAAGAAATCTTCCTTCCAGGAGCAAATCTCTTTCTCCCTCTCTTCTTTTTTTTTTTTTTAATAAAACTCATCTTACTGTTAGCATGAGAATAAGTGATTGCTGCCATTGCATTACTGAATTTCAGACACTATTTGGATACCAAATGCAACAACGAGTTCAATACTGTTAATGCTGTCCACAGAAGATGGATCTTTTAATTTATTGTTGGAGGTAACAGACAAAAATTAAGAGAATCTCGTAGACTAAACAGAGCCTAAGGCAAAGCACTTTTGTACGTTGTATGAATTTCTAACTGAAGAAATTATATGAGCATGTTTGTCATCATTAACATGCATCCATAGTTCAGCAAGAATACCACAATGTCATATTATGTGTAACAGCTTACACAAAAGACCAGCAAATAGATTTTTCTCTAAAGCTAATGGGACCAGTTAATGGACCTCCTGTAGAAAAGATACAATTTGCAATCATGTCAAAGACAATCTGAAAACTGAATTAATATGCAGGATATAAATTATCCAGAATGTATCCAATGAATCCAGATCATGATCATTTTAAGATAATGGGTTTCCTACTCTTGCTATTAATATTTAATTGCTTATTTGGCATGTTGATATTATCTGTACAAAATGCTTTTTTGTATCTTTCTTAGATAATTTTGGCTCGCAAGCCAGTGAGGTAGCCCAAGTACTTTTTTTTTTTTCTTTTTTTTTCCAAATAAGCCTATCATTATTCAGAGACAAATTACAGTCAGTTTATACATACACTTTCGTTTCTGATATGCTGTCCCCAGTCTTAAGTTAAATCAAGCCATCCTCTAGATCTGCGCAACTTCAGAATACACCCTGAAACTATTCCACTTGGTATGCTCATAAATATTAATTACTTTTATGGAATAGCAGTACAAATTTTACCAAGTACAACAGAAAACCGCAGTTATTAAGCAGCAGCAAAAATATTTATGGATATGAAGGGAGTAATTGTTAGTGTTCCTGAAACGTCAAACTCTGTTCAGTGGTGCTCCAGATATCTTCCTCTCCTTTTCAATTTTAACAAGAATAAGTAG
This sequence comes from Chrysolophus pictus, assembly GCA_037305975.1. Lineage (NCBI taxonomy): Eukaryota > Metazoa > Chordata > Aves > Galliformes > Phasianidae > Chrysolophus > Chrysolophus pictus. The sequence continues at coordinate 97,026,141 of CM074576.1, forward strand.
AATAATATTAATCATGCTCTGGTAATAAGAACAGAACATACAGTACACAACAGAAGCTGCTGGTCATAAAACAAATATTTTAAAATTCCAATAAAAACAGTGTCATCAAAGTTCCTAGCCTACCACTTAGACTTAAAATTTCACAGAAGACATTTAGTAAATACAATTAGTAAAATAAGCAGACGGGCTGAAGCAAACACACTATGCACTTAAAATTTTCAAGAGGAAACATAATACGCTGCAGCTGAAGGAGTAGCAAAGCAAAAAGAAATAAAGTACAAACACAACGATTCTCAAAGGTTAATGGTTACACCACTGCCTGACATCCACTGATGACATTCTCACCACCTATAACCTGCAGATAATCTTTTTTGCTCCCTGAAAAGGGTATGACTGTTAATGTATTGACTCTTGTGTGGACTTTTTATTGTCTGCAAATATTAAAAATTAGCATTGTAGATATAAAAATGGACAAACAAACAAATACATAAAACTGGCAAAAGATTAGAACAAAAAAAAGTTACTGCAGAGAAATAGAAAAACATTACTTTCATGCTCTGTCAAACTTATTATAATATGCACGTAGGACAAAAAACAAAATCTTATTTTAAATTACATTTGCTAAATCTACGTTAACAAAAGGATTTGTGGCCCTGTCACGAGAAAACATTGACCCTTGACCTTCTTTAGTTTAGAGAAGGAGAACAGCCAGAATCTTGTGTATCAAACTAATGTTTGTTTTGCATAAACGTTCTCTCAATTCTTTTGGTTTGCTGGAAAAGCAAAATGGACAAACAAAACAGAATAAAACCAAACCAACAAAAAAAAAATAAAAACCCAACACACACAAAAAAAAACCACGAAAAAAAAAACGAAGAAGAAAATGCCCCATACGAAATGCTCTCGACTCGGAAACAGTGCAAGCCTGCTTCTAAACAGTCATGTGACTTTTTTTTTTTGCTAACAGCCATGTGCTCGCGTATCATTTTACTCTGAAATAACTCTGCGGATTTCAGCTCAACCTGCCTTTGCTTATAATGCATGACATAGCCTGTGAGGGAGCCTGAGAACCGTCCCTCTTCAAAAGCAAGGTTCCCATGCTTGGCCTGTAACCATGGAAGCAGATGCCTTTTTTGCTTACCCCTGCTTACCTCTTTGCAGCCACGAGCTGCTCCCTATTGTTAAAAGGGGTACGCCTTGATTTTTCTTCGTCGTGACCGAACTTGCCTCTTCTTCAAAGGGCATGATGCTGCAGGTCATTGGTCTAGACTGTTTGCACGGTCCAGAGAACAGCCTTGATGTAACCCTTGCTCCGTCTGTGCCACACCACCAGCCGCGCGACTGCAGACTGTAGGGGGACATCGGAGATCTGTATTTGAAAAGAAGTCCGTCCGATTTTGCCATTGTGCCTTTTCAGTCATCGATCGAATGAATATCGAACCTTCTGTCGTTGCATGTGTGAAATAGATAGCTTAGCAAGCACTTTTGTGCCCAGACCTGTGCAGTGGGCCAAACTCTTCTCCTTTATTCACAATTTTTTTTTTTTTTTCAATATAGCAATTTCTTGGGTACTTTAAATACCAGCATCCCAGCATCCTAACGTTGGACCAGCCTCACAATAGAGTTTTATTTTTTATTTTTTTGCTGTAATCTGCTTGACGGAGCTGCTACTGATTTGGGGTTTTATTTTTTTTTAAAGTTCTTTTACCCATTCCCAGCTGAACATCAGCCCTCCTAAAAGTGCGAAGGAGGTTGGTTTTGCCCCAGAATTGTGAGGGTTTTCAAAGCAAAATACTAATTGGAGGCTTGAGGCTTTAAAAATAACAGAGGGAGAGAAAAAATAAAAGGGGAACTTGGAAAGCTTCCAGTGTATATCCACTAAATAAATCCAGAAGATACAATAAATTTTAAAAAAGATTACAAATAAAATAGATAGCTGTAAGAAAAGACAGACATTATTATAGATAAATGACCTGGAAGCAGTGGCTTAAAACCTAAAAGAATCACATCTTCTTTCTTCCCTAGATATACTAATATACTGGACGTACTCCGTATATTACTATACAAAGACAAGTAATTTGGAAAATTAAGATCTGATAGTGTGAAAACTCTAAAACACTTCTCACTCTTCTGTACTATTGTGCAAATATTGTAAGTAGTCACATGCCAGCTTACTTTCTTTTTTTATTTTTAAGGGCTTATTTAATTTTAAGAAATTGTATCAATAGATGTCCAAAACCCAACAAGAAATTCTGAAAATGTTGCTAAGTCGGTGAGAAAATGCAGCATGAAGTGCTCAGCCAAAGAGTTCAACAGGACTCCAGGAACTGCGGGGTGGGGGGAGATGCTCTAATTCCTTAGAACAGAAGAGCCAGAAATGTATGGAAAATGATACATTCTTGAAATCAATCGGTAAGCAAGTTTTTCCTCTTCTTTTAATAGAACGGCAAACTCTCTGACCGCTGCCTGTCAAAAAACAATAACCCAGTGACAGCCATCAGCACCTACTCATTGGAAAATATGCCTGCCTCTACTCTGTTCTAATAAAATGCGGATCGCATCAAAAAGGGAATATTCTTCAGGGTGTTGCTTACCCAGTGTTGTCTGTATATGACATCAGTATATATATTTTTGAGATACTACTATCTTGTACTTCAAGGCATACCTATTTTCTCTAATTGCCGGAGGCTAAGGGGAGGTGCACTAAAGAATAAAGAAGGTTATTGTGACAGATGAAACATAATTCACAATGAGTACTCTTTTCATCCAGCCTTAAGTAGCAGAGGATTACTTCGAGCTGAATTTTAGGGGAGTATGTATGATCTGATTTAATAATATGAGGACAGGTCACAAGCTGGAAGGCAATATAAACCAATTATGCTTTTGCTGAATGTTTGGGGGGTTCTGCTGTTGTTGTTTTTTTCCCCTCCTCTTTTCTGGAAGGTGAAGAAATGTTAACGTGAAGAGTGTCCGAAGAAACACGAGGAAAAGTAAGAAGTGCCGAGAAATAAAAGTTGGGATTTTCTGGAATGGATATTGATAAATGGTTATTCTATATTTCTGCTTCATGATACTTAAATGAAATAAGACCATGCAGTTTCTTCAGTAAACATGCGCTGTGAAAGTAGGTAAACTAATTTTGATACACTTACTGAACTCAAACTGCTTCCGAGAAATTCATACATGACTCTTCTAAAAATGCTGTTCAATATCAAGTTTAGATGTAGATAAGTGTGACAGTAAAATAACTTTCTGCTAAATGTGTACATTGCTTTTCTGATTCATTGTTTTAATATTTAAACAGTAAAGAGGTAAGCTTGCTTGTGTATTTTATATGTTTGCTTCCTTAAAGTGTGCTTTGGGAAAGATTTACTTAGCATAAATTACTGTGTTAGATTCTGAAAGGAATTTTCTTTAAACTGTTTCAGCTTTCATGTAATATTTTTTATTTATTTTTTCTTTTTGTTTTGTGATTTAAAATTGCATTCAGAATGTCTGGACATATGTAGGTAGATAAAGTGCAGAAACTGTTAAGGCATTTGGCAAAAGGACTAAACTATATCTTGTTTTGTCTAAGAATTGCTAATTTAGATAAATTATTAAGCAAAAACAACATTAAAAATCCATTTTAATAGAAGTGTTAATAAAGTCATCATTGATCTCAAATAATGCTTCTACACCTTCTGTATAATTTTGTACAAAATTTTATGCAAAATAAAATCATTTTTAGATAGATTCTGCATGTCAGTGTCAAGTATTTCATTTTATCTGTTAAAAAAATCACAGAAAATAAAACAGACCAAAAGCAATGTTTTCATATATTCTTACTTCTTAATTACACAAAATTTGTTTTGCAGTCAGAGCTAATAAAACTGTGCTGTTAACTGAAAATAAATTATTGCTGGAGTTAGCTCATGCCTTTCTGATTTGGGGCTGAAATATAAATAAGAATAAATTGCAACAGACTCCCTGTTACTCAGGTGCTGTTTTATATCAAGCCAGCTAAGTCAGTGCAAGATCTCAACACCATTCTTACATAAATAAGTAGCAAGAAATTTGCATTAAAACATACACGAAAAATAACTGTGTGTTGTTTTTTAAATTAATGAAGAACAGAGAAAGAAAGCTTGTCTTTCAATAGCTGTGTTATTGAACTATTTTCTCATATGCTCTCTCTTATATATTTCCACACCACTCTTAAAAGTAAGCATAAAACCAATGTATTTCATAAACCCTACAAGTAATTAGTTAGATTTTGGCAAATAAACAGCATGAAGTAAGTACATCTCTGTACTATACTCCTAAAGAATGAAAACAGTCTGAGAAGTTATCAAAATACAATCAGAAAACTGCTAGATCGAAAGCATATATTTTAATATTTTAGTTCGCAAAGCGAGCAGCAGCCAAAAGACCATTCTAACAACCTGACAAATAGCAACAAACAACAGCTCTTGAGTCAAAATATTTATTAGGGTGTCATGTCGATGTACAGGCTAGCATATGTGCTAAGGAGAAATTATTCTATTATCTTCAGCTGAATGAAGCAGTAACAATGGACATAAAGATTTATAAATGTGTACAGAACTGAGAACGTTTCTTTCAAATCATACAACCATTTAATTTTCATTGATCATTTAAAAGTACATCAAAAAGATCAAAATACAAGTTATTTAAATTCCTATGACAATTTTTATCCAAATGTTGTTGTTGCCGTGTCACACTGGCACTTGCTATCCATCATAAAGTTTCCTTGTAAGAAATACATACTTAACCTTGTTTAAGGAGCCGAGCAGTATCTTTGCTATGCTGCATGACGTTAATTTAAGCATTGTGCCTTCTTACAACCAAATTCCAAACAATGTATGGTTTAGAGGTATTGACAGTGGAAGACTGGTTTGAAGTAGGAGTTATTATTGGCATTATGGCACATAAAACTTTCAGCAAAATTGCAGGGAAAGGTTTTCTTGGCAAAAGAGGGAAAAAAGAGTGTCTCTGAATATGCCTGCATGCAACAACAACAACAAAAAAAAGTCCACATCTGAAGACTAACAAACATTGTTTTAATGCTGAATCAAATTATGGGCATTTGTATCTTTCACAAATCTAAACATGTTAGTACATGTTATTTTAATTCTTTTCTGTAAAACACTTTAGATCTGCTGATTTTAAATGTTTTCCATAAACCATAACTACGGCTGGCTGGATGTATATCAAGTGCACTCCATCATTTTTAATTGCCAGTATTAATGTTTTTTTTTTTTTGAAAGAGCAGAAAGAAGAACGAGATCTTCCCTTCCCCTGCAAACAGCTTTGATTTTAAGCAAATCTCGATGTGCAGGTGGACTTGTCTCAGTCCATACCCTATCGAGCTTTAAAAACCTGTGAATGAAATTAAGATTTGTAATATTTAGGGAGCTACAAAGAATACAGCAGCTCAAGAGACAGCACTGGGAATGTAAGAAACCACAGACTTTGATTCTATACGACAGGCTGGATAGGAGTCAAAGCTGCCACATGGAGTGTGAAAAAATGCCACCCCGGTGTGAACAAAGGGTTTAAAATGCAGTCAAGAAGCGTGCAAGCTCAATGTCTAAGCTTTTCCTATGAATTGTACTGCCACAACCTGCAGGATACCAAGTGGGCTGGGAAGAATAGCATGCCTTCGGAAGCTACAATGGAGTAGCAGTGGATGTCAGTGCGTTCAGGTCTCTATTGTTTTGGTTGTCGTGTTTATGCATCCTCGCAACGCGCTGCTTTACTCCAGCGAGAGAGTAAAGCACCAAGACCAAGGGTGTAAAATTCCCTGAGAAACTCATGAGAGCAGCAACGTTGATAATCCACACTGGATCCTGAGTTTACAGCCAGATGTAAGAATTTACTCACTACATCATTCATTTCGCTGGGGCCTGAACCGTAGCCTCACCCACAAAAAAAGCAGTCCAACAAAGGCTGCTCACAAACACCTCGATGGCCTTTTCTGAAATAATTGCTGTAATAATATAAACATTTGTTGGGGCTTATTCAAACAGAAAGAACGTTGTGACTTATTTCAGTCTACAACTTCCCTCCTTCTACCACAACATAAATATATCGATCTGAACATTCAGTTGAAAAATACAGTCTTTTAGAAATAAACTACAAAAGTTTGCACTAGCAACACAAAAATGTATGGGTCATATGCTAGCACAGATGCTACACTAACAATATTTATCAGTGAAGATACTGAAAGTCATACATATTCTACGTAGATAAGGAAGGAAGATGCTATGCATTTAAGGCACAAGCAAAAGAATAAGATGGAAGACAGCAAATCAATTTCACCAAAAGATATAAATAGCAGAAGTACCAGATTCTTTAAGAGAAAATGTAATACGGTTATTAGAAAAAAATAAAAAAGATTAAAATCAAAGGCCCACAAAACCCAATAAACAGTAAATTTTCTAAGAATTAAAGAAACCTTCCGATTTGCTAGATTACATTTACATTTTTTATTAAGGATTAGGTCAGAAGCCACTGATTTTTAGTTTATGAATGCAGGTCAAGACAAGAACATTTTTCTATTTACTCTGTGTAACTCGGTATAGAAATCAATCTGTTACTTTCATTACAACCACACAATCAATTCCATTTAAAGTACAATGCAACAGCCAAGTCCAAGGACAATATGGATTGCTGAAAATCCTTCATATCGGCCACAGAATTTATTCAGTATGACTGAGATGGTTTTTCTTCTTATTAGTATGCAACAAGCTTTCACAAACTTTTCTGTTTTTGTTCAGAGCACATAAAACAAAACAACAGAAAAGCATACACTGATCTACTGCTACTAGCACTGATGTGTAAGTATTGCTCTTCAGTAAATAATACAAATGCTCTGATAAAGAGCAATTTTGTGAACCAAAGTATCGAACTCACATAGTGCCATGATAATTTTTACAATTGTAATAAAACAGAACTACATGCTGGATAAACTGTATGACGTACATATATGCAGACATACATGATGAATGTAGATAATGTGTTTAAGCAGCTTTCTTTAAAAGGATATATTTGATCAACCTATGAATATCTGTAGATGTGTGAATCTCATTTTTCTGTTCCCTAGAATGTTATTCCTAGAGTCGTAAGGGACACAAAGCCAAAGCACTTAAAAACAGCCAAATACTACCAATTTGCCACCCTGCACACTCGAAGCCTTCAGTCTCATGACTCAGAGATGTAATTTGGCCACTTTTATAAAGGTATTGAATGCTCGTAACTACTGTTATATTCCTATTTCAACATACCAAAATCAAATCACAATATCAGACGTTAAAGTTATTCAATTCCAAACTACACTTTTAATTATGGAAAAATTATACAGGTTTCTTTTGGAGGCTTTATTTTGGTTTTAGTTCCAATTTATTTTTTTCATGCATCATGGTAAACGTAGCATTATAATATTACTTTTTCCTTCTTTCTGCCTGAAGCATAGGTCTGCCAAATGAATACTGTAGTAAATTAACGGAATAGACTAGAAAATATTCTGTTCAGAGGTTTCTGCAGAATAAAGCTGCCTGCAGTTTTCAAGTAAAAACCTATCCTGAATATTCCCAGCATTTGTTCCATATTTGTTCTTCTATTGATCACTTTGTTCAACCCCATATCCCTCCTCCCCAAGAACATAACACAGAAGGTGAAAAATGAATCCTGTAGTGCTGCTCCGGTGCAAGCAGCCAGATGCCTTCTAGCAGAACTGAGGCTGCACTCTGATGCCCCTGATCTCTCCAGATTCGATCATCTGAGGTGGCACTGACACAAAATCTCTGTGTGTTTCTTAGGATTTCATCTCCATTTTCATCCAGTGTACATTTTTAAGTCAACCTTAAACTGTAGTGTCTACCGACCGGTAAAGCAATTAGCAGCATCCTCTCTTGGGAACAAGATGGTATGCACACATGCACATACATATGTGTACAGGTCCGTGTGTGTTCTCCTTGTTAGTGCAGCTGAGTCTCAAACTGGGAATCTCATGCACCAGTTAAACTGCCAGACTTCACTGTATGCATTCCAGTCAAGAGAAAATTGCACAGTGCCAGATTTCTTACTCACATGTAAATAGACAAAGGGGTTCCACAGCACTGACAGCAGAGAAACTGTTCTGACAGACTCGCATTTATCTCCACTGCAAGCCTTAAATAAGCATACATAAACATCTTTTTCCTCTTGTTCAGCTGTGTTTACTTGCCACTGCTTCCCTCCCCTGGCTTCCACGAGCTCATTTTTCCCCACCTCCTGAACCTGTTTATTTTCTCTCCTGCCTGTCTGCCAGCAGCGGCATGGAAGGATCCCCCAGAAGCTGCAGCCCAGTCCCAGGGCACCCTGAATGTGTGAGCAGGGCATGTGAGCGATCTGGTTAAGACCATGCTGGCATGCGGGGTGACTTGGCCTTTGGGGACATGAAGCTGGGCCGTCTGCAAGGACTACATTAAGCACCAGGCATAATATCTGCAGAGGAGATAGCAGGGCCGCTGTCAGAAAGCAACCCAGCCCACTGAAAGGTGGGTGCTGCAGGGGTCACCTGCTCACGTGGAGCTGAGCTCCAAGTTGTCAGTAGCTCTGGCCTGGGGAGGAACAGCACCAATTTCACCAGCAGCCGGATCCCACGGGCTATTTTGGGACCGATCTGCGAAGTGGGCCCTGGAGAGATGGTTCAAGACTGAAATGCTGCAGAGCAGCTTCGTAATCAATCTCAGTGCCCACAGACAAGTGGGAGCCATGCTCACCCCTGCATGAATTTTGGTTGAAGCAAGGAAGCTAAAACATATGATGCCAATACAGTTAAACTATATACCAGGAAAGCCCACCTTTTAGAGGAAAAAGGGTACCTTTTCTCATAGGAGGAAAACATAATGCCTCTCTGTATATTTAGCAGTAAACAGCTCCATATTTCCCTGGCTTTATTGTGTAAGTTAAGAAGCCTGTCTTTCCCTGGCACACCAGATCAGACCTTCGGAACCAGCTCCTCCCTCAGCACCCAGGAGGACAAGGAGATATATCCTATGGCAGTGCCTCCCGCTATCTCCCAAAGCCAGCTAATCTGCACCAGCCTAGCAGGCCAGTCAAGGTGACAAAGAGCAAGTAGACAAAAGGCAGAGAAACACGGACAGAGAACAAAGGCTGACAGACAGGCCCCATGGCAGGAGCATCCCATCCAGCAGCTGCTGCACAGCGCTTGCCTGTGGAAGATCTGGCAGTGTGATACCAGCTAAACACCACAGCCTCTGTAGTCTTGGAGAGCCTGAAGCCCCCAGGAGCTTGGGTGCTGCTTCCTTGTCCCTTGCCTGGCTCCTGGAAAAGACACTTGGAAAAATCGATTGGGAAAAGTACCAGGACAGGAATACAGCACAAGCCTGCTTCCTGCTAGAGTCCTTGCTGAGCCTTTACATAGCGTAGTAAAGACAATTCCACTTTCATCATGTGGAAGTGCTGAAGGTCATCGCTGGTACAAGGGGCAAAACTCTGATTTCTCATCGCAAAATGTTCAACTCACATTGCTTCACAAAAGCAGCACTGGTGCAAGGGCACACCACAACCTTTAACCATTCTGTGACTTGGAGACCATGTGTAACATGAGAGCATTCTCTGCTTAGACAGAACTTTTCACTGCCTTCCTTAATTTGTAAATCGCCTTCTGTGGGTTTATTTTAGTACCTTGATTCTATTTGAACATAGCTTATTATGATTTAATTTCCTCCCTTCTTTTTTTTTTAAACAGAGGATGGAAAAGAAAAATAAATCTCATATGCTCTCAGCATATAACAGTTGATATAATAGACCGAAATGGCTCCTTCTAATCACTTGGGGATTTTTAAGTGCATTTTATTGACATGATAAGCCATTATGAGTCCTTCAGACTTGTTATGGTTTATCATATCAAGGCTTATGGTTTTAAGTAATATTCCTAATAAGCATTCACAGCATCCACTCCAACAGCTTCTTTAATCTCAATTAAATACCATTAAAGATATATATGGTACCTATGTATAAGTGGCACTAAAGCAGTATTTATATGCACTAGTAACAAAATAATGTCAGATAGACTCAATTGGCTTCCATCTCATCCCATACCCAGGAGTCATATTACGAAACACAAATTCATATGCAAACGTAACATAATTCAGTGGAATTATGGAGAGGAAAAGCTTCTAGTTGTGGCATTTTTTTTTTTGCTAGGGCTTCTTTCTTTCTTTTCTTTTTTTTTTCTTTTTTTTTTTTTAAGTTAATCACTAAAATGAGATCCTTTCTGTCAACCCCCAGAAGTTGTCTGAGCAGAACATAAAACCTTTTGATATATCCCAGCAAAACTGAGGTTATCCCTGGTGTCTAGGACAACATTTTTTTAAAAAAAGAAATAAAATAGACTGGCAAAGGTCATCAGGGATGGCAGAACTTTGAATGCACAGCACACAGCTGTACTATCATCCCAAATAGCCACGCAATGCACCTATGTCTTCCCCAACCTGGACCACAGGTTAGTCTGTCCCTTTGTACTTCATACTACTCTGTGTTCCCATCTCGTCCTTCTTTCATCTTCACATTCTGGCCTCTCCACAGATATGAGTCTCCTGCCCTTGGAAGAAAAAAGTGGGAAGCAGCAAAAAGAGACTGTGTCTAGGCAGAGGAGAAGCAGACAAAATGAGTCAAGCTGCCAGACTGTCAAGACCTTCTTGGAACAAATGACAAGAAGACTTGCACTAAGAGTAGCAGAAGAAAGCTTTTAGAAGGTTAAAACACACCCAGAACCTAAGTATTATGAATTTATGGCAATTGGTGCAACTCTGAAGTGAGAAAGGTGCTGCTGACAGGCTATTATAGAGGCCAAACTGGGGCAGAGGACAAAGAAAGGTCTCTCAAAACATGGTATGAAAAAGGAGCAGGCACTGAAGTTGGTATAAATGCAGATTTTAAAATATCCAAATTTACAGTGGGTTGCCAGTGGCCCATGTTACCATCTGGTGGTCTCCAACAAAGACTAAGAACAAAAACAAGAGGGTACAAAAACGTCCAGTGCAAGCCAAACCCAGAAGAAACTGGGGAGTGGCCACCTCTTACAGAGGTGGGATGGTACTGATCAGCATCCTGCCTCTTCAAGTAGAAGCACTTGGCACACTTGCCTATAAGGAATAAATATATATATATATACATAAAAGATTAAGGGTATGTTTGTCTTGAACTAGTTATACCACCAGCTGAAACAAAGATGTTCAAGTTGCAAAACTCAAGGATGTAAATCCAAATTGTGGTTATGGTCAGAAAGCAACCCAGTCCACAAATTACTTCATGAAAAAGAGCTGCTAAAACTGAACTAAGTTTTTTGCTGTTGTCAGAGGTTAGCCCTCTGCTGAGACAGCCTTCAGAGCACTGCTGCACTTCTGCTATAATGGATTTTAAGTTTATGATGCACTCTCAAAATCATTTCAGTAAAACCGAAGACTATCAAATGATTTCATAATCAATTAACACTACAGCTTAATTCCCAGTCTGCTACATCCTTCAGTGCTGCTTTGCCACATAATTGATGTCTAATTTGCAATACCATACAAACGGGCCTTGTTTATTCTCATTCCATTATCAGTAACTAACTCATTATTCTAATGCACTCTGAGGTATTTTAAAAATAAATGTGAAAGCAAGTTCCATTCTATTCTACATCTATTAGTTATCCTTCCAAGTTAGAAGCCATTTTCAAATCATCGTAGTATTTTCTCCTTAGTAACTACTTTGCAGAACCATATAGTCCTTGTTTTAGGAAAGCTTGTTGAGAACACAACAAAGAACACCTCTTCAGGCTGCAAGACTGATAAATACTAGTCCTCAAAAAAGAAAGTGAATGATAATCTTTTTATAACATCCTACTTTATTTTGATGGCTGGAGTCATCACAAAGAATCACAGAATCACAGAATGGCCAGGGTTGGAAGGGACCTCAAGGATCATGAATCTCCAACCCCCCTGCCACATGCAGGACCATCAACCTCCCCATTTAATACTAGACCAGGCTGCCCAGGGCCCCATCCAATCTGGCCTTGAACACCACCAGGGATGGATGGGGCATCCACAACCTCTCTGGGCAGCCTGTTCCAGCGCCTCACCACTCTCTCTGTAAAGAATTTCCCCCGACATCCAACCTAAATCTTCCCTCCCTCAACTTAAAATCAGTTCCCCTTGTTCTGCTATTATCTACCCTTTTGAAGAGTTGACTTCCCTCCTGCTTATAGGCTCCCTTTATGTACTGAAATGCTGCAATGAGGTCACCCCACAGCCTACTTTTCTCTAGGCTGAACAAGCCCAGCACCCTCAGCCTGTCTTCATAGGAGAGGTGCTCCAGTCCCCTGATCATCTTCGTGGCCCTCCTCTGGACCCTCTCCAACAGCTCCCCGTCTTTTTTGTACTCGGAGCTCCACACTCGGACACAATACTCCAGATGGGGCCTCTCAGGAGCAGAGTAGAGGGAGACAATCACCTCCCTGTCCCTGCTGGCCATCCCTCTTCTGATGGAGCCCAGGATAGCATTTGCTTTCCAAGCTGCAAGAGCACACTGCTGGCTCATGTTAAGTTTTTCATCCACCAGGACCCCCAGGTCTTTCTCTGCAGGGCTGCTCTCAAGGACTGCTCCTTCCAGTCTGTAGAGATGCCTGGGATTCCTCTGGCCCAAGTGCAAAACCTTGCACTTTGCTGTGTTGAACCTCATTCACCCAGGCCCATCTTTCAAGTGTATTGAGGTCCCTCTGAATGGCCTCCCTTCCTTCCACCATGTTAACTGCACCACTCAGTTTGGTGTCATCAGCAAACTTGCTGAGGGTGCACTCAATTCCGCCATCAGTGTCATTGAGAAAGATGTTAAAGAGCACGAGTCCCAAGACAGACCCCTGGGGGACGCCGCTCGTTACTGGCCTCCACCTGGACATAGAACCATTTCAACCAATTTCTTATCCATCAAGTGGTCCACCCATCAAATCCACATCCCTCCAATCTGGAGATAAGGATGTGGTGGGGGACCATGTCAAAGGCCTTGCTCAAGTCCAGGTAAATGACATCAGTCACCTTTCCCTTGTCCACCAATGCTGTCACTCCATCATAGAAGGCCACCAGACTGGTCAAGCATGACCTTCCTCTGCTGAAGCTGTGCTGGCTGTCTCGGATCACACGCTCATTCCTCATGTGATCAAGCATGTCGTCCAGGAGGATCTGTATCATGATCTTCCCAGGTACAAAGGTGAGACTCACTGGCCTGTAGTTCCCCAGGTCCTCCTTGTTCCCTTTCTTGTAAATGGGAGTGAAGTGACCTTTCCTCCAGTCATCCGGAACCTCACCTGATAGCCACGACTTTTCAGATATGATGGAGAGCGGCCAGGCAACCACCTTGGCCATCTCCTTCAGAACCCTATGATGCATGCCATCTGGCCCCACAGAATTGTACACATTCAGTCTCATGAGGCTATCTTGGACTTGCTCTGCCCTTACAGTGGTGGGGGGTTTACCGCCCCAGTCCCTACCTAGGTGTTAAGGGATGCAGGGCTCAGCGACTGAAGAAGAACTTGAAGAAACCACAAATGTCTTCAGTAGGAAGAATTACCTGTTCTGCTCTCTACCCTATCCAAACCATGAAAAGTGTGCTTCCTTGGTAAGGAGCCATTTCTGTTTAGCTGCAAAGTCATGGACACCCAAATATCAGCACTGCCAAGATGTTAAAGCCCATTTTACTTCTGCTACAAATTCCTCTGCTGCTACCTACAGAAACAACTGGAGCCAGAATTATTGAAAAAAAATTACTGCCCACTTAAAGTCAGAAAAGATATGCTTTTGAGTCTCTCAAAAGGAGCAGCTGTAGAGTGGTATCTGATTACATACTTCTACATCCACTCAGTCAACTCCGAATCCAAACTGAAACCCACAAAGATAATGTCACTTGCTAGAATCCTGGGATGCTGAACTATTGTCTTCTCTATTCGTGTGCTATTTTTGTAGACTGTAAAACACAGTACTATGTAGTTATTATCCATGTTATACTCTGTCTACTTTCTGGTATTATTTGATTTCATAAACATACAGTAATGTTTTTTACTATATATAGACATTACAAAATTCCATGCAAGGAGATTTTTTGAGGAAATGAATTACTAATATTTATGTGATCAATGAAATTCATTGATAAGGTATTGCATTCCTAGACCACAAATATTACATGACATTAGATCATGACAATCTAGAAAATCCCTACTCACACCTTTCTTTATGTACTTACTTACTGCGAGTCAAGAACTGTTTCATACAAAAAATTAATCAAGAAAAGAGAAAGAATCTACAAAAGAAACAATAATTAAGGATTTCAAATTTAAATTTCCCTTCACTGGACAGGGTGTCAGAGCTCTGATACCCATGTTTCTCCCAGCATCTGATGATATCTATACCTGCACTCATTCCAGGACCAACCTTTCAGAAGCAGCCTTTAATTTTATTCCATCATTATATACAACTCCAAACTCCATTCTTCCCAAGGACTAGAATAAATAGCTTTTAAGTCTGATTGCTACAGGTTGATCATTCTGTAGGAGATTTTTCATTCCACCATTTTACATCTGAATATAACTTGTTCAGGGTTTTACAGCTTGACAGTACATTAGGTTGCTTGTTGTGTGTTGCTGTATATTTTTAGCACAGTCAAGCAGAAAAGTAGGAAAAGTAAAACATCATTGAGTTCTTTTTTTTTTTTTCTATAAAACTAGCAAGAACAACATTTCACTGTGGAATGATGATACCACTCATGAAGACAAAATTTTCAAAATATAGATTGAATTTGAAGCACACAAACAGATTAGGAAGTGTACACCAAAGCACACTGCAAATCAGGGAAGAAAGGTGCCAATTTACAGATAAGCCACCTAGGAGGCAGTGACAAAAACCAGGCCAGAGTGGCATAACATTGCATTAAAAAATAAAAATAAAAAATCTCTCTCTAACCTCCTCCACAGAGAAGCCCACAGCCACTGGCTAAACATCTCTTTCCTGACAGCAGCCAGGAAACAGCTGTAGTTTACTTCCAGCACTTATCCACAGCTCCTACTCACAGATAATAAATACTCTTTAGTTTCAACAGGACTTGGTGAGGCTGGAACTGACCTTTGACCGGCAGTATATTCTCTGTCCTCCAAAATGGCAAATATACAGCAACATGCAGTCTGGCTGAACCATTCCTGCTCCTGTTCGTCTTATAATGGGAAAATTATACTGTTGGAAAAATGAAATGTAGTCCCATTAAGCAACACCCATTAAGGTGTTTGTGTCATAAAAGAAACAGAACTTCATGACTATTTTGGGCACTTCTCCATCATTATGTAATGTTATTCTTCTACTCAGAGTTAACTTGTGTCCCTATGGGTTTGATGTTACACAATTTAGGAGAAGACAGCATGGCAAGGGAGATGATGTACACTTCACTCAAGAACATCATGCTACGTTCTGCTGAAAACAGTTATGACTGGAAAAAGACAATTAAAAGTTCTCTTGTCTGGAAGAAAATTAAAGGAATATTTGGTCTTTTTCCAAACGGGAAGGGATGCCTTCATCTCTTTGTCTCATCAAAGAACAAACAAGATGTTCTCTGGTCAGAGAAAGACAGAGCGAAGTTTTAATTTTTACTGTGCTTTTGTTTTTGTTAGTCTTTGGGATACCTCTACAAGTGATTTCAAAATATACAATCACCAGTCAGATACTCTCCAACTCCTTGTTCACTAACCCTTGGAGCACAGTGTAGAAATACATAATCGTCACTGAGATTCAGAAACCCTACGTAAAAAACTAAAACAGAAGTGCAATTCTGTGTCTATTACAATCAGTAATGGAACCAGTGCTCCTTATCATCTTCATAAGGAAGAAATGTTATACAATGAGGGTGGGTGAGGCACTGGCATAGGTTGCCCAGAGATGTGGATGCCCCATTCAAAGGCAGACTGGTTAGGGTTCTGAGCAACCTGATGTAGCTGTGGATGTCTATGTTCACTGCAGGGAGGTTGGACTAGATGATCTTTAAAGGTCCCTTCCAACTCAAATGATTTTATGATTCTACAATTCCCTTTTGCCACATGCTTGGAGTGGCATCTTACAGAACTGGTAAGTTGATCGCTGCTATGTTTCCTAATATCACAGTCCATGTCTGCAATGTTAACATGACTTTCTCCACAATCCTTCTCTATTTTTCAACTATCTGCCATTACAAGAATGACTTTTTTAAACTGAAAAAACAGAATCATACGAAAAGTTCTGTTCAACCATTCCAATGCAGAAATAGACTATACAGAGGAGAGGAGGTCTTTATTTGTGTTACTGTAAGTTATCATGACAGTAATCTTGACTTTACTTCAGAAGACTTAGTAATCATCACTACCACATCTAATCATTATTGTGACTAAATTCATAATGAGTTCTGCTCTTTTTTATTGATGCTTTCATAGATGAAACTCAGTTGACTCTTTCCTGGCATATGCTTCTTTTTATATCAACCATATGACATTTGCTGACAACCAGAATTAGTAGATGAGTTAAATACAGATCTTCAGTTGGAAGGAAAATAAAAGCATCGATGCTTCAGTTGGAAAAGATGTCTATGAAAGACTGTCTATTTTCTCATTAAAGAAGAACTTACTAACACTGATCAAGGTTATGCTGTTAGTTTTAGTTTGTTTAATAAAATTTAGTGAAGAAAAGTAATGTTCCTCTTTTCAAAGCAGAGATTGAATGAATGATCGCCATATTCTGGAACCGAACATCTCCAAAATTCAAGCAGACCACTTGTCTATCTTTCACACTAAACGAGCCCTTAATGACCAAACAGTGGGAAAATACTTTATACACTGATGTCATAGATGATAATTTCACATGGGAAAAATGTGATTGTTTACTAATCCACCTACAGTTAAATGTCAAGAAGTAGTAAAAGATAGGAATTTCAGAAACAAAAAAATAATGTCAAAAGAAAAAGTCATTATTTTTAATCAATACCTTTTTATACACAAAAATCATTATTTTCAACCCTAATTTTGCTCAACAGTTCCTAGATTACTGGCAACTTCTTGCTGTAGTTGTTATCAAGAATGTAACTAGTTCCGTTATTGAGGGGCATTTTCTTATTACTTTTTCTTTTTTTTTTGTTAAAAGCTCGAAGTCATTGTTTGTCTTACATATTTAATACTGTTTCTCCATAAGCACTTGAAAGGAGAAAAAATCCCTGCTCATAAATTAAACACTGAACCCTAAGTCTTCAGACCAGACCAGAATATGACAAGATTTAATATACTTCAGGGTTCTTTCCTCCTAGATTTGTATACATAATGTTGGTTATAATTTTGCAGATCCCTTTTAACTCTGTGGTGCTGTTAACAGAACTGCAGCTGCTCTTTATTTATTTTTATCTTTCTTTCCCCCTGCCCTTCCCTCTCCCCCCCCCCCCCCCCCCCCCACACACAGTTACACAGGCTGTCTGGCTCATTTTCAAGCTATTGAAATATTTCAATTCTAAAAACAGTACAAGAGGCCATAACCACTTATGTGCTTAGGAAACCCTTCCGCTCTCCCTTCTCTTCTACACCTTCTGTGAATTACTAAAATGTAGAAACAAAACCCAAAATTCAAGTGGATATCCTAAACCAGCAAATTTGTAGCGTGCTGTTACAGTCATTCTCTTCGAAGATTAAAATACTTCACAAACAACCTCTGGGTTACTTCTTCTGGTGCTATAAAATGTAGACATCTTAAAAGGGTGAACTCAAAGCTGTCTAACTAAATTTTTACAAACTTAAGGGCTGTTCAGCAAAAGAATTAGATGTAGGGGTGTTTTTTGAATCCTAAAAATGTGTAGTTAAATGGACAAGAAAGAATGATTAAGTTTGGAAAAGACCACTAATTTGGCCTCTTCTGCCAGGTAACAAACAGGACTCGAGGAAATGGCCACAAGTTGTACCATAGGAGATTTAGATCAGACATAAAGAAAAATTTTTTCTCTCAGAGTGGCCAGGCACTGGAATGGCCTGCCCAGGGAGGTGGTGGAGTTGCCATCCCTGGCAGTGTTCAAGGGGCATCTGGATGAGGAGCTACAAGATATGGTTTAGAGGCTTGTGGTAGTAATGGTGATGGGAGGACAGTTGGACTAGATGATCTTATAGGTCGTTTCCAACCTTGTGATTCTATTATTCTATGATTCTATGAAATGGAGCAGCATGGAAAACTTTCTCATTAGAGAATGTTGCACAAGCCATAGTGGCTTTGCTACAACAAATCATGATGCAACAAACAATCGTTAAACAAAAACAACACAACTTTTTGGGGGATAGGAATGTAAGAAAAGCTCACCTCACTGTCTTTTATTAAAAGCTATTTCCAAAGGTACTGGAAATAGAGCAAGTATTCAAGCTGCATATACTCTGAATATCTAAGAACCACACATAAGGGAGTGAGGATTTAAATAGCTGTGATGCACCTCAGCAGCCTCCCAGTACTAGACCAGCCCACACATCAGAGCAGCTCAAGCAGTAACTCCAGCAGTCTTCAGTGTGTCTAGGTGAGAAAGCAGAGATGCCTGGAAGTGCTCCAAGCCCTCCTGCCTGGCTCAAGCCTTTGTCATGTGATTACTTTTCTGGAGTCCTCAGAAGATAATATTTGGATGCCGCTGAGAACTTCTGCCCAAAGAAAAGAGATTTCATTGCATTAAATAGCACTCTAAGAAAGGTGTTGTCTCCTTTAAAAAACAGAAGTCATGCAAACCTTTATGGTACTATAAGTGTTGCTGATTGTTTTTGCAACATTTTATAAATCTCTTTAATAGCATAAGGGAGATCAAAAGGCTCTGAGAAAACTAGGTTCATCTCAGTTCCCACCTTGCATCTGAAATTCAGTAACTGAAAACTCAAATCCCAACTGACATTTGCTTTTCAGGCTCCCAGTCTGACAGTGAAGTCCACAGCTCTTGTGGGCTGTACAGAACACACAGCAACCCACGTCCAACCTGAAACATGCAAAGATCACAGGCATTAAGAATACTTCTCTGAACATGGATGAATAACAGGGTTAGAAATGTGCTCTTTGGTTTAGAAAAACAGAGGTATCCAGAGCCTCATCCCCTTTAAAATGTAACTTAAAGCTTAATTACCTTAAAATTTTAAAATCTTAAAACTCATTTAGCTCTCAGAGTAATTAATACCTCCCACAGCTTTAACAGGCAGGTGCAAGGAAAACACGGTCCTAAATATCAAAGCTCCAGGGTTTAGCTGATGTGTGGCTGCCAGGGCTCCTGTGCTCCTCTCTGTCACCCAACCCAAGCACAGGAACAGTGAAGTAGGAGGGGTGGCCAAGTAGTGAGGGATGCTGCACCCTGCCAGCAAGTAGCACCAGCCTCACACAGTGCTGGGGCCACAGCTGCAGGTCTGTGAAAACCATGCTTCCCAGAGGCTCGTCGAGCCAGCTGGTAGGAATCTATTTGTTTTGCTCAGATTTTGGGGGGTTTTGGTTTTGTTTCTTTGTGACGGTTGTAATGGCCAATGCACATCTGTGAAGTATTCTGTTTCTGGCCAGTTGGCTACTTCCCCCATAACCCCACTTCAGTAGAAAATCCTCAGCCTGCTCTGGACATTGCCTTTCGAGCTGCGGCCCCTTCCTCTCACAGGAGTGCAGGCATTCAGCCCTGCCATCCCCAAGGCCTAACGCAGGAAGGAAATGAGGAGGTGATACTGCCCAGGTTTTTCTGCAGGCATACTAACTGCATACTAACCTGCTGCAGCAAGTGCCATGACATAGGAGGCTTCTAGAAATGGCCAGTGTGGTCTAGGGCTGCCTCCTTTATATTTTATGCAAAAAGCCCTGAGTTTGATTGAAAGTAATTTATTGGTTCTGAAATGATCAGAGTGAAGACTGGGCAAAAGGCTCAACTGTGAACTGATGCAGTTCTACGTAAGCCTATGGAGCCAGAGCCAGCAATTTTGTGTTCCGTTTACAAAACTGCTCAGTGATTGTTGTTGGTGTTTTTTTTTTTTTTTTTTTTTTTTTTCCATATTAAAGTAAACAACAGATTGAAATAAATAATTCTTATCTTCATATGTCTATCTGGAATTACTGCCCTACAGCACGGAGATTACTTTCTTAGGAAAATAAGACCTTTCATTTCTTCAGCCCTTTCTGTGTACTAAATTCAAGAAAATCAAGTGTTTATTCATAAATCATAGAGAAGATCTGAACCAAAAACTTTCTAGGTCGCTCCAAAAGTAATGCCTCCTATTTATTTCTGTGGAAATCACAACAGATATAAAGAGCACAATATCACTATTTGATAGAGCAAATTCTCAGCTATGAAACACTGTTCTTTAGCATAGTTCCCACCATTAGCTATGCATTTTTGCCACCAATGAACAAGAACCTGCATGCCACTCTTATAAAAATCTGCACCATCAGAGGTGATCTACTGCTTCACAGCTGCTATTACAGCATAATTGCTAGGAAAATGTTGCCCACACAGTCCAACTTTCACTGTGCTCACATCCACTCTATAATCTCCATCAACATTCAGCAAGCAACGATGAATGTCAAAGGGTGCCATTTTTTTCTGCACGGCAGAATTCAGTGAAACACCTTTGCTTGATGTGCACTTCCATGTCAGATGCCATTCTGCCAGACTGCCCCTCTGCTGCCATCTGTCACACAGCAACAACATGTAACAGAAAGTTGGTGGGAAGGTTCAATTCCTATTGCCACACCACCAATATCCACCTCTGATGTCATGAGCCAATATAATAAAATAAGAGGTGTTACTTTCAGAGCAGTCTCCATTCAATGAACAATGGGCTGAATATTTACTTACTAGCAAGACAACACAGAATACTAGCTTGGCTAATACTGCTTTTCAACATACCTGCAGAATAAGACTTAAAAAAACCAGTTTCATCTGTAATTCAAATCACACTGTATCTTTCATTTGTTACCCCCTCCTCCTCTCGCCCTCCCTCTTGTCCTCCCTCCCCCAAAAAGCTTTATATAGAGTGGCTGGAAAGCAAAGTAGGAATCTATGCAGACACTATCCATCACATTTCTGTCTTAATTGAATGACACCAGAATGAGATCGATAAAATGTAACAAGAGACAGCTTTGCATTTCCACACTCACTTATTCTCCTTCTCTATTACTGCCAGCCATCACCGTGATCAGAAAGCCTAAGTATTGAGTTTGAACGTTGCTGCCAAGCAGGCTGTTAGTATACGAATAAACTTGTCAGAAAAACAGTAAAACTTATAATACTGGGAAAGGCCAAAATGTCAAAAGGGCACTGCCAGCAGCATTAAATACGCTGCTTTTAAAGCCATACTTACATACAAAGAGTTTCTAAGAAACATGGGAAGTGGCAATGCTTCAGATATGATCCCCCTCGTTCCCCCAAGACACGTCTGGGTGTGTGCATGTGTGACCGTCTGACATGCAGTTGTCGTGACCTCTCGGCACAAATCTGCAATTTCAACAATAAACCAGACCAGCTGTGATTTCCCTGCATTCAAGGATTCTGAGATCTCCAATGCATTATTGATAACCTCGTTCCTGTGCTAAAAGCAGGGGCTGACACACTCATAATCCCAGACTTTTCCTGAAAAGCTCCAGCTTCGCATACCAATCGATCGTAAGAAATAAAATGGAAAAAAAGCCCTTTTTGAAAGAAGGCTATATTTTACGTGCTGCATCCATCTCAGCATGCATGCTCAGTAAAAAAATGTAAGCTTTCCTCAAACTTTTTTTTTCCAGCCTTCCATTATGATGATCTCATACTCCTGACTGTGTAAGGGTGATGCTAGATTAACAGGAACATAATTAGTATGTCAGCTTTGGAGTCATATTTGTGTTTAAAGTCTACGTTGCCAGTGCAGCTGGACTCCACAGGCAGAACATGGGCACATCCTTCTCGGTGTGCTGCTAACTGCAGAGCAAATGGCAGCACGCACTGCAAACAGCTAACAGCAAAAAAAAATAACATCAATAATAAAGGAACAAGCTGCATCGAGTGAATTTGGTAAACAAAATGAATTATAAAGGCAGGAAGAGGAAAGAGGTAACAATAGTGAAACTGCACAGGATACGGCTTTAGTTATGCATCATTAGAAGGCTCCCAGAACTTGCAAACACAAGTATTACCAATTTTCTAGTGTCAGTTCAGAACCTAAAGAAACACTTAGGCACTGCATCACAGGAAATGTTCTCTTCATGTTTCAAGACTGTCATATTTCAGCTTAAAACTCAATTAGATACTAAAACAATTGCTGTACAAGTACAAGCACTTCTGTCAGGCATTATTAAAGTCCGACTGATGAGACACTTGGCCTCTTAACTTCTGTAGATAATTCTTCATGCCTGGTTGACTACATTGCACTGTTTCTTCATTATTATGTTCATGCTTAGTCTTAGAGCAGCTTTTTTTCCTATTTTTTTCCCTGTACCAGCAATGAAGTACATCTTGGCTGGAGGTACGAGGCTGACAGTCATGACTTCTCAAATTAAAAAGATTCCTCAATTAATCACTATTAAGCAAACTTAAGCAGATAACAAATTCAGTTTCTGTTATTATTTCTATTTTAGAAGGCATATTTGCACAGCAGACCCAAAAGGAATTAATTTTCAGTATTATTCAAAAGTTAGAGCATGATCTTCTGAAAGTACAAAACCTTACGTTACTCACTAATGATCACCAAACATGCAGGAAAGTATATGGAAAGATTGTCCTATATTCTCCTCAGTTCTGATTCATCCACTGAGAAAAATTAAAATAAAAAAAGCTTTTTTGGTCGATGACACCCTCCACACATAGTACTCATTTGAGTCAATACATTTTCCTCATAGAATTACTGCTCGAAAGCAGAAACAGGCTATCATTAAAACCTTCCAATCACAGAAACTAAAATCGAAATATATCTGGAGATAATTTTTTATCAGTATATAGTCAACATTGAATACTAGATATCACTAATATAATTAGGGGGGAAAATTGGCAACGCTCACTGAGAGTAGGTAAACCAGGAGAATATTCATGCTACGGTTTCAGGGAAATTGTAATACTGCAACTTCAGGGCACCTATGCATCCAATAAGAGATAGACTTCTTTAAAAGAGAGAGTTGAAAGGAGGTGCATAATGTGAATGCTCAAACCAACTTCGAGTAAAGCTGCTCTAACAAAGAGGAGACATACAGAGAGTAGCTTCCCAGCTTAGGTACCTGATTAAGGTAACTACAGCAGGATAGTGAGAATGCCTCTCTGGAAATGCTTGCATTGCTAAAAGAATAAACAAAGATGACAGATTTTATTCCAGTGCCCTCCCTGTGGAGCTTGGGAAAGCATAGTAGTTATTCCCATGAATGAAAGGGACAGCGCAAGCTGTGGGCTGAGTGCAATTGGCTCTTCCCTTGCTCACACCTAGTGGATGAGAATTATACACAGAAGCTGAAGAAATGCACAAAGTATACACGCAGCATCACTTTAGGACAGCTCCCCAGGATGCTAAAAGAACAAAAAAGCCATTCCAAAGTCTACTTTGGACTAGAAGTCCTAAAGACCATCACCTTTAAACAGATATCTCTTTCTCTTTGTTGGCTAGTTCTCACTGTATTTAATTCTATAAAGCATCATAAATGGCTGCTTGAGTGGTAGTCTGAGAAAGGTTATATTACTCCAAGTGCTAGGAAATGACTGTTGAGAACACAGATCCTCTGCAAAAATTCAAATCACATTTTTACAACACAGACTGCCATTTATTTGCCTAATTCTAAGGATTCTACTTATTTTCCTTCATTTACTCATGAAGGCAGTTCATATTTCCATGCTTTATAATTGCATACCTGATGTAATTCATAACATCTAATTTTAGGACCTAAATTCTCAGTATAGTCACTTCAGAGGAGCATGTCTCTCCCTCCAAAGGTCAAATTCAGAGCGCCTAAGATAAATAAGGGTTTGAAGTCACACAGTACCATCATCCTCACATTCAAGTAAAAACACAGACACATAAGCAAATGAGAAAAGCTACCAGAGACAGGCACCAAGTTTTTTTCTCTAATTTGTTGAATTAAGTCACTTTTTTTGATTCCTTAAACACCTTGACACATGAGCAGTGAAAGCAGGGCTGCCTGGGCCGTGAATGTCCCTGATGTTCAAGTGAGAGGAAACTCCTGTTCACAAAACCCCGCAGTGGGAACCTTCTGCAATCACAATGGCAACAAACTCTTAACCCTACTGGGTAATGATTAATTTCCTGACTCTTTGCCGAAACAGAAATCAAAGTAAGTAACCTGTGGTTCTATATGAATAAGACTTCAGACTTCGCTGCACTAAATTTCCAAGTGAATGTAGCTTTGAGCTACATTCTTCCACTTACCTCACTGACAAGTAAGATGGCCAAAGTTTGCTTCAACGAATATCCAACACTTTAGCAGAAGGACACAATTCCAAGCTCTTCCTCTTCAAGGTCACCACAGGACTGGGGCATGGAGACTGTGGCAGCAGCCAGTAGAGCTGACAGGGTGAAGGACCAGCTCCCTCCAAACCACTTAACATGTGCATCCAAGCTGCAACAGCACCTTAACACTACCCCCAGGCCTCAAAGGGACTGTAGCTTCACTGGCCCTAAAACCAGAGAAGAGTCACTGCCAATACGCCAAGAGCCACTGACCGCATGATCTGAGATGGTATGGCTGGGCCTGCACAGACTGGGGGAACATGTGGCACTCCCCTCAGCGATACATGAGTAAGTATTGATGAACATGTGGCACTCCCCTCAGCGATACATGAGTAAGTATTGATGTTTTAGATAAGTCTGAACACCTCTCCTCCATATACGCTATCACTTAAAGTCAGTGCAAAAATATTAAAAGTACATGAAGGTGCAAGAAGGACAAAGAAAGGGATGCAGGTGGAAACCCAAGCAAACATCAACCTTCCGCCTTTTTTGCTGGGGCAGTTTTCACATACAAATACTTCACTAAAAAAAAGCTCAAGCTGTTTGCAGGGTATGGTTCTTTGTTAGGACTCTACAGATCTGTCATTTCTCTTAGCTGCCTGCAAAATACAGTCATGTCCCTCTATTCTATTCCAAACATGGAAGAACAAGGCATTCTGTGGAAATCAGGGACGGGACTGAGTTATAAATTACTGGTGCTTTTCTACTCTGCCACAAAATCTTCATAACTGAGCGTGCTTTAAACAAATAAAGTTAAACTCACTCAACAAATTTAAAATAATTCATCGTGCCAAGAACCTTATATCACTGTTTCCCTTTAGTCCAAGAAACGGCACTTACATAACAATAAACATTTCTAACTCCAAATGTCAATTTTCTCTCTTCTTTTGCCCAACAATTGCTTTTATTTGGGAAATCAATTTAAAAAGCCATTTATCAAAGAGTCATGAATTTGCTTACAAAGTTTAGTAATTCTAAAGATTAATTTAAATAACATACCATATTATAATGCTTGAAATGTTTATAAATGTATGCATTTTATTTTAAAATGGATTTTTAAACATAACTCATGATTAAAGATGAAAAGAAGAATGTAAGAAGTAAATCATAATTTTGAAAACTTTCGAAGTATAACTAAAGTTAAACTTAGTCAATGAATATAGAGGTAATATTTCACCACTGATGCCAGCCTTTATGACTGAAATGGAAGATCCAGTTCTCTGAGTTTTGTAATACAGCATTAGACAACAGAGAAAATAAGTATGAATTGTAAAAGTATAGAAATTTCTGAAATACTTTTTCCCATAGTTTGAAATCTTTTTTGGTTTTCAGTATTCTTTTTCATTTTTTTTTCCCTAAAACACCATCAAGACATCCTTTTGGTACTCTTTTAATATGTAGCTCCTTCCTTCTCTAGTCTACCTTGGTATCAATTCATTGTGTAAAAATTTATGATTTATACTGATTACTCATTTTTTCTACATTCTTAGAAATTCTAAATGAACAAATAAGTAAGTCCCCCCAGCCACACATTCACAAGCTGTTCTTGTGGTTCCATGAAAAACTGGAAATGACTTTTACTTGCTGCATTTATTCTGATCTTAAGCATATATACACAGCATTAAAATATCATTTGAAAAACGTAGATAAAAGCTGCTCTGTAAGTGCCAGTTTCTTTAACAGGTGAAAAGGATGACAGCAAATTATGTGGGATAATTCTATTCCAGTGACACAGAATTGTTTCATTTAACACTCTGTCAAATAACTGGAGAGAAGTTAGGCGATTTTGAACTGGTAAACACAAAACAAAGGATAGATTTTCTACAGCAACTGCTAGGGAGGTGCAAAAAAGAATTTGGATAATGTTTTAATAATGTTTTATCATATTAATCAGTTCGCCCTTTACACTAATAATGTATTCCTTCACAGGCATATGAAGTATCTTCAAGTTCTTGTGTAGATAAATTATTTCAGGAAAACATACATCAGAAGTTTGTTTGTTATCACATTTCTGTAAAGCAGTTATTGCATATGTTGAAAAAAGTTTATTCTGACACATTACAACTAAGAATATTTATGGAGAAGGAGAAATGCAGAAGAGGCTTGAACTTAATAATGTGGGGCCATTAATTAGCATCAAATGAAAGAAAAGCAATAAAGCAATTTTGTCACCAATTACTGACAATTTGCCTAAGTACAACCATTAATTTTGGATAATATAACCCCCATAAAATTAAGGGGACAGAACTAATTAAATCAATGTCCTTTGCTGGTCTCTTCCCACTAATTTAAGTACTTTAAGAAGTATCAGAAGTTACAAAACCTTTAAAAGCTCTAAGACAAATGGAAAAACATATGGTTATGATTTTCTACCTAAAAGTTCCTGGCCTTAGGTGTTTTTTTGTTTGTTTGTTTGTTTGTTTTAGGAGGGGAGTGGAGGGGTGGACAGGCTGAAAATAAGGAAAACTAGGGCAATTAAAACTGAGTCTCTTTAGAATTACCACAGTCAAGACCTCTGTTTACTTATGCTTTTCTTGCAGTTCTAGAGAGTTTTCACAAAAGGATGCCTGCTCAGGGGAGCCAGAAATACCAGTGTGTAATAGTTTGATTAAGGAATCTCCAGCATCTGCAAACACTGACATTGTTAACATCAGGCAAGGGCAGAGAATAAGAAACCCACTTGCCACTGTGATGTGGCCCTGGCCCCGGCAGGCTGTCCCAGTGGGGCACCATCACCCACCGCCTGCCATTGGCGGAGATTGGTAGCCGCACAGAGGTGGCCATGGCCGCACTCACACGCGTCCTCCCGCTGCCCAGTGCCGCCAGCTCCCAGTGCAAGGTCAGCCATGCAGACACGACGTTTAATCGGCACAGCTACTCAGGAGCAGCCTTCCTGAGCGCTGCCATTGCCGAACGTCTGCGCTAAACACTAAGAACAGGTGGCAGGTCCCAAAGCCAAAGTTCTGCAAAACTCTCTTATGGCTGGTGATAACTCTTGTCGAGGAAGGTACTTTCTGAGGTGCGTTCCCCTCAGCATTTGCTCATCGAGAAAATAGAGTAACACTTTGATCAGTACATATTCAGGGAAGAAAATACTTGCAGGACAACTCCGTGTCCCCCGAAAAGGCTCACCGAGGGAACTTACAGTGTTTAATCGGCATCCATATCATAAACCTCGGGTGCTAGAGTACAAATAAACACTCTAAAGGGTTTTAGCCACAAGGAGATAAGATCTCTCTCTGGGGAGATGGCTAGAAACTGCTCCATTGCCTTTGTGCAGACTACTGGAATGTGCTTGCTTTTCATTTCTTTCTTTGTGTCTGGCACTCTGGCCTCACAGGCAGTGTCTTAAGCCATGCAGGGTCAGGGCAAACAGAGAACTGCATTCATGGACAGATCAAGTTTATGTGAGAATCTGCTCCTCCTGTGCCCTCAATTTCCATTTGAATTGTTAATAAAATCTCAGCCTGAAAGCAGCTGATCCCATCAGTGGGGAAGTCATGCAGAGAATCCTCTAGCTCAGAAAAACAAAATTTCTTTATCTTTTTCATCCTCCTCCTACATTCGTGGGAATTATGCCATGTAGACCCCTCTGAAAGCAGCCCCCTCCTCCCCCAGCACAACACCTGATTGCCAGCCCGCAGCTTGCTCCGAAAAGGAGGGAGAGGAGGGGAGAAAAAGGGGAAGATGCACAAGCAACACTCAGCTACAGCAAAATCACAGCCACAACAATTGCACCTTCATAGCAGTTTACAGACTCCCAGACACCTTCAGGCAAAAGGAAACAAAGCTATTTCATTTTTTAAGTTAATTTCCAACAGCTGATAACACTAGCTGTAAGACTTTCCCACAGCTTTATGACACCACATGATCTACAGGGCCACAGAGATAATAAAAGGTCACACATAAAGGAAAGAACAGAGCCATACCCCAATTAATTTGGTCTCCCCATGCAAAAAAATGTACAGGAACAAGAGCCGATATTTGCTGCAGGCAGCAGACATGCATCTCCTAACCTTGCCACGCTCTAACTGGGCCTCTTGCTTCTTCTGCCTTTGCTCCTCGCAAACTGTTTTAATATTGAACGCTTTTCAGAGGGATGGGCTGATGAACGAAAACATGAATTTCCTGCTTGCCCTTTAAGGTGGGTTAAAGGGGGTGCTAGTAATCAATTATAGAACAAAAAGCAAAAGACAGACTAAAGGTTTTACAAACTCAACATGTTACAGTTTACTCTCTGCTTTCTAACTAAAGTATCCCCCTTTACTCTTTTCTCAAAAATGAATACATGTATTTTTAGGGATGAGTATAAAACAGTATTCAAATAAATCCTGCGTAAACACAACAACTCAGAGAGACTGCTGCAAATTTTATTTGTTCTTCAGAGTAGCACATCAGCCCTGAACTACAGTAAGTGTTCTAAATATACACTGGAATGTAAAATCTTGCGGTTCTGAGTTTTGCCTGTTCCCAGCCCCAGCCTCCACTCTCTTCTCCTAATAGGATGGGACAATGTTGCTTCTTGCAGTAGCCACTGGAATGAGAAAAGCTGTACGGAGGCTACAGGACCAATCCTGCCCACCCAAAGGCTTCCTTGTCTGCCTGGTGACCCAACTGGGCTTGCTCTTTGGAATAAGTACAAAATCCTGAAAAAGCAGAATGTACCTTTGCCTATCTCAGAAGAGAGATTGGCTGAATCATTGGTTTATATCATTAGTCAAAGAATATCCTTATTGTGATAGTATCTCATACTCAATTAAAAATAATGCAGGTTTGGATTGAGGGAGATGACAACGTCGTACGGAATCAATCCAGCAAAACTAATATCAATAAAGGATACAATGCAGCAGGTGCTTAGGAATGGGCATTTTTACCATGTTATTTTCAGGGCTTGATTTTGCACATTTTTAGCTAGAGCTGGTAGAATTGCTCCTTGAGAAACGTAACCAATGGGTTGAGCCTTGAAGTCTGTTCACCAGGTGTCTGCAAGTAGGTCATGGGTGTTATTAATTACTTCATTAGTCACAAGTCCTTGAACAGTGTGTGCAAACATATTTGACCCTATGACACAACTTTTAACTGGCCGATACGAACAATCACTACTCGTTATTCAGAATGCGTGACTGGTCACTTAATTCGTAAAATTGTGCTCTCTTTCCCCGATTGGTAGTCCATGCTGTGTATAAAAGAAGGTTCACTAACTTTCTTCAAATGCTTGTAACTGCCAAAGGAAACTGTTAAAATGCTTTGTTCAAGTGGGATTTTCAGTACAACTGTTCTTGAAAGTACATGTTGCCATTTTTTCCTGCACAGAATCTACGAGTTGTGAATATCCGTGGCTTTGACTTCATGCTATGAATATCTAAAGAGCTGCACAGGGAGCAGAGGAAGAGTGGATAGCTTCATTAAACCCTGAGGTGCACACTCACAGAACACACTGATTGCTGTGTATAATTTACAATTTCATCTTATCATCTAACGCTATGACAAGATGCTTACAAGCTTCCTTGCCCAAATGACCTTCTCCTTTCCTCCCCACTGCCATAAAACTTAGAGAACTCTCCTTTCTTCTTTTTTTGTACAGTTATCCTCTACTCATTCAAATACCTCCTTAAAACTCCTTTCTCTTGGATAGCTTATTGATGCTCACTCATATTTTATGGATACAGTGAAAGCTGCCACATCAGAGCACTAAATACAACAACCGAGAGCAACTGCAAAGCAGAAGAATGTCCTTTCATTAAAGCCAGACCTGAAACGCAATTAAGAGTGCGTGAGGATACAGGGTGGGGAGCAGAACTGCATAGAAAGACACTGCATAAAAATGATGCATTACATATGTACGTGTTTATAAGCATACACACAGTACAATGTAGTACACATCTCACTATTTTTATTTATCTGTAACCATTTAAAACACATCAACTGTAACCTCAACTTAATCTTTTGTACTCAGTGGGAATTTCTGTCAAGACCAATAGGAAGAGTATAATGGGAATAACAGAATGCCCTCTCATTAGTCTGTTTTGTTGTTCGTTTGGGGGTTTTTTGGTCAATTTATTTCTGAACTATTTGCTTTTTTAAAAAATGAATATTTCATACATAAAATAGACATGTTTTGAACTAGCTAAGAATGGAAAGCCCCATCAGTACACATAAATATTTTCATCCTCTTTGAAATACTCTCATTATTGCTCTTAAAAAAAAAAAAAAAAGAAAAAAAGAAAAAGAAACAAAAGAAAAAAAAAATTGGCAGAGTTTACATCTGTGATCTTTATCTAATTTAAAATAGCAAATCTTAACAGCTTTATCAGGCTTTTGCCATAAAATAAATCTGAAGGATGAGAAAAAATGGAAGAAAGTTAACTTCACCTTATAAAAAAAGAACCTGGACTAAAATGCAGGCTCCTCCACATGATCTGGTAAAATTGTCACTTATTTTCCCTTAGGAGATTAAGGCAGACCAAGAAAAAGCATGGTAAAATTCAGGAACTAAATCTGCAATTTACAAATTGTAGTTGAATGCTCCAACTGAGTGATCAGTTTTCCTCAAGACCTATTTTCTAATTCATTTTACAAATAAATTTTCTAGGTGTAAATACGCGTTCTCTACAAAACAGTCTGTGAGCCATAAAGGGTCTAATCACTGATAGCTTTTCTTGTGCTTTCTTAAAAAAAAAAAACATAGCAGTACGCCTCAATTTTTTATAATAATATTTTGAAGATGCAGTGGTTTAAAAAAAAAAATGACTTTGAAAGAGTTTTATATCAGTATATTAACAATTACCTATGCTAGTTCTTGAATGACTGTTTCCTATAAATGTTTACAAAGGGCACACCACAATGACAACATGTATAAGATAAAGTTTATTCACTTGTTTAAATAATGCACTTAAGCATTCTGATAACATTCTATAAACTCAATACTATCTGCTGTTTTGGCAGGTAGTAAGCTGACAGCAAAACACATGCATTCTTAAGGAACTGCATGTAACCAAAGCACGAAGTCAACAGACCTCCCTTTCAACAAAATCTAAAGCATTAACCAAATATGTGCAGAAGTAACAATGCCACATATCTTTCTTTCTATAGGCTTTATTTTTTTTTTTTTTCCTGTCTTATGTGTATATAAAATCAAATTAGATTTTAGATAAAGTGGAGGTGAATTTTTGTAAGTTTAGGAAGCTGATAACTCAGCAAGTTACAAAGTCAGAACTACCTATTGAGGTCATCCAGATGTTATCTATTGTGCCCCATGCAGACCAGTACATGGGCTTTTTAACTGTGCCTAATTATATACTGTACTTATAATGTAAACAATTTGATTGAGGAATTAGACTTTAAATACTAACTTATGTAAATTTGAGTGCAGATCCCTTAAAATGAGATTACAAATTTAATTAAATGGCACTTTCACCTTCCCTTCAGCAAGGGCATATCTTTGAACATCATTACTTGCTGTAAATGCACTGCCAAATATGTTAGAAAAAAAAATAATAATTAACCCATATAAAATATTTGTCATTGGAGAAATAACATCTGCACTTCCCTGAGTTCACCAAAAAGTACAGTCGAAGATTTTATTTTAAACAAGTGCTCATGAAAACAAACTTCTACAAACTATATGGTGTGCTTTAAAATACATTTCTTCCTTTATCAAAAATTACATTTAGGACATTAAGATAAGATTTTAAGATTCTATAAATATCCTACCAGTCTTTCTATCTAAAGAGGGAAATAAAAGATATTCCCTAAATACACTTAGATGAATATTCAAAAGCAAAAACAGCAAAACTTTGTTTTCTAAGCTTTTAAAGGCATGTTTTTAACCCCAAACACCATATTTTATTGATTCTATAAGATCTTTACAAAATCTGTAGGACAGCTTATTATGAAAAGGTGGAGGAAAACGCATCCCAATACATCTGTGAAGATGGCAGTCATCATCCTAGTTTGCTGTCTCTTCAGCTAGCTCAGGAACAGCCAGAAAGGCCAAAATTACACGGATATTAAAATAAAATGAAAAAACAACAACAAAAAAAAGGCAAAAAAAAACCAAAACCAAAAACGTAACACAAAAGAAAACAAGCAAACCAACAAATCAAGGCAAGCAAGCAAAGCAGCCGCAAGTAACGCCTTTCTACTCTCCATGCCAGGCTGGAAGGAGCAGGGAAGAGTAAACAATGTGCAAAAAGTTCATGAGCAGTCTCATCACTGTTTCAGGGTCCTTCTGTGCATAAATTGAGTCTCTCTACTCAAACAGTCTGACTAAAATTGAGCATCTTTATTTCAGAAGTGGTATCCAGTATTTCTAATGTAGAGGCAGCTTTGTATGACTCTTTCCTGCTTAGCATGTGCAATTTCAGGGATGTGATGACACAACTTTATTAGCTTTCTCACTTCTTCAGGTATCTTTCCATCTCCTCTGTTGCATATTGTGAGGCCCTGAACCTTCAGTGCATCAATCATATGCCTGCACAGCAAACAAAGGCATAAGCTTCTGTTGGCATTTAATTCATTTAGCTTAATCTAGCAAACATAGATGGAAGTGGCAGGAATGATGAGACATGGCTTCTGGAACCTGTGCTGACAACTTCTTGGGTACCCCAGGCACACCTTGATTGTGTTTTCCTTGACAGTGTTCTCCGACTTGTTTAAGTAGCTAGTCACAAATCTGCTACACGTACTATTAATTTACTCCTTTTTGCTAAGCAAAAAGAAGAAAGCCTTTTTGCTAAACAAAAAGAAGAAAGCCCAAATCACAATGCTGGTTTTTTTTGTGGGTTTTTTTTTTTCACTTCCATATTTTCCAAGCTCTCCAATTCTTCTGTGTCCCAACAATCAAAGAATGTGAATATCTGAATATATATCACTGAACTTCCAATAACAGGGCAGTACATTTCCTGGAGGGCTACTTTGTTTCGGGACAGCAACACATTCCAAAGGAAAAAAAAAAAAAAAATCAGTTCAAAATCAGAAATCTAAGTTTAGTTAATTCTAGCTTTTAATATTTACTTAGATCCTTAAGGATCTGAGACTTGCTGACAATAAAAAATGTTGAGAGGTCTAATTTTGCAGTATTCTCATTGTGGCACACTCAGATGCCCAATGTGATTTTTAACTTCTGCTATGATGACAAAGTGAGATTGAAAATCTGGGAGAATGTAAGGAATGTCTTTTCAGTAGTTAATGTTAATGTTCTCCAGCTTGGGGGGGAGGAAGAAAACAACAAAAAAAAAACCTTTAGAAGTAGAAGGCATTTCTGCCTTGTCTGTGATATACTACCTAAAGTATTTTCAAATTAGTTCATTAAACTATCTCAGAATTTTCAGCTAAAATCAATATACATTTATAGCTAACAGTGATAGATCAGGAATACAAAGACAAGGACAAACAACAAATATCCAGTGAAGGTTTTCTGAAATATGAAAAAGTGTAGGGTAGTTGAGTGGTTATCACCTGAGAGAGCAGATACTGCAAGAGGTTAGGAGATTACTGAGAAAATGGGTCCTGCAACACCTGATAGTCAGCAAGCAGACAGATGTTGCATCCTCTACATGGAAATCCTATTTAGGTGAGTGTGGTGGATGCTCATCTCATAAGGGGATCATCTCGTCTTGATTACTAAATGCAGTGGAATACTATAGCTTGTGACTATATCTATATGATAAACTTACTGTCAGTGGCAGCAGACACTGGAAAAGAACTGTGTGCTTATTTCCTCCACACTCTGTCCTTTGGCCAACTTCTGATCTGTCTCCAGCTGCCTCATGGGTCAGCAGTCACCACATCAGCCATTGGCAAATGAAGGAATCAGCTCCCACTTCCTTGCCATAGCTGGAGGTGAGGAAATCCTGCCAAGCTACAGGGATGTTATATCAGTATTGCTAAAGACATGATCCTGGGCAGTTTATCACAGGGTTCTGTAAGGTTACTGACAGGGATCAAATGTGAAATTCATCTTTGGGAATATCTTCAGAGATCTATTCTCATTTACTACCTGAAAGAGTTCCTGTGATAGCAGAAACTCTATTCATATGATTAAGGCAATCATGAGTGAAGTTAGTGCTACTAATCACAACTGGAATTAATAGGTACAGTAGGAAACAAGATTACATGATAAATCACTTTTTATAGCAAATTTTTTAAAGATGGAAAGGAGGAAAAACTCAATACAATGTAAAATGTTCAGCTAGCTAAAAGATCAAACAAAAAGTAATAGTCCAAGAAATGGTTGCAGTCAAATCTCACAATTTGAACAAGAGCATAAATCTGAGAAGATAAAGTAAATAAATGTGAATAAAAGTACATGAAATTTTTAAATTAAATCAGAAAATAATGGGTTCAATTCTAAAGGGAACAGTGTGTGCCAGAATATTGAGTTATACATTGCTTTATTGAAGAGTAGGTCAAGATCTTATCAGCTCTATTATGAGGAATGTCAATAAAAGGCTGTGCAATGATAAAATGTTTAATTAAAAATGAACATTGTGCAACATATGAACTCTTTGTGTTATACAGAAAGAGAAGTCAAATGTATTATGTTCTTCAAGTTGCAAATTGCACCAAATCTTTTTGCTCCCCCCCCATTCCCAACTGTACATTCTTATCAGTATGAAATCTTGTATAAAAATAGATTTATTTATATTGGATCCTTAACAAATTAGTTTAGGATCGTCTACCTCCAGGGTGCTTCAAACACTTTGAAAATCCAGGACAACTGTGTTGAGAACACTGGGGTCTTGTTCTTGGTATTCTTCCAGTTGAATAAGTGGTATGTTTTGTCAAGTTAATTAAAAAAGTAAAGTCTTAACAATGATGCATGTTGATGAAAAAGTAATAGAAACTAGCAAGATTAATTTTTTACTTCATTATTTTAATATACACGCGTACAGCGTTAGCATCCTAAAGATCTCTAACAACTCAGTAGAGTGACACTATGAAGAAAGTATGAATGTTTTGTAAGGTGTGAATGACCTGTAGATGATTCATGTTCCAACAATAGTAGTGTGAGAGAGTCTGTTACTAAAGCAAAAAATTAATCCTTACTAACCATTTCTATTCGTGGAGTAAAAACAAACTTATCAAATCAACAGTTAGCAAAGAAAAAGCAACCATACACTCATGAGAAGAGTTTGTGATCACAGATACTCGTGATATTAAAGAGCTATTAAATTATCTATTGTTTCCTTTCAGAGTTCAGTCTCATTTGTACTGTATTTACCTGTTGGATTGCCACCCTATCTTTTGGGAAATAATTCTGAAATCCTTTCTCTCTTTTTATCATATATTACTTGCTGAGTGGTGGTCTACAATTACCTCTAACAACACCATCATATTTAAGTATAGAAAAACACAGATATAGAAATGTATTTTTCTCTGAGCATAGGATCCCCCAAATCAAGAACAAATAAACTTCAATAAGAGAGAATTACTACCTAAGAAGCAGATTTGGTAGTAATATTAAAAACTAAGTCCTCAGAGGAGGTCTAGTTTGGGGCATGAATAGAGCAAATCCTTCACCAGGAGCCAGCAGATATTCCCAGGGTCATGGCCTAGCTGAAGTTAAGAGAACCCCCCTTACACACTGATCGCAGTGGGGCCAGATATCATCCCCATATTTTATTCATAGTATATCATCACAAATGGAAACTACAAATGAAGTATCATGAAGTGAGGTGCCTATAATTCATAATGTTTTCTTCCACAGTAATAGCCAAGACCTCTCCCTGAACTCCAACAGAGGCAAATTAGTTCCACATGTCAGATACCAACTGCAATATTTTCCCTTACACTTGATACACAATGAGGGAATGCATTACAGCGTAGAGCAATTAATACATTTCTTTTTGTGAAATAATGAATGGCAGGACAAGTCAGAAAAAATGTCGCTCACTTGAAAGGGGTGAATTGCTTGCCCATGAAGAATAGAGAAGTAGGAAAAGCAATCAATGGAAAATAAGATAAATTAAGCCCCCTACTGTCTTACATCTTCCTACTGGTTGTTTTAGTTGCTTCATTTCAATGCTTCTTTCTTTGCAGGTCTCCAGGTACCCCCACTTACAACATGTAGTTTATATTGCCTAGGTCACCTCTGAGTCTAGGATTACTGTCTGTCACAACCCTAACTAAGTCTGTTTAGCTTTTAAGATTTCTTGCAGTAGAAATCTAATATATAGGATAGGACTGCTAAGCATAGGCAACTTGTGCATTTTGCATGCTCTGGGGTATCCTGCCAAGGGCTCAGCTGCTGCTCCAGATGGTCACGGATCTATTGCAGGTTGTGTGTCATATTTACCAGTCCCATGTTTAAGTGACATACTCTCACCTCAATATGTCTTTACCAGTGAGAAAATAGTAAACTGGAACCAATGCCCTTAGGCAGTGTCTATTTATTGCACTGCACTTTGACCAGAAATGATGTGAGCTCATAGGAAAACATTTCTCAAAATCACTCTCATTAAACCGTTCTATTAAGTAAAACATTGATTACAGAGTGTTAATTAAGATATATTATTTCTAATAACACATTCTTAGGAACTACAGAGTATAATTTCAGTCATAGGTAACAATCACAACATCCCAAGAATGTTTTAGAAAATTACTGCGAGACTAACAAAACCTCAAAGAACATTAGAGCCCAGTATAACACTTTGAAGTGTTAGCAGCTCTGCTTGGTTGAAACCAACACATAGGAAGCCATTACAAATGACAAATCAGAGTGAAGCAAATTATGGATCTAACAAAATAACTTCGTAACTGTCCTTTCCATTGTCATACTTCTGCAATTACCCTTTTGCCCTTCCGAGTTTTTCACCAAAGAGTCCTCTCCAAGCAAGTCTCTTCCACTGTGTTCTCAATTCTAAGTCTTTCATATGTATTGCCTTTTGTTTCTCAGCTCCATTTTGCTCTTTTTTTTTTTTTTTTTTTGCAGCACCAAAGTAAGAATGACCATGTGTACTTGCTTCTACTGTTACTAATGCAATGGTCTTGAAAACTACAATCCTGTTATAGAATTGTAAGAATTCTCCCCACTATATAAACCATTGATATTTTAGACACTCATTTATTTCAAAGCCAATTATAGGAATCTAAATATATCCTTCTCTTTCCAGGTTCTGCTGGTGATAATGAGTGGTGAATTCTGCTGCAGTGTTACAAGATACTTTAAATGTACCTTCTGCTGATAATTTTAGAAGTATAACCAATGGCAGCAATAGTTGTGAGGTCAGGTATTTCTCCAAACTTTAGAAGATTTAAATACTCATTTACCTTAATTTACATTAGACAGAAAAGTAACTCCAATCTCATGGAAAACAAAGAAACATACCTTATTCTAAGAGACCTCTTCCATTTTACCAATATTACTCAGTGCTGCATGTGACGTCACCAGAAGAATGGAGCATCACACCAGAAAGAAGCTGACATCTACAGAAAATGTTACTTTCCAGGCCTGTAATATAAAGACAATGCACAGTTCACTCAGAAACAATGACTCCATAAAATTCTGAGATTATTGTTGTTCAGGTCATCTTTCTCAAATTTGCCCTGCTCAACAAGGAAAAAAAAAAGAGGTCTTTATTTTGTTTGTTTGTTTGTATTTAAAGGCAAAAACCTCCACCATTCCTAACTTTGAAAACTCAGTTTGATATGTAGAATTCAAGCTTTTTTTAATCGTTTCTGCAGCATCACCAACAATAATCTTGATCCAATATCATAAAAGGCATATATTTGACAAAGTGATTTTTGCCATTTATAAGTATGGATACTGTTACTTGCATGTATGAGCTTTCTTGTATTTCCAAGGTACCTAATATACCACAGAATGTTGAAAACCACGGTAACAGTTACACAGTATATAGGAACTGCAAAAGTGTGAAGCTAAGCATTACAGAGTTAGATGTAGATGATCTAAGGATGTCTATATATGTGGAAGTGAAAGTTACATTACTGCAATTTCATTAATTTTTCTGATAAAGCATAACCAAAGTGGAAGTGGACTTTTGCTCCTAAATTTGCATGTTCTTGTATACATGCAATATGAATACACACACACAAAGGATAAGTGAAGACAGATTTGATAATTGAAGAATAAATGGAGATCACAAAGAATATAAATCCCATTATATATATATATATATTTCTTCACAAATTCTGTTTTCCGGTCATCGGCCAATTTTGAGCCAAATTCAAGATACTTTATAAGCATACATAACTTCAATAGAGTGACAATGAAATTTACAAAAGATCAATTTAATCTTGCATTGCACAAAACATCAGTAACTTCATATACCCATTACCCTTTTTGTCTGGAGTAGCAGAACGTCACTAGGACTATTTAACTAACACAGATTATGCAGATAACGAAGTGTATCATTTTAAGGCAAGAAGAAAGTGTAACAGGTTTTTGGAGTCTGAAAGATTTTTTAGCAACTGAAGACATTTTCTGTATTTTGTACTAAGACGTTTGTAAACCTGCAAAATGCAAATGTATTTTTTTTATAATTGATGCTTCTGATGATTAAGTAGTTATTTTTCCAAGGCAAATTTACTTTTTAAATTGGAAGTAATATAAGCAAAGCAATAGCTATGCAAAACTACAAGGCAATTGATCCTGGTATATTATCCATCCCTTTAGTTAACCTTGAGTGTTGAATTATGTCTAGTCTATGTGTTTATCATTTCTAGGTATGGATATATACATGATTACAAGACTAAACCTCAGGAGACCCATGGTTCAAAATGTAAGCTCTGCATATACTATAGATGAGCAGGCCCAAAGAAGAAAACAAGCTTGGCATGTTTCTAATTGGTTTTCTTTATTAGCATTCACAGAAATCCCCACAGGCAAAGCCATACGCAGTTAAAAGTACTGAGTTTTAACTATTTTTAGTGTAATATAGTTAACCCTTAAGATATAGATTTTAATACAGGTAGGCACTGGCGTTGTTGGTTTTGTTAGGAAGCTTATAAAATAAATTTAAATGCTATTCCTTCACATAGTAGCCATTCAATACGAAACTCAGCAATTGTACCACAGTATGACTTTTTCCTTCACATACTTTCACAGTGATTCAATCTTCATAAGAGGCATAGGAGAGTAACTTGAAACATATACTGCTGTCCTAAAAATTTCAGAGCTTTCAGTGCATAAACATTTATGAAGAACATTTAATGCAACTTCATCTTTCTCAAAGAACTCAGGTCAGATCTACTTTGAATATGCTGAAACAGTAACAGCAGCACATTTTACTTCATAGCTGAGCAAACATGGGATTTAATATACAGATTATAAAGACAAAGAATCAAAATTTATCAAATTAGAAAATAAAAGGTATGTTCAACATTATAAAGTGTAACTCTTTGATAAGGAACTATAGCACACCTAACTGAAATCATCACTTTGTGGAGGGTCACAAGCAGAGTTACAATGGAAATCAAAATTTTTATTCCTTAACAAAACAAATCAAAACTCAGTGAGAGACAACAGAGCAATATCAAGAACAAATCCCATGATACTGAGACATTACATGCTAAATGCCATCACAGTTTTTTCTTGGACAGGACGCGAGAATTTAAGCCAAGTGCAATAGAAAGAAATTACCACGAAATATTAATGCCTTCCACTACTGAGGGAAAAGAGTAAAACGTGCATAGAGAAATAAAATCTCCAAAATTTGCCTGAGAACTCTAGAAATTGAACCATTTTCTAAATGTTAGATATTGTATTGTTCTGCTCGTAGCCAAGCTCTCAAATGAAACATTATAGTGATCCAGACCTATATGATTTCTTGTTTTCCAAAAATGAAAAACCAATACCACATTCTGAGGACCACACATTTTCAGACAATCACCAGAGCAGCACCTGAAGAACTTGAAACTACTCTTCTTTCTTTGAAGTATTCAAAAAATAAAGGAAGATCACAGGCCTGTCCAAAAAATTGAGACAAACAGGAAAAGTGGATACTCTGAAAAACACATTGAATACTGAAGTCATCATTGGTTGAACATAATGCTCTTCCCTTTTTCCAAGAGTTACAGTAAATATCCAACAAAACGCTATAAAGATTCACAACATTCAAAATATTGAGCATAGGTGATTTTATGACATCTACAACTAAGAATAGTATTTGTCACTTCGATTTTTGTTTCCCTATTTATATGAGTACTAACCTCAATCTTTCACGACTATTGTAAATATTTCGACACTAAAAAAAAAGTTCAACAGGAGAGATCCTACTCAGAAAAAAAAAAAAATCTGTTAAAGTAGAAATGAGCTTTTTCTTCGTACACAAACTGCAAATATTATGTACTGTTAGTGGACCTTGGACTTTCAGTACTTCACCATTTCAGTGTGATCCCATTCCAGCTTCAGAATGAGTTGACAGGGAGTAACAGCATAAAGTTAGTCTGCTGATATCTGATCTTTGTCCACTTGGGATGAAGCTTCTGAATAAGAATTTGTTATAGGAAGCACCATCCTTCCCTGCTTCAGTTGGCTTCACTATTTACATATTTTATTCACTGTGAGCATTAAAAATATATTGCCTACAAGGACCCCTCAAATAGATCATCTCCAAGTCACATTTTTTGTATGGGGCAACCCACCAGATGAGTTTCTCCATTCCACCTAGGACATAACACTCACAGGGAGGGGATGGTCTTGAAATTAAACTGTGCCACTAATCAGAAATCATTTTTATTTCTACACCACGATAAACAATTCCATTAGTGCTACCTCATCTTATCCTAAAAGACTTGTATAGATATATTGGACTGTAATGATGTGAAAGAACCTCTAGCTTAAGAAAATGTGCAGCAGGCAAAGCAGTACTAGTCTGAATGTAGTTTATTCAGCGTTTGGCCACATCCTACAAGAAACCCTCAACATCCTATTTTACTATTAGTAAGCTAAAGAAAACATTTTATGAGCCATCTTTGATTATTTCTGAAAGTAGATATGCTAATGGTCTGAACATCTTAAATTGGTGTCTCTTCAGTGGATAAAAGGAAATGTTCCAATCCTTGCTTTCATGCTAACACTATATTCACCTTGGTGCAACATTTTGATAAAAATACTCCTTCAGAATTCAGTGCCTTGATAGCAGATAATTTTCAGTCTGGTGAGGAAAGTAAGAGAACAAAGATAAGTTCTGAGCTCATGAAATACAGAAAGAGAACCAAGGTGTTATCTTCTTTTTTCTCCTTTCAAATGGCAAAAGACTACATCCTGGCATTTTTTTCATTTATTATTTTCCCATTGCCTTTTTTTGTTTTTCTCTCTCAAGAGGAAAACAGAATCTGAAACACTCTCTTCTTAATTCTAAGGTTTTATATTTAAAACTATTACAGTAATCCAGTAAAATCTTCAAAAGTACTTGGGTAGTGTCATCTCAGTTCTCCTTTGAAGACAACTGAATATGTAATTACCAACTGACCAAAGAAGTGAGTCACTAAGTTTACAAGTATTTTTTTCCTACTTCCTTATTTCACCAGTATGATTCCTTGAAATCCATTTTCGTTTCATCCAGAATCCATTATGTTGATGAATTTGCTTAAACATACTTAATCTTATTAAAACCAGACACTTAATTTGTTTAGCTAACTCGTGTTAAATACCAAGAAGCCAGCAGGCAAAGGTTTAATGACACCTATTCCTATTATTTTCACTGAAGTATCACTATTCAGAGCAGAAAGAATACCACACTAAATATCCACGGCTAAAGATGAAGTTTAAAATAGGTCTGCATTCTCTTCTTCAGAAATGCATCCCAGAAAGAGCACCCATCAAGATGAGGACTGTTGCTCTGAATTTACAACAGCGCAACAAACCGCCTGAGCTGGCACTAGTAAAGCCTGTATTTCTGAGGAACGGGACATCAGTAACTGGAAGAACAGGGTACATGAATTCCATCAGCTGGTTCATTTCAAAATAAAGTTCTCCTTAACTAGATTCATGACAGACAGATACTATGATGGTAAGGTGATATGAACAAAGAGGATCAAGAGTATTCTGTTTCATGTTAAGGTATGGTCAGATTTTTGTGCACTAAAAATGTAGGAATGTTTAGAACATAATAAAAGTCATTCTCCAGAATTCTAAAAAGTCTGTAACTCAAATTTAACAATTTAGCAGACTCTGAAAATAATGTTTTACGTGAATTAATGCTGGATCTGCTTTCATCTTTGTAATTTGAAACTACAACTCTTTACACATTCTTTTCCTTGTTTTCATATAAATATTTATTTCACCGAACAAGATCTAGATGGCTAAAGTGCTATTCCTGACTTTCAAAGCCTCTGGAGTTGATCTGAGAAGATGCAACCAGTCCACAGATCTTTGAACATTTTTAGAATGGATCTTATAAATAGAATTGTGAGGTTTTCAAACATGGGTAAATATTTCCTTGATGTGTCCATACACCATGAGAAAGGTCACTTCTCTCATGTCATTCAGTCAAAAACAGAAGTGCTAGGATTCTTTTCTAAACTTGTTTGAGCTAGTGTGCCAACTGGAAAATAAACCAGATGTGACATCATCTCTAGATGATATACTCAATTTGATACCTACCACAATATAATGAAAAAAAAAAAAAAGATTAATTCCCAGGACTTTGATCAAACAAAGGTTTGTGGCTTTTTTTCCCTTCCCCATAAAGGACTCATACACAGTGTTGCTAGTCTGGTAAGGAAACTAATTATCCAAACACATTATCCAAATACATATAAAGGTCTGCAGCCTTTTTATTTAGAATCATAGAATCAAATCATTAAGGTTGGAAAAGACCTCTAATATCATCTAGACCAATTGCTGACTCATCACCACCATGCCCACTAACCATGTCCCCAAATGTCACATCTACACGTTCTTTTTTAAAACCTTCAGGGATGGTGACTCCACCATCTCCCTGGGTCTGTTCCAATGCATTACCTCTCTTTCTGAGAAAACATTTTTCCTAATATCCAAACTAAACCTCCCCCTGGGGCAATTTAAAACCAGTGCCTGTCGTCCTATCACTAGTTACCTGGGAGAAGAGGCCAACACTTACCTTGCTACAATTTCCTTTCAGGTCGTTATAGAGAGTGATGAGGTCTCCCCTGAGCCTTCTCTTCTCCAGATTGAACAATCTCAGCTCCCTCAGGCACTCCTCATAAGACTTGTGCTCCAGATCCTTTTCCGGTTTCACTGCCCTTCTTTGGACATGCTCCAGGGCCTCAATGTCTTTCTTGTAGTGAGGGGCCCAAAACTCAACACACTACTCAAAGAGTGGCCTCACCAGGGCCAAGTACAGGGAGCCAATCTATTCCTTAGACCTGCTGACTACACATTTCTGATCCAAGCCAGGATGCCGTTGGCCTTCTTGTCCATTGGGCACAGTACTGGCTTATTAGTTACAGCCAGCTGTGACTAATATTGACTAATACCTCCAGATCCTTGTCCTCCACACATCTTTCCAGCTACTCTGCCCCAAGCCTGTAGCACTGAATGGGGCTGTTGTGACCAAAGTGCAGGACCCGGCAGCTGGTCTTATTACAGTTCACACAATTAGCCTCAGCTAAGCAATCCAGCCTGTGAACGGCTTTCCTATGCTCAGGCAGATTAACACTTCCTCCCAGCTTGATGTCATCCACAAACTTACTGCGGTTGCACTTAATCTCTTAGTCCAGATCATCAATAAATATTTTAAACAGGACAGGCCCCACTACTGACCCCTGGGGAACACCACTTGTTACCAGTCACCAGCTGAATGTGACTCCACTTATCACCACGCTCTAGGCCCAGCCATCCATCCAGTTCTTTACCCAGCAAAGAGTGTACCTGTCCAAGCTGTGGGCTGACAGCTTCTCCAGGAGAATACTGTGGGACACAGTGCTGAAGGCTTTGCTGAAGTCTAGACAGACTACATCAACAGCCTTTCCCTCAATCATTAGGCAGATTACTTTTCTTTTTTATTGTTATAATCGCTGTAATTTATAATGTAAAACAGTATCATAGAC
Organism: Chrysolophus pictus; assembly: GCA_037305975.1. NCBI lineage: Eukaryota > Metazoa > Chordata > Aves > Galliformes > Phasianidae > Chrysolophus > Chrysolophus pictus. The sequence continues at coordinate 97,070,650 of CM074576.1, forward strand.
AAGAGATGTTTCTTTTTACTAAAGAGAAATTAAGTAGGAAATTCACAAAAGCAATAAATAAATAACTAAATAAATAGGGGGCAGGAATCTTTACCTGCAATCTTCAAGTCTATTTCTCTTTAGAAAATGTCTTCCGCAATTTCCATTTGTAGACATTTGTTTTTTGAGAGCAGATTATTACAGAAAATAAAGCTTCAGAATGAATTTGAAATGTATTTTGCACCAGCCATAGATCTGGCCCAGTGCATTTGTCACTTTACCATATGTGTACTAGAATTAATCTTTATACTGTGCAAGGCTTCCCCCATAGCTTCACACTAGAGAAGATCACAGAGAGTTATTGGATTTATTATCCTTTTATTGATCTTCCAAAGGCATTTGGATGGATTGATTCTGATACACTGCTCCTTAGACATATTAGACAGATTACATAAACAACAAATTTCAGAGCAGCTGACTGTGACCAGGTCAATATCTCACAGGAAGTTCTTGCTCACACATACTTATTCCTTGCCAGGAACATGTCAGTCTTCTTTCTGATCTACAGCTGTCAACTTATGACATACAAAACAGACTACAAACTGGGAGATTTAAAGCATCCTAATTTTTGTCTTTTGAAATTAGACTATATTTGTGGCTTAATAATATGCTGCACTGCATAAATACTCTGAAATGCTTCATTATTCTACTGTTATCTAACTATCAAAAGGAAATGTGTCTTCAAAGATGAGTCACTTTTGTATTACCACTTTTTGCTTTCAAACCTGCCAACTTCTGACAAAATGGACAGCCCTCTGCAGGATGATTTAGTTTTAATTGTGAAGCAGAACAAAAAGAATAAAGCACATTTAGCAACTTTTTAAAAGGTGACATGATAGACTCTGACAAGGGAATGTGAGGCTTATCACAGAAGATTCAAAGCCTAACACAGTTTTTTCCTTACTATGCTAAATACATCTCATGCTTGTGAACTGCTCCCCTTGCAACGAGTCTCATCGCGCTGCCCAGTAATTATGGGCTACTTCTCTTTGCAATCCAGGCACATTCCCTATGGAATTAGAAGTGCTTATACCCTACAAAAACCAATGTTATGCTCAGCCAAGGACTATGTACAAGAGCTGATCCAAAAGTAATGCCTTCTATTTTATTATATTGGCCCACAATGTCAGAGGTGGATGTTGGTATGGCAGTAGAGGTTGGACCTTCCCACCAATATTACATTACGTTCTGTTGCCCTATGACAGATGGCAACAGAGGAGTCTGACAAGTAGGATCTGACATGGTAAACTGTGTGAAGCAAAGGTGTGTCACTGAATTCCTCCATGTGGAAGAAATTTTACCCACTGACATTCATTGACGCTTGCTGAACATTTATGAAGATCAAATAGTGGATGTGAATACACTCAGATGGTGGATTGTGTGTTTCAGCAGTGGCAACAGAAATGGGAAAGACAAGCCACGTTCCGGATGGCTGTGCAGATTTTTGTGAGCGTGACATGCAGGCTCTTGTTCATCGCTGGAAAAAATGCTTATCTACTGGTGGTAACTATGTTGAAAAACAGTGTTTTGAAGCTGTGAACTTGCTTTGTCAAACAGGATTATTGTGTTCTTTGTATCTGTTGTAGTTTTCATGGAAATAAATAGGAGCCATTGCTTTCATAGCAATCTAGGTATTTCTAAACCTGAAGTTTGGCTCCACCACTCCACTTGCATTGGATTTGTAGGAGCCACCCAGCACAATCTTCCTGAAAGCCCAGGTCTCCTCCAGGCACAGCAGGCTCAGCTAACCAAACCACTAGCTCAAGTGTTTCAAGTCCAGGGATGGAGGAGCCTGTAATCAGGCTCTTTGCCTTGTCTTTTCTGTGTTTCAGCTCTCATCTGAACTGAAGAAAAAGCTGGGTAGGAAGGAGAGAAGAAGACCACAGTGCAAAAGTTCTTAGAGTGCTTACCAGATGCTGCCTCAAATTAATCAACAAGCAATAATGAGGAAGAGGACTTAATCCCACTTTTTGTTAGATTTGTTTAGAACTCCTGAAGCTAGATTTCCTGAAGCAGCATTTACTTCCAGATTACCTTTTTGTCTTCAAAAGACACGCCAACCACGAAAAGGAAATGCAATAGTTTTGTCAAGTTCCTCCAACTCTTTTTCCTTTATATTATAAATACAAAAATATAATGATTAGGCCAGCTGCAAAAAGAGCAAAAATGAAAATGCTGTTCCATATCTTTTTTTTTTTTTTTTTTTTTTTTTTTGCATTAAATGATCAATACACACACCAGTTCCCCCTCAAGAAAACGTTCTAACTGCCAGGATGATTCTGGATACATTTTGGTACTGAGGACTTCATGAATTTTTCAGCTATGAATACCTGATGAACATTTCAAATCTAGTTTGTGTCTGTGGTTTGAATAGACAACTGGGGAGTATCTCCCATGTTAACTTCATCTGAAACTAAATGAGTTCACATGCTCTAAGATCATTTCATGATGTGACTGAAAGCACAAAAAATGAAGATGACTTTTTTTTTCCAAGTCTGCTTCATGTGTACCCATGTGAATTCCTTCTGGTATCAATGGAGACAACTTATAACTCAGAAGCAGCCTGAGCAGAGGTTTTGAGATGGGTGGCTGAATTATTGATCAGAGAATACTAAAAGAAAAGATAACAAGTACACTCAGAGAAATTTATCCACTGGAAACATTTCCCCCAGTAAATATAGAGTAACTTCAGAATTATTAAAAATAAACTGAAAAGGAACTGGATATTAAGTTAATCTGAATATTTTCCAGATCAATTCAAGGTACCAGCCGAAAGACAAATGTATAAATCTACAGAGAGACAGAAATAGCAGGTACTTTTTTTCTGTTGATACTATGAATGTACTATGAATACAAAAAAAAAAAAAAAAAAGTATAGTGTTGAACAGAAAATAGTCTTCACACCATAAGTCCTTACCAGGACAGAAGACTTCTCATTTAAATTATGCAGCTAGCAAAAGGAAAAAGTTTTACAGAATCTTTGAGAACATGTGGCTTTTTTTCACATAATTAGGTGGACCCTAAAGGTGAACAACAAAGAAGAAAAATGATGAAAATGAACTTACTCCTTATGAGATACTTAAAAGTTCCTCTATAAAGTCTTCTAAGAATTCAAAGTTTACCTGAAGGTATTTCAGCTCTCATCTCTTCCCATCTATACCCATGCATTTCTGAAGGACTAGAAATTCAGAATTCACAGCTCACTGCCTTCAGTATTAAGGGAACAATTGATCCAAACCATGCATGCTGGGATTTTCAAAGAAGCCTGAGGTAATAAAGCGTTCAAATTACATTTAAATTCAATGGGAGTAGACTTTTAATTCCTCAAGGCCTGATGAAAATTATATCTGTAGCTTCCAATAGCCTGAAACCAAAGAAATTAAAATTTTGAAAGATTTTCCGTGAACTAGCAACTATTGATTATTTAATGTCTGATTAAAATTTCTTAAAAACTGCCTCCAGAACTTCACAGTAGGAACATTAGCACTCAGATTTCTATTTTTCATAAACATCAATTCTACCTGACATTGTGTTTTATTTGACATGAAAGCTATCTGGAAAGTAATTCTGCATAGTGGTAGGCAAAGTCATAAAAGCTATCAAATGAATGCTATCATTAAAAATTTAGCTAACCAAGGAAAGATATGGTCCTTCCATAACAACATATATTAGAAAGTAAAATATTTTCATTTCATAAAGAAGGTGGAGATTTAGACTCACATCCTGCTTCCATACAAGCACAGCAAGAGGCATTCAGGATTCCAGTTATTCCAGAATAGGTTCTCCTATTCCCACGCAGTACACTTTTGATAAATAGAAAGCTAGAAAAACCTTGCTTTTGTCACAATGTAATGCAAAATTAAGCAGCCCAATACTATTTCATGAAAACAAATTTTTGGCTTTCATCCAGCTCTATGGTCCAGTCTGTGACCTTCAGGCATGAGCAACTGGTCTAATACTCCAGAAATGAGGCCCTACAGTGACCCACAGTAGAAGGCCAATGGTCACTCCTCTCTTGCCCAAGGCAGAAGTAGTATGGCCCTGACCTTTTATTATGGGGACATCAAGAGGCAACTTTACCAACATTTCTGAGAAGTCTTTAGCCTGTTGTAATTCTTACTTTACAATTCAAAAATTCTGAATACCACAATTATTGATTGTGCAGACTTTATGTTCAGAACACAGAAAGAGATCACACAGATCTCACTGTCAAGTTGCCTGTCATTCTTTAGTTGGTACTTTCAGGGTTGGGAACATTAGAAAGGCATGAGATTTGTAGAAGAATTAGAATTGTGTTAAGAGAAATCCGTGTTTGAACTATTAAGGAACAAATATCTAAAAGCAAAGATATTCTATTGTTTCAATGCAGAAATGCAGAACAGCATTACTTGTTTGCATGCCAGGTAAATTTTATTTCTGCTCTAAACATGGAGAAATGAAGGCACTGGGAAATTGTGCAACTTTCCAACAGTGAAAAGTGAATGTTAAGAACTGAGGCCAAGATTTCCAACTAACTTATATCCTGCCTACAACTGCTCTCACTGAGTTCACTTGCTGTGCAAGGCATGTTGCTTTTGCCCTATTAACCAAGTAACCCAGTGAAGAAATTTTCCTTGTTATGTATAGTTGGCTGTATATACATGCCATAAGCACAATGAACAGGAAATTTATGTAAGTAATTACCACTGCAGATGCCTGATATACTTTTTAGTTGCACATTAAGTAAGAAAAATAAGGTAGTTGTATTTTGTCTTTTTTAAGTAGATGCACGCTTCAAAAGTCTCACTTGCACATTAAACTGACGCAAGAAGAAAAATGGAAAAAATCTTAAGGGGCCACGTCCCGTATAATATATCCAAGCATGAACTGCCGCAAGTTTATGGAGCAAAGTAAACACTTTACAATATTTGTAATCAACATAGGGAGTCTTTTATCGCTTTGCAGAAACCTATGCCAAGAAGAAAATGTAGCTGTTTTATTTTTTAACGACACAGCATACTGTTAGTTTGGGGATAATGCCAAAAAACTCCATAGCGATATTCAGGGAAGAGTTGCCTAGAATCCCTTCAGTGTTTCAAAATTGAATCTGAAAGGATTGAACTCCCTTCCCCTCCCACCCTGAACTACCCCAAAGTGCTCTCAATGAAATATATAAAGAGTAGACCCATGGGAATACAGTGAGGAACTTTATGATCGTCTGGGTCTGACCTACAATATATGGCAGCTTAGAGACCTCCCGGCCCTCCTGTCAGCTACAGGCAACCACCTTGGAATTTCTCCTGCTGTGGTTTCTTGCCTATTCATCAAAATCACTCTCCCTCTCTCTCCCCAGCAGTTTTAAGATCACACCATTGCTCCACATGGAACCTCTTCCCTTTCTGCCTAAAGAATTTGAGACTGGTCTGAAATTCAACCAAAAAGGCACGTTATCTTGCACCTCATATCTAGAGGCTTCAGATACAGAGTGGAGGGGGAGATGAGGAGGGGTCAAACTAGCTGAAGGAAGATGCGAGGCAGCCTGCATGGCTGTGGCACAGTGCAGCCCAGGAGAGTTGGAACAGAACATACTCATAATCTCCTTACATGCAAAACACAATAAAAGACAGTTTTTGCTCGGTGTCCCAGAAGAACTGCTACATAAACATTTTACAGTGGTTCCTACCACCCCAATAAACAACCAGCATCTTCAGCACTCAAATATGCAAAATATGGAAATATTATCCCTCTTCTGGAAGGTTGCAGAGCTCAGAATGTGAGCTCAATCTGAGCTTTGCCAATGAAAAAGACAGCTACACAGCCCCGTGATAAGCAAAATTGTCCAACAAAGTCTTGTTCCTGAGACATTAATTATAATGAAAAATAGAGTTATAGTCTGATTTTTAAGTGCTTTGGAACCCAGCAACTGGCACATACATATGTTTATATATACACATACACACATGCACATCTGCTTTATTAAAAGTAGTATCAACTTGTCATTTTTAAATGTTATCACACTGCATCATATCCATGTTGTGTACATATAGCTATTACTTCTATTTTATGCTGTTAATGACAAATCTGACAAAAAAAATCATCCTTTACCACCAAGCCTCCCAACATCAGCGTTCTCAGTGGAGGGACTGCAGTAACCACTTCTGTACATCACACAGGGATGGAAATGTTATCACTTTTCACGGAATAAGTGAAAGGTCAAAATATCTCACAGCCCATCATACACTTACTTGATTAAACTGCTGCCACCTTCAACTCACATCAAGCACACAAACATGTCTGCACAAACTAAAAACACAGTCCAGGCCTCTCATATATTTATGTGGTTGTAATAACTAAGAATTAAAACGTGATAGTGCAGTATTAACAGATCCAAAGGATAAAAGGTTGAAAATTAGATATTTGTTTTTCCTCTTCCATAGAACTCTGAGAATTAACCACTTCAGTTCCACTTCTCCATCTCTGAAATTTGCACACGCAACAACCCTACGAAATGCATAAATATAAACAAATAAATTGCATAGCCTGACAAAGTATGGAGCTTATTAAAAATAATAATTAAAAAAAATAAAATAAAATAAAAAATCAACCCTTATTAACTCCTAAAAAATGGTCTACTCTCTTTTCCCATTTTCCACACAAAAAATTCAGCCCTCTGGACAGCAACTCTACTGACCACACATTCTATGTTTTCAGATTTAATACTATGTGGTAGGGCCCTTGCTTTATATAGTTAAGTTTAACCAAGTCATATACTCCATTACAAGATTAATATTGCTAGTTAATGGACAGTGCTGTGTAATTATCAAACTATTCTTATAGGTGGGAATAGACATATTTTAAACTGTTTTCCAGCAGAAAGCCACTGGTTGTACCTATATGTCCAGTACCTACCAGATTTTTTGTGTTGATCTAACTAACAAAATGAATAAAGTTGTTTTGTTGATTTGATTTTATTTCTTTAAAATGTGTAAATATTTAGCAGTGTGCATAGCACTCATTTCCCCCTTCCTCTTCGCCCCATAGATGCCATTTCAGACATGTTCACATAAACCCAGACAGCAAATGACTTCACGCTGTCTTATCCTTCCAGTAGTTGTGATCCGGCCCTGAACATTAACATGAAGCAATATGAAGTTTCCTGTTACACTTTTTATTGCTTTTGAATCCAGCCTGAAACTTCACCTTAACCTTCAAAGTATTGCATTAATCACATCCTCATTGTTTGCATTCACAGAAGGGTAGCATAAATGTGGGGAAAACAATGATTCAGTACTTCACAAAATCTGAAACAATGCGGTCTTTTGTTCTTTTCATTCTCCCTTTTAAAACGACACTGATACCAATTCTTACCAAAACAAATCACTACTTAGTCACAATGCTTTGAAATCAATTAGGAAAAAAAAAAAATGGCATCTGAAGACACACAAAAATATGTTTGCAAAAGTTGCAAGAGGAAACACAGAATCAGGCTATTCTTTCGTTTATTCTGAAGTGTTCAGATTCTGCTTCAAAATGTGTTTTCTGTTTCCTTGTTAACATTTAAAGTATCTTAGATCACTCGGGGGACAAAAAAAGATAATAAATGTAGTTCTCTGATCAGGATTTGAGAAAAACAGCTGTTTTACAGCTCTGCTCGCTCCTTCATGTCATTACTCTTTTGTCCTGTAAGGTTTTTCTTTTCTTACAGGGGAGAAAAGTTACTCTATCCTAGAATTTCTGCAGCTAGAACAAAACTGCATCTCTATTATAAAATCTTACAGAGTCATTTAGAAACTATAAAATGCTACAAAAATAACATATTTCTCACTACACAACAGAAAAATTGTAGGTAATTGCCATTAATATGGTAAATAACTTTCTTTTGGATTCATTCCCACTACATCCTTGTAGAAAAGTCCTGTGAGACTGAAGAAGTCATTCAGGATATTAATGCTGTTTAATTTTGCAATTACTAAGACATTTAATTTGACCTGAAAGTTCATAAAGTTTCAAACCAGACTGAAAGTAAAGAATGTTTCTCACTTAAGGAAAAAAATGTGTTAAACTTCAAGAAAAATGAAACCATAAATGGTTAATTAAAAATGTTTTTTAATTAAACAAAAATAATTATTAAACCTTATTCTATATATTTTGTTGGTTTTATATTTTATGACTAATGAAAGATAGTTTAAAACAGATTATTTTTTCACAGAAGGAAGATGTTGATCAAAGCCTCTAGTTGCTACTTTCATTCATTCTGCCAGTGGAACTTTTGCTTGTATAGAACTTACTTTAAATAGATGATTTATTCAAAAGTTTTTAAAAATCAAAAATTCGATTTGAACAACTTTAGAAACATTATCACTGTCCTTAGAATGCTTCTATCTATTTAATGCAGCCCTTTGGAGAAAGAACAAAATTAATCGGACAGATTCCATAAACCATTCCAAATATATCTCTCAAATTTCACAAGTGCTCTTTGGAGCTCAGTAAGATTTCAGTCTCCTCTCTCTCTCTCTTTTTCTCAGAGAATAATAAAATTTTAGGGACTGTAACCGGTGGTAAACTTTAAACTAAAGGAGTCTTGCTAAAGAAAATCAGTGAGTAATTCAGTTTACATATAACAAAATACGTCCAAAGCCAAAACACAGATAGCTTAGAGCTTGGACACTGGAAAGTCCAGTGTAATAGCAGTACCCAGCAAATTCCTGGAACATTACCTACACCAGTGCCTCAGTACCTGAGCATTCACTTCACTTCTGGGATTACTCCAGGAGTGAAGTTACTCCCTATGTTAGCATCTGTTAAATGAGATCCATAATTACAGCTGGCAGTTGGAAAACTGAAGCAAAAATGAATTAACATTTCAAATATTTCACTATATAAACAATTCCCATGTCACCAATTACAGTCCCATCTGTACAAAATGGTACCAAAAATACAAAAAAATTTAGTATCTTTTCCTTTCATCAAAGTTCTCTAAATATTTCACTCATATTAAAAATAAATTAACAAGATTATTTCTTCAGCACCGATCACCCTATCAAATGGTCAGTGCTGCTATCACCAGCAGCAAAATGTTAAATAAAAGTATTTTTTAACACTGGAGTAAATTAGTTTTAACAACAGTATAATTTTCATCATTTTTCCATTCTTGACGACCTTAAAAATACAGATTTTTTTTCCCAGATAAAAGGGTTAATAAGAATATGCTATCTGATAGAAACAAACAGGAAGGTAAGTTGTCTTATAAAATGAGATTCTTCTATAAACTTGGGCATATTCTAGAGCATTTTTCCTTTCTTTTTCTCCTTTCTTACTGTTTACGTGATAATGCTCATTCACTTCAGGATTTATGAAACTCAAGATAATATATCCTCAAACTCTGAATACGCTGTTAGAGACGAAAGCTGGAGCAGCCCCAGTTTACGTTTGTTTTTAGAGGAAAACTCATCTCAAGGACTAAAGCAGTTCAAAAGTATATGCCGACTTTTCTACAGACTGTATCCTGTACCTCTGAAGACCAAATCTCTTTCTACTGGAATACTTGGGCCTCGTCAGGGAGCCTGAGGAAAAGACACTCGTTCAAGCCAAAACAGCTAGCTACCCACTACATTCTATTAAAAGGAAGAATCATAATACTATGCATGTTGTTTTATTTATGTGTTGGTTTCCACGCATACACTGTAACATTATGGGAAATATAAAAAGCACAGTGTAGAAATGTTATGAATTACTGTAGAACCTATGGGAAAATAAGGATAAAGCTCTGAATTGAAAAAGTCAAACATCAATAAAGAAGGGTTGTTTTATCTGTTTTATGAACATCCTAAGTGTTTAATTTATTACTTCTCTCTGCAATGTGAAAGTCAGAAAAAAAAATCGTGTCAAACTATCTGGACTCAGTAATTCAGGAAAAAACAGAATGAAAACTCTAAAATCAGAATATAAATAGATACGTGAAAATAAAGAATCATGCAGCAGCTTTATCTCAGAACTCTTGTTAAATTCAAACAAAAATTAAACTGCTTTAATCTCCATACTAAGGTAAATAATTTACAAACACAGCAGGAAGGGTTCATCAGAAGCAGGCACTTGAGAGAAGTTTCAGAAATGGAGAAGTTTGAGAAAACCACTGCTGTCAGGAAGGAGGGAACAAGAAACAGAATATTTTCACGCTGTCACATTTCAGAGCTTTATTTTACATCACCAGTTTAAAATGTAACGATGGACATGACATAGTTGTGTTTCAGCTCTTCACCTGCTTACTCTCAGGGTACCAGCAGCCGAGAAACATTTTCTCAGACAAACAGGACTAGCTGCAAATATAGTCATTTGGAGAATCTCCTCCACAACAATCTGTGACATATGTTAAAGCAGCAGATGACCTTTGCCTGGGTATGACACTCCTGTTATGACACAGCATGTTTATTCTACAGCACTGTAGTCAGTATCCTGCGTCACAGGAAATCTCTACTGTAACTTTCCATGGAAAAGTATTTTAAAGTCTTCCTCAAATTCTATGAACCTGTAAAAGCCCAAATATTGGAGCTCAGACCCTGTTATGAATTATGTTTTTCGGTGTCAGAATTCTGTGCAACAATGCCAGCTTATTATACGTACTATCCACCTGATCATTTGCCATGAGAACAAATTGCTCGTCACAAGTTGGACAAACTGTTTTTCTCTGTTATATAATCTTAAACTTTTAGGTCAGATTTTGTAGGTAACCGATGGCCCAGCTCTTTGGGATAAATACTCCTAAAAGTAAGTGCTCACACAGTTTGGTGGTCAACTAAAATCACTTTCCATTGAGGACACGCATATATAAAATCATGGACTGACCAGTGTGAGTACGCCCGCAGCACCGCTTCCCCACGTATTCAGGGGAACAAGGCAAAAACGCTGTTAGGAGTAATACAGACTGCAGTGTTTCCTCCCTCTCACTCCCAGCTCAAACGTCAAGCTGGCAAATGCAGGGCTTGTCAACCAGAGCGTTTAAAAATAAGCCTACAGAACAAGCAGGCAGGCAGGCAGAGAGCAGAACCTCGGAGCTGATTCACTTGACAGCAGACACTGCACCGCTCTGCGAGGGAAGGAGCGCTTCTATTTAACGACTGCTCTTCCTTCTGCAGGAGGAGCGCCGGGCCAGAAGCGGCATCAAAGCAGACAGACAGACAGACAGACAGACAGACAGACAAGATGATCATTTTTCTTCTTCACAGAATGAGAACCCAAACAAAACCGAGCCCCCGAAACCATTATCTTGAAAAACAGGAAAGATCTTCGTGAAGCACAAAGTCAGCGCAGGGACAGCAGGTGCTGCCGTTCTGTGCCGTTCGGCTCAGGGATCTCTTTGTGCACTCACAGAAAGAAAAACAGTCCCATTTGTAGACTTCACAGGGAAACAAAGGACTTCAGCAAGGAGCAGCGATACACATCTTACGCCATTAAACGTCTTCACCAGGAGAGAGCGAAAAATCTCCCCCCGCTGTAAGCAGCCGCGGACACCTTTTGTTCACTGATAAATATTTGCCTTTGTCTTTTGTGATAAGGTCTGCTGCCTTCGTTTCACGCAGAAAGGGCCCGCTTGTTTCTGGATAGAAAACATTTAATTAAGATCATTTCCGATTCCCTTCCCCTCCTCCCCCTGTGTGCTAGGGAAAAAGGCGAGCAACGGGAGGAACAGCGGCACTGCTTCCTCTCGGAGTGGAATGAGCGCCCAGCAGACACTGGGCGGCCAAGTGCGGGGGCACTGAGCAGGGGCACTGGACAGGGCCAGCAGGGGCCCTGGCAGGGGGTTTCGGCTCGGCTTGGCCTGGCCGGGTGGAGGGGTGAGACAATTTGTCACTCTTTCTTTTTTTTCCTGCGTGGCATTAGACTGAGAATTCACCTATTCCATACGTAGGAGTCAGACTTCGCAAAACAATTCCCACTGTTGAACTAGTTTGAAACACTGAACAGAAAATCAAGGAAACAGCATCATAACATGGTATTTACACATAAACGAGGTACACAGCTTTCAAAGCTGCTACCCCTCATACGTTCGTTCACTTGCTGGAATTAATGCTCTTTGTTATTGACTGCCTGCAGCACTGGATTCTGAAATATTCCTGTGTGCCACCCAGTTGGAGCAATTGTTACACGTGGGTTCACCTGCAAAGCCCAAGCCACTCCATCACCTCCCCATAAACCCCCTTTAGACAGCACATCCAGATTTCTCATGTCTCCCTGCATGAAATTTTGCTAAGAAACATCAACAAAAATATGAGGTCAGGAATACTAAACTAAAAAAAAGATAATATGACAAGAGACAAATACAGCAAGTATGCTGAACCAGAAAATATGCAAGAAGTGGGAGAGAGAATCATTCCTATAGCCCAGACATAAAACAAGTAAATGAGCTCATGATGCCGACATGTCACAGTCCTCAGAGGTTCTCATTTGGTTAAATACTTAGAAAGAATAAAATCACTTTTTTTTTCTTCCCTTTGAATCTTAATTCAATGAACTACGTTTCTGTAAGAGTTGTACCAACTTTCACAGAGTAAAACTACTTTTTTTTTCCCCTTAAGGAATACCGAGGTTTGTATTTCATTAATTAATTTCAAGAATTCTTCACTGTAAGACAGTAAAGACATCACCATAAAAGAGAGGGAGAAAAAAAAAAAAAGTTAATGTAAATAAATCAATGTCACTCTATCCCTCTCCAGCCATCTGTTTCCTTATAAATACAGACACAAAATATCAGAATTTGCTAAAAGCAGCTATGCTAAAAGTCTATCACATTATTGTTCCGAGTGAAAAACGAGAGCAAAAAAGCGCTACCAGTATCATCTTACCTGCCTTTTAGGGAAAAGTGTAAAAAACACAACACGCAAGAAAGACTGCAAGCTGAGAATGTGTCTGGATTAGCCACAGCAATTGACCAAGTGAAAATGAATCAGCCTCACTTTTTCTTGAAATGAAACAGATTTCTCCACTTCATATTGACACATCAAAAATATGATCACAGCTCGACTTGAAATTACAACGCTACCATACTCCTCAGTGCTCTCAGCAGGTTTGCTCATCAAAGCATTCTTTTAACAAGAAGTACTTTTATGATCCCATAAATGTTGTGCTAATAGTTTTGAACTGAAAATGGTAAGTGCACTTTACTTTCGGGTGCTTTGTACAGTGCCATTTGGTAAACTCATTCAATAGCAGATAACCAAGTGTCTCATTTTTAATCTCCGTTAGTAATTAAAAGTTCTAACTTAGATTCCCCGCTAGAAGTCTTGATCTTTCTAAAATTTATGCCTGAAAGTAAAGTTTATTTTGGTAATATCACCACAAATTTCACAGAAGCATATCAAGGTGACCCTTGATGTATAAAATCAGTACCTAAGAGACAGTAATTTTTAAAGCAAGAGTAATACAAAATTTTTTGTATGTCTGTAAGCAGAGGGACACAATAAAGGATACATTTACATTTTTATAGGGGAGGAAATCCCATAGCAAATGGTAATGAGGGGACCACAAACAGGGTACTGTCTTTTCAGTTTGTGTGAATTTGACAACAAAGAAAGCCATAAACAAGACCAAAGAGTGTAATGAGATTAATCCAAGATTATCTTAATTGATCCTTTGCATAAGTACAGTGAAACCACATTCACTTAAGAGCATTCAAGAGGATAATGAGTAAGCAGGAATTACCTAACTGTAACGTCAGCACAGGGCTCACTGTATCAAACAGCCATGCAGGATATTGGACACAAGTTAAACTAAGATAAAGATAAAATGCTTCAGTCACTTACAGAAGGACCATCAAGAGATCTACCTATGTTGCAACTTTTGTTGCAACATACAGCAGGACAAATAATAATGGCTGTAAACTGAGACTACACTTTTGCAGGGGTGCTTAACATACATGTTAAGTTATGTTCTAGTTAAGTGAGATTAAGCCTTTTCCAAAGGATATAACTGATCTGGGTTATATTTCTGCCTATAAACTCTGCACCTAGAACAAATATGTTTTTATTTATCAAAGAAAAGAGGCAGGATCACTTGTAAGTGGTTCAAATATATTTAAGAAAGAAGGAAGTGTGCTAAGTACCTACTCCACTATCTGGCCACTGTTTAAATAACACTTGACTAAAAAACATTAACTGTTAATAATGAAGGATAACTAAAAGCTTTACTTAGGGAGCCACAGATCATAAGTTAATCTTAACTTTATCAACTCAGTCGGACAAAGAAAGAAACAAAGGCACATACTTAACAAACAAAATATGCCTATCGCTGGCAGGTCTGGCATGTTCCTTACAGAACAGAAAAAATATTTATACGAAGCTTTTCCCTAGGAAAACAGTTTCATATCTAGATCACAACTATCACTGTTATTTTTGTTGTGCTGTCCATTTTTGTTATTTAGGTTTTTGAGGTGCTTTGTTTTAGCTTAAGTCATCTGTTCAAGCTATATACTCCCACATTGCATATTCCCAACAGCCCAAGATTGTATTTTCCAAATGAAGATATATATTGAGACACTGTCTAAATATGCAGGGATGAGGAAAACCAAAGCCCAACCAGAGTTGAATCTGGCAACGGGTGTGAAGACAAAGAAGGGCTTATACAGATATTTCAAGAGCAAAAGAAAGACCAGAGATAACGTGGACCTGCTGCTGCAGTGAAGCAGGTCATGTGGTGACAGAAGACATGGAAAATGTTGAGGTCCTTTTTGCCTTGGTCTTTACTGGTAAGATCTGCCCTCAGGCATCCCAGACCCCTGAGACAGGCATCCCAGACCCACTGTATATTTTGGAACAAGGAAGTCTATCTAACCTTTGGTGGAGGAGAGTCAGGTAAGGGAACATGTAAATGAACTGAGCTGGAAATAAACAAGTCCCTGGGACCTGATGGAGTCTCCCCATGAGTGCTGAGGGAGCTGGATGATTTCACTGCAAGGACACTGTCAGTTATCCCTGAAAAGCTGTGGCAATCTGGAGAGGTTTCTGAGCACTGTAAGAAAGTAAATGCCAGAATATCTTCAAGGAGAGCAAAAGTAAGGATGTACAGAACAGTCAGTCTCACCTCAGTCTCTTAGGGGTGATGGAACAAATCTCCTGAAAAACACTTCCAAACACAATAAAGACAAGGATGTGATGGAAATATTCCAAATAAGGACTCCAAGGAAAAAGTGTGCCTGGTCAATCTGAGAGCAATCTACAATGAATGGTCTGGTTGAGTGGACACAGAGAGAACAGTGAATGTTTATTTTGACTTCAGTATGAGATTTCACATGATCTCAAGTAAAAATCATAGACAAAGTAATGAAATATGGACAAGATAATTGGATGGAGAGGTGAACTGAAGACTGGCTGAACCGGCTCAAAATGTTGTGACCAACAGAACAAAGCCCATCTGAAGGCAAATTCCTTTGTTCTATTCCTGGGGTTGATATTGTCATTTATCATCTTCATCAGTGATTCAAATAATAGGACAGAGAGAACTCATCAACAAGTTTGCAGATGCTGCAAAACTGGGAGGAGTGGCTAATGCACCAGAAGGTTGTGCCATTCAAAGTGACTTCAACCAGTTGGAAAAATGGGACAAAGAATCTCATAAATTTCAGCAAAGGGAAGCCCTGAGCTGAATCAGATCCAGGAGTGAATCCAGCAGAAACCTCCAAGCTGCTGAGTGTCTGGAACACAGGACATATCAGGAGAGGCTGCAATAGCTGGGCCTTCTAATCTCAGAGAAGACACAGGGGAAAAAGATGTCATTGCTATATGCAACTGCCTAACCAGAGAAGGAGGAGCCATACTCAGAGTTCTACAGTGAAACAACAAGGAACAAATACAAGTTGGAATACAGAAAATTCCAATCAACTGTAAGGATTTATTGCTACTATTGTATTTTTTTTTACCATAAGTGTGGTCAACCACTGGCACAGTTTATCCAGACTGGCTGTGAAATCTCCACTCTTGCAGATACTCAAGATTTGACTGGACATGGCCCTGAGCAACTGGATTTCATTATGTATGCTTTGAATAAGGGGTTGGGCTAGAGACCTACACAGGTCCTTTACAACCTCATTTATACTCTGATACAGCAATCACTGTCACTGCAAAAGCAGTAAGAATATAACTCCTAAGCAACTTTCCAATCACAAGTACATGTAGTACACAGGAGCTTGTAACTGCTTAGTTCTTGACGAAACTTAAAAAAAATATATCAGAGAATCATCACTGCAAAACTATCAGCATGAAGTCACCTTTATCATTAATAACTAGTTTGAGAGATTTACATAACTGGTACTTCTTTTATCAAGGATATAACAAATCATATAAATACAGTGGTATGCTTTTCACATCTGACACCTTTGACTGTTATCAGGTAGACAGAAGGCTTTTTTTTCCTCACAGACATTTGTAGAGAACCAACTACTAACTCTTCATAATGACTCCTGAATGTACTACAAGAAACATCAATAATACTAAGAGAAGCTACAACAAAAAGCAAAATAAATCAAAAGGGTATTAATGCCAGAGAAGAGTCCCAAAAATATTTACCAGACATGTGCATGTGTGGTGGAATGCGGATGGGCAGAAGTTAAAGCTGGTGTTTGCATTATACATCTAATACTTGTTCTGAGCAAGCTTGCAAACTCCAGCAGATACAGAGATGCCCATGCTTGGCCACCACCACTAATGGCACAACATGAATGGTGAGGGGATAGTCTGGTCGAGCAATCAAAATCAGATCAGTTGTTGAAGTACCACAGCTCTATTCATATATATAATGTCAATACAAGTAAAGCCTCTCTCCACCACCTTCAACCTTGGCACCAAGCTTTCCTAACAAGAAAGCTTCCTTTGTAAACATGCACAGCACTGTGCTGAGTGGAAGCAATGGCTGCAGTAGCTCCTTTGCCCATTAACCCATTCCACAGAACAGACATGTCTTGTAGCCATGGGATTTAGACCTCAGATAGGCACTGCCTTCTGGCTGGGATTTCCTCTCCTCAGACCAGATTTGGGGTTACTGTTTCCTTGAGTACCTCCAACTGGTTCCAGGTAGGTGCTGGTTTGCTACTACTGGAACTGATGGCAGACTAGGGTGTTCTGCTGCTTCTTCAGGTAGGAGGAAATAACTGGAACAAACAGCTGAAAATATATAAATGTATACACTTACCAATACTTCCCTGAAAATCATCATTCCTTGGAAGCTAAATAAAAGAGTAATTTATCTTTGCAATCCACGCCCAGACCCTCGGTATGCTCCAGCCCCTCTCCCTAGACAAACATTGGCAGTGACTGTTCCCACATATGAGGGATTTTTAACTATTTACTGATCCTTTGTTCTCTAGATTCCAGCTAGACAGAAGTGCTGTATCACTTCACACTGGATTCCAAATACTAAATGCGCTGTTATTTGGTGCTAACATCATGGAGTTTCTCCAGTAAATTCAAGAGTTAAAGCCACAAAAATAATGAAGTGCATAATTATGTAATACTTTTTTTTTCTTTCTTTGTAGAAATGACCCTAAGAGGAAGTTAAACTACAGACATCCAAAGTAGTTTTCATTCAACACTCCTACTGGAATAATAGAACCTGCACTTTTTGGCACTAAGCTTGATGACATACAAATGTATCAGAAGATATTTCCTTGCCCTGAAGACTTCATATATGTTTGAGATACCCAAGCAACCTCTCAATCAGTGGTTTAATACATTGGCTAGTGTTTCAGAAAGTTCCTATGTGCTATAGCAGTTAATTTTCTCCAGGGCATGAGTTTTAGATTACATTTTTGTTGAAGAGAAATACATTCCAAATGTCATTCGAGTGCTTTCTCCTGCCTAGCAATCCCTCACAGGCATCATTCTGCACATCTTTTACTAGGCAGTTAAGATGGGCATCTTCATTCTTTCTCACTGGGCTTTTCCTCCAAAAGATTAATTTCAGCCTTCCTTGTTTGCTTTCTGTTGGGCTTATATTCCCAGGCTACTTCCCTAGGAAATTGTTTGATTCAGACTATCCTTAACATCTCAGAAGCCTGCTTTGAAAGGGCTACTTCATCCTGAAAGAGAATTCAAAGATAAATTGGGTAGCCAGATGCTATGTATACCAGCACCCAAAGAAGAAGATCAGATTTTCATTCTTAAAAATGAACTCAAAGCATCCACTATTTATGTATGTTTAATAATATTTTTGGATGCTTCTGTGAAGTCTCTTTTCATTCATATCATTCTAAACATCTAATACGGTCCTGCCATGATTTTTAGTTATCAGTATTCTACATCATAACATCATGTAGTGCACTGGGAGTTAAACTGTTAATGCTCCAGTTCCGGGTACCTGTCCCAGAAGAGAAGAAGAACTACATTCCCCAGAAGACTGTTAGCTGTGTTGTTATCATTTCTGCTCAGCGGAAACAGATATAAGGCCTTGTTAGGTCATCTGACGGCTCTCTTCTTTGTCAGGCTCTCCTCCCTGCTGCTCAACCAGACTGCGCATCTCACCTCAGCATTATGGTGAGGCCTATCCATCTTTTGGACACTCTCTCTCTCATTATATTTGATTTATTAGCTTCAATTCTAATTATATTGTATTATAGTGTGTTATCTTGCATTCTGATACTATATTTAGTAAATTAGTTTGTTTCTCCTCAGATTGTTGCCCTGTTTTCAATTATTTTGGGGTCCCCTGTTTCCCTTTTCCGGAGGCACGGATTTTGCAAAAATGCCTCCACCCCGCCAGTCACGGAACCGGGCTGAACCAGCCCGTAAGCTGTTGACAGGTCCCTTTCACATACTGCAAATGTATGCAGCAACAGATGTAAATAAATCAACTCCAGCCACTTATGCAACAATTTTTGTTATTGCCTGTCTCTGCTATCGTTTCTGTTCTAGCTTTTGCTAATCCTCTAGGATGAGCACTTAGGCAAAAGTTCAATAAATAGTTGAACATAGGTAAATCAGTTTGGAGGCTGAGAGATCTCTGTTCTGAGCCTTTTCCTTCAGTTTCCCCTCATCCCCCAAGGTATACCAAACAGAGTGTAGAGCCATTGTTGGCATTCACTATGTTCAGGAAAGAGCAAAAAGTGTGTATGAAAAAAAAAAATCAGTGCCTCTGAAGTCTTCCAAAATCTGGTAAAATCCAAGACAGACCAAGTGAGCCCTTGCAAGACTTACTGAAATGTGAAACAAAGAAAGCCTAGAGCACCTTTATGAAACACTGAAGCAGATCCCCTTGGGGATCCAGGTACTTTTCCTTCAATTAATTCCAAACGGATTTGAATCACAGAGAACAGTCTGTACTCCTTGTGGATATCACTGCTTTTAGTTGACTAAACTCCAGTATACTAAAGCTGTAGTACTTTATTCCAGTGTTGAAATTAATTGTCATCAATCCAAAATAAAAATCTATGCTCAATGTATGCTATAAACAATTACAATTAATGCTGCAGAAAACTGTCTGGGGTTCAAAACAACTGGAGAAAAAGAAACCAGTTTCTCTAAGTGCAACCTTAATTTGATTCACTCTTGTACCTATCCAGTTCTCAGCTACGCCTGTAGTTCTCTGCCCATTCTCTTTGTATAAATATCTTTCAAATAATATCGGCCTAATTAACCACCTTCTAATTTGCACTCAAGTCAGATTCAAAAAGCACAGTCAGTGAGGTCCCAGGAAAGATACACTCATTCTGCTTTTGGTTTGGGGCTTCTATACTGACATCCAAATTTGCCTGCAGCAGCTTCTGCTTGAAGAAGAGAATAATATTCTGCTCAGTCCTATTGTGGTGTTTATTCAATGCAGAAATATTGCAAACCCTCCAGCTGTGAAGGTCTACAGTTCTCCATTGAGTGTTTAAAAACTAAAGTATTGTATAATGTTGCAACCTAGGCACCTTCCTTTCTGCCCTGATACATCACTGAAGGGCAGAAAACACTTCTTAGAAGAAATTGCTTGCACATAATGGAAGAAATAAGGTTTTCCAATAAATTTTCAAATCCTTTTGGCAGAAAGAAAAAGCAAAGAGAGATGCAGAAGGATAACTTCAACTTAAACAATTATGGTTCACCAGAAATTGATTGAAAGCAGGATCTTAGAGCAGAAAATGCTAAGCACCATTCACAGACAACACTTGCTGCCTGAAGGCAAAATTCAAACCTGGACGATACAAAACAGGACCTGTAATTAAACTGCGAGGATTTTATAACAATAGTGTGTAAAAAAAAAAAAAAAAAAGAAAACTATGCATCAGAAGACTTGTGTATAAAGTCCAAGAAATACCAGTGAGGTCAGCAGCAGCTGGAGTTTCTTGTTCTTGTAGAACAAAGGGAGCACAAAGTCCTAAGTGGTAGAAGTGTTTAAAGACTGTACGCACTATTTCATATTACTCTTTAAAAAAGTTATTGTTTCTGGTGCATACTGATCTAAAGCCTGAAATTTCCAAGTAGAGAAACTAGAATTCCATTTGCTTCATCCAAGTCATCGGCTTCATACTAATAGTGGCACGGTACTATAGCTACCTCTTACCATTCATCCTGTGGACTCAGTGTTTAAACTGTAGCTTTTTTTCCAGATATGCAGTGGAAAATCCCTAAAGGTCTAGAAAAGGAAGGCAATAAAAGCAAGTTAGAAAAGTATGCATTTTATTAGGTTAGACTAAAGGTCTGTTAATTTTGTATGATTTCTATTTTGTGATCTAGTTGAACGTGTCAGTTCGAGGCTCATTTAAATGATGCTGGGACTGATATCACCTGAGTTTTCAATGCAATTGTGTCCACAAGGGCTAACAGAGTGACATTAAATCATTAATTCACAGGCCAAATATGGCACTCACATCTACCTTCAACTCCTTGGGTTGAAATCACCTAACCATGTTGTTTAGGAATGAAGCATTTCCACATTACTTCGATATCCCTGTTTTTGAGAAGACAATGATAATACTTTGCATTTGTTTCACTTTATTCTTAGAGTATAGTTATGAGGTTATTAGGGCAAAACTAATTTGCTAAAATTAAATAATACTTATACTAAAATACCCCATATCTATTCTGACAATAAACACAAAAACTTCTCATATTTCTTTTTGTAGAATAGCATGTCAAAGTCAGTGAGATCTAATGAAATAAATTAATAGAAGTTTAACAGAAAAAAAGCCAGCGGTCTCCTCAGTGCAAGAGATTGTTGAAAGATTCTTGCTGCTTAAGACCTTGCCTAATTTAACTTTGAAAATTTCCTTAACTTATTATGTTGTACTAAGGAGAGCAGTATTTATATTCTCACTTGAAATAGTATTAAGGTTGTCTCCATTTCAGATTCTGAATATGAAACCTCTTTAGTTACATGATAAATAAATTGGCCTACAATCTTTCTATGACATATCAGAGCATCTCCTTGAAATGTACTGTAGTCTAAGCTGAATCTGGAAGGATGAAGAGAAATCAGACTCCAACATAAGAAGCTGTAGCATAACTATTTTTGCTCCAGTACCTTCAAAACAAACAAAAAAACCCTTTGTTTTGGGACACATTTAGCAGGAAAGCTGGCACTAGGGGCACACAAAATGCCAAAGAGGAAGAAAAATCAAAAGTGAGAAAAATAATTCCGATGGAAAACATTATACTAACCAAGTGTATCTGTTCAATTTATAAGCTTGGAACATACTTAAAGTTAAATATGTGAGATTTTAAATATCAATCTGTACTGTTTTAATATTGCTAGAAGCATAAAAGATTATTAAAGCAATAACTGTAGTACTTCTTAAGTTAGCATTTTCCTTATATGGTATTCACCAGATGTTTCTCCTGCTAAATAAGAAGCTAAGCATAACTAAGAACCAAAGCCAGATAAATTGAGGGAGAATTAACCAGAAATACCATCACTTCCAATATAGCTATGGTACTCGTTACAGACTGTTTAGCTTTAAGCAAAAAGAAGGCACACACAGGCATACCCATGCCACAGTCCTTAGGAATTTCACAGCATGATCTCCACTTATGTCATGTTTCCTTGTGGAGTGCTATTACCACATAAAGTGGGAGATTGTGGAGTGGAAATATCAGCAAAGATCAACCATTGTAAATCTTTCTGTGAGCACAGGAACTAACAAAGCTATTTAAATCGGTTCATATAAGAACAGGCAAGTCCATAAACACAGCAGACAGTCAAGTAATCCAAGCAGTTAATTTGCATAACAAAAAGCGAGTCTATAAAGTCGTTTCAATTCAACGCTCTTCTCCTCAAAGAGGAGCGTGAAGAGGTGGTAAGGGTCATCTGCTCAGCATTAGACTGGACATGGCATTGATACAAATCAACAATCTGCTATCGAGGAGGCTACAATCTTATGGAAGGGACATAAGATATCCTCTTGTCTCTGCTCCACTCTCTCTTCACAAAGTCCTGCTTCCTATCACTCCTGAACATACCAGAAAGAAATCAAGATCCACTGCTAGAAACCTACAACAGAGCTCCTAAGTAAGCCAATCATTTCTCACCTTTGTGTTATTCCTTCTGAGAATTCAAAATGTACTTGGAGCTTCTTGGTTTATTTGTTCAATTGAATTAAATGGTATTTCTCCTCCACATTTTTCTTAAGTATTCACTCTCCAAAGACTTATTCCTCCACCTTGTCCCAAAGTAAAGTGAAATGTAATTTCATTTTTAGTCTGGTTTCAGTACTGGAATTAGTAAAACTCTTGGCATTGCTCCTTGTCACAGTTTGCCTTTCTTCAAAGACAGCTTTGTTGAAGTTATTGAAATAAGAACCACTAGAGTGTTCAAAGTTTAAAACAGTTTCGTGAGAGTCTGCTGGAACTTGCTGAGAGAAGAGGGAGAAGGAATACAGATCAAGGAAACAAATGGCTGAGTCAGATGACCTGCAGAGTATTTTACTGAAAAGACATCAACTAGACTCAAACAGAATGCAAAACTGTAAGATTTGGGTAGAACAGGACTTTGTCAGAATGTTCTTCATGCATCAACATTTTGAGCTTGGAGAACATAAAAAGGAAGACGGGTAAAGATGTAGGCGGGTCAGCCATGCACACAACTTTCAGTTTCATTCTATTCTATATACCATACTCACAGTGCAATACAACTCTTTGCATTCAGTCTAATTCTCATCAAGAAAAAATAGCTCCCCCACAAAAAAAACAGCTGCATTAGTTTTCCCATCAATAGCTAAGCCAGCTGTGGATGCTGGCCAAAACAATTACAAGGCAAAGGAAGAAGGAGAAGCATAGAGAAAGGTAAAATGGCACCCCTGTGCTCCAAGGGGGAAATTTCACTCCCAACTTAGATATCCATGTTTCAAGAGCACCACTTTGTGTTGTGTAAGCCAGCCAGCCGCCCAGACTTCCCTATCAGCCTCAGAGGAATGGAGGGAGCAAAGCCAGTTCTTCTGCAGGATTCTGAGCAACAAGTTACAGCATCTCCAGTTTAAAAATAAAAATACCAGTGCCAAAGAGAAACCTAATGAAATGCTTTTGTTCTTATTGTGTGCTAGAGTGAAGAGGAGACAAAAATGTTGTCATTGGAGATATACAAGTAACATTTATGTACAGAATATCTCAGCATATTATGAATTATTACAGATATTAATAAATAATTTTTAAAAGGAAAAAAATCAACAATACAATTGCATAGAGGACATCTCACAGGAGATATTATTTTTCTCAGTTTTTAAATCGTACTTTCAAATATTTTCCTTGCAAATTTTGAAAGTATAATCCAAAAGATTCAAGGATTTTACTGACAAAGGAGGACTGCAAAAAGTCTTAATAAAATTTTAGTAGGCACAGATCACAAGTCTTTTCAATTAATATCTGAAAACAAGAAAACTTTTGATTGTAAAAAGATGCATACTGTATTTGCATAGCTTTTTTGAACTCGTTAACCTACATAACTTGCTGAGGGACAGTGCTATTTGCACAGTGAACAAATACGGATGAATAGAAACGAGCTTTGCCATTAACAAAATACAAGAATTTTAACCAGACAAGGCAGTTTCCACATTGATTCAACTGATAAACTGAAATGAGAAATCAATTTAAGTAAATTTTTAAACTTGCAGATCATCTCCATAGACTATTCTCAATGTCATTTGAAGGCAGAGTGGAGTAGCTTGTAAGATGACTGTATGTAAAAGTTTGGCCATAAAGGTCTTTGAGTTTGTCGGTCTCTTGATAGGAATTAAGTAAACTGCATTTGTTTTCTGTCTAACATGTTTTCAAAATATTTTGCTTAAGGTAAGAGGATAAACAGAGAACATGATATGGACCTCATACATTGCCCCGGGGCTTTTTTATTCCACAGTCATCTAACATAGGGACACCAAACTTTGAAGCACCTGGAATTGGTTGCCATCACAGAAAACACATTGAGCAGATGGCATGCAACCTGTTTCAGCCTGCAATCTCCACAGCCCTGGAACATTAATTTCAGTAAAAAATGCAGTGAAACCTCATCAAAATGTGTAAAATCTTTAACAAAAATTCTCATTCTAAAACTCTATTTAATCAACATAAGATTAATTTGCATTTTACTGTGCTATCTACTATATGTCAGGCATATAACCCAAACCTATATCGGAACATTATATGTATTTCTTGACAAAGAACAATATACTCTCTGACTGTAAAAGATCATTCAGTCCACAGAATCAGACAAGACCTAATCTGGTCAAAACCCAGAAAGTGTCCACAAGTGTGGACATTAGGTCTTTGGAACCAAACATTCTGCTTTTCCTATTTGGTTCTTATGCACTGTGATATCTGTTAGTGTAAACAACCAAAGTGATACATTAAATTCTAATTACAATGAATTCTAAGGAGCCATGTTTAAAGTTTTAAGATCTTGATGAGCTCTCAGCATAATGCAGCTGTTTTCATAAAGATGTAATAAAATTCTATTGCCAAATCACTAGTTTCATTTCAGACATATGAAGCAAACATGAAGCTCAGAGGTTTAAACAAACTGATCCTTAATACAGCATATTCAAGGATGATTTGGCCTGAACTGTCAGTGGGATCCAGTGGTAGTATTTGTTACTGACAGCTGTCACATCTCTGGCATAGTCCACTGCAACACCAGTCCCATGAATATGAACCAAAACCCTGGGACTATACAATAAGTCAAACCATCAAGATTTGAGATTACTGAAGTTAACTTTCATTGGTTTCCTAGGTTCTCACAAACATATTACTAAAAGCTTTTCAGCTAAACAGCATGACAGCTTGAAATTTATACAAGTAATTTGTAGAAATATCTGTATAACAAATATCTATAACAGACCTAGGACTGCAGCCAGAATTACAAAACACAAATGCAGGTACCGTGGACTCCTCACTGGGCATCTGACTGACCTGAAAAGAGTTCTGGCAACAAACTCTGTCTTTTAAACAAGTTATATAGTAAAGAACTCTCATTCCACTCCTGCACTCCCCAAATATTTATTCATTTTTCAAAATCCTCATGCTGTGTCCAATTGCTCTTTGGCACGCTGAAGGGCCAAAGATATCACATGCCTATGGGAGGCCAGCATGAGTTGCAGACAGCTTTATTTTTCTTTTGCCTTGACGAAGTCCTTTCTGAGTTTTGGGCTGAGTTCTGGCAATCCATGACCTACGTATCTGCTTCCACACAGGCATCTAAGCTTGCCATTACAGCAACAAGGAAAGATGCAAGCAATACAGATTTCCTGGGTGGTCATATCTCAGGAAAGATACTGAGCAACTGAGGGCTCAGCAGTGGAAAACAGGCAGAAATGACCAAAGAGGCAGATCTGATAGAATATCACTAGGTACCTGTGTTGTCCAATAAACAAGAGGAACAACAGAGAAATCTGGTGGTAGACTGGGGGCAAGTAGTACTGAGATTTTTTTAGAAGAAAGAAAATACAAAGCATAGAAAGAAGGTTTCTTATTCTGCAGTGAGGCTACCCTGCTGTATTGATTTTCACCTCAGTCTCAGCTGCTTTATCTCCCCTTCATTTCTGATTATTGGCACTACATGTATGTTTTATATTGTGTTAGATTTATCAGACAGTTCTCCAAAGATATCAAGCACCAGCAATGTAAAATTTGCTTTCATAAGATGAGGTCTCTGGGCTGGCCTATTTCTGTTACTTCACTGGCATTACAGCAGGAGTCACAGACGCAGAGACTCAGAAAATATAACTTAGAACACTTTCTATAAAATAGTAACAGTGCTATCTTTACAGGTAAGGATAGATTACAATACAGATTACTTTCAGCAGCATAAGTTATTCCATAGCAGCAAATCTCAGTTACAAAACGTGAACAGTGCCGTCAAGGTTGTATGAATAGATTTGTCTGACACTTCTATTAAATTCGGGCTTTGTAAATTAGCTCCCTACAAAGGCTGTGCTGTGGAGTTAGGACCTTCCTGATAGACAGTCCAGTATGATCACTTACTATTCTATAATAAACTCCCGGGAGGAGATGGATGAGCAGTTTTAAAAGCAAAATCTTTTACTGAAACCCAGTATGCTTTGTATTATCTGTTGAGGCCTCCTCTGCTCCTAACTCCTTGTTATCTTTCTAATTCCTAGCAGCATCTCAGATACAGACTTTCCAATACGCACCTACCTTGTGTGTGAGCATTCTCAAAAGAATCTTTAGCTGAGCATCTTGAATGCTTAGCATTAAACTATACTTGCTGTTCTTAATAATTCATAATACATTAAAAGCAACCCAGCCTCTCTGTGAACGTTTACAGAATTCCTTACTAAAATTGGTTGATCTCCCCAGCTGTTAAAGCTGCAGAAATTCCTGATTGTAAATCACAAAAATTTCTTAAAGTATCGTAGCTTTCTCTCTCTTCACAGATAGAGATGCTAACGTTGTCATCCACTTTCCTCCCAAAAGGTCAAAAGATGAGAGAAAAAAAAAAGGAGAAAACATTATAAAACATATAGAACTTTAGGTTACACCAAAATCAATATACCTGAAAGGAAAACCTGCAAAACCTCATTACATGTTCCACTTTGACTCCATTCACAATAACTGTGTATTGCTTCAGAAGTGCGATAGAAGTGTGTTATCTTAAGCTCCACACCACAAATGTATGCCAAAAATGTTAAAGCTATCCCTACAAAGGGGGGAAAAGGAGTAGCTTTGCTTACTTTGTCGCTTGCATTAACCTGTTTAAAAGGAACTTTCACAGTAATTTAAAAGGAATCAATCACATAAAGACAAGCCAATCTTTTTATTTACCCTAGCCAGACAAAGATTGTTTTTCTAATTTCGTAAGGACTTACATACAGAAGATGAAAAACAAAACAAAATTTGAAAGCATAAAAATAGTTGTCTTTTACGTAGCTTAATGCATAAACTAGAGAACATATTCACAGCTTTGAAAACTTAGCCCTTTAAGTAGTGTAAAATGTATTACCACAAAGCTCAGAAGAGCCAATGACTTTGTACTGACTACAAATGTCTCTCCAGCCTCTCAGTTCCATGTTCTACTTTCATCCAGCAAATTGTCATTTTAACCCCCCAAGTGTTTCTGATGCACTTACACCTGCATAGGTGGCTAGCACCTGCTTCTTAACTCAAAAATAGACACAAGAAAGCATTTTATACTGGCCTGGCCTCAGAGGTTTCACAAGAGGAAAAAACCCCTCTTTGCTGGCCCTGCTCTTCCTTAAAGACCTTATACAGGTCACTGTGTCCTCCTGCCCAATAGGACCCAGGTCAGAGCAGTGGAAGATCAACTGGGACCAGGTGCGGGGTTCTGTCCCAGCATCACAAGGAAGTGAGGGAGTCCCCATCACATTCCTGGACCATGTGTGATGACTGAGTATGGTCAGTACATGGCCACTGTCAAGGCTGCCAAAGCAGGAGGGCTGCCCAGGGAGGTTGTGGAGTCTCCTTCTCTGGAGATATTCAAGACCCACCTGGACACCAAATTGTGCAACTTGGTGTAGGTAGCCTGCTTTGGCAGGGGGTTGGACTCGATGATCTCTGGAGGTCCTTTCCAACCCCTACGATTCTGTGCTGCAGGCCTGATGCTGACCAGGAGGCAGAGCCATGCCAGGCCAGATTCCTAGCCAGGTGGCACGTAGTACAGCACTGCAGCAGCTCATAATGGGGCTGGCCCTGTTTTCCCTCTATGTATCCAGCATGGCACCCAGCTCTGTCGTGACAGGGCGCTCTCACCTCTCCCATAGTCCTGTAAGTCACCTCTTCAAGAACAGAGAGTAAATGGCCTGGGCTACTTGCAATGGGTGCTATGCTGTTCTAAGACCCTGTAGGATGGCCTAGGAGCCTCACACCCATGAAAACTTGCCAGCATTGCCTGCTTCCCCTTGGACACAGCAGGAGATACTAAAGATCATCATAGCTGGTAGGTTACTAAAATCAGGGAGCCATTGCCAACTTACACCCATGTCATGTTACCCACACAGCTCCCTGCCATGAAGAAGGTAGGCCTGGCTGACAGCACCATGCTGAACAACCTAGGCATGTGGCTGATTAAGCAAGGTTGGGCACATATTTCACCACAGGCTTATGATCTGTGTAACTTATACATAATTGCTTTAGCAAAAGATTTCCAGAGAAAATGACAATGAAGATTAGAAGATGGGTCCTCCTCTTTTTTAGGGCAGAAGAACAGTAGAATACCTGCTAAGAGTATCTGCTAATTTGTCTGTTCATCTTTCTGTGGAAATCACTTTTATTTTTATATAAAGTTTGTTAACCTCTGTAATTAAAGCAATGTAATGTGAAAAGTTGGTCTCCCTCCTGTTTATAAGCTTCCTTTAAGTACTGAGAGGCTGCAAAGAGGTCTCCCTAGAGCCTTCTCTTCTCCAGGCTGAACAAGTGCAGATTCCTCAAACTTTTTATTTCACAGAGGAGGCACTCCAGCCCTGTGATCATCTTTCTGGCCCTCCTGTGGACCTGCTCCAACAGATCCACATCCTTGTGTTAAGTACCTCCAGGTAGGGCCTTATTAGGGCAGAGGAAAGGGGACGATCACCTCCCTCTCCCTGCTGGTACCCCTCTTCTGACCTGGGGATACTGGTGGATGGGAAGCTGGACACGAGCCAGCAATGTGCCCTCACAGTCCAGAAAGCCAACTGTATCCTGGGCTGCATCAAAAGAAGAAGGGCCAGCAGGTCAAGGAAAGTGATCCTGCGGCTCTACACTGCGCTGGTGAAGCCTCACCTGGAGAATTGCATCCTGATGCTGAGTCCCCAGTACAGGAGAGACACAGACCTGTTGGAGCACACCCAGAGGGCCACAAAAATGATCCAAGGAAATGAACACCTCTCCTAAGAGAACAGGCTTAAAGAGCTGGGGCTGCTCAACCTGGAGAAGAGAAGGCTCCAAGATGACCTAATAGCAGCCTTTCAGTATCTAAAGGGGAGCTATAAGAAAGAAAGGGGCAGACTCTTTAGCAGGTTCTGTGGCGACAGAACAAAGGGAAGTAGCTTCAAGCTTAAAGAGGATAGATTTAGTTTGGACATAAGGAAAAAGTCTTTTAAATGGGGATGGTGAGGCACTGGAACAGGTTGCCTAGAGGTGTGATTGATGCTTCGCATCCTGGAAACTTTGAAGGCAAGGCTGGATCAACCCCTGGGCAACCTGATCGAGCTGTGCATGTCCTTATTCTTTGCAGAGGAGTTGGACTAGATGACCTTTAGAAGTCCCCTCCAATTCTAAGGATTCTATGATTATATGAAATCCAAAAGAAAGAGCACACATAGGCTCAGCCCAAGCAGGGAAAGCCAGAAAATATCCAGTCATATGGTACATAAATTACAGGGTAAGTAAAGGAATAGTCCACTGGCAAGGACACAGAATGGTATTTAAGAGTCTGATGGTTCCTCCCAGGCTCTGCTACTCTGAGCCTTCTAGGCAAGTCACTTTACACTGAGAGCCAGTTTACATACCTATAAATTAAACAAGATAGCAGGGTCCTCTTGGCAGAATGAGAGAGTTTTTGCTAGGGGCGACAATTCTTAAGGAGAGCTGGAAGTAAGAATGGACATGACTGCTGAATATGAGCTGTCAGGGCCAAGGGAAAAATGCATCCCTGGAGGCTTGCATGGAAGATCCCTGAATAAGACTAGAGAGCTTGGATTAACTGTGTACACTTAATGTGGAATGTAAGCATCTACTGTTGGAAAGCTGTATTGATTTCTGGAGTGTACAAGTCAAGAAACTCGTGAACTCAATAAACTGTAAAGAGCCTCAGAAATAAAGGACTGAACAAACTTTTTAATGCTATTCCATCTATCCTATGAAAAATGATGTCTGACTGTCTAAAAGAGTTTGGGAGGATCTTACGAGTAACAAGAAAGCTCCAGAAGACAAGTTCACACCAGATGTATGATGCAGTTACTCAGAGAACAGTAATTTGTAACAGGTTCTCTGTCCTTGACCCTTTTAAATCAAGACTGTATCAGCTGCCACAAAGTTAAATCTTCATAAGCTTGTTCCCAACTTCAGGTTTTCTCCACAGCTAAATCTTCACTGTCAGATCCTGGACACTTCAAATTTACAGCTACTGCTTACTTTCCTTGCCAGATCCAAGCCTAGGACCCTCTCCAGCTGTGTTCTACTTCTCTGCCTGACAGTGCCTGAGCCACCAGCACCTAGACCTTCTTGAAGATGTAAATGGACCTTAAGGGTAAAACGGCCTACAATTAACTAGTTCATTTCAGTAACTTAAAGTAACAAAGGAGAAGAAGCACTGCTACTTTGTAGATAGTACAAATATCAACAGATATTTACACTGTGGTCTATTTATTGATGAAATTGCCGATTATCATATTCTGCTCTATCATTTCTGTTCTGTTTATCATGTGTTCGCTTACCTTCATCTAGAAAAGGCCAGATAAATCAGATGACTTTCTAAGGGGATTTTTCTTTTCCATATGTATATACATACATGTACAACACATGCTCTCCACCTGAGGTGGAGTTAATTCAGAGGACATCTAGCCATTTGCTACAATAAATAAATGGTTTGCAAAAAAACTGCATGACTTATTAGCTTAAGTATTTCAGATTTAGAAAGTGATTACTACTGGAATAAAAAGATAAAGAAAATAAAATGTAAGCAAAACTTCTTTGTTTCAAGTTATAATTTTTTTTTCCCAATTTTAGAAGCATAGAAAATGTTAACATGCTTAACAATATTTAAGATTAGAAGCTGTAAATACTTGCTTTCTCAGTATAAAATAGTAGCTACTATATGGATTCTACCAAAGACATCATACTTCTGAATAAAACTCATGTTCCTTATGAATATACAATAAGATACATTTGTAAGTACAGCAGTGAAAGCAGAATAATGAAAAAAAATATTTGAAAATAAAACCTCTAATGGATCTTTCAAGCAACTACAACTGACTGAAAAGCATAACAGAGGGACTTCATAAGTTCCTCTGAACACATATGAGAAAAGTATCGTCGGTAATGGATTCAGACTTGTAGTTTTTGTCTTTGTTATTTTAACACAATATATCTTTAAAAAAAAAAAAAAAAAAAAAAAAAGTTCCATTCAGCAGTGGTTCCTTTCCTGATGGAAGTACTTTGATGGAACTTCCAATTTAAACATATATGTAAGCAAACCAGCTTTAATTGCTTGCTGTAGAATTTTAAAAACAGGTACAGCAGGTTCAATTCAATAGATCAAAGCCATTCTAATCTTAGTTACACGAGTAGTTATATAATAAAAGGCAGAAGAAAGTGTTTGTTTTTTTTAGAGGAAGGCAGTGTGAAATGAAGACACCAAGACATACTTGCAAGAAATAGCAATATTTCAAAAACAATATCTTCTGAAATTTTTAGATTTCTGCTCCACCCAGACGTGCCAGACGTCCATTCTTAGCAGTTGTGTCTAGGTCTTCAAGCATGTGTACTGCAGCAGTCTTGCATTTGTATTCTGATCATACTGGGGCTTGTACATACATGGTGCATTGGGCTGTGTTTATCGTCTACACTGTCAAAGAACTGTAAATAGATCTGTTTGAGCAGACTTATGGGAAAGGGAACATAGAACTGCATGTGAATTTGAATTAGATAAACTGAGTTTCCCAATTAATTCCAATCCTGTTTTATATATATGTATATATATATATATATGCATGCACACATATCCAGATATTTCTCCATACTTATATTTAGCTTTATTGTCATTAACAGTATGTCAGCAGGATACTTTTCAAAGGATTTGCTTTATAGATGCAGTCAGCTATTTCAAATAGAAGCTGTATTCATCAAAAATTCTGCCTTCATCAAAACCAACTTCTCTATTTATGGACGTAATGGTTTTAATTTAAATGCCAATGCTGCACAAAGGCTAATGTGAGACTAACTTAAAAGACTGTAAATATTTCAATCTTGTTGCAGCAAATATTTTCCTTCCAAATTTTTTTAATTAACATGTTTAATTACCAGGCTTCTGTTATTTCTCCTCTTCACAGAGTTAATCTAGCAACTCACTTCTAAGAGGGATAAAACTGCTTTATATGGAATCTACCCACAGGGCTGTGATCTGAATTGAAACTGTTACTTGATTTATTACAGAGTACATTTCTGTTCTACAGGTTTTTCCTCTGACACTGCATGAGAAAAGTATGCATAATCCTTTCCAGTTCATCAATATTTGTGATGTCCAGAGTGAATCAAGTAAAATTTGCTACTTATAAAACTCCAGCATCACATGTCCTCTAAATTTAAGACTGAGTTTACCTAACTATATTTGAAGCAATTCAGATAAATGATGAACATTCCTGTGCATCTCTCACACAATCTCTTCCTTGGAGATTTTCCTTGAATTACCAGCAAATATCCCTGAACGGCATGACAGGTACAGACTTTACCAACAATCTCTACCCAATTCTCCCAGAATATCATGAACTATGAAAGCATAAGGGTGAAATACATTTTCCTAGCTTCCACTCCTTAAGCCTTTACAGCATGCTCCAATTTTACCTCTGGGAGAAGCTTCCAAAGGCTTGCTTTTCCAGCCTATGAGCTGAGAATGTCTATCTGTTCAAAGTCTCCAGTTTGTTCAGGAAATTATTCTATGACTATCACATATCTATTCCACACCTTTCCTCTTTTAAGACACCAAATTCTCAGTGGAACTCCCTGAGCCCTAAGCCAGGAGACCTTCAAGATAGATTCTGTGCAGTGAAATAAGCATCTTCATCTGCCTCCCACAATCTAGACTTAATGATCTGCCTTCTTTTTCACCTTTCTATACTTGGCTGCTTCAGTTCCTACTGGAACATATTTAGCAACAGGTTCCCTGTTAGTCATTGTTTTTATCAATGACTCCTATTCAGGAAGGAAAAATGGGTGAACCATAGCGGTGACTGAGTCTTATACAAAACCAAAGTGAGATTCATCTGCCTTGTGTGCACTTCCAGCCATTTACTGTGTGTATGTGCAAAGCTCACCTCACTCCCTTCCTATGGCCTTCTTCCTTTAGGGGCATTACCTGTCAGGGCTGCCTAGTGGGAAAGCAGCAGGGCCTCTAGTGAAGGGATGCCAAGAGCAGACATGAGTTTCCCAGGCAGAAGAGGGGAAAAAAGGAACATACAGAAAAGTATTTTACCTCCTGCATTAGCACCCACAGTGCATTTGTGTGAGGATTAAATTCAGAATATGTTTGTCTTTCTGTGAATGCAGTAGCATTTCCTGCACAAAAATAAGTGAGCCCTAAGCATATACCCATGTGGCTATCCATCCAGCCTCTCTGTTCAGATGCTGCTCTACCTGCCTTTGAAAAGAATTAACTGAAGCAGGAGGAGATATCTGTTTCATGGAAGAGCATGGCAAAGGAAAAGCTTTTTCTCTTTCAATAGAACTCTTCAAATTACTGAGCTACTGTAACTCTTGAAACTAGGCAACCTGGATCCACTGACCATACCAACAATAAAATTCCACAGCCCAAACCTTACTCTTGGAAGTCAACAGAAAATCACATACTGATTTAAAGGTTGTTAGATGATGGCCTTGCCAGCTTATCAGTGCACAAGTGTGCACTAAACTGTAACCAAATATACATCTGCATCTGGAAGTACTTTCAAAAAATGTGATTAAAGTATAAAAACCATATGAAACACATAATTTTGCAGGAAGTTCTAACATCGCAACATACTGCTAAAAGAAGAAGCACTTTACTGGCCTAGTCCCTGGTTTCTGAACAGACATGAAATGGGAGAGCCCTGAAGGGACAAAAATCCTTGTCTGGAAGCAATAATTTGTTACTGCATATGCTGAAGAATCTGTTCTTTCAGAGAAGCCCTATGGTATATCCACCAAAAAGGGTGTTCAGAAATTCACAGAAAGAAGCAACAGAAAGACTTTCAGATACCACTTTAGCAGTAGTTTTCTTTTCTGAATTCCTCCTAAAAGAATGGAAGGGTGCTCTGAGAAACTCCCTGAAACTCTTACTGACCTAAAGAGGGGAAAATGTTGGCATCCTAAGCCTGAATTTGTATGACAAGCAGGTATTAGAGAACAGTGCTAAGAGCCAAAGATGTTTCTTCCTGGCACTGAGCTTCAGGAACACAGGAGGATTTGAGATGTATTGCTGAGCGGCAGTCTCACACACCTATGCAGCAATCATTTTTGCACTCACTGGGCACAAAACACATTCCTTCCATAAAGAGCAACTTAAAAACGTTTTATATACCATTTATTTGTATATTTAAGAGTGAACCAAGTGCTTTTCAAAGTCTGACTGCTTGCAATAGTCCCTGCCATGACATCACACTATGAAAATGCATCCTCACTTTGAAGTGCTTACCTCTAGCAAAATATAATGAGCACATGGCTAACTCCCACTTCAAAACATCTTAGTTCCATTTTCCATCTTCCAAATAGAATTTTGAATTTTAGCTTTTACACTATTGTTCTTTCAGATTATCATTACTTTAAAGTCTTTTGCACAATCAGCTGAAATGTTATTTTGCTTTCATTTCTGTTTTATTTTTCCCTTCCTTTGTGCTGGGGTCCATAGCAGAGTGAGTGTTGTGCAATGATGCTCCTGTAAAATTGGTTCCTACCCCAAACCAAAACTCTCACACAGAACTATAAGGTGTATAACTCCTTCCACAAAGAACTCACATCACATCAGAAGCACAACTCTTTAAAAATAAAGTCCTTAAGACAGTCTTCAGGATCACATGTGCAATGCAGATCACTTGAACTGAATAAGAAACAGAAGGCCTAGAAGGCAAAAAGGGAATAAAAAAAGAAAAAAAAAAAAAAAAAAAAAGATATCTTCTAACTAACTATATTGAATACACCTGAACCTGCAGTATTGCTGAATCATAGGATTTCAACATTTCACTTCCATTTGCTTTAAAAAAAAAAGATATATAATGTTTCTCTCTGTTATTTAGCATTTCAAAGTAGACAGATCCTCAACTCTACCTACTTTTCATATACAGCTAAAAATTTCACACAGAATTTATTGCTGAATGGACTTCTGCCTGCAGAGTGACATGAATTGTTAAGGTTTCCTGTTGTTAGCGGTACCATTCTTATCCTGAAAAATACCCACGAGGATACTTAGATCCAGTACTTTTCCTAAACAGTCCATAAATTACAACTGATATTCACATATCTCAGATTACTATTTTTTGCTAATAAGTAAACTAATGATTGCTGATGATCATTATCTGGCATTCATTTTTATAAAACAAAAGCATAGTAATAAACATTAATGGGTTTTCCCTTATCTACAATGATATTAGGAAAAGGACAATGATCTTAGACATTAGATCCAACATTTCAGAAAACTATCCATGTAATTAAATTAACTCACAAAACGTTACAGACATTCCTTTCCACTGAGTATTACAAATATTACTTAAAAAGAATAGGCAAGCATTAGCATTTTTAACAGTATCATTCTCATCTTCAGAGAAGTTGACAGAGAGAAGTAAATAAGATACATAGGAATTATACATGAAACACATAAAAAAACCTAAAGCTACTTTAAAGTCAGGGTTTTGCCTCCACCTAAGCTTTTTTTGTGCAGACTTCAACAGAACTAGGAAAATAACAAAATTCTGGATAAACTCCCTGTTTAAAAAAATATGTTTCCTCCAAATTAAGTTTTATTACTTAGTATCTCATCATCCCCATCTTATTGCTTATACTGCAGCTAGGTATCTCATACAGATTAGCAAGAACCTCACATGATCACTTCTGTACAACACGTGATCAATGTAATAGTATATGAACTTTCCCATACAGAATAAAATGCTCAGTAAGCAGGAAAAAGTGACGAACAAGATGTTCTTGTTTGTCTATAGCAAGCAATTTGCATCTTTTTAAGATCCAGCATTCAGTCCTTTATTCTTTGCAGTAGCAAACTTAAGTTGCCCTGTAAGCAGCAGATTGAATGAAATCTGTTTTCTTACAGTTTTAAGCTATTTGCTCTGTAACTCCTCTGTAACTTCTTTCTTCTCACTGCAAATGCCCAGATCTCTCCACATTGCCTATTACGGTATCACCAGGCAGGAGCAAACTGTGCTGTGACTAGTATGGGAGTATGCACATCTTGTTTGGCCACTGAGCTACTGCCAAACAGAATGTCTAACAGCTATGTTCTGCTTGCCTTTTCTTCAAAATTGGCACTGATTTGGGTTTCATTCCTCCATAGAGCCACATATTTTCATAAAGCATTCATGTCACTGAAAATTCTACATTTCTAACTTGACTGAGAGAAACAAAATTGCTTAAAATCCACAGAGCAGGAAAAGGAAAGGGAGAACTCTCAAACCATCAGACATCACAGAATCATAGAGTTGCTCAGGTTGGAAAAGACCTTAAAGATCATCAAGGTCCAACCACGACCTAACCATACTACCCTAACTAATCACCCTCCGCTAAATACCTCCCTGAGGAGCCTATTCCAGTGCTTAACAACCCTTTCTGTAAAGAATTTTTTCCTGATATGCAACCTAAACTTACCCTGGCACAACTTAAGGCCATTTCCCCTCATCCTGTCACCTATCACCAGTGAGAAGAGACCAACCCTGCTCTCACTGCAATCACCTTTTAGGTATTGGAAGAGAGCAATAAGGTCTCCCCTCAGCCTTCTTTTCCCCAGACTAAAAAGCCCCAGTTCCTTCAGTTGCACCTCATAAGGCATATTCTCCAAGCCCTTCACAAGTCTTGCTGCCCTTCTCTGGATCTGCTCCAGCACCTCAATGTCCCTTCTGTACTGAGGTGCCCAAAACTGAATACAGTACTCAAGGTGAGGACTCACCAGTCTCGCTTCCTTAGAAAATAAGAGTTACAACAAACTCTTATTATAATACTACTACTGAAAATGTGAAAGTTCACAAGGTCTATGAAATACCAAGGGTTTTTGTGTTGTCTTGTTTTGCTTGCTTATATAGATTCAAAGATGAGGCTCTTAAATCCATTCTTAGGGACTGTGACAAGTGACCTCATCTTCAATATGGCAGGAACCTAGCATTTCACTGTGACCTGCACTCTACTTAGCATTCCAAAACACAGGACTCTTATTTCCTCTGTCTTAGACATACTGATAAACACCTACAAACACATCCAAGCGGATGCAAGTAATTACACATGCAAAACAGAAAATTAAATTGCATATTTAAAAAATAAAGTAAACAAAAAGCCCTATCTATGAGCTATCAAATTCACATAGCTGGAACTATGAAAGAACACATTATTTTTAAAAGTTTTAAAAAATATTTAAGTAGTAAGAAATCACATGTGTAAAGTGATTTTCCCAAGGCTACAAAGAAATTAGAAGGCAACTTGTGATTTCTAAAAGCAAATGTGGATTAATTTTTTTTGGAATTTTATAAACTCAAGAGTAAGTCCAGAATGACCAAGATGGGTGCAGCGTCACTGACACTGTTCACTGCATTTCTGTTTCTAATCTGTACAAGGGCTACATTT
This sequence comes from Chrysolophus pictus, assembly GCA_037305975.1. NCBI lineage: Eukaryota > Metazoa > Chordata > Aves > Galliformes > Phasianidae > Chrysolophus > Chrysolophus pictus. Next base: position 97,108,596 of record CM074576.1, read on the forward strand.
TCAAAGACTTAAACTGAAATCAAGGCTTTCAATTAAACTCATGTCTGAAGTTGAAAGCTCTTTCCAACAATACGGAGTGGACTTTCTTAAGAACAAATTCCCCTACCCGGGAAAAAAAAAAGGGTTTATATACAACTATATATTCATATCTCATGTTGGTCAATTCAGTTAAAAAAGTCGAATTTCCATCTGAAGTTTCTCATGTTTTAATTTTGACTAACTCACAAAAACTGTTGTCACATCTCCCCTTTGGGCGACTGTACTCCATAACACACTATGGATTGAACACTTGACTAATTGCAATTTATAGTTGAAAAGACTGAGTGTCAACAGTTTATGGGCTGGTTTAGCCCAGTTCCATGACTAGCAGGGCAGAGGGATCTGCAGATCCACGCCTCCAGAAAAGGAGATAAGGGATAAAGGCTAGAGAGATGGGCCCCAAAACAAAACAGCGGCAACGATCCGAGCAAAAACAAACTAATTTACTAAATGAGATATCGGAATGCAAGATAACATGCTATAATACAATATAATACAATATCATTTGAATTGGAGCTAATATATCAAATGTGATGAGAGAGTATCTGAAAGCTGAAGGCCTTACTCTAATGCTGAGGCGATGCCTGCAGTTGGGATGAGTAGAAAAGAGGAGAGCCTGGTCTTGTGACCTTGCCAGGGGCTTTGTCTCCTCTCTGAACACAAAGTCCTCTGGAGTATGTAGTTATTCTGCTCTTCTGGGACAGGTACCCAGAATACCCAGAATTGGAGCATTAACTCTTAAACTCCCAGTGCACATGATGTTATGATGTGGAATACCGATAACCAAAAATCATAAAACCATGATGCTGAGGAGCAAAGAAATTATTTTTCTAGTAAAAATACCATTTAATGTAAAATATAATTATCAAACATAGCATAATCAGTCAAGTTTAATTAAATATACGTCTCCCCAAGAAGTATGTATTTCACTAAAGATAATGATGTATTTCTATTCTTTTGCTCACAGACACTTATTTTTTTCTCTCTAGAAAGAAGTGCTTTTGAGGGTACAGTTTCAGCTACAATTTAGGCAAAAGTGTAGTGGATTCAATACACAAAGTTAAGCACGATATTAAAAAGAAATTTCTAATATGACTGAAATCTTACTCCCCATTACCTAACATCAAAAATCAAAGAATGTTGATATACTGTGTAATGGAGCAGTATTTGGCACCATGCTACAAGAACAAAAAGTTGTTAAATACAGTGGTGTCAGTAGAATGTAAGCAAGGAGGAAGTCACTACTACCTGTCCTGCCTGAGAACAGCCAGCTGGTCAGGTAGCTGAGCTGTGCCTATCAGCCAGTCACAGTCATAATGTTAGGCGAGATGTTGAATTAGTGCAATGATGTATAAGGGGCAAAAGAGGGGAAAAAAAAACAAATAAAAGCACATCTGTAAATTCTGACTTAGTACAGCATACTCCTGTTCTAATTCAAGTCTAAAGCTTCTTGAAAACAGGCATCTACTTGTATTGCAAATCACATACACACTTATAGCAGCGCCTATATAAAACTCAAGCCGTACTCACTCCAAACACTTCAAAGTGGCATTCCCTCCTGTTGGGAAAAAAATCTCCAGTAAAAATTGACCACAATTCTCAACTTCTGTTTCAGTAGTGAAATCAAAACACTTTCAGGAAACAGAGCCAACAGCAGCATTAAAATGAATAATCCACATCAAATTTGGTTATTAATAACACTTTAAGAATTTGCAAGTTGAAGAGGGGGCTGACTCCTTCTCCATGTGAGGCGCTCCTAAATGGCAATCTTACTTTCAATGCTTCCTCAGCACTCAGCTAAGTTAAACCTAGAGATGTGCACAGGTCAAGCTCTTTCAGGCTCTCTAAGGACAGGACACTCGGTATGCTATGCATATGCAAAGCCCAATTTGTCGTATGGTCCTCAGAGTAAGTAAAACATGTCAGCGTGCTGCCTAACACTGCCAAAAGGCACATTATAAATAGCTACAATTGAACATCTTCAATATAAATAATTTCAATTTACTTCCTTTTTTTTTTTTTTTATTAAATCTCAAGCCCTTAGAAAAAGAAGTCCACAAAATACCTACTGAATGAGTTATTTCAAAAATTGCTGTTCAAAGCCTTTCATTGAGTTTATTTTGTTTACTTCACATTTCACAGGAAAAGTATAATTTATTCCCACTTCTGCTGCTTAAAATAATCTTATTTCCTTTAACAACAACAAAAAAATCACCTGTGTTTTGTGACTATAAAATGTAAAATTTCAGGCCAAAAAATACATTCCAAAAATGGCATGGCAATTGAAAGGAAATGGTTTGATGTAACCTAAAAGATGATTAACTTACCAGATCCTGCCATATTTCTTCTTTCCCAAAAACTGGGAATAGATTGTAAAAGAAGAGGAAAAAAATATAAAGGGAAATAATTTGGAGAGTCCTACTTTTTATTCAGCATTAACTTTCAAATTGTACAGTTTTCGCTTTACACACCAAAACCAGAGAAAATAGTTTCAGAGGACTCAGAGTGGATGCATAACATTAAAGAGATAGAAGAAGAGTGAGAGAAGTGGCAGCAATAGAGCACAGTGTTTCCTTTGGCCAGCTCTGCCACAAAGGACAATATTCTTCGAAGGATGTCATTGCTGCTGCTTTTTGGAAAGAATGAAAACTACTGACAGCAAAGGCACACGTGCTCCAAGGTAGGGCCATCTATTTACCTTCTTCTTCATTTAATACCATTTAACGTGTGCAGTTTGAAACAGGACCAATTCAAGAGCTTGCACAATTAAAATACTTATATTAAAGAACTGCGCACAATTCACAAAGAACAGGCTCCTATCAGTGAATGATATTTCAGATAGAATGGATTTTTCTCTCATGCCATGTTTCTTCTGTTTAGATCTTGATTTTTCCCCTTAATGTCCCACCTCCCCTACTGTTGCCCTGTCCTCAAATTCCAGTTGTATTTGTTCTCTTTGTCCATTTGTCCACATATTATAACTACTTAATTAAGAGTCAAATATCTTTCTCATTGTATGTTCTTCTTTCAATTTCACCATTGCCTTTAGGGTGAGTCTTCTGCTGATACTCTAAATTTGTTGCAGGACAGAAAGTCAACTTGGGTACTGTGAAGATCAAGTCTTCTCTCTCTCTCTGTGTTCCACGGACAGCATGTGTACACCTTCTGTTTCCCCCGAAACGTGCTTTCCTGTTCCCTCAACTATTTACTGAACTCCAAAATCTGATACTGACAATTCTCAAGTTATTTTTTCTTCTATATTTTAGACAGATATATGGATCCTAGATCCATAAAGCTTGAAGATAAAGAAGTTTAAGATCTAACTAATTATAGTCACAAAATAACTTCAAAATGTGCTCAAACTTTTTTTTCCCTCTTTTCTCTTTAATTTTTTTTTAACGAGTTCTTTCAAAATTGCTCAGTTATAACATGGGGTTATAACTCTAATTATAATTAGAGTAACTCTATCAATATTGTGACTCACTGAAACCATCAGAGCTGCAATTCTCTTGTGCCTGTCAATTTTCCTTTATCTCCTAGAATAGACATTGCCTTGTCCTTAAACCACAAACTAGTTCTTCTCTCTGACAGAAAAATCAACTGTTAGTCCTGAATTTCCATCTTTTTTCTCACGTGACAGTAAAGATACCTGCAGGCACTGTGTCTGTATAGTGTATTGATGCCAATGAAACATGTTGTGTAAATAACTTTTCCTTCCTCTATGCACTACTTTTGTAAACCAGAATAATCCTAAAAAGTGAATCTCCAAAATCACTTTGCTACGTAATTCACAAAACAAATTTAGTTTCTCCTTGACTAAAGACTGAAGTTGCTAAATACATTTTTTTTTCAGATAAATGACAGCTATACAACAATTATGTTTAATGCTTTCAAAACTTTTTTTTTTTTTCCCTGTAACCAATGTTGGAGAAATGTAAAATCCAATATAATTATTTTAGTTTGAACTAATGATTCTTTCCCTTTATCCAAGTGCAAATGTAGTATTTCAAGACATCCTAATGATGTTTAAACTTACTGGAAACCTTGATATATTGCATTGGTCCTCTGTGAAAACTTCAACTCAGATGGCCAGTAGGAACACCACCGTCAATTATCACTCCCATCATTACTACAGGGATTTCCATGAATCATAAAACACAGCTATTGGGAGTGATATTCTTCTTTTAATGATAAACATAAGCAGAAAATCATCAGTAAATTCTTCTCCTCCTCATTAATCCCTTTCCCCTTCATCAAGCTGGTCATCAGAGCACAAAGAAATGTTTCATAATCCTCTCATCAGGTTTCACAACACCACCGGTGCCTCTCTTTGCCAATGGAAGCCCTGCAGCACAGGGAAGGCAGGTCCCCTGCCTGTGTGCCCACAAGGAGTGGGCTGCCCTGAATCCCCACAGCCCTGATTCCCTTGCACCTTGTGAGAGGCTCCTTTGTGCTCCAGGGCACAACAGCATGAAGGAGATTGGCTCCCCAAAGTTTCATTTACTGTCAGACTTTCAGTGTGTAAAGAGAACTTGAGCAGGTAGCAAATATTTATGTTACAGAAGAGGATGCATTTCTTTCCTGCAAGGTGGACCCTGAAACTCTTAAAAGACAAGTATATCTTTAGTTGCACTGAGAACATGGCCAAGGCTTTCTTGTAGAAAGTCTAAGGTTTAGTCCAAGTCAAAATACACAGGAACCCAATTAACAAGAAGAAGCAGCACGAAGTCTATTAAGATCACCTCGCAGCACCACCTTCTACCCTATAATGCTTAGCATTTCTTTAAAACAGTTTACACTCTTTTTTTTTTTTTTTTTAAGAAGAAGAAAGAAATGCAAAAACTGCATGCAAACTCAAGATTGCAGACTGGCAAATGAACACAACAGATGAACAATATGAACTTCTGCACTTGAGAGAGACTGCAACATTAGGTCAGTCCAGACCTAAAGACCCTTATGCATTTATCTATTGTTTAAAATAATAATAATAAAAAAAGATATTCTGCTAATTGTAATATTTAGATGAACTAACAAACTTAGAAAGACAGGTCAGGAAACAAGTAGGAACATACCATCTGTGGAGGCTTCATCTGATCAACTTATGCTGATTGGTAGAATTATCCTATCAAATGAGCACTTTTCCTTTAGCTCCAAATAACATAATTCTCGGAGAATTTTCCTGCAACTCCTGACTGAGATTATTTACCTTCTGAAAAGAAGACTATTTGAGTAAAATATAACAAAGATCACTTTGTGCAGAATTACACTTCTGCTGAAGGAAAAAACACTTAGATTCATTTCTCCTCTAAATCACAGGCATCTTAAACATCACATACAGAGCAACTTTGACATGCTTTGTAGAATTATGGCTCTAAATTTCACCCACTCAACAGTTTCTGCAAACTTATTTCTAATGTTACTGTCAACATGTATAATTCTATTGCTGTGCTAATAAAGCAGCTTTTTCAAACGAGTACGGTGACTGGAATAACATAATAACTCAGATCAGATTTATTACCACTATACTAGAACTTATCCAGGAGTATTCTGTTTCCCTCCTTAAGAGAAACAAAAGTTATGAAAGCCTTATCTTCTTCACAGTTTTGCAACCTACTTAAAATTTAGATAGCTCCCTGGTATTTTTGGAGATGAGTATGCAACCATAAAACCTTTGTCTCTTCTTAGCAGAAATCAGAATCACTGAATGTTATTTTAAGAAAAATTTATGTGCACCACAACAAAGGAATGCAGAAAAAGCAGTAAGAAAACTTGAGAAAATAAAATAAATATGGACAGAGTAAAACTGGCTTTCCCTCAAAACCCCAAGTTTGTCAAAAGAACAAAGCACACACAAACGGCATGTAAAACCTGAATTCAAAATGCGTTTATATAAAAGGGGTGAGGACAAATGTTTTTTCTATTTTAGCTTGAAAAATAAAGGGACACAGCAATGAGTCTTGCTGGCAGGCAGATAACTCATAGGCCCTGACCCTTCGACTCACCAGGAATTCAAACACAAAGCTCTTTTCATAGTGACCGTGCCATACATTCTCAAGATAAGGCAGCGAAATACGGAGCAATGCAGAGGTGCCGCAAAGCCCAAACTGCAGAAAACTGCACAGAAATTCCGAACACTTATTCACCTATATGCAGCCGCACACCAAGGGCTGGTTGCAAAACTCTCTCTTTGCAAATCGGAAACCGTGCAGCATGCTTTAGAGAATGGGACCTGATTCCTGGAGCAAGCAAAGGAAAAACAGAGAGCAAGCAGCAAGGAAAGGACCATCCCTGTGCATTTCTGCACCATTCAGAACTGCAGTGCACATCCGGACAAATAATCTGTAACACAATGAACTTTGCAAAAGGATAGCTGTGGTAGAACGGAAGGGATTTTAGAAACAACAGAAACAGCTACATTTCAAACAACACATTTCAAATCTGGACTCACCATGAAAATGCAACAGTTGCCTGAAGTTAGTGTGCTATTTTCTGCCCTGTTCCAGTGCACTTTTTGCCTAGTTGTCCAACACTTGGGAGCTCAGAGCTGCCACACAGAGGCCCCTTCCGTGATCTGGCTTATTTGCCTGTCAATTTGAGTCTCGGCTTCTGTATGATGCAGCTGTGCACTTTGCTGAAGGTCTAATATCATTTCCATAAGCTTCCTCCCTGCCCGGAGCAAGCAGTTTATTCTCCCTGCTCAATAACTACTCAAATCACTTTTCTGGTACTCAGAGGGATAAAGCTTTAAGTTGTTAAGGAGTTCTTACTAAGTAGTGGGTGGAGAACATAAGCTCGGTACAAGGAAACTCTGCGCATAATCAGAAACGGAGAAACTTCCTCCCTTTCCCCCAACCCCTCCTCTCGACAGGCGAAGCTGCCAGTGCCTTCTTTACAGAAATTTAGGAATGTAAAGGGAGGACTCAAAGGGGCCCAGTCAGACAAGCCTTTCTCAATCAATTAGCTTGCAGCCATTACTTGTGACCCTAGGTCACACAACATAAGTGTGTGGGGTGTGCCTTTAGGGGTACACCAAAGCTACTTATTAAAACTTACATAACCAAAAGCGTTCAAAATCAAATAAACTTTGAAAGTTGTAAAACATTTTCCACGTACCACAGTTTTGCAGGAAGAAGAGCTTTGAATAGTGAAATGTTACTTTGCTTTTCCAATAACAAGTCATTTGATGGAGGAAATTTACTTTTTTGTACTTTTCAAAAAAAAGAGACTGAAATGTGAGAAACAGAAACAACCTTAAAGGCTGTTTGCCTTGCAGTTATGAAAAGCTAAATAATATTGGCGAAAGTGATATCTGATGAAGTACATGACTGTGTTTCCTAAAATAAGACTATTATCTGTAGCTGCAAGGGGATAGAGTTTTGTAGGATAGTTTAATTAGTTCATGAAGTTCAGCCTGTGCATTTTATTTCTCTCCAAGAAATGAGTTGCAAGCACCGGATTCTACTCCTTGTTTTAGAACTCTAATACAGCAAATCAAACAATAGAGTTAAAAAACAAACAAACAACAACAAAAAACCTGGCATATTTGAATACTGCACTAAGTTATCCCGCATGGAACACGGGGAGAAGAGGGTGTAACTTAGCACAACTGCCACATGACAAGCATACACCCCTTGGTGTGAGGGAAAACTTCAAAAAGACCCTCAGCTTCATATCCTGCCAACCCAATGACATGGAGATGATGCCTTGGGAAAACCCATGAGGGAGTCCTGATTTCAAAAGCAGATCTATGACAACCCCTTTCTGGGCCAGACAAGATCAATGCACTGCAGGGGCGATGCACTTTAATCTCAAGGTGCATCGCAAAGCATCTTTAAGTAGTGCCACAGATCAAGGCTCACACAGAGCTGGAAAAAAACAGTTCACACCAAACTTCTCTCTGTGCTTAAGGTAACAACAACAGCTGCTCAAGAGCTTGGAGAGGACACAGGGAAACACATAATAAAAGAGGGAAGTAATGGTAATGTACTGAAATTCACTGAGGATGTTGTAGACAACTTGCACTCTATGTCTCTCCTCCATTAAAACTCCGGTCGAACTCTCTGAAGAGGCGGCATGGCTTGTGTTAGTTCAGACGTTCATTCCAGAGATCAGATTGCAGGATCAGGGCCACTGAATAAGTGCCCTGGGGTAAGGATTTTGCTTCTGTCTTGCACATAAGACAGCATTTAATAAATTAGGTCACCTTTAAATCCCTGGAAAGCTCTGGCAGTACAAATAATAATCATGGAAATTTATATTTTGAATGGAAAAATAGGCTCAGGATTAAGACACTGGACAAGGATTTATGATATTTGGGTTCTGTTCCCTTTTGTGTCTCAAGCTGTTCTAATGACTTGGGACACATTATTTCACTATTATGCATTTAAACCAAGTGCTACTTGCCTTACAGATGGAAGGCTTTTGCCTTCTCAAACATTATTTATTAAAAAGTACTGATAATATTCAATATGGAGACCTTTACAATAATAGTTCGCAACACATACTCTAAAAGTGAAATTAAAACAGTATGGAATATAAAACATTTACTGTACAGGACAGAGTAACTGAAAACAAGAAAGCTATCCACATCACATCCTCTAACATTCAAATTCATTGTGGGTTTCAACAAACACAACCTCCAGGAGATAATACAAATCCATGCACATGAATAACAGTACAGACTTCATTCTCTCTCCTTTAGCCACTTAGAGGTTAGAGTCCTTAACAGAAGAAAAAGATGGTAAGGAAGGCTGTCCAAAGTGTTGTTTTGAGCAAGTGTTATGAAATCAAGAACTCTTGCCATGTTTGCCCAGTGATCCTCCATGCTCTATAAGTTGAGGAATTACCTTTAATTTGAGGTTTCCCTTTAGTGCACAACTTGTAAAGCAAGACAGACCTCAAGCACTCCATTTGCTTATATGTTACAGATTCACACACCTTTCTTTGGGAAAAGCTGATATGGAAACTTTACAACACAAATAAAGACATTTAAAGGATGTTTTTAATGTAACTTAAAACAATGCCTCCACACTGGAAATAATAATAGAATAATGGCTCCTCCTGGCACAGTTGAGTCTCTGGCTAAGGGCTCTTCCTTTTCCTGATTGCTGGCTGTAAAATTACCCCTCTATTGGCTCTACTCCATTGCTGCCACATTACAGCTAAGCCAAGGCAACATGAGCCATTTCAAAATAATCATGAATGAATAACAGCTTAAAGTTAGGAGGAGGATAGTTCTTAAATTCACCATGCTAGCCAGAAATATATAAAATTCCTTCAGGATTCTCAGGACACTCTTCTACGAGAAAGACTCTCGTTAATTAATGAAAACAAACATCACCTTATCGTTTCCATTTTTACAGTCTAGTACGAGATCATTGCAGAAGAGACGATTTCAAGGACAGATAATGTAGCTTTTGGCATATTTTTCCAGTTCCCACTCTTTCTCCTCAAAAGTCATGAAGTTTGGAGACTTATCTTAATTAGACACTACTAACTTTTTCCTGTATTGTTATATTTTCTTTTATTCTAACCAGTAAACACTCACCTAGGGTACATACATCTTCCTCCTTGCACCAGGATATTTTCTACACTTACTAACTCAAAAAGAGCAAGGAGGCAAAATATGAGAGTATTATTTAAACCTTTCCTTTGCATATGCAGATCATCGGGCCTGGAGTACAACGTGATCATTCCTGTTGTGCAATTGATAGAATATATGACCATGCCACTTTAGGGATCCTTTGAGAACAGAAGAAATTTCATGTTATTTGGGGGGTTGTTTGTCTGCATAATACCTAATGAATATAAAAGCCAATACTGTGTAACATTAATTCTCATAACAAGCTTTACTCCTCAACTGTGTTTTTAAGTGAAACTATATTCATTTTAGTTAGAAAGTTAAAAAAAAGCTATGTCACCTTCAGCAGAGCGCATGAAGATTACAATGTTGATAGTGGTAAGATATCTTAGGTCTAAACACTTTACCTGAAAAGCAACTGCTTCTTTAAGGAAACAAAACAAAACTAATTCTTGGGGGAGGAAAAAAAAAAAAAAAAAAAGCCTGAAAATACCCTACAGTACTCACTACTTTGAAACAGATCTTCCACTCTTTAAATCTCCTTCCCCTACCTCCCCCCAACCCCTTTTCCTTTCAGGAAACAAAACTCAAGAAGAGAAAGAGAGAGAGAGTCAAAAGGTTACAAGCCGGCTTGTAAGCGCAAAGAACGTAAGAGGCCCATTCTTCCCCTTAACACCTGACATCCCAGGGTACATTTTCTTCCGTTCCGAGTCTGGTGGATTAGACATGCAGCTCCTATTGATAATGCAGGCTGTGCATCTCATTCGCCATGCGCTGTACTAAAAGTTCTCCTCCTACCTCTGCCTTTATAAATTTTTCTCCCTCCTGCTTCACAATTACAAACTTAATTAATGTAATTTTGCATTCTATCTGTAGACACCAACTGGACCCCGTTCAGATACCTTGTCTGAGGCCCAGATTGCAGTTCATTCTCAGAACTGTAAGGTTTGAAAATGTGACAGAAAATCACTGAAATTATTAAAAAGAGAGAAAGAGAGTCTGAACAAATCTTAAAACATGTTCGAGTTGTTAAAAATAATCCTTAGTGAAAATCTTTGTGACAGCACTTAACATTCAGGCTACCATTCCAACACACAGATTTTCATGATTTTTACAACTTAGTAAAGTCATATCTAAGGCACATTTATCACAGCTGTAGAACAATGAAAGAGAGAGAGATAAAAACTAAATTATCTAAGTTTTACCTACATTCTTCCTGAGACCGAGACCCTCATGCAGCCAAGATCTGCTTGCTTGGCTGATGTGTAGGAACAAGGAAACAATTACCTCTAATTAGGTGTAAAGCTCAACACAGAATAGAAAAGGACTGAGAACAAAGTTAATTCTAAACAGCAGAAGTCTTCAGGCAAAAGGACAAAACAGAAACAAGTTTGATTAAGGTATTAAGGGTAGAGCCCATAATGATCAACATTCAACTAACCTACCCAAACCAAAAAGTAGGAGTATAGAGTGTTACAATATGATTAATCAGACTTCATATTATTCATAGACATTATGATCTATTTTAGTTTTCTTCTGAGAATAGATGGACATTCCAAGGTGAAGCTGAGTAAAAGCTTAAAAATTAATTAACAAAAATACAGAATTGAAAGCAGGGCAGAAAAGATGAACTGTTTATTGTCTAGGCTGCCTCATGGATCTGGTGGCACGGTAGCTCTGGGATATTGCTCACCAGTTGCAACAGAACATCATCAGTCTCTGCTTCCTGTCATTCCTCACCTACCCCATTTTAAATACCACCCTTGTGTTTTCTTTTATATCTACAAAACATCCAAACATGCTTTAGGATGCTTTCTTTTCTTTTTTTTTTTTTTCTTAATAAGATGAATGTTGAATATTTTCTTCCTCAGATCTTGCAGATGTCTTTGTCTGGTAACTACTACAAGAGAACTGTCACATATATTACAACAGGAACTTGAGAAGAGAAAATAAAGATTAGAGAGGTAAATGAAAATTCTGACAATTGATAATGACATCCACAGAAACACTGAGAAAAATCACATTTCCAGAACTTGAATGTATGAAAAACTCAACAAGATCCCAAAGAAGGCTTAAAGGAAGACTGCAGAGAGCTCGAACTCCTTCCTAGATTTTATAACCACCAGATGACTTTTCTCAAGAAATTTGTTCTTAGAACTCATTAGGTGCTTTGGTGAAAAATTGCCTTAAGTTGGCATGATTTTCATCCAAGAAATGAAAACAAGTGGATTTGACTTTATCCTTTGTTATCTTATTCACAGTCTGAAAAAGTTTGTCTTCTTACTTACATTTGTGTTACTTAGGTCTTAGAAATATATGAGTTTATAAAAAGAGTGAGATTAAAGAGAATGAAATTACTCGAAATAAAAGTAGACGCAATCGCTGCAGAGAGAAGCAGTAAATGAGTTTAATATGAGGTCTGTGCACTACCTCACCAGTATTTGGCCAGGTTCCATCACAAAAAAAAACTACTGACCAGGACAGTTATATTCATCTTTGTTGTTCAGGTGTGAGGTCATTTCTTCACTTTGATCATATAAAAGAGACCAGGTATATACATCTACAATATTTTATTTCAGCAGACTCATTTAATAGAATTCTGTTTTTACAAATGTAAAATTTAGTGCCAAAAAAAAGCCCTGAAGGGACAGATACATGAATGAATCCCAGCATCTTTACGGATGCTGGAACAAGGAGGGTATAGGTCTGAGATAGCTCAGAAAAATAGTCTCTGTGGTTGGATATACAGGGATGAGTATAGAATAAAAAGAGAATACCTAGCACTATTTGATGTGAACAGATTGCATCCTGCATACTGGCACACAGCTCATTAATCCATTTATGTCTACAACCCCCGCTCTATGTTGATGAGGACAAGCCATAAGCCTTTTCTTGAAAGAATCTTAACCTCCTAAAAATGTTACAGAGCTCCTTTAATTTAAACTCGTAACAGGCATGAGAAAACACAGGTGGGTAAAATCGTTTTCTGCCATTGCCCATACTAGCAGAATAAAAGCTTGGAAAATTGTTACCTACTGCACATCTAGCACACTTCCCTGACAAAACATTACATGAGAAAAAAGCTTGGTCATATTTGCTCCTACTTATTTACTATAAAGCTAATGTTATTTCTTTGTCTGTGAACTTTTTTTCTGTTTGTTTTGGTGTCCTGAAAAGCATGACCTTGCTGAAGCTCCTCAGTTAAAAATGAGTTCTCAGTGGAAAAATATTCCTACAGTAGATTCTCTTACCAGGGAATGCTCCAGCAGTCAACTTCAATTTGCCTTAAAGACAAAAAGGCATCTCTCTAGGGATAAAAATCAATTCCCAAACTGTCAGCAGCAACATACAAAGTTTAGAAATGTGCTTAATTCAGCACAAACAAATGCTTGTAAATTGTCAAGCCAATATGTGAGAAGTGACTCTTCCATTAAATAAAATCATGAGCAAAACGAAAAAAATAAAAAAATTTAAAAAAAGGAACAAAAACATCACAAGCAGATTTATTTTTTCTGATATTTATCAAGCACAGTAGTAAAGAAAAAAATAATGAGTCCACTCTTCATTAACAGATTACTGATTATGCTTAATATTATTTTCATTGCTATTAATTTTTTTAAAAGATGTTCTTTACTGTTGCGTTCAAATGCAGGCAAAGGCATTCCTCCATACCATTAGGTAAAGAGCAGCAGGCAATTTGGGGCTCTGTCAGCTTGGATTTGCAATTCGAGGTGACTGACAAAGTGACCAGAAAATGAGTACTCTGGTTTAGAGACATCATCATAAACTGCAACAACTGCATAAATAACTCAAGCCATTCCTGGCTACGGATGTGCAGCAGGCAACCCCTTTTCTGCATTTTCTCTCAGGCCTGAGCAAGATTAGAAACCACAGCTAGATGTTCTTGTCTTTTCTCCTGCTCGCTGTGGTCCCTGCAGGAACTGCCAACATCCTTTTGCCTTCCAAGGATGTGTTTGCTGCCACCTGCAGCAACAGAACATCCTGAAAAACCCTCTGCACCCACCATGAAACAAAGGCATATCTGGGGTCTGGTTGGGTGGCGTGTAGGCAGGTTGAGCAGCCTCTCGCTTCCGTCTGCAGGCACTCTTTAACCTCTGGAAAAAGGGAAGGATGTGCTTGGTGAGCTTAGCTCAGGCCTATACAGCAACCTTGAATACAACACCCGCTGATTGAAACTGACAGGACAGAAACAGATCATACTAACACAATGAGTAATATAGCTGTTTAAGAATTGGAAGAGTGACGCCTCTCCCTCCCTGCAAGATACTGGGAACTTGGATAGGTAACACATTTATGGAAGGCAAAGTTCTAATAAATGAGGCCCTGATGATGTGTGCTTGCAAGATGGAAAAGCCTTAAAACATGCTCAAGATCTGAGCAGGGCTCCACCCCAGATCTCCTTACTCATGAACAAGGCAACCCAATCTTTGTGTATCCCAGTTTCTGGTCTCTAATATTTCTGTCCAGAGTATAAGCTGTTTCCTGCATGGGCTTCATCATGCTATAGGTTACACAGTAATTAGTAAAAGTTTTCAGTTTTGTTATCAAACATGGGTGTAAACTTCGGAAAGTCCTGAAACAAGAACACGCTATTCAGAGTGAAAAAGTGGGTGTTTTGCAAAACACTAGGCTGCATTTTACGTAAAATAAAAGCAAACCTTCCAACCAAAAGCAACCAAATGAAAAACAAAAATAGCCTCCTTCCAGAAAACATTTAAAATAGATCAAAGATTGAGTTTCAGTAACATTCTGCAGAGTTATGCAAGAAAATGGAGACTCCATCCAATAAATTGGCAACCAAAGAACCATCAAAGCAAAACCAGTAAGAACCAGAACACAAAACAGCATCATCCGACAAAGTATATTCAACAAGGAATAACTGTAAGGCAAAAGTTGCCATTTCCTTCCACTGCTACTTTCAGAGATAAAAATGCAGTCAGATTTCCACACGTTGACACAACTTGTCATGCAATTTTGCATACAAGGCTGTAAGTATCAGAAAAAGAATGGCTATGGCTACTCTCTGAATTGCCTCATTATAAAGCTTTCTATGGATATTACCAAGGATTGGAAGGGGAAGAAAAAAAAAAAAAAGAAACATGTACTGATTTATGTTGAAATTCAGAAGGTCTAGACTATTTGCAACTGATACTTCAGCACGGTCAGAAGTTTTTTCATCACTACTTTACCAAATAAATTTTCTGATACACAAGATCAAAGGCAAAGATTAGCTCAGGAATCCAGCCATCATTTACTTTGGCAGTGTGCGTATTTTAGTAGATTCTTTTGGCCCTCCCCAGGATTAACTTGAGTTTCCTGAGATGGCATGGGGTTCATACAAAAATCTGAAAGTACAAAGCTGCACTGCTTAGCTTAGTCATACAGGGAAGTGAACTAGAACAGCCAGACTATCCTGTATTCAACAAAAAGACTGAAAAATGTTACAGAATTCAGTCTCTGAGATCTCTCTCATTAGATAGTTCCTTCAGTACACTGTCACCAGAGTTACTATTTTAACTGTCTGTAATACCAAAAATCTTTCTCCAAAACAAATGTATAACTTCTTTTCTTAACATAATTGAATTACTAATTATGAATATAATTGTTTTTCATTGAATACAAAAGCATTAGTGTTCTTTTACTTTCTGAAAACTAACCTTTTCTTTTCTTTTTTTTTTTTTTAAACAGCAGTTACTTTCACTTTGCTCCATTCCCTGAAGGCACTCGTTGTTATTTAGGCCCACAGTATATATCTTACTATTTTTGTTGTCATCTGAAGATGACTCTAGTACAAGTCCAGGCCAAAAAGCCAAATAAATGGCTACAAGTCAGGACCAAATAAATAGGGATCTGAGCTATAAACTTCATCTTACATCCAGCTCTTGAAGTCAATGATATATTTTGTTAAAGAGGAGTGGGGCAGTTCATAATGCTTGTTGCTGTCTGCATACATGTTCAAGCACTGCTGCATTTTCAATCTTTTATTTGCAAACAGAAGCTCTCTAGTTTTCCAGCCACGATGGCTGCTGCCTCTTGCAGTGTCAGGAGCTGCAGCCTTGGGCACCAGGCTGCCAGTGCTAAGCAAGCAGACCACAGCTTGCAGGAGTGCTGCTGCAAAGCATGCCAGAGCAGAGCGTACAGCTGGGGCCTGCAGCCAGCCCAATGGCAGCCTCAGTAGAACCCACTGGCTTTTCTCTTTTAGCAGCTTGAGAGCTGAATTACCCTGCAACAACCAAATCCTGCCAGTGACCTTAATAGCTGGACTGGCAGCCACATCTTCGCTGCCAACGATCTATTTACAGCCTCAAAGCCATATTCTGGCAACTCCTTGGTTAAGATATATAGGTCAAGAAAAATGAAAGCCTATGCTCTTTGCAATACCATATTGTTATCTCACCCTTCACACTATGTGGTCTGCTCATCAAGTGTGTTGGGCCCTGCAGCAACGCAAAGGGCAATGGAGACCATGACCCTAAAGTCTTGCCCTAAAGGACAATGAAGAAAACAGGCTGGAGATTTCCTGAGGGAAATCTTTGCCTGGACTGAGCGGGAGGCAACTGGAAGGCTGTTGTGCTTTCCCTGTCCACTGCGTGAGAGCCAGACAGTGTCTGAGCGATTACTGTTTGATTTGGGTTAAGAGTCAGACACCACCTGGGGCAATGTCCAGACTGCAGCGAGGTGTACTATTTCCGGAAACATAAACAAATAGGTGGGAATTTGCAAATAGTAACTTTTTATACATTTAGAACACCACTGTGTTTCACTGCAAAATATCAAAACTGTAACATTATTCAAGGTGATTTCTGCACTGGGCAATTCCAATACCGAGAGCAGAGTCCATCTGCAAACTCTCAGACTTCTCACAGCAGCTGACATTCCCCTACTCAGGGGTGCTGATGCTGCCTTTCCTTCTGTGCTGTTCCAGTAGGAGTCTATCAAGATAAACATACACCAAATCCTCCACAGACAGAACATAGAAGCAGGGAACAAGGTCTGCTGAGTGAATGGAAGAGGGCGGTACGCTCAGAACTCCTTCATCTTGGTTGTGGCTATGAGCCTTTTCTTACTTGATTTAGAGGGGAGAAAACTGCAGCTGATCATCAGCAACTCCATTATTGCAAAGCTATGAAGAAAAAAAAGAAAAAGAAAAAAAAAAAGGATGCACTGGTTCGTGGAAATATTCATGCTCTATGCAGGACCTTCATTTCATCTTTATCAAATAAAGACCATACACAGATGCACAAGATCTGCCTTCTGAAAACACCACATATTTTCTGAAACACACTAATCTCCACCAAAGGATCTTACTGTTTTCCCCTTAGAACCACAATCAGTCTTTTCTCATTGCTGCTCATTATTTGTCAATATAATGTTCAAGGGTAAATAAGAGGTAAAGAGAATTTGCTCGACTTCTTTTTCAGAGAATACATTTCATCACCTTTCACTGCCTGGCTTAAGACATTACATAGGTATTCTTTTCTTAGTGTCACTCCACTTACCCTGTTCACACTGAATGGGCTGACAGTTTGTAGTCTATGACATTATTTCTACCCTGCCTGAATGACAGTAAGCAGGAAAAAAAAGCAACAAATAAACTTAAATGCAAGACTTCGGGAATGATAATGCCAATAATAAACTTTCTGAAATGATTCTGATCTGGGAACAATTCCAAGTGTACAGGGACCATGTATTACTACGCTTTCATCAGGAACAGGACTTCATAAGCCTATTCACAAAACAATTATTTTTAATATTTAGGCAACACTAATTTTTAGCCTTACTAAGCCTAACAGGTGGAAAAATTTGCAGCACAAAGGTGCTCAGGTATGCACGGGTGACACAGATGTGAAAAAGTTTTAGCTTAAGATTTAGACCCTTTTCCAGTGCAGTCCTGACACTGAAATGGTTATTTGTACCATCGAATGCCTCAGAGTATCAGGTTATTACTTTGCGAGTGTTCTCTTCACTGTTTTTGTCTGAAGAAAAGCTGAAGTGATTTCAGAGTTCCAAAAAGCCCTATGGAGGTCCCACAGGGCACAGCTCCCTCGCTACAGTCCAAACCTGGCAGAGCACAAGGCACATACAGCATACAGGTGTGTTCAAAACTCCAACCCATCTTCCAGGTTGAGAGAGCACTTCAGCCTCCACTCCCATTCAGACCTCTGGCTCTCTGCTGAGGCTGCAGACCAGGGTCCATTAGTGCCAACTGATTGCTCTGCTGATGTGCTCACCTCTCTGGGAACCGGTCTGCAGCCAGCAATGCATTTCATCTAGGTCAGTGGATGCTGACAACTTCGTAAGGGATTGATGAAGGCCCAATTTGGATTAGCAATTAAGCTGGAAGGTCCTGTATCCCACTGCCCTCCAACCGTTCTCATGCATGTAATTTTAATATAGCAACTTCTAGACTACAAATTGACTACATTTAGAAAACTCCATCACCAAGAACATTTATGAAGTCTCCCATCAAGTGTTACTGGGAAATTAAACTGTGTTTTGCCCCCTTAACCTTTTGCTATGTAGACTGCATTTAAAGGATTTCATTAGGGCCAGAGGCCGTAGCTTACATTTCTGTTGCTAAGTGAAATGAAACATGGAATAAATTGGCTTAATTGGGGTTCCAATAGAATACTGGTTTTAGAATCAGGGAGTGAACAAAGATCTAGCTATTTAAGAAGGGCTCTCCCCACTTCAACGTTCTATAATGTTAGTGAAAAATTTGTATTTTGTTTCAGAATAAGGAAAAAAAAAATTATAAAACTGTCCACACACACAAATCCACTCTCAACAAATTATAAGAGAAAGGAGTGGGAGAGACTCATTTGAAAACTAAATATTAATTTAGGCCACAGAATACTTCTAATGTGGTTAAAAATTTGCTGCTGCTAGAGCCAAAATGCACATTCCTTAGCGTATATAGGTATGTATATGTTCTTTAAGCTGCAACTGTCAATTTCATTAGCTAAACTTCTGTCAGATGTTTTCTATAGGTCCTATGACATTTGTTCCAGTGCCGGTCACTACTACTGGGACAACAACCCCGTGATGGCTTTTTCTTACATTTTTACTCCTTATTCTGTTCGATAACAAAAATGGGCTGCAGACTCAATGTGCAGTCTGGAGACTTCAGAGAGAAAATGATATCATGTATCATGAACAACTTTCCTCAATTTCACACTGATTTATTTCAAGAATTTCACTGCATTAGCCAATCTGCATGAGATCCAATTTTTTAACCAAAACATTAAATGAGTACAACCTCAATTTACATGCAATCACATAGTGTAAGGTGACATCACAACTGCATCTTTGGCAAAGGAACTTAAAGGTGTTAGCAGTTGTTAAAACTGTATAATTATCAGATTAAGGCTGACATTACGTATTATAAGATGAAGCTATTACAGACTTTCTATGCATCCAATCCAGCTCACATATCTGTACTCTGGAGACACATAAACACTCAGGAAAAATAGCAAGATATCTACTCAGTATTGTCAGTCACTGAAGGTGCTCCATTTCCTTGATTCCACTAATCTTTGGCAGATGATTGCAATGCAGCCGCTCAAAGGAGACAGGAAACAGAACACTGAGACATCCCATCAGGGTTCCACCAAGTTTCAAAGGCACTAGCAGCAAGGAACACAATAAAACAAAAAGCTAGCACAACAAGTGCAGTGCCCAGGGCTAAATTTATAAGATATATTGTATGAAGGGTCATAAAGCAGGCAATCTCCTGTTGAACAGCTGTACAGTAAAGCTTTAACCTGAAGGGTTAATTTGGGTAGGCTAGTCCCAAACTCAGTTCTCTCTTGCATGGGCCACATACAAAAGGGCATGGCAAAGCACAAGAGACAGCTGCATTCTTCTTGTTCCCAGTCCTGAGAATACTTGACAACCAGTACTGGGACCGGGTTTCAGACAATTCAAAGGGACATGTTAAAATGCCAACATGATCTTTGCTGCATTGCAGTCCATTTTGGCATGGCACCATTACTTGGAGTCCTGGACTTCTCAGGCGGAGCTGACTCTGCTCAGTGTGGCACCCAGCATGACCACGGCTGCTGACTCATGCTGCCATTATATACCTACTTAGCTTAGGTTCAAATGCCTGCTGTAACCGATTTCTATATTATTCCTGCTTTTTGAAGACTGTGATGGGGAGGTGTTTCAATGCCTTTTGTGTGTTCACTGTGACACTGCAATTGTCACACTGAACTGCAGACAACAAGATGAGTCTTTACTTTGCATGGACGGGAGCACACTTATGTCCTTGGATATTTGTACATCACAGGGAAGACTGCACAATACTGTATTAAAAAGGGCCCTTATGCTACCAGATCCTTTTCTGCATATAATCCACAGTCATATCAATTAAGATATAAACTAAATCCAGCTAACTGGTACCTTCTGCTAAGTAGGAGGGAAGAGGCTACTTATAGAACATCATTCATTTTATGGGGAAGTTAGACCAATTCCTATTAAAAATAGCAATAATGTTTTTAACATAAAGAATGAATAGTAACTAAAACTGCCTATTTATGGACATAGCAGATTATCCTAAAAGTCCTTAAGTCAAGCTTGATCATCCCTTTAAAATCTGAGTTGGAGCCCAACATAAGTGATGAGCTTGAGACAGCTTTATTTAGTGTGGTACTATGACCTTTCATAGGTCACTAGGTCAAAGAATATCAGTCATCAGGGCTACCTTTTCTGATGGCTTTAATCTTTGAAACCTCCCAGTGCAACTGTGTGACCTATCATTAGCAAAACATATGAAAAATGGCCAAAGTGCATATCTGATTGCATGCTGCATCATAAATTACCAATACAACTATTTTGACTGACGAGACGTCACTGAAATAAAGCAAGAAAGAAAAATGTGGAAAATACTCCCACCATCCCAACTGTACATAAGCAGACATCACCATGATGAACTGATGCTCCTGATCCCCAGACAGGAGCAGTCACTCATCCCACCAGAAAAGCCACCCTGCTGTGTTGGGGAGCAGTCTGTCAGCATACACATTTCGATCTGCTGAGCAGCTGAGACCAGAGATCCTGACTCCAGTCACCACTGCCAGCAGGACAGGCTGGCCATGTGCCCAGCCCACCTGCAGACAGTACCCAGCCATTCACTCTTCCTCTTGAAATCACCTTGACCGAGTTCCCCAAACAGCCCCTTTCTAAAAGCACCAACACTTCCATGCCTTATAGACTGTGAGGTGTAAGATGGTGACCATCTGTATCTGACTGCACAGAAAAACAGGAGACTTCAGGCAGGAAGGCCAGAGGACATCCCAAATGAGGAGCGTATGCTCAAAATTCACTGTGAGCTACTGACACAAAGAACACATCTCGATGCTGTTATAAAAATGAGGTGCCCACAGCATCCACAGATACCATGGGTTTCCCTACAGGGAGCAGAAGTGCAGGGTACAGCCTGAAAATGCCTCGGTTCCCCCATGGTGCGAGCAAGATTCTGTGATACTCTCCTGCCTCACTGCCTCTTACAACACACCTTCCTGATCAAACTCCAGTTTCATTTACTCTTTTACAAAAAATTTCACTTGATTAGTGTTCAGGTTCCTCAAATATCTTTACTCATAGAAGCAAATATATTAAAAAAGACATTATTAAAGAGATATTAATCCTCAAGTCAAGACACTGAAGTCAAACTACACATAAAAGAACAGGAAAACACACTGTAACTTGCTCAGTAGTATTAAAAACCGCTATCATGGCAAAAAGACCCAGAAGTAATAAAAGCCACTCATACCTTCATACCTTTGAAAGTGTTATGTACTGATGGAAATTTTTCTAACTTAATTTAAGAATTCTGTTCTCTGCAACCCCCTCTTTTTTTTTTTTCCTCTGTGATATGAAATTTTAAAAGCCTCCAGCAATTTTTCTAATTCCATGCCAAAGTTCAAGAAACTAATCTATCATTTGTTGAAAAATTACCTAAAATAATGACAATACTTTAATAACCTCCCGAGCCACCATCATTCTTTCACTCCTCTTGGGAAGTGTCAACACTCAGTAGTGAACTGGAAGCTAGACATATTTGTAAATACCACAACCTGAGCAGTAAATGGAGCTAAGGTTCCTAAATCATTCAAGAATTTAAATCAAGTTTCTTGAGCACTTGGCCTCGATAATTCATTTACTTCCCTATCCTGTGATAGGATAAGAGGAAATGGTTTCAAACTAAAGGAGAGAAATTTTAGACATAAGAATTTATTTCTTTTACAGTAGGGAAGTGAAGCACTGGCACAGGATGCCCAGAAAGGTGGTGGATGCCCCATTCCTGGAGACATCCATGGTCAAGCTAGACGGGGCTCAAAGTGACCTCATCTGGCTGTGGATGTTTCTGTTCATTGCAGGGAGTTGGACTAGATGGCCTTTACAGGTCTCTTCCAACTCAAATGATTCTAGGATTCTATTTAGATTGAAGGTACATGTTAGTTTGTAAACTTTGCAGCTATAGTGCGGATATTTAAATTAGTGTCTCTGATGTTGCGTTTCTTTTGCACTCTTACTACAGTCACACTATGGAGAAAACAAAACAATTTTATAATGATTCTATGGTGGAAAGTAAAATCACAGCTTGTGTTATGTATCAGCTAGTATATTCCAGCCCAAACTACAAAGTCAAAATAAACTTTTGCTTTTTAACACAGACACAAAGGCTGAATTATTCTGTATTATGAATGAGGTCTTCAGCCTTTTTTTCTGAGCAGCTTTATTGGATTTGAATATTTAAAAGGTAGAAAGGAAGATTGAGGAAACTACGGGCTGCTGGGCCTCACATTTGTGCCTGGGAAGATCATGGAACAGATCCTCCTGGGAGCTATGTTAAGGCACACACAAGATGAGAAAGTAATCCAAGACAGCCAGTACAGCTTCAGCAAGGGCAGATTGTGCCTGACCAATGTAGAGGCCTTCTACAATGGAGTGACAGCATCAGAATACAAAGGAAGAGCAACTGATGCCATCTATCTGGATTTGTGCAACACCTTTGATATTGTCCCACATCATATTCTTATCTCTAAATTGGAAATATATGGATTTCAGGGCTGGATACTGGTGGATAAGGAATTGGCTGGATGGTCATGGCCAGAGGGTTGAAGTCAACAGCTCTATGTCCAGGAAGTGGTCAGTGATGAGTGGTGTCTCCCAGGGATCCATCCTGAGACCAGTATTCCTTAACATCTGTATTTATGACATAGACAGTGGAAATGAGTGAACCCTCAAGTTGCTGATGACACCAAGCTGAGTTGTGCAGTTGATACAGCAGAAGAAAGGGACACCATCCAGAGAGTCCTAGACAACTCTGAAAAGTAGGCCCACATGAACCTACTGAGATTCAACAAGGTCAAGTACAAGGTGTTGCACCTGAGTCAGAGCAGACATGAGTACAGACTTGGAGAAAAATGACTTGAGAGCAGTTCTTTGGAAAAAGACTTGGGGGTTCTGTTGGATGAAAAGATGGACGTGAGCCAGCAGTGTGTCCTTGCAGCCTAGAAGACCAACTGTATCCTAGGCTGCATCAAAAGAGAGTGACCAGCAGGGACAGGAAGGGGATTGTCCCCCTATACTCTACCTTCATGAGCCTCCATCTCAATACTCTGTCCAAGCCTGGGGCCCCCAACATGGGAAAGATGTGGAACTATTCAAGTGGGTCCAGAGGAGGTGATGAAGATGATCCAAGGGCTGGAGCATCTCTCCTATGAAAGAAGGTTGTGGATGCTGCATCCCTGATGGCACTGAAGACCAGGTTGCATGGCGTTCTGGGCAGTCTGATCTGGTGGGTGGCAGCCCTGCCCACAGCAAGGTGTTGGAACTAAGTGATCTTTAAGGCTCCTTCCAACCAAAGCCATTCTGTGATTCTATGATTAAACATCTTATAAAAAGGAAAACAAGTTGGAGAGGCAAGAAGACAGCTGAGTTTACTGGCTAAACTAAAGAAGCTTCCTTAGCTTATCACAATGACACATACCATCTGCAAATCTTTCAGCGTCTCTTTTCAAATGTTTAGAGAGCAATTCACATAACTACAATTTTGCATAAAGCAGAATTTGCATAGATAAGTAAAAAGGCCAATGTGGAGAAGCTACGCACTTGGTGCTGTCATTTATTTGCTTTTGAGTCTAATGCTTGTGGAACAACACAACTTGTCCCCACTTTGAGCTTTGCAGAACATGTGCTTCCTGTGCACCAGGAAGCAAACTCACTCAGCATGTTCCACAAAATTGTTTCATTTATATGCGGTGAAATGCAGAAATAGGAGATAGAAAGATAGGAGCCTCATTCTCCTTTATAGGAAAGGGAGCTTGTGTTCAGAATAGTTACCATGGAGGGCATATGAGTCCCCACTGAAAGAAAATATGCATTTATACACGAGTTTCAACTCTCCAGCAGCTAAGTTTCTTGCTTCTTGTGGCAGAAAACAGATTCTGTTTTTACATAATTTACTACAGAAGCTAAATGAGAGGCAAGAAATCAGAATCAAAGCATATTTTTGAATCTTATCTGAAGCTACACTATTTTCCATATTAAGAAGTGTTTCCTGATTAAGAAGTGCTATCACCAATTGTACTCTGAATGCTTGCTTTTGCATTTTCTCTACACACACAGTAACATTAAGCAGTATCAGTCAGGTTACAGAATCAAGTACATTTGTGTTTGGAAATTGCAGAATTAGAGCACAATCTAGACTCAGCCTAAATGCATATCTCAGTTTGATTAACAAATAGTTTACAAGCTTTTTATTACATACCACTAATAGTGATTTATTTAATGCAAAAGATAGGTAATGCTCATCTTAAGATGATCACTGCAGTATTTTCAGTTCTTTCATTGCTTACTCTGTGATCCTGGGCAGTGGGCTTTATTTCTTATCTGTGATTCAAAATCTCCTTTGAAGACAGATGCATTTACTTTGTCCAGGCATTTCTTTAATGTTCATCATTAGAAGATATGAGTGATTCAGACATATTATTTTCACTGCAGCCTGAAGAAGCGTGCATCTGTCTTCTATAGATGACAAAAGATGTACACAGAGATTACAGTCAGAGAGATAGAGGTACACAAAATCTAAGACATCTAGCACATGAGCTGGCATAATAGATAGCACTGTTCATTATTCTGTAGACTCAAAACACAACTCTCTTGTGACTTCAGGAGTAGATGTGGGTGTTCAACACTTCTGATTAATCAGAAGATAGGATCTCACTGTCAGCACACAGAAGCTGGGGAATACACACATGATATGAAAAATTGACTGTCTTTACTGAACATCGTTGGCAGAGATGAGACTACAATCCAATTTTTCAGAGTTTTATCCAACTTCTCACCTATATACTTCCTTTCCTGTAGCCTATGATTTATCTACTGCACAATATCCAACTGTAAGAAATGAAGAGACTCTCACTGCACAAACTTATGCATCTCTAAATTGTGTGGATAAGGCAGAAGTCCCATAGGAGGTGAGGGCTTAGAGGGGAAAGAAAGAGGCAGAACATGATTACAAAGGTAAAGACCATGTTCTGATGCAATAGAAGAAATAAGCTATCGTAAACAACTTCAAATCTGCCACTTCACAACATCTGAATATCTAACTTCATTACCTTAAAAATATTCCTTTTATATTATACTCTCATGCCACTGCCACGTGAAATCCTGTGCTCTCTGTGCAGATACCTCATGTTACAGAGCAATTTGGGAATAGTAATAAAAGATTAGAAGGATATTTCTGCATATGATTTTAAACTTTATATTTTGCTTTTTACTTTAGGATTTTTTCAACTTGAATACGGAACTAATTTCACATACGTGCCTTTATAGAAAAACCATAGCTGCTGAGTGGTCTCTTTCTGACTTAAATATGTCATTCCCATTGTATCTGTTTAAGAACAAATCTGAAGTCTCAGCTGAGCACAGAGATTTGGGACCGTTCCTAAAGACCAGATGAATAATGAAAGCTAGTCGGAGCACTGAATAAACCACGGTGTGACCTACAGCAGCTCTGCCATTGTAAAAACCCGATAGCCCAGGGCCGGCGGCAGCGCCCAGCTCCGGGAACCGTGCGGGGAGCAGCCGGGAGCGCTGCTCCGACGCCGGGCCAGGAGCATCCCCTAGCGGCCAGCGCTGCGGGAAGCCCCGCGCCCAGAAAGCAGAACCTTCTGGAAGGGGAAGGAGAGCCGAGCCCAGGGGATGCTCAGAGGAGAGGGGTGTTTTTCCCGGTCTGAGTTGTGCTTTTGGGTCAGAAGCAAAGGAAAGCTGTTCTTTGGATCCCAGCAGCACACAGACTTCTTTCTGCCCTGCTCTGCAGCAACCAGTTGAGCAGCACTCCTGCAGGCAAGAAAACAATGAAAAGCCTACATTTTCCAAAGAAAAAATAATAAAAAAACAACCAACACTATAAGACCTGTAAGAAGAATGATGATACATGCCAAGAGACGTAGGTGGCAGTTGTCTATAAAGCCATGTCAAGTGTGTTCCATGTGCGTTAATTATTTGTAGCCATTTCACTTCAGCAGCTGCACTGGATTCTAATCAGCACACAGTACAAAATGGGCCAAACAGGAGAGAAAGAAAAAGAGCAATCACATGTGCCTGCCATTTCCCCTGCCGACAAAACAATCTCATTGTAGTTTTATATATAAATATATACATAAAACTAACCACTAAAACTTCCCCAATTTAACTGCTTGGGAACTTTACAGATTTTGGCACAAATGTGGACTGAGGTTTGGCTCTCTATACTGTTATAACAATCTAGGATTAAGGCTTTCTTGCCTTAAAGCCTACAGTGGGGTACATGCTGGCTGAAAACATAAGTTAGATTGATAGGGTATAAAGCACGCAGCAAAGCCAAATAGTTAGAAGGCAGAGCACAAGTCCTCACCACCTGCAGAGCAGGAGAGATGCATCTAGGATCACAAATGGCCATCTCAAGAGCTACAGCACGAGGTACCTGACCAAGAATGTGCTGGCATTTGGTAGCAGAACCGGCTCTTCTGAGGCTCCCAGCTCTTTCTTCTCTTCCTTTGGCTGCTTTTTCTCAGTCAGCATTTGCCTTCCAAACACGTTGAAACCCAGACACTGACCAAAACTACTCTTAATATTCTAACACATTCTATCCATGCCTAGGTTAGGAAAGCAGGTAGCATGCTTTGGCAGGTCTGGCAGCAATATGGACAAGTGCAGACAAAATATTTGTAAAAACAACTATTTTTGACTTGGGGCAAAGCTTAAAATTAGTCATGCACTACTGGGTAAGCAAATTCAAGTTCAAAATACTACCTACCTTAGGTTTCTGCTGACAGTCATCTTAGTGACTAACTTTGCCAAGTGTTACAGCAGTATTAGTCCTCTCATGAAGGTAAGTATGACTCAGTTTTTTTCCATTTCTGCTTGCATTCAGCAAGACACTGGGGAGAGCACCATGCCAGGACAGCGACTAAGCTGCTACATGGTCTCTGAGAGTAGGTTAGCCATGACCTAGACACCACGAGCAGCGCCTATGTGACCTGCATGCCAGCAATCTCAACGCATCTCTGCCTGCCCTAATGTGCCCATCACCCAAGAGAAGCGGATAATGAAATTTATCTGTTCCTAGTGTTCACTAGACCAACAAGACTCACACCACGTGCTCACAACAGAGAAGGATGTATTCTGCACAGCATTAAGCAAATAAAAGAATGAACAGGAAAACAACAAAAGGGCTTCTAACAGCGACAGATATCCTGCAGGTACTTAAGTTATGCTCCTTCCAGGGAATTCTGGTGACTGATTTTTAAACATAAGGCACAGATTGTATGCATTGCTGATGTATTCCTGCAAACCATCTTATACATTTTAAGGTTACTCAGATGGGACCTAACACCTTGAGTGCAGAGGAAACCAAGAGACCCTTCTGGGAAAGAGACAATATAGTGGAAGACAAAATATGCTTTTTTTCAATCAGTCCATGGCATGGAAAAGATATTTGAAAATGGTGTACTTGTCAGTCCTCTCTTCTTTTGACAATGCTATAAAAATATTAAAGCAGTTGGAGTGAACCTTTCATGACTGATGCCGGTTCAGATCTGATTAAAAATAAAATACTGGCAACTTAGCCTGGACAAAACAAGAAAGTGACTCAAAACTTCTCTTTTGCCATCTATGACAATCAACTATAAGCTAATTCTGGGGACTTCTGAAAGACAGATTCAGTTACCAAGGTGCAGTATTTGATACAGCAGAGAAACAGTGGCCAGAGAGACATACAGACGTCCTTCAAGAAGTCAGTGTACAAACAGGAAAACATTTTTCTACATTGTTGTGGCTTATTGGTCTTACACCTACAGAAATCTGGAATCTATTACTAAGCATGCAGCTACAATAATTGCACTGAGATGACTTCTCAAGTGCTGCCAAGTTATTATAACTAGTTTTATCTGGAATACAAAGTGAATGCAGAAATAAAAACCTAATGAGTTCGTAACTCTTCTTACTGAAGAAACAATATAAAAATGTTCTGATTTTTAGAATTTTTTATATAAAATGTACAAATGCCATTATAAATTTACTTAGCTCTCAGAAGTTGCAAATAATAAGGAAAAATAAGAATATAATAATTTGCACTATGCTCATAGATGTTGCAAAGTTATACAGAACTGTTGTGAAAGCTTTCAATTTAGTTTAAAGGCTTGTGATGCAAGAAAAGCAAGATTGGGGAAACAAAGCAAGCTTTTATTAGACAAAAAGAACCCTTACTGAGGACAGAAGTGTCTGAATTTCTACAAGACAAGAAGTGAAAGCCACAGTTGTTCTACTTGTGCACTTGATGTGGTACTGAAGATGGCTGCTTATAAATGAAATAAGTTTGGCTGGTGTCATGGTTTTATGATTTTTGGTTATCAGTATTCCACATCATAACATCATGTAGTGCACTGGGAGTTAAAGAGTTAATGCTCCAGTTCTTGGCACCTGTTCAGAAAAAGAAGAAGAATCCCCCAGAGGACTTTGCGCTCAGAGAGGACATAAAGCCCCTGGCAAGGTCACAAGACTGGGCTCTCCTCCCTTTTGCTCATCCCAATCACCCGTCTCACCTCAGCATTAGAGTAAGGCTTTTGGCTTTCAGACACTCTCTCATTATATTTATTAGCTCCAATTTGAATTATATTGTATTATATTGTATTATAGTGTGTTATCTTGCATTCTGATATCTCATTTAGTAAATGAGTTTGTTTCTTCTCAGATCATTGCCACTGCTATTTTGGGGGCCCGATCTCTCTACCCTTTTTCCCTTATCCCCTTTTCCAGAGGCCTGGATCTGAGGGTCCCTCCACCCCGCTAGTCACAAAACTGGGCCACATCAGCTCTTAAACCATTGACAGCTGGACAGTCTTAGTAAGAAGTAAGTGCTGTAACACTTTATTTGTGTTAGCAATAAGGTAGTATCTACAGGGAATGTGACTGGATAGCATCTAGAACTTGTTTATAACATACGTCTAATATATATGTGCACATATGTTATCCTCCTAGATCAATGAGTGTTGTTAATGATTCATTAAGCAATATATGAGGCTGAATATATACAGACTAATTCAAAAGTCTCAGATGTACTGGGGCAGATGACAGCAAACTGTCAGTTTCATAAGTGAAATTCTTTGTCTTCAAAGAATATTTGTGGAAATTTTAACAGTTATATAAAATATCAGAGATATTTGATACCCAGATTGAACCTTGTATGTATTTTAACTCTTTGCATAAGATCGGTACAGAAATTCTTCCCTCAAACACAAATTAATCCTGATAATTTCTGTCTGGCTAATAGAAACCTCCAGAAACAACTTTTCTTGAATGTGTGGGCAAGTTCTTTCCCTCAGGGAGCTGGGCCCCTCACTGCAAGAAAGACAATGAGACCCTGGAGCATGTTCAAAGGAGGGCAACAAAGCTGGTGAGGGGTCTGGAGCACAAGCCTCATGAGGAGCAGCTGAAGGAACTGGGATTGTTCGGTCTGGAGAAGAGGAGGCTCAGGGGAGACCTTATTGCTCTACTGAACTAGCTGAAGGGAGGTTGTTGTGAGCTGGGGGTCGGCCTCTTCTCTTGTGTAACTGGTGATAGGACTAGAGGGAATGGCTTCAAGTTGTGCAAGGGGAGATTTAGGCTGGACGTTAAGATATACTACTTTTCTGAAAGAGTGGTCAGGCACTGGAATGGGCTGCCCAGAGAGGTGGTGGAGCAACTGACCCTGGAGGTGTTCAAGGAATGTTTGGACATTGTGATGAGGGACGTGGTTTAGTGAGAACTACTGGTGACGGTGGATGGTTGGACTGGCTGATCCTGTGGGTCTTTTCCAACTTTGGTGATTCTATGATTCTGTGATTCTATGATTGAGTGCAAGTTCCTAACGCTATAAAAATGTTAAAGACATCGTAAGCATAAATGTTAAAAAAAAAAAAAAAAAGTTGAAAATATATGCAAGAAGGTACATCATATACTACATATCCTATTAAAAGAAAGATACTGGTATAGCCTCTGGCTTAGGACAGTCCTAAACTGAAGGATGAGACAAAATAGTGAAGAAGGAAGGGTCACCATGTATTTGACCTCTTCTTCACATTATCCATTCTCAAGTTCTGTAAGTTTGTTTTTTTTTAACTTCCCTTTCCCATGTAATCTTATGTCTATAGCCTATCAAATACTTTATTCATCATGAACATGCCATACTTTATTGTATGTTTTTACTACTGATGTAATTGCCCAGTGTTTACATCATTCTTTTTTATCCTGCCAACAAAATTCAGTGATGTGCTTTGAACATCCCAGAGTGATCCAAGGAGAAGTCTTTATGTTTCTTCTTTTCTAAATTACTCATTAGCTTTCACTTGGTAGATTTTACATTTTCCAATTATTTTGATATTTCAGCTTGCAATACTGAATTTCTAACACTTTTAGAAATGGAGACACGGAAAAAGCTCATCTTACGTAAGTAGCCCTATGATCATCCTACACATACAATGATTAAATGAACTGAACGGCCCGTGAAACCATTGTGATATATTATTTATGCTTGTATGCTGAGAAATAAAAAAAAATTAAATATTGATTTTCATATGGTTTTCTATAGCTGTTAATTCTACGTGATCTTTTATCCCATCAGTGCTAATACACCAAAGAGATAGTAAAACTGAAGAGGAAAAATACACAACTCTGTGATAGGACACATTGTTTTTCACATGTAGTTGGCCTTCAATTTTAGTCCATGCTAATTTTGTGATTTTGAAGAACTAAGTTTTTATTCTCAAAACACACATAATACACCCACTGCTATCTTTGTTGCTGTCAGTTGAAAGCCTTGTATTAGTGTACACAACACATTCTTTGAAGCCACATGAAAAAAAGCAGGGGGGCAGAATAAGTAAATGGAAGACAAAGTGGACAGAATTTTGAAATTTTCAAACTAAAGTTCTAGAATATCATATTTAGAAATCAGTTCTGTCCAAATAGAAGAGGACAGGAAAAGCCTGAGTATTGTTTTAAATGCTTAGGAAAAAAAAAAAAAAAACACGTAATTGTTCAGTTTCAGTAGCTACTGTTGACTTCCTTTTCTTGGAAGGATGGGTGCTTAGAACTCTGGTATTTCTCAAGCCTGCTGCATAGACATGACTACGGTATGGGCTTCCTTTGCTTTGAAGGAAGAGGATCTTGGGTAAAGGTAAATTTTGAGGTACCTGTTCTTCCACTGTCAAAATGCATGTAGTCTCAGGAAAAATTGAGAGTTGGTCAAATACAGATTTGGACTATGTTTTGAATACTTAAAACTAAATATAAATACATGCTTCTACAGCTTTGATTGCTAAGGAGTGCTGAGTCAAACACTATTCATCAGAGCTTATGCAAACTCCACACAGATTAAAAAAGAACAGCCTTAAAAAGGATACCTAGCTGAAATTTTTAAAGCATTTGCTAGGGTAGAATTTATACCTTCATGAGGGTAGAATTTATACCTTCATGTCTGAGGTCTCTAAGTGCTACCAGAATGTTACAGAACATCAGGAGCACTGCTACCATAGCCAGTTGCTCAAGAAATAAAATAAAAACGTCATACCTATTCACAGAGAGACTATGTCATTACTCCATTATCTATAGAGAATGCCTCAGCCATAGCTGCAGTTCAGTCTTAAACCAAATGTGGTCAGTGATCACTGAAGTACTACTACTACTTTTTGTTCACATAAGCATGTTGTGAACATGATAGCTACTGAAAACAAATTGATATCCTTCACAGGCAGAGACCAAATACCTTCAAAATATTACCACTCAAGTATAAAAATAGGTACCTTAAATTAATTTTAAAAATTAAAATAGAATTTTAAACAGTTCTATTTCCTATTTCCTCAGAGTATGACAAGGATTGGAGAAACTCACCTGTTTAATAAGAGGCTGCTTAATAAAATTGTACTTTTTAACAGAGTAATGATTTGATTATGGTTTGGTGAAGTTAGGAAAACCTTAAGGTTATCCTGCCTCTTCACTTGTATTAACCGTGTATATGCACAAAAAGAGACTTCTGTATAAGTCAGAGACATAAAAACATTAAGTACTTGCATAATAATACATTAAATAATACTATTGTCTGATAGATTTACCTCTTTCCAAAAGGTAAGTAGAAGCAGAGAAAGCCTTTTATGGTCCAAAACTGAATGCCCACAGAGGAAAAAAAAAACAGTGCTTGAGTTCCTGCTGACCATATATAGCATACAGTCTCATGTGTTTTGCTGCAATCAGGCAAATGTGAGACATAATGCAAGTTCTTCAGAACTGAAAATTTTACCCCATATTTTGCAACAACAACAAAAAGCATCTGTATAGTAAATCACTCAGAAAAGAGTCAATACTATGAATACCAATAACAACCTAATCCAGCCTTTTTTAAAACAGACATTATACTGAAATTTATATGGTCCCATCTTATGTCTCACCTGCTTCAAAAAAAACTTGCTCTAATAGAGGAATATTTCACTGACTCAGTACAACCATTTACAGATTATTCAAGACTGTAGAGGTCTGTGGTGATACAGATATTGTCCTTGAAACTTCTGTTAAATAGCAAATAAGTGTTTCACGTCTTCGCTGAAAATAAAGAAGCTCTACAGTTTGGTCTTTCTGAATGAACTACCCCCTCTAAACTACTTCAGCTTTCACTGGTATACTATGCATACCTCCACAAAGCTAATACCAATTTAATCACCCATTTAGATGGACCAGATCTTTTATAGGCTCAATCACAACCCTTCTATAGTAGAGGATATTGTATATTTGTCTTTACAATGTACCGAGATCAGTAATAAGACAGTGCTTACAAGCTTTTGTTTTGTTACAAACAACACATGAAATTTGACTTGGACACAAAAGAAAACTTGTTTAAAGTATTCTGATTGAGAACAAATAAAACTCTGTGCAAAATGCTTGCATAAATAATATGCTGAAGTATTTGGAAAATTGAAACATTCTCCAAAGTCCACAAAATCACTGCATATTTTTCAGGATGTAATGTGTTGACACATCAGTACATTTTTACAATGTAAATTTACAAATTTGGAGAATCCACATGAAGTTGCTATTATATCAGTTTCTATTCAGAGCAATAACCTTGTAACTCGGTTATATGTTGTACTGCATATATCTTTAGCTATGTTATATATGTTTATGTCATTTTGACAAGTCACACCAAGATTACACCTGAAGGAAAAAAGGAGAGTTCCTTGTCTGATCAATAAACAATATTTTTTTAGTTCTAGAACTGCTGAAATACAAACTGTAGTGATCTAAAAATGGGAAAAAAAATATTTTAACACACTCATAAGTACACATAAGTAATTATATTATTTCCAAATATGCCTCTCTTTCACAACATTCATTTTAATACACAAATTATAAGCCAGTGGATAAGACGCTACCTGTATCAGAACTAACTTCATTGTATTTGTGAGGTATACTGAGGTGTAACAAAGACCTACAACAGGAAATCCATTGCACTTGTCACATTCAGCCAAAAGATCTAGTAATGGAGACCTGTGTCTCCAAAGTAGGTTTGCAAAAAGCATATATGAGAGTGTGGCTGCTCACAATCCATAAGATGGAGAGGTGCCAGGAGAAAGGTGGAGAATGATGAATTTAAAAGGTTTTTCAAAGTATCAATAACATGCTTTCAGAAATTCAGGTTCTACACTTCTTTGTTAAAGTCACTGAAATCACATCTCCTAAATTATTTTTATGAATATGAGATTTAAAATCATTAGGATCTTTTTAAACTATTCATTTAGTCTATCATATTTTTTGGAAAATACTTGGCATAGGTATGTCCAACTGGTGGCCTGCAGGCCGCATGCAGCCCACCACAGCCAGGACTACAGTCCACCCCTACCCCATGCCGGCATGGCCATTCTCCCCACAGCATTCAAGATTAACTGAGCTTGACTGAATCAAACCAAAAGAACCATTAGTCAATCCTCTAACTTGCCACCTGCACCAGAGGTGTTCACAAAATAGTACGACCCAAGGGGAGAAAAGTTTTGAATCATCTGAGAGGGGACACCTGCTCCATTATTCCACTCAACAGCTTAAAAGTTGCTGCTACTTCCTGCATCTATACAAAGCATGAAAGCAAAACACTGGAAACATCCAGGAGAAAGGGGAACACTGGGATCACCTGGTACCATGTTAGCATAGGCACAGCCTATGACAGCTGCTGACACACCTGCGTCCCTGCCCCTAACCTCTCTCTCAAGACCCTAATTCCAGAGATTACTGAGATTGAACCTGTCCAAAGTAAAATAATTGTGTCTCTTGTTTTGGAATCACAGAATCACAGAATCACAGAATTGCCAGAGTTGGAAGGGACCTCAAGGATCATGAATCTCCAACTTATAGGTTTGCATGTAGATTCCCATGTCTCCTTCTTTTCTCACCCATAAACAAATTTACCCTGCATTAGGACATAATATACTCATTTCCAGCCCAAGGAGCCAACCACAAAACTGCACAGACCACATTTGTCCTCTTGCCCTGCCTCATCAGCATCTGGTATGTGATGGGACATTTTACATACACGTAATAAAAAAAATAGTAAAAAGCCAATTTGCACTGTAGAAAAGGTAGTCCTACAGAATCATAAAACTTATAGTATTTTACTTCTCCTCACCAATTAACTGGTTAATGAATAGAGCTGCTTAAATTGAAAAGAACTGTCATTTGTCAGGATAAACACATAACAAAAGCAATTTAAATTAATGACAGCACCTGCCTAGGTGGCAGTCAGAAGCAATTAAAGTGGCCATGTCCAACCTGAGGCCCATCCTAGCCTGTCTTGTAGTTGCCCCCTGACCCGCATCATCATGGCAATGGCTCTGCTCTGCTGAGTGTCCCAGACTAGCCTTGAAAGTGCACCCATCACTCAGCAACAACCAAAGAGCGGTGTGCGATTGGCACCATCTGTGCTGTAACTAGAGCACAGGGAGGGCACAGTACAGTGCTAATTCAAGTGATGGCAAATAATTGTGTGCAGTTTGATACACTGGCTAAACACAGTCCTGTGAACAGTGACAAATACATAGCTGTGCTTTCTGTTGTGATAAAGGAACTTGAGAATAGGTATCAAGATTGCTGAAAAAATCATGAATTTTTTGGCTATATTTGCAACTGCATTTTCAGTTGACATAAATACCCTGTCAGCAAATTTTCAAATGCAGTGTATAGAGTTGCAAGCAGATATTTAACTCAAAAATCTGATCGTATCTCTTTCCTAGACCTTTACAAGCCCTCTCATACTTGAGAGAAATATCCCTCACTTCACAATCACACATTATTCACACCATTGATTTGGGCAGTATGTACACTTATGAACAACTGTTTTCAAGGATGAAGTACAGAAATGTTAAAATTTCATCAAGAATCTCTAACAAATACCTTGAGAACTAAAAATAGCAACTACTGCCATTGAACCAGACTGATGCATTAGTTTCTCAAAACCAAGGTCAAATATCCCACTAGTTTTATCTTTTCGTTGTGCTCTCTTTATATTTTAGCAAAAATTTTTGTTTCTTATATACTTTAACTATATTACATATGAGGGCTGCTCCAAAAGTAATGCCTCCCATTTTATTATGTTGGCCCATGACATCAGAAGCAGACATCGGTGGTATGGTGGTATGGCAGTAGCAGTTGATCCTTCCCACCAATACTGCCTTACATTTTGGTGTGTGCAACAGATGGCAGCAGAAGGGCAGTCAGACAAAATGGCATCTGACGTGGAAGCGTGTATGAAGCAAAGGTGTGTCACTGAATTCCTCCATGCAGAAAAATTTGCACCCACTGACATTCATGACACTTGCTGAAGTTTTATGAGACCAAACAGTGGATGTGAGCACATGATGCAATGGGTGGTGTGTTTCATCAGTTGTGATAGTGGGTCACCTCCACTGGTACAAATTTTTACAAGCGCAGCATGCAGGCTCATGTTCATTGCTGGCAAAAATGCACAGATAATGGTGATGACTACATGGAAAAATAGTGTTTTGTCGCTGAGGATTATCAAATAGCATTATTGTGCTCTTCATATCTGTTGCAGTTTTCTTGGAAATAAAAGGCATTACTTTTGGAGCAATCTACATATTTTAAATGCAGCACAAGATCGTTTCTCTTTGCACGGGGTGGCCCAGGTAAGACAAAAGTTTGGATACTCATGACTTGGCAGATAGATGTAATGAGAAAAATAGTATATGCCAGATGATCTTGCCTGGACTCTCTGAATTGGTGCACTCGGGAAAGTCGGTTTGTTGAGGAAAAAGAACTCTACATGCACTGCCAGATTTTCCCTTACTACCTCTGGATCTCTTACCCACACAACAACCCTGAGGGCACACATGCTGCAATTCTAAGATTAACATGCACCTTTTCACTCTGAGGATGGTGGGCTTCATACACAGCTTATTTCTGAAGCTTGCTAAAAACTCGATCAACAGTGAAAGACTTACAAACCATTGATCCTCTCCTCAGTCAGTTTCCCAGAGACAAAAACCCAGAACTTGTCCCTTCCATACACCCCTCTTTGACTGCACTGCACAAACTGATAAGTGATCTTCTTCCCACGTGCTGACATGAGCACTTCCATTCAATTATTACTCATTTGACTTTCACCATGGGAGATACAGATTCTCAGTTGACCTACCTGGTAACAATATGAATTTTTAGTATGTATACTGCTTATCTTGTCAAAAGTAAATTTCATTTAAGGGAAAATTGCTTTTACTGACCCATTATCATTCAATAAAGAAACAAAGAGACCCCTCAATAGAGGAAAGCAAGACATACTGTTAGTGAATTAACTTCTCAAGTTTTGTGCAGGTTGTCTCCTGGAACACAGCACAGAGCCTGATAGCAGGACACAGCTGAATTCACTGTTCCATGAGCTGGCAGCAGTCTGAAGAAAAATCAGTTTAGAAATAATCGCATATGACAAGTGAATTATCCAGAAATTTGGAGGTAAGTATTCACAGGGATGATCATTTAAAAGATAAGATGAGGATCATTTAATGGAATCTGAAACATGGCATGGCTGAGGAGATTATAGTTCATAATCTACACTTTCATTACTAGAAAAGCATTTTAACGTAGCATTCCACAGAAATAATGACATAGAAAATACTGCAAAATGATACAGTTGCATAGGTATAAGATCACCTGCATTTACTGCATACTGGCTTTATATAGCCTAAAAAATGTTTTTGCCTCCCAAAACAAGCCAGGGATTAAAATCTGTGAAGATATGTATGTGCTGAGACGTTCAGTAATTGAAAAAGGAGTGCAGTTCACATGAAACCAAGTTTTACAAAAGCAGTTAAAAACAGGCAAGTGCAATGGAAACAGACAGTCCTGTTTTCAGGCAAACACTATGAAAAGTATTTCCTTTGCAAGAGAAAACCCAATTGTGAAACCATTTCAGTAGCATTTCCATCCTTAGGCAACATTTTACAGCTATTGCTTATGCTATGCTTCTGGCAGGCCAATGTCATTTTTAAATACCACAGGAGGAATGCAGTCAGAGTTCACTCAAGAGGATGAAGTTTAGTATACAGGTCAGTCAGAACCAGCAGTATTACTTTTTCCCAGTAATCTCTATTGATTGCAGACATTGCACTAGTTCACAACAAAGGCAGCAGGTCTGTCTGGTAAGACAAGAGCTGGTAACAGCTCTCAAAACCAGGTGCTTGTGAAAAATATACTCCATTTAGTTCTAGTGCAGCACACCAGATAGACAGAAATAATCAGTTTTAAACTGTGATATTTCTGATGACAGTTGCTGTCTTGCCAGGTCATCTTGTGCCATTAAGCTGTGGATTTAAAAAAAAAAAAAAAAAGTCCAAAAATGTCTCATCATTTGCAAACATCAGTAATGAGAGAACACAATTTTCTAGGTTAAAGACCAAATACTAACCCAATTCTGAAATACTATGAAAAGCAGAAGAAATCTATTAAGCTTGGTCTTTAAAATTACTATGCTTTTCCCTGAAGAAAGTTTCTATAAAAAAGGAATCTTTGAATAATTTCTTGAAAAGCTTCATGATAGTGCTTGACTATTCACAAATTAGTGTTTTTTGTTTTTCCCAGTCAATTAGTCTAGCTTTTTGTCTGAAGCAGACAGTGTGAAAGAAGAGATGAGATGTTGTGGTTTGTCAGGAAAAACCTTCATCAGCTTCTCCAGACATTCTCCTGAATGTCTGAATCAGGTGATTACGTTGTTAGCACAGCTGGACCTTGTTAGGGCCAGCACAAGGCCCGAACAGCTACCTGAAGTCCTTTGCCTTGGGGTTCAGTTCACTCAGACAAGGATGTTCCTCTGCAAGCCTGGATAGCCACCGAAGTCACCTCACTGTGCAGGATGTGGTGGCAGGGGTGGGATGAGTGGCACGGGATCTGGGGTGAAGGATGAGAGATGAAGCTGCAGGCAAAGGGAGCATGAAGGATTTGGGATGGTCCTGTGTAGAGCCAGAAGTTGGACGCCATGATCCTCATGGGTCCCTTCCAACTCAGGATATTCTATGATTCCGTTAATTATTGTCCACAAAGAAGGAGAGGCAGAAGAACACTGACTTTTAGGTTACTAATACCAATAATCTAAATGTGAATTAAAAAATTACTCTTGTTTTCTTTTCTGTCTTTTCTATGTTATACGAAAGGTGACTATTTCCGCTAAGGGTTTCCAAGGGAGAACTCACTCAATTTTTTAAGATGGATATTGTTTTATATTTTTTGTTGATTGAATGCACTAAGGTGGCATAAAAATAGAATTTCCCAGAGTTCTAGTTTTTCTGAGAAGCAATGCTTCAAGTTATTGGACCAGTTGCCATGGGTAAACTCCTGGCCTCATTAAAGTTTTCACTAAGCTTTCTACAATGGTTCACTGGTCTGAGGGAGTCTGATGAGTACTGCGACAATAAAATGCTCAGAGTACTGACCCATGACTGCTTTTCACAATCAAAATTGAACATTAATAGCACACTGTCTTCTTTCCTGCCCCACGCTTTCACTCATGGTACGTTTTCAAAAATAACAAAGTTTAAAAAAAAATTGTGAAAAATACCCAACTGGAAAGATTTTGCACAGGTTTTTGTTTATCACATATTTCTTTATCTCAGCATTGCTGTCCCTACTTCAATGTGACTAAGTGGGTATTAAAATGAGTGACACTACCCATGACCCAAACCATTCAAAGCAAGTAATGATGGGCAGCTGAGCCCCATGTTGAAAAGCCATTGCTACCCCCCCCTCCCTGCTTCTTCTCCTCACTTTTTCCCAAACTTTTGGCAAGACCTAATTTAAATGTGAATACTTTAAGTAATTGCCAATATTTGTAAAGTCAGTATATGCGACTGCATTAAAGAGAACAGATTTTTGTGTACTGTTTTGCAAGGATTTTTTTTTTTCCTTAATGCCCTGTAGTTGCTGGGAAGGTGCATGGTAAAATTCTCAGTTGGTGTACAATTGTTTTATACACTTTCGCCTTACTTCATTCTTTAGTGAACATCTCTGGAATAAGTAATTACTGTGGGAACACTTCTTTACAGCAATTCTCAAACAGCAAAATTGGCAGAGGTTGGTTTTATAAAGTTCACAAACTGAATGGTGCCTTATTGCCATAAACAAAGGGATTTTAACTACTAGCATTAAAATACACTAAGAATAACAGATAAGTGAATCTGTGAATAAAGATAAGTCCTTAATTGACAAGAAAATGAAGGATTAAGCTAATGCAGCATTATAGCAATATGCCAGGGATTCAAACTTCGGCCTACATCACCATTTTGGTCTAAGTGATTATAAAAGCTTTTTAAATGACAGAAAGCAGGACTCCTCTGAGAAATTTTCTGCCTAAAATTTGTCAAAATGAGCACAACTGGTACTAAGCCTCAATATAAGCTGTCTAAATGAATACATAATGTATTTAGTTACTTAAGATAATTGAAGTCTTGCCAATTTAATTAAAAATAAGCCACCTATTGAAAGGAAAAGATATTTCAAAATCTCACAATTGCTGTTACCACCAGATGAAGTCTGCAAATTTGTTTTTTACTATCGTCTATCAACTGGTTTTACCTGATCAGTTGAAAAAACTGCTCATGCTAAAGTTTAGGAACCAGATCCTGAAGTCTTAATGCTCTTAGGTAAATAAGAGCTGTCAGCCTTTGAGCAACAATAGGTGTGCATAAGTACGTATGTTACTATAAATCGCATCTAGGAAATATCTTTAAAATCTCATTGCTTTTCCATTTTAACTTGATACTCTGCCTAACCTTTGTGAAAGAAATATATAGGATCAAAACCTAAAAGTAAATAAAACTTAATGGAACCTTTAGAGTTAAAGTTTCAAGAAGTATTGCAAGCTGATCTTCCTTTTCCACAATGTAGTGGGTGAACACCAAAAAAAACACACACAAAAAAACAACCAGCTTTTGGCAGACTATACTGAAATCAAGGATGTGAGAGAACAAGTTCAGGTTACTACCATTCAAAAGTGATTTATTCAGAGATCTTATATAACTCATATAGCTGTAGAAAAAGAGGAGATGAGACAGTCTCCATCTACAAACAAGGGTATAATGGCCTGACCTACTTCATATATGGAAAAAAATTACGAAAGCCATCTCTTACTTGGACTGCTCAGCAAAAAATGCGCTGCTTCTCTTCCAAGTCTCATAAAACCAATTCAAAACCCGAGAGGAGCATCGCATATTGGGTTGTCTCTGAGACCTAGCTTGTCTGAAAGCTAGTAAACACTCATAATGTATTTTCTCCTGAAGGAGAATGTGCACATTGTGTGCATGTAAGCATGCAAACACTTAAGTGCTTCTCTGGATTGAAATCAAATGCTCTTCTCCTTAATTTTCAAAACAATATGAAAAGACATGTCACTTCATGGGCTCAGATATCTCTGTAAAAGCCTTAGCTTAACCATAGTTGTTCTTAAGAATGAGCAGCTTACTGAAGTAAAAAGCATAAAGACAGTACTCAATTATTCCAGCACTGGCTGTTCTGCATTTTGTTATATCTGCAGCATCATTCCCACCCCAAAAGAAGACAAATCATTTAAAATTAAAACTACATCTGATAACATATACCTTATTTAACTGCACCTGTTATCAGGAGTTGAATGGTAGATTCCATCCTGATAATAGTTTATGTTCATTTAAACTCAGGTTTTCATGTGATCAGAGGTAAAGAACAACAACAACAACAACAAGAAAACTAATGAATCAGCAGAACAAGAAAACTTCTAAATACATACTACTCTTTCAAAAGTCCCATATTTCAGAAGAGGAGAGGCAGAGTTGAGCACTTTTATTTTAACTTTGAAGTTTTGTAGACTATTACCAGCATTCTTTTTGAATCTGTTAAAAATATTTTTCATAAAATGATTCTGAGATTGTCTTGATTTTTTATTAAAATAATAATTAAAAAAAAAACACCAAGATTTGGCCCTGCTTTGAGCAGATGGTTTGACTAGCCCACCCTCAAAGCCTGTGTTGCATTATACGTCTGTGATAAATTTATCATCAGCCACAGTGGACTTCTGATCACTCCATCTTACATTTTCCTGTAAAGTCATAAAACATTTTTTTAGTTGCTATATTTTGATACATTTTTGGCCACACAGGATGAAACAAGCACAAATCTCTAATCAAGAGAAAGGTCCTTTAAAATCCTGTGGATTTAAATCATGCAACTGCAACTGAAATGCAACTCATTTTTTAGGCAATATATTAGTTCACGTGAAGTAAACGTGTATCTTTTTTTTTAATTGTAATGATAAATAATTCAATGAAATTTTAAGTAATTTTGCTGTTACTTGCTCTCTTTCTGAGGGGGTTGAATTGTTCAGAATTTTCCAAGGACATTCAGATATACAGACATGTCCTTAAGTGTCAAGCAGACAAACTGTTTCTGGGGTGAGATAGTCAAGGTGGAATGTTCTGCAGTACATTAGCTATTCTCTAGCTTCCAAAGGGGGGGAAAAAAAAAAAGAATAAATCAGACATCCATTTGCTAAATCTGAATTGTGAAGTGCACAGTCTGCTCTGGAGAAGTTACCCAGATGAGATACTTTAAATTTAGCCAGGGAAGGATAGAAGGATGAGCTGAGGGAAGATTTCTAAACAGCAAAAGTGATGAGGAAGGCAAGCAAAGGTTCAAATAAAATGATTGCAAGTGGAAACTGATCTGGAAAACCAAGTCATAGTATTCTGGGGGACCTCTTTCCTCCTCTGGAGATCGATAAGCCCAACACTGCATAAGGTGGTTGTGAATGGAACTCAACAATTAAGAGGGTTTAGAGCCATTTCTAATTTACTGTATAGTTCACCTTTAAAATTATTTTGGAACCACTGTTGATATGTCATACCAGATATCATACCAGATCAGGGGCTGAAGCACCTCCCTTACAAAGACAGGCTGAGGGAGCTGGGCTTGTTCAGCCTGGAGAAAAGAAGGCTGCGGGGTGACCTCATTGCAGCCTTTCAGTACCTAAAGGGAGCCTACAAACAGGAAGGGAGTCAACTCTTTGATAGGGTAGATAACAGCAGGACAAGGGGAAATGGTTTTAAGTTGAGGGAGGGAAAATTTAGGTTGGATGTAATGGGGAAGTTCTTTACAGAGAGAGTGGTGAGGTGCTGGAACAGGCTGCCCAGAGAGGTTGTGGATGCCCCTCCCTGGAGGTGTTCAAGGCCAGATTAGATGGGGCCCTGGGCAGCCTGGTCTAGTATTAAATGGGTAGGTTGGTGGCCCTGCCTGTGGCAGGGGGGTTGGAGATTCATGATCCTTGAGGTCCTTTCCAAGCCAGGCCATTCTGTGATTCTGTTATTCTTTGATATTATCACACAGAGCTCAAAATACTGTTTTTGCTCTGAATTTCAAATTGAACTGCAGAATTTTGACCACTTTAAATTTTAGGTATAATTTGTTTCAGAGAAAAGCATTTATAGAATTCAGAATAATGAAAGAAAATATTCACTGAGAGCCAATAATTCACATAGGTAAAATGAAGAGCAGAATGTTCTTTTGCTGGTAAGCAGCAAAGTGACAGCATTATGGAAAAAGAGTTCCATACAGTAAGATACTATTTCTGACTTGAAACAAGACTGTCATACAAAAAAAAAAAAAAAAAATAGGAGCAGTACAACTGTAACGGGGAAGGAAAAAATTGAAGAAATCAAACTTTCAAAATATGCAAGTTGATGACAATTACTATTGGAACTTTAGGAAACTAAGCTGAAGAGCTCCCTTTCCTCTATTTCCAACCTGGTCATTGCTTGTTTATCAACAAGCTTATCTTCATTGCTTGTAGAAAACACTCCAGAAATACATCCTAAATCAGCATCTGTAGATTACTTCTGCAAGGTCAGAAAGGAATTATGGAGAATAAAACACAGATAAGTAAAAAATACAGTTGAAGGGTGACCAAATCAGATGTGGATAATAGATCTATCAAAGTCAACATCTGAAAAACAGAAGAGATCATGGGCAAATTTAATGTGGACACAGCATTCAATGCACAGACTCTGCAACTACACAAAAGTCAGTGTATGCATGTATCACACATCAATGTATAATTAACTTGTGCTGCACAAATTCAAACTTCAGCATGAAAATCAAATTTAGCACTCCACTGTTGATCATGCTTTCTCATAAGCAGAACCTGAACTGGAGCACTTGGTGTCTGTTTCAGGGCAAAGCCAGAAGCAAAAGTTAGCTTAAAGCATCTTCAGTACAGCCGCATGAGGTAGAAGATAGCTTCTGTAAAAGCGAGAGAGCAAAAAAAAAG
Source organism: Chrysolophus pictus (assembly GCA_037305975.1). Lineage (NCBI taxonomy): Eukaryota > Metazoa > Chordata > Aves > Galliformes > Phasianidae > Chrysolophus > Chrysolophus pictus. Next base: position 97,152,605 of record CM074576.1, read on the forward strand.
TGTAACGAGTAACATCAACATAATAAAAATCAGTCCAAGTATATCAAATTTCCTAACTTATTTCATGGGTCAGCTTGGTCTGGACACAAAAAACAAAACTCACTAGATTTTCTGGGCATGGTTTCCTTGAATGCACCACCAAGTGAAACAGTATAGACTTTTTCAGAGGTCCTAATCTTAGATTTACACAGGTGCTTGTGAGGACAGAACTCACCATGTTTAAAATTTGAAAGGCTAGCATTCATATTTAGAAAAAAATGAAGGCTGCTCTGAAAGCAATGCCTCCTATGTTATTATGTTATCCACTGATGTCAGATGTTGGTGATATGGCGGTAGAGGTTGAACCTTCCTGCCAATATTCCATACATGTTGTTGCGGTGTGACAGATGGCAGCAGAGGCACAGTCTGACAAAATGGCATCTGACACAGAAGTCCATATGAAGCAAAGGTGTTTCATTTAATTCCTCTGTGTGGAAAAATGGCACCCACTGACATTCATTGATGTATGCTGAAGGTTTATGGAGACCAAACATTGGATGTGAGCACAGTGATGCAATGGGTGGTGCATTTCAGCAGTGGTGACAGCAATGTGGTGACTGCAAGCCACAGCCATGCAGATTTTTATGAGAGCAGGATCTTGTTCGTTGCTTGAGAAAATGCATAGTTAAAGGTGGTGACTATATGGAAAATTAGTAGCTGAAAATCTGCCCTATCAAATAGTGTTATTGCACTCTTTCTATCTGTTGTAGTTTCCTTGGAAATTGGAGGCATTACCTCTGAAGCAGCCTACATATATATGTTATAATTCCAACACAAAGAACTTGAATTTTTGATTGCAGTCATACACAAGCACAATATTAAATCTTTACTGTTTATGGAACATTAAACATTGTTTTTACAGTAACAATGCCTTGTATAAGTTATTTTACAGTAGACATTTCAGCAGGGTGCTGCACATAAACATTTGGATATGAATTCTTGTCACAGCATGGAAATATTTATCAAAATTGGAAACTTGATTAAATTTTCACAGACTGCATTTAAAACCAGACTGCTTAAACTTAAAAACCACATCAAACTGACTTAATTTCTGAGTCAAAGTACTGATTAAAAACTTTAATTGCGGTGGATGATCAACGTCACAGGGAGTTCAACATTTATTTAAGCTCTCTGTGACCAACTTTAAACATCACTGTTTGCCATGTTGTGTTTGAGGTTTGGACATTTTCTTTTCTCTCTTTTTAAAAATGTATTATTATATATGTACAACACTAACATATTCTGTAATATTTTTTAAAATTTATTTCCTATGCTGATATTTCTTCTCTTTTCCTCCCTGGAAGGACATGATTATAGAACAGACATAGATGTTTTTCTCACTACTTTGGAAGATATTTGCCTGTAAGATCCATGTTTTTTTTTTTAATTATTTTTATTTTAGACTGATGCAAGACTTCTGCTACTTCAGAAATTCCTCATTTCCATTACATCACCATTTACAGTGCTATAACAGTACTACTGGATTACCCTAAATAAACAAATATTCAGTACTGTTTTTAGTGCTGCATATGGGATTATCCCTGTAATGTTGAGCAAGGTCTAATTTGTTCGGTTCTCTTCTTGCTCACTTGACCTAGACAAATTATCTTCTACCATCAGATGGGTTTTCTCATGGCTCAAGCAAAATGACAGGCACTCTCATATCTACATTAAAACAGTCATCATCTGTGAAGTTGACTTGTTTGCTGGCACTATATATATATATATAGGAGCCAAAAGAGCACCGAGATTTTACATAGACAATAATCTCACTCCTAGCATGAGCCCCATGAGATTACTGATGACACTGTTTGGAAATGCAAAGTGGAGCAGAAATTCCTTTGAAAAACAAATTACAAAAGCAAAACAGCTTAATTAAACAAACAATACCCATCAATTTCAGCAGACTGAGGATCAATTTGAGCTTCTCAGGAAGCATAAGGTAGTTTCTAGTGTCTCCATTGAGGGCTTCTGTGCAGGCCAAACTTCAGTAACCTGTCCTGGGGTTTGAGGTTCTGCACCATAAACCAAGAAATCTAGAATCTAGACTGTCCAACTGCAGCCTTTATTCTGACAGCCCAAATCTGTCATCTCCATAAGAGAGACTTGGGTAGACAAAATAAAACTTTGTGCTGTGAGTTAATGGGAAAACAAAATCTGTCCTCTGGCCCTGATGTCAGCACCATGGCAAGGCTCACATCTGTACAGGTAATTCTCTTTCCTAAAAATGGATGGATATCCATACTGGCATACCATATTACTTGCTTGACACATGCAAAACTACAAGCCAGATCTGTGCCAGAAAGCATGCTAAGGGTTAACATGGAAAACTGCAAGCCCAAAACTTAAAATCATAACCTGATCCTATTTCATTTATTAATGTGGACATAAACTAAAAATGCTGAAAATTACCTCCTATATCAGCAGATCTCAGGAATTTCTTATGTACTTTCAGGAGTTTATTCATAACATCACTAGAATGCCAAAACTGTTCAGAGTATCTGCAGTTCGTAAATATCTTAAACCAGCCCACAAACAGTCCAATAGGATTGAAGGGCACTGGATCTCTAGAAGACCTGAATAAGCTGATACTCTCCATCCTATGCTATAATTTTAGGTTGAAGACATCTGGAAAGAAAATACTCTGTTTATTTAGAAGTGATTTTTCTCTTTGCACAGAAACCATAATAATTTGGGTTTTTATTTGAAAACTGAACACAAATCTTTGCTTCTACTTCCTTCTTCTGACTTCCTTACCTTGAAGCAAATTGTGTGGCATACAGAAAGATGACTTACAAAGGAGCAAAAAGAAAAATACTAACTTTGATCAACTTCATATTGAATAGTATGTAGATAAGAAGGGAAACTGTATGGAAAACAGAGTAGCAGTAGCAACATCAAAACAGGCAGTTGTTTCTATTTACTTCTGAAACTAAGAACACAAATAACTTGCTGTTCAGTATCATGCTAGAGTAGGCACAACAAGAGCAGCAACTTCCAAAAGTGTTTAGATTGTATTTCCAGTCTTTTAACTAGAAATTACAAGTGGCATTATGCTTAATAAGCAACATGGAGTGAAGCAACTTATCACAGTGAACAGGTGAAGACTGAAACAATCAGTGAAACGTGCCTAAAAAGAATGCTGAACAATGTTTTTCAATCTCTTTAGCAACATTCTAGAAAATCTGAAAAATGCAATTTAATCTCAGCACATCTGAAGATCATTGCAGATGGAAATAAAATCATTGAAGGAAAACCCTTTGCAATGCATTACTATGGAAAAGGCACATTTATAGCTATTGGGTGAAGCAGAAAGTAACACTGAAACAAACATAGAGAGGCTGGCAGATCCAAATTAGAAGTGCTCAGTCACTGTTTAAGCCCAAGGTCTGCAGAAAAGTGTAAGAAAGCAAAGGAGAAAAAAGTGTAGGAGATGGACCATTCTACTAGCACGGTTCATATGGAAACAGTGAGTTTCCTCAGTTCTGAGTCTGCCAGGAAAGTTATTCTTTCTCTAGAAAACATGAGAACATGATGAAATTTCTATTAATTAAAAAAATAAATAAATTCTAAAGCCTGATATTTACAGAAGTTTACCCAAATAGTGGCAAACATGTTACCAACAAAATTTTACTTTCTATAACAGATCAAAGTAACTTTCAGTTTTCTAGTGAGTACTCACACTAGTGAGAAGAGTCATGCCTTGAAATCTGTGCAACTTCATAAGAAAAGGTTATCTGTAGAGATGTATTATGCTGTGTTCTTTATTACACATTATATTCTTCTCCGTTTGAGTTCTTGTTTGGATAGGAGTAGTATGAGAAGGATAATTGTTTTTGAAAAAGTATTATCCAAGAAATACATTGATTCCCCCTGTGGAAGAGGTTTAGTAGTTTTGTTTTCTACTGTCATTATATGAGGTAGTCTGTCTGAGTGGTGGTTAATGCTGGAGGCTTACTATTGAGTGAATGAAGTGAAACTGATGGGACAAAATCAGAAAAGCATTTGATAAATTGAGAAAAATCACTGCAATTTGTATGTCTCAAAATTGTGTGTAGACACCAGAGAATGCTCCTTGATAGCCAGTCATATTCTACACTAGTTCCCTTAATTTGATAAGTGTTATTTGTTATTTCAAAACACTGTTTTGGTATATTTTATACAGATCACTTAAATGTTACCTGCAATGGTGAAGAAGCTTTATTTTAAATAAGAGCTTTTGACAGTAATAACAGGGCAGGATGGTCATCTGAAGCCTCTGACTTGAAAATCAGATGGGTTGTTCATTCATCAGATATGGCCTCTGTTCAGCCTGAGCAGCATTGCCAGGATGAGATCTCCCACCACAGCTCTGTGTTGGCTCACACAGGTTTGATGAGCAGCATCACCACAGCAAGCCACCATGGTTAGGAAGGATTGCTAATTGCAATCATAAAAAGACTAATATAAATGCTCTAATAGAGCTTGTCTAATGGAATCTAACTCCAATTTGGAAGAGTTTAATCCCTGCATTTGGGCATGGTTTTTTTGGAACACATACTAAGCTAGCAAGAAAAGAAATTAAAACTCATTCAAATATTTGAATACTGATCTCCAGTTTTGCTGATGAACGTATCTGTACAGGTTTCTTTAATGACTGCTTTATTTTTGGTCTACATCGTTTCTATTTGTATTCAACTGTGAATTCCTTTTAGAATAAAGCTCATTTGTCTTTCCTTTTGTGAACTTCCTACCACACTGATAGAAAATTTCTATGCATGGGATAAATGAGACAGAGCTAGCAGCTAGGGAACGTTAAATCTTGGTGAATGTTCTTTGAAGAAAAACTCCTTTAAATAATTTATTGAATATCCTTTGGGATGTGAAGAGAACTGTGTCTTCTCAGTTTTTGTTGCACGAGAGGGCTAACTAGTAAGGCATCAGATGACAAAGCATTTTTTTAATTATCTGATAAGAACAATCTGAAGGTCATCTAACAAGAATTACTAGAAGTTGTAACTTGAGGTTTAGAGATTATTTCCTTTTTTCTTAAAAAGAAAGCAGAAGGAATACAACTTCAGGGACAAGAAAAACTCTTCATTTTGGAAAACATTGATTAAGAGAAACGGGGAATTCTGGATTTTTCACTATGTCGAGAAACAAGGTGAGGAAATAACTCCTACAATCTTTTTCTTATATTGTTTGCAATAAAAACTGATATGTTTGGAACAGAGTCTGCATGTCTGTTAGTTTGTTGTTCAGCCACGTGTAGCAGCGCAGACTAGGACTGCCCTGTGAGCCAGGAAAAGGAGTATTTAAGATGTTATGAAGTAGAGGTACCTTGGTTTATTCAAATAAAGCAGCAAAGCCTCTGGGGCTCATAAAAAGGTAAAATGGCTTATAGCTCCTGAGCTGAAAATTTGTCAGGAAAAGAAGAGGCCTGTTCATTGCAGCCTAAGGAAAGTTTTAGAATTTAAGGACTGTTTCTTATGGCCAAGCAAAAAAATTTGGCTATATGAAAAGCAGCTGTTACTCAACCATGGGATGTATGTACATGTTCCTACATGCAAACCCCTCAACAAAGCTAAGAAAAAGTTAAAGTAGCATAGTTATAATTTCTTTTACTGGCACCATGTTACATACAAAGATGACTATATGCCAGCAACTTCACTAGGCTCAACTTGACTATTAAAATTTTTATTATTTTGGATATTATTTTTTCTCATTGGGCCACACACACCTTATATAAAAATAATAATATTTGCATGTGGTCATTCTTTTTCTTGCTTCTTTTTTTGGAAGTGTTAACAGTACCATTGCTAAATCTTGATTTAGCTTCCAAAGAAAAACACACAACACGCCCTTTTCTTTAAAGAAAGAGACTAGGGATTGTGAGGCAGAATAATGCAATTTTAAATTCATCTTACTCTCTTATTCTGTAAGAGAATATAGAAGGAGTCACTTCAGATGCAGTCAGGACCTTGATACAAGTTTTTCTAATGCACAATACTTGCATATATAATTAAACAAGTCACATCAAAACTGCTTCACATAAATGCAGTGCTTTTTTTTTTTTTTTTTTCTTAGGACTGAACACATGCTGTAACATTTGATTTGCAAGATTTAGTAATTATGCATAAACAGAAGGAGTTAACTTGATTTTGTATCCAAAGAAGAAAATGGGAATTCTGAGAACAACAGAGTATATAGTAATATGGATAGCTGTAGGGCAGTCTGAACCTCAAGGGGAATACCTCTAGGCACACTAGTTATAGTCCTTTCCAGAACATATTTGAGTCATTCCATCACCAGACTTGCATATAAAGTTGGATTTTTTTTCCCATAATGAATCCCAAGGAAACCTGGCACAAACGTCCACATTGCCTCCACAGATTGAACTAAAGTTGCCACAGCTCTTAGAGTGATTTCTACACACCTATAAAAGCAACAACAAAGGTCAGTATTTCCTTCACTTTTATCAGTTTCTACCACAAATTAAATTCCATGTCAGAAAGGGGAATAATCTCAGCACATATTTCAATAACTACTTCAGCGTGTTTTTAGAAAGATGGTGCTAGGAAAGTCCAAGAAGCCAAGATTTGTGCCAAAGGCTCTGAAAGAAACCAGAGCAAAGTGAAAACACAAAGCTAGTTCTTACAGAGCCTAAATCAAAGCATTACACAGCAAGTAACTGTAATACAAAGCTTTGATAACATTTAACCGAACTTGCCTTAGATTTCAAAGGAAACATTACCTGTACAACTCTAATTATCACTCCATCACATTTCTAAACAGTCACCATTAGCAGTGAAAGTTTTCAGACACTCGGTTAAACTTGAATAGATAACAGAAGTATGAGGCAGTTCAAGTAAATGAAATGACATGTCTGCCTAAGGCACACATTAAAAAGGACAGAAGAATGAGATGTTCCATTTTCCAAAAACGTAACAGATGACTACAACTGTCATAACAATTTTTCCGTAATGTATTCAATGTGCTATGAATGTGGAAAGAAGGACAGCTTATTTGATTTCAGTGATGATCAGCTGGATTCCCACTTCAGAACAAACAGAGCAAAACCAATGCTGGAAGTGCTCAAGAACCTGCATCTTATTGCCCTTCTAAGCCAAAGGCACTCATCTTTTATTTTTCAAATAATGATTGCTTTAACTTTTCCACAATACATCTTTAAATCCTTCCTACTCTACCCACCTACCTAAATATTTTCAAAGCACCTCATCTCAATTTTCAAGTCTGGAATATAACATCCTTCTTTCATGACCATAAAAATAATCTCAGTCTCTGCAGAAGAATTACTTGCACACAAAGGCACTGTTCAAAGTAAGATGAAATGAGGGAGTAATGTCCTAACGTACAAATCTTAATAATAAAAGACAGGGATTTTTATTGCCTGTACATAAGTAGACATATTATTACAAATAATTACATAGAACAAATTAAAGAGAAAAAAAGAAATAGTTTTAGTGACACCACGCACATTGCTTCATTTAATTAATACCTGGAGTTTAATTGCTTAACTCTGCTTTGATCTCTTCATGCATCCTTTCACTGATGACTACTAAAGATTTTTGACTTCAAGTAAAGAAAAATGAAATTGGTAATTAAAAACAGTAATAGCAATTTAAAAGGACAACTCTGGATACAGCCAGAAAAGCCACTATGTCATTAAGTGCTGTAAAGACCCAATTCACAGAAAAACAAACAAACAAACAAACAAACAAACAAGGATTTGTTCTGTAATTTTCAGTTTGAAAAATAAGTAGTACTTAGGCAGTCATTTATCCACAGAAGTACAAATAAAGTAATAGCATTTTGGTCTAAAGACACCATTTTATCTTCCCATTTTTTCTCTAGCTTTTTTTTTTTTTTTTCCTTTCTCTTTCCTTGTTTGGTGTTTGTTTGTTGAAGAAAAAAATCCCCCAAAACACCGTTTAGGAATAATTATTAGTTTCAATCTAATAGTCTGAGCACAGACAGACTAAAGTTCCTACCTCTGCTTGCTAAATGCTGTTAACTGACACTGATGAAGGAACCACCTGTACAACATAAGAATGTCATTCCGCGCCCCAGAGACAGCCCATGAGTGCTTTTACTGTCAGTTATGTTTGTATGTTTTACACAGGATAAAAGAGGGATGCTCTGTATATGAGAAAAATGTGTCTCTCTCCCATTTGCCAGCTTATTTTCATGGTCTCAGACCGTTTTGCGGTTGAGTATGAAGAACAGATGCCAAAATCTCGTAACAAGAAACTGCTTCTCACTTGACTCCTTGTGAAGTTTGGCATCCTAAAGGTTTTGACAAGCCATTAACAGAGTCCGGAACAACCTCAAGGTAACAGTAAGTTTCCAAAAATCAAATACCCATGCTTTAATTAGAGTCAGACACCATAGTGTAAATAGCAGCTTCAGAATGCATTAGTAGATCCTACTATTAAATCAACGGAAACTTACAAACAATGTAAATTAACTATACTTCCTTCCAACAATGACACTATTTCTTTGCTAGCAACTGATTTCTGGTGGATATTTTTCTTTTAATCTCTTTCCAAACCCATTTTCTATGTTACTGAGCAACAGTTTTTTCTATCAAGGCATGTTTCACTTTTCAAATCCCCATTCCTTATTTACCATACAGTATGGAAGCAATCCAGCCACAGAAAATTTTAAATACAAACAAAACAAAAAGTCATGCAATAAAAGTGTACTAGTAAAGTGAAGGGTTTATGAACATTTTTAAGCTAGATGACATATCTTCCTTTGACCTGCACTACAAGGGAAAGCTGTGCTCATCTTCTGTACAGCAATCAGATCAAAAAACATTTGTTGCAGGAAGTTGAATTTACCTTTTGACCTTCATTCTATTATGTGAGCTTCACTCTCTTCTATGAGAAACACAGTTTGTTTTCACTAGTCAAAAGAAGCTTTATAGTTATCTTGAGCTTTCCAAAAGGGATTCAATATAAGCGTGAATGCTGTGTTTTCCCAGGCCACTCCAACAGCAGAAGGGGAAGAACAAGGAAGCCAGAAGTCAAAGATCTTACATAAAAATGACATCGCTTCCACACAGAGCAATCCTTCATTCTAATCCACAAGTCTGTGACGTGTCAAAGAGGCCCTGGAGTCCAGCTTTCTTTTGTTGTTGTGCTTTGCTATATACCTTTTTAGCTAAAATCGCCTCACGAACATGCATTCTGTTACCTCTTGGTTTCTCTTCTTGAAGCTATTTAATCTTAAAAACAAACTCTCTCAAAAATGTATAGATATGCAGCCATGCATGTTGCTATATATGATGGCACAAAAACTAACAGAACCTCAGGTACTTTTCAGATTTCCTCTGTCTTCAGTTACCAGTTAGACTTATTTGCGCTTCACCTAAAGCACTGCACAGTGCTTAAGAGGAATACTTTCTACGCCTTGCAAAGGAGTAGATTACTTTCATTGCCAAGTCATACTAGCCATAAAGAGAAATACAGTGAAACATGTAAATGTGTTAATATAATATTGATGAAATAAAATAAAATTTTAAAAATTCAAAATCCGGTATGCACTGGAATGTTCTTATCATTTCAGTCTCCATGAATAGAACCAGACAAAATACTCAGATTTTCTGGCTGAAAATAGAAAAGCTGAAATAAGGAACATTATAATAATATCAAAATGCATCCTAAGAAATGTATATATATATATATACATAATGATATATACATATATAATTTTCTTGATATGTATTTAAACTGTAAAAAATTTAATTATGAACAAGAAATTGTGTTTGTTTTCTTTTTGAAAGGGAAAAGCACAGCAAGCCACACAGAGGCATTTTTTGTCCTACCCTTCTTTCAACCAATTCTTGTGACTCATCATAGTGATATTTCTGAGTTTTTCAATACAGCATTTCCCTTCAGGCTGAAAGACTTTCAGATGCTCCTGAAAATTTCTAGGAGTCTTTCAAGGCCAACATAGCACAAGAAAGCATTGTGTGAAAGGTTCCAAAGATGTATGCACAGAAAATAATCCAAGAAAGTGCAGTATATGACCAAGAAAATTAGGAAATAAAAGATAGTAAGTTCTGTGTCATATAAAACTCATATACAACATTCATGCCAGTGTGAGTCTGATTAGTTTTTTTGTACCATGTCGGTGCAGATTTGCAATGACTAACCATTTGTGCCTTGTCTCTCTTCACAAGAGGAGTTTAAACTGTTTCCCTAATATATATTCCCTTAAAAAAAAAGAATTAAAAAGTACACAAATCATGTGTGGACTGTGATTCCCCTAACAATATACCCTTCTCCCATAATGCCCAAAATAATTACTATTTCTAGCAAGTTTTCATTCATCAACATCAGAGCCTAGTTCATTTGTAATTTTCTTAAATTTTCTTAATTAGAAAACATTATTTCTTACCAAATTACAGGAAAAAATACATTATTTTATATATTCCTCCAGAATACTTGTAACGTAAAAGCAATACACAAAATTTATCAACATATAGTGACAAAAGTCTGCATGGAGACACAGCTGTAACTCCGGTAAAGGTTCAGTCTTATTCACCGACTGTCCATAACACTAAATTCAATAAAAACCACAAAATGACGAAAAATAATAGAGCACAAGCACAAACAGCAATTTTCTTGTGATAGAAGGTAGCAATACCTTCTGTTGGTATCTCCAAAACCTATTTCTGAATAGGAAAACCCACCAGGGAACAGCCACCAAAAATGCATTATATTTTCTAATAACACTGGAGAACTGAACTCATTTGTGAAAGTCATTAATGCATTTAGGTTCTGCCATAAAGATAACACATAGCCACATATGCGCTAAGACAGGCTTTTTTTTTTTTTTTTAATAGCACTTCTCAGCAGTCTCACAAATGATATTGAAACCTCTTGTCTGATTGGGCCAGACAAATTCAATAGCTAATTTAGCAAAATGCACTGGTTTCTTCTCTCCAACAGAAGTCTGTCACACACTGCTATAATAAATGGTCACTGAATACATTTGATGCTATCACACAAATGGAACAACTCTTTCAAACACCACTGAGAAGCAGAGGGTTGACACGAAGAGAGTTTAAAATAAGACTGAAGTGATTCCTCTAAAAAACGTTTCATTCTCTAGTATCCAAAATTTCAACAGAAAGCATTAAAATCAACTGGCTTATAATTCAGAGAAGCAGGAGACTGAATGGATATTAGTGAATATGCGTTATCTCTTTTAATAAATGTGAACACAAAGCTTGTCCTTTATCGAGCAAGTGTATTCTGTGCAGTTAACTGAAATCTTTTAAGTCTTTTAAATTGTATATTTTATCTCCGTGCAATGGGAAAGCATGCCACTACAATTGCATTTTCATTCAAAGATTTTAGATTCAAATATTTTTCAAAGATTTTCGACATACAGTGGTATCAGTATTTGTAGCATCTAGCAAAAATGCACAGGACAAACAATAGCTTAAACTGCCCATCAGTGTTAAGTAGTGAAGATTAAACATTATCTGTGCAGCAAGAAATATTTCATCTAAAAAGACAGGTATAGGAACTCTAAGTACTGCTTCCAGTAAAGTAAACAAAAGAAGATCATGAATCCTTGAAGGTAAAACATGTATAACTATGTCAACAGAAGTTAATGTAAATTCGGGACAAAATATCTGAGGGCTTGCTGATGCTTCAGACAATTAAGTCAAATAACTAAAAAATATCCAAGCCTTTCTGAATGGACCTGTGATTGACATAAACTCTTATTTTCCTCAAATATTCCCTTGGAGGCCATTTTTTAAATAATATATTTCCTATTTAGTAAGCAGTTCATAGGTTTTCTGTCTATAGCAGATAATCCTCTTGCTGAAATGACTTGCTGCCTATAGCTTACCAGGTACAGTCAGTTCTATGATTCTGCATATATTCTGTTGCACGCGAAGCTCTGTTTGCAAGGATTATCCTAGTGGAAAGGGCATTCCTTTATTTCCTTTCTTTCACCAAGTGGGTAACCTCAGAAAAATCCAAAGAAGAGTAACTTGACCTCCCTTGAGAGCCTATCTAATTCCCTTGAACTGGATGGAAAAGGTATGATCAAAGTAAAAACACATGCTGAGAGACATTGCTGAAATTATTCAACAAGTCAAATATAGAGAAAACCAACTGCCTGAACCGTTTTAATTACAGTGTTGAATAAACTTTTTTTGCCAGAGAAGTTTAAAATATGCTAAGTACAAAACAGCAAATAGCTTACAAAAAAAAAAAAAAAAAAAAAAAAAACATGGAAAAGAATCCAAAAAATACATTATCTCAATGGCTAATTCTTTAGAAAACAGCTTCATATTTTCCATTCCCTGCTATGTCTCTGTCTTTCCAAAATGTGGTGGAGGATACGTTTGTATGTTTGTCACTGACTGAACTTCTCAGTGCTTATTGAATTTCTCAGTGATGCTTATTTCTGTTGCTTCTAAGAGTACACCCTACTGAAGCATCAGAAAACACAACACAAGATCCCAGATCAACAGGCAGATCTCTGATAATAGGTCAGTCTGTCTCCTCTAACACTTCGAGTCAAAGCTAAATATCATTTGGATTTGCATGTCTGGACTCAAAATAGTGTGATTAACTACAGATGAACTCCCCACCTGAGCAAAGTAGCACCACAGAGGCAACTAGGAGATACCAATTTTCATTATGTATTATCTGAATAGGGTACCAATATACATTTTATTACCATTAGAAGAACTTACATATTCTTTTATGATGCTAATTTTGAACAATATACCAGTCAATATTTTAAAGTAGGAATTTCTGTACTGAAGCTGACAGAATTTGCAGCAACAATAAATAAGACTACTGGATGATAATATGATACAGGCTATGTTGTACTGTTGTTTTGGTTTTTTAAATATTTGTTTTTTTGACATTCAGACAGGACTTGTGTCTTTGCAATTATTTTGTAACCAAACTAACTCCTGATTCTAATTAGGTTGTCAGTGCTATCAGAAAATTACTTTGCTTGTTATCATTAATTTTAAGATTTAAATAACATCGATAGGAAGTGAAAGGAGTTCAAAGTTATCAGGAAGTCTCTGAAACTAACCATAACCCAAACCATTTAAATGAAACAGTGATACAGCTAGTGGGAGGTATGAAGTGAGAGAAAACAAATAATATAGCTACTACTTATGAGACTAATGATTGTGAATATGGAGCATTTGGTTATGAGGTGCACAAAAACTATGCCAAGGTCTCTCTCAGAGATACATTTTTATAAGAACATACATTTTTCTTTTTCAAAGACACTGTTGTAAAAGAGTCAACACTCATCAAAAGGTAATCTGAGGAGATGAGTTAAAGAAAAAAAAATTGTTATTTATCTTATAATTAGAGTAATCGTCTCACATATCCACCCAGTTCAACACCTGCTCATGGGTACCTGTAGATCTCTGACTTCAACCAAGAGGAAGGTATCAGATCATAACAACTGCTCAGACCTTGCTGGAGCCAACATTTCAGGCTGTCTACATATCCTATCACAGACACATTTCTGAAAGACCATCTGTCTGAAGCACCAAGGAAAGAAGGCAGTTTGTTGAAAATACTCATTTTTCTGATTACTTTATCTCTCCACCAGCCATGCTCATTTCTTTTGATGCCCTGGTGGTGACTTGCACAGCATGAAACCTGGATGCTGCACCAACCACCCTGTACAGAGTCCAGAAAAAGCACAAATCATAGTAAGACATGTTTTGTCTCAAATAATTCACATCTATATCATCTCTCAGAGAATGACTGATTATAATAGCTCCCTATTCATCCCTGCGGGGCCAAACATCAGATAATACAATAAAACCACAGACTCCTTCAGACACCTATCAAAACAGGCCTTTACTTAGTCAGCTAAGCCAAAAGTTTCTTGAAAATACACAAGTATAGTTCCAAATACATGGCAGAAAATGAATATGCATCCTAAAGTTGTGTAACTATATCAACATAATGTTTTGTATACATGTCAACATTCATGTTGATGTTGGCTGCCAGAGTGGTTCATAAATTTGGATTGAAAACAAAACCACTCAATGTTTTCAAAAATAACTCTCATTCTATTTGCAAGTGCATTTATTATTATAACTTTTCACAGTGACATTGACTATTAAAATTATTTCCACAGAAGTACTAAAACCTAAAATTGTCCACACCTCTATGATCATTGTAACTTTCTGAAAAATATGTTGAAACAATATTTAACACTTTATTTCTATTTGATGACTAATATGGAAATATATTTTGTTACAAAATACCAGCAGATTGTCAAACCCTTATAGTCTTGTTTTCAGCTTTAACTAGTGCTTGGGTGCTATTTACAATGTAAATATTTATTTTCAGCATGGCAATTATCATTATTGTAGCATTAATTCTTTGTCCATATTTTGCAAGACAAGAAAACAAAGGGAATAATTTTAGTTTTGTAGATCAATTAAAGCAGGTGGTTTAATGACCAATGCTTATACCAAAAATGTGTACATTTTGCATGGATATTTAATCAACATTATTTTCAAGATGTTGAATGCATTTTCATTTGCTATATCTTAATAACTTAAAGACCCAAACCATTGTAACTGACTAAAACAACACAGCCACAGGCTTAATCAAAGTGATTCACAGGAAATAGCCATAGAACATAAATTCTGTATAAGAAATTAATGGGAATCTCAGAAGCAACTATTTCACATACACAGTAGTTGTTTCAGAATTATTTCCTGGTTAGAACAGCGCAGAAAAGGGAAATACAGCCTTTCAGCCTAGTACAGTAGCTTGCTGGAAATTATCAAAGTATGAGTATTTACTGTGGCAAGATGTTAAACACTTCAGATTTTTTCTTCACCAAGATGCTCAAAGTATAGCAATTTCAGAATTTTATACTGAATGGGACATTCCAAAAGGATTTCAAAATTCAGAAAATTTCAACCTTGCTTTTAAATGGTATTTTATAAGCTCTATCATCTAATTTCAGTAACCTGTAGTGTTTCAAAATGCTTGATTTCATGCACCACCAATATTCTTCTACATTTTATTATCACAGTGTAATACCTAAAAGGAACAATCTACTAGTTTGCTGTTTGCATACACCATCTGCTCAACTGTATTTTATTATTGCTAAAAATCAGTTGATTCCTATACATAGCACTAAGGAAGATATGGGTGATATCGCACTTAGCACCTGAGGGAACTCAGTAATGCGTATCAGAGAGCGTATCAGATCAGCACCTACAGTATCCTATCTCTGATAGCAGAAGCCTAAAAGAAAATGGTAATAACACACAAAACCACAGAGTTACTTTCCTGTTATAATTTCCTAGTCGTAGCAATTAAAGTCTTGAGGATCTCTTGAGATAGATTTAACACCAGTGTGTTTAGATGAAAAATCCATGAAGAACCTATGTATTTGAATGAACAGACTTCAAACAAAGGTCTTTTTTTTTTTTTTTTTAATCAGTGGTGTCCCACAGTGAACACAGTGTTTTGTGTTATGTGCATCAAGACACCTCCTGTTGCTTTTTCTAAGCATGGACCACCCAAGAGAAAAGAAGCCTAACTACTACTCTGATAAGATGACATGCTAAAATGCAACGCGCTACATACAGTTTTGCCAGACCAGTTCAAAACCAAAGTTTTCTTTTTTCTTTTTTCTTTTTTTTTTTTTAATATAGCTGACTTGACTTGCAGAGGAATACTATTTTCCCATTCCTCACAAGTTGTAAGCTTGAAAACTCTTGATAACAAACACTACACAAAGCTAGCTCAAATTTAACAGAAATTTATATTGGAGAACTGTCATAGTTATAACCTCCCAAATATTCTACTAGCAGCAAAACATTCCAAATACTGCACATTAGATGAGACACACTAAATCAGTCTTAAATAAGCTACAAGTTGATTGGCTGTTTGGTATTTTTGTGTGTGTGTCCCTGCCCTCCCCAGACCTCCTGTTTAGCTTCATATCAAGCCTAGTACACCTCCTTCCCTCAAAACCCCAAAAAGTTTTATAGGTATTCCAATTGCCATTTGGTCTCTGTTCAAAGCCTTTGAGGAAAGCTAGTAAGAGATGCCCAGCTGTACACAGACAGCCACTAAATCTCTGTCATTTACAATGAACATGAAAAATCTCCTACCTTTCTTAGCATCCAAGCTAAGTCCATCCCTAAGAGTAAAGTAGTTAACAACAGAAGTAGAGAAGCCGCCTTTCCTTGGTACTATCCTATATTTGAGGCAAGCCATCCTCAAATTGTTGCCTCAACCCAAAGCTTCCTTCCTCTCAGAGTCCTCAGGTGATCAACAGCCAAACAGGGAGAAACAATACTCACTTGCAGCTGACAAGAAAACTTGATTACATTTTGTCAGATACTGAGCAGGCTGTGATCAGTGTGTTTTTCACATCCATCCATACTTACTAAAGTTATTTCCAGAGTGAAAACACTCATCTGCCAGGATTTAACCAGTACTGAAACATCTCCTGGTGTGTTTAGCAACAGACTTCAAAACAATGAAATTACACTGGTAACTTCTCGCAGTAAGGTTGTTCCCCCATGACTCATTTCAGGCTTTCTGTCCTGCAAATTGTAGCCTTCCACTTTTCGTTTTACTTGTACAATGTTGCATTAAAGTTATGTTCTGCCATATGAAGGAAGATGCCAGACAGTATGGAAAGTCTGTACATGTTGTATAAAGAAATTATTAAGTATGGTCTTTCATAAGGAAGGTTCATTTTCAGTCCCAATCAATGTGATGCTTGTCTGTAACTAGAAGCATGAGGGCTGGTTCTTGATTTTCAGGGTAATTTTTTACTCATATGTCCTTTGATCCTCTGTTTAGTTATTTTGGACATATACTGCACAAGACACAGCCACTATGTGACATGAAATTAATCTCAACTACTGATCTAGGAATCTAGATCAGCTAAATACGCTATCTGATGGATAAATTAACACGTTTTAGCAAAAACAAGATTTATTTCTACTATTAAAATAATGTAGTTCATTCTAGATCTGATATATCACCAAAAGTGCACCTTTTTTTGTATTCTATGCCAGGTTTATTTCTACCCCTTTTTATGGTTATACATCACCTGAGATTTTCTGAATATTCTCTGATCATTATCTTGCCAGTCTAGGGTTTTTAAAAAGTCTACATCACTGTACTTTTTCAACTAGTTTATTCATCTTAAAATAAATCCAACTCCCCTAAATACAGCCTTCTAGCTTAAGAATTTGGCAAAGATATTTCTCTAAATTTACCCTTTCACCACTTTCAAAGATAGATTTGATTTCTTAGATCAGGTCACAGTCACAAGTAGTTACAAATCATATTATTACCTTACAATTTTAAGTCCAGTGTATTACTTATGTAGTCTAATACCTTTTCATTTAAATGCAGGAATAAAATGAAAAATTATAACCACATTACTAAAATGTGTCTGGATTCCAAAACAAGAAAAAGGAAAACAGCTGCAACAAATAAAAATATAACTATGGAAGTCAGCAGTTTACCTCCTCACACTTCAAGGCTTGATGGCCTTCAGGGTGATACATCCCAATGTGCCCTGCCTAGCTGCCCTACCATTAGCCACCAGTAAAATGAAGCTTTTAGGACAAAAAAGAGTCAGTTTCTTAGTGTCCCCCTTAAGTCATTGTAGGACTGACCTTGACTCCTTTATCTATTATTCACCATCCACTCTATACTTGCTTCTAGAAAACAGTTTTCAGTCCCTTCCAGGCTTTTTCTCATGCTGAGAATAGCCATCACACTCCATTTCCCACAGCCTAATTTCAAGTGAGGACAGAAGAAGTATCCCCATAAAATTGTGACTGATTTTGTTTGCTGCAATTTGATTCAGTATTAAAGAATCTCTTAGATAAGCTCTTTCTTCCACAGCCTTATACAAGTATCTATCTTAGTACTGACTAAAAACACAATAAATATCCAGTGCTCAAAGTCTACATGTTTTTGTGAAACATATGTATGGAATATTCTAGAAACCCAGAAAAACAGATTTTTTTCTCTAGCTTCATACTATTGCACTTTTGACTATAAAAGAAGTTAGTGTTTTTAAGAGTTCAATATCCTCTCCCTCTCAGTAAACATACATATGACATTCTGATCCTGATTTATATATTAGTATTGAGAATTTTTGTATTTATTATGCTACAAAAAGAGAAGATGTACAGGACTTCTAAATGGTAACAGCTTAAATGCCATTAGCTAAAAAGAAACGGTTACATAGAATCACCAAGGTTGGAAAAGACCTCCAAGACCATCTTTCCCACAGTCTCTCTTTGATGTAAGTACCTAAACATTCCTGGCTTTTTAGCATTTTCCCAGTACTGTCACCCTTCATTCTGAGAATGGATTGAATGTATTTGTTCAAAAATTTACTACTTCAGGGAACAGGAGCGTTTTCTTAAACTATCAAAGACCATGTGCATAAAAAAACAAATGCAGTAACTCACATGAGCAGTCACAACTGTCATCCAACCTCACTGTTTTCTTTGTAACAGTACAAAAAGTAGGATTTTTTTTGGCCATGCAAAGCAGAAAATAAACTTCGGTATTTATATCCTCTTCATGTAGGTGTTCTATTTGGAAACACTAGGTTTTGAAATAATAGGCCTTTCCTTTCAGAAGGAAGATGTTTTACTAAGTTTTTCTTAGGACTTTCCTCAGTTCTTCAATGGAGCATCACTGGGCTTTGAAGCTTTTTCCGCACTACCAGCTTAGTATGAGACAGGGAGTAAGCAGCAGAAACCAACCAGTTTCTGTAAACTTCAGACAATTCCTAGACCAACTCACTAGAATTGCCTTGTTTCATTAAAAAATACCAATCAGTTTCGTACAGTATTTTGGATGTTACTGATTATTCAGGTGCTGAGGTTGTATCTTCCACCTAAGAACATTCTTAAGTGTTGGTTTCCAGAAGAGCTCTATTTTACTATAATTTCCACTAGCCTTAGAAGAATGTATTTTCCTACATGTCAGCATTTTTGATTTTTAGCCAGGTTATCAAACTTCTTTCTCCTAAGAGGAAAAATAGGGCCGGATGACAACAAGAAGACTCCTGGTCATCTCTGCACTTCTCAGTAGCACCATAGTACAGTTTGTGTAGGATTAGATACTGCAATTATATTATTGATCTTCAATAAGGAACATGTAAGCTCCCAGATTAGATAAATAAGTTAAATCAGACTTCCTCCCTTTCTACCCAGTATTTCCCCTCTCTCTTCCCCAGATCTAAAATAGTGACTTTGTTATCACCCAAATGAACGTCAGACCACTTGTAAAGGAGGAAATATTCCACTCCTCTATAGACATAGACAAAAAAGAATGTTCATAAAAATAAGATCTCAGGGAATGTAGGGGGAGGTCAGTAATGCTATTTCTGTTAATAAATGAAAAAAGTCAGCCACAGTGTTAGTAGTTATACTACGTGTGGCAGCACTGCATATTCTATAGATGATAAAGTTGCATAGATCTGGGGTTTATCTTCCCCTGCCCCCTGCTTTCATTAGAATCCTGCTGCCCTACAGAGCTTTTAGCAGCAGAAACACTTCAAAAAATTGTATTTTCAGAATATCATCAGATTCTTCAATTCTGAGACTTCATTGTGAACTTACTGCTTTTTCAGTGATATTAGCCCATTTTTGTACTTGTGTAATCAGCTAGTAGTAGTAGTAAATGACAAATATCCCATTGAATGCATCAAATAATTTTAGATTCCCTTCTTAGGAAATACAGCTTCAGTTCCAAATGACAACACAACATCAGCATACGTTAGCTAGAAAATTATCAAAGTCGCATTTTTAATATAGCAAGAATTATCAGCTAAGTCAATAACCAGAGCTTGAAAAAGTTTAGCAAGAGTCACAGAACAAGCAGCAGCTTTTATTTTCTTCCCCTCTGTCCCTGTTAGCTACTCCAAATGTCCTCACTGCCTAGACTTCAGCACATGGTACATTCAATACACTTTTGATGAATTTCTGTAGAGGTCCAGTTTTTAATGCTCCGGTATTGTCAAATATTTGTGCTTCTAAGAAAACCAAGTTTATAATGTGGGGGAGGCTGCATAATTCTGGCACATGCAGTTGTGCAGATGTTATTCCTTAAGGAAGACTATCTTGATTGCCTCTGTGAATAATGGCTACAAGATGGCAAGGAGCCAACAGTTCTCTTATAGCAGAAGGTATAAAACCACTTTCCTACTGAAAGAAGGCCCCCAGTAGGATAATATATTATTACGCATGATTCAAATTACAGGATCTGCAGCAGGGGAGCTAGTGGCTGAATCAGGACAGCCGCACACAGAATACTGATGATGGGATGATGGAATGCATCACGCATTGAAAAAGCCATAGTTTAGTGTTTAAATCTTCTGTATTTTCAAAGTCACTGCAAGGATCGATATATAACTGAAGCTCCATAAACAAAATGTACATTATTGTGTGCATAGAGGGGAAAGTCATCATACTGTAACAAAAATTCTATTTAAGAATACTCCTTGAAATAAAATTTTGTTTTACCAGAAACTGTTGACCTTTTGATGCCCACTAGCGACAGATAGAACATTAATTTAATAACACAATATTGAATTTGTCTTCTATCTGATGCTGTTTCAGCTATCAGAATACTGTAGAGCAGAAACTTGCCTCATTAGACTATGCGGTCTGAAATTTCTGCATTCCACAGTACTCTGGGCTGTTTTTAAATTGTTCGCACAACAAATTACTTTACCCACAAAGAACTAAATCCAAATGTTCAACACAATGTTGGCTTGCCCAAACATTTTCCATTTATAATTGAACACATCTCAAGAAAATCTGCATGTTTATTATAAAAAACAAGCCTATTCCCTAATACGAAAAGCTGGCTAGAGAATAGTTTTTCAAGCTAAGATGTAATCTTTTCTGTGCAGATTAAGCACATCCTAAGTATAAAGAGAAATAGCTAAACAAAAATTCTATATTTCGCTTTTCTGCAACATAGCCTGAAGCAGTATGCAAGCTCTCCCTTGACTTCCTTTCATACTGGCTCTTGTATTCAGTTATTCTGGTAAATGGATGCAAATCAGGTGCATTGTGTTGAGGTGGAAGGAAGGGGGTGAAATTTGTTCAGAAATGATCTCAGTTCTATTCATTAATAAAATGACATCTTGGCTGAAAGTGGTGAAGAATGAAATATAACAGTACTGAACTTCACTCAGTTGTAACAGACGCATGTAAGAGCCTTTAGAGAAAGCCAGATATGTAAAACAGCCACAACGAAATGAATTCTGAAGCATTAGAATAAGTACTTAGATAGTGATGGCAGCTAAAGATGCAAACTCAATGCTGCAGCAACACCCGTTTTACCTTCCAAGATGGTTAAAGGTAATCTCATACTAAAAATGGAGGAGGCAGTACCACACTAGGTAAGAACTACAAGAAAACAAATATACATGAAAGTAAAATATATGCACAGTATTAACAATAAAAGACTATTTTAAAGTTTTTATGGGGCCAACAGAAAGAAAAAAAAAAAAAAAGGAACAATGCCCATGGTTACCTGCAGAAACAGCACACAGTTAAAAAAAAAAAAAATCAGGAAAAGTGTAGCCACCGTTTTGCATAGCGATTCAAATTATGCTGGCAGAATAATTAATGGAGGACCTAATCTCTGTGAGGGGAAAAAAAAAAAAAAAAAGAAAGAAAAGAAAAAAAGGATACGTTAAACAAAGTTCATTACTGCATGATGTAAATGAGTTTCTCACCAGTGATGTCACTGATTGGCTGGGATGTAGAGCTGGTTTCGAACAGTGCAGCATGGCCGGATTGGCTGCTAGCTCTTCTGGTTACTGCCTGCTTGGGCAGCGGTCGAACCAGACACTTTCTGTCTCTCTTGTTGTCGTTTGAAGCAAATCTTGTTCAGCCCAGCTGTGTCTCCATAGTAGTGGCACCCTAAGAGAGTCTCCCTCCTGCTTCCCACAGCTCATCTGTAAGGCGGTCGCTGCTGTGAAATACCAGCCTTTGGCACGGAGCCCAGACTGCGTTGTTAGATCCGTCTATAATACAGAAAAGAATTTTTTTTAAAGCAGTTCTTTCACCGAATTACATCCTAAGAAGGATTAATAAGCACTAAATTGCAACTGATTTAGGGACCTTTAAATTATATAGCTAGCACGCTTTCTGAAATAAAACATTATCTGACCTGCAATAATACATCATTGGTTAAAAATTAAAAATTAAAAAAAGAAAAAAGAAAAAAAGGAAAAACGAAAAAAAAACAGAACAGGAAAGGATGAAAGAAAGGAAGGAAAAGAAGCAACAACTTCTTTGTTTACCTTGATTACAAAAAAAATTCTTCATTTTTTTTCCCCTAGAATGGTAACTGATATCTCGGTGCTACGGAAGAATATTTTAAACTATCACCAGTTTTCTACTTACATCCAAGGCATTATTTTCAGGTTAAGACAAGGGATCTTAATTAGCATTCTCTTTAACTATGCAAACTGAGACAGGGCATGAAAGAAAAATGCCGTATGGAAGAGAGAGAGAGAGAGATGGAGAGAGAGAGGAAAAAAAAAAAATCTGTGCAGCTTTTACAGTTCAGCTGTCTGACCCCCTGCAAAAAGAATGCAGTCATATCAACTTTGCCAGACAATGGAGTACCTACAGGCTTTCCTCTAGACAAGTCCTTTATAACCAGTCAGTATTATGTGCTGCAGACAGTGGCCAATCGCTAAGCTGCTTTCTGCAGCAGTGACACAATAGGTGCACTGGCCACACTGTCCTCCTAGCCTCTGACAGCAGTTCAGGTTCATTTTTCCTATGCTAGAATACACATATGTCTTTAATGTTCCCACTGTATAGAAAAAATATCAAGAGAAGCTTGCTTTGTTTTCCTATAATTACATCAGCCTAATTACTGCAGCCAAGCCGCAGTGCCACTGCTCAGAGCGGCGCATAGGCATGCACGTCATATAAATATGCATGAGCACGCCTGCTTATTTAAATACAAAAATGCATCAATTGCTGGTGGTGCCTTTTTGTTTTTGTTTTCTGCACATCATTCCCCTCTTCCAACACCCATTCCCGATATACCAGATGAGTTAAGCACGATTCATAAAGACGGTCACCATTTTCTCCTTTTATTTATCTCAACTTTCATTCATTTAGTTTTAATTGCCGGCATTCAGTAGAAAATTAAAAAAAAAAAAAAATCAAATGCAGATGAGTCTCTGTTAGTAAGGGGAAGGGTTATTGCAGACCTACGGCATTTTTCTCCCTTGTCACTAAACATCAGAGTGAGCGCCTGTAAATGAATCTGCACGCACTCCATCACAGCCACGCATCAGATGCCCGGTTCTTATTAAAAGCCCGATGATCCCCCAGCATGTGCACGCATCCAGTCTGCGTGTTTGGGTATTCTGTAATTACAGCATCTCTTGTAACAGTACCTGAGTCTGCTCATATAGCCAAAAGATTAAATCATCACCATTCACGTATTAGACAGATGTAATTGGGCACATTCTATAGCGGGAATCGCCATGCTAATTTTTGTGATTTTATGCATGGGATTTACATATTCATGAAGAGAATAGCTGTTATGACCACCGACAGAGCAACACGAAAAGAAAGACACCATTCTTCAGCAGACAGTATACAAAACCTAGGGGAAAAGACGCAGCATATGGCGACAAGGAGAAGGTGTTTGGCTTTTGAGGGTAATTTTATTTCCTATTTATAAATTCTGGGTAGAGAGCTTACAAAAACACATATGCATTCTGAACACGAAGGCAAGGTAAATTTGTGTTATTAACAATCATGTGCTTGTAGTTGAAATAAAATCATTTTACAGTTGGCGCCTCATGTTCTGCAAGTTTCGTCTTTGGACTGTTTTCAGTAGATGGATACGTAGGACATATTCATCCAGGAACGCACAACAGTACTAATGAATCCAAAAGGAACAGAACTTCTGTCTGCTACCGAAAAATCATGATTTCGCATTTTAATACCTACCCTGAAGCGTGGGTATCTACCTTTCCCAGGAAAGCTGCTGTTTTCTGATACCATCGGTATTTTGATTCCCAATGGTACATTTTCCAAATATGATAGAATATATCCCATTCAGAGTGACTTTCAGGTTTCATTGTTTTCTATATGAAAAAAAAAAAAAAAAAAAACCACCAGAGGAAAGGTAATTGAGACTGTATCGTAAGTGATGTTTCTAACAATTTCCTCAGATTAAACACATTACACTTACTGTAACCTTGTCCCTTTTGTGTCTTTAGCATAATTATTTTTAAATTTTTGTTTATCCCTCTGGTTCTGCCACTCTACAGCCCACATTTCCTTATAAAAGCTAGATTATGTTACCTACAGATGTGTGGTTTTCCCTTGATTTCCCTAAATTTTGTAAAGGTAATACTATAGGTAGCGAGGTGCAAATGTTTCATTTTCCAATGAAAAATGAAAAATTTTAATGCCGTAGCCATATGTTTGACAGCCTTGCTGTGTATCAGTTTTCACAAAAGACTATTCAATGCTACCACAAAAGAACAAAAAAGAGCTTTTATTTTTCCTTTATCATTGGATATCACACATTTGTTTGAATCGAAGTTATTCACTTCAGTCATGGTATTAAACTCCCAAATAACATTTTTAATGAAAGAAATCACATCGAATTTTATATGATACAAAATACAATTTTAATATGTGTTCAACATGTTTATAAAATATTTTTTTTCAAACATAAATAGCTAGATTGGACACACTGAAAAAAAAATCACAAGAAACTAAGAAAATGCCTTTCTCCAAAGCAGATTTTTCCAACAACTAAGAGTAAAAAAATTGCTAAATCCATTCATATTAACTAAAGCATATTTCTGCAACCAGATCGCTGTTACTGTTGCAGTCAAAATAATAAGCTGTCAAATACCTGCTTTGTATTTGCCTCTATCTAAAATTCAAACTCCAGCGACTCCAAATCTGCCAGCTAATTATTAAATTTCTCACTCCAGCTTAAATAACTGACTTAGGACTTCATATTGTATAAAAATAAGCATCATCACAAAAATAGAGTCCTTAAGACAGCAGAATAGTAATACAATTTTTAAGGTATGAACCTCATAAAATCCGTAGCTTCAAGTATTCAAGATCTCCACTCAGAATGTCAAGTACATTAGTGCTAATTTGAAGCTTTTGCAACAGGATAATGTCTGAAATCCTCAAGTATTCATGGAGGAATTTGAATCAGTGCTTTGCTTAAAGAAAATAAGTAAGTTTTTTCTGGGAAAACAAAAATAGCTCATTTCTTCTGGGGGGACAGATTTCAAGCAGTGTATTGAACTAAATAAATACTTCTAGATATGAACAGATTTTTCTCTTATTTTATGAACTACATTCTACTGCATTTTTTCTTTAGCTCATCCCATCAGAGAAAATATGTATTACAATAGCCTACATTAATTCTTTTCAGAAAAAAAAAAAAAAATCAGGTTAGCTATACTGAGCATCAAATGAATTGTACGATAGCTTAAAAATACATCTACGTTTAGAATAATGTTTCTACTTCCAGGACTGTGTCACATATCACGTAATGTAGAATGGTTTTCTACACCCTTATTTAATTGGCATTGCTGTTTTCCTTAAAAGTGATCATAGTTTGTTCTGTATTTTTCTAACAGATAACACTGAAGCCTTAGTCCCTCAAATTCTCATAAATTCCCAGAATACATTACGTTACATCAAAAGCATTAGTTATGATGATATTTGGCACACATGCTTGGTACATCTTCAGCTTCTGAATTATTATCTGAATTTTCAAATAACACACTGGGCTTTGGCATCCATATTAAAACTCTGGACCTTCTGTAAGTTTCATGCCACAAAATTACATCTCAGCTGAAATTTAAGATCCTAAGCAAGTCATCTGACTTTCAGATGTTTCGGGGACCTGCAGCTCAGTTATACACAACAGAAGTTCCTGTTAACTAAACTACCTTAATGCAATACAGATGACAAACTCTGTTTTTGTAAAGAAACTGGTGCAAATATTGACCCAATCTTTTCTATTTTAGTAATTCTCATGAACCCAAATGCTCTGACGATGAAGCAGAACTTCCTAGGTTTGGATTTGTAACCTTCCATGGAGAAGCAGCAATGGTTTAAGAGAGCAAAATGATAGCATCCAATATTACTGCTTAAATTTGTGGCAACATAAGACTAGCATGTGGGCTGACATAAAGCAGATGTGTAAATAAAGTTGCAATAAGTGAAGTTTAGTTATCAGTGGCGCTAATCTCATGAGACATACTGAAAACTTGGAAATTCACAGTCCAGCACCTGACCACCTTGGTTGTGAACTATCGAGATATAACAGTATTACCAAAGACACAGAATAAAATTTACTGAAGCACTTCCACCCCTATATGTTACATGAAAGCAGCAAGCCACATAGCCCTACAAGAGAACAGTGAGATAATGGAGTATTTTCTCCCTTTCAAAATTCAGATTTTCTTGGAAATTTTGCTGACTACAGACCCATTAAAGTCTACAATTTAGAAGACATGATTAACAAAAGCAGGTAAGGATGAATTATTTTGTAGTAAAATAACAACTTATTCACATACATAATATTACATATATTCTTTGGGGATTTTTTGTGTAATAGTTGCCCTTAGAATAGAAAGGTTGCCCTATAGAATATTACTGAGGAGTTACATTTAAGAATTTTTTTAAATGAACTAGTTTTAAGAATATATAAAATATATTTGCCCAAAATCTTTGTCATTTAAAAGCATGTCCAGTTCTACTAATAAACATATCTTCATTTATCCCTTGCAGAACCTCATCTAAGAGTTATTTTCACCTTTGTTTTCTATTCAGTTGCGTCTACCTCTTATTCAGAATTCATCCCATTTTCAGGCTCAACATAGTCTTCCTAATGAGGAAAAATGATTGATACACTTTTGACAGTAATTACTAATTAAACTGATTGTACAGGCATGTAAACATAAGATAAAGCATCTATTTCTCTGCAGTAACTACAGTGCTGTAAGCATTTTTACCTTGCAGT
The DNA here is from genome assembly GCA_037305975.1 of Chrysolophus pictus. Classification (NCBI taxonomy): domain Eukaryota; kingdom Metazoa; phylum Chordata; class Aves; order Galliformes; family Phasianidae; genus Chrysolophus; species Chrysolophus pictus. Next base: position 97,179,727 of record CM074576.1, read on the forward strand.
ACACCATCATAAACCTAATTTCATTTACCTGTTTCTCATTTATTTAGGAACAAGATACTTTGGGCAAATTTGCATGGGCTGTTAACCACGTGTGCTTGACCTGGTGTGTGTTCACAGGCTATTATTAACTGTTGCTGTGACTGAGCTGAGTGCGCTTAATTGCTGCCTTACCACTTCTTTTTCTCGTATATGCATTGAATCTCTTTATTTCCAGATGCAATTTTTGATGCCTTGATACAAGTACAAAATCTACCACAAACCAAATGATGGATCTACTTTTAAACATGGTTTTATCTCAAAATAAAGTGGGCCTATCTACAGACTGACAAGTCCTATGATACTGTTGAGTGTTCAGATTCCTTGGACACAGAGACAAGGATGGTAATTTTCAGCTTCCTCAACCTTCTTATTTATGATCATAGAGTACCTTAGGTCGAGGGAACCTTATATACAATCCAGCCCCAACCCCTGCTGTGGTCAGGGCTGCCTCCCACCAGCTCAGGCTGCCCAAGGCCTCATCCAACCTGGTGTTGTGCACCTCCAGGGACGGGGCACCCACAACTTTTAGAAGTGCCACTGCTGAGAAGAGGACCGAATAAGCAGCAAGAATGTTTGCTGCATTCAAAATAAGCATCTGGAACACACTTGGAATTTCTGAAGCCCTACCCCAGAACTGGAATAGAACAAGAGAATCTACTTTTAATTGAGCCCATTATTTGGTACTATTTCAGCACAATATGCAGCCAGCAACCACAAGGGAAGCCTGTGCTACCCAACTATAATTCCGTTCATCTGTCATCTGTTCTCTAACCTCAGGTTACCTCTCACACACACACACACACACACAAAAAAAAAAAAAGAAATCATTGTGTTTGAAAGAAAAAGCAAAGTCAAAAAGTCCTCTAAGCACAAGATGTCTAAATACTAACTACAAGATGTCAGGAGCAGGATGACAGTCCCCACAGCCCACAGGCGAAATCTCTCAGGGAGGCAGTGTCAGTACAGGCGGCTGTGTGCCTCTGATGAAAGCAGCTTGGCAGCTAAGGACTGACAATGATGGGTACCTCTGCCATCTTGTTACACAGGAAAGTTCTACCTAAAGCACAGAAAACCTCCATCCTCTGGTAAACATACATTGCATCTCATAAACTAGCAGTCAGGGCAGGATTTTAGCACTTAGCACCCTGTGCTGGGGCCTTTGGAGCCGGCTGTGTCTAGCACAGGACAGCCTCAGCCTCACCTCATGCTGCAGCCGTGCAGCACTCTGACCGACGGGGCACCCACTCCTGGGACACACATAGAGCAGTTTGTCTGTGTGAAGCCTTGCTGTGAAGTAAGCATTGTTTTTGGTTTTTCATCCCAACTTTCTCAACAGAGTGCTTCAGTTTTCCAACAGGAATTCTCAGTCATCTTTCAAGACAAAACATGTGAGAAGAACATTTAGCATTTAGAGTCCAGTAGGTGGCTTTCTTCTCTGTGCAAACAACAACAACAACAACAACAAACAACAACCCCACACATTCCAGCTACTACCTTGCATCTACAAAGCTGGAGACATGAGAAGAAACACTCCTATGAGAATTGCTCAAACCACACTCTGACTTCCCCAGGGAGCTCCTGCAGCACTGAATAAGGGCCTGAAGGATGCAGAGAGAAATAATACTACTGGGCCAACAGCTGATCAAGAGCATGACTTGAGTGAAGAGCAGGAAGAGAGCAATGGAATCCAGACAGTATGGAAATGATGCAAGAAAGGGTATTTTGGAGAGTCAGTTTTCACTATCAGCTGCTGTTCTACCCATCTGGGCACTGGCAGTTAACACGACTGCACTACAGCCTTTTGAACTTCTCCCCACAGGCAGGTTACTGGGGAAAGGAATGATTCCTGTAATGCCTATTTTAACTGGCAAAGGACAAAAAAGACTGATCAATTCAGCCACAGACATGTAGCCAGGAGAATATCCAGATGAAGATATCTAAACACTTCCTCTTTATAACGAAGAAAACTTGAGTACCGTTTACATTAGATCTTTTCCCTTTGCATAATTCCCAGGAAGCAGAGCCAAACATCAATCAAAGAACCCTATGTATTACTTTAATAGCTAGGATTAATAAATTATAGGTTTCCTGGTATAAATATGTGTGCATTCAGTGTAAGCTGCTGTTTGAAATGTATTGATAATTGTGAAAAGATTTGGACTATTCCCAAGTCAAACTGTGCACTCAACACAGTAGCAACCTTCCCTGCGACGTTCACTGCCGCAACCTGTATCAGAGCGTGCTCCTTGATTTAACACACCTACGTGATGCCGAAATCCAGCGACCAAGTTATTTCATAACATTCCCTGGATTTAATGCAGAAGGCACATGACATAAATGGACTCCTCCCAGAAGAGGGATGTTGAGCTTCAATATGCAGCGCCTGTGCCAGCTCTTTTTGTGAGTGGGCTTCTCTACACAGGCAAAGGAAATCCTTGACCCACAGGCACATGGCTGCATTCACCTTTGTCTCCAGACAGAAAAGGTGAAGTCTTGCTGCAGAGCTAGGAGTCTGCTTTGTCAGAGGTTATGGGCCAAAATACAGGTGCTGTGAAATTCAGGGTTCTCTGCAAATCCCCACAACTCTTTAGAGGGTTTGGTTTTTTTTTTTAATTTCTTTATTTTAACTGAAAGTAAAGAGGAACACACATGACAAGTGTTAACCTTGCATTTCTTGCTTTCCTAAAGGACTTAGCTACAAAAGGGAAGCTGTCACAATCAGATTAGTTATGCAAAAGGATGACCAATCACCTGAGGTATTATCAATAGTTGACACATTGAAGCATGGTCAACGTGCAAAGCCCTTGATGAACAGCGTTATCAGAAACTGACTCTGTACCATGGAGATTGCCTAAGAAACCCAAATCTGTGCCTGTGATCAGTAACAGTCTGCTCTGGGGGCAAAAATATATGTCTACTCATTGGTGCCACTTACAGCTGACAGTAGCCTGCCTGAAGAGACACTGAACCAGCTTGCAAGTGGTGGCATACTTCAAAAGTAATTTCCAATCTAGTCATTTCTGAGGATCAGTAACTTGTCTTAAGAATGAATAAAGCCAAGGGAGATTGAAATAAGATGTGCAGAGGGACTATAATATGGCCAGCATGAATCAAGTTGAGACAAAGCTGCTTTCTTCATTCTGACTGATGTAACAGCTTTTATGCAGAAGAAAAGCTAAGTGCTCAAGCAAACACTGAGAAAACAGTGAAAATTTTCCTCCGTACATTACTCTATTCTTGTTTTGCCAGAAAAGCTTTGGTAGTTCATGTAGGAGTCCAGAAAAAAAAAAAAAAAAAAAAGTTAATTGTATAAATAATTTCTCTTAATGTATTTGTTGAGCATTAAATCAGTATTAATGCAATTATCTCCAAAATACTCATGAAAAGTATGGCTGTTACCTCTCTAATTTGAAATATTGGAGTTTAATCCCAGAGATACAAAGCTGATAAAGGTAAGAACTGGAAACGAAACGCTCATCTCCTAAATTCCCCTATTGGTGAATAGATATAATGGAAAAAAAGAGGAATCAGCATAACTTACACTGTATGAGAATTAAATAAATAAAATTTAACAGTGCAATTCGGTGTTACTCAGACGTAAAGCACTTTAAATTTTGATTGATTTTCATTATGCTTGTATAAAATACAATGTACAAGAAACATATGTTGTGTATATAAAAACAAAAAGGAAGATGTTAATTTACTTTCAGGAAATAAGTACCAGCAAGAATGCAAAGCAGCAAAATTTGAGTAGGCACATAATCTAAATCCCCAAGCCCATATGCATCCATACAACTCCTGTATCAAGCTGGCATAACATTAATTCTGCAATCTGGCTGCTTTTTTTTTCTTAGAAAATCAAAAGCTATAGAATGCAGCCTAAAGTTACATATGACACTAACAGGTTCAGTTGTTAGTTTCTGTTTGTTTGTCTAACAGGTTACGTCTAACAGGTTACATTTGGCTTTTGTGTGTGTGTGTGTGCTTGTTTTTTCATAACTGAAGTTACTAGCTCATTTTATAACTTAAGTTAAAAAAGGCAAGAATCTTGTTTGCAAAATTACCAGTAGCCACGTTCTTGTTAAGTATTGACATCCATTTTAATTTAATGTCTCCTGTATGAGTGATGATGTGCTTCATACCAACACCACCAAAAATTTTTGGTTACATATTATTGTAGACATGGATGCTTATTATCACAGAAAGTTAATGAGACTAATGATTTACTAAGATTCAAAAAAAATGTCAGGACGTGAATTTTGCAAATGCCTAGAACTATGGTAACTCCAAAAACTTGTGAAACAGCTCAAACAACTGAACCATCTGGAAATACGTAAAACTGTGTATGAAAGGAGAACTAATCCTACAGTCTATAAAATTCCTTCTTCCTTTCAGTGAACAACATTTGAAGCGTAATACAAGAACAGATAGATGGCTCTTCTATCACAAACAGTAAAGGAGAAACATTCACGACACCATTAGCTTTCGTTGCCACATCTCTATAAAATATATCTTCCCATATTAAAGGAAAGGACTTGCATACCACAAGGGCTTCCATAACCAAATAGATCAGATCACTTGGGACACCATGCCTGTGTTAACTCTTCCCCTGCTTCATTGTTTTGTTTCAATAAAGACCTCTTAGCCCTCTCCTTGAAACCAGATTTGGGAAATAACTGAAGGAAGTGAAAGATACATACTCAAGGCACCATTCCGGGATTTTGCTGTGGGATTCCTATTACTATCAATGGGAGTTGTTTAAGGATTTAGCTATACAATGCTATGAAAACATACATCTTAGTGTTGCTAGAAGGACATAACTACTCTGAATTTGACTTTGTCCCTATACTTCCAACCAGCGAGGTTAATAAGAGGTTGAAAGAGAAGCAGTGGCAGGATAGAGGTTCTAATACAATGGCAATGCTATCTTAGCCTGCTGGGCATTCAAGTCTATTTGAGGTACCACTTAATGCCATTACTCTACAGCAGGCATAGAATTATTTGCTGTATGCAATTTAAGTGTCAGCCCTCCCAGAACATTCAAGTGAGCAAAAACACCAGATAATTTAACATAGTTGGCTTTAGTTCCATTTTCCACTACGGAAAACTTTCAGGTTTTTCTAACTCCTTGGACAAAAAAAAAAAAAATATGAAGAACATTGTAAAAGCTCACAAAATTCAGGAAGTAGTTCATGTTACTTATGTTCTTCTCAACACTTCATGATTTAGCTTTAAGTTAAGCCTTTGATATGACTATGAAATAATATGTGAGTTTTTGTGCTCAAAAATTTAGTGCTTTGCGTTGCAACGTAGTTTTAGAAAGAAAATAATCAAAAAGGAGCAGTCTTCAAAATATGCAAGAAATAGTTTGCATTAATCATTCTGTCAGTAGTAGGGAAAAAAAGTGAAAGGAACAGCACAAATCCATACAGCAGTAAGGATGAAATTAACACTATACTTTGAATGCTCAGGATGACAGGTACCAAGAGAAACTTAGTAAGAGTTATTAGCAGAAATTCCATGCTGTTGAGATGCTATCAAGATTTTTTGTTGAGAAATAAAACATTCTTCTAGGCAAGACAATGTCCTAACCTGCCTCATAGTGTTGGGGAAACATGGAATTTCATAACTCTATAAATCTGTTCAGAAGATGTGAAAAGTAGTATTATGGTGATTGGTAAGAGAAGCACAACCATGCCATCATCTTGTCTACTCCCAAATGCTGTTGCACTGCAAATCCACATCCTCTGTTATTACTATTTCAACTAAGTGCTAACACATCTGGACTAGCCTCTCTGCTACAAAATATGCATCCAGATGTTAAATCTCTAGGCATAATATGACCACATAAAGAACACTTGAATAAAGACTAAATGAAGAAGATGTATGTCTGTATGGGAACTGCTGAATCACGGCCTGAACCTCTGATTGACCACCTGAGGCAATCAATGAGTCAGCCCTGAGAGCACAGATGAAGGCAAGTGGAAGGAGTGGAGCCTGGCTCGACCTCTCCTAGACCCATTTAAGAGCTGACTACCAGTAGAGAAGAATCTCTTTCTGGAGATTCCTCCTGTTGGAGTTTTCCAGCAAGCCCAGGACAAGGGTAAGCCCTCTATCTATTCTTTTTGGTGTAATAATCTGTGAAACTCTCTTGTATATTTCTTCATTATAACACCTGTATATTCATTGGTTATACAATGTGAAAGATGTATAAATTGCAGAGGTGAAAACACACCATCCCAACTTAAAGTCAGAGCAATTCACTGATGCCTGTTCTATTAGTACGTAGTGTCTGCACCTATAACTGGCTGCAGTATGTAAACCTATTTAGGTGAACATCAGTGCCTCACAAAATTAGCACAGCGTGCAACATAATCAATAGCTATCTTCCCTTATGTTAACACAGCAGCATTTTTCCTTTTAACTCCTTAAAGGAAGGGGAAAGTATATATCCCCCACTTTATTCAGCATAATCCCCCAAGAAAAAAAAGATAATCAGTTGTAAGAGCGAAAGACTTACTTTATTGCACATCTCTATACAATATTTCCATATATATTTTGTTATGATATAAAAATGATGAGAAACTCAGCATATACTTTATAAATGTAATGCATAGTTTGATATGTAGTCTCCCTCCTAGAATGTACAGAAACAACCAAAACTATCAAGCGCTCTTATCCACTTGGTCCTCTCTTCCCTTATTTCTTTTTACCCTGCTTTTCAGAGGCTACAGATGTCTGATTTTGGTCCCCTCAAACTTGGTATGGCAAAACTCAATTTTAGTTACATTAAATCTTTACAGAGACTTAACTCTGCTTGATATGACTGTCCCTTGTACTATCCTGAATTAATCCAAAAAATACATCCTCAGGGCCATTGACAAGCTACATCAACGATATGAGGTAATGAAAATCAACAGTGGTATCAGTGCTCAAGTGTATTATTTCTAAAGGTGCAAGCACTTTTTTTTTTTTTTGAAGACACTTTACTACTAATAAGAAATACTGAAGTCATCCAGGAGTACAAGATTTATGCATCGTTACTAACATTTTTTTCTGTCATAAGCAAAAATTAAAATAATTTCCATAAATATATTGGATCTTGCTAGTTACTTACATGATGCAAATTATTTTCTTCCATCATTAACCTGCTATGTATTTCCAATTAAAAATATAAAGAATGATAACACAGCAATAAATGCACTTGTTTATGTCCAAGGAAAAGATTAAAGTCAGACTGAGTAACCACCAGTGGGTACTGCTGTATGGTTAAGGTATGTGTATTCCCAAGTTCACATTATTATTTACTGTCTCTCTGTACATGCATAACATTTGCTACAGCAGAATGTGCATAAGAACTAGTGCTTAGGCATAGTTGCTCTCATAGCTGATATTCCAAATGCAAGAAAGAATTCTATTTCCTCAAATTCCAAAAGCTGAAGCAATCACTTCTCTCAAAAGCACTTCAGCCCTTTTTCGTTTGTTTCTCCTCTTTCCTCCTACACATTCCAGCACACTTTACTCAATGTACCAGAAATTCTCCATGTTCCTCAAAAAAGTACCATGAAATGTGCGTAAAGAAGTAAAAGAATGCTGGATGTATCTTTCAATACTTAGTAGTAGCCACCAGATAAAACTTCAAAAGCAAGTGTAGCTGACTAAAAGTGAGTCTTTACAAGATGTATTTTTGCCATTTGCAGGAAAACAGAGCAACTCTACATGACAAACACATATAAAGCAATGGATAGCAAGCTTGCAAAGCTTTGTTCCCTTAATTATTGACAGATTATATCCATGACATGTCAACAGTTGTATTATGTACCTCTCAGGAAAAATGCTTCACAGCCTTTTGGTGTGGAAATTTGCATAGCTCAGCTTCAAAACACTGCATGTCTCGTATGGCCACAAACTGTGACCTCTCAAGTGTCACATTCCATTGCACCAACAATGTTCAGAGAGCTGCACCCTGCTGTCTGTGAACACCAACAAGGGTTTGTTTTCTCATGCTGAAAAGTCAAGGCTAACTTCAAAACTGAAACAGCCAGTCTCTTGTCACTGAAAACCTGATCAGGTGTTCCTCTACTGCAGCAGTTTAGATTACATTTCTAACAAATACCACAGAATGCTTTCAGCCATTAAATCTCTCACATGAGTGATGAAAGTAACTCAAACCAGCTGAAGTGAAGTGCAAGATACAAGGATAGCATCACTACTCTTGTTGAATTTTTACTCTTCTGTTGATAACCAATGATACCCACTGGAATGTGATTCTTTAACTATTTTTTGGACTCTGAATAGCAACGCATTTTCAAGTGTTACGTTAACGTCTGAGAGATTTCATTATAACACTGGAAAGCCAGGAAACAAGATGAAAAGGTATAACACTTGGCTTTTCCTGACGTGGCGTAGCTAATAGGGTGCCAGAAATCATTTTCACCTTAAGTGAAAGCAAAGGAGAAAAAAACACTAACATGGATCCATTTTGTGCTGCAGTAGTAATTGACTTTATCCACCATGCTTCTCACATCAACCATAGTGTACAATAAATGTTCCAGTAAAATACCGAATGAACCATATTGTCTGGAAATGGTTTTACCTGCCAGTCATGGTATTAAGAGGTTAATAAAGATGCATATCCAACACCTCAGTGAGGTTAACACAAACAGAGGGATTGTTTTGTTCCAGATAACTGCACGTTCTTGAGATAAAAAAGCAAATGAACAACTATTCTCTCCCTTTTTCCTTCCCTTTCACCAGTCAAGAAGAATCAAATCCACTGGATAGAGCCAATAATGAGAAAAAGGTTTCTATCTGATAGGAAGAGAGGAACCCAGGCAGGAGAACAAGTCTCAGAAAGAAAAAGAATGCAATACGGCTTCCTGACACTGTGCCAATAGAGCTCACGGGCATGACATTCAGTGAGGTCAAGCAAGAGAAGATCTAAAGGTAAAAAGGAGAAGATGGCACAAAAAAAAGCTGAATAGAATAAGAACACAGAGAGAAGACTGAAATTGTATGCAAAGGGAGTGCAGAACTTGCTCTACATTTATGGATAGAGCAACTCCTGCTACCGTGAGTATAACGATCTGTGATGTTTCTACAGAACCTCATACACAAGACCTTGGCCTCTAGATACTGCCACAATACAAAAAGAAAAAAAAAAAAAAAAAAAAGAGGAACAGGGAAGGGGTGGAATCAAATCCCTGAATAATTAATGGAACAGAGAAGATTAAACAACAAACTATGTAAACTAGACATATTGTCAATTCAGTGCATCACAATTCACATATCATTGCTGATAGACCACAGCACAATTCAGGCCAAATTTACCTGAAAAAAATATAAAGCACTTCTGTATTATTAAAAAACAAACCACCATCAAGGTTTATAAAAAGAGAGACAAAAAGAAAGAATCAATCTATGAGTTGGGCTGCAGATAGAATTAAAGACAGACAAATTATGTTCGTCTGCAGGTGGAGAGTTACACATGCCTCAGGGTTTGAGATGTAATTGTTTTAAAGCAATAAATTGAGAAAGTAAATAAAAAATAACTTAAACTCATCTCCAAATATTACTATTCACAGTGACATTTCCATTTTCCAGTTGGTTTGTTGTTTTAGGATGCCTAGAAGGCTCTGAATACCTGGAAGGCTAGAAAATTACTGTTTGGGCTTCACGTTTGCTTACTTATTAGGTCTTAACACAAAAACTATATCCATGAGTCTAAACTCATTTGTTCCCACACACTTTGCCCTCCTTTTTAGCTCTAGCACACAGTATGTTTTGAGAAAAAGCTCAGCAGAGTTGCTTTTCCATAAATCAGTGAATTACATCCACGTTCAGAACAAGTTCTGGTTTATAAGCAAAATAAGTCCCAAATGGGCAAGTTAATTTCAGCAATTACTATATATTTTTAAGGGGAAAAAAAAAACAAAAAAAAAAACACAGAAAACCAAAATATGAAATCTAAGCATGGATAATCCAGCCCTAGTTGGTACTTACATTGCTGTCATTCATACATTATTCTTATTTCTTTTGTTCATTTTTTTCCTTCTTTCTCCAGGTGGGTATTAGAGGAGCAAAATCTCTCCTCCTATAAAGAGAAGTCCAAAAACACTTGATGAAACTGAACATATACAGCTCTATGGGAATCTGACAACACACATCCCAGGTTGTGAAAGAATGAGTTGATGTGGTTGCCAAACCTATCTTCATCATATTTGAAAAGTCATGGTTGCCAGGTGAAGTCCCTGGTGACTTGAAAAAGGGAAACATCACTCCCATATTCCAGAAAGGGAGAAAAGAAGACCTGGGAAACTACAGAATGGCGAGCCTCTTGTCTACATCTGGGAAGATCACAGATTAAATCTTCCATGAAGCATGCAAGGCAAGACAGTGATCTGAGACAGCCAGCATTGGCCTTTCCAAAGGCAGATCATGCCTGACCAATATGGTAGCCTTCTATGACGGAGTAATGGCATCAGTGAACAAAGGAGTCTGTCTGGACTTCTGCAAGGTAATTGATGTGATGCCACACCACAGCCTTCTCTCTACATTGGAAGGATATAGATTTGAAGAATGGACTGTTTGGCAGATAAAGAATTAGTTGAATTGTCACAGCCATTGGGTTGCAGCCAATGGTTCTGTATTCAGGTGAAAGACAGTGACAAACTGCATCCCCAGCAGGTCCTTCATGGGTATAGTGCTCTTTAGGATCTTTATCAAGGACCTAGTATTCCTAACATTAAATTACTAAAAGACCATCCACCCTATTCATCCTCTTCTCCATCTACAATAAGAACATACCTACATTATAGACAAAGTCTTGCATATAATTCTGCATTGGGCAGGCAGTATAGCAAATGAGCACAACAAAGGCTCTGGAGTCAAAAGTACTATGGAGTAAATACTTCTAAAATTGTGTATGCTACCTAAATCAACTTTGTTTTAAAATGAATAAGCTGGGATCAATGGATATCTAAGCATTCAGATTTTTCTTAGCACTGAAATTGTAATAATTTGTTCTACAAAATTAAACTGACTGCTTTGTGACAGAAATGTTAAGTATATATGTTACTAGCAGTTAATTAAAAGCCTAACAGACACCAGTTCACGCTTCACTAACACACGCTGGTCCAACAACGGAAAACTCCAGAAAAAATAAGGATGACTTCTTTTTTTTTCTATCTCTAAGAGTTAATTACAGTTCTGTATCATATTTTCAAATGATAATACCATAAAATACAGAGTAAGATTGTCCCCCACTTACTTTTCCTCTGGTCCTGTTCTGGTACAATTCTGATCATAAAGCAGTAGTAAAAGATGCATGACATTTCTATGTTTTCAGCACCTACACTTGATAAAGGCTAGCATTTTTAGTAGGTTTGGAATACATAGCTATTGTTGATGAAAAACTTTTCTTAATATATTAAATTTATATTTGCAACAGAGATGTGCTGATCAACAGTGTGATTCATGGAAAAGAGGAGTTTCCTGTTCCTTTTTCTAATGGTTACATGCATGCGTTTGAGGAAACAGTTAATAGATAAAGATATATAATATATTTATCCATTGTTTAAAAAAATATATTGTTTGTGGTCAACTTGCATTCTTGGAGGGGAGGAAGAGCAGAATTGCATGCCTAGATCTGTTGTTTCAGTTCTGTCCTCCAATTTCTTGGCACATAGTTTGGAAACAACTGTGAGGTTAGTATAGTTTGAGCTCTGACATTAGAAAGATGAAGTTCAGTTTCCTCAATTAGAGAATTCTTTGTCTTCTTTTAACCACAGGGAACAGAAAAAGAAATTTCAGTTATTGTTTGACAGAATATAGGTTTGAGATGAGACATCTGCAACAATCTCTTAACGTCATCTCTACCAGCAACAGCATGAATCTGCCACAGAAAATAAACCTAGGAAGAAACATCAGTTCCAACAAAGCACAATTCAGAGGTGTTTTAAGGAGACTTGTCTTCCTATGTGCATATATCTAATCTAAACAATCTTAAAACACGTTTACCACCTAAACATTCAGATAAAAACCTTCCAGACTGTCACAGCATCTCATCCATCCCTCTTTCCAGTGCAATATAATATCCAGAATTATCCAGAAATATGGCAGAAATATCCATATGGCGTCCATCCAGTACCTGCTTTTGGTCTTGGAGTGATCACCTCCTCTAGCAAAAATAAAGAGCATAATAGAGGGCAAAATAGAGAACCACACTAGAGTCTTTTTCCTTTCTTTTCACTGTTCTAATTTTTTTGTTTGCCTGTTTTTAAGTGTGGTAGAATAGTTAAAACACACACAAAAAAAAAAAAAAAAAAAAAGCTCTTCAACAGTAATTTTTAAATAAACTTATTGTAGTTGCCTGGTTATCCATGAAAAGACAATAGTCATTTTTAATGAAGAAAAACTTTTGTAGTTAAACAGGATTATTTTATATATATATGTTCATATGCCTCTTTCAGTGACATAATATTAAGAAAAATCACAAGCACAAAAAAACCCAAAAACCCAAAAAACAAAAAAACAAAAAAAAACCAGCTCTGAGTAATAAAACAGTCTTTAAAATAGAAAACCCTAGAGACCTTCTATTCCATGAGATGTTTTAGTAGCTGGATTATCCTTAATTCCACATCCCAATCATAGTCTTCCAAAGTCAACACAAAGATACAACTCAGAGGATGGTGATACACTGGAGCAGGTTGCCCAAGGAGGCTGTGGATGCCCCATCCCTGGAGGCATTCAAGGCCAGGCTGGATGTGGCTCTGGGCAGCCTGGTCTAGTGGTTGGCGACCCTGCACATAGCAGTGGGGTTGAAACTAGATGATCGTTGTGGCCCTTTTCATCCCAGGCCATTCTATGATTCTATAAAAGCATACACATACAGAGATACGAATTAAATAAGTTTTCTACTCAGCTGTATAGATCTGAGGCCCCTTGCAATTAGGTGTTCCTAGCTTGAACATGAAAACATGAAAACGTACCAAGTCTCAAAAAATTATGGAGATGGTATGCAAATTGATCTGAAGAACATGACTCAGAATCTCCCTCTCCTCCTCAATAATTTTTACTGGAACAAGAGAAGGTGCTCTTATCATATGGCAAAGTTATTCAAATAGGTTATAAAAGAAGGGTAACTTTTGCCCCAGAGTCACACCTGCAATACATGCCAATGCAGGCTGTGGAAAGGAAAAGTGGATGTTTTTGGCCTTCTCTACAGATTACAGAGCAGGCAAGGAATCCGTTTAATACAACAACTTTGGTTTCTATCAGATTTGAAGAGCAAAGCCAAGGAATACTAATCCATCCGATTATAGACATAGAACAGCCAAATGATTATTTGAATGAAATAAAATCAAATTCTGTGGCCTAGATCCCATATTTGCTATAAATAAGAACAAAGACAGCTGCACATTAGAAATTAAGGACTAGATTTGGTGAACGAGCAGAGCACTTTCCCATACACCACTTATTTAGAACATCCTTAAGTTCCCTCTACTAAAATACAACTTCAAAATGAATGTACTCATAAAACTTTGCTGATTAGCTGTGACTGGAGCAAGCAGGGCTGAGGTTTTCTATAGTAAAACATAGATGAGGAGCTCTATCTCCACATTACCACATATTTTTTTCTAGCAATTATGATTTTAAAACCTTCTTAAATTTCAGTACAAAAAAAAATCCAAACCAGCGTGAGCAAACCAGATTTGAAAAAGTAAGAAAATAAAAATGAAATAGATTTTCACTTGCAGTTTCCCAGTTCAACATTTAGAATAGCAAGATGGTTTTCTGTGCTTTTGTTGGTTGTGGCACTTTTAGGTTGCCTTTGTGTGTGTGTGCACGTTCATGTGCTTGTGCTGCTTTGTAGTTATTTTTCTCCCTTCAATACTCAATTTAACGTAAACTCAAAAGCCAACCTATGATTCTTCTATCCTGTAGACATGAGACACAAATGAACATTGATTAGTTTGATTTTTATACTGCACTCTTTTCCATAAAAACAAGTGAACATCTTTTGAGATAAAGTAAAATGGCAGATTTTTAATAAGTTTGAATAATCATCTGTCAAAGTTCAATAGATAAATGAGCTTCATTAAAGAGATGGTTGGATCAAGTATATGGACACATCTATCTCCAGTTGTAAGCTAACATTTAAATTTGGGACAGAGGATACTGATCAGAACAGCAGATAAAAAGCAACAGGTACAAAACACTCCCTTTTTTTGAACAATACTACTTCTGTAGTTCATCTCCTCTTAAAATTAAAGCCACATGGCTAGGATTATCACCCACGATAGAAGTATTTTCCTTACTAAAGACAAAAGCAACGGTCAGTTATGTGATCACTGATTCAGCTTCAGTCTCTATATGAAGATGAGAGGAATGCTGATATTAGCAAGTCTTGGTCAGTCAAAAAGGAAGATATTACAGAAATAAGAGAAAAATGGCTTGTAACTTAAAGTAAGAATTATTATTATTATTATTATTATTATTATTTACCCTGTTCAGTATAAATCACAATGAAACTGAACAAGCTCTCTTCCAATACTTTACATCAATACCAAAATGTAGAAGTCGTAAAATATTTATGAAGATACCTGTAGTCCTTACTAACCTAGTTCAGACTGAGGACAGTGAGGAATACATCTGGCCACTCCTTCTGCCAAAATTAGTTTTTCAGCTGGCAATTTGAAAACATCATGTTGTTAAATCAGTTAGTCAGCTAAGCTATAAAAGATATCAGGTTGCGAACCCAGATGTCAGATGATGACAGCTGAGCCAGAACTATAAATTTCCTATGCTTAGATAATTTTCATTATTTTTCAGATGTACACAGCACATATTATTTTATAAACCATAGTTCATTTAAGAGAACATATAAATTCTCATCAGGTCAAACATTTTCGATTGAGTGGTTTGAGACTAATATCATAAGCTTGAAGACATCAGGACAGCTGCAAGTGTTTGCAGAATATAATTAGGAATAATTTCATATTCTGATTTACCATTAATGCCTAAAAAAAATGTCCTAAAATACCATGAATGTTAAATCAATAGCAGGAAGTCATTCTGACTGACAAAATCATATGTCTCTATACAGTGGTGTCCATTAAGTAAGAGTGCTGGAGAATGACTGCTTTACCAACTTCCTTTCTGCCTCTCTGCCCAGTCAGTATGGTACAATGCACAGCATTTCAGACCACAATAATTTTGTGGAAAGGTTTTCCCCCCTAACTCCTCATTATTTTACATCCCACACTAAGCTCTGGCTCTGATTTAAGTTTCAGAGACTCTTTCATAGAAGACTACATTTGCAGTTCTTATAACTAGACCAAAAAAAAAAAAAAAAACCAAAAAAAAACCCTAAACCCAACTTCATTCTTGACTACATAACTTATTTCTAAAATTCACTGCTGCTCATCCAAAGTACAAATACAACAATAAAACTATTAGTAATAAGCAGGATGAACTGTCTCCATCCCTTAAGAAGTCTATCCAAAAAGTTCATGCAGTTAGTAATCCACTCATGGCATACTCATATTGTCCACAACAGGGGACGACTGTTCCCATTTTTAAATGCACAGAACAGCCACAACACACATTTGTGTTGTTCCAAAAGAAGTAAATTTTTCAGTCAGTCTTGAGTTCAAATCAGAGTCCTAGAAACAAAAGCATTGGTATACTTCAAAGACTTTCCTTACAGACCCAAGGAATCATAAAGTCATAGAATGGTTTGCGTTGGAAGGGACATCAACGATCATCAAGTTCCAACCCTCCTGCTAAAGGAAGGCTTACCAGCCACTAGGTCAAGGATTAGATCAGATTGCCCAGGGCCCCATCCAAATTGGCCTTGAGCACTTCCAAGGATGAAGCATCCTCATCCTCTCTCTAGGCAACCTGTTCCACCATCTCACCCCTCTCCTCACCCTTTGTTTAAAATCATCCCCCCTTTCCCTATCACTATCTACCCTTGCAAAAAAGTAGATTTCCTTCATGTTTATAAACTCCCTTTAAATATTGGCAGGCCACAATGAGGTCTCCCTGCAGCCATCTCTTTTCCAGGCTGAACAAGCCCAGTTCCCTCAGCCTGTCTTCATAGAAGAAGTGCTCCAGTCTTTGGATCATCTTTGCAGTCCTCTTCTGGACCCTCTACAAAAGCTCCACATCTTTCCCATGTCAGGGCCCCCCCCCCAGCTGAGGCCTCATAACAGCAGAGTAGAGGGGGACAATCCCCTCCCTTGCCCTATTGGCCATGCCTCTTCTGATGGAACCCAGGATACCATTGGCCTTTCAGGCTGCAAGCACACACTGCTGGCTCATGTTCAGTTTTTCCATCAACCAGAATCTCTAAGTCCTTCTCAGCAGGGCTACTCTTGAGATGTTCTTCTCCCAGTTTGTAAGCGCATCTGGGATATCCTTGACCCAAGTGCAAAACCTTGCACTTTGCTTTATTGAACCTCATTAAGTTCACATGGGTCTACCTTTCAAATTTATCAACATCCCTTTGGATGGCATCCCTTCCTTCTGCTGTATCAACTGCACTTCTCAGCTTGTCGCTCAAACCCATCAACTATGTCACTGATCAGAATTTTCAAAACTATCAGACCCGAGACAGACTCTTGGGCGGCTCCACTTCTTACTGGCCTCCACCTGGACGTGGAGCCATTGACCACTACCCTGATCAATCAAACGCTAGGTAGAAATTTTTTGCAACAAATGGGACCACAGAAAGCAGTTGCATTTCAAAAAAAGAACGAATAATATGGTCTTTACAGTATGTATACAGTGGCTTGTGTTGTTAAGTCTGTGAGGCACTGCTACATGCTTGTTTCCTGGTCTCCCTCTCACTTCAGATGTAGGCTACCTGCTTGATGAAACTCTGCACTACAGAAACTCATCCCAGCTAAGCATGCTTACGTAGAGCCTGAGCAGGAGACATCCCTTTTTGAGTCTGGCACCTCACCTACTGGGCAGAAGAAACGTACCTGAGCAGCAAGGAAGAGGGCAACTCTTGTTAAGTAACACAGCATTAAATATTACATACATTTACTTAAGTTATATCATCCCTCATTATTTGAATAGCTGTTCCCAAAAAACAGGTTCAGTGTCAAACTAGGATGTAATATTGTGCAAGGTCTTTGTAAAAACATTATAAGATTGAAATATGTTCATTAATAACTTGGACAGTAAATATGTTATAGCATTTATGACTATTTATGGCTGAGAAGGGTTGCAGGCATCCTTGAGTAACAAGATTACGTTTCGTATTTATTTCAGGAATAGGTGCGGTGCTGCAATAACAATAGGATTCAGCTCAGCGAAGAAAATGTTCAAAGTATTTTACCCTTAAAAGAAAACACAATCTAAAATGGAAAACTACCTTGATAAGCAGCCGTAGTTGAAGCAGAGCTGATGTGTTGTAATAGCTCAAAGTGAAGAGAAGCCAAAAAATGTAATGCTGTTACAAAACTGATAAATGTCAATCCAAAAAGTGTTTTTAAAAGCATCGTGCAAAAGACCTGGGAGGTAACGTTTCCAGTCTCCTGGCAGTGAGGAGACCCAGCTGTAATACTCTATCCAGTGGGGTGATTTTTTTCTTCAGAAAAGCAGACAAATTGCAGAGAACCCTGAGGGAAACCTTAAGACTGACAAGACGTTTCACAAACATGATGTGGGAAGAAAGGTTAAGGGAACTGCATTTGCTTCGTAAAATAAGATAAGATTAAGCAGGACGACAAGCTTAAAACCAGATTTCTAATATGTAGAACTTGTTACAAAGCAGACAATGAATAATTTCTCTCCATAACTGCCAAAAGATAGGATAAGATCATATTCAATTATCCAAAAATTAGGGTAAGAACATTCAATTATGTTTCAATAAGAGGGATTTAGATTAAATATTACTGGAGAAGTTTCTCACTCCAAATGTGCAGGCAAAAAAAAAAAAAAAGAGAGAACGCTGTGATTATACTTTTGCTAAAAGGGGAAATTAGCAGAAAGGGGCCAGTGAAGCAAGGAGAACCTATACGAGTGTTGATTTTACAAGTTCAGGTAGTTAAATATACGAAGAAGGATAGCACTGGCATCTCTGCTGATTTTCAAATGCAGATAGTTTTCACAAAACTAATTTTCTTGGGAAAAAGGTTTTAGAGCAGTTTCAGGAATCTGCTGGAATGAAGTCAACCAGTTTGCAAAAACTCTGACACGAAAAATAAACGCTTTTTTCCTGACATAGAATTAGTAACTTTTGAGAACAAAATACTGCATGTGTTGCTGTGATGGGAGTGGGGGAAAGTCAACATCAAAGAACAGCAAAGAAAAATACTCCATCAAAAATCCTGATCTTCAGAAATCCTTTAGTACGTTATTTATAAAACAAAAACAGCTAACAAAACACATTTATACAATGGCCTTGGAAAAAAAGTCTGTCATTCTGCCAAGCGACAAATGAGATCCTTTTGGTAACAGGATAAATTGGTGACACATACAGTTTAATAGTTCAAGAGCAACTGCATATTTCTTTTTAAAGGTACAATACAGTGAAATGAGATTACGTGGTGAAATCACTATTTTCTACTTTTTTAAAGGAAATCTTAGTTTTTCCTGAACAACTGCACATCTGTACCTATACACTCACCACCGCCCATTTGTCCTCCTTAAAAAATTAAAAAAAAAAATAATAATAAAAATAAAATTAAAAAAAGGAAAAATAAAATCTAAGAGTAAACTCACTGGTAACAAACGTTTCTGCAATGTTATGGCTACATCATAAAACAGAAATAAATACATTTCCTCATGAATAGGCAGTTAATCACCAGAAATCTAATACAGGCTTGGGCGTTGCGCTTCTGTTGGTTTTGAACATTTCTGAAGGTTGAGATGACAGTGGCAGATGGAAGCACAGTTCTTGGCAAGTGGCTGAAATTCTAGGTGGGGTAGATGATGAGGGGCCAGTGAAAATGGTAGAGAGGGAGTGGAGGTGAATCTCTTCCAGATTCATCTTTGCTGGTAAGCGCTCTGCTGCACTGGCACCCAATATTACTAGCATGGCTAATGACAGCATCTGAAGAAACTAAATTCTGGACACTTTTTAGTAGATCTCATTCTCCACTCAGATACATTATTAATTCCTGGGAAATAATAATTAACAGTCTGGAAAAAAAGTACGCGTAGTAAGATTTTTCAATTTTAAATGCAAATTGCATAGCTTTATTGCACCCATCAGGCAAAAGCCAAAATTCTGACTTAAAACCATCCTGAAGAAAAGAAAACCATGTTTGGTTTCTTGTTTATTTTGTTTTTTAAACTAGTATGAGATAACAAGCACAAGGAAAGCACAGATCAGGGGATATTACACGTTCTGACAAAATCTGTATCCCTAGCTAGTGGTAGCTGCAACATTTATACCAACTGAAAGCATACATAAAAATAAACCCTTTCAGTTCATCTGGAAATTATTTAAAAGCCTAATGCTCTGGTCAGTTTAAAGAACTACACCAGCAATTAGTCAGCAATTTGAATTTTTGTGTGTGCGTGTATTCTGTTTTAAGAGAAACTTCGAAGATTATAGTAATGAGGCCATCCATCTAACAAATTTCAGTGACACCAGTTAAGTTCTCTAAAGCTGGTAATTAAATAGGTAAACTAATGACTTAGTAAAAGGGCTTGATACGGACATATGGACATTTGCAGATTTTTAATGCTCAAATGAAAATGAAGTGTTATGAATGTCCTCACGCTTATTTTCTAAATCCGTAGGCAAATAGTTCTAAACTTCCCTGAGTGCAGTTGGAGAAGAGGTTGTTGTTGTTTTTGTTTTGTGCATTATTGTTTTCACTGTTGGTGTTTGTTTGTTTGTTTTGGGGGGTGGGGAGGGTGTTAAAAAAATGTCAGTGAATGAGTTTCGTTTGGTTTCCTATTTTTCCAAAAGTATTAGCAGTCTAAACACCAACAGATTTATTAACCTACAGCCAATCAAACCACCAAGCAAACAACAGCCAAGTAGCTTCAAAAAAATAAAAAAAAAAGTAAAATTAAAATCATTCACTCTTAATAGTCCACAGAAATTACTAGCAAAAAAAATATATATCCATCTGTTGATTTAAAAGATGCAACCATTATGATTTGTTTAATCTGATAGTGTCTTCGTGTGCTGTTCACATAAGACCTCTGGTTAAAAGGCAGCCAGTCATGGATAAACAGGTCTAATTACATATCTCTTTGTAGGTTTGTCAAATGCATAAATATTATACAAAGAAAATGGCTGTGTGAGAAATTACAGTAAATTACTATAATAAAAAAGTTTACTTTTGTTTTAGATAATCAACAAATTAATTGTGTTTACTGCCAATTTAAAGTGTATAATTAGTAGTACATCTGTGTCATTTAAATCAGCTAAGCAATTGTCATTGTATCATTACTGGAGGAATTTGAAGTGTACTTAATGTATTAATTATTCACAATGGGGAAGAATTTTCATTAGTAGAAACTTTTGCATAGTTAATAACTGAGAAAATGTTTAAATAAATGCACGAGTTCTCCACCTACCTATTAATTTATTGTAGGTAAATAAATACTTGGTATAAGAATAAACCACACAACAAAAGAAATTTGATATACACATCAAGAATGGATGTTTGCAAAAGTCACACAACACTAGTTTAACTCTTTTCAACATTTAATGGTGTAATGTGATGGAAGGCACGAGAAGACAGCAGAGCAGCAAGATCTTAGGCCATAGTGAGTGAGGATCTGCTCAGACACAACAGCGGGCACAGAAATGAGAGAAAGAACCTGCTTACCTTTGGAAGGCCTGTCAGATGCTCAGGTAGGCAGGGATCTCTAGATGAGATACCCTTGCTTCCACTGTGAACCCTTAAATGAAGTCTGGGAAGGGGTGGATCCTGGTTCTACCCCTTCCAGTCATGCAGCTGCATTGCTTGCACCTAAACTGCCCTAGGTTGGCCCTTCCTTCCTGCTGCTTGATCACTGGTTCAAGCCATGAGTCAGTATTTTCACTACAAATGGAAAATTTGGGAAAAAAAATAGACAACACTAACAACCTAGCAATTATTTATTAGACAGAATTCAATGGTTTTACCATTCAATGGTACCAAATCACTTGTGCATTTCAGTCTGGATCTGTAATAAACTAATTACCAAAATTTCAAGGCATTCAAGCTGTACACTAGATTCTGTTTATGAAAAGAAAAAGAAAGAAAAAAAAAGAAAAAGAGAAAAAGAGAAAGAGAAAAAGAAAAAAAAGAAAAAGAAAAAGGGAAGGGTAAACAGTAAAACAATTAAATGCAATATTCTGCATACTGAGATAGCACTAGTGGTAACCCTTGGCAGGCATACAGCTGGGATAAGATTGCTCTCTGAGAGAGGTAAGTAGCAGTCATCACAGAATGGCCTGGCTTAGAAAGGACCTCAAGGATCATGAATCTCCAACCCCCCCCGCCACAGGCAGGGCCACCAACCTACCCATTTAATGCTAGACCAGGCTGTCCAGGACCCCATCCAATCTGGCCTTGAACACCTCCAGGGAGGGACATCCACAACCTCTCTGGGCAGCCTGTTCCAGCACCTCACCACTCTCTCTGTAAAGAACTTTCCCCTGACGTCCAACCGAAATCTCCCCTCCCTCAACTTAAAACCATTTCCCCTTGTCCTGCAGTTATATACCCTTTCAAAGAGTTGATTCCCCTCCTGTTTGTAGGCTCCCTGTAGGTACTGAAAGGCTGATCACCTAGTCCAACTCTCAGCTAAAGCAGTTCCCTACAGTAGGTTGCACAGAAAAGCATCTAGACGGGTCTTGAGTATCTCCAGAGAAGGAGACTCCACAGTCTCTCTAGGCAGCCTGTTCCAGTGCTCTGCCACTCTCACAGTAAAGAAGTATTCTCATGTTCAGATGGAACTTCCTAAGTTCCAGTTTGTGCCCCTTGCCTGTTCTGTTGCTGGGCACCAATGAAAAGAGCCTGGTTCCATCCACTTGACACTCACCCTTCAGCTAATTATAAGAATTAGTAAGATCTCTTCTCAGTCTCCTCCAGGCTGAACAGTCCCAGGTCTCTTTGCCTAGTAACGGAGATGCTCCAGGCCCTTAATAATCTTTGTGGCCCTCTGCTGGACTCTCTCCAGTAGTTACCTGACACTCATGCACTGAGGAGCCAAAAACTGGACACAGTAGCCTACGTGTGACCTCATTATGGCAGAGTACACGGGGAGGATAAACTCCCTTAACCTGCTGGCCACATTCTTTTTAATGCATCCCAGGATGCTATTGGCCTTCTTGGCCATGAGAGCACACTGCTGGCTCACGGTTAGCCTCCTGTCCAAGAAGACACTTAAGGCCTTCTCTGGAGAGCTTCTTTCCTGCAGGTCAGCCCCTAACCTGTGGCTGAACAACTGAACCCAGAATCAACCCCTGGGAAACATTGCTATTTATGGCGCCCAGCTACACTCAGCACCACTGATCAAAACCCTCTGAGCTCTGCCAGTGTGCCAATTCACAATCCACCTCACTGTCCACTAGTCTATCCCTCATTTCCTAAGATTACTAATGAAGATGTTATGAGAGACAATGTCAAACACCTTGCTGAAGTCAAGATACACATCCATCCATTTTATTGAAATTGGGATAAAACTAATTTTATTGCAGAAGGCGCAAGGTTTTCATGCTGAGCAGAATAGGAAGAACCAGGACCCAGACTTGAAGGAGTGTGGGACCAATTTCAGAGAGATATGAGGGCTGGTTAGTTGGCAGGTTGGAGACACTGCTTGATTTTGGATTTGCACACTGTAAGTCAATTTCTACGTTGATTAAGTGGAATAAAACTGGAAACAATTTTGTAGCCTTTCTCAGTTCTGTTACATACAAAACATTTGTATTTCAAGCTACCATTGAGACATTTAATAGAAATAGGAAAAAAAATTACTGCTAACAATACAAAGCTCATGTTTTGAAAAAGTCTCATACTTTCCCCCAGATTAGCATGCAATTCCTATAAGGAACCAAGTGCAATGCTTTTCTCAAGGGCCTTTTGAGTAGATTATTTATCGCTGTTTCCTGTTCAAGTTTTTATGGGCAGGTCAAGTACCAGAGCGTTGTTCAGCTCTGTCTGCCAAGAATGATAAAAGCTGGACTACAGTTGGACAACAGGACCATATCTAATTATTACAGAAAGCAGTGCATGGATGTCAGAGGAGCCTGCCCACCGACCCGCTCTTGATTTAACTAATTTAACAGACACTGTCTTCATGAAACAGTGTACATCAGCCTACGTTCTTTTTAAATTTCATTTTTTAATTTATCTTTTTTTCTTTACTTTGCTTGCTTCTAATTTAGGCACATAGCAGCAATGGGGACTAAAGATCTTTCACAGCCATGAGCTAGTTGCAGTCATGCTGCTATACTTGAATCCCCCATGCGGTGCTGTCAGTGACCTCAGTGGTGACCTGAAGTAATGGTTATATTTCTTTTTTTCCTTAGGAGTAACAAGTAATTCAGCTTCTGTATTCTAAGCATTAGTTTTGTGCTTCTGTTATTGAACAGAGACCAACTATTATACCAGTGGGCATTTGTTATATCTTGTTATAGAGTCAGATTTTTAATGAAAGTTCACTTGAACATGTACACAACATGTGTAGAGCACATGATTTATTTATGGTGTTAATGGCAGTAGTGGTAAATTTACTTTCTTTGAACACTGCAGTGAAGTGGATTATTTGTTTCCCATTGTAATCTGTCCCACAATTTTGAGATTTCTGAAGAGATTCTGCTAACTAGGAGCTTTCTGGGAAGAAAATTAACTATTCCAATCAGCATTCAGTTGGTCAGAAATTGTATAATGCTACTGTATAATAATAATAATGATAATAATGTTTACATTTACAGTGAATATAATGAAATGAGAAATTAATACAAACAAAACAGAAGTCTGAGCAAAATTTAGCAAGACTACTGAGTTCCAAAGTTAATTTTAACTTTTGCATTTTCCATCTCTTTGCTTCTTTCAGAAGTTCAGAGAAGAAAATAAGCTGGAAACGTATACAGTGTAAAACATCTAATTCTTCACGTGGGATGAAAGCAAGTAGAGCTTCTGCAGATGTGCATGTTAATGAAGATTTAATTGGGAGGCAGGTGCACATAAATATGGAGCATATGGGAAAGGGCAACAGTAAACACAATAGGACAGAGCTCAACAAAGATTTAAGCACAATGGAATCCAATATTTTTTTACACTCATACCATTTCCTACAAAAAAACCTACTCAGATAGATCTTCAAGATTTAGGATGCACAGTTTACTCTGAAGAGAACATAAAGAACCTGCTATGTTCTTGCTATCAAAATGATGACATTTGCTTATAAAATTTTTAAATTAAATATTTGATATATTAAATGATTCTGATTAATTGAATTTTAAAATATTCTTTACATAAGGAGAAACTACTGCTTCATGGTTTTGCTATACTATTGTCAGAAACAAAAATCCATCTTGAGAAGTATTTCAAAAGATGCAATTTGGATACCAGAGGTCAGAAAGGTGAGCACTATGTGGATCTCAAATGTTAAAGGTCATGTTCCAAATTACAGATAAGAGCTCTGGATTGAAAGGAGCTGTGCCTGTTCGCTTGATGCTTATGCCATTTTCAAATTAAACTTCAAGCATCAAACTACTACTAATAATAAAAATGCAGTTTTTTAGCTCTCTGAAAAGGAATAAGGAAAAAAAAATAACCTTGGGAAAAAAACTTTACAAATATGATAAAAATCAAGTATTAATTAGATTTCCGCATTTAATTTGGAAGTCAAACAGTACAGATGTACTACTCAGTAATACCTACACTAACTACAGCAAATGGTAGACCTTTTTATGTTGTTTTCTTGTGGATTTTTTTTTCCCTTTCTGTCATGTCTTCTCTGCTAATAATCTTAACTTCATGCTTTGAAGGAAGGGAGATATATACTATGACCTTGTCCTTTTTACACATTCTAAACAATGAGCTAGAATCAGACGCCTCCTAGCTACTAGCATAAAAGGATGTCCCTTACCCCCCCCCCCAAAAAAAAACCAACCCAAAACCAAATAAAACTTACAACTTTTCTCACTGTTTTTCACGAAGTAGATATCATAGACTTAATAACAGTCAAGAAGAGAAGAGAATTTGGCCAGCAAGATTAGAAGTTGGCCAAGCTGAAATGGATATTCCTGCTCAGCAGGCCAGTGAGATGCTGCAGGGAAGTATGAATACACAATATCTTTCGGAATGGACAGTTGGACAGTGTTCTAGCTGGAGTAGTACAAGAGACCAGGACCTTCTGTTTGCGAAACCTGGGTGGTAGTTTTACAGGTAAGAGTTTTACCAAGCAGTTTTACAAGGGGCTCTTTACTCCAGCACAGCAGAAGGTGCACAGAACACACAGCATTCCTAGCTCAGAAGGAGCTTGTCCTTAATGAGCTGAATATTCCTGAATTGTAGAGAAATGCTGCCATTCTCTACCCAGAAGTTGTACCATGTGCCCAAAGCACTGATGGACTTCTCGGAGGATTTCTGTGAAAGTAAATAAATATTCCTGTCCTAGGTCAGGTGGTAAGAATCACTACAAGAAAGAAACCTCCTTTTTGGGAAGAAAACCTGATCTCCTAAAATGCAATCTGACATTGCCATTTGTAAGCTAGCCTTGCCTACTATGATAAATTCAGGAGCATTTGTGCAAGAGTATTGCTTTATTTTTTTCGCAGCCAACTCAGTCCAGATCTGCTCGATTTCACAATACTTTTGCCTTCAATAAAAAGAGGAAACATCAATGCAAATATAAAACAATTCCTAAATCAGCACAGAGAAAGCACGATATTTAGTTTTATTTTGTCACAATAAATAGATCAAGACGACCAATTGAGCTACCTCATATGTCCTGTTGAACTTTTCGATTCCTTTCCCATAAGCACCCAGAGTGGGTCTTTTTACATTCTAGCTATTAATGTCACCAGCAATACGAACTTGCACCACCTCCTCTTGGAAAGTATGCCATAGTCTGATAAAACTCTTATTGTCAATATAATTTAGGGCAGACATCAGGAAAAGCTGGTTTTATTTCATTTTCATCTTATTATCCCTCACCTTGGTTATTTATCTTCCTCTGTAACATTTTATATACTCAGAGGTGGCGAACATCATCTTGTCTTTCCAGTTAACCACGCTGCAGCATGGGACTTGAATTTTACATGCATTTTGTAGGTGGTTCCTACAGAAACTGGACTAAGCTATTTTATGGCTAGTCAAAGAGGCAGTACACAACAGACTGCTGCAGCTCTTTCTAAACACAGATGACGTTCTCTGAATAGAACGATTCATGAGTGCACCAGGAACTGATGCCCACTGAAGACTTGGTTTAGGAATCCAGAGAAGAACAGGCACTGCTGCAAAAGAACTGTGTGCACATGTAAATTCCTGATGTTGCCAATAAACGGTGTGCCAGTAAGAACATGGAAGACTGAATGCCAGAATTTTTGATCTCAAGAAGTTGTGCAATACATCACAATTACTGCTTTTGTACAGCATATATATGTGTGTTTGTGATCCTAATGCAAAGTAGGCTTGAAAACAGAAACATAGAATTCAACGTCTGCCACCGGTGGACTGTACAAAATAAATGATGTGAAGTATTCTGTGACCTGCCCTCATACATGTGCCAGCATTAGATGAGAACTTCAGTGACAAGGCCACCTGTACTTTGTGGTTCTGCACTTTAGAATCTGCCACAAAATGTATCCCGGACATAAAACTATGTTCTACAGTCCAGAAGATCTCATTTTTAAACACATGTATTGTGTTCTCTGGCTCTTTTCAATCACCACAGGAGCTCAGGTAGCCCTTGTTCCCTGAGCAGCCCAGTATGTTGCACAGGTACCTTTATTTGCATGGCGATCCCACAAAACCGATCAAGTAATTGGTGTGTGTGAAAATAAAAATTAAAATCCTCCCCCATTTCTTTTCCTGCAGTTGTATAGGTTTTTTTTTTTTTTCCTTCCAGATCTGTTCTTTTTCCTAAGTCAAGACACGGCAGCTACAATGACAAAGCAGAAATGAGCAAAGCAAATGCTACTTAAGTATTGCAGCTGTGCATGCACAGCACAGCCCTGAATAAAAATATAGGCACGTATGTGCATACATGTCCATCTGTGTAGGTGTGATATGCATACATACGTGTACATATACATGTATGTATGTATACCCCGATACACACATGCTCTGTGTAGATAATTAGAAACAGATCCAGATCCAACCCCGTTTCGCAGGCCCCCTCGTACCAACACACGCAGCATAACAGACCTTTACCTCAATAGCAGCGTTAGTTCTTCAGGGTCACCTCCTTCCCCCTGCTTTCCTCTACTCCCAACCTTCACTGTTTCTCAAGAAACTCGACACATTTGTCATCAAACTTTACAAAGTTTCTGCTAAAATCCCGTGGAAACAAACATAATTATACCATGCTTTATCTGCATATTAAAAAGTAAAACAAACAAAACCCACCCAAAGGTTTTGTCTGTGCGAATAAGGAGTATTGGAAGGCTCCTATTCAGGTCAGCACGTTTACAAAATATCTGACAATGTCATCCTGACCCCTACTGGAAGCGCTGAGCGTTCGCAGGCTGAAATAGAACATCAGCAAACCCAGAGCAGCAGGACATCTTTCAGAGAGATGTAACAAGTGTTTCCCAGTATCTTTTCAGCATTAAGTACAAGACACTGTAGGGAACGGCAGCGGAGAGTTGCAATCATATTAGCAACTGAAGAGGTCATTAAAATCAAATGCATTTACTGAGCCCCATGTAAAGCAACACAGGACAACCATAAACAATTCTATAGAAGTGAGCATATTGAAACATTGCAAAAATATTTTTTTAATTCTGATCATTTATCCATATTCGTTTTTGCACGTCTGTTATGGAAGTATAGGGGGAAAAGGGATTATAGTCACCTGGTTACAAACACCTGTATCATATGATGTTCTCCTCAAGTTCTTAATATTTAGAACTTTAATATAAAATTCAAATGTGAAATTCCAAAAAAAGAAAAGGAAAAAAGAAAACGAAGCTACCTTCTGCTAAAGTTCCAGGTGCTTAGAAAGGAACGAACCCTTCCAGGTTTGTTCACACACCAAAAATCACAGACTCTGCACAATTCAGCTATGCTAAATCCTTGGTAAAGAAAACTTACAGCTTGGAAACTGTTAATAAAATCCGTAGGTTTGCATTTCGATCCGGACATGTAATAACACATTAAAACTGACATCAGGCCTCCTGAAACCGTTGCATCAAGATTCTTTTCTAAGTGCATAAAGGTGAGAGACTTGTGAGCCTGTGGGATGCTCATAGATTGTTCTATGTTTTGAGCAATTTTTGTGTTTGCTACAGCAATTACTAGAGATAAGTCAAATGCAGACTTGTTTTTCTGTTTTGCCAGGCATACACATACACAAAGTCAGAGCTGTCATTCTCTTGCAAGATCAATATCTGCTCAGCTGCTGGTGCAAGCCGCTATACTCCAGGAACATACATGAGAAGATACACTCCTCTAACCTGCTTTGTGTCTGCAGAATTCATACATCTTTTCTGGAAACATTTTTTAATTAAAGCTCTGCTTAAAAAATTACGCTGATTGAAATGCTCACAGTGCCCTCCATGTCAATATCCTCCTTTAAGTCTTTATTCAGAACACAGGTAAAAATAAAAATAGATGAACACAAGGAACAGAAAAATAAAGACACAGTAGGACTGAAACGCATGGTGAGCAGCTGAAACCAGTGCTCCAGCATACACTGGAAAGGGTGCATTTCACACACTATTAGCTGAAACCACCTGAAGCTATCTTGAGTACGCAATGACGCCAAGTCTTAGTGTAACAAAGCACACAGAGCTCTCAGAAAAGCTGTTTTTGGCCTGCTGCAGAGAGACTGAAGAATCCTTGGAAGAGAGTAAGAATCTTTCAGAACAGGGGCATTTGGCAAGAAAAGTATTTACAACAGAAGAGAGGGATTTCTGTTTCTGAAAATTATTTCAACAGAAGAGAAGGATTGCCCACAGAATTGGGAGGGAAGGATGCCCATCTCTGGAGGTGTTCCAAAACCATGGAGATGTGGCACTGAGGAACATGGCCAGTGGGCATGGCGGGGGTGGCTTGGGGTTGGACCTGATGATTCTAGAGGTCTTTTCCAACCTTAATGATTCTATGACTAGATTTAAGTTGTATTTAAATAGCACGTGGATGGAAGAACATATATTGGTGCATACCCAAAGAAAGACATTTCTTCCAAATGCAAATCCAGCACTATGAAGGCAGACGTGGGGATGGGGATACCATTTCTGCTATTACAAGTTATGGAGCATCTCACATCAACTTCCCTTTTACATAATACAGAATGATAAATCTGCTTGACATAAATCACTTCTGAAGGAACACAAGCTTACTAAATATATCTTTAAATCAAGGACAGATTTCTTTCTCAGTATAAGATCAAAAGCTCAAGTTATATTTAAGCTCCAATGAGAAGCAGCCGTATTTATTGGTGGTGGTTGGGTCACGGGGCCATGAAAGCTCTTGTGTTCTAATCTTGAAGCATATCCATACTTGACCGTTTTGGAGAAGTCTGTGACTCCATTTCTCCATCACATAAGCAGAGATTTTATTATTTAGTACCTCATAATGGCCTTAAGAGAATATTTACAATCATTATGTGTTGCTTTTAATAAACTTCAGTCCTGATCCTGCAAAATCTGTATTCTAAATCTGAACTATTTAGACCTAATCTAAAAGAAATCATAGGAAAAGGTGAAAATAAAGAAAAAAGTGATTATTGCGTTACAATAATACAATTTCAACTCTGAAATGTCATTATAAGAACATTAGTAAAGATGGGACAAAAAGATCCTTATTTCTGATTAGCATATTTCTTCGGTTGCTCCAAAACTAATATTTATTTGTATGGAAATATACAAATAAATGTTTCCATACATTGCAAGTTCCATTGCAAGTGCAGCGAGCACAGTAATATTGTTTGATAGAAGAAATTCTCAGCTATCAAATGCTATGTTGAAAAAGTAAACACCATTAGCAATGCATTTTTGCCAGGGATGAACAAAAGCCCGCATGCCATGCTAGTCAAAATCTGCACCAGCGGAGCACTGTTGCTGTTGCCACTACTGAAATGCATGCACAGCCTCACTATGTTCACATTCACTGGTAGTCTCCAGAAAAGTTCAACAAGCATCAATTAATGTCAATGAGTGCCATTTTTTCTGCATGGAGAAATTCAGTGACACACCTTTGATTCATACAAGCTTTCATGTCAAATGCTATTTTGTCAGGCTGCCCCTCTGCTGCCATCTGTCTCACAGCAACAACATGTAATATATTGGTATAATGCATATTGGTGAGAAGGTCAAACTTCTACTGCCATACCACCAACATCTGCCTCTGATGTCGTGGGCCAACATAATGAAGTAGGAGGCAGTATTTTTGGAACAGTCCTTGTATTTAAGACTAGGAGAAAAACAAAACAAACAAGCAAATAGTAGGCAACTTAAGAAAAAAAAACAGCCAGCATTGATTCTTTCTGTATCTGTTAGTTTCATCCACAACAGGTATTTCTTACATCTAATTAAGTTTCCAGCCACCAACATTTCACCCATTGTTGCTGAGGATACAGCTTGGTCTGCATGCCTCTCCTTCTGTTCCAGAAAGAGCAATTTCTGCAAAAATCTGTGGGGAAGTGACAACAAAGACAAATATTTCCTTGTGAGAGAAGCAACAGAGACACCATGGCTGTGTCTCTCCACAGAGCCATGAGTGTCTCAGCAGCACACAATGAACAGATATCACTGCTGCAAGGAGGAGGAAGAGGATACACCTGGAAACAACTCTGTGCTCTGCAAGCTCTAAAGACACCTGGTGTCCAACTCATCTGCAGACTTATGTCCAGGATCCCCTGTGTTGCACATGCAAACAAAGTGCCTCTGCACCCCAGAGCAACAGACCTCACGGTGAAAACACAAGCACTGGTCAGCCTCAGTTTTTTCTCATTTCCCTTCTAGTTCGTGCAAGAAGAGAGGCTCTTCAAATTGTGCAGTAAGCAAAGAGATGTTGGTCTTGGTGTGATTTCCTCAAAGGATTGGTCTTGTAATGCATGGAAACACGCAGCAGCCAAGGCAGCGAGAGTACTGGGAGGCATGTATGGTGCAAGCCAACCATGCAATGGCATCCTCAAGCACAATGCTTCTAACAGCATGTAAGCAGGTGCTAAATCCATGTGTTTTTAAATAACAAACATGTTTATGGTAGTGCCTCTCACATTTTATTAGTGGGAGTCTTTCCAAGTGCCCGCAATACTAACATTCCAGTATTGTCATAAAAGATAGAAACCACATCCTATGACAAAGAGTTTCTGAGCCTTTTAGGGCTTCGCATGTCAAAGAATCTTTGGAATCTACCCACAGTGAAATTTTCTGGATTCTGCACAAGGGACAGAAATAAGAAATAAAATAAAAAAAGCTTCTCTCAAAGTCTCAGCTTGATTTTGTAGTATTTATATTTTGAACAGTTTGAAAAATATAGCACCTTTTCCCCACTGTTCATTAATTGTGATCCTCAGTGGCACTTCACAGTCACTTCTGAAATAGAAAAGCTCAGACTGAAGAGGCCATGAATTGCTACAACCTACATAAACTCAGCTCTTCAGCTCCTACCTGCAAAACTTCAGTGACATAAAATAGAAGAGACCTGGCTGAATATGGGAGTTTGATTTTCAACATCGAAAGGTCTTCTGAAATAAATTCTACCCAATACTTAAGACCAGTGGCAGAGATAATGGCTGCATATCTAGATTCAGAAGTCTCAAGATGAGCTAAAATATCTGATTTTGTTAAATAAATCAGGAAAGAGATTGGTACTCAGAAAAAAGTTTGTCAAAGAAAGCATCCCTCTCACATATTTGGTTTTGAGCCTATTTACTTGTTTAAGATTAGAGCATATATATTTCAAATAAACCTTCCAAATACTGAGTGAATCTTCCACAATAAATTAAGAACAGTTCTTGAGCTGAATAGCTTTGCTGCAGATTGGCAACATAGCTTCAAAAGTGGATATAAATAAATGAGTTTTCTTTTTCCTGTTGCTTATAGACATGAGGTTTCAAAACATGGACATTTGTGCTGTCTGTCAATAAGATAAAATTAACTGCTAGTTTGAGAGATGATTGACATTCAATCTGTACTTACCTTAGCCAACGGTCTACTGATATTTAAGACAAGAGAAGATGCAAGGATTAAAACATGCATTATATTATTATCATTTACTATAATTAGAAAAGGATTATTTCTAGAACTATTCTAACTTACAAAATTGCTTAAAGCAAAACTATTTTCAACTTCATCTTACACCCATTTCTAAAAATTTACAAATCCAGTGGGAGTATTTGATAGGCAGTAAACTCAATAAGAAGGAAGAGCAATGATAGCCAAGGGTCATATTGCTAGACAGAAGCCTGAGAGACTTAGACTGTACTTCATCAGTCTGTTTCTATAAAACATGATGAAACCAACTTGCTTGCACAAGGGAAGAGATTGCCATGGAGAGAAAAAATACTAGGTGATGTGTTTTTTGTCTTTACAAAACAAAATAATATTCCTCCTGCTAATTATGGCTTTGACAGGAAATTCATTCCTACTACAGTGCCAATGTAAGTATATAATAGCAAAGAAATTAATACAAAGATTTCTGAGGCTTAACAAGCACTTCATTCAAAGTCAAACTTTTTATTTTCAAGCTGATGGAGCTTGAGGTTTTTTGTTGTTTGGTTTTGGGTTTTTTTGTTGTTGTTGTTTTTGTTTGTTTGTTTTGTCTTTTTCTTTATAAGAGTGGTATTTGGACAAGATTAAGTATTCCAACTCACGTCAGTTTAATGAAACAGCATTACTTATAACTGAAAGGACAAGTGACAAACAGCTTTGAAAAAAAAATCATATACTTAGATACAAGATGTTTGTTTCCAATTGAAACCAGGAGAGTCCCAAGATAAACTTCAGACTGGATATCAGGAAAATATTCTTCACTAGGGGGTCTCAGCCATGGCTGCGCCCAGGACAGCAGTCATGGCACTGAGCCTGTCAAAGTCAATAAAGCATCTGGACAACACTCTCAGTAACATGGTTTGATTTTTAGTGGTGCTATGTGGAATCAGAAGTTGGTCTCTATGGTTGTTATAGAGTCTGTGAATATCCAAGATTTGGATATTCACAGACTCATCACAGAATGGCTTAGGTTGGAGGGGATTTTAACCATCATCTTGTTTCAACACCCCCTGCCATAGGCAGGGTTCCACCCACTACATCAGATTGCCCAGGGCCCCATCAACCTGGCCTTGAACTCCTCCAGAGACTAGGCATCCACAACCTTCTGGGCAATCTGTTCCAGTGCTTCCATCACCTGAAAGCCACAATTATTTCAAATACAATGGAGATCAGCTTGGCAACCACGAGTTTCTTCAGAACCCTGGGATGAATGTCATCTGGCTCCATAGGCTTGTACACAGTCAGCCCTATGACGTGATCTTGGATTTTCTCTGCTTTTTCACTTGGAGGGATTTTGCGCCCCCAACACTCGCTTAGAAGTTCAGGGACACAAGAAGTGTGAGAAGCTTGACTGGCCATGAAGATCAAGGCAAAGAATTCAGTAAGAATCTTAGCTTTCTCCATGTCTGAGGAGGCCTGCTCTCCATTTTCATTTATCAGAGGGGTACACTCTCTTCTACTGCATGTTTCTACAATAAATAAGTATTTTCCAATAATTCAATGATTGCATATACACTTAAAGTTAGTCAAAACAGAAAAGAGAGACTTCAAACTCTGCAGTGAAAGTCAGGAAGATTCTTCTTGCAATATTTTTGTTAAATCAATGTGGAGCAAGATTTCCAATATTCAGAACTCCAAGTCCTCTGCCTATATACCTGAAATATTTGAGTATCAATGTGGGGATTGAAATACAGAGTAGCTGTCCATATGCAACCTACTGCCATGGGATCAACAATGGTTTGATGGTTCAGTACCTGTAATTGTAAACATCTAAATTCCTTGTGTTGAGGTCAGGAAAATTTGTTCTCTAGTTTTTCTGTGTGTCAATCTGCTCTCAAACAACAATTCTACTTTCTTCTCATCAAAGGAAGTCTTGTGTAATAAAGTTACAGAAAGCTTAAGTTTTGTTTCTTTCCACACGTACAGAAAGTGATACAGCAGAACCACAATTTTGGCTGGAGTTTTTAAGCACAACTACAGCATAAACAACTCCCCAAGTCCTTTTAATCTATTACTCTTTCTTAACAGTTACAACATATGGAAGAAATTATGTAAGGCACATAATCAAAGAGAATGTTTTGACAGTGGAAATTGATAAATTGTTTCAGTCTCAGTGCAAAAGATTTATGATCCTGAACTGGTTATAGAATATCTATCAATATTTCTACATAAATTGAAGCTGTAGACAAAAACACTACCTATCCACGTAGTGGCATATTAGCAGTCTAATAGTGATAGGATAAGGGGGAATGGCTTTAAACTAAAAGAGGGTAGATTTAAGGTTAGATTCTAGGAAGAAAGTTTTTACTAAGAAGGTGCCGGAGGCACTGACACAGGCTGCTCAGAGAAGCTATGGATGCCCCTCTCTGGAGGTACTGAAGGCCAGGTTGACCTGGTGCATGGCAACCCTGACAATGGCAGGAAGGTTGGAGCAAGATGATGTTTAAGGTTCCCTCCAGCCTAAGCCACTCTATGATTTTATGATGATTCTGTTATTCTAAGCTTTCCATAAAAATAAAAATCATGTGTCAAAATAAATTAATTGGCCGCACCATTACTGATTTATTTTTATTTTTATTTTCCTTAAAGCTGTATCTCCTTCTCACGACTTCCCCATGAATCCCAAGATAGATTCATTTTAAATTCAGTTTTGCTTGGTTAATGTCATTCTTCCTTTTGCTCTCCTACAGTAACTTTACTCAGGGGGAAAAAAAAAAAAAATCAACCAAGACACAGTATTTTTAAAAGTATTTCTGTGTCTGAATTTTCATACTCTGTAATAGTTAGAAAGGCTTATCCTCCAAAAATGCAATTCCAAGCATTCAGATTATCACCAAATCTGAAATTACAAATAAATTCTGGAAGAGAGTAATCTTTCACAGGTCTTTTTAAATGCATCATTTTGCAGATCAATCTGATCATCTTCCAGAGGTTCAGAACACTTTGATCTGTTTGCTTCCCGTGTACTTTCAACCCCATTGAAAATGCCTTAAGGTCCCACTTGATAACAGTCATGAGCCAGAGAGCACGATAAGGGGAATGTGAAGAGGGTAAATTGCATTCGTGTCACAAAGCATTTTCACTGTTTTCACGGAATTTAAGCTGTAGGCATTTTGCTGTCACTAAAATAAAAGACTTTTTCCTGAACTTAAAATCTGAAGAACAAAATGTTAAAAAAGCACATTAAAAGCAGCATCAACAGCCACTGCAATATTTTTCAATCTAAGGGGAAGGGCTAAGAGTATTTACTATAAGAACATAAAACAAATGTAATAAAAAAACATATCACCTGAGAGTTTATTCAATTAAATTCACACATACGTGCCAAAATAAGTCTTAATTACATTGTGTGGAGCCACAGAAGCAAAGCTAGGTTTAATAAACTAACGTTGGATCTTACCACTGTGCAGCTTGCATTAGTTCCTCCCTCCCCATTTGTCCATTTGGTCCCTGGACAACAGAATGTGCTCATTCTATTTACAGTATAAATTGTCCTCCTACTGAGAAGGACAACACTGCATCTCAGCAGAGCAAGTTCAGTGCCTTATTTATAGTCCAATTTTAATTATTTAATTTTTCATAACCCACTGAGAAAAAAGTTAACTAAAAAGAAAGCTTTTGTCCTAATTCCTTCTGCACACTCGGGAAGGGAATTCCTTTGGGCTTACAGTCTCAGGAAAATAAAGCAAATGCTACTCCCAAACCAAGCAGAGTGAGGAGACAAGCGTTTGTTAAGAGCATGATGTTATAACCCTACAACGCGCAGATTGCCTCTCCATCCTCTCTCAATCTTTAAGGAAAAATAGACCTCACACCACTTGGATAGCTCTAAAATATATGTATTTATGTTTTAGAGAACAATTTGTTGTTGCAGTGAGTTATGAAGTAGTTTTCTGAGGATAACCAACTTTTATGTATTTGAATCAAATTAGTCAATGGTCCACAGATAAACCGAGATCCCTTTTGCATTCTCTTGCATTTTCTGTGGAAAACAGGTATAATGCTAACCTTCCTGTTTTATTCACAATATAAAACCTCTAATATATATCTGTTAAAACTTATTCCAGCATATGTCTCACTCTTTAAGAAATAGTAAGTTAAAATAACTTTAACTACAAACTGCTAAGCCACAATTCAGGGAGCAAGCAAACACCAAAGCAGCTTTCAGTTAATGGTGTAAGAATCAATTAACCAGTTTGTATTTAAACAAGAATAACTTTGCCCTTCACAGTCCCTCTGCTTCAGTTACAGCTCTAGTTTTAAAACCAAAAAGATGATTTAAAACTACACTAAATCACAACTGATTTATGAAACGCTGTTTAAAATACATCATCTTAAACAGTCAGCCATCAGTGTAATGGTGGCTGGTTCATGTAATTTATATTTTCCCCTCTGAGGGAAACAAAATTTACAGGGTTTCATTGGAGTATGAGCTTCGAATTCAGACTCAAAGTGGCCTAAGTAGCTCACTCTGAATGAACAAAGTAAACTGAAACCCTTTCAACACAACAATACTGGTCATAAATACTTGCAGTACAAACATTTGCAATTACTAATAGCTAACTACCTGCCAATTAAGCATAAGTGGTACTGCACCATAACCAGTATCTGTACTGGGATATCACACCATTTCTTTATCCTAAATGGTGATCATTGCAAAGTGTAACTTAAAACTAGTTCTATAAAACAAAACAAAGCATGAAATTCATAGCTGTTTGCAGCATAAACAGGTTATCAGACTTGGATACAATCTCATTGGAGAGAGTTTGAATACTGGCATGTCAGCATTTAGAGCAAGGTAACAGGAAATGCTGAGAATGAATTGAAAACAGCTCTACAGTCTTATGTCTCACTGGGTATTAAATGCTAAACAGATTTCAAAGCACCCCCACAGATTCAAAGCTGAAAAAAAAAATGTCCACTCCTTTCTGAGTCCCTTCTTGTGGCTTGAGACTCTGACTACCTTGTCTGTAGGCTAGGTTGTCTCTTACCAGGTACTTTACTTCCTTATAATAAATTGTGTGAGTTTTTATTAAACTTTCACTAGCAGTGAGTAACACTAGGATGCTGTGTTTTGTGATAAAGACAAAGGAGGTTTTGAATATACGAGATAGGCTGTTATATGCTTTGGCACAAGTTTACAATGAAGTTTGATGCATTTCTTTCCTTACAGTATTTATCAAGCAAATTTAATGCTTCCCAGGAACTCAACACTTTTCTGTGCTTATAAAGTACAGTGAAGGCAGATATTAGGAGAAAGGCTCATTAGACTCTGCAAACCTTCCTTCCTACCCCACAGTACACCATCGAATGCTGTGATCACAGAAGCATGGGATGGGAGAGGCAGTCCAGCCAGTGAGCCTGGACATAGAAGGCAGAAGGGAGAAGGTCAAATGAGGCAAGTGTCATTCACTCTTGAACCTAGTCAAAGCAAAACACTTTGTGTATTAAATCACACATAAAAATCAGGGGATTTGATTAGAGAATGCCAAATTCAAATTAAAAAAAAAATAATTATTTGAATCACCATTTTTCCTCTAAGTGGTTCCTTACGTAGCAAAGAAAAAAATCATTTTTCAAAGAGAACTATTTTTTTTTTTCATGGCACAAAATCCTGGATTTGGGCTTATTCTTCTCATAAGTGAAAGAACAAGGGAGTGCTTTCAAACAACTGGAGCTATTCAGCTTTCCATACTCTTTCCTTATCTAGTATCCCTCATATTATTTGTAAAAACATTTCTTGCCAATATAAATAAAGCTTTCGTACTTTGATTGAGTTTTGAAGCAATTCCTTACTTCTTCTACATAAGGCCAAATCAAACAGAAAATAAGCATTCCTTAGCCAAAGTGGCATTACAGAACAACATACTCAACTGTTTCTCACTTAAATAATGGGAAAAAAAAAAATAAATCACATGAATAGGCAGAAAAGAGTGAGACGGAAAAAAAATAGACAAAAGCAAGTAGTAAAGAAGAACTCAAGGAAGGAAAAGTTCACATTTCCTATGAGAAAAGTGCACACATGCAAATAGCAGAAACTATACAGGGAAATGGAAATGCAAGAGAGTATGACATAGGTTTGTTTTTCGTTTAAATGACACATGGATTTTTTTTCTGGAATAATACTGTATGCTCACCAGTAACTCTTCCTCATAGGTTCACATGCTGCTTTGTCTTATTTAGTTTAAAAAGCAAAAATGTTAAAATGCCAAAGCAGTCCCAATTCAGTTTGATATGCCAAGATCTTGTCAGCAGTCAATACAGAGAATATCTCTGTATCAGGTAAAAATAAATATTTATGTCCTTTTGTGTCAAGTATGAATTACATCATGCTATAGTTCAACAAATACCATGAGGATAAGTACAAGAGCAAGTTCCCTAACTCACTATATTTCCAATATGTAACACTGGGGCTATACAAAGACCCTTTCTAAAATATATAGTGACAAAAACTGGTAGTAAATGCTGTAAATTAATCTCAGAACCACGATGACGTCAAACTACTTGAGCATTGTTTATGGTATGGTACCATCGCAATCTTTCAATGGAATTACAGTTTTGTAACTAATCTCTCCCTATCAGTTACACTGTGCAGAAACTGTGAAGTCCAAGTACAAAGAGACTACAGGTGTGAATAATTGCACTCGAGTCTTTTCCCCCAACCATATTTCTAAGCCTGAGAGTGATAAATGGCACAGCAGTTATAAATGGGCAATAGGGTCAGTGGAACTAAAAGCTGAGAGTTCAAAGAAAAGTCACAATTCTTAAGAGTTCAGGAAAAGGCCAGAGACTGATGTTGCAATGTTTCATTGACAGATGGGCAGAGTTGTTATATCCCAATTAAAGAAGATAGTTGATTGACAGATAACCATGGTAACACAAACATTACAGCCTCAGACCGTTCAAATCACCTTCCTAGCCTCCAAATATATAGTTTTCTCAGATCCATGCAAATTTTTTCTTTGATAAAGACTGAACAGCCACAAATGAAATACCCCAAAGAGGTTTTTGCAACTAATCATATGAATTAAAGTAAATCAATCTAACATCTAAATTGGTCCACGTGATGACAAAATCTAAGATGAACTCTGCCATTACGTCTATGAATAAGATTTATCATGACAGACTGAAGGCCAAATCTACTGACAATTTAAGTACCTAAAATGAACAGAATTCAGGAATTATACACACAAGTTCAAAAGGCTGATCCAAGAAGCAGCTTAATTAAACAAATCTGCACATACATCTGAATTTCTGATTGTATAAGCCAGAGAAGTAGAAGGGGAAGGTGACATATTTCCTTTGCTTAAAAAGCTTATCTTTAGGTATAACTAAAAATAAATAAATAAATACATAAATAAGAACAAAAGCTTATTTTCAGGAATTCCTGAACACATTTGCTTGGGTATTTACAAATATGGTTTCTTGTAACTCCTAAAATCCAAGTGAATACATTGCACACAGGAGTACTTTCCATCCTTACTGCTGTAGCTACACAACTGTAAAATAAAGAGATGAAAAGGGACGGATCTAGAAGGGCACAGGCAAGAGAGAACTCAATGACATGGCCTTTTGCCATTCTCACACAAGAGGAAATGATAAAATGGGTCCTCATTTCAACTCCAATATTACTTCTACTTTTCAGATAACAGCCTAATGTAAAAATAATCACTGCGGCAGGGCCTGGAACAATCCTGCTTCCTGCTAGATAAGAAACAGATTCTAAACAAGCTATGTTAGAAATTTCTCTAGAGGCTCTCCAGCTCTACAGAAGATTTGCTGAACAGGCTGCATTTCCAGGGTTTGCTCAGATCTGCAGGCAGCAGGCCCCCATGATCTTATCTCATGATCTTAGATTCTTTAATTTGCAGTACTAGGGCATGTATAGTCAGTGAATATAAAGATGTTATAATTATGAAATAAACAAGAGAGTTTGGCAAAGCAGATTATAATAACAAAAATAGAATAGATAGAAAGCTTACCCGCATTCTGGGCTCACTGCAAAATTCCAGAAGAGGGATCTCCAGAAGAGATCCTTCCCTACTGGTAGTCAGCACTTAAATGGGTCTAGGAGAAGTGGAGCCAGGCTCCACCCCTTCCTGCAGCACAGGTGAATTGCTTTCACCTGTGCTCCTGTGGCTGACTCATTGCTCACCTCAGGTGATCAGTCAGAGGTTCAGGCCCTGATTCAGCAGTTCCCATACAGGCCTAAAATTGGAAATCAAATCAGATTGCATATTGCACGTATATAAAGATTTGTATTAGGTATTAAGTTACATTTATTTTCTAGCTCTTCTTATCCAAAAGAAATAGCCTTAATTTTTGCTTGTTGCTTTTCAATGCATCTCTACAAAATAAATAAATATGTAAACTACCACTAGGTCAGTTTTTTACAAAAAAAAGTTTGAATAGTAATGAACCAAAACTAGATATGAGAGCTGCTCCAAAAGTAATGCCTTATATGTTGGCAGACATCAGTGATAAGGTAGTAGAGGTTGAACCTTTCCACTATATTCTGTCACATTTTGTTGTGTACAACAGATGGCAGCAGAAAGGCAGTCTGACAGAGTAC
This sequence comes from Chrysolophus pictus, assembly GCA_037305975.1. Classification (NCBI taxonomy): domain Eukaryota; kingdom Metazoa; phylum Chordata; class Aves; order Galliformes; family Phasianidae; genus Chrysolophus; species Chrysolophus pictus. The sequence goes on from CM074576.1 coordinate 97,220,697, forward strand.
TGTCTGGTATGGAACTGTGGATGGAGCAAAGGTCTGGCTGACCAATGCTGGACCCTGCGCCAGGAATCTCTTTATCTCTTTCTCTAACACTCCCCATCTCTCTCTCTCTCTCTCATTGTTTTCCCTCATAAAGTTGTCAAGTAACTGCAAAGCTTATTTTGATTTCTTATATAGTTGCATCGTTTAACTGCACAACTTAGACAGATATAATTGTGAGAGTGCCAGTACTGTTAATATAATTGTAGTACAGAGATTCTCCTTAACACTCATGATTGTGTTTGGTCTAGAGTGTTGTTTCACCTCAATCTACCTAAGGAGATTTGTGAGTCTGGTCACCCTTCCCTCCTTTCACACATGTGACATGTAAGCATTTGCCACAAGATTCACTGTGATGGAACATGAGGAAACACTACATGCAACAGCTATTCACATCATCTGAAAATATCCTCTAGAGATTTGTATCAGCTTCTACAATTAAATTATACAGAAGAGAAATAATTGGCTGTGATAGCTATCATATTATAGACTTGCTATTAACTAGAATTATGGATTAAATATCCTGGTAATAATAAAAGAATTCACCTACAAAATGAACAAAATGGCTACAACATTTAAAATAACTTGCTTACCTTTGAAGATCAGTGCTGTGATGGGAATAAGGAACACTGTTCACAGCATCCAGAACACTGCTAAATATTACTCTAATTATCACTCTTAGGTTTCCTTCATCAAAGCATTCCTTACCGTGGTACAGGGCTTCATCCTTGTTTTTTAGAAAACAACTAAAAAACAATGTAAATGTTCTTAAGTAAAACATTAATAAGGAAACAAATGGGGAAATTAATTCTCCATCTCCCTTACTTGTTTATACAGACTGAACTCAGAGTCTTTATGTACTCATACAATGTTTGGTTACTGAGTTCAGTCCTTTATTACATTTACTAAATGGGTAGCTACTGAGTTTTCTCACTCAAAAGATGCTACCTCTCTTGAGCTACATATTGCTGGAGGATAGGAAAACGTTCTTTGGAATTAGCACTGTATGTTGACACATTACACATTCTTGCTTAAGCATCCATTAGTGGCAATTGTCATAGTTAACACTGGGCTACACAGAGTTGCGTTACATCTCCATTACAGTTGCATTAATAATGCTGGAACTAGATAAATGAACATTAAACATACCATTAGTAATCTCATATTCTCCTATGTCAGAGAACTGCACTTACTGTATCAGTTCTTTCAGTGTGCTTTGGAAGATATGCTTGTCTGAGAGTGAGGCACATCTGGTTGTGCACCTCAACATCCCATAGCATTTAAAGGTACCTTTTTCAAAGAAGCCAGCCTTAGCAAGCAAGGAAGCTTGATCGGTGTATAAATTATCTGCAACTTAAAATGCAATGATTTTATTTTGTTTTGTCCTAAACACTGGCTCTCCTTCTGAAGCGTGCCAGCACCTAACACTCAATTGGACACAGTGTGAGCAGACTTTGTTTAGCCTGGTTTCTCCATGCCTCACAGCCAGCAGCATAGGCAGGACACACAGGGAGGCATGGAGTAAGCAGCAGTAGTTTGGTAAGATGCCCAGGAGGAAATGCTAGGGAGGGAAACAAGGAGGATATCGTGAAGAAAGACAAGAGAGTAAGGCAAAAGTTACATCTCCAAACACACTAGGCTAGGAGAGTGATTCCTGCTAATGAAGAAAATTAAAACCACCAAAATTAGTATCAGCTCACAGAAATCGACTGTCAGTGAGTCATCTCTTCTTCAGCTAAGAATTTTTGTAGTTCATTGAGGCCTTCACTTACTTTGTGGAGGGGTTTAGTTTTAATACATTTTTTAGAATATCACTCAACTTGTCCATAATTCCATTGTTTCCTTTTGCATTTCTTTTCTTCCTTTTCCAGTTCCATCCCTCATTCCAAAGCAAAGCTGAGACCTAACAGACAGCACAACTTGCTACAGAACCCTGATTCACTCCTCATTTCACATCAGGATAGATGAAGGTCTTCAAAGTTTGTCATTCGCTCTCAGTTATGGACTCAGATTTCATTCATCCTAGCTCTAAGAGCACACCTCCTAGCCATCAGAGACACAGACTCAAGCACCTGATTTGCTTGACATGAGATTCTGCATGGCAGAAAATCCTTTGTGAACACAAGGACTGTGCTCAAGTTTTTTAAAAAATTAATTCTTCTCAGTGATTCAGAAAAGGAGGTTGAAACTTGGTCTCTAAGACTCCAAAGTTTTTACCTGTAGACCAAATATTTTGGAGAAAGTATCTCCAGCTCCATCAGAGTTATTGGCCTTTGTACAAACAGAGTGAGAGACCCAACCTGTGGATAGCTGGTGACTGGGGAAAATTCTTCATTTGTTCATGAGAAATGGTAATCTCAGCCCAAACTTCAGCTTCCCAATAGAAGCTTTCACGATGAAGCTTATTATTTGGCAGCATAACATCCACACTCCTCTTTTTCCCTATTCTCTTCCACACATAAAGTGTGGTTGGGAAGAATTTTTATGAATCAGAATTAAATCAGATTTCTTTAATTAGAAAACTCCCTATCAGCTTCATTCATACAAGGCAGACATAGGGCAAATGAAAAACTACACAGCCACTCTGACAATCTCTATGCAGAAGCAACCTGTCAAAGTGAAAACCAGAATTCAGCTTTAGGGACATATGTTTTTTCCCTCATAATTTCAACCTCTGAGACAGAATTAGCGATTTGGAGAGCAAAGATCAACCTTGATTCAGAGTCTAGATGTCAAAAGCTGGCAGCTGTTGCAAGGCAAAAACTGAACTTTGAAGTCACGAACTTTCTTTTAGGACAGCAGAAGTCCCTATCACTCATACTTAAGCGACAGTGATTTTTCTCCAAAGTGCAGATTGCACTCAAACTCTCTCGCAGAAGACTGAACTTTATCTTCCATTTGGAGAATATTATTCAAAAAATACAATTTGGCACTTCAAAAGAGACATTTGACTTATCCTTGTCTCATATGATTGCCCCTTACAGCCCTTGAGCAACTGCAGCTTTGGGAACATTTCAAAGAGAAATGTTCAAGCAACACATTCATATGACATCAGTGCAGTCAGACTGAGCTGCTGTAATCCACATTATCATACATTATCATTTGCAAATGTACCACTGCTTAGCTATACAGATAGTTTAATTTTCTCATTTTCTTATTTTTAAGCTGTGTTGCCTAATGGGGCTGGTATTTTACGATGCAGTAAAGGTGCGTCCATATTTTTCTCTCCACTGAATCTGAGGAAAGAACAGCTGCAGCCATTTGGGATATTAATAGCTGAAAAACATCACGATGTTCTTAAAGTTTGCGTTAAAATGTAAGAAAGCAATCATCGTCTTTCATCTCAATGAATCATAATGTGTGTATAGGCATATATGTATCACGTGTACAGTTTTCTTTTTTCAAATTTAAGTGATAGCACATGCAAACAAACACATTTTGGGCTGTATATACACTTATGCTCTAAAGTTATTTTCTGTATTTGAAACACAAGGCAAAAATGAAAATCAAAAACTAGAATTCCCAGTGTCTTTCTGCACTTCATTAAAGCACTTCATTATCCATACTGCCTTCTGTTAGGTTCTCAAATATGCTCCATCCGATTTAAAACCTTGTATCAAAGTTATCAAGAGGAACAGAATCAGGTCAACATATTAAACTAGATCTTTCTTTTACATCAGCTCCCAGGCAATCTTCAGATTTTCCTTGTTATTTACAAGGACGTGAAGAAGCTCTTGTTCTTTCTACCTCAGTGACTTATTCTTCCCACATGCAGATGTGGTAAATCTTTAGATACTGGTTAGTTAAACATTCTAGCAATAACAACAAAATCTTAACATAATAACTTTGACTAATCAACCTTATAGAAAAGTGTATTCTTTCTTTTCAGGAATCTGATTTTGTTACAGGAAGTGCTAGTTTAGAATTATAATTCTTAAAGTAAATGAGTTAAAAGGGCCTGACACCTCGAGATACAGACACAAATACAGTCACCGTTTCAATGCACTTGATGATTCATGAAATATGTTTACAAAAATAACTTCTCATATTAAAAATATAAAAAGTTAAGGATGTACTATAAACGATCTAGACAGAAGAGATGCTCTTCAACAAATACCTGAGGGAAATAATTATTAACCTACATTTCCAAAAATTTTTTTTTTTTTTTGGGGGGGGGGGGGGAGGGGGAGGGGAAATGATTTATATTCATAACCTTGATTTGACACAAGCCACAGAACACCTGGAAGCACATGTTTGGCTGACTTGCTTCATGCTACATATACATGTTTTAAAGGAGTCTGGTCACCTCAGCTGCTCACTGGTGTCCAGCGCTCTGTCAAGTTCTTCTTCCTGTAGGTTTCCTGGATAAGGAAGGACCTTGTTCTGCCTTATTTTTCCCTTGCGGGAATGTGCGCTCAGGTACCCAGTCATTCTCATTCAGAATCAACGTGCATAGCCCGCACAACTCACAGATGAAGGCAGCAAGCCTGCAAACACACGCGTGCTTAAGATTGCACACGTGAGTAATCTCAAGGAATTCAGTCACATCATAAAGGTAAGCAACAGGGCCAGCACACAAGAGGTGATACAACACGTTACCACTAGAAAAATCATCAGACACCATCTCCACTATCCGGCCTGTTCTTTCCAGTATTCTTCCCCTCATCCTGTCTACTGAAAGAGACTTCGATTCATGAGGATATTAGATGCTATATGTATTGCTATTGGGTGCAAACCAGACAGTTCTCTTGCAGAAAGCTCTAAGTTGCTTGTAAGAAAGTTTACAATAAACATATATATATATTTTTTTTTTTAATCAAAAACAATGGATGTAGAGAAATCTGGAGCTATGAGTCAGCTTATTGTTAGGGTCAGTGAATTCAACACGAGATTTAACTGCTTACAAAAGTATTTAAAAGGGAAGAAGCCTTGTAGGTAGGTTCGGAATCATCTCAGATAGACATGAGAGAAAGAGCAAAACACAAATACAACAGTGAGTTCTGAAAGATATTTAGGTAAAACCAGAGGCATATTATTCAGGAGACTATTTCCAAAGAGCATGCCATTTGTGTGTGTTTCCATTCAATTAGGCCCAAACAGACATTCAAAACCTTATCAAAACTATAGCAGAATGTGCAATTAAGGAATATATTCCACAGCAAAGATACTAAAGTTTTCTTTCACCATCAGTTAGAAAAGTACAGTTTATAACATTAGAAAATAGCCCAACAGTAGTTATCTATACAGCTTAATTACTATGCTGGTAGTAACCAGAATGCAAATACTGGGGTTCTGAAAAATAATGACAACAGATGAGTCTTGCCACTGTCACTGCCACCTAAACACGCTCAGCAGCTTCAAAGACTGGACACCAACCATAGGATTAAACTGGAAAAGATTCCTCCCCCTAGGCTGCTTTTCTTTACATCCTGGAAGAAAATCTGTTCTGTTCTTTGTAGTTACACAGTCCAACAAAGAGCATTTAATAGTCGTCCTATAGCTCAATAGTACAAGTTAACATCGAAGATACTGCTAACTTGGCTGGAAAATCACTTAGGAAAACTCTTACCTTATGTGGAGGAGACAAATTAAACCCAAGTTTGCAGCTCGAGCCATTCTTTTCCTTCTAAGGATGAATTTATCTCTTTTCAGTTCAGTACCTCTGTGCTCTCTTCTGACCTAATTTTGTCTGTGATAAATGCCAGGGTTTCAGTGGAGTCACTTGAGCTCCTGTAAGAAAAGAACTGAAGTAAAAAATGAATGCACTCAACATTCCTGCTCTGACAGATTGCTTGTCAGAACACTAAAAGCCTTGTAAGGCTATAGGTGAGGTAAAGCCTCCGAACTGCCATTATTCAGACAAAATTGCATTTCAGTTTTCGACTAATTATTCTGTACTAACATAATGAAGTTAAAGCTCATTCAGACTAAACAGGTCTACAATTCGTACAGGCCTGATACAGCCTGTTTTATAGGATTCATTCCCAGGAGAACTGCATGGCTAGAGGACATTCAAATTAAATTTCAGCCTTGGTTTAGAAAGAGAAATACAACAATTGCATTCTACTGAGAAGCACTGCAAAGCTGGCCAAAGAAATTTCTCATTTTGACTGCTTTCTTTTCTTCCCTTACCCAAGCAACCTACAGGGAATGCTTTCCAAATAGCACAAAAGACTGAATGCAGCTGCATTTGCTCTTGCAGAGATAGGCATGAAACGACCACGGGAGGTACCTAGTAGTGTGTCACCTCGACCCTTCTGGATGGGCCTTGCACTGCGGTGAAGGATCTGCCACCAAAACATATGGCACAGCTGAGACCACTGACTAGATGAGACCAGAAGAGCTTCCATCCCAATATCCCGCTCTTAATATTAACCAGTAACTGATTCTAGGTGAAATCCCATGCTAAGGACTTGATTATTTTTCTTTTATGCACCCATCTTCTGACACCCCACAGCCTTGAGGCTTGCTGAACTCTGAGGGCTGCTCTGAAAGTAATGCCTCCTATTTTATTATGTTGGCTTACGAAGTCAGAGGCGGATGTTGGTGGCATGGAAGTAGAGGTTTGACCTTCCCATCAATATCCCATAACGTTTTGTTGCCATGTGACAGATGGCAGCAGAGGGGCAGTCTGACAGAATGGCATCTGACATGGAAGTGTGGATGAAGCAAAGGTGTGTCACTGAATTCCTCCATGCACAAAAAATGGCACCCACTGACAATCAGCTTTTATGGAGACAAACCAGTGGATGTGAGCACCATGAGGCAGTGGGTGATGCATTTCAGCAGCAGTGACAGTGATAGTTCATCGCTGGTGAAAATGCACAGCTAATGGAAATGACTGCTGAAAAACAGTGTTCTGTAATAATGTGCTTCATGATACATACACTTAATTCTTAAGAGAGTTTAATACAAGCATTGCTAAAGGATTTTTTACAGTAGGGACTGCACCAAATGGTACTACTTTATTACCATGATCCAGTTCAGCAATCCATCACAAACATTCCAGAGTGCATTTAATTTGCCAGGAAATATGCAAGCATATACAACTATTCTTCCAAGGTACTGGTTTCTCAAACCACCAAAAAATTCGTAGTTAGGAGCAAAGTCCTGTTAAAAGGAGAAGGTATCTTAATCTTACCTGACCCCACAAGAACAAAAGTTGTCTGCGTATGCTGTTAACAAGCATTCATTTCAAATGAGATGAGCTAGAAAATATTTTCATCAGAAGAACAAATTATCTTCTACTGAAACAGCTCCATTCTTGCTATAATGTCCCTACAAGCTCTGAAAAAAAAAAAAAAAAAAAAAAAATTACACAAAAAGATTACACAAAAATGTTACCTCATTTTTGAAGGAATAGTATTATCAAATTTCTGAACTACTAACAAAAGGCAGCATTATGTGTGTTAAGACTACATTTCCCAAGCCTATAAAATAAAATAACAATAAAATTCCACAATGTCTTTAAAGATTCATTGAGGTTCTGAAAAGTCAACATTTAATAATGCATATAAAACTTGACTTCCAGATGTCCATGAGACAACTTTAAAGAAAAATTAGTCAATATTTAAAACAACACAGCTGAAGCTCTTCTCTTCCTTTATTGCTAGAAAGACGGGTAAACTCACATGACTGCTGCAAAACTGCACATGCATTATTTAGGAGCATCAAAACCTGCGCAGCTACGTAAGAAGAACGGGTTTGTGAAAGTTTTCACTGTTCACATTCTCACTTCTGAAGGAAGAGTCGACAACTTCCAGACACTCTGTTGCTTAATCATTTCTTCACCTCTTAGAAAAACATCTAGACTTTCAGAGATCGTTTAAGGAAATCAAGTTTTACCCTCCAGTGCCAGTGATACTGTGACATCTAATGTACTAGACTCTTCTGAAAGCTCAAACTAACCCCAAATTAAAAAGAAAGTTAAAAAAGTTACAAGTATATTAATTGTTGATCACCTTGCACAGTCCTTCCCCCTTTCTTTCACAGTACATAAATACCTAAGCTAAACAAAGTCCTATTTACAAAAGCACCCCAACCATTTAGAACTTCACAGAAAATAATTTTGGTTTAAATAATAATAATAATAATCTCAACACATTAATCTGGCACACAAGATGCTTTTGCAGCATTAAGATTTAAAAGCCCCAGTGCCTCATTTCCCTCTGAAAACAGTAATATTTTCTAGCGTTATTTTCTCAAAATGAATTCTGCTATTACTTACACAACACACCACCTGTGTGTTAATTCACTTGTGTGAATACCAGTTAAGAAGAAAGCAGAACCTTCAGAGCTTCCCAAGTTGGTGTTGTTATGTTTTTGGTACTCTTTTTATAGCCATATTTTAATCTGTACTTGAATTATTCTGGCTATTTAGACTTATCCTCAAATTGCTGAATGAGACTTCAGAAAACGCTGTGGAGCTGCAGTATTGGAGGGAAAAGAAAGTCATGTTTTAAATGTATACCTCATATTGCTCTCTGCCTTCCATGATCAATTACAGAGGGTGATAATACTTCCAAAACTGGGATTCCTGAGACACTGCTAATTTTCTTCACTTTAAAATCAAAAAGGGCATTAAATTTTGGATTTAAAGATACAGATGACAGAATTACAATTAGCACTACTATCTAAAGCAAGTTCCTGAGAGAGAAATAATTCAAATGATTATCATTTTTATTATTACTACTATTATAAGGGCACCAGAAACTAGCAACGCTGAGATCACCAAGACTCACTGTCATCATGTCAGTACTACAACAGGATTTGCAGGGGTGCTGTGCAGTAATTTTGCAGCTCCACACTGAAGTTTTTTGCGTGGAAGCACCAGTTGCATGGGAATAAATCCCTGCAAGCATTTCCCTCTCCTTCAGGAGGAGAGAAGTACAACTAAATAAGGACTAAAGACTGGATCTCAGAAGCAGTTGTCACTGAACGGTCATCTCAACAAGGCTGTTTTGTGCTGGTATCCAAGTTGCTGCTGTTGTTTATGCAAACAGTGATCTATGGTAGCCATGCAAAAAGCCATGCACAAAATGATTCTGGTTGTTGGAATCCCACAGCACAAAAAAGGCTCTAACAAATTTTAAAAAGGTGCAAACTAGAAGCTGTAACCGACACTTCAAATCCAACTTTTATCTTTAGTATTTACCTGAAAAAAAAAAAAAGAAAGCTTGTCCGAAATTTCCATTTTGCACAAAAATAGCTAATAGCTGAGTAATTGCGGCGTGCACACCATAGGGAAGTATTTTAATCCTGGCATAATAACACTGAATTTTAATTGACTTTGACTGTATTACTGTATGGTAGAGTGAGTGTTATTCTGCTTAAAACTATACTTTAAAAAACATTTTCTTTTATATTACCCATAAAGCAATAATGTTATCTAAGAGAAGAAAAGAGATTAGACTTGGACTGTGAATATACCAGATACTGAAGGCACTCTGAATGTGATTCTGTCCCACATGGCCTTCCAACACGTACACACTTATATTTCAGCAATAACTACATAGAGATCTCACAGTTTCTACAATAGTTTGTGTATGCTTCACTACTTTTGAAACTAAATTTTAAAGATAGTATTTAATATTAAAAACAAAAATCAAAAATCCTTTAAATCATTTTAAGGTTGCATATTTGCAAAGCTCTGAATATCTTCAGACAAAAATGGTGATTATCAACTTCCAAAATGGAATTACCGAGTCCTCGCAGACACATCTGCTCCTATGACAACATATGGTCATCCAGAATTTTTAAAATACAAGTCTGCAGGCTTCAATCTTTTGCTGAATGTGCAGTATATTTTACTTTCTCCTTTGTGAAGGAAGAATCAGAATACACACACATACATACATTTTGTGCCAAATACCAAACTACGGGCAGCAGCTATTTTGCCTAATTTGTAGGAGGAACAGATGAAGCCTGGCTTGGCAGCACACAACCAAGACTTGTTTTTTACATCTCTTTTGTTTCCTTCTAACTTCTCTGGAAGCTCATGGTTTTAGAAGTAAGATTCAATACCCTGATCACAGAAGCACTCCTCAAAGTAGGAATGGTGCTGCGCACTGCTTACTTTCACCACACGAAACAGTAGAATCATTAAGGTTGGAAAAGACCACTAAGGTCATTTAGTCCAACCACTAACCCGTCACACTGTGCCCACTGACCATTTCCCTCAGTGCCACATCCACACAGCTCTTGAACACCTCCAGGGACAGTGATTCCACCACCAGCCTGTGCCACTGCCTCACCACTCTTTCCGAGAAGAAACTTTTTCCTAATGTCCAACCTGAATACATCTCTTAGCAGTGTAGTCATCAGCTTGACATCAGCAAAATCAAAGACTATAGGGATAAAAAAAGGAACAATTAACTCTGTAACAAGGCATGCATATAGCTAGTGATAACATAAGGGAGGGTAAAACGCTGTTTGGAGCTTGTAAGCAACGCTGGTTTTATTTCACATCCCTGACCAATACAGGTGGTTCCTTTAGGAAAAATCCCGTATCTCTGTTTAGTATGGTTTAGTATTAGATATGGAGATTGGTGGCCCTGCCTGTGGCAGGGGGATTGGAGCTTGATAATCCTTGGGATCCCCTTCAACCCAAGCCATTCTATGGTTCTATGATTCTGTTTGGCCTCTGGTGGTCACAGGTTGCTCATTTCAGGTTAAACCCAACAAATCTGCACAAAAAGATTTGACACTCAGTCCTTTGGCACCATTTCACCAAGAAAAATACAAAAAAGCCTGTTTCTCAGTATCTTCTCAACGAGGCCCAAGATGAGAGGTGTTTAAAATACTCTCAGGTTTTACCAAACATTTCTCAGTTTTCATCTTGAGGTGAGAAGCAAGAACATTTCCCCATGCAATCTGTTGCCGAGCATTACTACCACAAGCACCACTTCAGTTCCTTGCTTTGGCAAGCTTCTCCCTGAGTATTTGGTAATAAGCACAAGATGCACCTGAAGAAACCTACTGCTCCCTTTCAGCAGAGCATGTAGAAGTGGAGCTCTGTGCCAGAAGTACGATATATTTCCTCCCGCTCAGTGCCAAGGCTTTGACAGCTTACCCTGGCAGCTGGAGGTCGCTGTTGGCCCCCAAGCTTTCCATGTGCAAAGTGACAGGAGTTCATCACCACCAGGCTGACATTGTGCCAGCCATCCACACTGCAACACAGCCCCCATGGAGCTCCCCGTGGAGCAGGTGAAGAAATGTCTTCAGCCAGGGAAGCAGGAAAGGAAACAGCATAGAGCAGATGTGGCAATAGTAAAAAAACTATCAAGCAATGCTCCTTAGCATGAACATCTGGAATGGCCTCATGCTAGCCTCAGTTCTGCAGCCCTTGCAGAGTGCTGTGACTTGCAAGCAGGGGAAGCATATTTATTACAGCCAGAACAAAAAATGCAACAGTGCCAGTCTTAAGAGTTTTGCTGTCCTATTGTTGTGGTGTCTCTCTTTTTAATAAACGTTTACCCACATGACTTCATACACCATGGAGTTAAGGAAAGAAAGAACAGTGTGAGAGTCCTAAAGCAAGCATGGCAATGAGAAATGCTCACAGGAAGGTCCTGGTGGAGATGGTACAGCAGACTCACATTCCGTCCAACTTCACAATGTTGATCACGAGTACATCTAAACACCCCAGGTTCTCTCTCATGTTTTCACAGCTGTCTGTATAATGCTATTTTCAGCCCTGCACGTGTGGGACTGAGTGACACAGAAGAGCAAACAATAAGCAGGTCTTAAATTCATCAAGAATATAAAAGTCGCCAGCAGTCCTGGTCTAAAAATCAGAAAAGACTAACCTCCTAATACATGCAGCAAATAAGATGCTACTTTGTAGCTTTTATCCCTGTCGCAGCTTTGGCCACGTTAGCTTCCTTGCATGTTCAGCTCTTAGAGCTTTATGTAGGAGGAACCTTCAGGCTCTGGGAAGAAGAAACATCACACTATGTGCCAGACAAAAGGTAAACACAATGGCAAGACAGAGTCAAGGGGCAGAAAAACTTCTGGGACAGTTTCCTTTCTCTACTCAGGCCGCTGGTAAAACCCTAGCTAATTTCAGTAGCAGTCAGTAATAGAACAGGCAAGACATCAGGCTCTTCAGCCATATACCCATTCCAGCGAGATGTGCTGAGCCTGAACTTGTGCACCAGCACCCAGAGCACTACATTGCTCATCGGCGGGCCCCACTCGCACTTTATTCCTGCTCCTACCATCCCATCACCAGCAGGTGGCCCTTGCCTGCCCTCCACTCATCAGCCCTCCGAGTGGAACCAAAACTGGCTGAAAATTAGCTCCGTGCTTGCTGACATAACACCCCGGAGAGTCTATTTAAAAGGTTAATAACTTTTCAAATCCAATTAGAGAGTCTAATTAGGAACGTAATCTTTGGTCTGCCTGCTTAATCTCATACTAGGTAAACATAATAAAGATTAATCTCATCCACGTTTCTTCTTAGGCATCACACAGGGTGCTGAAGACTGCTGAGCACCTCTGTTATCAGGTAGGCACTCCGAGGAAGCCTTCATCAGAGCAAGTCTAAATAAAGCAGAAGAGCTCAAGCCACAGACCTGGTGTAACAGATGGGATGCAGACACATCAGTCCTGGCAGGCAGGTAGGGGACACTGCCATGCACGCTGGAATAGAGCAGTTGTATTTCTTCAGCCTGATATTCCTCTGGAGGTTTTCCCTTCCTTACTTTGACCATGCTAGATCATCTTGTTTTCACTAGTGCTTCTTCACATGCTTATATTTCCAAAAAGGAAATAATCCTGTTAGTTAGTTACTAACACACTAGATAGCTGGCAACTGGCTCTGGGCATCCCTGACACCATAGGAGGAACACTGGCTATTCCTGCTAGAAATCAACTGCCATCATAAATAAAAGAAGTTAAGCTCCCCAAAAATATGGCTGCCTGAGTCCATTACTGCTGCACGCCAAGGTAGAATGATTAAATTTGCACTGCGCTGGATTACTTTTAAACACCTCCCAATACACCATCCCTGGCTCTCTTGTTTATAGGCCTCAGAAAGCCCCACTAGATTCTTAGGAATGCTTCCTGGGAGCCCACAGGTCCCGCCAAAGCCATATTTGTGGCACAAAACAAAAAGGGAACTTGAGAGCAAAGCGCCCAGTCCCCCAGCACGCTGCACTGCCTGCCGCTGGCCATTTTCAATAGCAGAAAGCTGTGTGAGATAACAGCAGCACCACCCGCACCAATGAGAACAAACCGCTGCACGAAGCCGCCCACCATGCCTCGGCGAATCGCTGAAGGCTTTTTATGTTAAAATCGACCCCTCCTGTCTAACCCAAAACTAGGGATTAGGAAACGGGAGTAAGTAGTTGTGGTTCAGAGGAGGATTCCGGCAGCAGAATGTGCAGACCTGCTTCCCATCGCTACAGCCAGAAGCAGGAGGGAAGCGTCACGAGCGAAACCAATGGCCACAAGCACTGCGGTGTGCCTTCTACCCTGCAGGGCCGGCATGGCGTTAACAACGGAAAAAAAATCAAATTCGTTTAAAAACGCCCCCAGCTTGCTAATGGCTCGCTCAGCTTTAGCGCTCGGCCCAGAACGGGGCGTTAAAACACCTGCACACAACGCGCTCAGACGCCGGGACAGCCTCCCAGCAGCAGCGGCCGAGGCGGCGGGCAGCCAGCAGGGGGCGCCCTCACCCCGCAGTAGCTCGGAAGAGGCGCGGCTCCCGGCGGGCGCGGAAGCGGCTCGAGGCGGCGGTTCCCCGTGCAGGCGGCGGGTTTCGGCTGCTCGCGGCCGCGCAGGTGAGGCAGCAGCAGCCAGAGGTTGTATCCAGGAGCGAACGGCGTTCCCAGCTCTCGGTCTGGGGCTACTCGTCACCGGAAGCCGGACCTGGATTACAGTCGAGGCATTATCATCAGGCTGCGTTCCCTGAGAATATAAGCCATCTCTGGAGTTTCCGACACGGGTGCCGATCCATTGGACCACTAAAACACAAACAGCATAACCACGGCGGGCATTACAACCAACCATCCCATAGGAAAAACCACCGGCGCTGTAAAATCTGCAGTACAGAAGCACTGTAAATAATACATACATTTCATCCACTTAGAGAAAGCTATCCAAGTTAATGCATTCGTTTTCAATGACTTGCTCTATAGGTCAGCCGAAAAGCTCAACAGGAAAAGGCTATTAAAAAACATTACACACACACCATCACTGAGCACTGCGGTGAAGCCTCCCAGATTTCTACTGTAAGGAAATAGCATAAGAAAGAGAAACTTTCTGAATACTACAACACTACATAAGAGTTGGGTCAAAACTGAGCAAATGGAGAACCTCGGCTAAGTTGAACTCAACTTCTCGTTATCAGGTTGTTGCCACATAAGGTATCCCAAAAAACCAAACATTTCAGTTTCACAGATCTGTCTTCATCTGCTGTCTTGTGTCATTTAACACAAGTGTTCATCCCCCTCTGGTGTAAGAAACACACTTCAGTGCTGAAATTTTTAACTTGGGGACCTAGCACATAGAAATAGCTTCTTATATGCAACCTGGTAATCTACGCAATTCTTCTGTCAATGCTGTTGGGCCATTTGCTACTGCTTCTGGAAAACCACAGAAAGTACTGCAAGGCAGCAGTCTGTGCTGGTATTAAAGGAAGCCTACTGCAAGCCCAGCTGCCAAAGGTTGTGCAGGGAGCACAGACTACCCAAAGCCCTGTGTCCGATTACAGCTCCATGGGCTCTGCCTGAGAAGGCTTTAAGACTGAAAGCTCATGGTTTATTCCAAATAAGTTTTTGTGGAATCCTGACAGCTTTCTTGTGCAGGGGAAGCACTGCTAGTGAAGGGAGAAGGAGTCAAGTCACTACATCACTGAAATGAAATATAAGCAATGGCTGATGGAATCTGAAAATGCTATAAAATTTGAAGGAAAGACATACATTGCCATGAGTCATTCAGAACTACAGCATAGCTGAGATTACTCACTGAGCACAGGTTCAACATAGCATCCTCTGCTTCAGGAAGAATGAACATCATTTATCTGTCAAGACTGTGCCTACTTCTCCATCCCACCAGCCCTGGAGTTACCATTCTGCTGGTGATGCAGGAGAAGAGAGGAGAGATGGACAATGTATGTCAGTTACTCCTAAAGAAAAGAGGAGGCTCCTCCCAGCTACTGCTATCATTCCCACGTCCTGAAATGGCATGCCTGACTCCCTCAGGCTTTCGTCCAAAACATGCCCACTTCCTCTCCCTCTTCTACGGAAGGGAGCCCTACTCCTACTCCCCTTGTGGCAAAACCCAGTTTTGACTACTCTGCTGAGATGGCTTAGTCTTGATCAAGAAGGAATGTAGTAGCCTTTACTCCCTCTCACCCTGAAGAAACCCTGATGGAATATGAACCCCTCTCTGTGCACACATCTGAGTGTTTCTGTAGGTGTTAACACCCTTAATTTCTTTACTGAACTCTGCTGAGATGAAACTCCATAATACTTTCACTCTGGAAAGATGTCTTAGACTACAGTAGTTGGGAGCCCTCAGCATTTACTCAAAGTCCAGCACTTCCTTTTAGACATTTTTTGTACAGCACCCTGTTAAACAAGGTTTGTAAACAACATTTATAACAATTAGCACACCACTTAAAACCAATCTGTCCACTCTTAATAGCAGAAATAAAACAGATTAGCTTAAAACTGGCTATATTACAAGCTTCTTTTAGCTAGAACTTACCATTCTTTGTTTGCTGCCCTGGACAGAACTCTCTTGTGTAACACTCCACCAAGTTTTCTCCCCCCCAAAAAGAGAAAAAATACTAATAATTCTAATAATAAACATTATAGTCTGCCTACTGCTTTGCTTCAGAAGTATTTTGGTTGGATGAAGGGGAAGTAATTATCCAGCTAGTAGGATGGAGATAAATGTGAAGTATTACAACTTACTGTACTTCCAATATACAATCCCTATCTGAAATCATTACACTTTTTCCTTATAACCAAGAACTGACATCATGTAAATAAAAAACAAGCCTCTTTAAAGCAAACATATATCAAGCAAAATACTTAAATCACTGTAGAGCAGATAAAAGTACATCATAAATATTTTTGAGTCAGTAATTTTAGTTGTATGCCTACTCCATGACAGAAGAATAAACATGTTACCTATGCCATCTATCCTTTCTAAGGGATTACTGCCAGTTTTAAGATTAGTCAGTTTTTACCACGTAGTGACTTCAATTTTCTGGAAAAAAACACTAAGCTTTCCAAAGCTTGTTAGGCACTGTGCCACGGGAGAAATTAGTTAGTTTTACTTTGTTACTAACCAGAAAACATTATGATTCTTCTCTGTCAACTACAAGCAGCATAGAATTAGGTCCATCGCTTTCCATTTCACTTAATTTTACAGAACATAAAGCTCCAAAGCCTCCAAAGAAACTTAAAAGCACAGATACTGATGGCAAAATAATAAGTAGTACTTTTTTTTCTTGCTCAGTGCAAAGTATTTGAATAAGTGGACTACAGCAGACCAAAAAAAAAAAAAAAAAAGTAGGGACAAAGTTCTTTACACAGCACAAACTCTTGTACGCAAAGTATATTAAGGACTCCATCCAGCATATGGTCAGTGAAGTGAAAAATTGTCTGCATCATCTGTTCAACAACCACCAAATTTAAATCTCCATTGGCTGAAAGTGAACATGCATCTGTGCCTATATAATGGCAGACCTTAACCTCACATTCAAAGGTTTTGAAGATAATAAATCCCCTTTCAGAAATCCCAGAAGAGCTGTACATATACCAAAGCAGAACTTACTTGTTATACGTGGACTGTGAGCATGGAAAGGAGGAAATAAGACTTTGACCATCCAAACTCAACTTGGCCTATTCAAAACAGTATTTTCTCCCTCAAGGAATGGAGGCTTTGTTACATTAGCTGGAGGAAAGATGTATTTTCTTTCCTTTTCTTTCCTTCTTTTTTTTTTGTAAACCATCTACTTCATGAGATGCAACACTTAAGAATACTTCTGAACAAAAGAGCTTCGTAAGTAGATTACAAGAATAAACTGTTAGGCTGTTAAAATGTACAAGATATCCAGTTCCACAGTTCAAGGTTTCTCTCAAAAACTTAACTTTCCAACTTCTTTGCTGAGAAAACATGTTTTTTTTTCAAATTGCATATTCAACTCTGAATTATTTTGCTTAGAACTTAGAATTTTTTTTAGCCTAACCTAAAAGTTTATTATATTTATGTGGTAATTCCCTCCATCATATAATTTTTTATCTAAAGGAAAAAAAAAAAGGCAAAACACAAAACACATACATTTTTCAATCCCTTAGTCCAGAAATTTAGAAGTTTCTCTGTCACCAATTAATTTCACAGACAAAATGCCACTTTTGTTCCTTGAAGGAGAGCAACAGAATTATTATTTTTCTCCCTGTTGACTGCACATGCATGAAATATAAACAGGCTCAGAAAAATTTAACACAGATAACAAAAATCTCCCAAAGGGATAGGAAATACATGGATACTGAATGCATATAGAGTAGAGAACATACTGGCAAAAGCCAGTAGAGCAAGACAGAGCGTCTTTTTTGCCAAAGTTTATGTTTGACTGAAATTTAAGCTCTTTAGACAAAGCAAAGGGATCAAATTATTCAATGCCAGGCATAGCCTCTGCAACCTCCATAAACCTGTATAGTGAGCAGGGTACTCCTTGCACTTGTAAAACATTCAGCTACCAGACAGCATGTGTCTGGAATGGATGTGCCTCAGATCCTGCACGTGCAAACACACCAGAATGGTTCCACGGAAAGTACTCCAGTACCTGTAGGTGGAAAGTTACACTGGTATGGAGACAGAAGCAGAAGAATATCATTCCATATCACAAGTTCTGCCTGGTAAGGAAGGCAAATTAGGAGTTAAAATGGAGCAACAGGGCAGGAGAAACAAATAAATTGATAAGAATGAAGGCTAAACCTTTATTTGAATACTATCCTGATAATAAACCTGTCTCATTACAGAATTCCCAGCCAGTGAGTGAGAGATTTGAGTTGATTCTAATGACCAGAAAGCAAGTCAAGCTGTGCTCTCAAAGTGCTGTCTCAAGAAGCTGTTTCTTATCCATTAAACCTTGAATTTGGAAAGATCTTCAGGGACATAATACATAAAGAAAAACTGGGCATAAGTCACATGAAGAACAATTTTGTTTTGTCTGAAGGAATGTGCATTTTGCTACAAGACCTCTTCAAATAAGAGCTTTTACATATCTATTACAAATCTCCACTCCCTAAGCAGTGCCATGACTTCTCTTGCATCATTCTAGACAAAAAGAGAATTGAAAAAAAAAAAAAGTACAAAATTTGAGAAATGATACATACATTAGTTATTACATACTTAGTGTTGGAGTTCTTCACTAACATTCCTGACTTGTGATTATATAACACCTCCACAGACACTTGAACTCACTGTATTTTTAGAAAAAGAAACTAAACGAAGAATATGAACCACTGCCATCATCTTTCTTCAGAGACTTTTACTTTTGCTGGACCTCTCAGCTTCTTTCCAGTGTGCTACTGTTTGTCTCATCTACTTTTCTACAGCAGAGGTTACTCCAGCTTATTACTAAGAATAATCTATGAGATACTTAGGTATAATACAGACATTGTGGGTTCAGTTTTGTTTTTTAATGCTTGAATGTGAAACATGTGCTTCTGACTACGCACATATTCTTCATGCTTTCTAGAGCAAATCTGTTGACTGTATCAGTCATAACTGCAGTTGAAGTACAGGCTGTCTAGAAAGCCATGATGACTCACTAATGAATTTTCAATATACAACCTTGTACCTGGTGTGATTTCAAGATAATCATTTCTAACGATTTCAAGTTCATTCACCAATCCTCTTCTCTTGTTCAGACTAATCCTCCTGCTGCTCATGGTCTGCTAGGCTGAGGCTAACACACCTGCAATAAGAGCTTTAACTAGAAATTACGGAATTTCTGACAATACCAAAATGTTAGTGAAAGCAAAGCAATATGATAAGTCACCTAAAATGAAGTCACATGAGGAAAAAAAAAAAAGCATCTATCTAAAAGACTGTAGTACCACACCTTCGGAGGACTACAATAGCTTTGCTGTATGAAGCAAAATATGGAAAAATACCACTGCACCTGGTGTAGGTGATTCAGTAAAAGAGCTTTGTGTGAATTGCCCTACAAACTGAAAAGGCCCAATAAAAACCTGACATTCTCCATTTTGAAAACAAACAAACAAAAATCTATGTATTAGGGAGTCAAATTAATTCTACACATCAGTACTCTACAGTTGCTTGTATAGGTTTTGTGCTAGCCATGGCGAATACAAGCTCTATTATTACAATGAAATAAGTAAGCTTTAAAAGACAAAACAGTACTGTCATTACTTCACTGATGGTTTAGATTCATACACAATACTCCAAAGATATTAAAATAGTAAAATACGTATATATTATACATATTTATTTACTTCTCTACTGGACAGACCTTTTCAGTTCTACTCAGAATTCAAGTCATACTCTTAGAAGCCGAAAAAAATGTAAAACTAACAAAACAGTAAAAATCTTGCCCTTGTTTATGTTCTTGTAATTTAAATATCTTAGCTATTCTTCACAAGTGAAATATTTGCTTCCCGTTTTTACCTTAGAAAGAGTGTCTTTTCTCCTATTTTTGTCACAGAAGATTACACAGACGCTCTTGGTTAACTGTCTCCTTCAAGGTTAGAGAGGAGCTTTCCTTAAAAGCTTTCACAAACATTCAAATTCAAAACCTGTTAGCAATACAGAAATAAAAGTCCTCCTTCACTTTTAGTTACTTTCACCATTATTTAAAAAGGCAAAGGACAAATTTTAAATACTCACTCTGTATATAAAAAATACACAATGATAAGAAGGCATATTAATTACATTTGAATGAAAGTGCAACAGATATAAAATGTGAAGTCCTTTAAATGCATCTTCAACATTTTCATAAGATGCATTTATTCTTTCGCTGAAATGTGAAATTTCCTACACAAGTAGTTTCAGGCCTAAAAAAAGGCTTCTGAGTAGTACTGTGATACTAATAGCTCAGTTTAATACAGCAGATGGGTAGATTGACCATTATGAAGCACTTCAATACCGAAAAAAGAAGAGGAAAATACTCCTGAGAAAAAAAAAAAACAAAAACAAAAAACAAAAGAAAACCTTTGAAGTCAAGCCTGCGTTCTATTTACTACATATTGCAATCCAGTGTTTTCCCAAGAGTGAGTAATTTTCAAGACTGAAGTTAGCCTTTTCTTGAATGTGAGTTGCCCACATTTATTCCCACCATTGGGAATAACCACTAGGTGGTCTGAACTGAATCAATCCTTCCTCCTTCTCTCTTCCCTCTGTTATTTTGTTAGCAGAAATTAGAATACTCTCAACTAGAAAGCTTGCAATGAGAAGTTCAGTGCCGCTCCAATAAAGCCAACAAGCAAACGTTCACATATTTTACTGTTCTAACACAAAATGTTCTCTATAACGAGTAAGATTCAAAATAGTGTCAGGTAACAGGATTAATTAAGGACACATTAAATTTTTTTCTCCACAAAATAAATAACATTCCTCGTTTAAACTAGACAGAGTTTTAGTTCTACAAAGCAAGCCCTGCAGATCTTTTCTTTCACTTCCAACAGAAACGCGATTAGGACACACATAAGATTTCTGAGATACTGTGTTGCATCAATAGCTACACATTTCAAGTAAGGGATTAGTTATGGTTTTCCTTCTGGTCACTCACATAACAAAAATACCAATTTAAAAAAAACAAAAACTAATTAATCCTGAAGATTCACAAAGTCCACTTTTTCAAAATCTTTATTTTCTCTTCTCAAATCAACTCCTAAAAATTTTGTTCAGAGATTGTAATATATTTCTAATGAAAATAGTTTGTTTGTTTTTTTTTTCCCCAAGTTTTTTCTAAGAATAGAAGCAAAGTACCATTATTGTTTTTCTTCAAAAACCAGTCCTTGTCATCAGAATATATGTGGCATAGCCACACACACACACACACAAAAAAAAAAAGTGTTCAGGTGCAGTATCATAAAGATCAGAAAAGTATATACAAAAGAAACCCAATCAACAGTGTATAATACTGCAACAGTTTTTCAGTGTATTCACATACAGTAATCTCCGACTACCTTCATCTAACTGTCCATAAATCCTGAAGAATCTTGTCTATAAAATTGACTTACCCATCAATATACTGTATTTCTCCTAAAAATACCCATATTTTACACTAATGTACAAGGTATCTGCTTGCAAACACAGAAGTAGCCATAAATAAAACTTTATTCTTTCATTTCATTTACAAGCTACCAAGTACCATGTATTTACACAGCACTGGACACTTAAAGTAGTTGCAGTCACAAAATGATCCAGACAGCTGTTGATAAAGTAAAGGATCTTAAGATAAAAGCAAAGTAATACTGTAACAGAGAAGTGGCAAAAAAGCAGTTTTGCCATAGTTATCAGACTTGCAAGTTGCATCAATTCTGGTTGAAACAACTGAGCGCCATGCGATTCTCAGCTTTAATTGTTTTCAGTCTGGCTAAAATTTGTACAGTCATTTCTCTTTTGCAGTTATTAAAATAAAAAAAGTTAAAAACTATAGCAGCAACAAGCAAACCCTGTGACAGGAAGGCAAGGTTTAAGAACTAAAAAAGTTTATACAATGTGCTCGGGAAGCTTGCAGAATTTATCTTCCATCGGCTGGAGTTCGACTGAGTGACAACATGATTCGGGCATATCTTTCACACAGTTCATGTGTGGAGTAGGAGGGTAACTTTGGCGGGTCATTGAAACCTTTAATCTCTGTAGAACAATCTAGTAGTTTTGGCAGGAAATCTGTCAGCTTTTCTTGTAAGTTAGCTGCAAATGAAAGAAAAAACAGCCATAAGTTTTTATGTCCTCAGGTGCAATTTTCCTCTTCCTGCCCCAAACTGACTCTTTTACTTTTTTTTTTTTTTTTTAAACAGGAATGGAAGCATGAAGAGTTTCACTTGGAATAATGCACTTTCTTCAGCGAATACTGAAGGACACATTGGTTCCTAGGAAGATGTTAGCATAAATGCCCCTTCCAAGGGTCTATCAACATGAATGTTTTTTCTTTTGGAAAAAAAAAAAAAAGTTTCCTTTAAGGATGTTGTTACATATGGAAAATACTGCAGAACTTCATTATTATACATGGTAAAATATGCCGTTCATTTAAATGTGTACAGTATTATTCAAAAGCCATGATAATTCAAAATATGTTACCAAAACACAAAAGATTCAGGCTCTGTTCAAGACACAAATCAAGACATTTTAAAAAACAATAAAAATCAGGAGTGTGTGAGAGCCTTATACTTTAATAAATACTTACGTTCCATTTCTTGTCCAAGATAGGAACACCAACGATTTCTCATATCTTCCACAGCAACAATATCTTTTTCTTCCATTTCATCCACCAGTAGTAATGGCAAACACGGGACAATAAGCTCATTCATAATGATCAGGCCATTATTTACTTCCTGATCATCTCCTGATTCAAACAGTGCTGCAGCATGTTCATTTAGTTTCTTCATGTACCACCACAAAAAAGAAATTCTTTAAGTATACAGCATTTCACATTTTACCGTTCTGTTTTTGTTTGCCTTATGGCAAATCTGCAATAACAACTGAGTTTTCACATTCACAGCAATGATACATACACTCTATTAAACCATTTGATCTTGTACTATTCCTCAGGCCACTTCAGTTGATACCTGCCAACTCAACATTTGCAGCTGCTTGTTTTCAAGACTGAGGTCCTACCACCTGCTCTTGCCTTTTCTTGCTATTGTTAAGAAACAGGTGACACAATCAAGGAAAAAGCTCACCATCTGCCAATACTTTTTTCTAAACATTTGCATCCCTGTCCAACTGCATTAACATTGCAAGTTCACCCACCAGTACTGTCCACTGTTGCTTCTACCTTGCCCAGACACAATGGCAGTGAGCACACTACTCAGAATGATAAAGAAACTGATTACTTAAAACAAACGCATTCTTTATTCTCACTACATACATTTCTTCCTCTCATCTTTTTCTTATTGAAATCTTCGTAATTTTTAATGAAAGTTTTTTTGGTTTTTGTTTTTTGAAAATATGGCAACATTGTCTGATTTGTTAAAGCTACGTGGAAAGTTCAACTTTTGCAATATATTTCACACTCCACTTACTAGCAAACATTCTCGTCTGTAGTGAGATATCAGCTCTTCATCATGCCCTCTGTATGGGCCTTTGGACAAGAGTTCTTTGTTATTCTGGTAAGCATAGATAAGGTAGAGCAAGGCTTCCATATAGCTAAAGCAAAGTAAAGAAACAAAGTTGTTAGATGCAAATCCAGGTAACACCTATTTCAAGTTAACTACTGTGTTATTCATAGGATATGTAATTTCACTTACTTGTTTAACTGTAAATCCAACCCTCCCCATCCATCTCTTCATAATGTTGCTTTTTCTCCCACATATTTTCTTCTTTTGTATACATTAGAATATGTATTTTATTATCAGGCTAGATAACTTGCACATGAAGTGTGATCCAAAGCTCACTGACATAAACCTATATGATTTCATCCACTTCAGAAATGGCTTTGGATTAACCTTGAATGTACATGAAAGCTTATTTTTTTTCCTGCATGCATTTATGTCACATTAGAATTGATCCTCTACTGCCATTACCCTGATAGCATTCTATGCCTGAGCAATAAAAATTAATCTAAAAAATAGATTGTGAACTTTCAGCCTCACTAAGTTTTTTTCTGGACTAATGAAGTCTAAAGTGATGTATGATGCCAGAAGAGCATTTCAAAACCAGAAGTATCTCTCTATCGGCACTTCTGTCTGTAATCTAAATGCAGATAATAAATACATTCCTAACTGGTGAAGGATGAGTAAAAGAAGACCTAAGAACCTAACTGTTAATAATCAAGAGATCTCATCATGTCCTGTTAAATCTCCTCATGCTACTGCATACCATTTCCAGCTAACACCTTCAATTGTTAATTCTCTGACTTGCAGAAACCCAGTCATGATAGACAGCCACTGAAAGCAGTTCAGGCAATTATCCTATAAACAAGCAGTTAGATGTGTCATTTTTATTCAAACAACTAGAAAAATCTTGGGAGAGAAATTTTCTAATGGAGTATTAGAACAGTATATTATACACTCCTAGTGAGAACAGAAGATCAAGGTTAGGGCATAAACTACCAAAACATCAAACTACTAAAAGTGGCTAAAACTTATGTGTGAGCACACAGAGCACAGGATACATGAAAAATACATGTCAGAATTTTCCAAAGTAGACAAACTCAAGACTTACAGTAAGGTCTCCCAACAAGACAACATAAAAAGAAGGGAAAAGGTTACTTTAAATAGCAGTGGTTGCTTAAAGGTTTACTTTCAAATATCACTATTTTTCCTTGTAATCCTAAATATTTCCTACTTGAGTAATATACAACATATATACAATTGCTACTCTCTGCCTTTTTGTCCTCAAAATACAGAACTGTTTCCTTTAAAGCAAGAAGTCCTATGGCCCTCTTCTCAAGTCTGTCTGCTCATGAAATCTCTCCAAGCCACTAACTAACGCAACTGACTTGACAGCAGAAATGTTAATGTAGGAAGACAGTGGAAAACATGACTGCAAGAAACTGGGATTGATGGATACAAAACTAGAGGAGCCAGACCTTCTATTCCTTTCCATTCTTGGTTCAGTTATTTGTGAGACTGCAGGCTGAATTAACAGTGTCAACAACTCAGTTGATCCAAATTAAAAACTTGCACTTGGCAGCTGCCTTATTCCCAGGTCCTCTTTTCCTGCTCTGTCTGCGAGTTGTGTAATCCTTACCTGAACCAGCAACAGTGCTACCTCACAGGAAGGGAAGCCATTTTACATCACTATTATTGTAAAGCCAAGCTCAAATATCTTATAGATCTTGAGAGTCCGAGGAATATCACTTTAGCTTAAATTAAGCAAACAGATGCTAGCTTTTCAAATATGAAGTGCATTTAAGTTCTAGTTTGTTAAGTCTGAACTTAAAATGACACACAGAATTATGGAGCTAACTGGGTCTAGACTTTGGAAAGCACAGGTATGTATAAATAAAACTTTAACACAGCTTACAAAAAAGAAATTGTTAAAGCTGAAAAATCATACTATTTAAAAAAAAAAAATTAGAATCCAACTGCTAAGGTCTAGACTTTGTTTGCTTTTCAGTCACTACCATGAGAACAAGCTACAAGCAAATGCCCTGCCAAGGTTCTTTAATTGACTACATTCACCTCACCCACAGCAGTTTCCTACTCAACAGTATAGTCAGAGAAGGTATGCCTCAAAGACCCTTTATGTGCAGTGAAAAGGCCTTGTCAACCACCATAAAAGGATCATGAGTGAACTATGAAGGTAGGCATGACTCTTAAATCATGCCTACTTTCAGCAAAAAACTTCAGCAAAAAACATATTCCAGGTAATTTTCAGAAATACTGAGAAACTGTTGTTTCCTTTGCCTTCAAAGTACAGTCTTCCATGCCCAGCACTCCAATAACAACACCTCTAAAAATAAGCTATTAGCATGGTGGAAGGAAAAAGTAAAAAAAAATTTAATGTTTGTTTTGTGTTTGCTCAGCACAGCACTATTAAGAAAATCAGATTCCCTGAGTAAAGGCTGTTTTTTTGCTCCATCTAGATAGTGAGCACTACAAGATATTACTTGACTTTTCAAGTAAGAAAAGTTTGTCAATTTAGGGAGATGGGTTTCTGGGGAAAAAAAAAGAACGAACAAAAAACAAAAAACAAACCCTCAAAACAGTCCTGTTACTGAAGGTCATATTTGAGTTATGAAAGTCCACGTTTTCATAAATATTTAAAGATACAGTTTATGATTTCACAGTTAAGGGAACACTGAAGGAAAATCAGAATAGTTGATCAGTTTAGTCTCATTTTCAGAATATGGACAGTAGCACTGCCCTCTAAGAATGTAACAAGTTGTAAACCTCAGTAACTACCTCATGTGTTTGGGAACCAGTAGCTGAAACACAGGAGCGTAATTTCAGTAGACACCTTTAAAGTAAATCAACGGATATCCGATCCTCAGGCACCCCTTAAAGCATGTTTACCTCTAATCTTAGTGCCTTTGTATTAAATACCAATTGAGGTACTTGTGAAATTGCATTTGCTGCCAAAGGGAATGAACACTACACTTCCTGGATGTTAGATGAGTCTGATAATATCGTATTTTTTTTTTTTACATTTCTGACAAATATCAGAACGTACAACTGGTCATTATAGGCTTGTTTTCTAACTGTGTCACTCTAATTTTTCAAATCAACATAAAACCTAGATAGCCAAAACAAAAATACTGTTCAGCACAAACAGAAACCTGTTTATGGTTTCTGTTAGTTTACCTCCTGCTGGCCCAAGGAGAATATATTACAATAAGAAGTAGAATAGTGAAAACACTGCAATTCTGTGGCCAAAGCTGTCATCCTGGAGTTCCAATGTTAAGGAACCAGAACTACTTCATGCTTGGAGCACACATGATGTCCAGGAGAAACAGGATTCCTAAATATCACATTGATGTCTTTTTTCTTCCTCTGTAAGGGATCCAGCAATACCAGACTGTTTTGTTGTTTGTTTTTTTTTTTTTCAATTAAGCTAGGCAGTCTTCTGACCAACTTTTATACACAAGCTGTTTAATACTAACAAAGTGGGATGTGCCAATTTAGATTATTAGTAAACATACTAACATTTACTAATACAGTGTAGCAAACCAAAATTATGGGCTCATTGTGTTAGCCACTCCACAAACACATAGCTTGTTACAGAAATAAATATGTTATTATCATTTTGTTTTGTTAGAGCTTTTTTTCTTTACATACAAGACGAGAAAGAGAACTACGAAGCAATTTGCTACACAACGTACAAACAAGACATTAAGTTTGGCATATAGATACCACAGAATGTCTTGAGTTGGAAAGGACCTTAAAGATCATCTAGTTCCAACCCCCACACCATGGGCAGGACTGCCTATGGCCCCATCCAACCTGGCCTTGACCACTTCCAGCAATGGGGCATCCACAGCCTCTCCAGGCAGCATGTGCCAGTGCCTCACCAGCCTCTTGAGGAAAATTTTTTCCTAACATCTAATCCAAATCTCCCCTCTTCTATGTTAAAACTGTTCCTCCTTGTCCTATCACTATCCTCTCATACAAAAAGTCAGTCTCCTTCCTACTCATAAGCCCCATTTAATTACTGAGAGGCTGCAAAGAGGTCTCCACAGGGCCTTCTGTTCTCCAGGTCAAACAAGTCCAGCTTTCTACACAAAGGTTCTCCAGCCCTTTTCTCATCTTCATAACCCTCCTTTGGATCCACTCCAAGAGCTCCATATCTTTCTTGTACTAGGGTCCCTTGGCCTAGAGAGGGACCTCCAGATGAGGCCTTATAAGGGCAGAATATATGGGGATAATCACCTCTCCTTCCCTGCTGGCCAGCCCTCCTTTGATGCAGCCCAAGATACAGGTGGCCCTCTGAGCTTGCTCATGTCAAGCTTTTCATCCACCAGAACTCCCCCATGTCTTCTCTGCACGGCTATTTTCCATGTGTTTTAATCTGTACATGTATCTGGGACTGCACCAACGGAGGTGCAGCACCTTGCACTTGCACTTGCTGAGCCTCATTAGGCTTGTGTGGGCTCCCTTCTCAAGCTTATTCAGGTCCACATACACGTGTACATATGGTACAACAGAAGAAAGATTCTATGTCTGAGGAATAGAGACCATTCAGAGTAGGAAAGAAGGAGAAAAATAAGTGCTTGTGGGGCACTGAGAAGAGTTCATGGTTTGATAAGGGACGAAGAAATGGAGATTAAATGTAGGAAGTTGCAGGAAATTGATCTAGATGTGAGACTGAAGAAATTAATGAACCGAATAAATTTTAAATACAATGAAGAACACATTAAACAGTTCTTAATTTTAATAATAACTTTTAACTTTATCAGTGTTACATTTTGCCTTCAAATCACTCTATCACATTTGAGTTCTATACTACCACTTACCTCTTTTTTTGGAAAAACTCCAATCCTACCATGAGAAACATGGTTGTTTCCCTGAAATTTCTATAGTCTTGATGCCATCTCTGCATATAAGAAAGGGTATATAGAATTTCATCCACAAACATGAAATACAAATATTTTACACACTTAGTGCTGAATACCCACAGTAAGTGATAAGGACTCCTATTAAGTTTGTATGTTGGAAAAGTCAGTCTGAATCCCCCCTCTCTCAATGAAAATAAGATTCTTAAATTCCTACAATATTTCTAGATGAGCTTCAGGTGGGATTTTTATTAAAAACATAAACAAAACACAGGAATACATTACCACTTGAACTGAAAGGAACACAAAGGCTTTTTTGGAGAACCACAGTCAGAATTATGAGAATCACTACTTTCCCACCCTCTCAAAAATGGAGAGGCTAACAGTCTGTTTTTCTTCTTTTCATTACGCACAGTTCTTTACTCAGAAAGTGAAAGAAAGCTTATATATAAACTCAATATTAAGTTTCATTTAAGAAAGACATAGAAAATGCCTGAATACTCTGAATGCCCTAAATGGTTTGTATAGCTTGTTGAATACTTGAGACTGTGGCAATGTTTATATTGGTGCAAAACATTTATCTCGCTGCATCACCACTTATACAGAGTGACTACTAATACACTTTACAGGTGACTACCCTATGAGAAAAGATTGTCTTTTCAGAAGTTGGCTAACCAGCTTTTAATCATTCATTATTAGTTAAGTAAAGGACAACATACCGTAATACATAGCCACCTACAGATTCAACACAAAACACATGAGAAAGGTTCTATGAAATGTCAATCCTATACTGGATAATCAGTGGTACAGTCTTCAGAGTAATCACCAGCTATCTGCCTCAGGAAGGTGGCATGCACCTGTAAGGGAAGAAGATTCCTCCCACTCCCTCATTTAAAGCTAAGCCCAGGATTGTTAATTCTACTTGTGCTACGCCTTTCAGAAAACTTAACAAATTGAGCCTTGCACAGCCTAAAAACACAATGCTATGAGAGTTCATTCACCCTAGCCTTTGAGGGCACATTTTAATGTAGTAACATCTACTGTAGGTTCTAAACCTGATAAACAGAAATGACAAGTAGACATTTTTTGCTGTTGTTTTTGAGGGCAAGATTACTCCCATAGTCCTCCTGAACAAGTTGTTTTGGACCTACAAACGTTACAACGAGGTTTAAGTGGTGCACTGGAATCTGCTGGGGATATAAATAAGGCCTTAATGAACAGTATCACACGGAATTGGAGCTCGTGTTGTAATGACACCTACAGACTTAGCTTTAAGTATGAGATGAAGTGTTTTGCTAAATATTAGTCATACTTGTATAATGCCTGCAATTTACTCCATTCTTTTTTCAAAGTTTTTTTTAAGTATCAAATTGAAAATGTATGGTCTTAGCAAATTAGAGAATGATGCTGGTAAGAGAATGAGAGTGGCTACAAAAAAAGCTGGACAAAAAACACAAATGTGACCCTGAACCCTGTGACCCATTTCTCTAAATGTTTAAGGTTGGCCTTAGATCCTTTTCGTTCCTTCAACTCACAGCAGTTTCTGACTAGAGAAAGCCAATTGGCTCACATGGTGTTAAATTATGAAATACTATTAGTGACGTCAAAGCATGTTAAGGAGTATGAACAGAATCAACCTTGGCATTTATCTGTGGCTCAAGTCAAATTTGAATTTGAAATTACAGATGTGGAAAAAATGGCTTTAGATCAACTGGTCAGAGCAGCTTTCCAAGAAATAGATAATGTTTCAGGAACTAGTTTCACCTTCTCAGTGTAAGACAAAAAGAAATTTGCTAAGATAAACTCAGCTTATTCGTAATTATTTGAAGTTACAGTTTAATTTACAGCATAAGAAATACTGACCTCATATTCCTCCATGTTTACTTCATCTGGCTTTATCATTTCAAGCTTAGCTTGAGCAACCTTCATTATGTTACGGCACCTTATAAAAAGCCACAAGAAATCATGAAAGAGAAATTTTCAAAAAATATCATCTATACAAAAACAGCAAACTCAAACAGTTTACAGTACAGCCTTATACAAAACAGCAT
This sequence comes from Chrysolophus pictus, assembly GCA_037305975.1. Taxonomy (NCBI): domain Eukaryota; kingdom Metazoa; phylum Chordata; class Aves; order Galliformes; family Phasianidae; genus Chrysolophus; species Chrysolophus pictus. The sequence continues at coordinate 97,250,931 of CM074576.1, forward strand.
GGAAACATTGTGAAAAATCTGCTTTATACTACGCACTGCATAATCAGCAGAAGGCATACTTTTCTAGTACATGTGATGTACATCCATGCCATTTAAGAGTTACTTCCTATTTTATTAACGAAACTGTTGCATTAGTCTTTTTTTTTTTTTTTTTTTTTCAAATTTGAAGTTCAGATGGCTTGAAGCTCCCCAGCTCTCACTTTGTGAAAGTAATATTAGAGGATCAGAACCAAAGATTTAACAGCTGTCAATAAGCAGGAGTCAGAGTAACACTCTCTACCTTTCATTTTTTTATTTTGTTTTATAAGTACATGAAATTTCAAGTATAGAAGACATTGTCTTGCATTCAAATAAGTTATTCATCTAGTCTGATGTCCCATTTTAAGAGATGTTAGGCTTTGTTTTCTTCTGCTGACCTTTAGGCCACTGAATAAACAGAGATTTCACGGCCTTAAGTGCTCCAAGTGTGTACAGAGAACTGTACACAATTAGAAGCAACACTAAGGATTTTTCCTTACTTCCTACCAATAAAAACCCAACTTCTTGTTTACCCTTTTTATAGAGATTCTTATAGAGATTAAAACTTTTATAAAATTATGCTTCTATGCATTTTATACTTTCAAGCTATTAACTAGAAGATAAAGCCAAATGTACAAGCTGTTCTTCTTTTCTCTACATGCATATCTGAATATAAAAGTGTGTCTTTCCACATCACAGAACTCACACAAGCACAGGAAGAGAGACATGCTGATCTTATTACCTTTCATCAAAGCTAAGATTGTGATCTCCAAACTGTTCCAGTAACGTTCTCTCAATTATCTTCTTTGGTGCCTGGTTTTGGATGAAGTAAACTATTGCATGACGCAAACGGTAATCACATTCAGGTGGTGGATCTTCCTGGGCTAATTTTAGCAGTCGTGTATATTCCAACTTAATTGCCTAAATAATTTTAAAAACATACATTATTCTTTCTGGCTTTTAACTCAAACTTTTCAGACACTAGGAATAATTCATGTCCATGGCCCACTGACTACAAAAGAATTTTAACAATTCCATACCCAACCCTTCTAACGAGTCTGAACTATAGTAAAAAAATAGACAAATGGCAAAGCTGCTCCTGCCTCTCCCCAACCAGAGCTGCCAAAACCCCAAGTGGACCTGTACTTCAAAAGTAATCCCAGTCCTGCACTATATCACCCTGAGAGAAGGTTTATCTAGTCCCTAAACAGGGACTTTAAGCATGTACTGTCCTAAAGCAGTATAACAGACATTTCATTTTAAGGATTTTTCTAAAATCTCTTAAGATCAAAAAGTGCCCCTAATACATAGTTGAAATGCAAATACACAAATAAATTATAGGTAAAGTTTAATGAACACGTGAGATATTGAAAACAGTAAGTCAGAATGGAAATCATTGTACAACAAAAATCAAGTTGCATGACCGCTAAAGAAAATACTTCAATATGGTTAGTGTTAGTGCCTTCCCACAGGGCAAAGACAGACTCCTCACTGAGTATTTTAGGCCAACTTTAGAGCTTACAGGAAGAGCTTCCTTTGTCAGCACATTAGATTTTAAGAAATCTGATCTGCTATGTTCATTAGAAATTATCCATTGAAACTATACAGCACAAACAAGAGCAACAAGAAAAATAATTAGAAAAATGGTGACAAATCTTAATATATTTCGTAATTTCTCCCTCAAAATACGGAGGTGATCAAACTGCTGGCTAATGTTACTATCATTGTGAAACAAATGACCTAACACAGTAGCTTCACACATTAGTAGTTTCAATACCATATACAGTCAAAATAAAGCTACAAACCAGGCAGAAAATGCCCTATTCAATATTACAAATCCCTTTATGCCTCTACCTGGCAGTAAGATATTTCTTTACATTTAAATATTGGAAATTTGGGCTACTAAACTTTACCAAGAAACACTGTGTTTTGAGACTGAACACATGAATAGGATACTATTCATATGGACTTAGAGAGTGTGTGGAGAACTTCAAAACTTAAAAGAACATTCTGCATTCATATTCATATTTTAAAATCCTAATGATATGTATTATTGTTAAAAAAGAGTTTTGGAGAACCAATAATAATTATCAAAAATCACACATAAGTGTTTCTATTATCTTGCATCATAAGACATTCTACCATTAGAAAACAAGACACAGATAACAAAATTATTAAAGCCTCTTTTCTGAGGGTGGCAAAAAACAAAAAAATATTGCTATTTTGCATTTAATTTTTCAGAGAATTACTCAAACAGGAAAATCTAGATTTTCAAATACATATTTAGAAAAAAGTCAACGTTATGCTACAGAACCATGAATTCTATATACTGAAAAGAAGAAAACTAAACCAGTACTCTTCCTTTAAACAAAATACAGGAAAAAGTATTATAAGCTTTAGGATTCTCACTACGAATGTTATATAAAAATCTTAAGGCAAACATACTGCAAGGAACTGTGTATAACGTTTAGTGAAGTATGACTGATCAACAAACATCTCAGTTGCTTTGCAATAGGTTAAGTCTGAAGTCTGAGAGGTAAAGTAGGAATCAAACTTTGGCAGTAACAATGACTCTCTTTAAATGGGTTTTATCTGCATTACACTTCAATAAGGACATCATAGAAATAAACCTCAGTTTTGTAAACACTTCTTATAAAAAACAAACTCACTAACAAAACCAGAGCACAGCAGTATAAAAATATCATAGAATCTTTGTGATAGTAATTGTAAGGAATAGGAGGGGTTTTCACCTAATACATTTCAAAATATTACACCTGGTACTAAGTAGAATCACTTCATCTGCAAACATCCAGACTAATGTATTACTAAAAATGTAGCATGTTTCAACAGTGCTAAGTTGCTTTGAACAGGATTCAGCAGAAAATGAGTAAGCACACTTCTACACTCCAACAACTTAGGTTAGTTTTAAAAACACTTTCTCAAAGACAAATTTTGCCCTTCACACTTCCACTGAGATTTTCATCAGGAAGCTTTCATCATCAAAACACACTTCACATTAAAAATAAATAAATAAGTCAGTGCAATTAACCTTTCCAAAAAATGTCTGGTTTGATAAGATGAGCATGGTTTTTTTGTTTTGTTTTTCAATTAAAACAGCTTGGCATTAAGTGAGAAATTTAGAAACACAGCACTGAATCCCAAACAAAACCCATTTCATTAAATAAAGGATACGGCAGTTGTCTCTTCAATGCCTGATGGTGGGCATGTTTAACAGAGACAAATGCAACATGGTCATAACACTTCACAAAATATCCATTAAAAAAAAAAAAAACCATAAAAAATTAAAAACAAGCAAACAAACATGAAATTTAAATTTTTCCATAGCAAAGGATTATAGAGATGGTTTGATGTATTTTTTTTTTTTTTTAATTTGTTTTGGCCTTTTTTGGGAGGGAGTTTCAAATGTTTTCTTTCAGTATAACTGTACCATAAAAATTCAATAGAAAACAGAATGTTACTCAAGAACAGGCAAGAAACTTATTCCTCCCCTCCAGCAGATAAAAATAAAGCATGATATTTGAGAGGATTCTACAACATGTCAAAGTAATTCCCTTTTTATACTCTGAAAACTCAAAAAATTACAAGCTAAAATGTTCAGAAATTTTTGTATTTAATAAAACTAATGCATCTTTTAATCTATTTAGTGTGTAGACTAACAAACACAATGAATGTAACACCCAATTCCCAGTAATAAAACTCTGCATAAATGAACTGTATTGACATCAATGCCGTTAAACAAAAGAAAATGATTTTGATCTACTAAAAAATCTTTTAAGGACATAACAAGAACATTTCTCCGAAATAAACAAGTGACTAAACACTGGTGTGTCTTGGTGAAAACACTGAAAGTGAAGACACACTTTTTGTTATGAGCAGGGGAAAAAAATAAATATTTTTATTGATTACCCATCCAGGATTCTTGCTACTTGTGGCTATTATTAAGAAGTAAAATACAAAAAGATACATAAGTTATTGAATTCAAGGCAGCACACTGCTAAATCAAGATGGAAATAGCTATAGATATTTCTCCCTAGCAAAGATTATAATTTAGTCATATTTAAATGGAGGACTGATGCCATAGAAGAAAACTTATATATGCTGGAACAGTCTTAATATGCATCAAAGGGTGGAGGAAAAAGATGTATCTAACAAAAAAAGTCAGAGAAAAAATTGAAAATGTTAGTTGTACCTTAAAGAACCCTGCTTCTGGCCCACACCTGTCATAAACATTCCTGGCTTTACCTATAGCCATGATAATACCTTGCATGTTCGGGGTCAGCATGACCTGCCATAAGGGATTTAAGGTAAAAGTTTGGAATGATTAATATTTTAAGTTTTAAATTCAATATGCTTTTAGTCTCATGCAAGATAAAAAAAAGCAACTTAATGCATGCATACACTGAAATGGCACGTTTCAATACAAAAACCATTGTGCGTGTTCTGCAAATCAATCACGGCATGTGTATATATTTTTACTGCAAAACATATGTTTTAAAGGAAGCTTAGCAAAAACTGAACAAGTGTGTCAAATACAATTTGAAAAGTACAAAAACTTCCAAGAAAAGGAGCATGCACTGTTTCAGCATTAGTATCCATCAGGAATTTCATACTGAATGAGTGCTACCACATGGCCACCAAAGGATAAAATAAACTGTTTCAGATAATCATCCAATCACACTTCATATATACTAGACACAAACACAATGAACTACACTTTGTGTATTGCATACGTATTTCAACATCAAAGTAAATGGACTCATTGCTACAATCACAATTGGTTCCAGAAGCATTTCAGACAAGTTTTTAAAATAAAAACCAAAACATTTAACAAACACAAAAACCAAACATAACACACACATCTCACAGCTACTCACATCAGTTAGGCACAAACAATATGATACCTGCAGGATACTCAGACAGACCTTTTCTCTTTGATATCTGTGAGCAAGGAAAAACGCTCCTTCCTTCCCTGCCCACAGTCTAGCTAACACAACTGGCACAGCAACAAAAGCTGGCCTTCAAGACAAGAAGATGGAGAGCCCTAAATCCTCCAGAAGAGTTTCCCCACACATAAGAACAGCATTAAAAAAGCAAATATGCTCACAAAAGAAACAGTAAAATTATGCAGAAAGTTAGCACCCTCTGGAAAAAGAGTGGCATGTAGACAAGAGTGCCTCAAAAATGAAAAAAGGCACGTCTTTAAAGGTGGAGACCACACATTTTTGAGAAGACGAACTCAGTGCGATGATGGCATTTAAGTCATTTTATCCCCCCATCCCCCACTATTAGTTGCAATTGCTGATAATTATGGGACAGAACTTCCTGAAATATCCTTTTGTGAAGAAAAGCAAAGGCTTCTCACAGCCCACCAATAACGCATGCCCAGACAGCCAAGAATATGGGCCGCATCAACTCTAACTCCAAACCAAAACAAACACGGAATACGCAGTGTTAAGGCAGAACTGACCCTGGCAGTGCTGCTTTCTGTTGTTAACGTAGGCCAGAAGAAAGTACTGTCTCCTGAAATAATGTGACTCTATCACCTGTTCCTCAAATAGTATCAAGGACGCTTACCACTCTGGGTCTGACTTGCAAAAAAACCAACAACAATGTACTTTTTTAAGCTTGGGAAAAAAGTCACTTCCAGCACTCATATCAATTTCAGGTTATTTAGGTGGATAATTAAATCCACAAACTCTAAAAAGCTTAACATTGGCAAATAAAAGATTGGACTTGAACATTACCTTTATTAGACTGACAAGAAAGCACAAACATTAACAACACCACTCTCTATCCTGATATTTTTAAAATAATGCAGTAGTCCACAAGCTACCACTAGCATTTCAAGGACTATCTGGCCTAGCACAAACATTCAACTTCCACAGCTAAAAAGACAAATATACCTCCAGTGTACACAGCACCATGCAAAGCGTGCCCAGTTAGAGTAGCTAGTGCTTTCCTTTCATACTTCATTACAAATTAAGACATCGTTACAGTTACAAATCGTTAAGCATATAGTTATGCACAAATTTGTTAGGTGTCATGATGTGCAAACATGCCAAAAATTCTCATCAGGCAGCACAAGAAAGCACCAAGTTGGAGCGGTGCACACAATTGCAATCAAATGTACCTCATCGTCATAACCCCCCTCCTCTGACTCAATCACAAAAGTCCCTACATCAGGAATCGCCACCTCTACAACTCGCTGGTTAGGAGCTGGTTGAGCTGAGGCATTATGAGAGCTCTGCAGAAGAAAATCATGATCAGTATGTGTGTTGGGTGGGGTATCACACAGCAGAGAAAATCAAAGAGAGACACAAACTAACAGGCTGATCAAATAAAATGAAATGCACTTTTGACGTGCATTTCTGACAAAAATGATAAATATCACTTATATTCCCTAGTTACTTACAGTTTACCTTAAGTAGCACATTTTAAAATTAAAATAGAACTATATAAAAAAATCATTTTTTCCTTTATTCACTAATTACATCTTCATAGACTAGTATGCCAATATTGCAGCTCTGTAGCAACAGATTCAAAGCATTTTTTTTAAAAGGATCAGTCTGTGAACCACCATTTCTTTTCATATTGTCATCTCCTCCACCAAAAAGTTACTAAATATAACCGAGGTATCTGAAGAATTCATGCTAAGAAATAGCAAAAAGTCAAAGGCTAACATTTTCTGATGCACTGGAAAAAAATACAAAAAGCCTCTAGCAATTAAGGTATTAGAAAGAATATATAAAGGTGTGTTACACTCAACAGGCCTGTTTTTTAGAGAAATAATTGCACAGAGATCCAAAGGAAGATCATGTTAGTCACTGAAATTCATATGTTAACACAAGCTTGTAAACAACGGAGATGATTTCAGCTACTGCATTCTATCATTTTATGATCGCCAGTTTACAACACTTGCAGCACTTCGACTCTAGTCTAAGCAATCACAGAGTGATTTCTGTGCTGCTGTTCTACAGCAATCACAATGGCTTTATTTTCTAAGAAAAATTCCAGAAACACACACAGTATCCATTCACACCCAGCACTGTAGAAATACAAAGGAAGACTGCAGAAAAAGAAATAAATAGAAAGAACGAAGGGCAGAAAAGGGACACAAATGATCATGTGGTGAGTAACCAATAATTCTGGTTGTTGTATGTTCTGATGTTGTTTTTCCTTTTTCTAAAATAGACAAACAAAAAGTGGAGGAAAGGGATATGTGACTGCACATCAGAATGAAGATGAAAGTAGAACAATTAAAGAGTATGATGATACTCAAAGGAAGCATAGTTCTATCTAAGCTAAATTCAGGTAAACGGAGCATAGCTCTTATCCATTAATAGAAGTGCCTCAGATTACCTAGGAAGCATGAGGACTCTGAAAATAAGAGAGTTTGTGGGATTTTGGCTTGTTTTTGTGTTGTTGGGTTTGTTTTGTTGGTTGTTCTATTGTAGGTGTTTTTTTCTTTTTTTTTCTTCTTTTTTTTTTCTTTTTGCTTTTCAAGAACCATTCCCTTTGTTGCAGAACAAGGCAGTAGAAATCAGAGTAACTGGGATAAGTAGGCCTCTATCTGCCTCACTCAGCGGTTTCCCAGCCACTATCTTGCAAAGATCTAAGGCAATGCTTGTATACAACACCTAGCCTAAACAGAAACAGGTTTCTAAGATTCTTCCAAATCCCACCAGAAGGATACCCAGAGACCCTAGAAAGAGGATAGCATCAGGCAAGACATTTTATCCCAACCTGAATGGCATGGTTACCCTCTCAGAGATCATTCATACGACCACAGAGGTAAGTATGAAAGGTATTAAAATAAGAGGTAACTGATATTAAGTAGGCTCCCACTTAGCTGTTCTCTGCTCTGAGAACTCAACAAAGCCAAATATGCAGTAGCTTAAATTATTAGTGGTAGAGCATATCTTAATATATGATTAATTTCCCTGCCTCTTTTGATTTTGATTTAGCAGAGAAAGCATGCTCCTTTGCTCTCCTCACACCACAGGAAAAAGGGATAGAATACATTTCAGGTAGAAAAGTTAACAAGTTGTCACATAATTTTCAACAGCTTTAAAAAGATTTTCCTGCTGGCCTCGAAGCCATCTGGGCCCAGACCGCTTTTGTTTAAAGAGAATTTGTACCAGAATTTAGGAAATATATTTGAAATTTTGAGCATATCTAAATTGTTTGTATCACTACGTATCACTATTTGTTACTAGCTGTGTCCAAAGAAGCCATACTGTACATTTTGCATGTCTCATTCCGTGGCATATAGTTCTAAGTCAGACAAAGATATTACTTTAAAATATATATTTTTTCTGGCAAATATATTGGCTATTCATATAGAGAAGCAAGACATACTTGCTGAAAGAAAGAACTTAAATGTTTGTTTCTCCAGCAGTTCATGAAGCAGTTAGTTTCCAATTTCCAATCAGTATTTATTCAGACATGAAGTGAAAACAGTATCATCCAACAGTAATTCTTATTAGCATTACAACATATGCATCAGCTTAATCACAAAGCAAATCACAAAGTTAATTTTCATAAACTTTTGAATTTGCACTAAAACTACAGAATACTGCTGAACTAAGAGTTTTATCATATTACAAATTTTTTTGACCATTGTTGAGCTTTCTTCCATAAACATAATATTCAGAAAAAATTTTATTTGAAAGCTATTTTAAATTCCACAGCTCTTTCAAGATAACTCACATTCTCAAATTACTCTGGGAAAAATCAAAGTTTAAAAACAGCATTTCTCAAGTCGTTTATATGGAATGTCAATGTTAACTCCTCAAAACAAATTGAACCACCTAACATTTTGAAAAGTTGTTTGATGGTGGGGCACAAATATGATTGTCATCAGAGCAATACACAGCACTCTCAGCAAGTACTTCAATCACAGAGAGTACATCTATTTGCAGTATTTTTTAGTTCTGTGTTCATTGACATAGTACACACTTTCTGGATGGACTTGTAGTGTTCAAGAGGCCCTGAAGAACAAATACATTTTTGCTCATTTTTGTTTTTCCTACCCTCCCCCTCACCTCTGAGCAGCTATTATCCTTTGCACTTGCAAAATAAAAGAAAGAGTTACTGCAAACTTAAAAATATCCTCACCGTATCCATTATAGCTTCTGGACTTCTATCTTCTTGTTCAGCTAAAGCTTTATTGATCGCTTGTACAGAATCTTCTTTTAAGTGCTTTGAAAGATCAGTTCTTGATGGCTGTTCTAAATATTCTGGTTCTCCTGCTTGAACTTAGTGACAGAAATAAGATAATTCCATATGTTAACAGAAGCATGAACTCTAAATTCAGCAGTTTTATTTGGATCATCATCTCATAGATAAGGTAACCCACACACAAGATGCAGGGTAGGTCACATCATTCACAAATCCAACATTTCGTCAGTCTATGTCTCATGACATTTTGAACATTTTCATATAAATTGACTCGTAATTTTACATTAGGAACAAATACACCTGTACTGACAGGAGATCCATTAAGGCTTGAGTAAGGGGTGTTCAATCATGTTAGGGACAACTGAGAAAATAAATGAGGCTCTATGTAGATTTTAGTAGTACACTAAATGCTCTGCAAACGCTTGACTTCCAGATATATTTTCACTTTGCAAAATAATCACGAAATAAAAAATAAGCACAAAACTGTGAGAGAAAAGGCAAAATAAGATAAAGAAATAGAAAAAAAAAAAAAAAAGAAAAACCAGATTAAAATTCAGTTACCTTAGTCAAGTAAATAATTAAAATTCAAGATTACACAAATTAGTACTTCTTCCCTTTTCAAGCAGCTAAATAATTTATATGCAAACCAATGATTTTTCATTCTATTCCTTTTGCAAACAAGTAGAAACAGCTAACCTGGAGCAGGTGAGGGTGCTGGAGCTCTGGGAATCTGAGATAGCAATTTTTCCTGCTGTGCTTTCTGAGCAAGTTCCGCATCCCATTCTTCAAGTTCTTTTTCAAAACGTTTATTGTCTTCCTTAACATAATCCCGTAGATCAGAAGGCAGTGTGTCCATTCCTACAAGTACCTGCCCCGTTTCTTTGTTAAACTCCTCTGTAGTAAAATACAAAATATATTTCAGACAAAAAATAGGGAGAAAAAAAATATATGTTAAATTTTCTCAAGGGAATTACTTAAAGCATGTAATACTACATCGATTCTCCCAAACTGTCTTACTTTTAGTTTTTCTTAACATCTATTGGGCACTCTTCTGCTAATTGAGCATATTGCTACTGCTCTCTCTTGTCTCTTCGGACAAATTCTTAGGCATCATCAGATCATTACTACTTTGAACAATAAGCCTTCTGGACCTCTAGAGGTCCTTTTCAATCCCTATGATTCTGTGACAGTATATCAGGTACTGGAGGATTAATCAGCTTTAACTGTTCCCCCAGCAAACCCACCTCCAAATTACAACAGAGCTCATAAACTTGATAGCTGCAAGTCTACTATTAACTTGGCAGCATAGAAACATCAAGGTTATTATCAGTTTTCAGTTAAAAACTGAATGCACATTCTAGCTTTTAACTCCATGAACAAACTGGAACATAAAGTTTTCAGTCATCTGTTATTGAGAATGAGGAAGTACTGTAACAGGCTACCCAGAGGAATTTTGAATGCCCCATCCCTGGAAGTGTTTAAGGCCAGGTTGGATGGGTCCCTGAGCAATCTGATCTAGTACTTGATCTGGCGGCTGGCAATTCTGCCTGTCTCAGGGGGGCTGGAACTTGATGATCCTTGAGGTCCCTTCCAACCCAAGCCACTCGATGATTCATTCTACAGTTCTATGAATCTGGCCATTTTCAGTCAGACCCCTAACAAATGTTAACAGGGCCTATAATTATCATACTACGGGCCTTTCCGCTCCCTCCCAATATTTTCACAAGAGCCTTATAATCACATATAACTACATAACCTGAAAAAAATATATATATCAAAATCCATACATTTCTTTACTTTAATATATGGTTGGCAGGTAGATCTAGGGATATATTTCAATACCCTGCAAAAAATGTCATGTTTCTCCAATAAAGTCTCCAATAAAGTTCATGCGAGTCCCAAAGCTTATGAAGAAAAGAAAATTTTAATGTCAAGGGTCACTTCTGCATTTCCTTATTTCTATTCTACTCTTCAGGAGATAACACCTCCAAAACACTGAGCATATGACGATCCAAAATCTTCAGAAATTAGCAAACTTACTTAATTTTGCTCTCTTAATAATACAGAAACACTGCAATTATCGCTATTAATCTGAAAGTTGAAAATAAATTATTTAATCTGTAGAAGCAATTTCACTGACAATTGTGACTATAAATTGAATTTTCAATAATTTTTAAAGCCATTTTGAAGATCTGGAAATCCACCAGGAAAACGCTCTTCTTATAAATGCATTCAGTAATTCTATATTATGCTGAAAACATAAACATAATGTTACCTTCTATCAAGTACTGTTCCTTATCATTGATATACATCAAACAGTATGCACTGGCATTCCTGTAACCACCAAAAGAGTCCCGTTCCAACTCTTCCCAAGTTGACTTTGTCACAGAAATGTCATTGTACTTCATCCATCTGTTCTGATGGTGGTCATAAATATAGGCCCAGTAATGTCCTGCATTGGCTTGACCTTCATGAACCAACACAGCATGCAATCTATAAGGAACCTAAGAAAACAAACAAAATATCATCAAACTCTCCTTGTCAGCATTTTGTTCTGACTATCCACCAATAATAATTGCTTCATTAAAAGTAACAAAAATAAAGAGGATCAAAATATGACAGAGAAAAACCAAAAAGCTAAAATCAGCAAACCATTATGCAAAATAACTTTGAATTATTTAAGCTACCATTATGAGCTAAAAGAGATCTTGAGTACATTAGTAAGCCTGCAGAAGAAATGTCTGCTCTGCTATCTTTACTGCAAGATAACCTCTTTTGTTAATTTTTTTAAATATTTGTACTGTTTTTGTATCTCCAGAAGGCTGAAATAGAAGAAATAGAAGGCTGGAACACATAAAGAGGTCCTCTCATTATCCTCCTGCAGAGAAGGAAGATAATTTTTTGGACCAGTGTAAAAAGTATCACAGGTTACACGTGCTCATTGACAGGTAAGAGGAATGAAATACTCAGCTCCTACTTAAGTCATTGGAAATTTGAAGAACAGAGAGTAGAATGAGTGCTTCCTTACTTAGAAACATTTTAAAAGTATCTTAGTGATTGGCCTGTTTTAACCTTCTGAAACAGTACATGCAACATAATAGAAAAAACTAATCTTCCCTCCTATGCTCAGCATGCCTGAATGATAGCAGCTTAGCTAGGATGAAAAACCTGACAACTTTTACTGCAGTAAAAGTCTGTACTGTGATAAAACAGCTACTTAAAAAGCTGTAGTAATTTTTTTTTTTTTTTAATTTCATTTAAGCACCAAAGTAATCAGTAACCCATAAATACACATCCAACTATGACTTAAACTCCCTGAAGTTATTTTTAACCTCCTTATTCTCCTTCAGACTATATGGAAATGCTGAAGATTTTGCAACCGCCTTTGAACTGTAAAGCTGGCTGACTGCACTGCAGCTAAGTCAAACAGACTGTCATCCTAGAGACCAAACCGCACTGTAAATCTCTCAAACCCAAGAAGAAATTCAAGCAAGTCCTTAAATCTGAATGTGCTTGGGGAAGGGGGGTTAATATCTAATCAAAACCACATGAAAGTTTTCTTAAAGATACTGCAAGTCTGTGCACGTGCATATAAATATACACAGATTTTGATTAAAAATGGTAAACCAAGTCTCTTGAGACTTCAATGATAAAATTTCCTCACTATAAAACAGAACAATACAATCCCGGGTGAATTTAAATACTTTCACTTTCCTCCAGCTCTGAAGGGCTGACTGGCAGTCATCCACGCTCAGTTTCCAGGCATATGGCCCCCAAAAGTCTATGACTCAGGGACAGGCAAGTTTGATACACACAGGCATCTCTCACAATATGACTTATACCAATGACAATTAAAGGCCGAGGGCAACAGACCAAATAAGCAGTCTGCATTAAGCTTCATAGCTTACACTTACTACTTACGAAATAGAAATGGAACTTCAATACCCTCTTCACTTGCAGTTACAGAACAGATATATATCAGGGCAACAAAACAAAACAAAAAGAACATACCCCAAACCAAAATAGCAGCCTGATGGAAAAAATTATGAAAATCAGAATGGCATCCTTGCAATGCTAACAATACGACTGACATGAAGAACACTTCACAGTGTGCATCAACGGCCAGCTTATTATTTTAAGAAGAGTAGAAGGATTAGAAACAATAAATTCTTAGACAAACAACGTTTTCAAATGGTACTTGTGACATCTTTGATTGTATGACTTTACCTGGTCCAGTTGCCAGTGAACTAGTATGTTACATGTTTGAATGGCAAAACCAGCATAAGGGGATAAAGCTCAATCTCAGCATCTTCAGTGAATAGTCACTATAGCAAACCTCTTCACCATCACAAACCAACTTGGGTGTGTTTTTCCCTTTTTGGTTTCTACGTTATCAACTTAGAAAACAGAGGGGAACGTTCCTTCTTTAAGACATGCACCGTAACCTATCAAACAGGTTATTGCTAAAGTCACCTGTGGTATTAGGGTAACAACCACTGCTCTTTAAATACAGAGTTCTTTGAACCATAAGAGGGAAAACAAGCTATGAAGCTTTCTTTAGTACAAACTGAGACTAGATGTTGCTTCTCCAGCACCAGCTGGTACCTTATTTTCCCCCACAGCACATTCATGGAAGGAAGAAAACAAAAGGGGAATGAAATAAGCAGTTGATAGAGTTTATCCATTCAGGAGGATGAAGTAAATAAGGAATTTATGTCACAAAGGGAATATTTAGCTATTGAACCTGTCTGAAATCACACACTGGAAGTGAAAGTTACTCTTCTGCAGCTCAACTTTTTCATTTGTATGGGTATTCTGGCACAACAGCAAAGAAGTGAGTGCATATAGCAGTCTCCTTTCCTTTGACTCACTATATATCTGAGCAACAGGATAGCTTAATATTCTTCCATTCCCTTGGAGATTTGCAGTATTGATCTTTTCCTCTAAATAATACAATTATAGGAAGTAAGAGCTTTTAATTTTGACTCATTAAGGTCTGGAAATACAAAATTAGACTTTTTAAGGAAAGTATTTCTATTTGCAGAAAAATAATAGAGCATATATGAGCTTTTTAAGAAGCTCCTTATTTTCTCCTCATGTTTTCCTTCTATTCTAAAGAAACTAAAGATGCCCAGAGTTCCTTTTAAAAAAAATGTCCCCTAACAATCACTTAGCAACATACATCGCTGCTTTCAGGTGTGGCACAGAAACATCCTCTGCAAAACTACATCTTCCTCTATTTCTGGAATTTTCTTTCAAAATAAAATAAAATAGAATAAAATCTACAATTATGGAAAAAAAGTGTTTTACTAAACAATCTAATTTTTCCAGAGTAATGACTGCTTGTTATAGGATGAATACATCCAAATGTGTTTCCTCCTATGAAAACATGAGCCAAAAAAGGCTATCTATTTGGGCATGAAAACAATAAATTTCTTCATTTTAGTGTTAGATTACGTAGACTGTAGCCTTCCTGTCACAAGTATTACTAAAAAATAAAAAGCCTGCCAGTAACAAGATTAAAGAAAGCCATCCTACAGAGTCTGCCTGAAAATCTTAGCAGCAGAGTTTAGCTGCCACATACAAGCTGTGTACAAAATGAAAACATACCTCAAGGAAAAATAAGATGAACAGATGTAACTTGGAAGGACAACAGTTCTTGCTACTAACAGAAAGTAACAGAGGAAGTAAGCTTTACCCTTAAACGTGTTTAAGAGAGTGAACATGAACATGTGAAGACGAGAAATACTACAGGAGCCACAATTCCAGAGTAAGGCATTCTAAAATTGCTATTTTGATTACAGAGCAGAAGAATTGCCCTAAAATTCTCCTTAGATTAACAAAACAGACAAAGGAAAACCAAAACACTAAAAAACAAAAGGAGTGACAGCATTAACTTAATTATTATTGTAACTACATTATTAACTAAAACCAGGAGCTGTAAATTCCCAGATCTCAGTACAGAAGTTGCAATTTGCAATGGCAGTAAACACTGAGTATAAAGCATAAGAAAATAATAGCTTTGTCACCATAAAGAAATTACACTACCTAGCAATCAGGTTGAATTAGGGTGAGAAAATTCTACTGTTGTATGAAAACTTAAGTTCTGCATTCAAGTCAAAAGACCTGATGGAACCTATTTTGGTTTTTCCCCACAAAGTTGCTAAAACTGACATACATCACGTTACATGCACCTCATGTCATGCGTAAAATACCGTAATGTTCTCTTTCATCTGACTGTGCATAATTAGGAAGCTTGCAAAACCCATTATGATTTTCCATAACATTTCTCAAGCCACTGTATATAATAGTTGTATACTTGCTCACTTCTCAAGCATCTAAGAATTTAGTAGAAGTGACAAAAACATCTACTTATCTGATGCAGAAAATATACTTACTTGGATCATTGTTTTGTCAAAGTACATCAATTCAATTGTTCGATGTATTCTAGATATACTTTCTTGTAAATCTAAAAGAAAAATAAGAATAAAAATTCAGTTCTATTAGGCTGCATAACTATAGGCTACATCTTTATTTTTTCTCATTAAAGGCTCAAACAAAGCTACATCTCACATTTTCTGCACCTGCTTAACTACCTATAGGCCAAACACCAAATCTCAAATGAGAAAGTAGACAGAATGATTTGTGATCCACTGCTGCTCATTTCCTAGAGCTCAACTAACTCCACTTTCACTGGAAAAACTACTTCATTAGTTTTTCCCATGGCATCAAAACAGACCATAAGGTCTACCCATTCCAAAAAGATTTTGCTCAGAAATGAGCTAAATTCTTCCTCACTGAAGGGGCTACTTAAACACCTCTGCAGAACATCAAGTTACAACACAGGCCCAGCCCAATATCACACTTAGCTAGAATGCATTTGCAGACAGTCCTTCAGTGTAGATTCCACTTCCATTTTGCTCTCTCCATTACCACGCACACAGAAACCTTCGACAGAACATTAATGCATACTACACTCAATGCTCAGCATCTTCAGTTTATATACCGCCAGTCTACTGAGATGTGTAACTAACTTCCCTTCCTATGTCCTAGAAGCAATTTGAGAAGCATGAAACAAACAACTCATCACACACACAGACATTAAGGCTAGTTCTCTCCCTTCCAAATTCCATAAATCCTTTCCAACTGCAACTACATTCTCCAGGTTGTGGCAATACCTCTAGTGTCGTTTTCTACTTCTGTCCTCCAGCGATGCAGGCAGCCTTCTAAGACAGAAAGCTCTTCTTCAGTGATGTGCCTTGGTGCTGGATGCATTGGCAGATCAGGAGGAATTCGTGATTGTGTGAATGGTTTATGTATTACAGATCTTTGTACAGGTGATGTGCTTGGAACATCTGAAGAAGAAGGCCCCTGCTGCTCTACTGTGCTGCATTCATTCAGAACATAAAATACCAAAACTAAATCAACAAGTATACAAACTAAAAGCCACACTATAAAAATAAGTTTTTCATTCAAATAGAAACATTTTAAAGGTAATTACCAACAGAGCAATCCAAAAAAAGGCACAGAAAATATCAATGCAAAGATTACTTTATAATGGCTGAAACTTTGTGGTGTACATGTTAGCACAATGACAACTGTGGTTGCTATTATCAAAGATAAAGGAATTGGATCAGTCAAGCCACAGTTTGCTTTACTTGAAATACTATTCAACACTTTCAAATAACGTCACAAAAGTAATCACTGTAGTTTGAAACATTCACTGCTAAACTGCAGACAGCAGAGTTACAGCAACTTGGTCTTTGGCCTATTGATTGTAAAATCCAATATATTTAGTTCTGTGTTTAACAACTTTCTCATGCCTTATACCTAGCAGACTTTCTTTTCCTTAAGAAAACTGTACGAAAGCAGCAGAACTTTAAAAAAGTGTTACGGATTTTTCTGCTCCCATTAAAAAAGATGGTGTTTATGCAATCCTAGGCAGAGCATGAATCTGAAGATCTTCCTAGCAATCCACTACTTATTTATGTTGGGTACTGCATCATGAGAAAGCCTGAGGAATCTGGAGTCTTCAGTAGCTGAGAAAGTTGACAGAACATTAGGAGATGTCACCCCATGTAATGTGTTCACATTTCTACAGGCAGAAATGTGAAAAAAAGTCGAAGTATTTGCATTTTTACATAATAAATTTTCTACACAGAAATTCAAAAAAAGTACAGTACTCTTGATATGGTATGTCATGTACTCATCACTACCTCTCAAACACTTTTCTTATCAATCAACAGTAGTTATACCAGCATTATATCAGTAAGATTTAAAAATATTTTGAAAGCTTTTTAGACTAATTTTCTTCACTTCTCTGAAGCACTAATGTAAACATCTTGACTGAACTAGAACCTATAACCCTACTTTCAGAATGCAAAATAAAGAGCTCTGTTAGAAATCGTTAGTGTCCACCTATCCTAATTGATACTCTACTTTATTAAGTATTACTAACAGTTTCTAGCTTCAACAATGAGAAGAATAACATTAATGGACATTTATCTCCCTAGTACTTTGGCTATTATGAATTTAAAAACTCAATTCAAAATCTCAGTTAGAAATGTAAGGAGTCAATCAGAAAAGTTTAAGTCTCAGGCAAAGCTAAAAGAAACTCTACACCAGAAACCTGGAAGCTCCACAGCACATACATACTGCCCAAATTCAAATTCTTAATACATTCCACCTGGGAAACAGTAACCTCATCAGATATTGTGATTGTTTGGAACTGTAGATGTCCTTTCAGATAAGCAAAGGACAATGACCTACTGTTAAAAACTATACACGTACTGATGTTTAGGTCCATCAAGCACTACAGTTCTTGTGTTTTGTTTAAAAGTGGTAGTTTTCCACTAAAGAAGTACTTATTTATTATCCAGGGCATTAGACAGCCCTGGATTTTTAACATTTGGTTTTTGGTAACCCTCAGGTAGACACCTTGTTGAAACAGATTTCTTCCCCTCTCTCTCAGCTGCTGGGTTTGCACCGAGCACATCGCTGACATCTCACAGTGGAAGGAGGGTGCCCTTACCTGGGTGAGGTCTGGGCAGGCAGCGTCCCACTGGAGGGGGCACTAGCACCCAGGTCATCTACTGGAGACGTGCACACCGGCTTGCTGGAGGCAAACTCCAAGGCGTACTGCAGGACATCTACCAAGGGGAATCGTTTAGGACCAGAACCATAGCTTAAATATCTGTTAACCATAAAATGTATTAATGCCATCACTCACATATACAAAAAAAAAAAAAAGAAAAAAAAAAAAAGAAAAAGAAAAAAAAAAGGAAAAAAGAAAGAAAGAAAGAAAGAAAGGAAAGTACAACCGAAACCGAAACACACTCACACACACACACACGAAAGAATAAAAATCAAACAAAAAGGATTTTTTTTCTGGTTGACTTCAATTAAATAAAGCACGTCTTTCCTAGCAAGTTTCATGCATCACAACTATCACCATTAAATAGTTTCCAAAGGAAACACTAAAAGAAAAGAGATAAAGCAGTGAAATTTAGAGCAAATGACTACAGTCAAAATTGTAGAGTTATTCTGTTCTACAGAGCCTATAACATTATTTACATTTACATTGTGAACAGTTATCTATAGTACCGTTCTAATCTCTGCTGTAAAACCGTGAGATACTCTTTGAGTCTCTTGATTTCATCCCGTTTAATTCTTGTTAATTCTCTGTTTTTGTGCATATATCTGTAAAACATGAAGGTTACAAAGGTACATCAGCTCATATCATTTCAGCACTGAAACAGAAGTCTGCAGCCAGTCTCGCCACTTGGTGCTAAAAAATTACTCTCGCTCTCCAGAACTTCTTTTACCTACAACACATTAAATAATAAAACAGAGCTGAGAAGTAAATAGTAAGCCAATTAAGCCTCCCACCATACCTTTTAGTAGAGACTTTATCCCCAGTATCAAGAGCTCTGTTCATATAATGTACGTGTCTTATACATGTATTACAAACATATCAGAAAAGTGCTAAATTAAGTGCTTTTAGTAGCAGCCATGTAGCAATACTCTTGTTTCACTGTTTAGGCTCACAAATAACATTTAGTAGCTAACTGAAAGCCATGATGATAGTTCACCTCTACATACAGACACCATGCACTGATGCTGCAGATCCTTACATTCTGAGTATCTTCATACCATGCAGTCTATCTGGAACACCATGAAATAGCTGACTTCTCACCCTCTTTCCCGAACTGACCAATAAACACTGCAAGACAGTGACATTTTTCAGAGTATTTTGCCCATATATACAACTATCTAGCAATAAGTTAAAAACTGGAACACATGAAGGTTTGGCATGATGTAGCATTATGTCTTAAATTGTCATCTAAGTGTATTTTCTGAAACCATCACTAAAACCTACGAAATTACAACTTTTTCAGCTAGTACAGAAATTTACTAGATACATTAGCAATTTTACCAAATTCTTGAAATTAAATTTATATTCATTCTAAGACTTTGTTGGTAATAATATACTGTACCTGTCCAGATACAAAATTGGAGGAAATTCTAATTTGTTGTGTATTTTCTCTGGTCTCCCCAAAGCCTGATTAAACTCAAATCTTGACAGCTCAAAAGTTAAGACGGGAGGAAGCTCAGTGAACCAGTGCTGAACAAAACAAAGAGACAAAACCCCACAGTGAATGCTTTCAGTAATAATCATACAGTAATTGCATACTGACACAGCTATGGAAGAAATTACTTCTAGAGAGTCCATCAAGCATAAGTTTTCCAAAGTTCCCATATTTTCAATTTCACTGAAAATAGAGACAACACGTTACCTATGCACATCAGAGCATTTCAACTCATTTACTGTTTACTGCATTAGATTAGAGCAGACTGGAAGGCTTCTTAATTTTTCACATTCATCTCTCTTGTACTAAAAGCAATCTGCACTTGAATGTCCCTACCTTTCCAAGTGTCCTATTCTCCTTCAACTCTCAAAGGCCATTGAAGGACTTGTTTATATTTTATGAAGTGTTCTTCCCTCAAGTTCTTTCAGATTTGAGTTTCTGACCTTTTCACTCAACTGATAACACTCAAAGTTTCTAATGACCTCCTTCCTCATAAGGAAAATCAGCAAGTAAGTGCTCTGTGCCAAATTAGTTAAGTGCTATTACTGCTGTAAAAGCGATACTTTTTCTGGAAATCTCATTTGTACAAATAACATCTTTTAAAGTTTCTTTTCTTTTCCCTAATCACTGCTAACCTGTCCATTAACCAACCCATGTTATTATCATCTCAACCCAGCTTCCTCCAGGTATTCAACACAGGTCTATCCTTAGCCTCTTTTCATATTTCGTTTCTTAGTAAACAAAAATACAAGACAAATTCAGCTCCATTAGAGTTCTTTTTTTCCCCCCTCCATTCTCCAAAACAAAAGGCTTGGTCTATCCATTTATGGATGTGTAATATGTTTTGTATGCAAGCTTTTGATTGCTGTGGGCATGACTGTCACACAATTTTGCTGTAAGCGGCAATGCATTTGACTTGGAGCTCATTTTAAGCTTTCTATCTAGTGAAATGTCTCAAATGTTCTTTTCACATAACACCTCCATAACAGGCTTTTCTTTCTTTGCTCATGGTTAAAATTCTAGTCTAGGTTCTCACCATTCCACATCTCAGAGCAATGTTTCCTCTTTGCCCAGCCTTAGCAGTCACACAAACAGCTATCAAGGAAGTTGCTGAATTTTCCTAGTTCGTTACCATCAGCATCGCTCTCTTCCTGCATGCAAAAGGAACTGCTGTGCCTTTTCTTGCCTATGTTAGCCTTTACTAACTATTCCTTAGTTTTAAAGGAGACAATTTCTAACTTAAGTCTTCCAACTCCTTCACACAGCAGTATATTTCAATGCTAAAATTAGCAAAACCAAATCACAATCCTTTCCTAAAGCCCTTCTATTGCAAGGTCCCCAAACCATTTAATGACTAAACTGCTAACGTGCTGAACTCATCAACATCAACAATGCAGCTGATAAATTTGATCTAGTCTTCTCAATACTTCGAACCCTATGCACACACACTGACCTCCATCTTCTCCTGAATTTGGATTTAATTCCTTGAGACAGGCAATGCTCTCTTTTCCATGTTTGAATATTAACTCACATGTGGATATCCTCTAGTGCATGGCTGAGCCTTTTACACACTACTTTTATAAAAATAGTGAACTAGCTAAATATTCCATTAAAAGCAGTAGTGGGAAAAAGGATGAATGAATCTTTACACACGACAACCACATCAACATCATTACCTTTAAGATTGGTATCTAGTAACTCTTAGGAATGCCACTTGAAGTCTTCCTCAACAGAGATGCACTTTGACAAAATTACAATTAATTCAGTTTCCTTCAGAAATTCCAAATCTTCTACTTTTGAGGCATTAATGTTTAAGCAAACTAACAGCTGCAGCCACTACAAATACATTATTTAATTCCAGGGAAATATAACCTGTTTAGGTGACCCTATAGTAATAACAATTGTTTTCTAGATTAGACTTAATGTTACTTTTCTCATTTTGCCACTGTTGTCAATACGATTACTTCATTTTCACACACTAACCTAAACTAATTAAAACACAGCTTCACAGAGCTCAAAGAGTAACGCTCTAGAACAGTATGTGATTCCATCCCCTGTACAAACATTTTTTAACCATTAAAGGTTAAAAAAAACCAACCCAAAACAAAACAAAGTCTGACATTTCTAGTCAAGCATTAACAACTGAACTGACATTTTATGCATGAATGCACACAGACTTTAAGTTCAAGACAGCCTACAGTCCATAAGATGGACAATATTGTTCTCACTGTACCTACATACAAGATTTTATCTTGCTTAAGGAAATCAAACTTTGAATTGTGCCAATATATTTAGGTATATTTTTTTTCTTTTTGTTATATTTCCAAAAATCTACTCATTTTTAGAAGTAATTTATATAAAGTAATAGAATTAAAAAAGAAAAAAGAATTTGAAGCACCCTGGGAGAGAAGAATATAGTAAGATGCAATAATACATTTGACAATGTGATAATTGAAAACATATACATTTGCTAACATCTAATTTGGTTGATCAGTATTCGATAAGCATTAACTGACCAGAAAAAGCAACTGCAAAAGAGGTGCTACAAAACTTCTGTTGTTAACACAAATTTTAAGTGAAACTTCAAATTAGAGTATGATATCAAGGTGTATCATCGGGGTTGGTAATTAAATCCTGCATACTGAGATTATTAAAGGCTGCAATATTTCATTATTGCAAAAGATTGGAAAAAACTACATCTGTTTTTTTTTTTTTTTTTATTTAAGCAGAAGAAACCTCTGAAGATTTTACATCTTTAAAGTAATTGTGATGAAACATGAGTGACTGTGTGAAGTACAAGTAGTTCAGCCTTTGCAGGAAATAGGAATTATTTTATTTCCACATCAATAACTGATATGTTACTGAAAGGAGTCCTGCCAGAGAAAAATGCTGGACATACACAAGCATGACAACAAAAAGAAAGGACAAATCAGAATACACCTCTTTGTCCTACAACTACCATCAATCCAACTTCCTCTTTTCCCTAACTTGTTATTACTTCTGCTCAAGAAATTTCATTCATCACCTTGACTCAACATCACAAACTGCCTATCTCACTTCCTAGAGGGGTGCCATCTTATTCCCTCCACCCATGCTTACAGCATGCTCTGATATTTGGGAGGAACAGCACTGGAACGTTTGGAAGGACATACCAGGAGGAACAGCAGCTCTTAAGAGCAAGTGCTGCCTGTCCACTGCAGTTAACAAAAGAGAGAAGAATTGTGCATAGCAATAGGCAGAGAAAGATGCTGGAAAAAAAAAAAACAGTAAAATGGGAGAGGGTAAAAAGTACAGCATGCTGAGAAATTACAAGAAAGAGCACAGAGGAATAATAACAACTCTTTGAAGCAATGGTCAAACAGACAGCATGCACATGTTGTTTATTGCATGGCATAGGACAATAAGTCAGTAAAAGCAGTGATCAACTACCACAGGACGTTATAAACCTGACATCTTTGGAGATCAAATATCAGCAACAGGCGGGAACCAGCCTGTGTCAATCACTTTAAGCAGTGCTATCATACCAAAAAATAATACTCTTGATACTCAAAAGAAAGTACAAGCCCCTAAAATTAACAACCCAATTATGCCAAACATCAGAATGTGCAGAAGAATTAATTGTGGTCATAGAACAAAGATGAACAACAACAATAAAAGAATCCAAGTGAAATACATAGAGCACTACAACAACATTATAAGAGATGTTGCTCAGGGGCATTCAACTCACCTCCTGACCAGACTTTGCAGAGTTTTCTGAATGGAGAGATTCAATTTCCCCTTCTATCATTGCAGCTTCTAGGCACTCATGCAGATCTTTAAAGCCATTAACCTGTAGTGGATACTGGCCAAACATTTCCGTGTTTTCAAATTTTTTACCTTCATAGAAGAAATTAAACAGATAAGGTGTTAAGAATTAACATTTACTTTTAAAATAA
Organism: Chrysolophus pictus; assembly: GCA_037305975.1. Taxonomy (NCBI): domain Eukaryota; kingdom Metazoa; phylum Chordata; class Aves; order Galliformes; family Phasianidae; genus Chrysolophus; species Chrysolophus pictus. The sequence goes on from CM074576.1 coordinate 97,274,674, forward strand.
TAACAACAATAACCAACAAAAATACACACCAAAACATCTAAGAAAACTAACACAAGGCAAAACAAAAATGATAACACCAAACAATTATAGGTCACCTGGCCTAATCTATTGGACAATATTCTTATTTTCTTACTGAGCAATTGATTCATATGTATGAAAAGAAGGTAATACTATCCACCTTAGATAATTTATTTTATTTCTATATGTAATCACAATAAGCAAAACTCAAAATGTTTTATGTATGTAAAATTGTAGTGCCAAGTCAAAGCCCTCTTGCAAATAGCAGCTGAATAATAAAACCCTGCAAATAGCATCAGCAAAGTCATTGGAATTGCTGGTAAGATGCAGCTCTTCGTACAAGTATTGTTTGCAAAAACAAACCACAAGAAGAGAATATTCATTATTTCCACCCTGAAAAGAAGATCATAACTTGGTTACAGTGTACAAGCTCAAACATGATGAGAAATATAACTAGCAGGTGATTTCAATTTATTTCATCCTGAAGTCAGTAACAAGTCTTCTTGCATCAGCCAGTTTCTCAGTGTTGTCTCTTTTTTGTAGTTTTTGTTTTGTTTGTTAATATCTCCTCAATAGAGATGTGATTGTGAAGGACAAAAGAATCTAAAACCAAAGGAATGAGAATGCTAGCTAGTAGCAAGGAATTCAGACAACAGTTTTTGAATCTGACAACAAAGCATTAAAGTGTTCTAGGCCAAGGGACAATCTGGAAGACACTTTAAAAATTATAGGTTCTTCACTCAAATGCATCTCAACAATTATTCGCTCTCTAGACAGGGACAGAATCAGCAACATTAAAAATGCTTTCACAGTTTCCGGCCACTGGGAAATATAAAAGGCTGCATTTCCACAAATTATACGCCGGTTAGATAAAGGAAAGCTTGTTGTACATTTCTCTGACTCCTCAGCACACTCTCTGACACTGCCCTTGAGCAAGTTTCCAATGGTTCCTTGAACAATACTTTAAAGAAGATGAGTTATCCACACCAGAAATTGTGCAGACAAATAGAAGTGAGAATTTAAATTCTGTTAAATGAAGAAGACTGAGAGAAACTAGCTCAATAAAATGTAGTCACTTGTCTTCTGTATACCTTCTGTATACAACTAACAAATGGCAAAAATGCCCTGATGATCAGTTTTTGTAAACATTTTTGGTCTGCAACTCACCTTAACTTCTATTACACTTCAGGACATACTCAGCTTTTGAAAGGTAATGAAACAGTCATTCATGATGGCTGAAGTTCACTACATTCACTATTAGCCTCATCTTCTCAGGACAAACCTTTTGACACATTCTGCAGGTGTATTCTCCAAGTGTATTTTTGCAGACAGCTAAAAACATTACAACTGCATCATTCATCTGTGCATTTAGACTACCACTGAAACCTGTAAACCAAATAAATTCAGGCATATACCTTCAAGTACACCAACTGCTAGAAATCGTCCATAAAATAACTCCACCATTGGGTTCTTTGGTTTTTCTCCATCCCTGAAAACAGAAAGCACATTAGTACAAGATCACAGAAAACCATCAATTCTTACAAAAATTTATTATAGAAATGCTGACTATTTTACTTAGTTACAGTTCACTGTTTTGTACTTTCCTCTAATGATAATAACAACCATTCACATATTTGCAATGGTGAATATAATCTGAAAATTAAGTTTCAGAAGCACTTGATTTTAGCAAAACTTACGTAAATCAAATTCAAATCAAATTAAATTAGAGTGGTTAAATTGTACATAGCCTTGTAAAAAAAATACTTTTTCAGACACTATAGAAACAAATATATGCTCAAAAAGCAGTTTACAAGTAGATGTTCACTTACACAAACTACAAGCATTCATCTTTTGAGAAGAGAAGCAGGAGCAAAGTTTTGAAGAATTTAAACTACGGTATTGAAAATTAAACTGCATTCATTCAAATGAAAAAAAAGCTTAACATTACTGACAACACATATCTCTACTGTTTATATATTCTGGATTTTTAACATGGAAGAAGAAGGTGAAAAAGAAAATTCAGAAAATTGAAGTTATCAGCATACAAAGAAAATTACATTTTAACTAGTACAGCTACAGGCTTGGATCTTTTTCAGCCATACAGTTAAAAGAAGATTTGGTTTGTCTTTTCCTCAACTAAACATTCAATAGACAGAGCTAGAAAAAAAATCTTACCTCTCTTCTTCAGCTTTGATTTGGAAAGCATCTTCTAACCAATCTAGTAATTTGTGTGTAAATTCACTAACATCTTGCTGTTGGAAAATATTAAATAATCAGTAAGCATTCACATATAATACAGAATACAGTGGTGTGTCACTTTGCAGTATCAGCATAGCAGTATTCCCCCCCACAAGAATTCCAGAGTCACACAATGCCGAAGACTATGCCGTGGTTTTTGTGTTTGTTTGTTGTTTTTTGTTTTTTTTTTTTACACGCAGCTCTTAGAGCACATTAATGTTCTAGTGCTCCTCAGCCTCTATATAGTCTTGTGATCCTTATTACTTGGACTCAGCTTTCACATCATTGCAGTTCAAAGGCATCTTATGAATCCTATTGTTCAAACCCTCTGGTATTCAACAAACAGTGACTAATATTACTTTCACCAGGCACTAACTTCAGCATGTTGTTGTAATTAAATACCCTAACCATATAACCTCATGCAGGAAGAACAATGTTTCTGAAGAAATAAAGTGTTTCTGAAAAGAGCAAAATCCTACTGTTTTATGATGTTATATGACCATATGAGAGCGTATATAATTTTGAATTAAAAAAACATAAATTACCTGTTGAGAATCATTTGATTTAAAAGCATCTTTAAGAATTTCAACCGCTCTAGATGGGTCAACATATTTTCTTTTTGAACCAACCAGAAGTGCAAACAGGTACCTCAATTCACGCATGAAAGGCAAATTCCTATGTTCCTGTATTTGAAGAATTAAAAATATTTAATAAAGCAGTAACAAAGATACAGTTTACAAAAGTGTTAGTGAATAAACTAAGCATATATTTTGCCAACTGTCAAACTAATATTTAAGTTTACTTCCATTACTATCAAGGTTGTGTTGCCTTGTCAGATTTATCACAGAACAAAAGCATATTTGAGGTTGGCAGGGATCTCTGTGTCCTTCTGCTCCAATCCCTGACTCAAGCAGGGTCAGCCAGAGCATGGTGCCCAGGTAGCTTTTGAAAATCAGCAACGAGAAAACTTCACAACTCTTTGGGAAACCCGTGCCAGAGCTCTGACACCTACAAAATAAAGACATGCTTCCTGATGTTGCAGGAACATCCTGCTCCAGTTTGTGCACAAGACCTCTTGTTATTACAAAATAATGCCCTATTTACAAAATAATGTAGTTATCTGGAAAGAAAATTACACTTCAGAAACTGAAAGCTTTTTGAAATCACATCGAGATGTGACTGTTTAGCTTAAAATAAGGCCGAATGAACAAGTGGACAGATCTGTTAATCCCAAACCTACTTACCACTAAATCTTATACACTCTGGGCAACAAGCCTAAATTCTCTATGCTTATTTCTATTAGGCCCGTATAATGAAGAATAAGTAAACTGAAACACAATCAATCACAACATAGATTAATCCACTGGTTTAATGTGGAGATTAACTATCACTCTTAGTCCTCAGCGGGTAGCAGACGCACTTGTGAAACTAAAACCCATGTAATATCCACTTGTAATTAGAACGAAGTATCATTCAAAAAGCACAGCTGTCAGATGCCCATCAAACTGGAATTACTTGATGACAAACATGCTAATCAAAGACCAGACTTGTTTAGTCATTCCCATGTCAATCCAGTATGTATAAAGCTTCTACTACATAAAGGCTTTATTTCAGCTTTAAATACCATGGCAGTGAGGAATTAGAACGTGTTCTTCGTAACACCTAGAAACTACTTCTAGTCATATAAATTCTCAACAAATTTTCTTTGCTCTTTTAGTCCACTCTGCAAAACACCAATTATAACCAATGTTCACAGGAAAGATCAAAGGCTTCACCAAATGCCATCCTAACTCTACAATGAATTTTCATAATTTAAGAAAATAATTTAGTCTTCCATTTACATTTTTTAAACAATTTATAACTATAAAACAGGAGAACTAACTGTGATTCATTCTTATAATTTTCATAGAGTGACCTACTAAAGATGAACAGAATTTCAAATTTTACCTACATTTTATCAAGAATCTTCTGTAGTACCAATTATCTATTCATATGCATAACATAGACAGTTGACCACAATGCTCTAGACATCACCTCTGTACTATTAAATTGCAAGTACGCTGACAAGGAACACAACTGCATCAACCAAATTTACACTAATGATTTGGCTGACTGTCAGCCATGTAGTTTTCGGTTGAAGAAAAGGATACTGATTTCAGAAAGAGTACATGGAATAAATATATCTGTAAAGTCTAAAAAGGTTTACTAAAACTAGTAATTTTTTTTCTTTGAAAGTGCTCTTTTATGCATTTGTCATGATCCTCAACCAGAATATGCAGGTACCAGTACAACAAACAGTGATTTTCACTAAACAAGGCCTAAAATCTTCAAGTGGATTTAGCTGGGTCACAAGAGTTGTATATTATACAAGGAGTTGTGTATTAGAATAAAAGAACTGATGAAGTAAACACAGCACAGCATAAGGTCTCAATTTTAAAGCATGCTCTATGTGCAACAAGAAAAAAGTTGAATTCAATTTTAAAATAAAAGTTATATGGAAAATTCTTATCTAAGATGTTCTCTAATTTATCACATATCTTGCCTGCATAAGCACCTTCTTAATGCAGTGATGTTGGGACAATTTATGATTAAGGAATACTTCTAAAACAATCTACATATTTGATACATAGCAAGCATTCATTATTGTCAAAAAGTATGCCAGCACACTGGCATACCAATAATGTTGAAACAGCAAACAATGTCCTAACCTGTAGCACACTAACTCTTTTCCTATAATAACTGAACATTTCTTGAAAATCTACTCTACATCAAATATGTTTGTGGCCTCCCTGATTACAGCAAAAAATACCTCATGCTTTCATATGAACAGATAACTGGGAAAGCATATAGGATGCAATAACTACAGAGAATCATATTTTGTTCCACAGGAAGAAGCTAAGTGGTACACTAATGAAGAAGAATGAATTTCAGAAAGGAAGAAAAGTTGATTTGAGATTTTAAGTGTATATTGAAGTTTAAAAGTCAAGAAAAGCAAAGTTCAATCAGCTGAAGTAAGCGCATGTGGGTTTTGTTGTTTTTGTGGTGGTTATAGTAGTTTTATTTGTTATGTCACAATTTTTACCAACGATTTCCAGATAGAAAATTTTGCACTTAAATTTGAATTCAATATATTGATAACAGATGACAGAAACACTTCACTGTGCACTGAAGAGCAACCACATGCTTTAATTCTATACTACAACACTGTTACAATCCTAGCATTAAACTCTACTTTCTGTCAACAAGAACCAAAGCTGAGCTTATTAAAACTTGTTCTATGAGCAAGGAATATAAGTCACATCCAGGATTTAATACTAGATGGGGGGGAAATAAACAATACACCACACATACACACACACAGCATGAAGAAACCACCACCACCACCTACAAAACAAACAAACAAACAAACAAACAACACCACAGTAGGTAAAAATATTTGTTAAAACAAGTATGCAGACAGAAATAAATCCCAGGGCTTTTTTATTCTTGTTATTTCTCCTCTCAAAATATTTTAATGTTAATACAATCCTTTTTCAGCTTCAGGTATGAAATACAATTATATGGATTAATTACAATTCCACTCTGGAATCCAAGTTATGTTTAAACATAAGAGAGGATACAAACTACTGCCAGAGATTCTTACTAGTAGGCTTGCAAGCAAGCACGGTTCCTACATGCATCCTACAATTTGCTGTCTCATCATCTCATATAATCATTACATGTTTGCAATGATAAGAATTTCTAAGAAATAGCACTTTAGAATTGGTAAATGAATATGGCTGCTAGTGGCAATGCTTGAGTAAGATATTTCTCAAAGACAACAGCTTGTAATTATCATCTCTTACCTGTGAACTGCCTTGTTGGAGCAAAACATGATTTTATCCTGTCCTTCTTACTAGAATATACCAATCTGTCATCCTCTTCTGATATGCTCCTAACTCTATTGATGCTGTATTTTCACAAAATCTCATGATTTAATGCAAACATTTTTTCTTAAAGAAAACAAGTGACAACTTGCTCTTTAAGCAGAGGGGGAGGGGAGGATTATACAGTTCTGACTGAACATGCAGCTTCCCTTTTATGGTGCATACCTAAAGGTTTAGAAAATGGACACCATCTCTATTTGTTTTCTTTTGCTTTTCAAATTGCAGCTGTTTTTTCCTAGTGAACATTCCAGTCAATCTTCCAATGCCAAACAACTTTAAGCCAGGCTGTCAACACACTCTCTTTGTAAAATCTTAAGGAAATGGGCAAAAGACAATAGTCTTATTTCAGGATATGCAAACAATCCACTGCTTTGCATTGCTGAAAATTATGATCCTAGATGCTTTTACATAACATACAGCAACTTCCTCCTCCCATTTCTTCCTTACAAAAGAATGCGTAACACAGAATTCATTGTGTTCCCATGCATCTTTCCTCAGAGGATATCCTCTAAAGAAAAATAACTTGGTCTATTTTGTCCCACAGTTCATGACCATTCCTCCACATTAGTCTGAGATTACAAGAAATCTGAGCCAACTCTTTTACTCCCCAGTTCTCTATGAATACCACAATGAACACTGGAGAATTTATGTTTACTATCACCTTGCTAAAAGGCTAGAAGAGGCCAACTAATAATCAAAGGCTTATTCTCAGATCTTGAATTGCAAATAATTAACACACACTCCTTGTCACCAGTACCGTTACAGGTAAAACTACACTGCTCAAAACTATGCAGAGTAACCCAAAAGTATGCCCATATCTGCAGTGTGAGAGGATCAGAATAAAGCATGTTTGTTCATACAAACTACTTCCACATTAAAACCGCACGCTCACTAGTGTCAGTGCTACCACTATCAGAGAAGCCCATTCAACCAATCAAGTCCAAACAGCATACTATACTTAGCATACTATGCTAAGCAAATTCTGTAGGCCAGGATGTTAAGAAAGTACTACTCTATCGCGTAGCCAACATGTTTTAGGTAAGTTCCGTAATAGAGAGCTCAGAGCAGTGTTAATTGGCATCTATAAAATGTGCTAATTTGAGCTACAAAGCAGTACAAAATTCAATTACAATAGAGAAATGTCCTCATTAACCACTAGGGGAAGTCAGCTCCTAATTTACCTTTTGGTTTCGGGGCAAGTCTTGAGCATTTGCAGGAGGATTGAAATTCAAAACTAGCCTTCGAAACTCCAGTAGGTTAAATAATGACTGAAAGGGAAAAGAAAAAAAATGTTAAAGCACTTCTGAAAACTCTAAAAAATCCTTCAAATGTGACAATAAAATAAATACTAATATACAACTCTAAAGTTTCATTTCAGAAGCTGTATTATTTCACTTAATTTGATGAAACATTTTCAACATTATACAATTATTTTTACAAAAAAATCCACAAAACTTTAAAATTTAAAAACATCTTAATAACCATGTGAATGGAACAAGAATGATGTATGATAGGTAGAAGAAATTACTTTTCCACAACAAGTATTTTATTAATCGCATAGCCATTCATTTTCAAATCAAAATGAACGCTTGTTTGGCCATGGGAAATTTGTTTTGTAGCTTCTCTATAATTTACCTCCTCAGTGGAGAGTGGCTATATCTTTGTACACATAACCTAAACCCACTTACAATTATTTAAAATATTTGCATTCTATCAGTTCTTCCCATTATTGAAGGATATGAATAATGCACATTAGAGTAAAGAAACTGGGCTATGCAACTTGGCAAAAACTGCTGTTATTTTATGAACAATCGGACATGAAAACAGGTTTCTATGGGCACACCTACAAAGAACATAATACTGCAGTACAGAGCCTGGAACAAAAAGAGTATAAGAACAAGACTTGATCGCAAGAATAAAAGTTCAAAGCAGTGACTGAGAATTAACATCCTCAACACTTATGTAACTTCATCCTTGCTTTTCAGTACAGGAAGGAACTTCTTCAGTTAAAGTTGAAGTTCTAGAGTTTCTGAAAAGTAATTTAGGCTTAATAACATCACTTGATTACAATAGACCAGCATTTTGATGAAGAAAGGGTTACAAAAAGGATCTAATTTATCTATGTATGCTCAGAGAAATGCAGGAAATGCATCACTTTTGTTCATACAATCTATAACATTATTTTTTTTTTCCCTGTTCGCATATTGGCTACTTATTTTGGAAAGGCAGAGCTTGCCTAAACCAACAATTGACTTTGATCATGCAACTTGTCCTACACAGGCAAAAACATATGTCACAGACAACAGTGCATTTCCCAGGATTTCAACCCAATAATGCAAAGAAAGTAAAACAGATACTATGAAGACCCACTGGGTCTATTCTAAGAGTTTAAAACCTTTCGGAACAAGGAAAAGATGAATTTATGAGAAGTTGCAGCACTCCCAACTCTCCTCATAAAAGAGCCTTTTCTGAATTTGATGTTTCCCACACACCAGACTATAGAGCATCTCCAAAGTCAGAAGTCTACAGATGTTGTCCTTCCCAATGTTTTTAGAGTTAAAAACAAACAAAAAAAACCCACTCCTGCTAAACCACCAAGAAAATACTTTTCTTATCTTACTAAACCAATACAATCAAATAGGCAAGCTTTTCCTTTTTTTCCTTTCTGTTTTGATGTTCAGAATACAGGTTCCCATTTTATCCTTCCTCATAGAGAAGGAAGATTAAAACAGAGTTCTTTATTTACTTACTCAAAGCACAGAAAATGTTAATATTTAATTTAAGTGACATTCTAGAGGTTCATACTAATTGAAGTTATGTCTTATGATGTAACAGCATTCCACTGATGGGCTCTTCATCAACTAAAACATAGCAATGTCTTACGTACAAAACAAAACAGCTGCTGAAATATAATGACCAAAGATTGACCTCTCTCCATGACTAACCCAAGTGCTATCAAAGTGCCAAGCACAGAAAATCGTACCAAAGGTTATCATTTATGCCTGGCATTTGATCCACATTTCTTTCATATGCATATCTTTAACCCAGATTTCTCAACTGCGAACATACAGCTCTAGTAAGCTGAACTAACCTTTTTCTGAAAAGAAAAATAATAAAGATAGTTAAGGATAATTAAGGACTGATAATTCTTTTCTTTAGCTTTGTTCCATTCAAAATTATTTTGGGGATTTCTTAAAGGTACTGAGTTACAAAACTTCTCTTAAGAAACAGAAGCTAGTTTTACATGATGCACTGTGAATGTCTGTTCCAAGATGTAGCAGAACACTCATACAGTAATTCACTGCCCATAGTGCTAATGCTAACAGGACAGTCTCACGTCATAGCTCTTTTATGCCAAGCTATATCAACTTTAGGAAATTTCTCTGTATTTAGTAAAAGAGAACTTCCAAACGTACAATCTCAGCATGCCCAAAACCAACTAGTTTTTGTGCAGTAAGTACTTCAGACAAGAACTTATAAAAGAGCTCACCTAAATCCTCCTTGCAGCAGTGTTATAGAATCATAGAATAGTTAATTTGGAGGGAATCTTAAAGCCCACCCAGCCCCAACCCCCCTGCTTTGGGCAGGGCTGCCCTACCACCAGATCAGGTTGCCCAGGACACCATCCAACCTGGCCTTGAACGCCTCCAGGGATGGGGCATCCATAGCTTCTCTGGGCAGCCTGTTCCAGCACCTCAGCACCCTCTCAGTGAAAAATTTCCCCCAATACCTAATCTAAATCTCCCCTCTTTTCGAATAAAGCCATTCCCCCGATCCTATCACTATCAGATTGTGTAAAAAAATCAGTTCCTCTCCCACTTACGAGCTCCCCTCAAGTAATGGAAGGCCACAATGTCTCCCCAGACAAAGGTCTCCCCAGAGCCTTCTCTCCTCCTTCATAAGAGAGATGCTCCAGCCCTCTGATCATCTTCGTGGTCCTCCTCTGGATCCACTCTAACAGCTCCACATCTCTCTTGTGCTGGAGGCTTCAGGCCTGAAGGAATCTTGGTAGAAGAAAACATGCCTGATCTAAAGGGAGGATATTTCATATCTATTGGCCTCAATGGAAAACAAATAAGACCATTTACAAAAGTAACACATGCAACAAAAATTCCTCCATATGTTGATGTTTTTTTCTTCCTCCAGTCTATTTAAACTTCTAGGATCTCTCAATTATTTTACTATCCTATAGGATTTCATCAGGAAAACAGAGCTCAAGGATCCTATCAAGACCAATATTTAACTTTCACAGGAGTTAAAAAAAAATAATAAATCTTACACTCAATTACATTAACTGAACATAAATTCCTTGTTGCATTTAAATATTCCTAATTGTACAGTAGGACTACAGAGATATTAGGATTGAAAGGCACCCATGGAAGTCACCCTGTGCAACCTCTTACTCTAAGCAGCATGTAATGGTTTCATCCAGAACAGTGTCAATCATACACCATTTGTTTGTTGCTGAGTGATACATGCATGTCTGGGGCTAGACCAGGACACTCACTGGGGCAGGGCCACCACCATAATGGCACAGACAAGAAGGTGGGGCCAGAATGAGGACAGGGATCACTCCATACCATGTGGCACCACACGGAAGGCCATAACGCTGGCTGGGAGCAGCACTGCTTGGAGGCTGAGAGTATTGGTTGGCAGGGTGAGACCCTGTGGTGCGCTGCCAGGCATCGTGCTGGCATTGGGTGTCAGACTGCAGGTGGTAACTGCAGTGAGCCATATATACTGTTATCACTGCTTTTTTATTTCCACTTTCCTCATCTGTCTTAGCAAATATTTTTTCACTCATGAGTTCTGCTTTGTTTCCCATTCTTTCTGCTGTCTTACCGTGGGGGAGGGAATGGTCACGTGGCCATGCTGAACTGCAGTCTGAAGTGCAGTAGAGCCCATACAGTTTCTCTGGGCAGCCTCCTCCACTGTCTGTCTCTCCTCATGGAGAAAAGAGCTCCTTACATCCACAATGAATCTCTTGCCCCAACTGAAATATTTTGATTCACATCCTCCCAACATGCAGTGCTGTGAAAAGCCTGGTTCCATCTGGGCAATGGCCTTCCCATAGGTACGAGGTCCTCCCACAAGTCCTTCGATCCCCTCACAGGAGCGCTCCAGTCCCTAGGCAGTTCACTGAGTTCACCTCATCGTGTCAGTGACCTTCTTGTACTGTAGGTCCAAATCAAGCACTATGAATATCGAGGCACTAATGTTCCTATAGATCTACCACCTGTGCTTTTGCTCCTATGGACCAGGATGCTGCCAGCCTTCCTTGCTGCCAGGATCGGCTCCCTCTCAGCTTACAGCAGAGCTTTCCAGCAGAGCTGCTCTCCAGTTAGTACAGGCACAGAGACTTCCTCTTTCTTGGGAACATGTATTTGCATTTGCCCTTGATAATTCATGTTAGTGATATGGACATACAAGGGCTGCTCCAAAAGTAGCATTTCTTGTTTTATTACATTGGTCCACGATGTCAGTGGCAGATGTTGGTGGTATGGCAGGAGAGGCTGAACCTTCCCACCAGTATTCTATTACCTTTTGTTGTATTCAACACATGGAACCAGAGGGGCAGTCTGACAGAATGGTGTCTGACATGGAAGCATGTATGAAGCAAAGGTGTGCCAGTGAATTCCTCCATGCAGAAAAAATTGTTCCTGCTGACATTCATCAACACTTGCTGAATGTTTGTGGAAACCAAACGGCAGATGTGAGCACAGTGAGGCAGCGGTTGGTGTGTTTCAGCAGAGGCAACAGCAACATGAAAGACTAGCCACTTTCCAGACAGCCATGTACAGCTGCCACACCACAAAATGAAGAGCAACTTGATCAGCTCATCCAGGCAAATCACCTAATGATGGTGACTATGTTAAAAAATAGTGTTTTGTAGCAGAGAATTTGCTCTATCCAATAGTGTTATTGTGCTCTTCGTATCCCATGTTGTAGTTCCCATGAAAATAAGTAAGAGGCATTGTTTTCAGGGCAACCTACATATTTTCTGTCATGTCAATGTGAATTTGGTAGTTGCAGCTTCAAGAATATAAGATACCAGAAACATTCATTTTTCTGAGTAACGTGTAACCTAGTTACATAGTCCAACGGTTTCAGAACATAAGCAGCCTTGGTTTCACTTAAAACATCCTGCCTATCCCCCTTTTTTCCTCTTAATTTCTAGGATTATCAAAATACGGACCTTGGCAGAATTTAGCTTGGCAGAATAATGGATTAGTTCTTAAAATTCAAGTACTATGATGTTATATTAATACTGCAAGAATATAAATTAGCATATTAAATCCATAAAAGCTTAGTATGCAACAGAGATCATTAACAGCTGCCAACAGAGTCCCAAAATAGTAAAGGTATTGCCATCAAACATACTTGTACAGTAGGAAAACAGTAATACTGCATCTAGATAAAAGAAAACTTACCAAGTCATTACATGTATCTTAGGACAGGCACTCTCTAACAGATTCTTGTAATATCTGTAAGCACAGGGCACTAAAACCAGCTACTTCTGGGACATGTACACATTGTTTTCCTTGATTAGAAATTTTGTATTTGTTTCCATCACAGAGGACAAAGAAGCTAAAATTTCTGAGCAAAAGCTGATGATTTTTTAATACTGATTACATTTCTAAAGTTTACATGAAAACATACAGCTTTCTAATACAATGAACACAGCCATTTTTTTATTCATTACAAAGATTAAGGTCAGAAGAAAGAACCTTCAAATTATTCTGTGAAGCTCATATTGAAGTGACTCAGACTACTAATTCTAAACCAATCAGCAGATGTCAAAAACATCTTCATTTCATAGAATATCACTGATGATGTTTAAGTAGAATGAACACACTTGACCAATGCAACAGTGACTGCAGAAAACCAAAACTCTTCCTAAGGTGATAAGCAAGAAAAAGAAAATATCTTGGTTACTAAAAAATCTTAGCCAACAAAATAGGACAGAAGCAGAAAGCTGGGACAGTACTGACTTTTGTAAAATGTGGTCATCATTGAAGTTTCTCTTCCAGCAGCCTCAAGAAGAGCTGTGCAATTTCCATTCTTATGGCATGCTATTTTGTAGGCTCCCTTTTACCAAGGAGAAGAACTGGACTTAAAATGGACGAGAATATCATCACTAGTGTATGTGCAAGTAGTAATACCAACGTGTCTGCAGCAAATGCTAGCAAGGAATTTGTCCAAACTAGTTAAGGCTTAAGATTTAAGAGGAGAAAAACATAAACTTGAATTCTGGCAAAGAAAATTAAGAACTTAATTTGGCTATAAGCCAAAAATCAAAAGATGTCTTATTAGTACAGCTTAAAAAGAAAGTCTTAGGCAGAGGGAAAGAAGTGTGCCTTCATACAGCAATTCTATAATGAATTGCTTCAGGTACTGGCATTTAGCTAAAATATGATTTTGTGTAAGACAAAAGTTTATATACGCATTAACACACTAAAATACTCATTCACTAAAATAACGTTTAGTCATCTCGGGCCTTTTTGTGCATTTCTGATTTTATGTTCATTCAGATTTTAAAGCCACAAAGAAGAGATCATATGTACCTTCATTCTGTATAGCAAGAACAGAGCAATCTTCAAGAATGAATACAGTATTATTGTTCTAAAAGCAAAGAACAGAAAGAGTTCTGCCTAAATCACTAAATACATCGTTCTTAATAATTTGCTTGGCCGCCATGACGAATTCGACTACCATTCTTGCTTTACTTTATAAACAATTTTTGGTGTTTCACTGTACACAGAACTAGTATTAGTGTGGTCAACTGGACATTATTAGGATTAACTTTCTAATTCATTCTGATAACCTACGTTAAAGAAAATGCAAAACAATATGGAGTATATGCTAACAACTGCACATATTAGCATATGCTTAAACTTAGTAGTTACTGATATTTGAAGTGTTAAGGGTTCAGAAATAAAATGCTATTGCACTTATGCTTATTAGTGATTTAGCACTCCTACAGACTGAAGAGTGAATGTTAGTGCCATACTGCAAAAACACAAGCAACTTCACTGGCTATAAATTCACTTATTTCCAAACCTCAAGTCTTTTGGACTCTACACCACTAATTCAGCAGCACTATTTCTCTCTTATCTTTAAGGCCTTCCTCACATTTTCTATTCAATGATATACTTTGCTTTATGGGTCATATTCTTAAATCTACTCTTTTGACAGCAGAACTCCACGAACAGGATTATTCGTTGCCACTGAGCCGTTTTGTTTATGCACTGCGCTCCTACCCACCCAGCACATCCCTTTAACTTACACTGGAGCTGCTTCTTACTCCATTTGTTCATGTCTTATTCATGGTAAGTGAGAAATCCTGTTTATTGGAATAGTGACTAATGGCAGGTATTAAATGTGGTCATCTGACCTGTATTTAAGCTGATACACACATCACATATCAGTAAAACATTCAGCAAACACAATACAACGTGAATCAGAGTATATATGAAGAATAATGCTTACACTAAAATGAAATTGACTACCATATTTATTTGCATATAAAATTATATCTATTTTACTTATGATGTAGAAAATAATGTTAAAAATGAAAGAGAATTTTAAGTATATTTTCCTCCCAGGCACTCAGTAGCCCCGTGTACTGTCTTCTACCATCTAAAGAAAAAGACCTTACAAAATGAGAAAATCACCCTGAGCATAATCCCAATGTTGCTTTTTTTTTTTTCTGTGCATTGATAATTTGGCACAATCAAAAGCTTTCCTGGAAATCCACACATTTCTTCAGAAAATTGCATGTAGGAAGAAGAGGGAAATCTCGCAGTTGAATTTGTGCAGAACAACTCCACTCGCACAGTGGAGTCAGGAGAAAACTCAGAATTTTCAAGTCACAGAGACACTCAATCATAGATCTTAAAAGCTTTGGGAAATACCACAAAAAGTGTATTTATTCATAAACGTTCAATAGTTCAGCATTCCAAACTGCTGAAAACCAGCTTTAAGCTGTCATGTTTTGTTTTCTAAAAGGCTTTGCTGTAGCATGGAAGAAGAGGAAAAACAGTTTTTGTACTGTTTGATCTAGAAAATCAGACTAACCTAAGAACTTTTGCACACTTGGGTTAAATCAACATTTTAAATC
This sequence comes from Chrysolophus pictus, assembly GCA_037305975.1. Lineage (NCBI taxonomy): Eukaryota > Metazoa > Chordata > Aves > Galliformes > Phasianidae > Chrysolophus > Chrysolophus pictus. The sequence continues at coordinate 97,289,977 of CM074576.1, forward strand.
AACAGCTCACCACAGTATTACTGGCCTGCAGTTAGAGAACGTTTACTCATTTAAAGCAACAAATTCAGAACATCACTGTAATTCAAAAGACAGATAATCATGATCTGAGATGCTTCCAGAATAACTCATCTTATACTTGTATCTTGGCTCATAATAAGAAATGCCATTCAACCACTCCTCTGTTACATGTTCAAAGCAAGAAAAAATACTCTGTTAGGACATAAAGTAACAGCCAACTTTTCCTAATATGGTTACAGTTTTGAAGTTCTTGCTTAAAGTAAACAATACACCTAAGCAATTTCAAGTCTTTATATCCTACTGAATCTAGAAACTGCACAAAGGCTCACAGCACTTCTATTCCATATGCTTCATTTTCATTAAATAATCCTGTTATTAATCAAAATTAAAGCCATCATCCATTAAGGCTTTCCAATACTTCACAAAACAGATTTCATATTACATACTAAAGGAAGTCTGAAAAATCACAGTAGTAACAAGAGAAAACTGGGGCCACAGATAAAAACAAAAATTAAGAAAAGGAATATCCCACATGAAAGGGTCACAGGATGTCTGAACTTGGAAGAAACAGGTAGATTTGTAGTCAGCAGTGTAACAGCAGTAGTGGTGGAAGGAAAGAGAGAACCTAGACTCCCAACATCCTTATTTCTCTGTCTGTGAAACTACAGAACAGTTTAAACTGTATTCTCCACCCACTTCCACCTCAGCAGTTTCAAAGACAAAACAGAGGAAAGAGAATACAATGTCAATGACAACTGCAACTCAGAAACTGCAGACTGAAAGCTTTTCAGGACTCAATCTTCCTTTGCATGCACAGGAGAGCAAGAGTTTTCTACAACGAGCATATAAGCAACTCTTTCACATAATAATATGCTTTTTGGTATCATCCATCACAATCTCCTTAATTCAATGTGACCAATAGAAAGAACAAAACAATTCAAAAATTAGATGCACATTGGAAACTGCTTCAAACATAGTAAGAATGGTAGCTGAGCCACCAACCACAAAGAAAACATTTACCTGATTCAAAATCAAGACTGAGAAGACTTCCTTCTTCTCAAACTAAAAGCTTAGGATGCAAAGAGAGCTGAGCCCCAAATACATTGGCATTAGGAAAGAAGAGAGGTTTCTCCTGAACAGAAAACAAGAGTGGAACACCTAAAGTACTGATAAGAAGTCTGAAAATAATAGTTAAAGGGCAGTCAGGGAGAATTATGCTTTTAAAGACTGTAGCTTAATACTTGCTATGCAGTTTAAGGGGGGGGAGGGAATATATTAGTGTCATATTTTTGAAAGACTAACTAGACTCTGAAAGGCTCCCATAGAAAAGGGCATGGAGACACCAAATCCCACTTGTTGAGATAACTCATTTGCTAACATGGGGAACTACGATCCAAATAAGCACTCAGGAAGTTGGGAGTCCCAAATAAACACTACACCTAGTACTTTAAATATGGGACAAGAGGTGGCAGAAATAGAACAGCATCTACAGTACAGTTCTCATGTGATTCCATACACACCCTTTCTTCCTTCCATCAGAACTTTGTATTAGGGCACTGACTGCATGGCGTTCACTCAACAGTCAGCCATTTGATATATCTCCTGTGACACCTTTTTCAAAGGGTAAACACATCCAGCACATGACGGAAATCCTGCTTCAAACTCAGAAATATTAAGTTACTCTTATTCAGTGTCTTAAAATACACAATCTTGGCAACAATGTGCACAAGAAGCAAGCCTGCAGACAACAGTCTCAATAGAGCATGCGTCCTGTGAGTTCTACTACTTCTACATCTTAAGTCCTGTAAGCAATTCACTCATGCTTAGCATGACACTAAAAAAAAAAAAAGAGAGAGAGAGACAGTTGGACAGGCTCAATAAACATTAATCTACCTAAACAGTATCAAGTATGTATGGGTTAATTCTTCAAAAATTTATGTTTATTGAAAAGGATGGAGGAAACTGTTTAGAGACTTGATTAATCTACTGACAGATAAGATAGCACTGAACATGTTTTAATACAGTTTTGCTTTGATATATTTTCCTGAACACAATTCTCTAAACTCAAGTTATTACTAAGTTTTCAACAGCAAGACAGACACTCAAGAAAAATATTAACGTTGATTCTAGTGATACTGAATCTAGCTGTTGAAAATTAAGATTTGTTTTTGGAGAGACTTCCCTTTTCCCTACAAAGGAAAATGACTTCCATGTACACGTTTCCTTAACGCATAAATAAAGGTCAGTATTTCTAGAAATGTTTAAAACTTGTTAGTGTTTGCTGTCACTCACTGTAAATGTATTTTAAGGTATTCCATGCTATTAACGCAAATACAAGAAGCCACTGATAATTGCATTTGACTAAGTTATCTAATTGGTGGCTATAAAAACAACATACGTTGCATAAGGAAACTGTCAACATGTCAAAAGCATATTCCTTTTTAAACAAGCAGGTCTGAAATAGAAGGATCCTCTTTCTTTGCAATTTAGTTTTAGATTGTATTACACAATATGTCATTGTGATTGACAGTAGTTAACATTTAGATATTGTTGACCTTTGTGATGTGTCAAGTTTCAAAAGACTCCTAAAGAAAGCTTGAAAATACTTCTACACACTCAATGCAACCCAAGGAGTCAATTTGTCCCTGTGGATAAATAAATATAGTATTAGCTAATGCTCTAAATTAACATGCATTAAATTTCCTGGGGTGGCTGTTTGAAACAAGTCCTTCTTGCTGACAGACAATATTAATAACCTAAACTTTTAACCAACTGAAATTATAAATCTTTCAATGGTTTACTTGAATTACATTCTATGGACCTAATTAGGCCCAAACCTCTATAATTCTCAATTCATATAATGATGACCATAGGAACTAGCTAGTCTTCTTTATAACCAATTTTCAAAGTTCCATGTCAGGTATAAATAACATGAGATCATAGGTCTAGAGCTTTTATGTTCCCTATCCCCTTGTCCTTATCTCAATGGTTGAAGAATTAAAATTCAAATTTCCTTTAAAATATTTCTTTAAAAATCTGCAGTCTCCTATTAAGAAAGAAAATATTTTATGAAAATAGAAATTCACAAAAAAAATCAGTAGTCTTGAGATTCTGAACTGTTATGGAATGTAAAATCTGATTACACAACAGAGAAGGTAAAATGCCAAATCGTATTAGCTCTGCAAAGACCTTTACTGAAATAAAATGCTCCTCTATAGTAGCACCAAGACATTTCCGCCACTGAAAAAAAAATATCTACGAATGGGAGGGAATAGAGAAAGGAACAAAGAGGAATAAAGTTTCAAAAGATCCCAGGAAAATAGAAGATTCAAACATGATAATTTATTAGGCACTTATAGGTCTAAGAACAGGAAAAAAACTCCCTTAGGTGGTGAGGGAGATGGAAGGGAGAACAAATACAGAAACAGCATCAGCAGGACTAGGGAAGGGACAGTCTCCCTGTACTTAGCTCTGATGAGGCTAGCTCTCAAATCTCTTCAGTTTTGAGACCCTCACTATAACAGAAACACTGAGGTGCTGGAGTATGTCCAAAGAAAGGCAATGAAGTTGGTAAAGAGTCTAGAGAAAAAGTCTGATGAGAAGCAGGTGAGAGAACTAGGGTTGTTTAGCCTAGAGAAAGAGAGGCTGAGGGGAGATATTACTGCTCTCTGTAACTACCTCAAAAGAGACTGCAACAAGGTGGGGGCTGGTCTCTTCACAAACGCAACAAGCAATGGGATAAGATGGAATTACCTCAAGTTGCACCAGGGGAGGTTAGGCTGGATATTAGGGAAAAAAGTCTTCAGTGAAAGGGTCGTGAAGCATTGGAATAGGCTGCTGAAACAAAGGTGGATTCCTCCATGCAGAAAGAATTGCAGCAATTGACATTCATCAATGCTTGCTGAACATTTATGAAGACCAAACAGTGGATGTGAGCACAGTGAGGCAGTGGGTGATGCATTTCAGTAGGTCGACAATGACTTGAAAGACAAGCCACATTACAGACAGCCATGCAGATTTTTACGAGTATAGCATGCCAGCTCCTGCTCATTACTGACAAAAATGCAAAGCTAGTGATGGTGACTATGTTAAAAAAAAAAAAAAAAAGTGTTTTGTAGCTGAGAATTTCTTCTATCAAATAGTGTTTTTAATCTCTTTCTATCTGCTGTAGTTCCCATGGAAATAAAAGGCATTGCTTTCAGAGCAACCTACATAGTTGAGTCACCACCGTTGTTAGTATTTAAAAGATGTATAAATGTGGTGCTTAGAGACAAGGTTTAGAGGAAGCACAAGGTTAACAGCTGGACTTGATCTTAAGTCTTTTCAAACATAGATGATTCTATGAAATGACAGAAGGATCACATGGGACTGAGTAACTAGACAATAAGATAACAAAATTCAACACATGTAAATGTACAGAGGTACACGGTGGAAAACAATTCTGAAAGTTATAGAAAATTATGAGCTCCAAGCTAACTGTTATTCAATTATCCATTTCAGTGCCTCACCACTCTCACAGTAAAGAATTTCTATAACATAAATCTACTCTCTAAGTTTAAAACCACTACTCCTTGTCCTATAACTACACATCTGGTAAAGAATCTTTCTTCACCTCTCTTGAAGGTCCCTTTTACACACTAAAAGGTTGCTACAAGGTCTCCCTGGAGCCTTTTCCTCTTTAAGCTAAAGAACTCCAACACTGGCAGCCTATCCCAACAGAGGGGGAGAATCACCTCCTTTGACCCACTGTCCACGATTCCTTTGATGCAATCCAGGATGCAATTAGCTTTCTGACTGCAGGCTTATGTCAAATATTTCGTTCACCAGTAACCCCACCTCCTTCTCTAGAGAACCATTCTCAATCCAGTTACCACTGAAACCGTAGTGATGTTAGGGATTGCTCCACCCAGGCACAGGAATTTGCAGTTGGCCTTGAACTTCATGAGGTCCTCCTGACATGCACTGCTGTGAAAAGCCTAGCTCCAATTTTTCATTGGTCAGCAAAGGCCGATCATGCCAACACTCCAAGGTTGACAGTTTTGCCTTTCTCCAGTTACTGAAAATTTCTCATACTCTCTTAGCTCCACTGAGAGCTCAGTGGGTCCAATGGACTTACATGGGCCCAGCTAGCTTCACGTAACCTCTGACTCAGTTCTCATCCACTGTTCGTAGTTCATCACCCACAGCTAGGCACAGGGAGCTGAGAGACCTTGTTGGTGAAATGAAGCAGAGCAGACACAGAATATTTCAACCTTATACGAGCCTGCTATCACTAAGTCAACTTACATATTCAGGAATAGACCAAAGTTCTCCTGGTTCAGCTTTTTATGACTAGTACAAGAAAAAAGAAAAAGCTCTTTTTATCATAGATATCCTTTGACAGCATTAACTCTAAATGAGTTTTTACTTTCCCAATGACACCTTTTCATGCTTGGGCAATGTTTCCAAACTCTTCAGTAGCCCATCTTTATTTCCAGATCTTCACTGCCTGTAAGAAGGCTTTGTCCATACTCTCAACCAGATCAGGTACTCTGTGCAGATGGCATCCTGTTTAGTCTGTTATGATCTTCTCCTTGACCAACAAACTCATCTTAACAAGCTTATCTTGTCCAATATAAACACTATGCACATTTGAACTGCTTTTTCCCAAGAAAGGCAACGCCATGCCTTGTCATCACTGCTTGCCCATCCTGAAGAACCTGTATCCATTGCGCTCCCCCAGAGCTTCTGAAGAACTTTTCTGGTCCCTCAGCAAAACAGCTACTAGAGCAAGAGAACACCTGGAGAAGGACAAGAAGGCTGATAGAGCTTGCAACAAGTTTTTATATAGACAATTACTCAATAGTCACCTTGAAAAAAAAGACACAACTTGTTCAAAGAGAAACAAGACAGAAGTCTTCAGAAATATAACAGCAGTCAACTTTTGTCTTGTCTACCACCCAACACGAAGGTCGCCAGAAAAAGCTAGTGAGAGCCAGGTCTGTAAACAAAAGAGGCAGTTCTTCAGGTAGTACAAAACACAACTACAGAATTCCTACACAAAGGACACTGTGACTGAAAAAAAGACTGCAATGCTGAAGGGAGACAAGTGCACAAAAGAGAAATCCAGGGATATTATCAACTAAAACTGCAAAGGATCAAAAAACAATCTCCCAAGATTAAAGTAGCTGAAGGTTCTGATTTGATTTTTGAACAGAATAGTAAATTATTCTGTTTTTATTTCTCTGTGAGCATGCATTTGTGTCAGGCAGAACACTGATCTAAATAGATTTGGCCAGAAGTGCAACACCCATTGTTACAGAAACAATTCAGTCACTGGAAGTGCTTCAGCAGGTTAGTAATGTGTTAAAAATGGGTATTAAACATTTCATCTGATTCCTCTGAAAATCACAGTAAGAAAAAAATGCTGAATTTGCTTCTTGTAAATAAACAAAAAAACATATCGAATTCCAGATTCAGACACAGATACTTGTGGTTTTGGATGATTTTGAAAGTATCTACAAAAACATATATGGATTTAAAAATGCATCACATGATACTAGAACATTATACTCTACAGGACAAGTTGCAGTATCTGTACTCACCTATTCTATCTTTTTAAAAAATGAAGTTTTTTCTAATTAAGTGATAACAAGAATCCTCCACATAGGTAGTTGAGCTAAACAATTATTCCAAGTCAGCAACCAGCTATACATACACAAAGAAACAGACTAAAGAGCACATGTACTGGCTATTAAGTAATAAATCTCAAAACAGATGCAGAGGCATCCACATCACACCTTCCCCTTTCCTGCTTCTCAAGTTTCATGCTCTACCAATTATTTCTTCTTCTGCCCTACTCTGTTATACCTCCACATAGCTATGCTAGTAAGCACTCCATGACTGAGCGCACCTCATTTCCCTGACCTAGTCAGCCACCACCTTCCCATCCCTTGCATATGTTGCTTTTAATATAAAAAGTCTGTTCCTTATCCCTAATCCAATTTGCATGCTTTTTGGCATTCACCATTGTCACTGATGTCAGCACGAGCTGCAGGCACTCAACATCTTCAAAGACTCAAATCCTTGTCTTCAACAACTTTTTAATAAAAAAAATCATTAAAAACTCACAATTTGAAGCTTTACTTGGTTATGCTGTAGTACTTTATAAACTTCAGCATGTTAAGATGCGCAGTAAATAAAGTAGTACTCAAATATGTCTCATACAATGCCCTAAACTTCCTGGGAAAATGTATCTCTTTAGTTATTCCCTTCAGATAATTCACATAATGTTAAATACAATGAGGAGCTGATCAAAGATGGTGCTTACCTGTATGACAGCACTAAACCAGCATGTATTTCCCACATTCTTCAATCCCACCGGACAGTTGTCTTGTCGCTTCCGATCATAAGGGTTTGGAGAGTCACTCCATACCTCCGGATGAGTCCTTTTTAAACTTGCTTTATTTTCTGCAATACTGGCTTCTAGAACTCTTTGGGAACAGAAGGAAGGAAAAAAAAAAAAAAGTGAGCCAAAGCAAAAAAAGAGATGTAGTAAAGCACTTTCGTTTACTAAAACAGCCATCTTAATTGTATCATTTGATAACTGACTGTACTGAACTTGGTTTTAAAGTGGATTTACACACAATCTTATGACTTCAAAAACAACACTGTTTTACAGTTAGATATATTACAGTAATTCTCTTCTGGAAAAGTAACTGCAGTGAGTGAGCGAGCCTACTACAAGAACTATCAATACAATAAGCCATATTTGTAAGTCATTAATTATTTAAGAATCTGATTCAATATGATGGTCAAGAAGAACCTTCAGGCAGTACTATTACTGTTGCACTTTCATCTATAAATGCTTTCATTGGTATGTAGAGCACAAAGTCATCAATATTTATTTTACTGACAGGAAACAAAAGCTACCTACATAAATTTCAAAAGTGGACAACCTATTTCCAGTTCTATGCCATAGCATTAATTGCTTTCCATAGCAAATAATTACTTTACAAGCCACATTTACAGAATGCCCTTATTTCACATGACAAGATCTGATAGGCGTTATGCTCCCAAACTCAGGTTTCACTTAATAAAGCATTTTCATATCAGCACATATCCTTAGACAGGTACCTTAAAGGTAATTTGTGGTAACTATGCATTCTAAACTGAAAGACAGAAATAAACACACTCAGGTCTTAAAACAATGTCTCAAAATCTTAAGCAAAGTCCAACTATTACACAAAAGACTGAGCTGCTAAGGAACTACTAAGTATGGCAAGCACAGCATTTCAGGAGCTGTATGACAAACACATACAGTCTGTGCAGCCTGAAGGGTTCCCCTCTTTGGTTCTGGGCTCACTAAATCTCAAAGAAAGGATAGGCTTAGGCTAGGTTCTGAATGAAGTTCCCAAAGGACAACAACTTGAACATCTTATTAAAAAATAGATATTAAAAATAATAAACAATAACAGAAAATATAAAGGAGCAGGAAAAAGCTCACACTATACAGCCATCAGTTTCCTAACTGTAACATTTTTTAGTTGTTGCTTAAAGCAACATTCTTGTGAAATTAGCAAAAGATACCTTGCAAGATATATTAGAATAACGAAGCATGAAAGGACAAAACTTGGCAAAAAAAAAACGTCCTTCATTCAAAAAGTGTCAGACAGCCAGCACCTCTCTGCTTTGAGAGTAAAAGTTATTTGATGAGGACATTAAAATCAAATCAAAAGACTTATGTACTTAAAATAATTTCTCTTTCAGTAAGAATATCCAAATTCTTGTTTAAACTCAACTGAAGGGATCTTAAAAACTGCCTACATGACTGACAGACTGAAACAAATTTGGAATAATTTTGCAATAGGATCAAAATACTTTCCATATCAGCTTCACTGCGTGTAAAGAGTCAAACATTTATTTCCTCCAACTTCAATAATATTTCTAGATTAAAGTTCTGAACACACACATTCTCAAACTGCCTACAGAGCACAAAGACTAGGCAATTCAATTACGAAATGATCCTAACAGTAACGCCTTTCTTGTATGTTTTAATATTTTTTATTTTTATAGCAATTGAAGGATTTCCTCAGCTCTAGATCCCCCTCAAATCTGATTTCACATTTTAACATAGTTGATTCTCAGAACTTCCCGTTTTTCCTCATGTTTATCTAAAACATTATTTGTCTTCAAAGAAAATAAGCAATTGCTGTACATTCTATAATGTCAAATTTTTGGGGGGCCACAATGATAACTATGATAACAAACTGAAATAAAAGTGAACATATTCAAATGGAACCAGGTGATCAGTTACATAAATAAATGCACTTCCCAGTACAGCAAGTATGCCTCTTCTGTTTTACAATAACATTCACTAAAAGCAAAACAATGAAGTCCTGATTTGAGATTCTACCTTGACAAAATATCTTGTTCATGCTTTGCTCTTCAACAAGATGAGTAATTTTACAGAAAGCTAGCGCGAGGATTTAGCAATTCATCAAACAGCTGAAATACCCTCTCTACAACCATAAAAGATCACAGCAGCTGTCACCAGCAGCAGAGTCATCAACTATGTGCAACAAATGGTACGTCTCTAACTTCATAGGGCCAAAGGCTTCCCCACCTCCAAGTTTTGGAATCATGTTCAGAGGATAACTTTCAGATGGGGGTTAGTTAATGCCAGGCTTTGCATGAGACCTGAAAGCAGTGTTTTATTTCTCTCAGTAACAAGCTAGGTATAGCTAAGCTGCTTTCCAGAGTCATTTGCATGGGACTAGCTAGATAATGCAGAAAACCAAGGGCAAAATGTGTCCAGAGGATAGAAGTTCAGCCAAACTACTTTGAGGAAACTCACTAAGCATGCTGAAGGCATGCTTCACTAGCAGGCTACTCAGCAAAAAGATTGTAACTCTCTTATAAGCTTAACCTCAACCCTACATTCCTCACCATTTCGACCTTCTATCCATACAGACAATGCACAGTGCAGAGTCCCCATCAGTTTTCATAGCCTTGTAAAAAAAAAATAATAATAAAATGCTCAGGGATTGCATACATACTTATGCCCTCATAGTACAGGCTTTCATTTTTACAAGGCCACTACTCTAGGCACAATGCACAAGTCAGCTAATTTCTCCTTTCTATCACCTTACTGACTTTCCCAGTAAAGCCCCATCAGGCCAGTCTCAAACTCCTTCAATCCATGAAAAATAATACAAATGGGAAAGGCTTTTTCGTATGTGTAAATACACTGAAAATTCAAAGTTCCCTTGGAGATTGAAAGGAGAACAGTAAATAGCTCTAAACACGTCATGTACAAGATGTCTGAGCGTCCAAAAGCTGAACATTTCAGCTGCACTCCTTTTAACACCTACATAGTAATCAGATCTGTCCTCATTAAGCAATGGCACAAGGCAATTACATAGAAGAATTACAACATTAAGTACACAATTCAAGAAATTCCATTAGAGCTCCCTCAGAAACTTTAACAAAATCAGCGTAAGTCAGATTCCCAAAACAGAGTGAATACCTTTGAAAGAAATTCCTCCACAACTAAATTATTTATATATGCACACATCCTACACTATTAAAAATATTACTGAGATACTATTTGATTTCTGGTTCTATATAACTAAGTGGAAAAAAAAAAAAAAAATGGCTGCAGTTTGACTTGTTTACAACCATGCTGTTCCACTTTTTGTTTTTAGAAGTCCTGCACAGATATTGTGCTTTCTATTGGAACGCTAACATTCTTCTGTGGGGTGTTAACTAGAAAATCTTTTTTTTATTATTATTTTTAAACAGTCTGAACTTCTGCCCTTAATGAAACTGACTGAATGATTCAGAGCAAAAATTTGTTTCTTGTTCTTGTACAATTTTGAAATAATTTGCCTTCAACTCACAATGTACCCTGGCATGTAACTGAATTGATCTAGTACCTTAATGTTGCCAAAATCCCACATTCTTACTCCTCTATGTCTCCATTCAGAAATGAAGTCTCATCCCTTTTCTCATGACATGACATGCTTTGAATCTGTTCCTGAATACTCTTGTATGGCTTTGGAGCTGGACTGGTACAACAAATGCTCCAAAGAATACTGCAAGCATAGAAGATGTGTTACAAAGGGTATTCCACAACCCCCTTGGTAGAAACAAGCTCTTAAACTGGCACACACTGCTGCGTGCAATTTTGCCACCAAATATATTTTTGTAACAGTTTCATCAAAATAAAAGACCAATATTTTTCTCTCTAAATGACTGAAAAGCGTCTACATGCTTTTGTACCTTATGCGTGGAAAAGTCATGCTACTTCACAATCTTCTACAACCAGAAAAAGCACACTATAATTTAAGTTGAATAATTAGTTGTGGGGTAAGCAGGTAAGACTAAAAAGGACTTTTTAGTATGAGAAATGAATAACAATGGCAACAGGAAAAAAAAACTAGATCTTCTAGGCACACAAGAAGAAAATACAGCAGAAGCAGTCAAAAGCTTGGGCAGAGGTAAAAAAAAAAAAAAAAAAAAAAAAAAAAAAAGGAGTAAGACTTCCATGTAGAGAAATAGGTCCATATTTCTGAGTGTCTGCCTAAATCATAACAACAGGAACATATAAGAGCTGCATTTCTGGCTCAAAACTGGAAAGAAAGTTTTCCGTTATCTTGAACACATGGATATCCTGAGGTCTTAGAAAAAAACTACCCTTTAAAACTTATTCCAATTATTAATGAGAATATAAATCTCTCTCATCCCACTTTTCTTTCCAAAAGTATCTAACATTAAACTCAAATAACTGTATGTTTTTTGTCACAGATATCAGGGCACACTTTGTTGGAATGCTTATTCTCAAAATTAGTGCATTATTTTTTCAAAAGGAAAATGAAAATGACTCAGAATAACTCTATCCATTTAAGTCCACTTCTGAGAATATGGCTAACCATTTTGTCTGCCTAATACAGTCTACTAAGGAAAAGAATTATTGTGGTAAATTTGCCCCATGTAATTTTTTTTTTTTTTTTAAACAAGCAAGCAGTACTTAATCTTCCAACCCTAGGATCAAATCATTGCCATTTTTCCAGAGAACAAGGCCAGCCACAGATGAAAAAAAAACAAAACCCTTCACACACAACCTTACACTCAGTCTTAGTCCAAGTATCAAATATTTCATAATTATATCTATATTTATATATAAATACACACTATACAAAGACATTGTAAAATTTACTCAAGGTTAACTTGCAGACTCTCATCATTCCAAAGCTGCACAAGTTAAGTTCATAAAACTTTAAAGCAAGATGTTAACTTCACGTAAATCTAATAAATCCTACTTGTTAAAGAAGTTAGTATCATACTTTATAGGCTAAAAAATATAGCAGCTGTTCTTAGTGTACTCAAGCCATAGCATTACAACCCCCACTCCCAAAACCACAGCCATACCAGAGGTAAGAAAATGTTACTATAAAATGAGCAGTGTAACAAACAGGGTAGAGTATTTATTAGCTTTTTAAAAATGTTTTTATTTTGTCTGTTTTTCATTGCTTGTTACCTGATATAAAAGAGAAACTTTTTAAGTCCTACTTAAATATGACCACGTACCCTCCATCTCCATTCACTTCCTCAAAATTTAAACAAATACATCAACATGATAAACATACTATTAACTCCTAGCCCACACATAATAGTCTATTTTCCAGTTTAGAACATACAATATATTAAAGCAACATCCTGAAAGCCAGGCATATAAGTAGCACAAGTGAAAATAAACAAGTTATTCTTCGTTAAATTAAAAAGAAATAAAAAAGCAATACAGGCCAATCTCCAACTCTTTAATTTAATTTCTGCTTTACATAAGTTGTTTGTTTACCTGCTAATGGCTTGTTCCTCATCTGTTATTCCAGTCTCCCTGAATGCCCTGTTTGATTCCTCCAAACTCAAGGCAATTGCCCTCTGAAGATCATCTTTATCATCTCCAGTGAGATCAATCACATCTGAAAAGCAAAACTATCTTTCTCAAAATTAAACGTGAAACAGAATGAAAGGCAAGTCTTACTGTAGAGGAGACAGAACCCCCGAGGACTGCTGAGCTATATTTGAGTCCACCCCTCCTGTGGTCTGCTCTCTTCCAACAACTAACCATGCCAACCACCTCAAAACCAAAGAAAACCTCAGCAGTTTGCTCTTACTAGGACATGACAGTCAACAGTCATTCTTCCACCTAATTAGTTTAAATTTATCTCACTGTTTTGTGAAACTTAAATACCTGTTGTTTCTGAAAGCCCTTTCAAAGAAACGCACTTAAGTGTATTACTTCAGCTACCATGATCAGTTTCTTCCAGGTCACATATGGTGAAAACCACCTTCTCTTTAAAAACGATACCTGAGCTGTTTCCTTCTCAAAGAGGAATGTGTGCCTAGCTTTCCCAAAATACAGGAAGAAGCCCCAAATTCTACAAGTGTTTCCACACATGGGGGACTTATACAGTTTCACTGCATGCGGGAGAGTTCCTTTCTTAACGTAATTCCTGTCCATTCTGTCCATGTATCTATTTTCTAAATTTATTTAAATCTAATTTCTTTCTGTCAGAAGTATCCTCCTCAACGGGGAAAAATAAGAGAGTAAACAGAGAAATCAAAGTAAGGATCTATACTTGGACAAGTGCAGAATGCCGGATGGGTTACTAACCAGGTAATAAACTGAAAACAACCCTATTCTTACCTCCTCTCCAGTACAGATTAACTAAAGAATCAGATCCTTACACCTTCTGCACAACACTTCCTGGATGTGGTAAAAGCTTGTTTTCCCCTCTGGAATAAAAACGGGTGTTACTGCCCAGATTACAGATCTAACCCAGGCATTCCCCAACTGGGCACCAGGGCACTTTTCAGCACAGTCAGGTCAAGAGGATTGCCTGTCAGCTGTAGGAGACCTTCAGAAAAAAAACAAGGTCACTAGTTACACTGATTTCAAGGGCCAAAAACTGCTTTTTGCAAGTCATCCAGACAGAAAGAGAGGCAAAAATGCAAAAGTGACTTTCAGGTATGGTGGCAGATAGAGGTACACAGGGAGTTGGCACCCTACCGTTTTCCTTCCCTACTCAAAGGCCAAAGTTTATCTAAATAGCCACAAAAGAGATTGCTCTTGAGCCTTGAGTTTCAATGTTAAAAGTTGAAAGACTACACGAGGAAGAGAAACCTATTCAAAGTCGATGGCTAGACATGAAGAGATGAATCAATTCCCAAAGACCTTCTCTGTTTAGATTATTTTTTTTCCTGGATGGATCAGCCTGCTGAATAGACAGCTTGCACTGTTTCCCCAGGCTTAATTTTCTCTGACGTTTCTCACACTGAACTCATGACACAAAAATTATAATTGTGCATTAATAGAAAATGGGATGGCTTGTCCTCACAGAAAGCTGAAACTGAGAAGTTGGAAAATTAACTTTTCTGTTAACAGCAGCATCTTTAAAATTAGTTTCAACTTAGGCCTTTCTTCCCCCAAACAATGGTGACTGAATATCAGTTTCACTTAGGGAGCTTTCAAAGGAAGCCCTGTTACCTGCAAATTAAACCATGAAATCTGTCATGATCTGAAAGTGTGAAAAAACACTAAGACCACACTTTATAATTTCGTTCTTATGGTTTATACAGTCAGCTCAAACATTCCAGCATGTTAAAAGGATGCTTCAACTCAGATGCCTGAACTTCTCCTCCTTAAATACTACAGGAATCATCAAGAGAAGTCAGACCCACAGGAGTTTTGATATGTGAGCTGTCATGGTGAGAACAAAGCAATCCAGACTGAAATAATACCTCAACCTGGGTCATATACAAGCATTCCTACGTTCTACAACCTATGAGCAGAAGCAAGTATAGAAAAGTCAAGAGCAATGATAGTGTCCTGTGATTACGCATGCTACCGGTTATGCTCTAAAATGCATTGCTTACATTCTATTTTCTACACATTCACAGGTAATTCCACATGAACTGGAGAATTCCACTGGAGAATATCTGTTTTTCTAAGAGTTACAGTAGTAGTCGCAACTGAACATGAAATAAGCCACGCATGCTGGTGGTAAAGCAGGGCTTATGAAGAAGAAGAATCCATTAGCTAATCTTTTCTAAAGTAAGAATGATGAAACTTTTATACAACAATAAGGAAGATGGAAAGTATTTTCCATAACACATAACATTCACAACACAGCTGAATATTTTGCAAAAGCTCCCACTGTTATAAAGATCAACACAGGAAAACCTAGCAAGGTCAAAACCAACTCCAGCTTCCATTACTTTTCCAATTTCTTTTCAACTCCCCAGCTCCTCACTCTTCATTAATTTATACCACAATCTTATGTGTTAAAAACGTTTTTGCATTCATATTAAAGTGATTATATCATCTTTTAAATATTAAGGCCCCAAATCCCTGACTTCCACTTTCTTTCAGAAAGTCAACCAGCAGAACAGTTTTCTTTGGCATGCAGGGATTGGAGGAGGATTCCCTCCAGAAATGTTAGTCTTGTGTATAGAGTGTTCATGATTTGCATTAAAAAAAAGACAATATGGCAAAGATCTGCTGCCAGATACTACTGTGATCAGTGCAATTGTTATATGTTACACAGAATTTCCCTACTGTTAACTTAAGACAGAAAAATAAACTGAGTGTCAGATGATCCTTGGTAGCCTACCGCATTTAAGCTCTTAGCATGTAGCAAATGTAAAATAAATGGAGATTTAGGCTAACATATTTCAGCTTGTGTGCTGTTCTTGGGGCACATTCAAGATCTTTTTCAACATCTCAGCAGACATAGTAACTCATTAAGCTACAATAGCTCAGGTACGACTTGAATCCTAAAGTGTAAATAAGAGATTTCAACATAAGCCATAATAGAAGGGGAACAATCTGAGACTAAACTCCTCTTTAAAAAAAAATATTTTTTTTTTAAAAAAACAGTTTACATAATAGCAAAGCTTGCATCCTTATCAGCAAGTTATAGACTATATGCATGTACTTGTAATACTTGAAATTGACACAGGCTTGTTGTTGCTGTTGATTTGTTTTAGTAACTTTATGTTTCTTACAGAGAGATTTTATTCAGTGAAAACATGTCCAGTTTTCAGCGGATAACCTATATAAAATCTGTCCTTCAGACCAAATGATTATAAAGGTATAAAGAAATACAACAAGAAAGCCAAATTCAGTCACCGGGCTTTCAACTTGATTTTGTTTACCCCTTTCCATTAGGCCAAAGAACACCTCAGTTCTCAGCAGCTTACACTCATAAAAGGTACTTCTTACTGTAAATCACCACCTTTGAAAATGCAAACATGTTCTTAATTAAGCCACAACTACAAAGCAAACAAAGAAAGTTTGCTTCTCAAAAAAAAAAAAAAACCTTTATGAAAGGAAAAACTGCACACTGAAACAGTTCAGCTTAGCTTATTTACGGTGTTTATCCAAACCAAATTAGCATGTAGAATTAATAAGCTGTTCTATTAAGTGAGGTATTTTTGTTCCACAAAAGTGTTACATAATGATGTATACTTCTGGTCCATAAAGCCAGCTTGTAATTATATACAGCAATGCTGAGCTGTATGTTGAGATTTGTGACAAAAATACATATATGGTAAATACACACATATACACATATATCAATCTTTTTGATAAAACCTTGTCATTCTGCTTACTTGGGAAGTTTTTTTCGTAATTTAAATAAATGCTTCTTACTCGGTAATTGCCTAGGTCATTAAAATAATTACTGTCTTATCGGCTTATTACTTGCACCAGGAGGAGGCTGAGAATAAAAACTTTGAATTTAAGTAGGCTGGGAAACTCAGCATGAGGGACAGGTTTGGAGTAGCAATCAAACACGAGGACAAGCAATAAACAACGACAGTGATGCAACTGCAAGCAAGAGAGAGAAAAATGAAAGGGCAGGCCTGATGAGTTCAACAGGCAGGTGCCAAGTAAAAAATCCTGCAAGACTGCAATTTCAACTCACTAACGTTATAAGAAGTAAGAAATAGAGGTTACTTTATTTTCACTTACAGAGCTAAGCAAGATGTATTGTACAGTCTATTATGCAACATTAGGCATCATGATGGACATGGGTTTCTAAGAGAAGATTAAAGAAATTTAATTGATTGTACAGGCCAATTTCTGTTAAAACTGGATGGGGCAAGAACACACAGCATCCCGGCACATGCTTAGCCAACCCAAACAGCTCTGACAAAAACTGCCTATCTACAAAATAACTAGCAAATATGAACCACTGCTGTCTCACAACAATTTCTTCATCTCAGATGCTCCTTCCATCCTTACTATCAGGATGATAGTACAGTGAACTGATGATTCTCACACCAGCAGAAATGGGAAGGAGAGACATAGCCACAGTGCAAAGGAACAAGTGAATCAGTAAGATGAAAAGAGAGCCTGAAAAGGCTCCTGACATTTTGAAGCAGGGTATCATGCCACACCATGCTGGAGACATTACCAGGATTCTGAATAGAAGATGACACAAATAATCCCTGAAATAGATGGAAGTGTCATGAAGACACAGTGATACCCAAGTTGGCTATGGTGACAGAATAAAATAAGTGTAAAATTCTGCTCACACAAACTGTAAAACGCATAGCTACAGAATGGGGATAGACTAGGACTCATGTCAAGAAGAACTTAGGAGCTACAGCTGACTCACTTTCACCTTGGAATTCACATCATCACAGTATTGAAAATACAAAGTGTTGCACTGAGATATAACAGAATACTTATATAGACATTTAGAGAAATTATTCAATTTTTTATAAGAACTCAGCTGCAATCTTGGTTTTTGTTCTGAGTGCTAAATTTTAAGAACAATTAGAGAGGATCTATAAGAGAAGCAAAAAAAATGGTACTAGGCAAAGAAACGTGGGCTATGGTTTGGAAAACTTGGGCTCTTTGTCTTAATATAAGGAAACTCAGGACACCAAGATCTATCATATTGAGCCACAAAACATTTGAGCTAAGACAAAAGTGGTAAACTGTACTCTGATCTCCACGAGAGATATCACAACAAGCAAAAGTGCTAAATCTGAAGAAAAAGAGGAATTTGAGTAAGATATTAGGAGTCAAAAAGGTCTGTGAAACACCAGAACATGCTGTTTTGAACTTTTCAGAGTCTCTAGAATACAAGAGCTATTAAGAAACAGGTTATATAAACATCAGCTGAGTGAATGACTTTCTGAAATCACCACAAGAAATGTGAAGATAAAAAAAAAAAAAACAGGTCCCCAAAATCAATGAATTCTACAATTCTCTAGAATTGGTGTGTGTGGCATTTCACAATTGTACAATGTCCTTATAAAAAAGCTTCAAGTTTTTTTACCTTGGCTATAGAATGGGCAGTTCATTTTTTCAACAAAGAATTGCTGAATTTTCGAAAGAAGAGTGGAAGAGAATTTGTCCTGACAGTTGCTTCATTCAAAGACAATACTTATGCCTTCTTTTCATTCTGCTGCTTCCTTTAACCCTAGGTTCTGCAAGTTTCTCAAACAATGAGAAGGAAAATTGATATATGCTTGGCAATGCAATAGTTCTGATGTGCAGTCACAGATGAAAATTCACTGAATTAATGCAAATAATAATTTCTAGAGATATCAGTGAGGAGAAAATATTGGAAAGTACTACTTTACTACTTCTTTGGTTTTAAGTAGGGTGCCTAGGATGTACACAATTAAGGAGAACATTAAAGTGATTGTAGATTAGAAGTTGTTCCCATGTACGTTGCAATTTAAGCACTTTCTGCTCTCTAACAGATTGTAGAATAATACCACCTTTGCAAGGGGATCAGATGAAGCACGCATCATTTGACATGAAAAAGCTGCACTTGCAGGTGCTTGCACATACTGTTTTCAACAGGCAAAAAGGCAAGTATCCTGAATAACAATGACTGTGCAAGTCACTCTTGGATTTTAAATAAATATTTATGCAAACCGTTTTCTGCACATTTCACAACTGCTGAAGTGCTACATAAACTAATAACTAAAAACAGTTTTCTTTATACCTCCTACCATATTGAACGCAACTTAAGTGCTCAGCTGAGTGACCACCATCAGTTTTTGAAAGAGCCAATGCAGCACAATCCAGGCTGACTGTTAAAATATTATTTCCTGTTATATAAGCTTTTATTTTACCCCTTAACTAAGTAACCATTACAAAGAAACATCAGTCAAGCCCACTGAATACTGATATGCTTTTTATGCAATGCATATGTTCAAAAATTTCCACTACTGGCTGGAGGGTTTTTTTGTGGTTAAAAAAAAAAAAAGAGCTCTGATATTTATCTGTTACTGCCTCATCCTCAGTTTGAATGATCTAACTTGGTGGGACTGCAAACCTAGGTGACTCATAACTTCCTAAGTGCCAAATACATACACGTAGTTAAGCAGTAAGGAATGATAAGAGTGAGTTATAATTATCTTCATGCAATTATACTTATGTGAGATAGTAAAAGGGAGTCAAGTTTAAAAGACAAGATACTGTCAGCAAGTCCACATAGTTTCTGAGATGTGGTAATAACATTCTTTTTAGAAGGGAGCGTCGAGGGCTGAAGCCATCATTAATGAGTATTTTCCCATTCATATCCAGCCTTCTGCTCTCTTCTCTAACCCACAGTCTTTCACCATACTCCCTAACTTGGCACCACCAACCAATGTAGAGCCCTGAAACTTGTCCATCTTAAACATGCTACATTTTTGAAATTCATAATCAAAAAATAATTGCAGGCAGGTAAAACATAAGGAGAAAAATGCAAGTTTCTACAAGAAGCTTTCACTAGAACTCCGTTCTACAGAATGGAGAGGAGCTATATAATCAGATTGGTTTAGACTTTGGCTCTGTTTTAGATGTTTAGTTCTTGCCTCCAGGCCCCCCCAAAGTGAAGAAGAGTTGGCCAAGATGCCTTGACTACTGGTGTGCAGTGATATTTAACAGTAAAGAATTCAGGTCTGCTTTCAGCCCTCTAGAAAACAGAATATCCTGAAATCCAGTTTGGAATCTGCAACTAAAGGCTTATTCTTATCAATTTGACCATCAATCCTGGTTAATGTTGACTCTGCAAGATCAACTTTTCCTTGTCTTATATACCGTGCCACTTCATACCTATAACAAGATTGAATAACACATTAAGTGATGCCAAAGCTAAGTATTTTGATTAGCAGGATTAACATTAAACCTAATCAAATGCAGACTGCAAGAGATTCCAGTTTACTATTCCACTGCCACAGTAGATCTTCATTACTGGAGACCATGTCATCAGTGGTAAGTCCACAGAAAATAGTCTCTGCTTACTCAACTGATTTTCGGACACAACACATTAAGCAGATACGGGATTTAAGGTGTGTTTTCTTTTTAAAAGTGAGGGGATTTTATACAGAGATGCTAGTAACAGCAACAAGTGAAACACAGTTTTCACAACTGAGATGTTGAGAATAAACTCAACTCCGGTTTGCAAGAATAACTTTTTAAAAAAGGAGTTTCTTCCAAGGTGTCAAGGACAAAAAGATAACCGTGAACAACGAGTTCCAAATAAACTTCAAAAAAAAAAAAAAAACAACACTACAACCAGAGCCAATCCATTAATAGTGAAATAAGGAAGAAAGTCCTGCTGTGTCTGAAGCTAAATATTCTGCTAATTTCATAAAAGCTACATAGATGTACTACCCACATAATTAAAGGATATTTTAACTAAAAATATTGTATGGCAAGGTTTAGAATTTTGTGAAGGAAATGTAGTATCAAGAAACTTAGCTTTTACAATCCTTCTGCAAAACTTCAAGTTTGCTTTTGTTATTTCCTATGCTTACTTGCAGAACAAACTTAATATGCAGGACAACAACAACACAAAGCTTCTCCTATCAGCAGTTTTCTCATCACCACTGTATAAAATATACAGTTACTTCAATGTTTCTTCCTTAATTTTTCTCCAAAAAATTAACTATGCATTTACCTAAAGCAAAGAAATTGAATCTACAAAACTCAGAAAAACAGTTCTGTGAGACCTCACATATCAATGATGTTAAACTGCTTAAAAAGAAACATTTTTAATATTAATTTCACATACTGAATACTTAGTCTTTCACTGCAAAATGCAAATCTAAATGCAAATCTAAACTCACACTGGTCTCTTTGGCAAAATCACCCCTGCCAGGGCAAAGCTACTCTTAAGCCTATTAGGAAACACATTCACAGACTCTTCTAAACAAAAACTTTTTTTTAAACTGTCAGACTACTTGGTTTTTGCCTTTAATTATGTACTACATATCCCACAAATAAACCCTATAATAAGGGGAAAAAAAAAAGATTGAAAACCCAGGTATCCACCCTCTGACTAATATATCAGCCTAAAAAAAAAAAAAAGAAGAAAAAAAAGAAAAAGGTAACCAAGATGTTGAAATAAGGAATGAAAATATAAGTAATAGTCTCAGAGTTCTTAAGTAAGACTTATCAGTCAACTCACAAGCAAGTTTTTAGTTTCCTTGCCTTTAAACTAAACTTATGAAAAGAAAAAATACTTACTTGTATCTGCCTGGCTGCCCACACTGATATATCTGTCATTTCCAGGAAGTGCTGTCTGATAGTAGCTTGCCTCCTCTTGCTGGGGTACCTTGGCATTCTTTGCAGTGAGGAAAGCCACAGCCAACTCCAAATTACCATTGCTGTCCTTTAAACACATATATTAAAAATTAAAAAAAAGTGAGAACTTCTCCACTTTTGAAATGAAATATCATATTTTTAGGTGAAATATTTGTTAAAAAACAAAGTTTCCACACTTATTGTTCCACATATTTCACTTTTTCTAACCAAAACAAA
Source organism: Chrysolophus pictus (assembly GCA_037305975.1). NCBI lineage: Eukaryota > Metazoa > Chordata > Aves > Galliformes > Phasianidae > Chrysolophus > Chrysolophus pictus. Next base: position 97,311,815 of record CM074576.1, read on the forward strand.
TATAAAGCATCGTATAAAAACAAGGATATTGTAGCATAGTCAACCCACCAACTTGCACAATGACCACACTCACAGACTTTGACAGCAGTTAACCATACTCTTCCAAAAACATACTATTTCATTTTTAAGTCCAGAAATACTAGCTTTTGAAAGGCAGTTGTGTACATTATTTAAGCTGAATCAGAAGCAACAACTATATCCATATTTTAAATAGACTAAATGTTCATTAACCATTTATAAATGGCTAAAAAACTCGGCTTAAAAGAGACAGTGGAAGTTTCTTTGTATCTACTTGGGGAAAGAGAACACAGAAGTCTGCCATTCCTGCATCATCTTGTCATGTGAAGGAATGTGTGATGGTTGCAAAAGCAGGGAAACAATGCCAAATTAGCAAAAGGTGACAAGTTCAGGAAGAGTTCTTTGTTCTGCAAACTAAGCAGGATCTGCCCATGCTAGAAAAAATTATCTACACCTTGATAAGAAAACAAGAGTTTAACTCATCAGGTATCAAGCAGCTGTACTAGCATCAAAGTACTCAAAACACTTGAGCCAAAGGTTACCTTCTGGGCAAGTCATACCATTCCTGTCTTTTCATGTTTGATCACCAGATTAATTTTTTTTTTTTTAATCTCAGTACCAAAACAGATCAGGCCTGCTTCTGAAGTGAATTAGCCATCACTAATTCCCCACCCCCCACCCCCTAAAATACATCTAAAAATAATTCAAACAGGATGAAAGAAAGAAAGGAAAGACAGAATTAAGAAAGCATGCCATTTTTTGGCTTTCACCGTCAGCTAATGACAAGGTGTAAGCATTTAGCTACATGTAGGTAATTTCCCTACAACCATCTTACCTTCAGTGCCTGTTGTAGTACCTGGATGTCATTGATACCAGTGATCTCCCTCAGCTGATTCAAAAATGTCTGCTGATGCTAAAAACATAAACAGATAAAAGAATTAGGTAAAAGTCAAATAACAGCAGAACCACTGTTACTGATGGGCATGCTTCCTACAAACATCAGAAACATCTCTGTATGAGCTCTATGTACCGCAAAGGGGGTGAGCCTTCACTTTGTTTTAGTTTGTGCAACTTAGGTAATTAATTCTCACATTAAATGGTCTTTTTTGTTTGTTTTTGCAAAAAAAGCCAAAGATAATCAAGCTTATACAACATGGGTAAAAGGAGCCCACACAAAGCCCCAGTTAGCTCTCCTAAACAAATTACAGTTTACCTTAGTCTTCAAGGGCAGTAGGGGAAATAGTTTATTTTACTCCCATCAAAACTGATTTCTTCGACTCCTAATTACTCTCAATTCTGAGTTCCTTAACATTTGCAATTTCCAGCCATTCACATCTCAAGACTTGGAAAGTCATCTTTGCTGAACATCTAAATGTTTTAGAAGAAATGCTATAAAAAGTATTTACGTTTTAGAGAAAGGCTAAAGCAAAACACTGGGAATCAGTCTTGACCACCTTCCCAGAGTAGCTGAATCCAAATCTCACAAACTGAAAATCAGTCAGCATCCATGGTAGAACTTCAAATAATTCTTGTAGTTAGAACACAAGGAAAAGAGGTTGTAACTTAGACATTCACGTCAAATGAATTTTGATATAAATATAAATAAAAATTTGTTCCCAGCCCTGTTTACAGCCAACAGCTGACACTCTCTGCTCATGTTCGGATATCACATCACGGAAGCAAAAATAGGCACTTGGCTGGGATAGTCTTTGCACTTCTCTTAAATATTAAAACCATCTTAACCATTAAAACCAAGAAAACACAGAAGATTGACCACTGTTCCAAACTACATGATTCCATTCTTCCTTTGGAAGATGAGAAAAACAGAAGAGCTTGGTGGTACGTGAAAGTGGTTTTTCTTTTTTGTTGTTTGCCCAGCATACGCTGAATTCAAAAGAATAATTTCATCTATGAAGAAGATTTTGGAAAATATGGGATTTGGTTTGCTTGACAAAAGGCATATTTCCTATTAGTGACAAATAAATGGTCTCACGTTAGTCTCCAGATTCAATTTAAAAAAAAATAACTATAATTGTCTTGCAACCACTTCTAAGACACTTTTCTTTACTCCAAGTTCTTTGGAATCAAATATTCAAATAGCCTTATTCTCTCCTTATCACAGCTTTGTATAGAGGAGGAAATTAAGTACTGCATGAATGCTAAACTCCCCAGTGTGAAATTAACCTGGCAGGCACCACTTCATGCCCTAATAAGTTGAAATAGAAGGCGTATAGTTCAGGATGTTTATGAATTACATACACAATCCTCCCTTCATTTATGATCCTAAGGGACACTGCTAACAATCCAATTTGCTTTTCTTCTTTTCTTTTTAAAAGCCCTGCTATTGGCACAAGGGAAGCCAAGCGATGAGGCAAACAAACTCCCACTCTCTCCCCGTCCCCCGCCCCCTCATTTGTTTACTCCATGCATTTCACAGCACTGTACAAAGGCAAGACTTGTTTCCCTTATAAAGTCTGGTAAAAAGCAAAGAAAAAAAAAACAAGAATAAAAAACAGGAGAAATTTTAAAAAGAATATTTGGGATAAGTATTACAACTGACAGGAGCAACTCAAGGGCAGCAAACAGCAGAAGATCTGCTTTGGTAGTAGTTACCAATAAGGTGGTTAATAGCTGTAACATAAAATATGACACAAAGTTACAACAATTCCTGTCCTCCACAATACATACAACACTTGGAAAAGCTGAGAAAGAAGACTGAAGGATAATTCAGTCGTTCACAGAGAGTGGGAAAAGGCAGAAGAGACAGTTTACTAACAAACAATCTCTTAGCAGCTCAAAATATTGGCTGTTAATTTATGAGCACAGCTGTGCCATTTAAACCTAGACATCTGCAGTTTATATCCAAGTTCCAGGACTCTGGTGCAAAGCTGCATTTCGAGACTCCATGCCCAAGGACGTTGGCAGTTCAAAACTCAGAACCAGGCCCAGAGATGTTCCTTCATCATCGAGATATTACTTAAATATCTAAATGTATACTGACATATGTAAAGACCAAAAGATTAAGCACTCCACTCCAGAATTTCTGGCTGGTAGTTAATTGAACTCTAAATGATGGAAATTAAGAGGAAAATTAACAGTTATCCTGGATGCCTTACAGGGAGCTAAACTGCCCTGGGCCATCCATGGAACAGCACTCATACAGGTCATTCTGCTCTTTTTCATTACAAATGACAGTGCAGACAATTAATATCTAGGAATAACAATCACACCCTTTCCTTGATCATCAGAGGAAAGTTTCCATTTTCTTTTTGTTTCTTTATTCACATAAGTTTAAGAAATGTAATCGTATCTGTATTCAAAGAGTCAATATTACACTCTAATTAGTGCATCTGTAGTAGAATCTGCACCAAAGTCAACAGAGCCAGACACAGCTACTGGGGCTGAGATCCACTTCAAGCCTTTTAGCTCCTAGTTGCCCATGTCCACTCCTGTTTGCCATTCTTGCCCTAAGAGTTCCAAATGTACAGGACAGGTTCCACAGCTGATCTATAGCTCAAATCCTGCAGTTTAGTTAATAAGAACCCTACATATGCCCACAGTGTGTATGTACTGCTGCATGCATTACATTGTACATACATACACATACAATACACACACACACACACACACACCCCCCAACAGCGTTTGACTAAGCTCTAAGAAGGCTCCAAGATTTGCTCTATACCACCAGACTCCACTGGCGTTAAGCGCTGCAGAGTAACCTAAATCTTGGGTAGGGTGAAGGAGATGATGGCCAACAAAGGCCCACTGATGCCCGAATCCCCAGCTGCTCACAGCCCTGCAGCCCTCTGCCCCATCACGTCATGCAGCAGCCAGCTCCCCAGGGTTTTCATGCATGAGCTTTTCCCAGCCTTTCCCCTTCCTCTGCATCTCTGAGATACGTGCTATGTATCTCAGGGCTCTCAGCTCTTGGAAGATTTAAACTAACAGGAAATTCTTCCATTTTCCTGGACAAATGCCAAATTTGTACATTAGGAATGCATGCCCTTATTTCCAGTTCTTTCCTTTTTCAGCCATCCCTCTCTTCTTGTCAGGAAACACCCAATTAAGATTATCTGGTTTATAACCCCACACAATAGCACATTCAGTAGCTGTGCCAGTGCTAGTGAAGCAGAAAAGGATCTGCACTATTATCTGCTTAGGAAGATACTATGCTGAAATTAGTTCCACAACAGTACTGTAAACTCTGACAATTTCTCAATGCTCATTTGGATAAGGTAAATCTCAAAAAAAAAAAACTAATTCTGAATTACACTGCAAATGAATTTTAAAAATAGCCCATTTTTGAGCTGTTTATTTTCTCATCTCCACAACTTCTAAAGAAGTACATATAAGCTTTGGCTTTATTCATGGCAACACTGAAATATTCATACTTGCTACACCAGCACTTTAAAACTTAAAACAATAAAGCATGCCATGCCAGTTTCCAACAGAGAAGTGAAATGTTTTGAAATAAATGAGATGGTCCAACCATTACTAGCAGAAAATGGGGCCTACTACCTCACTGCATTTGAAGAACAGAACACAACAAAAATGAACTATCTGCACCCTTTCCTTCCCAAGGGACTATGGGACAGACACACACACAAAAAATGAAATAGAAGTCTCAGACAAATGCTGAGAACAGCATCTTGACTCATTTCCTCCACACAAAATCTGCTCACTTTCCTTTCTGAACCAACACTGATCTGAAAGAGCTATTTGAAGGAAGAAAGCTCGAAAGACACTGCACATTAACCATCCTCCAAATAAGCTACTGGCCAAGTTCTATACAGGCAAATAAAAAGTAGTCCCTCCCATAAAGATACTCCATTTCAACACTGGCATAACATACAGCCCGCTCGGGAAGGCATTGCTGCATATGCCCCGCTCCTACCATCTCCTGCTCTGCAAACACAGAACATACATAAATATATACATTCTGAAGTGTGCATGTTTTCACACATATACATAAGAATGCAATATTTTGCTAATGCAAAGACAAAGTTAAATCTCTGCACTGGCATTGACCTGTTCATCCTTACACTATCTTCCTAAAGCACAGAGTAATTAGGTTCCCCTGCCTGCTATCTACTAACTGGATTTCCTTCTTTTCAGTCATGAAAAGAGAAACCTCTGACATTACATCACATCCGTCAAGAAAATGGGTAAAAATATCATTTTAGTTTTACACACACTCAAAATGCACCCCAGCTTTGGGCTTGGAAGAAAAAAAAATCACCTGCAGAGAGAAAAGTGTGCACAGAGGCTGGAAGTTTTCAGCTGCGACTGCTCTGCCAAGGCTGCCAATTACAGCAGCAGTTGCTGCAAAGCAGGCAGTGAGCTGCCTGAGTCTGGGCTGAAAGCAAACGTACTTCAAGTAAGCAGAAGGACACAACAGCACCTTTCAACCAACTGCAGCCTGGATCAAACAGAAGTTTAACAGAGGAAAATGCTTGAGTGCATTACTTCTGTACATTTAGTCCTCTATGAAAAGTTCAAGGCAGGATCCCATTTAGTCACAGTGTTATATAGCCTATATTCATCATAAGACTACACTCAAGAATACTCACTGCATTTCTATAATTTCCACGAACTATCACAAAACTGCACTACTTCAATTGAAAACGTGGAGTGACTTTGCAATGAATTTCAGGATTTGACTTGAAGGACACAACTTTGACTTGATTCTATACAACAGGGAGCACGCACCCACATAAATAGTCACTATCCTGAGCCTCAGCATCCCCACTTATCGCAGGGGAGGTTGGACTAGATGGCCTCCAGATGTTCCTTACAACTCAAAGGATTCTATGATTCTACAACTCCATTTACTCTCTTCTAAATATAACATTCAGATTTATTTATTTATTTAAACCTTTTAAATAAGATTTTAAAGGGACACTTGAGAAGTTTGGTTTACACATTTTTACTGACGTTAAATGTAAGGCAAACTCAGCCCAGATAGTTATACACATTTACAAAACAGCAAAGTTAAATATGAGTCAAATTATCACCTAGATAGCAACCATCCTTGCAACAAGCAGAAAACCCTGTCAGCTCACAGCTGGTGACTTCTCAGGCTATTCCATCTCTGAGCAGACCAAGTGGTTTCACACCCTCACATTCACATGGACAGAACAGGAAAGGAAGGAAACCCCAAAATCTGGTTTCTCATACAGCAGTTGAGAAAGAAAAGAAGGGGGAAATATCTCCTTCTTATATGGTCTTTTCAGGAAAATGGTTAGGTGGCTAAGAATTGGAGTAATAATGGAGAACTACTAAGTATATACATACTGTAACACAGCACACAGAAAGCAACACATTGCTTTAAACATGGTCAGAGGACTTTCTATCATTTCCTATCACACTACAGAAGCACTGAAACTCAGCTCTATATTCCAACTCCATTGCCCTACAGTTTTACTACTTGGATTCTTTCCAACCTAACCCATTCTATGATTCTATGATCATAATTTCAGCTCAGCACAACAGAATTTCCCAGCAAAACAGCATCAAACTCGGGTTTTACTGCTTGTCCTTCTGCTGTTATCATACTAATATCAACTCTAAAAATCTCTTTATTCCCCTCCAAATCTGTTGGATTACTAGAGCTATCGGTGCTGGGTCTTTCAAAGCACAAACACATATCATCAGCAAACTATGTAAAATTTAGAGGGAACCCAACTGCAGACAACTGCTGTGCAAATGCCCATCCTGACAGAAAGCTTAAGTTTCAGTTCATGTCCTCATCACACATTCACATGCTTGGACCCAGCATCAAGTACATACTGCCAACAGTATATACAAGCCACAGAAAATTAAAACCAAAGGGCTCAATGACCAGTGACATTATATACATGGAAAGAAAAAAGGGGCTAGAAGATGACAGGTATACAGCTAGCTCTTCAGGTATATATCATTATAAATTCCAATTATTATTATTACAATGACCTCTGGTCATTTTCTACAGTAAAAGTGTTTTTTCTATTCTTTTTTCCTCTTCCATATATACACACACACACACACCCCATCATGGCTAAATGTTAACTTTCATAGTACCAGCCTATGCAACATCATTGAGATACAGGCTCTCTCCTCACAGGAGAAACTACAGTCTAGAATATCATAATTTCACTGCATCAATCATTACAAATGTCCTTTTGAATGTCTAAAAAAAAAAAAAAAAAAAACCATAACAATTTGTCATTCTGAGGTCTAAGACAATGTTGCACATTTTTAGCTTCCTGTTCTGAAATGTTTTTCTTTGCATCCCAACTACAGTTTAACATCTCATGCCAAACATTGGTTATTTTAGTTCATGTTTGAGAGACTTTACAGCCCTATCATCACCCATGTATTATCCATCTGTCACGAAAAGGCAAAGACCTACCTCTCAACTCACAGCAGCAGGTCAGGGTTTTGTTTAAATGATTTTTTTCCCCAGACAACCATCACAATTTCACACCCTGCTCTGCACAGTACAAAAGAGATCTCACTTAAAGAATACCAGGTGAGTCTTTTGTTCTTACTCTGCCATTACAGTAATAACAACACCAAGAGATCTAGCAAAAACCAGACTAAGTATGGAAGCCTCATAGTTTGCTCAAACCAGCAGGATCCCAGTCTGCAATACCTGCAAATAATAAGGTCTATAGGTACTATCAGACCACAAGCTGTTTCTGAAGAGGCAGCTGTGCTTTCCAGGTTGTGGCCCGTGCCAGCACCACTCCATGCATGTGTGGCCAGGTGCCACCCTCTCCTTCCTGTCAGACAGAGTTGCCAGTGCCTGAACCTCCAGCAGCCTGCCACAGGCTCTTGCTACACTAGCAGAAAATTGTTCTTTGTTTTTAATTCATTTCCTGCTGACTCTGTGAGAGCCAGAACTGGTGCAAGGGAGTGGACAAGACCAAGGCTGCAACTATTTAGGCTGGATCAAACTGCTGTTGAACAGCAGTCTTGTGAAACTGAATTGTTTCTCCGCCTTCTTTTTAATCCCATTTTTAACTGAGAGAAACTGAGGGGAAAAAAATCTCTCGTAATCTTTGCCCTACTTCAGCACTACTGCAGAAACCTTACTCCAACAGAAGATGAATGTAAAATTAATACAGCAGCACAGCACTTGCAGTGATCTAATGCTCCTGATATAGCCATACAGTGCGCTGCACACCAGGCAAATTCTAAGCCCATTCCAGGACATACTGCAGCTGCATGCTGTCCAGTATTCCAGACCAGAATGCTCACTTTGACTGCAGCTGTTAATGACCAACATCAAAGAGCACACTGCACATAAGCTCCATGAGATCAGAAAGGATTTCACAGCCTCAGCTGTCTTTCTAAATAGAACAGCATGAGAATCCTAAATAAAAGTTAAATTGCACTTCCTAAGACCAGTCTTTATAACAAACAGTCCATGGTATCTAATAGCAGGAAAGCAATTTCACCCCACAACATAATTTGAGAAGGACGAAAAAAAAAAAGACAGAAAGCCTTTCATTAAGAGATTTTCCATTCAGTATGATTTAAAAAAAAAAAAAAAAGCTGCTAACCTGACTGCCTAAAGAAGAGGGCCCTGCATCCCCAGCACTCCTGCCCTCCTGGAGCTCTGGCAGAAGGGCAGCAGCAGCAGCAGCTGGCCTTGCCCCACTGGCAGCACACAGAGGAGGCCGAGCGCTGACTCAAGATGCTCCTGGAACATGGCTGCCCAGGCTGCAGCCTTGGTTGGCCTCTTCCCACATTCTTGACTTCTCACCTGGGCTGTGTTATCAGAGTCCATCAGAAAGGAGAGTTGCCATAACTCACAACAATCAGTAAAATGATTTAATAGATTATCCAGTCCCTACAAAGCATTTTCAAAGATATCCTGAAAAAAACGTATCTTGTTAGCTTGAGGGAGGTGGGGAGGACGAGGAAATTCTGCAGTAGAGCAAGACTCCCGATAGCATCAAGTCACTCACAACCTGTGGCAGCACCTGAGCTGCCACTGGCACAGCTGCCCAGAGAAGCTGTGGTGCCCCATCCCTGAAGGCACTCAAGGCCAGGTTGGATGGGACCCGGGGCAGCTCTGCCCACGTCAGAAGTTGGGGCTGGGGCTTTAAGATCCCTTCCAACCCAAATAGTTCTATGATTCTTTGCAAATTAAAGCTGCACTGCCTTCCTACCAACAACACGATGTCAACATGCTCCCCATCAAACAACAGAAATACTGAACTCCAATAGCAAAATTTTCAATCATTTTCCACTCAGAAACAAAAGAGCCTTCAGCATGTTTGCTGGAAGTAGCTGGTGGCTGCAAAATCCTTCCCTGGTCTGCAAGTAACACAGAAGTGTTTGTACAGCGCATACACACTCTCAGCTAGCATTAGAAAGTAGGTGGCACAGTTTCCAGCCTTCTTCTTTACAACACCTCTAGAAAAAGCTCCAAGGGAACATGCCAAGGCAACAGGATATGGAACCGATGACAAACAGGGACCTCTGTCCATCTTTAACATCATGAAGCCCAGAGATTATCCAGCAGACCAACAGACAGGTACCTAACGCAGCAGCCCAGTCAGCTTCAGCTGAGGGGTGATTATGGCTCACACAGGGCTGTCACAAGACATGTTCTGTGCCTTCCAATATGACTCCCGTAAGACACATGAAGACTAGAGTGAACTTTTAAAGCCTCCTACTACAATGGGAGATATTTTTCAATTTCCAAACAAATAAAGGAAAATTGTGGTAAAGAAAAAGCTTAATTCTAGCATCCCACATAAAATAAAAAAGTAACAGCTGTAAACTTAGGTGCCTGAATCAAACAAGCTTGCAGATGATTACCATTAAATAATGAGAAGACTCTCAAGTAAGGAGAGAAAACACTAGTGGCCAAGACTCTAAATGAAAAAAGCACACCCCTCTAACGAATCACAAATCATGTAAGAGACAAAAGCGGAATTTGAAGAAAAGAAGCTGAAAAATATGAAAGCATCTGTCCAAGTCAGAAAGCATACCAAGAGGGGAAATGCCACTCTGCAAGCACTCCAAAAGCTATCGGCATTATCGTATTTACAAATGGTTTCTCAGTCATAACATGAGATTTCTAGAACACAGGGAAACACACAGTATTCGGTTGTTCAGCCAGGCTGTTTGCTCCTATGCACTTTGGAAAGCGTTTATTTGGAAAAAAAGAAAAAAAAAGTTCATTGCCAGAAGCTGCATTCCCAGAAGACATTTTATTTTGAAGCCGCTTTCACATGAATAAAATGAAACTGAACACAAAAGGAAAAAGGAGTCTGTTCTCACCATCTCCTCCTCTTCTGCAAAGAATGACAAATGCCATCCTTTCCCTGCTGTTCACTTAAAAGCACACGGACAGCACACACCTGAATGTACGTGAATACCATGTTCAGCTTCCACATAACACTTTGATCACAGTTAAATACAACTTTTCAAAATGAACTCCTAAAAGTAGTTTCACTGAAACTCAGACAAAGTTTTAGAATTGAGACAGGTATGTCACTTCTCTTGAGGTTGTACAGCTGTGAGAAGAACACCTATCACAGAAACCACGTGCCTAGCACTCACTATTCATCAAAAGGAGTAAGTAGTATTAAGCATAGCTACACAATTCACTGTTCAAAACTTTCAGGCTTCAGTCCCTAATGATGAGTAAACATCCTGTTTAAATCAAAAGGAACCATGTGGATTATGGGGTACAACACAAGCAAAATTATGACAACTTAATTGGTAGGAAGAAGCCACAGAGACATATAATGCTACTATATGGCATGCATTAATTTCCATAAATTCCGCCTAGACAGAGTCAAGAGATATAGGACAACTGAACAACGATGTAACGAGCCCTTATTAGAAAATCTTCTAATAAATGCACCAAATATATTTTTCCGTCTACATGAGCTTATATGCACATGCTTTTGCTACATGACTAAGAAGGTTTCAGTCAAAGATGTCATAAGTGCCATCTACGTTTACTTGAAAACTGAACAAGATAAAACTGGTTTTCTTAGTAAGAAACAGTTTAAAATGTCGTGCAGTGTACACTTTTTTCAGCAAGAATCTACCAATTAAAATTATTCAGAATTCTACAATAAACAAAAGCATCAAGTTAAAGCTGCAAGCTTCAGAATTTTAAAAATTGCATATGGCTATTTCTGCTACATTAAGAAAAAAATATTAAACAACAATATATATATATTATAATTATATATAATTATCCAATATAATATTATACTATAAAATATTATTATATATTATATTATTATAATAATAATGCACAAATTGACGTCAGGTATTGTTTCCAGTGTTAACCCACTTGCACCTCAGCCTTCAAATTATTCCATAGCACATATACGTCTTTACTTATGAGAGCTCTGTTAACAACTGTAAAAACTCAGTGTTGCAATCTCTCACAACGGTCCCAGCAAGAGACAACACCTGGTTTCAAGAAAACACTCGTGCTGATGGCTTTCAGCAGGCTCTTGAATGTCAATGAGTCGTGCATATTGCTCTGAAAGTACTGCTTCCTATTTATTTTCATGGAAACTACAACATGAGATGCAAACAGCACAGTAACACTATTTGACAGAACAAAATCTCAGCCACATGAGAACATTTTTCAATACAGTTACCACCAGTAGCCAATTTGTGCAGATGAGCTGACTTGAGACGCTCATCATTTTGTGGTGTGTGAACACTGCGTGTGGCTGTCCAGAACATGGCTTGACTTTCACGTTACTGCCACCACTGCTGAAACACACCACCAACCACCTCACTGCGCTCACATCCACTGGTTGGTTTCCATCAACATTCATCAAGTGTTGATGAATGCCAGTGGGTGCCATTTTTTATGCATGGAGGAATTTGATGACACACCTTTGTTTCATACATACTTCCATATCAGACACCATTCTGCCAGGCTGCTCCTCTGCTGCCATCTGTCACACAGCAACAAAATATTGGTGAGAAGGTTCACCCTCTACTGTCATACCACTAACATCTGCTTCTGACACTGTGGGCCAACATAATAAAATACGAGGCATTACTTTCAGAGCAGCACCTATTCTTTTGATAGTCTCAAAAGAGTAACAGCTATGAAAACTAATTGGGAGAAAAAAAAAAACCACCTTTTTAAACTGCAAGATCCCAAGCCTACCTTGATTAAAATGTTACAATGCTTGAAATTAACAATGTTCCTAAATACACTGAAATCAAATCCACCGTTGCACAGACAGGAACTCACTAGGATTGCTAGACAACTGAAATTACTGCAATGACATTTTGTGCCAATCTGTCTTTTACAGTTCCTTAGAATCAAATTCTACCTTCATAGCACTACATAGAAATTTTACTATTGACTTAAAACGTGCTGAACTTTGAAGTCTAAAACCACAGGCATCACCACATTCATCAAGACAATAACCACACTGTCATTTATGAGAAGATACAGCCCCACAGCTCTCACCAGAAGGCAGTGTGAGCACCTCAGTCACTCCCAATGCGCACAGAGTGCATTTATTCATTTCTAAAAATTGGGATAGCAAGAGCAGAAAGGCAAGACAGACAGGGTTATTTTTAAAAAGCTGCATAAAACTTCTCTGTTGATGGCCTGTAGAGACCTTTGTCCATCTACTGCAAGTTTTGATGTCCTAAAGGAACTAAAGCCCACGGTACCATGAGAACATGGAAATCTTAATGCTGTAAAAATGCAACATTTTAGGCAGCGGTTGCACTCAACCACGGTCCAAACAAAGGCTGCTTTCTACAATCTTAACTTAACCTTAAGGTGTATTAGCCAAATGCAGCTTCTGACAACATCTGTTACATTTGAAGACATTAAAAAACTGCTATCATAGAATCACCAAGGTTAGAAAAGACCTTCAAGATCATCCAGTTCAACCATCTACCTACCACCACCATTTCCACACTAAACCATGTCCCTCAGCACAACATCTAAATGTTCCTTGAACACATCCAGGGTCAGGGACTCTACCCCTCTCTGGGCAGCCCATCCCAGCACATGACCACTCTTTCAGAGAATAAATTTTTCCTAACATCCAATGTGAAGCTCCCCTGGCACAACAGGAGACCATCCCCGCTCATCCTTATCACGAGATAAAAGGCCAACTTCCGCTTTGCCACAGCCTCCTTTCAGGTAGCTGTAAAGAGCAATAAGGTCTCTCCTGAGCCTCCTCTTCTTCAGACTGAACAATCCCAGTTCCCCCAGCCACTCTCCTTGTAAGATTCATACTGTTCAGAAAACCTTGTTGCCAAATTAAGAGTTTAAGTGTTCACAAAAAAAAAAATTTAAAAAATTTTAAAAATTAAGAAATGCCATTTGTCAAGTGGTCACTGGTAAAAATATTTCCTTTTGCTTGACACAAAGACTGAGTTTGCCCCCTTTTGCAAGGCATGTTTTCACTATTCCACTCAGCAATAGGCTGTCGTACTTCAGTCTCAGCTTCAAGTTAGTTTCTCAATGTGTCTTCTTGTATTTTTAAATAATCCCCCCTTTTTTTTTTTTTTTTTTGGTATAATAGAAAAGATAGAGTATATCAGACAAGCTCCAACTTCACTCTTTGTTTACATACAGCTAAGTACTGTGATCCAGGTTAGCAGCTTTCCACTATCAGTTACCATTGCTTTATCAACCAGAAGTTTACGAGTGTCATAAGGACAGCCTCAGCTACCGCCCTACCTACTTACTGTGCACACAGTTCTCAGGCAGAAGTTGCGAGCAAGTTGCATTAATTTAATCATGCTCAGTGAAATTAACGTGCACTCAATCAAGTAGTTTCCACTTCTGGGTGGGGAGCTGACAAAGTGCCATCACCACCTAATGGCCTTTATTTCCTAGCAGGAATTAAAAACTGAAGTCTATACCAAATTCATAAAGCCGTCTGTTGTCACAGCAGCCTCTCATGGTGCTCCATGGTGGCCACTGCTTTGCTCACCCCAGGGACAGAGAGCAGCCCCCTGGGGAGATGCTGAACGCCCACAAACTGCGAGTGTCTGTCTGCTGACTCCAGAATGTTGTTACATCGGCAGTTCAGACACTGGGTTCTGGCAGGAAAGTTTAGCAGGTCCACCAGAAAAAAAAAAAAAAAACCCTGAAAGGAAAGGAATGAAAAAACACAGACATCGTTCTGACTTGATGCAACCTTTGCCATACTGCACAATTGCATCGAACTGGAGAACAAGAAAGTGAAAGCACTCAAGACACTTTCGTTTCCAGAAAAGCAAAGCTGCTCTCACAAAGGTCTTTCCAACTCAGTATGAGAGAAGGACAGACTTTTCTGTTTCAGCCCACATCCCAACAAGACAGACAAGACACACTGTCCCACCACTCTGAATTTTGAGATCTCTGAGCCATAGTAAGTGAACCACAAGATGTGAACAAGAAAAATTGTATTTCAAAAAAAGATACCTTTAAAAGGAATATCTTCCTATGTGAAAATATGCAAGGGAAGATATTGCCCTTAAGGTTCTGGTTTACTTTTTTCTGCAAAGGAACACCAGGAATGTCACGTGCAGTTCTTGGCTGTTGCCAGGCTCTGGGAGCTGCAGATGAGTTCCTCACCACAGAAAGCAAAGAACAGCAAAACAGAGGAACCCACAAGCACCCAGCAGGCACCTGGAAAATCCCATCACTGACACCACTGGGCTGACCTTCAGAGCTCCACCATGAGCCATGCTCATCCCGGGCTCCCCTGTCAGCTCAACCAAGATTTGGATCTGTCCTACGAGGGCAGCCCTAAGCCAGGTCAGGGTGTCAGGGAGGTTCCACACTTGCACCATACCCCAGGACCATGAGGCTGAACTAGTCCCAACCCAGAGGTAGCATATAAACAGGAGGGGGAATGACTTCTTACATGGGTTAATAGTGATAGGACAAGAGGGAATGGTTTTAAACTGTAACAGGAGAGATTTAGGTTAGACATTAGGAGGAAGTTTTTCACACAGAGGGTGGTGACGCACTGGAACAGGTTGCCCAAGGAGGTTGTGGATGCCCCATCCCTGAAGGCATTCAAGGCCAGGCTGGATGTGGCTCTGGGCAGCCTGGTTTGGTGGCTGGCGACCCTGCACATAGCAGGGGAGTTGAAACTAGATGACCCCTGAGGTCCTTTTCAACCCATACCATTCTGTGATCCTCTAAATAACTGAAGTTATGGGGTGAGATTCCCATGGATTAACCAAATAGATGGACTGGCAAAGCTTAGGTACAATCTTCAGACAGAAATAAAAAAAGATTTAGACAAGAACTGAAGTTTTAAAAAATGATATTCCCTCCCCTGCTTGTGATCAGAACGCAAGTCTGACCTGCTCATTACATTACATCCTCAGTTAGAGAGGCCCACAAACACTGACAATTTCACAAGATTAGAGAGACTGTACTTCCTCCCTTCACAAACCTTTTCAAGACGTAAGAGAACAAAAAAAGCAACAGTTCTATTATCCTCCCACTTACCTCTACAAAGCACTTTCAGAAATGTGAAATATTTTGCTATTTTAAGATATGAGTAATTTGGTTTTTGACCTTTTCATAGAAGCTGATGGGTTGTGACATCTTTTACAGTTCCTAGTAGCCGAGGATATGGACTTATCCTAAAGATTGTTTGGGAAGTAGTAAAGACATTTTAAACTACTGCAAAGGGTTAACAGAATTTAAAAAAAAAAAAAAAAAAAGGATAAATCTTAACTTTAACTTTTAATATTCTGAGGTAGTATTTTCCTTACAAAGTAGAGACCTACCCTTCTTAAAGATGCTGTTTCAGCCAGATGACAATGACAGTATTATAGCTGTAAACTCCTGCTACCACCACCAAAATTATTATTGAATATTTGTGAAAGATTTTCTAGAACACAGTAGGTTTTAAGATACCACTAAAGGTTTCAAAAAGGCGCAGATTCATAGCATGTTATGCTAATACAACAGCAACAACGAAAAGAATGGGAATCAAAAAACTACATAGCTACCAAATCAGTGATAATTCTAACAGCTCACAAAATGTCAGCAAAACCCACCAGAACATTCATAACATAAGAAGCATTCAACATGCCAACCTGAGGAGACTTTCAAAAACCACTCTGTGTCATCAGTGGTCTTTGTGCCTAGCTCTAGCTTTCAGAAACACAAACCTGAGTCTGGACAGAAAGTATATCTGCATATGGTATGAAGGTTTCTAATGAACATTTTTCAAATTACGTTAACAAGATGTGTATATCTAACTTGGTGACTCAACTGCACACTACAAATAATTACCGCAAACTAATGAGTAGCTGGTGACAACACAGGTAGTACACCAGTCTGGTTATTCTCCTTTCTCTGGCCAAAAGAGGTCATAAAACTTCCCGTGTCAGCCAAAGCAGGTTTAACTCCCCACATTGAAGCCCACCATGATTAGCTGGCCTGCCATATAGCCCACACAGAGGCTTCCTGCACATGAGGCGATATGTCATAAGGCCCCATTACATGGACCAGGGAACTCTTATCAGGTGTAGGAGAACACTTGCAAGAGAGGCTCTGGTCACATGAGGAGACGTGGGTCCATGGGGTAAATGGCAGGTCAGGCAGCCCTGAGCTCAGCTGATCATAACACTGAGATTATGAAGGCTGTATGGCTGCTGGGAAGGTCACCATCTAACAAGGTAAAAAACAGCACAACTCTCAAATATTTTCTGTGTGTACCAAATGCTGAGGGGATATTCTCCAAAATCCCCTCCTGCCATTCAGAACTGAATAAACATCACTGTCACTGTTGCTGGAGACACACAGCTGCATCATCTTCTGTACAAACAACTGCCTGGCATTAAGAAGTTAGCAACTATTGCTTTCAGCAAAGAAAAGCTGTCACTGCCATAGCACTACACTCTTCCAATAAGGACATCAAATACATAGGTCAAGCAGAGCAGAAATACATAAACTAGCTAATAGTTTTCTCAGTAGCCTGAAAAAGAGCAAAAGAGAAGTGAACAGTATTAGACTTTGCTTAATGCCATGCGTTGTTTCTAGTGCTAAATATCCTCAAAGATATGTATTTCTCTAAAATACAAAAAAAAAAAAAAATTAAAAGCTGATACCTCTAACTTTATTCCACTACTCCTGTGATTAGACTACCAATATAGTGCTGAATCACAGGTCTGAAATAGCAGGGGAGTGGAAACAAATATACTCTTTCTCTTTAAATCCATGCACACACCAACACTCAGCCCTTCTCCAAAAGCAGTAGAACTTGACACACATAGCTCAGACGCCAACTATCGCCCTCTGAAATCCAGTTTCTCCAATCTGTTGTCACAAGATGACCGTCACAGTAATTGTGGTTAGGCTGACACACTGCTGAAGCACGTCTGACTTCTCCACATCTTTTTTTTTCCCCAATCACTAGAAAATTACCTTTAGCCCCACCCCTGCTCTTGTACCCACTGCTCTAGGAACACAGACCAGAGAAGGGCCTCCACAGCACAAGAGACACTCTGCAGCCATGTTCAAATTCTCTGGGCTTCATGTGGTGAGAACAGACAGCCTACAAACACCCCTCCACACCACAGGATCACAGAGGAGCTGAGAGTGAAAAGAGTCAAAAGACTGATTATTTGCTCCAGAAGCTATACTGCTACTTTCAATGAGGAGTCAAGATGATCACTCAACATGAAAGAATTTCCTTTGAATTAATCCAAATTCTTCGACTGTACAATAAACTAAAGACAGCTTCAGTGGGAAGTGGGCTGTTTCTACTTGGGGTATTTATTAATAAAAATGTGCATCTCCCAGTCCTGCTAAAGCTTGACACATACTTCCTGTATGACAGTAAGAAAACATCTGATGAACAATGTTGGGAACCAGAGTTGTGAATAAGGTATGCTGGTGACTCAGACATCTCTTGGAAATGCAATATAACTCTGTTTAGATGTGGTCTTCTCACACTAACAGAAAACAATCACAGCAAACTTTGAGGTCTGCAGAACAAACTGTTTTTATTTATGGAGCATGGGATTTTCTTCTTCCCAGGGAAGATGATGAGCTAGCGGTAATCCCTCCAACCATGCCTCAGGCCACTGTACTTCCATAAATTTTCTTTTTAAATGAGAATAAACTGTACAATGTTAAAGCTTGTCACTCAGTTAGCTATTTGTGTGCCTCACTAAATAACAACACGATTTTTGCAGACTATTCTCAAGTTTGTTTCCCTCTCCCCCAGAATGCAACTAAGGATAGAGTAGGTAAAAAGGAATCTCAGCACAATAATCAGATAGTTCAACAGAAATAAAAAATACAAACCTTTACTATGAAAAAAGTTTGAAATTTTATACAGTTCCCATAGATACTGTAGTAATTTGCATTCATAGAGAAATGGCAGCTTTAGAATTCTTGCTGACTTTAATTCTCTGCTCCAGCACACGGCCCCCAATAACCTATATGATTCAATCTCCAGTCGCTTTTTAAGCTTACTGCACACAACTGTAAAGGTGGGTTGGAAGGCACCACTGGAGACTACCTTTGTCCAAGCCACTACTAGAGCACTTCCCTGCAGTAGGTTGCACAGGGAAGTGTCCAGGCGGGTTCTGAATATCTCCAGAGAGGGAAACTCCCACCCCTCCGGGCAGCCTGTTCCAGTGCTCTGTCACCCTCACAAGTAAAGAAATCCTTGAAACTGTAATCCTCCTGAACTCCTGACCTGGAATCAATAGTTTATCCATAACATTTTCTCTGTAGTGCTGCTGATAGACTATCAAGCCCTAGAAGGGAGCAGCAAGGATTACATAACAGAACGTCCAATACAGTAATTAAGGGATATTTAAGTAAAGCATCAACAGTGCATTTTGTGGAAGGCCACCTTCTCAGGAAAACTGTCAGATAAATAGCAGCAATGAAGAAGTGTTTAAGCACAGAAAGCACAGCACAAGTCCAACCAGCAGAAGCCTGGCATGCATTCTGCTAGCTCTCCTCAACTGAAATCCATATCAACAAAGGAAGGAAGGGACAAAAATGTCCATTCAGCCCTCTCCTTCCTATAGAGGCTGCCAAAATATATGTTCCTAGCTGACAGCAGCCCAGAGGTACCTGCCTCACCCTCCAGGAGAGCTTTGTGAATGTAAGTTGCACCACCAGGGCGAATAACACCTTCATCACTGCTTATGAAGTGTGACCACTGCCATTAAACTTCCATCCTGACTGACACCAATGCAAATCTACCTCCATGATCCCACAAAAGCAACACATGCCATAGAAAAAAAAAAAAAAAAAAAAAATACAGCAAGGGAGAGGAGGCAGGTCTGTCCTGTGAGCAGGGCAGGCACATGAGCAAGCAACAGTTACCTTCAGGGGGGAATAGAGAGCCCCGGGGTTAGATTCCAGGATCCTCTTCCCCTCGCCAGTCCTATTTGCTACAAGCGAAGAGCTACACAGGGTGTCCATTTCTGAAGAGATTTTTCAGCAACTCCCGGTCCACGTTAAAAGATATGTAACGCTGCCATTCGCTCAGCCACATTTCATAACGTGCATTAACACAGCCCCTAAACACAGCACTTTTCTACTTCAGCAAGAGAGCGTCAGGGCCACGGATGTGTCACGGTCCCAGAATAGCTGTCACCTTTCGCACACACTGCCCGGCCTCGGCATGCCGCGCACACGAGCATCCTCCACCCTCGCGGAGCGGCGGGCAGGCCCTCCCGCAACCCCGGCACCGCGCCTTTCCCCCTCTGCCCGCGGCCACGAGCGCAACAGGGCCGCACGCCGAGCCCCGGGCAGCGGCCGGCCGGCTCAGGGCTCTCCCCACAGCCGGCGCTGCGGCCAGACCCCGCGGCGCGTGGGGCCGTACCCCAGGGCGTCCGCGGGCCGGACGGAGGCCCGGCTGCCGTGGGGACGCGCTTCCCCGAGCGGGGAAGGCGGCGGCGGCGCGGACGGCCGTGGCCCCGCAGGGAGCGGAGCGGCCCCGCTTAGGCCCGGGCTCGGCCGGGGGGCAGGGGCTCGCGGCGCGCTCCGTGTCGGGCCGGGCGCTGCGGGGCCGGGCAACGCTCTCACCTTGGCCGCGCCGCCGGGCTGCAGCACGTTCTGCTCCACCGTCATGGCCCCGCGCGGCTCCCGGCTGCGCCCCGGGCTCGGCGGGCGGGCGACGGTGGCGGCTGGGCCGGGCCCGGGCTGGGCGAGCGGAGCGGGAGGGAGGAGGAGGCGGCGGCGGCGAACGAGGAGGAGGAGGGGCGGGAGGGGGAGCCCGAGTCACCGCCAGGCGGGCGGGCCGCCGAGGCGGGCGGCCGCCATGGGGCAGCGCCGATCCGCTCAGGCCCCGCCGTCACTCCCAGCGCGGCCGCCGCCACCGCCGCCCAGCGTGCCCGGAGCTCGGCCCCGCCTTCGGCTCTTCCGCCGCTGCTCCCGGCGGCAGCGCCGCCCCGCGCACCTGCCTCGCCGGAGCCCCGCTGCCCCTGCACGGGCCGAACGCCCCGCGGCTGCCTAGCGGGCGGCACCGCTGGCAGCGCTCGCCTCCATCTTGGCGACGGCGTCCGCGCACGGCCCCGCGGGACGGCCCGGCCCGAGGCGGGGAAGCGGCCCCGTTGCCCGGCCGGGCTCGGCAGTGTCTCCGCGCGGGGGTTGCGCTTTCCCCGGTTCGGAGCCGAAGGAGGCGGGAGCTGCCGCAGCCCGGCGAATGCCCGCGGGAGAACGCGCTCCGTGCCGGGCCTGGCGGCAGCGGCACCCACCTGCTCCCGGCGGCTTCTGGGCGGGAGGTGTCCTGATACGGGGCCCGAGGGTGCACCTCGCCTCCCTCATAACGTTTGACCGGCAGGGCTGCGAGGTGGCCGTAGTCAGCACGAGGGGTAAATGGGAACAAATGGGAGATGCTTATGACGATGCGTGTGCGTTCAGATCTGCAAATTATAGCACCTGAGATAAACGGCATTAGAGGGGGAAAAAAAAAAAAAAAGATTTACTTATATAAGACCAGTCTGTGGAGTCAAGAAAACGACAGGAATCATAGAATCACTCAGGTTGGAAAAGACCTTAAAGATCATCAAGTCCAACCACAACCTAACCATACTATAACAGCCCTCTGCTATATCATGTCCCTGAGCACCACATTGAAATGGTTTTTAAACACAGAATCACAGAATGGCCAGGGTTGGAAGGGACCTCAAGGATCATGAATCTCCAACCCCCCTGCCACATGCAGGGCTACCAACCTCCACATTTAATCTGCCCAGGGCCCCATCCAATCTGGCCTTGAACATCTTTAGGGATGGGGCATCCACAACCTCTCTGGGCAGCCAGAGATGGTGACTCAACCACCTCCCTGGGGAGCCTATCCCAGTGCTTAACAACCCTTTGTGTAAAGAAGCGAGCATCCTTGCACCCAGGAGAAAGTAAGTCATAGGAAGTGCAGGGGGTATCTGTACCTACTGCCCTCCTCACTCTGCGGGCTGCAGGCCCAGCTGGCTACAGACACAGCTGCTTCCCCCTGCCAGTGAATGGTGCTGCAGGGACAGGCCTGCGGGCCTGGCACAGTCTGGGGGATGGTGGATGTGTCCCAGTTGAGTTCCCCACATTGGTGAAGTCTGATCTGTAAGAAAATCTTGGGAGAGCGGCTCACCTATGTTCCAAAAACTCTGCAGCTGCAAGCCCAATGCACTGAAATGAGTTGTGTGCTGCTTGTCCGTCACACAGAGCATTTACAACCCAGTAATTCAATTCCTTCCCCCACTTAAGATGAGGTTATCAGGCACTGACATCTCTGCAAGCTCTTGGTCCTTAAGAAAAGCACCAGTTTTTGCACAGCTCATGACAACCTCTAAATATTGCCTTAATTCACTGCAGTTTCTGAGCAGGAGGTGTTGCAATTTGATCAATAGTTCCTTTTCTAAGGCTTGGTGCTCATAGATTGTATCAGTTTTAATGTTTCTGCTTTTTATGCTGCAAAATACAAAGCAATTTTTAAAATTAATGCTCCCTAAGAGTTTATTGCGCAAAAGGCGAGAAACAATGAAGATGATATAATGAGATCAAAAACGGCTTACAAATTACTTTTCTGGGAATAAGCAGAAATTCTCTCTTCTTATACCAGTGTCTTTGTGTAAGACTGCTAACAGCAGGACTTTGGTTTGTTTTAAGAAAAGTTTCCTGTTGCACGTTGGGCCTAAGTGCTGGATCAGTTCCTGTCCCCTTCCAAATTATAGATTTTCTTCTATTATTTTACAGATTCTTCTAAGCTGCTTGTTTGTTGTTGTTGTTGTTGTTGTTGTTTGTTTTTATATATGCTGCACTATTCATAATCAGATAACTTCCACTAAAGGTATTAATTGTTTATAGTTTTTGAAAGTATTTGCTTCAGTGGAGCACTAAAAACAATAATAGAATTTGTTTTGCAATGATTTGTTCAAGTCTGTTTCCTTGGTAGACACAATGGATCCAAAAAGGTGTTGAAAAGAATTTTTATTTTTTACTCAATTTACCTCAAATCAGGATAGGATGACAAAGTATCATCTTCCATTAAACTCCTTCCCTTTTCTCCCCTCTTCCCCTCACCCCTCTTCCACCCTCCCCAAAAAGAAAATACAAAATGCAAAAACAAACAAACAAACAAAAAAACCAATATCACAAAGCAAAAAAAATTGATCACTTTTGAGTGATAGGGAAGGGAAGAGGGAAGGGAAGAGGGAAGGGAAGAGGGAAGGGAAGAGGGAAGGGAAGAGGGAAGGGAAGAGGGAAGGGAAGAGGGAAGGGAAGAGGGAAGGGAAGAGGGAAGGGAAGAGGGAAGGGAAGAGGGAAGGGAAGGGAAGGGAAGGGAAGGGAAGGGAAGGGAAGGGAAGGGAAGGGAAGGGAAGGGAAGGGAAGGGAAGGGAAGGGAAGGGACCTGATGAACACACCCCTGAGACAGAGATCTACAAGTGAAACACAACTGGGCCATAGCCCAGGAATACTGGTGGAATTGAATTTTGTGTTCCATTTGTGGCATAAGTTCTATGTGAGGTACATTTAGCATTAGAATTTGTATTTTGTTGGAAAACTGATAATTTTGTCAGGGCCACATTTAGAAAGAGCTCTTGACTCAATGATAGTGTTCCTTAGTATATGTAAGAAACTGTTGTTTCAGAAGAAACTGAACAAGAAGGCTGCTTGATTTCTAGGGATCCTTCATTCCTCTTCATTCCTTTTCTGCTTCCAGATCCCATTGACTGAAACTGACATTCATTTTGTGTATGCAACAGAGAATTCAGCACAATAACTCTAGGTCCACAAGCTGTCACTCCTGCAGGTACTGCATGAAAATAACCATACTGGTGGTTGCTTTTTTAAATTATGTATTTTCATCTATCCTCCTGCACAACAGTACCTGAGAGATACTGTTTCTGAGACATGCCACCTTAACAAGGAACCCACAGCCTTAACATTCCACTCTCCTCCTGCTAGTCTGCAGCAATCATTTAGCTGTCACATATCCAGAGCTGGAGGTGTTTTACTGCTAGTCGTATTGATGACAGTGCATAGAAAAGAGAGCTTTTGGTCCATAGCAAAATGAAGGCTGTGCGATTATGTTTGCTTATGAGTCTCAAGAGCTGAAATTTATTTCCTTTTTTTTTTTTTTATCCCTTCCTCGTTCCTTATAGAGTTGACTACAAGCTGGGCAATGTACCTTACTGTACCTTTAATACCTTAAATAGCACAGCCTGTAGCTAAATATTACTGTCCTATCTCCACTTAGTTTCTCCTCACCTTTTAACGATGACGCAGGGTAGGGTAGCATTTGACAACCGTGTTACATAGTGTCTGGGTGCAGCCCTCACCTCCAGCTGCTCGGTGCCTTCAGGAAGGCTGTCCTGTTTGCTCACCCTGGCCACCAACTCCCTAGAGAGCAGAAGGACAGTTGCAACTCCACCACCCCATACTGGTTGTTTTTCTGCTAGATCACTTCCCCAAAATGGCTCACTGGCTGGCAGCTGAACAGCTGTGCCAGTCCGAAAGAGAGGGTGACACAGGCTCAGCAATAGCACTTTCTGAACTTTGTTTCACCCACTTCTTAAACCAGGCGGTGACTGTGCCTGTCTGAGGACTGCCCACTGCACACACACACTGTGCTCCTGCTCATGATTCTCGTGGTCTTCCCATTTTTATGAAAAGAGAAGAAGACCCCAGCCAACCACAAATGCTTTTGCACATTTTGTCGTATGAAAAGATCATGCACAACAAGAAATAGCTCATTATTTCCCATTGGTTTTTTTTGTTTGTTTTTTGTTGTTGTTGTTGTTTTTCCAATCGGTTTGTTTTTGTCTTTAAGCGCATCATTTATTTAGGACTTCAATTATACTGTAGCTACACTGGTTACTTCCTCAGGAAGTACAAGTCAGAACTTCTTGGTTTTGTTTTCCCGAATGCGTGACCTGTAATATCAGCCATGAGAAAGCACTGCTATGAAACATTAAATGCCATGAACACACAGCATTAACCCTAGAGAAAAGCTTCTATAGATCTGCATTTATAAAGCCCATTTTGGAACTCTTTCACTTAGATCTTTTATTTTTGCAGTAAATAGTTCTGACACATGAAACAAAAGCAACGCCGCTCCAGAAGCATTTTAAACACAACACCTTTTAAACCAAAATGTTAACAATTACTCAATCACTGATGAGTGTTCAAATGTTGCCTCTGCGCCTGCAAAATCTCCTGTTGGTTACTCTTTGTGGGAATCAAACCAAAAGATAACTGAAGCTATAACTCAAGGAAGAGAGCAATCACCATACAAAAGCCCTTTGAAAACAAAAAGTAAAACTAAAATGATATGAAAGTAGGCTTTGTTACTGTACAAAACAGTACTGTACAAAACAGAGCCTCATATTCCATGATGAATGTATTTTAAATGTGAAGGTCCATCATCTTCCAGTTGCTTCTAGACAGCAGCTGTCTATTCATATACCTCCTAAAAGTCAAATACTATATTCTAAATAAGCAAACAACAACACAATAAAACAGCTGTAGCTGAATTCCACAGAATCCACCTCTGGATTCTCAGCCTGAAAACCTGCTTTGAGTGCCTTACATTTAACCTTAGCCATCTTCACATTTTATTTACTTTCTTGACCACTCCTGTGCATTGATCATATATTTCACACAGCCTCCCTTAGAAGCAATAAGATTTCTTCCAATGCGGCTAAAGGTAATTTAGAGCTCAACAATGGAAACTAGTCTTTCCACTAGGCACTACTCATTATTTATCAAGCAATAGAAAGTTTCAGAACCTCTCCCTAAAAGACTTGTTTCATTGAAAAGGTAACATATTTAATGGAAGACATTTCACAGCAGATTATTATCTCAATTGAATTCTAAATTCAATAACAATAAATAATAATAAATATTATAAATAGTACTAAACCAATTATAATTTAAAAAAAAACCTTTCTGAAACTTCAGCTAATGATTATTTCCAGTGTTTAGTTTGAAAGCATATCTGCTCAAACATTGATAATTTTTAGCATCATGTGAGTGTAACATTCAAATATTCAAGATCTAAACATATTATATTGGATTATAAAATAATTAAACCAGTTATGCAGAAAGTTATTATTTATTATTATTTATTTGTATTTTTTTTTAGGGTTTTGGGGGATTTTTTTGTTTTGGTTTGTTTTTTTTACAAAACTTTCAACCAAATAAAAAGTCACATTCTTATCTTCTCAGTTACTTCCTTGCTTTTTATTCAAGCAAATACTCATTGAACATAATGACAGCCTCTTGTACCTCCTGAACAAGTTTCCCATGCATACAGTCATGTAAATACACACAGAGTTCCTTATTAAATAATGAGAGATAATTGCTTCATTAGCCAATGACCTTATGTTTTATGGCCTATGTGGACAATCAAGGTTGCTCTCCATCAGGATCCTTTAACTGACAGCTAAAACCAGAAGGCAAGGCTGGTGAGACCAGTACAAAATTCACATTTTTTGCTCCTGTAATTTTTTTGATGCCAGTTTGTCTTGTCACCTATAAACTACTACTTAAGGGTAGAGAGATGAAAGGATCCAGAATATGGAAATGCAGTATCTTATTGACATGCATAGATGAAAACCTATCTTCAAGTATTCTGTTCTTAGACTAACCAAAACTCTTCAGGTAGTTGCCTAAGCTCCCTGCCCTAGATATTGAAGAAATTTAGATACTGCAAGTTGGGGTCTACAGCATAGCACAAACACTGACCTGCTAAAATGCTGAAAGAGGCACGAGCCTAATATCCTACCCTACGACATACTGTGAATCTACTTTTGGACAGGTGGGAAGCTGTTCTATGTCCAAATTCATGTTTCACAACTCATACTTAATGATTCATAACCACCTCCAACCACACAACTTCCTTATTGCAGCACAGTCTACAGCCCCCGTATCTGGCCACTCTTCTGCAAGTAGGGCTCCAAACCACTGGTGATGTAGGAGGGCACAGAACCCACATCTTTCCACGTCTTTGGAGAAGACTTGAAACACTATGAAATTAAAAAAGTAAAAAGAAAAAAAAGAATCCAAATATCATTACCAGTTCCTTTAAGGTCTGTATCTTTCAAATAAGCACCCAAGGCTGCTATGTGTCATGTTGATTCATTCCTGCCGGCATGCCTAAAGTACACCTATCAGTGTCTTCAGGAAAGGTGAACTGGGGTAAATGTCTTCCCATTTAGGAAAGCTGCATTTTGTCCTGGCCGGTTTGGAAGCACAACATCTCAGAAACTGACCTTCACCAGCACTTAGGAGGCCTTATTGTTAAAATTTAGGGGGGATGCTTGAATATTTTGCTTTTTTTTTTTTTTCCCTCCGTATTTTCAGTCAACCCAACTGTCAACATATAGCTTCATAGAGAATATGGTGATGGAGCAAAAGGTTTGTTGTGGTAGAGCAAAACGTTCAGCCACCAGAAACACTGACAACAACTGGGACAGTTCTCATAAATGACCTCAGTTATTTTTCCATGGAATTAAACAAAAAGAGATAAAATAGGCTTTTAGAATATATAACATTCTAGGATCTTATAGGATTTTTGTAGCATAAGATTCCCATGCCCTCAGCTTAAAAGCTTTTTTAAAATTAATGATTCTCAGTCTGCATCACACAGAACTTCTCAGAACTATTCACTATCCAGTCTAGATGCAGTCATTACATTTTTTTCAAATTGTTTTTGTTTTGTTAAGAAATAATATATTCTTTATGTTATTTCAATGACATAAGGTATCTAAATGCATTTACCGACAGCCCCAACAGCAGCTTTGTAAGGCAGTGGCCATCTGAGAAAATGACAAAATATCTGTTTCCTTTTCTTCTCGTGGTTTTAACTAACAAGCTTGGTTCAGTTAACTTTTACGGAACAGTGCTGATAGTTACAGATCATTTTCACATCTCTGTTGTATTTGTGTCTTATCAACATTTATAAATATCTAAAGTGCAGGTGGGCATGTGTTGAGTGGATTGGGCCAGGCTCTGTCAATGGTGGTGCCCAGTGGCAGAATAAGGGCACAAACTGGAACACTGAAAGTCCATAAGGAAAAACCTCATTACCGTGAAGGTGACAGAGCATTGGAACAACCTGTCCGGAGAGGTTGTGGAGTCTCCTTTTCTGGAGATATTTAAAAGATATTTAAAACCTGCCTGGACACTTTTCTGTGCAATATACTGTAGCGAACTGCTTTAGCAATGGGTTGGGCAAAGGTGATCTCCAGAGGTCCCTTTCAACACCTACAATTCTGTGATTCTTTGATATGACTTGTTTTATCTGGGTACATTTTGTCCATTTTGTGATTAAATAGTGAAGATGTTAATAATCTATACTGGGAAAGTTACCTAGCAAAAAGTAAGAAAAATAAAGTTTTTAGTCAATATAAAACTGCCCTATAAAAGCCTCTTTAGAGGCAGAACTGCTGCTGATGCCATCGGGCACTCCAGGCATAGCTGTACAACAGATGACAGCCTTTAAACAAATACTCAATTATTTTCTCTTTGCATTCACATGAAGGACAATAATCTTGGTCAGTAAGAGTAAGCTGGCTCCATAAAATCTGTCACTTTATATCATAGAATCATAGAATGGCCTGGGTTGAAAAAGGACTATAATGATCATCTAGTTTCAACCCCCCTGCTATATGCAGGGTCACCAACCACTAGACCAGGATGCCCAGAGAATATTATATATTCTAATGAGATTTCTAGTCTCACTTGAAGTAAACAGACCAACTAAAATCAATCATTTCATACATGAAACACTTTAAGCTTATCTTGTGAACAGTGGACTACGACTCTTCCTCATCATGTCTGGTAACAGAAATGAAACCCTACTACCGCATCAGACAGCAGACGCAAAGGCTTTAAATGTTAAAACACGAACAGCTGGGGTGAAACATAACACTGAAAGGATGACACATTTGAAAAACTGGAGCCTGATGAGATGAGATGGGGTCATAAATTGTGTTAGTCATACTGCGTGACACATGATCTCCAATGGCACTTACTTCTCAGTGGGGGCTTTCATTGACGATCCTTTGCACAGCATTTGGAAGAATATTTAATACAAAACCTGCTAAAAATTTATTCAACTTGCTATACTATTACACGTTTCCAAGGAAAACCATTCTGGGGGCCAGCCTTGGTGGCATGAATCTTAAAGTTTGTAGAGAAGAGGGTGGGTATTACAGCACCCAGGACACTGTAGCACTGCTCAAGCATGCTATACATGTGTATGCTCAATATTATATTCTAGAGAATCAACAAAGCCAAAAAAAAAAACAACCCACAGGCAAAAAAACCTTATGTATCTAACGTAATACTAACGTAATAGACAAAATGAAGACAATGAAGTCATCCATCACATGAACATGATATGGGTTAATTATCTAAGCATGAAGGCAGGGAAAAAAACAAAAACTTTCTGAATGTAGCAGGTCAGCATTACAGGTAGGTGAAGTCTCATACATTTATCTTAGAGCTGCATCTAGAAAACAGAGGTAGAGCAATCAGTTCTGAGGGTTCTGTTTATTTTTATTCGCCAAGGCTGAGAGATGGCATGGCTAAATAGTACAAAGGGGTGGCGGCAGTATGTAAACTGTAGGACTCCCACAATGTCAAGGAGGGACTGTAGGAAAAATCCCTGCAGTAGAGGACAAGGACAATGGGCAGGCATTCTGTGTGCCCCAGACGGGGTGGCCTTAAGCATGACATCACAGTTCTTCCCCTGCTCTTTGAGCCTTCCCAAGCAGACACTTTCATGTGGTGCCAGAGAAGTCGTGGTGCTGACTAAGAACATGAATTCCACGCATGCAATGAAAGAGCAAGACAAACAGGACAAGAAACACAAAATTCCCATTCCCACCAAATCTACATATGCAATAAGGTGATGAGTTCATAAACATATCTTACATGGTAAAGGGATCTGTTGTTATTTTGCTTGTTTTACATGGTAAAACAGAATGTAAGCCTTTTTTTCTATTCTAGGATATTCTGGACTCCACAGAAAAGATACATGAATTGGTGTAATACACAACTGAAATGTCTCAGCATAAACTTCTAAGATTCAAATGGTATACTTATTGATTCAAGCAATAACAAATGGTTGGGTCTTCATTAGGGGAATACAGTGGGAAGGAAAAATTTGGGTACTTGAAGACCAGATTGTATGGACTGTAAAGTTGATTTTAGTGTAAGCAGTCATGGATTTGAGGATTCATCTGGAAAGGTGATGGCATCTGTTTTATCAGAATCAGTGCTTTTTTTTTTTCATCCATTTGAACTTTTTCCTTAAAGACACCCATTCTTTTTGGGGAGATCTACAACTAAATTAATGGATGATATGGCTCTACTGATAGGCACATCCCTAAAACTTTCACAGGTAACCAGGGGAATTACTAGGAACCAACCGAGAATCTTACCTTTTCAAATCACCACTCTCTTGCTCTCTAGTGAAGCCTGAACCCATAGCTTGTCATTGAGCCTGCTTCATTGCACAACACAGACTGCAGGGTAATAATCTGACCCCAAAGAAAATTAGTACTCCAGCTGCTTACAATTGCAAATCTTTCAAAACGTGTCTTCCCTTTTTCAGCCCTGCCAGACAGACATCCTTATGACAAAGCAGGAAAAGACAAACTAAGGAAGTAGATTTTATCAACTCATCTATTATTACTTCTAAGGAAGTTGCAACAGCTTCTGGTTCTGACACAGCTATTACTCCAGCAGCCTCA
The DNA here is from genome assembly GCA_037305975.1 of Chrysolophus pictus. Lineage (NCBI taxonomy): Eukaryota > Metazoa > Chordata > Aves > Galliformes > Phasianidae > Chrysolophus > Chrysolophus pictus. Next base: position 97,342,025 of record CM074576.1, read on the forward strand.
TCACAACAGATATTACTCTCATGTGCTTTCTGGAACTTTAAAAATGCGGACAGTTAGAATTGGTCTCATCACACCAATAGTTGAGAGAGCTTTGTGTTTGCAACCTATAGAGCTGTAAACTCCCCCCTTCTAAGAAGACAATTGCATTCTCAACCACAGTGCTGTAATTTCAGCTCAGTTCCCCAGAGAGTCTGTGTGAATAAGACGTCATGGCAGACAAGCAGATACTTGCTGCCATGGTTGGAGCAGCCTCGTTCACTCTGCGTCTACAGCAAATTGTTGCTGCCCAGTGCCACTGGACAAATTCTGTTCATCAGGAAACAGAAATGAGGTGAACTGGGAGAGAACCATAAATAGCAGAACTATTGCTAGTGCAAAACTTACTTGCCTGGGTCTAAGTTTAAAGCGAGAAATTAACAAACTCCAGCTATAAACCAGCTTAGGTAACACCTGAGCCACTTCACTTCAGATCTCTTATCTTTTCATGAGGAAAGTTGTAGCAGAACTGCTGTCATGTTGCTACATACAGCGTTCATACAGGCAGAAATTCTACTTTTTCCTGTAATTCCAGTTGACTGTTTCAACAAATAACAAGAATAGGTTACTACAGAAAAATGGCCCAACTCCCAACATTAAAGACTTAAAGTAGGATAGATTAGCTTGTAATTGAAGACAACTTTCCAGCTACTCCAGGATGGTGGCAATAGCCTGTTCGAAAAAATGGTATTTTCTGAATGTGTGCATATGTTATGTTGCCATTTAAGTGGTGCCACTCCTTGCATAAAACTCACTTTGCATAATTACAGACAGTTTTGCAAAATATTTATTTGCATTCTTTGGTGCTACATACCACATAGTTTTTCATTTGAGAATGTTTGTAACAGCCTTCTGTTACAGCTATTTAAATGGAGCTAAGTAGCAATTTCTGCAACACTATGAGAAAAAAAAAAAAAAAGTAAAAAAAAGTATAAAGATCTTTGGAGATTCAAGCTACACGACAGAAATGAGTGACGATTTAAGGCACTATTCCTTTCTTAAACTTGTAAGCCCTCCACAATTTGCTACCACTTGTTTGCCAGGGGAAAGCATCCCCACAGAAAAGCAGCAGGCAGGAGCTGCGTGCACACCTCAGATGCAAAGTCCATCAATTTTCTTTAAAGTGCTGATGAAAGACTGTTTGTGCAAAGACAGCAGACTTTGTGCTGAGACATGTGCAGGTGTTTCATCCTGCCAAGCCAGCTGTGGGAGGGGAAGCTGATAAAAAAGGGACAGAACAGACAGCTGGAGGGGCTGTGCCTCAAACGATTTCAGCTCACTTTGCCAGACTGTCTCTGTCCGTGTCCCTGGATGGAAAGAGTGGGTAAGCTGCTTTGGTCAAGGAATAAACAGCAGTGTTATGTATAAGGGCATACTTGAACTACAGATGAAGTAAACCTGTGACAGCTCCACATCCAAGCAGAAGAATTTAGGATAATTCTGATTCATTGAATTCAGCACACCAAGTTTGCAACATCTCAGGTTTGGTGGACTTCTACTGAATTCAAGGTGGAACTCTGCTGAAGCCTTTCCACAGCTACTGCAGACAGCTGAGAGCAAAAGACCTTTGAGTTTTGCGGTTGTGCATCAGAGCCACCAGCTGAGATGATTAAAGACAGTGTACATGTTTACACAGAGCAGAGAGGCGCTGGAACTGCAGGCAGCACCATAGCCTCAGCACAGCACGGTGCCAATAAACACGCTAGTTAGTGTGCACACTTCCAAAGAGCCACCCACGTCAGTGCAGCTGGACTGATGGCAACGCTCTGTGAAGATGAAGCATAGATACATCAGCCTGGTGGACTGCAAGGTAAGTTTGTTCATTGAGATAAGACATTCATTATGAAGGAAGAAAAGCATAAAGAGCACAAATCATATGTGATATATACGCAGGAGATTAATGGGGTGAGAGAGATAACAAACAGAAAACTATAATGTAATATACTGTACATCATTTTCAGGATTCACCAATACTTTTGTGTCCAGATTCGTATTTTGTTGGTTTATTTCTCCCTCCCTTTAAACATTTTGTCCCTGTTTTATCTTCCATTTCCTTTTGCCATTTGCATCATTTCTTCCCATTTTTGGAGTATTTTTAAAACTCAGTTTCACCAAAGCTTGGGGGGTTTTTTTTGTACAAACCAACTTGTAAAATGCAGGAGGCAGTCGTTATTCATTTTCACAGATGTAAACATAAATCTAAAATTGAAGTAGAAGACAACTGGCTGAGATTTTTTCATGCATAACAAATCTTATCATAAAGCCGTAAAGAAGAATTGTCTTGCTGTCCTTCTTACATACACATTTTAATTAATATTGGATATATTTAGTTTTTGGTGTACCACTCCTATGCACAAAAGCCAATAGGTAGAATAGGAATATTCAGTTGCTGTATAATGGAAGGATAATTATTAAAAAAAACAAAGCAACATTCATCAAAGCATTGTTCATTTAGGTGGAAGAGCTGAGAGGTGTAATTAAGGTTAACTTGAATGTGAACTTGTATGTCCATGATTAAGAATCCATACGGACAGATTAGATTTTTAACTTGACTATGCAGACTTCACAACCTGGTTGATTTGGTAGACCTCACAGACCTTGTTCTACTTGTCTGTTAGTTGCACAGCTCCAGTGCTCACAGTAGGTTTACACAGTATAGAAGGGAGGTGATATCTTAGCATTCTTTCATATGACTAAGTTGCTCTGTCATGAACCTAGTATATACAAATGAAGATGTAGGACAGGATTCTTCATTACACCCACGAGAAGGAGTAACTCATTTGAACAGAAAAATATTTCAGACATAGCTTGAAGGGGATTCTGAACTAGCACAGACACGTTCATTTGGTGACAAACAGTCCTCTAAGGTCTACACACTCCTACAGAGTCGCCTACGTAGGAGAATTCTAGCTAATTAATTTGGCAGACTGGATTTCTTCTTCAGCCTACAAAGTGATGGGAAACGCATGAATGTGGCACAAGGAATCTGCTTCTACAGGAAACAGATCAAAAACCCCGGAGAAAAAAAAGAAAACCAGCCACCAGATAGTTGTTACATTCAAAGAATAGTGCAGTCAATGCTCATTACATAGCAACTCCTTGCAGTGCATAACTAGTCTTCTTCATTTTATGTGGTAGTTTCCCACACAAAAGAAAGAGCTAATGAATGGGCTCGGCTTCCTTCAAATTAATGACATCTGCATCCACCAACATTTCTTCCACTTACATAGGTGTTCTTTCTAATAATAAAATTTCCCAGCTTTCTATCACCGTCCAGCTTCCAGTGAGACCTACAGCGTAACATGTTGTGGTGATGTATGGAGATGCGTCCAGTCATCCTAACAGCTTGTCTGACGTGATTTCTTTGTTCCAAAGGTAATACCACATTTAAAACATACAGAGGTCAACTGGAACTAAAAAGTTCTCAGACGTCAGCAAAAGAAGAGCAATCTATACTTCAGGTAATGGAGAATTCTGTGCTTTGCTAAAGAATAATTAGTCTAAGATTTTTAATACAACACTTGCATTTGTGAGTTGACTTTTCTCTTTCTCTTTAAAATAATCAAAATTATTTAGTCATAGGAAATCATAATTAAACAGACCTGTCCTGGAATTGGATTCTCTATTTCAAAGGACATTTCAAGTTGTCAGTTTTTTCCAATTTCAACTTAAATTCTATTTTGCTGCAGTTGCAACAAAGTTTCATTCAGAGTTCAATTTTCTTTGGATTAAGTATAGCAATTCCCATTTTATTAATTTTTAAGTGTTCCAAACATTCCTTCCTGGATGTGTGAAATAAAATTAGTTGTGCAATGGTTGTTGGTTCTTGTGTGTATGCTGGTTTTTTTAATGCTTTATTAGCTTTTCTTCAAACAGATCAACTCTGCATATTTTTTTAAAGCATTTCAATTTGGGCAGAAACAATGGTGCTTTAATAAAGAGAGTATCTAAACAAGTAATACTAACGATCTACTGCAATTGGCTTACACCTTTCTGTGTTTAGAGTTCCTAATCAGCCTCATGTGTACTCAGAATTGAAGAATAAAAATGCTGGCAGTCATTCTTGAAGACCTTAGTTCAAGACTTTATTTCTTCAAAAATATACTTCTTAATATTGTCCTGGCACCTATTTTATATCTGAATGAAAGATGCCAGGAAAAAAATTGCATCCCAGCTGTGCTTGTGTAAATGTTAATATCCATGGCATTTTAGAAGGCCTCTGCAGAGTGCTGAACCACTGAAAGGAACTAAGTAAAGAAGCCTCACTCCCTCCCTTGAAGTCTTATCTGTACGAGAGAGGTTTTATAAAACTCTCGCTATAAATCATTATGCAGCATTACTATAAGCCAAGCCAGACATACTGTAAGAGCAGTTGTTGGTTGCAGACATACCTCTGATTAGCACTTTAAATTGAGCTTCAAACCCTTTTGATATCAGCCTTCACTTCAGCACATTAGATGCCATCTCTTTGAGGGGGGATCATTGTGAAAATTCTGATGCAGCAAATTTTGCAGCTGATAAATTTAATTCATAAGATAAATCAAAGCAAGGAGCTCTAACATCATCACCCATTTATATATAACTACTAATTTTTAAAAGGACAAGAGACTTGTATTTTACCTTGAGGTGATCATTTTTTTGCCTTGGTCCAAGGACCAAAATTTCAGAACACATTGGAAATCTCTCTACTTACCAGTCAAAAGTATGTATATGCTATATACTATACAGGCTTAATTTTCTGCTTATGTAATTTCATTTCCCTTGGATACATATAGCCATCTCTTTGTTACGTAGAACTGTAATTGTACAGAAGGAGGATGAAGTCATCAGTTAAGATGTGATACATCCCTTAAACAAGTCATCTAGAATAGCCTCAAATAAATAAAATGCCTTCTAAATAAAATCAGATTCTCTTTTACCTAAATGTTGGGCTGCCACGTTAACTGAGAAATAACATAAACATTAATGAAAAAGAAACACTGATAACAGAAAACAAAATAGCACAGCTGTCACCCTCAGAAGTAGCCTTCAGATTTTTGTAGAAACTGAAGTTTCAGACGCAAGGAAAAACACAAGGAAATTTTTATGTCTTACTCACTTGAGGAGAGCAGATAATTTCACTGGATGAGAAGGATGAATGCTACAGAATCTGGCAACAAATTTCAAGATCCAGATATTTGTAACAGTGTTTGAGTACAAGTACAGTATTAAATAAATGATAAAGCAGTGCAGTGCGATAAAGGACAGCAAGTTGCAGGACTCCTTAACAGATACTCTCCAGCACAAAGATGCAGGTCAGTGCCCACCTGAAGGATTACCTGAAGTAAATCACAGTCAATACTCACATTACCTTTGAAGGCTATTGGTTACTTCTCCAAACTTTCAGTCACAAAACTGTGAACTCAGAAAAAACAGTTCCAGGTATGGGTGAAGGTGAACCCACAACGTCAAATACCAAAGCACCACCAATGTCACAAAAACATCAACATGACCAAACGAGCTCCATGTGGTTAGTCTGTGAGACAGCAGTGAGGAGGTCAGAGGTCCTGGGGTACCTGGGCCTGCTCCTGAAACAGTTTTTCAAGCATAAAGGCACAGTCAGTGCTTTCTGAATATAGATGTTATCATCCACAGCTAAAACCAAAAACGGAACAAAGAATTAATCAGAACTTAGCATCATACAATTTGCCTGGCATAAGCATGAGCAGGAAGATCTCACCCACACGTCAGAAAAATCACATACAATATACTTGTGTATAGATACTATTGAATCAAGGCCTGAACCTCTGATTGATCACCTGAGGCAAGCACTGAGTCCGCCACAGGAACACAAGTGAAGGCAATTCAGCTGTGTGATCAGAAGGGGAGGAGTCTGGCTCCACATCTGCTAGACTCCATTTAAGGGCTGACTGCCCCTGTGGAAGGATCTCTTCCTAGAGACTGCTCCTTTTGGAGTTTTCCTATGAGCCCAGGACATGGGTGAGCATTTTCATTTATTTTTGATTATCCCTTTCCACTATGATAACCTTTCTATCTATACAAGCAGCCTAACCACTCTGTGTATTTGTTGATTATACAACTTGAAAAACAAAAGACAGGCATGATAGATCACTTTGCACGATCTGCAAAGACAAACCAATACCCCTAAAAAGAGGTAGTCATCTCAGTGGCTTGCAAGTCAGGTATATGATGTAGGAGGTGATTCTAGCTCACTATCTGTTTTGAAGCAGGGCTAAAGGAGACAAAGTAAAGACACATTGGCTAGAAACTGACACCTCACCCTGTGTTCATGATCTCCTCACCCTGTAAGGAGATCCCCAGACCTGGCACCCAGCCTCTAGCACAGGAATACTGAGACTACCAATGCAAATCCCTCCTATATCACCCAAGGGTGTCTAAGGTGGTTTTCTTATCTCTCCCACAAACCTCCTCAGAAGAGTGGAAGAAAGTTAGATTCCTGATCAAAAGTCTAAACTTTGGTCAAGAATCCCCTAGGAGATCCTCTTTCTGTTAAATACAAAGGGATTACTCAGAACTTAAAACCACAATTTTGTTGACCAAAATTAATTTCCTGTAGCTGAGGATTGTAAAGTTCTTATCCTAATGCCTCAAGGCATTTCCCTTGGATGAGATGAACAATTTTTTTTTTCATGTTTTAAAGGTGTTTTGATGAATCAGTGTTTGAGATTCAGCCAGACATCCTTATATAATTTCCCAGAAGGATCAATGACAAAAACTTCTGTTAATAGGAATGAAAGATATAAGCAACCCACAATCCACAGTAAGCTCTCTAGTCACTTCCAAAATCTCTGCCGTGACCCCACGTCCCTTGCAGTGAACACTTTTCTCTGATACTATTAATAAAACAAAGTAATTTATGCTATTACATATCCCTGGAATTGCAGAAGCCTTGTTCTTTATGGAAGCAAGGAAAGTGTATCATCCCTATTTAGAAGATATTGCAAGTCAAATAAATAATAGCCAGCCAGTTTTTTAATACTGTTATGATCACAGTACTATGCTACGCAGAGGCTATAATAAAACAATTGTTGAAAGCAGCTTTGTTTACTGTTAACCAATGACGTTAGAAGAATGAAGGATTCCTGTCACAAGGCAGGATATAAGGAAGAAAAAAATAACAGTGTACTTCTGTTGCTGATTTTATTCTGTAATATTTTGTATAGTCCAAGTAGCTGATGATGCTATTTTCTTGGCAACAGAAAAAGCAACTATTGTAACTAGAAGAAGCTAGACAAATTTCATACAAAACATGCAGTATATGTTAGGGCTTTCTGAAAGATTACTGCAAATTTCAAGGTTATAAAAGAATACTGTAGAGAGAACATATATAAGTGAAACAGGAAAGAATGGGACTGGATAGGCAAGTTATTTCTTCAGCTTTCTCATGGACAAAGTCAGCCAATGACACTCAGTAGTCTCATCATGCTCTGAAGCTGGTGATGATGTGATATTATTGCAGGACAACATTTGAGATCAGCTTCCTTTCCTCTGGGCTGAACAAACCAGGAGCATCAGCTGCTCCTTCTGTGTCTTGCCCTCTCAATCCTTCACTGCTTTTGTTGCCCTTCTTGGGACGCTCTCTAGTAGTTTTAAATCTTACATTGTAGCACCCAGAACTGCACACAATTCAGGTTTTCGTGAAACAGTATGTCTGGGAATACTCTTAAAGTACTGCAGATGAGATGTAAACACTTGAAGCATCTAACAGGTCTCATACACTCCCCAAAATAAAACCCGCCTGGCTCTACAGCTCTTCCACAAACTAAGCTTCCAATACAAGGTGCTTGCTGTCAAATTAGTTGCCTCTTCAGAAATCAAATTAGATACCTCAAAATCTATATTTAAACCCTTGCTGCTACATAATCAGGCTATTAACACCATACACTCGCGCATTCTTGGAGATCTGGGACAATTCCACAATTACTATACTCAGACTGGTGTTAAATTTCGGAGTCATTTACTGTGTATTAATTACATCATGTGAGAGTATGACATGACTAGCCTCTTACTAACGTTACCTGTGGTACATAACACATGCGTAGGGCCTAAGTGACAGATTACTTTTCAATGCCCTACTCCAGATCACAACTTACCTATAATGATTTTATAGTACCACCGTTCATTGATTTCCAATCTAGTGAAGGAAATAACGACTAGTTTATAGTTATTACTAATTTCAGTTTATGACATATAATAGAAATCATATAAAATCTCACTATTACTGTGCTATCCTGTACATTTGAGCTTTTTCCAATTGTTATTTCTTCTGCTTTGCCTGTGCTGTACCTTTCTCCTTCTAATTTTTCAGGTAATGATAAGAACATGTACTATACAGGATATAAATATAAAAAGGGGAGCTTGAATGTACCATGATCAAAACTTCACTAGTGTCTCAGACATCTTTAAGCAGCAAATGCATGTCCATTGTCATATTTCTCAACTCCCTACCACTTCATTTAATTAGAAAGTTGGGAGTCACACATTTTGATTTACTGAGAAGATATGAAGTAGAAACACTAAAAAGGAAACCAGAATGATTTCTTATTCTCTGTGTTATTTTCATATCAGCATGTCTTTACCTAGAAAAGGTTTCAATATTCATGTCATATTTTAATAATCAAAGAAGCTCTTTACACTGTCAATGAGTTCTTATTAAGATGCAAATCAAGAATAATCTCTGATTTTCTAGCAGAGCCCGAAAGGATTTTATTAATTAGTCAGGCTCTATCTAACTTCTGACAAGACTTCCTTCATCATAGGAAAACTGACTTTAAAATTATCTTCTAAGTTCACATCTGTGGTCAGCAATAAGGGGCCTGAATTGTATGTAAGCCATCAAAATCACATGGTGATTTTTAATCGTCACTAAAAATCAGTGTGCATCCTCTTTAACAATAGATGTGAATGCTTTGGTTTAGTTGTTTAACTCGTATTTTGAAAATCCATTCTGATGCCTGAGTTCCATTAGATGCTAAAATGAAACATCCCATGCTAGACAAGCAGAATAGTAGGTACTTCACTGACTCAGTACTTACTTCTAACTTCATTCATTCATCTTCATGCCTTCTCCATTCCAAGTTCTGTAGCACCTCCCTTTATCTTCTACACATACACCTTAGAAAGCATTAATCAGTGAAGCATTCACAGCGATTATATGATTACCATAGCTCACCTGTTCTTGTTACGTGGTCCATAAATTATCTTCAGTGTGTTTTGATGTTGTTTGAGAAATGAAATCCTTGAGATGAGCACCATGACTTGTTTTCATCTGTAGAGCACTTGCCTTCCTAACAATCAATAACAGATTAATGATAAATTAATAATATTTCCATTCCTTTAAGACCTCAAGTTATACTGAGCAGAACTCAGCTAAAGCCAACAGGTGCCAAAACTTAAGCTGGAGGACTGCCTGTCTTGGTGGACACTTTCAGATTTTCTTCATAAATTTTGGTAGGCTGACCAAACATGCTCTTTAGTAGTCGCCACAATGAAAATCTGAACAAGATCAAATAAGTACAGATATCTTCCACCCACATTCAAAAGAGCAAATGGTCCAAAAAGGCTGGATCAGGCTGTCTCTGATTCAATAATGAGTTCATTTCCATGATAAATTTCCAGTTTCCCAAATTTCACTAGTGCTACCCAGTAACTTAATTAAAAATTAAAACCAGAGGAGATCTGTTTAAAGGACATAATCTAGCTAAATAAACCACAGCAAAAAATTTACATAGTCTAGCTCTCTAAATCTACCTCTCACAGGATATTCTAATGGCATTACAGGATAAATCCGCATAGTGTTAGCATTGCCTCATGTAATGCATTCAATCTTCTGACATTTTTTTAAAAAAGGTGGTTAATTGCAGGTTAAATACCATCTGAGTAGAGTTTAACTTGAAACAACAGCCTCCACCTAAATTTTATTCATTTTTATTTCTAAAAATTAGATAGCTGAAAGATAACAGATTACAGTCTGGCCAGAAGATCACTCTGTTATGAAGGCTGGCTAGCCAGATGCCAGAAGACCTCACTTCTCTTTGTCATTTCTTAGGGTCAGATTCTCACTCCAGTTCTTTTCCTAGCAGGTCAAAAAGGCTGGATCTCTTTCCACAGTGAATGAAAGTACTCCTAACCTCAACCTTTCTGCTGTGAAGTGAGTGAGCTAAATCTGGCAACTTTACCTCTTTCGGGCAGATGTGTAGCTCTGCCCGGCCTGACGAATCTCTTACCACCAGCTGTGTTTATCTGACTAGAGGCAAATCACTGAGGAAACATTACCGCTTCTCCTGAAAAGGAAGCGAACAGCTGCTCCTCGCGTAATCTGTTCTTGGACCCGCCTGCCTCCCCTTCATTCCTCTCTACGTCCCATCGCACTTGCTGAACTTTTACTCTGCTTCCTTGTAATATTAGAAACTCCGTGACTCGGACTGAGTTTTGCCCGCAATCGGTTCTCACCCCGCGGCCCGGGACTGCAGACGGCCCTCGGCAGCGGGGCGGGAGCGGCGGGAGCCTCCCGGCAGCGCCACCACCCCGAGGCAGCCATACACGGCCGCGGCCCGGCGTCGCCACCTGCTGGGCGTCGTTCTTCTCAACCCTCACCCGTAGAAAGCCCGCGTCCTTTCCCTCGCGGGGACTTGCTCGTACTGCCCTCCACTGCGTTCGGATTCCTGTCCCGAACTTAACTGTGTTATGGAGAGCTTGCTGCTGTGCCTGCACTTCAATAGCTGCTTAACCCTTTTCTGCTCTGAGATGGCTGCAAATGCCAGAGGCTGTGTTCATTCTGACACTGCTCTTCTTGGGGAAGTTAAACCTTAAGCAAGCCTGAGGTGAGCATCCTGCAGAAGACCATTTTGTGAACATTTGCTTTTTCCAGCCAAGCTGGTGATCTCCTTGAAAAGCTACACGATGTTTTGCTGACCAGATTACATTTTTGTTTTATTTTTTATCTTTGCAACCGTTATTTTTTCCTCAGATTCCTTGTTCCAGTCTAGACATTCCATGATTCTGACCAGGAGTTATGGTCATTGTTATTTTGTTACTGAGATTAGCCTCTTTGTTCTCTTTAGTCTTATGAATTGGCTTCTTTCCTTTCCCATTACTATGTATTAATCTAAGTGAAGATTGATATTGCTGCGCAAACATCGCACCTTTCTTTATACACTGCTGTCAGGGAGACCTCATTGTGGTCTTCCAGTACTTGAAGGGAGCTTATAAACAGGAAAGGGCACGGCTGTTTACGAGGGTGGATGGTGATAGGAGAAGAGGGAATGGTCTTAAACTGAGACAGGGGAGGTTTATTAGGAGGAAGTTTTTCACACAGAGGGCGGTGATGCACTGGAACAGGCTGCCCAAGGAGGTTGTGGATGCCTCTCCCTGGAGGCATTCAAGGCCAGGCTGGATGTGGCTCTGAGTCTAGTGGTTGGCAACCTTGCACATAGCAGGGGGGTTGAAACTTGATGATCATTGTGGTCCTTTTCAACCCAAGCCATTCTATGATTGTTGTAAGAGACTGTTTGCAAAGGCCAAGATAGAAATGTAAATATATTGTCCTGAAATACAAACAAACAACACAATCCAGTCAAAAACAAACAAACAAACAAACAAAAAACATAGCAAAGCTAGTGGGGAATTGCAGTGTATTTACCTGGAATGGGAAGTGAGTCTCTGTATCTGTGCATACACATTAGTATGTAGCAGACTGATGGTAAGAGTGCATTTTCTTTGAGAAGCTTTTAATAGAATCATGGTGACTTTTACAAAGCCCGGAGTCATACCTCGAAGGGGTGCATTTACTGCTTTGACAGGAAAATAGGCAGATCACCTCTTTCTTCATTTCAGTTTAGTGGCAAAATTTAGCAAGAAGATCTTCCATCACTTTATATTTCTACAGCTGCCAAAATACAAACTGAAAATGTGGCAGAGAATCCAAGCATTGTCTTGCTTATAAGCAGGAATGATCTGGTCTGAGTTAAATGATAACCAAAACACAGAAAGGAAGACAGACAAGAAAAAAAAATGGATAACTGTAATAAAAAATCCATCCTAGGGTGCATTCATCTTCAGGAATTGGAACATTTTTATTACCCCTCTGGAAAAAAAAAAAACTATACTACTTTATTGTAAGGTCTTATTGTATTAAAGAGACATCAACAAATTCAATTATTTATGAATGCTGAATAACAGATCAAATAAGGCATGCAACACAGGCAAGCTCTCTAATTGACAGAGATGGGTTAGTTCTTCAAGCTCTTTTTTAAAAATGAGAATTTTCTTGACAAGTATAAAAGCATATCACTACACAGCAGAGGCTAAATTAGGATCTTTCAATAACAATCATTAGCTTAAGCAATATCAAGAAAAGTTGGGAAAAAATATTTTTGAAAATAGATCTCACTTTTTTTTCTGATGTCCTAAAACTGATTTAACCAGTTCTAGTCATTCCAGAATGAGAGACCAAATAAAGTTGCACTAAATATAATTTCCTTCACATGTCTGTGTTTTAGCTAGTGTTTTCTACCATTCAAAATAGTGACATGAGTTACGCTGCTTGCAGCAGATCCAGGGCAAGATGTCATGGAATCATACAATCATGGAATCACAAAATCATAGAACTAATTGGGTTAGAAGGGACCTTGAAGATCATTGACTCCCAACTCCTGCCATGGGCAGGGCTGCCCCCCACCAGCTCAGGCTGCCCAGGGCCCCATCCAACCTGTCCTTGAGCAGCTCCAGGGATGGGGCACCACAGCTTCTCTGGGCAGCTGTGCAAGCTTGTTCTCTTCCTCCACCCCACATCACAAGTCCAGTAGATATTTCTTCTCTTGGTAATATTCTTTTTTTTTTTTTTTTCCTCATTAATCTCTAACCCACATACCAAGTTAGCTTGAAACAATCTTTTTTTTTACAAATATTTTTTTCAGGTGTGTCACTGCTCAGAACTGATTTAGAACCTACATTGTTAAGCCAATTCAAAATGAAAGCAACAATAATCCAAACCCAATAACAGGAATCTCTGTCAGAAGCAGTAGATAAAGATGAGAACAAGCAGCCATGTGTGTGTGTTGCAGATAAGGTGTAAATAAAATATCAGTTTAACTTGGCTGTAACCAGTATAGATCCTCTGACCATCCCCATAGTCCTTGTCTCCTACTCCATCACATTGCCTGTACACGACTTCTTTAATTGAAATGTGATATTTTTGGGGTAACTTTCCATGTTGCAACATATGCTGAAAAACTAACAGTCAAGTGAGGAAAGAGAAAGAAAGATTAAGCTGTTACACTTCGCATTCAGCTTCCTAATACTTGAAGGATCTGGAGACACATCTCAGGCAAACATCAAAACAGCTATTATACAAATATGTTAGAACATCAAAGCAAAAGCTCTATGTGTACCCTAGTTGATTTCCATTGCAAATACAATGCTACCTCATTTATTTTCCAGTTTGTGCTCGTGATTATTTTAATTTGTCGTGTTTGTCCGGAGGCAGCTGTCATTTTGATGCCATGGTGCCGTGTCACACAAGCTGCGGCCTGAGACACCCCAGCTGGGCATCTCAGCATCAGGAGAATTTATTCATGCCTCCTTCAAAATGAATTTTTCAGGAAAACTTGCAGTGGTATTTAAGAAAATAGCTAAATCTGTTACTCTGGAATGGTACAGATATTTTAAGAATCCCATATGGGCATATCTCATCTACTGTTTCTGAAGACAGTCAGAATATACCTTAGTGGCAGATATAGAAAAATCTTAAGAAGCACTTAAGATAAAGGGCAGATTGTCTGTAGGTCCAATTGTCCTTCCACATGAGAAAAACTGAATGGAAGCTGCTGGGTTAGAGGATGGGTACCAAAGTTGACCCCTAACTGCAATTTTATTAGAGAATCACATTACAGGCCTGTCACAGAGCAGCAGTTTACCAGTTTTTGAAGAGGAAGCATCAGCTGTAATTGTGAAGGACCATGCAGACACACCGTCAAGACTGTATCTTTACAGAGGACTGTAGCTTTAACATCCCTGAATTTAACTTGATCTATTTTCTATTGCAGGCATCTTCCAGGTCCATGGAAACTAAGGGTAGAAGGGACTTTAAGAACAGGTTGCACTTGGGAAGCTTTCCTAATGGCTCACTGAAATTTATCTTATTGCAATTTCCATAAACTTGCTGTGTTTTTCAGGGAATAGTGATAATGGGCTTTTCTCCAAGAAAAGCAGCGTAGATGATGCCTCCGCAAGCCAGGGCATGGCCTCACAGCACATAAGCAGGGCCAAGGGATAGCAACAGGGTCCACAAGCAAGGGGATGAATCAGAGATAGGTTCCTCCAGAGACAGCAGGAGATGGGACAGGAGAAGGGCTGGAGACAAGAGGAAAACACAAACTTGAGGCCCATCAGAGAAGCCCTACAAGAGAACCAGGGGTCCTAGGACAGGATTTGGGCTGAGGCTTGTAACTGGGAAGGATAAAGAGAATTGTAAAAATTGTATATATATAAAGATCACCCAATTTGGTGTTATTTTATCTCTATAGGAGCTGTGGAAGGTTCTGGTTTCTGGTTGTTGGTTGTTGGTTTTGTTTTGTTTTGTTTTCTGTTTTTCCTTATCTCTTGGCAAGGATGAGAAATAATATTTTTTTTCTTCAATCAATTTACTGTCAATTCAGATATATGAGCACATCCAAAAAGCAGTCCATGAGAACTGCACACACACACACTCATACTTTGCAGTGCTACTTTTTTTAATCAAAACAATTGTGTTGAGATTACTTTTTTTTTTCCCCAGAGGTCATTATCAAACAATTTGAGCCTACAGTATGGGAAGATCAGGTAATGAGCAAGAACATACTCTACAATTGGCTGCAGTTCCCATTATGATAGTTGAAAACCTGAATTTCTTGTCATCTTCTTCAGCTCGTGCATCCAGCTATTGTAGCATAAGAATTGCCAGTACTGCCTCTGAGCAGTATGTCATCCTCCATGGTTTTCATGTATGCTGGAACCAACTGCCTTTTATTTGTTATGAGCACTATTGAATGCTCATACAAAAGAAGTAGGCTGAAATCTGATAACTGTCTCCCATCATTTTCTCAAACTATCATTTGTTCAGATCTTTTTCCAAACTTTATCTGTGAAAAATTTAAGAGCAGATAGGTCAGACCTTAAGAAAAAAAAATATTTTAATTAGTGTAAGACCTCAAAATTTCTAGTTTGCAACAGGTTTTATTGAAATTTCTGTTCCTGCTTCAAAGAGTACGCAGGGCTATACCTAGGGCAGGGTAAGGTATTCCGCACACATTATGTGAACAGAGGAAACACTGAGTTAGTTAAGAAAAATGTATTTTTATGGAGAATAGCTGTGTACAGAGAAAATGCATGTATTTCAGAAATAGATCCATTCACAGTGTGAAAGCTTCACATCCTCAGCTATTTCCCACATTTTCTGCCATGTTTTATTAAACTAGGAACTTTTGAACCTTTGTCTCTGTAGGGAATTTAATCAAGTCTGATTCACAGGAGCAACAGATACTATATCTTTTCTCAAAGTACAGTCTAATTCTGCCTTGATGTTACTGCATAATGTATGCATACTTTACGCTTACATTCCAGAGTCTTCAAGTACTGGAGAAAAATCATCTAAAAAATGAAATGTGTGCCAGTCGAATGATAGATATTAATAAAGATTGTTACCTGCATGAAAAAACTAAACTAAGTTTCTAGCAAGAAGATATTACATTAGTAAAAGTGAATTATTTTCTGAATTCATTCTCATATGATAAATTAACTTCTCTTACAGGGTGGACATTAATTCATTTGCAGTTACCTTATCACAGTTCTCAAAATCGGTGCCTTTGCTGAGATTCCTCCAGTGTCCGGCAGCAGGAACACTTAGCTAGCTGGAGAAGAACATGAGTTGTTTGTATAAAAATACTGAGCCATCTTTGAATTGAGAAAAAGTGTCCCTGTACAGTGACTACTTAAGGGATCATCTGAGATTATTTGCTTTGTAGACCTCTCACCCCTGTAGTTTCTAACTTTAAGACCAGTGACATTTTGCAGTGACACTTTACAAGCCTAGAATCCTTACCTATGCTATTTTTTCTTGTTGCTGTTTGTTTGTTTGTTTTAGGTAAAGCATTTGTATTTTTCTCAGATGGTGCATACCATGGAAGCTTTCCATGTCACTATGGCTAAATAAGACTATCTAGATGGGTAAGAGAATGACTAGATTCATCTTACCTACTACAGAGTTTTGACTTTCATCAATGAAGTCAATGGGAGGAGAACAATGCACAGATAGGACAGGACACTTTTCATTACTTGTTGACAGGCACTGAACCTTGGGTTTTCTTCATCTGTTTGCAAATCATCTTTGAACATTCTTTACAAAATTTTGAACATGCTTTACAAAATAATCAAACAATCAAACTATTGGTGATGCATTTGCAGAGCCCCGTTCACAATTCTTGTATTTTGTTTATCTATTGCAAATGGCTGGTATATGTTAGGATCTGATAGTCTCTCAGATTCATCTGATGCATGTTTTTTTCTTATTTTATACACTTCATCTTTGTGCTTTTTATGAACTGTACTGCTGTGTGAGGTTGCAGGTCAAGAACATAAGACCCATCATACAAGGATCTCCTGTATTTGTCCCAGTTCTACCTATGTTCATTTGGAAAAATCCAGCTCTACTTTAGAGAGTGCATAGATTACTGGATGGGGAACCCAGTCCTCCCAGCACAAAATATGAAAGCACGTATTCAACCCTTTCATCTTATTTACACTTACTCTGAGCAACTGAACTACAACTGCCTTGTGAGGAAACATTTAAAAACAAAGCAGCGACAACATAAAAAAAAACAAAACAAAACAAAACAAAACTCAACACATCACATATGACTGACAGAAAACAGTATATATATAGATACAATTATAAACTGCAAGTATCAAGGAAAGGAACTGTTTAGCATGGTCAAAGGGACAATCTGAAAAAAAAAGGAGGTGATGCTTGTTACTTTGGAATTCTGTATTACTAACAAACTAACCTTTAACACTACCTAATTTTTGCACGTCGTGATATAGAACACTACATAGCCTTCATAATTGAATTAATGTGTGATGTTTTATGTTCTTCATCTATTTTTGTTAGTTTATAAATCTGTTCGGGTAAATAATGTTTTATTAAATCTTGGATACTAGATCAAATACTTAAAGGATCTGCAAAAGAAAAAAAAAAAGAGACTAGAGAAAAAAAGTCTATGTTCTGTTCTGAACAGATTAACTTCATGCAGATTATTTCTCTCTTATAAAGGTACTGCAGTGATGTTTTAAAGACTGAGTACTTGCACCAATTCCAAGAACCTCTTCAGGCTTTCTGGTATTTTCAGAACTAATAAGCTGAGGGCCTAATATTTAGAGAAAAACGTAATTGGATGAAATGTTTGCAACTATCATACAAGTGCTGCTCTGAAAGTAATGCCTCCTATTTTATTATGCCAGCTCGTAATGTCAGAGGCAGATGTTGGTGGCATGGCAGTAGATGCTGAACTTTCCTGATAGTATTCCATTACATTCTGTTGCTGTGTGACAGATGGCAGCACAGGGGCAGTCCGACAAAATGGTGACTGACATGGAAGTGTCTATGAAGAAAAGATGTGTCATTGAATTCCTCTACGCAGATAAAAAATAGCACCTATTGATATTCATCAATGCTTGCTGAATGTTTATGGAGACCAAACAGTAGCTGTGAGCACAGTGAGGCAGAGGGCGGTGTGTTTTAGCAGTGGTGACATTGACAGTGGGTCACCTTTGCTGGTGCTGATTTTCAAGAGTACAGCATGCAGACTCTTGTTCATCACTGGCAAAAATGTATAGTTAATGATAGTAATTATGCTGGAAAATAGTGCTTTGTGATTGAGCATTTGCTCAATCACAAATTTTTTGTAACTAATGTTAAGTTACATTTTTTGTAACTAATGAAGTTCCAATGAAAATGAGAGAATCCATCCTTTCTTAGTCCTAATCACAAGACTTTTCACTACTTTTACTGCACTGAGAATGTCACTTGAATTTGGCTATTGTCCTATATTTTTCATAGAAAGGTCATAAAAACATACATGTATGCAAGCATTGACTTTGCAAGACAATGCAATCAAATAGGAGGAGAAATGTTTCAATAGATCAATGCAGTTAGTGCATTTAGAGCCTTTAGTTTCATCATACCATTTGTTGGTGTTTTGCGTAAGGGTACACTGGGTACAAATAGCTTAAGCTGATTCCTTACCCCTTGAGGCAAAGCCATTGTGAAAACATCTTAAATATATATCTACATCGAAGTGTTGCTGTGATTTAACAAAATCAATTTCTAAACTGTTTTTTTTTTTTTTTTTTTTTTTCCCTTGTGCATTCAAAGTCCAAGCTTGGAAATAGTTCAATTTTCCAACTGAAGTATCAATTGGTGTGTTAAAATTATTCAACACCACCATAAAGACCTTGATCTGTGGGAGAAGAACATTAACATTTGCATAACAGACAAAGCTATGCCCAGCAGAAAAGCATGTAAACCGAGAGGATTTTCTAGGACCTGATTACAAGCTGAAGGGTGTTCCAGTCCTACATACCACATGGCTGATTTGTAACACACAGTTACAGTTTTGAAATACTTGATCAAAATTCAGACTGCATGGTCAGACATCTCTACCATGGGTTGCTCTTCCCTGAGTTCAGTGGTTGCTCATTTCTACAGTAATACTGTGACTCCTGAAATAAGGTAATGGCAACGTAGGCCTGCCTGTTTCTGAGGAGGAATTGGGCTGCAAGAGCAGTGCTGAGAAGACAAATACGCAAGTGTCCCAGGGAGGTCTGTTCTAGAACCAGTTCTCCATGGTACTGAAAATTGGTTTTCCCTTTCAGGGCTTCTTGGAGTGTATGTAGAAAAACTGTCATTCTAGAGGATGAATGGTGAGGGTGCAGAGGAATGGTTTCTCAACTCATTGTCTTCGTGCTTCTAAGCCATCAGCAGTCAAAGGTAGGATTGAGTCATCCTTTCATCTGGGGATAACCTACCTAAAGTACTGAAAAAGACATCCAGAATCAGTTTTGCTGTCTCTGGATAATGCTGTTCTCTGTTTCCAGTGTTCTCTCTCACAATGCAGGCTAGAATCACAGCTGGCTCCTTCTTGTCTAGACCTCTGGCATAATATAATAAGCTGTACCAAAGCACCACACGCAGACTTCACTTTAAGCTCTAATCTAATTTAGGATCTTTTTAGTGGTTAGATCTTCAGAGAATCTGCTTTAAAAGCTTAAAGTCTCTTAGAAAAATAGCACATTTTTTCTTCACTAGACTTCAAAAAATTCAACATGCATTTTATTCAAAGATTCTCAGTTGTCTTTTTTTTTCCCTCTCTGCCTCCCTATTTAGATACTCCTTCCTTTTGTAATGAAGCATTAAGATGGGCATAAACTTAGCATATCAAACAAATGACAGGCCAAAGAAGAATTCTTGTTATTCGTATTTTGAAAGAGGAGATGAGACCTGCTAGAGTAAAGATAGTATTCTTAGAAATGACAGAATGGCAGAAAACTCACGAGTTGAAAACCCAGTGAGCACTCGTGGAGATAGTACTGTATTTTGTACTGTATTTTGTTGGCAACTAAAATTAATTTGAGAATATTCATGTAATTTAAGGTAAACTCCTGTTTTCTCATGGGATGGATTTAACCCTAATGAGAATTTTCATGACAACAAATGAGGTTAAACACGCGTTACCTCATTACTGCCTGAGTCCTATGTCTCTGCACGTCCATTCAGAGATGCCATCTGCTAGAATATGCAAAAAAATGAATGCAAACTATTAGCAATATAGCTAAAAGAAAATCATGTGAAGATTGTATTTATAACTCATTGGATTTATCTTAGAAATTATTTAATCATTGTAATCTTCAGTAGAAAAGATATGTGTTGCTTTTATTTTGTTTCTTTATTTTCTGGTTTTCAGGTGTTTCATCCCAGATGAGAAATTACAAGTAGCTAGCTTGGAAGGAAATGAAAAGAAGATAACGCTGGCATAATACTAGAAAGCAAACACTTACAAATGCTGTTGAAGATTATGTACTTCAGCATTTGAGAAGAAAAAGAGAGAATGGTTAAGATTACATCTTCCAATTCCACTTTTCTACCCAAAATGCACCCTCCAGCCACTAAAACATCCTCCACACTGCAGTTCAGTCTTAGTTTACTCACAGAGCATTTGAATGTAATGAATAAGGAGAGACATTTTAGTAAGCGTGATTGACGCACACAGACAGATCTTGCTGTCTGCCAAATTCACTTGGTGCCCTGTAACTCAGAAGTGGCCAGAGCTGTGTGATGGAGAATAAACTCTCCCCATGTGAAATTTTCACTGGTGAAGAATTGCCAGCTCCAGACATTTGGAAATCACAGCTCACACCTCAGAAGATTGCCACTGGGCTTTAAAAGTATGACACATATCTGGAGTAATATATTTTTGTGGTTTTGCATTTACATTTCAGATTTGGAGACTTTGTCTTGTTCAAGCTTTCTTCTGTATTTATTTTTTCAAATGAGAGCTGATATTCTTTTGAAATTTTATGGTCTAGCAGCTGCTCTCCATGAATACTAGTAGAAACTGCAAGGTTTGGCACAGGGTTTCAAGAATTGGCTGTAAGTCTGGCACAATAAAGGCAGCATGTGGCACAGGAAAACCCCTATCAGGTCTAAGATGGAAAACTGGTAACAGGAATGTCAGACTGCGATGAAATATGCTGGAGAAAAATGAGGGGGAGGGTGAACTGGACTAGTTTCACTCTTTTTACTGACAAGAGCATGAGTTCTGCCTTCCGAACCCTATAACTCACAGGAGGTTCATAGAGGGAGATCATTCCTCCACCGGATCAGGGTTTTGCTATCTATCTTGATCTCTCATCCCCATGCAACTCAAAGAGGAAGGGAGAATGTAAAAGGCACTGACACGTTATTAAATGAAAAATGTTCAGAAGAGGTCAGGAACAAAATCTCAGGGCTGTTTAAAGTTGCTTGATTGCCGTCTGTGTAGCAAATAAGGCAACCATACAAAGGTCACTATGTCTCATCCTATTACATCAGTGCCCTTTGAAAGTACATTGTGTCCCTTCAAGTTGTGTCACATCAAGAGCTGGTTGAGTGCTTCATTGTGACCGATATTCATTGCTAATTTAACTTTGTGTTACTGGTACATTATTTATGAAATTATTCTCGTTCTGGGAAGCACATTTCTTATTTGCAGGAGTGTATGAACACCTTGCAGATACTCCCTTTGACTGTCCCTGTTGTTAGGGCAGTCATGTAAAACACGTGCCACCTCTTTTTTTTTGATTAAATGACCACAGTGGAAGAATAAACAGAAGAATAGGATTACTATTCTTTCTAAATTTCTAAATTTTAAAAAGGTATGGGTTAAAAGAGTGAAAAAAAATGTCAAACAAGCCTGCGTATTACAGCTGAAAATGAGCATGAATTTGGAGGATTTTCAATGCTGACTGTACTTGCTATACATGGTTCTAGATTTTGGTTTTGTTTGTTTTGTGTTGGCTTGGGTGTTTCTGGCGTTACAAAAACCAGTACATCCCTTAAAATGTTGTATTAGAAGTAAGCCTCAGAATTCTCCGCTAGAGGACACTCTCTTCTTTTAAATGACATGTTTAGTACTCAGCTAAGAACTACGAATTCTCAGCTGCAAGACCTACCTCCTTTGGTCCTACCTCCGTGAGTTTATAAAAATGTACGAATGAGGTCAGTGCCGAGGGACTTGTGTGAAGTCTCAAATGTTCAATCTCTAGCTTGGAATGGAAAAAAGATTTTTAAAGCATCATCCAGTTCAATTAGCTAAGCTGCAAGATTGAACCAAAGCGTGAGGAAAATCTCACTCTGCTTTGACATGTAATATTTTATACATATCAAAATATCAAAAATATCTTTGCATTGTTTTCTTATTTACAGTAAATTTTTATCAAACATGATTCTCAGTCATGGTGGAAACAGTTTTATTTTTACTTAGCTGAATGTGAGAATGTTAGTGCTGAATATGAGCTATTGAAGCATCAGGGAATTAATGTGTTACTTTTTCTTAGGGTCCATTTGTCCATTTTCATGTCAGACCTGCCCCAGTTTAATGGGGAAATGCTAATGAAAGGGCTAGTTCCACTCATTTATCTGCTTGTACCTGGCTTTGTGTTTCCTTTGCCTTTTCTCTGTCAGACCTAGTGGTTGTGCAGTTGCAAGGTGAGCTGGATTTTTTACCTGGCTCAACAGAGAGCAAAACCACCATAACAGTCAGATGGGCTATTCTGAGTCAAAGCACTAGGTAGGTCTTCTGCATGGGAGCTGGAGGCATACAGCTGGAAGAGAAAGGCAGGAACAGGACTTTCCGGCAGCAGCACTTTGCCTTTGCACCAGGCTGGCTGCAACATGATATCACACAATTTCAGGCCACTAAAAATGTCATGCAAACACCACTTTGGTTTTTATTTGTTTTGTTTCTGAAGCTGAAGTTAGGTCACATCCTGGCTGCTGATCTGTAATGTTAGAATCATGTAATCTCTTGAAGTTCACTGGGTTCACAGCTGCTACAAAACAGGTGGCCTGAGAGAATTAGACCAATAAAAGAAGTGTAAGTAAACTTGGGTTTATTTATTTTTTATTTTATTGTAATTTCCCCCTCCCAACATTATATTCACGTGGTTGTTCTCTGTAACACTATAAACCGTACTACTCAAGAGAAGCAGTCATTGAAAATAACGAAGACTGTACATTGTGAATCCACAAGTTTATAAAAAATGGCCTCTACAGATCTGTAGTGCCTATTGAATAGACTTACTTGGGCAACAGCTACCATATGTATTCAAGTTGTAATAGATTCTTAAGTATGTGATACACGTATGTTAAAAGCCAGACCTTCTCTCACTAAGAGTATGTGTTAAAAACACAAATTCCTGTGTCTGGTGATTTGATGCTTTTCCTGGTCTAACAGTCTTGGTATAAAGAAATGAATAAGAGAGGAATTATAGTTATTAAAATGCAACTAAAAAAAAAGCCGCCACCAACCAAACACATTGATGGTTTAGCATTACATATATTTTCTTATTATTTTCTGTCTTTTGAGTGTGATATATTATGTTAGTTTACTTTAAAGGCGTTTATGCCTTTGATAGCATAATAATAAAGTATTTATTGCTAAATGTGATTTTCTCACTTTATTTTACTTGCTTTAGAAACCTACAAATAAAAAGCAAACACACTGGTGGTAGTCAGAACTACACCCAGACATAGCAAACTGTCACCTAGACCGTACTATGCTTGCAGAACATCTTGCTTTTCTTCTTGATGGACTTAGGAATAAGACATCTTCCACTGTAGACAGCTAGACTGTTTACTTCAGTGCTAGCTACTCAATATTGGATGACACGTATGGATTAAATATGCAACAGCCCACATCTTAGAAAGAGATGCCTGCATAGATATGAAATCACGGAATAAAAGAATGCGTACTTTCACAGAAAAACACAGATCCAATCCAATTGCAAGATTATGAGTCTAAAAGCTGAGAATGACAGATGAGAAAGCATGACTCTTTTATCTACATATTTTCATGGGAATAGTTAGTTCTGCTCCTAACTTTAAAATTCTCAGTCTAATTTCAGGATAGACATCAAAGGCATAAACTATGATGTGGTCTGTGTTCCCATGCAAGGTAGTTGTACTCAGGACAGCTCTCATGATCTTTGAGCCGGACTGTTTGCTTATTTGTCTGGTGCATAAAGAAGAAAAGAAGAGGGGGAAATCTGGGCTGTAAAATTCCATTTGTTGGCGAGCACAGCTAATTCAAAGGGAGAAGGAATCATGGTGTACTGCTGATCCAGGCCCACAGCAGAGTATGTGTGAATCAATTCTTCCCATGTAATTCAAGGCAAACTGTAATTAATATTTCTTCATTTGGTGTCCTTCATTTAGTTTTGAAGCTTCATACCTAGCCATGGAAACCATGAGTAATGTCTGATTCACGCTGAAAAATCATGGAAAAGAAAAAGGTGGTTATTTTAGCTGGGCTGCTGGTAGAAATAACCAAAGTTCCCAAGTGTTAAATTAAGGTAACAAGATCCAGAATGAATTAATATGATGCAGATTATCATGACGTAACAAGCCATTCAGTATTATCAAAATACTCTTTAAAACTAGCTTGATAGCATACAGTCAGCAGTGCTGAATTTTCTAAGGAGATGCTTGCCAGATTTTCATTATAGTTTTGTTATGGAATAAAAAACAATATTTCAGATAGTATAAAGGAATGAGGAAAGTCACAGAAGCAGGAAGAAGCACCAGTTATTTAACAGGATTCTCAAAAACTATGCACAAGCATAAATGATGTAAGTTGCTCTGAAAAGATGGGAGTATTTTGAAAAAAGCACCTTTTGTTAAAGAACAAATACGCTTTTATAAAATTTGTATCTTTTTTTCCTGTTACTTTCCGTGGTAAAGAAATCTTTTTTTCTGTGGTGCACATGCAGAATGTGGCAAAATAAGTTATTTCCTGATTATGGTAAGTGGAAAGATCCTGGTTTTCAAGTCTTCAGTTTGCTCTGGAAGCAAATATCAGCATCTATACTCTTAAGGTCAAGAAAAGTTAAAGCAGGAACAACAAAAAAATCAACTTTGTCACCCACAATTATCACCAGTTATCTACAGACAGTCAGCATGGTGCTGTCAATGCCAACCGCTTGGAATTTTGTAGTCAAATTCAGAATCTTTTTCTCATAAAATAACCCACTACCAAAGGTTTCTCTCTATGCAGGCTCTTCTCCCTGGGGACGGGATGAAAGGAGAAACAAGTGACAGATGTTAGCTGTTTTGGTTAATGCGCTATTAGAAAGCACTCAGACACTACGGTGATGAGGGCATTATAAAAGTCCGTGTGGGAGAGAACAGAACGAGCACAACGCATGTAACATCAGAAGCACGATTGTGTACAGCTTGCTTTCTGCACCTTGCCTTGTCTGCTGGCCAAGTCACTCCATTTCTTCTGTCCCGCTGCTGATGGTAGGACAGAGAAACACACAGGGTGAGCGCTCTTTCAGAGAATGTGTACTCTGTCTTCCATTTCCTAAAGCACTCAAGGGATTAAACAATAAGAATCACAGCCAGCATTAGCATTTTAATGGGGAACAACGAGTGTGAAAATTCTCATAATTTGGCCTTTGAGCACCATCTGAAAAAAAAACTGCAGGCAAAGAGGGACAGAGACAGAGAATGTACTCTGACCAGACTTATGAGAAATTCAGCATGTGTTTTAATGAGGAATGGGTTAAAGTAAGTCAGTGCAGTTGACCTTGTTGGAGACACATTTTCCTCATGCAAAATCCTGACATTTCAGACCTGCTTTCACACATTCCATGAATAGATGTTATTACTCATTATCACATTTATCATTACAAGTATAAAACAATGAGGTGTCAACGAGGGGAAGGATTAAAATAGGCTTTACTATTTTTTTTTTCTCGGCAGAAAGTACCTGGCAAAGGTAATTATGTGGCAACTTCTTCTAAGAGAGGGAAAAGAAGCCAAGTTTCTGACATCCAAAAGTGTTCCTCTGAGGAGTTGCTCAAGCCAGACCAAAACTTTCCATTATCCTGATCCTTTCCAGACCAGCATAAGACATTGAACTGAGCTTGGAGAGGTAATAGCCAATTCTTCCCTTTGTTGTGGGTTTTATTTTCGACTTCATTGCAGGTAACATCAAGTGCAGTGCAGCTCTTTGCTCCTATTTTGGAGGAAAGTCAATGCAGCTTTCATGTATGGCAATAAACTACGTTATAAAGAACAACTTGACAGTCAATTTCTGAATCCATTTGTGGCAAACTGTCACGGGATGTCTAGGGCGGATGGGAAGTGACACAGTTACTGAGGTGTGGAGAAGGGTGAATACCTGGCACGCAAAACTTGAGAGGCACAGATTATCTTCTTACAGACATCACTCACTAAGCCTACAGTGAGCCTGGCTCTGTCCACAGTGATGCTCAGGATGGTTCACAGGCTTTCTCATTTGCTCTGCTGCGCCATGATGGCTCTGTTCTCTTTTTCTTTTTTTCTTTTTATTTAGCAGGTAGGATTTGTTGGT
Source organism: Chrysolophus pictus (assembly GCA_037305975.1). Classification (NCBI taxonomy): domain Eukaryota; kingdom Metazoa; phylum Chordata; class Aves; order Galliformes; family Phasianidae; genus Chrysolophus; species Chrysolophus pictus. The sequence continues at coordinate 97,368,247 of CM074576.1, forward strand.
TCTTTTTTCAAACTGACCTGTTTGCTGGGCGGCTTCACAATGCGGCCAGCACACAGGAAGAAGGCAGAACACAGTGGCATGAGACAAAAACGGGCAGGAACCCTGTGAGGAGAAAGTGGTAACGAAAGGTCTGTGAAGTATTGCCATTCGCAGTGCTGCTCATGCAGCAAAGCGGGCTCCTAAGAATATCCCACCATCCTAAATCTGGTGATACATGCTGTGTGCTGGGAATGGGAATCGTGCAGTTAGAAGTGCCCTCATATATTTTTTTTAATAGAAAGAAAACTGGCTTTTCACCGATAGTGAACCCTGCTATTTGCAAATGAACTTTTTTTTTTTTAATGCATCAGTTAATAGAAGTCTCTGTCATTTAGCCAAATGCAAACTCAAGTGAATAAGATTGCCAATTATTGGTATAATTTTGAAAGAAAAGTATTCAGAACTAATTGTATGCTTCTCTTGGATAGCCAGCTTCTATCACTTTGTTTTTGCAGTGCCATCCTCTCTCCAACTGACAGTACGATGGCTTTTTTTTTAAATCGAATTTTCTCTTTTGAAAAAATTAAAGCCTTAGTAAAAAAAAACCAACAACCCTAGCCTCTGCAAAATAAACCCATCAATTACATTTTGATGCCATTCCATTGTGACCAGCAAAACATCTAGAATGACTAGAAAATCTGTTGAGGATGGTAGAAAAATTGCTAGTTCTATATGCTCATTTCAGCAATGCAAAGATGATCCTGTTTACATCAAAAGGTGTGTTAGCATTACTCTAGCTATAGAAAAGGTGCAGAACAGTGCCTTTACTCAAGTACTCCTCCCACGAACGTCCACAAGGAATCTATTCTGCTTTTCTAGATCTTGCATTATGCAAGTGATAAAGTGCTGCATGCAGTACTGACAGTGGAATAATATCTAAAATAGTGTTATGTGATAGAGCCTGTGATACAAGAAGCTTTGTGTGGGAATGGGTAGTGCCCCACTCATGCAGAATATCATATTAACCTCTGTATATTTTACAGAATCAAATGTCAAGTATACACGCCCCTATGCAGACCAAATGAAAAGAGGCATTATCTGATTTTGAAAACAACTTGATTTCCATTTAATGATCAAAGATTCACAGATTTAAAAGGCCAGAGGGACCATTGTGATCATTTTGTCTAACCTCCTGTATCACACAGGCCAGAGAACCTCACCTGTCAATTTCTGCCCCAAGACCATAACTTCAGCTTGTTTGAATATAATTCTTTTAGAGGCATATTGCCTAATGCCCAGTACCATGGCTGTTAGTAAACTAGACTGGGTAATTCTGTGCATTTGCTATAACCATCTCGTGAAGGATATATTTCTTGTGAGCTTTGTTTAAAACTTCTGAACAGTTTCACCACCATCTCTGACAAATGAAGCCTTGCACTTAGTCTGTCAGCAGCTAAAAGCTCAGCGATGCGTGTTTCTCCAAGAACTGCCTAACCCTTGGCCTCTGCCAGTGAAGGTGCCAGGTCTGGTGGCAGTTTCTGTAATATGGAGACTTTTCAGCTCCAAAGTGGACAGAGAAGTTAATTCCTTCCATGTGGGCCACTGGACAGCCATTAGGTGATGATCAATTTCATTGGCTGCATGCACACATGGGGTTCACTTTTGTAAATGTAATACTGTACTGTTCTACAGTTCTACAGTGAGCATTGTTACTGATATTTTCTAACACCTTATTTTCCTCTTCTAAACTATAATCAGAATTTTCCATTCTAGACGCTTGTTAAAACAGATTGATTTAGCACATGCTATTTCACAGCATCACCAACAGTAGGTAGCTCCTGCCTGTAAAAGTTTTAAATTTTAAATCTAAACTGCAAAGAATATGCTATGGTATATATCAGGAGGTTTTTAATATTATACAACTCTTAAGATAACTCCTGTCACTATGCTTTGATATTTTGCATTTCCTGTAAATTAATCTTTCATTTCCAACTGTTAATCTCTGGAACTGCAATGTACAATATAAATGGGATCTGTTAAAAATAGCAGAGTAATATAATGAATTAAAATGACAGTAAAGAAAAAAAAAAACAAAAAAAACTTCAGTTGTGCCAGAAATCAGTTCAATATGCTGGCTTAGTCTTTTTTAAATGAAATGGAACTGATGAAGTTAAATGCAGTTCTTGCACAGAAAAATATGTATGATAAATATTTATGTGGCCAGCACTTTAGAAATTACATATGGTCACCATATAAAACTATATGATAAAAACTTGGGGTAACTTTATTATTTTTACATGGGATATAAACAAACATAAGATTGCAGTGAATGACAAGTAGTTCTGTCCCATGTAAAGCCACATTTATTAGAACGTAACAGAGTGCTGTTACCCCTTCTGTCTGAGAGATTAGTTGATTTTCAGAGACATGGTTTTATTTAATTAGAACTAGAAATGGTTAGGAGAGCAGTCATCTTTGCTGGTGGTGTTATGTATTTGTGTATTTCACACAAAGAAAGCACACATCCGTACATTTGCATTCAAGAGTATTCAGACAAGAGACAGTTCTTTACGTTCTCAGCCCTCTGCAGCTAAGCTCTCAGCCCAGAAATCTCTCTGAAGACCTTCAGAAAAGCCATGTTCCAGTGCTTCTTTGAGTTGCATCTTGGTATGTGCTGCTGCTTCTTTTTCAGTTTCTCTTTCTGTCTTTCACGCCTGCGTTGTTCAGCAAAATCTCCCTGACCATTCCTGCTTTTGTTTTGAGGAGTGACATGCGTTTCACTTATCTGTCTCCTTATATATCACCACTTGATTTTCATGCTGGAAAGCAATGATTTTTTCAGTCAATGTAATCAAACATAGTGTTACATTCCAGCATTGTCAGTGAATCATGAGAGACTCTATATTAATACTTAACCTTTTACATTGTGCTCGTGAAAGACAGCTGGGAAAAGAGAAATGAAAAGCAGCTCTACAAAATATGGCCCAGAACAAATACCACAAAGAAACTCACACAGTGCTCTCTGTACCTTGTAGTGGCTTCACTTTATTTGCTGATGTTCCCAATTGTTAGCTGAACAACTGTAATACCACCACCAACTACTACTCTGCACCATCTAATGCCAAGCCTACATACTAGCCCTCCCAAATCCTAATGACTTTTTGCACAATAAAAGGCCACAGGACAGAGCCTTTGGCTATCAGTGCTGTTTAGATCTTAGTTGGATTTTTTTATTACTGGAATCTTCTGAGAGATTTTGGTTCATTCACATCACATCTGTCCACTCCAGATGCAGGTGTCGTGTTTGGGCTCTGATGCTGCAATGAGTTGAAGCCCACAGGCTTTGGCAACATCAGGGGACAGTTTCCAGCAGGAAAATGTGTGAAGACCTCTTTGCTCCTATGCATAGGTTTAGGGATCTGCCTGTGGAGGACAGGGAATATCCATGTACAGAAATTAGGAAGCTAAGGTAAATTACAGTCCAAAAATGGTGTTAATTACCTCATTCAACTAATCTGTAGTCTTTTGTGCTTACTGATTTCAGGTCAGCATCATAAGAATAGCTAAATAATTGCTTCTCTGAAAGGTTTATGTAGTATTTGGATGGAATTAACCTAAATTTAACTGTCTAAAAATGAACCGTCTATTCTATACCTAGACTCAACAAACAGGAAGAAACCCTCAATAATGACACATCTCATTGCATATTGCATCTGCATTGAAAAAGGATGAGTTGTCCTCTGGAAGTACTGTAACACTTATTTATATATAATATAATAGCTTAATCTAGGTGTTTACATTAAGAAAATGTGAGATGTTTCTTAACATTGCTGTGCATTTACATTGCATTTACAGAAAAATCTTGCTTAGGTACCAGAAGCAGTCTGTCCATAGTCTATATGTGATGAACACTTCTGATATTCTGAATTTGAAGACGTAGAGGGGTAAAATTATAACTACCTTGGATGAGAGTCTTTGCACAGCAGTGTCGTGGCTTTAAGCCACAGCTATTTATTGCAGCAGTAGGGGATGATTCCACATTCTGTATTGATTTGAAGATATTGCCTTTGATTTGAGTTGCTAGCTGCTATACTTGAGATAACAATTAGTTTAGGGATAAAAAGGTCACCGTAGGCAAAATCCAGAAATATTTTACAGTAGTGTAAATTATTATTTATTTTTTATGAGAATCTTTGTAGTATTTCATGTAATTGATCATAATTTTGTTCAATCATTTATGGGAAGCACTTTTTAAAATACTTCTACTGTAAGGTTTTTCTCTGTGTTCTTGTAACACCTCTGAAGTTATTTGTTTGTCATCATAAAAATTGGTAAAAAGAGAGCAGCAGGCATCAGAGTTGATATGTGAAGTGTCAATCTGCTTTTGGATGATAATTTGCTATGACAGCAGTGGGAAGGAAGAAGAATGGTGGTCACAAATTTATTTTAATGTGTCCTGCAACCTTGTGATTGATTAGAGAAAAAACAGATTGTTTCATCCTTTTTTCACAATTGGATTTTCTGGTTAAATCCAGAACTGCCGAAGTGCAATAAAACACTCTCATGAAAGCAGTAATCTCCCTAAATCTTCAAATTCTACCCGCCTCCCCAAACCTCATTTCATACACAAACACGGAACAAAATGATGTATAAAAGCAGCAAAAGTGATTACCATCAGCAGAGTTTCCTTTTTAATGTATTAGACCTTTAATCTTTTCTTAAGTGTTGGCCATCAAAATTATTAAACTGCATCCCCTCCTCCTGACAACGTATAGTTTTTGACTGAATTGACTAAGGTTCTTAAAAATATATACTGTGTTATTTCTACTGCTCTGTTGGTCTGGTTTTTTTAAATTTTGCATTGCTTAATGAGGTCATCTCATCCCTTTCTGCAAAGCTGGTGGCTATTGGCAGCTGCAGGAGCTGCATCTCCCCTCCATTCTCATGGAAGCGAAGGGATCCAGGAAGCTCCTCTGAATGATGGTGAGTAGGCAGAAAGACTGCTGTCTTGGAAGTCATCTGCTGGAAGTGGATACACAGCCTTTTCAGAGCTACCTTTACTTCTCTTTCAAGCCCATGGATTGAGTGAATATTAGCTTTAAGTATGTCCACAACCAGAAGGTTAACTATTGGCTAAATTAACATGATGACAGTTAATAATATAATAATTTGCAAACTTCTAAAAGGACTACAGCCCTGCAGTCTCCATAGTGGCAGCAGCAAACAACAGCAGGTTAGGCAGTTCCTTTCCTTTGCTGGATAACTAATATGACAGGAAGTGTTCAAAAGCAATGAGGAGTCAAGGAGACCAATCAGAGAGGTGTCAGGGAGTCACTGGTTTTTCAGGAGGTCAGCGGACTTACTTTTTCTGAGATCAGGCTGCAGGAAGGAATCTCTATGATGCAGCTACCCCAAATCATTTGAAACATTTGAAAGTATTAATCATTAATATTACTGTCAGTTCCAAATTGACTGTCAATCCCTGTGTATCAGTGAAGTTGGGGTTCTCCAGCTCTAGACTTCAGAGCAAATGACAAGGCTTTCTTCACCTTCTCATTTAGTATTGATCTAGTGCCTATGACTGATAGAAATTAACACTGCAGTCTTGGAAAATGAATCATGGCAAATGAGCAAGACAAATTATTGTACTAAATAGGCAATACACTGACCAGAATGACTTCTGCCACATACAGTCTGCTCTCCCTGGCAAGTGGTGACTAAGAATTGAGTGCTGTGGGAAAAGTGTTTGGGTGTAGCAGCTGAGCTTCTGGATGCTGTGGTCTGATCTTGTGAACACTCACACAAATGACTAACTTCATTTGAATAGTCCACAGAACAGGAGTCACTTCATTCTTCTATGTTCATAAACTCAGAAGCATATGTTTATAAGCTCAGCTTTCTCTATGAACAAAATTTAGTCATTTACTTTTCATTTGTTACAGTCAGTTTATCTTCAACTTCACTTAAAACAAGTAATGCTCTTATTTGAAGTAGTAAGTGGAAGTGTGCCACATCAGTGCTTTGACAATTAGCCAATCTAGCTACCATAGTGTAGGAGTTACAGTAAGCATACATAGAAAGTTGCATCGGTCATTTATTTTGAGCAAGTTCGCCAACTTGGCCCATCTTCCTGAGCAGTTCACTTGTTTGATACAAGCAATGAAAGCCATTCCACTTATCTTAATTGCTTTACTCATGTCTTCCATATTCCTGTAACGGTTCTTGATTGTTCAGTATCAGAAATTAAATGTATCGTCTTCCATTATTTCCACAGTTACCAAGTACAAGCAGTTAGGTAGTATCAGTTAGGTATATGCTAGCCCCTAGACTTTTATGAGTCTGAAATTCACCTTTTGCATTAGATCAAAAGCGGTGTTGGCGGGGTTTGCTTAGCTCCTGGCTGGCTCGTGTAATAGACCAACCAAATCAAACTGGCAGCATTATCGGTTATCACTAGCTATATTAATAACTGCAGTCCTTGAGCACAACTTGTATGTAGATAATCTTGTATGAGATTGGAGAAAGTTTACTTGCAGTTAAAGCAGTTGCATTCTCTTCACATGATATTTCTAAAACAGGCAGGCATGGCTAGTGAAGACAGACAGAGGGGAAAAACAGTAGGTGATTTAGATACAGCTGCAAAAATCCCTCCAGTAGCCCACAAAAATACAGATAATGTTTGCTCAAGCAAACATGCAAAAGCTAGGAAAAGCCAGAATTAATGTTGCCCATGTAACCTTATTATGGCCTTCTGTATATACATGCCTTAATTACATTGACCTCTGGTACCTCAGCAGGGTGTGAATCAGCATTGTGTAAGGCGGGGGAATTTTCCTTTTACAGCCCTCCTCAAATGAATGGTGGCTAGGACAGTTTTACAGGTTTGAAACAATACCCCTTCCCCTCCCTCTGTGTTTGGAAACATCTGCATTGTCTTAGATGAATTGTTTCAAAACAGGCATACATCCAGAATCTACAGTTCTGTACTTCTTGGTGGAAGCCCACTAATGGTGAAAAACAAGACAAAATTGGGATTTACAATGGAAAATGTGCCACATCCACAGCGAATTGATGATCTAGCAGAATTGCTTTCAAGTTCTGTGGTGATTTGGGTCTGAACTAGGCTGCTCCAACAACGGGGTTTTGGAAGGGCTTTCCAGCTTCTTGCTTCTGCACCATGGTTTTTAAGTGCTCAGTTATGCGCTGTGTGCTCTGGAAACAGTACCCTTTCCTTCTGTGTTGGCTTTTCTTTTTCTTTTTTTTCTTTTTTTCCCCCAAATGGATGATTTCACTGACTGGGTTCAAAGAGTGGTTTCACAACGAGTTGCAGCAGCTCGGCTGAGGGGCCAGTAAATCATGGTTCTAGTTGACAGTGCAGGTATGAGACAATAGGGAACCTGCTAATTCATTTTTCTGCTGGAGAAATAATAACAAGGAAGAAACCATTATTTTTTTAATTGTGCTCTCACAATTAAAAACTGTAACTTTGAATTATAACTCCGAAGACACAGCACAGTGCTGCCACTCAAACAGCAATCCCTCACCCAGCTCCCAAGCACATCTTATCCAGACCTTACTGTTTTCGCAGGCAATCTAGTCTTTCTAACCATCGCCCTGCCCTCCCAGGAGTGGCTGGAAGTTGCAAAGGCAGAGCTGAAACCAGAACGTTTCTTCCTGCTGATCTCAGTGAAGAATTAACAGTCCTTAGAAGAATTTCCCCACAGACCTCAGCAGAAATTAATTAAGTACCCCTTCTCCATTGGATTAACCAAAACATACTGTTTCCCTCAGCACTGAGACCTTCTTCCACAAGCAGACAAGGTGTCCCAAGGTTCCAAGCCTGGGTCCCGCTGCACCTAGCACTATTATGACACAGCTCTGGCCAGGCTGGGGCCTGCAGCAGTGCCTGGGGAAGACCAGGCTGCAGCCCACTCTGACCACTGCCCCAGCCCTGCTCACCTCGGTGGGGCTGTGGGATCGGCTGGTTGGGGAGGGAGGTACTGCACTGCTCTACTGGCCCCACAGCTCCCACCAAAGCAGGGTGCCCTGTTGTCCCCTCCTGCACAGCCCCAGGGCAAGCCTTCTGCAGAGCAAGCCCTCTTTATGTCCCACAGCATTAACAAATGAATCAGTTTTTCTATAGGGACAAACTGAGGCTGAAGCTGTAAAAAGCACACACAACTTTATTAGCTTCTTGAAACCCCTTCGGCAGCTCGTATTCCTTGTGAATGGTGTTTTCTATAAAGATGGACACAGAGTTAAGTAAGTTTGACTTCAGGAACTGTGAAGAAGTCTCAGCACTGCTGTAAGCCCTGAGCAGGTGTCTGTTCTGTGGGTGATATTTGTCAGCCCCTGGAAGGCAACAAAATTTAAAGCAGTTGACCTTAGGATTTCTCAGAGTCACAGGAACTCCCTGGGAACTGTAAGGTACTCTGACACCTCATCCTTATGTCCTTGAGGCTGCAAACATCGATCCTATCCTTGAGTCCCAGTGCCACAGCTGTACCTCAGTCTCTCCCAGTTCTCCCTCTGGGCAGAAGCCAGCATAGAAAGCGAGAGGAGCAGCCTTAATTTGTACTCCTTTTCTAGCAATCTCCTAGTACGGAACTGTGCGTTGCAGAATGTTTCTCTCTTACACGTAGCTAATCCTTTCTTGCCAAATGCAGAGCACATGGTGTTGCTACCAGAAGACTTCAGTGGGAAGGTGAGAAGAGGGCAGATGGCATTTTTCTGAGGTTTTACCTTTCCTTTTGGCTCCTACTCATCCTCATTTGTCTTCCTGTGCCAGGGAACAGAGGTCTCTTAACAGGCTACCTAAAAAATTCACTGCTGCTCACTGCAAACTGGAGAAAAGTATGGCTCATTCATCACTGCATTTCTGTCCAGTCAAGGCAATGTAACACCACTGAAAACATCTGGGATGGAGCTGGAATAGAGCTGCAGTGAATCAGTGTAGAGAATAAACTGTCACATTGCTGGAGTTTTACTTGTAGCCTTTGCACATCAAATGTACTCCTTGCACTGCAAAGCAGCAGCATCATTCTTGTAAGCACAAATAAAACACACCTCTTTGGACAGCCTGACCTGCTTAGCATAAAAAACTACACTAATCTAGTTTTGTGTGATCAGGCTGGTTTTTATTTTCAGAGCTGTGAGCTGGCAACATATTGCTACTGACTGTCTTTGTTCAACAAGAATAATGTCAAATGCTCTTCCAGTGGAAAAAAAAAAAGTAGACTTTGACTATACATTAACCCCATTAGTATGATGTTAACTTTTGACTTTAATTCTGGCATAGTATTAGGGATATTTAAAATCGGGGAAAAAATGAAAAGAAATGTTAAACACATTCCTATTTCTGCTGAAAAATTGAATGATAATTTCATGTTAATGTCATGAGATGGCTGAAAGAATTTCATATCCCTGTGTCCTGCATAGAGTGTTACTTGGAGGTATCCTGGGCAACTTGCAAATAACCACAGAAAAAAAGAAACATGTAACAGACTTCAAAAGGAATTAAACCTGTACTTTTCCCAAAGAAGTCATTTCAGATGCACATCTTCTGAGGAGCAAGGCTATTACTTAAGTAACACACTCATATACTAATTGATGAAAATATAATGATGATCAAAAAAATATAATGAAAAAAATCTCATTAATTATTAATTTTCCTATATTGTAATTTATGCCAGCACTTTGCATACAAAGATACCCTTCCTAATGAACATTTGTTAGAGAAGTAAACTCCCTCAAGAGGTATAATTTTGGTCTTTGAAAGGCTATATACATTACCTCCAGAGGTTTAATATTTGGCATAATGTAATTTGCAGCTTCAGCTGCAGAAAGTATCTGAGAAAATTAGGGGCCATAAATTACTAATTACACAAAACTTACAATAGCCAAATGATGGCTGCTTCCAACAGAGAGATTAATATAACAAAAGCCAATACTCCGATTTCCCAAGATTGCAAGATTCTAGATGGATAAACATGAGGCATACAAAGAGAGATGTGCTCAGCACTCCCTTAAGGTAAACTTGCATTTTATTTTTCAATGGTTGCATATATTTACTGTAGGAGAAATGTAGAGTCAGCTGCAATTGCATGGAGAAACCATTATAACCTATGGGTAGTAAACTCCAAATATGCCCCAGGGGACTGATTGGAAGTTACCTACAGTTCTCTCATTATCACAGCACTTTGCGTCTCTGGTGACTTTTGTCATGGTAAGCAGATTGCAGACGAGTGAGCGCAAGATGAAAAAATCAAAGTACATAAGCATATTTTATGAGATAGATACTCACACATCTACTTCAATGAAGCACAGGAAACAGCAGTCTTAGCTCTTCTGTAGCTCAATTTATTTGTTCTCCCTGCATTGTTGATGCCTAGTTTTGACAGGATTGTCCCAGTGTGTGTATTTGTGCTATAAAAATATCAGAAAAGGATCATTTCCCATAGTGACTGAGTGAGCAGAGGGTGGGTTTGAATTCTCCAGAAAATGACCACACGACCAACACATCCAGCAGAGGAGAGAGGCAGGTGAGTTCTCTCTGCCTGCTGCTGAGGTACAAGAATGTTTTCACTGTCTACCAAGCAAATCACCTTGATCATACTAGGCCCAAGTCTACTTCTAGATCATGCTGAAAGCAGTGGTGAGGGCAGCTCCATGTTGCATTCTAACTAAGGCACTTATGGCTTGCTTCTTTGAATGTTGCTGAAGGCTCAGCTTAACTGCTTCTATGGGGAGGGTAGGCGGTCAGCATTCTAAAACTTAAGTTTTTGAGCTCAGTAAGCCCTCCTGCTTATTAAAGATCTATTCAACTTTTTTTTTTTTTTGCTATTGTTGCCACTATTTTGTTTGTTCAAATACTATAAAGAAGATCATTTGATTTAGTTTTTTATGTTGTAGGAACGGATTATGTTATTTGATTATTAAGATTGAAACAGTTCTTCGCTGTCAGAAAACACAAAAAGATTGGCTGGGATTTGTCCAAAATTTCATATCATATTTGTTGTGAATTGTTTTAAATAATAGGTATGATAAACTGGTATAATGGATCACAAGAATTTTAGCTAACAGAAAAAATGGATGTTTCTCAACAGTCATAAAATTTGTTGCAGTTGTGTAATTTATTAGAGTAGTATAATTTACTCTTTAGTAAATGAAATATTAGATTATATTCAAAATGTCATTGTATTAGACATTGTGCAGATATAGGATAACTGATTGTCTTTGCCTTGGAGAACTATGATCCAAGAGCCTTAACAGGAAAAAATAGCAGGGAGAAAAGAGTGACAAAAATATCTCACCAAAACGCAGTTCGTACTGAAGCGTTAAAAGGCAAGCGTTGTACCATTTCTGATGCTGTCTCCTCTTCCTGGGTGCCAGATCAAACAACATGTTGAGTAAGAACTCCCTCTGCTCCCTTTCTCTGGCAAGGAATGCACCAGGAACTTTCAGCCCAGCAACGTCTGTAGCCATCTCACTGCCTAGAAATACACATGAAACATGCTGGGAGTGCTTGTTATGCACAAAACAACATAGTTTTTCTTTATTCTGCTTTACTTAGTGTTGTTATTTATTTATTTATTTATTTGTGTATTTATTTATTTCTCTCAGTGTCTTTAGTTGCAGTTATTTTCAACGATCCAACACCAAAACTACTCAAAAGACTTTTAGAAACTAAACCAACAGTTATACGTTTCTGTTTGGTTTAGAAATGCAGCTAAGTTTAGCATTTCAGTTTTTTGCTGGAAATTCTGAAATAGCAAATACTGACTTCAGAGGAAACACTGGGCATGCCTACCCTCTCTCAAGGACTATGGAAAACAGCTGTAGTAATTGGAAATAGTAAATACAATACACATTATAAACTGCAGCTGCCTTTCCTAAAGTGTGTTTCTTCTTTCTTTTCCCTATCTTTTCTTTTACTGCCTTGCAGTTGTATAAAGAACAAGAAAATATTATTCATAATTCGCACAATAAATAAAAGATATTGTGGTTAAAACCTCTAGATATACACATGTACTAGAAATAAGCTTCCACATAAAGCAGACAGTCCATACGTGTCTGTCCTATGACTATTTAATCCCAACACTTTTTTCTTGTAAGGTTAATATTTTATCCCTTTTTACCTCCCATAAATTCCTAAGGATCGCACCATAAATAAGTGAATTAGAGGTATCCAACTTCCTAGTAAGAAGTCAGAGAAGTCCTTGCAAGCCCATTGAGTTAGCTCTCAAGCATTGGTTTTACAATCATACTTGGAAGCATATCTTTGTTCTCTTCATCAGTGTAATTAGTTATTATTAGGAATAAGCAGCCTCGAAGAAGGAAGTGCAGAGGACTAAGCATTCCAGCCCTTAGCTCTCTGGAGATTTCCCTCAGTGCAAACATAAATGCTGATTAGTGCAGTCTCCCTTCTGACTCTCCTCTGCACTCTTTTCCACAAGCACTTTTCATATGGCCACACTGTGAACCCACAGCTTCACCAGCTAGTCACAAACATGCCTGCTCTGCAGCAAAATATTACTCGTGTTGAAGGTTTATCAATCTCCTTGCAACAAATGTGTCACAAGCTGTTGCTGGTAGCCTCATGTCCTCTGACACAGTGACTTCCTTGGTCCCAGAAATTCTCAATGTGTTTTGGGAGCCCTCAGGCTGCAGTGTGATACAACACGTTGTCATAATGTTCATTCCTTCACTGCAGGACATACCTTAGTGGGAATGCTGCTGATTCTTCAGCACAACGTGCTATCTAGCATATCACGTATTCCATTCTCCTCCAAAATGTGAATGTAAGAACATAAACAAAAAATAAATGAAATTTAGTAAGCTGAAAGCCCTGTTCACAGCAGGAGGTTTGGAACTGGATAATCTTTGAGGTCTCTTCCAACCCAAGTTATTTTATGATTGTAAGACTATTTTGAAGAGCATCAGTTCAGCATGTGAAACTAAAACACAGACACCTAGATACTATTCAAGTGAGGAATCTTTCAGAGCTTCTATTTCTTTTCTACCTTCCACAATCTGCCTTGTCCAAGTTGAGGGAGAAATAAATCAGTCATTCACCATTATTCAGGGTTTTCAGGTCTGTACATGGATGTTCTAGTCACTAAGCTGCTTTGGCCCACACCTTTAATTGAAGGCTTACAGTGAAATTCAGTAGATGTTCAGAGTGGCTCTGATGCACTCAGATCAACTTGTGTTTGAGTGGATTGCTGGCCCTACTACAGTTAGAAACAAAACAGATCAGAACCTGACAGTCAGTAGTGTACAAATGATAGTTAGAGGCTGGAATTTGCTATGTGCTCATTTAACACTTTCAACGAGCTTCTAGCTTGCAACTGTTTAAATCTTTAAGCCTATTGAAGACATACTGAAAAAAAAAAATGTCACACATTGTTCTTCATAGTTCTCTTTTAGTAGACTGAATCATAGGATCACAGCTTTCCAAGTATCTCCAACCACAAAAATCTGGTTTTCTGATGATATTTTATAGATTTCTGAGTTTTTCAATCCAGTTCAAGTATTTGCTGACCTTTTCTTGTCAGAGAGGACAGCAAAGTTCATAATTCAGCTTCACAGGGTCCTTGCTGAAGTCAGACCCCCTCAGATGCATCTGCATACAGGATGTGGATTCAAATTCTTTAACCTCAAGAGAAGTCTTTTATGAATTAGTGGGTTGTACTGCCAACTTCTTCATTACCAGTAGGCCAAGTTGATCTAATCAGACAGAATGGCAATTCAAAGGAATCAGTATCTTTATAACTATATTTACTACTTCATTTTTCTTCTGCCAGATTTGTCTCCATATGATCACGCTCTACCCATCCTACTTCCATAATTCTTGACTAAGTTGTCTGCTTTTTTTATCTCAATTACTGCAAACTGTGTTCTTCAACCTTGACAAATGTGATCCTGCCTCACTTGTTTTCATTTGGGAAGCTTCTGTTCATCTTAACCTACCTCTTCAACTTTGCCATCACTTCTTCCAGTGTTGGCTTCACCTCCTTGTTAAAACATCAATATGTGCCCCTGTTCTCAAAATGATTTCTGCCCTGTCTGCTGTTGCTTTGTAACAAGACATTGACATACTTTGCCTCTTCCCATGTGAAGTACACTTTCCCTCTTCAATCAGCCATGAGGCTAGTCTACTTCACCTTATTTGATGGAATTTGAGACCTGTACCATTCCACTTTTACTACTGCTTCTCGTATTTGAGAAGAGTTACTCATAAACACAACCCTCTGAGCATAAGTATTTTATATCCCCTGCTGTACTTCATGTCTGTATCTAAGCTCTCACTTGCCATTAATGTTGCCTTGATGTGTGATGACCATGACCCAGCATGTTCTCTCTTACCTCTTTGGCCTTCTTTTTGTTGGATATTTGCCATAAAATGCATCACAGAGTAACTTTTTGCCTGTTGTTGTGGCATATAAACTTAGGAAAATCTCTTTATACTCATAAAAAGGACAAAATCAGCTACAACATTAGCACCAGTTCTGTTCTCTGGTTATAAAGCAGTAGCTGAATCTGATGAATGTGATTAACTTTACTGAGTCTTGGTGAATGTTGGAAACACAACTGAGCAGAGGTTCATATGCTTAGTACCATTTGTTGTCAATAATAGATCAATAAGGATTTTCCTATTTGCACTAATGAGCCAGGTTTTCTCTACATTATTGCATATCATCTTTCATAATGAAGCTATACTTATTATATTGCATTTGGCCAACAGTTTCTGAGACATCCTGACTTTTTTTTTATACTGGTCATCACTTTATTTTCAACCTGACAAAACCTGGTTTTCATTCCTGGAACAGGGACATGCCCAAAATTCAACACACAAATTTATTCCCAACTTCAGTTCTTAAATATTTTGATACCTTAGTATTCTGCAACACACACAATAAACTTGATTCTCAATTATGCTAAGGATTATTTTCAACCACTTCTCTATCTATAAGGATCTTAAACTTTATGGAAGCAGCCCCTTGTGGATAACTCTTGCATGAAAAACCCTGCAAGCAGCACAAGACTTCGAACTCCCTGGCCCTATTGTCAAGGGGAAAATATGAAGACAGGAATTTGTTGTGCTATACAAGTTGTTTTGCATGACTGTTAGTAGGTCATGGGAATCAGAGCTCCTGGTTGCCTCAAGTTTATGCTGCAAGCATAATCCACTTGAATGCAAGAAGTACAAACGTTTCACACCAAGAAACACACTTTGCTGTCAGGTTCCATGTTAGCCGCTGCCGACTTTCCTTATTATTTTTAAGGCCGTTATTTGCAGGTTATAAGCATAATACTGACAACTCAGAAGTACTAGTTTTTTGTATTTCAAAACCATGACAAAACCTGCATTGATTTCTCAGGTTGGCTTAGAGGGTGCAATGCATCCAAACCATTCAGAATGAATTCAGTACACCATTATTTTCTAATAAGCAATCATAATCCTTAATGTCTAATGAGAAATAGAAGACTTAGGATTTAAGGTAAGCCCAAGTATCTTTCTCTATGATGCTCTCTTAAGGATCTGAACGGGATCCTGTTGATTTCAAACACTGATTTTGAAGGCACTTTTGCTAGACTTTATTGGCTATCATGCATTTTGCTGGCAATCCTGGCTTAAAATACCATCACTCTATAAAAAAATTTACAAATAACAAATTTAAAACATAACTATTCCATCATATTCCCTTTGGTCCTATTTGGAGGATAGCAGACTTTGGAACCTGTTGGTCCATAGCACTGTCATATTTCAAAGCAATATTATTATTTTCCTCATCAGAGTAATTAATACTGCATTTGTAACAAGCATACAAAAATTCAAGGTGTACTTCTCTCAGCACCTTCCCCTCATTCCCCTGAAGTCCTGCAGAGCCAATCTTCAATATTAAGAGATGACAAAATCACTGTTCACCTCGCAAATTCTGTTTTGATCTGCAAGTTACTAGGTTCTTAGAATTCTGCTGCTGTCGGAAAGTTCAATTTCTAGCAACTTCTTCAAGTAGTGCCAGAATGCATATGCACTAACAAGGCAAGGTATGATTGTGCAGACAACCTTGATTGCGTCATTTGCCAAATTTTGAGTATTTTACTTTGCATTTTCCATTTTAATTATAGTGAAATTATATAATTTGAATGTGCTATTGCTTAGGAATATTTTAAGATAAGGTTAAAAATCATTATAATTTGTATATGTGATGTACATGCACAAGAAAGAAAATGAGTAAACTTTAACACTTTTTGCTCAACTGGAACAGAAGTGAGTTTTGGAGAAAAAAGACATCTTTGAAGCTTGAGCGTCTTTCTTTTGCAGTATTTCAAAACCTTATGGCAAACAGTGAAGCACTGAAAGATTCAATAATGGAAAAATGACATGACTATCATGGAGTCTTTAAGTAACCTAAATACTAGGGAGGATATCACTTTCTCTATGGTAGTCCTATGTGTTATTTGAAGAATAGGAGATTGGTACATGTATCACATATATAAAAAAATAAAGTATCCTCTAAAAGTCAGCATATTGGTGCTGCTGAGAACTCTTGCAAGCAGCATCTCAGGCTGTTGTTCCATGATGCGGATATTGGAGTTTTAACCTGCTGGATCACCAGGCAAAACAGATTTAAGCCAATTTAGAAATCAGCACAAAGCACAGCCAAATTAGCAAAAGCATGCAGTGGTGATTTTCTGCCAGCACATGTCACTGGTATCCTAGACAGCTCCCTGCTTGTCTGCCCTGTGCATACCAGAAACACCAGCCCTGCTGCACAGCAGGAATATTTTAGGGCAGTTCTCTTAGTCGGGGCCAGCTTTCCATTTCCAAGGTCAACTGTTGACCCAGGAAACTGCTTCATAAAAAGTACCATGCCACTGACAGGCCAAAAAGCCCCGGGAATCTTGGCATTACAACTACCATGAGCTATTTTTGCCTTTCTCTTGAGCTACAGAAATAGCAGTGACAGCGTGTATCCATGCCTGGCAATACCGGGCAAATTATGTGGCTATGTTGAGGTTTGGCATAAACTTTCTGCTCACCATGGGCTGTGTTGGGAAGTCATCAGGAAAAAGGCAAAAAATGGGAAGCACAGGCCAACAAAAAAATAAACAGTCTGTTCTGAAAATCTTCTCCAAGGCAATAAAGGAAAACGTCAGTCTTTTTCCAGGAGAACAGATAGGTATAGGTGTCTGATACAGTGGGGTTTGGCCTTGGTCTTGGTTTTGGATAGATTGCAGTGGCATCTGCAGTAATTGCTGCTTGTAAACACAAAAGCCACCACCCTGATGTCAGTGTCCAAAAGAAAGAGATGCCACAGGGCCTTGGAGATTGCCATGAAGAGTTGGCAACGACTTCAGATGAAAACGAATAAGAATGGAAGAATCAAATACCTTGCGACTCTGTTTTGGCCATACTGATACAGAACAGTATTGTACCAGTTTCTTCTCATTGTATCTGGGCTGATGGGATGAGTTTGTACTAGACTAGTCCTTTTATGGCATTTTTGAAATGGCAGTAGTCATCCTCAAACTGAATTTATGAGTAAGGAAAAATACAGCTCCAGGTGAGTTTTCAGTTCTTCATGCTGCTTGCTTCCGTTATGTTGGACTGTGAATCGCTATTGACAGAGAGAATGTACAAAGTGTTGCATCCTTTGCTATAAGAGTGATAATTTTGTCAGAATGCTGGGGACTGGCACCTGAACTGGTACATGTCAGACTCCCGAAGAGGCCTCTGCGTGGTCTCTGAACTCTGCTCAAGAAAATAACTTTTTTACAAAGAATTTATTCCCATAAATATGAAAACCTAAAAATATATTTTTTTTAAAAAAAGAGAGAGAAATAGGATCTGCTTCAAATCAACTTCTTCCACTGAAGAGTAATCAAATCACCAGTCTTGGCCAGAGAATCAAAGATATATACGTAGACTACTAAAATGGATATAACATAAAAACATTAATATTGCTGAAAACAAATAGATTTTTTTTTCTGGATTTACAAAATAGTTCCGCTTAAATCTAACTTTCTGAAACCTATGTGTCTGTAAATTCTAAAGCTAGAGCCATGAAAATTATGTGCAAAAAATTTAGAAGTGTTGTATGAGTACCAGCGCTTACACATTTCTGATCTAAATAATATTTAGTAATAAAGCAGAGCAATACCAACTAGAACTAGAGAGAAGGTCATTCTGGGGACATGACAGATTTTATCCGTGTAATACTAATGGTAGGGAGAGAATGTGAAATACTAGCTTCTCTTTTACATGTTACGCCTTGTAGAAAGCTTGAGACCTTATAAAAGAGTTAATGACCTGGCAAAGCTTCCAGGAAAGAGTTAAGAGCTATTTTTGTATGTCACATAGATAGAAGGAGACTTGAAGAAGAGACTAATTTTTCCCAAGAGTTAAGAAAATCAAAGGAGTTAAGAAAATCCCTGCCAAAGTGGACAGGTGAATTTCTTTTCTGTTGCTCATGCTCAGCACTGTTTGAATTGAGACTTTTTGTTTACTACACTGTCATTTTTCCTCATAAGATGTTTTGTTTCATTTTTAATCTAAAATCATTCCTTTCCAGTCAAATAACACCTTCTTTTTAATTTAAACAAAAAATTATAATTTTTGATATTGTAACAAAATAAAACACCCAAAATAGAAAACAAAGCAGCAACGCTATGAAAAAATACAGGAAACAGTAGTGGTCCACCCGTTATAACAGTTATAATAAGGATATGTATATAATATTCCCTGAGTTGGAGGTGATGCAAGTTTAGATTCCTTTACAAGTAGTTATAAGAACCAGACTCTTATGAGTAGGAGCTTCTGAAGAGGAGGATTGCAGAATGGGTTTCTCTCAGTTTTTGCTGTCAAAACACATCTGACACACACAAAAAAAGCATTTATTTATTTTTTATAAATAATTACTCTTTTTCTTGGATTTTATATTATTCAAGCTAAAACTGAAGTTTTAGCTCACCATTACTGAACGTCTGCAAGCACTGATTATGGCTGACCTAAGCAAGCTGAGTACTCTCGTAGCTTGTGCACCTTCCTGGATTTCATCCCTATAGAAATCAAACATAGCAGCAGAGATGGAAAACAAGCACTTGACATTTTCCTGCAATGCTTGGAATATGGTGGTAAATGGGCGCCTGGAGCTGGGAGGGGTTTGTGAGTCCAGCCAGCCTCTCTGAGCCCATGCCTGCACCTGATCCCAGCCCTGAAAGCTGTAGACACCAGGAGCCAATTGCCCTGTTTCAAGGGTAGACACGGGGACTCAGAGAACCAGCAGGTGGTGGTACATAAAGCAGAATAGAGCAGAGGAGGATACTGGGGGAGTGAAAGAGGTCACATCCCCCTTGGCTGTCCTGGTAAATCCACACCTGAGTTTCATTACGTTATTGCCTTACATCTGACATCTAATTATGTAAGCTCACAGAAGGCCCAGACTTTTGAACTAAAGAGCAGAGGTCAAATTTTGCTGTTAAATCAAGGTGACAGAGAAAACATATCTTCCATGGCTGATCTCTCCTCCTGCCTTGATTTATTAGAAAACAAGAGTTGCAGTTCTGATTTTTGGGAACAACTATGTTTGCATTCATTTTCTCTTTATTTAGTATTAGGGATCTATTAGATTTCTCTAACACTCTCCCTGTGCCCTTCCAAGAAAAGAAAAAAGATTAAAAAAACCAACCCTAAACCTCATCTTTGACACACATTTCTATTTAGGTAGCTGATATTCTGATTTTTTTTTTTTTTTCCAGAGAGCATTTTAAGCTATAGTCTTTGACATTGCCTTCTGTTGAACTCTGCCAATGCTCTTCCTTGCAAACCCTTTGAGATCTATTAAGTTTTCATCTTCTATCCATATTCTGTTGTGATTGCTTTTGGCACAGATCCTTCACTAACACAGTGAAGAAATGCACGCAGGCTAGGAAAAAGGCATGGATGATCTAAAATTCCTTTTCTAGGTAATTTGTGTTCTTTTTCCAGATAGCTGTACTAGCTTTATGTTCAAGTGTTAAGGACACAGCTAAATTTGCTTTAATTAATATCAACTTTCTCAGTCATTAAATCTCAAGTTAATTTTTGAAAATGGCTTAAATTTTTTGGTCACTGCTGCTGCTTCTCTGTAAGTTCTTCTTGAGGACTTTTACTTGGTCTTCTTGCTTCTGTTATGGTGTAGTCCCTGTCAAGTCGAACTTCCATCTGGTTTGAAGGAACATACAAAGTTATTTTCCCTTCTTTAACAAGGACCTTACTATAATGCTCTCTGTGCCTTTCCTTTTTCTAATTCCAAAGGTAGGCAAGATGCTGGAAGTTATTACAGCGCTGCCTTTCAAGAGACAATATCATTGATCAGCTACTGTCTTCCCATATTAGTGTATTATTGCAATTCAACAACATTACTGTTGTCTATAGAGAAAGGCCAAGCGCATCACTAACAACCTCTACATAGCTTAAGCAATTCCTTTTTAATGAAATACAGGCACTGACTTCCTGCTTCTAGAAGTGTTAATGAAGGTGAATGTAATAGTCAAAATTCTTAACAGCTCCTCTGTTTTTCTAAATGTTGATTTTTCAGTGACTATTTATCAGTCCTTTATTTAATTTCATTTGGGAACTTGAACTAGTTTGTCTTCAGTGTTTATAAGTATTGACAAAATTCACTTCTGCTGAAGGGAATTCATTCTTTAGGAAGGCTGTGATTGTCTTATGCTTTCTATTTTGATTTCTATTTATACCCTTCCCTTAGTTAACATTATTCAGCCACCCTATTTGCTGTGTCATTTGTATGCAGACGATATTCGGATATCCTCTCAGTCCCTGCAGAGCCTACAGAGAAGTTTGATGTTTTGTGTAATTGCCTCTGTGATATTTAATCATGGGTAGCTTCAAATTTTGTTAAACTTAACACAGACAAAACTGAGTTGCTATTGATTAGTTCACTGGTGCAGAGGTCTCAGGTGTCATCTGTGGTAGTTTCCATTTGTGGTAGTTCTTTTATCCTTCAGATAATGCTTGTGACCTTGGGGTCATTGTGGATTTGGTGCTTTCTTTTGAAGCCCACATCAATCACATAATTAAAGTGTCTTACTACTGTCTTTGGAATCTAGCTGGGCTGAGACCTATGCTCTTTCTAGCCTGCTTGCTAAAACTTTAATCCATATTTTGTTTGTCTGACTTGACTGGTGAAGCTCTTCCTTATGCTTGCCATTGTTTGCTTTAGGAACACGGTCTAGATATTTAGGAATATTTAGTATACAACTCATGAATTTACAAAGTTCACTGCCTACTTTATAAGCAGAGAATTTATTTTTAAAATAAAGTTAGACAATAAGTATCACTCAGTTTCTTCTAAGATGGGGGCTTTTAATAATATTTCATCTAGAGGTATATTCTTTCCATACAAACCAGTAGAATTTTTACATGAATTATCTCAGTTTGCCCCATTATTCTTCTGTCTGTTTCTGAGCGTGGGTAGTTTTCAAATATTCAAATTTCAAGATTACTGTCACTTTGCATTATTAAAAGCTATGTATTTGACAAATTTCAGCAGCACTGGTTATGATTCTGTTACAATCCTGTTTCACTTACTCATCACTTTGAGGGCTAATGTTTTCCAGAACAGTATCTACCAAATGATTGCTTGTTTCAGTTTCAGCAGAATTTATTTGAAAAATTCCTTTTCTCGGATAGATGTTTTTGCCAATACAGTGTCATAGGCCACATTCTGCTCTCTGTTATGTCTACAGACTTCAGTGGGATTGCACAGGATTAATGGAAGCCTTGACCACAAAAGAGAGCCATAAGACTTTTAAACAATCCAGATAAAACAATACAAATACATATGCAAACACTTAGTCAAGTTTAAATTTGGTTTAACCTTATTTAGTTTAAGCTGATTCCCAATAGTCTTAACTTCCACTGAAACAAATGAAAATAAAAAGTGATGCAGCCTAATGGCTTGATATAAAAATCATGCTGTGTGTTTGCATTTTGGATAGTTTAATGTGTAAACGTGTCTAAATAGAAGGCTTTTGCTGCATACACCTAATCATGGTTCATATCTCCCCTGAAAGGTGACACAATTGAGATGAAGTATGGTCTGACAAAGTAGGGACTGAAAAAAAGGCAATCCACAGAGAAGCAGGACAACTGTAATGTGTATTTTAAATGACTCTCCTTAAAATCTCTTGAAAAGAAGAGGAACCTCATGTGGATTATCAGCCATATGCATGCCAGGGGGTCAAAGCAATACACTAACTGCTCTTTTGCCCACCTCTGCTTATACTACTTCACATTAAGTTATACTCTTGAAACTGTGGGAGATAGAAAGCTGTCTAGCATTAAAATACAATACAACAATTCTAAAAACTTTTTTTTTCCTCCTTAGGTTCTTTAATTAAACATGGAAAACTGCATTAGAATTGCTACATGCAGTCTCAGTGTGTGCAGGGCAGACAAATGGGTGAATTTCACCGGGACAAACTGCTACAGGAAAGATTCATTTACACAGGATTAAGTGGAGTAATCAACAGTTTGCCTTTGTTATGATACTTTTTGTCTACATACCCACCCGTAATACAATGCTATAAGGATTATACTTAGATGTGAAAATCAGATGTATTATTTATAGAGTAACATAAATATGCAACACACGACACACCATGCGCAAAGATGGCCTAATGGCCTTCTGGAGCAGCTTGATCCTAGCTGAAATGTAAACTTTCATCTCTGACAAAGAAGTACTGGAACACTACAGCTTTCTGTGCAGTTGGATGCTCTTTCTGAATCATTACAAAATTTTCTGGCAGTGGCTGCAAGTGTTAATTGCTGCAATGAGAAGATAACTCAAACTACCTCTCTAATTAGAGAAAGCACAAATGGCCCAAGCAAGGCAAATGTCTGAAGGTTTGTCTAGTCTTCCAAAATGGATCCCAGCAGTGAAGAGATTATATCTGAGCAGCAGTTCCTGCTTTTCCTGAGCATGAAGCCTTTCAGACAAGAACCTTCAAGGAAAGCTTGTTCCAAAGACTATAGAGAAGTACTCCTTTGCATCAAAGATGCAAAACCCCATTTAAAACTTGCATAAGAAACCAAACGTTCTGAACTCACCCACAAATGCAGCACACTGATTTTAACTGGCCACACATTTGCTCCAGGGTATATAACAAAAGAGAAAGAATTGTTAAAATGGGTTATTCTAGAGATATTATTCACTTCATGAAGTGTTGCAAAGTGACTTCACATTCTGCTTGAGCTCAGAAAGTTTGCAGAAACTATCCAGAAAACAAGAAGTTGCAAACTTTTCCCCACCACATAAATGCAAGGGTCAAACACAAAAATAAAGGGGATGTAACATGAAGAAGGAATTGTTCTGCATTATGATGTGCTGCTTTTTGGCAGCAGTGGAGGTTCAAAGAGAATTACTTTGTCTCTAATATGGACATGAGTAATAGATTGCAGAATGTACTGAGATTTATATAGGCAGATTTATGAGGCATGCCAGAAAACAGTGGCCCACTGAGTTTATTTAAAGCCATAGAATCAGAGAAAGTCTGTAGCAATGACTACAGAATTCATTGCCTTCCTTGCAGTAAAACTTAATCTTGCTAAGGTGAGTGTAGAACCACTGCCTCCTACCCAGAAGTAATTGGAGCTAGTCTCCAAAACACTAACAGCTACATGAAAGTACTTCATTAGTGAGAAAGAAGCCATTGGTTCTTGAAGCAAATGCCTCTCTATTGTAAACCTGCTTGGCTTGGTTGGAAATATAGTGGAACAGAGCTCTATGTATCTACAAGCTTCATTACAATAGATTTTTAAGATGGCTTGCTCACTTTTGTCAAATTTAGATACTTGGCATTTAATATGTTGGCACTGTGATTTTTTTTTCTTCTAGTTGGTAAAGAAAAGTCTCTGTGACTCCAGAAAAACATGCCCTAGGAAAGTATGAGAAAACTTCAGCCTCCCTGAGGAAAAACGTAATGTTCAACTTCTGTATAAAGATGAGAGGTGGAACTGGTAGTGGAGTTACCACCTAGTAAAATATTCTGAACTCATAATGTTTCATGGGGCCAATGCCCCTGGGAAGAGAAATAAACTCTTTTCTATGGCAGAGCAATAAATATTTATATACCATATTGCCCAAAGACCTCCGTCAGAAGAGTATGGAAGGGAGCTGAATCTGCAGAAAAGAAAGAAGTGCATTTCTTTTGCATTTACAATCTGAAGATTCAGACAGACAGAGTTATAGTGCATTAAAAGAAATCAGCATATTGGAGAATTTAAAGAGATTTGGGCAACTAGAAGCATTACAGGAGTGCTCCTTTTCTCTGTCTTCATGCTGTTTAGGAGCAAATCATAGATGATCTCTGAATCAATGCTGCTGACAGATTAGTAAATTTTACTTTCTGATGGAGGGAAAATTGATTGTAATTGTAGTCTCTTCCTGCAGAATCTGAATTATCTGTGTAACCACTTAACCCTTATGGACAGAAGAGAAGGAATCAAATCCCTCTTGAAAACAGAACATTAACCTTCTCAGCTTTCACAAATGCCCATTCACATGGTCTCCTCTTAGAAGAACATAAACGGTGGAAAAAACAAGAAAATCAAAGATTACAGGCAAATCAAAATCATTCTCACCCACACAGACTGTGTTAAAGGTATTTTACAGAAGTACAAGCATCATATACTTAAATGTAACACCCACAGCACCTATTCATAAGACACCACATGAAAGAAATAAGTTTCAACTTGATTTTCTACTCTGGGGAGTTTGAGCTATCTCCCAAAGACATCAAAGCAGTGAAACTACAGTCTTAAGTCAGACAAGTGAGGTTTGGAGATTCACAGAGCATCACAAACAACCCATCTCCCATTGCAGGCATGAGAAGTTTTTTGCACTTTTAATGACTTCCAAGGGCTCCTCAGATAATAATGAGACTGGGGAAGCACAGTATTCATGTAAGAAGAATTACTCACAATTTACAGATAGGGAAACCGAGGCATCCTTATCGTGGCTAGGGTTTCAAAAATTGGTCTCTACTTTTGCAGACGTTGCTACTTGTTTTCCAACCTAAGCCAAACAAAGCATAAAGATGTCTGGGAATTTCCAAACAAAATTGGCTTTGGTTTGCCTTTCCATTAGCACATAAAGTTATCAATAGCACAATATTTTGCAGAAATACATGGATTTAGATGAACCTCTCTTAGGGAAAAAAAAAAAAAAAACATCACCACCAACAACAAACAACAAAAACAGGAGACCAATGGAAACTGCTTTATTTCCTGCCTTCATGCTCCAAAGGAACCCAGATTTCTACAGTCACAGGTTGTAGACTTGTCCCTCTGTATGCACTAGTACAGATTTAGCAGCCCACAGAGTTTTAAGGTTGGGAGCGCAGAAACCCAGCCTATAGCAGAATTTTTTCATTAACTCAATTCCCTAGTTTTCCAGGAGGCTTGGAGGTCTAGTTAACATCTAGAAGCATGACAGGTCTCAGTTCAAACTTGAAAGGCTCTTGGTCCTTCTGTTAGGAAGAACTAAGAGGAGCAACTGAGGAAACTAGGGCTGTTTAGTCTAGAGAAAAGGGATAGAGGGAAGACATCATTGCTCTCTACAACAACCTGAAGAGTGGTTGCAGCTGGTAGGATTGTACTTCTCTTTTCTCAGGTGACAAGTGATAGAATGCAAGAAAATTGTCTATGGGGCCAGATGACATGCATCCCAGGGTTCTAAAGGAGCTGACTGAGGTGGTTGCTGAGCCACTATGAATCATATTTAGAAAGCTATGGCTGTTGGGTGAAGTCCATAGGGACTGGAAAAAATGAGACATCAGTCCCATTTACAAGAAAGAGAGGAAGGAGAACTTGGAAAACTGCAGGCCAGTGAGACTTACCTCTGTTTCTGGGAAGTTCATGGAACAGATCCTCCCAGAAGATATGTTAAGGCATATGAGGGATGAGCAGATGATCTGAAACAGCCTGCATGGCTGTACCAAAGGAAGGTTGTGCCTGGCCAATCTGGTGGCCTTCTGTGATGGAGTGATGTCAGCAGACAAAGGGAAGGCAACCGATGTCATCTATCTGGAATTGTGCAAGGCCTTTGACATGGTTTCTCACCAGATCCTTATCTCTAAATTGGAGAGATATGGATTTGAGGGGTGAATTATTCAGTGGATGAGGAATTGGTTGGAAGGCCTTAGACAGAGGGTTATGTTGAATGGCACTATGTCCAGCGGAGGTCGGTGATGAGCATGGTCCCCCAGGGGTCTGTCCTGGGATTGGAGCTCTTCAACAGCTTCATCAATGACATCAGTGATGGGCTTGAGTGCATCCTCAGGAAGTTTGCCAGTGACACCAAGCTGAATGGTGCAGCTGACACGTTAGAAGGAAGCGATGCCATCTTGATGAACTCAAAATGTGGGCCCATGTGAACCTAATGAGGTTCAACACAGCAAACTGCAAGGTTTTGCACTTGGTTTGCACCAGGTTGGATGAGGCCCTGGGCAATGTGGTCTGGTACTAGACTAGGAGGTTGGTGGCCCTGCCTGTGGCAGGGGGGTTGGAGCTTGATGATCCTTGGGGTTCCTTTTAACCCAAGCCATTCTGTGAGTCTATGGTCTCAAGTTTCACCAGGGAGGTTTGGATTAGATTTCAGGAGAAATTTCCTCACGGGAAGGATAGTCAAGCATTGGAACATGCTGTTCGGAGAAGTGGTGTAGTCCCCATTCCTGGAGGTATTTAAGAAGTGCATGGACATGAAGCTAAGATACATGGTTTAGTCACAGGACTCAGCAGACAATGTTGATAGTTGGAATTGGTCTCGAAGGTCTTTTCCTATTTAGACAACTCTGTGTTTCTATGATTCTATAAAATTAGTTAGCTTGTTAGGGAGTATCTGGTTTGTTTTTTCCTAATTATTAGTGGAGGAAGGGAATACATTTTCTGCAAGGACATTCAATGTGTGAAGTTTTGGTGGTTTTTTTTTTTCCAGTGATGAAAAAAAAATACAAAATATCAGAATTGCTTTGCAAAACACTAAGGGTCCATTTCAGTCTGGTCTTCCCTGCTGCTGCTCTTCTTTTGTGGAGATCTTGGCTCCCATGCTTTCTTTCCCTACTCAAGGACAGACTTTTTAAAATACTGGACACTGAAGATGTGGGTGTTGCAAATACCAGGCAATGTCACAAGGAGTTCTTGTTTTACCTTTCACAGATGTACATGGCACCAGTGTGAAAGACATGGCAGAGAGGCCAGAGGGGACCCAGAGCTGCACTGGGAACACAAATGCTGAGACTCAGGTAAAGAGAAGATAAAAGCAGAAAAGCCCTGTTAGATTCCCTAGCAGTCATTAGCTTTCCCTGTTTCTAGAAGAGAAATTCAAGTTTGAGTTGTGTTCAGATGTGGGCAGGTTAAAGTGGGGACAAACTGAAAGCAGGGGCTGTTTTTGAAAATGGCTGAAGTTGATACATGCCAGAAGAAAGCCAGAGGGCCTGTTGTCCCAGGGGTCCAGCACCTGGCAGGGCTATTAGAGGAGGGGCTGGCCATCACCTTGGGTGGCCCAGGGTTGCTTGAGGCACTTCAAAAGAGAAGCCATCTCTGGCATCTGGAACATTATTATATGCGTGTGAATATTTATCTCTCTGAGCAAAAACATTATCCACATTTCTTTCTGGCGAGATGTTATCCTTTTCTGAGGTGTAAGAGAGAGGCTTTCAGCTGGGAGGGATTAATGATAAGTAAGTGCAATTCAAAGGAGAACTGTAAATTGAAATCTACTCCAAAACACTTCTTAAAACCCTGAGTCATTAGAGGCTGAATCACATTATTCCTGTCAGCAAGATCTGTAACATCATCCCCTATTTACTGTACATTACCTTACAATCCTGGTCAAACTGTGCATCTTCTACACAAACATGAAGAATCCTACT
This sequence comes from Chrysolophus pictus, assembly GCA_037305975.1. Lineage (NCBI taxonomy): Eukaryota > Metazoa > Chordata > Aves > Galliformes > Phasianidae > Chrysolophus > Chrysolophus pictus. The sequence continues at coordinate 97,396,171 of CM074576.1, forward strand.
CATCAGGATGAGTTTGGCATGACGCGAGTTTTATTTTCTGATGCTAGTTAGAAAACAACAATCTCAATTCAAGAATTTACTTAGGCTCAGCGTGCACACAAAAGGAGCTTTTCCTAAGGAGTGGGTCAGATAATAAGCCTTGTTTTCTGTTTTTCACATTTCACTTATTTGCTGAAGCTCACAGCCGTCTGTTACAAGGGCAATTCTAAAAGTCAAAAGGTTACAGAATAAAGCATCACCCTTAAAAATTCATCATTTATCTGTCGAACAGTGACCTCGTGGTGACTCTCTCTCAGCTACAAAGCCATTGATTGCATGGCTCTTCATTCTCCTTCCGTAAATCCTATAAACAAGCCCCTCAGAAATGTCAGAAGAAAATGTAACAAGTAACTTTTGTCATATATTAAAATAATGATGCAATATTAGATTAGATATTAGTCTAATTACCACACATCTAGCTCTTTACAAGAGTTCATAATATAAGATTAGGGGAAACATTATTACAAAATACATGTTTTTATTAAATTTTAAAAGATTTGGAATTTTCCTGTAAAAGTGTGTACTCTCCAAGCATGTATAACTTTACGCTTACTAATATGACAGGCATTATTTTAAGGAGATAAGTTCCTCCAATCCAGATATGTCTATGAATTTTAGTTCCTTTAGGCATCAGGCTGTTGATTTTGGAAAGGCACAGGATTAGAAAGTTTAAACAAGATGGAAGATAAGGCTCAAAATTAAATGGAAAGTTACTTCGGTTCATTTGTTTCAGTGATTAGAGAAATCATATTATTAAAATAGACACTCAATTGTTTTGTGCTGCTTATGACACAACTGCTCAAAGGGCAGAATTAACTATGAAAAATTAGGAAATAGAACTACCCTCTCTGCTGAAAGAAAGCACTCCAGCTTGCAATCAAACAGTATTTACACTCTGCATGATGTCAGGCTTCAAACTTGACTGTCAAGCCATACCTCTTCAGTAATACACCATAGGGACCTGTAGATCAAGCCAGGCTCTTCTTAAACATCACCTTCTGCAGGAGAAGTTCTTTAAACAAAACAGACTCCTCCTTTACAGAGGTGCAGCCTTACTACTATTATTGCACCTCCTCTTTTCTCTGCAGACCCCTGTTACTTATGGTGATGATAAATAAGAGAGATTTGGGACTGAATTTCAAACCCGGTACAAGTTCACAGGGCACACATAGTTCATAGCACCACTGAGACAAAGTCTATACCCCAAGACAGTTTACAAGCACACTGCAGAGATACCCTTCCTCCAGCCAACCTCTTAGCCAGTATAGTTATTACGGAATTTTACTTTTTCCTCACCACAGATGAGGTGTACCTGAGGCACCTGGGAGATAAAACTGCTAAAAGTAGTCTTGCCAGTCTACTGTTTGAGATTACAATGTTGGAGCTACTCTATCAATTCAGACAGCAGTTGGCCTCTGGCAATACTTTTTCCTTCAGAATAATTAACATTTTCCCACAGCCCCCTGGTTATAGGCATGATCATAAAGTCTGTGTCTGTTAGCTGAATTTGCATCAGATACTGTACACCTCGCCAGCTGCGTGGCAGTGGGATTTTCTACCTCTGCACAAACTTTCCTGTCGGAGGCAGCAAAAGCCTTAAGTGCTAAATGGTTAGTTCTCAGTCAGCTAGGCTGAAAAACTGTTGCATCTTTCCAGTCTCCTACAGATTTGTCCCTTTTGGGTTTATTATCCTTTTGTGAGAAGGAATGCTGAATTCTCTGTCATCCTAAACAGATTTTCACTTTCAGAAGTCAGTAAGAGCCTCCTGTTGATCACACCAGGTCAGGATTTCTCAGGTTACTTGAGGTAAATTTTCATTTCTGTTTCTCCATTTCATTGGAGATACATATCTCAGCTTCTGACAGAAATTTTCCCTTAGGAAATCCTCTTTCTTCAGTAGGATCTTCTTGGGCTGTAATCTCACTATTCATCAAAATTATCCTATCCTTATATTATTGAGGAATACTCTTTCTTCAACAAGGTGCAACTCTAAGTATCTTTTAATCACCAACTTGCTAATAATTAAGTAGTTCAAATAGGAATCCTCACGAATGTGAAGACAACTTGCAAGTACTAGGATTTCCAAATGACAAAAACTCTGCATCTTACAAATAGATTACTTGTAAAATTTCTACAGAATTATTCATTCAACACAACTTTAACTTTTCACTATTTCTCATACAATGCTAAATCCTCAGGAGTAAAAAAGGAGATCTTTCACTATTTGAATTTTAAACTGTTGATGATTGAAGCCCATGAAAAATGTGAAGGCATAAACTATTTTTGGTGAAGGGAGGAACAAATCTTGGACATAATGATTACATACATTGTGTCAGTAGTATGATGATGTTCACTCTGTCCCTTACATTATACAGCTGCCAGCGCTTTGTTCTTTAGATCAAGGTAATATCCTTCCTCTCCTATTACCTTCCTGGGACTTTTGGATTCATTGTTCTGACTGAAAGAGTAACCAAGATTAGAAGAGAAAACTGTATGGGAGGACTTATGGTGTGAAATCTGAGTACATAGATATCGTTGCTAGCCTACAGAAATATCTACACCAGTTCTTACAAAATCTCTTGGAGGTCCTTGATAAGTAACAGCTAGAGAGTTTGGTAGAGAAGGAGTTATGAGATAAAGCCTGTCTCTCAGCGTATTAATGAAATGTGTGTGCTGTTTGGCTGCATTTGAAAAACAGAACATTGAGGGTAACATAAACCCTATATTTGTGGATAGGTCAATATCAAAGATCGTGTCTAGATCAAAACCTGGAAAATGCAAAATGTTCAGATTCGTAGGCAGAATAAAACATCAGTGTGGAGAGTGGATTTATATGATTATACTATGAATAATTCATTAGCATAAGAAATACAATTAGCTTTTAAAAATGATCTAAATACTATGCTCAGTTTAGCAAATCTAACTTATAGTAACATCAGGAGGTAAAAGTCCATAATGCAAAAGATATTAAAACAAATTCCTTTAGGAGTCCAACTGCCTGATTACTAAGGGGAAAAGGGCAGTGGATTAGATGGGTTAGATCATGCCCAGAGAGGTTAACTTGCCTTTAGTCAATACCCTTGCATTTGCAGGTGTGCCCTCAATTGACCTTATTAATATGTGGAACCCTTGCTGGAAACCTTACTTCAAAAACATTAAGCTCTGGTTGTTTGAAGTGGCTCTGACTATAGCAAAATGTTCTTTAAACTTGTAAGGGGTTTATTTGGTGGGAAGATGCAGAAAAGCTGAAGCATTTTTTGTGAGAAAGGCTTTCCCGCACTTCCAGTAGATAGGACTAAGAAGGCTGAATCAGACAGAAGATAATCAATGTTATAGCTGGCATACTAAATCAATACATTACTGGCAACTGTAGCTAGTTTTAGCTGAACCTCTGCTTTCCAGAGCAATCACTCCAAGTCCTGACTTAGACATTTTCAAGATGAAATTGCATCAAGCTCTTAATCTGTACTGCCCCGGTTTGATGTTCGCCAGCCTGACACAGGCAACGGTTTCCCACCAGGCTGATTTCTGTTGACCGATCTTTCGTCATAACAGAGCAGAGCAAGTGCAAACAGAGAAGAGCTTACCACGTAGAAGCCTTCTGGTTGGTGCTTTGCTTCGTCTTCATGTCCTTTCTTCGCAGCTGGTTCATGTGAGGGAACGCCAACAACGCTTACCCACTCTTTGGTATTTTAAAAGTACTGTGTATTTGTAAGAGTCGTTCTTTCAAGAACGAAGAGTGCCACCACTAAGTGACATTTTGAACAAGAAGCCAAAAGCTGATACAACAATTCAAAAGCACACAAATTAAAGTCAATTGTAAAATGGATTTTCCATTCCATTAAAAATGTCAGGATTGAAAAATTTTGACATATAAAAGATCATATTAAATATTCATATTAAATTAAGTGGGAACAAAAGCAGAAACATATTCCAAATATTGTGCAAAATTAAATTCTGAAAACAATTAGTTTATCCAAAATGTTTGAATCCAAATATTTTGTTTACATTTGAATCCTTCCTCTTGTTTTCTATTTCAAGATTAAGACTAGTAGTGGATTTTGAAATAAACCAAAACTTACACAGAAAATGTCAAAAACAAAGCATTGCTATGCTATGGGGATTCATTTCTTTTCATCTGCAACTGTTACATTACATTATTTTTATCTATTTAAATAAAATCATTTGTTTTATCACTCATTTTGTCACTTATTCAAGTACCTTGTCCAAAAGAAATTCACCAAGGTAAAATACCTTTAATGAAAACTTTCAACCTACTCTAACGTTACTGTAAATCAACCATTGCAGTTCTACTGATTGTATTAGGGGTGACTACAACTCTATGGCTACTATGATCCTCTCTTTAAAAACATTCTTGCTTACAAGGGAATACCAAACTGCAGCCACACTCTCTTAACAAAGGTCTTCCCACTAGTAACAGTGGACTTCACTGTTCAGCCTTCAATCAGTTTGGATGCTCCTACACACCTAAATAAAGCATGGCACAAAAGGCTGTGTGGCACAGACTGGTACCTCTGAGTACCTGAGGGCTATTTGCCCTCAACAGCAGACTGGCTGTTTCTTTTCTACGTGGCACTTGGCCCTACATCTCCAGCCCCATGTGATGTCTCTCAGTCTATTACTATTTGGGGATGAGGACATTCATTCAAAGCATACTGAAAGGTACTGCAAACTACTGCAGTGCTGCTTCTAGCATGGAGCTGGAATGCTGCTTCACATGCCATAGGACGTATGTAGCACAGCGTGCTACATATGAGAGCACGTAGAGGTGCAAAAGAGGACTGTACAGGATGGAAGAAGCTGAACTCGGTGCAGTTTGATCTTTGCCATCTGCTAGTAGAGATCACCTGAGTGAGCTGCCTCCTGCACTGCCCTTTGGGCAGAGCTTGTTGGGGAGGTCCCAGACAGAGCCTGATGTGGACTCACAGTTAAGTAGGGTCACCAGTCCAGAGGGCAGTTCTTAGCTTCTCCTGGGTCCTGTTACTCAGCAGTATAATCTGGCAAGAATCAGTTTTTAGTATTTAGAAGTATGACAATTTAAGTTGTGGGGAGAAGTATGTAAATTTCTTCTTTTTCTCTTCTCCTGGAGATGGGTACAGCCTTATCCCTATAAGCACATCGCATTGTGCCTTAATTCCCCAGATTTGTTTAATTTGTGTTAGAAGACTCTGTCAACAGAAAGGCAGCCAGCACAGTGCTATTGACAATATTGTTTGGCAGGCAATGCTTACTCTGATTTTGTTCTCACTGAACTGTGGGAAGGTGTCTCCATGTTTGCTACACTTCTTCTGTCCCATACTGAGGTTTTGTTGTGTGCAGAGCTCTGAGCAGCTCCTTCTGTATGCTTTTCTCAAGAAAAGCTGCTGCTTTTCAGCCATTTTTGCAGCAGTTCCATCTTACTCACCCCAGCAGCTAATCTTTTTCATTCCATTTTCAGACTCGGTTACAACAGCTTGCCTACCCTATTTAAAGAATGCTGCACACCAACTGTATCTGATCAAAAAATTAACTCCACTAGCAAAAAGTCTTTTCTATTTCTCCACCCACTCCAACATGTGTGACCCATAACTGTACAGTACAGCTGCCACTCTGCCTTCCGCAGGCACATCCTCACAAGCCGTTTGCAGAACAACAAGTTGCAGGTGCCTGTGAAGTCATCAGAGGTGGGTTTTGTTTGAAGCTGAATAAGACATTACTCATAATTAGTTTTTGCAAGAGCTGCTGACACAGCGGCTTTGGAAGAGTAGCTGAAGGCATGGAAGGGAGTTACCCTCAAGTGCTTCACTGTAACTTCAAGACTGGAAGAAGGAAGCAAAATGCTCTGACCCAGATTTTGAATCTGAAGTACCAAATGCATTAAGACAGGTTGGTAATGAAGAGAAGGCATAGCAGGGGGAATTAAGGTGACTTGATCAGAAGTCAGAATCACCCATGTGAGGAAGAGATCTCTGATAGATGAAGCTCTTTTATCTGGTAGAAAACAAAAGCATCAGGATTTTCATCAAGATCTTCGTGATGAATGAATTAGAAGCTGAAGCTGGGTAAATGTGGGTGAGAAGCAGGAGGCATTTCATTTCATTTCATTTCAATTTTTTATTTTGGTTTAGTTTAGTTTATTGTAACATGATTCATCATTAGCAGAGTTTACACAGGGAAGCTGTGGATGTTTGGTGGGTCTGCTCCGATGCTGACTCACATCATGGTCCCTTCCCTTTGACACAGTTTTCACCACCTAGGCTTCTGCCTTCGTCCCTCTCTGACATGTAAACAGTAACATTTATCCAGTAACTCTGCTGCACGTATATGAATTTTAATCAACCACTGACACACTTACATGAAGTGAAGCAAATGATCAGAGTTGACAAATGGGATTTTTGCCTGGAAAGGATGTCAGGTTCGTATTAATATTCAGTTCCTCTCTAGAACTCTTTATATCAATGATTTCAGCACGTGTATGGCTGCCTTGAGCCTACATGATTATCTTCTATAGCCCAAAAAGGGAGCCTATTGTGCTCAGCATATAATAAAAAAAAACAGGTGCTGTTTCTGCAGGCTTACAGTCTCAGGCAGAGTAAACAAATAGCTGGTGGACGAGGATGAGGTACGTCTGAACTATGCTTGGTAAGGTAAGGGACACTGTTGATATAGCAGTTGACTAGCTGTTGGAGCCACATAATTGGGGTCAGTTTCATAGAACCAGCACATTTCTGTCTCTGACTGAATCCTCACAATTTGGATTGCACATTTTTAAAAGTTGTGCCCGGTTTGTCAGCTAATGCATTTTCCCCTCTTTTCCCTCTGCCTTCCTGAATCACTCCCGGACCAAGCTCCCCTCAGGTAAAGGTCTTTGTGCCTTTGATTATTTTATGGCATTTGCTGCAGCTCGGTTTTCATCAGAGGTCTTTCCCAGCAGACTAACAGCCCCATGAATGAAATCAGCAGGGAGGCTCTTCATTATCGCAATTCTAGCAGAGAAGTCTCTGTACTTTTAACACTGTACTGGTATCAATTATTTGGAGCCACATTAAATAAATGAAGTCAGTAACATGAAAATGTCATGCCCAATTCATACAAAAGCTCACAAACTCTTTTTTTAAAAGCCCTCTCTTCTGTGCTTGCTGCTTCCCTTATGAATTTTTTGTAAGCTTTGACCTTAGACATTTCTCAATCACTGCAAGCATGCTTAGCTCGAGATTGAATACACATCCATTTCATATGGGCTGAGGGGGGCAAAAATCATGAGAAAAGCAGATGGCATTAGGAAAAAATGACTTTTCAAAGAAAGTTCAGTGACCTCCATACAGATAAGACTTGTTAAAGTCACTGACTTCTTTTTACCTCAGCACCTGCCTTTATATATTTAGTATTATATAATGTACTTGTAAGGGCAAAGCCTCTTCAGTGTTAGATCTACAATATTTATTGTAGAGTTCTGACTCACCTTTCTTGGGTGTAGACCAGAGTCACCAGTAATGACAATGAAATGGGACCAAATTGGACAGTGCTCTTTGGGTGTTTGATGGGTCACAGCAGCAGACTGATTGCTGTTTTCTGCAACTTAAAGACCATCTTATTTATTGATTATGCTGAATCAGAATTAGGCTTGGCAAAGCCTGTTCTTAAAAAATAAAATTAAATTAAGAACTGTCTGGGATTTGGAGAGTATTTTTGTATGGCACATCTAACCAAAATTAACGTGGTTTGTTTTTTTTTGTTTTGTTTTTTAATCTTATGTAATAAAAACATGTAAATCTCACCAATGCTATTAACTTCAGAAATCCTACACGTAGTTCATTTTACTCAAAATTTAGCTGACGTGTTTAAACAGAGAAGGAAATACAGAGAACTGTGATGGAAAAGGAGATTTCTTGTACATTGCTTTGCATATATTCAAAATAATAATAAAAAAAATCCCTGGAACCTTTGAGCTTACTGAGGTAGAGTTACAGATAGATGGAAGTAATAATGGGTAAATGCTTTGTGGGAATGTTTGCAAACTCTGAAACTCCAATTCAGCCACACTCAAACATGTTTCAACCGTTTTTCCACTAACATTAATCAGAGTGGCTTTTGTTTAAATGAATATTGTAGAAAGGGTAGTCTGAACTCAAATACTCTGGCAAACACTCCTCATTTAAACCTGCCTGAGAAGTGTTTTCTCTGCTTATAACTCATACTGCTGAAGGAATGGCATCTTTCTTAGGTGGCCAATTACACACCCAAAATAAGGAAGAATAGATAGAGAACATAATTAAATACTGCTTGTAAATAAGCGCAGTAAGAATAATATCTGATGAAATAATTATCCAGCCTTTGCCCCATGTTACAACCATTTGCATAGACACTTAATTCTTTTGCACCCTATTTTTGAAATTCACATGAAAAAATCCTTCCCTGTTACAGACAGAGAAAAAAAAAAAAAAAGATTGGCCTTGGGATATTGGAGTGAATGCATCAGTTTAGATCTGTGATTTCACATGGACTGTTAGTAGTGTGCAGATCTGAGCAAGTGTTTGAGTCTCTGCAAAACTAAAGTCTACAGAAAATACAGGATTTTTGGGGAACTACCAGAAAACAAAAAAGGTGGGTTGAGTTTGGGGATGAAATTCAAATTATAGAACTGTAGTCAATGACTAAAAAAAAAAAAGAAAAATAAGCTTTTACTTAAGAGAAATCGTAAGGTTTGGTGCTTCTTTTAAAACTAATTTCATAAAAATAGAAAAGCTGGGAAAGTTACTCAGGCATACAAGATGTCAATGCTCTTTGTTCAGGATGCAGAACTGAAGCACAGAGAGGTTCCTTGTCTCCATCTTATGTCATATGATAACCAACTGGAAGAGTCTGAAATGAGAGGCAATGGTTCCGTATTCTACTTTCCCATTCCCGTGTCTCTTGATTGCACTTTTCCTGCCTTCTCTAGCAAATGTAACATAAATATACAATTCATTCACATATTCCAAAGGGGCATTTTTGTGATGACCTAAGACATTTTTCATAGTATTCGTACTGAAAAGGTGTCCAACTTCAATGGGGCTACCAGTGCAAACCTTTTTCGTTGTTTTCTTTATGGTCTTTTTGCATGTGTTGTCCAATGAGATATGTGCAGGAGATGTATCAGCCCTTCATCTAATATGCACTCTGGGCATCACTGTGTTATTTCATGAAGTAAGACTGTCAGGTTTATACCACAGTGACAAGAGAAAATGACATTTTGCTGCTGTTCAGGGAAGAAAGCAAAAGACAGATGAGCCAAGTATGCAGTTCACTCATAAGAAACTGCAGGTGACTCTCCATTTGGATATATATCCACATAATCTTAAAATAGTCATTATCATATTGCTGTATGATTGTCCTGCAAGTGCTGGTCATTGGTGCTAAAGCAACACTAAAACCAATCTTTTTGAAATCTATGAATTAAAGCAAACTAAATAAATGCAATACTATGCATTAAACATTAAATGACATATCTGACTGCTGGAACAGGTGAAAAGTATTTCCAGAGAACCTTAGTGCAAGGCAGACTGCCACCTCCATTTGTTTCTGATTGCTATCGCACTGCACAGATGCAATGATTGAGAATGAAACATGAATTTGGTGCTAGAAGTCCACTGTAACATCAATCACTTGAAATAAAAATGTCATGCTTATGATTCTTCGGAAAATGCTGCACTTAACTTCCAAACTGTTGCTTTTAGAAAAGGCTAATTCAGGGTTGGGTACATTAATGTCAATGTCCTATAAAAGTGCCAGCTAAAAAAAAAAAAAATGTCAGCAAAGACATTTTTTAAGCCTGTGTCAGCACAAAAGGGTGCCTCAGTTGTTTCATCTCACAACAGCTGCATGCTTTCATTGACATTTGTTGCCCTTTCTTTGTGCACTCATCCTAACCCCGTAGGTTATTTCCTGGCCTCCCTTCCGTGACCTATGACCGATGATGACCTTTAGCTAGAGAATGTGACATTTTGTTCTCCTCTGGCTGACATGTGATGCCCTCATTATTCAAAGGTATGTGAAAATAATGACCTGTACTGACCTCTCAGTTTCCTTTCATTTATTGGTCTACACTAGGTGCTTGTTCAGCAGATTGCTGTGACTAGGTGCTGGGGTGTACAATTTCTTTTGAAGAAGGAAGCTCATGAATTGCACCAATATTTTAGCTTTCTCTGTCTGTTGTTCCATGTGAGGAGATGAGGTGGTGCATTTGTGAGAAGAGAGTTTACGGTTCAGATCCATTTGAGCATTAGGGCATCTCTGTAAGGCTGGCAGGTGTGACCAAAGACTTGTTCCCTTCTAGAGTGAGAGTTGAGTCCTGGACAGGATGCCTACCTGAGGAAATCCCAAAAACCAGAAGCCAGGGCACGAGGTACCGATTCAAACCTCAGTTCTCAATCATCTGAAAGAATGGATGACTAAATAACCTGAGGAATCCCAAACAGGAATGACTGTGGTTTTCCCACCACCAAGATTTCTAGTCTTTCCCCAGTATGACCACAACAGAAACACGGTCACAAGAAATACAGTATTTCTTGTAACATGCTAGCAGAGCTTTCTTGAGTAAGCCACTTTTACAGCGTTCTTCAGAAATGCAAGCCTGACTACATTAATTTTTTTTCAAAAAGCAGATATTATCTCCTGTGAGGTGAGACATGCCCTCATTGACTGTAGTAAATATTTCCAATGCTGAAAGTCTAAAAGGAGGAACAAACCATTTATGTGTGAGAGATTGTGATACCAATTAAGAATGCATTCAAAACTTAAAGCCAGCATAAATATTTAAACCTTCTTTCCTTGAAGTAAGGATGGTTACTACAGGTCAGAGATGAGGGTATGTATGGAGCAGCATGAGGAACAGATGGCTGCTAGAGACAATTTCTGACTATAAATAGTCCCTATTAAGAATATAGAAATAATCAATTAGGAATTACGTTCTGCTTCCTGTTGCATGGGAGAAGAGCAGCAGCAGAAAATGTTAATGCGTATTTCAGTGTGTATTTCTGGCTGGGAAACAGATAGCAGGCCCTTTCCCACTGAAAGGTGGAAGCAGTGGGTCTGAGGGTTAAGATGGAAGACTGTTAACAGTTCTTTAGAAGAGGTTTTAGATACTTGGTATGCAGACCAGGAAATGAATGGAAAATCAGGATCAAGTTTTTAACCTTGTTTCAGCACTCTGTGCAGACTAATGCGGAAACTAGGGGCAGAGTCTTTTTGCCCTTATTAGTAAAGATAGAGCATTTCTTGCTCCCTGGAGTTTGCAAAGAACTTCATGTGGAAGTATTTCTGCTAAAGTTGTACCAATAACCAATATCCAGACATGTATATGTATGTATATGTACCAATGTCCAGACATGAGCTTCAAACCTGAAGGTTTGATGTGAGCACAGAGACCTTCAGGTCAGACATTTATCTTGAATTGTAATCCAGGTGAACAGCCCATTAAAAATTCAGTCTAACACCTACAGGATTGCAGTGGGGTGAAAAGGGGACTCTAGGTTTAGATTAGAGGTATGAAACACAGCCTATTTTGAGTTGAAATAGAAGAGTACATATATTTTGATGAGATCTTCTACCTGTCTTGGTAGAAAGTGCTACCTCTAGGTATTTCGGTATGTTTCTATACCTATGAGTATAATCTCAAAATTAGTATCTTCTGTCTACTAACATAATCTTTGTTTCACTTGAACTCAGCTTTGCTGCAGCTTCTGCTGCAGGTCCAAGCAGAAGCATGAAAGCCAAGAATGGCTCATATAAAAGGGCCATATCACATCTATTCAGCTGATCGTTTCAGAAGTGCCCTTGGTATTACATTTCTGAGAACTTGCTACTGATGGATAAACTGAAGGAAAAATAAGAGTACATAAGGGTGAACTTGCTGTTGCCAGGCAGGCCTCCTACCCCAGCATGACATTACTCCAAACCCTGATGCTGAGCAGGGCAGTTACATGAATCCTGCCTCTCCACTTTGGCTGACAGCAAGTTCTGTATAAGTTACACGTGGAACGCTTTTAAAAGGATTCAGATAACGAAAGAACCCACTTTTATTTGTGACCCAAGCCCAGATCAGATGTCAGGGTGTTTATGGCCAATCATATGAATGAACTAACCCACCACGGCAACATAACTCAGGGAGGTTTCTTAGAAACCTTAGAAATATTTTTATCAAGTGGCTGAATGATTGTGACACGTCAAATCATGAGTTGTTTTTGACTGCTTTGGCCAAGCAAACTAACTTGTTTGTACGGCAAGAACATGAGTAAGAGGATGGAGCAAAGGTAAATTTTTAAACCAAGGACATGTTTAGACATCATTGTCTTTGTTTATTTTCCCACAAGCACAGTCTCAGAAATATTCTATTTTTCATGCCCTCTGTCTCATTTTCTTCTCATTGTTCAGGAGCTCATATGGTTTCACTCTCCCCAAGATCTATAAATCATATGATTAACTTTCAGTCCAAGACTGTTTTATATGAGCGGAAGAAATCTAATTGGAATACAATCACCCTCCTACTGCTTTTCACAGCTTTCTTTGCATCTCAATGTGATCTGAATTTCAGATATCTCTTTCTATGAGATATTTATTTTCCCCCATCATGTGTTGAACCCTACTGTACTGCTATCTTTTTCTGCCCTTTTAAGCTCTGGCTGTAAATTAACCATTTTCCAGCTGAAATAAATTCCTTTGGAGATCATAAACAGTATTTCAGCACAACAGCTTCCAGGCTAGTCGTATAAGCACAAACTGCCTAATACTCTGAATATGAGGGGTTAACATGAGTTTCATGGGGGCTTAGGGGAGAAGCTCCCTCCTAAGACAGAGTACAGGGTGAATGGAAGAAGAATCAGAACTCCATTTGCAGGTGCTGGATGAACTCCAGGTTGGGAAAACCTTGCGTTATGCTTAAGGATGCTTGTCTTGATTTATGCTGATGTGCTTTAGTGCAACTGAAAAATCCTACTGACTGTCTGCAATTTAGAGGCTTATCCTACTTTAAAAAAAAAAAAAAAGTCAAAACTGTTTGTTACTCCCTCATAAAACTGGCAGCCCGAAAGTCCTGACATTCCCTTCAACCAACCATACAACCAAAAACAGCAGCAAATTTTTCCTTAATTTCTCCACTCCTATGCCCATGGCCTTCCGTGGGGCAAACAGGGCAGTCTATGACTCATGAAATATTTGCCTCCTTTCTCAGATGCTGTTGGTGAGGTGATTTGTGTATGTATGTGCTGCAGACACAACCCTATCAGAAAACAAAACAAAACAAAACAACAACAACAAAAAACCCTTGAAATCTAACCACTTTCACATATACAGATATAAAATGTAAGCTACTGAATTTTTGTCACATGACTCTGAATAGACACTGAACACAAAATATGTGATTCTTGTGACTCCATGAAAACTGTGAGATCACATTCTCTTTCCATATGTTTCTGCTGTTTATATCAGGGATGTCTCAGAGAGCACTGACAGTTTCCACCTTCCCTTCTTCCATCCAGCAGACAGCACAGTGCTGTTTTGACTGGAGTGTAAAGACGTAGACTGGATTTCATCCTGATGTGAAGTACAGGTAAGGCAAGAAGCCAGCTCCACGTCCCACAGTTTAGACATAGCTCGTCAATCCATTAAGCAAGTGAATGTCTTTTAAATAACCACATACCCAGCCCAGCTGGCTGTGAATCAGTGGCAGAATAATTAATAAAGTTCCGAATACAAGAAATAAATAGACTTGCTCATTTTCTGGACCTTCACATACATTGTTTTACAGTGTTGAAACTTTTCTCACTTAAATTTTTAACAGTTTGAAGAAAAGGAGGATCAGACTGTAGCAGATGGAGAGAAGTTACTGCTACTGACATGATATGACACTTTTTTGTGCTTGTTTTTGTTCAAAACACCTTTTTGTCTCTAAATTTTTAGAAAGTTATTTTCCAGTGTAGTGGAGAATGTACAATGGGGACTAAGACTGTATTTAACTCACCTTATTTCCCAACTCACCCAATTACTAAAGGCTTCTCATATAATTTTTTTTAATGGGAAATTCATCTGACAAAATGAAGACTCATGTTTTCCCACTGCTAAATGGAGCCAAAGTCGATTAGCTCAGAGGCAGATATCTACATTTAATCAAATTAATCCCATCCATGAGTCTGCCTTCAAATCTTTCTTCTTCACTGGCCTCTATATAGTCACTACGTGACAGTGTCCACACTGGTGCTCTACTGGCTGTACTGGAAGGGACTCTTTGTTCAATATTCTCTTGGTTCTAAGTAATTCATTAAATGGGGTTGCCATGGGGATACAGTCTCTGGGTGGCCTTGCTTTCTTTCTCTCATCCACTTATACACAGCGTGCACTGTACAATACTTTATGCAAATAAGTTCCAAGCAGAGTTGCTTGTCATTAGCACAGACAACTCTAGAAGCGAAAACAAATAGAATTTGTTGGTGAGAAATTTGTCATTAAGGAGTTTGTTTGCACCCCTGCAGTGATGCATAGTGCACTTCACTCTTGTCAACCAACCTCTTCATATCTTCTTTTGTACACATAGTGGGAAAATGTCATTTTTGGTACCTTTTCTCCAATTACACATTTATTGATATCATACCAGAAAGCTGGAAAGCATAAGAAGGATTTCCTGGACACCATCTCTGTTCAAACAAGGCTAAAGTGCAGCCAAAGAAGGAAAGATAAACAAAAGATTTAAAGCATTGCTGGAGAAAGAACTACACAAGAAATTACAATCTGCATGTAATTAAGAGGTAAAACTGGACATCTACCAACACATATGCTCTGTTTTTACTGTGAGAACATGTATACATACAGCTTTGCTGAGCATGCCATGCTTTAACCCGAGGGTGAGTTTATATGACACAGCATGAAGAGATCTGTGAGTTAGTGTGGACACCCTGTACATCTCAGGTGAGCGCTGTCCCACAAGTATTTGGAGGTTGTGCTGATTCTCTTATACTTCCTTGGTATCTGAACAAGCCTATCTCTACGCTAAAGTGCTGTGTAACACTATGTGAACTTTCAGTATCTCTCAGTTCTCAGTATCTTTGTTGGAACTGAAGTCTGCTTAATAATTCACCAGTTCAAGCACTGACCACCCAGCCAATGCCAATTTAGACAAAGTCACTAATAAAGCTCCCATTAGGCCTAGGCAATGTCACATCTGCTGCTTGAAACAGCCACATTTTTAAACTGAGCAATACAAAGCCTTTGGTTTAATTTCAGCTGCTGAAGGAAAGAAAGTATGCTATCCTCCATGACAAATTCAAAGACAGCTTTAAAAATGTTAGCCACACAGAAGTATTTGTGTTATATAAAATGTTCCTCATGAAACAGTGGGAGATCTGTCTGAAATTAGCAAGAATTACAAAACCTCCCACTCTGAAGGTGAAGGGAGAAGCAAGGTTATAATTACATAAATGACTATGGGGGAAACAGTTGCTCTGCATAGAGAGTAGGATCCAAGCAGCATTGAATTCTACTTGGAGACAGCTTTCCTAAAGTCAGTGATCTTTCTTTTTTTTCCCCTTGTTTTTTTCTCCTAAACATTCAGTCCCTTCCTTACAAAGATTTCCACCTTCCACTCCCCATCTGTACTCTCAGGGCAAGGGTTTCATCAGCTCTAGTGTTAACCTGCTGTGGTGGCATTGCTCTCTTTCACCCTCTCTTTACACCCTCAGTCTCTTGCACCCTCACTTTCCTGCTGCGATTCTTGAGTACGGACATGTAACACCTGCAACACCTGCAGAAGAACCAGACTGCAGGGTATATATTTTCTGAGGCTCCACAACCATATTTACCCACAGTAAACTAGGATTATAGTTCATTTTTCTAGGCCATGTGGCTACAGAAACAAACAAAAATATGACCTTTGAAGGGTTCTAAAATCCAATTGTGTCTTACATCAGTTTGCCTTAATTGACTCAAGAAATATACAAGCACATAAAAATACGGCACTTGTGTACAATATTGATTAAATTTCCTAACCCTTCTGAAGTAATCCCTGAATCTGAATCAACAACAAGTTGAGGGTGTTGTCTTACACCTGGTTTCCCCTACAGATCAAATAGTATCTGGTCCCTTATGCTTTTCTACCGTCCCCACATTTACAACTCGTTTCCATTTTCCCATTTGTCCCCAAAAAGGGCACTTCTGCTACGAAAGCATTTCCCACTTTTATCTTCTCTTGCCATTTGCATGTCTCTCTCCCTAATCAGTTTGCAGTGAGACCAGCTGATCAAGCTCATTTTGTGGCCAAAGCATTCCTAGAACCATGTAAACTGTGGGGACATGGGGGCTGGGCTGAGAGAAGGCAACTTCCTGCATGGCTGACTTCAGCCCAAGTTGAACCACCCTGAGACTGTAGAAGATTCTTCTTCTCAGTATACCCCTTAACATCTCACTGTAGACATGTCCACAGTGTTGATTACAGTTGCTACTGGGGGGAAAAAAAAAAAAGAAAAAAAAAATCTGGTTTTCTACCTTTGATTTTGTACATCTGAAAATTCAGTGGTATGATGCAAAGACCAGAATAGTACATCAATTACTGCTGTACATTTAAATGAACTGTTAGATGCCTATAGTCTCAGACATTTCAAAGTATAAGCACAAGTCAAAATTTGTAAATTATCATCACATGCAATATATGATCTACTTATTGTAAGGAGACCAAGGCCCGCCCTTGGTGCTGCTGGGTTGACAAGTGTTGACATCTAAACAGCAGCCAAAGTAAGACCTGACCCTGTAGTGTCTCCATGAGTATCGTTAGTCGCCTACTCAAACTAAAATCAAATGGGATTGCTCTTTTGTGACTACAGACTTCAGGATCAAGCCCTTACTGAGAAAAGAATCTCTCCTGAAGTAAGATCCCACTCCACTCACCCTAAAAGGCATATTCAGTTTCCTTCTATTTTAGCATGACAGAGCTTGTAGCATGTAAACATGAAGTCTGTAATTTTAAGGCACTAAACTGTTATTAAACCAAATATGTGAAGTACTTTAATTTAATACATCAAAGAATACCTAGCTGGGCAATAAGCATTCTTGCCATTAGTTAAAATGCAGTTGATGAACAAAGCACAACCTATGAAACCATACAACTGAAAACCCAGAAGCTGTGACCCAGCACTCCTGTACACTGGAGCTAGAGGAAACCAAACAGGGTATGAAGCCACATCTTTCAATCCGCCATATTCTTAAAGGTAAATTTCTGCCACCTCCATCCAACTGCACTCTCCTCCCTCCATTCAAAAACTTGTTGAAAGTGCATATCATCAGAGATGACCTGTAAGCACCTCAGTGAAGTTTGGTGGCATTACCTAATTTTCTTTTTAAGGGATTAAAGAGTGGAAAAGTCTTTCATAGAAGCGCATAAGACTTCAAGAAGGAGACCACAAAAGTTTTAAAAGGGCTATAATGCTTTCTTATGAAAATATATATTACCTGATCTTTTTTTTTTTTTTTCTTTTTTTCCCTTCAATGTGGATTATATAAATTTGGATTAAGTGACTTTTAAGGACATTGATTATTGATCTGATAAACTCTAGAGACTATCCATTGAGATCTATTGTGTAAATAACCATTTTAAAAAATTTGTTATGTCATAAAAATTCTTACAAAAGTACTTATGGTACTTTTCATGCTGAGTAACCACTTTTCAACAGTAAGCACTTCAGCCAAAAATACATTTTTAAATTAAGCATCTTTTAATTTATACATGATGTAAAAAGAATGCTCTTAAACCACTCAGCATATACTTTTTTGTACTTGTGTAATTTTAAAATGACCAAGCCAATTTTTTTTAATCATTAAGAGTTAAGATAATAGTTAAATAGATGATCAAATGGCTGTAGTAGGCTCTTCAATGGCTCTTTGTGACAATACATCTTTTGTGACAATACATACTGGCAAACATCTGCCTTTGAACATTTTTTTGGGTCTTTTATTTCCGGCAAACAGGGAGCTACTGCAACCTATATGTGGAGTGACGATATCAGCAGACAAAAGAAGAGTGATTGACATCATGTATCTGATGACAAGGGCATTTGACTCTATGGATATTCTGTGATTCCATGATTCATATGCACTTCCATGTCAGATACCATTTTGTCAGACTGCCCCTCTTCTACCATCTGTCTCTCAGCAACAAAATGTCATGGAATTTTGGTGTGAAGGTTCAACCTCTACTACTATCTGTCCACCAACATCTGTCTCTGATGTCATGTGCCAAGATAATGAAATAGGAGGCATTACTTTCAGAGCAGCCCTTTTATGGTTCTGTGATTCTGTGCATCCAGGAAGTACTTCTTGAGTAGGCTCTATACCACATAGCAAAGGAAGTAGAGGAGTTCTTTCCTAACACAAGTGATTGGCCTCTTCCTAGGCAGAGAAAGACGAAAACAGAGAGAGTGGGCTTGTTTAGGATCAGAGGCACTGACACAGAAGTCTGTACATTCTAGATTCATTAAAGTCAAGCTGAGTGAGGAGCAAGTAAGAGTACACATGCTAAAATAAAGCATCTGCATTCAAGCAAGCAGGTGTAAAATGAGGAAGAATTATGCTGGAAGCTGGAATGCCACGGATTGGAGGATTCCACAGAGGATAAAGCAGGCATAAGGGTGATACACATACCATCCACACAAAGGTGTCCTGCTGGTGGATTCACTGGTACAGCAATACACAGCAAGAAGGATACTGGTTCCCTGTGACACGGCCATTTGGTTGCAACTACTCACACAAACTAATGCACCAGGAAGCAAGCGTATCAAACATCAGAGAATGTGACAGGGAAATGATTTTAGAAAAGATAACCGGCATGGAATAACAACAACAAGAAATCACAGGGAATTTTGGTGTGGTCACAGGGGACTATTCTCCTTAGATGTTTTGGGCACTGCTGCCCTAACAGGGACCACACAGCCACATGGATTCCTCACGTGCCTTCTACAGCACCACTGCTTGTGACTCAGGGCTACTTCATTGCAGCTGGGACCTCTGCCCTTTGTCTGGGAGATGTTCCAACTCTTGAATTTTTGTGTAGAGGTGTAATGTACCTGTATGTCCCTGCAATGGCATGGCATGAAGGTCTCTTACAATGAGGCTCTGTGACACTGCATTGCAGGTCCCATTTTAAGGAGTGTTCCAAAACAGAGTTCAGAGGATACAGGAAGGACCCCTGGAAAGTGGAATTTGCCCTAACACTCTCTTTACTTAAAACTGACTTGACACAATCAGCTAGCACAAACAAGAATGACAGGGAAGAGTAATTGCACTACAAATGCACTGCAAACCACAGTGGGGATGAGTTTCATTAGGCTAATAAACTACAGTTTGTGGAGAACTGATTGTTGCAAGGACCAGCACATACAGAATTAAAAGCAGAGGCACAGTGTCTTACTTGACTGCTTTTATTCCAGTTTTATTAACAGGAATTCAACATTGCTTTTCCCTGCAATGCCCCTCATTACCTGTGCAAGACTTTTTCTGCATAGAAGCAGAAGACAGATACTTGCAAAGGGAATACAAGTCCGTGTAACTACATACTGCATCTCTCGCCACACTTTTTAATCTCTAACACACTGGGAGCATGTGCCAGACAGCATGTGTACTTTTCAGAGATAACCCAGAGTCAAGGTGTCTCACAGAGCTGCCAGCACAAGCAACATGAACTTCAGCCTCACACGGCCTGTTCCAATTTGCCCACGCTAAGCCCTCATGTTCCCACAGCAGATGCCAGTGCCTTGTGTTTGCTGGCTACACAGATATTTCACGGGACTTCTCCGGCATGCAGCTACATCCATTTTGTTTTTGTGTAGCTGATGTGTTTGCTGTTGTTGTTATTGTTGCTTTTATTTGTTTGCTTTTGTGAAATAATGGAAATTCCAGTCGTAATTTTGGTGGGAGTTGAAGGCTGTGCAACTATCTGCTAGTGCTCAATACTGTGCTGTTTCTAACTCTTGCAGGCATAAAATGTTGAGAATGTGACTGACTAAACAGAGATGAACATATCAAAAACTTTTCTAGAGGTATTCAGGAAAAAAGATAAATGCTCCATATGTCTTTACTACATCTGTGCTCGTTCTGCATTTATTTTCCCTTAATCTTCTAGGAGGGAGGTTCCCTAGGAGCTTACCAAAACTTGAAATTATTAATGTATTTGCAAAAAAACTAGAAAGTGTGGGGAAAGTAAAAGCAAGCCGCCTTTTACACAGTGAGCTAGATTCAAAGGAGGTACACATATCCACCTACGAAACAAGAAGACACCTGGCCCTCCTATCCAGCAGGTTTAAGAGCCATATGCCCATCACAGATGTCCTATGAACAAACTAACAGTCAATACTCACAGCAACTGAACATTTCAAGTGAGAAAGACATTCTTCACAAATGCTTTGGTCATAGCAGAAAAAGTTCCTGGTCGTCAAATAAACTATTTCCTATGGACTATTTGGTCATCTGTCATAACAGAATAACATTTTTTGTGCATTTTCACAATTGGTCAGGAGTATTATTCAGTAGTGTTTATGTATGTCTGGTAGATAAAGGGTTCGATACAGTAAAAAGCATATTTGATGCCAGCAGGTGTTCATGAGTAACCTAGGGAAAGGTCATCTCAGTGTCAAAGGCTGCAAGAAATGTCACACGCTTTCCCTTAATTAATGCAGTCTCGGAGAGAATCCTCACGGAGAACCTGAGATCAGAAGGAGGATACAATCATTGTTGTACCAATTATGACTGCTTATTTGAGCGTCTCTCTCTTTGTGATTACCCCAATTTAACCAAACAGGTAATTTCTAAGCTGCATCAGTTTATCATAACTGCTTGGATGAGTGTTCATTCCATATTTAAATATAGACAGACCCATCCTTGCCAGGTGCTGAGTTTGCTCAACTCTTACTGAAATTAGCAGGGGCTCAGCGTTTTGCAAGGATCACTTAGCAGCGCTCAGAATTGGGTTCTTTATGTGTCTTATACATCAAACCCAAATCGGTGCTCCTCCAATGTCCATTTGCAGAGTAACCCATATTTCTTTTCACTCATTTATTAAAAAACACATATTAAATATCCACTCGGTGTATCTTCTAAATAAATGTTAGTGGCTGTCACTGCTAAGATACTTAGGCAAATTGAATGTATTCCTATTCCCTTTTGCACCATACCAATATTATGCGGCGTACTTTAGCTCTCAGCTTTTCCTTACGTACAGAATATTTATGGTCCATTTTGGAGTTGTCATCCAAGCACTTGGGGTCATTTTCTTATTAAACAGCACAATATTAAAGCAATGGGGCACAGCAAGTGGTGTGTTTCTGGATATTTTGTCATGCCTCAGGCTGAACTGACATCTTCCACCCCAAACAATGTAACGATGAATATTTGTAGAAGAAAAACAACAACAGCAACAAATCAATAAAAACAGATCATTTAAGAAAGATAATATTTCATTGTAAATTCCAAACTTATACGGGGGCATTTTTCTTGTGGGAGCTCTTCGGAGAGACAAAGTGATTGATTTTCATAAAAGTTGGCATGCATGACCAAGGGCAGATGGTACATAAATTTGGGCCCCAGTTTTACATTCTGCTCTGTGTAGGTGCACCACTCAACTGCTGTGACTGAGAAAAAGGAATACAATTGTGAACAGATGCAAGACTCATGGGTACCAATGATCAGACTGTAGGACTAGGGCCCCAAACTTGCACTGCAATAACCATTTTATAGCCAGCTTTTGGCAACAAATATACAAGGATATAAGCTATATAATTTTCCTAGTATTTGTGTGCTGCTGAGAGATAATGTAAAATTGGTGAGATGTCTCTGCTCAAGATATGCTTTGTGCTATTACAGACGGTGTGATAATATTTATTTCATACACCCTGCTAAATATTACGCCCCAGCCATCATCATAGCTAAGAAAAACCTGTGAAATACAATCCCTAGCTAAACTTAATGCAGGGCTGACTGGAAAGATGACAAAAGAGGAGGAAACACAGACCTGAGCACTGTAGCAGCACGAAGGACACTGGATTCCACCAAAAGAAAACCTAGACAGCTCCCAGTGTCAGGTGGATATTAATGGGTTCCGTGACTTTGCTGTTACTGAATCCTATTATGCCTTCAACTTTACATTTGCCATGTTCAGATGGATTTCTATCACTGAACAAATCTAATGCACTGGTCCAAAGCACACTTGTTTTTTGTCTGGTGACAATGAAAATATAGCACGCTCTCAGAACTTGTGCCACCAAACTAATGGAATACAGAAGCAACATGCTCACAATTTCTTTATCATTTTGTTATATATTTACTTACCTCAAGCATATCTTGTATTCATTGGGTAACAAGCCTAGAAAGCACTATACTGTTTATTATTTTTCTTAGGAGCATCAAAATGGTGTGCAATAATGAAGAAAAGGCACAATGCTGCAAGGAGTGTGGCCAGAAAAAAAAAAAAAAAGGACAAAGAGATGCTCAAAGGAAAATTCCAATGTCCATTGAGAGTGAATACTAAGAAATGTCAGAGAATGAATTTCACAATCTTGGAACATGTAGAAAAAATATATTATACTACAGACTGGGACTTTAAACTTTTACCAGCTTTTTCCTAGTATTTTCAGCAATCAATCAGCTATTTCAAAATATAGGAGCGAGTAAACCTATTTCCTGACTAATTACCTTAGGATCACCAACTGTGCCTCTATAGCAGAGCATAAATTTTCTGCTTGGGATTGGGGAATAATTAAGTACTCAAAATCACACATTGATTTACTATGCCTGCTTTTAAAGTGTTACTATATGTTTTAATTTCTGTGATTCTCTGCCATAAGCAGCCCTAAAGAGCAGCCTCAACCTGTATTTCAGCTTTACTGGATCCTGCCGCACTTCCAGAACTGCTGAGAACCTGGGCCATGTCTGTCAGCTGAGAAGGCAGAAGAAGAAATCCCCATTGTACGGCTCGTAAATGAAGAGGTCTTGCTGGACTAGATAACTCTACAGAGTGAAGGAAATACTTGATGAAGACTCCACAAATTCCTCATTATTTCTTTGTTTCACCTGCCTTATGAATATTTGGTTGAACAGATTTTGGCTCACTCTGGGAGACACCCTCTCATATAAATATCTACGGTAACATAGCAACAAGGGATTTTGTGCATAAAACTACTTTTTAAACTGATGTCTCTTAGTTTCTAAAATGATCAGCTCTGGTGGGAAAAAAAAACATGAAGTAGTTAGTTCATATTTGAAACCTAAACTCATTTTGTCTCAAACATTTTCAACCGTGATTCTGTGCAAGAGTTATTATGGCTTCACTCTTTAGTCATAAATGTTTTGAAAATAATTTATATTTGACTTGATATTGAAACAATGCCATTTGTAAGATGATCTTCAGGTGGCCATCCTGTGGCATACTGTTTTCTACAATTTGTATGTTAAAATTAATCATGAAATCCTTCCACCATAGATTAAATAAAATATCATAAAGTACAAAAACAAGGGCTGTACCTGAGGCTTGAAAGTTGCTATTCCTGACAGCACTTCATCTTTTTCATACCCGTATTGGCTTTTATCCCGGCCCATCTATTCCTTAATGTAACTGTTATAAATTGATGTAAAGTGCCATAAAATATAATAAACATGAATCAATATTTCTTGGTTAAAAAACTTAGAAATGCTGATGAAGCTCAAGTTTATTATAGATGTCCTGAACCCACAATGTGCCTTTATTTTTTTTTTTACCTTCATTTTTCAGGTCTTGAGTTCATGTGTGCATACACATTCACTCTTCACAAATCAAAGAGGCAGTGAAAATTAAAATTACTAATGCAGAGCAAATGAAGCACCTAGCATTTTAACTAATTGTTTTCGGCAAGGTATCCTGTAGATACATAGCTGTTATGTTTGATACGTATGACCCAATTCAAACAAATTCCGTATGGATCTAGTGAATATTAAGGATGCACACAGCACAGAAAGTTTGGGGATTATTCAGGTATTTGAAGTTAAGCATATGTTTAAATGCTTTGCTGAATCAGGGTTTTAATGAAGAAGCATGGCACGGTAGTGCTGTTTGCCATAAAAATTCATCAGTGCCATGGAACTCAGCTCATTAAAGAAGATGCCATGATTTGTGTTTAGAATATGAAAGAAATATGATGCCTGCATGGTGCATTAAATACCCAAGCATACACATGCATTTAAATTCTTACTATCTTTTTAAGGATATTGTTGTGAATTATGTGCTCGTATATGCGTGAGCATCCTTCATCGTGAAGTGACAGTTCGTTTCCACATCCAGCTGATGCTCTTTACATATTATTAGTATTATTTACTCTCAGTCTGAAGCTAATGATAGATTTCTTTGTCCTCGGTTGGTTTTGTGGCTTCTCCACATGAACCACCATGGGCTGGGATGCAGCCTGACAGGAGCGCTTAAAGTCCCTCCCCACAGGAGAGCGAACTCATCCCTTCTCTGCGGCCACACTGGGAGGCTGTGGGCAGGACCCAGCACCAGAGAGAGCCTGGTCCTGTGGGAGGATGCCTGAGGGTGCCCAGATGGACATCACAGTCTGGGGCTCTCTGCTACCCAACAGGGATAGGACTGTGCCCCGGCCTGCTTCCAAGAGCCTGGTGTGCTCCATGTTAGCTAAGATAATGTGAAATGCTGACACTGTGGAATCCGTCTGACTTGGTCAGTAAGGCGGTCTTTGTGAGGGCAGCATCCCTGCTCCACCCTGTCAGCCTTCAGCACAGCTTTCTTTCTCTGCCTAATGCCAACTGAAAGACTGCAATGGACCTCTGAACCTCAGGTGGGAATTCAACACCCTTTTTATTGCTGCACTGTATATTAATGGAGAAAGAAACACTGTGACAACACCGGAGCCTTGACATAGTGCGGACCTCTCACACCAGCCTGATTTGAGTGCTCCTTTCCCAGGGAAGGCAGCCATAGGGGGCTGGTGCAGCCTCAGGGACTGCCCAGTGGCTGAGATGAGGCTAGCTGGGGAGAGGGCTCCTTGAGGGCTCCTGCCAGCACTGCCTTGCCCTCAGGCCCAGTCTGTAGCCCACTGAGACAGGCACTACCCTGACACCACTCTGTTCATTCCTATCCAGGCCAAGGGCCTATAGCAGTGCCTGGGGATGGCCAGCCCTGGTCACTATTCTTGACTCATCCCGGCTCATCTAACTGGATAGGGGCTGGTTGGGGAGAGAGGCACTACATTGCCCCAGTGGCCCTGCAGTCCTTCCATGGTGGCCCAAAAATCTATTTTAAATGTCCTACATCCTGGTAAAACAATACTATTATTTTACACAATAGCAATAATTCTGACTGATATTTCTGGGGACAGGGAGGCTGTGGCAATGACTTTGGTGCTGACTGAGCAATGATGGATGCCGTGAGACTGCATGTTTAGGCCAAATGTCCGTGTCTGGAAATGAGGCCCCTAAAGTGGAAGAAAGATAACATGTCTCTAAGCTTCGTGTTATTGCATGTTTTTTCAAATTCAGCTATTTATAAATGTGATAGCCCTCTGTTTCTCCTGCCTCTTTCAGCAGCCCAGCAAAGAATGTGTGAAAAGCTCTAATTTCCCTTGAAGAAAAGAGTTAGTGTCTTATGATTTCAGTTAAAAAAGTGTTCACACTGTGGTCAATAAATTCCTATAGACAGCTTTTCCCCCTTGGAGTTTTCTTATCGTGTTATTTTGTTAGTGCTTGAGAAGAATATTGCAGCTCAGCAAAGACGTGGTGGAAAGCTGTCCTATTTCTTGCAGGCCCACTTCAGAACGAGGATGCCAGAGCTTTAACAGACTTTCCTGGCATTAAATTTCCCTTTTCTTTCATGAAAACTTAAATATTCTTAGTTTCCTTCTGACTTGGAGCGAGATCAAATTTCAAAATATCCAAATCCTCCATGAAACAGCATTACATCTTTCTCTAGAGCCCCAGTTGTTACTTCTTGCGCTGATAAATCCCGCTAGTATCACAAAAGTAATTTTTTTCATTAAGAAAAGGTTGAAATGTCTCCCTGGACTAAGTTCATAATAACTTCCTTCTTATAGGCAAAAATACAGTTTGAAATATCCAAGCTGAAATGTTCCTGCCTTGTTGGTTAAACTACTTCTGCATTCACACTTGAAATCTCTGTTAGTTCCCATTGAAAGGAGGCTGGCTTCAGCGACCGCCACAAGGGAAGGAGCAATTCCAAACAAAGTGTCTCCTGAATGTATCTGCCAAACTGTTATTTGATAAATCCAAAGTAACAGGAAGATCATGTACTCTGTAAGTCCAGGGCTTACGCTGATCCTAGCCACATCTCTTTATTTCAGTGTGGGTTTGTATGCAGAATTTTTAATAATTGGTTCCATTAGATATACTATCCTACTTTAGCGGGCATGGTGGGAATGGGTCGACGGTTGGGCTAGATGATGTTAGCAGTCTTTTCCAACCTTAATGATTCCATGATTCTATGATTCTGTTTGAAGAATATATTATTTGTAAGAATGCTAGCAAAGAAAAAGTATGATGTTACTGTTCTCCCTAATGATACTATATACAATGGACACCGTTGTATATATGACTTTCTGTTGAATGTCAGATTTGTCCCATTAGTGGAGCAGTGCCGGTTCACACTGTAAATCTTATTTTCTAATAGTTCATTTCATAAAGTAAACAGAACTGTCAGCACTCCATCACACCACAGAACACCAGAGCAGCGCTGCTAATCTTCCTGACAACATAAGACAAGATGGAAAGGAGGACAAAAGAAAAGTGTTTTAGTCTGATGAGAAGTTGCACTCAGATAGCAGCAAAAAAATTCAGAGCAGGAACTGCAGCCACAGTGATTAACAAGGAGTTTCCAGAAGTTAATATGCTAGGCAAAAGGGTTGCTCCTTTGGAGGCTGAGCACTGGAGAGTGGAAGTTAAAATGACTTGTGCACCATTGAGCTGGAACAGGCTGCTCCTGGGTCATTGATCTGTTCTGCTCTGGCAGGGCATTGCTTTGGTATTGTTAATTTTCAGTGACATAAAGACTTGTATTAGTACAGGAATCAGAATTAAAAGGCTGGAGACTAAAGGGAAGACAAAAGAGAGGCCAGCAGTAAACATGAAGGGTTCCAAAGACTGTGAAGTAAAACCAGAAACAAACAGAGCTCCTGAACAATAAGAAACTCATTGCTTCATGAATCAAATGAGGTAGGCCAGATCCTCAGTTGCCTAAGTTAGAATTCTTTCTATCAGGGAAACAAAGCTCACATCAGCTGGAAGAGTAGTTGAACCACAGTTTACATAGGCACTGGAGCTGTATATAAGAATGACATTTTTCCCCCTAAAAGGTGAATGCACACAGAATTGTACAATACATTTTTAATAAATATTTAACATCTAAAGCACACTGCCACTGCAATACCTTTTTATGACCCCTACTATAATGATAAGCATGAAAAGGTGCATAAACCTCAAAGAGCTATTCATTTATCAGGAAGAAGGATGCTTATTCTGAAAACTAGGGGTAATATTTTATTGTTTGGATCTTCTGTAATAAACTTGAAATAATGCCCTTAAATTCCAGAATTTTACTGTCAGTGAGATAGTCATTAGTTCTTATGACTGAATTTCCATGCCATAACATTCATCAACATCCCCAAACAGTCCTTCTGTACTTTCTCCCCAGGATATATAGCAGTGGGTACACTGCCCAGGAATCTTAGTGGCACGAGCACAGTCACGGCTTCTACATCTTTCTAACAACCATAGTTTTAACACTTGCACTATAGTAGATGTTGTCCTCTTTGTGCCTCCACCTCAGCCTGCTTGGGAAGACAGACATCACCTTGCCAGTGCTACATGGAAGCTGGCTGAACTGTGCACGAGGGAAACAAGTTCTGCTGAAATGTCCATCACATCATTGCATCTGATAGCTTTTGTACACAGAGAAACGGAGAGCTAGGAAAGGAATTAAGATGATAAAGTGAGCTTTTGCCCACATATTCTCCAACAAGCTGAGTTTGCAAAGGAGAGAAGACTGTACTTCTTTCAACATGACAAATGGAGAAAATCAGCTGGCACATGCTGGTGGGGGGGCTGTTTCTGGACTTAGTCTAGGCATTGAGTCAGTAAGTTTCTGGGCTTAATATAAAGTAGTAATTATAGAAAATTAACGTTTATTTAAAATATCAACAATCTTTAATTAACTAGAAGACAGTTGAATGGAAGAATTAGAATAGACAGAGTCAGGCAAAATGGAAGAATGCAAGAGTTGTTGCCAGACTGAACTCAATGGATAAAATGGTATGACTGATTACAATCAGTTGTTTAGGACCAAATGCAGAACTGATCAGCTAGGAAAAGGCAAAAAGGAGTCACTACTTTGCATATAAATGTTAACCTTAGATTTTACTGCCAAAGCGAATCACTAACTCAAAGTTTCTGGACTTCACAAGAAAGATTTTTTTTTCCTTCCCTCACACGGATTCAACTCAATGAAAAAATAAATAAATAAATGCATGAAGGCACTGCTCTTTTTTTTTTTTTATTGTTGTTGTTTAAATAGTTTAGTATCTTACATGGTGAGAGAAACAGCATAAATCATTAATATCAGCTCAACAATAACCTAGCAGTGCAGACTATCTCTCACTTCTAATATATGAAAAAGAAAACCTGAGTCTTCAAGACCATCTGTAAGATGCCTCAGATCTTAGATTCTTTCCTATCAAAAGCTTGTGGGTGATCTTTCACTTGCTGAACAATGAATGAGTGCTTAGTGATGCATAATGAAGAGATTTTACATTAGTAAATGACAGCTTTGCTTTACAGATTTATATGTTAAAGCATATGCACTTGCTGAAATACAGCCAGTTTTACTGGGATTCTTTTTCTGACTTTTAATAATTTAAAAAAAAAAAAAAAAACACCCCCCCCCAAAAAATACTCACCAAAAAAACCCAATCCAAACTGGATTTCAATACACAAAAAATACGAAGCATGACCAATTTAGTTTCTATTCTATTGAGAAGTTATTCCAGTACTGCTCTGCAAAAAAAAAAAAAAAATCTTAAATGTAATTTGTTTCAATGATTCTCTTGACTATGTCTAGATTTGTAATTTAAGCAGTGCCTGGGCACTGTATCTCAATTTCCTATGAAGTTAAATCATTTGAATGTAGCTAGCTTTTTTTCTGGGCCAGCTTACATTGTCCCAGACTATTCCCAGCCAGATTCTGAGGGTTAGTGTGGGATAGTTTGTATTAGCAACTGCCATATCTCACTGAACAGTCTGAATGCAGCCATCTTCCTGTGAAGACTTTGAGAGTATAGTAATATGAATACAAGTCACTTCATGTTACTTACCATCAGTGCCAGAAAACTAGGATACAAGTAATCTTTTTGGCCACAGGACTACTGAAATTGTGAGGCACCATCCTAATAGACTTTGGGTTCCACTGACTAGCTGTGATGAGTATTTTATATCTACAGTTATCTCCCATTTGTCCTTGTCTTCTGTTACACCTGAAAAGTCTCCATTTCATGTCATCAGTTGGAACAGAATGGTCTTATGAATACAACCTCAGAATTAGAAAAAAGGAAAATCCTCGCTAATTCTTGCCTCATAACTTACTTACTTATCTTTTCATCTAGGTTCTCCTCATCACCAACAACATATTTAAAGCTATCGAAGTCCAAACATGGCATATAAAAGAAAAATTATTCTTAGGCTGTGTATTAGGGGAAGAGTCTAGTTGCCATTTTCCTAAAGCACTTGTTGCAGTATTTTCCTTTCCAACAAGAAGGCAGAATCAGTCACTTCAGATGCTTTCTCTTCCCCAAATATGTAGAGTCCAACACATATTTAATAATATATTACAATGTCAAAAGAAAATCAGAATCCACAGCTCTCTAGTATTTTGTAGGGTTTCCTGAGGCTATCCTTCCTGACTTCCAGCTATCACTCGAGAAAGATGCAATTCTCCTGCAGATCATATGTCATATCTGCCAGGCCTGTCGGGAAGTCTTGGGTATCTCTGGATATCTCAAGCGGCACCAAATGTTTGTATGCAGGCAGCAGGAATCCAGATGGAATTCTGATCACAGATATAGGGCCTGTAAAAATCACAGTGAGATTCATTTTGAAAAATACATCTTTATAAACAAGTATTGAAGTTGCTTTACAGAATTGACAATGTCCATGCCATACTCATATGATAGATTTTTGAACTCTTATCCCAAGTAGTTCTCAGTCAACGTAGAGCTCTCCCTAAAGGTGTCTTGGTTCATGTGAAGGAGAACTACAAAAAAACCATTTCTTATTGGAGCAACTTCTTGCTTGAATGCTTTAAAATGGCAGACACTTACTAAGAGACATCTGCTGGCTCATGTTTTTCCAAAAAACATTTGTTGTTATTTTACTAAAAAGCTGTGCATAAATCAATCTGTTTCAAGTACCAGTGAAATGCTTCATGTTTCACAGGCTTCTAGTAAATATATGAACCAACGTGTGCCATACCATCTAAAACTAGTGTCTCTTACCTGAGATTTATAGGATTAAATCTGATCTACTAAAGTCTTTATCTGTGCAACTGCTGCAGTATCATTATAAATCTATTCTTTCCATTCATAAACTAGTCGAACACTCTACTAGCTGTGTGAGATAGTAAGATATGTAGATGTCCTCAAACTATTCCATGAGAATTAGACAAAAAGGACATTTATGGATGCATTGAATGTATAATATTCTTTTCTTGCATGTTGCTGTCACCAAAACTAATCTCCTTGAAAAGCTGAACAGTCATAGCCAAATTATTTATTTTGTGATTTTGCAAATATTAACAGCAGTCAGCATAGAGAGGGTGGGGAGCCAGCTCCTAAGCTTGCATCATTCTCTAAGTCTTCAAGGACATTTGAATTATCCAGCTATCTGAGTGCAAAATCTTTGGATTGCAGTCTATTTTACTATTAACCGCAGAGAGAAGATTGTCAGTGCTTAAACAATAGGTAATACACCAAATGCTGCATTGAGAGCAGCAGGTATAATTCATGCAGCAGACATCTCTGTAAGGTGCAGCTTTCCATTGCATCAAAAAATAGTCAATCCCTGGACCTAAAATTAGCAATTGTATCTGTGTAGCTGGTGCCAGAAAACCATTTCCAAATTAGGTGTGTCCATCTGTACTTTGAGGCCCCTTGGTTGGAATAAAACATTGGGTTTCATGGTAAGACAGTCTTTCTGATTTACACCACACGAGAATTTAGTCAAGTAGTATCCTGAGATAGCCTGTGGCATTTCTAAATATGTAAATTCAAAAGCCAGAAAGGACTGGAAATTAATCACAATTCAAAAGACTGCTCAAATCACATTATCAGAAATAAAAGGGGAAGAGAGGGGGAAAACAGGTAAGGGTAAGGGTAAAGGTAAGGGTAAGGGTAAGGGTAAGGGTAAGGGTAAGGGTAAGGGTAAGAAGAGAGGAGAGGAGGGGAGAGGAGGGGAGGGGAGAGGAGAGGAGAGGAGAGGAGAGGAGAGGAGAGGAGAGGAGAGGAGAGGAGAGGAGAGGAGAGGAGAGGAGAGGAGAGGAGAGGAGAGGAGAGGAGAGGAGAGGAGAGGAGAGGAGAGGAGAGGAGAGGAGAGGAGAGGAGAGGAGAGGAGAGGAGAGGAGAGGAGAAGAGAAGAGAAGAGAAGAGAAGAGAAGAGAAGAGAAGAGAAGAGAAGAGAAGAGAAGAGAAGAGAAGAGAAGAGAAGAGAAGAGAAGAGAAGAGAAGAGAAGAGAAGAGAAGAGAAGAGAAGAGAAGAGAAGGTAGGTAAAACAAGGGGAAAAAAATGTTGAGTGACAACAACATAATCAAATGTTAATATCTGTGTAGTTGAAAGTCATCTGACTATCAAAACAACTGCCAGTTTGCATTCATTTCTTATTTTCCTTTTACTGAAAACAGATTTTTTTTGCCCTATGTACAACTTTAGTTAAGAAGGACCCCAGACAAATATTAGCTATAAATGCAGAACTACTTTAGTTTTTTGATTGTTTTGCTATGAAGGGTTAAAGTCTTCTCAGACCTTTATTTTTTAGAATTTTCAAACACAAAAAAGAGTAGGAGTTTCTGATAAGGCCCTATTGTAGTTATCATGTGATATAACTACAGCTTAGGTCATGTCGACCTGCTCTTGTTAGAGTACATCATCTACTTAAGAGAAAAGAAAACAAATTGTGTCACATTTTATTCCATCAACTGTTGTAAATGAAAAGGATATTTTGAGAAACTGAATTAATAATACATTAAAATAAGTAGAAAGAAAGGCTGATAACTAAGCATGCGCTGTAATTCAATCCCAGTCCGAACAATGAATCTACTCTTTTGGTAACAGTTCTTTTTAATTATAGAAGTGACAATTCTGAGTGACTCAAACCTTCTCTGTCATCTTGCATACAGACAAAGCCAGTTAAAGTGAAACCAAAGCAAAAATATAGTTTATTCATTTTGCACTCAGTTTACCCAATCACTTCACTTCTCTTTGAAGAATGCAGAAAGGGAGCAAGACCCAGATCTGGTATATATTTGCTCTGGCCTTTTTTTTTTTTTTTTCCGTTTTCTTTTTTTCCTGCTTGTTTGTTTTCCTGTTTGTTTGTTTCAGCATGTAAGGTTCTGTTGTTGTTATTTTAAAAAAAAGATCTTAAGTCATTTCACAGACACAAGAATATTCAGTAACAGAATTTTATAATATGATACGAAATCATCACTAACACTTTCAAGTCATTTTGGGTATTCCTGGAGTCACATACTGCTCCACACAAGTAAAGCATGCAAAATAAAAATTAATGATAGACACAGTGGCTTATCAGAAATGATTAAAACTTTGGCCATCCAGGTTAATGTAATATAAAAGCATTATACAGCATGGAGACAATATATCACAGACCCAAATAAGATTTACTAAAACGTTTCTATTGCAAGTTTCTGGTAAAGTTCTCTGTAAAGATCAAAACGATCCATCTTTTTGTCCCCAGGAACCATTGAAATAAAACGTAGTTCTCAGTGTAACTCAGTAGAGATATATTTGCATCCATGATGGTATATGAAATTACACCACCAGTGGGTATGGTTTGAAGAATATAGAGAGAAAAGCAAAACAGGAGTGTATCTTAATTACTTTCTGGTTGATGACTACTACCAACCATTCGCATCAATGTGTATAACTGCACGTGGATCACTGTTCTGCTTTTTGATACATCTAGGTATCAATGCTGCTAGATTAAAACCAGGATTTGGCAGCAAGTTGCAAACTCTTAAATCATTTTAGAAGGATTGTGCTTTCTGATAGTCATTCTACTATGACTGCCCAAACAACTTTCCTTGTCACTGAGGAATTCACAATAGTACGTGGAACCAAAATTTACAGCTGAAGAAGGGACAGAAAAGCTGAGAATCTGCGGCCAGTCCATGGTGCAGCTTTTTTGCTTGTATTTGTACAAGTAGGGGGACTTTGAACAAAGCCTTGCTTTAAAACATGCCTAAACTTGACCCTTCACCATTAGGTTTAAAGATTAAAACCTGCAAGTGATGAACAAGATCCATGAAGTTACCATCTTCGATAATCTGCACCAAAGTCATATCACATGACTTTATCCTGTAAAAAGGTGGCATATTTCCTGGATAAGCAGAGCAATTGCTCACTTTCAGTGTATCTTGTACACAGTACAGAGGCAATCTTCACAGACCTTGGTGATGGCTGTTTCTTGTGTGGACTGCAGAAATAAATAACAGGTTGCAGAAGAAAGCCCACTCTTCTTACAGTACTCAGGAAAACTCGCTCCATTTGCCTGAATGATATTTTTCAGAATAGCTGTACAAATAATCTTGGATTTATGGAGAAAAAAAAGCACACTGTTTCTTTTTTCTTTCAATGGGAAGAAGAAATTTGGATATAACATCCCATTTTAAATATTTTCAAAATCTGATCTTACTGTGTTTGTCAGTAAACAGCAATAGGAATTTTCAGGATATTTGCTGTTTGTTTATATTGAGAACGTGGTAAAAGATTAAAGAGTGAGAAAGTTTTCTCATTTCCTGTAGGTAAAATTACTCTAATAACAACTTAAAAAGAAGCCTTTTAAAATCAAAGCTGTGTTGCTTCACGTTTAATGAAGGAAAGCTCAACTGTCATAAAGAGCTATTTGACCTAGTCCAGGTGAAGAGAATATTTTATTGCTAGGGAGCAGAAGGGTATTCACGCCTTAGGAATGCATACAATATGTTTTACTCAGAAGCTCTGCTGAGCCATATCCTTCCAGAAATTCTTCATGACCTACTAATTGATCCCAAACCACAGTTTTGGAACTAGATTGTAGCAATAACCATTTCTTGCTGTACACACATTCCTGGTGATGCTGATATAAAGAAAAATCAATCAAGCTTTTAAGAAAGGTCAGGAATAATCCATTGCAGCTATGGTTTGAGGATACAGTACAAGTGCAACAAAGAAGAGCAACACCTCTATCAACATCATGGATTTCTGGCTGAAACACTCCATACCGCCTACAATACATTTGTCATTAGGAGTACTGATGTTCATGGCATCCTCATTTACTGAGAAGATACGAAGCTAATTAAGCCACCATAACTCTCTGAGGAGAGGTAGGATTCACTGAGGCCTGTGGAGCCATCATCAGGAGCCAGCTGGTACCAGCGTTTTTAGGAATCACACAATTTCTTTGTTTAAGGCTTTCACAGAAATTCAGTCAGGAGTTTTAGCAAAGGCTGTTTGTTTAGGGATAGACCAGTGAATATCAATATCCTCTGCATGTGCAGGAGAGTCAATGATTTGATGCGAGATCATTAGAACTGGTTCACTAAGATTTGATGGGTGATGATACAGGTGCCTATAATAATCACAGTGAATCTAAGTATTTAAAGCCAACAGTAAATTCAAGTTCATATCCTTAACTTCTATTCTATTGACTTTTGGTATGAATGTAAACTACTTTTTTGTGCAATACTGTCTCTGCAAGTGGAGTCGTACCATATGATCCATATAGGGAGGGATATACCATGTTATCTTGGACACATACTCTTTGCATTTCAGAAATACTCCTGTCCAGCTACTGAAACATAAGAAGATATTTTTCAGATAGGGAACTCATGCTTTTTATGCTCCTGTTTTTTCACTTCTAGGTAAAAATACGTTCAGTGCCTTCCTGCAGCTAAGAACATGGTCAAATACATCAATTATCATTTTTGCTACTAGGATTTCTTGCATTAATTAAATGAAAAATTCTAAAAAATAAATTAGGAAAGCTAAAAGTGCAAAACACAGAGAGAAACAAGTTAGTTGATCCTAATAGGCAAGAAAAATAACATCACTTGGGTTAACGAAAGGATAACTAATTTAGGGACAAACTTTGCAATGTTACAAAAAGCAGTATAGGATATCAGGAGTGATACAGATTTTTAGTGTTAGACATAAATAACGGGTACAAAGATAAGTACCTGTGCTACATTTA
The DNA here is from genome assembly GCA_037305975.1 of Chrysolophus pictus. NCBI lineage: Eukaryota > Metazoa > Chordata > Aves > Galliformes > Phasianidae > Chrysolophus > Chrysolophus pictus. The sequence continues at coordinate 97,431,719 of CM074576.1, forward strand.
ATTATTATAATGCATCATTACATTGAATATTTAGTACAGAATGAATGGTAAATGAGAAAATATTCAATGTAATCTACACTGAATATTACATTTGCCCAGCTGATCACTGTATATGAAAAATCATGAGGAATGATATAACCCTATGTCTTGAACTGAAAATTCTAAAATGCTTTATGAAGGAGGTTAAATAGCCAAGTACAACCATTTAACAAAACAGTAAAAGGTTGATAGAAGGAGAGTAGACTTAAAACTAAGAGAAAGTGATTCCACAGATGTAGCTACCGACAGAACACGTGGAGAATCTTCACTGCCCAGAAAAGGCCTTATAAATCCCAACCTAAACTGTGCTGCTTTAATAATTTATTAACTAAAGAATTATTTCCTGAGAGAGAAAAAACATTTATCTTAAACTAAGCAAAGGATCTTCATCCCCTTATTTCTGAGACATGCATGCTCAAGGTGAGTCTTGACCATTTTGAGTCCTGACTATTACTTTTTCCGTGGTGATCAGCATTCTCAGCACAAGAACTGCCCCTTTACACAGTAATTATTCAGTTGGTGCTGTCAAAAAGATTCTTTTAAGATTTCAATACTGTTTCTAAAATGACCAAATTAATAGGTTTGACTGTAAAAATGGGACCTCCTTTCCCTTCCTGATCTATATCATATACCCCAACTTTTGACTGCACTGGGCTTGTGGGTGTAAATTGTGACCCAGGCAGGTTCCCTCCTCCAGGGTTAGTGACTGTGCTGCCACCTCATCATGCTATGCAGGTAGCTACAAAGAGTTCCTTTGAGGTAGCAACACCTCCTTGGCTGAAAAGATGGATGTTTCAAGTGCTGTGGTTGGAAAGAAGTAGCAGCTACTGTGGATCAAAAGGTTTCTTCACTGTGCAACCTGCAGATTACTTCAGCCTGTGAACCACTGCACAAACTGAGATGAGTGGGCACTTCCCAACTGCCTGTGACTTGATTTACTGGTTTTGGAGCTTAATTCACCACTCTTGGGAGTTCTATAATTCTTATTTGCAGAAAGCAAAGATGTTTTGATTCTTTGCGCAGTTGGTAATGACTGTGTTATGGCATAACAGAAAGGAGAAGAAATTTACCTGAGAGTATGAATCTTCATTGTATTAACAGTGGATGAAGACCCTTGGCTAGGTTTCCATATTACATATCTATCCTTATTTCCATTTCCTGCTGTTCCACATCTACTTCACATTTTCTACAGGTCATGTTATAGTTAAAGTCATACGTCCATGCTCAAGACTTGCAAGTGCTTTCTGCCAGGATGTATGCAGTAAATGAAGGTGACAGTACTTGACCCCAGGAGCTTACACTAGAACAAGTGCTAAGATAAGTATGTTCAGAAGCTATCACAGAACTCTAGCTGTATGCAAAATGGCTTTCTATTCCTGAAAATGTTTGAAATTATGAGGAAATATATGTAAGAGTTTGTATTCTGATAATATTCCATGAAATAATGACAGAGGAACACACCAAAATTGCTAATAGCTTGGGGATTCTCTTCTGAAACACTGGAAACCTTAGAAGTGAACCGCTGGAGTGCTAAGGACTCACTTGATGGTGTGTTTTTGGTTACTATAAATTAAACTCATACTGTAGCATTAACCAGATATTTTTCCCCGCCATAAACCGAGAAAAGTTTCGTGAAGGAGCTGTCAACGAAACAGGTTGGCACAAATTTCTGTGACTAGGCACTTCCTGATGAAAAAAAAAAAATTCTCGGCAAGTTTCAAACAAACAAGCACTGAAATTAGACAAAAAATAAATGGACTTGGCATGTTAAATCAGCATTGTTTCCAAGCACAAAGCATGGAAAACTGAAGCGCCTACATTTGTTTTAAAGTGAAAGAGTAATTGAATGGCATGTATCTTAATCCAAACAGTATCTTTCTTGCTTTTAATCCCCTGGAAGTGGAAATTTATATGCGCAAGCAGTTCTGCCCAAGTAACCAACCTTAAAATGCCTTTGTATTTAAATAGAGTGGCATCTGACATTTCTGTGTCCATGTGTTATCAGACCTCTGTTTACCCTCTGGAAAGTGCCAGCATAAGGAGAGAATAATGGAAAGTGAGAATTTGCCTGCTGGTTAGAGGACAGCTGGAACTCTGATTTACTATGAAAGTTCAGGATGTCCAAATTAAATCAGGACACTTGAGAGATATGAAGACCTAAATGTCCCCCCAAAGCTTTGGTCTAATGTGATTAAGCTGGCTGTTTTTGGTAATGATAGATACAGTCCAAATGGCAAAAAAATGATAAGTAGATATGATACATTTTACTGTTGTATACTTAGCAGAGTATGCCCCCAGAAGGTTTCTGTTTCCTGCTTCCATTTTCTACTGAATGTCAGACATTTGTAACTTTTGGCACCTGCAGTGCAATCCTCCTTGAGACACACGATGCCCTTAGCTCTCAGGAACATTGTGATCTTTTATTTTTACCCTTTGACTCTCCTGCTGCCTTTTTTTTAAAACAAAACAAAACAAAACAAAAAAAAAGCCCACAAACCTGCTTGTTTTTTGTTGAGTGGATAAACATTGTTTATTCCATTTGTACTGACAAAATAGAATGTGAAGAAGATGTATAACACTATGCAGTGTAGTACTGTACAAGCGTGCCATGCAGCTGGAGTTTTAAATAGGCAAAATAAAATTTCTCCTAAATAACTGAATAGCATTGAGTTGGGACAGATAAGGAATTCCTCTCAGCTATTTTTCTTGAGGATTATTGGTGAATGGTAAGAAAATATAACCTCATTGCTTAGCTTCCACAAAGACAAATATTCATCAAGAAGTGAAAGGGCAAATAAAGGAAAATGTGTGCTCTACAGTCCTGAAACAAGCTCAAAACAAATGAGTTCTAGAAAGAAAATCCATTTACAAGCTCATCATTTTTAAATTTCTGTAATTGTCTGATGTTATTTAAACATCACACACACACATAAATTTTAAGTCAGTGAAAAGTTACCATTCATGGTGAAATGTCTTTTTTTTTGGCATAATTGCCTCTTCTTCCCTTCCACCATGACAGATTGCATTTAATTGAACAGTTTCTGTTTTAGAAATGCCATTAAAAAGGCATATATTCAGATAGTCTTTGTACAGTGTGTTGCCCTTTAAGTTCCTCCTTTTATGTTGCAGTAAATATTCTTTCATATTCTGGTTCTAATTTACTTATAAGAAATGGGGTTCTTACTAAAAGCAAAGATTTTTTTCTAAATATCTACTAATCTTGTTAAGTTGCTTGCAAATTATTTTTTGGTGTTGTTATTTGGGGGTTGTTTTTTTTTGTTTTGTTTTGTTTTGTTTTGTTTTTTCAGCAGACCTAGTGTCTTTCAGACCCTGTACTACTGAATTTTCAAGTCTTTATGGAAAAGTTTAGAGGAAAAACTTGGATCTAGGTGTTTTTGCTTTTGTTGAGCCAAAGAAGACTGTAAAAGCAAATTTTTGCCATGAAAATAATTCTGGCCTGAGAGGAGATAGAAACCTTTAATTTCAATCAAGCAAAAAGAATCCTGACTGAAGGTAAACATCAGATAAAGTTTTAGGTACCCATGTTTTTGCCAGAAGAAAAAATGACGGTGCTTGAGGCACAAGCGTGCACACTGTGACTGACTAAAGAACATGTTTAGTATGCCCTACCTCTCAGTTTATACAAACTAAGTTGTTCTCTAAATACAGCTACAGCCAGGTCAGAAAGCTAGCTGTTCATACAGATGTTTACCAAAACATGCATACCCACACTCCATTAATAACGTGGGATGGAACAAGCAAGACATTGTTGCTATTAAACATTATTTCCTGCCCTGCAGAATTCACTGTTTAAATCTACAACATTTTAATGTCTCATTTTTTCCCTTTTTTATTTGGTAGTGGAGTGGATCTAGCTATACAACAAATTAAAATTGGAACAGCTAATCGTATAAAATAGAATAACTCTAGAATATAGTAATCCTGGAAGCAGCGGGACAGACCTTTGGCTGCTGTAAGCATAGATGGAACTATGATAAATTTACATCTACTGAGAATCTGGCCCATTGTTTACTGGTGACAAAATCTTCACAAATGTATGTGACTTTCAGATGTTATATGTGGATACTGCTGTAAAAGTTTTAAAAACTAAGAGAGAAAGGAATGGTTATCATCAGTGATAAATCTAACACTTGGAGAACTCTGACACTGCTCATTTTTCAGCTGTCTAAATGAGTTGGGATATTTTTTGAGATTTTTTCCAATAATAATGTTATGTACAGAGAAAATAAAATTAACATTTCATTACTATTCATCATATGGATCTCGAGAGAAACTTGAGAAAATATACATTATTTACCATCAGAAAAGTAAAATTTGAAATGAGTTAAAAACAATGACAAAAGCAAATCAAAACAAATAAACAAAAAAAAAGCACCACTAAGCGCTCACTGAATATTCCTCCAGGACACAGACCTAGCAATGTAAGCTGCATGAGACATAACAACACATTAGTTACATAAACCTAAAACTCTTTACAATTAAGGAGTAAACTGGGAAAGAAAATAGAGGAACAAAGGGCAGAGAATTTCTTTTATACTAGAACTTCTCCAAAACTTTGAGATACGAACATTAGGAACTGATCCAAGATACGAGAATATGACTGGAGGATTTAGAATCAGAAAGATTCATGGTCATTGATGAAATTTGCATGAGACAGAGGTCCCTTTTCTGAGCAGAGATGCTATTTGCTTTGGACAAATTCTGTGTTTTCGGACAAATAGAGAGCAGTGCCTGCCAACTCTTTGTCAAACCAAGTTTTTACTTGTCTCTGGAGCTATGGCAGAAAAATAACACTTACAGGCAGAGACCGCCATCCCAGTGTCAAAAATGTTAAAAACTTTGCTGAAGTGTTGAAGCTTAAATCATAAATGCATCACCATAATATTAAACAGAATCTACAAGTGCATGATTTTCAATTATCCAGCAAATGTATAATGTGCAACTTTATTTAGATCTTAACATTGGTACATCATGACACCTCCGCACTTGGGTTTCTTAAAGCAATGCTAAAACTTCAGATATCAGCGTTCACAGCCATTTGCACTACTACACTAAGCAAATGGAGAGCCACCAATCCTTCCATGACACTGTTGACAAAAAAATACAGAGAAGAGATAAACAATGCAAAAGCTTAGAACCAGTAACACATTTGTAGTGTAACGGCACAGTCAGTGAAGGTGCAGAGGACATGTTAAGCAGTTGTAATGACATGCTAACATGGGTTCTGCAAGTGTAATTGTTGGTCAAGGACAGATTGTTGTAAAAATGGTAATAAAAGACAGTATTAGTATCCATCGCAATGAGCCTTCTCAGAACCAATATTAGTCATACGTGCCACATATGCATATTTTGTACAAAGCCAATTAACCTTTTTATTTGGAAACAAGAGCTTTGTTATTGTTGAATACAGCAGATAATACTTTGCAGCAGATAACTTGTAGGATATGTGAGCGGAGTGAGTTATACTTGCTATGCCTATATTCTTCCAGCACTGGAAGATTAAATGTTTAATTTTCTAAATGCTGTTCTACATGAAGGTCAGGAAATTTTGGTGTTGGAAAAGTCAAGACATCATCAAAGTGTTTGCAGTAGATCTATATATATATATATTTTTATTTCTTTTCTAACCACTTCAGCCCTTTCTGGTTTGCATAGCTCAGTCTCTATTAAGGCAATAACAACTTTTAACTGGCTTTACGTAGCATCATATTTGCATGACCAGCAAAAAGGCTTCTAAAAGAAGCAGTCCTTTTTTATTTAAAAAGGTAACAAAGTTGCATTGGTAGACCAGCTTTGCTGAGCAATTAAAAGAGTTAGGATTAAAATATTTCTCCGAGATACTTAATACAGAACTATAAAAATTTCAGGCATTTTTTTTTTTAATCAAAGGCCTGTCTTTATGATGAAGACCACTTGATGCAACAATAATTCATGATTTATTGTGACATTGATGAAGCTAGTTAGGAAGAATGTTATGATCAATTAGGAACAAACAATCTAACAATGGAGTCAGAAGAGCCCTGGCAAAAAAAGTTCTTGTTGTAAGAAGATAGATTATAAAACAAATCTTGAGAAGGTAAACCAGGCTAACAGATCGTCCATTCTGGAGTTTGGGCTTAAGATCCATTCTGTGTCAGCACCTCACTTTCAACCTTCTCATCCCAAGGAAGCGCTGATTATTGTACTCGGCAGAAGCACAGTGAGATACTGAAGGAGACTTAACCTTCTGTTCAGCCCCAACCAGACAGCACTACCAAACTATAATCTCAACAAGGTACAGAACATTACAAGTGTCTATTATCTCTTTCTTTACTCAAAGAGCAGAAAGCTTCTAATCCCAAGTAATAAACTTAACTTTGAAAACAGACATGTAATTGAGTTCTGTTACAGAGCACAAAACAGGTAGTGCTCACTGTTACCCGTAACAGAAAGAGGTCGATATTCAGGGACATAGACAAAAGCTCCACTTTATTTTCAAGAGCATAGATTTCTTTATGAAAGGTCTGCAGAATAAAAGAACCTCTCCCTTCTGCATTCATAAAGTCCAAATACTATTTTCACTGGATTAAGCTGTAAACTGAATCTCTACTGAATCATTATTTCACCTTCCCTACTCTTTTTCCCTCTTCAGGCAGATATTTCAGTGAGAACCAGCTGCAGTCAGATCTCCCATCAGTTAACACCTCCTTGCTTGGATCTCTCTATATTTATTTATTTATTTTATGTGGGTTTTTTAATATTTTATTTCTACTTTGGCCCAAACTCTGCAATCTCCTTTCAAATACTGGGAGAAGAGAAGGATGGGCTGTTAGTAACTTGCAAGCGTTCTCAGCTGCAGGGATGGTGGTTAAAGAGCATTGGCTAATTTCAGCATTGTTTGCAGATCATTTCGGAGTGTCCTTAATATGGTGTTACCAGTGGGGTAGAAGTGCAGTGCTGATGTTACTGCATAAATGCATGCTTTTTTTTTCTTTTTTTTTCTTTTTTTTCCCCATGGCAGATTGAAACAACCCAATTAAAATGTCAGGAACTATCAGTTTGTACATAAATGAGGACAGTAAAGAAGAGGTTTATGAGATGCCAAGATACCATGTTTGCTGCTGATAACAATAATAAATTTTAATAGGTGTTAAAAGTGTTTATTTTTTTAATGGTTGAGATGTAACTCAGAAGTTCAATAAGTTTGTCAATTACATGAGTGCTACAATATGCTCTAAATTTTAGAACAATATTCTATGTGATTCCCAAGAACCATAAAAGGAAAAAATATATATTTTATGGAACCTGGGAATTCAAATCATGTCACAAAAGTGTGTCTCTCCTTTGAAGACTTATGCAGATGGTCTGATTCATGGGAGCCCAACCTTTTGGCCAACAACATTGAGTCAGAATTGTCTTGGGCTACATATCAAATGCATAATATTGTTAATGTATATAAGTAACAAAAATTATTTTTCTATATTTTTATTAAAATATATTTTAAAAGAGGGTAACAAAAAACTAATGGGATGTTTGACCTTGTTTTTGTGAAACTAATGCACAAATGCCTGATTCAGTGGCATTGGTTGCCATTCTTAGTGAGGTCTCGAGATGTTCAGAGATTTTTGATAAAACGCTACTCCTCCTGTCCTTCATCCTTGAAAACAGGTGTTTACAACTGTGTGTGCTGCCAAAAGCAATGACATGAATAAGGCATGACTGTGAAGCGAGGAATATTTTTGTCTGGTAGAGCTTATAGAAGTCTAGTAAAGAGACATGATCACATTTTTCTTTGAGTTGAATGCCTGATTGCAACTCTATGCATTCCATTTGAAAATTCACAGATAGGTGCATTTACGTCAACAGAAAATGGAGTTTCAAATATGTAAAGAATTAACAGTTTTTTCAGCAATCTTGAAACCTGCATATTTTTTATTCTTCACAGAATTGTGTTTAGCCACTGTACAAAAATGTGTAAAAATATTTCTTTATCTTGAGCTTGACACAATTTAAGTTTCAGAGTTAATGCTGCACTGCATCCTCCCCTCCACAGCATTCCACTGTTGCCTTCACAGTCTATGCTCAGTCTGCACACAATCAACTCAAAAAATATCTCTAAAAATTCCGTAATAGTGTTAAAAGTTTACAATTTGGTGGGGCTGTACGACTAGCTGTCCAGGGTCAAACGCAGCCTGTGGGCTGTTTGTTGGACATGCCTGGTCTAATTTCTGCTTCTACATACTTACATACCTTTATGTACCTCTGTTATTAACACTTACATGTCTTGAAATGGACACAGGATTTTAGTTGCTTGCTTTCTGAAAACCATCTCCATTTATACTTTGAATATATCACTGCCATTTACTAAACCTGACGTTCTACATCTTTCTTAGAAACAGGTTGTGAAAATAAGGCAACAGCTGATTCAATTCTCCTCTTACCCTCATTTACAAAAGAGTGACAGCTGGGTGGGTGCCTTCACATGTGCTTTACATACTGAAGCAAGGTGTTTCTCAGACTAGCCATGTTTTCAGACCCCTGGTTTCCTCTATAATCAGTGAAGGTAACTGGACTTTTCCTGAAGTATGTTCAAGCATTAAATTAAATTGTACACAGGAAGAATCTTTGTTCTTAATCTTATATTAAAAGCAGCCCTGAAAATTACAATTGACTTTACTTCACTGAAAAAAAAAAATCTGACATTTGTGATCTTTATTTGCATTTTGTAGTGGAAAAGCATTCTCCCATATAAGTACCATACATAAAATACATACACCAGTGTACATTTTACCTTCTTATAGTTTCACAGAGCCCTTGCTGTGGCTGGGTGTTATCTGCATAAAAAATATCCAAATTTTCCAAACCAGAGAGAGATAATTGATGTCAGCATGTTCAATTTATAAAAGAAGTTTCAGGGAAGAAAGCATAACCGCTAAGTCATTTTCTTAACGTATGCTGAAAGAATGCTCACTGTTGAAATTGACTCAAGGAATAAACCTAAAGCTAACTAATGTTTATAGTTGCTCTACTAAAAATAAAAGAAGTAATGGGAATATGTGTTTCTGTTTGTGGTTTCCATCAAAATCACAAGGTAATCTGCGGTCATCATAAGGCAGATAACATTGATTAATGTTCTCATATAGCAATGGCACCATACATTTATGGACAGACTGGGGAACCTTTGCCAAAGTTCACTAAAAGCAGCTGCAAGGCAGGACTGACTTTTAACCTCTCCTGTTTAATACAGGAACTTCTTGGCATAAAAACTGTGCTAGTAGCATACAACCTGCAGGGTTACCATTACAAAAACAGATTTGGCCAGCAGGATATCTTAATTTCCTGAATAAACTCCTGACACACTACATGAAAGTTATACAGGCATTTCTGGAAACTGCAAGAAGAAGCAAACAGAAGACATGAATTATTAGGGTACTCTAAATAAACATATTTTTTCCTTAAGTTTCTGATCTGTCAGTCTCCCTTTTCATTTGTTACAGGTGATATTATTTGACATGGGAAATAGCTATCTAGTTGTCTACAGTGATGAAAGATGTGCAGATGAGTCCTTATTTCTTCAGACAAATTGATCTCTATACAGTGAGATGGAGATTTTGCTTAGCTAACAAATGTATTGCTAAGGTACTAGAGAAATATTCTTGTTTTTTGTGGAGTCATTTCTGGTTAAAGCTAGGCTGCCAAAAGTGTCTTGTCCGTGAGCTGATAAAGAGTATTGTGGGAGAGCAATGATATTTTCCTTCTCTTTTAGGGCAGGAAAATGGAGAATTATTTAATAAGGCAAGCTCATTAAGGAGGGTGCTTTTTACTCCTCAGAAGGCCTTTATCCATGTCAAATTCCATTTTCTGAGTTCAGTGATATATTATCAGTGTCATTTTCTGGAACAAATGATACTGTAAATAATTCCAGCAAGTGCACTTAATATAGATTTCCTTGCTAAGTGGTGGCGTCTCCCTCCAGGGTTAAAGGTAGAATACAATGCTGTTTATCCTACAGGGAAAAGAAATGACAAGATTTCTTGCTTCCTTTCTTGTCTCTGTATGTGAGCCATTGTGATCCCAGGGCACAAGGTCTATCACATGCCAAAGGGAGAATTCCTGTAAAGAGCCCTTTGTTTCAATGGGGCAGTATCAGTAGTCCATTGTACCATCCATTAATGCACCACCATCATTCCGCTTCTAAAGCTTTTTCTTTTTAAACAAGCCAGCCTCCTTCTGGAAGAAGTGTTTCGTGTGTTTAATCATGTAACTTTGTATTGCAGCATACCCAGTAACAAGAAGTAAAGGAGTGAAAGCAGATAGATACGGAATGTCAGAGCTAGGATAAATGATGTTCACAGAAGAGGCTTCTTATCATTCAGAGTAATCAATGCTGCCAGTGAGGCACTTTGATTGCAGAAGTCTGACTGTCCCCAGATCACTGGGATTGGACTTCCAGAAGTTATACATGTGCATTTATGCCCCTGGTCTCAAGTTTTTGGAGCTTGGGGCTTGTGTGTTTCTTACTCTGGGCTCTCCCAGCCACATCCACTGATGACTCCTGTTTAGTGTCCCTCCAGAGAGCGGCTCTTTCTTCTCCTCAGCAGCAGCAAGGGCAGTGATTGTTGGCACATTTGCTGTTTGGTGCTTCCTTCAGTAAGTGAGGGATGTGTAGTCTTCTGGAAGTTTGGGTGAAAGTACTGCTACAAGACATCAGATGAATGAATTTCCCAGTCAGCTGAGCTGAATGTCACCATTTTATGGATGAATAAGAAATTAGTCATAGCTATGGTGGTGGTCTTAGTTTATTTTCCTCTTATGCAGCTCTGGTTCTAAATCTGATACTTTTGAGAAAAGAGAGAAGCAGTGTTAAAATTATTGCTTTTCATTCAACCAAGAGCTTCCAGAAATCCTTTAGATCCCTATCACAAATCCTCTTATACCTTTGGTATTTCATTCCAGGAAAGACAACAGAAAGATCCCTGGGCAGCTGCATGTGAGCATGTACATGTACAGTACCTCACTGCATGACATTTTTGGCACATAAGATAAAGACAGGGGCAGTTTTGCTGCTTCAGGTACTGGCTGAAAAAGCAGTAGATGCTAACTAGCTTAGCTCTGTGAATTATTCGCCAAAAGGATCCAGAAGATTATGAACATACATTCTTGGTAAAAAAAAATCTTCTGGTTTCAAAAGTGAAAGCTGTTGAAAGGTACTTCACAGAATCATAGAATCATAGAATCCTTAGAGTTGAAAAGGACCCTTAATGGTCATCTAGTTCAAATCGCTTGCAAAGAACAGGGACATGCACAGTTAGATCATATAGCTTGGGGTTTGATCCAGCCTCACCTTGAAAGTCTCTAGGGATGGGCAACAACCAAATCTCTGGGCAACCTGTTCCAGTGCCTCACGACACTCACTGTAAAGGACGTTTTCCTTATGTCCAACCTAAATCTATCCTCTTTAAGCTTCAGTGCAGGAATGCCTATAGATGATTCATCTTTGTATTATTTACAGACAGATGAAATAAAGCTGTGTTGCAGAAAGGTTAGGCATTTCTATCACAGAGAAGGAATAAGGCTCTGCTGCCTTTGGTGCATACTGTTAGAAATGCTAAATTTCAAATTGCAACCTTGAATCTTTTTGCTTTTCTCTGAGAAGAAACTAGGCTTGTGATAGTGACATGAGTGTGCTAACATGGGTAATATTTTCTAGAACTATTCAAAATGACAATAATGCTAACATGCTTACAGATTCAAAATAATAGATTACTTCAGTGTTTCAAGTAAATTTGTTGAAAAAAAAGTAAATTTACCTTGCTCCCAAGAACTCCTCTGCTATATCACATGTGCAATTAGATGTAAATGAACAACTTTCAAACAGTGGCTCTAGTAGCATCCTCCTTTTCAACAGGCACATTTTAATCAAACACCCTCTTAAAAGATTACCACCACAGGGAAACTCTCTACTATGTTCTCTGTGTGAAACACAAGTATGAACATTTGAACAACTTTCACCTGAAAAGTCAGCTTGATTACATCAAAATTAATACACAAAACGCCAAGTAGCCCTTCACTTCTGGTCTATCTATCCATCTGCCTTTTTTCAAATGATTCATTCTGAAACCATCTGAAACATGCAAGATTCATCAGTGTTGCGCGGGGCTTGTGTGCATGCACAACTCTGAGGATGTGAGCTGTGTTATAGACTTCACTGAAACTGTTCACTTGCTTGAAACTTGACCAGCCTGAATAAATTGCCAAAGTTTTATTTCTCTTCTACCCAATGGACCAATTGGATTAATTTTGTTCAGGCTTAAGGGTTTTTTTTTTCTCTCTCTCTGTTGTAATATCTGTCTTGGCTTCCTTCTAATTCTTTTTTTTTTTTTTTTTTCTCTTTTCAACTTAGTATAAGCGTATACCCTCTTAGGGGAAGTTTTTATACTCCTTAGCAGATTTTAATGGATTACTTTGACTATGATATCTTTATAGTACACAATTGGGCTCTAAGCTACAACCAGTGCTTATCAAAGCCATCACAATGTGAATAAATATGTTCAACAACAACATCCATAATAAAGTTGAGAGACTATTAACAGTATCAGATAGTCTTATATACCCACATCAAAGACGCTGTTTGCTTAATGGCAGCCTCAAGAAGTGTATTTGTATTTTCACTGTAATGAGGAATTCAGCAGTGTACAAAGGAAGTGAGGAAAATGTGAAGGTTTTTTTCAGAAATTTTGAAAAGAGAGGCCTTAAAAATTTGACTGTTTTTCACTTGCATGCCCATCTAATAAGTTGTGTGTTCCTCTAGAATAGCAATACAATGAAAATATCTCAAGGAAGAGCTGCAAGTATATACCATATGACTAGAATGGTAATTAACGTCTAATTAAGGGCATTACCATGACTTGGGATCATTCCTACTCCTCCATTATCAATAGAATTTAACTTCTGAGACTTTTTTCCTAAGCATTTCAGAATAGATTGACTTTCCATATAGATTACAATTGGAAAATACAAGCATGTCGTGTGGCTAGCACATAAATCTTGGTGTATTCAAACTGAGTGTGCTTTATTTCTCTCTAAAAAATAATGCCCACTTTCAAAAGTAAAGAAGCTCTGAATAATCCTCTTTTTATATAAGCATAGCTAGTAAGCAGAGCAGAATAAAGATGCCTTAATTCCACTAACAGTTATGAAAAGATCATAGCATACTGTGACCTTTAGAAATGCTTCAGTGACCACTGCATCAGGCTGTAAGTCCAAAGTGGGAATTCTTCAGACAAGATTTTGGCTCTTTCACTTATATGCCTAATTTTGCCCCATTCATGTTAACATTTTTGTTATTGACTTTAACAAGGGAAGAACAAAGCTCCTATATGGAATAAGCTCACAGAAATTAATAGATAGCTATATCTACAATGAAGAACTGAGTTTAGCTGTGCATTTTTACTTCCTGGCATCTTGATTTTCCAAGGACATTCTTTTGCATTTGATGTTGGTGCCAATTAGAGAGAAGGTAGAGGTAGAATTTATAGCACTGCCATCAATAAAACTCTTACAGAAGCAAATGGGAAATATGTGCATGAATTTGGCTGAGTATCACTGTGGCAGAAGACAGCCAACCTACTGATTATTTTCAGTTTGTAGATGGGCTAAAAGCCTCAAGAAAGCAGTGAAAGAGAGATATCTGCTCAGTAACACTTTAAAATAACATTTTCAAGTGAAATTCTTACAACAACACTCTGCGTAAGATTCAACAATACAAATCTATAATATTCTTCTGCCATTCAAGGTCATGTTAACCTTCTTGAAGAAGAAGCCAAGAACTCCTTAAGTTAATCATCCTCTACATTGAAGCTGGTGCTTATTTGATTCTGAGGTTTTGTTCAAGACGGAACAAGCATGTGAAAAATTGGTGAAATGCAAGATTTCATTTACACAAGGTCAGACTGACCTAGGTTTCAAGTGAGGTTCGAAGTATTATTGGTCCTTCACGCAAGGAAAGTTTTCTGCGCAGTTCATTTAAATATTTAAGATATCTGTAAAAGAGTATGTAAAAGATAATTTTATTCTCGCTCTGCTTAGGAAGATCAAATAACTGTTAATACTAGATAAAACTTATGTGAGCATTAGTCTCCAGAACAACCTGGGTAATGTGCAGTATTCTCAATACGCAACAGATTATTCAATGAGGAAATACATAGACAGTGGCCACATCTAGCATAGATGCAAACTGTCCAGCACTGTGAGCTCGGATATGTCTGCTGCAGACCTGGGCCACTGTTTGCTAAGACAAGTAAGTGTACTGAAGATAGACAATTTATATCAACTTTAGAACTAGAACAAAAAGTTTTGAGTATTCAACTTTGTTTGTGATTGAGCTCGAAAATACAGGCAATTTTATTGAAAAAGGGGTCACATCTTGAGCAGAACATCTCTATAACAACTTAGAAGAAATCTATGCTCTGGTATTAGTATCCACTGACTCAGACCTAAACAACCAAAGTATACACAGGTAAAAAAAGACTCCGGCTTGAGAATTAACAACTAATTTTATATTAAGTTTGACAGAATAAGAACAGTAGTCAATAACTCTAGCAAACAGCATGATTTACATATCACATTTAATTATACACAGAGTCTTTAATGTCATTGTTAAAAAGGCACGTTAAACTTCTCTTATTATAAATATTTTAGCAGTAACATAATGGACTGAATCGTTATGTGTAGCAAGACCTTTTTCTTCATATTCTCCATCTGTCCTACCTGTCAACACGTCAATAGATAGGAAAGGGGCAAAGACTTTAAAGATAAATGGACAGTATGAGACATCTAGCGTAACTGATAACTGCACAAGGCAGAATCAGATTTGAGGTGATCTTTTTGTAAAAAAGTGTTACACTACATTGAACCAGTTACTCACTCTTAGCTTTTAAATGTTTGTCAGCTACTGTAATTGAAAGAGGAACACAAGAGTTGTGACACGCTGTGACAGTTTTCCCTTAAGCATTTCCATAAGTTAGAGAGAGATGAGAAATCTTCGATGCACGGGTCTCCTAATACGTTTTTGTTTTCCTTGAGCTGAAGGTTAGTAGGTAAGCTTGAAATCCTAGTTGAAGGAAGTGCTGCATTGTTCCTTGAAGGCAGATCCCTCACCATGGAAGCAGTCCCCCAGCTTTTCTGGGAGTACAGATACTCCTGCACACCTGTAGAGCACAGTTTTCTCCACTGGCTAATGCCAGAATAGAGGAGCCTCCTCTGCAACCAACCCCAATCCCACACCACTTTGGCAAGGCTTGTGGTGTGAGCCAGCAGCAGCTCTTTGTACTGAGGGAGAGTACAAGCTTAGCAGCTGTACTTGCTACTTTGCCTGCTCAGTCATTTGGTGAGCTTTTACTCACAGAGAACCTTGCAGAGAGGCCAAGAAGTCTGCATCGTTTGCCTTTAAATCCAGGGCTTGTCTTATGACTGCAAGCCAGTGCATTATTTATAAAAGGCATATAGCTCTCTTCTTTTTAAATACAGCCCATCCTATTCCAAACACCTCTCTAAATTGAATATTGTCTTATGCACCTTGGTTGTGTGTGGAAATATACTGCTTCAAGGTAAAAGGAGAGGAACTGAATTATTATCCTGAAGGCTGTTTGTACACTTCCATGATCCACCCACTCATCTTACCTTGAGGGCAATGAGAATTGCATGGGCTGGTCAAGAACAGAGCAAAGTACTTGAGTGCTGACTGACAAGGTTGCCCCTTCCTAAGTGTTTGCTCTGAGCTCTGATCTCGGAGCACTATTGATACTCAGCAGTGAAGCAGAACTGCTGACGTTCCCACTGGGCACCATGCAGAAGTCTGAACATCCCCAGAGCATTCTCAAATTGGAGCCAGAGTTCAAGGAAGAAAACTTAAAGCAGGAATTTTTATCTTAAATGAAAGATGTTTTCACTCTGGCTCCTATTGAGTAATGTACTTAAACATGCACCTAACTTTGAACATGAAAACCCTATTGCATACTAGAAGGGTAGAAGTCAGATGTCTGACTGAACTTTACTTGCTGAACTTAGGCCTATATCAAGATAAAAACATCTGAAGCACCTCTCTTTATTAAAAATATATTTTTATCTACCAAGAGCTGGTATCTTCCTCATATGACAGCAGAATACATTTCTGAATAGCAGTTTCACAATCTCACTTTTACTAATGACACTGTAAAGCAGTGGCTATCATACAAGTTTTAAAGCATGCATATATAGAATGAAAGCTCTGTTACAAAAACAACTATCACAGTTCACCCTACAACTCTTCTTTTAGTATATCTGTATGTGTTTAATTTGCAAAACACAAAGAGTAGAATCCTGGCACCAGCAAAATGAGTCATTACTTTCCCATGGATTTCAGCAGGAGATTTCTCCTCACATTTCTAGACAGCAGTTTGACTGTTTACCCAGTTTTTTCAAAATGTGGTTTAAACTTTACCCATTTCTCTTCTCACTAACATCGTCCTTTATAAAAATGAAAAAATAACTATGGTTATAAAATGAAAAACTGCACATTTACATTTATGGCTTCTGTTAATCTATTGGAAATACTTCTTTGGAAGTTTTAAAATCAAATTAGAATATAACCTATAACTAAAATATTGCATTAATCCTTCGAAATACACTTGAAACAAGTAACTGTAAAATAATCTGCAAAAGTAATTTTGAAATAGTTGGTCATCCTTTGGAAGAAAAAAGAAGAAAAAAGAAGTTATGTTTCACTTGTAATTGTTAAAAGCATTGAGACAGTGAGAGTAACAACATGGCATGGTCCAAACTACAGACGGACACACAGTGAGTCTCTGTAAGGATTCTTGCAGTTGTCACGTGCTGCTGAAATGTAAAAGGGCAAATCAGGGATGGTGGCACCAAAGATGGTAAATTCAAGGCAGTGTTTTAAAAGAAAATGTGGGATGGCTTCTTAACATCCAGCTGGCATGTTGTGTAAATCTTTCTGCCCTTCCTCCGAATGCATCTCTCAGCAACTGGAGATGTATGTTTAGTGGGAGTGAGTGGCTGGGTCAAGCTGGTTGGAAATGGGGGCAATAAAGAGGTAAAAATATTATACCCACATAGATAAGGTGGAACAGGGAATCAAGATTGGAACCATATTTCTCTAAGGGGATGCTATCAAAGGGTGGACTATCACTGCAAGGTCATTTCCTATACCTAATACAGGCCTTACAAAAGCAAAGTACCGTCCAATCTGATGTGAGATACCTATGTATACCATGCATGCGGCACAAGTGTGGATATACTGAATAATGCCCATGATGTGCAAAGCCTTAGACTCTGAAAACCCTGGACTAGGATTAGGCAGAGACAAGACCTCCCTGCCTCACCTGAAGTCACATTCTACCTCCAGAGTGGCACAAACCCCTTTGTGTTATAAATTAATTGAATCAAAAACTCCACATCTGGGAAAGTCTCTCAGGGGGTGGGCTTCCTGATCTGCCAGCTAGACCTCTCTGCTGACACTTTCAAACAACGCACCTTCAAATCCTAGTCTAGACACAGCTTTATGTGAGCACGAGATAAGAATCAGCCCCTGAATGGTTTTTTTGTTATATAACTGATGAAGCACAGGGAGTTAAACATTTGCAGTAGTTGGTAACATTCCTAAAGCATTACGTTTTCAGCAAAGTGGATTATCTTGTCTCACTTCTCTCTGATGAACAATCAACTGTGATCTTGACACATGAATTTATTATGCTTGGGTTAGACAAACTAAGCCTTAATAAACTTCAGTTAGAAACCCCACTTTGTGTTTGTGGAGGGAAAATTCAGCACTCGGGTTGCCTGACAGGGGTACAAGAAATTAAATCAGGCTTCTCTACTCTTATCTAGCTTAGCCTGGATGTCTTTATAGCGAAGATGTGATTTTTTTTATAGGTTTTGTTAGATATTTGATTGCTTTGTTGGAACAGTTCCATAGTATCTGACTGAGCTGACCTCCAGATGTATCTCCTCCAGGGCATTATGTTCTGTTTCACATTATCAGCTGCATGTTCCAAAGGTTAGGTTGTGAGAGCTGGGTGGGGCTTCTAACTCCTTTTTCCAGCTCCAAAGATTACAGCGTGCCTCTTCACATATACCCATGGTTAATTCTACCCAATAGTGAAAGAAAAAGCAATACAAATTCAGCTTGATTTAATAGTTACAGTCATGATTTGTGTGTGATGGTGTCACTTTATTGAACATCAATTTGATAGATAATGGAGAGCACGTGCCCAGCTTATTCTGAAAGTTTATTCACTCCTACATATCCTTTGAGAATGTGCAGAAACTAATATATGGAGCAAACTCATCTGGTGTAAATCAGGTGTCTGAATTGACAACGGCAGTAATGGACAAGGCAATAATTAACATACATAGATATTTTGAGGTGTGCAAAGTAATACAGTTACACTGCTGGAGAGTCATTGCTTTGCACTAGCTGAGGATATGGAACTGACAAGAAATGGCTATATCTACTAATTACCAAAGCTGCTAATGTATTTCAAACTAACTGTTTTTATATCACTGGAAAATTACAGAAGTGCTAGATACAGGAAATGAGTCATCTAGAAGTTTTTGTGATTTTTTTCGGTCAGAAAAGTGAGGCTGTGTTTTGCATTGTGGCAGTCCTCATTAACATTAAATCCCAGCCTGACACAGATCAGCCTTCTCTCTGAATTAGATGTCATCACCACAACTCTCAGATTGGGGCAAGATAAAAGGTTGATTTTGTTGTTGTTGTTAAACCTTCTGGCTTAGTATGAAGATTCATGCAGCATGCTTTTGAGACTGTTACAGTTTCAGGCAGTCACACAGAAAGAAGCAATTAATGACACCAGAGCTGGTATTTTCAAAAGCAAATCTTTTTTAAGTAGCAATAGCTGAAAGCTGTACTTTAAACCTGGTGGCTCAGATAGCTTCTGGTTTCTTATTTATGTAGAAGGTATTGAGTGTTGCTGTCTTTTGTTCTGACAGATTCATGTCTTGTATCACTTCAGTCACAGGTATGTCTTTTCAAGGATTCAAGTCACTGAAGGTAAAATCCTCCCAGACATGAGGACTCCAAAGTCTTTCAGAGCGTGGCCAAAAGTTGAGCTAGCATTCTTGCCCAGCTTCTATTTTGTTAAAGTTAAGGCTCTTGTATATTCTGAAGGATAGATTGTTTGTATTTTATTTATTTATTTTTATTCCTGGATCAAGTTTTTTTGATACATTATTGGTAACTGTTGGCCTAACTATTGGTAGGACTCAACCAAGTAAGAACATTTACAGGGATTTTTAAGAGTGAGGTCTCTGCCCTGCCTTGCTGATATTACTGATGGCAAAGTAACAGTGAAACTCTTGGGAATTTTTCAGGCATTTCTCTATGTATTTGCATGTACAACACAGAGCACTGAGATTTTCTGGGAAATAACTAAATATTACTCATGTCCCTGAGAGAGGTTCCTTTCATACAGTTTTGGGTTGGAAGATAAGCAAGTGAGCTCAAAACTGTTCATGTTCTTAGAATAACTTGTTTAAACAAAAAGCCAGTAATCCTGAAAAACAGATGGAAACAGAAGCATGTAGGCAATTCTTTTGCTCTACTCCAATTCAGTGCTAGAGTGCCAGGAGCCACATTACCTCAAGATCTGAATGTAGTCCATACAAATAGAAATAGGATTTATAAAAAATACATACTTACATGACTCTTCGGACCAGCACCTGACTGTGACCATTCCCCTCAAATAAAAAGGACTGTTAATCATGTTGCTTTCACATTTTAAGCCAAAACCTGATTTTAGTTGTGTTAACATCTATTTATCTTCCAGGTGACAAGTGATATCATTTTATAATGTTAATCCATTTTGACAATACATACAGGATATCTTCATAAGAACCAGACCTTAAAGTAAGACTTGCTATTGACCTTTACCACTTAGTTAGGCTGTTTTTATAATTTCATAGAATCATAGAATGATATGAATAAAATATAGAATCATATAATTTCATCTTGATTACCTTTACTTCAGCTACAAAGGGTCACAATAAATTAGGAAAAAAAAAATTGGCCTATGCCAAAAATTCTGAGATATCTAATGCCTCTTGAGCAGACGTTTTAAGTTTTAAATGGCAAGGTTGGTTATAGGTGACTTGTTCTCATATCATTCAATACTGCTGTGCCTACTTTTACTAGCTGGAAATAAATCATTATGAGAGAAGAAAAAGTATTATTTGGTGTTAAGCCAGATTCCCTTTTTTTTTTTTTTTTTAAATCCATTCCTGTTTATTGCCTTGGTTTTACTATCCACAGGATTGGCTGTAACAGCATTTAAATATCTAATATTTAAACAAGTCATGACCAAGTTACTGAGGTTGTCCATTTCTTATGTTTTTCAAATATTCACAGGGAAAATAAAAATACTAAGCCTGATTTTTCATTGTCTACACAGTGAGTAGTGTTCATGCAAGATGAACACAACATGGAGGGGAAAAATCCAGCTTGGTAGCATAATGGATTTACTTTGAACTCATCACAATAATTACACAAGAAGATGAGTGATGAAGAATCAGGCTCATTACTCTTGAGAAGCAACTATCTTTTAGCCAGTACTGCATATCAGAGACATAAAGCCCCTGGTTTATTACAGCGATTACTATTAGTCCAGTTGCCAATCCAGAAATCATATTTGATTATCTAATGTTCAGCAGAATATTAATCTATTTCCCTTCTTAATTCTTCCTCTGTGCTTCTATAGACAGGTACATTAATCTATTTGCCAAGAGCAATCTCTTTATCTATGCAAAACTAACATGATTCTTCACTCTTATCAGTATCAGCATCTGCATATATGTGGAAGATAAAAATGTTTTCTCACCCCATTTTTTATCGTTCTCTGCTTTGAGGGTATAAGATCATCTTTAATTGCTTAGTGAGCAACAAATATCTGACAGTTAAGTTTGAGTGATTAAGAACTATACTTTTTGACAAAGCTAATATGTTCTTGTGTTTCATGTCTGTCAATTTTTAGGAGTTTAAGCATATTAATACTTCACTGAAGAATCATTAGAATACCTAATTTTGGCAATATCTAGTGTTTGTCATTCACCAGGTAGCACCAAGCTAAATTTCTAAACCTGGAAGATACTAAGATACTAGATAAGTCCCATCCTGGGAAGGTAAATGGTAGTGAAAACAGGATGAGTTCTTTGGGAGAAAGTTTGAAAAAGACAAGCTGAACCAATTCAATAGCTTGCTGACAACAGAAATGGGTGTTCTTCTTCCTCCCCTTTCCTTCCTTCAGGCACTTCTCTGATCTGTCAAGCAGATTAAGAGTGATAAAATGGCAGAGCGAATCGTCTTCTGGGGGCCTACTGACCTCACCAGAGGAATTTCACCATAATCTCTCGGGAAGGCAGGAACAAGACCACAGAGACACTTTGAAGTACTTTAGCAATGGGAGAAGGGAATCTAAAGTTATATGACCATTAACTTGACTAGCAGACTAGGTTTTCATGCATAGATTAAAGAGATTGGAAATTGTGCTTAAATTTTTATTTTGGTAGTGTTTAGCTGTTCAGTTCATCTCTGTGAGGTATCCAGAGCTCCTACTTAAGGGAGCTAAATAAGTGAAGTAAGAGAATTTTCTCATCTGTTTGTCAGCCTATGAGTCAGCATGGTGAAAGGATGTGAAGAGTGACTCAAGTGAATCCTTGGATGACATGTTAAGACAAAGTTCTGACCATTTGTGGTCATTATAGATCCCACTGCTGTAATTGTACCTGTAAAGTGCAAATTCTGATGACTCGGCCAAATGCCCCATCTAAAAATTACATTCTTCCTTCCAACATTCCAACTGTGTTTCAAATGGATACAACAGTCTTTGTCTCCAAAACTGCTATGTTGCTGTAGACCACTAAATTCTACACTGCCGCAGTAGATCAAACAATCATTATGTGGTTTCTGTATCAGCTTGTAAAGGAAAGCAGCATTTTGTGAGATGAAAGGCTCTATAAAAATGTAAACTACTAATACTTTTGAGTCTGCTCACTGCAATTCGAAATCTGGCCAGTGGTAAAAAGTATAGTCAGCTGACACAGTGTTGAGTGGTTCCATTAAACATAGAAGTGAAACATTTCTCACAGCATGCTTAGTGTCACGAACGAATACGTTTGATGTAATAATCATATTCTTATATACATTGTGGTACAGTCTCTGTCTCCTGTTAGGTCAGTTTCTCATCAGATATATGCTGCATATGTTAGAGGTCCTACAGGATATGCTCTTGTGCTAAGCACAGAAAAATAAAGCAGTAGCCTACTTTCAGGCCAGTCCAGAACAAAAAGATGCTAGATGAAAATTCATTGCTCTGTCAACTCAATAGAGCAGTTTAGCTAAAAGAATAGCACAGTCTTACAGGACACAGGATGTGCCGTCTATGTTAAAATAAAGCTATTCTCCCATTTGGTGCCAACTTTGAACACTTAGAGAGATAACATAAGAAAAGAGCACACCTATAGTAGTATTTCTCCAGATTCTCTCAGCTTCCAGCAACGTGCAGGTCAATACACAAAGAAACAATGCACAGAATGGGTAAACCAGTGGCACGGAGAAATGATATACAGATGTAGCTGATGCTGAAAGTGCAATTTGCATAATATGGTAATGTGGTATTATAGTCCCAACTACATACATGATCAAAGCTCTCATTGTAAATGACAATGCAAATTAATTTTAGGCTCATTATTATTAATTGAACCTGAATAGAAATCAGATTCAGTAAAAATAGAATAAAGAAACAAACTGAAACTCTGTAGGGAAACAATCATTAATATGATTATTCTCTCTGATTTATAGCTAGATACATGATCCTCATGCTTGTGTTTCTCCCTTTGCATTCCCTGGTATGATTTCAGATACAAATTCTCCATTATTCTGCAGCTCATGCTTTTGGTTTCTCTGTTGATGTTCATGTCACTCTCTCAGCATGCTTTCTCAAATGTATTATTAAGGTCTGCATGGTCTAATAGGTTGCCATTACCCTGAGTTTTATTCATCCCTTTTCCAAACTAAATCAAATTTGAGCTTGAATAATGCTGATAGGGACATTTGCCTAAACTAAGTTTGTTACTGCAGTAATGGGGTTGTTTTTGTGAATTAATGGATCATTTATTTTTTAAAAACAGAACACCAGTACATTCCTGCTGCTCCTGCCCCTTCTAATAACTTTTTAATGGTGATATTTTGTCCTGCTGCAATGGTTTCTAGTTTCTGCAGTAGCTTATTCCTGGAGACACGGTGAGGATAAAATACTGGGATCAAGCCATTATCCAGCACTGAAGTTTCTGTCCTAAAGTGGACTTTAAATCATTTAATCACATAATGTAATTACATCCTGATTTGACTAAATGTACTTTAAACTAGTGAGACAACATTTATTTTTCTTTTTTAGGTTGTATTAGAAAGGGTGATTTTCAGTGACTACAAAATTATTTAGCACGAGTGACTCTCATTAATAACCATAAGAACTTCTTATCATTAAATCCACCATAAGGATACGAGTATCATTTATTGCACGAAGAATATTTTAGCTTTATCATAAACTTAATTTCAGTATGAGATTGGGTACTGATTGCACACAACTGTAGATGCAAAATAATATTAATTTTCCTTCTAAATTGAGCTAGAAAAAAGAGAGCAGATAAAATTCATGATCTCTTTTATGAGAACATTCCTCTCTGTCTTTGGTAAGATATTAACAGCTTCATCGTGGCATAATAAAGGAAATACCATTTTAAGTAATAATTAATATTTTTATTTTCCGTATTATTTTAATTTTCCTTATGATTAACCTTATGATTTGCTTACATGTTATTTTGTAATAAGTATTAATGAAACTGCATACTTTTTTTTTTTTTTTTTTTGCAATTTATACTGCAATGATACTCCTCATTCAGCAGTAAGCAGCATAGAACAACTTCTCTTTATACCACAGAGCACACCAGTTGAAAACCAATCACTTACTTTCCCAAAGTCACTTTGGAAAATGTGTTGGAGGGATGTTGCATGTATATCACAGCAGTTGCTTTTGAACCAACACAACCAATATATCATTGATCTAATACATCACCTACAGTGAGCAAAGATGGAATGAAAATGGGAAGACTAAAGGGGAATATTTCTGTCCCTCTTTCTTGTTGCTTCCTCACACTTTTATCCTGATTTATTTGAGATGTTCCTACCGTTTTTCTGTGGAGGGAGATACAGGCAAGGAAAACCTGACTCTTTTCCCATTTTCAAACACAAAAATCTTCTGCTTGGGAATTTCCCACTACCAAATGTGCCTGTTCCATGTATAGACACCAATAACCATAGAGCCTACCCAAAAGATTGATTTTGTCAATTTTATTCATGATATATGATGTTTTCTTTCATATACTTACTGAAGTCAACAGGACTTGAGGCAGAGTACGCAGATATTGATTTTGAATGTCGGATCAAATTCTCCCCATTTCCACTCCTCACAGATTTTACACTATTCAGAAATGGTGGTCGCTGCTTTAACAGCTCTAAAACGAGATGCTGCAGGTATCCCTAATTGACAGGTGCAATTTTACTGATGCTATGCAGCACAAGATGTCCAGTCTTATTATGTTTCAAGAGATAGGAAATGCAACTTGGTATCTGAATGCACAAGAAGGAAGGAGTCTTTCAAAGTTCAAGGTAAGTGCCATTATTTTTAGATTGTTGTAGCAGGAGAGAGCATTTAATGCTCCATTACTTAATTTAAAGACAAAAACATGCTTATCATTTTTTGATGTTTCCTACAAAAGTCAACTGTGGAAAACAGTACATGCTGGGATATAAATTAATTATAAACTGTCATATTTATGTGCTTTTGGCTTCTCCCTCCTCCGAGAAAAACAGGGAATTAGAGGAGCTCACTTTAAGTACTGTAAGGCTGCAACAAGATCTTCCCTGAGCCTTCTCTTTTCCAATCTATACAAGCCAAGCTCCCTCAAACTTTCTTCATAGGAGAGGTGATCAACTCTCTGATCATTTTCATGGCCCTCCTTGGGATCCGCTCCATGTTTTTCTTATGTTGTGGGCCTACCGCAGGCCCCCAGTACTCCAGATGGGGCCTCATGATGACAGAGTAGAGAGGGACAATCACCTCCCTCACCCTGCTGGCCACCCCTCCTTTGATGAAATTCAGGATACCATTGGCCTTCCAGGCTGCAAGAGCACACTGGTGGCTCATGTCCAGCTTTTCATCCATCAGGACCCCCAAGTCCTTCTCCACAGGGCTGCTCTTAATGAGTTCTTCTCCCATTCTGTACTCATACCTCAGACTGCCCTGACCCAAGCACAATACCTTGCATTTTTGGCCTTGTACAGTCTCACTAGGTTCATGTGGACCAGCTCATCTGGATTATCCCAATCCTTCTGGATGGCATCCATACTGTATCAACTGTACCACTCAGCTTAGTGTCCTTGTCAAACTTGCTGAGGGTGCACTCGATTCCACTGTCTATGTCACTGATAAAGATTCACCAGCAACTAGGGTCATAAAGACCAAAGGGAAGACAACATACATGACAGAAGATGCTATGAAGAGCCCTCCTAAGCAGAGCTATTGAGGGGAAAAGTAACTATGCAAAAGACTAAACAAAATAAACATATGTAGAAGAAAAAGCATATGTTCACTGCCCTCAAAATTAGTCTGTTGACCTTGTTTCCTGAGGCCATAATTTATGTCAATCATTCAGCAGGATTTAAAAACTACATAAATATTGATGAGGGCAACAGCATACTCTCAAGATAGAAAGGCAGAAGACAGAAGGTTTTCTGTAAGCCATACTGGAAAATATATACCTTTTTATGTTGTAGAGAATAAGCCAGTTCCTAACTATCAAAAGCAAGGAAGAATTTTTCCCTGAGAACACTTGTTTATTCCTTCTTTACTTCCTTGCACTTTCTCCAACTTTCTGCTCATTAATGGTATGAGGATGGAGAACATGGGTCACTGGGGTCTGATCCAATACGGTGATTCCTGTAGCTCTACTGAGAATAAATATTAAATAAATAAATAGAACTCCTGTGACATGCAAAAGAAAGGAGGAGAGCACTCCAAAGGTCAGAAAGCCCTCACAAAGTTTATTCTTGATTACCCACTCTATTATTTTTTCACATGACTTATTTCTGCATACTTTGACTGCCTCATGCCTTTCAGTCTCATAGGAATTTTTCAAATAAAATGTGTTTAGCCTTATATTGCACATGACAAACTGCAAAGTCCCATGCTAGATATTCAGGTATGTGCTCATATCCTGGTATGATCTCATTGTAAGGAATGTGAGTGTGACTTTTCAGCATTATAAACTGAAATCAGGATCTAGTTGTAGGCTGCTGCATATCATGTAAATACCGTCTCTATGAATTTCAGCTCATGTCAATACATCTTCATAGCCAGTGCTGGAAAGCACAACCAATTACTGTAGCTGCTTACAGAGCACAGGAACAGATTATTTAACTTTACCAGCCTCTAAGGATGACAAAGCTGAATTTTAGCTTTAGTTAAAGTTTTGCTGATTACTCTTGACCTTTCCAGGACAAAGCCATGAAGGTCACTGGAGTCACGTTTTTTTCACATTCTGCTTGTCTTTGTCATTCTCCTAATAGTGCAGAGAACTAGAAACAAGAGCTGGGTGGTGTTTTTTTCCCCCTGCCTGGAAATCTATTTAGATTAGTCACCAGGTTTTCCAGTCTATGGTCATTGAAGGTCATTTGGTTTATAGCTGAAATTCTCAATTGAAACCTCATCTTGTAATCAGAAGTTAAAGCCCAAGTGAGGTTTTGTATCTCCTCTGAAAAGGTAGGTTGTTGTATGATTAGCTTCAGAATGTTAAATGGACTGTCTGTGTAATGATGGGTAATTTTGGGGGGCTTAAATTGCACTGTGAGAAGACTTGTCTTGAATAATAAGTATTGGACTATATTATAAAGAACAGTATTCTAGGCTTCTCCTAAATGCTAATTCTATTACACATTAACATTCTCATTGCTGTAAAATGGCAAAAGGCAAGCCAGCAAGATTCAAAAATCTTGCACAGTGCATTTCACTTATAGGCTATTCCTAAGAGCAAGCTGTTTCCTGAAAATGTCCCTTAAATAAGCATCCACTTAAGGTGGTCATCATTATATAGTGAGCTTCGGCTAATAGTTGTTCCACAGCCTTGCTTGCTGTCAAATACAGAGTATTTCTTGTGATCTATGGAGTAATGTAACTTGGTCTATAATCTTTACAGTATTTGTAAAAACCAGTTCTTGCCCTAAGTTCATCACCTCTTGCCCTCAGTATGAAGTATCTGTCACATAGTGTAGGTGCATTCCTAAAGGCAGTTTGTGAAGTCTGGGGTCTAGTATACTCTTTGTAGATGTATATTACTAGAGAATCTACGAAATCACTTTTTTATTTTAAATTTTGTTTGGTCCATGTGCAGTTAGAACTTAAATACAAGTATCTCTCTAGACATACATATACCAATACTGAAGACTGTGTGAAGGATTAAACACAGCCCTGCCATAGTATTGTTATGAATGCTACTAATTTGTTTTCTTAGTGCAGATCTCCTTACCCAGAAGTTTATCTTTGATTTCTTCATTTTCATTAGTCCTTAGGTTCCAAGCTTCAGAGATCACCTCACCCATACCTTTTGCATCTTCAGCCTCTCTGTTTATCCCAGCTCATGTCTGATTTTCTGTGTGTACATTTCATCTCTACACTGTTGCTTAGATACAAGCAGGAGGTTATCTTGTGTAGGATTCAGTGTTAGATGTTACCCTGCATGGTTGACATCTCAATGGGTGTCACCCCTTGCCTTGTGGGCAGCACACCGCAGTCCACTGCCAACACTATTATAACCTGTGACATCAGCTCATCACTTGCTCTGGCAGGCATTATTGTTGTTCTTACTAGCATGTCTGGGTTTCAGAACATCTCCATAGGAGCTAGTGGACCCACATCTTGGTTCCATTCCTTAAGGAGTCTGAACTACCCTTTGGACAACCCTTTTTGATTCCTCTCTGGGCCTGTAGGAGCTGACATAACCTAACTCTTAGGCTTCTCTCCAGAACCACTAACCTAATGCTAGATTACCTTTCTCCTTTATTTTCTTTAGCCACCATATAAACTAAGCCTCTTTTAACTGATAACTTCTATATATTCCCTACATGGATTTTGAAGTTCAGTAGACTTCTTAATACAGTAGATTCCAGCTCAGGAAGTCTGCAAGCATCCCAGAAGTCACATACACTATAAATATGCACATGTTCCTGCACTCTACGTTTGTAAATTCATGACGTATTCCAGGATCCAAATTATGACATTGTTGCTTTACATTTCTGTAATGCAATGATCATGGAAAACTGCTGTGACTGAACATCTGAATAAAGTCCACAAAAGGATTCAATAAAGTTGAGAGCGCTCTGCTTTTCTTCATTGTCCAAACTATTTCCTGACCACTTTGGAGGACAGAAGATGGCAAAGCAGTTGAACAACTATATTTTACTTCAATCTTTTTCAGAACATGGACATAACTCAGGGATCGGGGCCTGCACTTCAAAAGCAGGTTGTTTGGTTGAAACCTAACTGACTTTCTCAGCTAGCTGACTTCCCATAGCTCAGAATAAAGAAAGTAGCTCAGCTCACATTTAAAAGGCACCTTTAAGCACCATTTCCAGACAGTCTCCTCCTTTTAGGTTGGCAACCAACCACCAGCATATTAGTGCATGCATTTACTTTTTTTGATGAAGTACAGGCCTTACAAAGCTAAGCTGGATACAAGGCTCACAACAGAGCACAGTCTTTTACTGAAGAGAGAAATGTGCAGCCACAGAAAGAGACTGACTTCCATGTACTGCAGAAAGACTGAGATATTTTGCTTTTTAACAGGCCAAGTATTTCTTGGATATATGTGTCTATATGGTCATTTCTCTAGAAACAGTGTAGGTAGCAGTGTATTCCCTTCCACTATTAGTGATTTAGTTGATGTTTCTGAAACTAATGTATTTTGGCGGCAGGAATGATAATAGCAGACAATTGTTTGTCCCTAGTCACTAAATTTTGTTACAAAGTCAAAATAAGCCTGTCTGCTTGACTAGTCTCGTGTGTAACTAAATCAAAATAAGCCTTCACAAAGAATCATTTTCAAGCACCATTTTAGTTTTTGTCTTAGGCTTGCAAATGGCTTTTCTGTTTTCTGATATGTCAGATATCATAATGAAAAATAAATAAGCAAGGGAAACACATACAGAGATATTCAGTGGGTAGTTTGTAATGAAGAAAAAAAACCTTCTGCTGCTTCTTTTACCTCCTTTCTAGTTTGTTTCTCCTTATGCTTGCAATAGTATCTTCTTCATAGCATGAGCATGAAACATGTTATGTTAATGCTGTAGGACTTTGCAGCATTTTGGAGCTCAGTCACAGCCCAGGACCCCCACTGTGCCAGATATTGTGCAGACAGAACAAAGTCAGCCCTGGCTCTGAGGACAGCCCATCCCACACTCCACCTCCCATGGCCACAAGAGACTAACATTGTGAATGTTGATACATTCAACACATCTGCCATGCATGCAGATCATAGACACAATGACATTGGGTGAGACGTTAGGGGTTTTGCAGAAATGCCTACTAGTTGCTAAATACATCATTCAAGTGTAACCGGTTTTCAAAAGGTTTAAAGCTCACGTTTGTCACAAGAGGCTCATGTGAATTCAGCTTTGCAGGAAATCGAGGAACATGCAAAAGGAGGGAGGACATCTTAGGTCAAATATTTAAAAGTCCTCCGGTCACTAAGGAACTCACAACTTTAATTTCAAAAATGAATGGGAATTGGATTTCAAGGACCTAAGAACTTACAACATTTTTGCAAAGAGGGCTGGGTTCTCATTTCACTTCTCAAAATATGACCTTTTCTGTTTAAAAAACATGCTGCCACATACGGACCTGCTACCTGCTAAAGAACAGAGAGAAAAAAAGCAATAAATTGCAGATTAGTTCAGCACAATGCCTGCCCTCTGGCAATAGATACATCAGGGTTAGAGACAGGAAAAAAATCTCTTATGCACTTACAACAGAACTTTTTTTTTTTTTTTTTTTTTTTTTTTTTTTTTTTTTTTTCCTCCCTGGTAAAGGAGTTTCAATCAAATTTAACTGGAACAAAGTTAAACTTATAAACAAAATCCTATCCTCCTCTGATCCTGCCTCTTGACTTTACATGGAAATCAGCAAATAAAACTTTAAAATGGCACAGGACCACTGACCTACCATTTAGCATCAGTTTGCATTTTTTTTCATAAAAGCAAACTTGTTTATTTTAGAAATAGCCAGAGGCATTTTTCTCATTAAAATTTGTTTGAATTAATATTTTTTCTGATCAAAATAAGATATTACTTCTAAGTTACCCACTAAAAGAAAAAAAAAATTAAACTTCCTTCCTGAAATAAAGTATAATTTTTGTCTTTTAAAGTAAAGCTCACAATTAATGGCTGTTATACCTATCTTCTATGAAGTTATTTGGGAATTAAGTATATTCTGTAAAGACTTTTTTCTGCCATGAAACTAATTATTGTATCTCTTACAAACGGTAGTAAGGAAGTGAGTTAATACACTGTAAATGGATAAATAAAACTGCTCTCTCCCTCACAATTTTTTGTTTGTTCTTGCGTAGGTTTAGGATAATTCCTAATACCTCTAGCTCTTCTAGGGAAAGTGTTGACCATGTTGAAGGGATCGTTTAAAAGCAATTTAGACAATGAATGGTCCAGCATCCTTGCTGAAAATCCCTCAGAAGATCTCTTGCTTTCCAGTTTGAAACTTCCACAGTCTATTTCTCAAGCTGATCTCCGTGCCCAGTTGATGTTGGGTTTGCACTCCTACTGTGTGGTGCTCCCCTGTTGTATAGGTTTTTAGGCATATTCCCAGCATCCCTACAACATCCTTGAGCTGCTGCATATGTTTTTTCCAAACTGTCTCCCAGTTCACTAAAATTTAGTGAAAATTTCTGTACTTTTAATAAGTCAGTGGATCCAGCATCAGGAGATGATTTTGCTTGGATGGAGCAAGACCATCAAGACCCAGACTTGCATCAAGACCTTTAACCAGTGAAAATCAACACCACTGTTGATTTCTTGTAGCTGAGGAATTCATTTCCATAAATGCTAAATGCTGCACATTTTGGAACAGCCTCAAACTACTTGTTTCTTATTTAATAGCTGGCACTTAGCTTTTCACTGATACATACCACAGTTACACCTTGCATGATGGAATCAACTGGTGTTTCCCCAGCAATTTCATTACTTCCACATGTGACAAAAATTTGCAGCCACAGAAAAATACTGTGGCATATGTGGCATTTTGTGTTCCTTATCCTTAGCTGGTAGAAATTTGGCATATCTTCCTTGACTGCATTACAGTAAAGTCAATATTCATCAGCTGTATATCTGGCCCTAAAAGCTGATTTATCATTTAGTACCTTAGTATAGGTCAGAAACTATCACATGTGTACATAACTGCATGTGCAGAACAGACGACAAAGAGAAAATGTGTTTTAAAGAACACTGAAAGCATGCCTAAAAAGCCAAAAGACCATTCCTGGCTGTTTTTACAGAACATAAGACAAATTGCTGATATGCTAACCACCTGTGAAGGCAACACTAATTCCTTTCAGCTGGAAAGGCATCCACTTGGTCTTTGTCCTTACGGCCAAAGATTTCAAGGGCACAGCTTGCTTCTTAATTCATTTGATCCTATTGGCTAGCTGTCAACAAAAGTGACAATCCTGTACTTGTAACGTCATAAACTTCCAAGTATGATGTTGTAAACTGAGGACCATGACTTTGACTTAAGGGCAGGAGCAGATGGCTTGGGCACTTCTGATCTTGTTTTCAGGAAGTGAGACCTTGCCATAGTAATACTAAAAAGTTACTTCATTGGAAAAGAAGGCAAGAAATCATTTTGCTGAACTGCCCCTACTGTTCCTCCAAGTCTTCCTGAAAAACATAATTGATTTCTAAGCTCTGTGCAAGACCGCATATTTATTGCACTGAATGAAATATGGATTGCATGAATCCTGTTGGTGTGACTTTCAACCCACTCGAATATTATGAGTTTGACAGTTTGACTCTAACTCAGTTTATTTCCCACTTGAGAGACTGGAAAGGAACAGATGGGGATGTGCGAATGAAGAGGGAGGGGACGAGGATGCAGCAGCTTGAGCCACTGGGCCTGTGTCAGCACACCTCCCTGCAGCTAGGCAGAGCTGGTGACCGCCATCCCAAATTGATTTTCTAGGCATCTGAGCTGCAAAAATGCATGTAACTCTTTGAGCAGGCATTGGGCAGCCCCAGAAGATAAGGGAAGGCCTGCTGAGTATGGGCTGTGCCAGATTTAGAGCTGGAAGAGAAATGGTGACAGAGGTCAGCCTCACAGGTCTTGTAGGATGTTGGCTATCTCGACTGATCGTCAGTGCCATCAGGCCTGTCCCTACACTAGTGCTGAGGTAATGGATAACTAGCTGCATCATCACAGTATTTACTCCGGCAGTTTGAACACTTTATTTTCCCGTTAATAACATCTCTATTTTTTAAATGTTTTGTGTATTTTCAAGTCTTTTGTCTACTTACCACATTTTGTGTCCTTATTACATATACTGCTTAGTCATATATTTACTGAAAATTAATGAAGAAGAACACTTGGCACTTCCCAGAGTCAAAATACTTAGCAAACATTAACTAATTAATAATGTATCCCCTTATTTTCAGGCATGCTAGCATGCCTGAATGCTGAGTGAAATTCTGCAAAATCATCTCCCTGCATGTCCCTTGCTCCTCTACTAACCCATTACATGGTTCAAGGGGCTGATCATTGAGTTGGTTATAGACAGCAAGGCTGATTCAAACTTCTCATAAGCACATGATTTCCGAAGTGCCTCTATAATCTACCCCAGGCTTCTAAACAAGGCTCAGTGTGACACACAGCTGTGTCTGAGCGCATGAGGTAAGATTCTAAAATAAGCAGAATGTCTTCTATCTGACAAAACACAACCACTGCCTGAAGAAGGCCTGGCCTCATGTGGGCAGGGATTTGGTGAGAACTCAGAGGGGTTTTGTTTTTCTGTTTTCTGGCGCAGACCCTGTGCCCAGTGCACTACCTCCTGTGGGCCTACAGGCCAGGGCCTTCCCCTCAGTGCTCCTCCAGCTGGGAGATCTCTGACAGTTTCTGTCAAGTTGGAAAAAGAAGGCACAAATCTTGTTGTTACTATCAGCCATGCCCATGCTTTATAGAGCCTTGTAACTAGTTTGGATCAAAGGTGTTTGTTTTCACTGC
Organism: Chrysolophus pictus; assembly: GCA_037305975.1. NCBI lineage: Eukaryota > Metazoa > Chordata > Aves > Galliformes > Phasianidae > Chrysolophus > Chrysolophus pictus. Next base: position 97,465,165 of record CM074576.1, read on the forward strand.
AGAGTTTACAGGGGCTGTGCCTTTATTTATCCCAGGACACCCTTATAAATGCTGGAGAGCAAGGCTCAGTTACTGCAATCCCCTCCTAGAAGGAGTTCGCCATAACTCAGCTTGTTCACAAGGCTTGCTCGCCGATCTGACAGTTTGAGTGATGTTGCTCCCACCTTGCTTTCCTTGATTTTTGCCAGCATTTGCATCAAGGGCCACATGTTGTTCATCTCTCCCTGCTGTCATAGCATGTCCCAAGCAGCCATCTCAAAAGAAATGGAGGCACTCTGGAAACACTCTATGAAAATATCCCTTCCTGAAACCCCCAGCAGAGACATTAAGTCCTCTGCAAGTCCCAGTGCCTCTCCAAGGATAAGAGGGAAGAATGGTGGGGTTTATGGGTCTGTTTTCATGTTAAAAAAGCAGTAAGAGCACACAGGTTGCAGAAAATAGATACACACCACCACCTCTCTCTTAGATCAGGAGCACTGCTCTTATTCAGTACTACATCCAAATGAAATGGCTTTCAAGGATTTGCTTCCTCGAATGAGTGATGCCTTTCTAGGATGTACCATCCACTTACCAAGCAGAACAAAAGGTACAATATGCACAGGTTCATAGGTAACATTACTGAGGAAGGAACAACTAGTCCCTCCATGAGAGGCTTATCTGAATTCAGTACACCCTCTCCTTTGAATTTGTGATGTTTACAGTTCGGTCAGAAATTTTTTTTTACATTTTCCACCTCACTTGAGTGTTCCAAAGTCTAATACGAGAGCAAGCAGTGTGCTTTTTCTGGTCTGCAGAAACCAGCATGCCCTACTTTTCATTTTCCTTAGGAATTTGCTTCTTCAGAGAGCATTCTGCAGCATCACAATGAATCCTCATTTTATGGAAGATTATACTTCAGAGGTCAATTGATTAACATTCTATACTAATCATTAAATTTCTGATTAGCTCTTCTCATTCCTGACATCATACAACAGTTGCTCTGATGACACTCGTTGCTGTCTTTGTTCAGGTTATATGAACAGTTAAGGGCTGAGCCTGAAACTACAAAGATCTAGATAGCAAAATATAATTTAAGAGAACCGCAATGGCATCTAGGCACAGAAACAGCACCTCTCCTATGTCATGCAGAAATTAAACCGCCTGCCTAAGAACTTATTGCTTCTAGGACTCCCAGACTAGCCCTTATAAATAGCAAACTTGTAAATAGTTTGACAGCCTTCAGGGACTGCTGACCTTGAATTCCCTTCATATGAGTATATCTGAAGATTCTGCAAGCAATCCATGGTAAGCAACTCCTATATTTATAAAACTTATGAAAATGGATAATGTAGCAGACCTGGCTTGGAAGCAGCTGCTGTCCTGACTATTTTACCGTTCTCTAGATGTAACATGGGGAGGAAGGAAGAACCATTAGTTCATCCTTGCCCTTAAGGTACATTGCTCCTACAACGTTTCAACAATTACCTTAATGCTTTTTGTTTGTAATCCATTCAACCCCTCAGGACTCATAATCTAGTTCTTACTCCCATGCTACATGTAAAGAGAGGCAGAATACACAAAAGTGAAGTGATTTTTCAGCATTATTCCCAACCCCGGCTTCTGGATCTATCTGTCCCAGATCCTTGAAGCTGTTTGTCTACCCTAAATGTCAAAGAATCAGACTCCTGCGAGCGCTCTCCTCTTTGGGGACTCTCAGCTGCCGTTCAGATGTCTGCAGGCAAACAGCGGGGGATGTGACCAGGGTGTGTTTCCCCTATTTAAAGTGAACATAAAGCAGCCCTCTGGGCTTGTTGACAAGTGCCAAGGACTGGATCATAGACCAGAAAACCTAGGCTTTGGATCTCATGCTGACATCTGTGCTTCTTTTCAGATTTGCATCAGGCATCTCAGCTACTGACTTGAAAAAACACAAGCAAATATAACCAAGTATGTCCACCCCAGATGTTAATTCTGATTAACATACTTTAGGTCTTTCTCATTACCTTAAATATTATCAAGACGTGTGGCTAGAGACTCCACTGATGTAAACTGGAACATTTCTATTCAATAAAACTGCTGATTTATAGTGTCAAGGAATTTGGTTATTTCTTTTATGGATGCTGTTAAAAGGAAAATACTACATTTGTCTGTGTTGTCAGCTTAGCACTGAATTGCTCTGGTGAGATACTTATTACTGTTTCTTCAGGCTAACTTTGCAAATGAAGTTTAATAGCAAAATGTATAATATTATCATTCATTTAAAGCAGAAATTACACGTGTTATACTTGGTCTTGCTTTTAAATTTGCCTAATATTCTCCTTAGATAATTTAAAGTATCTTTTCCTATGTTTAGAGTTGACTGATAAAACAATACCATGGGGGGGTCATTGAAAGTAGTGGTGGTGAAATTTGCTTGTTTGTAAAATAGAAAGAAACGCACTGATTAGGTGGAAAATTGAAATTTGCAACATGTTTTGAGCTTCTTGGGTTTTAAGAGTTCTGATTATGCAACATTAATGCCTCCAGCTTAAGCTTAGTGTTTAAACTGATGCATAAAAAATAGGAGAATTGAGATCTGCAGTGCATTGCCTGGACTTATTAAGATGAGGCCCTTTCTTTGGGCTCTGGGTAAAAATTGTCTCTGGGAAGTCAGGCACCAGAACACAGGGACCCTCCAATTTCCACGCAGACTCTTGGCCCCCAGCTGCCCAGGCAGTGACCCTGCAAGGTACAGCAGCTCCCATACCACCAGATTTCCTTCTCATGGAAAGCAGGTAGCAGGCATCCCCATCTAAGCTGAACACACAGTGGGGTCCATGAGGAATTGCTCCTGGGCTCCTCAATTCAGCAGTAACAGTGTTGCAACTGATGTTGCAACAGCAAAATCTAAGATGGCAGAAGAAGCTCCTCAACAAAATATCTTCATGAGGCTAAACACTGCTGTTCACAGGACTAAGCATTACTCCAAATAATTATGCTAAGGCTCTCACATACCATCAAAAACTATTTGCCAGTCTTAGAACTGCAGCCTGGTAGTACCACGGGAAATAAGAAGGAAATCAGAGCTTTAAAAAGCTGCCTAAATGCAGCAGTACTTCATGTACCAAGTCCATAAAGACAAAATTTGTCTTGCATTTCTGTTTCAGATCCAGAGAAACACAGAGCCTTCAGTGACATTTTGCTTCATGGTTGCAAGTATGCAGAAAAACCAAATTTACTAGTCAAAAACATCAACAATGTTTTTGAAACAGAAGAAATGCAAGAACTGATTCTGTAACAGCCTCGGGCTGAGTTATACTTATTTGGCTGAACAAAACCTCACTTCATGGAGGACCATCACTTAAAGAGGTTTTGCAGAGATACTGCAAAATGGCAGTTGCTTCGTTATCAGTTTTGTTTTATTTCACCAAGTGATACAAAAATGAGATTCTCAGATGAGACTCTCAGTCCCCACCAGATGTAACAGAGGTGGCTGGAGAGGGCACCAGTATCACCAGCCTGCCCTGCTCCTGTCTCAGAAGCTACTGCTACCATCACCAGTCAGCACAGCACAGCAGACATCATGCTGCACCTCCACCACTGGAGTCCATAACCCAGCAGATTAGCTTAACCTGCTTCTTATGCTAGTTTAGTTTGGCAGGCTTTAGTCTGCACAGTAGGAAACACAGTGCACCCAGCTCACTCTAGAAGAGTGGGGAAAATCTAGCAGGGACCTCAGCTCAGATCTGTAACTTCACCATTTTTTCAGGGGTATGTATATTATACTGTACCATTACATCAAATGCTAATGGGGATCCCTCTGATTGCACCTGCCTGGGTTTGGTACCAGTAAGAGCTTTTAATTAGAGCTGACAGGGAACTTCTATCTGAAAACGTTTTATTCGTAACTATCCATGCCTCAAACTTGGAGATTCCTCCAAAACAAAGCTCTAAGCAGGAAGGGGTTAACCATCCTTCTGAAAAGTAAATGTGCTTTGAGCTGGAAAAAAGGCTCCAGGAGAGGAAGAAGGAGATGTGAATTTGTCAGACGGGTCATATTGGATGCATATATTTTAATTGCCGTGATTCAGAAGGGAGGCAGCGTTTTGTGTCATGAAAGACATTGTAGGAGCAGAGAGCTGCAGCTCGCCCCAATCTGACATTAATACAGTGCAGAAGGAAAAGCAGAGCAGCCACCGGGATAACTGTCAGCCTCCCGCAGTGCTCCCCTTTGATCACGCTGGGCTCTTGCAGGATGCAGAGCATTTTGTGATGACGCTGCCTGCTCCTCATCCTCACTGGGCGGGAGGCTCCCCGCATGCACTGCTCTCTCTCTCTCCCTGCCTCCTCACACATATGCTTCTTGTGTCTCTCTGGGTGCACCTCCATTCCTCCGGCACATTTTGCCATCCCGTCAGTGCTGCTGTGGTTGTTTCATTAGTGCATGAGCAAGGCTTGAGCCCTCATTTGGTATAATCCTTAATTAGACAAAAATTAGATGCTTCTTAAGCACTGGCATATCCCACTATAGGAATACCACAACAGATGGGCTTAAACTGAGATTTGCACTTAGAAATTTCTCTGTACCTTCAAGAATAGGTGCTGTGACTCTAAAGAGCAGCCACCCAGTTAAGTTAAGCACAACAAAGCATGTAATTTAAATTCTGAGATGACAAGTAAATCCTCTAATTAAAGGATTCTTACGTACTTCAGTGGTTCCTGCTGGAACCACAGGATTCTCCTGAGGTCACAGATGTCCTGCTCCACTTCTCCTACCCTGTCTGGTTCCTGAACCTCCCCCTTGTCATTAACATGAGCACAACAGGGTGCCTTTGGCTCATTCACATTCAAGGTCTGATGTGACACTCAGGGTTCACCCAAGGACAGAGCTACAGCAGCTTCGCTGTGTTCTCTCTGTGACATCACAGCGGCCACTATGCAAGAGGTGCGTAGAAAGAGCTCCTGGCCTTGAGGGATCCTCATGTCTGCTGCAATCTTCTTTGCAGCAGATAATGCAACCTTCTCACCCACCTCTCACTCCTGTTGCTTGCTTTGCTGCATCCTAAAACAGCTGAGCAGATGGGACACACAAGACACGCTCCATGGAGCCCATCTTGCATGCCCCAGGTATGCTTGCTTTTATATACAGCAGAGCCAAAGGTAGAAGCCAAGGGGAATTTTTGCAAGATCCTGGACAGAGCTGATGTGGTGAATGTGCACCCAGCCAACATTTCAAGTGGGGTCCAGAGCTTTCTCCTCACTCACTTTACTTGGAAATTTTGGGCAACACCACCTTCTCATGAGCTGCATTCACTCAGGCTCAGAATAGGACTAACCTGTAGATACAAAACTATCTATCTAGCATACTCATGCAGCAAAGTTTATCCACAAGGAAAGGACACTGATTTTTTAAATTTTCCCTCCACAAAATTCATATGCTATTCTGCTTTTAAAATGCCTGCAACCAAGGTTTTGTTTCAAGCAACAGTATAAATGAAACTGTGGAGTGTAAGCTATCATTTAACAATTACATTTTTATACCATTTGAGCTTACATTTGGTTTTCTCTTTTTTTCCTTTTAACACAATTTTTCTTCTCTGCAGATGGCTGCAAAAATTATTCAGCAAAAAAACATTTGAAGACTTTTTAACCCTCAAAAATATTCCAGAACTTTCATTTGTAAAACTTTCTGCATATTTAAAAGTATTGGCAGGTCCTGCCAATATTCAAATTCCAACTAAAAATTGTAAAAATATTTTGACATATTTCTGTGAGTAGTCAACCCCATTAACTTCCACTTAACATGCAATTATTCAGGAATATTACAGATCATTATGTGGCTTTGGGGAAAAATCAGTACAACTTAAGTGTCCATTAGTGAAAGTGAAGTGGTAGTAGAACACCTACAAAAGCACATGAGGTATTCCCATGAATATCAAATTAATTCATTATGATAGCAGTGGTAAAGTGTTAAACTACTTCCTATTTCATGACACAAGATTTATTTCCCAAGGCTGGAATACAAACACTGTCCAGCAATTATGTAGGAAAGGGTTTGTCATGGAAAAGGGTTGTGTAAGAGACATCCCTGGCTGTCTGTGTTTTGGTGCTCATTTCTTCTGTCCTTGCTGGCATTTGGATAACAAATTATTCAACAGATTTTCCTTTTCCAAATTCTGTCCTGATGAAAGGGAGAGCAACACTTTGAAGTAAGCTGCCCCACATGTGCAGTTGGTGAGAGCAGGCTTACCCCAATGAAGAAAATAAGGATGTACATCAACAGGAGTTGGGGAGCAGCTCTTGCATTGCAGAGCACACACCAGACTGTGCTTCTTTCCTTCCTGGCAGCCTGCAGGAGACGAGGGAGCAGCAGCCCACAGCCCACCCAAGAGAAGCCAATTTGGCCTCCTGAGATGTCAGTACACAGGTCTGTGAAGTAGGTGGTTTCTGTCCCATGGTGGGCTTTAAACAGGATTCACACAACTGGCTCCTGAGAGCCATGGGTATCTAATGCATTCCCATGGAACAGCACCATGGCACCTCTTTTGGTTCTCACGAGCCAGAGGATGATCTTCAGACATCTGGAGTTCCTGACCAGACATATCTATGTGCCTGAAAGAGCCATGTAGCAAGCAGGGGATAAAGACCAGGAATGTGACATTTTGTGACATCTCCCTAGTGTATCATATGCCATAACTACCCCTTATGGGCAGGTGAATCCTCATCTGTTGCTCGCTCATCACAGTGTCACTTTGGAAACCAGAATGACAGTAGGAAAAATCCATATCTCAGGCCAGGGTAGGGCACATGTGCTCACAAGAGCCATTCCGTGGAACAACAGTAAAAAAGTCTGGACACTGACAGGCTACTTTGTGATGTCATTATTAGGAAGCAACTGGAAAATAAAGGATGAGGACCTCCTGCCTTGCAATGTATCTCTCAGCTAGATCTTCTGCAATGCCTCCTGCTTCCTGATAGACAGGAAAACCTCAGCATGCACATCCTCTCATCTGAAGGTGCCTCTGTACCTTCTGAAACTTCTCCTGAAGGCTTCAGCTGTGTGAAAATTAAAAACATGCTTTCAGTCCCAAATCATACTGTCAGAACACGCAATGATACTTTCTGAGGCAAGCATTTGCACCGTAACCATGATCATTGTGAGGAGGGGAGAAGATGATTTCGCAAAATATTTTGACCTCAGAGAGTTATTTGCACAACACAGCTTTCAAAGCTGACACAGCTGGTAGCTTTTTATATTGTCTCAATAGATGCTTTCTAACCAAAAGATCAACGTTTTGCATGTCTCCTCAGATTTCCCAGTTTCTATTACCTAACTTGTGGATCTATTTTATAAAAACAAAAATCCATAACTTCTGAATGAACAGTAAGACCTAAAGACATATTTCCAAAAAGTTTGCAAAGATTGCAATCCCTAATATAGAAAAAAATAGGTAAGGAGCTTTCTAAGAAAATGTTTTAAAGAGTGCTATTTAAGAAATCTGAACAGTCTCCATTTAAAAGCAAACCAGCAACTCATTTGGGAAGTTTATTCAGGAAGTGAGTATCACACTTCAAGGCACTTGTGATGTAATTGGCATGGTTTGAATCGTATTCCAGAAATGGTCTGCAGATTGTCCCTTGCTCTCTGCTTGCCCTCCAGTCCATCACCATTCAGTGACCCATTTAGCTGCTCAGTCACTAATCTCCTCCTTTAGGAAATATCTCCCAGCTGTCAGGACACTTCACACCCATTACCTGTTGTCACCCCATGCGACATCGATTCAGTCACCCAGAGCATTCCCCGGTCAAGTGACACCCAACTGATTCATCTCTTCAATTTTGTAATTAAAAGTTTGCCAGCCTTGCAGGAGGGAGTGCCTTTTGTTTACTTACAAGCTCAGGGCAGTTTCTCCTGCAGGGCCCTGAGACTTTCTGAAGACAGTGGTCTGCAAATGTAATATCCTGCTGGGCAAAGCGTTCCCCAGAATGGTAATACACTTAGGGGTATCTAAACCATGTTGTTTTTTTTTCTTCAGGAAGATTTAGGAATTCCCATGCAGGGTCAGTAACAATGCTTAGGGAATCTTTATTACTGTTACATCAAAGCCAACACGTCCCAGACTAAATAAAACAGAACTATTAGGAAATGGAGAGGAAAACAGCTACAACCTAAACCAACATGGTTACGCATTTGACCTTTGCAAAGTGACACAAAACTCTCACAGCATTCCTTTGGCTAGAAGAGCTCTGCAGAGTCCAAGAAGCTACTTTAAAACCACATACAGTTGTGAGAAACCCCAGATGCTGAAGAAAAATCAAGCACAGGGACTAACCCATTTAAGTATGGCTTAAAAATTGATCTAATGAGTTGCTGATTGTACTAAAGAAATTAGATGCATTGTTATTAATTCAGTCATTTGTCAGGTTTTAGAGTGGGTTTCTTTTTGGTGTGTATGTATTTTTTTTATTTCTTTGGCCGGGCAGCAGTGGGACACAAGAGTAATTACAAATAAAGGAGAAAAACTGATGTCCCAAATGCAGATCACATGAGGCAACTCTGACATCTCTCTCTGACAAAGCAGATATTTTAGTCAGGCAAAATACAGTAAAACTCAAGGAGGTAGATTTTAACAATGAATTTCATATGTTGCCACACAATAAGTTAATCTAAATAAAGCCAGTGTTAGTAGAAATATTGTAGATCTAGTTAAGGATGCTCTTTAAGAGTGTTAAAATGGGGGATGCGCGGATGTTGGAGAGTGGTGCAAGGAAGTCTTGAAGCCAGCCAATCTTTCTTTAAGGATCTTGGCTCAAATGTAAGAATACACAAATGAAATTTGCTGATCACAGTATTAATGTTGATACTGTTAATATAGGGGACTCTTAGGATATCACATGGAAAGTAATAAATGACAAATGGAGTAATAGAAATTGGATTAAATTCAATTATATCAACTGCAAGGTCACATGCCCAGGGACAAGTAGCAGAAATCTCTTACAAATTGGGAACTTTCAAGTGGAAACCAGCCGAGTACCCTACAGACTTTGTTACAGTTGTTCTTTCTGTGTAAATACAAAGCCCTGATATAAGTCAGCCATGAAAAGCAGAAAGGCAAACCGAAGCCAGGCCGGGCAGCCAGAAAGAAAGGAAAGTGAAAACCTCACTTGGCATTCTGGGCATCTGATCATCCGTGTTCAGGAAGGATTACTTCAGATGAAACAGATGTGGACAATGACTGGGGAAAGAGAACAGTCATGAGTAGGCTGGAAATAAAAAGAAAATGTCTGAATGTAGAGCAGAGAGATTCTAGAAAAATCCAGGGCAAAATTGTATCTTCTATTAAACTGATGATCAATCAGCTTATGAAAGGGATTGTATGACATAACTGTGGTGGAAAAGGATTTGAGCACAAGATGCTCACAGCAAAATCCCTAAATTTAATCAGCGGGGCAGGAGAAAATAAGGTCAGAAGGGGAGAAAGAGCTCACCAAATAGTTTTTGTGGGGGTCCTCACTTCGAGGAGAATGGGGAAATACCCGTCTTTGGTTTGTGAAGGTGAACTGCTGTCAGAGGAGTGCAAGAAAAAGTGCTGAAACAACTTGACAAATTAAATTGCAATAAATCACCACGACTGGAGCCTATTCATCTCAAAGTTCTGAAGGAGCTAAACAAAATAGCTGAGCTATTAAACATATGTAATTTATCATTAAAAACAGCTAGTAGATCAGAGATTTGGAGGAGAGCCAGCAGTACTCAAGATCTATAAATTAAACAGGTACCCTGGGTGAGCCAAAGGAGCATTGCTGTGGTATTACCACAGCTGGCTGGGGCAGGAATGCTGCCAGCAGCAATGGCAGGGCTTCCAAGGGGCTGCATGGGTAGTGCCTCACATGAACCACAGCATCTGGGGGCAAAAACATTGTCTGGCTTAGATCTGGGTTGTGTTGGAATACATGAGATGGAGGCTAAGGATGGAAGAATTCACCCTTCTGGAGACGACAAGCTCCCAGCATTCATTCCCAGCAGCCCACAGCATCATGCAGTTCCACTGTATGCCAAGCCCCCCTGTAGAGACTAACATGGGTTTCTCTTACATATTGAACTTCAGTAAGCCTACTCACTATCAAACGGCTGGGATTTTTGATATTTCTTTAGTGCAGTCTCTTCTACGGATCAGGATACTATTATGCAAAACGTTGTATAAACAGAGAACAGAAAGCACAGAGAGTACTATCCAATTATCTAGCAGAGACAGGAGAAGCCTGGGTAGACAGATGGTACTACACCACCCAGATCAAGGGGATGGGCAGGCAACCCTGAACACCCAGCATTCCCTGAGAGCTGTTCAGTAGCATTTGAGGACTGTAGCTGCACAGGGGTGCATCAGGTGCAAGAAGGCCAGGGTGCAAAGCTTTACATACTTGTTTGGAAATTGAGTATCCTGTAAACAAACAACGGTGTGATTGGAAAACAGACAATAATCTTTCCAAGATCAGACTTGATTACCTCAACTTTTGGTTTAACAGAAGTGCTATTCCAAGCCCATGCCTTTTTTGTTTTTCAAACTATTTAAGTATTTCCTGAGTGAGCAAACAATGCATAGCATATTAAGCCTAAGGGCAACAGGCTTTCTTTTTGAGTTTGTTTCCACTGACCATTTATGAGCAGCTAATGGCTTACAAGTTCAAAACTATCATCTCGTACTCTCATGCATAGTAAAGAATGGGCTATAGCACAATGGAACATAATCTAAATTTGGCAATTTATATCTAATAAATATTGGAACATATGTATATATAGTTTCATATACAGATGACAGTTCTTCTTCTTATATTGGTGAACTCACAGAACTATTCTTGTCCTAGTCCAATTTTTTAAAGCTTACTCTGAGAAATCACTTTTTTTTAAACATATACAGCCTCAAATGTGCTATCCAATAAAGGTAGATATAAGTAACATGGGAGAAAGATGTTAAGTACTGTTTTACAGCAGACACAACCATGAGTATATCAAAACAGAACTAGAGATGGGTCGATGTATTCTGAAAGCTTATCCCAAATCTCTTCTAAAAGAGTTGTATTGAACTGAAAATTAAATAAGCACTGTCAACACTGAATTTATCCTTCAAATGTTGGTAATTTCAGAGCTCTAACATAAAAAGAAATGTAGATGAAGTAGAGTTAACAAAGAATTCAACTGATGATGGGCTCTGAGACCCCAGGTGCCATGAGTTGGAGGACCACCACGACTGTGGTAATGATGAACTCCCAGCCAACTCCAAAACCATGAAGGATTTGCTGTTCCACCTAAATGCATGGCCCCAAGGGATATATCACAAGGTACCCAGAGAGTTCTCCTATGTCATTGCAAGACCTCTCAATTATTTTTCAATGGTCTTGGAACTCTGGAGAGGTCCCATTTGACTGGAAGCTGGCAAAAGTTGTTCCAATTTTCAAGAAGGGCAAGAAAGAAGACCCTGGTAATTACAGGCCTCCCAGTCTCCCTTCTGCACCTGGAAAAATTTGGGAGAAAATTATGCTGGGAGTTACTGAAAAGCATTTCAAGATAATGAGGTCACTGGTCACAACCAACATGGGTTCATGAGGGGAAGGTCCTGTTCACTAACTTAATTTAATCTTATGACAAGGTCACCCACCTAGCTGACCAAAAAAAGCCAGTTGGTGTTATCTTTCTGGATTCAGCTTTTGAAACTGTTCCTCACAGCATCCTTCCAGACAAAATGTCTGGTATGCGGTTGGAAAAAGACATAATGTGATGGGTGAGCAATTGGCTGACAGCTTGAGCCCAAAGAGCTACCATTAATGGGGTTACATCAGGCTTGCAGTCAGTCACTAGTGGGGCTCCCCAGTGCTCCATTTTAGGGCCAGTTCTCTTTAATGTTTCCACTGGTGCAGCCTCACCTCGAATACATTCTGCAGTTTTGTGTTCCACTGTACAGAAAAGGACATAAAATAAGTACTAGAGTGTCCAAAGGAGGGCAGCAAAGATGGGGAAGGGTCTAGAGGAGAAGACCCATGAGGAGTGGCTGAGGTCCTTTGGTTCATTCAGCTCAGAGCAGAGGAAGCAGAGGGTGAGCAATAAGAGATAAGTATTACAGTTGCAATTTAGGAAAAGGGAGATAAGGTAAGCACCTTCTTAGCTTTAACAAGATTGTCAAGCTAATTTCAAATAGTATTTTGTCCACAACTTCAAAAATAAAAGTACCTTTATTCCAGTTGAAAAGATTCCCAACCACCCATGAAGGCAAAGCACGATTTAAATGTAAGTGAAATGTTATTTGCTGCTCTAGTGGCATCAATGAACTTTTGCTTGCAAGAGAATTTATCCCCCAGCCTGCAAGTTCCGCAGTGCTGATAATTCCTGATGCACAGGCTTGTAAGATTCATTGACCTATTTAAATTCATTTCCCTGTTAAAAGGCCTGATTACCCCAGACCAGCCAAACTAGTCCCACTCAGTATCTAAATGCGACATCATCACTCCAGACTGATCCATTATCATCTGATAAGGATGCCAGGAAGCAACAAACATACAAAGTGGGGAAGGAATGCAAGCGGGAAATATCTGACATTCAAAGAGGGTGCTTGAAGTTGGCTTAGTGAATGCTAATGAACAGTGAGTTTGGACCATTTCCTGCTTATGCTAATAAGAGTGTTGATTTATCAGAAATTAACCAGGTTTAAATGCCAGCCATGTGTGAAGCATTACTATGGTTGAAGAATACACCTAAAATCCCTTTTGCTTTAAAAAATGTAGTGCTATTTTGGAACCAGGTCAGGAGACAAGTCTGTTGTAACTGACTCAGTTATAATTATAGTACAGATCAGGCCCTGACTCCACTGTAATTGTATAGCATGACAGGCTCGTGCATGAACGGAGAGTAGGAGTCTTGGCTAGAGCGAGACAAATTCTAATATCATAAGCATAACAGACAAAATCATAAGTGCATATACATAGCTGAGGATGTAACAGGCATGGACTGATGCTGCTGACCTGGGTGGGTCTGGCTCAGCTCCGTGCCATAGCTTGACAAAGCAGCCTGGCTACAGTCACTGTGTTTGGCCAGGATGGAAATGAGTGGTGGTGTGGATTCACCATTTAGGTCACTGACAGCCAGTGGTGTTGCATGTGTACTTCTTTTACCTTACCGTAGTAGAGAGATGACTGTGAAGGTGGGCAAGCACCTGCCTCTCAGAGCAAAATCCAATGTAGTGGCAGTGGGATGCCTCACTGCTCACACAAAATGTAGAAGAGGTGATCAGCTTCTTAGATTGTGCTTGCACTGTGCTAGGCACCACCATCCTCCCACATGCTTCCCTCCTCTGCCTTCCTGGCAGCATCAGTGAGGTCCCAGCAGCTAGCAGGGGCCTGCAGAGACTGCACCATCAGCACACATCTTCAGCATCCACCTCTGCAATGCAAAACATTATTTACAGCCATGGTGTGGGAAAGGGAGCCACCAGTGACACTACTTCTCCATGTAGCAAACTATGATGCCTCAAGCTTTGGTTCAAAGTAGTCAGGGCAGCAAGGAGAGAGGAAACTGCAGGAAGCCACCAAGAGCAGGTGTCTTCAATACCTCACCTTGGGTGTCCTTGGATGCAGAGAGGTAGTGAATGCTCTCCCCAGAGTATATTCTCCTGTTACACCTTTCCTTTGGGATTTGATGATGACATCAGTGCCTTTTATAGAACGGGGCAGTGGTTAAGCACTTTGATGGGCTTTAGGAAACACAAGTTCAGGGCCCTTCTCAGGTTTATGGATTCACATCTGACCTTTCTCGCTTCCCAGAACAGCATCCTTTAATCACCAAGCTCTAGGCTACAGAGAACAAACGGGTTCTCCCAAACCTTCCAGTGCTGTGTGTAACATGCAATTCTCTTTTTTCACGGTAGTCTTCCAAAAATGAGTGAGGAAGAGAGACATGATTATCCATTTCACATTAAACAGTTACTGGAGTTGACATTTGAGTGTACAACAGAAAAACAACAGATGGATATTGGCAGATGGAGGAGCATGAAGAAACAATGAGGCATCTTCAACCACTCTTCTCTGCTTCTGAAACATGTTATTGTTTCCCCTACCATCTCTTTTGACCCTAGCCCCATTTTCTAGTGCCACTCCATATGCTTCCTTTCTTTGTCTCCATATGTCTTAAACATGTGAAAAAAAAACCTTAATTCTTCTGGCCCTATTCAGCTAATTTTCTCCCCATGTGCAGTCTGCATTCTGTTCCCAATAGCCCTTTGAAATGGCTTCCAGCATTACCAGCATCCACCAGCAAGCTCTTCCTCCCTTCCATTTTAGGGTGACTGCACTCCCTTCCCGAAAACCACCTGTTCTCCAGCTTTCAGAAGCACCTCACATTTCTTGTTTTCCTCCATTCCCATGCTATGACACACTTCCACAGCTTCCAATATCTCTCACAAACTCAGCAATTTAACTTCTTCGTTTCCACTTTGCCTTGCTAACTAACTTACTTTACTTTGTCAGCTGAACTTCCTGAATATCCCTCTGCAAAAAGAAAGCCATATGCTAACAAACTAAATCTCAAGCACATTCAAAAGTTCCTTCTCTTCCTTAATGTTCGTTAAGCGTGCAAGTCTATCATCTATTTCTGACTTACTACTTCTCATCCAACTTCTTTACCATCACTCCATCTTAAAATTCACACATTAATGCTTCTTCCACCAACTACAACAAACAATGTAAGAGTACTTATTAGTTATAAATAAGCCATATATTCTTTTTTTGCTCCTGATATTTCACCTAAGTGCATTTCTATCTTATCTTTCCCTTGGATCATATCCCATTCTTCAAGTTCTTTCACTGGCTTTCCTATTAAATTCAAGTCTATTCCCTCACCTTCAAGGACTTGCACAGCTTAGTGTCTTTCTGTATCTCCTTCTAATACACTTCATTCACCACTTTCAAAGATCGTGCCTTTTCCCTCTCTATTCTTGGAACTGGCTCAATCCATCTAATTTACACTGGCCTGTCTTTGAGAAGAGCTATAAATCTTACCTTCCTTGCTCTCAACATTAGAAATTACTAATAAAGACAAATTGAGGCCAGATGCAAGCGAACTCCCATGCTTGTTTACTTACATTTCATTGTTTATTCCAAAAAAATCATTTGTGATTATAAGCCATGATAAGACCTTTGCCTCTCCTGATGTGCCTCCCAGCACCTGGCACATTTTGCGATACGTATAAATTATTCTCAAAATGTTGTGAAATTGAACTAATATTTAACATTTCTCAAAATTAATTTTTTTCTGAATTCTGATACCTAAATTCAGCACTTCATTTGGAGCCTGGCATGCAGTATAATTACAATAGAAGGTGAAGTAAAGAGTAGTATGAACATTTTGTGTACCTGCTATTCACCATCTGTTCTTCTCAGTGACAGAATGATACAGACTCTTTTTACAGAGGGGCTTTGATTTGATGGAAAAAGAAGAACGGGGGCTTCTTTTATCACATATTACAGAACTATTTTTGATTTTTGTTTTTAAGATCTAAATAAAATGAATAAACTTAGCGGGTTGTGGTGATGTATTAGAGGACTGCTAACACTGGAATCCATAAATCAGTTTGCCATTACCACTGAACCACAGGGCTGTCCTAAGAGGATCACGAGCTGGTAGTAATAATCCTTGACCATCCACATTCCTTTCTGGAGTCTTCATAGTATCAGAATCATTAAGGATGAAAGAGACCTAGATGATCATTAAGATCACCTAATCCAACCGTTCATCTACCAGCACTACTGTCCACTAACCAAGTCCCGCAGTGCCACATCTGCACATTTCTTGAACACCTCCAGGGGTGCTGACTCCACCACCTCCCTGGGCAGCCTGTGCCACTGCCTGACCACTCTAAAAAAAGAGTTTTTCCTAACATCCAATCTGAACCTTCCCTGGCACAACTTGAGTCTGTTACCTCTCATCCTGGGCACTGAAAGGCGAAGCCAGAAGCACTGGACGTTATCTTAAAAAGATAATGAAGTTTTCAGACAAACAGGGTCAGAGTCATTATGGAAAACACCATTATGAGACTTGCAGTGATCCCATGAACATCTGCAGTGAGAGGTGGCAGCGGCCCTTGTCTCACATGCAGGCATCCTAACTGGGAGGATGCTGCACCGTGGGATGCTTCCTTTCCTTTACAGCCAGCACCCCCTGCCCCTGCTTGCTTAACACGGGAGCGGATAACCGGTCAGGTGGAGGCCAGCTGGCCGTGTCCCTTCTTTTGCCCTCGTAGTCCGAAGGCTGCCCGGGGGCCACCCGCTTGGCCCCCTCCCCGTTCCAAGTAAGCCCTTCCCCGCCACCCCTCCCCCACCGTTCAGCAGGAGCTCCTATTCTTTTCCTATTCCTTTCAAAGCACCCAGCGCGGGGCACGGGAAGGGTTAACCTCCCGGAGCCAGACGGTCCCCTGCTGATCCGGTAATGAGTAAGCACCGTCGCTGAATGTCAATAGCCGGGCGCGAACTCGGGTAACCCGGCGGCGGGCGGGGGATCGGCCTGACCCCAGCACCGGCCGCCCTACGTGCCGCTGGGCCAGCGCGGCCCTCCCGCTGCAATGTGCCTGAGTCAGCTGCTGGGGGAAACGCGATCCGCAGCGCTCAATGGCTCCGCGTTGCACAATGTGCCGCCGGCAGGGCTTTGCTAACTTGGGGAGCCACCCAGTCTTTTTAGGATTTCCAGGAAGAGCGCTGGCATCTGACCTTCAGCTGTTATTAAAAGAAATCAAAGGTTGTATAACAGTCTGTCAGAGCTTTGCGTTTCTTAGGGGAGTTGTGTTTCAGCAAATGCCTCTACATTTCTGAGCTTCCCAGGTTCTTTATTCCTTTACTTGTTTATCCTCTGGTAAGTATTTATTAATGGAAAGACGTATTCCTCTGCCGTACTTGTTTATCTTTCAGGGGTTTTGTTTTGTTTTTCAATTTAGCAGCAGAAGGGTCTCCCACGCGATGCATCGCTCTGTCTGCGGGTTTGGGCGCTGCATTGTTGTGATAGCGATCTCCCAGCTGTCCCTTTTTGCCGAGGAATCCCTCCCTTCGGCTGGTTCTGTGCCTTATCACCACACTTTGTGACTGAGGCCATTAATCCACCTGTCCCCCTGTGAAAGCAGCTCCGTCGGTGTGTGTGCGAGGGGAGCCGGATGGCACGGACCCTAAGCCTGCCATTAATCCCTTTAGTAAGGGATTAAAGTGAAGCCCTGCAAGTAGGAAAGGCCGATTTGATTGTTTGGAACTATAACTTAGCTCTCTCTTATGGAAGCCGTGTTTGCTGCGAGTCACATTTCACGATTTGCATATTTAGTCTCTGAGGAAATCAAGGTTAAATATAGCAAGGAGATTCTGCCGGCTTAAACTGGTAGCACAGCTATGCCACTTCAGCCCGACAGTCGCTGGGATGGCAGGAGCAGAGCCCTGCCTTTTGCCTGGCAGTGACTGCATCCTATAATGCTTCTTACATTGTTAGCTTATGCTTCACCAGTGACCTTTGCGTGCACTTTGCTGATGTACCAGATAGGCCGCATACCTTATTTTAGTAGACGAGAAGCAACGGAGGAGCTAGACTAAAATAAATACCTCGCGCCACAGTTTTCAGGAAAAGATTTATAAAAGCAAAGCAGCAGAAAGCTGAACAGCGCCATATATTCCCTGGGTGAGGCTATCGTGCAGAGCAACATCAATCTCATTAAAAAAGTTGATGCCGCCTCTGTGTTAGAGCTTAGCATTCTGCTTCTTCCTCAGCCTTAAGAGAAGACCTATAAATTATTAATACTAACATCAGTGCAAGACAACAGATGGTAAAGATTACGTGGAAAAAACCTTCACTTTAGCATTTTAGGGCCCTAGTTTCACAGCCCATTGGGGCTGTTTCCTCCCATCCAGTGCGGGGAATTCTGAACATCTCCAGTACTGTGACTGGACACCGCTATGGGTGGCCTATGATGGTGATGGCATTAGCCATTGGTCATGGCAGAAACAGGACCAAGAAGGAGCAAGCCCAGAGTTCGGAAGGCCTTCACACAACGCAAATGCCTTCCTTGCTGAGATGTGCTGAGCATCCCGTGCTCCCCGGTAGGATCCATTGTGTTTGCATGCTCTGCACAAGTAAGAAAAATGCATTTATGAGTTTGAAATTGTTCTTCAGCCAATGTTGGCATGAGAGCTGAAATATTCTCTCAAAAATATTTGCATTATTCAATAATTTTGCAAGTAACGGAGTTATTGTAATGCTCTCTAGAGCCGGTTAATTCAACTTCTTCATGTTTACAAATGTGTTAAAACTTGTGTCAGGCAAGTAAATGAGGAATTTCTTTTCAGAGGGCAGGTGTACTGCATTGTTTTTCTAGGTAGTGCTTGCTAACAGCAAAATGTGACCTTCACTCTTGTTCTGGAGCTATCAGCATGTGGCCCTCCTGCCCACAGGGCTGCTCACTTCAGTTTTGCATAGTTCCGTGTCAGGGCCTCGGATGCTAGAGGACTTACTTCACCTTTTAGAGATTTACACAGATGTCTTCTCACGGACCATTACTTCTGCAAATGCATATGCCCTGTGAGTATTTCACTGTGGTTAAATCATGGCTCAAAACACAACCCTCAGGTTCCTCAATCTCTGGATATTGTGGAAGGCTTCCCACAAAGCCTAAAACTTGAAGGT
Source organism: Chrysolophus pictus (assembly GCA_037305975.1). Lineage (NCBI taxonomy): Eukaryota > Metazoa > Chordata > Aves > Galliformes > Phasianidae > Chrysolophus > Chrysolophus pictus. Next base: position 97,483,820 of record CM074576.1, read on the forward strand.
GCAAGGAGGAACTTCCATTCCAGACTTAGAGCTGTGGGCCCACATGTGGTCAAGCACAGGGCAATTCTGTCCTTTCTGTAAAATGAGTAATGTCAAGCTCTTACTCATCAGACTTTTTGGCAAGAAAATTGGAATCTTCTGCTCTGGAGAGGCCATCAGTGCATGAGTGTTGATGTGGTGAGACTGCTGGAAGATACCTTCAGCATTTGATTCATATCTGACTGTTTTCTTAAACCAGTAATATTTATTTTCCTGAATAAATATGATTAGCCACTTCATATATATTTTTGTCATATTTTCTCACAGAATCGTGTGTTACCTTGGCTTTCAACATTCACCATGAGGAGAAAAATGTCTGTGTTTGCACAGCTGCAGATCCAAAACGGTCCTGGTGAAGCTGTTGCTTAGATCCAGGTGGCATCACAGTTTCATCCATAGGGACTTCAGCCTTATCTGATGACCTGAGACGTTAGGTACTCTGGACAATTGTGCTCTTGAAGAGCAATTTTGCAGTTTATCACAGTCTGTGGATGCCATTCTGGCATCAGTCAGTCCTTGAAATTTCATGACTTGAGAATGAGATGCTGGAAAAGCTGTTTGAAGATGCCTGATGTCAACAAATCATGAAATGATGAATTCTGACTTTCTTTTTTATTTTTTAATATACATATACTAATCCTTTAATAATGCAGTCAACAAAACCAAGGTAGTCAGTTCTACTTCATTTTATTCTAGAATTCTTTTCTCCCCCCAGAATTCCATTTTACAACCCTCTAATTTTGGCTTTAAAAGGAATTCCCCAAAGATCTATCCAATTGCCATTAAAGATGAATTCAACATTCAGATTAATGTTAGGCATAGATAGAGTTCAGATATTAGCATTTGGTAACTCTTAACATTCAGTCAGGAGAGACTTGGTGCTATTCCTTTGCCTCCTGGATTAGTTTCCAGGCTCTCCATCCTATCATTGATACCAGATGGCTGAAATCATGGGCTCCAGAGGCAGAGGCTGCTCTCCTCCCCCAGCCTGTGGAAGGTTGCTGAGGTTCTCAGGGGCTGAGGGAGAAAAGCAAGAAGGTGTGTGTAAAAGCAAAGTGTTAAGATATGTGTAAAGGTGATCTTACAAAAGGAGCACTGGCTGTCCTATACTGGTTCTGCCTGCTCTAAGCTGCAGCTGGGTGACAAGCTCAAATTCGGAGCCGTGGACTGTGCTAAGTCCCTGTGCATCCAGCCTTCCCCAAATATTTGCAAGTCCTGTTTACACCTCAGAAAGGAAGAGGTCTGCAGTTCTTTAAATTATGAGACATAGTCCCTATTGAAGTGACCTTTTTGATTGATGTGAACCAGTTGGTCTTGGGGAAATCAAACAGTGATGAAGGGCCAGGGAAGCATTTTTGGCCCAACTGTTAAGTATTAGGGCTGGAAAGATGATAGGAAGACACTTCGGCATCATGCTTATACATATAGAGGGTTTGAAAGTCCTTGCCAAGTTTTTGTAAATATAGGATTAACATAGTTCAAAATAGCAAGTGGCGTTTTTCTCAAGAAATAATGTGGTACCAATGTAGCTCTGCATGTTATGCTGCATGCATGACATGGATGCTCAAGTTCTGATATGCACTATGTTTTGTATATGATCAGCTACAAAAAATAATAATAATAATAATGCTGCTACTAAAGAGAACTCTGATGGCATTGAAACAAACCTAACTGAATATATTGGTATGTCTGAGATACTAAAAAAAAAAAAAAGGTTCATTAAGATTCCTGAGAAGGGAGGGAAAGTGCTTGTCTCTCCACAGAGGAACTAAATGCTGAAGGGAGGAGTAGACCTTGGAAGGTAATGAGGTCACGAAATGGCAAAGTTTGGGCTGGGAGATAGGTAGAGCTTCAAAGGAAGAATGTGCACAACTTGGATTGCAGGCTGCTTTTACGTCTGTCCTTTATCTAGAAGATGAAAGACTCTGCACTCAGATGACCTACCTTCCTGTTGCCTTTTACCTGGTGAGCTTATTTGAATCTATGCAAAGGGCATGAATGCTGCCAGGGTTCTTGTGCACTGGCTTGTTGCCTGGCTGTATAGTATAAACCAGATTATAAGCTGGGCTTGACATACATGGGAATTCATTCACCCTACTACATGCTGCTGATGGTGCTGTCCACTTGCTGTGCTGGTAAGGGGTGCAAATCTTAGACTCACTGTCGTGGTGGAATAGTGTATCTGTAACACAGTGACCACAAAGAGATGTGAGGCAAGGGGCTGGAATGCTGTCAGATTTTTGTATTTTCCCATGACCCTGACAAACACCAAGGCACAGTGTAGCTGCCCATCTGCCCACTACTCTCTGCCCTGGCAGCAGGGCAGAGAACAGAAAAGCTCCGTTGTTAGCCATACTGGTGGCTCTCTGGATAATGAAAGAACCTATGTGTGGGAATTGGGCCGGAATTGGTGAGAGGGAGGGGTGTGTTGTGGGGTCGCCAGTCATAGAACCATAGAATTGTAGAGTCTGAGAATCATAGGATCATTAAGGTTGGAAAATACTACTAAGATCATCTAGGCCAACCATCAACTCATCATTACCATGCCCACTAAACCATGTCCCTAAATTGCCCAGTCCTTTCCTGAGAGGAAAAACCTAGCTATCAGGAGACCATGGGAACTGTGTAGGGAAAATGCTGGAGGATGAGGAGTTGATGGAGAGCTTTGTACAGCTGAACAAGCTTTATTTTTATTATTATTATTATTATTATTTTTTGTCTCATTTTGCTTGTGGGAGTGTTTATTATGAGGCTGTGGAAATGCTTGGGAATGCCTGCATTATACAGCGCGCATCAGGATTTACTGCAGTTAAACCCCAATTACTCCAAAGGTATTAAAGGGTCTTGTTTGGGTTTTTCAGAATTCATCTGCACCTGCTTTAAGGCTTCTTTGCACAGTCTGAGCAAATGATAACAGAACTTAAATGGAGAAAAGATAAATAGAAAGGAGGAAAAAATGATATAAAACAGAAACAAGCTTCGTATTTGTAGTCCATTAGAGCCAAAGGCACTATCACCTAATCTAACCCCTAAGGTTAGTCCTAAATATCAGTGCAGGCAAGTCTCTGGACAGCTGCCAGAGTCTCAGGGCAGATAACATCAGGACAAGTCGAGAAGAGGTCTCCAGTCTCGCCTGAGTTTTAATATACTATTAAAATAAAATGAGACAGCAATTAGTTTCTCCTCAGCTATTCCACAGCATAACTTCATCGGTCAATTAGTATGAATAAATAAATACAGCTCTTGAATTATTAAAATGCAAATAGAAGAAGCATCTGCACTTAGCGTTTCACTGTTCCTTCTCTACTTTGCTTGGAGTTTTGACTCAGTTGGCATTAGAAGAGTGTGATTGTCTATTCTTAACTCTTTCCAAACTTTTAATTCTTCCTTAGGATGAATTTCTTATTCCAATAATACTCTTCTAATCTTGGCTCAAGATATGCAGGTCAGATTATCAGAGCATCTGCACTCAGAGAGCAACAGCCAAGCCTCCGGGAGCAGTGGGGAGGTCAACGACTTAAAAATAAATAGAATGGGGCGTTTATTTAAGTGGTTCAGTATGGACTTACTAACTTTAGGATCCCACTTACTAACATCTTGGCCTTAATCTTTTGCTGCATGAGCTATAGCAGAGTAAACAATGTCTGATTATCCTACCAGTTAATCCCCTTTCCTAGTACGAGAGGCAGAGACAAGGGTTGATCGGGGGTTAGGATATCTTCCGTGCGTGCCTGGAGGCCCGTAGCTGCACTGGGTGGAGTGCTGCTCAGCCCCCAGATCTGCTCAGGGAGATGGAGCATCATGGGCTGTAAGATCCAAACTCCTGCCATTCTCACCTTTTGTAAGAATGCGTAATCAACACAGATCACGTTCTTCAGCTACCATAACTGTAGGTTTGGTTGTTTCCAGGAGATCTTTGAAGAGGCAAATTGGAACATTTCCTGACTTGTTTGACTGAAAATGCCATCACTCATGTCTTTGGTCAGTGAAACCGTTTCTTCCACACAACTCACTGTAGTTCTGTAATTGATCAAAGTATTTGGTTGTCAGATTGAATGTCTCCTGAGAAAGACGTCCAAGAAACATATAAAAAAACCCATGTTAAATATGAAAGCTGCTACGAAAGCAATGCCTCCTATTTTATAATGTTAGCCCACGATGTCAGAAGTGGGTGCTGGTGGTATGGCAGTAGAGATCAAACCTTCTCACAAATAGTCACATTTTGGTGCCATGTGACAGATGGCAGCAAAGGGGCAGTCTGACATGATGGTGTCTGACATGGAGTCCAAAAATGCACCCAGCGTGGAGCTCAAAATCATTTATCCCAGTCAACCAGCAGGGCCATGTTTGATACATCCCAGGATACTGTTGGCCTTCCTGGCTGCCTGGCACACTGTTACTTGTGTTAAACTTGCTGTTGGACAGGACTCCCAGCTCCCTTTCAGCAAGGAGCTATTGTTCAGCATCTCACCCTCCAGTCTGTATGTATAGCCGGGGTTGCCCATTCCCAAGTGCAGAGTCCAGTCCTTGCTCTTCTTGAACTTCAAGTAGATGGTGAATGCCCAGCTCTGTAATTTGTCTAGATCTCTCTGCAAAGCCTCTCCATCCTTAACAGAGTCAACAGTTCCTCACAATTTAATATTGTCAGCTAACTTGCCCAAAACACCTTCCAGACCAGTTTATGAAAACATTAAAGAGAACTGGCCCTAAAATGGTGCCCTAGGGAGCCCTGCTAGTGATGACTGCAAGCTTGATGTAACCCCATTAATGATAGCTCTTTGGGCTGAAATTTTCAGCCAATTGCTCACCCATCACATTATGTTTTTGTCCAGCTGTGTGCCAGACATTTTTGTCTTTCTGAATCGAGAAAGATAACACCAACTGGCTTTCTTTGGTCAGTTGGATGGGTGATCTTGTCATTAAACAAAATTAAGTTAATGAAACAGGACCTTCCCCTCATGAATCCACACTGGTTGTGACCAATGACCTCATTGTCTTGAGGTTTTTTCAATAATTTGCAGCATAATTTCCTCCCTAATTTTTCAAGGCACTGAAGTAAGACTGGGAGGCCTATAATTACCAGGATCTTTTTTCTTGACTTTCTTGAAAATTGAATCATTTGCCAGCTGACTGGGACCTCTTCATAGTCCCAAGACCCTTGAAAAATAATTGAGAAAATTCTTGTGATGATGTCAGCCAATTGAATACCCTTAGTACATGGGGCCTCAAACTTATTTGCATCCAAACAGTGGATGTGAGCACAGTGAGGTGGTGGGTAGCACATTTCTGCAGTGGTGACAGCAACAGTGGGTCACCCTCACTGGTATAGACTTTTACAAGGGAGGCATCCAGGCTCTTGTTTATCACTTGTGAAAATGCATAACTAATGGTGATGAGTATATTGAAAAGTAGTGTTTTGTAGCTGAGAACTTGCTGTTTCAAATAACATTATTTTGCTCTTTGCATCTGTTGTAGATTCCATAGAAATAAACAGGAAGCGTTACTTTTGGAGCAACCTACCTAATTGATTAGACTTTCAATACATACAAAAGGAGTGTGTAAGTCTAAAGAAGAGCAACTTTAACTCAATAAGCGGAAGAGGACCTGAAAGCTGTAGGGTTTCCTTCCCTCCTGAGATGTACCTGCACTCTGATTTTGATTTTGAATTCTCAACATAATGGCGTACTTGCACATATGAGGAGAGTGGACTCTTCTCTAGCTGCTTCAGGGATGGAGCACACACACTGTCTGTGACACAGTATCTCTCATTCGTGTGCTGGGGTCCCCAAACTTCAGCCCCAGGTGAATAGCACTTTGCAATAAGAGTGGATTTATGAAAATAATAAGTAGTGCTGTGGTTGCAGCGCCACATGGCATATGCTCAGAAGGCTTCTGTTTCGTGCTAGTTCCATCAAACTGAACTCCTACACATGGGAGCAGACAGTTGGGTGATCTGTTAATCTGAATTAAAGCACTAGATTTTGGCGCACCATGCTTACAGTAGCAGGTTATTTTTGCAGCACAGTCTCCCCCCAAAAGGTCCCCCAACAGTGCTGTCTGCTTCGTAGCACATTGTGGCATGATGGGAAAGCAAGGCAGATGTACAGAACTTAGCAGGGCAACAGGGGGAATGAGACAGCTGAGGAACACAGCCTGAGCTAGCAAAGGGTGGTAGTGACCCACACCTGCATGGGCATACTCACCTCTGCAGCTAGCCAGTCTGTGTTTTCCTACTGCTAAGTCTTCTGTGCTGATGACAAAAACTGAGTTGCTTCTGTATGTACTTTAAATGTATTATTATATTTTTTTTCCTCTTTGAAGTTGCTTGAGGCGCTCTTTGTGCTGAGTCCATTCCTTTTAGGTTGGATTATGGCAATGGATTTTACGATGTTAATTTCAATGAGAACTTTTATTTCTTCTTTTTTAAATATTTATTTGCATTTTTCTTGCCAGCTTTTTGTTCTTGTTCTGTTATTGCAAGTGTAAAATCTTCACAGGCTGCAGTTTGGGCATGTTAATAAAACTTTTTCATATTGTACAACTTTCAGTTACAAATCATAAATGGGTTATGGCAGCAACAAGACGAGGATGTGATATGCAGTCTTGTGCTTGTCTTACAAGCGTTGCTGTATGATCTGTGCTGGTGTGCAGTGTTTTCTCCTCTCTGCTTAGCTGCCGTGGCACAGGTTACTTGGATGTACCATAAATAGACACGCAGGCAGAGCTTTTGTTTAATCTGATAATGAGAATGGGCCTCTAGTTCACTATGTTCAAGTTATAGGCACATGTTTGTGGAAACTGCTACTTCAGGTTGTTGCATATAAAGCCGGAAGAGCAAATTGCATTTTGCTAGCATTCACAAACATGCCAGAGTTTTTGCTGAGAGTAAGAGGAGGAAAACAAGATTAAATCAGTACTAGGTCAGGGCATGGAGTAGAGCTAGCCTTGCACTTTAAGGCTGAGACCCAATTCTCATGTCTGCAGGGCTGCGGTAGCCCACAGCATACAGCCAGGAGTGCTGCCCTGTCTTCAACATCAAGTAGAATTGCTCCTTCTCCACCTATATGGGAAGGAAACCCAACATGTACAAGAAGTGCTTCTCTAAACTCAAAGCCAAGCTGGTGCACAAACTGCAGCATGGCATGCCCCGTGGTGCTACATGCACAGTAGAGGAGCCTGAAAACTGTCCCATGCAATCCCTCAACTGTTTTCTTGGCCAAACTGATGTCAGCAGAGGTGAAGCAGAGGATGATGTAATTCTAATAGCCTCTGAAGTAGGTTTACTCTGACTGGAATGCACAGTTCTTACTGTGAATGGGGAAAACTGCATGTACTTAAGTTGAGACACTTCTGCATGAAATTGAAGTCTGAATTCCTATCACCTGTATTGGGTATGAACAGAAAAAATAAAGTGGTTTTTTTTTTTTTTTTTTTTTTTTTTTTTTTTTTAGGGTGTTGAGGAATTTGAGAGGACATTGAACCTTTGTCTCTTTGAGCTTGAATGGGAACAAACAATTCCTTCAATGGCAGTTGGAGTCCCAGATTGTTCTGTGGAAATGTACTATACAATGCTGTTTGAGTTCTTTATATGTGGTTTAAAGTTGCCTCTTCTTTCTTGAAGAAAATAAGACAATAAAGACTATTGCAGGGAGATGTCTAATGGCAAAGTACAATTAGTGGTCTGAAACTGAGTGTTTGCCATGGTGAACTTTAGGAAAATATTTTGCTTGATAGTAGATATTTTGACTAAGATAATTTTCTTACTGCATTTATACTCCTTGTCAGATTTCTCTAAGGCGTGATTAATCTGCCAATTCACAGGTGGTTTTAGAAACCAGAGTGGCTGTGACTGCAGAGAGATATCCTTTGCAGTAGTTAGACTGCAAGAGGAAGAAAGAAGGAAAGGAAGCACTGGATAGGAAAGAGACAAGAATAGATGGAGCCCATGAAAATGGGCTGAAAGCAGCAAAAAGGAAAGAAAGAGAAGACCTTTAAGAAGGGAAACTTTATGTATGGAGATGTGTAGGATAGACCAGCAAGGGGGAAAGAAGCAAAAATAATAGATAAAGCAAGTGGAAGAAATAAGGAAAAAGTGGGAAGATGGAATAAAAGAGTTTATGAAAATAGTTGGAATCTTTAATCTATTAGATGAGCTGTTAAATATCATTTATTCTTAACTCCTACATTTGAATCTACATTTTTAAAGTAATTGCTAAGGGAGTTCATATTAATTTTTTGAATGTGATTCAATTGGATTTTACTGCTGTATATCTGTCAAAATACTCCAATATATATATTTTGCTTTTGTGTAGGCCCTTTATTGAGTCTACACCCTGCAGGAGAGTAGCAAGTGGTCATAAGGAAAAGAATCTATTCGGAAATCAAAGTGTTCACAAATGGAAACATTTTAGAGTTTGCTGTCAAAGAAGGTGATGCTTTCAAAATGGAGATAGAAACACTGTGTTTCATCGTGCTTACATTTTAGATACGATATGCATGAAGCATGTGTAAAATGTAATTAAAATTACTTTTGCTAGCAGGCTGATGATAAGTCATCTTTATTAAACAAAAACAATTAGGAGGGGAAAACCCCATCACTGTTATTCAGATCTATGCTCTTTCTTCAGCTGAAGAGAAATCACTGGGTAGGGCTATGAGACTCATTTGCTGGCTGTAATTACTTCATTAGTTTTGTTTCCACTTCTGTTTGATTTATTTGTTACATAGCATGATTTGCTAAATGGTTTCTGTAACCAATTATTTGTTGTAGGAATGTGACACTCAAAACTAAAGCTACAAGTTAGATGACCCAGATTAGTTACAGGCTATGTTTTTGATCCTTGACTGGATTACTAGGAAATGGATTCTGATTCAACTACTTAACTGTAGACTAAGTTTAATAGCAAGCAAAAAAAAAAAGAAAGAAAGAAAGAAAAGAAAATCTGCCAATTCTATTTCTTGTCCTAAATGGTCTTGTTACTGGAGAAGATCTCTCCACACTGAGAGTGCATGTGCAGTGAGAGAAGTGTTTCTAGAGCAAGTCCATTCTGAAATGTGAAATGGCTCCTTTGTTTGCATGGTCTGTCTGTGTTCCGATTCAGGAATGTGCCTCCACCAGTCTTCTTATTTTCTGATACACCTGTGGGCCTGAAACACTTGCAGCAGGGTTGAAGTATGTGTTGAAGTTGACTGCACATCCAGTGCTAGGACTTTTTCCTTCTTTGTAAATATTAATAGCAAAACAGTAACAGAGAAGGACTGAGACTAAAGAGCTCAGGTCAGCATCAGCTGATTTAGCCTTGGCTCCTTCAAACCTTTGCCATTGTGCAATCTCACTGAAGTTTGAGAAGTTGCCTCATATTCCTAGTAGCTATATGTACAAGTAGTTATATATACAAGTCTTGAACCCCATTTTCACACAGCTAAATGAGGTGGCTGTGGTAGCTAGTACCTCTCCAAAAACTGTTTTTCCAAACATTTGTCTTTTTTTGGTAATTGGATTAAATAATAATAATAATAATAATAATAATAATAATAATAATAATAAATATGTGAGTGTATGATAAAACTGCCAAGGCATTTTGCAGTGAAAATTCTCCCTTCCATGGGAGATCTTCATTCAAAATCCTAAACTAAGTGCAAGTCAAAGTAGTCTGACTCTTCTATTGGTTTTGTTGTACTTGGTCACTAATGGCTCCCTTTTTTGAAGGATTGTTAAAAATTTTATCTATGGCCAGTGCCTGACTCTGTCTTTTTTTCCACCCTAGAATACAATGAGAAATCTCTTTTGAAAGGTTGAGTAGCCAGGTCACATTTCTGTGACCTTTTCTTCTGTTAGTGTTGACTCAAAATGCGGATCTGACATGAAAATGAAAGTAGCTTGTCAAGATTTACAGTGGTGTGCAAGGTCTTGGAAATGGGTAAATGTGAGTCAGAAAGAGAGGTTCACATTGACTTAGGGGATTTTTCTTTCTCATTGTATGTGATAAAAAGGTACTACGGAGCAAGGTATTTTTCTAAAGACACAAACTGTGCTTCCTCTGACAATTCTTTCACTAGATGATGGGAAATATTCTCAGCAAAGAGGAGCTAGCCCTAAACAGACAGTGGGTCAAATCTGTAAGCTTCCTGCTTTGATTGAATACTCAAGGAGCTGTCTGGGGCACTCTTGCTAGGCTGGGAGCAAGCAGGCACTTCTAGTGGGTTTGTTCCTTATCTGCTGGGGAGTCAGCAGGGGAGGCAACCCGGGTCAATACGACATGACACTGAAATGTCATGGGCAGCTGTAAGCAGTATGCTGTAGGCATTAAATCACGCAACCAAAAGGGAGAATTAACTGTTTCCTTCTCTCTCATGAGCTTGATTAGGTCCCTTTGGTGCCATCCAGATGAATACTGCAGCTGTATTGCATGCAGGGAAGCACACAGGTTTATGCACCTACATAAGCAGTTGACAGATAGGGGTTGGTACAGATGTCATCTGCAGACAAAGCTGAATTTTGTTTGGCTGCTGTTTGACAGCTGTCCTGAGTGTGTCTTGGATGTGGTGGCTCTGAAGTTGTCTTTTTTTATCATATACAGCTTTTTTCTCTATACACTCTATAAATCTATACACTCATAAATCCACCTATTCTTCCTTATGTATCCATATCCTCATGATCTTTGCTGTATTTGCTACAATATTAGTTGAGTTTTTAACATAGTTTTCTGACCCCAGTATGGATAATGTGTTGTTGAAATCAGCTTTCCTAATATTGCTGTTACTTCTGCTGCATGAAATGCAGCATATGCACTCTGATGCTCTGAGTGTCAGACTCTTTCAAAGAAAGTTGTCCTGTATCTCCAACAGCCTATTTGACTCAGCTTATTGCTACATGCCAGAATTTTCTACACCTAATCGATGACTAAAGCTCTTATCTATCTCCTTCATTTTTTTAATCCCTGCTGCTTGTCACATATGCATCATATCTATTAAGCTACCGCCCTTGTGTTGATGTAAAGGCCTTGAAATCTCCATGTGACAAGCTAATTACCACATTAAAAACTACTTCAGCTGCCCTCCAAGGTCCAGTCCAGCAAGGGACATCCTTGTAGGAATAGCCATGAGTACACAGATAACACCTCTGGACTTAATGGCCCAATGTTCTGAGCGTAGAAGCCAATGAAGTTATCGCTGGAATGAAAAATACAAGACTCAAAGGAGCTGAGTGTGGGATGTGTGTCTGCACATCCTCTGTTGGGTATGGTTTATGAACTTGTACTCTTTTTCACCTTATTTGTCAAACTTCTATATTTTAAGCACTCCAGATTTGCTTGTGCCCTTGCCCTGAGATTAGGTTTGAAAAACTGGAAAACTCTTGATGTAATTAGGTTTACTTCAAGATCTGTGTCCATGTTCAACAGCATCTTTATCAACAGAGTGCCCGGTAGCTGCACATAGAATAGGCCAGAAAATATAGGAACCTTTAAATGAAAGTCAAAAAGATATAGATTGGGAGTGCAAGAGGCACTAGCAGTGTGTAGATAGTAGTGCTGAACTTAAATGATGATGTTTTCCTTGATGAGGTCATCATCTAACATGCCCTCCCCATTACGCCAGCGAGTGAGTGTATGGCCATGTGTGAATTCTGATGAAATATTTGTCAGTCAGTGGATGTTTCTTATGTTTACTCCTACAAGTACGGAGGCTAAATCACTTGTGTCAGGATGATATGAGTAAACTGAAGGTCACTTTCAGCATGCTTTAGCATGCCTGGGAGGCACTGCTGATAAGGAAAAAGACAAAAAGGACAAAAGTAAAATTAACTTTTAATTTCCCACCAAAACTATGACAGAAACAAGGAGATGAGTGAAATCTCTTGCAACATTCAACACAGAACTGTATATTAAACGTCTTATCTGATTCAGCTCATCACTGTGACAGGGTATGTAACACTCTGTGTGTGTTTGTACAAGTATAAAAATGTATGGACCTTAACATGTAACTCAGAAAAACTTTAGTGACATCACCTTAGATGAATACATAAATCAGATCTATTCATTTTCTTTTGAGAATGCTTTGGTGACTGCTTACAAAGAAGAGTTATTTACATGCTGATAGAAGGTATTACTTAGCATAATTTAGCAGCAGTTTTCTCATTCTCTCAGGTATTAGGCTCCCTTACATGTTATACCTAATTCAGTTATGTAGTTTTGCTGCTCTATATGATACTCAGGTGTATATCTGGTTTTATCTGTTTAATTTACAGCACTGACCTAAGCCCCTAGTCTCCAGCATGTGGTATCAGATAGGCTGCCTGAACCACTTCTAACCAGGGAGGCTAAAGCCAACTGCATCCCAGAGCCCTTCCACCCTCCCTTCTTGCTATAGAAAGGCCAAGTGGCAAGTGCTTCTGGCCATCCACAGTGGGCAGGTGCATAGCAGATCTACCTGCACCCAGCATTAGTGCAGTGGATGTAATTGTACGAGGGGGTGAGGGAAGGTGGTAGGGGTGTTTGTTTGGTTTTAGTTTTTGTTTGTTTGAGAAATGATTAATGCATACCCTGAGGATAACTGGAAATAATGGTATGTACATGTATGGGGTGAATCCACCCTCTTCCTCTTATAAATACATTTGCTAAATATGGATAGGAACAAAGGCTCTCAAACTTCAGTAATATCTGTTACCGCTAATGACATTGATCTGAGGCTTTAAAAGAATACAAGATTGTGTTTTTCTGCTGTGAATTATGGAAAGCCTGTTCACTTACTTTGAGGTTTACCAAAGAACATGTTTGTGTTCAGAATCTGTCCCTCTAGAAAATTAAGTCTTGTGTTTATCCACTGAATAACATAGATGGAAAATGAATTTAAGTCTCCCCTGGCAGTCTTTTGGTTTTGTTTGCCTTGGTCGGGTTCTGAGACTACTTTGCCTTTGAAAGCCTCTGGCTTTTTGGATTGTAGCCTTTCTGTGGAGAAGCATACAAAGATATGAAGTGTGGTGGTGGTCTCCGTAATATAGCTGAGGAATGGCAAGAGACTCACTTACTAAATTGAGGTGGTAAGCTTTGTTATCACTTAGTTGAATTTAAACCAATAACAGGCTGTGAGCCCTTTAGTCACCCTGTTTTATGATCTCGAATTACGAGCTGTTCAAAAATACACTGTATTTTCTGCTTAAATAGTTTTATGTCTGTTTATACCTTAATTGAAACAGTATGTACGCATCTGCAAGTACCTTTCATATGAAAGCCATTATTAAATACTGGTATTGCAAAGGTGTCTTAAAAATGTATTTTATTGTGTTACAGGGTGTTTGTTGAGAATCTCTCCATTAAACAATTAAGTCTCTACGGCTTTTGGCAGTAACCAGTATAGGTTCTGTTTTGTCAGCAACAAATGGCACACTGCCTGCCAATTACGGAAAGATCTTGCCTTGAGATGCAGAGGTCAGCCTATGTCTGACAGCAGTCTGAACTTCACCCCCATGTTTCAAAACCTGTTCTCCTGAGGGTTTCTTCTTTGTGCAGAGGTGCTGGGGACAACCAAGCCTTTGCTTGTGTAGGAATGGGAGTACTCTGAAGAAGCAAATACCTGCTTCATCCTAACATCATAGATCTTATGTAAAAAGATGAAGATAAGTGCTCACCAAACTGCTGAATTTTACACCCTTTTAAAGGATCATAGAGAAATTTAGGTTGGATGGGATACCAAGAGATTTCCAGCGCAACCTCCAGCTCAAAGTAGGGTCAGCTGTGAGATCAGACCAAGCTGATCAAGGCTTCAACCAGGAAACTTCTGAAAGTCTTCAGAGACATAGTCCCTACCACTTCTCTGAGTGACCTCATCCCTTGCCAACCAGTCGTCATGGGCGAAAGTGCTCCTTACATCCAGGCTTAACTTCCCTTGTTTCAGTTTACAGCCACTGTGTCCCATTACTGCTGAGAGACTGTGGCTCCAACCCCTGATGCCTGCCTTGCTGGTATGGATGGACAAGCAGATGGCCATCAGGGCCCCCACAGCTGTCCCTTCCCTGGGCTAATCAAGCCCCAGCCCCTCAGCCTCCCCTCAGTGCACTATTCTGGCTGGGAAAGACCACTCTGTTACATCGCAGTTAAAGTCACCTCTTCTCCCTTCCCTGCTACAGCACATGTTTGTACGGTTGCTTACCCTCAACACTGTGTGCCCACAAATGTTGAGAAGGGAGAAGGTCAGAAGGGAAGTGAAAAAAAGGACTTCTGAAATAGGAGAACACCTGTGCCAGCAGAGACGGCTCCTGCAGCTGGGCAGTGTGGAGAACTGGGTGTCCTAGCTTGGGAGCAGAAAGTGCACAGCCTGGCTCTGAAGCCTGACGTAAGAAATCATTGTTCAAAGCAAACAAGAATTGTGTGCATGCAGCATAGGAATACAAGCGCAGGATGTAAAGCACCCTCTGCATCACTGTGCTGTGATAGCACAGGAAAGTGCTTTCAGCATATATTAAAGAGCCAATGAAAGGTATAGTAAGTCTCAGCACCACTTGTTCATCTCTTGAACTCTGCTATAACACTCTCGAGTAGGACATTAACTGCAGTGTACTGTCATTTCAGTACTGGTAGAAATACAAAAACTTCCTTAGGGGCTAATCGTTGGCAAGTACAGCTAATACAAGTTTTGGAAAATAAAAACTCCCTGTTTCAGTTGAAAAGTACTTCAGTTCTTTAGTAGTTGCAAAAATTAGATGCTCCCAGAGCATTTTGCTCTCATGTCATTGATTTTGTTATTATCATTGCTTTTTAGAGGAGTAAGGGGTCTTCTCCCTCCCTGTCTATTCTCTTTGCGTATGGAGTATTGGATGTGCTGTTATCTTCTCTCCTGATCTACTATGGAATACAGTATTAGAAAATTTTGATGTTCCATTTCCAGGGCACCCTTTTCCCCCTTTTTCTTTCATCCCTTTTTTTTTCCTTTTCTTTCCCAATTTCCCTCTACCTCTCTCTCTCTCTCTCTCTTTTTTTTTTTTTCCTTGGGAAAAAAGGGCAGGGTTGAGTGAGTTAATTCTGGGGAAAAAAAAAATCTTTCTGTGGAAGTTTCTTATAAGGAGCACTGGAGGCTTTGTTTGGTGTTCAAGTTCTGAACTTGAAACACATGGAAATTATTTGAACTTTAGTTTTTTCCTGGCCCTAAGACCTAGAGGAGTCTGTTTCACGCTTTTATCTGTCAACCATAGAAAGATGAGACCAGACAGCCAATTAGCAATGATGTATATCTGTTGATTAGACATCATGGGACAAAACTATAGGTTGTTTGAAATAGCACAATTCAAACTGAAATTGCTTAATTCCACTGCCTGCCTTCAGTCTTTGTCCGCACTAGATAGGGATACTGCCTCGTTAGTGTATACAATGGACATGTGGGTATAATTACACGTAGCTTTTGTTTAGAAAAAGAAAACAACCACAGAAACAGAAGCCAAGGCCCTTACTGTCCACAGGCAACAGTCCCATAGGAATGGGAGAGGCCTTCCCAGAACTATCTAGGAATCATACTGCTGATCATGCCCGTAGCTGAGTGCTGTCCCCTCATGCCTCAGCATTCTCTCCCATGGACATTCTGAAAATCATCTTTCTCAGAAGAACAGCTTAGTAATTTGGTGGGATGGAGACTTCATGTAGAAATAACTGTTTGAAAATTCAACTGCTCTTCATTTTTATTATTAGTTAGTTGTTAACTCCATACACACAGATAAAGACTAAAAAGCAATTTATCTGATTTTTGCCACCATCAGCTTTTCAATGCAAGGGTCAGGCTACTTTAGCTATAAATTCACTCTAAAATTGTTTCAGAAAATCAGGGATCTTAAATAAAAATGTGGAATTAGAGAAATGATGGAATTGTAGCAGACCTTTGAGAGCTGCTGCTTTCCAGCATTCCTCTGATGACCATTGAGCCCAAATAACCATGGGAATTGCTTGAATAGAAGACTGCCATTATGCATTTAATTTGCATCTTAATGTGTTGTTGTTTTTCCTGTTCAAGTAAACTGCTTCTCAGGGTGCACCTCTATAATGAATTTCCATGGGAATAGACTTTCTTTCTTGCTATGTAAACATTAGAGGATCTTTCAGAGATCAGGCTTAGATTAAAACAAATGTGGGGAACAGGAGATCTTTAGTGGGACTTTAAGCAAGAATTAGGAGTTCAGGGATCAGACTGCTCCTTTTCTTGGTCTTAAAAAATACAGAGATTCTGTGTGACTTGTCGGCTGGTGCATGTATGCCCACTTGTTGGCTCTACAGTGACGACTCAGTAGGGTCACGCAGGGATGTGTATGTGAGAGAGATTAAGTAAGCCTTGTGTGTATACCCAGCATGTATCTATTACAGTTCCATCAGGGTTGTATATGAGGTTTCCAGCAGCACATAGACATTCAGACAGCCTTCAGCACCAGGCAGAATATTGTCTACAGCTCCTAATCCATCAGTGAAACACCTGCCAATCATACTACATCATACCTATAAGCCTCTGCTCAACTGCTCTGCACTAAACTCGTGAAGTCCTAGGAGAAATCAAGTGAATATGCCTTGTATATGCCAGTGGTGATGACCTTTCCAGCTAACACTGGCTACAGGTCTAACTGACCTTGGCAGCACAAGAGGGTCCTTTTTTGACATGGCTGAACTGTTCTTGAACAATTTATCCAGCGTGCTTGGTACAAACAGTCTTTTCTTCAGTACCAAGCATGCATGTCTTATCTTTCCACCTATTCTTTTTTTTTTTTTTTTAAAAAGAATCTTAGCCATTGTGAAGCAGGCAAGGAAAAACATGTTCTCTATTTATATTGTTTGTTCTCTTCGGTCTCTGCTATTCAATCTTGGACAATAACATCTCATGAATGCTTGTTTTTACTTATTTGTTGCTCGGATGATTTTAAAGGAGACTCTTCTTCTTCTCCAGCACTCCAGAATAATCTCAGGGGCTGATCCTGTGATGGAGACATTGATGGGCCATTTGCAATTGACTGAACTGGATTTAAACAATATCTAATATTGTCTTATGAGTGTAAGAAAAAAATACTTGCTGGTCTATTAAAATAGCAGTGTGGTACGTGAAAGAAGACAGGATTGAAGGAGAATGCCTAATAAGAGACCTCCCTTCTTCTGTTTTATCTTCTGAGAAAATCCTACATGAATACTGGGGAGAGAACAGATTTTCAAGTGCCCAGAATGAAGAATCCAGGCAGGTCTGCATCCTCTTTGTGTGGGGGTCTGTAGTGTCCATGGGGTTTGTTTGTTTATTGTTGTTGTTTCCTCCAGTAGAAGAGGCAAATAATCACAGGAGTTTGGGGTTCAAGATGAAGATCAGTGTTTTCTTCTCAGTGAAGTATCAGTGATAGTTTCTAAAACAGATATACTTGTCTGAATCAGTTGAGACCCAGTGCCAACAGTGACAAATGCCAGTATGTTTATTCGCAGGGTTTTCTTTTTTTTTTTTTTTAAAAAAGGAAATGTTGTGAAGGCACTGCACACAAAGAATATCTCTGGGGAAGAAATATATGGTTATGAATTTTAAGGGAGAGAATCGACTAGTACATGCTCCAAGCTGCTCTCTGTTGCCTTGGCTGTTCTCTTGTTTGGGGCTTTTTTTCCTATCATTTCACTGTTTCACAGATGGTTTGGGGTGACTCAGAGGCATATATCTTTTTCTTTCTCTCTCTCTCTCTTTTTTTTTTTTTTTAGCAGCCATCAAACATTACATTACAAGAGCTTTTAGATCTGTACTGCTTCCTTTTTTTTCTATCCTTGCCGCTATTTTGAAATTTTATGTATATTCTCAGTTAGAGAAATAGAAGGTGCAGGTATTGTAGACAATAATTTAACCATGCCATTTTAGGCCACAATCTAACAATGTGTAAAACAATATGTAATGCTAGTTTCAATAAGGATTTCTGTGGAAGACATCTATTTCTAGTACAGAATGTGAATCTCAGAAGAAATTTACCTGTACAGTCCTATTAGGATGTCCTTGTTTAAAAATCTGGAAAGTAAAGCATAATGCAAATGAAATCAGTTATGAATAATGTAGGCTATCCATTATTCTTTGTAAAAAGTTGAACGTGCTTCCCAAACCTATCTAGATACATTCCTGTTATGTGATCCCCATTGCAATGACTGGTACGGAAGGCAATGTTATGTAGCAAAAGGAGAGACTAGGGGGGTTATGCTTGGCTGAAGCATAGAGCCAAAAAGTGTCTAAATTATATCAAAGTGCTTCTGTGTCTTCACACTGATAACCCCCTTCATGAAATACAACTGCCCAGTGCAGGTGGAGGGGCACAGGGCTTTTGTGTGCCCTTGCTCTGCTTCTTACAGCTGGGCATGCTCCTGGAGAGCCTTGCAACTGCATGGCCCTGAGGAAAACTGAACTTGTGTCTCTGGGGACAGAGCTGGTTCACAGTGTTACCACAAGCCTATGCCTCTTTATTGTTTCCATATAAAAAAGTCCCTTTGGCTGAGATCCTGCAAAGATTTATGCACATTCTTGATTCTGTATGCTGAGAATAATCTCACTGGACAATGAGCAATGTGAAAATGTAAGACATTGCAGACTTCGCTTGTGAAAATTAGTGCAAAGATATAACAGATTTAAATGTATAGCTAGTTATGCAGGCTTCTTACGTGGAGGCTGGGTGAAGGGAAAGGGAGAAGAAACTTTTCCTCCTGCTAAAATGGAACTTGAAAATTCTTCTGCAGTAAGTCATCATTTTGAAACTGGTGTCAGGATCTGGTTTTAAAAAAAATTTCACTGCAAAATAGAGTTGATTATGAAGATTCCTAGATCTAGCTTTTCAGTGGCTAGATGTTGAAACCTCAAGCAAACAAACAAAACAACAACAAAACCCCAACATATTATTTCTTTGTGAATTCCTGACTTCTTCCTTTCCCACTCAGCCTGGTCCAGTTCCACTACCTCCCTTTATGTCTTATGTTGTAGGATCAGATCTTCTGGATCTCTAGAGAAAGTAATCTTTTGAGTAATCTAGGAGCCGAGAGAGGGATTAGAGAAAGTATGCTTTGGCATGGCTAGCATGTCTTTTTGCAGTATGTGCTCTACTGCATTGGGTACCCACCAACCTTGCTGAGATTCTCCTTGGAGGAGAGGAGAAATATCTCTGCAAAGTGGTTGAAGTTGCATGTGACTGAGAGGCTGCGCAGAAATTGTAGAGGTGTATCTGAGTATACCTGGGTTGTGCTTCAGAATGGACCTAAATGTTGTTGCTTTCTAGCTACTGGGAAGAGGATTTCCATTGTACATGTGTACATGAGTAGTAAAACTAGGATGAGAATGAAGAAGCAAATGCCCCATGCTATTTTTTGGCTGCATCCTTGCTTTTCTCAGCGTCACTTCATTCACACACACTATGCCTTTTAAGCCCTTTTTTCAGAGGGGTTGGTGGAGTGAAGATAGGGGAAGGGAGTTTCCCAGGCTGTTAAAAGAGGCTGCTAACCTCAGTCTTGAGCACTGAAGGGCTTCTGCTGTTAGGCCATAATCTTTTGTTTCAATGAGACAAACTCTCCGTTACTTAATTGGGCAAAGCTCCCACTGAGTTATGCTTGGTTAGCAATTCTGGAATCTGTCTCTTTGCAGTTGTGATGAGCATTTCAGCTCAGCCCGGCCAACACTGATCACCCCAGCTGTTGATTCCCAGAATTTCCCAGCTACTGTCATTGCGCACTATTTGGGGAGGGAAATTTCTCTTAGAGCAGCTGCAAAATGTACTAGGCATACTGAAAGGCAGAGCCATCAGCTGGCAGGCAGGAATGAGCGTTAGGCAGAAGGCAGAGCTCAAACTTTTCTCTTTTCCAGCCCATCTGCAGCATCATTGTCAAGAAAGTTTGTGTTTTGGATTCATTTCCCCCCACCTTTTTTAATGAGTTTGAGTTGTTTTTGCAGATGCTTTTGGGTATTTGTGCCATGAAAAAGCTAATGGTATTTGGAATGAGGAAGACCTTCTGTGGATCTGTCTTGATGGTGACAGAAGGTCTGGTTGTGTTTGGGTTTGTTGTTTGCTGGTATTTAATGGAGCCAACAGACCTGATTTCAAACAGTGTTTAGCATCTTGGGAAGTTAGAGGTGGAGATAGGTGACAGTGCTTCTGTAGTGAAGTATGCTTCCCTCTAAGCTACAGCAGGGTTAGAAAAGCATTGAGCTGTGCATATGCTATGGAAAGGGGCTGTCTAAAACTATATTCTCCAGAGAGGCTGTGAGATTTCACCTCATGCCCACTGTGCATGGCTTTCTAATTGTTGCAATGCATTTGCAAATCTGTATGTCAGACTTGTGCAGTACACTGTACTGCTGCTACACTGTTACCATATGCAAGAGTAATTTTATGCAGACAATAGGCATTGGTCAGTGTGGTCTTTTGAAAACAAACACTGATCTGCTTATCTAATGAGCACTAGTCATTTTTTATTATACCAGAACTCAAAGAACACTATCCTTTCAAAAATCAAAATAGTTGAGCTATACAGACAGGAAAAATTAGATACTGCTCAGGCTCTTATTAAAACACCTTAAATGGCCTACTTAGCCTTTGAAATAAAAGAAACAAGCAAACAAAACAACAACAAAAGGCCTGCAGGCATCTTGTTAAAAAAAAAAAAAGAGGCAATTAATGAACTAGGTGTGAAGATGCACTGTGATGTTTATGAGACGGATTATGAAAAGGGTGTTCAAACTGCAGAATCCATAATATCTGGCAGAGAGTTTAGGGGGTTTAATTTCACACTCTTGGTTCATTTCTTAAAGAATACGTCCATAATGGGGAGGAGAAGCTTCGCTTTGTGTAACACTCTCTCTCAGTATCTTCTTTTCTGTGTAAATATGAATTGATTCAGCAAGAAAACTTATGCACACACAGTATTTGGATTCTATCACAGAATTATTAAAGTTACAGCAGATGTAATGCTCACATGTTATGCGTGGTCCTCACTTTAGATCCTCATTGTTTATCTCCTTAATGGTAATTCCTATAAATTTGAGCCATAGCTTGGTTTGAATGACGACCTCAGGGTTTAGCGATGAGGTGTACATGGGTTTGGGATTCAGAGGAGCCAATACTCCATCTGCTCTTCTGTATTGATGGTGACATGCTACTGTCATGTTCCCTATCCATGCCTGAGGATTGCCTTTTGAGAAGCATCAGCCTCATGCTGATTGAAATTACTCAAGGGTAAATATCATTCAGGGAAGGAACCTGGATCCTGCCATCCTTTCTATGGACCACACTGTATTTCTGTTCTTTAAAGACAGCAGTACCCATTGTGGATGCAGCTGCTTTCTAGTCCTCAAAGGTGTAATGAAAGGGAATGATAAACATGTATGAATGGTACTTATAAAAGGCTGACAATATTTTGGGGGACAGGAGGAGATGTAAATAAACAGGTTTCTGCAGGCCAGATACGTACTTGATTTGCTGGGTTGAAGGGGGATAAGCCTAAGGAAATAATGCCCCCTGGGGTTTTTGTTTGTTGAAAGAAAAATAAAGCTGTTATTTTGGCCTAATTATCTGAATTTCAAGAGTTGTACACCATCTGAAGAGTAACTTATTAGAAAAACAAGGAATACTTTTCCTTTGTTTGAAATCAGTCTCCCCAAATATCCAGCTGTTGTGTATGTAGAGCCAAAAAGAGCAGATGTGGGAAGAAAAGAAACTGGAGAACATATCGTAAAATAGATTATCCCATACTCAGAAACATGCTCCTCACATCTGGTTTTGTCTGCTCGATATTTAGCCGTCACCAATTTAGATTATACTTCCTGATACTCTGAGTGGATAGAGGTAAGTTCAGGCACACTTTGGGCTGGTCTGATCTCGTCTCTGATACCTTTATTTTTATATACATACTGATGCTTTTATTTTTATACACACACACCACTGAAGCTGGTCCCCTCTGTGATGCTCTGAAATGTTAAATCAGGCAAAACAGGATTTCTTTAGCACCTCACCTCAGAGACTGCATGGCTCTGCTGTCTGTTCTGTAAGGTACAGTGCCACTTTTACTGGGTAGTAAAGAAGAAAGGGAGAGACAAGCAAATTACAGCAGTGCAGCCGCTGGTGCTTTGTAGCTTTTATGGGGCTGCTGTGCCTGGCTGCAAAGGGACTCTTTGCTGCATTTCATTTTACAGCATCCACTTTGCATCCCGCTTTACTGCAAAATTTTAAGGAGTGTTATTCTGTTATCAATGTTGTTCATGAATTACAGTTTTAATTTATGTAGATCTCATGTGGGGAAAAGAGCTTCTGATGTCTGTGTACATCCTTGTTATAATTTTTGGTGCTTTCCAGTAGTAAATCTACTGTTATACTTCTGACAGTGCAGTTGGAGCAACTGAAGAAACTGACTATAATGTAGATTCATACTGGTCTTTCAAAAAGCAAATACATACACATTTCCAAGGGAACACTCTAATAATTGTTAACTTTTACTGGTAGCCGAAATGGCTCTGAGCTTTAATTATATTAATGCTTTTTTATGTATGGAGTCTAGTCTTTGATACCCAGGACATTCCTGGCAGCTAATGGTAGCTCAAAAAATTCAGGATCTGTCCCTGTATAATTAACTTCTCTACTTCCCAAAAATGAAAAGAAATAATTGGTTTTACCTTATTTACCCTCTTGGAACACTTAAAACAAACAAACATGCAAAAAAACAACCGCCCTTAAAGCCCTCCTACAGCTCAGTAGGAGGCATAATACAGATTTGCTTCATGTTAACCCCTTTGATTTCTTTTTCTTTCATGTGTGGAACTGTCGTTTATAATTCTGGTATTTGTTTGCACGTCTCTGAGAGCAGTGTTTACTCCCAGGAATTGTTTTGTGATGGCTGATTGCCCCAAATCAAGGATGGCTGGATAACCTTGCCTTTAGCTAAAATAGCTTGGTGGGTTTTTTAGCAGACAAAACACACTTATTGATAGAATATAAAAATTAAATATATTTCTCCCTGCATAGGAAATAAAATGAAATCTGACCTTCAATAATAATTTGTAGCATAGCATTCCCTAGCTTGCTCAGAAATCTGATTCTTTGGTTGAAATGGAAACAAAATTCATTTGCTTCTATTTTTTCCCTACTTACGGTGCATTTAGGGACCTAGTGGAATAACGTTAATATGGAGGACAAAGACCTGATAAAAAACTTGGCTTTTTTCAGTTTACTGACCCAAAATAAAAAAAACCTGAAGATTTCCCCATGTTGATAACTTAAAAGTGACAACTGCCAGAGATGTGACTACTGTCATCATCTTGATATACATTGCTTAATCATCCTCTGGGATATCCTACACTTATACCAAAGACTGTTCTAAGCCTAATGCTTGGATAGAAACCTTCATAGAGCCCCTGGAGACCATAAAAAACAGGGAAATTTTGCTGTTGGACTCTTCTCTAATTTCGTCATGCACTTGTGTGTTCCTTGTAGTTGTGTTAAATTACAGGATCAGCCTGGTTACTTACGTATTTTACAACTGTTCTTTTATGTAAAAAGTTAATACTGATGCATCACAAAAAACATCTTTCTGTTCAGCTGAGCTTTCGTGCTTTTTGGGAATCTAACAAGTGTAGGAAAAATGTAGTGCTATAAACTGTAACAGCTGGTCTTCTATAAGTTTGTGCTGAATATGTGCATCTTCTTGAGTCTTATAAATAAAGACTGTATGTTTATATCTTGTCTTTCTTCTGCCCTACCATCAGTGATAGTACAAAAGTTGGTCAGGCACGATATTGTTGTAAATGCTATCACTCTGTGAAAACTTCATTGAAATTGCCCTGGAAATGTGAAAGTTATTTAGCAGCGTGGACAAATGGATTGAAACAGGTGCTTCAGTGCATTTGTATAAACTAGCTTCCTTAGGAAGTTGGACTAGCTTGCTAAGTCAGCTTCCTTCAACTACTTCAGCTATATGCCAGACTACGTACCTGTGTCTCCTTTTGTCACTGAGGGGAAGAAGCAAGACCGCTCCTTTTATGGCCAAATTTTATTGGATGCAAGTCAGAGTGATTGCTCTGTATCCAGATCTCCGAATGAATTTCAGTCTGGGGTAGTATCAACAGAACGGTGATTGATTTGGTTGAGATTTGTTTTCTTCCCTGTTATTTTAAGAACCCAGAAGAATTTAAAAAAATGTTTTTTTGATAGCATTAGGTATACGTCAGGAAACAAACAAACAAACAAAAAAATAGTGTGTTGACAGAATTTCCATCCTTCTTTTCCACCCACTATAAAACTCAGGGCATTTGAGTTGCAAATTTTTTTATTTTTCAAATTGTTGAACTTTCACTGTGGTCAGTATCGCTGTAGAAAATATCACTGAAGGAATTAGAAATGTAGTGTTTCATTTTGAAACCCTAAAGTATGCATACTTTATGTTGCATACATGTTGGAATTTTGAGAACTTCAAAACATTCCACAGCCAAGAATATGGTCACAATGCTGCCATTTTGGGCAGAACTCTTCGGATCTGTATTTTTCTAATGACTGATGGGAAACTGTGTGTTGTATGTATAGATATGTATATACATACACTGACACAACCTGAATACTGGAACAATCTATATGTATATAGGTATATGTATATAGGTTATAGGTATATGTATATAGGTTCCAGTATTCAGGTTGTGTCACTGTCTTTCTGTGGAACATCTCAGAGGATGAGAACTGTGCACACTGAGTGGTTGTCCCTTCCCCTTCTTTTTCCCTTTTGATTTCATTTCTCTTCCTGGAAGGGAGTATCTGGGGGTCCCAAGAATTTGAGCTATTTCAATTAATGTCACTGACAGCATTATCTTTTACATTGACAGTGACTATATACATGTAACTTAAATCCCTAGAATACTAAGGACCTGGGCTAGAGGGTCTGGGGGTTTGGGTTTCTTTTCGGTATTATCCTGCTGTATCTATCAGCTGAATTTTCTTCCCGCTCCGATTATTCCTTCTTTAAAACTGGAAAGCTGGTCTGAGAATCTTCGGGTCTGAATTTTCATCTCTTGTATTCAGACTTCCTTCCAGGTAGAAGTTCCTGGTTGTCCTGACCCCTGGTGCCTCCAGAATGTGCTTGTCTCTGCTCTGCAGGCAAAGGGAACAGCCGGCAACTGCTCCCAGACTCCCTGGGTGCTCTCTGAAACCTGCCATGATGAATAGCCTGAGTTTCTGCTTGTGGAGACCTTAGGCAACTCCGGGTTCTTCTGGGTTTTAGAGCTGCTTAGGGAGCCTCTGGGTCCTGCTTTAGGCAGTAGCTGATCCATCATAAAGTTACCATTAGTTCAGACCTGTGGAACTGCATCTACGTGACAGATTCAGGCAGGCATATCTTGCACAGGGTGTAGGGATCCAAGTTGTCTGACCAGCGCAGAAACAGCTGAAACTTCTTACTGCAGCAGTTTACTGGTAACTGTTCACTGACAGTGGAAAACAGAGGGCAGGGGACACAGTGGAAGGGCTTGCTTCCGGCTTGTTCCTCCATTGGGTGAAGATGGTATATCAGTATTCCTATATCAGGAAAGGGCTACGTTGATGTCATTTTAGACTATAGACTGCTTGCTGAAAGGAATTATCTGGAGAACAGGTGTTGATGCTGGGACAGCCTGAGCTGTCCGGATGAATTCTCTGCATGACAAACAGGTGCTTGTTTCTGGGGACTGGTTAGCTCCACTGCCCCACCTCTCCTCGTGTGCAAGAGCACATCAAGCCATTGCTGGGCTGGGAGCTTTAATCAGCATCAGTTAACTCTGCAGGATGAGGTACCATTCCAGTTTTTGTCTGTTGGTTTTGTTTATCCCCAGTGCTTGAGTGCTGGAGATGAGAAATACATGGAGCTTTGTAAAGCATCTCCTGGAATACCTTTCTCACCAGACCTAAGCCTTTCAGATGTTTTCCACTACATTCCTGTCTACTGATCATTCCTGTGAAAGCTGCATCCCTCAATCAGTTAAAACCTTTTCCTGGCCTCATGTGTGCTTAACCTCAAACATGTCCTATACTAGTACAGGCTAAAGTACGTGTGTATCAGCTTACAGCTGCACGTGTACCCTTCCCTGAGAAGCTGGGGAAAGTTCTCTAAAAGGGGGATCTTGATGAGGAAAAATAATAAAATAAAAAACAATAGGAAACTTCACTGAGGAGGATAACTAACTGTCCTAGTTAATGACCTCTCTGAGAAGCTTATCAAGCAAATACTGAATAGTCTTTGAACTTGCCCTTAACACAGGAATTGTTATAGGACTCATCAGTGCTGCAGAATTACAGTATACTTCAGGGAATTGTTTATCACTGTGATCCTCAAAAATAGCATGACTGGAATGGTTAGAGGCAAATACCAGCCATTTTGTCCTGGCATGGGCTGGGTTTTCAAACACTTTTGAGAAGATGAAAAGCTGTATTCTATTTTGTTATATGGATGTTACCCTTCCTGCTATTATCTTTAAGCAACTTGGAGATAATATTGCATTTAGATTTCAGATTTTTGTAAAAATCATTTTGCATTTCCTTCTCTCTCTTTTTTTTTTTTTTTTTTTTTTTTTTTTTGGCTGCATAGGTAAGGTACACCCAAAATGATATACCTCATGGCTTGGTTGAGGCCTTGAGGCCTCTTTGGCTCCAGGCCTTTTTGCGTGCTAATCTCTTAACTTTGGTCTTGGTCTTCTTAGAAACTGACCTCAACTTTATATTCCACATGTAACTGAATAGTAATAAAAAGAACATTTCACTCTTACAACTTGTCTTTGCTTTCAAAGAATCTGAGAAGTTAATCCACTGATTGCTGAATCCTTTCGCATCTGGAGTGACACTGCTGCTAAAGATATGCGGAGGCGAAATACCGCTGTGACTGAGGTTCACACTTACACGTGTGAGACACATCATCGCTTAACGCATCATGGCTAGACCATTCCAGCATAAAAATAGAAGGAAAAGGAGAAACTAATTGCAAGAGGCAGCATAAGGAGAGGCACTGTCCTTCTTTCTGAAAATGGAGAATTTTAAGTTCTACCTCCTCCTGTGCGATTACTCATTTGGAGAACAGGTGTTTGCCACGGACTGGGCAGCCTTCCAGCTGTGTGACATTACTGACATGCCCTAATCATCACCCAGATCTGCCTACGCGTTCTGCCTACATGCTTGAAATGCTCGTTTTGTCAGTTTTTGGATCAACAGGAGGCCAGAGTCTGTGTGAAAATGAGATGAGTGCGCGACTGCAACAAACAAGGCTTGCCATTTTCTTCATTCAGAAGGCTTTCTGTTGAGTTAGCAAAGCCAACAAGGGGGTCCCTGGACTCAGGGATCAAGTTGCAATGTGAACGTATTTTTTTATTGAGCAGTCCTGGGTTAAATCATCTTCAGCAGCTAAAATAAGACTCATATATTTTTTCAGAAAGGTAGGTTTCTGAGTGCTGGAGTTCTGGTGAGTGACTCAGGGAGAGATTCCACAGATAATCTTAACATTTCTGTGTGGTCTTGTGAAATGATACCTATAACCCCTTCCCCCTCCAAGGGGTCAGTACATCATCGCGTCTTAGTCCAAGCGTTTTTGGAAGGGTTACAAAAATAACTGCATTACGCTCACTGAAACGTGACTGACTCACTTGGAAATAAAACCTATGCTAAAAAACCATAAAAAACAGATGAGCTATAGCTGTCCCAGATTTTTGGATGTGCTTTTTGGTCTCCCTTTGCACTTCAAAAGCATTATGTAATTGTCAGAATGAATCAATGAGTTACGCGTATATGGAAAAAGCTAGAACAGAAAGGTTAGGAGCTTGGGAGCAAAACTAAAAGATGAATAGAAATTTTTCTTTCTTTCTTTTTTTCTTTCTTTCTTTCTTTCTTTCTTTTTTTTTTTCTGTTAGTCCTGCAGTTGATGTACTTGACAGCGTTATGCCTTGTTCTCTTCCCTCTTGTTTCCAGAGAAGGGAGAGTGTCTTGGTCCCCAGCACAACTCCATGAGCTAGGGTAGGCTCTCCTTGGAGCAAGGGTACTGGGGTCACAGTCCAAATGAAACTCATGGGCCTTGTGTCTGAGACAAAAGAGTAACAACGTACAGTAATGCAGGAAAAGTAGTGATAAGTGCTCCATTCAGGCAGTTGGTTGTGTTTTCAATGTTCCTTTGAAAACTAAGGATTGAAAGAGTAGCTGAAGACTGGCGTATTTAGGTTTTGGTTTCTTTTTTAAGTATCATTTTTAAGTATCTTGGTGGCTCAGGAGCTGCTTCTGAGTGCTCAGATATCACTTGGACAATCGGTGCTCACAGGAAAGGGGCTTTATATTTCATTCAGTGTTAAAGGACAACACTACCTGCCTAGCTGGGGAACTGATTAATTGTTCCTTGTCTGTACTTGTAGAATTATGGCCTGCTGGCTTTTCATGTTGTCTCCTCTGCCTTGCCTCTCCTACGAGAGAGGAGGGGAGGATGCTTTAGAGTTTATCAGTACCAGGCTGATAAATGCATGTACACAAATGTACTTCTCCTTTTTAAACTGGTCTGCATCCACAAATAAGCAGATTACAGTAAAGCACGGGGGGAAATCTCTATTTTTTTCATAGACAACAGTAGTCATGAAAAGCAGATCATTTTCCAAAAGGTCTGCTTTGCCAAATACAAAATTTCTACATATAAACCAGTGTGAATCCAGTGCTGACATCCTAACAGGAATGGAACAAAATCTTTGTAGTCTAATTGTAGTGTTTATACTTTGTTCCCGCAGTAGCTGCTCAATACGTGACTGTGCCGATAAGCATTTATCAAGCTGTCTTAGCAGAGGTATATGTTGGATTCTCCCTATGACACAGGATGAGAAAACTTTCTAAAAACATTAAGGCTTCTGTGTTCTTAAAAATCTTCGGGTTTTGATGTTTCATATAGAATTCATATAAGATGATCATATTAAAAGAAAAAAAAAAGAACCTTATGGCATTATTACTAGTTACATGAGAAGATGCTTCAGAACAATCTGGTCCTCCTCCTCCTCTTTATATGCAAGTCCTATTTTTGCTGTTTCCTTTTTGTTACACAGAAAAAACCCCTTAATTTCTTATCTAGGTTATGCCCCACAGAGGCTAGGCTGTGGTTCTGGATGTGCTGTAAGGTGACATCCAGATCATGATCCCACTGCAAAGTTCAAACTTCCTCACCTTGTAGATATTCTTGGGGACTGACGAAGGCTGTGGGAGCAGGGTGGAGAACTGTCCTCCTCCCCTAGCAGCCATTGGCATTGAGGGAAAGCCTTGGTGCCATTCTTGTGCAGCAAGGCAGGACTGATGGAAACACATGCAGACCTTGTAATGGGACTGCAGATCCATTCTGCAGGCTGCTCCTTCAGGCAGATCTGGGAACCAGAGTAGAAACAGGAGGGTGAAAGGAAGTAGGAAGCTCTTCCTCTGTTCCACCACCTTTTTCTTCCTGGGCACTCACAGGGTCTTTGTGCCCTGCTGAGTAGAAATTGAAGTAGATGTGGACATTTCAATCTCATCCTTTGGCTGGAGCTTGGCAAGATTTACTTCCAGCCTGATTTGAGGGCAGGTTTACCCAGAAATTGTAGTGAGCTGAAATAAACTTCACGCTCCCTCTAAGCCTCCGTACTTTAGCTCTGCAAATATATCCACAAGTCCAGGAGGGAAGGTGTGGGTCAGCAGCCTTTCCCAGTCATGTGAAAGCTATATGTGCTCTAAAACCACATCCCATTTTTTTTTCTAATTCTTCCTTTTTTCTTTTCTTTTTTTTTTTTTTTCTTCTTGCAGTATGTTGAGGATAAAACTGTAATGAGACATTAACACCAGACATGGGATTCTCATCAAATGTGCCCCCACTCTGAACTTATCTCTTGCTCTTTATTTTCATATCAATATTTTCTTCTTCTGTGTGTCCTTCTTAGCCTGCTCTCCTTACAGCCCAGCTGGTACTATTCATAATTGGCAGGCCATTCGGGGCTTAGGCAAAAATAGATAGAAATTAAAACATGACTGACTGACCACTCTCTCCCCTGCCTTGCACCTTCTGTAGATCATTCCATGTGTGGAAAATGAGTAGGAAATTATATCATTTTGAGCTGGTAACTTTTTATGTATGCTTTGCAGGGACATAAATGAGCACAGAGAATATGTGGCTGGAACTCTAGAAACAGAAGCAATAGTTTCTGTTAATGTTTGTGTGATGGTTTAAAGCCTTCTGCTTTTTGTATATTTTGTTCATTTAAATTATTTATAATGTTAATAATGCATCAATCTTCTATTCTGTCGCAGTAGGATACTATCATAAAAGCTAAAAATTAGGTATGTTATTACTCTATTTGCTAACAAAAGGAGACTGATTATTCTAGAAAGTGATATCTGGAGAGTATACTAATAATTTTAGATAGTGACTCACTCAGATAGTGAATGGGAACCGAAAAAGTGGTGGGGCTTTTAGGTTATTACAAGATCTGTAACAGCAGTTGCAGAAACCTCAACAGTGATTTAATAATGGAGAAGACTCTAAAACCATAAAATAAACAGTTTACAACAGTCCCTACCTGTAACAAGACTGATTAACAAAATGCTTTTGAAATGCTGATTATTAAGATGAAAGTGTAATAATTAGTCTGTTTCATTATCATCCAGCTTTCAGAACTGACAGTACAGCCTTTAACTCTATTTAGAAGGGATGGTGGTCAGAGAGAAGGTTGCCAGTGACCCACCCATCCTTACTGCATAGATGAATATTGTGAGGGATAAACCCCAGAACAGAAGTCTAACAGGATCCTACTGAATGCACAGATGACATGCTTCAGGTTGATTTGATATAATTTGTCTCACATCTGAAAAATTGAAAATTCTGAGAAATGTTCAGCATGATTTTTTTATCTGTTTTATTTATTGTGAGGTGTTTAGATGTCTGTACCTAGCTCAAGGAGCAAGCAATTCCTTTTCTAGCAGGAGGCTGACAAAGGAGTCCATATTAAATATTCTAGATTGTCATCCTGTACATGGTCAAATCTCCCAAAGTCTACATTTTGATAGCCCTTCTGTACCAATGGCTTTTCTTAGAATTGACATCCAATTTCTCTTAAATGTCTTTAGGTCCAGCTGACCCGGGAGAAGGGAGTCTTAAGAATTTGTCCTTCATCCAACTATTGCAAAAACAAAATGAAGAACTCAACCCCTGCAAGTAAATTACTGGGTTTGGTATAAATCTCTGCAGACGTTACACTCAAAAAGCAACTGAAAGATGTGTGGCCAGACTTGTTCTGATTCTCCCCTCCCTTCTCCTAAGAATTATGGCTCAGAAAAGGATTTGTGGGATGGGCTTTCAATGGCTGTTATCAGAGCTTTCTGTCTTTACATGCACACTTTCTCATACATGCTTGCTGACATATTTGTTATACTCACTGCGTAATTGCTGTTCTGTACTGCATAGAGACCTTGATCTGCCACTGAAGCAACTACAGTTCCTGTGTTGAAAGTAGAAGCTTCTTTTTGAAGACTGACATAAAAGATCCTATTTTGCAGAAGGTAATGGATTTCAAAGCCATAAGGAAAGCTGTCAGTAGGATCAGGCTGAATATTGCCCTAAGGCACGCACATATCTTTTTCTTTTCTTTTTAACTAATTATTATAGACTAAAGCTTCTCAAAACATGGATTGTTAGGAATATCCTCGAAGTGGATTTGCTGGCAGGGGCTGGTGTGAAGGATCAAAGATGGGTAATAGATTCATTACTGCATGGACCAGCATCAAAGAACAGAGAGTCATGTTATGATGCAGAAATCGGCAACGATGTTTTGATTTGTTGTATAATCTATTTTGAATGCCTGTCAGAGCTCTGCTGTGACTGTTTTTGTTGAGCAGCGCTTACAGAATAGTTGACTGGTTTATCATGAAGTTGAAGGTATATATATCCTATGTTTGGCTTATTTTGAACTGAAAGCCCATTTTAACATGGAGTTAGCTTCATAGTCTTTGTTGCAAAGGAGGATGGAAATTTGAAGATGTGTGCACTTTCGATGGAAAATGAGGGTTCAGTGTGTTTGACAGTAATTCTTTTTACTTGTTTGGAGACTGTACTGAGTATGATAGATTATTGGACTGAAACAAAGGATAAAGAAGGAATTAGTGTCTGGTGGGGCTCTGTTGTTAAGTTGATGATTGACTTGTTTTGGGACTTGGCTTGCTTTCAGTATTTCTGATGCTGGAGAAACAGTTTTAAATAGTTTCTCTCTAGGTTTGTGCTTAGTGTTCAAGCATGCAGCAACATTTTGAAAGGCATCTGTAATCCAAGCACTTAATAGGATAAACCAGAATGGAGATGGTACGACCTGAAGAACTCTCACAGAGGAGAGAGAGGGGGATGTGAGAAAATGGATGAACTGGAGAAAATGCAATGAAATGACTCCTATGTGTTCCTCATCACCATGTTCTTCTGCCTTTTCTACCTTTTCAAATGGTTGCTCTTGGTCCTGGTAAACCTACTGGCTTGGTTCCTGCTTTTCCTGCATGCTAGGATGCTAGCAAAAACTATGTTAAGGGCATGAGAGATGGGGAAAGTATCTTTATATTTTTTGGTAGTGGGTGAATACCTGAAAAACTCCAAGTAAAACACCTTGTAGACTCATCAGTTCACTGCCACACCTGAACTAATTTTCCTCATTCATATTGTTTTATTTACTATGAGGAAGTCACCAGAAATTTTAATCTCTGCGTGGGAAAATATTTCAATTATTCAAGTGACTTTTCTTGGAATTATTGTCATCTTTATTCTATATGTAATTATCAGCAAACTGATAATTGTAATTTTTGTAAATTGTTTGTACACTCACTTTTTATACATTAAACAATTTATGGTGTTTTACCACAGTCTTATAAATAGGAAAGAGCAACCTGAAGACAGAAGAGAGACTCTGATTAGAGAATGATAGAAATACAAATTTAAAACAGCCACAGTTGGGCAGAAAATTCAAACACGAAAAAGTGCATCCCTCTTATTACAACCTAAGTGTTAATTACATAAGCTTAGTCTTTTATTACATCCCAGGTTTAATTGCAGAAAACAGGAGACGGGAAACCTAAGGCTTAACAGCCGTATTTGTCAGAAGCTCTGGAATGAGATTCCTGTTAGGGGAGAAGGTAGGAAGTAAGCTCTTGTGAGGAATGTGTAAGAGAGATCGGGACATTCTGCCTCGACTGAGGGGAGAAGAGGAGCTCCTACCAGCAGCACATCAGCAAGCGCAGGCCAGAGCTGACTGTTAAGTATGATCCGATGGAGTGTTTTGCTGATTTCTCATTTTGTTTACTTTTTTACTTTCATCAAAGACTAAGTGTGATTTGGTTTTCTATAGTTCTGCCTTATAAATGTAGCTTTCCAATAATCAGGCTGAATTATTTGTAACAGGATGAAGCCTGCTAAACTGTGAATGGCCTTTTTATTTTTTTTATAATGGTATTTATATTTTTGAGGTGGATTGGTAGCATTGAATGCCAGTTTTACAGAAGGAATGTTTTTTTGTAGATGTCAGCAATGCAGAGGGAGAATAGTCATGAATGTGAGTTGTAACATACTTGAGTCCCTACAGTGTCTGAGGCAAAAATCTTTTCTGTTTTTGGCTGGATTTTGCTACCAGTTTGTGGGCCCTGGGAATTCCTACCTTTCTGGCTTCAAAGCCCCTTATTCCATCCTTGACACATCCTGGTTCTGAGTATGCCTACAAGGAGTGTTCATCTGCAGGTGGGAATTCATGGTCGAGCAGTCTTAGGCCTCGAGAAAGAACTAAGAGGTCCTAGTAATTAAAAAACACAATTTTTCAAAGCATTAATTTTGTCAGTTTTTGAATTTACAGGGCGTGGAATTACAAAAGGGCACAGAATACAACTCCTCTCTTCTGAATATTCTTAAATAACATCAGTATTTCTCTTCTATGTGTGGGGTCTCTCTCCTGCACAAGGCTTTCTCCACAAACTGGCTCCTGCAGTCAGCACCTTTTTGCTATGATTTCTCTCCACTCACCCCACGCTGGCCACTGAGGAACATGTCCTTCCTCAGCTAGATTATAAGGCTTATGATCCGCCCTGCTAGTTTCCTATACTGAATCCTGGCCTTCATTCGTAGTCCAAGTTTATTTTCTTTGCCTCTAAATCCACTGGATTGCCCAGCTAGTATGAATTGAATCTATTCTTGTGTGTTCACTAAGTCTGAATAATGAATCCCTTTTTCCTCTCAACTTAGTATGAAGAAAAAAAGAGGCTTAAAAGCACATTAACTGAAAGTAGATTCCTTAGAATTTCAAGAATAAGGTTGTTATGTCTGTTGTAGGTTGTGGAGTGTGAGTTGTGAATTTTTGCCTCTAACAGTCTTCATTTTATATTTTGAATTCTTACTTCAAACAGAGCAATCCTATAGAATTTCTGAATAAAATCATTAAGCATTTTGATTAGCAATATTTTCTAATTACATTCATTACAATCCTTGACTGTTTTATTGGAAGTTAGAAGAACTATATCTCACAAAAAGGAGCAAGCTATAGACATGATTAGACTTATCTCTTCATATTTCTTTTTAAAAGAATCAGGGTCCATGGTCAGGGAAGAATAGGAGAGAGTCAGGAGGTAGACTTAATTCCTAGGTCTAGCTGATTGGGCCATTCTACTGTTCCCCAAGCTGAAGTACCTATGAACTGGATTCAGAAGACTACACGGAATCACAGAATGGCTGGTTTGGGAGGGAACCTGTGGAGGCCATCTAGTCCAGCCTCCTTGTTCATTGTTCAAGCAGGGACATCTAATGCAGGCTGATCAGAACTATGCCCAAACAGCTTTTGAATATCTTCAAGGAGGAGACTCCACAATATCTCTGGACCACCTCCACCAGTGCTCTGTCACCTGCACTGAAAGAAGCACTTCCTGATGTTCAGAGGAAACCTGCTCCAGTTTGTGCCTGTTGCCTCTTGTCCTGGCACTGGGCACCACTGAAAAGAATTTTCTTTGCACCCTCTCATCAGACTTCATTCCATACGCCAAAGCATCCTTTGGATGCTTTCCCTCTGCTGTTTCCAATGCAATTTTATAGTGGTTATTTGTGGTCTCCTTTTGTAGCACCTTGTATAAGGAAGTCCAGAACGTCACAGGGAGAGACTAGTGAGTGACTCAGAAAAACAGTGTATGTGGAAATGGGAGATCTCAACCTTGTGGTTTGCCGTGGACTCAGTTCCCAGCTGAAAGGAGCATTAGATGACTGTCCATTCCCAGCTGAGCTAATGAGGCCAAAAGCTTGCTTTCTTTATACCCAATTGCCAGTTAAGAAAAGAGTTTGTCACTGCCATCTACTAGTTATCACTGCCATCTACTCCAATTCAGAGAAAAGCTGGATCCTCTACCCATACAGCACTAAAATTAGGTTATTGGTTTATTATGGATAAAGAAAATGAGAAATGTAATATGTGCTCATATTACACAACTTCCACTTCTGCATTACAAAATGTATCTGCAGCTGCAGCATGGTGAAATCTAGGCAGTTCTATCATATTTGGAGGCTTCTGCTTTTTTGTTTGGAATTATCATTTTACCCTCAGCACAATATATTTGCCAGAAATAATAAAAAGCCATCCGTATTCACCTTGCGAAAGAGGTATGGAGACAGCTTCTGTGTCCTCCCGTACTGGGGCACAAAGCAAGACTGGCTGACGCATTTGAGAAACAAGGCAGTGTTTCCATGTCTCTATCTCCTTTGCATAATCTGTAATATCTGAATTAAGTTTCATGACATATTAACACTTTGAAGCTAAGCCTAATATACTGTGTTGTACAATACATTATGCATGACTTGGGCATCAGTTGTGCCAGAGCTTCAGCAGCTACTTGAGAATGTCTCTCAGTGACAAAAATCTTAAATAATACTGAAATCAAATTCTGTTGGCATCATTTTATTTTGTATTCCTTGTCCAATTACAACCTCTTTTACTTACAAACTCATGTTCAAGACATCTAACTTCCTCTTCTCTCCTCCATGTACTTGTCATAAAGTACCCATTCCACATCTTTCATATTACAAATATTCCCATGGTGCTGCATGGTAATTTTAGTTTGTAACACCAGAAGTGTTAGGATTATGTTAGCTTTGCTGAGCCTGAGCACTATGATGTGAAAAAGAACAATGATGAACATTAACACTTATAATAATGATGTGCTACAAAGAAGGGTAAGAAGCAAAAAAAAGGCAAACAAACAATGCCATGTTTTTTTTCTTCTTGTATATTCATATTTCAGGCTTCTAAGCACAACTAAGATATAACTTTTTTTAACATATCTGATATTTTCTTGTAAACTATATGTTAGTCTGACATTGGATACGTATATTTATATATAGGCAAATATGCAGTCAGAGTTTTATTGGTCTTAATATAACTCATCTTAAGCCCAATTACTTTGTTTCAAAATTAGAGTCTCAGAACATATTAATTATGGAGGCATCCCCAGACAACATGGTTGTCTAAGGGGGATTTCTGCCCTTAACTCTGATTAGTGTTAATAGGAGCCATCCGTGTAAACTCCTAGAGGACCAGAAAGAGAAATCATTTTCTGCTAGTTATATTTTTATTTTTGGGTGTAGAACAATACTAAAGTGTTCTGGAAGTGATTTGGTAGAGGACTCAATAATGCTAGTCTGAAACCTTTCCTGGCAGAATCCTGTTGTGGATTCTGGCTCCAATAAATGTATTAAAATACTGTGCATTTTTAAGATTTTATATAAAGTGACTTCTTGTTGTTAGATTGTTTTTATTTTTTTACCTCAATTATGACATTAGGGCATATCTCTTTTCTGGAAGTACTGGGATGAGGACTGCTAGCATTACATAAATAACGTCTACGTGACCTGGTGTTGTTTGCACTAATTAACCACTTGCTATGATTTTCCCACCTCAGATTACTCAGGAAGACCATCTACTTTGGAATGAGCAACAGGAACAATTATCAGAGAGGTTGCTTATGCTAGAAGTTAGATAAACTTAAAAGTTATTGGGCTTCTGTTGACTGAGGCCTCTGGGATCTAGTGTAAGCTAAGCATGCAATAATTAAAATAGTTTCTTAGTGATGTAGAATTTATGGAATCTTTTGATAATTCATCTCAGTAGCTAATTATACTTAAAACACTGCTTTTTATCTCCAGAATGAACTTGCAAATATTGGATTCTGTTGCATGTCTGCCCACTAATTTATAGTCTTCTGAATTATCTTCTTGCCTAGTCCCTTAAAGATTATAATCTTCTCTTTGAAGCAAAATACATTTTGTTCAATGTCTTGTTGAAAGGAGACTTCTCTTTTTCCAGAGCTAAATCATTCCTGTTGCTCTTCTCTGCACTCCTTCCAAGTTTGTTTATTTATTTATTTTAATTAAAGGTATTGTAGTTTCCTAAAGGTGTATCTGCTTTGTTCACAGAGATGTTATGTTTTGCTTGACTTCAATCAGATTCACGTCTGTGACTGTCCCCAGCCATGCAGATGGCACACATCTTTGTTCTTGCCCTCACAAAAGTCCACTGTCCTTGATGAAGGGATGCAAAAAGCAGGCAAGTGTTAGCCAGAATCAACCAAAGGGCTTTATTGTTTAATATCATTCAGAAACTGTACCCACAAGTAAAGTAGAATCTGTTCCAAATGATCATGTCTATTCCTAGTAACAGTTAAACCTCATGATCATCATGACAGACCCATGTGATGGGAGGGCAGCATTGCAGGGGCAAGGTGAGAAGGCGTGCGCAGTGTGAATGAGGGCACCTTAAGGAGAGAAGACCATGACGTGCTAGTCTGAAACAGCAAAACAATAAGGTGTGATATTCTTGTAGTAATGCCAACTGCTCTGCAGCCACAGAAAGGCTAGTGGTATTGCTATCAAGAACAATATCAATACAAGAAAAGTAATTCTGTCCAATTTCGTCAGTCCACTCTCTGCGAAGTATGCAAATCAAACTCTAGGATTAGATGAGTGATGATGCTTTCAAATTGATGAACTGAAGTTTGTGGGTAAACAAAGATATCTAAATAGGCAGCCACGGGCTTTGCACAAGGAAGCTCAGAAAATGCACAATCCCAGTGCCAGTTCAAATGGTTCAAATTCTCATGACTCAATTCATTCTTTTCCCTCCTGTCTTTCTACAGTAATTGAAAGTTTATTTTTTTGTATTGTTCTGTTAACAAAAAGGAAGGAAAGCTGGGTGGGGTGGGGAATATGAAAGGAAAAAAAGGGGAAGAAAAACTGACCACAGAGGAATGAAAAATAATTCACATTGGAAAGGTGGTGCTGATGAAAAATAGGAATAGTGTAACTGTGATCCCTCTCTCTGTGGATAAATTCTTTCAAACAGGCTGTAACAAATGCTTCTTTGCAGCCAAAGGCAATATAATTCTAGTATTTGTTTTACTCGACTTGAATTTGAAAAATTGTTCAGGAAACCTTTACTTTCTTCATCTTCTTTCCACACCATATTATTGTGACAGAGAAGATACAGCACTACATTGACAGTATCTTCTAATATATTTCTGTTCCTAGGTAAGATGCATATGTACATCTTCTACTTTTACCTGTGGCACAAAAATATAGTACTTTGCCCCTCTATTGAGGTCTTCACTTCTGTTTCTGTTCCTGATCAAAGTTTTATGTCAGTGAAGGCTAACGAATGGGTGACACACAAGTGAAAGGCACACGTGACCTTGGATTACTTCTGTATGGATGTGCCGCGCTGCTTGCATGTTGACATACTTATGGTAACGTATACAAGGGCCATGCATGGATACTACTCCAAAGTAAAAGCATTAGCAAAAAGCCTTAAAACTTTAAAACAACTGCAGCAGGCCTTTGAGATCCCATAACACCTTCTTAAAGTAAGGCTAGTCTCTGTGAGAGGGCAAACACTTTCCTACTACTATTTTATTTTTATCTTATTTATTAAATAAAATTAAATGTTGCTGTAGGCTGAAAGCTTTGGTATCATCTCAAGAAGTGATCTCTGTAAAGGCTGGCCCCAGAATATTGCCTGCTTTCCATAATTGCCACTGCTTATTACAACTGAGTCATTCAGAAGAGCGTGCACAACAAATGTCCGCGGTATTCGGAAGGTGCACAAAGTCTAACGTTTGTTGTTTGTACTTTTTAATAGTTAATGTAACCCTATCAAGCTGGGTGGTGGGCTTTTGGCGGGTAGAGTGGGAGGAACCCCACACCGCGCTTTAAAGCTTCACTAACAAAGAACTTTACTCAAGGAGGAGACGTTAATAAGTAATGAAACAAAGGCTCTGTTATAGAGATTAAATGTGCATGTGTCCAAGTACAAAGTTCGTGTGGCAAAGTGCAGCTGTTGCTCCGCTCATGGCCCTCCACAGCCTCCGGACCTTGGGTTCAGAGTCTGCCTGCCTTCCTGTCACAGGGATGGCTGGGGCACGGCCTGGACGAAGTTCGAAGTTCAGTGTCTGGAGGCTGCTGGCTCTGTCTGCTCACTGTCTGGCACCGCAGAGATGAGCAACGGTTGTTTTAAGATTATAAGCACAGTCAACAAAAACTTCCCATTCTTGTTCAGATGTGTCAGATTTCATTAAAGAAGGAACATTTTGGGAAAGAGTGGCTGAATTGTTTAAAAATAATATGCTGTACAATAGACTGACCTAAACAAAACCCACCGAAGGAACGTTAGTAGAATGAGGCACACAGGAAAAAGTGCGTTTTCATTCTTCTTCCTCCCAAGATTTCTTTACATGAGATAAAATGAAGCAAAACATCTAATCCTCTGTATATAAAGAGACAAAGCAAAACTCTTTTTAAAAGTTTTATTTTATTTAAATTTACAAGGGAATCAGTTGATCCATGGGTTTCCTTCACGTCATAGTAACTGTGTTGCACTCTGTGGGGGTGAAGAGAACATGGTATCAAAAATATTCTACTTTCAAATCCCCCTTTTTTTTTCTTCTCCTCCAAAGCCTTTTGGTGGAGCTAACCCAACTTTCTCATTCAGAAGAACTAGACAGGCCCACTTACAAAACACACCTGTGCAGTTTTTTTCAGAGATGATATAACGCTTTGGATTGGAAGGGATCTCAGCCCCAGCCCCTGCCATGGGCAGGGCTGCCCCCCACCAGCTCAGCTGCCCAGGGCCCCATCCAACCTGGCCTTGAGTGCCTGCATGGATGGGGCACCACAGCTTCTCTGGGCAGCTGTGCCAGCGCCTCACTGACCTCTGAGGAAAGAATTTTGAGTAAAGAATTTTCTCCTAAAATCTAATCTGAACCTCCCCTCCTTTAAAACCATTCCCCCTTGTCCTATCACTATTGATTCATGGAAAAAAATTGATTTCTCCCCTGTTTATAATCTCCCTTTAAATACTGGAAGGATGCAATGAGGTCTCCCTGGGGCCTTCTCTTCTCCAGGCTAAGCAAGCCCAACTCCCTCAGCCTGACTCTGTAGGAGAGGTTTTCAATTAGCTGTGGTCATATCAAAGGCTCTTCTACTCAAGCACATTCTGAATGAGAACAGAAACCTCAGCACTGACACCTGAGAGCAAAGGTTGATACAAATACTCGTGAAGAAATTTATATTTCAGGCAATGCTGTAGCTG
Organism: Chrysolophus pictus; assembly: GCA_037305975.1. NCBI lineage: Eukaryota > Metazoa > Chordata > Aves > Galliformes > Phasianidae > Chrysolophus > Chrysolophus pictus. Next base: position 97,524,440 of record CM074576.1, read on the forward strand.
TATTGCAGATGGAGAAAAGTCTTCTGTCTGCTGCCATATCCTTTCTCAAGGAAAGGATGGGAATCCATGGGTAGTAAACCGTGTCACCAGTGCTCAGTGCCCATGGCATGCTGTAGGCCTGAGCAGACTGCTGCTGTCTCATTGCCTGAAAAGAACATGGATATTCAGAAAGCTTTCTCCGACAGCAGAGGTTATCCCTGTTTGTATCATAGCTTTTGTTTCTCTGGGTTCAGTACACTGAACTGTTGAGAGCCACAATTAAAACCAGGACATGAGGAAGGACCAGAGTAGCCAGAAACATTATTTCTGCACTAAAAAAACTTATGTTTAGATAATAAGATGTTTTTCCTTTCCTGCAGATGTTCAGAAGTCTATCAAACACCACAGGACAGAGGATCCTTCCTCTGATGATTTAATACTAACCTTCTATTATTACTCCAGATCTAACCTTCCTCTTTTGAGCAATTAATTGAGGTTAATCAGAGACAAAACATCTTCTGATGATTAGGAGCCCATGGCGCTACAGATAACACTCCAGACTGAGTGTTGCATGGTTTCAGATGGGCATATGAGCTTAGTGGTGATATTACCTCCTTTTCTGGACCTTCCTCCAACATTTGGCAGTATCTTTGGCAGGGAAGGATATGTAGAAGGAGGATATGTAAAAGGAACTGCACTTCTGCTGTTCCATTCCTATCCTGGGAAAAGGAAACGTAGTGTTTGGTTTTTTTCCTATTACTTTGTTGTCTCCATACAACAACTATAGTGAACAAATTGAGATCTGAGACTCGTAGTAAGTAGGGACTCCTGTACATATCTATAATTAGTTTGGTCTGCACTGATACATACCCTTGACATAGCAGCACCTGTGAATAATGATTTCTGTGACTGCTACTGCCAAATTTTCATCCTATTCCATTTGTCACATCTTTGGCATCTCTTTGCTAGACTTATTATACCTGGACTTGAAATCTCTGTTTACTAAGAAACTCTGACTAGTGTCACTACTCTCCCCAGCATTATAAACTACTGCAAACATTAAAGACGAGGAGAAGATGGTGAAATTAACAGGTGTAAAGCACATATATTGTTCACTGCACTACCAGAAGTCCTTTAGATGACACAGTTCTGCTAGATGGTAACTGCAAATTTGATCCTTGGCTTGCCTCTTTCTAAAAGATGGTCCTATCAGGCTATTACCTACTATGGAGTGAGTTTCCTTCATTTTTTTCTCTTGGCATTGGCCATATTTTATTAAAAATAAGGGAAGGTATAATGGGAGGATGAGAAGAGTTTGTACAGCCCTCCAGTTAATAAGGCTGCATTGACTAAGGCGGTAGACTGAAGTTTAGGTACATAGTCCAAATCGGGCAAAGTAGAAACTTAGACTAGGTTTGCAATGCAGCAACTATGCTGGTTGTTGGCTCTGCTGAAGTAGATGGTGAATGTTTGTGCTTCCTCTTCCCACCACACCAACTCCCAGTTTTCATGACAGTGCTTGTGTCAGTTGGTCTGAAAGAAAGACTTGATTAGAGAGATAATAATACAGAGGAAAATGATTTGCTGCTTGTTTGGTTTAGTTTGGTTAGTTTTTTTTTTTTTTTTTTTTTTTTTTTTTCCTAGTTCTGTCTGCTTTTGTTTAAAATTGTTTATTTGCCTTCTCAGCAGACAGGTAGTTTCAGAATCATTTCACCTGCTGCTGATCTGAACCAGAAACCAGACCCTGGAGTAGGACTGTGTGCTGGTACTGGTTGGCTGCAGATCTACTGGGATCTTAGCACAGACAGAGAGCTAGTAGGTAAGTAGAAATCAGAATTTATTCAAGGGGCTGAGGCTCTTAATGGAGAGGAATACTTTTGCCACTTGCACATCTCCAAAGAAAAATATTCCATGTAATGGTGTGTGCGTGCAAATATGATTTGATTTTTTTTTTCTGTTTTGAAACTTAGTTGCAGTAAGAACATATGCCTGTCAATTGCTTTATTTACAGTTTACACACTCTCTTGCCTATTTCTGACCCCTCCAAATAAGACTATCAGAAAAGCCCTCCTTCGGTTTAGCTTCCCTCTTCTCATTTAAATTCAGATGTCTTAACAAAATAAAGAGGAATTTCCTTTGGCATGAATACTGGTAGAAAACAAACAAGATTAGTGCAAACTAGGATTGGCACAACTGCCCTTGGGGTGCCATGTTCTATTTGTTTCAATTTTGTTGTTGTTGCTCCTGTTCTTGCTCTCCTCTTCAGAAATATTCCTTTCTGCATGTCTTCTGCTATCAATCTTGTCTGCACTCCACGCTGGCATGGTGGAGCAAGAGGGCTTGTCTGCAGCTGAAGTTTTACTGCTTTATTTTGCTGGTGTAGTGAAGGCAAACCCTCCAACCTTCCCCCCCCCCCCCCCCTCCTTGCTCCTTTCCCAGTGCAGGTTGTGTTGTATCAGGAAGGAGGTACTTGTACACATATTTATGATGCTTTGTAAAGCAAACTGACATCTATTGTTTGATGCCATATTTATGCAGTAAAACTGTTTATGCATGAAGACTTTCAGTGACATAACTACTTATTTTAAATATATGTATATATATACATACAGGATTTTTAAAAAGATACTTTGGGTAAATGTCAAGAGAAATATTTGGGTGTTTCACTGCTTTATACATTAGTAACAGTGAAACTGAGAGTAGAGAACACATATTTACAAAATTAGAAGGAAAGAGGAAATTAAAATTAAGAGGTTCTTGTAAGTATACATACATTAACTATGTAAGAACTTCAACAAACTTCTTCAAAAAATTGATCAAGTAGCCCTTCTATTCAGGTTACATTTTTCACCATCCAGAACCTCATGTTTTTGTGCCTCGGTCATATTGCACAGCCTATTCTATGTAAAACAATGATTGAAATATTTCCCTACCAAAAAATCCAAAACAAAACAATCAAATTTGCCTACAATTTGTTAACTAAGGCGTAATATTGGCAAGAGTTTCAAATCTATTTCTTGCCAATATTTCTTTTCTCTTATTCTTCCTTCCTTTTTCACTGTTGCACTCTGGGATCGATCCTTTGCTCCCCAGAGTGCTTGCTGCTCAACTGTCAGCGTAGTGTTGATCTGTGGAGAATTTTCCAACTTTTTAGACGTAACTGAAAATTTATGTGCTAAGTTCAACTCGATATATTACATGACATATCCACAGCAGTGCAGACGCCATGATGGAGACAGAGAGACTAACTGTCTGTCTTGCCAAATATCTCAGCAGTCCTAGAACAGAGTAAGCTTCCTAATGCACAGCGTATATGACAACGAGATGTGCTGACTTTTTGATGTATGTGTGTATAAATTCCTATTAAAACCCCTGCCTCAGAATGAAAGTTGTTACAGCTGGGTATGTAGTGTGCATCTAACATCTGTTAGAGATGGAAGGGAGAACACTGGGGCATGTTAGTCATCAGCCTGCTGATGGGCACTGTGGAGACCCAAAGGTGTGAGCAAGTGTTTTCCTTGCAACTTTTAAGGCATCTGCTAGCATGTGTTGGGTGACTTTCATAATGCAACCTAAACGAACTAGCTAGTTAGCCTTTGTGCATTTACACAAATTATAATATTTTTATATATTTATTGCATTTCAAAACTTGGTACTGTTTCTTATGCTGAATGAAGAAAATACCCTTTGGAAATAAACTATAACATTATTTGATCTGGCTGAGAGTCTGACAAGTGAGCATTACACAAGCAGTAGGTATTCAGATTTATTGCTATGGCTATTTACTGAAACGCACACATAATAGTCTCTAAGAACATATGATAGATTTAAAAATGTGTTTGATTTTTTATTCATATCCATTTTGTAGAACTAACTTAAACTGTAGTTAAATTGTTTTGGTTTATCTGGTTTTAGTTATTGGCTGAAGAAGTGGAGTGAGGAAAAAATAATGGGTTAACTTTAGTGTTAAGATGTATCTTTTTACTTAAATACTAAACAAAGCAGACAATGCCTTGAATTAAATATAAGCCAATTGATTTTTCATGGATTTCATCTGAGCTTTAGTTCAATGACACTTTGATTTCTTTTCCAAAATACCAGATCAATTTATGTGAAGGTACGCTGTAAGTTTGAATTTTAGTTTCAGTTCTCTATATTGAATATACTTTTCGTGTGGATGATGGTAACTTGGAATAGTAGTGATGCAGGGCTTGCTTACCTTGACTGGCTGTCACCAGCTGTGGCATAGCTATTTACTGGCACAGCAAACAAAACAGTCCAGGGGCACACCCGTAGAATAGAGCAAAAAAACCTGGAACAACAACAACTCAAATTAGCCTGTCATCTCCCTTGCAATAAAATGATGCGGGCAAAAAGGCTTTCATTTCTATATTTCTTCATTTCTTCGTGTGGAATTCAGTAAGTGTTTCTGGGTACAGTAGCTTTGACTTGTATGAAGTAACTGCTAACATCTGCACAAAACTAAGAAGAAATCAACCCCTTGAAGCACTTTGTGTGTGCAACAAGGGGGTGTGTATTTTAACTTTATACATTCCCTCTTCATGTAGTAAAAGTAGTTTTCACATAAAGAAAATAAAAACAATACAGCTTAAGCACTTTGTCTCTAACTGTCATTAGATTTTGCTTTTCTATAATTACATACCATTTTTTCTCCCTAATTTGCTATTGACTTCAGTGGCAAGGAGCTAATGGAAAGAAAGTGGCTCTGAAAAATCTATCCAATGTTTCCTGTGCATCAGTTCAGCTTCTAAGCTGCAAAGCCATTCCAATATTCCTGATTTTAGCCAAGGCAACAGGGCAAAACTTCTTCCATTGAGAAGAGGGGAAAAAAAAAGGAAGCCATGGGACTCTTAATGATCAAGCAGAGATGATAGGACCTTGGCATATGAAAAACTCTAATGTAGTAAATCAAAGCAGGCTGTCCTAAGTGTAGTAATATTTTTATGCTAATAAATTAGTGTCATAAGTGATTTGTCAGAAAGATGTAGAATATGCTATGAAGGAAGTCAGGCAATATTTTTTTTTCACGTAGAAAAATAGAGTGAGGTCATAGCAAAATCCTCAACAATATTTTTTTGAAGATAGTTGCTGTTTGTCTGATTCACAACATATTTAAATTCTCATTTGCCTTATATACATAAAGCAGATGTAACAATTTAGTATAGTTTAATGACAACTGTTACGGCAAGGAGCTGCACTGGGGAACACATCAGTGCAGGAGCATGGAGTCTTCTGAAACAGTGGCTCCAAAATTCAAGAGAAGCTCATGGCTCATTCTACCCTTTCTTCTCAGAGGAATGTGCCTCCAGCTGCCACTTTTGATTTCTCACTCAGAGGCACTTCAATTTTGGAGCCAGCGCAGGATGGAATTTGAACTTGGGCTTAGGATGTTGTACTATAGGGCTTAAGACAGCCCTGGATCAATCTGCTACTCAGCTGGTTGGTTGGGGCTATGACGGCCACCTCATCCCATAGTCCCTCCTATGTCTACAGGCCATAGTCCTTCACGCTGGTAGGTATGCCATCCCTCACAAAAGCTATTGTACAGTAACTTGTACTCCTGCACACCAGCCTCTCCAACTCCAAGTCCTTCTTCATTTGTTTTTCATTTATAGCCATAGTTCAGCCCCTTAAATCTAGAAAATGCTGCATACTGCCCAGGAACAGATGAAACGCGTGCTGTTTCCCCTCAACCTGATGCAGTCCAACATGACAGAGACCTGTTTCCTTTTCCAACTTCTTTTGTTTCCCAAACTGCTTTGTTCCACAAAGAATGTGCAGCTTCCCCAGAGACAACAGCACTCTCAAGGAGGCAGAGAGGCATTCAGGGCCTGTATTTTTCCTGGTCCTTGCGTGAACTGTGCAAGGGGCAAGGAGAGCTGCCCACACTCATGTGCTAGCAGTCCAGTAGTGTAAAGGTCTCTGACTCAGCAGGATGAAGGCATTAGCCCAAGGTAAAGAAAACTTTTCACTGAGGAAATCCAAAGGGACAGGATTTATTCTTTATCTTTTGATCTCTACTTGTCATGTTGGGTCCTATAGTGTACAACTTTCCTCCGCTGCTACTCCACACAGACAAAATCACAGATAAAAGTCCAGTCTGACAATTTGGCATCACTCTCTGCAGTGACAGTCAGCCTTAGGAAGGTCAAGGGCTTATCAAAACTCAGAAGATCCGTACTAGTGCAACATTATTTTAATTCATTCCTGCTTTTAAGAGATTCTAAAGGTGCATATTAGTAATTAATTTAAAAGTGGTATGCGGATGTAAAGCTCCTGAAAGTTGCTGGCTCAGCAGCAGCAGAAAATGGTGGCCTTCTGTTACTATTTGTCTAACAGGTATAATATTGAGAAAAGTGTTTCTGTGTCTCTCAATACCCAGTCAGTTTGGGGTAGAAAGCTGGTCTGTTTGCTTTATTTTTTCTGGAAAAAAAATTCTGCAAGTATCTTGTTACAAGAAGATACTCTTTTATTGACATTTGTTTTACTATCCATTTGGATTTTCTTGTAGATATGGGTGAGGTACATGAATATTAATCTTTTTTTAATCCTGAAAGGTTTTTAAACTTTTCCACCTCACTCTCAGGCCCATAGTTCCCCACTCCAAATCATAAGGGTCAAAAAGATTTAACCTACAATCTGTTCTAAGAAACTGTGATGCAGATAGAAGGATTTTTATATGGACTCAGCATCTGCAAGAGAAAGTCCACTACAGTGAGCTGTCAGATTTGTGAGAGCCAAGGGAAAATGCTCTCACGAGCTCACTGTGCCTGCTGGCTAATGCAGACTGTGCATCCATCAGCACTGGGGTGGTAGATGGCCGGCCCATTTGCAGCATGATTAATGCAGATACATACCGCATGTACCGTTCACACAGATGCATCAGTTGCCTCATCTTCACATTATCCTCTGTATTGTGAACCTGGGATAAAACCTTTTTCTGCAGCAGTAAATCAGCTCCTCAGCACTTGGGATGTTTTTAAGGAGTTAGCTGGTGTATGACCACCGGTGACTCAGAAATGGGTCTCTGAGGCAGAACTTGACCACATCCTTTCACGCATCGTACCGTACATTTTCAGAACCATCTCTGCATTGTGCCCTGTTATTTTACTTCTCATAGGTTTCTAATTTCTGTTCGTGATTTCTGGCCGATACTTATTCCTGTCTCTGGCTGCTGACCCTTGGTTTGACTTTCTGGTTCCTGGTTTTTGGCCATGAATGTTCGGCTCCTTTCCCAGTTCTGGATAAGAGCCCTAACCTTTGGGCTGAATAGCCCATGCTCTAGTCTGTAATCCTAGAAGGCCACCAGGTCATCTGTAGTAGACTGTATTCTATTCTATAACAAATTAAATGTAAAATGGTCGATATATTAACTTTTTAGGCCATCTTTTTTTTTATAATTACAACTACTTATTTTTAACCTGGTCCTCCATTGGTATTTTACTAAATTGGTAAATATGACTTCTTTCTCTCATGTTGTGCTTAATGGCCGTTCTTTCTTTGGGGAGAATATAATCATATTTCTGGCAGTAGAGAGAGTGAACAGAACCATCAGCAAATATACAAATTTCAGATTGGTGGTTACAAGTCTGATAAGGTCCAAAAGAAAAGGCAATAGTGTCAGAATATTGCAAACTTTTGGGTTTTTTTGTACATGAAATATTATAAACCTTATTGATATACTGTATACTTACTCCTCTTTTTATTCTGAAAGTTCATGATGTCATTTCATCACACACAACAGAAGAGTTTGAGCATAAACTCAAATGCATAAAGTAATGTTTGTTATAGTCTTGTCATAGAAAAATCAGTGAAAAAAATGAGATAGAAAATTGACAAAATATGAGGGAAAATTCAAGACCAAAGAGGGAGAACTGAAGTCTGTAACGTATGTCAGTGTTCAGGTGCAAGAAGGGTCAAGTTGTTCTGACAAGAGAATTAATGGATCACGAATGCAAAGCTGAGTTCTATTTGAGCTTAAGGTTACATCTTAACCAGCTAGAAAGTAGGATGGATTAGGCAGCAGTATGGATCCAAGTGAAAACACAACTGCTTTCATAGGCACTAAATATGTTATACACATCTTGCAAGGATTTTGTAACATAGGCATACATATATGTACACACACTCAACAGAAAATAACAATTATAAGATCTGTGTGGCTCACCGGGGATAAAAAAAACTCCATGTTGACGCAGAGTTTTTGCTTTGAAAAGTTTTGATAGGTATCTAAAATCAAAGTAATACCTGATCCATCCGCCTTGCTTCTGTTTCAATGTATGTGACAGTTGTCAATCTCAGAAAAATATTTGCTATTTTGCTTTAGCCTAAAAACAAGTTACAATCCCTTGTTCATCACTGTCTCATAGAAATATAATATTTTCTTAATTTTAGAGCTTAAATCAAGATCTTCAGATTTGGAGATATTCAGATCAATTTTTTATTCAACTACACAAATGTTCTTGCTTAATATATCTTCTGTTCTTTGACAAGAAGAAATATACTTGATGACGATAATTTTCATGAATGTATATATATATATATTTTCTGAGGCAGGCTAGCTTAAGTAAGGGATAGTGGGATGTTTGTGGAATTCAGCTAACAGTGACTCACTGGGACTCTACTTTGGTTAGTGTAAGAGAAGAGAATGCTGGAAAAAAGCAAGTGCAGTCTATTGCTTTGTTGTGTTTCTTCCAAATCTGATATGTTCATTAACATGATTTTATATGCTTTGTTAGTCTGTCAGTACAGAGTAAGGAATCTGGTGAAATAAAACAAGTTCTTCAATCTGTTGTTCAGTTAAAATTTGTCACCATAAAAGCTAGAGCAGAACATTAGGGCATAGCTTTTATTTAAATTGAGAATTTTTTACTTGGTGTAAAGCTCCTTAATGGAACTGCCTGTGAACTGGTGTGACATTCACTGTGTGTAATGACATCAGTTTTCTCTTTTTTTTTTTCAAATGAATTAAAAATGGAAAGTACTTCCAGTACTTCTTGGTAAGTACCAAGAAGTCGGGTCCCTTGGTATTGCAGAGGTCCCTCCTCATTAGAGGCAGGTAATTTCCCTTACTCATACTGGCTGCCATTTAAAATCCCACCAACTACTTAAATAGCAAGATATTAATGAGGGATGCTACTGGAGTGTCAACTCTTAATTTGATAGTGTTTGATTCATCTGTTTTAAAATTGCGGAGAGTGAAGCTTCCATTATCTTACATCAGGGAAGATTTTTACAGGCAAGAAGATCTAATTCTTGCCTGGTTTCCCTTGATAGCCAATTGCCTTCCTTAAATCTTCACCATTTACTTCTAGGTTAGTTCCCTGGCTTCACTTTAAATAATTTCTCTGATTCCTTGATATTCATACACTGCAGTTAGTTATATATAGACTCTTTTCATACTACCCCCATCCACTTAGCTGGTGAGTAGCCAAGTAATACATATTTAGCACTTTTAATTTTACCTCATAAATCAATCATTTTAGCTCCAAAATCAGCTACTTCTTTTTTTCTTAAAAGCATCATTCAACACAAAGAATCCATTATGTATGCCTGTGAATAGTATATTAATTGTGAGGTTTCAATTATAAACAATGTTACATAATTAACTTCATACTGCTCACATATTGCTCACTTTGAAAACTGTACAACTACGATTTCTATAATGGTAGCTACAAGATGACAGCATTAATCTAAGCACTGTTGCTCTGAATTGTCGCCAGTAAAGCAAAGGCCTTTTAAAATCTGCAATTACAGTAGAGAGAAAGTGTATTCCTTGTGCAGATTTATTACTTTAAGTAATTTTTCAAAGGTTTTCACCTTGTTTTCTATTGCCATGCACTAACTGTATAAGGAAAGGTTACTTTGGGGAGTAGCTTTAATAATATAAAGAGATACCACTATTTTTTTTCTTATAAATAAAAAATAATAATTAAAAAAATCTGTACTATATTCTCTATCAGTTTTTTCTTTAAATTATTTCCCTACTGATTTTGCTCTTTTGCTCCTGGCAAACGCTGTTCCTTTTCTCTTGGGAGGAAGATAGAGCTGTAGTGAATAGCAGGGTGTATAAGAAAAGAGAGTTCAAGTTGGAACCAAAAGGGAAAATGCGAATACATTGATAACTATTTGTTTCAAATTAGAAGACTGAACAGAGGTCCAGATTCCATAACTACACATGGTGCCAGTACCTATACACAGAGCTCTGTTAGAGACACTGGTGGGGAAAGAGCCAAAAAAGGTATTGCTCTAATTTCAAATCTGGAAAAGTGAGGTGCAGACAGACAAAGCGCTTTTCCCAGTATTACAGAAGTCTGCAGGAGAAGCAGGAGTTTAAGCTCCTGTCTCCCAGCTGAAGCCGATCTACAAGACTGTATTTATTCTATAATCTGTTTTTATGCTCTTATCTATTTAATCTTCCTCTCGTACCAATTTTTATAAGTATGTCTCCACAGAGAACTCCAGCACAAGAAATATTTCTGCAGATGAACCCTGATGTTTTATAGTAACGCTGTATAATCACTACGTGGGAGGTACTCGGAGTTAAAATGGTGCAAAATGCCACTGGGGTAAATCACTTCCGTGCAGGCAAGTCAGGTTAGCTATCTGCTTATTGCTGCCTTTTCATCCTTCACTGTCAGCAGCAGTGGCTCTTTCAGCATTACATAATGTTACATATGTTGAGCCAGATTGCGGGCTTCTGCCGGGGGAGCAGCAAGCACTGCCCCCCCAGCAGGAGTCAGAGGAAAGCCCTCAGGAGTCCCGCTTGGGATTTTCCAATGCTGCTCTATGGGCACGAGGAACTTTGGCCTGCTCTCCATACCTAGATGCACATATGCACCACCTCCTCCCTTAGCGTGCCTCTTCCATTTTTCCCTTTATTCCCTTCTGAATGGAGGGGATCGGTTTTGGCTGCTGGCTGGCAGAGGGGGATGCACGAAACAGCACCGTGCCCTGCAGCCATCCCTAACATTTGCTGCGGGAAAATACACCATGGGGGATGTTATTCCATAGCTTACAGCTGCAGTAAGTAAATACACTAAAATTAAAGGCCAGGCATGGGATTGATGGATTTGGTCCCGTGCGACTCACTCGCTCTATCAGTGCAGCGTACCAGTTACTTCACGGGTTATTTGTTTAAGCTGAAGATTCCACTTCTGCTTAATTGTGCTGTATGTGAAACTCAAAAATGGCTGCAGTTCCAAATTTATAAAACAGCATTATACGGAATATAGGCCTATTAATTTTACAGTCTAGTTTCTGATTACATTTTACAGCACCTCTGACGAACTGCATAGATTTTCCCCATTAAAAATGATGACAATTCAGTTCTGTCATTTTAAGTGGAATTAAATCCAGCATTGCCAAGTATGATAATATCCTAAAAAAAAAAAAAAAAAGAAAGAAAGAAAAAAGAACCAACACTTACAAAAAGAAAACCTTGCAAGACCGTGTTATTTGTGTAAAGGAAAACTGTTCCTCAAGGTAGTGCAACTGTTACCTGTCACTGCAGTCAAGAAACTGTAGGTCTTACCATCAGACATCAGCAGAAACTCTCCATTCAAGCTGGGGAAGTTAAATAATGTTTTCTAGCACAGCTGTGTAATGTGTCTATTGGCAATCAGAAAGCCTATGGTAACTAGTTCAGAAAATAGTTACATTAAATTTTAAACTCTTTATGATGTGTGTGCTTTGTTTTTGAAGAAAATAAAGTGTTTTATTTTAGGTGGAAAAAAAATTGTGAACACCGAAACATCCTGTTTTTGACTTTTTTTTTTTTTTTAATGTGAACTTAAAGAAACACACAAAAAACTGAACATGGAAATGCCATAATATGAAACAAACATTTCCATTTTCCTTACTGTGAATTTTAAATTTGAGGGAAAGGGGCTTATTGTGATTTAAAGTAAAGTCAAAATCTGAAAATGGACATAAAATGACATTCCTGCTGGTGGCATGACTTTATGTTTGCATTTGAAGATGCAAGGTATATATTATTTCTAGCTCCAACTTGCTACAGTAATCCTGTTGAATTCTCTTGAAAAGAATGGCATGTTTCCCACTGACTTTATTAGTGACAGGACTGGGCCTTGATGCAGTACCTCGTGTCATAGCAGCAAAACTTGTTGCCAATAGACTGTCTCAAGGGAGGAGATTTCCAGTAACTGCTCCCTGAGAACTATTCTAAAAATGCATCTTTTTCTGTCCAGCCACCAGGATAATGATATACTCCATCCCTAAAGAGAGGGGCACTAACTGAACTGCATTGATGGCACCAGAGGTCCCTGCTGGCTTGTTCACTAAACAGAACTGGCAACTGACTCTGAAGATAAAAGTTCTTGACGTTTTTCCAAGCTGGTGGAATGGAGCTGAGTGACACTTAGAAATAAATAAAGGAGGGAATAGAATGATCTTGAATGACAGAGGAGCTTTAATGCAAGGCTTTCATGAGGGAGACGTTGGATGTACTGTAGCAGACTTGAGTCTAGGGAATTTGCTGGATATTGTGCATTTTTGCTACCACTCATAAGAAATGTGGAGGAAAACAAAAGGAAAAATTCCAAATGACTTCTTTATATCATGTAAAACATTAAACAGATATACTTATTTTTTCCCTTTAAATGACTGCCTACAAATTGCCTGTCTCTTTGGAAATCTATCTAGTTAGCACTTTTTTTCCTGATAGGAAAACGTACTTCACGCAAAACATTTGTCATTTGTCTGTTATTATAATTCATGATCTTATCCTTCATTCTCTTACTTCTTTAAGCAAACAGTAACAGTACTTTTAACCTGAGACTTCAAAGGTAAAAATATTGTGAAGGGGTCCACATTCTTTTCCTTCTCATCTCTGATCTCAGCCAAAGCCTTTGAACATCAAAGCTGCTCAAAGTTTGGGGCAAGTTCTTAAGGATTAGGTTACTAGAAAGAAATTCATTGAATTTTTATGTTCGTATTCAACATGGATCAGAACAAATATTAATATTCAAGAACAGTTTAATTTAATCACTTACAACAATTAAAACAAGTTGCTGCTTAATCTTTTTGCTCAGTACAATGAAGCGCACTCATTCCATTGTATTGCTGTGAAAGATCCTCGATTTTATCATTCAGAAACTGCTTGAAAATTTTTCAAACCTAGGAACTGAAAAGCAATTAGAAGTTTAAAATAAATTCCCCAAACAAAGAATGTTGCCATTTTAATTACAGCATCACAGTAACATGAGGCTAACACTTAAAAAAAATGGATCTTGTACTCTCAGTCTATTACCACTAAGCAATTTTCATCTTCACATTAATTTTTGTAGGTTGTCATCTAAATTAAATACTTCTCAGCTCTGTCAGTTTATCTCTATGCATATTCTCATTACAGAAGTCACTAGAGCCGAAGTATTTTAATCTTCAGTATAATCCCTGTAGGACCATATTCTTAGCTACAACTTTAGGGGCTCTACAGTTGGTCTTTTTAAAAGGAGCACTCCTTTGTTGTGCAGTGAATCTTTCCCTTTTAAGGACTTTCTATACACGTGTAACTTTTGCAGTCTGTTCTGAATAAAAGAGAAAATAATCTTCATTTTCAGTTTCTAGGCAGTCATAAATTCTTCTTTTCACCATTACGCATCTCCTAATTTCTGTGTTCTCAGAAAATGTTGTAATAACACTGTTTTGGTAGGTTGTTTTTTCTTTGGTCATTTAAAGGCAAGTCCTGGGGACAGAACTCTCCAATGTTTTCATTAAAAATCACCAAACACATTAGTGCTGGAAGTAGTTCCCTCTTCAGATCAGAGCAGATGTATTTGAGTGCGCAAACTTCAGTGCTTACAAGAATCAGCAGTCAAATATTTAGCAGGCATGTATGCCATCAGTGGGGTAGCAACTCTGCCATGCAACCACTTCTAGCTTAGGTTGTTGTATGTTTTCTTATGGAGCATTTTCACTGACTTCAGTAGCACCGTTCAAGAAGCAAAGCTTTTCTTTGAATAAGGTTGCCTGATCAAATAGGCTGCTAGCACTACTGTTGTTATTTTTCCAGGCTGGCTTCTGTGGTTGGGTGTTTTGCTTTTATTTTATTAGTGAATAGTCCAGACTCCTGCAAATAACTGCAAACAAATAAACAAACAAACAAAAAAGAAAAACCAACCCCAAACAAAAAAAAACATCATAGAATTAAATGGCTTCTTAATCCTTGGCAGTTGAAAAGCTGACAGCCAAAACACCTTCACAAGCAAGAACTCATCAGAATACAACACAAATCTGATGCGGCTGTGGCATATTCAGACCACACCTATAAACTGCCTCTGTTGGTCCTGGTGCCCCGATCACCCTGCTGGAAGGCCCTGCTGGGTCACACATGTGGGCTTCCTTCAGAAGAAACTCAGAACCTGTAAAGAAATAATATATAAACCTGGGTTTCCTTTCAATATGCAAAATATAGCCAGAGGGCACAAGCATCTGAACCTGGGAGCTGAAAAGGGTTTCTGAATCAGCAAATTTAGATGTGAAATTCTGAAAAATATACAAAAAGTAGAGGCTTAGGATGCTCTCTTGTTAGAGGAAATGAGCAGAAGCCCATCAACTAACATTCATGTAACAGCTCCAAGAACATGAGTAGATGCTACATGTCTTTACATCTCTGGAGCCAGTGACAAAGCTTCTGTTAACTTACCTTGGTAGGATCAGCCTCTTGATGAGTATCTCTTGATAATATATCAAAGTTCATGAAAAACTTGGTAGGGCAACAACAGAACCAGCCTAAATAGATTTTGTGGTCTACTAGAAGCTACTGTGAGAGAGCAGCAGAGATGAAGCATGCATTAATTTGTACAATATACTGCTCAGGAAAGAGAACTTGCTGTGCAAGATGATATTTGATAATTGGTCTCATTGACAGATCAATAAGCTAGGCATTAAAATAATCTAGTCTAGGGAACATAAAAGCATGAATGAGTAGTAAGCAAAGCACATTTATTTTGACTAATAATAGGAAGCTTTAATCTTTCGACTGCAATTCTGAAAGAATTGCTTGCAATTGAAACCTACGTAAGGTTTTTAACCAGTGAACCTGGGTTGAATTTTAAAGATGGGTTAGAAGTTCAAGTGGATTTGGGTGGATGGCAAGAGCCAGCCATGAACAGCTCTGTTTTTTTGATTGTGACTGAACAAAATTGATGCTCATAGAAGCTTTTGTAGCCACTAGCTTGTCAATATGGTAATAGTGTAGTTTGAAATTGCTGGTTTGGTTGACAAATAGATCTGTGTCTTGTCCGCACAGAAATGAAAACCAGCATCAAGCCAATGAATAATTCTACATACAGGCAGCTTGCTGAATACGAACAGGGCCAAAATGGAGCCCTACAGAGCACAAGAAATAAATGCTGTAGGAGAAGGACACAAATTACCCTTGAAAATATAATGCAGGTAACTGTTGGATAAATATGATTTAAGCCAATTTAGAACTGTGCCAAAAAGGAAGATAAAGTCCCTCAGGCATTCAAGAAGAACATTAAGATCTAGCAAAATGAGAATAGCTGTAGAATGAGAACCTGTCTTTAGGAGAAGGTTACATCTCATTGCTGTGTTGCTGAAAATTTTAAATACAGAAAAACCACCTAAAATAAAGAATTTTATTCTGTACTCACTGAAGCCAATGACAAATCTTTTATTTGTGCTGGTGATGCTCTGTTATGGGGATGTAAAATGAGATTTTTATATTTTGTGTTGCGTGTGGACATAGCTCTTTTTACATTATAGCAAACTAATGTGTGTGATATTGCATTTTTCACTTACCCTCTGAAGAGACAGCAACAAGTAGATCACAATAATTGCATGAAACATTCTGCAAAACTGATTTTTATCAATTTGTTTAAATTTTGGAAAACATTTCATAGGTTCTTTTTAACTTCTGGTTTACAGATTTTCTTACTGGAAGCATTCTAGCAAAATTGGAAGATGTTAATGAACATATTCACTGATATTTCAACTTACAGTAGAAAGATAGAGGAAAGAACAAAGGGAATCTTTTAACATAACCTTTAACAGAATAGCTCTACAGTAAAAACAAAGGTTGAATAACCTCCTTTTGTTCATGATACAGACCAGGCAAAACTTACCCTTCAATTTAACTTAAAAATAATGAGATTTTTTTTATTCATGTGAAGGTGGGAGCTAGGAAAAAGCTGGAGAGTCATGGAAAACAATTACATGTTTTCTTTTCATGGTTTATGCTGTATTTTACTCATAAATCCAAGCCCTGGATATTACTGGAATCACAGTAGTCTCTGCCACTGGGAAAGATACTTTCTGTAGAGAGTATTAAGGGTCATTTCATAATTTTTTTTTTTTTTCTGCCTTTTTCTTTCTCCTATATAAATGAAATGAGTAAATTCTATCTACAATCAAAGCAACAACTCTGGAAATCATATGAAGTTGTTGTGTCATAACAAAAAAGCACCAAGGATTCACCTACACTGTTGCACCACTTATTAAAATAATATATTGGCTTTCTTAAAGCATCAATATGAGCAACATCAGTCAGATAGCACAAGCAGCAAATTACAAACAACTAGAACACAGAATGACTTCAGAGAGTTGAAGAAATGTCTATAGAATTAATTAATTTATCCTCTATTAATCTAGCAAATTTAACTGTTAAGTAGTTGTTAAATAATTGTGAAGTGTTTATGTTTTCAAGAGTTGAAATCTGCCCCAGGCAAACCACACACACACCCTTTTTCTCTTCTAAACATACTTTTGAACTAACATTCTTCTTCATTTCTCCTAGGTAGATAATGCCACTGACCAGTAAAACATTTAAAAGCTATTAGAGATATAGAATGCAATGTATTTTTTTAGGGTGCCTATTAAGAATCATCCATGTATTCAATCTTCTACTAAGAAAATTAGCAATAGTGCTGAAGAATGGTGGATTGAGAGTTTAGGTGTTGCTGACATTAATGAAAATAATTTAGGGAGGGGAGTAATTTTAAATAGCATTTGTCAGAAAAAACATTAATCTACTTGTATTTTTTATGAGATGAAAGTATGCTGCTTACACAAAAATAGTAATTAAAAAAAAAAATGTGGCACAGCATCAGATTAGACATAAATCAACCTGAAAACATTTGAAATATGTATTCTTCTTGCTGCTTGACCACTTGTTTCCTAACAGGCTGGGCAGGAAGCGTGGAGCAGGAATTCTTAAGAGAACAGATTCCTCTTTCCTCTGTAACAGGGGCTTCCATGTTCATGCTCTTTGGAGCATTTTATCGAGAACAGGATTAAGTCTTCCTACATGAACTGTACAGTGAATAATAATTACAATAATACTGGGGGACTTTAAGTGTTGCTTCCCAGTCCAAGTAAACATGAAACGATACTTTCAAATTTTTCACAAAATATAATTATTTATCTCCATTTAACATCTAACATTTAAAAAGTATTTTTGGTCATTGTACTGCAGCAAAGATTCAATCATTTCAAAAGCAGAATTATTTACGTATGCTACCTGCTATTTATATACAGAAGTATCCTGTATATTTTTACCCCTTCATTATCAAACCAAGAGTAATCTTGAGAAGCTGATTCTTTAAAATACATTAAAAAGTAGCAAACGAAATTTCCCACTTCTGTGAAATGAATGTAACTTATGTGTACATCTCTATTGCTATTTGGTTTATGATTAGTTGAACCAAGCCTATTCCTCTGTAAGTTTACATCACGTGAAATATTAGTATGATGATCAACAGCATCAAAACTGGATTTGTGTATCCAACATTTAGTGAAACTAATGTCTCTCGATGAAACCTAGGTATTTGTATGCAAATAAAACTCTACAAAATTTGATCAGTTATAAAAGCAGTGCTGTAATTTGAAACTGATAAACTAATTCCACATAATAAATAAAATAAAAGTGAGGAACTTATGTATGCTTATATGGCCCATTGAATTGAGTTTTTTAAATTTTTGGATACACAATTTAAATGGATTTTCCCATTAGGCATCGGAAGGTAAACAAAACCAGTAATCAATTGTCATTAAATCTGTGATATTAAGTAGGCAATTGTGAGGCAATTGTCTTGACACACTTTAATTTAATAAGAATTAGGACCATATTTTATTGCTACCTTTTAGGTACCTAATTACAGCAGCCATTTTATTTTTTTCAGAATTTGTTAGTCATTACTTTTCTGAAAGCTTTTATGAGTGATGTGAGGAAATGCTGGGTAGTTGTTCACATCCTTTTTCTTTCCATGATATTTTTGTGCATTTCTGAAAAGCATTAAGTATAGGTTTTTTGAAAACTTCATTTTATTATAAAATAAGCATATGATAAAGGCCTTCCGTATACTTGGGTTCCAGCAATTCTTCCTTCATTTCCTCCTCCAACTCTCACATTTAAAATAAATAAATAAATAAAAACCCCAGCAACTTAGAACAAAAAAAGCATTACAGAAAAATTGGAAATATAAGATACTACTTTGGCATTTAAAGTTATGCCAGTATACTATTTCATCATTAAAAGCTTCATTCTTTTGACGTACAAAGGATGTGATTGAACTGGCTGAAGTAATGGTCCATGTGCCATTTCAGAAATGTCCACCACATCTATACAGGGTGGGCAGCTGGGGGAGGCAGGCATCACTGGAGAGGCAACTCTCTACAACTACCTGAAAGGAGGTTGTAGCATGGTGGGGGTCAGCATATTCTCCCAGATAACAGTGATAGGTTGAGAGGTAATGCCCTTAAGTTGCTCTAGTGGAAATTCAGGTTGGATATTAGGAAAAATTTCTTTCCTGATTGGTGAGGCACTGAAACAGGCTGCCCAGGGAGGTGGTGGCATCACCGCCCCTGGAAGTGTTCAAGAGGTATGCAGATGCGGCACTGAGTGGTTTAGAGGGCATGATGGTTATGGGTTGACAGTTGGACTAGATGATCTTCTCCAACCTTAAAGATTCTTAGGTGTTCAAAATGGTGCTGAGTGCCTGAGCTCAGGGTGCTGTACCCCACCTGTCCTTCCCTTGTCTCCAAAGTAAAATGAAAGCAGTTACCTAACCATTAGAACAGTGGGAAAGTATCTTCCCTATTGTAACCAAAATCGGATAAAATAAATCTGGATTTTCTTGATTTTCTTTCATAAATAGTTAAATAAAGTGAATTGTATCTTGTTTTTCTTATAAACAGAGAAAAAGAAATGAAAACTTTGATTTATTTGCTTAAGTATGTGTTCCAAGTTAGTGGTTAGGTCAAGTCACAGCTTCAGTGTATTAAAACAAATTGTAGTTTATACTGTTGTTTTTTTCATTAAAGGTCCTCTTGTTCCTAAGCTAGTATATGAGCAAGTAAATAGATTTGATTAAAAAAAACACAGTTATCAGTTTAGTGCTGATTGAGTAAGAGCACTTAAGATTGTTTATATTAAAGAAAATTAGAATTGTAAGGTGTAATTAAAATCTTAATCTGTTGGAAAAAAAGTTTGCTCAGTACGTGTTACCATTAAGGGCAAACACAGGCTACTTTAGCTTCTCCTTTTTCGCTGCTTCCCGATGGTCATTTGTAGAATGTTATTCCCTTGCAGTGTGGTGCTGGCTGCCAGTTCTTCATGAGTATAATTTGTATGTACTCTTCGTTTTATCTTAGAACATATTGTTTCAACAACATGGCTTGTGTCATCATGAGAACTGCAGCAAAGGGTTATCCAGATTTTATGATAGCTGGCCAGAAAAATGGTGCTGTGAAACAACATTGTACTGACAGTGGCTTCTAAACACTGAGTCTAAGAGAGGGCGAGATACTAAAGTTCTTACTCAATGTGTTATTGTTGACATCAGGAACATCTTGGTCAAAGAAAAGAGAGAAAAGCAAGAAAATAAAAACTCTGAAAGGAATGTACACGTTCAGAGTGATTTCAGCTACATGCATTTTTTTCCTCAAAGGTTATCCTTGCAATATCAATGACCCACAAGTAGTAACAGCATTTTCACACTGGCTCTTAGATCTGCCCTCCTGGTACTTCCTGGTTCAGCTTGGAAGTGGTAACTGGAAGCTACTTGTTCTCAGGACATACCTTCACACTATCAGTAATGATAGTGACTCATCAGAGCAACATTCTCAAAAGTGTATTTTTCATTGTGCGTGTGGGATGAAATTGCAGAAAATTCGCAAGTACAGGATGTGTTCTTCTGGGTACAAACACATGCCTTTAGGTCTGGTAAAATATGAACAATCAGTGTACAGCAGTCACATCAACTTAGTATACACCACTTTGACTCTTCCAGGAAAGGTGTTACAGAGGCTGAAAGCAGTGTTTATTTCCTGTCAGAAAATACAAGACCCAAAGTGTTAGTTCCTGTTTATGGCCCAAAAATGCACGCACACACCAGAAGTGCATATGGGGAAGTAAGCCTAGCCCTAGTTCATGCCTCCAAACAGACACAAGATGCTGGAGGCATGGCCAATACTAACCAGATGCTGCAAGCATATGATTCCTCTATGAGAGCTTATATGGTACAGCTGTCCTTAAACGTTTTGGTAATTGAAAAGATTCTAGCATCTGGTCTCTTTCTTATTACTCTTAGATCAAATGGTCATGATCTGAAATCTACTTTTAATAAGTGCAGGAAAAAAAGAACTTGAGATGCGAAGAATAACTAAGTCAAATGGCCTGCTTTGAAATGCTTGTAAACATATGTCTAAACTCTGTAATGTAAACAAAAACAAAAAACAAAAGCAGAAAACAACTCTAGTAGGAAATTAAGTGAATTATGTAAGCATACTAATATCTTTGTTGTGTTAAATGTAGATACGTAAAGAATGTTTTGACATGAGTGGTATGCACTTTTCATTTATATGGAGAGTATATTACTTTTCCCAGCTCAACCTCCAATGATTGCAGATTTGTGGATGGTATGAACAAAACAAGATACACCCTATGGTACACCCTGCAGAAATCATCACTATATAACAGTTTTTTCCTCAGACAACACCAGTACTGTTCCAGTTGATTTCAGTTTGTCCTAGATAGTACCACTGAAAAAAGGGAGACTTTTTCCACTTTCCCACTTCTCATTTATGTACGAACACTATTCACACAGAGGAGGAAGTTACAATTACCATTTAATTAGGGAAACCTCCTTTGAGTTCAATAACTGAATAAATAAGAATCATAGCCATTCTTTTATTTTGTGTGCCTACAGAAGCTCTGGAATATTAGGTGATTTAATCCTCTGTGAAGAGACCTTCCAAATAGTGGGTAATCTGACATACTACATGAATTGAATTAGGCTGAGTCAAGGATGGAATCTCATTATTGTCTGTGTAAGGCTGACAAACTATTTCAGAGTGAGGCTTGGTCTGTAAATGAATTTCCGTAAAGCTAGCTAGCTTTCCAACCGTGTCCCAAGCCTTTCATATAATGATTGGATGCCATAAAGCAAGGCTTTAATTATTCTGATTGAAAAAGGTAGTTTCAGAGCTGTTAGTTCTTTGAGAGGCTGAGAAAAGGAAAATCAAAATAAGAGCAACGGTAGCTCACCCAAGCTCTTCAAAGCTCTTTCTGTAATTTAAAAATAGGTTAGCATTAACATAAAAATGTTTGGGAATAATGTAATAGCATTTTCATTTTCTTTTTAAAAACAATGTTTCTTGTTGCTGCATGGCACAGACCTATATGCTTTATTTTATCAAAATAAAGTTTCATGAACTGTAGCTTTGCTCAGCATTTTAAATGCATTATTGTAACCATCAAAGTGATCAAATAAAAAGTTAGGGGTAATCAACAATTGACCATTTTTGAAACAGTCACGTAGATTATTTTTTGTACTGCAAGAGTTCAATAACTACAATTCATTTTGGATTTAATAGAACTCACAGTAGATCAAAAACATGCATTTCAGTCTTGAGATTTCCAGTTAGCAATTGTAAAGAGTGAATGCGCTTGTATGAGTGTATTACTGTACAAATTTATATATATAATCACCCCACTGATATTACCAAACGTGAATTTATGCTTCACAAAGTATGGTAAGAGCTCTACAGGAAGGGCTCGCAATTCTGGGAATGAGTTCTAATGGAATATGTATTTCTTCCAACACCGATCCAAAAGCAGTACGTGTTTTCTTGTCATAACTGCCCTTCCATTTACAGAGAACCTTCTAGCGAAGAATTCCACTCAAAGAAAATGATCCTTTTTATGGTGTCTGTAACAAAGTCAAGTTATTGGCCCCACCCCAGCAAGTAGGTAGGCAGATGCATCGGTAGATGCACGTCTTTGATGCTTGGAGAGTGAGTGGGTGCTAACGTTTGGTAGAAGAGTGCACAGGCAGAACCAACACAACACATCAGTACTTTGATAGTTCTTGAGAGATTGATTCCACAGTGTGCTGTCCACAGTATTTCCTTTTCTTGTACAGAGTATTTATTTCCTAACCTGTTTGAATTCTTATAGTTCAGGCAAATAAGAGTAAGGGGCAATTTTCAGTGCAGCAGGAATATTAACTGTTGTCAATAACCTGCTAAATTCATACTTTATTTTGTTTAATGCAACCACAGTTGGTTGAACTGTATAGAAACTTGATTCCTCAACCACCTTTATTTCATCTACTCAGAAGTATCTTAAATATTTCATATGGACATTTTTTTCTGTTGCTTGTTCAAGATCCCTCCTTTTGTAGGTCTCTCGTCTGTGCAATGTTCCCTAAGGTTAAGAATGAAAGAGGTCTCTACTACAGACATTCTTGATTGAAATAGCAGCTAAATTGCTGCAGTAATGAGAAAATTTCCTTTCCCCTAGATAATTCAGCCGCTTAACAGTGAAACATTTTTGAGATAAAGATTTTTAGAGAAATAAAAATTGAAAGATCATTTCTTTACAAACAGAATTTGTTAATGAGGCTACTGTGGAAATGAACAGCAAAACTCGTTGTTTTACTGGCAGCATGGTCGGGTGATATGGTGAGATATTCTCTCAAGGAAAAAGAGGCCGTTGTGTATAAAATATGACACGCAGTAGCTTTAGCAAACGCTGCTGCTTTTCTGAAAAAAAGTGGTTAAAAACACATGATGATGAAGTTAACCTAAATCTTTCATTGGCTTAAAAAAATAGGTCAAGTAATACATTACTAGCTCTGCTGTAAGCGCGTACACAATCCGTGCATTCCAAAGGAAAAGAGGTTTTGCTCCACATTCCTACGTGCACTTCAGCCATGGTATCCACGAGCTTAAGCATTTGGCTTTTCACAAACAGGGCTCCCTTTTGCTTTCCTTAAGTGGAAATTCGTATGTTCTTTAGTGATATCAGTCTGTTACTAAACTATGCTTGGGTATGCCACTTATTTTACATGAGTTTCAGAACCAAAATATTGGCATATGTTAGTACAGATATCATCGCACAGCTTATAACTGATCTGTAAACAAATGTTCCTCCTTTCTGCAATCCTTAACTTCTGAGAGAAGTGTCACAAAGTGTTCTGCACGCTGTTTGAGAAATGCTTTACGCAGCATCGTGGCTCTCTTTAAACACAGGCTCTGCTCTGTTCACGGATGATGTGGCTGAGGTCATGCACTTTCTGTAGTTCACCTAAACAGACAGTCTGGTGTGTATCTACAGACTCTTTGACTCTTCTTTGATGGGAATGGTGTCTAAAGAAAACCTTGACTGCTAACAGACTCATAAGGCACTTTCTCACAGCATAGGTTGCCTTCAGTCCTGTGTGGATGCCCCCAGCCAAGATGGAGGACTGGCTCTCTTTGGAGGCCCTGTCCCAGGTTGTTCTCACGAACTGTTTGCTTATTGGGGCGTGAGTCACCTCCATGTTTTCACGGGCCGCCATGACCCTGATTCTCGACACCTGGCAGCAGAGGGAAGGCTGTTTCCATCTGCGTGAAGCCCCTGGCAGTGGAGCAGCGCAGGCCGCGGGCTGAGGTGCGCTTTAGGAGCTGCGAGGGCAAAGCCGGGGGTCAGCGGAGCCGGGGGCAGGAGAGAAAAAAAAGTTTTTCAGAGGAAGGGCTGAAAATAGCAGCTCTAAAGCGGTAACCACAGGACGCCTCCCCCTGCTATGCTTAACGAGCGGGAGGGAAAAAAAAAAAAAGAAAAAAAAGAAAAAAAAGAAAAAAAAGAAAAAAAAAAGAAAAAAAGGTGTTATTTCGATGCTGTTTTTATTAAATAGAGGTCCTTCGATGAGTTCACTCCCGGGGCTCCGCGAGCTGCCTCGCAGCGGGCGGGAGGCTGACGACCACCTGCCTGCCCCAGCGGCCGGGAGCGAGAAGGGTTAAGGAACTTGGCGGAGGAGATGAATGGCGCGGGGGGAGGAGGGAGGAGGAGGAGGGGCCGGGCTGCGCCGCGCCGCGCGAGGTGGAAGGCGGGGAGGATCGCGGCTGCGGGTTAGGCTTTGAAAGTCAGCCTCGCAGGCATTGCAGCAGAGCCCCGAACCGCGGAGGGGAGCGGCGCAGAGCTCGGCTCGCTGTGTACGTGTGCGGGGCGAGGGGACGGGGGCGCGGGAAGGCGCGGCGCGTCTTCCAGTCGGGGACGGGGCCCCGGACTCGGAGCCGCCGCGCCCCGCTCTGTCGGAGCCCCGCTCGTCGCGGTGAGGCGAGGCCGGCGGGTGAGCGCGGCGGGCGGGGACGGGCCGCGCGGGGCGGCGCGGCGCTGCCGGGCGGCGGCGGGGAACAATGCCGGGGTGAGTCGGGCGCGGGGTGGTCGCGGCAGGGAGCGCTTCCGGTGGGGCGAGCTGGAAGTTACCCGGCCGCGGGGCTCGGCGAGCCGGAGGGGCGGAAAAGTTAGCGGCGTTTAAGCGCGCGGCCGGCCGCAGCGCCGCTCTCCGCTCCTTCTCCCCTCAGCGTGGATTATTTCGGGAGTCGCGGCTGGCTGCGCAGCGCCCGCGGGGTCGGGAGGCGCCGCCCGGGGCAGCGCCGGGACGCGGCCTCGCTGCCCGTCCGCCCGATGGCCGCCGCCTCCAGGCACCGGGGCGAGGCCGCGCTGCCCCCGCTGCCCCGGTACGGCCGCTGCGCGCTCCACCTCCACCTGCGGGCGCGCAGCCTCTGCGCCCGCTCCCTGCCCGCCGCCCCGGGGCTGCGTGCTCAGCGCCGGCGCTCTCGCGGCCCCGCGGGGACGTCGCCGTTCCCCTTTCCAGACCAAAGGTTACCGTGCGGGCGTGCGTCGGTGTCCCCGAAGCCCTTTAAAGGTGATTTCTCTCCGCTTCTCCCTGCGGAACGCGCTGTTGGAAGCTGCTCTGTGTGAGTGTCAGCGGGTAATTAACTTGGAACGGAGCAAAACTAGGGGAACGTGGTGTCGGAGCGTGGACGGAATAAGAGAAAGCCTCCTTAGCGCACACAGCTTGTGTCTGTGCCGCGTGTCTGTTGATTATGGGTTTTCAATTTTAAGAAGAGTTAAGCTCAAACGCTTGACACGTGTTGAAGATGTTGGAGGGGGCGGAAAAACAAAAAGCAGCGTGATTCCCGTCTTTGGCGGTACGTTGATGTTGGGGAAGGTGACGTGGAAGTTGTTCCCTTCTGCCTCGTCTGTGTGCAGTAAGGGAGCCGGGCTGCCCTGGGTTTCCTTCGGAGGGAGCCGGGCGCAGCGCTGGGTGCTCGCTGCCGCTGAGCAGAATTTAACTGAGTCATGGCACGGTGCACGTTCAGAGGTGCTGTACCGCTCGGTTTAACGGAGGGGGCAGATCTGGTCTGCGGGAAGGCTCCTTGGACAGCTGGGGCGTTCCGAGGGGAGCAGCGGACCCGTACCGACCTGAGGAGCGCTGCCGCAGGCCGGGCTGATCGCTGCCCAGCGGCACCTCCGGAGGCCCTGTGGCACCGGCTCACCCAGCTGGGAGCGCTTGTGGCTTAGAGTTGATCCGATGGCATCTGAGTAATTGCTGCTCCGCGGGCAGCAGGAGCAGGCTTCTCGCAGAGCAGGAGTTCTCTCAGTCAGAGCTGCGTTTGAGCAGGTCTCTGGCTTGTGCTGTTGTGACGCCTGTCTTCCTGAGCTTGTGGCTGAGATCTGCCCTGTTGTGTTATCAGCGCTTGTATGGCCTGAGATAGCCTCCAGAATAAGGCAGCTGGGCGCTTTTTTTGTGTGTTAAATCCATAGATAGATGGGTGTATGTTTTTGCCAGCAGGAAGGAAGAAGTAACAAGTAGGTGCTTGTTACCGGTAGCTGCGTGTTTTAGGCAGGGCTGGAAGCTGACCTCCTGTTGGACTGCCCTGTGGCTCTGAGCTATCTAACCAAGGAGATCTGGCAGTGACTTTTTTGTTTACCATGTATGCATAGAGTAAAGGAGCTGTCAAATGTCAGACCGTGCTGAATTATTATTATTAATTTAAATAACTTAAGTCCTCCTCCCTCCCCCCCACCCCCCAGTAGTTATGGGATAAAAAAAATTACCAGATGCGATGCGCCTTCCTCTTTGCTCCATGTAAATGTTTCTGCTTCTAAAGCGACAGATACTCTAAACACAGCTGGAGAGCAAAAAATAGCCAACATTTAGTCGTAGAAACTATGTTTGTAAAGAATTGAAAGTGAACCGATGTTTTTTTTTAATTGTAAACAGGTGATTTATAAGTGTTGGTTGTATCACCTTTTGATGTTTGGTAGTCTGCTGCGCATAGGATGACTTCTGTAACATAAAAGGCATTAAAGACTTCATTTTTTTTTAAAGCTCACTTACTAAAGGTTGTAGAACTCATATGTGGGTTAACCTACTAGTAGGTATTTGTTTGTAGCTGTTATTTAATGTTGGATTGTTTTTAAATCATTGATAAAGACTTGTTTGCTTGTTTTAAAGCTTTTCAAAGCTCGCTTTTTTTTTTTCCCCCTATATTTGAACATTGGCAAAAGATTTCTGCAGTGCCAGCTGTATTATTGTTAGCTATGAGAGCACTGTTAATTTTACTGGTGACAGTGCAGGACACACTAAAAGATAAACTATGCCTTGCATTGTGTGGAGCACATGTATAAACTTGCCCAGGGCAAAGCTGGGGAGTTGCATTTCCCACAGTCAGCTGTCTTACTCAACCCTTGCGCTCCACACCTCGTTGCAGGGCTATCATGGATAGGGCTCTAAGACTATAATGTCTTGTTAATTTTAGAATAGATCATATAGGCTGGCCTGAACCTTAAAATCAATTTTGTGCTTTCATTTCTGTATGCAAACATACAAGGAGTGCAGAGAGAACTGAGCGTGGGAGCCCCAACCCTCAGAGCAGGGTTTGGACACATGGGAATGGTGGCCAATTGGCCACACGTGGGAACCTGAAGGGCTCCCTACAGCCCGGCGGGTCTCTCAACCACTCAGTGACAGGCTGAATGCTTGGCTGGTTTACAGGTGATAGGTGGGATAAATATCCTATGGATGTGAAAACTGGATAAATACCCCTTGGGGATGAGAAGTGTGAATTTTGAAGTATAGATCATTACTGCTCAGCAGGGGTTTAATGACAGGCAAGTGGAAAGAAAAATAATGTAGGTATGGAGTGAAGTCTGAACAGGAGGGAAATTTGTGGGAGAATATGCACAAATGGATTAAAAAAAAACCCAAAAACTTGTCTGTCAGTCTAAATCATTTTAAACCAGAGGTAAAAAGTTAATGTTAATAGCAGGATGAGAGCAAACCACAAATGCTAACAGGCCAGCTGATAAGAGCACTAACCACCTGTGTTGGTCTGCCCACAGCACGTGTGAGGGAAGTATTTTAAGTGTGATGCATCTTTTGAGTATTATGGTGTTAGGATTTTAATAGTTGAATTAGGAAATGATGTGTTGATGTTGGTGAGCAGTATTTTAAGTAGGCATCGTTGATCACACAAACTTTCTTGAGTTCTGTAGTGGGATGGTATGCCTGAAGGAAAATGGGAAGAAGAATTCTTTCTTGCTTGAGTTATATGTATATGTTTTAGTGTTTCTGGATCATTTGTTTCAAATACACTTAGAAATGTGACCAGACCTTTTGGAAGACTTAATTTCATAATTTGTTTGGCTGTCTGTTGCAGGTCCCTTGACTTGATGGTTAAAGGCAAATAGGAGCTGAGTCTCCTGTGTATCTGCATGTAGAATGGAAAGGAGCCATCTTATTTTGAGTCAGATTCTCCTGATGTGGTCTTTTACTGAAATTGTTACTGGAACTCACTACTCCTTAATTACCTGGCTAGAGAGGAGTTCTGTTTTCACACATTTCATTTCTAAATATCATTGTCTTCAGTAGAGAACGACCTAGCTTACAGGCAAAATCACATTAAAAGTAACATATTGTCTGTTAGCTGTGAGTTTGTAAGAGGTTGAGTGTACCATAGAGAAACTCAGTGTTGGGAGAGTAGTTTGGATGACGTGTTCTTTCTCTTCTTGAGAAGGGAAGTTGTGAGAAGGTGACAACAGTAGATCAAATAGGTGCTAGGTGTGAAATGTATTTGAGCCTTGACTGCACCTGTTATTTAAAAACAAAGAAGAGAATATATAACTGGCCTCAGAAAAACATTTAATGAATTTTTGTCTTTCATGGTACAAGTATGTAATGGTGCAGAAAAACAGTATTTCTGTCCTTTGGATTCATCTCAGGTGATTGGTCTCTACTGATTATTAATGTAATTGCATATCACACTTTCAGCAACTTACCAGTGTTCTTGATTGTTGCTCTATTCCATATTATAAGGCATGCAATCCAAGTCATCCAGCCATGAAATTTTTGGGATTAATATTTCAATCTAGCAAAGCATTTCTCAAATGTCATTGAAGAAATATAGTATTTCCCACAGAAATAACAAATTCCTTTGCTTTTTTTTCTCTGAACATTTAGAAACCTTGTAGTAATGTGGAACAGTACAAAAAGATTGCTTAATGCTGTCCTGAAGGATATCCTGTGTATACATTCTACCTTGATGGCAATACAGTGATGTTTTTTTTGCTTGTTCTTCATTAGATAGAAATCTAACTCTCCTACAAAAAAGAGTACTTAAATGAAACCACTTGTCAGTGGTGAAAAACAATTTTTCCCCCCCCTACATCTGTAGTAGAGAAAAAATAGTGAAGTGGACTATTCTTCTGAAGGTGATTTGAGAATATGGAAAAAATATATGTATTACTTTATATTCTAGGGAAGTTCTGCTTGTACCTCTGTTTCTGTTTGTTTTGACTGCATTGATAACTTAATATTTCTTTTCTTAATTTAATCAGAATGTTGCAGCTTGCTACTGTTCCTTGGTGCAAGTTGGCTTATTTTGTGGTGTATCTAGGGAAAGAATCTGAAATAGTCTCTGTATGTAGTATTTCAGGGTATTTACTTACTTCTCAGCATAATGGATTCACTGCTTTTGTTAGATCTTGACGTTGGCTGTAGCCCAGCATGCTGCTGTTACATTTCACTGACCTGGTATCTTTGAATAGGTCTTCTTTTGGATGATGACCTTTCTATCAACACCTGTATGTTTTTTCCCAGGTAGCACGTCACAGTGTCCAGTTAGATGTTGTCTCTAAGCTGGCTTTAGCCCAAGTGGCTTTGCAGAAGAGGACATTGCTGCAAAACCCATGTATCCCTTTCTACCCCACGGCCCTGGTAGCCACTTGCAGAGTCCTCCATGCTGGAGAAGTTAAGCATTTAAAAAGTTTTGTGTATTTTGTATGTGGCCTTTTTGAGAACAGAGGCTTATGGTAAGGAAAAGAGAGCTCTTCCGTTTGCCCCATGAGAGAAGGTGAAAGTTCAGCAAAACTGGGAATAATTCTGTTTTTGTTTTGTTTGTATTTGATTATAGTTAAATTTGACTCATTATGCATGTTAAATATGCTTCTCAGGGTGGTAAATTAATTGATGAAAGAAAATTTAATGTGAGCATTGTTCTTGTGACAAGCCTCATTAAAGGTTAAGTAGTACAAATAGCAATGACCTGGCCTACCTGTAAGTTTTTATCTTTTAGTGCAAGTTACAGACAGTACAGAAGCACTGAGGAAGAACATTTAAGGTGGTACTTGTAGTGGTGAACAGGTTTGAAGATGAATATTCCATAGTATTTCATTCCTAAATCTTAAAATAAATTTTATGCATTTTTACTTTAGTTTTTTCTAACAAATGTTGGGAGTTTGCATTCCACTGTTGTGTTGTGATCTCATCTTTTCCTGTTAAAGGACTCCTAAAAAACCTAGGATTGAGACATGCATAGGTGTGAATATGAAGTTGTGCTTGCTATGTAGGAAGGTGGATGTTCTTGTTACAGCTTTTTTTTGAATGAAGTGAATTAAAACAGGATTGTGTCTTTTGAATCAAAACTGAATGCAGACTTGCTTCTTGCAGAAATAACCGTCCAGTTACCTAGACAGTACGAGTCTATAGAAGGCAAGTTGTATTAGATTTGCTAATGCTTCTGTCTGGAAAACTTTCATTTCTGATGCTGGGAGCTGTGTTTTTCTTTTGAGATAGGAAGTGATGCTGTATTTCAAATATTTCTGTTACGCTAATAATAAGTCCAATACAGATTGGAAGAGGGGAAATTGGTATGCGGATTTTCCTAAGGTAACTTTTTTTCTTTTCCTTTCAGATGAAGCATGGAATTGCTGAGGGAGAAAATTAGTGCATCCTTGGACTCCTGAAGGAAGAGCCTTCCTTATGGGACCACTTTCAGGGTAAATAACTTGCTTCAATTATTTCCTTTTTTCTTTGGTTTGAGTTTCTTCTTTGTCTTGCCAGTCTATCATGCAGCTTTTTACCTTGTATAGGTCTTCTAGAATTGTGGTATAAGATGGTAGGTTTTCAAATTAATTCTTCTACTTTTGTGACAGAATTGATTTTTTTAAAAGGTGTGTGTGCCATTTAAAGAGAATAATCATTTTTTAGTAGCTTTTTAACTTTTTATATGAATTTGCTAGTAAGTCCTGAAGATTTAGCCTACTCATTTAGGAGATAATTTCTGAATAGACAAAAACCTGGTTTACATGTAGTTTCAGAGTGGAAGAGAAGATTATATAAACGCTGTAACAACTAAGTTTTTATTTTTTAAATAAAACGGATCCAAACTGAGATTCTGTAGCAAGGGACTGTCAAAGTAAAATCATTAGATATTACATTACAATGGCTTGTAGACATGTAACACTGCTGTCATTTTGTTTGGATGTACTCCCTTGATTCCTATTTTCTAAATCCTATTTTCCTTTGATACTAGAGAATAATTCCCCAAGTGTTGTCCAGTGATTGCTTATGTATATGCACTTTGGTCTGTGAGTAATTTTATTCACTTGAGTAGCCCCACTGTCCTCGGTGGGCCTACAAGCATGCCTAAGAACTTGAGAATGCTGATGAGCATAAAGAATACAATTTGGGCATGTAATGGTTGACAAGCAATTGTTTTGTTTCTGGCCTCTCTTAGGACTCATTTGCATTGCCTCCAGTGGCAACTTTTGGGAACATTAGAAAGGGAAGGTCTAGAACGCTGGAGGCAGTTGTATCAAATTCCAGCCTGAAAAATTTCTAGCGTATCCACCGTAATTACACAGATGTCAGATAGAAGGGTGTATTTTTCTTTCAATAAATCTGTGTTTCTTTACTTCCTTTTGAATGTAGCATTGGTCTATGTACTGCAACTTGAGCATCTGTAACGCAGTGAAATATAGCAGAATCCTTAGAAAATGCTTGTATTTTATACTGGGAAGCTTTGAATTTATGCAAAAATCACTGTTTTGGAAGTAAAAGGAAATCAAGATGAGGGATCCATTTTTCTTTTTTTTTTTTCCCCTCAGGCTTCCTATTTGACTCCTCAAAAAAAATCTAAGAATGTTACAGTGCTTCTCAGTTGCCTCAGAAATCGCATTTAATGCAGAAGTCAATTGCATTTCTTGCTGATGTAAGAATCGGTAAGATAGGCACTTTAGAATTAGAGCAAAATTAATAGCAATTTATGACTTAACTGTTGTTGTGGTCAGCAGTTGATGATGGCTTAAGCAGCCCTGCTAGAGTTTCCTAGAGAGTGGCTTTTGTGTCAACAAGGCTTTTTGAAGTCTTCCACATCTTCAAAAACAGTTCTGAGTACTTGAAAGCTTTATTTCAAATTGTTACCTGTGTTTAAATCTGATTCCATTCAGAGTTGCAAAAGTCTGTGTTCTAAGTAAGGGTCTTACACTTGCGTATCAGCTTGTCAGTAAGGTGGTTAAGCTAAAGATTTGAGGAAGAAATGTTTCAGTGTACATGTGGCTGGTAACCTTTGCAGAGTTTGCATTACTTTTCCATATCTAACCAGCATTATAACGCAGTTTTGTTATACATGCTGTGGGTTTTTGGGGAGGGGAGTGAGTGGGTATGGATTGTCCATGGGTTCATTTATTGTTTATAAACGTTGCTTGTGGAATACCTGTGTTGATATGCAGCTCTGCGTTACGTGCTATTGTAAACAGTTTCAACGTTGGAAGGCTGTTATTTTGATTGAATATTTGTTTTAATTTCTAGAATTGGATCTCTTAAGTCAGAGTTTCTTGAGATTTTTGTAAAAGTCATTGTTGTAGTCGCTTGGATTTCTCCAGAAAAGTACTGCTTTGCAAATGTAATTGTTAGTCTGCTTGGTGTAATCTTTGGTTAGTCTACTTGGTGTAATCTTTAGAAGTTAGAGTTGCAGGATGGGAAGGTAGTTGCACTGTTTGAAGCAGAGTGTACATTGAAGAAAAGCTGTAGTGTTGAGCTAAAATTTATGAACTATGTTCTTATTTTAAGTTTATGTAGATATAATTTTTTTTTGCATGAGAGGTCAAGAAATGCAACTCATAGAATGATACAGATGAGAATTAAAAACTAGAGTAATTAAAATTATGCTGTCAAAAGAACAAGGTGGTGACTCAGTGTTAGGAAAGCTGGCAGAAGCAGCCTTTAATTGAAGAAGAATTGGTCACTGTAAACCAATTACACATTATTTTTAATGATAGGTTTCAGAGAACAGCAAATGAGTGTAGTGTGATCTTGACTGATAGTATGTTCTTGTCTTAAAGTAAAAAAAAAAAAAAGCCTGAGGATATGAAGTTACAAAGAGAAGTTTCATTTTCCCCTCTAAATAGGAGAAGGTAGAGTATAGAAATGAAAGAAGGTCTGCCTTTTGCTATGAAGCATTTGGGTGTGTTTTAACTTTGGAAATTAACATAGGTGTTGCTTCCATTTTGTCAGGCTAGTAAATTTGATAAAGAAATGGGTGACTTAAAATGCAGAGTTGTTCCTCATTCTCTCTGTAGCTTGGCAATTCTGTATTTTATAGCAAACTTTTTAGTGTAACATATTTGAACTTGTACTAGATAGGGTTAATAGGCTAGAACAAAAGGTCAGAGCATAAGGCATTAGGCTTAATTAAGGGAGAGCAGGAGTGGCAGGAGTATGTGACAGTTAAATGGGTTTCCCACAGACTAATGTCTGTTACAGTGCAACCATGCCTCAACTTAAGTGGGTTATTTTGTGCGAAGGGCAGCAGTGATTAGCAGTTTGACATGCCAGACATTTCTGGCCAATCCCATCTGTTTTAGAGGTTAAAAAAGCACACCTTTATGAGCTGATAGATTGATTTGTGTGCCTGTCTGGTAAAGATTAGAAGTCCAAGGCCAGTGCTGTAAATGCCAGTTATAGAATATTGTACTTTCTTAGTTCTTTGTTTAAACGATCAACTATTTAGTAATGGGATAACAGCAAAAAAAGTGACCGTACAATATGAAAAACGTGGCAGGGATTCTGAACCAGAAAGCATTTTGAACCAGAAAGTTCTGAGTGGAATGCTTCCTCTTCAGATCTGTTATCGAGATCTGTACGCCTTGGTCATTTTGTAATGGAGCTTGGAAAGGGAATCTATCTTCATGTGTTTCCACATAAGATTCACAGCTTTTCTTTAAAGAGACAGTTATAATGTATTTTTCCAGAAGTTGCCTGCCTTAGTACTAGAAGCTTTTCAGTTCCTAGCACAGTTGGAAAAAAGAATTTCAGTGTTTTAGAGGATTCAGTATTTATACCTCACTTCGTTACATCCTGTTTCCTTCCCATTCCATTACTGAACTGTGATGGTATAGGCCTATTTTTTTCTGTGCCTGTTGGTTTTTTTCTCCTTTCTTGCTGTCATTCTCTAGGTAAGGTGGTTGTTTTTTTTGTTTGTTTTCTTGATTGTACTGTGAGATTGCCTTATAAGCTTTAAGTAAAATAGATGGCACAGTAAGTCTTGACTGTTTCTTGTCATCTTTATGACTTTGTAAAGTCAGAGTTACATTACTATTAATATGAGACTATTAATAAATCGTTGATGCAATAAAACTGTTTTTGATAACGTTCAAGGTTCATACATAGTTGAAGGTGATTATCCTATTTTAAAATCAAGTAGAGGTTAGACAGTGTTGTAAGATACTGTCTGTGGCCCCAAATGATAGCATCATTTCCAATAGAGTCTTTCTCACTTGAAGTAAATATGTGACTTTCAATTAAATTGTTAACTGTAAGTTAGCATGCTGATTAAATGTTGATTCTTTGAAAAGCAATGATATATGTGGGCTTATTTTTAAGAACTAAAGCTCTCATTTTAAAGAGCTGTTGTTTAAGCTTTCCCCTCTGTTTTCCATTCAGGCAGTGACACTTGTACCTAAACTACTGCGAAATAAAAATGCATGAAAATAAGAGCTGGCATCTTACATTTATATTCCTGCATTAACTAAAAATTAGTCAGTTGTCTAAAACTTTTTTCTGACTTGCAAATGCCATTTTCTTTTTCTTAGGTAGTTTAGCATCTTCTGCTTTTTTTTTATATGTATTCTAAAGACTGTTCCACATACCTGTACTTTTGCTGTAACCACTCTCAGTCTGTTTGTGAAAAGATCTGACTTGTGACTTACAAAAAACTTGTCTTCACTTTACCTAGTTTTGTAAAAGCTGCCTTAGTTTTTCTTTTTCTTCTTGTGAAAATCTCGTTTGAAAAGCCTAGGAATAAGGAGTGTTTTCAGTGTCCTTTAGGATGAGGAAGGCATTGTCATTACCTTGCAGTTTATTTAGCAACGTGGAGCTGGAATGGGCATACATAGCTTCATGTTCTCTATGGAATAATATCTATTTAAATGATTTGGATCTAATACATATTTACATGGAAAAACATCTTGCCCTTCTCTGTGGAGAGAGAAGGTGAACAAGCATAAATTTTATAATACTCATTGCTTCCCTTGCACTAAATCATACTTAAATTACAGAAGGCTCTTGGCTTTAGAGTGGTGTAAAAAGTGCTTGGCTAGTAAAGTGAGCGTTCAGGGAGATTTACCTAATTTAATACTAAGAAAATGTCAGCTGTTGTGCATTGATATGCGATTGCCTAAATCCAGAAGCCATGCTTCACATTTCCATATATGCATATTTGTAATATTTTCCTGTTCATAACACAAAATAGAACCCTGAAATGACCCATTAGTACAGCGTGCATGCATACTATATTTCGGCTAATTGCAGTGTTATTGATAATACCTGAGCCATCATGTAGTATCTCGGGAATGAGGGTAGATGCTGTGGCTGCTGTTCTGCTCTTTTGGGGAAGAATGTACTTTATCAAGTTTCTTGTAATGATCATTATTAAAATCTTTGTAATTGCCGCCTTTGTATAATTAGCAATTCCTGCTCTAATCATGGCACACACTCTGTAAGAAAAGTTGTCAGGTAACATGATTATATTTTGGACTGCAACACAGGATACTTTTTCTCCATATCTTAAGGATAGTCTTGTTTTGTTGATGAGAGTGGAAGTTCAAGCAGTGGTTTTTACTGAGCTCAGGCTTCTTTCTAAGTCTGCTCAGTTCATGAAGTACATGAAATCATCACGGTGCCTTCTCATCTTTGATAAGTTTGTTCAAAACCATTGGTGTTTATTGATTAGAACAGCACACTTTACCAAATATTTTGTAATTGTCAGCGAGTCTGTTGCATCTTTTCAATGTTGTCTCTTATACTGTTAGTTATACTGTCTCTTATACTGTCAGTTAAAATACTATAAAATATTTGCATGAAATACTAATTCCACATAAAAACAATTCTACGCTATTCATTGTCTTCAGCTTGGAATTGTCTTAAAAAAACAAACAACAAACTGTTCTCAATCATGAGTGTTTCAGATAAATTTTCACAGCCCCCTCCCCTTTCATTTCTTTTCCCCTCTTGCCATATAACTGATAAAAAGGCAGGCACTTGATTGGTATCCCTGACTGGGACAGACTACAGACTGGGTAGAAAGGATGTGCACCACATTTGTGTGAACTGGCCTACTGTGGGTTTCTCCTTATTTTAGATTTTCATACTCTTTGACCTTGTAGTTGTTGACTTTGATCTGGAACAATTTCAAAGTCATGTAAATGAATGTAATTAAGGTATTGCTTATCATCTTGGAGAGTTCACAGAGAGGCTTACTGGCTAGAAAGGTTTGTTTACTTAATATGGAAGGTTAATATAAGGTTAAATTTTACTCTGTAAAATGGCTTCATAATGTTTTTATTTAGCAGCTGAAGAAAATAATGCTTGAAAAGGCAAATAATAGTTTTATCTGACCTCCATATGTCTTCTGTAGCTTGCGTTATTGGGAAAATTTATCTTCATTGCTTAGTATTACTGCAGTCTTCCTTTCTCTTCATTCTATGAAGGGAATGTCTCAAGCTTATTTGTCAGCCCTTATGTAGGAGAGGAACTACATTATAGGAAGAACTACAGAAATATTTGACAATAATTGCTGTAAGTAGTCTATCCGCTTCCACTTAAGTCTTCTATTTCCCATCCCCCTTCTTTTAAGAATGGAATTTATGCTTTGTCCTTCAGTAACTTCTCTTGTTTTATTCCTACTGCTGCCAAAATAAAAGCGAAAAGCAGTATAAAACAAGAGGGGAAAAAAACATCAAATTAGTGGTTTCTGCTTTCTGCAATGGTGCTTAGACCTATATTCTTGTCTGTACTCCTCAGTTTCATTTGAATAGACTTGCTTTGCTCATAACTTAAAAAACAGCATTTGCCTGAGTGTTGCTTTTTTTTTTTTTCCCATTCAATTTAGAGTAAGTACTTCTATAGAGTTAACAAAATGGTTGCATGGCAAGTGTCATGTAGAAAACTCCTTTCTGATACCTTTTTCATCTCCTGCTTGTGGCCTTTTTTTTAGCTGGAAAAGCTCACGTACTTGAGGTGGGTGATGGCAGAACATGCTTGGACACCGCAGACCTGTACTGCACTGTTCAGGAAAGAAGGATGAAGCTATGTGAAAACTGGAAACACGTTTTTCAGCACAACTCTTTCTGGAATCATTTAGACGTTGAGGGCTGCTGGCTTGTCTGCTTTAGTTTTGTAGAGTACTTCTGTCATTTCTTCCTCCTGTAACAAAGTAGTACCTAGGCTACTTACTCTTGAGGCTCCTAGCTTTTTTCTTCTTACTAGAATGCCACGTACTAGATTGTGCAGCAATGAGAGTAATGTCCTTTAAAGGCTGATTAATGCAATGAATGTGTCAACTGGTTGTATTTCTAGCTTTTGGAGATACCCTGTAACTCATACCCAAGAGTTCTAGTCTTTGCTTCTGAAACATGCAGCAGGATAATAGCTTGAATTTATGTATTTATTTATCTTTATTTTTCAATTCATATTAACAGTCATAACCTGAAGTGATCTTAAGTTTCTTTTGTATATGGGAGAAGGAGTATAAGAAGCTAAAACTGAAGGTTGAATCTTGAATAGTGATCTAACTGAAGTGTGTGGGGAAGAGGAGAACAAACAAGTTCAAGTGAAATGCTTCACCTTTTTAAGTTAAAAGGAAGCATATCGTTGATTTCAGTAAGGTGAATGTCTCACCTTAATTCTAGAGCTTCCTGCATAATGGCCAGGAGATAGATGGCAATGGGGTGGAAAGGCAAAAACAATTGAAAAATGTTCTTTATCTATTAGTTCAGGTACTATTTATGGAAGATAAGTCAAGAATCCATATACTTTGGTCACTTAGTTTTTGTTTAGGTAACATAACAAAAGCAAATCTGTTCCTGATTTTTCAACAGTAGCCACATAAGAGTGCAAAACTTTCTGAAGATGAATAATTCTTTGCTGCTGGGAAGTTAAAGTGATTTCTCAGGCATGATTCCTGGTCCTCTCAATTCTGGGCTCCCTTAAGTTTTATTCAATGTAAATGCTGAACAAACACTAATAAACTGTGGTGATATCATTTTGTAACTTCTTTGCACTCTCTCAAGTAGGTTCAACTGTAGAGATGAAAAGATAACAAAGTTGTGCAGAATCAGGTTTGCTGTTTACTGAACACTGATTTGTCTTTGAATTGCAACATAAAGTGTGCAAGTTTGGTGTCTTTCTTTACATAACTCTTCAACATAGCCATCTTAAGCTCTTTTAGTAGAGTCATTTTTGATGTATTCAAGGTCCTCATTACACAAATAACCATAGACTGATTTTTCTGACCTGAGGAGGATAGGTGGTCAATTTCCCAAACTACTTTTTCTGTACGTAAAGATTTATTGTTAGTCATTTTTTACTGTGAGCTCTCATAAAAAGCATATATTTACTGTGCTCTTCAAACTTTCTAACCCCACCTAATTTTCTGTTTTACATAACCCAATTCTGGTTTTGTTTTTAAAGTATTTTAATGTGCAGTAGAGATGAACAGTATTTGGACATCACTTACTGACTGGATGTATTGTTTTACACTGTGATACGGTTCAGATATTTTTTAGAGCCTTGTCTAGGTAAATGCCAGCTGTATTTTCTTTTCGCAAAACTGAAGCATTAAATCAGCTTTTAAGGTATATTTGCTGATGATCATACAGTTTCTGTGGCTACTACTTCACAACTTTGCAGTTTTTTCTTACTTTTTGAGGAAAATCGGTGCGTGCCTCACAAGATAGCAGAAGCACAAACAATCAGATGCCCTTTGTTGTGGCCTTTTGGGATTGCACCTATGGAGGAATAACTGCATGTATCAGTACAGGTTCAGGGATGACCTGCTGGAGAGGACCTCTGTGGAGAAGGACTCGGATGTCCTGGTGAACAGCTGGTTGGACACGAGCCAGCAGTGTGCCCTTGTGGCCAAGAAGGCCAAATAGTATCCTGGGATGTGTTTAAAAAAGTTTGGCAAGAAGGCTGAGGGAGATGATCCTTCCCTTCTACTCTGCCCTGGTGGGGCCGCATTTAGACTACTGTGTCCAGTTCTGGGCTCCCCAGTTCAAAAAAGACAGGGATCTCATAGAAGGAGTCCAGGGGAGTGCCATAAAGATGATAAAGGGCCTGGAGCATCTCCTGTATGAGGGAAGGCTGAGTAACCTGCATCTGTTCATACTGGGGAAGAGGAGACTTGGGGGGGTCTGATTAATGTTTACAAATATCTAAAGGCAGATGGGAGGCAAGTAGATAAGGCCAGGCTCTTCTCAGTGGTGTGTAGCAATAGGACAAGTGATAATGGTTTAAAACTTGAACATAGGAAGCTCCATAGAAGTAGGAGGAAGAGCTTCTTTACAGTAAGAGTGATGGAGCATGGGAACAGACTGCCCAGATAGGTTGTGGGGTCTCCTTCTATGGAGATGTTCAAGACCCATCTGGATGCCTACCTGTGTGACCTGTTCTAGGGCACCTGCTTTAGCAGGGGAGTTGGGCTTAGTGATCTTTTGAGGTCAATTGTGACCCCTGTGATTCTGTTCTACTGCTTAAGTAGATGTACAGCCTCACATATTGGTTACTGTACTGGCATGGCAAAATTGAGTTTGCTGTGATCTCCTCACGTTCTGAGGACACTTGCCCATCTGGTTTCGAGAGCATCTACAGAGTTCCGAGAACTCCATTGAAATATCCTAGAATGTCCCAGATTGTAGAAAGAACAATAGTTTTATTTTGTCTTTCAATTTTATACTTTAATTTGAAGAGGAAATAGGGAAAAGCGTAATCAGGTATTTCAGAAGACAGTGCTTTTTTTTGACTCAGATTTAAGATTCTACTCTAATTTTGATAAAGGAATTTTTGTAAAATCAGAAGTCTGTCTCATAGCATTCTTTCTGTCTAAAATTCAAATCTGTACTGCTAAATAAATGACTATACTAACCCAGTATTGTATAGAAAGATGTGTTACCAAAGTAAATTTATCTACTTACAAAATTTGTCTAGAGGTGCTGATAGCACATTCACTGAAAAGTGATTTCAAAGACTATAGTTTCTTTGTTGCTGAAATGTAACTTTTTAAAAAATCCTTTAACATCTTATCAGCTCACTGTAATGCTCATCTTGAGTTTAGATCAGCATCCCCTAAATACACCCATTCAGTATGTGTGTTTATAGTATAGAAGCGTCACTTAGAGCAGTAGAAGAGAGATGAGAGTGGGGACTCAGGGATTAAGTTACATTAAATGAATCTGTATGCAGAAATGGGCATTTCCAAAGATACATTCTGCAAAGGAACATATGGAGTTGAGCATTCTATGTGTGTGTGCCTTGTACTTTCTGTACATGCACACTGAATTTAAGAAATGCTTTCTGAATTTCAGTTTTAGCCATCCTAATGGACCCTGGATGGTCCTAATGACTGTGCTCTCTGCTCTCAGTAAGGTGGTGCAAGACTGTGCAAAAACAGCATGAAACCTTGACCTGTCCCCATGTAAATTGCTGGGATTTAGTTGGCTACCACGTATTAGAAGAATGAGCAAAGGCCACCCGGATTTGAAGACGTTTTGCCTTTGACAGAGAGCTTGGTCTTGATGGAGTTCTTGATTCCTGTCATCAATCTTTAATTTATGCAGCTGTCTAAACTGTCATCTGCAGTAGGAATTTGTGTATGCAATGTCTGTTCAATATTCTGTTGGCTAGAGTTTTACTCTGAAGACTATAGGAGACCTATCACTAAATACGGATGTCTCTATGAGAATGAAAGAGCAGAAAATGACTGGTTATTTCCAAATCAAAAAGCCCCTTTGGAAATATTGATAGGTTATTAACATCTTATTGACTGCAATTACCACAGATAAGGGAAGGATTTACTCTAGTTAGTAAGATGTGGCCCCTGGAGAAACTTATCAGCCTTATTTTCTGAAATATGGTAAGACTGTAGTGATGCTAGTTGGTTTACATTGAGAAACATTGTGTATGCTCTTCAAGTGCTTCTAGGGTTGACTGTCTGAACTCTTTATTCCTTACCTGAGCCTGAGATAGCATGTGCAGTATAGAATTGAGGGGATGAAGTAAGGCATTTTGTCTTAGATGGTGGTTTTTTTAAGTGACACTGGAAAGATTTTTAGAATGTGATCCGTGATACAAACATTTGAGCCAAATATGGAAATGTAAATAATGAAGCAAACTTAGATACATATTCTGGATAAGCAGCTTGTATTTAAGGGATGGTCTTCTTGTCTTACTGAGCTGCCAGTAGACCACAGGACTGAATGTGCTATAAGTGCCAAGTACTAATTGCTTGACTAATAAATTACTTCCTTTAAATATTGTTTTTTTTCTTGGAGAAGTATATTTTAACACCTATATTCTTAAGATTTTGAATAAAATAATACAGATGTTGTTGGATTTGCTGTGGACTTCCAATTTTTCATCTCTTGGGGTTTACATGTAATTATCAGGCTGTATGCTAAATACTAGCTTAGCATCTGTTGCTTGAGCTATTATATCACAGTGCTGGAAAGAAGCTTTGTAACAATGTAAATGGATGCCTAACCCATATTGGGTTTGCAAAGAGCTTCACAAACTACAGTCAGGGTTTAATACAGTAATCTACAGTACTAAGTATTTTTTTTTTTCTGTCACTTGCACATGTTTTTAAATATAACAAAACATTGATTCGGCACTGTTAAAATGCAAACGATCATATTGGTTCTGATTTGGAAACCTGCTATGAGTTACAGAGTACAATTTTGTATTTTAATCTTTTATAAAGAAAAAAATAAGGTTTGTTCCTTTTTTTTCCTCTTTGCTTCTTAAAAGCCTGTCTTAAGCTGTATGAATACATAAGGTGAACTGCCTGAGTGTTTCTGTTAAAATAGTAGCTTAAAAATATGTTAATGGCTGGGGCACGTGGAGTTCTTTTTCTTCTTTACATGAACTCGTTATAGGCATCAACATTTTCTTTCTCTTCTGTAAGTAACATTTTGGAAATAATTGGAAGAATATATGGAAGATTTTTTTTAATATGAAGGTGGTTCCAGTATTAGACCTTCTTGCCATTGGCCATCAGTTAACTCAAACTGTGCATTTGAATTAGCTTTGCTTGTTTGTATTAGTATGGTGTATTCTTAAAATTACTACTGTTCCTAATCAATCTTCCCTTAAAGACCAAAAGAACAATGTGATCTGAGAACTCTCTGGTATCAGATGAATGTTTCAGGCTTTTAAACACACTTTCTCTTATTAATAATTTAGAGTGACCTGGTCTTGTTCTTCTGTCAGTACAAAGATGACTTGCTTTTTCTGGTCATCTTTCCTTTCCAGTTGGACATAACACAAGTACATAGAGACAGAAGTAACAGCAAATGGGGGTGTGTATCTAGAGGTGAGTGGTGCTGGATGACTAGCAGTGGAAGTGTTTCATCCAGCCTCTTTATAAATTTTCTGTAACTTGCTGTTTTTGGGGCATTTACAGCCAGCAGTCTCTCAGCCTTCTGCATCAGGACAAAACAAAAAAAAAACCCATCTACTTGAGGGGGGGTTCCATTTCAGAGAAATGAACTCCCTGTGACCTCTGCATGAAGCTACAGGGTAGCCTGTTCTTGAGGCTGCACTTCACTGCTGCTGTAAAACTTCTGTTTTAGAAGTAGGCAGCTGCCTGTCTGCAAGGAGAACATGGGTGACAAGAACACATTTGGGCAGTTCTTCAGCAGCTGCATTGGCTTTCTTTTGTCTTCTGGGTGCAAATCAGGGTTTTGGCTTTGGTTGCTTTTTGGCTATAACGTGACTTGAGCTCTGGCTTAGAGGCTGCCTACTTTTTTGATCCAACATAGCAATTATTGTCAACTGGGATACTTGACCTAGATCATCCTAGGTTTTAATGTCAAGTAGCCATTGGCAGGAAGTTCTCTGAGAAGGCCTTGTGACTGTGGAATGTGTTCCCAACCTGGTCTGATGGAATCAGTTTGAAGGGGCTCAGTGCCAGGCATATCATATTTCTTTGCCTGTGGAGATGAGGGATTGTTCAGTGCTTCTCCTGTTTTCCAGTGAAGAAAGACAAGTTCATCCTGGTTTATAGAGGCTACGCTAAAACTTTTCACTTGAGCTATATAGGAAGACATATGAAGCATATTTCAGAGAAAATCCAGCATCGTTATGTATATTCATAAAAGGGCTTTTTCTGTGAATTTTGTTCAGTGTTTTGTGTGGAAGCAAAAGTTGCTTCCTCACAGAGAGCAGATTAAAAGTATAGTAACTTAAATT
Source organism: Chrysolophus pictus (assembly GCA_037305975.1). NCBI lineage: Eukaryota > Metazoa > Chordata > Aves > Galliformes > Phasianidae > Chrysolophus > Chrysolophus pictus. The sequence continues at coordinate 97,567,780 of CM074576.1, forward strand.
TAGATACACGCTGCTTTTTCTTCAGCTTTGTAGAAGATGCTACAGTTTGCTGCCAGTCACAGAAAGCTTTCTACCTGCCAGGAAAGGAGATTGGTCAAAGCATTAGAACCATCACCGAATTCTTTAAGCTTAAAGTACCTCCTTTCCCGAGCCTCACTACTGTATGGACAGTAATTGGTCCACCTCGTCCTCCGAGAGGCTGTTTGATACTTACTAATAGCTGTGCAGTTCCTAAAGCAGTAGGTCAGTATAGTGAAGAAAAATATTAAGGAGCAAGAGTAATTTTGAGAAGGGCTGGGTGTCTTATATGACAACTACCATGCCAAAATATGAGAGAGTTCTTGGATTATGAATGTATTGGTACCTTCGGTCTGGAAAAATTCTGGTCTCATGCAACTAGAGTGAAACACAGGGCAAACGCTCTGTCGCTGATCAAGATAGTAGTGATTCTAAAGGAATTATAGAGATGAAAAGGAGATAAATTTGACCTTAAAACCTTGAGTTCAAGAAGCTGGAACCAATTTTTAATAGTATAGCTATGCTGTACCTCATTATATTCAGGTGAGAAATTGTGTGGTCTTACGGGCCAATAGAATTGAACTTGAATGTCTGCTTCAGACATGACAGGAAAAAATCCGACCAGGTTGTATGTGTGTGTTTTTTTGTTGTTGTTGTTTGTTCATTTTCTATCTTTTCTCCAGTCTGGTTTCTTGAAAGTTTCTGGAACGGTGTTTAGGAGAAGAAAGGGGAGGAATCATAAAATGTTTTAGGTTGGAAGGGACCTTAAAGATCATCTATTTCCAGCCTCCCTGTTGTGAGAAGGGTTGCTACCACCTAGCTTGTGTTGTCCAGGGCCTCATCCAACCTGTCCTCCTGGAAAGGGACATCCAAAACTTCTCTGGGCAGCAAACCTTTTCCAGTACCTCACCACTTTCTGATTAAATAATTTTTTCCTAACATCCAACCTAAATTTCCTTTATTTTTGTTGAAAGCAATTTTCTCTTGTTCTCCATATCAAACCATGTAAGTCAGTCTTCATCCTGTTTGTAAGCTTCCTTCAGGCAGTGGAAGACTGTAATGAGGTCTCACCACAGCCTTTTCCGGTCTAAATGAGTCTAGCTCCCTCAACCTTTTTTTATAAAACAGGTGCTCCAGTCCTCCAGTCATCCTTGTGGCCCTCCTTGGGACCCACCCCATGTCTTTCTTGTGTTGGAGGCCCCAAGCCTGAATGCAATACTCCAGATGGGGCCTCACTAGGGCAGAGTAGAAGAGGATGAGCGCATCTTTCCTTGCTGGCCAACCCACTTTTGATGCAGCCCAGGATACAATTTTCCTTCCAGGCTACAAGCGCACGCTGCTGGCTCGTGTTCATCTTCTTGTCTACCAGGACTCATAAGTCCTTGACAGGGTTGCTCTTAGTAAGTTCTTCCAGTCTGTACTCATATCTGGGAGTGCCTTGACCCAAGTGCAACACCTTGCCCTTGGCCTTGTTGAACCTCCTTAGGTTCCTGTGGTACCACTTTTCAAGCTTGTCTGGGTCATTCTGGATAGCAGTCCTTCATTCTAATATATCAACTGTACCATTTAGATTAGTGTTATCTACAGACTTGCTGAGTGTGCATTCAGACCCATTTTCTATGCCATTGATAAAGATGTTAAAGTGTACCAGTCCCAGGACTGGCTGCTTGTGACTGACTTCTGCCTGGACATAGAGCCGGTGACCACAACCCTCTGCAATCATCCAATCAATTCTTCGTCCACCAAACAGTCTAACCTTCTAATTCATATCTTTCCAATTAAGAAATAAGGATGTGGTGCAGGACCATGTCAAATGCCTTGCTCAAGTCCAGGTAGATAATATTAATTGCCCTTCCTTTGTCCACTAATGCTGTCACTCTGTCATAGAAGGCCACCATGCTGGTCAGATGCAGTCTGCCCTTGGTGAAGCTATGCTGACCGTCTCAGATCACCTTCTCATCTCGTGTGTGCCTTACTGTATTTTCCAGGAGGATTTGCTCCATGATGTGAATAAAAGAGATTAGAAATACAGAAATTAACTTTTCTTTTCTAGAAAAGATTGGGAAATAGAAAAGTAGAATTAGAGAAAATATGCATAGTTGTAGTTCTCAATGACCCAAATATACATGAGGGGTGTGTAAGAAAAGCTAACTGGTAATTCAAATGGTCAAATTGTTCAGGTGGCTTGATCCAAAATCCTCTGAATATTTGATGTTTTCTATAGATTTTTCAGTGATTCTTTAAAAAAAAAAAAAAAGCAGAACAAAAGGAAAAAATGACTGAAGAGAGGACTTAAATAGGAAAACTAAAAGGAAATAGACCAGAAGAAATTATAAATAAACATACTAATTAATGTCATGCATTTACAGAGGACTGGTGTTGCTTGCTAGATGGTATTCACTGTATTGAGTGGAGAGCTGTGAGAGCTTACTTGATTAGTTATTTTGTTCCCGATTCTTAAATGGAAATGGCGATAATTATGGTGGAATTGTGATGTACCATGGGATCTCTACTATCTTAAAGATATCTGTATTCTGAGAGGAGAGTTGTGGAGAAGACCCTACATATGTTTAATGGAAAGGAATGGGAACCATGTAGAACTTCTACCAGGCAGCAGGCAAAAGTGGGAACTTGTGGGGTGTGATTCATTTGACCTCCTTTAGCTACATACTGTAGGATGAGTTAGGTAGAAGAGTCTGAACCTGTTCAGATACTGACACCTACACTGTAAACATCTCTATTTGGTTGAGTGAATTCTGGCTTGGCATCCACATCTGAGAATGGAAGGACGAGGATGCTCTGTTATTACAGCTTGTGGTTAAGTGTCAAATGCCCTCCATCCTAGTTAAGTAAAGACTCAACACCTTTTCTGAATGGAAGCTGGTGTTCTGAAGCCTCTGGAGATCTAGCCAAGTAGGTCTGAAATTTATGCTGAAACACTTCAAGAGTACTGTCCTTGTGCTGTTCCTTCAGTTTTCCCAGAAAAGGGTAGTGGGGGCAGTAGAAGCTCCTCTTGAGTTGATGTATATGGACACCAGCAGTGGATTTTGCTACAGGATTGGGTTTTGCAGAATAACTGGTGTGAAATGAATACATACGGTTTGCACAGCTCTGGAGCAGGAAACAGCTTCCAAGAGCTGGGAGTTGCAACCTGTTGAAGGGTCGTCATCTAGCAGCAGCTGATTTATAGGTCCATGTGCATAGGTTTGTTGTGTGGTCAGACTGTAACCTCTACAGGAGCATTATTACTTGAGAGTAGAGCATATCTACTAGTGATGAGCTTAGAATTTACCTGTAAGCTGCCAAGCATGTTTGGTGGGCCATGAAATTAAATGACTTATTTAAGTTGGTTCCTAAGTGAATGTAGTGTTGCACTGTACGTTTACATAGGGCTCCATAAAACACAGTAACTCATGTTTTGCTGTTGATGGAAATGGCTAATTTGACTCAAGTTTTGGTCTGTGAGCAATATGCAGATGTTATACTTCTGTCACTTGTTACTATCATGTCTATGTAAATCTGCTTCTGTAACTTCAGGGCTTTTGAGATTCTTGTTTGTTATTGTGCTGCTGTGTACCTAATCTTTATTTTACTTGCAAACTGTATTTATTTTTTGTCTTGAATTTTACCACACTTCATCTGAAATACCAGCATATTATATGGCTGCTACAGTATTATTTCTCTAGGTACGCAATATAATGGATACCTCTGGGACTGTTTTGAAAAAAAAACTGAAATAAAAGAAACAACAATCTTCAATCCTCTGTTTTTGTGAAATGTATTCAAGTTAAATTTTTCAGGCAACTTTTGGCAGGGAAGTAAAATCAAAACAATTGTTTTCATTCAAGTTTTATTAAAATTCAGTGCAGTGGAGTAATCCTTTGAGAAAACGAGCATTAATGTTAGCATTAAGACTTCTATGAATGATTTTACTCCAGTATGTTTTAAAAGGTAGCCTTGTTGTTTGCAGTAAAAATGAAGAGACTCAGATCATTCTAATTATTGCACCTATTTTCTTGGAGTGCTTATTGTCTTTGTGTATGTTCGTTTCATAATGTATGCATCTGGTAATGAAAATAATAATTAAATTCTTTCACAATGAAACTGACTGGGGGAAGGGTGGGGATAGAGAAAGCTCAAGTAATACTAGCAGGCAGGTTCATACCCTGTAAAGCCAGCCAATTGACTAATAAGGCTGACTCTTCACCTGATGTATTTTGAAGCCTAAAGTTACATTTTCAGTTGGTGGCTCTCATTTTCTAATCAGTGCTCTGTATTTTGGAATGTGTTTTCTGCCCTCCCTCCCCCCCAACTCCTTCCTGTCACTTCTTCCCACCCTCATGTCTTCTGCCCCATGTTCATGATTGCTTTTTGACCTTCAGCTACCAAGGAATCTCTCTTGTATTGGGGCTGTAAGCTATCCTGACTTGAGGCTGGTTGAAGATGCTTCTGCTGAAGAGCTTGGAGAGGTCAGAGAAAGTGGCTCTGTTACTTCAGAAAGCGCACAGGGTAGTGAGCTATGTTGTGGAACAGAAATCTGATCAAGTCTTTCAGTGCTGGGAAAGATGGGGATGTTATCTAGAGCTGGGTAGCAGAATCAGTCTAGTTTGGATTGTGATCTTGCTGTTTGACTGAGGGCGTACATGCTGACTGAAATGTGGGAAATAATGCAACAGCCATCTTGCAGTGTGGTTGATTACAAAATATTTGGACTAAACCTGATTTACGTTCTTATTTCTTAACCTACCTGTTCTTCATTTTGCTCCTGCTTCCATTTTCACTTATTTGGAAGGATGTCCTTTCTTCATGTTCTTTTGGTATAATTTTTTCTGAATCTTTGCCTTATTTATTAAACCTGTTACTTTTTGTTTTGCCTCTGCACTATTTGACCTAACAGTAATCGTAAACATTACTTTAAGGATCATTCAATCAGGTCTTCGGTTTAAATTTATTGTGGCAGTATCAAATGTTCTCAGAGTTTAGAACAAACTTCTGATGCTGCCTAAGCTCAGCATAGCTCTTGAGGACTGTATTCATGTTGTTTTACGGGTCCAAATTAAATCTGAAATAGCGTCGCAGTTTTGAACTGTGTAACGATTCCACTTGTGTAACCATGGTGGGGAGAAAGGAGGTGGACAGCTGTCTGTCTGTCTATCACAGACCTGGCTGGGCTTGTGGGTTTCAGCTGTACAGAGCGCTGCAGGACTGGGGAGTGCCCTTTCTTGGAGGCTTTGCTGTGGAAGTCGTGTCTGGATCCTGTGCGGCCTGCGTGCATGTATGAAATGTGATTTGGGAGAAGGCTGGTCTGATCCATGTATGAGCGCTGCTGGTCTGAGCGCTGCACACTTGGTTTAATTCTTGAAGTGGTGTCAGATTTTTCTTTTTGAGATTAATCATTGTGTTGTTTTAATAAAATGCACACACAACCTACTTTATTAAAAAGCAAATGTTGTACAGTATTAAAGACCTCAAAGATGCACTGAAAAGATGGCATGTCATGTTAAAGTTCCCTGTTTTTGAAGCTGCTGCTTTGTTGTTAATTTGGAAACTAATTTTGGTCTTTCCTGAGCTCAATTAAACATTTGCTTCAGTCACCACTTGTGGTGGCTTATTCCATTACCTGTAGCATTAAATACTTTGGCAAGACTATTTCTTGTATTTTCAATTACTTGCTTTATATAACTCAGACAACCTGTAAGTCTCCTTCAGATCAGAAATGGGAACTTGGAATTTTCTCTGCTTTGTACCACAAACATCTGTATCCCTGAGGACTTGATGGTGTTTTGTTTTTTTTTTTTTTTTTTGACAAAACAAACCCTAAACTATCTGTAATGTTTGAAAAGCCAAGTTCAGCATGCCATATTTGAGGGGTTGCACCTATGTATGCCTTTCACAAAAATTTTGCTATGGGAGGCAGCATATTTCTGGCACATGAAGCTCAATGTAAATACATCAAACTATGTTCTGGCAAAAACTTCTTTTTTTTTTTTTTTTGAAGTGAGTCATATTTTGAGTTTAAGTAGAAGACTGTCTATTCAGTGTGAAGATCACATTTAATTAAACTTCTGTGGATGTAAACAAAGTATTAAACAATTTGCTGCAAATGTTAAGATATGAATTACAGTGGAACTTTGCTTAATGCACCAAAACACTTAATATTGGAGTATGATCCTTCTGAGCCTGCTTGACATGCAGCCTTGAACTAAAGATAACCACTGTGGGATGATGCATAAACTTTAAGGAATTTAATAATTCCTTTCCACAGTGTGTGACTTCGTTTGTTGTAAACTGCAACAGTAATGCAACTTGTTGATCTTATTTCCTGGGGAGGATAACTTGCTACAAGTACTCAGGAGTGTTACTGTATGTACCATCTGATTAAAGGAGAAAAAATAATTTATGGTGACACTGTCGAGCTCAACCTTGATAGATTGTAAGCTTTACCTGTTAAAACCTTGTTTAAGTATGGAAATGTTTGGTCCCACATGCTTTCTTTCAGTAAACTGGGGGAAGAGAACAGAAACAAAGGACAAGATATGCTTGTGCAGGCTTTTTGCAATTGATAAGGGAGAAAGAGGTCACCCACTCCTACTGTGTATTGCCACTGTAGAGCAATAGACCCAGCAACCAGATTTCAAATACTTTTAGGTTGGTGCTGTGCTTTTAGTGAGCCCATACAGGCTCTACCACTGAATCTTTTACTGTCTATCTGATCGGGGACCTTAAGTGTGTAAGGAAAGGTGAAAACTAATCAGAGATTTTGGCTCCTTCTTGCAGTGTTTCTAGTGGGAGTTGGCCTCTATAATGCATGCCTATTAACGTAATCAGTAAATCTGTGCTGAAGGGTGATGTTATGTGATATATGTCATGCTAGGGGCTGTTAGAAAGTATGACTTTAAAAGTTGCTCACATTTGAAATAAAGCAGGAAATAAATCTTAAAGCAAGCAGCAGAGGGAAGTTTTCTTGATGGGTGGATTAAAGGATTTTGTGGGTAATCTTAACCATTATGAAAGACTAGTAAATCCTGTTTGCATGTGGGTCTGTAACTTTTTATGAGTAATTAGTCAAGTTTAAGGATATATTTGTTGTGGATTTTTTGTTTGTTCTGTTTTTGTTTGTTTTTCCCTGCATCACTGATACTCAGGCTTTCAGAACAAATTATATTCTTGCAGGACATCTGGTACGGTTCATCCTAAAGGAAACACTGGGCAAAGGTTTTAAGTCAGTGAACACAATCAAATTGCTTTGTCCCAGAAGCACCCTTCATTCATCTTGAAATGATGTCTTTTCTCCTTGAGCTCACTGCTCCCTAATGAATGGGAAGATCCTAGTATTTCCTGTGATGATTGTTTGTAGATGATTTTTCTTCCTGGTCATTAATTTTCTCCTGAATTTATGGACTCAGCTTTGCAAGTTTTGCTTGTCCCTTACCTTTCCCCTGGCTTCCACACTACTTAAAGTGGATAGATTTCTTCTGCTTGGGTTTAGTTAATACTGTTTTCTGTACTTATTGATCTGTATGATTGTTGTAAGGCTTGGTAGAGAAGAGAATTTCATACACTAAATCATTTTTCTGTATTTTTAATTTTGAAATTTTCTGATTTTAAAAAATGGTAAAACCATGACTAGAAGCTTGCATGAATCCTAGTCCTTCTGTTTCAGAAAAGATTGTTTGCTTCTTTTTCAATGGGGCAAAAATAATGGAATGCTTCTATTTGTTTTAATAACAAAGAAAGATCTACTGAAGAGCTTACAGTGACCTGGTTGAAATAGTCAGAACAGTGGCAAAACCAGTTCTACAGCATCAGGTTGTTTTTTTTTTTCATTTTGAAAGAATCAAAGATAAATGTCTTGCATGTTAAGGAGATGAATTATCATAAAAACATCCTTGGACAACATGGCAGCAGTCCAAGAGCTAATGTGCACACCCTGATGTGATGGCAGCTAGCAGTCACTTGGTGAATGTTACTCAGTCAATGTGGAGAGTGCTCCTCAGAGGATTGTACCTGTTCTGAAAGGAATCCCACCGCCATCCTTGCTCCTGACACGTGAGGCATTTAGTGCCAGGATTGGAGTGAAACTTGTTGATCTGGAGAATGAGTGCCCAGTGCTCAAGGGAACAAAACCTGTTGCGGAGTGTCTGGACCACAGACAGTGATGTCTGTAGATGCATGGATAACTGCCTAAGGATGGAGAACATGTATGTTGTAATGAACATTGTTAGGAAATATGGTCACACTGACGTAGGACTGGCCGTGTGAAGAGATACGCTTATTAATGTATGTGAACTTTGCTCCATGTGACAGCTACGTGAGTTATGGCATGGTAACTTACGCACTTGTTTTGGATAGAGTTGAGGCTGCAGGGTTTTCATGAAGCACTAGGATGGGAAATATGATGTGAGAGCAATTCTTCTAACCCTTGCCTGCTTCCTTAACTCTTTCTCATATGTATGTAGCCACATGGGAAGGTCTGCAGGCCAGATCAGTTTTTCCAGTGGATTGGATATGGTCTGCAAGCTACAGTTCAGGCTTTCCAGTTTGGTTTACAAAATAAGTTGAGGTTTTACTTGAGTTTCTGAGCTCGCTTTGAAGCGATGCTTGTTACACTTAAAGACAAGGTTCCAGAAGGCTTTTGAAAGATCTTGCTTTCTTTTTCCATCATTATCTATTTACTCCTTTTGCTTAGGGCAGGAGTAAGCTTTACTGCTTCCTTACGTTATTACATGCTTCTTGCAAGTGTTCAGGCTTTTACTTTATTATCCTTTGGAGACTCTTCCACAAAGAAATGAACCTTGATGTCATGTGGCAGTGAGCATGAATATTGCAGAGCCAAATTGCTCCTGCTGTGAGAAGCCTCATAAGAAGAGAATCAAGGGAAGGAAATTTTCCATGAGGTTCTTCTCTCAGATGTTTTGTCTGCACTCTGTACTCCAGTGATGAATGTGGCAGATCAGAGGAGAGTGCTGCTTCATGAGCATAGGAGGTCCTCAGGGAGAATCCAGGGAGTGTAACCACAATACAGAGCCACCTGTTCAGGTACACAATATGTAAATAATTTTTTTGGTGATGTTAGGCTTTTGTGCGCTACTGTAGTGTTCAATTTCGCTCTTGTGAGCTAATAAATTGGCTCTTCTATTTTTTTTGTAATGGTTAATATTTCAGTGCTTTGCTTTATGCTTGTTAGTATTACCCAACATGTTGTAAAGAGTAGGGATCTAGTCAGTTCTGTCAGTTCTCCCATAGTGTAGTTTTCCATTAACCACTGAAAGTTGAAACAACCTATAGGAGGACATTTGATACTTGTAACACTATTCTTATAAAGGATGTAAGTGTAGTAAACAAAATATTCCATCTCCTCTGTCCTTTTAAATGTTAATTTTCAACTTATGTTTTCCCAATATGGCATCTTTTGCTCATCCACAATTTCTCAATAAATAAGTTTTCATCTTTTTGCTGCACAAGTAATAACGTAACAATGCTTTTCCATTTCTGTGGTCTTCATGTAGATTTCTAATAATTCAAAGGTTTTTTTTTTTTGAGGAAAATCATTCTTTTCACAGCACTTTCACTTAGTAAATAAATTTGTGGTTCTGTGTAGCTTTATGCCTCTTGAAGAGTGTGTTTTATGTCTGTTTGGCATGCAGACGCATTGTTAGTCATCCATAACTGAAAATAATTGAAAAGTTACAAAGGTCTTATAAGTGTTTTGAAGTCTTTGGTGCATTTGAAAAGGAAAGAAAAAACTTCAGAAAGCTTTGTATTTTTGATTCTTTAAATGAATTACCCCTGGGTGTTGTAGCACTCTTAAAATACTAAGAATTGGGGAAACTTGAATAGACTGTTTCTTGTTTTGAAAAACCGGAGTTAATTTTGCAGTATGCAGTAAATACTTAACTGTGTCTCCTGAAAAAGCAGAAGATTTTAGTGTGGTCTATTTTTTCCTGAGCTAGTAGTTCTGCAACCCTGCTTCAGTTTAAAATTTTGTAAAGAGTATGGAGCTGTCATTCATTTTGTTGAGGCAGTGTGTTTTGTTTTAGGGATTATATATGCTGTAACCCAAACAAAGAGCCTCGTTTCTAATAAGATCAGTCTAGCCTTTCTCAGAGAATGTTTTTTTTGGGGGGGAAGGGGGAGTCCAGTAGGTATGCAGTAAAGCGATATTCCCTGGCTGAGTGTAAGGCAAAGCAGCTAAAACCTAAATTAAGAATTTTGTATGGTTAAAAAAAACAAAATAGTAAGTGAATTCATCTTAGATGGATTTTCTACATTTTTGTTAGCTGAAGAGCAGAAGCTTGAGTCACTGTATGACCTAGACGTTTGTATCATTGAAGATGAAAATAAAACTGGGAGAAGGAAATGCAATTGGCAACTGAATACTCCAATGAACTTGATAACCAGGAGCCACTGCTGACTCAAATTGGCTTCAGCTATTTTGTTGGACACCTGGCAACAGTATCGCAGTGTGATCATTGCTGGGACTGTGCAAGTATGATTCATTCTTTTGTTGGGTTTATCTGGTTGTCAGCTTCTTACTCTTTTCTTAAAATGGTGTGGAGTACCAATAGGAGTATGCATGTCTAACTCAGATGACATGTGTTGCAGTAAAGTATATCGTATACAAGAGAACACTTCCAGACACCCTTTTTGTTTTTGCTTTTCATAACTGAATGTATTTTATGTAATTTTTGCTTTTTAATATTTGAGATTTCCAAAGACAGAGGAGTATTTAAACAAGACTATTTGAAGGCGAGTATTTAATTTAGTGTGTCAGTGACAATAGAGAAACCATTATCTGAAAAACAGAATACAATGTTTCTTACCCTTTGTGATATTTCTTTAGCAATCAAGTGCTAATTTAAAAAAAAAAAAAACAAAAAACCAACCTTCACAATAAAAAAAAAAGTGTCAATTCTGCTCCCTCTCCCACCTCCTCTGTCCTACACAATGAAGTATAAGAAAGAAAAAAATGACAGAGAAGACTTGAGGAAATCAGCCAGGGTGGTGAAAGAGAAGGTCTGGGGACCGGGATTTTGTTCTTAACTGTTAAGAAATGTAGCATAGGCAAACGGTTATCTTGAGTGAAAGCTACTTTCCACCTTACTTCCCTTGCTTTTGACTAGAAATATAGAGAAGATTGTGTCTGTCAGAGCAGGGAGAGGAACTTGGGACCTGATTCTCTACTGGTTGCCTTCAAAAACTAAGAGTGAAAAGTGTGGCCTAGACTTTGAGGTTGTAGGAGTTTAATTCTGTATTAGGCCTTTCAGATATGGGTGGTGGCTGCAGAGACTGAAGGCTAATTAGAACCTATGTTTAATATGATATCCAAGTAAAATTATTCAGTTATTCACAAACAACTGATACAGGCAACTTTAAAAAGTTTTTTTATTACTATTTAAAGATGTTTCCAGACATCACTTTGCTCTTCAGTGCACTTAAAAATATATATATATATAAAAATCTTTTTCTCTGCAGACAGCCAAAAAGCTGTGCATGTGAATGCTAAAAATGACCTTGAGCTGGAGAACTCAAAGGTTGTTGGTGGTTTTGTACTGAATAAAATGAACTGGCACAGCAATGTGAAAAACCTGCATTAAAGTCCAGGTCCCTGATTTAGCAAAACATATATACTGTACCTATTCTACTGTGAATACCCACGTAATTCTTGATCAGCATACAAGTTAAATTCTAGGATAAACAGAACTTATGAATGTATGTAAGATGAAGTGTTGGTAATATTCTTTGATGGATATCTGAGACTTCTGAAGTAGGAGATGGAGCCCCTGAAATGAACAATGCTATCTGTGCAAGTTGTCAGCCTTCTTGTGATGAGGTGCACCTTGTGGAAAGGAGTCCTCAGATCCAGATTTGGAAGGTAGTGCTTTTAGCAAAACATTTGAAGAAGTTTCTTGCTGTGAATGTTGGAAGTTGTTGGGAGAGCTAAATAAAAGTTCTCTCTCTGAGAGAGAGAACTTCATGTAGGGGGCTGAATAGATGTTAAATGAGATCTTGGTAGAACCAGGTAATTTCATTTCTACTGGTATAAACATTGATAATCTATTAAGATCTTTTTTTTCCCCTCTGAATTTGGAAAGAACTGAAACACTTGATTCCTTCAGTCTATAATATTTAGCACTTCTTGCCTTACCTGCTACGTTTAAGCAGTAGTCATACTATTATGCAGTAGGAAGCTAAGACTATAACTAGTATGTGTACTAGAATAAGAAAGTTATATTAAGTATACTTGAGACTAATACACTGATTATAAAGTTTCTCTGCCTTCACTTCTTTATATGTTTTTGTGACTTTAATTATAATGAGTAGAACGTAATTAGATGTAACTAATGCTTCGTTATAGTGCTTGTGTGCGTTTTCAGGTACATTTTAAAATGGTTCTAAGATCTGGCCATATTCATGTTTTATCTGTTATTTCAGTACTTAGTTTGTATCTGTTGATGCTTCCATTTTAATGATGGCACTTTTTTTTTTTTCTGCATTAGTACTACTTAATAATCCAAGCACTATAAAAACCAATTTATCCAATTTTCTGTTTACTCAGCTTACTTAAATATAAGCAGCCCAACTTACCTAATTTGCACTTAACAACAGCAGGAGAAATGTCAAATTTTCTCCACCACAGTGTATCGAAGTATGATGAGAATCATAGCTCAATGCTTCTGTCTGTGGAAGACCCTCGTATGCAGTTCCAGACCTTGGGCTGCTTCTGATACTGCAAGGAACACAGGTCAACAACATTGTGTGGCATGGTCTTGGGGCAGTTTTACAGCTGTTTCTTGTTAATACTGGTACCAATGGGAAGTATTGGTGTTTGCTCCCATGTCATCTTTGCATTTGCAGGTATGGTTTTATTTAATAATAGGTGCTTGGTGGTAAAAGATCTGTCTGGATAAAACCCTGCCATCTTTTTTATTTACTTTGGTGCTCGGAGCTACGTACAGTACATACAGAATATAACTGCCTTATGCTTAAGGAATGTTAATGTATAGTCAGAATCAGCAGTTAGAAAACGGTAAGATTGAGTCAGTATGTACAACCTGTACTCGGATTGGTTTTAAAATGCTGATCTAGTCCGTTACTGAGTTTGCATGGCTACATCTGTGTAAGGAGCCAAGTGGATAGCATTACTTCAGAGAACAGTATGCCTCTGTGAAGTTACTGACCATGAGAAATTGTAGCCACGAAGACCATTTTTATCAGTAGGTTAGAAATGTATGACTGTCCACTTTTGTAGTTGTTGTAGGGTCATGAGTGCTATTTTCTCCCCGTGCGGGTATACGCATTGCTGCTCTAACCCTTGAGTTGTGGTTGGATGCTGAGTAACTGCACTTGCTAACTTTTGTGTGAAGTTCTTAAGACAGTCTGATTATAAAGTTTTTGCTGGACTGTTGTGGCCGTGGGAGAAATATGCTAACTTGTATTTTGGGGTTTTGGTTTCTGCATTTGGCAGAGCAACACAATCTGTCTAATACTTGGCAGCAACTATGACCTGGCGTGGAAGCTTTCATTCCATCTTTCAGTTGCCCTGTTCAGCTGGAACATTGCAACATAGCAAACTTTGTTTTTGTTTTGGGAATTTTCACACCTGATGTTTGGAAAAGTCATAATATAGCTGTGTCTTGCTACATGTTGGAGAAGACTTAAGAAACCACCGATGTTGCATGTTCAGCTGTGCATGCCATAATAGTATTTCTTAGTATTTTCTGCAAAACTAGCATGTAACATAAACTTCTTAAGTTGGTCTTACCTAATCCCTTTTCCTAGTAACTCTGAGGTAAATGGGGAAGTTTTCTAGGAAATACGGTTTAGGACCCAATACTGAAAATAAAAAAATCTAAAAAATTGTGTAATAGGCCAAGTGACCAAACATTTTTTTTTAAATTTAACTACAACTGGCTGCCTGTGTGGTGTTCTGTTATTCGAAGGACACGAAAAGAATACATTTGTGTAGAACAGTCAATATACCACATGTGTGGATCTGATCAATGTTTGCCAGAGGCCCAGAATGAATGAGAAGGCATGCTTGGTTCCCATTCCCATGTGGCTGTGAACCAGAGGCAGTCTGGGCCCTTCCCACAAGGCAAGCCTTGAGAACATTCTGAGTCATGGCAGAGGTTACTCTGACATGAAAGCACTGTGGGAACACTGTGGCTCTCTGTCTAAGCATAATAAACACATTAGAAACCTTGGTAGGTCCATGGAAAGCTTCTGTGTCGTACAAGTTTCTCCTCTGCTGATCTAAAAGGTGCTATCACTGGCATTGCTTGCAAACTAATACTTAAAATGGCTAGTTGTTTAACGTGGTGAATATCTTGTGAGAAGAGCTGTGGTTCTCAGGAATGATGGTGTGAATTGATTGCAGAAGTAGGTGGAGGATAGTGTTGTAACAATTGTGACATAATTGCCAAAATTGTTCTTCCTCAGCAAACTTAAATATTTAGTTCCTGTGTAATAGAGCATAATACTTTACAAAAGCAGACTAACTTGAGCCACTAATGTTCAACCAGAAAAGAATTAGAACACCCTCTGCTGGTATGAATGTCTCTGTTTTCCATTTCTCCTCAAGGATTTTAGGCATTTATCAGGCATTTACCCTAGAAATAGTAAAAGATGGTTCTAAACTGTGATGCTGCCTTCTTTTTAATAACCTGAGATTATTTTTGACTCGTTTGTGTTTGTTGTTTTCCTCAGAAATTTGATAATTTGTATAATATCCCTGCTAAAGCAGATGTGAGGATAAGGCAGTGCTGTTTTTATCTGCTTTTGAAAATGAGAATCTGTATTGTTTGCTAACTAGGAGATGTTTCTTATTGGAATTGGAGGGTTCTGTGTGCAAGTATGTTTTTGAGAAAACACAGTTAACACGTGGATGCTGATAGTCATGTCTGAACGGCACCTCCAAATCCGCTGGACAAACTTGTGATTTCATGGAGTAACACTGTATTCCTAGGCTCTCTCTTAGTGGTTATCTCTGTGCTTCTGTTGAGGTTTTTAGAAAGCCTCTGTGTTACTTGTCAAGTGATGAGCAGTCAAGAGGAAAGAGGCTGGCTGACTTTTTTTTTGTTCCCCTTACACTCATGTTCTCAAACTCTTCCTAGGCCTGACGCATGCTAATATCCTTCCTTGCCAGCTCAGGGTGGCTGAGAAGGAAATCACAGGGTAAGATGAGGAGTGGACACTTCCTAAATTCTTCTCTTAAAACACGTGTGTGCCCAGTCTTCTGTAGTTATGTGGGTGCTGCTGCAGACACCCCAAAGCAGCCTTTTGGCAACCCAGCATTTCCTGAGGGCCCGAGGCTGTGCGGGGCTTCTTGGAACCGTTCAGGCAGCTGGCAGTAGCATTGAGCTGTGGGGAGAGGAGGGCAGCCGCTACAGAGAGCCTGCTCAGTATTAATAACAGCACCATTCTTAGTAAATGGTTGCTTACATAATTTTGTTATGAAAGAATGCTGCTGGTTGAACCGTTGAATCTCTGCCACATGCGAAAGGAGCGTCCCTTCAGCACTGCCTGCTGCGAGACAAGGGTTAAGAGCAGACAACATCCAGTCAAAGACCTTGTTTTTAATTTTGCCTCTCACACGGGCGCAGATCCGGCTAAGAGCAGCCCAGATTAGTTCGGAAAAACCTTTGAAGAGATTTAAGATGTCCTTCAGCCAGTTTGAAGGTTTTTGTCTTGCAAATCCAGTACAAGGGCGCCTGCAGGCATCTCGACCCTTGCTGTGCTGCTGATGCAGCTCAAGGTCACGCTAACCCGCCCTGTGACATTCAACAACAAAAAAAAAATTATGCGGTGAAACTGCTTCAGCGTTCAGCCAACCAACAACTTCCTCAGTTCCTCACTAAAGGAAGAAGGGTGTATTTTTTTCGTTTTTTTTTTTTCCTGGCTTCGTAGATTTTTGCTGCAGGAAATAATCCAGGATTTCTGGTGTGTGTGATGACAAGGTCATTTCTTAATTAGAACACATGTAAAGAACAAAGCTAAATGGCTTCAAAACAGCTTTGTAGTTGATGGAGAGGATTTAAATTATTTAAAGAGATAGTCACCCAAGTATGATGGAAACGGAATTCTAAACACATTAACTCTTTCAGTACTCCACAGCTTCCATATGCTACTGAAAAGAAAATGTCAAACTTGATGAGCAGTGCTGCAACTGCTGATAAATGAATGTTTTTTGCATCTATTTATAGCTGAGATTGCGTTACGCTTTCCCTTATCTGAGTTGGGAAAGCCAGATATTTATTTATGACTCAGTTATGGTGAAATATTCTGCACTGGCCAAGGATTGAGAGGTAGCCATAGGAAACAGCTTCCTAGGTATCAGAGGTTTAATTTCTAGCATGCTTTATGTTTTAGTGACTGTAGTGGTGAATACATGCCTGACTTGTGGAGTGAGTATATGTTCAGTATTGCTTCTGAAATGCTACTGGAAGAAATTTGGACTAGTTAAAGAAGGATTTGGGATTGAAAGGAGAGAATCAACAGTGTAAATGGCAACTTCACGTGGTTTTTGAAGTATCAGTAGCCATTTGAAAAGCCTGGCTGTAGGAGGGATCTTGGGATTTGAGTTTTATTCCTTACATTTGTTTGATCCAGAGCACCTAAATGCAAAGGCATTGGTTGAGCTATAGCTTGGGCTGTTTGCCTTTTTAACTGTGGATCCCCGTAGCGCGGTCCTTCCGCTTTTATCCCTGATGTGACGTCGGGCTCTGCGCTGTAAGCTCCCCGTGCCCGTGGTCGGCCGCTCCGCATTGCGCCCCCTGTCGGAAGGGCGGCCGGCAGCACTTGCCGCGCTGGGGGAGCGGAGCCTCCCTGGCTCAGCAGGGCCGCACAGCAGCAACAACGGCACGGAGTAGGTAGGGGCTTTGCTAGTAGATTGAATGCGGTCTGTGTTTGTGCACAGAGATGCTCCTGCGTGATGCGTCAGACACCTGAAATGTGGAAGAGTATGTCTTTCTCTAGCCAAAAGTTACACGCACCAATCTGCAAGTTAAGTGTTTCAAGTGGAAAAGGCATCAAGTATACTGAGGTTTTGCCTCTTGTTCTTTTGTTGTTGTTTTTTTTTTTTTTCCCTGGTTAAATCTTGTGCAGCTGGAGCACGAGGTGCAGCAAATGTCAAATGTCAGGCTGAAATGGAGTATGCTGGCTGTGGACACATTGCCCTGACTCCTGGAGCCTCCTTGGGAGAAGGGGGAAGCTGCACTTGCCAGCATGGGCAGGGAGAGCAGGCACTGCAACTTCTGTCCTCTCCGGGCTACTGCTTCTTTCTGCTTGCACTGCCCATCTCGAATCCGGCTTGTGGGAGGGAAACGGTGGAGGATAGCAGGCTGCACACGAGAAAAATGGATGGGACAAGACGGATGTGCTGTGTGAAATCTGTACGCCCTTGCCCTTGCCTAGGGTGTGCTGTGCCCTTAATATTATGGGAGACCTAAGCTCACCTGCTAGTAATTTCTAATTTACTGTCCTAATTCATCGATTTGTTATCACTAATTGTACTTCATTTACTTCTGTGTAGTTTCCAGTACCTAAAGGGTTGAAAGGTTGCTGTAATTGGCACCCGCAGCTGCTCTTTCTTTTGACAGGGGATAATTTTGCAGCCTATGCTTTGTGTGACAGCTGCCTAATTGGGCATTCTCCCCTTGTAGCAAGCCTGCCTCCTCCAGCCTCCCTGCTGACAAATGGTGGTGGATTATAGATGAGGACACGCTGACCCGTTCGACCTTGCTGAGACAGCGGGGAGGGGCCTCCTGCTACTTGAGGGAAGCTTTGGGTCATTTAAAGGACAAGGTCATGAGCCAGGTGGGGAAATGACATGATATCACATGACAATAGCCTGATGACACGGTCAGTATGTCAAGGACAAACTCATCAGTATTGATTATGCTGCTTTTTCATAGCATATCTGTGAAGCCATTGATATTTCAAAACTATTTTGCTAATTTATTCTAGGTAAAGTGCCAAACGCTATTTTCAGGGTTATTTTTAGGAGTATTTGTACAGTATTTTCTTCTAAGTACTGATCACATACGAAAGCAGTTACTAAAACCCTGTCAATAATAATTTAGAGGATTCATTTTGATGGTTTTCATAAAATGTGTATCTGCAGGGACTATGAGGAAAATACTGAGAAGGAAGAAAATCTCTGCTTTTAAATTTCAGCATTCCACTTTTGATTCCTACTTAGTAGGCACAGTAATGATCTTTGTGATAACATGCGTGTTCACTTGTATGTGGCTGACTGGAATGTGGGGAGCCTTTAAATGAAAAGAACCAAAGAGAGAAGTGAAATATAAATTGGGTGTTTAAAGAAAAACTCTTCCATTGGCTCAGGAATGATACAGTAAAGATAATGCTTAGCCTATTTTAAGCTATGCCAGCCAATAAAAACCTGCTAAGTGGGTTTTAGAAAATATGTTGTGAATACAAGTGACAATATTTTGAGAGCATCTTCACATTGCATTTCGATGCTAATAAACTTCAAGGTAAATGAACAGCTTGTTTGACATTTGCATGTTAGACAATAATAAAATGCTTTCTTGAGGAGTAATCAGGCTGCTGGGTTGGTTATGTTAAGAGGTAAGGATAAATACAGTCGAAAAGAAAACTCCCTTGAAGGAAGTTGCTACCCGTTTTTGAACTTTAATGGTATCATTCTATTTTAGCCTCCACCCAGCAGTCTGTGTTGCACACAAGCCTGTGCAGCACACACACTTGCACCAGCACATAGGCACGTACGGATACACGCAGCAGGAGCAGAGTTTCTGAAACAGTCTGCTAAGTATAGAGGGAAGTGTTCACTTTAGCACACGGTTTGCCTTTCTGTGAAATCTGATTTGGTGTTGGATGCTGTTGTGTCTGAATCTCGTCAGTTCACCAGGATGTAATTTTACTCCCCTGAGGTAAAAAGCCGTCAGTGGTAAAGTGTGATAAATTAGTTCACACAAATAGATGCGCGTGCGTGTGTGCGTGTTTAATTCTGACCTTGCTGTGCATGTGTTTAGCTGCTCTCGGTGCCCTAGTCAAGCTTGGTGGAGGTTTAATCCCGTGCCCTTGTACACGTATACTTGATTAGTAGTTGTGGTTATCTCGGCAGAAGACATTCCGCCCTCCTCCTTGTATTGGTCGGGACCCGGGCATTGGGGAGTCAAGTCGAAGGAGAAAGAAAAGAGATTTTGCATTAGTATTCTATGAAAGCCTTACTGTCTGCAGAACAAATTGATTGCTACAGCGTACCTATGCTTGGCACCACTGCTGTGAAAGAAAGGTATGGTTGTAATCTGTTTTATTGTATTACATATTGTGACACTCCAGGAATGCTTAACGTTCAGCTCTTGTGTGGCACGTGCTAGAAGTCTAAGCAAAGAAAAATACGTGGATGAATGAAAAGTATGTGAGCCTGTCGTATCTACAGCTTTGTTTACTACAAAGAACTCAGTAGCCCCTGCTAACGAGGCAAATTTATTCTATATGCCAATGGCAACGTAAGAAGGCTGGCAATGGAGCTCTCTGTTTTATTTTCAGTTACAGCTGTGTCAGTAGTGGCTGCATGACTATACAGATAAAATTCCAGTTAGTGCTTTAAGTGGGGGGGCTTGGTTTAACTTTTATTAAGATGATAAACAAGAAATATTTTTGAACATTGATGCGTTTGCCTCTTTAAATGAAAACGGCTTTTTTCCCCTAGGTCTTTTATCAGCTGCACTGGTCTTGCATCTGGGGGGTGGGAGGGAGAAAGGTGGTATGTGAGGGAACGTACAAAGGCAGGAAAATCTTAGACGTGCTGGTATGGTAAGCAGAGCTGGAACATAGCTGAGAAGAGTCTTAGAGTATTTGAGTTTTCAGTTCTGCCACCACACACCCCCCCAACCATGTAAATGCACCCATTTTTTTAGCAAGAAAGCTAGTGCTGTTCATTTTCTCAACTCAATTGCAGACTTTACTCAGCTGATTCTCTAGCTTTATAGATGCTTAGTTGATCTCAGTTGTGTTTGCAAAGTATGAAGTGCTCCGTTAATAAGATGCAGGCTGTTTAACAGAGGGCTGTGATTAGAGCTTCATTCTTGGCATCACTAAGTTGTGTTTGTGATTATTTGGATGTTTGCTTGTGGTCATTCCAAAACATCTGAAGTATCTGCTCTGGTCATGTAGATGTTTCCAACTAATCAAGTTCAGGACAGGTGGCAGACTTGTCCCGGATGTTTAGATCTGGATGCAGACCTAATGTAATAACTTGATGAGAAAATGAAAATCCATATTTCCCAATGTGTTGTCACTATATGTAAACAGAGGTATCTGCGACATTCTCCCTCTGCTCATTGTCCCAGCAGTTGACGAGTCAATGGATTCTTTAAGGAAATGACAGACTTGGAAGATGCTGTATGCTGAAGAGCAGTCATGCACTATAATAGTTACTTCCGTCTTATGGCTTTGCAGGCTTAAGATTAACACTTTATAGATGTGTGGTATATTTATGAGTATTTGCTTGAGCAAATTTACACCTCCCAAGGAGTATGAATACAGCCTTATGTATGTAAGTCATTTATCATCGAGATCCTTGGACAGCTAAGAAAATTTCTGAGAATCCCAGATGCTGTGCTGTGATTGTACTCAAATGACTAATTTAATTAAAACTAATTAGTCAAAACTTATTTATTCACAGCAAATATTTTGTGAGTGAGCTGTTCTTCCCCCTAGAGTTCTTTTGGAAAGCTATGTAAGTGCCTGTTGTTACAAATGGTGATAGAAATAGCTGCAGAACTTTCACAGCAGATCATAAGATAAAGGGAATTGGTCATTTTAAACAAAAATTTTGAAAGTCAATAACAATACTATTGCAGAAATAGTTAAATTGCATCTGAAATTCCATATTGACTTATAGGCTTTAACCAGTTGGTGGAAAGTACTGAGTTCTGAAGAAAGTGTTAAATACAGAGCAGTACTGCATTTTGATGCAATTAACTTCTGTTCATAAATAATTCAACCTGTGACTTTAAGGATTGGAGGAAAAGAAAATGATGTGATGAAATCCAAGTCCTTGAAAACGCTTTACCAGTCTGTGACTGCTTTGAGACTTCGTGTAACTCCTTTTTTTTTTTTTTCAAGTAGAGCCAGTTGTGTAAATTGTGATTGTATCTCCTCCCCTTTCCTTCCCCCTAATTTTCCCCCAATCATTAGTTTATCAACAGCGATACAAGGTAGATTCTTTAGTTTGCAGAGGAAAGATAGTGGATAGTGTGTTTTTTGGTATCTCACTTGTCCTAGTGTTGTGGAGTATGTCAGCATGGGTAGCATGTGATTTGTCTGAGTTCGTTTTCTTAAAGGGAAAGTAGAAGGCTGTTTGCAGAATGAAAACTTACACTGCCAGCTTTACTGAATCAGCATGCTTGAAAACAGTAAAATCTGCATGATGATTTTGAAATACAATGTGACCTGGAGTGGTCTGCTATATTAGAAAACCACTCTTAGGATGGAGGCAGGCGATTGATTCCATCATTGGCTGACCATGTAACACAGTCTTTACTCTGGAGATATTTAACCAAGTTTTAAGCAGGACTTGATGCTTGAGCGTATCATCAGGCGGGGCAGGTTTTAGTAGGAAATTCAGGTTTAGGTGCTTTTTGAACAGTAGTTGTGCCCTCCCTGAGCTTGTGAAGTGCCTGTTGCCCATATCCACCCCCTGTCCTTCTGTTAGCATGCTTTAGCATTGGTAAAGAAGAGGAACTTGAGGTGTTGCATAACTTTTCTAAGTAAATAGATCATGTGTGTGCAGATATCAAAGACAGTCTTAACTCAGTGCTGTAGCTACCAGATTCCTCTTAATGCTGAAGGCAGTTGTGTAATTAACAGCCTTGTGTACTGAACTGAGACCAGTGCTAAACCTCTTGAGGGAATTATTTTGTCTATTATGTTGGTTAACTTTCCCTAAAAATTAAGTGTTGCTGACTTCCCATTAAAGTGATGGGGGAGGATTTTTATAAGACTTAATAAAATGAACCTGAGCATTATTTTTCCTGACTACTGGATAAAGCATCTGCAGTAGCAGATGTGGTTTGAGTGATTGATTGAAATGAACCATTAATAAAAGGGCTGCTTCCAGGGGCAACTGTGGTAAGATAGGAAAGAGAAAAGCTGTGCTTAAAAACACTTCTGTACGTTTTTAAGATGTTCTCGTATTGTTTTTTCTTTTAAGGGCATGAATGCCCTATTGGGATAACGGTAAACGATTTAGATTAGATGGGGTGATTAATATTCTTTGTTCCATCTTTTCTCTTGGAAGACTTAGAGCTTGTTAAAAGTTCCAAATGCTTAACTTAGTTTTTATTTTACGTTTTTACCCCACATTATGAATCTTTGCTTCTACAGCATCAACCTTAGATGGTCTAATTAAGTGCCTATGAGTAGTTACAGGATTTGGATTACTGCTATTCTTCCCAACCTTTGCGTGTTTTGTAAAGCCAATGGCAGTTGTTCAAGGTTCTTTCTCTCTCTCCTGCATAGGGGAACTATGATGGATATCTGAAAATTCTACAAATGAATTTCCACGGTAACCATATTTGGGTTTTTTAGTGATATTTGCAAGTTAGAAACTTCTTATATGAATAAAACTTTAAGATCAATTTAAAATGTATGCTCTTTGAAGCCAGTCTTGTTATCTCCAAAGATGGAATTTGAGGTAATAAGAACTAGTGGGAGATATATTAATATTGGTTATTAAGGGGTAAATATTCTTCCTATCCTTTTGGCTCTGTTCAAATGGAAGACAAACTCATTTTGCCAGGCTGAAGTTCTAGTCGCTCATGCAGTGTCCACAGGAACCTCAGTCAAGCTTGGCATGATTCAGTGTTCCAGAACCTGGGCAGCACTAAGAAGTTCTGTAGCTTTTAAAAAAGACACCTGCGTGAGTATACTTGCTCTGTCAGCTTCATTCACCTCTCCTTTGTAGCTCTACTTAGAGCATGGACTGCTGGCGTTGTGTTTTGTTTACTTGTACATGCGAATGAATGCACAGCCTGTTTCTAATCTATCTGAGAAATTCAGCGCTGAATGTATTGCAGCTGAATTAGGCCAACAAAAAGCAGACTGTGGCAGGTTTCTAAAGCAAGGAAATAAAAAATGGATCTGTTGGGGAAGGAAGTGCTTAAAGAGATGTATAAGCATTTATATGTACTTCATTTTGAAAGGTCCTTGTTTCTGGATAAAAAAGAACTTCATTGCTCTTGGTTTATCAGCTGCTGCTACGGTCCTCCTAACTCCAACGAACTCAGTAGACTTTGGCCATTGTAGACAGATCTCTGAAAAGAGGGGAAAACTGGTGAAATGTACATTGATATTCGTTAGATGTTCTGTTTTGGTCAGAAATAGGTGTGTTTTCTTGCACTCTGATACTACCCAGAAGCTTCCAACATGGTTTAGACCCATACAGTGCGTATGATGAGGGGTCCTGGTGAACAGTGGAGGAGTGAAATTACTACAGTCAGTGTGCAGTGAGCAGCCTAGTTTCAGATGTTTAGATGTCAGATTGAAATAAGTCTTTGGCAATTGAGGTGCCTCTTACTTGTCATTTGTTCGCTTTTTGTTTGTGAGTGGGCTTTTTTTCATGATCTCATCTTACATGTAGATAATATAGAATTGAATTTTTTAGATCACTGAAGTCATGAATAGTTTGGGATTATTTTGTTTTCCAGGCTCATGTTGTAAATAGGTAGATCATGAGGATTTGTTTTATAGTTGGGAATGGTGCCTATTGTCTGCAGCTTGATGTTGAAGTATACTGAGGTTCTTTGTTTTTTAAATGGAGCTCCTAAATTGTGGTTATATTAAAGATAAAGCTACTGCTCAGGATGCTCAACTTCAGGCACTTCTCAGATTTTCTTTTTTTTTTTGCCAGTACTATCATTTTGAGAAAGAGAAAATCATTTCATGGAAGGGTAGTTCAGATGCACATTTTCCATAATTTGCAAGTACGGACTCATGCAGAATTACAGCTGACAGTACAATCAATGGAGGAAAACGTCTCTTATTAACAGTTCTGTGCTTCTAAGAACACTTCTAGTGCTCTCCAAGGCTTATGAAGTCACTATGTCAAGGGGTTCTTATAGCATTCAGCTAGCCATGATGGAGTGGAAAACAATTTGTAATTAAAAATGACTGGATGAGCTCTACTGTGCAAAAATTAAACTCATAATCAAATTTGCCAGTCAAACAAAGGAAGATGTTTAATGGGAGGTTTTAGTGGCACTACCTGGAAAAGCAAAGATCTTTCTTGCATATCCTTATCAAATAGTTGAAAGTTGGTGTGAAACTGTTGTAAATACTACTACCTTTCTCACGATTGATCTGTAAGGAATATAAATAGATACTTTCCAAGAGCAAGTTCTATTTGCTTTAAGGTAATCAAAGGCAAACAAACTGTTTAATTGGGAAAAAAAATATTTTGTTGCATGTTACATTGAGATATATTAGCAAAAAGGCATATGTTGTTGTTCCGTGTTCCTTTGAACTGATCATGTTTCAGCAGGCAGTTGACAAAACCAATTTGCACTGAATGTTCATTTTGCTTCTTGTACGTAAAAATGAATTACAAGAACAGTGTTCTGTCTATTTAGAATTTTCATTTTGGAATTTTTTTTTTTAAACAAATACGAGTAGTTTGTTTTGGCCTGAATGGAGATGGTAGTCACTTACTGATGTTCACCCTCATCTGCTTCTCCTTTCTGAACAACAGATTAGAGAGTTGGGATGTATTGGATCTTCCAATCCCCCCTCTTGTTCAGTTGGTCAAGATCAGTATAAAGGCAATACTGATATCCTCAGAGTTTGACTTCTTATCCATATGCATTTTACCATGGTATTTATTTTAGTTCGGTGGAAGTACTTTCTGCATTAGGATTTTAGAAACCACACTATCTGGAATTTCATTCCTACCTTTATATTTTAAAGAAAGAGGCTGTCTGTTTCTTCCTACAGTGCGCAGTATTCTATAGTCTTGTTCCTGCTCTTCTTCAGAATGCCTTCAGAATGCTTTTGAGACAGCTTCCCTGGCAGCTTGGATAACTTGTCTGCCTTCGCTTACCATCTTCACTTCCTTAAATCTATCTTTTCTCTACAAAATTCCTTTTCTGCTTAGCTGTCCCTGTCTTGTCTTAGTTTGTAAGCACTTTGGGGTAACAGTCTGAATTTATAGGTATATAAAATGTTTTACAATAGTAATTATGCCATACAGTGTATCCCAGCAAATGTCAAGCACAGACAAACTTGTTCCCATAAACCTGGCAGAATATAAGGAAGGCAAGTGGAATTAGCATCCCAGTAGGTTATTCTTGGTAAGCCAAACTGTTCACCTTTAGAAAGTGCTACAGCTGAAATCCTGGTTTGTGTGATTTAAAGAAAGACTGAAGGGACTTCAGAAGAAAATCAGGTTAAGTTTTGTTTGCAGTGAAGCAGAAATCAGACCCAGTAAACCCAATCTCCCTAATTTGATGAATGGGAGGAGAAAGTATGTTTAAAAAAAATAAATGTGGAGCATGTGCAGAAATAAGTCTGCTGATTGGGCTCACAGGGCTATCTTATTAAGGCAGCTGAGACAGAAAGCTTTCTTTGTTTCAATGAACTAGGTCTTGGGTTTATGTTTAACTGTTCTTTGGGACAGGTAATTTCTCTGCTTTAAAGTTCCAATTCAAAAATTTCCGTGTTCATGTTGGCTTTGACACCAGTCTCTATCGTGATTAAATACCAAGTGTTGTTATCCTGATAATCAGTTTTTCTAGGAGCAGTGTTTCCTTCCCTTGTTCTGGTCTTTCTGGTCAATCTTCTGTGTGTGCTCACTGAATGGAAACAGCTTGCAACAGGGTAGAGATACCTTTGCTGTACCAGCCAGGAAGGGGAAGAACTCTTCCTAACTTCTTAGGAGCAGCAACACAAGAGAAGCCCTTTTGCAGTGTAGTTTAGCCCTTCTGTACCCCTTTCTCCATATCGTATGTGGTTTTCAATGTTGGGGTTTTTTCTCTTTTAAGAGGAAGAGAAAATGTATTTATGCTGGAGGCCAATTCTAAGGCTTCTAATTGTTGACCAGCAGACCTCACGTTATTGATGTGCTTAGCATCTCACAGGTACAGATACATAGATTTCTAAACTTCGTATAAATTATGATTTCCTGGGGGAAAGAGGACAAATAGAGAAGGCTGTGAATCTGACGAAAGGCAAGCAACATACATAATCTATGCTTTGGCACATGCTTTGTTGGAGCTACTTCAGTGGATTTTGATTAATTTTTATTATGGTGACTTGTCAAGTGCAAGCATCAAGAGTGCAGCTGGGTTTTTTGTCTGGGGAGCAGTGCAGAAACATAGCGGATTTCCTGTGTGAGAGGTGCCTGAATATTTTGTTAAAAACAGATGTTTGTGCAAACGTGAGCAATGGAAGAAGGACGCAGTAAGCGGTTAGGTTATGTGGGCAGAAGTGAAAGAGTTACTAATGTCAGTAGAACTCAAATGAGAAATTTTAAACCACATGTAGAGTAAGAGAAAAACAATTTAACTTGAAGTGGAGGTCTAAACGGGCACTGTCTTGAAGGAAATGATTACAGTAACAGTTGTGCTCTGTGTAGTGCAGAATGGTGGTTTGGTGTTTGTAATGTAGAAGCATTGAAGACTAAATGAAGGTAACTGGTATGGAGAAATGAGAGGACAAGTAATATTTTAGAAAAGCAGAATGCAATGTCAGCGTTGTCATGAGTAGGGGGACAGCAGTAATATCAGAATAATTGTATTGATTTGTATTGACTGATTACTTTTTTTTTTTTCTAGGACAGGGTGAGAAAACCCATCACCTCTGTTCTGGCGTGTTACCCCCCTTACCAGCTTGTTCAACTCTTACACAGTGATCAAGCTCTGATATTATCAGAAACTAACCCCACAAGTATAATCAATTTTAGGGGAAAATTTAGTCTAGTCTCTTGAAACATCCTTTAGAAGTAAGAAAGACTTGCTTTCATGAACTAATAGGAAAGTCATCCATTAACTGTTAAAATTGCTCTCCGTTTTCTGTTTCTACATTCTGATTTAATATATTTATTTTTGGCAGGGTGGAATGAAAAGCAGATTGGTAGAGCTCCAGCACTGACGCTTTCAAGGTATGAGTTTCTGACTGTGAACTTGAAAAGAAACTTACTACACTGTATTTTTTAATTTTTTTTTTTTTTTTTGCTTCACATCTAAATCACACTAGCTTTGGTCCTTATCCTTCCTAAGAATTCTGAGTCAGATTATAGTTTGTTTCACATGCCCAGATAATTGTTGATCTGAGATTGTTAGCTTGGCATCTGCTGAAAGCATCCCAAGAAGCTGAAGACATGATCAACTGACTACTAGAACTTCTGGCCTTGATAAATGGATTTTAAATTGTATTTGGTTGTTTCAGAAGAGTGGGGGCAGTTCCCCTCCCTACCGTACTACCTACTGCTTTTCTTTTGTTGCTCTTTTTGACTTGCACCTCTGATGATCCAGAGTCATTCACTTCAGTGTTAATTTGATATTTGTGAGTCATCTATTAGTTCAGTTAGGTTCTGCAGGTATGTATGAGCTTGAACTCATAAGATACCACATTGATGTTATCTTTACTAAAGTTATTCGGTATCATTCGCTGGCCAAGTTTAGCAGCAGAGGTAGAATGAAAATCTTTAGCTTTATGGCTTTATTCTTTTAACCACTCTAATAAAAAAAAAAAAAAAAAAAAACAAACCCAAAACCCAGGATATGATATTTAGTCAGAATATATGCAGCCATTGGAACTGAACTTTTTTCTTCTGATCACTGACAATGCCTTACTGTATATTGATTCAGAAAACACTGGAGTTGCTTATTGATGGTATATTGAGCTGGGAAATGATTCTGTCAAGGAAAGATGGCTTTATATAATACAAAGGACATGGGTTGTGACCCATCAGCTGTGCTCAGATCTCTACCAGGGCAGACTAAGTTGGAAATAATATCTAGCCTGATCAGCTAAATTGACAGAGTGGTGGTTTTGGATGCTGTTAGATAATGACTTTATACTCTACAGTACACAGGAGACTTCAAGTTGCACAAACTGTCTTCATTTACTGTGCTCGTGACATACAGTTGCTTTGTTTTATGACAGTTTCCTTCTTTCTGTGCTTAACCAGTAGACATTAAATAGACAGCCTAAAATTGTAATTACAATTCTGGATTATTCCTGTGTTGTTTCCCACCCACTCTGCAATGTTAGGAAGGCTTACAGAAAGGAATTTACTGTTTTCCCTCTATTGCCTTTGTTACTGGTAGTTTAATTTGTTAGACTTCCAGCACGTGGCAAAACACATCACCTGCTGTGCGGTTGTGTTGAGCAACTTGAGGAACAGGCAAGCTGTTATAATCATTCTGGTCTAGTTTAGGATAAGAAATCTTGTTCTGTGCCCTGAATAATAACTGATTATATTGTAAACTGCATTCAAATCTTGAATGTGAACATGCTTCCATTAAGTTCTAGAACTCCAACTTGACTGGACTCTAATACTGGTGATCTATTACTGTTTTTTAGTATGATGTGTCTCCATTTATTCATGTGCCTAATTCTGTAATATTAAGATACGTTGCATAAAATTTGATGCCTCTTTGGTGCAGGGATCTGTATGCGTGTCTAATTTTAGCATTATTTTGGTGTCCTATTAAAATCCATAGATCTAATTTGTCAGTAAAAAATAAGTGGAATTACTGTTTCACTGCTTGTCTGTATGGTATTTTGACTTCAGAAAATTTCTTGATTTGAAATTTCACATAAACATGAAAAAGGACATAGTTTTTTTTTTTTTTAAAAACTGTCATAAAAATAGTGCCTTTATGGAATTAGGCAGAGCAGCCAGCCAGTGCTTCAAGACGATCAGTTGTTGTGGACTACTTTACTGAATTGATCAGACAGAAGTACTCTCTTCATTGTGCTAGCTGACATTTGGTTTTGTTGTTCTACTGGCTAACCATTCATTCATTGCAGTTAGTCATTACCTCCTTTTAAAAGACAACACACTGAAAATAGCTAACATTTACATCTTCAGGCTCTCTTTGCTGAGAGCTTTGACTCTGCCCGTTAGAGTCTTCTGAAGGGAAATAAAATAGACATTTAATGTCTGAAATGCAATTCTATGTTGTTACAGTAAAAAAAAAAAGACTAAATCATCCACTGCCCATTGATGTGGTGTACTACATCCCTTTGATTTGAAAAACATGCAGTTTAATCCCAAATTCAGAAGTAGCTGAAGCCCCCTGCTCCTGCAGAGGTTGTAGAGAGTGAACCTGTATTTAGCAGGAGAAAAAAAAAAAAGCTGCTGACTTGTTTTAGTTCAGATTAATCTTCATAATCAAATTAAGTGGAAAGTTTGTAATATAAGGAAAGGCCTGATATGATATGCAATTGACTTATTTACAAGCTCGATTGAAGTGAAAGAATTTTTGTGCATTGGACTTCTTTTGCGTGCGCTAATAAACTTAAGCTATTGAACTCAAATAGGCTTGAGTGTTGGTTAACTGTACCACTTACAAGCAGATGCTTCTTTGAATGATTTTGGATGTAAGATGTCTCGTATGTTTTCATGTGTGTTTGATTCTCAGAAAGTGCCATTAATTTGCAGATGTTGAATGAACCTTTGTTTTTAATCTTGAATCATAATCATTGCCTGGTATTTGTGCATATGTGTGTTGTTTTTTTCCTTCCTCACACTTGAGTGTCTGGGTAAAAGGGTGCTGAGGGGGAGACCTTGTTGCACTCTTCCAGTGTCTGAAAGGTGATTACAGCGAGAGCAGGGTTGGTCTCTTCTCACTGGTGACAGGTGACAGGATGTGGGGAAATGGCCTCAAATTGCACCAGGGTGAGTTTAGGTTGGATATCAGGAAAAAGTTCTTTACAGAAAGGATGGTTAAGCGCTGGAATAGGCTCCCCAGGGAGGTTGTTGAGTCACCATCCTTGGATGTGTTTAAAAACCGTTTGGATGTGGTGCTCAGGGACATGATTTAGCGGAGGATTGTTAGAGTTAGGGTGGTATGGTTAGGTTGTGGTTGGACATTTTTGGATGATCTTTAAGGTCTTCCAAACTGAGCAATTTTATGATTGTGTGTGCAGCCTTTTGTATTGTAGGAAAGATAGAAATTGCATTTTAATATACCTTCTTCCATTTTGCTCTGAGGGGTTAAAAAAAAAAGTTAACAGAATTGTATTGCCCTAAGGTCTAAAATTTAACTCAGTTTGATCTTAAACAGTGACCGTTTTAGAATATCATGTGTCTCAGTGTCAGAGCTAAAAACTCCTGTACTGTTGTGCTGAGAAGCTTGCATGCTAGGCTTCAGGAGAGGTTTGTGTCTGGCTGTAGTAACTCAGGTGATACTGTAGCATAAAAGTGGCAATCTAATCCGTGTAAAGAATGTTATTGAAAAGTAGCCTTCTTAAGCTGGCGTTGTTTTCCCGCCCTATTCCTTTAAGCCTCTTCATTACTGACTGAGCCAACCCAATCAAATGGCTAACGTCATATTTGTACAGAAGGTAGATGGAAGAAGAAATCATTAAACATGTTAAAACAGAAACATGGTGAAGATAGATGTGTGACGACAAAGTTTTACTGGCCATGTCTGAGATTCCCATGTACAAGTTAAGCACTTTACTCCTAAATGAGTTCCAGTAAAAGCTTTATACCAACATGAACAGACCTATTCATAGGCATAGCGCTTTCTAAATATAAACTGCTCCCAGTCATGTCTAGACTAACATCAGAACTGTGCTGGTACAAGCCATGCTGTTCTTCAGGTTGCTAGTTATTAGAAGGAGCATCTCAGCTTTATGATGATGTTGCAGGTTTGAATGTTGTGTGTCTTTTTGTTGCTCAGTACACCTTTTCTTTTTCCTGTTTGTGTCAGAAGATGTCTATTGCAATTGACCACTAAGATAAATATTCTTCAGCACGTTTCAAGCTTTGAGAATATATCAGTAGATGAGTGGATGAATAGATCAGTAAATGACTTCCATTTCTAACTGTTCTTACTCAACCTCTGAATTTTAATGATTATTTTAACTGTTGCTGTAGTATTTAACCTGCTCAATTGCACAACGTTTAGCATTAGGGAAGGTTTCTAGGAGGAGACTTGTCCTGATTACAGAAGAAGTTAGTTTGATTGTATTCTGCATAGATCATGTGTTACAAGCTCTTTTTGTTTTAGTAAATTGAGAAATATATGCTGTGTACACAGATAGTAAGGATAAATGAGTGTTTAGAAGCTCACCTATAATTGCTATATGAAGATAAGCAGCTCAGAGTACGTGACTACATAAACTGAAGTCTTGATTCTGTAGCAGTGGTCTCCTTCTGGATTTGTGATTTAATATGTATTGAATAGTACAAAAAAGATTGCAAAAAGTGGTATCTTCCATTTGCTTTTCATTTAATATGATTGCTCCTTATTTATTTGACAACCTGCCTAACTTCTTTTGTTAATGTAAACATGCAGAGGTCAGCTGCTCTTAAAAGTGGGGAGCACTTAAACTTAGAATGCACCAACGTAAAGACAATATAGTGGTATTTCTGGTAAGTGTACTAAGAGGGGGTGAAAAAACAACAACCAGCACCAGGAGCTTTGATCAAATGCCAGCTCTTACATCAGTCCTCTTTGTAATCTTTCTTGCTGATCTGTGACCTTGACCTTGTTTGTGTTTGTATGTCAAATCTATTTTAGGGATGGGCAAACTAAGTTCAGTTTAGTAGGATTTATACTGCAGCTTCATAGAATGCCTCAGTATAATATAAAAAATATTCTAGTTGTTCTATTTGTGTGTATAAATTGTGCATACATGTATATGTGTAGTATACATTTTTTAAATTTTGCTTAGGAGATGCTTCTTAAATCTTCATCTGACCAGTAAAGTCATCTTTGTTCAAGAGACAGTCTGCCTGGGTTTCTTCCTAGGGAATCTCAACAGGTAGAGGTACTTTTTTGGCAGAAGTGTGGTTTGACTCTAAAAAGTAGGCTCTATCCTTTGTCCTACACACTTCTCCAGACACATCTCTCAGACATCCCCACAGGGAGAACAGTGAAGCAAGCATTCCGTGGCATTTTGGGAGGTTCCTTTGGTGACATTGAGGCCCTCAGTCCTACTTGCCCAGTAGGAGCTTTATGTAAGAACACTTTTGTGTCAGTGGAAGGAAGCTGATGAGCAAGCATCTGAAGGTCCATGGAGTCATGTGTTCTGGCAGCAGCTTCACTCTTAAATTAGGCAAATTTCTGTAGAACCATGTTTTTATATACATCTAAATGTGCAGCTTCTGAACTAGTCCGTTTTCTTTATTGCTGGACTTCTTCATGGTGGCTGAGATTGACTTTTTCCTACAAAATGATGAGACTCACTAGCAGCCAGTTAATGACTTGCTGGTGCTGCGATTGTTCAACAGGGTTCTTGGCCACAGGCTTAATTTTAGATGTATGCTAACATGGAAGTGAAGCTGGTTTTGTAACTGGCATTGTAGGCATATGACTTTATAAAGGCTTAGTAAACTTGTTGGTTTGAGATGTGCTTTGAAAGGTGGTCCCAAATTAGCTGATGCTTAAAATGCTTGTCTTTTTTTTTTCCCAACATAAAATTTGAGAAATTATTTCAAAATGCTTCCCTTTGTATTGAAGGGTAGTTAAGCATTTCCACTTGCCAGCCTTCCATTACTCTTACAGTGGCTTTTCAGCAGCATATACAAAGTAAGAGTTTTCATTGTTTTTTAGTTAAGTAGTATTTTAGCTGTTCCAACTTGACTCAAGGTTTAGATCAGTATGACTCATGGACTACGTTGAGTTGCAGCATAATTCCTAAAGTTTGAGAGTGTTGTTAAGTAACTAATCATCGCTATACATCGATATGAATTAAAAGGCTTTCAGTATTTTAGTTGGAAATTGAGTATTTTCAGGTAAACTGACACAGCTTAAAGATGAGAAATTTGTGACATTCTTCACAGGATGTTTTTAGCTCTTTCTCCCCCGTTTTGCTTAAATTTGTTCTTATGTTATGAATTCATTTCTGTTGATGTTTTTGCTACTTAGGAGAAAAAAATCAATTTTGCAATTGAACTAGAAAAAACCTTCTAGTTAATGTGGGCTTTTCCTTTTCCACTTAGCTGAAATTATATGAGCCTCTTCTGTGCCCTTAGCCTTTGGAAACATGACCTACAAAAGACTCAAGTCTCATTAAAATAGAAACAATATTGTTCTTTCATTTAAATGAAAATAAAAAGAAATCTATCCATATATAAATATATAGATTTGAGATGAGGCATAGGTCATTCTGGAAGTAATGCCTTCTTTTATTTCCGAGGAAGTTACAACAGATACAAAGAGCACAATAACACTATTTGAGCAAGTCCTCAGCTACAAAACACTATTTTTCAACATAGTCAACACCATCAGCTGTGCGTTTTTACCAGTGATAAGCAGAAGCCTCTATGCTGTACATGTATGGGAAAAAAAAGAATTTGCTCCAGCAGAGTTGACTCACTGTTTCATAGCAGCTGTGATGGTGTGTTGCTAGGAAAATGTGGCCCACACAATAAATTTTTTGTCAGGCCCAAGAGATGGAAGACGGAAGTTCCCAAACCCAGACCATGCAATTGGTGTGGTGCGACAGTCTAGCCACGATTGGCAGTGTGCTCCTCAGTCTTCAAACTGATATGGGGCCTGGCATTTTCATGTTGCAGGAGAATGGTTACCTTCTTCTCTGGCCTGACTCTGGAAGTTCAAGCCTTCAGCTTAGTCAGTGTTGCAATATAATGCAGTGGTCAGAATTGATTTGTCTGGGTTCTAGGGTATTGACAAGAATCTCCCCTTTCCTATCCTGAAAGACAGCGCACAACCTTTTACCTACTGAGGGCTGCATCTTGAACTTTTTCTTCAGTGGGAAATTCACCTATTGTTACTCCATGGACTGCCATTTTGATTCCAGCTCATAGTGGTGACATCACATCTCCTTACTAGTAATGATGCAATTCATGAAACTGTCGTCTTCAACCTCATGTTTGTTCAGTAGGTCCTGACAGACTTTCATATGGTGTGTTCTATTTCTCTGTCAGAAGCAGTGGCACCCGATGTGTGCAAAGTTAATGGTATTCCAACATTGCTACCATTATTTTCAATGCAGTGAATCCCATATTCAGCTTTCTACACAGTTCCCTGACTGTAATACACTTATTTGTGTGAGTGAGCTGATTATGCTGTGCCAGCTGCCTATGGCCATCCAGAACGTGGCTTGTCTTTCACATTGCTATCACCACTGCTGAAATGCATCACCTCCCATCTGTTGCACAACAATAAAACATAGTGGAATATTGTCAGAAAGATTGAGTCTCTGTCACCGTACCACCATTATCTACCTCTGACATCGTGGACCAGCATAATAAAATTGGAGGCATTACTTTTGAAGCAGCCCTTGTGCACATATAATTGAATATTATGTGAGTGTGATCCTATACCTTACTATGGAATTACTGTGTGGATTTTTTTTACTGTTAGTTGAAACCTATTCTGCAGAAAGTTCAGAAAGTATCTCATTCATAGCCAGCCATGAGACACTTGGTCCCAAGTAGAACACATCTCTTACTTTCAGTAACAACTGCCTTCTTTTCAGTCAGGCATAGCTTGGCCTTTGTGCAACCAATTACTGGTTAAAATAACATAAAATGACTTAGGACAAATCACTGGATACGTACGGTTACTCCACTAAGTCCAAGAAATACGCCATTGTATGGTGAAATGGTTGTGCTGTCAGTTACCTCCAACACGTAGAAGGTCTGATGTGTGGAAATATGATTACTGCATGTAGATAACACAAGGCAAAACCATGATTGTCCTGAAGTCACTGTATATTAATCACTTTATATTAATCAAGTTGCATTTTTGGGCAGCTGACACTGATAAGACCAGAATCAGTTGTTTGTTAGGGGGAGGTGGTGAAATAGAAGTCTGGTTGTTAGATCTCTTTTAATTACGTAAGTAATTATGAAGTAATATATAAAGATGGGAACATCCTCTGTCCATTGCACTGTACCTATCAGTATATTTTATTAAATAAATGATAAATTTCTTGAGCCTGTTTGCTTTTGGTATTTGTTGAGAAACAACTCCCGAGGCAGTCCTAGATGTTGAATATTCACTTCCTTCACAAGTGGTATTTAGACATTGATATTGTTCTTAATAGAGCTGTCAAGAACATGTGTTTTTGAATGAAAGCAGATCCTGATCAAGAAATTAACTTGAAGGTACCCTTTGCATTGCACTTACAAATACTACTGAAGGAACAGTTCTTTTTATTTCAGTGATAAGAAGTATAAGTATGTGGGTCTCTGCAAAGGAGTTGACTGAAATTTACGTTAAACACTCAGTTATAGGTGTACATCAAAAGTGACATGGGTATCTGTAAGCTTTGGAGTAGCCAACATTGCTAGGGCTTTTGGTTTTCTGTGTGAAGATACTTTGCCTCTTAATTTGAGGTGTTTCAGCTTCTGTATTTCTCCTCACATGTGCATAAAATGTTCCCCATCAGCTCTATTGCCTCCCTGGAAGGGTGTCTGCCTAAAAAGGGAAATGTCTTTTGTTTCCAGGCCTCCTTTAAAAGACAGAGAAATACTTTATTCCCCTTTGACATACAGTGTATTGTCCCACAGTTCCTTGTTGCTATGCAGTGGTATGATGTGGCCTGAGTGGAGAAGACCACACAAGTCTGAGGAGCAGAATGATGCTGCATTTGGATGTCTGAATGCCTTGCTTCACACCTGTCAGGATCAATGTATAATCAGCCACCCCTTTCATGGACAACTCAGAGGTCACAGCTGACATCCACAGTCATTAGTATTTACATTTTAGCAGGCCTTAAAACAAAAGCCTAAGTAAGCCCAAATATTAAATAACCTGTCAGAACAGTTCAGTTATTTTTCTCCATTAAGTTGTTGGTTTGCTAACAGTTGTATTTTTTCTCCTGAAGAAAAAGCATTTCTTGTCTGCTATGGTGTTGGTTATATGTTTGCAACAATTTTATGTTAGGACTTTGTCTTTGTAGTTCGTGTGCTTTAATAAAATGATATCTCTTTGCATTCCTTCAGGTTATTGTGTCAACTTTTAGGGGATCAATCTTCTACAGAACTTACCAAAACCTGACTGTTTAAGCAGCTGAAATCATCTGAAGGCTTTGTCTGGCCTGATGTGGCTTTCTTCCTTTCGATTCAAACCTTAAAACTTCTGCTAATGCCAGAAAGTAAGGTCAGGATTGCTTTTGGCAGTACATAGCCTAACATAGCAACAGGGAAAAGAAGCGTAGCCAGCAGATTGAGAGAGGTGATCCTGTCACTCTACTTTGTGCTGGTGAGACTTCACCTGGAGTACTGTGTCTAGAGTGAAGTCTCTGAGTTGTTGATATGAGAGAGACATAGATCTGTTGGAACGTGTTCAAAGGAGGGCTACAAAAATGATCCAAGGGATGGAACACCTCTCCTACGAGGACAGGCTGAGAGAGCTGGGGCTGCTCAGCCTAGGGAATAGAAGGCTGCAGGGTGACCTCATAGCAGCCTTTCAGTATCTAAAGATGGACTATAAGAAAGGACCGGGCCTGTTGTGACAGGACATGGAGAAATGATTTCAAACTAAAAGAGGGGAGATTTAAGTTGGTATAAAAAAGGAACGTTTACAAATAAGGCTGATGAGACAGTGGAACAGGATGCCCTGAGAGGTGGTGGATGCCCTATTCCTGGAGACATCCAAGGTCAGGCTGGGCGGGGCTCTGAGCAACCTGATCTAGCCCTAGGTGTCCCTGTTTATTGCAGGGATTTGGACTAGATGGCCTTTAGGAGTTCCTTCTAACTCAAAGGATTTTATGAATCTATGAAAAGGCTCTCCTGCCCTGTCATTTTAAAGGGTGAGTGGTGATTCTGCACGCAGTGGGAGTGTGGCAGCACTGTGAGGAGCGTCCTGGTTCTGGCTGCTGGGGTTCCACTTCTGCAGTGCCTTGGAGTCCCTGCAAAAGTCTGGCAACAACCTTTCAAACTGCAGCATGATCCCCAGCATGCCCTCTCCTGATTCAGCTTTTTAAAAGCAGTAGGCTATCTTTTCCACGTTTAAAATCTCTTAGAGTAAGTAGGCCCCATCAACAAGTGAACAATATGCCAAGCTGTTGGGAAGGAGTCAGTGTTTGCTTTTTGTAAAGTGATATCCTGTGATCATAGGGAAAGTGTTCGGTTTCCATGAATTTATTATTTAAAAACAAAACAAAAAGGCATGTTGATTCATAAATCCTCTAGTGTGCAACTGTGGAATATTCACCTGTTGCTGAATTTTGCTCTGTAATTTAATTATTTTTGCACTTTTCTCTCTCTCTTTCTCTCTCTCTCTCTCTTTTTTTTTTTTTTTAAATAAAAGGGAAAGGAAACCTTTAGAATGCCTTTACAGACTAAATAATATCTGTGAAGAGGTCTCAGCTGCTCCATTCATCTCAGTAGATTTCAGAAGTAAAGCAGGGATTTAGCAAAGCACTTAATACTGGCTTCTCTAAAAGTACATGCTTAAGTGCCTTTGAAGTACCTCCACATTTGTGCTGCTGTATGCATTTGGTGCAGTGGGTTGTTGAATCATGCCTCTTTCACTGCTTGTAACCTTAGCAAAAAGTCAACAGAAGGGATTGTACCACCACTCTGAATACATCCTTCCTGTCTGCTGGAGTCCAAGGAATGGAGCTCAGAACAAAATAAATAATTGTGGGACAGCCATTTTTCCATGCTACACTCATATTCAGTCTACTGAAAAATTCTGCTGCAATTTCCATTCTTAGTGCACGTAGGAATCTTTGTGTAGAACTTAATTTCATTTTGCTCTGCAGCATCTCACTACAGACAGCTTGTAGGGATGCAGAATCATTTGAAATCCTGTTTTAGGTGCTTGCTCAGTGCTGTTATTGAAGCTGTTAAGCAACTTAAACTCTTTAATATATTTATCCCCTGTTGTATTTTTGATGTTGCGTCTATTATTTTACTCCATTTGTGAAAATAGGATACAGAAAAGTAAAACCAGAAGTCATTCAGCCTGCCTGAAGCACAGCAAGTAACCAAGACCCCAGGATCACAAACTGCTACTTTATTCCTTAGATTCCTCAAATGAGTAATGACCATCTGAAACACTGCTTGATGTGGTGGGCTGTAGCTGTTTTGGGAATACGAGAATGGGCAGGCTGTAAGCTGTAGTGTGAGACTTAGAAAAGAGAAGTACTAGCCAGAGATATCAGTTAAACATGTTTATAGGTGACGATGTAAATCATTACCTGTTTTTAATTTATTAAATGGTAGCAACTCAGTGTCTATTGGTTAATTGCAGAATGGCTGTTTTAGCATTTTCGGGTAAGATTTGCAGTGGAGGCATTCATTAATTGAAAGAACTTTTTTTAAGAGTTGCTTTTGTTTTCTCAAAGTGACATCCCACAATCATAGAGAAGAGTTTGATTTCCATTAATTTATTGTAAGAAAAGGCGTGTTGATTCACAGATTCTCAGGTGTGTAACGGTGGAAGAATTCACCTGTTGCTCAATTGTGCTCTATCATCAGATTATTTTTCTCTTTTGTCTTTAAAAAAAAAATTTGGAAGGGGAACCTTCAAAATGCCTTGACAGCCTGAATCAAATCTGTGAAGAGGTCTCAGCTGCTGCCTTCATCTGAAGAGACTTCTGATATAGAGCAGGGATTTAGCAATATACTATACATAAACTATGTGTGTGTGTATATATATGTGTGTGTGTCAGCAAAAACCTATTGGCTCTGATGTTGTTGATTTAACCTAGAAGGGTTTGTTCTCCAATTTAATTATCTTTTGTAGCAGTAATACTTCATGTTAACCAAAGGATTTCAGAATTTATTGTTATCTTGCCACTGAAATCTTTGCAACTACGAAGTATATCTGTAGTTTGCAAACAAAGAAGAGCTCTTGATAACTGTAAAAGTAAAATTAATATTCTGGACATCTGTGATTTCTACAGTTCGGTGTATGTTTTAATATTCTCTTATCTTCCTCACTCTGCCTACAGATTCTCCCTGGGCACTTTTTAAAAGGCTGTAGGACTGATTTCCCATGGTATGCTCCACTTTTGGAGTGTCTCCCCAGGTTACAGCATTTGTGTTGTGAGTCGTGCTGCTGCTTTAGTTCTGTCTAGGTAAACATGACTTAATGAGCTGTGATCGGTGTGTGGTTGTGTTGGTTCTGAAAATAGCCTCTGCAAAACAAGCGTTTTATTTGTAGAATATGAGAATCTGTGAAGAAGGAGTTGAAACAACAAAAAATGCTTCATGCACAGTCATTGCCTGGTCAAGAAAGCATATCAAATTTAATTTATCAGCTCTTTCACTATAGTTAAATATAATTCTAGAGATTCGGAGACATTAGACACATAAGATCCCCCTTCTCTCTTTTTTTTTTTTTTTTTTTACTTTCTATTTTTATTTCAGGGAAATTCTTTGGATTAGTAAATATACTTTGAAAAGGTTACCGAATGGTTGTGTCCAGCTAAGCATTAATTCCCAAAGCTGGTTCTGATTCCATATAGCCACGCATCAGATCAGAGAGTGGAAGAGAAGCATGCCAGGTTCAAAACTTGCTAGAAATGCGTAGTTGTGAGATTGTTTTCAAACAGTTTAATTTACTACCAGGCTTCTCGTCACAAATAAAGTATAGGTTTAGAGATTTTTTTTTTTAAATGTGATTTCCATTCTTGACAGATGACTTCATATTTGCGTGTTGCACATTGGTCCGGCAGGGTTTTTTAATGTTATAATAGCCATTGTGATACTAGATCAATGCAGCCTCTTTAGAAGGGTTTGTGATGTCCTTTTCCTCGTGTTATATGCTTTTCAGATTTCATTCTCTTCAATGAAAGCTCTCTTGCATCAATGAGACTTCAGTAAAATTATGAATATTTCCTTGCCCTTGAAAAGTTTCAAACATGCAAGCAAATAAACAAACCAAAAAAAGCAGATCAAAGTGGCAAGCTGCTGTTTAGAGTACCTGAACATAAACTGTACTGCCTACAAGCGTCATCTCTTGCAGTAGTCTTTCTGAGTACCTAAGGAATTCACATAAATGCATTGTATTTTTAAAAATTAATTTTATTTTTTAAATTTCTTGTAGCTATGAATAGTAATATCTTTCCAAATATCAGCTTAACACAGAGTGCGTTGGCTTGGGGCTTTAGCGTTAAGGTGACCTGCAGTGTATGATAGTGAAAAAAATGCAATTTTATTTTCTTAAGCACAAAGCAGGGTATCAAGTGCTACTTACTCTTGTATAAGAACAACATGCTGTGAGCTTAATTGCCTTTTCAAATGTGAAAATGTATCTGCAGATAAACTGTTTGGTTTTGGAGGCTGGAGAACTTTATTTCCTGGATAAAGTATATTTCCAAATATTTAAAAAAATAAACTTAGCTGTATAGACATTGCACTTGCTGGATGCTGGATGCTTGACATATTGAGAAGCATTATGTATGAGTTATATTTTTTTTTTCAAGGACTTGCTGTTTATTATATTTGAACCTTTGCAAAAGTCAATGCAGAGACACAGAGGATTTTGAAGGAACAGTGAGATCATAGGTAATTTGTGAGAGAAATACTCCCAAGAATGAGCTACCAGCTTTCAATTCATTGTTTAGATACATTGGTATACTCATTTACACTACAATATGTTGCTGGTGTTTTAGTTCTGTGGGTTTTTGTTGGTTTTTTTTTTGTTTTGTTTTGTTTGTTTGTTTACTTGTTTGTTTTGAATAGTTTGTGGAACTTCCTTAAATGACTTGAAGTCTATTAAGAACGTATTTGTACAGGAGTGTATACAAGATATTAGCATTATGGCTGTGTAGCTGTTGTTCTAATTCCATACTTTTTTCAGATGATATTTTTGTAACTTCTAGTTGCCTGTAGCTTTTGAATTTAAAAAAAAAAAAAAAAAAAAGCCTCCAAGAAGTCAATCATAAGGCATTCATTCACTTTAAGGATGCATGGCTTTCACCTTTGTATATCCTTCTGAAAATTTGTATTTACAAGTTTCAATATGCTTTTAGTCTGTGGAAGAAAATTGCAGAGCTCGGTATGTTGAAAGGCACTTAGCTGTGTTCATATTGAATATTAATGCCTATGTAGAACTGAAAGAGAAGTAGACATATGTGGCATAATGATCTCAGTCTTGAACTGTGTTAACTGTGTGAACTGTTCATGCTACCATTGACCAGTGTAAAACTAGGAGGTACATCTAGTGTAAGAGCCATTGTGCTTTTTAAAACTACACTTTATAACATACTGCCTCATCCAAGTAAGTATTGAGTAGAGATGTTCTTTGAAAACAATGAATGACTTTGAAAACAAAAAGACTTCAAAGAAGGCCTGCTTTTTCACCAGTTTTCATTGAATACATGGAAAGAGTGTAAAAGTAAATGTCTTTCAATGAAGATCTACCAGGAACGTGATAATAATCACCTTTTTCTCCACTTTTATTGCTTGACTCTTCTAATTACTTAATGGTAGTTGAGAGTTGGACGATCAGAAATATGCTCTATGTGTTGCAGCTTATTCTGTATTTGAAAAGAAATTCAACATGAACCTGAGCACTGACTCTTAGGTATATATTTTTTTCCCATTAATTTTCTTTCACTGTGGTACTGTTCGTGCCTTGTGTATTCACATGCTAACATAAAAATATTGATGGAACTGTGAGGTAGAACCCAGTGTAAATTTTTCTGAGCAGTATTCTGATTTTTCTGTCATGGTTGCTAGTTCTTATTTTGAGCTGTAGAGCAGAGGAATTCAATGATCATTTCTCGCAGCTACACTTAGAATAGTTCACTTTAGCTTAGATTTTACATAATGCTTTCTGTCTCAGAATCATTTTTACAGAGTTCTTCAGATTAGGTGCCAGAGACTCATTGCATTACTCAGTTATTAATTTCTTCTGGAGTGTGATTATTGCTTATAAACATCTTGAATCTCTCTAGAACAGTGTGTGGGGAAAAAAAATCTCTTATGCAGTTTATTTAGATCTTACTATAATTCTTTTTCTTGACCACTGTTTTTTGGTTTTGTTTTTTTTTTCCACTTAGGTATTCTATGTGCTTGATGGAGATGGAAAAAGATGAAAATCAAACTAGCTTCCTGGAGAAAGCTGAAGAAAGCAAATACGTAATGGAACTTTCCTACCTTAGAAGTGTGTTTTGAGCGCTCTTCCTAGACATCCTTCGTAAATATCGTAAATATTCTATATATCAACACAGGGACATGATTGGAAATCTGGTTTATCAAACAAGATACACTGGAAGAAACCTGCCTGGAATGTGACTGTGTTGTTTCTGAAAGCTTGTGAGAAAACGCTGTAGACGTCTATCTATTATTTATTAACCCTGCATCTTGATTCAGCTGCAGCAAACTAGTCTTTGAAGTGAATAGAAACAGAGCCCTTTTGGATACTTTTATTGAACATGACTCATGGAGAAGAGCTTGGCTCTGAGATGCACCAGGATTCTGTTGTTCTAACTTACCTAGAGGGATTACTAATGCATCAAGCAGCAGGAGGCTCAGGTACTACAGTTGACAAAAAGTCTACTGGGCATAGTGGAGAGGATCAAAACTTTAAGATTTCTGGAAATATATTTCCCAGCTGTCAAAGTAATGGTCCAGTTCTTAACACAAGTACATATCAGGGATCTGGCATGTTGCACCTCAAAAAAGCAAGGCTGTTGCAGTCTTCTGAAGATTGGAATGCAGCAAAGAGAAGGCGGTTGTCTGATTCCATTGTGGATTTAGACGGAAAAAAGGAAGCTTTGTTAGCTGGCATGGTTGAAAATGTGCCTAAAGGCAAACAGGATAGCACATTACTTGCCTCTTTGCTTCAGTCATTCAGCTCTAGGCTTCAGAGTGTTGCTCTGTCACAGCAGATTAGACAGAGCCTTAAGGAGCAAGGCTATTCCCTTAGCCATGATTCTTTACAGGTGGAGAAAGATTTACGGTGCTATGGTGTTGCATCCAGTCACCTGAAGACTCTACTGAAGAAGAGCAAAGCAAAGGATCAGAAGTTGGACAACAGCCTGCCTGATATAACAAAGAACCTGCCCAAAGAGAGGTTTATAGAATCTCCTCATGCAGTGCAGAGCGGACCTAAAGTAATAAATGAACCACTGTCATGTGCTGCAAGATTACAGGCTGTGGCAAGCATGGTAGAGAAA
This sequence comes from Chrysolophus pictus, assembly GCA_037305975.1. NCBI lineage: Eukaryota > Metazoa > Chordata > Aves > Galliformes > Phasianidae > Chrysolophus > Chrysolophus pictus. The sequence continues at coordinate 97,611,079 of CM074576.1, forward strand.
CGATCTAGTCCTGCTGCTTCACCGAAGCCCAGCGTAGCATGCAGCCAACTAGCTTTACTCCTTTCAAGTGAAGCTCACTTGCAGCAGTACTCCAGGGAACATGCTTTAAAAGCACAAAATGCAAATCAGATAGCAAGTGAGAGACTTGCAGCTATGGCCAGATTACAAGAAAGTGCTCAAAAAGATATTGGCCAGTTCAGTTTAGCAAAAGGAATGACAAGCCATCTCAATGGTCAAGCCGGATCATCAACCAAAATGGTATCTAGCAAAAGCAATATGGCACCGTTTCAGAGTTCAGTGGGAATCACACATACACCACCCAAAAATGTGGGATTCAAAAATAACTTGGAAAGGAATAACGTGAAAACCTCTCCCAGCAACAGTTTGCTCTTACATCTCCTGAAAAGCCAGAATACCACCAAACAATTAAAAGGGCACGAACAGAGTGAGAGAGCCAGCATTTTTGAAGAGAGCAGCACACCAACAACTATTGATGAGTATTCAGACAACAATCCTAGTTTTACAGATGACAGCAGTGATGACGATAGCTCCCATTCTAATTGTCTTCCTATAGACTTATCTTTTAAACAGAGGACAGACAAACCAGACGCAGGTCCACCTGCATCACTGGATAACCTGACTCAGTCCTTGCTTCATAGCTGGGATCCAAAAGTTTCCTGTCCGGAGAACAAGGAAGACAAAGACACTCCGAAGGCTTCTAAGCTGAACCCCCATCAAAAAGTAACACTACTTCAGCTGTTACTTGGGCATAAGAGTGAAGAAAAAGTAGACAAAAGTAATGAGCCTCAGGGACCACACAGTGCTGCTGATGTGGCAAAATTCACTGTACAGACTGGTAAAAGGACTCCTGTTACTGACAGTCCCAATGCAAATCGAATGACTCCACTAAACACTCCGCCTTTGCTTGCTTCTACAAAAGCAGACTCTCCTATAAATCTCTCTCACCAATCATTAGCCATCAAGCGTAACTCACCATCGTTTGCCTGCAGCATCCAGCCAGACAGGCTGGTGAATCCTGCATCTAAACATTTGATAGACCTTTCAAAAAGCAAAGAAATTCAAGGAGCTAAGCTGAGCAGAAATGACAGTCCACAAAACTCTTCGGCTTTCAGTGCCAGCAAACTGTTGCAGAATCTTGCTCAGTGTGGTATGCAAACTTCCATGTCAAGTGAAGAACAAAGATCTGGCAAACATCTGCTAGTGGGGAACACAGATAAACCTGTAGGCTTGATTGATAGATTGAACAGCCCTCTGCTTACAAATAAATTAAGTACACACGAAGAAAATAACAAAATATTAAGTTGTCAGCCTGTACCCACTGAACAAGGACTTCCAGGTTCGGAAATAGAAAATCTCCTTGAAAGGCGTACTGTCCTTCAGCTGCTTCTGGGAACTCCCAATAAAGGTAAAAATGAAAAGAAAGAGAGGGTGCTTTTAAGAGATGAAAGTTCTCAGGAACAGAGAGATAAGGCTTTGAATGAGCAAATATTGACAGTGAAAATAAAAACTGAACCATCTGAAGAATCAAATGTCCCTTATAATTCAAATGCACAACAAATAAGAGAGTGCAAGGGTAACAAATTTCAAGGATTTGTTCATTCGCTACAGAGAAATACAGCTGCTTCTCCAGCATCTGAGGAGATGAAGTCTGAGCCTCTTTCACCTCAAGATTTTTCTTTTTCCAAAAATGGCCTGCTAAGTAGATTGCTGACACAGAATCAAGATAGTTACCCTGCAGATGAGCTGGACAGAAGTCACCAAAACAATGAGCTGACACACCTGGAATCAAAGAGTCTTTGCACAGTACCGAAGAAAAGGAAGCTTCACACTGAGCCTTTGGAAAGTCCGTTAAAAAAGATGAAAACTAATGCGTCTCATGTTGCAAACAATCATGTTTCTCCTGCAGAGGCACTGTATGGGCCTTTGCTAAACCAGCAAGAACTGAAATTCGGCAGAAGTGATTCAGAATTTAAATATGCTGTAAGTCATGGTTCAAATAATGAAACTGATAATAGGAGTTGGTCTAGAGATAGTAAAGGCTTTAATGTGTTGAAACAACTGCTTCTCTCAGAAAACTGTGAGAGAGACCTGTCACAACATAGGAATAACTTACTAACTGAGGGCAAGAAAAAAGGAAACAAAAGCAATGCAACAATTAATAAACCCGAATTCAGCATTTCTTCTGTAAATGCATTAATGGGAAGTCCTGTGCAACAGAGCAATTGTGTAGATCACAGAACATTTCAGTATCCGGTAAAAAGTCCTGCCAGTTCCCCCTTCCCTGAACATCTGGGGAGACTTGAACCTGACCAGTTTAGTATGTGTCCCATGCCCAGTGAGAAAGGTCCCATTAGATGGGTGATCACAGGTATGGACAAGAATGATTATGAAAAAGACTCTCCGAGACTGACCAAAACCAATCCGATCCTGTACTACATGTTACAGAAAGGCGGCAACTCTATTAGTAGCCAAGAAGCACATGACAAAGAAATTTGGAACGAACCATCATTTACCGATAGTTCGACTCGTGTTACAATCAAAGAGGAGCTGACATCTGATGGAGAGCTTAAAACTCCTTTTAGTAACTCAAGAAGCCCTTACAGCAGCCATATGGGAAATAAGACCTCTCATCAACATGGTGTGAATGGAGAAGTGCATGGACTTCTGGAAAAAGTGCTAACAATCAAAAAAGAGCCGGAATAAACTTCAGCCTCGTCAAGGAGTTTACAATCTGTGGTTTTGAGTCTTTGTTTAAAAAAAAAAAAAGAAAAAAAAAAACATAAAAAGAGTACGAACTTGACTACTGTACAAATTGAGCATGATTTTAGAAAAGCATGGTCTAATTGAAACATGTTTTCATTTGATAAACTTTTTATTTTTTTGGTGATGTTATTTAAAATACATGTAGATAAAATTTGCTTTACTATAGATTGTCACGAGAAAATTAGAAAGGTTGTAATTTGTACAAGACATTTCTGTATGCATCAAATTAAGTTATGAGTACTCTTTGATCAGAGTCTTACTTGGATTTGCAAGTCTTTGGTATAACATAAAGTGTAAGCGTACAGCCTAGGTGGTGGTAATGCTGCGTTTCCTCCCTTTCCTGTAAAATAATCCTTATTTTTTTGGAAGCCTGAGCATAGAGACAGTGTACTTTTCTTGGAATGTTTAATATGCTTTGTGAAATTTTATGAATAACTTTAAAGAAATGGAGCAGTCCGTCCAAGGTATTAATTCATCACGTTGGAAAAACCCATGTCAGTGTTAATAATTGAATTGCACTGAAATGTAATTTTTAGTGCTTCCAAAGTTTTTATTGTTATTTTTAAATCTTTTTTGTGGTCCTGACAGAATAGTGGTGTAAAATCTGTTTTTCTTCCTTGCCCTGCTTTTGACGAAGGCCTTCCTCAGAATCCTTAGCCATACTTACGAACTCCTAGCTACAATTAAGGGTTTGTTCTAGGTTTTTGTATATTGTGCAAGTATCACATCAGTCTTCTGTCGGTACATTCCTGTCACTGCCCTCCTTGAAAAGGGAAAGTCAAAATGCCTCTTGGAGTACTGTGTTTCGTCAAGCATAGCACATGATTTGGTGAGGAAAATGGTGGACAGTTTGTGAGCCAGATAGTCAGATTGTTGCTTCCTGAACAAGAGAATGCCAGCTGTGCTCAAGCAGCACATCAGACTTCCACTCGAGTACAGAATAGAATTTTTCATTAAAAACGTGTTGGCCTCTTCCTATGACTAGGAGAGAGAATCCATATTCTGCCAATATTTATTACTCTCTGAACAGCTGATGCATGGTTCAATGCACTGCCTTTTCTCTGCAGAAAATCTGGTTTCAGAATAATTTTTCAGGTTGCACTGAGGATAAAATTGTGGTTTTGTCATGTTTTGTAATGGATAGTGGGATATGTCTCAGAAATCCTCCTCTGCCCTTTTCCTCAATCCCCACCTGTGCTGTGATTTGTAACATCTGGCAGTATCAGTCTGAGATGGGAGTAACTGAAAATTGTGGTCAAAGCTGAGACACCTTAGAAGAATTGCTGACTGGGGAAGCGCCAAGCAGCGCTATTAACGCTGTCAGTGTTAACTCCATTTGGAGCCCTTACTACTCATGGGAGAGGAAGAGGACGAAATCTGGCTCTAAATTACGCACATTAATAGTTTGGCTGAACTTTTTACTCCCCTGAAAAAATGTTCTCTGTAGCTTTCAATATCATTTCTAATTCCCTGTGTTATCAGAAAACAGCTTAGCAGTTGGTTTGCACAGATAATGAAAGCCACACTTGTGTTTTAATATTGACCATTTTCACCACAGAGAGCTGATGACATGACAAAACTGCTATTTCTTCTTCTCATTTCATGTTTGCAGAAATGAGTGATGGGACATTTTGCTCTTTTCCTTTCTGCTTTTGTTGCAGAGACCCTTTTCCAAGCCTTCTGGCTTGCTTAGGCAGAGAGAGAAAGTCCCCTTCTCCTCCTCTGCCCACCACCCAGGGTCCCTTCTTTGTATTGCAGTCTCTGCTGAAAGGGACTCTCTGCCAGCTGGAAAATGCACCACAATTCTGTGAGGCCTCCTGTGGATACCTTCTTTTAGGGAACACAAATATTTGGCAGTATCCAGTATAAAACATTCCCCCTGGTTTATATGAGAAGTAACAGAGCAACTTAAAGATATATTTTTATGTTATTTGGGTGAAGCGTAATATATTAATGGGCTGTAGAAAGAAGATTTATATTTTAAAACCTTCACGCAAATCTAATATCATTTTAAATGTCATTGTCTGAAGTATAATATAGAAATAAATTTTGTCTTTAATATTTGCATTTATAAGTGGCCCGATGACTACTCAAATGTCTCCTAGAGTAATCATTAACGAGATAAAGTATATTTTGCATTGACAGTAGAAATGAATTCTTTTTGTATGAGTCAACCCAACAGAAATATTTTAAAAAAGATGGTATTTGTTCCATCCGTTAAATGTCTCTTAAAGTCTTAATTGATTATTTTTCTTGAAACAACGTGTAAATAGCTAGGAAATATATACAATAGAGAATAATAGATGATCCCCAGAGTAAATACAGGGCTATAATTTACTTGAAGGGCTCCTCAGAAAAACGCGGCTTCAGTGGACGTGTATGAATGAATGTGTTTTGTAAAACAAAGTTCTGATGAAAAGTAGAAGAAAAAGTCTAACTAACCATAATGAAAAGTAACGTTGGAGTCTAGGAGCATGCTTACCTATGTATTTATTCTATGGTAGTCTATTGTTGTAATATATACTTTTGAACATTTAGTTTTTAAAGTTTTATAAAACATTTAAGTTAAAATGTTAAGTTTGACCAGTTAATGATTTAGCTTTCTTTTAAATGGAGTTAATGAAAGGGTATTGCAATTCTCACAGGTGTCAGTAAATTATAAAACACAAGAATTTAATTTCAGGTCACGAAGTTCATAAAAGAATCTTGCCTGTTGTGGACATTACAATCTGAAAGCAGTGTACAGCATAAAGATGAGGCCCTTGAGAGGAAAGGGCTTGCTAACTTAATGCTGCTCTCCAGTTAGCTGCTAAGAGGGCAAGTCTTTTATGCTCAATTCTCCAGTGCCACTGATGTTACTGCTCCCTAGGGAAGAGAGTTCTTTTTCAAAATCTGCCCCATCCACACTTACAGCCTTTTAACCTGAGGACAGAAGACTTTTCCATCCTTTTTTTATCTTACAGCATGGGATGGGTGAGTAAAAAGGAGTCCCCATTGTCATGCTTGGGGAGTTTTCCCTCTCCGTTGTTCCACCAAAAAAGGGAGATATGGAAGTTGGCTTTGCTGCACCAGCAGAAGGATCAGTCAGGTTTGGCCGCATTTTTCCAGGCAACTCAAAAGATCCTTGATTTCCCCCAGTCCTGTGGGATGAGTGAGAAACCAAGGACATCTGCTGAGTAGCACTCGGTGACCTCAGAACACCAGTCTGCTTGGTTCAGTAGATATTTACTGCTAGGATAGCTGTCCCCAAAATGCTCCCTCAGCCTGTGAGAGTGGAGGCTTCAAAGATAGGTCTGCTAGCTCAGGAGGGTGATATTTCAGCTAGGTCTTCAGACTGTGGGCTTGAAGAGGATCAGGGCCGTGTCAGAGACAGGCAGCAGCAGCTGTGTAGGTGAGAGGTGCAGGACTGTTAGGTGCAGCCACTTGAGCTCACCGTCAGACAAGGGAGGAGATGATGCTGCATCTGGAAATGGATGAGACTGCTGGGGGAAAGCTGCCTCCACCTCATGGAGCAGTGAAGAAGCGAGTTAGGAATGTGCACGCTACTTAAAGTTGTAGCTGCATCCCCTTGAGACTTGTACCAGAGTCAACTTTAACATTCTGTAACTCAGAACAGCTGCAGCGGCAGCAGCTGGGTTGCCAAGTGCCCTGTGCCTTGCTCGAGGTTGGACCTACAGGCCGCTTCATCCGCTGCGTTAGTGTAGCACTCAGGCTAGGCAGATTTGGGGTTTGACTTGTAATTGCCACACAGTTATGCCTTTTGTTTCCAGAGGGAAGTGTAAGGGACCGAGAGAACCAGATTTCCAACATCTCTGCTGCCAAACGTGAGGAAATGACAGGAAGGTGACACACGACCACAGAATCAGAGCTGTGTTGCTGGAGGGCTTCTGCACTGATACCGCTTAACCTGTCGGCGCAGTTTGAGAAGTTTATAACCATTGTAAGATCAAAAGGGAATTCAGCCATAACTTTCACTTTTCTTAGCCATTTGCTCTTAGTAATGTTTTTAAATTTTTAATTTACGAATCTTTTTAAAAGAAAGAAATGAGTGGTTTAAATTTACCCTGTTAAATGTTGGTGAAAGTATTACAGCTCTCATTGACGTCAGTGACATGATATTACCAGTTTGTTCTCTGCCACATCTTACAGAGGAGTAAGCTGGTAAGTATATATTATATATATTTATATATAATGTAAATAGATTGACTTGTTACACCTATAATATGTTGAAATTGGTTTTTAAAAGGTGATGTAAATAGTGGTTTCCTTAATGAAAAATACATATTTTGTATTGTTCTAATGCAAAGGAAAAAGAAAAAACGAAACCTTTTAATCTTTTTTGTTATGTATATTCCATGTATAAGTGTAAATATGATCACATAGGTTTAAAAACTTTTGCATGTATGTATACAGTTGCAAGTCTGGAAGAATGTATAGAAAAATACTTTTATTTAAAGTTGTGATTACCTGCTGCATGAAAAGTGCATGGGGGACCCTGTGCATCTGTGCGTTGGCAAAAATGTCTTAACAAGTCAGGTCAGTTCAAAACACAACAGTATTCCACTTCTGGACATGACTTCTGCTGTGGTATTTTAGCTTTGTGAAAGAATGTGCTTCAAATCAAAAGGGTCTGGGGAAAAAAAAAAAAAAATGCAAACCTACTTTTAAAACATGAAGTACTCATACAACTGTAATCAGTCATGTAAGTTCAGGATTCCATTCTGCGTAACAGATATTGTACCGGGACTATTCCATTGCTGTAAAACAAAGGAATATTGATTTTCATTGTCATACATAAGGATTTGGGATTTTACCACAACCAATTTTATTGTGATGTGTTTTCAGTAATTTATCTAACTGGTCTCATTTTTTTATTAGAAATTAATTTCCTCATGTGATGTCACAAAACTGTACATACTGCAGTGTGAAGTTTTTTTAAATCTTTCAGTGTTTACTTCCTGCAGAAGATTTGAATAAATGAGAAAAATGCATTGTCTCGATGGTTTTAAAATCTGCTTTATTTCATGGGTCATGTTGTTATCGGAGTGCTACTGGGCTCTTTGCATCAATGCTATTAATATACATTTACAACAACAAACATATCTCAAGATGCTTAGGGGGGCACACTTTTCAACAAGGCCGCTGACTGGAAACACATCCATGGAGCTGGAAATGAAGCTCTTAAATCAGATTAGGAGCTTTACTTTTTTTTCAAAGCGCTCTATTATGTTTTATCCAGATACCGTTCTTCCTTATTAACCTGAAATCAGCAACCATAAACTGGAAACCTTTAAATGAGAATTTTCATGTGAAAATTTGTTTAAGCAAATGTTGAAACTTCTTCAGATTGCCTGGGCAGGGCAGAAAAGGTGTGCTTTCCAATTAAAATCTGCTTTGGCCCACATCACAGAAAGGACTTTTCAGTTGTGTTAATCTTCAGTTCTTAAACAAACGTAGAAAAATGAACATAACTTGTCTGTGGAGACTGTACAAAGATTCAGCAGTGTATTTGTGTCATATAGTGCTGCTTTTAAGTTGGGTTATGACACTAGCACATTTGGTAGGTTGCAACATTGGTGTAAGTGGTGCTTCTCCAGAGAATTTTTATTTGAGATACGTAGGCACACTGTCCAGAATTGTATAGTTGCAAGCAAGCAGTTGGGTCATGTCTGTCTTAGATAACAATAACAGTGATTTTCATGTATCATCCTTTGCTTTCTCATCTCATCGGACAGAGATAAACATGCATTGGGTTCTTTGGGAGCTTTCTGGTGAGTATAAATTGTAATCCATAAATTTAATCTAAAAACAATAATTCCAACTCCATAGAATTCGGGTAGGTTTTCATAAGGTATGTGGCTGAGCATTTTGATTCACTATCAGAGATGGAATAGGATTCAGATACGGGCTGTCTTTAGGATCTGTTTGGATGTGTTGTCTTAAAGTATGTGGGAAGTGGCTACAGCACCAGGCCTGCTGGAGTTCAAGAAGTGTTTAGACAATGCTCTTAGACATAGGGTTGATTTTGGAAGTGGTCCTGCATGCAGCCAGGAGTTTAACTCGATGATCCTTGTGGGTCCCTTCTAACTCAGGATATACATGAACCTACGTATAATGCCACCAGGGATATTCTGCTGTGCTTTGGAGTGAAAAGATCCTTTCACCTACCTTCTGCTTAGCCTCTCTGTGAGTAGCCTTGCACCTATTTCAGAGATGAATGGCTAAGCCAAAATACAGCCACATCAAAATGCAGTATGCCTAAGGAGCCAATCTAGTCTTCTAATGGCAGTGCAGCTGGGAAGTAATTTCTGAAATACATGTGTCCTCGCTGGCTTACTTCATTTAATTTTGATTCTATCAGTCAAATAAAAACAATGTGTCTTTATTTCTTATGAAAATGTCCTAGAGCAGTTTCCTCGGGGCACCTGAATATCACCTTTTTCTTTTTTTTTTTTCATTACTCTGGATGAGTTCAGGCTCTCGTAATTTCAATATGCTTATTCAGGATGTACTGTTAACACCACATAAACCTTGTTTTATGTCTACCAGAACAAACAGGCCTGTGGAGCTGAACGTATGGTATGCTAAACAGCTTTGGAGTGATGAGAATGTTGAATGGGTGTAAATATTCTAAGAGGAACCTCACTCCAAGTGAGCATTCACAACATTTGCGTAGTGATTCATGATAAACTGCTCAAAAATGCCTCAAACCGCTAGTGAACTTTTGCAGGCAGACCCATGATTGTGCAGAATCTTCTTGATCTTTGAATGCACAACAGGTGCATGTGATGTTGGCAATTTATCACAAAACAGCCTCTGGATAAAGAAATGAAAGTTTTTGCTTCAGAGATTTAAAAATGAGGGGAAAAAAGTAGCAACCTGCTTGCACAGGACTCAGCAGTCCTATCTAATTCTCCTCAGTGAAACTTGCATTGTGGGCACCAAGGATGGGTGCTGAAGTTCAATAAGACCTGGTGCTGGGTCCTGCGCTTTGGCCATAACAACCCCAGGTGACACTACAAGCTTGGGGTAGAGCGACTGGATCACTGTGCAGAAGAAAAGGACCTGGGTTGGTTGATGCTCAGCTGAGCATGAGCCAGCAATGTGCCCAGGCGGCCAAGAAGGCCAATGGCATCCTGGGTTGTATCAGAAATAGTGCTGCCAGTAGAAGCAGGTAAGTGATCATCCCTCTGTACTCAGCACTGGTGAGGCTGCACCTCAAGTACTGTCTTCAGTTCTGGGCTCCTCACTGCAAGAAAGACACTTGAGACCAGGGTGCATGTCCAGAGGAGGGCAGTGAAACTGGTGAGGGGTCTGGAGCACAGGCCTTATGAGGAGCACCTGAGGGAACTGGGATTGAGAGAGTCTGACTGAGAGATTCTGGAAAAGAAGAGGCTGAGGGGAGACATTATTGCTATCTACAGCTACTGAAAGGAGGTTGTGGTGAGGTGGGGGATCAGCCTCTTCTCCCATTAAACTAGAAGGAATAGTCTCAGGTTGTTCCAGGGAAGGTTCGGGTTGGATATTAGGAAAATTTTCTTCTCTAAAAGAGTGGCCAAGAACTGGAATGGGCTGAACAAGGTGGTGGTTAAGTTACCGTCCCTGGAGGTGTCCAAGAAACATGTTGATGTGGTACTGAAGGACATGGTTTAGTGGGTGAAATATTGATGGTGGCTGGATGGTTGAACTGGATGGTCTTGGCAGTCTTTTCCAACCTTGGTGATTCTATGATTCTATGACTCGGATAGTAGATTATATGCAGGTCTGTGCATTGTGAAAGCCTGTATCAGCAGAAAAACCTTTTGTGGTGGTAATACAGTAGTCATTTACAAATAAAACTGAAGCAAATGATTCTTCATTGACCTTAAACATTATCAAGAAACATGAGATTTTTGAAACATGAGATTTATGAAACATAGAATACTATGAAAATATTTTTCTGTATAGCATTGCTCAGCATCTTAGAGATGTGTAACACACCTGTGGGAATGTCTGTAGGGACTCAATATGCACCTTTAGCAGTGGCTAAGACATGCAGGTGATAACTGTCAATAGGATTTTATTTTCTTTTGATTATCAGAGTGTCTGAGAGGGAGCATGGCACAGACTCAGGGCATAAAAATCCCTCTCTGCTGGTAAATATCAATGCAGCTAATGAAGGAGCATATGCTGATCTGAGCTCACACAACCCACTTTGTGTTTGCTTTTTAAGGGCTGCCTCCTCTTAACGAATAATGAGATTTTTCACTTTTTCCAGATTACTTTTCTGATTAACCTACTCAGAATGTAACTGAATGCAAAACAAACATTATTGGTTTGCTGCTGTGCCCTTTAGATAAGTGTGATGCCTGCCACTTTTACCACAATTAAACTCAGCATGTACTTTTGGTGCATCTCTTCCTTTGGAAACATGGAAAAATAGCTCCCTGTCCTACTCTCTAAGCTAGATGGGGCTTCATCACCCCAGCCTTTACTGCAGCTGTTAGTTTTTAAGTTACACCTTTGCATGCTAAGAAACTGAAAATTTCTTTTCAGACCTCAGAGGTAACTTAGAACTTATGTAGAATCATAGAATTACTTGAGTTGGAAGGGACCTTTAAAGGCTCTCTAGTCCCACTCTGCAATGAATAGGAACACCTGCAGCTAGACTGGGTTGCTCAGAGCCCTGTCCAGCCTGACCTTGATTGTTTCTGAGGATGGGGCATCCACCACCTCTCTGAGCAACCTGCTCCAGTGCCTTACCAACCTTACTGTAAAAAACTTCTTCTTAATGCCCAATCCAAATCTCCTCTCTTTTAGTTTGAAACCATTTCCCCTTGTCCTATCCCAACAGTCCCTCCTTTAGATTCTGAGAGGTCGTTATCAGGTCACCTCAGAACCTTCTCAAGGCTGAACAGCCCCAGCTCTCTCAGTCTGACCTCATAAAGATGTTCTATCCCTTGAAACATTTTTGTGGCCACTCATCTGGATGCAGTCCAGGTCTGTGTCTCTCCTGTACTGAGAACTCCACATCCAGATATAGTACTCCAGGTGAGGTTTCACCAGCACACAGCAGAGGGGCAGGATCACCTCCCTTGATCTGCTGGCCATGCCTCTTTTGAAGCAGCCCAGGATACAGTTGGCTTTCCAGGCTGTGAGAGCACATTGCTGGCTCATGTCCAGCTTCCCATCCACCAGTACCCCCAAGACCTTTTCAGCAGGGCAGTGCTCCACCTTTACATGGCCAAGCTTGAACTGATACCAGGGGTTGCCACAAGCCAGGTGCAAGACCTTGCACTTGGATTTGTTGAAACTCATGAGATTCACCTGGGCATGAGTCTGTCTTAGTCTCTCTGGATCGAATCCTGTCCCTCGGCCATGTCAGCCACACCACAGAGCTTGGTATCATCCACAAGCTTGCTGAGAGTGCACTCAATCCCACTGTTGATATCATTGACAAAAATGTTAAAGAGCACTGGTGCCATTACCAACCCCTGAGGGACACCACTTGTCACTGATCTCCATCTGGACCTTGAGCCATTTCTGAGTATGATCTCAACCAGTTCTTCGTCCATCAAACTGTTTACCCATCAAATCCACATCTTTCCAATTTGGGAGAGAAGGATGTTGTTGGGTTATATGTCAAAGGCCTTAATTAAAGTCCAGACAGATGACATCAGTGGCTCTTCACTTGTCCACCAACATAGTTATGCCATCATAGAAGGCCACTAGGTTGGTCAGGTAGGACCTGCTCTTGGTGAAGCCATGTTGATTATTCCATATCACCTCCCTCTCTTTCATTTGCCTTGGTATAACTTTCAGGAGGATCTGTTCCATGCACTTCATTGGCACATGGGTGACGCTGATGGGTAAGTAGTTCCATGGGTCATCTTTTCCACCCTTCTTAAAAATGACTTTGTTATTGCCTTTTTCAGGGGATCTCACTTGGTCGCCATAACTTTTCAAATATCATCAAGATTGGCTTGACAACTATGTCATCCAGTTTCTTCAGGACTTTGTGATGCATCTCATTAAGATCTGTAGACTTATGGATGTTCAGGTTCCTCAGGTGGCTGTGAACCTGATCTTCACAATGCGAGAGGGGCACTGTACCCCCAGTTCCCATCTTCTTAACCATCCACTCAAGGACTGTGTGTAGAACAGTTGCTATTGAAGATTCAGGCAGAAACGCTGTTGATATCTCAGCCTTCTCTTTGTCTGTTGTTACCGACCTGTCTGTGTTGCTCACTGGGGAGGGTATGGCCTCCTGGACTTTCCTTTTCTGGTTGATGTACCTATAGAAGCCTTTCTTATTCTTCTTTGCACCTCTTGTCCAGTTCCAGTTGGGCCTTGATCTTCCTGATCCCATCCCTATACAGTTTAGCAACATCACTATACTTCTCCCAGGTTACCTGTCCTGCTTCTACTGCCTGTTTGCAGTTTAGCCATACCAGACTCTTACCTTCCTTTCATGACATCCTGCACCTGAGGATGAGAGCTCTTCTGCCCTAAGGAAAGTGTCCTTAAAGATCTGCCAGCTCTGCTCCGCTCCCTTGTCCTTGAGGACAGATTCTCAGGGGAAACTGCAAAACAGCTGTGGGTCGCCACTGGGACACTGACACCTCCATTTTGTGCCGTCAATTCTTTGTCTACACGTTTGTAGACAAAAGATAATACCACTGTATTACAAGCAAAATACCATTGTTTTACAAACTCTGCCAGACTGGAACCCACACTTAAGTCTCACTGCCAGTACCAAGGAGGACAGTAAGAGGTGAACAAGCTATTTTGGAGCTGCTTGTTCTGGTGCTTGGCCAGTCATATGCCGTAACTTGGGAGAAGCTTTCCCAAGAGTTTCTGAAGGAAGGAAGTTCCGCCAATACTTTGGCCATCAGAATATTGCAACTTTTTTTCCCCAAAATGTTTTATTCATATTTGGTTCTGAAGAATAACCCTTGTTTTCTTTTAAGAAATCTGTGTGAGTTTCACATGCATTACAGTACTCTGCACGTGAGTTGCCTTTGGTCACACAGGAAGTCTGTGTTGCTTCACTTGCTGTGCACTTCAACAGTGCTTGAATGTGTCTGCAGAATTGTCCTGTGTGTGTGCTGTGGCAAAGCACAAACTGCCCATCTCGTGGGCCGCTGTTAATGCGAGGAGAGGGGGAAGAAAGAGAGGAAAGAGGTTAGCAAGCTATAACGATGTTATTCCCAAAGGCCTTTTATGTTCAAATCCCACACCCCATCAGTGTGGTTGCAGAGAGGAAATCTTTATCAGCATCTGAAGCAAGAATTGGATAAATCCAGGAAACAAAAGCCTCACGTATCTATTCATGCCATAGGTAATAAACTATTCGTAGTCCAGTTTCACCGCTTACATCTTAAAACATATGGAAGCTTTTTACTTACTTCCTCGTAGAAAACACAAATTTGGCTTTGCCTTATATTTTGTTGTACAGAAGTACAAAAGGCTGTTTGGTTGGTCTGAAAGTAGGCTTGAAACTCGAAAAGAAATTAGTTTAGCTAATCCCTGCATGTAGTAATTCTTTCTCTCATACTAGCAAATGTTAACTTTTGTGCTATTTTTTCCCTTCCTCTTCCCTACTATTTTCAGTCCTTTCATCTTATTTTTAAACTATCCAGTCGCCCAGTCATCACTTATGAATGGCAGAAAATGCAAGAGGAAAAAGTATATATATTTTTAGACAAAAACCTGCTTTGAAATATGCACTTGTCTAAGGTATTACAGTATAACTATGCTGAGTATTGCATCCTGCTCTCTCCTACTGACAGCATCCACCCAAGGCATTGTGTAATTCCTGTGCAGTAAGAGAGGTGATGACCTGTAACAACATCTACCCCCAGTATCTTTCCTTGCCTTTAGAGCTCTGCTTACTGTGGTAGAAAGAAGCAAAGTGCAAGTGACAACGCCAGTTGGTTTGTATTTTTTTCTACCAAAAATGTTGGGATTTAAAAGTGACACAGAATAAAAGGTACAAGGATGGAATAAGAGAGAGTAGGGATATGAAGAACGAGAAAGAGAGAGTCACTTGTTATTTTTCTTTGAACGTGTCCTCAGCACAATCTAGCTGGCTGCCTGTGGCCTGCTCCTGTGCTGTGCCACCACCTGCTTCCCAGAGGACACAGCAGCGGTGCGGCAGTGGTTGCTCCCCATGGGCAGGTGCTGCCGTGTGTACGAGAGGTGATGCAGAGAGCTGCGGGCTGCTGGCGGCCACTCGCTGCTCACAAAGCCTCGGCAGCTGCTAAGGGATCAAGAAGGCACTGAAATCCTCCGCTGAAAAACTTGAACAGCCCAAGAGCCATCCCAGATTTCTTCATGGCATAGGTTTGTAGTCATTAATTTAAAAGCAAAAGGAATAATGGTCTGGAAGCGGACAGCAGCTATTGTGCTGAATCTTTCAAGCTTTCATCAAAGGTCTAAGGATAAATCCCAGTTACATAAATAGATGACTTTTCTTTTTATATCCAGTGGCTTCCGTGGATTTTTTTTCATTGTTGTTCTCCCACATCTGCTTAGCACTTGAAAACTTCATTCACTTTGGTAAGAAAGGCATTATTGCCATCTTCTTGTCATCTTTGTTTTTCTTCTTACATAAACACCGATGCTGTGCTCATGCTAGAAAAAGACGGCTCAGCACCCCCTGTTTGATTTCAAACTACATCTGTAATGTGCCACAGGTCTGTGTGCAGAATGTTTCCTGTACAAGACCAGGAACCTCCTGCTTGGAACAGAAGCCTCCTCTGACCTGGCTGCATGCTGCCCGTTGCCATTGGAGTGATGTGGGATACCGAGCGCTGTATACATTTCTGCCTAGTTCAGTTCTTACATCTCTCAGTTTGGATCAAGGGGATACGGAGATTTTTGGCAGTACAAACACAGCATAGGCTGCAATAGTAGCAGCTGGCTTCCAGACATTCATGATCTTCATGTTACCCTGCATAAAAGGCAAAGCTGTGCCAGGTGCCACTCTCTGAGCATATGCCCAGTTAGCCCAAAGCAAACATGATTGTTCTGGAGATATTTGTTTTGATGTGGGATGTGACTACCTGCATTGTGGACCATGCTTTGCAGGAAACCAGAGGACTCAGTGTACGAGGTCAAACTCTTGAGTAGTGTAGCAACACCTGCATCTACAGGGCAGAGTAGAGCCCTTTTATCTCTGAGCAGCTGTGCTCAACATTTGGAGTTTGCTCACTTCCTCTGCTTGGTGCACTGTTAGATTTTTCTGGACTGGGAGCCACGAAAAAAAGAATTGGATGAACAAGAATGGCACTTGTGGGGATAAATCCAGTCCCTGGAGTGAGCACCCCAATCAGAAGCTAGTGAAGAAAAAAGCCTCAACTTCTGTCATATGGGATCTGGCAGTGGCTAAATGAGGCACCAAGAAGGGGCCACAATAGATGAGTTCTGCTGGCTACTGCTGCTTGGTGTGGTGGAATGTCCACAGTGCCAGCTGAGTAGATGGTAGCATCCTGAGCCCTGAGGGAATGATGCCAGGGTTGGACTTACTGAAAAAGTCCAGGGTAAAATGGAGCTGCAGGATAAGTGATGTGGTACCAGGATGCCTTGCCATAGCTTCTGAGCAAGGATGTTACAGAGTCAAAAAGATACAGCTCCTGTAAAAACCCAAATCCCTATTTACTGGTTTTTTTTTTCCATAGTAGAAATTACAGCTGCTACATCACTCTTTTCTCAAGGTCAGCAGCCATCACTGAATTCTTTTTGCCATGAGCAAGGATCGCTGAGTAGTTCTTACTACAGTATTGGAAAATAAAGAGAAGGAGTAATGTAAATCAGGCTGTCTGCACTCTGTCACGACTGGCAGCATTAACTGCCACCATCCTCACCAGGTGAGGACAGTCACCAAACTGATTCACAACTCACAGGTTTGTGTTGTAATTGACTGTAGGTTTTCATTAGATTTCATGTGGACATATGGTCATGTCGAGAGTTCTCTGTTAAGCAGGCCTAAAAAGACTTTACCTTGTTTTAGGGAGAGTTTAGTGCTAGTGGAGTTGTATGTGGACCTAAGATAAATAAGAGGATATCAATTGCCCTATATCAAGTTTTGTTGTGTTAGAATGCACAGCTTGTGATTTGGCCCTGTTGCACAGAATACCTAAATGTGAAGATTGTCGTCGGTTGGGAAAATCCCTAGATATGATGGAAGTGCTGTGCTCTGGTAGCCTGTCAGAAATGTCTTTGCAAGCAAAGGATCACAGACCACAAGGCTCCTGTCTCTTTTGCTTCCTGTCTCTGCAGCACTTTTTTAAACTGCACTCTGCAACTCTTCCGTTGCTTTGGTCATCTCACCTGGGATCCTGGAGTAAAAGTAGGTTAAAATGTGCAGGCAAGAAAAATATTTTGGAAATACAACTCAATTACAAGGCACTAAATGAGCAAGTTTAAAAGCTAGTGAGGATAAAGAAAATGTTCAGTAACCGAGAGAGTAGCTGAGGTGAAAGCAGGGTAGCAGCAGTGATTTTTACCTGAAACCCAAGGAAGCTGACCCCAGGCATGCAGCTGCATTGCAGATATAACCCCTAATAGGCTTGGACAAGCAAATAAGACCTTGCAGCAGTGAAAGAGCCCTATTGTGATTATATCAGCTTGTGAGAGCTTGATGTCTGTTTTTTCTCAGCTGGGCTACACCTTACTGCATTTTCCCCAGCCATAAAGCTCTTTCACTTAGGCTTAGTTCCAGTGCTCAAGATTTCAGCATATTTTTAGCACGCTGTTTGTTTATTATCTGCCATACATTTCTTATATCTACAGAAGGGCATGTTAAACATGGGGCCTTCTATCTAGAATAGGTTTTGTTAAATAACACAGTCAGTGCTTTTGTGCTTTCTGATAACGTAGGGTGGGGAAACTTTCGTAGGAAGAATAAAAAAGAAGAAAATCTCTAAATTTGGCTGTGTCTCCAGCTAATCCAAAATGCTTGATATTTATTTGCTATATAAGGAATTTCAGTACACAGAATTACTTCACTGTTTGTTTCTGTGGAGAGCAACGTGAATGAGCATGTGTCCATACAACACATGGAGAAGGCTGGTACAATGACTCATGTAGACAAAGGAAAAAGGAAGGAAGCTTACAATGCAAGGACTGATATTTAAAACAGCAGGGGTATACAATGAGCATTCTTGTAGAGTGGCCATTATTTATTAAATACAAAGTGATTGGAGCTATGCAAAATGAAACGAGACATGCTTCAAGGAATTCGCAGCCTATTAGAAACTCAGAAACAACATTGGAAGCACATAAAGTACATTAAGTGCTGGTACAAGTTAGCAGTAGCAAAGGAATCTGGCTGAGGTCATTGTTGAAAAGTATTGTGAAAGGAAAAAGTTCAGAGGAGGAGGGGGGAAGTCATCTGAGGTGAAATTCTTTGGAAGACTGAAGTGGACCTGGCACCAGTTCCTCTGCGTGGGGTGGATTTTATCCCTGACATTGGAGAAAGATGACTTCCCATCTGAAGTGGCTGTGAGGGAGAGGAGGGCAAAGGGGAAGCAGGTTGAACTGGTGAGAAAGGGCGTATGGCAGGACTTGTGGGTGATTTTTGAAGGCATCAGAAGAAAAGAGAAGGTGGAAGGGGAAGAGGGGAAAATATGCATATGTGGAACTACAAAATGACTGACCTTGCCTTGGAGCTAGTCAAGAAACACTGTTTACAGGTGATGCTGAGATGATTCTCAGGAGTTCATTCTCAGCTCATTCTCAACTTTCAATATCTTCTGAAATTTGGTAAATTGTAAAGTACAAATAAAGAAGGAGAAAGATTCATTTAAATGATAAATTCGCTACCCAAGTATTGGCATTCCTTATTTCTAGAGGAGGGATGTTGTATGTTAACTTGAAACAAGAATGCTTATCTATAGTCTGTGCCATGGAGGTGATTTCAAAAGGGACCTTTCACTGTGGGGTTCCCCAGTAACCCCTCAAATAAACATCCAGTGAACTCAGGCATAAACATGGAGAAAAAAACCCTGAAGATTGTTGAAAGATGAGAACAAAATACTTTCTTTAATACATAAATAATTCTAAAATATGTATTGCAGTGTTTGTGCACCATTGAATAAAAGGTCTAATGTTCTTGGAAATGCTTCTGGTGCCCAGGCCAACTGACAGCTAGGGTATTTAGGTATTTGCACAGATAGGCAGGCAGAGCAGTACGCAGCTATACAGACAGGCCTTGAGAGTTGAGCAGAGAAGTGAATGTCATCTGGATCTGAAAAATGAGCAGTAGCGAGGTAAAATCAGAAAAAGCTACATGAAGCAAGCTGACTCCAAGTCCCTGAGTGCTCCCTTTGTTTATACTCTGCTGCTTTTAGCTAGCAGAGATGTGTCGTCTGGTGTGTGTGTGGTCCCTGCACTGTAACCCAAGGCTAGCTCTTGCTTAGTGCTGACACTGCCATCTCATTGCTGCAAATGGAAAAAAAAAAATGTAATGAGACTTTCTACCAGTGAATTTTGGGGAATTTTCATAATTTCTGGTTGCAAGGGACAAGAAAATCACAAAATGCAGCTGGCACAGTTGTTGGCAGGCTGTCAAGCCGACCATGGTTTTACACAGAGCCTGATGAAGTAGATGACCTCAGTATCTATATAACTTGTGAATGGACCCATACATGCTTCCTTTCTTTCTATAGTACAGTGTGCTCACTGCATCTACTCAACAGATAGCAGAGCCAAGCAGCTACAGGTAGCAGATGAGCCTCGTTGTTCACTACAACAAACAGATAAAAGGAGGAGGATGGTATTTCTTCAGGTCTTCAGGCCATATATTTCAGGAAAAAAATTCTTTGTTCTTTTTTAACTGACCTAAGAACCCCTTCTGGCCTTGGTTTTGTGAAGCTATGAATCCTTATCTTTTGCTTTTCACCCTGAAGGGTTGTTTCTTTTGGGTATGAACTTTGATTCTTTGCTGTAACTTAAGCAGTGTTGGTAACACTTCACCTCTGCAGACTGACCTTGCTTTCTTTTTAATGGAGAATACTGAGAGTTAGACTATATAAGTGCATTTAGATATGATGGTTGGGACTAGATGATCTTAATGGTCTTTTCCAATCTTAATGATTTCATGATCCTATACAAATTTGTGTAAATTGCGTGTTATTCTTCAGGTATTATATTAATTCAGTGAAATTAACCACCTTGACAAAAAAAATGTGCTTTTACCAGATGTCTCTCACAGGCTTCTTACACATTTTCCAGGGATGCTCAGAATCCCTATGGCTCCAAGTAGAAAAATGTAAGATGTAGAGGGACAGTCTCTAATGAGTATTCATGTTTTATGAGTAAAAGATACTGGAATACTTGACGAAAGGAAATATTTTGAAACAATTTAGATTTAATTGTATGCCAGATGACTTTTCACCTGTTTAACACACTAGCTAATGTAAATATATCTTCTATGTTTCTCCTCAGCAAATTCTGTTTAGAACATCCTACACAGACTTGGAAACACAGTGCTGCACTTGGGGGAGAAAAATTGCATCTGTGGACTCCTGTCCCTGCCAGATTACAAGGGTTTATTACTCTTAGGGGAAAGCTTAATAGTCTGTTAATTGAGAAGACAGAAGATCTTTTACACTTGGCTGCACACTATTATTAGGAGCATTGCAATAAAGGGAGCAAAGCTTACCCTACATATTCAAGCAAAGTTTTGCAAAATAGGATAGTGATGCATTATCCATGCTATGATAATGTGGTTCTCTTCAGAGTACAAAAGGCCTCGTGGTAATAAAGGCATTGATTACAGTCAGGGTTCTGTTGTGTGAGGACAAATGCTATGAGAAGAGCTGTGGTGGTTCTCATGCTTCTGATTTTATTCACAGGTTGCAGAGTTGTAACTCTCTTACACCACGGTGGTGTAAAGTTAGGCCTAACTTGCACAGAATTACCATTTATCCAAAATCTTGCTGCTCTTTAAACTTTGAATCCAGACTGTTTGTAGTTTGGAGTGAAAGCTGGGTTCCTTAAAGGCACGAAACAATTTGTTCCAAGGTTTTGTCGCTTTGTGTGCAAAACTGCTGCTGCTGTTCAGTGTGATCTAATGTTACCATGATTCACACGTAGTAGCACTGGTACCATGACAACTCCAAATTCAGCCATGCTTGTGAATCTCAATCTCTTTTATAATTCTTCTTTTTTTTTTTTTTTAATGTACGGTGTCATTCTGAATTGCTTCTGCAGATTTTTATGCCAGCCGTTACTGCCTCAAATGGAAGAAAGCACGCTTAGCGTTAAGCCTTCTCTGTCTTATATTTTTATACTGAAGTAAAGCATGGTGCTGTAAGCAACAAATGATTTAATATACTCTATAGTCATTGATTCTTATCAACAAAAACTAAAGAAGTAGGCATAAGGCCATACTGCCACTATGAAGGCTATGAAATTTGGGTCTCAGACATGCTTATAAGTAGTTTCTTAGCGCTTGTGTGTAGCTGGGCATGGGCAGATTTTAAAGCCTGAGCACACCTGAGGTCTGTGTTGTTCCAGGGATATGCAGTGGTCCCTTGTGAAAGGAGGGTTTTGAACCCGTGTATTTAAATTCAGTACATTGAATCATATATAATTTGCATTGTATACATCATCATGTGCATTACACTGCATACGTCAGTCTGCTTGTGACTCGGCCCACTCAGCCCTCTTCTCCATGCAGCCTTTCTGAGAAAGTATGTGCTTGTGGGGGCACTGGGTGAGTGTTCACAACCTGTGCATTTTTCAAATCTTGAGGTCTCCGAAGGAGCTTTTTTTTTATGCTCCTAATTAAAAATAAAAAATAAAAATGGGGCTTCTGTGCAGGAATGGTTTGCTGTGCCATGAAGGGCCTTTTGCAGCTGAGACACTGGAGCCAATGAGGAGTTTTACTAGGAGAGGAATTTCAACTGAGGATAACATTAACTTCTGCTTACCATAGAATCATAGAACCATAGAATGGCCTAGTTTGGATGGGATCTTAGAGATTATTGAGCTCTGACCCCCTGCCATGAGCAGGGTTGCCAACCACTAGATCAGGCTGCTCGGGACCCCATCCAACCTGGCCTTGAACACCTCCAGGGATGGGGCATCCACCGCATCTCTGGGCAGCCTGTGCCAGTGCCTTACCCTTCTCTGAATACTTCTTCAAGTGTAGATGGAAGCACAGGAACTAGCACTGTTGCAGTACAGTGTTGGTCTTGTCAAGTTGAACACCTGGCTGAGTCATTGCTGTCACTAAATTTCCAGTATTTTCTTCTGTGAAATGGTTCATTTAAGAATACATCCAATCAAAGCCATTGTGACAAGTTGTTTTGGGTATAGACAACACTATCTAGCAATCAGCCTCCAGCAGCTGCATCCTGAAGTATCACACAGCCAGATCTCAGCCTGCTGCATCAGCCTGATGACTGCAGGAGCTCCATAGGGGGTGGTGGGACAGGCCTGGCCTGGGCAGCTGCAGGGCTGTGGCAGATAATGGCTGTCAGGTGGATGGTTGCAGCATTTTTCTTGCTGCAAGGCACCAGCAGTGCATTTGGTGGTGGTGTCTGAGTGCACTGGGAGATTGGTAAAATGTTCTTGTAGGATATGCACATTCCACTGACATCATTTTTAAGTTCTAAGGCAGGAGAAGAAACCATGCGAGCCAAGATGAAGAACAGGGACTTTTAAAACCTGCCTTTTGAATGTGTTTTTTAAAAATGTGCAGCATATCTGTTGTGTTTTGTGACTAGTAACAAGCAGTCTTGTGCTTCCTGATCCAAGTTCTGTCAATTCTGGCAAGAGCATGTGGAATTTATTTTGGACTCACTCGGATTATGTCAAGCCATTTCACACCCCCATGCCCTGGCACCGAATGTACCAGTACACAGCTCCAGCTGGGTCATGCTGCTGCTCTGACCAGGTCAGACATGGTGCAGCCTTAAAAAACAAACAGGTGTCCACTGTGAGAATGTGCTGCAGTCAACAATGTGCCCTCCTCTCCTAGGAGCAAGAAGGTCGCTGTGTGGCACTGCAGGAGAAGGCTTTGGAGGCTGGATCTTGCAGGGGCAATTTGGGGTTGCTCAAAAAGGTTTGAATGGGGCTACAGAAGAGTGGTCCTGCTGAGTGTAACTTTTTTTCACAAATTTCTTGATTAAGTCTCACAGCCAGCTAAATCAGCACCATGTCTTGAGATGCTGATAGGAAGAAAAATCAAATAACACAACCATCTCTACCATACCCAACTCTATGAACTACTGAAGAGCTGAGATGACAGCCTAAGGAAGAGTGACAGCTGCTAGAGCTGCCATGGAGAAATTTGGAATAGGACACTCACAAAATATGGCAGACAGTGCACTAGCTGATACTTCACGACCAAAGGCTTTACAGCCCCTCTATCTTCAAGAGTGGGGGAGGTTGGTACTGGGTGTAGGGAAATGGCAATACAGTCATCAGTGTCACCAGTCATGGAGGAAGCCCAACAACACCATGAATCAAGCAAGTCACAAACAGAAATGTGCCCTACAAAGGAAGCGTGTTGGTGTCTGAAACTGCTGTTCTTTTTCATACTGGTGAAACTTAAGTCTACACAGCTATGTCTGCAGAGGAGCATGAAAATTCCTTGCAAGAAAATCTTGTGATAACAGTTGGCATGCTTTGCAGGCCAGAGATGTTGACAGACAGCTCTCAGAAAGTGAACAGGAGCACTAAACGAGAATATTAACATCTGCCCACCAGGAATGAAGTACTGGGGCTGCATTCTGCAACTGAAATGAACTGACAAAGCCTGCGAATGTGAAGTAGCTGAAGGTTTGCATCTCTCTAGGCAACTTGACAGCCGTATTGTGTAAAACTCTCGGTGGCTGCTCTTTCCCCATGTGCTTGATCCATTGCTGCAAATTGAATGAATGCCTAGATAGGCTGTCAGCTAGTGGGATTTTAAAGGAAAAAAAACCAACAACAAGAACAACAACAACAAAAACTTTGCTATTATTCTTAGTTTGCATATACTTATTTTAATATATTTAGATGTAGAAGTACTTAACTGCATAAAGCCACAGATGTCTGAAAGCCTCTCAGGGATGACAGCATGCATGGATGACATTGTAGCCTGGAACACTGCTCTTTGTCTGCATTAGGAATGACTACAATTAGTAACGGAAATTGAAGACGGGAAACCACCTACGTTGAGAAGAGATTTACTACAGATGGAGCCGTGCACAATAATTCTGAAAACCAAGCAATATTTAACACTCAGATAAAATGAAGATAAGTCTGAAATTCAGCCACTCAAAGGCAGTTTAAAGTAGGTCAGTGAGTTTAAACCCAGCATTGCAGTTTGAATAACTCACAGAAAGTGTCTGCATATTTTTCAAAACCCAGGCGCTGCCTAAAGCCATTGCTTTGCAGCAAATCCAGAAGTTGACTGAACATCCGAAAGTCTGATCCAAGACTTTCCAATGCTGCAATAACATAGAAAATGAGACTAAATCATTATCCTTTTTTAAGAAGTGCCCAGTCAGGGAAAAATGTAAAAGGGTTAAGCTTCAGCTGACACAGAACTTGCTTCTAACATGAGCTTATTAGGAGCAAGAATATGTCTCTGTGAGAGCAAGACAAGCATTAAGTTTGGCTGTGGCCTTTCAGTCACAGCATTACGCTCCTCTTTAGGTTTTGTGCAGTTTCAAGATGCTTTCTTCTGGCAGTCTTGTCCATCACTGGCTTCCTTGATCAAAGGCAGAGCCCATAGGCCAGGGCTACCAAAAGCCTATCTGCATGTGACAAGGTCAGTACCTCAGTGCAGATGGTGGAGAAGAAAAGGTAACAAGTATTCAACTTCCATTGGATGGTGAAGGCAGTCTGACATAGGTAATGCCTACCTGAGAGCCCAAGCAGGGCACCCAGAAATGTAGGTTGGAGCAGGCTGGGGCAAAGCTATCAGATGCAACTGTAGTGGTCACCATTAGGAAAAACATGCTGCAGGGTCCCTGTTGTCTCATGTGGACTCAATTCTTTTAATAAAAATAGTTAGTGTTAACTTGCTGCTGGAAAACACTCGCATTGGCCAGTTGCTGGGGCTGGCATGTGGCTTCTCCCTTCTTGCATTTCAGAAAAGTTGGTATTTCTTCACTCCTGAAGACACAGAAACTTCTGTTTTTGGCATGCTGTTTCTCTGTGGGTCTTCAGACCAAAACAAGAGAATTGGTCAAAAAGAAAAAAGAAGAAAAAAAAAAAACCAACAGAAAAAAAACCCAACCCCAAATAAAGTGACACTGCGTTGCTGGCTAGAATCCTTCATCTCTCCTGATAGCACAGGAAGGCTTTTAGACTTCCACAGCAAAGGACTCAGGTTGGTATTTAAATTTATTTAAGAAGAAATCAACCTAAAAATATAAGTGAAGACTGATGCTGTTTTTTAGGTTAGCTCTGCCTTATTTAGTGAGCCTCGTTACATGTTCAATGACATAAAACCAGGTGGCAGTTGACACACTAAACCAGTCTAAACAGGTCACAGTCTGCTCCAATGTCAATCATTTGCCTGAGGTCAGGAAGTAAAAGTAGGCCATGACTTCATTTCTAAAAACATCAGATTCATTTTTGTTCCTTGTTAGTTTTGTTCAACTCTCCTGTTAAAATACAGTGGTCACGTGCATCCCGTGTGAGCAGCTGAACTTGAGAATGTGTCTGCAGGAGGAACCCGTGCACTGGATTGCTGCTGCTCCCTGTGCAGTGCCCACCCTTCCTTCTTCTGGCTGCAGCACGGTGGTTGTTTATTATCCCTCCTGCCTCCAGCAAAAAAAGCATTTCAGATTTCACAGAACAACTCTCTCAAACAGCTCTCTTTATGTATGCCAAAGGTATACAGAGTTGTGAAACACGCTTTCGGGGATAAAAGTCTTAGCTAATACAACGGTGTGATGCTCTTTTCTTTGATGCGGTTGTGCCAATATGCATTACCTGATAGACACCCGCGGTGCCTCTTTTTCAGCAGGGTAATTACAGTAATACATATCTTAGCTGAAGTAGTTTTCTGGAAGCGTAACATATAAAGCAGCCATCCAAAAACAGAGAGAAAACAAGAGAACCATTGTAAAACTGCATTTTCTAGCAAACAAAAGCATAGACTACGTCCAGTGGACAATGCTTAATTGTACAATCCTACCAGGTTCATTCCTTGGTTTCCCATCTGCAAGTAATTACTCCTTAGGGAAAATATATATATATTTCTTGAAATATCAAAATACAAAATAGAGATATTTACTTTTTTTCCTCCTCCATTTCAGCTGTAAGGCCAGAAGTTAAAGAGCGGGGTTCTCCTTTTCAATCCCATGCTATAATAGAGTGAAACCATTGATGCGGCAAAAGAGAATTGGCCTGAGATTTTTGCACAGGGGACACACCCCCAAACTGGGTTTCCTTTAGTATGCAGCACCACTTTTTCTCTGTGACACTTCATCATGTCTGTGATGCTTTCACCAGGTATTTGGGAGGCTTTTGCAATAAAAACATGGATGACTGCTGAATCGAGTGAAAATTCAGCACAATCCTTTTACATAAGATGATGAAGAACCCCTGACACAAGACTTTCAGTGATAATTTTCTATTGCATGTTAAATAAAATTACTTAGAATCATATTCCAATTTTTAATTCTAGGCAGCTGCATGGATCATCAACATTCCTAAAGGATCTGAGGTAAATTCAATTATTGAGGAATGTTTCACCTGGTAGAAAAAAGTTGAGTGCCAGACATTACATTATTGAATGTTTGTTTATTGATTTCTGAGGAGTTATCCTATTATAGTTCTTTTATCCTGCTAAAGACTGCCTCACACGTTTTTGAAAAACTCTTCAGGTCTGAGCAGCCAGATTGAAGGAGCAATTCATGTGGTCTAAATCAGCATGAGAAAAAAAAAAAACAAAAAACCACTAAACCTTTCTAAAATTTGTCGCCAATTGGGAAATCAGGTTTAAATTTGACATGGGTCAAAACTGGTTAAGTCTTCTCAATAGAAAGAAGTGAATAAGCAGAAAACTGTGAGACAGTTCAAATCTGGGGAAACAAACAAACAAACAAACAAAAAACTGCCATGAGAATGTTAAGGGAGAAATTTTTCTGAAACTGAGATGGAATCGTTCCAAAATCTGATACGTACCACAGCACAAACTGGCTTTTAACAACGTCTTCCATTAACGGTTGCTCGTATCACAATTCTGTGTGAATCAGTAAATTTGAGTACAGCATCGTATGAGGTCTGTGTAGCTGTGATGTTGGATAAGTAATTTCATTAACGATTATAAAGTGATTTGAAAGCCCCCAGTGGAAATGTCAACTACTGTTATGAGACAGGCACCCTGTGACTTCAGCACGTACACCATTTCAGTTGCGTATGGAGATGCTAGGTTCTCTTTCAAAACTACCACTGTTGAAAGAGATACGAGAAATATCATATACCTTCTGTTAGTACCCAGACAGAGGTGGCCACTTGCTGGGATGGGTGACAGGAGAGAAAGTGCTCTTTAGGCCATAGGCTTCAACTGTGGCTGATGGAAACCGGATCAGTAAGGCCTTTGAGTTATGAGCATGACTTTGGAGATGAGTCCTGTGCTGCTTTTCATCCAAAATTGATATATTTGAATATGAACTATTGCTTGACCTCTTCTAAATAATTGACTGCCACCTGCCATAGGATGGGAAGCAACAATTCCATCTCTTCTTTCCTGTTTTCAGTAAAAGAAACTCTTGGTCAAACAGAATACCATTTCTTTTAGCACCAGTGTGATCTCTTTCCCCATGGTTCATTCAAAGTATGCCTTTAGTGTGTGTTTACATGCTAGAAAACAAACAAATGATTTCTCCAATTCCATATGTCTGAGTACAAACCTAATTTGGCCATAAGTTAAAAAAAACCCAACAACCACCAGCAAACCTTAGGGAAAGAAATTTTGTGATTCACTGTTCTATAAATGCCTTCTCATTTTTGCAAAACATAGTGCTAGCGCTTCTTGTTACCTGTTAGGATGAGCTCACATGGTCTGTTTAAAAAACAAGTGCTTTTTAGACATATATGAATCTCAGATGCATGCTAAAGCTGGTTGTAGGCGTGTTTGGTGGAGGCTGCAAACTAAAATGAAGTAATTGTCCCAGTCAAATTGTTGATTACTCATTTTTCTGTCTTTCCTTTATAGGAACTCTCTCCAAGGTTATGTATTTTAGGATCATAAGTGTAATTGTATCCTCAGAGCATATCAGTTCAGTTTATGTAGAGAGCATCGTGGCATGTGTCATATGAATTCACTGGTTGAGTGCTATGCTAGTCTGCTGTTGTTCAGACTATCAGTAGTGTGCTTGTAAGTGTAAGAGAAAGATCTTAGTTAAGATTTTCAGCCAGTAGATAAAGATCATCAGACCTTTTCCTTGGTCTTATTGTGCTGTTGATAACGTTGTGACAGGAAGGGAAACTAATCTATTTTGTTGAGTTTATTGAAGATCAGTTTCAGAACTACTTCAAAATAAGCAATCATCTTCTATTCACAGAAGCAGTTTTCAGAATAAAACTGAAAACTTTGCCTTGTAATAACAGCTTAGGATCCAGTATTGAGAAATCAATGTAATTTTTAATATGGTCTTAAATGGTAGTGAAGATTTGTATTGCAATGTGATACCTTTTCAATGTCATAACTGCATATGTTTTCAGTGAAAAGTGGTAGTGACTTGAACATAGTGAATGTATGAGGAGGAAAGATGTTGCTCTGAAAATCTATTTTGGATTTCAAAGAAATGTAAACAGAAGAGGTAGAACATATCAGATCACTGATCGCTTTCTGCAGAGCCCTTAAAAGTCAATAGAAATTGCTGGATTGGATGCAATCAACCAAGCTTAGAATGAAAGCTCAATGAAAATATCATCGTAAGCAAACAGAAATTATGTTTGATGGTTGTGCTTGCAAGGATATTACATTTCATGGAGACTCTTAAAAATGTTACTTTTTCAACAACTAGATGTAAAAAATAAACCTAATATGCTTTATACCTATTTTCTAGGGCCCACGTATTAATTGCAGCCCTCTGATTCATCCAAGAATGAGAAATTCTAGCTAGTGTTCACACATTTCTCTCAGAACTGTTGAAGTGTTTTATAACTGAGATAGTTATTAAGTTATTTTTGTGTATTAAGATAGTCACTTGGAACTTGTTACGCTTGAGGGCAAGTTACTGTAACTGCCATTGAGTCAAATTTTTGTTTATTTCAGTTCATGTTGTGCTAGACCTACATTTGTAGAGCTGGTTCAAATCTGTACATATGTATTTTTTTAACTAGTAGTGCAATCTCCAGTTAAGCAGAAGGGCTGACATTTGCATTGATATAGGTGTGTATGGAAGTTTCGTTCTTGGCAGTAGTGGGCTGTGAGCTGTCCTGTAGGTGTGGTAGAGGCAAATGCTTATTTCCCATTTATTATGCAGTGTCAAAAAACTGATTTGTGCTGTTAAGCCTAGAGGTTAAGGCTTCCTATTCAGCAGAATATATTATGGCTGTTGCTGCTTTTTTGTGATGCAGAACATCTTCTTGTGTGTTTGTGTGCTCTGATGACTAAGGGACTGAGTCTGACTAAGTCAGACTAAGGGAGACAGCAAATTATGAACCTTTACCGTAAGGGTTTTTCTTTTTCCCAGGGTTACTTTATTAAAAGTCATGTTAGAATGAAGAGACAGTGGAGCTATTTCAGCCCATCTTCAAAAGAGTGAGTGAAAACTTTGGTATTTTTCCTGTCTGACTGATGGAACTATTTTGGCAGATCCTTCATGACTGAGCATCCCTTCATTACAGATCTCACTGCAATCTATAGTGGAAAATAGAAAAATAGCACAACATACATTATATGTTTTACCTTGTTTACAGGAAACCAAGGCTATATTCACACTCATGAAAATTAATACAAACCACTATTCCAGCCTTCCTTGAAGAAGCCCCAGGGGCAGCAATAGACCTTAATCATCCTCTGATGGAACCCAAACTTTCTCCTCATGGACCATGCCACCTCTGGGCAACTGTACCCCTTTCCAGGACTGTTCCTAGCCCAGTCTCCTTGTGGTTCTGGCATAACCCCTCAGATGGCCCCTGGCCGCTGCCAACACCTTCACTGCATATTAGTGTTGCCAGTGGGCCCCATTGCTGTCCCTGGCTCTGCCCTCTGCACTTTGGGTATAGAGGGTGAGGGCTAGCGGTAACCTGGGCTGCATTAGACTGAGTATTGCCAGCACATCAAGGAAGGTGATCTTTCCCTCCTTCAACTCTGGTGAGGCCACACTTATAGTACTACATCCAATTCTAGGCTCTCTAGTACAAGAGAGACATGGAGCTACTGGATTGCAAGCAACAAAGAGCCACAGAGATGATGAAGGAACTGGAGTACCTCTCCTCTGAATAAAGGCTGAGAGATCTGAGTCTTTTCAGCTTAGAGAAGAGAAGGTTCAGAAGGCATCTCATTAGTGTATTTAGATACCTGAGAATAGATCTAAGTTCTTTTCAGTGGTTCCCATTTACAGGACAAGGAGCAATGGGCACAGGCAGGAATACAGGGGACTCCCTTTGAACAACAGGAAGCACCTCTTTACTGTGAGGGTCTTGGGGCACTAGCACAAGTTGTCTAAAGAGGCTGTGGAATCTTCATCTCCTTTGGAGGTACTCAAACATTGTCTGGCCATGGTCCTACGCAACCTATTCTAGGTGCCCCTGCTTGAGTGGAGATGTTGGAAAATATGACCTCCAGAGTTCTCTTCCAACCTCAACAACTCTTGAGTAATTCTGTGTGGAAGGGCTCATCCCTGGGGACAGATTCCATGCGTGACATAAACCAACAATTCTATTCCATCTCTCCCAGCACAGCTGTATGCAGAAAAACAGTCATCACATCTTAAAGAAACTTCACTTGTCTTGCCCAAAACTGCAATTAGCTATTTTGAAAGCAGACATCAAAATGAACTAATTCAAATTATGAAGAGACTACCTAACAGGCTCTTTGCTAAGCACAGCTTACTTGATGAACTTCACAAAGACCCTTAGGTTCAAGAAACAGGAACATTACAGAAGTGTGTAATATGACTCAGACACTCCTTTGGGACATGAAAGATGCATGGTAGAAAGATAAAACAGAGGAAGTCAATCCCTTATTGGCCCATACAACAACAAAAATATTTCTGCAAAGACGTATATGTGGAGTGCTACCATTTCTATCTTTAACCCCTACTACAGATGTTGGGGTAACATTTTGTGTGAGGAAAGTTGATGCTAGCAGTTCAATAAGGTCTTTTCCCTTAAGACTCCTCACCTTCATGCAGTGATCAAAATTATGAAATAAAAATCTTATATATAATAATGCTACAAGAAGATACGTCCCCAAGGATGATAGGATTGCTGCTAGCATGCTTAAGTATGGAAGCAAAAGGCTGTTGTCTGTTGTCTTTTGACTATTCACCAGAATCTATGAAAAAGAAGTGGTGGAAGCATTTAAGAATGCTTTAATTGCATATCGATGGAAAAAGAAATACGATTGCCCATTATGTAAGAGCAATCTGGCATCTTTCTCCTATTTATACTTTGGAAATATTAGTTCAGATTGTTCATAACATGAGCTCATCCTTCTGATATAGTGGTGCCTCATGACCAGGCAGTTTCCAGACTGTCTGTGGTAACACTGAGATCATTATACTTGGACAGGCAAGCTTAGGAAAAGCAGAGAGATTATGAAGAGTTCAGTACTCAGCAAGATAAAGATTCATCTTTGTTCAGTGTTTTGGCTTGGAGTGTCTAATAGTGGATTTTTAAGGTTGATTATGAGGGGAGAGAAAGCACTCATTACTTCTTCCTCCAGTATCTGCTCTCATCTTCCAGTTATTGTCTTCTTCAGTACTTCTTCAGATCAGAATTTGTATTCCAAGTGCTACCATTTGGACTAAACTGTCTGATTTTTCTTGTTCATGACTCAGCAGTCTGCAAGTCCTCAGCAAGCTAGGCTGGTCTGATAGAATCTTTAACTTTATTCTCCATGTTAGAATAAGTTTCTTGTTCCCAGCAGAGACTATCAAGGTTTTTACTTACATCTAGCCTATTCATTTTTCTGTCCTTGGTAATGCTTCTCGGAGTATGACAAAGGAATGTACCTTCAGTAGAGAACTGAAGGTCATCAGCTTAACCTCATGAGATTGAAAGCCTAAAAAAGGTATCATCATTTGCTAATAAAAGCAGGATTGCATGCCTATTTTCTGAAAGTCCTCAGGCGATCCTCAGTTTCCCTACTGTCATCCAGAGATGTTTGTCTTCCCATTAGTATACAGAAGGTGGAGGTCATTGTATGAGCTATACGAAGGCAGCTGTTTAGCTTCACAGCCACAATTGATGAAACAAGGTTCAAAGTGATTGACATGTTTACCTTGGTAACATTCTCCCCAGATCAGCAATAATTAGGATGAGATGTCCTTGTGCTTTTGGGAAGAAATCTTGTTTTGATCATCAGCAGAATCATATTTGGAATGAAGGATGTATCCAAGGCTCTGCCAAGGCTCTGATGTTTGCTTCCTGCTCTTTTCCATAAAGCTCTTGTGCAATGGTATACAGTAGGCAGATTCAGCAGTCAAACAACCCCATTAATGCTGCTAATGCCGAATGCTGGATATTGACTAGAATAGTTTTGTAACAAACACCAAGCTTCTAACTTGCAGCTTCTTCCCAAGTAGCAAAATTGCCAATGCAAGATCGTTTCTGGGCTTGCATCAGCCTCAAACTTCCCCAGTTGCTAATACAAAGAGGATCACTTTGAAGATGATACTTTAATCTTTTCAGAACACCCTGAAAATCTTCAGTCAAAATCGCAAGGTTGTCAGGAAAAGGCTTTGGATTCAGATGTCTCTGTTAAATCTTTTGAATATAGCCTCAGCCTCTGAGATGAAGCACCCTGGTAAGATATGGGCCATGAGAGAAGAAAAACTAACAAAGGTGAAACCATAATCATGTTCTGGTCATGTAAAATTTGCATATTGGTTCTGTAATGATACCATTTCATTCCAGACTGGCTTATTTTGACATAATTGTATGCACAGATAGTGAAAGTGAAAACAGCTAGAACTGATTGTCAAGCAGGGATTATCAGTTGCTTTGGACAACTGACAATTTATTGATTAAGTTCCAATACAGAAATGAAATCAAATTTCCTTTGTGTTTACAGGTCTTACTGTTTATTGTGAAACTTTGGAAACTTAGGTTTGTTTCCACAATTTGGGATGGACTCTTTTCTGTGATTCTATTAAATTAGAAGTGGTATACATGATCTATTTCTCAGTCTAGGAAATTTCAGAAATGAAGGTTATTCAGTTGCAGGACTTTGTTACATCAGTGGAGTTGACGACAGTACAATAGCATCTCTACTTCAGCAATAATATGATTCTTGGCCTGATCTGTAACTTACTGAAGTTAAATGAAGAATGACCACTGATTTCATTCAGCACTGAACAGTGAATTAAACTCTAAGTAAAGAGAAAGATAAGATGTCATTTTTATATCTACAGAACTTGAAGAAGTTCTGTCCAGGAAGTCAAAGGCACTTTCATTTAGCAGCCCTTAGATGCTACAGATACTTCTTATCCTAAATAATAATAGAACTTATTTTATCAACACTGTTTTAATTGGCTGGATTGCAATGCTTTTTAATGTGAGTACAGAGGGTATATTTACAAACTTTAACAAAAACTTAGCATGTATTTCAAATGTGTAGGTGTGGTACTTGGGGACATGGTTAGTGGGCATTGTGGTGATGGGTTGAGGGTTGAATTAGATGATCTTAGAGGTATTTTCCGACCTTAAAAATTCAATGATTCTATGATTCTGTGATTCTATGATTCTGTGATGTATTAGAGACTACTTGGCTGAATGTATATTTTTCCTACCTGAGTAACTTCTCAGTAATTTGTGAGAAGAAATACAAAACTGAAGTTAGATTCTGTAAAATACCATTAAAAAAAAAAAAAGAAAGAAAAAAAAAAATTCAGCCTTGTATTTTTTTATGCATGTTTAAATTCCATAGCGATTTCAGTCTACAGATTTGAAAATGCCCAGAAGACTATATCGGCACTTTATCAGTTTCAGTGCATCCAATGTTTTTTTTTAATATGTCTGTCTCAGTTGATATACTGCCTAAAGGCCAGTAGAATACTATTACAATTGAAACAAGTTCTTAAATTTAAATTTGGAAAAGACTGTTGCTGCATTTTCTATCAACTTCAGCAAAAGTATATGGAAGAAGTGACATAACCTAGATTCACATTTGCAAAAGGATTAATAGTAATATTTTGTATTCAAAGGGACACAGGAGATTGAAGTTATATAATATTTCAAAGCTGCTGAAAAAAGCAACTTGATAATGATGGTAATATGAAGTGAAATATCCAAGGTTTAAAGTAACTCTGATGGAATGATGCTGTTAAAGTCGCTAGGAATGCTGCTTCTCTGGAGATAACTTTAGCAAGTAACTAGGCCAATGAACCGAAGCTCTCAGCTTCATCTTTAATAGATAAGAAGCTAGTTTTGCAAAAATACAGTGCAGCATAGTTAAGGGGAAGATCTGATAATGGCACTAGCCAAAGTTCTCTATTGGATGTCTTTTCCATACTTACTCCTGCTTAACTGTATCTGTTTCCTGTCACCCCGTTCTCCTACCTTTTCTCCACAATCTCCAAAACAACACCAAAGCTGATGAGTTAGACATGGAATCCAATAAAACCAGTTGTTCAGCAGTCAGGCAGCAAGTCGCATTATGGTAGTACCAAAACTCTAGAGCAGTAAAAGTCAAGGAATATAGAGCATCAAGAGCTGTCTCAGAGTAAAGTAGGGTTAAGGTATGTCAGCAACAGAAGCAACAGAGCAGGGAAACAGGGCAAAAAGTCAAATAGTTTTTGGTAATAAAATGAGATATAAGTTATGGTCTATGTGGTTAAGTGTAGTACAGTCAAGAAATGACAACAAAGTTCTGGAAAAAGATACGATAATAAAATAATTACCCACCCTTACAAAAGACAGACTAGAAGTCTTACTTAGCCCAAAGCTTGCTGAGTCCAGAGAAAAATAAAGCAGAGAATGTATCAGAGCAGGAAATAAATCTGCAAAAATCTGAAAATCAAAGAGAGAAGATATGTGGGAAAATCCTGATAGAAGAAACAGGAATCTTGCTGCTATTGCTGCCTATTCCAATTTAAAAAAAAAAAAAAAAGAAACGCCATTTTTTAGTTGATTTCTACCTCACTAAATGACAAAAGAGCACTTGAAATTACTATGATCAAAACATTTAATAACTCATATATTGTTTTTTTGAAAAAAATTGCTCACCTTTCCTACAACTGGTAAATGTAAATCAGTGACTTGAACTACCAACTGCTTACTTTAGGTGATGGGATTGTCATAACTCGAGAAATCTGCAACCTTATGACTTTTTATATGATTTGTAATAGTGTAAACGTGGTGCTGACACTGTGGTGAACTGTATTAAATACCTTTTCTCTCTCCAATGGTTGCTTTAAGTGAACAGTAAGTGGCACAATTCTCTTTTGTTCCAAAGAGAGGGATGAAAGGGATAAAAGATTTAGAAGCTAAAATCTACCTAAAAGGCTGCACGCACATGAAAATCTTAAGAGGGTGCTTTCTCATTTGTAAGAATGCCAACACTTTATTGTGATGCCTTGGAAACACCTTTAGGCATTGATTCTGAAAAATGATGGCACAGGTTCAGCCCTAGAAGAAGTGGTGGAGTCAGCTTGCTTTTGAGGACTTCAGCTGTATATGAAGTGGGCATTGGAATTTCTGTGTATCCAAATGAATAACTACGGTACAGGATGACACAGCAATGCTTAGCATACTGTAAAACATGCTAATCTAATATGTATTTCACAAATTAATGTTTTTTTTTTTTTTTCACAAGGAATGTTCATTGATAGTTTCTTCTGAGATGCAGTTACTACAATTTCAACTTTGCTCAAATGATCTGGTTAAGAGGATGCCAGCTCTTTCATTACAAGTCACGAGGATCATCACATGCTCCCTCCATTGTGCCTTTCCCCTTCTCTGGTTCATGCTGCGTAACCTCCTTTCTCTCCTACGTCACACGCACTGCAATCCTTTTCCTTTTCTAATACATGCACGGCAATAATCTCCTGCTAACGCACCAGCTCTGACTAAGAGAATAAGCCCTGTCACCCCCAGCTCAAGCAGCTTCCTGCATTATACCACATGATGGGAGATTAAAATGTATTTCAGTCTTAGAGTTTTTGTGCTGCTTGTAAGTCAATCAAGTTCTTCCTTGCAGGTTGCGAAGTTGCCCAAATCCCTCCCCAGGCCTATAACCCCGGGGTCAGTTGTCTAGCATGACCTGATTGCATATTTGGCCTTCTAATAACTCTCTAAGTTGCTGGTGAGGCCTGTGCCATCTGATGTGCCTTGAGCTTCCAGAGGTGGCACTTGTTATGACCCTGAGCTAAGATGGCCTGGTGCAGCTCTTAGCCTCCAGAAAGTGCAAAGTCCTTTGCAAAACAGTTTGCATTTTTCAATCACACTCTTAGGATGTAACTGATTACTAACCTTCTTATTTACATCTCTAATGTTGAAGGTATGTACATGTTTATATTAATCTAGTTAGGCTTCTCTAGTAAGCTTTCAGTAAGTACAGTAAATATAAACCTTTAAACAACAATTTTAGAAATAACACAAGCATATGTAGCCTGTAATAATACCTATATCTGGGTATTCTGACATACAATCAGAATGGGATCACTGAAGAGCTTGTGTGTGAGTATTGGGGTACACTAGGTGCTGTTGAATCAAATTTTACTATTGCAACATCTTGAATTTTTCCATTAAATGTTTCTTCTTGACTGTTATTTTTTTAAAATAACTATTTCTTTTCCATAAACTCTGAAGAATGGCAAACAGGTACTCTAGATTGCAGAATTCTGTAGTTGGGCTCTTAAGCTTCATGCATTCAGAAAACCATTAAACACTGTTTTCTTCTGCACAAAAATCTCATAGGTTTTGTTTTTAATGAAATAGAGTGATATACTGAAGTCAAAGTTGTGTAGGCTGTCTGAGCTCATTATGTACTCTACTACACAACCTTTAGAGTGATATTTTTTGCTCTGTGGTATGTCAACTGTAAAGTGAGAGTATTCGTTCTTACCTTCTTAGTAACCCAATTTGGGGTGAGATAAGTACAAAGGAATAATTATATGTTATTACTATAATAGCATTGTTCTTTCTAATGCATGGTTTTATGCAATACTTTCTAAGAATCTTACTGCTATGCCGTTGTAGCATTCATTAGCCTTTCTCCTGTAAAATTCTGACTTTTTTATTCTTTTTCAAACTGGCATGATTTTTCTAATATAATCGTCTTTCCGACTGGGGACGTTCGACTAGTGCTAGGCTGACAGAGGGAGAATGTCTTTCTCTTACAGCAGTCTTTTCTTGGCAGGCATGTGAAGTGGATGCAGTCTGAATTATAGTTGATTTTTTTTTAACCTGGGTTTACCAGTTTCTATATTTAAAAAGCATAAGTGTATTTGGATGTCGTAGAAATAATTTATCACAAGTAGTAATGTAAGGCAGGTCAAGAGCATAGAATCCTTTCTTCCTGTGAGTTGAGTTTCCTACTACCAAGAAACTGGCTAGCCAAGAGACAGTTATTCCTTCTCTATTACGTGGCTTTAAATAACTGAAAATTCAGTGGCACTTATGCAAAAACTGCAGAGATTACTAGGCACAGCGTATGTTAGAGGTCTGAGACATAAAGCTTTTGCCTGAGTTTTGCTCTGAAATTTGAGACAGTAGCATTCCAGATGTGTAATTTGTAGGATAGCAAAAGGTTGTGTTTGTTATTGTCTCTAAACTACAATGTGGTACAATACAGGACACCAGAGTTAAATGGTATAACATACAACCAAAACTAGAAGGTGGAAGAGGAACTGTGTTGTCTATGCAGTGCCCAGTTCTATTATCCTGAGTGAGACTGAAATTACATAGCTTATTCAAGCTGGAGTGACTTCTTAGAAGCATTTTTTAGACCGAAGCAGAACGTGCTTCTTTCAAGGTGCCACATGAGACTGCACTTGAATTTTATGGACTCAGCTATACGCAGAAGCTTGATCATCTGCTCTGACAGATGAATGGAAACCCCATGAATTCAAAATAGCTTCTTCTTCATTGCAGATGGCAAAATTCATTACATTGGAAAGGGTTGTATGGTTGAATGAATCATAACATACAAGAAGACTATATCAGAGATCTACATTTCCTGATTTCTACTCAATGAATATGTCTTCCCTTAAATTATAATGTTGTCATAATGCGCCATCTAGGACTTATTACATTGGTACAGTGGCAGTATGCAAGAAACCTAATCAGAAAACAGAAATCTTCTTCTTTAGCCCCGTTAGAACATCATATGGAAGGTAGTGAGAGACATGACAGCATGTCCATGACAGCAGTACTGTAAGTTTTAAAGATATATTGTTTTGCTTGGATTTATTGAGAAATGTTATTAGTAGATTTAGAGCATCAAATGGACAACTGTGTAATGCAAGAAATATGAAGCTGATAGCAAACAACAGAGCAGAGGCAGTTAAAGCAGAGTTTTAGTTGATGGTTTAAGTGATTCAGGTTTAATATTTGGACAGACAACTGTGGACTGAAGAAAAAGTAAGAAATTATAGATACTGTTTTCCCAGTGTCAGTACTTAAGTTCCTGATTGCAGAAGGACATCTGGAATGTTACTTGAAATCCCAGATTTAAAATTAGATTGAGTATTTAGAAGACTGAGGCCATGATCAGCCCATGACTGCAAACACAATCATGCATGCTTAATATGCTACTACCTTGCCTGTTGATTCGTCAGGCTGAATCAGAAGAATCAGAGGCACTTCATAAAGGGTAGGAATTCTCATGGACTAACTCTGTACAAAGTTAGTCTGATAGCTTAAATTGCTGTTAAAAGCTGTTTAACTTCTAGATAATTGACTGTTGTTGGACTTACGTCACTGTGAAGCAAGTAACAGTATACATTTTAATGTTAATCTATGGGATGTATTGTAAGGAATAATTTTTTAAAAGGAGTAACAGTAATCATCAAATTTCTTACTAAACACACAGAGTGTACCAAAGGCTTCAACAGTTCTCAAAATGATTTTTGTGCTGTGATGCCTAAATTTTCAATCAGAATTGACAGGAATAGTAAATTAATTAATGCTGGATTACAGTGGAATTCCTGGAAAAGCATAGATGACACTGAGATTGATACCAAATGTGACTTTCATGATTAATGCTACCATAATGAACACCAAAGGTATTAATGAAGATTAAATTGTTGGACTGCTTCAACCAAAAGAAAGAAGATAGTTCAGCAAACATGCACAAAAATAAAGTAAAATAAAAACTGAAAAGCAATAGAACATCAAAAAAAAAACAGTGTCACCCCTTAAAATTCATGTTAGCAAAATGATGAGGATCTGACAGAAATTGAAGAGTCAAGACTGTTCCCTTAAAAGTGCTGCAGTCTGATCCTTTCTGGTGAGGCAGGCATATATGCTTCACTTTCTTGAGGGTCAGCATGTGTGATTTGATGAGTTTCTGTGCACTGTATTTAGCATAACCAAATCTGGATCCACCAAAGGACCATCAGCATCATCATTAAGTATAGAGAAGAAAGCAACTGTAGTCTGCCAAATATGGTTTCCTTAAAACTCAAATGTCAGAAAAACATTCAGAACCTGATTTAAAAGCAGTGCAAGTGACATCTGTGGGTAGTACACGAGAAAGCTCTCATTAGCTTCTTTGCATATAATCTCTCTGGAGACTTCTGCCTCAGCAGCATTCTCACCTTTGTCTCTGTTTTTCTGCAGTTTATTTAAAGGATTAGTTTTAATTGAAGCAACAGATTATCTGAGGACTTATTTTAAACTATAACTTATTATAGTCTGGATGGAATTGTGAAAATGAAGTATGCTTTTAAAATATGCACACTTGTTCAAATTACTGATAAATGTTATTAGATACAAGAGGAGTCATGGCAGATAATTGATCAGTTCTTGGTGATGAACTGACAAAGCCAAAACAGACATATCCACTGGGAATCATATAGGAGAGGCAATGTTTGGAGGTTGTTTGGAAGGAGAGAATTGCAATAGAAATACAGGGGAGATTGATCCAATACACTGAGGGGATTGTTACAGATTAAGATATATGGAACAGGTCACAATTTCATTCACTTTCCCTACACTTTGTCTGAAGTCTTGAACTCGATTTAGTAAGATATATCCTATTCGGTGCAAAAGGGAGAACTCAGGAGGTTGGCAAGGAGTCAAGGACATGGCTCAGAGTGCATGGCTTAGCCTCAGCTCATGAACTGAACGTTCTGCCACTGCAGATGATCATCAGGTCACAGTGACCCTAGCTCCTAATTATCGCAGTGCTGTATTGTTTGATGTGTAACCATGCGGGCATGATAACTGTAATCAACCCAAAAACAAAGTTGTGTATGTTGAGGCAGGGATATTCCTGAACTGACTGCACACTTCTCCCTTGCCACTCACCTTGCTACCTGGAGTCCCTACTAACTGCACTAATTCACTAACTGCAATGTGAATGTATTATCATTGAGCTCATAGCTATCTAAACCCTTTTGTGATCTTACATTTCACCTGTGCAAGTATCTACCTGCACAATTATTCCTGAGAAGCTTTTTGCTTGCACCCAGCATACTTAGAATGCAGTATTCTTGACAATTTCCCCAGTCACCAGTTGAAACACAGCAACCTTTGTGATGGTGAGTGAGTGCTGGGAGTTAAGTCTCTCCCCAAAGGGAACTTGTAGGCTGGAAAAGCATGAGGAACGACTAACAGCTACAGTAAAATTGACTGCACGATCCATTTATGGTACCATTTTCAGAATACGCTTTTAACATTTTTATTTTTAACTATGCCATTTAAAAATGAAGGAGTCGTAAGAAAAAAATTCCTGCTGCAGCATCCAGAGAGGTTAGAATGACTTACATGCAAGTCGGCTTTATTTGATGAATGTAGGTATACTCTCTTCAGACTCTCTTCCTGACTCTGAAATCTGCAATGTCCTTTGTTGCATTTCTGGTTAAGAAATATTTGACAAAGTGTTATTTCATTGTTTTTCATTTCAGTCAAGTTCTCTGAGAGATTTTGATTTTAATTCTTGCTTTTGAAGCTCTATTGTTTATATACAAAAGGTATGTTATGTTGTATTGCATTATAATCTGGGCAGCTAGTGCAGTCAAGACAGTTCTCCAGTGCCTCTTCTTTTTCTTATTTTTCTACAAACCTCCCTTTCAATACAATTACAAACACAATTGCAAAAGTATATTTAGAAGTTAACACACAAATTAAATTTAAAAACATTTTGAAATAGTAGCAGGTGTTATCTCGACTCAACAAATCTCCTGAACTTTACTGTGTGTAATAGCAAATATAATTTGGGACATACAGGAGACTAAAGATACCAGATAGCTCATCTGCAGCTCCCATAAATACTTCACTGAATAACTCTAGAGGTCTGTTGCTGAAGTTCAGTCAGAAGGAGAATGCTAGTAGAGTGGTTTTATTTCTGAATGACAAAACAACTTTTGGGTAAAGTGCACTTTTTTCTCCATCTGTGGTTTTGGTTATTACAGAAAATTCCCTTTCCCTTGGGAAGCAATTAATTACAATAAATGATTTTATCTGATCATAGCTGTTACGCAGGATCCCTTGTTAAAATGGGAAATGTGATGTGAACCTGCATTTTTGTCAAAGGAGGACTCTTGCCATAGAGGGATCAAGGCAGTTGCAGGTCATAACTGGATACTTTAGGGCTTTGCTTACGTAGACTCATGGAGAGGTAAGTTGTTAGAACAACAGAAAAGCCACTCAAACCTCTTCATTTCAAACCATGGTGTAGAGACCAAGTGGTCTAATTGTTTAAGGCTGAAATCACAGTTGAAAGAGGTTTGCTAATACTGCTATCACCCTCTCCTCCTGGTAGTACTTCAGAGTAGACCTCAAAAGATTGTTTTTAGCTGCATTGCCAGTTCTGAGATGCTGAATGAAGTCTACAGACGGAATAAAATTTTTTAAGGAAAAAGCACTTTTATCTTGTTTGTAATTTACACCAGAGATTTGCATTTGCACCAGAAGTTCTAATTAAAAAGTATTGTTGAAATAAACATTTTCTCTCTAAACTGTAATGTTCTAAGAGTGATTGCACCCCTCTTAATTCACTTGTATTGTACAGATTAATATTGCATTTGCCTGGAAAGTATGATGTGGTTATACAGTAGGGTGCAGCTGCAGCAAGACTCTTAAAAACGATAACAGCTCAGGCATACTTACAGAAATGTTGGGATAGAACATCCATTTGCCAAAAAATGTTCAGATGTGATGATATGTCACCACTTCAGAACTCCACAGAGAAATAGTATGACTTTAAACAAAAAAAAAAATAAAAATCAAATGTCATTGGATTTTTTTCCAACTCACCACATCCACTGACCTTTGCATTGATTGTTTTCTCTCTCTGAGCCTTTGGGATGGAGCACATACAGCATGT
The DNA here is from genome assembly GCA_037305975.1 of Chrysolophus pictus. Lineage (NCBI taxonomy): Eukaryota > Metazoa > Chordata > Aves > Galliformes > Phasianidae > Chrysolophus > Chrysolophus pictus. Next base: position 97,653,470 of record CM074576.1, read on the forward strand.
TGAGTCCCATGTCATGTCAGTTATCATTCTCTACTTGACATTTCTTGTGGTCCTGAGTTGATATGTTCCAGATTAATGAGGCATTTGTTCTCAGCCAAGAAGCTGTTTAAGAATACACTTTAAATTGTAATGGGTTGCATATAATTAATAGTTTCTACATAGCTTACTCATATTTTTGGATAGTTTAAAGATTTTTTTCTTCCATTGCCCAAATCTTTTAAATGTTCATACCAGTTATCACCCAATAATTTTTGGTAGTAAATTGTCTTCATGAGACGTTGTGAACTTCTTTGAGAAATCTGCCTGAAGCTCTTTTCCTTCAAATTTCTCAAATTTCTTTTTCTGTAAAAGAATAAGAGGGCAAACACACAAGTTAGTTGCAAAAGCTGTGTTCTTAAGCTATTTTGTGGGTTTTTAGAAAGAATCCATTGTCTACTCATGCCACAGTTGGTTCTGACAAGAATGCACAGCCATTTTTGTGTTGTTCTATTCTCATTCTTCTGTTTTAATTGAGGTCTTCTTTCCAGCTTGGCTGCCTCTTTGGAAGGAACTGTACTTCAGTGTCCAATACATTCAAATCTGGAATGAGCTGTTCCCTACATGTGCGTTCTCTGAAAGAGGGGGAAGGGATGAGCCATATGTTTTCATTTGTAAAGCTTGCTTCAGTATTTTTTCACAAGAATTTCCCTTTGTTGCTGTTTTGAGAGGAAAAAAGGCTTATTAGTTCAGGGCTTTGAGTCTTGAGAAATTATTTGAAAACTCTCATGTTATTCCAGTTTTATTCCTTTCATTCCTCTTGGTTGTATGATACACAAGTTTGGCACCAGTAACTGTGGGACTAATGGACTAATGGTGGTCAACATACTTTATTCTGAGCTCAGAAGAGAGTTTGGAGTTTGAACTGGGAAGAAGAGATTTTCACCTCTAAATTAATCAGTCATTAATATTAACTAAATCCCATAAAATATGTTGTTTGTGGCTACAGAGGTTGCAGATGAATCACCTGTAGAAGGATTCAGGTGTAGAGGAGACTCTAACTTTGCATGTCACTTTTTGTCTGTCAGGTAGATCATCTGATTATTCACTCACAAGACGCATTTGCTTTTGATTAGATGGCTTCAGTCCAGTAAAATAATATGTATGAAAATGCTACACCAAAATAATAATAAATAATAATAATAAGCCAAAAAATTTCTTAGTGTCTGTAAAAAGCAATGTGCTATTCACTGCCTTGTCACTGATTTTTTTTAACAGGTTTTATCTGAAATATACCTTGGGAAACTGGCATCTAGCTATTGTCTATGTTTTAGATAAGCAGAGGCAACATCATGAGAGAAGGTCCATTTGTTCAAAGAGATCCATTATCTAAACTTAGGGGCTATAGCGTCAGACTGTGTGTCATCCATGGGTGACTTTTTTTTTTTTGTGATTATTGAATCTATGTTCTCTCCTCTTCTCATATGGAATATGTCAAAATATGGTGCAGCTCCTCCAGAAGAGCTTTCTCTGTAGGAAAGACATTCAAATTACTTTGATTTTTTTTTTCTAGTTTCTAGCATGGCAGTATGTTCCTGCAGGGCAAGGAACAGAGCTTTATCAGTTGAGTTTACAGTAAATGGGCATAATGACTGAGCAGAGAATTAAAAGGAAGAATTACAGATGAAACATCGTAGAGTCTTGACAAAGTGCACAAATGATAAAAATATCCAAGAGCAAGTATGCTGTGTCATTCAGCACACTTCTCACAAGTGCTGGTGACTCACTTTGGTAAAATTTTGGAGGTTTCCGTTCTTCCTTGTTCTGCAGTGGGAAGTTCATCATCCATGGTGAAGGGAGCTATGTGTCTGCATGTGTAAAAGCATATAAGTTCCCACAGTTCATGACAGGTTCATTTCCTTTGAACTGCTGCATAGTATAATAATGCACAGTGTTGTAGGTTGAGACAACAGGGAAGCAGAAACACTTGACTGTTTTACCAGCTAAGAGGATAGGTGGAAAGCATAATCTTCTACGTTCTTCCTAATGCAACTCAATGGTGATTGGGGTTCAGAGCTCTTATTTCAGAAAGAACTACTATTCTATTGGTCAGAGGCTGAATTTTGCACTCAGAAGTGCTTTTGTATGGGATGCATGGGTGTGTAAAGGATGACATGATAGAGATATGAGTAAAGAAACTATGTGAAGTACTGCCTTTGAACTCTGTGGCTAGAATTGCACTACCAAAGAAGTCCAACTTCAAGAGAGTAAAATATTTTTTAGTTACCTTGCCAGTAATTTTATTTACTAAAAAGAAAAGTGATAGTTTTTTAGCCTACAGGTTAAGACACAACAAGAGCCTATTTGAGTTAGCCTGTAGAGAGACAGAGCTGAGACATGAAACAACTAGGATTAAAGGCAAAAAAGCACATATGTAGACAGAGTATCAAAACTGAACTAGAATGGTGCTTGTGATACTGAAGCTGAAAAATAAGCTCCTTTTAAAATCATAATTTATGGAGGTATGATTGCCAGGTATTCAATTTGGTCCTGGAATCACTTGAACTCAGACTGTGTTCATGAAAGAGTTATGCTTTGCACAAATATTGTTAATGTCAGCTATATTGAGCAGTCTGCCTTTCTTTTGATATTAAGTATAATTAGAATTAGTAAAATGACAATTTTACTAATTTTACTAAGAGGTCCCAAAAGGGACATCTTCCAATAAAAAGTTATGCTATCCTATCTATTGCAAGTTTCATAAATGGTTTCATAATCAGATTCAGTCATCCCTTCCTGCACCTGGATGGCCTGTACCTACAGAATCTGTTATTAATTTATAAGTTTGGAGTTCAAGCAGAGCTTGCTGAGAAGGTCACGTTGAGGTAGTTGTATGGCTTTTATGGCTTTTCTTTTTTTTTTTTTTCCAAAATGCCTTTGGAAAGAGTGATGTAAATAGGCCTGAGCTGATCCAAACAGAGCCTCTCATTAGGTCACTATCACTAGCTGGACTTCCGGACCTCTGAGACCAGTCAAACAGTTCTGCCAAAACAGTAAAACTGTCCTACTGAACTGAACTTGAAAAAGCTGATGTGTCACAGTCAATGGCTAACCACATAAAAAGGGAAAATTTATCTCAGAATATTTAAAAAAAACTTACATTATCTAGTAACAGTGTAAAAGTGACCAAAATGATGAATGAACAATGCTCGTTAGAAGTACTTGATGAATGACAGATTAAATGGAACAAAATCTGTTGGAAAAATAAAATTGAAAGGGTAATTTAAGATAAACTTCTTAATAATGAATATTTGCACATAGACTGTGAAGTGCATGTTATTTTATAGACATAGTAGTGGACATTATTCTATGAGAAAGGTGAAGTGTATATCACATCCAATTGAAAGAAATTCAAGAGCTGTGTTAGATTTAAAACTACATTTCTCAAAACTGAATAATCCTTCAAGGTTTGGGCTGGGTGGAACAGAATGAGAAGTTGTCTACAGTTATGTTCTGAGAGCGATCAGATCTAAAGAACCCTGAAGTGAGAGCTCATCTGAATTTTGCTGAGGTTTGTATCAGAAATCACAATCATGGGTATTGGCCAAAGCAACACTTTCAGACATACTGAGATATTTTTGCTTGCAGATATATTGGGTCCAACATGCTGAGATTCATCTTTTTAAGTGAAGCAGTACCAAACTGATCTTCAGTGAAATGACCACTGACATCATAGTTATCTGAAACTCACGTTATGAGAAATTCCCTAATGATAATCCAAATTAGAAATTGTTGTTTCTCAAGGCTGAAATTGTCCCAAGTTCATGTGTTACAATCTGTTATTTTTCAAGTCAAGGGCATTTCTTACTTGAGTTTCGTAAATGCTTGTACTGGCCATTGCACGGGACAAAGACTAAAACCAAAAAGTAATATTTTTATTTGGTTCTCCTCTTTCAGAAACCTTTTGAACCACACTGATTAGTGTCAGTCCCTTTTCCACCTATTGAATACCCCTCAGGGAGCTCTGACAGCACAAACCTGAACAGTGTTATACAAAAGAACTCTATTTTATATTACTTCTGTTTTGTATATTTTCCACCTGTATGGTTGCTATGGTCAGCTTGCAAATCAGAGAATGAAAATAACACAAACACCTACACTTGACACTTTCACCACTGACGGAACCGGTGAACCTGATCTTGCGTGAAATAAACTGTGCAAAAAGTCTTGGCGGAGAAACATCTGCCGTAAATGTTTCAACAGGGAAAAGATATTGTCTGGCAGAAAAATGTAGGACAAATTCACAAATGTAGCATGTTCCTGTTTAACGGATACACGTGGCCTTAGGGACCCATGTGGCTCCATTACTCGTCCAAAGTTCAAAATAAAGAGAAAAATAAGTTTTGACAGTTGCTTCTGAGAGGAGTGATAACAGATCAAAGGACTTCCTTTTATTGCGATATTTTCACTATTATGGAATAGAATAACTTTGGACTTTAGCTGCTACTTGAATTCTTTACCTTTTAATAAGTGATCTCCTTAAATGTAGCTCAGAGAACAAAGGTTTCTCTTTTACAGTTAAACTTTTAACCCTTGAGGTTGAATTGGTATAGACCAGAGGGAAAATCCACTGTGTTTTCACTGAACTTTTTACCCTTTGAAAAAAACTGAACAAGTTTAAAGTTCATGCACTGAGCAAGAGGTCTCTACTGGGGATTTCTGGTATTATTAACTTCCTGACCTCGGATAATTAAAAGGGAAGAGCGGAGGCAGTGCAGACTTTGACTCAACTTTGAACTTTTAACCTCTTGAAGAACATTTTTAGTATGGAAGTAGTATGCACAGTAAACTCTCTCATTAACTTTCTTTAACCCACAGACACAAAAAATGTCAGTGGGCCAAAATTATCCTCCGTCCTTCATGTCATATTTTTATTTGTGTAACAGTTAAAACTCAAGGGAGATATTGTTTGGATAGACAACGTGACACAGACAACTATTTTCCAGGAACTGGCAAGTACAGTAGGCAAGCAAAAGGGAGAAGAAGCCACGAATCTGTTAGATACTGCAGAAGGGTTTGTAATTCAGACTGTGTTGGTCTTTACCTTTAAGACATGCAGCAATATTTTAGCATTGCCTCAGAGCAAAATTTTTCTTACAGAGTGAGGTATTTTATCTCTTTATTCGACTGGGCTTTTCCTTCCTCAAGCTTTAAACGTAGTGATATTCAGCAGCCCAGGAGATTATGGATTTATTGAGTAGAAAATAACCAAACAAGTAGTTTTGTGAGTTCTGTATGTGAGAGCAGAAATCATACATTCACATAAGTGGAAGAAAAATCTTTGCTTCTTGTCTCAGCAAGACAGAGATTATTTTTGGTCATCTTTTCATCTGGTATACTATTGACTGTGAACTAGACTGGCGAACAATTTGGAAAGCAGTAAAACCTTCATTACCTCCCAGCATTAGTATTATTGGAGTGTAAAGCAGAATTATATTGAAGCCACATAGCTGGACATGGAACAACTTAGCTGGAAAAAAATACAAAGGATGTTGAATTAAAATTTTGCCCGTTGAAGAAAGCTATAAGCTTCTGGGGCAAAATCTCAGTAGCTGTCATCCTCTCCATGTTTCTGCCATAGCAAAAGAAAGAAGTGAGTTAGTATCTTTTGATTCTCTGAACACTTCTTCCATATCATGGTGTTCTCAATCATAGCAATCATTCGTCTAATCCATGAGGAACTCAGCAGTGCTCTGTGAGAATTGTAAAATTTATTTCATTTATGTTTGCATGTAGAAAAACAGTCCGAAAAATAATGCAAAGCAACTTCTGGAAGCAGATGTGCTTGAGCATGGAATTGCTATTTTAGGACCTTTAGAAGATTAGAAGGATTTGTTTGAGGCTGGCTAGATGTTGCAGTAAGGATGGATGCATGCATCTCAAACTTGTGAATTTATATGATTTTTCAAACCACTTGATTGAAGCCAGCTGAACATTGGGGAAAAAAAAAAAAAGAAACAACAAACTTCAACAACAAAGACACAAAGACACAAATCATAGAGTTATTTAGGGGATCACCCTACATATCCTGTCAAAAAAAATTCTGAAAAGCGCATGTCTGAAAAAGTTTGGCAAAAATGCACATTTGCTTTGAAAGTCATCAGATTAGCCTGGTTTGCTGTTGTTAATAGTTGTTTTTCTATTGCTTAAAAACACTGCCTATGCTATAACATAGAGTGATACTATTCAAGTAGCTCTGCAGACTGAAATGGGTAGTGTCAGGACTTGACAGTCACACTCTGGGTTTGTACAGGTACATTTCAGACTAGCAATGATCTGATCCCATTAGCTGAACACCCACATCAGCAGAAGCACATCCATGTGGGTGCAGGCATGTACAGAATGGGCAGTGCCCATAGTGGTAGGTAGAGGAGTGGGCATCCTTGGGAAATCTGCGGTATGATCTGGTAGCTGGGAAAGAGCTGCCTCATAGCCCTGCTTCCAGACATGTGACTGTAAGGGTTGATGTGTGAGAAGAATAATAAATGGCTATTTAATATTAATCTTATGCTACCACCAGCTGAGGACATCACACATGCCACTTAGTAGTTTTAACAGAGATCTACACTGGGTTGTATGGGATCCAAATCTATAGGAAGAGGGATGCTGAATGACACTTGGGCACAGTGGCTAGAAACTCAAAGTACCCACAGAGGTTTCTGATGCTTTCTGTTTGGATTAGGATTGTCATAGCAAGCCTGAATTAAATATACCTGTAAATCTGGAAGGAATGCTGTTCTTTGCCTATCTTCCTGAGTTTTGACCCTGGAAAGGATTTAGGCTATTGTTTATACAGTGAAGAAGTGAAATTTTGAGCAGATACTGCTGCTAAACAGAACCCATGCTTGAGGGAAGAACACTTAAGTTGTTACACATTAGAAAATTCATAGAATGTTTGTTTTTTAATTAAAGATATAAATATGAATCTTATTTTGTGAGGCCTGCAACAAAGTGGGTCTTGTTGAGCCCCTGGCCAGCCGAGTGCCTTTCTCCTGGACGAGAATGTGGCTTACTCTTCATGGTGAGAGGATGGGAGGTAGGAAAGGCTCTGGGTCACAGTGGAGCCCCTACCATGCCAGGGTTGGAGAGTAAGGCCCCTAGAGACTTGAGGGCCTCTCTCATTCTCATGTCAGTTCCCTCCATCAGGACTTAGGGGCTGGGAAAGGGAGCTTCACAGGCAGCAGTGTCCTTTTCTCTGAAGGTCACAGGGGTTGCACTCCATCTGTCTTTTTCTCCCCCTGGCTCCTGCTTCTAGCCTCTAAAGTTTAGCCCAAGTAGGGCAAAAAGCAAGTTAGAGCTATGGGAGTCTTATTATTCCACTCTAGTACATGCCTGTATAGAGGACAAATCATTTTCTACTTACGAAATCCAGCTTCCTTCTGCTGCGCCTTTGGGCCAGGATGAATCCTGCCTTGTCCTCAAGGGAAAGCATGAAAATCACAGCCTAGTTAGGCTGACTAGGCTCATCACCTTCAGGAGACCAGGAGACGAGGTAGGATTTCCTCTGCTCCTTCAGTACTCTTTAGCTCTCAAGGTTTTTCAGATTTTCCACTGCAAGGTAGGATGCTTCAGAGACCAGTCACTGGGAAGAATGTGAGCAATATTTCATGGGGCTAGTAAAAGTAAATATCTGTGTCCTCCAGTCAAGCTTAAATTCCTGCTGCAAAATGTGGTCTAGTAAAAGCATTTCTAAAGCAGGTTACTAAGACTTTTTTTTTTCTCTCTTTTTTTTAAGCAAAGACATAACTGCATTTTTTGCTTGATTCAGATCACTGAACTGTCTGAAATGCTTCAGTGTAAAGATTTTCCAAAAAGCATTTGACTTGTGGTATGCACTTGGCACAGAAAATTTCAACTGGAGCTAGACAAGGGAAATTTGGCAAAGTTACAGGCAAGTGATAGCAGGGTGTTTATCATAACAAGCATTGAGAAACCTTTCTACCAGCCCCTCCTGCAATTTCACCACAAGTGCACAGGCACAGGATGTGTAAAATCAGCGTGAGTGTATATGTATGCTAGTGTGTGGATGGATGGAAAGTGTCAACCTGCATGAGTTTGTGTACTGCAGAACTACTTGGGTGAGAAAGTATCAGAGCCTGTCCCTAGGCAGGGATTAAGAAGGTAATTAGGCATGCTTAGACACTGGCGGTGCCTCCCTCTATCAGACCTCTACAAATTTATCTGTCCCTATGCAGCACTGTGTTCATGAAAGCAGTGAACTTCTGCTTTCCCTCAGATTTCAGTGGTGGACAAACACTAGTTACTCCCTGTGGCAAGTCCTTCAGCTTGGCTGACCTGCATTTGCTGTCCCTCAGAGCAAAGAGCAGACTCATCTGTTCTTGCAGACTTGCCTTTTGAGCATGGAGATATGTTCAGGTTTTATTGGAGATGGAGATGTCAGTAGGAAAAAAAACAACCCAGCAATAGGGATACGTAGCACTCACACAGGGCTTCTTTTGGAAGTTCGATTAATCCTCACAGTAATTATGTGATATAGGGATATATTGCTAGGACAAAAGTGCACTGTATTTTTTCCAGGATGGAGCATACAGGTGTAATGGGAAAATATAAAATATAAACCTAACAATTATTTCTTCTTGCAGACAAATGGAGAGGGTTAGTTACATGCACTTCAGGAATAAACCTTGTCAGAATAAGGTTTGGATGACTTTTGTTTTCAGTCCTGCACCCTCCTGTGAAAAACATAGGTTGTTTTCCTTTTCCTTGCATTCTTGAATTCTACGTAGGTGTGTAGTGGACAGAATTTGTCAAAATTCAACAAAATTCTCACCTGGCCCTGCACATTGAACCATGAATAAAAGAGGAGTTCTGATAAATGTCACATCCCACACAATCTGCCCTTCAGTCCTTCAAATCTAAATGATCAAGGCTGAAACGTCTTGTGCAAAGAAAAGAAGAAAAGAAAACCTGCTCCACCTTGCAAACAGATACTAAGGTTTAATTCTGGTCAAAGTGGGAGACAGAAAGGAGAAATAATTGAACTACAATCCCTGCAAGTGCATTTAGGTGGAGTATGCCCTACCTAGTGTGGCTGAATGGAAAGATGTAGCTCTAAATAACATGCGATTAATCAGGGTACCTCCTTCCCACTGCTGGAGAGAGTGGCTGAAACCCTGTGCTCATCACTGGCAAGATTCCCCTGTCTTCAGGGAGGATACAGTTTCACCTGTCGTGAATTGACTGGTCTACTTAGCCATGCTGGGTGCACTTTTGAACCAGTCACACCACAGTAGTTTTAACACGATAGCTGTAAAAACTGGCAGGGAACATATCCATCCCTTCGCCGTGTGGCTGTGTGCTGCCTGCAGCAGCTGCTGGCTGGTCTGAGCGCAGCCGTGGGTGTCTGACCGACACACTGAGTGCCAAATGCCAAATCTGTAGGTGGAACTGAATCGTGCTCAGAGTCCCCTGCAGCTCTTTTTTTGTGCATGAGTCACTTTGTTCCTCACACTGTGGTCGTAGAATCGTACCATAGAATCACATAATGGTTTGGGTTGGAAGGAATTTTAAAGCCCATCCAGCCCCACCCCCAATCCCTGCCATGAGCAGGGCTGCCCCCCACCTGCTCAGGCTGCCCAGGGCCCCATCCAACCTGGCCTTGAGTGCATCCAGGGAAGGGGCACCACAGCTTCTCTGGGCAGCCTGTTGATGTCATGGGAAGACTCTAATTCAAAGTGCCAGACATGAGGGGTTTTTGCAAGAAGGAAATCCTGCCAACAAGAAGAGGTTGAGTGGTTGTTCAACAGCCTGAAATCAGTCTCCTCTGAAGGTGTGCATTTATTACCCTCTCTGTGTTTCTCAAAGGCGAGCTTGAAAAATTCCACCATGGATTTCTTCTTGCTCCTTCGCTGTTGTTTTCTTGGATTATACATAGGACTGATAACATGCAAAGAGTTGTCTATAGTGACTAATACTCAGGCCAAGTTGGTTGATGGAATGTTTTTCATTCTTTGACTCTGCAGACAAGATGTTGTAGTTTATACAAGGATAAAAAGGACATTATGTCTGCTGAAAAGTGCTTGCATCAAATTTGAGACTTCATAGTGAAGGATAGCAAGACAACATGGTGAATAGTTGTAAGCTGAGCAGGCATTTTATTAGCAAAACAGACTGCATGCTCATCAGAGCCCTACCTTCTTTAAGGTGAGCTGGAAAAGTTGTGTCATTTTTATTTTTTAAATTGAGTTAGGCCCATGGGATTGATCCCACTGAAAACACTGTGTTTGTGAAATGGACAAGCAGATAGTTGCATGCAAATCAAAGAAAATGTTTAATTAAAGATCCAAGCTCATGCTCTATTGCTGTACTTCTTGTAAGCCAGCACCATGACAGAGAACACCTCACCTGTTTGCTTTTGCTTTTCTTGTGCCATGGCTGTATCTCCAGCAACTGAACAGAAGAACCTCCCAGTCAGGTTGACAATCACATTGCAGACTTTGTTGGTTAAGCTGGTTACTGAAAGAGAAACCTTCCTCTCTTGGTATTGTCTTGTCAGAAAGTGATAACATAACTCTATTATAAAATAGTCCTCATCTTCATGTCAAAATTGCTTATTATTTGCTTATTATTTTACTCTCAGCAGTGTGACTTCTTGCATAAGAATCAAAGAGCGCTCGTCTCATGTCTTGTGCCTAACCAAAACCAGATAATAAAATATATTACTCCTTATACTCCTTGTTGAAGAGCTGTGAGGCAATATATATATATATATATACATATATGTATATATGTACATATATATGTATATACACATATTTCTAAGAAATATATACTGGTTTAAATTGGAGGTACTAATGAATAGGAAAAAGCAACCGGAGTGTTCTGGCTTCGATGTAAGACATACTAAATAAAAAAATGAATCATGAATGATCAGATTTTTATTTTTGTAAAATTTTCTTAATTGCACAGCTTCTTCAATTAAAAAAAATAATGTTTAAGAGCGCAGCCTATTTGATCTGAGAATATGCTGCTCCTCTGACACATTTCAATCTGTCCACTGAGAAAACGGAGGGTTTTTTCTCAGATGTGTAATATCTTTTATGCTATTTTATTGGAAATATCCTTAAAACTTTTCCTCTGTCCATTTTACATTATTACATGAGGTAGATAGTATTCCCAATGTCAAGTATTAGAGCAAGGAACGGAAAATAATGTATAAAAAGTGACATTAATAAGTAGCTCATGTTGTTAAGGGTTTTGGTTTTGTTTGGCACCAGGAGCACAGCATGGTATTATGGAGGCAGTTTAGAAATTTATGTTGACTTAACATCTTGACCTCAAATCCTACCTTACTAGACACAGAGCCATCAGGATTGCCGGGTACTGTGCTCAAGGAGTACTTCTTTGGACATGTAAGATTTTGAGTATTTGTTACTAGTACCCAAGATCTGATTTCTGGATGTGCCACAAAAGTCAAACCAAAACACAAAACTGATGTTTGACCTTGGTGAAGATAAAATAAAATAAGGGATCACAGGCACTACAGAAAAAAATATGGACTCCACAGTGCTGAAAAATCACTGATGATAGCTCAGAAACGTATGCTTTACTTCACCTTGTAAAAGACTTTTATTATCCTGATGGAATATATCACTATAGCGAGTTAATATTTGTTCGCCATCGTGTATAGTCCAAAAGAAAAAGAGGCAAATTACAGAATTGGTGAGTTTCATAACTTGTCACTGTTTAAGGAAATCAAAGGAAATTGTAATAAGCATGTCAACAAAATCAGAAAGGGGAGCTGAGTCTGACCAAATGAAGGTACAGAAGGAGTCATCATCTGATTTCTGATTTGTTTTCTGGCTGCTTCCCAGCTTTCTCCACCAAGAAAAGCAGATTTCCTTCTAAAGCATATTATCAACTAAGAGAAAAAATCCCTTAATATTTGTGGTCCCAACTATAAATATGACTTGCTTTCTTTATTAGCTGATGTGCACTACACTTAACAAAATGAATTTATGTTATGTCTTAAGATGTTCTTGTTTACAAGTGCCCTGTTCCCCGAAGAAGGGTAATTTTAATGTCATAAGAAACTTCATGCTTTGTTTCCAAAACTGATAGCCCTAATGTAAACAGCCCTCCCTAAAGAGGAGATGAAAAAAGGAGGAATGCAAAAAGCTCTGCATGAAAGCCGGGTTAGGACCAGGCTGAGCTGCCCTTTCTCCCCGGTGGTGATGGGCACAGTGCAGCGCTCTCCTCCTGCCTCCTGCCATTTTCTCCTTTTAGGGTAGCAAATCCCAATCTGCAAAGTTCGCAGTGGCACAGGAGCCACAGCCAGTTCCAGGAATTTGCTGCGGCTCCCCGGGTCAGCTCAATGTTGCTTTCATCAGAAGTGTCACTGCGATGGAGAGAAGTTGTTAGAAAGAGTTTCAGGAGGCACTGACATAATCAGGTCAGCTGGAGGTGCATAAACAAGAGGGGGGGTAAAAAACCCATGGAGAAATGCATGTCTCTCCACTATATCCCTGGGAGACTCGAAGCGAAAAGGCTTTGCTTTCACCTGCTGGCATGGCATTTTTACTCCCTGCTTTTGTCTTTTTGACTGTAAGACGTTTTCTACTCTGCTGCCTGACAGACCCAAGGACATTTTCATCTGTCTCATGGTTCTTAGGAAAATTTTCCCTTTCTTTTTCTTATTACTATCAAGCCAGGCAGATACTTTTTTAGCAGGCTGCTTTGTGGTGATGTGCTCCCTGCTGCTGGGATGTCTGTCAAGGGAGGTAGGGGAGTGGGCCTCTCCTGAGGCTTTGGGGCCACTGGGGAGGGGAGAAAAGGGAACTTAAAAGAATGCCATGTTTTGCAGGGACATCCAGGGAGCCTGTGCCTCTCTGACAATGAAAACGTTACCAAGCTTTTGTATTTTCTCATCTTGTGAGCCCGTTGAAATTACTTTCTGACAAACAGGATCTGGAGAGCTGGGAAAACTATCACGTTATGCAGTCTGCATCTGGAGATGGCACATGTGGAATAAAAAGTTTAGCAGCAGGCTGCTCTTATGAGGCTGAAAAACATCTTTTTTGACTTGTCTTGTTTAAAACATTAATGAAATTTACTGGAGAATCCACTTGCTTGAAGTGATATTGGCAATATCTGAAGTAGGGCCTACAGTCCTTGCTGGGAGATAAAGCACCATGCATTTGTTAGGCATTTAGAGTACATACATGCTAACATACATGCCAATATTTCATAGAATCAAAGAATATTCCAAGTTGGAAGGGACCTGTAGGGATCATGAAGTCCAACTCCTGGCTTCACATAGCACCACTGAAAAATCAGATCCTCTGTCTGAGAGTGTTCTCCAGACAGTCCTTGAACTCTGTCAGTCTCGGGGCCATGACCGCTGCCCTGGGAAGCCTGTTCCAGGGCCCAGCCACCCTCTGGTGAAGAACCTCTTTCTGACACACACCCCTGACCCTCCCCTGCCACAGCTTGATGCCATTCCCTTGTGTCCTGTCACTGTCACCAGAGAGCAGAGCTCAGCGCTGCTCCTCCACTCCCCTCGTGAGGAACCCATAGGCTTTAAAGAAATCCCTAGCTATGTTATTTTAAGATAACTGATTTAATGGGGAAGAAAGATGGCAGATTTTCCCTTTTATGCTGTCACCGCTTCTGAACAATTTGTTTTCCTTCGGAGGGAGGAGGCTTGGAGAAGATGACAGGGTATCTCCATCAGCCAGGTCTCCATCAAGCATCCAAATTAACCAAAAAAGGAGGAGACTGTGATTGAGAGAAAGGTGGGAAACGCCTTCTGTTCGTCACAGACTGCATCTTTATGATCCACAAAGCACTGAGCTGTGAGAACTCACAAATTAAAGGGGCTGGTTTAAGGAGTTAAGTTCTCCTCGCAGAATGCTGAAGTGCTCTAAGGATAAGATATAGTTATCAGGCTGGCCACTGTGATCTTTTCTATCCACCAGTGCCGAGCTGATCGCTGTCTGTGACATTAATGGGCAAAGATCTGCAGGAGTTTTGGATAAGGCTGATGCTTTTGTAAGTACAACCTCCCACTTCTGTCAAGAGAATGGCAGTGTATTACTCTCTGTATTTGGATTATTACTGTGCCTTCTACCTACTTACACCTCACTTGCAATTTAGTATAAGTAGAGTCATCATCTTTATTTTATGCCCCAAGCCTTTGTTCGGTACAGCTGTGTGGTGTTAACAGCTGCTGGTTTTCATCACAGAAGTGGCTGCATTTTAGGAATAGACAATGAGATTTCTGTTCTCCAGCTCGTTCAACTGTCTTGTGAAGCACTTTGTAGATCCAGGTGTGTAAATAGATCCACATTTTGATGTACAATTTACTATTGGTTTATTACACAACTTCGGGTTTATATTTCTGAGCCACACTGAGCAAAAACCCAGGCCTAAAAATTAGATTATTATTCTGCGTTTCAGAGATTAAAATACAAATACGCTATCACTTGTATTTACATTCTTGCTGCAAATCAGGTCACCCTGACCTCTGAGCTCTGTTTTCCACAGAATGGGCCAAATCCATTCCCAGTGTGACTCCCTTGACTCCAGCACAGTTGCACAAGAGATGACTTTAGCTTATTAGGTCTGTAGTAACTCTGTTTTGATTAGGGATAAAAAGTAGTATTTGGGAGGAGTCTTTATCTTGCTGGCATAATATATGCTTTAATTTTTTTTTTTAATGGACATTAACAGGAGCTGGCATAAACATTGTTTATATTAGAAAGACAGAGAAAGAGAGAAAGAAGGAAGTAAAAAATGAAAAGGAAAAAGGTATACATTTCATCTACTTTCTATACACTGTGCATAACTAAGACTAAAGGATAACAGTTTAGGAGGAAAAGCCTAAACCAGAAGAAAAAATAAATACCACATCTTAGCAATGCCATTCTTTGGTGAAAGCACAGATTTAGTTCTGCTGCAAACATAAGAGAGGATTGGGTCCCTTTGGCTTAGTGCTCTCTCTCTGAGCCGGAAGCATGGGGTAGCCATTAGCATGGAGGGGGATATGCTCACCTCAACACCCCACAGAGAGAGTCCAAAGTATGAGCACCAAGAGCCTGCTAGGGGCAGGGGGGAGGAAGCAAAGGGAAACAAACCTTGTGTGCTCTGTGCAAGTGGGTCACAAGCAGGGAGCTGCCTGCCCTGTGTGGGAAGTGAAGGGGAAGCTGTGGGGAGAGGACTGGGGCTGGCTGGGAAGACAAATAAAAGGAATTAGATTATTTATGGAGTGTGGGATTGAAAGAAAGGTCGGGTGAGGTGCCTGGGAAGAGGCTGTGGGACTTGGTACAGAGAAGAGATGGCTGGAATCGCCCACGCCGTGTAGCACGAAAGCTTGCAATGAACAACTGATTTAATTCCCCTATCCCTACACGACAAAAACTGGCTGAGACAGAGCTGTCTTTCTGTTATCTTGTCTCCAATTACTTTGCCATAGCCAGGGCGCTGAAGTGCCCCAGTCTGGGTCTGGTGGCAAATAAATAAATCTGATGGACTAGCCCTGTGAGCATTAATTCTCTGGGAGTAGCAGCAGAGTGGCATTGCCCTTTGTACATGCAAGGGCCAGGAAAAATATACTGTAGCAGTTTTCTTCCTGATGTTTAGCCTCAGCTCCTCCCTGCAGGTCATTAAGCCCCAGGAAATACCCTGTTACTCTGTCATTATTGCTTAATTATTTTCAGCTCTGTAATCTAATTTGCAGTTTGACTCTGTGTTGATTCTAGCTGGCGTATCATAACCTTTACAGTACAGGAAGTGCAAGGCAGAGCTGGCTGTACTGGTGTTTAAATCTTTTGGTGAAAAGGGCCTTTTTCTAAGCCTACAGCTTCAGGAAATAATTCATTTTCCAGAGAGTCTGAAACCTTTAACATTATTGAGATTTCACTTTCTCCTACTTTCTTTTTATGATATTTTATAGAGTTTACAGTGCAAAACTGAGTAATAAAGATTATTTTATTGAACATGTGCCACTACTTCTTAGCTTTAAAGGAGGATGCTAGAAAAATATGTCACACAGAGGTGCCGTTAACATATTCCTTTTATTTTAATTAAATATAACAGATACTTCAGGTGTTCTGAAAACAAGGACATCGTAAACTGATAGCTACGCAGGGAAGCTCTCTGAATATAGAAATTGCAAATGAGATAATTCAAGTAATTTAAAGGCTGATGTTTTATTAAATAGATGCAGTCTAAAGCAGATAGTTTTATTTCAACCAGAAATAACTGAGTTCACGAAATATCTCATAACTCCTTGATTTCTTTAGAAATCTCCAAGACCTAACAGGAAATTGGAGCTGCAGGGAGCCATCAGCTTTGAGATTCATCTCATCAAGCCTCCCATTCTTATGTCTGGAATTGTTTTGATAAGAAAATGACAAAATGCAGCTATAATATGTACAGTCTGATATATGGGGTACTTTTGAGCTCAAAAGTTCTCGTAGATGCCTACAGGTCATGCGAGTCTTCGGGAAAGCATTTAATCTGAAATGAAGCAAAAGGTGGAAGAATGGGAAGGAGTCTCTGAAGTCTCTAGGAAAAGCCATCAAAAATGGCACAGAAGGAAATCATCTAGACTAGCAGATGAGAACAAGGGAAGCTTATGTAAATTAGTGATCAGGAGTCCAGGAACTATGTTTTGGGTAAACATCTTAATGAAGTATTGCAAACAAGCTTGTATTCTGTTTTTCCTGTAGTCTTTTTGTTTCCAGCCCTTGTATGCATACTTCTGAACCTTGGCTTTAATCCAGGCTAAATGAGCCTTGCCGTTTTTTGATGCAGGTCTGTTACGTGTTAAGATGCACTGGAATGAAAGAGGGGGCCCTGATCCTGCATCCTGAGGAACTTGGGGTATTGGAGGTGCGGGGGAAGGATGGGAACATCTGTACTCTCTGAAGTGAGGGACCACAGTTCCACAAAGATGCTTTGAATTTATGCTAGATGGTTTCTTTTGAGAAATTGCCCATAGCTGATGCAGAAAATACTCTTTGTCTGCAGTATACAAAGGAATGTAGGCAGTTTATCAGAGTGAGACGCCCTGTGTAGTTCCTATACTCTGTACGAAAACCAGGGTCCAGTCTTGCTGTCAGTCTGGCAAAGAGATTTCCATGAAATGAAGGTGGTATGCTCTTGTCTGTTGGACTCAGCTGTGTGGGGTGACTGTAAAACACTGCATGCTGTTCAAATTTCCTTATATTAGCAATGTGGATTGTGAAAATGTACAGAAGAGTTATGAGAATGTACAGATGAGTTATTTCTGCTCCTCACTTCTCTGTCATATAGCTGAGCCTGCAAGCTCCAGCATCTCAGCTGCCAGGAGAACTGTTGTTATCACCACAGCAGGACATTTCAGGGGCTGGTGTTAATACCCTGAAGTGACTGGTGCTCACTAAAAATTGCAGTGAAAAAATACAGTACTCTTGAATTACCTCAAATTTGTTCAAATACATGTGTGTAGAGGGGAAGGAAATTTGGGATTGGGATTGACATTTAGCCTCCCATATTCATATACAGAAAAATTATTTTTGTGGTGTCCAGATCACCCCCTCTCCAATCCACAGCCCTGTGTCACCAATGCAAGTGAGCCTCCAGCAATATGAAGTAGTCACAGCATTATAGTTGCACAGCTTTTCTTCTCAAAAAGCCTTGTGGCAGCCAGGCCTGCCCTTTGAATTGAACAAGTTATTCTGGTAACAGAGCTAAATGAATTAATACAGTGTAAATGGGGCTGGAATATTCTAGGGTGTGTAAATAGAAGTACATTGCTATTTAGAAAAGTTGCATTATTCCAAGCGCTCTCTTCATACGGAAAAACATTCTTCCAACAAACATCTTGAATATTGAACTTAGCTTGGCTGACTCAAAAAATTATACTAAGTTTTATGGTCTCAGCCTGCATGCATTTTTAGACTTAGAATTTCTGACTGAAGTCAGTAGAAGACCTTTGATCCATTAGTAATGCCGGATAAGATCCTCTCATAGGTAAAAAACATAACAAAGGCTAAGGAAATGGCAACTTCCCCTTTCTTCATCATGCCACATGGTGACTTTTTTCTGTGATCAGACACAAGTGCAATGATTGAGAAAGAAAGGTTTTAACACTTATAAGAAAGGCTGAAAATAGAAGATACTCTAATGACAGCTAGAAGAAGGGAATAATGCTGATATAATTGGAGTAGACAAAGGATGTTCACTTTGTGACACATTTTGAGAAGCATCCAGGAGCATTTGTTATGCCAAAGCAGGTTCATGGTTCAGTGAAAATGCCATCTTCTGTTGGAGAAGTAAGCAGAAGAGGCAGCACTCCCTGAGCAGACAGGGGAACAAAAATAGTTCAGGGTTCCAGAGTAGATAATTGTGTACAAGTATAGACATATTATTGTGATAATAATGCTATGCTAAGTGTGCATACTACTTTCCCTTAGTGGCTGATCCACTGAAGTATCATTAAATGCTATTGCTATTTTTCAATATAGGGATCTTTTAAAATCAATTGAAGACAGCAGTGTTAGAAGGACCTAACTAACTCCTCCTCGTGTAGTTTGTACTTAGGAACTAGAGTATACTTGTGTGTTTATTTCTGTATTTAAAATATATGATAAGAAAGCATGGTGAAGTCTGTTTCTTCCACAAGCAATGTTTGATGACATGGGAATAATTCAGATTTATTTACTCATATGCTGACAGATCTGCCATAGCAATCTCATTGTAACTCAATGCTATAACAATTGGAATCTTTGGTTTAAAGAAAAGGAGTTTAGTGAATTTGTTAAAAACTGTTTGTTAGGAAACTTCTAACTTCCTCACTTAAACAATAACAATTGCTAAGAAGTGTTGAGGTATAGGAAGCAAATTACAACACAGACCAAGAACAGAAGCCAGAAGTTTAGGATTAAACCATTTTGTCTGACCTGAGGAAGAAATTTCATATATCTTATCTCATGGTGCTCAAAAGTGTGTATGTATGGAGATATCTATATCTCTCTGTATATACATACGTATATTTATAGTAGTATATGTACCATCTAAGTAGTCTAATATCCATGTATATTTACATATATGTATATTTGTTCAAAGATGAATTATGCTCCTTAAATTGATTAAATTGAAACCTTTGGGGAAAAAAAATGTGTTAGTCCTTGCTGTTATAAGGAACTGAACCTGCTTGGGGTGTACAGTTTGAGGAATGGATAGGGCAGGTCAGCTAGAGAGGGAAAATCTGCTGAGATATCCTCAGAGAAATAGAAACATCTCGCCATGTGCCACCAGGGCTGCACTGAGTTTGCACCACTGAAAAAATTACTGAATAGCTCAAGACTAAAAGCAGGACCTGCCTGCCTGCAAGGATAGTGTGGGCAGAAGTGAGAGTGCTCTGTGAACACTTCTTGTGTTCTACTTGGCATGTGAGATTCTTACTTACCTAAAAGTTTAGTTATTCTTTTATATATGTATATATATGCATATTTTAGTAATACCTTATTTCTGAGCATTTTTACCTTTCAGGAGAGCTGATTAGATCCTATATCTTAAGTAAGGTGAGTACTTTCATGCTATTGTCTAGCTTAGACAATATAGTGTTCTTTGATACAAGCCCAATAGTTTTTATTAAATGAAGAAAAGCTCCCATACATGCAGCCAGTGTTTTCTCAAATGCCCCAGAAAGAGGAGAACCTACTATACCCATGCACAGACTCCCATCTGATTTGAATTTTAACTATATGTTCCTTATTCCTAATAGGAATTACTTAGGCTTCACACTCCCACCTTTTTTTTTTTTTTTTTTTTTTTTTTTAATTATGATTTTCTTTGCTAAATCAGTGAGCTCCTTCCTTACAGGTAAATTCTTCAGAGTAAAGGGTCTTTAACTGAAATCAAATCAGCTCCTGAGCTTCAAGATAAGAAGAAAAGATGACTTTAAAAGTCCCTCATTCTAAGACATCTTCTCTTTCCTTCAAATAATGTTTGGATTCTGACTTTAAAATGTAAGCATTAGACCTGTATGTAGCATCCAGGAATATATCTCACTGGTCTGATTCACCAAGGTAAGTTCATTGGCCATACTCCTGCTGAATGACCTCTCTTGGGTGCATACAAAAATTGTGTTAGTCAGTATTTCCAAGGAGATCGGACTGAATTGCTCTTCTCTATTATCTACTGTCATCCTTAACAGAGACACAATCACGGTATGGCATCTCTGAGGGCTATGTGTGATTTTTATTTCTTGTTCCTCTCTCTCAAGAAAGGAATGAATTGCTGTAAAAAACTTCAGTAGTTTAAGGATTATTTTAACTGCATTTATAGATTTATCATAAAAAATAATATTGTGGTAGGTCACCTGTTGTCAAGACCTTTGGTATGTTACTGTTGTCAGACAGAAACATGCTTTGGCACAAAAGGATTCAAAATATAATTTGAATTATTGCGGCACAGGTGAGGTAATCAGCTCTGGAGGGAACGCATTGTGTGGCGAAGCATGGAATGGCCTCGGCTGGCTGCAGAGGGCCCAGTCAGGCAGCAGATCCAGGCGCCATTGTCCTCCGCATGGCGGCAGCGTTGTGACGTCACAGAGGCACATCAGAAGGGCGCAGTGCGGCAGTTTGCACAGGCAGCTCGCTCAGGTCAGGTAAGCAGGGCTGGTGAGGAGGGTGGAGTATCTCTGTCCACTCGGGAGGCCGGCTCACCTATCGGCTGCCTCCCAGACAACGAATGCAGCCATGGTCTCCAGTAGGCAGAAAGCTCTGGCAAGGAAGATGAGTGCCTGCCAGAACACATGGCAGTTAAGGGCTCTGGCTGCAGTGAGTGCCTGAGCCTGTTGCTGCTGGTGAAGAGCGGCAGGGATTCCACCTGTGTGAGGGGTGAGCATGTGGATGATCTGCTCAGTGTGGCGGTGAAGCTCGAGGAGGAGGTGGAGAGATTAAGGGGTATCAGAGAGTGTGAGCAGCAGATAGATTGGTGGAGTAACTCTCCACTGAACTTGCAAGAAGGACACCAGGGTGATACCCCCCAGATGGTGGTGGAACCCCTCCCCTGGTAGCGTTGAGCAGAGGGAGGCGGTTTGAAGAGGAGGAGTGGAAAAAGGTCCCAGCTTGGCATCACAGGCAGCCTCCATCCTGACTCAAAGGGAAAAATGGATCCTAGCCCAGGAGGCAGGGCTCATTGAGATGGCTTTAAATTAGATGTGAAGGGGGAAGGGGATAAAACCAGGCTCACTAGAGGTGAGCCTAGGAGAACGATGATGGATTTGGGAGTGAAGCAAGGGGTGCAGCTGAATTGCATCTACACCAATGGATACAGCATGGGCAACAAACAGGAGGAGCTGGCAGCCATTGTGCGGCAGGCGAACTGTGACTTAGTTGCCATTATGGAAACATGGTGGGATTGCTCCCACAACTGGAATATTGCAGTAGATGTCTATAAGCTTTTCAGAAGGGACTAGCAAGGAAGAAGTGGTGGTGTCACAGCTCTCTGTGAGAGTGCTTTGATGTTGTAGAGCTTGGGGATAGGAATGATAAGATAGAGTCTCTATGAATAAGGATGCGGAGGAGGGACAGCAAGGCAGACATCCTGGTGGGGGTCTGTTATAGACCTCCTAACTAGGATGAAGAGACAGATGAGGGTGCTGAGAGAGCTGGCAGAGGTGGAGCCCCCAGTACAAAAAAGACAGGGAGCTGTTGGAGAGGATCCAGAGGAGGGCCACGAAGATGATCAGGGGACTGGAGCAACTCCCCTATGAAGACAGGCTGAGGGAGCTGGGCTTGTTCAGCCTGGAGAAAAGAAGGCTGCAGGGTGACCTCATTGCAGCCTTTCAGTACCTAAAGGGAGCCTACAAACAGGAGGGGAATCAACTCTTTGAAAGGGTAGATAACTGCAGGACGAGGGGAAATGGTTTTAAGTTGAGGGAGGGGAGATTTAGGTTGGACGTCAGGGGGAAATTCTTTACAGAGAGAGTGGTGAGGTACTAGAACAGACTGCCCAGAGAGGTTGTGGATGCCCCATCCCTGGAAGTGTTCAAGACAAGATTGAATGGGGTCCTGGGCAGCCTGGTCTAGCATTAAATGAGGAGGTTGGTGGCCCTGCACGTGGCAGGGGGATTGGAGATTCATGATCCTTGAGGTCCTTTCCAAACCTGGCCATTCTATGATTCTGTCATTCTGTGATTCCTGCTCAACTGGAGAGGTCCCAGAGGATTAAAGGCTTGCCAATGTGACTCCTATTTGCAGAGGATCCTATTGCAAAGAGGATCCTGGAAACTGCAGGCCTGTCAGCTTGACATCAATGCCAGGAAAGGTTATGGAGCAGATCATATTTAGGGAGATCACATGGCATGTGCAGGACAACTGGGGGATCAGGACTAACCAGAATGGATTCATGAAAAGCAGATGCCACTTGACCAACCTGATCTCCTTCTATGATCAAGTGACCTGCCTGGTAGATGAGGCTGTTGACACAGTCTACCTAGACTTCAGCAAAGCCTTCAACACTGTCTTCCACAGTATTTTCCTGGAGAAGTTGGTAGCCTGTGGCTTGTACAGACACACTCTTTGTTGGGTAAAGAACTGGCTGGCTGGCCAGGTCCAGAGAGTGGTGGTGAATGGAGTCACATCCACCTGGTGGCTGGTCAGAAGTGGTGTTCCCCAGAGGTTGATACTGGGGCCTGTCCTGTTCAGTATCTTTATTGATGACCTGGATGAGGGCATTAAGCGCGCCCTCAGTAAGTTTGCAGATGACACTAACTTGAGAGGAAGTGTCAATCTGTCTGGGGGGTAGAAAGGTTCTCCAGAGGGATCTGGACAGGTTGGGTAGCTGGGCTGAAGCCAATGGGATGAAGTTCAGACAAAGTGCTGGATCCTGCACTTGAGCCACAATAACCCCAGGCTACAGACTTGGGGCAGAGTGGCTGAAAGACTGTGTAAAGGAAACAGACCTGGGGGTGTTGGTTGATGCTTGGTTGAACATGAACCAGCAGTGTGCTGACATGGTCAAGGAGGCCAATGGTATTCTGGCTTGTATCAGAAATAGTGCTGCCAGCAGGAGCAGGGAAGTGATCATTCCTCTGTATTCAGCCCTGGTGAGGCTGCACTTCAAGTACTGTGTTCAGTTTGGGACCCCTCACTACAAGAAAGACACTGAGGCCCTGGAGCATGTCCAGAGAACTGCAACAAAGCTGAGAAGGGGTCTGGAGCACAAGTCTTATGAGGAGCAGCTGAGGGAGCTGGGAGTCTGAAGGAGGCTCAAGTGACCTTATCACTCTCTATAACTACCTGAAGAGAGGTTATGATGAGGAGAGAGTCAGCCTCT
This sequence comes from Chrysolophus pictus, assembly GCA_037305975.1. Lineage (NCBI taxonomy): Eukaryota > Metazoa > Chordata > Aves > Galliformes > Phasianidae > Chrysolophus > Chrysolophus pictus. The sequence continues at coordinate 97,676,798 of CM074576.1, forward strand.
TCTCTCAGGTAACTAACAATAGGACTAGAGGGAATGTCCTCAGGTTGTGCCAGGGGAGGTTCAGGTTGGATGTTAGGAAATACTACTCTAAAAGAGTGGTCATGAGCTGAAATGGGCTGCCCAGGGAGGTGGTGGAGTCACCATCCCTGAAGGTGTTCAAGAAACTTTTAGATATTGTACTAAAAGATATGGTTTAGTGGGAAATATTGCTGATATGTGGACTGTTTGACTGAATGATGTTAGAGGTCTTTTCCAACCTTGGTGATTCTATGATTCTATGTTTTTCTAGATCTTAGAGAGACCTAGAAGAGTCTGCTAGCTGTATATTCAGCTGAGCTGATCCTTCTGTGAGTTATTGAAGAAGAACTTTTGTGATCCTCTGAATCAATTTACCCTTTGTGAGATACCCTTTGTTTTGGATTGGAACTGTATCCTCACAACCTAATATTATGAGCTAATGAATGCTCTGAGCTTCTGCTCTAAGGAGAGTTCTGTTGCCTGATGGGGCTCTTACTTTCTAATGCATCCTCCTGCAGGCTCTTACCAGAAGCTTCTTCTCTTTCTTTTAAAGAGGAAAACATTTCCTTCTGAACTTCCCATCTTTCACAAAATCTTAAACTGTACCACAAGCAAAAGATGTTTTAGTGTCCTGTAATAACTATTGGTTTCTTTGTAATAAATGGAAAACTTTTCAACATACTTCTCTCTTTCTAAGTACAAACAGCTGAAGCTTGCATCACTTCCAGTGTTTTAAACTTCCCATTGTTTAATTTTCTTCAGGAAATCTGTATGATCATGTGGACATACATCATAGCTCTGTGCATGTGATCCTTAGAGAAGTGAGCCCTTAGTAAGAAATATTTAGCTCTAAGAGCATTAGAGCTGAAAAATTAAGTAAATCAATGTATTCCTCACTAAACAAAGAATAACACTTTGAAAACAACACTTGTTCTTTTTTATTTGCATATTTGAATATATCCCAGCAACACTGGTACAAGATGATGCCAGGTGCAGGGTTATTTCTTATGAAAACACTTTTCTAGGCTTCTGCCATCAGTGTTTCTTTATGGTAAACCAAACTTACCCTTGGAGTTAAGGCCACTTTAGTCAACGGATGCATTTGGCCCATTAACTTTAGCCTGCGATAAAGTCAAGGGCAAAAGAATATTCTTATGCAAAGCAGAATCACTGGAGATACATGACTAATCACTTAGGATTAGAATGAGGACATCCCTGTCCTCATAGCACCTCTGTATGGCTTTTTAGCCCTGTTTAAATAGCAAAATAACAAAGGTTATTTTCTCTTGCTTATGAGAAGAAATCATAGTTTGGTCTGTTACTACAGAGTGGTGAAATGCAATTATGTTTCCTAAATCTTTTAGTACTTTTGTACACGTGATTGCTAAGCAATAGTAATCCTAATTACAATTTCATAAGTTGCCTATGGGCAAAATGGTAGGCTGTATGTGAACTTTCCAGTCTACCTGTTTAGGCTTGAACATTCATATGAATTACTTTAAACCTGCATATTTCAAGGGAAAACAAGTTCAAAATATCTATGTAGGACTGAAATGCTATTCACCTCAACCATGTATATTCAACTATTAGTTGAATATGATATTGAATATGATATCTGTAGTCTCTTAAATTTTTAGTGGAATATTATATTATACTTTTATAATATATACTTTTTTCAATCCAAATGCTACTACTGTTGTATCATTCCAGTATTCTGAATAGGCAAAAAAACCCCCAAACAAACAAACAATCAAAAAAACCCGTCAGTATTCTGAATAGGCAAAAAAAAAAACAACAAAAAAACTCCACCATAATAAAGTATTTCGTTGACAGCGTTAAAGAGGTTTTTCATCAAATTGAAGGTTTTTTCCAAAAGGTCATTAGTGTAGTTTTATTTAGACTCATCATTTGATTTAAGCAGCAAACTCATTTTAGTGTTACATATATATATATATATATATGTATATATGTATATGTATGTACGTATCTATATAGATGGGAACAAGAAGCTTCATTCATAAAGAAACATAGCTCATCACTGTATTTAATTACAATGTTCTGAACTGAAATACATAGCCAGTGGGAATAGGACTATTGATTAAAAACTAGAGTAGCTTCTGTTTAGTCTGTTGGAGACTCTTCTTTTTTCTCAATTAATGTGTGAAGGAGAGGTCATCCTGATTGCATTATTAAATTAGGTTAGGAAACAGTATTTCTATCACTGAATTGCATGTGATCCATTTCTTAAGAAAATACACTATAGAATTCTTTTACTCTAAATTCAGAGCATTTGCTTTGCCTAGCACAAGTTTTTATTTTACCCTTCAAGTTCACCACTACAAAAACAGAGATGCTTACAGAACAGAATACTACACAATCGTTTATTCATATGAGTGTAAATATTCTGTCTTCTGCTATGTATCTGCCTTCGGATTTAGGGAAATTTGTTGTGGTATTACAATGGCTCTTACATATCATAAACATATTCAAAGAGTCACACATTGATTTTATAGAAGCGGCTGTCTTAATAATATCTGAGAAATATGTGTTCTCAGGGACAGCTCTTATCTGATTGCCTAGTTGAGCTGTCTTAGCATCCCCAGCAAGGAGACAAGTGGGTCAAGAGCTGCTGAGCTCTGTGGGCATGAGCAGCTCTGTGTTCACCAAACAGGTGGCTCCACTGTGGCAACTGCTTCATTTTATGCTGCAGCCAGTTTTGTATTTGTCTGATGAAATGAATGGATTGTGGTTATGCTGAAGCATGAATGGTTGGACTAGATGATCTTAGTGGGCTTTTCTAACCGTGTTGATTCTATGAAAAACATAGTAAGAAAGACTTTTCAAGAAGACAATCAAGCTTTGCCTAATGCTGGTTCTCAGTGAAGTATAGATGAATACAGAATATAGATGAATATAGAGAGATGGATCTTGAAGGGTTATTCCTTCTGCTCTGACACTGAATCAGCCCTACTTATACCAGCTCTGACAGATACTTGTCAGGCTTGTTCCTAAAAACTGCCAGCAGGAGACTCCATTGCCAGCCCAAGCAGTGTGGCTTTACACTTAGAAAAGGTTTTCCTAATGTCAAACTGAAATTTCCTTGGTGCAGTTTAAGGCCATTATTTTTTGTCCTCTTCACAACGGATAAGGAGAACAGTTTATTTCCTTTCATTTCTGCATCAGTCTTTTACATATTGGAAAGCACTACTCTCTCAAAGGTCATGTTTTTCATGCTTCTGGTCATGCCAGAATGTGTAGTTAAACTTCTACTTACTTTAGGAGCGGAGATATATCTACATTATAAAAATCCTGGATTTACAATGCATCTAGATTTAACATAACTATTTTCACACATGCCATGTAATTGGCTTTTTATGTATAAATGTGTTTGTCTAAAAAATAACAGTAGTACATGTTAGCAGTAACCTTGTGTACCCACACTGGTGGGAGCACTTGGCCTTTGACTTTTGTGTTTTAGAAACATATGTGGGACAGATGGGTATACTCACATGACATAACATCTGCTGGTGAGTAAAAAGTGTTACAAGGACATAAAATTAATTACTGAATGTGTTTATAACCCCTCAACCAGTGTAGCATATACAGTAGTGTACATAGCTAGCTGAGATGGCCTAAAACAGTTCTGGAAAATGTGTCCTTATTCTATTTGAACAATTAAGATATTTCAAATGTTTCTGCCATCTCTGGCAGCATATACAAAGCTGAATGAAGAAATAATATAGAATTATAGAACGGCTTGGGTTGGAAGAGACACCAGGGATCATCAAGTTCCAATCCACTTGCCACAGGCAGGGCCACCAACCTCCAACCTCCAGATCTGCTACTAGACCAGGCTGCCCGGGGCCCCATCCAACCTGGTCTTGAACGCCTCCAGAGATGGAGCATCCACAGCCTCTCTGGGCAGCCTGTTCCAGCACCTCATCACTCTCTCTGTAAAGAACTTCCCCCTGACATCCAATCAGAACCTTCCCTTCTTGAGCTTAAAACCATCCCCCTTGTTCTATCACTGTCTACCCTTGTAAAAAGCTGATTCCCCTCCTTTTTATAATCCCCTTTTAAATACTGTAAGGCTGCAATGAGGTCTCTTTGTAGCCTTCTCTTCTCCAGGCTGAACAAGCCCAGCTCCCTCAGCCTGTCTTCATAGGGGAGGTGCTCCAGACCTCTGATCATCTTAGTGGCCCTTCTCTGGGCTCTTTCCAACAGTTACATATCTTTCCTGCATGGAGGCCCCAGACCTAGACACAGTACTCCAGATGGAGCCTCATGAGGGCAGAGTAGAGAGAGACAATCACCTCCCTGTCCCTGCTGGCCACCCCTCTTCTGATGGAGCCCAGAATATCATTGGCCTTCTGAGCTGCAAGAGCACACTGCTATGTGATATGAATAAGAATAATATGAAATAAGATCTTTGATCATCTTAAGAAGAAGATGCTGAAGACAGAGGCAGAGTGCCAGTTAACTTAGGGTTATTTTGGTTTCCATTCTTGTCACACATCTTTAAATGTATGCAATACTGAGGTATCCATCCAAACCACCATGCCTTTTTTGAGTGGTAAACAAGTACTTTGGTGGTGCAAATAACCTCATCATATTTAGGTATATATGCTTCTAGATGACAATGAATTTCCACTGAACCACTTTTTTTTGCACCATTGATTTTAACTAAGTGACTAATTTAAATGGATGAGCTCTGTCTAAGTCACCAATCTTGTCTCTTAGTAGTCGGTTTTCTTTAGAGCTTCTAGAGTCTGAAGAACAGGGTTCATGTTGTGACCTCTTTATAAGAAAGTACTGAAAAGATGAGTATTGCTCACTGGGAATTGAGTTGTATGACTCTAACGCTCAGAAAGAGGAAGAGCTGACACTAGCAGGACACCAAGGGAAAGTCTGTCACGGATGAAACACAGTCACAAAGGGGAATTGTACTATCTCTTTCCAAAGAGAAAGTGACAAAAATGAGTGAGAGAGAGACCTTCAAAGACTCTCCAGAGAAAGACAACAAATTAAGGAGGGACTTTAGAAACAGCTTTGGTGGTGACAGTCAGTTGGAGAGATGTTCATAAAATAGCACTGAAAGATAAATCAGGCCAAAACCATAGGAAGTGATCAACTTTATTTTACCACAGTCCCAAGACAGAAGAACCATAAAGAGGGGGAGGTAGGAATTTTCTTTGAACCGATGTTTTCTAGGGTTACCTCTGGGAATTAGCATCAGACTAGACTATATGGACTGCTGGAGTGTTGACAGCTGCTAGAAAGGAAGAGCTGGGACATAAACTCCAAACAAGGATACACTCAAGGCACTTTGTTAGGGGACACTGAGAAACAGCTGGGTTTGTACTTCAGCAACTGGAAAGGGTGAGAGGAGGCAAAGGATCTTCATGTTAGAGCTGGAGAGCTAATTAAATAAGTTCAGCTGAAAGTTAAGGAATGAAAGAAATAGAAGAAAATCACAGCAGGTTGCCTGGAGGGCTCTCCTATGCTGCACAAGGAACAACAGCCTGCAATAATACCTTTATCTTGAAGCCTGAGCTGCATAAATCATCTTCCCTTGGGAGCAGCATTGGAGCGTATGGGTTTCTGGGAGCTGACTTAAAGCATGATTCTTTCTATGTTTTCTTTTTCTTTCTTTCTCTCTGTATTACTGCTTACCTGTATTTTTAGCCAATTATATTTTTACTTGTCGTGGTTCAAATATACTAGGCATACAGTCTGAACTGAAAGCAGACCTTTGCATGTTCCTTCATGCTGATATTCTCTGAAGACAGCAAATTCAAGAGCAGTGATATTTTTCCAATGTGAGAGTAGGTAACTGACAAAAGTCAGAGCTATTGACTCAAACTGATGGTTTTTTCCCCTAAAAAAAAATAGGACTGTCGTTTTTTGCTATGTGCAGGCTTTTATTAAGGAGTAATTATAATGTTAATATGACAAACTGCTTAGATATCCCACTAAATTACAGCTTTATTCAGATCTAATGGGTACTGGAAGAAAATTTTGTTCTGATTCTGGTTTGCCATTTTATTTTAATTAGTAAGGGTATAATAAAGAAATTTCTCAAAGTTTTGGATTACAATCTAATGACTTAGATTTCACAACCTAATCACTGACTAATGGCTAATCTTCAGCAAAGTATGAAAACAAAGTAAAGATTAATGCATTCTTTAATGGTGCTCCCTGTCCAGGAAATCTTCAAGGAGTGGGAACTGTGGTTGACAGTACTACCTGTGCTTCAAGATACAGAAGCAGGTAATAGCTGCTTTCTTCTCAGGCTTGCCTTACATCAGGACTTTTCTGTCTGAGGCAAATACTGGGCAGAAGCTAGTATTCAGATGTTTTAGATATTATTTTAATTGCTTCTTAAAGTTGAGCTAACACATGTTAGCTGAAGTCTTTGTTGACTAGATTTCTGCAACAAGCATTAAACTTTTGATGCTTAAGACAAGTACAGTCTTAGCTCCAGTTCCCACCCTTCTGTAGCTCTGTCTCAGTACTAAGCCCTCAGTACAGCCAGGAGTGATGCTGCAGTGAAATGACTTCGGTTCTGGGTTAGAAAGTGTTTCAAAACACACCCATGCATTAGCACGTCTCAGGAACCCAAGGAACAGATAAAAAGTGGGGATGAAAGCAGACAATGGAAAGAGAGAAGTGGAAACCGGTCTCATCACTGATATCCAAATTTCACAAAATCATACTTCTATCTGTTAGGATGTTTTTCATCGATGCTGTTAATGAATATATTATTGTAGGGTAGGGTGCTTTTGCCTTTTGATTTCATTTTCATCCTACTTTTCCCTTTTTTTGATTTTTCATGTACTGATCTTCCTACAGATCTTCCTTTTCTTCATCTGCAATTACAAATATTTCCTAACATTAAATAACAACGTTTATATTTTATGTTTCAGTGATGTGAAGTACAGCTGTTAAAGGATAGGTAAGCAAGGACAGCACAAGATTTCTCAGTGTATCTAGTTTGTAGTCTCCTCAATAGCAAGTTTCCCTTCAGATGTTTTACACAGTTCACTGATGCACATGGAAAATTATGTTGCTGTAGTTAATAACCTTATTTTTTTCTATTAAATTTATAGCCCTTACTGGGAATTAAATGTGAATAAGTCACTTGATGTTTTTGGTCTTATTATAAAATCCATATGTTTCCTGAGGTCTCCAAATCTCATCATCTGACTATAGTGATAATCGTTTTTTGAAAAAACGACTATCTGGTGAATAACCAAGAAATTTATTACTGCCTAAAACTATAGAGGACATACTTGTTTCTGTTGAAAGCTTAGCATTTTTCCCACATGCCTGTACTCAGTATTTTAAGCACAATCCATTTATGTCTGTTATTTGTTGTTGTTTTTTACAAATCCTGACACTGTCATTTATCTTTATCACACCTGATCTGACATTAGTGATATTTGAGAGCATTAGGTTCAGGTCTTTTTCAGTCATTCCCCTGAAACAATGACTGGACAAACCTAGTATCTTTCAGCAATTCTTCCAAAGTAACAGCAATGCTGCCTTTCTAACACTGACTGAAATATCCTTGTTTACTGGTACATTCTTCTTTCATGTAATCAGTGGTGCAAAGTCTAACTGGAGGATAGTCCTTTTTGGTGCACACCAGGGGTCAGTTATGGGTCCAGTGCTGTTTAGCATCTTTGTTTATGACGTGGATGATGGGGCAGAGTGCACCCTCAGCAAGTCTGTGTTTCATAGCCGGGAGGAGCTGTTGATGGACACGTTGTGACCTCAGGTGTCTGGAGAAATGGGCAAACAGAAGTCTCAGAGTTTAATAAAATCCTGCATCTCAGGCACCCATACAGTCCAGATTCCAATGAGATGGAAAGCAGCTCTGAAGAAAGTTATCTTGGTGGATACCAAGCTGACCAGGAGATAGACCAGCAGTCTATACTTGCTACAGAGAAAGTCAGCAGTCTCTTGGGTTTTGTTAGTAACAGCATTGCCAGCTGGTGAAGGGCGATGCTCAAGAATGATGAGAGATACATCTGAAGTGCCAGGTCCAGTGGTGGACTACCAAGTACAAGAGAAACAGGGACAATACAGGAGTGAGTCAACAAAGATGATTAAAGGACTGGAGCGTCTGTTTCCTGAGGGGCTGCTGAGTGAGCTGGGACTGTTGAGTCTGAAGGAGAGAAGGCTTTCAGATGCTCCCTGAGGCTTGGACAGATTTGGAAGATGTGTATAAACACTTGATGAAAGAGGGAGCCAAACTCTTCTTGGTGGTACCTTGTGACAAAGCAGGAGGCAGTGAGCATATGCTGAAATGGAGGAAAATCCATTTAATGTTAGAAAGAAGTTATCTACTGTGAGAGTAGTTAAATACTGGAAGAAGCTTTCCAGAGAGACTGCAAAGTCATACAAAACCTGAAAATTTCCTGCAGATGACCCTGCTCTGAGCAGAAGGTTGGATTAGATGATTAGATTCTGTGATCTCCTGCCTTGGCTGTTTTGTGGTTCTTGTTCTTCTCAACAGAAGCACTACAATAGGCATTGTCTGAAGGCACTATCTGTGCTTAAAGCTGAGTGTTTTGTTTGTAATATTTCTTCTTCCAGCAAACTTGCATGTTTCCAGAGGCTTATTGTATTATTTTCAAATTTAATCCTAGTGTAAATGAGTCAATTATTTTCACGTCATCTTTGCTCTATTTGATTCTCAAAATGATTTCATGAGCCTATTAATAATTGTGCAATACACAAATTAAAGCTTTTCACATCCTGAACTTTGCCTGACATAACCCTTGGTTCTGCTTTCAGTAGTGCATCTTTAAAACCTGTGGATCACACACAATTTGGGGTTAGCTGTGCTTGCAAAAGATGAGCTTGGATCTCTCAAACACAACAGAGCTTCTTGGTTAAAGGTCAAGGTAGATTCAGGATATTACTGTATGTATGTTTGTTAACCATGGTACAGCTCTGAGTAAACAGCTTATTCTTTAAGCTCCTGTCCTTGTGTGTTTCCAACAGTAGAGTCATATAAGGGCATTGGGGTTGGTGCACCAAATACTAAGCTAATTCTGGTGGAGCATCCTCATGCCATCTTGTGTACAATTTTTAAACTGCATCTTGAGTGTTGCTTTCGTACATAACTGCAAATTGAATGGTGAGTGCAGCTACTAATCCCAGCTAATTCCTTTTTGCTTTCTGTTGTTAATTAATTACTCTAACACAGAGAAAGCCCTTTAAGCCTAAAAACAAAACAACAAAATGCTTATATCATTAAAACAGTGATGTTTTCCCTTCCTCTCTTCCCTTCTCACTTAATTTAGAACAATTTTAGTAACACCATCTTCCCCTGGCTGATTTTCCTGCAAGCCTGATTCATTCTGGAACTGGGTGATTAACCTGATATGCTCTGTGGGAACTTTGTCTCAGTCTGCTGATGCTGAGACTGAGGTACCTCTGTGTTACATGGTGAAAAAAGTCTGTCACTACTTGACTTTGACAGGACTCCTATCAGCTACTGACAAAGGCGGTGTGCCTTGAAGATCCTTGTCAAATCTGTTCTTAAAAATCTCTGTTATGCTTTCTGGCTCCTCTTGAGCTACCCATATTTGGCTGAAATCCTTCTCATATTGTACATCCTCTTGACTTGTCTGTTCTTGAATCATGTCCATTTCTTGGCAAGTTTTACTTTGGATGTCTTGTAGCTGTTTTTTATATTTCTGTTCCATGATTTAACCGGTAAAGGCAAAAATGTTTTCTCTGATACCTCAAGCAGAGATCGCTTTCATCTGTCATTTTCATAGCATTTGAGCACTCATTGAATTATTTTCCTTATTTACTGCTGGTAGAATCACTGTGTGAGAATGATGCTTAAGGGATGGCCCTGGCCAATGTTAATCAGTACAGACTCACTGAGCGAAGGACCAGGCTCATGTTACTTTCCTAACAACAACAACAACAAAGTGAATTTGAAGTTACCAATGTAATGGTTCTTACAGCTGCTACTCACCCCAGCTGATCTGTAGATGGGAAGGCAGGGGGAGAGGGAAATTTGCAGTAGTGAAAACAAGAAAAGTAAGAATGCTTAGAGCAAATGCTTCTGGCAGAATTTACTCACTCCTCTTCACACCTCCAGTTCGTCTGCTGTTGTCCTATGTATTAGCAGGCACAGAGTTTACATAAGGCCAACTCATTCACTTCTGCTGCTGACATGTATCTTACTCTTCCTATTGTAACCTGTTATCCCTCCCTAAGTCTGCTGATAGGAGTGTTCACCAGTGTTTAACTATGTTTTGGTATTCTTCTCATTACTGCTTAAAATATTAATCACTTACTGATTTGTTGCAAATGCTCTAAGTCACAGAAATCCAATATGTGGGAAGTTTTCAGAAAGTACCAGTTCTAAAAATGGTTTTCCTTTTTTTCCTAAATGCAAGAAATAAAAAAAAGGCTATGATCTGACAAACATCCTTTATCAAGAAGACTGTTTTTGCTTAAGGCTCCTCTATTGTGAACTTCCTGATGTATAGCCAGGAAAGTCTACTTCTGTAAGCATCAGAAGGTGGGGTGGTGGTTGTTGTTTGGCAGTATTAAAACAACAAAACCAGTTAGCAAATATTACAGTAGCTTAACGTTCCACCAGCTTTTAAAAAGAAAGCCAAGTCCTCAAGGGAGGAAAGATGTAACAACCAGTTTAGAAGAAATACAATGATACATTCCCCATCTAATCTGTAGTTCTGCAGGTCAGCAGTGCTCTCAACTGTGAATGGAGTTTTAACTTCAGTGATTGCATTGCAAATCAGTGGGACTCCCAGGACAAAATCCAGACTAATTCTTTAAAAATATATTCAAAAGTGATCAAAGATGAATATGCCTTACATTGTTTGGCATGGAGTATTTTTCAGTAGCAACCAGATCATGTAGTTATGAACATGAGTATCTTTTGGCAGCTCTCTCACATTCTCTGAAATTATCACCCCTTGAAACTGGTTTCAGAGTCACTTTTTAACTAAGTTCAGGTGCTGGAGAACAGCCATTTCATCTTCATCATTCATCTGGTAAAGCAGCCGAAAATTCACCAATGTGTAAACAGTTGAGAAATGCAATTTGACTGGTATATTGAAGGTATTTGGTGATCTTTAATCTCAGCATAACTGCTGCCCATTAGGAGTGCAGCAACGTGCATGACAAAACACATGAGAGAAGACGAGATCCTTAATGAGTTTTGGCTGAGTTGGGTATGCTGTACACAGTGTTGTTCAAACTGTCACAGGCTTCCTGTCAATTAACAAGGAAGAAAATGCCACAAAGTACACTAGCTGTCTGTCAACCCTGCAGAAAGTTTTCTCAAAGACAGTCTTTGATTTGTGAGTCAACCACTATTAAGCTAGAGTTACAAGCCAGTCTAGAAGCAACAACATGGAGCACCGTTCTGCTGTTACTTTTAGTATGAAAACATTAATCTTGAACTCAGGCTCTAGTATATCAGGATGTGGTTATGTATTTCTGAAAGCCAGAAAGTGTTTTGGAGACAGTTATGGAACTTGGTTTTTGAAGAGTGTTCGGAGTAGGTGCTGGTGAAAGAATACATGGAGAGGTTGTGACTGTATCTCATCTGACCTTATTCATGGAAATAAGAAGGGTTTTATTTTTAGAGAGCAAGCTTCACCATATAGGTCTCTAAGCTGACTCTTCCACTCCAATAGACTGGTACAAACCAGTAATGCATATGGAAAATTTGCAGAGAAGTGACCTGTATTATACATGGTAAACATGGTAGGTAGTCTTGATTGGAATAGTGCGGCAAAGGCATATTGGCTCTCTAGAAGGCCCATGGGTTTTATGTGATGTTGCTAGCAGAGAAATGTTATTTGGAACAGTTCTGTGCCTGAAAGAGCCTTGTGGACAGGCACAACCATCAGCCTCAGACTGACAATGTAGTGCCTTCTCCATTGGAAGGCAAAATTGCCTCTGTGTTTGAACTCAGAAAACATAAGAGAAGGCTGAGTATGGGACAGCAATTTTTAGGGAAAATGCCAAGGAATCAATGCAACAGCTGTCCTACACAGCACTCTCAGAGGTGCTGAGTAGTCATGACAACTGTAGTTGTCAAGCATTAGCATGGGGTAGTATTCCAGAACTGTTCGGCAGACCTTAAATCATGCTACGGGCTGACAATTGCAGAACTAGTAGATAACAAAGATACATCTGGAAGCCTCTAATCTACAGATGATAACTAAAGATTCAGCCTAATTGCTTAATGGTGTCATATGTAATAGCTGATTGCTGAGAAAACACAGTTACTCTACAGACTAAGCTGCCTCTATTCTAATAAAGATTTGCTTGAGGTCTCCTGTGAGCCAAGATATAGACTGAAGATTTGCAATGATAATAGCAGAAGATAGACTTTCAAAATGGCTTTCACACAAGTTTTTAAAATGTATTTTCTGGATATGGAAAAAATCAGACCTCCAGCTTCTCTGGGTTTGTATTATTGTAAATATTTAAGCATTTATATGGTTTGAAGTAATAGGTTCAGAAATGAAGACATGAATTGTATTCTAGATTTATAGGGAAAAAACAACCAGCAAAAAGAAAATATGTTTTTAGGGATGAACTGCTTCTGAGGAAGGTCCATATGAAGCTACTAAGAAGTTTTCATCACTTACCCTGTTTCTTTTTCTTAACACAGTATGCTTCTTTTCTTCCCTTTCCTCATTTATCCCTGATTCCTGTTCTCACTCTTGTACCACTTTACTACATATTTCCTTCATTCCCTGTGCTCATTACAGTGCAAACACATGATGAAGCCACTGTGGCTTGACAAGTTAAATGGCATCAGCTGTGCCATCCCAGTACATGCCCCTGCCTCACACCAAATGCAAAGGCAAAATTCTGTCATCTGGCTGGGAACACACAAACCAGACTTTGCACCAGCACAGCTGTCATGCAGCAACTTGATCATAAGCCTAATCCTGGGTTATTGTGTGGCAGATAGAATAGTGTGCAATGTGGAAGTTAGCTCACTGAAAGCTCTAGAGTGGCCTCCACATACATAATAACACATACATAATAACAAAGTTGACAAACTTCCCGTAGTCATGATGCTCTTTGAGCTAGTGGTCTCAGGTGGCTTGGATTTTGTGAGCATATTAAGGGAGAAGCCCTAGCTTCCAGGGAATGCTCACCAGAAATCTTCTAGTGTAGAAAGGTTAGCATATGATAACAAAAAAGCTGAAATATTCCACAAGTCTCACAAGTACTTTTCTTACCATATGTGCTCTGCATGCTGCAGAACTGAAACATCTCATTTCTTAAAGGTTATGACAACACTATGTTGCCATCAGAGTCCTGAGCTACTTAGAAGGTCAGTACTCCTTACTGGGCTAGCCTGGTACCAGGACAGTATATCCTGGTCAAGGTAGTGCTCTGTAGAACAGGCATTAGGTAGCAGTGCAAATTGCCCTGGTGGAATGCAGGCTGAGCTGACGCATTTATATTTCTCCTGGTAGCTGAGCTGATTTGTTGGGAGCTGACTTAAAAAGAGTACAGTAGACTGCAACGTATCAGTGGAGAGAGCCTCTCAGTGTGCTTAGTTTCACAATGTAGCTTTTAGACCATCCCATTCTTAGGACGGGGGAAATTAGGCACAGCAAACTACCTGTGCCAGTGTGTCTGAGAGGCTCAAGATTGACTCCCGTCTGGAATCCCTCATCTCTTCTGACCCACAGAATAAGTCTACAGATCCTGCTTAATATAGTTAAAATCCCAACTGCAATTTAGTCATTTATAAGGCTTTAAGAAATGTTATAATTTTGTATTCCCAGATTTTATTCCTGACTTCTAATACAGTGAGATACACTCATACATGTCCAGCCCAGTTCTGGGAGCCAGCTCCTTCAAGAATATTGGTGACAGTATGATTTTACATACTGGGCTTTTTTTTTTTTTTTATGAAGAGCTTCCTTGAAATTTGAAAAAAAAAAAAAAAAAAAGGAGGAGAGAAATAAAGACAAGATACACAGAAAAAAAGCAACTCTCCCCCACCCACCCTGTGCAAAGAAAAAAAAAAAAGGAAAAAAAAAAAAACTAATAGTGAAAAATAATAAGAAAAAAAAATCAGGAAGTATAATAACAGAAAACAAGATGAGTCTTTTCCTTTTTTTTTTTTTTTTTCTTGCTTGCTTTTGCCTCTCAGGGCGAGCAAGACTGCCTTAGGACTCTCCTTTTCTCCTTGTCTTGATATGATTAAAGTAGGAGTGGCAGTGTGTTTCCAGAGGACTGGAGAATGTTATGAAGATTGTGCTTGGAAGGGAGGGTCAGTGTCATGTTAATGTCAGTCTGTGGCACAACAAATGTCTCATGCACTGCATAAGACAGAGGGTCTTACTTTAGCTACAGTTATTAACCAACCGGAAAAACTAGATACTAGATAGTTCTTCTTGTGAAATGCAAGAAAATGCTTCTGAACTATTGCCAGTCTCATTTTCAGACTCAGTAATTCCCAGCTTCTCTGTGTATTTACTATTTGCTGTCTTTTGAACTTGGCCTCAAAGGTTCACATCAGTATGCATCCAGGCCATTAGACCTGCACAGCAGAATTTCATCCCCTTCCCCCAGTCCGTCTTCCCACTTGTGACTTCAAGAAATTTTAAATGTGCATTTGGCATGCTTTCTAACCTTGACTTCTGAACATTCAGGCCAAGCACTCAATCATTACCATATAAGTTCGTACCCTTGACATGCCATGAGTAATTGATCTCAACTCTCAATTATTATGTTAAGCTTATATGGATTTAGAAGGATGAGATCCTTCCTAATTAACCTCAAGTTTTTTTTATAAGATTACACTCAAGATTGACATTGACAGTTTGTAATGTCTCTAAATTTCAAGGAAGCTCTTCATAAATTGTCAAGCTAAAACTTCAGTTTTATTATAGAAACAGATTTCATAACCCACCAAAAATGATAAAACAGGAAAGAATTTTATTAGCAACAGGGATGGAATATGTGTTAGACTCTACAAGGACAATGTTTGAAAGAATAGTAATGAAAAACATGCAAGAAAGGCTGTTTTTCATGGTAATTAATATAAGCTAAGCTTCAGTGATCAAAAAAATAATGACAAGATAGCATAAGAAGTGAGTCTGCGGGTGGTAAAACACATGAAGCCTGGCTTCCCTGTCTCTAGTGATTGGATTCATTTGGATCTGAGAAGGTCTTTAATGAAGGACTTGCTCTGGGATGAACCATATATGTATACTATCTTGCAAGGGAATTCTGTGCTGTACTCTATGGCTGTCCCACTGGATAGGGTTATGGCTGTCCCACTGTGGCAGTTGTCTCTCTAGCTATCTCCATAATTTTTTAATTTTTATATTTTCATTTTTATTTTTAAACTTAGGATGTACTTGAGAGTGCTGCTCCTCTTAAAATGTGGTTCTGCATCTTTCAGAGGATTGTCTGGTCAGGGTCAGATCCCCAGTCAGCATTATTCTGTAAGGGCAGTGATGGCTGAATTAACACAAAATCAATCAATCTTTTATAATTCACACCAGCTAAGGAGTTAGCTGTAAAAATGTAACTGTTTTTTGCATTTCTATAATAATGGCACTTCTCAGTGTTCCAAGGAACTTATTTACTAAAAGCTTGAGAAACTAGGGGCCAACTATCTGCTGCTGTACACTGACAGGATTGGATTCCTACAGGACAGGCTCACAGAAAATGGAGATGATGTTAGCAGTGTGACTGAAATGGATGACGTTATGATGTGTCACATTGCAAGCAGTGTGACATTTTGTATGGCATGGGATGAACAAGTACAGGCACTGAGCATACCTCATCAGCTGATTATAGCAGAGCTATTGCTGGAAACAGCAATGAGACTTGTTTTGTGAAATGGGGACCTTAAGATCAGTATTCGAATAGGGAGGAATTAATATAGATTCAGAGAAAATAAACATTTTCATGCAGAGTCATTTTTGTTTTAGATTGATTAACCTGACCTTCAGTATCTTTCTAGACAGGGCAGTTCTTCCTTCTCACTGAGATTAGAGAATGGACTGGCAGTGAGGCTGCCCTTGTGTGCCACAGAAAGAGGAGAAGAGAACGTTAGTTTGCAAGCACTGAGAAAAGAAAAGATATTTAAACTCTTCCACAGAGATGTTGATAAGAAGAGCTGTTGATGGACAGCTGTTTCCAACATTATGGTCATACATTTGAATCCTAAGGGAATCAGATACCAATGTCCTCATAACTGCTGGCATGGTAATTATATATGACAGTCTTATCATATGGTGTTATCAGCATTTTGAAAGTATGTCTTAAAGATGGAGATACGATAGTCCCCTACAGTTTAGCACCATACAGTGAAAATACTTAGCACAAAAGATAAATTTTGAGATTGCAAATATATAGGGTTAAGACCTCAATAATATAAAGCAAAGTAATTTTAAAAATGTTATATACCAAGAAAGATAAGTGTATTAGAATTGTTATAATGGCTCTGTAATAGACCCAGAAGTCTTATAGTGATATCACCTTTAAAAGGTTGGTTGCTGTTCTCCATAGTTTTACTGATTAGTATCTTTATCAGTGAAGATTCCCACTGAAATTAATAGGATTAAATGTGTTGGTAGAGCCTGACCCTTGAAGTTTTAAGAACATCTACAATATTGCCAGTTTCTGTCTGTTTAAGTGCTCATATGGGCCATTTCACTGTCATATTTGAATGCATCAACAGCTTTTTTTTACCCAGCCAATTCTGGTTTTGCCACTACAGTGTCTAAGTGAAAGCAGTTTAGAAAACCAAATATGTCATTTAGAGTGAAATAAAAATCAATAGCACACAAAATTCTGGGAAACCCATTCTCCAGGAACTATGCATATATATTTTATCTTCTTGATTATGTAGCTCAATAATAATCTATGCCAACTTGTGCTACTGAGATGCTTTCCTGGCTCCTCAACTCATTCCTCATCAATTCTTGATACTCTATTATAAATGACTGTGTAGTTCCCCTCCCTCCTACTTTCCAGACTATATTAACCCAGTTAGATTTTGACACTCATTTTCATCCTTAGTTTTACTCTGCTCATAATGTACTGCCATTGTTTTTGATAGCAAAATACTGTGATTATCTCTTTGTACATTGAATATATAACAATCCTTCCCATCAAGGATAAGACATTACTCAACTGACCAAAGATATTTCTGCCTCACCAGTTAAACTGTTGTAAGTAAAAAACTCTGCACAGAAGCAGTTTCTTGGTCATATCTGAACAAGAACTGGATTTCAACAGATTCTCTTGAGCTGTACTTAACAGTCTTAACAGGGTCAAATACTTTAGCACTGTTGGTACTTATTACCCAATTTTGAAGACAGCTGTAGGACAAACAGTATAATTTTTCCCTTTCTGATTTATTCAAATGAATTAGCTCAACTGAAAACATAGCTGTCACAGTTACAGATGGATCAAAGCCTAATTTTTTTCTGGAACAGAACCTTGAATGGGTAAAGAAATAGAGTATCTCCCTTAATGCTGTAGACTTGCACATACCTATAACTGCACAGAATCTGCTTTATTGCTGAAAGCCAAGGTGCCGAAATTATCCATAACAGAGATCTAGATCAGCATCTTTTCATACCTGCAACCCAAATGTCTACTCCAGATTGGCAAAACATTTCTGAACTGCTCAGAGACTGATGGTGATCTTCAAAAGTGACTGTCTGAGCTACGTTCTTTTTTCAGTATATCTAATGAGTTTCTGATTTTAATTTAGCAGAAAAATAATATTCAGAAATCTGGTGGAGCATGTCTAAGAATCTTGACATAGACATCCTTTTTATCTCCTTCAGCTTTGGATTTATTCATTTCCTCCTCAGAATTCCAAGCCCTCCTTCCAGAAGGGGTCTTGAAAAGGCAATAAGTGTTATCAAAGATTTATCTGAAGAATAATATACTACACTGGCCTCAATTAGAGAATAAGCATCAGTTTAGCTCTCTTCAGATGAAGCATTTCTTCCACCTTTACTTATGAAAGGGAGCAAAATTGCTGTTTCATCTCCCTTGTGTTATCTGTGATATATAAGACATCTAAAGGAAATTTACATCAGCCTGTTACGACTTTATACCTCCCCCATCAAATAATGGCCTTGAGTATGGAACAGAGACCTGAGGGAAATATGACAGAGAAGGAAGAGAGCCAAGTAATTAATAATATTTATAATACTTCCTACATGCAATAACCTATGATGAGGTTAGTTCCTTTTTTCTTTTCCCTCCAGTATTTCTTTGCATAGAAGTTGTTGCATCCATACATGTACAAATACACATATAAAAGTGGTATGGAGAGGATTCCTTGTTTCAATGCATTTGTTCAGATTTCGACAAAAATTTAAGGGTGCTTTTGGAGTATAGGAAGAAATAGAATCCATTTCATTTGCTACTATGCACTCTGCACAGGGAATCTTTGTGCTCAGTGATCTCTAGACCTTGCTCATCTATTAGTACACAGAAGAGAACTTGGCTGCTTTGCTAACAGCAAGCATACTTCCTTACATACACCCAAAGAATTGAAAAATATATATAATTACTACAACATTTATGTCAAAGATAAAAATAACTGAGGTAAAATATTTTGAGTGTAATTAATTAGTGGGTTACCAGACCATCACATAGATAATACTGAAGGGAAAAATAGCAGAAAAATGTAAGAGGGATCACTTGAGAAGAATATACACACTTGAATAGCAGATTACTCTATTTGAGTAAGCTCTGTATTAAGGAGGGTGCTACTTAGCATAGAGGGGACAGTATCTGGATTTGAGGACATGGCAACTGATGTAAAAAATCAGTATGACAAGTTATGCCATTAAGTGGAGTTGATTTTATGGTAGGCTTTTCGCACAGGTGAGGTTACCTGGTTTTTAATTACTGCAGACAGAACGTCTTAACATGGATTCACTGGAGGACATATCAGTTGTCATTTTGCTGGTTTCAGTAAGTGCTGTGAGGTCTCAGTTGTTACTGTCTGCAAAACATGCATTGTAAATCTTATCCTATGTGAATATCCTTGGTTATTGATTCTTCTGTGAGCTTGGCAGGCCTGTCAATAAAGAAAGAGAAAAAAAAAGAAGACTTAAAAGAAAATTACTGTCCTTGCCTTATGCTGTAACATGAACAGCACTTGGGAAAGAGTCCAGTGTAGGCACAGCAGCATAGTTAATTAAAGCAGTAACATCATTAGTATACTAGATCAAACATTGGTTCTGTGTATACTAGAGAAACATTGCAATGGCATTGCTTCTGTTACTTGGTTTAAATTTTTCTGGGATTACATGCAATCTGGGGTAAAGGTAGGAATGCTAAGCCAGTCACCAAATACCTGAATTAAACCCGAGCAATTTTTAGGGAAAACTATTCATACTGTCAGAAAGAACACACTGTTGTTAGGTTACATAGGCACCAGAAGCTTGAGGAAGCTGTTCTGAGAAGGCTCTTCTATGGAGTTCAGACTTCTACTAAAGAAATAATGGGATCCACAGCAAGGCAGAGGGATCTGAAAATTCCTTGCTCTCCTGGATCCACACGAACAGATTAATTTCTGTGGGTCAGGTTTCTCTATAGTCTGACATAGAGACACGCTGGTTTATTAATGTTGTAGCTTCATTAGGGCAGTGTACTGGTTTTTGAAGACTTTGGTCAAATGCAAACTGGGAATGTTAAGCAGAAGACCATTTTTTCTTTTTCAGATATCATTAATTAAGTTAAAATGCGTGGCATACAGAACCGAGCTACAGAATTATACTGAACCTTTGCTCCAGTCTCTGCCCTAATTTGTATGGAGCAAGATTCTCCCAGTGTTTCTGCTTAGATGTCACAGAAAAAAAAAAAAATGGTGCTGACTGAGAAATATAACATTTCTTTTTCAACGCTCTTAAAAACTGGAATAATGACATTTTCAACACCTAACCCAATGCTAGTGTAAACAAAATATCATTCACTGTGTCTTGCACTAATTGAGAATTGGAGAGAAGACTCTGAAAAATATATAGATATTAAATAGCAAGGGTTGACATCTGCCCTCACATGCATACAGTGACTGTGCTGAAAGATTCATAACTAAACAAGTATAAATTTTGGTCCTTATGAAATTATGATAGAACCTAGAATAAAATTGGCAAGAATTCAATGCTGTGCAATCAGCAAATTTCTACTTTGGATTTGAAAAAGCAAAATATCTAGACTGTAGCCTCATGCTTGCAATCTGATTTAATTAGCATTTTTATCACTTAGGACCTCACTGTCATGGTTCATCCACTGTGGTTTAGGAAACAGAAAAATAGCTATTGACACTGCAAACCTAGTGTGAGCTCACTTTGCTGCTTCAAGAGTATGATATCCATTGTGAGCTTATGAAAGGAAATGAACTTGTGGATTTTCTCATCAAAAAGATGGAAAAACATCAATCAAAGCAAAATCCTTAGAGAGTCATCCCTTTACCTTTCAGAACTGAGATTGACTTGGGAGTTCTGCTGTTCTACAAAGAAAGAAGCACCCCAGGTCTCTGGGAGAAGCTGTTAATATGCTGTCTGAAGCAGGGATGAAGATCGCCAAACTCACAGGAAACTTAAGCACACATGCCAATGAAAAGTGTCAGAGTAACACCTTTTTCAAACTTTATTTGAAGTTTCTCAGAGGTGTTATCCAGTCTCATATACCTCTAAGGCCATACTCAGGATTGATCCCCCCTGAGTCCTCATATTTTGTGTATAGATACAATTACATTCAAGAACTGCCCCCTGCTTTGGGCAGACATTCAGCTCATGATTTCTTTCCATCAAAAAGCTGAGAACACTTCTCATATTCACTTCTCCTCAGAGGATCTAAGCTGCTTAGAAATTCATGTTACTTCTCTCCCAGAGAAGAAGCTGTTATTGCTTATTATTTCTCACTAGAAATGGAAACCTGATTGGGGAGCTATGTAAGGGAAAATGTATTTCCTAGCTGTTCTTTATTTATGCATTTTCCACTGGAAAGCCTCCAGTGTTTTGGGCTGACCCTTCCTGACATTGAAGTGTTTCTGATGAAAAAAAATATTGTTAAGCAAAAATTTTACAAGGGTTTTGTCCAAGTTTTCCACTTTTGGTTATGCTTCGGAGGTCACCTTCTGCAGTCAAAGTGTGGAGCTGCGGCAGGACAGCAGAGGGAGGTAGTGCTCAAAAGAGGAAGAAAGGCTTGGACTGCCTCCACAGTGCAGCCACCACCAGTAACCACCCAGTGATTAGCGTTCAGGCCAGCAGTAGCCCTCCATTGGAAAGAAATAAAAATTATAACTAAATTAATTTGCCCCGTTATGTGTGGATAAGCACTGGTGTAAATAATTGGCAGCTCATCATCTCTCTTCACTTCTCCGTTGGCCCACAGCAGCAGCGGCCTCCTGAAATGGGCCCTGCTAACTTTGCTGGTTATCATGGCAGTAAGCCTGTTGTCTTGTTGGCAATTCTGCTCAGGTAGTGACCTTGCTGGGTTACAGAGGCATGCTGTACTGACTTTATTAAGGTGTGCCCTTTATTGAAAGTGTGTTTAGTGCATGTGTTGGGTCTCTAATTAAAATGCTAAAATATGGTTCCAGGAGAAAGTTTAACAGATTATTATCTTTCCTGCACAGAAGAAAGAGAGTGCTAGGACATATCTGTTTAAAGTGACTGTGCAAATGACATTTTGATGTTCCATATTTATAGTGTTATCCGACAGTAACTTGCATATTAAGGGTTAGATTATACCAGAGCTGCCCCAGAAAGAGATCAGAGAATGAATATGAGTCATGACCACTCTCCTCAGCCATCAAGCCTGTACCCTCCTGTGCTTGCCCTGGCCAAGGAGCCATTTTGACCAAGATAGCCACAATGCCACTTTCTTCCATGCTGACCTACATATCCCTGGCAGCACAGCTTTTAGCCCCTGCTTTTCAAGTAAAGAGCAGGCTCAAAAATGTCTGATCTGAAACCTAGGCTCTGGTTTTAACTTGCCTGTCCCCGTGTGTCTTGCTCTTGAGGGTGTTGTTAATGACATGAGAAGACCAACTCTTCCCCTTCCCACTGCAGCATCTGACTGTGCCGTGAGTCATAAGCTCCTGGTTTTGTCAGCAGAGATGATGTGAGTCTCCCTGCATAATTTATTTCTTGCATTTTATCTTTAAACTGTCTTACAGAGATTTTGGGAAAAAAAAAAAAAAAAAGTAATTAGAGAGCTCCTGTAAGCTCTCTACATGCTGCCAGTCAACTAACTGGTCAGAACTGGCTGCAGCAGCTTTATTGCTGGTGCTAAATTTCCAACTATCTTTCTGAAGCTGCCCTTGTTGGTGGCAGTTCTAATGATTTTCAGCTGGTGGGTGAAAAAAAAGAACAAAAAAAAAAAGAAAAAAAAGGAGTGAAAAGAAAAAAAATAATTCATTCCCTTGCTACGTAGAACATGCGGAACTTCTGACAGTATGAATTTGCTGTCCTGTATCTTCTTTATCTGATAGTGTTATTCAAGCACCAGCTTAAGTAGAACTACAATAGTTGGAGGAATTGCTGCTTTGCAGGAGAAGAACCTTGTTGAGCTCAGTGTAGCAAGTTAGAGGTAAACAGTTTAAATTTACTAACGGGTTCCTCTGGAAAGCAGCCCAAGAGTGAGTCTTTTAATGAACGATGTATTTTTGCCCCTATCTCTTCCTCACTTGAAATAAGGCATTCTCAGGTCTAAAGTGACTCTACTTGAATCACAAGTGTATTGGATCAACATTCAAGCTCAAATGACTCACCCTCTACCTCAGGCTTTAGGAAACAGTTGTCCTGTTTCTACAGCCTACAAAAAGGATTTTTCTCCTTGGACAAGTCTTCCCCTTTCAGAAGTTCAGACCTTTTTTCTCAGTATTCTCCCCTGATGTACCAGCAGTACTGGGTTTGTCTTCTGCCAGATCATTGGTGTTCATCTCCTATGAGAACAAGAATAAAAAATGTGAATGGCACCCTTATCCACCAATGAGTTGCTTCATCACGAAGATGTCAATATTAAGTGTCTTTGGAACATTTTCTGACTATTTCAGGTTTAGCACAGTTCATGCTGATTTTTACCAGAAAGGACATTTAAAAAGTAGAAGACTAACTTTGGTTTTAGCACCCTGAGTTTTTATTTATTTCAGTAGGAGAAGGAATTTTCCCCATCATTTTTTCGCACAATGTATTTGCACTGTCTGGGAAGAAAAATGTAGAAAGTAAGCAAGGAAGGAGGTGGCAATAAGGCAGCTAGAAACTGGCAATGAGATACCATTGTGATAACTACATTTCTAAAGGCGTATTTTTAAGGATTAATAAGAGCTCTACCTTCCATGCTTCTGCTATACATTGATTTATTAATATTTCAGAAAGTTAGTTTCTACTAGAAATTTTTGCATGTGTTTCCACAGCAGGAAAAAAAAAGAAAAAGAAGAAAAAAAAAAAAGAACAAAAAAGAACAGCTGACCTGTGTGTTGAAAAATCAAATTGACATAGTTAATAAAGATTTAGTGCTCCAATCTTTTGTTGAATAATATTAGACAGTTTTTCTTTGCATTTTCTTACATTAAGCAATTTCTGTTGTAAGGAGGCAAAAAGGAAAGGACTTAATAAGCAAGCACATTGCCATTTGAAAGAGATAGCACTACAGATTTGCAGTAAAGTCAGATTTTGGGTTATTTGTCCTAAAATAGACACTCTGTTTGATGTTAAAAGGCCACTGAGTGAGAAAAAGAACTCCCAGGTACCTCACTAGGCGTTAGCGAAAAGCATCAAACAGTTGCAGTCCTATCTTTATCTCAGGTGTATTTTTTGTTTGTTTGTTTTTAGTAGGAATGTTTATTTAAAGAGATAGGTAAAAGCAGTGAGACAGTAGGAAAGATTTTTTTAGTAGGGCTCCTGTTTTGATAAAGTAACATCATATGTGAATGCTGCTCTAAACACAAAACTTCAAGGACTTGATTTAGCTTCAGGTATTCAGTGGGCCACATCTGGGTCTTGCAGAATCAGTGCTCATCCAACTTTGGTGGGACTGAACTAAACTTCATGTGGAGCTGAATAGAAAAGAGAGATGGTGCTTTTAGAGATCCATTTTGGATCACATCACTGAAAGAACAAATCCACTGAAGGAAGGACAGAAAACAGTATTGCAGTGTTCTGTTATCTTTAGGAAAATAGTGTAAGGTAGGGCTACTCTGAAAGCAATGCCTCCTGTTTAATTATGTTGGCCCACGACATCAGAGGTGGATGTTGGTGGTACAGCAGTAGAGGTTGAACCTTCCTGACAGTACTCTATTACTTTTTATTGCTGTGTAACAGAGGGCGGCAGGAAGGCAGTCTGACAAAATGACATCACATGAATGTGCAGATGAAGCAAAGGTGTGTCACTGAATTCCTCCATGCAGAAAAAATGGCACCAATTGACATTCATCAATGCTTGCTGAATGTTGATGGAGACCAAACAGTGGATGTGAATACAGTGAGGCAGTGGGTAGTGTATTTCAGCAGTGGCGACAGCAAAGTGAAAGACATGCCATTTTCTGGACGGCCTTGCACAGCTATTGCACCACAAAATGAGCAGTGTTTTGATCAGCTCATCTGAATGAATCAGCAGAATATGACCAGGGAACTGTGCATGGAGGTGAATATCAGCTTCAGTGCATTGGAAACAGTGGTGGCATTGTTGGAACACTAATAACTTTGCTCCAAATGTGTCCTGTGAATGCTCACACAGTAACATGTAATGTGCAGATTTGTCAGGACCTACTGAACCAATACAAGGCTGAAGGTGACAGTTTTCTGGATTGCACCATTAGCAGTGACAAGATGTGATGTCACAACTATGAGCCAGAGTCAAATCAATAATCAGTGGAGCATCAACATGTGAACTGTCTGTTGAAGAAAAAATTCAAGACACAGCCTTCAGCAGGTAAAGCAATGTGTAGTGTCTTTTGGGATAGGAAACTGGGGATACTTCTGGATTTCCTGGTACCCGGAAAAAACATTCTCTCTGACCACTACATCACAATTCTGACTAAGCTAAAATCTTGAACATCCAGAGTCAAGAAAGAGAAGACGACAACCTTCTCTTGTACCACAATAATTCCAAGTCCCATACTACTTTATAGACCATGGAGCATATTGTCAGTCTTGGCAGGACTGAACTACCACAACCGTCATATAGTCCAGATTTGACACCTTTTGACTTCTATCTCTTCAGGCCAATGAGAGACAGACTGCATAGGCAATGTTTTCCTGGCAGTGATGCTATCATAGCAGCTGTGAAACAGTGGGTCACCTCTGCTGGTGCAAATTTGTTTGAGTACAGAATACACTCTTGTACTCACACTGACGGTGACAATGCATAGCTGATGATGGTGACTGCGATGAAGAAAATAGTGTTTAATAGCTGAGAATGTTCTCTATCAATTAGTGTTATTGTGCTCTTTGTTGCAGTTCCCATGGAAACAAATAGGAGGTATTACTTTCAGACTAACACACATTTTACTACTGTAAATGAGAGAGGGCTTCAGAAATTGTTAAAATATGTAGGATGCTCACAATCCCTCAAGTGTTTTTATCATTTAGTGGTGTTTTTTAATGGGTCTAACTAAGAAGAGATCTGTTTATTTTCTTATTTTTTCTGGTGTGATGTACTTAATTCAGGGTTGTTTTTTTTTTTTTTTAGACAACTTTATCCTAGGAGATATTAAAACAAAAACTAAAATTAAGTGACGTAGAAAGAATATTTGTAATGCAATGGAAAGCACAGCAATAATAGCAGGGTAGCAAAGTCCTAGGCTGCAGTAAGTGAGGATACGCTCAAATTCAGCAACTGTGGACACAGAAACAAAAGAAAAATCTGCTTACCCATGGAAGGCCTCAGGTAGGCAAGGATCTCCACTGCCAGCCCTTAAATGAGGTCTGGGAAGAGGTGGATCCTGGCTTCACCCCTTCCAGTCACTCAGCTGCATTGCTTGCACCTGAGCTCCCCTGGGTTGGCCCTGCTTTCCCACCAGGTTCAATCACTGCTTCAGGCTATGACTTAGCATTTCTGCTACAGTACTTTAGGAACATGAAACAAGGAATGAGAATGAAAGTTTCTGTGATGTCAAAGTGATGTGAGAACATCCCTGGCTATCCAGCTGAGGCATTGCATTAGAATACAGGTATAAATACAATGCATGCTTCAGAGTGTTCGTTTTTCTTGTAATGTATTGTTGCTGAGTAGAACTGAAACCACTGAAGCACAAATGGTGTAGGCAAATTAAAGCTTTATACTGGACTGTACTAACTCCAACTCATCCATTAAAGAAGACTGTGATTTCAGGAGACAGCAGACAGGAGGGCTGTACAAAGTGTTTCAAGACAAATGATAATTTCAAAGAAGAAAAGAGAAGAAAAGAGATAGAGAATAATTCAGATGAGAAACAGTTTTAGGCAGTTGAAGTGAACACCTATTGGGTGCAGACAGTCTGAGAAGTACGAATGCAGGTTATTGAAAATACTAAAGTGAAAGAAACTGCAGCTCATATGTTGAAGAAGCTCATGAGGGAAGCAAATACATATGAAAATTTACAGCAGTTGATGGGTGTGAAGAGAAAGACATGGGGAGAAGGGCAAAAGATGTGAATAAAGCTGACAGCGGCCTAAAGCATACCTGGCAAATCTGAGATCTAGTGCTGGAGAGAGCTTTCAGTGAGAAAAGGCAGCTGTGGGCAGGAAGAGTGGAAGCATGCAGATTGTAGAACAAACCAGGGGTGAGGCCAAAGGAAGGAGCCAGGGGAAGTGAGATAAAATGATAAAGGGATTTGAAGAAGAGAAAGATTATCTGAGAAGTCGGAAAACATGAAAGAGCTTTAAGGAAATACTGTCCTTAATTTTCATCCTACAACCCTGCAGTAAGTATTACAAAGGGGACAGGCCAGAAATCTTTATTCCGTGGTGATCTCTGTCATAATGGCGCCTTAGAGATTTTGGCAGACTCCAATTTAAAATAGCTGTGAGATGCACTGACACGAACCAACTCAGCATAGCTTCAAGAGATCTTAAAGCTGCCCTAGCTCAATGAGAAGTCTTCACCTTCCACTCTGGGTCTTGAGCTCAGCTTGTATTTCAGTTACTCCAAGCTGCTCCTGGTTGTATAACCTGTTAATCCAGTGATCCTCTTCCCTTAATAATGTCACCAAAGGTAATGCTGGAGGGGGGAAAAAAATCCAGAAGGCACATTTTGTGGATTTCAGTAGTTGTTGCAAGATATATTGGCAGTAGGCTTACCAACAGCTGATGCTTTAGTGCCTTTCTGGCAGCAATGCAAATGTGTTAACAGGCAAAAAGACTGTGAATAATTATCTGACCTAAGTATGGGTTGCCTCCTTAGTGTAATGGCCACCTTCTGGCCTCACTATTTAAGAACTTGAATGCTTAATCCTCTGGTACCTTTGGCTTCTTTGTGCCTACAGGTTCATAGGATAGGCTTGTTTTCAGAGACTATAAGCAATGGATAATTCTCCTGCGAGAAATTGAAAAAAAAATCCTGTCTTGCACAGTAATGTATATTAGGAGTTCTTTTTGCATCTGAAATGAAGAGAAAGGCAATCAGATGTTGCAGATGAAATGCACCTTAAGCTCACTTGATGGCAGCTGGCTACATTTTACGGTTTTGAACTCAGGCTTCTGTGTGCTCCTTAGTAGCCAGGTAGCCCCTAAGAATGAGATGCTGGCAGAAATATTGCTTATTTTGCAAATGGAGTGTGCTGCACTCCTTCAGAGGAGAAGGGAAGTCCTGCTAGGAGTAGTGACGCTAGGACTGACTGACTTACATGCATTTAGTGGATATCCAGAGATACGGAGAGGTAGTGAGATGAATCATGATTTCCAGTGTACCACCATTTGGACATACTGAGTTATCCACAAAGGCCAAAGTCTCATATAAAATCTGTAAGGTCTCAAACGATACCTTTTCTCCTGAGTTCTTGGTGAATCTAAATGCATCCACAAGCACAGCTGCTACCAGAGGAGAGCTGGATAATGTGCAGAAGCAAACAAAACAAAACAAAACAAATAAAAAAGGCGAGTTTTATCTGTAAGAGATAAAAATATTTAAAGAGAAAAATGTAGTTATGGCATGTACTCTAGTAGCAGTGAATAGAGAAAGAAGTGAAATGTAGGAGTAAATTATTCATTAATAATGTAACTGATTAATGTTTAGTTTTCTGTTCATTTCTTCATGAATTGTGAAAGACACTGCAGTTTTCTCTTCCTCACCTTAAACTAATTGTCAAATTGTTCCTGTACATAATTCATACTTTAACTTGTCAGCAAGGTATGTAGTAGAAGATTCTTTAATGTGTGTGTGAGTCTTTTTGAATCTGTGGATCATCTTATTTTCCTCACATTATTGGGTTACCAGCATAAATGAAGGATGCATATAAAAAAAAAAAAAAAAAAAGTATTTTATTGCAAGTAGCAATAAAAAAATAGTATTTTATTGCAAGTAGCTACACCTGCCTTTCAGTTTTCATACAAATTGATACTTCCCGCCTGAGACAGCAGTGAGAATCTCCACCTTGCAGAGCTTTATTATTATTATTATTATTTTTTTAATTAAGATAAAACTGTTTACTAACAGAAAAGGAAAAGAATAATAGTTATGAGTGATATATATATATATATGACTGCATATAACAAGTGATGCACAAGCATTACTCAGATCAATGCCCAGCTTACCTTCTGAGCAGCAGAAGAGAGAGAGATGAACTCCATCCCCTACAAAACTTCTTCTACATGATGTCATATGGTAGGTAATATCTCTTTGGCCAGTTTTTCAGCTGTTCCAATTCTGTTCCCTCGCAGCTCCTTGGGCTCTTTGCTGCAAATGGCTTTGGCTCTGTACGATACTGTTTAGCAGCAACTATAAACATCTGTGTGTTATCAGCATTGCTTTTCTCCCAGAACCAGACACTCTGAAGAAAACAATTCTGTACTAGCTGAAACTAATACAATCTCTAAAACTAATATCAAAGTAACTAATTCAAGAACTCCACTCCAATGCAAATGAACAAATAAAAAATTAGACAAAATATTTTATGTATATTAAACCCAAAGACCTTAAAGCACTTGCTAAGTGTGGTTGTTGTAAGCATTCTTCATTTGTGTTTTTGTAGACATATTTTTCTTTGAACATCAAGAATACAACTTACTCTGATTAAATACTGTGTTCATATTCCAACAGATACTTCAACATTGCTATTTTTTAGTGTGTATGTGTTTGTTTGCTCTCTCTAGTGCAGAAAATCCTGTACTTTTGAAGTTCCTGTACTTTTGAAGTTAGCAGCTGGTACTATTGAACAATATGCAGTATCTTGGAAATGGCAGGATACAGCTCCCCACAGCTGGTAAAATAAGGATGTAGTTTAGTGATGTACAACTATATTAGTAGGAATTCTCTAAAAACACTTTGATGAAATCCTCTATTTCTTTGGATAGCTGCACAAGATTGTTGTGTGTGATTAGAAATAGGATCAAGCAGCATACAGTGTTTCTATTTTAACAGTAAGCTAGTATGGGAAGATGTTTCCCATTGTAGTCTCACCACTATTGGAAAAGATAGAAAATCTATTGATCTCTTTTCTTCTATTAGCAGGTGAACCACAAGTGTCCAGGGAATGGTGCACTCATCATCCTAAGCTTTAGAAGCAATGTTTTACAATACTCTCAAACATACATACAAGTATTTAATATTTCTGAGGGAAAGCACTTGCAGTTCTTCGTAGAAACTAGAGATTGTGTAACTGTCTGAATCTACTCAGAGTAATACGGGAAAGCTGGAAGGGGAAATCACATTGCTGGTGGAGTGGGGTGGTATTTTCCTAATCACATGCTCTTAATGAAAATTATGTGGCAGGGTCACTGAAAATCAGGTTAGCCATATGGCAAACATGGTGGTTGCTTTGTAATGCGTGGGCTTGCTAAGGATTAGAAATCTATTAGGGAACAGATTTAGAATTCTATTGAAGAAAGTAATGAACTGCATTTCAGTGTAGAGAAAGTAATCTCAGATAAGCAGAAAGTACAGTCAGTTTGACAGTGTGCTGAAGAGGTTCAAGAGGTGAAGTAAAAGTCATGCAAAAGCACAAGGAGATACAAATAAAAGAACTTCACCTTAGTGTTTATTATACTGTAGACTTCTTGAGGAGGAGTCTTGCAAATGAAATGCATGCAAGATCAGATCTATTAAAAGCAGCTCTCCAAATACGGAACACAAAAGGCTAAAGAAGTACTTGTCTAAAAAGCAGATTTAAAGTCTCAAAGATCATTCAAATAAAAAAGCTGTTGATATTTTTCTAAATGTTCAGCAAATTATCAGTAAATCAAAATTATATGCAAAATGAATCCATAGGATACTCGGTCAGAATCTATAAAACTATATGACTAGGTGATGAGATATTTTATATCTTCATAATCTGAAAGGAGTTTAAAAAAAAGCTTCCTAAATTATATTTTAAAAACAGATTTTGAACCCCAAAGCTACAGAATGCGTCTCTCCCAGTTACATAATGAGCTGCTAACAAACTGGTTACTCTGGCTGGGTTTCCTAATTTATTTGGATATGACACCTATGCTCCCGCTGAAACTGCATATGTATAGCTTTTTCAAACAAACAGCAATGCCATGGAAATCAGTATGCAAACAGTGTATTGCTTCAGTATCACTAGCAGCCTGCCCTGGATTGCAGACTTGATGTGTCATAAGAATTTATTCTCTCTGCATAGCATGTATATTGTTCCTAAATTAACTGTCGGCATAGGTAGATACTTCACTAGTAGTGGATTTTTACCTTTTGTCTATACTATCGGAAGCATTAAAGTCTGTGATATGATGGAGTATGTTTTCCTCTCTGCCCACCTATCAACAGATTTAAAAAAATAAATTGATTTCTGGATGTATCTTTGTTCTTATCATTTTGGAGTTCAAAAGGAATACAGAAAATGGAGAAATATCTCAAAATATTTTGCCTATTCTACTCTTAAACTTGAATAGCATCTTAATTAAGATATCCATCTCTTAATAGACCCATACTGAGAAAAGAAACAGATGCTTTGCAGAGAACAGGAGGATATCAGACTTGTGTTCATACCAACCAACACACATGGGATTTTAGAGTCTTGGGGTAAATGTTTGGTGTGATTTCTACGTGACATCACACAAATCATTTAATCATTACACCTTGTTGTTCTTCATCAATAGAACTGAAGTATGGAAGTGGAGAATGTATTTATTATCAAGGTACTGAGGCCAGTGTCACCTGAAAGCCTTCACTCTCATCTGTTCTTAGGCCCTTTTTTCTCCTAGCATACATTTACGTGTTGTTTTCTTTTCATTCTCTTTACTGTAAGTTCTTCCAATGTCTTCTACAACAAGTTTTGTCAGTGTCTTCTCTAATTGAAAGGTCCACCCCACTTAATTTTTGTATCCCATCTGTTTACATCTCTGCAAACACTGACAGCAATTTATTCCAATGAAAATTGTTTGTGCCTTTATTCCATAAAGTAACAGTTTGTCCTACCACAACCAAAGTTGTGCCTTCCAACTTTGCACTGGTCTCTGAGTGTTATCTTCTCCCCTGATTTAGGTACAAGATCTTTCAGTCCTGCACATTCTCGAATCATCTGCACTGCCTCAATACTGTCCTGTTTTGTTCTAATTTTGTCTCTGTATATATTCCCTTTACTCTGTCCTTCTTCATGTGCCTGTGCACATGTACAAGTATGTTCTATGTTTTCTTTCTCCTTTTTCTTTCTGTTTAACTGAATGTATATTTTAGAATGTTGAAGGTCCATTTTTCCTGCATTATTCTGTAATGCTCCAAACTGTTACTCAGCCTTCATTCTTCTTGAAATATCAACTACTTTTGACAAAAATCTTTTTTTATTGAAATTGTCCCCTAAATTCCTTGTTTTCTTTTTACTTCTGGATTTCTGTAGGAGTCTTCAATCATCTTTTCAGCATGTGAATTTTCTGGTTATCTGGAATGTACATTGAAAAAGAGAGCATGCTCTCTTTCACTCCACTCTCTGCATTCTCACTAAGTTTAGCAGCAAATGCAGATACTACTGTTTCTAATAATTACCTTTCCATTTCTAGCCTATCTTGTTGATATGGAACTAAAATTTTGTTACAGTATGCAGCTAAAATGTTGTCACTTTTTTCCTTTTTGCCATCTGTATTTCCCGTAGTCCTGTTGCTGATTGTCCTATCGCTGATAAGGACTAGAGGGAATGGCTTCAAGTTGTGCCAGAGGAGGTTCAGGTTGGATATTATGAAAAATTTCTTCTCTGAAAGAATGATTAGGTGCTGAAATAGGCTGTCCAGGGAGGTGATTGGTGTTTCTGGAAGTGTTTAAGAAATGTGTGGATGTGGCACTGAGGGACATGGTTTAGTGGGGAAATAATGTGGTAGGTGAAAAGCTGGAAATTAATGATCTTGGAGATCTTTTTCTACCTTGGAGATTCTACAATTCTATTATATCAAATATAAGCTGCTTATCTTTACCTGGATTATTACTGAGATGTCCATGTTTGCTTCTAGCCAGTAGAAATACCCAGCATCCTTTGAACTCTAATTACATTCTCAAAACTTTCTTGTGATTGTTCTCATCCTTGGGCAATGATCCCAATATATAATCATGCTTCAAATATTCCTTAAAATTCTCTTTTTTAATGAAGGCACTGGTGGTCCAACTACATTCTTTCAAGCTGACCTTAACTGTTCTACATTTTTCCTTATGTAGTTCTGTGTTAAGTATTAATATCTCTCATACTGCTCTTTTGACAGTAACTGTCATTTACTCTAGGTCTGTGCAGCACATAGTACCATCAGGCCGTGCTCTATAATTACACCTTTTGAGTACTGCAGCAATAATAATAATAACATTAATAGTAGATAGAATCTTATTGACATTCAGCCCTGTAAGAACATTAGAGGTAGATAGAATCCTTTTGACATTCAATATTGTAATCAGCACCTTCAAAAATGCTTATAAATACTGCAGGGATATGATTGGCAGGAAGGTCAAATGTTTCCTAGGTTGTTTAAAAAAATAATTAAAAATTCAAGTCCTCTTAATGAGCATGGTTTGAGTCTGATTCTCTTGTACTGATTCGGATTAACTCACTGAGTACCATGTGTAACTTAAGATCTTGAATCAGTTATTTCTTTTCCTGTAGCTAAAAGATGTTGCAGTCCTTCTCGTGTTGATTCTGTCTCCTTCATCAATGTTGAAAAGCAAGTATTCAAGAGAAGAATTTGGTGAAGAGTTGGACATGTTGCTGATACCTGATAGTGCTGAAACAGCAGCATGATAGCCAGAGATAGCATGCTGACTCTTTCCCCTCTTTATATTTGCAGAAAGAGATGAGGGCTGACTTATTAAAAAGAATGAGACTTCTGGGAGGAGTCCTGAGAGACAAGGGTGGAAATACAGTTTTCTCTGGAGTATGGCCAAATATTTTACTTTGAATATCGTATTGTGCAAACCGTGAATTACATGTGACAAGTGAATGGTCAAGACCTACATCATATTAATGATTTACTGCTGTCTTATAAAGCAAAAAAAAAAAAAAAAAAGTGTATCTCTCAAAACATGTTTAAGTCTTGCAAACATGTGCAGCGTCCTCCCCATCCTTGCTTTGTATTGCTCCTTATAACATGTTCCACACTCCATTCAATTTGTCGTTAAATCAAGAAAAATGCTCATTCAGTGTAGCACATTTAAACCATCACCAAAGCAGTCTTCTGTACAACATTCATCTTCTCACCTGAGGCTTGCTAACTGCTAGTTGGCTTTGCACACTTCCTGATTTTATCCAGCCATCTCATGTTATTTTAGAAGCTTATCAACAGGAACTAGTTTTCACCCAGCTCTCAACTTGTGTGCATTTCTGAACAGACTTATATTTTAAAATTTAAATGTTTCTAATCTGATAATCTCTTCATCAAACCTGTAATTTACAAAACCTAGACACAATATGTCTGTCTCTGTGAGTTAATCTTCTTTATCTCCCTGTTATCATCTGTATTTTCAGTGTATGTTTTTGCTCTCTAAGGTACAGTAAACCACAGTTTTAGAAATGAGTGGAGAGTTTTCACAGTTGTTTCTATCTTTCTTGTTTATGAGTGTTACTGTATATGCAATATCAGATAATAATGGTAAATGGCATTTTGGTAAATTAAAAATTTATTTGTAGTTCACTATCTCAGCATATGTGGAAAAGAAGGGAAGTATTGTCAAAATCAAGAAGAAATTCTGCCTTCAAACTTTTTCCCAATGTCTTCCAAGATACTTTCTTTGGGTTTTGTCAGTCAGGCAGTCAAAATTTCCCTTTCCCACATTTTGCTGAAACTAACGAGAGAGTCACAGGTAAAGTCATAGGACTCGAAGTTGAACTCACCTTCGAGGGCTTTTGCGTTTGCATCCTTTGTAAGCATTCCTACGGTGGCTTGCCATTTAGATGTATTCTTAGTTCCTTTTGTACAGATAAACTCTAGCTTTCAGCTTGTTTCCCTGACAGCCAGAACCTTTCAGTAAAGGCTTTGTCTTATCCAGACATTGTGTTTTCAAAAGTACACGGCACAAAGCTAATCACAGAAGTAGTCACTACAAAAAATCTTGAATTTCTGCAACGCATTCTGCAAACAAGGCTGTGACTGAAGGTTTAAATATTTCATTATAACATTTTTGAAATTAGTACGGTCATACAAAGATGATGTAGTAAAAATTTAAAGACTGAAATAAGGATGCCGTTTCCAAGCATAGCGTCTTGCTACTGAGACAGGACTGTCTAGGGACAGTACAGATCTTCAAACACTGAAAATGCACTTCAATTCCTAATATCCATCACCGAATCTTCATCTCTAATGAACAGTGGCTTCGGGCAATATTTAATTGGGTAGTACAGTAATTTTTGTGATCAAGATGTAAACTCATTACAGTCTAGATTGCGACTGACAAACTCATTTCACCTATGACCTAAACTGATTATGAGCTCAATTCTTCTCAGGTAGGAAGCTGATGTATAAAATTGTTTTAAACTCATAGCAGGGGATTTAGAATTTTTAGTGGTTTAATCTGGGATTTAAACCTGAAACCAGTTACTTGAAGAGCTGGCCAAAACCAAGTCATATGGGCAAAGCATATATTTTTCTACAAAATGGAATCATTTTATTGTTTAAAATAGCACTTTTTATGGGGAAATACAAGACAATCTTTTTTTATTTTAGCATTGGTATACTTGGATAGAATATCAGAAATGTGTCTCTATGCTATGTTCTTGAGCATCCATTAACATTACAGAAGCTAAACAAATATTATAGTGATCACAACATTCATAGTTTTGTGTGTTTTAAAAGATACTTTCCATTAAACAGAATACAGCCAGCCTTAATGGCAGGTGTTGGTCAATGTCTTTTGTAAACAAGATCCCTAAAAATTTGGCCCAGGTGGAGAACCCAACAGAAGGGGAAGAGAATGACTTTCTCAGACATTTCGTTATGTGGAAATTGGGCAATGCAGAAATTACATTGCTGCTATTCAATTAATAACTTTTAATTGTCATTAGAAGTCTGTCTTTCTCAACAGAAATGGAAAGCTCCATGCCTAGGTGAACAGATTTTTCAAGAACATTTCACTGCTGTTTCGTAAGCTTACTGTTTTAATAGATATTCCCACTGATCACTGTTTGCCTTCCATTTTTTCACTACATATTTTAAATTGACATATATTTGAATATTTACCATTACATGGTCATTGGAGCTACTCATTTAGTAGGTCAAATAATCATTATATTTCACTGGGATGCTGGGTTTTAATTCATTTAACATTTTAATCTTCCATCAGTTTTTTCTTTAAGAGGATTTCAGTGCATACACAGGATTTGTATAAATCTGTGCAGTAAATTTATTCTTTAACAGTTTTATTCTAGCATCAGAAATTCATTTAAATGAATTCCAGTCTATATCATATTCACTGCCAGTGTAGCTTTAGGTCATGCTGTAATTGATGCACAAGCAGTGGGGTATTAAAAGAGAGGAAATATCTGAAGTTGGAAAGGGTTCAAAAAGTGAGCCAGTTGTAAGGCCATGGCATCATTCATACATGATGGGGATAGGAGACAGAGTGCTAATAAACCATTTTGGTCCAAATTGTAGTATAGTTGCCAATTTCAGTTTTTACTACAGTCAGAATGTATGCTAAGGGAATGCTTGGCTTTGAAGTTTGAAGGAGCATGTCAACTCAAGAATGGCTTATCAGGATATCAGTATGGCCCCCTGTGTTGTGATAGTAAGTCTAGAAATAAAAGAACAGTGTAGAGATAATGCTGTATTCTTTTTTTCTTGAGCTTCATGCTATACATTTGACATATTCAGCTTTTTTTGTTTTGATTATGTCAGTTGCTTGCTCTGTTGGTATGGGATGCGCAGAACAGTAACAGTAATACATGCTGTTTTCTAAGATAGATTGCCAGTGACAAAGAATAACAGAAAAAAATGAAGCTGAAGTTAGTAAGCAATTTTATCTATGTACATATGAACAGAGGAAAAGGAGGTATGGGGAAAAGGAGCATGATGTGAATCATGTAAGTATGCTGAGCCTTTACAAACAAGAAAGTAGGAAAATTTCTTTTCTACATGTGTATGTATCAATTATCCTCTAATATAAGTAAATAAGGACATACTTTTTAGAATAATAAGTAATATTACTGTGACTGTGACCTTTTGATCAGGAAGTTGAGGTGTTTCACTATGAAGCTAGAGGTACGAGGTCATAGCTTGTTTCAGATTTAGCCCCCGTCTGTTCATAGCCTTACTGTGAATAGCTTCTTGATCATGTGCATGGAGAAGTCAGAGGCACCAGAAATGCAGCTGGTTATATAAAACTTTCAGAGCTATTAGTTGCAGAAGGTGAAGTGACATAATCTGAAAACGAAGTGTCAGGGATGTATGGGTAACCTATTGTATTGGTGCATTCAATCATTTAATTTCCATGCCCTGAAAGTAAATGAAAGAAAAAAAATCATAGAATCACCAAGGTTGGAAAAGACCACTAAGATCATCCAGTCCAATCATCTGCCTATGACTAATAGTTCTCACTAATCCACGGCCCTCAGTGCAACATCTAAATGTTTCTTGAACACCTCCAGGGATGGTGACTCCACCATCTCCCTGGGCAGCCCGTTCCACTGCCTGACCACTCTCTCAAAGAAGTATTTCCTAACATCCAATCTGAACTTCCCCTGGTGCAACTTGAGGCCATTCCCCTCTAATCCTATCACTAGTTACATGGCAGAAGAGACCAATGTTTTAAAACTGACAATAGACATAAAATAGACAATAGACATTGGCCAAAACTGTGAGGAAAAATGCTGGTGGGACAGACTGTATTTGTATTTGTGAAAGAAAGACTACGTATCTTCATGCAAATAATTTTATTAATTTCAGTGGCAATATTTATTTCCAGTAAAACAATTTTATGGCCATATCTCTGTTTTTTAAAGGAAAAACATAAAGCTAGATACTTTGTTTCATTTTAAAAGTATTCCCCATACAGTATATCATTGTCAATTTTTAAATTTAGACAAAGGGTTAGGAGAGAGATCAGAGATCATTCTGGGGCTGTGGGTGGAGTGACTGCATGGAGGATGCCAAGGGATGGGGGAAGGCTACAGAAAGACATCTCCTGAAATATTTTTTTTCACCTCAACCACAACTTGGGGGCCCAGATTACTTGATGAATAACACATTTTAGGCTTATGATTAAAAATGCAGCTAAGATTAGATTTAGTGTTAGGAGACTGATGATGTCTAGATATTCAGCTGTAGTGCAGTTGCTAAAGGGCTGGTGAGAGCAGTATCCTGCTGAACAATTTATCCCAAGAGTTTTTTATCTGAGTAGTGGCTTGTGGGTGTGGGCCGAGCCTCAGCCCACGTTAGTGGTAAGGGTTAGGAGACAGTCTGCACTTTCTTTACACAGCCCGATAATCACCTTTTCTTTTCTGAGACCACTGTATTCATAGGATATCCTTCTGTCACATTTGGAGTTGCACCCTTAGGCTGGTGTGATGACTCTGTGTCTCAGAGAGTTTGTTCCTTCAGCTTGCTGCAGTCAATTTACTTTTGACGACCAAGAAATTTGATTTTTATAATGAGGCATAAATCACAGGAAAGGATTGGCTGTAATGGACTTCAGCAGAGTTAGCAGCAAGAGTGCAGTAGTTGACAAGAGCAGGATTTTGTAATAGATAGCTGCACAGTAAAGGACATACTGTTCATGGGGAAGGAGAATTCAGAGAAATTTTGGGTAGCTAGTTAACAGTTACATATCTTGGAGGTTTAAAAACCAGTATTGTTCTGGTGTGATACTTTTTGTTTGCTATATAAGAATATTATTAAGCCACGACACTGGCTGAAAACAGAAAGATGGGTGAAGTGCAGCATGCCTGAAACAGCTGCAGTACGTCTCGCTTACATGTAAGCAGAGCTGCATGTTTCTTAAATTGAATTATACCTTTAAATTAATTCAATTGAATGTGAAGCAAATGAATTATAAATAATTCTCAGTGAGGCTATAAATACGGCTTGATAGAACCTACCATCACAAACAGGAAAAGCCTATAAAATATGTTTGCATGTTTACATATCACTCCCCTGTGGTGGATTAGTAAGCAGAAAGAATTCTAAAACCACAGGGGGAAGGTTTAAATAGGATGATGCAGACATTAGTGAATGATTAACAGTAATTTCACAAAGGTGGAGGGTAAGCTCCTCATTTTGGAGAATCTCACAAATGTGTTTTGAACGATTAACTAAATTTGCTCTGCAAAAGTTTAAATAAGGCTGGCACTGATTAACACATTTGTTCAACACAGTGTCTAGACTGACTGTACCTGCTTTATAGAAAACACACTGTTAACCAACATGAAGATGTTCAAGACTTCTTTCTGTCTGGGCTAGCTACCCCTTTGACACCTCATCTCCAAAGAGCAGAGGTAGTCACTTGGAGAACATTACATTGTTCTCCTGAAAGCCCTCTAGCAGCCTGACAGAGTCTTCTTAATAGAGTATACCACGCACACAGTCTATATCAGTAGCTAGCTCTGCAGACCAAGGTGTGAGTGAATAGGGTCAAATCCCTGTCCCCTCTGGTGAAATGATGGATGCAGTTTTCAATGCTCTTGACGTTTCTACAAAGCTGCAAAAAACAGAGTGTCTCTTGTGTCTGTAAGTGAACTCAAGGCTGAAAACGATGGAGTTCTCTTGTATCCTCTGCCCCTGCTTCCTCTCCAGCCTGCTCCTCATGACCCAAGCACACACATCCCCTCCTTTCCATTCTTCTTGTGTCTTCATGAGCCTGACTGTAATCTGTCCCTGGCTGGCTACACTAATATTTTCAAATGCTGCTTACTGTCTTTCATGGGTAATACTATTTTGGCACAGTTGGACTCATGAGAACAAGTGACATCTGTGTCATTTAATTGCTTTTCTTTCTTGTCAGAGGCAGAAAAAAAAGACTAGTGCCCTTAATAGCTTATGATTAGAGATGATTAGAAAATAAGTATTTCCTGGAAAGCATTTTGAGAGGAAGCACAAATTTTCCATAATAAATAAACAAATAGATAGATAGATAGATAGATAAATATTTCCATAGTTTTATCAAAACCTTTTTGACTGTCATTTTACTCTATTATGCATTCTTCCTTTCAGCTTTTCGTGCCATACCTTCTGGTTTCACGGTGAATCTTTGGTTGTCCCAAGCTCCAGTGAAGAAGTGTGGATTGTCTGATAATGGTAGGCCAGGTAGATCTCTCTGATGGTTTTTGAATGCAATTCTTCCTTCTACAAAGTTACATGAATGCTATTTAAAATGTGTACACTTGGAAATACGGCACACTTTCATGGTAGATATAGCAACATGTAGGTTGAAGAACATCAATAATAAACAATGTTTACTATTAAGTAGACCACTAAATTCCCAGTCAGAATTTCTTGGTTTCACAAGACGTGACAGAAATGTCTCATAGAAACAGCTCCTTCTGTATTGAATTGCCTGCTACTTTTATACTTAAATCACAGAGTTCACTTGTGCTCCATCCGTTGGCTCGGTTCCACACAATGTGCTTTGAATGCAGTTTGAATTCACTTTGAATGTTTAATGATTTGGATATACTTACTATTTCACTTACATGCTTCCTATATCATGATGTTTGCAGTCATAGTGTTATTCGAACAGTAACTTTGCACTTCTCAGAAATCCTGACATTACTTTCTTCATTATTTATGTGAATATCCAATTCTGAAATACATCACTTGCCTTCTTCGCCGATTTCCGAAATAACATTAATTAATTTCAGATTTCTTATTACTAATTTCTATTATACTAATTCTTTCATAAACAGATTATAAAACAAACAAAAGCATGTTTGGTTTCTGTTTGTATACTTTTGTATTATTATTGTACAAAGCAGTCCCATAAATTAGTCAGTTGTAGTCACAGCCACAAAAATTCAAAAGTGGGGATTGGGAAACACAAATCATGTTTGTTTGGATCAAGTTATTAAGAATGTTCTAATCAGTCTGCTTACCTGCTTTGTTTAGTAGCACTTTGTATATTCATGAAAAACTACCCCTACTGTCATTGTCTTAAATAAAGGAGTAGATGTGTCAGAACAGCTTGCTAAGGCTCTTTTGAAACATTCTATAATCTACCCGTGTGGTTGTAAGAGTTACTTAGGCTCAAAGTTGCTCGTTAACTTGCTTCCAAAGATATCAGCTCTGAAGCAGACTTGAAAAGGATTTCAAAGATCATTTAGCTCCAAACTCCTCTGCCGTGGGCAGTGCTGCCAACTATTGATCAGGCATCAGATCAGGCTGCCCAGGGCCCCATCCAGCCTGGCCTTGAACATCTCCAGGGATGGGACATCCACAACCTCTCTGGGCAATCTGTGTAAGGCCTGTGCCTTACTGCCCTCTCAGTGAAAAACTTCTTTTAGACATCCAATCTAGATCTCCCCTCTTTTAGTTTTAAACTGTTTCCCCTTATCCTATCACTATCAGACCCTGTAAAAAGACGGTCTCCCCCCGTTTATAAGCTCCTTTTAAGTACCAGAAGGCTGCAATGAGGTCTCCCCAGAGTCTTCTCCTTCATAGGAGAGCTCTCCAACCTACTGATCATCTTCGTGGCCCTTCTCTGGACTCTTTCCAAAAGCTCCATATCTTTCTTGAGCTGGGGAGCTGGGGGCCCTCATAGAGCTGCTTTTTTTTGCTTCTCTATGTATATTCCCCTAGGACATGGACCCACCATTTCTCTGTGCAGCAGATCAGACTGCCTTCTAGACACATGCATATTTTTGACAACTAAGAGAAGAGGGACGGAGCCACAGCTGTGCAGCCTGATTGTATGTCTGGAGCTGCTCTGGATCCCAGTAAGCAGCTCACCTTCACACCGATAATCCAGGTCTCCCAAATGTAGCTGAAAAAGGACACTGGGCTAAAGATTTTTCTTCAGCCTGAATTCAGGAGATTTAACTTTGATAACTTGGTAGTCTTAGAAACATCTATGATACCCTAGAGAAAGTGCAGAACTTCTGTAATCTGGTTGAGAGGCAACATGCTTTTGTTTAGCTGGGTCTAGGTCATCAGGTTGTATGACTTATATTCTTCAGGTTAGTCCCAGGGTATAAGACAGATCGTAAGATATCTTTTTGGAATTCAAAATAATAAAGGTTGGAGAGGAACTCCTTCTCTGGCAGTGTTTTGATGATTTATGGCTAACTGCCCTGGATATGTAGATGCCTCACTGTGGCTGCAGATCCTTCAAGGTATCTGCTGCTTCCTGTAAGTATAATCTCAGTTTTGTGAAGGATTAACATTAACCAGCTGTTCCACAACCATTTGGTGACCTAACCAAGACACTGGATTGAATGAATTTCTGTGGTGTTACTGAATGTAGGTTCTTAGATGGATGCAAAAAAATGCAACATAAACAGTTCCTTGAATCAGTCTCTTTCTATGCATTCTCTTCTTTTGGAGCAGCTGCTTACGCTCACTCTCTGAACTGAGTAGTGAGTTTACTCCAACAGATATTAAATCAGTCCCTTTACCTATAATGATTACAGAACAGGCAAAATGCACACCTGATAAAATGTGGAGAAATCAACGCAAAACTTAAACTTCCCTCACAGATTAAAAAGAAATGAGCCCTAACCTGGACAGGTTAATGGCAAAACTGCACCAAGTAAATTCAATCTGCAGTATTAAAGCTGAATCAAAAACACTAGGCATAAGCAATGACATGTTTAAGATAAAATAAAAAGAATGCCTCAAACCATATTTGTCAGCAAATATTTCTGCATAAAAAGTGTCTTATAATTAACAGAAGATTACAATTGAGTTAAATCTTAAAATTTTGCATTGCAGATTTTCTGTAAACAAAGTGATTAGTTTGGCTTAACTCAGTGTTTCAAGCAACCTTTATGAAAGATCTATTTTACTACAAACTACCACCTATTTCTTAAATTCAGCAGTTCTATCTGACCTGCTTCCCTAAACATTCAACTTTTTTTTTTTCCACAAAGATTAAAAAATACACCATAGAATGAAATTATCTCAGCTTTGAAAATATGAAATTGCATCTGAAGCAATGCTTCAGTATGTAGCAATTTACTATGGTAGCTCTAAAGCACAGATGGGAGAGTATACAAAGAGGATTAAACTGCTTTCCATATCCTAAACTTTATCAGGGATAACACAGAAAACTGTGTCATTCATTACTGCCTGGAGAGTTCTTAAGTGTTAACAATTTGTCTAGCTTATACATTAGAAAAGCTAGCAAGTTTTACTTTTTTTCATTAGCAATAACAGACTGCAACTGAAATGAAAGCCAAAGTTGCAATGCAAGGTTTATGCACATGCCAAACAGAGGAAATGAATTGCTTCACCTGGAAATATTGATCATAGTGCTTCTAAGTGCATGGACCCACGAAATAGACTGCTGAGAAATGTATTCTTTCCAGCCTATGTTTCTAAAAAGGTTGTTTTTGCTGTATCAGAAATAAAGAATAATGAGGCACTATTTGTGGAACTTTATGTCATACTGGGTTTGTGTTTGTACACTGTGCTTCACATTACAAAATAATGACTTACTGAACTAAGTTATTTGTTTCAGGATTAAGTTCTGAACCTATTAAAATTGAAAGAAATACCCTCATTAACATTTAGCAGACTTTGGATCAGGCCTATCCAAAGATTCAGCTGGTAATACCGATACATGCAAGAGATTACATCCAAAGTCTCGTTATCCCTTGTAATTATATCCCCTCGTGTTTATTTTCACTTGTAAGCTTTTGTATCTTTTCTAGACACTTCAGTTCAAGT
The DNA here is from genome assembly GCA_037305975.1 of Chrysolophus pictus. Taxonomy (NCBI): domain Eukaryota; kingdom Metazoa; phylum Chordata; class Aves; order Galliformes; family Phasianidae; genus Chrysolophus; species Chrysolophus pictus. Next base: position 97,720,279 of record CM074576.1, read on the forward strand.
TGTGGATTTAGATTTCACAGAGCTTCAAAACTCCATAGCTTTTCAATGATTTCTGAATTTCTGCAAATCCAAAGTAATAATGTTCAAATGGCAACTTTGCTGTGGGTAGAACAGATGACATCACATCAGTTTGTTCAGTTTGTCAATAAATCTATTAAGATAATATGCATTTTAATAAGACAGAGCAGCAGATCTATAATTTCAGGGTTTTCTAGTTGTTATTTTCAACCGCTTTACAGAATAAGAGTGTATAATTCAGTGTGTATGCATGTATATACATATATACATACTTCTCTGCCTCACAAGTATACCCTTCATCCTGAAAGAGAGAAGTTTATTTAAAAATTATCCGTAAGGTTTCTCTGTGAAATTCAAGTCAGACTTCTGTATGAAAGCTGAAAATATCATACAGAGCTGCCTTGAATCTCACTATCACATGGGTTTTTTGCCTCACCCTCCACTGGAAATGTTGGCTACCAGATCTGTTTCTCAGCTCCTACTTTCTGTGATATTCATCTTTGCTTCCACTGGCTTTTTGTAGGCTGAACTCTGTCTTATCTTCCACTACTAGAATTAATATAAAATCAACAGTTTATATGCAAGTGTAGGATATCTTCGGATGATGGAAAAACATCTCTTGAATGCTAAGACCATGTCAGCAGACATAGTGCCAAGGTACATAGAGATTTTTGAACAAGAACAGATGAGGATCTGGTCTCCAACAGTGACTGTAATTGTTATTAGTCATATTCAGAAAGATAATTCCAGCCCTCATATTGTGCTTTTTCTTTTTGACTATCTAATCCCATAATAATGTATTATGCTTTGATTGTGATGTGTGGGATAAATAATACATCTTCTTTAAGTAAGTAAGTGTAAACTGACACCCAGCAGAGCTATGGCTGCAGATAGCACTACTCTTAATAGCAGTAGCAGTTTATGGCTCTGTGCTGGGACATATGCACATAAATTTATCCTCTCCTACTCAATTTTCTCATGGTATTGTTTTCTCTTAAATAAGATTTTCCATATCCACTCAATCTGACTGGGATCCACGGCAGGGGAATGGAGCTCAGTGATCTTTAAGATCCTCTCCTATCTAACTCATTCTATGGTCTAATGCTTCTGTAATATAAGGCAGTAGGAGGAGGAAGTCCCATCCACACCCTTTCTTGTATGAGCTACAAAGATTTTGGGGGTATGTTTGCTCTGAGGAAGGCAGCTGGATTAGTTGCTGAAGTAATACAGATACATGAATACACAGATTACAGATCTTAATTTAATCGAAATGTAGGGTAGCTGTCTAACTGCTAAACAATGTTAAGATTTCTATGGAACTTCCTCACAGAGACATTTTACTTTTCTAAGTATGTTTCAGCACCTAAAGAACAAGGAAGCCATTCAAACTGAATGTTTGAAAATTGGTGTTTTGGATTCAGGCACTCTATTTCAGTGACCTCTAGTAATGTGTCTGTTTCTACCTTCTAGTGACATAGACAATAGGCTCAGCTATTATGGGAATAATACCACTTTTCTTGTCATAGGGATTTTCAAAGGGTAGGTATGCTCAAGTTTGTTAGGTTTTGGATGTGATAATAATGATACCTTGTGTGAGTCAATGATGTATGTCTAGCAGAGCCATCTCTGGAGTTCTATTTGCACTATGAGTACATAGAGTAAAACTGCTTCTTTAGAACTAAATGACTGTGCGTGTGTGATTCACCAGTCTGTTCCTGGTGAACATCTGTGGCTTATTTGTTGACACAAATTTCTGCATTTAGCAGTGGGTTATTTGTTTGTGTGTGAGCTGTTAGAGTAATAGGGCAGTCACAGGGGGCTGGGTTATTCTTTGAAAATAGGTCATTGATCTGTAACTGTACCTATTTTATGTACCCTTTTTGTAGGTTTCTAGATTGCTCCATTTTCTCATAGATTAAAAAAGCTTCAATCGTCAGGTAGAAGTTTCTATGCAAATACAGCAATACTTCTGTGCATGACAATCTCTTCTCAGACTCTCAATTTATCTATAATTCATTACGATGATAAAAAAAAGTTCCTGTTGAAAGACTCTGTTCTACCTAAAGCAGAATAACACTGAAATTACCTCAACAGGTCTTCTTCTGGATTGATTTTTCATGTATTTTCCAGTTTTCAAGCTATCCATCTTAGGTTTTTGGTGGGTTGTCTGGAGTAATCGTGTTCTTCTAAGTTCATTGGGGAGAGAGCTGTAGGAGAAACATTACTGACTCAGTCCTTAATAAAGTTTCTGGAACTGTCATCTCCAAGCATGTTGTTTAACTAGAATGGATTTAAGTGTGTGATAATATCCAGTTACTATCTCTGAGACAATTTGGTAGTCTGAGGTACCATGAGGACTCAGCTACATCAAGGAAGGCAGTTCCCTACTGAAAAGAATATATGCTGGTATGCTGCCAAGGTTATTCTAGGGCTGCAGATAGCATCTATGGTTCCCACTTTATAAGCCCAGTTTTAATGTGAGGACAGTGTGTAGCTGATGTCAATTTTACTGGCATGTGATAATCAAATTTAAATTTTGTTTTCCCCAAATATTTTAGAACACACTGATATCCTATGTGTAGTTCCTGTGACGTGTCTTGATGGCAGTGCCCAGACTTCTTCCCTTTAGCATCCACCTCTTCTGCATACTCATTATCTTAATAAATCCCAGTAACTTATACAAGAGTGGATACAGATAGAGCCTATTTTGCAGGAGCATAAAGGAGTGAATTGCTACAGGGAATGAGGGTTGACATTTGTTTTTTAAAGGGGTCCTAAGTGGCAAAGAGAGTTCGTCACTCACATGGCACAGTATGTTTGTAGAAATGAAAGTGCTATAACACATGGAGAGTCAAGAAGACAGTATAGCAGGGTCATGGATAGTCAAAAACGAGGACACTCCAAGCTGGAGGCTCTGCAAATCACATGCATAAGGATGTAAACAGCTCAAATTGCCTCTGCATCAGCTGATGTATCCTTGCCTCTAAAAAGCAGCACTGCTGTAAAAATTAGCTGCACAGCAATAGCAGTTTGATGACATTGGGTAAGCTGTCATAAATCAGGTGAAAAAAACCACACTCATGTCAATCTACTAAGAATCTATTCAGGTTGTTTTCTGAAGACCATAAAAGTCTGTCCAAACAGTGGGTAGCTGTTGATGCTTTGTGCAGCAGGGTGTATTTCTTTCTGATACATGAACAACTTTATGTGATTAATTCCAACGAAGGGGTGTATTTACGGTAGTGAAGTGTTTTAGACAATTGTGATTTAAGCAGATTTTGTACTCCTTGATTCATTTGTACTCATGCTTCATAACTGGCCTAGAACATTGGGTTTTATCATTGTATTTTACTAAATACAGATTGAAACCTAAGTTGCAGAAAGTTAGAGAAAAGCTTTGTTTGGCACAAAAACAGCTGCATAGCCTTTAATGTATAACTAGTATGGATTGCTGGTCTTCTCTGACTGTAAAAAAGAAGAATTGTTTTTTATCAGGAGAATGGTTTTAAAAAGCTATTGAGCCAAACTTAGAGTTAGTGTGATCAAAATGCAATGCTTGTACAGCAGAATTTGTTTGGAATGATTTGTAGAAGAACTACTGCTACTGGCAGCAGGTGCATATCTCAGTCAGCTATGGAACCATGAAGTATTTGAAAACCAAATTAGGAATTTCTGAGTCTCTATTTTCTGTTTTCAAAAAGATAAAACTCACACAAACATGAAAATTAAAACTTAGTAGGAGATCACCAATAAAATTGTTAAGCTTTAGTTTTTCTTTTGTAGATGCTATAGTGGTTTCATTGGCTTTCAGTGAATTCCTCCTGATTTGTATGAGTGAGAGCAGAGACAGGACCAGAGACTCAGTATAGACTCCTTAAGGACTGAAGAGGATTTTTAATCTGGTGTTGTGTCTACAGATATAGGCAGATGCAAGTTCAAATTGTCTGGCTATGAACCAGCTCCAGGTCAGAAAACTGCAGATGAGATGGCGGTGTGGACAAAATCATAGAATCATAGAAACATTAAGATTGGAAAACACTAGTAGGATCATCTAGATCAACCATCAATCCATTACCACCATCTCCATTAACTATGTCATTCAGTGCCACATCTACCCTCTTCTTGAGCACCTACAGGATAGTGACTATAAAATTGTATATTCTCGTCCAAGGCTACTCATCTGGTTGGCTATGTAAGCCAACTGGCTCTTTTCTATTTCACTTGGAATTTGAGTCTTTCAACAGCTGCCTGCGGGTATCTCCTGGAGGTCAGGCAATGTGTGAGAACAGGAATAGACTACAATGGGTGTAAGTTAAGTTAGACTCTCCTCAGGCTGCATCTGATTTAGCATGTACCCTCTAACTAGTAGAGGAACTCTACTTTATTTGAACTTGCCAGAAGTACTCAGTTCAGTAGATGGATTCCTTTTGGCTTCATTTAGCTTTGGATCAGTCCCTCAAGGAAGGAACAGATGATTAAAGTTTTTAACTTAAATTCTCTTAGGAAAAAGTGATGAGGCAATTTTTCTTGAGAGTGGATTGGAGAACCTTTGCTGGCCTTTCAAAATTCTGTTCTTAAATGCCCACACAAGGACTGGCTGGCTACAAACTCAGAGGGCAATGGTGACAAGTACCAGTTCTTCTAGGTTGTTCTTGTTAAGGCAGTCATCTTCATATTAAAAGAAAACAACCAACCAACCAACCCAGTGCCAACCAGAAAACAACAACAACAAATAAAGTAAAAGGGAAGTAAAGTCAAATGTTTGCAAAATAATCTGTTTCTTTCAATTTTCTTACCCATTACATAACAAAAATGTATTAACTATGTGATTAAGGATACTAAGTAGTAAGTACAAAAAACAATTCTGTTTAGTGAGGGTTCAAATCCCCTTGAGGCTTTAAACTGCTTTTTTAAGGTCTAAAGAGGTGGAGGATTGACATCTCTTCTATAAATGCGTAGAATTACTAAGCACAGGGGATTTATTTAACCAGGAAACTTACATTATTGAGATTAGACATCTCGTTTTCAAGGTGCTCCTGGAAGATAATGACTCCTATACCCATAATTCACTGTAGACATCAGTTTTGTCTGGTAATGTATAAATTGACCTGAGGAGAGAAGCTAGCAGTTTTCACTCTAAATTTCAATATCGAGATAGCAATAAAGAATGTTTGGGCCTGATTCACTGAGTTTCAGTAAAATTATAGGGCAAAGGATCTGTCCCTCCCCTTTAGGAAACACTTTTTCAAACAGATTTTTTCTTTAATTAAAATATAACTGCTAAAAAAATGTAAATCTTCTGGGGCAGAGGAATGAACAATGTGATTGTTTATCCAAAAGGGAATCTTGGCTTCCAGATATCAAAGAGTATTGTAATGGATACATGGGAAACACCATGTGCGTTTATAATGTTGTGACTAAATGTAATCTGTTAGCAGAAGGTACATGAAATTCTGATTGCACAGAATTTGGTGGAAATTTTGCCAGTGACTTTAATAGTCATTTACCTTCAGTGGGATTCTGGAAATCTGAAATTCTACTTTGCCTCTTTGACTTATTGAATATTGGCTCTCTGTGTCTTATTTTGCTTGATTTTCTGAGCTGAAGTAAAGGTTACGGCTATTTGTGCTGAGTGAGCTTAAAATAATCTTTAACTGAGCTAAGCACTGTTGTAGATTCTTGTTGCAAATGTGTAAGAGCTGCGGTGTTGAATCAATCATTTCATCTGTAAAATTGTCTTTTCAAAGCAGAAAGGGAGGACTGCAATTTGGCAGGGGTAAGGGCAGTTGTGAAGCATTTTTCTTACCAATTTTTAATTATTTGCTGAATGTAAAAAGAGGAAATGAAGAAGCTGTCTCTAAATTGAAGGACAGTCTAAAAGAAAAAAAAATCAATAACATTTAAAGAATCGGATTTTTAGTTAGTACTTCATGAGTCCTTTCCAAACTATTAAGTAGTTGTAATTTAGAGACAGTGACTGGAACACTGGAACATTTGATTCTGGAATATCAAATGTTAGTGTCAATTAGAGCTATTGTTGTGTTTGTGGTCTGAAATAGAGCTTTCTACCACTTGGAATACATTCAAAGGATGTTCACAGTAAAAACTTATTTTATAACAGCAGTTTCCAAGGATCAAAAAGTGGTTTATCAAAGAGCACTCATCATGGGTAACGGGTCAACATAAAAAGTATTCTGCAAATAACTGTTAGTTATCTTCATGTTGAAAGTGAATAGAAAGAGGTAAAAAAGTCAGGGGATTTTATCCATTTAGTCAGTACAAGGTTGCCCTCATATGTTAAAGAATACTGAGTAGACACTTACTAAGTAGACACCTGTAGACCTTAGCAAAGCCTTTGACAGTGTCTCCCACACTGTACTGGAGAATCTGGCAGCCCATGGCTTGGATGAATACAGTCTGTGCTAGGTAAAAAAACTGGCAGGCCCAGAGAGTGCTGCTGAAGGGAGTTAAATCCACTGGTCATGAGTGTGTTCCCCAGGGGTCAGTACTGGAGTTGTTCTGTTTGATATCTTTACTGATAATCTAGATGAGATTAAGTGCACCCTCACCAGGCTGGGGGGAAGCGTTCATCTACCTGAGGGTAGGAAGGCCCTCCAGAGGGATCTGGACAGGCTGGATCAATGGTGAAGTTCAACAAAACCAAGTGCTGGGTCCTGTACGTGGGTCACAACAACCCCATGCAGTGCTACAGGTCTGGGGCAGAGTGGCTGTGAAGCCGTGCAGAGGAGAAGGATTTGGAGGTATTGGTCGATGCTCATCTGAACATGAGCTACTTGTGTGCTCAAGTGGCCAAGAAGGCCAATGGTATCTTGGCTTGTAACAGAAATAGTGTAGACAGAAAGAGCAAGGAGGTGATAATTCCCCTGTACTTTGCCCTGATGAGGCCTCATCTTGAGTACTGTGTTCAGTTCTGAACACCTCACAATAAACAAAAGACATTAAGGCCCTGGAGCGTGTCCAGAAAAGGGCAACGAAGCTGGTGATGAGTCTGGAGCACAAGTCTTATGGAGAGCAGCTGAGGCAGCTCGGATTGTTTAGTCTGGAGAAGAGGAGGCTCAGGGGAGTCTTTACTGCTCTCTACAACTCCATGAAAGGAGTTGTGGCGAGGTAGGGGTCAGCCTCTTCTCCCCCATACCTTGCAATAGAACTAGTGGGAATGGCTTCAAGTTGTTTCAGGGGATGTTCAGATTGGATATTAAGAAAAAAATTCTCTGAAAGAGTGGTTGGACACTGGAACAGGCTGCATGGAGGAGTGGTGGAGTTACCATCCCTGGAGGTGTTCAAGAAACATGTAGATGTGGTACTAAGGGACATGGTTTATTGGTTTATGGTTCTGTGATTCTATGATTCTGTGAATGTAAATACACAGCCCCTTTCCAAAGAAATGGCAGGAAGAGGAAGCCTATAATTGACTCATTACTTTTGAATCTCCTAATCTTTACCAATATAGCCTCTGGAACAAAGTAGTACTGCACGACATTTACTTAGAACTCATGACGAAGTAGTAATTCATGTTCTTTATGTGGAGGAAATAAGGAAATGTGGATGCTTACCACCTGATTATATTTCACACTCATACTTTATCTGACAATAGCATTGTTGATCTTCATTTTAAATGAGATGCTCAAATAACAAATAGGAGATGATCAGAGAAGTAGATGCACATTTTCATTAAGGATAGGTGTGCTGTAAGAGAAAAAAAAGAAGGGGGAAGACTACGGATAATTAGTGCCAGGCTTACTGAATTGTGTTTGGGTTAACTATTATTGTATATATTATTCTAGGGGGGGGTTATTTGTCCAGAAAACCAAATAAATCTGTGAGTCACAAAACTCTGCTGGTGGGTTCTCACAGTGACAGATGAAACTGCACCAGTAGAATGGCTAGCATATGTTTAGGAGCCTGCAGCCAAGACTGAATTTTAGGTATTTGATTCATAGCTTGACCTTGACTACTTGTATGACAGGCTAGATTATATGTTGCCACTTACTGTGAATACACAGCTGATACCAAGCCTTCTGAAGAGACCAAGGATGCCCAGAGATCTCAGCTATGCAATTTTTCCATTGTGCAGGAATAGAAACCTCAGTATATGAAAGTCTCAATTTTTGTAGGCATTTTTTATTTTTTAGTGGTGTTTGTTTGAACAACTTGCGTAAATGTAAATCCCAACTGTTTAGAAACCATGGATTGGTGAATAAAGAGAATTAAATAACTGTAGTGCAAGATTAGAGTTAGAAAGTGAAGGTTTCACATGGTTCGTGTTTGGTGAAACTGATTTCTCTACCCCTCTTAACGTGTGATTTTGCTGTTCTGGTGTGTTGCTGTGTGGGAATACAAGCAAAACTGTTCAGAACTGCAGCTGTGGAGCAAGATAAACAACATGAGAACCAAGGACACCTCCAGAAGATGAAAGAATGTCTCACGGCGCTGATTGGATAAGCGCCTGTGTGAACGGTTGAAGAATGTTTTGTAGAATGCTCTGTGACATGTAAAGGTGGATGGGAAAGTTGTAGGGGTGGATGGGAAAGCTAGAAAAAGAAAACTTGTGAAGGTACATAAGTGTTGTGAGAACTTGTAATAAACGATTTGGATTGTTCACATCTGAGTCCGTGCATCAGACACTGCATTGCTGCTGCAGCAAATGGCTCTATTTATGCCAGACAAAATTAAAAACACTGATTTTACCTTCTAATTTGTTCTTTTTACTTTCCGGTTTTTTTTTGTTTTTTTTGTTTGCTTGTTTGTTTTTTCTTTATAAAGTTCAGATTCTTTACAGAGACAGCTGTGGTGTCAAGAATCATTAAAAACTCATGCTGAGTGTTTTTTTGTATTATCCATCCTGACCAACAAAATTATAAGGTACTGCACCTTATTTTAGTTATTATAATAGATGATTCCTCACAGTTGCTAATTTTTCCATTAGTCTAGTAAAGGAATCTGATGAGTAATGCCATCTATAGTTTAGAAATATCAACTTGCCCCTTACAGATGGCAGTACCAGTGAATTAGCATAGGTCTAAAATGTTAACTTTTTGTAAGAGTCATCTATAATTACTTTAAAACATGTAATAATAAGTTTGCAGTCTTTTGTTTAGGGATCTTATTGGTTTAGTATCTAGAATATCTGTAGCTGTGCTTTGGCATTCCCCTTGGAATCTTTATTGAAGGCTATTAGTTGTAAAGCTTTACCGTAACAGAATGGAAATTTGAGGTTTAATTCTCTCTGCTTCTTAAGCAGGATATTCGAACTATTTTTTACAATACTGAACAATATTTTACACCCAAACTGAATAACTTTAACTCAGTACTACAGTATTTTCAATATGGATATATAGAGATAGCTGGTACACCTGGAAACTAAAGGATTAATCCACCACGACATGAAATGAGAGGAATTGAATGTTGGAGATCTGCCTTTTGGAGAATGAAGAAAGGAATGAAGGAAGACAGGCCATCTGGGTCATGCACTCAGTAGGCATGTTTTCAGAATCTAAACCTGTATGACTTCTGGTTTCAGTCTCCAGCTCACTTTTGAGTAAAGTCTGCTTCTGCTTTTCACATTTTACTTTAGTGGACTAGTGCCTAGCTCACATGATTTCAAGCTTAATGTGATGAATTGCACCTGTCCAAATGGTGAATCAAGAACAACTGAAACAAGATTTGGCCCAATGCCTTAGAAAGTTACTAGATGAACATTTATCTCTCTTTATAAAATATTTCCTTGTACAGCTCTGCATTTTTGCCTTGCTATAGTACTTCTTGCCATACATGTGTATGCTTGTAAGCATGGATACAGGCTGTTTTTTATCTTTAATTTGTTTTTTTATCTTCAGCTATGCTCTTTTCAGTGTGTCTGCTCATACAAGCAAAATGTAAACTGAATAACTCAGTTTAACATCCAGACTCTTAGCTATGCTTACCTTGAGGATCTAGGTAGTATAAAATCTTCATCCTAAGTGCTTGCAAGTAAATATGCACAGCCCTTTCAAAACAAACAAACAAACAAAAAAAACACACAAAAACAAACAAACAAAACAAAACCTCAGCGCCAAATCCAGAGATTAAACCAGTCTGAATGAAAAACACATCCTCCTGAGTTTCTTGGGGTTTGATTCCATAGTGTATCTTGTCATCTTACAAGTAATTGGGTCATAGTGCTTTTCATCATTACAGAATCACATAATTCTAGGGGTTGGAAGGGACCTCAGGGGATCATTAAGTCCAATTCCCCTGCAAAAGCATGTTCACCACCACAGATCGCAATTCTTTCATAGTACTTTGCACATGAAGTTTTTGATCTTATTTCATTTTTTTCACCTGAAGAAGCTGAGGAACAGGAATGACCAAAGTTTGCTCCCTTGAGGAGACAAGTGAGTGAGCCACAAACCAAATGTAAGCCCATCTGTGGTAAGCCAATACTCTCATACATGTTCGTAATCATGTTAGAGGAGTGTCACTTGATGGTAGCAAATTCTGTTAGTATCCCTAAAATTATAACTGCAAAGGAAGCCTGGGAAAAACCTTCAAGACTTTTATATATGTCACAGCAAACAGGTGAAGCACAAACTGAAGATCTTCTCATTTTGAAGTTGTGAATCTTCTTGTGTTTGTCTTCAGTGTCTTTATGTGGGTTTTGTTCAGGATAGAGAATATGTTAAAATTTAGTTATCTTACTAAAATTGGGGGCTTTGAATTCACTGCAGTGCAGAATCAGACTGCAAAATGACTGGAACAAATCAGTGTAGTGAGAGGTATGAGCAATAAAAGAGATATTTGACATTTACAAATACGAATTTCTACAATAAGAAAAAGGAAACTGAGTTCTTGGTCACAAAATGAAAGTATCTCAGAGTATCTCTCATTTTGAGGAAAGTTCTGCTTGGCTCTTTGGTATCAGCTACTGTTTATTCATGGAACCAAATAGCATTGTGTTCACACGTAAGCTGTGGGAAATTAACTGGGAGGGAACATTATTCCAAGAACAATATAATTCTGTGTGTTTCGTAATCTGAAACAATTTGAGATGCACAGTCTATATGTCTTTATTTCTTTCTCAGACTATAGTTCTACTCCATATCAGAGAAATACATAGGAATTCCTTTGTCTAGTGGTATTTTATCAATTTACACAATGATATTTTTGTTGATTTAATCACATAGGCTACTGTTTTTATTTCCAATTTTCTATCTCTCATCTGCTTTCCTGTATATACTGTAATGCCTTTCATTATATCCCATAAATCAGCTTTGAATACATTCAGTTTTTTAATTTTTCAAATTTGACATATTTTCTAATAGCAAATTTGTTTTAGTCCTAATCTGCATAGTCAAGCAGTCAACACAGTGACAGGTTTGGTAATTATTCAGTTGTGTACAGCCCCAAATTGAGTACTTTTTTTTTTTATTAAATAATTTGATCATGGCATGTGGGTTTCTTTTTAAGGTATATAAGTAAGATGCTTCCATTCAAAATGCAGTCAACAATAGCTGCTGTATTTTATAAATTAGTTTATCTGCATAGAAATGTAGCACTGTCCAAGAATTTTTGTGTCTTTGGAGCACGATGAGAAGATTTGCTTTGGAGTTAGCTATATGTTCCAATGGCCTTAAGCATAAGTAATTTTATTTCCATTACACTAGAAACTAAATGGAAACAACAGCCTGCAAGAGAACATATCCCGAGTCCATCATAATCATTCAGACCATGCTTTTGTTCTGTGGGTAAACGTTGTTCATTAATTCAGAAAACTGCTTGTTCTGTCCTGAGAAAGCCTGTCTCATTTGATAATGGGCTCTGAATCCAGTGGATTATTGCAGGGATTTTATCTTGCAGTAATCTCCAGGGAGAAATGTACAAACAGCTGGGAGAGTAAGGAGGAACTGCATTGTGCAGCAGCACTTCTCTGCAGCAGAATTTTGGGGTGCTGGAGTGGATCTCAGTAGCAACATGAATCTTTTCTGTTTCTCTCTGGTAAGTGTACCACCACACATTTTTCTTTACTGGGTTGCTGAATTGTTAATCTGAACTGGTGGGTGTGTATGGAAGGAAAAAAATCAAGGTTTTACATCACCAATTGTGCAAGGATTGTGTAATGACAGTGACACCCTCTAGTATAGAGGAAAGACTTTATGTATGAGAAATTATACATAACAAATAATGATTCAGTGAAAATAAGATGAAAGAAAAAAATTATTGTAAATATGCTGTGTGCTGAGGCTATTACAAAAATCTGCAGATTTAAACATGAAGCATTTGACCCAGCACAGTGAAACATCTCATTATGTGTCTTAAAATTGCTAGATATATGTAAGCTATAATTTGCTTTATGCTATTTTGTTTGAGATAGTGGTGTTTGATTTCCTTTTATAGTAGTCTGGGAAAACTGCTAGAACTTTTCAAGCCTTAGTTTTCTGGTAGTCATTTGTGAATACATAGCCATCTGGGCTGATCCAGTCATATGATGTTATGTATTCAAGGACAGAAGAGTTGATCTAAGAATCAAAGACCGCCTCCAGATTTTCTTTGTTTTTTTCTTTCTTTCTTTTTTCTTTTTTTTCTTTTCTTTTTCTTTTTTTTAATTGTCCTTCTTTCTTACTCCAAGACAATTGATCAGAATGAACAGGTAAATGAGGATAGGAAATCCACAGAAACTGTTTCTGTTTTCAGAGCTTAACCATCTGCCAGTACCAATGCTCAGTATTAGTAGTGGTAATTAGGTGAGTATATCTGCTGCATTTAAACAGCAAAGGAGATCTGTTGGCCCCTTTTCTCGTCTGTTGTACAGATGTTTAGTGTATCTTCCCCATGTGTTTAAAAAGAAAAATAAAGATCAGTATTAAAACCACACTGATACAAATTCAAATAAGGGAACCATTTTGTGTACCATTGTTACTGGGTGCTAATGCCATCTAAGCACAGAGTATGGGTGCTCTCCAGATTGCAAGGATTAAAAACTGTTTTGGAGTACTTAAAGTGCAGTGATATACTGAAATTCTGTGACAAGTGTCCCTTCATAAAAAATAATTCCACGTGAATTCAGGGACACTTTTGATGTGCTTAATGTGTCTGTGAATTTGTTCAAAGTTAGCAATGGCTTTTTGGTACAGTCTGTAACAGCTTGAAAACACTCATTTCTGCAGTTCTTTGGGTCAGAATTATTCTATTAAATTTTTATTGTTTCATTGAGGCAGCTTCTCGCTTTCTGCATAGTTCACTTTTTAAGTATGTCTTGCTCGCTGTATCAGTTGAGAAATCAGCTTATAGATACAATGTGGGATAGAGCAAGTGTGGGCGAGAGCAAGTCAGGTCACAGCTTTCCTGTTCTGTAGGGTGGTAAGCAACTAAAGTTTCTGTGAGAGACATGCGGAGGGCAGTAATTATGGATGGTTCAGACAAGTGAAAGCTACTGCCACGATAGTTTCTGTAAGGAAATAATTAGTTCTGTTTAAAGATTGCTTCTAAGAAGATAACCTCCTTTCTTTACAAGCTTTCCATGGGAGCCATTCTGTCCGTTGCGGTAATCTCTTGAGCAGCTGGCAAAACATCTTACAAGTTATCAAGATCTAAAGATAATTCAGAAGTCACTAGCATGGATCTATATCTCATAAAAATCAGAGCCTTGTGTACTCCTACCTGTGCATGCAACATAGTGCAATTGCTTTCTTTAATCAGATCGTCTAGCTGAGAAATGAGCTAGTGACCCAAGTATGTACACTGGCTACTTTTACCATGTCAGTCTGTGGCTGTGAAAAGGCTAGTGGCACAGTGGTTGAGCTAGCAAACAAGATAGGAGGATATTTTTCTCTTCAAGAAAGGCAAGTCAAAAATAACACATAATAACAAAATAATTAGGTTTCAAAACAACGTTAAAAGAGACTAGAGGAGCCAGCTGTTTTGCAGATGTAAATGGACACCAATCAATTGAAATCACTTCTGGTTTATATCAAGTGAATACCTGGAATAAGTATTGAACCTGAAACCACAGAAGAGATTCTCTGACTGCTGGCAAATGGAACAGAAAGAGTTTTGCAAAAATGGTATCTCATGAATGTTTTCCTCACATAGATTGAGAAGACTGCCTGCAGTGAGTGTGTGCTTGTGTCTGTGTATGTACACATGAATACTTATTTTAAAGACATTGTTTTATAGGTTGAACAATAATTTTCTCCCTTACTGAGCATACTGAATAAAGTAAGCTATAATCTTAAGGAATGCCAAGAATGTTTTGTTTAAAGGTATGCTTTTGGCAGATTCAAAGTGGTGGAATAAGTGGTAATTAAAGGAACAAGATCAGTTCATACGGTCAGATTTGACTTTCTTTGGATTTGCTTTTGGACCTGTAAAAACTGCTGAGACAGATTTTTTGCACAAAAAACCCAGTGTGACAGGCCAGTCCTGCAAGTGATGTCAAGGAGGCTGAATACAGTCAAGATTCACAAGGTGGCTGTGAGGAGTTGGTCAGCCTGGATGGTACTCTGCACTTCCAAGGGAAGCAGACAGAAATTATCCCTGCCTGTTGCTGTGGGAGTCCAATGACCTCCAGATCTTATTATTATTATCATTGTTGTTTTTGTTGGTGGTGCTCCAGTATGGGTTGTTTCCTCAGCAGTACATCTTATCCTGACTTAATTTCAGAGTGATCTGGGTTGTAAATTGAGATCAACTTTGCACTGGATTCCTTACCTTAGTCTAAGGAAATCTGCAGAAAAATTAAATTTTCCTTCAAAACGTGATGTCCCTTTTCCATTTTATGGAACAGCCTAAAGTATAACTGTCTCAGTTTTTGTAGACATATTATGTTCAAGTATCAACCTTAGACTCCAAATTTGTAGTGTCTTTTCCACTGTAGGGTGCTTAGCATGTCAAATGATTAAATCAGAACAATACTGTCTGTTTCTGGACACTATATAGAGAGGTGCCCAAATCAAGCAGTGCTTTTGTATTAATTGCAAGATGTTATGTCTCCAAATCATCTGTTTTGATAGCTTGTCTACTAAATAACAGCATCCTACAAATCTGAGAAAGAGAAGATACTATTATAGTCCTTCAATTAAAGTAGATACGCTTCCTATAATACTTTGTCGTATCAAGTCTTTAATCATTAAGTTATCATCAACACTCAGCTGCTAGCATCAGTTCACCTGGAACACTCTGTTAATTAATCCTGGCCTGGCTGGTTCTTTTCTTCTGAGAAAGTATACTTTTATTACTTATTTGGTAGCATTCTCCCAGGAAACAGGAGAATATTCTCTTTGATGGGATCCCCTTTGAACACGAACATGCACTTAGCACAGATTACAGGCTTTTAGTTATTTCCCTACTTTTGGAGCCACAAGAAAGACAAAGACCACAGCTCTGAAGAAGGGTACACATATCCAGGAGTATGTCCAGACACTGAGACTTCTTGGTACCCAATAACATAGGTCTTTTCTATCAAACTCTGCAAAACAAAGTGGCTGCATACAACCTGACTGTTGAGTATTGCCTCAGTGGTGTTTCAGGAACTGTGCTCAGCACTAATCTGGCTGCCTTTTAGTTTCCATAAGACAAGTGTGAGCACGGGACTGCGCTGGCAAGGGGACACCAGTGCAGAGGATCACATTACAGTGCCTTGAATCATTCTTGTCCATAATTTAATTTGCTAAGAGAGGTATATCCAGATATGTTTTTGGTTCAAAGAAAAACTGAATTTCAGGAAAGTTTTCATATCCAGAAAGTAGATATGTGAGGAACAAAAAAGCCCTTCTTATAGAAGGTGATATTTAAAGGACAATTACAACCTCCTTTGATAGGGAATAATATTAGTAGCAATGGAAGTGATGAAGACAGGGAAGAATTTTCAATGCTGAAGCGCTGCCAACATCAAATATGTCAGAAACCTACGAGAGAAGGGAGCTAGGGAAAGTAAACAACACTCTTAATTACACGGATTCAGATCAGATATTCAAGTTGAGCACCAATTTGGTGTAAGCTTCCTTACATTTGTCTATTTCTCTTCCATACGGTAGCTTTCTAGCTACCAGTTTTGCTAGTGAAACATAAAGTACTGAATGAAAGTCTAATAGTCTTAGTGATTTTCAGTAGCGTAGAAGTCGTTATGCGTTTTATTTTGATAGCTGATTGAAAGATGTGCTGACAACTCAGTATAAAATGTATTACATTTAAAGTTATAAACTAAAACAGCTGTTATTTTCTCCGCCTTATGATCCATGTAGTCTCTGCACACGATGATAGAAATAACATGCAAAGTAAAGAAATGCAATTATTTTCTTCTAGCTTGAATTAGGATCTTTTCTGCCATAAAGGAAAAGTAGCAGGCACTACAGAATTAAGCTGTTTTTTCCTGTTATCTCTCGCATTGCCTTGTGCTGTTTAATGTGCTCAGAACTACTAAAGAGTTGAATAAATTCTAAGTCTGCATGAGCTCAAATCTGTAAATAATTTTCTCTCGTCAATCGTGGGGGCAAAGGGCAGGCCTACAGGCCCTTTCTTGGAGGCCCTTGCTAACTCTGCCCAGCTCCTCACCATCTAGCTCTCCCTCACTCAATTTCTCTCCCACATGAACTTGTGCAGTTCCATATACAACAATGCACTTCTGTGCATTCATTCCCTTTCCCTCAACCTCACTCCTTTTGTTGCACTCTTAAGCATCTCCTCACATCCACACACCCTTTCTGACAGATCATTCTTGTGACCTCACCCTCTTTCCTGTGACCTTGCATTGTTTCTTGAAACCTTTCTTTCTCTTTTTCCCCATCTAGAATCATAGAATCACATGCCTATTTTCCCTTGCTCTCTCCTTACTCTCTTTTATTCTCCTTTTCCCTTGTTCTTTCTCACTCATTCTCGTTCTCTTTATTTCTCCCCCATTCATTTTCTCTTAATTTTGACATCCTCTTTGCCAAGCCCATTCTTTCCTCATGGCCCACACTCCCTTTCTTATGCTGTTTGTCACTCTCTCACTTCCTTTCCTGCAACCTTGCGCTTGCTCTTTCTCGTGCCTGTGTGCTTGCTTTCTTATTTATGCCATCTCTTCCCTCTGTCTCCTCACTCTTTCCTGCACACTCTTTCTTGTGTGCTTTTCCTACATGCTTTCTCTTGCACACACACACTCTTCTCACATGCTTCTTGTTATCTTGGCCACACTTGTGTGTTTTTACTCACTCTCTTGAGTGCTCCCCCTTATTGCAGCCTTGCTCCTTTCCAAATCCTTACTCTTTTTTTTTTTTTTTGCACCCTTTCTCATGCTTTCTCATGCTGTCACTCTCCCTCCCATGTACTTGCTGTTTCCCACGTGCATACTCTCAATCTCACACACTCATATGTTCTCGCAGGATCACACCTTTTCTTGCACCACTGTGCTCACCTTTTCTCATACAAGCTTTCTCTCTCATCCCGTTTCTTCCTCTTGCCTTTTCTCAAGCACTTCCCAGTCACTGCTCATATCTCACACTCTTTCTTTCTCTGCTTTTCTCCCCCTTGCCCTTTCTCTCTTCTTTGTCTTCTTCACCTTCTCATAGAATCACGGAATGTCTTGGGTTGGAAGTGACCCCAAGGATCATCAAGTTCCAAACTCCCTGTCACAGGCAGGGCCACCAACCTCTTTCCTGCATGCTTTCTTTCTCGAGCATTAACTTTCCCTTGCATTATTCCTTCTGTACACTTGTTCTTGCTGGGATGCTCCACCCACACACTTTCTTTCTTAAGTCCTCACTTTTTCAATACCTTCGCATTTTTCAGTCCCACATCTCACATGGAGATGATCTGGAGATGAAGTCTGGGTGCAGGACAGAACGAAATAAGTATGTTCCTTACAGGAAGGGTAATTGTATATTCACACAGTCAGATTAACTTACGCATTAAGGAATAAAGGAGGTAAAGATTTTAAAAAACCCACAAAAATAAATAGAAAACAAAACAAACAAACAACAAAACAAAACAAAACAAAAAAGAACCCAAAGCTTGGCTGAAGATGCCATGGCCTAAATATGTATCCAAACTGGCATACTTTTTTTGTATGGTAGAATTTCTTTCTGAAGTTATGTGTAAGTCTGTAATTTAAGGAAAATAGTACATGTGTTATCTAAAAGACATTATTTGGGAATATCTAAGTAACTTTTAAAGATCTGGAAGTTATATAGTGTGCATATATAAGGACAACTTTGGTTGTTTTGTGCAGAGATTAGAATCCCATATTGTTTGTTTCCTTCATATTAGATCTGAAATGCAAATGTTCAATATATTTTGGCAACAGTACTTTCACTGAGGATGTATGCCAGCATTTTTGAGAATTATAGCTAATGCCATTTTCACCAACCACAAGACAGTGGTATTTTTAAAGAGTATAATGGTGCAGGTAAAAGCAGTGAAATATTTTTCTAGATGTTGACACATTTAAGACTTAAAACTACTGTGAAAACAAAGCAAGTTTCATTCAGTGCACTTACCTTCTTATACTGATATTGCCTGAGAGAAAAATACGCTCTTTTCTAACAAAATCATCAGAACTCTTTTTGCCCCTCCATTTCTGTTTATTCACATGATCAGCAGATCTATAAAAGTGACTGTATTGGATGTTGCTGATACATTTTGTATGCTTCCAACAGCTCCAACTCCAACAGCAACATCATTTACTGTATTTTCACATATCTAATAACAATATTGTAATAAATTCATTCTTGAAAGCTGTGCTAAAATAATTTTAATGACTTGATTCACGTGTATGGTATTTCATAATTTGTATCCAAGTTGAAAATATAAGAAGGATGTAAAACTATTGTAGAGTGTCCAAAGAAAGGTTAAGAAGTCTGTCTTCTTGTTTCACCTCTGCATTTCACTTCTCTTCCACTCAAATTCTCTCTTGCCAAACATTTGGTCATCAAGGCAGTGTTGATCCAGTAGTGCACTTGATGAGAGAAATGATCTGCTCTGAAACTAACCCCCCAAAAGCCTACTTTCAGCTTTCCTGCTCACTACGTGGATGCAAAATCCAGGGCAGCAGTCAGTCTGTGGCAATGCTGCCTTAGGCTGTCTTCGGTTATTTCTTGTACTGCCTTCTTGGTACAATGCATCGGGTTTAGGATGTTAAATAAATGAGATTTAAAAATATAAGAGAATTGCCAAATTTATATCCATTATAACCTTTCTGTAACAAGAAAGGCCAAATATCTTCCCAGGTCTTCTGAACAGTGTTCTCTGATTTTCCAGAGAAGGCCTCTCCAAAGCACTTGGTTTCTCAGTCCCTTGGTAAATGTTAGCCCAGAAATTAAACCAAGAGTTATTATTGCCTGACAGTGTAGAGCAGTATCTTGTGAGCAGTCATCCTACAAAGGTGGCATTCTCTTTCTGAGTCTTCAATAATTAGAAAGCTGCTGTTTAATTTGTCTCTACTTTCCCTCAGAAGCCATTAAGAAGAGCATTTCCAGTGCATGCACCATGCAAACATCATCCAATCTTTTATTCTCTATGACTAAGGGTCTAGAGCTTCACTGTTACAGAAAATTGTTAATTTGATGTTAGAGAACAATTGTTTCTTTTTGAAGACAAAATAAAAATGTGATCTGAGATTTACTGAACGAGTAAATGAAAAGGACATGGCAACAGAAAGTTTTATTATTCTAACATCCTATTTCCAGAAATATCTGTCTATGAAGTATGAAGTTATAAACCTATAAATGGGTGCTGCTGTTCCTGCTCTGTGCAGTGGTTTCCATGCTAGGGTGCCTGGCCACTCTCCTGCATCTGCTCTGTCAGAGCCACAGGTGCATGTTGGGCAATGTGAGACTGCCCAGGGCCCCCAGTTAGCTGATGTCATCTTGGCTGCTGCCAACGTGGCCACAGTAAAGCACTGGCTGAGGTAATGCAGGGCAGCCCCTGGATCCTGCAGCTCTGATTGCTGTGGGGGCTGGGCAAATGTCTGCCACACTGAGCCAGGAGTAAAAGTGGGTGCCTTGAAGGGCAGAGTGTTGTAAGCTGGAGGAGCTGAAATGGCACCCGAGATGGGGCTGCAGCTCAGTGGCAGTGGGGAGGGGGCCAGAGGCTGGCACTCTTCCCTCTCTGGCACAGCAGCAGGGTCTGGTGGAGTTGGAGCACTGCCTGTTTGGGCTTGGGTAGGGGCTTTCTTGGGTTGCTTGGGTGGAGGAGGCTCCATGGATGGCACTGTCTGTGTGCCTGCTTGTGGATCTGCTGTCAGCAGGCTCTTCTCTGGCCCAGAAGCCGATCCCTCCATGGGCTGGGCATCTGGGCTGCCCTTTGGAGGCCCCTCGTTCAGCTTTTCCTGTGGACTGGGGGCAGCCACAGCTCTTCTCTTTTGGGCAACTCTGCACTTGCAGAGATCCAGCAGCTCTGGGTGATCTTTCCTGAAGTACGGGTTGTAGTAGCAAAGTAACTGAAAATACAAAGGAGAAGAGTTGTGATTTGAAAGACAGCAAGATACAGAAACTTCAACTTTTAATTGCTAAAGACAAACATGGGTATTAAAATGTCTGTCATTTTATACTTAGGCTGACTAAGGCAAGATATGTTGAAGTAATAGACTCTTCATACCCTCATTTATTTATCTTTCTGTTCCATGGGTTCAGACTCACTGGATAAAACCCAAATATATTTTTCCCACACTTCCAGTACTCAGCAACGCTACCTCTAAAATCCTGCAAACAGCCAGAGGAAGAAATTAGGATCAGAACATTTCCTGTCATCCTCATCTCCTCTGTTACCAAGGCTTATTTTATTGGACCCTCCCATCTCTTCCACAAGAATATTATGAGAGCTGATTCGTGTGTGGAGCAACTGATGTACCTTCCTGTGAGCCACAAATGCCTCTTCTTCTGCCAGAAACTCGGGAAACGAGGGAGATCTTTTGGAGTCAAGCTGTGCTTTTGTGAATCTGTACACATTAAGCTGATGAATAAAGCTTTTCATGCTTTCTGTCCCAAAGACTCTCAAAGATCCTTTCTTTCCCAGTACTTCGATCTGAAACATTTCTTGGTCAATTACAATGCAGCTTCCATTCTGACCCCACCAAATGCTCTTAAATTGGTGACTTTCGACCAGTACCCAGAGTTTCTCAGGAAAAGTGAGGGCTGCGGAGATAATAGTGCCTCTGCATGTGCTCTCCTTGTAAGAAGCATGAACTATACATTTGATTTCCTCCTGATGAGGATAAGTTAGTGCATCCTTTTCATCCATATTTGATGCCCAGGCTGTTCCTTTATCCTGACCCAGAAGATTAGAAGGAGAGCCTGGGGACACAGCCGGACCCTCTGGATCCAAACCAGAAGTTCCTACTGCAGACAGCTCCCTTTCAATGTCTACTGTCTCAGTCTGTGGTTTGTGCTTGTAGCCAGTTCTGCAGGGAGCTGTCCTTTGCCCTGACAGTTAGCAAGTGAAATCCCACAGAACTGTCAAGGGGTCGCAGGGGGAGAGGCTCAAAAATCATCATGGTGCCCAAGTGTCATCACAGTGACATCACTGTGCAGTGCCTGTGGCCCATCTGGTGCAGTAGCCAGAGCAGGTGTTGCTGACCTGCCTTTGTTGCTGGTCCTGCACAGAGCCATTGGTATTTTCACTTGAGTCAAGGAGCAAATAAAACTGTACCAGGAGGGGATCTCTCCTTGTCCAGACCTTGCTTTCCCTTTCCCTGTTTGGTCCCCTGAATCGCTCCCTTCTGGACTCCATGGTGTCCCTCGGGTTCTCCAGATGGGAGTGGAAATCATTTTCTGCTCAACATTAACAGAAGAAAATAGCAATCTCTTTCCATTCTGTCTCAGTTTCTTGCAAATGCTCTTTTATTTCAATTGCACAGCTTCTGTAAGGAAGTAGCTGTGTGCACAGGCAATGCTCTTCCATGTGAGCAGTCTCCCAGAAGCTGCTCTGTAGGTCCAACTAAAAAAGACACAAAGTACATTTTGCTGTTTGAATAAACAGGAGATGTACAACTCCTCTGTTCTTCTATTTGGTTCCTGTGTTTTTATTTGATATTTTAGAAATTTAGAAAGCAGTCCCACAAAATCAGTGATGTTCTTGAAGCCATCTGAATTGCAGTCCTCGCTACAGGATCAAGTGCTTTATCTTTCATTCATCCTAACAAAGCTGATAAAGCATGGGATAGATGAGTGGATGGTGAGGTGGATTGAGAACTGGCTGACTGGCCAAGCTCAGAGTGTGATGATCAGCAGTGCAGAGTCTGGTTGGAGACCTGTGACTAGCAGTGCTCCCCAGGGGTTGGTGCTGGGTCAGTCTTGTTCAGTGTCTTTATTGTCGACCTTGAGGAGATAGCGTTCACTCTCAGCAAATACACTGACAATACAAAGCTGGGAGGAGTGGCTGACATGCCAGAAGGCTGTGCTGCCTTTCAGCAAGACCTGGACAGGCTGCAGAGCTGGGTAGTAAGAAACCAGATGGGGTTTAACAAAAGCAAGTGTAGAGTCTTGCACCTGGGAAGGAATAACCACAAGTAACAGTACAGGTTGAGGCATGAGCTGCTGGAGAGGCTCTGTGCAGAAGGACCTGGGGGTGCAGGTGGATGATAGGTTGGCCGTGAGCCAGCTGTGCCCAAGAAGGCCAATGGGATTTCAAAGTGCATTAAAAGGAGTGTGGCCAACAGGTCAAACATTATGTATCAGCAACCTCGCTTCGAATCTGCATGTGTATTTATCTTCTGTACTAGAGGAATAAATGTTTTTATATAATATATCACATTAATTTCAATTGTATTATTCTGTGAAAAATTTTATTTATTCCTTAATTAATGCAGTTAAAGTCAATGATTAAAATTCACTGGGAAAATATTTAATGCCGATTTAATTCCTTCTGAGCAGGTAAGTCTCATTTTCACTATACTTTCATATTTATTCCTGCCAATCTGTGAAATGTGTGTTTTGATATTGTGAACTCCAAAATTCTGGTATTTACCATAAGCATTATGTTTTTTACAGAGAGAGGAAATCAAGTCTTTTGAAAGATAATGGAGGAAAATCAGCCTTTATATTTTACAAATCACGCAAAATGAATGTTCTTGTTTGTTTTTAAGTGGATTTACAAGTATTCATCTTTATAAGTCTGTTTCAATTTTTTTTAGGAGGGTTCAATGGACAGCTTGTATGAGCCTGTCCCTGAACGTCAAGAACTCAAAGATACAACCAGTACATCCAGCCAGCCTAGCACTCCAGTGAGCACACGTGCAAACTGTGGACTGCCTGATAGGTCTATGTCTCTGGTAAGTAAACTGTAATTGTAAAGTATGAAGTGTATTTTGAAAAAAAGAAAAAAATAAAAAAAAAAACATTACTGTGTACCCAGATTCATGCATGTTCAGCTGGCTTGGATGTTAGTTTGAAATATTTAGGCTTTTTATAGCCAGCATTCATATCTCATCCCTGTACCCAATCACCTGGTTTCTGTGTTTATATCTGTGCCGTTAGTTGTCCTTTTTATTAACAAAAACACATTTTTAAAGAGTGAGTTAAATGAATTTTGTGAATGTTAATAAATTTTGTAAAACTTCTGTGGGATATAGTGACATATGATGCAGCCTCGTGATGGAATAAAAAGAAACCAGGATGTTCATTATTAAAGGAAGAGAGACTGTCCTGCCAGTACAAATTATGCCAGGCTTTACCCTTGTGTGCTGTGGTTTAGTTACCATGTACCTCTATGTCTGTTGGGTCTATGGTGTTGCAGTGATGCAAAGAAGATTTGTGAATGGGACTTCTGTGGAGAGAGCATCTGAGCAAGTGAAACAGGAGAACGGCTGGGGAATTGTAGCATGCATTTGTTGAACCCTGAAGGAATGGAAATGACTTGTTCTTCCCAGACCCGTCTTACTCTGTGCATGCTCTCTTCTGGATTATTGTCTTGATGCTTTGTGCAATGGTTTGGTTTTGAGAGCATAGTAGCACAGAGGCCTCAGGAGGCCTCATCACATCAGCACAGATCTGTGAGCCTGGGCTCTGGGATGTGCCTGAGTTACAGTTTTGTTGCAGGAAGTGGGAGATGCTTTCTTCTGTCTTCAGGTTTCTCTCCATTATCTGGTTGTGACCTCATTACTAGGAAAATGAGCCACTTCTACACCATTACACCCAAGTGTCTTTAATCATGGTTGTGAAATATGGCTGTGACCTGATCCTAGTGTGCTTGTAGATATGTAAAGATCTAGCTATTTAGCTAGGGCTGTGTGCACAACAGTATTGAAACATACTGTTTTTCTAATGAATATGTGACATTCAGCTCCTACATCCATTCAGAACGTTTCTCTTTCTGTATGACATCAAGCCAGCTGACCAACTAATGGCAGCTATGCTATTTCTTTGTCCTTTGCTTATCTGTTAGGAACTGAATTTAGACAAAGTGAAGAATAGAATTGTTCTTTGGTTTGTGTCCAGGATGTGACAGGTACTTTGTAACAGACAACTACTGTGACTTGTCCTTTATCTTGCCAAGGTATGGGAGAGTCAGATCCATAATACTGTGCTGAGCACTAGTTAATTACAGTGTGTAAGAATAAGAATTAAAGATGCAGTGACCTCAGGCTTTTTATTTCTTGCTTTTTTTTCCTATTTTGCTCTGTTTTCTGATTCAGCAACTTTCCTTCAGACTCTTCATTATCTTTATATATAGTGAAGCTTCATAAATTTTAAACCCTATACAAGTAAACAACCTGTCCAATGCAGCTTTATTTTCATTGAGCCAGCCTAGAGAAGTGGGTAAGTTGTTAGTGTAGGATTAGAAAATGGTAGATATCAATCTGAAAAAAATGAAGAAAGTTATTCTCATATTACTCAGTGCTGTTTTTGTGGTAGTGCCTAGACCACGAAGATACATACAGCAGTGAATAGAAGAATGCAGCACTTTCGTTTCTGCTCTTATAATATATTTCTGTTTTCCTAAAGGAGATATTTTAGTGACGGCACATTTATTCATCATAAATTTAAATTCATCATCAATAAAAGCAAGGGTAAGTGGGAAGCAATCTGTTGGCTCACTAAATATTAACAAGAAGCCTCATAAGACTGGCTGTGAGCTTTATTTTTTATGTTTTGAGAAAATATTCAGCTCAGCACTTAACTAAAAATAACAGCTCAATGCTGTGTCACTGTGTTGGCTGTAGAATCAACGTGGTTATTTATAAAATACTCTCTAGAAACGGAAAACAAGATTAGTGATGACGTGTCAGCGGTAAGACCTATGGAAAAATGCTGCTAAGGCCAAAGGACTATGTGTAATCTTATCTGCTATTTCTAGCATGTGAGTTATTAGACCTACACCTTGGATGAAGCCGTTAAGCTTATTAACTGAGCCCATTTGTACTTCTCTCCCATTTTTAATTCCGTCACTTAGTTCCATGCTGCAGGGCGGCCCCCATAGCATGATAAATTCAAAGCATTATTGGCTCCCTCAGGCCCTGATTCAGCCATCTATCATTATTCAGTAATGCATATACTTAAGTGCATCACTAATGGGTATGGGCTTGAGAGTATGTTTAAATGATCGGCTGAGCCATGGCCATGTAGATTCCACAGAGCTTTTATATTTCCTCAGGATGGAGCAGATTGACATGACTCTTCTCTTTCTTGGGAGAATTTTTGCCCTTTCTTTTTTCCATATTACTTTGTACATCAACAAAGCAGGCATTCAAGTTCTGCTCCCCTCAATTCAGAAGATGGAAGTTAGAACTAGTGGAAATTTTTCCTCCTGCTGCAGCAAAGCAGTTATTTTCTTGCTGTTATCTTGTCTCTTGTGATTTGTCTCAGTCATAGTTGGGTTGTGATGTTCCACCAGAGATGTGGAAAATACAGGGTGTTATGGCAACTGGAGCTGTGCAGGACATAATTCAGAAAATACATTCTTTGAACACCTTTTTGAACAGTGATTATTTTTGCTTCTGGCCAAATACATGCCGACACATTGTTGATGAAGAATAATTTTTCATGTACTTTCTCTATCTTATTTAGTATATGAAATGTTTTGCCTGAGGTGTTCCCAATCTGAGTTCCTCTAGTAATGGCTTGTGCCTGTTATACACCCTTGTTTATTGATTTTAATTCTCACAGGAGTATGTCTGTTAACTTTTGGGGTACTTTCTCAGTACTTTTTCAGTTGTCTTCCCAAACAGAGAGCAAAAATTAAATTTACAGAGCTCTTTCTGAATCTTAAGTTTAGCAGTGTTGAAACAAGTCTTCCTCAGATGCAGCCAAAAGTGCGTAATGAATCATACAGGTACAGTTTGTGTTTAACAGTCTTATTAACTTGGAAACTGAATTTCTTCATATTCTACCTCATGGCCTGTGTTAAGCTTCACAAGAAAATTCTACATTAAAAATATTTTCATACATTTCCTGTCAGATTAATATCACAAATGTCCACATATTTTTCAACTGTTAATGATCGACCACCTTTTGTATCAGAAAAATGCCAAATAATTTATCAGTCTTTCTAAGTTATTGTCATCAAAACAAAAAGCAGTTACGTTACCTACTTTATAACTGGCATTTGATTCCACTGGGGGAAAGAAGAGGTCTAGTTACCTGAAGTCATTATTTCCCTGCTTGTAAGTCTAACAAACAGAAGAACTCTAGCTTTTTCAGCTTACTTCTAAACACCAGAGGTACTCATTCCTTAATTCAGAGCTATTTGATGAAAGCAGGGAGGAAAGGACTTTATTGCAATTTCATAATGCTGAGTTTCCACATACATTTAGTTTATTTTTAAGAAATAAATCATTCGTATTTGGGATAGGGAAACTTTTCTAATTTCCATTGAAAAGGTAATGATAAACTTCAGAGCATGTAGAGATGAGACTTTAGATGAAACTTACTTTACAATTAAAGGTAAAACGTTTGCAAAACTGCTTAATTCTTAGTCACAGATCACAGTTGTCGGATTTTCTAGTGTATTCAAGTACTGTAAAAACTTAAAAAGTAAGTACTAACAAGAATAGTTTATTTTGTACCCCAATCAGAAGGCTGATTCAGACATCACAAAAAGAGGTGCACTGAATAAAAGGAGCCATTTTTAAATGCCCATCGAAACCCACCATCATATTCCATGGTGACACTGCATCCCATAATATCTAATGAATTCTTCAGTATTGCCTCAACATGTGAAACAGTGCTATACAGCCATCTTTTACTGCATTTTAGGAAACAGGTTGTGAAACATTTGTTTGAAATTGTAGAGCAAATATTAAGCCTACATGTTCCACACCAGATATTTGGCATGTCCAGACTTGAATTAATAATGTTTCCAGGTATGAGACCTCACTGAACTTCAGAGAATGCCATCTCTCCAGTTTTTTGCTCTGGTTTTCACAGAGATTCTAACTTAACAATGTTCTCTGTGTGGTCCTTGACCTTCATGCATAGTGTTTCCTTTAATGAGCTTTTTTGAGATAAAAAGGTTGATGTTTCTAAATGAGATGTTGATGCTACCCTTTTTAAAGAGCCTTAAAATCACTTTTTCAACATCTTTCAACCGTTTCTTTAGAGCAATTGAAAAGATTTGTCCCAAGACATGCTGAGAAGTTTATTTTTTATTTCAGTAAGAACTTTGCCTTGCATTGCTAGCAATATTTAAGGGTAAAAGGTATATACTCTTTTGATCCACATACAGTATCTGATAGTGAAACTATACTTGCAAAAATATTTTGTGGAAACTGCATACAATTATTAGCATTCACAGATGTCCAGGTACCAGTGGGGCCTCCTGCACTCTGCTAAAATAAACTCAGTGCAATAAAAGAGCTTTTTCCTAATGGAAAAGCTTTCTCAGAAGAAGCTTAAAAAATCTATGATGGATTATACCAAGAGAAGGAAAAAAATATAAAATTCTCAGTTATACACTTGCATCATTTTATGTAGTATGTGTTTTGGCTTTTCATCCTGCAACCTGATTGGTATTTTTTAAATTACTGTGGTCAGAGTTGTGGAGATGATATTACATAAAGGAAAAATATTAAATGTAAGAATATGAGAAATAGATCTATAAATTGATGTTTTCATATTTAGTTTTTAAATGTGTCTTGATGCCCAGCAGATCTAAGTGACATTCATCATGGACATTTTTACCCCAGTTTCTGCTTTCCAGGCTGGAAGAAATATATATGAAAGTGACACATTGCTTTGATACTCTGTCTTAAGAAAGATCAAAATAGTACTGAGATCTCTTCTACCCTCGAATGACATCCTCAGGTTTTCTCACAGTTAAAATTAACTTCAAGTTCCAAGGTGTCTATGATAGCAGGGAGAAATTACAGCATTCCTTGTGGAATGAGGTACCTTTTTGTTCAGTCTTTCAACACACACACAACCTTTCTCTTCCTTTCCACATCTTGCCACCTCTTTCCTTTTTCTACATTTAAAGAAAGCCTTAGACTCTCCACTTGCCAGCCCATGATGCTTGGTCTTCAAAAAAGGACTAGCTAATCCATTTTGACCCAGATAACTAGGCCTGAGGATTTCTGAGTGGCACAGGGGGAGAACAGGAACCAGATGATGAAAGAACATTCAAGCACATATTCAACCAATGCTCATGCTCATCAAAAACAGGCATGAGCCCAGCAGCTGAGCCCCTGCAGCTGTATGATCTTGTTTCAAGCCTGGTGTTATATTCTGCTTTTGTGCCACTCAGGCTGGCTTACACAGCTTTCAGTTTAACTTGTCTTGTTTCCCACTCTATTATAGAATCACAGCATCACCAAGGTTGAAAAAGATCTCCAAGATCATCCAGTCAAACAGTTTGCCTATCACCAATAGTTCCCACTCAACCATGTCTCTCGGTACATCATCTAAACATTTCTTGAACACCTCCAGTATTGGTGACTCCACTACCTCCCTGAGCAGCCCATTCCAGTGCCTGACTACACTTTTGGAGAAGTAGTATTTCCTAATGTCCAACCTGAATCTCCTGTGGCACAACCTGAGACCGTTCCCTCTATCCCTATTGTTAGTTACATGGGAGAAGAGGCCTCCTCCAGACTGAATAATCCTAGTTCCTTCAGCTGCTCCCCATAAGATTTGTGCTCCAGACCCCTCACCAGCTTCGTTGCCCTTCTCTGAACATGTTCCAGGGCCTCAATATCTTTCTTGCAGTGAAGGGCCCGAAACTGAACACCATACTTAAGATGCGGTCTCACCAGTGCTGAGTACAGAGGGACGATCACATCCTTTGCATGTAAGGGAATTAGAAAGTCTGCATCTTTCTGTGTCCATTAGAAAGATTTATCCCATTGTAATTTGTGAGCATTTTATCCTCATAAAATTTTACATTTTGGAGGCAGTATTTAAAAGAATCATATTATGCTGGAAATACCCATTTTTAATGTAAGAGTACTGTGCTCTGGTTTTTCGGCCATATTACAGCTGTCAATGTCAACTTCTTGGGAGTCATTGATATTGAAATCTCTGAGAATCCAGGATGCTTACTTATGCATATTCTCTCCTGCACCGTGTCCTCCATAGCTTCACTTGTTGAATATTAGTGGATATTAAAAACATATATCAAATGTGCATAAAACCATCTTGCATTGTCCTTACAGTGAGGAAAATACTATATTTTGATTTAAAAATTATGATTTTCATATCTTTTCTCTTTTTTTTTTTTTAAAGGAATTTCCTGATTTTGAGAACACAGCGACCAAAAAGAGAAAGTAAGTTGAGACCAATTCAAGGTCTACACAGTGTCACTATATTTATCTGTTCCTTTCACCCCTGTTGTTTTGTTAATATGTTTGCCAATGTTACATTAATTTTCATAGAGTACATGTATTAATATTGCATTTGGGAAGTAAGTAACAAGCTTGTAATATCAGTAAAGCTTTTTTGCTGTGATTTTTTTCACATACGTAAATCTTTCTTACAAAATATTGGGACCAGGATAGCTGAAATCAAATGCAGTTAATCTGAGCCTGTTTTAACCGTATGCCCACTTTTCTGAAAGATTGAAGTAGTAACCTATTTTATAGAATGTTTGTACCATTGACCTGATAATCTTCTGAAGAGTTGTTTGTGTTTTTAAATCCAAATAAGAAATTAGTTTGCAAAATGATTCAGATTAAGCAGAACAGACCTTATTTAATCAAATACATTTGAGGCAGCAGCATACTTCATGTCCATTTGTTAAGGCACAATACCAGTTTGGACTAATATATTAGCAAGCAGAGGAGTTTATTTTGAAAATTTCTTTTTTTGTCTTGAGATTAGCAGTTTTTGCATTACCAATGAAGTTCCCTTCAAATGAAATCCTGCCTAATGGAATGATAAACACAGATCTTATCTGTCTGGCTGTGGCATGAAAATCCTTGGGCGTCATTCTATTTTTTCCTTTTTTATGAGGGGCATCATAAAATTCAGATCATCAATGCCATCTCTGTATGTTGCTGATAAATTTCAAAATAGATAATAACTTCAGTGAAAATCTCATTTGTCTTAATAGACAATTTTCATCTGGTTTTCGTTGTCAGTTACAACTACTAATAACTTATTGGCTCAAAACACAGACATGCACACTCAGAGCTTTGAGATCTTAGTTATCTGTGACCAGAAAGGGCTTTGTGAAAATGCTCTTCCTTTCCAAAATTCCATTTATCTAAGTATGGATATAACTCTGTTATTCACATTTTTTCTGATCACCATTTAATACTTTTAAGGAAGCTGAACTGCTGTGTATGCTGGCATGGAATTACCACAGCATAAATAATTTAAAAGAGTTCTACCAAATATGATGCGATCACCAAGCTGCCTGAGACACCTGCTTAGTTCGGTACCAAGTCTACCCTAGTGATAGGAATAGTAATCTGTAGCTCCACTCTCAAATATTACAATGCAAATAATATTTTATTCTAAAACTAACTCAATTCCATTTAACTAATCAGAATTTAGAAAGGTTGTCTTGATCACTTGAATAATCAATATAAATAATGAATACGATTAAGACAATTTCACCCAGTGTGAATTGCATTCAAATATTATTTTGCTGTGAATGTTCAGACATCACTGTACTGATATCAAACTCCTACTTGATAATGTAGAAATTTTTGATTGGCCTTTTCCATAGATACGGAGAAAGTCAGTGAGAAATCACAGAATCATAGAATCATAGAATGGTGTGGGTTGGAAAGGGCCTTTACGATCATCTAGTTCCATCTCCCCAGCTATAGGCAGGGACACCTCCCTCTAGACCATGTTGCTCAAAGCCCCATCCAGCCTGGCCTTGGATGCTTCTAGGGAGGGGGCATCCACAACCAAATTGGGCATCCTGTTCCAGTGTCTCACCGCTGTCACATTAAAGGGTTTCTTCCTGATATCTAGTCTAAGTATACCCTCTTCTAGTTTAAAACCATTTCCCCTCATCTTGTCACTACATGCTCTTATAAAAAGCACCTCCCCAGCTTTCCTGTAGGCCTCCTTCAAATACTGGGAGGCTGCTGTAAGGTCTCCTTGGAGCCTTCTCCAGGCTGAAGAGCCCTAGCTCTTTCAGCCTGTCCTCACAGGGGAGTTGCTCTAACCCTCTGCTCATCTTTGTGGCCCTCCTCTGGACCTGTTCTAACAACGACATGTCCTACTTGTGTTTAGGGCTTCAGAACTGGACGCAGTACTCCAGGTGGGGTCTCACAAGAAGGGCAGAATCACCTCCCTCAACCTGCCGGTGACAATTCTCTTGATGCAACCCAAGATACTTTCTGGGCTGCAAGCACGCATTGCCCATTCATGTTGAATCTTTCATCAGTTCCCTTAAATCCTTCTCCTCAGGACTGCTCTCAAGCCATTCTCTTCCCAGCCTGTACCTGTGCTTGAGATTGCCCTGACTGAGATGCAGGACCTTGCACTTGGCCTTGTTGAGCTTCATGAGGTTGGCATAGGTGCACCTCTCAAGACTCTCCATGTCCCACTGGATGGCATCTCTTCCCTCTAATGTGTCAACTGCAACACTCAGCTTGGTGTCATCTGCAAACCTGCTGAGGGTGCACTCGATCCCACTGTCCATGTCGCCTAAAAAGATATTAAATAGCACCAGCCCCAATACCCTGAGGAACGTCACTCATCACCGGTTTCCACTTGGACACTGAGCCACTGACTGCAATTCTCTGAGTGCAACCATCCAGCCAGTTCCTTATCCAGAGGATAATCCATCCATCAAATCCATTTTTTTTCCAATTTGGTGACCATAATGTCATGTGGGACAGTGTCAAACACTTTGCACAAGTCCAGGTAGATGATATCAGTTGCTCTTCCTTTATCCATTGACACTGTAACTCCACCATAAAAGGCCACCAAGTTAGTCAGACATGACTTGCCCTTGGTGAAACCATCGTTACCACCAATCACCTTGTCTTTAATTTCCATGTGCCTTAGTAGAACCTTAAGGACGATCTGCTCCATGATGGTGCCAGGCACAGAGGTGAGACTGACTGGCCTGTAATTTCCTGGATCTTTTTTCCCTTTTTGACAGTGGGGGTTATATTTCTTCTTTTCCAAACAGTGGGAACTTCACCAGACTGCCATGACTTTTCAAATATGATGGCTTGGCAACTTCATCTGCCAGTTCCCTCAGAACCCAGGGATGGATCTCATCAGGTCCCATGAACTTGTGCACCTTCAGATTCTTTAGATGGTCTTGAACGTGATCTTCACTTACACCAGGCAGATGATCATTCTCTTCCTTACGTCAGGGCAACAAGGAAGAGAACAATGAATATCAGTAGCAGAAGTAACAGAAGCATGCTGTTTATAAACAGTAAAATAATAGTGAATCTCTGGAAATGAAAAAAAATCTAAGCAGTTTCAAAAGGAACTAGTGTTCACAGACGAAACAATAGTTAAGTTGTATTTTCTCATTCAGAAAACCCTTCACCACCTGCGTGAGTATGAGAGAGTGATCTCAATTTTTGTGTTCTTTCTCTTTTGCTTATTGTTGTCACAGATTAAAGAGTCTCCAGACTTATCTAGTACAATCTTCTAGCTTCATCTTCTAGCTCAAAAATTACTATAAAGTTGGTTGTTTTTTTGTTTTTAATAGGTAAAGTGAAACAAATTAATATACAGGATAAATCTGTGTTCATAGAATCACAAGGTTGGAAACAACCTGTAAGATCATGTAGTCTAACCGCCTTCTCATTACCATTGCTACCATAGACTAAACCATATCTCGTAGCTCTTCATCCAGGCGCCTCTTGAACACTGCCAGGGACGGTGACTCCACCACGTCCCTTGTCAGGCCATTCCAGTGCCTGACTGCTCTCTGAGAGAAAAAGTTTTTCCTCATGTCTAACCTAAACCTCCTCTGGTTCAACTTGCGGCCATTTCCTCTGGTCCTGTTCATTGCCTGGGAGAAGAGGCAAAACCCCTCTTCACCACAACCTCCCTTCAGGAAGTTTATAGTGCGCTGAGGTCTCCCCTGAGCCTCCTCTTATCCAGACTAAACAATCCCAGCTCCCTCAGCTGCACCTCATAAGACTTGTGCTCCAGACCCCTCACCAGCTTTGTTGCCCTTCTCTGGACATGTTCCAGGGCCTCAATGTCTTTCCTGTAGTGAGGGGCCCAAAACTGAACACAATACTCGAGGTGGAGTGTCACCAGTGCTGAGTACAGGGGAATGATCACCTCCCTGCTCCTGCTGGCCACACTATTTCTAATGCAGGCCAGGATGCTGTTGGCCCTCTTGGCCACCTGGGCACACTGTTGGCTCATGTTCAGCCGAGCATCAACCAACACCCCCAGGTCCCTTTCCTCTTCACAGTCATCCAGCCACTCGTCCCCAAGCCTATAGCGCTGCATGGGGTTGTTGTGGCCAAAGTGCAGGACCTGGCACTTGGCCTTGTTGAACCTCATCCCATTCACCTCAGCCCAGCGATCCAGCTTATCTAAGTCCCTCTGAAGGACCTCCCTACCCTCAGGCAGATCCACACCACCTCCCAACTTGGTGTCATCTGCAAACTTACTGAGGGTACACTCTATCCCCTCGTCTAGGTCATCAATAAAGATATTAAACAAGATGGGCCCCAGTACCGACACCTGGGGGACACCACTTGGAACAGGTCACCAACTGGACTTAACTCCATTAACCACTACCTGTTGGGCATGGCCCCCTAGCCAGTTCCTTACCCAAAGAAGTATATACCTGTCCAGGCCACGGGCAGCCAGTTTCTGCAGGAGAATACTGTGAGAGACCGTGTCAAAGGCTTTGCTGAAGTCTAGGTAGACTACATCAACAGCCTTTCCCTCATCTACTAGTCTGGTCACCCAGTCATAGAAGGAGATGAGGTTGGTCAAGCACGACCTGCCTTTCATGAACCTGTGCTGGCTGGGCCTGATCCCCTAGACACCACGCACGTGCCATGCGATCTCACCCAAGATTATTTGCTCCATGATTTTCCCTGTACTGAAGTCAGACTGACAGGCCTGTAGTTCCCCAGATCCTCCTTACGGCCCTTCTTGAAGATGGGAGTCACATCAGCAAGCCTCCAATCCTCTGGGACCTCTCCAGTTAACCAGGAGCGCTGACAGATGGCCGAGAGCGGCTCGACAATCACCCCCGCCAGCTCCCTCAGCACCTGAGGGTGTATTCTGAGATTTTTTTTCTTCTGTTAATGCATTCTTTGTGTAAGGATCTTTGAACCACTCACTGCAGATGGAAGCATGAGTTAGCATTATATCTTGATGTAAACATGCAAAGAGCTCAAGGTTTATTGGAGCAATAAAATGTCCCCACATAGCCTGTGGGTTATGTATGTTCTTCTGTAGCTGTTTGGTTTGATTTATTATCATGTCACCAAACTTCAGATAATAATTTCTGTGAGTTGCAGGACATTTCAGATCATGTCTGAAGAAATGTATCTCTTATTCTCCCTCTGATGGCCTCCCTGATTCAGTCATGAGATCCCTGTTACAAAAAGAAACTTAAATAAAATACTTTTACAAAGTGAAAACTCAAAAGATTTCAGAGCCCTCTGTGGCATGCAGAAATAATGACTGGGTGAATGAAGAAAGACAACTAACTCCAATTGAAGCCAGTATGAATTGCACAGCCAAATCCCTGGGAATTGAAGAATTAGTTTGAAAATAACCATATTTGATTAAATGTGCTTTCATTTGTCATTCTGACTTTTAGCTAATGGTTAATTCTTTTAATTCTTTTAGATCCATCCAGAAGTCTCTGTCTGAAAATGAAGCATTTGGTTAGTAACTATTTAAATCATTCACTATATGCTTATTAATCTCACAGAGCCAAATTTAATTATGGGTCTGATTTGCTTTACAACTCTTGAAGCAAATGCAAAGGAAAGGAAAAATACACCTAAGATACACCTAAGATATCAATATATTCCCCCCCCCCGCTTTCTACACATACATTGGTTATTAGATATTGGAACCAAAACTATTTAAATCTCAGTTTAGTTCCTATACTCAATAATCTATAATGGAACAGCATAAGAAAATACTTAGCATGTTCAGTGATTCTTTAAACATTTAAATAAAAAAATGTAAATCAATCTGATAGAATCAAATTCAGTCTTTTCTGTGCAATTCCTGGAAGCAAATAAAGGCACACGTGTTCTGTCGGCTGCTAGGTATTAAAACCAAGGTAAAGATAAAAATCATTCTCATCACGTTTTAACAGTGTTAGATGAGGTCCTAGACAGGGACAAAAGACAACAAAACTTGAAGTCTGCCCATCTGTCCGTCAAATTTCCTACATTGCAAAATCATCTACTTATTTCCATGTTTAAGCAGATTCTACAGTATTCTGCAAGCCCGTTTGGTTTGCATTCTTATGCTATTTTTATAGACCTTCCTGTTATTTCACAGGTTTGCTATGAATTTAGGTGACTGCTCTCTGTGCTTTTACTTTAGACAGGAAAAATGTGAATGGCACACTTTGGCAGGGTTCCAGGAAGCCGGAGAATGATTCGTACGTCAGAAGGCCCTGTCAGCTTGAAGGTAATTGCTAAATGTATTTCAGCTGATTTTGCATTTTTCACGAAGTATTTTAAAGGGCACCTAGGAAAATTTCTCATTTTTCACAAATAATCAAACTAAATAATTTGTCTAATCCTTTTGTGATCTACTTTGTCCTAATGGGGGGAAAAAGTAGTTTAAATAAAGCTTACTTTAAAACTGGGAAGCTGAGAACATGTTATGTGAACAATTCTCTCTCTTTGTGGTCCATGGCCAAAAAAAGGGTTCCCCTATGGTAAATTGTCATTTTTGGGTTGTACAGGACTTGGCAAATGTAATACGATCCTGTGGTTCCCTGTGTATTTTACACTGCTCCAAATGGTAGGTACA
This sequence comes from Chrysolophus pictus, assembly GCA_037305975.1. Lineage (NCBI taxonomy): Eukaryota > Metazoa > Chordata > Aves > Galliformes > Phasianidae > Chrysolophus > Chrysolophus pictus. The sequence continues at coordinate 97,756,599 of CM074576.1, forward strand.
AATTTTCTAGGCTACTCTTATCCAATTCACTTTCTAAGGTGTGTTTCAACTAACTTTAACTGAAACAATCTTACAGCTAGTGTATGGGAATTTGCTAGTGATGCTATTTAAGAACTGGCCAGTATAGATTCATTAAATTAGAAAAAATAACATGTGAGCATTTACTTTGTTTATTTAAACTAGACTTTAAAAAAATCAAAATGTTTTGACAATCTGCTTAATGTTGCTTCCAGGAATTGAATTTGTATTTGTACTTTCTAATGCCAAGGTAGACCCAATACAGCTGCCTTATGAGGCTAAAGCAGTCAAAGTTCAACACTTGTATTAGCATAAACAGAATCTTTGATATGTGAGATAAAATTGGATGTATCTTTCATTCTCTACTTAAGCTAACACAGTGGTAAGAGGGAAGTACCTTTATTTTTAGTAATTCCTGCAAAAATGGTCCAGAAATCATCCATTGTTCGGTGATTCTGCTGTTAATAGGATATGCCAAAGATAGCAAAGGACAAAGTGCCAGGTATCCCTCTGGATTTGCTTCACCACTTGAAGATGAACTCTTAAATGCTTGGAAAATAATGGATCCGAAATTGTAAACGCTATTGCATTTGCTTGTGTATGAGTGAGCTGGATTTCTACAAACCAGAACCAGAATGAAAAGATGACAAGAAAATTTACAGAATCAGAGAATCATATAATTGATTCAGACAGAAGGGACCCTTAAACATCATCTAGTCCAACTCCCCTGTAGAGAACAGGGACACCTGCAGATAGATCAGGTTGCTCAGAGCCCCATCCAGCCTGACCTTGGATGTCTCCAGGCATAGGGCATCCACCACCTCTCTGGGCAGCTTGTGCCAGTGCTTCACTACCATTGTCATAAAAAACTTTTTCTCATATCCAAACTAAATCTCCTATCTTTTAGTTTGAAATAATTTCTCCGTGTATTATCACAATAGACCCTGCTAAGGAGGAACTCTGCCCTTGTGATGAACCGATGGGCGGAAAAGGAGCCTCAGTGGCTTCAAAGGAAAAGGATTCTAATGATAACTGAAAGAAAAATCAGGGTTTCTTTCCAAACAAGTCTTACTTTTAACAAAAAATATTTCAGAATCATTCTTCAACCTACTGTACAGATTGTCAATTTGAAGGTGGAAAAAAGTTGAATCGCAGAAGAGAACTTTTTGACCTTCCTCCAGTCCTTCCTACTCAAGACTTTTTTTTTTACCCTTTTAAATATCCAAAGCATGCAAAAGAAGCAGTGCACATTTTAAAAGCTGACAAGTGTTGTAATTGAAGGGCAGGGGCCCAGAGGGAACAGGAAGCAAAGCTGGCAGCTAAATAAAAATCTCCCTGTCCCCCTATGCTGTAAAATTATTAAAAGGGAAGTCCCCTTCACACAGTGGTGAAAACCATTACAAGGAGATTTAAAGTGTTTCACTATTGATCAAGATAATTTGTCACTATTGATTAAAACCTTCTCTTAAGAGAGATAATCCTTCAAGGTCTGCAGATCTATTGCATAATATGATTTTCTGTTAGATGTAATAGGCCATGTGTGGTGGCCAGCGTAGGTTCCTCTGCTTACTTCAGAACTATATTCATGGGCCTGATCCAAATCTGATCAATGAAGAGACATCCAATAACTCTGGTAGCCTTTGCATTAGGTCCTTAATGTGGCTGTGAGCAAAATCTCTAAAAAATCAGTTTTTCTTATAATAGTACAAAGAGACCATACGTATCTCACAGACAGAATAGTGGGAATACCTATCTTAACTCACAAGCCCAAATCCAAATCATCAGTACCAGATTTGCCAGTCTGAAAATGACATTGTTGAAAAAGTTGACTATGTGAGTCATAGTCATTGAGCTTCCATGGAAATGCATTCCTAGACGAACAGAAAAAGACTGACACCTTGAGAAATAGTGGACATGACTCTCCCCTGCTACTAATTCCCTTTACACTAAAGTGACCAGAAACTTCCCTGTTATGTTAATCTGACTGCATAAGCACTGCTTGACATGAGTTGCAATGCCTTTAGAAGTCTAACTAGCTCTGCATTCAAATAAATGGGTGGATTATCAGACACCTGGCCCTCAGTGACTTCAAGGAGATTTGTAGGTGCTTGAGACATCTGGTCATGTTAGATTTTGGACTCTAATATGCTTATCAGAAAGTTGTTGGTATTGCTGTAACAATCAGGTATGCAGGAGGAAGATACAGTCTTCTAACTTTATTTAAACTTTTATAGAAACCTCTAAAACTCATTAAAAAAAAAAAAAAAAGTGACTCATTTTCCTTCTTCCTTTTGATGCATATGCTAAATAAAGGAAATTGATTAATGGGATTTCCTGCGCAACTGACCTATGATTTGAGGGTGGAAGTAATGTGTGAACTGAATTTTGCTCTTTTATGCCTGATGCTCAGATCATAATATGTGGATTTTAACTCAGTCTTACAATATCCAAGTAGCAAAATTACAGAAGCAGTGAATGTTTTCTGTTTGTTTTGTTTTATTTACAAAGGACTGTCTATTAAGAAAATTAACAATACTAAGTATGTCTCTTGATTCAGAATTTTCTTTATGAATAACATAAAACTATAGGTGTTAACCTGCCTGTACAGTGATGCTTTGACTGTTTCACTGACATGAGTTTACAAGTTTTTTTGACCAGCTTTATTCATCTTCTGTTTTTGCTTAATTCCAACATAAATATAGACATTTTGAGGACTGGGGTCTCACCTCTCTGAATATAAAGTTGCATGCTTATGTTAAAACTCCTCCTTCATATGATAACCAAAGAATTTCAGTCAGTTTTTAAATTTTCTGTTGATTGGAGAGAAAATAATGCAATTGGTCTTGCCTGCCTACAGTTAATATTTGTAAATCTATATGTTAAGTTAGCCATCCCTTTTCAAGAATTATTAGCAGTGTTGCAAAGCATTCCTCAGCAGCAAAAATAAGACCATGTTCAGATTATTTTCTATTAGTTTTGGAAAGCCAAGGTAGCACTTAATTCTGTGATTAGAAAATCATAATCAGGGTGATATCTGTGTTGACGGAATATAATCGCTAGGGCCACTCACTAGGTGATGGTGGATGCTTTGCCTTGACTTAAAAATGGAAGTGAGAATAGATCTTTCAAAATAGTCTTATTAAAATGTAGACTTTTGAAGTCATTTGACTAATTATTGTGCATTTTTGTAATGAAAGTAAACATTCTTTCCAAACAAAGCATTAATTTCATGCTCATCCAACTATTTCAAAGACTGAAGTTAAGCAGATCTCAACTGCAATGACCATTTTTGTCTAGGGACTTCAAATTTTTATATAAATATTTCACATGCTTCTGCACTGAAATACTGGAGGAAGTGCTTGGTGGGACTCTGCATTAGTAAACTGAGGACTAAGTTCAGATGAAGAAGTAAGCATCAATGAATTATATTTACGTACATCATCTTGTCAGTTTGCTCTGTAGTCTTACTTCAAAGTAGTTTGAGATAAAAACGCGTGTTTACATGATACAGGGTTAACTTCAGAGAGTCAAAATGTCAGCTCAAACTATCAAATGCAATTCAAATGATATTTGTCAGAAAAAAACCTGAAAGCAGGACATTTGAAAGCATGTCTTTTGTTGCTTTTTTCATTATTCATAGAAGATAATATTGTTGGTGATGGGATACATTTGCTGCAAGGAAAGAAGATAGAAGAAACAACATGCCAGGTAAAAGAACTACTCTTCAGCTTCTAAAATTTCATTCAAACAAAAAGCATATTTCTTGCTTCCATTCTGTATGAATTTGCAAAGCGTGCACTTCATGGTCAGTACACCTGTATGTATTTCAGAAGCCAAGTTTAAAAGAACTTGGCTATCTGAGCTATGCACCGTTTTCATTATGCAGAACAAATAGGTTTTATTACTTAAAAAACTTTCTGTCTTCTTGAACAAACACATTTCTATTAAATTGATGTATTTGAATTGTAACAAGCAAGACCTATAGTAAGTGTTTGTATTAGTTTTGTATGATCCATGTTGCACATGTACATCTCTAATGCTTTCTTAATTTATATAAATGCATACTGTGTCTCCTCTTCTGAATACTACATTAATTAGGCCACTACTATGAGCAATTAAAGAGTTCTGACCCCCGGGTTTGCATAATAATTGTAATATAAAAGTAGTTAACAACACATCAGCTGGTGAGAAGTGAGCAGCAGAGAGCCAGAAAAGAAAGTGATGTACCGGAGGGGTTATGCTGCCCTTCAAATGGACTTCAACAGTTCTGAGAAATGGGCCAAAAAGAACCTCATCAAGTTCAAGAAATGCAAGTGAAAGTACTGAACCTGGGGATGGATGACACCTCCCAGTACAGGTTGAAGGGTAACCGATTGGAAAGCAACTTTACAGAAAAGGAGCAGTGAGTCCTGGTGTACACCAGCTTGACCATGAGCCAGAAATGTGTCCTTGGAGCAAAGAAGGTCAACAGCCTCCTGGGCTGCATTGGGCAGAGCATTGCTAGCATATTGAAGAGGCTCATCCTTGCCCCGTGCTCAGCATTGGTGAGCTGACCCACCACCTGTGAGTGTTGGGTCCAATTATTGGCCCCCCAGTCTAAGAGAAGTAAATCCTTTTAAGGGCCACAAAAATGATTTAGAGACGGAAGCATATGTCATACATAGAGAAATTGAGAGACCTGAAGTTGTTCTGCCTGCAGCAGAGAAGGCTCAGGGAGATCTGATCCAGGTGTATAAATACCTTCTGGGAGAGTAAAGAAAAGAGAGTCAGACTCCTGTCAGGGGTGGGGTACCCAAGAACAGTACAAGAGGCAATAGGAACAAACTGAAATATAGAAAATTCCTTTTAACATAAAGAAAGGTTTTTTTTGTTTGGTTTGGTTTGTTTTTTTTTGCTACAAAGGTGAGCAAACACTGGAAGAGGTTGCTCAGATAGTCTGTGGAATGTCCATCATTGGAAATGATTGGAAATGATTCAAACCTGCCAGGACACAGACCTGGGCAACCTGTTCTAGCAGACCTGTTCTGACTAGAAGTTCCCCAGAGGTAACTTCCTGTCTCAGTCATCCCAAATGCATCTGTGATTCTATGAGACATAAAAGATCCAAGTTTACAAGAAAGAGCAATTAAAGAAATGAGCATTTTAGCACTCTCAGACAAACAGGCTTCTTTAAGTGCTTGAGGAAAACTGAGATTCCCCATCCGTTTCCTAAGTAGATACTCATTTCATTCTGTTTCATTCCATCTTAAAGCACTGGCAAAAAGAGGCTTGGAGCAGAAGCACAGGTTGACTGACACAAGAGCAACACTGTAATAATTGAGCTTTACCATAAGAAAATAACTGTACCTTCTGCATTTATTTTTCTTGTCTTTGCTCTTGTTTGTTCAAGTCTAGCAGGGCTCCCTTGATGGTTCAAACCCTTTGTAGCATATTGAGAAGGACATAAAATATGAAGTAATGCAGTCTTTGGGCTAATACATTTTCAAAAATGTTTCATGCCTCATTTCTCACGTAAATTCTTAGGTTGCATTCAGCCTTCAAAGTGTCATTCATATTCATGAAGAAAAAAAGGCTAGCATTCATTACTTTCAGTGATAAGCTATAAGCACTGTCAGGCTTGCCCACCAGGGACTGCATCAGTGCCCCAGGGAAAGTGTATTCTCCTGATGTTCCTGTCATGAGGACATTGTGACCAAGAAATGGATTATGAGCAGATGATGAAAGAGTAAATTGTCTTGTCTTTGCTTAGTTCTGAAGATCCTCCCATTTTCTCTGCTTTGTTAATCCAAATCAAACTCACATCCCTGGGGCTCAGCATCAGAGGCAAAATTAGGCAAACTGAATGAGGTTCTTTTTAGAACTGCATCAGTGACATTTGCTCCTCAGCTGAGGAGTTGATGCTGAAGAAAGGCTTATGGGGCTTTCCTGCTCATAGAAAAAAGAGACAGGATGTAGAATGCGATCCAAGCATCCCATGGTATAATGCAGGCATTGTGATGCTTATAGGGCATCCCAGGCAGCTGATGAAATGAAGACAGCTTGGTTTCAAACTGATTTCAGTGTGTGTCAGCTGGTGTCTATCAGCCATCACGTTTGTACACAGACAATGTTTGGTTGAAAGACTGCTGAGCTTTCAACCTTAATTTAATGACATGATAGTAACATGGTAATTTATACTCATTCATTTATTTATATTGGATTTTTTTTTTTAACTTTTCTTACCATCTAGGTGATAAATTATGAGCAATGGATTCCACCACGAGTTTATAATACAAGAGTGGCAAGTAATGGTGAAATGGTGAGTTGCCATGAATATTGTTCACTTTATTTCAACAGTGGCAGGAAGCCACATGAAGAACATGCTGTTTTAAAATGGTTTCCTTTACTGCATGTTGCTTTCCCAAAAGTTGAAAGATATTTATCCAAAATCCATGCTTTTAATCATGATGTTTCTTTATCTTTTATAGGATAACTTATAATTGCTCTGTGGTTTCCCAAGGGAAAATCTATCTAGCCTGTTAGTTTGACTCTGAAATAATTTTTGAGCAGATAGAAAACCAGACCGAAATAATGGGGATATTTAAAGGTCAGGCTGATATCTATGGCCAGGAGCTTATGAAAGAAGTTTCCACAGTACTTGTCTGTTTATTGGCTGACTGTGGCTTTACTGGCATTTTTTAACATAAAGTTTATCCAAAATCAGTCCCTTTTACAGAGCTGAACCTTTGTATAAATAGAGCAGAATGTTCTCTATTCCAGTGTACTATTTTAATATTCATTATGTGCAGCAGGGATATTACTGATACTTCTGAAAAATTTCTGTGGTACTGTAACAGTAATACCACAGATGTGATAAACACATAGTAATTTTTCTCTTCTTGCTATTATACTATACTCTGAATATGAATGCATAACTAATCATGATTAAATCATTCCAGTTCTTTAGGAAAGACAAACCAGTTCAGGGGAAATCACAGAGACTTGGCTCTGCCATGACTAAATTCTTTACACTGAGAAGTGATGTGCTGTGCAAGTACTTTTATTGAAATTAATGCAGTTAACCCAGGAAAAGGAGTGCTCAACAGGACTGAGATAGCTGGAGTCAGGCCAACAGCCTTTTTCATTTAGCTTTCAAATTGCTATATTTCTGTCACCAGGTTAATCCTCATAGCATCTCAGTGAGCTAAGATTTCTAAGGTATTTAGAAAGCATTAGGATAAACTACAAACTGTTTGTCAGACACAATTTAGCTATTTCTGTCTGCAATCCATTTTTATAAGGACATTTTAAAATGTGCACTTTTGACCATAACTGTTCATGTACACTTCATGCAAATTATTTTCAACTAAAATGCAGCCTGTTATTTATTTTCTTAGACAATTTTATTTTTTATTCATAATGTGACACCATTTTTCATGACTGAAATACCTTAAGTGTGGAAATAAAGAATATTCTTGTTCATGAAAGAATCCTTTGCTTACAGATACCTTTACCCACAAATTGTGGTGTAATCACAGAATTGCATGGGTTGAAGGGACCTTAAGAGATTATTGAATCCAACCCCCTGCTAACACAGGTACCCTACTCTGACCCTAAAACACGAAGGAAAAAGAAAGTTAAAAGTTCTTTAAACATCTTTGAAATTAACAGTTTTTGCGAGTACAGTTTTATTGCTCTGTGAACTAGGTTTCACTGTCCCCCCAATATTGCTAAATATCGTTCCCTTTCTATAGAGAAAGAAGGTACTGGAAAGTAGCATACTCCAAATTAGTCAAACAAATTACTTGTTCTGGTCAGTAACAATGTTCTTCCTTCTGTCATATTCTGTACAGTAGCAACCAAAGCTGCTAGCTTCCAGATAACACAGACAGTGAGAAGAAAATTGCTTGAAATCACAGAATAAAATTTAAGTTTTTCTCACTTTTATGGATGTTTTCAAAAAGTCTGACTGAGGCTGGTCGAGACAACATACCAAAACAATGAGAACAAGGATGATCATTTCACCTAGTAGTCTATCTACACAAAATAGTGTTTTACTTCATCTACCATATGAGTAGGCAGCTAAAATTCTGGATTTTGATACTTAGGTAAAGCAAAATAAACTGCTTTAAATTTTAAAATTGTCCCACCAATGATACTGTATGAGATTATATTTTCTCTGTAAAAAGGGGAGATGCTGTATTTAAGTACATAAGACTAACTAACAGTGAATGCTCTTAAAGTAAAGAGGATTAGAGTTTGCCATTAATAAAATTATCTGAATAGATTATCATTTGTTTATCTTCATGTCTCCATGATGGAAATCCTAGATCATAACTCAAGTGATTGTGTTGCTTTTGTATCATTACTTATAAGTGAACAAATAATTATTTCTATGAGAGTTCTTATCTAACTGAGCCATATTAGCATTTTAAACCCATTGTGATTCATTTTGCAAAGACATCTCACAGTAGGAGACTGAAAAATTACACCTCAGTTTCTGTCTTCAGATAAACTAAAACTGCAATCCCGCTCTCCTGAATTTGGAGGATGGAAGAAGGGGCTTTAAACAAGTCATGACTAATCTAAGGATGTTTGGATTTGGCCCACAGTTGATGATGAATATTCAGATATAAGCTGTAAAAGGACTGTAAGCTGACAAAAGCTTTAAGGTGGATCTGCCTGGTCCTTATCTACAAGATCCTTAAGAAGACAGAGATGGTTTGAAACTCAAAGACACTAGATCTTATTGGTCTGTAAAAAAAAATAATTAATTCTTCAAATGGCAAAAAATTGAAGGAACCAGTTCTTGTCTATTAACTAGGACTGGGTAATATAGGTATCAGACCAGCAGAACAGTTCATTCTGAAGACCTGATGCCCAGGGACTGAGTGTACCCTCAGCAAGTTTGCTAGTGACAATAAGCTGAGATACGACAGAAAGAAGGGATAGCATTCAGAGGGACCTGGACAGGCTTGTAAAATGGGCCAACGAGAATCTAATAAGGTTTAACAAGACCAAGTGCAAGGTTCTGTCCTTGGATCAGGGAAATCCCAGTTATGTGTACAAACTGGGTGAAGAACTCCTTGAGAATAGCCCTGCTGAGAAGGATTTAGGGATCCTTATTGATGTAAAACTTAATACGAGCCATCAGTGTGCTATTGCAGCCCCAAAGGCCGATGGTATCCTGGGTTTCATCAGAAGAGGGGTGGCCAGCAGTGCAGGGGAGGTGACTGTCTCCCTCTACTCTCTCTCATGAGATCCCAGCTGGAGCACTGCATCCAGGTCTGGGGCCCCAACACAGGAAAGATGTGGAACTTTTGCAGAGGATCCAGAGGACCACAAAGATGATACAAGGGCTGGAGCACCTCTCCTATGAAGATAGGCTGAAGAAACTGGGCTTGTTCAGCCTGGAAAAGAGAAAGCTGTGGGGAAACCACCTTGCTGCCTTCCAGTATTTAAAAGGAGTTTATAAATATGAGGGAAATCAAAATAGTGATAGGACGATGGGGGATGGTTTTAAACTAAAGGAAGGGAGATTCAGATTAGATGTCAGGGGAAAGTTGTTTGCTGAAATAGTGAGAAGCTGGAACAAGTTGCCCAGTGAGGTTGTGGATGCCCTGTTTGTGGAGGTTAAGGCTAGGTTGGATGGGGCCCTGAGCAGCCTGGTCTAGTACTTGATCTAGCAGCTGACAACTCTGCCTGTGGCAGGGGGGTTGGAACTTGCTGATTCTTGGGGTACCTTTCAACCCAAGCTATTCTATGATTCTGTGAACTTGCAAAAGACACTGCAAATACCAAAAAGTATTTACATAAAATTCTGTCTCTGTCAGTGAGTCTCAGTATCCAGGACAGCCTGCAGGCTATCTGTTCAACTTCTGGAAAAGTCTTGTCTCCAGGCATAGCCGATGTTCACCACTTCTTACAGCAGCCATCATACCTCTGCTGAGCTGCAGGCCTACACCTGCCTCTCAGGGCTCTCTTACCTTCTTTTACTGCTCACAAGACCTGTGGTCAGCAAGCTCAGTAGAGCCCCTGTTCCTTGAGAGAATCAAACCCCTTCTGCTATTCTTAAAGGAATGTAATGTGCCACTAAGAACAAGGGAGTATAAACTCAAGTACTATCCATGATGGGACCTCCTGCATTACACACTGTGTTTAACAAGAGGAGGAATTGTAAGGTCCTGTCCTTAGGAAGGTCAGCATAGCTCTATGTCAGTCCACGAAACCATATTAATTTGTAACAGCCATAATGGAGTCAGCTGAAGTTGAGTCTAGAGATAGGTTAATTCATAGTTTCAACGCAATTGTCCAGTGACATGAAACTGAGTAAATACACGTGAAAATGCCTTTGCCTTTTTCCTGGACTTCTCTTTCTGCTTATAGAACTTCATGTCTTCATAAAAAAATATCTGGCTCTTTGGCAACTTCACGTTAAGCAGTTATCTGTCAAATGAACTGTGTCTTTTCATATGAAATTAACATACACACTCTACTCTCCCTTAGCACTGGATGGATGTAACTTGTAATATGTGAATGCTGAGAATTTAGAAATGCTTCTTCCTAAGGCTTGGCAAAAAAACCTTTAACCCAAATGAAAGCAGAGAAGTTCAGAATCTCTCAGGATCCACCCCTAAGTAGCCTACCCAATCTACTTAGACTGTGCTGGCAAACCTCCCTGATGACTTTGTCTCAAAAGATTATGAGAAAGCAGAAAGGAGCTATGATGTGTGACCTAATTGCTGGGGAGAGTGCAATAAAGGTTTTCTGCATTCCTACCTTCTGGTAACATCAGCGCTAGCGCTTAATCACTCGTAATATCAGTTGTTTAAAATCAGTTGTTTAAAAAGATACATTGTTTAAAAAGGCCAAATTAATTATTGATGGAAATAGATGAATATACACAGCAGCCATTATTGTTCCATAAAATAGTCATTGCTGAACTGTTTTTACGCACTTCTAGTATATTCTCCTTGTTTCTAATGAAAATCAGATATCCTATGTGAAACATAGCACATGACTATGGAAGATAAGTTATTTGCTGTATGACATGTCTCTCTTAAAGAGAAGTTCGCAGTCAGATTGGAAGAGAACTTGAGTATTTCTAGACTGTTGGATTATTGCAGCCAGAGGGTTGCGGTCAATGGCTCTATGTCCACATGGAGATCGGTCACAAGTGTGTCCACAGGAGTACATCTTGGGACAGGTGCTCTTTAACATCTTTATCAGTGACCCAGACAGTGGGATTGGCTGCACGCTCAGCAAGTTTGCTGATGACTATAAGCTGAGATACAACAGAAAAAAGGGACAGCACCCAGAGGGACCTGGGCAGGCTTGAAATGTGGGCCAACAAGAACCTAATGATGTTTGAAAAGGCCAAATGCAAGGTGCTGTCCTTGGATCAGGGAAATTCCAGATATGTATACAAACTTGGAGAAGAACTCATTGAGAGCAGCTGTGTGGAGAAGGTTATGGGGGTTCTGGTGGACAAAAAGCTGGGCATGAGTCACCAGTGTGCTATTGCAGCCTCCAGTGGTATCCTGGGTTCCATCAAAAGAGGGGTGACCAGCAGAGAGAAGGAGGTGATTGTCCCTTATACGTTGTTCTTCTAAGACAAAATCTGGAGTACTGCCTCCAGGCCTATAGCTCCCACCACAAGAAAGATGCGGAGTTGTTGCAACAGAGGAGGGCCATAAAGATAATCAAAAGGCTGGAGCATCTCTCTTGTGAAGAAAGACTGAGGTAATTAGTACTTTTTTCTGTGAATTTTTAATACTTACTTTTAATGTCTTTGTTTTTTTGGCAGGGTGCAGAACCAGATGATAAAGCAGAGTCCATGGGAACATTAAAGCGATTGCAGAAATTGGTCCGAACCAAAAAAGCCAATACACAAAGCTTGGAGGATGTCAAACATGTTTTGATCCCCCTTAGTAAGTAAAACATCAGATCAGCATTCTTTCCAATATATGCCAAATGTCACTGTATTGAACATAATTATAAACAATCGTCTCCTGAGTTGTCATTCACCACCCACGATTTTCAAACCCCAGCTGAGATGTTACTGTGATAACACTTAGTGGTGACATCCTCATAGTGTGAAAACCTGTTTCCTGTCACGCTGGCTTGAGTTTTGTAACAGTATATCTTGCAAGTGGGAATTTCAGCTAAACAGTGGGGCCTCCATGCTAAGGACAGTGTTTCCAAAAGGAGTTCTTGGTTTTCTATCTAATTTCATATCAGGAAGACAAAGCTTACAAACGCAAAGTTATCAGTCAGTGTTCATCCATGAGTCAGTAGCAGCTGGGAGTGGAAGAAGGTCTGCTCCACCAGTCAGTTTCTTATCATACCTGATTGCCTAAGGTATGATGCCTAAGGTATGATGTTGGGTGTCCTCCTACAAATTACTGATCTGACTGTGCAGCAGTTCTTTATCTGAATTTATTTTGCCAATATTTATTTAACTGTGCATACATTTGGTATAGATGATATTTTTTAAACAAATACCAGCAAATGACTTTTTATGATCTAATTAATTACTACTCCAATCAAAGCATTGTGAAAAAATTTAGATGTGGGATAGTTTTCAGCAACTACTTTTTAATTCAAACATACATAACAGGAAGGAGTGGGAGAGTAATTATCGTGAAAAACCATCTGAACTTTTCCAGTATTTAAACTTAGCATATACTCTCTGCAACTATTGCAGTAATATGACATTGACTTAGTAAATTTTCATATTCATTGCAAAAACAGTAAAAATTTCCAGGATTTTGAGGGAACACAAATAAGCCAAGCGGAGAATAAATCTTGCTGTTGGCTCAGATGTCTTTCTGTCTTTGTAGTTATGATTTTTTTTTTTTAATGGAGTCTGTGGCTGTTTCATTACATAGAATGCAAAGGACAATATTTAAGAAATGTAGTATGCTATTTTCTGTATGTCTTGCAATATATCATAACAGAAGTATTTGTATTTTTAAAGATACATTAGAAGATGCTTATCTTTCAGAAGAGGATGAAGAGGCACTAACTTCTTGCATGAAACTGGCAAAACCTCAGGAAAAGAAAGCCTGGAAAGACAATGTGAGGAGAAAAGAAGAGACTGAGACTAGGGCAGAGTTTATTTCTGCATCTTTGGGCCGGTCGTATACTTCCAAATTTAGTAACTTAGGAATGATTTCAATCCATTCAGAAACTGAATTTCATTTGTGGAGTGACTGGAAGCCATTTCCTGATAACCAGCTCTGTCCTTGTGATTTCTTGATTTCAAAAATAGAAGAATGGGAAAAATGTACTTGTGCTTCTCATCAGCCACATCTTACAAATTCCCTAACTGATATGGATCTGCAGTACTCCTGGGTAAGTGGAAGTGGTTCTTTTTGTACTTGAAATGGGTAAAACGTAGAAGCTTTTTGCTCTAGTTCAGCATTAAAAGGTGCTGTCATTTTACATATGGTTCTGAAATGCAATACATCAGATCTGGATTTCAGGTAAATGGACATGTCAGTCAGAGTAACACCAGGGGTTCCTTATCCTGAGGTCATTCATTTTCAACCGTGCAGGCATTGGCAGCATTGAACCAGGCTTTAGATCATTTTGTTTCTCATCAGACACACTGGATTTTTCAGCTGTACATTAAATACTCATCCAGGCTTAGAAAACTTTTTGAAAGTCTGGGGTAAACTGAAGTCAGTAAGGGTCAATGAAACAAGTGGTGTTGTATCAGGCCCCTAGAGGTCACTGCAATTCTAGTAAGGGACACTAGAGTTATTTGGAGAAAGGTCAGAGGCTGAAGAAGTATTGATGTATCTGTCTTCTTGGATCAGGTCAGCTGGTGAAACCTGTTTTTGCAATTACCTTTGTGGCAACAAGTTCTTAGAGATGGATGCAAGGGAGCAGAGTTCGATCTTGTTCTGAAACAGACTTTCTGAACAGCTATCTAGAGAAGGCTTTTCTTCAACCACTGTTGGTTTTTTTGTTTTTTTTTTTTAAGTGCAATTTAAAACTAGAAAACAAACATAAACTTTAGTTGGAGAGGTATATAAACAATGGACAGTGCAGTGAGGTTTTTCTGCCCCTTAATACTGGAAACAGCAGGTCTTCTGGTATTGCACATAGTTGATGGTAAACACGTGGAAAGTGATCAACTGACTGAAAACTATCAGGGAAAAAGCAAACAGCAGACTCCTTTGCCTTTTCATTCATTCCCTCATGTTATGCTCCAGGGACAGAGATGGTTCACGCTCTGCAATAACAGCAGCTCTCAGGAATGTGAACCTAAATCACAGGAGGCAAGATAGCTGCAGGCACCTGCGAGCTGGGTGTGCAAATGGAGAGCCGAGTAACCAGAGCCTGATCTGAATCAGTTTCTGGCTCTGACTTGGTATATGCTGAAAACAACATTTTCTTTAATGTGTGCTTGCATAACATTAGGAAAGGTACACACACATACATCATTGCTGCAGTGAAGTAGGTCAATATAGCAACCATATTCCTGAATACATTAAAGTAGTCATTCAGCTTTTTTTAAATGATGTAGTAGCCCGCACAACAAAAAGCAGTACCTGATATGTGGGATTTGTATAGCAAAATGTAGCATGGAAGATTTGGCATAGAAAACAGAAAGGCAAAAGCACTGACTGATGATTCTGTAATTAGGACAGAAAGAAAATTGTTCCCCAAAAAAAGATAATGAAGGTGCTGTAGTGAAATCTGGATGGCCTCAGCAGTGCAGACTCCCAGGGAGAGCCCTGTAAACAGACTTTTGGGGCAGAGTTTTGGTAGAAACTGGATGGAAGTTGTGCATGAAAGAGATTGCTGTGCTGTGTGAGTCCCCGTCTACAAGTAAGCAGGATTCCCTATAGAAACCAGATTGTGTGAGGAGCACTGGGCTCCATCATATGCTTTATCCTAGTGAAAGAAACTCAGCATCTCAAGCTAAGACTGAATGAAGCCCCAGGGCAAAATGCTAATAATATTGATGTGTGGGTCAGATTTATGAGAGCATAAATGTTGATTCAAATAATTCTATTTCATTTTGCTGCTGTCTGTTAACATTCTCTACAGTGGTGAGATTTATCCTACCCATGTTACTACTAAGTGCCAGCAAGAGCTTTAGTGGTTTTTTTTTTTTTTTCTGCATTATTGTTTATTTTGCCATCTGCTTTCCTGATGGACAGTTTGTTTCCTGACTTTAATGTAACTCTCTGGGCTTAGTCTCTTCAGATTTAGATTACAGGCAATAGTAAGACATCTCATTCTTTGCATTTGCATTCTACCAACTGGCTCAATTGAAGATTACTAAGACTGGATTTTCAGTTTTGCTTTTTAAGAATCAAAAAAGCCAGCACTGATGGTTTTGCTATGAGAGGATTAGGCACAGAGGATGATGCAGATGTTCTTTCTGATGTTGATTTACTTACTAGAGTAAACCCAATATTTTGCATAATACTCTTTCTGATTCTAACAGTAAAGCAACATTTCATTTTCTTGGTTGATCTTGGCTTGGCTACTCCTCTGTTGTCTGTAGCATGATATGGAGCAGGCAGTCTGAGGTAATACTGAAATGCTAATAATTACATCCTAACTTAAGGAAAATAGGCAACACTGGTATATGTAAGACTATGGTTCAAGACTTTCCTATTCTCTTAGCAAACTGTGGCTGATTTGATTTGGGGCAGAGGTAAATCTCTAGGTCGGACGTGTATTATCTCGACTCATTTTGTCAACCTATACAAATCTAATGGAGCCTAGGATTTATAAAGCTTGATGTGTACATAGTAAATGATTAATGCTCTCCCATAATCATAAGAAAAAAGGACCTGGATCTCCTAGAGAGAAACTGCTATTTGGAGAAAAATGAATGAGTGATCTTAATTCCCTTTCCCTAGTTTCTTTCTCAGACTTCTTTCCTTTCTTACTCCCTAACTCTTTACACAGCCTTCCTTATGGTATTCTGTATTGCCAGTGTTTGTTTCACCTAAATCAGCAAAAGGCTGGCAGAGGTCACGTAAGCAAGAACTGTGAGAACAGGCCTGCACTGTCAGCTACAACACACACCAAACTCCTCCAGCTAGTCTTCCTTCAGAGCACACATTAAATGCCTGTGTTAGCTCCTATCTCACCCATCCTGCCCACATGAAAACATTTTAGAAGTCTGTATTTCTGGCCTTTAATTAAATAATGAGCCAAATGTGCTATGTTACCATCTTATAGCCGCAGTGCCACCAGTAGCAGCTCTCTGAAAAGTTAGATTAGACATAGGTCATTTTTTTCCTGGATTGTTCAGGTGTTTACAATATAATTGGGGACTGGTCAAAATGATGTTAAAGACGTCACTGCTATTTTAGGTATAAGAAGTAATTTGTAAATATTTCTTCTGTGGAATGTAGATGAATATATTTAAGAAAATATTGAAAAAAGCAAAAAAGAGGCAATTTGTCCCAGATAAAGAAACTATTATGCTACAGATTGTTTTATATTACCACAGTGTACTGGAGAGAGAAATAGCCTTGTAGTTATTGCTGTGGTTTTCTACTTCAGTGACCACGTGTCTTTTTGCTCTTCTGATCTGACTTGCTTTCCAGACAAACCATTTCTCAGCATTACCCTTTGACCCTTAGTAGACATGCACATTCTGACACTAATTTCTCTGCTGAAGAAACACTCTTCTCCTCAGCTCTATTTACTGACATTCAAACTTCTCCAAACATGGTCTACTTAATAGGCCCTGATTCCTGATCCCTTCTCACAGCTTTGCTTGCTTGGTATGATTGCTCACATCCTGCACTCTGTGCCGTGACTGCTGCTCCTGATCATCATGGCTCTCCAAAAGGTTCTGTGTAATTCCTAGAGGCCTTGGCAGGTTGTTGGATCTCCTGTGTACTAGGGATCATTATTTTCTAGGTTAGTGGAGTACGGAGGAAGGATATGAATATATGGACATCCAGTAATGACCAGGGACAGACAGTGCTCTTCTCCAGCAAAATGTGCTTCAAAACTGAAAACTGCATTTGACCTGTTCTGCTCAGAGAATGGCCGAGGGATTTCTTCTTCATATCAGGCAGCAGTTTTTCCTGTGCACTGTGTGTGTGTGTGTGCTCAGTTTTCTGAAGAAGTTTCACTGTTTTCTGATTGTATTTCTTTCAGTTTATGTCTTTCTGTTGAGGGAGGCCAATACAGATCTTAGCAAAGTTTTCTCAATTGTATGTGGAATCATTTGGTGCAAACATAACAACATAAGAATGCCTGGAATACATAAAATTGCATTTCTGAGACACCAGTTTTAAACAGTTCCAGTCTTTCTAGCTATTTCAGTACCACTAATAAGTAGTATTTTTCAAATCTGCAGCTCTTGTTCTATTTCAGTGGTGGAATAGGAAGCCAGATCCTCACCTATCATGAATTCCTTGTTCTGTTGGTGTTATGGAAGTCCAGTTCACTTGTTCCTTTGTTGAGACTCAAAGTCTTTGCCCTGAAAAGAAGCAAAGAGCTGCTGAAAGGTTGGCTGAAAAGCAGTCAGGACCATGATGGGTGTTCAGCTGGTAAGCTGTGGCTGAAACCTGAAAAAAAACAGGACTGGTTTTCTAAGAAATGAAACTGTCTCCAGCTGCTTCTCTATCGTATCTTCACTTGTAAGCCCCCATCAGGTTTCCTGTTTCTTTTTTGACCTAAGTTCAGCTGCTACTATGATGTCCCCATCAGTGCACCACAGCTCAGCCTTTTACCTTTTTTACTTTGCACCTCTCTTACAGGGCCAAGAGACAGCTAGAAACCCCTCGGTGTTTTCCAGGCTGATAGACAAAAGAGAATATTGCTGAATCTAAATCTCTCATGTGGTTAAATTCAAAGGCACTCAATATTTCCTGATTCAAACCCTGTCCCATAGCTTTGTTAAAGGATATTTTGAATTTTAAGCCCTGTGAGGAGGATGGAGATTGAGATATATTTATATGTGACTGTTAAAGGCAAATGCTTGTGAACTTGGAGTGGCACTGATTTTAAAATTGGAGAAAAGTCAAGATCTATGGCTGAAATTTCACTGTTTACTTTTCTTGGAAATATTAAGCAAAATATTAACTTACCTGAAAAGACATGAATACTAATGAAGTTGAGAGCTCTTATTTTTCCTAATGTCTGCAGTCTTTTCTGATGTCTGTAGATCTCTCATTTCCAGCATCTATGGAATCTTACTACATCTCCTATCATCGGGAGCTTTATTTAAGAAAATGTTATACCAGGAAGTTGTTAAATATCATATGGATTGCTTCAGTACAATACACAGAGTGAAAATCACCTCTTAAAGTGAGAGGAGGACTCATCCCTCAGGCTTTGTACATGGAGTAGGAGAGTTTGGGATGGCATTACTCAATATTCACTCTTCCAGCCTAACTATAGTTGCATCACTGAGCTGTGCTGGTATGGTATGCCAGCTGCTGTTATTCTGCTTCCCAAAATGATTCTAGCCACCTTCTTACATAGCAGCATGAAAAATTTAGAAATATAGCGTCTTTCTCTGCAATGACTTTGAATATGCACTCTCAGAGCAGGTTTTAAAAACATGAAAAATTTGATGCGACTGCTCTTCACTATGGTAACTGTTGTCCTACTTTATATTTTTAATACCTTACTGAAATTTTTATAGCTATGTAGGGAATTATGCCACATTTTCTGTTAATCTTAGAAGTATATGTACCCAACTACTAAAAAGCTTAACAATTTCAAACTTCTAAATATTGCTGGGCTGTTCTGTATGTTTTGAAAGGTAGTACTTGCTAGAATGGCTAGCATGGCTAAATGAGAATTAAGTGAATTTATTTACAGTAAAGGTAATTTAAAATACCACAGCGTCTTTCATATTGTTTCAGATAGCTGCAGAAGAGCATTTTACTTCACCAACTGATTTCATGGTGTTGCTTTCAGTGTAGCTGTTATGTAATGCAGAGCTACAGCTGGAGAGAGAAATGAAAGGTTATTTTTGATTGCTGTTGTGCATAAAGTACGAAAGGAAGTGTAATTGTTCAAAGTGCAGGGAAAATTGTGCATTTCAGATATTTATTCTTTGCAAATTGCATATGAATTCATAATAGGAAAAAGAAATGGTACCTGCTTCATGAAACATGATTAAGAGTCAAAATATAATTAAGCTAAGTGCATTTTTTGATAACCAACTGTCTGATGAAAGGATGACTTCCTGTTAGCATCCTTTAGAATTGCCAAAATGATGCACTTTTGCATACCAAGAGAAAATCAAATGTATTGCCTGTCTGCTGCTTCATATACCTATGCTATGATACTATTATCTGTCTTGCAGATCACTATCTTCAGTCAGTCCAGTATTTTATAAATGTCATTTTTCTACTTTTTTAATATTAAAAAATATTAAAAGTTGTCCCTTTTTCCCATACATCATACACAACAAAACAAAGTAGACGTTATTCTGCTTGAGCAGTGTTCCTATTGAAAATAAGCTGCTTTGGGCTGTATTCTGGGCCTATGCTGTGCTAATGCATTAGCTCCTGATGTTGTCAGGAATTCTGCAACCAATGAAGCCATCATGTGCCTTGAGATCTGCCCAATACTGGAACTTTTTAAGTGCAATTTATCTCCTTACACAGCGTAATGAAGTTTTACTTCTGCACAGATTCACTTTTGAAACTTAAATTTCGGCACAATTTTGTGCTTACTAAATGGGTGAAAAACTTCCCTTCTGTAGTCAAAATATTAAATCTTCCTTAGTTCAGTATACCTTATTCTTGACAAACTTGGTAGGGATTTGACTGAATGTAGGACTAAGGAAGCCACAACCTAGGATAACTCAAGGATCCTTATTTGCCTTAATATACAAGAATACATAGGTGGTAGGTGCATATAAAAATGTCTCACATTCCTTGTCTACTTCCCCAACTAATGTAAATGACTCCATTTAGGGAACATTAATTTTCTGGAACTACTAAGTTGGCTCAGGAGATGATCATTTTTCCTGTCTTGTTTTTGTGAGTGTTGATTAGGCTAGTTATTCTCTTTGGTAAGACACCTTTTTAGACTTTAAAGTACTCTGCTGAAGGTTATTTGTGAAATAAGCTTTTCATAAATTAGAAGAAATTGGCTCTGATTTTGTCTCCCTCACATAGAAGGGTTGGTAATGTTGCATGATACCAGTTCTCAGCAGCAGCATAAATGAATTAGCAAGGATTTTCAGTGCCAGAAAAACATTAAGATTTCCAGGGCTGCCGCGTTACTAGAATAAAAGTACAGGGCTGCTTCAAGAGTAATGCCTCCTATTTTATTATGTCAGCCCATGACATCAGAGGCAGATGTTCGTGCTATGGCGGTAGAGGCTGAACCTTCCCACCAGTATTCCATTACATGTTGTTGCCATGTGACAGGTGGCAGTAGAGGGGCAGTCTGACAAAATGGCATCTGATATGGAAGTATGTATGAAGCAAAGGTGTGTCACTGAATTCCTCCATGTGAGAAAGTGGCACCCACTGGCATTCATCAATGCTTGCTGAACGTTTCTGGAGACTAATTAGTGGATATGAGCACAGTGATGCAAAGTGTGGTACATTTCAGCAGTGGTGACAGTGACAGTGGATTACTTCCACTGGTACAGCTCTCCACAAGTGTGGCATGCAGGCTTTTGTTCATTGCTGGTGAAAATGCATAGCTAATGGTGATGACTGTATTGCAAAAATAGTGTTTTGTAGCTGAGAATTTGCTTTATCAAATAGCATTATTGTACTCTGTATCTCCTGTTGTTTCCGTGGAAATAAATAATAGGCATTACTTCTGGAGTGACCTGCCTATTTTTGAGTCCAGCTGGAGAAATTCTTCTGTTGTGACACTGTCCAAAAATGGGGCATTTTTTGCATAATTTCAAACATCTTTTTAGAAACTGAAAATGGAATTTGAATATTGGTTTTTCATCCAGCTTTGAAAAAATAATTGTGAGTAAAATAAATAATGGCTTCTAAATAATAAGATTTGAAATGAAACTGTTGCTACACATTTCTAATTCTGTCATTTAAATACGATCATTAAAAGATAGAGCCTAGGTTTGTTTTTTTCAAAAACCAGTAAAAAAAAATAGTAAATTACTTCTATCTGAGTATTATTTTGAAAGGAATTCACGTATAGTAATGAAATTTCTGGACTGACTTTCTGTAGATGTTTAATTGCTTGAAAAAGTTCACCTTCACTAATATATGGGGAAAATGAATTGGAAACTTTAACGTAGCATAATTCTTGTTGGAAGTGCTTACATTCTAATCCATTTGAAGAAATCTGGCTCACTATTTTTCATGAAAGAACCAAATCAATTAGGTAAGTAACATGAAAATTCTTTTTCACTTCTACTTATAGCTTACACTTAATAGCATACTATAAAAAATGACAACAAATATTGCGTGGGAAGTGGGAAAATCAGGAGTTCAGATTGAGCCAGACAATACTGTGTATCTTTATGGGTTTTCAATATTTAATTCTGGGTTTTGTAGGTGTTTTAAAACACAATTTCCTTTCTCACAAATGAGCTGTGCTTCCTAATTACTGCTGTAAAAATTAATCAGTGTAACAATACAGGAGTATTGTTAGCATGTTAGCATATTGTTGAGCATGTAGCCTCGATTATTGACTGTTGTGTTAGCCACTGCACTAGTTCACAAGACAGATCACAGATACATACAGATGACGGCTCACATCCTACAGATAGATTTGTACAAGTGGAAAATGGTGAAATCAGTTGATCTGGATGACATTTTAAAATAGCCAGGATGTTATTCAGATTTTTTAGTCCAAAAGCCTTGAAGTCAAATGTCTAAAACTTTGTTTGCAGTTATGTTCACTAAAATTTTTTGCATATCCAACCACAGGGCCAAAAACTGAGGAGTACAGCAGTCAGTCAATGATAAATGGTGAGGTAAACAAGTAGTAACAAACTTTCTTAGCTTTTCACTGAAAAATAGTGATGAAATAAATATTCCAGTACTCCATAGCAGCACTCAGCTATCTTAACTCCGTGAATCAAGATCCAGTTATTAAGGATGTAGGCAATGCCAGTTCAATTCCCCGCACCTCTATGAATAGTTGTTGCACCAGCAAGAATGCACATTCCAACTTGTGGCACAGGCAGGAGTTCAGACTCTGACACCTCCATTCAGATTCGTCCTCTGCACTGAATCAAACAGCAGAGAAAACATGGTAAATAATAACATTATTAAAACTTCATCATAAAACATATGTGCAAAGGAGTGAAACTGGAATATCACAGATAGCATTTAATTCTGCTTTCCCTAAGTCCTGTGTTCTTGGGTTTGATTTTTATTTTTTCAATTTAATGGATTATGTTACCTGAGAGTGCTAATTTTTTTTTTTTTATAATTTAGGTTTATGGAGGTGCTTGAACCCAAAATTGTTTAAAAGATTTCCTCTCCAGGAATTCCTGGTGTGTAGCTCAGGAGAGCTTGTAGCAAATCATGGAGCTGTTGGAGGGAGAAGTTTCATCTCTTTTACATCAACTTCTGCTTTCATTGGCAGCAGCAAGGACAAGGAGATAGAAAACACCCAGGACAATTTGTGGGGAAGGAATAACAGGGATCACATAAGTGAGAATAAGAATTAGAAGATTCCTGATTTGCAAGGATTGAGTTTGAAAGCTCATACTCTTTGTGGGAAAGTGAGAGAGGAAGGAGTGAATACTACTCTGAAAAAATCAAGGTTGGTAAAGGGAATCCTGAAGAAAAGTGGGGTGTTTGTGAAGGGGCAAAGCATTCCACCTCTTTCTCCACAAAGCCGAATTTTGGAGATATCCTCCATTGCACATTCCCTGACTGACACGTAGGTCATTACCTTACAGCTACTGAGTACTGTGACCGTCCCTTTGAGTGCTTTTAGCCAACAGGCAGCCTGAGATAATACACATTATCTCAGATCTTAATGAAACAAATGTATGAGAATGTGCTTCATCTCAGTGATGGGCTAAGACCATTTTTCTTCACTGCCAGTGAGGCTCAGCTGGACTGGGGCAACGTGCTCAATTGTGATCATTTAGCCTGAAATATCCCATGAAGACCTGAGCGAGACAAGCAGGGCAGAACCATGACTGGCAAAGGGAAAGATCACCTGGCAGAACTCCAGCAGGAAAAGAGACTCCTCTTCTACATGGTGGAGCTCAGCTTGGCTACAGATTGCCCACCCTATGTCACAGTTCAGTGGAGAGGTAGATGACAGATTGGGTGAACCATCTATGCTTGCCAGAGCAGAAGAAAGAGATCCCTGCAGTGAGATTCAGGCATTGAAGTGAGAGCCATGGACAGGGCTGCCCCCATCAGCTCAGGCTGCCCAGGGCCCCATCCAACCTGGCCTTGAATGCCTCCAGGTATGGGGCACCACAGCTTCTGTGGGTAGCCTGTGCCAGTGTTTCACCACCCTCTGAGTAGAGAATTTCTTCCTAACAGATAACCTAAATTTCTCCTCTTTTAGTTTAAAGCCATTCCTTCTATCCGTCCTATCACTGTCAGATCATGTAAAAAGTTGGTCCACCTCCTGCTCATAAGATTTATATGTAAAGCAAATTTGTCCCTCTCTTTCACTTTTGAATTTTTATATCTCCCACTTGAAAACATGTTCAAGAAAGAAAGGAGAAATAAGCTTTTCTTTGGTTAACAAAATGAAAGTGAAGCCCTGCAAGTGAATGCCACCTTTTATTCCTTTTCATGTTATCATCTAAAGAACCATCCTAATGCTGTGATGGCACAGCATCTTGACGTTCTGACATGAGTGAAGAAATTCAGCAGGAGATATTTACTAGTAAAAGATGGCTCAAACTACAGAGTTTCCTGACAGCAGGCTGCACATTACAGTTAATCAGAATTTACTTTTGTTGATCTTGATTCTAATCAGAGATAGGCAGACATCATGTACATACCTTGAGAAAATCCCCTGCTGCACCGACGATGCTGATGCATTAAGCTGGTCCTCTAAATGCTGAATGAAGCATGTCATGTTCTGTGTGAGAGATTAGAACAGAGAGCCTAAATTTATTGTTGTATCTGTTCCCTTTATCACAAATCTCGTATTTAAGCTTTCTGAATAGATACACAAGGCAACTGTCATTCTTTATCTGTAAATGCATTTCTGGGAGGCTAAACATCACCTGAATAATTATAAAACAACAGTTGTATAAGCCTGCAAATTACACGGAGTAAAATGTTCTTGTGTCTGATTAATAAGCCCAGTGTTCACTAACAGAATCCACTGAGATGTCCCAGGCACAGACACTGCAACGTAGCTCTGAGCTACAACTTAACATTCACTCTGAGAAACAGCATGCAATTCACCAGCATGCCTGAACTCACAGCAGCAGCATCTCGCCACTTACTTTCTCTAATTCACAGGCTGTAAACTGTGCTCTGCTTACAATAAATTGTACAAGAAAACCACCAGTGACGCACATATTTCTGCTGGAAATTACTACACAGATGCTGGGTAAGCCTGTGGCTGCTTTACAAGATACCAACCTTGCTGACTCTGAGTTTTCCCAACAGGACTACCTGGAAGATAGAGATACAACTTTGGCTCTACTCTTAAAGATAATCAGAAAGGGATTTGTTCAATAGGTGAAATCCAATCTCCTTGAGAATCTTTCTGTCACAATAGTATAGATGTTTATTGGTGTTAGTGCTAACCTGACATGGTGCAGGTATGACTGATCTGTTCATCTACTGCTCATACAAGACAATGTGCTGGGATCAAAGTTTGAGATAAGTTCTTGGTGCTTCATTTTCCCTGTAGGCCAGGTGATACTGGAAGCATGCCAAGGACATAGTTGGAAGGCCTGGCAATGAAACATCTTTTTTTTTCTTACCCACTAGGCACGGCTTTTTGTACTAGGCATGTCTTTCAATTCAGTGGAGCTTTGGTAGTGATGTTCTACAGCCTGTCCCTGCCATATTTCTTTGTGACTCCATTGACCTTAAAGGCAAAAGATTAGCATAAGAAAAGAAAGAATTGCAAAAATATTTTTTCAGGTAAAAGGAAGCCTGAGTGTCTCAGGAAAGTTGAATTCATAATTCCCAAGACGAAACATGATGAGGATATTCCTGCTTCTCTGTGCCCTGTTTCTTAAACAAGTTTGGAGTTCACTCTGTTGTTCCCTGATGCTATTTCAGTAGGCATATGGCATTAAGAAAAAAAGCCCTGTTTCTAATGTTAATTATTTGGAGAAGATAAAGTTTTCGTAACAAACTTCAGTTATTATGTAGATCATCCAAAAGCAATGCCTCTTATTTATTCCCATGGAAATTACAAGTACAATGACACTATTTGATAAATCAAATTCTCAGGTACAAAACACTATTTTTTGGCATTCTCACCACCACTAGCTATGCATTTTTGCCAGCAGTGAACAAAAGTCTGCATGCCACACTTGTAAAGATCTGTACCAGTGGAAGTGCTCTTCCGTCGCTGTCACCACTGCTGAAATGTACCACACTTTGCATCACTGTGCTCATATCCACTAGTTAGTCTCCAGAAACGTTCAGCAAGCATTGATGAATATCAGTGGGTGCCACTTTCTCACATGGAGGAATTCAGTGACACACCTTTGCTTCAAATGCACTTCCATGTCAGATGCCGTTCTGTCAGATTACCCCTCTGCTGCCATCTGTCTCACAGCAGCAACATGTAATGGAATATTGGTGGGAAGGTTCAACCTCTACTGCCATACCACCAACATCCGCTTCTGATGTCGTGGGATGATATAATAAAACAGGAGGCGCTACTTTCTGAACAGCCCTGTAGTGTGCTGAATAGCCACTATACTGATTTCATAAGAATTATCATACTTAGTACAGGAAGTGAGTATTCTTGATATAGTATGAACCCTCTGCCACAATGAGAGCGTAAGCTTAAAATATTTTTATCCTGTCTTGTCTCTCAAAGATTTTGAGTTTATATTACTTCATTTTTTCCTCATGACAAACAGCACTGAGGAGCCTATTCACTAAGAAATTACAGACCTCATTTCATGAACAAAAGCCTCTAGGCGTTACAGACCAATTTTCAGTGCTGGGTGTTCACAATGATGAGACTGCACTGAGTGCTGGATAGATATAAAGATGGAACTCCAACTTCATTCCCCAGAAGCCCAAGGAAAAATCAGAGCTTCATGGTTTATACTTATACAATCAATGCAGGCAGCAATATCTGGCTTTTTTCATGGGTTGTTATTGTGGGTGGGAAGGCTCAACTCTGCTTTTTCACACTTGTTTCTTTACTTTCTATTGCATCTTTGCTGTGGTGGTTCATGGAGAGAACTGCACTGACAAGTAACAGTGACTGCAACCGTGACTGGCTCTTGCACTGATTAGACCAGGAGAGGGAAGTATCTAGCTGTCTTATGACCCATCATTAGTATGTACATTTGAGGAAATTGTGTTCTGCTCCTGAACATTCCTTGAGGAAATAAAGACTAAAATTGTTAAGTAAATTATTCACTGCATATCATTCTCTCAGTTCCATTTGCTATTCTGAGATTTCTGCTATATCTAGGCAACCTAAACCAGACAGAGTATAGGCATGAACATAAAAGCAAAGGGTACATTATAGAAGCCCTATGTGAATTGAAATAAATAGCCTAACACACTTTGGAATTGCTTAGCATAAGGGAAAGCAATGTAAGGTATCTAAGTCTCCATTTAAACTTGGGCCAGATTTCTGTGATGGACTGATACAGAATTTTCATCTTGTTTGCTTTTTGGCTACTGTGCTAAACTCTTTATTCTAATTTTGCTTTACTTTTTGGTAATACAAAAATAATCAAATACTGAAAGGATGAGCTTACAGTGTAGTCTGTAGGTAGTTTCTTCTTTCAAGGTAAGGTAACTGGATGGAGCCAGTGAGGACTTTGACACTATTGTGGCATTTGATACTGTGTGGGTGGAAGACACATAAAGCACTCGAGTATCCAGGACTATTTATCATGGACCACTCATTAAAACTGAATAATGATAATAATAATAAGCTATAACGTATATTGCCTTTTATAAAAGGAATCATTCTCATGGGGTCATCTTAATTACTAAGTGGAACACTTTTCTTCCCATTGGACTTTGCAGAGTGGAGAGCAGCATTACCTGGGTATTTCAGGATGGTGGACTCAAATCTGAGCCCAATAAAATTAATCTTCAAAACTTCTATTGATTTTGCTGCAGTTTGGATCAGGTCCAAAGACTAGCAAGGAAATGGAATAAGTTATGTGCAATCATGTCCAATAGAAAATTAGGTACGAGAATTTTAATTGCTATTTTACGTAGGTATTCATTCCTCTTCGAAAATACATTTTGAAATACAGAGAATACAAGCACCAAGCTTTTTATTATTTTTTAATAGAGAAGAGCCCTCTTTGAAATGTATTGGTTAACTTAGTGTTATATATTTGGGTTTTTTTCACTTAGTTACTTTTTAAAACTAGTGTGGGTCAACCTTCCAAGGGCAAGAACATAATCAGGTCAGCTTTCAAGCTGCTATAATTTTTCTGATATGTGGATGAGGAAAGGAAATAGATATGGGTGGGCACTATATCTCTTGAAATGGCCTCTTTCTTCCTGTTTAACAATAAATATTCTACAGAAAGGAAGCTCATATATTACTCTTCAGACGAGTTCCCATTTTATTAATCATGAAGATTTTAATAGTGGCCTGAGACAGGAAATCACATTCTAATGATCTGCACAGTCTTATTTAATCCTCAGGTTTGGATCAGATAAAAAAGAAAAGCAATATACTGCAATGTACAGCTATGTAGATAAATAATAGGGTTTAATTACTGTAAAACATACGCACAGCATTTTTAATAACATATGGCTTTACTGAATTACTAAGGCTGATTAAATACCAATGGTAAAACCTCCTTAGGGTTAGAAACTTAAATAGACTTTCCAAGTGCTGTTATCAGATATATGAGAGAAAAATATACCTTAGAGTTCATCGGTTTTATTAACAATTAATTATTATTAATAATAATAATGATGAATTATATATCCCTTGGAGTTTATAATAATTATTAATAATCAATATTTAATTAATAATAATGCTGATGAACTCTGAGGAATGTCATATTGATATGAGGGATATCATATTGATAATAAAATTCAGCTCTATACAGAAGGAATGTATTTCTAATTAAAATGTGAAGTAAAATATTTTGGGTGCTGGGCTAAGGTTCAATATATATACAGAAAAAACAGGGCTTTACCAGGATGTGTGCACTGAGTGTTTGGATCCACAAGGATTTGTGAATTGCTATCTGATGGAAGACATTTTCACAGGCTTGCTAAAAGAGGTTTTAACTGCAAAATGTATGAGGAAATCACTTCAAATAGATTTTCTTGAAAACCATTTTTTTTTTCTGAAAAAATGTCAGAAATTTTTGAAAAATATATATTTTTTACCTAATTCTTCTTCACTTTTTCAGCTCTGCAACTTACTTAGAAATAGTTTTCTTTGTTCATCTGCAGCATTGAAACTCTGTGGGTGGCTCAAATGTTTTAAGTTTGAAATTTGCCTGAATCTTCAATAAAAAGGCAGTAGGTTTTTTTCATAGTTTCAGATTTTGTACTCCATGATTCACAACAAAATAGTTTTACTTAGGCTACTCAATACTTGTTTGATTGAATTTGGCAAATAATATCAAACAAGATGAAGCAATCAGAGCTCACTTAGTACCTCTACTTTCATTGTAGCCTCTCTGCTGTAAACCTCCTGCTAGAGTTGTTCCTTCTCCCTTCTACTTTTCACCTAATAAGTGACAGCAGAGAACTTAAAAAGCTATTTCAGGATGTCCAAATTCTCTGATGAAAGGCAAAAAATTATTTGACCATGGAAAAGAAGATGGCTTTAAAAATTTTCTCTCCCACATAGTGGTCTTTAATCTCACTGCATTTATTGAATGGCTGTAGAGCAGTGAGTGGGAGGCACTAGGGACCAGCTGGACCATGTGTCACAGCACAGCACACACCTGCTGGGGAATAAAATCCTTGGATGCTCATGAGTGCAGCACTCCTTCACATTCCAGTTTCAGCACAGGTTGAAATGAAGGGTGCTGCTGAGTGCCATGTAGATGAGTGCCATGAGGTTGAGTGGGGTAAATGAGAGGGGAAAAGAGACTGATTTCTCGAGGTTGTGCAAAGTCTTCCGGAGGTCTGATGGTGACATAAAGGAGAATACATATTAAAGAGTTTCTCACTCTGCACTTTGTTCTCGTTTTCAACTCATCTCTAGCGCACCTCTCTCTCCGCAGTCACTTCCTCCTTTCCTTCCTCACTCCCTCCCCAAACTGCTTTTTCAACTTGCTTGCCCTTTTTACAAAGCAGCTGCACAGTCACATCCTGACTGAACAAGGAACTGCAGTAAGCGGTGTACCCTTGTGCAGTACGCGTTGTTATCTTTGTTAAGTTGCAAGCTTGTAGACTTTGCACATCAGTCAGACAATCTTAAATTTAAAATGTTGAAGAGAAAACCATCTAATGTGTCTGATAAGGAGAAAAGTCAAAAACCGAAGGTAAGAATGTTTAATTTTTATTGCCAGTGAATTATAACAGGAATTCCTAAAAGGAGTGCTTAGGTACTTGAAAGGCCCAGGTCTGGTTGTAATGCAGTGGAATAATTCCTAAGATTTTGCAGCTTCTACAGAAAATATGAAGTTGAAAAATAAGACCTTGAATGCTTCAGGATTTCCTCAGCACTCTTTCAGTGGTATAACTTCAACAATCTATTTTTATATACTCACTTTATAAATGTAACGGTCCAATCCAAGAAATCATTACAAAGCTGCTATAGTATTGTTGAAGAGCCTTGCTACTGGAATTTGTTGTTGCATGTTCTTCATCAGTCTTTTATCAGAGACACTCACAAAAATTTCCTCTATTCCCTGAACATATGACAAACTGATGCTATCCCAAGAAATACAGTAAGAAATAGTTTACTGATCCTTCTCGTCTTTGTTTGGGAGCACACCTTGCAGTGCGACATCTGTATCCTAAGAAACTATTCCAGGCAGTTCTTTAGAAGGAATGTCATTTGGTTTTACATGACATTGGCTTTTATGTGTCCACTTGCAGTTTTAGATTGATTTGTTAACAATTAATGTTTTAGGTGGTTTTTTTTCATGGATTTGAAACGTACTTTAATTAGTTTCTCCATAGATTCACATGTTTTTTAAGCATTAGGCTTGTTTACGTGGTATGTATTGTCTTCTGTTCATGTCTTAAAGGCAGGGAAGAAGTATTGTTAATATCTAGCTACATTATGGGTCAGGTGAAAAGATCAAAATAGACCCTGTAGATGAGCGTTGTTTTCCTGCCCACTGAATACTTGCAAAATTAAGTTTTGGTTACTCTTCCAGAATAACATCTTCCTTAACGAATGGTATGATTTGAGGGACATGGTTTAGTAGGCATGGTGGTGATTAATTGATGATTGGACTAGATAATCTTAGAGGTCTTTTCCAACCTTAATGATTCTATGATTTATTTTTTTTCCTTTCACACAACTGGTTATTCATTCATGAATTCACTGCATGCTACTAAAGTGCTAGTGTTATGGCTTCTCAAATCTGTGAATCTATGTGAATATAAAGTCTGTGAATATGGTTTATATATATATATACATATTGATTCACTGTGTGTATGAAGCAGGGATAAAAAGAGTCTAAACACTTGACTGATTGTCAGACTTGCATGATTTTGCTGCACTGACTTAGACTTCTTGTAAATTTTTATGCAAAAAATGCAAAGTTTTGGTGAAGCAGATCAGGATTTCTTTCTGCCTTAGTAATGTACTTTGAAACACTTCACCTACTGTAGTCGCATTTTTGCACAGAATTCTGTACACTTTCCACAATTACAATCTTTTGCTGAATGTGCTATTCACAGAAATGTCATGGAAGGAGACAGTTTCCCCCTCCCATAGATGAGAAATTTAAGTTTTTTGCAGCATGTTTTGAAATATGCACTGTGCAAGCAATGCAAATACCTAACTTGCTCAATACAGAATTGAGTAACATAGGGTGCAAGTCTTCACCTCCAAACAGAAATTACAAAATTTCACAAGTGGTGACCCTGGATGGTTTCCTGGCTACCACTGTTCTGCGTAGGCAGTATTTGACGTCTTCTTGTACGCACAGGGAGGGATGTCATCATCAGTGTGGAGGTCTTGGGCTGTCTCACCTCATCTTTAGGTGGCTGTTTCTGGATATAATAAAGGAGAAAGTCATCAGTCTAGATTATTCAGTGAAAATCTGTATTGCTGCCAGAGACCTGCGAACAGAACAACCAAAATATCTTTTTAGGCAGCTGAGTTTTGCAGATAGTGACCATTGGTCTGTATCCCATTTGTGGGAAGTTCTGTGTATTATTCAAGTGTTACACCTAGATTTTATTTTTAATCCTCCTGTTTTTATTGTTTTCTAATGTGAAATTACTTAATGCCCATGAAGAGTATCTGGCATACGGTTATGCCCTTTGATAAAGATGGAAGAATACCATGTAAAGCTGATGCTGAAACCTTTCCCCAGTCAATTCGCTGTCCCTGTACAAAGCCACTGCTAGTGGTGGAAAGGTGGCCAGTGAAACAATACAGATTCTCAGTATTTAACTGCCTGTTCTGTGTGTGCAATGCATTTGCTTTATTATTGTGTTGCTTCAGAGACTTCTGCAGATGTGTTAGGTGCTACATAGGCAAAACGAAACATCTTGAAACTCTTGGTGTTTATTATTAAAACTTTGATACCTGTCCACTGCCATGAAGAACTGGTGTTGCAATTTTTCCTTACACAGGAAGGATTTCTGTAGCACCGCAATCGTGCTCATAATTTCTATGCACATCTTGCAGCTTTTGTGTATGCGTGTTTGTGCATATAGCTACTATATGATTTGTATGTAGCAGAAACTAAATAAATATTCATTTGTGAGCAAAAAAAATCTACACCACTTGTCATGCCAGAGAAAATGGGGAGAAAAATGTTTTCAAAAGAGGCACCAGAAGGATTGTGATCCTTTGCTGACGTTTGTCCTTGTAGTTCCATGTACTGCTATGGGCCTGCACACACACATTTTACAGAAGCTGAGGGCCCAGGTAGCTGAATTATAAAGGAGAAGTACCAAGGCTTAAAAATACTCAGTCTAAAATAGAAGAAATTCAACCTTATCAAAGGGCTAAGCTCTCTATTTCAAGCCAGTCCTCTCCCTAACCCACCTCTGTCTGTCCAGGTCCTGAAATGACTTTATATCATGGTGCAGGCTGAGCGCTTCCCGTCGGCCCATCCACCACAGCTCTCTCTTGGTCCTTCACTTCGGCCCTCACTGTCCTTTTCCATCAGCTGAGATGTGACTTGGTTTATATGGTGCGGCCCTCTGGGCTACACAGTTTCCAGTGGGCAGCTGAGGTCATGCACACAAGGTCGAGCACCCAGCCTTGCAGTCGGTGCCCACATTGATAGCTGGAGTGCTGTGGGCAGAGCAGAGTATATTCCTTCTGCACTGTTGCAGCATAGATAGGAGAGAGCTTCAGCAACACATTGCTGACAGATATGTTTCAGCCAGAGCTTGGTACAGCCTGCCCCGGAGTGCTCACAGAGTGGGGGAGAGAAGAGTGGCTCGCTCAGAAGATGTCAAGGACCCCTAACATCACCTGGATTGTATTTTCACTGCCCTTATGGCACTACAGATCTCTGTGCATCTGGGGAATAGCACAAAGCAGGTTTAGAAAAACGGTAGGAAAAACATTCAGAGAAATTAAATATGGTCTCTCTGATGTGCTTCAGGCAGCACCATACAAATAGTGCTAAAAAAAAAAAAAAAAAAAAAACATTTTGCAGCAAGGGTGCATTCCACTTTGCGCTGTTTAACACTTTTGACCAGGTGTAAACGAGACTGAAAAGTGTAAATAATCTGTAAAACATCCCTGCACTACACCGAGCACTTCACACAATGTAACGTTCTGGGCAGCAGGTTTTCTTTTGTCTCTTTCAAATTCCTGCACACACTGAAAACTTGAGAACTGCCTGATGATTCTTGGCTTTACTTCAAGCTGAAGCAAAAAAGATTTTATGCCTTTTTTTTTCTGGCTTGACTGAAGAAAGTCTGGTGTCATTATTTTACATGACAGATGATCTATGTTTATGCTAAAGGTTTGAGACGTTTTTGTTTCCTTATTCCACTTTCAAATGTGCTTGATGCTTGGAACTCAGCTTACTTCTGGTGTAAGACAATTCAGGGTCAATGCTTGTGCATTTTGTTTAGGCAAAAATATGTCCAAGCTTCTAATTAAATCAATAATCTCTTACTGATGTGATAAACTATTATTTTCAGCCTCATAAGAAATTAGTGGCAAATCCAGTGGAAGGCAATTTTTACTTCCATTGTGTTTACACACATTACAATTTAAATGTGTGAACTGCACACATTTGCTGTGCAACCTTATTCCCTAGTAGTATTTCATATCATTAATTTTCCTTTTTATAAGCTTCACACAAAACCTTGCCTCCACAGAAATCCATGCACATTTTGGCCATAGACTTAATGAGGCCCGGATTTCCCTTTTGTATATATTCGTCACAGGAAGCCTGATCCCCAAAACACGTAAATGAATAAATTAGCTGTGATCCTATTGATTTCTATGGGCTTTGTAATCTAAGTCATGTTTATCACTTGCCTGTGTTTGGAATCTGTAGTGCAGGCAGATGCTATAAGCAAGTTTTTCAGTGCAGTTTTCTGAGACGATGGCTTGTGCAGTACTCTGTACTGGGAAATACTTGAAGAGAAAATAGGAGATAGGTACAGCAAATCTAAAAGCCAAAAATAATTCAGTGTATAATTATATCTTTTGTAGGACAAGATCTGCAGTGAATAGATTGCTCATTGCTAATGAATATTAACTAGGTTTTATCTTTGAGTGGTAAAAGCTGAAGGTTTTAATTTTATTTCAAAGGTAAGGACGGGCAGAGTTCTGAAAATATAGCAAGTTTAAAATTCTTTTCTTTCTCCCCGAAATTTGGAGTGTATAATAAATGAACCACTGCTAATGTCACAGATGCTAATTTTCACAGCCATGACTGAAGTGATGTTCGTTTCCATTTGCATTTCATTCTAACAATGATGCGAGGCGATAAGCTGTTTTCACCATACTGCCCGCTGTGCAAATTTATGCTCATAGGCAAAGATGACACGTAGCTCTGTCATTAAAGGTCTTTACTCCATTGCCTCTTGAAGAAGGAGTGTTTGTCAAAATCCATTTTAACATCGTTAAATAAGCAGAAGCAGATGACAACATCTGGGGAGTAGTTTTAAGAATCTGGTTTGTAGTGGAAATACCTGTGGGCCTTTCTCAGGAAGTGTTCAGAGAAAGAAAAAATGATATGGTTATAACCATGTATGAGCAGATGGGGAAAAAGGGATTGCAGGTGACACGTCAGAAGGTGTTTCCTGTCTCCCTCAGACTTCAGAAAAACAAGAACAAGGTTAGAGTTAACCTTGGGGTATTTTTCTTGCACGAGTGGAAAGTTCTGCAACCATATTGCAGCTCCTCTCGTAACTGTTTTCTTTTTTTCCTTCTTTATATCCACATTTTATTTCTAACGATTGATTATCAGGAAAAAAGAAAAATCTTTTCCCTTTGCTCAGACATGGAAAGCTTTTTTTCAGACCTTTTCTGTCCTAACATACACATTAGCATATCTCTTCTAATAAGAGTTTGAAATTCCTGGAATTTGATTTTCTCACTAAACATTAAGTAAGGGTCCAAGGTCCTTGTGGTGAAACAAAAGCCATCTCTCTCCTCTTTCCCAGGAGGCTGATTAGGATATACAGACCATATTTTGATGCTCAGATCAACATAAAGGTTCCTTTAGGACTCATGCAATTATTGAGTAGCTCTCATATAAAATAATACACCTATAATGTGAAATTTGCTTATAGTGAAAAATACTATAAATTCTTTCTTTTTTTTTTCTTTTTCTTTTTTTTTTTTTTTTCCCACAACCAAGCAATAGCATTTTAAGAAGCTTGTCCAAATTTAATTCTCCACACATTCCTGGAAACTCAACTCAATCACAACAGCTGTGACTGTACTCTCTGATAAGTGTGGTGGGACAAACACCAAGGTGATATAAATCAGTATTAGTTCCCTTCTAATTCTATAATTATCTTTATTGAGCATTTGATTGCTTCAGTACTGTGTTTCTAGGAATCACAAAGTACTCAAATGAAACACTGGCCAGGATACCCATCATTGCTTGTAAAAAGCAGTAGCTGTGTAAGGGCAGGATAGAGGATGTGGCCTAAAGTTCTTTGTAGATTTCAACACTTCTAGTAATCTGTGTTTTGTATAAGTCCACACTGAAATAATTGTAAAGCTGCAGGTGTGAGCCATTTGTGGGTGGCTACAAACACTTAAACCAGAAGAATCAACCCCTTGCTATGCAAATCTCTGGCAATACAGAATCACAGAAACATCAAGGTTGGAAAAGACCTACAAGATCATCCAGTCCAACCATCCACCTATCACCAATAGTTCTCACTAAAAGAGTTCTCACCCACTCCAGGAAATGAAAATAAAAGTCTTCTGGGCCTCTGAAATCACAATATCCCTTAACTTTTATCTTCTGAAAGCTTATAAGAGTGACGCTGGATTTGTTTCGGTAGTTAGAAATAGTTTTACTCATTTCCACAAATTAGCAATGTCAGTGGTTTTGCTCTGGTCATTTTTCTGCTTGCTACCAATCTACAGATTATATATGCTCTGAATATTTAGCAAGTCACATGTCCTCAGAACCATCATAATGGAAACCTTTGCTTGTACTTCAGTGAAGGAAGGAATTTGTGTGCATTTGTTTTGGTATTCCAGAGGAAGATGAAAGATCTCTTACCTTTTTCCCAAGTGAAATCTTTCCTGTATTTGCTTGCTCATGCAATTCTAGCTGTTTATATCTTATTATACTGGCACAGTGGACGTGCATAGTCTTCCTTCTTATTTTTTTTTTTTCCTCAAACTTGAGGCTGAAGTTCCAGTCCTGAAAATGTCTGGAGATTTTGAACTGCTTCTGTGAAGCTGCTTCTTTGACTATATGTATTATATACACCATAGCGTCACTTTTTATTTGGTTTATTCCATGGATGCACAAAAAATTGGATGATTTCACTTGTTTTCAGACTTCAGGCTGCTTAGTTTCCAGTCCTAAGATCTACTGACTTCTTTCTGGTTTGCTGAATGTCAGCAGTGAAAGATCTTTCATCACTAGCTTTGAGGCCCACAAGAAAGCACTTCCCTGAGAAAAAGATCTAGTGATCCATCTAATGTTTGCACCTTTAGATCTTTTGACTGGAGTCTTAGCCCTTTTCCTACCCTTTTATGTCTTAATCTCTTGTCTTCACAACAACAACCAAGTAACCCCACACTTGATTTCCATGAGATGCTAAAAGTACTAATAACAGTACTATAGGAAGTGGTGAGCTCCTCTACTTGGTCATGCTGATTACATCCAGAAGGTGTGGTAAGTTGGCTGTGCCTTTGGGTATGTTGACAGACAAGCAAGAGCTGGGGCCGATACTATATTAGCTTAGGTTTTCCCACTGGATTTCTAATGGCTTCTTCAGGGATAACAAAAGCTCTGTAGGAGCATTGCTTGACGAGAAAAGCATGGAAAAGCTATGGTGCTGTCTCATATTTTCCCTCTGCTGTTGTGTTTAAGATTGAGATGGATCTTTGTAACTGTCAGCCTGCAGTAATAAGATAAAGAAATCAGCTTTGCTTTGGCAGCACAGCCAAACACAGATGCGTGAAGATGAGATGACAAAGTAAGCAGGACAGCTGAATGAGTTTACAAAGCTTGACTCTCTGCTACCTTCACCTGTGCAAAAAGGATTTTGAGTATTACCACTCATGAACTGCTTTCATTTTCCACAGCTGCACTATTTCTCTCATTCTTCTGTGTGTCTGCCTCCTTTTAAAGATCATATGTTAACTCCAACGACTGCTTCACAAAACTGAAAAGGGGATATGGTTCAGTGATGTATGAACAGCTCAGAGACTGTGTAGTGAGTGCTTGAAATGACTGATAGTGACAGAGAGGTCATTCAGCTCTATCCAGAAGTACCTGGCAAGGCTCTGCTGATATTGTCTGTTGGTTGTATTTCCATGATTTTCTTTTTCTCTCTAACGGAGTTTATATTTACTTGATTACTCTTTCTTGCTAATTGTGTATACATGGGTAAAACATGTGAAAACTATTTGTTTCGGATTTTGGTTATTGTCCGAAGGAATGTAGAAAAGTAGACATTTCTACCATTCATGAAAGCTTACAGCCTTGTAGCTAATGCAATCCACTTTACAGTGATAGGCTAGATTTGCAGAGATTTCAAGCATAGCTTTGAATTTGGACTTCAAATAACCCCACAAAGCCTTTGCTGCTATCTGTGCCTTGGTTAGTATCTCTCAACTATGCATGGTTTTCCTGGAGGGTGCAGAAGCTTAGCCTTAATTTTGTCCCGTATCAGAATGAAAAGAAAAACAAAAAAAATCCAAATACCACTCCAAATGTTTGATGGATTGGTTTTTTATGTAATGAAATTTCAGTTTTCCACTGAGCTGTGCTCACAATCACCCAACTGCCAGATACACCCAACAGAGATAATCAAATAGAGAAAGGGGAATTGATGATACCAGATGAGTACTATTTGCCATAACCAGTGCTTGCAATGAGCTGTTGATTGCATTCATTCCTATCTGGCATTAAAATGACCTGAACAGAATCATGATACTATCTTGCCTTGAGAGACTAGACATTTTTACCCACCCCAGGACTGCAGTGGTAAAACTTACACTACAAAGAATACCCAGAATCTGCGTATCTCGTACACTAAGACAATGCTAAATCAATAGGAAAATCTGAGTTGGAAACAGTTTTTCAGCTTATTTACTCATTCAAAACAACAACAACAACAAAAGTATTGAATTTATTTATTTATACTCAAAATTCTAATAAGCATGCCACAGATTCCCAAGCATGTTGTCTGCAAGCTTGTCTAGTTCTTGAAGCCTGTGAGGCTGTAATGAAATGCTAATCGTACTTTATTCAAGTGGACAATAAAAATAACTTTGGCCAATTGATGGCAATAAGCCAACACTGGAGTTCAGCCTTCTGACAAGGGAGGTTATATGAAGGGAAAAAAAAATTGGTGACACTGGTCATCATTTTAAAAGAGTCAAAAGGTAACCCACTGTAATGAGAAAAGTCTTTTCTCTGATTTTAATTGTTCTCCAAGATAAAACTAATATAAATAAATGGACATATAGTTTTGATGAAACAGTAAAATTCACAGTGACTGATGATAGATACTACACTATGTTTTGCTTCTCCACTGCACTGCATCTCCATTAAGGTAATTTCAGCTAATCTCACTATGGGTTCATTAATCAAGTGTAGTCAGGATGTCTGAAGGGAGATAATGAGGGGGTAGAAGTTGACCTATTGTTGGGATCTTATTCTTCAGTAGTTAGTTTGTTTCTCATGTCTCATAATACATGTATACCGATAAATAAGTTCAAGTTGCAATTAGTGGTCTTAACAGATGACTAAAATATCTTTATTTACTTGCAAGTTTAGAATGATTCCGTAAACACATCAATTAACTTTGTGTTCTCCTTTACATTACATGCCTATACAAATTTCCAGCTGGCAGCATCAGTTGACAATGAAATGGAAAGAAGCTGGACCAGAAACATTTTAAAATTTCCCCCCTTTTAGTGAAAGGTGCAAGCATTGATGGAGCCTAACTGCCAAAGTCCTTAATCTTTTCCTCTAAGCGCTAGCATCCTAAATCCATACTGCAGTATCAGCAGTCTCTTAGTGACTTCCAGAATTTCTCCTCTAAAGAACCTAAGAAAAGATTTGTTCATTTTTTACTCATTTTTTACTCATTTAGGATTATATACTGTATATCTGCCTCACATAAAGCTGTCGCTATATTACTCAAAAAAAAAAAAAAAAAGTTTAGGTTCCAAGAGCCCAGTGGGGCTGGAGTCTGCTGAAGATGGGAATGTTTATAAGCTCTGTGATATTAACTGCAGCACTCAACCTCAGGTGACATAAAGCATGCAAAAAAGAACTTTCTGTCAGTTTTATTATTTCTAAAAAGGTTCCCCTTGAAAGAGAAGAGTGACCTTGCTCTGCTGAGCTGACATATGCCACTGAATTAATGGCTAAGCTTTGCTGTAGGGAAGCTTGCAGAAACATTACAACTCCAATGGCTGACTTTGCTGTGAACATTAATCAGAGGAACCAACATGATGTATCAAACACTCATTTAAAAGTAATAAAAACTAACTCCCTTTCCTCCCTCCCTGCCCCCCAAGTTTCTTAGAATTAGCTTATTGTTGGTCATTACCTGTTGTCAAGGGTAAGGCTGCAGGACTGCAGTAAAACTTGTACAAGGGCTTTCAAAAGTTTGCTTACTCTTCAAAAAAACAAATGAGCTTTCGGGATGGTCAGATTTAACCGTGACTTAGAGG
This sequence comes from Chrysolophus pictus, assembly GCA_037305975.1. Taxonomy (NCBI): domain Eukaryota; kingdom Metazoa; phylum Chordata; class Aves; order Galliformes; family Phasianidae; genus Chrysolophus; species Chrysolophus pictus. The sequence goes on from CM074576.1 coordinate 97,796,157, forward strand.
TCATTTTTTCATCTTGTTCCCCTTTGGAAGGTCATCTGAAGGAATTCTCCAACTGCAGGAGCTTTTGTGATCACTGCACATAGCAGACTCCTACCTCTGGGAGGGACACTGGCCAAGCACCCACCCCATGTTGTGTGCAGGACAGGCACAGGGCTCCCTAAGAGTTGGCTCCCTGAGTATTCCTCAGCTCCTCTTTTGGCAGTTATCTTTTCATCTTCTCCTAAAGCCCGTCTTGCAAACACACATGTGAGTAATTCCTCTCACAAGAGAAATCAAATGGAACCCTGCAAGGCCAGGGCCTGGATAATGCACAGCATTAATAAAATCATATTGTACATGGAAGTAGAGACGGGATTATATTATTACATTTTTTAAGGGATTACAGACCAAAGCCTGCCATGCTTACCCAGAGTTTAACCCCTCTTTGCTCAGACAGTGCTGCTCCCCTTTGCTGCAGTCAGGGTTTATGGAAGGTGGATTCCAGGCTTTGGTGTCTCTGCCCACATGCAAGTGAAAGGTAGAAAGGGATAATGGTGCAGGAGAGGCGCACATCATGCCAAGTCCTTAACTGTCACTTTCATAGTTCCTCTGAGTTTGTCACACATCCTTAACCTTCTTTTAAAGTCATTTTCTTTTCATGGTTTTGTGTGCCACTGAAAGTCACTTTTAATTAAATGTCATATAAATAATAAAGTCTTAATTACATAATTATTGGAGATACCCATGTGCACGCTCCTAGGGTTGGACAGCTTGCCAGCAGAGCACTTGAAGTGCCTTTTCTCAATGGGATCTGAGAGCGCTCTGCAGCAGTGCTGCTCGTTAACATGCAGGGCCTGTGTGCATTTAAAGGAAGATGCAGGCCCCTTCACTTCCCCTTGCACATTTTGCAAAACTTGGCTGCAAACAGACCATTCTTAGTGCTGCAATTGACGTTTCTTAAATTGCTTCCTCATTTTGTTCCTCACAAACTAGTTTCACCAGCAGAACTGGTGAAAATCACTCCTTTTTTGCTCAGCCCCTCTGTGCATCTTGCCCCTTCCCAAGGAAAACTTACAAGGACAGAGCTGACCCTGTCCAGAGAACAGTTGCACTCTTGTTTACCCTCATCAACAGCAGCTCAGCCCTAGTTCTGTGTCCCATACCCACATTCTCAGGACCCAGCCTCTGATATCACTGGAGAGCTGGTGTTTGGGTAGAAGCCCTGACAAATGGATCACCAGCTTTGGTGCACTGTCAGTTCAGGCTGGAGAGCCCAAGGCTGGTACCCATCAGAGGTCTTGATAAAACAGCCGCTTGGTGTTTGCTTCCAAGAGTGAAATGTGTTGACCTGGGAGAGCATTAAGTACGATTGATTTGTTATTTTATACAGATTTTATTTTCCAGTCATTTTCTGCCATTAAAATTAGGGTTTTTGCTCTGAAGTTCCAAGGTAGCAACCTTGCTCTAAGCCCGCTCTGCTCTCTTTTCTCCCCACCTCCACGCAGGAGCAGAATACCAGACCACATTAACAACCAGAGTCTTTTATGAAGTCGTTTTTAAGCCAGTTAAAAATGCCATTTCAGTAGATTGCCCTATTTGAGTTAGCAGGAACAAGCTGTATCTTTTTTATTGCTTTTGACTGGCCAAGTACAAGGTTTAGGCCATGTTTCGTGTTGACTATAAAGTTATATTAATAGCCTGGTTAGTGGTCAGATGTTCTATATGTGTAACTAATGTGTAAATAGGAAAGATGTCTGAGGTAGAGAGGTCATTATTTCTCTTTTTTTTACTTCTTTATTACACTTCTGAGTTACTAAATCTTGTATGCAAATTCCCATTCTCTATAAAGAAGTGAGAAGGGCTCTTGGTAGTGGTGGTGGTTTGTGTTTTGTTGTGTTTTTTTTTTTTTTTTTTTTTTTTTTCTTCAGAACATCCTGAAAGCAGAAATTTACATCCTTGCCTTCAGGGAATGTAGGAGGCAATTTTCTTTGATTATCTGTGACAGAAGTAAGATAAGTAGCTTAGTGATTATATTCACCCCTATGTTGATGGCTCTTAATTTCATTCCCAACATAGTCCCCTGATTCTGAAGGGACTAGTAGCATGAGGGAACAGGTGAATTGAATCAGATCCTGAGCTCCACTTATCGTCATTGATCCAAGAAGCAAGTGATTGTCCTCCTGGGAGCTGCTGTGGCTCCTTATGAGCAGAGAGGGAAGAACACAGGTGTTTGAGGCAGGTGAGGAAACTTGCAACAGGCTGAAGTCTCTCTCAGCAACTGCTTTTGCCCCTTTACAGCTTACATGTTCTGAGTAGTCTAGGGATGAATGGAAGCTAAAAATGAAAATGCTTGGAGGAATCTGAAGAGACTTATTTATGTAAGAGGGCCAGTACAAAGCCATTGTATCATGCTGAACTTAAATTCTATTTTCAGTGGGACTTGAAGCAAAAAATAAAGAGCCAGAATTTCTCACAGTGGGGAACCAGATTTCTGAGCAGCATAAATTGTCCAAAGGAAAATATGAGATGAATATTACCCATAATGATTACTTAGCAGGATGTCTTCTGTCAGCTTTGGTTCGAAGGTTGTCCTTTGACAAGAACTACCTGACTTCTGTGATGATTTGCTCTACAATGGAAGGATGCATTCACAGAATCATAGAATCACAGAATTGTTTGAGTTGGAAGGGACCCTTAAAAGTCATCCAGTTCAACTCCACTGCAGTGAATAGGGACACCTACAGCTTAGATCAGGTTGCTTGGAGCCCCGTCCAACCTGACCTTGAATGTTTTATAATATGAAGACATGATTTTCAGAACTTCTTATTGCTGCTTTTCTATTTGTATACTGTACAGTTTTCTGGGGAAAATTATTAACTATTTGCAGAGAAAACAGATCACAAACTGATCACAAGACTGTCCAAATTAAAATCAACAGCAATTAGATGCCATTTACCTCTTATTAGATGTTGTTTACCTCTTTTAAAATTATTATCTAAAGTTCCTGGATATCAGAGAAGTAAATATATTGGAAAGGACAGAAGACCGATTTGAAATACTGAAACACCTTTGACATTTTCCATTATGCTAACAAGGTATACCAGGGAGACAAGGATAAGGATTAGAGCTTTGACTTCTAGAAATTAGTTGATTGGTTGTTGTGTGGAAAAACAAATATGTTCTTTCATCAGGTCCCTGCCCTATGCCTCCATTAGATTTTACTGAGCAAATTTGTATTTGCTTAATGTATCCATTGGTAGATCTTCCATGAGTCCAGCCAGTAAAGTCAATTGATCTTGTAGGATGCTGAACACTGGTATCAAAAGTCAATGCATATTTTCTCCCAGTAGCTTTGCATTTACTTTAAAACTCCCTGCAGTTGGAAATAAGGCCTGGTGGTATCTTTACAGGGTTGGTGTTCCCAGACATTAATGCAGTGACTGAAACTACTGAAAGTCACTGTCCTGCTCCCCAGCAGCCCGTAGCTCCTAAATCAGCCTTTTGTTATCAGTATAATGGGGTTGAATACATTTTTAAAAGGTGGTAGCTATTGATTACTTAATGGAAAAAGTTAGTATAAAGAAGTGCTGAAGCAGCCCTATTTTGTACTCTCCAGTGCAACGAGACCATTATCTAGAAGAGTGGAAATCATCCTGTAACCCTTATTAATATTTAATAGGGATGAAGCAACACTGAAGTATACTACAAAATAGCCCCAGGCTTCTGCCCGTGTAGGATATAAGGTCGTTTCAAGAGTCAAAAAAAGAATAACTGATTTCCCTGTGCTCAGGCTGTTTATAGGTAAGATCAACAATAAACAATGTTTTTCCTCTTGTTCCTTTTAAAGTATTTGCAGCACATCTGCACTTTAATATACAGTTATTCCTACTAGACATCTTCAAGTGATTGAATGCAACAGAAAGGTCAGTGTATGTTTAGAGATCACTGTGTGAGAGAGACGATTTTATACTTCCCCAATATTGCTGTGAATCCCAGCCTCCTGCTTTGTGCTTCAGGGCACATTTGGCTGGGTTGACAAGCCAGTGAAAGGTGTTAATCTTGTCTAATAGAACCATAATCCTTGGGGCTGTGTTTTCGTATCATACTATTGAGCTAACCCCCTTGTCACAGGATATTGTTAATCTAGTGAATAGTAAAGTTCTACATGGAAATTTTAGATGAAATGAAGGTGTACAGCCTAAATTGCCCTTTTCAATTTCATGGGGTAAAAACAAACAAACAAACAAATAAACCACAGTGTTTAGCCAGCAAAGATTCCTTGGGAGATTACAGACAATTAAGAGGAGAGCTGTGTGGTTTTCCTTTTCCTTTTCCTTTTCCTTTTTTTTTTTTTTTTTAACCTCCACTCCAGCGAATAATAAATGCCATTTGTCCAAAAATATTCACAAATCTGGGTCAACATCTACAAATAACCTTTGGCTTGAAATATTTTACAGGTCAGATTGGCCCCAGAAATGTTAGTGGGGAAAAAAAAAAAAAGATGAAAAAAAGAGATGTAAGGTATTATTTCTTTTTCTCTTAAGCTCCAGTGGTTGAAACATGAACCCAAAATGTGGATCCTCTCCTATTTTGTTGTGTTCGGGTCTCTGCCCTTGCTATGTTCAAATTGCAACAGTGGGGAGTTTTTACTTTCAGCCGTGCTTCAGGAGAGGCAAATTTTTTCCTCTCAAATACAGACAAAATATTCTCACTTGGCCTCCCATAGCTTTTCTTCATCTTATTGTTTTTCCCCTCTGGTAACTATTTTTAGTTTAAAAGTGACTGTGTGTAAGCGATAAAGAAGCTAATATGGATAGTAACCCTGTGATTTATGAGCAGGGACAGAATAAGATGGAGTCCTTCCTGGCTGGAAATACCCAGGGGAGGTACGCGTGTGCTCTGCATTGCCGGTATCATTTGGATGAACTCCTTCCTTAAGAACACAGTTGTGAAGCCTGAATGCCAGCTCATCACCCTGCACGGCATTGGGAGTATGACAGCGTTACCGATGAGTCCCTCAGAGGACTAACTGCTGCCAGAAAGGAGAGTGTCAGGAGGCAGAGCAGCAAACGGCAGCTTGGTGTCTGTGGGCAGAGCTGGCACTCACAAAGCTGCCAGAAGCTGAAATTGTAACTTGGATGTCAGCTCAAAAAGGTCCCTTCCTTACAGGGAAGTCTGTAACCAGGCAGTCTGAAAACACTTACTAAATCTTTCAAGATATAGTCTCTTTATATGTTACTGTTTAGTTTTTACCCCTAGAAGGAATTTTGAGCGTTCAGAAATCAACACAAATGATATTGCATATTATGTGATAGTAAATCCTCTTTGAGAAATGTGATGCCCCATTAAAAGCTGTTCATTTAGTATGCAAGAGTGAAGAGTTCTAAAAAATGGATTTGCTCTAGATTTCGCTTTGAGTATTAGTGAAGATGTAAAAACAAACTGTTAAAACACTGTGTAGTTGGTAAACTCTGGCTGTTATTAGGGCCACACTTAAATGGACTTCTGACATATCAGCAACAAAAGTGTGTGGCCTGATTATTCTGCTACTCTCCCACAACATGTCTTTCAGCCACAACACATTCCTGCTACTCAGCAGTCCTTGCCAATTCCTGTTGGTGAAGAAGCCTGGACATGCTTCCCAGCCACAACCATAAACTTTAACAGTGGTTTTCACCACCATAACCAGCTCTATGGTTCCTCTTGTACTTACGCAAGTAGGGATTTTTTTCTGAGCTCACAGACTGCTATCTAACCCAGAAGCTTCTCATAAATATCTGCATATAGTTAATGTGGAATGGATGAAAAGAACTCAAATCACACCCATTATCTAATTTGTATTTGAAGTAGTATTGTTCCTCTGATTCATTTTTCTGCTTCCAGCAGTACAGCCATAATTCTTTTCCCTGCAGTTACCTCCTAGTTTGTTTCTGCTGGATGTAGCAGCTCACGGTCAACTGACTTGGGAGGAATTTTTAACATAAACGAGTGACTTGGAGATAGTATTTAAGTCTTCATAACAGAGCAAATTACCAACAGTGAGTCAAGGTTTGTCTTCTTCTCTTTACAGCGCACAAGTAGTTTTGGAAGCTTTGACCGTTTCAGATATCACTCAGTATCAAAGACAGATGATTCAGCTGAGGTCTGTATCAAACAAAGTTTTGCTTTCTTCAGTTCTCTTTCCCATGACAATTGTACAAAAACTCTGGGTAACCACTGTGTGAATTTAACACTGGGAGAACTTTGCTGGTGTACCTTGGTCTGTCTGGATGATTGAGTTCTTGCCAAAATGAACAAGAGAATCACATTTTAACATTGCTGCTTCAATGTGAATATCAGAAGCAACTTTTCAAAAAGGCAAAAGTGCTTTTCAGATTGGTATTCCCAAAGTAACCTGGATACAGCCCACAGATATGTCATTTTTGTTTTAAGCAACCTACATAAATCCCCACAATTGTTGCTCAGATGAAAGACAATAAACAAAAGGAAATAACATTTCCTAGCATAAAATGTATTTTCTTTCTAACATTCACAGTGGTGTGCTGCAAAGACAGTTTTAGAATTCCCCAATAAAATGGCCGTGATTGACTTTTGTCATCTTAATTGCATTGGTGTCCTTAAAATTTTTCTGTAATTCTTGTTTTTCTGCACCAAATTTTATTTTCATGGTATGTTGCATACATTTTTACTTCAAATCAGGTGTCTGAGTTGGAGACTGTAAGTGACATTGGAGACGCAGCACAAACCAAAGCAGCATATAATGGAAGAAGCTTGGGTAAGAAGATGAGAGCCATATCCCTTACCATGAAGAAAAAGATGGGTAAAAAGTACATCAAGGCACTCTCTGAGGAGATGGTAATTACAGCTTAAGAATCTTTAATAATACACACAAGGTGAAAATGTTATGTGCATTTTACTTATTCACGCTTCAGGCAGCTATCGGTCATGAGACTCCATGAAAACATGGTTACAAGTACTGAACTAAAAGCTTTTAGTATATAGCTTTCCTTCCTCATGCATGCTCACTTACAAACACATGCACAGATACCATTACAGCATCACATGGTAAGAATCAAGTTAGACAGAGGATTTTTATATCACTGAATTTTGCTTTGTCATCATGGAACATTTGTGTAAGCACCACAAAAAAATCTCTTAATATGGAAACAGGGAAATACTGGACGAACTTAGTTGTCAGTCTGATAATCAACCTGTAGAAAAGTTTCATTAGGAGAATTAATCTTCAAATACAAATTTTTTTTCCAAAGTCCATTTTATAGAGGTCAGCCAGCATCCTACAGCATGACAACTCATCTGACTTATCTGCTTTTACCTTATTTAATCCAAGTGAAGCTATCTTCATTAAACATAAAAACATTGTCTATTTCACACATATCTCGTGTCTTTCAGTTCTGAATTTTAAAGCACAGAAGGAAAAATGAAATGCCCCTAAAAAATCTAGCTGATCTGTACCCTATCTAATACATGTGTCAACGTCAAATAACAAGAGAAAACAAGCAAAATACTTCACAAATTAAAAAAAAAAAGTGTTGAACAGGATATTGTTAGGCAATTTTAGAGGTCAAAGACTAGGGTTCATAATTCATTTGCTTAGTTGTTTTTTATTTTATTTTTATTTTTATTTTTATTTTGCTAAAATTCTGCAGATTGCAATCCATGAATTTTATAGTATAGAGAAGAAAAATTAGAATTGTGACATTTAACTTTTGGACATTTCCAGCAACTATTCACATGACAGGAATTCAATGAATTGTATGGCTGGACACACATCTACTGTGATCTTCATTCCTGCAGTAGATGGTGACAATCAATACTGGTCCACTGATTAATCGATGGCTTGTGCTGATGATTGGTGTAACAAACACTGTCCTTGCTGAAAACTATTAGTCTTTCATTTCAGTGCTATGCCTTGTATATACCTGCACCTGTCTCTTCTTCATACCTGCTTGACTCCATCCAAATGGACTCCACCAGTAAACTGATGAATGATTAACATATTCCAAGTATGATGTAACATTTTAAGTATTGCATGATCTTTCAGTTGCATGAAGATATTATGCACGTTGACAATGTGGTGCAATCTGCTAAAGAAAGTCCTACTTTTGAAAGCTCATTATTATTTCACTTAGCTGTTACATCATCCCTAACTTAGCTGTGATTGAAATACGGACCTTCTTGTTTTAAATTCCTTAAGAGTATAAGCTGTGATTTCTGAAGCGTGATTTAATGTTACGAACTCCAGGGACCAATTTCATACATCATTAGATTTTGTAAGAGAAACATGCATCTGTTAATTCTGGAATGCCCTGGATTTTGAGGCAAGCGTATAGGTTGAGCAAGGTAGGGAGCATGGTGCTAAAGCACTGATGCCGTATGTGCATGCAGACTGTCTCTGAAATGCCCTTGCTTAGGTGCCAGCACACCTCGAAGTGCCCACGATTTTCAGAAGTTCAACACAATCCATAGATGTCTCAGCTTGCCCTTCATTATGAGCTTACAGAATTAATCTTTGTACTTCTTCTTCAGAGACAATTAGAAAAACCATCTTATCTGTCTACCTGTAAATTTCTCATTATAAGTCTTTGTGCTGCTGTCATATATTGCATCTTCTTAGATGCAGAACTACTTGAATAGAAATGAAATTGAATGGGGCAGAGAAGAGACAAGTGCTGCTACTGGGCATCCTTGCTACTGGATAGATTGGTACTGGATAGATATCCAGACATTAACTTCTTAATAAAATGGTTCTTAATGAAATGTAATTATGATTAAATCCTCAAGTGCAATGACGATTGAAAAGGAAAATAAAATTTTCTAAAATACATCTCTTGGTGGTTAACAACTGATTCTTTTTGTTAAAGAATGAAGAAGGAAAAGATGACAGTGATCCTGGTGGTGGAATACACACTGAGAAGGTCTCCCTGAAAGCCAGTGACTCTATGGAAAGTCTCTATAGTCTAAACAGTGGCCAGAGTTCGTCTAGTAAGTACAAGATATCCAGACTTCTTAGTCAGTCACAGCTTCAATATGGTTATTTCTGAATTCTGAGGTATCAGAGCCAGTGATTAAAAATGTGATACTAGTGCACTCTTCAGTCTGGCAGACAAAAGTATAATCTGATCAAACGGGTGGCAGCTAAGGAAGAAATTCCTAAAATAAACTGAGTGTTTTTAAAAGTGGAGATATTATTATTATTATTATTTTTAAACTACATGGATTATAGGGAATGATACAGGTATATATGCCAGGCATGTTTTTGAGGGCTAGCACTGCTGGAGTGCTGGCACCCACAGAGTTACAAATCTTGAGTGTAGCCACAGAAGCATTTTCTCTGACAGTAGTGGCTATGAGTTCATTCTTCACTCTGCAGATGTGAGACAGACAATGTGAGAAATAGTCTGAGGTGAAGAGTGATGAGAGCCTGAGCTGGTGATTTCAGATCATGATGTTGACACAATCTGCTTCTCTGCAAATCCACTAAATCCTGTGCCCCAACAGAGCTGTTGGAGCCTCTGATGAGAAGTGGAGCTCACCTCCACCTGTCTATCCATTGCTCAAATGTGGACAGTCATTGGGCAAGTCCATGGTGACATTGCTACGCCATCACTGCAGGCTTCACATGGGCTGCGAGAGGAGCCCTGAGTTGCAGTCCCAGCCATTTGCACTTAGTCTTTTATCTGGCCCCAAGACAGAGCTGTACACTTAAGCAATCACTTCAGACAAAACCATTTTTATAATCATTTTATATGATGTGATTTGTGAAAATTGTATATGAGAGTTTACTTCCAACACACTGCTGCTCTTATCTAAAAACATATTTGGATGGGATATTGCAGAGCTTGCTCAAATTTGCTTGAATTACTCTGCTGATATTTTATTGCTCAACTTGGATAAAATGACGGGCAGAAATGTTGATAAGATTAAAATTTCCCTCTGCAATGCAGGTTCCTTTGGTGCTTTAGCTCGCTCTGTAATGAAATAAAATAACTTCTACACTACTTGTTTTCATTCCTCTCAATAAACAGGAGAAGTTCAGCAGAATTAATTCCCTAAATTGCACATTTAGAGTACATGATATTTATCTGCAGAGTAATATTTTAAAAAGTCTGTATATGTAAAATGTATAATCTATTAGTATCATCACCAGAAAAAGATTATTGGAGGGAAGATGTTAATGAATGATCTCCAACTAGTCTCTTACAGTATGTTTTTTTTTCATGTATTTTGCCTGGAATATGTCAAAACCATGTGAAGTATGTTCTTTTTAATTCTGTGCCTTTAAAAACCTCCCTCTCTGCTGTCATACAGAATGGAATGTCTGCAGTTAGTGCAGGAGATCTCAATTTCCACTTAAATCTCTTTAAGGTGGGGTGACCAGCTGCTCTGATGGAACAAGCAACAGGGATAGCCTCCGGTTTGATGATGAAGTCCCTTACAGTGGGCCATTCTGCGGCCGAGCCAAAGTGCACACTGATTTCACACCAAGTCCTTATGACACGGACTCTCTGAAAATTAAGGTAAGACAACCATCAGGATTTCTCCTTTTCTGATGAGAGCATCAGAGATGCACGTTTTATGTGTGAGAACACGTTTCCTAAAACATTTTTAACTGCTAAGCATTTGTACCATTCTAAAAGCAGAACAGATCTGCTTCTGCTGAGCTTCTATAATGACTTAGTTCTGACAGCACGTTTTTAAGGCATAGATTCAGGAGGCACCTCACCATGGCTTTCCTCAGGTAAAATTCATGTTGCTCCCTACATACTAGGAGATCTGGAGGAAGAAAAACATGAGTCTCATGGGATGTGAAGTTTCTTCCCCAGCTAGGATGTCTCAAAATCATGGTGGTACTCATTGACTTTAATGCAAACAGCCCACCTTTCCACTAGGCCTTCATTTAAGCATACTTTTGAACTATGGATTTTCTCTGGCTCTGATATCATGGCAGAGGTGTCCAGAATGAAGGAGTGAGAAAAAAGAGATCCAGATACGTGAACAGTACCAAGAAGATCCAGCTTTTTTCTTCTTCATCCATGCACAGATACAATCAGTAACATTACTGTTCAAACTATGCATAGCAATGTAATCTGAACTACTTTCTTTTCTTTCTGTAAACACCTTCCTACCAAGACTGCATCCACACTTCAGCATCTTTTTCTCCATAGCTCTTGTCCAGATCTTCATTCATACCTCACTTCAGTCTTCTTTTCCTCTCAGGCCTATATTACAACAATTGCTCAGCAAATACTTGCAGTTTTCACCACATGCCCTCCACTTCCACACATGCCCATGGCCTTTCTTTCAGAACAGTTTAATAGTTCATGAAACAGTAATTTCTGCTGTCTTATCTAGTTTACTTTTAAAATCAGTGGGGTAGTGTATTTTATAATTATAAGCTAATATGTAGGGTTGAAATGCCCTAAGAATATCGCAATAAGTTCCAGTACCCTGAATCTGAATTCAGATGGCATCTGCAGCTTGCCTTAAAGATACCACCTAATCCTGATCTGTTTCCACATCTAAAGTTCCTGAGCACTGTATAAATAAGTAGAGCAATGTATATGCTTATAGAGCTTTAAACAAATGTTTGTTTAGTCTCCATTTCAAACATGCTCATAGCTTTAAGCTTCATATTTTAATGAAATCAGCTCATTTGAACACAGTGAATTTCACACTTGGGTTTGTAGCAGACTAGGGTGACAGCTTTATTTACTCACCATTTCTTGCCCAGAACAGAAACGTTTAAAAATCTCAGAGATAATAAAAGATATTGTTAACAAACTGAGTTTGATTTTTCAGTTTTACAACAGTCTGACAAATGAAGTGTGTATGTAAGGATTTGTTGTAGAACTCTATAAAGAAGATATTCAGTGGTTTTGTAAGTTCTGTAGTGTCTGACCAGAAGAGCAGACTCAAGTCTACCATCATGGGAGCAAGCTCTGTAAAGGACATGACTTACAAGGGAGTCTTTTTACTACCAAACTACTGAGAATTACTGTTGTTTTGAGTTGAGAATCCAATTCCCACATCTTGGTGTGAACACCTTTGGGAACAAGCCTTCTTGAAGTTGTTATATTGTTACTCATCTTTTTCCCTTGCCTTTTTGAGTGTATGAACAAACTTGGAGAACTGTTAGGTCTGTCTGCTGGGGTATTTTCTTTATTTTCCCACTCATTTTCAGTCCTTTGGGAAGCATTGTCATGAAGATATTAAGATATTTAGAGAGTTAAATGTTCTTTATTGCCTTTGAGAAAAGTAGCTGGTGTTTCTTATGGTAAAATGGATAAGAGTCCATCTTTCATCTAGTTCAGCTATTAGTTTTAGAAGATCCCTGGGACAATGGATATTAAGATAATTGCCTAAGTGGATTAGGGTAAAAGAACTAGGTGAGAAGCTGTGTAAACCATTTGGAAAGTAACCTCATTGTGCTCCCCTGCTTTTTGCCAAAGCTATGCCCATTATTGATGGCAAAAGTTGCTTTCTGGATGCACTGCTATGCCTTTTCAGGGACAAAGTGGAGCACAGAAGGTTGAAAGGTGTTGCTTATGCTCTCTTCTCCTTCACAGAGCTCTGGAGATAAGGACTAGCTCTATTTCCTGTAACACTTTGCTGGAATTTTATAAAAGCAAAAAAAAAAAGAAACTGCATGCAGATAATTTTAAAAAGCTACTTCACATTGCCTAGTTAAGATTCTGTGCTGCCTGTGTGGATTTTGGTCTACAGAGGAAATGTCACATAAACCAGGTGTTAAGCAGTGCTGTGTTTATTTCTGTTGTTCTAGAAAGGAGACATTATAGATATCATCTGTAAAACACCCATGGGGATATGGACAGGCATGCTGAACAACAAAGTAGGAAACTTCAAGTTCATTTATGTGGATATTATTTTGGAAGAGGAAGCTGCACCCAGGAAGATAAAACCGCACAGAGGAAGCAAAAAGAACAAACCTAAAACACTGCAAGAACTCTTGGAACGTGTCCATATGCAGGTCAGCAAACATTGCCCTGTTGTATCTGAAATCTTTAATTTCTGTGCACTTGGGTTGGATGTAATTTACAGGCAGAAGTAGAATAGGAATGGCGGACTTCAGCAGTTTTTCAGTCAGCTATGCAAAGAAGCTTTGTCTCTGATACGAGTGGCATATATAACTACATTTTATCACAAGATTTTGTGAAGCTAAAATGCTCCATGCAGAGAGACATAATGATGACTTGCTAAATCATTGTTGACTTGCCTGTGACTGTATGTCTTAGGGCAGGAGGCGTGTGACTATGTGGAAATCTTGGGCAAAACTGCAGTTCAACTCAGCTGCTAATTATTAGAATTTAAGTTTTCAATTTTGCATGAACTGTGGGAGCAGTAGTCTTTTTGCACTATGCTCTTGTTGTGCCTTTCTCCCTCAGTGGCTTCCTAGGTCTAGTCCCTATCTTGACCCAATCTGCTGCCAGGCTCTGATAGATAATTCAGCTGCAGGTGAAGGATGGTCAAGAGGATCTCAAGACATCTCTGCCTCTGTCCTCTCACTCTCAATCTCTAATTTTGCTCAAAAGACATCTTCAACTGGCTGAAAAGTAGAGCCCATTTCAACCCGATGAAAGAGGAAAAGAAAAATTGTGCCTATTCATCTACTAAACATAGTGCTTGTTTAAGTGATGGATTTGCTCATTTCTTTTTGTAGGAATACACCTCAACCCTCTTGCTAAATGGCTATGAAAGTCTAGAGGATTTAAAAGATCTACACGAGAGTCACCTGATTGAATTGAATATTTCAAACCCAGAGGACAGGGCAAGATTGTTATCAGCAATTGAAAATCTACAGGACAATGACAGTAAGTGTTTAAGCTTTAAGAGTCATGTGCACATTTTATCTGAAGAAAGACAAAGAAATAGTGATTCTCACATTGATCTATTTAATGATTTTTCTTTTAAATGTGAAAAATCGAGTTGAATAGTTTCCTTATTTGTCCTGATGGATAACTACATCTCTTCTAGATATATACACGATTACTATCCTAGTAATACATGAATGATTTAAGATTTCCCATTGATAGGTCCTAATCTAGAGGTTCACAGCAACTGCCACTTGAAAGCAATTCTTTTTCCAATGGGGAAACCAAACCCAAGAGAGGTTAAATGATTTCCCCAAAGTCAAAAGATGTCTGCAGCAGCAGAAAATCAAACTTTCCAAACTCTGGGTTTAGTACTTAACAAGAATAAGTACAATAAAGAATTTATGACAAGTTACTAGAAACTTCAGCTTAACTAGATACTCAGCCAAGAAAGGAGATGTTTTCTTAATCTTTGTGCATACTCACCTCTATCATGAACAGTTATTTTATCCGATGTGCTTCTCAATTGAGAAGCATCTGGAAGAGAAAAAAAGGATACCTGGAAAAACAGGTATCCTTGCCTTCCTGGGATGTTTTAATATTAGTTCTTGTTTATTGTTTGGTTTTCTGTCCTCATTATTGGTGGCTTTCCATTTCTCACTCCAGAACATGTACAATACATACGCACATACCTGAAGACAGAGATATATTCAAATTTTTCTGTATATTAATCTTTCTGGATTTCTAAGAATATTTTTGGCTGCCTCATCCATTCACATTCCCTCATAGATTTTCTCTAATTTTCTTGGTTTCTTTGCTGACCTTGTTCTTCGTTCTAAATTGGGGTCTTTCTGTTCCCCATTTCTATATCATATTTCAGCATCCACAGAAATGTCACATTTGAGAAGCATTTAAATGGTGTTCTTTGCCCAGCAGGATCAGTACTACTTTCTTGTCTATAGCTTTGTGAGATGAGTGGCTAGAAGAGAACTCTTGAAGGGCTGTCTACATAGAGGCTGTGATAGAGTGAATGTGGGAAAGAAAAGGTTAAATTTCCCAAGTATTGTGTTGCAGAAGTTGAGCTGGAAATCATGCGAAAATACATTAATTTCCTTAGTTTGCCCTTGAATAGTGTGTACTTCTTGTTAATTATAGCCTTACCACATTTTCTACACCTTTTATTGCAGGTGTTTCTATATCAGTGTTTAACAAAAAGAATTACAGAAAAAAGTTTGTTTGTAAGTTTACAGAGTTCCGTATCTGTGAAAAAAAAACCCAAAACATATGATTTTTAACAGACAGCCGAAGTGCCAAACTATTCTGGGTCTGTGAGGATGTGGTTTACTATTTATACTCCCTGTAGAGCAAAAAGTATAGCAAGCAGGCACGTTGCATTTTTAAAAGACGACACCAAAGCTTTCCTCTTTTGAAAATGTCTTAACCATTTAATATTCTATATACACTCATACAAGGAGCAAATTTTAGAAGGTCCTTATGTATCCTGTACATTGAACATTAGCAAATTTACCTTAGTTATCAAAATAGTGTTCTTACAAATTGGGAGCCTGGGATTAAGTCACTTTTCTCCAGAAAGCAAACAAACAACAACATTTAAAAGCTTGCTCTAAAAAAAGAAGATATTAAAGACTAAAGTTGATGGAAGCCATCTGTCAGGTAGTTATAATGAAAGATGGAGAGTCAAGATGATCTTGGGCAAAAGCTCAGCATGTGTCTGACCTTGTCCAAATCATTTGACCTCTCTGTGCTTCTGTCAGTCCAATTGGAAAATTGAGTTGAAAGAGCTGAGTGTTACTGTGAAAGTGAATTCTGCATCTGAACTGAACTTTCCTAGGTCAATATTTTTTTTCCTAAATGGGCATGACTGAGTCCAGCATAAATGATTTCTTAATTAAAATTGATTTTCTGCACTGCTTAGAAGTGAGCAGCATAATTACCCACAGCTACAAGGTAATCTGTTTACTGGCCCAGAGTGTTCTGGATAGAAGTTCTGCACTTTTCCAGGTGAAAGTTTAATGAGCTTTTTTTAGGAAAATAATAATAATTCTAAGGTCATAGATCATATTTACTATTCTAATCCCATCTTTCTCACAGAGCTTGGAACAGTTCCATGTCTTTGCATTGTATCTATGCTTCCATGAAGCATGTGTTTGATTCATGGGTGGAGTCTCATCCATGAAGGTACGCTCCAGATTTGAAATGCAAGGTTTATGAGTTTTTGTGACTCTAATACTATTCATAACGGCTAAGTATGGAGGAAGGTAGCCTCATTTTACCTGATTCTACTATAACTGTAATCATGTAATAAATGTATAATGTACCTGAAGGAGAGAAATGTGAAGTGGGACTGTATACACATGCAATACTTCAGAGAATCAAAGGAATAACCTTTTGGTGGGCAATTATAGACAAACAAGGTGATGGATGTCTGTGCTTTTGTAGGATGCCATTTTTAAAGTGAAGCAGTTGCTGAATGGTTAATGAATAAATATGATAAATATGATTTCATATTTTTTTAATGCAATACCTGATGTAGTGAAAATGGACAGTTGTTTTTACAGGGCTATTCATTTGTTTTCCTTTTTTGTCTTTTTTTTTTCTTGACATTTATTTTATGTTACACTAAGTAGTTTCTTTATGCTGTATGCTTGAGACTGTAGAATTCATATTGCAGAATAAAGTTACTGTGATTTCCAACAAAAGTACTTGCGCAAATAGTTTCCATATTATATGATTCTTAAGACTGTCCTAAATGCAGGATTCTTGGCAGTAAGAATTTCTCATCTTATATTTGGTTTAGATCCAAATGAATCTGAGAGTAATAATTTTGCTCATCCCACAACAGGAATTAAAAACTAACTTTTATTTAGAAAATGCTACTACTCTGTGTTTTTTCTTCCTGATACTGCACTGCCTGCTTTCTACCTTTCCTACGAGCCAAGAAACAATTCACCATCTTCAAGTATGTCATATAGCAAGACTATTGTAAAACTGCAAGGTCTTTTGAGCTCCTCTTGACCTTCCCCCACCCCCACAGATCTCTTTTTAGATCTGCCAGAAGTTGATCAGACGTATATATTTGGTACAAAGTGGTTGGCTTCCATGAATTCATGTCTGGAGAAGAAAAAAAAAGTTCTTTTTCATAAAGTATTTCTTAATAGCTTTCCATTCTTCTCCCAGATGGCTTCTAGACAGGAGATGGATGTCTGTGCTTTTGTAGGATGCTATTTTTGAAGTGAAGCAGTTGCTGAATGGTTAATGAATAAAGTAATAAAAGAAGTTTGCAACCTTTTTTTTTTTTGACTGCTTCCCAGGACACACATTTTTGTCTGTGTAAAATTGACTTGATTCCTTTGGATATATACAGTTCATATATAGGAAAAAAAAAGATATGTACATGCAATCTTGGGGATAATTATTTTACTCTTATCTCCCCAAATCCACCTCCTTATTATACTTTTCAATTTTAAGTCTCTGATCATACTCCAAATCCCACTGCCAGTGTCATATAAAATTTGTTTCTTATTTATTGTATTTGAACAGCAAGTTAGCAGTTATCTGATAACACAACATTCAGTTCTCAGTTGCATTCCTTACATGAAGACCTTAGATTTTCCCAGGAAAAGTAGCCTTGTATGAATATTACTGTTTTTCACCTTTTTCTAGACATGTCTATTTGATTCCCGAATTTAGAGAAAAAGAAGCTTCTCATCTCTATTTTCACCATAGGCTCTCCTCTCATACCAGTTCAGTATCCCTCCCACTTGTACTCTGAGTGCTGGAACAGAAGGGCCAACTGAAGCCCTCTCTGCTACTGAAAGCAGAAGAATCATCATAAATCACAAAATCATAGAGTAGCCTGTTGGAAGGGACCCTCAAAAATCATAAAATCCAACTCCTGGATATGACATTGACTTCAGCGAGGTGGTGTTTTTCACCTTGTTTGTCTATAATTACCCACCAAAAGTTTGTTCCTTCGATTCTCTGAAGTATTGCATGTGTATACAGTCCCACTTCATGGCTTTCTCCTTCAGGTACATTTACTACTTTAAAATGATCCTTTCTGAGTTTGGTGCTTTATTAGTTTTTCTTTCATCCTAACATCAAGTGGTCTCCCTGTCACAGGCACTGCCGGTTGGTATGTGTTCTTCATAGCTCACTAGGAGGTCTGACTTCAGCCTTAATGAAATGTGTCATTCTAGTTATTCTGTTGTGCTGCTCAATAGGTCACTACTGCACCATCCAGGAAGGCAACTCAACCTAAAGCATCATGCTTATAGCCCCTTTCACCTTCTGGGCTAAGCTCATAAATGCAGACTCTCAGAGGGCATGGTCATGAAATACAGCTTAATGCAGGCTGACCTTCTTATTTCTCCAAGACAAAATCTAAGCCTCCCACCACTCATCTGGTTTAAACTGACATAATAATGGCACTGGAGTTAGTGTGACCTCAGTATATTCTTGAGCAGTACTGACTTAGTCCTAAGCTTAAAGTGCTTTCAGAACCAGGACTCTAACCTGAATTTAAGAAGTGGAGAAAGCTGGTGAAGGAGAAGGGAGATCTTTGTCATACACTACTGTGCCACTGGATAAAAAATGTTAATTTCCAAAATCTTAATAGCAAGGAAGATACACATGTCATGCATTCATTATCAAGTCTAGAGCCCTAACATTTTTTTCACAAGTCTGCATATAATCTTGCAGTCAGAAGCAGTATTAGAAAATACATGTCAAAATGATGCATATTTTGGACACTTTTGTAAAATATCATTGATAACAGTGACTGAAAGCTACTTATCTTCTATGAAACTGCTTTACTGTAGAAAAATAACAGGGCTTCTATTTGTTGATAAGGTAGTGGTTTCTGATGATTCTGCAGCTTTAAACAGCAGTTTAATTTTATCAGTTCCTGTTTCCTGTGCATTATATCTTTTTTCTGATATCCAAATGATTAAGGCAGTAAACTTACCTTTACTAGTATGGGACTTGAGCATGTATTTGCTAGGGAAAGGAGTTAAACAGAACTGAATGTAAAAGCCAAAAGCAGCTGTTTTTCTCAGAATACCTAAAGCTGTATGCTACACATATTTATAATACTCAATATCCTTTTAAGCTGTTTAGTAGTTGCTATGCTATATTTAAGTCTGGTCATTAAAATAATCAAAAGCAAAGAAAAAAGCTGAAGAGTGATTTCAGTCCTGAAATGTGTTCTTTTTCTTCAACTTTTTCTGTTTGTAATGAAAAGCAAAAATATAACATTTTCACTTTCTCAAACACCTGAACATTTTTGGTTTTCAGTTTTTGATGTTAAAAAAAAAAAAATCTGATAGTATTTTTGTGGGAGACAGAAGTTTTACATGTCTGCATGTTTCTTAAATATATAATCTCCTGAAAGTTATTGAAACTCAGATTTTAAAAAATCTAAGTTCTATATGAAGCCTCTGTCTTTGTCCCTGCAACCCAGAAGGAAATGCATTGCTAAAAAATAAGACAGAATCTGTTTTTCATGTAGGAAACTACTTAGACGACTGCAGCTACTTGCAGGCTACTAATATACTGACAGCAGACGAGTTACTTGCTCTTCTTTTCCACTGCAAAACAAACAAAGTGAATGGAGATTCCACTTTGACCTTGAAAATGTAAACAGGATTAACTCTTTTTAGGTCACTGCTTTCCAGGGCAGCAGATGATGCCCCAGAAGCTGATAAAAGTCCTAGCAAGCAGCATTAGGGCTGATCGGGGATTACAGCAGGGGGAAGGGGAGCCCTGCCTGCAGCCACCACCTGAGCTCTGTCAGCCCATGGTGACCAAGGCCTGGGACCTATTGGCACTGGTGGAACTGGAGCAAGGGGCTAATGACACAGTTTAGAAGGGCTTTACTGGGGCATCTGCTGTTGTTTGTGCTAAACTATTCATGTTGCTACTAATAGCAGCAGTAATGCCTTCAGTGGTGTAATTCCTTTTGTAATTCTTTTCTGACTTAAATCAGAAATCTATCTGATCACATATTTTCCCTACAAAGATAGGTAGCATTTGATGTGGTGGACTACGTTCCCTAAGGTGAGAAGGAGATCAAATAGTTACAGACATCTATTGAATTTGCTGAAATGTGTACTTGTACATGCAAGTGCAATTAACCATTAATTTATGTGGGGAGAAAGTGGGACTTTTATTCCTTGGAAAATATTTAAAGTAATCAGAAATCATTTTTTTAAATACGTAAGGTTATGCCTATAACCTAAGACTTAATGCAAAAATGACTACATTGAGACTTTGGGTTTTTTTCTTCAAAATTTGGATTAGCTTATTAACTTAATTAGGTAATTAAAATGTAGAAAATATTAAATAGAATTAATAAGTCCTAACAAATCTACAAGACTAGGTCCATGAGGACCTGCAGGTGTTCTCAAATATATCAAAATGCCTTGTGAAATGATTTCTCTGGGATCTTGTTTACACAACAAAGAAAGGCCCTGACTATTCCAGTTCAATATTTTCAGAGCAGATTTGTTTTTTTTTAATTTCTAATTTGTTCTTAATTACGCAATATTTAAAACAAACAAATCACAGTGAAAACCTTGCTCATGTTATAATTTCTAACAGTTCAAACGAATGTCTAGACACTTTTCTTTCAGAAATGTAATAATTTTAAGCTGTTACCCTGGAGCTGAACTAGATTTAGATTTTCAGGAGGGATAAAATCCTTCCTGAGCTAGGACTTCCATACTGCCTGTACTTCAATTGAGACAACTTAAATTTGACCAAAGATTCAAAATAACTCCGTAACTATGAAGGAACAAGTTGGCTGAAATAAAAGACCTTTTTTTTTTTTTTTTTCCAAATAAAAAAGGTACCATTTTCCTGAGGCTTGAAATCTGAGGTGAAGCAATCTATTCCTGTACTACCTGCTTCTCATACTTTGATTGGAAAGTAAGACGCAGCTTGAAGTAAAAACACAGTTACAGGAGAGCAATAGGGAATGAAAGAGAATGGAAGAGAGAGATGTAACATTTTATAGCTTGTTTTCTGAAGAAATTTACTGTGAGTGAACATCACGTGTTTTACAGAAAATATGAGCGTGAGTTTTAACCACGAGATATATTTGATACATGATATACAGGGATATCCTGTCCACAAAATGCCGGCTCGCTGAGCTCTTCCTGAGGTGCAGATTGTTGTGTCTGAGCAGATTAGTCACGCAGCAGTTAAACAAGGACAAATTATTTGCAAGTTTATCTTCTTCTGCTTAGTTTTCGGACAGTGTTCAAAAGACATGCAGCAAGAATTAAGTATCTTGGTTTTCTCTGAGGCCTTTGTTTTGGAAAATATCTTCTTGGACACCAAAAACGAAATTTCTAGGAAGTTCCTATCAGCCATCCATTCCCACTGAGAAGTCAAGTGCTTTTGAAGATCCGATTGCCACACACCTTCAGACTGTGCATGGTGACTGGTGCACCTGGGCACAGCCTAAAGGATGCAGGCAAAGCCTCAGGCATTCACATCTGAGCAGCATAGCATAGCATAGCACAGGATCAAAGCCAACCTCAACAGCAACTTAGGTGCTTGTGTCATCACATTTTTAGTTCTTTGATGCTGTTTTCTGTTTCCAATAGACAGAAGATATTGATCTAGCGTGTGTATATTACTAACTCTGTTTCTACGGTTCTTCAAGATCAGCCACATTGCTGTCTCAAACTGTTTTACAGGATACTTATTCTGACATTTCTTTCTTATTTTCATCTTTCCAGATGAACAAGAGCAGATAAGCGAGGGTGGTCAGGAGACACGGAGCTTAAGCCCTCAGCACAGTTTTGACAAATCACAGTTAAATGACTGCCCAAGAGATTCCGGCTGTTACATCTCATCAGAAAATTCAGATAATGGTAAAGAAGAAGTAGACCCAGAAACCCTGTCTGACATGGTGCAGTCAATAACAATCACTGAGTCAAACTGATTCTGTTAAGCTGTTTCTGCAGATGCTCAGAAAAGACAATCAGATAAGTGAAGTTGATTTGCTGGTACAGAAGCAGAACACAAAATATTTCTCAACACTGCAAATCTACTTCTGTCTGATGTATAATGCTCTAGACTGCTTAATATGCGGACATTTGAGAACTAAATCTTAGCTGATAATAACAGTATCTCATGCTTTTCAACGAATCCACCGACATTACACTGAAAAAGTTCATGCATATATATTTATATATATTTGTACAGCAAATGCATTTTGTATAATGATAGCAAATTGTTTCGGATGGTGATACATTGCCTAAATATTAAGCTGTGGAACTCTCCAAAATGTAAATACTGTATATATTTATTTTTAAAAGATTGATTAATCGCATTGTCTCTTTTTTCAGATGGGTTTTGCTGAGATTTGTACAGAAAATATTTGCATTGATGTATCATCATAATAAAAAACTGGATACATTCACATCCTACATTGAAAAGTACTAACCTAATTCCTGTTAATTTTAAAGCTTTTTAATGCTCTTCTTCTCCAAAATGGTCTCTAAAGAGGCTGTCTTACATTTTATCCTGGATGTACAAAAGAACTGTTGTGTCAGTCTGAATCAAGCTCTTTGTGTTTGTCATCTTCTAGAGAGTGTAGTCATCTGAATTCCTCACGCATTGCCAATTTGTATATTGTAATTTTCACAACTGTTCTCATTTCTTTCCAAGCACTCTGAAGACAATGCAAGCTTGGAACAACAAAAAACAAACAAACACAGCAGTGCTTCTATTATTGTTTTTTGTGCAACTCTTGCCTTTTGTGCGTGATGTCAAGCTTGTTCATTGGGTATTTTTGTTTGTGTACAGAACTCAGAAGCTAACATGGTTATCATGCACTATTGTCTTTTATATGGGATTTAATTGTCATCTCCCACGATATTTTGCACTGGAATACACATTACATCTGCCTGTCTTCTTCCTTCAGAAATAAACAAAATCATACATTTGAGCCCTTTAAAAACTACTTGATTTTTAATGTGGTCATTACATTTTAAAGATGGCTCTGTTCTTACACTAGCACAGTAAATGGCAAATCCACTGAGCATTTTTATCATGCGTAATCATCTTGGTATCAAATCAATACAGAAACTTCCTGCTCACCAATTAGTCACACCATTTTCATAATTTAAAGCATTTTGCATTCACGCTAAAAAGTTTCCACAGACTCCTGACAATTTAAATCACTTTCACAAGAGATGAAACACGGAAAGTTCCACCCCGGAACAGTACTTCTAAAGAAACTGTAAACAAGTGGAAAATTCTTATCCTTTTTTTCCCCATGGGCAATGCTTTCTGCAGTTTCATGACTCCTCAGAAGGGTACTGCTGTCAGACTCCTAATAGACAGATCTGCTTTGAGGGCTACAGTATAAAAACATTAATTTTAGAAAATTGCATAAATTTCAAAGACTTGGTGCAAATAAACTTGGCTTAGTAGAATAAACAAGCTTGGGAGCTGCTTGTTTTTTTTTCTATTTTTAATTCTCCTTTTATGCTTTGACTGTCAACAATTGCCATTATTTAGCAGCAATGACCCCATATTTCCAGGTGTACCTGGAAATGAACAGGCCTTTCAAGGGATGAAATTTGTGACAGATTGTATCAGGCAGCTGTATTTTCTCTTAAGCGTTTCTAACCTTTATTGTGTCATCACACATAGTGCTGACTTAATATGACTTAAATAACTTTTCCTGAAATAATGTTGTTGGATTAGCTTCTGCCATCTCTTCATCTTAGAGAAGGACTACTGAAAATAACTTTGCTTGAGTTCATCTAACATGGGCATGTTTTGGCTTTTGCAGCAGAAATGCTTAGTCTTTGTATTCCTTCTCTAGACATCTGTGAAAATACTGAACGTGTAAAGAATACCTTGAGGTGTGTGTAAATACGATTCTGACACAGCTGTAAGCTAGCTGGATCAAGGACTAACAACCACAAAGACCAGAGATGTGCAATGACATGCTCTGAGGAATGTTTATTTCCATGAGTTTGCAAATGAGAATAGGTCTCCTTGGCTAGTTACAAAGAGACAGGCAAGGCACCTACTGAGCAAAACACCCAACAGCTGTTATTTTTTTACAGAGCCAAACCCTGCACAAACTTAGAGTGACGGCAAGAGGTTAACTAACCTCTGAGGTTAACTAGTCATTAACCATGAGCATAAGCTTTTGTTTAACCGCTTCAGCTTCTAATTAGCAAGACTTTGTCCAAAGGGCTTCTTGTTGAGATAAATGTGTCAACTGAAGGCTTATTCAGTGCATCTGTAACCTCCTGTGACGGCAGAGCAGATTAGATCTCAAACTGAGAAACTTCCGCTCTCTCAAGCTATTCCGAGAAAAAGAGGAAATTTTGAACCACAAAGGAAAAAAATGTGTTTTTTACATGAAGCATACCAACCTCCTTTCATCTCTCGGTGGTCGTCTTAATCACACTGATCTTGGATTAAGCTGCCTGAGCATAAACAGTTCTCTGGCTGGCTTTCATGCTGACTAATCTGTATAATTTTTATGTAGATATACATATGTATTTCTTTTTAAACCTGTTCCAATTCTAGGATCTGTAGAAGTGAGCTGCTTTTGAGGAATATTTGCAATGTCCCAGAGACACAGAAAAGAAGCAAGTGGATGGGGTTTTGTTCCTTTCTACCATTTGTTCAGTGGTGTCAAGCCCCTGTTCATTTTTATAAACCTTCCTCTGTGACAAGATCCGTAAGTCTTTCTTTCAGAGGTAGCTGAGAGTCTGCTCTTCCTTGTAGTTATAAAGCATACAGAAAGATGCAAAACCAGCCTGGAACTGTAGAGACAAAGCCAAGATGGCCAATCTCTCTGCAGCCAGGGGTGGGCTTCAGCTGGTGGGGATTTCCCCCCCGCAGAGACTGCAGTGCAGGTGCAGTGACTTCCCCTGGGGCTGTGGTGCAGGGCTCACTGCTGGCACGTGTGCAGTCATTCGTCCTCAGCAGAAAGCCAGTGGCTACAGAAAGCAAAAAAGTTGAGGTGCTAATGACTCCACATCCTCAAGGGGTGAACTACCTCTGGTCAAAGTTTACATTGCTATTTGCACTGTTGCCTCATGTTCAGCCCTGTTTGCCATCATACAGTTGACAGTATATTAAAGGAGGGCTGTTCTGTCACCAAAAGGAATGGCAGTGTGCTGGACCATAGTCCCACAATCAAGGCAGGCTGGCCTGCAGGTCCTGAATCAGCATCCCCTTCTCTAGGTTTTGCCACCAAAATTCTGAAGGCTGGTAGACATAAAAGGATCAGCACAGAGGTTAGAAATGAGGAGCATTTGCATTCATTTTGCAGAGTTATGAATGAATACTTGAACGCAGATATTCTAAAGGAAAATCTACAAGAGACTTTTTTCCTTTATTCTTTTTCAACTACTGCTAGAAACACACAAAAGCAAAGAGCCTAAAAACAGACAGGTTGGAGAGGAAAGCTTGAAGCATGTATAAGTGTATTCAGACAGTTGTTAAGTAAGGAAGGACAAGGACTGTGAAATGAACAAGATCATTTTTAAGCTTGAAATTCCAGAAATTGTTGTCGAAATACAATAAAATGCATTTGTATAAATCATATGCAATTGAAATTCAGAACCTTCCTTTTCTTGCTACATAAAATACAGTGTGTTTTTATTTCACTGTTAATCCAGATGTGGGGAGAGCTGATTTGAAGGGACTTCCTTTGATGCAATTGCTTATGAAAACAAACATATACAAACATTACTGAGGACTTTATTGTAGTTGAACACTTGGAATTCAAATGTAAATGTAACTCTTGCCTCTTGCATTCCTGTCATTTACCTCTGTTTCAAGCTTTGTGCCCATCACTCCCCTTTCCTATCTGCAGCAGAGCACAAAGTGTATTGGTGGATACCATTGCAGTATTGCTAGTACATCAGATCAGAAAGTAGAGATTTCCATATTCTCTGACACCCTTCAGCAAGTCATTTTTTTCTAATACTTCATTGTCCATATGCAAATCTGAAATGTTTTCAGTGCCAGGAAGCCTATATGTTCTTTCGTTTATCACTGAATTTTCATCAGAAGAAAACTTGCATCAGCCAACTATGCATTCTATGTGCTTATTTGAACTCCACTGCAAGAAGCCCAGTCAGTTTTGCATTTCCCCTATCTCCCACCTATTCAGCCCATCATTCACCAGTCTGGTGGGGGAACCGTAGGAAATTATGTCAAGGGTCTTGCTAGTCAAAGTACCCTGCTCTAGTCCATAATGGCAGAAACACAAGTGGAATCACTGTCTCCCATTCAGTGATGAAGCCGGGAGAAGATAATTTGTGGATGAACACATTTGCACCCAATGGTTGCTAAACATTAGGATGAGAAATCGGTGCTAGAAGACAAGACTTGCTTTGCTGCAAAAGAATATTTTTGAAAAATCCTTTCTGGGTACCCTGACACCTCCCACTGAGTGATCAGTTTCTCCTGTGATGTGGGGAAGTCCACAGTTTACCGTCTATAAAATGAAAAAGACCTTCATAACAAAGTCGCAGCAGCAATCAAAAATAATTTCTGGTATCAGGGTACCTGCATGATCAGCAGTGATGCCATTACAAAAGGTGGTGCTGAGAGCCCAAGACAACACTGAAAAAAAATAATACCTTAAGTGCCTTTGACCAGGCAGCCTAGTTTCTCAGAAAACTAGGTTCTGAATATGAGAACAACCTGCCCCTGTCCCTGGGAGTTAGCTGTTCCAACAGGTCAGGGTCAGTCTAGCTCTTTCTGTCCACAGGTGCACACACAAAAACACACACAGAAAACTCTGTGATGCAAATATAATGGAAGAAACAAGCCTTTTCAAAGCCTTGTTAGCAGCTTTGAGTCTATCCTAACAGTCTTAATGCCAGTTTCCCAAATGATTCATATATCATCATGAATGGTTTCACCTTCTTTAATATCAGAGGGAACTGGTTCTTTCATATCTAGTAACAGAATGGCAATGCCTCTGCCTCCTATTCACTGCTCAAAACTGAGGTTATGGGTTACATTACACACTGAAGAGGTTATTTGCATCAAACTGTTATGCCTGCTGGCTGTGTGTGCTGTACAATTGCTTTATGCAATGACGGTCTTTGATCAATTCCAGGAATAAGTTACTTAGGATGAGTATAAGCATATTTTGTCCAATATTTCCTGCTGCACGGAGTTTCCATCCCTGATCTTTTGTGTCTGGTGGGTAATGAGCAGATCATCCCCTAAAACTCAGGTGAATGTGGAAGAGGCTGTAAAGTGAATGTGCATGGCATTCAGCTCGTATTCCTCCAGTATTCATTCCATGTGATGAACCTATCAGTCTGTAGCTCCTTGTTTCACCATGATGTCCTGAGGGCTGGCCTAAGGTCTGGCACTCACTGCATACTCACTGCAGATTTACAACCAGCCACTGATTCTGTCAAGCTCCTTATTTTACGCAGTCCTAAAACTACTCACTGAAACACAAACAGAAGTGGTGCAACAGTTATTTCTCTTTAAATACTTTTGTGGGGAAAATGTACAGAAAATACTTCTTTTACTTCCTTGACAATGTCTACCTATGTGGCTATTTAAAGACAATGAAGCAGAATCGGAAGGATCTAGATTATTAGTGTAACTGATAGCTCTGTGCCAGTGAATTATTGCCGTGAACATGCCTACAGGACATCTACCTTTCTTCTTAGCTCAGCTTTATTTTTAGATAAAATGTATTAGCAATCTTTTCTCACTTTAACTTTTTTAAGCAAAATGTGCTTTGTAACCTAGAAAAGGCTTCTACTTGGGGCTTTGAAGGGGTGCTTCTTATTTTTTTCTCAAAGTGAAGAGAAAGCTATCACTAATGGAAGTGGCCATATGAAGAGCAACTTTGTCAACCACTGTTTCCCTTCATTAGAAAAAAAAAGGGAAAAGTGACTGGTTTGTACTGAATTAGTGGACATACGTAGAACTTAAGTATCATAAAATATTGTATGCTAAGAAAAACATCAATGCTATGGTTATATTTGTGAGGCTGTACAGATGGTTAGTGAGGTCTATGAAAGGAAGGACAACAGCTAAGTGTTCAGCAGAACAGAACAGTATATGAGAGCAGCTGCACATACTCTTAACTTATGCTTTTACATAGTGGTGAATGCACGTTTACTATAACACTGATTTGTCCTGTGAGATGGACAAGCCACCTATAATTCTGGCATTAACTCTGTCCCTATAGCACCATAATCTCATGTTTAACTCTGGGGAAAGACCTGAATCTTGTGCAACTGCCAGAAATGTTAGACAGTATTTGTCAAAAATTAACAAATTTGTGTGAGATGTGAGTCAACAATTTAAGATCCTAGACAACAGAATTAACTACATACTGTACAGTACTTCACAATTTCAAAACTGAGTACAGGAGATCATTTAATTAAAACCTATTCAACTGAAAATCCTATTTGTCTGAAACAAATGTTTGTCCTATCTGTAATATCAACAAACTATTCACATGAGCAACTAGCAATAAACAACAGAAAGATGCACAATGAATGTCAATTAACACAATTTGCTTTCAAATAAACTTGTGGTTTATGTATATAGCTTTAGTACTGTCCTGTGTATCCATTATAAAGGTCAATTAACCTCAATTGCAGCTAGTCAGCTTGTTCTAAAACAAATTCAGCATACCATATTTTTTTATTTTTTTTTAATCATCATCTCAGCACTTCATTGGCCTGGGACTAAGGAATTTCTAAATAGCTGGAAGTCTTTGCTAAAACTTTCATGTTAGGAAATGTCAAAAAAAAAAAAAAAATTAAAGCAAGGGTGTCAGATTAGCTGAAATTGGTAAAGTGTCACAGTGTGGCTGGATAAAGCTTTTAAAAATATTCATTATTCAGCATAAAGTCATATGGATTCTGAACAACAAGGATCTGTGATGTGTGTGCCTCAGAGGATGAAAATCTCCCTAAGTAAAGATTTCAATGCATACACTAATCCAAGACTATACTAACAAATCTCTTGAAATGGAAATCTTTGCTGAAAATGGTCTGTATGCATTAAAGACTATCAAAGTGTTTTTTCCCCGTGTCCCCCTTTGGCTGCAGAATGTCAGCATTTATGGTAAAAGTCAATCAGGTGCTCAGTTGTTCTGCTTAATCAGGAAGAAATGGTATCACGTGGCTATGGGAAGCTATCATCTGGAATTATACAAGCATCACTAACTCAAAGGACCATCAATGTTGTAGAAAGCAAAGGTGAGTGGTGAGAAGCCCAACATATCAGTCTCTGAAAGAGGCAGATGGTGACACTTCAAGTGAGAATATTTGTAATTGCATTCAGGAAAATGCAGGAGAATGACTAGATGAAGAGGAAGGCTTGCTTTATCAGATGTAAATAATTACATTGCTCAGTAAATAATAATAATAATAAGAATATCACAAAACCAAACCCCAGTATTGATTATTGATTGCGCTACATGACCCAAACAATTGGCCATGCCACCCACAACTATTGAGTCACACCACTCAGGCTGACCACACCAACCACCAAGTCAGGCTGATTTCCAATTGGTCTGTGTTAATGTGAAAGGAGGTGGCTGACATAATAAATAACAATTCTGGCCTTTTCAGATGCTTTTAGAGTCTTTTTGATGCTGATAGTTCTTGTAAAATTACAGCGATGTCTTCTCTCTTTAGAAAAAAAAAAAAACAACAACACATACAAGATAGCACAAAGACCTATGGGAAGAAAGATTGCTTTCTTGGAGTGTACTAAAAATTTCATTCACAGAAGGTCAGCAGGGGCTCTGTGCCTTCTGTGTCCTATACGAACTTTGTCTTTGCTGCAGGCAGACAGCAGTCTGTGCGACAGTGCAATTTTCCTGATGCTACTGCTACTGTGTCTCATGTAATATCATAAAAGTATGCTAAAACATGAGAACGTATCATTATATTCAGACATAAAACTGTAGGAAAATTGTTTCCTAGGTAAAATTCACTTGTGTCCCTAAAGTCTATGAAATACCTGCTTATTATAGCAACCTGAGAACTACAAGGTCTCTTAACTACATTAGAGCATCCAGATTCATTGGTCCTTCTTGCTTCCAAGCTCAAGTCCTCCTAAAGGTGGTCTTTGCATACCATTTTATTACTATGCAAGCTTCAAACTCCATTACACCATTTAAATTATTAGGATTAAACAATTGTAATAACAAAAGCACATACCCTGGCAATTGGATGTGTGCTTTCAAAATTCAGCTACAAACAGAAGCATTATTGTTCATAACTGCTAGAGGAGAGAAAAACTTAATTTTAATTTGTTGGCAGTGCTGAATGATGCCCTCCTGAAAAAAAAGTCAATGTTTGAATCTTTGCATTATGGTTTTAACATGATAAAGAGAAAACAGATGCTTGGATGAATGATTGATCTGCATGGACCAGGATGCATACCCTTAAATTTATTGTAAAAAGTTGCAACATATAGTTATTGATATAGGATATGCTGAGATGCCGCAAATCCTTCAAGCGGAGAAAAAAACAAAATTACTGATTCCTCAGTAGTTGAAATACTTTGCAATGAAACAGCTTTGCACCCCTGTCAGAAGTTTTTGCAAGAGAAAAGCATGCCTCATAAACCATAGGATTTAGTCTGATAGAGTTATAGGAAACAGACCATCTGAATCAGCTTGGAGTAAAGTAATACCTCCTAAAAGGCATCCTGAACATCATCAGGGTCTTGTGAAACAACATTTTGATTATCTAAGTGAAAATGAATCACAGGTGTTGGCATACAGTTATGCTATCATTTTATTCAAAGAATGATCAATTGGTAGCACAGCGGTGAAACATTAAACAAAGATCAATTCAAGACATTATATTCTTACAAGACCCCTAGATCCTCTACTCAAAATCTGATAGTTTCCACAAGACTTATCAGATATGGATGATAATTACAAAGATATGGTAATTGAGGGCATTAAATCAAGCATGCATGCTAGATCTGCTGTCACAGCAAGAATTTCTTCATTGAGAACTGGCAGAGAAGGGTTTTCTTCTCCCTCGACTGGCACAGCAGGATTGTCATCCAGCCACAGGCACAATAACAGGTTCCACTTTAAATCTGTCCTATCTGCACCCCGTTGAAGTAATTCAGTTAATTGCATGCATCAGTCTTTGGAGAAATCTTTCATACTGCTTGTTCTTGGAGTGTGGGAGCCATCAAGCACTGTAATGGCAAGTGGCTGCCTGTTATATTTGGAATCACTGTTACAGAGCCAAGAGTCCACTTAAGCACTGAGGAACTAAGAAGCCACAGGATCATCTGAGCTTTTAAATACTATAAATTACACAAGAAGAGATGTACTGTAAGCATAAATGCTCGATGTGGCACATAGCACTGTAGAGGAGAAAAACTAGCCAGAGCGTGACTTGACAATTTAGAGAATTTGATACTAATATTAGTTTGTGAAACTTCTTTTTTTCACCCTTAAAAGAAGAAGGAGAAACATCGAATACCACCCAAAGAATTGCAAGGAAGCCAGACAAAGCATTCACCCAGACAGCTGAGACAGTTTTTTTGTAGACTGTGCCAATACTGACTTCCACTTAAAGTGCTATTTTTTTTTACAGAAAAGGTTAACATTCCACAGTTTACTTGCTCATGAAATATAAAGTGAACAGAGACACTGATGCAAATGATATTAAAAAATGCATTGAGCCAGGAAATATTCAAGGTTCTAATATATTATCTTTTAAGGTCTGAGAGAGTGGACAGCGTTGTGCCATCACGCTAACTGGAATAGCTGGATTTAGAAGGAGTTTGCTTTTGAAGCTGGTCTCTAAAAGATTGAGGGCCTTCTTGTCACACTCACACTTTACAGATGTTTTTTTTAAAGTTATGGATTGCCTATCAAGTTCTTAAGAACTGAGTATTAAAATAGATGTGGCCAACTGAACTGACATATTTCAAAGGAGCGTGGCATAATAACAACTGTTTGATCTCTCCCCATTCCACAAAGGTTATCTCTGTCACTTACAAGTGTGGGGAGAAAGCCCAAGTTGACTTGTTAGCTGTTGACATGAACTCAGAACACTAGGCTGTGGTCTTTCTGCTTCCTCTATTGCACTGACAGCAGTCAGAGAACTAAAAACAAACAGGGAAGAACGGTGTTTGCACGTTACTCATTCAAACAACAAAGCTTTTCCACTTCTCTTCCCATCCCAGAACACGAGGCAGACACATTCACAGCCCCTTCTTTTATTTTTAACTTCTATTCCACTGAGTCAGAAAATTTGAACTCTGAACATTGAAAGTCTGAAAGAGCAGGATCCCGTAAAGAAATTCCCCCAAACTTCCCACTGAATGGGGAGTCCATGTGTAGGTGCATAAGGTGTGCCTGCATGAAGCAGACCCATATGGGGCAGCAACACTGCACTCAGGTCTCCATCTCTGCAGGCAACTATACTCTGCTGTGACGCATTTATTCTTTCCTATTTTTCAAGAAACTAGTGTTGTGGCGATTAATTCCAGTTGAGCCCCAAACTATTACAATATTCAGGTATGTATTTTGAGTGGGAGGCCAATCTTTGCAAAGAGAAAATTGCTAAACTCCACAATCAGAGTTTAGAGATGGCATGAGTATGCACGACACAAGAAGTTCTCTCTACAGGGTTGCCTCTCAGTAGTCAGGATCACAAATTGCCAACATTTGCTGAGACGAATGAAAAGGTTTTGATACAGTGTGGGATGGTCATTAAAATGAATTGTACTTATCCTCTGAGTAAGGTGCTACTTCCTATCTGGAAACAAATGAGAGAGACAAAATCAGAGAGGTAAAAAAAAATCAGATCTACAAGATCTGATTTAAATGTATTTGTTATGTAGCACCAAGGGACCATTCTGATCTACTGCATATGATGATTCATACAGAAAAAAATCACAGAGTCATAGAATCATTAGGGTTGGAAAAAACCTGTAAAATCACCTAGTCCAACCATCCACCTGCCACCAATACTGCCCACCAACCCATGTCCTTCAGTGCCACATCCAAATGTTTTTTGAGCACCTCCAGGGACTGTGACTCCACTACCTCCCTAGGCAGCCCATTCCAATGCCTGACCAGTCTTTCTGATAGTGATTTTTCCCTAATATTCAACCTGAACCTCTCCTGGTGCAACTTGAAGCCATTACCTCTCATCCTACCACTATTACCTGGGAGGCCAACCCCCACCTCACCACAACCTCCTTTCAGGTTGTTGTAGAGGACAATAAGGTCTACCCCGAGCCTCCTCCAGACTGAACAACTCCAGTTCCCTAAGTTGCTCCTCATAAGGTTTGTGCTCCAGACCCCTCACCAGCTTCACTCCAGGATCTCAATGTCTGTGTGACTGGCCCAAAACAGGATCGGAGTTTTGATGGCAGGAGAAATTCCACAGGAGTTGTATTGACCTTGGCCAACAAGAGATGCCAAAGAGATGCTGGGTTTGAAAAGTTTGGGGACACCTTTCCTGCTTTCAGTCAGGTTTATTTGCATTCAGCATCCCATACATACAAGGCACTGCACTGCAAAGCCAAAAGAGACAGCAGACTGCAGACAGACGGGTCTGTGTTTCATGGTTCCTTGCTCAATGCATGAGCTGTTTGCTAGGGCCATGCAAACTTATCAGTCAAGCGCGGAGCAACCCAGTCATCATGTCCTCATACATTCAGGCGCTCTTTACAAGTCACAGTATTTTAGCACTATGCAGTGTAACCAAACCTCATTTCTATTTCTTCTGTCAGAAAATAAATCAGCAGTAGCGATTTTTCTAAGTACACTTTCCCAGTCATTTCAGAGTCAGTAGGTAACGTATATGGCCAGTTCCCTAGCAAGAAAAGCACTTCTGTAGTATTCACATGACGTACCTATCTGGCATTTAATCGTTCTTTTTAATTTATCTAAGAAAAATAACTCCTCTGGTATCTAGTCTCTTCACGAGGTGGCTTACTTCCTGTATAATTTCACTGCGTGCAGTATGAAAAACAACTGCACTGTTCTATCTCCTAAGCTTTAGCTCCGAGGTACAGAGCTGTGTACCGCTGCACATTACGCTAGAGGTCTATTAAGCAACATACTGGTGCACCGATCTGGAAAAATGTAGCAGTCAATGATGCCGCTACATTCAGCACGAGCCTCGTAAATCATGGGCATGTTCTCTTCATTGCTTATAAGGTGCTGAGGTAAAAGAGAGAAGATGTGCTACCTGCATGCATGAGTGATCGTCAGCACCAATGCATACCTTCAGGCTTCTTTGCCCCTTTGCTCTGAGGGGTACACTGGTAGGGCAGCAGAGATGGGCAGGAGAAAGAAGGGCACAGGGCAGCACCCAACCCATACCTTATCTGCCTGTACAAGGCTACGGCCTTGGAGGAGCTGATGAAGACTGCATGCCAGAGCATCTCCTGGCAGCTGCAGTGTAGACTGAGAGCCAGGCAAAGAAGCCAGAGTGCCTCGCCCTGCCTTGGCAAACACAGACTCAGCAAAGTGAAGGCTCTGGCCCTGCACCCCTGCTGACTGCAGGGACGGGGAGGTAGGCGGATTTGTGCCATTTGCATCCTCCCTCCAAGTCCAAAAGTGAAACATTTCTTCAGGATTCACTCACTGAGTTTTTAATTATTTGCAGACAAATTGGTGTGTCAGCAGATTAATCCTTGCTCTCTGAAAAAAGTAATCTTCAGCAGTGCCTTCAGGTGGGGGGATCTCCAGAGCTGAGTCTAAACTCAGCAAAGGCAATGGGGTGTCTGGGTCCAACCCCAAAGACTTGCGAACATTTAATGTCACGCAGAGTCTCTGGAAAGCATTGCTGTCCCTGCATCACATGCATACATTGTAAGGTAAGGAGACCACATTTTGGTTAAGGCTCCAAAGTAAAATGGTAGCAGTTGGCATTACAATGGGATACCAGGCTTTCTTCTCCCTGAGGGGAGCTCTGGGGGTGTCAGCACCTCAGCCCTCACTAGCAGGAGAACTGGGGCAGGATCTAGGGGTAACCTCTCAGCTGCCTGTGAGGGAGACCTGGAAAGGTGCTTCCGCTGATGAAGTACCACTTGCTGCAGCACCTCAAAGCCCAGAGCAGTTCCTCCCAAATCCTTCCTACTAAAGTACCCAAACAAGCATCAGGAATGATGCTTAGGCAAAGAATTCACAGCACAGATATGGAAACAAAACAAAACCACAGCCTCGATAACCATTTCAGAGTAAAGATAAAGATAAATGCATCCTCCGCTCCCTGAGTGTGACTCAAAACAGTAGTGTGCTCTTCCTCCTCTTGCTACTATTTCTGTCACTAGCACACTGGCTGCAGCTCTCCAGCCTCCCCTCCCTTCCCACCCCTCTACCCCCCAGACCTCTGCTCATCTGCTCATTGCAGGCTTCCACAACTGAAGTGGACTTGGAAAACAGATGGGCAAGTCACAAGGCTTGACTTCTGGCATGTGAACAGGGATGCTTGCACAGCCCCAAGCAGCTGAACTGGAGTTCTTTCAAAAGCCAAACCTTCAGATCATCCAGAAGAAAACAAACGGAAGACCAGCAATGTCATATGGTGGGAGTCTTGAATTTCCTAGCTAAAAGCCTGCACTCTATGTGGAACAAAGCATTAATTGCAGTCCAATAAAATTAGAAGCATGAGGAAACGTGGTAGCAATGGTAGTGAGAAGATGGTTGGACTAGATGATCTTACAGGTCATTTCCAACCTTGTGATTCTATGATTCTATGATTCTAGGAGCACATTAATATATGTAGGTCACTCCAAAAGTAATGCCTCCTATTAATTTCAGTGGAAACTACAAGAGATACAAAAATCACAATAACACTATATGATAGAGCAAATTTTCAGCTACAAAACATGATTTTCCAATATAGCCATCACCATTAGCTATGCATTTTCACCAGCGATGGACAAGAGCCTGCATGCCACACTCATGAAACCTTCACCAGGGGAGGTGACCCACTATCACCGTCACTCTGCTGAAATGCACCACTCACCATCTCACTGTGCTCACATCCGCTCTTTGGTTTGCAACAACATTCAGCACGTGTTGATGAATGCCAATGGGTGTCATTTATTGTGTGGAAGAATTCAACGACACACCTTTGATTCAGATGCTTCCATGTCAGATGCCACTTTATCAGACTGCCCCTCTGTGACATAGCAACAAAATGTAATGGAATATTGGCAGGAAGGATCAACATCTGCTGCCGTATCACCAACATCCATCTTAGACACTGTGGACAAACATGATAAAACAGGAGCATTACTTTTGGAACAGCCCTCATACATCAGCGTGCAAGCTCCCCTTTCAATGTGAAAAAGAGGCAAGCACCTTTGCATTACAGAGGCTGTATTCTTTTACTCTTTAATGAACTTTTTTCTTTTAAATACAATTCATTGATGCTTCCTGCATTTATACAGGTTGGGTACAAACCAACCCAAGAGCAGTGGTGAATCCTCACTAAAAGTTGCTGTGTGAATGGCTGATGCTACAGGTGGGCTTTCAGCACTGCTGCCCAG
Source organism: Chrysolophus pictus (assembly GCA_037305975.1). Lineage (NCBI taxonomy): Eukaryota > Metazoa > Chordata > Aves > Galliformes > Phasianidae > Chrysolophus > Chrysolophus pictus. The sequence continues at coordinate 97,832,540 of CM074576.1, forward strand.
GCATCACTCTGTGCACTGGGCTTGCAGCAGCCATCCTTAACATGTAGTTGCACTTAATGCACTTTCCTTCTCATGCATGCCTGCAAGTTTGTTCAAGCTGAAATATTCTTGCTGAGTAAAACCTGGTGAAGGCTGGCAACTGTCACTGCTGTTGTCACTGTGGCCATTCAGAGGAGCGCTGGTCTCCACCAAGAGAAGACACAGATGGCAGAAAGAGGCCTTGGGGAACATGTAAGAGGAAGGAGTGGCAACCTAAGGCCCCATGCAAGTGTAGGGAGGAGGAATGTGAAACCACAGTTTTATGGTGAGGAGCACCCGTGTCGTGGAGTGAGGGATGTCAAAGTCTCCTTGACCACTTTGTGGTTGTCAGCAGTGTAAGCTGGCAGGGAGGGGAAAGCCTCTCCTTTGGAAAAGGGGATAATTAGGAAGTCAGTACTTAATCTATTTTTCTTTGCTGTAAAAATGTTGCATTAGCGAGCTTCTTTTTCCTGTGGGGTTATAAAGGATGATAAATGGGACATGAGTCAAGATCACCAAGCTTTCACGGAGGAGGTGAGAGCCATGTTCAGGAGTATCTCATGTTAAATAAGCAAGATAATTATTCTGCTCTACTTAGCATTGGCTAGGCCTCATTTGTAGAACAGCATTCGTTTGGGGGCACCACATTTTAAAACAGACAGAGAAATTGGAGTGAGTTCATGTGAGAGCAACAAAAATGATGAAAGGGTTAGTAAATAAGACCTTTGAGAAAAGGTGGAGAGAACAGGGCCCGTTCAGTCTAGAGAAAAGAGGACTGAGGGGAAGCATTACTGTCTACAAACATGTAAAGGTTGTTATAGAAAGGATGTAGACCAATTATTCTCATTAGAGAACAAAGAAAGAACAAGAACTAATGGGTTTAAGACGCAGCAAGGAGTAATTTAGATTTAATATTAGGAAAACACTATAACTATTTGAAAAGTTAGGCAATGGAACGAGTTAACTGAGAAGACTGCAGAATTGCCACTACTAGAGAAATATGAGGCTGAGGACACTCATTTGTCATGGCTAGTTTAAGACTGATAGTGAAGTTCAGAATCCTTCTCTAGCATACAGGGATGTTCTGGACTCCCTCACAGACAGATGAGCAGAGGAATCGTAAATAGAAAACCATCCCACGAAAAATGTGGGGTTCATGTATATGAACATGTGCACGTACACAAATACTGCTGACGTTATACAGGTAAGAAAGAGTTCTTGATAGTCACAGCCCTTTTTGTTCTGTCCCAAAACACCATGCCTTCATATCAATCTCTCTCTAGTGCTACCGAAACAATGACACTAAAATTGTCACTACATTTTTGGATCCCAATTCTGCTTTTATGTCTCCAGAGGATGACAAGCTCAGTAGGGGACCAGTAGTAGCTCCAGTAGTAGCTGGAGCTGATTGCAAACAAAAGAGCATATAACATGGAAACTAACAAACTACTGCCATGGGACATATTGCTGTAGCTCTATCATATTCAGCCTTATGCCTTGGTCAGATACAAGTGCAAAAGGAAAACCAGATCCTTCCCGCTCAACGATTACCTTAAATGTAAGCCAGAAATCATGAAAGGTACAAAAGGGGAAACCGCAGACGTTAATGGAAGCACTGAGTCACTCCTATTGCTACCTGTGGTGTTTGAAAACTGCAGAGACTGCACTGATAAACAGCACTTCTTTGCTATGAAAACAGCATGAAACCACAGGGAAATAGCAGTATCTTAAACTCAGATACTGTATTACATTTGCATGATCACTACCACTTCTGTTAAGTCCTAAATGCTTTGAAAATCAACATAAGAAACTACTATGCTTTAGAAGGTAAATAGCTGTCAAGGTGTTTGGTGAAATATTTATAAAACATGAATTTCACCCTTTGTCATTAAAAGACTGTCCAGTCCACAACAAAAACACACACCCATTCCAGTGGATCCTCTAGGGCTATTTGAATCATTTTGATATTTTGGAGTAAATAATTCAATTAATAATGGGCAAGCAGTGTATGCAGTATTTAGCCTAGAGTGAGGGTTTATTCTGGAGTTAGAAAATCATTTGAAAAACGAAAATGGGGATGAAGGTATTATAAACGAACTGTTAGCCCAACCATGAAACACTGAAAATGGCGACAGTGTAGTCAAGTAGCAAGCACAAACTACTTATTTGCTAATATGCAGGAGTCATTTGGAAAGGGTCCTCTCCTTGCCGTAGGTCAGTGCACCACAGAGGTTATCATCACTGACCAAGCTCTTTGCAACATTTTTGAGGCTATCGTAAAGGCAAGCAAGAAGCATGTGTTGATAAAAAACTGATTTGAAATGTCAGCCTTATGGGAGAAAGTGCCAGCAGAGCTAGCTAGCTTTGTTTCTAATAAGTATAAGAGGATTAAAACCTGCCTGGTCAAGAAGCAAACCCTCAGGAAAAGCAGACAGAAGTCTGACAGGTTTGTGAATCTCATAGCCATGGCAATAATTTTGGAAATGACTAATAATAAGGAGTCGATAATGCAAAGGACAATCTCTGAAGTGGAGCACCAAATTCCTTGAGGGAGAAAATCAATTATCTCCTATGCAGCTTTGTGGCTGCACAGCTTACAATATGTAAATGCACAGAAGTTACCATAGTCACAGAAACCTGAATATCAAACTTAAAAATGCCATGGAGTTTTACAAGAATCACTGAAAGAATATCCTGCTCATGAATGGATGCATATGGGCTTTATTGAAAGAGATACAGTGTTATTCTAATATTCTTCATTACAAAGGCTGACAGCCGTCTAGAGATGTCAGCATCTATGAAAGAGATGCTGCACCGTGGTGAAAGCGGAACGGGGTGACTGGGTCTGGTAGGCAGTACAGAAATCAAATTACCATCAAATACTGCGGGCTGATTTTTAACATCTTTACTCTCGCTGAGTGGTGTCTTATTCTATAACTGGGTCACTGAAATTAATGGAATTGCTTGCAAGTAAAACACTGCTCAATGCACCTTAAAGCACCAGAGCCTGACCCACAGTACGTGTTCAAACATCACCTTAAATTTTAATGTATCTCAGACTTGAGGGTTTTAAAAAATGATTATTAATTTAGAAATACATTCCTTATTGGGATCATGCCTTTTTTATTTTTCTATTTTCTATCTGTATTTTACTAGATGCACAAATATCTGTAGAGGAAATGTCTGAGGATTTGGTCACTTGTTATTAAAAACTCCATTTCCATGCATGTGTGATCCACGTTCTCTGTAGGGTTTGAGAGCAAGGAGTTTATTGTTGATGAAAAGAGAGAAGTACAGCCTGAGGGCTGTTTTGGAACTCCAGACAGACAGAGGCCTCCAAGAGGAGGGTGTTCTGCTCCAGTGTCTGAGGGTGAGCAAGGAAAGGGATGTATGAGACAGAATTAATTTACACTACAGTAAAGTACTGGCTATGAGCATGTCACTTGAAACGCATTTAACTTTTGGATTGAAGGGTCACGAAATACTGTTATCCCTGTTGGGAGATAATTGGCCAAAGAACTGCATCAATTGTGCTTGGAATGAAGGGTTTCCCTAATTACAAGCACCGTCTTTATGACCACACAAGGGATACATCTGAAAAGGATGAGATCAAGATAAGATAAGGAAAGTTTCTTCAAGAACAGACTCATCAGGAGTAAGGATTCTTCTCAGTTTTGATGTATCACTGACATTTTCTAAAAATGGACATCACCTCTGCGATGTTAGAAAAAGCTGAAATTACTTGGACTCCAGCCATGGAAAGAGAGCAACCCATTGAGGGACATGGATAAGGACCTCCTGGCATTATGGAATGATGATGAGAGAACGGACAGACACTTCTCTTGGGGTAAAAGAGAGACAGTGAACATGAGAACTGTTGTGTGAGTAGGGCTATAGTTACTCTTTTGGAGCAGCATCGAATTATGTGCATTTCCTTATGATATGATGCATTCTAATATTAAAAATATGTACATGGAAATAAGAATAAACATCAGGGTTTAGAGATTACACGTGATTAACCCATGCAGCTGGTAATTCTCTTAGTTTTGCTCATTATTAATAAAAATTACCATTCTTGAGGAACACACTGGTCTATCTAATGCAGTGAGCAAAAGAGCTGCCTCTGGAGGTGCTATGAAACACAAAAATACATAAATTCTTGGAAGGTATGTATAGCATACGAAGGCCCTAGAAAAGTTAGTCCTAATACCTGTTTTGTACAAGCTGGCCAACACTGCAACTTGAAAGTCATCACTGCTTATATTTATTCCTACTGTCAATCTGAAAGTCCAGTCTGAGGCATCCACAACTTTTAGTCTTATGCAAGACAGCTCACATCAAGAATTCAGTTCACTGGGTATTGACAGGTACTTTTTTTGTTGTTTTTTTATTTTATTTTTTTTTATTGAATAGCGCAGGGAGCTTATATATATATTTAAAGATAACACAGGAATTGGTTGCCTTAGTAACAGGGTATCTCATCCACTGTGTTTAGTATTTACTCAGAACTGGAAATTTATACTGTATGGAGAAGAAATGTGGTATTTTTGTTACTCTACCCACTATTTATGCCATCAGCAGCAAATGTATGCTGTGTAGCCAGACTTTCCATTTGTAAACTATGTGAAACCTCTAAGACAGCATGCAGAAATGAAACCAGGGCACCAGGTGTAATGTACTTCTGTTGCAAGTATTTTGAGAGAAAAAAATTGTTCCGAGAGTTTAAAGCACTTCACTAAAGATATTCCTTGTCTCATAATTCTAACCCTATCAGTAAAAGCATTTATTTCACATGGTTTCATATTCATATGAAAAAAATCTACAGAAAATAGTTATGAAAGAGGATATTTCTATGATGCCAGTTTCCACAACTGTCATAAAGTGCTATACAAATTTTAAACACTGTATAATACTATGTTTTACCTGACATCTATGTGGGGAGAGGAAGTAAAGGGAATATTTGAAGGGCTGTTTCAAATCTTCTTCAGCCTTCTTCTGGAAGAAGCAAGGAATTAATTAAAGCTGCATCAATTAAAATGCAGGAGAAATTTGAATTAAGCAGAAAAAATCCTTTTAATTTTAAATATAGCCAGGATGCTAAAAGGTTTATATCCATTCTTCTGCAAAAATGCCACAAGATTTTTCATGCTCCCAGAAAACCTTCAGAGACTAAGCAGGTCCTACTGCCTGCAGTTGCCCTATGCCACCTGCAGGGTTGTGGGGCCACAGGAGTGATTTTTGGGGGACAATGACCTATTGAAGCACCAAACCTTGCTCATAAATCTAAGTTTCATACCCTCTGCCTCCGATGGATTTTAGATCAAATCCTAAGGATAAAATCTGCACATTGCCACTTGTCCAGCGAGAACATGGGATGGTGAGGGAGCCACCGGGGGGGCTGGCAGCCCCAGGCACCAGGGCTGAGGCTGGACAGGCACAAGCAGCACCAGCTCACCTGGCAGCTCACTTCTGGTAATGGTCTGGGCACTGCGCTCACGGGACTACTAAGCCAGTGAAAAATCCATTCCCAGGCTGCTCTCTCATTATAATTTCAGATAATGTAAAATGTCTCTATATTAATATCAATTTAATATCTGATACAGCTCTTTCATGGTACTACAGCAGCCCCTTACAGGATGATGGACTCCAGTCTAATACGGCTTTTCCTCCTCTAACAACTGCGATCTTCTATCCATTTTACCATTCACACAGAAGAGTGTCTGTTCAGGCAGAAAAGCAGATATTATAGTCACATAGAATAACTTAAATGTAAAGGCAGATTGAGACCATTTACTCTAAATTAATAAAAGAAGAGTCTGAAAACAGATGTAGAAAGGCATGGTGGTGATTAAAGTGCTATCCAACAAGTACAGTCTTTTTCCTTCACTGTGAACAACTTTCTTCCTGATCCTGACTTCTAGAATTTTGTCTGGCTCTAAATACTGTTGCATAGATGGGTTTGCAAAGGGCTGGTTAACTTCTCGGTAATAAAGTGCTCCAAAAGGAGCCAGGTTGAGTGTTACTAAGGGTGCTGTGCTTCTTCAGAGGGGCAGGAAGGTGAATCATGATGCTGGATGCATAGGACTTCCCATGCTGTGCGAGCTGGAAAGCTGCTGGCAGCACACAGTACTAGGGAGGGTGGAGAGGCTGAGCTGCATGGAGGCCAATAGTAGGAAGAACAGAGCTGCAAAAGAGTTTCCTAGAAAAAATCCCTTCCCTGAACTTGTGCATAAAATGAAAACTGTTGTTTCTGTTGCCTTTGCTGTCCTTTCGGACAAGGAAAGCATCATGCTTCGGTCAAAAGAAAAAAAAAAAAGATAGATTATATATATTGTTTAAAAATGACATAGAGATGCTAAGCTTGTTTTCCTCACAGACTCTCCATGAATTATCTCATTAAGATTATCATAGGCTGTAAACAAAACTGCATTCTTCTCAGGACATCCTTATACAGGAAGAGCTCTGCTCCTAACTGCTGATCACAAATTTCAGCTAAAATCTATCAATTTGCATTTAAAAAATAATAATAGAGCTCTTCTGAGAACTGGGGAAAGGTTTAAGCTAGTGAAGCTTTTGCCTAATGAAAATTCCAGAAAAAAAATGGATATGCTTTGCTTGTCTTGATGAACTAAACTAAACTATATAAACCACTCACACAGAAGAAGGCTAATCCATAACATCTGTACTCACACACAGAACTCAGAAGGAAGAAATGGAATGGCAATGAATTACCAGCCTCCAGTGGCTGCAGGTAACACTCAGTTCAGTGTTATTTTATGGAAGATCTACCATAGGAAATTAAATTACGAAAGAGGCTTACTATTTGGCTTCTAGTCATGTACTCTTTGGAACTATCTAGACATGCCATATTTCCCCTTGGATTCAGCAAAAACATTTAATACAACTTCAAAAAGCTGCGTGTTACTGACTGTGCACACACAGGAGGATATATGATATACAAATTCTGTTCTGCTTTAAATGAATGAAATAGCAACAAGGATTCTGATGCAGATCTTTCAGTTCAGATTATTTATCACCATTGAACTTGCAAAACCTTTCTTTACCGTTTGCTTTTATTTTGCTGATTCACCTACAATACCTACCAGTATATCTACTGCTACTATAGATTTGTAGCTGCCATCTAACTTTTTTTTTTTTTTTTTTTTTTTTTAGTAAAGCATCATTATGTATCTACATCTACCCTACACTTTTCCTGTCATACCTAGCTACTTTTGAAATGAAAGCATGGAAGTTGGTTACTGTAGCACACAGCAGAGAGAGGACAGATAGCACATTGCATTATTCCTCAGATCCCTCTTACTGAACCAAGGCTAAGGTACTGATGTTTCTTGATACAAACTGAATCCGTGACACCTTGCAAGAGAGAAAACAGCTATTGGGGGAGGTAACAGGTAAGGAGAAAAATGAAATAAGTTTGTTTTTCCTGCAGCAGAAGCTGTCAAGGTCCTTGGGAAAGGGAAAATCTGAAAGAATCAACATCCGTCAGCTCTGTTCACTTTGGGACTGACTGACAGCAAGAAATGAGCTATTATACTGAGACTAGAAATATTTGGAGCTTGTCCAGACATATGAAGAGATGCATTCTCTGCCCAGCAATTCAGTGGAAATTAATATACTTCTATTACATTCTTCTGAGATTGTAAAATCCCACTGTCTCCCTCATTCTGCTGTTTAATTCTTATTATTGGTACTGTGGGAGCACCTAGGCATGCTGACAGCCCCAGGCCCTTTTTTGCTATGTGCTAAAAAGAGCAAAAAAAGAAAAACATACCCTCCCTGCTCAATCAGACTGTTTACACATTATCAAAATGTTTCTCAGAATGATAACGTAAACATACTGTTACATTTTTAACACTACTTTGTATTCTGCAAAAAAATTCTGAAGCTTTAGGGCTCAGTGCCCACAGATCTGCTGGCACACAGATTGCACATATCTTGTAAAGTCTACTACGGTGCTGGTGTGTGCATACGTAGCAGCTGATTTTTCAAATGGGCAGAAGCATGCACTTGCATATCTGAGCAGCAGGACTGAGCCAAAAGCATGAGGATGAATTATTGGCTGTAAGAAGGTATTGATGCAGTCCAGCAGACCTATACACAGCACAATCATTCAAGTAAGAGAGGGAGAGCTGGCACGGGGCTTTTATTTTATTGTGATTGCAAGGAGAGGCTCATTTCTGCTTTGGTGGATGGATCATTTTCAGCAGCAAAGAACTCTTTTTTTCTAGAATGGCTCTAACTTTACAGTATCTGCTTCCAACAAACTTTTCTCCAGGCTAAACAGACACTTGCTACTCACATGACAGTGTGTGGGGGAATGATGTTGAGAAAAGAAGACATGCTGTGGCTAACATCTTTGCTTGTCTTGTAAGAGTAATCTGACTAATGTCGGAATGATTCCATCAACATTGTCAGAAATAGGTTTAAGAACCCTGCAGGTACGTTGTAAGCCTCAGCATAGGCAAAGGCTCATGCAAAGCAGACATCAATTGACTAGAGGTGCTGGGAAGGTATGAAGTAACATTAAGGACCTTGACTCAGGCTGATGAGCTTGAGTTTTCTTTTTGTGCACTCTCAAAATTTCTTTCTCGATTTCAGATGGACTAGAGTACATAAGAGGCATTGTGGGATATGCTGTCAAGTGCTATTGGTTCCACATATCGCTCTCTGAAATAAAACCAGACTGAGTTTGTATAACGCTAGATGCGCTTGCTCACATCTTAGTCATATTTGAACTATGTATCGGTTACACTGAAGTATGCTGGACATTCAGAAAATAATGACAACTCCAGTTCCTGCACACAGCTCTAGTTCCTGTACTCTAAAGACACTTCTGACCCATTAGGTCTTTGATGGCTACCCTTGATACAAACCCCTTTCCTTAAAAGAATGGAAGAAAGTTGATTCTGTAGGGACCTCTCTTGAGTGGTGTTTGATACAGCTCATTTCAAACCATACTTGGTCTCCACGCTCACTGTCTGTTCTTGAGTTGTATAGTCAATTTCTGTGTTCCTTCAACTGCACACTGTGCAAAGAACAACCTATTCCATTCTATTACTTATTGTTTCTTTTGTATACTTAGATTAGAAATAATTTAGGTCGTGGAATAACTCTTCTGTGAAAGTAGGTATGACATAGCACAGTTGCTCCTAGTGTACCAGAATACTATTTCTAAGTGTTAAATGAAATAGATTGTCTATGCCAGTGATTCATCAGAAAGACCCAAATGTTCTTATCCCATGTACAAACTCACTGATGTCCTCTTGGTGATACTTTCAGGAAAAGAACAGAATCACTGTAAAATAAATATTCCGAGACATCAGCATTAGTACCCCACAAACAGAAAAGAAGGACTTTTCTCTATCCAAACATTTTGCAAAACCTCTCAACCTTGGCCTCAGGAGCTGTGTGTTAAAGTAGTTATATCTGAGCACGTTCCTCTGTTTATCCTTTTGTTGTCACGCCCAATAGATAAAATTGATATGTCTGACTGACATCTGTATAGATTTCATATACACATCACAACAGAAATGAGAAAACGGCCTCCTGGGAGACTGCTAGGATTCTTGTTCATTATCATTATCACTCTCATGATTCAAGCAGATGATGAGACTTCCAATCATATCCTCATTCCTGTGCTCCAGGCTGTGATATGCAGCACATTGTTTCCACCAAACCACTGTACAAATGATTGATTTTCCTGTCACACAGTTACTGCAATATGGCTGTCCCTGCTTCTAGATGGGACACCTTAGCTGAGCAGAAGTTGAATTATGTGCTCCAGACCTAGGGACAAATTTAATCCAAGATCCAGGCCCACCAAGTCAGGCTGCTGGTGGGTGGGGAGGAAGTAGCTGATCTCACAGCAGCATTCAGCTCTTGGCCTTGCAATATCTGCCATAAACGACACTGTAGTAAAGCAAGAGTGAAGCTTCCCAGTCATTAGGCCAGTAAATGTCAAACTTGTCTCATCTCTTAAATAAAGGGGTCTCTACTTTTTTTTTTTTCCCCACATCACAGCAAGCCATAATCAGTGTGTAGACCAACAGAAATTCAAGTATAGAAGCAGGAGAGAGACCAGTGAAAATCCCATTCTGCTCACAGACTTTTTTTCCTGAACTGCTTGTATGACTGCAGCTGTATTCATGAGAGAGGAAATAAAAATTTCATTGTTAACCTCAAAATGATTTCACAAGGCTTCAGTGAAATGGAGATGTTAAGAGAATTAAACAAACTGCACTGAAAAATGAGACACCATTTTCATGACTTATGCCTTTACAAGAATTTGGATAACGACTGCAAAAGGTTAATATGCTTTATATGAATCTGCAGGTTACCCTTAAATATAAAAAGCAATCCTGCATAGCAGGGACATCTGCTGGAAGCTTGACGCCAGTGTCTCACCCCTGCTTTTGGCTATGAATCTTCGAGCAGCCCTGCAGCAACTCACAGTGCCGCCAGCCGGAGAGCCAGCTTCTGACTAATTAAAGATTCCCTGCACACCTTCACAACATCCAGGCAGTGGGAGCAAGAAATCTTTAAGCTATACTCGGGAATTTAAATGGAAACTTTTGCATCTCAATTGAAGGTTATACTTTTCTTCCAACCGCCTGACATTGAACTGTCTGTCACAGAGGAAGATTGGACACTGATGAAATCCTTTCCTTCCCCAACAAGATACAGCCGGAGAAGGTCAATGTTTTAATTATGTAGAGGAGACAGTACTCTGCATTTCTGCAATTCTGGAATACGACTGCACCAAGGCTAAGAAGCCACCTTTATCGAATTTAAAATCAAAACATGAGATTTCATATTATAGCATTTAAGTAAATTGTCTCTTCTCAAGGAGACATTGACCACACCCTCCACCTGGGAAGCGGCTTCCAATCTCTCTCACGCTTGCTCCTGCACAGTGGGTTTGAACTCCGGTACTCTGTGTTTTGATTTTGGACAATGTTTTGGAAATTACTGCAAAGGTGCAGAAAGTATTCACTGAGTCTTACCTAAGAAGAGGAAGCCCCGTTCTGTGCAATGGCAGGAAAGAAAATGCTTTGCAAACTCAGTTCCCTTTTCTCAAAGTGCAGGAATACAGCTGATGCAGAGCATTCTAGAAATGAAAACAAGTTTTATGTGATTCAACAAATGCTTGAACTGTGTTTAACACATCGTAGGTCTATGTTTTCATGGGTACTCCTCGGTGTAATAGTTTCTTCCTGCAGATACTAGTTCCCATCTAATGGGAGATTGCTTTAAAACCAGCCTCTGCTCTTACACTGTAAGAACAGTTCTCCCCCTCAAGCTATTTGTAGACATAAATATGTTTACCTTCACCTGTTAAAGCACCAGGAAAAAACATTATCCCCCTGAAGGAAATTAATCCCCCAAAAGCTTTTGAAATGTTTTAAAAAGCTTACCACCAGAGTGAATAGATACACTAATAAGCCTAACTAGGCTCTTGGCCCAGACCCCCCAGAGACAGGTCACATGTCTACCTTCTGCTCACATCAAGTGGCAGGTAATGTTGATAGCCTGGTGTGCTGTCCCCAAGGGTTTATCAGCGCTGTACAGCCAGCACAAACAGACAAATCAGCAAAGATACCAGAAAGTGTCACCAGAGGCCCTGATCTACTGGAGTTGAGGTGTATGGGTCTGAGCTTGCATTGTTTACCTTTGGGTAAGTGCTAAGCACTGCAATATAGGCATTGCCAGCCATTACAGGGATGTGGCTAACACATCATTTCAGGAAAAAAAGATCTACCTTCCAGTGTCTGCTTCTAACCATGCCTGTGTTCACCAGGCAGTCAGAGTGGCAGGAACTATCCACAGTCTTCCCTTCCCAACTAAATAAGGCTCTTCCTCTGGACCAGTGAAAAAAAAAAATTGCTCTATGCAAAGTCAAACTTTTCTCAAGAAACCCTGAATGCAGCGTGTCCTGAGGTAAGGGAAGAAAATGAGAGCTGTGTGAGGGTAAGTAAAAGAAATGGCTTTAATACCACTAAGGACTCCATCCAGAAGACACTCTGGTAATGCCCCAGAAAAAAATGCAAGCTCGCTAGGATTATTTCTGCCTATTCTGCAAATGCAAGAGGAATCATCTTTCTGTAGGTCATGGATTAGCCCTAAGCAGACCCTGATACATCATGGAGATGTAGGATTAAAAATAGGCACTTCTGGACTTCATTTGAGTTCAGGTGTTGAAGAACAGAAGTTGCCTTCAAAGTATCACAGAGAAAATTGGGTGGTTACAGGCTTAAATGAGACAAAAGTCAAAAACAGACACAAGAAGGAAGGTGTCTCCTGAAGAAGTGTCTGGTGTGATGTACAATTGCTGCAGTGAGCAGTATGATGTTCTCCTTGGTTTGACTCCCAGGCAGGTGTTCTGTGCTGTGTAATTCTGTAGGGAGCAGGCAGGCCTCCTGGGAGACAGAGTGAGGCAGGGAGGCCTTGGCTGATCCGCTGTTTATGAGGCAGCTTTATTTTGAGGAGATGGAACAGAAGAAGTATAGGAGAGGGCATGTGAATTCTCTCCTTCAGCATGCACCTCACTGAGTGACCCCAATGCCTCTCAGAGTTTTAATCTCACATATAAAAACAGAGCCTGGCCTGCGCTTCAAAAAGGATGAAATCTGTCACAGTATTTATGAAGCATCCCTGCACGTCAGTCTTCAGAAGTGTGAGATTTCAATGGGGTCCATATGTACTAAAGCATGTGGTGACTATCAAAGACAAAAATTTCAGCAAACTCCTGCTTTTGCTATTTTACTATATGTAAAAGTGCCGGCTCTTGAGTTACATGGGCGAAGAAATACTGTAAATGACCATTGGCACACGCAGCCCAGGGAGGAGGTGGGCTCACTGTCCCCGGGGGTGTCCAAGAGCCGTGTGGATGTGGCACTGAGGGATGTGGTCAGTGGGCACGGTGTGATGGATTGGTGGTTGGACCAGATGGTATCAGTGGTCTTTTCCAACTTTAATGATTCTGTCATTCTATGATACAAGCTCTCCTCCATTCAGTTAGTTTTAGAATGGCCACTTGTACAATGACACCATTTAAAGAGACGCACTGGAAGTACTAAACACCAATGTCGGGAAAATAAGTTAGACAAGGCCCATAGGGCTGCCTGTCAGCCCACCGCCTCACGGCGGCGTCGCGAAGCGCGCCCTCTCCCGCCACAAGCGTCAGGCCGCAATGATGGCCGTCGCGCCCGGCGGGCGCCGCGTCGCCTCAACAGAACTACCACTCCCAGTAAGCACCGCGAGGCGGCCGGACCCGTTCTGCGCATGCGCAAGAAAGATAACGCGCATCCTCCCTACCTACCCGTGTGTGTGATCCCTCCTCTCAGCCCATTGGCCAGCACCAGCAGGAAAGGGCCACCTCCCCACGTGCTTCCTGGGAGGTGTAGTTTTTCCGCTACAGACAGCCCGCGAGCGCCGGCGGGGCGGGTGGAAAGCGCGCACTACAATTCCCGGCGTGCCGTGCGGTGCGGCCCGGAAGGACCCGTCAGCAGTCGGCGTTGGCCGGTGCTGCGGCAGCCGGCGAGCAGCGATGGCCGGGCAGATGGCGGTGCTGGGTGCGTGCGGGCAGCCGAGGGGGCCGGGGCAGCGCTGGGCTCGGCAGGAAGGCGGGCGGGTCTCGTCGCTCGGGCTGTACAGGGTTGGTGGGGGCGTTGCCAGCCCGAAGCGGCTTTTCATGATGGCTATGGTTTCGGGGTGTTCCCTTGCTTCTTGTGGAGATAGGTGTTGTGAGGGGAAGTAGCTGACAGAAACCTGCGCTGTCTCTCTGCTCTGTTGAAAGACAGCCGTGACCGTCCTCGCCGCGTTGGATTTCTTGTCTTTGTACGTGGGTTACGTGTAAAATGGAAAAATCACTGTGTTTCTAAGCTAGTTTACCTGTTTGTTTCGAGGCGTAGGGAGGACTCAGGGCTGTGGGAGGGGGATCTCAGGGAGCTGGGGCTGAAGCAGGAGTGTGTGTGTGATTTTTATACAGCCTCATTAACTAGGTCTCCTATGAGAATTGTTCATAAGCAGTTACTCCCAAAATAGTAGTTGACCTACTGATTTGTCTTTCAGGTTCGGCAATTCTGGCTCTTCTGCTAGCTGGCTATCTAGCTCAACAGTACTTACCGATGCCCACACCAAAAGTGATTGGGATTGATCTTGGCACAACCTACTGCTCTGTCGGTGTCTTTCTTCCTGGAACAGGGCAGGTGAAGGTTATTGCAGATGAAAACGGGCACAACAGCATTCCAAGTATAGTGTCTTTCACCGACAGAGATGTATACGTCGGATATGATGGCTTAGAACTTGCTGATGCAAATCCTCAGAATACTATATACGATGCAAAAAGATTCATTGGGAAAATCTTCACTTCAGAAGAACTGAAGAGTGAAAGTAGCAGGTATCCATTTAAGGTGAGCAGACATCATCTTTGCTTCTCTCCAGGCTATTGGTACGTAGGAAGCTTGAAATATGTAATGCAGAACCAGTTCTTCTGACTCTGAGTCATTTGGCTAAATCTGATATGCCTGGAAACCATAAGATGTACTCAGAGAGAAGAGGAGGAAATGCTGGTGGAAGCGGTATACTTCAGCATGAGAGCTGATGATTTTGTAGGGAACCCTGTCCCCAGTGTGAAATGTGTTTCTAGGTTATGTTCCAGCGTCAGCTCCAACTCAAAATTTTAACTGTACCTTATTTTACTTTGAGATATATATATTAAAAAAAAAAGCTGTAAAAGTTGACATCTTTCCTGTCCCTTTCCTGGCACTTTTCTAGTGCTAGCTTGACCAGCAGCAGATCTTGGAAACAGCATTTTTTTTATTAAAAAAAAAAAAAAAGTATTCAGTTAGCCTGATGCAGTATTTGCTGAAAAGAGACACTTTTTCGGTTACTACAAACAGTCTTTGAACAGTCTTTGAATTCTTATAAAGAGGAACTGACAGAATACCAGCTTATTTACCTCCTTTCAGAATAAAGAACCTATGTGAAGCTTTATAAGTAGGATTAACGTAATGATTAAGAAGCATTGCTTTCATCTTCAAATGTGTGGCTGTATCATGTAGCACTGAAGATGATTAAGCAGTTGTTTACAATCAAGGAATAAAAGTGATTAATGAAGTGGAGAATGTACATAGAATCATAGAGACGTAGAATGGTTTGGGTTGAAAGGGACCTTTAAGATCATCTAGTTCCAACCCCCATGCTATAGGCAGGGAAACCTCCCACTCATCCATGTTGCTCAAAGCCCCATCCAGCCTGGCCTTGAATGCTTCCAGGGAGAGGGTTTCGACAGCCTCACATCTATATCATAGAATCATAGAATCACTAAGGTTGGAAAAGACCCATCATCCAGTCCAACCATTCACCCATCACCAGTGGTTTTTGCTAAACCATGTCCCTCAACACAACATCCAAACGTTCCTTGAACACCTCCAGGGTCGGTGACTCCACCACCTCCCTGGGCAGCCCATTCCAGTGCCCGACCACCCTTTCAGAGAAGTAGTATTTCCTAATGTCCAGCCTGAACCTTCCCTGGCGCAGCTTGAAGCCATTCCCTCTAATCCTATCACTAGTCACACGAGAGAAGAGGCTGACCCCCAGTTCACTACAACCTCCCTTCAGGTAGTTACAGAGAGCAATAAGGTCTCCCCTGAGCCTCCTCTTCTCCAGACTGAACAATCCCAGCTCCCTCAGCTGCTCCTCGTAAGACCTGTGCTCCAGACCCCTTACCAGCTTAGTTGCCCTTCTCTGAACACACTCCAGGGCCTCGATGTCTTTCTTACAGTGAGGGGCCCAGAATAAATTTATTCTTTCCCAGAATAAACGAGCAACATGCGAATCTAATATATGGTGGTAGCAGAGGAGGTAACGTAAGAAAAAGATGTCTTACATATGAGTTGTGTCGCTTTTCCTCATAGATTTTCAACAACGATGGATCAGCTGAATTTTCTGTGACAACTAATGAAACCTTTCGTGTCACTCCGGAGCACATCGGCTCTCAGCTGCTACTGAAATTGAAGAAAATGGCTGAAGACCATCTTGGTGTGCCCATTTCGAAGGCAGTCATCTCTGTGCCAGCAGAGTTTGATGAAAGGCAACGGAATGCCACTGTTAAGGCTGCTAACCTTGCAGGTGTTGTCTTTTTACTCCAGAATTATTCTGTGGAGCCTTACATTATGTTTATTTCACTAGTGGTAAAGTCTACGGAGAATAGAAAGCCTTAGAATGGATTGCTATAAGACTGCTAACAATTGTGAAGAACAGTACAGAACTCTTGGGTGCCAACAGATGCAGTAGACTAACGCAAGCATAGGTGGCTAGGAGAATTGACCCTTCATATAAAGATGTTAGGTTTTTTTTTTTTGTCATCTCCAAATAGAGAGAACATACAGAGCACAATTGGACAATAATTAAAACACAAATAGGATGTGGAATCTACTCAGCCAAAGGGTCTCTCAAGAAAACATATTTGTGTAGATGCTTTCATCCTGACATTGAAATAGTATTACTTCTGGCTGAAATAAGAAAAATAATTTTCTAAGCAATAATACTTGATGAACTATTTTCTTATAGCTGACATTTTACTTAAGGTTAGTTCTAAATAACTAATGGTAAATGTTGTGACAGTGAGAAATATAGTTTTTGGAATTGTATGTGACTATTGCTTTGCTCTTTTTAGGGCTAGAAATCTTGCGAGTAATCAATGAACCTACAGCTGCGGCTATGGCTTACGGACTCCACAAAGCTGATGTGTTTAATGTCCTGGTGGTAGATTTAGGTGGAGGAACTTTGGATGTGTCTCTGCTGAACAAGCAGGGAGGGATGTTCCTCACACGAGCCATGGCAGGTGAGAAAAATGCTTTACTTTTCTGAAGGAGTAGTGGGAAAGGAAAG
This sequence comes from Chrysolophus pictus, assembly GCA_037305975.1. Taxonomy (NCBI): domain Eukaryota; kingdom Metazoa; phylum Chordata; class Aves; order Galliformes; family Phasianidae; genus Chrysolophus; species Chrysolophus pictus. The sequence goes on from CM074576.1 coordinate 97,849,472, forward strand.
ATATGCCTCACGTCACCTTTAGGGAGGTTATTTAAAACATAACACTCTCACAATGAAGTGTTCATAATTGCCTTTCATATGCAACCAGGTCTGCAATTGGTTTCACCAGGTAAGAGAAATTCAGTTTTAAAGTGACTCTGAGTTATAAACTGTGGTTTAATTTTATCTGAGGCTGTTGATTTTTACCAGTGTAAGTGCTGCTGCTTACAGAAAATACTTTGTTCTAAAGCTTTCTATTACCTTTATTTGAGCTGAGAGTATTTACCAAGTCAGTTTACTAAAGCTGAGTGCTTTAGAACATCCTTGCCTTGCATCTGGCTCCAGTGCAGTTGTATAGGGCTTGATAACTGCATTGTGTTAACCCAGAAGTTTGTTGTTTTTAATGCATATATGCCACAGTGATTCATCACTTGGGAAAGAGTTTTGACAGCAACATTTAGTAAAACTGGAGTGAATGCACAACTGCTTTGCAGATGATCCAGATTTGGACAGATCTGAGATGCCATGCTATTTTTAGCATTGCCTTGAATGAACAGTGTTTGATGTCCAGTAAGAATGGAGTAGCAATACTTAACTACTTCATTCTGATTTATTTGGATGGATGTCCGTTAAGTGAATTTCCGTTTTCACTCAGCAGACAGGTAGAAACTTTGAGAGTACTATTCAACACAACTGAAAATTGGCAGGTTACTTTTAAATCTGTTTAATTTAAAGCATGAACACCTCTTTGAAAGGTTTTGGAAATAAGGTGCAAGAATAATCTTCCAGAAGTAATAGAGAATATAGACTACTCTTTCTGAAGGCTAACGTAAGATATAGCTGCTAATAGAACTTCAACCTCACTACTTGCATATACTCGCTTTCTTTTGCTTTTCTTAGGATATTTCCATATGCTTCAATGGTATGCAGCTTTTTCATGTGAATGGATGAAACCACTGAATAACTTGAAAATGTTAGAACAGTAACTCCTATAAAGCTGCACTGTGGTAGTACTAACAGAAAAATCCATCTGGGCAGAGGGAGATGCAAATTTTCTGGGAATCTTAGCTGTGATAATTTGCTGTGAGTTATTGCACTTCAGTGACGTGCCACCAGCTACAGATTTTTCTTGTTATTTATTATTGTCTGTAGGAAAAAAAATAATTAAAAAAATCTGGAAGTTACAGTCAATCATGTACTCTTCAGTGGATGATAATTCTGTCTGTTTTCCTAGTTCCTGTTAGCTCTTGTTCTGTGCTTATGGTCCTAGTGTTGTTGTTCTGGCCCTTGAGTTCTATTTGCCAGTAAAGAGAAGATGTGAGCTGCTTTTTGAATTTTCAGAGGTGATATCTGATGTTTTAGGTAACAACAAACTTGGAGGACAAGATTTTAATCAGAGGTTGATGCAGCATTTATATGACCAACTCAATCAAGTATATGGTTCTCTGCCGTCAAGAAAAGAAGAAATACATCGCCTCAGACAGGCTGTGGAAGCAGTTAAGTTAAATTTGACTATTCATGAGGCATCTACATTAAGGGTGTCGTTGACCATGCCACAAAGGAAGCTTACAAAAGAACTGCCTGAAAGTGAGGTAAAGCCACACACTGTTCCTAACAGCAAGCCTTCACAGAAAACAAAAGACGTGAAAAATCTTGGAGATGCTTCAGATGGAGAAAACAACCTTGTCAAAGTTGTGTTTGAAAGAGAAATTTCTAGGAAACTATTTGAAATGTTGAACGAGGACCTTTTTAAGAAAATTCTTGTTCCCATTGAACAGGTGTTGAAGGAAGGCCACCTACACGAAGAGGAAGTGGATGAAATTGTGTTAGTTGGGGGCTCCACCCGGATTCCTAAAATACGTGAAGTTATTCGGGATTTCTTTGGAAAGGAACCCAACACCTCCGTAGACCCTGATCTAGCAGTTGTAATGGGTGTAGCTATCCAAGCAGGAATTGTTGGTGGGTCCTGGCCTCTCCAAGTAAGCGCAATAGAAATTCCCAATAAGCATTTACGAAAGACTAATTTTAATTAAAGATAAACTCTTTGCCATTGCATCCCATCTCTCCAAAAGCATACTCAGATGGTGCATACTTATCTGACTGTCAGTGGAGCCTAACCTTAGCCATATAATATTCTTTTTTTTTTTTTTTTAGTATGTTTGAGTTAAATGTTATCTTAAAGGTACAAGTGATTTTTAAAGCTCTGAAGTTGTCTTTGAAGTCGTATTTGCCTCTAGATTGGATACAGAATGAAAATCCTAAAGATGACACACTCATATTCTTTTGCTAAATTTTATTAGCAAATCTGGAAGAGGTGTTTGTTTAAAAATTAGAGAGTGTGACCAAAGTTTAGAAATAATACAGCATTGTAGTGTGGATGTTCCTGTGTCAAGTATATTTTATTTGGACGAATGTGAAGCAGTGTTAATGCACATAGCACTAGCAGTGTTGAGCTAAAATTTATTTATTAAAATGAGTCATTTGAGCATTTAAAAACCTTTCTAAAAGGCATACTGCAGCTTGAATGAGATTTATACATTCACTTGAATCTTCTGCTGTTCATAACAGCATACTAGTTTTACGAAGACCACGTGGCAAATTACTGTCTCATGTTTGAGTCAAAACATATTAAGAAATTTAGCTCTTGGTAATGTGGAATGGCTTAGTGTGTCTACAATGGCTAAATTCCTGAAACATTCTGGATGGTTAACATATAGGTGCTGCTGTCTTACACTTAAGAACAAGTGCATATCACCATTTATACCTCTCTCCACATTATTTGAACACCGTATTAATTTTATGTATCTTGAAGCTACATGTGTATATTTTCCCTTGAATTTTACCAACATGAATTAAATTGTTGCACAATTGCAAGTGTATGACATCTTCCCCTCCCTCCCCCCCGTTCCCCCAGCTCTACTGTTTTCAGGGGAAGAAGTGTGGGACCAAATGAACTACTTAGATGAAGTCTGGTTCCTCTCATTGATGAAAACTCACCCAGCTTTGTCTTTAAATTTTAGCTAGTATCTACTTTAAGTTGTGTCATATTCCTACTCTAAACTCAGCATAGATGAGAGATGGTAGCAATTCATCCGAGAAGGAAGCAGTGCCTGTAACTAAGGATTAGAGGTAAAGTTTCTTCAGTCTTTATTTTAGGCAAATACTTTGCCACTCACCTATCTAGCAAATGAAAGAGGAGAAAAGGATGATAAAATTAAAAAAAAAAAAAAAAAATTGTTAAGTTCAGCTCTTTTTTTGGAAAGTTAAAACATTACTTAACGGGCCAAGGGATTTTCTATCTATTTAGAACTCTCCAGTGAAGGCATTCAACTAAGGCTTGTCTTCATCCATCAGCGCAGTATATCAGGTAAGCTCTAGTAATAGGTGATTTTAAGCATTTTCTTGTATGCTCCAAAAAATAACTTTGATAAGCATGCCAAGACATCAAGTGTGGGCTTAGATCTATGGTTTAACCCTGATCACGTTAAAATAGGCCTTTTATTCTCCTGGCAGTAGACCAGATCTATGACACTGCCTTCCCAACTCTGCTGATGCAGCTGTTTGCATAGCTGTGGTCTAAACATACCTTTGAAGTAATCCTATTAAAAACCTCTTGAATTTTAGTTTTGTTTAGCCATTCCAGGGTGGTCTTTAACTTCACAAAGATTCCCAAAATACTGATAACATTTAATTTCACTGAGTTGAAAACTAAATAAACTTTTTGGATGCTTTTTTCCCTTCCTTTACACCTTTGGAAGTGACCCTGTCTTTACATCTATATGGGAATTCTCATAAAATCTGATAATGTATTAAAATAAAATATTGCACGTTTATAAAAGTGAGGTAAGGGACTAAGGTGAATAGAACTAAAATTCCTGAGTTGAAAGAAGTCTTTTTAGTGAAGTCGATGTCAATATGCAGTACAGTTCTCATATACAGTTGCCTTCCAGATATATTTGTATACATTCAGTATATTTTTTTCCAGAGTATTTGGAGTCATTGTGGCCTTTCTGCTGCCCTGCTGTAAATTCATCTCAAAATGTAGTGGAATTTTTGTAGAACTTCAGGTTGTTTTTTGTTTGTTTAATGCAGGTCTGCTTATTTTACACAGTGCAATAAAATAGATTAAAATAAAACCACGTTACAGTTGAGCTCAACTATTAAAAGCTTTTTGCAGTTTTGGGACAAGTTAGGCAGAAGTGAGGGTGTAACTTTAAACTGTTTAAACAATGCAAATAAAGGAAGTACTTTAGCATATTCCTTCATTTTGGAGGAGGTTAAAAATAAAATTTCTAGTTTTAATTTGGGAGTTGTAAGGGTAGGGTGAGTTGTTTATTAAAAAAAATCATTTAAAAAAAAATCACAAAAGGGTATTTATTCTTTCAGTTTTCTATGCTGACTGAAGTCAAAAAGCTACTGTACATCAGATCTCTCAATGCATCCTTATTTATTAATTCTTCTGAATTTTGCAATCAAGTTATCTATTTTGTCTTTGATCTTACTACTGTATTTTGGCACAAACCATCATATTTGAAAGATGAGTAGGACACTGCACTAAGTGGACGTTTCTAAGTATGCAGACGTACTGCTTATCAGAAGTCTTTGTTTAAGTAAATTGATACTCGAGGGCTGAAATCCTTCTACAACCTCTCCTGGAAATCTTGAGTACGGTTACCTGTGGTGTTAAGCGTATGAGAAATGTATACAGCTAAAGCTTGTGTTGCAAGTCAAAATTCAGAATGTCTAAGCTGCCTCACTAGCAGTATGTTCCTGAATTGTTTCCAAATGCAGATGATGAAATGCATTTTATAAATAACCTTTTAGAATGTTTTTAATAAAAGCAATTTCTGTCCTTTGGACCTGTCTTGTTTCAGTTTCCCAGGGAACTATTTTAACAGTACTGTTTCCCTATTTATTCTTTGAATTATGTCAGTCCAGCAGTAAATACAGAAAGCCTTTCTCTCCCCCTAAATAAATAAAATTACCATACACTTAGCAAGTCCTCAGATGATCTTCTTTGTACCTTGCAAGAGATGTTGGTCTCTGGTACTGAAGTCATTACCTATCCTAGTATTAACCCTAAAACATTTGTTTAGGAAATAGAACCCAATTTGTGTTTTTCCAGTTTCTTCTGTGCTACTTCTAGGAAAAGGTGGGTTTTGTGGGGAGCGTGAAGATAAGTAAGAGATGGGGACCCAAAAAGAGCCTTTCTGGGGCACTCCCTTCCCCGTTTGAAATGTTGATATGGTAGCTTCTGCTCTACGAGGAAGCCACTGCTGCCCTCAGGTGGGGGACAAGAAGAGGGGAAGAGATGAAAAGCAAGCAGCTATTTTCTCTCTTTACAAAGTTTGTCTCTGCAGGACTATCAAAAAACTGCAATTTCCTAGTCCAGGTTCCTGCTCCTAACAAGTTCTAAAGTCACTATATTCTCTTACTCAGCCTATGCAAGCTGTAGTATGTTTACTGTACTTTACAGTCAAACTTAGCAGTGCTTTCTTTTTTTTTTTTTTTTGGTTGGCTGTTACTCACTGTCAGGAAAGAAAGGATAGTGCAACTTTTTACCTTCACACTAGTACAATCACATCTTTGAGAAAATCTCTTCAGAAAGCTTCCATTGTTTCTCACCACCTTCCTAAAACTGCAAACTTTGCTTGCGTTGATGTGTGAGCTAGCAGTGCAGGCACCAGGAACCACCACAGACCAGACCCACAGCTGAAAGGCAGAGTACATGTATTTTCATTGCCAGCCTGGGGATCCCTACAGCAGCACTCAGACCAAGGAACACAGGTAGAGACACAGGCATCACTGAGCTTGGTCTGTGCTAAAGAATTACAAGCCTACTGTTTATGCCTGTTGAGGTGTAGTTCACTTCTGTGCTTTGATCTTCTTAGTAAAGCTGGGATCTCAACGACGTTTAATAGAGCTCCCCTACCTATGTTACCTATACATAAATGTTCTACTTGTCAAACACTCAAAGGATAAACAATGCTTATGTATTTTCCTTTATGACTAGTCTCCAGACTGAGTATTGCCAGCTGAAGCATGTTTACATCGCTTCATCTCCCTGTCACTCTTCCACTTCTAATCCATTTCTTCCTCCATTTGACCCCCTTTCTTAAGAGACTGCTACTGCGGGGAGTAGCAGTGTAGGAGAGGGTAATTTACAGAGGTGTGTAACATATAGGAAAAGGAATAAATATATCCCTACAATACTGTTTTGAATTAAATGTCTCACCGAAGGCATTGAAGCACTCAGCTCACCAGGCACCACTGGTAGATTATTTCACTTGATGTATTAAGTCCTAGAGATGCTGAATGTCATCCTCCGTGCTAGCTATTCCATCATTTATGTTGGACCAACGCATGCCTCCAAAGTTGGAACAGTATTTTATGATGTTGAAGAGGGTGGCAGACCACTGCAAATCGATGTTGTAAGGTTCTTTGGCATACAGCCATTACTTCCAAATTTAAGACAACAATTACTTGTGATGTCCAGTGTAAATATTACATGGGAGAACATACCAGGTGTTCTGTATTTGCTACTTGAAAGAATAAGAATAGAGGCTAACTAAACCCGAGTATTTACATATTGATCTTGCAGAAATATATCTAGGGTATATGCTTATAGTACAAGACTATGAAGCAATGATGAGCCAGCCTGTAATACAGGAGGAAAATAGGAATGTCATCTCCTTTCAGTAATACATACTCTGTTATACCAGCTCCTTCAGCTAATACTATTCTGGGTTTGGTAACTTGAGATGGGGTAATTTGTTCACACAAACTGAAGCAAGATGGCCTGTACTTTTTCAGAATGAACTTCAGTTTGATGTTGGGTTTATGACACCAAACTACTGTTCCAATACTATGGCTCCTAGGTAAGACATGTATTCATCAAAGATACCTGAAATAAAATAAACAGTAGCTTCCTGTATTTTGTTTGGATTAATTGCCCAGCCTTTGTCCTGTAAGTGCAGTTTCAGCCTTTCAGCAGCTACTTCAATTTCTTGTTGTGACTCTGCTGTAATCAATAGATAATCAATAGAAAGATAAACAGCCAAACATTAGCCACTATCATTTGGTGGCAAATGGAGAGACTTGTTCTTGAAAAGTATATTGCTTTTTTTGCCTGATAAAGGCAAACTGGCCTTAGCTTTCTGAACCAATCACTGTTTAAAAGAAAGCATTAGCAGTAAAAGAAAGCATTAGCAGATCTATCTGATCTATCAAGATCACTTTTCAACATTGTACATTTTTGTTAATTTTTTCTATGTGAGTAATTATGTCTAATACCATAACTGCAAGTGTTGGATGACTATTTGATTCTTTATAATCTACAGCCATTCCTTAAGTGCTCTCTAATTTCTGAACAAGTCAACAAAAACAAAGGATTATTACAAGTAGTCGTGGCTTCTTTACTTATTCCCACTTGTTGAAGTGTCTGGATGGTTTGAGTAACTTCCTCCTCTTCTCCCCAAGATGTAATATTGTTTTACGGTCACCACCTTGGCAGTCATGGACAGCACAGTGGGATCCTTTGGGAACCCATGCAAAATATGCACAGATCAAATAATATATAATATATCCCACTTGCAAAGACCCAAAGCAGAAGTGATTGTTTCAATTGCCCATGTATTGATACCCCCAAAATAGTTGTGAACTGGGACAATTAACACTGTTGTGGTAAATAGAATAGTATTTCCTATTTTTATGGCAATCTCATTTTATAGGATAGAGGTTGGATTTACTTCCAGACCATGGTTCTGTGTGTGGTTTCTTTATCATTAATACTGCTACATGATACAGAATTTTCAGCCCCAGTATCTACTAGAGGTAATGCTTTTAAAATTCCTCCAGATCACCATCTGATAGCTAAAAGAACATGGGATCATCCCTTTCCCTCATGGTAAGAGGCTACAGTAACAGCAGTGCAGGGGGACCTGCCAAACTTCAATTTCTGCTGTTTTGACATTTGCTGCCAAAGCAGCTGCTGTGCTACTACCACTCCCTGATCTTCTAACTCTGACTCAGACTCAATCTCAGAATCCAAGGACTCACTCAGATACTTCTATACTGTTCCCTGGGATCCCATGAAGATTTCATGGAAATCAAAACCATTTTCCATACCTGTGCCTTCCATGTGCTGTTCTGCAATGCCTTGCAGTCCACAACAGTGCTCTGCTTCAGTAGTAATTACTTCTTGCATGATGGCCATCACATATTGTAAAGTCTTGACTATCCTTTCCCACTCTCTCATTTTACTCCATAATGCGACAATTTCACAGTCATGAGCTCCAAGACTGGTAACTAACAACCATCCTAATCTCCATGGCAATCCATACACAGCTCTCTCAATTGTCTGGGGGGTAACCATACCTTGAAATCTGTTTCAGGTCATGGTTCCATCAGAACCATGGTAGCTAGGAAAGTAGCCACGCAGCACCAGTGCTCACAGCCATCCCAGAATGTGGAAAGTCACCTCTGGCAGCTCTGTGAGCCAATTACACCCAATATCTCAGTCCACACAGATAGGCAGCAGAAACAACCACAGACTCACTGCTGAAATGCAAAGAAAAAATATTTGTGTTACTTCACCAATCAGGGGATTCACAAAGCAGCACCTGGGTAGAGGTTCACAAGTGGGGCTGCAGGCACTGCTAAGGTCAGTCCATGCTATTGGATCCTGTTGTTTTCACCTGCTGATCAGGGTTTCTGCAGGCGTTGTTTACCTCTATGCCATGATCTTCATTGTGTTCTGATCTTCTCCGTAACAACGCAGGGAGCTCAAATGTGTCCAACAGGTGCCTCCAACTCTACCACAAACGTGTGTGATCTATAATACAGATGTTCTACTTGTCAAATACACAGGATAAACAACAATAGGTACAATATATGTTTTCCTACATGACTGCTCTCCAGACTTTAGGTCATTGCAGCTGCAAGGTCACTTGAGCATGTTTACAGTCTTCACCAGTCTTCAGTTCTTATCCTCCTCACCAGTCTTACTCTTTTAACCCATTCCAACCATAGCTAGTATTGAAGGGCTTAAGGATGTGTAGTAAAAATGGCAATATTTAGATGGCTTAAGAAGCACAGGAATGTTTAACTGAAACTTTCAATAATACACATATTCTTTTGAGTAGATCTATATAGTAGAGTTTTGCATTAAAATCTGCTAGCAAATAGCTGTACCTATTTTGTAGTATTCCTTCACAATGTGATTTTGTAAAAACAATACAAGGAAAACAGAGACCTGTTGGAGAGGGTCCAGAGGAGGCCCACAAAGGTGATCAGGGGACTGGGAGCACCTCCCCTACAAAGACAGGCTGAGGGAGCTGGGCTTGTTCAGCCTGAAGAAAAAGCTACAGAGTGACCTCATTGCAGCCTTTCAGTACCTAAAGGGAGCCTATAAACAGGAGGGGAGTCAACTCTTTGGAAGGGTAAATAATGGCAGGACAAAGAGAAATGGTTTTAAGTTGAGGGAGGGAAGATTTAGGTTGGATGTCAGGGGGAAGTTCTTTCTATGAGAGTGGTGAGGTGCTGGAACAGGCTGCCCAGAGAGGTTGTGGATGCCCCGTCCCTGGAAGTGTTCAAGGTCAGATTGGATGGGGCCCTGGGCAGCCTTGTCTAGTATTAAATGGGGAGGTTGGTGGCCCTGCATGCTGTGGGGGGTTGGAGCTTGATGATCCTTGAGGTCCCTTCCAACCTGGGCCATTCTATGATTCTGTGAAATTTACGTTTTTTCAGCTGTTTGAAATAATTTTTCAGTTGTTGAGAAATCATGAAGTCAAAAAACAGAAAAGTCAACATAATTAAGTTTGCTGCCCAAGAACTACTGAAGTATATGTGCAAAAATGTGTGTATATTCTAAAAATCAACATAAAGTGAGATCTGCTTGTATGTCCGTACAGTAAGTTGTTTGGGGTTTTATATATTCATGATTATATAGGAATGTATTAACTAAATGGGCATCATGACCAAGCAATTTAATTAAGCACTATTTCTTAATTCTTCACTGTGTGAAGAGCAAGATTTATTTTTTTTAATCCATCTTTACTAGTGCAATATTTATAATATTCCATGAAAATCACTCCTTCATGGTGTTTGTTCAGTACCAATACAATCAAAATCAGTGATTTGTATAAAAACAGGAAGTTGATTTAAGAAACCTGATCATTATGTATAGACTGTAGTCGTAGTAAACAGCAATGTTGTCAGGAACTTTCAAGGAAGTTCATAACATCAGGAATGCTGCATATCTTTAGAGAGTGTACCGGTTCAAGGAATTCTCATCTTCATAAAGAATTCATTCATTAGTTTTCTTTATCTTGTTATACCCGCCTCTGCAACCATTTCAGAGAAGGCACCTTTTCGTTGTAACAAATTATGTGGTGTATCATACTCTAGAATCTTTCCTGCATCCAGAACAAGCACTCTACAACACAAAAGCATAAAGATTACAGGAGGTAAAAAATTTAACAATATCTTCTAGTCCTTCTACAAATACCTACTAACTGGAACTCTTACTTACAAAATCTATCATTGGTTTCTAAAACTGGTTATATCCATATTAATAAAGCCCTCTGGAAATTGAATGTTTGCTCAGTTAGTAAAAATTCTGCAGTGTGTCCCTTTGTTCCAGAAAATTAAGTGTTCATAATAGTAGCTAATAGTTGCAACCTAGCAGGAAAAAAAATGTAATTAGAACATGGAAATAGAATACAAGGTTATCAATCTTTAATTAAGACTGACACCCAAGTCTTTTGTTATACACTGGGTTGTACAGATACAAAGCTACTAAGGAAAAAAGAGTTAGAGTAAATATCGTAGGTCTGCAAACTCATGCATCTAAAAGAAGCCATTAATTTTTAAATGGCATATGAAAACTTAACTTACCTTTCTGAATCCATGACTGTATGTAATCTGTGGGCTATTGTTAATATCGTGCAGTTGTAAAACTCTCTTTTGATGGTGGACTGCACCAAATTATCAGTTTCCATGTCAACGGAAGCTGTCGCTTCATCAAGGACTAGGACCTTTTTCTTCCGTAGCAAAACACGGGCCAGACAGACCAGCTGTCTCTGGCCAACACTGTTAAAAATACATCGAGAAGGTCAGGTTAGGCACATTGAGGAAGGGGAGAATGATCTTGTTTCTTCACTACTTAGACCTAGACACTGGAGCAGATGTTGTTGACATAAAGCTGGGACTAGTATGAAGCCTATCTGTTCCAACTTCCTCAACAACACTTTATACTTTTCAAAACTCTGAAGAAATATGTCCACCTAATTTTGGAAGTTCTTATTCCTTCTCACTCTGTGTACCAACTGTAAATATGGAGTGACTTTTAAACCTAGCTTTGCCCTGTTATTATGGGGAATCTGAAGAGGCCAGACTGAATATAATAACGTTCAAGATAAAAGTCTGAATACTCCTGTATGTTACCTCTGGTGAATGCCTTGTAGATATTTCTGAAAATAATCTGTCCTAAAATCTGTCCTAATCTGTCTGAAAAATCTGTCCTATTATTTTTCAATATGCTCCATTTAAATTACTGCTTGTCTCTTTGCTGCTGAAAGCTTCACTATTTGTCTGAGTCCTCATATTTCAAGTGTCACTTTCCTTACATTTCTGTGGGGTAACATTCTACAAATTAAAGATGAGTTGCTTTGCCTAACCACATAGAGCAAAAAAAGTTCTCTGTAGTTTTTTTCTTTTTTTCTTCTTTTTTTTTCTTTTTTTAATAAATGAGTAAATGAGCATTTTTCTCCCAGATCTAATTAGGTGGTATATGAAACCTCCACTCCCCATTCATTTGAGCTGAAACTACTCCACTTCCTTTGCTTCCCATACAACATAGGCTACAGGACTTCATATAGTTATGACCTCAAAGAAAACTGTGAAGAAAGTCTTACTACCAGAATAATTCTATTCGGAGTGGAAAAGTGTCATCTTTATATTGATAATTTCTGTAATAAATTATCTGGAAAAAAACCACAGTTTTACAGTATCAGAAAATAACTACAATAGCACTTGCTATTTATATACCTGAGATTTTCACCACCTTCTGAAATCTCATGAAGGAGCTTCTTTGGAAGTGACTGGACAAAACTCTTTAAGTCACACAGTTCCAGTGCCTCCCACAGTTCATGATCAGAGTGTTTTCCAAGTGGATCCAAGTTTGACTGCAGTGTCCCAGAAAACAAGATGGGATCCTAAACAATAGCAGAGTTTGAGTACAAAGTTCCAACACAGACTTAAAGAGTATGCTATAACACAACATTGCATTAATGCAGGAAAATGAAATAAATAATTTTGGATCTTTGTCGTTCCATGAAAATAAACAGGAGGCATTACTTTCAAGGCAACTTACATATATACATGATTCATGATAATATATTATTTTATTCCCTATGAATTAATAATGCAGTTGAGACTTGAAAACATCATACATAGACTTACAGATCCTGGAGAATACAAGTTATTCTGGCTAAGATTGTTAAACTAAATCTGGCATAATAAAACCTAATGTCATACTTTTGGTCTGACCTGTTTTGAGGTTTCTTCCACATAAATGCCAACATGCAATAATCACGACATTTTTTCAAGACAGCGCAGTGCAAGCATTACTAAAGATTACTGTTCAATTGAAAAGCTAAGACTACCGAAAATTTGGCTATAAAACCTGACATGCCATTACAGAACCTGTATGCAAAGCAGTAACATTCTAGTGGAGTTTTATGCCTCTGACTTTTGGCAGTCTGTAGACTTCTGGCTTGTAATTTCTCAAAAAAAAAAAAAAAAAAAAAAAAAAAAAAAAAAAAAAAAATTCCTCAAGTCAACAAAGTAAAAAAATACTCCACAAAACTTAAATGTTTTGTGCTACAAGCACGCATACACACCAAAAAGTCATCTCAAAAATACATCTCACCTGTGGAATAATGTTAAGATTTCCACGCAGGTCATGAAGTCCAATCGTTGATATATCAATTCCATCTATAACTATTTTGCCTCCACATCCCTCTAGAACTCTAAACAAGCAATTTGTGAGTGTTGATTTACCAGCTCCTGTTCTCCCTACAATTCCAACCTGAAACAGAAAGTTTTCTGGTAAAGACTATGACTTTCTATGCTGAGTGTTGTACATAAAAAGTGACTAATAAATTCAGTTTTAACTTTCAGTTCAAATCTTCAGTTTATTATAGGTGGATAAAATTGTTTAAAACTCACTCTTGACATACTTACAATCACAGCTCTCCCTCCAGTTTATGCCTGGTTCAATGGGAAGCCTTTACTTATGCCTTCCTTTCGTCTAGCACTCCTCCGCTGAAGTGAACTACTCAAAACTAGGTCCTGTTCAGTGTTCCTTGATCCCAAACCCAAAGCTGCTTAACTCCAATCTAGTTAATATATAGCTTTTAATATAGTTTTCTACAGAAATATTCAGCACAGTGGAAAGAGGCTTTATTTCAAATTTGGATCTTCCTTAGAAATGTCCTATTTGGTTGAAAAATCTAGAACAGTTTCAACCTAATCAATTAGCATAAATGCTAAAAGTATTTTAACTGTAATATTTTTCTGTATGTTTTTTTTTTTTCTTTTTTTTTTCCAAATGTCTGAAGGTTAAATAAAGCTTTATCTCAGATTCAGAGATACTTGCCCATCATAGTATGTGGGGAAGGGTGGGAATTAAAACATTACCTCCACTTCTGACAGGGATAAGAACTTCTACAGAGTAGGAGAAAATACTTTTCCTTTTTTCATTTGTTTTTTCTTTAATATCTTAGTCACTTATAATTTTTTCTGTTCAACATAATCTTGCTATATTTAGTACTGGAGTCTCTTCATATGAGGTATTTTTGAACTAGAAAGTCCAGAAACAGAAGTTTATATTTCTGACTTATTTCTCATTATATACAATACCTTCTCTTTATTCCGTGTCTGAAAGGAGATGTCATTCAGGGCTAAACCATGATCCTTCCTGTACTGAGCTTTGTAGTTAACAAACTCTATTATTCCTCTATCAGGCCATCCTACTGGTGGTCTTTTTGATGTAATCCATGGTTCCTGGAATTAAAAGCATTGTCATTTTAGTATATACCAGGAAATAAGTCCCAAATTATTTAAAAAAATAGGAAAATTATATACATCTAGAACTCCCAGTAGTTTAGGATAATTCCATTGTGATATAAGGGAAGGAGAAATTTCTTTAAATGATGCAGCCAGCAACAACATTCCAACTCATCTGTTTATTTGTTTGTTAAGAAAATTATATAGTCATTTAAGAAGCTGAGCTGTGTAGTTGCTAATAGTTCCCTTATTTGACAGGTAAGGAACTGAATTTAATCCAAAGTCTAATCTTCTGGGTATTTCCAACACACATTCTATGAAAAACATTTTGTTTTAAGGAGTACAAAAGAAAAGCAAGATGTTAACACAAAGAAACAAAAATATTGAGAAGGGTAAAAGAAAAAGAAGATACAGAAGAGGGACTTGTCTCTGAGACAGACCAAGGCTTTTCTGGGTACTACTTTCAGAAAAGCACAATAACCAAGGCCAAGAGCTTTGAAATAAATGCCTCTTCAGACATGTGAATAACAATGCCTCTCTTCCCTGTTTGCCACTCTTAAAATGCTCCTCTTGGTTGCACAAAACATGGAAAGTCGACCTGAGCTGCAGGAGAATTAGTCTTACTAGAAAATCTATTGCTAAGAAGGATGCCAAATAATTCACTGGTTCAATATAAAACTGGTAACTATAAATAGAATGAATAAGCTGCATATTAGTGTAAAAAATTGACAAAGTATGTAATAAATTATAGCCAGCTTTTACCACAAATCAATATTAAATCTAGATCATTTTCTTTGTACACAAATTAAATATCCATTTACTATTCAAAAAAGAATGCTCACCTCTTTATCCATGTTTGCATATTCGCAAACTCTTTCAATTGAAACCGCATTGGTCTCGATTTCACATGCTTTACGCACCCAAAAATTTAGACTCTGAATTATCTGGAGAAGAAAGAAATTGTTGCATTGTAGAATGTAACAATTCAACTATACTAGAACACAGCTTAATGATTTCAAAAATTACCCAAACTAAATAATTTCACAAGCACACGGTAATGGTATAACATGTGAAAGGAAGAACATATGTGGCTCATACTGTGGGCACATCATTACACTACTTCCTAGATAAAGTACACTAACACCACACACATAAAATAATCTATAATGGAGATAATCATCTGATCTGTTGTGTCTGCCAAATTCCTGAAACATGTGGAATGCTTCTGAAGACAGAATCGGTACCACTTTTCTGGAATTGAGTAAGTAGCAATTCAGTCTGTAGATACAGGGGGAAAAAAGTGAGCCCAAAGAGGTTTTTGTATCTTTTTTGTATGATTCAACTGTTTTGAGATGTTCTATGTAGCTAAATAAAGACTGGTGTGAATTTCATGTCAGATGAAGATGGAACACAGACAGATGCAGTACCTGCCACTGTCATCACTGAGTACATGATATAAATGACAATTATTCAAAGAGAACAATAGAGAATGGAATTCTTGTGAGTTAGGGGTGATGCGGGTACACCAGGATAAGAAATTATCTCTTTCTCTCTTTGTTTCCTCTCTTATTTTTTTTCTCCCCAGGCTCTCTTCCTGCCTGTCTCCCTTCCCAGTTTCTATTATTTCTGAAGTACTTTCCATGGTGAGACTCAGGATGTTGCTAGGCTCCTAAGCACCACACATTAAAGAAATTCTGGATGCTTTAGTCTGAGTATATGTCATACTTATCTAAATTAGAAACCTATCAATACAGTTAATCTTACTACATGACACTTTCCTAACATAGCATTCACAAATTTTTTACAAGCAGAATGCAAAAAGTAAATGATTTTAATAAACTTTTAAAGTAAGTATCCCCACATAATATTTAGTAAGTGAAGAAGAACAAGAAATCAAATATGAAATATATTTAAATATGATCTGGTTTCTTACTCTTGATTTAACATAATAGTTAAAAGTAAGCCATACATAGTGTGATTTACTTAATTTTTAAGTATATTCTAATAATTCTTATTTCATCTAAATTCAGGGTAAAAAAAAATTACTGTGAGGCTTCCCAGAATTAAAGGAACTTACAGAACAAAGTTTTCCTTGTTTTGGAATTTAGTAACTGCCCCCACTGTATACATACATTATCTACTCAACTTCACTGTAATTATTCTTCCCTTTTCATAGGGAATGTGACAGCAGCAAAAAAAATTATTCCATGACTTACATTTAGAGCGTATGATATTGATAAACCCACTGTAGAAGAACTCACTGTATTTCCAGCCAGTACTACAAACAGTGCAGCAAAGAACACCATTAAATTCCCTAGAAATTCAAGCCTGACAGATAGCCACCTGCAGTAAACAAATCAAAGAAAATGAGTTACCACAGATTTTTCTTTTTCTTTGAGTGCAGTGAACATACTGCTAATATAATGGCTCTTCTAGAGCTGTGTCTTAACTTTCCTTTCAGAGAAGGTATGTATCACCATTCAATTTCGCAGATGACCTGGGGAGGGAATATGATGTCTAAAACAAGTAGCACAGTTAAAAACATAACGCAGTCTCTACACAAATGACCAATGATCTCTTCACTACTCATATGGCTTTTCCACTCTTCCTGTCCAGATAAAATTCAAGTATATGACTGTAAACTACAATTGAAAATCTTCTTCATGCTAATCTCTATCTGTAGCTGAACTGAATCACAAATGGGGGAGGAGAAATGCTCTTATTCCCTTAAACCTGAGATTCCATTCTCAGGACTGTAGGAATAGGCTGGGTTACTATCACATGAACTACTGCAATATAAAATTCATTTGTTCATAAGCTTGTTAGAGGAAGTATTAATTGCAGTACAGTATACAGTCCATGTTTATAATCCATCTGAATACTTTTGTTGTTGGTATTCTCATCCTAAACAGCACATGCATACTTTCTATTAACTTGCTAGTTTCTGGTACACAAAGAAGAAATCATCCTACTACTTAGACATCTGTACACTCATTACAGAGGATGCTAGATAAATTGTTCTTACCCCGTTTTCTCAAGTAGCTTTGCTCTGACTAAAGGAAACACAATCATCGTAGAATTCTACAGACAAAGGTCTCAGTCAGAGGTGCTATGAAGTACCTGTTTGAGATGACATTGTTGTAGAAATAAACTAAGTTTTCATATACAACATCATTATTTTTTCTAATGAATCTCTCCTGGTGGCCAAATGCTCGGATTGTTGACCCTCCTAGGATAGTCTCAGTGAAGTGGGAGATGACAGGAGAATGTGATGCTCCTGCCAGCCGTCGAATCTGTCGTGAGCTTGCTATGTAGTATCGCTAATCAAACAGTACAGGAAAAAAACAGACATCTTAACTTGTTACAGTTTGCTTTACATTATCTTAAATTATTTAATATTATTTTATATATTTTTTTTCCAGTTCTCCTAAAGCTGTTAAGTAATTCCTGTAAATGTTGCATATGAAGAAGTTGGAAAAAAATTACACCAACATCTTAATGCTGAAAAATGTAATATGTATTACTGGGAAGGTTGAATTAAAAGCAAATAATTTCCAAATAATCTAACATATGTGCTATAGTACAAGAGGCATATAGCAACCAACTAAAACTTCCATATAAACTTGAAAAACAGAATGCTCTGTTTCTTATTCATATGAAAATTGTCTTTTACTTCTTTAAGGTAATAATGCCTGCATTTAAATTCCTTAGCAGAGACTGAATCCAGGCCCTCTTTTCCTTCATATCCATTCTTATTTTAAGAACCTTTAAGGTCTTAATTACACATGTACTTTGAGCTTCAAGACACAGGAATGCAACTGTTAGTCTTTCTGAAACATTATCTTTCAGTTTCTCCATAGTATAACTGACACTTTAGCCAAAAAAAGCAGCAAAGATAATAAGGCATCAGTCTATTTTTACATCAATATTTTATCTGTCTAAGAAAAGAAAATGTAAGGAGAAAAATGCAAATTGTTAAAAGTTCCTAAGCACTACAGGATGTATTCTAGGACTGTTCTAATTTCCTTTTAAGAAGTTGAAAGATTTTTTAGTGCAAGTAAATTTAGATTAATTCTGTAGACTTTTTTCCGCTGTGAGTAATAATTTAAGCCTGTAACGTTGGTTGTTTTGGAAATCCTATGTACATACAACTAGAAAACATTATAAAAGCCTAATGAACTTACTTGGATAATAAAATACAAGTATCCCAGGGGAATAACTACCACTATGAAAAGTGGTGAAGAAAACGTGATAACTAGAATGGTTCCAATAACATCTAGCGTACAGTTCAGCCAACTTCGTAAGTAATAATGAAAACGTATGTCCACTATAAATAAGTCCTGTAACAACACACAGAAGAATCAAGATTTTTGAGTAAATTTTGTTACTACATCAAACTATAACACTCTCAGTATAAATTAGTAGGATTGCCCCCCACCTGATTACATACTAATGAAATATATTCATATATGAATATTATTTTTCTAAAGGTGAAGTAGATCCAATGTCTTTTATATTACTCATGATATGTCAGAGAACAGAGTCTTCTATGTATTCTATGTAAGCCAGTTAATAACTCTGAAGCGTACAGAAATAATCTCCTACTGTACACAGTAACACAATTTCAAATCTTGTTTATAACATAATGCTACTAAAAAACAGAGGCTTTAATGAAAGCCGTATCAACTGACTAATTAGTGCATTACACAGCTAGCTTCAGCTCTATTCTAAAATACACAGCCCTCACCAGTTACTGCATTTGGATTAATCTGTCACGCATCGCAACAATCTGAACAAGCTATTTTTGACAAGACCAGGAAGTATTAAAGTCATAGTAAATAACATTTGTCTGTATCATAAGAAGTTCCAAATAAAGTCAAAGTGCTCCAAAAGCCTAGCAAAAAACACCAGAAAATAACATTCACTGTAAGTCTATATACACTAGAGAATGTGAATTGATGTATTCATTGGTTTTGGCAATGACATTTGATTCTGATATGCAAACAAAAATCAGAGAGCTACTTATTAGAAAAAGTGGATTAGATTTAGCTCTAGTAAACTCATTGCACTGTGGGAGTAAAATTTGACAAATGGCATCCTAATGATCATAGCTAGGGTCTACACAACTTTTTGCCAATAATATATTTTGAGAATTTTGCATGAAAGTAGCTACAGATATTTCTGTAAGTTCTTATGCAGTGAAGCAGCTTTCCATCATTAGATATTGCGTTCATTTACTTTGATATCTTTTATTTTTTCTATAGTACTAAACAGGATTAAATCTGTAGCCACTCAAGCTTCATTTACTTAAAAGAGAAAATACTCATGAATTTTTCATTTACCTTTGTGAATCTATTGATGATCTGACCTACTGGATTAGTTTCAAAATGCTGAAGAGGAAGGTGCAATACATTGTCCAACAGCTGATGATGTAATGACCTAGAAGCAGCAAGGGAGCCCTGGGTGAGCACATAGGCACTGCAGCAAACAAGCAGACCTTGGGAACAGACAAAGTAAAAGACAGTCTGAATGGTAGAGGAGGGAGATGATTTAACTTCATACGTTAGCTTTAACAAGTTTTTGTATTGGCATTTTGTTGATAAATTTTACTTCTTTGTAAGCATGTCCTCCCTGCAATTAAGTCTCAAGATAGCACACTTCCCTCCCTAACATGCTAACATACATAACTTCAGATGTTCTAAGAACTCAGAAGTATAAAAGTTAAAAAGCATTTTCTACACTGCTGTATATCTGTGTATATTATACGCTGTGTATATCTGTGTATATTATATGCTCCTCTCCCAGGTTAAACAACTGCATTGTATTGCACATAAATCTGTTTATGAAACAACTAGTATGATTTCTCTAGTAATAAACATTTCGGTAGATCAAAGTTGGCAAATGGTGGGAAACCAGTCATAAATGCTCATACTTACCTTGTAAGAATCCCAAGAGTCCATAAATACCAAGTTTGTAATTTCGTGACTTCTGCCATTCTGTGAAATCACTGATTTTTGCTGTCTCTGCAGTCCAGGTGCTAAGCCACAGATTTTGCCCAATGGCTAGTGCATTTTGTCCTAAATAAGCAGCCACGATTAGCCACATCCATCGCCAGTCGAAGGCTTGAAGGTATTTTAAAACAACTGACATTTTCATCTGAATTATAAAAATAATTGTTAATAATAATAACAATAAGAATTACTCATAAAAACAATATCATTGTTGAAGACAAATAGATATTATACAATGGAAACTGAATATATTAAATTAACAATAAATCTACAGAATTTATTTCTTAAATCTGATAACTAAGGTATATAAAATCACAGTGCTAAAAGGTTTCACCGTCGACTACATTCTGTTTTTTAATCATATGTATCCTAGGCAACCTTGCTTGTGACACTTCACAGTGACAGACTTCAATAATCTTAGATATGCAGATTATTAAACAGATAAGCAATCAAAAAACACACCACCACCGCTACCAATAACAAAAACAAAACAGGAAACAAAAAAAAAAAAAAAACTCAGCGTGCAGTTTATTTAAAGCAAATATTACTCCTGTTTGTCACTGTAGTTAGAAACTTTAAAACTGCTTCTATGGGCTACTGAAGCCAAGGGAACTTGGTATAGCAGGATAGAGTTTCCATCATCCCTGTACGTGAAATTATCAGGGAGAAACTTGGGCCAACAGAAAGGTATTAGTGATAGCAGTAGTATAGGTTCTGCACCTGTGTCTGCCTTCTCGCTGAAAACTCAGTTCTCATCCACATTCCTGTTCTTATTTTATTTCCCAGGAAGTTTTGATCTTCTTCACATTCTACTTCGTTTGTTCTTTTCCATCTCCCTAGCAGGTGGCAGACTCCTCTCTCTCTTTTTTTTTTTTTTTTGGAGGACTGCAGAAAGTATATTTCTAACACGAAACAATATTGTAGGACTAATAACATGCAAAATTTCTAGCCTCTGCTCCAGCACACAGGTATTCAAGCCTCCAAAAGATGAGACAGAGAGACTTTCTTCCTAAATGAAATATTTTAAATGTCTTCTTTCTGAAATACGCAAAACAGACAGAACCTAGAGGTCATATAAATAGAAAATGTCAGGGTAAATTCTTAAAGATTAGCAAAAAATTGTAAGGTTTATTTTAAATGCAGTGATTAAATGCCAGGAAAGGAAGAGGGAAGTGAATTGAAAAAAAATATAGTTTTTCTTATGTATAAAGAAAAAACCAACACAAATACCGGAGTTTTTTCTATTACTGATACTTACACCACCAGTAGCAACTTTTTCTTTATTATTTCTGAGTACTTTCCACTGTTCTGACGAACTGCAAGTAAGAAATACACTTTCAAATCTCCTTGTAAGCCACTAAAATATATCCATTTTTATCCAAATATAAAAATGTATACTATGAAATCTTGTAATTTTTTCTTTCTTACGTACAACCTGCTCTTAGCTGTTCTAATTTTCTGTTTAAAAAACTTTATCAGAGGACCACACTAGGTATATATCTTTCATTTCTTGTATTGTCACATGCAGATAAAACTGAGCTTGCCCTGCACTGACTGACTCTACAGTTAGAAATATAATACCACTCCTTTCTGAGGCATGCAAGTATGCTGCAATTTGGATCTAAGCCCTCGAGTGGGTCAAAGAATAGGGCAAATTATTTGCCATAACTTTTGTACTACATCTGGACCAAGGTGAGTAAGCTCAAGTGTCCTGCATTGTCTTTGTTTGTTTGGTGGGGTCTGTTCTACTCAAGGGAGCTTTGCACTATCTCCTGCCCTACAGTGCCACTAAAGTACCCTACAAATTCATCACGGAGCTCATCTCACTACTTGAAAGATCGTAAGTTTTTTTAAAGATGGAAAATGAAAAAATCAACATGGAAGAAACAACATAAACAACTTGTTAATTTACCAGGAACTCAAACTGCTGCCAGGGCTGAATGTGCCCTTCACTCCCACTTAACATACTATAGACAGGGAAGCAGCCCATGAACTAGACCCCCTGAACTCATGCAGCATATCAAACGCACTTCTTCCATATAAAACTAAACCAGAAGATGAGCTCCAAGTGCATACTCTGCAGCCAATTGCTAATGGGACATTCAGTCTTAACCCATGTTTACAAAGCGGAGGATAATGACACAGCCTACAGTATAAGAACTTAGGGTTGCTCTAGCATTGCATCAGATGGGCAATGGCTATTGGTTTTTAATACTTACTGTCTGGGTTTCAACAACTCTCTTTGCTGCAGATTCCTCCCTAGTTGGCACTCTTCATTTGAAGAACTCACTATAAAAGCAAAAAATAGAAAAATTGTTTCAATCATTATACAATGAGTAGATGGGCAAGTGAAAGGATCTAAAAATAAAAAGGAAACACTAATGAGTGGGCGTATTTTAAGTTATGAATCCTGTAAGTCAATCTGTTGAATTGAAAACAACTGTTTCCTGGGTTGCATCAGAAGAAGCAAGGTAAGGGAAGTGATCCTGCCCCTCTGCTCTGCTCTGGTGAGACCTCACCTGGAGTGCTGTGTGCAGATATGGAGTCCTGAGGACAGGAGAGACATGGGTCTGTTGGAGCATGTCCAGAGGAGGGACACAGAAATGTTCCAAGGGATGGAACACCTCTCTTACGAGGACAGGCTGAGAGAGCTGGGGCTGTACAGCCTGGAGAAGAGAAGGCCCCAGGGAGATCTGAAAGAGGCCTTCCACTATATAAAGGAGGGCTATCAGAAGGGGACAGACTCTTTGGTAGGGTCTGTTGTGGTAGGACAATAGGAAATGGTTTCAAACAATAGGAAATGGTTTCAAACTAAAAGAGGAGAGATTTAGATTGAATGTAAGAAAAAAATTTTTTACAGCAATGGCAGTGAAACACTGGAACAGGTTGCCCAGAGAAGTGCCCTGTCCCTGGAGGCATCCAAGGTTAAGGCTGGACAGGGCTCTGAGCAGCCTGAGGTAGCTGTCAGTGTCCCTCCCTGTTCATTGCAGGGGAGCTGGACTAGATAACTTTTAAAGTTATCCCTTACAAGTCCCTTACAACTCAAACAATTCCATGATTCATAATAAAATACTAGAACTATGGCAGCAAGTAAATTTCCCTCCCAATATGAAGTTAAAAAGCATATTTAAAAAAAATATTGCAACATTATAGTTTGCTTGAATGTCTGAAAGGAGCAACTTAGAATTAACAATAGTTAAATATACTGGCTTTACTCACTCTTCATAGCTAGTTCATGTTTTCTCACACCACCATCTCTACAGTCAACCCAAAACTGTTCCTGCTGCCTCTTGCAAATTTGCTGTTCTGTCTTTCCCCTCCTCCCTATCAAATTCAGCAAATATTTGGGAGTGCTGGCTCCGGTATAGAGCCTGAGGAGCACATACTGAACAACCAGGATACAGAACTGAATCTGAAACCACACAAATGGTTTGTAAATATGCTTTTTCAAGATATTAAGTGATTTTTCTTTGTGTATGCTCTCTACTTGTTGGCTGAAGTATCTCTTAAGAGCACAAAAAGCTTCATTTATTTATCTTCTACAGATGGATAATATTCTTCTACACCTTCTACCTTGATTACAGCAGTCTAAGATGAAAGAACTGGGAAGTGTCCAGTATAAGTCGTTGACACTTGAAGACAAATTTGAAATGTCCTCTAGATATTTACTGAATAACAGAACCTTCTTAATAGAATCAGGTAATCTAGCAAAATACTTAATAAGTATAAAATAGTAAAAATAGCTGCTTAAGGCAGCTTGATCATACATCTTTTAATTGAAAGAGTAAGTCATTTGATCTCAGGGAACTAAAGCCTGAATTCTATTTTAATTTCAACCAATAATTTTATATCAAAACATGTATGGAAATGTTTTACATTTTCCAGAAATTATTCAGTTTGTTACAAGGAAGGGGAACAGGAATGTTTTGGGAAGCTTGAATGAAAAGGAAAAATACTAAATAAATACACTATACAAATGTTCTCACCTTCATTTGGGGTTGTCTTTTCACTTCTGTTCTCTACACTGAAGACTTGAATAAGCTCAACAAATTTAGCTCTCTTTGAAATGAGTTCTTGGTAGCTCCCCATTTCACTTATTTTCCCCTCTTCCATCACTATTATAAGATCAGCATGAGGGAGGAGTGTTAAGTTATGTGTCACCAAAACACGAGTCTGAAACACAGTGTTTTCCATTTCACCATATTTTTATATTATTTATATATATATTTATATTATTATATATATTTATTTAATACAAAGCAATAGGCATTTTATTAACATAGCAGTTGAATTTTTCTTGGATTTTGGTTATTTATCTACCTTATTACTATTGTCATTTTTTTTGCTAGCTTTACTACATTTCTCCTTAAATTGCCAAGTGTAATGTCAAATAGTTTATGCTTATAGCTATTTCTTATTACTTGTACTTACCTGTTTCTTACTGTGTATCCTATGTTCAGGAATGGTTTAGATTCAACCATAAAGAGAAAAAGCAGATACTACAGCTGTTAACATACTAAATATGGTTTGACAGTCTTACTGTTATATCTGCCAAGAAGCCTATGATTACTGGAGTTCTTTCTTCTGTCAGATATTTATCACCCATGAAGCAGGCAAAGTAAGAAAAGAGGAAAGGTAGAGAGGGGAAGTGAAAGACGTACTTTGTAATAAGTGAAGTATTCATAATAAGTATGCATTTCACAATGATACGTTTGTTTTGCAGGAATAAGCTTGAATCAGCAGGAGTAATCTAGACTAATTCATAGAACCATTTTACCTTCCCACATTAACAGTTCTTACATGAAAATTTATTTCCTCTGATTCCACTTTCTCTTATGGAATTTCTTCAGTCAACAAGCCTTTCTTTTTATAACCTATGCTGGCTATAACTTCTTCACAGCAGCAAGGCATCAAGAGTAACCACAAAGGGTTTCATCTCGATTCGCCACACCACACACATCACTGCACTCGTCAACAACCGTCAGCAAAGTGGAAATGACCAAATGTCATAAAACTCAGATTTCCAGGTGTATTGGAACTGTTGAATCATGGCCTGAACCTCTGATTGATCACCTGAGGCAAGCACTGAGTCAGCCGTGGGAACACAAGTGAAGGCAATTCAGCTGTGTGACCGGAAGGGATGGGGCCTGGCTGTAGCTCTCCTAGACCCCATTTAAGGGCTGACTGCCACTGAGGAAGGATCTTTCTCTGGAGATCACTCCTCATGAAGTTTCTTGTGAGCCTACAACACCAGTGAGCACTCTCCATATATCTCTGATTATCTTTTCCAATGTGATAATCTTACTAACCTAAATTCTTTGTATACTTATTGATCATACACCAGGTCATGCCAGCTCTCAGCCTTTTTTTTTTTTTCCAGTCTGTGCTACGGCCACTTGATAGGCTTCAGAGCTATGGATTCATCTGTTCTTTTTGTTTATTCCCTTAACTCAGAATAATTTTCAACACAACAGATAAGAGAGAAGCTTTCTCAGAATGACCGAGAGAATGCAGTTATGTCAGTTGAATTATACAAAGCAGTTAATATCCAACTTAAGAAGCAGCCTCCCTGCTTTACCTTGCTTTTTAAGAGACCTGAAGGCCCAATGAGCTTCTCAAAAAGGTGTTTTCCAACATGTACATCTACAGCAGATAGAGGGTCATCCAGAAGATACAAGTCAGCATTGCTGTACACAGCCCTAGCAAGACTCACTCTCTGTTTCTGCCCTCCACTTATGTTGACACCCTAAAAAAAAAAAAAAGGAAGCTGAAACAATCCACATTTTAATATGAAATACTACGAAGACCAGTTTATCACAGGCAATTTGTTATATTTTTTCAGATATCTAAAATAAATTTTAGTAAAATAGAAAAGTTATAAGTTGGATTTTCAAGTAATTAAAGTTTGTCCTTTGTTGATTAACTTACCATTCCAAAATGGGCAGTTGTAACATATCATGTTAACTACTATTTTACAGGCATTATTTACAGTATACAGGGAACCCTTGGAAAATAAAGAGCTGACTCAAACATCTGCATAGAAAAGAGCTGTTTTAAAAATTAGTGAGAATTCAGAACTTGAACAGAAGTTCAAAGCTAAGTGAGGAGTTGAGCTATATGTAGTTGTTTGAGCACTGAATAGTCATCAGTGTAAATTATCAAATGGATCATAGATAAAAACATAAAAGCCCTAACTTGAATTATCAAATAATTTCTGATGTGTCAGACTCTCACCCTTTCTCCAATCTCTGTTTGATCTCCATTGGGTAATTGTTCCAAATCTGGCAGCAAAGCACAAGACTCTAAAACAAGCTCATAGTATGATCTATTTAGATCTGTGCCAAAGAGAATGTTTTCCTGTAAACTGCCATTTTGAATCCAAGCTTGCTGAGCAACGTAAGCCACTGAACCCTAAATAAAGAGAATTAAAAATGCATTTATTTGGGCTTTCTTAACACACAAAAAAATTAGTATTTAAAAATATGTTTGCTATTCTAGCTTTATCTCAAAGTAATTAGACATTACTTACATAACTCAAACATCATTAAAGTTTTAAAATATTTACTAAGACAATAAAAACAATCTGTTGAATATCACCATACAACAGCTTGCCTCTAATTACTATAAGTGCACATACTTTGACAGAGCTGAGACTTACACTGAGTAAAGTCTTTTAGGAAAGATCTCAGTGACAATCAGGGGCATCCATTTTAGATATAAGATGTAAGAAATGAGAACAGCTTTGCAATTACTTAGATTGAAAGCAATTAAAAATATTTATACAGTTAATTTTTCTTTGAAGATAAGAGATTCAAGAAAGTAGTACTAAAGCTTCTATTGCCAGTATTTTTATAGTCACAAATAGATGAAAAGTAAAAGTTGCACTTCGAAAAGCAATTCTGCTTAATTTAGTCAGTGGCCAGTGGGTTAGGGTGGGAGGATGGAGGGACAGACAGACAATCTTACTCTTCTACGAACTGTTCCTTCAAGTTTCTCCATTTCTCCAAGAAGGGAAGAAAGAAAAGATGATTTTCCAGATCCAACCTGTCCCACAACAGCAACTAAAGACCCTTCAGGTATGCTGACACTCAAGCTGGAAATATTGAGAAAGAAATTAGTCACCCTCTTTGTAAATACTGCATCATATGTTTAGGATGTGGTCACTGTAAGAAAGAAATACTGCTTTACGCTCAGAACAATGAGAAATCAGTTCATCATAGAATCATACAATCATACAATCACAAGGTTGGAAATGACCTATAAGATCATCTAGTCCAACTGTCCTCTCATTACCATTGCTACCACAAACTAAACCGTATCTCGCAGCTCCTCATCCAGACGCCTCTTGAACACTGCCAGGGACGGCGACTCCACCACCTCCCTGGGCAGGCCATTCCAGTGCCTGACCACTCTCTGAGAGAAAAAGTTTTTCCTCCTGTCCAACCTAAACCTCCTCTGGTACAACTTGCAGCCATTTCCCCAGGTCCTGTTTGTTTCCTGGGAGAAGAGGCAAAACCCCTCTTCACCAAAACCTCCCTTCAGGAAGTTTATAGTGCACTGAGGTCTCCCCTGAGCCTCCTCTTCTCCAGACTAAGCAATCCCAGCTCCCTCAGCTGCTCCTCATAAGACTTGTGCTCCAGGCCCCTCACCAGTTTCGTTGCCTTTCTCTGGACACGCTCCAGGCCTCAATGTCTTTCCTGTAGTGAGGGGCCCAAAACTGAACACAGTACTCGAGGTATGGCCTCACCAGTGCTGAGTACAGGGGGAAGTTTACATATCTTTTGATATGCAATAATGAGAATAAATTTACCTGTCTGCAGATTAAGAGCTTGTGCTCTCACCTCGTCACAGTACAATTAAATGGCAGAATGTGTAACCAGTAAGTGGATTTATTCTTCCCAGGCCTGTAGTTGACTTTCTACCTTAACTCAGACAATGAACTGCTAGACTTCTCATGTAGCATCTACTATAGAAAATGTATGAAAAACATTTGAGTATTAAAAGGCTGCCCCTCATCCTCTGCATATTTTGCTAGCAAAATAAGTATGATCTGATCTCACACGTTTGATACAAGGAGGTTACTTGCTCCATCTGTACTCCATGCTATGTGGATTTAAGCACCTACTGATTTGAACATCCTGTGCTACGATAAACACATTTTCTTCAGATTGGAGTCTAAAGGCCAAATGAGATTAAGAAAGACTTTACACAGAGACTATACAACACTTTAATTAAGGCTGATGAAGGTAGTTTATGCCTGTATATTACACTTCAGGCTACACTGTCTGAGATGTGGACACCCATGCCATATCACAGGAAGTCATCTCCTGTAACCTTGAGATTAATACGCCAGATAGCACGGTGAGACAGTTCGACTGGGTAGGCTGTAACCTCCTCATCTGCCCTAGTAAAATTTAACAAAGGTTATCAGAGTCTTCACTTGAGCTTGTTTACTCCATTTCCTTACTGACACTCCAATGAATGCATTGTGTAGCAGTTACACTCAGCTGAATTTATACCTAAGAAATGACTCACTAAGATGCTGGGGAATCACATGCTATGAGACTCCACTTGGAGCATGAGGGAAACCAGGTCAGATCTGACTTTCCAAGCAGACAACATGGGATACTCTGGAAATAATAATATTCTGGAAATAATAATATCCTTCTGGTACCTTCATCATGAACTAGTGTTAATCAGTATACACTAATCCTGAAAAAAAATCTTTAAAGATGTCACATTTAGCTAACAGCTCATAAAAAATAATAAAAATCTTACTTTTTTAAGACTGGCAGGCCATTTTTCTCCCAGCAGAAAGAAGCACCAGTAAGCTCAACAGCATGGTCTATCATAGTAAGGAAAAAAATAGCAGAATTGCTAATCCATTCCATTAGCTGAAAGATCAGCCATGTAAACTAATGTCCAATTACAAATGAGTAAATCCTGCTTACTTCCACTGTAGTTTGTATCAACATCTTCGGAGTTAAGATCCTCAGCAAACAGAAAATTCTCTAAACGGCTCAGAGAAACTTTGGTCTGCAAGAATACAAATATATATAGCAAGCATAACATGACTGTGATACCTGAATTCTTAAATAAAACATTAAAATACTCTAGACAGTATGGAAAGATATATTCCTTGTTTTAATTACAGACATTCAAAAGAGGGTATCCAGGTGTTTAAAAACTTATTTTGTTTAAACTACTAAACAAACTAAAGACATAAGTAACTGTTGCTTTTATTTTTCCCTGAGAATGTACTGCTTGGTAATTAGAAAACAGAACATGCTCAAGTTATCAGTGTTAGAAGACATAATTAATCTTTGAATGGCTGGTTCTTCCAACTCAATTAGATTGTTTTCAAAAACATATGGTGAAATATATATATTTTTAATGCAACAGTGTGCAGTAACTATCTTCACAGAACAACGAAGACAAAAAATTATTTTACTGTGAGTGCATCATGAGCAGTCCATGACTGTGCTGTGACATAGAATGAGATGAACTTTTACTGATTTTTAAGCTAATGAAACTAGACCTCAGGTAAATTCACTTTTGATCTAAGATGATACAGACCATAGAGGAAACAAATCAGCATAGGTAGCTGCTTTCGTTGATCTCTATCCTTACAAAATGCTGGGCTGTATAAAACTGTGACAGTGTACATTCATGGGCAGGTCATATAATATGTTCCTAACAGAATCTTAAAAGCTAGCAGCATCCCTACTGGTATACAATTAGAGCTGAAATTTCTTGATGGGGTACCCTCAGCAGCTTTACTCCTTTTTTCTCTAATCCTTTCAGAGGTGACTGGAGAAACACACTACTATAGAGGCCACACTGGGCCTCCACCACTTGGTAAAAAGGATTCCAACATAAAACAAGTTGTTTAAAGAGGTGCAGCCCAAATAGATTACACTTTTCACTGGACTGTGAAGATGAAAATTTGAGAGAGTAGAAGCAGAAGATGAGTCTTGACTACTAAAAGAAGAAAAACCAGATATGGAAAGCCCAGTCCCAATCAGCTGTGCTACCCCATTATCACTCATTAAGTCTGCAAGGCACACTTTAAACATCCTTCATGCATCTCCTACTGTGAAATGGTGTGCACTTTTATCTTAACCAAACATAAGTACAGATAATTAAATGATTTAATCATTCATAGTTATAGATGAAGCAAGACAAAAGATCGAAAGGAGAGTAAACATCAGCTTTACAGCACTTACTCATAATTACTTTACCTGGGCTACAGCAGAGATCACAGATGGTAAATCAAACAAGGGTAGTCGCAAAATGTTAAACAAAGAAATAGATGTAAAAACTTTAGCAGCTGTTAAAACATGCTCCTTGTCCAGATAAAAGTAGACTCCAAATGTAGCCAATGTAACCTTTTAAATGGAAAAAAAAAAAAAAAAAAAAAAAAAAAGAAGCAAAGTCATGGTATAACTAAAATTTATGCACATATAATTTTGTTTTTGTATTGTTTTGTTTGCATTTCAAAGATGTGGACTTCTGTTTCTCTTCATAATAAAGCACTTGTCTACATCTGCTGCACTTGGCTGCAATGCTCTGTGTAGAAATACTACAGTTTCAGCAAGTAAAATACTGGCTTACTGTGGTTGATCCAACTGGATCTGTATGAAACTGTGTGAAATAATTTTCCTACCCCAGGAATTGATTTCTTCCCTTTGAAAACATTCAAATGATGTTTCAGGAAATTTACTCTGTTTTTAATTTTTCCTGTTGCTATGATACCAGTCACAGTATCATAGTAAAATTATTTACAACAGATATTTTTACCACTTGGAATTTTTTCCCCCCAAAATTGTAGTCTGTCATCATCAGAAAATACACTGTTCTCCCACACAACAGACGTTCAAGCCTTCAGAATCACCCAGAAAAGCCTCAAGTTAAGAACCTGTCCTATGGTGTCTTTTGCACTTTTTCTTGAGTGTAGGAGGAGTCTTAAACTAAACTAGGATCCCTAAATAAGAAATCATACGAAATTGCTAAACAATAAGTTGATAATTTCTGTATAGTTAATTTTAACTTCACAAATTTTTCTGACCCACTCCTTAAAGTATTTCAGTTATCAACATTAACAGACTGGACAGCCTTAATCCTCCCTTTCACTATTCCTAAGGAATATTCCTCCTCATCTGTTACATATTGCAAGTTAAGCACTTGAAGATTTCAGTTGGGGTTGCTGATCTGAAGAGTGTTCATTTATACCTAAAGAAAGTTGCAGTTTGATCCTTCTACTTTCCAATGGAGTTTAACAGAGAGACATGAAGATTCAAAGGCACAAATGCCTTCCTGAATGCTAAAGACACAAATGCCTTCCAATTCCACTGAAACAAGGCTGGGATGAATTTGTCTCATATTCATTTTATTTTTTCATTTATTTACCAGGTGAGCATTTGGAAAGGGATTGCTAAGAATTTCAGATTGAAAATGCATCTTCTTAGAACAGAAGAAGTATAAAGTAGAATGTTTCCACTGCATAGAAAACAACCGCATGATTAAAACAGCAAAATGAGCTTTATGAGATGCGGATTTGATTTCTCGCTTTTAAACAGAGGTCTCCAAAAGCTTAGTTAATCCATAATCTCTTCGCCTCATTCCATTCTCACCATTCCACTGTATTTTTGTGATACTGTGAAGCAACATTTTTGATCCATTCAGCAACTACAGCAACTGGCAACAAGAGCAACTGTTCTGCTTGAAAGAATACTTTTATAAAACAAACCATAAAAGGAATACACGTCAAGGTTAACATGGAGTAAGTCTTCAGATATCCTGATGACTTCAAAACATCCACTTCACGTTCTCTAATGCGCATGACCTTCCTTTGATATGAAGGTTCCCATGCATAAAGTTTCAGGATCTATTTGAATGAAAGAAAAAGCAGTGACCATGCTTCACAAAATAAGCTTAAGCTCCAAATGCCATTTTCAAATATTCAGCAACATCAAACTGTAAAAACTTCAATGTTTTATAAACAAAAGTTAGACCCAAGATAACTCAAAATTAGCTTGTTCCTAGAAGATATGTTCTAGTTTCCCCTTATCCTACACATTTCAATATATTCCCAATGTATCATGAACAATAAATTAGTTTACTTCCGAACAGTATAAATAACAAATTCAAGTAGTCTACTTTTAGAAGTATTTTCCCTACACACCAAAATTTCACTCTGGTGAAGGTTTTCAGACAGCTATCAACACATTTTACATAATAAAATATGTGTCTAATAAAAAATGTGATAGTAAAATTAATGCATAATGGGTAATCAGTTTTTCAAGTCAAATACATTCAGTGAATATTTTTCATAAAAACACTTTAAGTACACTATGTTAAAATGTTTTCTTTTTTAATTTCAATCATTATCTGCTGAAAGATTACTCAAAGAGCCCTATTTTTTTTTTTTTTTGTCTTCAAAGTTCAAAAGCTAACAAAACAAAGCTAAAACAAATTTCACAATTCATTAGTTTTAGCATTACCTTTATTCCATGTAACATTTCACTGAGTAACTTGACTCGTTGATCTGAATATTTCATCTGGCTTTTCTGGTTAAAAGATAACAATGTTCCCATTTTTCAGTGAGGAAAATAAAGAAGTAAAATATGTGGTGTATTTAGTGAATACATATATTTTATGCTAGTTTCACCTGAAAAACACACCAGCACTGCAGTTACACCATGTTCAGATATATGTATAGTCATACCATTCATTACGTAGATAAAGGGTAATTAAATACATTATAAAAACATTTTTTTCCCTAAAATATCTTATGGAGTGCATTTAAATTCTTATTTTTTTTTTTTCTCTGGTATCATTATTTTTTTCTATTGAATTAAAATCATAGAAACACGGTACCATAAATTGGTTTTGTTTGAGTAGGGAGACCTTTAAGACCACATAGTCTCAAGCCTCCTGCCATGGACAGGGCAGCCCCCCACCAGCTCAGCTGCCCAGGGCCCCATCCAACCTGGCCTTGAGCACCTCCAGGGATGGGGCACCACAGCTTCTCTGGGCAGCTGTGCCAATGCCTCACCACCCTCTGAGTAAATAATTTCCTTCTAATGTCTGATCTAAATTTTCCCTCTTTTAGTTTAAAACTATTCCCCCTTGTACCATTGCACTCCCTGATAAAAACTCTCCTAATCTTTCCTGTAGGCTCCCTCTAGGTACTGAAATGCCCTAACAGGTTTCCGGTTCCCAAGTGTTCAGGAATGATAATACATTTTTGATCTTCAAAATCGTTATGCATGTTAATACAGACAAAGCATTAATATATTATGTCACTATACAAATATATGAATATCAATATATGTAATGTATCAAATCATCAAGTTCAACCATCAACCTAACTACAAAGTCCATGTATATATCACATCCCTAAGCACCATATGCAGGTACCTCCAAGAATGGCAACTGCACCACCTCCTTGAGTAGCCTATTCTAATGCCTCATCACTCTTTCCATGAAGAAATACTTCCTGGTATCTGAACCTCCCGTGGGACAACTTGAAGCCATTCCCTCCATTGCTAATTAA
The DNA here is from genome assembly GCA_037305975.1 of Chrysolophus pictus. Classification (NCBI taxonomy): domain Eukaryota; kingdom Metazoa; phylum Chordata; class Aves; order Galliformes; family Phasianidae; genus Chrysolophus; species Chrysolophus pictus. The sequence goes on from CM074576.1 coordinate 97,883,090, forward strand.
TACCTTGTTATTGAAAGAACCAATCAAAGAAATGAAGAAATTATTCTCACTCCTGTGCAACGCAGTCTGTTCTGCATAAAACATTTATAAAATACTAATTAGCAAGCCCTTTACACCTTCAAGTCTTTGCAAATACAAGTTGCAAACTTCTAAACAGTTATTTTGTTGTCCTTTGTATTTTTTCCTTCTCTCTTAACACAGTAGGGATCTAAGTGCGAATGTACCTGCTGTGACTGCAAAAGAGGTGAGGGCTTTTACTGCAATGTCTGTATCACAGCTTTACAAAAGAATATACAGATCCACAAAAGAGTATTCACTGTATGTTGCATTACCAAAGGCAAAAATAACACCGAGACTGGTATTTGTCTTGATAATAACACAACATTATAACACTTTTTCTCAGTGGACCTCACAGAAATCATCAGGCACAGTAAAAAGCAATGCAGAGAACTGTAACATGAGAAAAGCAGAAAAGAAATAGTAGCACCTCTGTGGGATTTCCCATAACCTCAGGAAAATGTGCTAAGTTTGAAAGAGCTGCTTAACCCAAATAATAGAGGTGGAAGAGGGCCATCATCTCATATAAAATCCTGTATTTAAAAGAATTAACTCAAATGGAAAAAACTATAACTGCTTCCTACAGTGAGCCATATAGTAATTATTACTAATACAAAAGTACTGTTTTAGTATAATGAAAAGTTAGGCGTGCATCTAAATTCTAATTTAGCTATCATAAAATGTTCTTATGGTGTTCTTATAAAGTTGTGCTCCCCTTCTCTCAGTAAAACACACCTGCAGCTCTGGGTTGCTTATCATTATGTTTTTAACCGTGACATATGAATTTCTATACTATTAAATTCAACACTTCCTCTCTTCTTCATTCCTGCATTATGACAATTAAATTCCTCATTATCACACCTATTAAAATGTCTCACCTGCAGAGTTTTTACTTTGGCTGCAATAAGTGCATTTAGAGGTATGATCAAAAGAAGCACAGCTACACCGGCTAGTACTGAGGGGCCAAGTTCTTTCCAGAGGAAGATGACAGCCATGATGATCTGAAAAGGTGCTGACCACAACAGGTTTATGTTTACAATTAGCTCCATGAGTTGCTGAGCATCTGCTGACATCAGGTTAACCATCTCTCCAGTTGTATACCTTTGTCGTGAGGAATTGGCTAAAGTTAAGGCCTGCAACCAGAAAATACAGAGGGTAAAAGTTGCAAAAATCAAGAATTTTGATGGTTTGTTTTCCCAGGAGAAACTAAAAGCAAAGAATGACAAACAGTAAAACTAAGCTGAATTTAGTGAAACACACTTGTAACACTTAACGGTAAATAAATTAGGACACCAGCTCAAGGAGAGCTCAGATCTCAGCTTTGGGCTGGTGTGGAAGCCAAGAACAGCAAGCTTCATAGCAAGCACAGGTATAATCCCAGTGTGGCAATCTGACATTACATGTCCAGGTGTCTGGGGACAGATACGCAGACAGACCACACACTCACATCCCCTCTAAGGACCTCATATTTATCCACTGTGCCACCTGCAACTCCTGCACATAAAAAGACAGTGCTGCACCAACTCACTCCACCATCATTTTGCATCATTCCAGAAGCAAAGCACAACCTGATCTGGCATTCACTGACTGACTATATTCAAAGAGTGAACCAAGTTGACTCTCTGCCCTGTAGCTGTGGAAACTTGCAAGAATACATGTTTACCCCAACTGCAGTCTCATACTATTCCCTTGCTCATGATGTGATGCACTGACATATCCTCATACGGGACATGAGAGAACAAATTTTCCTGTTTTCCTGAGTTGCAGCTAACAAGCAAAACACTGTATACTGGCTCAGAAAACACCTGAGAAGTCCATACCAGAAGACTTGTTTAAATCTATTTGAGAAAAAGAGGCAATTTAAGAGATAATTTTAAATTTAAATTGGCAAATAAATGTTATTTATTTCAGATCTGGATTGTATTTATTTCAGGTCTGGATTGTGTCTCATCTTTCCTGACTCTTGCTTCATAGTCAAATATTACAGTACAAATTCCAGTGTGTCATGTTCATAATAAAGCAAAGGTGCAGCACTGAGAAAACAGCTTCATCTCATATGGAATATATTTGTAGTATAATAAATGCTTTAATGCTCTTTTAAAACATAGTAAAAATAGTGATCGTATACGTCCTTGCTTTTTCCCTGGACATCCAGCCTAACATGGTTTCCCAGTTCATTCAGTAAATTTGGGAAGATTATCTCATGATCACAGAATCCTAGAACTGTTTGAGATGCTTAAAAATCACCTAGTCCACCCCACTGCCATGGGCAGATTGCTCAAAGCACCGTCCAACCCAACACTGAACATTTCTAGTGATGGGTCGCAGACAATTTCCCTAGGCAGCCTGTTCCAGTATCTCACCATCCTCACTGCGAGAAACTGCTTCCTTATATTCAGTCTAAATATAACAAAAACAGGAAGAGTTCAGTTTCTACATTATCCGCCCAACATTATCTCTGCACAGGTGGCTAACAAAAGTATTTAACTGTATGATTAAATAAAAATATTTAACTAACACGATTGTGCTCTTGCAGCTCAGAAAGCCAGTGGCCAGCAGGGACAGGGAGGTGACTGTCTCTCTCTACTCTGCCCTCATGGGGCCCCACCTGGAGTAATGTGTCCAGCTCTGGGGCCCCGGTACAGAAGACATGGAACTGTTGGAGAGGGTTCAGAGAAGGGCTACAAAGATTATCAGAGGGCTGGAGCACCTCCCCTATAAAGACAGGCTGAGAGAGCTTGTTCAGTCTGCAGAAGAGAAGATTGTGATGAGATCTCATTGCAACCTTTCAGTATTTAAAACGGGTTTAAAAAAAGGAGGACAATCAAAACAAGTTTTTTACAAGAGTAGACAGTGATAAAGGGGAACAGTTTTAATCTCAAGGAGGGAAGGTTTAGGTCAGATGTCAGGGGGAAGTTGTTTACAGAGAGAGTGGTGAAGTGCTGGAACAGGCTGCCCGGAGAGGCTGTGGATGCTCCATCCCTGGAGATGTTCAAGGCCAGTTTGGATGGGGCCCTGGGCAACCTGATCTAGTACCAGATCCGGAGGTTGGTGGCCCTGCCTGTGGCGGGGGGTTGGATCTCAATGATCCAACACAAGCCATTCCATTAGAGCCATACAATAGAAATACTGCTGAAATTCTAAATTCTTAAACAAACAATTGTCAAAATATAAAGTCAATTTGTTAGCCTGTCACCAGTTTGTAATATCTTGGGTTCTGATTATATTGGTAAATACATTATCTTTAAATACTGAGTGCTTATTTTAAATTTTTGTTGTGAAAGAAAATCAGAAGACCTTATCACCTTCTTGTATATCAGGCCAACAACGGCAGTCTTGACTTTGACAGCAGTAAGCATGTTGTTACGCTGGTATAATTGATGAAGGAGAGTTTGTGAGAGAACTACAAAAAACAGGGCAATAGCATAGCCATATCCACTCCCACGTGAACTCGTGTGATTTTCACTTGCAGTTATCATTGATCTGAAAAGGAAGCAAAATAATTTTAGAATTCTGTGCATATAGTCAACATTTGACAATAGAACACTCGGTAAAGGAACACACTGGCAACTTGTTTAAGTCAATTTATGGTGGATTTAAGTCCAGGTATGGTGAAAGGTCATGAAGAAAACCACATTAAAAACGGCAGTTCTTATCTGTGCTTTCCAATTTGTTACCCTAGAAACAGTTCTCAAACACTATTCTACAAATTAATCAGCTACCGCTGACTTCACAGAGAATGCAGTACAAATAAAGAATGGCAAAAAAAAAAAAAAAAAAAAAAAAGGACATTTTAATTAGATGCTTATAGCCACAAAAGCTGCTAATACCGACCACCAAAGTGAGATAGAGAAAAATATCTTAAGGTAAATTAATTCTTATTTTGGTGTTAGTAAAAGATTGTCTTAAATAACCAGCAACCACAGTATCTTCTAACAGATCTTATGGTCAATACTTTTGCTTAACATCCCAGGTTACAACAAATCACACTGACACAGGATGTAGTATGGAGGTTAACAATACTTTTGCTCATTACCATTTTTCTTTGAAAAATTCTTAACACCTCAATGCTAAGCAAATACCTAAAGATGACTTCCATCTGCCTCGTTACCAATAATGTTACAGCTGAGTTGCCACACTTTCCCCTGAAATGTTGAAACTGTAGGTATGAACGTATATTTAAATGTTTTGTTGAAAAACAGGGATCCAAAAATATTGACAAAAAGCAGAAAAGTTACATATATTTCTCTCTATATATATTTTAATATCTGATTTTGTATCTGATTATATTCAGTGCTGTGGAAGCGAGTCTTATACTGCTTTTGTCTCAACTGTTTGACCAAGAAATTCCTGATCTCTTTGAGCTTTTCTTCATTAGATAATTTACAGATAATCACTGAAAAACAAGCAAACAAACAAAACCCAACAAAGAGCCCACCCAAACATTACAACTAAGCTGTTCAGTCTGGCATTGATATTGGTAAGCCTTCAGCTTTACTTCTACTCTCTGAACATAAGGTGAAATGCATCAAGAACTTACTTCATTATTTGTGGACTCATGAAAGCCAGAATGTCAGCTGCAGCTTTTAAAAATGCAACTTTGAGCAACAAAAACTTAAATGTTTGCCACAGTGGAAAAATCAAAGATGGTTTATAGAAACTTCTTGACTTAAATAGCATTCTTTCAATATAAGAATCCTGAAACATTACAAGAATATGTACAGAATTAGGAAATTATTTTGCCCCACTAAATCACATTATTAAACAAGTGTCCACTTAAAATCATTATTGTACTTATATTCTGAAGGGCATTTCTAGCAGTCAGAACAGAAGAACTGCTTTGGGGTAAGAAATGAACTTTGGTTTTATTAAATCTGGCTCAAAAAAAAGCTTTAGCTCCTCTTAATTATCACAGTAATGAAGGACAGAATATTTTTTACAGACGAGATGGATAACAACATAATATCAGTATCAGAATTAAAAATAATCCTTAATGAATTAAAAATAATCCTTAATGAAAAGTGCTTTTGAATGCTTCAGTAGGAAGTGCTTCAATAGATATCTCAACAGTAGAAGAAAAAACAAATCTAGAAATAAATGAAAAATACTCAAGAGATGCAGTAAAGCCAGACTACAAGAGCAGCCCTCTTCTCAGTAATTCAAAAATAAAAGTTACACTCTTACTGGATTTACAGGTTAAGCTCTCTCTCCTGTGAATATCCTGGCATTGTGCAGCAGTTAGTGTATTTTAACACCAACAACAAAAGAACAACTCAGACTGAAAATGCCAAGTTCTTATATGAAAATCACACAGGCAAACTCAAGCAAAAAAAGCAAAATATTTGTAGGACTCAATATTGATGAAATTAAAGGAAACTGAAGCTTGCTTTGTGCGTTCTCCAGGTCACAGCATCCACTGGTGAACAAGCTGATAATGGATTTCTCTAAACACCAGACATACAGAAGTAAAGACAAACCAGGAAGTATTAAAACATTTAAAATAGATGGTGTTTAATCAACAAAGCAAAAGTCGTGGTGATTTCCACACCACTTGACATGGTAAAATGTAACTGGATTTTTTTTTGTAAGAGGTACGCTTGGATTTGTATTACTAAGAAAAATCCTACTGCCACATTAGAGATCACAGATCACAAATACTGATTGGTCTTTGCAATCTACAGCAAGTAGTCTCTTCAACAAAAAGTAGGAATTTAAAAAATCATCTCTAGCTTCTAGTCTCTTTCAATTTAGAAAAGAATTTTCCTTATTTTCAGAATTCTCACTACCGTCAATCCCGCAGAAGGCTTCTGGATTTCTTTTCTCCATTGCTTTTCAAAGTTAGGACCCACACTGTACGGTGAATCACTTTCATTCAGTTCAAACAGGTCATCTCTTTCCAGAGGCTTTTTATAGCCAATAGATATTAGTCTGAAAAAAAAGGAACGAATTTAGACAGCATGAAATACAGCAAACGAAACAAAACAAAACAGTAATTCAAAATTTAATGATATCATTTAGGGTATCTAAGTACAATCTATATTCAAAATAATAGACGTAATCATGACAACTGAAATCAACATGATATATGAAGAGCCCAAACACACTGTCACTTATGAACAGCAAACTCTGAAGAAACTTTCTACTTTCAAAGTCTGTCTACATTTCTGATCTCACATATTTCCACATGAAAATAGAGTATTTAATGAATAAACTTGTGTAGCATTACTACCCAGTTACTTTTACAACTGGAAATTAAATACCCCTTTTTAATAAATCAATAAATTATCAGACTGCATCATGTCACAACTCATTTTTAACCAAGGTAACAACCTCAATGTGCTGGGTTTCAGCACAAGTATGATGGAAGTTTCCTTACAGGAGATCCTCATGTGTTATAATTCTGTTTCAGCAAAGTGCTGTTATTCACTTATTTGTTAAAACAGATGAGAAATCGTTCTTGAAAGTGGCAAAATAGGGCTGATGAATACGCTGAACCTACAGGAGTTCCATTTCAAAGAGTAATATACAATGTGTATTTTCTGATGAGCAGACATTTCAGGGAACTTGCAGAAAAGCAATGTCCCATTTCTGAGGTGGGAAAAATGCAAAGACACTTATGTTGACAATGTCATTCATCTCAGAGAAAGCCCTAAACAGCTAAGAAGCAACAAGAGACACATGCTTGGATATGGGCGGGTGCCCTGACAATGGCAGCACTAATGCCTCTACGCTGCTGTGAACTTCACACTCTGAGGTCTGAAATGCAGATGCAGAGTCCACCTTCTCCCAGTGTGTATCTCTCTGCCAGTGCTGGGCTTCATGCAAATGTGTGTGCCATCATGCTTAGCAAAGGGTGGAAAATAAGATTCAGAAAGACTTTGGTAACAAAATTCTAGTGGGAGTGGTCTTCACTATCCCCACGTGTCCCCCAGAGCGAGGTACAAGTTCATACTTAACAATTTATTGCTCGTATTTGCTTCTGTTTGGGAAAAATAACCATACCTAACATTTACACTATTAGTTTGACTGCATCCCATTAATTACTTCACAGGGAAGCACATCCTAACTGATCAGAACTGAAATCACATTTCCCTACATCTCTCCTTTCATTAACCATTGTACAAGTGGTTAAAAACCACAGAAGATATCCCCGCTTTGACACCTTGATTAACACTGTGATATAATGACCAAATATCATTTGAACATGTTGCACTCAGTATACTACATACTTTCATATATATAGAATGCAAGAATCGGTGAACGGTGTGAACAGAGTTAAATCCAACTGGTGTCCAGTTACAGGTGGTGTTCCTCAGGGGTTGGTACCTGGGCTAGTCCTGTTTAATATCTTTACACACAATCTGGATGAGGGAATTGAGTGCACCCTCAGTAAGTTTGTAGGTGGCACCAAGTTGAGAGGAAGAGTCAATCCACATGGGAGGTAGAAGGCCCTATAGAAAGATCTTGATGGACTGGATAGCTGAGCTGAGGCCAATGGGATGAAGTTCAACATGACCAAGTGCTGGGTCTTGTACTTCAGCCACAACCACCTCAGGCAATGCTACAGGCTTGGGGCAGAGTGGTTGGAAGTGTATGAGGAGGAAAAGGATTTGGGGGTGCTTGTTGACAGCTGGCTGAACGTGTGTCACCAGTGTACTGAGGTGGTCAAGAAGGCCAATGGCATTTTGGCGTGCATGAGAAATAATGCAGCCAGCAGGAGCAAGGAGGTGATCGCCTCCATGTACTCAGCTCTGGTGAGGCTGCACCTCAAGTACTGTGTTCAGTTTTGGGCTCTTCACTACAAAAAAGACATCAAAGCCCAGGAGCACATCCAGAGAAGGGCAATGATGAGTGGTCTGGAACTCAAGTCTTACGGGGAGCAGCTGAGCAAATTGGGATTATTTAGTCTGGAAGAGGCACAAGAGAGACATTATTGCTCTCTACAATGACCTGAAAGAAGGTTGTAGCAAGGTGAGGCTTAGCTTCTTCTTCCAGGTAACCAGTGATGAGAGGTAAAGGCTTCAACTTGCACCAGAGGAGGTTCAGGCTGGGTATAAGGAAAAATGTCTTCTCAGAAAGAGTGGTCAAGCAGAGGAATGGGCTGCCCAGGGAGGTGGTGGAGTCACTGTCTCTGGAGACTTTAAAGCAACATGTAGATGTGGTATTCAGAGATATGGTTTAGCAGGCAGTGTTGGTGGTAGTTTGATAGTTGGACTAGATGATCTTACAGGTATTTTTCCAACCTTACTGATTCTGTGACTGATAAAAAGCATGGTTACTTGGAAAATGATGGCTGAACTCCTAAACTCTGGCCCTGTTGGAGTTACACTCAATGCATTATAGTCTGATTCTTTCAGTCTCAGCTTATAAAGTACAGATACCATTTTCAGCTTTTGTTTAAACTAACAATACTGAATAAAGCAAGAAATAGTTATGATATTCAAAATCTTTTTTTTCTCAATTACAGTTTTTATGTGGGTGTGATTCATGTTTGAAAGGAATAAGAAAAATGTTACAAATAGTCACAAGATGTAACACATGAGATTGTTTCAAATACTGTCCAAAACACTAAGTGACAGGAAGCAGAATGGCTTGATATAGCTTAACTTTCAGTTCCTATTTTTAAGTGAAATAATTTCTAAGAAGCAGAAGGACTCTACTGGCTTTTTTGAACAAGTGTTCAAGGATAATGGCATTTGGCCTAATGTGTAAGAGAGAGGAAAACAAGTCTGACATTAGCTACTTCATAAATACACTGAAATGAACTACTGAATATTTGGAGATCCAGCAAATAAAGCACAAAGACCTAGCAAATAAACACTTTCTTTCTTTCTTTCTTTATTTTTGCCTATTACCAATTTTTTACAAAATAAAAGTAACAAATCAAAAAGGAAAGCCTAATTTGGCTGTTTAAATCCTGTTGTCTAAAATTAGTTTGTGTTGTGAAAAGAACACTGATTTCAACTATCAAAAAATCATGTTTTAAATAGATACTAAATAACATATAAAATAAGTATTAACTTTATACATTACTTATACTATATATACATGCAACAGTATTCTATAAAATAGTTGAATATGATCCCTAAAAATTGTAAACTTTGATTTTTATACAACAAGAAAACAGCAATCTTGGGTTCAGACTACAGATCCAGCCTGAATGATGGTGTGGAATGTGTGCACCCTCTTACTGAGAGAGCATCAGTAAAAATCAACAAGCTATTTCTTGAATTCTTACCTGCTAAACCAGGAATACGTTAATTTATTGAAGCAAGAAACATTTTCTTCAGGGTTGCATTTCTGTTATTAAAAAAAAAGAGAAAAAAAGAGAAGTGAAATAAAAGTGAAAAATTATTAATGTTACTTGAAATACTAAATAATTTTTTTCCTCATTTTATTCTTTAATCCTTGTCAGGAGATATTTAATTGTTTTCAGGAGATATTTAATTGCAAGCTATAATACTTACCCTTTTTTTCCCACACAAGACACGATAAACGACAGATGTATGGACTTACCGTGCTGTGAGAGGATGATTAACCACCACCTTAGCTTGATTTTGTACTGTTTATGTACACTCTGGAGTACTACACCAACAGGAAAGCATGTCCAAGATGCACAATTCTGACAGCTAAAAGCTTGTGGATTCCCTCCTCACCCCCCCTTCCCCCCCCCATTGAAAAGCTGGCTATTGGAAGCGATCACCTGCTAATACCTGAAGAGCAGCAACCTCCTTTCAGGCCGTAAGGGATGGAGTACTTCCAAGTGCACTGTGCAGATTGCTGCCCACTCCTACCTCACTGTAGATGTACGGAAACATGTATGGGAGGAAAACACCTATGGGCTCTCCCTCACCTCTTGTGAAACCCGTACGCCGGGTTCTTATGCTGGGACTATAGCAGCCCCAGGTTGTGATTCCTGTTGCTAAAGAATTCAGCATCACCTTAAAAAAACAGTCGCTAACAAGAGATGCAGTTACGGTTCTGTTCGGTAGGTGGTGTAAAAAAACCACCTATTAGATGCCGCTGGTGCTCTAACATACTGTTTTTTTTTTTTTCCTCGTACTTTCAGTAGAAAAATAAAATAAAATAAAATAAAATAAAATAAAATAAATAAAATAAAATAAAATAAAATAAACCTCAAAACGATTAAATGGTAACCTAAGAAATAAGCACACAAGAAGAACGCGCTTGCCCCTGCTGTAAAAATCGCGCGTCTCGCCGCCCTCCACTACAGCTCCCACGCGGCGGACCCACCCGCCCTGCCCAGCCCTCCAGGGCAACCTCACAACGCCTCCTCCTTCCCTCTCACCCCTCGCGGCTTTACCTTGCCGCCGGCGGGGCTGAGACGCTCGTAGAAGCCGGCCATGGCTGCCACGGGCCGCGAGACGCCCGTGCGTGCTACGCGACCGAAGCGTGGGAGGGCGGTACGGTCTCCGCCTCCCCCGGGTCTCGCAGCCGTCGTGGTGGCGGTGCGCTCCCCGCCGCGGGACTCGCAGCGCTGCGGCGACGCTCTGCGTGCGATTTCTGCTTCTGTAAAGCAATCTGGTGTATTTTACTTGTGAAGGTTTTCCATTATTGTGTCAGCTTTTGAAATCAGTGGCCTACCGGTATAATGTCATCACTATCTTGCAGCAGATGTGAGATCATACCTGCATAGCTTAATCCTAGGTACTGGTGGGGGAAAGAAAGATGAAGGGGCAGATGTTGGTGTGGGAGGAAGCAAAAGTGGTTGGACACTTAGTAAGTTTCTCAATACACGGTGGTATAAATCTAAAGCTTGAACTTCTAAGTTCTAGATAGAAGTTCCTTCTAAAAAGAGTTAAATTCAGTCGCTAGTGATGTTTTAAGGGTGCTATATCATGGTGCTATAGCAGTAATCTCCTAAGAATCGTAGAATCCTAGAATGGCTTGAGTTGGAAGGGACCTCAAGGATCATCAAACTCCAACCCCCCTGCAACATGCAGGGCTGACAACCTTCATATCTAATAATATACCAGGCTGCTCCGGGCCCTGTCCAACCTGGCCTTGAACACCTTCAGGGATGGGGCATCCACAACCTCTCTGGGCAGCCTGTTCCAGCACCTCACCACTCTCTTGGTAAAGAACCAACCTAAATCTTCCCTCCCTCAATTTGAAACCATTTCTCCCAGTCCTGCCATTATCTATCCTGGTAAAGACTTGGGTCCGCTTCTGTTCGTAGGTTCCCTTTAGGTACTGAAAGGCTGCAGTGAGGTCTCGTTGTAGCCTTCTCTTCTTCAGGCTGAACAAGCCCAGCTTCCTCAGCCTGTCTTCATAAGGGAGGTGCTCCAGCCCTCTGATCATCCTGGTGGCCATAAACTCAATTATTTTTCGTCCATTTGTTATAACTAATGACTGGAGTCTCAAATAAGCAAATAGAGCACTGGAGAGTAAGTTTATCAAAAGATCCATAGTAAGTATATCGAAAGATCCACAGTGTATGCAGTTCTAGTCAGAGCATATCATAACCATAAAGTACATCACTTTGAGAACTGATACAGTACGTAAGCCTTGTAGTTAGTGCAAATGCCTTTTTTTTTTTTTTTAAATCTTGCATTTACTACTAGAAAAGTTACAATAAGTGTACACAGTGATCCTAATGGAACATAAGATAGAGATAGATCAGTAAAGAGGAAAAGTTGTAGGTATTGATACTTCAGTGATGAACAAAACTCTAATACAGCACTTAGAATTTCTAGTCTGTTCTTCAGCAGCTCCAGAGAATCCTTAAAGCAGTCACAATAGTAAGTTCCACAAGTCATGGAAGTGATACATATGCTTTATGAGTGGCTCAAAGTATATATTTTCACAGTGTCTAAATTAGCAAAATAACAGACTTTTGTAATTCTTGGAAAACAGAAGCATAATTACTGACATTTTCCTTCCATAGGAAAACTGTATCTTTTTAAATATTTCCTATACCTTAAAATACTTTCTTCTTTTACTTGGTTGAGGTTAAATAAAGTATCAGTATCATTTATGCACAATGTATTTCAAAATTAATGAGTCTTGTACATTCCTTTTGTAATAAAGTGCAACAATGAGTGAATTGCTCTCAAATAAAAATAGAAAATATGAGTAAAAATAATCCAGTATTACAGTATTAATGCCTTTTTTTCTTGGCTTTGCACTTATTGTATTTTTGGTCATGATCTCTTTGTTTCATTCTGTCATCTTCAGTACTAGTGTCACTATCACAACTTTGCTGTTCTCTCTTTCTTTTAGACGTGCTTTCATCCATCTGGTACACTTTTCCATCACTTGAATGTGGCACGGCCAACTCAAAAGAACTATGCCCAGACTTAAAATTTGCAGCTTGATTCTGATAGGGAGGAATGGATAAGCTTGAAGGCAGTGGCAGAGTCATCTGGTAGTAAGGAAATTGCTGACCCACTGGACTGTGAACTGCGTACTGCTGTTCTAAAAAATGGTTCATCTAGAGAAATACAAACTTGAGTTGTTAGTACCGTTAAGAGAAACTTTTGAAGAGTTTTATTTCGCATGCATTACAGCTGAAAATACATGCATTACCCTGAAAATACCGATAGCAAAGTTGTATAAAATAGCAAGGTTTAAAAGTAAAGCTTATTATTTTATTAGATCACCTACTAGAGAAGGAAAAGGTAGACAATCTTTCATGGAACACATACGTAATCTGATTTAAGTTTAAACATCTTGCTAAGAATTTGTGAAGGGTAATCAAACATAGCATTCCTATCATTTCTTTTATGTATTTTTATAAACATTTCTAACTACAGTGCCTACTGTTAATATAAAGACATGCACAGCTGCGTTTTTTTTTTTTTCAGTTGGGTTTAACTAATTTTGAAGTTACTTGGAACAAGTTCCAACAAGCTACAGGGAATCAAGGCACTTAGAACACCGCAGTAAGTGCCCAGCTTCTTCCTGCATTTCCTCAAGTTCCACAAGTCTCTCTCATATATGAGGGCTGCTCCGAAAGTAATGCTTCCTAATTTATTATGTTGGCCCACAACATTAGAGGTGGATGTTGGTGGTATGGCAGTACAGAACCTTCCAATCAGTATTCTGTTACACTTCGTTGCCACGTGACAGATGGCAGCAGAGGGGCAGTCTGACAAAATGGCATCCGACACGGCAGTGTGTGTAAAGCAAAGGTGTGTCATTGAATTCCTCTATGCAGAAAGAAAACAGCACCCACTGACATCCACTGATGCTTGCTGAGTGTTCACAGAGATCAAACAGTGGATCTGAGCACAGTGAGGAGGTGGGTGGTGTTTCATCAGTGGTGACAGTGGGTCACCTCCACCGGTAAAAATTTTTTACAGGTGCAGCACGCAGGCTCTAGTTCATCGCTGACAAAAATGCATAGGTAATATTGGTGACCATGTTTTGTAGCTGAGAATTAGCTCTATCAAATAGTGCTGTTGTGCTCTTTGTTATAGTTTCTATGGAAACAAATAGGAGTTTTACTTACTGAGCAACGTGCATAAAATGTACTGTCCAAATACAGGAATACAGTTACAAAAGTAATGGGGAAACAGCAGCTTTCTACTGACTGGCAGTAGCCAGAAAAGGTGTGGGAAGCACTGAGTTATGTCCTTGTGTTCAAAAGAAAGCCTCTGAAGTAACATATCTGGATAACCAACATAAAGGTTATCTAAACATGTGAAGGCATATGTGTGAACAGCTTCCTGCTGAAGCTGAAACAAGCAATCTCTGCTCCTGCTGCAGGACTGTCTTTTCTAGCAAGCAGAAAATGGAATGGAGTTAGTGCTGCATGCAGGTGTGCTAACTTCTAAGAATTTGGTCTCAGCATTTGCATACTGCATTGTTACTATAAAACGGGTTTGACAGTGAACAAGTGAGGGACATGGTACCCTCAAAAAGCATCCAAACACAGTGAAAGGAAGGTTTGTGCAAGCACCAGATTTTCTGAGGGCAGAGCCCGGGAAGAGAGGAGGCAGGTCACCACTAGATATGTGTGTTTTCCTGCCCAGATTGCAGCTAGTAAGAGCAATCTATTCAGATTTCACTCATTCTACAGCTACAGAGGGCTGGACTATTCCCCACTCAGACTGGGTGGCAGCAGGACTGTCCGCAGTCAGTATCTCATGTTAAATGTTTGGTTTCCTTCATCCTACCCATTCACACTCATTAGACTCAGAAGTTCCCCAACATGTTTGATGAGTAGGGTTTTACCCATAAGATGACTTGCCATATGCAGTATCTCAAAGAGATAGGACAAGAAAATACACCAGTCTCACAGAAGGGAATATGGGTTCTCATCATTTTACTGCAATGAGTGTAAATAATCAATGAGAACTACAGAGACAAGCAGCGTTTCAGGCTGGAAAATCAAATTGCTGTTGCCATAACTTGTTTCTTATATTGCCAGTAGTGGTTTGTTGGGGAAGCATTATGTTTGATTGTAGGACAGAACTAAATTTCAAATTTCTGCTAGGCATATTTGAAGTGAGTAGAAGAGCTAAGAGGCTCCCTTACTGAAACAGCTGTATATGAAGAAGTTATTGCTTGCATGGCTGTAATTTTACTATGTTACCTTATCTCACTAAGGGGATTTGATTTGAAACACAGTAGAGTTTCTACTGTTAAATGACTTTTTTTAGCCTCCCTAACTTATACCTTTAGTACATTCCTGCAGAAAGAAAATAGTCTGGTTTGACAGACACCTGAAGTGATAAATAGACCTAACAGTGAAATTTAGCAGCCTAAGCCAAGTTTTGAGTCACCAATAAGCACTTGTTTGCAAGAATACCTTCAACTTTATTAGTAAGTTCATGTATTTTTAACTTTCATCACAAACTCACCATTTTCTGAAAGACAGAGTATTCCTGAGGTAAACAATTGTTCATTGGAAAAGGAGTAACAGGAAATGGAGGATTTCCATAAGGCTCTTGATACCTAGGAAAAACAGAAAAACATACAAAGACTAGGTTTCTAACAGATACTACCTTGCAGAGTGCTGAAACTTAGCTCTTGGGTTATAATGAGTGTATTCAAGAAAATAATACAGACATTAATAACTGGGCTTCCACAAATGAACAAACAAACAAACAACCAAGAAAAACAATTTCAAAGACTTGCAAAAAAAAAAAAAAAAAAATTGAATTTGAGATGCTGAAATATTGAAACTGGGATGTTCAGAGTTCTGTTATAATAGTGTGTACAAGTTCTACCTGTACACTCACGTGTGCATAACGTTTGCTTGTACACATTGACACAGCAAGTAAACTCAATGGAATAGAAAATGATTATCTCAGTTGCCAGATTTTCTTTTCCTCTAAGAACTGCAAATATTCCTAGTACAAACACCATACTTATAATATTTTTTCACATTCCTGTATCTTGCAAAAATAAATAGGATTTGGAATTTAACTAACTGAACCTCTAGCAAGCTAAACAACCAAACATTAACTAAAGTCCACTGCAAGTCATCAGTACGGATGCAATTAAAGTGTGAAACTGCTGTGTTAATGAAGAGCTAAAGATTGCTTTACTGTATCTACACATCCTTTTTAACATTTTTTAATTATAATCACACAATTCATTCACAGGAGGTCTTTGTTACCTATATGAAGGTGAATATAAGTCAACATAGTTCTCAAAACCATGTGTTGGGCTGTTTAGTTCTGAAGAGTGTGAACTCCCTGTAAATAAGACAAGACTGTAATGACTATTCAGTTTTGACTGTTTGATTAACAAGTTAAAACACAGAAAGTATTCTGTCACCTGTACTGTACTAGTATATCAAGGCTGACCTATAATGGAAAGGTGTCATTTAATGGCAGACAATCTATACCATCAATGAACTGCTTCAAAATGTTTCTTTATCATTTATACTCAGCCACTTACAGAAACATAAATCAGGACTGTTCAATAATCATGAACAGAATCCTTTCCACTGCTTCTGATTTCAGGAACCTCAGCCATTTTTACTTAAACAATTGCCCTGTACAGCCTTCTAGGGAAGGAGTGACACAGTGCAGATCAGGAACAAGTAAATGTTTGGATTGCAAATATTGCCTAATCATTAGCATTCCAGAAGGTTTGTTTTCATAAACATAAAATGAAGAATAAGACTTTGATTTGACTGCATTTTCCTAAATGCACTCTCTTCCAATTAAAATAAAACTGATAGCTTCGTGGCTCTAGTACAAAAGCTTTCAAACAGCTTGATAGTTGCTGCTCTTAACTGAGTCAAAACTGCAAGTGAAAGTCACACCCTTTTAAAGGACTGTAGGATTAAAAACTAGTAATTTTAGAACAACATACTTCAAAAAAAGACTTTTGAAAAAGACGTAAGTAATCACTGTGACTGCTAAACCTACCAAACCGATACCGTACTTTAATTGGTCTTCCATACAAACGGATTCCATTCAGCAACGCTATTGCATAAGGCACTGATTCTTTGTGCTTAAAGCAGACAAATCCAAAAGACTTAGGTTTTCCTTCCTTGTCTTTACAAATCGTCACTTTGGTTAATGGTCCAGCCTGAAAGAAATCTGCGTCATTTTCTCACAATCACAATAATTTCATGATTATACATAATGCCATAATATGAAACAGTGTTTCTCAAGTATAAGATTCTTTATTTCATTTTAAAAATCTCTCAAATTCTGAGCATTTATAAAACAAAAAGCAGCCCTACAGATATGAAAATTGGAACCAACCATCAGTCCGTGGGTGATGATTGGTTCTACTTTAATAATCTGATTATTTTTATTATTTTTAAAATACACTTATGACAGCTGCAAAAGGAGTATTAGGCTCCTTTGTTTCCATAACAAAGGTCAACTCATGCATGTACAGCTTCTAGTACAACCATTACATATTTTTTTGCACAGCTAACACAACTGTACAAATTGATTGTATCAGCTGTGTAAAACCAAAGTAATCCATTAGTCTGATTCTAGGAATTTAAGGAATATAGAAGTGGGAAGCATCAAAACTGTTGGAAAACAAGCTTAAATAGAGAATAGTTCTTCTGGAACCACAACAAAATCTAATATTTTCTATACTACCTAGTCCTATCACAAATGCATGACAAGAAATCAAGAGAATCTGTCATCATCTAACCAGAGATCGTGTACTGTTACTGACCAAGAAAAACAAACAAAAACATAACATAAACCAGGGAACATAATCACTCCCTCTTCCCCCTTAAGAATGCTCTGTTTGGACTCGATGATCCTCACATGTCCCTTCCAGCTCAGGATATACCACGACATATCTTCATTGAAAAGAAGTCCCATCTCTGCCTACATACACCATTACAATCCTTGCCCAATACTTCTAGAAGAACCAAATTAAAGCAGTGATATTACATAAATGCTGTCTCCATTTTCAAATAAATTTTCATAGCAAATACCAACATCGTTCAGATACAGTAACAAAATTTCTGAATGTCTAAATTACCATCATAGATGGAGAATTCATTGTCCTGAATCAAAAACTAGCACTCGGCGTTGGTAACAGTAGTAGTAGTGTTCTCTGTGAACTCAAAAGTAAACTACAGCTTTAGGCAAACACACGTTAACTAAATGGTGATATTTGGAGCCATCTTCCTTGACTCTAGCCACTGTGATATTAGATTGAGGATATGAAGGACTGTCATCTGTGATAACATTTGATTGCTATATGCTTTTGCCACCTGAGTATAAACAACTCCTCACTTAAATATAATACTCTTGCTGAAACACGAAAAACATTTCCTCCTCTCACCTCAACCTTGATGAAAGCAAGAGAGCCATACAGACAAGGATCATAAATAATGCATCATTTTTATTATTGGTGCAGAAAGAGGATCGGGCTATATAGCAATGGATACTACCTAGTTTGACTTGCGCAGAGAATCTTCAATACGTTGATTTCGTCTTTCCAAGTATCTTCAAATTTGATGTGTTTGGGTTTTTTGCTTTGTTTGTTTGTTTTTTAAGAGGGGATTTCAGTGACATTCTGAACACGGTTGGTTTTACTCGAGTTGGTTCTAAGGCATTTTTCTGTTGTTCTGCACTACACTGCAGTTTTTCTAAAAATGGCATATATCCAGTCTTCACATTATTTGCCTAATGAGGAGGTCTGGATCTTCAAGAACTAGAAGTAACAGCTCTAGAAGTAACAGGCTCAAACACTTTGAAGATCAGTCTTAAATATGTAGTCTTCCTGTTCATAAACAAAAAATATTAATAGTTTAGAAGTACTAATAATAGATATTTTATCCTAATTTCATGAGGGAAACACTACAGCTCAGGAGTACGTTTTAAGGACTGAACTACATCAAGAATATAATCTGTGTACTTTCCAAGAAAGAACAATACTTCAAGGAGAAGCATGTGCTATTGCAGCAAAAGCAGAGAAACTTGAGTGAGAACATGAAGAGAAGAAAAAAGTTAAGTAGGTGTTATTGCCATGATCTAAAGACCCAGATAAAAAACAACATGTTGGTGAGTGAAGCAGATTACACAGAAGATTTGTGTAAAACTACATTCTGAGGACATCTGTTTATTTTCATTGCTTTTGTGCCAGGTAAATTACTCATGCCTCCTGGTAAGATGAGCATTTTTAACCTAGCTTTTACAGCTAAACGACAGAATACTGCTTACTGTTGGAAACAGAGCTACTGCACAGAAAAATCATAGAATCATAGAATGGCCAGGGTTGAAAAGGACCACAATGATCACGGAGTTTCAAACCCCTGCTGTATGCAGAGTTGCCAACCACTAGACCAGGCTGTCCAGAGCCACATCCAGCCTGGCCTTGAATGCCTCCAGGGCATCCATGACTATCTCTTATGTAATTTTAGGGAAAAGTTACAAACTTAAAGTTACTAAGAGATTGAAGAAGCTAAAAGGCTACAGGGCTGGAACATACCAAGAAAAAAGGCTTTCCAATGCAAATGGCGTAGTGTGCTGATACCTCGCCTCCTTAAGATGATGAATATCACATTAATCGATGGAATAAAAATGGTGAGTAAAAATAGTTCTGATTAGTAAATGAAATAGCAATGGAGCAGATTAGTCTGACGCCTTCTTTTTTTGTGCTCTTTATTTTGCAAACCCACCAGAAGGCAGCAAAGTTCTTTCTGCAACTGGGAATAATCAGTGTTAGCAGAAGCAAGTGTATCATCACACTGCTGGCAGAACTGCCCAGTGTAAGCTAGATACAGACTGACTGTTTCAGGCCAGCAGAAATACTTTATCATCATCCATTACTGTCAATTCATCCCGCAGTTTGACACAGTGCTCCGTTCCACACATACCTGCTTTTCCTTACCACTTTCAGATTAACAAGCCTGGCTTAGCCAACCATTTTGTTAATAGCAAATCAAAACTGAAGCCAAGCCGGTGTCTTAAAATAGACCGCCCCTAAGGCAAGTCTTTCGGGTTTTGGGAGAGAACAGAGAGAACAGTTTGGATCCCACCAGCAGAGTATCGTCTCAAGCATTAAAAGACATTTTGTTATAAAGATTATAGCAGTGAAAATCCCACATCCCACCTGAAAACCATTTCTATCGCCTGTCCTACTCTATTAACACTTGTAACCTTCTTGCAGATGGGTGACAGAGGGGCAGCTCAACCCAGCAGTGCACCGAGCCCTCAAAGCCACAGAAGCTGCCATGAACGTCATGAGCAGAAGACGCCATAGAACTGCATTTGGTTTGGGTTGGAAGGGACCTTAAAGCCCACCCAGCCCAACCCCTGCTGTGGGCAGGGCTGCCCTCACCAGCTCAGCTGCCCAGGGCCCCATCCAACCTGGCCTTCAGTGCCTCCAGTGATGAGGCACCACAGTTTCTCTGGGCAGCTCTGCCAGCCTCACCGCCCTCTGAGTGAAGAATTTCCCCCTAACAGCTAATTTAACTCTCGGTTTTCAGGAGCTGCAGGGCACGCCGGACTACAGCACGGCCGGCTCCCACCTGGGCTGGGTGCTATCAGGCGGCGGGCAGCAGTGCCAATGCCAGCCGGCGCTGTCCTGCCCTGCCCTGCCCGCTCCCCAGCCCGAGACCGCTGCCCTGCGGCACCTCCAGGCCACTGCCCCGCCCCGCCCCAACGGCCCGCCCGCCACCTGCAGGAAGAGTTCGTAGAGTATCTCCTCCCGCACGCGGCTCTCCAGGTTCCCCACGAACAGCGTCCGGTCCGCCTCCCCCGCCCGCCCCGGCCCCGACATGGCACTGCAGCCACCGCCGCCGGGCGCCGCCTAGGGCGGAACGGGGGAACGGGCCCCGCTGCCGTAAAGGGCTGCACGACAGCTCGTCGCTAGGCAACGGGATCAGCGCCCTGAGGAAATTAGAGCTAAAATGCTCCTCCTGACCTCTTGTGGGGTCGGTGGGTACTGCAGATGCTGAGCCGGGACTGAGGGGCAAATGCTCCGAAACACCTTAAAGCCCTCAAGTATCTAGTCATCAACGCGAAAGAGCGCTCTGACAGCTACTAACAAAACATGATTGCTACCTTTGATGTTAGGCTTGCACTCTAACCCACTGTCACCTAGAATCATAGAATCATCTGAGTTGGAAGGGATCTTTTAAGGTCACCTAGTCCAACTCCCCTGCAATGATCACCCACAGGCAGATCAGGTTGCTCAGAGCACCTCCAGCCTGACCTTGGACATCTCCACAGATGGGACATCCACCACCTCTCCACTCATCCACCTCATCCACCACTGGGCAACCTGCTCCAGTGCCTTACCATCCATAATGTATAAAACTTCTTCCTTACATCCAGTCTAAATATTCCTTGTTTCATTTCCCCATGTCTTATCATATCTTATTCCTGCCAAAGGGATTGTCCCATTCTTTCTTACAGTCCCCCTCTAGATACAGAAACGCCTCTCTCAGGTCTCCCCAGAGCCTTCTCTTTCCCAGGCTGAACAGCCCCAGTTCTCTCAGCCTTTCCTCACAGGAAAGGTGTTCCATCCCTCAGGACCATCCTTTTTGTGGTCCTCCTCCGGACACCCTCCAACAGATCTATGTCTCTCCTGTTCTCAGGACTCCACATCTGCCCACAGCACTCCAGGTGGGACCCCACCAGCGCGGAGCAGAGGGGCAGGATCACTTCCTTCAACCTTCTGGCCTTGATTATTTTGATGCAGCCCAGGATACAGTTGGCTTTCTGGTCTGTGAGGACACATTGCTGACTCATGTCCATCGTGCCATCTACCAGTACTCCCAGGTCCTTACTGATTGCTACAATCAGCTTTCAAGCATGCATATATATAGCAATATAGCATTCAGTACAAATTTTTAAAGGTGTTTTTTTTTTTATTCCTTTTTTTTTTTTTTTCAAAGGAGTACATTTCCAGCGGTCATCTTGATGACAGAAGCATAAGAAATCTTTTCAGTGAGTTTATTCTTTTCTCAAGTTTTGACTGTGTGCTTTGCCTCAATACCATTAATTTCTCACAAAGATTCTGTTACTAGTAACAAACCACATGTTTTCCTTCTATCTGTTTAGAAAGGGATTATCCATTTACAGGTATTATAAGCCTTAGTGTAGAACCAGTAATGAGATTTAAATTTCTTCCAGACAGTCTATTTATTTTTCCATTTGTAATCTTTAGAGGGCTTTTTAAAAAACAAATTTGATTTCATCTTGCCTGGAAGGAAGTAGCACTCAAAAGCTTGTGGGTAAAGAGGGGTCGGTATTTGTTCCAGAGAAGTGCTGTGGTTCACAAGAGAAGTCATAATTCTTGTAAGAATACTTTTTAAGATTAGGACATTTTTAAGTGGAAGGGGAAATACACGTGACTGCAGATCAGGATGTTACAATTTGCGTGATAATTTGATCTTAATTTTGAAAGCCAGGCCAGGATTCCATAGTACTTTTGCTGTTATTTTATCAGCATGCTGGGGGGAGGGAACTGAAGTCTAAGTGCTATTTTCTTATCTGTAAATCTAACAGTCTTGCACTGCAATAAAATTAAGCTTTTAGGTATTTTTTAACTTGAATACTTGGCAAGTCTTTTGTGTTTTTGTAATAGCTGATGCACTGTGGGCTCTCCTAAATGCAACCACAGTTCATTCAGGAGGGACTACCTTTACATTTCTGAGCTCTTGGGACACAAGCAGAGTATTTATGAGACAGTACAGTGATCCTCAAGTGATTTGCACAAGCCACTTCAGAAGCAGATAACCATGAATTCTAATGCAAGAAGAATGTAACCCAAGAAAAGCATCGTACAGAATATGCAGTGAAGAGGCATGAGTAAAACCTGAACTTCAAGGCTCTCACATCTGCTTGTGAACTTGTTATATGAAGCTTACTGTTCTTTTGGGGTATTTATGATAGTGGGATGCCAGTGGAAGCCATCTGTAAACAGTAGTTCAGATTTATGAATTTCCAAGTGGAGTGTCCCTGTTGGTGAACAAAATTCCCCTTTCATGTGACAGTGGTCTGTCCCACAAGTACTAGTCCAACAAGCTGATTAATATTACAACATTTTCTGAGCATTCATTTGGTGTTGAAAAAGTTTTCAGATCTTGATTTCTGAGGACTTAAAAAAATTAATTTCTTATTCATGAGTTGCTAAATTAATATATAGATTCTATCAACATAGGCAAAGTACTTAACATACATGTTAAGTACTAGGCATATTGATTTTTACCTTAGAAGGATCTTAATTTTTTTTTTACTCTGTTCTTACGTAAAAGAGCAAAATATAGATGTAAGAGCAATGGCATTAGGTATATGTAAAGGTGCACATATAAGATTTTCTTCTAAGATCAGTGACAGGTTGTTGCATAAATACAGCAAATCATAGAATCATAGAACAGCTTAAGTTGAAGGGGACCTTAAAGATCATTGAGTTCCAACCCCTGTGCTGTGAGCAGGGTTGTCAACCAATAGATCAGGCTTGCCCATGATTCCATCCAGCCTGGCCTTGAATGCCTCCAGAGATGGGGCATCCACAGTCCCCCTGGGCAGCCTGTGCCAGTGCCTCACCACTCTCTGAGTAAAGAATTTTTTCCCAACATCTAACCTAAATTTCCCCTCTTTTATTTTAAAGCCATTCTTCCCTGTCCTATCCCTATCAGGCTACGTAGAAACAGTTCTCTTCATGCTTAAAAGTTCTATTTTAGTACTGGAAGGTGGCAATGAGGTCTCCCTGGAGCCTTCTTTTGGCCAATCTAAGCAAGCCTAACTCTTTCAACCTTTGTTCATAGGAGAGGTACTCCATCCTTTTGATCATCTTCATGGCCCTGCTCTGGACCAACAGCTCCAACAGCTCTGCATCCTTCCTGTACTGGGGGCCCCAGATCTGGATGCAGTATTCCTGGTGGGGCCTTACAAGAGCAGAGTAGAGAGGGAAAATCACCTCCCAGCTGTGCTGACCACCCCTCTTTTGATATTTTCCTAGAGCTCATTACTGGTTCCAGTTAAGCGTTTTCAGTAGTGTTCATATGGAGGCTGCCTAACTGTTGTTAGCTTGTGTTCACTAAGATTTTCTTGTAACATTCATCTATATTTAAAAGAGCCAACCCTGTGGTGCATTAGGCTGTGAATTGCTAGCCATTTGAGGTAAGCGACTGTCCCACTCTGCACTGTGTTGGTGGAGGTTGAATATTAGGAAAAGGTTCTTAACAGAGAGGATGGTTTGGCAGTGTAGCAAGCTCCCCAGAGCTGCAGTCATGGCACCAAACTTGCTGGTGTTCAAGAAGTGTTTTGGGGGAGCTATAAACAGAAGGGAGACTAACTTTTTACACCGGCAAATAGGATAGGGGACAAGGGGTAATAGTTTTAAACTAAGAGAGGGGAGATTAAAATTAGATATTAGGAGGATTTTTTAATTTTTATTTTTTACTCAGAGAGTGGTATGGCACTGGAATAGGTTGTCCAGAGAAGCTGTGGATGTCCTTGGAGGTGTTCAAGACCTGGTTGGGCACCAGCCTGAGCTGGTGGGTGACAACTCTGCCCACAACAGCAGAGTTGGAACTAGATGATCTTTAAGGTCTCTCCCAACCTATACCATTCTATAATTCTATGATTCTTTTAGTTGAAATTGATAATCCTTGTGGGTCCTTTCCAACTCAGGATAGTCTATGATTTTATGATTCTCTGATTATTTTCAAGTTCTTATAGAACGTTTCTTCTGTCACCCCAATGACTTTTTGTGGCAAGTTTCTTTTATCCAGCTCAGTATTCCTAATTGCAAGTGAGTGACACACTTGAAAAAAGCAGACATGGTGAGCATCTAATGTGATGTACATCTAGTCACTCTACTTCCTAAGCTCCGTGGGTGTAATGGAGTTGTCAGTAATATGTAACGTCAATTGCTTACGTGTCAACCTGGTGATAACCAAATAGAGGGGGAAATAGATTAAAAAAATAGTCCCAACTCTGAATGCCCAGAAACCACCCTACCTTCTGAAGTCATTCAATAGGAGGAGTCATGAATTGCAGAAGTTTGAATACAGTTTTACTTTCTGCTTCCTAATCTACATGTCACCTTCATCAGTAGCATTCAGTTAAGTTAAAAATCTAGCATGCTATAAGGAAGCACTTAACTTGTCACTCATTTCAGAATGTTACATAGTACTTTTCTCCGTTTCTGCATGTTAAAATTGTGTTTCTTCATCTGTTTGGTGTACTGGGTGGAATCAGGTAAGAACTATTATCTTATTGTCTGTGATATGGACTCATGGCTTTATTAAGGTATTGAAAACTAATATTTCTTTATTTAAGTTGGCCAAAAGACTAAATCCTGTGTGCTGTACCTAATGAAGCAGAGGGCTGGTAAAGAGAATTTGATCACTTTGAAACTGAGCCAAAGGTTCTCATTTTAAAGTAAATAGAACAAAGTCTGATACTTTATCTCTTGCTGTACTTTGTACAGGGACACGCTCAGGTATTTGCACCTTGTATGGAGGTAATTCTAAACTAGTTCTAGCATATTAAAGTATGTTTGAAATTTATTGACAATTTGCTATGTTGACAGCTTTTCCAGTTGAGTGTTATATTTTAAATAGTAAAATTTAGTTACGAAAAGGCACTGTAAACTTAAGACGCTTATCATGGCTACAAACATACATAGGAAAGTTGAAATTGTATTCTACCTGAATTAAACTACATATTTAACTGCCCAACCCCTGTTTGTATTTTCTCGCTGTACAGAAAAATGTATTTGAGTACTCCCACAAATGTGCACAAAGGGCAGCTGGGTACTGCTTCCAGGTGTCAAAGACAAAGAGACATCTGAAAAACGTCCCCTTAATGATTCATTACTAAACAATTTAAAGCAGTAAATCAGCACATTTATGTATTACCTAATTCACAATAATCTTTTTATTCTCTGCTCATGTTTCACACAACGATTCTGCTCCCAGTTCTCAGCCTTAAGTAAATGAGTTTTATTCTGTTTGATGTTTCTCAGCAAGTAAATAAGTTTTATCAGTTAAAATGCATCCCTTGTGATAGTTTTTTCCTTTACGTGGACCAGAGTGCATCTCTGTTGTATGTCATTGTCATTTGATTGATTTAGAAAAAAATGAACTATTATTTCTGCCAACCAAATAATGCAATAAGAAATCAAAACATTTAGAGTGATATAAAGGAACTCATCAACTTTTACAATATCTTATTAGAATTCTTTTCTATGTTAGAAATGTAGGAGTGACATGGCAAGGATCAGGGACTGAACTTGGATTTAAGAATATTAGGAAAAGAATGAAATAATTTCATGCTGTACCTATGAATCTGAATAGTAAAATTGTAACAAAGCGCCTGTTCTTTTATTATGTAGTTTGTATGTGATGCTTGTGTGTTTGAATTTCTAGTTTTGTCATCACGCATTATTGTATGAAAACTAGACATTAAGTGTGAAATGTTCTTTTACCATTTCAGAATCATATCAGTTGTATGACATTGTGCCAGATTCTTGAATACCACTTTCACTGAATTCAAGGGAGCTGAACAGTTCTTTATTTCAGAATTTTTCTTGGATAATTTTCCACAGTGAATTTGAGTTACCTTCTTGTATCAGTAGTTAGTTAATAACCACTCCAGTAATCACAATAAAAGTTCTTTAAATTATTCAATGTCTAAATTAAGAGAACTGTGATATTAGCTTTGAAATATGGGCAATTTTAACATTTTTCAGACACTATTCTTACAGGTATTGTCATTTATTATAAGGTAATGGTGGGCACGAAACTTTTGTCTTGTCTGTGAGACAGGAAGTTTCAGGCCATTTCTAAAATGCTGTAACTTCAATTCCATTCAGGTTTGCAAATATGTATTATTTTTTCTGATGTTCATTCCAATGGTGACTGCTGAAGTCACTGTAGACATTTGGTTTGTCCTAGAGGTGATTGGTCTAGTTTCCTCAGATAGTGTTATTTTAGGAACTAAGTTAGTTTTCTTAAATTAATATTTCGTAAGTTAGTATTATTAGCGTTCTCACTGCATCTTTACTGCATCTTAAGTTCAGCAATTAAGTTCTGCAAACATTGCGTGGCTTTTAGACCTCCACTATGATATCAAGTATCATTTTCAGATAGATTGTAACCCCTTGTGCTTACATCCTTTGCAAGACATAATAAATATAGGGGGTTTCCTGTCTGAGAAAATGTGCAAATATAGTGGATTTGATTGCATGCTGGTAAAAGAAGAGCTAGAACTGCCTCCCCCTTAACTAAAAATTGCTAAGAAAATCTTTTTTCTTTTTTCTTTTTTTTTAAGGAACTGAGTAGGCGCTATTCCTCTTCCTTGTTTTGCTTTCTAAAATATGACTGACTCTTGTTTCATAAAATGGGTAATAGCAAGAATATTGACATGGCTGCCATCAAATGCCAAACAAAATGTTTATATAAAGTAGCCCACTAGAGGTCCAGAGGCTGGCCCAAATTTATTTGCTCATTAAATGGCTAAATGTACAAAGAATCTGGAGTGATCATGCAGAAGAACTATGACAGGCAAAAGAGTTGTGCCCAAAATCCTGAAGCCACTTTCCATACAATATCAACTCAGTAGCCAAAGTTTTATTTTTTAACTCTTTATGGATTGACATTGATATATACACAGGGAAAAATAGAAATCTTTGTAGACTCTTTTGGAAATCTCCATCCTTATTTTGGTCCTGACTTATCTAAAGCTTAAGCTGTTGTACCACAATTGTCTGAGTACAGAAATGATAAACACTACATGTTTTCTTATGACCTCTACATGCAATGATCTTACAGCTTCTGATTTTTTTCAGATCCAGAACGGTATCCTTTGTTTTTATCTGTTGGTAATGGTGTCCTTGTGGTGCTCCATAATTAGAGAAGGATGCTGGCTCATTCTCTACTGTCAGACAAATGTTTCTTGTTGACATATCAACCAATAATGCGTAAGAGTTAGGAACTTTCACACTCCTGACCGAAAAGAGGAAGAAAAAAACACAGCAGTCTTCCTGTTTATACAACACACACTGGTTATGGTAAAGGAAGAACCTACATTTGATGGTTAAGCAAATGATTTTATTGACACTAGCTGCTAATTTTAATTTAAAACAATTATGGTTTGGAAATAATTAAAAAGATTGTTTTCATGTTTGTTTGAAAGAACATAGTGGTATCTGCAAAGTAAATAGTTTAACTGTGGTTTTTTGACTTTCAGTACTTATTCTGGCACCTCATTCCAAAGACCTGTAGTGAATACAATGCGGGTTATTCACTTTTAGTGAGTAAATGTAGAAAAGAAATTGAAGAGGTGATATTTCATGTGGTATGACTCTCCAAATTACTGTCTTATATATATATATATATATATGTATGTATATTTTTTATTTTTTTTTCCAGATGAGGAGGAAAAATGTCCTGAATTTACAGATCTTAATATAGGCTATGCTTTGTCTGGAACAGAACTTCAAGTCCAGCTTCTGCTATACACAAGGGAAAATCAAAATTGTTCTGAGAGACTCATTGAACATAATGTTACTGCATCTAAGTATCTTAATACCTCCAAGAAAACTATCTTTGTTATTCATGGCTACAGACCAACAGGGTCTCAACCAGCATGGCTAGGTGAAATGAAGAATCTCTTACTGTCTTCTGGGGATATTAATCTAATTATAGTCGATTGGAATCGTGGTGCTACAACTGTGATTTATACAACTGCTGTTGACAACTGCAGAAAAGTTGCAGAAATACTGAAGAACTATGTTGACCAGATGCTGGTAAGGCATAGAGCTGAATCTGTCTGAAGAAGTTTAAATAGCATAGTTTGTGTGAAAATGAATATTTAAAATAGTTATGTCTAAAGAGAAGCACAATGAGCAACATTAAGTAATGTGTCTATAACAAAGTACATACTAACTTTGCATGCAATATTTATTTCCCCGACTTCTCATTTCTCTTTCACTGAATATATGTATGAGAATGCATCTCATTTCTTTAGCCAGCTGGAATTTTTAGGTCTTCTAGAAACAGAGAAAGCACCAGTGGGAAGGTACAATGAGAGACATTCAAGTAATACACAACAATAAAACACTGCAAAACATCATACATTTTTACCATTAATAAATTACTGTAATTAAAGATTTTAAATGAAAAATCACTGACCGATAAAAACATTTGTCTCAAAGTTACATATACTTCTGAATTCTAGGTGTAGTTGATGAAACAATTTGGGTGCCAGTGTTCTTCAGTGAGCCTTAAATTTATATCTTTAATCAAATGAATAAAAAATCTTTAGCATCTTTTATTCCATTTATTCCACAGTGATCTGTTGCATACTTGCTAGCTGTTGAAAAGTCTGTGGCAATTCATTTTGAGATGCTTTAAAATTTCAGATTTTACTTGTCATCCCATCATTTTGATAGATATTCTAACAGGTGGATTGACCCTACTGCACTGCAGAGTCCTTCAGTGGACTGTGGATTTTAGTTGCTTTTTTTTTTTTTTTTTTTTTTTTTTTTTTTTTTTTTTTGCGGAGGGGTCTGGTGGTTGGGTGAGGGGAGGGGTTTTTTAATTAGGGAATGGCCCTGAGCTTTGTTAATTGTATTGTATTTTTAATCTATTTTATTGGAAAGATAAAGCAGAAGGTTTTTGCCCTCTAGTTCATAGTTTTAGTTCATCTTTCTTGTATCTGATAAATGTCTCTGTGCTCTCCTTCTCCAAATAAGCTGGTGTAACTGTTTGGAAGAAATGTGACTCAAGCTTCCTTTCTACATTCTTATAGTCATTTCATAGTTACTACATTATGTAACTTGTACAGAATTTCGAACTGAAACAGAGTTTGTAATTTCCATTTGTTTTTAAAGTTACACAGTTAGATATAGAATATCAATCAAATGCAAACACTAAATTAGTCTCCTGATGTCGAGTTAACTGTGTGTGTGTTTTGTTTTCTATTGTTTTCTCATAGGAAGCTGGAGCTTCTCTTGACTCTATGTATATGATTGGTGTTAGTCTTGGGGCTCATATTGCTGGTTTTGTTGGACAAAAGTATAAAGGCAAACTTGGCAGAATTACAGGTAATGCTTTTAATCCTGATGCATGTATTCTAATGTGCTTCGTTTGGTTGTCATAGCTGTGGATCATATAGACGCTAGAATTGAAATAATGACAAATAAGTACTGATTATTTAGAAACATACAATAAGGAAAATGCATCCATTGTATAAGTTAAAAAAATTCCTCCTTCAGGACATAAGTTACAATTTTTATTTCCCAATTTGTTCACTTCTAATTTGCCAAATGAAAACTGAATGCTATGTCCAAATGCCAGTTAAACAATATGCTGAGTTTCTGCATAGTTGATGGAGTCTAAGATTTTCAAATCTCCTTCAGATGAAAATGTGATCAAAAATTAGTATTTCATTTATTTTCCTATAACAACTGTTATGAATTCCAACACTAACCTGTGAAATGATTGAGGCTTGGTTGAAGTTGTCTCCATCCAAGCTATCTCCATCTTGAGTTCTGGTGGCAAGAGTAGTTACATTTCACTTTTTATTCTTATGAAATATATAATAGGAATGATATTTTCTGGGGGAAAAGAGAAAATGAGTTCACCTGATTTGATCCTTAATGTAGTTTGCTTATAGTTCCTCTGGAGAATGGGGAGATGAGCACAACTTACTAGGAGAGAGAGAAATTCAAGGATCTGGGTCGGTAAGTCTTGTGCTAGGAACTCATGCTTTGCCGAGCATGTAGAAGACTGGAAGTTGTGGGTTTTTTTTCTTATAATTATTATCCCTAGAAAAATGTGTGAGTCAATAATAAATAATGCTCTAATGTCAGTCTTGAGTATAACTTTAGAAACTGACTTTAGGATGTGTAATGCTAGCATTATTTCCATGTAGGTCTTGATCCAGCGGGCCCTTTATTCACTCGAGTACTACCAGAGGATAGATTGGATCGTACTGACGCACAGTTCGTTGATGTAATTCATACGGATGCTGATGGTAATAACAAAACTTGAACTTTACTATTTCAACTTGAGGAAAGGCAGGAAGGGGAAAGGGATGGATAAGTTGTTTTGAGAACATCTGTATAGTGTTGCAGTAGTTTTGTGTTACTGTGTGGAATGCTGGGCTGTGGATTCCTGACAACATGTATACTGTTAACGTTTCTTGTATGTTATCATGCCTGTTTTATCAAGTAAATGAAACTCATCTTCACTGATGAATTAAGCAATCATGACCTGTTATTGACTGATTTAGTTTCATAACTGAACCTGAAAATATTGGAGTAACACTTATATCCAGCAGCTAACTGAAGGCACATGTAGATAAGCAGGGAGTCATGAATCCATTGAATGCCATGCAAATGTAGTCATTTATGTCTTGTTTGTTATAAAATTTATGATTTGTTTGTTACTGTTTGAATAAAAAAAAAAAAGAACTTTGCAAATTGAATAAAACATTCATATTAAATTAATTTATGATACTATTCTTTGCAGTATAGTTTAGCATAAACATCCTTTTACTCTGATAGTGTGTATGAACCTGAACGTTGCAATTCAGTCATTATCACTGAATTAAAGCCTGTTCCCAGAACCAGTCTCAGTTCTGTCACTGAACAGGTCTACTACTTAAAATTCAGAATGGAATCTATTACTGTAAGGATGTTGTAATCTACTTCATCTGTACAATAATCTGGTTTTGTTTTCTTCCCAAAAATATAAAGTAAACCTTTCAAATCTACCACACTTGTCACAAGTTTCTTATCATTTCCTTAATGGTACTAATATGTAGCATCTTACTATATAAACTCATTTATGAAGCTGTAAAATACCAATTTTTGTAATGCTCCATTAAGTGAATAAAGGTAAGGAAGCTAATAAGGAAGTTAGGCCAGATAGAGATAAATCATGGGACGGAAGTTCGGATTTTTCTACTTCAGTGTATTGTTTATATTAGTGTAGTTCAGAATCCAATCTTGTGCAAAAAATGGGAAATCCTACTCAATTATACATTGGTAAAGAAATTTTGTTGCTACAGAGAACATGAATTTTATAAATTTCTTTGTGCAAATGTGTCATATCTACAGTACTAGAGTTGCTTCTTTCTATCCATTTTATATTGCTTAATAGGAGTCAATAAGAGTGAATAACTTTCTTAAAAGGAGGAAAAAAATAATGAATTTTAACTCAAGATGAATCTCATTTGAAGAAAGAACAATATATTTTCAAATGTTTTCTTTAAAATCTCCATATTACTTTGTAATGCAATCAGATAATAAATTGATCACTGGGTAATTCTGCTTACCTTTCTTATTTGTGATATTTTTAGGACTAGGTTTCAGGAAACCTTTAGGAAGCATTGATTTTTATCCAAATGGAGGAATGGATCAGCCTGGTTGTCCACAAACTGTATTCAGCGGTAAATAAAAGTTTGCTCAATTAAAGGGAAAAGGCTCCAAAATCAAATAGAAAAGATTAACCTGAGTTCAATGGACACTGCACATACTCAATAATATGGGGGCTAAGAGCATTTCTTTTTCCTTTTCCATTCACATTCAACAGATGAGTAATAACAAAGATACTGTGGTTTGTTTGTTTGTTTTTATAAAGAACTTCCCATAAGCATACATATTCCATTGTATCTTCATTATTGTATACATAATCTGCATGTAGTTATCATTATCTTCCTGTGTTTATATATGGCCAAGTATGAGGGAAGATGTTGTGGGGAAGATGTGAATGGTTTGGACAGGGTTACCTGCATATGACATGGAAAGCAAGGGTTTGAAGTCTTTACTATGTATCTTAGGTTCCACCTGGTTGGCAAAGATATCCTAGGTTTTGAACAGGACTTTTATACTCATCAAGAAGAAAGCACTTTATTGCACGATCTTTTCCTGCAGAACTGTGTTTGTTTCAGCCTCCATAAATCGGAAGAAAAGTTGCTATCATTTTTATTAACTCATTTTTGATATATATAGGAATGTCCATATTTCTATTACAAACCTGCATACTGCTGGTATGAGTTAAAGCTGCTTCAAAAGCATAGGACTTCCACGTGGGTGCCTGTGAGTATGGCACAATCCCTTATGAGGGATCATCTTTACCACACATTTCTGTTTTGCTAGGAGGGAAAGGATTTTATTACCCAAGAACTTGGATGAAAGAATTTCTAAAGTACTACTCAGAGTAGCTTTTCTACCTAGATGTTACACATAGCTAACTGACCATAAGGCCAATTGTAATGCAGGGTTGAGTTTGATAATAAAGTGGTTACAATTTGGCAGTGTGTAGTAGATAGACTGTTTCTTGCATATAAAATCCTGCAGGTTTTTTTTTCTTCATACCTGCCATATTCAAAACAGTCCAGTTTCTTATTGCTGTGTTTGCATATCCATTTTTTTTTCTTATGTTTGGAGGTCAAATAAACAGGAATAAAATCACGGCTAACAAAGAATGACTTAGTTAAATTGAAAACCTGGTCAATATCTTTTCTTTCCTGAAAAAAAATGATGATATATTACATGTGTATTTTATTTTTTCTTTCCTGAAGGTTTTCAGTATTTTAAATGTGACCATCAAAGATCTGTCTTCCTCTTCTTATCATCTTTGAAAAAGAGGTGCAACATAATAGCATATCCTTGTGCCTCCTACTCAGATTACAAGAGCGGAAAATGTGATGATTGTGAAGCTTTCCAACCATTGTCCTGTCCAGTACTGGGTAAGAATTACTCTTTCTGCTTTGAGATGGGTGAGATTTTCCAAGGAATTCAGACTTGCTCTTTCTGGGCTTTCTTCAAAAAATCTGTAGAATATTGTTAAGGATTCAACAAGATTGGTTGAGTACAGAGCTGCATACTGTTTTAAACTGTTTAAAGTTTAAGGCTTTTTTTTCTTCATAGTTATCTCTGTTAGAGTACTGAATGTTCTTAACCTTTATTGGGCTTTCTAGACTGAAGTGGATTCAGAATGCATTTTCTCTTTATAGAGAAACTGCTTCTACTTAGTCCATCATGTTAGGCTTTCACACTGTGCTATTATTCCTAGAGTGCCTGTGGTTTTTGTTTCAGAGTAATAATATTCATACTGACTTCATGGCATCTCTGGCTCTTCTTTTTGAATCAAATTCTTATTTGTAGTTGCTTTAGTTGTTTGGGGCTTTATTACTTTTAGAGAAGATCTAGAGACAGTTTGAAAGCATCTACAGTAATGTGAGTATTTGCTAGATGACAGAGCAGGATTTTCACTAGAATTACATTTTTAGAATATTTAAATAGAAGTTAACTTCCAATTCATGCTTTACCTTCTTCACATCCTTAAATACATATATGAGATCAAGTCTGAAGAGAAAGCACAGACATATCTGTATCCTACTGTATAATCAGAACCAGCTTTTACAGCAGTAAAAACAGTACTTTATAATAGGACAAGAAGACTTGAGTACTTTCCCAGAATGGTTACTAGCCATGTTTGATGCAAGCTGACAGAATGTCTGAGTTGGAGAAGGAGAAATATGTGACCAATCAGCTGACACCTTTTTTTTTTTTTCCTTCTTTTTAAATACACGTAAAACTAATAAGAAAACGGCAGGTTGCTGCATCTGGGAACTGGGTAGAAAAACAGCATCCTTCTGACACAGGCTCTTCCACTTGCTGTCTTGCAGTGATCTCTGCAGACTAGAACTAGCCCTCACTGTCCATTCTAGTTAAAGAAACGAGACAGTCAAAATGGCATCAGCTATTTCAGAAACAAGAACTATTATCAAGACCCAAAATCAGAAAGCAAATTGTATAAAATGAAAATACAATGCATGCAAGAGCTTAGGTGGTGAAATACATATCTAATATTTTATTTATTGTATTTTATTAGAGAATACCCACAGATTCTACAGGGTTAAAAAATGCTTACTTTAATGATTCAAGAAAGAAAGGAATTTTACTGAATGTGAACCTGTTCTGTAACTGTTCCCTCCAAATATGTGAACTACCTTTTTAGGTTTGTTTTTATTACCTCTGTAGGGTTTTATAAACACTGTTTTTTTTTTTTTTTTTTTGACTTAGCTCTTAGACTAAATAGATTCCAAATATTGGATTATGATAATTTTAGTAATACTGATGTATGAGAAAAATGAAATACATATATATTACATTCTATTATACTTAGGGGATTCCTGCATTTTCCAAGTCAATTATTTTCTAGTACAGTGTTTTAGAAAATTAAAGCCAAATCTGTAACTTTTGTATGTCATTATATTGCTAAATATCTAAAATAAAATATTTAAACATTCAATTTCAGGTTATTATGCTGACAGCTGGAAAAAACAGTTAAGTCTCAGGAATTCACCAACGAAAGCTTTTTTTGATACTTCAGATAAAGACCCATTTTGCAGTGAGTGACTGAATACACACGTATACACATATATACACATATTTACAGTAAACTCATCATGAAGTGTTATGGTTGTCATTTGTTAGCTGATTTGAAGTGAATGCACATTAAGAGTAGAAAGGTATTGTTCACTGCAGTATGAAATGGTGGAATAAACCATGAGTTAAGCATAAGTTTGCAGACTGGGGCACGGAGAAGAGTGATTATGGCAGAAGAGTTAGAACTGAGAAAGAAATATGACTTTAAAAGTAATGAGCTGTACTGTCAGAGGAATAAGGAAGCCAAAAAATGAGAATCGAGTGACAGTGAAAAAAATGCACGGAGTGAACCTGCCTAGATGGAATAATTTCTATCATTTTCAGAGAGCAATACCCTGGGGCTGTGGTTGGAGGAAGAAACAGTTGTATGTTCCTTCCTAGCAAGGGAAGTGTACAAAGTAAACTAAAGCTACTCTTGCTTTTTAAGTTCTGTATCTCCACATGAGGAAAACAGTAGAACGAAAACCTAGCTAACTTTATTAGGTTATACTACACTGAAATGAACACTCATGGCATGGGGTTTAGCTAGGGCAGTTTAGATATTTACCTTTCCATCCAGAGGGCTAAATTCTCATCTAGTTTCTGTTTTTATCAAGAGACTTTACACTCTTCTTCTAATTGATAATATTACAAGTTCTTTGATTTGGTATATGAGGATGAGCTTAGATGGAATTCAAGTGAAATCAAGTTCTCCTATTAGCTTTTTTCACAATCTTGGCTAGTTTTGTGACCAGAGACTGAATATCTCTTGCTATGATGTTAATTGTGCTTACTTGCATCACGTTTTTTTCCAAAAGGCTTGGGAGAGGTTAATGAAGTTGTTATAGATACTACATAACATAGTGGTAGGGTTATTTATACTGCTGACCGATAAAAAAAGTTGTCTTGGTGTGCAGTGAAAAAGACTTGGATAACAAAGCCCAAGGTACAAACTTCAATTTGCTTACATATATGCATTCAGTGTGACAGATGGAGTATGAAGAACATTTGGGTTGCTGATTGCATTTCAAATGTGCCAAGCTTAATATTGCAGAGGCGCCCTTTGCACACTCCAGAGTCTTCCTAATCCTTCTTCACTAAACCAACCAAGTCAAATCTCCCACTGGCCCTTCCTGACCCACAGAAGAAAAATAATTCCTCTTCCCAGTGATCTTTCTGCTGAACCTAAATGCTTGCTAACACCACTCCTCTCCCCCTATCAGGTCAGCTTGGAGTTTGCTCTTTTATGCTCTTAAGGCTAAATGGGCCGCTAGTTCTCCTTGCTTCATTCCTCCCAGAGAAAAATATGGCTTTGCTTTGCTTTCACAATTGTTAATTGTCTGTGCATTTATCAGAGATCCACGTAGGGAGAATCCTGGTTCTTCCTGGTGGAAAAAATATAACACAGAATAAAAAGGATTACATACAGTAGTCTGGAACAAGGGTGACAGAAGAGAGAAAGCAGAGTAATACTACCAAACATAGGAGATATATGGAGAGGAATAAGAAGTATTGTAATGACAGCATAAGTTTTAGGGAAAATATACAGAGTCATAAATAAAAATAAGTCTAATAAACTGGTCTGAAAAAGAGGGAATTTACTAACTAAGCCTTATTTTAATTCTTACATGTTTAAAAACATAAGAAAATAGAAATAAACAAGAGTCTAATAAACTGTAAACCTGACAGGACAAGCTTTTCATTCAAGGTGAGGCTTAGTCTTTTAGGAGGGAATGTTAAAGACCAACATCAAATAAAAAAGACAAAAAATTTGAATTGGGTTCCTTACTTGCTAAAGCTGTATCTCCTCTGGATAGCCATGGCCCAACTACAGTATGAGTGGTGGCTGCAGAAGTGCACTAGAAGGCCAGATCAGAGTTTCTTAATGTGTGGCAGAATAGATCAGTGCTGACCTTCAGAGCAATGTCTCTCTTCAGCAGTTGCATCCTGACTGATCTGCTCACCTCGCTAACCTCCCTCCTTGCCAATCCATAAGGCTTGCATGAATGCTGTTCCTCCCTCTTCCTGCCAATGTACCTCTCCTATTTTCTGGACACTTTACTTTTGTAGATATGTGGTAGTTTTAC
Source organism: Chrysolophus pictus (assembly GCA_037305975.1). Classification (NCBI taxonomy): domain Eukaryota; kingdom Metazoa; phylum Chordata; class Aves; order Galliformes; family Phasianidae; genus Chrysolophus; species Chrysolophus pictus. The sequence goes on from CM074576.1 coordinate 97,920,040, forward strand.
CACATTAGTAACTCAAACATCTCCACATTGCAAAGCTTGTCAAGAACTGAAGGTGCCACTTAGGACTTAATTTTGCTTTGTTTACTTAGGCAGGTCAAGCTCTTCATGTTAACTACGATGGCAGTTTTTTTCTTATGCAAATCCTTTCCATATAAAAATTGGAAGAAATTACACATTAATTACACAGAACTCTAGGCAGCCATTTGGAAGAAGCTACTTTTTTTTTTTTTTTTTTCAATAGCCTTTTTATTTTGATTTGGGCTGGTATCTTGGAAGTAAAGGATCACTATTACTATCCAGTAAATACTTTTGCAGAGTGCTACTAGCAGTCATAACTGTTGAGGTTCAGTTCTTGAATCTTACTATTTCCTATTTCTTTTTGCAGTGTACAACTATTTACTGGATATTACTACTTGGAATAAAAGCATTAGAAGAGGTTTCATTAAAGTTAAAATAATAGATTATGCTGGAAATACAGTAGAGTCACAGGTGAATCGGTACGTCATGATTTGTCTCTAAATCTTTTGTTATCTATTTACCAAATAATTTCCTGAGTTTCCTAATCCTTGCTTCAGACTTATTAGCCTAAGTCTAAAGGTATCATCAAGTTGTTAAGTCTTGGCCACAGTTCCTTTTCTTTGATCAGTGTCAGATACAACACTCCTCATACTGAAATGATCCTCTCTCCCTTTACAAATTATGCCCCTGAATCCAGTTCTCGGTGTTGTTGTTTTGAATGCTCTCAGATGATCCATCTTGGAAGACCTCTGCTCTTAGTAATAATTATTAATAATAATGAATATTTCTGAGATTAAAAAAATTCTGACTGGAACTGATATTTTTCTTTAGCGAAGTGACGACATTTCAGCAATACAAACGAGTCAAAATATTAACTGGATTTTACCAGGATTTTGAGAAAATATCCAAAATTTCATTGACCTTTTCTACGAAGACTTTAGTAGGCCAGAAATACAATCTGAAGATTCTTCAGATGAGACTGAAAGCTCTTAATAATCCAGAAAGGTAAGTGTAGTGTATCCAAGTTGTGTATCAGCCAGGCTGCTCAGGATGTTTCCCCAGAAATTTGTACTTGCCTCTATTGATTTTTTTATTACATATTCATAAATGCATAAGTATCTTTCTAATCCTCTCTCAAATTCATCATATGGAAGAAGTGTTCTGTACATTAATGTTTAATGCAGAGCGTCATCAGTTTGTATCTCTCGAGCTTGTAAAAGTCATGCATGTTCCTTATTACAGCAGGCTGTTGCTGCTTTCAGGTCTGAGGGAGCTCTTAAGAACCACTTATGTAGACCAGCCTGACTTAAAGCAGGAGACTGCATACTGAATTCTCTTCCTGGAGATGAATTTTATGAAGTACTTTTCTGATTTTAATTATGTGTCTACACAGCTTTTCAAATTCAGATACAGAATGGAGCACTTTAAATACTTTGATGACTGGAATAAGCTTTTAGTCCCGTGGCTGATGGTAAAGATCCTCCAAGACCAAAACATACAGTCTGTGCTTGTCTATACTTAAAATGAAATAATCACTGTTTATTATACTGATTGCTGTTACTATCCTTTCATTATTTATTTATGTTTTCAAATATTTTAGCAGCATTACTATACATTCATTTTTTAAGTCTCAAAGTTACTTGTACCATAGCATTAGCAATTACGTTTTTAATTTTCAATTCATGATAATAGTGTATTACAAACAATAGTTAAGAAATGCCATGGAGTAGCAACATTATTGTGTTTTAGAGTAATTACGTATTTTTGCTTCATATGAACGGCAGATTCAACAAAGTCCAAATTTAAAATAAAATCTGCACAATGGGTATTAGGAAAAGTTTCTTAACTATGAGTGTACTTAGACACTAGAACAAGCTTCTCAGGGAGGTGGTTGATGCCCCATGGATATCACTGTTCAAGAGGAATTTGAACAATGCCCTCGGTAATATGCTATAACTTTTGATTAGCTCTGAATTATCAGCATTGGGCTTGATGACTTTTGAAGGTCCCTCCCAGTGTCCCCTTTCCTTCCCTTCCCATCTTCCCTTCCCTTCCCAAATAATTAATGAGTGGGAATATTCTTTCATTTATACTTACTTATATTCTACATACAGTGAATATTCCTTTTTGGTTTTGAGTTTTCATGCATGTTAGTCAGACTCTTGTTAGTTTTAAAGTGAGATGTACTTGCTTTAATATAAGATCCCTTAAAATCCTTATGGAGCTTTATCAGACGGCATTCATATAGGCACATTAGATGTTTTAAGATAATGATGGAAAGAAGTGTGTTGAATCAGCATGTGAAGGTAATTTAAATGCAGATGTTACATCGCCATTGGTTAGTATAATTACATAATTGCTCAATGTAATTGTAACTACCTATATTTACCTTATTTAGTTACATGTAATTACACCAATTACTTGAATACAGGATAATCAACTAGAAACTACTTTAAAAATATTTAAATTATTCACATAACAAACTAGTAAATGAAAAACAGGAACATATGCAGAGATAAAAGACAATAGGAGTCTCACTCTCCTCTGATTTGAGTTGATAATGAACAGTGGGATATCACTGAAAATTGTTTACTGACCCATTATTTGCAAAGGTGGTGTGTAAATGTGGGAGTGCTAAGGAATACATATAATTTTCTGACTCTTTTTCTAATTTCTAAGATAAATAGTTCTGGCTCACACATAAAAACAGAAAGCTTGTGTCAGTTCTCACTAAAACCTTTTGAATCTGTCAGTCAGGTTAAACTTAACTGGCAGAGAAGGTGAATGTCTCAAAAATACTTGTCCCAGCCACTCTTTTTTTTGTTTTTCTTTTAATGAAAGCAAAAACAGGTATAATAGAAAAGATGACCTTATTAATATCTCTACTGAACAAAAGAGTGGCTAAAAAGCCCTTGCTTTTTAGTAGACATGAGAGAAGCCACATGGAGTGAAAGTTTCTGAATGCCTCACTTCCCCAAAATATTTGTGTTTTGTTCCTTCTTTGGAGAACCAAACCTACTTACCACGCTCCCATTCCTTGTACTTGATAACGACAAACTTAGATGGATTTCACCTTAAATGAGATACAGTATGTTGGAAACTATGTTTTTGTTCCTAGCATTCATCATCATGTCTAAGTACTATATCCCCTGCGATTACATAGAATCCTTCCCAAATGACCTCTTTTGGAGAACAGGCTATGTGAACATACTCAGCTGTTTTTGTTGCAATTGTGCTGAAATGCAGCATTGTGAACTGAAATTAGACTCAAGAAATGTATCCAAGTAATAATCTTACATTATTCTGGTTGAAATAATGTAATGTTGTCCTCTAAATTTTCTCACAGGCTTTTTAAGGATTTTTAAAATGCTTTTGATTTCTGTGCTTTCATGTCTTTTTTTCTCCCTCTACAAAAATAATACAAGACTAAACCATTACATTCAAATCAAAACAAATTGTGGATGAGGGACTGCATTAAATCCTATTTTGCATTGTACAAAATACCAGAATTTGTCTTGATCATCTTAGTTGTAAAATCTACTGCCTTAGCTTTGTGAGGACTTTGATGAGACTCAAAAAAATCTGTCAGTATCCCATGCAGGTAGGTGAAGCCATCACTAGTTGGAAATCTTACACTAATGGGCAACCGCAAAGGTGCACATTCTTTCTTGACTTTTTTCCCTTAGGTGTTTTCTGTATGTAAGTGTCAGTTCTGTGTGAATTGTGTTGTACAGCCAGTTCAAACCAATGCAGATCATTTTGAATAAAATAAGTAACATAGTTTATGTGCCCTTAGAGGAAAGGGTGTGTTAGTCATTCGCTTATCCAATCCGGCTCACACTATTTATTTATAGTAGATCATGAAGGACAGAGCTATCATCTCTGTCCTAAGTGTGCAGTTAGCTTCCTTTGACATCAAAAGGTAAAATCCTGTGTGTGAGAGGCACCTTTCATGACATCTGTATGTGTTTGTGTAGTATTGCACAGTTTTGGATTTTCTAGGCATTTCATGACAAATTACTGTTCTGCATGAAACTTTCTTGTACATGCTCTCATCACATCTAAAAAACATAAACAGTGTTAAGATGCTTTCTTTGGAATGAAAGAAGAAAAACTTTCATAGCTAGGGAATTCAAAATAAATTGAATTTCCCAGTGTTCACAGATACTGGGATGTGCTTGGACCGTCATTCTAAATAATTAATTTTAACTTTTAATTTTAATTTTAATGTTAGTAGCTTTTGGTTCAGACTAATATGAGACTCTACATACTCATGCTACTACGCTTCATCTGTCTGATGTTCTGGCAAAACTACACTAGTGATGTATAATATAGGGTATAAGCTTAGACAAGAAGACATTTTTTTGCTCTGAGTACCATCTCTGAGAGGTGGTAAATACTGGAATTGTAATTCAGATACTAAAAGATTTTTCAATTAATTTTAAAATTTCTGTTATGCACATTTTTTCTGTTTCTTCTTTCATAGGCTACAGCTGTGTAGATATGATTTTGTATTGATGGAGAACACTGAACTGACCTTCAAACCTATCCCCTGCCCAGAGAGGAATACATGAAGAGAGAGAGCTTCTACTAACATAATTTCTCTCATGGCAATGACATTTTGATTCTTCCTCAGGATAAAGACTGCAAGAAGAGGAAATGAGATAAGCTAGATTTATTTTCAAGAGTCTATGTGGTAATATGCATCACTTCCTTTGAGTGCCTTAGGGTGAAATTCATTGAAATGTTCAGATACCTCTGCATTTTGGAAATTTTAATAAAATAAATGTATCATGGTAAAGAACATACAATGATCTATTAGTTATTATTTGTTAGCAGTGAGACAACTACTGAATTAAAGATGAATTATCTGCATAATCTTGGCACATTATTAATCAAGTCATACATATATTTAATTATTTATTATTTATAATGGATTTTACATTGAAACATAATTATCTGTCTACTAAGTGAATTTAATATACTGTACATGTGATCTACAGATCTAATATACAGCAGTTTTGCTGTCCTATGTTCACTGGATAAATTAATCCACATTTTCTCATTGTTTAATGTCTCAGTCTCTAAGAACTGGAACAATAAGATTTGTGAGCACATACATAAATTTGCTGTTTAAATCAATTATCTTTATCCTCATCCAAGATGAATATCATTGCACCCACTCAGATCTTTTTCTATTAAAGTTATGGACAGGGCAATGACGTTTCAGATATGAAGCAATGCTAAGTCTGTTCTGAAGAGAACAAAGATGAAATAGATGCGTTTATATTCTATTTCAGTTTGGGCCTCTTCCAATTAGAACTGCTGCTCAAGTTAAAATTGATGACAGTTTTTCAATTATTTTAAGGAACAATCCAGTTCAAATAAGGTTTTCCAATGCCAGCTTGTCTTTTTTGTTGATACTGATCATTGAAGAAAAGGTGCATATATTATTTTTCTTTAAGAAAAATTATATGTATTTAATCCTCTTTTCTAATGTAAGTTCTAGGCATGTTTTTCTTTTCCTCCTTTTCTCATGCCCCTAGTGTTCCTGCTCTTGATAGCAATACTTGGTTGAACCTATTGGCCAATTTCATCTGAATGTCAATAGCGTGGGATGTCCAAAACATATGAACAGAGAGTTTTACTGAAAGTAAATAGATGAGTTAGAAGGCAAATGGAAGATAGTGTCCTAACTACGAACAATTGAGCTGTAACTTAGTTTTATAATTGCAAAAGGCAGCTCCAACATGCAGGTTAATGTGTGCAAAGCTCCAAAGCTGCAATTGCACATGCTTTTACTTGACAAGTTGGGATACATCAAGAGAAAAATATACACACTTGTGGACAGAAATCTCATTATTCCATGAAAGTGGGTTATCTCGGTGGAGTCTCACTCAACTTTGGCGTTTCATTGTATGCTTTTGTTTCGTTTTGTTTTGTATGGTTATGTGAAAGTGTTTTCTATTTCTCTATTTCATTCTACTCCTTTTTTTTTTTTTTTTTAATCAGCTCCTTGATTTCATTATGTAGTTTTTTACACAGGCTTTCTCTCAGCACCTCTAGATTCCCCTATATGGGTTCTGAGCTGTCTTTTTTTCATCATCTTACCTCCCAACACCTGTTTCTCATATCACTTAAAAGAAAGCTTACACACCTGAGAGTAAATTTCACATGTGTCAAACAATAATATTGTCATAGACTTTCAGGCAGATAAACGTTTCAGATTGCCTAAGTTTTCTTTCAGTGTTGCTTTCTACAATTTCTTTGAAATATTTATGAAATGTTTTATATTCTATTTTTTAAATTATTATTTATTGCTATTTTTGCTCTGATTTTATGTCCTACTGAAAAGAACTGAAGTACAGAGCATGATTATCATTTTGCATATAAACTTGTATTTTGCATGTCAATTGCAAGTTACTATCTGGAAAAATTAATGAAATTGCATAATCTGTAAATTGACAGCATTATGGATAGATGTGTTGCCCTTTCCAGTACCGAGGCCTTGTTTATTACTACAAGTGTTGCTGACATAGTTGTCAAATGGCTGAGATTTTAACACTGTTTTCCAGGTTGTTTACCCAAAAGAGCTTAATTTTCAGCAGCTTACTCTATTTAGAATAGAGACACAAAAAAATCTGCCTTTTCAGTATTTGCTGTGGTTGGCATTTTCACTGTAAAATATATTCTTTGCCTTTTACTTTCTTACAAAATAGGCAAGAACTCTAGTGTTGAAGTCCTTGGAAAGGGGAACTTTCTTTTAGGCAGTAGTCATAACTCATATATACAACAGGCTGCTAGCCCCAGGCATCCCTTATTTATCATGTAAACATACAGACAAAATAGTGCCTGCACAAGCAATCATAATATATTGAATTGTGTGTTGGAATGTAAGACATGAGGAACTAAATGTGGAGAATTGAAGACTAAGATACCTTTCTAGGAGTTTTCCATTGTAAATGCTTGTAAAAAATGCCAGCTAAGATGCTTCTGAAGATGCAAGGAGACATGGTAAGGTATGACTAATGGTGTTAAACAGCCATGCAATATAAAGTTAATGGTAATATTTTTACATGTTTTAAGCATACCTATAAGGTATGGTGAGGACCATACCTATGTAAGTTATAGCAGAAAAGAAACGATGATTTGCTTCCTTGTTTTAGGTAAGCTTTGGGTAAATAGAAGAGGAGCAGTGAAGCTGATCAGGAGGCTCCAACATGAGACACAAATAAATACTTCTTTTGCTAATTTCCTAGTTTAGCTTGTAATTTCCATTTTGTAAAAGAGACAGTTTCAGGCAGTGCATTTCCAGTGCATAATTGCCCTTCTCAAGCGGCTGAGCACTTGGACTCCATCCTTGTATCTCCCAGCACCAGCAAAATAATTGTTTGGAAATGCATTGCTTCTATGGCCCATTGCCACAAGCTACTTTGTACTAATTCTGTCAACTCTCTTAAGCGCAGCAGAGGATGCCACAGTCAGGCAGAAAATGAAAGTCTTCCATGGAGTTCCCTTTGCTGAACCACATGATGATGATAGCTCAGTGAACAAACTTCTGCATCAGAGCCAAAGAGGAGTTGGACTCATTATAATACTATTTTGTATTCTCTGTTAGATTACTAAATATTCACTAACATTTTTCATTTTTACCACAAAAAGATGTTCATGTCTTCACTGGGAAGATTCAGAATGCACTGAAAACCCCAAGTCAATTTCCATTGAGAAAAATCCAAAATGAAGAAATAGGTCTTTTTCAGATTGTTTTGGCTCAGAAGTAATGAAGTATTTGCTTTATAGAAGTGCACTGAACTCTGTTTTTCTCCTGATTCAGTATTAAGCTGTAAGAACTGGCCTACTACCTGGCCTAGTGATACCTTCATGCTTCAGTTTTCTGGGCTTTTCCTGTACAATGGAAATTTGTCCAGTAAAAAAGAAAATCTTCCCAACATATACATTGTAAACTTTATTATAGTAGTTTATTTATAGACAACATTTTCAATAGTAAGGAACTATGTACTTATGAAGAAAGATATATCCCACAAGTAAATATAAGTTCTGTAATAAACAGCTTATTGTAATGGTACCAAGGTCGTCTTGTTAGTATATACATATAGCAACATATTCTAAATTATTACTGCCAAATGTGACAAGTTTGGAATATTTTATGCGGTACTTACATTTAGTGCTTATTGCCAGGAAGATGAAAATGTTAAATGACAGATTTATAAAGCTAATTTGAGCTTATTTTTCCCATATTTGCATTAGACCTGGTTTATATGTGATATATACGACTTTCCTTTTAAACATGCTACTTCAAGTGTCATGACATTAGGGATATGTCAAGAAATTCATTAAGCACTAGTAAGTGCTAGAGTAAATAGTAATTTACTTAGAGGAAAAATGACATGTAATGTTAGAGTTGTTCACTATATCTCTCATACAATTCGCAAAGAGGTTGAAATGGCCTAGATCAAAGATATGTAGAACAAGGCTATTTGCCAGTGCAATTTGAGATGGCTGTATTACTTTCAGTGACACTATACACAGTTAAGGCTGTTTTTTATGGTCTCTGTCTCAGATAACTTCAGGATTGATTTCACGTTGGGGTTCCTTATTTGTACAAGGTAAAGTGCAGATGTAAATTGGAATTACAGGCTAGGTTTATACGCAACTTAGTGGAAAGCGATTCAGTAAGAGAGGCTGAAAGGAAGGCAGGGAACACTTAAGGAAGAAGAAAGATCTGTAAATACATCAACTTTTTCTAAATGAATGTTATAAGCAGAGTTACTCCTAAAGGAACATTTCAGAATAATGAACAATTACACAGGACTCTGTCTGGATTGCAAGTGACCAGTACAGCATAGCTGAAGTGAGTGAGAAAGGAAAGAATTAGATGTGGGGACTTGAAGAAGTGCTTAATCAGGATCTATGCTGTATTCAAAGTTACCCACTGCATTTGTCAGCTGCCACTGTAGGCACTCAGCGTGTACCTCAGTTTTCACTTTGGCATTTGCAATATTTCTTCTGAGCAAATGCAGATCTGAACAATTTGATGCTGCCCCTTCTAGCTAATCAATACCTGAAGTCATTCACGCACCTCTCCCTTCAGCCTGGTGGGGTATACCTGATGCACACATAACAATTTGGATAAAACTCCACACAAACTATTAAGAATTCTACCTTCTGTTTAAAAAAAGAAAAAAGAAAAAAAGAAGTGTAAGAAAAATTGCATGCTGCTGCTCCCTAGCTGATGTAGTTTAGGATTAAAAGGTCATTTGAGAACAAATTAGTCAGCTATGGTATAAGGGACATTTAGATCTACATGTCCAGATTCCCAAGGGAGTGCTTTTGCTCTTATGCTGTAAGCTGTCCTGGGCTGGGTGCACTTTTCCCCCTCCTCTTGCAGTTGTGCTGATGTTCAGAGCTAGAGAAAGCAAATGGAAGCCCATCAAGGGGAGCATTCAATGAGAGAGAAGCTCTTAGGTAGCAGTTCTTACTTCAGATGCCAATGATACATTTGTTGTTTGTTTTTTTTTACATTAAACCGGCGATTAATTAAATGAGCTTACTCTTAAAAGTCTGTGTTCATTTGTTCTCAATTCCAATGTAATTGTTTTTCTTTTCTAAGAAAGAGGCCTGTATACCTACTGCTGCAAAGCTCTGGATTCACTGCAGCCCTGAGAGAGGCTCTGCACTGTGACATTGAATTCCCTTTTTAATTTCAACACTTGCATCTTTCTGTGTACTGTAGGAGTATAGGAGAGAAACATTAATAAATATCTTTATGCCCTAAGAAAAGTAATGCAGTAGCTTTTAAATAAGCTCAGCTCCCAGTTCCCTGACCTGCTTCAACTTCAGCGCAGCTGCAGTCAGTGGATGTGGTCACTTAATTTAATTTCAGAGCAACCCACTCTGTGTGCTCGGAGCTGGCTCTGCAATGCAAATTAGATGTGTCTAAGTAGAAAGGTTGTATCAGAAACACAAGCCTGGTTCAGACCCAAAGGCTTAGGCAGATACTGCCAAAGTGCTATGGATAAAGGTATCCACACTGTGTGTGCCTCAGAAACTGTGAAGATGACACATTTTAGAAGTGAAAGTGGCGAATTATTATATTATTATTATTTCTACCATGCCTCAGATTACCAGGTATCTGCGTACTTCCTTATTTGGCTGTTTGAGTAGTGGAAGGGTGCTGATTTTTATCACGCTTACTGGTTACATGCAGTTTACATGTTAACTGCAAACTGTATTTATTCTTCTTACTTTTATATTCTTATATTGTTCTGTTTTCCTCACACTGGAAAGGGATAATGATCCCATCAACGCAACTTTCAGAGAAACAAATGATAAAGTATAATTGGAAATGAGAAAATGATGCTAAGAATTTAGAAGAAACAAAAAAGTAGTCAGAAGAGGGCAGCCTTTTCTCATAAACTATAAGTCAATAACAACAGAAAACATCTTAAATTATTCCTTTCACTGTAGCTAGGCATGTCAATGTGGGGTTAATCTTGTTAAGGCAACTGCAGCATGCACAAAACTAGATCACAATACAAATTCTTCTCTTTTGTGCTGCCTGGTATTCAAAGGACAGAGGCTTAAATTTTTAGAGTTTTTTCTGTTACGTTGGACAACGGAGTCAGAAATGTTTCTAGGATGAGTCAGCAAAAGGAAGTTGATCATTCTTTGAATACTTTGGGTAACAAGGCTTATTTGCTCTAAATATGTTGCAGAAAGTTAAGCCCATATTTCATAGAATCATAGAACCTGAGAATGGTTTGGGTTGGAAGGGACTTCAAAGTCCATGCCTCCCCAACCCTTTCTGTGTGCAGGGCTGCCCCCCACCAGCTCAGGCTGCCCAGGGCCCCATCCAAGCTGGCCTTGAGTGCCTCCAGAGCTTCTCTGGGCAGCTGTGCCAGGGTCTCATCACTATCTGAGTAAAGAATTTCCCTATAACATCTAATCTAAATCTCCTTTCTTTTAGATTTAAATCACTCCCCCTTATCCTATCATTATCATATGGTTTAAAATGTTGGTCTCTCTCCTGTTCATAATGTTCCTTTATGTATTGAAAGGCTGCAGTGAGGTCTCCCGAAAGCCTTCTCTTCTCCAGACAGAACAACCCCAGCTCAATAAAGCACTAGTGAATTGAATTACAATTTATTAATATGTTTTTAAGCATATCAATCTGTGTCAAATGCAATATTTAGTCATGAAGACTGTTTCAAATAGGGAAATTTATATCATAAGCAATTGGCAGACTAAACTGATTTTACTGACTGCCTTGCATCTGTCGGCAAACTCCAGCTACAACTAGTCTATCATTATTCCATTGAATGTATCATTGCATGGGAAAAAAGAGAAAACCCAAAATCTCAATGACCATAATTTGTGAACTGATGCAAAAGATTTTGAAGCTGTGTTTGTTTTAAATTCTGATACCTGATTGAAAGGAGTAGTCTGTGATTGTGTCTTTGTGAGTAATTTAGCTCTGAGATCAGAGTGATGGAACAGAAACTCCCAAAGTCTAGGTAAGGTACTATGAGGATCACCACTAATGTAAGTAGGCATACTTCGTAAAAAATGAACACAAATATGACATTCTCATGCATTATATATCTGTATCTCTTGGAACTTTTATGCAATAAGACCTTCCTTAAAATCCAAGTTAAAATGTCCAAAGTCTCAGCAAAGCTTATTAACATAGGCCATTGTTTCTAAGTGACTTGAATACAAAAGCTATCTGATGGCTCAGAGCAGGAGTAGAGGGAGCTTTTATCTCATCTACCTGTGGCTGCTCATCTGCTTTATGTGGAAAGGCTAAAATGTAAAAGATGAATACAGGCCAAAGAGGTTGATGACAACCAGCTTTGTAGATAAAACTTAAATCAGCAGTGTTCCCTGAACATACAGGGTTTTACATCAGTGAAATGCAATCCATGTGTTTTTGGACCCTCTATTCCCTTGGGAAGTCCAAAAGTGGTCTGTAATATAATTACTGTTGAGCCACAGAGCATGATGATATCTCTTTTTTATTGCTTTTGTAGCCTTTCTTCGGAACATAGCGATTTAGAACATCCCAGTGCATTCTGCAGAAGAAGAATGAGAAATAGTGAGTAATAGGTGAAAAGTAGGATGAAGTTTCTATTGTTGTTTAACTTCAAGTTGGATGTAAAAACAAACCAAAAATTATATGCGGAATAGACATCTGTTATGTTCTAAGAACAGAAAACCCACCTGCTTGCTATGCAACACTATGCATATTTTTTTATTATGTGGCTAATGTAAAAAAATGTCTCCAAATTTTCTTATGGCCTTTATTGATTGAAAATTTGAGGCACTTACCTGACTGAGGACTCAAAGAAGCTTTTAGAGCTTGGATTGGTAGAGCACTTACACTCCAGGTGTTATAAAGTGATTGGTTAAGATGAGAACAAGGACTTAAACAGGAGCATAATTGCAGTCTCAGGCAATTAAGTATATTTTGCTTGAAGATCAGTGATTTCCACAGTGCTCAAATCTATCATACAAGATTTAGTTTGGGCATACTATGCAAACCTATGTCTTTGTTACAATTAAGAAACAAATACACAGAAAAAGGAAGGAGCAAAAGGTTTCTAAAAGCTCTACCATTCTTCTCCCTCCCACCCATCTATGCCATGCTTAAGGATACTCTTAGTTTGTAGTTTCTACCCTTCTGGCAAGCCTAAGGGGAAGGAAGAGAGTTAATTGTAGCATGACATACTGCTCAACATGAGGTGCATGTATTGTTATAGACTGAATGCCAAGACAGTCCTCTTTTCCTACAAACTATGGCAAGACAACTTCACTGTAGATGCAGAGCAGATGGGGATTTGGCTTTTCAGTGCTTATACAAAACAATTCTTTCACTTTAAAGTTTTTTTTAAATTTCTAACTCATTTTCCTAAAGGAACAGAGGGCTGTATGAAATGCTTCAGATCTGTACTTACGATATTGAAGGTGTAGTAATATATATGATGCAAATTGTGGTATTTTAAAATAGTTGAATTTTGAATATTCCCAATGTTTTGACTAGAAAAACACAGGATCCTGGCATCACCACATTATTGAAGAGATACATATAAACTAGAAAATTTCCAGAAACTATATGACTCTCTTTGTCTGTTTGATCGATCTCCTCCTGAGCCAGGTTTCATTGAAGGTAGTAGACTGTATATGCATATACATGCAATAAACTTTTCAGCCTTCATATGGGTTATTGTTAACTTGCCAATAGAATCCCCAGACTACTCTTAGTAATCAATACTTAATCTAATAAAAATCCACTAAGTATTTTCCTTTTTGCATTTTTGTCTTTCATTTTTTTTCTGAAATAAAAAAGGAGAAAAATTGTTCTAATCAGCAAAATTACCAGATTTACTGTGAAATTGTTACAAAAAAAAAAAAAAAGCCCTAACTTTCATGAAATGTCTTAAAATAGAATAAATTTTTCAAAAATATCACAAAGGGTCAGGTTTTCAGATGTTGTAGTGTTTAGCTCTACCAAATGAAGTACTTGTAATGAATTATATTGTATCTTGTCCATATGACCTTGCTTCTGCAAACAGAACAGATTTTCCTAATAGCTTTTGAATCTAACCTATTTTTTGTTGCTCTCTTTCTAGTTGTTCTTTGACATATCTATATCTAAATTCTATTAAATGTAATGAATGAAGAAAAGTAGTATCGCTGGATGAAAAAAAGCCTAACTGACTCCTGATCAAGACTATCTACCAGCTGTTCAGCAACTCAAGAAAGATTATGGGTTATTGGTTGTTTTGGTGCGGTTTTTTTTGTTCTCTTTTTTTGAGTGGGTAAGATTGGAGATGGCAGGAGGAGGATATACAGATAAACCTCTTTACTGGAAAAGGAAATGACAAAGACTTTATCCAGTATGTCCAAGTATGTGTCAAGATTGGTACTGAAGCTGGAGTACTTCACTGACTGAAGTACTTCCCTGAGGACTGATATACTAAATGCAGAACAATGTGGACAAAGAACAATTGGTCATTGAGAAAACTGGCAGATATCTGCTGGTAACTATTCAGGCTTTTGCTTTTGCTACAAATACAACTGCTGCCCAATTTATCTGTGTACTTTAAGTGATAGCCGAGACCTACCATTTTAATTGCTTCAGCTAAACTGCATCATCTTTATTGGAATATGTTAGTAAACATGAAGACTTGAGGGCAGTGTAACTGCCAGCAGGAAAGTGATGACAAGTCCCAAAGAATGGAGCCAGAAAAAAAGGAATGCAAATCTTCAACCTAATCAGCAGTGTAAAGTGACAGAAATAAAGAAGAATGTAGGGAGTCTTTCAGAAAGAGACAAAATTAAAATAATGACAAATGCAAGCTCTGGAAGAAGCTGAGTAAAAAGGAGGGAGCACAGTATTATCTGTACAAAGAGCCTTGATTTACTAAGAGCAGACCTGTTCCACCAAGGCAGAGCTTTATCCATAAACTTAGCTGCATCCGGGGCTGAGCTAGATGGGGTGCATCCAAGTTCAGATGAATGATCTTTAAAGTTAAAAGCTGGATCCTGACCTGTCTGTCAACTGAAGAGATGCCACGTCCAGTAGGCCCTGCTCTCCAACCTGGAATGCTTTTTGCTGGGAGCTATGCCACCCAAACTTGGCTCAGTGGGCAGCTTCTCCTTCCCTTTCCCACTCACGCACAGAACAAGAAGTCCCCATCCCTGGAACTGGACGCAACTATCTCGCAGCTCACCCATTCCTGTTTCTACCTCCAAGACTGATTTATCTTCTTAATAAACACAACCCACGAGACCACAGGTGCTACTTAACTGCTTGGTTATTAGAAGACATGGAACAGACATGGAATAAATGTTCTGCTTAAAAAATACGTGCTCATCTCAAAGAAAAAATCACAATGAGCATTATTGACATTCTCCAAAATGCAAAGGTTGAAAGGAGAAAAAGTAAAACATGAGAAAATCTACTTATGAATGACCTTTAGTTCATAACTAAAGAAAGGAGCAGTGTGATTAGATAGTCTCAGAACTTCTCACTCCATGCTTTCACTGTGTTTTATACAGAAGTATTCAGCAGAGTCAGTGGGAAGACTCTTGCTGATCCAGTGGCTTTGAATGAGTCCAATATTGACGGTTCCCTCACTGGAAAAAAAAAAAAAGAAAAAAAGAAAAAAGAGAAAAAAGATCAAGAAGAAAATAACCGGCTATACCAACATCAAATCTAAAGCAGATAAAGAGAACTCTATAAATACATACCTATTTCAGATACAATGTTACTGAGACTTTGAAAATGCAATTCATTTTAAAAAATAAGGGTAAAATTTAAAAAAATAAATAGAACTAGAGTTCTTTCAGCAGTTTTATCTCATTATCTGCAGGGCCATAAACATTCCACTTGATTTCAGTCTCAAGTAAGTCTTTGAAGAAAATATAGGGCTTTCTAGCATACAAATCAGTAGAAAAAAGATCCAGGATTGAATGAAATAAGCATAAAATGATTCTCTAGATGGAGGTACAGCTTTTGCCTACAGTGTTAATATATATAATAGTTTGGCATCTCTAAATTATAGCTGTGAAGAATGCTGTGAACCTGCTAATTAATAAGACTTTTCCTCAGACATTTCATTAACCTAGACTTTTTAGTTTTCTGTAGATTGAATGCAGGCATGCCTGTTTTTAACCTTTGTACAATGGCTCCTAATCTTATAATTAATTTATTCCCACCAGAAACAGAAGAATATTGGATAATTGAAGTAATTCAAAATGAGTCATGTATAATTTATACTGATCAATATTTTTGAGAATAATACTTTATTTTCTCTGCTGACTTTTAATTCCATAGAAATCCTGTTCTGTTAAAAAACAAAACAAAACAAAACACACACACACATACAGAAAACAAACAAACAAACAAAAAACCCCAAAACCAGAACTCTAATATTTTAGAATCATAGAATCATTTGAGTTGGAAGGGATCTTTAAAGGTCACTAGTCCAACTCCCCTGCAATGAACAGGGATACCTACAGCTAGATCAGGTTGCCCAGAGCACCTCTAGCCTGATCTTGAATGTCTTCAAGGAAGGGGCATCCACGACCACCCTGGACAACTTGTGCCAGTCCCTCACCACTCCTATTGTAAAAATCTTCTTCCTTATATCCAATCTAAATTTCCCCTTGTTAAGCTTAGTTAGGTGGCTGTCAGGAATAAAGAAAGGGTATCATAGTAACAGTATTCTTTGAGGCAGCAGGGTAACACATAACAGTCATCAGATCTTTAATTTGTAGCCAAGGACGCACTGAGGGATTGCCACTGTGTCTGTGTGCTTGTAAATACCCTCCCAAATAGGATGGGAGTGATCAAAGGAGGAACAATTTATTGCTGAGAAATATTCCCAGATTTAATGAAGGTGTCAGATAATTAAACCACATCCCTTGCATCTTGTCCTTCCCTTTTCCCTTATTTTCTTCCTGTTGTCATTATTACTTATGCCATCACTTTGCAGAGATCTGGGAGGGGAATTTGCTAGGTCATTGGCTATCTGCCTCCATTGGAGCCCAAAGTTGCAATGCTGATGCTAGATGAAACAGAAGTACTTTTCCTCCATTCATCTGTGAAAAGCCATTGGTTAATTCACACATTTTTCATTAATGATTAAGATTTTATTACCTGTAACAGATAATGAACTAAATATAGCTTTTATGGGGACTACTTCAGTACAGATACCAGGTGATGTGAATTTTACCACTGTTGTACCTTCTGAAATGAGGTTAAAGTCCTCACAAGAATGAGATCTTTCTCTATTGGACAAAGAAGGCAAGGAGCCTATATTTTGGAAAATAAAGGCTATTTCTGCATTTTAGTTATGCTAGCTAGGAATGCATTATGTTAGCAAAAAGGAATATGAAGAAGATGGATTGATACCAGTTAGAAAGAGGGTGCAGCAAGTGCTATAGATGCAGGCTGTTTCTCTCAGTGTTTTGCATACCTGTGGTCAGAGGGGCCACAGAAAGAAGATGCTCAGTAAAACCTAATGAGCAAGAGAAAACATAGTTTTCTTGCCATCTAAATTATTTGGGTTCCATTTGTCAGTGAGCACACCAAAACTTCTCATTTAAAATAATTGACTGTATGTTCTCTTATTCTCACTTATTTTCTTTTGGAGAGTTCAGTAAGAAGAATGTTGTTGTTACAGCATCCTTTCCCCTGACAGATTTTCAAGCACTCAGTTATGCACACACTGTTTTGAATTCCTGTTATTTTCCATTGTGCGGACAGTTTTGGTCCTCCTGCTTTAGAGTTAGTTTTGTTATTCTGCTTGTGATGGTTCTGGCTTAATTGGTGTTTATTACATAGCACTTTCCTAATTATACGCTTGCTTATTGCAAAGTTTAGGAGTTTAAATGTCTATTATATGCTTATTCTGAAGCAGCTCAAAATTTTTTTTCAATATGCTTTGACACTACAGTCTTTCCAGAGAATATCATTAAAGTCCTCCTTCATGTCTTTTAACTTGTTAACGGTTACCCTTCAAGTTTGTTTCCTTTGTTATTCCTTTTCCATATTTTCCTGTTTAAAAGTTTAGCAAAACAAAATGAAAATTGCAGAATGGTAAGAAAAGGAAGCAAGGCAGTAATTAACTACTTTGAATGCTTATGTTGTGAAGCATACCACCCCATGAAGCATTGTGAAGATTCGTTGATGAGTGCTTATTTGGAAGTGTGTATGGTTAACTTTTTTTTCCTCAAGAAATAGTTTGTACATGCATTGATCTGCTCAGTTCAGAGCACTCCTTGCCTTATTACTTACCTGTTGATTTGTTTGTTGAGTAGCGGAAAATGAAATAAACTGGAAATCCTGTCTGAGTGATTCTTAAGGTATGATTTGACAATATGATCAGAGTAGGTCAGGAAACAGACTGGCTTGAAAGTAATAGAAACAAAAACAGGACCTGGCTTAATTCTGAGGTACAGGTGATAGGTGACACTCACAAACCATCGTTCTTGTTCAGCTGAACTCCTGATTGCTGTGCCTACAGTTACATGTCTCAAAGCTAGCTAGTACAAGGCAATGCTACCACAGCTGTTGAGCAGACTGTAAGCCTGATTTGAGTTCAGAAATCTCTTCTGTGAATGGAGCAGTTTGCCTTCTTAGCAGTGATGTCAGCTTTCCACATGCCAGTCTCTTCAGCACTTACATTTTCTATTCTGTTTTTATTAAATTGACATCTTGACTTTTCTTCCTCCTTCCTCACCATAATGTATTGCTCTCTCATTTCTACCAGAATACCATTAAAGAGGAAAGATGAGATGAATGGAAGAACAACAATAACAAGAAAACACAACAACCTTACATGGCAAAAACAAGCTAAAAGATATCTCTGATATATTTTTTAACTCAGAAAATTGAAGAAATCAGTCTTATTGCACCTGTTTCCAAACAGTTGCATGGAATAATTCCAGGAAGATGAAATGAAGCAGAGGATGGGAATAGTCTGGTTTTACTGCAAGAAAGAAACATCTGTGAAAGAGCACCTTCAGTCTGTATTTCAGATTTGCTTTGAAATCATTACAGCTAGATGGTAAATAGCAGGAGTTTTGTGAATCAATACAAAGATCCCTGTGGCTTCTCACAGTGTTTTCATTACACCCAGTACAGGAGGTATTTCCAAAGAACATAAAAGGTTTTATTCTGTGGTGAATTTATTTTGCTACAGATTTTTTTTCTATCTGAAGATAACATTCATTTTTTCCTGTTGATATTAGAAAAGAAATACTAATAAGTGAATATTTCAGTTATTATGACATGTCAGTAGGAGCTATTGCTACTCTGCTGCCACTTACTGATGGAAAAAAATGCAAAAACAGAAACAAAACATAAGATTTGATTTTCAGTGTACTGTGGTATTTCAGCACTTTTTAGGACAAGTTAAAAAGTTTACCGACAGCGAATTCTGATTTCAAAACTGTAAGATTGTTATTGAAGCCAACATTTAGAGTAAAACATTTTTCAACAAGAAGGCGTTCATGACTGTAGGTGTATAGAAATAAACAAGCATTCATACAATAGGGATCTTGGAATTTCATTATATATTTGACTGTGTTGACATCTATGAATTTTTCGGTTTTCTATTAATTTGGCTTTCTGTATAAGTTTTTGTTTTACACCATTTTCCAAATCCAGCACAACCCAGCTAGTAGAGATGACAGTAGATCTCTGTACCTCACTGTTTTCCGTCAGACTCTATTAGATAGATACTTTACTTGTTTAACAGCTTCCTTTCCTGTGTCTGTGCTTTCCATAAGTGTAAGTTTTTTAAAATCAAAGCACTCTAGCCTTTTGCAAATTTCTATTAGAAGGCATAAAAATTTGCCTGATTGCAAAGAACCTTATCTGAATGCTGCATAACAGCTCTTCTTATCTTTCAGGCTTCCCAGATTGAATTGTGCTGCAAGAGTTTTCCTTTTTCTGAGTTAGAATGAGCCCCTAATTTTATTTTTCAATTATCTGCAATACAGTGAAGGAGTTTTAATTCCTGAAAGAGGAAGAAAGCATTTTGCGGTACAGATTCCTTTTATCTTATTAGAGCCATGCAGCTTGTAAAAACAAAAGGAGAGGAAAATACAAAACAAATTCCAAGAGACTGATCATATAATCAGTTTTTTTTTTTTTTTTGAAGTTGAAGTGCTAAAATCATCAATGCAAGCAGTGACTAGCCCTGATTACATCCACTTGTATTAAGAATTCATAAGTAGTACAGGTTTATGACATGAAGATTTTAACCACATAAGTTCTAGTCAGAAACAATGTAATTTGTTCCTTAAATGTATATGGTTTTGATTTACCTAGTAGAAAGAAGGACTTTAAAAACACACACACACATCACGTTTTAACCTACAGACAGGGAGAACAGATGATAAAGAATGCAGTAGAACTGGAGAAAAGATCAGAAATTAGGAGTATAGGAAAAATATATTATTATATAATTATACAAGCATGCTATAATTGTGCTGTATATAGTGTCTGTGGAGAATACCATTCCACAGAAAAGGCTGCAGCAAAAAGCAAAAGGTAGTGGAAATGTGCCATTTGTATACTCTCATATTGTTTTTTTCTCTAACGGAATGATAAAATATGTGTTTGGAGGAAGTGATGAATTCAGGTGTGTTTATAGAAGGCCAGGAAACAAAAGCTGCAACATTCTGAGTAGATATTCCCACTTACCCCACTGCTACTGATGGCACCATATTTCCTTTGTTAGTGATGGCTTGAGACAGTGGGGCATAACAATCATAAGTTACTAAGGACTTGTAGCACTTTCTTCAGACTGCTCCCCAAGACAGTTTTGTGGCAAATCCTGCAGAAAGAATCTCCAGTCTGTGTTCCTTCCTCATGGTGATGCTTGTCAGCAGCAAAACACCATATAGTTTGGAGCTTATGGGACTCCTGTTGTTACAAGAGATGTTTTCTTGTGGAATCAAGATGAATATGCGGAACAGAGGCAAGGACACTAGTAATGTATATGAATGAGCATGAATGTACTACTGTATTTGTGAATAGCTACATATAATAACCTGTAATCTGTCCATCTTCTTTTGTAAATGAATGTATCTAGCCACCAACTTGACCAAATCAAATCCCAGGTCAGGCGTTGTCTCATCAAGGGAGAAGATGTGATTTTGATGGATGTTTTGTCTGTATCTCTTGCAAAGGAGCTACTGTTTTTCTAACTTTAGGGCCTGGATAGCCACATGCTTCTCCCAGTAGCTGCATAACAGACCCCATAAAGATATGTGTGTTTATTAAAACTATGAGCTCATCTTTGGTTTCAGGCCTTTGTCCTGGTTTCAGATAATGCTTTTCTTATCGAGCATAACATTATTTCAAAAAGCTAACAGTATATCTTAAACTCCTATATATCAGCAAAAGATTCTGCAGAGCTCTAGTTAGCAGGAAAGCAAAAAAAAAAAAAAAAAAGTTTTATTGCATATTAGTGAGAAATAGGCTTCTATTGTCAGCCCACATTAAAGCCTCTGCTGACCTAAGTGGATCTGTAACAAGGTAGTCTTTTATCTGGTTTTAAGTGTCTCTTATTCCTAAACACCACTCTGTTTGCTTAGCAATTGGGAAAGATTTTGACCCTACTAGCCCTGTATCCCCAATATCCAAAAGTTGCTTTACATGGTTGAGTCAGATTAGATCAAAACCATGTTGGAGATAAAGAGCAAAACCTATCATAGCTGACTTTTTTTTTTTTTTTTTTTTTTTTAAATGGCTTGGGAAACCCATCAGAGGCCAAAATTTTCAGAACAGACTTTTCTGCTCTGACTTAAAATGATAAGTAGCAGGAACTACTAAAAACAGTTCAGCAGTCTATAAGCAATACTATTGTATTTCCTAGACTTTGTAAGGAAGAATAGGTGATCTCAGCATTGGTCCCACAGGGAAGGAGAGAAGAATATCCTGCATTTTCTCAATTAAATGCTATTAATGCTTCTACTTAGGACTATCCATAGTCAGGAAAAAAAAAATATAATAGTAGAAAGTACATCCTGATATTTAGGGCAGTGGCCTAGCAACCCAGAAATGACAATTCAAACTCATGGCCATGGAAAAGCATTTCACATTCTTTTACTCTGCCTTTGTTCTCCAATTGTAAAATGAAAAACAGTGGTCTACCTCTGCCTCCCAGAACTTCTGTGAATGCATTAAGACTTGTGGAGCACTTATTATTTAAAAATGGGAAATGTGAAAGTAGAGAGTTCTCAGTGAAAAAAAAAAAGTTTTTTGCTAAGAAATTCTCCATAGCATTTTACATTTAGCAATCAGTTTAATCTAAAAATGTTTTACTAATAGAGCTCTCAAAGATTTTTGTGTTTTTCTTTCATTTTTTTTTTTATAAGTACAATTGGGATTTCAAGTTAGGACAAACTGTGCTAGAATTGATGTCAAATTAAAACCTTTACCTCAAACAAAATCTCTGCATTCACTGCCTTTTATAGTTATCAAGTACATTATGTGTCTGGACATAGTATTAGCATACATAACCTACCCCAAAACAAGTTCTGTGAATGGAATTTGTCTTCCCCTTCTTCCCACACACTTTCCAGATTTCTCATTACTTTATCATTCATACCAACCAGAAGAAATAATCTCATAGGCCATCTGTTGACCAAGGACACCGCTGGAATCAAAACACTTGATTTTATAGGTAAGCAGTGGAAGCTTTTTGGATAAGTTGAGGGAACACATATGGGGCACAACCTCCAGTTGAGCAAAATGTGCCCACATAGAGACGCCCTGTGCATAACCACTGATAGTCCGGATGTGGTGACACAGGTTCACACACCACAGCCTCACCAGCCCTAGATGAAGAGAGATAAGGACACAGTGCCTCCTATGAGGGGTACTCACCATAACTGGTGCCAAGACCCATTCTCTGCTCCACCCCCTCATCCCCCAGCTGAAGTGCTTGGTAACCTCTAATCACTGAAGCAGATAATTCACTTAGCAAGTAATGGAAATAAAAACACGGGGGTGGTTCTCTTCTGTTGCTTGTGTAACTTCTTTGTTTGCAGTTTTTACTGGGAGGAGATCCATCAGTGCAATAGGAAAATCAGATCTGTGGTAATTCCCATCTCTGAGAACAGAGTGACTGCATTCAAATCAGAAATACTGAGCAGGCAGGAGAGCTCTAATTCCTCACTACTTCTGGTAATTGAATGCTGTGTTAGGGAGGATGGTAGCATTAAGCTGTCATGGACAACACAGAATCAAAGCTTAAAAAGCTTAATAAAACACTATACATCAACTTGGGTGGCAGATCAATGTCCTGGAGCCTGAAGAATACAGCCCTGTTGCAGTGGGCACGGTCTCAGGGATGTCAGACAGGCATAGAGAGGCCTGTGCTGGAGCAGCCATCAGCGCTGGCTTTGCCCTTGGCTTGGGCCCCATTTGGACCCTGTTCCTTCCCAGCCATGGCTGTGGTCCATCTCCAGGTCAGCACAGTTCACCTTGAAGGGGTTGTGGGATAGGCTGGTCAGGGAGGGAGGGAGTGCCCACTGGCCACAGCTGCCCCCAGCCTCAGCACCATGAGGCATGGTGTGATCCACAGTGCACCGTTCAAGGTTCCCTTGAACCGTAGCATCACAGAATTTCTTGCAAATAATGTTCCCAAGAATTGCTAATTTCAGAGGGATGTATTTGGCTTTCCCTGTCTTCCTAGGCAGCAATGCCTGTTTTATTTGTTTATTTAGTATGTTTCCATGTAGATGGGAGACAGCTACTACCAAATGATGGTGGGCTCTCTGTCCTGGATACATGTAGCTGTACATGTGTACAGGTGATGTTATGTTCCTGCACAGCGGTGTCAGGAATGACAGTGTCATGGTGTGAACAATCTGGCTTTGAGCTCTGGCAGAGATTTAGCAGCTGAGAGCAAGGCCTTCTAATCTACTTGCTGTGACAGTACTTCCTGGCATGTTAGCTTTCCAAATCTTTTTGTGAAGAAATATTCTCTTCATAGGACATGAAACAGAAGAAAGAACATTTCTGAGCCTCTGTGCTATTTCACAACTGCACTGTAAACAGACAGGGAAAAACTCATTTTTGACAGTGAGAGAACTTGACACATACTCTGATGGCTTCTCATCCAAAATTTTCATGATGGAACATTCTCTATCAGGAATACTGGATGAGTAAATGGTCAGGGTTTGGTCTGTTACCACGTGGATTTAAAGCTTAACTGTATAACGTAGTGGCTTGAGGCAGGAATAATTGTCTTGAGTGGATTATTTTGGGCCATTGAATATGGTTTATTTTAACCTCCTGTTTCAAGATTTTTTGTAAATTATTTCACATGCACATGAAACTTTATGTTGTAGTAGATACCCAGTTCATCATTTG
Organism: Chrysolophus pictus; assembly: GCA_037305975.1. Lineage (NCBI taxonomy): Eukaryota > Metazoa > Chordata > Aves > Galliformes > Phasianidae > Chrysolophus > Chrysolophus pictus. The sequence continues at coordinate 97,943,978 of CM074576.1, forward strand.
TATGGATAAACAAATAGACCAGAGAATGAAATGTGCTAAAATGCTGTACTGAACAATATTCTTCCTACAGAATTAAAGGAATGGAAGCTTGTCACTTTAAATATATGGAAATCTCTTGACTTTAATGATACAATTATAAGACTTTCCTGCAGCAGCAAAGCACTAATCTGGAGAGAGTCTTTGAAGTGCAAATTATACATTTCCCACCAAATACTTAAAGTAAAAAATGGGAAACATCAATTCACACTACAGAAAAAAAAGAAAAAAAAAAGAAAAAAGACTTCAGATTTTCACAAGAAGAAAGGCTTTAAATTTGCAATTTTCATCTACAAGATAAGGTGTTAATGAATTTTATATTTTAGCCAGATGGGTATGTAAATTTCTTCTGAACTTTGTTACAGAGCATATTTTGCACAATGACTGAAAAGGGTGGAGACTGTAATCAGTTGAGGAAGAAAACATCTAATTTGCCTTGTTGTATTCTTTTTTTTTTTTTTTTTTTTCTGTATAAGTGGAATATTCTGTATTTCAGTTTCTGCTGTCCCTGGCCTCTTTTCATGGCCCTGGATTTTTATGAGAGGAGTCTGGCTTTGCTTTTTTACCTTCATAATGACTATGTAATTATGATGAAATTTGTAAAAGTATTTTTATTTCCAAATAACCGTAATATGATTAATTGATTTATATTCTAGACTTATACCATTTCCTTCACCAATTTTTTCTTGTAGTTTAAAATTTTTGTTCTGTTGTACAAAGTTGTATTACATATACAGGAATTATGCTGCATAAATCCTTTGTTAAAATGTAAGCAGCCATCACCTTTACAGAACTATTCTTTACTAGTCCACTGCTAAGAATTTCTTCATAACTGCAACACAAGCACTTGAAGTCATAGGTGGCAGCATAACTCTGGCTCTTCATAGTAATGCAATTCTTGAAACAAAAATTTTTTACTCAGGAAAGACTCTTCAACCATGAATTTTATCTCCAATTACTAGGAATTTTTCAATTATGGACCATTCTCTAAATGCAGAACTGAGTCCAGCCTAGATCCATCTCATCTATGCAATAAATCAGTAGGACAAATTTCGTGCTTGACTACAGCAGTATAAATGTAAAGTAGATTCATTGAAGTCAGCTGAGTAACTGCTGACTTATGCTGCCATTAGTGAGAAGTGATTTGTTGGAAATGTTTGCTTTTTTACTTCCTCATTGCTATAGTTTCTCTACTGGTGAAATGTGGAACATTGGGCCTTAGTAACATAGCAATAATTAAACAACAAAGACATAAAACTCATGCAAATTAAGCATAAATATTTATTTTGAGGGCTACCTTCCTGTTAGGCAGTAGGAAACCCTGCTTTTCTTTGTTCATGTTGGTTATTGTTTTGGGCTATTTCTCCAACCATTCTTATTTTAACAAAGATTCCATGTTAGAGACAGGAGCTTGCACATCTTATGACAGTAGGTGCTAGAGAAGAGATGCTTTTAGCTCATTGCCATATTAAGTACCAGAGAACAAAGGACAAAAATGTTACTGATGCCCAACTCACAGGAAGACATCTTCCAGAGTTCAAATGTTAATACACACCAGAGAGGTCAAGTATGAAAGAACATCGTGCAACACTTGGTTCCATATGCTTTGCTGTTCCTGGAGCTACTTGTAAATCAACAGACTGGTAAAAAAAAGTAACTTCTCTGATCAATTACTACTGTCTTTTTTGTGTAGCTGAAGGGAAACAAGAGTGCACCAGAGAGGATATGGATCACTGTAAATCATGACAGGACTGCTTGGATAACCCATTCTTGAAAATGATTGTTCGTGTTCTAATAATCACAAACAGGAGGCTTCCCAGCTGCTCACAGCACTGAATCTAACGGTCTCTTGCATGACAGGATGGTGGGAGAAGAGTCCTGAGAGATTTCAACCTTTACCTACATCCATTCTTCAGGCCCACGTTTACAACAGTGGTCATTTATGACAGTAGTCATTTATGACAGTGTCCACTGAAAGAAAAGAGTGATGGTAAAATATTTTGCAGCCCCACCTGCAATAAGTTAGATGTCAATTCTCAAGAGCTGTTACAGAATCACAGAATCACAAAACTGTAGGGTCTGGAAGGGGCAAATCATTGAGTGCAGCCCCTCTGCAAAGCAGGCTTCCTACCGCAGGCTGCACAGGTAGGCATCCAGGCGGGTCTTGAATACATCCTGAGAAAGAGAATCCACAGCCTCCCTGGTCAGCCTGTTCCAGCGCTCTGTCACCCTTACTGTAAAGAAGTTCCTTTGCATATTGGTGTGGAACATCCTATGCTCTAGTTTATTGCTGTTTTCCCTTGTCCTGTTCCCACAGATTGCTGAAAAGAGGCTGGCCATGTCTCCTGGACTCCCACACTTAAGATATTTATAAAGATTAATAAAATCCTGACTCTTTTTTTCTCAAGGCTGAACAGACTCAGGTCAGCCAGCCTTTCCTCATAAGGGAGAGGCCCTGTATCTTCTCTGTTGCCCTCTGCTGGACTCCCTCCAGGAGGTTCTTGTCCTGGAGAGCAGAACTGGATGCAGTACTCCAGGTGAGGCCTGACCAGGGCAGAGTAGAAGGGGAGGATCACCCTCCCTTGTCCTGCTGGCCATGCTCTTTTAATACACCCCAGGATCCCAATGGCCTTCTTGGCCATCAGGGCACACTGCTGGCTCATTGCCAACCTGTCATCCACCAGGATCCTCAAGTCCTTCTCCACAGAGCTCTTCTCCAGCAGATCATGCCCCAACCTGTACTGATACTTGTGGTTATTCCTTCCTAGGTGCAAGACTCTGATCTTGCTTTGGTTAAACATCATCTGGTTTCTTACTGCCCAGCTCTCCAGCCTGTCCAGGTCTTGCTGAATGGCAGTACAGCCTTCAGGTATGTCATCCACTCCTTCCAGGTTTGTATCATCGGCATACTTGCTGAGGGTGGACACTATCCCCCATCAAAGTTGTCGATGAAGATACTGAACAAGAACAGACCCAGCACCAACCGCAGGGGAGCACTGCTAGTCACAAGTCTCCAATCAGACTCTGCACTGCCAATCACAACCCTCTGAGCTCATCCAGTTCTCAACTCCCTCATTGTCTACTCATCTATCCCATACTTTCTTGGCTCCGTTTTCAGGATGTTGTGAGAGACAGTATCAAAAGCCCAGCTGAAGTCAGGGTAGATAGCATCCACTGCTCTCTACCAAGCTGGTGATGCCATCATTGACGGCTACAAGGTTGGTCGAGCATGATTTTCCCTTGGTGAATCCATGCTGACTATTCCTGATGACCTTCTTCTCTCCCAATTGCTTGGAGATGGCATCAGGAACAAGCTGTTCTATTATCTTTTTAGGGACAGAGATGAGGCTGTCTCATTCATTAATATTTATTATTGTAATAGTTATCAAGACTGGTAATCCTATACTTCTGCTTTGACAACTGTTATCTCTATTACAGCAAATGCAATGGATAAAAACCCCTGCTTTAATTCAGCAGATTGATAGTGTACTTCAGTTTATTGCAGTCTTACTGGTCTGCAGTGCATATCTGCCCCTTCTCTTCTTTGGAAAAACACCTTAAATCTAGCCATTTATTGCCCAACACAGCTTTAAAATGTCATATAAAATTGGATTTTAATAGACACTGTAACAATCTATGACCTTTTGGAAACCAATAAATGGTTACAGACAGTCTTGCCTGCAATATCTGCAATAACCCTGTTCTTTCTCCAAATATCTGAATGATTACCCCAGGAATTTAATGAAAACTTCACAGACTACTAGATAGAACAAATAGTTTGTCTTGCCTTATGATTCTTGTATCTGGAAAGAAGGTTTTTGCAAATAGAGAAAATGCGTAGAACAAATTGTATAATTATGTGTTGTGAGAGACCATGTAACAAGCCATTGTGTGCTCTGTCATTGCTGAGGTTGTTGCTGGCCTGAGATTCTAAAGTGAAGTTTCACATACCCCAGCTAGTTTTTTATGGGTTCATCTGGTTACATGGAGCAGGGCCTCAAGTTTTCCCTGGCTGTGTACCCCCCCCTGTGGCCCAGGTGATTTAATACAGCTAAAGCTTGAGTGCTGCTCTGAATAGTTAGCTACAAGTACCCAAACTAACAAGATTAAAGTTACTCAAAGTCCCTGTACTGTTTGGATTGTGTTTCAGGTAGACACTGAAAAGATTCATCTATGTGTGCTTGTACTAAAAATATCAGTTTATGCAAGTATTTATGCAAGTTTAAAAATTGTTTGCTAAAATTATAACATACGGATTGGTTTATATAAAGCCAGCAGCCAAGCACCCACAGAGTCTCTCATTCCCTCTCTCCCTCCTTGCAGTGGAGTAGAAGAGATAATGGGAAAGGCAATAAGAAGATAACTGATTGATTAAAATGAAAACAGTTTAATAGATGAAGAAAAGATAAGGCAGGAAAGGAGGAAGGGAGGAAGAAGGGAGGGAGGCAGGAAGGAGAGAAAAAAAAGAGAGAGGGAGAAATAGAGAAATAAAAGAAAAAAAGTTGCACAAGTAGTCATGAACCACCTCCTGCTAGCAGACTGATGCTCAGTAAATCTCTGAGCAATGGCTGCTTTGAAATAAAGACTTACCCTTTCTCCACCTATTCCCTTTTTTTCTGCATCACTGTTTTTATTGCTGAACATGATGTTTTATGCCATGGAATATCACTCTCGTCAGTTAGGGTCAGCTGTCTCATTCATGTCCTCTCCCAGCTTCTTACCTACTCCAGTCTGCTAGCTGTGGGGACTATGTGGGAAAAGAGAAAGCCTTGATACCTGTGCAAGCATGGCTCAGCAAAAGCCAAAATATCGATTTGTTGTCAAATGCTGTTTTACCCACAAATCCAAAATACAGCACCATACAGACTGCTGTGAAGAAAGCTAATCTTCTGACCAAGACAGCACAGTCGTGGAGAACATAGAAGATTGGTATCTATGGTGAGCTTTTGCTGTTCCTACGGTAGGGGAAACTCGGTGATATTTGTCCTAGATTGAGACCTGTAGTTACAAAAGAGGCATTCAATGCCCAGCTCTTGATGTTTTCTAACTGTATGAAGTAGCTGGAGTTTTAATTGTCAAATGATCTAGTGAAGATAACAATAAAAGCAGATGCAAGATGCTTTTGGAAGGGGTTTTGATACTTCTCTGAATATTTCTAGTTTCTTCTGTGGAGACCATTCTTCACTTTCAATATAAAATAGAACATAAGCTACAGATTCAAACTGTCAGAAGTATATCTTACCCTGCATTTGAAGGTAAAAAAAAAATTAATTAGAAAGAAAACACACAGATTTATAATAATTTTTGGTCCTTAAAATTCTTTTTATGTAAGACATGAATTTATTTAATAAGTGATTATTTAGCAAATTCTTCAGAGGGGAAAATTATCAGTATCTCTTTTTTTGCATTTTATTTATAAAACATGTTTCTAGTGCTATATACACTACTGTGATAGTCTAGTACAAATAATTATGTGACAATTAATGGCTTGCTAAGACATATTTTTTAACAGAAATTTATTCAAGGGGAATTTTAAGCAGGCACTTTCAATACTCAATTGAGAGTATATCTTGGCAGATACAATTTCTCTACCCCACTATTTGAAATATAATTAACAAAGTTTGATATATGGCAGGGAGAGTATTGAAAAGGATGCACAAAACACTAGATGGAAATATCCAAATGCACTGAACTCATCAAAATGCACTGAAATACATCATATTACCAATAAGGTTTCAGTGGAAGGAGGGTTTTCTGAACCCAGAGTACAACTGGAGCCATTAGAATACCAATTTTATTCTGGAGACATAATCATACATTTTAGGAGAGTGAAATAAATCTAATTTAGACTGACTTTCTTAAGCATAGACATTTACAAATAAGGTGGATTCATCTGAATATATTTCAGATGAATTCTTGTTAAATTCTTACAGTTGTTTTTAATGAAATTAAATCTTGATTTAGAGTTGAGGCTGATTGATTGATTGACTGGTTGGTTGATTTCAGTGAAATAGCATTGACGTTTTTTACTCTCTAAGCAAAGCACACCTTAGTTTGATCAAGTTACTTTTGATATGCACAGTAGTCATGACCAGGCAATAATGATTTTGTCTTGTATCACACTGGGTGAATTGATTTCCCTTAGTTTAGTTACTATGAAGGATGAAAATAATTATTTAGATCAAGCTTTTCTATTTCTTTGTTTATATTTATCTAGTTTTCTGGAATTCAGTTTTTCGAGTGACTATCATTACAAGTATGGCTGACTACAGGAGAACATCCTGCTTTATTTGCTTCGTTTATATTCAGATTAGTTGCAGTTCTTAAGAGACACATTTGTTATGAGGAGTCCTATGTTCCGGCAGTTTCTGCTAGTATTTATTTATAAACTAACTTTCACTATAACTTAGAAACTGTACTTTACTTTCTTGTTTAATGACACATCTTTCAGGGTTGAAATCCTTAATGTTAATATAACATTGTTTTACATCAGTAAAATCATGGAAATTCTTTTACCTTACTATAATAGATGAAGTAATGGCATCACAAAAATAGAAGCTTCATTATTTATTGGCATTCAGACTACATCAGTTATGCTGTCTGAGTTGAAAAATCTGATCTGTATAATGTCCTATATTCAACAATACCAACTCTTCAGAACTCTTCAGATAATTGATTTTTCATTTTCTGGCTAAATGCAAAAGAATTAAGAGGAGATGTGGATGGTGAGTTTGTTCCTGGATGCTGGAAAGAGCTCAAGCAGTCTACATGTAGCTCTCATGTACACAAAACTGAATTGTCACAGTCACAGGAATTGAAATGTGAATACAACAGTGCTAGAGCCCAAGCATCTCTGTGATCCAGCCCCTACATTAATAGCAGAGAGTCAGTGAGGTGGAAGAAGAGCCACTGCTAAGAGTACAAAATTTTAATTGCATGTCTCTTTAAGAAAAAGAGAAAAAGATTTAACATTCCATGAAACATCTTCTATTAAGATTAGTGACAGGTTTCCCATTTGCAAGACACAGTTAGAAGATAGACACAAGTAATAGATAATAAAATTACTTCACCACTGGTGGATTCATTTATTATTATTTTTTAAATTAGCAGGTTAGTGCGCATAATAAGTATAGGCACTGCCATACCTACATATTTGTGGAGGGTGCTTGCTGAACTGCAATTAATTAATAATTTTTATCATTTCATTCAGTTGAGTAATCAGCTGCTGTTTTTAACTTCTGTTTTCCTTACAAAGCCTTCATTTTACTATTTCAACACTAATGAAATGCAGAAAAGTACTCCTAATGAGCACTTACTCTAAAGCTCCTGTCCCTTTAAAATTTTTGTGAAATATAAGCAGTGAGGGTTAGAGAGCATTCTTGGGTGAACCTTGTTTCTTCACTAAATAGAGAAGTTGGTAAAATAGAAGTTTGTCAATCCATATAAAATCCTTTTTCCCACTATAGCTTGCTAGTTTTACTAGTTGCCTTGCATTAAAAATACTGAGTACTTGAAATGTTGATTATTTCCTTAGCACTCATAAACTCAGCCAAAGTGTCATTTTTAACAAGCCATTCCTAATTTGTGTATATTACTGTTCTGACTTTAACTCTACTTTTTTATTTGAAGTGTTATTCCCAGGGTAATGAACAATGTTTTGAATACATCATTTACAGAGGCTTATACATAGCCTGTGATTGGCTACAAAAACAAGTCCAGTTTGTTTTGGTTTGCATTATTTTCATACCTTAATTTGTATCAAAAAATGGTCACATCCATCCATACACACCTACCATTAATGGAATTCATACAATAACATGTGAATCCAAGCATACTTTTGGACAAAGCAAAAGTGTTGTATCAGCTTCTGTGAGGATGATTGGGGCCTGTGTAGTCTAACTGTAGAGTTTTAGCAACCCTGAGGTCAAGGAAGATGATGAGAGAAGGGGAAACAGCAGGAGAAAGTAGAAAACCATTAACAAATTGGAAGAGAGGTATCCATCCTTTGGTAAGAGAGAAAGCCTGATTTAAAATATATCAAGGATACAACTGAGAATTTATCAGGAAATGAGAGCAAAATGACTTCTCAAACACTGCTTAAAAGGAAAGTCTGGAGAAGTTGCCTGAGGCAGGAAAGAATTATTTTTGACAGAAGGGAAGGAGGCTCTTAAAACATATCTGAAGAATAGCTATAGATTGTGAGATTAGTATATATATAAGCCAATGTTAGTAGATGAAAAGAAACTGTGAAATTAGTTTATATAGTGGACTAGAAAACTTGGGAAATAGTACTCACATTTTCCCCAATTACTCTGGTAATCTCTGGCTATTTTCACAAAGTTTCCATTAAGATTCTTCCAACTTTAAACTTTCATTTGTATATACTCAGAAGGAGGAAGAATGAAGTCTAAATAACCCCCCTTTTTTTTTCTTTTTCTTTCTTTCTACTAGTTAAGTAAAGTGAATGGAATAAAGTCAAATCTCTCAAAAATGCACTAATTCAATTGTGAGGTACCAGATCATTGAAACCCAAGTGTATGCTGAGTAGCGTTTAATATATAATCATTTTTTAAGATTGGGCATGAAACATCACAGCTTCTTCCAAGTCATTACTGAGTGTTATGGGAAGTTATGTTATTTTCCATTTTATGATGACTGGTTCCATTGGTTTTGCCTGTCATACACAACACATTAATATTTTTGGAGTAAATATTCATTTATTCCTATGGTACCTTCTTCAAAGCTTTCTACTGATTTACCTATTTCACCTGTAATTCTCAAGTAATTGTTCCAGCACTTATGATATATTTTAAAAAATTTATTCCCTGGATTCCTGTTGGCATTGATTTTTTTTTCCAAATTTTTTTGCAGAATTAATCCTTTTGAAACTTTTTTTTTTTTTTCCAGTATGTATAATAAGAAAATCTAGAGCAACTGCTTTTCTTTCCATTAAAAGACAAAACTAATAAGAGTAATGCTGCATTCCCAACTCTCTGTCTTTCAGAAATATATTAATGGTATTTGAGTTTATCTCTTAGGGAATGGTAGCAAAAGGAATTGAGGTTTCTTTGAATGTACTAACTCTTTCTCTTTGTTGCCTTGAACTAAAAATGGTTTATAAAAATCATTGAAAATCTAGTTTCACTTTCAAAAGGATTATTTTCCCCATTATGTCTATCCCTTCTCTTTATTATCCCTTAAGATGTTTATTTATAGTCCTTTTAAATTCTGAAAGCAGCCTGGTGGCCTGCAGTATCTGTAATGGAATACCACACTTAGAAACTTTGCATTGTGTGCTAGCAAAGACAATTGCACATCTTAAAGAATTCGCATGGCTTCCAAATGCTTTGATAGCTTAATAACCAATAGGAACACCTCAGAAATGCGTTATAACTTGGATCTGTACTAAGTTAGAACAATAATTAAAATTTTTATTTTTCAATAAATCTCAAGCAATAGTGAGATACAGAATTCTGTACTCATCTCTGCTCTAACATGAATTGGAAATTTGTCCTTTCTCCCTATGCAGCAAAGAAAAATATATTTTATCTAATTTGTGAGGCATACAAACATTATTCTTTCCTGTCCTTGAAATGAGGTAGTATGTATGACCTAGTACATAGGTATCTGAAATGACTTGCCCTGCATGAAAGGAGAAAGGAAAAAAATCAACTTTCTTTGTCTAACACAAAAAAAATCAGCACTCTTTCTTCTAGAAATTTATTGGAGTGTGTCTGAAAGTGTAAGTGGTAGCCTAAAATAATTAAAAAAAATAAAAATCAATTACTACTCACTCTATTGAGACTTCTACGTCTTTAGTGTTTTTTAAGTTTCTGAATCTTGTCCTAGCAACACTGCTGTTGTTTCAAAACACCCCTTTGAAAATAAAGAGGTGAGGAAAATCAAATATAATATTTATTTGTAATAACCATTAAATGTCACAATCATGTTTTGTGGTAATATATTTCATAAAATCATAGAATCATAGAAAGGCTTGCATTGAAAAGGACCTCAAAGATCATCTAGTTTCAACCTCCCTGCTATGTGCAGGGTCACCAACCACTAGACCAGGCTGCGCAGAAGCCACATCCAGTCTGGTCTTGAATGCATTTAAAACCATTCTCTCTTGTCTCATAACTAGCCACACTCATAAACAGCCATTCCCCCTCCTGCTTATACTCTCCCTTCAAGTATTGGAAGGCCACAATGAGATCTCCCTGGAGCCTTCTCTTTTCCAAGCCAAACAATCTCAGTTCCCTCAACCTTTCTTCATAGGAGAGATATTCCAGCCCTCTGATCATCTTAGTGGCCCTCCTCTGGACCTGCTCCTGTGTCTTTCTAGTGCTGGGAGCCCCAGGACTGGACGCAATACTCCAGACGGAGCCTCACAAGAGCTAAGCAGAGGGGGACAATCATCTCCCTCTCACTGCTGGACACTCCTATTTTAATGCAGCCCAGAATACAGCTGGCCTTCTGGCCTGCAAATGCACACTGCTGGCTCATACCCTGCTTCTCATCTACCAGAACCCCCAGGTCCTTCTCCACAGGGCTGCTCCCAAGAGGGTCTTCCGCCAGTCCGTATAAATACCTGGGATTGCCCCAACCCAAGTGTAACACCTTGCACTTGACCTTGTTGAATCTCATTAGGTTCACATGTCTTTCAGACATATATTTTCATATATTTCCTAATCCACTGCCAGTGGAGCTTCCACATACCCCATGAATAACTGCCTTCACTGTGCATTGCTTACTGAAAAACAACAGAAGTAGTATAGCTTCCTTCTTTTCTGCTCTTGATGCATCTTCTTATTTTCAGCTCTACTTTGATGCCTAAAATCGTTTCCTTTCCACCACTATAAGTAGTAGTTGCCTAAACAACTGTTATTAAGAGCAATCATTTGTTTTTTCAGTTATTAAAATTTTCAACACTTGTCCATCTGTTCGCTGTAACATCTTTTTCACATTTAGCACAACAGGAGAAGGAATTCATGAGATTCTTTCCCATCTAGTGCAGCAGATGCTTGTGTTTGCTACAGTACTGTACTCTGCCATCCAAGCTGGAACAGCCACACTTGTGGCAGCCCCTGCCCTGGAAAACAAATAGAGAAAACATTATTTTAAATGGACCTAAAGGCTTGCTTCCTTTTCTGCTGTTCAAATTTTTTGCCTCTGAGGCAGTAGAGGAAGTTTGTTGTTGCTGTTGTTGTTTAATTTAAAAAGTTCAAATATTCACATTGTCACTGTGTAGAGTTCAGACTAATAACTGATACAGAAACAGTATTAACGTTTGGTTCTTTATGGGAACTTTGGCACTGAGGAGCTGAGAAGATGTGCAAAGGCTTTCAATTGTTGGTACAATGTTCAATCTCTTTAGGAAATGCAAAGCAAGAGCTAGAGCTTATTTATGAATGCTATTGGTCAAAAGAAGTAAAATTGTATCTTTGTTGCTAGTAAATTCTAAAAAAAACATTACATGCTGACTCATTATTTGAAGTTAAGAATAAAGTGTTCAGAGTCAACAAAGACAGGTAGATGCTATGATATCCCCCTGGAAATAAAATTGTTTCATGCACTAAAATGCTTTTAATGTTCATCCAGGGGTTCGGGGGGAGGAAGTGCTTTATCTTTGGAGAAAAAAGTTGACAGTCTCAACTTCACATCTAACAGCTTTGCTTTTGCTATGAAAGGCATTTGACAAGTGAACCCATTACAATAATCAAGAGTGCTGATCTAACAACTGCTGTCAGGCAAAGATCTTCTGTTCTTGCTCTCCTCTCTTCCTACTTCTTTACTTATCAGCTAAATTCAATGTACAGACACAATCTTAATAAAATAAAAATAAATCTTAAATAAATATTAAATAAATCGTAAATAAAAATCTTAATTCACTAGATCTTTGAGCCTTGGCTTTCAACAACTTCTCTTTCTTGTCCTTTCTGAAATTAAAATATATATACATATATATATCTGGATGGATTCCAGCTGCAATACTTTGAAGTCTGTGAATTTACAGATTACGGGGTTATTTTCCATGTGGCTTTTGGTTAAGCACTGGTTCTAAAATTGGTAGTTGTGAGAGTAATTAAGATCATTATCTTACTATTGAACATTTTCAAAACAAAGTAACTGAGACCAAAATTCAATTTCCTTATTCCCCGCAGTTTGGTTTGTGGTTTTTCTTTCCAATTGCAAGTGGAGCCAAGGTCACAGAATATTTCAATAACCTACAGTTGAGGATTGCTAAATGTCATCCCCTTGAATACAATTACAACTTTAAAAAAAAAAACGCATTGTCCATTTATTCTAAATGCATCTTTGATGGATGCTTCTGTATCTTTGTGACAGACTTTTTGTCCTCTATAACTCAATTGTATGAACACATATATTGTTGTAAGAATTAATGGTGGTATAAAATCAATTACAAATTGGTCTGGCATTATGAAACTGAGAACCTGGGTGAGATTTTAGGTACAAAGTAATCTAAGTATTTAACCTATGCCATAGCACCCAGATGGGTATGATGAGGTTAATTTTCACACAAAAGCGTGATTATATTAGTAATTAGGCAGTACTGCTATTTGTAGTGTAACTGATCTTGACACAACTAAAATCAAATTGTCATTCAAAGTATGAATTTTTAGGCCAAGAAATTGGAAAAAGGAAAATCACCTCTTATTTTCACCTGATAATCAAATATTTTATTTTATACTAATGTGACTATGATACCACAAATAATGGTTTTGCTCTTATTCATGCCATCAGTTTACTACAGGGAGAGTCAGATGCCCCTCTGTGAGCTGGTAGAATGTAAATCTGGCTAATTGGGGGAAAATAAAGGGGTTAGTAGATATCCTTCTAAAAAGAAAATGTGAATCACAGCAATTAGGGTAGTGACTTGAATATTTTTCTTATAGGCTTAATTAGAGATGTTACATATATGGTCCATTCTCCATCCTCCTCCCATTCTGTTGACATGTTCCTATGCCATGCCTACAAAAACTTTTTAATAATATTCTAATCCTGCTGAGATCACTGCCAAAATTCATCTCAGTGTGCCAAATGCTTATACATGAAATTCAGCCTTTTTGAAATTTATGCAGCTAGATATGTATCAACTTACTGAAAAACAGTTGCTTTAGCTGATCTTCCTATTTTGACTACAAGAGGTGATCTTCGGCTTTTCTCACTACCTAGCAGTAATACTAATATCTAAAAAAAGGAAAATCTGTTCAGAAAAAATATTTTTTTCAGTAGAAGTAGGATAATACAATAATTTTCTTGAATAGATGATGTATTGGTACAGATGATTGGCACATAAAGTTAAGCATCTCATCTTTGTTCTGAACAGCCAGCTGCTGATACCTACCTAATCTAAACTCTTTTAAGAGGACTTGAGCAATAAATGGTACATATACTAAAAAGTATCTGGACTACTATTAGATTAGTTTTCTTTTTGCCTCCCTCCCCTCCCCTCCCCTCCCCTCCCCTCCCCTCCCCTCCCCTCCCCTCCCCTCCCCTCCCCTCCCCTCCCCTCCCCTCCCCTCCCCTCCCCTCCCCTCCCCTCCCCTCCCCTCCCCTCCCCTCCCCTCCCCTCCCCTCCCCTCCCCTCCCCTCCCCTCCCCTCCCCTCCCCTCCCCTCCCCTCCCCTCCCCTCCCCTCCCCTCCCCTCCCCTCCCCTCCCCTCCCCTCCCCTTCCCTTCCCTCCCCTTCCCTCCCCTTCCCTTCCCTTCCCTTCCCTTCCCTTCCCTTCCCTTCCCTTCCCTTCCCTTCCCTTCCCTTCCCTTCCCTTCCCTTCCCTTCCCTTCCCTTCCCTTCCCTTCCCTTCCCTTCCCTTCCCTTCCCTTCCCTTCCCTTCCCTTCCCTTCCCTTCCCTTCCCTTCCCTTCCCTTCCCTTCCCTTCCCTTCCTTTCTTTCATTCTTTTTTGATTACTTCTGGAAACATTACCTTAAGTGGCATTCAAATCTTTTGCATCTGTTTATATCATTTCTAAAACATTTCAAAGCCAATATTTGATTTCGAGTTTGGCTCTCCCATCAATCTATTTAACATTTATTAAGTGTTGATCATAGTCTCTTTCTTACTGTGAACACATATTAGGAATCATTAGCTTTGCCACTAGAGGATAAGCATCAATATGGAAAAGCTCTGTAATGCACACAAGGTGCAGCCAATTGACATTACATCATGTGCCTTGTTATATTACCAAAACAATTAAGTTATCTGAGTATCAACACAGCATGTACACATCATATCATGTATAAATCAAAGCACTAAGAAGCATAGAAATAAATAATTAAGAACACATAAAACTTATGCTGCCTGCACAGTAAGCACTTTGCTCTTTTCAAAATGTTTACCTTACTGGACTGTAAGCTCTTCAGTGAAGGAAAGTTTTTGCTGTTGCTGTTCCATACTTATCCCATATCTAACATAATGGAGTCCTCTCTGCTCTACAGCAAAAGTAGATGGTACTAAGAAAGTCTGAAAACAATGTGTGATTCCTGTAGCATTTTTCATTCTGATCAAAGCCGATCTTTACTCAGTCCCTAATCATTTCTGAGAATAACTTCCTGAATGTTGCTTAACTTTAATTTGTACTACCTGAGCAAAAAAAATTTGTCCTGTAGAAAGTGCACTGAGACTATGGATGCCAATAACTCAGTCTGTATTATAGCAATCTTACCTGCAATGTCAAAGGCTAACCATAAGTATTTGATTATCCTGTAAAATGAGCATATCAAACTGTTCACTGCCCTAAATGAGCATTCTGACCGAGAATGTGTGGTAAGCATGGGGAAGGAAAGAAACTATTCTCTGCCACAGCAGAGTATGTTACATATTGCTTCATGCAGTTGGTCATGCTCAGTTCATGACTTCTGCCACTAGCATTTTAGTTTTCTTCCTCCATGCTTCATCTCTCAGACCATCTGTACAGCAAGGTGACTTATGAACATGAAGCCATAGCAGCCTTGATTTGACACTGTCATATTCACTGTCATGTACTAGTACTGGATATGCTCCAAGACACTTTCACTAAAGAGGACTCTGTCTTTATTGCACAATCTGTGACCAGACTAATTGGCACACCTGCTTTCAGGCTGTTGTTGGGAAAGCTTGCATGATTTTAAGTATGTTACTACTCTGTAAACCTTTTTATAATCCTATATTACTGTCTGCATCTTAAATCTTATGTTTTCAGGGTCTATATTTCCTTTAGTTTGCTCCATTTTACAACATGTCACAAATTAATGGCATTAGGTTTTTTCATGTATGTATATATATAGATGTATGTATGTATGTATCTGTATATATAATTACATATATAATTTATTAGCTAATGAATAAATCTCAGTGTTTTTCCATCCAGCCAGCCTGTCATATTTCTTTCCTTTACCACAGTTGTAATTTGTATTCTCATGTCATATGTGCGTTTCAAAAAAGCACACACACAAATAGATCATATACATTTTGATGAAGAGAACAGCCGTGCAGTACCATTTTTAAGATTCACTTTGCCTTCCTCATGTCTGCCTTGATCATTAACGATCTTTTCCCAAGCCTTCCTTTATTTTTTTTCCAATCTCTAAACTATTTCTAACAACCAGCAAGTCATGGTTTATTTAATGCTTGTATGAATAATTAGTAAACCAAATTCCCTTTCTCACTTTCATTCATATCAATTACTATTTTCCAAAATAACTTAGCTCCATTCCTGTTCCAATGCTTACTCTACAACACTTCAAATACTAATTTAACATTGTATTAAATATAGTATTAAATATTGGAGAAAATGATAAGTATTTCATTTCTGGATTGTTTTTTTCTCTCTGAGATTTACAGAAGTTGCTATCTCTCCCTTTGACTTGGGAGACCTTTAAGTTCAGTTCTTATCCAACTTCTTCAATACTCATCTCTGTTAGCACAAAGGGGCTGGTACTCATGCTCCTTACCGACTGCTCCTCATAAAACTGCGCTTCTTTTTGTTGAAGTCTTAAAATTTAAACAGCAGTTTTCTAGATTTGAAGGACATCAAATCATACTTCAGTGTTTGAGTGATGTCCATAAAAGCTTCCAGAGTTGACATACAAATCATATAAGGTACCACTGAGACACTTGTACATATGGAGCAAGGGAAATGAGAAGGAAGGTGACCTTACAGGTTAGATAAACTCAGATGCAAAGTTTTGTATGAATCTGACCTCTGTGTGGATCTGTAGCTCCTGTCCCAGGTTACCTAGTGGTGGAATCAGCTTAACAAAATTCACCAGTCAGGTTGTGAAATCACTGACTGGTCAACATCTGTGCAATGACATATAATGTGTGTGCATTGCCGGGATTTTAGTGACTCTTTGAGCGGCCATAACCTGACACCTACTTCCAGCTGACGACGGTTGGAGAACTCACTCGGTAAATCACAGGGAGGAATCACAGGCCAACTTCCGCGGCCACCAGGCGTACGGACGTATCGCCAGGGCACGCCGGGGTGTCCCGCTGCTGTCCGCGGTGCTGAAGCGGCGCCGCCGCCCACCGGAGCGCGGCAACTTTCCGCCTCCGCCTGTGCGTGCGTCCACGAGCGCACATTTCCTGGGAGCACGGCCTGTAATTAAACTAACTCCTCCCTTCAGCTGTAATAATTGCACCGCCAGAAGCCCATAGGAGCGGATGCCTTCCTCTCGCTCGCCTGTTACACCCGCTTTTTTTTTTTTCCTTTTTTTTTTTTTTTTTTCCTTATCAGAACAAGTAAACTTGCTCTGCCTGGACTGGGTGAACTGCTGACTGCGGACCCAGAGGTCTGGGGCTGGGGTGCACTTTAATTTCAGCAAGATCTGCTCGCCGCCCTTCCCTGATTAACTTCGGCCGGCAGCACGCCCCCAGGCGCTCTCCGGACCGCATCTAGGGCTTTGCTGCGGCGTTGCCCAGGTAAGAGTCGGGGCTGGGGTCGGGCGGACCCCGCTGCTCCCTTGCCGGCGCCACGGGAGGCTGCCAGCAGCGCTCAGGCTCGGGGAAGAAGGGGAACCCTTCTTGGCAGAAGGAGGAGGATGCTGGCAGGGAAATAGTGGGCGCGGGACTCGGGAGTGGCATTTCCCTTAGAAGAGATGACAAGGGGAAAAAAAAAGGGGGGCGGGGGGGAGCGATGTCCCTCGACCCCTCAGAGGGAGACTTATTGCGCTGGGTGAGCAGAAAGTGCGATGCTCCTTCCGGGGAGGGGACTCCCCAAGACCTGCCTGCCACGCAAGCTCGCATTCTGCCCGGAGCAGTGTCCGGGAGCGGCCAGGGGGAACAAGGAGCCGCGAACCGGGACTGAGTGCTGCGGGGAGGAGCCGGGCTACCCCTGCCCTGCCTGCGCAGCCCTGGAGGTTGTGAGATCTCCCACCTCTGGCCGCCCTACCACGGGCAGCTTCCCCCTCAGCCACCACCAGGTAATTCCGGGTGCGGCCTCGGCCTGGTGGGGGGCGGAACAGCTGTTGGGACAAGGCGCAAAGCTGTTTCTTGCTCCCCCTTAGGCCGCTCTGGATTTCCTTTAATGGCAAAGCTGAAGTGAAATGCTCGTGTGGAGAAAGGGCAGAGGAGTTTTGCTTGTTGATCTTGTGGCACGGACAGTTTAGGCAGTAAAAACGCCAAAGTCTTTTATTTCAAATTATGGATTACAATATACAAAACAGATTAGCTCCTAAATATAATAGAGCGTGGTATGTAAATAGGAAATTGCAGACTTCCTTTATTAATCCAGGACTAGCATAATATATTCAATTACATTGATGTTAATGGTAAGGAAAAGTTAGGCAATAAAAATAGTTGTAATTAGCTTTGGGAACTGCAATGCAAATGCAAGTGAGCTTAGTGACACTTCCACAAATGCATGTTTCACTGAAGAAAACCCAACCTTCTAAATATAAGATCATTGCAACCAACACAGCAGAAGCCTTTCATCTGCAGTTTTCATAACTTTAGATGACATTTCCCATGAATGAGAGGAAAGGCATCCACTGCATACACGTTTGCAGATAAAGAATTTATGGTCAGGATGGAACACTAATAGTCAAGATGGAAACTGATGTAGGCCTTTAGGATTGCAGTAGTATCTAATTTCATTGCAAAATCTTAGGACGGTAACAATCCAATCAGGGTAATAGCCATAAATCAGGGGAAATAATCCTGCATGCTGCAGATATGGATCATGATTTGAAGCTGTTGATATTGGGTCATGTGTTTTGGATTTAACCTGGAGTAAGTATTGTTAATGAATTAAAATACTTGTGGAAAATCAACTGCATGTTATTCCTAACATTATGGAGATTGATGGAAATTGATTGTTGAGTTACATGTTCTGTATTACATTCCAGGTACTTTTGTATGATTGGTACATGTTACACTGTTTCTCAGGCATTTTTAGGCAGCTGGAGATAGCAAGTGCACAGGTGGTTGCTTTTTGTCACTCCTAAGGTATAATCCAGAAGTACAGAGACAAGTTTATGAAAGCAATTAATTCATTTGTCTTCTGTCTCATTCTGGGCAGTGAGAAATAGGTCTATTCTACCGTTGATCAAATTTGATGCAAGTAGAAGGTTTTTTTTACCTGTATTTGCCCATCCAAGACTCTATCAAAAACACGAGTGAGAGGAATAAGAATGATTAATAAAGATATAGTATTTTCATAAGGACATTGGTATAACTAATGGTTACAAAGTATATTAAATTGTCAGTCTTGCTTAATAGCTTTAATAATCTATGAAGTCTCATACTACTATGAAAGAAAACAGAAAACAACAGGCTTATATGCTTCTTTTTGTTTAGCATGAAAAAAATTAGGAGTACATGCAGGTTCTTCCTCTCTTAAATGATCTCTTCATGTTTATAGAAGACTCCCAACTGATCTTCATGTTGCTCAAAGCTCTGATAGATTATTTATGGTGTTGCTTCTATGAATAGTGATAAACTTCAGTCACACAATTTTCTCTGACTTCAGGATGAATGAGCAGTATCTGTGTAGAAGTCAGTAAAGTTCTCCAAATTAAAATAGGACAAAAATGCAAGTACTGAGCATTCCTTTAACCCATAATTCCTGAATTAAGCAGGTTATATACAAACAAAAATGCAATCCTGTATCCAATCATGTATAGAATTGAGAAGGAAAATAAATAATTTAATAGACAAAAAGATTTCTTAGCAAGTTTATACTCAGCTACAGTAGGATTAGATTCTGATATATGGTTTTGGGCAAAGCCAAGTACTGGGTGGGTGTTCTTACCTCTTTTTGCCTTCCATTGATTTTTTTTTTTTTTTTAATATAGACTATAATTAAAAACTGAGGGAGGTCATGAGACACTTCTACAAGAAGCATTTGAAATTGCTTAATGTATCTACAAAACTGGAGCCAAGTTATCTGTTTAAAGAACATTTCGAGCTGGTGGTTTTCTTTGTTGGCTATCTGAGCAGAGGAGAAATGGTTTGTCTGACAGCAATTCCCTTTGAATTTTTTTTTCCCTTGTGGAATAACTGACCTTAATGAACATGTGGAATTGCCAACAGCTTACATCTTTATCCATGGTTCAGCTCTCTGAAAAAGCTGAGGAAGATTTCCAGTCCAGGGGCTTTGCTTTTAAACTTTGAAGTAGGAGAACCTTTTACATAGTCAGCTAGAAATTGTAAGGAACAACAAATGACCACTTATGAAACATTAGCTGATGAAATATTTTGTGAGAAGGAGAAAGCATTCTGCATTTTTGATTAAAAACAAACAAAAAAACAAACAAAAAAACCCATGAGCCTGCACATCTATTTATTCAAGTATCATAACTGCAGTATTTAATAAGTGTCTGATAGTAATGATAATTTGCATATTTAACTTGCCATGAGAGAGAGAAAATCACAGAAAAAAAAAATGTAGGAGCCATTGTGCAAGAGAGAAACAAGCAATGTGGTGGCAACCAGAGATGAGGCAGAAGTCACCCATACTGGACAAGATGAAAATGTGTAACTTGTCATCACAGATTAAATTGGGTATAAGGGGAAAAAATAATGCTAGTCTTAGTCAAAAACAAACTCAGTCAAGATGTCAAAATGAGCTATTGCTATTATGTTTTACTGATGCTCAAACTTTGATTTATTGTTGTTTTCTTCTTCTTCTTCTTCTTCTTCTTCTTCTTCTTCTTCTTCTTCTTCTTCTTCTTTTCTTTTCTTTTTTTTTTTTCTGTTATATCTACTAGCATGTTCTCAATCAGCATAATTTCTTAATCAGTTCTACCTGGCACCTTACAATTTCATGGGATTTGATTCATATTATCTTCTGGAATTTAGGAAAACCTAGTATTAAATTACAGAATGTTAATTTTCAGTGTAGTTGTTTCTCCTTTCTTACCTATTTTTGACAAGATGTAGAAAATAGCTTCCATTATTATTTCTTCTGGAATCCAGTACCTCAAAGAATGTTCAAGTTTTTTCATTAAATGTAAGACTAATGTCCTGAAGCAGTGGATCCAAAGTAGTGGCTGCAGAAACATTTTCTTCCCTTTCCACTCCCTAAACAAGAACACTCTATCAGAGAAATATGATAACCAGAGCCTAGATTTAAATATATAAAATATTGGATGATGGAATAGATTTAACATGTCTCCAGAATCCTGGCCAGAAAAAAAGACTTTTTAACCTCTCAGTAAGCATCTTTCCTGAAATCACATATATGTTTGTAGCACTGGTGTATCAGGTCTTTTAAGTCATTAGATATGACATCGTTATGCGTAGGAAAGTCATTCAAAGAATTTATAGAGGATTTTAAAATTTATTAGCTATCATCCTTTTTACCCTTAACAAGTCCAGACAGCTAAGTGCTGGAGTCTTATCCTTTAAAAAGACATGCAAGTGTAATTACAATAAATATTAAAACCTGTCAGACTACTCTCAAAACTCTCTTTGGTAAATCATGCCCTTTCTGAACATATGAAGGCATGATATTACTCGTGTGGGTGGAACATTAACTTTCTTATTAACTACCATGTTTATGACTACTTGGATTTTATACACAAAACAGATGAAAACTAAATAACTATTCCCATCTCTGTTGCTGCTTCCATTCACAAAATTAAGTGAACTATTGAATAGTTCCATTCTTCAAACTTTCTTTGTCCAGAAATATTTTTTAGCATTATTATTGGTTAAGCAGAGGAGATAAACAAGTTTTACTATGCCAATACTTCTTAATAATGATAATAATTTTTAAAATATGTAGTATATAAACAATAAGCTCTTTGCTATGTTATATAATGCATCACTGGAAGGTATTCAATATTTCAACTTGAAGTTAATTCAGTTTTTCTTAAAAACCATGTGCAACATTATTATGTATATTTTGTTACATATTTTTGTTTTGGCCCGTGAGAACCTAATTAGAACCTAATGAGGTTCAATAAGGCCAAGTGCAAGGTGCTGCACTTTGGATGGGGCAATCCCAGGTATTTATACAGACTGGGAGAAGATCTCCTTGAGAGCAGCCCTGCAGAGAAGGACTTTGAGGTCCTGGTGGATGAGAAGCTGGACATGAGCTAGCAGTGTGTGCCTGCAGCCCAGAAGGCCAACTGGGTTCTGGGCTGCATTAAAAAAGGAGTGACCAGCAGGGAGAGGGAGGTGATTGTCTCCCTCTAGTTGGCTCTTGTGAGACCCCATCTGCAGTACTGTGTCCAGGTCTGGGGCACCCAGTACAGGAAGGATGTGGAGCTCTTGGAGCGGGTCCAGAGGAGGGCCACTGATCAGATGGCTGGAGCACCTCTCCTATGAGGAAAGGTCGAGGGAACTGGGATTGTTTGGCTTGGAAAAGAGAAGGCTCCAGGGAGACCTCATCGTGGCCTTCCAATCCTTGAAGGGAGAGTATAAGCAGGAGGGGGAATGGCTGTTTATGAGTGTGGATAGTGATAGGACAAGGGGGAATGGTTTTAAACTTAGACAGGAGAGATTTAGGTTAGATATTAGGAGAAAGTTTTTCACTCAGAGGATGGTGATGCACTGGAACAGGCTGCCCAAGGAGGTTGTGGATGCCCCATCCCTGGAGGCATTCAAGGCCAGGCTGGATGTGGCTCTGGGCAGTCTGGTCTGGTGGTTGGTAACCCCGCACATAGCAGAGGGAGTTGAAACTAGATGGTCTTTGAGGTCCTTTTCAAGGCAGGCCGTTCTATGATTCTATGACTCTATATCTGTATCTGTACAAAAATAATAAAAAGCACAAGCCAGAAGGGACTAAACTTACATTCAAGCAGATTTGACCATTCTATGAATTCTAAACAACTTATCTGACCCTTACTTATTCATATTTGGCTGTTAAGAAAGGTGAGAGTCAAACTTTAACATGCTACTCGTATGTATCTGGGCTGACCCACAAATTCAACTGCCAACTCTCATCCCCTAGTTACAGTCCATCGAGACCTGCAAGTCTGTTGACTGCTGCAGGACTGAATCATTGATTTGTGCAGCTCTGTTCCTATGTTGGGAAGATGATGTATGACTCTGTTTCTGCATTCCCAGGAATGTGCAGAAAGTTTTCCAAGAAAGTTCTAGCAGGGATTTGCCATTCTTAATTGTGTATGACACATCTTGATATTTCAGAATGATTTCTAGTCATTTAAAATACTTTGGGACACTAATGTAGACTGTTACTATGCCCATTCTTCTGATGAGTGTAGGAATTTTTTTCCTCATGTGTTCTGGTTGTGTCAGAGGAAAGAGCGTACCTCCAAAATTACTTTTTTCCTATGTAAAATTCCTCCTCTGAAGAGATGAAGTTAGAGTTTGTTATCTGATCCATAGCAACAGTACATCCTCCTAGGCAGCAAAATAAAGTGTATAAGCATAAGCACACTTGCCCTGGAACATCTTTACAATGCTTGGGTCACCTTGCAAGGACTGGAAACCCCATTTCTCACTCTCACCAGGCAACCAACCACTGGCAAAATGTCTTTATGCTAACTTTGCTTTCTCTCTATGCTTAAAAGGAAAAGTGAATAGATGCATTATTCAAAATGTTAAAGGAATTGGGAGAAAAGAAATATATTACGTATGGAGCCAGGAGTTGGACTTGATCCTCATGGGTCCATTCCAACGTGGGAAATTCTATGATTCTATATTACATCAACCTCTTTGCACTTGTGATTTATGTGAGAGATGAAGTAGAGCATTGTAGCATATCCAAGATGTGAGAAATAGGAGGATGATATACATCACCTTTTCTTCCTCTTGGTTACAGAAATTTAATTATTTTACCTAGTATAGTAACCCCCTTTTCTCCTTCAAAGTGTAACAACAGAAGATGCATCTTAAATCTCAGCACTTTCTAATGTAAATAGAGAATGTGGAAAAGATACCAGAATAACAGCTGATAAAGAAAGGCATTTGTTTAGTAGTAGTGCATTTTTTTCTTACTCCTTGTTCTCTGTTTGCAAGAGGCCCTTATCTCAGAAATGGGTACTTCTCACAGTTTTTAGTTTTAACCTTTGAGTCTCTTCTCCATGTGTGTCTGAGATCAAAGTTGTTATCATGTGAACTTAATTTATTACATCATTCTCTGTGTGATGGGCTGCCATTTCAAATGGTACAATTTGATACTTGATATTTGATTAATACTATTAATCATAATAAAGAGAATTCATGAAAACAGTCCAAAATATGTGTCAGGCACTTCACTGTGATGGATGCACAATAGATAGCACCATTATTATCACTCAGCAACTTGAGAATTTTTGATTCTCATAGTTTCTCCCTTGCAAACATCATTAATTTGTTCATAGGATCCAATACTTTGTGAAATATATATTACTCTTCTACTCACTTTTTTCTCATCCTTCATGCTGTATTGACAGAGTCAGTTAACTGGAATTTCATGATGCATTGTTAAGTTAATTTCTTAGTATTTGAGATAGAAAAGAAAAACAAAACAAGTGGTTTTATGGAGCAAAAGTCAATTAAATTGATTTTATTCTGCTAACACAAAAGTAGATTGCATGAGTGATTGTTAATTAGGAAACTTATATTTATTGGTCACAGTTTTATTTACTCCTTGCTTTTGTTCTCTTTCAGTAATCAGAAAGACTCAAAGGCCAAAATAACAGTGATAACCAATAGTGGATAATTTCCTTTAGGATTAATTAAAAAAAAACTCTGGTGCACTGTGCAGGTTCACGAAAGATTAAATCCCTTTGTGTGGTGATGGAGAACATCTTGCAGTTGATGAGAAATATTCACATAGCCATAGAAAGTAGATATGCTTAGGTGAAAATGTGCACTGTTGCAAGCATCTGTCAGTAAATGTTATCTAATGGCAAATGCTACTGCCTGGTAATGAGTAATGAGAATTCTATCCCTTTTTCAGAAGGGGGCGGAGGGGGTGGAAGTAGGGCTGGTTGTAGTCCAGGGCATAATGGAGAGAACTAAATGGCTTCGGAGTCCTTTTCTTACCTGTCAATACTATTCATATGACATGAAAATCATAACCTGCAGGGCTAGGTAGGGGTGAATCACAGAATATCCTGAGTTGGAAGTGATCCACAAAGATCATGATGTCCAACTCCTGGCTGTGCACAGGACCACCCAAAAAATCAAACCCTGTATCTGAGAGCACTGTCCAAGTGCTTCTTGAAGTGCAGCAGACCTGAAACCATGGCCACTGTCCTGGGGAGCCTGTTCCAGGGCCCAGTTACCCTCTGATGAAGAACCTTTTCCTAATCCCTCCACCAAAGCAGCTCCATGCCATTCCATCAGCTCCTGTCACTGTCACCAGAGAGCAGAGCTCAGCGCTGCCCCTCTGCCCTCTCATGGGGAGCGGCAGGCTGCCATGAGGTGTCCCCTCAGCCTCCTCTCCTTTGAACTCAGTCACTCCTTGTACATCTTGTCCTGCAGGCTCCCTTTCACCAGATTCATAGCCCTCTTTTGGACACTCTCTAATAGTTTTATGACCTCCTTATACTGCAGTACCAAACCACTGCAGCCAGTGGTCAAGGTGAGGCCACACCAGAACAGAGCAGGACAATGCATTTCCATGCCTAGCTGGCAGTGCTATCCCTAATGCACCTTATGTTATGGTTGGCCCTTTTGACTACCAGGGTGCACTTCTAACTTGGATTCAATTTGCCTTCAGTCAGAACTAAAGTGTGATGTTTTGAATGTGTTAGAAACGCAGGGAAGCTTTCAGTGTGAAAATTAAGGATTAAGAATAAGTGTGCAAGCAAAACTTCTGCAAGGTGACTATTTCAAACTTATTCAAAACATGCTGATATTTTATAACCCATTATACACACATGTTTTGAAAGTTGTTCTGGTCTTTAAAAAAATGAGAGCAACTCAGATGCTCATATTTCATCACAATGTGTTTCATTTAAAAAAAAAACAAAAAACAAAAAACACACACTTGATTTTAACAAGAGATGTCCCTCAGGGGTCAGTCCTGGGGTTTTAACATCTTCATCAGTGACATCAAGTGGGCCCTCAGTAAGTTTGCAGATGACACCAAGCTGTGTTGTGTGGTTGATGCACCTCAGTGATGGGTTGCCAATCAGAGCAAAACATACCTATACATTCAGAGAGACCTAGACAGGCTTGAGCAGTGGGCCCAGGCTAACCTCATGAGGTTCAACAAACCCAAGTGCAAAGTCTTGCACTATCAATAAAAGCTGGGAGATGTAAGGATAGAGCCTGTTGAAAACATACTGGTGGATGGCAAGCTGGTCATGAGCCAGCAATGTGCCCTTGCAGCCCAGAAAGCCAACTTTTTCCTGGGTAGCATCAAAAGGAGCATGGCTAGCAGGTCGAGGGAGGTGATCCTGCCCTCTACTCTGTGCTGGTGAGACTTCACCTGGAGTACTACGTCCAGATGTGGAGTCCTCA
The DNA here is from genome assembly GCA_037305975.1 of Chrysolophus pictus. Lineage (NCBI taxonomy): Eukaryota > Metazoa > Chordata > Aves > Galliformes > Phasianidae > Chrysolophus > Chrysolophus pictus. The sequence goes on from CM074576.1 coordinate 97,969,878, forward strand.
GTACAGGACAAACATAGATCTGTTGGAGAGTGTCCAAAGAAGGGCCACAAAAATGATCCAAGGGATAGAACACCTCCTCTATAAGGACAGGCTGAGAGAACTGGGGCTGTTCAGCCTGGAGAATAAAAGGCTCCTGAGAGACCCAGGAGCAACGTTTCAGTATCTAAAACAGGTCTGAAAGAAAATAGAGGATGGACTCTTTAGCAGGGTATGTTATGATAGGACAAGGTGAAATGGTTTCAGACTAAAAGAAGGGAGATTAAATTAGATGTAAGGAAAAGTTTTATTATTATTATTATTATTTTTTAATGATAACTGTAGTGAAGCACTGAAACTCCAAGTTCTTGTGGATGTCCTGCCCCTCAAGACATTCAAGATGAGGATGGATGGGGCTCTGAGCAACTTGATTTAGCTCTAGGTATCCCTCTCAATTGCATGGGAGTTGAAACAGATGGCCTTTGATTGTCCCTCCCATTGCAAGCAATTCTATGATTCTATGATTTAAGAGATTTGTTTCTTTGAGATCTTTGACATCTAGTGTATTTTTAAAAGTTCTGTTTCAGTGATTAGATCATTGTCTAGGAATCTTAGATTCTGAGATTAAATTTTACTGCAGTTTTCAAAAAGGCTTGAAAATATGAACCCCAAAGGTAACAGTATCAGAAGACAAACGACAAAAAAGTTGATGGGGGTCATTTGTGAAATTAAGCACTCTTTTTGAGTGGTTGATAGTAACAGAATCATTTCTTTTAGTTCCAGCAACTAGCTTTTCTCTATAGTAATGCAGGGAATTCCTATATCAGACACAGGAATTTGAACAATTGCAGGAAAAAATCTTACAAGCTTAAGTAATCCAAGAATTAAACTATTTATTACAAAAGAATAGGAAAAAAAACCCACAAAAAAACCCACAACCTTTTCATTCTCAGTGAGGCATCCATGAGAGTCCAAAATGTGTCATAGAAAGTGAAATTAAAAAGTGTCCATATACAAAAGAACTGAGAAAACTTACTTAAGATTAAATAGTGTGCCTGTCATCCATTTTCATTTCTCTAAGCACTATATGTGTGTTGTTTTCTTCTTACTATTGATTTGGTGCAAAAATAAAACAAAACAAAAAATAAAGTGATTCACTACTTTTAAATTTTAATAAGAGAGTATAAAGGAATCAGTCAGTTCTAAGGTTTGGAAAGATACTGAACACAAACCTGACTATAAGTTACTGAAATAATGTTTTAATACCTTACTGAATAATCAGTAATTACTAACTAGTATTCTGAATAACTCCTGCTAAACAATTTTTAGAAAGTTTAAATATATCACACAGCTTTCTAGCAGGTGTGCTTAGCTCTGAAGAAATTGTTAGAAAGTACAGAAGAATATATTCTGATATTGCACTAGTGTATTCTAGCAATGGTTGAGAGAACATGCACCAGTGTGGGAGCAGAGTGGAAGAGATGTCTCATAAGAGCATGACTGTGCACCTCAGCCTATTCCATACTTAGGGCCAACACCCCTGAGATCCTCCAACAGTCAGCTGAGGTTATGTACTGTTCTTATACTGCTTCTAAATTTAAATAGGGAAATTTAAATAGGAAAAATCTTATCGCTACTCTGCATTATGCTGCGCAAACAATTCTGATACTGCAGCGAGGTCCTCATCAGACAGTATCTGGTTGCACAGATGGCCCTCAGAGGGATCTTGTATTTATAATGTCTTTGGTAATGCACTAACAGAAATGAGGTTAAAGCATACAGTCTTTATAACAGGCAATGTAATACATCAGTGATAAGTTTAATTATTTCTAACTGCATCAGACCAGGTTATGATTTCAGTTACATGGATATAAACACACTTGCTGATGCCAAAGATTTTCATGCATTTAAGGAAATCAGAATCTTCCATTCTTTCAGGTACATCATAGATTCTCATTCAGTAAGATGAATCACATAGAATTTTCAACCTATAATAGCAAAAGTTTTAATATATCCTTAAAATTTCCTTAGGAATCAGTGAATACCTAAGGAAATTTTAAACATTCCAATTATGAAGGATGTTTCGTGTAGGTTTATTTTTGGCCTTTTATTTTTCTCCTTCAATTTTTATCAGTGCTGTACAGAGAGAAAAACAGAACTTCGAATGAAGAGAACTTCGTCATTTAAGTTACCTTCAAAAGTAAATCCAAAAAGCAATAATAAATTCACTTAATATATAAAAAATAAATGAATAATATCATATTTTTACTTATTTATCAAAACTTTATCAAGTTGATTTTAGCATAGATCAAACACTATTTAGAAAAGAAATCTTCTATAAAAAATTACTAAACAAATATAGTTTTAAAGTCCAGATAGTCACTGTGTTCAGTGATTCAGAACAGGTCAAAGTATATAAAATAATTTAAGCAGAAACAGAAAAAAAGCAAAATAAGTACAAGTTGTTGTCATCCCCAAATAAAATATTAAACAATCTCTGGATTTTAGAAGAAGCAGTAGTAGGTCTCTAACAACACTGTGAAAATCACCCACACTACTTCTACTCAAGTCTTAACTATAACAAATTTCAAACTTTGCTACAGCTCCTGATACCAGATTTATCCATATTAGCTGATTTCTTGCCAGCTGACAGCACCTGTTTTACTCTAAACTAGTTACAGATAATTGTCAATAAATGGAGAGAAGGTAATCTTGCTATTGTGTCTTGACTGTTTACTGGCAAATGTTCTTAAAGCTTTTCTTTTTTTTTCTTCTTTCTCTTCCTTTTAGGTAAAGTATTTCTATATGTGTAAGTTTGCAGGGGAAAAAAAGAGTAAAATAAATAGCAGTCATTAATGACCTTTTCCCTATGATTTCTAAAGCTGGAAATGTGTTTGTGTAGCTGTTTTGTGTTGCTGATTAATGTAATTGAGCCTCAATTAGTGAGACCAAAAAAGTGGTAGGTCTGGCTTTTTATTTATTTATTTTTTTTCCTTCTTCTTCAACAAGAGATTAAAAAATAGTTGCTTTAGAACACGGAGTAAAGAGGAGGAACCTCTTTAGGTAAGACTTCACTTTTCTGTAAGCTTGCTGTTTTTCTCTTTTCTGATATGTTTTCATTTTTTAGTAGTGTTAAAAGAAGAAAAAATAAATAAATTTTCTCTGAAGATCTAGTTAGAATGATTAATGAGATTTTTGTTCATGTAAGCAGTAATTTGTATACTTTCTGGTTTTCTTGCAAATGTTCTTATAACAACAACAAAATCAAATGTGCTTTTAAAGTCTTTTTTAATTAGTCAGCATTTTTAGTATAATGTCTTGTCGCTTTTTAGGAGATAACTAATGATAAAAGAGAGAGAAAGCTTTTTATTTTCTTCTAGCAAACTGTTATGCCTGATAGTCACTTTCTTTCTGTATTAGATGGGCTGCACCAACAGTAGTGTGAATTCTTAAGATATAAAGGTTGCCATGGACTTGACAGTTAAGCTCTTCTGCAACAGAGAAACCTCTGAGAACAACTGTTCTTTAATTAAAAATGTGTTTTCTTAAGATAGCCCTCTCATCCTAAACCTACTGCATAGAAAACAAGGTTCTGAATTCAAAGGGGATTTGTGTTTTGGGTTCTGAATTAGTTTTATGCTTACATGACTATCTCCTGCTGAATTTTCTTGACAAATGGATGTTCTAGTTTTACAAATGTGGCAGAAGCTTTTCTTTGCTTGTTTTTCTTCACAAACATTACAGATAATTTAACATACATACATTTTTTCCCTCCCATTGTAATCCTGTGTTGTTTTTACATATTCTGCATCTTCCCACCCTGTGCGCCCTCTTACATGTTGCGTTTTATTTTTCTTTACTGGATGGTTGTCGCAGTGTAAGGAAAATTTCTCACAGAAAGGCCGAAGGGCAGCCCTGCAGGAAGGGATTTGGGGGTTTCTGGCTGATGGTAAGATGAATGTGAGTCAGCATTTCCAGAGGTGCATCAGGCCCAGTGCTGACAGCCATGGCAAGGGAAGGGGTTGGGGCAATTTTGGATGCCAGAATATGAGAAGGACAGAAAACTATTAAAAAGTACTTAAACTAGGGCCCTGAAGATGGTGACTAGTCTGATGGACAAGATGTATGAGGTGCTGCTGAGGTTCCTTGGTTGGTTCAGCACGGAGCAGAGGAAATGAAGGGAGCCCTGATGGCAGCTGCAGCTCCTCACCAGAAGTGGAGGGGCAGTGCTGAGCTCTGCTCTCTATGACAGCAACACGGCCCGAGGGAATGGCATGGAGCTGTGTCAGGAAAGTGGTTAGAGAAAGGTTCTTCATCCAAAGGTGATTGGGCCCTGGAACAGGCTCCCCAGGACAGTGGTCATGGTTCCAGGCCTGCTGCAATTCAAGAAGCGCTTGGACGGTGCTCTCAGATACAGGGTTTGAGCTTTGGGTGGTCCTGTGCACAGCCAGGAGTTGGACTTCACAATCACTTCCAACTCAGGATATTCTGTAATTCTGTTATCTAGTTGTCTCAGGAATACTCACAGTGGAAGACAACTGTTAACATAACTGATTGTTATTAAACAATTTTTTTTTAAATTCAAGTTGCATGCCGAGGGGCTTGTGCTATACAACTTCAAGGGAACTGTTATATCAGTCTGAACTGATTGAGCACCTGGTGAGCACCAGGTTAAGCCAGGAACTCGTGATTACCATGTGCTCCATTCCCCCCTGGGCTCATTTAAGGGCCGGTCTCCAAAGGGAGAGGTGTTCCTTGACATAGGGTGCTTCTTCAAAAGGACTGTTCTGTAGCTAAGAGACCCTGTTGCTTACTGGGTGAGTCAGCTTTTTCCTACATGTGATTATAGGTATTCCCAGTGACATTTTGCCTGGTATTGTAAATAACTTATCAGAAGCAATTTTGCTGCTTTTAAAGACCACCAACTACAAAACTTTTAAGTAACAGTATTAGAAATTATTTCTTTTGTGAAATGTAAGACTTCTGTATGAAAGGTAGGTGTAGGTATTTTTATAGTAACTTCTACTTTGTAATGTCCTAAGAGGTCAGTCTTGAGTAGATGTAGGAAGGTTCTGAGTAAAAGCTATGTTTATATTTGAGTATTTATTAGAGTGATACATATGTAATATGGAAATCTGTACTGTTCTCTCCTCACAAGTCTTTTCAAGAGTGTAGTTCTTGAGGGGTATAATTGAAACATTCAATAATATTTCTTTTTACAGTATTTGATAATGCAATGGCTGGAAGACCACTAAATATCAGATTAACCAGTTGGACACACTGGATATTGGCAATTATTCTGCTGCTGTGGAGTCATCAGGTCAGTGGACAAGGACAAGGTAAGTGAAGATCTTCTTTCTATTGAGCTGTTTGCTGACCAAAATAAGAGGAAACAAGTGTGAGCCTTTTGAATTTTTTTTTTTTCCCCATTTGTTTGGTATTGCATATGGTTTGGTTGGAGAAATAAGGATGTGTGGTGATGTCCTGAACTTGTTTTAAGTTTTTGACACAGAAGAAGAATAATATTGAAATCTGAAATGTTTCAGTTGAGGACCTGAGTGCTGTTTGAAAGATGTCACCTCAGGTCTTTATGGGTTTACATAGATGCTTGAGCTTGTTTTCTTGTGCCTTGTGGCTGGAATGTCTTTTGAAATAAAATTCTCTTTATGTTGGCTCTCCAGATGTGGAAAAATTGTTGCTGAATGGATTATAGACCTGGGCATCTTGCATTACTTAGCTGTGATATCTACAATGAACAAACTTTGTAAAAAGGCTTTTCTTGTATTCTATGAACATTTTCCATGCTGTGTTCCTGTCTTACTTATTTGTTTCCCAATAACAACTGCAAAAAATGCCCGAGGGAAAAAAAAAAAAAAAAAAAAAAAAAACCAAACAGAACTTTCCTCTTAGGTTTTTCATTTGCATCTTTCTGTTCTAAAGATTGTATTTAAGGTCTGGTACAGAGACAGGTAACAAATGTTGTTATATTAGAGGTAGTTAAGCAATATGGAAAATGTTTACATACTCAGTCAAATTACGAGGGAAATATGTAGCAAGTTAGAGGCACTGAAATTAAGGAAGTATAAGGAATAGCTGTTCCTTTTTGTATCAGGCTACCTTTAGGAAATAAATGTGTTTTTATATATACGTGTGTGTGTGTATGTGTGTATAGGTTTATATATATATATATATATATATATATATATTACATAATACATATATATTCTAAGCTTGCCTTGAGTTTATATTACTCTGCTGAGGGGGAAGAAATGGTGTACATCTTCCAGGTTATCTTGTCTATTTTAGTAGAAGAATGATGCTGGCCAGAGTATGCAGCCAATGGTGGGTTCTTTACAGTGTGCACTATAGACAGAAGTACTGTTTTTTGGCTGCTACAGTAACAGGTTTACATTTGCTTGGCACATTTTTAGGTATACTGTGAACAGTGTTCTGCAGGAAACATCTGCTGAAATTCATGCATGGAACTTGATGGTAAAAGCTGACCTAAAAGCCCATAAAGCACTTCTGTAGAATAAGTTATGAACATTTTGCAGCAAATCATTAGACATTCAGAAAAGCTTTTCTGTGATATCAGCTGTACAGGGGGAAGAAGTGATTTGATTTCCTAGAGATGTTGTTTTCCCTGCTTACAAAAAAAAAAAAAATAAAAGCTTTCATTCTTATACAGCCTTTGGTTTGAAAGCCAGTTATATTTGAAGTCTTCTTGTGACTATTATATTAAAATGTATAATATACTTTTTGTTTTATGAAATATTGATGAAGGGTGAAGTTATTTGTACTATGTATATTGGAAAGGAACACTGGAAAGATAACTTGCAGGAGTTTTATGTTGTACTGTGAAAGATGCCTTCCAGGGTTCTAAATATGTTTAGAATTTGTGGACAAGAGGCATTGAACATTGTATTTTTTTAAAACTGAACTGATATTTTTGGTTCTGGATGAAAAGTGTATTGAAGTGTATTTAGTCCTAATCAGATTAGAAGTGAGGCAGTTTTTGAACATGCAATTGCTGCCTTGAAACAAAGCAATAGAAAAGCAGATGCTGGTTAAGTACTATTACACCTCTCCAGGAGTAAGAAATGTTGTCATGTAGTTCTATATTTGTTTTTTGTGGTCAGCAAAACAGCTTAGAAAGAAGATTTGAACCTTAAATGTGACTAAACTGTTATACTCTTTTAATGTAAAAGATTTTCCTGAAATTGGCAATAATGTCTTAATAGCGACTAAAGATGTGAACTTTGCATTGCTATTTTTCTATAATTTTAACTAATTTTGTGAGGTTTCCGTGTGGTTTGAGTGTACTAAGGAATACACTGAAGTTAGGCCCAATTCAGTAAAGCTTGTTATGTTCAGTGTTGGTAGACTTGTTCTCTGCTGTTATGTAAGTTCAGCATACTGTTTTGAGAATGTATTCTTAATGCAACTACTGATGACTCCTTACTTAAACTTTCAGGTGAAATGTGAATGTCTAATCCTCTAGAAATTATGTAGCAGATTATAAAAGCAAGAAACAAACTTTCTAATAACAAGTACAGGGTGTTCAGAAGATGAGGAATTTGTAGGAGAGAAGTTAACGGTCATATCTTTGATTTTGCTGTGGGTTTCCGTTAGCACTTTCTCTTAAAGTAAAAAGCAAAGCCTTGCAGGAAACTGAAGATTAAAGGAAAACTGAAATAATTTGAGTAGAATTGTAATGCTTTAGTGTTCAGAGTCTACTAGGACAATAAAAAGAAGCAGTAATTATTCTGAATCTGGGCATCAAACCAAAAAGGTTTTAAAGCCATATGGCTACATTTAAAGAAAACAACTTCTGAGTGGCATAACTTCAGTATGAGTGTGTTGCTATGGAAGTTAGAAAGCCCATATTTGTTCTACTGCCATTTCCAAAGTGAATAGTAACCTCAAATCAAAAAAAAATCTTTGTTTTCCAACAGCTATTCGTGCTTCTTTCTATGTGTTACCCAAGCTATTGAATTTTTTTTGGTCTATGAATCTGCAGAAGAATGCTCATATCTTGGTCTCTTTACAGGAAGCTTATTAGTTACCATCACTTTAACCAGTGTAGGTTTCACATGCAGACTGAAATACAGAAGACACTCGTTCCTTTTATGCAGAGCTCCTGTATATTAGTCAGATATGTCACTTCCCACACTTTGCATCAATTCTATTGTTCTCAGTTAGCTAAATATTACAGCTTCACTCTTTCTGTGTCCAGAAGCACACTGCAACATATCTTATACTTGTAAGTAATTAAAAAATATTTTCTTTTTAACACTGAACCATGAGAAATCAAGAATATCTTGAGGCAGCTACACTTGTTTCTTTTGTTAGTAAAATGTGAGAAAATCATAGAACAATAATTGTCTGCTCATTGGTAAAGTGATCTAAGGCTTCAGCTATGATTTCTCTAACACTACTGATATTAGCATGCAATCCACAGATGGAAAATGAATAATAGAGTCTAATAATTTTTAGACTTATGAAATAAGTGAATGTTTCATATATTCAACTTCATGGCTGTAGAGAATGAGAAGGCACAGTCTTTGAAGCCCCAAACGTTCTAAATAAAAAGATCTGCTCTCTGAAAAATGCACCAGTATGGCTGCTGATCTTGGTTGTGTGCTTCTAAATTCCTTTCTGTATGTAGAAAGGATCCTTTTGAATCTATTTTCTCAGAGTTGTCAGTGTACAGTGTTGACAGTTTCATTCCTTTAATGATCAAGGATAAAAGCTGTATGATGTGCTAAAGCAGAGAGACTTCAGAGCCCAGACTGAATGTGCTAGAAAGTAATGGAGGTTGCTGGTGAGTTGAGCTCCGATTCCCCTCCTGCGAACACATCTTTCACCTTCACAACACTTTTCTTCTATTTAGAGAAAATCACCTTAACTTTTGGATTTAAATGATATTCTGGGGGATATTTTTGTTTTGTATTCGATAACTATAACCGACAATAAAACAGGTTATATTCAGTTAGCACTACTGCTAACTTGCAAAATAAAGGCTATATCAATATATACTCAGAAATGGTAAAAGAATGTCTTTGCTGCATTTCAGAGTCATGAGGTTGATGCTTGAAGCTGAAAATAGGCATTCAATTTATCTGCTTTCAATCTTTTTGTCTGTACTGCTGAGGAAAAACATATGTACACCATATGTTTTTTCCCCATATGCTCCACATGTACTCCAAAAAAACTGAATAATGATTTTGTTTCTCAATCCTGGGGTTACTGTGTCTTTATATGTGGGAAGAAAAGCAGATGATGGGTATCTTGAATTCTTTTTTTCCACAAACCTAGCCTTATTAACTAATTTTGACAAAGATAGAATGCTAAAATACTGTAACAATTCAACCTACTTAGAAATTTAGAAGACTAAGCTTTGGAATTATTGTTGAACTAATTACTGTTTAACTATACAACGTAGCCCATGGAAATAGTACCTATTTCTAACCTCTGCATATCACTGTGGGCTAAGTCAGCTGTATGGAGGTAGCTACCTCTTGTTTATTATATGCTTGCCTGACAAGATAATGAAATAAATCATTATTTTATATAGCTGGTGTGTGTATGCATATACACATATTTACAAATGACAAGTGCCTTTTGGTTTTGGGTTTTTCTTTCTTTTTTTTTTTTTTAAATAAAAAATAAAAGGACAAAGCTGTGTTTAAAAAATAAAAATAAAAAAATAGTGAGACTATCAAAATTGGTTCCCATTTCACACTTCAGCTGATCCTGACATCATGTCTTGGCAGATTTGGCCATGCTGGAGATGAGCCACAACTGCACTGCCAAGTGCATGTGCATAAGTGAGCTCTTGTCTCCTGATACAAAAATAGGCAGCTCTGTGGTGATACTGAGGAGGGTGGGTGATATTGCTGCCCAGAACTGCCTTCTCTATGGGGAGGGAGCTTCGCTAGCTAGCAGGTCACCTAGCCCCTCCAAAGCCTGTGGGATACACCAGTACATGAGATTTGTGCCTGCTGAAAGGAAGAATGCAAGGTTTCCAGGTGTGATATGACTACCAAGTTACCTGTAGCCATTCAGGAGCAATTGTACTTAGAATGTTCAGGGCTTGGTAGGACAAGGCCCTTGGCAACCTGATCTAACTCTGAAGTTGTTCCTGTTTTAAGCAGGAGATCTGAAGACTCTTCAGACTTCAGAGGTTCTATTCAACCTTATTTTGTTGTAATTATGTGAGAATATATATTTATGAAATTGCTAATTTAAAAATCAGAAACTTTATGCTTCCTAACAAACTAGGAATATAATGCAACTCCCAGCAACTATAAAGCAAGAACTTAGCCCAGTAACTGTCTGTAAGAAGCTACTTTTTTGTACTTTAAAAAAAGCATACATTCAGCAACTTATGAGAAGGCTGTCAGATGCTGAGAACAATTGCTCTCAGCCTTCCCCTTGAAACAGTTATCATACCTTGAAGCCTAGCAGATTAACAATCAACATGAGGGATTTCCTCAGAGTATACAAGTGACCTTCTCTTTCTGCCTCATTATATGAAATCCCATTCATAATTTGCCAAGATAAAAAGTTAGCTGCAATTTCCACTACCAGTAAGATCATAGTGGTGGTAGTTTTACACAGATAATATATTGTGCACCAAGAAGAACAACCGTCCGGGGGAGCAGAGTGGGATGCAATGACCTGCTGTGATTGGGCAAGATACAAAAAAGTTTTGTTGTGATTTCCCCTTGTGTCTTTAGTTAGGTTCCATTCGCCTCATTAGGAGCAGCAAAAGCAGCCTAATGCCTTCATGTACAGTAAGGAGGCTAAATAATCTATAGGTAATAGGCTATAAGGGGAGGGGAGGGAAGGCTAAATAGATTTGCAGATCTGTAGGATTAGGTTAATTTGAATAGCTTTTCCTCATTCTTGAGCACCTCAGTACTGCTCCCCTCTACCCCCCCCTCCCCCCCCCCAAAAAAAGTTGTCCTTTTGTCTGACAGTGTAAACGCAGAAAGTCAGAAAGTTGCAGTTTATTGTTTAAAAACCATACATGCACGCACTGATATGCATATATTATGTATTTTAGGAATGTGTAGTGTTCTGGAGAACATGTGTACAAGGATAGGTTTAATGTGATTGACTTGGTATTAACTGGACTATCAGAAGTAGGAAAAAATCACTGGCAAAGTTGGTGTCTGCAAAAGCAGCATCAAAGTACAAGTCCTACACTGTATTCTGTTTCTCGTGCAGGAAACATCTTTTTTTTTTTTCTTTCCTGGAGAGTAAACATTTGAATTGGGGGGGGGGGGATGGGGAGACATTATATTCAGGAGCTCCTATATCAATTTCTGAATCACTCTGTAGTCTTAGTGCATACCACTAACTCCACTTATATGTACTTAAAATTTTTCACTTGAATCAAATCTCCTACAACTCCTATCCTCTTCAGATATGTAGGCACTAATGAAATATCTGTCTACTTCTAATGTCTCTCTAGGGGTTTCAGGAATGTGTTGCACAGTGCATTAAATTGTTTTAAGGTAATCAGTTCATATCCTTTAAATGAAACTGAAGCTCATTGCAGTAAAATAAAACTGATCTGTATTGCTCTCCTATAAAATGTTCTTTTGCAGAAAGCTGGAAAGCATTCACTTGAGATTCTGTGCCTAGTCTGAAAGACCTGTGCTTGGATCCAAATTTAGGTTAAACCCAGTTGGCAAGTTCAGTGATTTCTCCTTGTGCACCTACTGTAAGTTCAGATAATCTAGTAAGAGTAATTGGACAGAGGACAACTAAAAGTGTTCAGACATGCCGTGCAGCTGCTCTTCTGTTCTTACTTTTTCCTCACTGTGCATCTCCAGCAGATCTTGAGTTAACTTGTGTTGAAGTAATAAAGTGGTCTGTGGGCTAGCTCTGTTTTCTGAATCCTGTAAAGGCATTTAGAGGCACTTGAGTGGTTTCTATAGAAACAAGCCCAAAGCCTCTGTCCTCAAGACCGAGACCTTGCTTAAAGACTAGGAGGCATGAGTATGGATGATAGATCAAGAAATTCTGTTCTCACTTTTACTTATATAAATCTGGTAAATTACACTTCATAGGTAGAAGGGAAAGGAGGCTTGCACGCGTATGTATTTCTTTGTATAATTTCCTGGATCTGCTAGGAAGAATCTTAATTTTTGTTCAGAAGTTTCTGTTAGAGAGTTGAAGCAAGCTTCATGAAAGAAATGAAGCTTCAGCCTTAATGCGAAGTGACTAATGCAGGTCTCATAATAAAGTTCTTAAAATAAATTTTGAAAATACACTATCAGCATGTTCCTTTGCCCTATTAAAGTACTGTATTTTTTTTTTTAAAGCAATTGAACATGATTTAGTACATAACCTTTATCTCTTAGACATTATGCTGCTTTGCTAATGGATAGCAACACTATATTTTGAAAGGAGGATTTGTTTTGTTTGTTTTTAATGGAATGGTTAACCTTAGTCACTTTAAAATTGGAAAGTAGTCTCTCTTTTTTTTAAAAAAAGCTAGCTAATAATTTACATTTTTTGGAAAGAGGTCTGCTTTCTTCATTTATCTTGGCAACACCTTTAGCAATAACTTCTCAAGGATTGAGAGAACATTTGCTTCTTTAAGGTATCCTTGTATGTGTTCTTGCTGCAGGTATTGTCTGATGTTCACCTGTCCACATCTTCTTTTGTAAGACAGAAGTAGAATTTACAATAAGATCTTTTTATTTTCTTTATTATTAAAAGAGTAGCTGTGCCCTGAACAGCTTGCAATCTTTTGAATCTCATATCCAATATCAGTCAAAGATTAGTAGAGAGAGATGCTACAGAACTTACCTGAGGAGTGGAAAGTGATTTTGTTTTTTTTTTTTTTTCATAAATTCTTTCATTAATATATAAATCTTGAACTTCAAAGGAGTGTTGTTTTTTTTTTTAAGTTTCCATTTCTTCTTTGGAAAAGTTAAATTTGAGTATTAGAAAACAGGATATTTTTACTCCATTTACTTGATACATAATAAAATAAAAGTTATATTTAAAGTATAACTTTCATTTTAAAAATATGGTGTTATTGATGTTTCAAACAGAATGTGAGGATTCAAAAATGTTCTTGGCAGTCACTGTGGTAGTAAGCTTCATAAAAAATAATGAAAATTGGCAGTCAGGAGAATGGTACAATGCATGCTACATAAAGCACTTAGTCCTGGAACCTGTACAAGTACTAAGTGTCCTAATGTATATTTATTGAAATACAGCTTGGAGTCTTATTTATGTTGCATTTTAATTTAAGCATTTCAGGATTGAGTTGTTTTACTTTTTGTATGTAATTTATTTTTAAAAAGTTACCATGCTTGTAAGCTATTGGATCTTGTTGAGTTGAAATAAATGTGTGAAAGGATATTCAGGCATTGAAGCTCATAGTTCAAACAAGCTTGTTTAATATGTTGGATAGCTGAACTAGATTTGTTTTTAAGGGAGGTGTTTTCAGCTGCTGTTTAGGATTTACATCCAACATTTTAATAAATAAAAACATAAGAGTAAAGTCAATTTTAATCTCTTCAAAAACTGAACTCCCTGCAAACCTTGCGACAGCTTTAATAAATAAGAACAGTGAGCCAATCATGGGTTCTACCGCTGCTACTTAGTTACAAGGTCAGTGTTAGCTCCTGTACTGACTGAATAATGCTTAGAATAAGTATGGTCACTTTTTCTGTTGAAACATATCTGCCCAAAATATGTTTAGTAGATATAATGAATTGTATGGGGGGAGAGGAGGGGAGAGGAGAGGAAGGGTGTGGGGGTAAGAGGGAGAAGGACTGGGAATGGCATCACTGGGATAAAGGGTGACATAATTTGAAGAGGTCATCAGTAACCCATCTAGATCCCATTTGAATAAGGAGGGACTGAAGGCCATTTAACTGTATGTAAATCCATTAACTCAAGTTTTCACTGGCTCCCATGTAGTCCATTTTAGTGCTCATTCTGGAGATGAGGTATTTCTTGAATCTTTATTTCAACACCAGTTATGGAATCTGTCCAGTGGTGGCCATTTAATCAAGATTATTAGATGAAAATTACTTTATTTACTTACAGTTTATTAAAATGAGGAGCTTCTCATTAGCACTCTGTTCAGGTAAAGTGATATTCAAAGAGCTGTCTCAAATGTATTAGATAATCTTGCAATGATGTGTGATTTCAGTATGGCCTTTCATTCACAGTTTAAAAATTGCCAGTAAATGCACAATTAATTACATGAAAATTTAACTTTGACAGCATATTTCTGGCTCAGATACATATAATTCATAGCTTTTTCATCTCATTTAATAGTGTTCTGTACTTCATACTTCATAGTTACAGGATCACAGCATTAAAAATACATGTATGAAGACTTTGTACCTAGAACAAAGTAGAAAATGGAGATTTATTGTCTGTTTTAATATGCTACTCTGAAAGTGAAAATGCTGTTCTCTCAGCCCACGTTAAATGTAGTGAATAAATGGTCTCTACTTGATTTTTTTTTTGGGGGGGGGGGCGGCAAGATTAAGCAAATAGTATCATGTGTGTCTGAACTGCATAAGTTTAAAGAAGTTTGAGCGGAATGTTTTTTTCTCTAAGAAATACCAAACTGTATAGTTGAAGTCTAAAGCAGGCTATCCTCTTCATGTTCTGTCCGCAATTTGTGTTTCTTTCAAAACATCTGGCATCAATCATTGCTAGTAATAAATCCCAAGCACTTTCTTTATAATAAAGTAGCTGTCTAGGGAAATTTTATTGTGTTCATTGTAACACTGCAGTTACACGTGTATATGCATGTGCCAAGCACTTGCCAGTTATTGTCTGGTGGTTTGGTTTGTTACATTTTAGATGTTTGAAATTAAGAAATACCTCGTTCACGTGTATTCACGTGTATTGTCTGTTCCTGAAGTGCATGTGGAATTTGCCTTCAATAACAAGATCAATAAATCTGGCAGTAAACTCTTACCATTCATTAATTTCAAGTAGTGTAAAGTTCCATGGAGAATTTGGTGAGATGTGTGAGGCTTCAAGTTTCACAATGCTGATAGTTAGCACTTTCCACCTGAAATTAAAGATTCAAGGGTGTTGTATGAAAGATATGTCACATCTAGATAATCTTAAAAAGATGAGGAGGGTGTTTTCAAAAGTGCTAGATGAAGATCTTTATGTTAATTTAAGCGTGTATATGGCAGGCAATGTCAGTCTGTATTGACCATTTCAGTGGGCCGTCCATCATCCCAGTGCAGAACACACTGTTGCAGTTCTACGCAGTTCTACACCACCATCACCTTAAATCTTACCAGTCTTGAATCCTGTCTGAAAGAAGCTTTGGTCCTTTATGAGATCAGTCATTGAGAAGGCCTGTGATTTTCTAATTAGAGATTACACAGGTTTGAAGTACTCTGTTCTTTTTTTTTTTTTTTTGAAGGGGGAGTGGGGAGCTGGAAGACTGCACATACCTCAGTGTTATCTAGAACTGATAAGAACTATTAATTCTCAGGTCTCCCAGAAAAACACAAAGTCTGTGGCACTGAGGATGTTTCTTCAGGACTGTCCTAAGAGAATGTAACTTGTATCAATTTGTGGCTTTATTTCTGTGGAAAAAAAAGAAGAATTAAATCAACAATTGTAGGGATTGGAAGGGACCTTTGGAGATAATCTAGTCCAACTCCCTGCTAAGTAGGTTCCTGAGAGTAAGCATGTAGTTTTTCCTCAGTGAACCAGGATAGTAATATAAATATATTAATACTGTGAAAATGTTGCAAGTAGTAATTTAGAAGAAGTGATTCCTGGAAAAGTGATTTTTGCAAATGTGATACTGGGAAGTAAAGCATTCTAATTAAGTTCTACAGAGAAGTTTAGAAAGCATTTCTATAAGAAAGCTTTACAAGCTTCTGAAGGCAGCAGTCTCTTCACACCGTAAAAGCATGAGAACAAATGGTTCTAATTCTTCTTGTTGCTTGTTTTCACAGTAATAACTGTCATAGGTTAAAATGGATCTGTCCATTAGAGCACTTGTATTAGGTTAGCTTAGCTTAGCTTATTGAGAGGTAATAATCACTTTGATCCAAGAATGAGGATGAAAAATTAAAGGAAGTGCAAGTACTATGTAAGTAAACAAAGACTGTTCAGTTTGTACAGATGTATGCTAAGGATGGTGATTTCTTTTTCTTAAACAGAAAAAACCCCAACAACCAATTTCAATTTAATGCCTAGAAAAATTCCTGTGTAAGTACACAAACTTCACAACCATAAGTTCTGATTTGTTACAATATTTTTTGTATGTTCTATGTGAACTATATAAATTATCACTTTCAATTAATCCCTTGTAATTAATGTACTTTAATCTCCAGTGAGTACTCACACCTAGAGTGGAAAATTGCTAGGAAATTATCTGATAGCATCTTTATAATTTCCAGAGCTGATGATGCTTTAATCGATGTGTAGTATCTTCCTCCAATAGTAAGAAGGCCTTACAAAGGCATTCAAGGAGACGGAAATGCAGTTTGGTTTTATAACGCCTCTATCAGTATGATGTAACTTCAGACTCCCTTACTGGCTTTGGTTATTCTTTTTTTTTCCCCCACCTGTGGTCTCAAAGTCAGTATCTGTTGTAGCAGTTTGCCCACGCTGTGCGTAAAGCTCAACAATTGTGTCTGGGCTTTCAAGTCAGCTCAGTCTGAAAGCAGAGGCTCCTTACTTAAGGTGTGCAGGGCTGTATCCTTGAGTAGAAACATCTTGCTTGTTGTCCTATCATGGTACCTGAGATTAGGATGTCACCAGTGTTCCATGCAGCTGCCATCTCTAACTTTTACACGTGGATGTATGGAGTTCTTGCTCCTTTGTTAGTGAGAAATAAAGAGATGCGAAGACATGAAATTTACTTTTTTATGTTTTGCTACTGCTGTTTGTTTCTGGCAGCGGTTCAAAGTTGCTGGTCTTTGAGGTGAACAAAACCACGTAGCAGTGGCTCAGCCCCTACTGCAACTGCCAGTGCATCCACTGTCCTGCTGGGATGTCCTACATGCACGTGGATTTTCCTCTGCCACATGCCCAGCACCTGCATGAAGTTACCTTCCTTGCTATCTTCTTTTGTGCCCACAAACATGCATCTTGAAATTAATGTTTAATTCATAACATAAAGGTTGTGATTAGAGCAAAGTATTTGCCTCAGATTTGAAGTTGGAGGATCTGCTACATCAATTTATACACTTAAGCTAGGCAGGGACTCAGCATCAAGTGCTTTGGCAGCGGACCAGCCAAGCATTACTGTCGCATTTGATTCTTTATTAGAGACTGCAAATGGATATTGGAGTTCAGAGAAAATAAGATCTAGCATAAATATTGGCTTAATTTGTATATGTTGAATGGGTTTACGCCAAGGTTTGGCTAGTTTACTTTCAATTAGATATAATATGGGTAAAGATTTATGTGATAATCCATACCAAATGGCCAGTTACTAATGAAGACATTGGTAATTCTATGAGTAATTAAATTTCATCTGAGCTAATTTCTGAGATTTTCTAATTCAGAGGTCTCTAGCTGCAAATATTGAAAATCCATTTATTTAACTCATCTTTTACTTAGTTTGTTGCATCAGTTAATAAAATGCAGTTGACTCTAAAGTCTTTCTCTATGGTGCTCTTTTCCTCTTCCTGTTTTCTACTTAAAATACGGCAGAAAATAGTAATTTATACACATAAGGGTACAACAAAGCTAATCAGAATACAGAAGGTATTTTTTCAAAAACAAAACCTGTTATTAGAATAGTAAGTTTGTTTTTATTCTGAATGCATGATTTAAAATCATTTGCTATGTGGCCTACAGAATGCAGTGTTTTTCTTTTTTTCTTACAATTATTTCTGAGTCTTACACACTTTGGAGAATCCATCTGTTTTCAGTTAATTAAAAGAAATAATAATTGTGTTAGTTTCTTAACTTCCTGATCCAAAATTTAAAAAGCAGGATTTTTTTCTTAAACTTGCAAAAGTTTTTTTTTTTCAGTCAAATGTTAAATTATTTCCCCTTTTTTATTCTATTTAACTGTTCTACAGGCACTTTATGTAACCTTCTTTTAATCTGTGGCAATATATCTGCTCTATTTTCATGTTGCTACCATTTTCTGTCCTCTTCATGGTGTAGTGTGTGTGTGTGTATATATGTGTATATATGTATTTACACTCAAATGGGTGCTGTAGAGTACATATGTACTGTATTATTCTGTAATCTCCATAACAGTTTTTGCAGTCTGCAATGGTATTTCAGATTTCAATTTAATTACCTGTGTGTGTGTATATTTATATATAAAATCAATGAAATTCATTTTATATCACAATGTGTTTCCAAATTAATTTAAGCTTTTTTTGTGCAGTATCCAGACTACTGTTTCAATCATTTCAGATGGCTTATTTTCCATATTTAATATTGGCAATTCTTTATTGTTCTTTCTCTTTCAGTGGAGTATTTTTGTGGAGAGATTTTTTACCTTATTCTTGCACCTATCTCATTAAGGTGATGATTTTAAATCATCCTTTGTACATCCTTGATGAGTATCCCATGCATGTAAGCAACCTAGACATATCAGTTCAGTATATTGTTTTTCATTTGTTTTGGATTTCACATGGGTTTCACTGAGGGTTTGCTCAGCCTGGAGAGTAGGAGCGGACATTTTAGAAGCATGACTTTGAGAAGTACTGTTGCTCAGCAATAATACAAGAGGACATTTGATGAAGCTTTCTTGCTGTTAGACAGCCGCTAATTATGAAGAGCTTTCAAGGCTTATCAAGTATTTCAGGAGTATATCAAGGCTTAAAAGTTGTAGTAGAATCATTAAGCCAGGTAAACAAGACAATTACTAAACCACTGAATAAAAATGTAAATATTGAAGCTTCCTTAGTTAATAAATACCAAACATTGCTACCCAGCACATAACATCAAAGCACATTCTGTATTTTCATAATAGTATTCCTTGTGTCTTAGTGTCTTGCTTGATTTTAAGTTATTTTTTCCTGTAAAGGTGATACACAGGAGATATTACTACGTCCATATAATACCAAAACTTCAAAAACTAGAAGTTCTCTAGATCCAGCTTTTGACTATTATTTTTTTTAATCAATACTATTAGTGACTCATTGTATCAATCAGCAGCATCTATATCTGATAAGACACTCCAAGGATCTCTGGGCAATTATCTTCATGCACATCCTAAGGAAGTGCTGCTCATGACATGGGAACCTCCACCCTGCTCTACCCAACTGTAATGTCAAATAAAAAGAGAGTGCATTGTATTATGCATAATATTTTTGTCTTGCTTTAGAGCTGTAGGAAGTGTGTGTGTGTATGAGAAGTTGCTATGATGGAAAGGTAGGGTTGAATTTCTATTAGGAAAATGGCTGAAAATTTTCACTTCATGAGTTAAAAAAGAACTGCTATTCAACATGTTTACTATGCTCCTTTTCATAAATAATTCAGAAATGGAAATTTCAATTTTCAGACTTCTCTGTAACACATCTACCAATTTATTCACCTTTTGGCCCCTTTAAAAATCCAATCAGCTTAAGAGCTTTTTAATGCACTTCTAATATGTGCATTACCTGGAATTTTAGATTAAAGTAGTGAAGAGGTCCTTGTGACCATTATAAGTGATGTTCAAGGGTTACTTTAAGAGTGATAAAACTAGTTTCATCTAGCATGTGTTTTGATTGAAATACTTTCCAATTTGAAAACACACCCTACAAAAATCACCTTCAGTGCTATAAAGGTTATATATTGTATTCTCTGACCTGCTTTGGAGGCAGCTAAAGCAAACCTAATCATTTTACCACCAACAATCATAAAGACCCCACAGCTCAGCAGCTCTGATCAGAAGGCTGGTTCATAGTAGTTACACACTGAACTTGGCTGTGTGATCCCTACAGTACTGTTGATTTACATGTGGCAGGTGCTCAGATGCTGAGGTGGTGGCAGCCATTTAAAACTTATAAAAGAAAGAGGTACATAAATCCAACTGTGCAGATTACTTAATTGTAAAATGGCTCCTGCTAATTTAAAGTGTTTTAAGCAAATACTGCTTTCCTACAGATGAGAAGCGGTGTTTCATGACGCTAAGGGACATTGCTCTATTTTTCTACTTCACTAGTGAGTGTCATGCTCTGCTCTTCTCTACTGAATGGACAACAATGACGCTTGTTTTCATGAACAAGCATTCTCATACACAGCTTCCATAACTGAAATACAAGCAGCAAAATTATGCTTTGAGTGGGATCATTGGAATTATTTTATCTTATACATTTGATATCACTAAGATAGGTCTGTGCTCTTCAGATAACTAATGGAAATATGTAGGTGCTTGTAATGTACAGGAATAGGGTGATACTCCTTTCAGTATTTGACGTTTCATATGTGTGGGATCAAATGATGAGATCCTGTAGAAATATCTGAATAAAGCAGAACTGTCATGTTAGCAGTGTTGGCAAAATCTCCAATTCTGATTTTCAAATCAAATTGGACTTCTATTTAAATTGTTAGAATTTCAAAGAGAACAGAAGATTTCACTGAAAATAAACCTTCTGTTCAAGTTAATTTCCATAAAATATCTTCAAAGATTTTTATTAGCAGAGAACTAGTAAGTATTAAATGAGTTTAAACAAGATTGTCAGACGAAACTCAAAATAAAAGAATTTATTAGCATAAACAAATATGTATGAACTGATTTAATTTTTTTTTCCAGAGTTTCTTTTAATGTTATTCTATTAAACTCTTGGTTTGCAACTTCCAGTTTTCATTAAAATAGCTTTGAAAGGTCAGAGTGTGTACTTCATTTACACATCTTAGTGGAAAGTTGGTGGAAAAGTAATTTTAACCTGATGAAAAAATATTTCATGTTTTTATTTCTCTGAGCTAAGAAGTACATTTCAATAGTTTTCTGGCTTGAAGACTACTTCAGATCAAATCTTCCTCTCCACAATGCAGTGCTGCCTTGAGACTTGATAATGTTGCATTACTTTCTATGAAAGTAAATAAATGCAAGTATTCTAATACGCAAGTCAGAATTTGCTTTACTATTTATATATCTGGACGATATGGGCTTTCTAGTAACAAAAAAAAATCTACAAAATGATAAGATAATAGAAATTACACTGTTGAGATAAAATTCTTACTGATCATGGAACAAATCTGAGTTGCACTGTCCCTTCTGATGGGGTGGCTGTGGGTGTTATGGCCTCTTCGTCACCTCCCTCAACCCTCGTGGTTTAAGACATTAAGACATTTAAGTCAGGTTGAAAGTGGTCTGACTTACTCCGAATGCTTGAGACAAAAGTTGTGAAAATGTGAGAGCTGTTCATGAGCCATTTGTCCATTCATTTCATACAGCTGGAGCAGACAATTGATTTTGATGACTGATAAGAAAAATACTCAAGTTGTAGGAAAGTGAGAACCTCTCTTTCCTTCACATGTTTAGTTTGCAAACTCCACCTTTTACAGCTCAGAGGATGTGAAACAGTTAAGAATTCAACTGCAATTAACCTTTGAGAGCTTTGTAATTCCTGTTTATGTCTTCTGGGGGAAAAAGAAAAGCTTTATGCATACCATTAATTGGATTTCGTTGCTTCTACTTAAAATTATAAAAACATATCTTTAATGTACAGTTTCATTTCATGTGCATTTTACAACTAACCTGCAATCTCCTGTAATAGTCATCTAAATGAAGTGGGAGTCTTAGGAACACAGAACACAACATACTGTAGTTTGGTGGGGGAGGAGAAAAATCACACTAGTAAAGGCACTCAATTCTTTGCTTTTTTTGGTTCTGCTTTTCAAGATTTGTGAATTTGACTTTCATCGCTATATACTAACAAAGATTAGGTGTAACAGAGGTAAGGCCTTGAAAACAAATTAATATTTTGATATACTACATTTATACAAAATATAGTTGCTTATATTGCATCTATTATAATACTGAAAATGGTCACTAATCTTTAAATGTGTTTGTCTTATAAGATCCCAGGAAGATGAGGAATTACAATGTAACCGTAGGAATGGAATGTTATTTCTGCATTAGACATTGAAAAGGGAGAATTGATCTGAAGAAATAGAGCACAATGTATTTATACTTTGTAACTTGTCCTTAGAAATAGCTGAAAAAATTGTAATACTGTATATGTTAGTAGCACATTTTAGAAATATAGTTGCTGAATTATGTAATTAATTCTTGCTTGCAAAACTGCAATAGTTTTTAAGTGTTCCAAATACTATAGATACAGTATTATGGAATAGAAAGCATGTTGTAGGGCTATTCTATTTGAATAAGAGACCCTCAGTAAGAGAAAAACAGACTTAACAAACATCAAAGAAGCCAGGGCCTCTACACAAGGCTGAATTGCCTTGCTCTGTGGGTAGGTTGGGATGCAAAGGCAGGCATCAAGATACTCCCTTCTATCCTCCTTCCAAGCTTATCTCTATGCAAGGATGAGCTGGTGTTCAGAAACAATGACCGAGTGTTGAATGAGCAAATGTGAGAAGTTAAATAATTGTGATATATGCTTAGCTAGCAGAAATTGCTGTTTATCCAGTATCAGTATGTTTAGTTGAGTGTCGAGAAGCTTGTGAACTTCAAGTGCTCAGCCAATGAGAAACCAGGGAGAAAGAAATAAGTGTCGAGTAATAGGGCATAAAAGACGTAACGCTGTTTTTTGTGCTCTCCTGCTTGCGAGAGGCCCACCATTGCAATTGCGGATTCAATCTGCTTTATCAGAGATACCATCCTGATAAATTATTATTTCCAACATAACTCAATTTAGGAGATGTGAGAAGCCAAAGTCCTATTGACACATCTCTCCCTTCCACTACTCCACACTCAGCGCTGTGCACGTCTTAGCTCCAGCAGTGGCAGGCCCCTCTTGGAGCTGCTGGAGCTGCCCTGCTCGGACATGGGATAGGGTTGGGCTCTGCTCGTGGAGGCCTCTCTGCAGCCTCTCTACTGCCAGAACCTCGCTACGTAAGCCCAATACAGGCATAGAAATTGTCTTTGACAAAATTCTTGGTAGATAATTTGTGAAAGGAACAAATTACAGGACAAGAGAAAGTTGCCTTATTGTGTAAATGTTTAGGAATATACTGAGAATAACCTAAATTGTCTTTGTTTTTCCTATAGGAGCAGCTGAATAGCTTGGTTGCTTGCAGAATTCCCTTGGTACTCAACTTTATCACTTTATTTCCTGTCTTCAGACCTCTCTGTAAGATCATTTGCTTACGGTGTGTACTGGAGGTAGAATCTAAAGGTTTCTGTCACATATGTAGTGTGAACACAAAGCATATGAGGGCATTTTTTTAAAAACAAACAAACAAGAAAAGTCTTGTGTGAAATAGGAAGATTCTTGACTGAAGTCAGTCAAGTCAGATGTTGACCTTTGGATTTGTTATACTGCCAATTATCTGACTGTTTCTTTTTTTCCCCTTCTGCTTGCTTGCCATTAGCAGCACAAACGTGTTGTCCTAAGTATTGTTTGCAATGTTGCTTCCATACACGGCTGGCAGAAATGCACGCGATTTTGCCCTTACTGTTAATATGAAAATATTCTATTGATATTCATGTATTTTGTGCTAGTGAAAAATCCAGACTTCTACAGAAGAAATGAATACACCTTTCTATGTTAACACTTATGAAGTAATAGATTTTTACGAACGATTATCTTAATGCTGCTTCATTAAGGGACATGCAAGCAATCTGATGTAGCTCTGTTCCTTCTATTTTTCTATAGAAAAAAAGAGAAGGTTTACTTAAAAGAAAAAAACACAGCAACTTCATTTGTACTAACACAAATGTTGTTTTTATTCTTTTGAAATGAACTTCAAAATGAGAAAGGCTACCAAATTCTGTAAGCTGCTTTCTGTACTGTATTATCCCAAACTATTTGCACACAATTGCTACTTTTTTGGGGGTACAATTTTCAGTGAGTTTACAAAGCATCTACAGTGAATCGTTCCCTTTTGAGTTTCAGATGGCATCCAAGCTTGGTAACAGAAGGTACAAGGGATTAATATTTCGCTGCAAAACAACAGTTTGAGCAGGTGGTACTTGATGCTATTACACATATAGGTCACTTGGGAGTGTGCATAATCACTGAACTGAATATTAATTAGGACAGCTTTCCCAGCCAATTTTTAAAAAGAATACTTTTTAAGAAAGGAAAAAATATATATTAAAAAAAAAAAAAACCTACTGAAGCCTGTAGCTTTAAAAACTAAGTTTTTATTGGAAAAGATTGCTACTTAAGTTTGGGATCAGTTTTTTTTTTTTTTTTTTTTTTTTTGGTGGACTAATTTTGTGATAAGGACCGTTGTAAACTTTGAGTATAATATGAAGCATAAGCTGATTTGTTTTTTTTTTTTTCCTTTTCTTTGAAGTATCTGTCTTGAATTCAGGCTGTCATGTTGGAATGTCTGACAAAAAAACACACTTGAACTTTTCAAGTTGTAGGTGTGTCAGAGAAAAACAATACTTTATGAACCTTTTGGCTTGAAATCTTGAAAAGAAATAGGGGATTGTTTTATTTGAATTTCAAGTCCTGAGCAAAGTGGAAGAGGGAAGCAGGCAACTTCATTGCACGATCTGCAGAACGCCACTTTCTTTGACTCAGTTTTCTGAACAGTCATGCTTTGAATAACTTTCCAGCTATTCAGGACTTTGTTTTAAAAGGTAAACATGCAAGATGCTTAACTACTATGATTACGAAGCCTTGTATTAATCTCTTCTTAACCATGGGTGTCTCTGCTGCAAGTTAAGTGCCCTGAGTTGCAGAAACCCACCAGATCCATCAGTAGAATTTCCTGAGGGTGTCACTATCTGTTGTCTCTGCAGTAGCCAAGGGCAGGCAGCTGGCACCAGTACACTGTATCAAGACATCTCTGTTGCACCAGTTAAAACTGTCTTTAGGAGCTGAGGTTTTTTATTTTTTTTCCCTAAGGCCCTTTGTTGGAGCCACAAACTCTCACTGTGATGAGCAGCAAGATTTTCCCTCTGTCCCAGGTAGTACTGAGATCATACATTCATCTGGTGAAGTGAGTGCTTGGAGACTCTGCTACTTCAGAAAACGAGACGTATTATTCAGAAAGTGGGCTTAGAAATTTAAGCGAGGGTTGTCCTGGGGAGGACAGGAGCCCATGGCTTGGATGGGACCTTTTAGTGAGGCTACTGCCCCGGCCATGCTTCTCTTTACCTCCTGGTATAGAGAAAAATCTTCTTTTGGGGGAGGCAGTTTTATCTTCCCTCCCTTTGCCTTTTGAGCTCAGGGATCTAGTCCTTTTCTCTATCTTTGTCTCCCCATCAGCTTTTAGCATTTCACTCTTTATTCTTTAATGTACTATGTCTTGTGCACATGTTTTCAGGCTGATTCCTTTACTTGTGCTGTGCACCACATGAACATTCAGATTAGCTGCCTTAATGACTTGCAGAATTTCAGACATGTCAGTAAGAAGCGGGGTACCTGAGGAGAAGCTTCATCTCTTTTCTCTTTAAAAGCGTTTTCTTTCTGAGGCCTATTAGCATCATAATGCTGTTCAGACTCGTTTCCATTGCATCTGGGATAAAGCATATTGCTTTGTTGACTACTGTGGAAGAGATTATGCATCTTTCCTATATAATTGTAGTAGTTCTTTCTGAGACTTGGAGTTTCCTCTTTGACATCTGTCAAGGAAATTCATATTTTATGTTTTTGGTATTAAAGTCCTGTGAATATGAGAATGCTTTGATTTGAAATATCTTAAAACATGAGGGAGGGATTTCCCTAGTTATTCAGTTCAAGAAGGAAGTTAGAAATTTTATTAAATATTTAAGTTAAAAATGAATATTTGACTTTGGTAGTGTGCTGGAAGATGTGTTTTTTATTTATTGCTTGCTGCTGTAAATGTTTTGCCACGTATGAGATAACCCAAGCTAAACACAGACTGTGGAATACAGATCTTGAGGAAGGAGAGGAAAAGCTGGGTAAAAAATAGAGTTTGAAACTGATTTTGAACTGGATCCTACCCAGATATAGAGAATGTGAGACAAAGTACTCGGTCAAACATACCTGTGATAAGAAGGTAGCACAGTGATACAGCAGCTGGGCAAAAGTTGAAATGTGTATTGATATTTCAGCATAGGTCTGGTTAGATAGGAACAATTTGGGAATGGAGTGCTGGGAGTATTGGTCTTCGAAGGAAGCATCAGTGTTAGCTGGTGCTTAGGAAAAAACATAGGTATTGCTGGATATGAAAAAGATGGAGATAAGGTGGCCAGATTAAGGAGAGCTGGAGGGGGAACTAAAAACTTGACTAGAAGATCTACGTATATCAAAAGAGTGAGATGAGCCTAGATAATCTAAGAGTTGATTGTGCAATTTTAACAAGAAACAAAAAACTGGAAGAAGTGAAATTTGGTGAGGGAAAAGCATGCAACTGATAAATTTGACAAAGTTCAGCGGGGGAGATTTGAACAATTCAAGAATTCATTTGCCAAAGAAGCGCATCTTCTCTCACAGCCTGGAATGACACTGCCCATTCTTGACTCTTTGTTAGCTAAAGTGTGAGAGTTTTCCTGTCAGCTCTTCCTAAAAGTCCTAAGAGCCACACTGGACAGAAGTCTGTATATTTTATAAGAATTTCAAACATTGTGACAAAGTGGGTACAAAGGTTATAGGATTTGTTTTGATCCTGAGAGTCAAACAGGGATGTTGCATGCAGTAAAAAAAAAAAAAAAAAAAAAAAAAAAAAAAAAAAATCATATATGAGAAAAATGTGGTGTTAATAAGCAAGTAGAATGTCTTGCAACAGAATTGTGTCTTCAGTTGTATGCTATACGCTAGTCCTTAATTACACTACCTCATGCAATTTTTTTTCTGAAGTATTTTTGCATTATTCAGTTTGTGAGATGGACAGGGCTTGCTTAATGAGCAGATGTTCACTATTTTGTACAACATGTGGCCTTAGGCCTTATTTTCCTGCGTTATGTTCAGATCTGTAATCTGAAGTAAAAAAAATTGTTCATTTCCTTGGGGGCTTTTCACAGTGCTCATCACTGTAATATCTGAATAGCTTCTCCTAAAATAATTAGTTTACCTTTGCAACACTCTTCGTCTGCTCAAGTTTTACAATTAAGCAGTAAAAGCAGAAGGAAATCAAGTATCTCCTCTATTTTCAGAGTGCCTATTCTGGATGCACTCTAAAAGTGAGCCCATGTGAACTTAATGAGGTTTAACAAGGCCATGTGCAATGTGCTGCAGTTGGGTTGGGGCAATCTGGAATATGAGTACAGACTCAAAGCCGTGTGGAGAAGGACTGGGGATGTCCTGGAGCTTGCAAGCTGTTAGGGAAGGGCAGGCTGACCTTTTACGTGGTCTGCTAGTGATAGGACAGGGAGAATGACATTAAACAAAAAGAAGGGAGATTAAGTTAGATGCTAGGAAGAAATCTTTTACTCGGAGAGCACTTGTACAAGCTGCCCAGAATGGTTGTGTACTCCATCTCTGGAGACAGTCAAGGCCAGGCTGGATGGGAACCCAGGCAGCCCGATCTAGTGGTTGGCAGCCCTGCCCACAGTGGGAAGGATTGGAACTTGATAATCTTTAAGGTCCACTCCAACTCGAGCTGTTCTATGGTGTGCACCCAATGAAGCACCTTCTGGGGAAAGGGATTGTAAATAATTTCATTAATTAATCTGCTTATTCTATGGGGGGACTAAACTTGGGTTAAGATGGATCTTTGCTTGGCTATTTTTAGTTTCATATTAGCTGTAGTTGTTGAGACTTTAATGGTTATATAATTGCATTTTTTTATTAATATGTTTATAAATGAAGGTAATAATCTAGAAATAAAGGAACAAGATAAGGGGTCCTCAGTCTTTTAGGTGGACTAAGAATTTGTAGATATTGTTTATATTGCAATGATTTCGTAATACCATTTATTATCAGTTTTTAATAATTTGTGTTCTGCTCACTCAAGTTTTGATATGAAGGAAAAATAAATGGAACTTGTCATTTTATCTCTGGAGCACTTCAGATTAAGGAATAATTGCAAATTATGAGTGTGAACAAAGAAGACTTTTTGGTGTCATATAACTATTGAGTAGAAGCCTTTATTAAAGAGGAAGCATTTGTTACAGAAATGCTTCTGTCATCGACAATTGTTTTCTTTTCTTTCAATTCAAAGAGAAATAAGAATGATGTTTATTACTGAAAGGTTAACTATCAAGCCACTGTCTATAAACAGATAATGATTATTTCTAACTGTAAGCATGATATGGATATTTACTTATGTTGTACCACCATGTGCAGAAAATGTTTCCATTTTTCCTGGTACCTGCTTCTTTTCTGTTTAATTTTTATTATTTCTTTAGAAATTAGAAATATACTGAACTACCACGAACTGCTAATAAATTTGGGCATTTTTTTATGGTCAAAGAAGAGGGAAGAGTATTTTGGAATATCTGCTTTGTTCTTGATAAGACAGTACCTTCCAGATTACACAGAGTTCATTAAGTGATAAATTCAAACTATGCTTTTGTGTTACAGTACCAATTCATTACTAACCCATCAATAAGTCATATTTGGAGGCATCCATAAAAGCATACAAAGCTAGATCTGAAATGAAAGCTTGAACATTTTATATAAACAGCAGTAGTTGTAGTAGTATGTCATGTATCTAATATGTGTGTAGTAGTTCAAGTTTGCTTGAAAAAACTTACTGTCTCCAATCAACTGGAGTCCAGAGTTCCTCCCCTCTTGTATTACTTGTGATCACCGAAAATGATAGCTCTCTTGGAACACTGCTCCAGTAGGACTCTGTAAAACCTCACATGTAAAACCTTCATGTAGAGGAATTAAAATTATATACCAGGTCAAATGATTAAGTAGAGAGTGAGCTGTATAACTTGCTCATACTCTTCCTAGACTATATTGTTTCACTTCCTAATTTGTTTTTGCTCCCTTCCTTTTTTTTTCCTTTCCTTTTCCAATTGCATTTTATACAGTGTGTGTCAGGCTGAACCAGAGGGAAAATTAGTGTCACAGTGGGTCTTCCTCGAAAGATCTGCTACTGTCAGGATGATCTAGGTCCCAAATTGCTCCTCCTTCAATCCTGAAAAGAATGCCATTTTTGTCCTTTGACTTGTTATTAGGAGTTTGGATGTTTTGGCATAAGCATAGTCTTTGTGTTTGTCCAAATCCCAGACAAGCTCCTCCTCCTGGAGGAAAAAATCATTAATTTTCTAATGGCTTTTGCAGTACAATTCTGTTTCTTCAGCAGTTTCACCAACTCTCTCCATTTCCCTGTTGCACAAACCTGTACTGATGTACTCCTCCCAGTGGCTGAACCTGACAAACCTTCTTTCAAATCACAAAGATTCTCTGAACTTTCTCTTGAGCAACCTTGAATTTTTTCCTTCTCTGAGCTGTTGTACATCCTATTGTAAAACATGAAATTTTGGCTAGATTTTGGGTTGCAGTTTGCAGTTAGTGGCAAACAGTGCTGTTTATTTGAATATCTTCTGAAAGAAGTACTTTCAGACTTTCTACATGCCAGATCTGTCACTGCTCAGAAAGCTGCTGATATGAAAACACTGGCACTAACACCATTACATCTGAGAGATTTTTGCTTGCTGATCTCTAATTAGTGAAACAGCTTTTAAGGTTGGTGACTGAGCTTATAGGAAGAAGTGAATGCGAAGAAAGTTTTGTTATTCATTCTGTGCTTGGATCTTATGAATTTCAACTTGGAACAGCATAAGGAAAGGGCAGGACAGGAAGAAAAGATGAGTGGTACCATATGGGTTACTGGAATAAAGAAGAGCAGTTGTGGGTGGGGAGCATTTTGCCTATTTAATAACAAAGGCACTGTATCTTGACAGTACATAAGGAACATGAAAATTGCAGTTTACATCCTGCTTTTTCTCTAACTGAAGCTGTCTTTTGAGTGACTGGATTTGACAAGGTCATGATCTGTCTGTCTTATGAGTTTGACTGATCTTAATGACCTGAAACAGGCAAGCAGAAACTGTTGCTGTCAGAAGGAAGTTATTCAGAGTACCAGAAAGAGTTAACAGCATCTAATATTTATGAATACAGTGGTGAAGTTGCTGACATGACATAAAAATGTGCAGTGCATTACTTGAGTGGAACGTGGCATGGCTGCTGCACCTTGTAGTTTGTTCTTGCTGTGCATTTCTAATTTGAGGCCAAGTGAACAAAATCCACTGGTTCTTTTTGTGATTACCTGCATTATGTGCACATGTGAGAAATATTTGCTCTTTCATTTAAGATGCCAAACAGATTCCATTGGCACATTAGTTGCGTTTTTTCAAATGCTGGAAGAACAGTGAAATAGTGGTCATAGTAATGATTTTATAAAAAGGAGGGGGGTATTTTTGCTCTCTTGTATCTGTGCTACAGAAGTTGCTGGCAGTCATCTGTAACCAGTACATCTGGAGGTGATGCTTTCTGTTGAAACACTGAGGAAATACAAACAGTGCTGGAAGCTCCTAGGAGAGATGCTCTTTGTCTCTGCTTTTGTATTTTTAAGCATGGTCAGCTTTGGATGCTGCACTTTATAAATTACAGGACAGAGAAGATCAGGTTTTGAAATTGAGATATTTACAATCTCACAGTATGGTGATATATATATATATTTACAAAGCAATTATGAAATTCACTAAATTTCATTCTGTGTTATTTGAAAATGCTAATATTAAGTAAATGTTTTCACTGTAGGTATTGTACAGATGTTTTATAACTGTGATCTAGTGGTGCTATTATATTCTTAATTATTTACTGTTTAAATTATGCCTTTTCCCATGCTGTTCAGTCGTTTATTTACAATTAGTTCAGTGCGAAGATTTGGATTTTGCTTTGTGATCTTATGTCTGCAGTTCTGGAAGTAACCACTGGATGGAACCATTTCATTTTACATAGTATAGAATTGAAAAACCTTTCTGTGTGTGATTGAAATACGTTCCTAAAGTAAAAAGCTTTTATTAATGGTGCCATTAGTGTCTGATTTTAAAAATGTTAAAAAATAAAAAAAATCTGAAGCAGAGAAATTTGTTTGCATGTAACTTAGTTCTGTCAATTTAGAAACTATCAAGAAGAGGATATTTTTTCTCTCGCAATCTGTAGTTCAATTATTTTATTTGGAACAATCAGATTTGAAAAACAGACCTGAAATTTCATGTAAGTCATGAGGCCATATGAGAAAGATACATTATGCAGTGACATTATCCAACAGATTATGCAACCAGAAGTTTAAGATTTAATGTTCCTTGGTAAAAAAAAAAAAAAAAAAAAAAAACAAACCAAAAACAAAACAAACAAAAAAAACAACAGAAACCTCTCAGTGTGGGAGATATTAGGCTGGAGGCTTTTAAGAATTCATGTTTCAATTACTCTAATTAATTAAAAAGAAAAAGAAATTCAGTAATTAAGGCAGAAAATGTTCTGTGTTTTTTTTCTTTCAAAATTAAGTTCAGAGTAAATCCAGGAGTATGGCTATGGGCTTTTTTCCTCTCAGTTTAAGTGGTTGGATGTGGTGCTTGCTGTCATAACACTGCACTATGTGCGGGACCTCTGGAGATGAACATGTAAGTCTCTCTGCATTTTAACTTAAAGAACTAGCTACTGTATCTGGAAACTTCAAAGGATCATGCCCTTTTTCGTAGATCCATTTCAAATTAATTCAGTAACAGCTTAAGAAAACAAAGTCGTGCCCTTGGAGATGTTTGTGTTACTGTTATTGAAGTAGATTTTGTGATGGACGGTACACAAAAATGAAGCAGTAGGTGACCATAGTGAGGTGCCCTGATGTGGGGTTGCCAGGCCCTCTCAGCAACTGAGGCAGGACCGAGGTGTGGGATGCCCTATGACTGGGCTGTAGCAGGCCCCAATATGAGGCTGTGGAGTGGTCCAGGCTCCCAGACCCAAGTTTCCCTCTCACCATAGGTCCTGGGCAACTGCTCTCAGTCCAGTTATTCATACCTGGTGATAGGCATAACTTTTATATAACGTTTATTGAGCAGTGGCTGATACTCAGGAAGAAGCATTACTAGACAGGATTTAGCCTGTCAGAAAATAAAAGGTCACTACTCTACTCATGCCAGATGGCCTCTGCTTCCTCAGTAGAAAACAGCACAGTCTTTCTCCTCTCTTTTTAGGTCCAAATTGCCCTCCTGATTATGAGTACCACAGTTATTCAGATGTGAAAGCAAATGATGAAGTATAAACCTGAGCTTGTTGTTTTACCTCTCTTCAAGTCTCTGCAGCAGCTTCTGCAGAACAAAATTCTCTCAGCTTCTCCTAAGCTCATCCTTGCTTTAGCTACAGGTTAACATGTTCTCCATGTTAACAACCCCTTGCCCTCAAACGAACTAGTTGGTTAAAACGCGGCAGAAAATGACAATCCTTAGTATGGAGGATTCTTATAGTGTAAGTCATTACAATTATATATGCATATCAGAATGAGTTAGGTATCTCACAACAGCCTTAGAACAGCTTGACCACCCAAGCACATTTTGGGATTGTGAGGCTGGCATCCCTGCTTTGAAATGAAGCATGCAGTGGGCTACTGGATATGTTGTTTCTCCTTTCATGATACTTTAAAAAAAAAAAAAAAAAAGTTTTGAGTGACACCAGATCAATTTTATAGTTCTTGCATACTCTTGCATACCAAGAATCTGTGTTGTGTGAATTGATTTGGTGTTTTTTTGTTGTTGTTTGTTCTTTTATCTGTTGCTTTCTTTTGAAAATCTTTAGGGCTTCACTGTAAATACTTCGAAGATCTTTGCTGCTGGAGGAGGGTGGGGTGAGAGCTAAAATATATGCTTCATGATCCAACCTGTCAGTCATCTGTCACTTGCTCAGGGTTTCTCATTTGGAGACAGGGGAAGAAGGTTATCTTTCAGTGTATGCATTGGCAACTTTGTCTGCATGCTTTGTATTTTGTGGATGTTATGCTTTGTGTAGTAATGTGACCTGTAGTTCTCAGACTGTATCTCCCCAGGTAAATGACTGCCATGGACTGATGAACAAGGACATTTCAGTAACGTCTTCCAAAGTTAAACTGACAGGTTAAAGTCTTTCTGTGCATTTACTGTCGCAAAACACCCAGAGAGCATGCAGGAGGGTCAAACAATGGCTGAAAATGAATTAAGCCCAGTGGAAGTCTGTATAAGCCTACAAATTTTGGGGAAAGAGAAGACTTTCTTAGAATTTATTTTCTTATGAGTATTTAATGGTTATAGATCTATGTATTAAAATTATTTTGTCATGGTGTTAATGAGGGAGGAAAAAAGTCTTGCACCTCTCCCTCTACCCTCAACTTGATTGTAGTCTTGAGTACACAAGTAACTCAGAAGACAGTTCTGAAAGAGATGTGGACTTTTTTTTTTTTAAAGGCCTAAGAGAAGAGAGTGTGGGAATTGTGGTTTTGGCCAATTTATTTGCATTAGGTGTAGAGCATAAAATTCTGTATTGGGCAATTTGAGAATAGTCTACATCAGTTTCTAAATATTATGAAAATCTGGTTAATATTCTGAAACAGAAATGTGAATGCTCTAGTTTCCTCCCTTCATTTTTGCTCAAATCAGTACTGCAGAAACATTAGATTCTGTTGCAATTTGCTCTCCATCCTCTCAGTAAGGGACCACTTCCCTACAGAAACGGGTCCCTGAAGCATAATGGCTAAGGTTGCCGTAAACCAAAGCAATAAGCATAAAGTCCAGAATATGAACATGAATGGTGTTTTCAGCTTCCCTTGAAACTGAACATGTTCTGACCTTTAGCTGAAGGTGAGTTCTGACGGTGGAGTTGTTTAATCCATCAGATATGCTGACTATTTGACAAAAAGTGTATAAAACATAGCTATTTGACATTTTCTTACAGAAAAGAAACCTTAAAAGCTTCTTGAAAAAAAAATCACATGGATTTCTATAATAACACAATGAAATTGGAAGGTCAAATTTGTTGATTTACATACTGTCGTAATCCAATACATGTGTGCAGTAACAGCAAGCAAAGCTAATTTTCAACTTTCTCAAAGTACATTTTATTACAAGATACTTAGGAAACTAACAGACTAACAAGATGTACTTTTTGAGTATTTTTATATATTTTGTCTGAAAACAGTAAAAGTATTTCTAATACATAGTACTCATAAAAACAATTACAGCGTGCTATAAAAGCACGATTTATTTTACACTTGGTAAAACAGGATGCAGTTGAGTAACACTAAATAAAATCTAATGCAGTGAATTTGGCAGAGTACTAACTGTACATTTAGATGATTGCGCTATTAACCTCTTCCATATACCCTCTCTAGTTTGAGGGCTACTTTTTATTACAGTAATAAGTGGTAAGGACTGCTGTTAGCATTATGAGTTAAGTAGCAGCCCCCTAATTCGATTTTCTAATTCAAGTTGTTAACGAGAATGACCTATATAGTCTTTAAGGTAAAATTAATCTTGGTTCAGAGAGCCAGCATCTATGCCTTCCCCGAAGTCCTGCTTAAGCCTTATTTTAGTGTTTTATTTAGTAGACTTTATACAACAATTATGCTCAGATTACAGTATTATATTTTTTTCTCTGGTTTTTTTTTTTTTGAAGTGCAGCTCATTCCTTAGAAATAGTTATTCAGAAAGTATGGTTCAGTGGTCACAGGAAAGATGATGCTGAAACTGTGTTTAGCATGGAACTTCAACTGTGTTCTATCAGATGTGCTCCAAGATGTATTTTTTAATTAGGTAGTAATAAGTTATGCAGTAAGTCATTTTTGCGTTCTAAATATGTTTTTATAAAAATGACACAATGAGTTTGTTGTTTTTTTTTTTTGATAAAATTTTTAGAAAACTTCATAATAAGCTTTAGTATATCAATAGTGGTAGAATTATCAAAACAAACTGTAAGTTTTGTGAAATGTCTCATAAAAGAGAGCCATGTTTTTCCAAAGAAAAGTTTCTGCTTTAATTCTGACTAAAACTCACAGAACTTGCTAAGAAAGATTTTGAGTGATACCAAAACCCAGAAAATCTTTCATAAAATTTATACCATGTGATATATGTGCCAAAGAATCCATTTCTCTCTCAAGGATTGCCTCTTGCACTGGTTTTCCAAGAAAAATAGGGTGAATTGCCACTAAAGAGTAAATGAATACTTATTGTTATCCAGACAAAAAAGAAAGTGAACACAAGAGAAATCATTTTATAAACCCATTGAAAGCTAGAGAGCATTCTGCTGTAAGCTGAAGTATGCATTTCCTTCATGTGAGTACAAATTATGAATCTAAATATTTGTAATGGTTTTATGATTTTTTTGGTTATTGGTCTTGAATTACATATTTATTTTTGAAACACTTTTTTTTTTTTTCCCTTTTGATATCTCTTCATTTTGATTCAGGAATAGCCTTTTTCTTTGTTGGGTCAAGTCTCAACATCTATGTCTAATGAATTTCAGTCACTTCTTTTTCCCCTAAAGGTACTTAAAGACTGTTACTTCTTTATGAGAGCTGTAGAATCCAGTATTTTGTTTCTCTTTATGTTTAATTCTGTGGGCAGTGAAGCTAATTAAGTGTATTTTTGTCTGTGTTTTATTTTGAGATTGGGTAATGTGTTATTTAGCAAGACGCAAAGCAAGATGGAAAGGTTTTCTTTAGGAAGCAAATTCACAACAGTTCCTGCTAATGTGGATTCTCTTGTATCTAATATGGGTCACCAGAACACTTCCTTCAGTGAAATTGCTAGTGGAGACCTTCTACGTAGATACCTACTTTCACGAGTACTTATTTTTATTAAACTACATAGAGCTACATGGTTTTTAGCCTTCTAGTGCTGCACAGAGTTTTGTTTTTGTCTGATTGTTTATTTTTTAAGGTTGCTCGAAGGCTGAAGAATTGGAGGTGGGGATAGACCACTTGGTAAATCTGTGCCATGTCTGTATCACAGTCTTGCAAAGTATGTGAATCCTATTTCTTGTTCCCTCAGGAATCCAGAATAAAAACGATTCCCTTCTGTTAGGTAGATGTGCACAGTGAAGGAACATGACATTCTTAAACACTTTAAATGACTTCCACCTCTTGTGGGTATAACCGGAGGGAACTGAGAGTGCCCTGGGAATCAAATCACCTACCTGGTGGTGTAGGTTAGTTACATCCTCAATCATCACTATCTTGTCTTTATCTTTTGGATAATTAGATTTACTGTTATTTTATTTGTTTTCTATTACTGGAGTCTAAAACAGTTTCAATATTGATATATATTCTGCATTTTTCATGTAAATTCTCAGCTTTTTTTTTTTCTTAGCATAGTTTAATGTTAGGGCTCCTTTATTATTATTATTGTCCAATCTGTAGGAATTCAGTTCATTTGAGATAATAAATTTTTAAAACCTAGGTCTAGTTGTTCTGTGGTCATAAACATATTCTGTGGTCTATTTAAAGAGCATCTGGATGTAGCTCTGCCTCACTGCACAGGGCAATCTCAGAGGTAATGCCAAGAGAGCGTGGTAGGAAAAATGCTTCAGGGAGAAGTATTATCCTGGGAACTTCTCTGGTATGTGGCAAAGTCTGAATAAATATACGTGAATTCTAACGACATATTTCAGATAGATTAACCTTAGACTATGAGACCGAAGGTTATATTTTGCTGTCACATCTCTTCTGTGTTTTGGCAATCAGGACAGTTGCCAAACAGGACAGTTACCTGTTGGCCTTCAAAGGATAGATCTTCTGGGAATGTGTTTGGAAGAGCCAAACAAAGCAGAGAAAGGGAAGGACCTTTTAAGAATGTGAGTGCCTTTCCTTTCTCTAGCCATTACATAGTCCAAATTTTGCTAAAGAGAAAACTTGAAACATTCTAAACCACTTCAGCATGTTTACGTGCATCACTGCAAATTGCATGTTTCAGAATTGGTTTGAAGTACATCCAAACTCCTAAGTAAAAGAATCAGTACCTGTGCAAAGACAAAACTGCAGAATGCAGTCAAGATTCAGATTAATTGTTTCACTGGATATATAAGAAATGTATTTCATTGTAGCACTGCTCACTGCTCTTTCCAAGTGCACAGAGCCTGAAAAAAGGTAAGCTGTAAAAGGTCTGAGCTTTTGAAGGCAAGGACACTGGATAACAACACAGAACTAAATCCAAATTCCAAATGCATAATTTAATCTTAGAAATTCATTTTAGGAAAATGTGGTGTAGGCTAATCCTGAATGCAGTCATAGGTCGCGTGAGACTGTTCTGACATTTAGAATGGTCCTCAGCACATCAGGCTTTCAGGGTGACATTTAGATGGAACTCCTTAGAAATATATCATGTTCTCTGGAAAGTGCTGCAGAGTAGAACAGATTTATAGAGCTGGAAGCCTATTATGCACAACTGTAGATCACTGCTGTCTACCAATAATACTAGATTTTTGCTAGTATTCACCAAGTGTCTTTTGTCTTTCTCCTTTCCTTGTTGGAAGAAACAGTTCAATTTGATAGTGTTCTTTTAAAATATTTTTTTATCTGGGAATGAAGAAGTTCTATCCTTGATCTAATCACCTGCTCAATCTACCAGCTGCTTTTCCTTTAATTGATTTTTCCATTTTGCTGTAGGTTTTATGTTTATTTCAAAGTTCAATCAGATCAACATGTTGTAAATACATTACAATGTATACAGTATTGTGTGGAATACAATACAATAAGCTATGTTCTGGATAGAACATCTACCATATGCCAGCATACTGCATAGATGCAATTACAAAAATGAAATAAATCACGGAAAATGTAATTTCCAGAATGCAGTGTTATTATGTGGAATACACTGTTGCTCTGATACAGAGGTACAATTCAGAGAGTAGAATAAACTTTTTTTTTAGGGGAAGGAAGCTAAAATGACTGCAATTATGTGTTATTTCAAAGTTTGTGAAATGACTATTATAAAAATAATAGTGTTCTGTGAATTACTTTGTATCTCCATTACAGATGATGCAAGGTATTTTCTAGAATTCTCTAGCCATAGTGTTTTGAAAAAATCTAACTTTTTTTTTTTTTTTTAAATTGACAAATGCTAAGCACATCTTACTAGGCTCTGTGTTATGCCTCTTGATCCAAACTCAGTTATGTTGCCAGTAGATTATCTGGGTTGTAAGCCCACATCTCTGAAGACATTTCTCATGCAAACGTTTTTTCCCTGCATATCTGATTCAGCTGAATGGAGAAGTTTGTCCCTCTGATAATTTGGATTCAACAACTGACATAGCTGTTCTTACATGATAGTCACTATTCATTAGTGGTTTGATAAGGGTGTCTGTTACATATCACTGGGAAGAGCTGATAATAGTGGTGGAAATAATGAATGTCATATCTGAATGATACAATAAATGGATTCTTAGGCCATATCTGTTTGAGTTTTGCAATACTATTTACTATTAGTAATACTTTTACAATTACTATTTATAATGACATCAAAGAAAAACTGCAATAGAAATTTTAAATCTATGAAGTTATGACAGGAATGTGGTGTGTATGATTTTTGTGGGTTTTTTTTTTTTTGGCTAATAAGTTCACAGTTGGTCTTATTAGTCTACCAACACATCACCTACTTTTTCTGTTTTCATTTCTATATTAATATTGCTGATATATTCTACTTCCAGAGAAGTATATTCTACTTCTAGAGAGTTATATTCTTTTTTTTTTTTTTTTCCTTTCCCATGGCCTGGTGTAACTGAAGTTACAGCTTAGTAAAGATTAGGGTCAGTTCGTCTTCATGATGACTGGGGCATTAGTCTTTTCCAACCTGGGTGATTCAATGATATTTAAAAACTTACAGTAGATGAAAATGCATGAAAGGAGATCGTCACTTAGCTGATTTCAGCTAAGAAGAAATATGGTAATGCTTTCACAGTATTAACATTACCTCTTCTGAGAACTTTTTTGAGAAGTCTGCCACGTTCTTTCTATGCCAATTTCTTGAGATTGTGAATTCTTGATGTTGCAAAATGCAAGGAGCTCAGCTGATCTAGCTTTGCAGGTGACATTAGATATTTTTTGTATTAGTGAAAAAAAAGATAAGTATGGGACATAATGTCGCTATTTCATTAATAGCCTCGATCCTGATAAAGAGATTTACAAATGAAACACAGAGGCTTGTCACTTAACTGTAGAACATGTGAAGATAGAACCTCCATAGAATATTCATGAAGAATTTCATTCGGCCGGTAATAATAATTAATTCTTCAGTTTACCATGCAGGCAGAAAACTTTAAAATCATGAGATGAAGCCAGTCTGAAATTAATGTGCTTGTTTACAGTAAGTGAATATCATCTATCCTATCCACATACCCCCCCAAAATGCATAGTCCTAACACTGTGGTATATTAATAAAAAATATCAGAGAAGAACAAAGGAAATGGAAGTGGATGAAGATGGGGCTGATTTTTTTTCTCAACTAGGAGAAAATGAGGTCTTTAGAGCCCTTATGCAGGATGTACAATACAGGTTCAGTAGTCTACTTGTTCGTCTCTTCCCACCTTGCAGGTGAATGTCCTGACTCCTAGCTGAAAGGTAAGGGTTGCTTCTGCTTTTCTAGGGGAAACACTGTGTTTCTACACCTAAGAGGTCTGTGTTTGCTGTCATAATATGCAGTTTCTAAATGATTCCATATTATGAATGCTACGAAACTAAAAGTGAAAAATAAAATAATTGAATTCAGTTTTGTGCTGATCTAGATTAGATCAGATTAGATCTTTAGTGGTCTAGAGGGTAGATAGGGTAGTGTGGGCTTTATTTATCCTTGTTACCTATATGCCTCTATTGGAGTGAAATTTGGATGTTGGTTTGTGTGTGATTCTCCACGTATTCTTCCTGTTTTAATCAAGCATCTCAACAGTTGGAAACACTTAAGTATCTCAATATTAGAATTTGCAAGATAGTCTGTAATAACAGTAAATAACTTCATGGGAACCTAGTATAAAGATACGTTAATTGAGTCATTTTTTGCCTAACAAAATAATGACTAGATATAACTCTTAAACTTAGCAAGAAGATGCATTTGTTTTTGCTATGTATTATACAATTAGACGAAGTTAGAGGTTATGCTTCTTTTTAATTTCTTTTGGAATGGCTGAAAATAAGACTGAATTAATTTCCCCTGCATATTGAAAAGGAAAGGGAAAGAAGCATGAGTATAGGGAGTTCATGGTCATAAGTATGCAACAGGGAATTTTACTGTTTTAATGAGTGGAAGAAATTCTAGAGTTTTGTTTCTCTTGCCAGTTTAAGAGGCTGTAGCCACAAATTCTGTGTTTTGTAGAGAGAGCTGGCTTTGGTAGTTTCTCTTGTTTTTGCAAAGACTTGCTTTGCAAGCAGGTGTCCCACTTGGGCTCTG
The DNA here is from genome assembly GCA_037305975.1 of Chrysolophus pictus. Lineage (NCBI taxonomy): Eukaryota > Metazoa > Chordata > Aves > Galliformes > Phasianidae > Chrysolophus > Chrysolophus pictus. The sequence goes on from CM074576.1 coordinate 98,010,241, forward strand.
TGTCACGCACTGGCCACGCGGGTACAGCGTGCAATGGAACAAATCTTCTAGCTTCTGGGGAGAATGAAAGCAGGAGAGAGGCTGCAATGGGCGTGAGAGGAAAATGCACTTAGAAGCAGGAGATGCCCTGCTGGCACTGCCTATCAAATCTACCACCAGCGTGTTCCTTCTCTCCTTTTCAGCGGTTTGCGATCTCTCAAGGGTCAATAGTGCACTTGCTTAGGAAGTTTCTGCTTGGTGCTTACTGGGATTATCTAAAATGTATGCCTGAGTATGATGAATAGAACTTGTAACCCTCTGCTAGTATGAGTGCACAGTTTGCTTGCCTCTGCTCCTGAGACATCCTGTTTCTCAGATTCAAATGCACCCTGAAACAAACTGGTCTTTAGAAAAATAGATGAGCTAGTGAACTTCATGCTAGAGGTCTTTCTGTGGATAATTTCTTGTGCTGAAGGTTCAGGATGTTGCAACACTTAGTAAATAAATGAAAAGCACTTGATTGAAGTCAGCATTTAATATCTATATATAACTATATGTAACAGGGAGGGACCTTCTGCCAGGGAGTGCAGCAACAGGGCAAGGGGTAACAACTTTAAACCAAATGAAGGTACATTTATAGTAGATGTAGGAAAGAAATTCTTCACTCGGAGGCATTGAGGCATTGGCACAGGCTGCCCAGAGAAGCTGTGGATGCTCCACCCCTGAAAGTCTTCAAGGCCAGGTTGGATGGGACCCTAGGCAGCTTGATCCACTGGGAGATGAACCAGCCCATGGCCACAGGGTTGGAACTGGGTGATCTTTTAAGGCCCTTTTCAACCCAAGCCATACTATGTATGGTTCCAGGATAATTAAATGTCTATTCTGAAACTAGAAATTTCCACCTGAAATTAGTAAGTACTTTGTTTTCTAGATTCTTAAATTATCATTTGTTGCTTTTAAGTTTTTTAATGTTTCTCCTAAAATGGAGAAGGAATGTGAATAAAGAGTCCTCCTTTGCCTTAAATGACCACAGGGAGACTGTATTGCTCTCTACAATCACCTGAAGGGAGACTGTGGAGAGGTGGGTGTGGGACTGTTCTCCCACATAGCTAGCAGTAGGACTAGAGGGAATGGCCTCAAGTTGACATGGGAGATTCATGTTTAGATGTTAGGAAATACTGCTTCTCTGAGACAGTGGTCAGGCACTGGAATGGTCTGCCCAGGAAGGTGATGGAGTCACTGATCCTGGAGGTATTCAAGAAACATTTAGGTATTGTACTGAGGAATGTGGTTTTGTGGGAACCATTCGTGATAGGTGGATGGTTGGGTTGGATGATGTTATAGAATCCCCAAGGTTGGAAAAAAACCCTCTGATTCCATAACCCAAACTGAAGAGTTATTGAGCTGTTAAAAGCATTGAGGACAGAGCTGGCTGGCAGTTAACTGTGATACATGAAAACATTCAGCAGTTTTACCATGACAAATCAATAGGACAGAAATGATAATTTGTCTTAGTATCATTTTATAACTAACTTGTGCTTTTGTTTTGAATACTTATTTTTTTTTAATAATAGTTCTTGGTGCCAAAATGTTCCTAACATGGAGGGTGTACATCTAGCACTTGTTAAAATATTGCAATGTTCTTACAAATGTGTATGCTATGTTTCATTCTGGATCTGGATCTGGAAACTGGATCACGAAGGATATTATAATTTGCTGTTGTTATGATTAAATCAAACAAAGATGTGTGACATTCACTGAATTTAAGACTTATTTATTAATCTATGAATGGACTGTAGTTTGTTTTTCAAAAGGAACTCAATTTGGAAGAATTCACTCTGTAATTCACATGTCTTGCTTTCTGCTCTTTCAGTGGATGACTTAATTTTACTGAGTAGGAACAGATTCTGAATGAATCACTAGAAATTTGAACTCTCCTAGGAGACAGAAGGAGAACATTTAATAATGAAAAATTTAGTGCTTAGGCTGAATAACGGTGAGACCTGCTAAATCATTTTTTTTTTTCCATTTATAAAATAGACAAACTCAATCTGCCTTAATTGCTCATGTAAAACTAGGGGACAGCAGGGAGAATTGACAATTGTGTATCAGAACAATAAATATGAATTTATTACTAACCTTATCTGCAGCAAGTAATTGCATGTTTGTCTGTGTATACATCTACAAAAAGAGTAAATAGTCCAGTAAAGCTGCTCCTACCATTGTAATCTAATACGATACATATGAACATATGGTGTAAAATCCTTTCCAGAATTTTGTCATCCTTTTCTACATTTTTCCATTGTTTGATTCCCGTCAATTATTATTATTTTTATTTGTGTTGGAGTAGAATAGCAGTTATTAACTTTTCCATAGATTGGCTTTATCTGGCAGAAGAAAATTAAAGAATGATGGTAATACAAAAACACTTTAATAAAACCTGCCTAAATTAATTGAAACCCATTAAATTAAAAAGGAAATAGCCCAAATAAATCTGTAAATATCGGTCTGCCCAATCTTGCTGAGCTTTCATATATTTAAATTTCATTCTAAATGGCATCCAGACAAAATTGGTATCCATTACTCAAGAGTAAAGTATTGTCTAATACTTTCTGTTACGTTTGCAATGTATAATAGCTCCAAATAGAGATTTAGACTTTGTGCTAGAGGAATCCTAGATTTGCATATATTGATGTTTCCTTTTAAGGTGGTGAAAGCCACTGCAGATATCACAATTTATCTCTTGCCTTTAACGCAAATGTGACATGATCTCATTAAATTTCTGCCATGAGGCTTTATTGCTTTAATAATTTGTTGCAATATTTATAGAATACTATGATGAATCGCATAGAATTGAGGATATTACCCAATAAATAACATGACAGAGCAATAAATCAATCATGTTAAAAAAAATGGTAAAATGGTATCATATAAAATTCTAGATCCAAGCGTAATGAGAGAACCACTGAAAAGGGAAGTTTATTAACATGTAATCTTTCTTGGTAAACTGATAAGTTTGGGTCTTGATCAAAATGCCTTAATGTATAGTCTGGTAGCTTCTTAGTATTATCAGGACTTCTTAGGACACTTAGGACTTCTTAGTAAAGAATTATCAGGAATTCTAATAAGCAAGTTTTCTTTCATGAAAATTGATTCTACTTGAAAAGCCATTAAAAATAGTTTGATTTTTTTTAAGATTGTCTTACACGTTTGCTCTATCTGTCCAGTACCGATTTTTGTGTAATATTTATCATTGAACAGTAATTTTAAAGATGAATTATTCTGTAAGAGCTTGAAAGAAAAAATGTTGCTTAATGCAAAATCTGCATCTATACAATTCATACTCCAGTTAATATCCTGAATCGTTACAACTGAGTTAAAAAATCATATGTTTTCATGCCAAAATCTTTGATGTCCTTTTGTTCTGTGTAATATAATCAGACATGGGGAGCATATTCAACTAGATGAAGGCATCAGAATGTCTTGGGTGAGTGTCTGGCATTAATCCATTTTATTTACTGGCATTATACTGTACACTTGTCACTGTGTTTAGGATTGGAGCCTAGAATTTCCTTACATCCACTGAGGGACTTCTTTTTCTTTAGCCCTTATTTGGCTTCTCTGGGGGATAAATTAATTGTTATTCCGGGATATAAATGCAGTGAGGTTAGAAAGTGTATATAGAAGTATGGAAGGAACTGTATATACAGTATGCTTCAGGGTTCAATTTCTTCCAAGGCTACAACAAACCCTAGGGCTTACTGCAATGGGAGTTGGGATACTGTAGACAAAAGGTGCATAGAGAAATAATGCAAATCTTGCAAAACTTTATCTTACAATGTTACTGTATGGCGTAGTATTAATCAAGGAGTTTAACTTGCTGATTGTTCCCTCTCCGCACTGTAAGAAAATATGTACATAACATGAAACATGAGAAGAAAAAAAAATCATAAAAATGAATGGTTTACATGATATTTCAGAGTAACTGTGTGAGTTCTCTCTACACATTGATATAAATAAGAATTATACCCATAAATTGTGAAGGGGTCTTCTGAAAATCTAATCCAGACTGTCAAAGCTAACAGCATTTTATAAATCTAACAATCTCTTTCAAAAAATTAAATAAATAAACCCTCTGACTTAAATGCATTTACCCTTGAGGAATCCTAGAGTATTACTTTAAGTGATTAAGTAATGGGAATAGAGCTTAATCTTCTACAGCTTGTCTAAAAGTAAAGATCAAAAACAGTGAGCAAGTTTGCCAGTTCTGCTGCTCTTTTGAGACTAGGAAATGAAAACAGGTTGCCATAAACTTAGATTTGTAGTCCTGCCCTGAACAAATATGGTCATAAATATATGGGAAGCTGAAGAAGAGAACAATCTGTCATATCTTTAGAGAAAACTATTATCATCTTAAAGAACTAATTTATCAGTTTACAAGTGTTCTATTAGCACAGTGAGATTAGCAGCTGGAGAACACTAGATGGCACTTCTCTTAAGAAGTTGTTCAATTTGAGCATTTGTATCTGTTGAAGATGCAGTGTGTGGACAGACTGTGCCATGTGCTTCCATGGCTCCAAACCCACTTCAGAGCCCTGCATCCTCAACATTTTGAAAATAGCCCTCCTACCCATAGGAATTGATATTCTTCTTGGTGCTGGTGACAGTAGGCCTTCTCACAGGATTGCTGCTTTCTGAAACTGTGTAATTAAGTTGATCTCATACCTGAAGCAAAGTGAAATATAAAATCAGGTCTCTGGATTCAGTCTGGCATTAAGTGATGGAATGCTTGCTACAGGATCCACTTCTTCTTTTTTTTTTTTTGCTAACATATTTTATATTTTGCAGTTTCATCCATTTGTTTGTAACTTTTTGCATCTGAATTTGCTACTTACTTTTTATGGATGTTAGGCATGTTTTTCTTCATTGCTTTGGAAAACCATCTCTGTCTAGATAGCTCCAGGTTTTTATTTCTGTAAGGGATGGTGCTTCACCAATGTATGGCCACTCATTGTCAGTTGCCTGCCTGACCCCTTTCTGACCATCCCACGTGCACTCCTGTGCAGATTCATGTGTCTCACAATTCAAGGCCTCTGCTGTTGTGCCAGTGCTGTGTTTCTCTAGGCTCCTTCCTTGCGTTAATTACAAATATCTCTGTGCACAGTATCTGCTTTCAACTAATACCAGTATAAATCTGTTTGCTTGTTTGTTTTTTTTTTAACTATGCACTGAGAAGCAAAAGTAGAACAAAGTATCTGTAGCAAGCTGGAGGAGAGAAATTGCTATTTATATCTATTTCAAGTGAAAACAAATCTCCAGGTGGGTCAAGTTTAAATGATGCAAGCTGTGGTACTGAGCTCTGGAACACATTACAAGATCTGTAGCTTGTTAATGGCAGTAGTAATACTGTGTTTTGGGGATGCCCATACTGGGCATTTATGGGATTTCAAGGTTACTTGGCCAGAAGTACTTTATGGTTTTCTGTGCTATTTATTGCATGTACGCTAAAACATGTTTAGAAAATTGCTAAAAGCAGGTGAGTCTTGCAAGAAAGCTTATATCGGGATGTGTTTGTGGTTAGTTATGCCCTTATGTTGATGTCTAAACGTCCCGCTGTTCATTGTTTTGTGCAGAGAGCTCACTAAACTTACAAATCAGACTTGCCCTGGTTTCAAAGAATACAGTGCTAGCTCAAGCGGTTTGTGCTGTGTTCATATAACTGAAAAATGGGAAAAGTGCATGCTAGTGGAGAACCATAGAATCATTAAAGTTGGAAAGAACCTCTAAGATCATCTAATCTGACCATCCATCTACCACCACTATTGCCCACTAAACCATGTCCCTCAGTACCAAATCTACGTGTTTCTTGAACGCCTCCAGGGAGGGGCCTCCACCACTTCTATGGGGAGCCTGTGCCACTGCCTGAACTCATTCTAAGAAATTTATCCTGTTATTCAAGCTGAATCTCTTCTGATGCAAATTAAGGCCATTCCCTCTAGTCCTATCACTATTACCTGGGAGAAGAGGCCGATCCTCGCCTCAACACAACCTCCTCACAACCAACCTGTAGAGAGCAGTAAGGTCTCCTCTGAGCCTCTTCTTCTCCACCCTAAGCAATCCCAGCTGCCTCATCCATTCCCTATAAGACTTGTGCTCCAGACCCCTCACTAACGTCCTTGACCTTTCAACATGTTCCAGGGCCTTGATGTCTTTCTTGTAGTGATGCACCAGAGCAAATGGCCTCTTTCTTAAAGGCAATATTGGTGACTGTACCCAGAGGTGGTTGGTCCCAGCACCATGTGTGCAGCCCTGATCTCTGGGCTGTGACTCATTGCTACATGTGGAGCATCAGGAAAACCTACTGACTGCATCAGGAGTGCCAGCTCTGCATCAGTGTACGCTAAGGCATCTTCTAACAGTGTCAGGATGCTGTTGTAACTGTCACCAGGTGGTGCTGATATATATATATATATATATAGTGTTCCAGTTTATATTTTCATTTTTGTCATTTTGATTCTCAAGGAGACTTTGTGTTGTCAGTATCTTCAGGTTCTATGATATTTTTGATGTAATAAATGCTAGGAAGAAGTGGTGTATGAAGCATAAGGTAGATTTCTTCTAGATCCCAGAACTTCTAGATCTATGTTTAATATAGAGCCTTGAGGCAAATACTTCTTGAAAAGTAAACACTGGGCTGAAGTTCTTGAAGATGTTGCAGACCTCTGGGGTACCTGAATTCCATGGGAATATAAATATATATACCAAATAAATTTTTACTTTAAGTATGTTTAGATTCATGTTCATTGTTTCCCTTCACTGTGGAGATTATTTTGAAAGTATTGAAATATTTTGAGTTGGAAAATGGATGGCAATGGCTAAATGGGAGGGGGAAATGTTGACATTTTCAGTCAGGCAAAGCCCCTACCCTGCTGATTATTAAAAAATGCTTGAAATATATTTTGCTCTGAAAATCTTGCACCTGTGAAATTTCATTTAATCGATAAATTACTCCAGGCAAGAGACCAAATGGAATTAGCTGAATGACAGCAATTTGGTAAAAGAATGATAATGTATTGTAGCCAAAAGGATGTGGATGCAGTTTTAAAAAATCTTTCAAAAAAGTAACAATCTTATTAGTTATCTTATTAAATAGAATGTTTATAGGCATTCTTTAAAACCTTTGTTGATTTTAAACAAGCTAATGAAATCATCTAGGACCGATATTTTTTAAAAGGTACAAAGTTCTATTAGCATGTAACTTAGCAATTTACTTAATTTCAGAACTGGTAGCACAAACCTGCACATTTAGTTTTGATTTAATGATTGAAGAAAGAGGTACTTTGAAAAATGACCCTGATGTATAAAAAACAAAAGCAAAATAAAAACAAAAAAACAAAGAAATAAATAGAAATTAAAAAGAAAAGTGGGTTGTTTTTTTTTTTTGCACGTATGCTTGACATAATGAGGAATACTTTAGAAGAGGCTTGTAATAACTTTTTCTGCTGGAGGATATTATACAGTCACTTAATTAATTTAACAATTGGTTAAACAGGATGTTTTTAAAAGGAAAGAATTTCCAAAGCTGCTTTTATTGAAAACAATTATTTTTTTCAATGTAGGAAGATATTTTTTGTTGACACAATTCAGTTAATGTAGAATGAAGAGAACATAAAATGTCAAATTTAATCTGATTCTGAAATATGGAAGCACGTTTTAGAATAGGAATATTATAAATCAAATGGAGGCATAAAACTAAAAATATCCCAGGGAAGATATGTGTGTGGAATTAAACCATAAACTCCCAGAGGGCCTATTGTTATGCTCTTCAATGGCATCTGAATTAAGAGTGACTTAACACTTGATTATTATTTTGGAGGTTTAGGAGCTGAACTTAAAATGAAATTTTGATTTAAATCTTGCTTGAAACAAAATTTTCAGGTTCTTTCAAAAAATAAAATCTCTTATCCTATGCAAACTACTCCATGCTTTTATGACTTTTTAAAGGGACAGTGCACCATTACTGAAACTTTCTAACAACCATCTAAGCCATCCTGCTCATAGAAGATCAGATCTAAATCTCTGCCTTTGAATGGAGTGGATAATTTTGTTTTATCCTGTATTTCAGAAGAAGTTGATAGCTACTGGAATAGTCATCCGATGTCATCTTTCATGTACATGAATGGTTGCAGTTTGTGCAAGGTCTAAAACATTACTGAGATAGCAGGACTTTTAATAGCGAAGGATTACTACGCTAGTCTGAGAGATGGCCTACCTGAACTCAAAGATCTGCTAGAGTTGTAAGAATATTTGGTGTTTTCATGGACTTGAACAGAATTTTCAAATAACTGCACAAAACATTTTCTGTTTCAGAATGTTGTACACTGGGTGCTCAGACATACCATGCAGTCACCATCCTTCAAAATGCTACAAGCCCATTTTATACACACCTGAGTTGGATGACTTTCTGTGAGCAGAGGGTTGGGTCAGTGTTGTAGTTTAACCTGACAGGTGGCTGAGTGCCACGCAATTACTTGCTCACTCCTCCTTCCCTGTGGGATGGAGAGAATCGGGGGGAAAAAAGAAAAGAACTTTTGGGTTGAGATGCAAGAAGTGATACACAAACAATTGCTCACCACCCCTAACCAATCTCCCTCTAGTCTCCCAAGTAGCAGAACAGTGAGAATCCCCACCCCCTTCAAAGCTCCTTCTGCATGATGTCATATGGTATGGAATGTCTCTTTGGACAGTTTAAGTCAAGCTGTCCTACTTCTGTCCTCTCCCAGCTACTTGGGCCCTTCACTGTCAGTGTACTTGGCTCTGTACAACACTACCTTGCAGCAATTATAAACATTGGTGAATTGTCAACATTGTTTTTCTCCTAGAACCAAAATATAGCATCATACCAGATACTCTAAATAAAGTAATTCCTTCCCAAATGAAACTAAGACAGAGAGCTTTTTCTAAACTCAACGTTACAGCTATATCTATGATATTTGTTGCTCAGATACTTTTCTAGGATCTAGAAAAAACATGCACGCTCACAAAGAAATAACCCCAAAAACAGGTTCATATGTCCTACATGAGGATGGTGTTGCAAATATATTGTATTTAGTGGCCAATTCACGTTTGTTACAAACCATGTAAAGCTGATTTATTGCTTCTGTGCTTCTTCATTGCTGTGGGGTTCTTTTCTGCAATAAAAAAAATTAAACTTGCATATTTTGGCAAACATCTGCACGCATGTATACACAAACACACCTGATATCTTGACTCTTGGCTCTGGGTTGCAGTTGAGGGAGGCTGATCAAAAGGAACTCCTTAATGCACTCGTTTGCCATGCCTTGAAAGCTATCACCTGCGGTGAGAAGGGGGATTTGCCACCCTCTGTTAGGAGCTGGACACATGCCCTCTATATAGCATAAATCTGTTTTCCTTCTTTCTTCAAGGCAATAAGCCATTAGCCTCCTTCAAGATTAGCGCTACAATTGTGTGGTCTATGTTGCATATACTGGAGATCAGAACAAGCAACACTGTCCACTTGCTGGAACCTGAATCTTAGATTTGCACAGTACCACGTGGTTGCTAGTGGTAAGAGGCTACTCTCAAATGCAGGCTGTATAGCCTAGTTGTTCCTGGCCTTCCTCTGCCTCTTTGCGCTTGGACTTAAGAGAGTTATGCAGCCTTTAACATTGATGACCACTTAGTGTATTACAGTATAACATATAGAAGGCATTTCATAAAGAACTGTGAAGGCATTTTACAGTGTATGCATTCTTTTTATGGAGGGATACTCCATTTATACATTCTATTGAACAAAAATTTAGGTAGTAATTAAAAGTGTTTAACCCACATAAAAAAATTTATGTGGGCCGTGCTATTAATTTTATTACAGAAATTGCATTTAGCTTAACAGCTGATGACTTTATCTTAATGCAGTAATGTATTTTTCATTAAAATGAAACATCCTGTTAGCCAGGCAATAACCAGAAAGAAAGGAAGAAATGGAAAAGGTCCATGGTTACCATGTACAACATCTGTCTTAAAGAAAAAAATAAGCTAGTAATGTAGCATTTTTCAATTTATTACTGTGTCATATTGGGAAGTTTAAACTGTAATTAAATGGTTGGGAACTACTAATACACTGTCATTTTACAACTTGGATGGCTTCTACTGCTGAGCTGTCCTACCTCCTTCAGTAAATTACAGCTGTTGCTTGGTCTTTTATGTATGCTTTTACATGTGGGAAATATTAATCATCAAGTAAGATTACTGAATGCATTTTCAGACATCGGGATTGCCAATATTTCTCCTGTCAAATCTAGCTTACACCTGTTTGCTACAGTGCTACTTGTTTTTAGGGGTTTCTTGTATTTGTGTTGTATGCTGATAACTCTAAATGACTTAAGATAATAGCATTGTGGGAGAGTGAACATGTGAATGGTATTGGCTTTGTTGTCATTAGATGATTTCAGAAATACAGGAAACAGAAGGATCATGTGTTTTTAGGAGAAAATAATATTTCTAATGTCATTACCATACTACTAGTAGGGAACTTATATGTAAAATGTGAGTCATATTCATAGATTGCATACAGAACCACATTCAGTCAAGGATATTGCTTAAAAAAAAAAAAAAAAAGCTGTGCTGCTTCTACTTAGAAGTAGTGAAAATGATCTGTACTTCTGTAGCTTTACAAGAACACAAGCCACAGAGAGCTATTCTATATGAGAGAGAGCTGGTCTCTCTTGTACTGTGAGCCCAGCAGTGGGCCCAGAGCTTCAGACATGGCCTCACCAGCCCTGAACAGCGGTGAAGGATCTACCTTGTCCTGATAACTAACTATGCTGTGCCTAATGCAACCCAAAGGAATGGTCGACATTCTGCAGAGGAATATTCCTGGCTTATGGTCAGCTTGGTGCCCACCAGGAGCTCCAGGGCCCACTCTGCATGTTTGCTTTCCAGCTGGTTGGCTTCCAACCTGTACAGGTACATGAAGCTTTATTCGTCCCTGAGTGTAGGACTCTGTACTCCCTATTGGTGAACTTCAGAAGGTCTCATCCCATTTCTTTGTTCTCTTGGGGTCCCTCTAAACAGCAGCGCAACTCTTCTGTGCATCAGCTGCTATTTCCAGTATCTGCAAAAATGTCATGATCTATGCGCAAGGATTAAACTTTTGTCTCTTCCTCAGAAGGTAACAAATACAGGCAATTTTGCGACCAAGACTTCTGAGTGCTGATCAGTTGTTCCTTTTTGTTGTTGTTGTTTTTTCTGCTTTGTTTTCAATAGCTGGATGCCAATATAGGCATTTTGCCATAAAATTGCTGTAGTCTTGTTGGATACCCCAAGTTCCTTTGAGTGATGCCCTACAATAACAAAATTTCAGTAATTGCATTAGCTATTTGGCAGAGATGACAATCCATGACTAATATTAACACTTCAAAATCAGATTTTTGCACTTCAATATTTGATCTAACAATGGGAACATTATACAAAGCTTATGGCTTTTTTCGGTGTTTGCACCATCCAAGAAACTCTACCAAGCTGTTGGTAATGCGGTTCTCTCAGTAAATATAAGCTAGTAGTTAGCGTAAACAGTTTAGCAATTATTTTAACTTCCTTGCTAGTGGGCAAATAAAATGACAGTTGTAAAATATTTTTATGTTTTTAGTGTTCAGTTTCCCCTTGAACAGTATTACTGAAGATCTGAATGCTTTTCTTCTTCATGCCTGTTTGCATGTGACATGACTGTGAAAGGTCTTACTCATAAATGTGTACCTCAAGCAAACCCATAAGTTATCTGTTTGTCTCTTGTGGCTATGACACTGAATGCTTCAATTGTAAAAGATGTAACGTGAGAGAGAGTCTATACAGATATCTGCTGTGAGTCACAATGAAAGAAAGGAATGCACTGGTTGAGATAACAGGTAACTATAAGAGTAGCAGGTGCCTTGGTGGTAGTGTAAGGTTTTAAAATGAGACCTGTGAGGCCCTGGCGTCTCACAGGGGATGTGTGATTTCTGGAGGAGGCCCCATGAGCATGCTGTCAGCTTAGGTAGGTCATTACATGAGGTCTAGTAGCCTCAGCCCCCAACACATGGCAGATGCTTTAGCAAGAGGCAGGAGACTGTCACCAATGCACTGTTCTTGCTGCTGCCAGGGAGGGAGAGATACTGAGGTATTCTTTGGTACATTGCAAGTTTATTTTTTGATTTCTCACTGAGATCCAATGCACACTTTTAATCCCCTCCAGGGTGAAGTTAAGCAGGTTATTTTAAAGACCTTTTTGAGTTAATTTAATCTTTGACCTCTTGCTGGAAGAAACTCAAAGTGATCTTGTAAGGGTTCTTGTCAAGGTGCATGTCACAGAAATAAGTAACACAGAGCCTCCTAGCTGTCCTTAGCTGAGCAAATGCTTTCAGTCCATCTCAAAATGAAGGTCAACAATTGAGTCAGAGGGCCTGTAAGAGGGTGTTTGAACTGGCTCTTGTGATACTGCCTGAGGTGCACTGGAAGTACTTCTGGAAGTACTTGTGCTGTCAATGGCAGACGAGATGTGGATGAGGAAGTTTTCTTCACTGTTTCTCCAAGTCCTCTGTACCTCAGCATATTTCCCACTGTCACCAGAATGCTAATCCATCACATTTACTTACATATCTGGTATGGTAGCTTGACTTGAAGTTTAAAGGCCTGGAACTTAAATGTGGCTTATTCTCTGGGCTGAAGCAGATTATTCTGAAACAGCTTGTTAAATTTCAGACTTGTCTTCTTAAAAAGACGCTCATTCCAAGCGTGGCAGCAGAGCAAATACCTGGTTTAGCGTGGCAACCTATTAAAAAGTGTGATTGGGCATCAGTCAGTAGTAACTCAATAAAGTCATTAAGAGTGGTAATGCAACAGATTATGCAGAAATGGCTGCTCTTGTTCATTTTACAATAAAATATTGTTTTACAATAAAGAAGCAGTTTAAAGAATGCTGTAGCAATGTGACCCAACAATGTTGATTGCTAGACTGCAACTATAGAGGGAGCCTGTACTCCATGTAGGGATACAGACCTTCCTGTGCACTGAATTGAGAAATATGCATACTTCTACTGACACGTCAACCCAAACCCCCTGGGTGACATCCAAACTTATGTAATTGCAAGACCTAGATGACATTAATCATTCAACCACAAATTGAGTTTCAAGATAAAGAAGTATTTGTCTTTCTTTAAGCAAATACACCAGTCTTGAATGTATAATCATTTCAAATGTTTGCCAGGCTTTGGGAGGAGAAGAGGAGAGCACAATGTAGTAAAAAGTATATACTGCAGGGGTGGAGGAATTAAAACCTACTTGCCTAATTTACTGTTCACCTTTGCTGAATAACCAACATTTTCTGATCTTAATAATAAATGCTTTTCTTTTGAGACTGCTCAATTCTTTTAATACTTTTTGTGCTTACTAGCTTAGAATTCACAAAGTAAATCTGCAATAAAGAAGACCCTGATTTTAAGATTTTGCTTGAATTTAAACATTGAAGAAAATCAGTAGTACAAATAATCAAGAAAATGTTAGCAATACGAAAGTAGACCTTCATCTGTGTGCTCTTCTCATGATATAAAGAAGTTGCCTTTAAGAAATGAGAGGAACTTGTCATACGACTGCCTGCCTGCCTCCTTGAGTCTTTTAACTAGAGGTGAGAAAAGTAGGCGAATACAACAAAGAACATGCACAGCTTTAAGTAGATGCTTGTTTGGAGGATTCAGAGCCCATTAAACGCTCATGGAGGGTGGAGAGATACTAAGGAGGGATGCTTTGGTTTTGAGTATTTGCTTAATAATGTCATAGTGAAGCAGTAGGTGGCAGGCAGAATTGTTCTGAAGGTGGCACAAGTTGCCTGTTCCCCCTGAGAGGCACAAAGCTCTTCCAGTTGAAGTGGCTCCCTTTTGTATCATACAGATTATGCTTTGACATTCATTATGTTTTCTGAACTCTGCAGATAAATTTAGAAATACTGAGTTAAATTTAGAAATACTGAGACAAAGCTACTGTTAATGTCAGAATAAATAACAATTTGGGGAAGGAAAATTATCAAGACTTTAAGCAGTTAAGAAGTCTCTAAGGAAACAGTTTTCTGAAGCTTCAAGGTGTACTGGTTATTTTCTTAATCTCCCTGTAATATCCCTTTCACAGATGGAGACTATTATGTTGTATTTGCTTTAAAGATACTAAGTTTTATTAACAAGCTCAAAAGGTAAGGAACTGTCCGTGATGCATGTACTGTACAGTTTCTGAGTTTTTACAGGACTCTGTGAAACTTCATTGTCAAATTGTTCAAACTGAAGTAATGTGCAGTAACTATGATATTCTATCTTTCTATTTAGCAATGGTGATTGAATTTCTTAAGTTTTATTTTTCTTTTGTATTTTATATTTCATTATGTATACCAAATTGATTTTAGATTGTACTTTAGGATAGACATTGGTACAATTTGATTATAGAAACTTATCAGAGACCTAAATAGAGTACCTCATTTTATTATCTTTCCAGTCAACTACCTATCATGCTGCCTATCCTTTATTTTGAAGTTCCTGAAATGATTATTGCTGCAAGCAGGATGCTATAATTTTTGTTTTGATTGAGATTTATTGTTCTTAAATATTTACACCACTTAAGCTACATATATTGTAGTCATGTTAAAGAGCCCTACAATATTCTGTCTTTATTTAAAAAATATTTTCCAATTTTAATTTAAAAAAATAATCTCCGAGAAACAGCTGTTTAGTAAATGGGAGGTTAATTGGCTTTGCTTATAGACCAAGGCTTCCAGTAAAGTTTCACAAAACATTGTAGAATTCTTTGAAACTTCTGGGTAAACAACTTTTGTTGGGTTGTTAGAATTTTTATGTAACGAGGGCATTTGGGAGTAAGACTGCATCTTGGGGAAAGTTGTTGGCAGATATAGCTAAAGAACAAGCCATTTAGTAAGATGGAAAGTATAGTAATGAATGTTGTGTTTTAGTCCCTTAATAAAACGTTACTAGCTTCTTAATGTCTCCTACTTCAAATCTTGTCTGGTACATGTAGAGATCATCTGAAGGGTGTAGAAAAGGTGAATTGTTATTGAAGAGGAAATCTCTATGGAAGAACTGTATTGAATATAGACATTGGGAAGACAGTAGAGGACACACTTAAAAACAAGTTAATTTAAATGTACTGTTTTCAGTGAAAAGCCGAGTGGGATTGAAATCAGCATGCCTATTCAACATAAAAAATTAAATTACAGGTGATGTTACATGCTGATTTGGGTCCATACGTTAAAATAATTTGGGGGAGGAACTGAATCTCTTTCAGTGTTCTTTTCAAAAGGGATGCTAACTTCTTGACACTGCTATTTCTCAAATGATAATTAAACAAGTCTTGAAGCAAGAAGGAGATAAAACGTGCAGAACATTTTTCTTCTCTTACGGATGCACATGTAAATCTCATTTAAACTTCTCGGAGTTACCTAGTAAAATCTCTTGTTAGTGAGACAGAACAAATGTGCTATCTTGCAGCTTCTTTTCAGGCTGCAGTGATCTTCCTAAAGACTTAGTATATAAAACATTAAAATCTGTATATGCTGCAATGTTGGATCACTTAATAAAAAATTATTTTGTGCTTAAAGAGATCAAAGCATGACAGTTTTTGAAATAAAATGGAATAACAAACACAAATTATGTTTGACTGCATCATTTTGTTGTACATGTTCTAGGTAAGATCCTTTCTAGAGAGGAACAGTGTTTTGCTGTAATCTAATTGTTATAATGGATTAACTGTTAATCACTTAGAGAGATCCACTTGAGCCTGTTGATACCTTCCTGCTGTAGTTCACTGCGTGATGTGCTTTTCTCAGTATGGAAAGAGACTAAACTTTCTGTTGAAGGTTATTTTTTACAGTTCACTGTACAGTATAGTTGAGGATCATGGCAAGTTAAAATTCAGAATGTCCCAGGAAGGTGAAATTACTAAAATACCAAAGCATTACTTAACCCTTGTGTGAGATTTCTAACAGCCTAGGGAGAAGAAAGGTCCTTTGAGAGAGAAAACAATGAAATAGAAATGTTGTGTGTGCCATTTGTCGAAGCCTTTGTTTAGCTGGAATAAATCTATATGAAATGGCATCATTTGAAGGACTACATAATATGTGGGAGTTGATGATGAATTTTTAATTTGAGAAAGACTGGCTTTTTACAAAATAAGCCTCATGATCTAAGATGTAATAACTACAAATTGCTGTTTTAAATGCCAAGGCTGTGGCTTCATTATTTTTTGCACATTAAATAATGATTTTAATAAAAGTCTAGAGTTCATGTACTCTTCTGAAAGCTATTACCTCTCAGCTACTGGCATATACCTCTTTGTCTAGAGGGCAAAGTGAACAACATCTCATATTTTTCTTAGGCGCTATATGAAAGCATTAATTTCCTTCTGATGCTTTGATGGAACTCCAGTGCTGTGGGGCAAGTTAATGCAAAATGATCACATTTTCACTTATAATCAATGTAGCTGCGTGGCAGTAGACATCTATTTTTCATTTCGGCATTCAGTAAAGCTGAATGATGTGTGAATTTTCTGTAAAAGAATCCTTTTGAAAAGCAGAGATGGAAAGAGTTTTTTCAGCAGGAGACTGAGTCACTTGGATATTGCTGAAGCTGCCTCCCAGCAAAGAAAGATCTCTGTTCTGTTTTGCACATACCTTTTCCCTTATCACTTACCTGTTGCTTTTGAATAATTCAGATACTTGCTATTTTAAGTAAGAAACAAACAAACGAAAAAAACACTAGTTGCCAGTTTCTTGTTGGGTTTAGTAGTTTATATATTAGAGGGGAATCTTGTACTGGAAATGTGATCTAATTGTTTCTATTCTATTCCACGCAAAAATACGTGTTTAATATTAGAATTATTGAGTATTGTACATCTGATAAAGAGAAACTAACCTAACTGTTAATTTGAATAATGCTTCAAATTCAAACTGGACTGTTATTTTGTGAAGTACTTTGAAAACTTTTAGGTATAGGATATTAGAGAATAATTATTTTTTAAAAGCTTAGGAGTATTATGTTCAAAAAATATAAACAACAAAATCTATTTCTTGTCCCTCAGCCTTAGTTATGTACATTAATTGGGAATGTAGTACGTTGTTCTTATTATCAAGTGACCAAGATTCAGAATATGTTAATATATTGTCATCTAATTGCTTGAGAGAGAAGAAGCACCTCTTCGATAATAGAAAAATGTGAAGGAGAAAAGAAAAATGACTTTGAAGTAAGTTAAGTTGCAGAGGTTTAAAATTACATGTGTAGACTTAAAATTAAGGGAGTCAGTAATAAAACTTCTATTCCTATAGTGGTTGGGTGATCCTCTTGAGTATGAATGGTAAACTGTTCAGCTGAAGTTCTGCCACTGCATACAGAACTGGAGATGGGAATAGAACATTAAGTTTAAAAGTGAAACAAGTATTGGTTGTATATTAAAAACTAAAACTATCTAAAAAGTTAATTCATTTGCCAGTGATGTAGAACTTCAACCTGAGCCTTAATCTAACTGCACTGATATGACAACTACTCATCCAGAGCATTTAACTCCTTTTATTTGTTTGGTTTTTTTTACCTTTTTTTGACAGCACTGATACACATTCAAGCCTTTTTTTTTTAGGTTTGTTGAATTAGTCACTTTTAAAGTTATGCAGTGATAAACTATCAAATTATTTTACTGTAAGTTAGTTTTTTTTAGTAAAGTCTAAGAAGTCAAAAAACAGCATATTAGAAATCATGTAACTATAATGCACTGATGAGGACGTATTAGCTTTACTTTAAATTTGTATTTCTGTTGAGAATGCAAGAAAATCTGAGTTCTTTCTTCAAAGCATCGGTGTGTCAGATAGTCCTAAATCTAAACAAAGGTTGTTTAAATCTAAACAAAGTATGATGGCAGGGAGAAGAGTGAAAAGAAAATGAAAACTAAAAAGCTTTGTTCACACCGAAAAAACAAACTTTGGCATTCCAAGAAATGTAGCTCACCACTCAGGCACATGAAAAAGCAGATAGAGACCCCTTTCTGACTTTCTATTTGTGATTGGGACCTTGAACTTCCCTTGCAATTTAATCGATGTCCGTTGCACAGCTGGAGATGTCTGTAAGATTGCTTCCCCTGAAATGTTGAACGGGTTTTATGGATCGATCCAAATATGCAGCTAATCAGTCTTCAAATCATGCTTGAGGTATTTTTGCCTTGCAAAAGTTCTGTGTACTATCTTAGTTACATGAACTTGTCTGGCAAGGAGGTTACCAAATGAACTGAGATCACTCTGACAAGCGCTGCTTTACCAGTGGACTGGCAGATGCATTCATGTGAGGAAGTGGTGTTAGTAAATTCTGCCTATTCTTCAGAATGCTTTCTCCTGCCAAAGCACCATGGCCCTCCTGATATCTGCACTGCATGTTAGCCAGCTGTCTCCTTTTCTGGTCTCTCTTTCAGAATAATTAATTTTCTGTTTTTGAGGCCAGAGAAAGAGGTCTTAAAAACTGATCTTTGTCAGAGCACTGTTGATTTTCTACACTCTTGTAATATGCTCTTCTTTTACTTCATTTGGGTAGTACTGAAGTGACAAGGTTTCAGACTTATGAGATATGACAGATTAGGTACCTGCTAATTTAAATAAATAAAATCTTGACAGCAAGATGTGAAAATGGTTTTTATTCTGCAATATCTGGAGGTCTAGCTCTCTTAAATACATAGGACCACTGACTTGTCATCGTGAAGACATAATTGTTCATTGGGTGCCATTTGTGAGTATGGCTTAAACCTTTCAATGATCCTGCTAACTATGTTTTGAGGAATATTGGATGCCCTAATTGTTACTTTGCCTTCCAAGTTCTCAATTAAGTTCATATTGTTTGTATTTTCCTAAATTAAGGAAAAAAAAAATGTTCTTCATCCAGAAGAGAAGAAGCCGAAACATTTCACACTGAATTTTCTGACAATTTACTTTTTTTGTTTGTTTCTGCAGGTAAAACTCAGGAGCCCTCCAGTGTCCACTGTAGTCAGCTTTTTTTTTTTTTTCCTAGAACTCATATGTTGGGTATACTGAAACATCAAAGTAATTCCCAGAACTACTCTAAGAAAAGATTGGTTGTGAAACTACAGGGAGGAAACCTGAGATGGGAGAGAGGCTGGCATTTGATTTGAACAATCAAATATGGTGTGAGCAGAGTCAGGTAAATAAAAACAATGTTATCTATAGGAAATGACTAGGCAACCATCCTTTGACTATGAGCTGGGTGCTGGTTTTGAGGTTGATTTTTGTTGGTCTAAAGAGTTGCAGTGATTCTTTACAATGGAGTGTTCTGAATTGGGCTGTTTTCTGCATGATTTTTGATGCAGAAGATCTTCTCTCAGATAGGAGAATTGTAGTAAGATTTCTCACTGAATTAGTTATCTTTTTTTGCAGAATGTTTCCATTTTTCTTGTCTTAATAATTTAATGGCAAGTGTGGAGATTGTCATTTTGTTCTAAAGAATCTGTAGACTTTCTGTCTAAGTAAAGTTACCTGCCTCCCTAAAATGTTCTTCAGCATAAATAAATAAGTACATTATATACTGCCAACTTTTGGTTCATACTGAAAAAATGCTGCAGTTGTATTTGTGGTCCAGCTAGAGTACCCTGCTAATCCTCTGCACAGGTAGAAAATAAAATCAACCATGAGACTGCTGACCAGTGTTGTCACAATTATTTGATGTAGATGATTTTTGCAACTCTACCTCCTGAGTGTGGGGTCTTAGTATGCATTCTCATTGTGCGTGCTTGGGATTGGCAGCCTCTTCAAGCTGGGTAGAGTGCAAAAGAGTTAAAAAGCCTGTGCTCACTGCATGTTTCTAAGCCAATGATGGATGATAACACCTTAGATACTGCGAGTCAGTATCTGCACTAACCTGAGAAGCAGGAATTTCCAGCACTAATTGTGATATGACCAACTGTGACTCCTTGAATTAATCCAGTTATGCTATAAGCGTTGGTCTGTTGTGATAATCAATATTTCACCTTATAAGTGAGTACACTTGGTAGCCATCTATGGCAGCAGACTGCTGAGGATAGGGGAAAAAATGCCTAGCTGGGAAAGAGCCTGGCCTGTGCCGGTTTCTGATATCAGTTGTATCTCCTTTTCCTCTTCATCTCTGCTGATTACTATGAGCACTGAAATAAGCTTTTTGATACTTTCTGTGAGATTTTCTGCCCACTGAGAGATCTTGGCCTCCACTCAAAGCTGCTGCATGGTTCAACTTCATCAAAACTGTGAAGCTTGCCATGCCTCACAATGATGATGACTAGTCCCTACAAGGTATGTTTTGTCTGTTGTGAAGAATACAAATTTAACATTTAATTTTCCTCTGTAGAAATGAATGAAACATTTTTATTCTTCAGAATGTACTGTTTCTGTTAGGGACACACATTGTCTCGGGGATGCCTTCAAGTCCTGACACCTTATTTTCCCTGAATGAACATCAGGATATGTTGTGTCATAACAAAAAGGGAATTAACCTCTTTTCTACTTGATATCAATGTTTTTTGGTAGAAGGATATAGGACTTAATTAGAGATTGATGCTGTTTTCATATCTGTCCTGCAACAGGGCAAATGAGGTATGAGGTGACGTTTCTTTGACTGTCAAATAAAAGCAATATTTATTTCACTTACAGTATAATGTTAGTTGGAACTGGATTAAATTTATTAGTTACAGGTATGTTGTTACTGGCAGATGACTCCTGTATTGCTGAATATAAAGTAGCTAACAGAATTGCAGAGGCATAACTTCAACTAAGCTTGTGAAAGTAGATATAACTTTATTTTAACACATGAGAGTGTATTCTCAATTCTTAGAATTTTTTCTCCTCCAGCGATATTCATTAACAAACTTCACCTTAAAATTCATTGTGCTTTTCCTATTTCTTAATTTCATTTCTTGTTCATGCATGTTTGTATGCTGGTCATGTTTTGAAACAGCTTTTTGGGGTTTACATGAGCTTTTGACTTACAGATATTCTTCTTTGTTCTTTTTTTCCCCCTCTTCCACCTCCTCTCCTCTCCCCCCCCCCCCCCCCCCCCCCCCCCCGTATCCTTCTTACTTGTTTACAGCAGCAAACCTCCCCTGCCTATGCCTTCTCTGTCCCCCATTCCTTTGCACTTGTAATGCTGTGGGATTCATATCCTATCAGCATCCATGCCTTCTGATCATTTCCTTACAACTGTAAATCACATTTTAAAAGTTTTATCCACCACTACACACAGATCACTGTGTTCTGCACTGTATTATTACTGAATCTATAAATAAGGGAATAAATCATTGATTTCTGACTTAGAAAGTATGTGCCATGACATACAAAAATATATCAATTTTTAATTCATTTCTGAAGGTGACCCAAAAGCAAATGATCACAATAAAAGTAAAATAGAAATATGCATATAATATAGTCCCTGATGAGGTATTACATTTTAAGAGAACCTGCAGGGTTTACGATTTCATATTTCTAATTTGCATTTGTGTCATATATGTTTTTAATTTGAAATGCTGTTATTTCAGTCACGTAAATAAATTCAGTGGGTACTGCTGCCATCTCCTGGTCAATATCTAAAATTAAAAACTGATTTAAAAAATGAAATCTATGACATTTATGTAAATGAGAATTTCAAGGTGTTCGTTGTTAAAGCTGAACTCAAAAATTACATTTCAGCCTTCAGTATAGGATCCTGGAAAATGGGCAGACTGATTTTTGTGATTATAATCTAGAAATGGTTATATTTACAAGTATCATACTTTGCAATTGCAAAAATGAAGGCCATCTGGTGACTTGTGGAACCTTTCACAGATAAGTTTATGATCTATAGCTATTTTTCTTTGCTCTCCTTCCGCAACAAATAGTTTTATTCCTTTTATTTTCTTCTGCCAATATTTTTGCTTTAAAAGGAGCTAAATGGGTAAAATCTGTTTTTATTGCTGAGATACTTTGAGGATGATCTTGTTGAGCATCGTTGTTATTCTGTCCATGTTTGTTGTTTTAATATTAAGTGACTTTTCTTCTGTTTCAGAGCAAATTTCACTATTCTAAATGAACTGCAAGGCTATTTCTTAGCTGTGTGCTTTCTAGTACGCCCCAAACTCATATGGAAAAGATGTTTGTTATTTTCCTCAAAGCCTGTAGTAATGGCATATCATGCAAAACTAAAATATCCCAGCTTTTTGCTTCTCTTTTTAGTATATATTCTCTATTTTAGTATATTTAGTATACCTCATTTTGAAACAAGAAAGTGAAAAATACCTCCAAATAATTGTCATTAATTTGATTTACACAAAGACTGTTTTAATCTGTGTTCTAGGCTAGTAGATGTGTGCAGGGTCTCAGAACTAGTTCTGCTATCAATCTTTATTTTCTAGTTCCTGTGAACTTTAATAGAAAGTTTATTCATAAAGCATAGTTTTTACAATGATATTTGACTTCTTTGCAACGTAATAAGCTGTTTAACATTAAGATTAATCAGTTGAGCTGACTCATGCATGCAATGAGAGGAAATACATTACAATTTTGCTTCTGTAATGTCAATTTCAAATTCAGTAGAGTCACTATAGTTCTTTAGGTGCTAGAACAAAGGCCCACAGTTAAAGCAATTTTAATTATTATATCTCATACAAAAGCTGAACTGGTCAGACAGCTTCTCACATCACTATTTTCTGTTTTTAAATTTAGCAACATGACCGGAAAAAAAAGATGATTTTATACATAACGGGAGAAAAGGACATTTATCAGAAGAGCAAGTTGGTAAAATATCAACTCTGATGAATCTGATTAAATGGAGAACTGGATTTCATCTCATTAGTTTCTACTGCGTCTTGACTTCAGCGTAACAACATGGTTGTCCCTTAACACATCAGAATGTTACTACTAGTCATCCAATTTGGAGTAGTGTGAACAACATAAAAGGTTGAAAGATATTTTTATCAGCGTATAAAATGTCTATTTGTAAGATATTGGAGGTGCCATGGAGACTTTTTCAAGCTTTCAGTTTCTTCCTTTCTTGTGTTGCCAGGCATCTGAAAAAAATTCCCGCATACCTACTCCCTAACCCTCTCTTTCTAAATAATTTGCTAATAAAAATGTTGTGAAGAAAGGCAGTTACTCAGTCCAAATCTGAGCAGTCCTTCAATGATTGCTTTTCTAAAGATTGAGATTACTTATGAACATCTGTGCAAAAACTAAAAGCATAGGGATGCGCACATGTGTGGAAGTATTCCCCATCTGACTCTGAAAAAAAACAATGTCTTATTTAGTGGGATCACTTGGAATTTTTCAGATAGATCCAGAAATCTGGATGTATCAATTGGAGTTTTTCCCATATCTTCAAGAAATAAATCCAATTAGATCATAAGCTCCTGGGAGCAAAGGTTCTTCCTGTGAGTTTATGTGGTGTTTACTATGACATTTTGGACACTGTCAAACTCTGGTTTGTTGATGTATGGGAGTGTTGAGGGAGTGTTGATCTGTCTGAGGGGAGAAAGACACTACAGAGGGACCTGGATCGCTGGTCCAAGGTTAACTGTATGAGTTTCAATAGGGCCAAGTGTCAGGTCGTGAATTTTTGTCACAACAACTCCAGGCAACCCTACAGGCTTGAGGAGGAGTGGCTGGAAAGTTGCCTGATGGAAAGGGACCTTGGTGTACTGATGGACAATCGGCTGAATATGAGCCAGCAGTGTGCCCAGGTGGCCAAGAAAGCCAATGGCATCCTGGTTTGTATCAGGAATGTTGTGGTGAGCAGGACTAGGGAAGTCATCCTGCCCCTGTACTCGGCATTGGTGAGCCCTCACCTCAAGTACTGTGTTCAATTTTGGGCACCTCAATATTGAAAGGACATTGAGGTGCTGGAGCAGGTCCAAGGAAAGGCAACAGGTCTTGTGAAGGGCTTGGAGAATATGCCATGTGAGGAGAGACTTAAGGAGCTGGAGTACTGTGTCCAGTTCTGGGCTCCCCAGTACAAAAAAGACAGGGATCTCTTGGAAAGAGTCCAGCGGAGAGCCACAAAGATGGTGAAGGGCCTGGAACATCTCCCCTGTGAAGAAAGGATAAGAGAACTGGGTCTGTTCAGCCTTGAGAAGAGAAGACTGAGAGGGGACCTGATCCAGGTCTATAAATATCTAAGGTGTGGGGGGCAAAGTGATGAGGCCAGACTCTTTTCAGCAGTGTGCGGAGACAGGACAAGGGGAAACGGCCAGAAGCTGGAGCACAGGAAGTTCCGCACCAATGTGCGCAAGAACTTCTTTACGGTGAGGGTGATGGAGCACTGGAACAGGCTGCCCAGGGAGGTTGTGGAGTCTCCTTCTCTGGAGATATTCAAGACTCGCCTGGACGCCTACCTGTGTGACCTGGTGTAGGGAGCCTGCTTTGGCAGGGGGTTGGACTCGATGATCTCTGGAGGTCCCTTCCAACCCCTACAATTCTGTGATTCTGTGATTCTGTGAACTGGGGCTGTTCAGTCTGCGGTAAAGGAGCCTGAGGGGAGACCTTATTTCTCCCTTCCAATATCTGAAAGGTGATTGCAGTGAGAGTAAGGTTGGTCTCTTCTCACTGGTGACAGGGGACAGGACAAGGGGAAATGGCCTTAAGTTGCACCAGGGTAAGTTTAGGTTGGATATCAGGAAACACTTCTTTACAGAAAGGGTTGTTAAGCACTGGAATAGGCTCCCCAGGGAGGTGGTTGAGTCACCATTTCTGAATGTGTTTAAAAACTGTTTGGATGTGGTGCTCAGGGACATGATATGGCAGAGGGTTGTTAGAGTTAGGGTAGTATGGTTAGATTGTGGTTGGACTCAATGATCTTTAAGGTCTTTTCCAACCTGAGCAATTCTATGATTCTACGATTCTATGGGAAGTGAAATTTTGGGTAGAGTTGATGCTTGGTGCAGTGGCTAGGCCTTGAAGAGTTACAGATTATTTGCAGAGTAATTTTTCCCCGCTATTACTAATTGCTTTGGACCACAACTTCAACAACTACAACTACAAAATAACCTTAATAGTTTATTTTAACAGTTTGCAAGTCTGTCCTTTAGAGGAGAGATATGGGTAAGCCAATTCTTGGGTGAATCAGGAAAAAATACTAAAGTAAAGGACTCACCAGACCCAATATAAGTCTTCACTAAAAATTAGCAATTTTTTGTTAAAACTCATTTAACATGAAAGATTGCATTGCAACTACTTCTTTAATTTTAAAAAAAGGGGTGAATGGATAAACCTTGAAAATAATGTGGGAAGACTGATTTAAGAATGACAGATGAGTGTGAAGCTTTGACCAAAGGGGTACTGATGGGGTATGGTAATATTGTGACTTGCAGTCATACTTCCCGAAGTGTGTTTGGGGAGGAGAAATGCAAGGAATGTGAATCATCAGGTCCCCACATAAAGAGGTTCCATATGGAAAACAGCCCTTTGATTGTGACTGTGTTTGTCATACAGCTTAAGATTTTGAAGACTTTGTTAAAAAATAAAAAATAGACTCTAAAGAAGTAATTTAGCAATGTCCTTGAGATGTTATTGACCTTAATGTTATTGAACAAATGTGGTTGATTTCACTCAGGATAGGAGAGCTTTTGAAAAATAACTGAAGGAAGGTTATGCAGTGAGAGAGTTTTCGCAACCATAGAGCTTTGTCTTCTCTAGGAGAGATAAGGCAGTAGTATGTTGTTAATAATAAAAGCTATTATGCAAGTATTGATGAAAACAGCTAAGGGAAAAAAATATGAAGAATGAGTATTGTCTCATTTACTTAGTGCTTTGGTTTTCTGAACCACTACCAGCCTGATTATCTCAGCATAGCGATGAGAGTTCATTATGTCTGGATCTTTTGCATAGAGCTGATGTGTTGATCGCTTGAAGAAAGAGTTTGTTACTCATTTGTGAGGATGAAGATGATGGCATTAAGGCCAAAAAGGAGGGAAAAGAAAGATAAAGAAATTAATCAGAATTCTGTAGTCTCATTTAATCTCTACTTATATGTCACTTTTTGCTGTTATCTATTAACTGTGCTGCTGTACAACTTTTGTCTAATGTTTCCTTCCATGGAGATTGATTGTATTTTCGTGATTGTCTGGTAGTTGATACTTGTATATAATGTGCTTCATAAAGCCCTCCATATCCTTGCTGTTCACATGCTTAAAGAGGGTGTGTGTGCTGGACTGCGCTCATGGAGTACAGCTATTGCCCTCTGAGCGTGATGGTGGGACATCTGCAACAGGGTGTCCGGCCGTGCACATTGGGAATAGGATGCAGAAAGTAACATTCTGACTGGGAAAAAAAAAAAAAAAATAGCTTCAAGAACAATATATTTGTATCAGTGTGAGACTGTGCCAGTGACAAGTGGTCTCATTTTTGGGACCTCATGTAGTATTGCCATTTTGTGCTCTTACTGTCCCATGTAGTTCTACCAGCATGCACAGAAATAAATGAGAGATCTCTGCACCACAGTTCTTTGAACTGTCACAGAATCACAGAATAGCCAGGGTTGGAAGGGACCTCAAGGATCATGAATCTCCAACCCCCCTGCCACATGTAGGGCCACCAACCTCCTCATTTAATGCTAGACCAGGCTGTCCAGGGCCCCATCCAATCTGGCCTTGAACACTTCCAGGAACGGGCCATCCACAACCTCTCTGGGCAGTTTGTACCAGTAGCTCACCACTCTCTCTGTAAAGAATTTCCCCCTGACGTCCAACCTAAATCTCCCCCTCCTCCTCAACTTAAAACCGTTTCCCCTCGTCCTGCTGTTATCTACCCTTTCAAAGAGTTGATTCCCCTCCCCTCTGTAGGCTCCCTTTAGGTATTGAAATGCTGCAATGAGGTCACCCCGCAGTTTTCTTTTCTCCAGGCTGAACAAGCCCAACTCCCTCAGCCTGAGGGAGGTGCTCCAGTCCTCTGATCATCTTTGTGGCCCTCCTCTGGACCCTCTCCAACAGTTCCCTGTCTTTTTTGTACTGGGGGCTCCAGACTTAGACACAGTACTCCAGATGGGGCCTCACAAGAGCAGAGTAGAGGGGAACAATTACCTCCCTGTCCCTGCTGGCCACCCCTCTTTTGATGGAGCCCAGGATACCATTTGCCTTCCAAGCCACAAGGGGCACTGCTGGCTCATATTAAGTTTTTCATCTATTAAGACCCCCAAGTCCTTCTCCACAGGGCTGCTCTCAAGGACTCCTCCTTCCAGTCTGTGTGGATGCCTGGGATTCCTCCGGCCCAAGTGCAGAACTCTGCACTTTGCTGTGTTGAACCTCATCAGGTTCACCTGGGCCCACCTTTCTAGCCTCTCGAGTTCCCAGTGAATGGCATCCCTTCAACTGTGTTGACTACACCACTCAGCTTGGTGTTGTCAGCAAACTTACTGAGGGTGCACTCAATTCTGTCATCGATGTCATTGATAAAGATGTTAAAGAGCACTGGTCCCAAGACAGACCCTTGGGGGAAGCCACTCGTTACCGGCCTCCACCTGGACATTGAGTCATTGATGACTACCCTCTGTCTGCGGCCTTTCAACCAGTTTCTTATCCATCTCGTGGTCCACCCATCAAATCCACATCCCTCCAATTTGGAGATAAGGATGTGGTGGGGGACCATGTCAAAGGCCTTGCTCAAGTCCAGGTAAATGACATCGGTTGCCTTTCCCTTGTCCACCGATGCCATCACTCCATCATAGAAGGCTACCAGATTGGTCAAGCATGACCTTCCTCTGGTGAAGCTGTGCTGGCTGTCACGGATTACAGCCCTTTCCTCATGTGATCAAGCATGTCATCCAGGATGATCTGTTCCATGATCTTCCCAGGCACAGGTGAGACTCACTGGCCTGTAGTTCCCGGGGTCGTCCTTGCTCCCTTTCTTGTAAATGGGAGGACGTGACCCTTCACGGGACCAGACCTGATAGCCACAACTTTTCAAATATGATGTCATCGTTCTCCAAATTCCTCTCCTTGCCTGATGGTGTTGATTTAAAAAATAAAATATATTTTAGAGTAGCTATGCTGCAGTTTCTCACATGCATAAAACCCTTCACATTTACTGCAGCAATAAAGTCTAATTCTTTTCTTAGATAAAAATTTAATTATACACATCTAAATATGAGTTCTTAGCTCTAAAGGGTATCCTAAAGAATCTAATCTTAAAGATACTTCCACCCTAGTCCCACTTTTCTGCAAAGAATTGCTGTTGCATCGAAATATTCAGCATTTGAAAGAATAATTACTTAAACAAATGTACAGCTAAAGATTCTGTTACCCAAAACCATCAAACAATCTACAGCTGAGGAGTTAATTGTGTTTACACTCTACGAACAGATAAGATCTGTAAGAAATCTAATGACTAAAATGCTTAGAAGTAAATGGATAAATTATGATTTTATTCTACTGAGTCATATAAACTTAAAGGAATTTCATATATTTGTAACAAGTATGACTCTAACCCATGGATTTTAATGCTTTTTTCAGTAACACTTGAAGACATCTTGTATGATTGGAGTCTTGCTTTTGCACACTCTGTGGTGGTATGCATAATTGACTAATGATGTCTGTAATTTGCCTGTGTGATTAATTCATTTGAAGCTATAAATATTCTATATTAAATTATGCAGAAAGTCAGCAAGCTTTTTTCTCTGATTTACTGAAATCAAAAGTAATTCCTCTTTCTTTTTTTCACTAAACAAACCAAGAATTAAAAGAAATCAAACAGTATTTTCATGGGGAAATGAAACAGACATTGTAAATAACATAGGTAAGCAAGTTTACTACAGTATGAAGAATGGGAACAAAAGGAATTTTGCTTTTACCTGATTGCTAGAAACTTACTCACTTAATATAATCGTTCCATTAGCTTAAGTTGAAATCTAATGTGAATCCAACAGTGAACAATGTCATGTCACCTGTTTTGGGACTTTCTAAGAGTTCTGTATGAGACAATCAAGATGTATTTTCTTTTCTTTTACATTCTTGGTGAAATTAAATATTTTCTCTGTTTTCTTAAAATTAAAAAAAAAAAATCTGAAAAATATTAATGAAAATTTTTATTGTTTATTTAGTGGACTGATGTTTTTGTTTTTGATGCCTGGTATCACTAGTTACCTGGGATTTTTATTAAACTCAGAGTATTCCAAACAAATTTAGCAAAAGAAAAATGGCTTATTGCTCATTAAACAAATTAACAGTTAAGAAGAAAATCCTGTGGTGACAGCTTTGAAAAATGCAGAGACTAGTAAGCTAATGTCAGGAAGGAAAATGTGACCTGATGAATTCTTAAAAAACATTTCCCTATCTTCCCTCATTTTCTACTCAGACAAACAGCTTATCATCCTTTATATGAATTGACAAAGAAATATTTTCCTGACTTTCATCTAGTACATATGAGGCTCTCTTCCTTCTGCAGTCCAAAGGGAGCAATTAGATGGTATTACTGTAGCACTGTTTCCAGGTATGAGTACACTCAAGCTGTTGTTTAGACTTAGGATATAGTTGATTTTATGTTTCTGTTCCACCTCAAAAACTTTTTGAAGAAGTCCACAGTGATGTAGAAATGAGTTTTCAATATGAATGGGATTTTACGTTCAATCATATGGCCTGACCTTTGGTTAGTTGAAATTATATTTAAATATTTGGCATCCATTCCCTTGTGTCTCCTGAGGACAAAGAGAGATGAAAGTGGTACTAAAGCTCAGAATATAGATGTCCAGAGGTTCTGTGTGCGTCTGTGTGATGAGAAAATGTCATCTGTGACCTTGGAAGCATTGCAAACACCGAATCATAAAGACAAGGGTGCTGGCTTCCAGTAGACTCGCAACTGGAGGACGTAGGTCTTCATTTGAGGCTGGCAACAAAATAGGAAATAAGGAAACATGATGTTTCTGATGTCTGAAATGTAAAGAAGCCAAGAGTGACAATGTAGGCATAAGTACCCTTTCCTATCTGGCAACAAGAAAAAAACAAGATACAAAACCAAGATACCTAATATTTTTCTGTGATAAGTTATTTCTAGGAATAAGATTTTTGGAGTAGGAGGCATTTTTTCAGTACCTGAAACTGTACTGGGGGGGAGAGGAAAGAAGTTTATAGAACTTCTGCAGAGCTGTTTTCATGAGAGCGGCCTGGGTTGTAACTGGATATACTGAAGGATAATCCTTCAATGTGTGGAAGATTTCTGTCCATGTATTTAAACTACTATATTTGAAAATGCAATTTAAAGGAAGACTAGTTAATCTTCAAAAGACTAAGCTGGAAAAATTATATTCTGAATTCTTTCAAAGCTGATGATGTTTGCCATAGAGCTTTCAGTTTAAGTCTATGTCCTACCTAATACGTTATATGAATAGCACTATTAAGAGCTGCAACAACAGGATGACATTAGAAAAATTGCTGCACTAATTGGCACTGCCTTTACAGACCTTAATATTGCTACTTTAAGTTCTCATTGTTCACTTAACTGTTACATTACGAATCTTCTGATGAATAGCTTTTTGTACAGAATTGTCAGATTCTGCTTTGACAATGCATTTAATTTAATGGGTGTGTAATTCAGATAGGTTAACTCCAGAATGAAAGGGTCATCTTGAGAGCATGTGCAACAGAAAACAGTACTTCCCTGCATCTTTTACAGTGAGTCAGAAGGTTGTTC
Source organism: Chrysolophus pictus (assembly GCA_037305975.1). Lineage (NCBI taxonomy): Eukaryota > Metazoa > Chordata > Aves > Galliformes > Phasianidae > Chrysolophus > Chrysolophus pictus. The sequence continues at coordinate 98,040,929 of CM074576.1, forward strand.
GTACCTATGGATGCTTAATCAAGAAAAGTATATGCGAACTATAGGATCCATATAACCTGTATTACATGTTAAAGATAGAGGGTAGTCATGGTTAAAGTATGCATTAGGAGTATATATTCCTAAAAAGTGTACATTTCCAAAAAAATTGGAAATCCTAGTTTAAATCCTATAATAATAGAGCACATACTTGATTAGCTAGTGTATAATTCATGTTGTATTCCTGAAGCTGTATAACCACAATAAATGGTGATGAAACTAAATTAGTAAATTAATCTATTTTGCATTGAATGACAAGACTGTAGAGTGTGATTCCATCATAAACTGAAGGAAGAAAAATGCTCTGAATGTCAAATCAGCCTCCTATGGAAAAATCTAATTATAATTTTTTTTTTTTAAATGAAGATAGCAATTTGTAAGCTAATCATACTAACCTCACTTTCCTTCCTAAAATGTAGCATTTAACACATGATTAACTCTTTTATGTGGCTAGGATACTCTAATGTATAGGAAAATGTTTGGGAAGATGTTGATGCTGTGAAGACTGTAACTGTCACCAAAGAGGTGATAGCAGGATGCTTGAATGTTGTCCACTTCCCCCTGTATTCTTAGGGAAAGCACTCACCCTCTTGCCTTTCTTTGACCTAGTCTTCTCCCTTACTTACTTACTTTACTCTTCTCCATACTTACTTTCTCTCTCTCAAGGCCAGTTGTATTAAATCCATACCCAACTTCAATATTTTTGACATAATTACCAAGGTGATCTCAGCCTCATAGTGTCACTGGTATAGTGGGTGTGTGGGACAGCTTCTCTACAGTTCTCCAGCACCCTCCCCCTTCAACTGCCTGTGCAGTTTGGCTGTTCCTCATGTCACAACCTCATAACCATCAGCAAAGGCCAGTCTCTTCTCTCACTGCTGTCTGTAACTTTTGTCAGCTTCTCATGGTGTAAGCTGTCATCTCTGTGAATTCTCACACTGTATCCAGTGATTTCTCACACGCTGCTAGCCTGGGGCAGGGTCTCAGCAGCAACCTGCTCACCTGTCAGCAGCCCTAACACAATGTCTTGGCCAGCACATCACTGTCTATTGTATGTTTGCTTTGATTTCATTGATCATAAAGGATTTCTATTTTCTCCTGACTTTGCTTCAGTTATGATAGTTCCTATGGCTAGAGTATAATTATTGTCTGCAATAATAATTATTGTTTGTAGGTATTTCTGTTAGAACGAAGCTACTTAAGAGGGTCTATAACTTTTTGTTTGCATGGTCAAAGCCCTGTGTGTACACCAGCTCTGCAGCAACAGAAATACTTGGAATTTTTAGCTATTTTCTGTGCCTTTCTTCCCACTCTCAGCTTTTTGAAGTGCAATTCAAACTTGTGCTTTGGTGGCTTCCTAACCTGACATTGCTCCCCTTAAGGGGGCTGGGAGAGTGGGCAACAAAGTATTGAAAGGGTGAGTTCTATAGGCTAACACAAAATAACAGTTTGGCCCAGATTACAGATTTTATACTTACAGGCCTTGCGGCAGTGAAATCTGACTGCAATTGTGGACAGCTCACTATTTTCATTTCAGCTCAGTGCTAGAAGATTCAGTGCAAGGTTTTGCTAGAATCCAATCTTCAGAGTCACCTTTATGATTCTGGGAATTAGATAACAAAACCTAGAATGTGAAAGTTTTAAGAGAAATTTTATTTGGGATGTGAATGCCATACTAAACTCTGTTGTAGCATAAGAATTGCTGGAGACACAACTGTAGTGACATGTGGCCTTCTCAGGGTAATCCAATTTCATAATATATCCCTACCACACTTGCATTCCTGAAATGAGATGTTGCTCTTATTTACTATTTATTATAGTATTATACGATGCTTTAGTCAGAAGGGTGTCTCTAGTTTCATTTTGCAGCACTAAGCACTCATATCTGCTTCAAAGGACAATTAGAATTATGGCTATAAATAAATAAAGGCAAAAAATAAAAGGGAATATCTGGGACTTTTGAACTTAAAAGAGATACCAAAAACTTCAGTTTATAATTTCAATTCACTATAGATGAGATGCAGAACACATTAGTCTGATCTTATGTTTACCCAATAACAAACTTTGCTAGTTTTATTCTGAAACTAACAACAACTATTTCACTGTTCCATACTTCTAAGTGTGTGTGAATAGGAATATATAATATATTTTTATTATGTAAGAGATTTTGGAACATTTGGATTGAAATTCAAATTTTTGCTGATGATCTACAACTTCTGTGCTGTCTTCAAGAGATCTCTTCTGAAAAGGAACACTTTCTGAGAAGTGCTCAATCTGATTACAGAATCAGATAATCACTAAAACTTATTATGTATCGTTAAGGCAATTTTTTGATAATAATGCTACTTGAGAGTGAATTCAGTGAATTAATCTGATTTTCACCAATTTGCTTATTTCAGAAAGGAAAACTTGAAAAATATTTAAAGTGATATTTCCTTCTGTGGCAATGGGCTTTATGTACATACATATATGTATGTCCAGAGTCATAGAATGGCTTGGGTTGGAAGGGAACTTACAGATTGCTCAGTTCCAGCCTGCTGCCATGGGCAGGGCTGCTCCCCACCATCTCAGTTGCCCAGGGCCCCATCCAACCTGGCCTTGAACACCTCCAGGGATGGGACACCACAGCTTTTCTAGGCAGCTGTGCCAGGGCCTAACCGCCCTCCAAGGAAAGAATTTTTTCCTCACATCTAAACTAAATCTTTCTTCTTTTAGTTTAAAGTCCTATCACTATCAGACCATGTAAAAAGTCAGTTCCCCTTCTGCTTATAAGCTCCATTCAAGTACTAGAAGAGCATGTGTGTGTGCGTATATATATAGATATGTATGTATGTATAAATGAAACTAAAGGTATGTCAGCTGGAAATATTAGTAATTAAAATTAATGGGATAACGGCAAGAATCAAAAAGTCAATGCATGGGAAACAGTTTTGTAAGACTAAACATTTAAAATGGTAATTCATATTTGAAAGTTTAGAGAATCTTCTGCAAGAATCAGAGAAAGTTATAGTATTCAATTTATGCTGCTGCTGCCTTTTTATGTATTTATATTTAGCTGATTTCTATTAGGTAGTTTTAAAAAAAATATCAGCACAATTTTTACAGATAATTTTCCTGCTCATCTGTTACTAAAAAGACAAACACAATCAGTTCTATTGATAAATTTCAAATGTTGGAATTATTGTCAAAAAAGATAATAGAAGAATGTGTTTTCATTCTTCAGAGCACTTTCTGTCTATGCTAAAAAATAAAAATTTTGAGGGAATTAATTGTTTTGAAGTGCTGTCTGTGTGCTGTTAAAATCATGTCCTTCACAGTCACAGCTAATGGCATGCTGAATCTATGTAAAACAAAGATTTGAATGTGAGCATTGTAATGGTTCCTCTGCATAAAGATTGATGTAGTAGAAACCATAACTCTTACTACAACAAGCTACATAATTTGAGAACAAAAATAAATGAATTCTCCTGTGGAATCCATGAAGGCCAATTACATTTATTCATGGAAAAATAAAAAAAATAATACATTTTACAACTTTGTTAGAGCTGTCTTATTCTGTTGATATGGAACAGTGCAGCACCATGTATATACAAAAATGTTCGGTTTCTAAAGAATCCAATTTGGATTGTAAGTGGTGCATATCAACAGAATTGATTTTTCTATGTATGATTGAATCTCTCTCAAAAAAAAGTATGGATTTAAAGAAGCAAAAGAAAAAAGATTAGGAAATTCAGGAGGTAGTCATTTTATTTAAACTGAGTTAAAAGTGATAACAGATTTAAGGTCAAGAGAACATGGTAACAGTTTAAGACTGTAACTTTAATGGTCTAATTCCTTCCAATGGATCATACAATAAAGTCAGAGATTTAAAAGTAATCCAAACTAAATGTGTCAAAACATGGAACTACAGAAAAAGATCTACAGGGGAAGTTACTTCAACTTTACCCTTTACTAATGATGTTCAGTAATCTCACAGCTTGATGTCTCTGATTTTAGATTAGACAGAATTGATTTAAAAGAAAAAAAAAACCCACATTTTAAAAGACATCTGTCATTTTCTGTCTTTTTATTATATGTATTTTCGAATTGAAATAGCCTCTAAGCATTGAAGAAGTGCAAATAATAACATTACAAAAATATGAGGCATGGAAAAGTCTCTCATACAGTTAATTTGGTGTAAAATATAATTACAAGATTTTAACACTGATTATAATTACTTGAGCATATGGTGAGAAATAGGTAATAGAACTGTTTTGAATTGTGGTATAATGAGTTTCTAGATATGCCATTTCCATAAGGATACTAAAGCTTTAAAAAGTCAGAATGAGAGAAAGGGGTACAAAAAATTATCTACCTTGGAAATATTTGTACCATCAAAAGAAAATAAAATTTGACAGTACACAGCAATACAAACAATATGCAACCTCACTTTCTGTTTTGATACAGGAATTTGAGAATAGATTTTATGAGCTCTGAAAAAAATTATTGATTTTTTTTAGTGTATTTTCTACTTTGTTTTCAATTACTGTAAATACATTACCTGCAAATTTTTAAATAGAACATGTAGAGTGTAGTTATTCAATTTGATGAAAAAATTGATCTCTTTAATAGACTTTTATAAGACCTACCTTATCAGAGAGAGATATCCGTAGCTTCACAATCATACCTTATTAGTGTAATTGCTTTGTGTTTGTATGTATATTTGTAAATGGCTATGCTTAAGGAATGAAGTATAGAAAGAGTAAAATTACATCATTAATCTCTGAAAACCTTGAGAACTTGCTAAGAGTTACAAACACTCCCATTGATCCAGACTGATGCATTTGTTTCACAAAAACAAAATCAAATATGACTAAAGTTTTGTTTTTGTTGCTCTTTTTTAATGTTTAAATAAAAATATCACTAAAAATTAAGTCTTGTTTTATAAATTTGTTATACGTTAACTATATTATATATTTCATGTGTAGCCCAAGAAATTCCTCTTTGCTCTACGGGGCCCAGGCAAGACAAAAGATTGGATAGCCTTTAAATATACTATCACCACAAAGTGTCTACTGTGGTCTGTCATACTATTCAGTTAATTGCTGTGATCTGTATCAGCTTTTGTACTCAGCCAGTGCCTAAAATGTGATAACTGAAATAGTGGTCAGTGAAATATCATTATAGAGAGAGTTACAGTACTGTTCTCTCTTCAGCCTGGAATACTCTAATCATTTTTCATTAGAATGATATTTTGCACTTCCCTTCCTCCCCACCATGAAATTAGCATTACTGAGGACAAAACAGTTAGTCCTAGACACATTCTTCTATGAGACATTCTTCTATGAGAAATGAGTAAGAACTCATTTCATTGTGTTTTACATCCTTCCCTAAAGATGTTCTTTTGTTCATGGACTTAACTAGGAATAATATTTCGTTCTTTTAAAAACACGTGTATTTTTCAAACAAGAAATTGACTTCTTGTAGTGTATGTCTGTAACCAGCTCTTAAGTTTCAAAATGGTTTGTCAACATATTGTTTCCATGCTTGTCACAGCCTCTCTTAAAGCTGTTAGAATGAGTCAGAGAGTGATTTTTTTCCTGCCAGAGGAGCCTGGCAGTGACTACAAGCCTTGCGATGCTTCTGCTGTGCACGAAATTATTATTGATGGTGGAAAGGATAAGCATGATGAGGAAAAAGATGATGGGCTGAGCAGTGATGGGGGAGGCGAAGACTTTGATTTTTATCACTAAGCTGATGCTGGTCATGTCCAGCAAAAAATACCTTTTTTATAGGACACCTGGTACTAAAATTGACAGTCTTAATCCTATACCAGCTTTTTCCCTACCATTTTCAACTATTTTTCTGAACACCCTATTAATTCTATTAGAATGTGTTGATCAGAGGGTATCAAAAGAGAAAGTTTAAACTTTTTATGTATGGACAGGAATTTTCCCATAGACCATGAATGAGAGTCTTAATATAATGAGACAGTAAATATATAATAAAAAAAAATTATGATGCATTTTCCATATGCGTGTAGCATACTGGTGGTTTTTCTACTGAATGTAATGCTCTTTTTTCACTACTTTTCCATGACAAGGAGGGTTTTCTTCTAGGGTTATCTGTTCCGCAACCAGTTTCTCAAGTACTACCTTCACGCTGATCTCTGTTTTCATCAAAGAAAGTTCTAAATTTCCTGTAGATTACATGTTATGGGCTATGGGTTTGTCTTACAGGAAATCAAACCAACGATCTTTGTGAGGATTAAGAGTATTGCTTCAAAGTATGTACTTGAAAGTTGCTGTTGGTATGCTCTTGAATGTTACTATGTCCTGATTTCAGCCAAAACAGTGCCAATCGCGCACTGATGATGATTTAGGGCGGGGGGAGAGGGGGGTGGGGCCCGGGCAGTGCTTGAATTGGGTCTGGGGTCAATTTTGTACCTCGTGGCACACGTGGAAGGCCATAATGCTGAGGAAAGGTGGCCATGGGCAGCACTGCTTGGGGACTGAGGGCTTTGGTCGACCTTGTGATGCTGCAGGGTGTTGTGTTGGCATTGGGTGTCAATCAGCAGGTGGTAATTGCAGTGAGCCATATATATTACCGTTGCTTTTTTGTTTCCACTTTCCTCTTCTGTCTTAGAAAACAGTTTTAATCTCAACCCACAAGTTCTGTTTTCTTTCCAGTTCTCTTCCTCATCCCACCTGGGGAGAGTAAGGGAACAGGTATGTGGCGATGAGCTCCTGCTGGATTACACTGCAACATAGAGATAAATTCACTCAATAGAAGTTACTGCCAAGTGTTGTAGAAGTTTTCATTCTTCTAATGAGACATCAGTACTGTTTTCCTTTTGATTTTGTTCTAGCCCTCCCTGAACGATATGGGATGAAGTAAAATATTAAAGGAACTTGTGTGGATACTATTTGTCTGTACTTCGTTGTGATATCTGTAGGTTTTATTGTTTGGCCTTGAAGGCATCCTTAAAAATATGGAAAAAAATAATCTCTTATGCTTGGGCCATGAGCACAATGGGCACCACTTCTGTGAAGACAGGCTGAGAAAGTTGGGACTGTTCAAACTCAAGAAGGCTCTCAGAAAGCCTTAAAAGGGATTTACAGTAAAGCTGGGGAGGTACTCTATATATTATCAGGAAGTGTAGTGTTAGGGCATGTGGGAATTGCTTTAAGCTAAAAGGGGGCAGATGGAGATCAGACATTAGGAAGATATTCTTTACTCAGAGGGTGGCAAGGCACTGGCACAGCTGCCCAGAGAAGCTGTGGATGCCCCATCCTTGGAGGTATTCAAGGCCAGGCTTGATGGGGCTTGGTGAAATTTGGTATAGTGAGAGGTGTCTCTACCCATGGCAAGGAGATGGAACTGGATGATATTTAATGTCCCTTCCAACCCAAATCATTATATGGTTCTAAAAAAAACAAAAATAAAGGGGGGATTCAGAAAGGATAAATGGAAGAATTAAAAGAAAAGTTTTCAAAATGGACTTTGTTAGAATGTAGGCAATCCAGCTGTGTTTGTATTATCAAACTAAACTGGCTAAACATATAGTCTGAGAACTGGGATGTGGTTTGTTAATTCTGTTAAATTCTTGAGATGACTCATGATGTGATTTCGATCCAGACCTGGTGATCCAGAGGCTGTCTGAGCATCTTCTGGGAGTGAGAGGAGTATGGTCTATGGCTGCTCCTGGGGGCAGTGTGGCTGATGATAGCATATTTGGGGGTTGTGGAGTGGGAAGGGAAGACCAGGGACCAGGGGTGTAAGTAGTGCTGCGTGGGGCTAGGAGACCTTGGGGCTGGAGAGCAGACCCAGGCGTTTGTATATAAAATGAGGACACAACCGAAACTTATTTAGTTTGGATCCCATAGTTAAGCTTAGGAATACTGTATTGTAAGTAACCTTGAGTGTCTGTAGATCTTCAGCTGAATCGTGGAAGAAGTCAGAAGCAGTTCACTTTTTTAGGTTTCAAAAATCATTTTTCATGCAGAGTAACAATCCCTTTAATATTGGTGGTAGAACAAGCTTGCTGTGTTTTGACTTGCACTGAATGTGAATTTATTTGTAACATCTCTCTACAGTGAGACTTGTGTTGAGGGCAGCGTTCCCAATGTTTGAGGAAGATGAACCTTTTATTAATTTTTTATTTTATTTTATTTTATTTTTTGGTGGCTGTTTATTCTTCCATGCCTAGCAAGATTTCAGCCAGTACTGGAAGCAAAGGACATTTACAGTCCAAGGAGCATGAACAGGGAATTCACTAATAGTAACCTCTTTAACCATCTACTTAAACTTATCTACACATTATCTGAGTGTCTGCTGCGCTGTATCATTGTCATCAGATTAGGAGGTTACATCCTGCTGTGAGGTTAAATATTCTTGTAGTCCCCTCAGGATAGGTGTTTACAATAACCCAGTTCCAACAGGTTACTAATCTCCAATTCCATTAATCCTAAAAGTGCTCTCTCAAATTAGGTTAAATTTGTTATATATAGTATTGACAAAGCAACTGAAGTTCTTGCACCTGAAAATTATTCCCTTTTTGCTTTAAACAACCAACCAACCAAAACCAAAAGCATAGTTCAATAATAGCTATGTTGATGGGGTTATTTTCACATTTTCTGTGCTATGGGCTTCTCCCATGCTCTTTCTTGCAGACAGTCTGTGCTAACCCATGTTTTGACTCTTCACCCCACAAATGGCAGAAGCAAAAATAAATTCTGACCTTTAACACAATCTGTACTCCTTTCACTCTGTCCTGTCTCCTGACCCAGAATTATCCAGCTTGCTACACCAAATGGGCAGAAAGCTAACCTAAACTAATATGTTTTTGTTAGCTGTTTGGCTTAGCAAATTCAAAGAGATGATCGCAGAAGCTGACAAGTGCCAGAAGTGCTGGAAATGCAGGACTGCAGCAGCGGCTGTCAGCCTGCCCTTCGCTGCCAAGGAAGCACAGCCTGGAAAGAGAATGTAATTCATTTATCTCCTTATCTATTAGTAAATCAGGGTCTTCCTGCTGTGTTAGAGTATTTTTTTTTTAGTTAGTTGACACATTTCTCAGTCCTATAAATGATGTATTAAGACTGGATTTTTTTTTTTCCCTGAAACCAAAAACAAAAACAAAAAACCAACAACCAAACAAACTGTATAAAACCAAGAATTTTAGTGACCTTGTTCCTGATCTTGCAGAGTATTCAGAGATGGATTTAAAACTTGCTAGGCAAGAACAATGCATATTTAGTTGTCATATAGGTATGTATGTACTTACTAGACCATATTTTCTTGAAAGATGCTTTGTGGATGAGAGGCTGGGAGCTTTTTAAATATGGTTCCACTTCTCTCTCAAACAGTAAAGTGATATAAACTAACTGAATGATGTGAAACAAAGAACTACTTGGGATTGCATCCTTTGGAGATAATAGATGAATCTTTAGTCTCGATCCCATGACATTATTTCTTTTTTTATTTATTAAACATATTTTCAATATGAATATGAACTTCAAAGGGGTCTCCAGCAGATGCAGTCTCTTAGCTTCTTGAGCAATTCAAGCAGCTAGATACAGTGCCTTTTGAAAAGCTGATTTAAAAATTGATTCATCCTGGAGCAGAGTTAGAACATTTGTTAAGACCTGAAATGCAAATATTTATGAAAAGCTTATTTTCTGCTTTTCTGTGTCCATGTCATCATAATCTTTGTCACTAGTTAAGTACCATAAATTCGCAGCCATCTGGCTCAGTGGCATAGCCATTCTTCTGTTGACGCACATCATGCCTCCTCTAGGAGAAAGGCTATTGAAAAACTCCTTTCTCTGATATATTTTAATCCAATTGTTGATTAACAGTCTCTGTTCAAGTGCATAGTGTAATGTTTCCTTAATACTACATATGAATTTGCTAAGCAGATACTTGGTAAGCAGAGGAAAAATACTGAATTTCTGATGATAACAGAAATGAGACCCAGATGCAATTGGCTTTGAAAGAAAGGAAAGTCTCCCATCTGTAGTCACGTGTATAGTAAGAAATCATTAGATTTAAAGTTCTTATATCCTCTCTTTCTGTCCACATGAACTGTTGCAAAATTAAATATTTATTTGAGAAATATTCACAGAAAAAAAATTCTTTCTCTGATGAAAAAAAAGGACTGCACGTAGAAGCCATTTTAAAGCTTTTTTGTTTGATCCATTCAATTTTTCAGTAGGAAGCTGGTCTGTAGGATGAGGGCTTCGAGGAAGCTGCTCTGCTTGCGTTGAAAGGTGCGTCTCAGCACCCCAGCCCTGCCAGTAGAGCAGGCTGTACACCTGCTCCTCTCCCACTGCAGTGCAAATTTATGTGTTTCAATTTGCTCAAGGAAGTAGTTGGACATAACTCAAGGCATTGCACTGATAGAGACAAGACGTACAATGTGCTCACTGCTACTGAGTTACTCTGTGGGGGCTGCAACCTCTTGCAGAAGTGAAGAAAGGGAAGCAAAAAAAAAAAAAAAAAGCTGAATGTGATAACATCTTTCACTAGCACAGCTAAATTTGCAAGGTGTCATCGTTCAGCACTCTCATTGCCAAGTGCACCGTGCATTTCTTCACTGCTGTTAAATAGCAGATCCTTTTTTTTTTTTTGTTCCTAACAACGGGCTCTCAGATGTAGTCTTAGGGGATATTTAAACTCATAATTACATACATATCCAGTGTCCTTCTTGGTTGCAAGAAATCAATTCTAACTTGAGTTGAGGAGGATTTTGCTTATTTTTGCCACAGTTTACACATTACTATAGGAAAAAGTAAATTGTGCAGAAGTTGTAATCTAATTTTGATGACGTCTGGATTGCCTTGTTTCAGGAAAAGCAATTGCTTCTCATTTAAATGCTTGATCGCTGAGAGACCTGAGAGACAACCTAGGAGATGATATTCTGGGGAAATTCTAAAGAAAATTTAAATTGGAAAAATTAATAATATTTATAAAGGTACTCACAAACATACTTATAATCATAGAATCATAGAATTGCTCAGGTTGGAAAAGACCTTAATTAAAGATCATCGAGTCCAACTGCAACCTAACCATACTACCCTAACTCTAACAACCCTCCGCTGAGTTTAGGAATTAAAATTTTGCGTATTTTTTCTAATAAACAGAACAGTGATAAAGAGTGAGTTGCTTTTCCCTGTGACCCTAGCTGGGCTATCTAGTTGAGGTTTAAAAAAAGTAAATACACATCTGATATGGAAAACAATAGGGAGTGCCTTACAAAATTGAACGAGTCACTGTCACAGACTTAAAATGAGGAAAAAGTCAAGATGCAGGTATAGGTAAAGAGAACTAAAATAACAGTGTAGGCATCTCAGTGGAGCGCTGGCACAGCAGATAAGTGCATGGAACAAAAGTGCCCTTGGTTGTTGCAAGGGCTGGAGAGAAGACTGATGTGGGAAGGAGAGCAGCAGCAGGTAATAAAGAGGGGAGTGCTAATATCCAGCTTGAAGTTTGCCCAAGGTGACTTTTAGGGACATGGAAAACAATTTGATTTACCTTCTGAGACAGATCCAAGGGGAAATAATCTGTTGGAGAGCGTTCCCGAGGAATTGCTTCTTGTACAAGAGATGAGTTTTTCATCGTGTAATTCTGCAGGCTGTGGGGTTTGAAATGATCTGAAGCAGGGAAAGTCATATGTGTAACCTGGGTGCTTCTCCATCCTAGGTCATCAAGCTAAGAAGGAGAAAGCTTTTCTAGAAAAGAACAGCACAAGTTATTCAAACTGGGCACTAGTTTGTCAGGAGAAATTTTAGGGATAGTTTGAAAACATTGTTTAACAAACAGTGTAACAGTAAAAATAATATAAAAATGTTAAGACTATTGGGAGGCATCTTGCTGTTAAATGGAGAACATAATTTGATGATTGAAGTGGTCATAAAACTCCTTGAAGAACACTTTATAGCACTGATTAATATAATTTGTTTAATTAAAAAAATATAATAGTGGAGGCTATGGGAAAAATGTCTTGGAAAATAAAACATTTCTGAAGAGTTCTACGGAGTGTTAGCAGGAAACACGTTAAAGAACCCGCAGCATTATAGACTGGCAAATGAGTGTTACCAGGAGGTCTGTTCAGACTTGGAAAAGCTGAAAATAACAGGAAGTCTCCTAATGCTGTGCCTGCTTTGCAGAGAGAGACTCAGACAAGTGAGACCAGAATACCATCTATTTCTGAGATAGCTACTTTGAGTTCCTCCATCATCACTGGAGTTTTCTGTTCTGTCTGATTAGATGTTTGAGGCTGAATTCAAACAGACCTACCATCCAGTTTATATGGTGTAAAAAGAAATAAAAACAAATAAAGAAGACCTGAAAAATGTGATATATTACATTTGTAGATAAGCAAGTTTGAATTTGAAAATTGGTGAAATGAAAAAAATGTTTCTTCATGCATACAGAACTCTACTTGACAGTGCTTCATGTGGTGCACAGGAAGAGTGGAGTAAGTTGTCAAGTTTGCTGTGTCATTTCCCTCTAATGCAGGAGCCTAGAAATTAGCATGCTCACAGAGAATGTGAGAAACCAAGTTTCATTTCCTTTTCTGCTGCTGGGAATGTGATTCTGCATGCTTTCCCCCAAGGATGATACTAAAATCATCAGGCTACTTGTTATTTCTGAATTCTTTTGATTCCCCTTTGCATAGTAAGTGAATATTCCAACACTGGCTGAAATCCATTTTTTCAGATCCCTATCCTGAAAGTGTGCTCTGAATAAATGAAGTATTAAGGATTAGAAAACTCTTCTCAAATGTGTGATACTCAAGTTTGAATGCATTTTGCCTTCATTAAAAGCAGTAATGTGAATGTATTTTAAAGCACTGACAGCACCTTGACTGCAAAGTGGTAGACGGTCTAAGTCTGTAATGACACCATCTGAAGTTAAATTACACTTACCTGAATTGTATTTTCAGTGAACATAGCATATGATTTTCTCTGCTCTTCTCTTTACAGAAGAAAACTACTTACCTCATTTCCTAATATCACTTTTATTGAGAGTACCAAAGCCATTGAATTACTGTTTATGTGCAACAAATATTCTTGTTAAAGTGGGGACAAAAATGTTGCCAAAAATTCCCTGGATAATGCTACTTTTGAATGTTTGAATTTTTGAAAGACCCCAAGGTTTCCAACTCCCATCCATGCCTGAAACTTAATGGTGCAACTAATTTTTCTAACATATTAGCACAAAAATCAGTAAACGAACATATCAAACAGCAAGAGAATAGCCTAGAAAAAATATTATATGTAGGCCAGAATCTGAAGATCTCTCTTTATCATTACAAGTATAGGCATAGCCAAGGCAGTTCTATAGCGCTTTGTCTGTTGGGAAGAAGAAGATGGTTTCTAAGATGTATTCACTAAAGATACACTAAAAGTAATGAATTGTTTCCTGGTGTTAGAGTCATACAATTTCTCTTCAGCAGGCATGAGAATCTGAAAAATGGAGTCCCATTCACACCTGTGACACCTCTTGATATAATTTAGGGGCTGGCATGCATCCATGTATCAGGAAGTTTGTATTATTTTCAAGTTTAGTACATACATCATTTAGTTGTACTCTGAAGCTTTCTGTGTTCAGCCTTTTTACATTGCTAGGCTTTCCACCTGCTAGGTTCCATTTATAAATCTAAGAAGCAGAAAATTTCCTTTGTAATTAATAAACTTGGTGCTTTCTATAAAAATCAGTTGAAATCCTTGACTGTATAGATAACAATATTTCCAATTTTATCCACTTGAAAGGCCTCAGTAGTGCTTTAGAACTTCATAATCTATGTTTCTGGTACAAGGTAGCACCTGTTTAGAAAAACTATATAAGTTCCAAAGAAAATAAAGGTGTTCCTAAGAGAATTCTTTAATTGATAAATAGCACTTTCCCTATTATGCCTGGGTAAACAGATTTACTCATTCAGATGGAATTAGCATCATACATGAACCATGGGACAATGTTTTGGCAAGAAATGAGGCTTGTCGTCTGATTTCCAATAAAGATTTGAGATGAAACATTGTATGATCACTTAATCTTGTTAAACGTAGCACAAAACACTAAGTGTATTAGAGCGTGTATTTAAATGATAACAAATCCTGCTGTTAGACCTAATAGGAAACAGTCCTTTACCCTCCCAGCTGCAGCTCCTAGAAACAATTCTTTCCCACTTCAGAGTTACTTACTCTGCCTTTTTGTTGTTGACCACACTGTATTTTGATACGTACTTTCAGTTGTTTGGTTTTAAATGTTAGCACTTACTTACTAGTATGACTTTTAAAATATGTATTTTTTCATATTACATAAGGATTAATATTGTTACACGTTTTACCATCTATAAGATGTGTCAAGTTATGTATAATGCACATAATATAAACTCTGCAATGCATTTGATCACATATATAGTCATAGTATATAACAGCAATGTGCAAGACCTATAGATACAGCTCAGAAGTAACACTAGAAATGAAACATTGAAATATCCTTGTGCGTTATAGGAAGAATTTACATCTCTCCCACTGTTTTCAGACTTTTTTTTTTTTTTTTTTTTTTTTTAGAGAGTTTTACTAAGTAAGATGTACATTGTCAAACTTCAGTGAGTTCTGTAGGGGTTCTGTATGAAAACTACCTCAATATCTCCAAATGAACATAAGGAAAAATACAAACTCTTCCTGCAGGACCAATACAAAAGCTGTTGTCTAATGGCAATTTCTTATGTACTGTGGAGGGTAATAGTATTATACATACTTCAGCCCTGCAGCTGGCACATGTTATTCCCCAGGCTGGCCTATTACAGAAGTTGGAGCTCTATGTGAGGTGCCAAAGCAGAACCACTGAAGGTTATCTACAACTGAAACTGTACTTGGTTGTACAGGCTCTTTTGCTCTCATTATTGGCACCTAGTGCAAGGGCAGTTACAGGCAGAGCGTGATCTAAACCTAAGCTCTGTACTCCCAGTAGCTTTCCATGCATTAGTACTAAGACACTTTCCTGTTGTACATTTGCACCATTTCTCAGTATTCCACTGTGGAAATACAACATATGTAAAGTATCTCTACCCTCTGTCATGGTAAACTAGGGAATGTTTGTGCTCTGAATTTCTTTGTTGCGATTTCAGTAAGCTTCTACCACCTGCTTAAAAATCACTGCTTTGTTTCCACAGAACTGTTATTACCTTCACTGAGGTAGGAATTTAAATTGGTATATTCTAACATGATATTCTAGAATAGTGTTATGAGAGTCTGAAATAAAACTAACGTTATGCAATTCTGAGTATCAGGCACACTGCAATTAATATATATATATATTTTTGTACTCAGGGTTTGGGTATTTTGGTTATATGTTTCACACATTGGCTTTGTGTGTTTACTCAGTGTTAAGCTGTAACTGTAAAAAATATGTTTATATTAATGGATGTATCTGCACATTCTTTTGGTGTAGGTTTGTAGAATGTTGTATTATAACATTATTCACATTTGAGCTGCTGCACATTCTCTGGATCATCTGTTGTCCTTGTTCAAGTAGCTCTGTGCACGCACAGCATCCCTGTAATTTTCACCACACCAACGTGATTCGTTAGCTGTATTGGAAGAAGAGACGTGTGAGTTGCTGTAGAGTATAAATAGATTAATGTAGAGGTTTTATCTAAAAAGGAGAATTAATGTTCTGGCTGTAAAAGCACAGCTGCCATGTGTAAACAAAGTAAATACAAGTCATGGTGACGAAGGGCAGTACTGTCATAGATAGGCAGACACATATTGTTCCCCCGTTGAAAAAAAAATAATAACAACAACAAAAAAGGATTGTCTGAAAAATAATTTTAAATCTGTTAGTGTGATGGTACCCTCTGAATCAAAGCAGGGTAATGAGAATAGCATTGCTCCAAGGAAATTCCCATCCTGTCCCCTTGTTTGTGGATATAATTCTAGAACTGCATTATGTCATGAGATGTTTTGCTTGCTTCGATACCATCCAGTCCTGCTGACTTCTTTACATAACTCCAAATGAAATTACTTGGAGGAATTTATGTCTGCAAGAAAAACTATGTTGAGAATATGGTAGTTAGAAATAAGGAGAAATCCCAGTTAAGGGAGTACTTGCCTTGGCAAGCTACTCAGAGTGGTGGTAGGAGATGAGAACGAAAGAAAATAGGTTACACTATTGAATAATGTAATTACAAAGGGTGATTTAAATTTGATTGTCTGTGAGAAATGCTGATAAGGGTAAATCTCTGAGCACTTGGAGATCTGAATGCTGAGGACAGATCACGTCTCTGCAGGCTCACATGGAAAAGTACAGCTATTTCATGACCTCCTTCTCTCTCCCATTAGGCTTGTGCCCTGTAAAAGCAGGACAGGTTCTGGTCTGCATTTTCTAAATGCAAAAATGACCAAGTATTTCAGGTAAAGCTGAAAAAGGTTAATTTACTTCTGTCCATTCCTTGTGAGAATGAGATTAGTAAAGAAAAAGCTTAGGAAATCTATGTAATGAAAGCAAGTACAATAAGTTTTTTTTTTTTTTTTTTCCCTCAGCTAAACAATATATCAAGATCATATTTTACTTCAATATCAAACAAACAAAAAACTGTCCTTTCTCCCTCCTCCCCACCCCCCAAAAAAGCCACCAAATGGATAAAAGAACCAAAGTCTTCAAAAACAAGCGAGTAAGTTTTTGTCTGTAAAAAATTTCCTTAAATTTCACAGTAACATTAAGATCTTCCATTGCAACCAAATTGTCTACACAGTCATAGTGCATTGGACCTGTCTCTCTTATTTTGTGGAATTACACCACAAACACACTGTGATATTTCAGGCTCCATTTATTTCAGACTTTTCTAGGGTTTATTGCCTGATCTCCATTATAAGACAAGTGTCTAAAGCAAGCTGACTAATAGATCATTTGTTCTCCTTTCCACCACTCTCCTCCTTTATCTTTCCTGTATGTACTGTGCACTTGTAATTCCAGTTTATTTGAGGGATAGCTGGCTTGGTGCATACATCTCTAAACTCACGTGTACTTCCTTATTTCTGTTGAAAAAAAAAAAGAGAATAGGTTGTAGCTGAATTTTTTTGTGGCTTTCTAGGTTCCAAAGGGTAATCCGGAGTAATGGGCAGGGGTTTGTTTCTTTTGTCACAGAGAGTGTATCAGCATAAGCAGAAGATATGGGACAATGCATGTAATCATTTCTGGATCAGCATTCTTCCCTCCTACCCCCTCATGCTAAAGTCCATACTGAAATCTGCTCAGAGTGCAATTCGGTTTAGAAAGAAGACTTTCTGTGCTATATGCACACCTCTAATTAGGGTAATAAATAGAACATTTTCTAGCTCTTTCAGCTTTATCTAAGTAGAGAAGCAGTATTCTAATGGCTGACTTGGAACAATTGCAAAACAAGACCCAGTTCATTTATAGCAGTCCAGTGACTCCAGTAATTTGCACACATGGAAAATACAGTGCAACCTCAGCTATTTCTAACTGTGTAAGTTACTAAGCTTAACTGTTGAGAATACTCAGAGTAATTCTTCAATTGATATTTTCTTTGCTATTTCCTTTAAGATGATAAGTCTTTGATTTTTCAGTATCTTCACTTCTATTTCCCAGGGTTTGGCTTTTTAATACTTCTTCATTTGTCTTATAGCATATCTGTTTTTCTGACTGTCTGCATGAGATTTGTTTGTCTCCTGGGACATTAGGAGGAAAAAAAAAAATCAGTTCTCCTAGTTTCTGGACTACTAATTATTGTGTGGAATTCTTCTCTGTGTGATCTAGAGAAATGCTGGGTTGTCCTGCTTGCTTTAGGTACCACTGCTGTCTTGTTTGCAAAAGACAGAACTTGTCTTGAGAACTTTACATCTGCTTTGCTAGTCACATTAAGCTGCTTTCTACTAAAAGCTATAAACTTTGTTAGGTATACAAAACTTGTAACTAATCCTCACGATGAAGCAATTTTCACGTTGATTAAAAAAATAAATGAAGGGCTAAAAGAATGTAGGAAGTTTTCCATCACGAAACAGGAGTAAACTTACAGGATGAAAAAATGCAGCATACTTTAGTGACACTACTCAAGGAAATACCAGTTTGTGATTGCAGGTATGAGAGGAAACATGGAACAAAGCCAAGAAAATATGTATCATTTAAGCATTACTGTTCTCATGTGGAGGATACCGGGTAAAATACATATTTGAAAAAAAGTGTCTCCCACAACTACATTCTGTAATATAGAGCAGAAGCTTATATAAAATTGTAAAGTTTATCTTGGCAATAATTTGGCAAGAATGAAATTGTGAAAGAAGTAAAACACAAAAAATGAAGTGCCTACTTTTAATTTTTTAATTGACTAGGTAGAATGCCTGTCAGTTACTAGAGTGTGTTGAGTGCTGCTAGAAAGAAATAGCTCTTTCAGGAAAAAAAAAAAAAAAGTATATATATATATATATATATATACCTTAGACATAATTACTGAATACTAAGCTAAAAAGTATAATTGCTAATTTAATTAATTTTCATTTGATTAATAATTCACGTTAGAGCAAATATATGAAAAGTGATGGATGTTCTTATTTTATAGTACCAGCCCTATGTGACACGCACATCTTTTAACATTATATTTAATGAGAAAAGCAAATGATAGACAAATGAATCTTGATATTATTCTTTAACCAAATCCTTAGTGAGTTGCACTTTACATTTCTTTTTACCTTTAAAGGTGAAGTAGAGCTTAACTGTGTACTCCATGCTGAAAATTTAATGGTATTGTTAAGAGCATTGGTATGAAGGATGTATTTATTTTTATTTTACTTTTTTTTTTTTTTTGTGGCAATTTTTCAGTTTGATTGGTTTTCTGTTGTTTTTGTGGAGCAAGTTTTCTTATCTCAAATGCAATCATGTAGTCTGGCTATTTTTTGGCTTTCTGTGGTCAAGTTTTCTTTCCAGGAGCAGACTAAATAAAGAACTAACAATTAATGTGTTTAGAAACTAAATGGCTTATGGTTCATCAAAAAAGAGCTAGAACCAGAGACATAGTGCAGAGAGACAGATATATAGCTTGCTGGTTTGTACATTTATTGTAGATAGAAGTTGCAAGGCTATCAACAGGATCCTTCTCACCGGCAATACAATTTAGATGAAAATTAAACTGTAAATAGTAATACTAATAGAAATCATTTGGGTTTCTGCAAAAACTTGTACTTCAGAAGAGTATGCTTTAGTTTAAGATCTCTCCTTAATGCATCTCTTGTGTTATGATGGGTTATTTTTCAGATTCACAGTCTAATGCAACAGGATAACCCTGTAGTGGAATATTCTGTACGTCTCATGTTCTGTAGGTAATTAGCTACCACACTTTAGTTCATTACTTCATAGGTGATAAATTACTTTGGGGAAAAATGCTTTTAAAGAGTTTGACAAGTTTAATTAATCTATTAAAACTTTGACTCTTGGATGAATTTACAAGAAACATCCTCCTGATCCAAGGGCAGCTCAGCCGTAACCCTCTGCTGCCACGTCAAGATGGCACTGAGTAAGGTTCACAAACAAAGACTAGCTATATAAATAAAAAAAGTAGTCCTATACACCTGGAATGCAAGCAATTAAGTATTTTACTGAATGAACAGCAGAAGAAAATGTTCTCTTTGTACTGTATATGTAATGGGGTGATGGGTAATTACTACCCAAAACAAAACAAATTAATACAGTCAAGATTCCATGCCTTTTCCACTGGGAATGTTTTTATTAAATCACAAAATGAAGGGAAACAATATTAATTTACTCACAATGCAAACCTAAGTACTCAAAAGGTGAAGCTAGGCTTGAGACTTCTTTAAATATTTGCACTGTGATACAGTTTTAAATAGGTGTATTTTTATTCTGTCTTACCATTTAACATATAACCTAGCTTTAAGGAGCAATTCTGTGGTATTGTTTTTCCTCTCCACTTCAACATGTATGCTTTTATTTCTAGTCTGTTTACTTCCTTCTTTCAAGGTGGAACTCCGCATTTCTTCAGAAATCTATGATACCGCGTCAGGTGTCTAATAAGTGAGCACTTCAAAAAATGTTCACTTGTTTTTGAAACAACTTTACAAATCACAGCAGTATAATTTGTGTTTTGCTGTCTGTTATGTGACACAATATAAGCAAGGGCAGTTGTATCTATTTGGGCATTCTGAATTACTGTAAATGTGGCCAAATCTCAACATATTTTGTACTGTCAACAATCTATAAATCAATTATAAAATTCTCTTGCATTAACACAACTTTGTGCTGAGAAAATTCAGCCACTGAACATAAAGATTTTTGTTTGGCTACAAAGCAAGTGAAAAAAACAGTAGCCAGTACTTCAGTTTATTTCAGTGACTTTCCCAAATTTGTACAATAGTCTGTAACGATGAGTAGAATCCAGTTGTCATAAGAATCCTCCATCTGTTTGAACTGAAGTAATATTTTTCCTACTCCTCCTTTTTAGTTTCTCTTTGCTTGTGACTATCATCCTCAACAGGAATAACCATTATCCTTAACAGCAAAGAAGGCTAGTTTGTTTTTATTGTTATACAGCTCTGATTTTCTCCAAGACAATTTTATTTGTGTTGTAAGATGAAGCAACCATTAAAAAAAGGTTCTGAAATTGTATAATTAAAGACTGTAGCATCACAGGCACAGACAACATATGAAGCTGCAGGAAAACAAATAAAACAAACTCTTATGCATCTGTGACAGCTGACAAACTTCTATCCCGCAATGAAAGTGTCTTACTAACAGGAGATATGAAAATAACAAAAGCTGCAGAATGGAATGTGTCTGTGAATTTCATGTATTTGTTTTATCCAGTAATTTTCTCTATTTATAGGTTAAATGAAACAAAAGGTCAGCTTACTAAGAGCTAAAATTCCAACCTTTTTTTTTTCCAACTCCTTCTTCCTGCATGAAGTTGATATGTGGAGTTCAACGTGAAAAAGTGAAATGTCTCAATCCATTGAATTTTATGCACCAAGCAATATATTGACAAGAATGTTGAGACTACCATCTCAATGTATTAACGCATATAAGACATTTCTAGCTATTGACTGAAATTGGATACAAAGTGAATAATGAACCACTTGTTGGTTGGGGATTTGTATTGAGTGACTGACTCTTAAAACCCTTCCTAGCAGGACACAATAATATTGACCTAGTCCTCTAGTGTTAAGTGTGCAGACACAAATGCATGCACACAAAGTGGGCCTCAGCGTATAGTTCGCTAATTTGTTAAGTGTTTTCATTGTATGGTTCCATATTATCATGATCATCAGCAGTGTTAGGAGATCTATGTTCACCACATAGACACTTGCTTTTTTCACTCGTTGCAGCTGCAGCTAGAACAAGAGGGTGATTGCAATGGTTTCTTCTGTTTGAAACTCAAAAGGCCATTTGCTGCATTTTGAGGAGTAAAGGGTCTTCAGTGGCAGCACTGATACTTGCATACACCCCAAGGCAGAATATTTTCTTGTAGCCCTGTGTGTCCACTTTTAATTCTGACTATTCAAAATATTTAGCACTTTCTTTGTAACTTGCTTTCTGTATTAACTGTGTTGCAAAAGAAAGAGTAACCCAGGCAACCTGACAATCTAGCCCTTAGGCTGCCCACGGGCAGTTGACCTCTACAGAATAATAATGATAAAAAGCCCCTCGCAGTGCTAGCAGTAAACTCAGCAGTGTTTTTGGAAGGTGAATGTCTGCGCTTCCAAGGAAAAGCATAGTGGAAAATAGGCAGTGCGACTAAGTGCTAGTTCTGTTAGGCTCATGACAATGTCTTCGGAGGAAAATTGTGTGCACTGCATCAGCAGGATGGATTATTTATACCTTACACTTTACAGCAGCAAGTGGGCTGGCAGCAGTAGAGGGCTGACTGCAATCCCTGTCTATTACGTATCCTTAGTGGTGAGAGATGCTAACTTGATTCTACAGCATCTATTTGCACTATTCAGATTTCCCTGATATCCCACTGAAAAAATGCCTACCTGGAGCAGGCTGTGAGCTGGTTAAATAGCACTTGCTAGATTTAGTCATGGAATCTTGCTATCATTCCATATCCCATAGAGAAAAGTTTTAAAAGTTTGGCAGAAGTGACTTTGTTAGGTGAATGGTACAGAAAGCCTTACTGGAGATACATGCTGCAAAAAACTGTACTGGAGTTACACTGCTGTGCCATAAAGAAGACTTTTTCTAAGTTAGCTTTGCAACTGAGGTCTATTTTACACATTTGTTAGGGCTGTGGACTTATCAGGATAGATCTCAATCAACTTCGCATTACTTGGATTTGTTCACTTGCATTCAATTTTGTTTTTCAATTTTACTGACTAGCTTCGTGTCCAATTTACAGTAATGTGTGCATGTTATTTAGAAAATTAAATTTTCACATAGTGCAGAGAGGGGCTGGAATATAGTGAAAGCAAACTGATGCTCTTGGTTCTCATTACACAGAGACACGCAAGGTATTTATTTTTCATAGTAACCTTTGCAATTTCTTTTCCTTAAAATACACAGACATACTCACTCGAGTGTCCAAATCATCTGTGTTTTGCTTCTCTTCCTAATTCCAGGGTGTTAGATTAAGCTATTGATAAGAATTTTCAAAGTATAAAGATGTCAGAATGCATGTATTCTGCATGTATGCGTTGCATCTGTGTATAAAGGCAAAGGAAAAGAAAGGAAGATCTCAAAACATAAAAAGAAATTTTAAGTTTATAGCCTGTATATACTTTTGAAATGTATGTGTTACTGAGTGAAGGCTGTTTGTTTTTTTTCTTTTTCTTTTTTTTTTTTTTTGAAAAAGAGAAGCTGTAGCAGATATTCATGCACAGAATTCAGTAGGAGCATTTGTTATGGACGTCTGTAAGAGAAAGCTCTTTGGACCCCTTAGTGGGTGCATCAGCTCCAAGTCCTCATCTCAGTCTTTTATTATAATTGAAGTATGTAATAGCTCAAATGAAATTAATGAGCTGAGTCAGACACACCATTGTGGTGCTGTTTGTTGGGGTTTTTTTTGTGTTTTTTTTTTTTTTTTTTAGCAGTAAATTATTTTCTCTGTAAGGGATTTTTGAATTCTTTTAGCCAAATATGTAGCAAGTATAAATCTATGAGGCTCTTATTGAAAAGCCAGAACATTACCAGATAAACTAAACGAATGAAGCTTATATGAAGGTTGGAAATGTATGTTTAGCAATGACAGATTTTTCCTTTGGCATTTATGAGCTGATATATTCTTTTTTTGAGAAGCTGAGATTTTGAAGTGACTTCAGATTCATGACTCAAAGAGAAGATCAAATAAAGTGTTAAAATAGCTGTGAAATCCAACAGCAAATGATTGACTGGAATGGATTTGGCTTCCTAGCCCCCTTGAAATCAATCTACAAGCTGAACAAATGCAAATTATATTAGGAAAAGAAATAACAGCAATGTCAGATGCAAATTATAACATGTAAATAAAATAAAAACATGTCTGCATTGCTACAGGGTCCTTCCCCTCCTCCCCCATTAAAAATATTGCTACTGTCTGTTTTTTCTATCTAAAATGCAACTTGGAAAATGTGATTTCTTAAATAGTTACTTTAATGTGCTGCAGTATAGCATTGCATTTAAGCTATAGGCAAAGGGCATATTAATTTTACTACTGAAGTTGAACTAGATCATTTTACCTCCATTGGCTTGTTAGTACTTAAAAACTCTGAATTTCTGACAATCTTTTCTGGTAATATTTTACAATATGTTCTAGTTAAATAAATCATTTAGGATTACTTTTTTTTTTTTTTTTTTTTTCCAAAGGTGAACCTAATAGAACCATATCAAATATTCCAGTAAGTGAAATCTACTAGTTCAGCGCATATAAATTGTAGGTAATAGCATTCAGGAGCACTATAAAGTAAAAACTGTTAGACAGCGTAACAGGACTGTGAAATGTGGTAGTCTGTGATTTTGTGGAGTTTGAAATGATATGAAGCAAGGAGTTTATATCGTCATTTATCTGAAGTGTGCTACCGCAGCAGCAAAAGAGTTTAATACTGTTTTTTAATAAAAATACTTTGGATAGCTTTGTTTTGCCTCTTAGTTGAAAAGCTGTCTCAGATAAGCCCCAGAATGGGAGAAGCTATTATGAAAGTCTCCACAAGAATGGCAGTACTACATCCTGTACCTTCCTTCTGTATGCTACCAAAGGGTTACATTGATTATACTTTTGTAAACCAAAGAATCTGAATTTACAAAAGAAAAACCTGGAACCCAAATATTGACTGAATTGATTTCAGATTCTTGACCCATGCTCATGAGCTTATCACAAAACCAGAAAACCTGAAATTTTGCTTTTCTTGTGTTTTTAAAGAAATCTGGGGGTCCAGAATTCAAGGCTGGATCTCCATCTTGCAGTATGCTGGTTACAAAAAAAGCTGGATCTTTTTCTTAGCAATTACCACTGGATAGTTTTCTCCTCTCCAACTGCCATTTGATATCAAATAGTGTGGTAGAACACAGTAATCTACTCCTGCTTATTAGTTCAACCTGCTTTCAAAGTGCTTAGCTGTAAGTAATCTCTTTCTTTCCATTGTAGGTAGAGGGTTGTTGGTTGTTTTTTGTTCTGTTTGTTGTTTTTTTTCTTTCTTTTCATTTTTGATCATCTACTCCCTTTAGCATGAAGTCACCTGAGTAGGAACCAGGAGGTGGATCAAATTTCTTCCAAGAGATGATGGTGATTCAACAAGCCTGTGTCTGAAACTGCCCTTCTTATATATCTCCCGCTCTGCTGTCAAGCACTGTGAGTGGCAGAAGCTACAAAATGCTTATAAGATTCCTATCTGGCCTCTGTATCTTCAAGTAGAGATGTTGTTTATTGGATTTCTTCATTCAAGATTAACACTCTTTAGAATGATGACCTTTCCAGACCTGCCATAAATTGCAATGTCATGAATTACAAATAATCTGAAATACATCACTTGTTTTTAGCAATTTATGTAAATCTGATATTCAGAAACCTAACTTAAATTACAAGTAAAGAAACAATACCTTTTAAATATTATTTTATACATATGTACCTTGATATCAGGGCTATGATAAAAATCTAAAAACTACCCTCTCCCACACATCATAAAACTGCAGAAGAAACCCAATCATAAAAACAGCGGCTTTATGTGTGCTGGCATGTATGATTTCTGTCAAATGTTTCAATGCTAAGAGATGCCAAAAAAGAGGCAAATTTTGAGGGTTGTGATACTCAATTATCTTGAGAAAAAAGAACAGCCTTGGTTGGTTGCATTGATTTTACTCTTGCTGAGAAGGAATCTGTTCTTGATATGTAGACCTTTGTTTCAGAGCATGAAAAACGGAGCATCTGAAGCAAATCTGTATAAAAAGATGCTCTTGGACAGAAAAGGAAGAGAATGACAGTATACTGTCCAATCAAAAATTATCAGCCAACACTCAGCTATGTAAGCCTTGAATCAAGGTTATTCACTGAAAAATGTGCAGAGCTATACACAAAATCTTAAATATGGAAGCAAATATTAGTTTAAGCACATGAACTGTTGAAACTTTATTTTATTGAACTTACATGAAAGGCTGAGTTCAGTCTTGTGAATACATCAGGTTCAAGTTTCACTGAAACTAAATGTGATGACTTGAAATGATGAAATTTCAGGCCTGGTATGTAGCCATAATCTCAAATTATTTTGTAAAAGGAAACAATGATGACTCTCAGAGGAAAGTCCTAATGAATAAATGAAAGAGACTAATAACAGAGTTTGGCAGGATGTTTATGACACTCCACAATCCAAATAACAATGCAGTGATATTTGGAGGGTCATAAATTGAATTGCTTACTTGTTATGGTTTATTTTATGTTGGTAATGTTTAGATGAAGTAAGAATGCACTGAATAAAATTGTTTAAGTTCATATTAGAGATATTCTGTGGACAGTCTGAGATTGTTAGGCTAATTGTAACTATTTCTTACTCCCACTTTATAGTCCCTACCCCACCTTCCAATTTCACACATACTTATTTTTGTAGTAATACAGGCTAATCATTCTAATGAGAGTTAGAGAGACTCTGTGACTGCCATGGACAGCATTGAAGCAGACTGAGAGCATGACATGAAATGACAGTTCTGAGCTGTGGATGGTATTGGTTTTTGTGTTCTTTGAACTGAGTGCTATTGAATTCACTTTTATCCACTGAGGGCTGTTCAGGGTGTAGATACTTAAGGCATCAACCGTTCCAATGGGGTGTTTGAGAAGATGCTGTTCATAGATGGCTCTTCGTAGGTCATCCATAGCTCTTCATAGATTCTTGTGCCTTCCTTTCAGCGTATCCATGAAATTAGCATTATGAAAATATAACTGTTTTTTGATAGAGTGGGAAAGGGTCACTTTTAATTTGGATTGTGCAGTGACCTGAGCATAAGCAGCTCTATGGGCCTTCAAGCTCCCCCAGTCAATGGAGCAGTGAACTGCAGGTCTGCCCTCTTCTCTAGGCATCAGAATGCCTACTATGAACTATCTGTTCACACAGTGAACTATTTGGGCACATTTGAAAACTTGTGCTTTAACAGCTTCTATCCTGCAAGATTTAAAGAGAGAAATGTTGATCTAAGGCAAAGGTCTCTTCTCCCTGATTTTTCTGCAAAGTCTGGCTAAGCACTCCTTGGAAACTTCCAGCCCAAGATGACATAGAAATATCATCTCATTTCTGCCTGAGCTATTTGAGACAGTTCAGTCACTGCTATATTGCTCTTTTGGATAGCCACTTTTCTACAGGGGATAGGTTTGCCATTTCACTTGACTCTAAGCAAACTCATTCATGAAACATAGACAAGTCAGTAATAGAGGATTGTTTCATCTCAGTTACATAAGTGAGATTTGTGATGCAGTTCTCAAGCAGCTCATCCTGTGTATGTGTTAATGAAAATCACGGACTCAACAATTCATGGATATAAACTACTTGGAAACATTACCTAACCAGGTAATGTTTTCCTTCTTCCAGATCTTTCTTAGCTCAGGAGATGAAATCTGAGAAAAGGTTTGGATTCTTCTCTTTTTTCTTTTCTTTCTGAAAAACTAATACTGGGCGTGTGCTTACTCAGTACAGGAAAGGACAGATATAATACTTTTATCTGTTTCCTGTGTAAGATGTCTAAATATTCTGACATCTGTAGAGTTGTCAGATTCTGTCATCTTCTGCGAAGATGAGATCATTTGCTTTTCATAATCTCACCCTTTATAGAAACAAGGGTCAAAGCTATTATGCTTGGGCAAGAATTTTTTTTAATTATTTTTTTAGAGCCAGAGTGTCACAGAAGTTAAAAGCAAGCTGGAATGAAAAGAAATTCTAATAGAAGATGAAAATATCGTTCTTTAACCTTTTCTAAGTGCATCTGCCTTATTTTAAGTAATTTCTGAAAGAATTTATTGAAATCCTTGTTATCTGAGAATGGAAAGTATTTGAAAGTAATTAACAAAAACATAAATTTTCACAAACACCAGCAATTATAACTATTTAAACACAATTATTTAAAGTGGTTTGATACATTATCCCTATGTGCGAAGTGGGAAAATAATACCAATATCCAGGTTTTGTGACTAATATTCCATCATTGTTCTGTATTTCCACAGCCTTCACAACAGTGATGTGTCATTCATACAGTGGGACAACTTCCACTTACAGGGATTCTTTTCCTATGCATCTATCTATATCCATTTCCTTCTTTTTTTTTTTTTTTTTCTTTCTTCTTTGCTCTATACTTATATAACACCTGAAATACTGGGGTCTTAAACTCCAAGACTGTATCTTAGACTGAGTGCAAACGTGATAATAAAAACAGACTTGTTATCAATTTAGTTATAGATTTATGACACTCATCAAAATATTTGAAATGTTAGAAGATTCTTAGCAAGCATTTTGTTCCATGGAATAAGGTAAGGAGTGGCTTACATGCCTCATAAAAGAAGACTGGGATTTAAAGCACTTATAAAATATCCAGGTAATGATGATGCGCAGTGTTTCGTGCTCAGTCTTGCTTTCTACTTTCTCTCACATAGAGAGGAAATTTTGTTTCCAGAGCATTTGCAATTCCCTGGTTTCTGTTTAATCTCATCAGTGGTCATTTTCCTCTTTAGCAAACAGGTTTGGAACAAGCACATTTTGGGGCATTTGATTCATCCTTACTATTTTCTGTCAATTCTCTTAATTTATGTTTTTATCCAGGATGTTTTGCTGGGTGAGGAGTGGGGGAAAAAGAAAAGGGTGGGTAGGCTGTAGGAGCACCCCCACAAGCAATGTCTCACATGTACAAACATGTTATGGGAACATTAGTTCACAAGAAATAATAATTCTAATCTGTTCAGTACTACTAATCTGAAACAGTCTTGTGATAATTTTAGATTCACATGTGTGTAAGCCATGGAAAAATCCACTATGAATTACCATGAAAATCTAGTACATTTAGTAAATCTGACCATAGGAAATACTGTTGCAGAAGCACTAATTTGATCTAGAGGAGTGATTGGAGTAATAAATGCCTGAAACATTCTCTTTCCCCTGTTTCTACAAACAGGAGAATGAAATAATCCTTCAGAGTGGACAACAATGATTATTGAATAAACAGTCACATCGCCTTCTGAGCAGGAGCCTCATGTGCTGTCACCTGCTCTTTGACTAACCTGTTCAGCATGGCTCAAATCCTGCTGACTGGCTGTGGAGCCTAGGAAATTGGCAGGGCTGCTTTATCAATCAAGAATGTGGGCAGGAGGTTCCTGAATTACCTTGAGGCTCTGCTAGAAGCAAAGATGCAATGCAATAATGAACTGTTCAGGAAAGATTTAATTTGAGAGTGTCGATATATAGGATTTAGGAATGCTAGCAAGAAGCGTTTTAAGAATGCTGAGTGGAGAGCATAAGTCTGTGTACACTTGTTTTGGCTTTTGATATCAAAAAATCAACTTCCTGTTCAAAGCCATCAAGCTTTCTGGGGTTCACTGTTTTTGCTAGGTTTTGCTGGCAGCAATTCAGATGGAAAACGAAATTTCCTAATTAATTTAGATGCTTGGTGTGTACTCTGACAGAATTGTGCTGGAATATACTAACAGCTGATTCTTTAACTGGCTGTTAACATACTCTGGGTCTCCTCCTGCTACTACACTCTTCCATAGTCTGTCCCTGGTCCTCCCAGAAACCTCTTCCTGTGAAACTATTTGTCAGATAACAACCATGTCTTTAGATGCATGGCAAGATCATTGTCTAATTTATCAGGCTGCTTTCATCTGGGCAAGTAATTTCCTTATTCCTCACAATACCATATTTTTATTAGGTAGTTTCATCACTGTTAGGTATCATATGTTTGGCATGGCCCGTAGTAGCCATTTGGCTCTTCTTGTTCAGCAACTTGCCTTTATTCAGTTGATTAGTTACTAATTTTCTACTATTCATTACATATTACTCCCTATTCATTATCTCCTTGGTGGGCACAACGTACAGCTGATGCTGGTGCCTAGGTGTGAGTTTGAATTCTGGAACATTAGTGCATAACTGGGTCTGCCATTTGAGTTCAAGCATTAAGGAAAGGCATACATTTAATTAAGAAGAAATATGTATAAATCTACAGAAATTCTATACATTTTATGTGATAAACAGCAAAACATTTTAAAAATGTTTTTTAATTACCAAATAAAAGTTGAAAGTAATGATGAAAGAATATGAGCTTTCTGATGCAGAACCAGCTTGTGACAGACACAAATCAGTAGTATTAAATCTACACTGACCAGATATGGTTTGTTTTATGATTGTATAACTACTTTATTTCTTAATGAGTATCAGCAAGGGGCCTTATTTCAAATCTCTTGGAAATCGAAGCAGAATATATCATTCACTTTCCTTTATCCCTTTCCTTACTGAGTCCTTCAGAGAATAGTGTGAAAGCATGACTTTGTAGAAGATATTTAAGCTCTTCATTATTGTATCAATCTGTGTTAGTTTATCTAGGGCAGACATGAAAGTCATTCCTGGATCTTCCATGAAACCATTAGAAATTCCTACATTTTTGCCATCCAGGAAATTAAAGCAAGAGGTTACAAATACAAATAATAGGTAAGCTATTTTATCGCTGAATTCTATTAGAACTTAAGTAAATAGTGATGATTGGTCACTGTCCAACTTTTTAGTTTGTTCTATAAGTATTTATACGGATGTTTTAGTTTTCTTCAACACATTCTCTGGAGGAAAAAAAAATACATGCCAGTATGGGAGCATTCTGCTTGATAAATCCAAGTATGAGAAACTTATTTAGGCTTTTAATGTTTAATCTTGACTATTTTAAATGTCGTGATCTGTTCATCCTCCAGACTCTAGCAAGGTTACATTCCTCATATGAGAAAAATGATTGTCTATTAATTTTCATGTCTTTTCCAAGTTGTTTCTCCTAAATCCAACCTAGTGTTTAAACTGAAGTTGTCAACAGCTGTATTCCTCCATTACTTGATTTCGGCTTAATTCCGTCTGCAAAATATGCTTTCTTCCAAATGCTTTCTCATGTGGTTTCCAGAGAGACCATCTTTTACTGTATTTATATAAACTTTTTTGGAAAGTTGGAATGCATTTCCATTGACTCTACACTACTGTGTCCATAAATGCACTCTGTTCTTTTTCTGAATATTTTAATCTTTTACATAACATTTTATCTTTTTGAGAACCATTACTTTTTGGTGCATTGTCTCATTTTAAATTAAGCTCCACTGTAGGTTTTTTTTGTTTTTTGTTTTTTTTTGTTGCTCTCACAAGATGCAGAGTTCAGGTTTGCCATTGCAAGTACTGAGTGTCTCCACAGGTGCATTTTGAGACAGATCCCCTCATGCTGCCTCAAACCAGTGCCCCGACTTTGTTTCTTCTCCACTTGCGGTGCCCTGGACTGCTTGATTCACGTAGTTCTTATTGATATCAGCTAGAAATCCAGTCCCAGCTTCACAGCTGAATGTGATAATTGCACAGCCCAGGTGGGGGGTAACTGTGCTTCTCCATTGCTGTTGCGTTTTCCTGTCTTTGTTAAACCCCTTGATCTCTCACAGTGTGCTACAATCACTGCTATTTTCCTGTCTCAGCAGTTGGTAAGACTCCGTAGCTTTCTTTGCTGTGGAGAGGCTTAATGAACTAGAATGCATACAGATACATAACATATAACGTGTATGTATATGTAGATGTATGTATGCACACAATATTAGGCAAAGAAAGGAATCAATCATAAATTATGTTACATTCTGCTTTCACTTCTCAGAACAAAACTACATATCAGGTTAGTGCTGAGAATTATCAGCAGGTCTAAAATTGCTATCGAATTCCTCTTCCTGCATTCCTGACTTTGTGAACAACAGTGTCCTTGCTGGCTTTAAAGAATTGACCTTTTATGCTTTCAAGAGGAAAAAAGACAACACTTCAAAAAGAGAAAAGTATTTTTTTCATCTGTGGATCTTTGTTGATTTGCTTCACACTTCTTCAGTTCTCAAAACAAGTATTTTTTTTTCCTATCACTTTCTTGACAAATTTCTTATACTCTGTTCTTTAAGATTTCATCTCAGCTTTGTTAGGGATAAATTGTGTTCGTTTGTTTCTAATTTGGTATCTAATATATTTTTAATTCCCCTTTAAACATTTTGTGTGCATCTGATTTCCTACTACTTTAAATGATTGCCTGATCAACTAATGATTTCCATATATTCAGTTGTTCTTATCATTATTCTCAGAAGTTTTGCTAGTGTTGGGAAAGATCTTGCACAACAGGGAATGATCAAAACTCGAAGTCATTCCGTAAGAAATAGTGCAACAAAGTAGAAATGTGCCAAATTGCTCAGAAACAATTTGGATGGCTGGCAAACAGGGTAGCCTGCTGGTTTTTGAACAGCGTGGGTAATTTGCCACTCAACTCTCCTCTATTTGCTTCAATAAATTGTAGGGTACTTAGTACCCTGCTATCTGTTATCTATCTGTCTGTGTTTCTCTGCACTGTCAGTGTCTGACAAGTAGTTCTGCTTCATTTTGCCTGTGTCTGTCTTTCACTCTCAGCTTGATGGAAAACCTTTAAAAATCATGTAATGTTTTGGGGGCTGGGATCCAAAAGTTTATATGTAATAGTGCATCTTTGTAGAGTAATCAGAAGACCATAGTTAGAAAAGAATAAAAATACAAATTTAATACACCTAAAACATAGTTCATCAACACTAAATCAATAGCAGTCTCTGATATAATACAAAGAATATTCAAATCATATGATTTTTTTTCAATCAACAATCTCATAAACAAGGTGTTATAAAATGTCAGCTGCATTGGAGGACCATAAAGACTGTTTCACAGTGCTGGTCAGCTATTCTGCCTACACCACAACTGTAACTCCATTTAATTTAAAAGGGTAGTCAGCTTTTTTCTTTTTCTTTTTCTTTTTTTTTTTTTGGTTGATGAAAATGAGAATATAAATTAATAATATAATGGATTAGTTGAAGGGAAAAGGAAAGAAATCCTTAACTTGTTTTAAAATATATGTGCACGTTCGTACTTGAGTATTTTGAGAAAATTGCTTTCCTTTGTATTGTTGTTTACCAAGTACATGATCGTGAGCTTCTTACATAGATTTTTGAAAGGGTGTGTCGATGAGTTGTTATGACCAAGGTTTTTCAGGTTAAATCTGTCCTGCAAATAATGTAACAAGCCTGTGCTTTTGGTATATGAGTGTATTGTTTTAAGGTCTGGATAAAATTTTTGATACTACTTTCTTTTAAATTAGCTATGTTATTCACTATTATCTGTTAGATGCTTGGGTATATACATGTATATTTTCAGTTCTGCAAAATTTATAAAAATATATCAGTATCACCTGAGTAATATCTGGGACTGAATACAGTAAATCAGTACTTTAACAGGTAAGTTGTGTTAGTTTACTTTATGTAGATAATCAATTGACAGTATATTTTACAGTACATTGAGATTGTTAGAAATAAGTCTGGATTAGGTGCTACAAAATATGGTTTAGTATCTTGGTGGTAGTAATGGTGAAAGGAGGACATTTGGACTAGATGATCTTGTAGGTCCTTTCCAATCTTGTGATTCTATGATTCTAAGTCTTTAATGAGATGCTGACTACTGTCAGACTTCAAATTAAAAGATACTTATTATGTTTTTTGTCCCTTATCCACATTTTACTTCCGGTTGTATCCCTCTGCCCACTGCAAACGGTACTGATTTGTGTGAGAAACAAAATGATTACTTCAGATGCTTGACTAGGGATTAGCTTTGCCATTTGATGCTAAGTGAGCAGCTAGGATGCTTGATTTCCTCAGACCGATCATATAAATAATAACAATCCTAGAATAAACTGCCTACTGGTTGTTGTTTTGGTTTTTTTTGGTGTGTGTGTAGGGAATAAATACATTAAGCATCATTATATTCAAGTAAAAATAGGTAGTATATATTAGTAAGTTGTGCAAAAATGCTGTTTGAAATGTACAAAAAATGTAATACATTAAGAAAATCTTATTTGATCTAAACTGTTCATTCCAAGAAAGATAATTTAAGCCATGAAAGAATCATATAGTGGAGAAGAAATATAACATACCTCAAAATGAGGTATTGTGGTAAAGCGGAGAGGTTGGAAGAGTCAGAAAGGGGATGTGGATATTACCTGAGTATCATCTTTCAGGAATTTTCTTTGCTGTGGTTTGGCTGTTAATAAAGCAGGTTGTTTGAGCTACTGATGCCATGTCTGAAAAACTGTCAAATATTCAAGAGTGGAACATGTAAATTTTGCATGTTTTCTTCATTAAACTGTTTGAAAAACATATGATTGGGGCAGAGAAGTCTCTTGGAGCTGCACTGGTGGGACTTTTCTGTTTTAATTTTCTTCTCTTTGAAAGTAGTGTTGTAGACTTCAGAGATAATATTTTGAAGTCATCATGAATCTCTTTTCTTACTGTGCATGCATTAACTGTCAGAAGCTGTATGGCTGTTTAAGAATGGCCCATATTGACTCCTGTGCGTCTCCCAACCTAGAGCTGTGGCAGGCATTTCTGCTTGGCATCCCTTTGCATCACATCTAGGGGTTTTCACACATCTATTCTGGCGTCTGAACACTGGTACGTTTCAGATGCACATATCTAAATTAGAGCACTTCCTTCTCACCCCTTCTGCTTGAGTCATCCATTTACATGAAAAAGCAGCCAGGAGAAGAGCTATCAGTGTGGTTCACAAGAATGAACTCATGGATAGCTCCCTCATGATGGATGATAGCACCTTGCAGGGAGGGTGCAGAGCTGCAGATTAAGGTTGGCAAGGCCTACCAATGCAGGAGACATGTCCTTGCCCACAAGATGTGGATGCAGGAATGGATCTGTGCCCACAAGTGGTGGGAGGATGGCAGCAACCTGCACATCGTTTGAAACTCCCTGAGTTGGATGTTGGATGATGGATGATGGAGGCCGCAACATGCAGGCCCAAATTGCAATGCCTGTCCAGCTCCCAGACAATTTGCCCCAGTGTCCTCCCATGTGAGCACAGTGGCCATGGGACCCAACAGCATATTGGGTGTGACTGCTGCATTTCTCTGGGGGGGAGAAGATCAAGGCTTTAGGTCCTTTAACAACCTTACAAAGTCTAATTTCTTCAACATGATATAGGGAAGTCCTAATCAGGAATACCAAAATGCCATAGAAATGGTATACACAACGGCACCTAAGGTATGTTTTAATAATCTTTTTCAAAAATATAAAGATAAGAATATAAAAATACTCTCTAACATCTGGCAGGCCAACAAAAGCTGTGTACCTTTACACTTAGTCACACTTCATGTGAGTGTATTGGAGTTCTTCTGTGGACATCAAGTTTCTAACTGGCACTGCGTGTGCTATCAAATGCATGCGCTGACACCAGCAATAGCAAAAGCTGCAGGGCCAATGCTCTTCCAGCAGGACATGCTACATGTACACAGATTGACCCTTTGTGACATATGCTGTGGTTCAAACACATCTGGAACAAGTTAATTCAGTATGTGAGTGCAGAAGTGTTAGCAGTTCTACAATGGCTAGATTTCTGGACCTGGCAGTGAGGAAGAATCCAGAAGCTTTGCTGAGCATCTTTTCATGTGAAAAGGTAACATTGTGATGTTCAGTCACTCTCATAACAGGTTGAGTGGACAGGTCTGTGGATAGGGTCTTGGAGAAAGGTCTTTAGGGACACAAAGAAGGTTGGGTGATTCTCACTGTTAATGGGAAAAAGGATTTCAGCTCATCACTTGAAAGTCAGTTATGTAACATTCTTTTAAACATTGCACATGCCAACAATCTAGCTTTTTCTTTGCTAAATAACATTGTGATGATACAAGGAATTCTATAAGGCAAAAATATTATGCTTTCTTCCATTATAATGATATATAAAGCTGGAAGGTGATATTATTATATTATTATATATTGTCTTTTTTATATTTGCTTTCAGATAATGGGCAGCAAACACTTAGTGAGGAAAAAAAAAAAAAAAACTGTCAGGATAATTAGAAACCATTTTCTCTTTCAAACACTGCTTCTGTTTCCCTTCAGAATTGCTGTGAATATGAGACCGTTACCTTATTACTGCATCCCATCTCATTGCTGGGCATTTGTAATGAAAGTGGAATTTCTGCAGGAATCCAGGAAATCACTAACAAGAGATTCACTGAGCAATAAGGTTTCCAATTTCTGAGTTCTGGACACTTCTTCAAGGACTCTCTTGACAACTGTAAACTTCCTTTAAATAAATATTGACATGTCAGTTTGATAAGTAATGAAGTCTCTTTGTGCAATATGAAGTAGTAAAAAAGATGTATTTTTTCAGTTACTTTAATGGCTAGAATTGAAGCCAAAACAGTAGGTAGTTTGATTATACTAGAAATTTAAAATGCATTACTCTGTTATTATTGGCAAACTGGAATCTGGGTTGGTAGTTATCTAGAGCTGTAAATTATATAATATTGATATACAGATACTCTGAGTGATATGTGTTTAACATGAGGATAGACAATTATTTTTGATCATACCTCATTTTATTGGTCTGATAAAAGTAGCTATTTAGCATACATTTAGAGGTGACCATAATTCTAATAGCATACATAGATAATGAAAATTTTAGATGCTAGCTTTTGGAAAGTGCTTTTCTTCCTTTCTTCCTTTCTTCCTTTCTTCCTTTCTTTCTTTCTTTTTTAAATAAGTCTGCCAGGCACATATATAAATAAATGTATTTATTTACAAATGCTGGTTAATGGTGCTCAAAATAGTCTCAAGTCCTCAGGAAGCTGGATTATTGTCCCCACAATGAAAAATGAATTTTCTTTTAAAGCTTTATGTATTTGACAATATTAAGTGTATTGTCTGAAACACAAATATACAGATGTTAAAAACAGCTTTTTAGTTTAATAGAAAGCTTAGTTTTGCAGTGAAAAAAATGGAACTGATGAGAAATTCAGCGCAAATCTCATTCTTGCTGTTATGGAGTATGTACATTTCAAGAAATTGTCAATTCAATCTTAAGGGCATAGACTGCATTTTTCTATCCTACTGCACTAAAAATTACAGAATCACAGAATGGCCAGGGTTGGAAGGGACCTCAAGGATCATGAATCTCCAACCCCCCTGCCACATGCAGGGCCACCAACCTTCCCACCTAATTCTAGACCAGGCTGCCCAGGGCCCCATCTAATCTGGCCTTGAACACTTCCAGGGACGGGGCATCCACAACCTCTCTGGGCAGCCTGTTCCAGCACCTCACCACTCTCTCTGTAAAGAATTTCCCCCTGACGTCCAACCTAAATCTCCCCTCCCTCAACTTAAAACCATGTCCCCTCATCCTGCAGTTATCTACCCTTTCAAAGAGTTGATTCCCCTCCTGTTTGTAGGCTCCCTTTAGGTACTGAAAGGCTGCAATGAGGTCACCCCGCAGCCTTCTTTTCTCCAGGCTGAACAAGCCCAGCTCCTGCAGCCTGACCTCATAGGGGAGGTGCTCCAGTCCCCTGATCATCTTTGTGGCCCTCCTCTGGACCCTCTCCAACAGCTCCCTGTCTTTTTTGTACTGGGGGCTCCACACTTGGACACATTACTCCAGATGGGGCCTCACAAGAGCAGAGTAGAGGGGAACAATCACCTCCCTGTCCCTGCTGGCCACCCCTCTTTTGATGGAGCCCAGGATAGCATTTGCCTTCCAAGCCACAAGGGGCACTGCTGGCTCATATTAAGTTTTTCATCTATTAAGATCCCTAGGTCCTTCTCCACAGGGCTGCTCTCAAGGACTGCTCCTTCCAGTCTGTATGGATGCCTGGGATTCCTCCAGCCCAAGTGCAGAACTCTGCACTTTGCTGTGTTGAACCTCATCAAGTTCACCCGGGCCCACCTTTCTAGCCTCTTTTTGATGGCAGAAGTGGGAAGTGCAGTGGCTGTAGCAACTTCCCCCAAAGACCATGAAGGATGAGGAAATGTTTTGTTCCCACCCCAAAAATGAACAGAACAAACTCCCAAAGCTTTAATGAAGGACTGTTACATCCTACATATTAGTCAAGTTAGGGAAAAACAGCAATTGTCCAGCATAGGTCCTTCTCTTCCCATGGGGTACTTTGTCTGTTGCAGTGCTAGTGCAGAGACCAGTTGTTGTGACACAGATTCATCTGGAGACTCTGCAATCAGTCTACTCAACAATAAGTATAGCTATTTGTTTGTGTTGCCAAACTTTCAAATAATGGAAAACAATAGTGCAAGATTAGGTGTGTTCCATGTTTGAAATGCACTTACAGAAAGCTTCTAAGCATGAAGGTGTATCCACACCTGCCTATGGATGCTGGTTTGAAACCTAGCTCCTGCTCTAACAGTCATTCTAAACTGGCCTTGTAATTCTGATGCTTCAAAATTGGACCACATCAATATTCAGTTCATAACTCTCCTAAGGATGTAGTTTTTTTCATTAAATTCAATATTTCTTCTGAGGTACAATGTAGTCCATTTCACTGTAGCTCATCTCCAACTAGAGCATAGAGAATATAGCATGGGATGGGTTTATGAGCAGCACACTGAAAGCAATTATCACTGGAATTGAATCCACATCAAGGTACCAAGGGGTGATTATACTATTTAACAACTGTTAAATGGTGTTAATGGCTAAATGTAGACCATAAGTCCAAAAGATTAGTACACAGTGAAATTCAGTTGGCATGTAAATTAAAATGGCATGTAAGTTAAATAAAAATGAAATAGATAATTTAGAAATATATTTGCCACTCAAAAGCCACTGAAAAGCTGTACATTTTAGAGCTGCACATGTTAGAGTGTGCTAATTATCTAAATTTTTCTTAAGTGAAATACTGGTTGGGTAAGGAGAAGCATTTTGCACATTTTAAAATGTATTTTGAATTAAAAAAAACCAGTTTGCTTAAAGTATATTTGGGCATATGTGTTTAGACGTATCATATTCTTATTTATTTCTATATTCCAGAGCTATGGGCTGCTTATTGTTTGATGCATAACAGAATTTGGATTTAGCTGTATGGTAGAACCTAGATAACAACAGTAGGCAGTTCAGCACCCAAACTAAGACTTTGTCTTGGAGATTCACAGTATTTTAGAAACAAACCATTTTGCTTTAGTCCAATAATTCAGAATGTTTTTCATTATAACGTCACCTACCTTAATAGAGGAAGTTTATCCTCTTCTGATAGAAAATGTTCAAAACCTTTTTTTTTTTTTCTGTAGAAGCTTTCATCTCTCTAGTAATCACTATGAGAGAATTTAAGGGTGCTATTCAAGTTTGTTGTGATTTTTACCTGTTCTATCATCTATTCTAGTTTATTTCATGTTTGCCTCAGTACCCAGGAAAGACTTTCCTTAAATCCTTTACTTAAAAGCAGTTTTTCTGTTTTTTCTCTGTGGGAACATGAAAATCCGAATTCATTGTTTTGACTTAAGCAATACAAACACAAGAATATGGTCCCAGTCTACCTGATAGGAAGAGATCGCATGTAGTCATTCTGAGTTATGCTGCTTGCAACTGACTTACAGTACGTATAGGCTACTCCTGTCTTCGGCTTCTTGTGTGCCCAACACACAACTCAGGACCTGATAACTAAGACTCTTCCAGTACCAAAGACTTTGTCCTATGGAAGCAGTGATAAATATAGAAGAAAACTGTGAAACATTTTGTAGGAAACATTGTTTATGACAATAAAGATGGCTGCCTATATTTTTTTATTACATTGAAGATGAATTTGATACTTCTTTTGGAAGATATAATCTTCACTGAGTAAAAAGCTGGCTGGATGGCCAGGCCCAGAAAGTGGCGGTGGATGGAAT
Organism: Chrysolophus pictus; assembly: GCA_037305975.1. Classification (NCBI taxonomy): domain Eukaryota; kingdom Metazoa; phylum Chordata; class Aves; order Galliformes; family Phasianidae; genus Chrysolophus; species Chrysolophus pictus. The sequence continues at coordinate 98,080,311 of CM074576.1, forward strand.
TCAATCCAACTGGTGGCTGATCACGAGTGGTGTTCCCCAGAGGTTGATAATGAGTCCAATCCTGTTAGATATCTTTATTGATGGTTTGGATGAGGTGATTGAGTTTGCCCTCAGTAAGTTTACAGATGAGTGGTGAGCGGAACAGGCTGGCTGGGGAGGTAGTGGAGTCACTATCCATGGAGGTTTTCAAGAAATGTGTAGTTGTGGCAATTAGGGACATGGTTAGTGGGTATGGTGGTGATGGGTTGGCAGTTGAATTTGGTAATCTTAGTGGTCTTTTTTCAACTGTAATGATTCTGTGAAATACAGTCATAGCATATCAACATGTTAGACTGCTTAACATTATTTTCATTGTTTTTTTTTCCTTTTCTTACATTTTTTGAGATTTTGCTAACATCTTTATGTAATCAGTTTTAGAGTTTGTCCATATGAACTAAACTGGAATTGCACACTTAAGTTGGCATTCTTAATAGCTAAGTGTCTATTTAATATGGGCCGATTCCTTAATGATCTTTGATTGCCTTTAAATATCAAATCCCATTAGGAGCAATTGAACAAGGATGGGATATTAGTCCAGATAGATGGGGACAGAATAATGGAGGATGTGAAAGATTCATTAAGCACATAACTTTTTATGATAACTCTAAGCATAGAGTAGCTTGCTTAGAGTCCAGGTCTCACTTTCCATCTGTTAATTCCGTGTTATTAAGGTTTTAGTTTCCCAAGAAAACAGATGGCTATCAACTTTAAGCAGGTGTTCACATTGCACTTTTTAAAGCTTAAATGCGGAACAGGTTTAGCTTGAAGTTTGCTTTGGTACAAAGGGAATTAGTTCTTTGAAAGATGTCTGAGTAGAAAATCATTTTGCGGAGGAAAAGTAGTTCACTGGAAATATAGTTATGTATATTTGTCTGTGAACCATTGCTATTATAGAATATAATGAGAAATAGAAGTTTTAAAGGAACAGTTTATTTTCATATCCTGTAGTGTACATCTTGATGAGAATATCCACCAAAAGTTTATTGCCTTGCAGTAAACGAAAGAGGAGCAAGTCAGGAAGAATTTACTTTTAAAATTCTTTCAGATTTTATGAGTGGGTCAGCATCCTGCTGTCTGTTCAGAATGTGATAGATTTCCTGTACTTGGAATCTTATGCATATTTTGTAATTCGTTGTGTATTCTCCAGTAAGTGGTTGTAAAAATACTTCAAATCTGAAAAACAAAAAGCTTGCTAAAATAGAGTGTGTGATGTCAAATAATATAATTAAATTATAGAACAGCATGGTGCTAATTATGGCACTGAAGTTTGACAGTTTTCCAGCATAGGTGCTGTATAATTTCATTGTTCTGCCAGTTTTGAGTTGATAGAAATATGAAAAGTATCAGTTAATAATAGAACAGTGTTGGGCTATTCTTTCTCACAAAGTTTTTCTCTTTCTCCACTTCTCATCAAAGATTCAAGAAGCTGCTGTTGCAAGTGAGATCTCATTGTGAAAATCCTATTATAGTTTACATTATATGTATTTCAGCATATATATTAATATCAAGGGTACAGATAAGTAATTTGAATTAATATACACTGATTTAAAGATGAACATGCATTTCCATGCTTCGTTGTTTTCTTATTAGCAGATATTTATATATATTTGTACTAGTCACCTGATTTGCTCTCCTTTATGGATTCTGCCACCTTGTGGCAGTCAGCAAGCGAAAAAGATTAGTGGTTAAAAAATCTCTCTCTCTTCATGTTGATGTTCTCTGAATGATTGAGATGAAAGAGTAATTGAGCAAAACCTTGACTTTCCTTCTGAAAGCCCTCCCAGGGTAGGGGTGACATTGCTTGCTTCCTTTTGTGATCATCTCTAGCATTGAGAATGAAACAGAACTACTGACAAAGATGTCATTTATTCATAAATATATGAGGCAGGGACATATAGTGTGGTACTAAGGACTGTTTCTATAATCTAAGCTTCCACTCTGTAAGGAAAGGATGTTATTAAGCATTTTAAGAAATCTCAACTGTGGTCAAAGTCCAGATTGAATTAACTCAACATTTATCAGCCTACTGTGGTAGGAATAATAGCTGGTTAACTAGCAAACACGGAACAGTGAGGAGTTATTTACAATGTGCTACACGTCTGGTCTTCTGTACCTTGTACTTGAACATACATAGCTAAGATTAAAAAAAAAAAAAAGTTATTCTTATTATCTAATAAACTTTTTTTTTCTAGGTCTTTAATGTCATAAAATATTAGATTTTAATCTATTCCCTGGTTTATGAAAAGTGTGTCTACATTAGTGGTGTGGTTCCCTGAGGTGTGCAGGTTTGCTTGCCATTTAACCATGGAGCCTTGCAGCACTCAACAGAGCATAATCAGGGTGCACTTTGAGTAGAAAAAAGGTGAGACTGTATAAGGATGCAACACTACCCAAAAGCTAGAGCTCTGTGCATGCTGGGTGGTCTGCAGATAACACAGGTTTAATTTCCTACAAGGACAAATAGAGAGCCTATAGTTTTGCAACCATGGCATGTTGGACAAACCTTGAATTATTGACCTTCAAATTTTACATCAGAACTTCGACTAATACTGTAGACTAGTAGGTGTACTGTAGGTGGACTTGGCTATATTCTTAGAGGAGAATTCCAAAATGTTCTGGGGGAAAGACATACTATACTGTGAGTTTATGTTATATTAAGGCTAAAAAATTCATACCCATCCAAAAAGATCCTTTATTCAACTAGAAATGTATTAGAATTGAGAAAATAGATAAGTGAGAAAGATTGCCAAGGAGGTCCTTCCAAAATTCTGAATGTAATTGTATGGATTCTTTTGTTTTCTTATAGACTTCATCACACTATATGTGTGACTATATAGATATGTAATATTCTTGCTTTCTGTTTTGTTTGTTTTAAGATGTAGGATGAACATGAATTTGATATTGTAGACATTGCTATGTTGGAAGAAGACATAGCTAAAGAAAACAGAATTTTTTGAAATTGTTCTGCTCTACTTATTTTCCAAATGAGCCATTTCCTTGTGAGCTACCATAACAGCTAGGTACTAGGGGAAGGAAACATAAAAAATCTATTACCCCTCTAGTCAACTGAACAATAGGATTATGTACACCAAAGCAAATTCCTTTCAATTGTTGAGTGATGCGGTTGATGTTTCCTATTAGGAACAAGAGGGTTTAGTCTGAGGCCAATGTACTTTTTTATAGGTCAAATGAAATTTACCATAGCAGAATCAAAGCAAAATCTATTTTAAGAGGACTTCAGAGTCATACTAAGAAAAGTGTTGGTTGAAATGAGCCAAGAATTATTGTCTTAGTTCACCAGCAACAGGGAGCAGGTTAGTGAATTCTGTGCATGCTGAGTCAAATCCTCAGTTGGTATAAATCAGTATTAGCTCTATTGACATAACAGTTCTGTACTGACATTCAGTACTTGGAGACGTGGCCCACCATGCTAAAAAGGCCCTTCTGTGTTCTGCTGTTGTGAAGTATGCTGTGCTAATGCAATTTCAAGTGAATTTCAGGCACACTTTTAATCTTCCAGGATGCAAAATAAATTGTGTTTTTTAACTTTGTGATTTTAGTTGCAGAGCCAAACATGTATTTGCACACACCATTTAGTCCTGTACACTATTCTTTATTGTTGTGCTAATGAGCACCATAGTATGCATGTGTTAGTAAGCTACTAACAGGTGTTTCAGGGTTGATTTTCTTGAATATAAAAATCACTGTATACAATAGATAAGGATATACTTAGCTTTTATGCTATCCCACATACACTAAGCTTATCCTGCCTGCTATTACACATAATGGCAGGAACAGAGCTACCCAAAAGAGATGATTATTTATAAAGCCTGCCAGATCCTGTGCCAACTACGCTTCTGCTGTGGATGCAGAGGAGGAATGAGGTTGGCTGAGTGGGCTGTGGCTGCGTCCTTGCTTTCGTTGGTGTGGTAGCATGCAGCATGCCCTCTGTGGATGTCTGCTTTACTACTCTGCGCTTGTTTTCCTTCTTTCCAGGAACGTCAGTAATTATTTGCCTTCCTGTCTTTATTTTTGTATACCTTTTTTGCTTGGCTTCACCGCTTTGCAATAATTGCATATAGAATGAACCAGGAATACATACTGATTTCCTGTTCAGATATTTGGAGGATTTTCTAGGGATTGTCCTTAAATTAACCCCAACTAAAACTTTGATGGGCTGAGCAGAATGCATTAATTGTGCATGCACACTGAAGTGCATTTTGGGTGACTCAGGGCCACAGTTCTGTAATGCAGTGACAGGGGGTTAAGGAAGAGAAAAGGTTACAAAAGAGAAGAAAGAGAGCAAATTTAAAGCCAGTTCAGTGCTCCAACTGCCAGGGCTTCACTGACATAGATAGAAATATAGTAACGTTTCACACCATATCCCAATTTTACTCTTGTTTGAAACATTTTTTATAGTTTTGCTCTGTGATTACCCTTTGATGTAACCGGGCAAAGTGTATATATAAGATGTATGAAAAATCTCTGCTCTAAAAATTAGAGATGGTATGTAATTAACATAATTTGTTTGACAGCTTCACAGTATGCCTGTCTTAAAATATATTGATGATTTTTATATTTTTGATGTTTAATTTTCACTCTGTTCCACTTATGATACATGCTAAATTGACAGAAATGAAAATGCTTTTACATTAGTCATTTTCGTGTTTGTCATTTATCGGCATAGATCTCTTGCACTGACATTCCAAAATGATTTCAGGTATTATGGGAGGAGGGAGATGCTAGTCTTTCTGCTTTTCCTCAGAAACTAAGATCAGAATTAGGTGGTTGACACAGAGCAGGTGGCATATATGAAGGTGGAATTGAAACAATGTAAATACAAAAATGTTCCTGTTAATTTATGTGAGCAGCTTTAATGAAATCATGAAAACTCACAGGTTGTAATATTTGTAGGATCAGGACTAAACCTTGCTAAGAATAATGCTGAATATATTATTAAATATATTGCTCCTACATTAGAATGGGCCTATATGACTTTTTTTTTTTTTTTTTTTAAACAAAACAGGGATTTAGTTTGGATGGTAAAGATAATGAATTACCTTAAATAAATTGCCTTCATGCTAGGGGAAGCAGTGGGTTGGGGCTCTAACTATAAAAATGTAATATAGGTCAATTAATATGAGATTTTTTCCCCTACTGAACTTAAGATTCATTCTTAAAGTTGAGTTTAGGAAGAAAAGAATACAAATTTTATTTCACATATTTTTCTTTCAGTTAGAAAATAGAATGACTTATGCTTTCTCTCCCCTTAGGAAACTAAATAATGATTTGTATTCTTCCTTACATTTTATTAACTTGATACAGCATTCTGTAATGACTGTCTAATAAGAAATAAGAAATATATATTGATTTATTTTGTGCCACTTCAAATTCTAGTACCTCCCTAGACTATAGCAAAGACATATAGGAGAAAACCTGAGGTTTACATAATGAGTGAAAGAGTAAAAATAATAGAAAAATAATGAAAGTCTTGCTCTTGGAGATGTTGCAACCTCAGTGTTGTTTTCAAGATTCATTAGAATGAAATTATTGACAATTTTAAGACAGATATTTAAGTAGTACTCTAAATAGTAACTTCTGCCTGTAGCTTGTTATAAAGCATTAAAAATTGGCAGTTTGAAGCAGTATTTCTAAATTATCACAGACACTTAAGAAAGCTGGATGAATGCAAAGATAGATATCAAAAATCTAAACAAGTAGCTGAATTTAACCAGCTCTTCTTTGAATTCTAAAATGCAGTGATTGACAAGACAACCACAGCTTTATAAAAGTAGTGTGAAGATAACCCTTGCAAATAATAAAGATGAGCATTCTTAAAAGATGGAAAGACAAGATGTACCTCCAGTTTTCACAAGTAATGGAAATAGTGAATCTTGGATCCTTCAGGAAGATCTCTATCATTATAAGCAGATAGGAAGGCACAAGTTGTCTGTTAGCAGTGCTGATTATCTCAGAAGCTAAGCTGGAATAGCTTTTGCAAAGACACAAACTGATATTTGATTTCAGGCACTGTGACTCGTACCCTGAAAGCCCCTGAGACTATTATATGCTTAAATGTGAGCCATGATGTAAGTATTTAGATATGAAGAGGCCTATCATTGTAAGGTAAATGATACAGTAAATAATCTGCAATTTTAAGCATTAGATTCATCAATTTTTGGAACTTCGGTTCTCTTTAAATAGTTGCTGAGCTCTGGAAGGAATTAATGCATTCATAGATTCATTTTTTAACTATAAAAGTGCTGGTTCCAAATTTTTCTAAAAAGTCTATCAGGATGTGTTGCAGAATGCACTACCATTTTTAGTATATTCTTCAAAGAAAAATAATACAAAATGAGAGTACATTTGCCAAATGAGATATCAAATAGAGATGAGCAGTTGATGGATATTTCCATTTTGTTCACACTGGATGTTTATAGGTCTATGAATAAAAATTATATTTGCTAACTCATTAAATGAGACAAAGGCAAATGTTATGATGATGTAAATGCTAAAACAAAATTTGAGACCTTCTGAAAGTGCAGATCTTGGAATGAAGTTGGGAAGGGAAAATTACATCAAATTTCATGGTCTCTTTAAAAAGCTCTGGTCACAATGTTAGATTGTGTTAGAAATATGTTAATTCAATATTTAGATTTACTCTATATTAATTTTACATACATAAAATAAGTCTATTTGTTTGCAGAGCTTGTCACTGAGAAGACCCTTATCAGCTGAAGGTTTGGATTTTTGGCGGGGGCCCAAAGCATTATTCAGTGACACTACAAAGCAGAATTAGCATTGCCTCATATTAAACCCACGTTGCGCCCAGGAAATCTGTCAGTAAAGCTTATGCAACATGCTAAACTGTCATTTGCTGAGATGTCATGGCAGAATGAATCCAAAATGTATTGATTTGAAGTCAAAGCATTTTGTCGGGGGAGGAGAGGAAAAGGAAAAGAGCTAGCTACAAAGAAAGAAAAATAGTAAAACTTACACCACTAGTAAACAACTGGGAGTTTGTAGTATAAGTAATAAGAGTTTAGAGAAATTTAGGTTATGGTGCATTTTAAACCCCAAACATAAAATAAATAAATAAATAAATAAAATAACCCCAATGTTATTTGTAGAGATAGTTCCTTGATCTGGTCATAATTAGTAAAACAACAGCAAATGAAATAAATGTCTGACTCACCCAAACAAAATGTCAGCCACACTATTGACTCATTTCCTGAGATAACAAGTAGGTAAGTCCTCTGTGTTAATAAATGCATGTTTTCTGAAGATGGAACAGACAAGTAAGGATAATCTAAGGTATAATCTTCAGTTTGAAAATAAAAGTGACAAAGATGAGTCAACACAAAAACTGACACCTATCCATCTTGCTTCTTCCTTAAAATACTGGCAAGAAACAAGATGATGTATATATATTCTTCATTCTTTAGACATGATAGTGTACATAATACAAATTTGCACTGAAATCTTTCATACTGAGATACTTAATGTACCTGCTTCAAAGGGAGAGAGTGCTCACAAGTGTATATTGAGCAATCATGCTAGCACCAGAACATTCCATAACTTTAATCACGGGGTTATATGATACACTATCATCAGAGACAGATCTTTTGAAAGCATTTACTTATAAGGGCTGTATATTAAAAATATGGAACAAATATTATATAATGATCAGTGCTGAAAAAATAAGAAGTCTACAACAGATAATGAATGTTTGAACAAAGTTCCCACCCAATGTTTGTTCAAAAACAAACAAACAAACAATTATAAAAGCACATATGGGGAAGAAAATTCACAGTTTCATGTAATTATACTTACAGGTGAAGTTTTTTCTGAGACTGCATATTAAAAAACAAGAAAAGGATTATTTTGATTATACACTTGATATGCTATTTTAGATGTACTTGTGAACAATGAATCTAAACAATGTATTTAATGCCCACATGCATCCTCTTAAACTACACAAAGAGTAGGAATACAAAAATCATGCTAAGCCTCACAGAAACAGAATGTACTTTGTTATTGGAAAAGGAGTCAAGAGGCCTAGTGAAATAGGTTAAGGTCACACGCTTCATGAAAATACTGTCGTGTATAGAACATTATTTGTAGAGAATTTGATGCTATTCTGTAATTCAGTGATCTAGTCATGATTTACTTTCACAACAACGTGTTTATTTTATATTGTATGCATAGAACCAAACCCCCAGAGCTGAAGTAATAAATTGGAACACTTCAGGAGTGCTGTTATGAAGGGTTAACTTAAATATTTTCCTGCTTTAATCTCTTCTCAAATGAACTGTATTCATCCTGTAACTATTGTGTAGCCTCATTAATATAGTTAATGAATTGATCTTTCTGTTAAAAAGCTCAATACAACCTACAAATAACATCATGAATATTTAATCAAACATTGATCTCAATCAGCAGATCCAAACATCAATCAGTAGCATTGGGTAAATCTCCATAGTTTTGTTGCATTCTATCGGATACTTCTTGTACTTAATTAAAGATATTACACCCTTCTAAGATATTGCAAGAGCAGATTTCCTGTCTTTTACACTGCACATGTCCACATCTGCCTGTTCATGTGTCAGTTGCTCTCAGCCCACTTCCTCTCTGAAGACAGAATAGCTGGAACCTCACTAGTATTGTGGCAGAGAAATCTGGGAATCTGTTACAAGTTCAACTGACCCTATAGTACAGGGTCCATTAGAAACCTGACTTCAAAATTTCTTCTGATAGTTCAGCAGTTCTGCCTATAGTGATGAAAATGAATTCTGACATTCACTCCATCAATCTACTACACTTTTTTTTTTTTTTCTTTTATCTTCTAGTCCAGTACACTTTGCAAGCAGAATATGTTATCTGCTTGCTGCCTGATAGCAATGTTAATGACTCTGCTGATACTTTGAATTTGGAATACTGAAAACATGGGATCCCTTCAGGTCCAGCCATTTCAGCACAGGTATTCTGTTCTCTCAAGGACCCACCATATATCCCACAATTTTCCCTACTTCAAAAGGAGAAAAAAACGAAAACAAAGCAATACTATTTGATATTAGAAGATCCAGATATGTACTAATAAGGTAGTAGAAAAAAACAAGTATCTCACTGTATTCATGAGTAGAATAACACAGAAAGCCGTATTTTCTATTTGAAGATAATCAGTTTCGCTCTATTCTGAAAAGTAGCAGAATGTAATTAGGTTTCTTTAACAAAACACAAGAAAACAAAATTCTGTGCATGACAATACTTCTTTGAAATATCATACTATACTGAGAGTTGTTTTATAAGGTGCATTCTTCAGCCTACTCCTGGTGAGTTAGACTTATGCTCATTGGCAGAAGAAAAAGATGCTTTTATTCCAGTGGCTAAGCTCACTGAAGTCAGATATGAAGATTGTTCATAAAATGAAACTGGAGGAATACTTAGGAACTCATAATTGCACTTTAGTGATACTTGAGTGCTTCAATTCTCTTGAGATTTTGTTTTCAGTAGGAACTCTGAAGCTGGAAGACGCAGAATTTGACTTACCCATCATTTATTTTTAGTGATTGCTAAACTGCATGGTTACATGACCTTGCTGGTCTTTCAGTACTAGCCCACTGGAGACCTTGTGCATACTGAGTTAATTTGTCCTAGAAAATCAGATACATTGTTAACACTTTTCTCCTGTTTCTGTTCATCTGGTTCACTTATCAAACTGAGCTGAAGTGCACTTTTTGAGTATAGCAAATAAGGTGAGAAATTGGTGAAAGGTCTTTTCTCACTATGAAAATGGTGAGTTCTAGAGTAGAATCATTCTGTTAAGACCGGAAATTTAACCTTGACCTTTAAATGAAGCTAAATTACTATTGCATTCGCTGCTGCTCAAGTAGTATCATCAAAAATGTCACAGGGCATGAATATTAAAAGCAACTGCTGAAATTTAAAAGAATGGTATCCAAGATTTTGACAGAAGCAGAGTTCTGCTGACTAGTGATTATAGTACTATGCTCATACACACTCCAGTTCTACTCTGTTAACTCAAATACCATAGAATCTGACTTTTAATGCTTAACAATTTTTCATATTATAGGGATACTGTTTTCTTAAGAGATTATGAACTTAAGCAAACAGTCTTCTAAAAATAGGAGTGCAGAACTTCATTAGTCCAATTAAAACACTTTTTTTAAAAACCTTTGTTTCTTTATCTTACTGAAATTAAATGAGCTATACCAAAAAAGTGAAGTACTTTCTCCACTGTAGCAAAGTATATGCCATACTTTCAAAAGGTCACTAAACATTATCAAAACATCGAGCTTCTGAAAGCTGAGCCTCTGAACATAAATGATAAAGCTCCATTTGTAACTATACTCTGTGCAAAGATGACTGAGGATCTTGACTCTAGACACTCTCAGAGATCAGGTACTGAAGTACGTTCAGTAACGTCCACTGAATAAGAAAGTTACATGGAAAGATTAAAGCAATTGGTTTTCAGCATTGAGAATCTATTTTACTATGTAGGGGAGGAGAGTGAAGCAGAGGAGATGGCTTGCGCTAATGTGTAAATCACCAAATAGACTCAAAATATCAAAACTAAGCCTTTTAAAAAGTACATTAGAGCAACAGATGTCCTTTCCACCTATTTTTGTAATATTTGCATAAACAAATAGGTATCCAGCTTCTTTTCTTTACCAGTTGACAGTTCTGATAGTCTTTAAAACAGATACCACTTAAAAATTTAGTAAAGAATATAAAAAATCTGTTACTGATCCTCTTTAAAAACATATAGATAAAACATTAAATCAGCCTATGCATTTTAGGTAGATGTAAATATAAAAATTAAAGCAAATAATTTGATATGTATTGTATTTTAAGTAATATTGAATTAACTTATCTTTTCCTCATCACTTGGAAGAGGAGCTTTAAGAATAAGTTAAAGGAGGAAAAGATTTGTTTGTATGTGAAATAGTTGCTTTTAATTTTATTAATTCTTAATTAGCATTGGAATCTTTTTTTTTTTTTTTTCAGAATACTTTTTACAAAGTTGAAATACTTGGAGTTTTGAGATCTTTGATTTTCATTTTTTTCTGGTCTTTATGTTGTTTACCTGGAACATAGCTTTTGTATTTTGCTTTTTTCCTTTCAGATCAAAATTAGTGTTGTGTAAGTAGAAAGGACATTGAGTGATGATATGCTTTTTAATAAATTACACTATTTTTCAAGCAATTTCAACATAATGATAGGATAAATATTTTTCACAATCTTCTTTTTGCTGTAGTTTAAATACTGTTTGAAGGTATATTTCTGTATGTTTTGTTCAAGAAAGGTTTAGAAGTATACTTTTCTTGCAAAATGCAAGGCTGCAATTTGTCTGACCTTCTTTTCTGTTTTCTATCTGCATACATTAAATGAATGACTCTCCATTTTGCAGCTGAGGGAAGCACAACTTTGAATGAAAAATGTTGCCATTAAAAAAGAGGGAACAAATTGCATAAATTATAAATGACCTGCAGAAGCAGAGATGTACTACCACGTTACCCTGATTATACATGCATGGCTTTTTTTGTCATTAATCCCACAAAATAGCATGGCAACCTATGGAACTCATGCAGATGCAGATCTTTTTGTAAAGAAACAATACTCTAAATAGATTTATGGGCCTGATGGTGTGCTTTAAGCTGAGAGAACAAAAAAGAAGAAACAGGAGCAACGTGATTTTTGAGGTTATGCTATTAATTTTACACACCCATACAGCTATTTTATCTTTATAATTTCAGAAGTTCCTGTTATACTGGAATATGTAAAAAAGTAATAGATGCTTCAATGAATGTCCAGCCCAGTGTTTCCAACTGCACTAGATTGTAAATATTCCCATGGGAAAATATTGCTTGTTGCAGCCTCACTGAATCAAAGTATTTGGCTAATCTTAAACTTATGGGTTTTTCAGAACTTCCTTGCATTTTCAGAGCATTTGATGATTTCAGATCTCTGAATGTTGATGCAACAATAAATTTCATGAATAAATTAACACACAGTTGCTACATACATTTTATTTATGAGTATTGTTAGGATTATTATAACAATACATGAAATTCTAGGTCAGACTGCAGATTTATTTGCCATGTTATCATGTTTCTAGCATTCTTTGATGAAAGCATGTGTAAAAATATTTTTTGAGGTTTGTTTTTGCAATGTCTAGCAATTTATGGCTCAGGAATTTTTGTACCTATCTTTTGATGTGTTCTTCCAAGAATGGCTCAGTTACTTTTTAAAATTAAGTAAAGTTCAGTAATACTGATTAACCAGCAATGGTACTGCTGAGCTCTCCTGTATGCAAAGAATTCTACCCTGGGTTTGAACTGTTTTTTGGTAATTTTATCTAATACGCTCCTAATTCTTATATTGATGGAAAGACTCGATGAACCATTACTGTCCTCCTCCTTGCTATTCGTGACTTGCCACTGTAAATTATTTATCTCAACCTATTTTCCAAGCTAAAGATTCCCAGGCTTTTCATCATTCTTCACACAATGCTTAGTTTATTTGTTAGTTGACTTTCTTCATCTTTATTTTCTTCTGCATACATTCTCTGTATATGCATCATCTTAGGATGGAAAGAAAAGAAGCACACCCTCTATTCAAGTTGTGGTTTCATACTGAATCATGCAGTGCTGCAATGACATTTTCTATTTTGGTCTCTGTGCTTTCCTAACAAATCCCAATATCAGATATTATTTCTTCCATCGAAGACTGATTAATTAAATAAATAAGTGCCTACTCCATCACTGAACATATTTTCTGAAATGCTAGCTTTGTATTAATCTTACAGTGATTATCATCAGATAAATTAATGTTGAGTTAGCCAGAAGGTGGGACATTTTCTTTTATGATTTACAGGTAGTAAATTGTACTGATACCAAATGTAATTATATAGCCTTAACTTTGTAGTCTTTTTTTTTGGCCCCTCTTCCTTATATTTTGAATATTTCCCATGTCCCATATACAAGCATGTCAACAAGCTTCTATATACAACTAACGTAATGTTATTAAACTGTATTTTCGTACAGAAGTGGATTTTTTTTGGTCTTTTCATTCGGTATTCCAACAAATGAAGCATCTCATGTGTTGTAACTGATAGGCACTTAGTGTTATTTCAAGTCAGTTTCTCATTATTAAATTACTCTCTCATACTTGTAACCAGTTTCATTTTGACACTTCTGTTTGTATTTCTTTTTGAAATGTCTCCACGGACATTTAAAAGTTGGACAAAATCTCTTTATCTTTTAAAATAATATGCTGAGACTATTAAACTACTGACATTTTTTACACTAGCCACAAATTCTTCCTGTCAGATGAGGATTGTAGAGCAGCTGAAAATTGTTTGTTGACTTATCTCCATGAAGTGTTAGAGCAATTTCTCACTGTATTGAAGAGGAGAGCTTGTATCTAGAACTTTTCCAGTCTTAGAAATCCCTCCAGCATTTTCAGGCTTCATGGTAAAGGAATTTCTTTTTTGCATCAGCAAAACAGGAGCTGTACAGCTCAGGTGAACTGAAGACAGCAGTATTCTAAAGAGTAGTTAAGTGGAAAAAATTATAGTCCTGGAAAAGGCTCACAGTTTGAAATTTGTTCTATGTAGGTCTCTTCAAAAGTAGTGCCTCCTGTTTATATTCATGGAAACAACAGATACAAAGAGCGCAATGATACTATTTGATAGAACAAATTCTCAGCTACAACACTGTTTTTCAACATAGTCATCACCATTAGCTCTGTATTTTCACCATTGTATAATAAGATCCTGCATACCATGGTTGTAACGATCTGTACTAGCTGATATGATTTGTTTCAAAGCTGCTACAACAGCATTATTGTTGCTAGAAGAATGTTGCCCACACAGACTTTCTTTCATAGACCCAAACAGATGGAATCCAGAAGTTGCCAAATCTAGACTTTATGGTGGGTGTGGTAAGATAGTCCAACCAAAATAGGCAATGTCTTCAAAGTAGTATGAGGCCTGGTGTTATCACATTGCAAAAAAGAGGTTATCATCTTCTCTGGGCTGACTCTGGAAGTGTGAGCCTTCTGCTTAGTCAGCATGATACAGCAGTAAGAGCTGATGGTTTGTCAGGGTTCCAGAAAATCTACAAGGTTCATCCATTTCCTGCCTCAAAAGACAGTGCACATCACTTTATCCAATGGGAAATTTACACATCATCATTTTGATTGCTGTTTTGTCTTCAACTCATAGCGGTGACATCACGTCTCATTACCAGTAATGATGCTATCCAGGAAACTGTCACCTTCTGCCTCATATTTGTTCAGTAGGTCCTGACAGACTTAGATATGATGTTCTTTCTGTTCCTGTGTAAGCATTCATGGGACCCACCTGGTACAGCCTTTGCAGTATTCCAATGTTGTTGCCACTGTTTCCAGTGCACTGAAGCCAGTATTCAGCTCCATACACAGTTCTCTGGTACTAATGCTCTATTTTGCGAAGGTGGCTGATCAAGATGCTCTGCTGCAGTCTGTCACACAGCAAGAAAATGTAATGAAAAATTCATAGAATCATAGAATTACTCAGGTTGGAAGGTACTTCAAGGATCATCAAGTCCAACCGCAGCCTAACCATAGTACCCTAACTCTAACAACACTCTGCTAAATCATATCTCCGAGCACCACATCCAAATGACTCATCTAGGGACGGTGACTCAACCACCTCCCTGGGGAGCCTATTCCAGTGCTTAACCACCCTTTCTGTAAAGTAGTGTTTCCTAATGTCCAACCTAAACCTACCTTGGCGCAACTTGAAGCCATTTCCCCTCGTCTTGTCACCTGTCACCAGTGAGAAGACACCTTCCCTGCTCTGACTGTAAGCACCTTTCAGGTACTGGAAGAGAGCAATAAGGTCTCCCCTCAGCCGCCTCTTCCCCAGACTAAACAACCCCAGCTCCCTCAGCCTCTCCTCATAGGGCTGATTTTCCAAGCTCTTCACTAGCCTCGTTGCCCTTCTCTGGGCCTGCCCAGTACCTCCATGTCCTTTTTGTACTGAGGTGCCCAAAACTGAACACAATACTCAAGGTGAGGCCTCACCAATGCTGAGTACAGGGGCAGGATGACTTCCCCTAGTCCTGCTCACCACACCATTTCTGATACAAGCCAGGATGCCATTGGTCTTCTTGGCCACCAGGGCACACTGCTGGTCAGCCAACTGTCCATCAGAACACCAAGGTCCATTTCCACCAGGCAGCTTTCCAGCCACACCTTCCCAAGCCCGTAGGGTTGCCTGGGGTTGTTGTGACCAAAATGCAGGACCCGACACTTGGCCCTATTGAAACTCATGCCATTAACCTTAGCCCATCGATCCAATCTGTCCAGGTCCCTCTGCAGTGCCCTTCTCCCCTCAGGCAGATCAATGCTCTCTCCCAGCTTGGTGTCGTCTGCAAAGTTACTGAGGGTGCACTCAATCCCCTCATCAAGATCATCAATGAAGATGTTAAACAGAAGCGGCCCCTGTACTGAGCGTTGGGGGACACCCTCGTGACTGGCCGCCATCTAGATTCAACTCCACTGACCACGACTCGTTGGGCCCGGCCATCCAGCCAGTGCTTCACCCAGCGGAGCATACACCCATCCAGACCATGGGTAGGCAGCTTCTCCATGAGAATGTTATGGGGGACAGTGTCAAAGGCCTTACTGAAGTCCAGGTGGACCACATCGATAGCCTGACCCTCATCCACTAAGCGGGTCACTTTGTCATAGAATGAAATCAGGTTTGTCAAATAGGATCTACCATTCGTAAACCCATGCTGACTGGGCCTGATCTCCTGGTTGACCTTTAATTGGTCCATGATGGTGTGAAGGTTCAACCTCTACTGCCAAACCACCAACATTCATCCCTGACATCATGGGCCAAAATAATAAAATAGGAGGCATTACTTTTGGAACAACCCTCATAATTCAACACTACTGAAGTGTATACCTTCAGCAGAACCACAATTGTATGCTATTCTGCAATGTAAGTAGATTGGCAAACCTTTTGACCTTGTGGATTGTGTCAAGTTAACTTCAATTTTTTTGATATGCATATGTAGCAGGAATCCTCATTTGCTTTTTAAAGTCCCTTTGTCATGATGCAAGGAAATGAGTGTATCTGGGAAAGAGAGAAGGCATATTGGGCAGCATAAAATCTGAGTTTCTGAAGAAAATGAAGGAATGTGAAACATAGTCTTGTGTTCATGCTCATTAAAAGTGAAGCAATGTTCATCAGAGTCAACATGCTTAATTTTTTCTTGGTATACGTATCCTTTCCTGTAAGTGAAAACCTCTGGGGAAAAAAAAGCAACAACACAGAATCTGCCCAAATTTATGACTGGTAAATAGTGCATGCTTTTAATTAATTATATTAATCTTGGTTTCCAGATTCCAGATATGTCTTGGGAAATTTAAAATGGTAATATACTGTGTTCATCACATAAAAAAAAATCATGAAATTACTTCTCTGTCATTTTAAACTTAATACTTTGCCCTTTTTCTTAAACTTTATTAGGGTAACATTTATAAAGTAATGCTATAACATTTTAAACTTCGAACAGTCTCAAAGATAATGGAGGATTCTAATGAATTTTCTTAATTAACGGAATGGTTAATTGTGCCTGTTTTCAGTAAATTAATTAAACTTCTACTCATTATGCAAGAACTAATTCATTATTGAAGGATATAGGAAGTGTAAGAAATCTGGCATTTGAGGTGGGTGCCATGCCCTAATCTATCACTGATAAGGAGTTACATGCTTAAAAATATTCTCTACTGTATAAAATATTATAGAAAATGTGTGGTGACTAACTGGGGGTATTTAAAGCATGCTAATTGAAATAATCTCAAACAATGATCTTTTAACTAGTATTGGAGAAGTTAATTATTTTACATATGGAGTATCAATGTACACCTTCTTAAAAGGAAAAAGTGGAAATCATGTTCTTATGTAGTGTTTACTAATTCAAGATGACAAGATTATTTTCTCTAACAGGAAGACATCAAAGAAGATTATTCGTATAAACTCTATATGCTAGTTACTTGAGTTCTGTGCAAAATAAGGAATTTGTTTTTTTCCTCCGTTGGACTTTCTCTGCTTCATATGATAGCTTTTATTTTGCTATAAAGTTGCCTTTAGTATTATTTGGTATGAAATAGCTTGTCCATACCTCTGAAAATACAGGGAAGTGTGACTCTATGGAGGAATTCTAGATCCAATATATTGCTGTAACCTATTATTAGTGAGAAAGGCAAGTGAATCTCCCATGCTCTGTGTATTAATCTTAATAACCGGAAGAACAGATTTTAATCTATGTTCTCTTTGCACCAAAGTTCTTAATGTGACATAAAAAAAAAATAGAGTTATTAGAGGTACCCAGTGTGATCATTTGCAGGCTCTGACTCATTTTCCTGTATAGAAGATTACTCCTGGTCCTTGTCTCTGCAGATGCTTGGCTCTTGTAGGACAGGCTTTTCTCCTCTCTCTGATCACTGGCTGTAGTGCTCAACCCACAAGCACACAGTTTGGCCATTGCAGGTTTAGAATATGTATCAGAAAAGGAGATTTGGTGAAGAGCTTTGTGAGATTAACTGTAAGAATACTGGTTTTTGTTTTGTTTTGTTTTGTTTTATGGACAGTTTGTCCATAAGAAATTGATGCAGATTAATTTCTACTTACTGCAGAGAATTTTAATCTCTCATTTCCTTGAAAACATAGTCTCCATCCTTTCTTATACTTGCCTAACATAAGGAAAAAGGACATTTCTAATTTCAGGAAAGTGAAGTGTGACAATGTGACAACACAAATCCTGCCACCACTATATGTTGTAACATCAGCAAATACTACTGTGAAAGAATGCATATGCAGGTACAAATGTGCACATGCAGTTATCTTTCTTAATATAACCTATTCCTTATCAGTCATGTTCATGTAATCCCATGTGCTGGCATTGATCAGGAAATTAAAGTCATTATCAAAACCTTGTTATCACATTTATTGTTGTATTTTGCTTTTTGGCTGCTTTGGTCAAAGCGTCCCTTTAAACGAGAAGAGTTTATATATATATATATTATATATATATATTATATATATATATATAATATGTATATATATAATATGTATATATTATATAATATGTATATATTGCAAAGTCATTGGCTTCTGGATGGTTTGTAATTAGATAAATTATGTTCAGCCTTCATCAGAGAGGAACTTAGCAAAATGGATCCTGTAATAAAATGCAGGTGAAACTCTAGAAGCATGCAAGTGTGTTTTCTCTGTCAGTAGATTGTCATGTGGCTAGATGTTTATTTATATGGTCAACTAATGTTTTAACCTCTGTATTTTTATTACCTATATGATTATACATGATGTGTCTCTTTTCTATTCAGCATCAGTTGTGAGAGTTAAAAATAATGATTTAGCATCACAGAGGAAAAAATGATTGCCTGAATACCCATCTGTAAAATTTAATGTTTTTTCCTTTTACAGTATTATTGACTATAGTAGTTTAGGATGACTTTGATAGAAGAATTGCACGTAATTAAATTTTCATGTGTGATCCAAAGTGCAGAAAGATTAGAAGGCTATTTAAGAGGTGCTAGAACTGTCACACACCATATCAATAAAGTCTGTGAAATAGCAAAAAAGTACTGGTTTAGCACAACATGTCACATTATTATAGCAGTAAGTACAAGGAAGATTCCATGGATGGGTGGGTGTCTGTACCTATAAATACTTATATCATAGGATCCAGTTTTTGTCTTAAAATGAATAAGGAAAAATGGTTCAGAAGTTATGTTCCAAAGTTGTGATTTACTAATCTGTTTGGTGTTTTTTTTTTTTTTTCCCCGAATAGGTTATTTACAAACTTTAGCAGTACGTTATTGCCTTTCTCTTTTTCTTTTTCTTTTTTTTTTTTTTTTAAGATTCATTAATATTTTGTGTTTTGGACACTTAAAAAATATTTACCTATTTCTTAGAATTTCATGTCTTGGTGAACTCTGACATACTGGTTTGTAATTCAGGGATGAAGAACAGGAATCTATGCAAGCCCAGTAGTGCAAGCTCTTTCCTGTTAGTTCAAGCCTTGGACTATCTGGCAGCTGTTACATTCTGCACTCCTTTAGCTCAGTTTTGTGTATAAGTAGACTCATGCATATTTTTTCTTAGAGAAACAGCCCCATTGTTCAGTGGTTCAACTCACAGGAGCAAAGGGAGGCCCTTGTTATGGTGACTAATTTTCTAGCATGTACAGTTTGTATTTCACTTCCACAGATCAGCTGATATTTAAAGAAGGAACGTTGGTGTGAATTCATTGAAATGCTCTATATATTGTTGGAAAAAAGAATATTTTTATTCACATAAAATGCTTTGACTCTTCAAACATAATAAAGCTGCTTTGGAAAATGAGAGTTCCAACTTACCTATTATTCAGTACTTCTGGGGGATGTATGAAGTAGGAGGAATAATCCAAAGCAGTATCTAAGAGAATCAGTGCAGGAAAAAGAAAGTTCCCCAGTATCACAGAATCACAGAATCACCAAGGTTGGAAAAGGCCTAAAAGATCACCCAGTCCAACCATCCACCAATCACCAATAGCTCTCACTAAACCATATCCCTCAACACAAAATCCAAACGTTCCTTGAACACCTCCAGGGTCGGTGACTCTACCACCTTCCCGGGCAGCCCATTCCAGTGCCTGACCACTCTTTCAGAGAGGTAGTATTTCCTAACATCCAGCCTGAATCTCCCAGGCTGGGAGTAGTAGTTACCAACTGTTTAGTTGTTGTGAAATAAATTATTAGAAATAAGTGATAGGAGGTCAAGGCATCAGGATATATTTTAGTAAGGATCTACACATAGAGTACAAACTCCAATGGGTGCTAGTGATTTTCGACTGGATTTCTTTTGTTTGAGATTAGAAGCACATGTTCTAACAGCTGTGAAGCAGCAAAACACTGACTGTGTTATTCTGTCATTTAATTTGGAATGATCTTCAGTACTTTTTAACACTGGACAAGATGTGGTAAAATCCAATTGTATTATTCCGTGTAATCTTAGGAAATAAAAAAATCATTATATAATGAGAATATAAAAGGTTAATACAGTTTTCCAAAGCTAATGAACAAGAGCATACTGTGTAGTAAGATTTTTGTGTCTTACAACCTAGGTTTTTTTTTTTTTTTTAATGTAGCTGGAACTGATATATAAGACTAGCATTAAATGATTTATGAAACTTTTATTACATTTTGTGTTTGCTGGGTAGGTTGAACTTCATTTCAGAAACACATATCAAGTTACAAAGTTATTTAAAAATATCCCAAACACCTTGCCAGTTTGCTTGTGCTTGGGTGTTTCTCTGATATATAAAACCCTGTGTTCAAGGTCATGCTTTTGAATTTCTTTTCCTTGGTCAAAAATTCACGTAAAGTGAGTAATCTTATTGCACCATTCAGCTCCCACTGATACCAGTGGGAATTTTGGTATGTGACTTTAAGGGAATGGAACCAGAACCTTGAAAATATCTGAACCAAAGAAGCATAAGTAAGAGAGGAAGTCACTCATCCATGTATCCAGACCTGCTTGAGGGAAGGTTTTGCATTTTGCATGAAACAAAGTATTTGCCTGTGTTTCACTTCTTGAAATGCAGGACAGAAACGCAGAATGAGAGGGTGACAGAAATACCTTTTGTTGTCTTCTGATAACTAGAAACATCCTGCTAAGAGGTTTTTTTGTTTGTTTGTTTGTGTGTTTTTTCTTTTCTTTTCTTTTTTTTTTCTTAATTTGTAGTAGGAAATCAGCAAAAGACAATTTGAACTCAGAAACTATGATGCCAAGAGTAGAACCAAAATGTACAAGAATAAGAAAAGTAGAAATTTAAATTGTAAGCTTGAAATTTAAGGCATAAGAGCTGGTTATGATTTCCTGCCTTGTCTAAAAATGACAAATAATCCTTGAAAAGTAAAAAGCAATAAATCTTACAATACTGGTGATCGCTTACAGTTCCATTTAAATACATGGTTTGGAAATGATTTTTGATACAGAGCTCCCTACTGATAAGCAATAATAATAAAAAAAGACAACAGCACATTGTGGTAAATCTTATTAGTATAGCGTCAGGTGATGGCTGAGAATAAGTAGGTCTATTAAAATACAAGCCGAGTGTCATAAAACTTGGGTTTGATTTCTACCTCAATAAGAATGATCTATTAGTTAGGAGAGGTGATTGAACAACTCATGCACACATTTTTTTGTGTGTGGCTTCTGAGAAGGTTCCTACTAATTTTTGGTAGTGTAGCAATGTCCAGAAGCATAGTCTGGATCAGTCTAATGTTGGGGCCTATTGTTCTGTGTTCTGTCAGCATTATGAATTAGGTTAGTAATAAAACTTGTGATCCTGATTCAGGTATTGCTGTGGAGTATTTATTCTATACATGTAAATTGCTTTGTTTTACAGAGTTCTAGAAGCCCATGTAGTATTCATTTCACCCAACAGTTGACACCTGTAGCGTGGATATTCACATTTGATTTAGTCAACGGGCTCCCTTTTCGCTCATTGGAAGAAATGAGTGTGTGCACACCAGCTGGGAGACAGCTTATGTGACTGAATATTGATGTTCTTGTAGGTCCAGGCCATTATCCCAGGTTGTTCATCCTTTATGTGGAATGAGGGAGGGTTCATAATTTTAAATGCCCGCTATATATAAAGTCTACTCCATAAACACTTATAAACACTTGCAGTTGCTCTTGTCGCTGTAGGAGTCTCACCTAATCTTCTCTAAATACTTTCACTGTTTCTAGTTACAATCATTTTCAATTAGTGAAATCCAGAGTAATAGAATTTCACGATTTCTCTTTCATATGTTCCTAATCCTGCAATTTAGAATATAAGGTCATTGATTATACCATATAGGTTCAGTATGGGCATTACTGCTATTTAGAAATTTAGTCTGTGTATTTGTTTATCAATAATTATGAAAAAAGAGTTTCTATCTATATTTTCAGACACTCCCATAATAAATGGTAAAAGCAAGAAAAACTTGGTAGCAAACTGGAGAGCTGAACCAAAGTTGGTTGCTGATGTTCTCCCAACATCCCATCCTTACCCATGGGTTTTTGAAACCTACAAAAGGTAACTAAAGAGCTTGTCTCTATCATTCTAGGTGATTTGTTTTCCCTGAGATAGGTGGCTTTATTTACTGCACTTCTCTTCCTCCCCAAAAGAAAAGCTTTTAATGGATCTTTTCATAGGGCAAATATCTGTTTTACCCTAATATTCCATTCTGGTTATCAAGTTGGGGACAGGATGTTGATTGAGGATGTACTTCTAGTAATGTAGTAGAAATCTTGTACTAGGATTTTTCTCTAGGAAACAGGTATCTAGACTTGTGTATTTTGTTTTGATTTTTTTTTTTTTTTTAACTTGTAATCTCACTGAAAAGTGGGAATTACAGCTTTCTGCCACCTAAATGATGGCTTGTAGGGCAATCATGGCCTTCCTTCCCTTTCCTATAATTATTGTTAAAAGTTTTCCAGTCAAGGAGATAAGTGTATGTTGTAAAATTAGTCCACTTCTTCACTTGGTACTAAGCTGCTCATCAGGTGTCCTCTTTCTCTTAGAACTTCTGTGAACATTCAGTTACAACAGCAAAAGTGAACTCAAATAGTACTAATACTGCAACTCACTGTAATATTTTTCTCTTCTATCTTTTCAAATACTTTACACTCTTTGATATAGTAAACAGTAGTGCATCTGGGTGGTACTTGGTTCTGATGACTTTTGAGTGAAGTTTGCCCATTTTGTTGTGGATGAAATTGATACTGAATGAGAGAGATGGGGTGATGGTTGCACAGAGAAGCTGTGGATGCCCCATCTTGGAAAGTGTTCATGTCCTCGTTGGATGAGATTTTGGGAAATTGTCCCTTTCTGTGGCTAAATTATAAGCTGTTTTATTTTTTATTTCTTTTTTAATAGTAAGCTAGTTTTTTAATTTCTGCAATTCAAACCTTTAATGCAAGAATAGCTTGAGAGCTATACAGCAGGAGATTCACTTGTTCCTTGGCGTATGTCTGTGGGATATTGTATTTCAAGTAAGGAAAAAAAAAAAGATGTTTTTACTGCTTTATTCAGTGCTTAAAGATTATGGCAACTAGTCTACCTTCTGTAACAATTCCCCAAAATCCATTATATTGTAGGTATATTTCCATATGAGTTTGGAGTACTAGTGTGATATGACAAGAAATCATTAACCTCATTCACTCACATTTGTGAATGAATTACCTTTAGTTTAGTCCAGTTGTTTAGATCATAAAGGGCATGCTCATGTTGAACAGCTCAGTTGAATTGTTATAAATACAAAATAAATCTGAAGTTCATAGTCTTTATCCATTCTGGAGCACTTCAGGTCACTTTCTGTTTGAGTTCATTCATTGCAGTTGTTATTGTTATTCCATTAGCTACCAGGCTATTTGTTGTATTCTGTCAGCCCTCTACTTCTCTGTGGTCAGATCTGTAATCTGTGTGAGTTAGAGGAAGAGCATGTAACTGGTGACAAAAGCATATAGTCCATAGTCTCTGAGTAGAGAAAAATAAGGGTAATTTTCTGTGACCAAAGCTAGGATGCTCGGTGAAAGAAGGGAGTTGTGAGATAACAAGGCAGTAGGCCAAAAGCAGCAGGTTGAAAGTTGGCTACAGAAGGATGACAACAGCAACAAGCAGCCAAAAGGTGGTTATGTACACCCCATCACTGATGCTGCTACAGCAGTAGCTGTACTCTAAAGCACATGCAATGAAGTGGTGTGTGGTCAGCACCATCTATTAGGGCAGAGGTGGAGCCCTGTTGAGTTAATAGGTACATCCGTTGGTTAATTCTGAATGCTAGCAAAATGACATGACTTTCTTACAAGAAGTGCATGTGCATGGATGTATGTAGAGATCCAAGGACATAGGAAGGGCAGGGAGCACAGAGCTGCTGCTAGCATCAGCTGTTCTACTTCCTAAACAGACTTGACAGGGTGTGTTAGCAGAGGGCTTGGAAGTGGCAGCAGACAAGCCGTAACAGACGTTACCCCTAATCTCCTCTAACCTGGCCCAGCTTCTCCAACTCAGACAGCTGAAGTTTTGGCTTTCAGAAATTGAGCACTGATCTTCTTCCAAAAAAATAATTTTGAAATTGAGATTGCAATATGTATGCTGCTGACCTGAACATATGTTATAACCTGATAATAACAGAATCATCACTCAGCATCACTTCACAAATGAGTGTACTGCTTAATCTTTCTGTGTCAAATCGTGGCTTCCTTAGCACTGCCTTATCGCTCTGAGGCATTACCTCTTCCTCTGTTACCATTAGCTTTCCAGGATGATTACATTTCCAGGAAAACAGCTAGGTGAGAGGCTGAAGCTGGATATGCAGGAGATTTGAATAGCAGCATGAATTGCCACTTTTCCAGAAAAAAAATTAAGCGTATTTGACGTACTCACCTCTTAAAAGTTCTTTGTGCACTGTCATGATAGTAAAAAAGTAAAAATAAATAAATAAAATCTGTCATTACTTCCTGCATAGAGGAGAGTGAAAGAGACAGGGAGATTATTAGTATCATTTCAAATGTAAATACTCATCAGGCACCTGGATATCAGTGACTCACATAAATGTACAGTAATGTGCAATTCAGATAATTTCAAGTTGAGGGTCTGAGATCCATCTCTTTCTGGTTTTCTGTCTGTTTTATGATATGTTAAAGACATTTGGGAAAGCTGTATGCCAGGTAAACTGAATTGGCTTCTGATGCAGAGGTTTTAAATGTTAAGGTAAAATAATATTGTTTCAGTACAAATTGCAATCAGCGGAATCTGCAGCACCGTATATACAGGCACAGCATTTCATGAGTAGGACAGGAAGGTTTCCAGATCGTTGTCTGGGTAGCCAGAAGCCTGTAGTATAAGCCCTTCCCAGCTGCTTCTGCAACTCATCTTTGGGGATGACTGTTCTCAAGCCTAACCAAATTTAGTTGGAGCCTTTCCCTTGCTCAGAAGCACCAAGTGCCTTGCACAGAAATACCTGGATCACGATTTTAATTCATGTACGTCTAACACAATCTATTCTGATTTTTTTTTTCTCAGAAAAGCTCAGCTGCCAACATATTAGGGGAGCTACCATAGCTTGTTACACGGTATATCTAGACTTCAGTCATGGCATTGATTGTGGAGTACTGTGGAGATATCCAAAGCTAGCATTAAATTAGTGAGCTCAGGTATAAGTGGTCTATGGCAACACAGAACTCAGGGCAGAAAAATGTCTTGGGCTGAAATAAATATATCTTTTCTGAAATGATAATTATAATTATACTGAATGGTTTTTTTGTGTGTGTGTGTTTTTTTTTTTTTAACCTCTAACAAGGATAGGAGTTACTTGTTGCTCATTCTTCCTGAACTAGCAGACAGTTTTCTACTCTTAAGTATCAACCATTTTCCCGGATGATTCATAATCTGTAATCTGTAGGACACTGTTCCAAGTTAAATTTAGCTGTGTTTTTGAGGCTTCAATTGAAAATATGTTAATTTGCAATGGGAGAAAAATCTTGAATGTTGACTGATCTGCTGGTGACTTAAATCTCTCAAATCAGTCAGCTCCACTTAATCTTAAGAGCAATAGCTGAGAATTCAATTTGCAGCCTCACAAGTCAGCATCCTCTCGGAGTATTTGAGGAGGAATTATTTTAACATTAATTAACATGAGGTTGCTAGGTATATAAATCTACAATCAGTAAAACTCACGCGCATGCACAGCATACGTTCGTTAGTGACAAGTCACAATTAATACAAAATTCACGTAATTTTTTTCTGCTGTATTCTAACAGGATGCTGTCTTCTGTTGATCATCCCATTGTCACAATATCAGTCAGTCTGCCTACTGCTCACCTTGTGATGCTCTATTAGTCAAAACATCTCTGCCTATATATTCAAATGAACTGTAGAGGTTATTAACTTGCCCTTGGCAAAAAGATTTAGTTTTCTAGGGCAAAAGCTTTTATAAATTCTATGTTTGACAGTTTTATTACATATTGTAAATAGAATACCCTGCCAGATTTTTATGACAGCCATCACTAAGTCATTCAGACCTTATTACTTTTCAACCCTTCACATACCTTGAATTCCTATTTTTTTCCTTTTTTTTTTTTTTTTTTTTTAACAGGCCTTATTTTAGTCAATGTGTATTTCTTACTTTCATGGTCAATTTTATTTATTAATTTGAATATTTAAAATATTTCTATGTTCAGCCCAATGTTCTATCTTTCAAAAAATCAAAACTGTATTTAAATTTAGCTCAGATATATTAATTTGCACATTCTGCACTTACAGCTATAGTCTCATTTAAGCTGATACAGTCCCTGCTAGCATTTAATGTCATCATTTCTGTGCTCAGCTGCAAGTCTATCCTGGATACTACTGTATCCAACTGAATTAGTATTGCTATAAAGTACTGCTGTTATTGACTTAATTTTACATTTCATATTTCAAACACAAGCACATACTGTGAAAAGAGGAGAAAAAGAAACACATTGGTATTAAGACCTACTCAGATACATTCAAAGAGTGAAAGAGAGTTGCTAAAGAGATTTTATTTAGATATGTATTTTATGAGCAACGGAAATCTCACTTTTAGTGGAGTTTTTGGACATAGGTAAAAAACCCAATTCTTAGTTTAGTTTTGTTTCCAGTTCTGATGACAAACACAACAGAAGGAGAATACAAGACTGACTTTGGTAAAGATATAACAGAAGTGAAGAATAATGGTTTTTAACAGTATCTAAGTGCCATGGAGATTAAATTCCTAAAATTTATAATCCTTTTGATACTTTGACATTTCGGAAATCTTAACATTTTCCAGTAATTTAAAGGAAAGTAGAACGCAATCCTTAGAGAGTCGTTGTCTTCAGGAGTTGGTATTCCCTGTGACAGACGCTAAGTCAGCTGCTAGTGGCGAAGCTGGGGCATTTGCCACACTGGGGCAAGTAGGCCACACTGCCTGCCTAGGGACCTTTCACTGGCTGGGAAACAAGCCAGTCTTGTTAGTGTCAGGACTGAGAGGAGCAAAGTGAGATACTAGCCCTCCCTACCCAAGTCCTCACTGGTCTACAGAGTGATTAGGAGGCACGAGGACCAAGGACTTAGGCCCTGGGACAAGTCTCTTTTTTGTACCTTTTATAAAGTGGACTTTCATCCTCTGATCCTCCTTGGGGATGTCGTTTGAAGACAGGCTAGAGATATAGTTCATACATAAGTGGTCTGAACAGTGGAGCAAACATGGATGCTTATACCTCCTGATGGTGATACAAAGGTAATATGGCTGACTGTGTAAGTATCATGTTGGTTTGCAGTCTCTTCTTAGTTTCTGCTGCTAGCAGATAGCACGTCTTCTCATAACCTGCACTTCTGAGAATCCAAGAAAAAATAAAGACATAAAGACATTTAATTTTGAATTTTGAATCGACTGTTAAGAGCTCTCATTTGGAAATCTGCTATATGTTGCTCCTTTATATATCTGTAAGTAACTGAACAGATTCTCAGAAAGGAAAGAATCAGGTGATTTTGCAGTTTTAAAGCTGTATGTTTTGCTGTCTTGGCAATTTACAGTAGTTAGGTTACATTATGATAATTTGCCTATTTATAAGTTAACTAACAGAGTTCTTTGTTTTAAGCCTTATAAATTCTAAAATTAGTGAATAAAGTTAGAAGCACATTTTCAGTTCCACTTAGATGAAAGGTGCTATATAATTTTAAAGCTATTATAAATGATTGAAAGATGTTTTCACAACTGCTGCTAGATTGCATGGGAATGTGAATAGCATTTCAAAAGATTTCAAAATTAATGTGGCTGTGGGTACGTTCAGGAGAAATGCTGACCCTTCACTACAGCTTCCTTTCTGCCTGCTGCTTTCTCAGTGTTTCAGTAATCAGGTACTTGTTTATTTTGTTGAATCTTCCAGCCCCTCTAAGAAGACACAAAAAGAAATCACATTCGTGGTTAAACGCAAGGCCTCAGGATTAAAAAACTACTCTTAAAAAGAAAACAAAACTTGACTTCTACATTATTACACGTTAAGATATGCTAGTTATATTGTCATGGTGTGTTTTCCATGATGACGTTATCCATTGCATTGCAAGCAGTGTGATTCAGGCTCCTTGTTTATGTCCAAACTGTACATCAATTCTGATAATGGTAATGTTTAATTTAAAAAAATTGTAAGGATTCATTTGCTACTACATCTCTTAATTATATTGACCTATCATTTACTTTTAAATAAGTTTTTTAAGAGATTTTGCCATCTGTCAGACATTTTTAAATGATTTTTGAAATATTCTCACTAACGGAGGGATGCGGGTTCTTCAATATCTTTCTCACAGCTAAAGATAATAAGTCTTGCATTTGTGCGTAATGCAAAGTACTGGCTTTAAATAATTAACTCTCTTTGGAGTTTCAGAAATAATTCTGAATTCTGTATTATAACTTGGGAATCTCATTTTTCAAAGAAATCTTACTTTGTAGAAGGATTAGTCAAAGGAGTAATTAGCATAGAAATCTTAGATTTTTCAAAAAACTATCTTGCATTTAGTCCTGAAATTCTCATTGGCTTTTTCAAGGTGTGTGTCTAGTTCTGGAAGGCTTCTCTGAATCCTTCTTATACTTAGGAAAGAATGTGAGAATGTGATCGAAAAATAAACACCAAGAAACTATGTCAGTTGCATAACCTCCACTTTAAAAGCTGATTAACAGATCTATTTTTTCCAATTTTATGTCATTAACTCTTCTACTAGGTTTTATTTTTTTCCATTTACATTGCTAGCATTGTAATACCTCAGGGTGAATGCAATAGAATTGTTGTATCATTTAATATAATGGGATGTGACATGATGCAACTTGATATAGTGCTTGAAAATAATAAAGTACAACGCATTACAGAAGACATTTGAACATTCTAAGCACTGCAGGTAGAAAATGGCCAATTTGAAATCTGGCACATGTGTATCTTCTTTTTTGCTTTCTAATTATGCTATAAACAAACTTAATTCACTATCGCACTTGGAAGTAGTTGTCAATTATTCTTTTTCAGACTATAGCATTACCTTAGGCAGCAAGAACTTCACTTCTTCATGCGCCATCATGTTACTGTGTGAATGTGGCTATTATTTTACCATTTTGATTGACAATGCTAATTAGAATTGTTCTTGAAATTAATGTGATTTTCTGGCTGACAGTGATCCTTCTAAAAGGGGCAGTTTAATAAATGGGAACAACTTCACCACAAGAGATACAAACGTTTAAAGTGAACTGTTTTTCACAAAGTTCAAGTACTGTTATTCTGGAAGAGATTCTTACCCCATAGTACCTTTAGTTTGGTCATCCTCAAATGATCACACCTGTGGAGAGTTAAAGACAATTTGTTCATAAAAATTCACAAGAAAATGTAAAATTTCTGCAATAAAAAGTCAGAAAATGTAGTTAAAGTGAACAGATTTCAAAGGAGTTTTAATGTAAAGAAAAAATAAAAACTAATTATATTTTAATTGCAGTATGTAATGTAATTGAAAATTGAGATAATTCATGCATAACTGAATCTTTTTATTCTGCTGAATAAAAGTATTCACCGGTTCAAAGAAAATAAAGAGCACTTGATAATCCACCCTACCTGGAATTGAAACTAATGAGCATCTGAATGAAATCAGCATGGACAAGTAATTTATTTTTTTTGTAAGCAAAGCAGTGTGAACTCGATGTTGCTATAATAATGTTGAATTTGTGCTTAGCCTATTGTTAAGAAAGGCATCATTAATGTTTATATTAATTATTTTACTGTGGCAGATTAAATTATGACATATGACCTTTGTAAGGACAGGAGGGGTGCTCTGCAGTTATGTTGTGCTGTTTGAAATCAGAGAGGTACTGCCCTAATTAAATTCACAGGAAGTATCTTTCCAATCTCATTTAGTATTAGTATTTCTGTGTCCCCTTTAACCCATAAGATAATTAATTAGCATTAGACATATGCTCACATCATTCATTCATCCCTCTGAACAACACCCATATTGTTTTGTAGGGCTTTGCATTGTGGCATAACATCTCACTGTCCAGACTCATGCCAGTCCCTGAGGGGCACCTTGCCCTCTTGTGGAATCACAGAATCACAGAATGGCCAGGGTTGGAAGGGACCTCAAGGATCATGAATCTCCAACCCGCCTGCCACAGGCAGGGCCACCAAGCTCCCCATTTAATACTAGACCAGGCTGTCCAGGGCCCCATCTAGTCTGGCCTTGAACACCTCCAGGGATGGGGCATCCACAACCTCTCTGGGCAGCCTGTTCCAGCACCTCACCACTCTCTCTGTAAAGAATTTCCCCCTGACGTCCAACCTAAATCTTCCCTCCTCCAACTTAAAACCATTTCTCTTTGTCCTGCCATTATCTACCCTTTCAAAGAGTTGACTACCCTCTTGTTTGTAGGCTCCCTTTAGGTGTTGAAAGGCTGCAGTGAGGTCACCCCGCAGCCTTCTTTTCTCCAGGCTGAACAAGCCCAGCTTCCTCAGCCTGTCTTCGTAGGGGAGGTGCTCCAGCCCTCTGATTATCTTTGTGGCCCTCCTCTGGACCCTCTCCAAGAGTTCTCTGTCTTTCTTGTATTGGGGGCTCCAGACCTGGACACATTACTCCAGATGGGGCCTCACAAGAACAGGGTAGAGAGAGATAATCACCTCCCTGTCCCTGCTGGCTGCCCCTCTTCTGATGGAACCCGGGATACCAATGGCCTTCTTAGCTGCAAGAGAACACTGCTCGCTCATGTTAAGTTTTTCATCCATCAGGACCCCCAGGTCCTTCTCTGCAGGGCTACTCTCAAGGATTGCTCCTCCCAGTCTGTATAAATGTCTGGGATTCCTCCGTCCCAAGTGCAAAACCTTGCACTTTGCCATGCTGAACCTCATCAGATTCACCCAACTTTTGAGTCTGTTGAGGTTCCTCTGAATGGCGTCCCTTCCTTCCACCATGTTAACCGCACCACTCAGTTTGGTGTCATCAGCAAACTTGCTGAGGGTGCACTCAATTCTATCATTGATAAAGGTGTTTAAGAGCATGGGTCCCAAGACAGACCCCTCTGAGCGGCTGTGGCTTCTGGGGGGACGCTGCTCTGCTGCCTTCATCCCCAGAGCACTGATCCTCCCTCACTAACCAGCTCTGCCTGGCATGGTAGTCTGGGGCAAAGAACCACAATGGGAAATGTGGTTGTGACCTGTCCTGAGTCAGGCAGAAGAGGGAGGAGAGTGTAGGAAGACGAGCAGGGAAAATGGCAACTTGGACCGTTTACAGGTGGGCAAGAGAGACTGGCATGGTCTGATGTCGGAGGAACAGTGCCGAGCAAAGAATTTTAGTCTGAAAACAGAGCTAGATGAGTAGCTTAAATCTGAGGACAGCAGGGAACGGCACAAGCAGAGAGAAGACAAAAAGCATCCCACTCTGCTAAAAAATAGCTCAGGAGCTGCTGATGACTGAGAAAGGCTAGCACAGAGCAGTGCAGCCTGCTGGAAAGCTGAGCAATGCCTCAGCGGGGTCCGCCTCTCACCATTGATTACAGAAGGAAATTTGGGCTGCCAGGGTCCCAATTTAGACCTCTCCTGCAAATATCTAGAACTGCCTGTGTTTTGGGGTGGAGTCTTGCTCTTTCTGATTTTCTTCTACTTTTCACAATATATTTCTAATCTGATTTGCTAAACTGTGATTACTGTTGAAAGCATAATGATAATCATAATTCCTGCTGTTATTTAAAATATACTGCAAACAAATCAAGGGCTGCAGATTCTCCTTCATAGGAAGTATGTGCTATGAAATAATTTCCTGGATAGGAGTAGGAAATCAGATGTATTTTTAAAAAATATTCTAGGTTAAAAAATAAACCACCAACAAAATACAGCAGCAGAAATAAAAAAAATAACCCTTATGCTATAAGTATGTTGGTGAGCTTTTGAAGTATTTGGACATTAGTAGGATATTTTTTATTTTTCTGTATTACAGATTTTCATTTTAATAACAGAATCAATGCTGAATGAATACCCTGCTATTGGGTCTTGGTTTTATTAATTATTAGCTGCATTTGTTGTTCTTTTAAGGTTTTATTGTGCTTAGGTATTTCTTGAGATGTACTGCATGATGTCAACCAGGATAGACTCCTGCATTCCTCTGGAGTGTAACCTGGTGAAATTATTTGCTTCCTTTCAGCTTGCTCAAATTCCCTTATCGTATTTTTGTCTGACATTCCTGTCGTGAGCAAGTGCTTGGATCAGCAGCCAGATCTTGCCCTCAGCTCCTTCTCCAGTGGCCCCAGTGCTGTCACATTTGGTTGTTCTCTTTTGCTGCTGCCCATGAGTGCAGCCCTGGTGGGGTCAACTGGGAGCATATCCAAACCTGTTCCGGCTCATTGCCCTCGATACTGCTCGGCAGGAAGGAATGGAGTAGGACAGCTGTTAGCTTCATTGCATTGCGGTATTCCCCTGAACCATCACAGCTCATAAAACCTGCTTTCTTTTCTTGCCTTTTAACACAGAATCTTAGCATCAAGTTAGGCAGCTAAGGCCCAGAGTTCTTGAGGGCTTTTAGGGAATGTTCACTTAAATATGTGTTCTCTTCCACATATAGAGGGAAGCTAAATATTAACATATGTGAATGTGTTATAAATTATTGGAACACTTACTTGTATTTTAGGATATTTGAACTAATTTTACTTCAGACAAAATTAACTCCTTCCCTCAGAAAAGGAAAACGAAAATGAAAAACAAATCTAGATGCACTTGCTTAGGATTACTCTGTGCAAGGAATTTTGCTAAAACTTCTTAAAAAAGTAAATTTTATTTCTGATAGGCAAGAATATATTTGAATACATCAAAACAATCTAATAATGCAACAAAGAGACAAATGTGTGTATAATAAATATATGGAATATTATTTGATCACTTATAATTCAAATACAGAAGTGTCTTTTGAAATTCTTCTACTTTAATTATGATTTTAAAATTCTTCTGATTGGAACAGTTGGCACGTGACAACAGTTTATCTGATCAGTCATATCCGTCTACTTGAAACTGTACCTTTTGATACTTAATCCACGCACTACTACTACCACTTAGTAGGGATGGGAAGGAGTCTGTGCTTTGTGTTGTGATTCCTTGCTGTGTTTTTCTAGAACAGTCTTGTTCTTCTCCACCTTGTTGTTTTGGAGAATGTGACAGAAAACAGTGATTTAATTGGAGGGAGATGTAGAGAAACACATACATATGTAGAGTAATTCATGCCAGAGCTGATTTAGTGATGGGATTATTTTTGCCACCTTCATAATCTCCTGACTGAATTGCTATCATATCCAATTTCAGACAATAGAATGTTATGAAACACCAAAGTATTCTCTACAACTTTCTACAATTGCACTCTGCTCGTCATCAGTGTATATATACACTTCTGTAGTGTTAACACTGTGTACTGTGCTGTGTGCAGGTCTGCACTGACTGCCCATGCTCTGTCTCATCCAAAGCCAAAGAAGTCAGCCAGCCTTAATGAACTTCCACATTGCATTTTTTCCTTTCTAGGTGCTCTACACCAAGGTCTCTTTACTAAAATAATTCTTGTTAAACATAATAGGAAGTGAGGTAACACTGTCTTACAGATGAAGAACTGCAAGTAATCCTGAGGTTTAATTCATAGAAGAATGGGCAGTTTGGCTAGGGATGGAACCATGCCCTTTTACTTGTCTTAATTTCCTGATAAAGTCTTCTCTAGCAAAATATTATAGAACCAGAGAATTGCAGGGCTTGGAATGGACCTCAAGAGATAGTTGAATCCAGCCCCCCTCCTAAAGCTAGTACCCTACAATAGGCTGTACAGGTGGACATCCAAGTGAGTCATGAATATCTTCATAGAAGGAGATTCCACAACCTCTCTGGGCAGCCTGTTCTAGTGCTCACTCATCCTTACTGTATAGAAGTTCTGCATGCTTGTACGGAACTTTGTATGTTCAAGTTTTAGGCCATTACTCCTCGTCCTATCACTACACACCACTGTGAAGAGTCTGGCCTCATCCATTTGTCTCCTGCCTGCCTTTAGATATTTGTAAACATTTATCAGATCCCCCTTCAGCCTTCTTTTCCCCAGGCTGAACAGACCCAGGTTACTCAGCCTTCCCTCATATGAGAGATGATCCAGCTCTTTTATCATCTTTGTGTCCCTCCACTTGACTCCTAAAAGATACCTGTCTTTTTTGAACTGGGGATCGGAGCCCAGTACTAGACACAGTAGTCTAAATGTGGCCTCATCAGGTAGAGTACAGGGGGAGTATCACCTCCCTTGGCCTGCTGGCCACACTCTTTTTAATGCACCCCGGGATATCATTGGCCTTCTTGTCCACAAGGGCACACTGCTGGCTCATGGCCAACATGTTGTCCACCAGGACAACCAGGTCCTTCTCAGCAGAGCTGCTATTTATAAGATAGCCTGCTATTTATATAAAGGAGGATTTGCTGAAGTTCCTAGAAGGCAGGGCCTGTCTGATCTCTGTTTATTGATGACCCTACTAAATTCATAAGTGATCCTTTGGGTAGTTGTGTCGGGGACCTAAAGACCCATGTTCCTTCTTCTTCTCTTCTTCTTCTCTTTTCTTTCTTGTGGTTGGCGTCTTTCAAGGGTTGGTAAGTAATAGTGCACTTGCTTAGGGAGTTTCTGCTGCTGCTTATTCATCTAAAATGGATGCCTGTGTGTATGTTGAGTAGAACTCATAACCCTCTGTGCTGCTCTGAGTGCATAGTTTGCTTGCTTCTGCTAGCCTCTTGTCTCACATCCTGTCTTTCAGATCTAAACATATCCTGAAACAGCTCTGATGCCCATGGGATGAGGAGCTGCCCATTTCCCAGGCTCCTAGAGACCCCTTGTAGGGCTGAGTCCAGCAGTGGCCTGGCTGTAGTGCAAGAGAGGTGCCGTGCCCTCCCCCCCTTGATGCCTTGACTTGACCCTTCTTCCAGGTCTTGGGGGCTTCTAGAAAAGAGCTCTGATGCTGCATCAGCTGCATTTTTAGTGTTTTTGGAGAGGATATGAAGGTAGAAAGTATGGCTTCACTTGCTTTGCTCTCTTGGTTATGTCTATAACCATGGGAGATTCTTTCTTGTACATATAATGGTAAATTTAATTTGTTCTGTATTGTTATTTTGTTTTTGCATTTACACAAACTCTAAAAGGGAAAAATCTGCAAACTGTCAATAAAAGCCAGTATTTTTTATTATTTTCTTCGAAAGAGTTGAACCAGACACCAGTTATAAACTTTCTTGTGTGACTGCTATTTCAAAAGATATTCTACTCTACAAGAGCCTTTTTGCCCTAAAATCTATTAATCAGCAGACTGACCCCATAGGCCCGTAAGACCGCTGCAGCAACAGCTTATTTAGTAAATGTTGTTAATGTGTGCTGTAAAATGAAGTTACCAATGGTTTGAATTAACAATTTTTAAATATTTTTTGTGTTATTTCAGTACTGTAAGCTTTTCTAAGCATTCCTAAAATTATAACGCTCTGCTATGAAAGATAAGGTGGCAATATTATTATATCTCAGGCTCTGCATGGAACTAAAGCATGTGTCATAAAGCAGGTCACTTCAACAAGGATATAAATTAATTCTCATATTTTTCATGATACACTTTGCAGGGCTGACTTGTGCTTGTCTTGTTCTTGTTAATCTGTGTCCTTAAATGAAAGCCATGTATGGCTTTGAATATAATCCATTGTAATTAATGAGGGAGCTTTCATTCTAAGAATCTTTATCTAAATCGTGGGTTCAGCTTCAAAACTGTCCAAGTCTCAAAGTTTAATTTTTGTCTCCACTTCTTGTTTGTGAACTGTCTGTTCGTTTCTCACATACTGTAAGAAGAAAGCCTTAATAAATTGCAAGTTGCAAATGTGCTGTGGTGATAAATGCCACATAAATATATAGATGAATTAACATAGAGAGTAAAACAACACCTGCTCTAACAATGGTACAAGTTAAGAGCTAAAATCTGACATGGTTTTTATACTTACTGAAGTATTTCTACCATTATCTTAAATGCAAGCCTTCAGGAAATATCTTCTTATAATTTGCATTAGAGTACAGCCTACTTAACTCCATTTCCTAGAACAACCACATATTAATAAGCTTTTATTTACATGTAGGTGATCCAGACTCAGCATCTGGATGTCTTATAGGTACAGAATAAAAGTTTGTGCATTATCTTCTCAGACTGGTATGTAATCTACACTATGATAAGATGCAAGGTTTTTTTTTTTCTCTTGTGGAAAGCAGAATCATCATTTAAAGAAATTCAGTCTTGTCATTTTACAGCACTGTCCATGCTTTGATATATGGTAATAATTTCTTGTAAAGCATTATTGCCAATGCTGATAAGTTAGCAGAATGCCACATTCTAACTATAAATTCTAGTTGTCACACATATTGATCAGTTTCTTCTCATTTCATTTGTGCTTGCTTTGAAAGAGAGAAGCCTAGGGACTCACCTTATAATTGCCTACTTGTTTCTTCATACTTGATAAGTGAAATACTTTTCCTCACAGAAAATAGAACTTATGATGTTCTTTGTGTATTGTGAAAAGCATCTGCTAGACTAGATGAAAATCTCATCTGCAGTGTGTATGTCTCACAAATCAGGTAGACATCGCACTGATCCCACTATTTATACATCTGAAATAGACATCCAAGAGAACTTTCTTTTCCATAGTTAAAGAATGAAATCTGAATTGCCTTCCACATCTGCACTTGAGTTAAAAGTCTTTTCTTGCTTCTTCATTCAGCAAACAGATACAACATCTGAACTTCGGCTTTGGTTATGACCTGTGGATTAGAAATTTTGAGATTTTATTAAAAACAATGTGTCAAGAAATCCCAAGAAGCTGTGATCTGCTCATGAATATTCCATGGGCCAAATAAAGCCCAGTTATCCATTACAATTCATTTTCTAAACTCTATTAATCATAAACTTAATTTTGGTTTATAATTTAACAATCTGATTTGCTCTAGATTATTAGGGCTTGAAGGTCAAGCCAGATGTCATTTGAAAGTAGTTTTCCTTTGATTTGCAATCGGATTTCTAAATTGACCTGCAACCTTGCTGACATATAATGTTAATGAACTACACACGGCTTGCATATAGAGAGATGCAAATATGTAGGTTTTTACAGTTTTCCTAGAATCAGTATTTTAAATTTAATTCTCTTTGACATTTAACTTCAATAAGTCTTACATATACCAGTGGGAGAAATTAGATCTCTTCGTTTATAAATATTTCTAATCTTGAAACACCTCTCATTTGAGAAGCTGATAAAATAAGAGATGAATAAGTAAGCAACTGAACCAGTGCAATACTGAGAAATGTGTTACCTGTGTTTTCTTGGTGTTGTGCCAGCTGCTTGAGGTAGTTAGCATTGTGTCTGTTATTTGGAAGTGAGAGTGAAGAAAAGTTTTTCAGTGCAGAAACCCAGTGAAATATTAAAAAAAATTTAAACACTGCGTGCTGATAGAAGTGCATTCATTAAATAGTTTCATTTAAAAATATCACTGTAATTCATGGATATTACAGCATCAGTTATGAAATCATACAGTCCTTCAATGAATAGTAAGAAGAACAGAGGTTGTCAAGGAATGCTGTTTTAATTCAAACTTAATGCATGTAATCACAATGTTGATGTGACTCCTTCCTATCTATAAGAAAATGAGGGATTGTTGGAAAGTTAATACTTCTTTCCTACATTTCTTAAACTCTCTTTTGTGAATTACTTAGAGATGATGTGTATATTAAAAAAAAAAAAAAAAGAAATATACCGCAAAACCAAAAAAATAAAAAATAAAAAAAAACTTCTGCCAGCTACACAAAGAGGTCAGAAATAGTATATAATTATTGCTGAGGTAATTGCTGGGTGCTAACATACGTACAGACATATAGTATTCAACTCAGACACTATCACAATAGTGGACAATTAGAGCAAACACAGTGACAGATAAAATGCAAGTAGAATTTTTAAGCAGAGCACTGTATTGATTTCTAAATTTCTTAAATCTTAGGAAAGTTGCCACATCCATTTTTAGCATTACAGATATTCTAAAATAATGGCTAAGTAAGATTAGCAGTTACAAATATCTTTTGAAAGATAATGCTTAAACTCAGTATTTATTATAAAACAAATTGCATTTTTCACTCAGAAATTATGAAAGCATAAGATGAAAGCTATATGTACAATAAATAAAAATTATATAAATAGAACAATCTACTCTGTAAATGTAATATATTTCTCTATATCAGAATCCATTTAATTTTATTAAATGAATGCATTTTTTCATAAGAGATTTTAGAAAAAAAATGAGTTATTTCTAATTTTTTTTTCCTTTGGAAACACAAAGATGAGCTTAGAAAGCACAAGTTTGCTTTGGTTAACATGTGCTTCTGATAAG
Organism: Chrysolophus pictus; assembly: GCA_037305975.1. Lineage (NCBI taxonomy): Eukaryota > Metazoa > Chordata > Aves > Galliformes > Phasianidae > Chrysolophus > Chrysolophus pictus. Next base: position 98,118,902 of record CM074576.1, read on the forward strand.
TTCCAGCCTCCAAAATCTTCCTAAAGTACCAATTTGTAAAAATGCGTCCTTTTAGTAAATCTTCTATCTTTTTATATTTTGGGAAGAAAGAGTTAATTTCAGAATGACAAAAAGTTTTATTTTCAAATATCTTAGAATACATACAAGAATAAATGAGCAGGTAAAATAATTGGAAGAAACCTATAGCAGCAGCCAGTGTATTTCATGAAGCTTGGGGATTAGATGTTTCCTCTCTTCCTAAAAGATGTACTGTATCAACGTAGCAATGGAATATGACACTACTAGTCCAACTGTACATTTTATTTATAATAGCTGTTAAAGTAATGTCAAGATGAAGAAAAATCACTCTCTCTGAATATTTGGATATTCGTTTCTGATGATGATCCCATGTTCTGAAGGAACAAGAGTATGGAATTACAGTTTGATGCAGGAGGAGATCTAGCCAGTTGCTCTTGAGTTTAAAAGATATTACACATTAAAAAGTGTGTTTCGTTGCGGGGACTAATTATGTAAATGAGAGTTTTCTAGTTGTTTAAAAGTCTAAAAAGCTCCTAGATCCTTACTGGGATCTATTTAAGGAGCCCTTTGATCATGCAGAGAGCACCGGCCCTTTCCCAACATGTGATTTTCCCTTACTTTACAAATGAAAGACAATGCCTCTTATAATTCCTTTACAAACTTTTGGTTGTTTTCCAAAGTTTATGATTTATTTTTCACTCAACACTGTGGATGTGATTTATTGCCTGTTTCAGAGAGGGAATGAGGCTTAAATTGCTAAAGGTAGATATGGGAAAAGCTGGGAGAGAGCAATAACAATTGATTTCAGAGTTATAGGGAACCTTTGTAGGGGCCACATCTCATAAAACTAACTCTTTTTGGATAAGAAAAACTGCTTTTTTCAATATGAGCTCAGATGAATGGACTTCTAATTGTTCAATTAGTAGTGAAAATGACACTGAATTTTAAGCTGAAGATTGTGGGAGTGATCTAAATTTCATGGAAGTCAGTGAGAGTGTTCCATTTACTTTCATAGATTTCCGGTGGTTTTCATGTCTGTTGGAGAGGACAATGATTTGTGGCTCCCAGAAGAGTGGGAGGGACAAGGGTGAAGAAAGAGAATAAATTGATGCAACCTATCCCGCCACAAAGACAAAAAGCAAAGTCTGCCTCTACCTAAATCTGACATCAGGTCAACTATTTAGCTGCACCAAATAATTTTTTTAAGCAGTTATAATACAATGATTCTGAATGACCAGAAATTTCAAGGAGTTTCATCATTGGCAGAACTTATAGGAGCTCAGCATTTCTAACTTAGTACCACTGTTCATAACATAACAGAAAAGGGAAGATGTATGTTGGCATGGTATCACAGCATACAGTATGATAGTAGAACATTATTTCTGGTTTTTGGTTGGTGACTGCAGTGTGGATGTAAGAACATGATGGTAAGAACATGGTGGTAGAACCCTACTAGGGATTGGTGCATAATGTGGAAGGTACACAGTTTGGGTCATATTTGAAATAGTTAGAGGCCTCTAGCATTCAGGAATGGTTCTGTAGTGAAGGCTTGTTTTTCAGAAGCAGGAATGATGCTTCCAATCACTTTCACTGTATGTATTAGAACGCTGCATCTCTCACTTTTAAGGTATTTTCTTCCCTTTAGGTATATCTGCTGTGTGTTGCTTGAAGCCACAGTAACTGTCTCTGCAAATGGCAGTTTGCCGTGCTGAAGGAAAGAGCAAAATTATTAGCTGTTAAAAGTATAGGCAATGACCTTAATAAAAGCAGTGTACAAGGAAAAAGTACTGAAGACCACTGCATTTATTCATATAATTTAGTTACCTTAATAAAATATTTACATGTATGCAAGTCCCCAGTTATTTTTTTCAGCTTCTGAATGAGATGTGTTCAGTGTACATTTGACATGCTTTTATATGTACATAAAGGCATGCACACTTGTTTGAACTTAGAGCTTAGAGACTGGCTTGTTCTGCTTCCATGGGCAGTGCTGTGTTCTGAGCCTGTTTCTCTTAGGATGCTGCTATGCATTATAGTGCCATGAAAAATTATGGCCCATGCTGATTATCCACTGTCATCTGGCCCCAGTCACTGAAGTGAAACCAATGAAAGATTACATTTCTTCCTACTGTGTTCCTATAATACAACCTTATAATGCTGTAGGCAAAAATCTTGTTATAAATTGTTTTATTCAGCCATGCTTATAATGCCACCTCTACTGAGCCTGAAGCACAGGACAGGCAGGTAGAGAGGAATAACCCACCTTTAATTTTGCTCCAGGTATTCAGCTCCCTAACAGCAAAACCAACATTCTGCCTCTATTAATTTTTTTTTTCTAAGGTGCACTGGTTTTGTACCAGTACTCAGCTGCAAGCCACTTTCAGACATTAATGTGATTGTTTAGTAATGTTGATTGTTCAGAAGGAGAATCACTCTTATGGACTGAATGAGAGCGGAGGGCAGTTGGCTGTAATGGCAGAAGCCATGGTATGAAGAGATTATGCTTTTGTTATAAAACCATACAAGTGCAGCTTTGGTCCAAAGTAGGGTATTGTGACAACTGCCATAGAAGGATGGGGTTGGGAATAAGCTCACCTCAAAAGGACTTACATATACATGTTTCTCAGTTCATGAATAATAATTTATATTTTCTAACATCATAGAGAGCAGATCAGAGTTAAGATTATAGCCTATTATAGCTAAATTATTTTATCTTGTGAATCATCATCTTTAATAAAGATTTCTGCAGGTGAAATGATGCCCTCATTTATACCTATGCAATTTCATTGTATGTACCCTCTGGCCTTGGTTATAGTCCAGTGGGGTTGCTTGGGATAAAAATGACTTTTGCCCTGGCACTGGAATGTAATTATCAAACAGTACCTGATGTGTGAGCTACACTTCAGTGGCAGTCTATCTTGTTTCGCTCATGTTGGCCCTTCGGTATTGATAGAAGTAACAAAAATATCTTTGTTATTAAAGGCATCAAACCCAATGGAATAAATTCAAGACTGCCTGCCATGGCTCTGCCAGAGCAGGTATCTCAAGGTAGCAGTGTCCACATTTCATCTGCTAACATTGATCTCTGAGCAGAATCTCCCTGCTGGTCTCTCTCTTTGATAAAAACAAAATTGCATCCAACATACGTAGTTACTGTGGATAGTCACATAGTTAGGGTCTGTCTCCAACACAGTTGGACAGATGTGGCATATCAATACTGTAATGTAAGTAGTATAGGATATCAGAGCACCAGTAAAAAAAGGCTTTGGGGCCTTCTTTCACAGAATAGAGACAGGAATATTTCTCAGTATTTCTATCTGTAACAAAAATCAAAATAAAAAAAAATGTATATGGAACTTGAAAATATTCTTAATGAACATCTGGTCTTGCACCATTAGGCATTAGTTTGAAAACATTAATTGCAATTAAATACAAATACATTTTAAATAAAACAACAGATATTTGCTCAGCAAGAGTTTGTGTTGTGTTTGTAATACAGTAAATGCTGATTATAAAAGACTTGCTGCCTTGAGAGGACACTTCTGGGTTGGATAGACAGAACAATTAGCTTAGATAGAACAATCCTGTTCCGGTTTTATGTTCCAAAAATTAAATGAAGGATAGAAGCAGGTGTGTCACTTTCCTTTCTGCTATGTAAATGTTAGTTCTGAACTTGAATGTGGCAAACAAAGAATTCAGTCTACCCAGTCCACCCATCTTCAGTCTTTTGCTGATGAACTGCAAATTTGGGCCTGTGCAGAAAATTACTACAGTGTTTAAAACTGCAGGTATGTGAGCGCTGTGACTTTTCTTCACATCTTTCATGCTGATGCGTTACACTTTTTTCTGGTATTTGTTTGTACTTTTAATTTTATCTAGACTCCCAGCTGATAAATGAGATTCTTCACTTGATCACTTTGGGAACCAAAGACCAAAGTGTCAAATCACTGCTGTATCTTTTGTCTTGAATGTGTCCTCAGGGAAACTTCAATACCGCATAAAAGGAAAAACAAGCTAATATCTTTAATAGCTGCAATTAGTCAGGGTTTCATTGTTTCAGGTCACCTGATATGTGACACCTTCAGCAACACTGGAGGCATCTGAAACATAAAACGTACTAGATCAATACTTGTTCAAAGAAAGCACACGTATCTCTCATCACCAGCAGTATTTCCGGAATGACCTCTGTTGTGTCATGATCCTCCTTTCTTTCTGATCTTGAATTCCAATTTCTATCTAATTCCACTTTCCAATAAAACTTATCTTCTTCCATCATCTTTATTATGTGGAGATACAAAATGCTCTGGGATTTACCTTGTCTTTTCCATGTTTAATTTCTGCAGATTACATCTGAAGATATTTGATTGACTGATGTTAGTCGATGCTATCTAATGTTGCTACAAGGTATTGCAGTGCCAAAGTGCTTCAAAAATTAATTGGAAGTGGGGAGATGAACAGCTCAGTACTTTGTGTCTTCAAAGTTGTGTATAATATGATTTAAAGGTAAATAAGTCTAAAAGAATCCCAGAGTGGACTAAACACTGGGGAAACACATGAAACGCTTTGAGAGTCCTGGATTTGAGGTTCTATTATGTGAGCCTGACTTATTTTTTCCTGTGAATAATAATTAAATTCATTTATTGACAAATCAAAGCATCTAAGTCAGAGTAGGCAGGTTATGATTCCCATACGAATAAACTGATACTTTTCATCTTTCCTATCTTCTCTTCATAACCATTACAGAGAAATAGGCCTACAGAAGAAAAGGTGTTTTGGTATGATAGTTCAAGTATTTTCAAAGCAGAACTATTTCTCAATTTAAGGTTTGTGAAAAACTATCTTGGTGTCTTCTCCAGCTGCGAGTTGCTTTGCCCTCAATTATTCCATTTTCTTTCTTCCTCTCTTCTTCAGTAAGTAGCAGGTGCTGATTGTTGTTACGGGTAATTTCATATTTGTGTTTTGCATGAAGTTTCTATTTCTGTACAGTGAGGCAAAATAGGATATAATAAAACAACTATAGAGAGTTTTTCAATACCAAAACATTTAAGTAAGGCAATAATTGCTTTTTTTTTTTTTTTTTTCACCTCATCTGCTTGAAAACAGAAGTGAATTTTCACCATGTCTCCTCAATGCTTTTACTTTCTTGTGTGATTTATAACTTTATGTTGGGTTTTTCTTACAAAAGGTACTTCTTGGAAAATAATACATGCACGCCATGTTATTGTTAACTTCATAGTATTTATTACATATTGCTTTGTTATATATGATTATATATATATAAATATATTAATGTTAAACTGTGTAGTTTGTGTTGTGCATAGAAACTAGTCAAATTATTAGGTGCAATTTAGAAATTACATTTCAAAGTAGCATTACGGAATATTATCTGTGCTGAAGGAATTTAGAATTCTTATGCTTAATATAGTGGACAAGATTAATTAATTATTTTCTTTAAAATGTTTAAGAAATAAGAAGTTGGTTTTGTCACAGTGTTTTCCAACTGCATGTACTTGATGATTGCCTACAAACACTATCAACCAAACATACAGTTTTTGAAACAAAACAATGTATGATTAGAGACTAAAATTTCAAAGAGAACAAAGATTATTCTTATTATAACTAAATGTAACCCTTAGATAATTCCTTAACCAAATAATGTGAAATAACTCTTATACAGTTCCACACTGCAAATAGTTTAATCTTCAAAGTAACAGTATGGCTTTAGACTTACAAGCATAAACAAAACAACCTACCAACCAATCAAATACAGAAACAAACAAACAACAACAAAAAACAACCAAGAAATCATCTCCATTAGAGAAAGGCTTGGACTTTGTGTTATAGGACCAAAAAGAGAAAAGCTACTAATTAATCATGATGAAGTGAGAGTCTCTTTCATATAATTTACAGCCACTGAGTACTAAAATGAACTTTGTATTTGGGACTGACATGGAATGATTGTCAGAACTTCATTCTATTTGATTATATTCAAGAAGGGGACATGAGTATATGTATTTTTCAAAATACCTGCAGTGGAATTACAGATTACACAGTGGTTAGTACTGGATTTGTAATCCTTGGAAAGTGCATACATGAATTGGACAGAATTTCAAATAGATTTTTGTTTAAAGAAGGCTGTATTTATATGGCAATGTACTGTACTACAAAAAGAAAAATGTTGTTTCTTTCGGTGTCTGTGGCTAATAGAAGTCCCCAGAAGGTTTTCATAGATATTTAGTAAGCCCTAAGCAGAAAATACTTAAAATCAAAACAATTTTCATGACTAAAAACTGAATTAATTATTGCTTGCAGCAACTTGCGCCTCTGTATATGGTGAGATAGACAGTGGAAAAACATTCTTCATGCCTACAGCGCAGGATGTGATATTTCCATCTTGTGGTATTTAGCATTGATTATATTTCTTTTGCAAAGTTGATTTAGTCATGGACATTTTCGTACTGCCAAAATCTGGCTTTGTGGAATCTGAGGGAGATGGAAAAGGACAAAATGCAGTATTTGTGACTTCTTGGAGGAGAGCTCTATTTCACTTCCTGTTCTTCCACATCTTAATGGTGTTGCTAGAAAAACTTATTTATATCTGTTCTACTATCTCTTTAAATTTTTATTTAAATTTTCCTGCATTCTGAAATGGGGTGAGTGAAGTCTGTGATTCTTCCTTAGTATGTTTAAATGTTAGATAATACTATGTAGATTGCTCTGAAAGTAATACATCCTATCTATATTAATGGAGGCTACCCACTGATTCACAGGTGCTATGACAGCACAATGTTGCTCATGCAATCCATTTTTCATTGGCCTGAATAGATGGAAGTCAGAAGATGCCAAATCTGGTCTATCTGCTGGATGTGGTAGGATAGTCCAGCCAAGACTGGCAATGTGCTGCACTATCTTAAAACTGGTATGGGACCTGGTGTTATTGTGTTTCAAGAAAAAGGTTGTCTTCTTTTCTGGCCTTACTCTGGAAGTTTGAGCCTTTTGCTTAGTCAGCATTGTGTTGTAGCAGTATGAGCTGATGGTTTGTTTGAGTTCCAGGAAATCCAGAAGGATCCCCCCTTTCATATCGCACAAGACAGTGCACATCACTTTACCCACTGAGGGTTGTGTCTTGAACTTTTTCTTCAGTGGAGAATTCCCATGCCAGTTTTGACTCCAGCTTACAGTGGTGACACCACATCTCATTACCAGTAATGATGTGTTCCTGAAAACTGTCACCTTTCAGCCATGTATTGGTTGAAGAAATCCTGACAAACTTGAATATGATGTTCTTTCTGTTCCTATATGACCATTTGTTGCACCCTCCTGCCAAAACTTTGTGATATTCCAATATTGCCACCATAGTTTCCAGTGCACAGAAGCCAATATTCAGCTCCATACAGAGTTCCCTGGTCATAATCCACAGATTCACGGTAATTAGCTGATCAAGATGCTTTTCATTTCATGGTGTAAGAGCTGTGCATGGCCATCTGGAATGTGATGTTGTTGTCACCACTGCTGAAACACACCACCCATTGCCTTCCCTCTATTCACATCCACTCTTTGGTCTCCATAAGTGTTTAGCAAGTGTCAATGAATTTCAGTGTGCGCAATTTTTACTGCATGAAGGAATTCAGTGACACACTTTTGCTTCACAAACACTTCCATGTAAGATGCTATTCTGTCAGACTGCCTCTCTGCTGCCATCTGTCACATGGCAACAAAATGTAATGGAATGTTGATCGGAAAGTTCAACTTCTAGTGCCATACCATCACCATTCACCTCTGATATCCTGGGCCAACATAATAAAATAGGAGGTACTTTCAGAGCAGTGCTATATACCCAGGCACTTTTTAATGCCTGGATATATAAACAAACAAACAAACAAACAAAATACTTTTGCTATTGAATGCTGTTTTTAATTCCAATGTTATTCCTCATAGTGAATATGAAGATAGCAAATCTGGATAGCAAATATAAAGGGTCAAAAAGCTCATTAACAAGTAAGCAATCAAGGAATCTCTCTTGCAGCAAACATCTCCAAGACATCATCCTTAAAAGAGAATATGGGTCAAAGGCTCTGATATTTATGCTTCTCTAAATTTATTGATGCTAATTATTCAAGCCTGCAAGTTTTAACCAAGTATTTGTACCTGTAATGCTTTGTGCCAAGTAGTGACGAGTAAAAGAAAATATAGCAGAGAAGAGTGACCAAAAAGCCAGATGCAACAACTGTAGATTAAATCACCATTTTTTTCTGAGTGTCTTAGTGATGGGTTGTTATTTAGGTTGTTGATATATACTTCCACTGACTATGCATCTTAAAATTCTATTAATGAAAAGAATCTGTATCTATTAATGTTGCAGACATTTGTAGTAAACATAACTAAAGCTTAATGTTGCCCTTTGACTTCATGAGCAGAATGAGAGAATATGTAGCTGATAACTCATTTTGAACACTGCAGCCTTTTCTTTTGACTTGATTACATAAGGGCCAAAGCAGAATTGGGTATTCTTGAGATAAAAGCAGCAAGGATGAATACAGGTATGGAACATCCTTTAGCATAAGAAAAGAGTACAGTAGGATAAGTTGTCTGAAGGGAGGATAATTATGGGTAACGATGAACTAAAGTAATGTTTTATATTTTTCATAATGGAAAAACAAAAATATCTCAATAATGTTATCATGTATACTTTCTGGAAAGAAAATGGTTTTCAAGCCACAAATTACTAAATCTGTAGAACTCATCATCAGGGATTGGGGGAGTGGAGAAAAGCATATGTGACTCGGAAAATGAACTATACAAAGTCAAGAAGTACAGGTCTGCCGTTGTCTAATCAAACCTGATAGCTGTGATAATGTAGTTAAGAAGTCTCAAAACCTTTCACAAGCAGAAAGTAGAAAGCTGCACCACCATTAATGCTTTATTGTAATTATTGTACTTTTCCCATAAACACCTGAATTTGACAACCATTGAAGAATCAATGCTAGACTAGATGGACATTTGGCTTCTTTTAACGTATGAGTTCTTCTGAGCTTAAAAAGTATTACATAGTCTCACACTTGTGATTGGTGTAAGCTGCCATGAAGGCCTTGAAGTGTGTCAGGGATCCAGAGGAGGACTGGTTTGATGACAGTGACATGTGGCTAAATGAGATTGGTTTGGCTCTTGCAGCTCCCATAGAAGTTTGTCCTGTAATAGTAACAGACGTGAAGATAGAAGAAAGAGTTTACTTTTCTCTTTGTTTCCAGTGTTTCAGATTCAAAGCATGAAATAGAATTACAAATCAGGTTTTCTATATCTCTAAAACATGATGTTGACTTAAAAATCATGATAGTTGAAGCAAAAATAAATGTTGGGTTCCTTTTATTTGTCTTTTTGCTGTTTCAACCTATAAGGTTTGTATAATCTTTCATGAAACTAGTTCTTTTCTCTGGAGGCATTTCAGCTCTGGAAATTGAAATTCTTATGAAACTAGAAACAAGAACATTAAAAAATGCACTAAATTTCATAAGAACTGACACTTTTTCTGTGTGTCCCTAAAGGTCTGCCTGCTCATGTTTAATATATACCGAGAGGATTTAATAACTTACCTTTTGCAAAATAAGGCAGAAAACCATCAGCAGAGTGGATGTCTGGGCTCTTAAGGCAATAGACTGAACCAAACAAGCCTATAACCAGCAGTTGTGGTCATTTCTCCTTTGCTCTTGTGTCAGGTGGTACTTCCCTCCTGCTGCCGCATCACTTGAACTGCTGCTCAGACTCTGTACCTGATCCTTTGGCTAAGGTTGCCAAAGGCACATGTCAGTGCTGGCAGAATGTTGACAGGAATTCATAATACCTTCCAATAGCCAAGGTTTTCTTTAAGGCTGAAAATGCAAGATCTCCTGTATTAAGTTGAATTCTTTTGCAGTATTGGAACCAAGGACGTAATTTTAAGGATGTCTGTCACCATTGAAAACAGGTTTCCCCACAGTAGCCTGCTTCTGTATAGGAAGGGTGGTAGCCTTTACAGGGGATTATAGAATCTGAAGAGAGGTGGGAGTGACATAGGGCTACAGATGGGCGGTGATCTTGTCATTGGGCTTCTGAAGCATGATTGTTATCATCACACGTTTTGGACTTTGTTGTTCCTTTCTGATTCAGAAGCAAAAGTAGTGAATTTGCATAGGAGTACCTGAGGGATTTTGTTTGCATGCTCTTAGTTTAGGGTCATTTGATTATCTGGACAGAAAACATTTGAATCTCAGAAATGTGAACTCGTGATTATTTTTTTTTTATGTTTCTACATGGCAATACAGTGCTAGTTATAGAGGCAATCAAAATTGATACAAATATTACAAATATCATTTTATATTGGGCTCTGGACAGCCTGATCTAGTATTACATGGGGAGGTTGGTGGCCCTGCATGTGACGGGGGAGTTGGAGATTCATGATCCTTGAAGTCCCTTCCAACTCTGGCCATGTGATTCTGTGATTCTGTAATGCTGTGATCTACCTCATTTCACTGACAGTTGGGAGAGAAATAGAAGAAATGGTGTTTTAATTATTAGCTATGAGATCGGTGATTAAGAATGGCTTGATGGAGAATTTTAACATAAGAATCTGCAGTGTAGTGACTCTACATGATAGATAGTGACCTAATTTTTGGCAACTAAGTGCCATAAACATCAGCCCTGATATATCAGACCCAGCATCTGCTAAGATGTCTTAAAACTTTTAAAAATTAATGCACAGATGAAAAACTGCTGTACATCAGCATGCACTTTGTCTAAATGCAAATATTCCATCCTCTAACCAGCCCATAAATATATTTTAGAATGTAAAAAGAAAATAAAAGATCTTTCATAGCTGATGTAGCAGCAGAGCCATAGTATTTCATTGTTTGTGATATTACATGCTGCTTGTTTAAAAGAAATCTGTGTATTCATATTAGATGTTCATGATTGTCTCCACCAGTCAAAATATCATTCTTTATTCAGACAAGTTAGCAAAGCTTCAGATTTATTAATATCATCTTTTTAATGTTGTGCTGAAAAGGGCATCATGTCCCTGGTTGAAAACGTGGTAACTTCAGGGAATTCGTGGCCATAGTTGCTTTGTCATTCTAAGGACATTGATTTTTTATTTATATAAATCTACAGCAGAAGGTTTGTGGCTCATTGATTTGAGTGCTAAATGCTTATAGGGACACAGCTAAATGCCAAGCTGTAGATGAATTTAAGCTACTGGGCATGCTTAAGCACTGGACATCTCAAGCCTGTTTACTCTAAGTCTGAATGTCATGAATCTGTCTCTAAGTACCGTCTGTGAAAATTCAAAATGTTGTGCAGAAAGTCTTGCACTTACTGATCCAGCTTTGGTATCCTTAAATACAAATAGGCATACTGAAATGGAGGTAGCTGTGTTGCTGCTGTGGAGGTATCAACAAATATTAAATGCAAAATTGTGACTGGATCTATTATTCCAAAAATATCTGCACTTCTGAAAGTCCCCTTTCCCTCTCCCTCTCTCTTTCCAACCCACACCCTTAACACCAGGATTTTTGGGAACCTAAGGACAGACAGCGAGGAAATAAAAAATTCAGCTGCTGTGTGCACTGAAAAGATGACTGCTCTAGTTCTAAGGATTTTGTTTGTTACTTTAAGAAAAAAAAAGGCGAAAGCGTGCAGTTTGCTACAATTACTTCAGAAATGCTGTAAATAATTAGTGTGTTAAAGCTTGTGCTCGTGTTTAAAGTGTGAGCAAAAGCATCAGTAAAATGCAGCCAAAAAGTCCTGAGCAATGGCACAGTGTAAGGAAGGAAATCTCCTGCACACAATAGAGATTAAATGCTCCCTGTGCATACTGTATTCTGCTCAGCCCTCGCTGCTCTGAGCCAGGACTGTGGCAGTCGTTATCTCGAGCAGGTTCCTTGGTGATTTTCAAGCCCTGCTCTACCTACCCAAGTGGCAGTGACACCAGTTTTCACTGAAGCCTTATTACTCTTAAAAGAGCAATTTGGTTGGTTGCACGGCTATTAGGATCAGACAGTCAGGCTTAAAGCTGTCAGTACAACTGCTTCTCATCTTTTTTCACAATCCTGACATCTTTTCTCTTTTCTGCTGGACACGAGCATTACTGTTTTTATCATTTTCAATCAAGCTCATGCTGCAAGCTGAGGAATATATTCCCTGAGAAGCCAAAGTGAGAGCAGAAATTATTTTATAGCTGCTGTAGTAGCAGCAGTGCTGGCTGCATGTTGTGTGGGAGAAATCGGATCAGTGAGAAATGTGGCTTTCCTCAGGGCTACATCAGTGAGATATTACTTCAACATCTAAGGATAGCAAGGCTGCTCCTTGCTCTGATTTTTCTATGATTAATCACTCCTCTTTACGCCAGCAGAGTATGCAGAAAGTGGGGGAGAAGATGTAAGATAATTTTTTTTGGAAAAGAACTTGTGGAAATGTTATCATCAGTGAGACGGGGGAAAATCACTATGCTTGAACTTCTTTTCATTTTGATGTTGCTCTTCTCTGGACCAACCCTGAGCAAGCTTAGCAGGACCAAAGGCAAACACTGGAAGGGGGGTAAGTGGAAAGAAAAAGTTTCATAATGGATGTTTGGGTAGGATTTTAAGAAGCTGCCTTAAGGATTATCTAAGGTGAATACCTATGCTGTTCTGAATGACTAAGATTTTAGATTATTGTGTGGACTTGAAAGAGGGTATTGAAAAGGGAGAATGGAGTTTCATTTGTTTTTTTCTTAGTTTTCTTGGCTGCCTCTGTAGGGCGTATATTCCTTGCAGGAATTCTACTTTGCATTTTGTTATTAACAGAATAGCATTTAAGGCCTTTATATAAATAAATGCCTGTTGTTTAGAAACTGATGTTTTGTTGTTTTTGTTTTGTTTTGTTTTTTTAATGTGAGAATTAAGATTGTTATTTGCATTATGGAGACTCTGGGACTGATAATTGTAGTTGTGTGGCAAAATGTCCCCCCATCACAGGGGATTATAGTGCTTTAAAAGAAGAGGAGGGAAAAGAGAAAGCAAGCAAGAAACCTGTTTTGAGTGCAGAATTGTTAGTGTACGTGGTAAAAATGAATAGACAGACTTTTTTTTTTAATACATGCATGTTGTGAAATGCACTGCCAGCAGCACTAATTGGCTGACTGGCTGTATCAGTGTTGATGTGGTAATAAAGATAAATTGCATTAACTTTATCGGAAAAAATGATGTGCTGAGAAAAAACTTATGATTCTTGAAGGCAGCAATCCATTTTCCTCTTCTGCTAAAATCTGTTGGGAAGATTTACCCTATGTGTGCTGTGAGTAGTTCACTAAACGTGCCTTTTCATAAAGTTCACTTTGTTTTGCTTCCTTGTGTGATATTTGTTTATGGAAAACACGGGTTATCGAGGTCTCATAATCAAATAACTCAGTGAGCATAAATGGTATCTCATAAATATTTGGACTGAGGGACTGTGGCTTGTAGATAGCTAGATGTTTTCTCCTGGTTGTTTCTTGATGTTACTGATTGGACGCACCCCAGGATTTTTTTTTTCTTACAAGCATTGCCACAGCGTGGTGTGTTTATCACAGCTTTAATAGCACTTTCTGTCTTCCTCTGCTGTCAGTATTGTGATCTGAGGTTAAAGAGTAGCATCAACATTATAAAGAAGTTTTAATAATTTATCACAACATCTCAGCAGGAATCTCCTCCCTCTCCCCTCTGTATTTCCTTTTGTTGCATTCAGAGAAATTACAAATCTTCTACTTTCTGTACCTTCAAGGGAAAAGTTGCAGTGCACACTTAACCCGGACTACTAATACAGCACAGTACATCAGCAAATTATTTCCTGGTTCTGTAAATCACATTATCACGTGTATCTCACAGTGCTGCTGGGTATCCTCCTTGCAAATTACAAGCTGTTATTTACTCTCAGCAGCATGACCTCTTCTTAGAGGCACGTGAGTTAGGAATATATGTTACTGTCAAGTTCCTGCGATTTCTAAAATGCTCTTAACTTTTTTCCCTTTTTCCCATTTTCAAATAACTTTTGTAAATAAGGGGTTTACTGCTTCAGTCTCTTACTTACTCTCTAATAGAAGCCAAGCACTCTACTGAAGAATTTTTGTCATGAGTTGAAAATAATCCCTGAATCTGACAGGAAAATAAGAGTTACTATGGGGTTTTGCTTTTCTTAAACGTGTTCTTTGCACCTGAAACAAAGAATAAAGAAGGTACCTCTTCCAAGGCTGCTAACAATCAAGTTGTCTTGTTTCCTCACAGCTCTTAAGTCAACCAAAAACTAGGCTTATGATTTAAACTTTTGCACGTGGATGTTATTGCTGTGTTGCTTGAAGATGATGTGTGTTTTTCAGTGAAAATGTTAGATTTGGGATCTGCCAGAGTCTGTGTGTTCTGATGTTATGTAGTCTGAGCATTTTTGAGCTCGAAAACACGATACACACCTCTCTTTCTATTGAGCATCAAGAATCAGCTTCTGCTTTTATGTCAATGTGAGTTCTTTGTGGCCTGTGTGTGAAATCTGTGATGCTGCTTGGTAAAATTTCTGCATACGTGCTTCTCCAGTGGAGCACACTGGATAGCTTGTTCCAGAATGGAAGCAGATTTTTTAAGAGTTTCAGGAGATCTGGGCAGCTGCTTACCAACTTGCAGCTATGTTGTTTAGAGCGAAAGTATGATGTTAGATATGTGCATCTGCAAATAGGCAGTTTCCAGTGTCTGGAAATATTAGTTTAGCTGTACCAATTGTTTTCCGTGATGGACTACAGTAGCTAATCCAGAGCATCCTCACAAGTTTTTCAGTGTCACATTTTATTTCAACAGTGCTGTGAAATACAGACATCTTTGGAAAGTGCTGATCTTCCATGTCTATGTAGGCCCTAACCATGATCAGGTTAATGAATCTCAAAATTCTGCTAATATGACTTTAAAAACTTCATTACTGAAGTTACAAGTTCTGATAGGTTATTCTGTGGTCTTGCCATGTAGTTATTCATACTATATGAATATATATATATATATACACTCTGTTATCATGAGAAGATCAACTCTATTTACTTCTGTATTTTTCTTTGGAATTTACTCTAAAAAATGTCTGCCATTAAGATAAATGGCATTACAAGTAGAAATTGCTTCCAGATTTAGTTTCAGTGTCAGATGTGAATGAGTGAAATTAGTTGCATACTTACATGGTCCTGGAGAAATGGAAAGATAGCATTTTCTTTTCTGGCTATTTTTAAGTCTGTGCTCCAGAAAACTTTCAGAATAAGTCATTGGAATGCAGTGCTTAAATGTACCCTAAACTGCATTTTTAAAGTAGTGTTCAAGATAAACTGCAGTCTAAAAGCAGAACCTGGGAATACAAATCATCTGGATTTGCTTTTTCCTTTTGAGTCAAAGTAGCACTATGTGATTCAAGTTTTTAAGAAGGATTTATAATGTGGAGAACAAAAAACTGGGAAAAGAAGATTAAGTACTCTTTTGAGTTTACCTTAAATCGGAAAGCAGATTTCAAGTGTTGCTAATACCTATCCCCTCCTGAATTTGTCCAGTGTTTTCACTCTATCACATACTATAGGGAAAAAGAAAATTAAATTTTGTATGTATCCATTCGCATAAATGTGTATGTGCTGTCTATTTGGTGGTATCGGGGAGAGTTTGGAAGAAAACTGTCCATTTGTGTTATGTTTGGGAACCTTCCCAGCACTTCCTTCTTACTAATAGCGTGGTGATATTAATTCCCGAGCGAGGAAAATTGTGGCAGTGATTCACATTTACTGATCTTCAGGCAATATCAAATGTCCCCTTACATCTGTGAGTGTGTGTCACATCTGATAAACACCACACACAAATGTGAATGGGGCTGAGGAGCACTATTTTCCAAGCTGTTGCCAAAGGGCCCATTACTGTTAGGACGTCAGCCTTGTTGAAGAGTTCACAAGGGCAAACTAGCGCTGTACAGAGACACCATTCTGCATAGTTGTTGGATATTACTTCAGCTGTAAAACAGCAAAATGCATGGGGAAAAGAAAATCATGTACGATGCTTGTCTTCTGGTAAACATCAGTGCATTTTATTACTACACTTGAAAGCCCTGTGACAGAAAGAGTTCAGAGAAGAAGAGGGAGAACTTTAAGAAAATCTCAATTCCTGGCAGACATTAACCTTTTATCCATCTTGGGAAGACCTCACTTGTTCAGTCGGGGGGATAGATGTGCTGTCCCAGGGCATCAGACACTAATGAATAGAACTGGCTCCTGGCCTGACTCTCTAGCTGGTGGCCTCTGTAACATCACCAGGCCCTTCTGGATGGCTAGATCCCATCACAGCCAGAAGGTTGCAGAGTGGGCCACTCGCGGTGGCCCTCAATGGTTCATCTCAGAGGGAGAGTGTAGAAGGACTCTGTGTGGGACAGAATGCTCTGATGCAAGGGCAGTACTCTGACAGTGCCATCAGCACTGCAAACAGAGAGAACCACCCCACACAACTGAAAGAGGACAGACAGTGCCTGTCCTTTTTAGCTCAGAGAAAGTGAAGCAATAAACCTTCTTGACTAAATCAAGTTTATTATGCAAGTGATCCAGTCTTATATTTCAGTTCCAGTTTCATCTCTACAGCATTTAATCATTTTTATGGCAAAAAATACCAGTGGCAGAAATCTAGAAGTGTCACTTTCTCAGTCTTACTGGTAGAGGTAATTCAAAGGTGTGTAGGTGAGATTCAGATTGGTCAGTACATGTTATTTAGAATGAATGTAATCATCAGTGCTAGTTTAAATGTTTTTGAAAGCATAATTCAGAGATCAGCTCACACAAAAAAATTTCTATTAACTGACCTTCCCTTTCATACAGAAAGCAGCCACCCCTCAGACCGACCAAATGTGGAGGTAAAATGCTGGAATATTAAAGTAGTGGTGAGAGTATTAGATTTGAAGGTGTGTTACTGGACTGCTGGAATGTGCCTGGTAGCTCCGGATGACCAGACATTTCAGGTACAGAGATATTATCCACACAGCACTACAACTTTACAGTGTATGCACACTGAGTTTGGTGAAGATAATGCCCTGAGATGTGCTACATTTGTAACGAGGAGACTCAGTGTGGTCACAAAGTCCAACACATCAAGAGCACAGTGAATTGTAATAGATGTTTAGATCTCTTCTTGGCAGCCTCTTAACAGTACTATTTGCTTCCCCTCTGGGGAAACTCATTAAGCTTTTTTCAACACAAGGAAGCTGTTTTCACCTGCATTATGACTGTGAGGCGATGAAGGCTGGGGTTTATGCAAAGTGGGAAATAGAGAGGAGATAATTCTGTGGCTGCAGATATCCTGGCCTTCAGTGTGACTTGTCATGAGGCACAAGAGATCTGCTCAGCTGTGATGAGGCAGGGCTTTTTAAAGTGGTGGTTGTGAGTTTCAACACTGGCAGCTGTGCTGGCATGATTCACTGTGTAATGTATGTAATTTCGAGGGTACATGTTATATAGTTTACCATTTGTCTAATTTAAGTAAATTATTTCGTGGAATTTCGAGGATAAACTGCATGGATCCTTTTTGAGTACTTCCTCATGCTGGAAGGTTAATTAACAGTATGTCTTATACTGTGAAACATCAAATATGCTGCTATGCACTAGCACATTGGAAAAGCTTATAAAATGCTGAAACTAAGTTTCAAACTCCAGGTCCTAAAATTAATTCCCTACATTTCATAAGAGAAACCTGATTTTAACTAGTATTGAAAATTCACATTATTTTTAACTTCAGAGGAAGTTCAATATATTTGAAGAAGTGACTTGTGCATAGATATGGATTTAAAAACCTAATTTTAGAACCTGAGGACTGTAAGTGTGGGTATGCAGTTTTAGTCTGACTGTGAGTATATAAAGTGCATGTCTACACAAAGCTTGTGACTTCATGTATTGAATATGTTCATAATAGTTTTGCTTTTAATGTACTTAAAATGAAAACGAATATTTATTTGGATACTGAGATTTATTTGGATCTTGAAATGAACTGGTTTTTATTCAGTCTTCTATTTGCTTTTAAGTCTAGATTTAGCTCCTATCCCACAATAACAAGAAAATTTCTGTACCTTCTTTTACATCTTCTTCAGAGTGAAATCTGAATTCAAAGGGCCTCTGCTGCTGTGCAAAGCTTTCTATACACATTTTCTTGAAGCATTCCATCCTTCCTCATCTAATTTTAAAGTCTTTGAAAACATTTTAATATAATAAAGAAGTCTGGTAACCTGTGTGCAAAAAGCTGGAAACAGCGTAAAATGGGGGAATGGAAAACCAAATTTGTGAGGTTTTCCTTCTCAGCTGGAAGGTTGGGATGGAAGATGTCTGGGTTATTCCAGCCATGAAGGAGCAAACGATAAGAACACGTAACATCTATTTAAGTACAAAAAGTTTTCTTGGCAAAGAACCAAATGGTAATGAGTAAATGTAGGCAGAAAGTAAGAGGAGTGTCTCCAGCCATTACTGAGAGAGAAAGGGCTGTCAACTTTTGGCAGAAGTCAATCACAGTCTTCTTCAACTTCTGCCAGTTCTGGCTGCAGGCTCCCACCACCTGCTCCACTAGAGTCAGTGCTTGTGGACAACTACTGGCACCCCTATCCAGGGAGCTGATCCAGCTAACAAGATTGGACATTGTCTATCCAGCTGATGGAATTCCTTAATTCACACAATTTCAGGTGACAGGTAAGCCTAGAGCCATGGCCACGAGAGAAGAGAAGAGGTTGCAGTCATGGCAAGATTTAAGCTAGTTCAAGCTGGTGTATAACTTCAGCCTCCAGGTCAGGATTATCCAGAAGAGAGAAAAAACATAAAAGAAAAAGATTTAATAAGGTGACACCTTCCTTTGAATCCTATGTCCACATCCCATACTCAGAGCCTTGCTTGAAATGTTTGCTATCATATTAAAAAGTATGTTGATCAAATAGTTATAATACAGAAAAAATATTTAAATACTGGTCACCTCCACAGATATGCACACGCATCCCTTTCCTCAAGTTATTTGCATTTATTTTTTTCTTGAAGCAGATTTTGGAATTGCTGTGATGCATCATTGATGTTAGAAAGCTAGTAAACGCAAGCTCTCTTAATTAGGTCCACAAATAAAATGTGTTCTTGTAAATTGTCTGGTACTTGTTGAAAGAGCATGAATCAGAGATACGAAATGATAAACAGGCATCAATGCACATCAATGCATCTGATAAAAAGTTGTTTTGGTTTCCTCTTTCTGGCAATTTTGAAAAACAGTGATGTTTAGGAGATAAACACTATTGATTTTTTACTTCAAGGCATGATCTAAAGAGTACTTAGAGAGCATTACCACTTTCAAGAGCCATAATACTTCCACAAAAAATTATTTGTTTAGAACATTCAAAATTGGAGTGTGGGGGGATAATTTTACAGGTGATTTAATCTTGGTATATGATACTGAAACTGCTAACAATTAATACCTATTTGTATTTTAGAGCACCTTCAGTAGAAATTGTTTTTTTGGTCTTTCTTTTGTCTGAATCATAAAATCTTGTTCTCAGCTAAATTGTGTCTCATTAACTCTCATTCTAGAACTTATTTCATTTTACTAGTTTGAAAATTTTATCCTCTTAAGCTAGCTAAATATTAAAATAAATTCATGGTTCCATATACATGTTGCACAGATAAGCAAACTATAATAATTCAGGAGCATCAAGACTATTTTTCTGCTTTCCATGATTTTCCCTCAAAACCTATGGATTTCATTACTGTTTCCTTGTATAAAGAAACTCAAATGAAGTAATGGAAAAAACAGAAACAAAAGTCAGTTTTGCTTCCAGAGACACTGATCACTCAGCAGAAGCTTTCAGCAGTGAGGTTTCTCAACCTCCATAAAAATCAAGTTTCTGATATGACTAAGCACATAGACCCTCTTTCCTCCCGGCACCTAAGTACTCTGAATACCAACAGTCTTTACAGCTTCCTGATTTCCTCCCAGGCGTAGGCATGTGTGCAGTTTCTGTGTTAGTGTGGTTTATGATGAAAGTTCACTGATAACAGTCTTTGCAGCAGCTCCAAGTATGGCTGTGGTTACAGTGGCACAAAGGAGTAAGAAACTTTTGATATTTACTATCTTTCCCATATAGGATGCTGGATAAGGACAAATGATACTGCTTGCATTAATACTGACTTCTGCTTTATTTAACTTGCTGCCAACTGGATTCTGAGTGTTCTTTTAAGGTTTGTGTCATCAGTTTTGAAATTTTTAGGAGAGAATGACAGAGGTTCACCTCACTGCCCAAGATTTCTGCCTCTGGCTCGTAATTTAACCGTCCTGTAGGTCCATTTTCCAACAGTGGAAAAACAGACAAAAGCAGTCCTTAGCTTTGTGAGGAGGAGTAAAGCAGTAAATGGTTTGCTTCCTGCACACTGCATTGTTATGAGAAGAAATGGAAGAACACGGAATATTTACTATAGAAAAAGTAAATAGAAATAGTCTGCTCAATTATGGAAAAATTGAGAACCAGTTACCAAGCAATTTAAATGTGCTATTAGATATTTTCCCCCATGGAGTTAAGGGGTCCTTAAAACTTTTAGAGAAAGTACTAATGAATAAAAGCTTGTGTCAGACACATCCAGAGAGGCAGTAAACAAATTTCTAAAAATTTATTCTATTCTAAAAACTGGCTTCAATTGTATTTTTAGATCCTACTGACATGTTGGAAATTTGCATTCCATTGTCATACTTTTTGTAATTAGCACTTACTTTGAGAAACCACAGATACTCTTCTGAATTTTTTACACCTTGAAAAAGTGCAAGGAGAGTCCTTTTTTTCATTCATTCCATTCAATGTTTCTCCTAGAAAATAGTTGATATACCAAAAGTATCACTTTTGATTTAAAAATTAGCATACAACTGAGAATACTTTGTCCTTGGGGTAATGCCCCTGGTTAAGCGCCTTCTGCAATTATATGATCATATCTTATTTCTTTTACTTGCTTGAGAAAAACTGCTGCCTTATAGGTATGTCTGGAATATATGTATGGTCTTTCCTGCTATAGTCTGAAGTAATTCTACTGAAATTTATGGAATTGTGTCAGTTTAAATGAGAGGACAGTCTGCTTTTGAATCTTAGCTGTAAAGTCATCCATTTGGTAATCAGTCATGGCAGCTCTCACTAAGTAATGCTTGTCTGATAACAGATCTAGGCAGCTGGAAAGACATTGATCTGAAGATGAGTGTGTGGAAGTCCTGAGGGTGATGAAAAAAGAAGCAAAAATGTGGCACTGATGAAGTTCTCACTGCTTTATAATAGTTCCTATTAGTTTAAGTGGTTTCATACCACTGATGTTTTTGGTGAAGCTCAAAAATTTTTCATCATAATTTACTTTAGACCCATTGTCCTGCTGTGGGTCTAAATGAATTGTTGTTATCTGACCATTTGATTATCCTTAGAATTGATGTGGATGGATATACCAGCCTAGAACTTGTTTTAATGAATTACTGTCTTCTCCAGCATCAAGAATCTCTTCATTCAACAATTATAAATTTATGTGTAAAGTCATTTTAAAGATATAATAAAATTAGATTAATAAATCATTTAATAATAATGATAAAAAATTATATATTTAAAATAATATAAGGTTGCACAGCATGGTGAAAGGTAAAGTGATCACTGAAAATCTGGACAATGGTCAGTTTTTACGTTTTCAATTTTTATTTTCTCTGCTAGACTCTCTGGTTTCTTTTTTCAGAAAGTGACAAAAGTGACTGTCTTGAAATATGAGTAATGATGCTGTTGATGGTCACTGTGGAAAAAGGTGTAGAATGACTGCACTTTGCAGAAATTTCCTTCCTTTTTCTTTTCTTTCCTTTTTTTTTTTTTTTTTTTTTAAGTAGAAAGTAAGTTGGAAAGTTCTTCAACTTCTGAATGATGAAAAGCAGGAAAAAGGAAAGAAAACAAACTCAATTTCTTGGTGCTATTGAGCTGTGTATATTGAAGGAAAAATGTGTTTCCTTCCTTCCAAGAGGAGAGCTGTGGAAGTTGAACAAGCCAGTCATAATAGAATTACACCATTTACTTCTTAACTTGTTCCTGGATCCTCCTGACACAGTGTATGACAGCAGAGACACTCCACAGTGTATCAGGACAAATGCACACTTCTACTCTGGGGAAAATATTTTTGGATAATGTGTACATTGGCCTTAATTTTAAGAGGGATCTCTGTGAAGTAGAAAGAGTCTATGTTTAAAATAGTATTGCTTTACTCTTTCTACAGTAGCCAGGCATGGGTCTTATTTCAAAATCCAACCTAACAGAATTTCACTCCTTCAGAGCATTGTAGCTCCTAGGAACTTTGTTAAATTTGATTTTTGTTTATCCTGTCTCAACTTCTCCTTCATCCATTTTTATATTCAGTGTATGGTCTCTTCTATTTGTAAATTGTTGTCCTATTTTTAAAGGGCATTTTACAGTTATCTACAGAAGATATTTATCAGAGACTTCTTAATTTATTTCAATCTGATTATATAGCCTTTTAACTGTATTTAAGTAGAAAAACATTTTGCTAACAAATTTTATCTTAAATTATTCCTATAGAGATACAACATTAGAAACCACGGGGAAAAAAGTGGTTTTTTTTTTTTTTTTTTTTTTTTTGTTCTTGGCAAATATTTTACTTAATCTGTATTCTTTGAAAATATTGTTCAACATCTTGACTGATTTCCTTTCTGGTGCCATTTGGTAGTATGTTATTGCTTGTTAATCTGAAAGGAACATAGAAACTAGTAAGAGTTTTTGTACACTTAAGTTACAAAACATGCATTGTCTTCTATGTATTCATAGAACCATAGAATGACTTAGGTTGGAGGGGACCTTAAAGATCATCAAGCTCCAGATCCCTGCCATGGGCAGAGTTGCCCCCAACCAGCTCAGCTGCCCAGGGCCCCATCTAATCTGGTTCTGAGTGACTCCAGGGATGGAGCACCCACAGCTTCTCTGGGCAGCTGTGCTAGCGCCTCACTGCCCTCTGTATAAAAAATTTTCTCCTAATATCTAACCTAATTCTAGCCTCTTTTAGTTTAAAGCCATTCTCCTTGTTCTATCATTGTCAGATCATGTACAAAGTCACTTTCCCTCCTGCTTATAATCTCCCTTCAAGTACTGGAGGGCTGCAATGAGGTCTCCCTGCAGCCTCTTCTTTTTCAGGCTAACCAAGTCCTACTCCCTCAACCAATCTTCATAGAAAATGTGATCATCCTGGTGGCCCTAATTTGTGAGAATTATTCTCTGATGTTTATAGATAATTCATAAAGTTGCTAAAGCCTACTTCAAACAAATGCTGTATTAAAAAAGCTTGCACATGCTCCTCAAGTACAGCTCATGTAGAGAATGTAAGATGTGTTGAGAACACAGGACAATATAATGTGTACATGCATGCAAATTTACTTGATCTGTAGTAGTCTTTTGAATTCACTTTCCAAACAGTGAACATGGTAATTTCATTTTACAGATAATGTCATTTGAGGTTCTAAATCAGTTTAGCAGTACACATTTTTGATTTTGATTCATGGCAAGGGCAGTTGCTAGCTCTAAACTAGCAACTAGCAAGCTCTAAACTAGTAAGTATCTGTTCATGATCTCTTCAGCAGAAATACTGCATTGACTGATATGTTTTCATGGCACATACATTGTCTTTGCATATTGGGAAAGATCACAAGATAATCTATATGATTCATCAATCACTGAAAAAGCAGTAGGCAGTCACCACAAAGTGAAATTCTGTTATGCGTTTAGAAAGAAAAATGATTTGAAGAATACTGACATTCTTTGACCACCATCTTCCACAATGTGATTTGGCGTTATATTGTTTTGCTATCTTTATTTGTTATGTGGGCATATGTAGATCTTGGGATCCTGTTTTACCCTGTGGTATAAACAATGGATAGAAACAGAAAGCTACTTATAAGCATTCCTTATTTATTCTTGTAACACCCAAGACGTTCTTAAAATGAACATCATCCTAAAGATTGATCCTTTTTCTGCCTACTTTGCAGGATAGATTTACACCAATCCACACAATTACTAACAGGCAGCGTGCCATTCTTTAGTAAATTACCCTGTTAGTTTTCAGAAACCCTGTAGATATGGGCTTCTATAGCAGTTTTAAAGCATAGCAGGAACTGTCAGTTAACTTGTTCAAAATGCAAAGGATATGCCATTTGTATTGATTGCTATAGATTTTTGTCTCATCTAAAGGAATTTGTATTTCTTTTCAGTGAACTTGTATTGAGAAAAGTAAAAGCAAATAATGGCTAGACAGAAATGACACATTCCAGATTCCAAAAGAACTCAAAACTTTAAATTTCTCATGCATACCCTTGCATTCCTTGTTTCTAAGGCATCCAATCACGTCTGTCTTTTTGCCAAGAGAGCGACACTAAAACAGGCTGAAAACAGCATCCTTTCACTTTGCATTAAAGTGAACAGAACAGCACTCAGCTTTGTGCATTTCAAACTCACTGCAATAAAAGTTTTAAGAGATAAGAAGCTTTTTCTATTTCAGGGTTGCCATTAGCTTGAATAATACATAAACAAGGGAAAAGGTCTGAAGTCCTATTGAGGATCACAATATAGCTTCAATTAAATTATACATCATTATCACAGCTGCCAAGCATGGTGTGGGATTTTAGACCCCCATCTCACTAAATGTTCTATGTAGCTGTCTTGTCCAATTCTTTTTTCTTCTGCCTTTTTCTTTTTTTCTTCCCTAAGCACCAGTAGCGCTCTTTGAAAACTCTAGTTAAAGGAATAAAGCAGAGGATGAGGTTTGGTTAATCAAGGAAGAACATTGAGATGTCAACAGTCAAGCACCAAGGGAGGAAGAAGGTCAAATTTCTAGCCTTTAAAAACACCAGGGAGAAATCAAACACTATTAAGTCATGACATATATGTTCCTTTTGAACTAGGGCTGTGTGCAGTCCCTCTGTCTGCTGAGCGGTTTGCAGTGCCATTCCCAGTTGATAATGAAACCTATTATTAAAACAGACTAGCTGTGGCTGTCCACTGAGCATGCTTTCAGTAAATGTCCACAAAGTTGGCAATTATTTTAAAACTCAATCTGAACAGAATATTTGCCTCTTTGTCTGTGGTTCATTCAGCTTTCCAACATAAAATTTCATAGCAGTTTATTGTCTTGTGGATGAATGTTTTTTTGGATGGTACAGTTACTTAGTCATCATAGTAGATGTCAGCTAGTTATTACCTCTGTAGTGACTTTGACATAAATCCAGAATATACAGAACTATTATTGCATACTTAAGAAAATCATAATGGCTTGTCATTTATATTTATTCCTACAGTGTCCTCCAAAAGTGTTAGAAGTGTTTTGACTAATTGATTACATTATTTGCACTCAAAGCCACCTCACTTTGCATTAATTTTATCAGTTTTCTTATCTTCTTTGTACTAATATTATATTGATAAATATTCTCTCTTGAGTAGCCACATAAGAAATACTGAAATCGAGGTGGCATTGCAGAGTTCTGTGCACAGAATACTTATTTCAAATTATACCCCGTCATTGATTTTTACATTGAGCATGCCATCGATTTCAGTGGGTGTTTAACATGCAGATCAATGACATGTTATAGTGCTTAAATGGTAACATTTGATATTTAAAGCTAAATGAGCAAGAAGGTACCACTGACTTCCAAGCAGGACTGAAAATATCTGGTAAAAATTCAAACTGCCTTAACATTTCAGACAGTTAAAAAGCTCAGAAGAAACAGCTGGTAACAAATGTGAGAAGAATTGTGTCTGAAAAGTAAAATGAGAATGTATAAGAAAAATCTGGGCTGAAAACTGTTTGTAATATCTCTTTGTTGTGCAATAACACTATTAGTGACCCAGCCTTATTGCAGCCTGTGCCTTGCCTCCAGCAGAACTAACTGCTGAGGCATGTCTTACAGCTGTGTCACATTTCCTAAATTCTGTGTGTTTGTCTCCCTGATACAGTAGCTTTATGCAGAGTTTCAGAAGAGTATTTAGTTATACTGTATCTGGGATGGAGCAATGCCAGGCACAGGTCAGACTGGGAGAGGAGTGACTGGATGGCAGTGCAGCAGGAAGGGACCAGGGGGTGAATGTGACAGAATGCTCAGCATGAACCAGCAGCACCCTGGCAACCAAGAAGGCAAACCGCATTTTGGGGTGCAGTAAACAGAGCACAGCCAGCCGGTCAAAATAGGTGATTTTCTTGCTTTATTTAGTGCTGCTGCAGCCTCACTTTGAGCATTGTATACAGTTCTGGGATCCACCAAATAAAAAGGATGTTAAGGTTTGGTTAAGGGCAACCAGGCTGATAACAGGGCTGGAGGTATGTCTGGGAGGAGAGGCTGAGGATGCTTGGTCTGTCCACTCTGGAAAAGAGATCAGGAGGCGACCTTATTGTTCCCTGCAGCTGCCTGAGGGGATGGAAGAGGGGAGGGGAAGGAGGGGGGTTAGCAGAGGGAGATGTTGAGCTCTGCTCCTTAGTTATTAGTGATAGGACAGAATGGCCTGAGAAGCAGCTGAAAAGAATCATATCATGCAGCCCATTATCACAGATTTCTTGGGTAAATATGAATTTATGGCATGCAGTTGGAAAACTCTTAATATTCTTTGTATAAAGCTTTAAACAAACCGTATACATTTTAAATCTGTTTGAGAAACAAAGACATACGCTTGACTACGGAATGTAGTATGAGTTTTTGCACACCTATTTGACAGTAAGACTCTCAGTTTCTCAGTTCTACACCCAGACCAATTTGGTTCTGATGCAGGTTTCTTAAAAAGTGTTTGAAATCCATGCATGTTATCGACCTCAGTGTATACGCAGCTTTCAGGCATATTTCTTAAACCAAGTTTGTGATTTCTGCATCCTTTGTACTGCAAGAAGAACAGCAGTCAGAGAATGAAGAATTCTTTTTGGTGCTTTGTACAGTTTGTTTAACCATCAGGCTGCAAGAGAAACTTTTTTGGATACGAGGTATGCCTTAATACAGACTTGAAAGTGAAATACAGAAGCTTTGAGCTGTTGCACCAAATATATAAAGAGTTAATTTTTTGCTGTCCTGTTGCGGAACTAATTTTTTACTAACATTGAAAGAGGAGTAGAAGCACCTTCCTCAATCACTTCTTCAAAATGACTTGGAAAAATCTGTTCTCCAGCATATAACATATGCCCTTTAAAACTACTTCTGTGCTGCTGCCTTCTCTTATCAGTATGGGCCATAAATTTTGCATGGATATAGAGGGAACTGCCACATGAGTACTTGAAATAGTTAGCAAGATGCTGCTAAAGCATACAGGCAAAGTACGTTGGCAATTGGGTCTTTGTAGGCAGGCATCATTATCAAGATCCATGGGTGCTGAGTTGTGTAAGCCTGAGGAGCACTAAGGGCCATCTCTTGCATGAACCTAATTTTGGGTGAATAAAGTCCTTAGATTCATTGTGATGTTGCACATAAATGAAAATACCAAGTGTCATTGACTTGTCAGTGAAAAAGTAGCCTGGGCTTGGTAACAAATAGATCAGTGATGTATATTTGGAAGCTCCATGACATATTAAAGTAGTTTATGAGGCACAATTTGTTTTGGTGGTCTGCTCTGATGGATGATATGCTATCTGCCGCTGCTTCATCTGTTGTGGTATGTTTGTAATAAATGTTCGTTGCGAGACAGTGCTAAATGTGTTCCCTCTAGATCATTCGTTACTTATAACAAGTTTCAGTATATATGAATCAAAGGTTGTTTATGCTTGCCTTCAAAAGAATTCATCATTTTGAAGCAGTTCTATCACTTTAAATGGGGCAACTGAATGAGTGAGTGCCCAGAATCTTTCAACAATATATATTGAAAACGATACAGTTAAGCATGTGCAGTGATACGTTTAATACTACTTTAAAAAGTATGTTGTCTTTTGCAGTCTAGCACACCTGTTTGTTTTCCTTTTTATTTTTCTGCTTTTGCAAACAATAGGATTTTTGGTTTATTTTTTTATCATAAGCAAGCGCTGAGGGACAAGTAGACAACGTTCATGCAAACACTGTGATGTGTCAGGAGAAGCACATCAGTTGGTGGGATTTTTGCTGATGTTGTACAAGAATATAGCAGTAGTTTGTCAGAAAACAATAAAAAATGTATGCAATATCCACAGGAGATTTTCACTTTCTTGAAAGTGCATAATACACCAACCTTGAGCAAACTATGCACTTCATTTCTCCATCTTCCTTGGTCCTTTAGTACACTGGGTGGAGAGAAAGACTCACTGGGTGCCAAACAGTTTATAAAATAGATGAGTTTGACAAGGAGTGAAAAAGGGTAACTCAACAAATTGAGTTGCCCAAGCAGTCTGGTTTTGATGCAAGAAAAGTATCTCTAGTTTCTGAGTGTCTTTTTTTGTTTGTTTGTTTGTTTAGTATGCCATACAGTGGTGAATAGATAAATACTATGTGGGCATTTGGAAAAAAAACATGTGGATGATATTTTCATTATTTCCAGACAGAAGGAAAAAAATGAAATCATAGAATTAGAGTTGCTGTAACGATGAGTTGAGACTGTACAGTTGCAGCAGCATTAAACAATGAGAGGCAAATGTATAATGTGAGGCAGCTTTCTTCTTTCCCTCAGTGATGTGATCCACGTCTGTGTTAAGTTTATTGCGGTTTTTTACATCTAGTCTTTTCAGCTGTGAATTGATCCTATTTCTTTGTTTTTGTTAATGCTCTCTATCTCAAGAATGCCTATCAAAATTTGAAAGGTTTTATACCTTACCTTAAGGAAAAAAACAAGCTCAAATGCTTCTATGGCATCTGTGATGATCTGTGGCATCTGTACCTCATAAGGCAAGGCAGTTTAACATTTGCTGTTTCCTAAAGTTAATGAATGAATATTATGCGCCAATAGATGCAAATTATATCTTCACTCTTTCTAAGATCTGTCTTACATACCTGTGTCGGGTACCTTAAGGCCCCTGACTGAAGAATGATTCTGGCATGAAACAAAGTATTCTGACAGTTCTAAGGGAACTGATATTTGTCACTGTAGCTGCAAATTCTGTGTTTTGTAGAGAGAACTGGCTTTGGTCGTTTCTCTTGTTTTTGCAAAGACTTGCTTTGCAAGCAGGTGTCCCACTTGGGCTCTGTATTATGCACTGTCCATGCGGGTGCAGTGTGCAGTGGAACAAATCTTGCAGACCCTGGGAAGAATAAAAGCAGGAGAGAGGCTGCGGTGGGGGTGAGAGGAAAAGTGCACTTAGAAGCAGGGGATGCCCTGCTGGCACTGCCCATCGAATCCACCACCAGTGTGTTCCTTCTCTCTCCTTTTCAGCGGTTTGCCATCTCTCAAGGGTCAATAGTGCACTTGGTGCACTTCTTCTTGGTGCTTACTGGGATTATCTAAAATGTATGCCTGTGTGTGTATGAGTGTGTATATGTTGAATAGCAGTCATAACTTTTGTGTTAGCTGCAGTTCCTGGCCCTTGATGCTCATAGCTATGAAATCTGGTGGTGTGAGGCTTCCATCTCTGTAATGTGGGGTAATAAAATAACTTCCTGATGGCTTTCAGAAAGCAGTAAAGATCTAAGACAAAGGCAAGATGCAGGCCCTGGATTGTTCTGATGATCTTTGACTTGTACATAAAATGAGAATTGTGAATGGAAAAGAAGGAAAAAGTGGGCACTGGGAATTACCATGATTTGGTACTCAGTAATTCAGAACTGGAAGCAAGCACAGGGCTCAAGGCTGTGCAGATTATTGCATGAATGAGCAGTGTGTTAGTTACTGTATGCGACCATCCTGCTTCTTCCTTACCTACTACTTCTCAGTTACAGGAAGCAAAGTACAGCCACTACCTCCATTGCCTAGCGTAGATGATTTTCCAGATTGCTGTTAATGGCTGGTGTTGTGGCATAACTAGTCATTTTTCTTTTTGCAGTAACTCTGAACACAAGTTTTCCTCTCGGAAATTTCATGGAAACAATATGAACAGAGGCTTATTTTTACTTCTTACTATCAATTCAGGACTTTTGACAGTAGTGCGTAATACTCACTGTCTCAGGGAGGGAGAAACACCTTTGCCTTTTGATCTAGTTCAGTATCTTCTACTGCTTGTGCTTAACTACTACAGAGGAAAGATGAATCTGGGGATCAGGACTTGAATTTTTAACTGCTATTTTCTACTTGACCATGTCTCATATAAATTTATCTTTGTTGAAGCACAGCAAAAAGTCCTATCTGCAAGCTTTTCACCAGCTTTTATGCAGCTTACTATCTGATTGCTCTGTGATGTTCTTCGCTGGTTCTATGTAGACTGCTCCAGAAGTAATGCCTCGTATTTGTTTCTATAGATAATACAACAGGTACAAAAAGAACAATAACACTATTTAATTAAATTCTCAGCTACAATATGCTATTTTTCACATAGTCATCACCATTAGTGATGCATTTTCTTCAGTGATGATGCATTTTCTTCAGTGATGAAAAAGAGTCTGCATGTTGCACTCATCAAAATCTGTGTGGCCATCTGGAACATGGGTTGTCTCTCATGTTGCTGCCACTACTGCTGGAATGCACCACTCACCACCTCACTGTGCTCATGTCCACCCTTTGATGTCCATAAACGTTCAGCAAGCATTGATGAATGTCAGTGGGTGCCATTTTTTCTGCACAAAGGAAAGGAATTCAGTGACACACCTTTGTTTCATACGCACTTCTATTTTGGATGCCATTGTGTCTGACTGCAGTTCTGCTGCAATCTCTCACATGGCAACAAAATGTAATGGAATATTGGTGGGAAGATTGAAACATCTACTGCCATATCACCAACATCCACCTCTGGCATAGGGGGCCAACATAATCAAATAGGAGGTATTACTTTTGGAACAGTCCTGATGAGGGCTCTGCTCTTCACAGCTGTCATCAGTACAGTTTTTTTTTGCACCTCTGTGAAAATAAATTTGACCTTACAACTCTTGTCTGGAGAGAGCTACCCAGTAACCATATAGAGATCTGAGTGAAGCAGATATTACATGATCTGCCACATTCTACTGCCTTCATCTCTTACAGCACAATAAAAAAAGATTGCTCCTATAATGGTTATTCTTTGCTAATTCCCCAGTTGTTCCTCACTAAAGTACAATTAATTACTAAAGGGGCTTCCCATACAGAAAATTATTGATGGAACATCTGAAAAAAAAAAAGAAAAAAGTAGAGCATAAACCATGGCAATGCACAAGAGGGACAAAACTGCAAAAAGCCACTGCATGCTATGCTCTTTGTTTCTCTCATTTGCATTCTAAGGGTTTTAGGGTTTTGGTTGCTTTTTGTGTGTGTGTGTGTGGTTGTTGCTGTTTGTTGTTTTCTATTTCTCACTTTTTAATTTGTCTATGTTTACCTGTTCTGGTGAAGAAGCTGTGTATATAATGTGGGTAAGATGTGTGGGTCCCCGACTCCTAGAGTCCTCTTTTAAAATGACAAGGCTCCCTATAAGGTTGTTTAATAATATAATTCTTTTATTATCATTGTGTTATTTTAAGTACTAGGGACAAAATAAAGAATTAAGCTTCTAATTTTTTAGAAACTTTTGAAAATGTGACTGCAATGTTACTGTCCCTTAATGGTTTACTGTGGAAAAGATGTGGGTTACAAATATTTTCTTTAAAAATATGTGAACTAAGTCTTTAAGAAGTTGCAAAAATCAATTTTGCTAGTAATTAGAATTATAGAATTTCCTGCCAGTAAATATGCTAAATATAAGGAAGCACTGAATTTCACAAGGTCAATACGTTTTGCTTTCAAAATATATCCTAATATCTGTTAATGTAATCCACCAATTAAAAAGTCTATAAATAAGTATTTACTCGATAGATTATAACATCTCCAAAGGGAGCAATTAGGCTTTTAAGGAGAACTCTTAAACATTCCCTTGAAGGTTTTAGTATTTTCTTTAACACTCTGTCTTGCACAAATGCACATTTTGGAAATTGTGTTTGAATAACCAGTAATTTATGGTAAACTTGTAATTTGCACCCTGGTAATAAATGGTCCTAAAATGAGTGCTGATAATGATGTTCTACAATATTTCAATATGAAAATGATGAAAATAGAGAGGCAGATTTTCTTTCCTGCTGCACTGTAATGTACTTGAGTATTTACTGGAACTTTGGTCTAATTATTGGTCATGTAAGCAAAGTTTTCATCCCACAAAGACCTTTTTTAATGTATTTTATATACGGGAGATAAGGGAATTCAAAATAGTGGAGCAGACTCTCAACTTGATGTAAATGTCTGTGAGCTGGGCTGATTTAAATTAGTTGAGCATCTGGCCCATTCTCTTTGAAAACAGATAATTGGCTTCAGTAATTGACTGAGATTTGTGGATTTCATTTCTTTCATTCTATATTTAATTGTATAAAATAGTGACATGCAAATTTAGCCAAGATTATTAAAATTATTGATCACCTAGGCTATCCAATGAACAGCAAACTATGTACAGTTATAAACCATTAGTTTTAGGTGGTATTAGAAATTCATCCAAATAGAAAAAAATAATAATAATTAAAAGGATCAGGGATGTGTGTCAAAATATAATTGCACATTCCAGAGCTAGAAAATTGTAATAGCAGGACTAGCAGTCATTCTTACAAGGGAGAGCAAGGGCAAATGGTGAAAAATTAAAATATGAGTGAAATGCCAGTAAATGTCATATTAATAACAGTATACATTACAACCTGCTGTGATTTTTCTCTCCTATGGGTCATAATTTTTTCCTCTTTTCTTCCAAGATACCAACTGTGGACGAAAGCTCTTTCTCCCATCTCTGTTCCCATTTCTCTATAGTGCTGTTTTGTTTTTCCCTCCCTCACTTAATTGATGAAATGTTTAGCTTCTATAATTAATCTACAATCTTACATGATATGAGAGATGTGTAAGAACAATGAATCAGGGGCATGAGAAAATAAATCCAGTTACTTTGAAGTGAAGTTTTTTTATTAATTACATTTTTCCCTATAGAAAATATGGCCTATTCATAGCAGATGCACCATACTTTCCCTACAGACTTAAAGTAAAATGAATCTCTACATGTTACACAGTTAACAGTATAGTAGGTTATAAATCATATTATGTCATAGTTAGCGATGGCAATGGTGACAAAAGGTGACACACACCAGTGAATGTTATGAATATAAACCTGAGATGTTTAATGGAGATATTTCCTCTCGGTTCCTGAACGAAAGACAGTACCATACCTGAGAAACCACCAAAAATGGCAACTTCTTGAAGACACAGCTTTTTTTTTTCTATCAGAAATCTTGTTGTTCAAAAAAATGTTTTCTTTCTAATTTGAGGAAATATAGGCATTTTTTGTACGTTCAGGAATGCCTCAGGTTCACAGCAGCATATGGACTCCTTGAGCTTCACGTTTACCCATAAAAGTGAAATCTCTTTCTAAAAAGCTTGTGACGTGTATTTGATGCACTGGACAATGCTGAGTTATTCAAGATCAGTAGAAAACAATTTGCTACATTAAAGCTATTTAAAGAAATAAAATTAAATTTCTAATGGGTGTTTAAAATGAGCAAGTAAAAATGGGTCAGAAAATTGCTTTCCTAGGTAACTGAGCTGCAGCCTGTTGAGTTCTTCTCTGGACAAGGACCATATTCACAACCAAACCCATTAGCAGAGTGTTTGAAAGAATTATATCAGCCAAGGAATACCTTTTAATTCTGAGTATTCTCAATGACTGAAATTACGGGAAAGTGCCATTTCCCTTAAGTTACTTAAGTGCCCCAAATGGCAAATGAGTACAATTTTCAAAAGTATACACATGAAAAACCTCATTGATCTGAGAAATGATCAAGTTCACCTAAGAAATTCCACTTTGCACTCATCTTCATCTTTCTGTGGTTAGGCAACCAATCAAGACACCATCCTTGTTTACTTAAACTTATGCTTAACTGTGAGTATATGCTTAACATTAAGTATAGGTTTGTGTGCTTTTCTCAATAAACATAAGCATGTGAAAATCTCCCTGATCTGAAGTACTTTGTAGGGATAGGCTTCACTACTAAGATAACAATTGCAATACTTCTGTCTAACTTCTACAATTTCCAAACTCTGACACTGTAAATTGAAATGTAGTATCTTTTTGTCCCATACCCAAAGGAAATTTGAAATCTAATCTGTTAATGTGGAATAGAAAATAGATAGGGTAGAGGCTCAGGGTGCTTATTCAAAAAGGAAAATGAAGTCTTAGAAAAATAATCCTCATTTAAATCCCTTAGGCAGCATTTTGAAAATCTCTGGCTAGGATATCGCCTGTGTTAGGGATTGATACCAAACAATTGCAATAATAAAAAAGTTATTTGGATAGTCAGAAAGTATTTGATTATCAAATAAACAAAAAAGGCCATAAACTTTTGCTGCTTAAATAACTGCATAGTTCTTTATTTCTGAAAAGATACACTCATTGAATAATATAGATAAAAGATGCCAGATCCTCAAAAGGTTCTCAGTGACAATGTACATTATTGAAATCATTATTCACATAATTATGGTAGAATAAGAAATATACAATTCATAGCCTAGCAAAAGAGTTAAAGAAAAATGTATGGACTGAGAACAGCAACCAGTCTATCTTTTATAAATAAGCTATTCTATCTTAGTCAAAACCAAAAATTAAAAATTTTCAAATTTTTCAGCTTCAGCTTATGATACAATAATAAGCACACAATAAGGCAGAATTATTAACTAGGTGAAATACTTAAGACATACTTTCCTTAATGGAGAGGGGAAGATATGCTATTTTATGCACTATTCCATTTGTTTTGGAGTCATACATTTCTTACTGTGTTTTGGCCACAAAAGAAAGCAGATTGTGTTACAGACTGTGCAGAGGCTTGTAGGCACCATCTTTCTTCACTTCTGCTCCTTCCACTGCACCTGAAAAACATCAAGCTGGATCTGACAGGTGTTGCCAGCTTAGCCAATGGATTAGTTGAAGGACGTCTTAATGGCTAAAATCAGTAATGTTCTACCAAATGCCAGACTGCTTCTGAGGACAGGAAATTCTCCAGTGAGGGAGAAGGAGAGAGAGTCAAGGAGTTTGCGGACTGCAGTGTTCTATGGTCTTCTTTCTCATGACAGAAAGCATCAGTCATATTCAGAAATGATCCTTGCAAATTGGCCAAGCATAATTTAATTAAAAATACTCTGAACTAGATCACTAACCTGTAAGTGGATCCAGATGAATGTCTGATAACTGTGCAAGCTAGACCAACTGGTTTTCCATTTTTAATTTCTCTCCATGTCCTTCATTGGCCTATGTATCCTAACAAACAAACTTTTGCTTTTTTATTAGTTTACATTGTATAACATTTAGAACTATTTTTGGCATAACATCAAAATGGCAGGAGTCCAGAAACACTTATTTTGGCATGGTTCCTGTAGAGATAACAGGTCTTAATATATTTTGCTCTGTAAGGGAACATTTCTACACAGCAGTTACCTCTTACAGCAAGTCAGGAAACATAATTATTGGAAATTCAAGCTGTAGGACAAACTGAATGCATTTCTAATGAAAAAAGGAATAGGATTGTACTTTTATTAGAAAGTGGGTGACCTTATACTAAAATACAAAACTTCTGTGTTCACTTAAGGAGAAGATTTCCTGCCTGAAAGCCAGTTTTTTTCATTTGTTACCTTAGGCAAAAATTAAATGTGATAGTACCACTCTGGACCATTTAAGAGTAACTTTTTTGATAAATGTTTACCACTGCTTACAAATTGCATGTAATTATTTTATGAAATGCCAGGCACTTCAGTCTGTGTATACAGATTTTGTTAATCAAATTGTTAAATATCTTTACATACTTGTGCTACTAGATTCATATATACCTGAATGCATATATATTTGGATAATTCCTAGTGAAGATTAACATCACTTCTTTGCTTTCAAAAGTGCAGCTACTCCCCAAATTAATAGGTGAATAAAAAAATAAGTATATTCAATGTACCCATTTGGAATTGGTCCAAGTTACCTAAGATCTTGTGCTAAGACTTATTGATCCTATTAGCTACCCATGTTGCAGTTTCTGCAAAGCAAATGTTGTATTTTTTATGTGTAAATTGTTTATATTAAAGAATTTGATCCTAACAGCGTCGTATAGAAATTTTTCTCAGGTTACTTATAGACAGTGCTTAGTGATTCAAATGTTGTTGATTATTTTAAGCTGAAGTTTGAATAATATAAGAATGCTAAATATAAATAAAATAATGTCATGAGCTAAACAATAATAAAAGCCTACATAAAAAAAATAAGGTTAATTCATCAGCTTCCTTTTACTTCTTTGAATCAAAATCAAAACAAAATATAGAAAACCATCTGGAAGCTGACATATCAGCTTGGAAGGGATGTCTTAGAGCAACATTCTCAATACGTGTAAAAATAGCATTAGGGAAGTCTATTACAAATTAAATCACCTAACTGACTGTGAGTTATATGCAGAAATCTGATAACATTCACAAATCAGCTTATGTTTAAGTTAAGCATTTCTGTTCCTTGATTCCAAGTAGAATAGTGATTTTGGTCATGGATAGTCTTTAGGACACTACAGAGGCACTAGGTTTGCTTGGACCCTGCTATATTTTTCAGTGACACTGAGCATCATCTTTGCAGCTGGGCTGATGTTGCATTGGAGGGACTGGGATTCCATTTCGCTATGATGTTTCCAGTCTTTCCCTTTGCAAACATATCAGAAGTACACTTAGCAGAACAAATGGGAAGGTTTCATGAGGAGAAGGGGTTGCACCTCTTTGCTTTGTCCTCTTTTCAGTTCTCTAAAAAGGTAGGAGCCTGACTTTTTTTTTTTTTTTTAACTGTTCTACCTATACATCACTGAACTAGAGCAGTTATGTCAACTTAAGCATTAGATTTCAGACCTAGAAACCAATCTTCAGTTAATCAGTCTGAAAAAAACTGTTTAGAGTATATATATTTTCTCGAAATGGCAAGGCATGTTTTACATTGTTTTCTTATGGAATAACACACTTTTTCATGAAATAGCTTATGCATATATTATATACCTTTCTTGGTTCCACCATGCACACTACAGTTCAATGACATCAACCAGATATGGAGCAAACCCAAGAATATTTTCATCCTGTAAAAAACAAGATTTTTCCGGACTGCTCCGTATGTAATCTTGCTTTGTTAAATAAAGAAGTAGTCAATAGGAAGCTTTCCAGATTCCTACATCATTTAATACAGCACGTATTGGTTTGAGTAAGTACAGAAATCCAAGCTGCATATTCATATTATTAGCTTAGTACAAACTGCAATCTGCCTGATTATTTTCAGCCTATATAGCATTGTAGTTTAAAAAGGGTGAATTTGTTTCCACAATTGATGTTTCAGTAATGGAAAAGCAATCAATTTGAGCATTTTTCTTAAAAAAAAAAATGTGAAGTCTATTATAAATTCCATCATTTCAAACTAGGTTATAAATTTATGATATCTCTGGATCTCTCTGCATAAGTTTTTTCCTGTGGGGGATTGACTTAATTCATACTAGCAGGGTTTTTTACTGGTAAATCAACGTGGTTATTCTCTGGTTCTGCAAATGGATGTTGCTTGCTGTGCTCTATCTTGCTGCTACACGACTAGAAGGCTAGCATCAAAAAGGATGAATCAAAAGCTATATTTATTGGTTTTAGCTTCGGTTTTGAAAACTGTAGTGCTAAAACTATGAGATGTCCATGAAAAACTGTGGTGCTAAAAATAATATGGAACTTGCTGTGAATAAAAGGAAAGTATTAATCAGAAAAAAGATAGAGTAAGAAAAGGTTACAGTTCTCTCAGTTACCTGCCCTTTTCAAGTATATGCTTCTAAGGTAAGACTGTTATATGACAAAATTGCAAAATCTCAGTGGTATTGTGTATAAATGCTACCTTACTTGAAGCTCTTGGAAGAGGCTGGAATTACAGAGGATGACTGTACACATGGGACACAACCTTCCTTTGCTTATAAGTGGGTGAATAGTGCAGATGTTGCTGCTTACAGTTCTGTCCCCCTTTCAGTATGAGGGTGTGAGTAAATGCACTACTTTTCTTCCATTTCTAAAAATGCAGAAGTTGTACAAAAAGAGGTAATTTTTTTGTTTCTTTCTTTTTCCCTCTGAACATCATAGTCAATTTTAAGTAATGTATCCCAGAAATTAATTGGAGATGGATATAATTGCTTAATTGGAGATGGAGGTTCCTCCAGTGAAAGGTCAAAATATGAACATCATTACAACCTTTATGATCTGTGTCAACTACTTGTAACAAATAATAAAGAAGTCTGTAGCATTCTTACCTCCAAAATGCAAAGTGAAAGCAAAAGCAAAAACAGTTTCCAGGGACCTTACTGAGAACTGAGAGAGACCTGGGTGTGGATGGACCTGAGTGAGAAGGACCTAGCGGATGAAAAGGTGGATGTGAGCAGTGTGCTCTTGCACATGTTAGGGTCTTCTCCAGCCTAAGCCATTCTGTGATTCTGTGAACTCCTCCTGGGTCTTTCATTCTGCATTTTGCTTTACCATTAGCCCAGGACCTCTGCTTCTTCTATTATCCTGTTTCTCACCAACTAGAGTTCTATTTCCCCAAAAGGATGGATTAATTATTTTCATAGTTAGATGCTGGACATATGTTTTTGAATGCAAGAGTGCCTGTCCTGTAGATTAAAATCCCAAAGAGAATGATATGCCATGCATTTGACAAGGAAGGAAAATGAAATTTTGGTCTGTTCACCATAAGATGGTGAGGTAGCACTTAGTATTCTTTCAGTTATATGAAGTCCATAAAATATGGATAACAATTTATTTTGGGTGATATGAAGTAATAAAGCAAACAGTTGCCTATTTAGAATCTTTCACGTATATAGCAACAATTTAATTCATCTACTGCAGCATGATTAATTATGATTATGACTTGTTTTAAATGTCTGATTCCATTATTAATTTTGTGGCTTATGTAAAATAAGATTTGTTCCTTTGACAAATAATAAGTTAAAGAACAAGGCAGATTTTTCCTGTCTAGAGCATCTTGAAAAAGTCAACTGCACACTGTTTAAATCTTTTCAAAATACATTTTTTTTTTTTTTTAGAAGATCAACATCTTACTTTTATTTGTAGATCTTTATTTGTTTTACTTTAACAATAATTTATAAAAAGTAATTGCATCTTCTAGGGACATAGAGAGTAATCATTTACTCCTTAAATGGAGTTTTTAAATTGATTGATGTGGTTACATGCATTAAATTTTCCATAGAATGATTTGCATTTTTGATAAACTGATAATGAACAATATTTCAAATGAAAAAAAAACTAGAGTAGTCTAGCTAACAATAAGCTTCTACTCTGTAGGAAGTGTGAAAAAGAATGGAAGGACACACCAAGGCTTCTATCTTTTTACTTGTGTAGCTATTTGTGAATTTCAGATTTTTTGTGCTTACTCCTACGTTTCACTACATCAGTTCATGGAATCATAGAATTATGATTGTTCTTAACCACTCTGCATCACCCTCCATTCCTCAAAATAAAAACTTTACTTAAAAAAATGATTTTGCCTGGGAGAAACTGACGTCTATCTATAAAACTTACATGCACATTTTGAAGAATTTGTGTTTTAGCAGGGAGTGCTTTAGCAGCGGGTTCCAAAAGCAACTAGACAGTTTGCTAGACTACTTATTTTCCATATTTCAATATTTTTCAGTTCAAGAACCTCTGTTTATTTTGTACCTGATTGATCAGTTTTTTCTGCGCAGCAGGCCTCATTTTTTAGGTACAAAGGCATGTGGTTTGCAGGCAGCTTTGTAACTCACTGTAAGTTGCAAGTAGTTAGGTTTTTTATGAGTTGTCTGCAAGAGCAACTCCAGAGATAAGAACTTTCAAGTTCAAGGGTTAAACTGATTCCTTAAATTCAATAAGGGGATACACATACAAAGACAATAGCTTTGAGTAGAACTTCTGCATGTGCATCTTCAAGTAACAATCTTCAAGATCCAAACAAAGCTATTTCCAGAAGGTATTGTAAGATGCATCTCCATAGAAAGGGTTTTGCTTGCCTCAAAATTTGCCAAGCATTATTCTTTCTAATATGGGCTACTATTACCTCTCATGTTTCTGCAATTTATTTCAAATGTCATAACTTCTAAACCATGCGTGTACAGTATTTTGTATACAATTATTTTAATTTTAATATTACTCTAAATGATTTTCAAAATAGTATTAAATGTATTTAATACTTGACTGGGTTAATCTTTAAGCTATTATGTAGCCTCAAAGATTTCTAAAACCTTAAGATTTCTTTTCTGCCAAGTCTAATAAACTTACAGTGCACCAAGTTAATTCATTGAGAAAATCCTAGTTTGTGACCAAATGTATTGGTTATTTCCATCTGCAAGGGGTTTTTTAACTGCCTTTTTTCCTCACTGGTTTGTTTCAAGTATCTTGGACACAAGCAAATGAATGTTTTTAAATTTGTATTCATTCAGAAGATTATAAGTGCTGGATGTAATCTAGAAATGTTAATAAAAGGCACCTTCTTTTTTTCTTAATTCTCATATATTCCTTTTTTCTTCTTAAATAGAGCAAAATGTTATAGTTGTTCCTAAAAAAAAAATGAATTCAACCTGTTGCATATTGCAATCTATTCTCTTCATTCTAAGAGCAATGGTGTATTTTTTTTCAGAAATAACTGAACAAATTCTTAAGATGATACCCTGTACATAAATATTAGCTTTTAGCATGTGAAACACCAGAGTTGGCTTTTGGGATTCAATTAAGTTGTACTGGAGTGGATACCTAATGAAAGTGACATCAGAATAAAAAATTATTATTTCAAAGTAGGATTATTTGAGATAATCAATATGAAACAGTAAAAACTAGTGGCCAAATCAGACTACAGTCATCTTTGCAATTGGTGCAGTGAGAAAGATTTGACAGGTTTGGGCAGTTTAGAAAATTGAGCTATGTAATTAAATATCTAAATATAACTTTAAACACGTTACTTTACATCTGTGGTTTACAAACTATGTTTTTTGCTGTTATTATCTACAGCAGAGTTGCCTACATATCTGCTGAGTCAGTGGGAAGCAGTGAGCGTGGATTAAAATAAATGGGAGAGTTGCACCCGATAAATGCTTGCTTTTTCTGATGACTGTAATCTGAAGCTAGGTGAAATAAATCTCTACCACAGTTATTAAAATCTTTAATGTACTCATTACTACGGGCAGATATTTCAGTCATCTGAAATCTCCTTACATATTCAGAGACTATGGATGGGAAAGTTTAGATTTGGATGTTGAACTGAAGGAAGTAAAGAGTAAAAAATAATGACTTTCTGACAAGGTGGAAGACAGAGAATACATCCTTTTTTCAAGCTTGGTTTCTTCACGTTTTGTAGCTGTCAGTTTATCCCTTCATGTTTTGTGGCAGGATCCACTTTACAGTTCTTAAAAACTATAAAATAGGAGCTGATAGTGGTTTTTGTTACTCTCCATACCTTTTATTTTAGGTGTAAATGTTACCGTTTATTTTCTTTATGATGCTGTTGCTATAAATATTTGGTTAAAGAAACTAGATAAATGGGAATAGTATCTTATAGTTCTTCATTATATCTGCTTATGCTTTGTAATCCCCTGTCATCTCAAACTTTTGCTTGAAAACAATTCCAGAATTGAAAATGAAGACTTCCTCTCTAAGCTGATGAAATACTTTAAGGAGATGTTGGTACTTGTAGGCCTTCCTTTGCTTGAGTGACATTTCATCTGATCCCTGAATCAGGGAACTTTACTTGGGCTGGTTGGGGTTTCCACTTACTAGATGAATGGTCTTCTCCTGCCTCTGGCTATTACTGTTTGTGACTTTCCTTATGGTACAGATGACAGAAAGAAAAGCAACACAAAGCAGCGAGAGGGGTTGTGTTGTAGGTCCTCGTGCTGCTAAGAGCTAGTTGCTGCTGTCTGGAGAAGGTGAGCAGGGACAACTTGTAAGGAAAACACCCAGCCAGTTCATTTCCAAGCTCTGGGGGAGAGAAGAGGTAGTTCAAAGTTAGGGTGTACTGCTGACCCTTTTGGTCACAGTCCTATCATCATCTGATCAAAATTTAAGCATCTGTTTCCCTCTCTCTGAGCAGTATTTAGAGAGATTCTGGTTTGAGAGTCATTACTCCTGTAGCATTCCTGCCTCTCCTCTCCCCTTTTTGAGAGAGTTGTTCCGTCATCTGGGAAACTTCTTAAACTCTCACATTTGTCTGAAAGGTACTACTTTATCTTGATACCAAATGGCAGTTTTAGCTTTTAAGGATGCCTAAACTGGAACAAAAGCCACTAGAACAGAATACGCTTCATTAATAAATTTCATATGTATTAACAAAGTTATGCACATGCCTGAAAAACAACGTGAGTACAGACCCTGCATGCCGTTTGGCCTAAACAGCAGGCAGTATTATTACCAGAAGGCCTTTCTGTTAATCCTGTATTTGAAATTCCTATACTGTAAAAAGTACCACTAAGCAGTATGAAAATGATCTTTTTCTTTTTTTTTTTTTCCCTTTCTTTTCTCTTTTGGTATGCAATTTTCTCTTTACAGGAGTTTGAAAAGAAATCCTAAATC
The DNA here is from genome assembly GCA_037305975.1 of Chrysolophus pictus. Lineage (NCBI taxonomy): Eukaryota > Metazoa > Chordata > Aves > Galliformes > Phasianidae > Chrysolophus > Chrysolophus pictus. Next base: position 98,161,610 of record CM074576.1, read on the forward strand.
TGTTCTTTAACATATAATTTTGGTATCTAAAAACAGCACTTGGGATTAGCAGGCTTGTCAGAAAAACAAGAATTTAGATGTTCAAAAAAAAACTCAACAATCCACCCCCAGCTTTTCAACTGTGTCAGGCATTATTTGGCTGTACACAGCTGCTGTTAGATGAAAAAAGAGAAAATGCAATGAAACAAAAAAGGTGTTATTTTAAGGGCATGATATGAAAATAATGGAACCGTCTAAGTCACTTCTTATGAAGTGGTTTATATGCTCTGCAGATGAAAAATCATGCTGATTTCACATGTAGGCACACGTTAATTATAGAAAAGATAAAGTCTCTTAGGACTTTTTTCTTCCTTAGTTTTCTCTAAAAAATAAGGAAATTGTGAGTAGTATTCATTGTCTTCCTCATCTCCTCCCTGCACACAAATACTCATCTGCAGAATAAAATGAGATACAGTCAATTGACACTAATAAATGATTTTACGGAGGCATGCAGACTGCTACCATTATTCCTGACAAGAGATAGAAGTTCTCCCCATTTTCATTTGTTCAAAAGAATTTCTGTCTGCCCATAGGTCATATGTTGGAAGGAAGGAAAAAAAAAATCAAAACATGCAGCTACTGACTTCCTATACCCACTCTAAAATTTAGAAGTAAGTTTGTAAAGCTGACTGAGCAAATGTACAGGATAATGCATGAACGTACAAAGTAAGATATGATAAAAGAGTTATTTTAAAAAAGAAAAGGTAACAACTTAAAAAGTAAATCATGATGAGAGAAGATCATGAGCATGAATAGTGGATAAAAAAAAAAAAATCAGTATAATTTTGCTTCTCCTTCCTTCTTACCCTAATAAAATGTGCTTGTATTGTGCTTTTAGCATGCTGGGTATGATGGGTGTGTTGTAGTTATAGTCTGACAGGCTTGTTCATCATTGCTTGTTTCACAGTTTGTAAGCTACATTTATTTTTCTTTCTGATGAAGTTGTTGACATGTAGTAGAGGTATTGCTTCAAGACATTGGCAGATGAAGACATACCAAGTATCTAATGCTAAAAACTAATGCCAATGAAGCTTTTTCACCAGCTTATTTTTCCACAGACTTAATTAATTGGAAATCTGCAATTGCTGGTGCAGGCTGGCTCATAAAACCAGTGTTACTGGTTCATATTTATTCATGATGGTTTGTTGCCACCGTGGGCAGGTATCTTGACAGGGTAGCTTGTAGCTGTGCATTTACTTAGTCATGGACCTAATGTGGGGAGCAGGGAGTTTTCATTTCCAGACTTGAATTGTATTTATTATTTGTATTGTGGATCTCATGGATACTCAGCAGCATGGAAAACCATTTTTTAGAGGAAGATATATTCATTCTGATTAAGGAGATGACTGTTATAGCCTGGAAATATATTGTCTTATGATTCTTGTGAAAATTTTTGGAATTCCAAATTCTAACACATTTAAAGGCAATGGATATATTTGTTTATTATTCTTTGCAATATTTCAATCTACTTTCTACAGTGTGACCAACAATAAGAAAGGTGATTGGTTATCTCTATGAACTTATAAATCCCCAGAAGAGGCAAAGCTGAAAAAGGATGAGGAAAAGCAATTGATAAAAACCCAAGATAAATTGTGTTCATATATTTGTGATTATATATAATGTACTTTTTGCCAACAAGAAGAAGAAGAAGTAGGGAATATGTAACTGCTGTTTTTGCAGTTATTTAATTTAATTTAAATTCAGCTATACCTATTCTGCCTTCAGAACAGTTTTAATTCCTAAAATGCAGTATCTTGAATCTTTGCTGGGGCAGCACTGAAAATAAGGGAATCTTCCCTTGAATAAAAAATATTATAGGGATATTTGGAGTGTTAAAATTTTCAAATTAGGAATTAATATGGAAAGTCTTTCTGAACTTTCAGTAACAGTTTTCACGTTTGTTATAGCAAACATGGGATGGAACAATCAAAATGCGTAACTTGAGAAAGGAACAAAGCTACTTCTAATGTGTTTTGGACATGAGGTAAACCGCACAGTTGTGCATACTGAGTTGCTATTTCTTCATTTCTTGCAAAACAGCAGGCAAATGTTTATCACTACTCAAAAGCTTTACTGTCAAGAAGAAAATCTTCCAGGCATATTGCTATGTTGTTTTTTTTTCTTATTTGAGCAACTCTATTTAAAATGGATGAGTAATATATGCAAGAGGATCTGTTCAGTGTTTCTCAGTTAACTTCATGTTATTAATCAAACAGCCACATGTGAGATTTTAAATACTTAAGTTTCCTTGCTTGCAGCATTTTTTCCTTTTACTGGGAGTACTGATACTGTGACAACTGTGCTTTTATTTCAGATGAGCATCACTTTCAGATCTGAAGTTTAACACATATATCGAGAGTGTAAAAAATCAAATGTATCAAAAGATTATTGAACATAATCTTGAAAAATTTAGTGCTAAGAGAGATAATGGACTGAAGGAACTACAAAAGAAGTTATTTTTCTCATAATCCTCTCTCTTATCAACATATTGGTTCCCTAGAATCTTTGGAGTTCTTTTAATTTTATTTTTACATTAAAATTTGCTGTTCCAAAACATATTCAGGGACAATTTGGCCAAAAACAATGTTATAATTGATTTTAGTGGGATTTGGGTTAGTTTCTCTGTTTATTGCTTTTTCAAAAAATCCCAATATGATGAACAAATGTATATAAAACCTTAAATGATGAAGCTTGGCATGTATGTAATTTACTAGTATATCATCTTTGTGGGTGGTTACACATGTGCACACATTTCTGAAGATGTCAAAATGTACTGTTACTCTACTGATAATTGTTGGCTGCATAAGGCTTAGAATCTACCAACTGATGAGCAGCAATCTGCTTTGTCTGAGTACATCTTACTTCAAACTTGTTCTTGATTTTATTTATGTTATAGCTAGGAAAAAAAAAAAAAGCAGATTAGGAACAGTAAGACTGGTGCAAATGGTACTCAGCAAATGAAATGAGAGAGAAGCCAAAACAATTCATGGAAGATAAAAGAAGCATGCAGTTTATGTATATGTATATAAACTAAGTTTCCCATATGGACAACTTTATATATCTATGTTACATCTTATTTAAATGAATTCAGAGTCTCAACTATAAAAAAGAAAACATATATTGCCTTGTTCAGAGATTTTCTCTCATTTTCACAAAAATGTACATATTGTTTTAATTTTAGTTGATACCTTATATTGAGGAATAGTATGTGGCTGATTATGAGAGCCACACAGACACCATCGCATGACACTGGATTGCGAAGTGGTTTAGAGAATATGGTTTGTAGTGTTGCTTATGATGTATGCCCTTCTCTTTCATCTTTTGGTATTACTTTTGTAAATGAGTTGCATATTGAAGTTAATGGACTATCAGATAGCTTTTGAGTGCAATCTTGTGAAAATTCCAAACAGGAAGTATTTATTTAATTCTAAATTCAAATAAATGAAATGTTAGATGTAAGACTACACATTAGGCACACATAGTTCATAACAGTCTTTCAACAAAATAGGAAACATAGAAACAATATTTAAATCTGCTGCAAAAGATGGAGTACATAGATCATAGAATCATAGAATGGCTTGATTTGGAAAGGAACCCAAGAATCATCAAGTTCCAACCCCACTGCTACAGGCAGGGCCACAGACTGCCAGATCTGGTGCTAGACCAGGCTGTCCAGGGCCCCATCCAACCTGGCCATGAACACCTCCTGGGACGGGGCATCCGCAACCTCTCTGGGCAGCCTTTTCCAGCACCTCACCACTCTCTCTGTAAAGAACTTCCCCCTGACATCCTGATGAAACTATATTGTAATTTTCAGATATATTTTTAACATTTTGAAAAAATGTTAAAATTTTGCTTTAATATTTAACTTGTTTGTTTTGGCATTTTCCACTACAGAAGAATAAATAGTATTTTGTGTATCTCCAGTAGTACAATATTAGCCTACAGGGAGTTGAAAAACATTGCTGCCTGTATTTGATTCTTGCTAATTTTTGAAGGCTTATCAGTATAGTGCAGAATCGTATAACTTTAAAATGCAAGATGTTTTATTTTTAGTTTTTAGCCTATAATATTCTGTCTTTTGCCTCATTTCAACTTACTTTTCTCAGTAGAAAAGTCTACTACGGACTTTAATGTTATAAACTTACTGACCTGCTGAGAGCTTGTTATCACTTATTCAGTTGCTCCGTGCCTAGTAAGTACAGAATTAATATAGAACAGTTCATAAGGTGAGACCTGAAAATACCTGTGCTCAACAAATGTGTCTGTTTGGAGCAGCCTTGATCAGTAAATAAGCCTTCGAGGTGAGATGTGAGTACTTTCTGTATAAATAGGTCTCCATCTTTGCTTATTTAATTTTAAGTTCACTGCTCTTCAAGCTTTAGCTGAACCTTTCTCCTTTTTGAGAAAGTTCAGGCCCTTAAATTCTTTTTCAGGCATGTATGAGTATATTTCTGAGCATCTCAGCAATTGCAGCTGCTGTTCACTGTGGTTGAAACTGACTTTTCAGTCTGAAAATCAGCTCATTTTTATTTGGATGTCTAAAAATGTAAATAAAACTGCCTACTTTTAAATAGTTGAGTTTTCACATACAGATTTTTGTTTGGGAGAAATTTCCTTATCATGTATTTAAAAGCTCAACATCTGTAATTTTCATATACTTTATGCATACCTTATGCACATAATAATGACTGTTCATCCTTGAGATCAAGGCTGTATATATTGTTCCATGTTGAACCAACCTCACAAATTCATTAAAAAAAAAAGCCCTCTCCTGTCTTCTGGAGCTATTCATGACACCAACCTCTCAGGACATTGTTTTCATCATTTGCTTGAAGAAACTTCAAGAGCAGTAAGTCTAGCGGTGAGTAATAGCAATAACAGCATACATTTAGCATGAGGATTGTATGGAAGTGTCTTGCTTCAGCAACTTTTCATATTGAGGCCTGAATAAAGACAAATATGTCTTAAGTGTATTTCCATAGCAGGACAAAATCTTAGGATAACAACATGTTAGTATTTTACTTGGAACAGTGAGTATGTTATGGAGGAGAGACTTCTGATGGTGACTACATGCCATTTTGTAGGGATATCTATCAGTGGTAGTTGGCATTGTGTCTATCCTTCATGCCACAAAGCAGAGCCCTGGAACACTTTTGGGGATTTTCTTTTTAGTGAGGTGCTGCTGCAGAGAACAACACAAGGTCCTTCTCGCTAGTTTTTCCTTCCTGAAACTAGTGCTCCACTCTTGCACACTATGCACCTACGTTTTGCCATTGGCACACACTTCATCTCTGGTTGAGGCATTGTGACCCATCACCAAAGCATCATGCAAAAAAATTGAACCCATGGCCCTCTGTCTTTACACCACAGGAGTCAATAATGTAAATACACGCCAAATCGATTCCTTTCGGATGAAACTAGTCAAAAATGTGTTGCAAGAGCACAGGTGATCTTCTTCTTCAGCCATTGGTGATCATCTAATTGACTTGACTAGAGCCACTATGGGCATTAAAAAAAAAGGAACAAAGAAATAAACAAAAACTTTATGTAAACATGAGGGCCTTCGCATAGTTGATATTGATCTGCAGATCAGCTTCTACTGGTGTTCACAATACACTGATACAAATGTAGCTTAAGTACCGTTTTAACAAGGAAGAATTGAGGTACAGGATAATAAAAGTCAAAGTTTCACAGGTCTCTGTTTCCCTAACAGCCAAAAATCTAAAATAATTTTGGTGAATCAATCATAAATGATTTGCTAAAACTACATGAGACTTGGCCGTATCCATTCTGGACCCATTTTAATTTCAAATCTATAGTCAGTAATTGCAGGGGCTCCTCTAACCCCTGCAAGAATGGATTCAACTAAGATTATTCACAACGAATAATTCCTTTGGATTTGAGACTTACAGTTTACGTGTGCATCCAGAGCACATAATAATGTCTCACAGTTTTAAGGTCTGTCATTTTTACTAACAAAATTATTTTTTAGACCTGAGCAGAGATTGGTTATGGAGACCAGGCTGTTTTCTTGCACCGCAGAATTGGCTGATGCACATATTGAGGTTGCTCTTCCAGTGCTTTTCTTAAACCACAGAGAGAAAGAGGTGTTCAATGCGCAAACGTTTCTTCACTAATCTTGTGGCTATGGGCAAGTTTCCAGGCTCTTGTGATCCTGTTGTTGGAAAAATGCTTTCCTCCCAGGAAAGGCAAATAGTCCACGTTGAATGCATCAGACTGCCAAATCCTGCAGCAAATCTTTGTGGTTTTCTACCAGTGATAGCATGTCCCACTCTCATAATTAATCCTTATTAAAAACAAACAAACAAAAAAAGTTACCATGATCTTAAAAAACACTGATATTTTTCAGTTACATTTACAGTAAAATTAGACTCCAGTACCTACTCTGAGAGATGTTAAAAACAAAGTTTTGAGGACCAATTTCCTTCAAGGACTTTTCATCTCAGTCATTCCCATTTAATGTTCAACGGAATAATTATGTATTGCTGATGTTTTGTGAATCAGTGCTTTCTTTCCGGTATTCAGTTTAGTAGCTTGGCACCATTCATTCTTTCAGTTTTTGTCACGTTTTTCATGATGAAAAGGCTACTTTTTTTCTGTGCCTCACATTTCCTTATGTTTTGTGGTTTATCATAATCAAGGAAGACCTCAATTCTCTGGAGATAAGATATGAAAATACTGGTAAAATATTTCTTTTGCGATTTCGAGCATTCAAAACCACGTAAAACAAATGCTATCATTTAAAATACAAAATTCTTAAGTATGAATTCTTTTGTATAGTCCCTGATTGGATTTTACACTAATTTCTGATACTACAAGCTTAGTTTTGTAGTTTGCTTTTAATTTTGTGTTTTCCTGAATCCAGGAATTTGCTGAGTGAATATTATTTACATTGTTTGCCTGTATGTTCATTGTGGCATCTGAGTAGTTGCTTGAGGAAATGAAGGATGGGAAATTAAGAGGGTTAATTGAGTTTTAACCTGAATTAGCTGTGTCTACTGAAAGCATGTTTCAGGAGAGAGATCACCAGGAAAGTAAGTTGCTGAATTTACGGACATGTAAAATAAAAGAGAGACTGTATGCCATGAATGAAAATACTTGGCCCTCAGGCTGCACTTACGTACACATTTTTACTAGAGAATGTGAGATTTCAATTGGACATAAGGACGTTTTCACAGTGAGGCACTGAAACAGGTTGTTCAGAGAGGTGGTGGATTCCCTGTTCTTGAAGATAACCAAAGTCAGGTCTGGCTGGACGGAGCTCTGAACAACCTGATGGAGATGTGGGTGTCCCTGTCCATTGCAGGGGAGATGGACTAGATGGCCTTCAAGAGTCCTTTCCAACTCAAACGATTCTATGATTCTATGTTGGTATTGATCATAGAAGTTCTGGCAGACCCAAACACATGCAGAGCCCGGCCAGGCTAAATACTACATCGTCAGTTTTAAGATACAGAATAATACTGATTTGTTTGTAAGCACATTAGAAAAAGAGCTTTCATAAATCAAAAACACGTCCTTGCTTTCTCTACTTAGTGTGTGCTTACATTCAGCTGCATTCAAGGGAACTGTATTCAAAGTCAAAAGTGGTTTGAATTCTCCTGATAAAGACGATTAAATCTGTAAGACTGTAAAGATAATACAGAGTTAAAATCAAACAATCCAGAAAACAGCACAATAAAATAACAAAAAATAATAATAAAAAAAACCCACACCAATTTACCAGATACCTATTTTGTTTTCCAGAAGACTATGTGATCTATTCATATTGCTTTATTTCTGCTCAGAGAAATGATGTCTGCTTAGTGGTTTACAGGGAGCCCAGGAAAAGCATATGGGCAAATTCTCAGGGGGATTCAGGTTGGCAGAATATGCTTCTAGACTGAACGAACTGAAAAGGCAAGCAGATATGAAGTGTATGATATATAATTGATGAAGAAGAAAATTCTAAATGCATTAGTTTCGCCCAATCATAATAAAGTTATCAAAGGTGTGCAGACACTGGAATTAAAAATACATGCAGTCAATTTGGCAGACCAATATTTATTTGTAACTTTAAGGTAGGAATCATAAGTTTGTATTTATTGCCCGAAATAAAGAAATTGAGTTAAATCATACAAATTTTTTTATTTTTATTTTTTAAAGAGACCACACAATTTCTGGCTTGGATATCTTTCAGCACTTTCGTGATAGAAAAGGTTTGGAAGATGCAGAGCAGCTAAGGATGTTTGCTGCAGAATATGTGCAAAGTTTGTAAACCTTCACAATGCCAAAATGGAAAATTGTTTTCCCTGAGGTATTCTGAGATTTGTTGGGAGTGAGTTGTGACAAAAATTACAAGGTACCACCATCTCTCTTGAATCCGTAATAGTCAGTGTATAGAAGAATTATGGATTTCAAAGTTTCCTGTGGGATCAGAACTGAAAGGTTAGAGAGAGTGCTTTTGCAAAGGATGTTCTGTCATAAATAGACATAGGACTGAACTAAGGCATGTAGTACCCTGCCAGGTGCATAATGGTTTCCCACTGTAGGAATGGTGCTGCTCTCTGTCTGAGCATGCAGACACATGGTGTCTATGTTAGGCAACATTTTGAAATGGCTCTAGGTGCCTATGTTTTGCCACCTGAATGCCATCTTACATTTTCAGCTCATGCTTGTGGAGAAAGGTTTTCTTTCATTTCCCCTGTGCATAACAGCATTTGAAGTGCTTGATGCTTGCACAGCCTGGAAGTACACCTTTGCAGGATCCCTAGGTTTTTTTGTCTGCTTGGTAGAAGGAGGAGAAATGCAAAAAAGCAATCCGTTTTTCTATTTCTTGCTCTGATATGATTTACTGAAGTTTGGAAGGCTGTTGGGAGGCTGAGATGTGACCTTCAGTGGCATACAGGTGGCAAAATACCTCCTTTATATATTGTGTCATGATAATTTATTACTCCGAGATTGTTGTATCTAAGATTAAAGTACTTTTTCAGACCTGCATTTGTGCTATGTTCTTTGCCTTCTGATGAAGAAAGTGCTTATCCTCTCTTTGCCCAACTTTTATTTTTAACATTAAAACCAGAAATCATTTAACTGTATGTATACATATATATATATATATATATATATAAGAAAATTGAACAGTCAACTAATTCAATATGAATGTTACTGTGGAGAATACCTGTGGCCACAATGAATTTATTTTTTACTATTTCAGAGTAATAGCAGTTGCTGAAGTTGGAAGTCCCAAATTAGCAGTCACAGTTGTGTTAGACTTCTGATTAGCAATGTTGCCATACTGATGTCTTCTGTAGATAGTAACAGCCGTGAGTCCTGATATAGGTGTTGTGATAGAAAATATGCAAATATATACTAACTTTGAAATAAAGATTTCTGTTATGGTAGAAAGCAAAGACTTGTATTTTGCAAGTGTGGTATTTCCAGAGTATTTTTCCAAGTTGCATTCAGTCAGCTAACACAATGATTAACTGAGCACGTATTAAATGGTGTAGCTTTTCAATGACATTTTCTTCTACAGTGATAAAATAGGAAAAAATGTTATGCTTAGAAGTGGATATTAATATAACTGAAGGGAGATTGTATCACAGGCAATACATACTCATTTATTAAGGTTTTCTTTACTGTGATGTTTCTTACTATCTGTGCCATGCACCCAATGTAGTTGCTTTTGAAACTTCATTTTATATTACTGTAGATAAAATATAAGCCAATATCACTTTGTTTTTCTTTGTATTGTAGTTGTTTGCCAACATAATAAATTATTTTTTAAGTACTTTCTGTTTTGAAGGCTGTGAAGACATGTACAAATAGAAATATTAGAGCATTCTTTCAGAGAGAAGTCTGGTCATTAATCTTTTTTTCCTTTCATCTCTGTCACTATGTATTTGTATTAAAATAGATTTTCTTAGACTGCCAGGAGAATAAGACAGCGCATGCAAAATCTACTTCAATTTTGCATGGGTTTAAAGGCTAGAGAAGAATATCTTCTGCTTCAGAATGCTCTTTGTCTCATAAGGATTTAAGGCTTGAGTTTTGCGAAACTTTATTTATAGAAAATATTTTATAGCACGCTTAAATGTTGCTTGGAAATGTCAACTGCTTGTTTTGTGTGAAATGTGAAAATAAGAACTTGCCTTTCTGAAGAAAAGCCTGGTCAGTAGACCTGGCCACTGAAAAATGCTCATACTCTCTCCTTATGGCCCAGGATATCCTGGATACTACTCCAAGTTGCAGCACAATTTTAGAGAGTGTATGCAGTGATTTTCAGTATTGACCTCGGCCTGGGAGTTAGAACAGTACCTTACAGGGCTGGGGACGTGACTCTGAGCCTGCTGAGAAGAGGGGAGAGCATGAAACTGTCTCACTCATTTTCTGCTCTAGCCTTCAATGATGCACACGAAGGCTAAGTATTGTAACTTACTGGACAGCTATTTCACTTATTTTGCTCTTAAGTCTAAAAAATTGCCAAAATGGACTATCATATTCCATTTGATTACCAAAGAAAAAAATTACCTATGGACATCTCTATAGGCAAAGATATAATATATATAGGTATCCATGGGAATTGTGTTGTAAATCTTCTGGTAAGCTTGGTAAGAAATTAAACAAATCTTGATCATTAGACAGACATAAAGCAGAAATTTATATCTGTAAGTAGGCTCTCACAGGGATTTATTCTATCAATCAAATACAAAAAGTTGCATAAACTTTGAAATCCCTTGCTATGCTAAAATAATTACCTTGTCCTTCTTTGCTTGCTTTTTTCTTGTTCACTTTTGGGGAGTGGAGCATAGGAGATGCTTTAGAAATTCTGCTCACTTAGATTGCATTCTTTTCACTTTCCACTTGCTGACTGTTTCCTGTGTGTGTGTACATGCACATTCTTTGAAAATTTAATGAGAGACAATAAACCTGTTGGGAAAAAAAATCTACAATTTCCAAGCACGCATAAGTATATCTTTCACCAAAAATAAGTTTAGAGTTCCTTGCATTTCAACCCCTTTCAATACCACTAAAAAGGTGGTGCACTGGTAGATTTAAAAGATTGTTTCTAATCTCAGCAATTTGGTGTTTAGCTTAACTAGGTCAAATGTATAAATGTTAGACTGTGTGAATCAAAGGTGGGTAAGCTTTACTTGCCTGCATTCATCCTTGACAAAGAATGTCATGTACCACTCATAGCTTGCTTTTCCAAATAACACGATCAAGTTGATTATGTTCCAGAAGAGATTTCTGCATACTTTAGTTTTTAATGGACTAGACTTCACTTTATTTGGAAGAGATATTGCTTTGAGCATAACATAGAAATTTAGCTCCACAGTTCAACATAGAAGTCTAAAGCTGCATTCAGAAATCCAATCAGCTTTATAAGCACTAATGATTAAATTCTGCTGTCTGAGATGATCAGTATTGCTCTTACTCGTAGTTATATTAGGAAGACTTAAAAATGACAGCATAGTCATTTAAATTATATTTTTGGTTTTTTTTTGTGTGTGTTTTTTTTTTTTTTTTTTTCAATCAGTGTATATTTAGACATAATTTGCAAGAATATCCATGGCATTAATAATGCAAATCTTAATTACTTGTTAGAAAATTGATGTTACCCCTTCAAGCTACATTATTGCACAGTCTTTTCCCAGTGTAAGATTATTTGGATAACAGTCTCTTGAGGATGTCTGCTTTTGTGCTGTGTCAGTTTTTTTTTTGTAGCTACATTGCTTACAAACTCATGGCTTTTTGCATAGCAGGGGTGAATAATAAACTTGGCTGGCTTATTAGTTAATCCTATTTAGACACCTGTACAAATCTTACTTTTTGGAAGAGTGGTTGAGCTTATGTGTATTAATAAGTTTGGAAGCATGTTTCCTAACAATTACACATGGACAAGCATTTCAGTCTTTCTCTCTTTTTTTTCTCATTAAAAATATAAGAAACATACCTGAGTATAAATTAACTGCACATAAGAAACATGAAAACGTTGCTGGTACTTCTTGAATTTTTTTTTTTTTTTTGTCATTCTCAAGTCAAAAGTATAAAAATCTGAGAGAAATATTAGAAATAAACAATATTCTATCATTGTTTATGGAACATATTTTTAAAGTTTCTAACACATTAGTATCTTGGAGCTTCTGTTACTAGTCTAAAAATAGTTGACAGTGAAAGGTCAAAAATAAAGCTTCTTCAAAATAAAACTTGTGTTTGAGTCACTAGACCTGTCAGCCTTGTCTTTTTGTTTCTACAGGCTGATGTATTCTCCAACTTTCTTTGTTACTAAGTGAATATGGTACTTTGAAGTGATATTAGGTGTTTGAAAACAGTGCGAATATTTCCATTTAGAGTATTACCGCAATTAATTCTCATAAAGCAGAAAGTCAGGTTTCACCTGGTTCTTGGCTGGCCAAGTGGAGTTTAGTGATGGCACAACTATGCTGCTGGGAAATGCAGCACGACTATGCTGGCACTCTGCTGGCACTGCAAAGTGGAAATAGACTTCCTTGGGTTGTGAAAATATGTTAGTGTTTTCAAAAAACAAATCCTGATTAACTTTGAAAAATGCTTTCTGTCAAGAATATATGTCGTATATATATATGGTATAGTATCCCCAGAGGCTGAAATGAAAGCAAACCTGGACTGGCTGAATCTCCTGTGGAATGGAAAGTCCTTGTTTATTGTAGCTCCATGGACCTATTGTTAAGCAGTTGATTACATAGTTCACTAGCAATTTATGTTCGTTCTAGTCTTTTCTGTTTGCAGATAGATTTATGATTAAAAATGGTTTATCAAAAATTATTGTAAAAAAAATCTGTGTTATAATAATATTATTATAATATCTCAAGTATTCAGGATTTTAAGATTTACATTTTAGAATATCATGAATTTCTGATGAAATGTAGGGTACTGATTGTATATAAATTTAAATTTTTTTGTTGTTGTTGTTTCTCTCTGTGGAAGCAGATATTTTAAAGTTCGAACTTCATTTTCTTTTAATATCTACAAATTCATATGTTTATTTTCATGTGAACACTTTCATGAAGTACATTTTGTGATAATCATTACTCATACATTACTTCACAACAGCACCCAAAGAAGTATGCAGATATTACTGGTTTGTTATCTCTGTTAATAGAAACTAGAGGAAGAATATAGCAATTTGCTTAACTTTTAGAAGGGGTATGCAGCATGTTGCTCAAAAAGCTATTTATCTTATTTAATTTCTTCTAACATGCTCATAGAAGCTGTAGCTAGCTTACCTGTATTTAATGTGTCTCAAGCGCTCTTGCTGTGTTTATACTCACAACAATTCTTCTGTGTTGTCAGTATGTACAGTACTTCAATAAGCTGAAGCAGAGAGACAGAATGATTGGCCTAGTGTTGTATGGGATGATAGCACCAGAGGAAAGATACCCAGTTGAACCTTCCATGTCCTCAGATGCCTTCCTGACTGCTTGGGCTGTTCTCAGAATTAATACAACAGGACCTTGCTCAGGAGAAAGCAAGAATTTTAGCAGTAAAAAAGGACTTTACTATATCTGAAAATTTTTGAGCTCAAATACGAGTTGGTTTCCAGAATGTTGAACTGTAACTCTAGTTGCAAAAACATGCAGTAGATGAGGGACTTCAGATTATGAAATGAGCTTTCACTAACAATCAATTGTGGCTTTGGGAAAAGCTCACCATGCTGCCTTTCAAATTTCACTTCACTGGGAGCACAAACACAAGCAATAATGTATTAATGAAGAGAAAAGTGGAAGCAAATAATTTGTATTTGAGAAATTCCATTTTAAAGAAGCCATAAATACCTGTAGTTTGTTTTTAGTGTGGTAGAAACTTTTCTCCACTTTGTCTGTCTCTTAACTTTAAAAGCTCCAGACGTATTATATCACTGCACTGAGGTAATATGAGATAATCATGATTCTCCTACTGGTGATTTAATGAAACTTTCACTGGCAAAATGTCAAATCTACATTTAACATGAACTACTATAATATGTAAAGCTTAGAAATTTAAAACTACAAAGAATTCTTATGAAGAAGGTATTGATCTAACCTAATTCAGTTTAATTCCTTTGTAATATTTTAAAACTCTTAAGTGATGAGTTTAGAAGAGTGTGGTGTATTGCTCAGCAGTAAAAATACCAATTTTTAAAGTATCTTTACTAATGCCATTCACTAGTCATGACCCTAAGCTTCTGCTTCACTGTGCTGTGTTTATGAGGCATTTATTTTTCTTTTAATGCTCTATATTTTCAGACAGCAAGAGTATATCATGACTGTCTTTATTTTTATCAAGGCAATAAAAAAAAATTATGTGGTAAAAAGCTGTTTAATGCTGTTATAGTCAGAGAACTAATAGTGAGAGAAATTATGTGACTGGATGACTAAACTGTTCTAAATAAAATTATGTCCCAACTTCTCTGCAGACATATAAAAGATGTAGGCTTTGAAGGACTGAATTTGGATCTACACAAGTGTGATCTGTTTCAATGTCTTCAGCTGAGTTTATTTGAAATTTAATAAGATCACAGTCAAGTCTCAGAAATTTTCTTTATATGGAAAGGATGTTAACTTAAAGAGGGTAGCAGTTAATCAGTTAATAAATAATATAGACTGATTTCATAGTATGCTTAATTTCTTCAACATCTAACGAGAAATGAAACAGTCAGGTGTATGTTTTGTTTGCACATCTTCAGGGTTTGTTTTTTTTTCATATTAATTTTACACATTTAAATTAGCAGATTGGATATTGCTGGGCAGGCAAAAGTATCCTCACATAGCATTGGGAAACTATTTTTTGGAGTATCTCTTCTGTTTCCTGACTAGTTCATTTAGAAAATGAGAGAATGGGATTAGTTTTAAAAGATTTGATGGTAAACTGGAAACAACTAGGGAACTGCCATAGTTTTAGAGCACAGAAATATATTATACCTTCAATTTTGGGTATTAGGATATTTAGGTATATTAGGCATACAGATAAGAAGATGAAATTTTGTTATATGATACTCAACTGTGGAATTTTCCATCAACCTTGATTAAATGGCTTTGGAAAATATTGACTGTCAGATGATATGAAAAGTGCCCTTCCAGAAGTATTAAATACTTTGGTAAAACTCATTCTCTTTCATTTCTGTTTCAGCCTCAAAGATAGTTCTGCTGAGAATGTCAGCTGTGTGGAAGTGCTATATATCCCTGTCCCTGATACTATTCCTCTTTTTCCTCCCCTGCAGGAACGGTGAAGTGAATAGCCGTGCTCTCCCAAACATGGTACCCAAATAAACTCAGCAACCTGCAGTGCTGAGCTAGATTCAAAAGCGAATTCTATTGAGATTTTTGGCTTTGTGGAGGGATCTCTGTAACAGATGTGTCAGAGCCCCAGCAGCTCAGAACTGCCATTTGTGATTTGACACAATGTATTTTCAGCTGAGATTCTCAGGAGGGAGAACTTCGGTTTTAAAGCCTCACCCTTAGATCACCTGGAAGAAAAAGACAATTTTCTACTTTTTTTCTTCTCCTTTTTTAAGAAAATAGATTTTATCCAAACGTATAATTCAACTTTTACATAGATGAACCTCATTCTCTAGAGAAGACTTGAAGGCAGAAAATTACCTATGGATATCACTTTGAGGTCAAAGTCCTGGAACTATGGTTGCTTTTACCATAATAAGTGAAAATATATAAAGTCTCACTAGGCATTCTGGTAGCCTGAGGAGATACAGATAAATTAATTGCTCAATAGCAATATGCACGGAGCTTTGCTCCTTGCGTTGTGCCTCTGGTGGTCATATGGAGCCATATTTGCAATTTGGGAGAACTGAGAAGAATTAGAATCTGATTTTATTCTTTTTTTTTATATGCCTGCCAGATGGTCGTGATAGTAATAGGTGTTTTTGTTGTCACACAGCTCAATAGCTACTTACCTCAATAACTACTCTTGCAATATCTCTCAGAAATACACATTTTTCTTTTACTATATCTATAATGTAGCAGACAAAGTAGCGGTTGCTATAAATTAACATGGCCTTTTCAAGGAAAGTTGAGTAGATAATTGTCCAGTTGCTAGAAGATACAAGAAATAGTGTGTGATATTTCCTTTGGAGCTGTTTCTCCTTTGTAATCTAATATCTGTTATACCAGTAAAATCATTTGGGGAACTAGTTTGAAACTGTAGTTTGAAGTCAGAGGCAAGAAAGAATATAAAACAATAGATGTACACCACATCTTTCACAGTCCTTCCACAACTAAAACTACATCTTTCCATTCATTCTTTAGACAGTAATGCTGAGGGATCATATCATTTATGCACAAAGCTTTGTCACTGCCTGTGTGCAAGGCTGAAGATAAAAATGCATTAAAAATGAACTCAGTTGGAAAAATATTAGTCTGGTACTCATAGTTGTATCCATAAAATATGACTCAAACCTGGGAAGATCCAGACTTTCAAATAATCCCTAAACCTGATTTTATTCCATCAGGTTAAACCTTAAATATTGAAATAGTTAAAATGTCGTCTGTATGCAAAAACGTACTGTGGACAATCAGAATTTCTATATATAACCTTCACATGGAAGTGGTGAGCTGTCTCTAATAAATTAAGATTCCTGTGGTTAGTTTATTACATTTCCTGCTCCATAGATTTAAAATATGGATAGTCCAGTGATTTCAATTAGATTTGTATCTGCCTCTTGCAAAGCTGAATTTGGCCAGTCTTGTCATTCATTTTTTATTTCATCTTACAGTAAACAACCCTGTTCAAAATTGAAAAAATGATTGTACTTCATTTTATCTTTGCTGTAGGAAAGGAACAAGGAAGTAGATAGAAATCTGAGAGCTTTTGTAACAGAAGGCTTGGAGCTTCAAGTTTTCTAGACTCTATTCTGAATGCTGCTATGTAGGGGAGACCAGAAAGAAAATGAAGCAGTAACTTTGAAAAACAAAACAAACACTGTTCTTATTTGGATTAGTATATCTTGGGTAGTTGTCTTGAGCTGCTGATTCACTAAGCAGTGCTATGTTCCACAGTGTGCTCTCCAGTAAGTCTAACTGGGTACATTTTGCTCTGCGTTCAGCTGCATAGTCTTTATTGTGAAAAACTGAGATGTGATCCTATTCATTACCTATGCTCTGAAACGCACAAGTTTTACTTTCTTTTCTACTGAAGGTATTTTTAAGCCAGTTCTGCCCTTAAATCCATTATGCAAAAGCTTTTGTGTGTTTTAGACAGTGGTTTAGTTTGATATAAAAATGTTTAACCTTCCTGGGCAATTATTTTAGCAGTTCACAGCCTGTCAAGGTACAACTAAACAGAAGATACTCTGTTTTTCTTTTTCCATTCTGGGGAGACCTCTGTCACATTTCTATTGTTCTAAGATATTAGATGTAGTTTGTTTTCCTCTGTACAAGGAAAGAAAGGAGGACATTTCTTAATACAATTTTTTATAGGAAATAATATTATCTCCCTTCCTAATTTGAATTCCAACAGAAACATCTGCTGAATCCAAAATAGCTCAGATGGTGTCCTAAATCACCTTGCTTTTGGTAGGAAAACAATGGCAAGAATTAATATATTCATTCTTGTGCATTCTTAAGAAGTGTTATTAGTGAGAATTGTGAGTTTCTCAGAACTTGAGAGAGATTAGCTTTCTTTTTAAAAGTGCTAGTGATATTATTTTTGAAGCTGTCTCATCAGTCTTGTACAGCTGGAAGCCTGGGATTCCATTCAGCCTGGCCTTGAACACTTCCAGGGATAGGGCAATCACAATTTCTCTGAGCTTCAGTGCCTCACTTACTTCGTAGTGAAGGATTTCTTTCCTATATCTTATATAAATCTACTCTTTTCATTTCAAACCCTTACCCCTTTGTCTCTTCACTGCATTCCCTGGTAAAGCTTCCCTCCCAGTTTTTCTGTAGGCCCCCTGTAAGTAGTGACAGACTGATATAATGTCTCCTGGTTGAACAACCCCAACTCTCTCTGTCCTTTCTTCATAGGACAGGTGCTGCAGCCTCCTGATCATCCTCATGACTGCCCTCTGGACCCATTCTAACAGGGCTATGCCTATACTCTGTTGGAGGTCCCATAGCTGAATGCAGCACTGCAGATGGCTATGCTTATGACTCATGTCAAGTTTTCCATCCACCCCAAGTCCTCCAGCCTGTATTCATCTTTGAGGCTGACCTGATATGGTGTAGGACTTTGCACTTGGCCTTAGTGAACTACATGAGGTTTGTATCTCTCAGTCCTGTTAAGATCCCTCTTGGTGGCATCCCTTCCCTCTAAGATATTTACTGCACCACTCTGCTTGGTGTTATCTGCAAAATTGCTAAGGGTGAACTCAATCCCACTGTCTGTATCACCAGCAAAGATGTTGAGTAACACCAGTCCCAGTACTGAATCCTGACGAATGTCACTCATGACCAGTATGCACTTTGACATTGAGTCACTGACCACAACTCTTAGAGTGTGATTATCCAGTCATTTCCTTATTCGTCAAGTGATTCAGCTATCAAATGCATATCTGTTCAATTTGGAGACTGGAATGCTGTGTGGAACAATGTCAGATGTCCACTTGATAGTAGAAAAATATAATGTGCATCAGAATACTTAGAGAGAAAGAATATTTGATGTTCAAGCTCTTATAGTTAAAAATAAAACAAACAGCTACCAACCAGCAAATCTTACACATTCCTGAAAAGCTCTTATTCTTACAATGATTTGCCATACACATATGATGTATGTTAGGTGATATGTGAAAACGTACATTTTGGGTGGTAGAGAGGAAGGGTGATTTTTTTGAAGAATAAGTTCAAAGCTTTCACATTTCTCTCTAAAAGTGGAAAATATAGAATGCAATGCTATAACTAATGCTAGTGGAATTTATGAGAAAAGCTAAGTTCTCCTATAAATGGCACAAAGTTTCTTTATAGAGAAATAAAACAACACTTGTTTGGTAAACCTGATGCAAAAATTGGAATACTGAGACAACTGTAAGCAAGTCACCTACCTTTTATTTTTCTTGGCTAGAGATATGAAAATGTATTAAGAAAAGTTTGGGGGGCCAGAAGTCACAGTATACTGTGACTGTCATGGTGGAGGTGGTGAAATGTGGCTCTCATTTTCTTTCCTCCAGTGTTGCTTTGTTACAGCCCCAAGTCACTATACACCAAGAGAGTGCATTTGGTGAAGGGAGTTGGAATAGCTATGGTCTTGATCTCTTCTTCAGGGCATTAATTGTTGGTTGCTTTCCCAAGAGGTATTGCTAGACTAAATAGCTCTTTGTGTTAAGATGCTGAAGTCTACTCCCTATTTTATTGTATATTTTTAGGGTACAGCTGAGGCACAATTCTTCAGGGGATAAGGGAAGTAAATAGGGCTTTAAGAATGTAGCATAAATTTTTCAATATAAATATTTATTTTGTTTGTTGCTCAATTCTGACATTTGCTGAAAAATCTGTGAGCTTTAAAGATGCTTGACCAGTATAAGTACCTGTCTTGTCTCTCCAGTTTCTGTGCCATTACTATTCCCAGGGTACACACAGAGGAGAGCTGAAAGCCTTGCAGAGCAGACACTACCTTAGATGGTTTTATACCAAACGAAAAGGAGATTGAAGTCTATAAGAAGTCTTTCCTAGATTTGTTTCCTGCTATGAGAGAATCTGTACTACAGTCTTTTAGACAGACAGACTGACAGGTAAGGTAGAGACTCCTTGCTAAGCAGCTTAGCTTTAATAGAGACATTTTTTAGTTTGGAGGGATCCCACCAAGGACTGAAAAGTAATATCTTCAGAAGGGAAATAGCAGACTGTAGAACTTTGTTTCAATACTTCCTTCAACTCTTGGGTACTTTCTCATGATACTAGAATTCCCAGTAGATCATAACTATGCTATAGCATTGCTAAAAATAAATCCCAGCTTACTGTGTTAGCACACTTTTTCAGATACAGAAGCATGCAAGGTCACCTACAGGTAATTATGAACAGCAAGCGTTCTCCAATGTGCGTGTCTTCTAGCAAATGGAATACAGTAATAAACTAGAAATAATGCTTATTTCACCACGTAGAAAAGTGAGGATAAAAAATGTCTATAAGAACATAATCTAACCGATTCTTGGAAATTACCAGGAAACAATTTGTCTTCTCTTCCAGCGTTAAATTCATACATTATTTTTTTTTAAAGACGCTTTATTTCTCTGAAAAAACATGCATTTGTTTTTGTGTTTTTAATGTACTGTGATAGGAATTACAGCACTATAATTGAGATGTTCTAGTGTCTTTTTGTATAATTTGGCAATGTATAAGTTACTGAAATCCTGAGCAGCAAAGACTAATGTGCATCATTAAACATCATTATTTTTTTCTGGGCAATGAATTTGTATCAGTGGGCCATTTGCAGTATTTTAATAATTGGTAACTTTTAATTACTGATATAATATACTTTTTAAACTTTACATGTTGTGTTGTGTGGTTGTACTACTACCAAATGATTACAAAATAAGGAGAGACATCTTCCTACAGATAGGAATATTGTGAGCTGGAACAACGCAAGTTTTGAATTACATTTAATCTAGAAAAGTGGTATACCTTTCTTCCAACAGAACAGTAATGTATGTCACCTAATACTTTCTCTGACATGGGCTAAGGTGTTTGTGGAAATCATTCAACACTGAGTTTATTTTATTTTCACGCAATGCAGAATTTTGTCTTAAAGGGATCTTTAAGAAACTTCCTTATGCTGAAGACACATATTGCAAAACACACAATGAGATTAACTTAAATTTGCCTTGCATAGAGCCGCCCTTCAACTATTATCCTTTCCTGGGGAGCACAATGCTACGAGTATATATGTTTGTTGTGAAAAATATATGTGAATCATATTGTGTTTTATAACCACAAAACTCTGACACTTTACTGAAAGGCTAATGCCTGTTATTCTTATTAAAGCAATAGACTGATGTGTTTTGTCTCTGTGTCAAGAAAAGAGAGATATGAATGATGACACCAAATCTCAGATGAAGGAGTTGCTAAATACCCTCTGAAGCATCACAGCTGCTAAGCTTTGAGGCAAATCCACTAAAGACTGTTTCAGATATCACTTTTAGATATCTAAATTGATATTTTTCCCTAGATTCTAGGTACATCTACAGCTTTTGAAGAGCTGTAAGGAAAGGCAAAAGTATTTTCACTCAAGATCTGGTTTGTAGCTTTTCCAATTCTATAGCTTTACATTTGGATGAAGTGGGAAAATCCAGAGAGACAAAATAGGAGAATGAGCCTATGAGAATAATGACTGTTCCTCACAGATTCTCATGTCTCTTCCTTCCTGGAAATGGGGCAAGTCTCGGGAGCATGTCCTGTAACCAAAGTTCTCTGATGTTTCTCTTTGACAAATCACTTAGACTACCTCAGATTTCCATCTATAGCACGTATTTTATATCCATATGTTCTCTTTAATACAAGCAACGAGTGAAAACTTGGGGTCTGCTAAGTTATTTCTGTTAGGAGGAAAGATGTGACAAGTGGGGTGTGTTTGATGCCAGCATGTTTATTTTAAGAAAGCATGAAGTCGGGAGGAATCAGTCTTACTGCAGGAGTGCTTAGAGGGGCAGTTTTCTGACTCACGGGTTTGTTGTTTTTGTGCAACAAAACTTCCTCAAGGTAATTTTCCCCTTCCTGATCACTTGCCAGTGTTTTCAGTTCATGGTGAAGTAGCATCAGCCATATCACTGTCGTATCAGCCCAACTGGTACAGCTCATCACTGGCCTTCCCCCTTTTCCAAACCTGTCTGAATTTTGAGCAAGTATGCCAACACTTCAGGTTGAAAATGTTTAACAGTTTCATTCATGCAGTTATTCTGACAAAATATCAGCCTTCTGATGAAAATTTTCCCAATCTATTCCTACAAATATTTTAACGCTATGTGTTTTTAAATCTTGCCTGGATTCTTGAGGTGCAGGAGGTTATATCATTTGACTGTAATTTACATGGATTGGTTTAGTCTTTTTGTGGTTTTGAATATTCAACATTAAAGTTTACTTTAAAAAGAAAAATAATTTTGAAAGCCACAAATTTGGGACACTAGCAGTTCATATTCTTTCATTAGCATTTATTATTTAAAGTCTTTCTATTATGCCTACGTACTTTAACTCTGCCCAAGCAAAATTATCTCAGCCATTGCATTTATTCTTTGCAGCAGAGTTCATGCATGCCCTGGGCTATTCCTGCTGCCTCCCCTCAGCCTTTGTCCATTTGAGTTAGGCGTAGCAGAAATTGCGATTTCTTCCAGTGAGAATTCACTGACTGACGAGGTCTTGCAGTATGCTGTCTGGTTTTCACCGCACAGAGTTTTATGGAAGTTTTTCTGACTTCATATTTAACAGACCTCATTCCTGTGTACAAAGATATAGAGATATGTAGGTATGGAGATCTCTTCCTTTCTAGACAGGTTAAACTCTTTTAAAAGGAACAGGAGTTTCAGGCTTTAACATATCCTGTATCGTTACTGACCTTTTTTTTATACATTTGAGATTTACATGATATTTGTAATAATGTTTGATCCTGATAAAGCCACATAGCATTGCAGTATCTATAAATATTTCTGTCATTCATCAGCAGTTCTTGATTATTAGCCTGTATTTTAAGGATTTCTATTTGTGGCCAGCTGACATAACTATCACATCTGACATAGTAAGTATAGACTTCAGTACCCAGCCATATTTCATAAAATAATGAGAAGTCTGAGTCATAGAAATTGCCATATCACTCAGATCTCACATTTCAGTTTGCATTAAAGTACAGACAAATGTCCATAAAAGCATAGCGAGTGAAAACAAGGTGAACAGATATTTAACTGATATAAATAAATCCTTTTTATTTCCCAGATAATTAATTTATTTTTTAACTAGAATAGTAATTGCAATTTTCAAAATTGATTTTTTGCTGTTTATTTGGTTGTAATTTACTAGTAAACATTAACTAAAAAACTAGCTGAAACTTTGTGGCACATACAAGTACAGCATTTCTATAGTATAATAATAATATGCAATATTTTCTGTCTGCTGAGGATTTATTCATCATTTCAAATAACATATTACCCAACTACTTAAATTTGAACTGATTTTCTATGTGGGACTCTGTCAAAAGGATTTTGAAATCCAAATAAATTATGTCAAGTGGTTCTCTTTTATCCATTTTATCCATTACCATGTTTGTGCAGTATGACCTAGTTTAAGTGTATCAGATGGGAAAGAGTTACATGAAGTGCTAAAACACAAACCAAACCACTGTCTAAACGTATCTCCAAGCACCATAACTGAAAGTGGAGCTTTTCAGATCACTTTAAATTAAATTGATTAATAATACATCATGTTAAAATGAATTTTTCATGGTTTGGGAGCTAATGTTCTCAATTATTCAGCAATGCAAAATGTAGAAAACTTGCATACAAACAGCATGCAAGAGTTGATCCATGAAATCTTTCTTTTGAAATGAGAATGATAATTTTACAAAAACTCTTCTAGAATGTAACTTTTTTTCTAAAAATATAATTTACTTCTGGTGGTGAAAATGAAGTCCAAAATTAAATTAGCCATATACATTACAACATAAGCGCTCTATTAAGGCCTATTAGGAAAACAAGGTATAGTTTAAAATAGCCATTGTATATTTATGATTTTCCCATGTTTTACTTCTTCATTGCTTGAAATAGACTTCCTGTTACAGGGTTAATGTCATAGTTTCTGGAGGTCATTCTCAATGTTTAGGGGAGTTATTTAGTTGGATGCTTTTAACCCATAAGTTCAGTTAGCATTAGAGATTTCTCACAGCCTTCTAAATGTGATCAGTTGTACTGGGTAACCTCTTAAGAGCAATCCAGTTACTAATCTTAGTAGTAAATGCCTTATTTTAGGGTATCACACAGCAGTAATACAGGCACCTCCATTGTGTTTTTGGATTACTCATTGATTTTCATTATTTATTGGTGAGAGCAGATAAGGGCGTAAGCGATGCTGAGCACCTGTGACTTCTAATTTCTCTGCAGGCGTTTGGTATTTCCAAGCATTTGACTGCAGAAAGAATAGTTTTGTGAGGTTGCCTAAATCTTTATATTATTCACGGATAGTACTCTTGTTAATTTATTTTTTAAAGAAGAGACCCAATAATCATCTTCTGTATGTAATACTATTTTACCTTGTTGAGGGTTAAAATGTAGAGTATTTGTAAGATTAACATGTTCATTTCAAGTGACTCAAGATTAAGACCTACATGTGTAGTAGTAGCAGTGGTTAATTTTTCTAAATGATTGTTTATTCATATCTTGTATTAGGTAGGGACCTTAACCTACCTACATTGCTGGATAACCATATGAGTTTCAATAAAGCCAAGTGTCAGATTCTGCATTTTGGTCACAACAGCCCCCGGCAACCCTACAGGCTTGGGGAGGAGTGGCTGGAAAGCTGCCTGACAGAAAGGAACCTTGGTGTATTGATAGACAGTCAGTTGAATATGAGCCAGCAGTGTGTCCAGGTGGCCAAGAAGACTAATGGCATCCTGGCTTGTATCAGGAATGGTGTAGTGAGTAGGACAAGGGAAGTAATCCTTCCCCTGTACTCAGCACTGGTGAGGCTCCACCTCGAGTACTGCGTTGGTTTTGGGCACCTCAATTCAGAAAGAACATGGAGGTACTGGAGCAGGTCCAAAGAAGGGCAACAAGTCTTGTGAAGGGCTTGGAGAATATGCCCTACGAGAAGCAACTGAAGGAACTGGGGCTATTTAGTCTGGAGATGAGGAGGTTGAGGAGAGAACTTATTGTTCTCTTCAAATACCTGAAAGGTGCTTACAGCGAGAGCGGGGTTGGTCTCTTCTCACTGATGACAGGTGGCAGGATGAGGGGAAATGGCCTTAAGTTGTGCCAGGAGAGAATTGGATATCAGGAAAATCTTCTTTACTGAAAAGGTTGTTAAGCACTGGAATAGGCAACCAGGGAGGTGGTTGAGTCGCCATTGCTGAATGTGTTTAAAAACTGTTTGGATGTGGTGCTCGGGACATGATTTAGCAGAAGGTTGTTAGTATGGTTAGGTTGAGGTTGGACTTGATGACCTTGAAGTTCTTTTCCAACCTGAGCGATTCTATGATTCTATAACTTATGTAGCTGAGGTGTGGTAAGCTATCACTTAGAAGCCACTTTCCTAGAGCATATTCTCCAAAGCAAGTCATACCAACTGCACCACTCGGCTTGGTGTCATCAGCAACTTGATGAGATCTATCCCACTATTGATAAAGTTGTTGAAGAGCACTGGTCCCAAGATGGATCCCAAGGGGACATCACTCATCACCAGCCTTCACATCAACATAGGTGATTTAAGTTCTACATTATCAAATATTCAAGTTTAACAACAGAAGCTTTTTCTATATTCTTAATGGCACCTATTAGATAACAGTTTTTATAGTGATAAGTGATACTATTTAAAGGGTTTAAAAATAAATGTATTTAAGCAGAAAGGAAAATTAGTTTTCTATAAAATCCTAGATAGATTTTTTATTCTTTAGTAATCAAAATAACCACTAAGCTTAAACAAATGGAGATGTACAGCAATAGAAAAAGTTGATGGAGAATTTATTGCTAATGGTATAATCTCTACTTTAGTAAATGAATTAATTTACATTAAGAGTTCTGTTGCATGTAGCTAACCATCACCTTGTGTCTAAGCACATTACTGTGACGGGCTGAATTACTGGATTTGCAGTATGCTTCCTGCCTGACTGAAAAGAATCACAATAACTTTGTGTTTCCACTTTCCTCTTTACAGATTGATCACTTAAGCCTGGGGAAAATAAGTCAAATTTCTTTCGAGTGAGTGTCACCTGGAGATGCAAAGATGCTTCCGTTTTTTTGTCAGTGTAGTTTCATATGAGCAAGAGTCAAGGAGGGAGAACTAATACCTCTTAAATCAGCCTGTTAGCAGTTCTCCTAGTAGGTGTTCAGAATTGCAAAATATTCTTAGTGTATAAGATATAAATAATTATGACTTTGAGATATGGAACTTTTTGTTTCAGTCCATTCCTTAAATCTTTTCCCAACAGAAGAAAATTATTTCACAAAAAAAATAGCGGATGCATAGATAAAGTGATATCTAGGGGTCTGGCCATTCCACTCTAGAGAATCTGTTGGCAGACAGAACACAACCCACAACACTAGGCTTCAAAAACAGACACCAGATTCTTCCCAGCTTTGCCATCATCAATCCTTTTATCATACTTCATCAAATCCCTATTCCCTTAGTATATTCCACTGCTGTAGTATTACTAGAGCTGATTCTTGAACATAGATTTGAAATTGGGATTGCATGTGTAACAGCTAGCTGCACTATCCACTCATGTATTTATCTCAGGCAAGATCTGTTATTTCTGTAACATTTGTCAAAGCTCAGCTGGCAATGTAATCTAGAGCAATCAGTTCTCTGCTGTCACTGCAAAGTCTTCCTTGGGAAACTGTAAACCTAAGGTAGACTTCTTGGAGCACAGTGCAGGGTGCAAACTGAAAGACTAGTAACTGTTGAACATTGAACAAAGGGTATGAAGTCATTTATCATGTCATTTTGACAGGCTTGCAACTTGCGTAGAAAGCAGAAGCAACTAAGAACTACAGGACAGAGATCCAAGAGTGCATGGGGAAAGTGCAGGGAAATTAACCATTAATCAAGAGCACGTGGTCAGAACATGGGAAAGCTCCATGTTTCAAAGTACAGTGACCTTTAACAAATATCTAGTTAAATAAAATGATTAATGTTCTATGTTCATTGCTTAATCAGTTGCATTAGTTATTAAGAATGTGGGTATGAATTAAAAAAATATCAAAGAGCAGCTTTTTAAAGCGACAAAGGAATGGTTTTCTTAAATGGTTAGTTCTCTTTGTTAGTCTTACGGCAACCAGTATCTACCTCACAGATCTTCAGAGCACACTATTGTGGCAGAGATAGGCACTCTGTACACAAAAACATTATATCCAGCAACAACGATACATATTTCCCTATTGATTCATAAGACATTTTATAGGATAAACTGTAAAATCTCCTAATCTCAGGTTAAATATTCACTGTGATTTGGGATGTTTTAGTCATACAAATCCTATTAAGAGAAAAGAGATCATGCAGCTAAACCCCTGTGAACTGAACAGTTGCCTCTAGTGTCCTATAATGATCTCAGTAATGGAGGAGTTATTTGATATTCATTGTGAAGTCATTGATCATAATGGGTTCATTCATTATTAATGTGGATACAGCACAGTGTTGAACGACCTGTTGCAAAGTGAACAGGAAGGTTACTTTTGCAAAAGGAAATCTTGAGGTAGTTCGAGATCAATAGTTTCACCTACTGTGCCTGCAGTTCTACCAGAGAGGAAGTTAAAGGATATCAGTGGTTGACTCTTCAATAAGCTCAAAGAGAAAAAAAAATTGAAATTGCCAGGAGCAGGTATTGAAACTGTTTCAGGAACATATAAATTCTCCGAGCTCAGAAATTACTATCATCATAAGTAGACAGAGATTGCTACCCATCACTGTTTTGAAGATCAAATGCCAGCAATGGTTACAAAAAAAGCCTCTCAGGTGGAGGTAATTAGAACAGAAGATATAAAAAGGTCTCTGGGGGTTGCAACTGACCCTTGGATCCGTTCTGCAAATGTGGTTATCATTCACTGTGATGCAAAGTACCTTTCTTTTTAACCCAATGGGCCATTGCTAATTGAAAGCTCTGTCTCTACATACTCTAGATGATTTTCCTTTATCCTGCTTACTAATTTGACCTGCTTTTCAAGTATGTTCACTCTACTTAGCTTGATAAATATTCCTACCTTTCTACATCACCATCAATATGCGTGAAGATGTACTGAACTATGATACCTTCTGGAGTAACTCTTAAAGTACTTCCAAAAGAGTTGCAGGAGGCAGGAAGTTCAATGCCCTCTTTCTAGTCATCACTCTTCACATTTCCCTGTTGTTTGCTTTGTAAAGGGGCAGAATTTGTTCAGGTGAACAGTAAATAAGTCATGTTTATCTCCCTCACGTTTTTCACTGTTGTATCAAGGCCTATGTAAAGGCTATAAACAACAGTTTCCATGTTGTCAGCTAACTACCAAAAATGTCACGTTTGTTCAGAAAAAAATATATCTTCTCTTCTGCTCAGTTCTTTTTTGTGTTCACCATGAAATATTAATAAGTTAGGAAAAATTAGTCACATCAGATTTTCAAGATGAGAACTCTATTTTTTCAGCACTGGCTTCTAACCTTCATATTTTTTCCTGCATTGTCTAAGGATCACCATTGTTTTCATATGCATGCTGTTTATCCCAGTGATAAAGTCTGTCTTCATCTTTTGTAATCTGTGTAGTTCAAACAAGCAAGCAGATTATTACTGAGTTAAAACTAAAATGCCAGTCTTCATGTGCAGTAGAAGTATATTTTCAGTAAATTAAGTCTGCAAGAAATGCTGCCTGTTCAGAGCAAACATGCTCTGCAGTTGAGATGTTGTTAAGGGTTCTTCAGAGGAATATGCACAAGTGCCTTTAACATTAATTCTTCCTTCTCTGTATTTCTCTGTGATTTTTCTGCACTCAGATCTCATCTGTCTTGCAGTAATTATTGTTTCTTTTATCAACTTTGACTTTTGTGACCGAAGAGAGTGAGTAATTAAACCA
The DNA here is from genome assembly GCA_037305975.1 of Chrysolophus pictus. Classification (NCBI taxonomy): domain Eukaryota; kingdom Metazoa; phylum Chordata; class Aves; order Galliformes; family Phasianidae; genus Chrysolophus; species Chrysolophus pictus. The sequence continues at coordinate 98,190,354 of CM074576.1, forward strand.
GTCTACATATGGCAAAAAAGTATACTCTTAGTTAATTTCAATTTGCAACCTTAGGTGTTTTTCTTTGCTTTTTTGACCATGCATACTTTTAAAGCAGAACAGTAAAGCACATCTATCAGGATTTTAAGACTGCAGAACAGAAAAGCAAAATGGCTGAAGTAGAAAGGATTGCCAAAGGCAATGCATAGCTATGAAGATAATTTTTTTCATATTGTGATAAAGAGTGAATTGACAGAGCAACTATCTCAGCACAGGTATTCTGGGTCAGAGACAAAGTTTCAGCACTTCAGGAGTGTACAGCATCATTTTTTAGCCTAGGGCAAATAGTCAAAATTTGATGTTAAAATAATGCTCAGATTGAAATGCTGTGGAAATCAGTGCAAAATCATTGATTTGCATGGAAATCAGCTGCACACAAATATAAACTAAACAAATGGTGTAAACATAAGCATCTTGAAATAATAAATAACATGATAATAAGGTAACAAATTAGGAATTTTATTTAATTTTACTAAATATTAATGTGTGGAATCACTATCAAAATAAAAATGTCTTTCAAGAAATACACTATAGGTCTATATTTAGCAAAATTGAATCTAGGATGGTAATAACATAGTTCTCCAAGTGTAGGAGTTGAAACAATTCTCCAAAATCTGCTGTTTCAACATTCCTGGACAGAAAACTTGCTCATGCATCAATTCATAGACTTGTTCTCTTGCATGCCTGCACTTCTGCCATCTGTTACAGTGGCATTTTGCCCACTTAGGAAATATTGTTTCATTTTCTGCCATGTACAAATATCAACTCACTTTCTAGAGAAATTCTTAAAAATGCAGCTATTCTTTTTGTTCTCTTTTCCCCATACATTTCCTCTTTTCAAGCACTGTCACTATGTGCTTTATTTTGAAGCCTAATGGGTATTTCATTATTTACAAAAATCTTTTAATGGCATCCTTTTTTCAGCCTCCTCTATGTGACCAAGGATCTCTAGGGTTGAATTGTACTACCCCTTCAACTAATGTATTCAGAGTTTAAATATGAGGCTTATCCTATCTTTTACCTGCCCACAAAAGGATGAACTACAACTATGGCCGTTGTATTCTCTGAAAGTCAGGAGATAGCCTCTCTATGTTACCGTACCCATCAGTGTATCTGAAACAAACCAGTGTTCTTCTTGTGGAAATTCCGAGAGAGCTTTCTTGTTCTTCGCAATGATGATGGATATGCATGATATTTTTTTGAGCCCAAAGCATTGTTCTTAATCTACTAATTCTAAATTTTGTAATGCCAGTGAAAGCTGAATGATCTGTATGGTTCTGAAGTCAAAAATGTTCCTGCATTCTCCAAGTCAGTGGCTCCACATTTGGTGATAAACTGCATCATTTCATGTGAAATAATTTCTGAAGTTCTCCTATCAAATTAAAAAAGGCAACAGCTAATCAGGTAATTCACATATAGCTTACATGAAATGTCGCTTCATCACAGTGCTGAACATAAATTTGAATTTAAAAGCAGTCACTAATATTCCTTAGAAAAGCAACTTATACAGGATTTATTCCAGGATGTGTTCACTGCATACTCCATGTGGGCAGTAAAATGGTGTTTGGGTGGAGCTTTGTTTGGTGTTTGGGTCCCATTGACCCGTGAGTGAGGAGCTCTCAGTCAGTCAAAGAGTGATTTTTCTCATGAATTTAAGTCTTAGTGGCACCATTTGATGCCATAGAAGAAAAATTTTCTAAAAACTGGTGGAAATGTCCTTGAGATCACTCACAATTGTTGTTAATTAAAGGCGAAGATGCTGTAGAAGCTGCACGAGATGTAACTCCCTCTGTATAGGTACACTTCTTTTATTTATACTGGGCACATTATACAAAAGGTCTGTGTGGTTTGTACAAGAGGAAACATATGACTATGCTGGAATTTGCAGCTTCTTAGTTTTCACGTTCCTTTCTGGGAAAAGTTACCAAGAATAGTGTCAAACAACAGGGACTGGGAGGGTGGAGCTCATTTTAAAATGTTTAATGAGAGCAGCTTCAGAGCAAGGAGTGATTGGCACACATATCAGACTAGTGAGAAGTTGTGTCTGTTTTTTAGAACAAGCTAGAGTAAAAGCTTATGGATATAAAGACTACAAACCAGAGAAGCTAAGAGAAGTGTTATGGAATTAAAAACTTCCTGCAGTGTCTTCTGCTCCCCAAGCACAGATCCAAATGCTTTTTCCCCTCTTTAAGAGCTGCAGGTCCGCACCACCTGATGTCAGACATTCTTCAATTTGTGCTTGCTTTGTTTTTTTCCAGTTCTACAGTTTTTCTAGTATGTCTATCATTCCCCTACCTACCTGCCCAAGGTGTAGTATTAACGCACAAGGGATTCTCGTTTGCAGTTATTAGTACAAAATGGAAAGAGAGAAGTTGGTTCAGTAATGTACATAGGAAAATGCTTTTAAAATTGGCCAGTTACTGTAGTTATTTATAGAAGACTTTGCATTACGTTCATAAAGCTCAGTATTTAACTAGAAGTTTGGCAGACAAATACAGATACTGTATATTTACTATAGGTGTGACTGATAAATGTTTAGCAGCATCACAGTGCTTTGTATATTTACATTTTAGGTTGCATTATATGTATTTATATATTCTGCCTGTAAACACACATGTGAACATGCAAACTACTTTGTGTTTCCAGAAAATACATAAACATTCCACGGAACATGCAAATCACTTGATGCTGGACAGTGGCCTTTTAAAATAACTAGCTGCATCTGGAACTGCTTTTTGAAATGCATTACACATAGAATGCTATCTAAAAAAAATCTGTTCAATTAGTAGAAATATTACGTCTGTTCTCATGTGTTTATAAATATGCATATGCGTACATATGTATTTATAAATACACCACTAATTAGGTCCACTCTTCTAAAGAGTTTTTCTACAGTCAAGCTATAAAACCTGTTAGGTCCACTTTGCTATTTGAAAAGAGCTCATTCATGCAGAAACTATATATGAAGACGGTAAATAATGCTTATGACAGTGGCAAGAAATAGTTATCCTACGGAGTGCAATGATAGAATCCGTCTTCTGTCAAAGTCAAGGTAAATTTTAGAATTTTGTTTTTGTGGAAGGTGAATCAAAGTAGCCATTCCAAACTATCAGCTCCCTGATTTTATGTAGTGAACAGATGGAATGAGAACCTGACTGAGCAATGGTCTTTTCAAATATATCTCATAGCCCAAATACATCTTAGTTTTTCTCATGTTTGCACACCATGCAGTCACAGGCATAAATTAATAGCAGTGATTTGTTCCTCCCCTTCAAACTACTATTAATTTATACAGAATCAAAAGAATTCCAAGATTGGATTAAATAGTTTCTCTCGTTTAACTCTCTTCTCTGATTTAGTTTTTTATTATGTCTGTTGGGATTGCCAGTTTTTAAAATGAAATTCTTTCATGTCAATAAAATGTTGCACTACTCACTGTCTCAAGTAACAATAATGGTAGTGAAGTGATAAAGTTCATGGACTGAGAAAGCCATGAACTGGAAAAGGATAATTTGAGATGAGAAGAGAAAAAAAGAGAAAGTGAGATATACTTCACTCAGACTATCATTGTATCATTATCACTAAAGAAGAAGAAAGTGTAGATTTAGGAAGTAACTAGAAAGCAATAGATGTAAGCAGACAGATAGCTATTTACTAAGAAGGAAATTCCTAAATCGACTGTAAGAGATTACAGTATACTTTCTTTTAACGCTTGGGGATACTCAAAATATAGATTTTTTTTTTCAGATTTTTTTAAACTATTTAATTAATTTTTGTGAGGTACAGAGCAAATAGAGAAATATCTTCATTGATGTGAGTATTCATATACATATCTATTTTCCTCTCTTAGTAAAATACAAAGTTATAAGTCTATGAGCTAATGAGTCATAGGAACAGCCTGCCAGAAAGGTGATGGAGTCACCGTCCCTGAAAGCATTCAAGAACCATGTAGATGTGGCACCAAGGGATATGGTTAGTGGGCATGGTGTGATGCACCGATGGTTGGACTAGATGATCCCAGTGTTCTTTTTCAGTCTTAAAGATTCTGTGATGGTTCTATGATGGTCCTAGTTGAGAGCTGTGTTTTTGTTTATTCTGAAAGAAGATTTCATAAAACTATGGAAGACAGAAAATAAATAAATAATATGTTATTTTTATGTGTTCTAGGAATGTTATCTCTTTCTTCCATGTACAAAATTAAAAAATTTTGATAGAGCATTATAATCATGATCAGGCAAACTCTTAGAGAATGATCTCATTAATTTATTTCAATGCTTTAATCTGCAGAGTCCTCCAGGTTTTGTTTTCAGTTACAAGGATGCTATTATAGTAACATAAATGGAAACCAAGAGAAAACTATGCCTTGTAATATTTGGTAGGGAATTATTAATTGTATTCTTTGAATAGCTAAAGTACATTGCTATCTCTAAGCCATATTTTGTCAGAATATAGCCTTAATTATAAATTGTAATGATATATTCTCAATATACAGATAATACTATGGAGATGTAAAAATCAGTAGGATATGATGTATATGTTTACAAACATTTCTTTTGGGAGAAATTTGTTTTGAGGTTACTTGCTAAGCACAGTTTTACATTAACAAGATAGATAATTACTGGATATGTTTTGCCATGGTCACTTATAAATACTTATATTGTAATTTTACATCATTTGAAAATCTGGTCTATTACAGGAATAATAAAAACAAGAGTATGTTACTGGTGTGTATTGTATACTGGTATTTCATAGACCTTAGAGAGTGAGCAGGAAAGTTTTCTTGTATGAATACTCAAGCATTCTGTCCAGTGTGCTCATTAAAATATCTAAATTAGATCAGTCTTGTAAAATAGTGGATATTCCAGCACAGAGTCATTCTTTCTTTCATTATCCTAGTAGTAAGGATTTCATGAAGTCTGGAATGTTGATATGTGTCATAAAAGATGATTAACAGAAAAACACTTGCCAAGGAATTATTTGGAAATAAATAAATAAATAAATAAATAAATCCCAAGATATATCTAAAGCGTTGTTATCTATTGCTAGAAAAACAATTGGTTATAAGGCACAGTCTCATTACAACTAAAAATTTGACAGTCATTATTTTGGTGATGAAAACCAAATCCATTGCATTTTATGTATATATATAAACATATATGTATATATATTTATATATATAAATTTTTGAGAAACCATGCATCCTGTAACAATTTCCCTGAGTTTTATGCATAGAGATATATCTCTTAAGCTGGCATAAAGTGTCTTCAGATTGATTCCAAGAAAACCACAGGCCAGTGAAAAGCTCTTCTCCACTGTGACCAGCACATGTGTTTAGGTGTCATTTCCATCAGCAGTCTTGAACACTGAAGGGGGAATAACTCTCTCACAAGAGTTGAGTGAAAGGATGCACCGGGAAGGATATTTATCCTCAGTTATTCTGAATTTTTCATTGTCCTCCCTAAATCAAGATTTTTTTTAGACTATCAAATATCTTTAAACACAATTATATTTCAAGGTTGATATTGGCAGTATCCTCATGAGAGTCAAGGGTTCTTAAATAGTACTTCAATAAAATCTGATTCCATTTGTTCTAAACTATTTTATGTGTAGAATAAGTGTTTTTAAATTACACAACCCTGTTGTGGACAACCAAACTGAAGTTAACTTCTGAGGATTTATCTGTAAAATAGATGCCAAATCTTTTTAGCAAGGTGAGTAGGACCATAAGAATCAAACAAAACAAAAGGATATTGATGGGCTTTCTGTAATCGTAATTTATTTTTCTTTTATTAACAAGGAATATTTTCAAAGTTCCAGCATTCCAGGTTTCAAGGTCACTAAGTAACATAAAGAGTTTTAAACTTTAACCTTTATCAGCACAGATCTGATGGTGTTAGGATTTTATGGGCTCAAGGCTAAGTCTTAAAGAGTCAGTCAATGTTCAGATAGGTATCTGAACATTTTAAAGGTTACTGCCTCCACTCAGAATTCCTGTGCGTATGTTTGCTTGTTTGTTTTTACTGGACAATATTAACAGAACATTTTATTAACAGTACATTATTTCATAAGAAACTTCATATGCAACACTTTTTCAAACCTTTTTTTTCTTCTTTTTTTTTGCAATTTTTATTCAAGCCTCTCTTCACATAATAGCATGGGCATTAGTTGGTTACTAAAATACTGATGAAGACTACAAGTGTTTTGACTAGCATGTACTCCTTTATGACTGGAACAATGGAATAAAACTAAATCTCACACTCAACACTGTTGTATGGTAATTGTTAGAAAATTACCGAGCCCTTGTTATATTATAGAGTAGCTTTGGTTACATTTTTACTGAAGGGTTTTCTTTATCATTTTGTAAGGCAATATGTATGGAAAATTGACAGTATCTACACAACAGTAGTTTACATGTCTTGATACACTTTAAGACATGAGTGTGAGTGTTCCTTGGGGCTTGACCATCCAGAAGACAGGATTGTACTTTCACTTGATATTTGTTGATTTTATTTTTAGACTACTGCACAATCTTTATTGTTCATTTTTCATTTTGTTTTCAATCTTATCTGAAAGGTAATATTTCAAGATGCCAGATGTCAGTATACCCAGTGGCAATTAACTAGAAAAACAAGTTATTCTGTTCAGGCTTTCACATACCTGAACTGGATGACCTGAAGAAAAGCTGGATATAGATTGAATTATCTTCGCATTTGTTTCAGTCAGAACTCTGAAATCACCGTGTTTCTAGAAAATCAGTGTTGATGAAATTAATATTCTTAAAAATAATAGTAAAGCCAATAATCTATAATTAATCTCAAATTAATAGCTTGCTGAGAATTTTCATAGCATATTTCAGATACTGAATGACTGTAAAGGTGCAAAGGTGTAATACACATATTAGAGACTTTAAAATTCTAATTATTTTTGTCTACTGAGGGTGCCACTGCAGGTTTTCTTTCCCACATATTCCCTATTTCCCTATTGACATATAACATTTTCTGCTGGGGAGGAACTTTTAATATTTTATGTCATTGTGTATATCCATAAATAAACTGACACTGAAGTAAAGGAAAGGAGAATTTTGGAGAGGAGCAATAATACTTGTTGAATAAAAAGACCCAAGTTAGACTGAAAGCATTGTAAGGGCAGTGATTGGTGAAAGCCAGCACACAGCAAGAAAACATGCTATAGCTCTGCACAGCGTGGAACATGATACTAAAGTGGTTTTCCAAACAGCGCATAACTCATGTCTTTGATCAGACTCTTAAAGCTATAGGTCAAGTCAGTAGTTGAAGTAATTTTAATATTCACTATAAAGTGACAGATACACTGTCATACAAAGATATACAAAATATAAACTTAAAGCAATCTAGCTTCTAAATATTCTTCTGCTCTATATCTATTTCTATTGCTTAGTGATGTTAGCAAGACATGATAGTGCAGGTGCTATAATAATATACAGCATGTTTTTTCCAAAACACCCACAATGAGTCAGTCAAGAGGCTGCCCTGCCCAGAAAGATAATAACTTACATACATACGCACATATTCATTACAGAGATCAACTGAACTATAGCAGTGTCCAGCTGCATAGAAAGCCTATTATTAAATCTTAGGAAAATTGTACACTTCTGATGAGCGTAGAGAATATTGTAGCATATTCTTTCCTCAATCTGGACACTTCAGATTTTCCCTACATAGGCTTCACACTGAATATCGCATCAGGGAAATGTACTCAGTGCATACAATACAAATACAATCCCAATACATAATAATAAAATCCAAAATTGTATGTTTGCAAGTGTTTCTTTATTATCCTCATAATGTATTTTTTTATATTATAGTAACTAGCAGAAATGCATCTATAAAAAAGGGTGTGTGAACCTTTATAATGTTTGAGACACTTCAGGCAAATGAGTAATAATTTGTATCATCTACAAAGAGAAGCATTTCTGAGAACACTCATTTTTCTGGAGTCATCTTAGTTACACTTTGTACTTTTAATGATCTGGCCAATATCTACCAGTATTCATGGTACTGCAATTAGAATAAAACTGTTCTATTTTCATAGTCTCAAGTTCCTTAATGTGTTTTATAAGTACTGTTTCCAAATGTATTCCAAAAACCATAATCAAACTAAGAAATAGTCACAGGCTATAGGTAAACATAAAGCTTAGGTAAATTTCTCTTTCTAATGTCACTGCTTAAGCTCTCTGGACCTGGACTTTATACAAACTCTGATGGTCATCCATGAGGAAAAACAGAAGCAAATTTGCTAACATTTCCAAATCACAAATTCTACTTCAAGATTTTGTTGTAAATATAATTATATACAGCAGTCTTAGAGGAAACCTAGCTTCCTAAATGATTAACTCCCATAGTATTTTAGTTAGCAATTTCTGTCACTGAAATGTGGAAGAATAACTTATTTAGAGCATAAACTCAAATATATAAGTTTAATAAAACTTTTTATTTGAAGTTAATGCAAAGCAAGCTTTTTAACTTGGACATTGTTGACTGAAGATAATAAATTATGTAATTTTATAAATGATAAGCAAACTGAGTATTTTAAATTGATACTTACTTAAAGAGGTTTTCAAATCACAAAAGGGTCCTGGAATTTTTATGAAAGAACAAATAAGGCATTTGAGGAGTTGTGGAGAACTTTGGGAGTGCCTAGAAGCACTGATAAGGCTATTTTTGCCCTTGAGGTCCACTGATGAGCTATGTTTTTCCAGGAGGTAGAGGGCAAAATCCTAGAAAATATATAGGAATTATATTTTCAACTTTCATGTGCTGAATATTATCCTTGTGCTTTACAGTCAATGGGTATCTCTATCTTTTCCTGCTTACTGCCCCCACATTTCTGCCATTTCGAGATTCTTTTTTCTGCTGTGACTTCAGGCTCTCTTTTTTCTTTTCTTTCCTGTTATTACTTCCTGGTCTTTCAGCTGGCGACCTGCTTCAAGTGGTGCCTCCCAAGGGTCGGTACTGGGGCCCATCTTGTTTAACATCTTTATTGATGACCTAGACGAGGGGATTGAGTGTACCCTCAGTAAGTGTGCAGATGACACCAAGTTGGGAGGTGGTGTGGATCTGCCTGAGGGTAGGGAGGCCCTTCTGAGGGATTTAGATAAGCTGGATCGCTGGGCTGAGGTGAATGGGATGAAGTTCAACAAGGCCAAGTGCCAGGTCCTGCTCTTTGGCCACAACAACCCCATGCAGCGCTATAGGCTTGGGGATGAGTGGCTGGATGACTGTGAAGAGGAAAGGGACCTGGGGGTGTTGGTTGATGCTCGGCTGAACATGAGCCAACAGTGTGCCCAGGTGGCTAAGAGGGCCAACGACATCCTGGCCTGCATTAGAAATACTGTGGCCAGCAGGAGCAGGGAGGTAATCATCCCACTGTACTCAGCAGTGGTGAGGCCGCACCTCGAGTATTGTGTTCAGTTTTGGGCCCCTCACTACAGGAAAGACATTGAAGCCTGGAGCATGTCCAGAGAATGGCAATGAAACTGGTGAGGGGTCTGGAGCACAAGTCTTATGCGGAGCAGCTGAGGGAGCTGGGATTGTTTAGTCTGGAGAAGAGGAGTCTCAGAGGAGACCTCATTGCACTCTACAACTTCCTGAAGGGAGGTTGTGGTGAAGAGGGGTTTGGCCTCTTCTCCCAGGCAACAAACAGGACCCGGGGAAATGGCCTCAAGTTGTACCAGAGGAGGTTTAGGTTGGACATGAGGAAAAACTTTTTCTCTCAGAGAGTGGTCAGGCACTGGAATGGCCTGCCAAGGGACGTGGTGGAGTCGCCATTTCTGGCAGTGTTCAAGAAGCGTCTGGATGAGAAGCTGCGAGATATGGTTTAGCAGCTTGTGGTAGTAATAGTGATGGGAGGATGGTTGGACTAGATGATCTTATAGGTCATTTCCAACCTTGTGATTCTATGATTCTATGATTGTGCAACCTGAACCTTTGCCCATTGCCTCCTTTTCTGTTCTCATCTCCTGTTTAGAAATCAAATTAGTTTGTATTTACATACTACCTTCAACTTCAGATCCCTCTCCACAAGAGATCTCTGCTTTACTATCTCCGTATTTAAAAATCTTCAGAGAGCCAATAGATTCAAACTTTCTAATTTAAAGAGATTACACAAGCTCCAAGTAAAGACATGTTAATGTGGGGAAGGTTAACCATGAAACTATCATTAAGATCTCCTCTAAGTATTAGGAGCTGTCCTGATCATCTTCACAAAAAGAGAGCTTTTAATTACTCCTGTTGTTATTCTCGTCTCTCAACTCTGAAAAGTCTGGTAGGATTTTGTAGATATTATTATGTTTCAGAATCTTTAGAATCAGATACAAGATTATTTCTGACCTTTAGCAGAGCTGTTGTTTCCAAACTGTAGAAAAGAAGACAAAGAAAGACGAGGATGCCTGAGAGATTCTACTGCAGAAGCCACTATCTGCAGCTTTCTGACTGGTTACTAACTTCAGGAGGTTCCACCAGTTCAAAGAGAGTATTTGAAGGAGCAGTGTCATTCTGACATCCTTTCTTTGTTCCCCAGTTAACCTCAAAAGACCAACCTTATGGAAAGGAAAATAATTACAAGATGAAAGATCTTCAGTTAGGAGATCTTGAAATGGTTTGCAAATATCTAAAACTGAACCTTTCTCACACAAATCCAAAACAAACAAAAAAGATATAATATTACATATGTACGTAACTTCTACTATTTTAAGTAATGTTGGCAGATATTTAGGTGTGACCTTTCTGCAGATGCTATTCCATACTTTAAAAACTGAACATTGTTTTATTAATGTGAACCTTAAGGACTATCTTTAATCAAGAATGGTAAGACTGTAATATATACAGTTTTAAGAATCAGAATTTGCATCTATGATTTTTCTGTAGACCCTATGCATCCATCATTCTATGTAATCCTTATGGTATGAATTTGAGAGACCACAGATACACACAAGCCCTTACTGGAACTGAGCTTTTCCTTTCTCCTCTAAATCACTAGTGGACAAAGACCACACTTCTCAGTACATTGTTATTTTAATGACATAGCATATAAACCAAGTCATTGCTTGACTTCTGATATGACTACAATTGGGTTTCCAGATAGTGTAAAAGATGCAGAAAATAAAAGAAGCTTTTTAAATATTAACTGCATATGATATATGATGGTATACCATAAATAAGAATTTACAGTTATGAGTCAGAGAAATTAAACCACTGAATGGACTGGAAGCAGGAGCAGAAATTCGATAAAGCACAATGTCTTTCCTGCTGCCTGATAAATTAGAAATTAACATTTCCACAGATTAATGTAATCTTCCAAGTAAAATTACATTAACTCCTGATGGATATTTTTCCATATATAACTTGTTAGATCTGGATTCTCTCAATCTATTAAATATCTTTGTCTTAGGGTAGTGCTTGTTATTTAAGTGTATAATCAATTAAAACCCTCTAAACTATTAACTGACGAAACAATACATTAAACTATGATACAGTAGCTCACATTTATTGTCAACAACTCTAATATATGCTCAAACCTTTTATTTTATGTAGAGCAGTTTTCCAATATTTTTTCAGCTTGTAGATTTTCAAATGTTGATTCCTTGGCAGTTCATATGTTCTCATGGCAATAGATCCAAAGACTCCAGGGGGCAAAATAAGGGGGCAGTTGCATTTAGACATCTGTATATTACTAAAGTTGTTGTTTTGTTTTGCTTTTAATCAATTTCTTTCAGAGAACAGAGAGTTAGATGTTCTGACCAAAGGCTGGGACATGCATCTTTTTTTCAAACTTGCAGGTTTCCTTCCTTGTGCCTGAGGATTGAGAGAAAAGGAGCATTAGAAATGAACTTTTATTTACATGCACAGATTTGATTGGCACAGAAAATCTTGATCTGGGAGTAGCATTTTTTGAAGCATACAATATTTGAATGTCTTGTACAGCAAGTTTTTTAGTGTTGTGAATCTTGGCTCTTCTCTATTTCAAAGAAACATTGTTTAGATTTTTGGGTCACTGTTTTCTGAATTACTGTTCCATATAGCCTTAGGACATCCCCCAGCAGTCCCATGTTTGAATAAGCCAAAATAAGGACATCTACTTGAGCTTTAAATAGAAATGTCTGTTTTCCAAGCATTTTGAGAAATATTCTGTAGTGAATACAGAGTGCCTCACACAGTGTGTGCATGGATTTGGAACTGCTTATGTTCTTGAATTTTCCTATCAGTGCCCTTAACTGTTTGATCATAGCCTCTGGGAACTTACAAACACATAATAAATAGCTTACATTATATGTACACTTACAAAGATACTTCTACAAATAGCCACTCTTATACTTGTGGATATTACTTTTTCAGCTTTAAAATCCCATCACTTTTATTTATTTATAAACTTAGATGATAGCTCCAAATTACACATGCACAATTTCATTCTCTGTATTCATTCCCTGTATTCATATTAACATTGGTTCATTTGGGATCTAGTTGATCTCCAGATTTTTCTTTAAGTAAACCATTTTAGACCAAATATTTTAATGTTCTTAAGACAAACATCAGACAGCAACATACAAACTATATATATAGGCATATATATATAATTTTTGACTGAAATATATACACATATATATTTTTGACTGAAATAGACTGAAATAACTTGTGGATAGCTACACAGTTTGACTAATCCTGAAAGGTAACACATTATGCTCTTTTTTGAAGAACTTTTACATTTTTATGAAAATATGCAAACGTTTGTATACAGTCTCTCATGACACATGCAGTTATTGATGAATATTGCTGGGTTCAGCCAGCACTCATATGAAATAACATAAATGGGTAGGATGCAGTTTGCAGCTATGCTGTTTCTTTTATGGGCAGGTACACTTTCTTATGTTTCTGCAGCAAAACATACTTTTTTATCTTGCAGAGATCTTGGGGGCACAGCATGAAACTACTTACTCACGGGTGAAAGGTTCTTTAATGTACATCAGAAGCTCACATAGTGAGCATAGTGCTGGTTTGCCCTTTGGTTTGTAAAAAGGAAAGAAACTGTAAACGATGCATAACTTTTTAATGAGTCAATCCTAAGAACAATCTTTAACTATTTAACCCAAATTTCACTTCAAATTGTTCGTGCTTTTTAATTTATAGTATTTGTTTTCAGTATAGCAATTAAAGACATTTAGAAAGTACAAAATTATTTTCTTTAGGTTGTATTCATAAGCCACTATAATGCTATGCAAAAGAAAACATTGAATAGCATTTCCCCTCACAAATTAGTGTGTGTACAAAGGATGTTAATTGTAGCACTATTTCCAATGAGGCAGAACAAGCAAGCAAGCTAGCCTGAAATGAGATCATAGGCCTCAGCAAAGTGATTTTCTCCATTTAGTGCAGTATGTGATGTATTTTCTCAAGGCTTAGCATTCAGTTGTTGTTAATGTTCTATCTTAAATACAACTAGTTCCAAGGGAAATTAGTTTTAAGTCAGATGCCATGTTTAAGAAGGATATGTTTTGCATTTTTAAGAAGAAATAAAATAAAATATAGTCTTCCAGACTTTTTTTTAATAAAGAAAAGAAATACTGTAATCTCAATTTTGAAAAAAAATGTATTCAGATATCTATATTCTTTTCCAGTAGTAATTACTAAAAATGTGATATTTTTAAGAAGCTCAAATGTAATAACTTACTAGGAGTGTCCATTAACTTAAGTGGTACATCCACATATGTCATGTGAAGGCCATGGTACTGGAATGTATAGATGAGATTTTCTGTTAAAGAAAAAAAATTTAAAAAAATTGAGAAAAGGTAAGAAATTTAGTGAACAAAATACTTCATAAATCTGCTATACCAAGTATCTTGAAAGAATGTTATTACATGCAATATCTTAAAAGTTGCAGTGAAGATGATAACAGTAGTGTTTTTGAATGACTCATACATTTAATACAATGTGCTTATGATGTTCAAAAGTCTGCAAGTAATGTTTTGGTTTTTTTTCATCTGGCTTAACATTGGGTTCATCTGAGATATGGCTAGAGAAGACAGACACAACTTGAAACAAAATACCTTGAGAGTATGACTTGGACTTGAAAGTATGACTTAATGGATGACTACCACAGAGAAGATGGGATGGTGATAGTGTCATTAGTAATATCCTTTAGAAACAAAGCCACCTTATTCATCACTGTTTTACAGATTTTTTTCCTTATAATTTCATCATCAGCAGATATTCAAATGACTGAAGTCCAGGGTTTCTATTGCATCAGTGTGCTGGGAAACATTAATTGAGATGTAGGGTTTTTATAGGCCGGATGAGTTTTGCAGCTTATGTGTCATTCGTTGTAAAAGAAACATGAATATATCTGTATCAATACATTAAGTGGACTCCTTGGTACATCATGAATTCTTCATCTGGGGCAGAGCAATAAATTGTGAATAGACTTACATTATGTTTCTGAAGTATGCATATACTTTCCATTGTACTGAATGGCTAGATTGGAACTACATCTCTGACAGGTTAAGTATCCTCTTTAAAATAAAATAAATTATTCTGATTGATGACAAATCATCGGTTCCCATTTATGGAGAGAAGATAGATTATCAGTAACTAAAAAAACCTCTTAATTTGTTCAAGTGAAACACCTATAATGTACTTAAAAAAACAAATGTTAAGTAACTGGAATAAAATAACATCAAATGTATTGACAAATTTCAAAATTTTATAACCACTTTAAATGGGAATCTGCTAATATGATTTTTAAATAATTATCCCAAGTGCTTTTTAATTAATTATCTTAAGTGGTGCTAGTAATCCAAGGAAGATTTATGATGTGTGTAGCAGATGGCATCTGTTTCTTTGTGTGAAGGGTATGGTGGCTGTGTTTCATTAAGGGTGAGTGGCTGCAGAGCAAGGAGGAAAACTGTTTGCTTCCCTGGTCCTGGCTGATCTGTGCTGTATCAGGTTAATCATATGCAGAGAAAAGTAGCTTTCCCCCATCCTAGGAGCCCAAAAGCACAGCTGAGAGCACTACAGAGTGCAGAAGATGAATGCAAAATTCATCAGGCAGTGCACTGACCCATGGTCCTGAGTGGTCATTAGGGCAAAGAAATACAGATAAACAGTTGCAAAATAGGCATTTTTTTAATAGGCCTGGACAAAGATGAGGCCTAACTGAAATAAGATGTCCTGGAAGACCACAGTGGACAAGGAAGAGATGTTTACTAGATGTATTTAGAACTTGTTATTTCTGTTTCTGATTTCTTTTAGAAAATTCCCTCAGGCCCTTGAGTGTCCTCAACTGAAGGACAGGTACCTCCCAAAGTACAAGCCAAATTGTGTCTCACCACACAGGTGGTGGTCTTTTGGAGATGCTGCTTCCATCACAAATCAAATGGGAGATTAAATTCTTAGGAAACAAATTTAAATGCTATTTGCACAATGCAGACAGGCCCATTACTGTCTGCTTTCTGGTTCTAGGCAACCTCTTTGTACACTAGTATTTTGAGCTGCTGGTTTCCAAACTAGCTCTCATACCTGAACAGAAATAAGTTATTCTATATTAGAGTTTCCAAGCCTGGCTGTCCAACATCAAGAGTCCTGGTATCACTTCGTTGTTTTTTTCTTATAAACATATTAGCTTTGTAGAAATAATGAGTCAAAGTAGAATAGTTGTTTCTGTTGTGCATCTGAAATCATAATTACAAATAGAAGAAAAAAAAAACCCACAAATATAACTAGTAACTAACAAAAAATGGTATTTTGTATACGACTGGTATATACCTGTAAGACTGAGAGATATTAAGTGTTTCTACATTATTATGTTATGTAGCTCAGTTGTTGTTTCCCTTATCAAGATAAGTCAGACTTATTGAAATGCTAAATTAAAAGAAAAACAAAAAAAAAAGTATGAACATTCTAGTGATGCTTTTAGTGAAAGTAAAAGTTTAAGAATACCTAACACTGTATTAAATTTCACACTTAAATGCTGAAATTGAACTTGAAAAAGAAAACTTTGGCCAAGTTAACTTTTTGGAAAAAAATTCCAAGTGACTCAAATCTAAGCTCTTCTGCAAAGATTTCCTCATCCCCTCAGTGTCCTTCTTGCTCTCATTAATCTATTGCTTAAATAAATATCACAGCAGCCCTCTCCTCTAATGAATGCTATTAACTGTTTGGACTGTAGGAAGCAATTCTGCTGCATACTGCAGGCTTTTTCCTGTATTGAAAGGTTTTGTGAGGCATCTAAGTTCAAATGTCTTATCAGCAAAGGTTGTTATCAAAAAGATATTGACAAACTCAAAGATCATAGCAGTGTGAGTGATCACATAGCTAATGGAATTCCTTCTAAAGACAAAAGTTCAAAGAGCCTAAGGAGACATTTTGGCCAAGACATGACAAGGCTTGATAACAGAGTATTCCCATCTGAAGGGTGCAAACATTAGAAAAGAGAGAAAATGTTATAGAGACTAGTTAATAGTAATGATGACATGAAATTAAGATAGTCTGAATCCTAATGAGTATCTTTAGATAATCAGATTTATTATCTTGTGGAGTTCTCTCTGAAGGGAAGTGCTGATGGTGATACAAGACTGACATCTAAAATTAGGCTGTGCCACATGCCAGAAATTGTAGACCTTTGCTAGCCGGGAGACGGACAGAATGACCCACTTTCTGTTCAAGAGCTCTAACAATGGTAATTTGGTAGTTCTGTGACAGTAATTTTGGATGTATGTGGATATACACAGAATAACTTCATCTAATGCCTCTTATTAAATTGCTGTTTTTAAAAGCCATATTATTGCCTGTGAGGAGTAGAGAAAGACAGTTTCAAAATTCCACTGTGCACCTTTGTTTGTAAACTCATTGAGATTTATTTGTGTTTCTGTGCACTTAATATAGCATGTACGTGAAGTACATTGTGCGCTGTGCCGACGGTTATGCAGGCTGATTGATCACCGACATTATTATTCATTATGCACATTATGGATGAGGTTGCTAGACTGACTTTATTAATACAAGAATTTTACAAAGCCATTCTTGGAATGATCACTGTACATGTTTTGTAAATGTATTTGTGGTACAAGGCACTAAACTTGTAGCCATAGATAGCTCCAGCTACAAAGATCAAGTTATTAGTTTCTGAAATTTTTCCTATAGATTTCACAGATTTTCGTGAAGATGCAATTCAGTATCATCTTATTGAATTCAACCATAGCAGACTGCTTGCTATTATATCTATTAAATTTTTCTAGGTGAACATAGGGCTCACTAGATCTGTTGACCAGCCCAATCTGCACAGCTAATATATAAGTTTATTTAAAGATGATGTATCCCACTTGAAACATGAAGGACGGTTGCTGATGGGAAGAGTTATATAAAGGCCCTGGTTTGTTATTTGGTGTCTAGGGAATGATTATTTGCTAAGCTTCATGCAAAATTAAGCCCAAAACAAAAATTGGCCTCTACACGCACCTGGAGAGAACTCAGATGAATAAATGAACAGCAAAAACAGATAGGGATTTGTGGGTTGAAGTTTACAGCAGCCTGAAGGTTAGGATGCATGAGGACTGATTGCCTTCATACTTCATTCAGAACTTCAAATGCCTTATTTTTTCTAGTTTTACCAGCAAATATTGCTGATACCCAGTTCTAAATTATTGTTCTTGAGGGTTGGTAGGTTGGGTTTTTTTGGTCATTAGAAGGTTTTTTTAGGGAAGCTTTTGACTCCATTTAGGTTTTTTTTTTTTATATATATCAGCGTTGAAGTCTATGTCCTTGTGACTCAAATGAAAACACAACAAATAAAAAAATCCATTTGACTCTCAAGTGTTAATGGCAGCAGTGGAATTTTACAGTTACAGGTTGGATTGTGAACCATCTTTCTAACAAAGCAATTCATGTGATTTTCCCTGAAATGAAATAATTCTTTTGAACAATTTTTGCCCATATACTGAAAAGGAAAATTCTTCTCAATATGTGCATGTATCTCACACCAGTTTTAATTTATTTGGGAACAGATACATACATGTCTGAGGTAAGCTTTTCTCAAAAACAAGTGCAATGGAGATCTTCATTTCCATTTTTACTAAGAAAGCTGAATGGTTACTGAAAGGTTACTGCCAGAATTGCAGTTTATTCTTATAACTTATTAAAAAAAAAACAACACCATAGGAGAGATTTTTTTTAAAGTTAACCTCATTTTTTTCATCTGTTGAAGATCAAGTCAAAGATAAGTAATTAAAGAGAAGCGTATTGAAAACTTATGTAAAGCTATGAATAGTGTCATATGGTTTAATATTTTGTAGAAAAAGTAGTTTATATTTAGATAGATAATCTGAGGATCTGAAATAGAATATCTGCCTGAGAACTCTAAGACATCTGGTTTCTGCAGGATCTCAAGCACAATGTTACTAGCACTACACTGTCAGTGTAAGAGTAAAATTAGATCTGAATGATTCATATGACCTTGAGTGTGACAGTACCAAATGGGAAACTCCAGATCCCTCAGTGGGCTTTAAAAAGGCACTGTAAGCCGCACATGTGACTTCTTATCAGTTCAGATGTATCCATAATGACTGTCAGAATTTTCTTTTAATTATATGGTTTTTTTTTATTCTGCTATGGTGAAGAAGTGTAGAAATACATTCCAGGCAGCAGTGCTCAAAAATAAACCGAGCATGCTGTAGCTGCTTCTTCACCATGATCATTATTCAGCTGGCAAAGAGTAATTTTCTGTTCCATGAGGCTGCAGTACTCTACTCTTGGCCGTTCTCTGTAATTCCTTGCAGAAATGCCCATCTTGGTGGTGTTGAGGTGATCTAAACAGTAAGAGCTGAAAGAAAGCTTACAGTTGTGTTGTGTTACAGCAGTGTAGGTCTGGTGGAAGGACCATGAGGTTTAAGAAGAATAAATGAAGAATATGTCTGCCAAGCAAATGTAAAGTAAGGTATATAGATGTGTTGACAGAATCTTTGGTCATTCCATTCGTCTGTCTTTACAAAGTACTTTTCTACCCTTTAAACTTCAGCAGGACACAATGAAGTGATATGATCATATCTGTCAAGTCAAGATATTTATGTGCTAATATGAAACAATCTTATATTGTTTCTGATATTACATGTGCAGTCTATTTCATAGACTGCATTAAACAGTAATGTATAAATCTAGGTTTCTAAGTAGAGGCAATTGCTTCTACCAATGCAACTTAACATCTACCTTTCCTAAGAAAATTTTTAAATTTTATGGTTTTCTAAATAGTACTAACCAAGTCAAAGATGGAACAGAAAGTTTTTCTACATTACTGACATACAATGTTTTGTTTACTGTTGAGGTTAACACAAGGGCACATCAAATCATGTGAACAGATAAGAGATGGCAGAGTAAGCTAGCACTAATTCCTTTCAAGCAGTGCAGGAAAATTCAGGTCTCAGTTTAGTAATGCCATAATGATTGCATAAACTTAAATTACTCAGGGAAAATGTAATGTTTGCAAAGGAGAACATTCAGTAAGAAAAAGTTGATGTAGTATGTAGTATTTAGGATTTCTTTTAAAGATAAGTTTCTGTATAAGGGGACAAAGTTACAAAGTTAGTAACATATATGTCGGTTTTCCAACAAGTCCCTAGTACTTGGCTTGCTGTAATATTAACCACTCTTAAAACTGACTTTACTTTCTTTTTCTGATTTGTTGAAGGAGTTCTGCTATTTGCAGTATGTAATTACGTGGCTTGCTAGGTGTTGGAAAGCATAACGATGTTACTTTGCCTCTCTGATCTATTTCCCCGGATCTGAAAGCTAATGTGCTCAAAAGTTTGTCTATTTACACCAGATAAGGCATACTTGGAGGTCAGCCATTTATCTAGTTTACCCATCCAGCTTAATCTAGCATCTCACCAGTTAATCTCAGGTGCCAGTTCCCATAGCTTGCCTCTTTACAGGCATTGCATACTAAATCACACAAGTTTAACTCTTTTAAGATTCTCATTTGTTTTATAATCAGTTTGCATTCAGTATGAGATTTCTGTAGGAATATTAGTCAAGACTTGTGTTTTTTGTTTGTTTTTTTTTGTTTTGTTTTGTTTGTTTGTGTGTGTGTGTGTTTTTATTTAAAGCACATTTCTGTGGCAGACTTTTGAGCTAGTACAGTTGTTGAAACTTTGTGATCATGTAAATGGAGCACGCAAGGAATTGGCTGGGTTTCTCACCTCACCTCATTTTGAGAGGAGAAAATAAATTATTCGAGCACTGAGGACAGATGTAGCAGTGGTGCTGATTTACACTAACTCTAGATGTTTGCATTGTGAACTATGCATTAATCAGTTCTAGTGCAAAAGCTAGTGTTTCTTATTACGACTTAATATCTTTTTTTTGTCTTGATTAAGTTAGAATTTAAGGGTTTATTTCCACTGATACTTGCTGAGGAAAATGTTTAATCCTTATTTCTTATGTTTGAAATGATAGAAATGCATTAAAAGGCAAATTTGGTGGTGGTACTTGGATTTCTTTTTTTTCCAACTTTTTGTTTTAAGGATTTATCTTTCCTATTTTACTAGTTACAGGCCTAAAGCACCTTCATGGAATTCATGCAGTTTAAATTGTCTTTCTCTTTTAGCATTGGCTTATTCATAGTTCTGTCCTGCACTGGGACATAAAACCTTTTTTTTTTGGGGGGGGGGGGGGGGGGGGAACATCAGCTCATGCTGTAACACAGCACAAATTCCTACTAGAAAAGTTCTAGAGATTGCATTCATGGATGCAGCTACATCTAAGATCTCAGTTTGGCTCAGTTTACTTCTGAAGGGTTTTTGCTGTTGTTTTTATTTGTTTTCTGGTGTCTGACTTAGCAGTTGTTGATTTGCACTATGAAGTTGTTTTGGGGCAAGTAAGCTAGATTTCCTTTAGATGAAAATGAACAGGAAGATGCATTTTTGCAGCACACCTGATTGTGCTGAGGGGCCGAGTTAAAGCTAGTCCTGCGAGTTTGCTCTCAGCACTCTGCAAATTTTCTCTCATTGCTTGTTAAGATTAACTTGCTAATGTTGACCTAGTTTGTGGGTTCCATCAGTAAGGTGGATGGACCTTTACATCATTCCCAACACAGAAATTCTGAAAAACATTAAAGGAGCTTTCAGAATTTTTTGAGCAGGTAATCAGGGCTGAGTGAACCAATAAATTAAAATGAATGCTTTTAGCCAATGAATCTCATATTTTCTTTTTTCTTTTTTCTTTTTCTTTTTTTTCTTTTTGGGGAAAATCCTTTCTTTTCCGTTTACTTTCAGTTAAGAAACTTTTCATAGCTTCTTGGGTTGCAAAAGGCCTACATGGTCTTTTTTCTGATTAGTCACTACCTTCAAGGAAGAAGGAATTTTACCTGGAAGAAGATAGAGGAATTTATATGGCCCGGTGTACTGGAACAGGAAAAGAAAGGAACAGGGAAGACCCTGTTGGAGTTGGTTCATCTGAACTGGTTCAGAGCCAAAGGCAGAGCACGCACTTATTCTTTGCCTGGGTTGTGCTATGTTTTGTAGCATAGAATCTTGTGACTCTTGAACATCCCAAGCAAGTAGTTTAGGAACATCAGAATGTTTTTGCTCTGATTATTGAGCTTACTTAAAAGAAGTCTTATGTTACCAAGATTAAATGAGAGCTATTCCATAATAGAAGTAAGGATTTACTAGGGGAGTGTGAGGGAAACAAAGCACAATATGCATAGCTCTAGGATCAGTGTGATCTGTGAGTGATCCATCCTTAAGGTGCCAGTACTCAAAAGATCTATTCTTTCACTTTCTCTTCTTTCTAGTCTCAATATTAGCTATGGATACCTCATGGCTTTTTTTCATTCTGAAATATATAAACTTTTATTTTCAGTAAAAATCAGTCTTTTCTGTGCCTGAAAGCAATAACAAACTAAAGCTGAGTAGTGTTTTGACTATTGTTCATGAGTTAGTTCAGCTAAAAACATATGTTTTTCTGCTTTGCTTTCTGTATAGACACAAACTCCTGTCATTTTCTTTCTCTTCTGTCCACAAGTTCTCTTATTCTTTTTTATCTTTGCTGCTGAAATCTCAGCCTTTTTTACAGTAGGTTTTCATTTCATCTTTGCTGCTTCAAATCTTCTCACTTCTTACACATCCAAAATGTTGACAGCATTATCAGCTGCGTTGCTGTGATCACAGTTCTCTCCTTCCTAAATTATTGAGCAGATTTTCTTTCACATACAGTTCAAGTTTATGCTTTATATATGTATTCTAAGGCATTCCCTGGCTAATCCTCCCCTCACTTCTCCCCCTGTTCCAAGTGCTTGAAATATACTGGTTTCCATTAACTTTGCTAAGCACATCTATCCTTCCCTTTGGAAGCACTTTTAATAATCTTTGGCAAAGCCCATGAGTACAGGCAATCCTTGGAGAGCCTGATGTAGATTTCACTCTGGTTCCCTTCAGCACATGATGACAGAAGCATGATGACTTCTGTCCTCTCTCCACGGTAGGTACCTTCAGGGCAGTGGAGCTTATGGGACTGTGAGACCTGGGCCATATGTCTGTGTTCCTTTGAACTTCTAATGTCACAGTCGGCCTTAATTTCAGTCTTAAGGTTGCTTTTGTAACATATGTGTTACTAATGACTGTGTTCGTTTGGGAAACTGAATAAAGTTCCTAGATTTGTGTTTCAGCTTTATGTTTCTGGTGTGCTCTTTTTTTTTTTTTTTTCGTTGTGTTTCATTTTAAAATATCATTTGATGTCTTAGTCAGTGTTAGCACTGAGTTGTCCTTTTCAAATCACTGGGTGGCTTCTGTACAATTAATAACTTCTTACGCAATTCTGAGCTAGAACTGTAGCACCCTGAATGTCAGTTCAGAACATACACTAGTTGTTGTGTCCATCAGCAGCAGTATTTCTGTTTCTCTTAAGACCACCAGCCGATGCACTTGTAAATAGCAATGATACTTTGTCTTGACATTTTAGTGAACAGACAAAATCTTCATTTTTAGTTCAAAAAGACAAAAAATTATTGAAATCCCATTTGACTTATGCATTTGTGTTTAGACCTTCACTTTGCTTTCCCTGATACAAGGAACATAGCCTTTAGAGATCTAATATAAGGATGCATCAGCCAACTGCTGGAGTGATGTTTTAATGTAGAAATTAGATAAAATGTTACCCTGAGTGAATCTCAGCATTTAGAAAGCATAATTTCATTTTTATGTACTTAGGATGATGTATTTACATATTCAGTAGGAGGACAAAGTAGATTCTATGTCATTTCTCAGTTACGTGTATGAAGTGTTCTAACTTGGAAGAAGATACATTGTAATAACCAGAAGCACAACTAAAGTTTTTCTTAATGTTACTATTCTAATGCTTCCTGAACTTCCTCAGGAATGTTTGGACTTTTTTCATAATAGACAGATTATCCTTTGGGGAGTAAAATGTCCTTCTTAAAATTGCTAATTGATATTAAAAACTTTCTGATTCCATTAAGTACAGAAAAACTGTGCAGAGGTTGGGATCTCAATTATGTCTATCTTGCAGCAATATTTTTCATGTAAGTGTTAGAGATTCCATTTGTTAATAGCATTTTTATTAAGAACAGTAATCTTATAGGCAATGTATTTGACAGTTTGTTTACAAAATGTACTTGAATATCTGCAGCATCCCTGATGCAGGAATTCAAATACTTTTCCTATTATGTATTCTTATCTAAGCATATCCTTCAGGTATGGTGCCATCAAGTTTAAAACCAGAATATTATGCACTCGAGTATGTGTACAAAGGTACATAGCTGACAAGACAACGTACATATAGGTGTTCCTAATTTTAATGGTGCCTTTGAGCATTTCCACTGTCCATCAGATTGAAGGGGCATCATTTTAATATAATCTTCTGTATGTTATTGCATTCTTTCCAATCCATTTCACAAGGAAATTGTCCATTGTTAGAAAGATACTGTTTGCATGGTTTGGTGAATAACTGTCACACTGTTAACCCTCAAATATTATGCACACAATTGACATACACGAAAAGAAGCAAGTCAAGATGTTTTCACTTATTTTGCTGTCTAGAGAATAAATGTTAAATAATGTACTCTTAATTTGACTGACAAGAGACCATGAAAATGATACTTTTATAATACAGAAAAATTTTGAGGATGTCATTACTCCCAGACTGAAACACTGACCTATATGCCAACTTTCAGTAAAGAAGAAAAGAATATTCAGATCTGCTGGGTGAAATAGTAATCAACATCCAAGAAGATCAATCTTTGCCTTGGTAAACCGTCATTTCCCTCCTGAACTTGTGTGATATAAATTAATTAAAAATTGAAACACTGAAAAATAAATTTCGTACTGGAAATATATTCAATATATTGAAAATAGTAGCTATTATTTTCCAGATTCTCAATCTTTAAAGTGTATGTAAGTACCCTTTGTCTTCAGATTGAAGCCATATAAATCCCAACTATTGAAAGAATTGAGTGAATTGTTATTTTGCATGAAATAAAATATCTAAAGTTGTTAGAGAAGCATTGCTGAAGTGAGACGCATTGTTGAAACTAGAACATGTGTAAGAATGAAATACTTTCTTCCTCAGTGATTTGCAAGAATTTAATCCCTTAGTAAAGTGGAAACTGAATTTTTATTCTTGGTTTTCCAGTTTATTGGCATTCATTGTTCACAGATTACCTATATTTCTATTTCAGAGGGCTAAATCTGCCGCTTCATCTTCATGGTTCCATAGGAAGCTTGTGGCTTATTCTCCTTCACTGATAAATGTGGTTCTACTATTTAAAACTATTTTTCTGTCTTTCCATCCCTGACAACGTGGCCTTCCTACAAGCACCTAATTTTCATTGACTTTAGCAAGTGTTTGGGATCTGCTCTGGTAACTGGAGTTCTCTTTCAAATCTGTGTGGGGGAAATACTTCTCCTCTGTCCTACTCCTGTAGGCAGTGAATAGTGTTGGCTCCCTTGTGTTAACCCAGGTTGTTATCTTATGTTATTTCTCCACTTTGAAGTTAGAATAGGGGGTAGGAGAAAAGATGGAGAGAAAAAACAGGTCTTGAAATGAAGAAGCAGTCTCACAGGAGTGCGTAACGAGTGTTTATTCTACCCATTAACTGCACTGTAAATTACTTTCTCAAACTGCTTTCAGTAGACTGCTTTTTCAAGGGCTTCCGAGAACCAGTATTTCTTTTCAAAATTGTTGAAGAAAACTGATGATTTTCTTTTCACAAAGTGAGTTTGATTTCCAACTGCAAAGCCACATTATATATAAGATGAAGCAGTTTCCTAACCACGATTACGTGATTGTGAATGCCAATGTATTGTTTGGCTAGGGATGTACCTCAATATGTTTTATGCTTATATAAAGTTTCACAACAAATTCTAGAGCAATGGATTTCCTTTAAAATGTTTGAAGTTTTTTCTGTGCACATGAATCCATGAATGGAGGGCTAACAAGAAAAAAGTAAAATATTCTGCGTTATTTTCTTGTTTAAATAAAATGTAAGCATATGCTATTAGTTAGGCTTCTGTTCTGCTGAAGTACCAAACTTTTACCATAATTTGAAATGCCTGCCCTAGAGCTCATGACAAGCCTTATTCCAATTAGTCTCATTTTTGATACCTATCAAAGCAATTGAGTGTTTTCTTTCTAGATTTTGTTTTCAGAACTCATATTGAGGGAAGTCATTCTTTTATTTCAGAAATTCATAACAAATTCATAACAGTTTGTTTTAATATTTTGAAATAGGAATAAAGAAAGATATGAGATATTAAATGTGCGCCAAACCCCATCTTTTTTGCTAGCATGCCTTTGATTTGAATAGTTCTGTTCAGTCTAAGTTATTTGTACTTTTCCAACAAGAACTAATTTAAACATTCACATTCCTATATCTCAGTTAAATATTTGTTTAAGTTTTTAAAGCTGCTTCTGTTGATTAGTGAGCTGTACCTGTTATGAGAGAACAAAGAACCTGAAAAGGCAGCAAATTAAGGTCACAGGTCAGTGTTCAGGCAAAATAGAGCTGGGCTACCAAATGATTTCCCATTATTAAGCCTATAAATCAGAGAGATGTTGATAGATGCAAGCACTGGGGCAGTGTGTCAGCCTCATGAAAAAATTGTTTAACAGATTTAGGTGATCAATGTTGTCAGAATCTTGCATGTGAAAAATAAGATGACAAATTAAGCTGTAAGACCATGACACTAGAGATTATTATTAGCCCCTTCCCCCCACCAGTGGCACCATCATTTTACATCTAGCCTAAAAGGAAAAGCACAACAAATAAATAAATAAAGTTATGTGTCTATCCATTTGTGCCCCTCGGAAAGCCCACAAGTGAGGCAGAAGGCTAATGGATTTTCAAAGCAAATGCAACCTGCTGCATAAGCCCTGATTGAAGAGCTCTGAAGGGGAAGAAAATAGATAAAGGGGTTATTGAATTATAAATGGCCTCTATGACAGTGGTCTAATTAGAGCTAAAGAGGTATCACTTTTTACTAATGGCATGATGAAAACAAACATAACCCATCACAATTCATCGTGCAAGAAATTCTGTTAAAATGGAGTAACATTTTGTGACAAAAGGCATTATACTATATTTACTTTTTAGGAATTTCATAGTTCTGTATATTGTAAAACATAATAGGAGCAAAATCTGCCACACATTTTTTCTGAATGACACAAGCAGAGTAATCCAGTAACTGCTATTGAAGGCTTGGGCGTTCTTGTTTCCTCAGTATGAAGACATTAAAACTGATGAAAAAAAAATCATCTCTATTAAACAAAGTATCTTTGCAGTCAACGTGTCTGCTATTAGGATTCAGTGAAAGCTGAGTGTTGTCGTTTAGTCTGATTTGGTGTTTTCTTTGCTGTTTGTTTCTTTCTTTTCAAGACAAAGGTATTTAATGAGAGATGCTTCTTAGAAACTTGCAGAATAGAGCCCAAGAGACTCTTAATGTGATCTTCACTGGAATCTTCTTGCTGCTGGGAAGCAGTGCCCCCAAGCCGGCTAGCCCTGGTTGCCTGCACTCACTGTGGCCATAGGGAGGTGGAAGGGACTCAGCAAAGGATTCCAGCTGAGGGATTTGGCCATCTTCCATCTGGGTCAAACACAAGGTTTTTCCTCATTTACATGATGCGATATGTAAGATAGGCCATTGCCTTTACTCCAAAGAGTCAGCAAGCACCAAAAAAGCCAATGCGCATCTTGAGGAACAAATTATCAAGTATTAAGCTAATCTGCATGGTCTTAATTATCGTCAGGCCGCAAAAGTACTGACTTTATCTTCGTCTGCTAGCCTTTCCCATAACAAGAAGTATTCATGCTTACATTAAAGATTTTTTTCAATACCTGAAATACACATTATTTGTGTTACTTGTCTTGCAGTTGGACAGTGCTGTGCATCTAGGTTCTCTGTAGACAAGCTCACACAGAGAAAAAGAAATTGTTCTCTGTGAGGCACATAAATTCCCTGTTTCTTTATATGTGTCAGGTTTATATTTATTTATTTATTTTTAGTCTTATCTATTATGTGTTGCTGACTGGAGTCTCTGTATAGAAGCCTGTCGAGAATAGAAGATTTCATACCACTTCTCCTCTCAAAGTGAAAGAATATTGTTGAGTGCAAAATATATACTAAAAGATTTTTTTTTTCATAAATTTTCCATCAGGTCTTTGACTGATTCAGTTCTTAATGAGTAGAGCATGATAAACAATAACTGGTAACAATTTTTGGAAAGTGAGTAGAAAGCTCCAAGTCAACTCAAATATTTTTAGCAGGAAATACAAATAAAGAAGGAAAACCAATAGAATTGATGAGGTTTGCTGAATTTTCTTATTTCTGCTGCATTTGAGAGAAAAACAAGACTGACACTGATTTTCAATGTCAGGCCTTAAGTTATGTCGGGACCTTAAGGCCCCTGACTGAAAAATGATCCTGGAGTGGAACAAAGTATTCTGACAGTTTTAAGGGAACCGATATTTGTGGCTGTAGACACAAATTTCTTTTGTAGAGAGAGCTGGCTTTGCTAGTTTCTCTTGTTTTTGCAAAGATGCTCTCAGCATCTGGGACACAAATGGCAGATCTGCATGCATTATTCAAGCAAATGCTGTGGTGAAGGTGCTGATGCAGTCTACAGAACACTTCTGGTCCAGCAATGCACAAGCTGCTCCATCACACAGAGGTCACTCAACTATTCTTTGTGTATCCTGGATGATGTTTTAGGGCTGTTTTAGACAGTTCTATCTTTTCCTTTATTAAAAAATGGAGGCAATAAGAAGGAATAGAAAGTAATAATTTATTAATATCATACAGGCTCATAAAATATTACTTCCTTTGCGATCCTGTAGTAATGTATGAGCAACATAGATCATTTTACAGTAGCATTATTTCAAGAATATCTTTGTGTTGCAGGAAACTGCATAAATACTCCTTAACAGTGCCATTTCCTACACTGGTGCAATAACCATTTATTTTTGTGAATACCAGAGTTATAGTGTTAGAGTCTACTATTTTTAGCCCCAGTGTTCTCTGCATAGTTTGCTTTCATATTTGTGTTAATGTGCAGATCTTCTTTTATCAACTTTTACTTTTGATGCATGGAGGGAATTGAGATGAGACAACTGAATACACTAGAGATTAAGATATTGAATATGAAGTATATTGTCATCTTATCAGAGAGACCTTAGCAGTTTTTCGATACTCATTGTACACAATAAGCTATTAAAATTTGCCTTAAATTTGCCTTCAAATTTGGATTGAAAAAGAAAAATGCAAATCCTTTTTTATTGTGTGTATAACAAACTGACAGAAGACTACATGGTTATATAATTTAAGGCTACTGTTCTTCACTTGATGAGTGTTGTTAATGAATCAACTCTTTTGAGGTTCTCTTCTCAAATATAACTTAGGGTGCTATATACTTTTATTCAAAACAGTGTGAGTACAATGGCAGTTTATTAAAATACTGTTAACTCACTCAGTACAATCATGAGGCTAATTAATTATAACAAGTTCACTTCTGGGATTAGCTCCGTATTCTTCAGGCTGTTCTCTCACCGGATCCTTGAGGATTTTCCATCTGTGTGGGAAACCAAGAGGTACCCCATGTGACACAGTTCTCTGCACTTAGATCTGTAATTCCCTGTCAAAGAGGTGCAAATTACATTCAGATCTCGATTGACTCCAAGATTTAGAGAAAAAAGTCCTGATCCAAAATTTTGTCATAATACTATGGATTTATTTTTTCTCTTAATAGTGTAGCTTATACCAGTAAATTAAACATGACTGCAAACATGATGGTCCCATTCCAGAGGCTAACTGGTTAGAAGCAGCCTGCATCACTCCTATTTACCTGTCTCAAACTCCCATGAGAGACTGGCTCATGAAAACTGCCTATTGAGCTGTATCATCCATGTTAATTCTGAATTTGTATGCAAGAGCAGTTGGAGAATACTGCCTGGCATGAGCCAGAATCATACCAGGAATGCTATAATAGTAAAGAATATAAACAGTTGTGTCCCAGATGCTGAGAGCTTCAGAAGGTACTGTTTAATTTCTTGCTAGCCTGTGAGTGTGATCTCAGAAGAAATGGCCACTTAACATACTTTTAATCTGATCATTACTGCAGCAGTTTATTGACGTATTAATGACACATAATTTACCAGCCATCAGGGAAAATACATTAATTGTCGATTTCAGCAATACAACCAAAGGCCCGCAGTGTTAGACATTTACACAATGTTAATCGACACCTCCAAATTTCTAGACACCGCTTCTATAGCTAGTCTTCAATTGGCCTAGTTATAGCCACATCAAGCTATGGGCTCCACTGGCTATATGCACTCTAAGGAACTTTGACAGCTTCAGCTTTGTGCCAGAGCATTCTTGCTGCTTCTGGCAATCCAGTAATGCACAACTAGTGAGAAAGCACAGTCACAGTTTGCATATGTACACCCAAGGTGTGAGTCCTACTGTCCTACTCTACTGTCTTTCAGTGGTCAGATCCGAGCTGGAGTGCAGGGGCTGCTCATTGCATGAAGAGCCCAATGGGGAGTCTGTGAAATCTGTCCATAGGAGAGGTCCCCATGGTAATGGGTTGTTGTAGTTTAACCCATTAAACAGCTAAACGCCATACAGCCTTTCACTCACCCCATGCCTCACAGTGGAGTATAAGAGAGAGTCAGAAGAAAAAGTAGAATTCTTAGTTTGATAGCATATACATCTGTACTTTAGACATACTGGTAGTATTTGTTTCTTAATCTTTAAAGTTTTAGAAGGCCAAGACTGAGTCAATAATTTTATATGTATATATATAATCAGGAGAGTGTTTATAATTGGAATGGCAAACTCAATCTAACATTATTATAGTGTTAGAAAGAAAAAGAAGATTCATTCAGCTAATTTGGGATCCCAGAATTCTAGAAGATCATAGAATCATAGAATCATAGAATTACTCAGGTTAGAAGGGACCTCAAGGATCATCAAGTCCAACCACAGCCTAACCATAGTACCCTAACTCTAACAACACTCTGCTAAATCATATCTCCGAGCACCACATCCAAATGGCTCTTAAACACATCCAGGGACGGTGACTCAACCACCTCCCTGGGAAGTCTGTTCCAATGTTTAACCACCCTTTCTGTAAAGAAGTGTTTCCTAACGTCCAACCTAAACTTACCTTGGCGCAACTTGAGGCCATTTCCCCTCATCTTGTCACCTGTCACCAGTGAGAAGACACCTTCCCTGCTCTGACTGTAAGCACCTTTCAGGTACTGGAAGAGAGTAATAAGGTCTCCCCTCAGCCGCCTCTTCCCCAGACTAAACAACCCCAGCTCCCTCAGCCTCTCCTCATAGGTTTGATTTTCCAAGCCCTTCACTCGCCTCGTTGCTTTTCTCTGGACCTGCCCAGTACCTCCACGTCCTTTTTGGTGCCCAAAACTGAACACTATACTCAAGGTGAGGCCTCACCAATGCTGAGTACAGGTGCAGGATGACTTCCCTAGTCCTGCTCACCACACCATTTCTGATACAAGCCAGGATGCCATTGGTCTTCTTGGCCACCAGGGCACACTGCTGGCTCACGGTCAGCCGACTGTCCATCAGAACACCAAGGTCCCTTTCCATCAGGCAGCTTTCCAGTCATACCTCCCCAAGCCCGTAGGGTTGCCTGGGGTTGTTGTGACCAAAATGCAGGACCCGACACTTGGCCCTATTGAAACTTATGCCATTAACCTTGGCCCATCGATCCAATCTGTCCAGGTCCCTCTGCAGTGCCCTTCTCCCCTCAGGCAGATCAACGCTCCCTCCCAGCTTGGTGTCGTCTGCAAACTTACTGAGGGTGCACTCAATCCCCTCATCAAGATCATCAATGAAGATGTTAAACAGAAGCGGCCCCAGTACTGAGCCTTGGGGGACACCGCTCGTGACCGGCTGCCATCTAGATTCAACTCCACTGACCACGACTCGTTGGGCCCAGCTATCCAGCCAGTGCTTCACCCAGCGGAGCATACACCCATCCAGACCATGGGCAGCCAGCTTCTCCATGAGAATGTTATGGGGGACAGTGTCAAAGGCCTTACAAAGTCCAGGTAGACCACACTGACAGCCTGACCCTCATCCACTAAGCGGGTCACTTTGTCATAGAATGAAATCAGGTTTGTCAGACAGGATCTACCATTCGTAAACCCATGCTGACTGGGCCTGATCCCCTGGTCGACCTTTAATTGGTCCATGATGGTTCCCGAGATTATTCATTCCATGACCTTCCCGG
Source organism: Chrysolophus pictus (assembly GCA_037305975.1). Classification (NCBI taxonomy): domain Eukaryota; kingdom Metazoa; phylum Chordata; class Aves; order Galliformes; family Phasianidae; genus Chrysolophus; species Chrysolophus pictus. Next base: position 98,222,180 of record CM074576.1, read on the forward strand.
ACACTGAGGTGAGACTGATAGGCCTGTAGCTACCAGGATCACCTTTCCAGCCGTTTTTGAAGATGGGCGTCTATTACCTATGGAATGTTTTCCTCTATTCCTGTTTCTAAACAATAATAAAGTGTGCCACATTTTTATGAATATTTTAAGCTCTGATCAAAGCATATGTATAACAAATAGTAAGTAGAGTTCACTATAGTAAATTGTGTGACTTCCTTTCAGATTATCCCATAACCTCCATGCAGTGTTTCTTACTTTGAGTACTAATTATCTCACAACATAACTGAGCCATGAATTATCCATAATTATCTATTTTCTGTGGTAAAACAAAACTATGTAATTATGCTCTCTTCAGTGACTTGAATTTATACGTAGTATGAACAGAATTTTGATCAATGTATGCCCTGCTAATAGTGAAAGCAGGCTTTTTCTTGTAGCCCTGCATTTCTTCATAAAAATATAGCTTGATTTCAAGGGAGCCAGAAATGTACTCTAGAGAAGTTCTTTCTAGATGTGAGTGGTGGAGGTGTAGTCTAAGTGTGTTTTTAATCGTTCTGATCTCTGCCACTTAAGCTAGAATCCAGTTAAAGATGCATGGTTATAGTGCAGTACAGTACTGCTATTCCTCACATGCTTTGGTTTTGGGGGATAGGATGTTTTTGCACTGCAACAGGTGTGCAAAATCTAGAACAGTTCCAAGAGGAAGTCACTTTGGAATGTGCTTAGAAGTTATCTATCTCTACAATTGAGTCTCAAGTTCCACTTTGCTTTAATTAAATCATAAGGTAACTGTAAACAATTCAAATAGATTGTTCCTTGGAGTAGAACAGGTCAAAATCTTTGGGTAATATGATCCTAAAACTTAGATCCTGAGGTCTAGAATCTCGTTTTACGGAGACCAAGAAATACAGTACAGGAAAAGCTGAAAAACAAAACAAAACAAAAAAAACCTAACAGGGTGAAAAGTTTTGAATCATGTAATTTTCTGGTTTATATCTCTCTTACGTGTTCCATGATAGAGCACCTACACGAAGTCTTTCTAGAAGTGACGTATCACAAAAAGGTCAGATATCATGCAAGTCTTCTGCTGAGGCATCTGTCAAGTCATGTTTGCCATCAAAACAAGGTAACGTCCTGAAAGAACACAGTATGTCTTGCAACAGTCTGTAGCATATGGCACTGGAAATGCATGTCAGTAAAGTAAAAATCATGCCACATACCTGCTTTTCAACTGTAAGATGTTACTTGTCATAAAATGCTGCAGTTGTTTAATTTTTCATAAACAGTGTACACGTTTGCATGTATTACTTCATGTACTGGATTTAAAACAAAGAAAAGAAAGTCTCTTTGTTCAGTATAGAAATCTAAAATGTCTGAATGTAATGTGTAAATACATCATTATAAAAAATATGAGGACGATTCTCATTTATACAAAGACCCACTTCTGTTGCCTGAGCAGCGCAAATCATTCACTTGAAGTATAAATGAGAATCAGGCCCAAATTCTGGAGTTTAATCCTATATAATTAGGAGTCTTATTTTGAAAATCCTTTGTGAAAATCTCAAAGAAATGAGTACACTTGATTGTAAGGAATAGGAAACATTGAGAGTAAGTTTATATCTAGAACTAAATAATTGAGGCATGATTTCAAACTCATGTGATGTCCTTGAATAGTAATATTTGCAGTGAGAAATGTACATGATGAAATGCATTTTAAAATGTGCAAGTATTCCATGATGATAGTAGCACTGAAAATACAAAAGGCTCAACTTCCTCTCCCATGGTTCAGTACAAAAGGACTTGCGGCGTGCCAGCAAAATTAAGGCTCAAGTGCCTTCATCCTTAAACAGTTTTAAATAGATCCAGACAGAATGAAGTTACCTTAGTTTCGTATGTTACCTCCCCACAGCAGAAGAGTTATGTGGACTGTTTTATAGGTCACTACATACCAAATTTGGTTTTAGGGATGTGTTCACTCGTGGCATGTGTTGCATGCTTCACAGCCTCGCTGCTGAGAGCCAGAGAGAGTCTTAAGGTTAAAGCCTGTTTATGAGAACAGTAAAGATCACTGGATTAATAAAAACCAAATTTGCTTAGGCCTTGGGTTGGCTCTTGAAAGTGATGTCTAGGTATAATTTCTAGCGAACATGTCCAATAAGTGCCATGATTTGGGAAGATATCGGCTTTTAATTGCCCCACATTATTTACTCATGTCAATACTTCAAATAGTTACTATTTTAAAAAAGATTTTACACTAGATGGACCATTCATTCTTGTCATTTTATTCCCCCCCCCCCCCCCCCTTTTTTTCCCATTTAGGAAAGGAATAATGTGATAGCTACAGAGAAATAAGGCCATAAAGCTGCAAACTGCTCTTCTTTTTGCTTTTAACTAGTTCTTTGGTATTCAGAATTATATTCATATTATTGCAATGTATTGTAGCCTATGAAGAAAGAGATCTGTGTTTGCTAGAAATCAGAACGTTCTGACTTTTATATTTTACTCACTTTTAAAGTACAAAAAGTACATTTACGTACATTATACATATCAGAAAACATACAGTGTGATGAAGATTATGATACTCATCAGTATTTGACAGAAGAAACTGGAGGTATTGTGACTAAGTCCCTGTCTAGGTCTAAGGCTAGTGTAGTCCATGGAAATACTAAGGATTAAATGTTAAGTCTACAAAGTTTCTGAAATGTGCAGCACAGTAAGAGTACGTGTCAGAAATATTATCATCTCTTTTGCAAGCATGGCAGTATGTCAAATCTGTGAACGTGGAAAATCTTTCCTGTTCTTACGATCTGCTTAAAAAATTAGCAAATCTTCCAGCCTCAAATCCCTGCAAGTAAATTGAGAAAAATTGTTGTAAGATATTATGGCTAATGCAGGAAAAAAGATAGTTTCACTTAGTAATTTTAGTCTCTTTATTAAATGCAGGTTTCTTCTTAAGAGGATTTCATTTGGCTGGTCCTTCAGAATGGCAAAAACATGTGAAATGAACTGCTGAAAACATTAAAAATCCCAATGAATTATGAATGTAGTGAGAAATCCATAAACCTATTTACTTGGATAAACGTAGACAGCGTATTTATTTTTGAGTCCTAACTTCTTTAGTATTTATGCTGAAAATTCATACACTCAAAACTACACTTTGGTTCAAGTTCCTTTTGGAGTTCGGAAGGCTCTCAGTTCACATAGCAACTTGTCTTTGTGCCTTAGCCTTATAAGCAGAACTTTCCTACCTTTCCCAATTTCATTAAAGTTTACGTCCTAAAGCCATGCATTCTCAATCATTTGGATTGATTTTTCTATCATTTCTAAGGCTTTATTGTCTTTTAAGCTTTTAAGATTTCTCTAACTGTAAAATTTGCAGAATTTGAGGAATTTTACTCAGGATTCATTAAGGATTTGAGTTATAAGTTATTGCTTAAACTGATACATGTGTGAGACATACTTGTCTGACCCCACTTCACTTTTCCCTTTCGGCATGCCACTGGCATCTGATGTGTTCTCTCTCTCCTCATGTGATTCTCCAGTGCCAGATGCCAGCGCTGCCTAGCACAGATCATCAGTGTCTGGCATGAAGACAGACTTGGGCACCTTCAGGCTATGCAGTGTTTCAGTCAGGATATAGTTCATTGAAGGCTTCTCATTCAGAGGAAACTGTTGGAAGAAGCAGTTCCAGGCAAAGAAGCACAGCCATCTTTTGCACAGGCAGGGTGCAGGTAACAACCTACCAAGGGAGAGACTTGTGTCCATCATATGACTGAACACTTTTATGTTGGACACCAATCTCTAGATGATGGCCAGGACCAGCATTTTCATAATCATAGAACCACAGAATTGTTTGAATTGGAAGGGGCCCTTAAAGGTGAACTAGTCTAATTCCCCTGCAATAGACAGGGACACCTTCAGCTAGATAAGGTTGCTTAGAGCTCCATCCAGCCTGACCTTGGATGTCTCCATGAATGGGGCATCCAACTGTGGAGAACTGGTTCCAGTGCCTCACCACCCTTACTGCAAAGAACTTTTTTATATCGAATCTACATCTTTCCTCTTTCAGTTTGAAACCATTTCCCCTTGCCCTATCACTACAGACCCTGCTAAAGAGTCTGTCTCCTTCTTTCTTAGAACCATAGAATAGAATCATAGAGTTGGAACCTTTGAAGGCCATCTAGTCCAACTCCCCTCCAATGAACAGGGACACCATATCTAGATCAGGTTGTCCAGGTTCTTATCCATCCTCACCTTGAAAGTCTCCAGGGATGAGGCATCAGCCACATTACTGGGCAACATTAGAACACCTTTCATGCCCCATTTCCTAGGCTCAACTTTAATTCTTAGTGCTTTACCTGTACACAGTGGTGCAGGAGGAACGAAGGAGTGGTTGTGACCCTTACAGAGTAGTTTCTCTCTGCCACTTGCCCTTTCCCCCAACTCTGGCTTGGTGCACGTCCTTCTACTCTAAGCTAGGTATTCCGTGTTGTTACTCAATCTGTGCAGTGTTTTCCTACACAGTGATATGAGCAGAAAACTGCTATATCTCCCTCTCCCAGCCATTTTCTATCAGGTAATCTGTGACCACCAAATCTCAGATAATGCTTCTTCATTGGAGCTGACTCTGTTTCTTTTTGTTTCTTTTTTTCCCCTCATAATTCCTCCATGATAGGAAGAGAGAATGTATCTTCTCATAGAGAAATGCAATGATACCAAATAAAATTAGTGCCTAATAACTTAAATTTTGAATATTTTCTATGAGACTGAAGATATGTCTGTTACATTCACAAATACTTCAGCACTACATCATGAGGCTAAGAAGATGAAAACTAAATTCTATCATAAGCAAGGAATTTTTAATGGGATCTTAAAACTCCCTGAATTGTTTATAATTTTTTTTTTTCAAAATTTAGCATTCAAAACCTACAGAATTACTTGGTCCATTAGGACAATAAAAAAACCTAAGCATTTACTTTTCATTGGTTTATAATCCTGAGACTGCAGATGCCAAAAATAGTTCTGTTATGTTGAATAAGGTTTCAAAAAATCAGATCTACACCAGAACAAATTCAGTGCAAGCAGGCTTTTCTGTTGAATTAATTTTCCATGGATATTAATCTCACCTAAATCACCTGTCACCTGAAGCCACAAGGTCCATACTAAAACCTCTTCATCTCATCTCTTCATCTCTCCTCTTCAAAACTCATCTGTGAGCCACCAGGCGTACAAGCGCCTTATTAGCAGTGAAAAAGGAATGCTCCTGATGTTGTCTCTCAGTGCTTCCAACCCCACACTGTCCAAGTGGACAGTAGCTATTTGCCTTGCTTCCTCAGCAGCTGGATTTTCTCTTTTCTTCAGGATTATACAGAATTGCTGCCTGTCTATTAATGTGGCTCTAGCTTGGCAATGGCACTGAAACTGCTCATGACCCCCATACTGTTCAAGGACAAAAGATCTGTCCTGGAAAGAATTGACATATTTTGGGGAAACTATTTGCCTTCTTTCCCTTCCTCCCTAAAAGGTTTTCTTTTGTACTTAGAAAATAAAAATTATTATAGAAGTTTTACAGCAATGTCCTTCTTTCAATTTTAAATTTCTGACCAAAATTTAGTATTTTCTGTCAAAGAATCTGTAAGTATTTTCACCTTCATACTCATTGAAATATTCTCTTTGTTTAAGAGGCAAGCAAGCTTAAAACTGTAGAATTATAGAATGGCTTTTGTTGGAAAGGACCTCAAAGCCCATCCAGTCTCAACTCCATGCAATAGGGTGGTCTGCCCCCCACCAACCTGGCCTCAGGCTGCCCAGGGCCCCATCCAACCTGGCCTTAAGTGCCTCCAGGGATGGGGCACCACAGCTTCTCTGGGATGCTGTGCCACTGTCTCAGTGCCCTCTATCTAACCTAAATCTTCCCTCTTTTAGTTTAAAACCATTCATCACTATCTGTCCATATAAAAAAAATGATCTCCCTCCTGATTTTAAACTCCCTTTAAACTGTGGAAGGCTGCAATGAAGCCTCCCTGGAGCCTTCTCTTTTCTAGGCTGAACAAGTGCAAGGGACTGTACTTCTTAGTTTGATCTTTTTTTGTTGTTGTTTTTTGTTTTTGTGAGCAAGATAATTTTATCTCCATCTTCTTTTTCCTCCTTTTCTTGACCTATTTGCTTGTGACACATTGTTACCACTTCTTTCACCTATTCTAAGCATTTCTGTATGTGTCTACAGACAGAACAGTGTGATAACAGTGTGTGGATTTCACTAAGGAAAGAATAATCTTGGCAAATAGAATGATTTCACTGTCTCACCTCAACACAAAGAACTGATTAGTACTGAGCAGTCAGTCACAGTGACAAGGAATATTGGACAAGCGTGGGAATAGAAGGAATTGAGATAGTGTCTCCTCACACTGAGTCAGGAACAGACATCTTGCTATTAAACACCTTAAGTTGCATTCCAGCTGGAATTCTACTGTTGAGAGAGCCAAATGTAAGAACACTGTGCAGATCAATGCAAGTTTATTGGAAACTATAGGGATCTGGATCCTATTGAAACATGCACACAACAATGGATTTGAACTTTATATATTTTCAAAACAAAATGTTTCAAGAAGATGAACAGAATTTTAAAACAAAAAGAGTGATTAAGAAGTCTGTGAATCTGCATGAAGATACATTTCTGATTGTATAATTTCTAGCTTTAGATTTGATTTAAAAAAGCTTTAGGTAGTTTAATACCTTCCACTATCTGTTTTCCAGACAACGAATTGCTCTGGCTGGTTCTGCTGCACCTATTAAGTCACCAGACCTCATGCTCTGGACGTAGCAAGCACTCATTCATTTCTGAAATGCTCATTTATTAATGCATTTAGATTTGGGGAAGAATTTTGTCATTTTGTCTCTTTTAACACTTCTTTCTCTTGAAAAAGACAGATCTTTTTTAGTCAGGCCTACTCTGAAATACTGTTCCATGTGACAATGATCACTGAAGAATTTCTGTCTTATTTTATTACACTCAAGAGCAATGACTGTGAGAGATACAAGGGAGTTTTTCTAAGGGAGACCTAATATACTATGCAAAATACTTTGATTAGGTATTCTGTAGAAAGGCATTTTTAGGACATTGCACATTGTACTGCTAAGGGGCCAAGGGAATGATATAATCATCATTCAAGCTTTTGATAGTTTAGTCAGTGTAAGAAAAATATCTGTAAACATGCTATCAAATTTACAGTTCATTGAAAGTGACAGAAAGATAAAGAATGGCTAAAAATGATTGAGTAGAATATGGAACATTGCAAGAATGTATAACATTTAATCTTGTATACACAAATGCATGTAACATTTCTACACGGTTAATGATCCAGTGCTTAAGCTTGACTGATAATGTATCATTGCTAGGCACATCTATGAATGTTGAAGATAGCACTGTCTAATTAGATTTGCAGTGGCTTACTTTTTCATATTGATATTTGTGATGAAATTCTTTTCTACTTCTTTCTCTTCTTTTTTAAACTGCAGTTTTCTTGATATCGTATTCCTCTAAATTTTTATGGCTGTAGTATAAAACATTCTGATTATTGATCCTTCCATATAGTTTAATAAATTTATTGTATTTCTCTTCCTTTCTTCCTTTTTATACCTCCCCCCCAATGAAAAAAAAAAAAAAAAAAAAAAAAAGAAAGAAAGAAAGAAAGAAAAAAAAAAAAGACATGAAGTTAAAGTTAAAAAATTGTGAAATTAACTTGGAATTTAAAGTCTTTCAAATAACTGGTCCTGTCATTGACAAATCTTTTTCTTCCACTCTGATGCATTTCCATGGTAATTTGGAACAAGTTTCAGAATTTTTGCAATAATAAATACAGTTCTGTTAAAAACATACATTATGCAAGCAATAATGTAAAGCTGTACATGACATCAATTATATTTTGTCATGGTGAAATATTTAGAGCACATTAGATTTTTTTTTTCAGTACAATGAAGAGATACATTCCAGAATCATAAAGGTGGATAGCAAAATGGTTTTTCCTTTGCCTAATGGCTTTAATTGCAGGATACAATAGAACAAGGTTACTCCTTTATATAAAATTTCATTCTATCAACTGTCTATAACCTGTCATAGTATGCCCAGTGCAAAACGGTTATATCATTCCATTCAGTTCCACCTCAACAGACTTGTGACAATATGCCAGCTGATAGTTTTTTTCTCTTTTTCTAGAAATGTAGAGGTCTTGCATACTGTGAGTTTATTAAAATGCTGTCTAAGCTTCATTATGGACCAGTATTATCCATTATCCACTAGCTGTCCATCTATAGACTTATTATCCATCCATCCATCCATCAGTCCATCCATCCTTGACCATAACTATTTGTAATTATTTAGCAGAATTCATACAGTAAACAAAACTGTTGAAATGTAAGAACTGTAGTAGTGCTTTTTGCATGGTCTGGCAGCTATCGTGTTTATTTCTGCCTTGGGTCTGTGCCTATACAGATAAGCTTTACAATGCATATTTTGACCAAAAAAAAAAAAAAGATGCCTTTGGCAAGTCATCATTCCCTACATAGACTACAGACAGCTTTACTTCTTGAACATATGCAATTACTTGTGCCTGATGCATGTACATAAAATATACATAGAAATCTAGCTTAACTCAATAGTGGGCCAAATTACCTGATAGCTGTACTACCTGAAGATGACCTGGAGTAAGAATGAAAAGCAAAAACGCTGTGTTTCAGGAACTAAGGAGGCATCAAAAACCCTATGCTTATTTTAGCTATCCTGAAAATTCCATTTGTGCACGTTTAATGATATTTAATGAACATTTAGCTAGGATCAGTATCACCTCTCCTGAATGTTCCCATAACCAAGATTCAGAGTAGCCTGTTCTTATGCTGTTTTTATCAACTTGAGGCTCTCAGTAACTTCGTAATCTATAGCACATGGTATCATCCGGATTTTTATTTTTCTATATATATATTTTTAATTTTTTGCAGAAATGGACCGGATAATACCCAGAATGGGAGCACACTAAGTTGTCTGCATCCTACCTCTGAAACTGTAAAAAGAAGAAGAAAAACAGATTAACTCTTGGCTGTATGAATAAAAATAACAGTCAATTTTCAGTCCTTGTAATTACCGTTTTTATGTGAGAAGGAGCAGGTCTAGTTAGTAGAGAATGAATTTATTATTGCTTCACCTGGTAAACAAATTTAGTCAGTTAGCTGATTCCATATAACAACAGTGAGCAACAATGCAGTGTTTTCTCTGTGTATCTGGATAGAGAAGTCTATGATCAACTTCAGCAGCACATTTTCTAACTTAAATGTATTGACCTATGATAAGGGAAGTGGCAATGTTGAATTGACCTTCCTTTGTTTCCCCTCACAACACAGAAAAAATGACCACTTTAATTGCTTTCAGATCCATAAGAACTATTCTCTGAATTTTTTAGGTGACATAAATCAATGGTCTCAACTCTGCACAGAACAGTTTTGAAGTTTTGAACATTATAGTATTTTTCACTGATATATTAATAACTCTTTACAATGTTTTTAATGTAGAAGTCTTAATAGATAACTTAGTAAACTAGAGCTCAAATATCCATTTAAAAGAATTTTAGCTAATCACACTTCATCAATAATATACCAATCACTAATAGTCGTTACTTATGTAATATATTTAGAATATGTTTGAGTAACCTTTTTGTGCTTTGTAAATCATTTTTAGATGAAAGCTTTAAGTGTTACTCAATTTTTGGATACTTGGGTCCAGTATAAAATGAAGAAATTCTGTCTGCATTTGCTATACTGAAAGAGCCAAAATCTGGTGTTGACAAAGCAGTGTCTCGATCACATCTATTACTTCAAAAGTGTTCAAGGTTAGGCCACAAAAATAAGAAAATAGTGCAATTAATCTCCAGAAGTGAAAAAACTACTGGATTTATTACCTTGTAAGCACAAAAGACCAATCTTGTATGAAAGCCAATACAAACTAGGTTTCCTTGTGTGCTTTAAGACAACCATTTAAAAGGAGTGTTATTTCTCATTAATAAAGTAATAATTGTTCATATATTATTTAATGTTTATCTGATATTGTTTTTGACAACCAAATGATATCTTGGGTGGATGACCTACGCTTTTTTCTTTTTTGTGCTTGGTGAACAAAATTTTAAATCATTAACTATATTGAAGTCTCTATTAACAGAAATCTGTATTAATATTTTTATGGATTTCATTCAGAATCATACCCCCCTTATAAGGAAAATGGACATAATTCAGGATAAAATCCTAGTTTTGAATGGAGAGAATTCTGTCCGGCCCAGTGATGGTCTATCTGCTGGGTTGTAATTGCTTCTAGAAGCATCACTGAAGTATCATTTGAGAATTCTTAAATTTATTTCTATGATACTTTGAATAGCAGACCTAGCATAAGACTGTCACTCATCAGGAGAAGATGAGAGGTATGCTGATGAAGTGCTTTGTCTGTTTGGAGAAGACCTTAGTCTGAAATTTGTTTGTGCAGAAAAAAAAAAAAAAAAAAGCCTTAAAGATACCGTGAAATTCTTTTGTAGTGTTGGATTCCAGAAAGTCTGAGTGACTTTACAGATGAGCACTCAATACCCCATACACTTATTCTTCTTTTCTCACTGAAGCTTTACCAGAGAAAAAAGGTCTCAGTCCATTATTTTTATTTTCACAAAATTGCAAAGTAAATACAGTCCTTGTGAGATTGATAGTACTGAGAAGTGAAGTCTTCTATTTATCTACAGAACAGCTGTAGATAAATGTGCCAACATTTCAACACAGAAGTATTACTTTAGAAAAGAAATGAATCTTCATGTTCAGCCTGAAATTGGTCAGAGTAATTGAATACTGTGTACAATTTGAGACCATACCTTTTATATTCCAACAGAAACAGCTTCTCCATTAAGGGTATGCTTACAGTTAGCAGTATAACTTCTTTTCTTGCACTACTGTATGGGACTAAGTGTTACCTAGCCTGCAATGTTATGGTGTAATGAACTAGGGCAAATAAAAGAAAGAATATTTTTTTCCCCAGGATACGAGCACCATCCCGATCTGGTAACATAGGTCAGGTGGAGACAATTCTTGTATTATTACATATTTCAGTGAGTTATGGTTAAACAAGGTGCTATATGTTACAGACTTTCAGATGTGCTTTCAAGCAAAGCAAATTGATAACAAAATTTAATTATACTTCAGACACCTCTTTATTCACAAGTGTGCACAAATGAGACCAATTTCTGTGATCTCAGTCTAAGCAGGCTGTAGGCTGAAGTCTCCTTTTTCCGAAAATAAGTCTATCTTCTCCAGCAATTCCTGCAAGTTCTCTTTCATCTTCCCATATGCCACTCCTAACTTCTGTCTCTCTCACTTCCTTGGCATTCTACTATGAATATACCAATAGCACAGGCATTTTCTGAAAGCATAAAGACAGCATAAGCCAGCACCCTGGCTGTCTCCTAAATCTCCTTCAGACTAGGCAGTTCCCCACTCCTTTGGCTGTGCCTGTTCATAGTTGAAATTATCTATGTACAAATAATCTTTCAGAATATATAAACATATATAATCTTTTTTCTTGCATCATTGTTCACCTTATCAGTCAGCATTGCAATCAATCAGATACAACTTAGAGGATAGTTAATTGAAACCCTGGACTGACTGACTGTGAAAAACAAGGCTGGAAGAACTATGGATAAAAAGAGACTCTTAAATTGGGATAAAACCTACAAAAACAGGTGGTATGTCTGTACCCTCATACATCCACAGTGTGCCCAATAATCTGTTTATCTTCCAGTTCAGCATGCATAACTACTAGTGAATCTTCACAGTTCGGCCAGCCCCATATAGAATGGAATAAGCTCCAGGGTCCTGTGCCCTCATCTGCTTTCCCCCCAGAACTGTTGCAGCTGGACTGTGTCTGTGGGTGGGGACTTCCCCCACTCCCTTGCTGCATTTGACTTTATTGATATGAATTTCACCTCTTATGAATGAAACAATTTGCATCATTTGCAATACAGATCAGCTGGCACACTGACCTGTGGGCAGCGCTCTTGAGTGACATGAAAATGCAGTTAGTTGGAGTGATGCCCAGGTGGGCAAATATTATAGAAAGATCTGTGAGTCCCTGCAGATGATTTGCTTTCTGGCTCGTTTCTAAGTCGTTGTTAAATCCAACATCTGTATCACTGCTTCTGAAATATGATGGCACAATAATGAGTTCTAATATAAATAAAGGAGCAAAGTGGCGTAGTCTTGTGTACTAATTATTCCAAATCCTGTGTGTTCTGCACTAGGCCTACTGAACATGCTCTACTCTGAAGACTGATGTTACTAGTTCTATTTAAATATTATCTGTCAATGTTGATTTAGGAAAGGGACATATTTATAAGAAGAGTTACCTAAACATGTCCAAATACATGTTGGCAGTCCTATGGAAACATTACTAAATAAAATAGTAGGCCAGTAATAAGCTATGTGTCAAGAAAGTTTCACAGAATTTATCCTAGATGGATTACAAGTTATGAGGATGATTCCTGACACGTTATATCAGAAACTTAGATTACCAAATTGCAATGGTCGAAACATCTGCACCTTTTCACATGCACAAAAGAAAATCTCTAGCTGTCTGAAGAGGAAAACAGTATAATTGAAAAATAGATTTAAAAAGATGGCAAAGGAAGAACAGCTCTTACAGTTTTGCAGTTTATAAAAGACTCATTTTGAGTTGATAATGATTCTTCAAAGAACGTTTCTTTTGAATACTCAATGTGAATAATGCCAAAAGATACTAAACAGATGCATTGTTTTTCTGTGTTAAATCAAGGCTGAGGCAAAACAATCTCTGCAGGATATTGGAACATATTTTATTATTGTTCGGAATAATAACATGTTTTAGCACTTTCTATCTTCAAAAGGCTTTATATTCAAAATGTTCTGAAAGCTTTAATTAATACTTGTAGCACATCCTCTGTAAAACTTTTCATGCTTTAACTAAGAGGTCACTGTTATGGTTGCCAAGACTGAGAAAAAGAAATATGCATCCAACTTTATTATCTTTTATCATACTTTCCCTGTTGAGTGTTGTTATACTTTGAGGCTGTGATGACTGTTTGGATGAGAAGAATTTCTATCCAGAAACCTCAAACCCATCAAAGCCTTGGTATATGACCATTGTCCTCTTAGGCTGTTCCTAAAAATGTGTAATATTGGAAACATTCAGGTACTTGTGTCTGAGTGGGAACAGTAGGATAAATAGAAACTCTATGAAACTGGAAACTGAAATCTATTTCTGCAGTAATTACCAGCAGTTGCAGACACCTTTCCCCTTCCTTCCATTCCCTTCCCTTCTCCTCCCTTCCCATTTTTTCTTAATGCACATATCTGAAGCTTCTTGAACTAGATTTAAGAATGGTTAACTTCATGAATTCTTCAATTCTTACCTTTAAGTGAGTGCTGGCAAATTTCTAGATACAACATTTCACTGTAGCCACGAAAAGCCTGACTGACCTACCTTCAAGCAACACAGTTGCTTTCATAAAATGGTATTTCTTTTTTTTTTTTTTTTTTTTCATTTTAGAAACAAGGTCTCAGTTTATCCCAATGACTAAGCCTCTGAAAGCTTCAGGGAAGCTTTTCAAAAGGGAGGAAGCTAATAGGGACTTCCCTGTTATTTTGAAAATGGCATTAAGTGCTGAGTGAGGATGTAGTAAAGAAGATACAACACTAGGCAATGCCCAGACGTAAAGAGAGCTTACAAAATGATGTTTGACTGATGGAGTGGGGAGACATTAGGTTTGCTGATGTCCCTGTCAGAATTTCAGCAGTATGCTGAAGTCTTTTGTCACTTCATCTTATGCTTAGTTTGCAAGCTGTTGTAACTTAGAAAGGAGCTGATTGCGCAGAATACTGTAAGAATAAGAGGTTTATAGGTTTGTCTTCTTCCCACATTAATTTAGTCCTCAGTTGCCTGAATATAAGTATGTTTAAGCTTTAAGCCATCTAGTATGTGGAATTAAAAATATATTTTGATGTGTTTTCATTAAATATATTGCTTTACTGCGCTCAGTTATTTCAGTTGGATATCCATGAACTTCTGAAAAAGGTTTACATTGTAACTTTCTTTGTAGTGTACTGTAATTTTTTATATATCTCAGGTTGGCCATTTGCTCTCTAAAGATGGCTTTTTTACTTATTCCACCAATTCTTGTTTTTATTTCTTGTAGTGGATGTAAATCACTTCATATACATCTAGAATTGCTAGCACAGCATGTCATTATAGTTAAGCTGGACTTCTCTGTTGTTTTACATTTGTTGTGATTACTTACCACAGGAGTCATACTGGCTTATCATCTGTTGTAATAAGTTCTAGGCTGAGATAAAAAACATTACACATGATAACAACTGTGAGGATACCTGGCAGCCATTATACAGTCAACACTCCTCTTTCTTTGTAATTCTGACAGCAGTCAAGTTCATGTATTCTCATATCTACCCTTAAGGTGACTATCACTCCCATTGCATACAGTTTTTTAGGATTAGTTGCATACTCATTTGGAGCAAAGCTATTGTGGCATCACATAAACTGCTAGGGAAATCACAGAATTGCAGAACTGTAGGGGGTGGATCTGGGGCCAACAGTTTCAAATGTTGGTAGCTATATTTAATTTAAATTGCCATCTATTTCTAGATATATAAATAGTTGGTATGTTGGGATCATCTTGTCCAACCTCCCTGCTAAAGCAGGTTCTCTGTAGTAGTTTGCCAAAAAGATCTGTAGATAGGGAAGGATCTAAAGCAGGGATCTTTCCTTTTAGATATCTTTGAGATTCAAGCAGAGACAGCCCATAAACACAGACAGAAAAAGGCTAGTGTCTTCACACAAAACTTTTAACTTGCACATTAGGACCAAGTCTGAAGTAATTATAGACTTTATCTGAATTGATTTTACTTGCATTTGTCAAGTTTTTTTTATTTCTTCATCCTCTCTACTCCTGTAGAAATGTTTTAAAAGAGCTGAAACTCTGGTTCCTGACTTGTATAACCAGTGGGAAGATTTTACTGCTTCAACTCTGCTTTAATTGCAAGCATTAAGGCTTAATCCCTAGTTTTAGGCAATTGCCCTGTTTGGGGCATTTTATTGAGTTACCCAAATTGAAGTGTAGGCACCTTGGATTTCTTCTGAAGTCTGTGGAAATAAGCACAAAGAGCTGCTGCAGGAAAATCAGCATCACCCGTGGAAACCTAATGGGTATAAAACTAGCTCAACAATTTGCCTCCTAACTCAGGCACCAAAGTTAAACACACAAATAGGATGAAATTTAATAATCCTGTTTGGTCTGCCCGTTGTGTCAGTATTCTTCAGCTCTGCAGCTTGCTCTTTCAAATTAATGCTTGCTGGTTGTTCCATGTTTCTATGGAGCCAACCACTTCAATGGGGAAGATCAAGCCTGGATGGGACAGGTTACAGGGAAGGATGTATACTTATATCTGCTTACAGGCAGCAAGTAGCTACTTGTATAAATGGTACAAGTAAGCATCAAGTCCTGTGCTAGAATGTACTTCAAGTGTGTGTGGTTTTTTTTTTTTTTTTTCCCAGCCAATTTGTCCTTTCTGTCTCTGCTATTTTAAGAACTTACTGTAGAAGGAGCACTTGATTTCTCTTATCTCTTCTACACAGGCTATAATTAGGATTAGCAGAAGTGTTTTACTTAATGTTGCAGTAGTTCTGTGTACAGCACTCATATCTTAAGCATAATTAACACTGTATAGCTCCCATTAGTATTTTTAAGCACTTAAAATGTACCATAATGGCCAAAGTTAAAGTTGTCATTAAAGGGCCATTGCTATTTATTATGCTCATAAAGTAGACACTTTGCTAAAGAAAAATATATTGTTCAGTTCCATTTAGAAAGCAGTAACAGACAGCAGCATTAGTGATGGCACCCATGGGATTAAAGGACCGCTTTAAATTGATCCCATTCTTATTCTACACAGGAGTCAATAGAAAAATCTAAAAGCAGGTTACAAATCATTGCATTGCACAGCATAACTCTGATCAGCTGAGTTATGCTGGGGAGCAGGTTTGTTTTTTACGAACATTCCTTTCTGTAAATGCTTGGCAGACTACAGTTTCTTCATAAGTGTATACTGTATTTCATAGTTGAATTTTATTACATTTCAGCTTACATACTGTGTTTTTTTAAGCAATTTTTAAAAGGAAGACATTTTATACCATCTTCATTACATTTTGGGGGAGGGCCAGCTATGTTGTTAATAAGAGGATCTTGCAAAATTATTTTGCTAGCACTCTTTGCTAGATACACAGAGCTCTAAGCAGGTTAGGTTTCTTATATTCAGTGTTTCATTTGGCCCATTTGATGATTGAATTATGCACTTTTTCTAAGTCCTATTTTGTCATATGCAATAAGATGTTCCCCTACTTTCATAGATCCTTCTTTTCAAAGAAGTTAATCTTCTTTGCCGACACTGCTTTGAGGATACATTTTAGTCACAGTCCAGCTGTTGGAACAAAACATGAACCATTTATAGTAGTAAACAATTATCACTGAAATGAGATAACAATTTAATGGTATTGCATGATTAATGTCCTACATAAATTCTTTATGACATAGAATTGAAAGATGATGTTATGAATGTATAATTGAA
This sequence comes from Chrysolophus pictus, assembly GCA_037305975.1. Classification (NCBI taxonomy): domain Eukaryota; kingdom Metazoa; phylum Chordata; class Aves; order Galliformes; family Phasianidae; genus Chrysolophus; species Chrysolophus pictus. The sequence goes on from CM074576.1 coordinate 98,238,869, forward strand.
AGTCAACAGAATGTGTCACCTTTTGGTTAGTTTCTAAGGAAACAAGCCATGCAATCAATGTTTTCATAATAATCAGAGGTTCATAACAAAACCATCATATGTTGCCCTTACTAAATTAAAATTCCAAAGGTGCAGTTGTTGACTTTTTTTTGGTCTTAGTGCCAACTACACACACCAAAGGTCAATGCAGTTAATGGCATCCCTAGAGTCTGTTATATATTTGTGATCTGGGGCCAACAGTTTCAAATGTTGGTAGCTATATTTAATTCAAATTGCCATCTATTTCTAGATATATAAATAGTTGGTATGTTCTTAACAAATGCTTAAAATTCACATCTGATGCTGACTTTGCCCTGTGGATCAAAGGTGAATAATTATGTGTTTAGTATTTTTGAAAATCAGGACAACAAACTTTAAAAGTCAAAACATGATTTTGATTCAAATGTTTTTCAAAATGGAAAGCCTAGTATTGCACTTTTATGTTATATTTAGGCAACTTAAAGGATGACTAAAATTTGAAAAAAGAAAAAAACCGAACAATTTTATTCAAAATCAGTAAAAACTGTGAGGCATCTTGCACATTTTAAGATTAAACCTTTTTGGTTTTGGTTTTGTTTCTTTTGTTGTTGTTGTTGTTGTTGTTGTTGTTTTTCCTGTAGATCAAATAATTCTTTTCTCATCAGTAGCCTGCTTAGGCAATGAAGACTGCTGCTGATTTAGTTGCAGTTTTCCTTTGGTCATGTATGAGGGTACAGGGAACAGTTTGTTTTTTATTTTACTGAAGAGTCTTTCTTGGTCTAAAGGATGCTCAGAGTTACGAAAAATGTTCTTATCATTCTGTCATACTGATGTTGAAAATTGGGAGGGAAAAGTATGATCTTGAAAAAAAATATAGATTTTTTTAACCATGGTACCTACTAAGCTTATGAAAGTCCTCTCCATCAGATTAATATACATTTATCTAGAAAACATTTTCCTGACTTTTGTCTCTACTGTTTATTCAGACTTATGATGTCTTTAGCTCAAAGTTTAACTTGACTGAATTGTAATACACTAGTTAATGATTCTTCAGTCCTTCATTAGGTCCTTGGGTAAAAAGAAAAGAGGAGGCACAGCTAGAGCATTATTACACTACAGATCCATCAGAAATGTCAGAAATTGACATTTATGGTCACAGCTAGAAGGTAAAGGTAGAATTGTATTCTGCAGTTAAGGAAGATATGAAAAATAGTATAAATAAGAGTTGCACAGTGTTGCAGGAAAAAAAAAAAAACAAAAAGAAAACCTTTTTTGTTCCCAAATCTAGAGTGTGTTTCTCAGCCAAAACATATTCCATAATTTTCATCCGGAATTGGTCCATTGAGGTATGTTCCCAGAGCTAATGTCTTCTGATAGATGGTTCAAGGGTCATGCTCCTCTGACATTTACAGAGTTCATGACCTAAATTAACTAAACAAATTGCTGAGATTGGTTTTAATACTTTTGCAGCTTTAAAGAGATTTGTAATGAATATGTTACAAATCTGAAAATAACCAAAGAAATAGTATAGATAGTCATTTATTTTATGTGGTTCTGCTTGTCAGTTTCTCAGTGATTTCTTAAGTTATCAGTCAGCAAACGAAAAGGCTAATTGATCATTTATAGCCACAGACATGTGAATTTGTCCTTTGAAAAAGAGAAGAAATCAGAATACTTAATGCTGTATTTATAGGCTATCACTAGAAAATAAAACACAACAACAAACTTTGTTCATTCATCCAGTAGAAACTGAAACTGTACTGAAAGGTACATATACCTCATAGGATGCACATACGTCTCTGTGTTCTGGGAAAAATGAGACATAATATTTTACAGTTTTATTTGTTATAATATTAGAGGAACTACTCAGAACTTGTTTCTTTCTACTATGAATATATGATTTCCATTTTAAGTTGATACTTTTCTTGGGAAAAAAAATTGGTTTTGCTATGAATATTTTGTTTTCTTTTGTGTAAACTTAAGTTAAATATTCTATGTGTGTTTCTCTCACAGTTTTTACCTGTTGGAGCTGCCACAGAAGCTCAAGTGAGCTTAGATTTAGGAACTTTATATCCATATGATTCTGCATACATTTCTGGCTATGCTACGTTAGTCCTCTAGCTGAGTGGAATTAATCTGCCATGATAATGCAGCATAGGACATGTAATTTGATCAAAGAGCCTGGCACATGAGGAAATATATGAGCATTAAGCCTTTGATTTTCAATAAATGGTCCTAAACTTAGAATAAAGTATTCTGACATGCAAGCTTTCTGAAACTTTTATTTATTTATTTATTTTTAATGAACTTTTTGTTCTACTGCAGGAGTGTGAGAAAGAAATTCTGATCTTTGGTCAGTTCTTGTTTTGAGAGTAGTCTAAAGTAGTATAATTATTCTTGAGATAGATGATGAAAGTGAGACTATCTGATGGAGTGTTTGGTTAGCAAAAAATTTTAATTTGTCAAGATGGTCAAACAGTGAAATGGGCTGCCCATGGAAGTGATAGAGTCCTCATCCTTGGAGGTGTTTCAGAGATATATCAACAAGGCACTAAGGGACATAGTTTAGTAATGGGGCTCATTAGATCAGGTTGATGATTGGACTTGATCTTGAAGGTCTTCATCAACTTTAGTTTTTATAAGTCTGTGATACCTCTGTACTGCACAAAATATCCACACACTATTGCAATAAACAAGATTTATTGCAAGCAAGTGGAGTTTTTTTGAACTCATGGTAAATTGTGTTGTAGATTTAGAACACATAAAAACAGTTTAGTCCATCTCAAAAGAGTTTTGTTTGAAAAAAAGTGTTGGATTCCACCTGAATTGAAACGAGGTTAAAATACTATGGGCTGCTCATGTCTGTTGATTACTTTGTGGTTTGTACTTTTTCTTAAATGAGTTTCTATTTTCTATCAGTTTACTAACAGTCAGTTAGTCAAATGGATTCTATCAAACTTTAGATCTCATATACGAGCTTTCTCTCATTCGGTTTCCTTACAGCTCTGTTTTAGACATGTAGTAGTAAAGAAACTGCCTGCTTACTACTCACTTCTGTTGGTAAAGGGGGAAATGTTTTTTTTCCGTTGAGTACTGACAGTTTCTAGAAGATTTCATAGTTTTTTTAACCATCAAGATTATTTTTGCCCAGCTTTTAGTATGTTTAGTAGAACACGTATTTTATGTAAAGAATTCTCTTTTCAGTCTGTGATAAATTATCATAGTTTTAAAGATTTTTCCTGATAAAAGTAGTGATGTCATCTCACACCCCTGTAGCTGCCTTATGATCTCCACAGAACCAGCATCCATTTTTCAAGTAGTCCATGACTTCTGGCCTACAGTAGTCTCTCCTTACCCTGGTCCATCTGGATACCTTCACTTGGACAAGTGGCCCTCTGGTACCTGAGCCTGGGAGATGTGGAAACTCAGAGACTGGCTATTAAGGGCTTAGACCAATTTCTTCCTCTGGAGAACCGTTTCTAAATTTTAAATGTCAGGATTGTTTTTTTTTCCCCCAAAGCTTTGGTTTCTCTTTCCCACCAAAAGGTGTTTTCCACATAGATCCAGGCATAAGCCTCCTCTTCAGCAGTTCTTTCACCTCTGTAACTTTGCAGTTTTATCTGTTCTTTCCCTGGCAGAGTATCATTATGCAGTCAAAGAGACAAAAGTAAAATATTTCTCATGTGGTCTTTCTTATTCTTCTCATCACATCCTTTTTTGTGACAGTTTTGTTTAGACTCCATGAGCCTGCCTGCTGTCCCTTTCTTTTGAGAAACCAAAGATTAAAAACTCTAAATCAACCATTCAGATATTTCTCCTCTCATATTCTTTTTTTTTTTTTTTCCTTATATGGCAAAAAAGAAAACAAAACACAAAGGAACAGGAAAAAAAAAAAAAAAACCCAAACCAAAACAACCAACAACCAACACAAACCAAACTATACCATACTAAACTAACAAAGGGCACCCTGAAATATAATTAGGAAAAGAAAGCAAAACTGCTTTCTTAAATCATTTGATTCAGTAAAATCTGCAGTCTCTAAGAAATGAGTTTAAAACTTTTTGCATGTTTTTCTCAGCCTGTCCTGAAATAGCAATGAGTAAGTGGAATAAGTGGAGTTTCCTTATATTTGTCTCACTGTTTCTTTCAACACAGACGAACTACCATAGAATCAGTTTTGTTTCTACTGTAGTAAGTGTCAAAGTTCCTGTAAGGACAGGATTTAATTCCTTGCATCTGGCTGGGAGAAGGTAAAAAAAGAGAGGCAAAAATGAATTTTTCAAAATTTTCTAAAAACTACCTTCTCCTAAAGTCACTCTTTTATTTGGAAGTTAAGACATTTCCAAGTCCTTTTGAAAATTCTATCCAAAGAATATACTAGTTATTTTTCATTATTTCTGTGTGAAATAGAACTCTAATGAGAACTGTTTTTTCCACTGTCTCAAATATTCTTATGGTGCCTGAATGTTAATATTGCTTGTAAATTAAAAATCTAGTTGTTCTGATTTTAAGGATGATACTTTTTCTTTAATTCAAAAACCCTAAGGATGTAGAAAAATGTTTATCCTTCCTTGTTTACCTTTCAGTTCATATGCTTACATGCAAATACATTTTGTAAGGATTTTTTAGAGATGAGTGTAATCTATGAGATTCTTATGCCTATGTGTCTTTTATGACAATATTCTCAAAAAGAAAAAACTGTAGGAAATATTTTACAGAGGATTCTTCATTTGGGCAACAGATTAAAAAACTTGCACAAGGTTGGCTAGAATGTGTCTTCATAAAAATATAAAGGTCCTAAATAGTATGGATAATTACATTTCCATTAACTACTCAAGAGCAAATAAGAATATATGATGGGGGTTCATATGTCTTTCTGGATTACGATTGAAAACTTATCTTCTTTTTGAGCTGGTTTTTATTTTTTAATGAAAGAAATGTAAAACGTTTGGGTTATTGTTATTATGAATTTTAATAAAAAGGAATTAGCATTTTTTTTTCTGAATAAGTTTAAAAGTAAAATATTGTTCTTGTCCTACAAATGGCCTATACATTGATAAACAATCTCACATGGCCTTTATTTTGTTCACACTAGTAGATTAAAAAAAAATAAATAAAATAAGCATTTTAAGACTTACTAATTGCTTTGATAATGCCATCATCTGCCTTCCTGGTTGATTTTCTTAAAAAAAAAAAAAAAAAAAGAAAGAAATTGAGATTCTCTTTTGATCACTGCATCTGTAGAAAAGTGAAGCAAAAGAAATATACATGTGGTAGCTCACATTAGGGGTAAAATTAGCATTCTGGATTAGTGACAATTGTCATTTGGAGGCTGGGAGAGGGATGTTGGAGAGCATGAGGATCTGCATTTTTCTTTCGGCAATGAGTCTAATATCTGCAGAAAAAAAGTTGAGCAGATATTAGAAAAGTGGAATAAATAATAAGAAAATCATGCATATGATGTGAAGGTGACACAAACAAATGTATTTTCATTGTACTATTTTTGACTCATTCTTTGCTGACTACCTCAAGTGACAAGTGACCACCTCAAATTCCAAGTGACTGAGCAATAGCATAAATAATTGCCATGCATTATCAATTTGTTTGATCTTAGAGTAAAATCTTCACCAGATTTTCCAGTGCCCAAGTATGGCATTGAACATTTTTATTAGTACATATTGAGTTAAAAAGCCTCACCTGTCTAAAAAGTTAGACTTAAGTGTTGCAAAGCTGGTGCAGTAAAGATTACTGAGTGAAGCAGTAGCATGGAAGAGTGAGTGATTTGACTAGTAATTGTAAAGACAGACTTGAAATGATTCTCAGGCTATTCATTTATATTTAGAATCTCCTACTGTAATAATCTGAAACTTCTACTTTCTCAGAATGAGCAAGTCATATTTCAGGAAAGGCTTTATATTACACACTAAAAATGAAATGATCACAGCATGTAGAAGCTTTTAAGATTTCATCTTCTATTGTACTTATTTATTAAAAATTATATTAACAGATATCTACCTTGTTCATTGGATACTTTTGATTTTTAACCATCTATTTCTTCTGTATCAGGATCAACAATTTACCAGTCCATGTTACTTTCATGGAGGTAAGAAAAATAAGCAGACAAACAAAGAAACAAGCAACCAAAAAAAGACCTAGGTAGTGAACCTTGACTGGTTAATTTTCATCTTCAGTTACATCACCATAAACTTGCTATCCATGATTTCCTGTCCTATTCTTTCAGATGCATTTACTCCTGCCCTGCTTTTTCACCTGTGTTTGCATGTGCTTTTCTCTCATGCTGCCACCAGCAGTACGTATGGTGATGCTTTCTCCTACAGGCAGAGCATCTTTAGCAAATACCAATCTTTAAGTTTTGCAGTTCACTGACCATCAAAAAACTGTTCCAGTATCGCAGTCATTAAGAACATAGACACAAATCAGAGATGGCTTTTCAAAATTTTTTTTTGCTTAATAACCTGTGGCTTATCACTGGCATTTATTTGGGTCACAAGCCTGTTTTTTGTGACAGTCTGAGAAAAGCTTATCAGTAAAAATTCCATTAAATGGACTGAGCACTATTTTGTATAGCATTTACTTGCAAGAGTCTGCCTGAAGCCAAAGTAAATATATGTTCATGTTCTTCTCATAGAATTTATTTACTGTGTCAGTCATGGAAAATCTCTCATTCCTGTCAAATTAGACAGTCCCTCTGGCAGGTCACAATAGCCATGGTGGCATTATCAATAATTCTAAAAGGTCATCTATCAGAGAATGTGTGTTGTTGGTAATAGAAAAGGAGGGAAAGAAGACCATGTGTGCTGGGAGAAGCAAAAATGCTACAGAAAGCTGGCATTCCTTAAGAAAAAGTGCTTGATTTACCTGTATTTTACAAACCATGTGAACATCTGTACAGCTCTAAACTTGTCAAATAAGACAGTTGTTCATTATCTTATTTAGATCCAAGGCCGATTCAGCATCATAAGGCTTCTGTGGAACTGGAATTAGTCCCAGAATGCACAAAGGCATTCAAAAAGCTAAAAAATCTTTTGGTTTTAAAAAGTTTTATTCAAATATCTGTGCTTTGTTGTCTGAATGTGCACTTTGTTATTTGGAACCAATTCAGTTATTTCAGCTTTCATTTGTTTTAAAGTGATAGTAAAAAAATTAGCAAAACAAAATCAGTCTTGTAAAACCTCCAAAAGATCCTATTACTACCTCAGTGTTCATAGAATATGGGAAGTATGCCTGGTGCTTTACAGATAAACATGATCAAGTGTTGTATCAAGTAACTCACAGTTTAAATCTGAGAGCTTGGCTTTCTGTATCAAATGCATGATCTTTTATTTGTATGTTTTAAAATCAAAATCAAACTTTGAAATTTTTTCTTTTAAGATGAATAAGTGTTAGGGCTTTTTTTTTTTTTTTTTTTTTTTTTCCTTCTTAGGAATGAAAACAGTGAAATCCTTATCAAGATTTCAGTCCAGAAATTTTAGACATTTTTACAAATTTAGACTGGTGCTGTCATTTTCACTGAAAATTCCACATCTGATATCAGAAGTTGATATCAATTCTACATTTGATCACTGTTAAGGTGTATGGGGTATTCCATGAGCCTGTGAAGAAAATATGAAAAACTGTGATTAGTTTCTTCATAAAGGTAAAAAATCTCACAGTACTAGCGCTTTCATGTCCAAAAAACTGTCCAAGTTGGTTATGAATGACAACCTCCTTGTACTCCAGTGTTTCTCTTTTATTGAATGGGATGCTCTGTTTGTTGAGACTACTTGCGTGATGCAGAAAGATTGGACAGGAGAAAATGCAAAGTTTCTCATGTGGCATGGATCTAAGGCAGGACAGCATGGAGTTTGATCATTTCAGTAGTCCACTAGCATAACAGGAGGAAAGCACGACAGGGGGCTTGGCTGGCAATTCAGGTTTACTCAGGCAGCAGCTCCAGGACACTGCTGCTGATTGTGTAATTTCACTGTAGAACTTTGTATTTTAAGCCAGGGGTGGTTCGTTAACAATGAATAATTCCAGCTCACAGTGTGCCTATTGCTTCGTCAGTAGCTGGAATATAAAATACTTTGGCACTGCTTTCTTATACTGACATTCCCTACTGATTGCTGAAGTGCTGCTGTCTCCATTTTCTGTCATTGTCAGTGGTGCATAGTTAGGTGTTGACTTAACGTCCACTAAAGCTTATGGAAAGACTCCAAAGCTGGCTTTAGATCAGAGAAAAGAGAGCCAACACTGGATCTTCACGAGCTAACAGAAAATCAATTTTAATTCCCCAGAATGGAATTATTGGTTTAGAAATAAAAGTCATTAAATAGTATTGCTTGCTCCTAGGGTAGCATTATGGAAGAAGAACTGAATAGAAGAATTTCAGCTTTGGATTGCCACAATTGTTACACTCACCTATTTTGTATTGTACTCTCTTGTTAACCTAATACACCTGGTATTTCTAAGTTATCTGTATTTGCTCATGGAAAAAAATGTAACTATTACTTTGTAGACAAATGATGCTGTTATTTTCCTTCTCTAATTAAAAGTAGCTGCCATAAAAGAAGGCAGTAGGGTACCATAGCACCATCTTTTAAACCTCCTGTGAAATACAGGCCCGTAAACTTTATGTAGTAACAGTAAATGCATGTAAAATAAAGACTAAAACATAACCATAAAGCAAGAAAGAGAAAACAGGGGAGGCAGCCATGGGCTGGCTGAGGCTGAGGCAGCTTAGCAATGAGCCCAACAACCCCCCAAGCCAGGTTGAGCCCCAGCCAGGTTTGGTAACAGAGCTACCCTAGGTTCTTCCATGAGAGTTACTCCAGCTCCTTCTCCAGGAGCTCCTGAGCCATCCAAGGGGCCTCCAACAGCTCTCTTCTCACCACCACCCTTACCAGACAGCAGCTGGGGCACAGGAATGGTCAGCATACTCTGGGACCTTACAGAGAAACAACACCCTCCATCCCCCCCCCCCCCCCCCCCCCCCAAAAAAAAATAAACAACAGCAACAAAATTTTAATGATTTCAGGTTGAACAATTTGGACTTCAATTCCAGATAATCTTTCATTACATTGTGTCTGTCTCTCTACTTTGGATTTCAGTATTTGATCTGAATTTGGAATATAAGCCTTCCATATATACCTACTTTCAGTAACTTTTGGTGAATGTGCAAGCTTGCCTGTTCCAGCAGACTCTGTACACATTCTTATTCTTTTCAAAGACTTCTCATTATAAGGTCTTCAGTAGAGCTCTCAAGTCCTTAATAAAGGGAATAACAAGCATTTTATGCAATGAATGACTCATACTCTGTTCTTCTAAATGGACAAGTCTCCATGGAAGTTAAAATCAACAACTGATTAGTTCTTGTGCTAAGGACTGAATTTCCACATTGTTGTGCCTTGGAGTTTGTAATAGAGGAGTCTTACCAATGGAAACTAGTAGACACTTTTGGTCTTATTTGTTCAAGAGGTAAACCATTAAAATATAAGTTTTTAAGATACTGTGCCAACTTCCTAATCCTACATTTTAAAGTGTTCAATTTGAATGCACTTTCTGAATTATCCACTGTGGGTGCTGTAATCAATAAAGCAGCTCATTATCTATGATACTTATAATTATCCTGATGCTAGCACTAATGTCTTGGTTTAACCAAAGCATATTAAAACAAATGTCCTAACAGGACATCTCATTATCACCCTTATTTTTGCTGTAGAATTTTATTAGAAAATCATGCTACTCGTCTGAACTGCCACAACAACAGCATTATCCCTAGGGCGTTTTTTCATATCAAGGTTAATTTAAAGTGATTAGCATAAGCAGTACAGATGTTGCTATGGGGATAGGAACCTCACATCTACTATGATGGACATCACATGATTGCTGTTACAGCTCTGGTATGATTGGATTATTTGTTTTAATGTCATGCGAAATAAGTCACATGATGAAGATCAGAATCTCCTTAATAGCATTTCATATTCTGGAAATCAATCACCTTCTCTCAATTTCTTTGTGTTAAAAGTGCCTAAAGAGCAAGTAAAACAGATGTCTTTGGTTTGATGAGCTTGAATCTGATTGTCTGGTAAAATCTGCCACTAATGACGAAAATATAGATCTATTTGATAACTGAGAAAAGAATTTAGTATATTTTATCTTAATTACAGGCATTTTTAATAACCTGGAATAAAATACCATCATTAATTAAATTAGATCACACTTTATAATCTATCCATATATTGAATGCCTGCAAAGTTGCGTTCTGATGCTTGATCCCAGTGTCCTTAAAGTAAGTGGCAATCACCTCGCTTTCCCCTCTAGGCTGCTTTGATTTGTCCTCTCTCAATTCAGTCATAGAAATAGTTTAGTGTATAAGTCGTAGGGAGACTTACTATGTTTAGTATAAATGTAGAAGGGAGAAAGAGACAAAAATTTCCTAGGGTATCAGTAAGGACAATAGTTATAATGCAGAACTGTGACATATTTTAAACACTAATTTTAATGGATTTCCTAATAACACCTTACTCTCGTAACTATGGATGAAAGACTGTGATTAATAGAGTCTTTAGCATTATCACTTTTGTGAAATGGGATGGCTTTGAGATTTACAGGAGGATACTTTGTCTACTGAGAGCTGCACAGCACTTCTTGGAGACCCTTTTCTCTCACCAGTGACTGCCTAGGTAGTAAAAGCTCCTAGATCTGGTCTTCTAAATTATATCTAGAATGCATAGTAAACTAACTTCAAATGCAACTTGTTAACCTCTTCTTCATTTTCCTCTCCTGTGATTATTGCTTTAACTAATTGAATTTTATACTTTCTTATTTCTAATAAAGTAGTAATAATTAATGGAAAAAATACTAGTGACTTTACTTTCTAAATTGTCCCGTGTCTTTGTTATATGATTTGGTTTTAAGCATGGCAATGTTATTCTATACAGTAAGGTGTTGTAGTGAAAATTAGTAAGAAAGAGGAACATGTAAAGAGGACATTTGAACGTGTTGTGAATAGCAAGGCATATCTTAACATCACACTTTATTTGACTGAAGATTATAGATCTCTCACTTCTACTTTATAGGTGGAATAAAATTGTTTTTAGATAGCACCTTTCATCCCTCAGAGGGTGTGAGAAAGTAATTAGAGATTGATATTATCATATACTGATGAAGGGCAATAGGTATTCATGATGTTAGAAGTACTTCAAGCCCAAACTAGAAATAGCAATAGTACATGGAAGTGCATGAATTTGACATATTAGCTGAAATTCTGTTGAATACTGTTCTCTTTTCACAATACACATTCAGTTCTTTAATTTTCAGAAAATAGTCACCTGGGATGGTCAAGGATTCAGTTTTGTGACCACTGAAAGGGCAGAAACATCAACAGCTCAGTACTCAACCTCTCTGAGTAGTGTATTTAAGCAGTGAGCAGCATATTTAAATGCTCAAATCATGGTGACAGTACTGTGTTCACTGAGCAGTTCAGTTCCCTGTTGAATGAGCAATACAATGTTTGGCTACACAGAGAGAAAGCATGCTATAAAAAGAGAGAGAGAGATATCAGTGGGTTTCTTCTGACCCCTTCTTTTCACCCATACCTGTGGAAAGAAGCACAATACTTAACACTGTTATTTATTTTAATCTGAATGAATACACAATATGGTGATCTTCTTAAGGGATAGGGAAATTATGTTTATAACAGCAGTAAAGCAAAATAATTGTTCTTCACTGCAATCTGAAACAACTTCTGCTCTGCCTGTAAAATAGAGAATGATTTTGGGTCTTTTTAGTCACACAGAATCATAGAATAGCCTGGCTTGAAAAGGACCACAACAATCATCTAGTTTCAACCCCCCTGCTATGTGCAGGGTCACCAACCACCAGACCAGGCTGCCCAGAGCCACATCCAGCCTGGACTTGAATGCCTCCAGGGCTGGGGCATCCACAACCTCTCTGGGCAACCTGTTCCAGTGCATCACCACCCTCTGTGTGAAAAACTTCCTCCTAATATCCTCCTAATGCCTAAACCTCCCTGTCTCAGTTTAAAACCATTCCCCCTTGTCCTATCACTACTGACCCTTGTAAACAGTCTTTCCCCGTCCTGTTTTTATGCTCCCTTCAAGTATTGGAAGACCAAATGAGGTCTCCCCGGAGTCTTTTCCTTTCTGAGCTAAACAAGCCCAGTTTCCTCAACATTTCCTCATAGGAGAGGTGCTCCAGCCCTCTGACCATCTTAGTGGCCCTCCTCTGGACCCACTCCAAGAGCTCCACGTCCTTCCTGTACTGGGGGCTCCAGGGCTGGATGCAGAACTCCAGATGGGGCCTCACAAGAGCTGAGTATTCATATATATTCATGTACATATTCATGTACAATTCAACTCCTGCAGACACAAGTGGTAATTGTGAAAATTTTCTCTATTAACAGATTGTTGTAGTATGTGAAGTAGCTAGAAACTACTGAGAAATACTAGCACACAAAAGTAATTTTATTTTGCTGAATGCTACAGATGTAAATCAACTTCAGGTCTTTATTTCACCTCAAAATGTTGCTAAGTCCTGAAGGAGATAATTCTTCAGTGTTTTATACAGTTGCAGGTAGTAGTGCATTAATACTACTACACTAAAACTACTAAATAATATACAAGAAATACAAAGGCTTCAGTTCTGTTCTTTTATTTCCAAATTGTTCATTCTCACAAAGCGGGATTTTAAGCACTTTTAATTATAATGAGGATTTTTTTATTGCAAAATACTTTCAGAATTATTTACCATAAAGTTAGACTCATCATTTTCAATAGCCATGATGATACACTGCTGTAAAACTAAAGTTACTGAAGTAGCAGATAGCATCCAAAGTATTTCTGATTAAAAATTAGTAATTATTTTAAAAATATTATCTCATTTCTTTATGCAAGAATAAATACTTAAAATACAAATTTTCATTTATACCAAAGGCATTTCAGAAAAAATCTGAAGAAGAAATATGAAGAGATTCAAAGACATTATTCAATATACAGCAATATTAGCACTTTATCATTGAGCTCAACATCTGAATTTATTTATTTATTTTCCTATTTTGAATATTTATGTATTTCCAGCTACAGAATGCAAGAACGATATGCAGAGAATAATTATACAGCAATTGTAGTTAGGAAGACTGCTTCTGAATTATTTTACACTCTCCAGATTATGGAAAAGAGGATAACACATAAGACTTTCAACTCCTTGTGCAGACAAAAGACTTTGGAAAATGTGTTATGATTTGTGACTGAGCTGTTAGATTTACTGCATATTCTAACCAAGTTTCCAGAAATTCACCTGTCAGTACTTAAAGCTGCAGAGTCTGTTGACAATAGTCCTTAAGATCCCTGTCTCTCTCCAGCAGCTCAATTTCCTATGGTCCACTTTGCTGCCCAACATAGTTTGTGTCTAAAAACAAGTGGGTTTGTTTTCGATATAGATACGTAAGTATGAGACTTTTCCCCCCTGGCTTTGAAAGCAAATATTTTGACTTTTTTTGTGTGTCATAATTATGTATTAAGATCTAACAGCCTACTCAAATTACACTGGTGTTCCTTGTATGTTTACAAAAGAAATATATTTAAAAATTAAGTTTGTCTAAAACAAAAAAAAAATTTTTTTTTGCAATGAATATGATTTTCCTTTTGAATTCGGGCTGTTTATTAATGGTAACTTCTGGTGTTTTTTTATTCATTTAATTGTATCATAGGTACAATTAAAGGTATCTTGGAAAATTCTGTAATACACAAATGCCATACTCTGGAACATTTTAAAGCATTTTTATATAGTGATTCACTTGCAAATTTAAGGTCAATACTTTCCCAGAGCTCACATGTGGTCCCACTTTAATTTTAGCACAACTGGTGAGATGCAGTTTTTTGTTACCAGAGATCTCCCTGTGTAACTGTTAGAACCAGAAAATGCCTACCCCTCAGCTGTTGTGAATCAGCATAGCTCTTATGAGGTCAGAATTTTAAATATATGTCAGGAAGGACTAGAAACTGGTATTTGACATTTATTTAGCATCATCTTTCTTAAATAAGAAGACTTAAAACTTGACTTGATTTTAGCGTAGGGAAGTTTGAATGAGTGGCATGACTGTACTTTGATGGAATACAACTTCACTAAGTTCTCTTCAAGTGTCCAGAATTAATTTGTGTATAGATTTGGTAAAAACAATCAATTTGGGGTTGCGTTCATATTAAATAAATGGGAACTGGAATACTAATATCAATGGAAGAATATGGTCTTTGGTCAAACTGACTGTAAACCTGTAATTACCATTCAATAAGCTTATGGTCTATAAAGTCCAACATCTACTTGTGGAAATTCTACATTTTTTTTATACTTCATCTCTATTTGAGATGTGCATTGACTACTCAGGTGTTTTAAATTCAAACTGGAGTAATCAAAAATGTAAGGATACAGTCCTCTGATTGCTTCTACATTATATATTGAGAAGTGAAGGTATGGGTTATGGAGATCATTACATATTTATATATAACCAGACATGGGGCTGTTCAGAGCTCAGGGGAAGGAAGAAAAGATTTATAGATTTTCTGCTCCAAGGATGCATGGTCAGGCAGAATTCTTTTGTTATCCTTTGCAGTGCAATTCTGGTTTTCTTGCTTATACACTCAATTCTCACAAACTAGCTACAGAGTTCTTCTTGGTTATTTTTCATGCATGTGAGAAAACAAATTCATTTCTCACAATGCCTACAATTAGCATAAAAAGAGAAGGCACAGTTAGGACAGGAGTTCAAACTGTGTTCTTTTATTTTCTGTAAGTAGATTGATACTATGTTAGGTAGAGCTGTTGATGAGAAGCTGGTCAACAGTCAGGCTGAGAGACAATTTTGGATATTATTGGTCCTGTTACATAGTGCTCATCTTCTTTATTTCTCACTGTTCTGGTACAAAAAATATTTATTCATGTAAGGTCTGATTCTACACAGGCAGTAAAAGAGATTACAAAATGTTACTAGATTTTTAGCACAGTAACTTTGAAATAGAAATATCAATCTTTTATGCATTAGCTTCTAAACAACCTCATCTTCAAACTCATAACTTCTCTATCTTGATGTTTCCTATATACCTGCAGACTTGCATTTTCCTCTGGGTTATAACTGAAGTGAAGACACTTGGCTTGGAGAGGGTTGCACAGGTTATAAATCAGAGACAGTGGTATAACATGAGGATTTGCTTCCTTCCAGCGCAGCTAACACCACTTAACCCAGGCATACACATACATTTCCTTTCTTCCAGTCTCTCACTGCCCCAGGCAGAAACAAACTGAAGATGAATTCCCTGTTTAACATACAGAAATAAGGAAATTTGCTGCTAATTACAGCGGTTAGAATTCCTGGTGGGTAGTACAGCCGCCTCCTGACTGCTCTTGATTCCACAGATAATTCTCTTAGGCTGTTAAGTTACTCTGCTCTTTTTCAGAAAAATTCTTAACAAAATTACCAGCAGCCTTTATCAAGCTGATATTGTAATTACTTTTGGGAAACAAACGGTGTCTGAGGAAAAGAAAACCACATTTCCATGCTTAATTTAGTAATGGGAAATTTGGGGAGAGAGAGCTCTTAATAAATTCTCATCTTTTCCACAAGTGGCATGAAACAGGCCACAAAAAGCTTCATTCATGAGGGCAATATTAAAAAGGACTGTGACCTTAAATTCTAGTTCTTTTACCCTTACAAGTCCTGAAGAAATTTGACCACTTACAGACATCAGGGTCTGGAGTAGAAAACTACACGTGTTCGACTGTCCTATCATTTCATTACACCACAGTTCTTTTCCTCTCTTCCTTGGGGCAAATTACCTCTTTTTTTTTTTTTTTTTTTCCTGTAGAAGCTCCCATTGTGGCTGAAAACTGTATTTTATGAAACTATTTCCAGTGAAATAAGAAGAAAATGTATTTTTTCATATATTTTTATTTCAAATATTTTCACAATCTGATGGCAAAACCGAAAATTATTATCTGAAACTATAGTTTAAAATGCACCTTGTTCTGAATTTTATACTTTACTTCTTTATCTCTGGTCATCATAAACTAAGTGTGAGCTCTAAGTCAATCTTTAAGCGAAAAGAATGAATGAAAAACCTTGCAATGCAAGATTGTTTCTATTCAATGGTGTAGATAAAATATGAACTAAACTGCATCCAAGAATGTTACTCATTTCAAACTTTGACTCTTTCCTGATAGTAGGAGGAATGAGGAACAAAAAGTGACCAATGGATTGAGAAATGATTGTGTATACAATTTTAATAACTTTTTTTTTTTTTTTTTTTAAGTCTGGGGAAAATAAAGAAGATTGTCTTAGATTTGACTTTGCACTTACACATTTAAAAGAAAAAAGCATTTAATTACTTTGATGTCAAAAGATTTGCTAATACCACACTAATTTGCATTTTTTTGTTGTTGTTGTTGTTCACCTAAGCTAATTTTGTTCTGTGTTAAAACACTTATCTAAAAAGACCTTGACTGCCTTTAGAGAAAATAACAGATTAGAAAAAAATAATCAGCTCTTTTTCTTGGGTTCACAAAAGGAAAAATGAACTATCTGATCTTCAGTGTAGTGTTCCTTGGATGTCAGTTTCCCAGATGACCTTTTCTATCTTATTATTTATGCTGTTTATACAGTTTAAAATTAAAATTAAACTTCAGTCCAGCCATCAAGACATTGCTAGATCCGAGGAATATACAATTGTTATTTCAGTGTAGTAGAGTAACTATTGTGGGGGTGAAGGGGTGGGGGAAAGTGATGTTATAAGGAAAGAAATGATCTTATCCATTCATATTTTGTTTTTGTTTTTGTTTTTCTTATAATTTTGACAGTATCATAGCTATTATTCCTATCCAAGTATACCATAAATGCTGAGTTCCAGATTGATTTGTTTAATCTGTGGAAGATTAATCTGAGGAAGATTAATCTGATTATCTGAATGTATACAGAATCTGGATGGAGTTTGCTGCATGACATTTTTTTCTTTGCATTTTCTTTTTTACAAGAAGTAGGGGTGATTTGATTACATGTTGGAAAGCTAGACTTCAACTGCTGTGCCATTAAAAGATCGTGTTAATTGCATACCTCAGATGCTTCTTTTGGTTATCTCTATAAGCTAGAAAGCAGTTTCTTTTTACTTATTGTGAGAGAGAAAAACGAAATGGGGAAAAGGTAAATAGTTGAAACATAAGATATGTACTTGGAGCCAGAGATTTCTGCTAAAAATTCTCATCAGATTTCTTGACATATTTCTATAAAACAGTTAGGGTCAAATTTAATGATGGTAGATAATATTTGTCTGCTTTTAATGGAGTAAAATGGCATTAATCCTTTGCTTGTGTTAACAGTTTTCAAGCTTCTTCCCCATACACAAATCCAGTAGGTTTTAAAGACATAGCAGTCCATGCCAAGTTATTGCACAGGTGAACTTTAACTTTCTGGGCTCCAGCCAGCATCCGAGCTCCTGGAAATCACAGGTCTCCTTGCAGAAGTGAGCAGGGACCTACAGAGTGACGATGATTGAGGTGATGGGGCAAATACTTGTCACTGAAAAGCTAAGAAAGCTAAAAACCTTGGCAGGACAGGGTGGGTGCTCAGTTTCTTATAAAACATCAAAGTAATGTATTCGTCATGACAACAGAGGGAAGGTCAAAAAAAGGCCTCTGTGACAGATGGCATAGAAAAATTTGGAGTGTACTTTTCAACTTCATGACTTTTTGGTGTTGGCAGCAGAGAAATGTCTCAGGAGGTTGTTGCAAAGGAAGAGAATTCATGTTCAGGAAAAAAAATCTTCTATTTCTCTGAAAAAAGCTGTAGTAACTCCTACGTCATAATGCCTCGTTAAATTATTTGCCAAGGGAAATCTTCCTATAGAATAGAAAGTACATAAGAATATGAGATGTGTGTGTTTGTACAAACACATCTAAAATTATTTATTTGACACAAAAAGGCTGTAATAAAATCATTAAATACAGAGAATTTAGACTTCACTTACTAGTTCACTAGACTTCACTTACTAGTTTGCATTTCTAAGTAGTAACTGCAGTTGTAAATATCTTTAAGTGTCTTAGATTTATTTGTTGGAGAAATGCTCCAAATAAACATTAATTTCATGTATTTAAGTTCTAACTATGTTTAATTACATTTTACTACATGTTCTTCCTAGGAAAATTCCTATTCTAGAATTCTTCATCAGGCTTTTGATTTATTTATCCTCTGATATTTGAAGTCATCTTAGAATATAGAAAATATCAGTAAAAGTACCAAAATTGCATTTTGCATTATTTCCATCTTTTTTTCCCCACTTGATTTTTCTCAGTTTCATTATAGTTCTTCATCAACCCTTGCATTACAGATTTCAATTTTTAAGTGCTCGTGGAACATGGATGCATACTGCCAACATCAGTTTACTCATCACTAGAATATGTTATCTGTAGATTAATTTGAGCATAAATATTATATACAAGCTCCCAAACTATCAGTTTTTCCACATGAATGGCTTTATTTTCACCACAATAAATAAGTAAATAAATAAATAAAAATAACAGTGAGACTAATAAATTACTTAGAATACACACTTGTTTAGTCAATAGGAAGTATACTACTCTATGCTATATATTTGTTTATTTTGTTCTCAAATGTGAGAACTTGTGATAAAAAATATTGAAGACCATACATTTTTCTTTATTTTCTTGGAGTGCTGTAGACAGACTTGTCTTGTTCTGTTTTCCAAAAGTGATTAATGCCTATGTGGAATACTTTTGGCATCCTTGCTTCGCTTTCCAAGACAAACACTCATGGAAACTAATTGCCCATGGACACATTCATGTCAAGAAGCTGTGACTGTTTATCCCAGGTGGGTATTAGAACCCTTGTATCCATTCCATTCCCAGCATAGTTGTAGATAAAAACATTATTTGCTGTGGGTATTCCTGAGAGGTGATTGGGCATCTGTTACACAGAACTAGTTGACTAAGAGATCCACCTGAACAACAAAAAAGCTTTGAGGTCTGAATTCCTTACTTTTCTAATCTGAGCATGTAAATATCCATTGAAATAGGACTTAGATTTCTGTTTATTTCTTTTTGTTGCATTGTTATTGATTTAGATATATATAACACACATAAAACCAACATAAAATCTTCAGTAGACCTAAATATGGGTATTCTGATGTGAAAAGCTCTATTTCTGAGATAATGGCTGTATTTCCCAATTGAAATTTGTTTCTTAGCTTTGAACAGCTTAAAATCAAAGCAATCAAATCTGCCAAAGTACTCTGTTTCCTTATATTTTCAAGGAATAAGTCCTGAGTGTGCCAAATGTGTATCTTCAGGGCTGCGATATGAGGGGAAAAAATTGATTTTAGCACTTTAAAAAATATTTTGACTGAAATACTTGGCGCCTTCCACAGCAGGTAGAAAATCATGAAACATTTAAACTCAACTATCTTAATACCAATTTATTAAAGCAGTTATATCTTCAGACATACCAAAGGGAAAATTAAATCAACTACCTTTATAAAATGTATTAAACTAATTTATTTTACTGCACCTCAGCAGGAGGAAAAAAAATAAAATGAAGGCAAGGCTGCCCCCAGTAATGAATGAAAAAACATTCCACAGCAGGAAAGGAAAGAAACAGAAGGCAGAAAAAAATAAAACCTAAGGCTGAAGGCAGTTCATAATAAAGAGTGCCGTGTGCAACATGACAGCTTTGGTCAAAATAAGTGCACCTTTGTAGCTGCATGCTGGGGTTCATTTGGATATGACATTCTCATCTGATCCTCAACATTGTTTTACAAAACTTGAGTGAATAAAAGATGCTACAAAGATAGGTTATAGAAGTTAAAAATAATTAAAAATTGAAACGTACAAAACTGCTGTGCGAAGTTTTGTTCAGTGTAGCTCTTTGGTGATATAAGACAGGAAAAATATACCTGTATTTGAAACACTGTCCTTCATGACGCTGAGAGTGATACTGTCTCTCTTTGGAAGAAGTGTGGTGTGACTATTCAGTTTCATGCCATCTGGTGTCAAGGTCGCTTCTGAGCAGTTATAAATGTTCTACCTACCTTTTCCATCTCCCTCCATCCTAGGACTTAGCATGGGACCTGGTCCAGCTTCCCAATTTCTTCATTTAAAAGAGTATTAAAACATAACATTTTTCTGAAGTTGAGGGAGTTTTATGGATAGAAAAGAAAAAATCACTGACTGTCAACATAAGTGAAAGAGGTCTATATCATCTTACTCCTGAAACACTAACCTTAGAAAAGCTCAGTGGCCATTAAGTTCAGACAGAGAAAGCTGATGATGATGTATCTAGATTAAGTGAGATGCAGTGATAAAATCATACAAAATCAGTTCTGTTCACAAATAAATTCACCAAAATATTTTTTTTTTTTAAATCACGTTGTATATTTTTGACGTACTCTTGGTATTAAACTCTTCCATTGGAAAGTCATCACCCATGAAGAATGGACAAAGTTGCAGACTGCTATTAATTTGGTTTGAAATAATTATTCTCACACACAGCTGTTACTCTTCTAAAAGCAGTCAATATGTATTACTTCCATATGAAGGAATACTTGTAGTCACAAATAGTCTTATTAGTTCAGAAGACTTCTGTGCAGACATAGAGATTTTGGAATTAGAGTTAAAAGCTACAAGTCTTGTCTTATAACTGCAAGTATTCTCTTATAGTTTTCATAGAAGAAAAGTATTTTGTGGATTTAGTGTTGAAAAAAAATTGTTTGTCATGAAAATGATGGAAAAGGGGAGAATGGCAGCCTTCACACCTGAATAAGCTAATTTTCATTTCCATTCTACTTATAAATCTGCAGATGACAATATTTGTGTCTTCCCAAGGAATCCTCAATAGTAATTAAGGAAATAAAGATGGTGGCAAGCCATTTCAGTATTAAAGTGAAAGATAACAAAGGAAACAAAAAAAAAAGGTCCTTGGTAAAAAGGAGGCAGTGTTATGATTAATGAAACATTCCCAAGTAAGAAAAACACTAACAACTGTACCACAGGGATTAGTTTTAGGGCCACTATCATTTCTTATAAGTGACTCATAAAATGGGACAAGAGCAGAATACAAATTTGCTTGCATCATAAAATGAATTTAAGATCATACAATCCAAATGACACATAGAGTTCAGTAGAATTTGTACAGGTTAGAGAGTAAGGATATAAAGAAGAGAAACAAACAAACAAAAAAATCTACACAATGGAATTTTAATGCATGACATTGATGTATTTTATCACTTGAGATCCAAATAGCATTGCTTATGAAGTGGTGTCATGGTCCCACATATAATCTATTTTTTCTAATAAAATTTATATATCTTTACAGTCCCTTAAGCTTTTACAATTTGTCTGTGTAACAGTTTGTCTCCAATGCAGTTATGCTGTAATTCAATGGCTTCAGATAATTAGAAAGCGGAATTTATGCATTGTGGTGGGAGAGTTACAGCCTTCTAGCCCAGGTCATTCTGAATGAGTGCAAACAGGCATCTGCTCCCTGGAAGCTGTCACTTATTGATAGTCTGCAAAGAGGGATAAAAATTATACAGATCTCACAGGTCCAGCTTGATGTGAACCCAATCCAGCATGGTGAGGGATGTGAAAGTAATGCTGGGAGAACTGATTTGTGGTTCTCAGTAGCTGGAAAGGAGTCTTGTTCCTCCTTTCCTTTTATAGTAGAAATTGTCTTTTGCAGATGTTTCTAAAGTCTTTAGAAAATATCTTTTGGCAGTTGCAGAAAACCCTACTTCCTTAAACACAGGAAAAATCTTTCTTGTCTCCCTTTTCAATGAAGTGCTCCTTGTTAGAGATGACTTTGGCAGGACTACTGTTTGATCTTGTTGGTCTGTATTCATGGTAGAAAACTTTGTAATCATCATGTAAAGTTTATTCATGCTACTGCACAGAATACTTAGCAGCTCTGTATTCTTTTTTTTTTTTTTTTTTTCAAACTAGAGCAATTCTAAGCTGTTATAATTTAACTTTATATTTTAAAAAGTGCATGGAAGTCATTTAAAAGCAGATCACAGTATTAACTTAGTTCTAAAAATGCTTTCCAAATGAGTATCCACTGTATACAGTTCAGTGAATGCGTTCATTTTATCAAGACAAAAATACTGAGGAGACATCAGAAGCAAATCTGACTTGGAAACATCTATCTTGTCTCTTCTTTCTATTGCTTGACAAATTTGATTAGGGATTTTTATTTATTTATTTATTTTCCATCTTGGACTTCTTTATTGAATTTCCAGTGACAAGAAGGAAGATGTGCTTTCAAGACCTCCCCTTTAACAAAGATGTAAACTTTTTTCTGTATTTCACTCCACTTCATTTTATTTCTCCTCTGATTTTCTCACTTGCACTTTCATATGCCATTGGTATGGCTGCAAGGGGGAAATTATGCATAGAGCTAATGATGCATAAGCAAAACTAATATGGAGTCTGTTTTGCACATAAAATACTTGATCTAGAGTCTTTCTTGAATCAATGGAAAAGTCTGTATATAGGGATTATTGGTTGATAGCAACTTAGCTATGATCCTGATGATAGGGAATTAGTATATGTACTAGTTTTCCTAATGTATGCAGATATATGCTGAAAAGATGGATTAACCCAGAGTCAATCACTGTGGAAAACATGTGGAAAACATGATTCAGTTAAGAAAAGCTCAGTTTTCTTTAGATCTAAGTGCAGAAGTAGTAGGACTTCAAAGAAATAACTTACTTGAGAGATTTCATATGAACACTTAGCCTGTTCTGAAATCCTGCATTTCTCTCTAATACAGAGCATGAAGTAGGTGGCCATGTGATGCCTGCAGTTATCTTAGAGAGCTTCTCATGTAAAAGATGTGAGTATATCTTGAGACTATGTGCCAATTTGTAGAGTTTATAACACTCCCATTCCCTTTGCGATTCCTGGGTATTTCTAGGTAGCCAAGTTGCCTATGTGATCTGGTATAAAGTCATCTGAGCCCTACTTAGCCCTCTGACATTTTGATAGTGGGTTATTATATTTTACTTTGGTTTCCTTGTTATTCTTTCTGTTCTACAGACAGAAGAGTGAGTATTTGATGCTTATAGCCCCCACTTCTTCACTGACACTTTTTATGTCAGTCTTTCTCAAGCAAAGGAGAATCTACAGTACTCCCTTTGAGCTGCTTCAGGAGGAGGGGATACAGCCTTGAGATCTGGCAAGAATCAGCTTCTTCCATACCAGCAGGCTGAAAAGCTCCTGCCTGTCTAGGGGCTGAGAAAGAAGCTTGGGGCCACACTGAGGAGTGTTTTGGGTTTCCATTGAGGATGATGGTGAATGCTCTCACGGTTTATTTAGATCTGTATGAATGATTCAGTATGTCTAGTGTTTGTTTTTAACTGCGGAGTAAAAGAAAAGCACATTGTACAAAGGAACTGTAACCCTGGGGCCACAGTAATGACCATGGAATTGCTAGCACCTTGCTCGTTGCATCTTGAGAATGAACCCAGAATGGGAACCAAATAAAGCATCTAATATAAAGAGGAATACAGATCTACAAGAGTTGTATATAGAGGATAGGGAGATACAGGTCATTAGTTTGCACGGATGCCGACATCACTTACAAGTCTTTAAAGAAGTACAGTGATTTTATTTCCCAGTTAATGTATGCATAATAGTATTTGAGTGAAAGAGTAATTTATTAGTGATATAAATTTATCAATGAGACAAGTGAAGAGACAATAGGGTTCAATAATGTGATCATATGTACTCTTGAAATGCAATTCAAATATCACTTCTAATCTCATTGTAGGAGCTATCTGATGCATCTCTGTACTCCATAAAACATGCAGCATAAATATAGCTATATGCTGGAGGTTTATTAGAATATATTTTCATATCTAGTCATGAAATGAGAGGTCAAGATGAATCAGTTCAACTATTGGTGCCATGTGCTGTTTTACCACAAGTCTCCTACAACTATGAAGCAGTTTTTGCTAAAGATTAGATGGAGACGGGGTTTACCATTAACTGCAAAGTAATTATGTGGTTTTTTTCTGTGTTTATTTTTTTGCTTGTTGAGATAACTGATGCAGAGGCCTCTCCTCTTATGTAAGTAAACTGTTTTATCTGATCTAGAAAATAAATTAGGTGCATTCCATCGAAACAGAAAAATTATTTGATAACAATACACTTTACAAATAACTAGAAGCAAGAAAACCAATTAATGTTTTTGTTTGTTTTTATTTTTATTTTTTTTAGTTTAGAGGTAAGACAATTTTTAATAAGATTTGTAGTCTGATGTAAATTTTCCGTGAGATCTGTTCTCAGTCATTTAAAGTAGTGTCATTGCCATTGTTTTATTTGAGAAACATCCAACTTTTCTGCACCTAAGAGGAAAGCTGTCTGTCTAGTTTTGGTCATAAAATCCCACACTGAGGGCAGAGACCTCTTCAGTGACAGATACATCATCTCAAAATGTGGCAAATAGCACTGCAATGTATGGTCCTCTTGGAGAGCAGAGCTGGTCAGGCAGCAGCAGCTTAATCCTCAGCTGACCAAAAGCTGGTAGAGATACGCTGGTGAACGTCTACTCCTGATTGCCTCAGCTGTGTCCTTACCTTCAGAAAACTAAAGGATACTAGATTTTCTAGGGGTTTAAAGCATGCTTATTTTTTTAGCTAAAATTTCTTCTTGTCCTAAAATATTGTGTTACTGTAGTTTTTAGACAGAGTAGTTAGTAGGCAGAATATTTGTTTCCAGGGTTCTACACTAACAGACAATCAATAGGTAGTCTTTACACTTAGAAGGGTTGAATGTAAACAGTGCGATAATATTAGCTGAGATGATAGGCAGTTGTACAAAGGGGCCATGATGTTTTCATGGCATGACAGAGTTACAAGGGAGAATTTTAATCAAGCAATCCAGAGGTTTATGGGAAGCTCCTCCCAAGCACAATGAAAGAGCCGCCCAAAAGTGAACAGCAACAAAGATCTCCTTAATTCTTTTTGTATTATTTTATTTTCTTCATTCTCTTTTTACAGTTTCAGTTCATCTGCAGAATATACACCTTGACCCACGAATCACAGAATGGCCCAGGTTGGAAGGGACCTCAAGGATCATGAATCCCTAACCCTCTTCCCCTCTCCCTCCCCCCCCCCCCCCACCCCGCCCCCCAACAAGCCACCAACGAGCTACAGCTGTCTGTGTGTTAACCTGGGCATTCCATATCTGCATTTGGCGTGGAGCATTTTTCCACAATGTAAGAAACACAATTAAAAAAAAAAAAAAATCTTCCTTGCTTTTCTAACACTATTTCACAATACCACAATGGTTCAAATCTTATATGTATCTGAAAGCAGTTGGTAAAGATGACTGAAAGAACAATTTTTCTCACTAGTGCTAGCACTCTCAGGAATCATAAGCTCTGCCTATTGTAACTAAGAGAATAACTTTAATAGAATTGCTGTTACATTACAGTAGAGAACAATCCTACACTGGCAAATGAGTGAGCTAGATATTCTAACAAATATTTTCCATCTATAGTTTCTTGCGTATTAACTACTCTCTCCAAGATTTTCCTTCCTCTTCTAGCCTACTTGCAAGTCTTGTGTACCTAAAAAACAAACCATCAAAAAAACACCAGCAAAAAAAAGTAGCTGTACCACGAATTCCCAAAAGACTGTCTTTTTCTGTGGGCTGAATTTCAGCTCTGGATTTTCTTGGTAGGGCTGTGGGTTTCTTTCAGTTTTGGTTTTAGAAATGGAAGCTGCTACATGCAGCTTGCTATGGCAGCTGGATATACAGAAGGAAAGGAATTGGTAACACTGATTCAAGCCCTTCAGGAAAGAAGTTTTCCCTAATCCAAAATATAAACATTTATAACGGGTTTTGTGTCATCTGAGATTCAATTTCTTTTCTAAATCAAGTGAACTGTTCTACAACTATTGAGAGTCAGTTAAAAGTATTCTCTCAGGGCAATTATGTTTCCTGTTGCAAAACCCTAGCAACTATTTCTATTAGTCTTTCCTATTTTGGAGTATATTTCCTCTTCTCAGTCTGTCTTTTGTGAGCTTCACATCTGTGAAAAATACAACTGCTTTGAAGTCAGCTAAAGAAAAACAAACAAAAAAAGAAAATAAAACAAATGGTATTTTTTTTTTAGTTCCCTTTCACTATTTCCATGAAAGGGATTACAGAGGACCCAGTAAAAAATAGCTTCAAGGTGTAAATTTGCAGATCGCAATTGAAGAGTCTGCAGTAGGAGCTTTCCATGACCCTGCCACTTCCTTAAATATACTTTGGAGCGGCAAAAGGAATTCCTTTTATTGCTTTTCAAAGCTGGAAGATAACTAGGGTCACCAGTCTTATTATATTGCCTCTTTTTTGTCTTATTTAGCTGATTTCTTACAAATTTGCAGCAGAAAACCTACTGCTCTTGTGTAAAGTGAGTACGCAAATATTCTGGTAGGAGGTGCTTATATATGCTTTGGGGAACTAAGTCTAATTCAGTCCTTTTATTGACAAGCATAGTTAGTCTTTCACATCACTGTGCAGAGAGTAGCTGTCAACAAAGCCGTGTTTTGAGGTATTCTGTTTGTAAAAAATGAAGGAAAGTAATGCAAAAAAACAGGTCAAGCACAGATCCTTCAATAAAAAAAAGCTGTCTTTCTGCTTCACGCTCAAGTCTACAACCCTGCAGGTGTGTGTGGGAGTGTGCATATATATGTATGTGCATGTATATATGTTCATGTGCCTGAATATAAACACAAAAAACAATTGTGTAAGGTTTTTCTTCAAAGAGTGAAATGGATTCTTCCAGTGTGAGAAAAGATGCTGACAACTAGACAATGTCAGCAGATGTGGAGCCTCTGGCCACTGGAAACAGTTTTAACCCCTGACTTACCTGCAGCTGCGAGGGCTCCTCCACTTTCCTTAAGGCTATGTCATCACCTTCTTCTTCCCCCTAGCACTGCTTCTTTGGTGCACGAGGCAAGGGCTCCTGCAAAAGGCTCTGTTTAAACCCATTCATTTCAGGTCCAGTTTGGGTGTGCTCAGGAGAGGTATGAATCAGGTTTTATTCCACAGGTAACTGCATATTAAGTTGTTGTTAAGCAGTTTTTGTCTTTCCACATACCACTATAGTTCCAGACCCACTTAACCTCCTCTTCTACTGCAGTCAGTGCTTTTAATTCAAAACAGTTGTGTACTGTGAATTTAACCATATCTGTTTATGTCTGGGAACAAAAAGGTCAAAGCAGTGGCATAACAGTTAACGTACAGCTAACTAGAAGCCCACAGACCAGAGAGGTTATGAACAGGAGACAAAGATAAAGACAAACACTAATGACAATCTTGTTATAAACTGCTGGGTCTAAATGATAACAAAAGCATGTAAATGGAAGAAGAGCACCTTGACATCACGATAGCAGTTGTGATGATTCACTTACCTGTTTATAGCATGCTCATGCAGTGCTAGGTACTATAGATGTTCAGGAAGGTATAGATGCCACCTGTTTTTTCAAGGACAAAGGAAGACTAAGTTTAGGACTACAAGGAATCAAGCATCTTTTGAAGTGTGTAGATGAATGGGAAATAAACTCAGGCAGATGGTAATATGTTTGAAGGTTGTAGCATAAAAGAAGGAATAGCAAGGTTGTGCAAGGAGCTAACAGATTGATAGACCCTGGAGGGGTTAACACTGGTAACAGAAAACACGAATGTAATGGAACTGAGCAAACACTTGTGAGGCAACCTCAAGTGAAAGGAGTGGCATGGCTGTTAAACAAACTGCCTGCCACAGAATTACCAATTAGCTGTGCTCTGTTTCAGCCCAAGATTTCTGCACTTGCTTAGAGTTTAGTATAGAGTAGAGGCTGAGTAGATCTGGCAAGAGAACAAAAGAGAATTGATGGAGTGGCTGTGTACTTCCAAAGAGTAGACGTTGAGAGGGTTATAGAGTGCATGTCTTGCAGCAATATGTGTATGTGAGCATGTGATAACTTCCAATCAATAAACTAGGCATAACTCAAGTCTTTGTTTTTAATTTAACTGGGTCAGTTAATTCAATCATTCACAGGTCATTTATGCCTGCTTGTTTGTGGCACTTTATGTGACCAGTGATAGGATGTGATGGAATGCCTTACAGCTGTGTTAGGGGAAGTTCAGACTGGATATTAGAAAAAAGTTCTTCACTGACTGGGTGGTCAAGCACTGAAAAATTCCCCAAGGAAGTCTACATGGTCCCAAGCCTGTCAGTGTTAAAAAAGCACTTGGACAATGTTCTTAGAAATATGGTTTAACTTTTAAGCTTCTTTGTGTAGAGTCAGTGATGGTCATGAGTCCCTTCTGACACAGAATCTTTCTGTGATTCTATGATTCCTGCTTATGAGAAGACTTCCCATGTGTTGATATGTCAATATAAGAGGAAATTCAGGAAATGGGGCTAAATCAGTACTGATTCAGAGTGGTCTAGTGTGCCAGTGGGGGTTTACTGACTTAGTTCAGAGTAGGCTCTGACCTATGACTTACAAAGAATAGTGAAAAATTGCCACTCTTAAAATAAAAGCCATAGGAAGGAAAATATGATTTTTACTAGGCTGGATTTTAATTTAGGACATGGCGGAAGAAGTGATTCTCATCAATAATGTAAATTCCAATTTGCTTTCACAAATGAATCGGCACTCTAATACTAAGTTTTCTTTAGGACTTCATATTCTTGTGAGCAACAAGACAAGGGAAACTCCTTCAAGTTCATTGAAGTATATATGTTTTCTTAATAAAGGGACTTAATCTCTATTCTTTGCTTACTCAGAGGAACTGCTGACTGGTTCATTTGAGTTAGAATCTGATTGTATCCTTTCCCTTCCTATTAAAATTATGTAGTTTCAGTACCTGTCTGAACTGACCTCCTGCAACATTTCTAAATATTTATTAGCATTACAATATCAAGATTTTTTTCTAGCTTTGTTTTTCTACTCTCTTAAAAGTTTGAAGATAGTTTTCTCCCTCTCATTTTTTCCCTTTTCACTTATCAATCATTGATTTCTTTCAGCTTTCCCTATTTTTCTAAATGAGATCAGCACATGCTGGTTCTCAATTATCTAAATAAATTCCATTTATTTAGTCACAGCTATCTGTCTTTCTTATAACCTATATATGTATGCATATACATAAACATTTAGTCAGGTGTTTTGTAGGTGCATCATGTGGTTGACAGACACACAGTGTGCACAGCTCACAGGTCCTGGTATGAATCCTTAGTGGTTGCTATAATTTAGAGTGGGACTGCAGTTCTCTAAAGAAGTAGAATCTCAGAGCCACCATCCAGGAGATTTTCATCTTGACTGACTTCCAACGATCAGAAACTTTTTTTTTTTCCCCCTGTGGGATTATTCCTAAAGTAACCTCAAAAACTGACACTGAATAATCTTTGCACATATATGTAGATTTTTTTCTTGTAAAATTTCCAGTTTCAAAATATGCATTTCTTAAGATCGATAGCTACAAGTCTGTAAAATAACCACCAAAACTTGCCAACTGGTAAAAAACAAACATGGGAAAAAAAGCACTACGCTGCCCTTTTTGCCTCATCTGCTTCTCACTCTCCAAGTTGTCTGAATAATACAGGAAATGTTTTGCAATTCTGTTACAAACTTTCTCTGTTTTTTTTTGCCTCAGCCCTGACTGTCTCTTGTCTAATATAAAAATGGTTATGCTTTTGAGCAGGAGTGTTTGCAGGCAGACTCTGGTATGGAGTCTGTATGGAGTTATTGTAATATCTTCTTGATAGAAAATAGCAGTTAGTGGAAGGACAGAATTGTCCGTGACCCACAACCATAGCAGTAATGTATATTAGGGAAGGGGAGAGAAGTCTGTTAGCTATATATATTCAGTTTTTACCCTTGTCTGTATTTCTTATTGTGAGGTTCCTGTTAAAGTAGGCATAGAGGTAATATCATGGTTATCATTCCTATCCAGAAGATAAATCTTAAGGAAAGCTTCTCACAATCTGTGAGAAATGAAACTGTTACTGTGGTCTGATTGTACAAGTGACTACAAGAGTATCTGAGTACAACTTAATTTTATATGGCTAGAAAGCAGTAGTCAGATAATGGTGGTCACTAGTCCATGTTTTTCAACAGTAGTTGGACTAAGCTGTAGTCTGACAAGTTGCTTGAGTCTTTTGTGTGATTTACAAAAACCTGAGCATGAATCTTCACTTCCTTGCACATCAGCAAATGGCTTATATGTCTGTGGTAGGTCTGTGGCAGGACAAGCCCCTCAAGAATCATGAATCTTTTTAGGTGATGTTTCTAGCAATCTGTTCTATAGTTTGTCTGTTCCTTTGATGTTCTAAACAAAAACTTGTGTACCATGCATCTAGAGACAGAAGTGACTCTTCTGTTGTTCCCTGATTACAGCTTTATCTTATAAAGGCTGTTAAACTTGTCAGCACATTGTTTAAAGTTGTCCTTGAAAAGTGTATGGAAGGCACAGCTTCGTGAGAGTGGCTCTGATAGGCCACTTCTAACCTACTGCTTTGGGAACTGCAGAGATCATTTTGTATGCAGAAAATTTGACTTAAACTACTTCATCCTTCTAAAATAAATCTGACAGATGTTTCTGCAAGTGTAATCTATCCTGGTCAGAAGATGCGCAGGACACACAGGCCAAAATTCAAAAAGCAGGACCAAGTCTGGAACTAGTGTTATACAAGTGTGATCTCTGTAGCTGTAGAGCTTAGCTGATTTAGTTCAGCTGCGTATGGTATATCCATGGTGCAAGTGCATGAAGATATTTTCCATAGTAATTATGAGTGATTGCTATCAGTTGACAATAGGTGGTAAAATTTACTTCATTTTAATTCATTAATACATCCTCTCAGACACCATAATCCAGCCAGGGCATCAGTGAGATAATGACAAAGGAAAAAAGAAAACAACAAAGAGAGAAAACAGCATGATTTCTTTGCTTAAATTGCATGAGAGAGGGATCATGTATGGGTAATTTAAGAAGCTCTGTGCTGTCCAGAGTTTACCAGTGCGTGGAATCACTAAGGTATTATTTAGGCAGCTATAAAGACACTTCAGAGGATTGTTGTCAAGAAGGAAAAGGAAGTGAATTCGTTCATTGACTACCATTGTTTTCCCATCAGGTACACATAAAGTAAGTAATCCTTTGTATTTTTCTGCCACATTTTCTCTGTAAGTTGAATGGACCAAAAAGAAAGCTTCCTGTGTTTCCTTTATGCATTCCTATTAGAACAAGAGCTGCTGAGAGTCTGTAAGTTATATATAGCTTTTCCAATTTGGTTGCTGTTTTGTAAGAGTATTTGGGGCCATTATATTGTAAAATACAATTTAACTTTCCTTTATGGGTGTTATTTTCCATACTACATATTTTCCCTCCCTTTCCATGCTTGATATTTCATACTCTTGAATCTGTATTACTATTACTTACCTACAAGTTATACTACAACTGTATGAATACCAAACTAAAGCACTGGTAGCAAACGGAAAAAGGAAGACAGGGCCAAAAAGGCCAAAAGTGTGTTATTGTTGTAGTGAATAATTTAAAGATTCCTTGCATTGGAATTGTAAAGAATATTGTAAGACAAAATCAGAATGCTGCCTGGGTACAAACATCTTATGTAAATATGCAATTAGGAGCTGCAGAATACTGTTCAAGCATTAACAATGCAGAAGATTTTTTTTAACCAAGAGATTAATAATCATAATATTATGTATATTAAATGTTTTGTACCATTAGCTCCAGTAGCCAGGCTGATTCACTCAGAGTGAAAAGTTAATTACTTCATCTCTCTGTGTCTGAGTTGTCAAGTTCTAAAATTAAAACAATAATTTGGCATACCTTCTATTTCTATCACTTGTGTTGCAACCTACTGCTTTTGAAAGTAGATTTCCAGTTGTTTAACAACAGTATTTGTCAGATGTTTGGAAATAGGAGACACACCTTGAACTGTATGAACATAGGCTGACTCTACTTTGCCTACGCAGTACACATAATGTGTCCCCAACACTGAACTAACTTGCTTGTCCAATCCTTTGTCTGTCTTGTCAGTTTAACTATAAATTTTCCTTGGCTCTGACATGCTTGTTCAACATCTTCTATGCTAGGGCTTTTAGGCAGCGTTGAAGTAATGCTGGTAAACAACAGCACAGCAGAGGTTTTAATCTGTAACTGAAAGGCATTCATTCCCAGGCATATCACTAGAGAAGAGTTTTGTTAGATAGGTAGTACGAAAAACAAAGTTATAATAAAACAGAGTAAATGGTTGTCTGGCTCTTTGATGACTGTAGTATAATGCCACTGATGCAAGTATAATAACTACATGAAATAATTATTTTTTTAGTTTCTACTTTCTTCTATTGTGGATCTGGTCAGATAAGCCAATACCAAAGCTTTAATTCTTAAGCAAGATATCTTGTTGCAGATTATAGATACCAGCTGCACAGAAATGGAAGCTGGAACCTCTCCAGCCACCAACCTCATGCAAAATACTGAACCTTTTAAATCCCTTGAGGATATTATATACTGACATCCTATCCAGGTACTGAGTTTGACAGAGCTAATAATACTATTTATATGTATAATTATTGAAATTACCCATACTCTTTTGGTTTAATGGTGTTCACTAAATTGGCATGCATAATTTATACATCATTGCTGTCAACCATCAATCCAAATGGGAGACAGCAACCTATAAACTGAATGACAGAATAAAGTGTTTATGAGTTTATTCAGGACAAGCTCACTATAAACTGACACTGGAAATTTTCAAATCATTTTTTCAGCATTTGTGTGAAATAGAATGCTGTCTATGGGATTTCATTTGTTGCATTACAATAAAATCTTTTCAATAAACACTTTAGAAGACAACAACTATAGTATTCTTTGAGGAGACCCTGGGGACAGGATTTATAGTGGAAGTCAGCGTTACCAATTTTGTTTCATTTTTTTTTGCTATGGTTTACTATTTTAGCCTCTTATTCAAATGTCAGCCATTTAATAATGAAATGGAATCCTAAAATTTTACAGATGGATACACCTTTGAGGCTCAATCAAGAGATATATGAAGCAATCCAAATTTAACTATTATCATGCTAATTTAGAATAATAAGTCTTTCCAACTTCACATTTAAACAATACATGCTAAAAATAACCCTTGTCTCCATGCATCTAAATATGTATCTGCATGTATTGCCACAGCTTGAAATTACTTTTACATTCATGATATTAATCAAAATGCCAGGTATGTTACAGATTATTCAAATGCTCCAATCTCATTCTGTGAGACTTGCTACACAGTGATATTGGTATTATGCTTTCTTTTATATTTTCAGAATGCAGTAAACAACTAATAATTTGAGATGTTCTAAATTTCTATGGTGAGGTGCCAAGTACTGAAAGGAATGTTTAACGTTAAATGAGGCTTCTATGAATAGAAGCCAAATAGAAACCACTGAGTTATTTTTGGCACTCCCTAATGAATAAATGGATTGTTTTCAGTGTTCTGTCAATGAGCACAATGAGTTAAAATGCTCTGTGATTTGAAACGTACTGCCTCACTTCCACTTGTTCTAAAGCAAGTCTGTTATAATAAAAAGTCACAAATCTTCCAAAGAATTAAAAAAAAAAAAAAAAAAAAAAAAAAGATTCAGTGATATGCTGAAACACGAGTCTCATAGAACTCAAGGAACTATTTGTACTTACTCCATTAAAAAGATTTTCATTAAAAATATATAGGTCGCTCCAAAAGTAATGCCTTCTATTTATTTCCTTAGAAACTACAACAGATACAAAGAGCACACTAACACTATTTGATAGAACAGTTTCTCAGCTACAAAACACTATTTTTCAACATAGTCACCATCATTAGCTACGCATTTTCATCAGGGATTTACAGGAGCCTGCATACTGTGCTCGTAAAAATCTGCCCCACTATCACTGACCCCCTGCTGAAACCCACACACCCACCACCTCACTGCTTTCACATCCAATCTTTGGTCTCCATAAATGTTCAACACTTGGCAATGAATGTCAATGGGTGCCATTTTGTCCACATGGAAGAATTAAATTCCACCCCTCTGCTTCACACACACTTCCACATTTTGTCAGACTACCCCTCTGCTGCCACCTGTCACATGGCAACAAAATGTAACAGAATATTGGTGGGAAGGTTCAGCCTCTACTGCCATACCATCAACATCCACCTCTGATATTGTGAGCCAAAATAATAAAATAGGAGGCATTACTTTCAGAGCAGCCCTCGTTTTGATCATATGCATGAATTCTATGACAGAAATCTAAGTTGCAGCTAGTGATTACTTCTCAAATTAAACATAAAGTTTTTCAAGACATTTCAATTGGCTGTAGTTTATGCCACTAAAATAGATTCCCTTTGATGAATATTGATAAAATCATTGTATGATCACCCAGAATTGATATTAATCTGAAGAAGAACATTCAAAGGATGTCCAAAAGTATAGCTGTCAGTTCAGCTGTGAGAGTAATCGTGGTACAAGTGCATTTTGATCAAAGTTATGAAGACACATTCAATAAGTCCTATAGTAAAAATACTTACCTACTAAGTCATCTGGTTACGGTGTTGTATTTCTTGCCAGTGTCAGCATCCTGCTTTAAAAAAGAGATTGAATTAGACAACTTGTTGAAGTCTTTTCCACCATGAGCTATGATCCTTATCTTGAAAAATATAAAATTTGTTCTTGTGTTGTAAATGGCAATAGATAATGACTGGCATGTGAAATTTCTAATAATTTTCAGAAGTTGGTCTTGTTGCTTAAGCATTCTTAAGTCTTGCCATTTATTCTCACAGATATAATTTAATTTACTGAGACATATCAAGCGCAAAAAAAGTAGGCTTGTATTTAAAAAATGCTTAAGCTTTCTTGAGATGTACTCAAAAAGTACTGGAAAAAAATAAAAAAAAAAAATGAAAAACATTCATAACTACAGAGATTATATGCTACAACATACAAAGAGCACAACTTGTACCTCTATACATGCCCTTGATATCCAGTACTACATATTGTATTTTCTGTTGAAGTACATCTCATCTGAGTTCACTTCCACTGCAAGTGTCTAACCACAAGTATCTGACCACTTCTTCATGCACTTCCTCCTATCTTGGAGCAGACACTCCAGATATGCCTATTTCTTTCCTTTAAATACAGAGTAGGTTTAGATTACCATCTCATATGTTGACATACAATTTACCCTGTGTACCCCATTCATCTTGATTCACCTGGCACACAGCCTCACACAGAATCATGATGTCTGGAAAAAGAGCTAAGTGATGTCAAATGAACATTTTAGCACCAAAATTTGTGGCGTCTTATTGTGTGTCTAAGTTATTTTGTATAGTGCATGTGACCAACAGGAAAAGGGGAATATTTCTGTGCTCCTTAGCTGCTGATAGGAGAAAGGGTGTAGTTTTATCTGTATCCTCTTGAAAGTTATGTATAATTGCTGTCAAATCCAAAAATATCAACCAGATTACGTGTATGATGACATGTGTGATGAACCCATTACAAAAACAGGATTCAAAATGTGCTTGGTGTCAACCATTTGCAAAAGGAAAAGACATTATCACTGGGACATTTCTGTGTTGCATCTAAAGATGAAACTAATTATATATATATATATAAAAGAATAACTTGTTAATGATATAAAACTGTTTTCAAAAATGTTAAAATTAAGAAGACAGTACTTCTGGAAATATGGTATTGGGGGCTGTGAGGCTGTCAGTATATTGTGGTGCCTTCCTTCCTGCCCAGCCATGTCACACAGCCCTTTCTCACGGACACTAGTGGTGGGTCTGTCATGCACAGGGAAGGGCAGCTCAGGATCCTGATAGCACAAATGAATTTATTTCTTTGCTTTTGCTTTCACTGCAAGGAAGGAATTTCAGGAAGTTCCCACAAGCTTTTTTTGTCAAGTAGGTGAAAGATCTTAAACATCTTTACACATACATGGGAGAGGCTAACCGGAATAGAGGAAGACTCTTCAGTGAGCAATCTGGAGGTGTCTGCAAAATCATAAATGATGTGGAGATGGAGACCGGGTGACTACTGCTATTTTCTCTTATACAATAATAGAATAATAGAATCATGAAAGTTGGAAAAGACCTCTAAGATCAACTAGTCAACCATCTACCTACCACCAATAGGAGTATTATGTAATGAAAGTACCTTTTCATAACCATTGCTTATAACTAATTACAGTACTTGGTTTTTGTTTGTTTGTTTGTTTGTTTCTCCAGAGAGAATCTTCTTGGTAACTTAAAAAAATGTAAATGTATTCAAGTGAAGTAATGTTTGATCTGTGGCTAATACTTTTTTCCTTTGGCATCCATGGCTGACTGCAGTTAAAGACAAGATGGACAGTCAGACAGGTTGAAGACAGTACATCTCAGTTTATGTTGCTACCACAGACCACCTGACACAGAAAGATGTCTCTGAAGATGCCCTGGTCAGATCATTCAGGTCCATGTCCGCTTAGTTGTGAATATCTCCAACAAAGGAGATTCCATCATCTCCTTGAGCAACCTCTTCCAGGAAAAAAAAAAGTGTTTTCTTATATTTTAGTGGAGTTGGCTTTATTTTCAGTTTATGCCCATTGCTTCTTGTCCTATCATGAGGCACCACTGACAAGAGACTAGCTCTCCCATCAGGTATTTATACACATGGGTCAGACTTCCCTGAGCCTTCTTTGCTCCAGGCCAATCAGTCCCATGTCTCTTGACCTTTTCTCATATGAAGAGCTCAGGCTGTTTAATCCCTTCCCAGGCCTTGCTTCAGTACATCCCTCATTCTCTTGCGCCAGCGCCAGATCCACACTCCAGGTTCACACCGTTCTCAGCACTACACCGTAAGTCGTTTAGGGTAATTTCACCTAATGAAAGAATGAAAGATACAGGGAAGTATAAGTTAAAATTCTCTCTTAACAGGCATTTTTTGGAGAGACTAGATATGCTGCTGAAAGTTCTCTGGCACATGCAAGACTGTCTATGTCAACTGTTTTAATCAAGAAAATATTTAAAAGAGAAATGTAGAATATGCAGATAAATTCTTCATCACTCAGGACTGGATCTGTAGATCATATTTCTAAGATTTTTCAGATATTTGTTGCTTCTCAGAAACTCAGAATATCTACATGGCTCTGCTTTTTGAACACTGATTTTTGTTTGCTTATTTAATAATAAATCTGATCATAACTGAAAATTTATTCATAATTTTTACTGTTAACACTGGAGGGTGAAATACTATGTAAAGTAAGAGGACATGGGCATTCCAGTAGATGAATTCTTGGTCTATCTTCCACTTCTGATCTTGCACTGTTGCCCTCCGTAGCACTCTGAGGCAGGCTTTAGGAAATATGTAAATTCCTGAGGAAAAGTAGCTGCAATTCTGTAGACGGTATTGATTCTCCAAGGTATACTGATACCTCTAACAGAAGATAGACTGGCCTTGACAGTGTTTTAATGCCTACCATAAAAATGAGAAGGGACTAAAGTATGAGAGTAATACATTTCATTTTTATGACTGCATTCCTCTGCCCTTTTGGTTAAAGGTGTCCTCCTCCCAGTAGCCAGTAGAGTATCAATGTCAAAGTCACGCTGCCAAGACTTACAGTCTTTGTTGACCTTCTAAGTGTAAGTGGTCTACCACTGTGTAGCACATGAGACATTGGTTCCCTTCCTCATATCATCAAAGCAAGAAATTTACTTATCCTTTGCAATTTCTTTTGTTATTTCTTTTACCTCTAGCAGTGAGTGGAAATGTAATAATGCCCTTCCTAGAATATTTCTAAGTAATCAAAGGAAGCACTGCCCTCTAAAGGTTGAAGGTGATATATGAAACAGCTTTTTATATAAGTTTGTGTGTCTTTTCAGAGGGATATTTCTAAAAGTGTTTAAGGTCATATACAGCACCTATGCAAGAAGTCTGGATACCTTGTATGAGCGTGGTAAGGAGTAGGGGCCTAGTTATGCAAAGTTCATGAGCACAGTGAGTAAATGGAAAAGTACTACACAAATTTAGTAGTGTTAGAAATCTGGTATATTTTTTAAGCTTAAAATCTTTAGGTATATTATGGAGTTTTATTTAAAAAAAAAGAAAAAAAAGAAAAAAGCCTCTAATGATATTTCCCACAGCTATTACCTCATTTGATTTTAATTAATACCTATCTGCAATTTTAGATCTTCAAAAATTTGTTACCATCAGCAAATGCAGAGGGTAAAAGGAAAAGTATATAATAAGAAGCTTAAGGTTAGAATGTGACAGTGAATTTTAAAAAGTCCGTGAGACCCTGTAATTTGAAACACTGCATTTTTAATGCTTCAATAATAAGGCAGCTAGGCCTTCAAGGCTTCCCTTCATTTTTGCAATGTATTATGTACTGGAAAGTCTTATTCTAAATAATCCAACAAAATATAGATTTTTAGTATTCTGGCTTTAGAGAGAAAAAAGATTCGCTCTGAGTATAAGCCACCTTCCCTAGAGATAAGCCCACGTTTTCTAGGAGAACTTTTTCACCATTAAACCATGAATATAAACTTGAATATGAACTGACTAAGTCTTCTCAACAAAAGGAACAGGATGGAATCTCAAACTGTTTTATAATGATGGGTTTAGTAAAATATAAATATAACAAAGGGAAAAAATGAGTATAACAAGCCTGGAAGACTAGGAGTGGTAATTCCAAATCCTGCTTATATATCAGATAGTGTAAAATACAAAGCTGACTTCTCATATGTTCAAAAAGAAGAGCTATTAATTTACTGCCAGATGAAATTTAAATTCTGTAAGACAAAATTGGAGAACTTAAAAAATGAAAGTAAAACAGATGCTTTCATCATTCTGAGGCCACTGCAATAATCTTTAATACTAAATCTGCACTAATTTGCAGACTTCTGAAAATCCTTTCTCAAAATATGCTTCTTGCCCCAATTAGAAAATCCTTAGTGAACTACTAGACATTAGGGAAACACAAGCCTCTGGATTCTGACGCCAGGCTAGGAAAAAAAGGGGAAAGGAAAGGAGTAGAGCTTGCTTTATGCCATGGAGAAGGTATAAGTCATGTACTGACCAAAATATAGCATTTGCAGGGGAGAGAGAAGCAGCATAGAAAGATAACTTGGTCTCCTAAGGCCGGCAAAGCAGTGAAGAAGTTCAGTGTCACAGGTGTGAGATACAACGGTAGCTTCAGAATCTGCTAATATTTTATCAGTTGGCATTGGTATGATTCAGGAATTTAGAATTCTGGTTTAGAAATCATAGTGTGACTATTGTATTGATAAGTTGCATGTGATTAGGAGAGTAGCTCCAAGTCATCTAAAGATCTGTCTGAAGAGAAAACTCTCATGGCAAATTGAAATGGATTTAGAAGCTTACGTATTATCATAAAACCTTCTCAAGATGGTTCATATTCTCCTCAGATAACATCCTCTGGAAGATTGAACCAATGCCATTTAGGTAAATGGACTGATAAGTGAAATCAACTTTTTACAAGGGTAGATAGTGATAGGACAATGGGGAATGGCTTTAAACTAAAGGAGGGGAGATTTAGGTTACATGTCAGGGGGAAGTTTTTTACTGAGAGTGGTGAGGTGAGGTTGTCCAGAGAGGTTGTGGATTCCCTGTCCCTGAGGGTGTTTAAGGCCAGTTTGGATGGGGGCCTGGGCAATCTGATGTAGTACTTGATCTAGAGGCTGGCAGTCCGGCCTGCAGCAGGAGGGGCTGGAACTTGATGATTCTTGAGGTTCCTTCTGACTCAAGCCATTCTATGATTCTGTGATTTTATGATATATCCAATCTAAATCTCTTCTCTTGTTGTTTAAAACAATTTCCCCTTGCCCTGTCACAATAAATCCTGCTTAAGAGTTTGTCCCCTTATTTCTTATAGCGCCCTTTAGATACAGGTCTCCCTAGAGCCTTCTCTTTTCCAGGGTGAATAGCCCCAGTTCTCTCAGCCTGTCTTCATAGGGGAGGTGTTTTGTCCCTTGGATCATTTTTGTGGCCCTCCTCTAGACCTGCTCCAACTGATCCATGTCTCTCCTGTACTGAGGACTCCACGTATGGACGCCGTACTCCAGGTGAGATCTCACCAGCGCAGAGAAGGGCAGGATCACCTCCCTCGACCTGCTGGCCATGCTCCTTTTGATGCAGTCCAGGATATCACTGGCTTTCTGGGCTGTGAGGGCACATTGCTGGCTCATGTCCAGCTTGCCATCCACCAGTACCCCCAAGTCTTTTTTGGCAGGGCTGTGTTCTATGCTTACATCTCTCAGCTTGTACTGATAGCAGGTGCAAGACCTTACAGTTGGATTTGTTCAGCCTCATGAGGTTCACTAGGGCCCACTGCTTAGCCTGTCTAGGTCTCTCTGAATGCCATCCTGTCTACCAGGCGTATTGACCACAACACATAGCCTGGTGTCATCCACAAACTTGCTGAGTGTGCACTCAATCCCACTGTCAATCTCACTGATGAAAAAATTAAAGAGCTCTGGTTCCACTATTCACTACCACTTGTCACTGATCACCATCTGGACACTGAGCCACTGAACACCACTCTTTGGGTACAGTGTTGCAACCAGTTCCTCATACATTAAAGAGTCCATCCATCAAATCCATATCTTTCCATTTTGGAGAGAAGGATGTTGCTGGGGTCAAAGGCTTTAACTAAAGTCCAGATACATGACATCAGTAGCTCTTCCCTTGCCCATTGATGAAGCAGCCAACATCTTGTCAGAATTGAACACATTTGGATGGAACTTCCCATACGGCCCTCAAGTTGCCAGCCATCACAGTAGCTGAATACACTAAACAAAGTTTCTCAGAATGCCAAATGTTTTCGCACTTATCTGCCTTACTATATAAAACTATGAAGCCCCATTTTTATCTCTGTAAAAGCAGTATTTAAAATCATATCTGAAATGAAGCCATGTGCAGTTTATTAACATTCTGCCAGATAGCTCCATGCAGTGCTCACCCTAAATAGCCAAGGGTCATCTTGGGCCAGTGGTTTAAAAGGCAATCTTGAATTGCAGCTGCTTTGCACATAGAGAGGGAAGTTACTGTATCTGTATTTTAATTTGTTTTGAAACTGTGTCTAGTTTATGAAAAGGACTGAGGAAAGGAGCAGTTTATAGGGAAATTACAGGAGGTAGCTAAGAGAGAGGTTATTTACAGCTACTAGTAGGATACAATGATTTTTTATTATAATTTATAATTATTATTTATAATTATAATAATTATTATATGCAATTTAGTTTTATTAAATATTTGTTATTACTTATTATTTGCCATTATTTGCAAAATATTTGCTATTTAAAATACTGCTGATTCTTGTTTTGCCTTATTTTGAGCGTTATATTATTTCTATTACTTTTTAACTATATAAAAGAGATATATACTCTGTGGTATCTGCACAGGAAATATATCTTCAGGTGAAGTTAACTTGGATTGAGAAAACCATCACTAAAACAGTTGTACAAAACTTCTGACTTATCATCTGGTATATTCCTGGTATATTGTATCTGGTATTCCTGGTATATTGTAGTATTAGAATCCCCCTGATTGTTTTCAACCTCTTTGAACATATTTTCCTTCTTTATCTTCAAATATTAGTGTAGAAAGGACCCACAAGAGCAAGGTACCATTAATGAAAATTTTAAAATATTTTTCCTACAAAAAATATTTTTCCTTTTTAAAAATATTTTTCCTACTATCTTTTAAAGTAATAAGAATATGAGACATAATGGAAGTAGTTTCTGTCATTTCTGTATGTTCTCTGTGGTCACACATCTTTTCAGATGTAGAAAGACATGCACATTCTCAACAGAGTGTACATTGTTTGCTGAACTGTCCATAACCTTCTAAAATATAAATTCTGGCTTTATAGTAGTGTTCTGCCTTGCATTAGGTTGCATAAATGCAGGTTGAAAGGTGCAGCATAGATTTCCTGGCAGCTATATGCAAGAAAAATAGGGATTTGAGATAATCCTTGAGAAATAGAAATTTGGTCCTCACTTGAGGAGCAGCGAATAGCAAGACAAGGTTCTCTGTTATTCTGCTTTCTGTAAAGAATATTCCTCATCAGTAATCTTAATCAGATTTCATTTGAGTTTTGTATTGATAATACCTTCATGGCCTCATATACTAGCTCACATTTATTCCTGGAAAGGAAAGGTCTTCAAATGGTGTAAGCCCACATAGCTTCACTAAAATCAATAGAGTTACACTGCCAATAGAACTACTCTTTTTCAATTTCTCAAAATAGAATTTAGTTTTATTTAGTAATGTTGAGAATACCTCTTTGACTTGCTTTGAGTGATTTACAGTGATTTAACTATTGTGTGCTATGATTTTTCAGAGCTTGCCTGAAGCTAATTTTAATGAGAACTGTGGTTTAATCAATGTGCTCTGTTTCAAATATGCATATTCACTGAGTCTTTCAATGTGTTCTGGATTTTATATATGACTTTCTATCAATATGAAATGTGTATCTTCATTAACAACTTATGCTTAAAGCAGGATAAATGCCAGGAAATCAAAGGATATTTCTATTTTCAGTCTAAGAACCAATTACTTTTTCTAAAGACCAGCACAATAAATAGTCTACCAGGTAATCTTATGTAGACCAGATGTTATTCTGGAATTTGAGATACTGGACCAGAAATACTAATATCTCTTGCTTACATCCAGACATGTTTTAAAGGCTTATGGAAATCTACATGTAAAGAGGTTTATTTGCTTTTTCAATTAGTGTGGTTGCACATATGTAAAATGCAGTTCTGCAAATATTTATAACAATTTGAGCCGATGCATTTTCATTCCTGATGCAATATTGAATCACATTCTGATAGTCAGCCGTCTGACAGCTGTCTTGGAAACAGTCATAAAATTTCAGTTTCTCCTGTTGAAGCTTTGCACATTTACCTCTCTACACTGGTGCCATAAACCAGATTTTGCTTTGTCTACTACTTTGTTATTTTAAAATAGCATAATTAGAAGTCTTTTAGCAATGGCATATTCATTTTTTTCCTGTTCTAAAACTCATTGCCTGTTCATTCATATCATTTTTTTCCAAATAAAACTATATTCTGAAAGCAGTGCAGGGAAAATGGAACTTAACAAAAAATATTCTTCCTACTGTTATATAATGTGGTAATTCTTTGTTGAGTAAAGTGTGTACTTTTTCTATAAATTGTATGTCCTCAAAGAAAATGATTTTTTCCTGGCTAAGAAATTGAACAATTTCCCAGCGTAAGTACAAATACTTTTGTTTAGCACAGGTAGATATATTTAATAATCTCAGTAGGAAATGGTATAAATGCAATAAACTCACTGCGTATGTTTCTCAGTTTACGTCTGCAGTCACCTATTTCATTTTTGTTTATTTTTTTACTTCAAATTAAGATCTCCTGTAAGCTTAATATGCTATGAGGAATTTCTTCTCCTTCTTCCAATGTCAAGAAGAAACACATCCAAATTTCTGAAAAATTGATACTAGTTTCTGAGTTCTCTTCATGATCATAGCACCACCAAATCAGGCTTTAATTTCCTATCTGGCCCCAGGTCAACCAGAAGTTTCGTATATTTCTGCACAGTTGTCCAGCTTCTATGTGAAACATGATGAATATCCAGGTCTAAAACATTATCTAGGCTTAGGGTCAAAGGCAATAGGTGCAACTGAATCCCTTCAAGATGTTAAAGGCAAATGGACTAAAGACTAAGATTTCCTGAACAATGCTGCAAGCCTAGTGCTACGTCAAAGAAGCAGAAGGGCTTCCATTGCATTCAGAACTCCATGTTTCAACCTCTTCTGTTTTTTCCCCACTGTATGTGAACACAGATGGGTCATTCTTGCTGAGGTGATTAACTCAATTTTCTGTGTTAAAAGAATTTACTTAGTATTTGTAGAATTTCCTCTGCACACAAAAGCCAAGAAAATGCACACATGCCATGGTGCCTAGCTTGCAGAAAGATTAATTTGCTGCTATGAATGTACAGTAATTTGCATCTCCAATAACCCCCATTTCAAAGGCTTGATCCTGAGCTCTCTCTGAAAAGTCATGAGGTCTCCGACTATCTGCAATTTCTCCCTCAATCTTCTGGGGATTTATTGCTCTCAGCATTTTGTAGATTTCATTTCTTAATGAGTGGGCATTTACAGAGTCTGAACCTCCTTGAGCTGAAAACTGGAGCAAAATTCAAGCCAAATAATGATGTGGAAACCAGAGAAATACCCCATTCTCAATTCAGGACTTTCTGCACTCTAATTATTGTAGAGGTAATTCTGCTTGTTACTGCATTCTTTTTCCCATTGTAAGACAGATTCCATAATAACTAATGTGGTCTTTGGTTTCTTAGCTCCTATGAGACTTTCTTTACACCTTAATTCTCTGTTCAATTGTTTACTTGAGGAAAAGATTAGCAAGGAGGCAAAGCCCCAATAATTATTCTTATATGCTTTCCCACTTTCTCTATGCAAAGGATTTGTTAAAGATATTTATTATCTTCCCTAAATAACATTCTAAGCTAGCATTTCAATCATTTCAGTAACTAATGTTTGTTTTTTATAAGCAGTAGTTTAATTTGGCACATTGCATAATGCATGTGCAATAAGGGTGCCATATTTGATGGATAAATGCCTAGAAAAAATCATATTGCCTAATAAATAATGTTAAATTTGGATATCCTATTCATTTAAAGCATACTCGTCATGAATTATTAACTGTACTAACTAGTGACTTGTTTATATCAGTGCATTAATAATCTGAAGCATTTTTGAAATATGCCCA
Source organism: Chrysolophus pictus (assembly GCA_037305975.1). NCBI lineage: Eukaryota > Metazoa > Chordata > Aves > Galliformes > Phasianidae > Chrysolophus > Chrysolophus pictus. Next base: position 98,283,768 of record CM074576.1, read on the forward strand.
TTTGAAACTACACAATATAATCCCTTTATTTTCACAGATAATTAATGTCTCCTCTGTGGTGGGCAAGTTTCCAGAGCAGCTTAAACCAGTACATACACTACATACACATAATCTTTGACTAGTCTCTTGGGCTGAAAATTATCAACACTAAGGTGTTTCTGGGTTAGAAGGGAATTAGAGCAGCATGTTTGTACTGATGGGAATCTGAATTTCTGTAGATAATACATTCCCTCTCACAGTTTCCAGGTAGCAATGACTTTGAACTTGCTTGTGTCTCTGAACTGCCTTGCCTCCCTCCTGCATGTTGCAGAGCACTTGGCCACCAACACATCCAGCAGAAGATCACAGTATCTGTTGTTACATACCACTTCTGAGGCTGGTGATAATTAGGATTGTTATCAGCAGGCTTAATTTATAGTTAACACCTTCCTTGCAGTTCCTTTTGAGACTTTGCTTTACTGAATGTTACTTGGGAACTATACTATGTATTTAGACAAAGCATGTCCTTAATAGTATCTATCATTTGAAAAAGACTGTACACCTGGGATACTGGTAGTGAGCCATATACAGACTTATTTTTTTCCCTACCTCTCAGAAGCTGTTAATATTTAGGTGATAAAATCTGCTTAAAAATCTGTCCACCTATCCTTACTTCAGGTAGCATTCCTCCCCTCTTTAATTTCTCAGCTGGCTTCAGGCTGAGCTTAGCTGTGGGCTTTGCAACTACCCTTTGGTGTTGAGTTAGAAATTGCTCACCTAGATTCAATATGACCATTCACTCTGATATTTCACTGGTGTCTTATAAAGGCTTACTAGGCCATCCTTAGGAAAATATATCAGTATTATTAGGCTATAACTTATCCTCTTTGGAGAAAACATTCAGTCATTAACAGAACTGTGTTCTTTAATTATGTCTTTGGTATCTAACTGTCTCAAAATATAGAATCCAGCCAAGAGTTTTTAAATTCTTCATTTTGGGGGTTTACCACCTTTATTATGTTAAAATTAGCATTTCCCTTTTTCAAATTCTTTCATTTGCTCTCTTATTTCACCTACATACAATTCCTCAGGAAAAAAAAAAAAAAAATCAGCTAATCTGTTTCAGAATTCTACCCCTTCTGAACTTTTTCTGATCTCTCTTTTAACTTTAAGCTTTCTTTCTTTTGTGTCCCATTCCTCTCTGTAACCTAGTAATATCACTACCTGTTCAGGTATTCTATTCAGGCATGATTCATGCTACCTCCTCTACGACTTCCTTCCTGGCTTTTCAACATCCATTGCTATGCACAGGGCACAGGCCTTTGCATAATCACGTTTATAGCAACATGTCTATATAGCTTTTTATATAGCCCTGCTCAATGATCCTCTTTAACTCAATAGCTTTTTGTTACTTTGACTTAGTTGGAATCTATAGAGAATGGGAAAGGAAAGGGATAGTGTGTTTCAAAACTCTCTGATTAAAGAAAGTATGTAGGGCATGCCTGCCCTCTATCTGAAACATTTTCAGTGGGGAAGATGAGTTTTGGGACTCAGCTAGAGCAGAAGGCATAGTGGTTTGCACCATGCAGAGCTGCTGGGAAAATGTTTATCTCTCAGCCTCAGTTCTGCAGTTTGGACTTTGGTTGCAAAAGTTCTGTCATTATAATCCACTTACTGTCTCTAGTGCCTAGAACACGCAATTCCCTGCAAAATACCCCAAAGTACACATCCTTGATTCTCACAGGCAATATATAGAAAAGAAGTCAATGTGTGTTCCTTTTTAATCTGGTCTGCAACCCACGAACAGAGAATGACAGGTCTCACTTGTTTTATATTTACGTTGTCACTCTAATAAATATTTCCCATGCTGCATAACCCCTTCAGATTATGTCTTTTTGCAGTATTGTTGTTTTTAATAATGCATTTCATTACAGTTGGGAATTGATGCTTTGCATTACTGTACAAACTGTTAATTTACTGCTAACACTTTTAATTGTTGGCTTAGTTTGATTTCCTTCTTTTAATTCTTTCCAACTGTGGAGGAAAAAGCGTTCCACTGTAGCTGAGGAACTACACATTCTAGATGTCTTTTCTTAAGTTTTTTTTTTTTTTTTTTTTTTTTTTTTAAGAAAACGTTTGCTACTTTGCCTAGTAATAAGTTCCTATTGTGCTTTTTTTTTTTTTTTTTTTTTTTTTTTTTTAATATATTTGTCCAAATTAGATCATGGCTTACTGAAGATCCCAGAATAGAGCAATAGGGCAGTCAATACTATGTGGTCATGAACATAGGGTTTCATACATTACTTCTACCCCATGCATAAATTTAACTTGTTGATAGTGATTATGATGCAGTAGAGTTCATCTTTCTGTAAGGGTAAAACTTCATGGAAACCACATTGCATTTTCCATAAAATATAATTACTCTGGTATTTTATTTTATGGAACATGCACAAATTGTAGCCCTGTCTTCCATGCTTTTTATTGAGGAAAAACAGCAAAGGGAGAAGCTTATTTTCATAGAATCATAGAATGGCTTAGGTTGAAAAGGACCACAATGATCATCGACTTTCAACCCCCCTGCTATGTGCAGGGCTGCCAACCACTAGACCAGGCTGCCCAGAGTATCCAGCTGGGCCTTGAATGCTTCTAGGGATGGGGCATCCACAAGCTCCTTGGGCAACCTGTTCCAGAACATCACTACACTCTGCGTGAAAATATCTAACGTAACCTAGACCTCTCCTGTCTCAGTTTAAAACCATTCCCTCTTGTTCTATCACTATCCACCCTTGTAAACAGTCTTTTCCCCTCCTGTTTATGCGATCCTTTCAAATGTTGGAAGGCCATAATGAGGCCTCCTCAAAGCCTTCTCTTTTCCAAACTAAACAAACCTAGGTCCCTCAACCTTTCCTTATAGGAGAGGTGCTCCAGACTTCTGATTATCTTAGTGACCCTCCTCTGGACTATACCAACAGCTCTGTCTTTCTTGTGCTGGGGACCCCAGGCCTGGAAGCAGTACTCCAGGTGGGACCTCACAAAAAGCAATTAGAGTTTTAGTTCACTTTTCACAGCTCTTCTGATGTCCAGACCTTTAAGATATGTACTAGTCTTTTGCAGAGGATGCAATCATCTGCTATAGATGTAACACAAATAAGCAAAATTCTAGCTTTGACCTTCTTTAACACTGAAGAACCATAATATTCGGACATAGCTGAAGTTGCTGATTTAGTTTGGAAGCTGTTTCTATTCTATCATATGGCAACTCATATCTGTTCATGAGATTTGATTTTCCAGTAGTCTATGCCAATTTTATCTTACTGTATTTGTACTGATTTCTGGCAAGTTCCATATGTTTTATTCCTCTCTGTCAATCACTTGGTGTGAAACAGAAATATCAAGAATAAAATGGTAGCAAACACAGCAGGAAAAAAAATGAGGAAAAGCAGTTTTTAGTTACTGTGAAGCAGGGGTTGATTCTTGTGCTTGGGAATAACTAACCTCCCTCTAGGTTTATGTACTGACACTTAATCCCAGTGGAAGCACCTGAGAGATTTTATTGACTCTGACCTGACAGACTGAACCTCTGTTCTGCCCAGGAAACACAGAAAGTATTTTGACGCACTGATTGTGTGCCAGAGAGCATCACAGCAAAACTGGAATTTTTCAAAACATAGCTCCCTCTTGTGATGAGCATTAAAATATTACCAAGAGGTAATAGGATAACAAAATTGTTAGTCTACCCCTCTCTATTTTAGAAGCAATTTGTTTAGAGCAATAAAGGATCAAGTTGAAATGCACAAAATGGGATGTATTTTATGTAGAACTGCTTATAGTGCCTCTTAAAATCTTTTAAAATCAGTTGGCATTCAATCACAGCAACAACTGTTCTTCAAAATGAACATGCAGATTAGAAACCTGATATTATAACCACTGTTAAATTTTAGAAAATCAGCTGTCTAGATAATGAAATCTTATTTAGAATGCTTTTCCTTAATATTTTACAGTGAATATTGGAGAGTATCTTTGATATATAAGTAATGTGATTGTGCAGTTGGTTTTCCTACAAAAGATAGGACTAAAGTATAAGATAAAGTAGTTAAGATATATTTCATTTGCTTCTGTGGATGTTTAAGTTTCTACATTATAGCAGTATTGAACTTTGCAATAAATAATGCTAAGTTTTTTTACACTCTGCTGAAATGTCATTGGTACCAGCTGTGTAAAATGGTATAGTTACATCCTTGGCATAATGAAGGAAATCACATTATTAAATTCTGAAGAGTGAATATATAAAAATTAAATAATATGCAACTATTTGACAATAATTTCTTATTGAATATTCTCAGTTTGCAAATTGCTCGTTTTCTGATTTTCACATATGTTGAGGTTATGTCTAGCTCATTCTCATGTCAATTTGAAACCTGTAGAGGAAATTACATGAACTGAATTATAGTACATGTAACTTTTTGGCCTCTCAATTTGTTTTCTGTATTAATAGAAAATTATGTCACATTCCAGATGAATTTCATGGAATCATAGAATAGCTTGGATTGGAAGGGACCTTCAAGATCATTTCCAACCCTGTGAATAAAATAGGTTGACTTTTAAAAAAGTGAAAAACTATTTTTTTAAGAGAGTTTTTGCCATATTTAAGGAGTTCGTAAATGCCTTGTCTTTCAAATGCAGAAGAATTGAAGAAATAAAAAATAAGGATAAAGCAACTTAATGGTAGAATTTACAGTGATGAAACATGAAGGAGTTGAAAGATATCCAAATAATGGCAAGATCCAAGTGAAACAAAAAAAGAAACTCTGTAAGGCGTTTCAGAAAATTAAAATTGGAGAATCTGGAGTACATGTTAAGTAAACAAAACAACCAACATTAGACTGGAATTCTTCCTCTGTAGTTTTTAATGCCAACCTCATTTATTACAAACATGACGCCATGTTCTGGGGAAAGTAGGGAAGGTTTTGTGATCTCTTAAGGAGATCTGTTTTCACAAAGACCCTCCCCAGCTTTCCTGTACATCCTTCAGTTAGTTTAAAAAACATATAGTTGAAACCCTCCCCTACTCCCCCCACTGTGGTTTGGATAGAAACAATCTTTCAGATGTTATAATAATTGCTTAGTCTGTTACCAGAGGCCAGGTGTCTACAAAATTTGGATATAAAGGTAGCTTGCCTAGATTTCAATCTTGAAGTTATTTTGTAGGAAATACTCAATTGCAAAACTTCATTTGTCTAATTATCTGTTTTGAATTTAATTGTTGTTGGGTTTTTTATTATTATTTTTTGTCTTTGATTTTTTTTTTTTTTTTGGCAAGATAATGATAGGACACACATCATATCAAATTAAACACACTTGGAAAACTTCAGGAACAATGTGATTCACTTTGTCACACTGGCTAAGAGTTCTGATAATTACAATTATTTTGTGCATTTTTTTGGGCGGGTATAAGTCTACAAATTAGAACTATTGAGCCTTGGTCAAAATGTTCATTGAGTGATTGAGGAGCAGAGAAATCAGCTCAAAAGATCACTTGTGTCACTTTATAATTTCCAACAAACAAGAGGTCAAGTTTCCTGGAATGTTGATGTAAATTTGCTTTTCATTTTGCAGATGAAAACTCTAATGTATTGCAGTGGTGAACAAACCTTAAAATTCCACATGTACTTTGAGAAGAATATACAAGTATAATGGAGGAAAAACAAGTTATGCTGTATATATGCAAATTAATATGTATATATATGCATCTTTCTTCTGTAGAATATTTTCTCCATCATCTTGGAAGGCTTATGCCCTCTAACTTTAATTTTATTTTCCCTTTGGAGTCCCTTTCTGCGTTCTGATAACTACCTGCTGACTAACAGGCTGCTAACAGAGGTCATGGGCAAGAGTTGAAATGTTTTGAGCATAGACTCCTCAGTGGGGTTGTGGTATTAAAGTTATAGTCTATCTCCAAGAAGATCATTATCATTACAAAGTAATACACATCATTAAGGAGAATCTCCATGAAGACCATTATCGTTATGTGGTGACACACATCATTAGACAGTATCTTTAACTGCACAGTCCATCGAGGAGGGTACAGTCATAACATGACAGCTCTCTAGAGTGACATAAGTCAACCTGCCCATTTATTTCAGCAGGGGTTAGCTTACTTAGCCTTCACGATTCTTTTTGACACACTTTCTTATCTACCAGTTTTTAAATGGGAGGGGCTTCTCTAGGAAAACCCCAGGGCTCTTTTCTGAAAAGGAAAATTCCCAATGGAGTTGTACTTTTTTTCTGCTGTACTACTGCTTGGCTGCAAAGAGTTCAGACCTGTTGCCTCTGTTTCAGGGCGACCAGCTGGAAAGGAAAACAGCACCTCAGGTGCCTGCACATTGCATATGAGTTTCACATGGGACATGCACTAAAGGGCTATCATCAAAAACAGATACATACTGAACTTAAGAACATACAGCTACAAAACAAATTTGTTACTGAGTGCAATAGATAGAATCATAGAATTGCTCAGGTTATAAAAGACCTTCAAGATCATCAAGTCCAACTTCAACCTAACCATACTGCCCTAACTCTAACAACCCTCTGCTAAATCACATCTCTGAGCACCATATCCTAACTGTTTTTGAACACATTCAGGGATGGTGACTCAACCACCTCCCTGGGGAGCCCATTGCAGTGTTTAACTACCCTTTCAGTAAATAAGTCTTTCCTAATATCCAGCCTAAACTTACCCAGGCACAACTTGAGGCCATTTCCCGTCATCCTGTCTACAGTGAGAAGAGACCAATCCCACTGTCACTGCAATCACCTTCCAGGTCAATTGACCATCATATTTATGCCATTGTGAAAGTAGCTCAGCTGTCCATACTCACCATGTGTTACAGTGGGAAAGATTAGTGGGGTGGAAAGGTGATACAAGAGTGAAGTGATACAAAAGTGAAAGAGCAAAAAGGACACACAGGGAAAAACATTCTCTCCAGTCATCTAAGCTCATAGAGAAAACTCCACAAGGGTAGAGCAGTCAGCCCTTAAATGGGAGGGGTCTAAGAGAGGTGCAGCCAGGCTCCACCCCTTCTGATCACACAGGTGAACTGCCTTCACCTGTGCTCCCAGGGCTGAGCTGGTCCTTTCCCCAGGTGATCAATCAGTGGTTCAGGCCATGACTCAACAGTTCCTATACAACATGGGTTGGATAGAAACCTAGACCTATACTGCATGTACAAATAGCACAGTCATCCTCAAATAGGACAGTGCAGAAAGGTCATACTTATACATTTTGAGTCAAATTTAGATGCTTCAAACATGTTTCTCTTTCAACTATGTAATCCTTAATGTAGGTATAATAAATTAAAGCTAAGTTTGATGCCTGTAATCAATCTATACTCATGACTATTGTCATTAATACCTTGTGCTATATATTATTTTGAATTCGTATGCTGTCTTTACACTCCTTAAATGTGTTCTTTTTTTTTTTTTGTATCCTTTCAGAAATTATAATACATAAACATTTATCTACCCTTTTACAAGAAATCATCTTTTTATAAGTGTAGTCATTGGTTTTCTACTTCCTCTCTGGATAAAGAAGTGAAAATATTTGAGAATTAGAAGTGCATATTTTCAGATAATAAAATTTAGAAATGTTCCAGTTTTTCATACTGCATGTTTGAGACGCAGGAGAGTGCATTTCCTACAGTGTTTTCCACAGGACAGCTTAATTGGAAGTCTGATTAAGGATATAAATAAAACCCTACAGCTTTTAGATGTAGCTTTCAGAAAAGAAGAGCAAAAGCTATACAAAGATGATCAGGACACCCTTTTTAATTATTCAAACTTAGTATTACAATAATAAAAGACCAGTTGGAATATATTCTGTGTTCCTTTTACTCTTTTTGCACCCAACATCTTAAATGGCTTCCAGTTTTAACATAAGTAATCAAGGATAACATTCATAACACCTTTGCTTTAGTAGCTTTGCAATACGTATTAATATATATAGTTATATACATATACAGATGGAGATTGATCTGGAATTATTGCCTCCTATTTATTTCCATGGAAACTACAACAGTTACAAAGAGCCCATTACCATCATTTGATAGAGCAATCTCTTGGCTACAAAACACTATTTTTCAACCTAGTGACCACCATTAGCTAAGTGTTTTCACCAGTGATGTAAAAGAGCCTGCATGCTACCCTCATAAAAATCTGCACTGTGGAGTTGACCTACTATTATTGAGGCTGTCCTACAGAAGCTCTTCTCATGTCCATTCACTAAGCGAATGGTCTTTGATGCACTCCCTGCCTGGGAGATGATCTCACCTCTAAAGCTGTAAATAGAACTGTAGTATTAGCACCTAATGTGCATCTGTCTTACTGTACGTATAATATCTTTCTGTAATGGTTTCATTTTTTTATGACATTTACTTAATTTCAGTTAGAGTAGCAAACATGCTTCTGAGATCACTCTGAAAGTAACTTTCAGGAACAGCCTCTTCTAGTATTTTCTTCTGAAGGTACACTTCTGATATATTTCTGAACTTGATATCTGTTCTTAATCACCTGAGAACTTTATTGGAATGGAATCTTTTGATGTTACTATTTTTCAGCATAGAAATGTGAAGTTTAGGACTCCCAATGTCATTTAACACAATTTGTAATACAATTAATTCTCACGGATAAATCCCAATGGCACTATATTTTCTTACAAGATAGTTCTCTTAATCTCTGATTAAACTGATAATTTCTGATGGATGTCTAAAGATTTAGCTTTTCTGTCAGATTCTGTAATGTTGATAAGGAGTCTTAATTTAAGGAATGAACAAGGAAATTCAGTAGTGGCTGCATAATCTCTTCATCTAGTTTAGGATAGAAGAGAAAATGAGTATCAGAACGATAAAAGAAAAAGAGTGCTAAATTTACTAGATCAGTAGTTAGATAAATAAAACAAAGAATTTAAGAGCTCTGCCTACTTCATCTAGAAAACTGGGTCAGAGAAACTTAGCAGAAATATTTTCAAGATCAAAAACTGAAAAACAGAAGGCCAAACCTTGAACTTATGATGCAGGATTTCAGATGAGATCCAAAGGGACAGGTCAGCTTCGTGTTGAGAGTTGTTATGTCCATACACTGAGTGAAGTAGAGAATAGGATGTGCTGGGTGTGGGAAGTTATCCAGTTAGTTTGTCTGTACCCTTGAGGCTACAGTTCTGTTTTAGTCGATTTCTAGTCTTCAGGAGGCAGATAGTAAAGGGGGCAGAGTAAGAGGCAAAATTCCTTAGGTAATGAGGCTTCATTAATTCTCCTGCTCTCAGAGCTATTTTTTTTTTTTTTTTTCCTGTGAAAAGCAGCCAAGGGTTGCTGTATAGCTGAGTTGTTTTAGCAATTGACCCAGGAACAGATTTCAACACTGAAGAGCAGAAAAAGTCAGATTTGCCACAGTCATGCTGTGTGGTGAGGATATCTTTAGGGAACATAAAGATACGGTGTGTGATGTTCTGTTAAATAAAGAAATGTGTTGTAGAAAAAAATTATTACTGACTGAAGATTTGGAGGAAAAATGAATAAAACAGAATATCTTTAACATCAAGATTGCCTTGGGGAAGCATGTTAGGAGGAGAGTTTTTGGTATTTCTCCCAGGACAGGTCTGTATACAGACATGAATCATCTGTAGTGTTATTAGTAGGATAAACATTAGCAACTGGTTCATTCCAATGTGTCAGTGAAACATCTTGTCTTCCTAGAAATGCATTGGATATTACTACTGAAAGTAATGATAGTCATGCTTGTAGCAGCAAACATTTTTCACTAAACTGTCGATTAGTTTTATAGATTTATTTTTAAAATAATTTTAGTTACTATTGCCAATTTTGTATCTAACTGAGCATTCATTAATTCATTCAGCCAAAATTAAACAGAAAAAAATAAATACTTTCAGAAAGGCAAAGTTTGAAAAATGAAGGAATAACTTTTTGAGAGCGGATGAACTGCTCAGTAAGAGAGACGTAAAAGCAAACAGGCTTGCTGGTTGTATCTCAAAATTGGTAAGTTTCTGGAATAGGTATAGATTTTTTAAAAACACTAAGCATTAAAGGGAAAATACAGTAGATGTTATCTGGATGTAGTATATGTAATGATTTTATAAATGGAGAAGTTCTGTTGCACACTTGTATCCTTTATTTGGATTCACTAAAGCGTTTGATAAAATGTAATTAGTGAAACACGAGAAGATTTAGTAGAGCAATTGTAAAGCAAAACAAATATTAATGAATAAATTAAAAAGAAGAGTCATCTATTCATTAGTGAGATTCTTCAAGAATTAGGATAAGTGTTACTTAATATTTTAGAATTTTCAATAATAAACATTGAAGCATATTGGTAAAAGTTACTATTGACAAAGTTATTACATAGAAAGACTTGCATGATCTTGATGAAAAGGAAATAAGTGAGGGAGAAAAGTCTCTCTTGTTCCTCTGGGCAGCACTGGGATATTTGGGCTACCAGTATGACACAGCCCTGAGAATGGGAAATGGACCCTATAACGCTACGAAGTAATGGACTGTTAGAGACAGATGTTTGTGTGTGACCATTGTACAAGGCACTGGTAGATTCCTGGAATACGAATACAGTGTACAGTGCTTTTAACCCAGTTTCAACCAGTTTCAAAAAAGAAGAAAAAAAAAAAAAAGTGGAACTGACTGTAGGAATAAAGCTACTAGATTGGCCAGGGATAGCAAACATTCCATAAGAGGAAAATTAAGGATATCATCTAAGACAAAATGGAAAAAAAACTGAGGCTTTAGTATTGCTGCCTATAACTATCACAGCAGGAAAAACAAAATGGAAAAAGAGCTGAGGGAAAATATCACTAGAGAAATAGCCAGGTGTAAAACGTATGCAGATAAATGTATGTTGAAAATGAAGTGTTTAACTGGCAGAGCCACGAGATGCTGGAAGATACAGTCTCCCATCGGGAGTCATGGGGGCAAAAAGTTAATTAGTTTTAAGATGAAGATTAATCCTATTTTTTAACAGATTCCATGATATGGCCACCTGAAATAACAGGGGATTGGACTTCATTCTGCAAGTTTCTTTCACAAGTCAGGTTCCAGTGGTTTTGTCATAAGTCTTTCGGAAGCTGGTATTTTCCTAAAATCTCTAAGGGCTTGTAACAATGAAAAATCTATTCTTTCAGTAACTACCTACTTCTAATGATTACAGTGAACTTGAAATTGGGAACTTCAAGGATGTAATATGTATGAAGAAAATAAGGCCACATTTGCATATATTTTAATACTTGCAAGATTTATTGCACTAATGTCAAAGAATTGAAGATGGTGAACTGCAGAGTCTGAATGCTAAACTTTCAACGTTATTGACTATCAAATACTGCCTATGGCATCCTCTTATTTCAGTTACTATATATACTTCAGGATGTGTTTCAGAGCTTGACCTTCAATAGCTCTCTTCGATCTTTTATGCGGATTCAGCTTATTCTTAATCTTAAATCTCTGTTGAAAGCAGAATGTATCCCTTTGCAAACTATTTACGCTTGATCTTGTTCTCAGAAAAACTTACACGGGTCATGTCTAGTGTCACCCAATAAAAAATCCGTCTATGAATAATCAATTATTTCAATAGGATTGATGACAAATAGACATGCATACAGAGAATTCTAACCCAGATTTCAGAATATACGTGAGCTAATGGTGATGTGCAGGCTTGGGGAAGAACCCTCACAAAGGATGGAATCACTCCAAGGAGATGACTGTGAATCAGATCAATGATCCTATTTCTCCCAGCTGAAAACTGTAGTTGCATATGCAGTGAAATACTTTCTACAGTTTACAAGATATATTCTTGGCTTGCTAAATGGGAAATGCTGTGCTCCAGTGCATTTCAAGCCTCATAAGTGATGGTACTATATTGAAATGCCTTTTAAAAATCCAGTCAAAATAATTGATTTTCATAGGCAGAGCTCAGTTTGTCATCGAGTTGCATTCCTTACAAACCCCTCAGAAATGTAGTGTGCCAATAAAATATGCAGAATGATTATACAACCGCTATCAGTTTTGATTGTGTTGTTTGTTTTGGCATCCTTATGTTGAAATGTTTTATTTCCTTCCAAAATTTAAGTGCCAAAAAAGAATGTTATTTATTCTGTAGCTGCCCACTAAAGCCCCAAAAATGCATGGATAACATTCCAAACTTTATGAATATCCTTTTCTAACAGTGACTCATCTACAAACAATAATAAAAAAAGATTAGAACATCATTCTAGCAGATGTATTATAACAGAAAATGTTATACAAATTCAACCTTGTAATAAAAATTATTAATAGCATGTATGTTTTTTAAGATAAACAGATTAAAGGTAAAGTGAAAACTGCACATTCAGAGGGTTCAGTAGGATTTCTTTGTTTGGGGTTTGGTTTTTGAACCCAATTCATCTTTAAAAGATAAAAATGTAGATGAGTAACAAGTTTTGTACGTAACTAGAGAATGGATGTATAACAGATGGAAATCAGTGTAACTCCACTGAAACCAAAGGAGCTTTTCAAGCTCCAAAATCACAGAGAAATTGGCATGTTATTTTATGTCTATTTTAAGTTTTTTTTTAGATAGCTCAGTTTGCCCTCTCTTTTTTCAATGGTGTCTATCAATTAATAGATGATTGGCAGGCATGCTAAATAATAAGATGAGTTTATTTTTTATTTAAAAAATATACCTATAATAATAGTATTCACTGTGATTTTACCACTGAATTCTTAAGTCTTCCAACCTGAACCAGCCAACCCAGCATATAACCTTGTTCAGAGCATTTCTGACTTTGGTAGTTCTCAAATCAGATGCATGTGATTCTGTTGCATGGGCCCAGTTGGAAGACTAAGGCCAAATATTAATGCAGTTTATTAGAACAGATTATTAAAACGCCTGCTTAATGTTTTCTGGATCACAACCATCCAAACTTGGCAATGTAATATCAAAGTCACAGAAGCATATAATTTGGAAGGGACTTCTGGGGATCAAATCCAACCCCCAGCTAAAATATGCTCCCTAAAGGAGCATACAGTGGTAGGTCTCCAGGTGGGTTGTCAACGGTTTACGGGCTGGTTCGTGACTAGCAGGGTGGAGGGATCCGCAGATCTGCGCCTCCAGAAAAAGGGAACAGGGGACCCCAAAATAACTAGAAACAGCGGCAACGATATGAGGAGAAACAAACTAATTTACTAAATATATTATCGGAATGGAAGATAACACACCATAATACAATATAATTAGAATTGAAGCTAATAAATCAAATATAATGAGAGAGAGAATGTGTGAAAGGTGGATAGGCCTCACCACAATGCTGAGGTGAGATGTGCAGTCCAGTTGAGCAACAGGGAGACGGGAGGAGAGCAGGCGAAGAAGAGCAAGCAAAGAAGAGCGCATCAGGTGACCCTGCCAGGAGTTATATCTCGAGACTCTCTGTGACTGTAAAGTCCCCTGGGGAATGTAGCTCTTCTTCTCTTCCAGAACTTGAGCATTAACCGTTAAAATCCCAGTGCCCCACATGATGTTATGATGTGGAGTACCGAAAACCAAAAATCACAAAACCATGACATGGGTCTTGATTATCTCCAGAAAAGGGGAGTCCATAACCCCCTAGGAAGCCTGTTCCAGGGCTCTGTCACTCTCACAGTGAACAAGTCCTTCCTCATATTTGTATGAAATTTCCTGTGTTCCAGTTTGTGCTCATTTCCCCTATTCCTGTCAGTGGGCACCACTGAAATGAGCCTGACCCCATCTACTTTACTCCCTCCCATTAGATATTCATTAGCATTGATAAGTTCCCTTCTGAGTCTTCTCTTCTCCAGGCTGAATAGTCCAAGGTCTCAGCCTTTCCTCCTGGGAGATGCTCCAGACTCTTCATCATCTTTGTAGACTTCTACTGAACTCTCCAGTAGTTCCCTGTCTTTCTTGAATCAGGGAGCCCAGGACAGGACACGGGACTGTCTCACTCCAATTTATAGGAGGGAGAGGAGGTTCTTTTAATATACGTATACCCAACAGTGAGATTAAGACGCAACAGGTCAAACGTTAGCCCAACCAGTTTGTTACAAATCCTAGTCATTTAGGGAGACAGGAAAGGAAAACAGGTGATAGAAAAGATAGGAAATAAAAGCAAGAAGTCTTTGTAGAGATCAAGAGGGAAACAGTCATCATGATGCGTCCAGTGTGGTTTGTAGTTCAGTCATTGGTCTTCAGTAGTGGTGGTTTGTTGGGCGTTGTTCGGTTGCTGACGACTTTTCAATGGTAGAACAAACTTATATTTGTAAGTCCAAAGTGGTCGAGTCAGCTCTCTTTGGAGTGACAGCTTGAATCCAAAGTGGTTGAATCATCTCTCTTTGGAGAGGCAGCTTCTGGCTTTGGGATCTCAGCAGAAACTCCTTTGTTCCCATCTGCTGGGCCTGCCAGCAGATGAAAGGGAACCAGGAGGTTCCCACCTGCCTCCTCTTTTTCAGAGGACACAATGGTATCATTTCCCAATTTTCCCATACCAAGCTGGAGTTATTTGGTCACAGGCCAGATCTTCCACCAGTAAACACTCCTTAGCATTCTCTTCCAGAGGCAAACAGCTCTGAAGGAAAATGCTTTCAAATGTCCACAAAGTGATGTAGATTGTCACACGGCAGCACCCATCATTTGCCTCCTCAATAAATCAGTTAGAGTCTTATCACAAAAAATACCTCAGGAAGCAAACTTTGAGCCAAAAACAAAGAAGGTTCTGACAGGGACTCCAGATGTGGCCTTTCCAGGGTAGAGCAGAGGGAAAAGATTGCCACATTCTTTTTAATACACCCCAGGGTACCATTGGCCTTCTTGGCCACAAGGGTCAACAGCCAACCTGTCGTCAAAACATGTGGATTTTTATAAAGCTAAAGAGTTTATAAAGTTAAAGAGTTTAAAGTTGACTCTCATCAGAGAGATGACAGTTCAATCCCACTACAGTGCATTATTCTTAGATTTAGCAGTTACTTGCCAGCTCTTTGGTTCAGGGGAAGGATTTTAGGATTTTTTGTAATTGCTATGTTTGAGTACTTGCTCTTTGTTCTCTTAAAATGAAGGGGCGAGATGAAAAGATTACTGAATGATTTAAGACAGTGAAGTAGATTAAATCAGCTGTGAAGTAGATTAAGAAATACAGTGATGTAAATAAACTCAAACTGGCAATAATTTTATATCTCTTAAAGTCAGGCAATGTTAAAAAAAAAAAAAAAAGCAGGCACAGGTTTGACTGAGAATGAAGTAGGACCAGCGAAGCTGCAGGCATGAGTGTGCTTGTAAACAGCAATATCTTTGAGTAGAGATAGAAGTTGTATCTGTTTATGCAAATAAATCTACGTGATTGATAGAGCTTTGATATATTTTTCATTTGAAATGCAGGACCTGTTTATTTGCATGACTAGGAAAAGAAGTTGGTTTGACACAGCGCAGAGGTTACCAGTAAATTTCCAAAAAGCAGTTCAAAACACATGAAGCTGGAGCCACATCCTGAGTTCAGAGACTCCCTGAGAGTTACTGATCACTCTCTGAGAACACAAGGATCTTATGTTGAGCTGTGACCCACGTGGTTATCCCTCATCCTCTCTTTCGCCTGTTTAAGAGTGTGGTCCTCAGCACACAGCTCAGCTTTCATTTCTTTCATCCACAACTGTTTTGGTTGTGTTCCGAAATGCCCTGGAATCTGAAAAACAAAAGCAGAATTTGAGTCTAGGCAGGACACAAGGGTTTGGAGGATTTTAATCATCCAATATCACTAACGTGTTTGAGTGAAAGGACATACAAATGGCACTTACTGAATAATGTCTAGGATCATCTGTCTTTTTCCAGCAGGAATTGTCTTAAAGCACAGAAGGACAAATCTGCAGCATAAAGTTTCCAGTCACTCTGACAATATAATTGGCATTTTACTTCATTCTTTTGTCTCTTATTCATTTTTGGCTGATAAACAAATGAAGGGGAGAAGGTGGATAATTTACTGAAGAATTATAGCTAGAAAAAAAAAAAAAAGCGAATCAAGTTACAAAAGGATTTTATATCCCATAAGACAGTGCTGCTCTTGCCTGGTTGTATTAATTACTTCCTCCATAAGGAATGCCAAACAATGACTATAAAAACAAAATCAGTCCCTCTATTTTGATAGGGATATAGCAATCTTAGCAGAATGCTGTTATACCAATCTTTTATTTGTAAAAGCTGGCAGTTGTTCTAGACATTGCTAATATAGTACACAAACACATGCAGGAATTACAGTTAGATATTAACTGCATGTATTGAATGCTTCACTGCATATGTTTAAGTGTCTCATGAGAAAAATCTGAGTGTGTGCACAGGAATGGCATGTGTTGCCACCACATCTGCCACAGTACTTTCACACGTTAGCGTGCTGTTTCATGGCAATCAGGAAACTATTATTTTGTATAAGAAGTAACGAAAACTTGAAATGATGGGTTTTGTTAGATGCCTGCCTTAAAAAAGCAAACCTTGCACTCTCATCCCCACAGTCTACCTCCAAAAAAAATCATCCAGCCATGCATTCTCCACCGTCTGTCTCACGGTGTATCCTTCTCTCTAACTTGACAAAAACACTGCCTTTGGCTTCTCACAGAAGCGAAGTGAGAGCTGTTGTGCTAGGGCCCAGACAATACAAAACCAGACTTACCAGTGCAATGCTAAGCTATCACATTTAACATACATATGTTTTCACAAATAAACCTAAAGAAATATCCAAGCAAATGGTGATCTTACTCAATTTCTAAATTGCAACTGAACTATCTCACAGCACAACGAAGGGATGGCACGATGTTTCTAATATTCTTTCACCTCCCTGTAGATGCATAGTAGCATATGTGTGTGTTCAGGTTTCAGAAAAATGGTTATCATAAATGTGTGTACCCAACAGTATCTTTATGATATGCTTACAAAAAAACCTCTGTGTTGCTTTAGAATCTGGTAATTCTCATTTCAAAACCTCTAACTCAGATCTGGTAGTAAGGATAGAAACTGAGCAGATATAAGAGGAAACAGAATCCTCTCCATAAAGGCAGATATAAAATTTCCCCTCATTATTTATTTTCAGTATAGCAGAATCACAGCTGTTAATCTGTACATGGCAGCTTCCCAGGTAGGAAGCTAAATGTGTCTGTGATCCCAGAGCTATTCCTAAAGCACTGCTGGGGATTTGGCACAGAAATTCTGATACGTGCACATAGCAGCAGCCTTCTTTGTCTCTTCTCTCCTCCAGTTAGAGCCATCCCTGGTGGGAAGCTGATTTTCCTTTAGCCTCAAAAAGCACCCAGAAAGTGTTTGGGATTTCCCTGGTTGTAAAGCTAAAGTGATTATTCTGTGAGAGTTTTTAAAACAGCCTGCTGCACAAAGCACCAGTAAACCACACTTTGATTTGTGAAGTCTGCAATTGCTCACATGATTAGCAACAGTTTGATTGCTTACCCATGGTGCTGTTCTTAGTGTGCACTAGAAAAAGTTGCCATGTAAGAGTTAAAAAGAAAGGGAAAAGCATCACTGCCTCTGGGTAGATGGAAGACAAGTTAAAAACAGCATGTTTTTGCCCAGAAGAAAGTAGCAGATGTTCATGGGACAGCACACAAAGTGACTGGAACGTCTGCAAAGACTGTAGCATGAATTCTGCTGTTCTGATTCCATCTTGGCTGTTTTATTGTAAGGAGTTAGAAATTTGGTACTGCTTTCATCCCTAACAAAAGCATAAAACTACATTTTTAAGAAGCTCTCTTTAAACAAAATGTTGTAAGGTTTTAGGTTTTCATCTTAAAATATATTTACAAGGGTAGCTCTGAAAATTATGCCTCCTATTTTATTATGTTGGCCCACGACATCAGAGGCAGGTGTTGGTGGTATGGCAGTAGGAGTTAGACCTTCCCACCAATATTGTGTCACATTTTGTTGCTGTGTGACTGATGTCAACAGAGGTGCAGTCTGTCAGAAAGAGGCAATCCAACATGGAAGTGTACATGAACAAAATTTCTGTTACTAAATTCCTCCATATGGAAAAAATTGCATGCATTGGCACTCATCGATGCTTGCTGAATGTTTGATATCCACCAAACTGGATCCACCAAACAATGGGTGGTGCATTTCAGCAGTAGAAACAGTGAAAGTGGATCACCTCTTCTGGTGCAGATTTTCATTATTGCATCATGCAGGCTTTTGTTCATCTCTGGTGACAGTGCATAGCTAATGCTGGTCACTATGTTGAGAAATAGCATTTTGTAGCTGAGAACTTGCTCTATCTGACAGTGCTAAAGTGTTCTTTATATCTGTTATATGTTCCATGGAAATGAATAGGAGACATAAATTTCGGAGCAACCTAAGTAGACTAAGCTTCCTTTCTTCTCCAAACCCTTCCATCTGTAACAACAAGTACAGCCATTACCAAATTGCAAATACTAATGCCCAGAGGGTTTGTGGTTTTCAGAATTTGTATGGATATAATAGAACCATAGAATTTTAGGGATTAGAAGAGACCTCTGGTGATGATCAAATCCAACCCTCCTACTAAAGCAGTTTCCAACAGTAGGTAACACAGGAAAAGATGTGTCCACAATCAGCTGACTGAATATTGGGACCATTTCTTACTTTTTTTTTCTTTACTGTTTTAAGACATAGAGCTCATTTCAGTTATTGTTTCAATCCTATGTATTGTCACTGCTCTGAAGTCAAAAGGATGATGTGTGAGTTATGTGAGCACGAATCAGTCCTGCATGCCTGAAGTGGGCATCGTTTTGGCCTCTGATGCTGCTCTGAGCTGTGGCTGCTTCCTTCAGTTCCCCATGCTGAACACAAAGAGGCACAGTGTGACTGAGCAGGAATGAAACATGCAAGAGCCATGCAGCCATTGCTAGCACCACACCATGGCAGCCTGCAAGCAAAGGGATGCATAGTTGCTGGGTAAAACCCCAGCCTGGGATGCTTCTGCTACATGCACTGCTTAGATTTGTAGAAAAGCAGAGCTACAAATGGCATTGTGAAATCACTGAGGCTATGAGTGAGAAAAAAACAGTAGAGAAGGAAAAGTCTGAATGATAGGGTGTTTATTCTGAGGGAAATACGGATCTTTTTTCTAGAAACTCCAAGAAAACATAATTGCTGGTCTTTTGCCAAATAAGTGTATACAACTCATGTTAACACAGACACTAAAATGCCTGAATCATATTAAGGATTTCTTAAATAAATTTCTAACAGGTTTTCTGTATTCTACTGATTTGCTCTATCCCTGTGAAGGCCTCTGTTTTTTTAATTACTTTCGAAATGAATGTATTAACAGAAATCATTTCCCTCATTGGATTAGCAACTCCTACACTAAAAAAGGAAAAAAAAAAACAAAAAACAGTAGACTTTCCTTTCACCACTGTTTGTGCCTCTGGGCAGAGATCCAACAATATTTTGCTGCTTTTCAGTCACTTCTGATTATTCCAGGTACTGATGAGAAGATTTTTCATGATGTTTGTTTTAACGTCCCTGTGAGGCATAGTTTTGCCCCATGTGTATTAAGATTTTTGATGAAGGTGCTAGTTCCTTTCTGTAGCATATTCCTTAATATGCTTTAATACAGTGTTGTCAGTAGGACAGGGGGACTGGAGAGGGAGCAGTATAGACAAGATGTAATGGGGTTGTATTGCAGTTTTTGATTTCCTGTAGCATTAGCATTATGCTAATTGCTTCTTTTTTTTTCCCCATCTATTCAGTATAGCTTTATTGCTATGATGCTCTATGGTTAAATGAACAGAATCTTTAATTAAAGAATAAGTAAATCACAGGTCAATTCACCTCATTACAGTGGTACTAGATTAAGTAGGTATAAGAATCTTACTATGGTTGCTGCTACTTCTTTGAATTTTTCTTAAAGAAAATTATTATGAAAAAATGTTTTCCATATACCTCACTGCATAACAGTTTCTCTTTAGTAAAGTCACACCCATACCAATTATCTGCTGACTTGGTAGCCACTCTCATGCAGTCATATAAAATTACTGAACAACCAGCAAAAACCAGTCATCTGCTTTTAAGTTTTGTTATTTTTATTCCACTAGCTTGTAAGCATACAGTAAAATTGCTTTTGTGTTCAAGCAAAGGAATCACTGACAATTTATTGAAGAGTAGCTTATTATTAGTCTTGTCAAGATGACAACTTCATTAATTATCCAGTGATTCTGTTGATCATTTCATTTCTTCATATGAATTATTTAAAACTTTGATACATGCAGTAATTTTCATGAAAGCTCCTCATATTGGTCAGCTTGTCAGTTGCATGTTGAAGACTTAAATCCCAATTAAATATCTAGTGTCCTTTTCAGCTTCAGTGAAATTAATTTAAACACTGTTGCTTTCACCATTTCTAATCCTGCTATAATGGTCCAAAAGAAACTACTGAAGTAGTGTCCTGTGATCATAAGCAAAATTTTAATGTTTTATATTGTGTCTCTTTACTTCTATATTTTGTGACACAAATGCCGAGTGCTGTTTCTCATCTATTTCTTATTGAAAAGTAGGCTGAAGAATAAGGTACTAATGGAAAAGTAGTAAATAGAAAGCATTAACTGTTGGGAATAAATCCATGTACCCTATCTTTAAAAAATAAGCAGTAACAAATCCAATATAATTTTATTACCATGTTTATGATATGTAATTGCTGAGGACCGATGCTAAATGAAGTACCAAACATGAGTTATGGCTTTGAGTTAACTGCCTTTAAACAGCATTATTATGTATCTATTGCTTTTATTTTCAAGTAGGGTGCTAATATTTTCCTCAGTAGCACAGTGCATGAAGATGAAGGCAGTCAGTGAACTTTAATACATCACCATCTTTCCAACACTTGTCTTTGAAGCATATTCTGTTATTTGTGAGGGATACTGCACCTTCTTTCCATCTTGCAGACACAGAACTGAGTAAAACAAAAACTTTTTCTTGCTAAATCTGCAGAGTTGATGACCATACATTCTTTTCAAAAGCTGATAAATAGAAACACAATTTTTCTAGTATACCTCTTAGCTAAGTTAAGTACGGTAAATATTTAGCCTAGGAAATAATGACATTCACTCCGACTGTCCATTCAGAATATCAATGAATATTCACATGTTAAGCATACAAACTGAATGTTTTCCACCAAGTAGTTTCCTTAACAAATTGTAAATCTGATAGAATGCCTGGAATAATTTGTCTGATTGATCAACTGCTTCATGTTAGAGTCTTGCATTATGTTAGGAGCAGGCAGCTGAGATCCACAGTGTGTATCTTTTTATTAGCAAGAGAGAGATTTTTAAAGGTTACAAATGAGAAGCAAAAAATATCAATGCAAAAATCAGTTTTCTTTAAAGGATGAAAATTTACATTTCCATGAAATGAGTAAAAATGTGGAACTGGGATTAAATCATCTAGAAATGCAATCACCATTTGTGGTATAAAAAATTTTGTTCTTTATTACAGTCATCCATGGTGTCACAGTTGGAGAAAGGCAAACTTGGCACTTTACTGAACTAAGGCTTTTGATTCAGGACTTGGTTGCCTTCCAGTACAAACACACAGTATTTTCTCTTGTGATATATACCAAGATTTTCTCTCTTTTCAAGTCAGTAGATCACTTCTTACATTTTCTAGATGACCAATGGAGTAGCGTTGCAGTACAACAGAGAAACTTTTGTTATTTTTAGTTACCAGTGGGCCAATGTTCTTTTGATTCTAATCTTTATCAGACACCAAGGACCTCTGGATCTGTATGTATGTATTGTATAATGCCAAATTACCTCAAGTTGTTGAAATCTGACGTAGGACCCCAGTCATATTCTTTTTCAAGAGAGAGGAAGGGAAAGCTGAGTTCATCTGCCATGGTGTTGGTGAAGCCTGGTAATTCCAGCAGCAGCTAAATCTATAAAAATATACATTTCTGTATATGAGTAACAGATAATATTTATGTAATATTTATTACAATAACACTTTTCTTCCATACTGTTGATCCATACTTTTAAGATGAATCTATTTAAAGGAGTATTAGCCTCCAGTGAATGGAACTGTGGGCCTAGATGAGAGTTAACGTCACCCTTGATTTTGTAGAAATCATATCTAGGCCTTTGTGTGTTAGGCCCTTTCTGGATGTCAGCAGGATCAGAACATGGGCCAGATTCAACTATTCTCCACAAGCACTTAAGTACAAAGCTCTACTAGTTCAATGTGCTCTGTTCAGTAAATATTTTTAGTTTTGAGTGTATTTATTGACAGGTGAAACTTGTGTGGAAAGATCTATTTCTTCCCTCAGAAGGACACTTCAGAATTTGAATTTTCTTTTTAATTTCTTGAAAGATCTCTCAGCGATTAACATTTTGCCCTTCTTTTTGTTCTTTTTCTTACAAATTCTATACTGTCAGGATCATTTTGCTGGTTTACTCTCTCTGGTATATAACTTATGTATCTAGTACTGAAGGTGCATGGAGAAACATTCCTATGAGGCCTCCCTTTTCAGGTGATATATGGTTCAAAATGCTTTCACGTCTAGCCTAACAAGTAAAAGTGCTTTTAGTAATGGCACTCAGCATTCAGTCAAGCACTTTGATGACTGTTATTATCCTTCTCCTAGCTTCCTCAGCCACTAACACTTGGATTGCAAGGAAACCACATGCTGTCCTTCTTAAATAATACTGTACAATATTGTGTATGCCATCCCATTGTGGGATGGGAATTTCATCATTAGTTATCTATATGCTAATTAATTTAAACATCAAAGTGCATATGAGCTAGAGTGTTTGTTGAGATGCAAAAGGAAACAGCTTCTACCATGGTGAAGTAGATTATTGAAGCATATCCAGTTGCATAAATGACATAATAAAACTATAAGGATGTTAAAAATATGATGTGTGACTTCATACAGTATGCTCTGTATTATGACATTCAAAATATTTTTTTCCAAAGCTGAAAAAATGCAGCAAACCCATATTTTATGGTTTTTTTTAGTGTAATATTTTAATGAACTTCAACTTTTTGCTAATGTGCACATGTATTGTTCATGAATTAAGAGTAGAATCAGAATTGTACTCATCTTGGTATTCCATGCACCCAGGATGTTTTGTTTAGATGTAAAAGCAGCTTTTTCTCATCTTTCATTTTAATGACAGAGACCAAAACTTTCCAAATATAGATGTAAGACACAGTTTCAATGGCAAGCTCTCATACTACCTTTGTCTGTGGATAATTTTTTCTAATTAAACTATACAGTTCCATCCAGATAACAGCAAACATGCAATTTAGCTGATCAAGATTAGATAATTAGTAATTGAAAGAAACTGTTTGCAAGCAGAAGAAAAACAGTGATTATGAAAAGTCATAAAGGTACTTACTGCAATAAACTTATTATCATTTCTTTATTATATCGTTTAAAAAACTCTAAGCAATGAAAGAGAGTTCAGAAGAAAACTGAAAAAAAAATATTACCAAATTCAAAGTACATAAAATGCTAAAACATAAATTCTGAAATAAAGTTTATTATTTTTACAATACTCAGGAAACAAAGTAAACCTTTTGATATTCCCAAATATTAGAGTTTGAGTTATAAATACAAAAGATTCAGCAACCTAACTGTATTAAGGAAATAATTTTATATTTTTCCTCTTCTACTTATAATCAAGTAAAAATGGAAAAAAAATAATTTCATTAAATTATTTTATTTGCTCTTTTATACATTGTGAAGAAACAGCATAGTTTAGTTTTAAAGTGCTCACGACAAGCTAGAAGAGAGTTATTCCATTTGGTAATGTTACTGACACTCTTTTTAGTTCCTGGCATTTGAGGTATGAATACAATGGGATAAAGTGATGATGCTGACTGGAAGTAGCATCACTGGAAGTACATTTCCATGCACAAATAGGCCTGGGGCTGCTTAACTGCAGCCACTCTGCACAATTGATATCCTTATCATGGACAACATGCAATCATTCAAAGTCTTCACACTACTAAGCACTCCAGTTGGACTACTTTTTCACTGTGATGTGATTTTGAGGTTTTGCAGGTATGCTTCTGTATTTGTGCCTTTTTTTTTTTTTTTTTTGCTCACCTAAGGCAGGTTCAGAAGCATACCTGCAAAACCTCAAAACGCAAATGTCTTTCTGGACAGTTCTGAAGAGAGGCAGAAAGGCTCAGTCTGGCTATATGGAAGCAACAGGGAAAAATTTGCTTTCAACAACAAAATTCTGTTTCCAGAGTTTCCAATTTTCTGAAGTGCATTGCTTCTTAAGATCATATGCAGAATTCATGCACTGAAGAATAATGAATGCTATATTTTTCTCTTCTGGTATTGAGAAGTTGATTTGCTTATGTATGTATGTAGATGAGTATATTTATATTTGTAGCAAGGGTATCTTCTTCAGAAACTCCAGGGGAAGGGAAATTCATTCATTAAGTTTGTTGTTTGTTTGTTTGTTTTTTACTTAGATCCCCCCCAGTTTCTCAAATTCACTTAAAAAAGTAATAAGAATAATCATCATTCAGCAATTCCAGGAAACTTCTGCAAGAGTGTGAAGTAATGAAAGCATGATTGCAAAAATGCAGAAAGGGAACAAGTGCTATCTAACAAGTGTGTTTACAAAAATAAAAAATAAAAAGTGCAACAAAACAGAATCAGACATTAAAGTGACAAGGTTTTTATAATGAAACAAAAAGTTAGCATCATACTGCAGATCCCTAAAGTGTTTGTTACATATGCTTAACGTAAATAGTAGACTGGACATTTATAAGAAAGTGGTCATTTTTTAAAACATTTGTTTAAGGAACAAATTTCCTGAAAGCACTACAGTGTGAACTGTCATTGCACAAGTTCAAAGGACCCCTGCAAGCAGATCTGTCTAAAATCTTGCCAAAATGAACTAGGATTATCTTGTGTAACATGAAAGCATTGTGTCCTTGAGTCATGCCATATGGACTGAAGACACAAAATGTCAGGTCTCATATGATAAGTCAATAGGCATGAATACAAGATGTACTAAAGTGTGGGAAGAGTTTCAGTGATTGGTGAAGAAACTTTTTTTTCATGCAGTCTTAATTTTTAATTATGTGAACCACACAGCAGAAATCTGCTACTTCCCAATTCTTCATCATGCATCTCATCCCCACATTTGTTTCACTCACTTCTACCTTCTCCTTTTTTTTGAATTCGGGACTTTGTACTTCACTGCACACTTTGGTGCATCCACTTTTCTCTTGTCCTATGCCTGGTATCTCACTTCTACTCCACCTGACTGGCTGTCTTGCCCCTTTTGATAGGAGGGAGAGGAGGTTCTTTGATATCTGTATACCCGGTGTGAGATTAAGAAACAATGATTTAAATGTTGATCCGACCAGTTTATTATAAATCCTAATCAGGGAGATGGGGAAGGGAAGGATGGCAACTATTATGAATTAGGGTGATGGGGAAGGGAAGGAGGGCAATAGAAAAGACAGGAAAGAAGCAAGAATTGCGTGAAGTGAGGATAGTCACCACCAGGATCCTGCAGCGGAACCACTGCACACCTTTTTGAATGTCCTAGGCAAAAGCAGCAGGGGGAGAGCAGCAGTGTGGCCGGCCTTGGGCAGCAAGCAGGTAGCAGGAAGAAGTCGCTGGGCAAGAATGGGAGGAAGCAGCAGAACTCAGGTAGCAGGCCCAGGAGAGTCCGTCAGCATGCAGGAATTCTGTAATGAGGAATCTGATGGCAGACACCTTTGTTCTTCTTCAGCATGCTGGTAGAGCACAGAGCAAGTCCAGGAGGGAGAGAGGCAGGTTCTGAAGCTTCTCATATCAGAAACCTCTTCTTCATCATGAGGAATCTGCTGCCAGAAAACCTTTCTTCTTCTTTGTGAGGAATCTGTTGTCAGAAACCCTAACCTCATGGTTGTAAGTCCTCTTTTTATCCTTCTTCTTCTTCCATCGTGGCATTCCTGGGCACTTGGGTAAGAGTCATGTACAGCATGATGGCCATCTTCCTCAAGATAAGCCCACACAAAAGAGTGCTTCATGGCCATTAATCTGGGGCTTATCTCTCTCTCATTACCCCTGGCCTTGTCCATCTGTGTCTCTCAGACAAAGGATTTTGCAACCCTTGCCCAGGACTTGTCCATCAGTGTTCTCCAGACAAAGGATTTCTCAACCCTTGCCCCGGACTTGCTTGGATTTGTCCATCTGTGTCCCCAGCAAACTTTGAGACAATGATGTGAAAGAATAATCTCTTAGACTGGCTTCCTCACTGTCTGTATTTTCTCACATCAAAATTATCGTATACCACAAGAGTGACTCCCCTGACCTTGCTGTTATCTGAATGGCTCATGCAGTAAGAAACAGTCTTTTGCTGTAAGTCATTTCCATGAATGGTTCTTCCTTCAGGAGGACCTCCTTTGTTGCCTGTTATTGATTGTAATGTTAGGTCCAAACTTGAGCACTAATTCTAAAAACACTTAGTTGGCTGCCTGAGTACTTGCTTCAATGATCCCGTTGACTTTAACAGCAGTTTTGTGTGATTAAGAATAGTGGAATTTGGTATTTCATCTTTGTCTGGTAAGTACAAAAGATTGTCATTCTGTTTGTACAACATTTTCAGGAAGCTATCACTGGAGAAGTGTCTAATAGCAATCATTTCTGATCTACCAGTTTTTAAAAATATATATTAAATTTATTCCCATCCAGGCCTGATTAAACTTCAATTTGAACTTGTCCTGACCAGAAAATAAATGGTCTGTGGAGTCTGGATTTTTGCCTTCTTGAAAAATCTTGTGTGTGTGTGAATGTGTGTGTGTGTAGAAGTATGATTTATGAAAGTATTGATTTTTTTTGTTAAATAATGAATTAGATGTCCTACCACAATATTATTTATCAAACTTTTTTGTCATATAATTAAATTGTCACATAATTGATTGCAGCCATATAGATTCATTAAATATTAAAACCTACATATGACACAGTTCACTTTTTCTTTGGCTAACAACACATTTCCTCTGTTCTTTTCCATTAAGATCAACAGTAGCTGGTTTTCAATTTTATCATAGAAGTTGCAGTGTCTGTTCTCTAAGGTTAGAAAATAGATGGCAAGTAAAGTTGAGAAGTTTTTAAGTGTTCATATTTTCAGCATGGAAGCTAATTCTCTTATGATTGTAAGTCTGCTCTGTAAACTTTAATTGTAATAGTTGATGAAGCTTTTTGCTGTGAAGACAGTTATTTCATCAGGTGTCTCCAGGTGTGAAATGAGAGTCTGCTGCACTGTATTAGGATGGTTAAGGAGAGATTTGAGTTCTTATTTCGTAGAGAAATATTTTTTGAGATCTGTATGCAACTAAAGCTGTAAGCAGGAAGCAAGAAAAGAACTTGAGAGATATTTTCTTTCATGGTACAATATTTATGTCATACTAAAATGATATGAAAAGAAGTAAAGTTTACTTCCATATCAAATGGGTCTCTTAATGATATTTAAAATATATTAAACCTGAAATATTTTAATCTGCACTGGAAAAGAACAATGTAGATAAACTGACAGGGAGCAATAACTAGAAATGGAGACTGAGAAGAGCAAGCTGACCAGTTACCAGAAATAATTGCAAAATTGCTTCCACTAAGACTGCCTTTCAAGAATGGATTCTTATTCAAAAAAGGACAAAAGAAATTGTAACTGAAGAGAATAAATATTCTTTGCAGAAATAAAGTATTAAATGTATTACTGCACTTGAGTGTGTACCTTCAACTAAAGGTAACCCTAGAGATCTCTCATCTGGCAACATTGCTGACTCCTCAGTGGCTCTTCTGATTAATCACTTCTTTAAAAAAATGAATAAGTAAAAAAACTAAAAAGGAAGAAAGAAAGAGAAGGAAAGAGAGAAATAAAGAGAGAAAGAAAGGAAGGAAGGGAGAAAACACAATCATACAATCAAGATATTTTTTTAATAAGCAACTGCACCATAGATATAATGTAATAATAAAGAAATTGTCTGTTTGGAGAGAGTACAGAACTTCACTGACCAGGTGTAGTCATTATGTTGATGTCATATTTCTGTATGCTCTTAGTTCTGTGCTGCATGGTGGAACATAGGAGACGTAAAAAGCAGTTTTCTTCACACTTCTTCCCCAGAAGTAGTTTGGGATGCTTCAATTTTATGGCCAACTGATATCACCCTGCATTTCTCCTGCATGTTATAAATTTTGCAAGCAGTCTGATTATTGCATTTCCAATATTGCTTAATTTTCTTCTGTCTTCAAAGTTCATTATCATTTATGAGATTGTAGCATGAACTTTAATTACTTGTAACTGGAGTCTCACTGGGGATTTAAAACAAACTAATTTTGCACTCTACCTTTAGGGGAAGGAGTATGACCAAACTTTTACATACACTGTGGAGTAGAAAATGTGTATGATAGGGCTGACTATATCTAAGGATTTTGGACTCCTCTACCTAGTTTTAGAAGTCTACAATCTGTGTGTCTGTTTCTGAGCTAGGTACTTTCCTTTCTAGTCATTGGGGATTAAAGAGGCCTGTGCTTCTAGAAACATAACCCATTTTAAATGTCTCAATTGATTTTAAAGCAAATCTAGATTAGTATGTACACAGCTCAAACGTTCCAATAAAAGATGAAGTAATATAAAGAGGAATTTTCTTGGGATGCATATAAAATAGATAATATAGTTAATGTATATAAATAACAAAACCTTTTTTTAATATATATATTTTTAATTAAAACTAAAAAGAAGAGGGCAATAAAAACTTAAAATCAGTTGTTTGGACATGTACACTCTGTATCGTCTGTTGTGGGAGCTCATGCATTACACTGGCCCAGTGAAGCAATTCTCTGTGTATTGTCTCTGTACATTGCTTGTTAAGTGCAAATGTGGAATATACACAAGTACAACCTTTACAAACAGAACAATCTACTTACAAAGAGAAGAGCCTCTCAAAAACTGTGATTTATCTGATATACATGCAAATATGAGCATATGACCATGTGCATGTACATATAAGCATGTACTGATATACCCAATGATAAATGAGATCTAGTGGCATTGTTTGAGACCAAACACATGTACCTTATGGCTTTATCATAAGTCTGACAGACAAAATAAAAGCAGTTTTAGAATACTAGACTGAAGCAGACATGGCAATCTAGGCACAGATATAGTCTGTCTCACCACTCTACAGTGAAAAAGTCTGAGTTTGATAAATGACGGTTTTATCCCAAAGAAGGAATATACTAGACTATGCAAACATAGTTTTTGGTTTTTCTTTTTGTTTTTCTTGAAAATACAAAATAGATTTTCTTGACTTGTACTGTTTCCCAAAAGGGTTTGAGAAATTGTCCTTCTCAGAACAGAAACTCTCTCTACAGATAATCTTTCCCTTGCAAAACTACTTTGTCCTCTTTCTCCACTCCTTTTTTTTTTGTAGGGGTGTGAGTTTTGAATGTCTGTGGGTCAGGTCTGTGGAAGGGCAAGCAGTTTGTGGTCAGTGTGAGAGTTCGCAAGGATTTTGTTAGCTGCAATGGGGAGATCTGCAATCTTTGTCTGGTTTGTTGAGTGCATATTACTAGTTTTTTAATGAATTTTCTTTTTTGACTGTTGCATGTGAACCAGTTGCAGAGGGCAACACTCATGATTGTGTGATGCACAGGAACAGAATTTAATAAACTAAAGATTCTGATATTTCAAATCTACACTTCACTCAAGTATTCCTCAGAAAAGTACTGCTTCAATTGGCCTTACTGAGGACATCTGTTTTCCAGTTTCCTTTGCCTCTCTTTTTTCTGCTTGTATTCTATGTGACCTGTTCTCTGTAAGTTTCTGGAAATTCTTGAATCAATGCTGACAGCTTTCCAGTAAATGACTATTCGGGTGAGATATTGTCCATCTCAAATATAAAGAGCTACCATTTTTCAGAAAGATTTCATAGTTCCCATTCTTTTCAGTCAGCAATTCAGAAGATATTGCTGCTACCCCTCCTGGTGTGACTACAGAAGCCATACATGTATTTTATTCCCTTTTTTTTTTTTTTTTTGTCAGTTAATGTTCACAACTGCACACCACAGAAGATTCTCATGGGTGAAAGCCGCTGCAATTTTTTTCAGCCACTAGATATGAAACTTTTCACTTAGTAGTGGCTGGCTCTTCCCTTGGGAAATAGCTGGGTAGAAATGGACCAACTACTGAAAGAAATTGTCCTGAATCATCATTCTTGTTTTAAATAGTCTGTTTGGACTTCTTCCCAGCTATTTCCATTTCCAATCTTGAAACACTCCTCCTCACCTCAGTTCCTTCTAACTTCTGATCTAGGCTAAACCTTAAAACACTGCCAGGTATTTCTTTCTGATTTTGCAATGCCTCCCAGTTCTTAACAAGAGATTATTAACTCCTTCTATAAAATGTACAGTCATGGAGAAGATGAAGCACATGCCACATTATGAGATGACATATATATGTGTCAGCATAGGTAAAATCTGAATTTGCTGGGATCAGTGCCCTAGAGAATGAACTCATCACAGGAGATGCTGCACAACCAGAAGCTTAATTAGGGCAGTATGAGAAAGGCCACAGGAGGAGTTTAAAACATACTAAAGGTTCACAGAAATAAAATGAATTCTGTATGTTTAACTAGATGGAAATCTCCTAACCTTTACAACCTGCCAGTGCCTGAAATTGTACCTCCTCCCTTTCACTGCGGGACACAGACACAGTAGCTCTGCAGGCAAGGACTGAGAGACAGAATCAATAATGAGCCCTCCCAAAAGTCTTGTAGCTGAACTTTAAGCATCTCCATGGCAGGCTGTGAATATGCTGTGCAAGTATGGTTCCTAGCTAATCCGTGGGGAGCTACTGAAGCCAAGCTGGGGGATATCCACATAGCTCTGCAGGCTCCTTTCTTCCCTTCCTCCCCCTCTCCTTGGAGATGAGCCCTGACAAGAGCTGTGCTGAGCCTGCTGCTCAAAGCAGAAGGGAAAAGCAGGAGATGAGGCAAAAAAAGGAGACCAAAGGAGTGTGCTGGGGCAGTACTGCAGACTTTAAGCAGGCGTGTGGCCAAAGCATCAGTTTTCTCTAACCTCTGCAGGATGGAAGTATGTGCTTCAAGCACCTCTCCTGATGGGTTTGCTAGTATGCTTGTGAAAAGCAGAGCTCGTGGCCTCCTGGAAAATCAACAAGCTGTTGAACTGTGAGCTATAATTAGCAAATGCTTTTCCAGAAAACCAGGATGAGAAATGAAATTAAAGGAGCATTATAATCTGTTGTGAGGCCTCCTAAGAGTAAATGAATTTCTCTAATTAATATACAGGACACTGATGTATGGACCGTGTTCTTAACTTTTAATTTACCATTTAATTTCAATCTAGGTTTGTTTCTATTCTTTTGAATCAAATATCCTGATTAAAAATAAAATGCACTGTGAGTGTATTATTTGTGATATTGTACTGCCAGCTGTTACTCTGGCAAATAAATGTCAAGGCTGACTTTTTAATAAGTTTAGCACTGAAGTATTAAGCATCACACCTTACCTATCTACCAAGTATGATATTGGATAAATGTATGTAGGTGACTTTATTTTCCATTCTCAACAGACTCTAAAGCCTGCTTGCATCTGTTATTTTACTGAAGTTGTTCTCAAAATCCTTGCTACAGGAGGTGATTGGGTAGAAATTTTTATCCTTTTTTTCTATTGAACTTCATCCTGTCACTTTCAATTCATGCTAGACAGTGTAAAGTATGTTATTATTATTACATCAGAAGGAACCCAAAGTCTCAACTGTGCAGGGAGCAAAATTATTAACCTTCTTAAATCTTTTACTGAACTTTATGCATCTTTTAATGCCACTGTTTGCTGTTGAATATGGTTTCTGAGATATTTTTTGTATGCTGCATGTTATCCCATGATGTTAAATGATGTGGAACAAGAACTCGTAATATATGCATGTAAAAATCATTTTAGAAGGTTTCCTAGATTATAAATATTTTTCGCCCTTGGCTAATTGTTTGAAGAATGATGGAGAAACATATGGACATGCATCATCAGTATGTGCATGGATAATTACAAGTGTTGTTCCACACTTGAAGTGTGAGTCAACCTATTATGCAAAAAAAAAAAAAAATGACACTTTTGATGAGGCCAGGAATGCCAGTGGGAAAACAGTGACATTTTATTAGTTATTCTCTTTTGTAGTTATACCTGCAATAATTGTAAGATTGTAAGACATTGCAAGATAATATGAAAAAAAATCACCCATGAAAGCTGATTTCTTTCTTATACAGAAAATCTTGGGAGCATAAGATTAGGATTCATTTATGATATGTAATTTTAAAGCGGTTTCAAATGTACTGTGATAAACCGAAAACTTGAGTACATAAATGCCTTTTATCAGTATTAGCGTCATGCATATGTAACCCCCCCCCCCCCCCCCGCACACTTTATACACTTTATTTGTTTAATTTAACTGAAAGAACCCACACTACATTTAAGGATAGATAATTTGCTTATTCTCTATACATAAACAAGATAAGAGAGAAAGTTTTTTGTGTGGAAATGATAAGATAAAATTATTTGACGCACAATTCTTCCAGGGTTGCTCTTCATTTAGATGCTTCAAATATTATATGCCAAGCTTCACATACCACAAGCATGACAAGCATTATAAACTTCAAATAAAATAGTATAGAACTAAATTTTGTAGGACTGTATACTGCAGATTATTATATTATGTCTCTGTTTACCCCCCCCCTTTTTTTTTTTTTGTTTGTTTAATTTAGAGTCCCTTTAGTTACAAACAGAGGTTATTAATTCTATAATGATTTCTGCTTTGAACATTAGCAGGATAAAGACCTTGCAAAATCCCCCACGTTGCAGTGGAGGTAGGTAGAAGCTAGTAAGTTTGTCACATTCTCAATGAGAAGATTCAGTTTTTAGTACAAACAAATCAGCATGGCACCTGGATTCTTGGACTCTTGTTTTTTGAGTAGGCTTCTATTTTCTCATTTAGAAGTTTAACAGTATAATTAACGACTGATAATTATGTTATGTATTTGACTTTGAGTTCTGCGTGAGAAGCAATATATTGCTGCACCACCTTCATAGGAAAATTGTATGCCTCAGAGCTATGGTTTTTGTTTTTACTTTTGTTCTTTTGTCTGCCACATTTGTCCCATATGCTGTGATATATCATGGTTAGCTCTTTAACATAGAAGATGTATCAGTATGGGTTTTGTTTATGGGTTCTTTCTTTTAGGAGAGATACCACATCTTTTTATTTTATTTTTTTTATTATTATTTTTTTTTAAATTAAGAACATTTATGTCTCTAGATGTAAATAAAACTTATACAATTTATTTGTTTGGGCATTTAGACTTTGGATTGCACAACACATAAAGCAATTTACCTAAGAACAGAAAAAGATTATGTGGCTCTGGGCAGCCTGGTCTAGTGGTTGGCTACACTGCCCTCAGTAGGGAGGTTGAAACTAGATGATCTTTGAGATCCTTTTCAACCCCAGACCATTCTATGATTCTATGATTCATACTATGATAATGTGGAGTCTACTCGGGCATAAGTTTCTTCCTTCATTTCCCATCCTTTTTGCATGACTGTAAGCAGAACTACATATGTACAGGATTATTTGCGTCACATTAGGCAGCTCCTAGATTTTTTACAGTTATTTTATCATTATTTTTATGAAGAGTTACTCTAATCATTTTCATTTTTTATTCATCTTTATTAACTTAATTGATCTCTCATGTGTTTCACCCAGTTTTCATCCAGTTTCTCTTCCTGAACTTTGTACCTATGCACATAATTATCAAGTGTTTTTTAATGGTACAGTTTGATCACACCAAAGACTGTGTGAAAAATCTGCATTGTATGGATTTAATTAAGGCAAGTATGATACCAATATATTGAAATTGGTGGAAAATCCCCAAAGTTGTAACTAAAGTCTACATTGGTGGAACAGTTTCAAGGGGACAGTTCAGAAAATTTCAATTCTTTTCCAGATAATATTAAGGACCCCTATTGAAAATTTTAAGTGACATTTTTGTCAAATAAATGTTTGAAAGAGAAAGACTTTTCTAGTTAGGAGGATGGAAGGGGACTCTTTCGAAGATGTGGGAACAGTTTTGAGAGCAAGAGTAGGTTGTGATAACTTAGTATATCTAATGTCAAACCATGTCCACGCAAAATTTTTCAGAAGTGACTTCAATATAGATGACTAGCTCTTGCATTTTGTAGTTTGTACTAGAAGGAATTTATGCAATGTTGTATGGGTGGGAAATGTAAATGTCCTGATCTTTAGATTGTGAAGAAACATTGCTCTTGACCCTATACTTCTAGTGTCAGTAAATGTGGAAATGGAATATTTCCAAATTGTATGATTAGCCCCATTACAAATTTATTACCGACAACAAATTTTGTATACCTGCAATTATCCTTTACATAGATCCTAGTGCATAATACCCAGAAATAGAAGTTGCTGCAGAACTAAGCCCTGAATCTTACTTATACTTTTAAAATTGACTATTGAATAAAAAGCATTAAAATTATTTAGAAAGCTAAATTAGAATGACTTCATTATCTAAGTCATTTCTAGTAAATGAAATGTTGTTCCCGTTGGAAATGTTGTTCAATGTCATTCAGCAGCTGAAGGTTTGGAGGGAAGCTTGGATGGTCAGGCAGTAATTGCCACTGCCTTTGATACGGCTTGGTTGCCATCTGTAACTTTTTCCATGACCCCTCTGGTAAATTCTGAGAAACAGTGAACCAGTTTCCTGCTCTTTTTCCTCTCTTTGTATACGGATTCTCTCTAGGTATTGTTTTTAAAGAATTTTGTTATACAACTACTGCAGGACTTGAGCTATATTACAATCCCAATTGTATATGTTAGTGACTTTTTTGGGGAATCATTACGTTTTGGTTTGTAAGCAGCATACTGATAGATTTTTTTGGTACATTTATTAATAGAGAGTGCATATATGTAGAGAGAGTTTGCTACTCTTTGTTGATGTCTGGTTTTGGAACAACGAGATTGAAAAAGCTAACCAGAACTTTAAGAGTTCACTACCATGACTTGTTTTCTAACCTAATCAAATGAAGCAGTGGTACAAGTTAAAAAGTTGTATGGTTGGTTTGATGAGTGACTGAAAATATTTCTTTATTATTCCAAGATACCTGCCAAATGACGTTTCTTTTAATTACTAGTGGCACAAAGGAAGAAATATAAACATCTGTATTTTTCTTCATGAATTGCATGGATTTCCAACACGTCACACAGATGATCAGTGAAAATGCTGGTCCATAGTAATTATATTCAGTACTTTAAGGATTTGCAGAGATATGTTAATAATCCCATTAATCTTCTTCCTTTATATGTAAATCTACAGCCCAGATGTTGCATCATTTGCAAATCTTGCAATTAAAACATTTTATAACTTGAAGTAAGGCAAAGGGGCAGTAGACTGGAAAATGGGTAAAATTGCTTGGCTAGGACATTACCATGGCAACATACTGACCTTCATTCAATTAGTTACAATTGAAGATCCAGCTATTAATTATAATGGTCAGAAAAGGATATAATCTGAATCTCCTTTTACCTTTTTAATACGGACATTTCTCACTTGCTATAAATCTCTGACTTTAAGAGACAAAGCTCCAGACCTGAAGCATTAAAAGTGATAGTGCTTAAATACTGACGGAAAGTGGAGGAGAGTAAAGGAATCTCATTTATCAGCTATATTCAAGGTACTTCTTTAGCTTTTTGTAGTCTAAGCAGTCTGTCAGGCAAGCTTCAAAGTGGATATTCGTTATTGCTCATTTTAGCTATTGAAGTCTACATTATGTGTGCCAGCAATTATCTCTCACTTTAGAAAGCTACTGTTAATTAGGGCCAAACTAATCACCATGGGACTTGTGAAAACAGATAGATGTCTCTCTTTTTTTACATTTTGCTATAGCAAAGTTATTATTTCCTTGGCATGTTATCAAATAAAAGTGATCTGGTAGTTACAGAAGACATTTCACTGTCTGACACAAGAACAGTCCCGCTGTAGTTGTGCAGTGCCCGCCCTGGCTGGGCAGTGGACACTGTTGTCTGGATATTTCATGTGAGGATGTGCAAGGTTAACTGCCTGGGTACATTTCTTTACTATCTCTCCAATAAATACAGATAGTGAGGTGTGAAAAATACCTAGATACTGGGGATTTTAGTGTTTTTTTAAAGTTCTGATTATCTCCACTTTGAGATCATTAGTAAATAGGAGACCAGGTACTTAGCACAGTGAGTTAGTTGTTTTTCTCTTTCCCCTTGAAGTGAACATGGTCAATATTTATGGAAACAACGTTGATATGTATACATATTTATGATATGTATTCATATCAAAGTTAAACTTAATAGATTATTATTAGGATGTGAGGGTTTTTTGTTTTTTGTTTTTTTGTTGTTGATTGGTGGGATATTTATTTATCTCTTTTGTCTTCTTATTGTTTAGACTTTTTTTTTCCCCCTGACAGTTGCTTACAAAAGGCAGGTGTTGAAGAAAATTTCCTGGCTGGAAATAGAGTCTCCAAATTTGTTGAATGAGAAAAATCTTAATTTCAGCTAAATATACAGGCCTGGCAAAGTATATGGT
Source organism: Chrysolophus pictus (assembly GCA_037305975.1). NCBI lineage: Eukaryota > Metazoa > Chordata > Aves > Galliformes > Phasianidae > Chrysolophus > Chrysolophus pictus. The sequence goes on from CM074576.1 coordinate 98,320,418, forward strand.
TACTCTACAACCAATTTATAGCAGCTCTGGATCAGACCCATATGGATTAATGTGTGCATTTAAACGTGTACCTCTTATGCAATAATCACCGAGAAATCTCACCCCAGAAGGTGTTTGTGCATTTTTTATGACAGTCATACCCTGCACAGATGGCAATTGTATAAATTGCATCCTGATTTTTGCAGACCTGTGCAGACCTCTGATATGAAACAAGAAGCACAAAGCAGTTTGATACCAAATATTCTGAGATTTGTTATGGATGATTACTATTCAAGATGCACTTTTCACCAGTTAGACCAAAAATCGCCAGTGAAATCTTAGCAATCTTAATTATATTGCAACCAATGATGGACTATTATAGCAAATTCAGAACTCCTTTTAGCATACTGATTACATAGCTCTAACTACGCGTTGTTGAGATTCTTTCCTTTTCTGAGGTCCTTTCCTGCAAGCTGGCAAGGAATTTACCCATGTGCACCACCTCATTGCCGAGGTCTACTTTGCAATTATTTAAGGAAACATATCAAACTTGTAGCTTGAAGACAGAGTTTGATAAATTACCTTGTTTATCATGAGGGTCCCCCTGTGTATATAACAGCCTACAGTCATTGTATACTAACTGGTTCAAAAATGCAAATCTAGCATAATTCATTTCCACACAGTTCTCGAATTATTTGTAGTCCAGACTTTAACATGGACATTTTAATTTATTTTTTTTCAAGCAGATTTTGCAATATATATATATATTTATTTATAAACCACCTTTAAATCCTTTTCTATTCTAGTATTTGAACAGAACGATGCATTTGAGCTTCTTAGAGTTATTTTGCTAACATGCTCTTTCTGATTTATTTATTTATTTATTTATTTTAAAATAAAATAAATAGGAAGGAGGACTTCAGCATTAAGGAAGAATTTGCAGTTACTCTGAGCTAGACACACATCAACTCCAGAATGGAAGTGAACCAGATATTTGATGTATTGACATAAAATAAAGAATATTCCAATGAAATAGATGGAAAAAAGATTGAGAACAGAAGGAATATAATTGTTAAACTTTTGTACCATAGAAAAGGCCACTTCTTTACTTTCCAACAAAATCCTTAGGTTTTCTTTTCAGAAGTTTGTCCGTGGAATTTTCTTCATACTCACAAGGCCACCATTTTTTGTTATTTAACTGCACATGCAGAACAATTTATGTTTTGGATCACAGCACTAGATTTCAGATTGTAGTGTCTGGCAGTAGCCATATTTACTACTATTAAATTATATTGGATCAGCAAATTTCAAAAATCTTGTAGGTTTTTTTTTTTTTTTATTGAGTTTCATGTTTTTCACTCTTTTTATCAGAAACATTCTGATTTAATTTATTTTCTCCGTATTCCCTGAAAAAATCATCTGAGCTATCCAAAGACTACAAAAGTATCTGGTTTATATTTAATCAATAACCTTTTGAATATCTAAATGTTTTCATTATGCCCCTTTTTAAGCATCTGTTCAAATTCAATAAACCAACTTGCTGGTTTATTTTCTGTTGGTCATTTTGTAAGCATAGCCTTAGATAGGATAGAAACTAAGTCATCTGTGGTTCAAAAGCTCAGCAGCAAAATAAGTTGGTATCCAAGAGAAAAATAATGGCTAGAACCTATAGGCCTCTCACATAACTGTTTCTTATTTATTTCCTTTGGCAAAGTTATATGAGTATTCACTTGAGGAGCTGTTTCAAATATTGCATTCGTAAGGAAGCCTACTGTCATACTGCTGAATCTTCATATTCTTCATATGTTCATTTTAAGTGCTTTACCAGATTCTGAAAGTAGGCTTCACTGCCTTTAGCTGTTACGAAAGATGGAGAAGATCCTCACATCTTCCCCAGTAGATAAAAGGCATACTATAGCTTTTTCCATGTGGTAACTTTCCTCCTTCCCTCTCTTACTTCCTTTTCCCCAGAATAGAGTGGCCTGGTCTCTTCTTCCCCTTGAGAGTAGTTCTTGACCCATGGGAGTTCCCAGAATTATCACTGAAATTTTCTGGCAAAATACAGTTGCTATAGGGGAAACGTATCAAGAAAGTGCTGACAATATAGTAGTATTTATCATCACATCCTAGCACTGACCTGTTTGGTTTACTGTCAGAAGTAAACATCAGCTCTATCCACAACTGAAGCTGGAGGGCACTTTGAAAGATTTGTGGTAATCCTGGTGCAGCCAAAATTGATACGTTCTGAATATCCGGAAGGCTTATTATTTCAAGCTCAGGATTGCACTTACATTTTCAAAGAACTTCTGGTTTCAAATTGGATTATGTTCTATAAGCTGAGAAGGCATATCTCATTTGTATCTTCCTGGAGAATACCATCTGCTGCTATCTTTTCATTAGCAGATGTGGAAACATTAGTCATGTGGTTTTACACAAAGAGAAATCCTCACCCCCAAGTACCTGTTTCTTGAGAGCCTAATCAATTTGATGCCAGCACAGGTGAGCAAGTCTCAGAGGCTATTTCACTAATCAGTGGAAATAAGTCTTTAACAGTATACTTTTCTTTAGTCTTTACCACAAGTATGTAGTAAAAATGATTACATGCACTGTGAATACATGCATATGCATATACATGCATACTATCACACATGCCTGTAAGTGTAAGATATGTAAACTATAGATAGCATCTATTTTAGAAGTCTGGACCGCATGCAGAAAACTTATTTGGTAAGGTAAGTGACAGAATGGTCTTGCCCTGAAAAGCGAGTTTTGGAAAGAACAAAATTCCTTGTGGCATACAGTGGGTAGACTACTTAATGTCTATGAGGATAATACAGATAGCCCCTTGACCACCCATGTTGCATTATTCATTTGTGCGCAGCAGATATTCAGTGTTGACCCATTTCCCAGAAACATGTCAGAATGATTCTTACTTTGTTAAGTAAGTTGTTTGGCAAGAATATGAGCTTCCATTTTAACTAGCCGTTGGTCCATCCGTAAGAAGAAGCAATCTTCTTGCAAGCCTGTATTATGTTGCAGTGGTGCTGTGAACTCTGTAAGTCTGCAGTTTCAAGTGATTTCCATCCATCGTTGGACAGTATCCTGAATGTGCACGAACAGAATCAGACATCTGTAGGTAGGGGAAAAAGACTATTATTAAATTATACAGTATCTAAAGCTACATGAATGCATAAAGTACATGAATGCACATAATGTATTTGATTTTTTTTCCCCCAAACAAATTGAGCTTCTGATCTAAAACTTATGTTATGACAAAGCTAAAATCAGATGAAAGAAGTGCAACTTTGTTAGGAAAGGTTGATTCACTGTGACCCAAATGTCTGACCTGATATTGCTCTCAATCCTAGTAGTCACCCTACAGGCATTATCAAAGCAATTTAAAATACTGTGCATTTAATTCACAGTGACACAATTAGAACATTAGTAAACTTAGCTATCTAGTCATTGCAAGTCATTATTTTGTGCACATGATGAAGCTGTAGCAGGATGAAGGCTCTGACACTTTAAGGAATGCCAAGCTAAAAGTTAATTGTTTAGAACATTACAGCATTCAAAAAACCTCTTTTCTTTTCTTTAAACATCTACTGCAGACATCCCTACAGTATGATCCAGTGTTTGCTGAAGCTTTGACATTGAAGCATTGTAAATTGAACCAAAATGACAACACAGGGAACAGAGTTGTGTTTGGCATACAAAATAGCCCATTGCTAGATCAAACTGCCACACATCTTTCCCTGAACATCAGTAGACATTGCTTAGTCCCATCAATAGTTTACTGACCTGTGCTGTGATAACATTTCCATCTCTAGAGTGTGCAGTATGTGACATTTTGCAAGTACTTTTAATGGGGAGCGGGGGAAGGGGAGATGATGCTTATCCTGCTTGTCAGAGTGTACTGGACAGGGCCAAGGATATCGATTGGGCAGAAAACTCTTTTCTGCTGGCTGATTGCCATCCCTCACACTGCAAGGTCTTTGAGCTTTGGAGGATCTGGATAAATAGTGCAGTTTCTAGTAGGATCAGTCAGGTCTCAGCAAAACAAACATCTGCCAAATTGAACAAAAAATATGTAAATAATAGAAGAGGCCTTTGACACTGCATCAGTGAACTCTATAGCGACAGATGTTTAATTCTGTTGCAGGCTATTCAACTAAGAATGTAGGTGACTGTTTGAGATTATTAAAATTTGAGATGTCGTTGCACTTATTTTCAGAATCACTGTATTTCCTATTTGCCTCAGATCAGCATGAAAAGTGAAAGGTCAGAATAGCAATTAAAATCATCCCAATAAAATAAGTGCTCAGTTTGGGGGTATTATGTATCTCAGTGTTTTATAAATGTAGGATGGCTTTGATCTGCATTTACTTCAGGAACTCATACTAATCTTATTTGATTTTATTAATTATTCATATAGGTTTGAATTGAAGATTTTGGACCTTTATTTGTGTTCATTTTTGCCACTGCTTCACTTTAGACTAAAAGGCAAATCAAAGTATGAGCTGCTAGCTCATTAAGTCAGTCTGTTTCTTTTTTCTTTCCCTTTTGTGGCTGAAAAATGATTGTCATTACTGTAAAGTAATATATTCTGAGAATAACTTTCCTAGCTTACAGTAAATTACAACAAGTTCTCTAAAAGTTAGGAGGAAGCATTTTGTCTTGCACAATGATGCGAAGAATATGCAGAAAAACAGCTTGGTTTTAAGTAGGTAAAGAGTTTTCTCTGACCCTCTACTGGAAGTTTGTCAGAGGTTCTGAAAGAAACCTTGCATACAATATCAAAAATTATTCTTCTGAGGTTTTCTTCACTCTCCATGTTGTCTTGCATGCTTTTTTTTCCCATATGGACATCCAAGGCTTGCTAAAGGTCTCTGCCTTAGATGATTAAACCAGTCAGATTATTTAATTGTACTCTTAATTCCTCATCTTTGAGAGTTTTTTCAATTTGACTTTACTGACTAACTTTTCCAGGAGTAAGAAATGCATTAATGGCTATTTCTTTTTACACTAATGTAGAATTGACAGAAAAGATTTTTCCAGATTCTTTTCCATGCAACACATCTTGCTGCAAACTCATGGCTTTTTGTATGGGGAAACTACTTGTCTATTTTCTGGTATTTTCTGGTATTTTCTACTGGCTATTTTCTGGTACTCCACTCATCACGGCAGCCTAAAACTCATAGCTTCTTTCATCAAATGGGTTTCTATGCACACATGCTGCTGCTCTTGTAGATAAAGTACAACTGAAGTTGATGGCTCTGGGCTGTTTGTTATCAGCTTCTTGAATGTAGTTGTTCAGGTAAGTGTAAGGCTTCAAATACAACAGATATTCTTACTGCAGAGGAGGAAAGAATAAAAATTTCAGAAGAATGTTGCTGTTCTTTTATTTCATCTGTTTTTAGCTTGTCTTCTGCCATATTTCAGGAGGCAGATGTATGAGGACCATCTCCTTCCATGTACATAAGCTATTTTGTAATTTCTCTTCCAGAGAAAGATGCAGGCAAACTCTCTGCTTGGTTCCTTATGACCTTATACTCTGTGAAGCTCACCCATGTTTTGTTATGGCAGACCTCTTTTTAGGCAACTTCTTAGGTAGAAGCTCTTTCTTGGCCCTCCAAAGAGATGGCTTAATTGTGTGATCTCTTTTGAGCCTTTAGATGTTTTGATGAGAATCATAAAAGGCTTGTGAGGGGATGCTCAAACTGGCGCTTCAGAATTGACTCTTCCACAAACATGCTGTATTCAGATAAACATTTGAACTAAGATACTAAGGCTGAAATGGTTGAACTGAAACAAGGAATCCAAGAATTCTAGACAGCTACAAGTTATGTGAAATAGAATTTCATCACTTTAGTCTGTCCGCCATTTAAACAAGCTGTCCCTGTTACCAAAATGTTCTTACAAAGAAATGAAATTCTCTTGCCCTCTACTTAGAAAACCTTTGAACTACTCGAGACATTAAACCAGATGTTTTAGAGTTTAGAATTGTTTTGGATGAAGTTCCACACCATTTAATAGACACATTCATATTCAATTAAAATTCCCAGATAGCTAGAAACATGCAAGTATTAGCTACCCATGATTCTCAAAGTATTAGGGAATTAAGTCTGGATTTCATCTTATTTGAACCTACAGCAGTCTTCTTTTTCTGCAAAATAAGTAATGCTATCTCTTTGTTTATTGATTCTGTGAACAGTATCTTTGTACATCAAGTGTTAGATCGTATTTTATCAAAACTAATTTTATGCCATCATACAGTGATATAGACAAAGTGGGTCTATATCTGTTTATACATCATGAAGGCTGCTCTGAAAGTAATGCCTTCTATGTTATTTTGTTGGTCATTGAGGTCAGAAGTGGATATTGGTGGTATGGCAGTAGAGGTTGAACCTTTCTGCCAATATTCTGTTACATTTTGTTGCTGTGTGACAGATGGCAGCAAAGGGGCAATCTAACAAAATGGTGTCTGACATGGAAGAGCATATGAAGCAAAGGGGTGTCACTGAATTCCTCCATGTGGAAAAATGGCACCCATTGACATTCATCAACACTTACTGAATGTTTATGGAGACCAAACATTGGATGTAAGCACAGGGAGGCAGTGGGTGGTGCATTTCAGAAGTGGTGACAATGATGTGAAAGACCACTTTCCAGAGAGCCATGCACAGCTGACACACCACAAAAAAAAAAAAAAAAAAAAAAAAAAAAAAAAGCATAATTCATGTGAATCAATGGATTGTGACCAGGGAAGTGTGTACAGAGCTGAATACCATTTTCAGTGCCTTGGAAATGACAGCTACAGCACTGGAATTTCCACCAATTGGGTCCCATGAATGTTTACACAGGTACAGAAAGAATGCTGTATGCAAGTTTGTCAGGAGCTATTGAACCAATAAGAGGCTGAAGGTGACAGTTTTCTGGATCACACAATTATCAATGACGAGTCATGGTGCCATTGCTATGAACCAGACTCAAAATGGCAGTCAGTGGAGTGGCAACATGAATTCCCCATTGAAGAAAAAGAGGCAGATCATAGTGGGTAAAGTGATGTGCACTGTCTTTTGGGATAGGAAAATGGGAAGGGAGGTATCCTTCTGGATTTCCTGGAACCCAGACAAACCATCAACACTGACCATTGCTTTGTGACACTGACTGAAAGCATGAACTTCCAGAGTCAGTCCAGGTAAAAAGACAACCTTTCTCCTGGAACACAATAATGCCTTAGAGGACCAGTTTGAAAACCATGGAGCACATTGCCAATCTTCACTGGCCTGTCCTACTACACGCACCATATAGTCCAGATTTGGCACCTCCTGACTTCATTCTTTTTGGACTGCTGAAAGATGGGTGATATTTTCTTAGCAATGACACCATCACAGTAGATGTGAAATAGTGGGCTAGCTCCTCCAGTGCAGATTTTTACAAGTGCAGCATGCAGGCTCTTATTATTCTCTGGTGAAAATTCATAGCTACTGGTGGTGACCACGTTGAAAAGTAGAGTTCTGTAGCTGAGAGTTTTCTCTAACAAATAGTGTTATTGTACTCTTTGTATCTGTTTTAGTTTCCATTGATATACATAGGAGGCATTGCTTTTGGAGCGACGTACATACAAACAGGTATTTTTCTCATCAGTGAAATATAACTTGTTCTTTGCCGTTTTAGAAGAATTGGTTACTGTTGTATAGGTTTTAATTTTCCTTCTTTTATTTATTTATTTATTTTTATTAAACTGTGGCATTTATTAACAAAGGATTTGACTTCATCTTTCTACAGCTTGATTTCTAGGGAATTCACACTACTCTGTAAACTCTGTTTTCAAGAAGATATAAAATATGAATACATTTTTTTGAAAAACAGTGTTCCATTTCAAAAGCTATCTCAGTAACCAATGATGGATTAGTTTCATGAAAGAACCAAATCTGATAAAATGACAAGAACTCATGCAAATTTGCTAAATATAAAGGATTTTTTTGAAATAATAACAAAGAAAATCTTTATCTGAAAATATAATGTGCCCTGAGGACATTATATTGGATATTGCTACACGAATTAAATTTTGGAATGACAGGATAATTAATATAATAACTCCTTCCTCATAAACAGCTCCAAAGGTATGAGGGGATGCTTATAGAAGAAATGTATTTCCATCAGCTTTAGTCCTGTAGGGGAAAAGAATTAGTAATATATTTGAAAATAATTTATTTTCTTTCTGCCACCAGAAATACTGTACACTACTTACAAGCCTTTCTTTACTGTTTATAATGAGAACTACACATATTGGCACAGTCAGATAGCATTCAAAAATAGACTTGAAGTTTGTATTACTGTTCTGGCTCAGTTATATTTAATTACTGTAGGCCCTAGACCCATCCATGAGGGCCACATACTGCTGTACTAAATGCCTTAAAATATCAACAACATCAGAACCTGTTTTATGGCACGTTGTCTTAAGGAAGCATCCTCGATCTCTAAGGCAAATGTAGGCAATTAATTTATTAAACAGGGAATATTTTCTGGTTTGGAAAAGTTATTCAGGCAAAAATGGCTTCCAGCTTTGGCTAAATGCTTTGAATACTTTATGTAGTCCATAGCAATAGGACACATGAAGGAAAAAAACCAAACCAAAACAAAACAAAAAAACAAAAAAAACCAAACAACAACAACAAAAAAATAACAAACCAAAGAACAGAATTAATTACATTCTTCCTTAAAATAAACTTTTCAAGATTTCTTGGCTATCTGCTTGTTTCAAATTATGAGCTTGAAAATACAATAGTGAGGCCAGAAAAAAAGGTGCAAACACAGGCTCATCTCACTTGCCTTCAAAGTAAAATCTAAAAGTGCTGTAATGGTAGGGTGTACTGCCTTGGTCTGTCCTTAGGTGTGACTGATGCCTCCTACAAAAGCAGAGCCTGCTGGATAGAACATTACAGAGCATTAGTTATTATCAGCTGCCAGCATGTTGGAGAGCGACATAAGCTGGCAACCCAGATATGAGCAAAAAGTAGATTTCTCTATGTCTTGATGAGAGAAAAGAGGATTTTCAAATTCCAGCTAGAGCTTCTGGGGTGGCTGACTGCCTAGAAATATTAACTAAATCAGTGCATGTGTCATGTACTTAAGCCTGGCCTTCTCTCTAGATGCTGCTATAAGCTCACTCAGGTCCAGAGTGGATGTGGCAGATGGTTTAGATGTGGTACTCTACTCACGCCAGGGAAATCTTCCTTGCCAGGGACTGGTAGGCTCAGTTCTCCAGATAGCTACTGTCTTTGCAAGCATGTAATGAATTCATAAATTAGGAAATTGAAAATAATAACTGTAAAATTGTTGCACGATTCTCTCAGGGGTTTTTTGTGTTTTTTGTGTTTTTTTTTTTTTAAATTATTTAATTAATAGATTGCCAGTAAGCATCAAATAAAATATTTTAGCTTATGCAAGACAATAATTTGGCTCTTTTAAGGTGTTGGTTCAAGAAAACTCAAATTGGATGCAGTAGCATCTGTTTTTCAGTTCTGCTTTCATCTAATTTTACAGCTGGATTGTCTGAGCCACAAGAAGGTCAAATGATTTGCCCTGACTCTGCCTATGAATTTATGGCATATGTTTGACAATCTGAGCCCATATGCTTGCCAAAAGTGTGTTACACATTTTAAATGTATGGCTTAAAGTAATGTCTTTTTTTATTAGGAAAGAGTATTGCTAATAAAATGATTTCTTATGCTAATTTAGCAAGAATAAACTGAAAACTCCAATTTGCCACTAGACTTCTACTGGCAGTAAATATTTTACTGTTTTTTTTTTTTTTCTTTCTACTGTAATATTTTAGGGAAAATATTTTAATAAGTTATGACAAATTTTACAGCACAGCATGCAAAAAAAAATCAATTAATTTCAAATTTAACTGTTTAAATTTAAATTAGTATTTTTTAGAATGAAGAAAACAAGCCTTTAATTTTGTACTGCATATCCTTGCTCACGGGCATCTTATTACACAGATATATACACAAAAAAAATGCTCAAGATTATGTAAGCCTTACTCAGGGAACAAGGGGAGAAAGACTTGCTGCTTACTTGAAGTCAGTATGTTTGTTGTTCAACACGGTACTTGCTGACCAATGCTTACATCCTTTTCTGGCAAGCTAAGGGGCAGTAGTGTGAGGACTCCCTTCACAAGAAACTCAGAAGCTTACCTTGAGCATGGTCATCTGCCAAGTGGGAATTACTGCAATCTAAAATCCTGTCATCCTGTCCAACCACATGTGGCTGGGATTAGGATGGCTGAATTGTTCTGAATAGCAAGTCATCATTTCAAGAACTGCCTTGTGAGAAGAACTGGTGCTAAGGTCTACCTTTCCACAGACATCATCAACTCATATTTTTATAGTTTATATTCATTTAAATATACATAAGAATATACATACTCTTATATATGCATACATCAATTGATGAGAAAAATTTATTATGAAGTGCTTTTTCTTAACAATCTTTTTACCCATCTTTTCCAGAAATATTAATCAGACCACACTGAACATTTTTTCATCTTTGGAACAGCTCCCATTTTTTATGACAAGAACAATATGACAAGTTCACCAGGGTTCAGTGGATGACAGTCCTAGCTGTGCTCCCTGTTTTCCTCTGGCCTGAAGGACAATATAAAGTGTCCTCAGTGTGCTTGGAACCACTGAGAGGTGCTCACTGCATCCAAACTTAGGTGTACTTGCTTGATTCATTGGTATGTATTGAACCAGATTCCACTTCACTTTACAAAACAAAATGACTCCTCCATAATACAGAAATATCTCTTGTTCTCCAAAGGATTTTCGTTGTTAGAATTTCAAAAATCTTAATGTTATCAACTGCACTTTAAATTGTGTGATACATTGTTCTGTCTGGTCTTTCAAAGGGAGCCATTGAAGTTGCTGAGAGCATATTTTTAAAAGCTTTCTGGGAACTGCATCTTATGGTTATCTTACAAAAAAAATCTGTTTCAAGGTGATTTGGGGTCACTTAGGAAGGCTGGAGTTATTTTCAGATATTTGCTTTATAACCTGTTTGATGTTATGTGACGACATGGAGCTCTGAATTGCTTTGATATCAGGGTAGAAGAACTTTTCTATAATACCTACTGATCTCTCACGGTTCCCCTCAGCTATATTTGTGTATTTAAAATACAGATTAATTCAAACAGGATTTATTTCTTAGTAAAATCTCACCTATGATTTTTAAAACAGTGCTACCTCACCATAAATCTAACCATTTTTTATAAGGATTAACTTTTGAAATATTATATGAGATTGATACTGAAGTTGCAAGCAGTTTAGGCTAAAAAAAAAAAGTAATTTTCATTGGTATTACATGTTTATTTTCAAATCACACTATAAAAGAAAGGATTGTGTTACTATTTTTAAATTACGATTTTAAGTATTATAAACTTAAGTATATTAAGCAAATTAAATGGTTTGGATTTTGATATGAGGGAAGAGCTTATCATGGGAGCTGCAGTTCTTTAATTCCAAAAGCCAGAGCAATTGAGATGCAGTCTCCATTTAATTATAAATTTTGAGATGGATAAAATGAGAAGAATAGAAGGATTTCTTTTCCACTTATCCATTTCTAATAAATATATGTTTTGACAGCAGTAACACTGGATTAAATAGTTAATGTTACATGGAACTTCCATTTTATTTGTGTGGGCTGTTCCCCCTACATTGAGAAGCCTCTGAACTATCATGTTCAGCAAGGGTCTATGCTGGATTAAACCAAGATGGAAATGGAAAATTTGATTTAATAGTCTTGTGATAAAATCTATTAATGTTCTTCCTATAAGCATTCCTTCAAACTTTTCTCCTGCAATTTGTCAAATGCTATCTCTCTGTGACTCAGACTGCTAGTCTCAAATCCAGAAATCTCTCTAATCTTGACAGACCATGATGCCTTTCATTTTGCTACTTTGTTTTGGATATACATATCTGAACAATATAGAGAAATTCTGTAGGAAAGCTAGGAAAGGTTTCAGATGTTGGAATTTTAATTTTTTTAAATGAAAATGTAGTTTCTAATTTGCTTTCTAAAATATATTCAGTGGATTTAGGCTATGACTAAGCATAGTCAAAATATGCCTGACAGAATGATTGATATCTGCAGGAGGAAAAATGCATATAATGCACTGAATCCAGTAGATCATATTCCTTCACTATAACTGCATGCATGACACCAAGAAAACTCATATACCAGAAGAAACTCCACAAGAACATAGGACTTACTGAAGCAGTCAGCTGCCGGTAGAGAACGACTGCTAAATTTGTCTCTTCTCTCTTCTGATTCCCAAGAGAAACCTAAAAATAACACCTATACATCTGCCTTGAGAATTCACAACACGATTTATTTCCTTTGCTTTATCGGTCTCCTCCTTGACTGTTCCTTGCCAAATCCCTTCTCACTTCCACAGGACCACACATCTTTTTCTTTCAAAGATGGCTAACACAGATAAACACTAGGCAGTTGCTATCAGATAACAACCCTTTCTCTTAAGGACATTCCAACAAGGAAAGAAAAATCTGCTTCTGTGTACTACCCTAGCTGTGAGGAGTAGCACATGCAGGATTTCACAGGTGGTAGGATTTCTAATAAAAATCCAAAGATTAGCATAAAGACCTGATTTGAGAGGATAAAGTGACAAACATGAACATTCCATCTGATTTTACTGCAGAAAGGATGAATAGATTTACTTGTATTCATGCTTACGAACTACGAACAAGTAGTCCTATAGGTAAACTCTTTAACTGTTAACAAGTAGTTTCGGAAAATATCCTGAATGCATTGGAGGCCCATCTGTCCTGCTGCAGAAATCCATTGCATAACTCCTTATACCAAGTGAGTAACTTGAGTTACAAGTATCCAAAACAAAATTCATTAATGATGACATCAAGTCCTATTTTTTGGCCACATAATGTGAGGCTCAGTGCATTACACCCCAGCTACATAGGTGTCACTAATGCTACCACCCAACTACTTCTTCACATAAAATAAAATGATAGGCCTGTTTTTCCTATGAGAAGGTAAAAAAGTCATGTCCCAGGGCTCTTTAATGAGTTCTCTGTGGCTTATTTTCAGAACATTTTAATACTTCTGCCTTGACAGTCTTTGACAATGAGTGCTAATTAGCCTTCTGGGTTGTCAGGAAATTGCCATATTGATCATCTCTGGAAGCATTATGTATGGAAAGGAAGAGAAAGTAAGAGAAGTTCAAAGAAAAAAAATGTTTTTGGTGGGATGCTGAGGTTTTGTGGAATTTATTTATTTTTTAGCTTGAAGAATTATTAATTCCAAGACAAACACAGGTGAGCAAAATACACTGCTTCTGTTTTAGGCATTTATAGATTGCCTTTAGTACACTAGTACAAATCCAACAAAATCTCCTGAAAGAAGCTAAGCCTGCTTTAAGTATGACCACTTAAAGCTTGGTTGTAAAGGAAATATTGCTCTTTAAAAATGTAAAACAAATCCTCCTAACAGAACTTTTCAAGTTAAGCTATCTCTAAATAAAAAATGATGAGATATTTAAAGAGTTTCAGACTTCTCATTAAATGCATTATTCAGGACTAAATGTTGTAAAGAGAGTAAAAATATGAAAGGTTTCAGCAATATATCTTTGCAATTTAATACAGTTTGGCTGGAAAGTTTAATTGACACAGGAGACCTGAAGTTTAGCTAGGGAAACAGCTTGGATTATGCTGATTTTAAGGTCTTAAGCAACCGCTAACTCTTCAAACATGCTTTCAGTATTTAACAACCCGTTTTGCAGTATGATACCTTGTGATATGTAAGAATGATTTGAGTAGTGTGAACAAATTAGCTGATGTTTTGAAATGGTCATTAATGGTTTTAATGCATAACTCCATGAAACTTACTTAATGAAGGGTTTTAAAAATCAAATAACCCTGGAAGATATCCTGGTTCTCTTTAAGGCTTATGTTGAATATATACACATATTGGCCTCTGAAATGCAAATATATATGGAGGAACACTTAGTTAAAAACCACTTGCTATGTGATCAATAGTGGGTTTTATCTAGATATTTCATATTAGAACTGGGTTCATCATTCCTAATATTTCGGATCTATATGAGCAAAACAAGTAGAACGATGCACAGTTTTAGCAGCTATCGCTTGAATGCTGTACTCATCCAATGAAGAAGGTGAAAACTTTCATATCTTAAGAAAGAGGAGAAAACAATTTTAAAATAAATCTGAAATGAGTTTGTTTTTTATAATCTAAAGTTGCTTTTTTGTACATCTCAGTAATTATTTTCAAAAGGGGCATAGTAAGCCTTAAAACCATGAAAACCATATAAACATAATTCATATTACACTCTTTTTCCATGGCCATATAAAGTCTCAGAACCTCATAAATGACACCAGCCATTTGGACAGCAAATTCAGTGAATTCCATTAAATATTTTGCTTTGTCGGAGAAATACCATCTCTGTAAAGAAAATGCATCACAATAGCAATTCTGCTCCAAATTTTATACTGAGTAGGCTATGTTTCTATTGTTCCTCGCTCTTAATAATGAAAAAAATATTTTGATGATTTCAAAGAAATATGTGAAGCTGCTTCTAGACTGTGCCATTTTGTCTTTTTCTGGTTGCATGAAACTACTCCTGTCACTGTACTGACTGCTGTTCTTCAGTTTTTGTGTTGTTATCTGATCTATTTTGAGCCAAACCAGACTAAAGTCTCAACAAAAGCAAAATGAGGCAATTTCCAAGTTACTGGTGATTCATGTGTTATAGCCCAGATACTCTGAGGCATAACAACACTGGCACTTACGAGCATATTTAGCTGATACTTTCATTTTCTGTTTGAATGGCTGTTTGAATGTATAATTATTAAACTATCATGATGCTTTGTAGTGACATTAATATTTCAAACATCAATGGGCAGGGGTCACTAGGTAGAAGTGTAGAAGTGATTTTGGGTGCCCCTGGAAAGGATGGGCATTACAATATAAATGGCATGTAGGAGATTGATGTTTCTTCTGAGAAATCATGAAACTTTAATACAAATGCAGTGTAAAACCTATGTATTATAAAACTCACTCCAGTACAGGAGAGAGATGGGAGGACATTATCTGTTATGAATGTGGTGAAAATTGCTTGGTTATGGAAAATTAATAAGAACCAAAGAATGGGGGCTTAGTCTGGTTTGAGCTTCCTTTCAGTTTCTATGAAGATATTTTTTTTCTCTGGCTTGAGTAGTTCTAAATGAACGTTACTTTTGATCAAATACTTTAGTCTTTCCAAGCTATTTTAGAATTTTATAATAGGACAGTATAAATGCAGCCGAACATTCAGTGATTTGTATTGAAGAGGTACCTCCGTCTTTGTAAACTTGGAATGAAAATGTGGGTGGGATGGACCATGAGATGAACTTCCTGTAAGAAGAATGGAAACATCCACCAACAAGGGGAAGAAATCTGACTCTTTTTGTGAAGAGGGGATGATGTGGACCGTGACTTTTTAAAAAGAGGGCATTAGTGGTTAAAGTGCTTGATGCATTGATTGATGGCAGTTTTTCTATACCTAGAACTTTCCCAGTCCTAGACATCCTATAGTTAGTTAATTTGTTTTCCTTAAGGTTTTGGAGCCTGAGTTAGCATTTGGTTTGTCTTGTCACTGTTGTCCTGGGAAGACTTCTCTAGTCCTCTTAATTTCATTCAATGAAACTGTATTTTACTGTGTGTCAAAATTAAATATTTATAATATCTGTCCTTATGAGAACTCACTGAAAATTACATTTTACAAAGCTTTCTGTTAGAAAATCAAACTGAAACCCAATGTTATGTTCTGGAACAAAACTGCTGAAAAAAACAGCTGTAAACATGCTGATTTTTTCAGAGAATGTAAAGTATTAAGAAATTGACATTTGTGGTATGTTTATGGATGTGCATATTGTGCCATGTGTGGATTACTGATTTTTCCCCTTCCATCTTTAAGCTTTGCAGATTAAAACTCTGCTTCTGTAATAGCACATTTCAAAGATTCATTTGAAAGTAAGCTTCCATGGAATTCAGTGTTAAAGGCTCAAATTTAAATTTGGAAAGAATTAGCTTTTGTTGCTATGGGAACATACACTTCATTTAGTCCTTAAAGAAAAAGAATATACAAAATTATGATAAAAAATAACACTATTAGTCCACTTGGTGGGGCAGGAGGCACTAGAAATAAATGTGTAATCTGGGCAAATAATATCTGTCTGTTGCATACAGCGTGATTACACTGGAAAAAAAATCTTGTCAGTTTACTGCTCCATTGCAATCTTTTCTTCTATAAATTCACATTTGTTTGCATTGTAAAATCACAAATTGCACATAAATAAGTAGTTTAGTCATTATTTGCTTTTCTAAGGCATCACTGTGGATGTCTATTAATTCTCAGATGATTATCTTTATTTGTTTGCCTTTCATAAAGTTTTGTATGCAGCCTAGATCTCAGCACATTTTAATTCAGCTACCAAAGAGTAAAGGAGAGAAAGTTGATGCTGCAATTGAGTTTATTCCAAGATACTATTAATATGAATATGAAAGTGAGTTCTGTTGCTGACTCCTGGGTTTGCTTCTTTGCTTGAGAAACAAGATTTGCTGACTGTGAAGTAGTTGTAAATGTCTCACAATTAGTCTGTTTTTATTTGAGGAACAGAAAATCTGTGCAGAGATTTTCCTACATTCTTTGCTGCTTTCTTCCCTTTTATTGTTTTTTTTTTTTTTTAATCTCTGATATATTGTAGATTTTCAACTTGAAAATTTGATCTGTGGAGCATTATTCAGAAAAATGCCCTTTTTTTTTTTTTCTTAAGACTGAAAGGTTCTAAAATGAAACATAGTGCACTTCTTGAATGAAATCCGTGATGAGATTTTCTTTTCTTTTTTTTTTAATATTATGGACACAATCCTGTTCTTTGTAGAGTAGTACAGAACTCATAAGAAGTTGCTGAGTTGCTGAGTTGATGCAAATTCATGCTGCCTTTTGTGTGCAGCATTTGTATAGTTTCGTGCAGATACTTATTCTCACATTTCTCTAAAACTTGATTTCATTTTCATGTTCATGTGTACATGCAAATGTAAAATGAAATATAATAGAAATAGAAAATATCACAAAGTCTCCCAGTGAGATTCTGCAGTGATGCATTTTTAAAAGTATTTTGATGTAAAAAACTAACTTTGCTACTTTAGACATGTGATTAGTAATGCTGACAGCATCTGCATTTTAACAAATCCTAAATTCCAGATGCTTAAAGAAAGAACAAGCAATAAACAGTAAAATAAGAGATGGAAATAAAACTTAGTATAGAAGTGGGAATACACAGAGGCCAAGTACTCTCTCACATTATCTCTGTGATAGAGAGGCAATATGAGGCAATATGAGCAAAATGCTTTTCATCTTTGGAGATTCCTAGCATGATCTGGCATGATTACCACCTCTTATATGAATTCTGCTTTTGCTATAAGCAGTCAACATTGCTTGTGATGAAATGCTGCCATTATCATTTAATCAACAACTATGTAAAGTGCTGTGCCCACTCAGCACAGAGATCATTCTTTGGCCTAAAGAGAAACCGCTGAAGCAGTGGTTATGTTTCATTATTTCAAATAAAATCCTTTTCCAATAATTTAACTGGTGAAATATTTCATTTAAGACAAACTCATGCAACATTTTACATTGCTGTGGATTGCATGAAAAAAGCCCCAGAATATCTAAAGGTTTCCTAAGTGGCACTAACACGTTCTGCTTCTGTCTCCCATCCAAAAGCTCACATACTGAACCACTGTGCTCAAATTGCACTCAAGTCTTCACAAAAGAAAAAAGAAGCAGTTTATTATATTACAGTCAGGCATTGAGTTTAAATTGCTTTTTGGAGACATTACACAGGCAACTAAATAACATGATTGAAATCAAAAGAACATGGCAGTGGCTGTTGGAGAAACTAAAACTAACTCCATAGTCACTGTAGCAGACAGATTAGCATGGGCTATTTCTCATCCATGCACAATCCAGCATACATTGCTGTGAGTCTACACGAGCATTTTAGTTTGCATCCAAAGCTTCCTCTTGGATAATTATAATAATAAAAAAATTCCCTGTGACCTCATGTACTGTCTTTCAGCTCCCTTTCTAAGCAGTCATGAAGCACATGAACTTAGTTCCTTTCAGGAATCCCACATGTTCTACAGGACTAGAGTAATGTTCATCTTAATAAAATGCCCTGGAAAGCTTATGGCGTGTACTTTGGAGCCTTAGCAACAACTTCATTGTTCCACAAATCCTTTCTTGCTAAAGTGTATGCTGGGTTTTACAGGGCTGACACTTGTATTCAAAGGTGGAGAACTGGCAATATTTTTCCATTCCACAGTCTTCATCAATGATACACTCATGATTTCGTTTGTTTTCTCCATCCTTTATAGATGTACTAATTGTCTCATAAAAAAAATTGTTGATCCAGTTTTGTTATCTGTAATCTTATTAATTTCTGGATGAGTCTGAACAGTTTTATTACCAATTCTGATTTCTGTTTTGGACTCATTTTGGTAGGTGGGAGGTAAATTTTCAAAGTTTACTTCTGACAGTTTTTTTGCCCCTTCTTCTTCAGCTTCCATCTGTTTATCTGTTACACGTAATTTACAGTTGTAAGACTTCCCACATTTTTGTTATTATTCTGTGGATACTTGGTGTTGTGTCTATGTGTGCATGTAGAGATACATGAGCCCAAGGATATGTGGATATTTTTATTAATGAACAATCATACACAGCCATTGTCTTTTGCAGATCATGGCTGTAACATTATTTCCATTGGCATATCCAGAATCTTGTTACATATCTACAGTTCCTAAGAGCAGATCAGGGTAGGGGCGGCAGTTACCACTCTACAGGACTCATTTCTTGGGAAGTAATTGGTCTCTGACAACTCCAACATATCTGTATCAAATAATAAATCTCTTACCATTTTAGAATCTTGTTTATATTTGTATTCCTTATTATAGCTGTATTTTATATATATATCTATTATATATATTATCTATTATAGATAGATAGACCTTGCCTCTGCAAAAAAATGTGGAGCACAAAATATGAAAGATATAATAAATAAAATTAGTTTCTGGTGTTTCTCTGTGAAAGAAAGTGTTGACAAAATCTCTAAAACTATAAAAGTGTCCTGGAAATATATAGCCATACTTAAAGGAAACTTTTGCTCCTTTAAAAATTAAGGGTGATTTCCTTGCATAAACTTAAGTGGATTTTTCACTTTGATAAATATATTTTTTTATAATTTTCAGTTGATTACTTTACTAAACCTTTATTTATTCTTCTCCATGCAAAAAATAAAAGAATTTAAAAAAATAACTTTTATGTCAGAGAAATTACAAAAATGTTTACAAACATTTTCAGAATGTTATCATTTTGGAAAAAGTACTTGTATTGATTATTTATTTATTTTCTTTTACATGTCAGAGATAGGGAATTTACAGTTAAGCAAAGGAGACTACTTGTAAGTTCTGGTCTGATCCAAGTGTTGAAAAGACTGGTTCTTAGAAAGTCAATTCTATTACTGTATTTTTGAATGAATCTCTCACATCAATGAATATATTAAAAAAATCCATTTCTGTGGTAAAAGTTTCCATATGATGTTTGTTCTTCTCAACTTTAAAATTTGCATGCCCATATTCATTTGTAGTATTCATGGGCCACTAGGTGAACATTGTTCCTGGACTTGACTCTGAGATATTCTTAAAATATGAACAAAGCGTCACATCAAACCATTGTACTGGTTTAGTAGAACTCATGCTTCACATCTTCTTCCAGTAAATTACATGGTCAGGAAAAAGTGTTTTTATCCTTTTAGTAAGTAAATTTTAGGGAGAAAAAATGGTGTCCCTTTCATGTATGTGCTTATACTACTTAAAAATAATAAATAAAAAAACTTAATTTTCATCCTTGGAAAATTGTTCTTGCATCAAACAGATAAAGTGTAGAAGGGCAGAATTACATTCCTAAAAGCTTGTTTGCAGTATGTATTTGATTTCTTTTCTGAAAATCTTTTTATGTTTTCTTTTTAACATGTCTATTGCTAGTCAAAGCATTCAAGATTGAAGTTATAAAGAACAGAAAATCACTGTGCTGCCCTTTGCAAATGACTACTTCCTTTTTTTGGAAAGCTGAAGAACAACTATTGCTGAAAATTACAATTTTTTTAATTTGTTCTCTTAATTTTTCTTTCTTTCCCTTTGAATCTAGGCTAATATGTGGAATCTAGACATCCTGAGTTTCTTTTTTATCCCATAAACTTCTCATGAGGAATAAAAGAAAAAACACCTTAATTTCCGTAACATTTTCTAATACATCAGATTCTTTTTCTTATAATAGAATTTTATATTCTATTCTATATATTATTATTATTTCTTATAATAGAAAATTTTTGATAAGCAGCAGAAAAAAATGAATAAAAAACAATGGGTGTCTATAAGTCAATCAGCTTTTTTCTTCAGAAATGATACAATCTGAGAGAGTTTTTTCATGTTCAAAATGTTCATCTTTTTTTTTTTTTCATGTGCCAAAGAATAATATTTCCAGCCAAGCCTCTAAAGATAAAATAACCTACATTTTACATGTGTTTTACTTGCAATAACAAATAATCTCTTCTCAGTACTGAGCCAGAGCTTCAGATGGCTTAAAACAACACAGACATCAATAAAACTGTGTTGATTTACTTTTCTACTATTAGGAATTTTTGTAGGGAAAGCAAAAAAAAAATTACTGGCCTGCAGAAATGTAACATATTACTGAGTTAGCAATATGTTATTTCTTTGGAGAAGATCTTTCTGATTAGCAATAGGATCTAATCAACTTTGCAGTCTCATTTTTTGGTAAACAAGGTGAAAATGACTGCTTGGTGTAACACTATTTCTGTTGCGGTTGACACAATGGAAGGAAGGCGTGCCATTCAGAGGGACCTCAACAGACTTGAAAGGTGAGTGAATCTAATGAGGTTCAACACTGCAAAGTGCAAGTTTTCGTACTTTGGCCGGAGGAATCCCAGGCATATATACAGATGGTCCAGAGGAAGAACATAAAAATTATGAGGGAGCTGGAACACCTCCCCTAGGAGGACAGGCTGAGGAAACTGGGCTTGTTCTCTGAAGAAGAGAAGGATGTGAGGTGACTTCCAGCATTCCAGTACTTAAAGGGTGCCTACAAACTCTTTACAATGGTAGATTACAGCAGGACAAGGGGAAATGGTTTTAAGTTGAAGGAGGGAAGATTTAGGTTGGATATCAGGGGGAAGTTCTTTCACCAAGAGAGTGGTGCGGTGCTGGAACAGGCTGCCCAGAGAGATTGTGGATGCTCGATCCCTGGAGATGTTCAGGGCCAGGTTGGATGGGGCCCTGGGCAGCCTGGTCTAGTATTAGATGTGGAGGTTTGTGGTCCTGCATGTGGCAGGGGGGTTGAAGCTTGTTGATTGTAGAATCATCATAGAATCATAGAATGGCCTAGGTTGAAAAGGATCACAATGATGATCCTTGAGGACCTTTTCAACCCAAGCCATTTTATGATTCTATGATTCTTAAAACTTTTTTATGTGAGGAACATGTCTAAGGGAATTCATGCAATGACAAAGTTGTGTTGAAATCATGGTGTGTTTATAGATTAGGGATAAGCAAGGTTAACATAATATATTGTTTATTTATAGTTTGCCTTGATAATCTCACTCTCCTAAGATTAGATTATTTTTATCATGTGCTGCTCCTTCATGTCATACATAGTCTGTTTTCATCAACAAATGAAGGATATCTTTATGAAAGTCTCAGTTGGTTTCTCTGAGGAAAGGTAGAGAAAATCACCATCACAGAAGTACATTAGATAATGTCAAAACAGGTGGGACCTAGAATTTTTTATCAATATGTTTAAAAGGAAAAGAAATATAAACATTTGAATTCTTCCATTGAGTTCTTTGAATATAGGAGATCACACATGATCACACATATACTACGATGTGGTTCTGAAAGTGCTTCCTAAATTCTACTTTATTTCAAAGAATAAAAGATAAACAAATGAAAAACAACAGCCAGTGGGCATATACCAGTAGTGACAGTGGGAAGTGAAGAAGGAAGAAGATTGTTGCACCAGAACTATTAAAAAGGATAGCGGAAAATAAGTAAAGAAATAAATAATGACAATCTTATAAACCTAAGTAACTGATTGAAATATGAAATATTTCCTACTTTATCCATTTTTTTAACAAATCCATTTTCTTTTTTTCTAGTTCTGAACAGAGCAGTAATCTCTTTCAAGAAAAGCAGACAAGATATGAGTTAAGACTGTCATTATTTATTCATTCATATGTTCATATGACTGCTGGGGTACTCCTGTTTTTTAAAAAATTTCTCTGCTGTAAGTTACTTTCCCACATAGTTTCCCAGCCAGTGTTCAAAATTCCACATGCAAAAAATCTTCACCACAGAAATGCTTGACACATCATGCTCAGACACAAAGCTAAGAGGTTATCTTTCCCCCAAACCATGCCACCACCCCAAAACAATAAGGTTTAGAGAAATTAAGGTCCTGCCAAGACCTGTAATTACAGAAGCTGGAATCTTTTCAGACACTCAGATTATCATGTCTAAACAACCTCAGAGATCGTAAGTAGCTTTTAGTTTAGTTTTTCTTCTTATCTCAAAGTCAGAAGCTCCTACAACACAGGGCTCTCTGTTATCAAACTTTATGTTTAGTCTGAATTTTGTCCTATCTGTTGTACTCTAAATAGAAATTTGTTTTATTAACCAGTTTTGAATTATTTATCTTAAATTGGTACTAATTACATGCCTATTACCAATGTTTTCTCAAATAGAGGATGATGTTTTTTTCTCAGAATAACATTAAATGGGTAATTAAACATTTTTATAATTGAGTTCAAGATTGATTCAGAACGGTTATAACTATAGATCTTGCTTATCTGGGTATAGTGTCATTTTGTTGAAATAAAATGTTTTCTGCTAAGAACCACAAGCTGACAAACATGGTATTTTTCTGAAATGGAATTGGAAGGTTTTTTCTGCTTCCTTTCATTTTCATGATGTCTGGGATTGAGACTGAATTCATGTCAGTTCACTTTTTCTACTCTGCAACTTTGCCATACCAAATGCGGAAGTCAGGAACAGGTCTTTTACGTGTCCTTGTTTTGTGAAAGGATTGTAAATACACTGGACCATGCTGACCTTTTCAATATACCATCCGTTGATTGGGTAGCCAGTCCACCTTTCCTCCACAGGTTAATGAAGTTGTAAATAGGAAAAACTGAAATGGCAAGCCAATCAAAAAGGTCAAAGTAGTATAGCACACCACTACAGCTGCCAAAATATATGAGGCATTAAAATTTGGATACCTCATTCTTAGTGACAAAGATTGTAATGAGAGCAGAAAAGAAAGCTCCATGAATCCATTCACATCATAGAGAATGTAGTGTGGATTGAAAATGATGCAAGCCTGCAATGATAATGCTTCTATTCCAACATGAATATTTGATATATTTCAGGGACCATAGAAAAGCAAAGTTAGGTTGAAAACCATGTTTTCAAGTGTAAGAATACTCTCTTCGATGTTATTGCCTTTGTATGCACAAAATCTGCTATATACAAATTATAATGCTGATATCATTTTTCAAAGGAGGATGTAGAGTATGAGGGTTGTGGAATTAAAAGGAATAGAAAGCTGCCTAGGCTTTTTAAGAAAAAATATATGAACCTGGTAATGTTCAAGTAAACTCAAGTATATGAGATAACTAAATAAACTCCTTTTTACTTTATTGATGTGGTGCTCATACTGATAGCATTCATACCATTTAGATGTGGTGCTCAGGGACATGATTTAGTGGAGGGTTGTTACAGTTAGGGTAGTATGGTTAGGTTGTGGTTGGACTTGAAGATCTTTAAGGTCTTTTCCAACCTGAGCTATTCTATGATTCTATGATTCTATAACTATATTAAATGAATACAAGTCTTGTAAAACATACAGGGATATGGCATGTACCTGCTGCTCAGCTAAAAGACTTGCTATTGTTATATTTAGACCATTGTTAAAAAAATTCTCTCAAATTTTATTGCTACAAGAAAATACATGACAATTAAGTCAGCAAAGAGATTACGGCTGTAACCTTTATTTCTTTTGATAACAGACAATTTTGTGAAAAATTATTATTTATCCTTATCTGACATGAAGACCAACATTTCAAGTTAGTTTATTACCCGATTACCCGAGTACTCTATTCTCTTTGTCTTGAAACACTTCCATTCACATTTGCTATCCATATCTCTTAAGGAGCATGAGCTTCTAAGATTATGTCCCAAGTAATTTAAAACACGTCCATGTGAAATTCATGTTCTGTGTTGTAAAGTAAAGGAAGATGGTGAGAGTCCTAGTTAAAAGGACATGAACTGAAACTATGTCTGTGGGTTGTTACACAGTTTTTGGTTTGTTTTCTCTTATCTTTGTCTTTCTTTTTTCTACAAGCAGCAAAAGAATATTTACCCATGAGGGAGTAACTTACAGTAGCATGACCTGGTCCTGTGACTTATTTATGTTAGATCTATCTTACTGTGCTTGCTGTATAAGCACACAGTTAAATGTGGCTTTGATTAATTAAATAGTTTCTCTTGACTCAGAAGCAGCCCTCCAGTTCAAACCTCACTGAAAATTCCCCGGCACTGGAACCGCAGGCAGAGAGGGATGAGTTATAAGGATGAGTGCCAAGAGGTGCCTTCTGCTGCACTTTATCACTAACTGTAATCCAACTGTCTGAAACTGTGCCAAGCTAATTAGCTAGTTCAGTGCCTGTTATATCAAGAACCCAAATAAACGAAGAGAGGTCATATCTGAATGGAAGAAAAGCATTTTCATTTGTCTCTCTGTTCATGTAAATTTGAGACAACTCCCTTACAGGACTAATCCCAGTTAATGCCTCCTATTTAAACTTGTATTGAAATATTCTGGAATGTTCAACTATCAACCTTAGCATCAAGTTACAGGCTAGTTGAGGTGAGTGGAGAAAGTCCTTGTTTTTGTGAAGAATATCTAATCTGAGTTTGTTAATCCAGGAAAACAATAGAAAAGATATACTGAAACTTGGTCACAATATTACTAAACTGTGGGATTTGTTTTTGCCCAAACTCACTGAAAATGAGCAAAATCTCTGTTTTAAGGGATTCTCTACTTTTTAATCCCAAATGTGATCACTGAGGCTAAAATCAGGCAGAGGAGAATAATGATATTATGATGACAAATACAACGAAAAAGAGCAGAGAAAATAAATATTATCGTATGTGAATAGCTTCATTCTTAGGTATATAAGCTTAACCTAAAATGCAAGCTGACTGGCTCATACACAGGAGACTGTAGAAGATCAAATTACAATGTCTGTCAAGATTTCCATAATATCTGCTTAAGTAACTGCAAGAATGAAAACCATGACATGATATTCTTCGTGGTCTCGTTTTATGAAGCTAGATCTTTTATTTACTGTGAAAGACAAGTCCATTCCTTCAGTTGCCTCAAATTAGTTTTCCTCTGCCAGTATACTTTATGTAATTCAAATCTTTCATAAACTTAGGAAGGAATAGCTGACTGACTAATCCCTCATCTCTGT
This sequence comes from Chrysolophus pictus, assembly GCA_037305975.1. NCBI lineage: Eukaryota > Metazoa > Chordata > Aves > Galliformes > Phasianidae > Chrysolophus > Chrysolophus pictus. The sequence continues at coordinate 98,346,106 of CM074576.1, forward strand.
CTTGTCAATGAAACTAAGCAAGCTCTAGGAATAATTATATTCACAGATGTATGTATTACGAATGGTTTCATTTAAAGAGTTGTATGTTTTCAGAAACATGATACTGAAAAATAAGTACAAAAGAAAAATCAGAATTCATAGTGTAGTTTCTGTTGCTTTACTCTCTTTAAACCCACACAGCTTTTTTTTTTTTTTAATCAGAGCACTATAACATTAGATGCCACTTTGAATAAGTGGTCATTTTAACTTTGTGTCTTATCAATGTAATGCCAATATAAAATATGTTTAACAATAAAGCACAATGACAGAACAAATCTTGGCAAGATATCCCACAGGTGTGGTGAACAAAGCAATTCAGAATATTGACTGAAAGAATGCGAAACACATACAAGTTTGAGATTCTTTTTATCTTTTTTGAGAATTTCATGGGTCATCAGGATTGACAACTTTAACCAAAATAAAAAAGTTGCAATAGCACTAGGCCCCATACCAGTTTGAAGAAAGTGGAGCACATTGCCAATCTTGGCTGATCAGACTATCCTGATACACCCATCATATAGTCCAGATTTGGTACCTGATTTCCACCTGTTCAGGCCAATAAAAGCTGGGCTGTGCGGGCAACGTTTTCCTAGAAATGGTGCTATCATATTATAGTAGCTGTGAAACAGTGGGTCACCTCCTGTGGTGCAGATTTTTACAAGTGCTCTTGTTCATCATTGGTGAAAATACATAGCTGATGGTAGTGACTATGTTGAAAAATACTGTTTTGTAACTGAGAATTTTCCTCAATCAAACAGTGCGATTGTGCTCTTTGTATCTGCTGTAGTTTCTGTGGAAATAAATACGAAGCATTACTTTCAGAGAGGCCTTCATAGATATCAGTATATGCATAAAACAATTTCTTCCATCCTTTGAGAGCATTTACTGCTTCATTTAGTACTCATAGTATCATAGGAAGTTATAACCACTACTAGTTAAACAAGACTGAGTTTGCAGTACAGAAAAAAAAAAAAAAAAAAAAGACAAATCATAGTACTGTGGGCATTGCTAAACCCATGTAAGTAGTACAAACACTGTTTGGATCACAACTGATGAAAAACTATAATATTACAAACACAGGGCCAAGAAGTCAACTTGAAACTCTCATTAGAGGATGTGGCATGATGCAAAATACTGCAGACTTTACTGAAATTTGTTTGCAAGCTAGCTAAGGAAAATGAACATTTTCCCCAGGGCTCTAGCAATGTTCCATGTAAACAATTGGAAACTGAAGTTATTTTCCCAGACTAAAACTGTTTTGGCTGCGGGCGAGAACTATTATTTCTATTTCTGATACACCAACAGAATAACCAATTACTTTTAAATTGGACAGGGGTTCTACAGTCTCCATATTATCTGTTGATTTTCAATATTTTAGAGATTTTCTATTTTCTGAGCCCAAGTTATATCTAGTAGAAATATTTGTATTTGTCACTGCCTATGTGGAAATATGATTATCTTGCACATTGGGGGAAATCTGCTTTGTGAATATCACTGCCTCTACAGGCACCAGTAAAGTCTGCAGCAATAAACATTCATGCACTTAAAAAGTGCATTACTTCAGTACCACTGATGACCTTTCATTGCAGCTATTTCAAGAAATACAGTCAAGGTGATAGAAAGACTTAGCAACAAAATTAAAATTTGACTTTATACACTTCACTCAACACTTTCGTTATCAAATGTTTTTTAAAAACAGTATTTTTAAACTGAATTTAAGGGACCAAAAGAATGTCAAAGCAGTTAAAATCTATCTGCTTACAAGTCTAAATATTTGCAGGACATTCAGTAGAAAAAGATTTTTCTGTTGAAAATAAGCACATTAAATAAAAATAGTACTAATAATACTAACAAATGTCAGTTAATGATCACTGTAAGCTCTTCTCAAGCTGTGCTATAAAAGAATCATGCATGCCTACTATTTTAGAAGAAGAGTGTCTGCAGTTCTACAGTCACCAGTGGTTATTCAAATAATATTTCTGTGTTTTAGATAATTCACTAGAATGTTTGATATGGCCTGCACAAAAAAAGATACTATTTTCTTGTTATTAGAACTTTCCAGAAGGTTTAAGGTTTGATGCACTTGGACAAATCATTTACTAAATATTTTTATTCAAGGAATTGTTGGAACTCATGTTGCAAAAAATGTTTTCCTGGCTAAGCATGATCTGTGTAACTTCTAGATGGGTTTACTTTGTCCATGTGAGACTGTGAAACCTCAGACACTCACAGTTTGGAAGTCCGTTAGAGCCTTCCCATGTACTCAAAAATCTTCTGCTACTAACAGTGGTTTTTATTAGCTCGGACTTGGGAGTCCTATCATGTCAAGTCGTTGGAGAAGATATTTTTGCTGTTTTGACATCAAGAACATTTACAAAAACTAAGAGAAAAGAAAGATTTCCTTCTGTAAAAACTGTGGGCGGAATGGAGGATTTTTTGATGTAGGTTTATATACACATCACCAGATTTCAGAGCACTACTAAGGAACGACTTGCAGCAGAAAGTATGCAAATGTTTAATGCTGTATGAGTAGGAAGTGAGCCCTGAAAGCGTGATAGTTGACAAGCTGGTATTCTACATACAATTTAAAAATTAAATAAATACACACTGTCTGTGTTTTCAGACAGTCTAAAAATCCAAATACTATAGTCAATCAGATAACAGGCTTCTAGGCTAGCATCATATATTATTAGTTATACACAGCAACCTATAATTATAGAGAAACAAAAACAAAAACCAAAACCAAGCATATGACTCACACGAAACAAGGTTATCATGCTTATGGCCAGGACTGAAGGTTAACACTGAAAGTAGTCCAGATATGTTTTATAACTTTCCAGCTTTGTAGAAAGCAGCATTGTCTCAGAAATTGCAATACAGACTCTGCATTCATTTGTTTCCGAATGAGAAAAGCTTATAATGCTCAGTGCTATTGCACATTACTTTATGTATCATATGGGCAGAAATAGCATTCAGAAAAAAAATTCAAATTTTAGGAAAGTCAATTTACTGATGAAGAGAAATATGATGTGTTAAAGTTCATTAGTGCAATGCCCATAAGTCTACAAAACAAGCAGTCCAAAACACATAGTGAAAGTATGAAACAAAGGCAGTTCATGTGTGCTAATCTTAGGTATAAACATTATTCACTTGTAAGTAGAAACAACACCTGTAATTTTTCAAAAAGGAGAATTAAGGTTCGTATTGTCTTCCACAACTGTTACTTTGTACATGTAAGATCCTTATGTTATATTATGGACTGTTATAAAACATACCTTGTTTTGAAACCTTCTTATAAAAAAATTTCTTCTTGTAAAGAAGATATTTTTATGAAAGGTGGTGAAATGCTGGAACAGGTAGCCCAAGGAAGTGTGGGGTGCCCCATCACCGGAAGTATTCAAAGCAGAGTTTGATAGAGCTTCAAGCAGCCTGCTCTGGTGAGGGCCCTGCACAGGGTAGAGAGTTTAGACTAGATCTTTAAAAGTCCCTTCCAACCCAAACAATTCCTTGATTCTATTATTCTATGGTCAAAGATAGTGTGAGCATTGCTCTGTGTAGCTGTAGCTACTTATGATAAAGTAATAGTTATCTTTACCTCAAATTCTTCAACTCTTGGCTTGATAATAAAGCATGATATTACTGGATCCTTAGTATTCCTTGATTTACCTGTTACAAAAGTGCTTAATTAGACTTTAGTATTACTTAATTGTCCTTAGCCACTAGTTTGCCTTAATACTAGTTATAGAAATAAAGTACCTGGAAAGCACAAATAATTATTGCTTAACTGCTATGCTTTTATAATATAGTGAATTTATTTATTCACTTATTCCTTCATTTATTTAAAGAGTGGAGTGGAATGTAGTATTAATGCTGGATGACAGTTCTGGTGCTCATGTTCTGAAACATTTAGCAGAGACCCTCTTGCTGAGACATTCTTACTTAGTGTTTTGTGCTGAAACCTCCCTGTGCTGCAAGCACAGAGGATTTCTTATATACAAAGAATACTTTTGTCAGAGCCTACATGTGTGAAAATAGCACTAGACAATGCTGGAAAGGGAACTATGTTATTTTAAACTTGTCTTTAAAAAAGAAAAGGCACAGGGAAGAGCATGTATCTACTGAGTAACTCCATTCCTCCGAGCATCCCAATGGAGACCTTCAGGAGCATTCTGCATGCACAGTGTGAAAAACAGAGCAGCTACCCAGGGAGGCAGCAAAAAGCTACAAAAATAGACATGACTGTAATAAAAAAGAGAACCTGGAAAGCTAGTAAAGAAACTGTAAATTTATCACTCTGTCTTGAACTGTAGTGAGGTATGGCCACCTAACCTTAACCCCTTCAATATCTTGTCACCCTTGTTTTCAGCCAGATCAACAAGCTGAAATGACTTGCTGAGCATAAAGGAGGTGAAGAGGAAAGGTGATGTGGGGCATAGGACAATTGAGTTTTTTGTTGACTTAAACTGAATCAGAAACTACCTCAACGGTTTCTGTGGAAATTTTGTGACAAATATCTCACAGGAAATCATTACTGTTCACTTCAGAGTGATAAATTTTGAAGACACACGTAGATTGAGCCTTGCTAAGCACATTTCATGTGTGTATGTGTGCCTGTTGAGTAGATTATCTTCCCAGTTGACGTGAAAAGAAAGATTGCTAGCCAACAAGTCAATTGAGAAATATAAGTGGTATCTTACATACCTTAATGACTACAAATGTAAGAGAAATTTAGCTCTTGAATTCTTAAGAATTCGAAGTGAAACATTTGTGTTTTGTGGTATCTCTTAGCTTCATGTGGATGTGTTTTTTTTTCTTCTTTTTAGCAATGTTATTTGATTTTTATAGAAGCTTAACTCTGTGCAGAGGCAGAAGCACACTAATTTGGTTATTAGTATGTGCATGAAGTGATCCCACTCCACTCATTCAGAAAATAGGAATTAAGGTGATTTGACAGCCCTCCAATTTTGCTTTCAATGCTATTGATCCCTTTCATCAAGGCAGTGCTGTTCTGTGCTTGATCTTGCAAGAGGGACTGATGGCACACTTGCTCTAATCACATTTCATTGTACATTCAGTGCATGTAATAATAAATTTGACTATCCAGATCAATTTTGGCCCAATTTCCTCTCACAGGATGCAATTCAATGATTGCTTTCTATTTTTCTTTTAAGGACCATAATTTGATCTATATAGGGTACTTTTATTTTTTTTTTTTTTTAATTCCCAATATATTGACTAATATAAGCTTCAGTGGTATTCTATACTTTTTTTTTTAAATCTGTTATGAAGAAAGCCTAGGCTTCATAGATCTGAGGTTTCTACATGCTATATAATGAGAATGATTCTCATAATGGCTTTTAAAGCACTCAGTGTGTTCATAGAGCCTTCCTGTGTTTAGATACATTTACTTCCATAGAATGTACTTTTCAATATAACAAGTAAATGCAAAGAACGTATTGCGTAATTTTCCAAGCAATGCTGCAGTGTATCTCAATGTTTTCTGTAATGACCTTATAACAGGATCATTATTTGACATGGAACTTTGTAGAAGAGGTTAATGTAGTTTTTGTATTTTTTCCCATAGAAATTAGAAATGAAAAAGATCTGTTAGGTCATCTAGTTCATTCTCTGCTGCTTATTTTATTATACCTATTAATCAGTTCAAAAGGCCACTTTACTGTTTCAAATTTGTATTAGGGTAAAGGCAGTAGTGGAATTGCCTTTTAGAAGGCAATAGAATGCCTTATATTGAACACAGTAAAACTTTTAACTGACTTACTTCTGATGTGCAAAAACAAATAAAACAAAACAAAGAAACAACCAACACTGTAGACCCTTGGAAGTGAGGAGGGAGAATTATCAAAGGCAAAGAACTGTTATTTCTCTAGTAAGATCTCAAGTTGATCTTTACAGAAGCTAATGCAACTAATAATTCTGTGGAGCTGGAAGAGCTGATCTTGGATTAAAGACCTAAGTTTTACAACTGTGCTTCATTTAGCATATGAGGAAATAACAGTTACACAATCCACAAATGCTCAGTAACTAAGTCCATTCATACAGTTGTTAAGTTAAATCCAATTAAGCATATGGATTGTACATACATGGGAAGTGAATCTCTTTGGGCAGCTGTTACTGCTGTATTGCATTACATCTGAAAACCTGTTAACTATGATTGAAAAATTATAACTGTGACTGTAAAAGTGATGTGCACTAAGATTCATATGAGTATGATCTGTGTCTTGTTTTCCCTCAAATATAAACCATCGTGATATGAACAGAGAGTAAATAACAATGGAACCAGAAAACATGCTTCCTTAGTTTCAGTCAGGCCTGACTGAAGTTCAAGCAAAATATGCTTATCCAGCATAATATTAAGTCTGCATAGAAACTGCATGACTTTTTGGAGGTGTTATATAGCCTTCCATAGAGAAAAAAAAAAAGTCAGTTCTCATTAAAGAGTAATACACGATGTTACTTAACAATGAGAAAAGATATGATAATATACAATTTAAAATGTCATTGTGGATTTTGCTTTTATTTTTCTCCTTTTCTATATGAGAGTATTTGTAAGAAATTCTTTTGAGTATTAACCTTCTTCATTTCATCCAGTGACTTTCTTTCCAATGAAGCAATTAATTTGATTTGCTCTACCGGCTTGAACAAGAGTTACAAAACTAAATGAATGTATTTTAAGCATAAGTTTTAAATATGTAGGCAAGAAAAGGATTTGAACTTAAATTGTTGAGAAAATCTAATTTTGATTGTCAATTTTTCTTCTGAAAAAGACTTGGATTTTATATATATATATTTTTCCTGGAAATAAAGTAGTTCTTGCATCAGATGCTTTTGAAATTAAAATTATAATCAAGAAGAACTTCTAGAATATGTGTACCTACTCTTATATATGGGTTAGGATTTTACAAAGTATCATCAGAACTAGAGGAACTTAAAATATCCATCATTTTCTATCCTGACAAGATAAGAAAAAAAAAAATATGACTTACAAATAACACACTTTAAGAAATAATATCTTTTTTTTTTATTTACATCTGGAGAGAAATTGTACAAATTTTAAAAAGCTCCTAAATTTTTAGGGAGTGGAAAATTCATTGTAAGAAAACTTGGACCTTTTCTCTGATGTTATAGTACCTGTATTTCATGTTTAAAACAAACAAACAAAAAAAAAAAAAACAGTAAATAAGTGCCAGTATTAGCAGTGGCACCTTAGGGTTTTGCAGTGCTACTTGTCTGGAAAAGCACGCTTATTTTGACAGAATACTTAACAGTATTCACTAAGCTACAATGAAAGCTATAAGCTATAATGAAACAAGCTTGGCAAGTTGTCTGAGGATGAGCTTCCTTCTCTGGGCTTAACTCTATTTCAGTGTTCCCATTTATCTCTCTAGTGAGTGCAGGCACCCTTCATGGTCTGACAGATATTCTGTCCTTGCCAGGTAGCTGTTGCTTTTAGGCTTTAGCTGCCAAAACAATTCAGAGATCAATGTGAAAACATCCATAAATTATAGTACAAACTCTCCACTTTCACAGAAAATGTAAGATCTTTGGTATGTTTAAATGCTGTAAAATGTCTTAATTTGTTCAGACACTGGCAGAGTTATTAATACAGACAGATGCAGAATACACAGACAAGCATCTAAATTAGCTTTGAGGAGATTTAATACAAGAAGCTACCAAAATATTCCCAGAGAATAAATTAGTGTGACATTTTATTATGATTTTAAAGAGAGATCACCAAATGCGTATCTTAAACATTGGCCTCAAAAACCTGCGAAAGAGTGCTGATATCAAATGATGAAGCAAGGGAAAGCTGAATGGAAAACTACTCCTGTGAGGCCTGAAGACTTTGCAAGGTAAGACAACACTTGTCACCCTGAATAAGCCATTAAATGCATTGTTTTTCCTAGTCTTTAATTACAGTTGGCATTCCCGAGTCTATTGCTGGAGGCAGCCGTCCTGATGAAGAACAATAACCTTTGTGACACTGAAGAAAGATAAATCCACAGCAGGGACCCTAGCCGAGTTTCCAAAGTACTTCTAAAACTCATTACTGGCAGAAATAAACTTAACAATGCGTAATCTAAACATCTAGGATCAGCCACAGTTGAACATGATCATGCTCTGTGGTCTTGTAACACCTTCCTGGATCCAAAACGTCCATGGACTTCTGTCACTGGCAGCGTTTCAAACCTCTGCAAAATGGACCTAGCAGGGTTCAAATGAACATTTCCTAATAACATCGTAAGGTATATCCACATTAAGTGAACAATATTAACAGTTTCCCAAAGAGTAACATCTGATTACTGCGATACACACTGTCATTATATGAGCTCTTAATGTCCTTTCAGCCCCTTAAGTTGTGATTGAACCAATGTCCTTTCAGCCCCCTAAGATGTGATTGAACTTAGGCTGATTTAATAGGTTGCTGCTACTAAAAATTAAAGGGTTGGTTTCCTGATTACTTCTCTCTCTCCAGCTCTTCCTTCAACATATGCTTGAATCTTTCTTGGTTTATTCTTCTGCACCCACAATTCTTGCTAACTTTGCTGCTGGTTTTCGGCAGTTTGATCAGCTACTTTATCTTACTGAACAGCAGAACACATCTTTTTGACAGTACTGTAAAATTAAATATGCTAGATCTAATTTGAATTTTTGTGGTTAAGCGTCTTCTATGGTTGAAACTTGTCAATTTCCTTCAAAGACTGAATTTGTTCATTCTTACACACATTAATACCATAAGCGACTTGCTTACCACTTCATGTGCACACATACAACAGCTACAGTCTTCAATGCCAGCAATGCAACTGTGTACTGTCTGTAATTTGGATAAGATTATGCAGAATCTCAGGGATGTAATGTGAAAATGCCTTGTTCAGAGATGTCAAAGCCATTGCCTTTTCAAACACTCACTGCATTCAGAAGGGGCAAGCTGGGCATAGCCTGGCCAAACCAAAACACAGCATCCAGCTGCTGTTTCTCTGTGAGCATACTCTTATCCACTTTTTTCCAAAAAAGCCAACCACTGGTGAGGTCAGAGGAGAGTTCATACCTCTTCTGTAAGGGAGTTCAGTAAATAAGCGAACAGTGGAGAGGACGGATGTGAGATCTGTGTGGATTTCAGAAAGGAAGGGCATAAAAAAAGCTGTCATAGGAGCGCTGGTAGAAAATCTCCTCTGCGAATTCAGCTTGAGGCTATGATTTGAATCTGATATTTAAGTGGGTTGAATAAGTGATATTGGTTAATGATTACAACAGAAAGGTGAAAAAGGCAACCTTCTGGGTTTTAGGCTGGAATTAAGCAGTTTCCTTTCCTTTTTCATCTGTTTTAATAGACACAAAAAGATATCATAAATGTATTGTTTCTGTTTTTCATTTTGTTTAAAGGAAACAATAAAACGTTATTTTTGTTTTTGCTTTCAACCTGGTTTATGTTAAGCACAAGTATTTAGATTAACCAAGGTGTATCTGCATGTTGTCCCTTACAAAGGAATTTCAGGAAGCCTTTAAGCAATGCCCAACATCCCAATGCCTTTGTTCAGAATGTCAAAACAAATGACTTCCATTAATTTGCACTGTCCAATTTGGAAAGTTAAAAGAAAGGTGTGAATATGAAAGACATGCTCAGTATCAGTAAGTTTTCTGAATTAATTCTTGTCAAGACGTTTCTGAGAACATCTCATTCCTGCTAGCAGACTGCTGACCCAGGCTAAGGTTGCATCATAAAGTGACAGTGTGATTCTGCTTGCACCTGTAGCAGCCAAACTAAAATCTGGTACAGCTCACTGGTCCTTAGGGTCAGGCTCTCCTTCACGCAGACTAGGACTCAGTGTACAGCCCCTTCCCTGGCACCAGCAAACAGCATCTCTTTTCACGGTAATGGCTCTGAAATGCCATTTAGTCATGCATTGCTAAACTTTACAGAGAAATGCTGAGAAAAGTCGAGTTTTCCAAAACTAGAGTGTTTCAAGGCCAAAAGAGAAAAAAAAAGTGTGTCTCATTACCTTGTTGAGTATTTTAGCATAATCTGTAGGAAAAATAAATCTTGAAGGCCAATTCACAAGCAGCAGGACAAAGAGCAATCAGAATTGTGAGGCTTTTAATAGTCAGACTCCCACATATTGTTCAATTTAAATGAGAAATGTTTCACTGACGTTTGAATCTTTATTTTATCAAATACTGTTTTAGGAAAATTAGATGATACAATGCATTTTAGTACGATTCTTAATGTATAAGAATATCTATCTTTGTCCCTTGCTCTTTTTTTTTTTTTTTTAACAGCATACTTAATTTTAGATCCATGACCTATGATCTTTAATAGACTTTCTGACAATAATGATTAGGATAGTGGATATGCAGTATCAAATTATCAATAACCTCCTTCTCTGAAATTACACTAATGAATCATCATCCAACAGAGATATTCTACTCAAAACATAGATCATTAGTTCACTCACATTTTACACAATAAAAACCTCAATTTTCCTTCCTGACATTCTACCAGGAAATAATATATATATGTACTGTTGATATATTTTTTTTTAAACTGTGGGGTTTGGGTTTGATTTGTTGGTTTTGTTTATCTTTTGAAAGCTGCAACTGAAAATTCATTAGTTTGCACACTCTTTTATTTCCTCCGTGCACTATCTTGGAATAGAAATCTTCATATAAAGCATCTAAAATAAAACTTAAAGAAATAACTTAAATAAGGAAACCTCTCATAATGGTCTCTGCTTGGAAATGCATAAGATCTGTACAATTCTCATTTTATTCTGGGAACAAATGGACCCTAAGATTCCATTGAACACCTTGATTAAAAAAGTGTGACTAAGATAGGCTCCTTAAGGATTATTGACGATTAATTAGCATTTGATATTAACTATCTATATCCACATCAGAAGAAACCAAGCAGTGTTTCAATCTAGGTAGTTTTCAAAGAAAGAAGAGATTACACTACTGAAACATCTTTTGTTATGAACATCTCAATTAAAATATTTTAATAGTCTTTTAAACCTTGAAATGTAATCTAAATTGTAATAAAATATTCTGCTTCGAGTGCTGAATGAAATACTTACAAGCACATTTTAATTTCATTGTCTTCATTCTATCAGATTTGAGAAAGTTTCATTTTAAACAAATTTATTCTCTGCTTCAAACCTGCACAGGGTGCATAGTAGGGATACTAAATTTCTGCATAAAAAGATCAAGATAAGCACATTCCCATCTGACATTTTCTCAAACCATTAATCTGTTCAAGCAAGACAACATCTGTAGAAATTCTGGGCACCCAGACTTAGGAAGCAAAACTGTGCCTGCAAATCTCTTATGCTTTTACCAGACCACGCGCACTCTTGTTTGGCCCAGCATTTCTTTCTGCATGTTCTGCAAGGCTGTATGTCAACATTCTTTCTTTGAAAATGTCTCAGTGTATCACCACTTCCTTTATGGCTAGGAATTTAATTAGTACCACAACATAATTACTGTCAGTTGCTGCCCATTTGTATTTCCCATTGAAGTACTGTTTCTAAAATATGTCATGTGGCGAGCATGGAGTCAAGCAGAACAAAGGAAGAGAACGGATGCAGTCACGGCTGTTTCTGCTGCTAGTGATTCCCCGTCATAAAAATCCCTCTAAGAAATCCACCAAAATTCTTGGATGATGATTCATCAATGTTATTGCAAGGAAGGTGGTTACTGATGATCTTTTTGGCCTTATATACTTGCCTTTTCTCCCAGGAATGAAGCTGCAAGGAGGGAAATTTAGCAGTTTCTTCTGCCAGAAGACTGGGAGCGGACCCTCTGTAGGGTGGCCCAACTACTAAATCTTTCCCCAAATGAATTAATTTGTTCCTGTTAGTAGCTAGAAAGATTCACAAAGCCCTAATTGAAACCATGCTTGGTGTACCATATGTTATCTTTCTTAAGGTTTGGAGAAGTTGGACTGGATGATCTTATAGGTCTTTTCCAACCTTAGTGATTCTGTGATTCTCTAGGTCTGTATCAGAAAGTGATAACTAGGTAGAAACTTTAGAAGAAAATTGCCCTTTCTCACGCTATGTTAAGTATCAGCTTTATGCTACATCCTCAGCATTGCAAAGAGGGATGTAGCTGGAGAAAATGGGAGCCTTTCTGTGATGCAGTTTTCTTTTAAAAGCTTCCATAGAAACCACAACTTTAAAACAAGATATTCTCAAGCAGCATATTGAAAAGTACAAAGATAACAGCTTATTCTCCAAGCCATATGGAAGCATTTTCAGTCCATCTATGCAGTTGAGGATGGGAAGTCACGTAAAAGACTCCAACATTCTAAGTAAAACAAGCTAAATCCCTTGCACTTCAGTATTATTAAAGAGTACTTGAAGCTAGCTCACCAGTCTGAAATGTAAACGTGGACTGCATGCTGGCATAGGTAATAAATGGAATATTGCATTTCATGAGTGATTATATTAATAATGTAATAGCTAACTTCAGAAGGCTTACCAGCTACATGTAAGGGTATACTTGTCCCAGATATTGAACCAAGTCAACACTCTCAACTCTATTATTTTATCACTGTTTATGTTATTGAAGGAAGCCTTTGTTAAAACAAATCTATGTTTACAAAAAAGATAATAGATTTTAACGAGAAAGGTACTTATGTTCTCTCTTAAGTTTTTCCCAATGTGTGAGCGGGTAAAATCTATGGGGTTGGTTAGGGAATCTGAAAGAGTGGAAACCATCTTTAGCATATTGGTTTTGTTCAAACAGCACTTTGCCCTAGTACCAAAACGTCTAAATTGCTGCATTCGCTTCATATTGCCTACAGTTAAATGATATATGCAGTAAAAGCATTCTTTTTTTCTGTGGTTTCTGGTCTGAAAATTCAGCACTATATAAACTGAACAAATAGAAGGGAACAATTTCACTACTCCTTTTTGCACCTTCCTTCCCACCAATGGATTGCCAAACAATATTTTTCCTCCTGAAACCAATTTTCATCTATCAACCACAGTAGATTTTAACTTCATCTCATCTGCAGTTTTGGTCTCATATGGAATTCCTTTAATACTAGTGGTTTTCAGAAAGTAACTCTGTGCTTGTGAAGAAGGAAATGTACTAGACTAATCTCAATTTTTTTTTTTTGTTTCAGATTTAAGCAAATATTTAATTTCATGTTAAGCAAAAATACAAGTTAGACAAATAGTAGAAGGAAAAAGGTAATGAAAATACAATGAAAAATTCCCAGATGTTCACATAATAATAATTATTATTATTTTTTTTATTTATTTGTCTACATCCCAAGTATAATTCTAAATAGGTTAGAAATAGCTTTAACTAAAAACCTGAAAAGCCAAATTGCACAGCCATTGTCAAACACATACAGTATTCCTGAGAGATGTGTATATGTGTGCACAGCTGCACAGACACATATACCATATGTCTGTGTATAAACAGTAGATATATGTACATGTGTGTATGCGCATGTGAATATTTTATAACCACATTGGTAGCTATGGAAAAAAAATGAATATGAATTAGACTTTTCCTAGCTCTCTTTGTATTGGCTGAACAGCTCTGTGGTTTGGATTAGAAGTGAAATAAAACAGCTTGGTTCTTGTATTAGAAACAAGAGAATTAGCAATGAATCTTAAACTAAAGTAGGTCCAGAGTAGCTTTTTCCAAATTGCAGTCTGCCTACAAGACAGATTGCTACTAAACATGACAAGGTGACCTCATTCTCTTTTATGCTGTATAAACTTAAATATCCTGATTCTATAGCAGAAGTCCTCATCTAGATGAAGGATTATATCTTTCCAAGATATCAGCTTTGTATGATATCAGCTGATTGGGTATTTTCCTCTATTAGTCTTCAAATAATTGAAAAATACACCCAACATTGTTCTCCTGCCCTTCTTTTCCTTCATTTTGCCTTCAATTTCCTGTTGCATGTCATTTTGATTCTTGTTTGTTGTTTTAGAAATGTGATGTTTGCCAATCCATGTTCTTCTTTGCTATACTCATTTCTATATTCTCAATACATGGCTTATTCTTCTCATCCTCTGGAGACCTCCTTCAAAAGCAAGAGAAGGTCTCACATAGGGCAATAACAGTCTACTTATTTAAATAGAGTGCTACTAATAAGAGATAGATCTCAGTCTGTAAACCATAGGATGTGGTCAGGCAACAGGCACATGGAGAATTTCTTGGCAAAGCATGAGATGATTAAATCCAGGAACAAAGACATGTTAACAACCACTTCTGTTGGCTGGAGTGTGTGCAGTCATTCCAGCTACCACGGACTGCATTTGCTCCAGCAGAATGCTGAATTAATTTCTGAAAAGGTGGACCGAGATATAAGAGTGCTGAAATAAATCTTCTGTTGGAAGATTGATTTATTTTGAACTTGAAAATGTAATAGATTTTCTTCTAAACTGATGTTTATCTGAGTTAAATTAGCAACTTCTGTGAAACTTATTAATGAATATCAGATTATGAACCTTTAATTTTATGCTTTAGAAAACTATGAAAAATTAAACATAATCTTGAAAAATGATATTATCCAAGGAATATAAACATAATCTGAGGAATATTCTATCATTGATTTTAATAAGAATATGAGAAATGTAATTATTTTCAAAAACATTCATTTCTGTTCTTTAAGTGCTTACAATTTTATTGGAATGAAAATAATTATGTATTTCAAAACATAACTAGAACAAATAAAGGAGAGTGAACTTCATTAAACCAACTCTATTATAGGCTAAAACAAAACATCCTCACAAGAACACTGGCAAAACATGCTACTCACTTCTAATATAACAAAAGGAATGTTTGTTTTCCAGCTGTATCTTAATAGATCATAGAATCATAGAATCATTAAGGCTGGAAAAGATTTCTAAGATCATCTAGTCCAACTGTCTGCCTACCACCAATATTGCCCATTGGATCATGTCCCTGAATACCACATGTATTACAGACTTTTCTTAAACAGCATTTAAGTCAGTAATCTTGAGATAAGAAATGTGGTTTCTAAGTAGAATCGTGTACAAATTAATCATCCCTTTACTTTCTTCTCTGGAGATATTTGAGATTTACATCTGTGGTACATAAACTGCTCTGAAAGCAATGCCTCCTATTTATTTCCATGGAAATTACAACAGGTAAAGCACAATAACTCTATTTGATAGAGAAAATTCTCAGCTACAGAACACTGTTTTACAATGTAGTTGATTAACAAAAGCCTGCATGCCATGCTCGTAAAAATCTGCACAGCCATCCAGAATGTGGCTTGTCTTCCATGTCATTGTCACCACTGCTGAAACACATCACCCACCGCCTCACTGTGATTACAATCACTGTTTGGTCTCCATAAACGTTCAGCAGTGGGCGCCATTTTTTCTCATGGAAGAACTGAATTTCACCCCTTTGCTTCATACACACCTCCATTGTCTGTCATGGGTCAGACACCATTTTGTCAGACTGCTCCTCTGCTTCCATCTGTCACACAGCAACAAAATGTAACAGGATATTAACGTGATGTTTCAGCCTCTACTGCCATAACACCAACATCCGCCTCTGACATCATGGTCCAACATAATAAAATTAGAGATGTAATTTTTGGAGCAGGCCCTGTACAACTGTCATGCTTGAACTTAAATATTTGCTGAACTGTTTCTGTGGGTAGGGCTAACGTCGTACTGTGTTCACCTCAGGTTCTGCATAATGAAAAATATTTAATTTAGTGAAAAATCAGCTGTGCTTTCAGGTAGGGTTTGTTTCTGTAGTTTTTACAATAAATTGTTTCTGCTCTATCTAGCTAGCAATGATCTTGATAACCTACTCAGAGCTTTGTTATGTTACTGCTTTAGCAGTCATCCATACTAATGTGTATGTCTCAGTGTCTCTGTTCATTTTGGTGATGCTTAATAGGGCTGGTACCCTCCCCTCCAGGCGCAGCTATAACTCGTATCTTTTCTCATTTCACTATTGCCTCAAAATTACAGCATCACAGCCAGTGATAGCCAACTACATAACTGTGTCAGGTGTTTTTGGGAACTTATCACTAATATTAGATCATTTTTCACAAAGTTTATGATGAATAGTTTAAGACAACCTCTATTCCTTTGACCTGAAACTGCAGTCACTCCTGACAACAGACAGAATATTTTTTTTCTGTGAAATGAGTTTTTTTTCTATTCCTTCAGTGCACACCCTTTGACACAAGAGTCAACCACTTGATAACGAAAATATGCAAACAAGAGCACCTGTACACCAGATAAGAAGAGCTCTGGGTGTGCAGCTGCTGATTTGTTTCCAAAGCTAACTGGCAGGTTGATTGAGCTGGGGTGAATTAGGAGAACAATCTGTGATGATAAGTGGACACCACATAATTAAAAAACATTTTTTCCCTGCACCATTTCTTCTCATACATTTATTTCTTCATTTCAGTTTCATACTCTATATATCTGGTTTGAATGAGAAATGTTTGGTCCACCTGGTGCTGTCAGTTGCAAGTAATGTCTGTTTACTATGTGCGCTAAATTAGGCAATTAACCATTTGAACGCATTTGTGCAGATAGCCAAGTAAAATTTTATTGGAATACCTAGCTGGCTCAAAAAGGGCTTGATTTACTTGAATTAAGGTTGCTGTGAGTCTATATAAGCACCATCCAGCATCTGCTGATATGCAAGTCTCTTGAAAAAAACTGTGTTGTGGATTGAAGAACTATTAGAGAAATGTTTATGGGAAATCGTAAAGCAAAGCTTGTAGAATCCTGCTTAAGTGCTTGCCTCTAATGCTTCTGGCTTCAGTTGTTACAGATTGAGAATTGCTCAAATTAAACTACAGGCAGCTATAACTAACTGAAACCTCATGTAAGAAATCTGCAGCATTCAAGAGCAGGTAATAAGGCTAAAGATAGGTTAGTGTGGTTGTGTTAATCGCTTCTAGCTTAAAAGTTGCGTGTTAGAGTCAGCTGGTGCCAGAGCTGGAGAGACACATGATGTGGAGGAGGATGAAACTGAATGCAACACTATTCTAAAGAAACGCTCTGGGCCAGATTTGCTGCTGTCACAAGTGGCAGCTTTCCATTCGTGTCAACTCTCTTAGAAAGTGGGGGAAGAAAGAGTCTGTTTCAAGACACTTGACAGGATTAAGCAAAATCTGTCACGACACAAAGTTCATTAGTTTTATATTACAATAATCAAAGCTATTATATTTATATCTTCTAACTAACTTAAAATATATTCTTTTTAAAACTTTAAAGTGCCTGGAAGATGAAGATTTAGACACAAAAGCATAATATTTCTAATTCCTCTCTGGAAGCAGGAAAGATAGCTCTCTAATAATTAAGCATTTCAGAAATTAACCAGTAATATAACTTTAATTATGTGGTTAATTTTTAAATAGAGCAGATGTGTTCTGACATTTACTGGAACCATTGTACTTTTGCAGAGCATTTAGATATTAATAGAAATTTGCTTATGATTTGCATATGCATGTGCCAACAACATTTTTGTATTTCTAAAGAAAGCAAATCACACCTGAGTTCTAGCATATGCTACTTTAAATTTTTTTTTCCTACTTTGAGTTTTATGATTTTTATTTAAAGACTTCCAGGAGGTCTTTAACGAATTTCCCCCAGAAAGAAAAAGAAAATTCTGGAAAGGCAGGAAGATGGTCTTGCCAGTCAGACCCTTGTGAACAACACAGTTCCTCATCTGAATTCACAATCAGTGTTGTTGGGGCTGAATTTTGGCTTTCTTTACAGCTATAAGCAATACAGAATAACTTTGCATTTCTAGTGTGTAACGAAGCTTGGGTCTGGACAATGAAAGCACCAGAAGATGCTCCTGAAGCAGAAGCTCCAGACTCTCTGAACGCAATGTAGACTCAGAAGCCAGCTTCGAAGTATACTAGTTCCTAGTATTCAGATCATCCTTTTTCCCTCCATGCAGCAAAAGAATTGAGAAAAAAAAAATAGTTATCCATTATATAATACAAGAAAAGCAGTGATCTGTCATAAACAAACAATAGTTAAATGGTTAGTGATCCAACAATCAGTGAGACCAGTTGGTGGTAGTGCTCTTATCTAGCATGCTGATATCTCCACTGACTTTTGCTCCTAAAATCTTCAAAGATTCTCATTCCTTTCTTAACACCTTTCCTTGATGGCTCTTCACATAACACATCTTTTACAGCTAAGGACATTTTTTCCCTTTCTTGTAGTTAAAATAAATTGCTTCCCAATTTCCTACTTATAAATATGAAAACTAATTTTAGTTGTTTCAGGACTGTAATGTTTTTCCTCTAAATACTGTTTCCTAGACTAAACAAAACCAATCACTCAGCCTTTTTATGTGTCATATTCTCTAAACGTATCATTTTTATGGCTGTTCTCTGGACTATCTCCAGTTTGCATAGGGTATTGCTGAAAACTAAACACAGCTCTCTAGTTGAGGTCTCACCAATGGAATAACCACCTATGTATCTTCCCCAGAAGCACATTATTTTTTTCTTTCCTAAAAACAATATTTGATGCATTCACAATTACTGAATTCAACCTTATTGATTTCACTTATCCATACTGCTTGTGACCTAGGGACATCCACAAGTCTTGCCATTTTAAGTGAAAATGTAGAATAGAATAGGACATATATCTGTGTAATCTTGGTTGAATTCCTTTCCAGTTTTCCAAGAAATAATAAGAAAACTTCTCAAAATAGGATACTTACTTTGAAGTTCAATAATTTTTCTAATTTACTATTCTTAAAAATTTAAAACATAGGAATCCCCAACGTGATTTTTATACACAGAATGAACGATTGATACCTCATCAATGCTCACTTTTTGTAAAATTATTATATTATGTGAGTTATAATTCCTTGGCTTTTTCAGTGTTGCTTCCTCAGATAAGACTCAGAATGCTTGAGTGGATTTTGAAACTTCATATACCACTGCCTTCTATGCCTACAGGATTTTAGGATTAATAAGAGTAGATGTGATTAGCAATGTAGGACGTATGCAGTTTCTTGGTTTAGAAAACTTGATAGACTGTAATCTGAATTGGTCTGATGATTATTTTCACTGCTGTGTCAAACAGATTGAGCTCTTAGACTTCATAGCTCATGAGATTAGTGTTGGGATATAGATCTTCTCACTTTTGGGTTGGACAATTCAGATCTGACTCAAATATAAAATGACAAATACTTACTGTGCTGAAGCTGCAACAGAAATTAACTTTCCTCTTATGAGTTTGGACATTCCTGAAATATAGCTTTAAAAGTAACTTCCTACACAGTCCACAGAAAATCTAGCATTCTCTTCCAGCTGTATGGTGTAATTAGTTAGAGCCAGCCATTCCTTTCTCCTCTTCTGATCTTGAAAATTTTGATTCTGCTACATAGAGTATAGCAGGCTTAGTGCTGAGGGATTGGTATTTCTATCTCCCCTTTCTCAAATAAGGCAACATGGCAAATGAAAGGACTGTTCTGTGCAATCACAGAATCACAGAATCAGAATTGTAGGGGTTGGAAGGGACCTCCAGAGATCATCGAGTCCAACCCCCCTGCCAAAGCAGGTTCCCTACACCAGGTCGCACAAGTAGGCATCCAGGCGGGTCTTGAATATCTCCAGAGAAGGAGACTCCACAACCTCCCTGGCAGCCTGTTCCAGTGCTCCGTCACCCTCACCGTAAAGAAGTTCTTGCGCACATTTGTGCAGAACTTCCTATGCTCCAGTTTTCGGCCGTTTTCCCTTGTCCTGTCTCCACATACCGCTGAAAACAGTCTGGCCTCGCCACTCTGCCCCCCACACCTTAGATATTTATAGACCTGGATCAGGTCCCCTCTCAGTCTTCTCTTCTCAAGGCTAAACAGACCCAGCTCACTCAGCCTTACCTCATAGGAGAGACGCTCCAAGCCCTTCACCATCTTTGTGGCCCTCCGCTGGACTCTTTCCAAGAGGTCCCTGTCTTTTTTGTACTGTGGAGCCCAGAACTGGACACAGTACTCCAGATGAGGCCTTACCAGGGCAGAGTAGAGGAGGAGGATCACCTCCCTTGACCTGTTGGCCACGCTCTTTTTAATGCACCCCAGAATGCCGTTGGCCCTCTTGGCCACAAGGGCACATTGCTGGCTCATGGCCAACCTGTCATCCACCAGGACATCCAGGTCCCTCTCTGCAGAGCTCCTCTCCAGCAGGTCATCCCCCAACCTGTACCGGTGCATGCGATTATTCCTCTCCAGATGCAAGACTCTACACTTGCTTTTGTTAAACCTCATCTGGTTTCTTTCTGCCCAGCTCTCCAGCCTGTCCAGGTCTCGCACAGTGTTCAGGCGTGTCAGCCAATCCTCCCAACTTTGTATCATTAGCAAACTTGCTGAGGATGGCCACTATCCCCTCACCAAGGTCATTGATGAAGATGTTGAACAAGACCGGACAAAGCACCAACCCCTGAGGAACAAGAACAAAATCACAGAATCAAAGAATCGTAATATCATAGAGTGGCTTAGGTTAGAAGGGACCTTAAGGCTCATCGAAATCCAGGGCCCAGGGCCCTAACCGACCTGGCCTTGAATTCTTCCAGAGATGGGGCATACACAACTTCATTGGACAGCCTGTGCCAGTGCCTCACCTCCCTCTGAGTAAAAAGTTTCCTCCCAATATCTAATCTAAATCTTCGCTCTTTTAGTTTAAAACCATTCCCCTCG
This sequence comes from Chrysolophus pictus, assembly GCA_037305975.1. Taxonomy (NCBI): domain Eukaryota; kingdom Metazoa; phylum Chordata; class Aves; order Galliformes; family Phasianidae; genus Chrysolophus; species Chrysolophus pictus. The sequence goes on from CM074576.1 coordinate 98,366,851, forward strand.
TTCTGTCACTATCAGACCATATAAAAAATTGGTCTCCGTCTTGTTTATAAGCTACCTTAAATACTAGAAGGCTGAAATGAGGTCTCCCCAGTGCTTTCTCTTCTTCAGGCTGAATAAGCTGAGCTCCTTCATGGCAGAGGTGCTTTAGCCCTCCAATATCTTTGTGGCCCTCCTCTGGACCCTCCTCATTAGTGGAATATTAGACCATAAAACTCTGATTTAAGACAGGTATTTCATCACATTATTATCCAGTCTTCACTTCTCTTTTTGTTTTGCTATTTCCTTGGCTGCAGTCATTTGCATTGTACTAAATACAGAGAGATACAGAGGTTGTTGACATCTGATCAAGACTGAAAGGACTTTGGCCTAGAAAGTAGAAATGAAAGGTTCATTTTTGCTTCATTTTTTGTAGTTCCTTAAGCCTAATTTGATCAAAGGCATTCCTTTCATAAATTACAACCCCAAAATGATCTTCACTCCCAGCAGTTGAGGCTATTGATAGCTACACACAGAAGTATCCAATATCATCTAGGACAACAAAGTATGAGGAAGTCTCTGTGATTCTAGAATCTGTCTGGCATTCTTTCATTTCCCGTATATACATACAGACAAGACTGTTTGTTAATCTCTCCTGTTTGTGAATAACATATGTGAAATGGACTACTGATCATCATAATATGGTTCAATCCTAATTATTTACCTTCTTTGTTCTGGGCACTCTGGGGCTTTGTTTTGTAACTGAAGGCATCTTTATTGAATTACTTTGTGAAAGTGATTCCATCTTATGCCAACAAATGATGTGTAATAAGAATATTTGTTCTCCTAAGAGCAGAACTTGTGATAGAACGCCAAATAAGAATGTCAGAAAAACACCACTACAGCTTACACAGCTCAAAAGTATACCAAAATCAAAAGGCTGCGTATTCAAAACAGAAAATCTTCAGAGTGATTGGTGAATTAGTATGCTCTCTGTAATGAGGTCAGAAATTTCAGTAGACATTTGAGTAGATCATAATATTTTTCTGCATAGCTTGATCTGTCAGAACATGACAGATATTTTTAAAATGGCTGTTGGCAGTTCTTTTTTTTCATTGAAAAATGGCTTCTTTTAAAAATGAATGTGTTTACCCGGAGTTTCTACCCAGCGGTACAAGAAGGAGATTTGAAGATGATTTTTTTTGCCAGGAGACTGCCTGCCTTGGGAGTTTGTAGATTCTGGCAAGGAACCTGAAAGACACATCAGTGATTCCCACCCCCTTAGACAAAAATCAGCTGTTATTACTTTGATTGCTTTGTTCTGCTCACACTAATCCATGACTCTTTCTTGCATACTCACTTCCAAAACTTACTAATTTCAAGCTAGGTTTTGAGTTATTTGTATGGTTTTTCCCAATATTTACTAACTTTTTAAGCTGCTCATAGTTTGAACAGTGCTCACTCCTTGTCCTTCTGTTTTAATCTGTTTCAATTCCACTGTGCAGTCTTGAAATGCTGAATCTGAGGCAGTCATTTTAGTGGCCAGATAGATGTCAGAAACATGGGAGTTTTAACTTTTTACCAGCATGAAACCAAATGAAATGCTTGACTGTAATGAAAAAGATGCATTATTCAAATGCAATCTCTTGCAATGACAGCAACAGGATAAAGAATCTAGTTGGGATTTCCATTTGGGATAGCATAAGAGGATTGTAGAAATTAATGACACTGAGTTAATAGGTTAAAGCAAAGACTAACTGCAATGCTTTGAAAAACTACATTGCTATTAAATATATTGCTGCTTTCTCCTCCTGTAGGGGCTACAGCATTTGAGTTGTCTTCATTACTTGCCTGCAAGTACCTCTCACATTGCCACTGCCACAGGTTTTTCTCCATCCCTCTAGGGAGGCTACAAGCAACAAAGAAGGTCTGGATCTGTGTGCAGTGATTTTTCTCTACTGTTCATTTTTCACTTTTTCAGCATGGTCTTATCCATGGGCAGTGGTCCTTACAGACAAGTACCTGCTCTGGCCTGTACCTTCAGAGGCTGCAGTCCCTTCAGGAAGGAGCCTCCTTGCACCTGCTAGTTATTACTTTGTTCCCTCTGTTCTTCCCTTCCTGTCCCGTGCGGCACTTTCTCTCCAGGCTGTCCCAAGGCAAGCTGCTGGAACAGACTTTGTCCAACACAGTGCTGCCTGGCCTTGCCTCACACTGCAAACCCACAGTTCCCTGACACCAACTGGGCACCTGCACTCAGTACAGCCCCACTGTGAGCAGCTATTCCAGAATTTGATACTTCTCATCCATACCAGTCTGGTCTGCCAGTGAGTCTCTACACCTCTCTCTGATCTTTTTCTCAGCCTCCCACTGGTAGCATATTGATGTCTCTCCAGGCCTTTTCATGCCAACATTGAGAAAACAAATTATATGATGAAATATTAACTGTTGAAAAGTCGTGGGTATAAATGTTTGTTTTTCAATTTTGTTTCACAGGGAACACTTCAAATGTACTACTTGTACTGGTGATATATTTTGAGGGCACAGCCCAGACTTCTGTAGTGGTGCAGTTGAAATGCTGGATTCTAGAAAAATTCTCTTGCACAGCAAAGCAATTATTAGTGCCCAGTATGACATCCCAACTGCAGCAAGCAGAAGGGACTCAAGCTGTTTGTCTCTATACCCAGAATGTAAGAATTGACGTTCTTCCTATTTCCAGGGCAGTTTTCAGGTTTTTCATTCAACACCTTCTTTGTTTAACTTTCCCTTTGCTGAATTAAAAAAAGAAATAAAAAGAGTGCTGGAAGGAACAGCGTGGAATAATTTTGTTTTTCATTTAGATTGGAAATCTTTTAGATTTGTACCCACTTTATATGCTAGAGGGACAAGGGAAGTATAACACCTAAATCCTTCTGATTTTGAGGAAATCAGAATTTTCCTCAGTTACTGCAATCAGTAATTGCATTCACCTGCTTCTGGCCAGGGCAAAATTCTCTTTCCTACATTGCTTATTTTTCCTTTGTCATCATAAACCATAGTATATTTTTGGACAGACATTCCATCTTATGTATTTCTGCTTATCTATTATTTCTGTGTAAGACATTTCTCTCGCATAATAGAGAAATTACTCTAGTTCATTACCTTTCCACTGAAGGTCTTACTGTATTCTGTGTGAGCGTGCAGGAGCTCATGTATCTGTCCTTGCCTCTCAACAAAAGACTTACTCTCTGCCAGTTTCTCCTGTGTTTCTTGCTCTCTTATGTGGCTGCGCTTCAGGTTTGGTAATGCATGGTTTGTGCATCTGAATGAGCCTGCAGCTGAACACTAACTTCAAGATTAGGGAGACATGTTAAGAAATTCCTAATAAATGACAGTGAATTTTAGAAATTATAAATGTTTACATTCTCAGATAGAAAGGATGTTTTTTTCTTTGGTTTTACTTTTCATCCTACAATGTAAGCAGCCTTAACATCTGCTTGAATTTCCAATGAAGTTGAGGAATTTTCTTGTTAGTGCAGGAAAACATTTTGAGATAAATTTTCTCACTGAATAACTTCATCAACTTGCAAAGCAAAGTATGCAAGATTTGTCTATATTTCCTTTAAGAAGCTTTTCCATGCCTTCAATTACATCACCAAGAGTGGTTTTTATCTTATACATTCTTGAGTTTAAGAAGTCTAAAAGGTAACTGGAGACCTAAGCTCAGTTTATTAAAGCATTCCACCAGGTCTTTATTGAACTTTTGACCAGCTCCTCTAAAAAAGCCAGTAACCTGCCAGTGAGCTGGCACTTGGGCTTTGTTACAATTAGATTAAAAAAAAAAAAAGAGGGATAGAAAAAGAGAGGAAACCAAAAGAGAAAAAAAAAAAAAATCCTTCCTTCTTATTGTTATGATAAAATTCAAAGGGTTGTTCCCAACAGTAGGAGGTGGACAGATTAAAGTTTTAGGACTGTAACATCTCTCTTTGTGCCGTCTGTTTCATCAATGTGAACCCTGTAACACTTGACATCCATCACAACATTTCCTACAGTTACCATTCTGCTACTTAGGCCAAATCCCCAGTTCTGATTTGTAGACTGTAATTTGGAGACATTAAATTACTATAATGTAGAAAATATCTGATGATGTATTGTGCTTTCAAATAATAAAACCACTAAAATTGCAACTTGGAGAACTAAATCAAATATATAATTATCTTTGTTTGTAGGATTCCCTCTAAGAACGTTAAGTTATTTAATCCATGCCTTTCTTTCTCTTTTGTTAATAACCCATGTTCTTAGAAAGAGGATCATGCATTTAAATATGTTCTTGGCACTTAGCCCTACTCCCACCTCTTTTCCTTCCTTCTTGCTGACCCATAACTAATCTTCTGGCTTTAATTTCACTTCACATTCAAAAGCACTGACAGAGGCTTTAATGCAAAAAACTTGATCTAAGTGTTCAATTTTATTAGTTTCAATTCTCACACTTGGAAGGTGTCTTCGTGCCAAAATCCTTTTTTTTGTTTGTTTGTTTTTTGTTTTTCTTAGTCTTTCTTTTTTGCTGAGTTGTATCTAGTATTAAAAATGAGTACAGTGATTAAATGTTCAGAAGCCAGTGACTTTAGAGAGCTTGCCAACATACAGTATGTGGTTCATTTTATTATTTTTTTCCTCCCCACTAAAAAAATTATTTTACACATTTGTAACCACTGTAGATATTTTCAGTGTAAGACATTTTATCCCTTCTTTTCATCACTCTCAACTCACTGTCATAGTCTTTTGTTTGTTTCCAGAATGTGTCCCTAGGAGTAGTAGGGAAAATAATTTTACCTTGCTCTCTTAGTTTTAAGGTTGACTGCCTTGCCTGTGCTCTCTCCAGGCAAGGGTCCTTTGAGATTAGTGATAATTCAACCTCAAATATCTGAAAGCTTGTATATATAGGCCTGAGAACATCAGCCAACACTATTTTCTGAGTTTACTGATTATCTAAAATTGTTTTGGAAATCTCTGAAGATAACAGTTAGGTACACACATTCTGAAGCTACCTAGCCACCGTTGAAAAGGAAAAAGGGGACAATTAGCATTATATCTTTCTTCTGGATTCTATTTACTGTCCTGAAATTCAAATGAACAATATAGGTGCTACAAGAATTTGAGTGAATCCTAAGAAAAGCTGCACTCTTTTCCTTTCTCACACATATAAATTGAGGAGTAATTTGAATGGAGTGAATAATCTTATTTTATCCATCCCAGCCTATACAAAGACAGGACAAAAACTGAAGCCATGTGGACAACTTAACACAGACAATAAATGTCTGCAGTCTGCCAGACCAGCCTATTGTTAATTCACCTTTTGCCAGAAGCAGTTTGGTGCTAAATTCTTTAGAATGGTTTCTCCCTTTCAGAACAAAATCATGCCTCTTTTATCCATATTACATTTGTTGATCTACTTAGTTCTAGTTAGTACTAATGACTCAGTAAGGATGTATTTTTATCTCTATCAGTGATCAGAAAGTAGAAAGAAAGAAAAAACACAGCAGCATGTAAAGTCTACATTGTCAGAATTATTTATATCATGTTACATTTCTGCTTGCCCTGGATTGGGTCATGCTTTTCTGTAACTTAGAAGAAGTATGCTTTATCACTTAAGTAAGGAAGAGGAAGCCAGATCAATGTAGCGATACACAGATAGAGTAAGAGATACTATTTGGGGAAACATGTCAAACAGAAACAAAATGTAGGTTGACAGGTATAGCGGCAAAACAGCAAAAATCATACTGAACATTCCAGCTGACCTAAGAGCTAACAGAGACTGCCTTGCACATGTTATTTACCTGTTATCAAACATATATATCCTATCATTAGATTGGTTGGACATATATCTGTTTTGATATGATTCTAAAGAGAAAGTTTGTCTTAACTCCAGAGTACTCAGCCAAACACGATCAGATTCCTGGAACATGATGAAATAACACTGCAACCATTTGTTGAAATGTGAAAAGACACTCTACACTTGTTTATATATTTTTGTTATCACAATAAAGATCAAAACAGCCAGTAGTATAAAAGGCTGACATTCTTTATTGTCTTTTTATTGTTTAACATTTTTTACATAAACTATCAAACTAAAAACTGTGTATGAGATGGTAATAATACTGAGTTTGCCCCTTGACCATTGCCAGAATGAATTTAAAAAATCAGGAAAGCCTCATTCCAGGCAACTCTTCCTATAGCTTGAGAAAGAGAAACTGAAAAGCCTAACATCATAGAGCAAACTGTGGATATCATTATGCAAATTTCACTTTAGCTCAGTGACAGGCAAATATTATAGTGATGAACAGTTGTCTGTGTTCATTTTTTACAGCTTATGACTTTTTCCAAATACCCAGTATGAATTTTAACATAGAATCCATGACAACTCTGAACAAATGTGCATTAAATTGCATTTAGCTATTTCCACTGCTATAAAATGATATTTTAAGTCTTCACTGAAGTGTTTGAGTACTACAGATTAAACCATGGGTGTGAGGGGAAAGTGTTGCTTAACACTTAAAAATAATCCTGTCTTTGCCCTTTGTCTGGTCTGTCTTTTTTCCCAAGGAGGAGGAAGGACTGTAACCATTTGTCCTTCATAATTGGCAGAAGTTCCTGCAGCTAGAGGAAATGGTTAGGCAATTGCCTTCTCGTTTTTTGAAAATTTATTCCAATATACTCTTTCAGAACTTTACAGGCATACTATCTTTCTATATGGAAACATATTGTTATTCCAAATTTGAGCCTCAGAAATCACGAAGGAGTCAAAATGACTGCTGTAGTGCTGTAGAATCTTTCTAGAGCTGTTACTTAGCTTTGGTTTTAATATTAAAAAAAAAAAAAAAAAGAAGAAGAAGAGCTTTGAGAGTTCATCCAGGTTCAATATATTGTATTTAGCCTCCTCCTTCTACTGGGAGCTTTATAATATATATATAATTATAAAATAACAAATAGAACTTACAAGATGAGGGTGCATATTATGGAGCAATGGCATCAGTGGACAAAGGCATGACAACTGATGTCATCTATCTGGACTTCTGAAAGGCTTTTGATATGGTCACCTACCATGTCCTTATCTCTAAATTGGAGAGAAATGGATTTGAAGGGTGGACTTTTCAGTGGATAAGGAATTGGTTGAAAGATTGCAGTGAGAGGGTTGTGGTCCATGGCTTTGCATCTAGGAGGAGAGCAGTAAGGAGCAGGGATCCATCTTGGATCCAGTACTCTTGAACATCTTTATCAGTGACATAGATGATGGGATTGAACACATCCTTAGCAAATTTGCTGATGACAACAAGCTGAACGGTGTGGTTGATACAGCACAAGGAAGAAGGACCTTGGTAAATTCAAAAGGTTGGCACTTGTGAACCTAATGAGCTTCAACAAAACAAAGTGCAAGGTTTTGCAATTGTGTCAAGGTAATCCCAGATATGTATACAAACTGGAAGAAGAAATCATTGAGAATAGCCCTGCTGAGGAGGACTTAGGGATCCTGATAGATTAAAAACTTAACATGAGCCAGCAGTATGTGCTAGCAGCCCAGAAGGCCAGTGGTATCCTGGATTCCATTAGAAGAGGGGTGGCCAGCAGGGTAAAGGAGGTGATTTTTTCCCTCTATTCTGCCCTCCTAAGGCCCCAGCTGGAGTACTACCTCCAAGACTGAGGCCTCCAACACAGGAAGGATATGGAACTTTTGGAGAGGTTTCAGAAGAGGGCCACAAAGATGATCCAATGGCTGAAGTACCTCTTGTTCAGCTTGAAGAAAAAAAAAAAAAAGAAAAAAAAAAAAGGCTTTTTTGGAGGTCTCTCCAATGAGGTGGAAGACCTTATTGTGGCCTTTCAATATTTAAAGGGAGTTTATAAACATGAGATAAATCAGCTTTTTACATGGGCAGATAGTGATAGGACAAATGGGAATGATTTTAAACTGAAGGGGGATTTAGATTAGAAGTAAGAGGGAAATTTTTTACTGACAGAGTAGTGAGAAGCTGGAACAGGTTGCCCAGAGAGGTTGTGCTTGCCCCATCCCTGGAGGTGTTTAAGGCCAGGTTGGATGGGGCCTTGGGCAATCTGATCTAGTACTTGATCTAGTAGCTGGCTACCCTGCCTGTGGTACAGGGGTTTTAACTTGTTGATCCTTGAAGTCCCTTCCAACCCAAGCCATTTTATGATTCTATGACTCATGTCTGAAGCAGGAGGCTTCCTCAAGACTTAGCGTCTGGTAAGATAGAGACCTTCATTCTGTAAGAAAATGACATTAAAATATGATAGATTCTTTTATGTGCTTGTGTGCTGCTCTACTCTGCTCTCCGGAGACTGCACCTGGAGTACAGCATGCACTTCTGCAGCCCTCAACACAAGGAGAACTTGGAGTTGTTGGAGCAGGTCCAGAGAAGGGCCATGAAGATTATCAGAGAGCTAGAGAACCTCCACTACAAGGACAGATTGAGAGAGCTGGGGCTCTTCAACCTGGAGAAGAGAAGGCTCCTGGGGGACTTTATAGCAGCCTTCCAGTACCTGAAGGAAGCCTATAGGAGAGCTGGAGAGAGACTTTTTATAAGGGTATATAGTGATAGGATGAGGGGAAATGGTATTAAACTAGAAAAGGGTAGATTTAGAGTAGATATTAGGAAGAAAATCTTTACTGTGGGGGTGGTGAGACACTGGAACAGGTTGTCCAGTAAGGTTGTGGATGCCTCCTCCCTGAAAGCATTCAAGGCCAGGCTGGATGGGGCTTTGAGCAATCTGGTCTTGAGGGCAGTGTACCTGCCTATAGCAGGGGAGTTGGAAGCAGATGATTTTAGAGGTTCCTTCCAACCCAAACCATTCTATGATTCTGTGATTCTATGTAGCTCCTCATGCAATAGTATCTCAGTCACACACAAAAAACAATCATATAGTTTCATTCTTCATGTTTCCAATTAGATTTTAATGCCAACTAGCAATTTAAAAAAAAAAAATCATAATTATTATTATGGCAATGCTACAGTTTCACTGTTATCAACTTTAAAAACAGTTGTCAGAATATTACAGTGGTTGATAGTTATTCACAAGCAGTTAAGCAGGATAATGCCTAATACACTATCAAAAAAAAAAAATAACAGTTAATGTATCCCACTCTCTTCCAGCCAATTATTATTATTTTGTGTATGGGTATAACCCTCTCAGTTCTATAGACCTGTAACTGCGACACAGACACTTGGATATCTTCTTGATTTATGTCATTTTATTTACACTCCAGACCTAAGGTATACCTTGTTCTGTGTTCAAGCCCACGTATCATTTTATTAATGTCATGTAACCTATTGTAGCCTATTCAACGAAGTGGTTGAATGTGGTAAATTGGTACTTTTAGGACCAAATTAAAAATTAAAAAATAAAAGTGAAATACTTGTTCAGCTGTTGATCTTTGAGTTTGCAGATTGTTACCTAACTCCATAACATGTTATTAGCACAGAAAAGCCAAGGATAGAGTTATTTCCTGAGAAATGAGAGGCCAGGGCTTTTTGGGGGTGGATTATAATCCCTTATTTGCAGTAAAATTCTTGGAAATACTTATGTAGTAAGAGAACTGAGGGTGAGATTGAAGAAGTCTATCACTAAATTTTCATCACGCGTAATTGCATTCTTTCTCATTAAAATCCCACTCTGATTCTAATTAAATTCATAATTGTTCTACATTTGGTACTATAAACTGTTGTGTAGTGTTGTTGGGTGCTATTTAACAGATGTCAATCTCCCCCCAGGAGGCAGTGGTATTTCACTGCTTTGTGAACTGATCCTTCAATGCGAAATCTGAACAGGTCCCTAGACAGCCAAGCAGGAAGGGGAGCATTGTGAACTAGCAAGAATGAATAAATGAGGTAACCTAAGAGTGTCTCTCAGAGTGCATGGGATGTAGTTCCTTGTACTTCAGTAGCATTTAATAGAGTAATCCAATTTTCTACTTCTACCCCCTATTCATATAAACTTACGAATTCATATTGATACTTCAATGCACTGTTCTCATGCTTAACCGTACAGATGCAGATCGTGGTTAGACATTTGCATTAATTTTCTTTTTGCAGTACAGGTCTTCAGAGTTACCTGGAACTGTTCTGATACATGCAGACACATACAGACACACAGTGGGAAATTAGTTTTCATAACAAATTGGTTGTTTTCAGAATGTTACTCTTTCAAGTATATCAATTTCATTCACCGTCCACTTGAATTCTAGCCTGCACATATTCAGTGATTTCACTGAAGTCTCAATGTCCTAATCACCTGCTTAACAGTAAAGCTTCAGCTTTTGTGTTTTAATTTGAGGTTTGGTTTCTTTGTGCTCTGCTGTGGGATTTTTGTGTGTGTGTTTTTCTTCTTTTCTTCTTCTTTTTTTTTTCCTTTATTTTTCAAAATAAGCATTGATTATATGATATTTTTAAAAGATAAGCTTCTGACTTTCTGAGACTCAACTGTCTATGTTTTAATCATCAGACTCAATATTACTAAACTGATTATGGCTGTATATAAGGTTAAGAAATAAAACACTGTAGTACACTGGATGATATACTGTAGGACTGCTATAAGGAAGAAATGGGATTAAGAAACTGAGAAGATAAAGCAGTAAGATGTGAATGTATCACCATCATTTTTAGTTCTTTCTGCATAGCAATATTCCCAATCTGAAGCTGCTTTTAAAGGGTTTTAGGAACCTCAAAGTCAGTTGTATTATAAAATGTGTGCTATTATTTACCATACAAACAACACCAAAATTGTCCCTTCTCTTCTCATATTCACATTCTGGGAAATTTGAATAGGAGAATAAGGTTGAGAAAATTCTATTCTAAATGTGGTGAAGTTCTGAATAATATCTTGTTGTTTATTCTTTATTTACATTAGTCAAAATCAGATATACCAGAGAATATCTTAGCATATTGTACTTAGGACTGACTAAAAGATTCAGGAAAAATTTTTAGCCATACACTGCTTATCATGAGTGGTAGGTATTAGAGGTTAAAAACACTATTCAGCATTCTCCTATAATTATGAAATATGAATACTGTCCTGCTCTCTACAGATGCTGTCATGATTATTTTTTCATTGCTGTGAAGTGTCTTTAAAGAAAAAGCACAAGAAAACAACAAAGAATAGTTGAGGACTGAAATCTTGTTGCCTCCCTTTGATAATAGCTCTACTCAGCCACTAATTTCTATATCCAATAAAAATACTTAATAAAATTCCAAATCCACTCTCAAGTGTGGCTACCAAATTGAGGTATATAGGTGGCTTTGCTATGTAATGAAGATTCACGTGCCTTGTTTGCTTAGGAAAGAAGGCAAAATCATAAAATCAGAGTCACAGTCATAAGGATTGGAAGGGACTTCTGTGGATCGTCTAGTCCAACCTCCTCCTAGAGCAGTTCCCTACAGATGGTTGCACAGGAAATCATGTGGGCAGGTTTTGAATATCTCCAGAGAAGGAGACTCCACAACCTCTCTGGGGAGCCTGTTGCAGTGCTCTGTCACCCTCAAAGTAAAGAAGCCTAGTAAGCAAAAATGCTTACTAAAGAATAATTAATGTTTTTAAAATGCTTTTTATTGGTTTATAGAAACTAAAATGTCGTTGACTTTGCTTCAGTGGAGGAAGATAACGGTGTCCTGTGGATCCTCCTCATTTAGTGTAATTTTTTAGTAAATGTTAGCTGTTCTATAGTCTGTTTTGCCAGCTGTTGGCACCTTGCAGAACTAGAATTAGTCACAAGTATGGTTCTGTCCAGTTTGCACTGCACATGCAGAACAAGGGTAGTGAGCTCATCTAAAGCAAAGGCTTGCCAGTTAATGGTTGGTGCAAAATAAGAACATTTTCACACTTCTTAGACTGACTCCAGGAGTGAGGATTCCTCACATAACCACAATTTCTTCCATGTTCTTCATGAAACTGAAGAGCTTGCAGCATTTTCTCACAGCCAAGATTTGATAGTTTAAATGACACAAAGTGGTAAAACAATGAATCGAAATTTACATACAGTAGTGGTCTGTGTTGATGTTTGTCTGCACTTACCATAGAGTTCTGCTTTTCAAGATTCCTTTTTAACTTTTCATTAGGAGGAGAGAATGTAATATTTTACATACCAATTTGATGACTAAAGTGGTTTGTTGTCACATTCTAGACAATGAATTTCTTGGAAATTCTATTTAAGCTCTGAAATAAATCTCTGTACCATCATGAAGTTTTATGAAATAGTAATAATTTTTAGGAATAAAACAGAATATTGTTTACACAGAAAAGTTGCCAAATTTTGTCTGCCCACGGATATTTTGCAATGCATATAAATGAGTAAGAGAAATATAAATGCAACAATAATTTACAGAAATTGACAGTGGCACAGAAGAGTGAAATAATCAGTAAATAAATATCCTTACTTTGAAAAGATCTTGTAATTATACAAGACTTGTATGACAGTAAAATTAAAATAGATTGTCAAAACATCAAAATACAGACATTTCTGCTTCACTGGAACAATTATCTTCTGCTTTGTGCCTGATAAACTACTTCAAAAGAGAAGCCCAATCACACACAATGAGGAACATGGGAAGAAAGATAAAATGGTCTGGTTAAAATTCTTTGCATGCCTGAAATGACCACCCGGAGAATCAGTGTACTTCAGGAACTTATAATAAAAAAATGTTGGTGTCATTAATTTTTAAGAGAAAGAGAGAGAGAAAGAAAGATGGGAAAAAAATAAAACAAAAGAAGACAACACTTACTAAGCTAGTAGTTCACGTTGCTTTAAAATAGTCTGCAGCTCTAGAAGGAAAAATAAAAAAATCTGGACTAATAGGACACTTATAAAATAGTGTAATTTGAATCTTAAAATGATGATAAGAAATAGCAGATTATGCTTTTTCACATACTCAAATAGAAGGCTAGAGAGTAGATATTTACTTGTATTTGAGCACTTGATAAAGCAGGAGGTATATATTCTGAATTCATACTTTCCAAGCTTAAAGTAGATCTGGAACCACAGAAAAAAGTAGAATGAACAGGACCTCTGGAGGTGATCTGATCCAAGTCTGCTCAAAACAGCTTGTTCAAGGTGTTGTCCATTAATTTCTTGAGTGAACAAAGGTTCCACAGGTACTCTGGTGCTGGAACAGGCTGCCCAGAGAGTTTGTGGATGCCCCATCCCTAGAGGTGTTCAAAGACAGATTGACTGGGGCTCTGGGCAGCCTGGTCTAGTGTTAAATGGGGAGGCTGGTGGCCCTGCCTGTGGCAGGGGGGTTAGAGATTCATGATCCTTGTGGTCCCTTCCAATCCTGGCCATTCTGCGATTCTGTGATTCTGTGACACTCTGGACAGTAGTCCCAGTGTCTGATTACTTTCATTAGGAGAATTTGTTCATAGGATCTGGTTGGATCTTTCCTTGATTTAACTTGAATCTGGTGCCTCTCATCCTGTTACTCTGCACATTAGCTCCATATACGCCTCCATAGATACCTTGTGGCAGAGAATAAAGAAGTAAAACTTTAGAAAATATGTATTTTTTTACTGTGAATAGGATTTAATATTGATGTACATTGACTATAGAGGTGTAGAGTCTCCTTGGGGGCATTCTAGTAGGTTTCTGGAATGTATGGAGCACAACTTCTTGATGCAGCTGATAAGAGAACCTACGAGAGGAGCTGCCCCATTAGACCTGCTGTTCACAAACAGAAAAGATCTAGTGGGAGATGTGGAGGTTGGGGACTGTCTTGGACAGAGTGACCACAACATGGTAGAGTTGTCGATTCTTGGTGGAGTCAGGTGGGGGAACAGCAAAACTGCTACCTTGGACTTCCGGAGGGCAGACTTTGAATTGTTCAGGAGACTAGTAGGGGGAGTCCCCTGGCGTTCAGTCTTAGAGAATAAAAGGGTACAAGATGGCTGGCTGCTCTTCAGGAAAGAAGTCTTAAAGACACAGGGGCAGGCTGTCCCCCTGAGCCGCAAAACGAGCCGGCACGGAAGAAGACCGGCATGGATGAATAGGGAGCTATTCTTGAGGCTCCTGTAGAAGAAGGAACGGGCAACCCAGAAAGAATACAAAGAAGTTGTTAAGATGTGCCAGGAGAAAAACAGAAAGGCAAAAGCCCAGCTTGAACTCAACCTGGCCTCTGGGGTAAAAGGGAACAAGAAACTCTTTTACAAGTATATCAACAGTAAGAGGAGAACCTATCAGCTCTCCTTGTTGACAGGTGAGGTCCCAGAAGACTGGAGGCTTGCCAGTGTGATTCCCATCTACAAGAAGGGCTGCAGGGAGGATCCGGGGAACTACAGGCCGGTTAGCCTGACCTCGGTGTCGGGGAAGATTATGGAGCAGATTGTCTTGAGGGAGATCATGCAGCATGTGGGACAACGGGGGGATCAGGCCTAGTCAGCATGGGTTCATGAAGGGCAGGTCCTGCTTGACAGACCTGATCTCTTTCTATGACCTAGTGACCCATCTGGTGGATGAGGGAAAGGCTGTTGATGTGGACTACTTAGACTTCAGCAAAGCCTTTGACTCTGTCTCCCACAGCAATCTCCTGCAGAAGCTGGCAGTCCGTGGCTTGGACAGATACACTCTTGGCTGGGTAAGGAACTGGCTGGAGGGCCGTGCCCAGAGAGTGGTGGTGAATGGAATTAAATCCAGCTGGTGACCGGTTACGAGTGGTGTTCCCCAAGGGTCGGTGCTGGGGCCTGTCCTGTTTAATATCTTTATTGATGACCTGGATGAGGGCATTGAGTGCACCCTCAGTAAGTTTGCAGATGAAACCAAGCTGGCTGGAAGTGTCGATCTGCCTGAGGGTAGTGAGGCCCTACAGAGGGATCTGGATAGGCTGGATAGCTGGGCTGAAACCAATGGAATGAGATTCAACAAGACCAAATGCCGGGTCCTGCACTTTGGCCACAATAACCCCAGGCAACGCTACAGGCTTGGGGCAGAGTGGCTGGAAGACTGTGTAGAGGAAATGGACCCGGGGATGTTGATTGATGCTAAACTGAACATGAGCCAGCAGTGTGCCCAAGTGGCCAAGAAGGCCAATGGCATCCTTGTTTGTATCAGAAACAGCGTTGCCAGCAGGAACAGGGAAGTAGTTGTCCCCCTGTACTCAGCACTGGTGAGGCCGCACCTCGAGTACTGTGTCCAGTTTTGGGCCCCTCACTGTAAGAAAGACACTGAGGCTCTGGAGTTGGTTCAAAGAAGGGCAACTAAGCTGGTGAGGGGTCTGGAGCACAGGTCTTATGAGGAGCGGCTGAGAGAGCTGGGATTGTTCAGTCTGGAGAAGAGAAGGCTCAGGGGAGACCTTATTGCTCTCTATAGCTACTTGAAGGGAGGTTGTAGTGAGTTGGGGGTCAGCCTCTTCTCTTGTGTGACTAGTGATAGGACTAGAGGGAATGGCTTCAAGCTGCCCCAGGGAAGGTTCTGGCTGGACAGTAGGAAATACTACTTCTCTGAAAGAGTGGTCAGGCACTGGAATGGGCTGCCCAGAGAGGTGGTGGTGTAACCAACTCTGGAGGCATTCAAGGAACGTTTGGATGTTGTGTTGAGGGACATGGTTTAGTGAGAACCATTGGTGATATATGAATGGTTGGACTGGATGATCCTGTGGGTCTTTTGCAACCTTAGTGATTCTATAATTCTATGATTCATAACTCAGCTGGTCATGTCATAAGTGACTTCCAGAGGTGCTTTCTGCTCTGAGTCTGTGATTTTGAAACCAGTGTACTGTAGTAAAAAACAAATTTGACTGTTGCTGGAATCTGACAGTGATTGTCTACTGTAAGAACAAGATCAAATTTTCTCACTTGTGTTCATCCTGTGGAAAAGCACTAATGGAGATGATCTCTCTTTGTGTTTTTAATTGGGTTTAATTTTCTAAGACTTAAATGCCTGGACTAATGTTTTTTGAATTATGTGCCACAGGCAATTTGTTTTGTGCAATTCAAGCAAACATACTTAAATAATTAGGAAACTAAAATTTCACAAATTCATGCAGTGATGCAAGTGTGATATTTCCTAAGGTCTGTTTCAGAATTGGCTCTGATTGCAAACTGTTACATTATCCTGGTTTGTGTCATAAGGAAAATAGTAATTGCCTTTGATAGCCTGAAGCTTAGAAATTGTTTTGGATGTGCTTAACAAAGTGCATTGAGAACCTAAGTTTAGCAGATATGTGTAATGTGAAGATACACATAATTAATACAGGTGTCTTTTCTGCTGAACCTGCTTGGACCAAAGGCTTGGGTAGGTTATAAAGAAAACACTTTGGAACTTGATGCTACAGACTGAGGTAGCACATGTGCAAATAAACTGAGTTAAAAGAATATTCCTCTCGTCTTTTCCATACCTTGATTCAGAAAATCTGGAGGAGGAAGAAGCAGCAGCCTGACAGAGATTACATTATTCCTTATGCCTAGCTAGGAGGGCAGTTCTGTTAGTTTCCCTTATTTCTCTGGAACCTGTTATTTTACAGCGAGGAATATCTTCCTTGATGTAAAGGTTCCTCTGTGTCATTTCTTCAGCTATAGGTCCTATAGTATTGTCAGATTTTTTTATAGATCATTTCCAAAACTGCACTTTTTGTCCTCTTCATCCTAAAGGGGTGAAACCATAGCAGGAAACTTATCTGATTACTTTATCAAAACTGCTAAAGCCATTCAAACCTGCTCCAGCAAAGCTGAAGGCATTTTTCTCATATACTACAAATATTCTGTGTACGTTTGTTGTTCATGAGAAATTCTGTGCTAGAACTCACAGTTCATATCAGAACATGGCAAATACCTGAGTATACTTCTGGGATCCTTGTCCACTCTTCTTCTGAGTATACAAATGGGTGCAATATTCAGAGTACTTGGGAAACTGATTTCTGAACATAATTGTTAAAATCCTCAAGCTGTCTATTCACCCATTCTTCTCTTTCCACATCCATTGACTTGGCAGAGATAAAGAGACAGATCTGCCTTAAAAGGCTTAGCTTTCTTCTCACTAAAATTGTGATATTACATCCTCGTTCTCCATGCTGTGTTGCCTGGAGGAACATCATTTCTACTGTTTCCAAGAAACTCCCAGTTTCTTCCTGAAATTTCAGATGTGTTTAATTTTCTGTAACTTATTTATTTCATTACCTATGCCAGTTATTTGACAATTCTAGATAGTATTACACCTGTTTTCCTATTTTTTACAGAAAATTCATCTTTGTTTTTCAACACAGATTTTATATTAATGTGTTAAGTCATCTCCCAGCTTTTCCAAGAATTACTGGATAAGATTACCATAACTGAGGAATGCTACAGCTAGATCTCTGTCATTTATTCCCAGATATCCATCTCGTTCAGCAGCAATAAAAAGTAGTAATTGATTGTAAAGTAAAAACTATGTGTATATAGAAAAGGTGAATTCAAATTCAAACATTTTCTAGCTTCTGAGAAACCAACTATAATATGTGTATGACAGGAAGGCACATGACGTGAAGGTAAAAATAAAATGCTTAGGCTTGAGACCCCTAGTTTGGAGTGTGACTGGCTTCTTGTACCCACACAGAGTTTTTATTAAGATTTGTTTTTAACACATAACTCAGTAGACTTTATGGTTTGTAAAACTTGGGGGATTCTTTTCTACTTCCAAAACATGGCTCACTTTCTATTTTTGAATAGGGGCGTAGATACATTTAAACCGCAACATCAAAGTTTAATTTTCAGAATTCATTGTACGTATTCTCATCATAGGATCCTGGTTCATTTATTCATTTCTTTGTCCTGGCAAATCTCCAGTGATTAAGATGTTTTGCTAAAATGAATTTTTCCTTAGACTCCTCGAAGTACTTCCTCATTGTTTTCTCTTTGGATTTCAGAAGCACTTATTCATTCCTAACATCCCTAGGGTATCTAGACACAGAAGAAGACTCGTCAAATGTATTTCAGTTTGTCTTTCATCTTACTGCTCACTATTAATCATCGATGATGCACACAGACAAATCTTGATTTCCTCGGTCTTTTGTATTTCTTATATTTTATGATACACAGAGCTGTGTAATATCAACTCAATGAAGTCATCATAATGATACATTTATCTACACTGAACTGTCTTTGTTGTCTATTAATCTTTTAAATGCAAAGGCTCCCTGCATCTGATTAAATGTTTTTTTCATTATTTACTGTTTAACATCATCTCCATTTGACTAGTATAGTGCTTGTTCTTTTGTTGTCTTCTAACCTTTATTTTTTGGAACAAATCTATGAGTGTACTTTAAATGTTATAGTGTAAGTTATAAGCATTCATTTCAGATAGGAAATCTAGTTTCCAAAAACTTTCGTTGAAGTTTATCATGTGCAACTGTTCGGGGTTTTTTTTATTGGTTTGGGTTTTCCTTTGTTCTCTGTCTGCAGTTAAGAATATGATCCATGATAAGAAGATTGAAAAGTGGGTGCTGATGTCAATTTAAATTTTGCAGCAACCTAGCAAAGTCTGCCTTTAATCTTTCTAAGGGAATTTATTTGTAACAAATATTTATTGAGTATATCTTTGAAAGCATTTCATGAAAAAAATGTGTGGTACTCTTGCCTGAAAAGAAAAGCAAGTAGAAATGTTATTTTTTCATCAGACGGTCCCTAGCAATTTTTAGTTTGTTCAGAAATTTAATTCATATATCAAGGCTGGTTGCTTTGGGATCTGTATTTATGCACTCATTAATAAGAAGATGAATTTCGTTCTGGTACATCTACCAAATGAAGTAAAATGCTGCAGATTACCATTCAAGGCATCCATGGTTTTCTGCACTAAAGGTAAATGGAATATATTAATGCCAACATTACCTATCTACAATTAAGACTTAATCAGAAATAAAATCAAAGATTTATGAAGTAAGTTTAGCAATGCCTTTCTCTGTGAGCAAAAGACTTAATGTCTGATGCAGTTATCAAAAGAGGCTGGAGAAGGAGTCCTGGTTTTGAAGCAACCAGAAGCTCAGATGCCAAATGAAGCAGCAGCAGCAAGGCAGCAATTCTTCCACCATTCCCAGCTGCTGTCTGGTTACCAGCAACGCTGGAGGGAATATGCCTCATCTTCACACAATGAACAGCAATAGCCCTTGGAGAGCATGTCCAGGTTGAGAAAATACGACTGCCTAATAAAGATGAATGAAAGCCTGGGCAACGATCTCATAACTTCAGTAGCTGTCTTGGGAAAATAAAAGCAACCGTATCTTGTTCCTTGTCAGAATAGTGATTACACTGCCCTTCTCACAGAGATAAATAAATAAATAAATAAATAAATCTCTTTTCCTCAGTCATATTTGTAATGTATAAGTCACTTCCCTAAAAAATAAAAATTAAAATTAGGTTTTCATGTAATAGTATCAAGCTAACCTTTAACTTTTCCTATTTGAATCAGTGGGCCGTCTTACATGTGCCATAGTATTTCAGTAATGGTAAAAGTATTTCAGTAAAACTGTTTGGTTGGTGGGGGTAATCATTGCTGCCTAACACAATAGAATTTAAATTTAATGCATTGGTACTTTTTGAAGGAGGATCTCTTGAAATAGGCATTCCTTGATTCCAGTTCCCAATGATTCCTGAACATCTTTAATAGGGCTGGCACCTAACATGCAGATACATTAAATTGTATTTGAATTAAATGTTGAAATAAATAATTTTTAAAAACCCTGATATTCCATAATATTTTAGGAACTCTGAACTGCTCTGCTTATTTTGTACTAAATTTTTATATATATGTACACACACTGTGTATATAGTTCAATATGTATACGGTTCAATTTAGAAATACAGAAGTGCTGTCCAGATGTTTTCAAATAATTCATCATTATTGAACATAAGATGCAGAACAGCTGATGTAAATACCTCTTTAGATGTATTTACAGAGCGTTAATATCAAAAAAGAGAGAGAACATTTGGTTTTCCTGCTTTCCCTTACTTTCTACAGTTCTTGCCATTTTTTCCAAGTGGAGAAATGTGCAGAATGAAGAAACCGCATCATCAGACTATCTGGTTGGATAATTTTCACTATGTTTATATTTTTAAACAAATTGTTAGACAAATTCTCTATTGTTTTCTGCTATACACACTTTATTGCTGTGGTTTATTTTTTCAAAGCATATTAACTATTTGATGAGTTTCAAGTTATTTTGTACGCAAGACTAGACAAATGATTTTTCTTAGTCATTCTGCTCTAATTAGTGCATTAGGAAGTGATGTTGTCGGGGTTATGAACATTGTAACATAGGAACTATGGCTACTGACACAATGCCTAAATGCATATATTGCAAATGTTCTTGAGTTGCTGTCCTCTAATTAAATACAGTCTTCAGGTCAGAAGATGATTAGTTATCAAGTGACAATCTAAGAGGCTAGAAGTGCATGTCTGTAGTGAAACTGGAGGTCATTACTGGTATTTGTAGTGCATCAACACAGTGCTATTGATGACTTTTTGATGAGAATTTTGCTACAAAAAAAAAAATTCTTTGTATATAATGTAAGAAATTTCATAATGCAGACTTAAAATGCTATAAATTTTTTTTTTGTTAATTTAAATAGGAAATCTCACATGAGCGCAAGCATGATTTTTCAAGGTCCCTTTCTGTCCCTGACATTCTGTGATTTCCAAAGTACACACAGAGAAAATAGGTAATGATAGGAAAAAGGTAAGTAAAATTAACAGGAACCATTGGAAGGTGTGTTATTTTGCCATGCCATGCCATTGCCAAACTTGATAGAAATGAGAAAAAAATAAAATGTGCTTTATGTCTTGTGTTCTCTAGAAAAGTCGTATATCTTGGTTTGTGGGGTTTTTGTTTCTTTTTCCTTTTCTTTAAAAAGTGCTTTAGTTAGGAAAAATACTGTGATGTTAGAAAGAATACTATGAGAATGATTGTGTTTTATGTAGACAAGGATTCTTATTTGAAATTTATTTGCACACTCAGAACCATGAAGTCAATAGAAAAAAAAATATTTTAAGCCTTCATAATGTTATATGAGAAGTATTATAGATTGTTTTCATTTTGATTCTTGTGAGCTTGTGAACAATTTTGTCACTGGTAGAGGAGAGGCTATGAATGTCAGTGTTTCCAGGATCTCATGTCTCTGGCACTGTTCTTTCATCAGGGCTGTCAAACTTTGCCCTCAGGGTGAGAACTGCTGTGCAAGGCAGAATTTGGGTACCCACCTCAGCTTCCTACATCTCTCTCTGGCACTCTGAAGAGGACCAGGAGAAACAGCAGGATACAGATCCACTGCCCCATTTTCTCTCCACTCCCTCTCCTCAGCGTGGCCTTAATCTTACCTTGAGAGAAGGAAAGGCATTAGGGTGGAGGGTCATGAAGAGACTCTGCCAAGCAATGAAAATAAGTTATGAAATACTGACTATACCAAAGAGAAAAAAGCACTCTTTTTTTTTTTACATGGTTATGATTACATTCATTAACTATTATAATACTAATGGTACTGGACCACTATTTACCAACAAGCCACTGTAAATTTAAAAAGAATCTAATATCTGGAACATTATTCCCTTAAAGCTTCATACGTAAGAAAAAAGATAGTATAGGATTTGCTGCCTTAATATTTGGTCTGGGTAATGTAATAAGAGGAGCTACTGACATTCTTATACAGATTTTAAGCTAGGCTGAAAATACTTTTTCATCATTGTTCCTTTAAATTTACACTTTTCTTCTTTTTTTTTTTTTTTTTTTTTTTTTAAGAACAAAGACCCCGGTCTATGACAGAGGGGAACCAATCAGTAGTTATCTTGTGATTTAATTGGGGTTGTTTGTCCATTTCAGATATGGCTATTTTCCCCTTTTTAAAATTGAGTTAATCTCTCCATTATCTGTGAAATCTTTCAGTCTGAATGAACTTAATGTGCTTCCATACGCCAGGAGCTGTTTAGCAGATTCAGGACTACAATAACAGCTGAATAACCTTCTCACTTTACTGAGGACAAGATGATACACAGTTGTTTTCCCCAAGGATATTCTCTGATCTCTTGCTTGAGTCCATCTCTAAAAGGTGTTTACAGCAGAGAAAGGGCACTCAGCCTTATACCAGAAATGATGCTGTGACTGTATTGTCACATCCACAGGCTTAGCTGATGAGAGCAGGAGGGATCTTCTTCACATTAGGAGTGAGAAGCATGGCAAGAAGGATATTTAAAAAGCCAGTGCTGTTTTACAGCAGTTAGATGTGTGTCCTATATTTGTAGAAAGTCACTGTGCAAAACCATGTTCTGGTTCCATCTTACCCAAAACTCAGGGCTTGGACTGTGGCTAGAGGGTTTTCAAACAGTTTTCAATCTTCTTCATTTGTAGCTGTAGAAATTAGCTGTGCCAAGGAACTATTTTGCTCATAGATTCTGAAAGTCTTAGAGAAATTTTTATTCATTCCGTGTAATAATGACTGCATCTTCAATTAATTTATGAATCTATATGTATTTTACATATATATGCAAGCAGAGATAAAATAATCTTTGAAAGATTAAAGAGACAAGGAGGCTAGAGAGATGAGATGATGTATTATTTACCATATAGGGTAAGCTTGTAGAATAAGAATTCAAGCCTTAGTACTTCATAGTGACATATTATTCAATGGTATTTCTAGATGGAAAAGGGTAATCTAAAATCTGTGAGGCTGAAACAAGCAGTAATATTTCACAGTTACAACCCACTACATCCTTGCTTTATGTGCCTTTTTAGACCTGTATGTATCAACTTACTGGTTATGAGTGGGATTCTGAATGTCACTGAGGAATAATAAATAGTTCAACAATGTATCTGATAAATAATCATATATCAAGATTTCATACAGACCTAATTAAAGTTACAACTCACACTTTATATACGGAATATTTTCAACCAGATTTTATAAACTGAATAAGGATTATACATCAAAGAAAAGGTTTTCGATGTCTAAGGAGCAACATTTGAGTCTTTGTATGATTATGTTTCTTATTTGGTATTAACAGATATGTAGTACAGTTGTATCAAATGAAATACGTTGCTCTAATTTCATGGTAGGCAACTGAAGCAGTGTAATTTTTAAATTGGAGAGTATCTGACCCGTCATAAATTCCTTCCTTTCCTAGAACTTTTAAAGAGAATGAAGTTCTTAATCCATCATTCAGCAAGGAGAAGAGAAAAATATAGTATTGCCTTGAACTTTATGGCACTCTGGTAATACAATTTCCTGAGCACTTGTCTTCTTATTGGAGTTCAGCAACTTATGTTATAGCAGAGAATGGGGCCAGACTCTCAAACCATAGTGTGTTCAAAGACTACAGAATAGGCAACTTTCTGAACATAACCATGAGAGCTTTCATTACTCTCGTGGTCATGATAAATAGTTTGGCTCAGCATTAATCCATTCTTATGGACTTAACAAGAACTAACATGTATTGGAAATAGTAAAGCTTAAATCCTATTATTGGTATCCACTGGGGCTTGGCCCAAAACATGAAAAAGTTTCCCTGTTTTGCAGTGGAGAAAGAAATATCTTCTCTCATGCTCATGTGAAAGTCTTGCTTTAGAGGTGCATGCGTCTCATCTGCCTTCAGAGAAACTGTATGTTGTGATTCTGCTGCTGCTGTCTGTCACATCAAGGGGTTTAGATGTGTTTTTCAAAAAGGTCACTATGAATTATTTTCAAAATGTTACTCACATGGATAAGTTTAACAATTAGCGTGCTAGTAGTTTTGGAATGGCCATATGGCCAATAAGAAGTTATACTGAGCTGTGTTTGGTTCTGTGCAAACATTCAGAACAAGACTGGCCTGATAGAAATACTTACGACTTTGAGATGGGGATATTATATAGTTCAAAGATACATCTGAACTCTTACATCTTTTCCTTTTTCTGAATTTTGAGACTATCACTTAGTGTAGCTGATTCAGTTACTCAAGGTCAGAAAGATAAGACTTCAGTGAAACTGAGGAATAATTTTTGTTTGTTAAAATTCTGATGTGAAAAAGTAGCTGACCTAAGAAATAGGGAAATAAAGGAGACTATTTTATCAAAGCATCACTGTAGGTTTCTTCCCAGCATCCACTCCCTGCTTTATGCATGCTGAATCTACCGAGCCACTCTCAGCTTTGTGATGGGTTCTTACCTCTTTTAGACCAGAGAAATTTAAAAGTGCTTAATTTTTAGTATAAAAACATTTTTTATGCTGTTTATATTAAAAATAAGGTACAGAAATTCTGAGATGCTTTACACCATAAGAATGAAAAAGCCTGGATAATCTCAACAAAAGATCATGAATCTTTCAAAGTAAAGATGCTTGTGAAATTGCTAGTTGCCATCCTCCCTGGGACCATATCCTCAATTGAAAGAAATTGAAATAGAGCTGCTGAAGTAAGTCTGTACCCTGAACCTTCTACCCATCATTGCATAGAATATGCCTTGAAGCCCCTTGATGGTAGAGTGGCAAATGACTCACATTCAGAGGTTGTTTATTTATCTCAAATATAAATGTAAAGGTTCCTTTCCCCTTGCAGTTTACTACAGAAGTATTTAATCACAGAACAACAGAGAGAACAAAAGCCTTTAAGATGCCTGACATTTATTTCATGAAATATTTAGTCAAAGTTCATTAAGGATGAATGACTTTGAAATTAATGGGACCAATGCTCTAGCGCAGTTGACTGCCTTAAACACAGTATGTTCACTGGGGATATTCTAAGAAACTGCAGTGCAATGGAGTTCAGTCACGCCACATGCACAGGGAGCATATTAGATATGTTTCCGCAGATAAAGGAATGGGATCAGATTTTAATAGAGGAGTACTTACATGCTAACAAATTGAATTTACAGTATTCCATGTTATGTTCTGAGTTGAAACTTTTCAGTAAATAAGCAGAAAATACTTTTATAAAATGTAACTTCTGTGTAGGTGTTAGAAAAAAAGAAGAGGGGAGAGGTAGGGGTGTGGGAAATTGAGTGGCCTATGTGTCAACATGCATATTTTGACAAAATGATGTTCCTATTTTTTCACTTGGATTTCTAGAGTTACTAATTGATTTTGGTTTTCCTGGTAAGATTAACTAATGGTGAGGAAAACCTAAAAGCTTAGAGAAATCACAAATAGCCCGTGTTGAAACATAAATGAATTAGAGCATAACAATTAAAAAACAAACAAACAAACAAAAAACAAACAACAACAACAAACAATCTTTTTCATAAATATATCCTAGGAAAATTAAATGAATGTTATGACTTTATATTTAACAGTCTACTTCTCAGTTGGGGTTCTACATTTTATTTGGCTTCTCTTAAACATAGGATTGGTTTATCTTTAAGCTCTCTGGATTGTTTTAAGTTTGATTTGCATCTATGAAAAAAAAACTGTAAAATATTGTTGCTGCTACTAATTGCAGAGCATGATAGGGATATAAAATCTTAAAATATAATAGCATGGGTGTAGAGAATGCTGACAAACATTATCAAATAAGATGAAAAGATAACACCAATTACTTGATAAGCTGAAGTAACTCAAGACAAAACAAAAACAAAAACAAAAAAGGCTTTTTGGAAATTCTGCAATATCATAATTGAATGAGAAGTGGAACAAAAAATAGTGGTAGGACTCAAACAACAACGTAAGGGTAGGGTCACGTAGACGCAGTATATTAAAGTTCCAGAAAGCTAATGGAGATTAGCTTCCCTTGTCTGGGAAGATTCTAGTCTGTATATCTGGTTTTTATTCCTTATGGTATTCCATGATAACTAGTAGAACTGTTGACTGTTTCAGGTGCAAGAATGAAGTCCTGTTGACAGCCACTTTTGTTATTCTAATTCATGATGCAGCCCTGGAAGGTGTTGACAACATTGACACTGCAACATTTCCTTTGATTGTTTCATCTTTTTGCTTCAGTTCCACATCTTGTTTTTGATGTTAGGGATTTTTTATTCCTTTTTACTGTTTCGGTGGAGTGTTTTTAGTAGTAGGTTAAGCACTCAGTAGAGCTCGTATCAAGTTTTAAAAATATAATGTCATCTAAAAGTACATTTTGATTTTATTTATCCTTATGATATTTTGTTATTCTAAATGGACCATTATTTTTCCATAATTCAGTAAAGGAAGATATGTTACTTAGGTAAAGATAATATATATATATACAACAAAGAACTATCAGTTGTTTTTAAGCTGTCCTACAGAAAAAGTGGGAAATGGTAGGAATATGTTCAAAGGCTAAATCATCTTGAAATATTTTCACCCAGGAGAATGCTGATTTTTTAATTTCAAGTACTATGGAGAATTCAAAGGCTCTTATTCACCACAGTTTTCAATAGCATTATATCCATGTCTTTCCTTGGTACAGAAAAGAAGCTTTAATGAAAATGTGTAAGTATAAACGTAAGTCAACAGACTCAAGACTTAAATACATTAATTTAACATTTTTCACAAACACTTCATGAACAAAAAGTATTTTTTCGGACACATTTTACTTTATGATTTTTATTCTAATTATTTTTATAACTGAAGAGACAAGATAGTAGCATATTGTTTCTAGGAAGAACAGTATGATGATTTATGTGAAAAAACACAATGCTTATGCAAAAAAAAAAAAAAATGTGTCACAGAAGTAAAAGGAATAACATCATATATGTTTCTATGACCTACTCTTGTTTGATTTTCTTCAGCTTATTTCTCTGTTTTCCTCCTTGTCTTACATGATCCTTTCAATGCAAACAACATATTGCCCCCCTGCTTCTAGGCAGAGAAGGATTTTACTGAAACAAAAACACTCCTCTTTTTCAGCCTTTCTCCTGTCCAAATATTGGGATGAGAGGACTCAGGTATTTCAGAACCTAGAGCCCCCAAGTAGAAGTAGGTTTATCTCATAAGGGACATGCTTTTCCTATTAACTCTCAATCTGCCTCCTTCCCTATGGAAAGAGTAGCTGCTCATCCACAGTGCTACTACAGCTGCTGATTCATTTTCCTTTCTGTAGGTTAAGGTAGGATACAAATATGCCTGAAGACAAAGTCAAATTCATACATAGTTCAGATTTGTTGATAAAGAAATTTAAACTGTGTTTTCTCACTTCCTGTGCAAAACAAATGATTCAGAAACACTGAGCGCCCACAGCACTTCTTACAGACTCCAACATACAGAGACTTTCAACTCTTTTAAAATTCCATGGAAACTTAAGAGCAGATTTGAATTTATTGTCTTCAGAAGTTTCTATAATGGACTACTGTGTTAAAAAGGTTGTTTGTTCTTAGTATTTGCCATATATTGAGATGCTTTGAACGTTATGTATGAGGTTTTAAAAAGCCCCAATTTTTGAAGTTTGGTCCCTTCCCAGCTTATCTTTTCTTTCTTCTCTTTCCCACCATGCCCTCCTACCATCTTTTTCTTTTTTTCCTTTCAGCCCTAATTGACATTTATGAATTTGATGGTCAACTGACAAGATTTATCAAAAAGATTAACTACTCAGCTACCAGGCAGACCATATTCCTGCACATATCACTGCTTCAGTGTACTCCCGTCATTTTAATGAGACAATTCTTTTGAGCTGGCAAGTCGCATTCTACCACCCAGAGCATCACTCTGAGGTATTTTTATAATGTCACAGTTTTTTGTTATGATCCATGCTAGCTGGCACCATTTGGCACATGCTTCCCTGCAGGCTATTTCTAATCCCATTACTGTGGAAGTGACTCAGTTTGTAGCTTTTTTAACACATTTGAGGGAACATCTGAGAGACACTTTGGTCTCCATCAGAAATGTCTGCATTTATCTGGAGTTTCCAGCTGTGTTTAGCTGAAATCCAGGGAGAAAACTGTATTTTAAGAGTAAAGAGTAGATAAAGCAAATTTAATGTATTCACCTTGATAATTAGGAATGCAATAATGGATGGAAAGCTGCCAAAAGAGTTTCATCATTTTTAAATGGAAGTATAGATCAGAATTAATCATTTGGCTGTCTTAATTCCCAGTTGTTTTTTTTTTTTTTTTTTTTTGGGGGGGGGGGGGGGAGGGGGGGGAAGCCTGCTACTTTAAACTAACATCCCCTGGTGCTACTAATTCTGGGTTTTGTTTTCTTCTCTAGAAATAAAGTATAGTCATTACTGCTGAATCGTTGTTATTCTCTACTTTCTGCAATCCTCAAGGTAGTTTGTAATGAATTATATTAAGTTTGCAAGATTTCAAACTTTAGGCAAATGGTTTGTTTCTAATTTTGAAGACCAAATGAACAGCTGCAGTAGCTCCAGCTGAAAGCCCAGTTAAACTGGCCTTCTGTTGTGCATGTGGACATTAGCAGATGGCCAGAGAAAGAGTATAAAAGCAGAATGGTATTTCCTGTGCTATAACCTTCTGACTTCAGTAGTTACTGTCTTTTCTGAAGTGGAGGTTGTATCTATGTTTGTGTTTTATACTGTTCACAGTATAATATGAATACCTGTGGCTACTTTTTACTACATTTTGGTTTTGGCACCCTATACATCCTATGGCAAAATGTTACAGAGTTTAATTATGTATAATGTTGAAATAGTACTGTTCCTTTTTTTTTTTTTTTTTTTTTCCCCTGTATAATAACTTATTTTTATGCCCCTAGCTGCTATGCTGCTATATTCTGAAGAAGATAAAATCCTTCCTGTTTACTCACCATATAGATTTTATCAGTTTATCTGAAATTAAGCCAGTACAGCCAAACAACTCTTTCTTTTTTTCCCAAAAGTTCTGCCTTTCCCAAAACATTAAAAACAATTAATTTTGTAAGTACTTTATCCTTAGATCTGCTTTCTTTTTATCTAAATGCACTCCCAGAGCATATATGCAGCTATCAGAATTCATATAGTAAAAAGGAGTTATTCATTTGTATGAGCTTTTTTTGCTTTTTCTCTGCTCTGTATTTGTTCTGTTTTTCCTTCTTAATTTTATATTTTCCTTGGAACTATAACTGAACATTACTCTGGACAGCTATCCACAGGATCTTTAAAATCTTTGTTTCTGGAATTTAGAAAACTTTGTTACCTAGGCAGCCAGTATCATGAGAATATTTTGTGACTATTGATAGTTCATTTTAGTTTGGTCCCAACATTAATTAGTACTGGTTTGTTCATCTCCCAGTCTGCTCTCTCTTCCATACTATTTATGGCCATGCTGAACATTAAGATGTCTTTACATGAGAACTCTATAGGGCTATTCCAGTAATTCAGTTCTCTTCACAGTATATAACTGGATATTTTGTTTCTTGTGTTTAAACCGCTAATGATTCATGTTATGGCCGTATCTCTTGTGTGTTTTGTGCTTAGTTTTTTAGAAAATTTTCATGAGAGACTTTGTCAAAAGTGATGTGAAAATCCCTGTGCTCTATATTGCCCTCATCACTCTCACCTATCCACAGTTACTTTCCCCAAAGAATTTTAGTCGATTTTTTTTTTTTTAGGATTTATTTCTCCATATAAATGTGGTTATCACTTCCCTAATATATTACATTTTATCTTTTTATCCAGAAAGTCTAATCTTTTTAATAGATTTTATTGATTTTCTTGGTATTGATGTTAAGCATGTACTTCCACAAACATTGTTGAGGCAGCCCTTAAGATCTGCTATCTCTTCCCCATTCTCCTTGACTCCAGTACAGAGGCTAAGCAGAGTGGCTCTGGGAAGGGGGCCATCTACACAGTGCTAGAGGTCATGAGAAGATGAACTGAATCTTCTCTAAGACCACATTTACAAAGGGATCCTCAACTCCTCAGTGTACTCCAGTGTAAGTGGGATGCCCTGGCTCTGGACTCAGGACAGCTGTGGTTGTTGCCTGAGTTGCAGAGGAGGGGCTGAGAGCTGCCTCCAGTTAAGTGCCTGGACTGGCTGTGCAGCAGAGCTGGAAAAAGTGCCGGGGGATTGTGATAGGAGACTCCCTGCAGTGGGTGGCAGACTTGACTTGACTGGCTATTGGGAAAGGTTGCTGATTGTGAGGAGCTCAGGATGTGATGGAGAGAAAGGTGAAGCTCTGGACCTCAGTTTCCCTGCTGCCTCTCACATTGGCACCAGCAATACAGCCAGAGGAGACCTATGGTATATCAAGCTTGACTACACAGCCCTAGGGGTGAGGATACAAGAACCTGTTGGTGTCTCCTTAGTACTGTCAGTTAGGGGGAACGATTGAGGAAGAGTAGATTAATTCTGCAGGTTAACGCCTATGGTACAGCTGATCTTGACAAATTTGATTTTTGAGACCACAGAACACTCTTTATGTCTCAAGGACTGGGTGCCACAAACATGGATTTGTGAAGGGAATTAATGTCACGTTAACTTGATTGCCTCCTATGGTGAGATTACTGTCTTAGTGGATGAGGGCAGAGTAGTGGATGCTGTTTATCTTGACTTTAATAAAGCTTTTGACTCCTATATACTAATGGATGAAGTATGAAATAGGAGACAATTAGGTGGACTGTAAAGTGTCTGAACTGTTGTGATGAGGAGATTGTGGTCATTGGTGAAGAGTCCTTGTGGACACCACTTCATAGTGCTGTACCACAGGGGTCAATACTAGGGCAAATACTGTTTAACAGCTTCTTTTAATGACCTGAGTGATAGACAGAGTGCACTATCATCAAGTTCATAGATGATGTAGAACTGTTAGGAGATGATGATACACCAGGTTGTGCAGTACATCAAAGGAATTCTAATAGGCTACAGAAATGGGCTGACAGGGACTTCATGAGGAAGTGTAAAGACCCACAGTTTAGGAGGAACAGCCTCCTAATGCATACAGGCTGGGAGGTGACCAGCTGGAAAGCACCTTTGCAGAGAAGGTGTTGCAGGCCCTGGTGGACATAAGCCAGCAGTACTCCCTTGCAGTGAAGAAGGGCAACAGCTTTCTTGCCTAATTTAGGCAGACCATCACTAGCCGGTTGATCCTTCCACTCTGCTCGGCACTGTTGAGGCCATATCTGGAATGCTGTACCCAGTGATGGTCTCCGCAATAGAAGAAAGATGGGGGAAATACTGGCAAGAGTCCAACAGAGCATCGCAGAAGTGATTAAGGGATTCTTCATTTTTTTTCCTGTTAAAAACTGGTGGTGATCAGAAAGTTGATATTTAACTTTTTTTTTTTCTGTCATCTCTCAACTTTACAGACTCCCTGCCTGGTCCCTACTCCTAAAGAACATGCTATTTTAGCTGTTTGTTTGTTTGTTTGTTTGTTTTAATTATTATTTAGCAAATTATTCCTCAAAACTTCTGTGGTCTACC
This sequence comes from Chrysolophus pictus, assembly GCA_037305975.1. NCBI lineage: Eukaryota > Metazoa > Chordata > Aves > Galliformes > Phasianidae > Chrysolophus > Chrysolophus pictus. The sequence continues at coordinate 98,398,050 of CM074576.1, forward strand.
TGTGATTTTAAATCTAACTTGCCACAATTATGCCTTGTCTGTTCACCTTGCTTTTGATTTCCAGACTCTTAATTCAGGAGGCTATATTTTTATGTTTAGGAGTCTTGATTAGTTAGTTTGAGGTTTTTCTTTATTTAGCATATGTAGTTTGTTTGTATTGTTTAACAATTTTTTAATTTATTTTTTAAGGCTAATGTTGCAGTCATATGTGGGGATACCTTAAATTCATAGTGTGATGTTTTCAGATAGTCTCCATGCACTTTACAAGGGTCTTATCTAATTGGTGCATTTCAATTTCCCTTTAACTAGATTCTTATATTCTTTCTCTCTTTGAATTCTAATATACAATGGAGAATTTTTTGCTTGCTTACTAAATCAAAGATGATTGTAGCTATAATATTTCTTCCATAACTTTACCTTGAACCAGAGGCACTGTGGTTTAATCAGAACTAAGGAAAGATTTGCTTCTCCCTTTGTGGTTTCTTTAACCAGTTACTCTTAGAAACAATCTTGTCTGAAATTTTAGTTTCTACATCATCACCTCTTCTGACAGTTATAAGTTTTCTGTGGGGTAGTTTTCTCAATATTGCCATGAGACTGAAGCACAGTCATACACATGGTCCCACATGTGTTAGTAGAAACAGGGTCAGAGAATGTTAACATGTATGTCCAAACAACTACCATCTTACTTAACAGCTCAGATGCTGCCTCCCTGTAAAGCTAATGCAAATTTTAAAGTCTGATAAAAGATATATTTTCACCTTAAAATTATGGAGAATGTTCTTATTTTTAATGAGTTCTACTTTACACCAGATTGTGGATGATCCCTTTAATTCTGCCATCACATAACTCAAGCAGAGACAAGTGCTGCTTTGAAGTGTCATTGTGTTGTGGAAAATCTGACATTCAGATCTGAATGTAAGATGTAACAGTAAAGAAGTGGAAGATGTAGACTCCCAGACAAGGACATTTCTCTGAATTTTAATACACACCTGTACATATTCTTCCAGTCCCTCTGATTCAAACATCACAGTATCTGTTTAGCATCAGAGAAATTCAATTTCCTTTCATTTACAAGTTCCACAGGAAAAGCCAAAAGTAGGTTAGGAAAAAAATAATAATAATGTTTTTTTCCCAGTAAAACAGAGTTAGAGAAATACCTCTTTTGATCGATATAGTGACATCCCATTTTGTGGTAAAAGCTTGAGAGGCTACCAAGACATGCATTATTTGGGATATATTTGATAAAGGATATCAAATGAAGAAGTGAAGGATGTTGTTTTAAAGAAAGAGTAAGAAGGAACATTTAGGTTGTTGATCTGAGATGTATCATCCGTATTTCATACCATTAAATAATGCAGAGATATCAAATAAATGATGAAAATTGATCTCCTATTTGCACTGACTAATAATTCACCTTAACGGAATGATTAAAAAAAAAACAATGCAATTGCAATGGAAAAGTTCCTGTTTGATAAGAAAATTTGTGTTTACCTCATACATACTGAAGGGAATTGCTGAAAAACAATTAAACTTAATTGTTAAAACTTAAGTGTCTAACAAGTGAGGTTTATAGTGCTAGTATGATTTATAGAGCCTTTTAATTAAAGTAACCAAAGGAATTACACACCTTTGCAAAAGTATTCAAGTGGAGAGAAACAGTACAGGGTTTGCATTTTCCTGGAGTGGTCATTTGCAATATTTTAGCATGAAATGGAATGAGAGGATCAGAATTTGTAAAGTAAGATTATTGATCAGTGCATGCCTTTTTTTTACGTGTTCCATAATAAAAACTTCCGAAGTTTCAGTTTAAGCTCAGTCTGAATGGTATGAAAGAGAAGAAAGGGATATTTGCAGGAAGATGTAAGATTTCTCTCTTCTCTTTGAGATTACACTGTTCTGCAGTAGCTATGATTATGGCATCTCTAAATTGTTCCCTTAATAAATATACTACAGTTTTAAATACATGCTGTAATACAGCTATCTGTTTAGCCCAGAAAGACAATAACAATTTTCATATGTGGAATCATTCAACTCTCAGTTGCCATGCAGTTTTTTTAAGTCAAAATAAAAAGAAATATCATGCCACACTGCACATAAAGAACACAGTACTCACTTTTATTTTATTTTTTTTATTCTGGACATAGAAAGGTCTTTTCTTTGACTACAGATGTGGTCTTTCTCTGGTATTAATTATTCCACGTATGTCATTATCATTTATGAATTCTAAACTTGATACCTAATGGCACATATCTTCAGTACTTAGAAGTCTAAATTTGATATTTAATGGCAGCAAGGTACAAATTTGGGGTATTTAATTCCAGCTCTTAATTCAAAAACTTGGCAGTTGTCATAATGATTTGTGGCACTTGGTGATGCCAATTATGGAGGCCTAAAGTTCCCTTCTCCCCCTGGAAAACCATGCCTGACTACCCTTCCTACTATCTTCTATAAGTAACAAAAGGCATTGCCTTTGCTGTCCCGTTTATTGACGAAGGGAGCATTAAATTAATCCCTCTTTCTATTTTCTTAAATCCGTATGTGTAAATTATTTTGGGGCATATTAAATTATTGACATAAGGAGTAATGTGCATTAATATAGTTTACCTAATGACTAGAGTTAACTGCCATTAGGTAAAAACCCATTTACTTAATGATCCTTTGTTTTTATTTTTATTTTAGCATTGTCTAGAAAATAGCTTTTTTAATTATTATTGTGAAGCACTTAATATGAATAGAGACTGAAGTGCATAAGCATTGTGGGGAGAAGTCTATTAGCAATTAATGGACTTTGTGGCTTAGAATCCTCCTTTCCATGATGCTTGGCCTAGTGACTATAGAGATCAGGCAAAAAAAATGTATTGTAACTTTCCACTGTCTTCTGTATTTTGTTTCAGATTGTTTACCTATGTAGAATGAGCTTTAGATTGAGGCAGCATTATGTCAAAGGCAGTTATATTTGTGTAATAATGTATAGTTTTAAAAGTTAAATGTTAACACCATCCTTTCCAAATTTCATCTAGACGAAATAGAAGAGTTATTTCAAACAAACAAAATTACTGGCTCCCAAATGGGAGTTTCTGTTTTAATCTTTTGCCCAAGTCTCTGTCTTGTCTATAAAATAAAATGATAATTAAAAACAATTACCTTCCTTCTACTCCAAAAATCATAACTATGGATACACTACTATCCTTAAGATATGCTTGCATTCTGTGAATGTGCTCTTCATGCTTATGGTAGATAAATGGATATATATGTATTTGTAAAATAAAAATTAACATATTTTGATGGGAATTCTTTTATAAATCACAATTCTTGGTTGTATTTGATGCATTTCAATAGTTTGGGTCATACTGAAAATAGCAGACATATAAATCTATCATACTTTGCTCATCCTCAGGTAGAAATTAAGAAACAGTGGTTTGACTGAAAGGGATCTTTCCAATGCATATGTAAAAAAATATTCAAGGGGTTCTTCTATCAGTTGTATACAGGCTTCATTCACTTTAGAGTCTGTCCGTGCTGCAAACAATGATGGAAACATTCATACTAACTCAGTTACCAACGGTGGTTTGCAATTTATCTGTCCCCGTGATAATTTTTAACTACATCAATTTCAGATTTATGAATTTAAAATCCTGCTTGCTTTTAAAAAAATATTTGTTGATATTTTCAGAAAGTAAGGTCACTATGCCTGAAATTACAATTTGGGAATATGACTGACATTTCTACTTTATCGTGAAATTAGTTTTATCAAGACTCTTGAAGCAGAGGGTTAGTGGAAAAGGTGTAAAATGAATTTCAGCTGTGAATATGTTGATGAATGTTGTTTACAGGTTTAGAAGGTTATCGCAAGTATGCATAGAGATAACTTGGATTTAATATGAATTGCTGAACATACGCATGACCTAGTGCCTGTTAGCATAAGCAGGTAGATATGTTCAGACCTGCTGAAAATGTTGCAAGAGGTAAGGACTTTTCAATTTTGGAAATAAGTGTATGAAAACTTGCCAATCAGTGTTATACCCAATGAAGGTACAGATAAAGGTCCTCCAAGGATTATAATTCTACTTAATTTCTTTCTACCACACTGTACTCACTTTATTTATGTTAATCATTTAAGATTTCTAAACAAGACTATTTTCATTTGTCCGCCATCTTTGGTTTCTGTGATCATTGCTGTAGCAGGAAGGGAGGGATACTTTAAAATAAAGATACATTCTTATGTGTCTTGATTCCTCTTGTTTATGTCACAAGCAGTTTTAAGAGTAAGATAGGAGAAAACAATGAGTTAAGAATCCTGAATATGACTAATTTTTATTAAAAACATCCTTTCCCAGTGCACAAACATGAGTTGATACGTAGTTTACCAAAAGTATAAATAAAGCTTTGTGTAAAATACAGTTCACATATGTTATTCTCAAGAAAAATAATAGATACTTTATACCATATGTGGGATATTAATTATTAATGTGACCTGAATATGTAATAAACTAGTTTGATGAAACAACAGATGATATTAGTCTTTTTGCCTAAAGTCTCATGCTATGAAAATGCAAGAGAGGTTTTCAAGATGTTTGCCACCTAACTTTTATGAGGGGAAGCCTGAGGCTGTCATTATGGCATGGTTTGTCCCTGCTGCAGAAAGGAAAACACTCGGAGTTAATAACAGAGTTAATAACAGCCGTTGCAATCCAGGTTTTCAGGAATCAATAAGGAAAGCTTTCACTACTGAGGTGTGAGGAAATATTCTGAAATACTATGGTATGCACTTTGCAGATCCAGACAGCACTATGCTGTTCATTGTCAGAGAAGTGTCTGTAAACAATTGTATTGGAAAGATGAACAGGGGATATGATATCTGAAGTAAAAATTGTGGTAGAAAAACCCTGCTAAAGGATTGAGATGAAAAGTTTAGGAATGTCTGATCTTACTTGAAAGCACCCTTTCAAATTTCTTGAAATCTCTTTCATTTAATAAGATAAACATTATGTAGCAGGCTTAGAACTGACCTGGTCTTTGTCAGACAGCTGAAGTCCACAAAGATATCCCAGCACCTAAATGCCGTGGATGCCCCATCAGATAGGTAAACTGAACATTTCTGGAATAGATCAGATGAAACTGGTTTCTTAGAAAATGCTTATAAAATCTGTTTTAGAAGAAAGAAAAAAAAAAAAAAAGAGTATTTTATTTTAAAACAATGCTTAAATGTTTTTAAATAACGCCACTGGAGGCTCTGTTAGAAGGTCCTTAGATCATATATTAATAGCTTTATTCTTTGATTGCTTTACTAGGAAGTGGAAAGTGGAACGCCAAGATTTAATTTTCATTTCAGCCAAAATCCTTACCTCCTAATCACAATAATAAGTTTTCCAATTTGGTCATTCTCCAAATTAAGGTAGAAAAAGGGATTCTCAGGAGTAACAAACTCTGGAGGAATATACAAACAGAAAGAGAATGCTTCTTTAGCCTGACAGATATTTCATGTTCATGAGAAATGCTAGCTTTCAGCTCTATGTCTCAGAATTGTTCTGTTTTCAGCAGTTGATAACATATAAAATTAAAGAAAGTAAACCATGGACTCAAGATTCTCCTTCTGATTATCTGCTATAACTAGCAGGCAAATAATTTCTCTATCCTGTGGAGCATCCTCCGTTCTTGACTTCAGTGACCCAGCCTCATAAGGGCAGTTACCTTTGTTTTAGAAGGTCTACAATATTCAAGTACTGGGATAAAGCGGGAGATGCTTGATAGCGTATGTTCAGGCTTGCAACAAAGGACAGAAGGTAGGATTGCCAGCTCTACACAGTAGAACTGTAGAAGAGATTCTGCTCTTAGATTCATCTTTCTGAGGTGTCACCACTTCTCAGTGACCATGATGGGGTTCATGAAGCCAGCTACAGTGAAGGAGAGCAGAAAAAGGACTCCACAGTTCAGACTGACATGGGAATGTGTGCCAGTGAATCAAACTTGTCAGGATGTCACAGCCTCCTGAATTCTATTGGTAAATTTGTACCTCGTATATATTGTGTGGATACTTAACACTAGGGTTTCACTTTACATTGAGATACAAGCACTTAAAATTTTGCTTGTTGCAAATCTTTTTGAAGAGCAGCCATCAATACTATGTAGAACTGTGATTACAACTACAGTCTTCTGAGACCTTAAGAGTTGTTCTGGCTAGTCGTTTTGCTCTACTCCATTTACTGTTACTGCATTTTGCTTTGGAATCTGTATTTTCACATCTGTGTGGCCAGATCTTGACTTTGCACAAAAATTATGTGTCTTAAAATTTTCATGTAGTAGATAGAATCAAGTCCTTTTGATGAGTATTTAAGGAATACAGCTGTCCTATATATCTTAAGTAGGAAGCTTCAGTTCAGATGAAGTACCATAAAACTGCTGCCAATTTGAGATCCTAAATTCAGGCAAGAAGGAGTTAATTTGGACTTAAATATATCTGAAAGCAAACACACTTAATGATAATGACAAGTACTTATGCAAATGAACTGCTAATACTCATCCAGCCAGAGGTGATTAAGTCTTTTAGGCCAACTGGAGATTTCACCCAGCAGGGGCTATTTGGAAGCTGGTAGAAGACAAAGGCTTAAATAACTTCAGGGGTTATAGCTCTAGTGCTGTACTTAAACCACATTTTTCTGAATTATTCTTTCTTTCATGCCTCTTCCCTTCCCCCAGGAAGGAGGTCACAACTTCGGTTACCTTGCAAATCTTTTAACCTATACTTTTCAGGGCGTATAAGAGCACAGTAACCTGTCCCAGAGTGATATGCTGCTATTAAATAGACTGGAATAATGAGCAGGCCTAAGGGATTGTCTAGTCTGATACTTAATTATGTAGACTAGGATCAAGTGGGGAAATGGAGGAACTGCATCTGTCTCTTAACTCCTATAGATTATGTCCTCAGAAAACAGTTTTTGATACAATTTTGTTAAAAGCCTTGCTTTGATGAGAGAAGGCAATACAAAAAATAGATAAAATCAGGTCTACATAAAATACTGAAATTTTTAAGCAGTACAAGATACCCTATCTGAAACAGAGAAAAGGATAATTACTAGCTACTGAAGTGTCATAATAATAGCTCCTTTTTTAATTTGCAATACCTTACTTATTGTTTCATTTTTATATGCTGCTATTGTATAGTTGGATGCTATCGGAAACCAACGTGTTTCCAATTACTAATTTTCCCTTTGTCCTGTATTTCATTGCTGAAAAAAGCTGTCTGTCCCCGAAGGCAGATGCATAAAAACATCTGTAAAGCAAAACAGCACATAAGTAAATAAGTAGATGAGGGTTGGTCTGAGAAAAGAAGTTGGATACTCTTGCAGATGTGAAACAATAGGTTTGAAACAGGCATCCTCTTCAGATGTATTCATATGTACATACATATGTATGTATGTATTTTAGGACAAATCATCCAAGTTCTTCTTCTCATATAAAGGCTATTTTCCCATATATGTTTTCCAGTCAAACAGAAATTGGATGTTTGATAAATATGGCCAATTTAGAAGAAGTCTGTTACTCAGAATTATGGTCTGCATTGCACTACTGTGGCTAGTATTTTAGGCAAAAAAAAAGTTGTACAGGCTTACGACTCAACAGCTTCAGGAAAAAGCCAATTGTTAACAGGTGTTACCAATCATTCCTCAATCTGGTCTTCATAGCTGGAAGAAGAGGATCCAGCTGTCTGAGGCTTTCTGATTAAAAATTCCTTCTTAATAAACTCCCAGTCTTTTGCTTGTGCCCACACATGTTTTATACTTTCTCGTGGGCTTGGGGAAATGAATGGATTAGTAGTATCATGTCTCTGAGTCAGTAAGTTAATTAAAGGCTGCATGTATAAAATGGAACAATGAATTATTTAGTGGATAACAAACATGATCTAAAATTCCATTTACTCACCTTTCAAGTCAATTTTTATTTTCAGAATTCATATAGCAAAACCTGTTTTTGCATAGAGCTAAAAGTAAATGTTTGCAAACAATAGGTTGCTAAAGTTTCAACTGCAAGTCTCTAGGGTACTTTGTGCCTTTACATTTGCAGTATTTACCTTCCTTCCTATTCCTTGACACCAGAGAAATTTCAGGCAGTGAGGGGAAGATTAAAAAATTGTCTGAAGGTCAGTACTGAATACAGTAAGGTGCGGATTCAGACCTGCATTCCATCTATTTTGATGGGTGAAGCTCTGTTCAGGTTTTGCTATGCCTTTATAATGGAGCAACTGATGGTACAAAGATAAAATCTTTCCTAATCTGGATCTGAGTTTTAAAACACAAAATACACCCACTCACCCCATCCATATGCCCATTTTTCATATATTTAATTAAACACGATTTCTTTTCCTTTTGTGCTGTGCCCTGCACTACAATTTCTGTTGATTTCACCTGAATTTTTGCAAGCCCATGGTGATTCTAGACGGAATGTTTTGCCACAAAAGGCTTTTATTTCTTTCTCCTTAAAAACAATGTTATTGACTGTCTTTACTGTAACATATACTTTTCTTCACCTTCATCATCACTTTAAGTATGGAAGGCCCTGAAAATCTGCAAGACTGACTGTCAGCAATGCATTTAACTTATGGTGTCCTAATTAGAAACAACTCCAGAGTGGTTCTTTCATTTAGAGCCAAAAGAGGCCTCTGATCTATTGTTCGTGATGACTGACATCCATTTGGCACTGGAGAATGAAATATCTACTTGCTGAATCTGGTTTATGCAATGAAGTATTTATTTTAATAACTGAAATAAATGGTAAATATTTATAAAGTATCTGACTGATGTAAACATTAAACTCCTGCAGGCTTTCAAGGAGAGCTGGAACTGATCCCCTTACAAGAAAAGAGGACCATGTTTTCCTGCTCTATTGCAGATGCTGTATAGCAGTCTCAGAGGGCATGAAATCCAAACCAAAGACTTAGAGATCTATTATGTAGCCCACTTCTGAGAATCACAACTTTGCAGTCATGCTCATTTGTTTCTTTTTTTAATCAATACAGTCATTATTATTATTATTATTATTATTATTATTTAAAAGAAGCTTGTCTATCCCCAGTTTGTAAGAACGTACTGTCTTCAGCTAAGTTTTGGGAAAAGGTTATTGAGGGGGTCTGCCCTCAGAAGAAAACAGTTGCTGGAAACATTTTAGGCATCTCTGTGGTCAATGTTTTTAATATCCAGTCTCACAGAGAAGTGTTCTGAAGTTAAACATTTCTCTGCTCATCTGTTGTGAAATTAGGGATTTCACCTTTGGCTATTCTTCAGAAATATTGAATTGACAACTATTGAGGAGACCACCATATTTTTTACTTACTTATTGCCTAATATTTTTTTTAAGGATTGGATCTAGATGTTTTGCCAGGTTTTATGAGTCTTTGCTCAATACTTGGAGTTCCCATGTATAAAAACTTTTAAGCTGTGCACATACTCTTCAATTCTGAAAAGCAAAGCTTTCTTACCTAAGAATGGCAAAACACTGCAGAGCTCTTTGAAACCTTACCTAGTATGCTTGATTTTGGTAAAAGTCTGGAACGCAGAGTTAGACTTTGAAAGCAGCTTTAGTTTTTTAAGGGGTTGCTGAAAGATTTTGCACAAGATCTTATATCATCATTTTCTGTTGTAAAATTGGAAATGATCCATTACAAATCTGGAGCATCAACAGATAAAATGTACTTCTACACTTAAAAACCACTTATATTTAACAGAAACATCAAGTCCTCTAAATACACATTTAAATGAGATCCTTTTCAGTGCATCAAGTCTTGGAAAAACTGAATAGGGAATTTAATCCTTTATACTGTTCTTTTTATTCAAATGTTGAATTATCTTTTTACTTGCACTGTTATGGTTGTAAAGATTTAGGGCAAATAGATTACTGTTTTCTATTATGCTATCCACAGTTGTGATAGTAGCAGCCATTTCCCTAAACTAAAAAAAAAAAAAAAAAAAAAAAGAGATACTTTGACTTTGGTAACATGCAGAAATTGGATTCCAGAAAAAGGTGCCCTCAAAGATGTTTGGACATTGATTATTATAGGAAACCACCTGACTAGATCCAGAAAAAGACATCTTTGTGATTTTTATGTATCTGATGTATATTTTCAGTTAATTCCATTTTTTTCCTGCTTGATTCAAAGAAGTCTGAATAAATAGAGATCTTGGAAATGTATGTATAAAGTGTGCATTTCAAAACCACGCAATTCTTTTCCTAAATAAACCCTTTGGAAGAGAGAGGTAAATATTCTGTTAACCAGCAAACATTAATATGACTGTGGTATTGGTACTTTCAATGTTATAAAATGCATTATTTAATTATACAATTTTTCAGTCAAACGAAATAGTTGCTCACAGGTTGAGTTCAAATTTCTTAATTCATTACCTTTTTTATTTTTTTTATCAGCATTTTTTTTTTTCCCATCAGATTCTACACTGTATTAGACTCACAGTATTAGCTGCATAATTTGATATGAGTACGTCTAAAGTGCACAGGTGTCATTTTCTGTGCTTAGGCAGGTATATAAACCATATGTATAGAAGCAAAGCCAAAACCAAAATTTGATGTTATTTACACTGAAAGGTCTTAATTATATCTTCCCTATCAGGGTGAAGGGAAAATTCTATTCAGAATTTCACTTTTAATCCTGAATGAAAATATCATGCATCTTAATGCAAATCTTCCTTATTTTTCTGTCCCAATTATGTTATATCAACCTTGGACAGATAGAATACTATATCTCTGTCAATTGATGCTGAAGCAAAAGTGAGGCATGAAGCATCCTTTCAAATTTAGTTGTATCTACTTTTCTTTCTTCCAGTATTGCCTCTGATTGCAATTGTCTTCATTGAAAATCACTTAGTGGTTTTTTTATTGCTGATTATTGACCCTCATCAACTCTTTTAACTTCCATACTATGAAAATAGTTTAGAACAGTTTTGATAATGTTAGTAAGCATGAAAAGCCCTTATTCTTTTAAATTCAAAATGTTTCTGTAAATTTATACAAGCTTCTGAAGTTACAGAGACTAGTCCATAGGTAACAAACGTGAATCTCAAGACTTTCCTTTTTCTTGTCAGTTTTATTCTTCCAGAGGAAGTGTCTTGGGAAAATAGATAATTAAAATGCCAATTTTTATTATCAAAATAATGTGCAAAATTTATGACCTGATAAATCTGTCCTTGGATGGAGATTCTCATTTTGATAATCCCCCTAAAATGAGTAATAAAGCACCTCTGATAGTAATAAACCATTTTTTCTTTGACATTTCATGATAAGTGTAACAACAAATAAAGAAAGAACTTCAAAGACTGCTTACATCAAAAGCTCTATAAAGTCCATTTGAATAAAATCTGCGACTTTCATAAAAGTGGTGTTGAAAATGTCATGAATTAAATTAATGGCCTACATTTCTTTGCTTCATATTGTCTGCATTTTAATCATAATTTATTCTTCAGCACATCCTGCCTGTTGTTGATTGAAGGAAATATTAAATCCAGCTGAGCTTTAAGCAGTTTTAAAAGGAATGAATGAATATAATTATACATGTTAATAGTCTCAAATCTGTTTTTTTTTTTTTTTAAATTTGCTCCTGCCTATAATATAATAGATCAGTAAGCTATGTTTTCTATACCTATCATCAATCTTTCACGAAGATTCAAAAACACCCATTCTATAGTTTCATTGTTTCAGTTTTCTTACAGTAGTCTTGTTTCAGTATTCCTGCTTTGTGTTAAAGTGCCTAAAGTGCTAAAGTGAACTATGGACAATTGACCAACTCCAGAAAAAAAAAATATATATATGTCTATACTGACACTAACATGAATCTTTTGAGAAGGTAATATTGTTAGTTTGATAGATACTGTGAGTAGTGACAATATCAATTTCTGTATTCAGTTCACTAATGTTTTTTAAAAACACATATATCCACATATTTGCTTTCTCTTTGGAAGAATTTGTTATGCTTAGAGGAAAAATAAAGCATCTTGAGTTATATTCAGTCTGACCCTCATCAACTGCAACTCTGAAAAGACATACTTTAATGGAGTTTATGTTACTTTTCTCAGGTTACCCTTTGCCATAAAGGAAAAAAATAATTTTATTATCGATATTGAATAAATGCTAGGGTAGTTGAAACAGTCAATACTTCTTAATAATTGCACAGTAGAAAAAAGTTATTCAAATAGTAGTTCTTAAAAAAAAATTATATGGTTATAATCATTTATATGGCTTTAATGTGGCTACATATTCTCTCCAAATGCTATGGGCTCAAGTGGAATATGTTCTACAGTTTTTCTCCTTGCAAGTTCTGAAACAAATTCATAAGCACAGCTGATTGAATTTTTTTTTTTTTTTTTTTGACAATCACAGCAACAGATTTAGAGTCCTATTGAATTGTAGCATTACTCATGTGTTTTGCAAAAGTTGTAAAGTTTTTCCTATGTCCTGGTTTTATCAGTATTCCATATCATAATATCATGCAAAAGGCTGTATGGTTGAGCACATAAAACACTTTGCACTGAGGAGCTGTGTTTGCTTTTTATTTCTAGCACTCTCACATGAGTTCTGACACTCCAAGGGGAAGATACACTGGCATGTACTGCATTTCCCAGGATCCTCCACATGATTTCCAATTCTGGGTGATGGAGGAACAACTCTCTGTTTTGTTTACTGGGGAGTAAGGGGTGGGGGGCCTGCCAATTAAGATTCAGATGGATTCTCTCTCTCTCCTCTAATTTTATTTTTGGTTCATTTTGATTTATTACTCTTAATTATTCTGTACTATCTCACATTCCTTTCTCCTATCTCAATCAGATTTTTCCCTCTTCCTTTCCCCTCCCATGGGGAGGAAGGGGTGTCACATGGTTAACCTTTCAAACCATGACACCCTATTAAGTAGCTTGCTTTAGTAACATAACTAGCAGTAAGTAGTCTGCTTACAATTGACTGTGCTAACTGTATGATGATAGCTGTTATATTGATACGTGGAAATAAATCAGTGACAGTTATTCTCTGCCATGATTTCAGCAAAGGCAAGGTTTTTGTCAGTATTTTCTATGCAATGTTAGCCGGCATTAGCTGTTCACCAAGAACCACTGTCCCTTCTGGAATCCCATCTGACCAACCCTGTTTGTGCTATATCTCTGTCCTGTCCATTCTCTTACTACTATTGAGACTGTTTCCCAAGAAAAAGGTCTGTATTCAAATTGTCCATCAGCATGTTGTCCCTCCCTGTCCACACCCAATAATTGTGCCTGTGTAGAATTTCAATCCATTTTGATAGGGAAAGGATTTTTTATTATTATTATTTTTTTAATTGAGTGTGTTCATACATATTGGTGGAGTCAAAAATTTATCTTGAGAAATATTTTTCTGAAAGAAGTCATCTGAGCAGAGGGCAAACCTTGCTGAAATGGGAATAGAGTGGAAATACTTGTTCAATAATCTCTGGGGAAAAGGAGTTAAGAATGTCCCACTTGTGGGGACCCATTTTTAAGAAGGGTAAAAAAGATGACTCTGGGAACTACTGACCTGTCAGTCTCACCTCTGTGCTGAGAAAGGTCTTGGAACAGATTCTTCTGGAAGACATGCTAAGCCACATGGAAGACAGGGAGGTGATATAGGAGAACCAGCATGGCTTCACAAAGAGCAAATTCCATTTGACTAAACTACTGGCCTTTTATGATGGTGTCCCTGCATCATGGATAAGGGAAGAGCCACTGATGTCATCTATCTCGACTTCAGTGAGGCCTTTGACATGATACCCCACAACATCCTCCTCTCCAAATTGGAAAGATATGAATTTGATGGGTGGACTGTTCAGTGGATAAAGAACTGGCTGCAGGATAGAGTCCAGAGAGTGGTGGCCAATGGTTTAGTGTCTGGATGGAGATCAGCACTGAGTGCTGTCCCTCAGGGGTCAGCTTTGGGCAACCTGATCTAGCTGTGCATGTCCCTGTTCATTGCAGTGGAGTTAGGATAGATGACTTTTAAAGGTCCCTTCCAACTCAAACGATTCTATGATTCTATAACCCTTTCCTTGGAGTACATGTTCAGTCATGCAACAGTGAGCCTTACCATAAGCCATGCCTGCTCAAGAACCAGTATTCACTAGCTGTAAGACTTCTAGGTTCAGCATTCTCATTGGTTATGAAATTGCCTTACCTTTCTATTAGAGTAATACATAAATGAGCCAATGATAACCACTGAGCTCCACTATGCCATTGGAGCAAATGACAACAGGATAACCTGGAAGGTGAAGTAACCACCTTACACTTCATTTTGTAGCAGCTGAAGCAGGTGAACTGCCAGGGCTGACTCTCTGAATCACTAGGGTGATTGCTGCTAACGAAAAGCAGATTCACTGATACTTTCCTCAATGGTGCTACATGACTTCCTGGAGCTGGGATGCCACTGATTGTGTGAGTTATTAAGCTATACATCAGAGATGTGTATAAAACACCATTATATAGACGCTATAATAAAAATGCAAATCCTATTATTTTATTAATTATTATTATTTTTTTTTAATGAGGAATTTTGCAAGCATAAGCAGGATTCTGTGTATTTATCTGATTCATAATTTTCCAATCTTTTCTGTTGCTCTCTGTTCTTATTTTTTCTTGTGTGTCGTTCCTGGTAGTGATAGTATTTTTCTTTGTCAAGTTTTAATTTCATATAGAATGATAAAAAATTGAAAGAAGAACTCAATTGCTTAAGAATGCTAGGCAAAACCACATCAAAACCAGTGCTGTGTCATTTTTCAATAATAATAATTTCAAAAATATTTTCTCACTATAACTGACCTCACAATTTATCCTCTTGGGAGCTAGATAATACAACTACACCCTTTGAGATGATAATTATTGTTGAAGTAATGTTGGACAGATGTTTATCAGAGAAAATTTATGTTAAACATTTGATATTATTGGCCTTTCCTGGACGGAATTTAGATTTCAACGTATTATCCACAGTCTATATTTCTGTCAACAATAATAAATTTGGACAATAATAAAACTTTGGACAAATTTCTGCAGAAGTTATAGTAAGTAACAGTACTTCCCTTAAGAAACCCTAAACATCTGAATGTGATAACTGAATATTTGTGCAGTTGAATATCGATAGACCAATTCCTGAATGTTTCTTTGAAATTGCATTTGTTTCCTCTTGGGATAGATGAAAAAGGTCAAGAGGCATAAGTCAAAGAGGGAATAACAATTAAGGAAGATAATCCTATATGTCATCAAATAACCTTTCCTATTCTTATGTGACTTCTTTAAATGAACATGGTCAGATGTAGACATAAATATGCCCATGCTTTTTAGTACATCTAACAATAATTTATAACAAAGCTTGTAACAACAGAGATATCTGTGAACTTGATCATTACTAAATATTGCATTGTCTGCCATTCAAAAACCCTGTAATCATTTTTGTTTATACAAGACTCTACTTCAGATATATTATAGATTAGATATAGGGGGGAAGAATGAGGCAAAGGATGAATGTTTACAGCCTTAAGTATGCTTATTAAGTAGGGAAGCTTCAGGATTCTGAAGCATCTCTTGGCAAACATCTATAGCAATACTTCTCTCAAAATCTTAGGAACATGATATTCTAAAGAGAA
Source organism: Chrysolophus pictus (assembly GCA_037305975.1). Taxonomy (NCBI): domain Eukaryota; kingdom Metazoa; phylum Chordata; class Aves; order Galliformes; family Phasianidae; genus Chrysolophus; species Chrysolophus pictus. The sequence goes on from CM074576.1 coordinate 98,413,687, forward strand.
CAATTCTGTGTAGTATCAGTGCCACACAGCTATACGTTTGTCAATTGTGACTTTTTTTTTTTTTTGTCTTTCAAAGAAAATGTTTCCATTATGATTTTTCCTTTAATGTTCATAATATAATTATCTCCATGAATTTCATTTTTTGATATTTTGCACAGACTAGGAGTGTAAATAGAAAATTAGACTGTTAAATGAAAAAGGATTGTGAAGGTAACTCCTAAGATATTTTTATATTCCTAATTTTACATTTATACTTGTATTATATAGAGAAATTGAATATTTATGAGACATTTAAGAAATCTTGTATAGTCAGATGTTTCACATTAAACATGTCGCCATCTGATGGAAAGTAAGCACTTTGTCCCAATTCACATTATCCTGCCATCATCATTTTGTATTTGATGGTCCTTTAAAAAATCACTTGGGTAAACACTAAAATCAGCTAATGAACAGTGCGCTTTGGAATGCCAAAGTTACTTTTCAGCAGGTATCTGTGTTAGATAATTCAGTTTTGTACTATATGAAGTCTCCAAAAGGAATTGTGAAACGGTGGAATTATTTTCATACTTTGTTCTTTAAAAGCATGTTTATTTTTGATGGTTGGCTTTTTTTTTTTTTTCAAGAGTGAAACTTTGTATGCTTATTTTTCTTGGCTCTGGATGAATAAAAAATGTGAAGAAACAGAGGGAAGAGAGATGTATATGAAAACTCAGAATTCAGAAAAATAGAAATGACATTTGAGCAAAAGTTACACTTCACTTATGTAAAAGTTACAAAAGTGTGTCCGTGATTCTCAGATGTTACATATCACCAAAAATTTGATTTTTGAATTTTCTGCTATAGTAAGCATGAGCACTGAACTCTTAAATGACATGGAATAACATCTCACAATATCACCATTCAATTAAATCAGAAATTTTTACACTCTTGTTCTCATGCAACTGAAATGTGAGGAGAAAATATTAGCCTGATTTTTGTGCAAGTAAGCAAAACCAAGATGAAATACTAAGAATCAAGTTTTTGCAAGCTGAATAGCCTAAATAAGACAGATGAATACTGTATGTTGAGTTACCGCTGCAAAATGTACAGCAAAGCTGAAGTACATTGTCATTTGGTCAGACAGCACTAGGTCAACCTCAAACATGAATGTTAAAGTAATATTAACCATAGTTCAGTAATGTATACTATCATCTATATGAACATTCTGCTTATGTTTAAATGCCTAGCTAAATACAGTAATTATATCTTTCTCAACTTAGAGTTAAATTGTCCTTACTACCTTTACCTAGCTATAAGAATTGATATAAATGTTGCCTTGTTAGGTGATGACAACAAATATTTTGCATGCCTCTCCCAGTTTCTATACCATTAAATACCTCTCAAGGTCAACAAGAATTACAAAGAAATGTCCTTTCAAATGATAAAATAAAAACACCTGTAAAATTCCTATTATAGCATGTTTTGCTTTATTAACTATTCTAGACTTGTATCATTTTTCCAAAACTAGTAAGTCATTGCTGTCATTGAATACAATATCAGATCTTTTTAGGAGGACTTGTTTGACAGTGGACAGAAAACAGCAGTAGTCACAGAAATTAAATTGGTAGAAGGTTGGTAACAGGAATGTGTGCCAAAGTGGCCTGAATGAGTAAAAGACATGCTCTGGCAGTCCTGGGGATTATCTCTTCACTGCTGTGTGACCTCCCACATGTATCATAGAGCTCTACAGTAACACAGCTGTCTAGATCATAATTCATATAGATAGATAGACTTCTTTGAGATTTCATAGGAGAACACAGAAAACAGCTAAGGAAGAGGTGCTTATCACACTTGTAATGAGCAAAGATTTATAACCCCACATAAAAGAAAAATGTTGGTTTGTGATATTCCAAGAGCGGAAGAGCAGAGGGCACTGGTATGACATACTGTATACAATGTGAGCATGATGGATGCATACATAGTATACTCACTTAATTGCTATACCATAGATATGTCTTGGAATGTTACACTTTTTAAATGGAAATCATAGTGAGAAACTAAAAGTGATAATGGAAAGCTCTTTGTTAGAACTTTAAAGTTTATTTTGATTTGTTCCAGAGGGATAAAAGTCTTAATTACTCTGTGCTTAAGTTGATTTCTCTACCTTTACTCTTTCCTTTTAAATGAGTTAAAATACTAGCTTTCGCTAGACTCAAAATAACTTAATTCCCAAGTAAAAGTTCACAGAAATGAAAACCTGACCCAAGTGAAGTTGATCAGATTTTTTCCCAAAAATTTCATTAGGGTTACATTTTCAGCTAGTGTTTTAGTACCTTAAACCTAATACAGGGTACTATGATATGTGTGTATTGCTGAATAAGAAGACAAGAAACATATCTCTGGTCTCAGTGCTGAGCATACTGCCTGCTTCACTGTCTAACTCTACGCCACTATTAAAATGCTTTCCCCCCAGAGAAGATTTAATTTGGAAAGAAAGACCTGAGTGACCCAAACAGCGCTAGTGAGTAATGTAACCAGTGTGGACGATTAGGCACTTAGACCTCTGCTTCACCCACCACCCCTCTTTTATTTAGCAGAATTTTACCAGCTGTGCTCTATTTTGCATTTATGCCAACTTGTACAGTTCAGTTTAACGTTACAATATTTCTGCACAATCCTTCTTTTAACTACATAATCCTTCTTTTAACTACATAATGACTCAATTTTCTATAGAAGTTAGATGCCTGTTTAGGTGACACATATCAGGAGATGTTATAGAGAATAACCTTGAAATAACCTTGCACTGAAGCAAAATGTAATGCTATAGGCTTGCTATAAGCTTTTCCTTAAAGAAAAATTAAATACTTTTCTTAGGTATTTTGGTAACTGTAAACAGGCCTGAAGGTGAGTGTAAAATACGAGGTCAATTTCAGGTTTCTTTTGCTTTGTGATAGTTGCTGTGTGGTTTTAGTTTAGTTTACTTTTAATGTACTATTTAATATTGGCCAGACAGTGAAGTTCCTTTTGATTCTTTCATGATTTTAAATCCTGAGTGAATATTAAAGCTTGAGTACGTTTACTCAGCTTTGCAATCTGATTCTCCACAACCCCAGGCAAAGCCTGAGCACATTCTATTGGTGACAGAGCTCTTTGCTGCCTTTCAGATAGATCTTCACCATGTGGAGTTAAGCATAAAATATAAAGTCCTCCAAGCAATGCTCTGATGGTACTTTTGTCTTTCCACTTGCTATACCAAGACGTGCTGCTAACCACATACTTAGAGCTATATTCCCTTCAAGAGTAAAGCAACTTAAATCTTTGACAACATATACCACTTTAGAAAATGTAATTGTAAGATACATGTCCTATACTTCTGCAGATATGCTTATTTTTTCCTTCTTTCCAAGTGAGTTTAGGCTTTACTGACGCTTATGTCTAGTGAGATGTGAGCTGTATGTAGGTCCTCCTTTGTGAAAGGAGGGGAAAGAATTTGTGAGCTTGGAAGGAGTTGAGAAGCCATTGCACCAGTGAGGTGGCCTTTTATCCAGGTAAGCCACCTGTGCAGAGGAAGTTCTTTGAACTGACTCCTTTTAATAATAAATTAAAGAAAATAATTATCATTCAGTCCATTAGCTTTTGGCATTCCTTTCTGCTAACAACAGCTATTGTTTTTAAACAGTTCCTTTTTTTTGTATAAGTCTTGTTTGATATAAGTTTCTCCCCCTCAAACCACTCTATTCTGTTTCTGCTTTAGAAAAACAATAGATCTCTTTTCTTTGACATAACTAATCAAATTCTGAGGGGAAAAAATGGAGACAGCTAACACATATTCATTACTATGAGTGTTGTGCAGTCTACATTTTTTTTCCTCGCAAGATTGATTAATTAAATATTTATGAAAGAGAAACACCTGGCACGCTTCCATAAACAAATAGGTCTCCTGTGGGTTTGCAACAGCTGAGGAGAGTTTGGAGGGACCATAGGGATCTCAGACTAAAGACTTCCTCACAGCTTGAGTTCTTACACATTACTGTCTCATAAATATGCACCAACACACAAATAATTTCTATTTTGAAGATACAAAATGAAATAACAACAGATGAAATCCAAAATACAGCCATAGAGAAAGGTAAAGATTAAGCAAAATAGTAGAGCTATGTGCAGGGAAAAATATTTCTTTTTATATGTCTGTATGAAAGCTCAACTGCTAAGGAGCCCCAAGAAACTGAGGCCCTTTTTTAAGGCATTAGTCTGGGACTGCTATTTAAATACTGGAAGCCTCAGATTGAAGAGATCTGTTGAAATTTAAGGGCAAGGGTTAAGAAATTATGCAAGACACCTAGAAGTGGGAAATTCATTCTGTTCACTATTTCAGCTGCTCTTCCAGATGGATCTGCTTTTTAGATACTTGTCTGGCTCTTCATCTTCAGTGGAATGTTTTCACTGGTATGTCACTTCTTTTAAAATAATAGTGCCACTGTCTTCAACTACAATTTAGCTGGCATGATTGCTTTTATCGACCACTGCTTTGCTATGGCGAGTAAGATTGTTTCAATTCTTGGGAGTGGAAGTAATGTAGCTGTTAGTGTCAAATTCTTGTGTAATATCTTTTACATGTGCTTATGTGCCATGTGCTGTCTGTATGTTGTATTATAATTCATCATACTGTGGCAATCTTAGAAACCTGCTATATGTGCTTAGCGTTGAAACTTAAAGGTTCAGACTGTGTGGGGAAATAATAAAGATTTATTAAATGTATTATCTTTCTGAGGCCAAAATCTAGAATGAATTGTTCTGGTAAGAGTTTGTGATGTTGGTCAAATACTAATTTACTTCTCAAGTTCAGGCACAGCAAAATTTTTGTGTTATCAAGCTCTTAGATGCAGGTTTTCTTAAAACATTCTTGAATTTCATTTTATTCTTTGTCAAAGCTGGATGAATATTAGGGAAAATCTTTTATTGTTTTTTATCAAGTTGAAGGAGGAGGGGTGTTGGTCAAGAGACTGTTTTCTTATCATACGTTGTTTGAATGAGCACTTCTGAGCTGTGAATTGCCTTCAGTAATAAAGTTGAGAGCATCATAAACATGTCAGTCTGTACGGAAAAAGCTAAAGTGAAGGTTCTTTGAAGTTCTGCAAATCAGTCAGTATGACTGGTTTATTGTGATAGTAGTCTAGTACTGTTTATGGAAACATGGTATGGAGACAAATCAGCACTGTATTTTATATTTAAGATTAGGTGGTACTTTGTCTTCAAGGTAACTTCACTAAAGTGATGTGATAGCTAATCTCATGAAATTTGGTGAAAAGTCTAATGAAATCAATGGGAACTTTTTCATGATCTGCAGTGTATGAGACATGAAGTTTTTATATGTTTCTACATATACTTAGCAAAACATATTTTACTGGATGTGATTTAGGAGAAAGTTTACAGAATGCTGAATCAGCTTTTACTTGCCAGCTCTTTTTGCTGTGTTAACCAGTTGTTTTGTTTTTTTTTTTTTCTTTAATTATTTTCACATGATTTTTCCCTATAAGTAATTAACATTAATATACAATATATCTTGATATAGTTTGAATTTTGATAGAAATAGTTATTTCATCCAGAGCTGTCGTCTTTGTACCTTCAGCTTGCTTTGGCTTTTCCTAGGTGTCTGAAAGAACAGAATAATACATTCCAGGTTCAACCTGTATCTTTAATGAAGGTACTGAGTATAGATTACCTAAAAAGCTAAAATCAGTCTTTGAAATTAATACTGCACGTAAAAGGATTGGAGAATTCAATCTCTTCCCATCAGAAATAGATCGTAATTGTATATGGTGAAGATCTTAAATGTCCTGACTGGAAAGAATATTAATACTGAGTGGTAGCAAATAGATCTTGATTTAATAAAATATCTTTATTTCCTGCTAACAGAAAATGATCACAGGATTGTTTAAAAAGGATGAGCCATTGAAATCACCTTGTTAGATATAAATACTTAATAGCATCCATTATAATGAGATAAAAAGTGATGGCTGTAGGGTCAAGTGTGAGAAGGAGAGAGTTCAAAGACAGTGTGGACCCTTCAAAATAATATAACCTCGCTTTAAAAGGGAGTGGAAATGCATTGCTTGATGAGAAGAAAAGCCTCCGTGTAAGCTTGATAAATATTCAGGGTTTGTGTGTAATGAGAAATGGAATCTGATGAATGGAATGTCATGGTAAAATCATTTTAATCAATAATGGAATGTGACATTATCCAGACCATAGTAATATGTCTTCTCCTTTTTATTCTTTTCCTGTAGTAAGCTTTATTTCCATTTTCTTTCTTTCTTTTTTTTAATAGCTTTTCTTTTTTGTTAACTTAAGATTGGTTATGCTAATGTAATGTTGTTATACTTCTTGTAACCTTTCTTACACAGCTAAAATATTGAATATGTATTGCTACAGTTCTTGACATAATCTTAGGAAAATGTGAGTATATGAAGATGCTGAATTTTTATATATTCAAAATATAATTGGCCATCTTCTCCCCAAGATGTAATGCTTTTAAATGTAGAATTGTGACTGGATTACGGTAAATATCAGATGTATAGGGAGTACTTGTTCAGATATGTAAGTATGTAATAATGACCTCAGTGTAAATAACTGTGAATAAATTATGTAGTAATACACGCTAGTTGTCATTTAGTCTGTTGTAATGTTTACTTTAGCATAATAAAATTAGGTTTATTTTTAGTTATTGAGATATTCTGTTATGGCAGTAAAAATGATGATTTTATAATGTCTTCTGATGATAATGCTTTATCATCCTTAAGGATTCTTTTATCTGAAAAGACTAAAGTTAATTTTGAAAATTGAGCAGATAGTCTGTCAGTTCATCTTCATCATTTTATGGAGTCAGTAATGGAGTGATGTCACAGTAGTGCAAAGTTTCTTTTTGGCAATACCAGCATGAAGTTCTCTTGATTCCTACTATGGACCCTCTCTGCAAGCCTCTGTGGATACCCTGGTCAAGGTTCTGGAGTATTCAGAACATTAATCTGCATTCCTTTTCAATCATTTGTAGTCTTGGTGATGATCAGAAGCAGCTGACTAGAAAGCACTGTGGGGTGAATGAGCCTTGTATATTTTCTTATTAGTGAAAACTTATTTGAGACATTGAAATCTATCAAGGACTTTAAAACTGTTGCTGTAAGTCACAGCTGAAACCAAACAGAGAGAAGTTAGAATACTGTTTCTAAAGCAGGATAGGGAAACCTTAATACTCTATTACCACGGGTGGATTTTGGTTGTTTTGTTATTCTTGTTTATTTTTTCGGAACTTAATAACAGGTTACTGACTTTCATTCAGTATGCATAAGAAGATTCAGTAAATAGCAATCTTGGTTCATAGTATTTTACCAAATCAAAACAGATGATTAAGAAGATCTTTCATTTGCCCATCTTTGGTTTTTTTTTTTTGTTTTTTGTTTTTTGTTTTTTTTTTTGATTGTTAGTAGCTTATTATTTGGCAATGTTTGAATTGATCTTTTAACTTTGCTATAGCAACAACATGGGCTGAATATAGTCCATATATTAAAACCAAGTGTTTATATTTGTTTGGATCAATTTGGCTTAATGTCATTCATATCATTAACATTTTGCAGAAATAATATTGATGAAAATTATTGATCCCTGTTGCAGAAACCATTGTATCTGCTGTGCTGAAGGCTTAGAATTGTTTGATCATACATTAGCCACAACGATTGCTTGATATAGTCTATAGTCTCAAGGCAGCCAAACCCTAGTAATTGTTGGTTGAGGTATTAGGGATATGAGAAGCAGAACTAGAAATAGACTTCAAAAGACTAGTCTTTGGTAAGAGAACCGTCAGCCTCCTTAGGCAACTCTGGGCCTCTTTTCTAAACCATTTTTTCTGTGGAAGACTACATAAGATAATGGTAGCTCGTCCCTGTATTCATGGGTATATTGTTAGCTAAGTTTTTTTTTACCTTTGTATGAGCCCTTCCTCAATGAGTTTTTGGAAACAGCAGCACAAAAGGCATGATTTGCTCTTCCTTGTTTCTCTCCTTTCCTGCTTAAATTAATATTCTCCCCTGCAAAGCCGGGATATAGGAGCAGCAATGGTATTTCAGTACGAGAGAGGGAGGCAGAGAGAGGTGAAAAAGATTACACCTTCTCGCCCTGTCTGGCACAGTCTGGCCTGAGGCATGTTGGAGAAAAGGAAAGCCTTTCTTCTGGCTGCCTCCCCACATGCCATTTGGACTTCTGATGGCAGATCTGAAGGAAGGGTGTCTGGCCTCTTTCACAACGACAACCTCATTGTGGTTCCTTTTAATTAGTTCTTTCTATTCCTATCTGATAAAACAGTCCTGGTGTACTTGTTGCTTGTGTGCTGGCACTTGGACAGCTGCACTTGCAAGTGTACCTTTTTTTTTTTTTTTTTTAATGTCTCCCAAGAACATAAGTTTATGTAAGCATAAGAAAAGGGAAATCCCACATTTAGAAATTCATGGTGCCCCAACAGGATACAGTAATATTTTTAGGTGGCTAATGAGAGATTGCAATGTCCATGCCGTGATAAAATAGAGTATTTTTCATGCCTCGAGGGTCATATACAGTCCACTAAAAATTTACTTTCTATTTTCTGACCTTGGACAAATAACTTCAGGATACCTGGATAAGTTCAGGAAACGTATTCTCTCAATAGAAGATGTCATGAAATTATTAAAAACTACATATTAAGAGCCATGTTTCTTGAAGATTGCTACCACAAAACAGGTAGAGCAAAAATACATTAATATAGGCATCCTTGTGATATTTTGCAGCCGGGATGTATAAAAATCAGTGAGCCTTGCTGAAGGTTTCTGAACTCAGAAACTCAGTTACAGATGATCCTTATGTCAAATAAAGTACATATTGTCATTCAATAGTAATGCCTATTGTTCATTGCTGGTATTAATTTTTTTATTTTAGTTAGTCGGGAAGAAATGAAATGAAGTTTCACTGTGAAGAAACAGATATGATCTCTTCAAGTTCTGTTTCCCTTATATGAAAGGTCATGTGTGATCTAGTAGAACAACAAAAATTTTTCTAACTTTAAAATGTAATTTGTTAATTTTTTCCTCATTTTATTCATGGATTTCCTGTTTCTGATATGGCAGTTCTTAAGGAGAACTGCAAATATAGGTTGAGGCTTAAGTTTATAGGCAGTCTACAGAAAACCTTGCCAGTATTTGAGAAAGCTGGTTGTACACATTAATGATTGCTTTTTTTCCCTTAATTTGAGGGTTAAATATATATGTATATATGGATGGATGACCACAGACAGGAAAAAAATAAGTTTGTCTCCCTTTTTATCACATATAGTATACTTTTCTTATGTATTTTAATGTCAGTGCATTAGACTTGTGTTCTGGTAGTATCTTGTTTAGGGAGTCTGTGATTGATAGTAAGCTATTTGCTGCCTAAGCTTACAGAATCACTTATTTGAAAACGTTGCTTGTTTTATTCAAGGTGCAGCAACCTTTTATTCAGTTTCCTATTGTAACCAAGAATCTTTTTAGCACTACAAAAAATGTTTTAACTGGAAGGATATACTGTAATTGTATTATATTTTGAAGTAAACGCAATGTGAGTTGGGATAGTATTGATACTTCTAATTGAAGTTAATAGCAGTTTTTTTTTTTTTTTTGTATACAATAATAAAATAAAATAATAAATATATATATATATATATATTTAATAAAATAACAAAACTACATTTACCAAGCAATGTGAATTGAATTCTAATGGATGTTTAACTCCTGGCATGCTAGTTTCAATGAGTGTGAAATAATTCTTTATGAAGGACATAATAGTTGGTTTGTACAGGAGCTGAAAACTCCATTCAAATTCATTACGCAACTTATCTGCTATCAAAAGGCTATGACTTCTTAGAGGTTCTTACGGTGTACAATAATTGCTAACCAGATCTATTAGAAACATTTCTGAGGTGAGTAATAACTCTAACCCTTAATCCCTGTATGAATTCAATTAATCTTAAAATACCGTCTGCATGTGTGTACTTTTTGATGAAGTTATCAAAAATGGCATTTAGATTTTGAAGCTGAAAATGAGCCAGAGCGTGACTTCATGAATTTTTTAGTACACCATGGACAAAGCTTTTATCTGAATTTGATACACATATTTGAGTGTATGGGAATATATTATATGTAACACTTTGCTTCTAAGAGTAGTTATTGTAAAGAAAATCAGAATTGATGTCAAGGAAGCTAACGGGTCACAGAGCTCAAGAATATTCTGATTGGTACTCCCAGTAGCTGATATCCATTCAAGGAAGATGGTCTGCATTACTCCCTGAAAGAGCCTCTCATTTTTCCTGTTGACTGCAGTTATTTCTTACAAATCTCTCTCTGTACTTGATACACCCTTTAAAGAACAGCACAGAGGTAGAAGTGCTTCGTTTGATTTTTCCTTTCTTGAAGTAGATGTTGAGGTAGAGAATTAGTTAACTTGAGTGGTGGAAAAGATCACAGTTCTGAGGATAAGTAAAAGTTGTGTGATTATCTGGAAAAAAAAAAATACAAATTTTTTTTTGGTCAGTTGTGTTAAGGTAGATGTTTTATCTTATTTCCTTGAAACACAAAAATTATATAGGGAGTGCTGTGACAACACCATCTGAATTGTGCTATTGGAAGAAAAACTTACAGCTGGCTTCACAAATCTGTGACAGAGCAGCCCCTTGCTTAAAAGTGACCAGCTGTTAATCAAACCATCTCAGTGACAATGTAATAATGAGAGCCCACTTTAGTTTCTTTCATTTTCTAATATGTTCATGTTGAGATTAAAATATTGAAGATGGGCCAACAAGTGTCAATGTCTGTGCTACTAAAAGCAGCGCTAAAGCATGTTGGATATTTGGTAACATGTTATTGCTGTCTATTATCTGCTCTTGGCTGGATGAGTGATTTGTTCTTGGCTTCAGAATAAATAATGTGGAGGATCTGAAGAGGCCATCTCACAGTTCTTGAATCTAACTTGAAACTGTGATGAACACAGATATTTCTATTTGTTGTTCTTTTTTAAGTAACAAAAATAGGGCAGTAGTGTTATTTAGTGCCAGTTTTTGTTGGAAGTGGAATGATTTGTTTGGGGGATAAAGATTTTTTTCTACCAACTTTTTCATCATGACTTCTGGGGGAAAATAAAAACAGAAAAATCAAAAAGGGTCAGTGTGTTGAGAGGAAGCAGTGTGGAAAAGAGAATTTAGTTTAGGTATTTTTCAGGTTGAGTATTACCATATATTTCAAAATGCAAAATAACACCTTCTTTCAAAGTCCTTTATTATTATAAAAAGGAGCACTATAAGAGAAATTCAATATTTGACTACAGTAAGTTGGTTCCTGGCACAGTTCTATATGATTCTTGTTTTATCTCTTGCACTAAGAATGTTACAAGATATTTTCTAGTTTATATTATTATTGTATTGTATTGCTTAATGTATCTCATATAACTAATTTTAACTTTCAAGCAAGACTTACTATTTTGTTCCTCAACCAACGAATTGATGACATGAAATGCAGGTGCACTAACAGCTGCCTTTGAGGCTGTTTTTTGATTAAGTGGTGGAATTAGCAGACAAAACAGGCTGATTAAAGAATCTGCATCTGATTTTATATAATACACAAACTAACCAAGTCTAACCTATCCTTAGATATTTGTTTACAGATGAATAAGTAAATTAATATATACTGGCCTGTGGAGACAACATCTTTTCTTTTTCTACTCAAAATACCTCTTCCATTTTTATGGGAGTTTTAAGGTACAGAATGATAGAATCACTGAGGTTGGAAAAGACCTCTAAGATCATCTACTCCAGCCATCCACCTACCATTAATATTGCTTATTAAACCGTGTCCCTAAGTACCACATATACACTCCTCTTGAACACCTCCAGGGAAGGTGACTCCACCTGGACAGCCCATCACAGTGACTGGCCACTCTTTCAGAGAATTTGCTCCTAGGAAGGGCTATTTGCAATAATGAGTAGCAAAATAGTTTATCCAATAACTTCCAGATACATATCTGGTATTAAGCATTTTTTAAACATGTATACACCCTTTAAGTTATGAATGTGTATCTTTCTGACAGACAAAATATTATCCTCATTTAATATCTTAATGACACTTCAAATTACTCTGCCATGGTTTGAAAAGATGTCCATCTTAGCTACGAGTCTATGTATCTCACATATATTATAGCTATTTACCAAGATCAGCAAGTCAGTGCCTGTTAGGAGTTACAATAACATTATTTGGTTATATTTTACCAAAGTCAATCTATTATGTCTAGCAATAACATTGTAGGCAATTCCAGCCCCAGGAGTTCATTTTGGATATTAGTTAGCAGCAAGATTCTCTTTACAGAACTGAACAGCCAAATAAAGGAAGATTTATACAATATAATTTATATAGGGTGTAGCACAAACAAAAGCATGGTGTCTGTTTTTGAAGTCAGATTTAATTCTGTTTCTTCTATATATGTAATACACATAATTTGTATAATAAATGTTGAAAAATAAGCCTATATAAAAGCTTATTTGCCGGGGTTTTTTTTGTTTTTTGTTTTTTTTTCTAAACAAAATCCCAAGTTCATGAGAACTTAAAGAGAACTTTGAGTGAGAGAGAAGGTGAATATGGTCCAGAAACAGCCTACTTGCCTACTTTGCCACATACTGCAGTAAAAGTAGTACTGGATGATAGTCTTTATTAATAGGAAAAATAAAGAGGTATAATTCAACACAACTCTGAGAATATTTTAACTGTCTTCAGGCAGTATTTCTTCTTTTCCCACATTTTGAGAATTTAATACCCTGAGACCTTTTACACATTTTCCAAATGAACCGTACCTGTGTTGTGCTTACTCTGCAAAATGCTTGTGAAACTGGATTCATTAAACTTGTGTGAACTTGTATACATGTGGAGTTGTGAAATGAAACTTCACTTTCTAAATGAGATGACCACATTCTAAAGTAATTTGGTGCTAGAAATTTGAATAGTCAGAAGTTGACATGGTATATGTGGGAAGAAAATTAAATATTCAAAAATAATATAACATCATCATCTTCTGTTTCGATTGTGCTTGAATCAAAGTGAGCAGGAAATAATATATGTAAGGATGTTTTCCTGAGCCTTCCTGTTCCCACCTACAAAAGCGATACTGGTGTTTTACTGCAACTTCTTGTTGCCTTACCTACGTTATTTGTTGTAACTAGATAGCTATGACACCTATAAATGTAGATTGTTGGTTCTTTGGAAATATATGATTTTTTGCCAATGTGGTTTTTAAACCTGATTTCTGTTTCAGGGAAAACTCAAAACTGGCTCGTTTTGCTTTAATCTCAGGAAACACTGCTGAAGTGGAAGTAAATTCTGCATTTTCTAAGAGCATATCTACACAAAATCAGGCTCTTGAGGGATTTATCTTTTATTTTCATTAAGATAGCAAGTAGATATGCACAGTAAATTATTCTCACTGTTTCTCCTGATGGTGGAACCTTTAAGCTCAGAATAATTCTTACCACAAATATTTTACAGATTGCTGTGGTTAACTTCATATTTTGACAAAAGAAAGTAGTCAGCAGCATTTCCATGGAGGAGCATTTCAGCTCCTCGTTTTTAGTTTTTGCTTTTTTTCTTTTTTCTTTTCTTTTTTTCCCTTTTCTCCTCACCCATTCCAGTTTCCAACCTCCTGCAAGAAATTGGGAGCTCTAGTCTTAATCTTTGTAATGTTTCCTTTCAGTTCTACGGATTTATTTGTAATGTGAATAACTGACTAAAACAAAACTCCCAAGACTTTGAGTGCATTTTTGTTTTAAATTGCTTGGTTTGTTGGGTTCCTTTGCATCTCTGTCATGGAAAAGAATGGAAACTTTGTTAAGCAAAGGTTTTGTTTTTTGCTTCACCCCTAACACCACATCATATTGCATTTGTAGAGTTCTTATCCTGAAATGATGACAATAGCAAGAATTACGTTCCCTGCCATCTGAGGTAATTGGTTGTACAATCTGTTGGTTGGTTTCCTCACTTACAATACAACTTTCAACATGGTAATGAAAATTCTTGTTTTTGTTTTACAAAACTTTTGAATGGAGCATTTTATACCCCCCCCCCCCCCCCCCCCCAAAAAATAAAAATAAAAAAATAAAAAAATCTGTTTATCAGGAATACTTTATTGTCTCTACTCACCGGTGATAACAGAGGGACTGACTAAAGTTTTAGGGGTTTTATCTGGAATCAAGGAATCAATGTTCTTTGTAGACAATAGCATAAGCATAGGTAGACAATAGAAGAAGATCTGTTAGTGTGTTTTAGTGACTCAAAAATTCATTATCTGTTTCTAGTACAGAAATAATGGGGAAATATCCTGTCTGGAAATTAGGACAAAATTTATCTGGTTCTCCATTGCAACTGCTCAATGACACTACCATTAAAGAACAGAGTTGTTGCAGGAATTGTTAGCATTTCAATCTTCTCTGAAGGTTAAAAATATAAAAATATTTGGGCTGAGACAAAGTCACATTCATGTTTATAATTAAAATAGAGAACCACTTTTAATAATATCCATCTGTAAAGTTGTTGTTATCTTTTGAGCCAAAACATTACAATAGTTGCACACTCAAGTAATAATGTTATCAGGAGATGGGAGGAGTTCCTGCTTGGAAGGAAGTGCTTGGAGGAACTAATCCAATGCCAACGCATCTGTTAAAATGTTGTTAAGTTTAGGACAACTCTCAGCAGACAGCAAAGAAAATCATTTCAGGAAGTGGTTGGGTTTTTATTTATTTGTTCGATGAGTTAGTTTCTTGAATTAGGAAAGGACTTCCTTAAAAATAGCAGTCTGGGCCTCTATCTGCTGTGTAAATACTACCAAGTAAGAAAAAAAAGGAGTGTAGTTTGCAAACAGTAGTTATTTCATAGAGGACAAAATGCAGACATCTGTGTGTTATTTTGGAAACCGACCTGCTTTATTCATGTGTTCTTAGAGATTTCTGTGAAAGGTAGTCAAAAACTTAACTGTGGGTAATAAGGAGGACTGAGTTACACAGCACTTCAGTGCTGAACTGTGCAGATTCACACCAGATATGGCTGTCTTTCCAGGCTGCTGCAGATTGGTGAGCTCTTCAAAAGAAAGCCTTACTGCTCTGTTCACTTCAGTATGTATATTCATGAACTTGAATGTATGCACAATCATATGTTTTGGAAACTTTGGTGGATAATGTGGAAGTGGTTTTACCTGTTTTTACAGATGAAGAACTAGCCTATATCTACCTTTGCAGTGAGGTGATCAAATGTCTGCTTTGCCTTCACTGCGTGCTTTCATAGATGTTAGTGCAGGTCCATCTCAAATACACATGAGTTTAGACCCTGTCCAAAGATAATCCAAATAATTTATATCACAGCTGGGAGCAGATCCAAGATCTCTTAACTTTTATTCTGTTTTATTAATGTCTTGCAGATATCTGTCATGTCAAACTTTCCAGGAAGCCCAAGAGTTGGATTTAGTTTTTAATAGCAGCTATTACTCTGATTTCTTAGAATTAGCTTTAATCATTTTAGAAAAGCTGTATAGCAATCTGAAATGTCATCCTAATGCAATATTTTGATATAGCTTTTTCATGGCTTATATGTTAACTCTTAGTTGCAGGCTCAAGCAATAACAGTCCTGGAGAAACCAACAAGTGTGAGAGCATCACAAAAATGCTTGTGATCTTTCTCATACTGCTCATTTCAGCTTTTTGAGTGTTTTCAGTTTCTTGAGTGGTTTTACTTAACTTCTTATCTACTGAAATTTCCAGGTATAAATGATGAGAACTGTCAGCATGCTGGTTAGTACTATCTTTGAGTCCTGAGAAAAAAAGTATGCTTTCCTTAGTTTCCTATCAGAATTTAGTATCCTTCAAATCATGTATTAATGGTGAGATAGTGTAATGTAAAAGGGTTTAAGGGTGAAAATGTGACACTCTATATTGCTGTCTTTCCATCTACCTGAATCTGAACACTGCAGTTCTACTTTATTTCCAATTTGAAATTATTTTAAAAATGTAATCTTGAATGACCTTCTTACATAAGATAGCAATCATAAAATGGACCATATGAAAGGAAATGGACCTGGGGGTACTAATTGATGCTCGGCCAGCAGTGTGCCAAGATAGCCAATGGCAAGACAGGTAGCCAAGAAGGCCAATGGCATCCTTGTTTGTATCAGAAACAGTGTTGCCAGCAGGAACAGGGAAGTGATTGTCCCCCTGTACTCAGCACTGGTGGGGCCGCACCTCAAGCACTGCATCCAGTTTTGGGCCCCTCACTGCAAGAAAGACACTGAGGCCCTGGAGTGGGTTCAAAGAAGGGCGACAAAGCTGGAGAGGGGTCTGGAGCACAGGCCTTATGAGGAGTGGCTGAGGGAGCTGGGATTGTTCAGTCTGGAGAAGAGGAGGCTCAGGGGAGACCTTATTGCTCTCTATAACTGCCTGAAGGGAAGCTGTAGTGAACTGGGGGTCGGCCTCTTCTCTCGTGTAACTGGTGATAGGACTAGAGGGAATGGCTTCAAGCTGCACCAGAGGAGATTTAGGTTAGACATTAGGAAATACTACTTTTCTGAAAGAGTGGTCAGGCACTGGAATGGGCTGCCCAGGGAGGTAGTGGAGTCACCGACCCTGGAGGCATTCAAGGAACATTTTGAATTTTGTGTTGAGGGACATGGTTTAGTGAGAGCTATTGGTGATAGGTGGATGGTTGGACTGGATGATCTTGTAGGTCTTTTCCAACCTTGGTGTTTCTGTGACTCTGTGATGAGAATTTGTCATGAGAAAATAGTGAGGCAGACAGATAAAAATGCAAAAATAAGTTATGTGTGTTGCTCTGTGCAAGAATGAATGCATTTAATGGGCATCTTAAATTTTATTCTGACATGTATTTGGTCACTGAATATGTAGTGAATTAAAACTGTTATGTACAAGCCTGATGTACATCACAGCTGCAAGAAATTCCATCAGTGATAGACTTGTTGCTCCATGTAAACGTACAAAAAAGTGAAAGTGAAATGGATTGCAAAATGAATTCCCTTTTTATGAAAGTCCTGCATGTTGTCTATCTTAGTATAAAGAACACTAATTCTAGTAATCCACAACATTTTTAGCTTCCAGAAAAGATAATGGGTAAAGCCAAATGGAAATCTAAGCAATTTTTTTCTTTTTTTTTTTTTCTTTTTGAAAAGGTATTACCTGAAGATTTGTCACTTTCTCTCACAGTTTCAAGTCCAGTTGTTCAGTTAGAACTACTTGAGAAAGTACTCAAGTCCCAGTGTAAATCTGGCTACTTAAAATTGTGGAGTATTTTATTCCTCTTTCAAATAAGGCAGAATTTTAATATCTATACCATCAGCTTAAATGCATTTCTGGTATAAGCCATTTTGCACATTCTTCTTCCTTCTGCCTAAGCTGACCGAAATGACAATACCTTCACTTCTTCCAAAATCACCTTGTTATTCCTTCTCAGCTATACATGTTTCTGTCTCCTTAGGTACTTAAGGTAGATTAGATAGGATAAGAAGGCTTTGTTAGTGTTGCCTTAGAAAGGTGGAAGCATCTCAGAGTTCTTGAGTCAGCAGCTGACTGGATAGTGTGGAGAGCAGTAATCTCCTTGAGCAGTGAGCAGGAACGATCTTACTCTTCACCTCCATGGAGGCAAAAAGAACCTTAAATCAAGATCAGGGTGTTCTGGGTTTTACTCTCTGATCTCTGTGATGCTTTATTTTTATATATTCAAAACTTCCAAGATTGCCTAAATCTTCTTAATTCAGGTATAAAAAGTCTGTTCTGATGTGATAGCTTTTCAGTTACTTGATACTGTTCATGATGCAGTTCAAATTAAATTTGGATGATACATTGCAGTTTTATACTTAGTCATCTAATTCATTTCTTCTGTGAAGACTGGGCAGGAACCTCTTTTCTACTATGAAAACTGATTGATTTAACTTTTGGATCTCTTTACACCACAGGATTCTGCTGAAAATTAGTTCTCGCTTGTAATGTTTTCACTCCAGCTGTGTTCACCCTTGAAATTAGCTACTGTATATAAGTGTCTTGCATTGAAATACATACATTTCTTCTTTCAATTTAATGAAAAATTTCAGTCTTCTTGGTTTATCAATAGACCATCATGCAGGCTTCACAGTTCTGCTCACTGATAGGAACACCTACTGATACATTTTATTAACCTCCCACTTTGAATTCTTATTAAATAATTAAAATAGCAATATTACAAAAGGTTATAAAAATGTGTATTTTAAGCTGTTCTCTTGGTTCCTGCCGGTGCTGATTTCACTGTTATTTTCAGTGATTATTTGATGAGTAACAGTGTCCAAATCTGCTGTTACACACCATTTCTTAGGTTCTGAATGCTTTTGGAAACTAAATTGCTTTTAGTTTTGTTTATATTCTTTTAAAGACATAAATAATTCGGGAAAGCCTAGAAAGCATCTAATCAGCATTGTTTCTATGATTTTAGTTTTTACCTTGTTCTAACCACGTTTATTCTGCACGTGCAAACAACATGGTCATTCATAGCAGCAGATGGATCTGGGTTTAGATTCTGATAAATGGTACTGATTTATCTGAAATGTTTATTTATGTATGAGGGCTGCTTTGAAAATAATATCTTCAACTTTATTATGTTGTTCCAAAACAGCAGAGACAGATGTTGGTGGTATGGCAGTAGAGATTGAATGTTCCCACCAATATTCTATTACATTTTGTTGCTGTGTGAAAGATGGCAGCAGAGGGGCAGTCTGGAAAAATGGCGTCTGAAATGGAAATATGGATGAAGCAAAGGTGTGCCATTGAATTCCTTCGTGCAGGGAAAAAAAATGGCACCCACTGGCATTCACTTCCAATTGCTGAATTCTTTTGGACACCAAACAGTGGATGTGAGCACAGTGAGGTGGTGGCTGGCTTATATCAGCAGTGGCAACAGCAACAGTGGGTCACCTCCGGTGCAGATTTTTGGGTGTGGCATGCAGGCTCTTGTTCATTGCTGGCAAAAATTGTAGCTAATGGTGGTGGTGATGTTGAAAACTAGAGTTTTGTAGCTGAGAATTTTCTCTATCATATACTGTTATTGTGCTCTGTTATAGTTTCGGTGGAAATAAATAGGAGGCATTAATTTTCAGTGACCTACATTGTTTTTAATCTTGTATTGATGGTTAGTCTAAGAAAAGATACCATTTTGCTGATCTGCTTTGTGGAAGGCAAGAAGTGAACTTGCTGTTGGGGAAAATTTTCAGGTCTGAAGAAGGTCAAATTGAATAGTCATTGTAAATGTTTTGGATCTAGGATTCAATCTATTCTGGCTTATCCTATGAATTTGAAAAACAGAAAGATTTATCTTTTTTTGTTTACCATATGGTTAGGAATTAAGAAAAATATTTTGGGAAGTAACATGAAACAATTGCTGTACAACAGGATAAGCCTATATTCATATCAAATTAAAGAGAGTAATATTCATTTATTACTTGATCTTTAATGATTAGATATATGAAGATATGTACTTGTTAGAAATACAGAGATGCATTATTTTATTAATTGTTTGTGGGTGGGTTTTTTTGTTGTTTTCTTTTTTTTTTCTGCAAGAATCTAATTAGTTAGATTACGTATGAAAAATGTTTGACACAAGCATGACCTTCTTCTAAAAACTGATTTCTTTAAAATGTCTCAGATATGGTATTTCTCTTAAAGGCGAAGGAAGCAAGCTTCAAAATATTGTTGATAAAATGTCATAGAATAACTGGAATTAAACCAGTGTAAAGCACAAGAAGGTGTCTTATGGAATTAGAAAGCAATTACACGAATGTTAAGAAAATGCTACATACTAATGTACAAAAATTAGTCAATCTGTTTTGTAATCTTGAACTTTTCTTTGGCATAACCTTTTTCATCTTTGTGTAGAGTTTCAAAAGACTTGAATTTATAAAAAAAAAGAATCTTTAATCACTAAGCTTTTGTGTGGTGTCTGAAGGCCATGAATTTAGATAAATTGATATCTTGGATAGAATTTTGTTAAAACATCCTTTATCTCCTCTGTCTGCCTAGGCTTGTTTTTCTTTTGAAGCTGGTTATCATAGTTTAATCTTGCTTTCAGTTTGTTTTCAAAAGAAAAACAGTCTTCTAAAAATAATATGACGTAAAGGCCCTTTTTTTTTTTTTTAGGGGGGAAGGGAGAAGAAAAAAAAAACTCTAAAAAAATTACTTATCCACATAATTTCATCTATGCTCAAATTGTTTGAAGATACATGAAGAGAAAAGACATATTTTATAATGCTGCCTAAAATAAAATATTGTGCTTAGGTTTAGTTTGCTAACTTCTCACCTAGAACACATTTTTATATTTAGCTTATCTTGAAGCAGAAACATGGAATAAAAATGATAATACACTTAACTGTGGCAGCACAACCAGACACCACTGTAATATTTTATTATGATAACCTATGAATTGTTAACTTGTGATTGTATATAATAAAATGCAAACATAAATGATGACTTTGTCTGACTCCCCTGCTTTATAGGGTGAAGATTATTACAGGAAAAAAGAGCGGACTGGACTGATTGCAGGAGAAGTATTCTTTCCAGATGACCCGATGACCCATCAATTTAATTTATTTTGTTTAAATTATACGTATTGAGATTCCAGCCATGAAATTGATTGTAAAATGGCGCTCCTCTGAGCCTGGGGGAGTCTTTCTGAAGCATGGATACTGGAATATGCTGAGGTTTTTGTGTATTTGGAACCATAAATACCAGTGGAGCTCACAGCTGTCCTCGCTGCCAAGGAATTTCTGCATCTTATTCATACATCTCTGGTTATTTATTTATTTGTTTTTCTGGAGATTTCATCTTAGGAAGCATGGATCTCATATGATCCTTAAGGTGGAACAGGCCAAATCCAGTAAGCCTTTATTGATTTAGTGCTTATTGGGGAGGCAATATAGCGTCTGGTGTCATAAGGTGCTGTGATAGAAGCATGCAGTCTTTCTAAGTAATGAGCTGTAACAAACTCAAGCTCTTTCTAAGTCTCCTTTCATCTTCTCCTGTATTATAAAGCAATAGCTTAGTACAAAGAGGATTAAGTAAACATATTAGATTGACTGAGTCCATAGCCATTAGAGAACTGTATATTCCTGAGCCATTAGTGAGTGGAAGAACAGTAGATAATGGGTGTGAAGTATTTTGTGTTCTTTATCTTCTATACCCTTTTTACCTGATCTATGTTTGATCATCTCTTAGGATCAAAAGGGTTCTCCTCTTGTGAATACTGCTCTTGTGCTCTCACTAGGAAATCGGGAAGATTTCCTAGAACATATTTACTGCTGTCATCTGGTCTAGGAAGGAGTAGAGAAATTCACAAGTAAAATCATGGTCACTGGAAAGAAGTGCTGGAAGAGGAATTTGTGAGATCCTATGATTAGTTTTATTTTTCTTCTCTATACACTCTTATTTCATGTGTTTTGGGGATGGAAATACAATAGCTTATCAAATGTATATTACTTCTGTGACATTCCCCGCCTGAATTATCTAAGTCTATTTGAGTAGATAGAAATTGGGATCTTTTTTCCTATTCACTGTTGAAATATGTGACAATATATTGCTTCACGTTTCAGGAAAATATAAGCAAAAATCTTAGATAAAATCAAAATAAAAAATAAAAGGAGGAAAATTCATAGACCTTAAGATGATCAAAATTGTCATTCTCATTTTAAAGGTGAAATTGCAGATAATCTGGATTGACGAACAGGCAGTTTGATTTTAATGGTAGTATATATGTGTTGTGCAGTGTAGTTTAGCAGGAGGACTACTTATTTCCTAATCAGTCTTACAAGTAAATTTACTATCAATATCAGGGGTCTATCTAATTGTATACTATGACATTTATCCTTCATTTTAACCTCTCTGTGAGCTCCATTGTTTCACATTAAATTTGTCTGGTGAATCTGAGCCTCTGTGATGACTTTAAACAACAGTTGTTAAACCACTCTGTCTAACTTCTTGGCATACATTGAAGTCAGAAAAATGTATTTAACAAATTGACACTGTACAAATGCACAGACCATATGGCATCTTGTTGAAGTAACTAGATCTATTTTAGTATGCAAATAGTAACTTAATATTAAAAGCATCTTTTCTGATGTAACTCAACTTTGAGGTTGGGGGGAAATAAAATTGTTCCTTCTGCATAGTAGGCTCACTTTTGATCCCAAATAGGACTCGTAATTGGATGAAACTGTAGCTTTGTTCAGTTTGACCGATGCTGAGGAGAAGATTTAAAAGATTTAAAAGATCTGCTTTTCCTTTCCTTCCTCTTCTTTGAAAGAACTTCTTGTTTACTAGGAATTTATTTATAGACAGATTTTCTTCTTGGTTTGAACTGATATAAATTTTAAAAATAAAATATCAATTATATGAGGGGGTTGAGGGGAAAGAAGTGAATTTTAAAACCTAATTTTCGGGACAATTTGTAAGCGATAGTTGAAACAGTCACAGTAGATATCTTCATACATATGTTTAATCAACTAATTCTTATGCAACTTCTAAAATTCCTGGATAGCCTAAAGTAATGGAGAAAGAGAAAACTCAGTAGTTGGCTGGATAATACAGTTATTACCTCAGTTAAAAGTTGTTTTGTGTGAAATATATAAAAACTACTGTGTGGAATAATTTAATACTTACTTAAGTATTTCTGCACCATGTGACTGCAATTGCAGTAGTTTTTTCTTTCCAGTAGCACTCTTAAGGATAAAAGTCATGCTCAAAAGGGTACAGTTGTACTTTGTTCAACTTCAGCTTGATGCTTAAGTAGTTGCAAATATTTAGTCTAGAAAGTCAGAGTGAATTAGCATTATTTTCTCATTAGCCTATTCTTTTCTTTGATTTTACTAATTTTTCAAACATGAACAATTACCTACATAAAAAAAATCTGAGAATCTAATTAAAATGCACCAAGCTTTAAAAAGCATAATGTGAATGCTTTGTCTTCTGCAGAGATTCAGTTAGGGTTGAAAATTTGAAAAGCACAGAGTAAGTGTAAATACAAGCATAGTATTGGTGACTGCCCTACTCGCTAGATGAGATCAAATTCCAAGGCTTATAATAGCCAGGAGTTACTGGAAAAGGAGCACCAATTTTCGTATCTACTCATTGCAGAAATTTTTGTAATGAGCATTTGGTGATAAAGAATAACTTATCACTATGGGGTTTTTTCTTTTTTTTTTTTTAAGTTTGCTCAGCCCCCTTCTCCATCAACATTTTGACAGTCTTTTAGGGCCTTTTTTCAATGAGAAACCTTCACATATCACAACTTCCTATTATGCATGCAAGCCTGTGAGTCCTGACCATCTTATTCTAAGTTGCCTATTTACAGTCTAGATGAAAGACTGATTAGCTCTGATTAGCTAATGGATCTCTGATTAGAATGTCTAATTAAGAAAGTTAGTTATTTTATTCATGCAGTCAAATTAACTTCCTCCCACAAAACTGACATAAAACAGTTGTACATGCTGTGTAGGGACTTGATTCTGGAAGGTGAACAGTGTTTCCCAAGCAGTGAAATTTTAAAGTTCATTTCATTAGGTATAGCAAGTTATGCAAGCTTATACTATGTTAATGAAAAGTATTTGTGCAAATGTTTTCTTGAAAACACTAGTTTACTTTATAAAGCAAAGAATCTTATTATTGCCATTTTAATCATGAATTTATGTTGAGTACAGATTTAATCAAGCTGAAAAGATACGCAATTGGTTATTAACTGTCAAAGTAAGTTTAAATCAATATTTTTATTACAGAAACACAAACTTAGTGATGTTTCTGAAGTAATTGTTCAGTAACTCACAAATAATGATTTCGACCTGTCTTCTTACCTGTGGTGATTGTATGGTGATGACTTGAATTACACAGATTTCCATAGACTAATAGGTTTTTAGAGGTTTTAATTTGATTGCCGTAGAAGTCATACAGAACAAGATGGATTGAGTATGCTCTCACACTTGAAACAAATTAATCTAGCACAAAGTTTAATAAATCAGTTGGACAACCCTGCCCACAAACTGATGTGTCCAAAAACGTAGTCAGTAGTTCGTAAAGCTTGCTTTGTGTCTGCTAGGCCAAAATGGAATCTGTATCTAGCTATAGCAAATTTCTTCATTTGATGCTTAGTAGTGACACAAGTGGTGTGAAAAAGTTAAAAACAAGTATTTCCAGTTGTCAGTAATGGGATGTGCTTTCAACATAACTGTGGAAATCTATCCTCATCTTCACAGTGAGGATGGTAAATAATGGGATCTATAGAAGGAACAAGCAAATAACTACACTACTTTTCTTAAGAAACACACAGTTAATTTCACTTAAGAAATGAACCACACAAATTTAATGAGACCTTTAAGGATGTGGATTTATTATGCAAGCGTGGCAGTCAAACTATCTATTCATGAATACAGGAGTCCCTTAATACTCATAGGGGTGATGGGCCATAGTGACTCTGTGGAACTATTAAAAATCCTTCAGGACAGAAGCAACTTCACTTGAGAAACTTTACACCAACATTCCAAAAATTATCCAACATTCCTTCAACATCCTTACTGTTAGAGCAATTGCTTTTATTGCTAGTCTAAATGCAACATTCAGAAACTCTGTTCTTGGTTAATCTTTGGCATATTCATTATAGGACTTTGATTTCAATAAAAATACTGTCCAAAATAATGGGTGATGAGAGAATTAATCAGGACTTCTCTAATCCACTAAAAACTTTTCTTTGGGGTCTTGAAAAAGGAAAAAAAAAAAAAGAAGAGGAAGAAAAAGTACAGGACCATTAGGAGTCAAGCTCCATGAAAAGGACTTGGAGACTAAGGAAAGCTAAACCTGTTAACCGCGGCACAATGGATTTCCAATATCTAAAATTTCTCCTGGAAATGAGGAAAGAGAAATGAAAATTCATTTCACAACACTATCCACACTTTTTTCTATTATGTATCTACTATATATCACTCCTTAGAGACCCATCTACTCCTGCTTCATCTGTCTTTCTAGTAACCCTTGTGCAGAGAAATGTCATAGAAAGAAATAAAGGGGCAAAGTGGAACACCACTGATAGTGCTGCCCAACAGTAATTTAGTGGGCCATGACAACATTCTTAAAAGAAATATATGGATGCCTATTTTAACAGGGTATAAAGAGAAACAAATCATTTCTGTGTGAGCTAGTGGTGTGGGAAGCTTCCAGTTCTCCTTCGTTACCTATGTTATTAGAAAGCTGAGGAGGACTCATAATGATATCAAGCCTTGTTTTGGGTGTTAGTCAAATCATTTAACCTTGTCACCTCCCTTTAACCTTCTATCTCAACTCAAGAATGTTGACAAGGCTGAGGGAACATAAGCCACTTCATACTATTTGGTGGTGGAATGCGATACAGCAGCAAGAAAATAACTTTTGCTTCAACTCATTTCTTTTGTTTTAATTGGGTACATTACTGGCAACACACGAGAATTAAAAAACAAACTAATAAAAAAACAATACATGAAAAATATGCTAAGATTTTGAAACAAGGAAAGAAGGATTCAGTGTAGAAATAACTGCTATTGAAAAAATGGATGATATATAACAGTGTCACAAACAAAATGAGAACCAGTACATCACAACTTGTTCTTTTTTCCCTTATTTGATCAGTATACTTGTGCTAAAGTACTTTTATGAAGGAGCAGATGCCAGAAAAACAGAAGAAAATCTAAGAAAACATAATAGCAGGTTAAGAAAGGGAGAAACTACTTACCTTTGTTTAATTTTAAATTGTGTAATATTGACAGGTATAGCCTTTCACTGGACTGAGTATACCAGATATGAATGAGATAAGGTAGTTTTTGGCACTGTAAAATAACCATGAGACCTTTCCAAACAATATTGGGAAAAGGAGTTGAAAACAGAGTAATGGAGGACTTGTTTTAGCAGACAGTCAGTTTAGCGCTGCTGCAAATCTAACAGGTACTCTTTTCCCAAAGACAAACACAAAATTATCATTGACTCTGTACAGGAGCTGGAAATGCCTGCTCAAATAACTCCGCATGACACTCATCACAAACCAACTTTGATGTTCTTGTTGTAAAACTTCTCAAGGGCAGATAAGATTGTTCCACAAGTTGACCCTATCTTCTTTAAAAATGAATAAGTACACAGTTTTGTATCTGGAGAAACTGTATAATTCTGTTGGTGTTGAGTTCATATGAATTGCATGGTACAGTTTACTGTCAGTGAACTCTTACAGCTAGTGTTAGAAATAGGTAAAACTTTTTGTTTAGGGACTGTCCCTTAGAAGATCAATTAATTTTTAATTACATTTATATCCTTTTAGTAGTGATATCCTAGAAAGGGTGTTTAGAAGAACTGAACATGTAGAATTGATAATAAAAAGAAATAAATACTTAAAAAAAAAAAATGAATTTAGCTAATTTCTGCTTCCATTCTCCCACAGCTTTGTTCCTTCTGAATTCAAAGCATTTAAAATATTCAAGCCCACGTTGTTAATTTTTCAGTTTTGATCTCTTCAAGGTTCTGGTGTTACTTTTTTGCCTGTTGAAGGCACCATTTTCTCTGTTTCAATACACATACATTTTTCCGCAAAATTACCAAGACCTTCATATTAAATGCATTTTATTATGAGCATTATTACAGGTTAGGAAATGCAACCCTGGTAAAATTGTAGCTTTACTGCGATGTACACATAATACCTTCTTAGCAGCATTATGTCTCATGGAGTGGATATTCCCATACCAGTTTCAGTGAAGACATTGAGAATAACTCACCTCTAAAAGCTGCTATGAAAGCAGCTATAGAGGATAGCGTGAATATAAGAAAACTTCCCATTCAAAGACAAATGTGATTTTCCAGGAAGGTTTATTTACCTCAGCTATCTGCTTGTGTATAAATTAAGGGATGGAAGGGAGAAAGTATAATTTTTGTTGCTTTTTTAAAATCTATTTTAAATTTCTATGCTTTCTGTCACAAATAATCATGGCTATTTTATGACTATGTACCCTTAACAGGTGAATAAGAAGTGTTCAACTATTAATGTCGTTTTATTCTGATAAGCTTTCAATTAAATCAGTGATGATAAAGAGCAAGAGATCTTCCAATATCAGCAGTATCTCCTTTATACATATGTACATACATATAAGTATATATGTATATATAATTATCCTTCTTCATATCCAGTATTACACTTTGTCCTTTGCTGTCAAAATAACCTACCACTTCTCTTGCAGAAGAATTTTACAATGTGTTGAGCAAAACCAAAAGAGAAAATATGATACTCAGTGGGCAATAAATCCTGCTGAAAAAGCATATTTATTATATACTCCCATTGTAGAATGGAGTCTGGGAAAGATCTGCAAATATTGCTTTAAGTGTCATGTTACAAGCCAAAAAACAATCCACATCAGCTTTTTCCACTCTAACAGTATTAGAGGTGCAAAGAAAGTCAGTATTTAAATGCTAAATACCACCACAGGTTTCATATCTCTTTTTGTAATCATTTAACCACACAGGTAATGATCCATAAGAAAAAAATCTATCATTATATTTAGTTCTTCAGCTGGGTGCAATTAAACTATAAATTAATGAGTTTTCTTAGTGAGTGAGACTACAAAAAGTTTTTTTCTTTTTTTTTTTTTTTCCTTCAGCAAGAAGCAGAATATTTTTGCCTTCTTTTTTTGAAGATTCTTTGTACAATCATTGCCCTGAAAGTCTTTGATTTGAAAAGCAAACAAATGTTAAGACTTCTTTTGTCAGTGGAAGTATAGAAATATTTCTTCCCCTTTGAAATCGAGATACAAGTCTGTTCCCATCTAGTGATGATGCTAGCCATTTATCCTTGAGATTCATCAGCTTGTGTTGCGGTTCAAACCAGCAGGTGGCTAAGCTAGATCCCCCCACCTTCCTAGTGGGGTGGGGGAGAGAATCATGGGGAAAAAAGTAGAACTTAGGGATTGAGATAAAAAAATATTTACTAAGATAGAAAAAAGGAACTTAGTTATGAATATATACATATTCATACATTCATAAAATATATATGAATGTATATAGCAAGTGATGAACTAGCAATTGCTTACCTCTTAGTTAGCCCCTCTGTGAGCGGAAGAGAGAGAGTTGAACTCCCACCCCCTTCAAAACTCCATCTGCTTGACATCATATAGTATGGAATATCCCTTTGGCCGGTTTGTCAGCTGTCCTAATTCTGTTCCCATCCAGCTCCTTGGGCCCTTTACTGAGAATGGCCTTTGCTCTATACAACACTTCTTAGTAGCAACTATAAACATTAGTGTTATTATTGTTGTTTTTCTCCCAGAACTAAAAACATAGCATTGTACTATCCAGTCTGAAGAAAGCAATTCTGTCCCAGCTGAAACGAAGATAGTGCCAGTGCTAAGATAGGCTAAATTATGTCCAACCTGACTTGGAGAAAACCTACGATATGCTTATTTGAAATAGATTAAATTTTCAATTTTGAGTAATTAGAAATAGACAAGCATTAAGAGGCTAGGAAGTCACAAAATCATTTGAATTGGAAGGGACCTTTTTGAGATCACCTAGACCTCCTCCCCTGCAATGAATGGGGATATAAAATCATAGATAATGAGGCATACAGTCTTCCTGTTCCACCAGTTTAGAATGAAAATGTTACAGGGATTTTGTTTAACTTTAGTACTAGTTTTGAGTATGACTTTTCCTGAGACCAACATTTTACCTGCTTTATTGAATTCCTTTGTTTCTTCCCTAATTCCTTAGTTTCTTCCCTAAGAACCAAACCATTACTTTTTCTTCATCTCACCTTAGACATTCTCCAAAACTTATTAAAATCAATAGATCTTCTTATGCTCATTATTAGATGAATTCATTTTAAAGACAACTGAAAAAAAAAACATGGAATTCTTGCAACACTATGCCAGCCTTATGAATTTATGAAAGGACAGTAGACTTATTATGCATAACAGCTTGTATTCAGTAGAGATCTGTATTATGAGTTTAACTACAGTTTATTAGCACTGAGCAGTTACTACTCATCCTTGCCCCATCTTTGGGGATGACAAGCCATGTTTGGTATTATTATTCTTGCTTTCCATCTTGAGTTCTTTGAGTGTAATATTATCCCTTCTGGAATTATTTAATTGGATTTTATATGGTTGTGAAATTAGATTTCACAGTAGCAGTTGTGAGATATCTGTTTTAATCTTGTGGTTTTTTTCATTATTAAAATCTTTCTGGGCAAAACATGGAGTATTTAATAAATTTTAATACATGAAAACACCACAGATTTTACCACAATATATTACACACCCATATATAATTATTTGTGAAAGATCAAATATATTTTTCATGTATTAATTTTGCTTAGTTTCTGGAATATATTTGTCCACACATACAAAGAATTTTTTTCCATTTGTATAGAGTAGGAGTATATTGGTAGGTGTTCAGCAAGAAGTAAGAAAACATCCTTGGGAGTTAAGTGTTATCTCTAGGAGGACCCTAAAAGCTCCTGCCTCTCACTTTGTGCTCCTCCACTAACTCTCTTACATTTGTAACTCATCACATTCAGCTTCACAAACATACAAAGTATTGTACTTGATCCTGTTTGACTTCTCCTGAAATCAAGTGGAGTTACTCTTCTGTAGTTTTGTCTAGCAGGGGTTCATGCTAATTCTTTGAGTACTCAGAAAATAAGTACATTTGCAAAACCTTAAATTTCACCTGGAAACATGAATCTACTAAGCACTTGAGTTGAGATCCTTCTTTTGAGATCAAGTTCCCTCTGAAGCTCAGAGACTCTTAGTAAACACTTGTTTCAAAATAAGATGAGGCTCTCTTTGGGGCCTTCTCAGCAATTACTATTGATTAGATTCTGTGCTTGAAATATCCCAAATTTGTCAAGGATTTAAACTTTAATGTGACTATTCATTTTTTATAACCAGACTGATGATATAAAGCACAAGGCTTCAAGACAGCTTAAACAGCAAAGTATCAGTGTTAATTCTAATTTCAAGGCTCTTTTGTATTGCATATAATCAATGAATGTACAGATGTTATAGTTATGAAATATACCAGAGAGTTTAGCTACACAATTGTTATACCAAAACAGAATAGATAGAATGCTTACCCACATCCTGAGCTCACTATAAACTCCAGAGGAGGGGATCTCCTTTCCTACTGGTAATCATGTCTTAAATGGATCTAGGAGAGGTGGAGCCAGGCTCCAACACTTCCTGCAGCACAGGTGAATTGCTGTCACCTGTGCTCCCATGGCTGACTCATTGCTTGCCTCAGGTGGTCAATCAGAGGTTCAGGCCCTGATTCAGCAGTTCCCATACATACTAACACTTCTAAAATTTTGTAACAATTGGCCATCTCCCCTCAAAATCTCTCCTATCTTTATGAGACCTTATTATCTTTAAAACTGACTTAAATATGACCTACAATTACACTTCTACAATTTGATTACAGAGAACCCAAAGTATATATTTTCCCAATCCGTATTATATCATTATTTGGCACTAATAATTACTCAGTTCACATTTGCCTACATATTTAGAATTTAAGCCTGGTCCTGGATGACACCATCTCACTGTACCTAAAATTAATTTATATTCAATCAGTCCTCTAGGTCAGAATGCTTATCTATATCTAATCCATTCTTGATTTTCATGTGTGCATATGCATGTAGTTTCTTTGAGCATGAGGCAGAGAAACAGATGGCTTTAACAGCAAGATTTTCCACTGACTTTTATTTAGTACACAATTAAAAAAAAAAAAAAATTCTCACAGAATCTATTAGATATTTTTTGAACGGAAAATTGTAAAAGTATCTAAGTCATCTTCATTTCTTTCCCAAATATGCATTATGTCATCCAAAGACAATACAGTAATTTTCTGAAGAAATATATTTTTTTCTAGTTGTAACATGTATAAGCATATTGCTTTTACTTTTTACCTACATTATTTGGATTTTATCACACTCATATTAAACAGAACTCATTTTCTGTATTGTCCCCTAGAATTCATGTAACAGTAGTTTAATACAAAAAGGAATTTGTCTATAGTGGGCAATTTCAAAGCAGAAGTTTTCACTGAAAATGAAATCAATTCCAATGCTAGTATTCTTCTTCCACATACAGTTGCAAGGAAGTGAAGGAATGACTGAACATGTATGATTTATTATAGTAGTTTTATTAAGAAGCATAGGGTATGCACTGCTAATTGTCACTAATAGCTTTATAAAGCTGCAATGCTGGCATGTGTTTTTATTGATTTAAAACAAACTAATCCTAGTATTCTGATCTTTGCTTTTACGGTTGGTGGAAGAAGCCAACACTACGAAGACCTAATCTTACGTGTTAAAAGAGAAGCATTAACCCTGTGGGAACTTCTCTCTGAGGGACTGAAGGAACTTGGCACATGCAGTTGATGGAGGCAGGTACAGAAACTAACACAGACATTTCTCTGTTCTGAAGGATCACTATTTCTGGCATGTTTCCATGTTCTCCAAAAGGAAATGCAGTCAAATGTTTAACCAAAGTTATTTCCTTCCCTGATTGTGCAGCCAATGCTGCAGTAGAAACTAATGGCAGTATAGCAGTTCCCTTAATCCATCTACAGTGAAGCAGGTTTGACACAACATCCCAGCGGTTCTGAAACTTCTGTTTGCTTTAAAAATCCTATTATCTCTGACACCATAATGTCCTTCTCCTTCCCAGGAGCAGCAAGAAGAAGTGTAAATTACTGTGTGCATATGTGTGATAAAGCATTTTCATGTTAAAGGCTAATAGAAAGCACTGTTTAAAGAGAAAGGTTCTGCTAGAGTAGCTTATTTGGAATAGTCCAAGTTGTACATGTAATATTATTGTTGACAATAACAACCATAAAAGAGTGGAATATCTAAGTTTTACTCTGATTTGGTTAAACTGAAAGGGCATTGCTATGGAATTTTCGTAGGAACTTGTGATCTCTAGCATATGTTTGGGTTTTTTGTTTGTTCTTTTTTCCTTATCTTATGTGAATTGAAATAAGAACCTAGAATAAGCACTGCTTAATTTTAATGATTTAGTTAAATAAATGCATTTTATCTTTTCATCAGGCTTATGGGCTTTTTTTCTCCATTGTTGAGCTCTGCAATACAAATATTGGTTTTGCAGATAAGGAATTCTATTAGCATTTCAAAGGGGTCAAATTCACTCCCTCTCATAGCAAATTCTTAATAGCTTATTTGGAAAAATAAAATTAGCCTAACAAATTTAAGGGGCATAAGGAAAAAGAGGTTATTTCTTTAGTCTGATACAGTGCAAAAGAACTTACTCCAAATCATTCCAGAAGCTTTTGAAATTGTAAAGAAACAGTGTATCCATTAATATTGGCTGTAGTATCTTAGCTAACAGAGGTAAGAGAATGAATTGATATTTAGAATTTTCAGATTTCAGATTTTCACCTTCAAAATTTAGAAACGTATCTGTATATACTTCAACTTTTATGCTTCTAATTAGAATTTCACTTGCAGTTCATTTATTTCTTACAAGAGAGTTAACTTTCCAAGAATTGAACTTATTCGGTTTCACATAGAATATTTAAGCATGTCCACACATCAGTCTTTTGAATCTTGCTTAAATGAAGTTACTCCTGACAATTTTTTTGAGGTAGTGAAAAGAAATTACAAGAGGTTACCTAAAGAACTTCCATACTTTCTGGAGGCTTGATATGCCTTGTATGAAGAAGCAGAATGATTCTGCTCTGTATTTCATCCCAAACACCTTTGTGGCTTTCAGCCTCCTTGCTGATTCAAGAATGTTAGCTGGTTGGGAAGTAAAACAGGGTGATGCTGTAGGTGTCAATCCAGGAAGAGAGATGCCAATGCAGTTGAATGTTGCCTTACAAGTGTTGTCATGCATTGCACAACTTCCACTGCTCTCATCTGCCCTTTAAACTCTTGGTGAAGAATACAAGTAGCCTCAGAGAACAAAGAGATTGGCTGTCCTTCTAGCCATTGGGTTTGAAACAAACAGTGCTGGGACTTCCACGTGTTTGCAGCAGAACGAGCTTCCAGACTTATTTACTCCTTCAGAAAAAGAACATACCATCTCAAAGTGGGCAAAGCTGCACTCTGAAGAGTGAATCCATTCTAGCAGGAACATGCTCAGCTTTTTTTATTATTAATAATAATTATTAGTAATTATTATTGATTAATTACTTTTTGTAGCAAGGAGATTATGGGGAGGGAGAAAGACGAGCTGTTCCTGGAGAAATTTCTGAAAAGCTGGATATAAATAAATAATAAAAAAAAAGAGGTAATACTACTCAGAGTAGCTCTTCCAATTTCTCTTCTCAGTAAAAGATACTTGCAAATGCATATTTTACATATATATGACTTCAATAGTTAATAGGCGTCTAGTTTCCTCCCTCCTGTCTGCCCCAGTAATGTAAATCCATATGTCATGGAACCTCTCCTTTGCAGTTCTGATCTCCATATATAAGGCATCTTTCAATCATTTCTGAATATTATCTCTAAATTTTCCTCCAAAAAGATTTATGTAACTGCTTAGCTTAGCATGTGTGAGGTTTGGTTTGACTTGGCTTTTGCCTTTGCAATGATCTACCTTCCTAGCCTTAGATTTAGTTAGTAACAGCATGACAACCCTGTTAAAATGCAGAATATTGCAGCCTGTCTTTGGTGTTGACTTCAGGTTAAATTCAACTTATGTGTAGGAAGATGCAACTCTTACAGACTACAAAGCAGAATGAAGTCCTACTGGTTCTTGACTACTCTATAATAGGATTTAATGTCCCAAGTTTACTTCAGAAGTTCTGCCTTGAAGACAGCAGATGTGTTGCTAAAGCCATCTGGCTCTTTTTTGAATATAATTTGTATGCCTATAAATAATCACCATGCATATGGGCTGTATTTCAACCGTGTGTTCCTCAAACTATGTAAAATAATTTTTCTTTTACAAAGAGTTTTTGCTATATATTCCTGGCCTCTTTTTAATATTCTTGGAAGCTTTTGGAGCAAAAAAAAAAGCAGCTAATGTGTACTAAGAAGCCAGGAGATTTGATTAGACAGGAAAACCAAAATACCCCTTTAGGCTCAAGAAATCACTCTCTTTTTTCCAGTGTTTTCCATCATCCAAAGCAGCAATTTAGAGTGCTAGAGCTGATTTCAGTCTCAAGTCTGCACATGTGTGGCATTAAGAAGAAAAGTGTAGGAGAAGACATACAAAGAACCTCAGTCAGAGGCATTATTCTTGTTTCTGCATAGTGTGCAAAAACCTAATGTGTGAACTCTCATTCACTGTTCCATTTGGGATTCTCTTACTGATCAGCTGGATAGCTATGACTGATATGCATAAAATATTTCCTAAGCCAGCCTTAAATTTGACTTTCCTCTGGAAAAAAGAAAAAAATCCAAAAAACTTACATATGTATAGAAATCCTCATCACTTCTACTCTGTAGAACTTTCCACTATCTGGAATTCGCCTTTAAGGTATATGCTGTCTATATTCTTCAGTAAAAATTTAATTTTAATATCATTAGTTCATATAGGAGATTGCCTTTCAGAGTATCACAAATAAAGAAATAGAAATGAAAGTTCTTTTAATTCAAGTGACAGGAAGCTCATTTTTTGCACTTGATAGCATCAGCAGAATAAAGAAGTCACATGGACTTTTTTTAGAAGACTGTTTGAAAGTGTCTGTTATCCTCTGGAAAACAACACAAGACATTGTTACACTACTACTTCTGAATTCACAAATGATTTGTTTCCTGCTTAGCATAATATAATCCAGAACTAACTGTGTTAACAAAATGACTATTAGTTCCCACTTTTGGGGTGGTCAAAGATGCTGCAGATCTGCCTTAGATCTCTTAGAGGTTGCAAGATCTGTTATTATTATAGAGGGCAAGTAACTTCAATTCTGTTGTGAGGCTCCAAGTCAGCATCAATTTATGCACGTTCTTAGATAATGTGATCAGTGTTTTGATTTTAAAAAATGTATATGCAAACTCATTACATAACCAAGAATTTTGTGGAAAGAAAAATGCAATACTTAGTATTTTACAAGGTGACTTAGATATTTACCTCTGTGACTTCAAAATCATTGTTAATTTTGTATGCTTACATACAGTAACTAAGAAGGTCTTGCCAGTCAACTCAGATTTAAAAAGTCAAAGGAAAATACAATTTTATTATGATTTTATTGTAAGCGCACACTTAAAACTCAGACTTGCATTGTAGAAGAATGTTATTTTACATGTAGCATTTCACTTTCCATATAGTGTACCAGCTTTGATCAACTGGGGCTGATTAGGATTCTTCTGAACAAATGCTTACAAACATTGATTCAGTGGAAGTGCATCTTTTTTTGGGGCTTAAATATGTTTCTCTTTTTCATGAATTCTGAAGTGTATGATAGCATTCATCTTGCTTTTTTTTTTTTTCTTTCTCTCTCTTTTTTCTTTTTTTTCTTTTAAACCACAAATCTTGCAAATAATTGGTCAGGATATTTGCCTGATATATTAGCCCATGAGAGAGTCCTGTATATTCTTGATCTTGATCTTACATATCATCCTATTCTCTGTAGACTGAAAATTAGGAGACACTAAATAAGATTTTCATCCATTTTCAGTGATGGATTGTACTACATGGTTTTTGTCAGTAACTGGCACGAACAATTACTGTGGAACATTTTTATAAGGAAGTTATTTGGGTTGGAGATGGGGACAGGGGCTGGGGAAGCCAAAGCTTCTAGAATTCTGAGGAAACATTAGTTTTACTGCAAATAAATATATATATATCATTTGGAGATTTACTTTGTCTCAAAGGTTAATATGCAGTATGCTTTTAGCTTTGATCTAAACCATCTGTTATCTTTGTGTTGTGTTTAGAACGTAAAGTCCAAAAGCTGTTCTGAAAAGCGAAGCTTAACATTGGTTGTAAACCTGGAATTATGTCTTTAGCCTAAACTCATTCAAGAAGCATTTTAAATATATTCATTTTTTAAAAGTTCTGAAATTCTATTAGTGACAGATTTGATCCGGATAGATAATGGGCCTAGTTATTAGTAAGCTTGCTGTGTAGTAACCTTCGCAATTTTTTATTACATATATAGGTAGATGGAGAAGTCACAGAAAGTCACCTAGCTTTCCCCACAGTTTGAATGTAGCTCTTGAGGGCAGAGGTGGGAGCTTGATATGTTGTTCCATAGGTATAGCGACCACTCAAGTAGCAGACACAGCAATCACAATTGGGGCAGAGCGTGGCAGAAGTGCAAGTTGCTTGATGCAGCCTAGTCTTGGGATACCTCTGCAGCTTAGTCAAATGGGCTTTCCTTTTGGCTGCTGTGAAGCTTTTTTCAGCCTACTTTATGTACTGATACCATAAGGAAACAGGTCTGAGGCAAACTGATACAGAACTTTTAAAAAGATGTCCAATCCTCAAAAACATTTAGACTCATAGAATCATTAAGGTTGGAAAAGACCTCTAAGATCATCTAGTTCAACAATCCATATACTACCAATATACTACCAATACTGCCCACAAAACCATGTCCCTCAGTGCCACATTCATGTGGTTCTTGAACATTTCCAGAGACGATGATTCCACCACTTCTCTGGGCAGCCTGTTCCAATACCTTACCACTCTTTCTGAGAATAAATTTTTCTAATATCCAACTTGAGCCCTGGCACGACTTAAAGCCGTTCCCTCTAGTCTTATAGCTGTTACATGGGAGAAAAGGCCAAACCCCACTTCACCACAACCTCCTTTCAGGTAGTTGTTGAGAGCAACGAGGTCTTCCCTGACCCTCCTTTTCTCCAAACTAGACAATCTCAGTGTCTTCAACTGCTTCTCATTAGACTTGAGCTCCACTTTTTCACCCAGTGAAAAGTACACTTGTCCAAGCCACAGGCTGCCAGCTTCTCTGGGAAAATAGTGTGGGAGACAGAGTTAAAGGCTTTACTAAAGTCTTGGTAGATTACATCCACAGCCTTACCCTCATCCACTAGCTGTTATTGAAATATAAGAGAGAGTTATGTTGTCAGTTAAAGGTCTGAAAGCATTCTGGAGTTGCTTGTTTAAGTTTTTCACCTCTAGCTAGAATGTTGAATCTTGACAGACAGGATTTGAGTGTCACATATTCATTCACAGCTTCTATGTAGTTTCTTCTCTGTCTTGTTTTCTGACTTACAAAAGTGATGCCTGCGTCCTGGAAGCTATATGAAGGATAGAGTCTCCAGTTAAACTAGAATGGCTAGGCTGCTCAAAGAGGTAATGATAGAAGAAATGTACAGACCTTCCCTTTCAATGTCATGTATCATACCTTAATCAGTAAGTTAAAAAAAAAAAAAAAAAAAAAAAAATGTAAGTGCATGGTAAAACTGAATGCTAATACCTTTATCCTTAACATTAAATGCATGTGCGCAAATCTTCACAAAAGCAGAATCCTTCTGATTAACGTTATATACAAGAGATTTTGAAGCTTTTTCCTCTAATCCTTGCCTCTTATTATTTCCAATGAAAATTCGAGGTTGTCAGAAAAAAATGAAAATCAGATGTAAGTGATGTAAATTATATGAAGAAAGTATGTCAAAGTGCTCTGTGATGCTAAAAGCAAAACTTGTAAAGGGGAGTGATTGGATGGTGTTGTCAATGCTGCAGCTGATTATTTTGTGTGTACATTTTAATTGAGATAATAGAGGATAAAGCGAAAGAGAATATTTATTTATTTATTTATTAATGCAGCACATAGCTTTTTTGAAGGTTTTTCAGAACAGCTTTTACGATATTTCTCAAACAAAAGCAAAGTTAATTCATATTCCTGGCATCCAAAGTCTTGTGAAGTCTTTTCTCTGTCTGAGTGGACTGCAGCCTGCCTCCACAGAAAGGGTGGAAGCAGTGAAGGGTGGTGATACATCTATTAAACAGCACTTTCTAAACATCCAGTGAAATTGAAAATAGCTGTTTCCCTGATACTAGCTGCATGATCAAAGCTAGAGTTCCCATCTCTTTCTACTTTTTTCCCATGGCTATAAACTGCCTAAAAATGTTTGTTTGATTAGACTTTGTGGTTTCATTTACTAAACATCTGTACAACATTTGTGTTTAAAATTCTTTGAAACCTTTTCTCCTCTCTCTCAAATTCTTTGTCTTACTTGCATTGCCATGATTTTGTTGTTGATTTTTGTTTGAATTTTGTCAGGGAACAATTATGATTTCAAAGAGCTGGTTTCTATTTGCTGTTTTTTAATGAGAAGCCATGAAATGGTGGATGAGACTGTGACCATATTGACCATGTTTTTAACTTTGTCTCTCCTCCTTCAACTCTGTCACTCAGGATGTCAGTATGGTACAGTCAGACTATCAGTATAGCATAGTACTGTACTGTGGAAATCTCTGAAGCAGCTAGTGATACTAAAAGGGAGAATAAATGCATATTCCAGAAAATAAGGAATAACGGAGAGCTAGGACTGTGCTGATGTAGCTGCAGTATCATCTTCTTATAGCTAAGAGTTCTTTATTCTAGGTTTCTTAGGTTCCTCTGGGTTGTAGCTACTCAGCTGCTGCTCCAGGAAACAGACAAAGCTGGCTGAGTGGATGTTGAAAATATTCTTCAGGATGCTTATGTCTGATGATACCATTTTGTTCACTATTCCTTCCTTCCACTTCTGTCCTACCTGTTTCTTGCCATTTGCACACCTCTTAGAATACTGAAATGCATTGGCTAACCTGACCTATGCTTTTACATTGATTGACATCATAATTGTGGGGATCTGTTGTACAACATGCAAAAAAAATGTTTCACAGAATAAATACATTGCATATAACATATGCAATGTATTGCACTGGCATCCTATATTAATTGCTTCATGTTAGGCACAGTTCAAGAAGCTTGAGCTAAAACAGCCCCAAGCTGGAGAAATCCAGAGCATGTGAATGAATGGTACTTTTACTGAGTCTCATTCTGGGGTAAGTTATCAATTAATATCCTTATAGAACTTCAAATCTATTCCATAGACAAGCAGCATTTCTCAATTCCACTTAGAAGTAACAGAACTTATGCTGTACCCTTTTGGTTTTCTCTGCTGTGTTACATCTAAAATATCTCTGCATGCTATTTAGCTACAAAATATGTAACAAATTTAACATCACTTTGTAGCTTTGGTAAAGGTGTAACACTGGCAGAGAAGATCATTTTAGTAGTGTTTGTTGTGACCTGCAGCAGCTACTGCAAGGTAAGTGATAGGAAAGTATTTCGACACCTTGAACCTCCCAGGTTGCCTCATTAATTCCTAGGACTGTGCTCAGCCACATACTTCACCTCTTGTCACTGAGGTGGAATTCCTGCCATAGGAAGAGCAGAGCTATTTGTTTGGACCCTGCTTGGACTGTGGCCACTTCATGATTTACCTCCTAATGTTTTCAGTCACTGGAACAGCCATGCCATAACCTCGATTTCATTCCCACACTGGAAGTGCTCTGTGATTTTCCTTTTTTTTTTTTTTTAATATATATATATATGCTTTTTAGGTTGATATTGACACAGCTCCTGTCACTTTCTGTTGCTTCCAATTCAGTGAACACTTAAAAAGCTGCTTTTCTGAATTGAAAAAGGCCAGGCAGAACTCCTTTGTGGTACAAAGCTTATTTTTCAAACTGTAAAGCAGCATCTTTTGCCTGCTTCAGTTACATGACAAAGACAAAAATCAGAAAGTTGGGATAAGGGAATTAAAATGACGTGCCTTCATAGTGCACTGAGTTCACTAACTGATCTTTTTGTCTTCACAATTTCAGGAGCTTAGTAACACATTTTAATAATCATAAGAGATCTATAAGCCAGCTTGTGAAGTGACATTAACACAAAGACCATATGGATGATTGTGAAATATCTTGTTGAATTTTTAGGAGTGTGAATTTGTCTAGAGTCATGTCTTTCTGAATACAAAAATAATTCCTCTTCTGTTCACTGTGAAATCTTAGTTGCTAACAACACAAAGCTTTGCAAACTGTTTTGTAGCTTTTTCATTCTTCTGAGATCAACCTTAATTATATTTCTGTATATCTGTAAGGGACCATAATATCAATAATAATTTACATGCTGAATGTTTTATTTGTGAGTGGGGAAAAGTAATAAATTCATCAGAATACAAGGTCTTTTCCACTGAGCACATATCAAAGAACAACTGATTGAGTTACTTTTTCTAAAGTAGTTTTCAGTCCAACCATTTACTATTCAGACGTTTTTTACAAGCATATGAATTTCCTCTTTTATGTACACATGCCCTTGTCACTATGTACAACTTTCAGCTGTCGATGAATTACTGGTCTCTCCTATCAAAATTCTCTTGAGTTATAGTACTCATGTATGATGCTTGGGGAAAAAAAAAAAAAAAAAAAAAAGGAACAAGATTCATTTTTTAATGTCTTTTAAATGTCTTCCAGTTTCTTTAGATATCCTTGTTTTCCTTTGAGGTTATAAAATGATGGTGTTGAGATGATAGCAAGACATCAACCTGCACCCAAATTGGATAATTCCTTGGATATATCAAACAAATTGATGAAGATAGGAACAGAGTTTGGGAGTAAATGTTTCAGTCACAAGTAATTTTTCCTTTCTTGTCACTGAGAGAGGATTATACATTTTTTTCTGGCTTTACCACGGGCTTACAGTCAGCCTTTTGAAAAATAATTATGTTTTATAAGGCTACTGAGAACTAAATGGATGTGTTCACCTTTGTTTTACAGGTAGCATCTCTTTAATCAAAGAAGAGACAGATTAAAACATGGCAGAATAAAACCACCACAGACTAGTGATCTAAATTTGCATTATTAAATACTGGTGGTTTGATTTAGACATCCATGACTGAGGAGTTGGGCTTAAGCAACTTTCCC
This sequence comes from Chrysolophus pictus, assembly GCA_037305975.1. Classification (NCBI taxonomy): domain Eukaryota; kingdom Metazoa; phylum Chordata; class Aves; order Galliformes; family Phasianidae; genus Chrysolophus; species Chrysolophus pictus. Next base: position 98,454,667 of record CM074576.1, read on the forward strand.
TATTTTGTCACAGATTTATTTATTGGATTCCCAGTATGGGGCCATGCTGAGAATCCTAGCAATGGCAGAGCGACTGGGGGCTAATCTAAGCTGGTTTGCTGCCTATTTCCTCTAGTATCCTGGATTTGACATATGCCAGTAACTGATGGTTCCATGAAATTTGTAAGATCTCCTCAGCAGGCAGATGTGAGGTGTGTTTGCCTTCCATGTTTGGTCTTTTTATGTACCTATTAGAAGCTGGTATGAATCTGAGAGTGTGAAATTTCATTTAGGTTTCTACTATCACTGTTATAGATATGGACATTTAGTATCCAAGAACTAAGTTTAAAAAATGTGTTTATTGTCCTTTTTATAAGCTCCCACATGGAGTTCCATTGTCTGTTTACAGGCTGGGAAGAAACATAGAATCTTTTATCAACTTAGTCACTTTAAGTGGCATTGTTCTCTGTCAGTCTATGACCAACAGTCATAATTTTTTAATTCTCTAAATTGCTTTAAGGCTGTAGTGATTTAGTGATTTGTATAAATACTAGACAAATATGTAGGAGTAATATAATGCCAATCATTTTGGTGTGCTGATAAGGTGTTTAAATAATGGATACATTAAAATTGAAGAAATGCCTTGATTATTGTACATGAATCAGAATCTCAACTTTCACAGACTCAAAAACTTTTTTTGACCAAATTTTAAAGACCTTTTTTCCAGGTTTTAGTAGATACCATGCAATATGTGAAAGTAGAATATACTTTCTCTTTGTACTGAACTCCATAAACATCTTGTCAAAGAGGTAAATTGTTTGACAATCAAATTCAGGATGTGGGGGAGACTTTAGTCCAATTTTATTATTGTTTATGCAGTCTGCAAATGAAATTATTCTTGGCATAATAGGGGAGGAAACTTCAGTAAAAATCACTTTTATGAGCAGATGACATATGGTTGTATTAGTAACGTGTATCCTTGCAGAATATCCAGAATATCCTTGAAAGGATTTTTTTTTTTTTTTTTTTTTCTCTGATAGGAAACACTGGAATAAAAGTGGAAAAAAATAATGACATACTTCTTTCCCTCTTATCTGAATCAAACTCAGATTTATTATGATGTAGGAAGTATTTCCACTTCTTGCTCATAGAGTACTTCTATCACTAAAATGGCCATTTTGAAATATTATTTAGATACTTATATTTTAGCATACATAGGAAATAGAACCTCAGGAGAAAAGAAATCACTAATTCTTTCCCTATTCCAAAATAGTCACAAATCTTTGTGAAATCTATTCTTAAAGATTTGTCTGGACAATTTATTCCACTACCTAACTGTTCTTTCAACTCAGATGGTTTTCCTACCTTAAATGTTTTACCTATCTTAAATTTGCCGTGCTTCAGTTTAACTTTACCACTTCCTATATTATCTCCTATAAATCTTAAATTCAGCATAAATATCTCCTTGAATTTTAAGCTTGATTTTCAAAGTGTTTAACTCATTGCATTCTAATGCAAATTTAAAGCCAGTTTTCTATCCTTCTGATCGAAGTGTGAGGTCAGTGTGGACTCTGATAAAGCCCAGCTTGATTCTGCTTTTTTTTTTTTTTTTTTTTTTTTTTTCCCCCTAATTAACAGTTAAACCTTAAGAACATGAGTAGATCATTGCTGGAAATCTGGTCTAGTTCACATTGTCTATAGACTTGTTACATTGTGCAACAGTTTCATAGTGGTTTCATCTAGACTGAGTTCTGTATCTTATTTATGAGATGGTCATATAAGGTACTATCTTACTGAACTCATAGCCTGTGGATTTTACTGCTTCTCCCCCAAGCACATTGTATCATTGTGTTGTAAAAGGAAAAGGAATTGTCTTAGATAAAATTTAGTATTGACAGAACATGTTACCTGTTGCTCATTTAATTTCTTCTCTTAATTTGCAGATTTTACTCAAATTATGATCATAGATAATGTTTTGGGTTTTTTAGGTGACTTCATGTCCAGCCACAGGAATGACTTATGCAAAATAATGGCAGTCGCAGAGTTCAAAGCAAACTCACCATGCCATTTAAAAAGTGTAGTTAACACTAACGTTGAGCCCCTTTTAGTCTATAAGCCAGATGTTGTGCATTTGAACTTATAAGTTCCATCCTAGGTATGCTGGGTTCAGTCAGAGGTTGTTTATATTGGCCATCTCCTGGAATCGTTTTAAACACAGGATTTGTTTAATGTAAGTCCACCAGGAATTTGTCCTTCTTAAGTTATTTATGTTTTCCTCTACACAAGGCTTTCTAGAATCCTTGATTCTGGGCTGAGTTGGATGGATTCTCTGGCCTACTTTTCGTAACAGCAGATTCATTTTTGTTTGTAAGTGATTTCTCAAAATATCACCTATTCTAGAAAATTTGATTGGTTACAAACTATAAGAAAAGAGGAATGAATAACACAAACCTGTGAATTCTCTGGAGGTATGGCCTAATTTGAGTAAGATTCTTTGTTCCAAAGGTGATTTTTGATGAGTACTAACAATACAATTTTTTAATATAAATATTTCTTATCCATTCTTTTGTGGAACAGCAGTGAGTACCCGAGGCTTCCTTTGCTCAGACAACAGTTTCCTTACCCTTCCTTCTCACTGATTTGAAAATTATTGTGATAACAGAATGACAGCAGCATAATGTAAAGCATGGAAACTCCAGAGAAGTACTTTTTTAAAAGTCAGGAATGTTTGGAAGATTTTATTTGGATAGTGTGATTTATTGCAATAGCACCTCATGCAAAGAATTTCTTTGTTAAGTTTTGGATGTTATTCTTAGAGGTAAGCTTTCATCCATAAGATAGAGATCTGTATCTAAATCTAATAATGAGGATTTGGAGCAAAGAGCAAAGATGGATGGAGTCTGAATTTATTCTGTTGTGTAATGTGTTTGAGCAATACTGACCCAGTACACTTGGAAAATTCAGCATAAACAATAAGAAAGAACACCCAATTATTTCTTTAATTTCTGCAGCTCCTACATCCCCTCATTCTTTCACTTGCTCTCAAGAGAAAATGATCTAACCTTCAGTTTTATAGTGTCACTGATTTTTTATGATATTATGCACAAAATCTCTGCCTTCAGTTGATCACTTTTGCTCTGGCAAAAAAATAACAACTTCTGTTATAGATAAACTGAGCGACAGGGAAATCTGGCACCTCTTTTCTCTCCCCCGGAAGCAAATGGCACTATAGCTATCTACCTATTTAACTGAACATTGCTAAACCAAAACTACTGTCTCAAGCACTTTGCAAATGTCAGTTGTGTTATCATATAAGTTCAAAATCTAGCATGCAAAAAATGGCAGTACAAGTTGACAACTCAACACTTAAACGAAGCATGAAGCTTCACATGAAAGTGGACATGAACTTCTACTGCTTTGACAGTAGTTACAGATGAGCAAGGCATCACTGCTGGAATCAAATGAAGAGTCTGGTTATGCATTGAAACTAGATGTAAATTTGTGTGTAAAACTTCATGTTTTCAGGAGATACAAGAGTTTTATTGCTGAACTGTGTAAATATATCTTGATCCACTTGCACAAGGGAAGGAATGAAAGCAGTTAGCACTAAAAAATGATCATTTTCTTTTTCACTCTTTTTACTTCTCTCTTACCATTCCCTATCCTAGTCCATTAAATGTGCTATAGCAGGGAACAAAGTTGGATAATCTCATCCAAAATCATCACAAATGTTGATTTGATTGTTCTTTGTTAAATCAGAATAGCTTTTACGCCACTGAGTTGCAACTTCTTTCACTCATACTCCTCTCTGACTACAATTCTTCTTTGAATAAGAGATGTATGTATAGTGATGTGAGGTATAGTGATCTCTGTCTTAGAACTGTTCTGAAGTAATACCATTTTGTCTGAATTTTCCCTCTAATCTCTCCAACTTTAACTCATACTTGACACAAGAGACCATCTTTCATCCTCTCTCTTGTACCTGGGAACGACTGTCGCATCTTTTGGGTATGGGATAACAACTCCAAAACCAGCACAATGGACACACAGCAGTCAGGCAGCCAGCTAAAAAGAAAAAAAGAAAAAAAAAGTTATTTGCAACTATTCTTCCTCTTCAGCTCTGTACACTTCTCAGTGCTTCTCTGCACATGTGCATCTGATGTCCTTCATAAAGAAAACACTAAGAGATGCCAGGGTATTAGTGACAATTTTGCAAATATTTTTGTAGCGTGCACGTTATTATGAGTGGTGTAATAGTCTACATTTGGTTTACTCTATGGATATTTTATTCTGAGCCATACTGGATATAATCAAAGCTGTTATGATTTGGGTTTTTCTTTCATTCACTCTAAGTTAAAATGCTTTACACCGAGGAATGTTCACTTAGTAATTCCTATCAAGAGCTGCAATTACCAACTTGGTCTTTTTTACTTTTATTTGAAGAAGAAATTATTGGATAGTGTGTAAAAGTAGCTATTTAGGTAAAAATGTGTTTTCATATGCAAGGATTCATATTCTAGTCCCGTTTGTTCATGTAGTCATACTTGAGAATGTATGCAAAGGCCAGTAGCTAGTCTTAAAATTATGCCTTCAAGGCTTTTAACATTTTTATCACTTTCAATATTTAACAGATGGCTTTCAGTCCACTGCTTATGAAAGAGCATTTTGTAGTTGCATATAAATAATGGCATTTTATCAGTTTGTAAAAAGTTTTCATGATTGACTAAGCCAAAATTGAGTGCTTTTTATTCTGCATTTCTAAAAGCTTTTTGCCCAGAGAATGTTAAGTCTGTATCAAAATGCAGGTTTTCCTTACACTTTGATTTAGTTTTCCGTGGAGATAATTATGAAAGCAATGTGGGAGAAGTTTTTGCCCCTCTTTAAGTTTCCTGCCAGCATGTGGTCATGCTGCCTTATCTCTTATATCTTTATATCCTTTTATTTGTGTCCTATAGATTTTACTTTGAAAACTAATGTATTTTATTATATAAGCCAGGGTCAAAGAGTCAAGTTTTCCACTGCTAAAAGTTATCATAACATCAGTCCACTTCTCAGTCCGTTCTCCAGCTACAGAACTTACTCTCTCGAGCTTAATCTCAAGGGAATCTTTTCCTTGCCTTTATTCTCTTATAATTATTGTTTTTGTCTGAGTTCAGGTTCCAGCCCTGTTGCAGCCACACTGGGGAGTAGAAGGCAGCTGTGACAGGTGCCTCTTTGAAGCCTGGGAAACAAGTACACTTAATGACAGGCTTGGATACTGTCTCTAGAGGTGTTTGTGGATCAATTCTAACAATTTCATATCTTTTCCATCTCTGCACTACCCTCTGTTTTCATTGAACTGAGTTTGACTTCGTTGCAGAAGTCTCCTTCCTCATATGTGCTGGGAACCAGGATATTGCCTTGAGCAGATAGGTATCATAGATATCATTTATGAGCAAATGTTTCAGAGCTACCATGAGTGTTGTTTAGTTTCTGACTGATTTTAAATACTGCCTCTTGAGAATGATGCTGATTTCCTGATAAGAGCTGTAACATCAGAGCTTTACCAGGTGATAAAGACAATAGTAATCACAAACTTGTTTGGCAAGCTTAATTAAAATTGGTGACTTTTTTCTTACCCGATGATTTACAGAATTTCAGTTTCTTTGTGACAAATAAGATATATTCATCTAGGATCTAGAAAACCTGAGAAAATCTTGAATTTAACATTACCTACTTATTTGCAAGCAAGTTTTCTTAGGTATTTCTACACAGTTCTTATCATCACTTAATCAAAGTAAAGATCACCTTGACCCCACCACATGTCTTGGATGCTTTTTATTTGTTTATTGCTCTCTGTTGCCAGTTCATGGGCCTGGATCTGGACTCTAACTAGCAGGATCTGGTGGCAGATGATGATATGAACCTCAAACCAATCTGCAGCCGAATTTTTATCTCATCACAGGCTGTTATATCTTTTCCTGGCTCAGAGCAACAGCTCAGTTCATAATTGATTTTGCATAACATCTCTTCTGAGGAATTACCTGCCCATTTAGTAAATGGGAAATTGAACTTGTGTTAAGTGCTTTGTGTAAAGTACCAAGGAGAACAGGCAAGTCAAAACAAGTAGCCAAAAAAAGTACGTTTCATAAATTATTTTATATTTGGCCAGTGTCCATACTACTGCTACATCCTATCTGTTGAACTTGGTTTTTGAGCAATGTATGTGTTGATAGCATCTCTTTTACTATTTGGATGTTTGTGAGTGCAAGTGAAGTCACACATAAAAGTGCATCTAGTTTTCATTCTTTTTTTTTTTTTTTTTCTTGTATAATGAGATGTAAAAATCAACAAAGTCTTTAACATCATCCTTGTAACTCAAGTTACTTGTTTTCTGTTTTTACTTTCTAGAGATATCTGAAATATTTTGAAATCAGTACCCCATTGCATCCCCAACATTACTGAAATTGTGCTCAACATCACTACTTCTCCATGTATAGTGTGTCTATGTTTGTATGTATAAATATAACCTAAAAATATTTTAATGTTCACTTTTAGGGAGTTAAATGTCACTAGATCAGATTAGGGGCTTATTTTAAAATCAGTATATTTTAAATTTTATTCCTGGTTTGATCTTAAAAGAATTTGTGATAATAATAATAATCCAGCCTTATCCAACTGTACTTCTGTGTACTGCACAAAAGTGCTTTTGAGCTTACTACCGTTATTAGAGTAACAGCTTTCTATTTGTGGGCAGGTTCACTGCAGTTCCCTTACCAGTGTACAGAGTGCCAGCACAAGCTCAGTTTAGAGAAAAAATGAGTGAATTTTGTCCCAAAAGTGCACTTTTTTCTAGATGCTTGTAGTAGATGTTTTTATCAATGTTAATAACACATCTATCTTATAACAGGGCAAAATACTTCCATTTCATGTTTTTCATGTTCCAACTATGAAGGGTGGATGGATGACCAGATTTGCAAATACCTCCAATTAGATTAAGGTGAAATGACATTCATTATCCATACATAAGAAGAAAAACCATCAGCTTTAATAGGAGATTTTCATAAATCAGAAAATCACAGAAGGGGGTCAAAGTGACCTCTAGAGATCATCGAGTCCAACCACCCACCAAAGCAGGATCTCTAGACCAGGCTGCACAGGTAGGCATCCAGGCCTCCTTCTATTATATCTACTTGAGCTACTTATGCAGTTTTATAGGAACTTCAAGTAAGCTTAGAATTACTTAACAACTTTTAAGGATATAGAAAGAGAAAGAGGTCAAAAAAGAGAGAGAGGCCACCAGCCCTGGGTCCAACCTTGGGCCTGCTCATGGTCATTTTCCGTGTGGCATAGAATGATGGAAAAAGGGAAGAGGCCAGCCCCCTCAACAAATATTTATAGTAACAAAGAAGAAAAAGAAGGAATGGAATCCCCATCCCTTATTTATATTTGTGATTGACTCCAGTCACCACACATGAGCCGAGCCAAATCTTGGCTGGGACACCAGACACCAATCAAATCAAAGGAGGTGACACCAGGCCCCCTCCTGCAATTGGACTCAGGCACTTTTCTGGGCTCTTTCAGGAGAGGTTGAGACAACAGTCAAATTAAGAGAAGGGACACCAGGCTTCTCTTGTGGCTTAACTGTCTCTCGGGGCATTGTCCAGACTCATATTAACAGTCACTAGAAGCTTGTCCCTTACAAGGTTATCTAACTTTATTTATCATGATTATGAGTAGCAAGACTTGCTCCATTTATACTCCTGTATTTAGACAGAATGTACTCTTAAGTGTTAACTAGAAGTTGAGGAAGGAATACCCAAGGGGATAGAAACTAGAAGTGCCTATAAAGCAGTATATAAAGCCATTTTATAGGGATTAAACAAGGGAATTTTAGAAAGCTTTAATTCTGCCTAAGACTTCTGTGCCAGAATAAAACATACATGCAGCAAAAGAAAATGTGTTCTTACTGAAACAGATAAAGTTATCATATAAAACTTGGAGAAACATATATCAGATTAAGCAATGACAAAGACTGTAACTCACCTTCTCAGGTGGGTAAATATAGTGGATCATTTCCTAGCAGAGTCAACTAAGCACATGACCTGTGAACAAAAGAACATTTTTTCTCTGGGTTAGATTTCTTTGCTCAATTAAGTCTTATTTGAGCTATGAAACAAGGTGGAAATGACTTCTGGTGAACTTGCCAAAGTCTTTAATACTATGAGGATTGTTTCAGGCTTTTCAAGAACTTGGGAGAAATATCAAACCTGTCAAATTTTATCTACCTGTAAGGAATTAAAAAAAAAAAAAAAAAAGAATCTTGATCCTTAAAAGCTAACACAAAAAGGAAAGAAGTGTAGGATGTAGTTACTACTCAGTTAAAACACAATTAAATCAAGCCCCTAGTGATGTAGAAATAGTATTTGAAGTAAAGATTTATTTGTGATTTTCAGTTGATTTGTATCAAAAAACTTTACAAAGACTTCATGATGGTCAAAATTGAACCTAGAAATTAAAAAACAAACAAACAAACAAACAAACCACATTTAATTATTCTAAAATATTTTTAGATTGTTTAGATGTCAGATGCATGCTTGAAGCTATCCAAAATTGTAAACACTAAAATGCATGTTATGTAACAAAAGATGTAATAGTAGTGATATGCAAAGTTGTATCATGATAGTTTAGCCTCGGATATAATGTACATTTTAAAATATGTTCTGCATATTTACCGATTTAAACACTAAATATTTACAGGAAGAGATTTCGTGTCTATCCTGTATTTTCATGGACAATCACAAATGTTTATCTGAATGGCTGTCAAAAGTGTTTTAGTGTAAGTAGTAAAACATAGGACCTGAGATACAATGGCTTCTCATTTGTTACAGAAGGCACATATTTGATCTCCTTGTAATCTGAATCTTATAAATTTTCTGTTCCTGTACATTAAATAGTTGTTGCATTATGAGTTTTAGAAATTAGCTTACCTTTCTCATTTTTAGAGAGATTTTCATATACTTAGGTAACTACTTTTCTTCTCTGACTTGCTAATATGAAGCTTATGTGCACTGCAAAACAGCGTTGTGGTTTTTCCTCTCAAAAATACTTGCAAAAATATATTTCTGATTACTTTTTCATTGAAATATAGCACACCAGTAAAACATTCAAAGTACATGATTGAATTCAACATCAGCTTGATCTACTGTCCTCAGAAGGATTAAAAAGAGAGAAATGTACTGTGTAAAACTACTAGTCATGCTTCAAAGCATTGTCCAACAGGAACAAACCAGATACTGTTACCAGAAATATCAATTCTGTTTGGAGCATAAAATGCAATTTATTTTATAATATACACAAAATAGTCTTGATTTCATCCTAAAGAGAACAATGGAACCACTATTTAAATTGCAATAACTTGCTATACTGTTTTTCATAGAATAATTTTAAGACTTTTTTGCTTGTTGGCCACCAAACTTTGTCTTCCTAATAAGATGGTACTTTTCTAGACTGAGAAGTATGTTTTCTATAAAAGAGCAAAAGGAAGTGGTGGATTATAATGATTGAAAAACTAGCATTGTTTAAATAAGTTAGTGGCAACTTTCAAGTATGTGAGGTTATAAAGTCACAGGAAATTTTCTTGAGTTCTTATCTATTAGCGCAAGCATTTCAAAACTTCATAGTCTCCTCTGAAAAATCCATTTTTTTCCTCCAGTCTTCTGTCAGAAAATTTAACAAACTGAGCATTTTTTTTTTCCACCAGCTAATAACCAAATCTAGTAAGACCATTATAATACCTTACATTGTATGGCAGTTGAATTGAGACACTTTTGGTCATTTACAAAATTATTCTTATTTATTTTTTTATTCCATTTTAGGATCTCTGCCTTTCCTTATTATAAGATTTGAAAACTACATATGGGAACTATGTACTTTACATACTTGGGGTACATCTCTTTGATCTATATTGTACCTATTCAGAAAATTCTATCTTGTCCTTTATCTGTAGAATGTGAGTCTTTGGGACACTGAAACATTTGGATTGGATTTCATGGTAAATGTCACTAAATTCTTCAGCTGATTTATCAATTGATTTGTCACCTAAAATGAAAAGGGTACATTTGAGAATGACATAGATATCACAAAAAATGATATCAGCATACAGCAAAAATGTAAACAAAAGATTAAATTATTACTTGAAACTTCTATTTATGGCATAGAGAAAAGTTATGCACATAGTATCCTATTTATACCTTTGAGTTACAAGCAAATAAATTTGAGAAAGGGTGAACATCTGCATTTTCGATCTAAAATAGGAAATAACTTTTCTATTTCATCCATTCAAAGAGTACTTTCTCTGTTTCCAGCTTTTCCTTACATCCAAATGTTATCTGTGTAATGTTATATGTTTAATGCCTTCAGCTCATTAAAAAAAAAAAAAAAAAAAAAAAAGTTGCTATTGTACCAACATTTGCTATTTATACAGAAATTTGTTAAAATGTAACTTCTGTGTATGGTGTGATTGTGTTATGCATAGATCTAAAGTCAGCCCTCTCCCCTTAAAAATGAGATTATATATATTTGTCCTTACTGAAATTTTTGTCTCCCTAATTAAAAACCTACATGATATCAATGACAGTACCACTGTATGCACTGAACTTCCATTGTATCTTTTTGCCCCTTAATATTAGTGTTATTAAACGCTACAGTCATTAAAAGGCAACAACAATTCTTCATGACTCTGATCATACACATGATATGTTATTCTTGAAGTAATATTTCTGAAGTTGTGCTCTGGTACATTTTCATTAAATACACACATTTAGAAGCAGTAGGTAACAATGAGTTGGAGCAAATGCACATTTCTAATAATCGTCTTTTTGGGGGTACAGATGTGTTGCTTTTTACTAAATGGTAAAAGGCTTTAATAATGTGACAGTACAGAATTCATATCATGCCTGTCAGTATGCACGAGAGAAAAGATTTTGGCAAGGCTAGTTCACGGAGACATCATGGGGGGGCACAGTGTGGTGTGGGGAGGCAGGGAATTTATGCTGAGCATTTTTGTTCTGCAGTATCCTGCACTTCTCAAAGATACTTCCTGATATAAAAAATCGAGGACAGGTATGGAGATCAACATGGGTATGACATGAAAGGGCAGCCAAAGCAGGAGCAGCTACTTGCTGCACACTCCCCACAGTTCACAGTTAGTGGTGGCAGCAGCAGGGGCTTGCTTCGCCAGCCAGAAGTCTCATTACCCTGAAGTGGTGCAACTCAGCACAGAGTGAAGACAGGGTTTGGGGAAGAGGACACAGGACAGTGCTCTTATAAGAAACTGCAGTTATTAGGGGATTGTTTGTGCCTCCTATACCATTCTAGTTTGTCATTTTGCCATGCCCACAGTAGGGTGTGAATGCTAACTTCAGATCTGTGTCTGCAGTTGCTGCTTTGTCTTGTGAAGTTCTGATGACATCTCCCTTTAGGCACAGCTGAAAATTGTGTTTATTCAGATGTTTCTTGCCACAGCCATTATCATTTGTAGTGCACAATACTTTTTCCTTGACACCTAGGCAAAATCATTTTTCAAAGATTAGTGTGAATATTTATGTAATTATTTTGATTCCGGTGGGACCCTGCTGGAAATGGTCAATGTTTCTGAGTCTGATTTTTCACTTTAACTTCAACCAGAAGCAAGAGATGATAGCAAAACATGCTAGTACAGCTTTTGAAAACAGATGCCCAGAAGTATAACTTGCAGACCACTTGCAATCTTCCCAAAGAGACCCACTATACTGTCTTTTCCATCAGCCATGATTCACTCTGAGAGCTGAGCCATGTACGACCAATGGGGTGGGCCAGGACTTGTGCTAGTGGGTGCATGTGGGGCAACCTCCTCATGAGCTCCTTGCAACAGCCTCACCACAGGCATATGAGTTTGGCCCACTCCAGTGGCATTGTGGGTGTAGAAGTGAATTTACATTAACCATAAAAATGTATTGGCAGAATATACCACTGAAAGAAGTTCTTCATTAGAAAAAGGTAGTCTTAGCTCTTCAAGTGGACCATGCGCACAAACTTCCTGCAATAGGTTAAAGAAAATGTGTTGCTAGCTTTTACTTGCTGCTACTTTGGGCATCTTTGGCCAATGGACAATTCTTGGAACAAATGGAAACAGCCCTTACCTTGCTATCTTATATATTAGTTTTTTATCTGTCAGTGGTTTATAGGCTAGTTCAGCTCCGTTCCATGACTAATGGGGTGGCAAATCCATGCCTCTGGAAAGGGGAAACAGGGGACCCTGAATAATTAAAAAGAGCGGCAATGTTTTTTAATAAATCAAATATATATAAAATATATATTTTTATAAATCATATATATATATTTATTAATACATCTAATAAATCAAATATAATGAGAGAGAAAATGTCCAAAGACTGAAGGCCTCACCATAATGCTGAGGTGAGACATGTAGTCGGGTTGAGCAGCAAGGGCAAGAGAGAGAAGAAAAAGGGAAGGTCAGGTGATCTACTAAGGCTTTTATCTTCTCCCTGAATGCAAAGTTTTCTGGGGTAAGTAGTTCTTCTTCTCTTCCAGACAGTTACCCAGAAGTGGAACATTAACTCTTTAACTCCCAGTGCACTGCATGATGTTATGATGTAGAATACCGATAACCATAATCATACAACCATAACATTATCCCTGCTGTTGTGTTGTGCTTCTGTATTTCTTGGTAGCAACAATTAAGATTCAGCTTTTTGGAGGGAAATGGTCTTTCCATTTTTACTGGTGTAAATTATCCCATTGAATCAAGGACCACTTGAAGTAAATATTGAAGGCTCAGTGGAAGAGCATTGGCAAACGTATATGTGAGATTCTCTAGACCTTTTCCTGTTGATCAGTTCCTGTTGGTCAGGCAGAACCACCTGTATGCTCTGGTTTCACCTGTGCTGCCATGAGTGTAGCTGATAGACACTGTAAATGTAAATATTGATACAGGCAGAATGATACATGACAAATCAAAAAGACTTTTTGTTGAAAAATGGAAAGCTGTGAATTTGGCACGTTAAGGTAATAAAGCAGCAGCTAAAATCCATCACTCTTTACAGCAACATTGTGCCCTTTGGCAGAAAGCTAAGTTATTCTGCAACTATTTATATATATCTCACTGTTCTTCTTGGACTGCAGCTATCAATTCTGTGCCTGCAGGTGGATAATCTCTTGAATTCTCCAAATTCATCCTATGGCAACAGCTGAAAGAACCAGAGTGCATCAAGATTGCTGTCACTCTGAGCAGCTTGTTTACATGACCCTTGGCTTTTCCAAATCTGTTAACACTATGGCTAGCCACATCAGCTTCAAACATTACTGAGTTTCTACAGAACCTACACCTTTCAGGCCTAGCTAGTGAATGCAGTCCCATATCTCTTTACAGCAGCTCTCTGACATATCTTTCTACTAGTGTTAACAACATTCCTTTTTTTAGTGCTGTAAGAACTTATTTTATTATTTTACAAATGGAAGAAAGATCTGTGTACACTTAAAGGCTTATATTTATATGGCATTAAAAAAGATTTATTTCAAATAAATGCTATTATGACAAATTTACATGTTTTGCAATCAGCAGTACTCTAGAATAATTTTCTTGTCTCAAAGGTGGGCTATAATTCTCCTTAGAATATTTTTTTTAAAAACATATTTTAATTTATTACGTATGAGCTGGTGGGGAGTGGAACAGAGATGTATTAAGACCTCATTGTTGCTGTTTTCAGTCATTCAGACTCCACGACTAGGTTTTTTTTCTTTTCCCACCTGCAAATTTAATAGTAAAAAATGTGTATCTTAGTGATGTATTATAATTTTAAAAATTAATGGGATTAACACTCCGAATAGATGTAAACAGTGCTCTGCTAGGCCCCTCCTAGGATATGACTCTGGTAGATACAGGATTTTGGCGACATTCTCTATTTCACAGAACAGAAACCATAAGACACACAGTTACGTGAGAGGCAAGCGCAGATCCAACGCCTTCTGACTGTCATAGACATAGAGCATAATCTAGTATATAAAATATGTTTATAAGTTTATATCCATTACATATACCCATTATATACTAGAATAGCCTATTATATATTAAACTGTCCTGCTTCAAGAGCAGTATGTTCTTTATTGCTTTCTCTGAAGAATTATTCATGCCTACTTGTTGCTTATCCTACATATCCTAACAGATTCTCATCTGTTAATAAAACATTTTTCTGTGTGTATTTCTGTCTTAGGAAAGTGATATGGTAATTTGCTTAACAGATATATACTTGGACTAAGAGCTAGAAAGAAGCTATACTGTTATTGTGTAGTTACTGCATTTGTCATTGCCATTCTTTTACTTCTGACACAGATGCTATATGTAGTGAAATACCTTACATGGAAACAGAAAAATAATTAATTTTACAAACGAATGGTAAAAAATTACTTTATTCCTCTCTCATATAATTCAATATTCATCCCTTCCCCCCCTCAAAACAAAAACAATAACAAAAACCAACGCTAGAACTTACTGTATGTTTATAATGGAAAAAAATTAAACATTTATATCATTGTTATTCAACTGAATTGTAGAGAGGACACAAGGGAAAAGTTTCCTCTTGTATGTAGCTAACTTGGGATTTCTAGGGATTTAGCATCGCACTCAGATGTTTTCACAACCTTTGGGAAGAGAATAACATTCTCTACTGCTTATATATTTATTGTTTGCTGATTAACTGCTATAGAAATAGCAGTGACACTAAACGTTTTCATTTAGAACAGCTTCCCTGGAGCTTTATTCTCTATGCTTTGTACTCTCTAACTATACCTCCATCTGCAAGTACTTTTCTTGATGGCCAACATATCTCTGCATGCATTCTTGTCTTCACCGTAATCTTACTTCCTTTCCGTGATGAAATAGGTCATTGTTCAGCACAAATAACTGCTCCTTTTCCCTATCCTGGGTCTTTATAATTTACTCTGGACGTGAGAATAAATTTCTGCTTTTTAAATAAATTCCCTTGAAAATGTTACTTTCTTTTGGGGAAAAAAAAAAAAAAAAATTACTAATTTAAAAGCTTTACTTTGCTGTGTAAAGAGAGAAAGGAAGCTAAAACTTTGTTTTCTTTTTTTCTGAATAAATTAAGATTTCGAAAAGAAAACAAAAGTTTACTTTTGCTCTCAGGAAATAGAAATACAAATTTCCATCTATGTTTATCGTGGAAACAGCAAATGGGAATCAATTGCAATAGCTAGATAGAAAGAATATAGTCAGTTAGTTCCCATTGTTCAGTGAGAGTTCTGATTTTCTGTTTTCTTTTAACCATAATGTAATCTGTGAGCAAATGGTACTTTAGTGCATTTATTTTATTGAACTAAGGTAGAAGTTTAGTCATTTTCTCATATATCTGAATGACTTCAATTCAAAATTCTAAAATAGACTTGATATAAATTTAATCGTGTATGTAGAGATCAATTCTATTATTAATAAAACTTTTCAATACTTCTGAAAGCTATACAACTGTAGAAACTTTTAAGTATATGATGTGCCTTGACTTTTTAAAGTAACTTTATTGAAAGTGGGAATGGCGTTAAGAGCTTTCTAGCAAGCCTTTCTCCATAGAGGCATGCCAGACACATACTGACGTATTATTTAAATTTGTCATTGTGATTTACACTATTTAATGACCTCAAGATGCTCCAGACTTGCTTTTAGATGCACATAGACAATAAATGGAGAACAGTAAGATGGATGAAATTAGGCCAAAAAGTCAAGACATGTCAAAGGAATATTAGCAGCAAATATGAAACAGCCAGGCAATATCATTCTTCCTAGATGTTATGCTGTCCCAATTTGACTTGATGGAGAAAAAAAATGAATAAATACCCAGCAGCAGCAAAATTTTCTTTAAGGAAGTAGACTCCAGCAGTTATTTTCTCCTGTTTTCCAAATAAACTATACAAAAGATGACCTGGATGAAAGAAAGCATAGAAGTGTCCAGACTGAAGAAAAAGTAGGAGGAAATTTCAGCCCACTAAAATAAGAGCTTTGTTATCTTAGTCTTACACAGTGATCACAAAAATTTGTTGTTTCATATTTAAATATCATATTTGCTCTACTTGATATAACAGCTGTCACTGTAAAGTAGAAGACCCCTTCTGAATTTTGGAGATATGAAATAATTTTCTGACTATCACACTTTTACCAATGTTAAGTTCTGGGATAAAAAACAAAACAACAACAATAACAACCCACCATATTTGGAAAAGTTAAGGAAATGCTGGATAAGGGGGTGTGTGTGCTTACGCTACTTAAATGTAACACTAAAAAAATCAGCTGATATTCTGATGGTGAAGGACTAAATTTAAAGTCAAGTTTCTTGGTGTGAAGAATACTTGCATGCTAAATGATATCTTTTTGTTAAAGCAAGTTTCAGAACTGATCAGGCAGAACTTCTTAGGATTGTAGGTGAACCTCTGGAATAAGAAAGCCTTGCAATCAGGACCATTTTCCAGGTCCTGGTGAGTTGCACTAGAGTCAGGACATAGTCCGCTGGATGGACAGTGAGAGAAATTGCTCTCAGTTAAAGATGTTTTCATACTCACCTGAACAGAATTTTTCAGTTTCTAAGTAGACATTGTACAAACATTCAAACTAGAACGTCAGGACTTCAGACGACTATAAAAACTGATCTTTCCTTTCTCTCTAATAGTTCCTCCAGATCATAGTTGACTTTGGCAGAGCAACATGAGGATGTTACTGTGTGTATAGAATTTGTTTTGTGACTAGATATCAGTTGTCACAATTAACCATAAGGCCTATATCGGAAACTCTAGATTCACCTGGGATTCCTCATGTTAAATGCAAAGCTTTCCAGATGTTCTGCAAGCCCTAGGACTGTCCTTACATTAAATGACTCAAGTAAGACTAGATTTGAAGACATGAAGCAGGAGCTGACATAATAACTCTGTTTTCACTTCTGTTACGTACACGTGATCATCAATCAAAATGTAGCAACAAGAAACTTTTGTTACTCCCTCCTATAAAGGGGCTGTGAAAATATAGATCTAGTTTCTACTGCAGTTGTTAAATTGGTACATTTGCCACTTCCTCTGAGTAGCCTCAAACTTGACCTCTGTCCTGCTTTCAACTGGAATAGAGTTAATTTTCTTCACAGTGATTGATATGATACTGTGTTTTGGATTTAGGATGAGAATAGTATTGAAAACTCACTGATGTTTTGGATAATGCAGAGAAGTGCTGCACAGAGCCAAGGACTTCTGTGCTCCTTGTGCTACCTTGCCAATCACGAGTTGGGGGTAGACAGGGAGATGGTAGGGGACAGAACCAGGACAGCTGACCCAGCTGACCAAAGGGATGTTCCGTACCTTCTGATGCCATGCTGAACAAAGATCTGAGGGGAGTGACCATGGATGCTGCTGCTGTTTTTGTGCTGCCTTGCATTAGTTAGAGGGTGGTTAGCAACTGCATTGTGCATCAATTCTTTCTATGTAAATATATATGCAAATATATATATACACACAGAATATCATTATTTTCCTTTCCCTTTCTGTTCTATTAAATTTTCTTTTTCTCAACTCACAAGTTTTACCTTCTTCCACTTTTCTCCCCCATCCTACTAGTGAGTGAAAAGCTGTTTAGGTGCTTAGCTGCCTGTCAGGTACACAACAACCTCCTATCCCTTTTGATTGAATTAAGGAAAATAGTTTTATCCCCATTCAATCTCTCTATCTATATGTATATGAATGAAATAGGAAATGATAATTCATGACATAAAATTAGTACTGTCAGTAGAAGGATGAGGGAAAATTTGTTGAGAATTTCATGATAGTATTGGTAGAATATTTACCTGATAATTAGTTTTTATTGTTAAACCCTTGTCATTTGTGGTTTTGGAAAATGATAAAATATTTTTCAAAGCAATTATTAGAATAATAAAAGAATAAAGGTTGGAAAAGACCTTCAAGATCATCTAGTCCAACCACCAACCCAGCGCCACTATGCCCACTAAGTCACATCCCTCAGTGGCATATTAACATCCTTCTTGAACACCTTCAGGGATGGTGACTCCACTGCAGCCTGTTCTAATGCATTACTACTGTTTCTGAAAATTTCTTTTTTCCCTAATATCCAATCTGAACCTTCATTACTGCAACTTGACACCATTACCAACTCGCCACAACCTCCTTTCAGGTGTTTGTTGAGAGAAATAAGGTCTCCCCTGAGCTTTTTCTTCTCCAGACTAAACAATCCCAGTTCCTTCAACTGCTCCTCGTAACACTTGTGTTCCAGGCCCTTCACCAGCTTCATTACCCTTCTTTAGACACTCACCAGTGCCTCATTGTCTTTCTGGCAGTAGCGAAGGGCCCAAAACTGAACACAGTATTTGAGGCACAGCCTCAACAGGGCCAAATACAGGGGGGATGATCACCTCCCTGATCCTGCTGACTGCACTATTTCTGGTACATGCCGGTACAACAAGGCTGTTGGCCTTTTTGGCCACTGGCACGCACTGCTGGCTCATGTTCAGTTGAGTGTCAACCAACATCCCCAGATCCTTCTCTGATGCACAACTTTCCAGCCACTATGTCCCAAGCCTGTAGCGTTACATGGGGTTATTTTGACTGAAGTGCAGGACCCAGCAGTCGTCTTGTTGAACCTGATACAATTAGCCTCAGCCCATCAATCCAGCTTATTCAGATCCCTTTATAAGGCCTTCCTACTCTTTAGGTGCATCATAGAATCATAGAATGGCTTGAGTTGGAAGGGGCTTCAAGGATCATCAAGTTCCAATCACCCTGGACTACAGGCCTGTTGTTCCCTAGATCCTCTTTCCAACCTTTTTTGTACATGGGAGTCACACTGGCAAACCACCAGTCATCTGAGAGCTCCTCAGTTAACCAGGACTGCTGATAAATGGTGAAAATTGGCTTGGCAATCACATCCACCAGTTCCCTCAGCACCTTTGGCTGGATCCCTTCTAGCTCCATAGACTTCTGATAGTCCAGGTGTAGTGGCAGGTCACTAACCTGTTCCTCCTGAATTCTCTGGGGGATTATTCTGCTTCCCATCCCTTCTTCCAGCTCAGGGGGCTGAGTACCCTGAGGATAACTGGTCTGACTATTAAAGACAGAAGCAAAGAAGAAATTGAGTACCTCAGCCTTTTCTTCATCCTTGCTGGTAATGTCCCTCACTGCATCCAATAAAGGATGAAGATTCTCCTTTTGCTGTTAATGTATTTGTAAAAACAATTTGTCTTTTACAGTTGTATAGATTAAGTTCTAGTTGGTCTTTTGTCTTTCTAATCTTTCTGTATATCCTAGCAACATCCTTGTACTGTTCCCATGTTGCCTGCCCATTCTTCGAAAAGCGGTAAATTAGAAAACTGGAAAACAAAATGAAGGTTTAAAAATTTTGTGAAAGTTTATCTCACAGTATAAAAAAAAACAGTTCACATTGCTAGTACGTATCTGGAATTTTCTTTGCTTCAGAACCTGGTACAGTAGTAGCTCCACTGGATTTTGTGGGCTTTGGGTCAGCAGCCTTTTAAAGGCAAATTCAATACCTTTTTCTGCTATATTTTAGTTGCTGCAGATTTTGTATTCTGTTGGTTTGTTGTTTTCCCTCACACTTAATTCAATGACAATAATCTTGCTCATTTTTAACAGCACTTTAAACAGCTTGTGTCACTATTCATTTTCCTTTATAAGAACCAATTCACTATTTCATTTGTTTGCTGAAATATTTAGCAAGCTTTCATCCAAACACTTTTCTTTCTCCCTTTTTAACAACCACTTCTCCCATGCAAAGTATTGTAAGATGGGTATTTATTTTATGTTTTGTGGAAAGTGGCTGTATGCTTTTGAAAAAATGAGTAGCATGTCCACTCATTCCCCCTCAGCAACCTCGTAGTCAAAACAGTACAGTTTAGTGTCTGAGTATGTATGCTCCATCTCAGTACAGGCTGCACACAGGTTATGGGCTATGCCCTTACAGAACCAGAGACTGATTGAGGTTGGAGGGGGTCACTCGATGTCATCTGGTTCAATGACTTTGTTCAAGCAGAGTCGCTCGTAGCATAGGCTGCTTGGGACCTCTTAAGAGGAACAGCTGAGGGAACTGGGATTGTTAAGTCTGGAGAAGAGAGGGCTCAAGGGAGATGTTACTGCTTTCTGCAACTACCTGAAAAGAGGTTGGGGGTCTACCTCTTCTCCCTATAACTAATGATAGGATGAAAGGAAATGGCCTTGAGTTGCACAAGTGAGGTTCAGGAAAAATTTCTTCTCCAGAAGAATGTTCAAGCACTGGAACTGGCTATCCAGGAATATGGTCAAGTCACCATTTCTGGAGATGTTAGAAGAAAGGGTAAATTTAATACTCAGGGACACGGTTTAGTGGGCTATATTGGAAGTAGATGGATGGTTGGACTAGATAACCTTAGAAGTCTTTTCCAACCTTAACGATTCCATGATTCTATTATCATTTTTCTGATATGTGTGTGTACAAGGTCAAAGCAGCCTACCTGTCTGTTACTGGGGGTCATTTTTATCACATGTAATGATGAAAAGAAAATCTGCTGAGAAATAATTCTATAGATTATGGCTCACTAAACTATAAAAAACTTCCTTTTGAAATTAATAGAAAACAGTGAAAGATATTTAAAATTCCTAAGTTCTTACAGATGTCAGACCACAATAGTTCTATAAAATAGAAGTATGATTTTGTTTTTTGTTTGTAATGCTATTAATCATAAGAGAAGTAACTTAGGAAAGGTGGGTGATTTGTTTTATTTTGAATCAGCATTATTTCAATCATATTTGTTTAATTTACAAATCCATCTATAGTATAATGCATCTGAAAATCATCAAGAAAATGCACCTTTATTGAGATATGTCAGAGCTGTTATCACATAACTTGTTTAGAAAATGAGTATATTCAGCATATATTCAGTTATGTACCATATTGCTCTAGGATAATGTTTCATCCACATCTCTGCCTAGCAGTGTTTTGGCTATGAAAAGATTTCCAGGATTGGTATCCCATTCACAGAATCATACAATCGTGGGGGTTGGAAGGGACCTCCAGAGATCATCAAGTCCAACCCCCCTGCCAAAGCAGGTTCCCTACACCAGATCGCACAAGTAGGTGTCCAGGCGGGTCTTGAATATCTCCAGAGAAGGAGATTCCACAACCTCCCTGGGCAGCCTGTTCCAGTGCTCCGTCACCCTCACCGTAAAGAAGTTCTTGCGCACATTTGTGTGGAACTTCCTATGCTGCAGTTTCTGGCCGTTTCCCCTTGTCCTGTCTCTGCACACTGCTGAAAACAGTCTGGCCTCGCCGTTCTGTCCCCCACACCTTAGATATTTATAGACCTGGATCAGGTCTCCTCTCAGTCTTCTTTCCTCAAGGCTAAACAGACCCAGTTCACTCAGCCTTTCTTCATAGGGGAGATGCTCCAGGCCCTTCACCATCTTTGTGGCTCTCCGCTGGACTCTTCCCAAGAGATCCCTGTCTTTTGTGTACTGGGGAGCTTTAGGTTTTTAAATTCAAGAAGTGGGTGTTTGGTGTATTTGGGGAGAAGGAAGGAGAACACAGAGAAATAAAACCTTGAGAGTAAGATTTTGAAACAACTCCATGTTGTATTAAACAAAAAAGACCTAAACGTGTGCAAATTTCTGTGCTACAACTTAGAGAACACATTTCATTCTAAAAGCTATTGGCTATTTTAATAATCCATGCTTTCTTATTGAATGCAATATTGTGTGTGAGAGAGGATATTCTACAGACTATATGAGGGTTTTATTTAATTATTTTTATTATAGACAGTATAGGGGATAGGCTGTGATGTGCAAGAATTGAGTTTAATTTCTGACTTTTGGCAGTCTTGAATAATAATGGAAAAGATAATTAGAATGAAAGCCTAAAGTCAGTGAAAATATTGCTACTGATTATAATGGAATCAGAATTCTATCTTTAAACTTCCATAAGGCTGTTTTCCTTTCATAAAGTGAAGATAATACTAACCAGTCTCACATGGGAGTCCTAAGAATGAAAATGTTGCAGAAAAAATAATGTGGGTCAATTTATTTCTAAGATGATATGTAACAGGTAGCTAGTTATGACTGATATATTCAATACTCAGATTAAGTTACTAGAGTAGTTTTCCACATATGAAATGGAAATCTCTACTTTATGCTCAAAATATAATTAAAAGACCGCAGAAAATAGGTGCTCATTCATGTTCAGAAACATAGCAATAAAATAAACTGTCACTACTACAAAATCACATAGTGAATACAGTACTGACCCTTGCATTTAATTTTCAGAAGTCATGAAAGTCAAGGAAAAATATCTTTTTCTTTCTTCTTCAAAACTGATATGCCTTTGGTGCTCCTAAGTAATATGAAAGATGTACACACTGATTAAAATTTCTGTATACAAGAAATGAAGAAAACATTAACTCTATACAATAGTTTCCTAAGTAAACCTCCAAAGACAAAAACAGAGATCGTGACCCAGATTAAACATATCCCTGTGTTGCTCTTTAAGTTAACACAAAAGGAGAAAGAAAATATTGAAGTTGGTAATTTGTAGAAACAAAACATTTACATGAATCTTTTTGTTGTCGCTGCCTTTTGCTGGGGGAAAAAAAAACACAAAAAAACACACACAAAAAACAACCAATCAATCAAACAAAAAAAAACCTGACAACATCTGAGATGAAAAATTTTAAATTAAAGAGTGATTTGGAGAATAGAGTCAAACTGAGTTCAATAAAATGGAAAACAAGTTTCACAACAGGATAAATGGAGCAATCTCTATCCTACTCTATCCTAAAAGCATAAAATATGGGAAGCAATCTTCCATAAATCAATATAAAAAGAGTAATGTTCACGCAACTTGAGAATGAGTTTTAATAATGATATACTATTAAGAAAGTTTAGGTGCAGTTGACAAATCCTGAATAAATTTTTCATTTTAAGTTTCAGTAGTGTTCTCTTATGTTTTTCTGTGAAGTATATTAATTCCTACAAAGATTTGTAATTATTAAAGAATGCTATATTTCTGTAACTGTTTTTTTTAAAACCCATGTTTACTTTGTCTGTAGTAAACAGTTATGGAGAATAGGAATAAACTAAAAATCCATCACAGAGATTGGTTAATGTACACACAGGAAAATAAACAAACGAAAACCACCACTATTGCCACCATCACCAACCATCAAATGTTGACTTTCCCAGTTCATATGCACTTAAGGGGATATATGTTATGATTTGTTCTGTTTCACTTTCTTTTCCCTCTTATGTGAAAAAATTCAGTTACTTTCTTATAAGATTATAAATATATTTATTAAATAAAATATCAGTAATTGAAATAAGAATTATCACACAAGATTTTTTATTTTTATTTTCATAGATATTTGACAAATTGCATGCATACATTTCCAAGTTCTTCAGTATTTTCTTATTTTGTAACTGTAGTATATAATTACAGACTTTTTTTCCTGGCTTTCTTAGAATGAAAAGAAGTTTTACAGTGATTCTGTATTTTCTGAGACCAAATTCTCTAAACTACTGTATTTTACAAGACTGAAAAGGCCATACTGAGCGTCTGTGACTTTGGTTCTAAGCCACTTGGGAGTAAGAAACATAGAAAGAAGCTTGAAATGTTAGTAGGGAAGAGGTACAGAACAATAATTTGCTTTAATTCAGAACATAAAAGCTTGGGGACACCTGGTTAAATAACTAGGTAGAATGTTTAAAATAACATTGATCTTGTTCTTGAATGAAGTCTTGCTTGAATTGCGTACATTATTGATGGAGGCTGTTGTTGATTGTGAGCACGTAAATGGGCTCAAAAAGGTATTGTAAAAAAGCACCTCATATAAGGTAGAGCCTTAGGATACAGCTTGAATTTCTGTTGGCCAGAAATGCAAATAATACTTTAAGATCACACCAGGTTTATGAACATTACGCAAGATCTAATGTAGTATGAACAGTGTAAAAGCTGAGCAAAACGTATTGGTCTCTTTGTTGTCCCTCTGAGTAATTTTTTTGCAGCAATTATCTTCAATTATCTTTTTTTTCTTCCACTGAATAATAGAACAGAGAGGAATTGTACTCCACTATTCTTTCTCTCTGAGCTAGGCAGATTAACTTGTCTGGCCTGACTCGTTTGTTTGGTTGTTAATGTTTGGTTTTGTTTTGTGGTTATGCATGGTTTTTTCCCTCTTTGAGCATGTAAGATCAGCAAACTAATAATGTATCCTAAAAAAAATGAGCTTCTTCAACTTATTGCAGTCCTTCCTTTCATCTGCACGTATGTATAAATATCTGAATCAAGAAAACTTTTCTTAGAATGTATTCACAAGAAAAAATGTTTCTTCCTTTGTAAATCTTGCATTCCTTTCATTGCTGTTCCACTATTTGGTACCTTTTTGAATATTTTTTTTTTCCAATCTTCAGTATGGTTGTTACTAAACTACTCATTTAAACTACCCTCTCACTTAAAGCAATTCATTTTTTTACTTTTACATTTCTTTATATTTCATTGCCAACACATCAGTCTGGGTGATTCCCCATTTAGTAGCTTCCTCTTTGTTTTTTTTTTTGTTAAGAAATGTTGTTACAATCTTTATGTCATATTCTGCTTTGTTTCCTTCTGATTTTACCCTTATGAATCTATATGAGATAGTACAATACAAATTCAATGAAGTGAGCGTGGTATTTATAGATCATGATACAAATAGTTTTTTAAGTACTTGCATTAGATTATTAAAACAATCTGAATTTTGGAATATTCCACTTATATTTGCAATATACAATTGAAGTGAAGACTGTGGAGATGAATTTGCAAATTTAAGGAGAATACTACAAAGAACGTACAAGGTGGTCTCCCTTTGTGAATGGCAATGCAAGTACATAGGTTTGCATAAATTTCAACTTCAGATCATGGTGATTCTCCAGGATAAAATCATTAAACCAGTACTACAACACACTGAAATTATTTAATCCATCAGTAAAACCCTGAATTACATTATTTTCCTCTTACTTGTGTGTTTTGTTTTTCTTTTAATTTGGACTAACCAGTTTTTTTCTGTATTCATCAGATTCCCAATCTACAAAGCAAGGCTAATGTCTCTCCTCTTAAAAGTCCCAAGACAATATATTTAAAGCAATCTCAAATCTTCAGACAGAAAGAACTCTAGAAATGCTAAGCATTTCTATTATTAGAATACTTATAATCAAACCCGTTATCCTAAACAACAAAATGCTCTTCTCTTAATGGATATTTCATCTTTTGTTATAACAGTTTAGGAAGATTGCAGTCAGCATAGCAGTCTTAGCCTTGCATGTGTTTCTGCCTCAAGGTGGTGATTAGATAGCTATGTGCACAATTTCACAAAAACTGGGAATACTGTTTGGAGAGTGTTGTATGATGATAGTGAGTTAAATGCAAAGACCTTGAAAATCTGCATATATAAAACAAATGTTTTCATAATATGAAAAATAAAACCATTCTTTTCTCACAAGATTGCATAATTCCAAGATCATCATCCATCTGTGTATATTTTTTTCCCTTTTCACTTACTTTAATAGCTTTATTTTGCAACTTAATGCTTTTCCACCAGCAGGTGAAAGCATTCATAAATCTGTCATGAACAGTTGCCAATGAATATTCATATATGAACTGTCTGATTGCAGTACTTTGACATTTTTATTTGATTCTAGCAGGAGAGCAAACTTAGACATGCCTCTTATTTCCTAATGTATTCTAATTGATACCTCTGCATTATATTGCTGAGTAAGTTAACGTAATTGGTGGAATTAAATTACTGATTTGTATTATAAGCATAAATGAAACAAACCATTCAGAAACTAAAATAAAATGCCAAATTGTGTGATGGAGGGCAGCTACAAACTTCTACTTTCATACTGTTTCTAAATTTGACAAATGAATGAATCTTTTAGAGACAAAAGCTCATGCTTTTGAAGAAAAAAGCTCCTAACACACTAGGTCGGGGGACACAATAAATATATTATTTCACTTTCTGTGGCTAGTGATAGGTAAAAAATGTTATAATGCTGTTTTTCTTGAAAAAGTCATTTAGAATAAAAATTTGTACTTCCACTGATCAATTGAGATATGAAATCAAATTATTAAGCTATCAAGTGTGCTTAAGTGTGATTTGTTTTTCTTACAGAAAAAACATAGAGTAACCCAGGAAGAGAATTTACAGAATTATCTTCTAATAGTAACAATTCCTTCTATAGTAGAAATGGTTGGCAGTCTGATGAATCTTTCAGTTGTGAATCATTATTGCAAAATTCAACTCTGCAGATGATACTGTCCAAGTAGCAATTATACATCTCAATAAATCTTCTCAATCTTTCATAGGATTTGCTAGACTTAAAGAAATGTGACATGACTTACACCTTGAGTACCACTGCAAAATCTCAGAACATACAAGTCTCAGGCAATATAGGTATTATGAAATATTTTACTGTCTCTATATAATAAAAATAAGATAAAACAGTACTTACCATACATTTAAATAATCTTGAAATTAAAATATGTATGCATATATTTTCTAAAGTACTTTGTTTCTGGCAGTTGCTCATCAACTCGGCTGCTGGTTAATGAAACTAATGAAATTCATTAGCTATTTGGAAGGCTAGGTCAGTTTTAAAAACAGCTATTGGGTCATATTAACATAGCTGAAGACTAGATCCGATATTAGATCTATAAAATCAAAACTACATTCAAGAAACAAGAAAATATTATTCAAAAGCTTCTAGCTCCAGGAAAAAAAACAAATCCATTCAGCTGACAATAAATTAATACCTAATAGAAGCTTTGCACAATATGGCTGCAAACACTCATATGTCTATGTGTATTTTAAGTTTCAACCATGAAAAATATTAATGTTTTCTAGGAACATGTTTATGAATGTATGCAGAATAAGCAATTCTGCTTGCACACAATGTGGTGAAAATTTGTCTTATCCAATTGGAAATATGGGAAATATGAGATAACTGGAAACTAAGTAACACTAGAATTAAAGAATATTTTAATCCTCACATTCATCTTGTGTAAGCACAACTGTACTGATTATTTGATAATTTATTTCAGGAGCAATGGACAAAATAAATACACACTGCATCGCAACTAAAAAAAAAAAAAAAAAAAAAAAACTGATTTAAGCCCATTTTGTCCTTTTTGAATTATAGTTCTTAGCATAAAAATAATATATTTTTAAATCTTATTAAATTTCCATCAGTGCTGCAGTTACTTTGTGTCATTAAATTCTTATATGAAAAGTTGTGATGCTACTCTTGATTTGGATAATTACTGCTCTTGTATTAGCTTAGTTTTTCTGTTACAAAATGGTCAGGGCATGGCAAACATGAAGTATGATATGGGAATATTTGTATGTTTCTATGGTTTCTCTCATATTTGGAAATCTGCCATTTTATTAAAAAAAAAAAAAAAATTGTTTAGGAATCCTGAAAGCTTATTGAATGATTATCCATCTATATCAAAAAACCTTCAGGAAATCAGAGACGAGACAAAAATGAAATTAGAACTGAGTAATATAAGTAAATCATGGAAATACTTAATAAGAAATGAATTCACAGAAGCAGGGACAGTTTTGTTAACTAAAAGAAGGTATAAGTTAAATGCATAGCTCAATTCTGATTAACAACTTAAGCATGTTTATTCCTGTAGAAGAAAACAAAACAAAAAAACAACCTACCATTACAGTAATAGTTTTAAGTCAAACCCAAGGTCACATTTTGCATACTGCAAGGCTAAATCTAATCGTGGTGTAGTTTCTTAGCTGAATGTATAGTTCTTGAAACTTACCAGTGTTAGGAAAAAATATATTTTTCATAAACAACACTAAAAATATACTATAATTTCACTTTTGCTACTTTTTTCTCTTCTTTGTGGTCTGTAAAATATGCAGTTACTTTTAAACGGGTCCTTTCTATTAGGCTTCACCAAGCAAATTGCACTGTAATAACATCTATTTGATCTTTCAGTACCTAAAAACTGCCTAGAGGCTACACGTTTCACTTCATTTCATTGGATCAAAGAGAGGGAAGTCTAGGGTTTTCAAAGCAAGTCCAGACTCCAAGTGATGAAAAACGTTCTTTTGATTTCAACCAACCAGAACAGGCAGCATGGTTTTTTCATGAACCCCATTAGCCACTGCAATCTCTTCTATTTAATAGTAATTCTTTTTCCCCCAGTAGCATGGTTATAAGTTTGTCACAGACAGTTCACTGTTGCACTCTGTAGATGTTTAACAAGGTTCATATGAATGTAGATTCAAACATATTTGCCTTGAATTACATCCTGGTTTCATGCATAAACTTTTCTAGTGAACAAAAGGACATGTGAGTGAGAGATATATTCATGAAATGATCTCTCCCTGATGCTGTTAATTTAAGACACTCATCCATAATTTTGAATTCAATCAAATATCAACTTGAATATTCTCATGGAACACTGCTTGTAACAGGAGTGAAAGTAGAGGTCATTACCCTCCTTATTCTGATGTCCATAAATATCCATAAAAGTTGTATGTGGGAGAACTGTAACAAACATCTAGACAAAAACAAACTGTGTCAAACATCTAGAAGCATTGAATCATATCTGAATCTCAAAGAAAATATGCCTTTTTAACTCAATATCTCCTTTTTAAATCAACCCTAAGATGCCTAAAATAATAATGCAAGAAAACAGAATGTAGAAAATTGACCTACCTCTAATTTATTTCAACCTTTCAAATAATTTTAAAATGTAATAGGTAAAACTTCAGTAATAAGAAGCCATGGCAATTTTCAAACTATAACAATCAACAGAAAAGTTTATCCATAGATATTGTTTTTAGATTTTAGCATAAAATGAATGCCAGATAACTCCCTTAGTGAGCCCTCTAAAAAATCGAACAAATAATTGGAAGAAGAACTCCAAGAATCAAACGCAGAAGGACGACCTGGATGATCTCATATATCTCTAATTCCAGCAAGATTATGTCTACCGCTCTTCATCTTTTAGTACATTTGGTTGACCTTTTATAGCCACTGTATCATGTCATACTCTTTAGCTGATTAAACAGCATGATATTCAAAACCGACCAGTAGTTTTTAGAAAAATAAATATCCAATATACTTTCATCAGAGAGATAAAAAGAGATAAAAAGCTATTAATACCATGTTGTAAACATCAGTAGCTGCTGATTTTTTTTTTCATTAAGTATTTGCAAAAGTGTATTTCTATTCATTTTGAGCTGTGTATTGCTACATGTGAGCTACATTTCCTTTGTAAGTTTAACTTTTTCCTCTTCAACAGGTATTTTTGGGTAGACATGCAGTATAACCTTCAAACCTTTTGAAAATGAGAAAATGAGAAAAGTAAAATAATTTTGAGATGTAATTAGACTGAATAAATAGCTGCCAGAAGAGGATAATTTCAAGAAACTGAGTAGTGGCACCTGCAAATCTGAACAACTACTCTTCAATCCATGAGTTTCTCAAGAGTCTGATCTAGTTCAGTCATTTAGCAAATGAATTAATCACTCAGCCATTCCTATTGGTTTTACAAGAGAGAATAACTTATGTAAACTCAACTAAGTAGCTAGAGCAGCTCCTTATTAACAAGTTATTTCTTTCTGAATTATTTTCTCTTTGATACTTTTAAGTAATCACTCCAACAGTGAATTTTGTAGGAGTTAAAAATTCTGCTGAATAATCATGAAAACATGATTTTAAATAAAATCACATAAAAATATATTAAAAAATAACACACAAAACTGTGCTTCACTATCACATCCAACTCTTTCTGAAGTGCATCTGTGGCCTCATGTAACATGTAGACTCAATACATGTAAAGCACATAAAATCATTTCCTACATTTTGCTGATTATACATATGCTTATCTCTATTTCTCTCAAGCCAGAATATATTTACTTATATTTTAACACTGTTTAAAAGAAAGATTATGTGTTTTATGGACTTTCATGTGTGACAAAATGCCCCTATTTTGTATGTAACCAGTTATTAAAATCTAAAATAGGTTTAAATAGTCTTTGGATGCCCTTATCTGAACTTCAGATTTTTCTAGATTCTCATAATCACTTACTTTGAGATGTTTAAAATCTAGCAGGTGATAAATTGAATTTCAGAATTAATTCTTCATAAACTCCCTGACTTAACCTGAAATGCTACAGGAAAACTTTCTTGTCAGAGTAGACTAAGTGAAATGGTCTGCCCCTAACTCATCCAAATATGAACAATGTAATACAAAACAATTGTGGATTTTTTCTGACAGGACACCTTTCTTGACCTCTGTTTTCCAATAGTTTCATCAACTGGATTTGTTTTATGGCTGCCTGCCTTTGCTAAAGTAACCATATACGAAAGGCTTTAAAGGTTAAGAGAACAAGAGAACAATGCACACACATTTAGGGGAAAAAAAAAAAAAAAAAGATAATATTGAATTTCAAGAAAATGCATGTGAAAGGTAATATCTCTTTTTAGCTCACTTTAGTCTAATGTTAAATGAAAGCAGATGTACTCTCATGGTCTGATCTGAAGATTGTAAGGTCAGTGGGGTCTTCAGTAGTTTCTACAAACTTTTGTTTATAGTCTCCCAGTTAGACTGCCTCTAATAGCCTAAGCCTAGAGACTCCAAAAATTTCATCGACCAGAGAATTACATAGGTGTATAGCAGATATTTTTTATGCCAAAAATTAGAAACAAATCATTGAAATATTTAATTATCCAAGGCTAAACAACTGTGCATCTGTTTACTCAGTTTACTCTCACTGTTGCTATGGGACTCTACTAAGAGCCACTGAACCTGTGCGGATCTGCTGCTCCTCCACTCTTAGGTCCCAGAGTCTCATTCAAACTGTTTTGTCTACACTGATAATTAACTTCTTCATATCCCAAAAATGTTACATTGTAATTAAAGTTAAGATCTGTGACACCTGGAGTGTTCCATGAGTTAATGTGATATATTATTTTCTCAAGCTTTAAACACTTATTTCTAATCAATATGTATTTGATTACAAGAAAGATTATCTTCTCAGTTTCAGCTATTTTCAATAACTGAGTAGCCAAATCAGTGACAAGTCAACAAGTTCATATATATATATATGTCTTTAAGATACTTTCCTTGGCTTTTTTATCTTCTGGACTGAGCCTTGAGTTATTCTGCAGAAAAAAACCATGAGCCTATATTGACTTCTTCATGTACTTTAAGTTTTCTGTTCTTCTTTTTTCAAGACTGTAACCCCTTTTGACTCAGTAGTTTCCATTAGGTACATTTAAAAGAATACTACTTTAGATTGTTAAGTCAGTACAGATGAGAACAGTAAATAAATCTTAGAGAAGTGTAGTAAAGGTAAACAGGTCTAGAGGACTGAAAATTCCATGCGACCCTATGAATTAGTGATAAATGCAAAAAGGGTTAAAAAGTGAAATGATGTAGCCAAAATTTCAGCTGTCAGCAAATAGTTTCAACACTGGTAATCTCAATGTGAAGAAGACACTATGTACTATGAGCCTGTGACAAAGATATTTTTAAGGCTTTGAAATGCATAATCTAGAGAAGAAATCTTGACAAAGGATTCATGCACTTACTAGGATCAAGATGATCTTAGTAATACCTCAGGAAGTGCATTTAGTTCTCATTTTATTGAGCTGCATTTAGCATCTGAAAATTGCTATAATTATTTATATGGGTTGATCATACGCAATTTGCTTTGGTTCTTACCTTTTTTTTTCTTGGAATTGTTTTTGTTGTGTCACTAGTTACAATCTCTTCCAAGTGAAAAAATTTGTAAGTCATTACATGTACTTAAACTATCTGACAGTTGTTTTCATCCTAGCAAGGGTAAGTAAAACTCAACTTCATGTTTTCCACAAAAAATGATTGCAACAGAATCTAAGAGGTGTGTGTATTTTGATAGGAGTGCTAAATGCTCCTCTGAAACACAGAGGAACTGCCAGGAGCAATACTTTTAACATTTTAATGAAAGTTCTCAAAAATATGTTTTTTAGTTTGCAAATAATCTGTACAAAAAGAAAATACAAGTTACTTGATATAAAAAAAAAATAAAATGACAATAGGCTGGACTTTGGAGACAGAGGGAAAAGAGTTCTAAATCTTTCATTTTAACAGATTAGCAACTGCCAAATGTGAAGCCAAATATAGTGATTGTAGGAACGTCAGTGAGGGCATATTAATTATAGAAAAATGGATACACAAAATGTATTTGTTCTTTTTATTACACGAAATTCAACTTCTTGATGAGGTATGATGAGAAAAGTGAGTTCAATTTAAAATGTTCAATTATGGGATGAAAGCACTGGGAGAACTTTCCTCCATAGTATTTCCATGTAGCTAGCTAGCTAGCTAGTGTATCTAGCAACCATTCTTCAGACACTGCGATATCTGAGTTTTGTTGATTTTGATATATATATATATGTTGGATTCATTCAAGATAACAAGATTGCAGTAATGTTTTTAATATTGTTATCAGATGTATTTCATCCCTATCCCACCAAGCAAAAAAAAGCTATATTTTTCTGAGCAGGTTGCAGGTACATATTTAAAAGGTTACTTTCAAAATTAACACCCAGGATAGTTACATGAGGGTATAAATGACCAACCTTTCTGTCTACAACCTTCAAGAACACCATTTAAATAATAACTAAAGTAAACTCATATCATAAATCTACTTATCTACTTCATGGCCACAATCTGATTTTGCTTCCAGTATTCAGTATACAGAATCATAGAATCACAGAATCACAGAACGGCCAGGGTTGGAAGGGATCTCAAGGATCATGAATTTCCAACCCCCCTGCCACTAACCTCCCCATTTAATGCTAGACCAGGCTGTCCAGGGCCCCATCCAAACTGGCCTTGAACACCTCCAGGGATGGGGCATCCACAAACTCCCTGTGCAGCCTGTTCCAGTACCTCACCACTCTCTCCATAAAGAATTGCCCCAGACATCCAACCTAAATCTCCCCTCCCTCAACTTAAAACCATTTCCCCTCATCCAGTTATCTACCCTTTCAAAAAGTTGATTCCCCTCCTGTTTGTAGGCTCCCTTTAGGTATTGAAATGCTGCAATGAGGTCACCCCGCAGCCTTCTTTTCTCCAGGCTGAACAAGCCCAGCTCCTTCAGCCTGTCTTCATAGGGGAGGTGCTCCAGTCCCCTGATCATCTTCGTGGCCCTCCTCTGGACCCTCTCCAACAGCTCCCTGTCTTTTTTGTACTGGGGGCTCTACATACCATGTCAGCTGCAAAAATGTCATGACATTCAGAAATCTGCATGAAAAGTTACAGAAAGCACTTGATTTATTAAAAATATTTAACTTCATCTTTCCAAATGTTTTCTTTTTTTTTCTTTTTTCTTTTTTCTTTTCTTTTCTTTTCTTTTTTTTTTCTTTTTTTTTTTTTTTTACCAAAAGGTACCATTTTTACGCTGTAAGAAATTAAAAGAAAAAAAAAGAAATAAAAGAAAAAAAGTCTGAGCTCCTTGCATAAGTATGTTCCCTTTAGTGTTACAATGATAAGAAACAATGTGACCTGTACATCAACATGCCATATTACATTATTAACATGCCATTATCATCCTTCTGTAATTTAGGCCTGATTAGCCTTAGAGACACCACAGACATCTAGGATAAGCTTCCAAGAGTGCAATGCTGGATAAGGATACCTTGTAGTGCACACTGTTATACAGGCTAAATAATGTCCATTGATGACTGCTCACTTGAATCGTAAACCTTTGCTAAGAATAAGCTGTTTGCTCCAGAGCAATGAAAAAAACTCCAACTAATTTAAATTTTCTAAAAGACTTGATGTAAGCTTTGAAATGAAAGGATGCACTTGGACTTGAGGGAATTCTGAAGTATTTTTACTTACTAGATTTTCCTGCAGTTTTCAAAGCTGGAAGAGAAAATGTTTAATAAAGTTAACTTTATAATTTGGTTGAATTCTTTAGAGATCTTAAAATACTGGCTTACTGAGAAATATACAGGTTATCCAAAAAGATTTTTGTACACCATGAATTAGTTTTTATTCGCGTATCAGGTCTCTATAAAATTTTATTTTAAAGTTTTAACTCTACATACAGCTAATAGGAATAAGTAGTTTGTTTTTTTCAAGTTTCAGATATCACTTTTATCATCTATTTACAATTGTGCTTTCTTGGCAAGAATAGATTATCATGACTGATATTACACTGTTAGAAAATCTTGGAGAGACTATTGGACTTCTCGTGAGTTACCAAAACAAAGTCGTGTAAAAACACTAAGGCAGATGTCTGTATATCCTTTATACAGAGTAAGAGATATTTTGTTCTTTTTTTTTTTTTTTTTTTTTTTTGTTAACACATAGAGTACTGTAGTGGAAAATAGGTAATGCAGAGGCACAGTACACTGGTATGTTAATTTCTGTTAGGCAGAGTAGCAGGAAGTCTTGGCCTAAGACAACAATTCTGTTCGTGGAAGAATGTGATCTCAGAGGTTTATTTAAAATGCAATTAATACTGCCAGCAGTGATGGTTAGAATTCTTGAAAAACAGTCTTCCATCAGTCTCTCAGATCTACACCCAGTGTTCGTGTAATTCTTAGAAAACAAACTGTGTGAAACAAATAAATTAGATACCTTGAGGAGCACGAGCAGTTCTCGATCAAATCTCTTACACAAGCAACTTAATAGAGATTTTATTTAACAAAGCAACCAAAAGTTACATCTTTTAATCTTTCTGTTTTACAATTACTCCAAAATTAAAGGAAAATCCTAGAACTACACTGCTACTTTGGACTCAGGAATAATACCTTATTCAAGACTTGCTTTATGGAGTGTAGGACCCTGGAAAACCAGTTAGTCTCCATTTGCTGTCCAAAACTTGTTTGCTCATTGGGTTAGGATTATCAGGGGCTTGGATATAAAGCCCTCAGGGATAGCTGAGGGGAAAATAAAGTAAAGCATTTACTGGACAACTTCACAGTTCCACCACTGCACAATTTAGTTTGTTCCATGCAGTCACTTTTTGTTTTTAAAACAAATCAAAATGACAAAGATCAGATAATTCTGAACAAATCTCTACTGTTCAGACTGCAATCACTGATCATGCCTAAAAAAGGAGAACAAATCCTTCTCCCACAAACACCATCATTTCATTTTTACCTGTCCTTCAACATCTTCTTCAAGAGGGGCATATGAAAGCAGTTAAGCAGGCCACTAAACTCACTTGTCTCATCATTGTGACACTACTACAGGTTAGATTTTTACCTTCAGGATCTCATTATTCCTTCTTTCTGTGTCATGTGCTTCATATGGTATTATTAAGTAGCTGCGTATTTGTACTGCTTTCCTTTCTCAGTAGCATCTGTATTTTAGTGACAGTGATGTTTACCTATGTAGTACTTTGAAAGAAAAAACAACAACAACAAAAAAACCAAAATCAACAACAGAAAAGATTAGGTAACAAACAAACTTAATCCTCTTCATAAAACAATTTCTTCTCTCTCTGCTAAATACCTACTAGAAGATCTTGGAGATATTTTGATTTTACCTTGATTTAGATCATACATCACTGCAGATAAGAACTATTTGATTTATTAATAAGTAATGTTACTAAATTTGTGGAGGAAAAATTCTTGGCAGAGAAAGTTTAGGGAAAATACACACAAGTCTTAAATGCTGTTTCTGTTACACATCTCTCATCTCTGATTGAATTTTTCTTTGGTTTATAAATTTGTTTTAGATAGAAATGCTTACACTAGGTGACATATAAAAATTATTCTCCTTACATTTTGGCTTTCTGTAAACACAGAATTTACTCCTAGAGCTAGTGTTTCCACTCCGGAATACACAGTATAGATACATTGCACACAAGAATGTTGCTTATTAAATTTATAATAGAGGCAATTATCTCTGGCATTTCTCTGAAGATTTTGGAACACAACATAATAATAGCATTTCTTCTGTGTAAAATTCAGTGTGGCCCACTTAACGTGACAATGTTAAAAAAAAAAAAGCAAGTAATGTGAAAAAATGACTTCTTCTCAGAAAGATCTTTTAGCCATGTTCTAATTGCATTTGAATGTGTCATCATGATCAAATTGTTAGCTAAAATGTTGTGAAATTTTAGTGCAATAAATTAGAATTTCTAACAATCTTTGTTTTAGTCAAGAAAATATACATTCAGTTAGAAGAATGCAAACTGTCATGGCATCTTCTGTAAGAAACGAGATGAACAAGGAATACATCATCTGGCAGTTCAGGAAGGTGTACCAGACAGGGCTTTGTACTGCTCTGGACAAGTATATTCTTTTCATAGCTATCTGCTTTTATTCTGATATTTTTCATAGCAAGCACAGGCCAGAATATGGCTAGGGAGCTAATGTCCCTACATCGTAATCTTGCTGCATGTGGAAAGAGAAGGAGGAGGAGAAAGAGGTCTCCTCACTTCTTTCCAATAAAGAAATGGGAAGACAATAGTGATTATACTGTGTTTTATTTTATTAGGCATTTGTTTTAAGGCTCATGGCTTCCACCTTTGAATAGGTTTCAGCTGTCCAAAACGTGTGCACTTCTGACTGGAATATTGGAGGAGTGTTAGATAGTTTGGATGTCTTTTTTAAGACATTTAAAAATCAATTGAATGATATGAATGCACGGGAAGATTGAAGCAAGTTATTCGTTTATTAGAAGCATAAGAAGGAAAAGCAACAGGAAGAGCACTTAAACTGAATCATTTACAGGCAAATTTTCTATATTTCTCAAAGAATTTTAGGTCTATAAACAATTCATGACCTTCCATTTCTATAATGCTTGTGATTTCTTTCTCTGAAAAAAAAATATTTTTATGTTTAGGTCAAATGGTCAGAGGTATCCCTTAATGTCCTTTAATGTATTCTTTTCATTTTAACATTTTTCCATTTTGCTGAAGAATGCATTATCCTTTGCTACTTACCCTTGAAACTTCTACTTTAACTGCAGGCTTTGAAGGGAAAATGAATAGTGAGACATTAGTTGCATCATACACAGTTGGAAAGAAAAATTTACATGAAATATTGAAAATGTCCTGGAAGAAAAAAATGTCTCTTCTGACTTGCCTCTAATTTTTTTTTTTTTTTAAATGCCAAATATGTTAACTTTATATATTAAAAACGGAGTTCAAGCTTCTTCTGGAGATTCAGATATCATCTCCTTTTTATCCTTCTTATTTGAAAACATAGCAGGACAGCATAGAATTATAGTGTCTACTAAAAAAGGACCACTCAAGCTCCCTAGTGTTCCTCTATAAAGATTAATCATTACTTCACTCCTCCTAGTAAATGAGACATCTCACACCCTTCATATTTCTGTGGATTCAAGCTAGAAAAGCTGTTCAATAATTTCTCCTATATCTGAATTTTGAATATATTTATTACACTGTATCAAGGCATTCAAATTCATCTAAAGTAAAATTAAGTTTCCAGTGGGCAACTCTAAAGGCAGTTGACCATGACAATACATTTCAAAACCAAATTCCATCCAAAAATATGCATCCGAATCAAGCAGTTTATTGTCTCAAGCCACTAAGGTTTTGAAAACAAATATATATATGTATATATATATATATATATATATAAAAGCCTGGAATAAAACTATATATATAGTTTTATTCCAGGCTTTTTTTTTTTTTAAATTATTCTGGAACAAAACTCTATTGACATTGAAGAATGCTTCAGCAGTGACTTGGTTTGTCCTTCTAAAATGCTGGACTATTGAGAAGAATTGGAGCTATTTCCTTTATATATACTTATATGCATTTATTTATTTATTTAAACAGTGCTGCCTTTCCAGCCTCAGGAGAGTTCTCCTATATTAATTGCCTCTGTGCTTAGATGCCTCCAATTATTAACCTGCAGGTGTCTCTAATCACTGTATATTCCCATCAGATTTAGGTTGAGGGCTATTAGCTATGGTGGTTAAATACAACACATTCTGTATTTTTTGTTTACTTTTTTATCTCTGGATTTGGCCTAAAAGACTTCAGAAAACAGTCATTAGCAATCACTTCTTACTAACTGCAGTACCTTGGGTCATTTCCTCCTTCCCCTTTTTTTTTCTCAAAGAAAATATTTAAAGACAGTCTCTATGCTAAAAGAAGAAAAAATTTTCAAAACCTATTCCTTAGTATTGAACTT
Source organism: Chrysolophus pictus (assembly GCA_037305975.1). NCBI lineage: Eukaryota > Metazoa > Chordata > Aves > Galliformes > Phasianidae > Chrysolophus > Chrysolophus pictus. Next base: position 98,492,902 of record CM074576.1, read on the forward strand.
TGAATGTGATTTAGCCAAGAAAGACATCTAACACTTCTGCTCTCCAAAGCCATAAAAATCCAATTGGGGAAGCATAAATATTTTTGCCAAAGCTGCAAAGCTGGGATATTTGAAAATACAAGGAAGTACTGGACTCTGAGTTCATTTGTATGTGGTTATCGTGGTACTCAGCAGTAAAATTGTATCTAATTATGTTGGTACTAGACTGAATCTCTTTTAATTGATTAATTATAATTCACGTGTAGATTAGCAGCTTTTAAAGGTCAAAACCTTTCAAATTGCACTGAGTACTTGTTTATCTCTCCCTCTGCTGTGTAAACCTGGTATTCTATTGCAGTCTGAGAGCGACACCGTAATTATGGATTCAGAGGATGACAAAAATTGATTAGCGACCAAGGCTGGTTAGGAACAAAGGAACTGAGTATGGTTATTCTTCTGTCCTCCCTCCTGAAAAGCATGAGTTTTGATTGTATTTTAGAGCATAATATTTTGACAGCCTAAGTTCTTTTAGGAGTCAGTGAACACAGTTTAAATAAAAGGTATCATCGGTTATGCAGCTGATGAATCAAAATCAAATATTTATTCTTTCTTTAAATTCCAAATACTATAAGATACTTGTGCTATTCTCTTTTACACAAAATGCACACTGATGCAAAAAGTACATAAACATAAAATGCTTTGTCTAATATTCCATTATACGTTGTTCTTTCCTCTCACTTTGTTGACAACATGGAACGCTATGTTTTGTACAACTCCATCCCCAAAAGCTTCAAGGTGACTGAATAAAATATATCATTTTCACTTACTGAAAATGCCCCCAATGCTTTGTGTACTCTACAAGCATACAATTGTTATCATACTTTTTAAATTGCTCCATGTAACAGGCAGAAATGAAAAATATCAAAGTTTTCATTCGTGCTGGAAATGAAAATACATTTTTCACAATATGAAATTTGCCCTTACCTCTAAAAGAAAGACTGCTTATTCTTACCACCTTTGAGGTACGATACTGGAAAATGTGTTTTGTTGTGGCTAGCTGTATGACATGGCTTGTGATAAAATTAGCACTCCATATCTATGAATGTTTGGTTTTGTGTCCCCTATTCTGTTGCAATAGAGAAAATTTAATGTTAAAAAAATGTTATTCTCTTTAAACAACATGAAAAGTCTTTTTGGAACTTCCTCATTAGCTAATTTGTCAACAAAATGTGAATTATATCCATTCCTTAAATGCTCATTTTGCATAGCAGATGAAATTAAAGAAACAGTAATGGTCATTTGATTTTGGGTGTGCACAACACTGTCTCTTAGAGAAAAGACAAAAGAGTGCAAATTGGCAATGCACTTAATGGGAGAAAGCAGACCTAGAGGAGCTGTCTTACATTTAGATTTGAAACACCATTTTCTGTGTCAGAACCTGAGATGGATGGATTATTGCATTAAATTATTAAATGGGAATTATTCATTAAAATTGCCCAGTCCTACACTAAAATAGAAACATAGACAAATATAAAAATGCAAAACTACAATCAATCAGTAATATTTATGGATGCATACATGTCTTTCCCACCTTTATTTGGCCATATTCCTGCCAAACTACTTTTGATTTATAGACAAAACCCTACTGAACACAACTTATAAAATTGTCCTATTCTATTTGGTAACTGATTATAAGTATGGTTTACCTCAAATATAAATATGCAAATATACTCATGTACTCTGTAAGTAAAATAATTAGGGACAGTACCAGAAAAGTATCAATTTTAATCCCTGTTGCTCTGGGTTTATTACTAATAGGTATTCTTATTACAACTCAGATTCTAAGCGAGAAAATGTCTTTTGATGAAATCTTACCCTCATTAATCCTGATCTCAATTTTTGTAATTGTAAATAAGCAGAAATTCACACTTTTCATTAAGTTTTTTAGAAAGTTGAAGTTATTGGGAAGGTGGAATGGGGAAGATAAATGCATTTTCCAAGAGTAAGAAGTAAAAGATGTTGGACAAGAGTCTACTTGAAACCTCTTTAAAAAGTTTGTCAGGACAGGACAGGTTATCAAAACTCTGAAGTTCAGAAACAGGGAGAAGTATTAAAACCAGAGGAAATAATAAATATCAAAGCGAATTTTGGCCCAGTTAGTATATCTATCAGAGTCCAGAGGGATGTTATTTAGAAGATATCTGTAATGAGTAGAAAAATAGGTATAAAAATAAACTTTACACATTTCCACTCAAAGGACACAAATGAACTTTGATTCACTCACAGGTTTCTTAGTGCAGTGTCAGCTCTCATTTTGCAGGGAGAAGAGACAGCAGTCATCATTAAAAAAAAAAAAAAAAAACTTAAAGAAAAAAAAGAGTCTGGAGGAAAGCTTATGTTCCCCTCCTGGTCCTACTGGGAGTACCAATGTCAGTGTAACTGCTGTGGGCTTGGTTCTCCCTGCAAACCCTCTGGTGTCACCAGCATTTCCATGGCTTTTCCTGCTGCTTCCCCGCCATGAGTCAGGTGCTGAACACAATGTTCCATGAAAACTGACCTCCTACAAATATTTCAGAGCCTTTCCTGTCCTTCAGTACTAAATACTACTGCAATTCTGAGTGGACTGAATTAAATTCCTATTTTGGCTGCAAATATCAGAAATAGAGAGATGGTACAAAGTACATACCGAGGGAGAGAAAACATCATTTTTTTTTTTTTTATGGCACTGCTGATTATATAGTTACTAAATTTAATTTTCATTCTTCTGAATGCTCTAACAATGAAATCAACTTAAAAGTCACAGTTGTCAGCAACTTGGCAGAACAAAAAACATCTAAGCAAAATTGGCAAGGGAACATTGAGATATTAAAAAAAAATGTGCATTTAGCATCATTAATCCTCACTTTCTTTTATAAGCTCTTCTCCTTCTAGGCTCCTTGGAATTTAATTTGGCTTTGACACAAAGGAGTTGTGAATGGAAGTAATTTAAAGATGGATGGATGTTAATTTAAAGATGCCATCGTTTTCTGACAGAGCCGGGTACTGAAGTGTAAGAAAATATATAAAGAAGATAGCATGTAATCAGGATGTGCCAGTCAGACAACAATTTGATAAGTTGATGAGAAAGGGACATGATACTTCTCCTGGTCTTTAGTCTCTAGTAAGTACAATAAATCCAATGAGCTAAATTCTGCTGTGATATACACAACACAGATTTCCTAAACTGTCTTGCTCAATTGTGTATATTTGTCCCATAAATTGTGATTTTTAAAAAAAAAAAAAAAAGAGTAATATCAATATTATTTCCACTAAGCAGTAATGTAAATTGTTTAATATATAAACATTAGAGTGAATTGGAAAATTAATTAAAAGAACAAGTCACTGTAATTATGATAAATAAAGCTTATCTTCATTGCTAGCATGCTTCTCCAAGCAATCTGTCTAAATGAGAGGAAATTATATACCATCAACTTTCCCAAGAGCTGAAGTCTCATTTTAAGTATCAGGTAAACTACAGTGAAATAAAATATCTGCTTATCCAGTGTCATGTTTTAAGAAGAGAGGCTGAAGCTGTTTTGCCACTTGTTCTGCATATATGGAACACAATTACTGTCCCATTTAAGTTACTGACTTTTCAATCACTGTGGATTTATTCAAATTTCTATAACAGGGAAGCCAGTCATTATACCCTAATGATAATATAAATGTAACCATTAAATATTCAACACTTTTCAGATTGGTTTATTCAAATTTGGTTTTTGTTGTGGTATTTTTTAGCCCTAGGATTCTCATATAATATCTAGTGTATTTTCATGTTCCCTAGACTGCAATTACTACTTTGAGGGAAAAAAAAAAGAAGTTGCCTGCTTATTTCTTCAGTTTTGTCACAGTATTAGAAATAACTACAACCTGCCACTCCTTTTCTGGCTGGTCTTTCTCACCTCTTTTCAGTAATGTATTTATTTAATGTATTGAGAGGCAATTCGATGGTTAATTATTCATATAATTACTGGAAAAAGAAACATTTTCATATGTTGAAGTACACATGCTATACGTTGTTGGACTCTTCATTAGTGCTTTAACCCAGTAACTATGGTCATTACTTTTTAAACTTCCCAAATACCAATCTCTGAGTGTAACTGTAATTCTGTAATTCTGTAATCCTGGTCAGGATATCAAGGTATACAACTAGTGCTATTGGAGCATTAGGATTGTATGCAGATGAGATTCATATAATTACTTCCTATGTCATCTTGGTTTAATAATCACATGATAAAATCTGTTGAACTAGAACTTGTGCTCACAGTTATTGCTCTAAACCAGAACAGCTGCACTCACTGGGAAATGAGTTTTCCAAGTGACGTCATGCTCTTTGAAGTTTATAAATCGCCTTCTTGATGCCCCCCTCTAGAAAACTGGCTTTATCTAATCTTGCAAGGAAGAACTTGGCTCCAAGTTTTAATTGGTGCTATAAATAGAGGAAGATGCTAATTTATTACTTAATTCTCTAGCATAAATGTTCAAACATGTGGCATGTTGCAAATCTCACCATCTCTGATTGTTGAAGCATTTCAAATTCATTTTTTCCATTGTTCAGCTTCCAACACTCCTCAAGAAATCACATTAATGTGAAGATATATTCCCCATCAGTCTTAATGAATAAAGTGTGAACTTCCTCATAAAGCTACTTGTAGTTCACTATCAAGTTAATTGTGCACATTTTACATTTTACATTCTTGCCTAATTTCACTCTACAAATGAGATAATGACTGTATATAAAACTTGTGTTAGTTCCTACTAGTATTACTTGGCAGAGATTGCATCAAGATTTCAAAACAATGTCTCTTTCTTAGTCTTTACTGTAGCAGAAGTCACTGAGGTTAGTCAGTCAGTATTTGAAGATCATATGTTTAAAAACTACTGTGATTAAATTGATACGATGGAATGATGTTGGTATTATTTTTTACACTTCCTGAACTTACTCTGACTCCTGCTAGTTGCAATATTCCTGCTTTAAAAGCATCTCTCTATAAAAACATTTACTATAAATAAATTCTAATTAGCAAGTAAAGTTTTTACATGGGATATTTCCTGTATTCAAACTATTTTTTTTTTTTTCTATTCTTGTTCCATTGAAGTTTCTGAATGTATGATTTATTTATTAGTTGATTTATTTGGGACAAGAGTTTTTTTTTTTTTTTTTTTAAAAAGATTAATTTTGACTTTGCTACAAAAATTAATAAACCTCTATGAGAAATCATGCCATTTCTTTTGGAATTCACTTCATAAATTAAAGTGTGATAGGCTTAGTTGGTCCTTGCAATAAATTCCCATTAAAACCTCCAGGAATAAATTTTGTTTATCACCAACTTCTATGCAGGAGTGTTGTGATTCTGTTAAGTTAATGAAATTAAAACCAAAGGCCAAACTACCATCTGAACTAATAAACTATCTGCCTCTCACTGTATTTTTCCACTGGGGAGCCAGCTCCTTAAAGGGAAGGTGAAATCTGAAGTTCTCCTAAAATCTGGGGTCATTTAAACATCTTCTATGTGCCAAGTTAAAGGTGTCAGATCTAATGCCTTTGTGAAATTCCTAATCAAATATTTATGCTCTGCGTACTGGAGATCTATGCCTAATTTCATTTAAATATGATTTCCCCAGTAACACCAATCCAGTATAGTTTCTGCATTTCACCGCTACTTTCATTCTTTGAGATGGTAGCCTAATCTTTTGCAAACATAAAGAATACATGAGTACAGTGCATTTAAAAGAGTTAAGAAATTTCTGTCTCCTTTGATAAATCCTTTGCATTTAGTTAAATTGTTTTGAAAAAGGAAAAAAGAGGAGTCAAAAAGAAAATAAGAAACTGCAGTAGTATTTCTGGGAGGAACAGCTGTTTATATGCCCCTCCTGGAAATACTAACCACTGTCATGGACAGTGACAGAAGGAAAGAAACATTCCTTAGGATCTCTTGGGAAAAATCCAAACATTTGGGCTTGTCCCAGCTAGCTGACAGGGCAGAACACAGTTATGAAATGTTTGATTTTTGCCTGTCAGAAAAGTTGAGAGGGAGCCCAGTGGCAAGTTTTCCGAGGCATAAGAACTGTCCAGGTGTGGAGTTACGGAAGAAAATGGAGTGTGCTATGTGTCTACTGCTGTATAGGCTTTCTCATATTCCACCAGATACTAAAGGTCAGCATAACTTCTGGTAGATGACTATTTCCACCATTTGGAAGTTTTTTGTCTCCCTGATGAAAGCAATAAACAACAGAGCTGGGATAGAGCAGTTTCAGGACCAGGGCCACTAAGATGATCAGAGGGCTGGAGCACCTCTCCTTTGAACAAATGTTGAGGGAATTGGTCTTGTTTAGCTTGGAAAAGAGAAGGTTCTGGGGAGACCTCATTGTGGCCTTCCAGTACTTGAAGGGAGCACATAAACAGGAGGGGGAACGGCTATTTACAAGGGTGGATAATGATAGGACAAGGGAGAATTGTTTTAAACTGAGACAGGGGAAGTTTAGGTTAGATATTAGGAGGAAGTTTTTCATACAGAGAGTGGTGACTCACAGGCTGCCCAAGGAAGTTGTGGATGCCCCATCCCTGGAGGCATTCAAGACAAGGCTGGATGTGGCTCTGGGCAGCCTGGTCTAGTGGTTGGCGACCCTGCAAATAGCAGGGAGGTTGAAACTAGGTGACCTTTGAGATCCTTTTCAACCCAGGCCATTCTATGATTCTATGATTTACCAGGAGTTCTCGGCAAGGTCATCAGATAGGCTATTTAGTCATCTACCCCAGGGCCTAATGCCTCCAAAATAAGTACAGTAATACTTTCCTTCATTCACAAAGAATACTGAAAAGCCTAATACTGGTTGCCTATAGGATTGGTTACTTCTAAATTAATTCTGTGCATTACTAGACTAAAACCATTTTAATCTCATTTCAAACTTGAAGATGACACTAATTCTGGTATGAAAACCAGAATATGCAGAGACTGCATATACCAGTCTCCTTGTGTGATTTCTAGTGGGGCTTGCAGTTGGAACTTTCTGAACAGTGATAATAAAGTAGGTATGTACATGTCATTTGAGAATTTTTTATTTAGGATAATCAGGGCAAACACTGAGATACATATCTTTTCAAAGTACATATCTAAACTAAGACAGCTTGGACTATTTCCTGCCGGCCCTACACAGAGAACCATTTCCGTTGCTCTCAGATGCCTCAACTGGTAAACATAAGTGGACTTCCAAAGTGGGGTGGAGAAATGGGAAGATGATCAGAGCAAAGAAGGATGGAAGTGATTAATATGCTTTTACTTCAAAGCTCAAAAGAGTTCTTAGCTTCCCCAATTCTTCGACAGATCATGTCGAAGCAGAGAGTAAAAATCTGCTGCAACTGGTCACCTCTTTTTTTTCTTTAGGCACTGAAGAAAATCTACTAAAACACTGACAACAAAGTCAATGTCTTAAATTTGTGTTTGCAGTTAAACTATCTGTGAGGAAAGTTCTTATGCTGTTCACATGGCTCAGTCACCTGAGTCAACAAGGGGTTGAATAATTCATTTCTATACTGCAACATTGCTGATTGCAGGGACAATGAGCTAGATGAGGACAATGAGACAGATGAAAGTAATACTGAAAAGACAGTTTTTAATTATAAAGTAAATGTCTGGAATGTGGTATTTTATTATTATACTGTTTTGTAGTATAAATATATGACATTTCCAATATGGTATCTGGAAATTAATTAATTAAATTCAATAAATTCATCATTTTGAATGGGAGGAGACTTTTGAAATCATTTAGCTGAGGATAATGTGCTGAAGTACAATTTATTCAGGAATATACTTTAATCAAAATACTAAAAACTTATATTTCTTTGTATTTTAGACACCAGTTTTTCAAACTGAAGCACAGTCTTTGCAATGCTTACAGCCCATTGTCTATACTGTCATGTACATATGAGCGTAAGAATAAGAAAGACAAAGAACACAGTGCTTCCTATCCTCTAGTCTGAATTTCTCCAGATACAGCCCAAGATCAGATTTGGAAGAAAGGAAAAGTGTTCCTTTTTGGAAGGAAAAGCAGCTGAAATGAGGGAAAAAAAAAAGAATGAGAAAGATCCCTTCTTTTAATAAATAATTTATTTTGTGATTAATCAAACACTTGATTCAAAATAATCATATTTATTTTCTTTACATGTTAGTGGTTTTTCTCTGCATTGATTGTTATATGCAGTGTTTTATATGGCTAAAATGTGATGCAGGCCATGCTGCACTTTAAGTAGCAAAAGACTCTCCTGAAGAGTGTTACTGCATGTAATTTATGGATTTGTGCCAGCAACTGTGGAAAATTTAGAGCAGTGCCTTTTGCCTTCATGTGTTATTTCCGCTGTCGAGAAGAACACAACTCATAGTAATTCTAAAAAGGGCAACAGGGATAATTGGGTTCCTGCTGCTACACATGTTTATCAGTGCACTACTGCCAGATGTAAGACATATGCTACAAATGGTCTTCCTATCCCCAAAAGGAAAAAAAAATCCTTAGCTTTCTCCACCTTCTTGCAGTCATATCAGTACAGCACTGGGACTAAATCCAGGAAGGTTTATTTTGTTTTATTTTTGATACCCAGTTCTCTTAGATTAATGCTTTTATTTAACTTATGACTTCAGATGAGGGATTGTTTGAATTTTGAACATGGAATAAAAAGTCATAGCTTTGCATGAGAAATTTAGGTACTTTGTGTGATATTTAGATGTGCACATAACAATTCATATAGCTCAGGCTTTGTATGAGGCTTTGAAGATTGAATTACCACTCAAATTTCCATACCAGGTGTTTTTTCACATCCGGAACTGCTTGACTGGATGGTTTTAGACTTTGCTCAAAAATGGAAAAAGTTGATAAAAGAAAAATTCAATTTTAATTCAAAATGTTGTGAGCAAGGTGGTGTTGAGTCTAATGAGAAAGAAATGCATTTAAACTATATTTCAGAAAATTTCAAAAATAATTGTAATTAGAAAAGTATTAAAAAATCGGTGAAATACTTAAATTCTTTAAAAATATTTTCAAAAGATGATCATTAAACAAGCCAATGAACATAGAATGCAGAGATTCTGACCACCAATTCAGATACACTTTGGCTCCCTATAACTGTCACCATGTGCCTTTCTTTTTCGTCTGTAGAAGCAACTATTCTGCTGTGCTGTGAAACCATTGAAGTAGTCCATTACTATTTTGGTTATACAGGACTGTCAGAACATAGACAAAATGCACAATGGGAAACCTTAGAGAAATGGCCTCAAGTTGCTCCAGGGGAGGTTTAGGTTGGATATCAGGAAAAACTTCTTTACAGAAAAGGGTTGTTTAGCACTGGAATAGGCTCCCCAGGAAGGTGGTTGAGTCACCATACCTGGGTGTGTTTAAAAATCATTTGGTTGTGGTGCTCAGGGACATGATTTAGCAGAGGGTTGTTAGGGTAGTATGGTTGTTTAGGCTGTGATTGGACTTGATGGTCTTGAAGGTCTTTTCCAACCTAAGCAATTTTATGATTCTATCATTCTATAATTGACAGCTTAATGTATACAGAATATTAGGATCCCTGCATGGATTTCCTCCCTTTAAAAGTGTATACAGTACTCAGCTGTTATCTCAAAAAACAGTGAATAATGTTAATTTGTGCAGTATAGGTCTTAAAGCTGCCTCAGGACCAACACTAAATTTGTGCAGAAAACACAAATTACATTTAACAAACAGAAATATTTGCAGTCTGTATGAAAAAAAGAAAAAAAAAAATGGATTGAAGAGAATTGGGAAGGTAAAAGCAGAGGTAAAGTAATCACTGGTGATTAGCAAGAAAAGTGTGTTTTGAAAATCCCTGATCAGCTAGAAAGAAATGTAACTGAGAAAACATAATGCTGCACTAAAATGGATCAGTTAGAGGTTGGGAGATAGAAATAAACCCTCTATCTCCCCAGAGTAGTGGGGCAATGCAACAAGAAATTGTTATTTTTTTTTTGTTTCATTGTTATTTCCTTCTCAGCAATGTTCTGGATATTTGACCCATGACTCAAATACATTGAGATATTATTTTTGTTAACACAAATGTTAAATAAGATAATACTTAGGGAATATCAAGTCAGTTTAAAAAGGCACTTGATGTTTGGACAAAGTTTATCTATCAAAATGCATGCAATTTGCAAATATCGAACTGGTTCATGTATATATCAAGAGGCCAAGAAGGTTTTCTTTTAGGACAAAATAGTTTATCTTTTCATGAAGTGTGATATATAGTAATGGATTTTTGTTCAGTTTACATGCTGTATTTTAGAAGACTACCTCTGAAAATGCAAAGAATGTACTATCTATTTAAAAGAAATTTATTTAAAGAAATTATTTATTAATTTCTTACCATTCTTAGGTGAACATCACCTGAAAGAACAGAAACTTTAATAAAATGAAACCGAAGAAAAAAATTGTTTTAAACCCCAAAAAAGCAACATTTTCCCACTAATGTGTATTTTGCTGATGACTGCATGTTCATTCTTTTTACTGTAATAATCTTGGGGAGTTGCTTTTCAAAGCTCTGAAGTCATAGATTTAATTTGGCTACAAAGAGAAAATAATTTTAGGATAAGGAGTGTTCTCTCCTAATTTTCTTCTTGCCAAGACTTTTGACCACAACTAGATGGAACCCTGTGGAAGTTATCAACATTTTGAACTGTGTCCAGAAGCAACTAGGCAGTGAGTGCTGTTACATGAAAAATGATATATCCTGAAGGTAATAGTACTCATCAAGCAGAAAAGTGCACCTGGCACAAAGCAATGCTTCAGGATTCATTTTTGGGGGAGAAATTATGTGCCTGAAGGAGTATCCTGGGTTGTTGTAAGTATTTCAACAAGAGTTCCAGGAGTTGGTTTGAGATAAAGAGGACTGAGGCATGCTTTAGTAAACCCATCCAAGTGCCTTCTAGGTCTTTATAAACATGAAGTCATACCACTGTAGTGTTAAGAAATGTCAGAATTATGTTACAAATGTAACCTAGGCCAATTTATTGGCCACTATTGTCATTATTTAGCATGGACGGCAGACTTTTAGTTGTGATCTTTTAGGTCTTTTCCAACCTTGGTGGTTCTATGATTCTATGTCCCAAATTCTTCTCCCCATCCTTGATATCTCATCTGTTTGTTGTTAGAATTACTCACAGTCAGACTGTTACTGTTGTTGTTACTCAGGTTGCTTCCCTGGTGCCCCACTCTGGAATATATATATTTTTATGAACAAGTCTTATTATCTCCTTGGGGGAAAATTGTGTGCTAGAGTACACATTGCTAGTTATAAGGTTTCTCTACTGGCTAGTACTGTAACTTGCAATTGCTTTTTTTCATCAGCATATTCAGCATGACAGATATTTTACTATTTATTATCTATAGAGAAATTTTGATCAACTTGACACAAAGCACCAAATGTTATTTTGGGAAAAAGAAGAATATATTACTTGTTGAGTAAAGTTATTCTAGAATAATTTAGAAGAGTATAAGCTGAAATTTCTGTTTGGAGTCATTTGTATTTTGGGAACAAGTTATACAGTTTAAGATCAAGAAATTCTGTGTGTATTTCTTCTTGGACCATGTTAACTTTCATATCCATGCTCTTAAAAGAAAAGGCTAGTAAGTACATTTACCATCTACATTTGGGTTAACTGTAGAGCAAAACTTTGACTTTTTTTTTCCCAAATGCTCTATTGATGACCTCTTCTCAAATGCCCAGAAAGGACCACCCTGTCTAAAATGCAAGACAGTTGCTGGAATCCACATTAGTTATATCCTCCTGCTCCCTCTGAGCAGAAATTGCCAGCTGAGCAGGGCTGTAATGAATTCTTATGTGTTTTGTAGTGTGAACTGCCATCAATTAGGAGCTAAGCTGAGACCATCAAACTCATTTTAATTAGAACTCATGATTGAATTTATGCCAAGATCCCAAAGGTAAAAAGCTAGTACACAGATTTACCATCTTCTCCAATTGAAAATTTTAATTCTAGTCAACAATCCTTGCTTGCTGTGTGTACGTGCATGTGTCCCTGCATTTGAGGTTAAACTTTATTTCCATAGATAGGTAGTGGAGTTGTTCATATACACACTACTGCTCTAAGAGCATTCCATTTTTTCATCCCTGTCATACACCATGCCACTTATACTGGCAGGCAGAAAAGCAATTTTATCTCTCACATTCTCATTCTATGTACTTTATTTCTAATGAGGTTCAGGGATGCTTCATTCCCAAGGCACGTTATCTTCTGTTATTACCATAATACAATATAATGTATAAAATAATATTAGAGAATAACAATAATAACTAATGTGTAATTATCAAACTAATTCTGTCTTGAATCTGTTGTTACAAAGTCTGACTATCATATCTTAGTAATAGGAGCACCAAGCCTCTGGATGTTGCAGCTTGGGAAGATAACTTTTTATTAAATTTTAGCAATATACTTACGTTAACCTTTGCAATCTGCAATATGAAATTCATGCTTTGAGTTCAGCTAACCATAACCCATTCTCTGAAATATAAAATTGTTTCCCATATGGATTGAAACATATGTGAATATTCTTTTCATGATGCAGAATGTCTGTGCATTGCATGCATTTGTGTGTATAGAAAATTCCCCTCGTAATGATCTCCAGAATAGCTCTCATACTGAATAGCTTTGAGATCAGTGAACCTTACAAACAAAACGATAGTGAAGGGATAGTTTTAGAGTTCATTCATTCAAAAAAAAAAAAAAAAAAAATCTATAGAACCCTATGTAAATAGCTGAAGGCTAGAGGAATTAGACAGAGAAAAATTGCATCTGCTCAGGGAACAGACAATTCAGACCGTGTTGTTGACCCATTAAGTCACCTATGATAGTACTGAGACAGAAGCCAGGGGACTTTAGTTCAATCCCCAATTAGGTCATACAATCAAAATGCATTTAGGAATACATCTAACCAGACGAGTTGCAGGATGCCTCAACTCCTGCCCTTTCTGAATCCCATTGAGTAAATCTCAGGCAACTATACTGGGAACAAGATAAAGCTGCTGTATCAGCAGCTTAAATTTGCACTGAAAAAATAAGATATAAATATACATTCATACTGATGCCATGTTTCAGGGGTCTTTGTTGAAACATAGATGCATTTATAGTGCAATGAGTATTATAATAATAATAAAGTATTATAATAAAGTACTATTATATATAAATATTATATTATTATTATATAGTATAATATTATATAAAGTATATAATAATAAAGTATTATTGATAAAGTATTATATACATAATTATATTCCCCATGGCTTAGCTTTTTTTAGGTTAGTTTTTTTCTTATGCCAAATTACAGCATTTTCAAGAACAGCTTCCAATGTGAAAAATTACAAAGAAACAAGAATTAATAGTTTTCAATGACATTTCGAAGGAGATTCAGGATTTTTATATTTTTTTGTTTTACATATGTGATATAGAAATGTTCCAAGACAACTAGTCATCATTTTATGGCTCAGAAACTCTTGAAAGATCTTAACTGAATTCTTTCTGTGAAGATCTGATATTTGAGAGGGCAGTTTTTCATCCAGACTATGTGTAATCTGATAAACCTGCAGGTTCAGGTTCTTAGAAAATCAAATAACTTTACAGGTGCCAAATATCTACTGCAAAAGAATGTTGAAGAAAGAGCCTGGATTTCTTGACTTTTGGAATTCATTCGCACTTGCGTTTAGAAATAAGCTAAAAAAATTGAATATCTTTTTTTTTTTTTTTTTTCCTGAATTGTTCACATTTACGAGCATCATGTTAACTTATGGATATTATGAGTCCCTTTCCTAGGCAAGGGTTCCTTTCCTAGGTTGCCTTGTAAGCTATAGATACGACCATTTATTTACCATTTATTTTGAAGTAGTTCAATAGCTGCTTAGGAAAACTAACTTCAGTACAGTTTCTATGCGTCACGCTTTTATAGTTTTGTTATCGGTATTCCACATCATAACATCATGTAAAGCAAGGGTAATTAAAGAGTTAATATTCCAGTTCCATGGACTGACAACTTTCCAGATACCTGGTTCTCAGAAGAGAAGAACTATGTATCCCAGGGGACTTCACATGCAGAGAGGAAGATAAGTCACAACAGGAAGTCATGGGATTTCGCTCCCTTACTCGCTGCCTGGCAATGTGTTTGGGTGTGCACCTCAGCCGTGCGCCTTCAGTTCAAAGTAGGCCTTTTGGGTTTGGACTCTCTCTCATTTTATTTGATTTACTAGCCTCAATTTCAATTATACTATATTATATTGTTTTATTTTGCATCTGTTTTTGGATCCAGCTCCCATCTCCCTACTCCTTTTCCCTTCCCATTATTGTCCGGGGGGCCTGCAGGCCTGTTGATCCCTGTCATGGGCACAGATTGATCTAGATAACTCCTTGACACAATGATTTAAAATAATACATATAGACAGTTTTAGTTCCTTGTGTTTTCCATTATAGTTCAAACTTTTAAAAAAATATATATATATTTTTCATCAAAAAACCTCAATGATTCAAATGTGCATTGAGTTCATAATTTGCTATATTAAAATAACAATATATTCTTTTGGTATAAAATGTAGCTTGCTATTTTTTTTAATTAGATGTGTGCTTACAGAAAAGATTTTGATTACAGTAAAAAAAGGTAAAACCTCTCATATATCTGGGTATAAGCATGTGGCTGGAGATGTAAGTAAGACACAAGAAAAGGCATTCATCCAGGATTAGCCATACCTGTGTGCCGAGTGTTATATTTTCAGGGAGAAAGAACAACTAATTGACACCCTATGACCAAACTTATTTCTGTACTGATTTCTCTGCATAAAATTTTAGTACACAAAGCAAAAGGCTTTCAAGGAAGTCAACCCTTCTCTTAAAAGCAAGTCCTCTTACTTTTGCAGTTTATATTCAGCAGATGTGATTTTCCCTACTACAGCTTGTGAATCTTCAACTGAGTTAAGACGAAAATATGATGTTCAGCAGACTCTAGTCAACTGAGATTACATCTTTTGTACCATGAGAGTAAGGGAAAAAAAATACATTTGTTGAGACAAAAGGGCACACAGAGGCACCCTCTGAGTAATTCAAACATAAACAGGAAAGAAACTTGATAGAAAGCCTGGCGCTGGTCCATGTCAAGGCTAATTACCACGGCTTTTTTCATGCAAAGTTCTGAATTAATAAGGTACAAGAAGTAGGGAATGGAGAGCACGCAGTTCTGTTCAAGGGCACGACTTCACCTTTAAAGTAGTTTGCTTGCTCTTAAATTCAAAGGAATTCATAAGAACTGCTTCACAAAAATATGCTGGCTGAATGAATAATAAAAAAAAAAGCTATTCTAATTTCGTTGTCATACAAAAAGTGTTGGTAGATAGGATGTTATGGTTGTCATAATCTCATTTATTTCTTTAGTCAGAAACAGTGGCAGATTTGATTTTCAAGAGCTGCTTTGAAAGTAATGCCTCCTATGTTACTATGTTGGCACACAACATCAGAGGTAGATGATGGTGGTACAGAATAGAGGTAGAATCTTCCCACCAATATTTTATTACCTTTTGTTGCTCTATGATAGATAGCATGGAGGGGCAGTCTGACAAAATGGTGTCTGACATGAAAGTGTGAATTAAGCAAAGATATGTTACTGAATTCCTCCATGTGGAAAAAATGGCACCCATTGACAATCACTGACACTGAATGTTTCTGGAGAACAAAGAGTAGAGCACAGTGTGGTGAGAACATTGAGGCAGTGGGTGGTGTGTTTCAGCCATGGTAGCAACTACATGAAAGGAAAGCCACGTTCCAGATAGTCATGCAGATATTTACGAGCACCATGCAGTCTCTTGTTCATCACTGGCTAAAATGCATTGCTAATGGTGGTGACTATGTTGAAAACTAGTGTTATGTAGCTAAGAATTTGCTCGATCAACTAGTGTTATTGTGCTTTTTGCATCTGTTGTAGCGCCATGGAAATAAACAGGAAGCATTACTTTTGAAGCAACCTACATAGGTGGGGTTAAATCTTATCTGTCTAGTGTAAGCAATCAATTTATTTTCTCCTACAAATATCGGTATCTTCGAAGAGCTATATACCACTTCTGACATTAATAAATGGTGAATGTAATAATTATATAATGATTATATAATTATGGATGTAGGATTTCAGTGTATAAAGTAAAAGATGTTCCATTGTTTAAAATATTTGTGGATATAAACCAATCTTCATCTTCAAAAGTTTTGATACAACCCTGAAAATTCCAAGCATAAGTCCTTAGACTGGGAAACAGTCCTCCTGAAGTCACTGAACCCATCTGCTTGGGTGATGGATTTTAATGGGGAGGAAGAGGAAACAGGAAAGGATTTAAAAAGAAATAAATAAAAATTAAAAATAAAATAAAATAACATAAATACATTTTAAGAATCTAAAATTACCCAAATAAAATCAGTAGCAAACTAGCACTGATTTAACAGAAAATTAAAGGAAGAAGGAATTCCAGCTTTGCAAACATTTATCTCTCTTTCTCTCTCTCTCTTCCCCTCTCTTTCTCCCCCCTTCCTTTTTTTTATTTTTTACGAGTCAGAATGGACTCTATATATCTGAAGACATTGTCACTGCAGTGAAAAACACTGAAGCTGGCTGAGCAAAGCACCATGCTCCTTTTCTCCTGAAATTTTTCATAAAGTGGAAACAAAATTTATGTTCCATACCAAACAGCTTTCTCTTGACTAGTGTGCCAAATAAGCTGTCTGTATTTGGTCTGTTTGTGTAGTACTTAAATGGATGTGTATGTTTTAATGTGTGTGTTAACTCTTGAAAAAAGAAATACATCCTGGGAACAGATAGACCATTGATAACCATTATCCATCTGATTTTGCCTTGAACTTAATGACAAGCAAGTAAGAGTTCATGTTTTCCCAAAACCACTTTGATGTTTTATTGGTTGCTTTTGTCAAAGTGAAAAGTTTGAAAACCAGAAAACAGAAAATTGCAATAACTTTATATAGAGAGCAGACTATCACTTTCTGCTGTCTGTAGTCAAAGACAGACCTTGTTTACTAATGGCTTGAGATATTTATAAACTGGCCTTATGTGTGCAGCTTTGCACACCCTATGTATTTGTGGTCAGTGCAGAGCTTTATATATTCTCAGAATTCAAAAATATCTGTTTGGATGTGCTGCTGAAGTGACATCATTCAGGAAATTTTAGAACATTTTTTGGAGGCAATATGAATGTCACATTTTATGTTTGCCCAGGCCTTCTTGTCATTTTTATGTCAAGAACTGGAAAATATTAGAAATCAGATCCTTTAGTTTCAGTCCTGCTTGCCATTCTGCATACATGGAAAAATGTGATTACTCTACAAACTGTACTTTTTACTGAGTGCAAGTTTGTGTTCTTCAGGCCAAGAGCATTTGATATTTCCAGTCAGATTAAGAGCAATTCTAAAAGCATAAATGCAGGACACAGTACAAAGGCAAAGTCAAATCTACTGTTTCGCTGACGACCATTAAAAACTGTGATTTTTGGCAAACCTATCCATTGCTGTGTTAAACTAAAACAGAGATACGTTTAGAGGGGAAACAGTATCCCCTTTGTTGGGCCAGAAAGAAAATCCTGTTTCCAAGCTGCCCTTATAAATTCTTACTGAACCCTTTCAAGTAGCTTGCCAAAACATTAGACAGTTTTAGGAGAACACTAGGGTGCAGATTAATTCTTAATAAATTGATTGATATTCCTACAAGTAAGCAAGCAGTCTGTGTGCTCAGATGCAATTTAAGTCCCGTGTAACTGACAGTTTCTTCTATAAATTATTGTTAGTTCTTTAAAAAACCAGTGTGTCATCTGAATTAGGAGTCCTCAGGTGCTCACAGTTGTTTCACATTACAGCTTATTGCATTACAGTACCGGTATATTCTTTCTATAAGTAATCTTATGGGAGCCAACGAAATAAGAGCCCTTCAGCATGCAACAGCAATGACTTTTCCATGTTTCCGTTATTCACTGAGGTAACGGGGGAACAATCTGAAGAAACTAATGGAAGCTTCCTACACAACCAGTTTTTCTTAATATTTGATCCAAATCTCAGTGCTTTTTGACTTTTCATTATAAAACAAGATCTAAGGGAGGCTGATTTTTCCTCACAGGCAGTTAATATTTACCAAGTGTTGATCCGAAAGAAACTGAAGAAAGTCTTCAGTAAACTAAGTTGTCAGGGAGGAGCAGAGCTCTGTAACATATACATCTCCTTGCACAACTAGTATAATCTATAATCACTGATAGTGGGTGTATTTTTCACAGGCTGAAATGTTTGCTTTATTTTGTGGGTTTTTTCCCCCTTCAGTTTGCTGTGAATCCTAAAAAGGTTTGAGGCCTGGACCCCTCTTCAATTACTAATAGACAGGTAGCAGAAAGAGGATACTTTCTTGTCCCTGGTCTGTTGAGCTCATCTCTTGTGTTCCCATGTGTTGGGATGACAAACTGCTTCATATCAGACAGCACAGGAGGTGAAATTGCCTTATAGGCAAAACCTCTTATTATGAATTTCCAGTGAAAAAGTGTGAAGAAAGAATATATAAATGTGAAAAGCAATAATTTAATTCCTTTGAAAGTTGTCCACATATTTGTCTCAGATATTTGATTAGGACCATTAAAAATGTCATTTTATTTGTTTCAGCTGTGTTTTTCAGGAACAAGTATATATTTCCGCAGCAAATATGACACAGGAAATCACTGGATTTTAACTGAGTGTGTGGCTTTTATAATCAATGTGATCTTTTCCCAGTTGTCCACATAGAATTTTTTCACACACTCAGAATGTATGACTGATCAAATGAACACCTTGCACTTCTTGTTTATTACACCGATTCATTATGCACATACAAATTTAAAGATACAGATAATTTTCCTGTTGGCACCATTAGGAACTAAAGTTCCTAATGAAATAGTATTCTCTTAGAAAATAGTATTTTCTTAGAAAATAATGTACATTAAAATTTAGACCAAAGATTATGCTAAATATTTCCTACATGTTTACCATATTTATCTATCATCCAATTTTTGTCCTTTAACTTTCTGTGGACAGATATATTCATGGATAATTTTAATCCCTTTGGGTTACTGTTTGGAAAATATAGATGTATGTGTAATTTCCATTTTCCAATCTAAGCCAGCTGCTTAGATTAATTGGTGTTTTTCTTGAAAATTAGGTTTCTGGAAAATGTTTCATAGATATTTGGCATGAGAGAGTGTAAATTATTCTTTACTGGTTAAGTGCATACATCCGGGACTAATTTAGACACACCCGAAATTTCTTTATTCAACTTTCTCTGGCTTTTGTATTTTTTTTTAAGCCAAATCTCAAACCTGAGTGTAATAAACAAGTAGTCCAGAGATGACAGTGATGTAGGATGTCACCTATATATGCGTAATGGAATTGGTATCTGTCTTTTAGTTCGAAACTTACCTTAATAGTAAAGGACTTGAATAATAGAAAAGGCTGAGCTGAAGAAGGGCATTACATCCCAGTTTCATCTGGATGTGTAGACACAAGTTTCTGGAAATCTGAGACAATATCCAACATATTAAAGTACTATAACATCAGAAATAAACTTTGATTTCTTCTCATAAAAGTGAGATATTGGAGCGCATGCAAGTTGTTCTGAAACTATCTGACATGAATGGGCAGAGGAGGAATGCTACTGAACAGAAAGAAGTTAAATATTTTCCTTTTTTAAAACAAATTTTTGAAAATATCTTATGAATTTTATTCTGCAGGAAAGGCATTAATGCTGACATATAATAAACTAGCATTTCATGGAATATTTTGAATTATTTCTTATGAATCTATTGTATTAGAGCTACTAATTTGGAATATAGATATTCTGAAATTGTCTTTTTTTGCACAGTTGATACTATTCTTGCATATATACACTTTTAACTTTCTCAAGATAAAAAGCTAAAAAACTATTGTAGTCATGTACTCATACTTCTTATAATCAAGTACAATATTGATGCATACTGTAAGAATGCTATGCAAGGTTCTAGCCAACTAAAAATTAAATCAGTTGTAGTAACATACTGATTATGCTATTAAAATGTACTAAAATGCTAAAATATATCTTTCTGATACATAGAAACCAAATAGTTTATATATTAACAAAAATATTTTTCTGTTTTTTCCATTTTCTTAATATGTCTTTGTAATAAGGATGAGATACTATAGGGGCTGTTTTATTGTCTTGTTATAATATAGTACACTCATCCCAACAGTTAAGTCATTTTTATGGCACATTAGAAGTATCAGGATATCAGGAAACGTATCTGTCAGCCTGAGGGACCTTTTTTCAAGCCAAATGCATCCCACGTGGACACTGAAAACAAATCATAGCAGTTCATTCTGCAGTGGACTAATATAGCTATTTTCCAATCTTAAAATCTGTACTCAAATCAGTCTTTGCTCAGAACTAGAATTGCATTTAAAGGATTGGAAACTGCTGAGATTTTATATAAGCTTTTTTTTTTTTTTTTTTGGATGTTTTGTTTTGTTTTATTTAAATATTGCTGGAATTGGCATTGAAATATTTAATTAAATATTGATAAAAAGAATGCCCATTCTGAAGTAAATTTTCAATCATTTTTTGTTATTTGACATCGCTGTCAAGAATAGGAAGATTAAGAAAGCAGTTCATTATTTGGCCTTTGTCTATTTTAAATGTGTCCATCATTCTCCTTATCAGATCACCAGTATGGAGGAAAAAAATATTATACTAACTACATTTGGACAACACCAGAGATGCTCAATAGAAAGCATTATTTCTCAAGAAGAAAAGTCTGATGTCAGATATGCAGCATGCATCACTTTATCCTGGGAAAAAATTTCTACTTAATGTTTGCAGATACGTCTGCCTTTCGAAGAATGAGCATTACTTTGTTTATCTTTTGCTTTCTTTTGTTCCTATAGTTCCTTCCACTATTTGTTAATAGTGACAGTTTTTCTGTTTCAAAGATCAATATGGTAACTACTGAAAAAGCAAACATTTGCTGCCTTCACTTTTCCTTCAGCATTTCTTTGATATGCAGTCTCGTTTTCTAAACTATAAATATAAAATTGGCTGGCATGAATATGGAAGGCTGAGGAAAATCATCCAAGTGTAGTTTTAATATGTTCTTCTATGTTACTTTAAATCAGAGATTTGTAAAGCAAAATGAATCCTACAAAATCGGAAACAGGAGACCTACTCCAAATTTTTGTGTAAGAACTTCAGGTGTCTACTCAGAAAAAAACATAGTGCCTGCAAATACCCAGATTTATCTTCCATTTCCTGCAGAGCTTGCCATCAAAAACTTACTCCTAGCTTTACCTCACAAAAATACTTGGGCAAGTTCAGTAGATGTTGTGAGTTATCAAAATTTATATGAAGTAATGCAATTAACTAACAGCTGAGGATCTTCTCATTTTAACTTGCTGCTTTTCTAGGAAGAGGTCTCATAGAATCATGGAATAACTAAGATTGGAAAAGACCACTAAAATCATCTAGTCCAACTGTCAACTCATCTCTACCATGCCCACTAACCATTTCCTTAAGTACTACATCTCCGCAGTTCTTGAACACTTCCAAGGACAGTGACTCCACCACCTCCCTGGGCAGCCTGTGCCAATGCCTCACTACTCTTTCTGAGAAGAAATATTTGCTAATATCCTACCTGAACCTCCTCTGATGCAAATTAAAGCCATTAAAGCCAATTTCTTTCACTCTTGAAATAAGTGCATTATTAGGAGGTTGAATACTAATTTTCTATATAGTTTTTATTTTCTAGGAATAAATTGTCATCTGTGTAAAAATGTAAAATGGTAGGTTTTGTTTCCAGACTCCTAATTCTGCACATCTCTTCTCACGTGTTTGGTGGGGAAATGTGATCATCCCACAGAACTAGAGAATGAAGGACAAACATTTCTGAGACAATTATGACATCGTAAATCAGGTGAAAATGGCCTGATTTGAAATTATACTTAATAACAAAGCAATTAAGACTAATATATGTAAAGATGCAAGAAAAATGTATATGGCATTTATATGATTTATATGATTCATTGCATTAGTATCCTCCCCAAAATCATTTACAATAGCAAAATGTACCTTTGTTAATGCGATACAAACTGTAATTTTATTAGCAATTGGCTGTTTGCACAATTTTTAAAAGTTCTCATAGTAATGTCTGATTATATTTTTTTAATCTTAGATATAGTGATATGGCATTATTAAAGGTGCTGCCAACATTTTTAAACTTACTGAAGGCTAGGTTTGCTCTTTTTACCTATCTGTGGAAATGAAATGATTGGCACTTAATCACTCCAGCAGATATATCTTTTATATGGATAGTTATGGTCACTCACCTACATGTTTAATCTGGAAGAATAGGAGTCTTGCAAGTGAGCACCAATCCAATCCAGAATGAAGGAAGTTTGGGGAAAACTGCATCCAAATTTTTAAAGGTCCCCTCGGCAAAGGCCCTGAAAATAAAGGGGTTCATTTTATGTACCTGTTGGACTCTGAAGCTCCTCAGAGGACTGCCTTTTTTTTCTTTTTTTTTATGTTACTTTGGTGTTGAGCATCCATCTGCTGGGAACATAACCGAAGCGGGCATTTGATTTCCTGTCAGCTATGAGATATCAATATATCAATAGCAATCAAATGTTACTAGCCAAGTTAACCCTGTGGTAAAGGTTGACACTGTGAACCCTATGCTTAGGGCTATTTGGTCTTCTCTGAAGACCTTGATCTCATTATGGAAAGTTTTTTTTCAAGTGCATCTTGAATCTTCATACAGGACTCATGTCTTGCCAGAAATCATTACTTTCCTCACTGACTTTGTTTACGTATTTTTTAATCAAAACTATTACCAGAACGATGTATTGTTGCACAGTTGTTGGGATTCTGTTGGTCTGGATGCTCTGCGCATATATAGCTGCATTACTAAGTGGCATTTCCCTTGCAGCAAGAATAGAAATTGAAGTGTCCAGCATTGCAGTAAATGACACTTCTAACTGCAATGAAAAATTTCTGGGCACCAATGAGAGGGAAAACTTATTATCCCCTCATTTTCAAGGTTTTCTTTTTACAAAGTACGCACTGATATTTTTAGAATTCAACACAGATACACAGTATAACTCTCATCATTTGAGATACTGCATTCAGAGAAAAGTAATTGATTGGTGGTTACTTGTAGCCGTGACTTGGATTTTGATTAGAAAAATAACTTAAAATCCCTTACAAAAAATAGCTACAAATGCTAAAAAACATTTGTGTAAGTTTGGTGTGTTTGACTCATACATAATGTATACTCCCTAACGATCTGCATAGCCAAAGGATGGCACTTTAAATTGATTAGTATGATATATTCATATGTGAAACAAATTAGTTTAAGGACAGATGAAGAATATGATGTGAAACCTAGCTAGCATGAACTGTAACAATTATAGAGATGATTACAGCCACTGTTTAATACCTTCCAGATATCAGAAATCATTAAGTAACAGAGTTATATGGATCTATAAATGTTTTGTCACAAAAAATATATTGTATTTTGGCAGCTTCCATCTTGCTACTATATTTGAGATGAGAAGAATAAAAATACTTATTTTCACAGGTCTCTAAATTAACCTTAGGAATTTACTCAAGAGGAAACATGATTAAAAAACATCCTCAAGAGAAAAGGATTGGAATGCAGGGTGGTAAATTTGTCTTGGAGCATTTTGTTTCCAGTACACAGGAAGAACGTGTTTTAAGTCACGGAAGTCAGGGTGAAACTGTTGATCTGAGCACAGCCTAGACTTCAGACAGGTGTGAGGCTGAAAAGAGCTCATTTGCCTGAGGCCAGCTCTGCAAAGGAGTAATTTAGTCACATCTATTACAAGAATCTGTAAAATTTTGTAATATCTGAACTCACTTCAGGCTGCAGTTATGTTTAAAAATGAGCTTGAACCAGACCTATAAATCCTTATATCTGCAATATTGCAGGAGTACTTTGAGCTGAATATGGTTAAATTTCATGAGTTGGACTACTCCCCAAAATTACACTTAAGAAAAAATAACTTGAGAGCAAAATTATTCAGATACAACGTTTTTCCATTGCAAAGGCTATGAAGGAAAGACTATCTACTTACTGTATTCTTTACTATTCTTAATCCTTCTATCTACAGTTTCACTGGCAATGACAAGTTCTTCAGTCACGAGGACTTTGCTTTTTACCTCTGTAAGGTTTAAAAAAAGGAAAAAAAAAGATGCATGTATGCCCCAGACTACCACGGCAATGGTCTGCAAGTCATTTTATACAAAAGTCAATGAAAATAAGGATCACTGGCATCCTTGTTTTGTTTAGTTGTTTTTTTTGTGTGTGTTTTTTTTTTTTTTTTTGATAATGAATCAAATTCTAGTGATTTAGTGTTTGAAGAATGAGTATTTCGTATTTAAAAAATGTGTTCTGTTGAAATATAATATCCTATGTAACTTGAGAAATTTAAAGGAACATGTATTCCTTTCCCAAATAATGCTTACAGTCTTACTGACATCCTGAGCAAATGCTATGGGTAGACTTGTACAAAGAAGGAGCTGTGGTATTGGTACTGATGGTTAAATCTTGGTGTCATTGTTAAGGTCTGGTATTTATATTAAGAGGCTTGTGAAAAATCTTAGAAAAAGCATTAGCTGAATGAGAAATTAGTAAGTCAATCCAGTTGTTAGAACTACCTTGTGGAGCCTGCTTTGTGGAGATGTTGTAAAGGGATTTTTAGGGTCAGAAACAATGATTACGTATCCACCTATAATTTATGCCCTGTGCCACTCAAATTTAGTTAATTGCCCTCAGGACAAACCAGTGGTATGTACCGAGATGTAATCTGACTTGACTTCAGATCCACGTGCTTTTGACTTATTTGATACTTAGGTACATAGTCCTTAACATTTAAAAAATAATATTTTACATAAACAACCTGAGTTTACTTATCCATAGGTCAGTACTCTCTGAGTGAGCTGGCTTGGGACTGCATGGTGAGAGAGACTGAATCTAAAAGGGAGCTTCTGTTCATCAGGTGGCTTTGACTGATGAAAAATATAATTCTGTTCAAAGGAAAGAAGTAAATGAATCTGATTTTTTTTCTCTTTATCAGCAAACCAACACTTGATATTTATATGCAGGTCAGCAAAGTGCTATAAATTTTCACAGTGGAAGTTTCTTGGCTATAATGAGATTTATATGTGATTTAATTATTTATTTGTTTGTTTGTTTGTTTGTTTGTTTGTTTTGTAGGCTCTGCACCTCCTTTATATTAATACATATGGGATGTATAACATGAAACTAGAAACAAGGAAGACAGCATTTTGAGGCTAAATTGATAGGAAGCAGATATTTTGGGTGTTTCTAAACTTGAAATGTTCCAAAACCAACTGAATAGGGTATTTAGGCAGCTAGCTGCTGTTTGACTGCAATGGACATTAAGTCTTGAAATTTCTCCAAAGATCTAGCTGCTGAAATTTCTTTTTTGTATTAGTGATTAATTCCATCAAAAGGAATCACATAATTATTCTAAAAAAAAAAAAGTGCTCAGTCTGAAACTGAGTTCAAATTCAGAAACAAAATAATGACAGAAATCTCATTTCTTCTGATTCTAGAACTTTTCATGCAATTGTTGGACAAACTCTGCTTATGGCAGGATACATGAACAGGGACAAACTCTTCTTAAATTAGAGGCTCTAAGACGAGAAACATTGTAGTCTAGATAAGCTGATGCTGTAAAATAATGTATATTCAGAGAAAGGCTAACTCTTGTTTAAAAAAAAAAAAAAAAGAGAGAGAGAGAATTGGATTGCCTGCATCATTCAATCTTTTATAGTGAAACCACGGTTTATCCAAAATGAAGATTGATCTTAGATGTTTGTTATAACTTCACAGTGAACTTGTGTCATTTTAGATCTGTTATAAAGTCAATCTCATCATTTCACATATCAGTTGCTGAAATAATCCTCAAAATATGAAAATCACCCCAAAAAACTCATGATAAGATTTCAACTTTAACAGTGTAAAGTACTTAATTTCCAGGAAGTTTCCACAGTCTCTGCCACTTACTAAGATCCTTACCCCTGACATACTAAAAATCAATAATTTCTTTTTCTGCAGAAAATTATTATTTTCCCCCCAGTCTTTCAAGAATTTCAATCCAGGCAGCAATATGTTGATTATGAGTTTGTTACACAGCTAAGTCAGATAGTTTAAGAAAAAGTATCTGAAAGTGTGACCTGTGCTGTGCACAGGTTAAACCCTCAAAAAAACTTTCTCTTTCAGACACAAAGTAGATTGAACTGCTCCAGTTCAGGACTGTACAATTCAGCCACCCTGTAGTGGTGGCTATGGGTAATTGTCTTAACTACTCTGCTCCTTGATACACAAGGTTCTGCTTTGTGTATGTGTTCTTCACCCATATAGGCCCTTGAGATTGATTCCCTGTAGGATGCAAAGGAGGAGGCTGCAGTTGTGAGAAACTGCGGGAGATCATTTCTAAGGGGCCTTGCCCTTCCAGTGCAGGGCCCCAGTTGAGGTCATGCCTTTTTCCCCTCTGTTATAGTGCCTTATGATTACAAAAGGAGGTGGTGGTTTGTTTTTGTCACATGAGGTTACAGAGTCAGGAGAAAATAAGAGCTGCAAACGGTATGAAATGAGAGCATAAATTGGTTTGAAAACTGATTATGTGTCACCTAAGTCTTCCTAACATTTGTTACATTAAGCTCAACGTATGAGTGCACCTGGTAGCTGGGTACCTACAGGAGTGCTTGCTTTTGCTCCCAAGGGGAGTTCTTCTTCTATACCCAGTTTCACGCTGCAGTGTCATTGCTAATAACAGCTTCAAAATAGCTATGGCTATATCAAAGCACAGAAGTGACTAAAGTGCATGTACTCCAATTACGTATTGACTGGTACAGAAAAAGGTTAGAAAATAGCAAGCAGTTTTCCCCACAGATGAAGCTGGTTCTACAGCACTGACCAGACTACAAATTTGAGAAAAACTTTTTTTATCTGACTGTAGAATAACCAGGAGATCAGAGTAAAAGGTAACTTTTTCTACTGCTAATCTATGCTAAAGAGCAAATCCTGTATCCAAACTGCTTCCAAGAGTGTTAGAAATAAAATGTAAACAGTAAACCTAGCTTTCCGCTTCTTTTCATTGTTTATGTTTCTTTCTTTCTTTCTTTCTTTAAACATTCTGACAATATGTTATTAATGCTGTTCCCTATTTAGTCAGAAATTCCCCACGGAAGTCAGGAAGGTCTGTCCTGTTAAGTGTTGCTTTGGTGCTATGGGGTCCATGTTCAGGGGATTCCTTTTCACAATGTTGTAACCTCCTTATCTCAAGTTGACACTGCACACCACTCATCACTATCTGTGGCAGGAGCTTTATCAGCACCTCCAGCAAGAAGCACTGCTCTCTAGTTGAAATAAGTCCCTGTGTTTACAGTTAGAAATGTCAGTCATTTTGTTCTGTCTTCTCAGACAAGGCTTATTGCCTTGCCTGTCAGTGAATAGCAAGCTTCCAGGCTTCAAAAAAAAAAAAAAAAAAAAGAGAAAAAAAAAGAGAGAAAAAAAAAAAGAAAAAAAAATGGAGCAAGGAAAAGTTGACAACAATACAGAATGTAGCTTTTCTATTTCAAAAAAAACTTGTTCATAAAAGAAATCTTCTATACTGTTGATACATTTTGTTGTTTAAGCTCTTTATCACTTCAGGAAATGTTAAGTAGAATATGGTAATAAAACCATTTCGATAGTTTTGAGACAGTTGAACTTAACATTTCATCTGCTATTGTGACACAATTATGTAGTTATAATGTACACCTTCCCAAAAGTCAAATTCATTCACTCCTTTGCAATGGCTATCAACAGTGCGTGCATTTTTCTTCTGTATGCCAAAATATCACACAAGCCTAGCTCATTGGCTAAGACCCTGGGTCACACACATTTTCAATGTTATGTGTTGTTCTAAGTTGATGTTGAAGCTGCACACAAATCATGGTTAAATAATTCACTCAAGGTCAACCTGTAAAGGATCTGCTTTCATTGGCAGGAAAAGCCATTACAGAAAGCTTAAGGAAACCACAGAATCCTTTTTCATATGATGTGTTCCCCACTGCAATTAGCAACAAGCAGCCTTAACAGCCTAGAGACTTTGGTTGTATAGCTTTAGAAAACAACTTATTTTCTCCTTCAGATGTTTATAAACTCTCAAAGAAAGCAGAAAGTTTGTACTCATATGCCTAGCTAATCAAATACATCTTATTCCTCTTGGTCAAGGTCATTTTTTCTTCCAGATGGGATACAGATTTTCCATAAGGCACTGACATCTAGGGGCTAGAAGGTCAAATCTTGGACTGTTACTTTGTTGTGGTCATTCCATTCTGTGTAAAGCACGTAATGTGACATGTTAAAGAATTCTTTTGTAGTGACATTTAGCCCATTTCCAAGACATAGTGACAAAGTTTCTCCTCATTCTACAGGTAGTAAAAATATATATACCACAAACCATCTACATATTGATTCCTTCTCTGTCAATGAGCACAGTTTTTTTTCTCCACCTGGCTTTTCAGCATATGCGACTCTGTATTCCATTGGGCTGTCATTCACAATTTTAATTTGTGTAGTGGCAGACTGTTTTATTCCTACAGTTTTTAACAATTTTACAGGTCATTACTAGTTGACTAAAATTGGTGTAATTTTCCTCTGCCAGCTGATTTCTAATAATTATTGTCATTCCTGCCAAGACCATGCATCAGTAAGCTTTGACAGTATGCAACACGTACCATATACATGGATCAAGCGTGTTACCTTCTTCTGACAAGCCACTTAATTGTGATTAAAATCTAGGGATGAATGGATGAATCTTGAGAGGAAGCCAATTTATGTATATGTTCAGAATTTGATACTACACTGGTGTCTTTTCTTGGAATTATAAAAGTTTAGTGCTACAGATGTCTTATTTAAAAGATAACAGAAGAAAACACTTCAGCTTTACCCCTTAAACCAGTTATATAATGCCAAAAGACCTGAAGCATGGTGCACTGAATGTTGACTCATAGAAATGGTGAGGTGTGGTGGGGCTTTCCTGCCCATGAAACTGAGAGGAGTCGTTTTATTTGCAAACTCTTTAAATCTACTTGCATGCCAACTTTAAATGAGGAACTGAGAAAATTTATGGTTCCTTGTGGAGCCCTAAATGCTGCATAAAGTGAAAAAGTTGGAGTGAAAACACGTCTTTCACTTCTCCTGAAGAAGTGTGGCATAGAGGTAGGTCAGAGAACCAAGGCTGGTTCACTGCTGACTTACGGTGTTACCTGAACAAGTTACATAAACTCACTGGTTTTGCTTTCTCGTGTGTAAAATAGGTAAAATATTTCAGACACTACTTGCATACTTTAATTGGTTGAGTGTTTCCTAAATACAGGATAAAAAGAGATTACAGCATGTCTAAGCATCACATTTCCCTTTTATTTTTATTTCTTTTAACCAACATGATCAGATTTTCTTCAACGTTTTGACAGTTCATCTGGCTGACAGTTCTTTTTTCCCCTATTCCTCTCATTCTGTTCTTTTTCTCTGTGCAGCTTTGTTCTCCCTTTCTTGCCTAGTTTATTCTGCTTCTCTGCCTTTCTTCCTGCTGTTTCGCCATATTCACAACATAAATCATTTTTATCTGAGAGTCTCACTGAGTATTCGATACACTGAGGTACATTTTTACTGCTAGCTGTGTACACACTCTGTGGAACACCAGTCCCTAGAGGATGTGTGGGTTCTCACTTCTCATTCTTAAGTACTTCTGCCTCCTGTATGCAAGCATTTTGAGGTCTGCTGGAGTCAAACACACTCTGAAAACCTCAAGGTGACAGGAAGGACGTTGCTGGTTTAATTTTGCCTGCGGTTCTGGCCCTGACTCTCCCAAGGATCTTTCCTTTAACCATATTGCTGAGTCAAAGCCACTGACTTGGAGGGTCTGAGAAGCAAACCAGTGATCCAACTATTGATTGAACTGTCATTTTATAGTACATAGTATGTATGTAAGTGGAGGTGTTGGTAGGTAGAGGAAGAGGTGGAGTTGCCATACAGAAAGTAGACTTGAGGGGCCAGGAAGTTAGCTTCAAGATGCCCTCTGCCAAGGAAACAAAGCTTACTAGTAATGGATGAATTCACTTGGAATGCTTATGTCATTATTGTAGAAATTATTTGAAGGTAGTCAAGCTTTGTTGTACGACTATGGAGGTACTGCCTCAGTGCAGACAGCAGGAAGTAATATATAAACACTACAGCACGTCTGGCTGAAGAAACACAGTAGTACACTTTCATCTCCCACGATGTTGCAAACGACAAGATTTCTACAGGGAAATGAAGGCAGTCTTTCAAAAACCGTACATTATTGTCTTTTTTTAGTTGTCTAGTCTCATTCATTTTATTCTTAGCTCTTAGCTGTCAAAACACTCATTTCTACTCAGAGCATCAAAACTGACTGCTATTCTTAGCAAACTAGATAAGGTTAAGACAAATAGTAAGTGTTCACCACCACTACCCTCTACAAAGTACAGATTTTTACTGCACTGTCCTTATTTATGTATTGATAGATACTTGTTCTCTCTGTGAGTCTTTAAAAGCTACAACTGATGAGACTATAAAAAGTATACCTGATGACCTGAATAGTAATTCAGCAATGTCAATAGGAATATTAAGAACAGTTGTCATAGATTGAAATTTCCAAATTGTGGTATGTTTCTTCTCTGTTGCATTCCACCCAACAAACAATAGCTAAATGGCGTATCCATTTCATGCCAGAATATTCTAGTTCTCAAAAATAATATGTTGAATGGAACTTTACTAGTAGGCTGCAATTCTCTTTAATCTCTTGTAATTGCAAATTGTCTGTTCAATTTGTATTTTGAGAGTTAGTTTCTTTCTTGGTTTATACATACGGGTTATCTTGCACCTACCCTCTCAGAAAACCTGGATGCAGGTGGGAAGATGTAAAATGTTGAGTATTGGCGGGAAGACGGGAAGAAAAGCAGGGTGGGATGAGAATGAGTGGGTTGGAGGAGCAAGGTGCTAATACCTCAATGTGTATTGGATGAGTTTGTCTTTACTTTAGCAGGGACTTCTTTAATATAAATGTTTCATAAGTTTATTTTTTGTTTTATTTATTATTTTAAACTTAAGAATGTTTTGTCCTGCCTAGCCAAAACAGAATATTCTTAAGTGTTTCTTCCTTGTAAACATGAAGAAAAAAAAAAAAAAAAATCTAATTAATCTCCTTGGTTTATATTTCCATCAGTTTCTGTGCACTTCTCTATTTTTTCCACTGAGAAAATGAAAAACACGTTTATTAAATGACCTTTAGTTTTCACCATCTACTCAAGCATTCTTTACACTTGCACAGTAATACCGTTATCTTGACCTTTGTCTCCCTTGTACAGTTTCTCTTCGTGTCTGTCACTAGCACTGGCTGATCTAGTAAGTAGTAGAAAAAAATGATAAAGAGGAAAAACCACGATCTGATTCAAATTGGCAATTTAAACCTCTGAAGTTGTTTGTTCCAGCTA
The DNA here is from genome assembly GCA_037305975.1 of Chrysolophus pictus. Taxonomy (NCBI): domain Eukaryota; kingdom Metazoa; phylum Chordata; class Aves; order Galliformes; family Phasianidae; genus Chrysolophus; species Chrysolophus pictus. The sequence goes on from CM074576.1 coordinate 98,524,561, forward strand.
CGCTTGTTTGCTTATTATTTATTTTTACCTTTAGCTGGTGTTTTCCATTTCTTTGTTTGATTTGTTAATCTTCAATCTAAGTCCGTTTAATCAGGTATATATGTGTGGAGGAACAAAGTTTAGGACGCATTTAATGTGGGATTTTTTTGGTCTGAGTCATAGTTGTGGTTTGCCTTGATGTAAAACCTTCTATAATAGCATGCTGTTGCACTTCCACGTGCAAAACAGTTGCATTTCTTTGAAGTTAAAATGAAAGGCTTTCACTGTTTTCTCTGACTTCAGCATAATCAAGCAGCAAGAGTCTATTCCTAAATCCTACATTTAACTTTCGGTCTGACCTTGGATTAGTCCCTTTACATCACCATGCCTCTGTTTCCTTTCCTGCTCAGGATCAGCATGTAGGCAGTGCAGTGAGAGTTGAGGGAGCTCAGTCTTAATTCTTTAATACAGATGGAAAAAATCCCTCAAGACATAAGCTAACAGATTTCAAGCCATGCTTTTTGGCTATATTCCAGTCTGACTGAAGCACAGAGCTATAGGACAACTAATATGGCTTGAAAATCACACTTGAAAGCCTTTATCTTGATAGCATTTTGACTAATGCATGACTTGCAGAAGGACATTCAGTTTATATCTAAAAACATCAAGAGATTTACTGTGTGCCAGTTCTTTTTGTAATTTTGTCCTTTGTAGTGTGATTTATTTCCAAGCACATTGCACATGGTTGTAACACATAAATTTAATACAAAATGTAATCTACTGGGTTTTTTTCCTTTTCCTGGTGCATAGAAAAGAACTATGGAGAATGTACATTTAAGGACAAGTGGTGGGGATTCACTCACTTTTCCACTGAAATGGACTCTTGAAGCAGGGCTGATATGCATACAGAGATGATTTCCTGTTGTTTGTTTGTAGTCTAATCAGGCTGATTGGGATGAATGATAATTGTGATATCTTCAGCACATACCAGAAATCTTCTTTGCTTTGAGATGGAAACCATTTCTAGCAGAAATAGCAGTCGACATAAAGTGGGATATTTGATCATTACCCTCATAATGGGAGTAGCTGTTTTTTCACATATATAGCTGCCTACGAGCTTAGAAAATAACAGCATGTTTCATCCATCGATCTGAAAAAGCTCTTTGTAAAAAGGGTCAGCACTCTTATTCCCACTGAACAAATAAAATGGATGAACAGACATACAGAAAAGCTAGCTCAAGGTGATGAGCAGGCTGCTAACAGAGGGCTTGAGTCCTTAAATTCTGCCAGTCCCAACAGCCCTTCAGCTGCCTTAGTTAAAACTTTGAGCCAATTTACTGCTGCTGCTCACAAGAATTTCAACATCTTGGCCATCTCAAGAATAAACCATTCCCTAAATCAGTCATGGCCAGACTTGTTTGTACTCTATTTCTATTCTGATTTTTGGGGCTTTACAGTACAACCTTATAGCTATTTGTATGTGATTTTGAAGTCAAATTCACTCTTCAATACCAACCACAAAATACAAGACTTTATTAATACAAATCCATGGGTTATTTTAAATAGGAATATAAATGTGTAAGTCTTGGGTAGGGATTCTTTTATGTGCATGCTTTCTGGAAAAGCTGAGGCACTTTTTTGGACAGTACTGAAACCTGCCTACATGCAGACAGGATGCTGCTATCTGCCTCAAAGATAACTAAGGACACATTACCATATGAAAATAAAAAGAGAAAATTACAGTAAATCATATGTTAACCAAGAGTTGTGCATAATTTTTAAACTTACAATTGCCTTTTCTGTTATCTTGCCATTCATTGACTTAATTGATGTGCTACCTACCCTCTTTTGTGCCAAATACATTTGTTTTCTTCCTCCTAGGTCACAGTTCTACAATTATCACCATAGCAACATTCCAGCTATAATAAGAAGATACATCTTCTGAATGGCTGGTGATACAACATTAAATGTTAGAACATAACATTTTTCATGTTGAAAACATCTGGAGTTCACAACCAGAAAAGATCTGTAAAAATGTCTGTAGCTCTTTAATAATCACCCAAGGCTGCACTTGCAAGCTTTATTAGGATGCATTTACAAACACTCCTCAATCACCAACCATGGAACGTGATAAAACTAAACTTTATTTCAGCATACACAAATATATATAAATATATATAAAATCTAATTTTGAAGTAATGTGTAAAGACAGAGAGAGGATTTGAATTGCTCTTTGTGCAGAGGCCTTTATTTTAGAGAGTTGGGCCATATTCCATTCCTTTGCTATTCCCAGCCTATTACCTATAACACTAATATTGCTATTTACTGGCTGATTATATCCTCCGGCAAGATTCAGACTGTGTCTACTTCCCTGCTGTAAACTAATCTATTTTCAAAATTAGTTATTGATCTTAGGCTCATTGTGGAGGACAAATTTAGTGGCTGGTTCATTGAGTATCAACAGTGCCACTCTTTGTGTGAGCTGCATAGAAGTGAAAACAAACAAGATAATCAGGCCCGTGTATACATATAATCATCTAATATAAGGAGATACAAGGCAAGTATAAATGCAGTGGCAAATGAAATAGCTTTTTTTATGAAAAAGATCACCTAAAGAAATACAAGACTATTTCTCTGTTAAGGGACCCATATAATTCTTTCTACTGTGTTTAATAATTCTTACTAAATCAACCATCATGGATGGGACCTTAAAGATTTTAGTTGCAGCCCGTCTGCCATGGGCACCTTTCACTAGACCAGATTGCCCAGAGCCCCCTCCAGCATGAACACCTCCAGGGATGTGATATCCACAGCTTCTCTGAGCAGCCTTTGCTAGTGAGCTCACCACTCTCATACTGAAGAATTTCTTTGTAATGTCTAATCTCAAGCTATCCTCTTTAATTTAAAGCTGTAATCCCTTGTCCTATTACTTCATTTCCTGATAAAGAGTCCCTCTCCAGCATTTCTGTAAGCCCCTTTACGTGTTTGAAGACTGATATAAAGTCTCCTCAGAGCTTTCTCGTCTCCAGGCTGAACAAGCCCAGCACCCTCAGCCTTTCTGCATAGGAGAGGTGTCCCAGCCATTTGGTCATTCTTGTTGCCCTCTCTGAACCTGCTCCAACAGATCCAGATCCTTCTGCTGTGGCTCCGGAGCTGAATGCAATACTGTAAGTTGGGGACTCTGTTGGCCACACCTCTTTTCATGTTGCTTGGGATATGATTGGCCTTTTGAGTATTGCAAGTACACATGTTGGGTTTTCCATTCACCAACATCTCCAAGTCTTTTTCTTCAAGGCTGTTGTCAGTCTGCTCTCTGCCCAGCCTATATTCATGTTTGGAATTACCTCAATCCAGGAGCAGGATCTTGCACTTGGACTTGCTGAACTTTATGAGGTTCAAATAGGCTGACCTCCTGTGCCTGTCAAGTTCCTATGGTTGGCATCCCTTCCATCTGACATGCTGACCACACTACATAGATTGGTGTTGCCCAAAAACTGCTGAGTGTGCACTCAGTCATACTATCCATGTCACCAAAAAGACACAATCCATCTTTATGAAGTTGGAAAGGTATTAGACATTAGGAATAAATTCTTCACTGTGAGTGTGGTGAGGCACTGGCACAGGTTGCTCAGAGAAACTCCTCATTCGTGGAGGCGTTCAAGTCCAGGTTGGATGGAGACCTGGGAAGCCTGGATGGAGATCTGGTGGCAATTGAATATATGTGTACTTTCATGTTTCTAGATTTTCTCCCCAGGTACATCTACTAGAAAAACAAACAAACAAACAAAAAAACAAAAAAAACCACTTAAATCTATTTGTTTAGGTTAGAAAAAAGTTTCCCACATAGGTTCAGTTGCACAGGTATGTGTCCTACTCCCTTGAGGAAAAGTCCTAATTCATAGGAGCATATTTTAAACATGAAAAATTTCCAAAATATACTTAATAAGTCTAATCCCATCTCAATTAAATAATTTAATTATTTATTTTAGACAGAAAAAACTCCCTAAAACATTCTCTAACAATATTAAGAATGTGTCTTCTGTTTCTTAACCATTATTCTCTGTCTTTCTGTTGAAGAAAAAGAATAGAATTTCACCATTGGAACAGATTACAGAGAATTTTCCAGGCATAAATACACATTTAAAATTAACTTAATGTGTTCAGTAAGCTTTTAATTTTATTGTCAGCTCCTTGAATTTTATTTCAAGTGTTGTATTTTAAACTGTCAAAAATTGAGAATATCAAAACCATTATTTGCACAGTTTCTCCCATCCAGCCCCCCCCAAAACAAACAAACAAACAAACAAACAAACAAACAAACAAAAAACCTATACTTTTCCAAAATTCACTCAAAATTCAAGAAGGTTTTATGAACCTGAACTGCGTTTCTGACAGATGAGAAAACAAACTAAATGTACGCTCTTTGGCTTTGCTAGAGCTTTGGGTTATTCTTTTTTTTAACCTACAGAGAAAAGCAGATAAACTGGAGCTCTGTGAGATACATGTGCTTATATACACAATAAAAGTTTTTGATTTGTATTGGTACAAATTAGAAATTACTGAGAGTTTTATTGTGAAGTTCACTATATGTTGAGAGCATGATTCTACATTCGCTTAAAATTTAGGTAAAATTCAGTAAGAGCTAGAGTGTGTAAACAGTACAAATCCTAACTATGATGGGAATTGGATCTTAAAAGAGAAATAATGAGATAATAGAGTTACTTGCTTCACTCAGTATTTCACAGTTTGTTTCTGCTGCACTGCTACGCACTTGAAACATACATTTTCCACAGTTATGGAATGAAAACAGAGTCTGCTAAATTGGTCTTTTCACTTTTACCTCTTCAACTCATTAATAATTTTGCTTCGGTGGCCTTCAGCAACAGTTAATGTGTACTATATTTAATATCACCTGATACGCTGCCACAAAGAACAGAAACTCTGTAAACTAGAAAGAAATTTCTTATTTTTGTAAATGTAGTCCTTTTCTTTCCTCAGAATATGAGTGCTGTAGAATCATTTTTTCTTACAGAAAATGATATTTGGAGCAAGGTAGCATATCTCTATTAAATCTCTATTTTGATAGAATTATGTTCTAATAGAATACTGCAGAATTTGACCAATTCTATTTTTTTTTTTTTTTAAGTCTGTATTCAGCAAAGCAGTGTATATCCTTTTATCTCTTTTGAATTATATGACTTGAAGGGATTAGATACAATTTCCTTAGGGACTGTTGATGCAACTTTGGTAAAGTTTTAAAATCTGCTCCATTTTTAAAAATCTGATTGCATCTACAAAGCAAAAAATATTTTAAGATGAATTAATAAATTAAAGATATAACCATTTTGGGTATTAAAGTCTGAAAAAACATCTACTTTTTCAATGAAGCAGTCAGTGAACAGAGAACTTTGTATACAGTTGAACCTATAAATATAAGTAAATCAATAAAATATTTTAGACCTCCATTTCTTAGGCTATGTAGGTCATTGAAATGTTATCTCCTCAAGGGAATTTAATGAAATTAAAAACTATATTACTTTTTTGTTATTTTTATTTGGGCATTCTATGCCTGTCTGCTATTGCTCTGCTTTCAGATCTAGTGTGAATATTTCCACTAATGATAGAAGTAGCATAGCCACTTTTTGTCCTAGATTTTTATGACTTAAATTGAACTGACAAGTAATATGCTTAAAAATGTTTTTGTGTGTTCCAAGATGAGACTGAGTAACTGAAAAGAATAATATCTATACAAACATCAGTATGAAAGATACATTTTTTTAAAAAAGAAACAATCTCTCTCTCATATGCAATAATATTTTACTGAGTTCTAATTAATGAAAAAGTAGAAAAGATCAGGTTCTGAAACATTCAGAGGAGATGTGCTAGTATATACCGAATGTTAGTACAACGGTATAAATAATACAGTTGTTGAAATGGAGATTGAAAAAAAATTTTTTTTCACTGAGATGTTCTTGTATTGGTATGCTAAACAGCAGAACATACAAATGGAATAAACTAGATTTTTATTTAATCTTGATTATTTTTGGAATTCATTTTCTTTGCTTATTTTAGCAACTATCTGTGATTGTATGCCAATTGAAAATATTGTCATATATTTTAATTTGTGTTCTTAAGAAGTGTATGAGAATTTTATAGGGAGTTACGTTTTTATATTACAAAATATTTTTGCTATTTTGATATACTAATCCTCTTGATTAAATAAATATCTATATAAATCTTAAGGAAGTAAGAGGTCCCCTGTTGAAGTGTTTTTTTCTTTTCAACCTTTAGTATTGTTTTGAAATTATTGAACAGCTTATTTTTTTGTATCATGTGCCTATATTGTCTTTGCAAAATATTTTGGATTAAATGCTTTCAAGGCAGAATATTCAATCTCAAGGAATTATTTCTTCATATTCAGTAAAAAAATTAAAAAAATATATAAGGTAGATTTTTCCTTTGTAGACAGTTTGTCAAAGGATTTCCATGATGACTTAACTGGAATCCTATTGTTTTTCAAAGCTGTTTTCCTGACAGCTAACCAGATATTTAGAAATATATCTCTTCTTCAGTTCCCCAGATATGACCAATTTTCAAAACCACTAAACTTCTTCTCTGTACAGTTTTAGGGCAAGTTGAGTTCTTACAGCTATAAAAATATGTTAACAGATATAAACCTAAGGAAAGAGAAGTTCTTCTAAAGTTCTTCTTTAGCTGTCTCTTTTTTTCCCTCAGTCTGAGTCAGTAGCTTCTAACAAATAAAGCTAACCATGTTACAACAGATTTAGCACTTAGTTTAAATTAGTTATCATCTGTAATGCAGGGTGACTGCATTTGGAGTCCACTTGAAAATGCTTAGCAATGTGCAAAGTATTTTTCACAAAGGAGTGGTACAGGCATCCATAGTAAATTTTGTATTTGTCATGTGGCTTTTCAGTCCAGAAGAAATTCATTCTTTCTTAGACCTGATCCAAGCATGTCTGGACCAAAGCTTTTATGGCTGATGCTACTGCATTTTTGGTCTAATACTTTTTTTTTTTTTTCTTCTTTTTTCTTTTTTAAATGATGATTTTTTCCAGAAGAAAGTGAAGGTCTTAAAATCTGCAACTCTACTTAACACCAAACACTACCGAAGTAAATAAAGCCAAATAGTTTTAAGCTAGTTGATATCATGCTGCATGATCTTAACTAGATTACTAGTTTTGTTTATACATTGCTGTTGAAGTTCAAAGCACGGTATTTCGTTCATTTAACTGCAGGCACTCCATTAGCCTTTCTCAATATCAGCTTCTCATTCTGTACATCTGCCTGATCCATCTGTCAAAGTTTTGTCAAATGTAAGCACTTGCAGGAAACAGCCATGATTTTGTAGTGCACAGCAAAATGGGGCTCCAAACTGTATACCCACTGAACTGTTGTTGGCTAAAGATGTAATAATAGAAAAGGGGCAACCTCTGTAATCATGAAGGCTACAGTCAAAGAGGTATGGCTACATAAATGTAAATACATGATGGGCAATATGCAAATTTTCACCAAGCCAATAATGAAAGGACAGCAATATCAGGTTATATTAGAGTCCATATTCTGCCTTTGAAAGCATACCCTATAAAAGATATTGAGAAGAAAGCTTAATTGGACAAGTATCCAAAATCTTTTCCTGGTGCTTACCTCCATGGCTGAAAATAAACCAAACAAGCACACAAAAAGGTACGGCTGTAGCACTTTTTAGTAGAGATGGATGATACGGAATTAATCGCAATTTAAATACATAAAATTCAACAATCATGCCACTAACATTCACATGCTCCCATTAATATGCAGGATGTCGCCTGTAAAGATGTGGGTCTAAAAAAAAAAACCAAAAAACGTTCTAAACAGGAGGAGGAGTAGCCATTTTATTATGTTATTGTCAAGACTTATGTATTTATGTACATAAAAATTCCTTTTTCTGTGCTTGCACAAATGCATACACAGACATATAAAGAGTATATACTTATAGTAGAAAACTATTATGCTGATTTCTCACTCATTCTGACATGAAATGGAATTTGCATTCAGTGTAAAATATTTTATTTTGAAACCCAAATATTTTATTTTGAAACAGTTGTGAGTATGATGGTCCAAATAGCCTTTGCCCTGTTTGTAAGATCTATATTCTACCTTGCAATTTGTATCTAAGAGAATAATTGCTGTGAAAATAAGCCACAAGATTCTACTCATAAAATAATAAGAACATTAATGTAACTATAGTACTAAAATTTTAGCATGTAAAAACTTTTTGTTTCTATTTGAGTTTTTGTTAGATTGTATACAGGTCAATCTAGTGCATACCAGTGTAAGAAAAGCTGTACTAGTTATTTAGCCACTATCCTCCTTGAAGATTTGTCAGTAGAAGTCCTTAGGAAAAGAATTTCATAAAAGACTACCTATTGAGCATTTTCTTAGTATATTTACTTATTTTCAGACAATGTCTGGTTTAGGCATTTCTAGAGCCAGAGGCTGAATTTCGCATCCTTGGGCTTAATGGCCTTTAATGGATTTTTTCTTCCTAATCATTTGCCTAATTATTTTTTTAACTCATTTATCCTTTTGGCCTTCACAACATCCTGTGCCTACAATTTAATTATGTGTTATGGGAATAAGTACTTCCTTTTGACCCTGGATGCATTAAGAATACTTTATCTGCATTTCTTCACCCTGGCCTTCTCCATTTTTTTTTTTTTTTTTTTCCCCTTGTACCTATGTAGCAGGAGATGACAGCTTGGAAACTTTGGTCTTTAGATTTTTAACTTGGTGTATTTTGTGAACTGGTCCTTTTTATGTTGGCATAAGCAAGCATATGGACTATAAACTATTTAAGTGTTGGCTATATCCAGAAGCATAGAATAAAAAAGTTTCTAGGTCAGCTCTGCAGTATTTTAATTCTTTTTGTTTAGAAGAACTTTCTTCTTCCTCAAGTTCTGGGGACTGCTGTTTCTCAATAAACTTTTGTGGTAGAATCTTTTATGAGTCTAAATCTCTAAGGGTCATGAAGAATGAAGGAAACTAAAAAAAAAAAAAAAAAAAAGAGTGTGATTGAGAGGAAAAATACTATAAATTTGAACTAAAAAACTAAGAATCAATAAAAAGACTAGATTTGGACTGGACAGTATTTGCAGAAAAAAAGCAGTCAGTTATCATTTTTCCTGTTACATGAATTCACTGCCAATGGTCATTGACAGATCCATCTTTCCTCGATGAATGGAATTATTCTTTCATCTGTTATTGGTGAATTTGGCTCAAAGAAATGAAGTATAATTAAAAGTCAAGATTTGATCATTATAAATAAGGAAGTCAGCTTCTGTAAAAGAAGAACTGAAAGCAAATGGGAACTCTGAGTGAATATAACAACATTCACTATCAAGTTATTTTCACTAGACAACTAAGTGTGGATTTTTGGCCATACCTGAGATGCTGAGGTCTGAAAATGTCAGCTTTACTACCTTTGATATAGACTGACAGAGAAAGAAGAAATAAAGGATCACTTTCAGAGAACATACCTTATTTTAATCTGTTAGTCTTTTTTGTGCTGTTTTATTTAATTATTTTTCTTCATAGCTCTCAGCCAAATGTTCTTTTGATTATCTTTTGAGTCAGCCTCTGCTGATCATATGACAATAAATAATAATCCATATCATGGATAATACACTTCTTAGAGAGACTATCACAAACTTTTGACATCTTGTTGAGCATATCACAATTTCTGGAGTCATGCTTGGTAGTTCACCACCCTCCAAACAGGATGCTTTGTGATTTCCTATATCCTGTAGTTCCTAAATTTGTCAGGTAGATTGTCTCCTCTTGTTTTGCCATAAGCACAGAAAAAAAAAAAATTATGTGTAATTCTGAAGCTAGTAAGTGATATTTCAGAATCTTAAGTATAAAGCGTGCAATCTTCTCATAACCTGCTTAATACATTTTCCTGTAAATCCTTCAGTTGTCCCTATCACAACTTGAAGGTTCAACTATTTGAAAGCTTAATCATTTTATACTATAGCAACTCAAAATGTGCTTTAATAAGAAAAATAATATAGCTTGATTAGCTGACATAGATGTGAGTTTATCATGATGCTGTTTTTTCAGTGAACTAGTTCTGCTTATAAAATATGTCATCTTTTTTAACTAAAGAAATACCCCAAAAAGGCTAGCAGAATGCCTTTTGTGGTAAATGATGACGAACTTTGCAATGTGAATCTTCAACATGTTTTGAAAGGGCAGCTGAATCAACTGGAGAGTCTGATTGTTTTGTTGAAGAAAATATAAAAAAAGGATCTTCCAGTATGAAAATATATTTAATACCTAATTTGATGTCACTGAAAATACTGCAAAAATAATTTTCTGCTCCCTGTAACCAGGAGGTCCTTAGGCTCTTGCCACACTGGAAGAAAAAGTGTAAGTGGAAAAGCATCTTCCTGCTTGCACAGTTCAGTGGCTCAGCCTTCCATTTCCTAGGCATTTTCACAGTATTTTAGAGTAGAGCATTGACATAGACATGGAATTCTGAATTAAAATCAAAGCAGCCTTAAAAAAATAGATGACTGAAATGTTTATATGCCTCACAGTGCATCCTGTCACTGTAGCCAAACTTCAACAAACAGATGATTTCTGCTTGAGAAAGCTGCATTGTGAAATCTGGAAGGGACTCTGTGCTACGAGCTGCTTAGACTTCTTAAATTGCATTGTTTAGTGTAAGACTTGAGGGTACTTTTCCTTTTCTTGAAAATAAGTAACAGCTTGCTATTTCAAACTGATGGATGGATCTTACATGATAATACTGAAAACAAACATATTTTCCATGTAGAATTCATGCTGTGTTGGACTTTTTAGGCTCCTACTGGGGGAAAAAAAAGGCTGAAAAATATTTTCTTACTAAGTCTGTAACATTTTAACTTGTGACTGAATTTTAAATGCCAATTAAATACAAAAAGAAAAAAAAATCTCCTATATAAATTTTGATAGAAGCATGCAATGGCTTGGATTGGAAAGAACCTTAAGATCATCCAGTTCCAACTCCCTGCCATGGGCAGGGTTGCCATCCACCAGCTCAAGCTGCCTAGGGCCCCATCCAACCTGGCCTTGAATGTCTCCAGGGATGGGGAACCCACATCTTCTCTTGTTCAGCTAAGAAATAATTATTCCATATTAGTCCTTAAGGGTTTAAAGATTCTGTCAAATATTTAAAGCTGGTTTCTTCCTTTTATGTGCAACCCCAGTACTATGCTGGGTAACTTCTGTACTCTTGTTTTAAAGGAGGCCAGGCTTTCACCAAAGGAGTCATTTGTCTGGAGGTTTTTAGATAATGGAAATACTAATCTCTTTTTTGTACAAGTAGCTGGTGTTGTCACCAGGATATATGGTGAAATTATGCTTTTGGAGAGTATCAGAAAGATAGGGCTCTTTTATAAGGGGCTTTCAGGTTTCAGTGAGCAGTGCCAACATTCTAATTTGATTGGTTTTGGGGAAGGCAAATCTTCAGTACCAGCTCTAGCCTTCGGTGTTTGACGTCTAGCTTTCTCTTGGGTAAACCTAAGAGAAATAACACCCATGTGTATACACTTACATATAAGCATGTACACATATATGTGCACTTATATATGTGTGCATGTGTATATACATTCATATATAAATATGTACATTTATGATTATACACAGTGGGCAACTACCACTTTGTAAACTAAGTGGAAAATGAGTCTTTCTCTTATCATCTAGAATGGACTTAATTTCTAGCCTCATCTTGTTCTTTCTCACACTGTCAGTTCTTCTCTCTTCTAGTCTTGATGTCAAAGCTCAGTGCTACCATCATAAATCTTATTCTTTTCTCTGCTAGTAGCTTGATATGTTTTAATCTGTGTAGAACTGACATAGCACATATGGTAGATCACTAAGCATATAAACATTAACTGGGATTTCTACAGAAAAGTTATCCATGCTACCACTAAGGGAATCATTAAAACTTAAATAAACAATGAATACATCATTAAGTACAGTAGTAGAAAAAATAGCTCTCCCCAAGACTACTAAATCCTAAGTTAAATATTGTTGCCAGAGTTTGAATGCTTTATTTAAACTTTTTTAGTATTTTCTCTTTGGATATTTCACTTATGCTTAATGTTTGATGTTTGAAAATAAACATTCTGATTTGGTCTGACAAACACTGCTCAATGGGTACTTAAAAGCATTCCATGCATATCTAGAAATATTCTAGCAATACTTAACTGAAAGTAAGACAGAACTGAAAATTTCTGTAGAAATATATACTCCATCAAATTGAAGCATATGAAGTAAATGTTTAGTAATTCGCATATTTGTATTAAATATTTTGAAACCCTGCATCTTTACATCAGAGGTAGCACTGTAATTTCAGTTAATATGAGCATAAACACAAGATATGTCCATACTGTGTCAGGCCATGGTGCCCCATTCCCATAATGTAACCTGACCTCTTTGACATGGAAATGAGGGTCCAAAGATTAGACCTTGGTAGGTGCTTGCTGCTTGAATGATACTGAGCTGAGTTGGAGCATGCATCTTCATACCTGATAGCACTGCAGCTTACTGCTACTTTCTGAGCTACCTAGCAGCTTTCAGAATCCCAGGTTCAGAATCCAGCTGTTGTGCAGCTTGGCACAATATTCCTTTTGAGCTATCATCAGGTGTCTGAAACACAGCAGTCCCATCAGCTCACAGAATCACAGAATCACAGAATCGTAGGGCCTGGAAGGGACATCCAAAGATCATCGAGTCCAACCCCCCTGCCAGAGCAGGTTCCCTACACCAGGTCACACAAGTAGATGTCCAGGCAGGTCTTGAATATCTCCAGAGAAGGAGATTCCACAACCTGCCTGGGCAGCCTGTTCCAGTGCTCCATCACCCTCACCATAAAGAAGTTCTTGTGCACATTTGTGTGGAACTTACTATGCTCCTCCCTCTCCAGAGAGGCAGTTAAATAACCCAAGTGAGTCCTGGACATATTTGCCTATAATTGTGTTCTTTGAACAGATTATATTTGAGTAACTACACTAAAATAGCTAATTAAAACTGTGAACATTATTCATTAGGAAAAATTAGATTCCAGGTCTAGATTCAATCCTATCTCACTCTATTATGCATTTAAATGACAACAAGAACAAAATTTGAATCCATCCCATGATCTTCTGTTTGCATTATAATCATATGCTTGTTTTATTTTTGAAGTAATGTCTCACTATATTTTTGCAAAACTTCTGCCCCATTTCTCTGTTAGAACATCACTGTCATGTGATGGAACAACTACAATTTTGGGCACGGGAAAGGGTCAAATATCATAACTAGTTGTAGTTCTGTGGATGACAACAGAATACAAGTTCAGCAACTTCAGCTTGCAGTGCAAGTACAATAAAATGTTGACTACACATTTGAACCCCATCCCACTATTGCACCTGTACCTTCAAAATCTAAGCATAAAATTTCCCCAAGATGGACTTGATCAGTACAGTACTGGATCAGTACTTTCTGTGTTCTGTTTCTTCCACATTTTAAAATCTGTACAAGGAAAATGTGTAAGTAGCTTGACAGCTTAGGTGTCAGAATTTTTGTTTCAGAGTGGATATTCTGATTATTTTTCTTTTTATTTAGCTGTCTGTCTTTCTTCTGTGAGTGTACTTCTTAATACTCCTCCTCTGTTCTCAGTCAGTTCAGTCTTTACCTAATTTTCTGTAGTTCTCCAGTTCTCCATTTACTGTACTTATTGCTAGCTGGGTCTCATAATATACAACTGGAAAAATTAATGTTTCAGAGGTGCTTAGAAGAATAATTCTACCTTAAAATTGTTTGTCCCTTCTTATGGTGAAGACCTCACACGATTTTCCCTGGTCTCTATGTCTGTTTAAGCGATTCAAGATACTCTTGAAAAGTCACATTTTAAATTCTAACTTTGCTTCTTTTCAGTTTATGGCAACTAAGGAGACTTAGCTTTTCCATTTCTGCTTTTACCACTATGTTGATCTGAATAACTAAAGACTCCTAGAAAAACATCCCATATTTTATTATTTCTACCTTTCAGACTCAGGTAATACACTTTTGAGGTTATAGGAACAAGTTTGGTTTCAGCAGTCTTGGAATTTTACTATGCTTTAGGTTATCAGTAGACACACTGGAGTAAACAAAAAAAAAGTTATTTTCATTGGTGGTATATGATGCTGAGAGAAATCATGGCACTCATTGCGCTGCCTGAGTTTCTTGAACTGACATTAATCTTAAGAACTGGGAGAAATTCACATTAAAAAAAACATGGAGCTGCTGATGCACTACAAAGAACTGAAAGCTGATGATAACATTTTACTAGATGCAAATATGACCCAGAAAACCTACAGCCACAACCAACTCTTTGCTCTTCTTTTGCAACATATCACAATGGTTTTGCTGTGTGGGATGGCTAAATGTCCAGTTGTCATTTCAGCTCACTTAAATTCACTTGATCAAACTAGGTGAACTAAATGCAAACTGGCAGTCACTCTTCCTTCTAGGAAGCAAGTCGATACTTGGTCCATGTGTGGCAGATGTGTAGCTAATGCAATAAATATGGTTCTTAAATTTTCTTTATGTAAAAATGAAAACTCTAACAATTTTTTTTATCTCTCTCTTTGCAATTCACAAAGAGACGGATTTATCCTGCATTTCACATTTGAAAAGCAGTCAATTTCTGCAAGTGATTCTGAAGACTTTTGTATACTTGTTTATCCGTGTAAAAGATTAAAGCTTTGTGAATAAATGTAAAAATTCTGAAACTCGGAGAAGCACAGCTTTGTAATTTCAGAAATCCACTTGTGGTAGCTTCTTGAACTAATATGTTTATAATCTATACATTGAAAACATTCTGCAGTTATTATGTTTTATAAATACAATTAAGCATATTAATCAGCAAGCTTTTGTGACTTCATTCAAATTGAGTCCACTAGGATTCCTCTCACTTTATGAAGCCAATCTTCTCTTTTCCTATGGTGTTTGGTATGGTGTCAGCTTAGTTAATTTCTCCAGGACTTCCTATCATCCTCCCCCACAACATGCAAGCATCAAAGAAAAGACAACAGTGATTGAGGAAAAATAGAATACAAGATGAGTGCTCAAAAATACCTTAGTAGCTCCAGCCACATTTTTTGTAGCAGAATGAAGTATCTTGTTCCACATAAACTGACTTGCTCAGCACTTGTGTAAATTAACCTTTTGATCCTTCCTTCGAGTTTATCCATACATTGATCATACCTCAGCTTAATTAGGGTCAGGGTTTATGCATAAAGTAATGCAATATAATATTAAGTACATACAGATATTTGTGTGGGTAGATCTGTATTTTCATTTCTGAAATCAATGACAGTCCGAAAAATACTGGAAATGAATGAAACAATGTGTATGAGCAAAGTTTCTACAGTCACTTACTAAAAAGTGCCAGCTTTCTTAGGTAGGGGATGAATATTCCCTGAGATCAATACCTGCTTAGGGTAAAAGCTATCTAACCTTCTCACATTTTTCTGTTGTTTATTGCTCAGTAGAGTCACACCTTTCTTGGCAGAGAGTGAATGGAGAAAAGTTTGTCTGTGCTAAAAAATGATTGGTTGAGGCAAAATCTGAAGTGTCATTGAAAAGTTGCTTCATAAAGTCTAAAAGTATGCAGAAACCCACCGGTGTGGGGTAAGCGTATTCACAATTACCATACAGGGTATTTATGGCAAAAGAATTTGTTTTTCAGTCCCTTTTCCTCCTGTTTTATAAAAAAAAAATCATATTGTAGTAGGTGTGATGTGACAATACCTATCTCAGAAGCCAGCCTGCTGTAACATTTACAGCAGTACTGCTCTCAAGTTGCTTCCCATATTATTATTTTTTTACCAAGTTGAATTGATATCTTCGTATAAAAACACTGGAGATGCAAAGTTTAGCCAAGCACTGGTAACTCAGTGTACTCTTTTCCCAATGCTTTTTTATCGCGTTAATGCACTACTGTGTGTTCTTTACTGTCTCAGCAAACTCATAATCATAGAGAGATTCTTTCCTTCCCTTTTAAGTATCTTATGCATTTTAACTCTCAAAAACTTGCCCCTGACTAACTCAACAGATGTGAAATAAGACTGCTTTACAATTTTCTCTGAATATCACCACGGGAAACCAAGCTGAAATAAAAATACTTGTCAACATGGAGTATTGTTTGCATTTTCCAACTAGCAGGAACAGTCTACATTTTTTTATCCTCTTTTGAAAATCCAAGAGTCCTTGATTCTGTATATAAAACCTCTGGCAATAGGCCTATAAATCTCTCTTCTAAGTGTGTGCCACGAGTTTGAGTTAAAAATTTAAACAGAAAAGATTTGGAGCAATAAAAAATGTCATCTCTTTTCCTCAACTTTAAAATCCTTTCTCTTTATGATATCATAATCTCAAAAATGTATGCAATATTCTTCAAAGCTTTTGCCTTCACTGTAGCAGCTGCTCACAGTAACAAAACAAATATTGATAAAAGAGGTCTTTGGAAAAGCCTTCTCTCTTAGCAAAAAATAAATGTTTCCCTGATCCCCTTTAAAGACTATGTGTTCAATATCTAATTCTGTTTACATGGGTCACTAATCATTACGGTTTTGTTTTGTACAGTCCAGTTCCTGTGGTAGGTCTCAAAGCAGTTAGCCATTGCAGGGAGGTGATGTGCCATTCATCTGGCAGCAGTTCTCTTTGTTTCAGGAACAGCAGAGCTTATAGTGCTGTATCAGCAATGATCGCCACTGAAACAATCCCTTACCTTCCTACATTTGCTCACAGTTGATGTTGCCGTGCTGTGGTTTTAATTAAAGAGATAATGGGAACAAAAATCAGCTTCAAAAGTGACCAGTGAATAAGTTAAAGGCTTACAAAGAGATGTTGTCTATTTAAAGACAGGAAGGAAAAGAAGCTGTTCTGTGGAGACATTATAGATAAGCTTTACAGCTGAAAGTTCCGCAACTTTTCTTCAGAAACTTAATCATTAGAAGAAAGTAGGGCTTTTTTTGTATAATTTTCTCTTTTAAAAGTCAGTGTGTTCACTCTTGCTTTACATTTTTACAAACACTTCAGTTATACAGGCGGGCCTATTTCTTTTCCTTCTTCTATTTGAATATATAGGCTTGTTCATAGTCCAGTGTGTTCTTCTTAGATGTAATTAGAGTACAATGCTGTTTCCCAGGTGGATGGCAAAGAGCTGTTCATTTGCACTCAGGAAAAATAATGTATATGTAATCACATGAAAATATACATATTTACTGGTGTTTTATAAAAAAGTGTAGTACTCATTACAGGAGTATTTTTGTTTAATAGAAAATGCTGCTATGTTTCAACACTTCAGTATGTTCAAATGTAGATCCTGGAAAAAAATCATTTACTTAAATAGCTTACACGGCAGGCAAGTATATGAAAGTCAATGGAAATCAATACAAAAAGAGACATTTATACTACCAAGCTTTTGGAAGGGGGTGTATAGACAAGATTGTTAATTGGCTTTCAGTTGAATCATTTTCAGTGGCGTTCATAATTATTCACTTGTATTCACTTGTACTCTCAGTCCATTGTAATTCCCCTCTAACTTTCAAACTGTCCACTTTCTTTGGAGCACTTATGAACAAGTGACATTAATTTTCAATTTCTGGCATTTTCTGTAAGCTTGATTTCTCTATTATGAAATGGTTATGTGTTTTCAGTGTATCTTAAATAGCTCTAATTTTTACAATATATATATTGTGAGGAAAATTTAAGAAATAATTGATAGCTTCTAGTCTCCAATCCAAATATTTTAGTGCTCTTAGTTTTTCAGGCTGTGCTGACTAAAGTTGTTGCTCCCTTCCAAAATCCCATGGGACTAAGCCCTGATGTGCGTGTCTCTTTTCATGTCTGTTCCTCTCCAATCAGAGTTAATGACAATTGAACACTGACTATGAAAAGCTATCTGTCTCAGAATATCGTCACAATTTTGAGAAGTTTTATTTCATTTTCTCTATGTACAGCTTACTGTCTGGATTCGGTAATGTACTCCTTAGACAGATGACTAAATTACTGTGGAATATTACATACTTTGGCTGTTCTACAGGGGTTATGCTTGCTTTGAACACAGTTTAATTTAAGCAGCAGAACACTGTGGGGCTGCCTAAAATATATCTGCCAATTCTACACATGTCAATTCAACCTCCATTACCCTGACAACTTTGTGCATGCTATATATAACTACAGTGTGGGATAGCAAGTCCTGCAGCAGGGAAAAGACTTTCACTGGAAACAATTCTGTGAAAGCTTTTAGGAATACAAGCTGGGAACAGCCCTAGATAGAAGTAAGGGTGAATACAAGATGAATTCAAAGCCAGAAAAGAATGACATCTAAACTTAGAAGAATGCTTCAACCCTCAAATAATACAATGTGAAAACCCTGTACATTTCAGATGAGAACCCCACACCAATCTGATTTTGGTCACATCAAAGAAATTTCTCTGTGCTAGTTTCAATTACATTCAACACACTTATGAATTGGTAAAATATAAGTTTTTAAAAACTATACCTGAGGTCAATACAATAAACCATAATTAAAGTTTAATGACAGTGTTAACTTAAAACTGTGTTTGCTCAGATGTTGAATACGAGAAACTAATAAAGATGTATTGGATCCATCTGCCTTTCTGAGCCAGTAGAATCATTTAAAGCAGGCTGCATATGAATCAGTTGGCAGCATGAACCCTTCCAGCAGTCCATTAGAATTTGCTCTTCCGGTTCATAACCTGGATGTACTTTTTAATGGTCAATAGTATATATATATTTTTTCATGAATTTATCTAAAAAAAAATATGATTTTTGTACTTTGAGCATCCTCATGAATTTTACAAGGCTGTGTGAAAAAAAAATAAAAATATCCTTTAATTTGCTTTTAAAACCATTGGCTCATTTTTTAATTTGGCCTTTTAATTATCATATTGAGAATAGTGGTTGTCCATTCAACTGCTTCACACCATTTATGATTTCCTTTTTTTAATTTTTTAATTTCAAATCCCCCACCAGTTAGCTCTGTAATAAGAGACCATTCTTTGCAGATATTAGTCTATATTCCCTGCCCACACTTGTCATCCTTCTATGTTTTTATTACTTGTACCATATAATTTTTCTTTCAGACAGCACAGACAGAACTGCATACAATAATTACAGTGCAGGCAGACAAAAAATTTACAATATATATTTGTTTCTATTCAAATTCCTTCCCCAATAACTCCCAAAATTCTGTTTGCCAACTTGATGACTGCTGGTGACAGCTAATCAAGTCCAATGTTGTATACTGTTGTGTTTTTTTTTGTTTGGTTGTTTTGGGTTGTGTTGTGTGTGTGTGTTGTTTGGTATGTGTTTTTTGTTTCCTTGTTTTCTTCATTAGCAATAATTCATATTTATTAATAGTGAATTACAATTGCCATGTTATTTATCACTGGCTAAATTCATTTGAAATTTTGAGGCTCTTCAGTTTTTCAAACATAGTTTTAACTTCAACAGTGGCAAGGAATTTTGTATCATCTGCAAGCATTGGCTTGTTTCTGCTAGCTATTTCCTCATTGTATATGAATGGAATGGAATATTGTGTATGGAAAGAAATGATGAAACAGATAACCACAACACAGAGAAGATGATGTGTATTAGATGTGAATGCTTTTTTTTGTGAAATAGTCATCCTAAATTACCACTTGTGAAGCCCATTGAGTGCTGTTTTTCTTTTCTGAATATCTGAGTAGTATAGTTCTTAGTTATTACTGTGGAACTATGTTTTATAGAATTAGAATCAAGGCTTTTTTATTCAGCTTGAAAAATACTGCTATCTAGAACAACAAAAAATCAAGTCTGAAATGAATGACCTTAAATAATGATATATCATTCGGGATTACGTCACTCCCTGAGATTAGTATGGTTTATTATCATTCCTTTGTTAGCATATATATGTATGTGATCATACCTATTCATGGCTATTTAGGTCTATGATGATGAATGCTGATGTATGGTGACAGTAATATTCAAACATTATTTCTTCTCTGTAAGAGAAATATTAGCAAACCAACTGTATGCTAATATCTCAGGCTTAGACTTCACCACATAAATAATATTCAAACTGTGGTGAGCAATGCTCTTTGCTGCCCCAAACTGGACATATCTTCTTTGAATAAATTAAAGCTGTTCAATTCTTGGGAAATTTATATGAAAAGTTTGAAATGATTTTTCTAGATCTTTGGTTAGCATGAACAAGAATAATTCTGTATTGTTCTAAGAGGTAAGACAAGGACCTGGAATGGATAATTATTGAATTAAAAACATTTGATAGATTGTAATTATTAATTTCATAATTTCTCTTTTAAAGGACGATATATCGTCTAAACAGCAGTCTTTCCTTTAGTGATGATCCTTTGTCTTATAAGTGGTTTTATTAACTTTTGCAAACTGGGTTTTCATATTCTGTTATGAGTTTAAGAACACTTTATATTTCCAGAAATCGTGTCTCTCCCAAAAGTGTGTGGTTGTATTCTTCCAGGGCACATTGTAAGAAGCATTAACTTAACTTCTGATAGTTCTGTACAGGAGCACAAGAATAGGAATATCGGCTCAGATCCAAGTTCCTTCTCTTCTAGCAATATTCTATATAAAACACTTTTAAGAGAGATTATAATAACCTAACAGATGGCTTGTGTAGGATAATCTGACACTGATCACTTCTTATACTTAAAAGTTCTTTTAAATCCAAAAATGTAATTTCTTTCCACGTTTTTATTACTGTTATTTGTCATAACCAAATATTAGTTTCCATTTAGACATCTCTGAATCCCATATTCGTGGTGTCAGCAGCAGTCAGTTCTTCAGCCAGAAGACATATCCTGACATGACTTCCAGATTTGTGATGATTCTTATAGTTCTTCTTTAAGTTCAAGATTTATCCCTAAATCCTGGTTTCAAGAGGTTTCTACATGAAATTTAACTTCTGCTGATAAATATAAGTTGCTTTTCTGTTCTCCATATTCACAAATTTACATCTTATTTCTATCACTGACATGACCCCTAAGCAACGTGAAATGAAGCCTAATCGTTGTGAAAAAGAGTAGCTATTGGGAATTAGGAGATCTGAGTTCAACTTCCTGTGATCAAATAATGAACTTTTCCATCCTCTAACCTGCAAAATGGGTATAATAGTAACTCCTTGCTCACAGAATATTGAATATAAGTTCATTAAGGATTAAAAGAACTCGAATGATTTTAAAACCACAGGAAATTTTATCTATTAAATAACACTATAGAAGTGCAGGTTAACAATGTTCCTCTATATTCAGTCAGGACAGTACTTCAAATCTAACCGTTTTCTGAAAAAATATGAACCATAACAGATTTTGACATATAAAAGTTACAAGTATGTGACAATGTTCCCTTCATTACAGACATATATCTAGATAAAAAATCTTTGAAGAGAAAGTAGGGGAAATAATTCTACCTAACAGGACTAGCATAAGCATTAAGATGATGACAGGAAGATTGGCTAGACAATGAAACACAGTACTGGCCTCTTTCTCACCTTATAAGAATTTCTTCAAAAAACATTCATAGATAACAATTATAAACTGGAGCTTTTCATTTGTTTATTTATTTATTTATTTATTTATCTTGTGAAGGGCCTTTGGTTTGAAAACAGAAATAAGAAGTTTTATTCATTGTTCATGTAATCCATAGAGAATGTAGCTTATTCTTCCTGAGGATTTCAAGGATGCTTGTCTCTTTCTTATAAAGGTCTTTCTGAGTCACGCAGAATTGCTGATGCCAGAATTGCCACGGAGTATTTGTTACTGTCCATTTTTTTACCAGCTCATATGTTTTCGAGTACTTATCCTTTAAGCTCTAAAACCCATTTGAGTATCTCAAACCTGTGCATCAGTTTTCATTTCATCTTCAGGTGTTCAGAGTTTCAGGAACGCTCATCAAAGGCTTGCATTATCCATAGCTGAAAAACTGTTTTTCTTGGCTTGTAAGAAGTTTTCACAGCGTCAATGATTTTATCTCTTCAACGCTTTTCCTTTGGCTCTTCCATTTCTGATAGATCAGTCTAAGTTACACTTGGTAGAAGCTGACATGCCTGCAGCAAGAAAATAATCTTTTGACTAGATCTCAGAAGCAAGAATACTTATTCCATTAACAGAGAAAACTGAAGTTGTCTTTCTCTTTGGGATGCTAATGAATTCTCCTTAGCTTTGAGATCTGATTTAATGTCGCCTTTTGTTTCTTTATTAAATCTTTATGAACGTTCCTGTGCTGAATAGCATTTTCAATTAATTTTGACCTCTATTTTCAAATTAATGGGTGTGGTTGTCAACAGAGATGACAAATTAGTTTTTGATAATTCAACAGT
The DNA here is from genome assembly GCA_037305975.1 of Chrysolophus pictus. Taxonomy (NCBI): domain Eukaryota; kingdom Metazoa; phylum Chordata; class Aves; order Galliformes; family Phasianidae; genus Chrysolophus; species Chrysolophus pictus. Next base: position 98,546,978 of record CM074576.1, read on the forward strand.
TAAGACCTTCTGCTAGTCATAGGAGAGCCTAACAGACAAATGTTTAAAGATTTCAAGCAGCAGGAGGAAAAAAAGTTCCTTTATGTTAGTATTACTTAGCCAGATTTAACTATAGCTTCCACTGTGTGACTCAGCTATAATTCTATTAGCAATAAGACACTGTAGGGAGAATTACTTCCAAGTAATTATTGTACTTGGGTGATTAAAGTAATTCTAAATATGACCCTGTCCCATATAACACTGCTTGAGGCAATGCAGAAGTGTATTGCTTGTCTCATCTCATTGTTTAATTATAAAAAGTATATAGTAAATATTCTGTAGATTGGAAATGGACACTCATGGAAGCAATATAAAAACACCTGCTAGTATTAAATTATAAAATAAAGTGTAAGGAATGACTCCTTATTTATCCAAAATAAGCAAATAAGAAATTGCAATTGTAAATCTACACGTTTTGAAGGCATACAAGATGGAAAGATCATTGTATCACATAAAAATACACCTTTCTCTTTTTGCTACTTTCTCTGTTATTTGAGGCTCTTTGCATTAATGTGAAGCAGTTAAATTAATGATCTTGTCTTCCTCAAAGAAATTTTTTCTCTGTATAGCAAAACTTGAACCTGGTTCAGAATAAGTGCATTAAATTCACCTCTATTTCCTTTTTGACTTCCTTCTGATATGCAACATGACTAAGACGCAAACTAATTTTCTAAAAGAAAAAAAAGGTCTATGTAGCCATAGACAGGTCTGTCTTTCTTTTCATTCTGAGAATAGGAATATTATCTACATTCTGTGCTTGGGAAAAAATAAAAAAGAGCAAACTGAATTCTGAATGAAACACATGAAGTGATAATCTCTTCTGCCTTTGTAGCAAATCTGTATGTGAGCAAATTCAATTATGGTATAATAATATATATATTTAGTCTTTATAGAAGCATTTATTCAGCCTGATCTAAAGCCTACTGGAATAAATAGAGCTACATTAGTAAGTTCAGTTCAAAAATAAGATATTGTGAGTTTATTTAGAAATATAAAAATATAAATTGACATTAATTTGTTAAAGTGACATTTTACAGGATTTTGAGGCACTAAGTATATTTCCTCGAAAGTTATTGAGTAAAGGAATAATTTGCCTACATAGAACTTAGATATTAATAATTGACGTATAGGGTATTTTCTAGGGATTAATAACTAGCTGGGAGAGTTGATGGCCTGAGGCAAAGCCAAGGGCCATTACCCTTGGCTAGCTATTAAATCCCTAGGAAATTCCCAACGTCAAGGTCATGATTGCTATTAAAGTTCCCTCTTAAAATAGATTTATTTTATTTCATTTATTTCAATACTTCATTTTCAAATTCTGTATGTAAAATAATTCAATGAAGTTGTTTGGATAATTCTAGGATTCTAACTCATAACTCAGAAGCTCAGAAGGCCTCATATTTGTTCTGCCTGTGGATCAGGCCCTTCCTACTAGTTCATAGGCAGCAGTCAAAATGGTTTTGTCTATCTGGTGCATTGTCAAGGTTAATTCTTTGGAAAAAGAAACAAACAAACAAACAAAGACCCTGAACTTTTAAGTTAGGAAGAAAAATATCACACTCCAATATTTTTTGTAAGAAATGTAAGAAGGAAGTGTCAGATTGTATCATTTTTGTTGTAAAATGATAGGCAATATATTGCAGCTAAATGTCTTTTCAGGCCATTACTGTACCTTGTGTGCAAAATCATGCATTTAATAGTGACTGGATATAATCCATAGAACAGCATACCACAATGTCATATAAGATAGAAACCAAATGCAATCAGTACCCAATATGCAAATGTCAGCATAGTATTAAGGAAATCAGCAACATGGTAAAATAAGTCTGGCATCAGAGAAGGAAGGGAGAAACAGTCATATTTTATTGTCAACAGAAGTTGTGAAAGCATGCATATTAGATTAGGACTAGCCTAATTGGAGTTATGGGTGGTTTGCAATACAGTAGTGGGAGCAGGCATTAATTTATATCATGCTACGCCGTGTCACTACCACTTGAAATTCCACTGGGCAATATTAATTCAAACAGAGGTCTAGGTTACTAATAAATGAGGTAAATTGAGTCAATTACTAATTTCATGCTTTTCTGATTTTTGGTTTAGATAGAAAATATCCACAATTTAATACACTGTCCTCTAGAGATCTTTGCCACTTACAAAGAGCATGTGTTCAGAGAATTATTTATACTACTCGTTTTGTTAAACATTGTTCCTGTACTCAAAGCAACAGGACAAAGGGTGGGGAAGGAGACAAATATTGTCTGCCTTTTCTTCTTATTGAAAACGTGATTTGTATTTCTAGCCTTCAGGCAGATCTTCATTTTCTCCTTAGTTATCATTTCTTGTGACTGCTTTTCCAATCAATATCTCATCACTACTTTAAATAGTTGGGAAGAATATTTTGTGAAAGCGAAACCAGATATAAGCAGTATTTATACTTATTTCCTGCAGAAGACACGCCAAAACTTGTCCTGAATCCCATCCTCAAATGCACATTCTCGTTTGCTCTCTTTTTTGAGACAAAGCACCCAAAATAACATAGGTTCTATCACCTTGCTCCATTCCAACCTCTGATGACAAGGCAGGAACCATACAGTTAGCTCCAGCAGCTAACTTACAATGCAGGTAGCACGCTGTAATTCAGTAGCTCACTTTCAAGTATTGGACATGCTCCCAGAAAATCCACTTATAATAAAGACTTTCCTACTATACCATTGTAATGCAAAACCCTAAAGTTCTGTTCAGGAAAAACAAAGCAAATTAAACACGATGTTTTGATGTCTCCTGCAGAATTTGTCTGTCCCATACAGTGGAATGTTATTTATTCTTGTTAACTGAAATCGTCACCTTTTAGTTCAAGACGTTTATCATAGAAAGAATCACACCTTTTGTAGTTTTTTTTCTATTTTTCATAAATGCATTTCAAGCACTTATAAAAGGTAAAATAAATCAGAAACTCATAAAGAGAGAAAATAAATCAATAAGAATCTTCAACATAAATTACAGGACATGGAACGCTACTGGGGAAAAATAACACTATACTGAGTAAACATATCAAGACAATCTTTCTCCTTGCTCCTATGAAGAAAGCTGAGCATTTTTCCTTCCCTTTTACCTCTCTCTTTCTTTTCTTTTCTTTTCTTTTCTTTTCTTTTCTTTTCTTTTCTTTTCTTTTCTTTTCTTTTCTTTTCTTTTCTTTTCTTTTCTTTTCTTTTCTTTTCTTTTCTTTTCTTTTCTTTTCTTTAGGTCTAATCTTACCTGAATGACTTCAAAAGCATTATTTTGTGAGTTGATCTTTGCCTGTTTTTACATCTTCCTCAGTAGAATATATTCTAATTTCGCTTTTAGGTATACAGAGTACACAGTCTTTCAAAACCTTTGAAGTTCTAAGCAGAGAATGAATTGTGAGTGACAATGAGGGTAAATTAAACTAAAGAAACCTTCTATATGTATAAAATACTGTGGTAATTAGGCTGAAGAGAAAGGAAATACAGGAAAATGCAGATGGCAGGAAAATAACAATTAAATTACTTGAAGCCACGGTTCCACCGTTCATCATTTAGTACAGGTCATTCAGTGAATTTTATTTTCATATCCTTTTTCTGGATTTGTAAAACAAGTATTCATAGCTACGTCTTGAGGAGAGTTTTAAATCCCTACATCTCATGAATGTAAATATGGTTATCCAACATGTGTATCCATTCTTTTCAACCGGAACTTACATCTATTTAATATTGCTATTTTGTAACTGCAGAATTTGTTTGATGCAGCTTTTCATCTTTATTTTTCAGGCAAAAAAAAAAAAAAAAAAGTAATAAAAAATAGTTTTCTAGAACACTAGTTTTATTCTGAAATTTGGCAGAGAAATGTGTACCTTAATCTGCTCCTTCAATATGTGGCGTTGTGTCTCACTTTCAGTAAAATGTCATTTCTAACAAATAGCTTCGAGCTCAACTACAACATGTCTAACCAATACCAGTCAAATTTTTTAGAATTATCACTTGCTTAGTGACTTACTTAAATACACTGTATAAAAACATGCTTTACAACATGGCATGGGACCTTCTCTAGACTTTTTTCAAAGCATTTTCAATGCAGTAATTGAAAGTACGGGAGAAAAAATCACTTGACTTTTGGGTGAAATATTAATCTTCAAATGCGGATCAAAATGGACATGACAATGTATTAATATTAATACTAACCTATTAATATGTATAATATGAATGTCTCAACAATTACTTATTCTTTAAGTTGATAAACCAGCAATGAATACATCATTCTGAAAAACACTGCAAGGTTTTACGTATAGGGGAGAGACATTGAAACTGAATTATGAAACAGATTCTTTCTCTGGTAGGTTTGTACTTTGCATATTTCTGAGGATATTAACCTCAGGATGGGAGTTGTGTGCCCCCTAATTACACACTTAGGTTATTTTCAAAGGCTTTTAATCGGACTTTCACATAACACTGAACATGAGAAACATTAGATAAAAAGGGGCCATGCCATTGAATTTACTTGGGCAAATAGTACTTTTGAGCATTCAGCAGTAATTTTTTCTGTTGACAATGCAGATGTTAGGTTTATGTCATCTGGGTCAATCATATCCTTGTTTCGAAAAGAATAGCTTATTTTTCTGGTTTGTTTAACAGACAGTGGAGAAGATTAAACAGTAGCTCTTACATAATCTTTTCATTTGTGTGTTAAGAAGAGGTGGACAGGACGCATATAGAATGGTATTTTAGGAATTTTTAATGAAATCTGGGTGAGGACACATGAAGTTAGTCATTTTTTTTCTGTCTTCTCCTGTACTTTTTGCTGAAGACTAATTTTATTACTTGTCTTGGATTTTGCCAGCTGCTCACCAGTTCTATGAAACAAGATTTGCAATCAGGTATCAATATGTTCAACATTCTAAGAAAGTTCTCCTACTCAAGGAAAAAAAATAAATAACCCAACAAATTGACATTACCACCATGTAGTCATAAGAAGTGTTTGACTTAAGCTATTTGCTGCTTTGGAGTGCAAATATGGCTTTAATATCTTAAGAGGTAGGAATTTAGAAGTTAAACTTCTGCAATATGTAAGTAGTGGTAGGTGCTTGGTGTATAGTTTTTCGCAGTAGCGTAAAATAATGCTTTTCTGTCTGGACAGAGGGATGGTGAACCTGTGACAATGGTACATTCATAACTGTACCCATAAGACTTCAAGAGGAGTTTCCACAAGGGAGTACAACAGCAACATCCAAATAATCGTTCAAAAGCTGCCTATTTATAGGTCTTAAGTTGCAAGCAACTGCATAGGTGAAAGTTAAAAGAATTTCTTAAATTTAGTATAAATGTGTGTGATACATTATCTCTGTTTTTCTTTGCCTTGGAAAATATGTCTCTGTGTCCTGGGGCAACATGTCTGCCCAGCATATGTATTATGGAATAAACTTATAAAGTACATTGGCTCATGCTTTTTATGGACATATTTATGAGTGTAACACATAAAGTACACGTACAGTTGCCTTTCTCTGTTCAGAGGAAAGGAAAGAAACAGCTGTATAAAATAGTAGACAAATATTATTAGCAGTACTGGAATCTTGTTTTAGTCTTTTGTTTGGACATAAGTAGTCCCTAAATTTTGCCAAAGGTTTTAGGACTGAAGAGAGAACTTCCCTCTACTACTGCTTAAAAGATAATCAGTTGTCCGGTAGATTTAGTGATTTTAGTCATAACTTTAACTCATGCAGTTTTGTGGACAGCCTGGATATGCAGATGGCCCTGGCATACCATTTTGCCTGTGATGTAAATCACTTCTCATTGAATCGTTGCATTCCAAGCTGTTGGCATTTAATTGTTCAGTTTATACAAAGTAAATGCCAAAAGAAAGTTTGAACTACTGGCACGCTTATTCTGTGAGGTGTTGCTTGTTTATGACTTGTTTATGACACAGTTTTTCCAGCTCATTTGCCATATTTCTGTCAGTTTTGGTATCTTCAGAGTTCTTTAGTTTGTGTTCTCTTCTTTCCCTCTGACAAAAATACAATGAAATGTTTAAACTTCCCCCTGAATCTTCCTATGTTAAATTTCCTATTGAAATAATATTTATTTTAATTAATCTGGAGCTCTGTAATTTCCTACAATGGCAAGGCAAGATTATTTTCTAACACTTTCCACCCAATATATTTAGACAGGTTTGAAAATTTCTTTTTGTCTACAAACTGGGAATCATACTATGAAAACGGAGGAAAAATATGACATCTTAACACCATAGCAAAGCCTAAATAAATAGGTTGTGCAGTCAAATAAGACTTCAAATTTTATAAAATGAACTATAAAAAGTACATTTTCTTTTCCAGAAAGCACACAGATTTATATTCATCTCCTGTTCTTCTGACTGCACTTTCTCTTAGTTCATAATATTGCCTTTCAGATTGGAAAGGAGGCCATATATTCCTGTATATTTATACCTTGCAGAACATACTGTAGATATAATCCAGCTACACTGTACTATATGTCTTTGCGATACAAAATAATGCATTTGCTGAACTGTAAGTGACAGAACTGGATCAGAAGGAATACACTGGCTTACATGTCTTTAGTGTGCAGAAAACATAAAAATATATGATGCAATTAATTAGGAACATATTGGAAATATCTTTGTGACTGTGGTGGATTTAAATGGCAATGAAAAGATTAGCTCCTTGGTCAAGCTTCTTAGCTTAATGACAAATGGTGCAATAGAACAATATCAAATTCTATGACAAGCATGATTATTCAGCCCAGTAATGCTGGAAATAATGCATTAGGTGCATTTAGAAATACAGTAGTTGGGCTGCAGAAAAGAGAAACAGAGGCCATGGAAATATAAGTAAAAATAAAGTAATGCATTAATTTTTCCTTTTTTTTCCCCCCCAAAGGTAGGACTTCTGATAGTATAGTTCTGATACCACTTAATTAGTTTAATTTTAGAAAATGAATTAAAGTCCATATTGCTCTTAGACGTATGGTTTAACTCTTAGGTTGCCCTGTATGTTGAGTCAGGAATTGGACTTAATTTGCTAAGGTCCTTAATCTATCCAGCTCAGGATATTCATGAGTCTATTCTGATTGTATTGACTATAGGAAAGCATAACAAAACAGAACACTACACTGATACTTTATTTTTGCTCTTTCATATTTATTTTCTCAATTCTGTCCTTACATTTGGTTATTTATATATATCTTTATTTTCTTTCCTGGGCTATGTTCATCCTATGGATAACTACAAGAATCATTGCTTTAGACTGCAAGATAAGAATTTGGTTGTGATAAGATTCATGAACTTTAGATTAAAAATGCTTAAGATTAACAAATATGTGTATCAAACAAGCAGGAGAAGGGCAACATAACTTTCAGGGCATATAGCCATATCAAAATTCTAATAAAGCCAAAAATGAATAGGGAAAAGGATAAGTCAGAAAAAAAAATAAAAATCAAAGTTCAGGGAATGAAACAATGGCCAATTTAAGCTAAATAAAGTCTTACAAAGGATATAAATCAAACAGAAAACTTATTTCTGTTATATAAGTGGAAGGAGAAAGTAGAAAAAAGTCAGTATGCACTGGCAAATCATTATATTTAAAAATAAATTTTAAAAAGTCCTCGATTTTTAAAAAGAAAGATGATGATTTTGATGATAGGAGTAAATGCAGAGTGGACTGTGAGGGCATGAAAAATTTCCATAGTTGAAATGGAAGCCAGTTTAGAAGTATTGATTTAGTTTTGCCAAGCAACAAGAGTCTTCATTTCAGAACTCTAACAAAGCTGGTGTGTGGAGCAATAGGTCACGTAGAAAGTGTTTTCAACAAATACATCAACTGCGATTTCACACAGTTACTTGAGAATAGCCTAAGCAATTTTTATATTTGGGGGAAAAGAAGGGAAACAGTAAATAACAATAGAAATAGCCTGACTATGGGAGTATGCACATTCAATTAATTATATATGGTTGTACGGATACAATACAAATTTAGATTAAATGCAGTGCACCAAAGGAACACTGTTGTCAGACTATACTGATAGTTTTCTTTATTTTCTGGACAAAAATTTCAGCACTTAGGTTGGCAATGGCAAAACATTCCAATACTGCTATATAGACAAGTATTTAAACTTGAGAAAGTTGGAGTTAGTAATAAAAGAAAACAACACATGGATGTATGAGGTACTGGATAAAGAGCAAATAGCAGTGAGCAGTACTGAGAAATTTAGTTTCAGACAAATGGGAGCTTAATCATTCATTTCTGACATAATCTCAGGATTGAGTTTAATTACATTTTATGAGAACGCTGGTAAAAATGTGACCATTCTGACAAAGAATTGCCAATGAGAAAAAGAATACATAAAAACAGAAGAGAATTGAGATACCCTATGATAGAAATGTATGATAGAAACAATACAAAATTCAGTGATGCAATAGGCAAGAGTTTCTGTTTGGAACATCAAACTATACAGAAATGCTATAGAATGGAGGGGGGGGAGAGGAGGGGAGGGGAGGTGGGAAAGGAGTCTAATAACTGATACTGGGGTATCTTTATTATAAAGAGTCTCATTGGAAGAGACTATCAAGGAGTGTAGCAACAGGACAAGGGGTTTCAAACTAAACAAAGGCAGACTTAGATTAGATATAAGGAATCAATTCTTCATTGCGTGGATGTGGATGCATGGGATCAGGCTGCCCAGTAAAGCTGTGGATGCCCCATCCCTGAAGGTGTTCAAGGCCAGGTTGGATGGAGCTCTGGGGAACCTGATCTGGTGTGTGACAGCCCAGGGCATAGCAGGAGTGTTAGAACAGGATGATCTTTAAGGTTCTTTCCAAATCAAGCCATTCTGTGATTCTACTATATGTCAGTGGTCTCAGTTGCAAATTAAATGAAAGTGATCCAAGGATACATCCAGAAATTTATTTTTAGCAGAAATAGAAAAGCAGTATTACTATCATCAGAACTCAGCAGAAAAGGATGTACAGTGCTGGCTGTCCATGTTTAAGAAGGATGAAATGGCTCACATACAGCCATTTAGGGCTTGTTTAGTCTACCAAAGCAAAGGCTGAGAGGAATTACATTTTCTATCCATAAATACATATAGGAGCAAAAGTCAGAAAGAGTAAAGAGATGTTTAAGCTTTTTAAACATTGGCAGAAGAGAAAATTGTTAAAAATATGGTAGGGAATAAACATGGAACATCTCACTAAGATGCTCAAATTCTACAGATTGATTGGTCGTTCAACTGTATTTAAAATGAATCTTGAAAAGTTTGTTAAATGGGTAAATGGGTAATAAAGCACTGAACTCAGTGATGCTGAAGAAGTTTATAATCCAGCAACTTCCTGTCTTGACAATAGTGAGAAGAACATCTTGTGATTCTCATTCAATTGCATTTATTTTTCTTAAGGCAGCCTTATGTGAAGAAAAATAAGAAATAGAGTTAAAATTTGGAATATAATGTCTCCCTCTCTATGAAATCCAGATTGGAATATTGGACAGTGCCAGTATGAACAGAGTACTGGCTGCAAAACAGTCAATTTATTGACTCATTAACAGTTCATAAAATTTACTGCATTCTTCTGTTTCTTGTCTCTGGTAAACATATGCTCTGAATTTACAATGGGCTCTGCAGTGCCATTCCATAAATATTAAAAATAGTTTTGTGATCATTACAATGAATATCTTTCAAACCACAGTGGAATTCTGATGTTAAATAAAAGATTTGCAAATTGTGTCAGACAAGTTCACATGATTCATGACCTACTGAACTTTCTGAAATAATTCAGCATGCAACTCACTGATAGCCTTCAAGAGCATATTTTACAGAATTTAAAAGCAATTTTTGATCATAAGTGTAACTCTAGAAGGATTAAGCATATAGTTGCTAGAATGTTTACCCTATAAAGTCTGTCATATGGAACTATGGAACCAGTGAAAGTTCACGCCCAGAACACTAATAAACCAACGTGATGACTATAGATCTTTTCAGTGCAAGTACTAGTTAAGACATAAACAACATTTTAACTAGCATTAAATAGGGTATGGTGTATCTGCTCTTGCCAGATTATTCTAATCTTACTCATGTTGAAAAGTGGTATTTACTGTGAGTAATGGAATTATCTAATACCTGTGTATCAAACGTTCTCTGTCATGAGTGCAGGTGGACAAAAAAGTTAATAAATGATTTGAACTCCTTGTGATTTTTCTGTTTATATATGATATAATATATAAATATTATTTTATATATTTATATTATATTTTATATTCATATTATTTATATATTATTCTATAAATATATATTTATATATGTAAAAAATCTACTACGTAAAAAAAAAAAAACTACTGTAATGTTGTGGCTCAACAAATAACTTGAAGTGGACATATTATATAGTATATGAGTTTTTACTTTCTCTTTTCAGAAGAAATTTGATATGACAACTTTTTTTTTTTTTTTTTTTTTTTTTTTGACAACAGAAAATCTTTTTTTCCACCCAGTTTTTCTGTGAACTTTCTTGTTCATCTTGTATAAGCTCATTTTTTAAATGCCTTTGTCTGGCAGGGTCTTCAATAGCTTTTGGAATAACATCAAATGTAGTTAGTGGTAGACTCTTACACACAGAAAAAGTTGTTATTTCCTCAAGAGTTTTGTTTTGGCTGTCCAGTTTAAACTTGATTTGACTTAATAAGGTAAAAGAGACATATGCAGATGTGATGTTAAAATTATCAAATGAATTGTCTTCCAGTAATGGTGAACATAAACTTTCATAGAAACAAAGCAGATTTTTCCCCTACTAGGCATATAAAGGATTATTATTTTTAAATGTAAATTTGGATTGTTAAAATACATGCATTTATAGAGCAAAGTGCATGTGATAGAGAAAAAGGTCTTTCCTCGCTTTCTACATCTGATGCAAGGTAGTACAATTTTTGCTCTCTTCATTGAGTTAACTGTGCAAAAGAACAAACTTATTTCCACTTCAAAAAGAAATGTTCTCCTAAGACAAACACCTAATCAACAAAAATATCACCAAGGAGGCTACAAAAAATGTTAGGTTTCTAGCCTGCATTAAATTTGGAGCTGGCTGTATAAATACAAATCTTCCTTTTTGTCCTTATGCATCTCCATGCAGCTAGCTATCTTATATGCTGATTTCAATAACTGGTTGAAAACATACAAAAGCAATGAAAGAGGCAGCATCACAGTGATTGAGACTTGTTTCATTATACACTTAGCTACTATGCTCAGAGTTTTTATGGGAAACAGCATGCTAAATATGAGATTGCACATATTTGCAATCAAGATAAACGTATACGAAGTGTTGCAAGAGGGCCTCAAGCTCCCTTGCAGGTATGGTGAAAGAGGTGCTGACACCTTCGCTGGCGCAGAACAAAAGACTTATTCTAGGTGCTTACCACCTTATATACCCACACAACACAACAGTTTTCCCGTGCAACCAAGACTGGTTACATGTGTGGGCTAGGCGCCTTGTGGGTGTATAGGTCTGGCTCAAGTTATTGTTGAGCTTTGCCACTCAACTGCAAGGAAATTTCCATAACTTCACAGAACTAAAGCCACCCAAATATCACCAATTCTGGACTTCTGTAATGAGACACATACCATGAATATTCTATATTTCTCCTCCTTGCAATGTCTATGCTTTGCTGCTGACCTGATGAATGTCCCATAAAAGAGTATTCAATCTCAATTCTAAATAAGAGGCAATAGCTTCCGTTATTGGCTAACTTCTGAGAGATCAATACTGATTTTTTAATGACTGTAACAGAAGCATACCACAACTCTTCTTCAGCTCCTATATACAAAAATCTGTAAATTAACACTCCTTTTTACTTTTTTATTAAAATCTTTATATTGAAGTCTTCCTAAGTTATTCCCTGAAGACTTGTTATCTTAACTTCAAAATATTTGACAAGTATCTGTTAAATATTTCCTAGTGAATAAACTAAAATTTGATGTGGTATTCCACTGATGTCTGACACCAGATGAAACAGCACTTACCTTGATTTGCACCTTCACAGACATCAGTGTACTTTATATACAGTCATGTATGATCATGCAACAAATGCATGATTCTTAGACCACATGTTATAAAACTCCTATGTAAATTACAAATTGGTACTGGCTTTGAAAATGTAACCAGTTGTTTAAGAATTATTCACACAGAGCACTATTGGCATCATGCAATTTTAGGTTAGTTATTATGTTATTAAGTGGTGTATAATTTGGGAGAGACTGATCTAACACATAACTATACATGTAAAAATGTAGTTTTAACTATTTTACAGTGCTTAAATCTGTTTGATTACATTATGGTAGTATTAAGAATATGACTTTGACTAAGACCTGAAATGAACAAAGAAAGCTATTAGCCTATCTGACAGTCTAAGAATAGTGAAATACATCTTATTCAAATCTAATAATTGGCATTGACTCTGACAAGTTCAATAAAAGGGGGGGTGTTTAAAAACACAGGTGCAGCATATGTCACAAAATCACAGAATCACTGAATGGCCTGGGTTGGAAGGGACCTCAAGGATCATGAATATCCAACCCCTGCCACATGCAGGGCCACCAACTTTCTCATTTAATGCTAGACCAGGCTGCCTAGGGCCCCATCCAATCTGGCCTTGAACACCTCCAGGGACGGGACATCCACAACCTCTCTGGGCAGCCTGTTCCAGCATCTCACTACTCTCTCTGTAAAGAACGTCCCCCTGACATCCAACCTAAATCTTCCCTCCTTCAATTTAAAACAATTTCCTCTTGTCCTGCTGTTATCTACCCTTGTAAAGAGTTGACTCCCCTCCTGTTTATAGGCTCCCTTCAGGTACTGAAAGGCTGTAATTAGGTCACCCTGCAGGCTTCTTCCGTCCAGGTTGAACAATATTTCCTATATTGGCAATATTGCCTATTCTTGGCAATAGAATTTATACTGGGTAACAACAGGCACTAATTGTTACATAGGTATGAAATAGAACCTAACAAACTAAATCAAGGGTATTTATCAGATCCTTTAAATATATTGCCACGTATTAGCAGTAACTCCACTTCTAAAAGCGCTTTATATGGGACAGATTGTAATAATAAGCAGCTGCATGAAATCTTTGCCTCAAGATATGGTAATACTGTTATATTCATACAAACATACTGCCTGAAAAGCTATTGAGTATGTATCTGACATCACATTCATTTTTCTCCCACTTTACTTTTACATCTCAGCTTTCAGCTTCCAGCCTTGCATAGACACTGTCTGGTGTTAACCATATGTAGTGTTATTACTCAAAAACTGCAGCTCTCTTACTTCAAAACTCTGTACTGAGATTTGAGATAAAACAAAAACTCTTTTAGAAATGAGATATTGACTTCATGAAGGCTCCATCTTTGCTTTGATTTTATTACTATTTTTTTAATGCCATGAAAATAATACGTGGATATCACTTCTGTGCTTTAGGTAATCTTAATTCTATCCATGGCTCAACCAAGAGAATCTGAGCAGTCTACACCAAGTACTGGCTTCTAAATAAATAAGTAAATGACAAATAACAAATTCATCTGAATAAATAGAGAAAACATTCTTAGTTGAATAGCTCTGAGCATGTGATTATTACATATGTTTCAATATATATATTCTCTTTGATATTTATTGGAAGATCATTTAGTCATATAACACGAACAGTTTTCCAATTTCAAATGCAAGGCAGGGCAAATTTCTGAAAAATCTTTCTGGATATATAACAGCTGTGTACAAGTATATTAAAAATAATTTAAATGTGTATTGATGCTACTCCCAGCAACTTGTAACTGAGGGAGTTTAAGCCAGTTTATGCATATTTCCTCAAGTGCTGGATATTTTTTTTTAGCACTTTTGTCTTTAAATGAGTTTATTCTGAAGCACAGAACAAATGTCATTAGCATTCACATTCAACAAAGAAACAACTTAGTTGTTGTCTACACTCATTTAATTTATCACTTCAAGCAGACTCTGCACCACACAGATTCCTAGTAGACGCAGAGCAATGTCTGCATACCAACAAAGTGTTTTGCCCTGAAAAAAAAAACGGTATATGGCTGTCAAAAAGTTTTTATGCTGATCTTTAGAGCAGCAATCTTCACATGGAAAACTAGTGTACCAGGGTAACTATTTGCCAGGAAGAAAATTCCTTGATGGTCTTCTAACTCCCATCTCTAGGTCTCACTACAGAAAACGGGGAGGTGATTGTCCATAGATTCTAAGAAATATCCTGGAACATATCCTATATATCTAAAGTAAAACAATACAAACACAGTATCTATTCTATATATTAAGTTACAGCAATAATACTTTGGAACAACATCTGAGACTTCTTATATATTCTTGATACATTACGTATTATTTCTAGATCACGCGAAGTGCTTTTCTGAAAGACTGTCAGAAAGTACTGAGAAAGAAACACACAGTTGAAAGATATTAGGTGAACCTCAGATGAAAAATATAAAAATCACCAGTATTCTTAAAAACATCATTTTCACATATTCTTTCTTTACTTTTATGAGCTAGATGTCAGATATTCTAGGACAGCTAAAGATAGAAAGGGTGTGGTTCAAAATATCCAAGTAAACTCTACCTTTGTTTTCAGAGGTAGTTAGGTTGTTTTTTTTCTTCTTCTGCCATCTTAGCAGGTTAGATTTTAATAAAGAAAAGGTATGAAAAGTATAAAAGCAAAATGAATGAGTTTTCTAAGTATAGTGCACAAGAGATTAACCAAGGCTTGCATAATTTTTTTCCTCCTAGTTCAGCTGACCATGAAGATACTGAGGAAATACTTTTCATATAAATTAAACAGGCAAGCAAAAATCAATTTACACAGTATGGCTGTTATTTTACCATGTCATGCTTTTTTTTTTTTTTTTTTTTTTTTTTTTTCATTAAAAACAGTTAATTAAATCTAAGTAAGTTTATAAATACGAGGAATACAAGGGCTGCTCCAAAAGTAATACTTCCTATGTTATTACACTGGCCCATGACATCAGAGGTGAATGTTGGTGGTGTGGCAGTAGAGGTCGAACCTTCCCACCAATATTCCATTACATTTTGTTGCTATGTGACAGATGACAGCAGAGGGGCAGTCTGACAAAATGGTGTCTGATGTGGAATTTGTGGATGAAGCAAAGGTGTGGAATTGAAATCCTCATGCGGAAAAAATTGCACCCATTTACATCCATCAATTCTTGTTGAATCTTAATGGAGACCAAAGAATGGATGTGAGCACTGCAAGGAGGTGGGTGGAGTGTTCTGCACTGGCCACAGCAACAGTGGGTCACCTCTACTGGAGTAGATTTTTATAAGTGTGGCACACACGCTCTTGTTCATTGCCGGCAAAAATGGATAGCTCATGTTGGTGACTGATTTCATGGTTTAAAACTAGTGCTTTGTAGATGAGAATTTGCTCTATCCGTGTTACTGTGCTCAATGTATCTGTTGTAATTTTCATGGAAATGAATAGGAGACATTACTTTTGGAGCAACCTATGTACATGCATACATACATATAGAAAGTGAGAAGTAAAAACATTAATATAGTGTAACATTTTTCTAATATAAGGATGTTTGTATATTTATCTCAGATTCATGACATGCACACCAAGAAAGCTAACAACATATTAGAGATTACATCTCTCCTTTGTCTGTGAATGATATATTAACACTACACTCCATTTTCATTCACAGTCTCCTTGGACCATCTTCTCAAAGGTTATTGTAGGATCATGCAATATTAAAGTTTTCCTTCTCATCATGAATCAAGCCACACTATGCAGATTTTGTATTTCAGGTCTATCCTATAGCCAGATGATAATATATTTATGAAATGTAAGACCTATTTTTAGCTGGACATTTTATTTTACAGAAAACAAAGCACTCTTTGGACTTGAATAGCCTAGAAATTTTCAATTAAATTTTACTTTTTCTTTAAAAGGATGACTCATTATCAGTTAAATCCAAGTATACTTTTGGTGGAAAAAATGAAATGATTTGTGCTAAAAACTTGCTCAGTGTCATTACAAATATGCTTTAATTCATGTTGCAGTCAGTATTTAGACTCCACCACTGTTTTCAGTGAGACAAAACACAAGGATTAACAATGATTTATCTTCCTTTTATATGAAACAGAAGTTACCACAGTCTTGAGGTAAACTTAAGGGCTAGTTCTCAAGTCATGCTATGTGGTTGTAGTCTGCTATCTGTGGACTATTAAAGGTTTTATATTTTAAAGCACTTTTTAGCATACAGCAAGTACAGAGATACAAACTTTCCTGGCCAAGAGTTATTTTAGTTAATTTTCTCAATGGAGTTGCTCCTTACTAGGAACCAGCTGAGTTGTACACGGTGGTGTGATAGTTTGTATCTGTGAAATCTCTCTTTTACTAATTTAAGTCACGTTATCAAATTACAGATACTTTTTCTTAATTCAGCAATGTTCACCTTGAACAGATCATGGACGAAAATTGGAAACTGATCTTTTGTTAGGTAGCTACCCCTCTACAAAAGCAAAATTGGAAAATGACCTCTTAGTAAGTAGATGCTCCTCAGAGTCTTGCTTTCTTTTGAATATTCTTTCAAAAAATATATTCTTTCTGGAAACTGTGAAGGAAAGAGTTAAGTAGAAGTTGAAAGGAGCTTATATGAAAACAAGAGATGACTGTATTGTACTGGAATTAATCAAATGTGGTGATAAGATAGACATATCAAATTTCAGAAGCTACCAAAAATAATATCTTATCACAATTGTTTCAGTGACCTCACTTCTAACATTCAGAGGAAATGCTTTCAGGATTCAACTTTACACCAAGGAAAAAGAGCACAGATAAATAGATGGAACAATATTATTGATATTACCAATGGATTTTTAACAAAACTTTTTTGTTTAGAGCTTCCGCCCCTTATGAAAACAAACACAAATAACCAGTTGAAGGAATTACGGAAGATTTATATTGCTATAAAGTTGCATGGACATGTATAGCTATGAATCTCAGTTCAGAAACCTGTTCATAAGAGAAATGGCAGCATCGTGTCCAAAACTCTTTATACTGTACATGGGAATGTAAATTGTGCATGCTTGTATAAATAAAAATGGCACCATAATCCTTTCTATATGTAATACTCAAACAAGTTTTGACAAGAATAGAATAACAGTAGGATGTTTTATCTTAAAGCCTCTTAGTCTCAACTAACCATATGGTCTGCCGCCAAAACATTACTGATTTGGCTGAATTCTATTTCACTGTAGGACTTCTACAGAGAAAGAAAAGCAGAAAGAAAAGAAAGCTCAGCTGTTGCAGGAACACTGACTTCTATGTAATTAGAAATAAAAAGTGAAAGGAGTGATAAACAAAGAATCTTTGAGCAAACGTTAGAGTAATACTTCCTGAGGTACTGAGAAAACAATAGAAAAAAAAAACATGAGCTGCTGCTGAAAAAATTAAAAAATAGAAAAAAAATTATCAGCTGCTGCTATAAGCTACAATTATCTTATTATTTTTTCCCTGTGGCAATGCAAACCCAAATGAAAAGCAATGTTTCCAATACTTTTATTTTGTTACATTTTGTGACTATTTTCTTTACGGTGTGACAATTATATATCCTTTGGTACAATTCTACTTTCCTCTAAGATTATATGTGTTTCTATTTCTGTGAAAATAATAAAAACATAGTAGCATTAAGTGCAGTTTCTTTTCTCACATCTGTTAACCTATCTTACTGTTTCTGCTCTTCACCTGGAAATGTTTTTCTGCTCCCATTTAGGGCAGCTTTTATTCATTAGTTTTATTCCCTGTCTTCTGGCCTGTCTTGGCTTTTTCCATTCAGTAACTGTTCAGTTCATAAGAGAGAGCTTCTGACCAAGTCTAGCCATGCTCCTTCATGAATTCCTGTTAATATCAGATATACAACTACTTTAAGAACTGTAATTGTGTTTTTTATTTGGTCTGAAAGAAGAGTGCTTAACACTTCAAAATCCCTTTAGGCAGCCTGTAATTTAATTTCTAGAACTCCAGATCAAAGACTGCATGATGGAAGTTTTCATATTCTGCCAAGATAAAAATATTTAGATAGATACCTGTTAAGAACATTCAAAAGAGTTCTAATTGCTAGAAGCCTCACTCGCTCTGACTTGCAATACTATTGAGGCTTCCATATAGATGCTATCAGCAGAGTGAGGCACCTTAAAAAAATTTTGATAAACCTGGCCTTGGAGAAATGTTCTTGTAAAAAATGGTTTTGCTCTTAGCATCAAACAAAATCTGTAGACATTTCTTTTTCAAATACAGAAATAATACAGACCAAAGAGGAATTAGTTTACAACATCACCAGTCTGAATAACTATAGTTACATTAAATGGTTATTTAATATTTGACAGCCACAAATTAATACAGTTATGAATTGATTAAAAAATGGCCAACACCTGTTAAAGTTGCTGTACACAGCGCTCTACTCTTTTGCTAAGATATTTTAGAATGTGGGAAAAACCCAAGAGATCAGCAGAGTTCAGATGTCAAATATATAGTAATGCCTCTCAAAGAAAAGAAATATAATTACAGTTTATCAATAAAGATGTCTCTTTGAACATTTGGAATTTAAAAAGAGAATTTCCTACTGTAAGTGCCTGAAGACCATATGACAGCAATCCTACTGTTCTGCTTAATGAGCCTGTCAGTTCAGAATATTAAGTAGTTTGATTTAAGCATCTTAAATATGATTTAGATCTAAAATGTTAATGGGAAGGAAGAATTTGGAAAATATAATAAAGGACATTTTTCCCATATAAAACATTTTATATCTATCATATACTATTTGCCAAGATTATGAAATATGGTCATTCATAATTATAGCTTTGATTTCCACAGACTAAAAGAATTCAAATCCAAAATTACACTGTATTTTAAGATTTTTCGAGACATGTCCTTATAAGAATCCAGTGATTCTTCGCAAACACTTGGTTCAGCCCTCATTTCCTTTTTTTGCCCATCTTGACACTCTTGTAACGAATACTTCCCTCAGTTGTTTGATTTACCATTGTGATTTGAATTAACAGCAGTATTCTGATGATTTACTGCATACAAATCCAGGACTTAGGACTTAGCTGCTCAGATGCCACAGCCTCTCTGTTCCACTTTTGCAACTACGATCTTATTCCTAGCAGAACAGACATGAATGTATCAGACATCCAGCTCTGTAGTCATCACTCCCTTCATTTTGTCATGCTGGTGTTAGCAAAAGCTCTATCGGTTTTTCTACACGTTGCTTGTCAAGGGCATGACTTAAGCAACTGTAAGCTTTAGAACTGGATCCAATCTATAAAATTCATAGTGTTTTCATTTCTACTATAATGCTTTCTGAATAAAAACATAATCTCTTTCTGTCCAGTTGTAAAGATTGTAGTTACTTAGAAAAATGAAGTATTTTTTGATAAAGTTTCTAAGTATGAAGGAACAAAAAACCCACTGTTTTGCAAATCTCTTGACCACTGATACATTCAGGAATCTATAGTTTCTTTAAATACAATACTCAATATTTTTAGGATAAATAATTTAAATATAAGTACAATGAATTGTTTATGGCAGACAAGCAAACTCCTTGACTCAGAGGATGTCGTACATTTCATTTGAGCAATGCAGATTTACAGTCATTTGAAAATTAACACTTCCAAACATCAGTTCTAACTATTTATATGTTGAGTCACTAATCAGATTCCAGTTCATGTGACAGCCTTCTCCCCAGAAAAAAAAGTCTTCATTCAGAATTTTTCATAAAGACTGCTAATGATTGATACTATCTCCTTGCAAAAACACAATGGGATAGTGGTGGATGATAATAGTAGACCAGAATTTAAGATAATTTTCTTTGAAATACAGATCACTTCAAAGGATCCCTATCATTCCCAGAGGAAAAATGTCCTGAGTAGTCTGCTTCATTATTTCAGTGATTTGCACCACTTCTAATATCTCTTCCTATGGATACTGGAAATAACTTCTAGTGTGTTCTTGTTATGTAAGGATTCAAGTCCTGTAAGAACTTATGGGAATTTCTGATGTAAATTCTGTGTAAATTCAGACAAGAATATCTTTTTTCTTCTATTTTTCTAAATCCAATGTTTTGTTGTTGTTGTTGTTACTGTTCATGAATATATGTATTTTTTTATTATAAAAAAAAAAAAGATAAATCAATCCAGCACATACCTTTGCAATTTGATGCCACCTACACATCTACAGACATTATTATTGTATTTTGGATTTCATACATACAGGGAGTTGCCCTTTTTTTTTTTTTTAACCTTAAAAATAATCTTTGGCTTTACTCCATATGTCTCATTTACTTTAAATCTGGCATTTTAATAGAAGTGCCATTTACAGTTTAAAGAGCGACTGTACATACATTTTTTTCCCTTGGGAAATGATACAAAGATAATTTTTCACATAACTTTTTGGAGAACATGGAAGACACATTTCCTTTATAAAATCTTTCAGCAGGTAATATGGCAGTGGGATCTAATTACTATTTATATTACAGAAGTTCATAGATACACAGTCCTGGCTACAGGATTTCATTCTGGTAGATGCTATTGAAATCCAATTCTTTCTTCATTCTGAAGATAAGTAGCTTCTGGGCCATGGCAGTGCAAAATAGTCTATTCTTCTCAAGGTTGTCCTAGAAGGCTGAACTATTGCTGATTGTCTGGGCAAGATAAGCTTACATTACAATGTGTTTCTCTTGTCTACAAAAAGCTGATTCTAAAATAATTTAAGCTGGGAAACAAATAATAACTTTTGGTCACCAGCAGCATGGGCAAGATTTGTACTGATGACTTAGATTGAAGCATGCTAAATTCCTCCATCATCCTCAATATAACAAGCTGTACAATGAAAAAAAGTTATTTTCTCTTGTGTGCATAGTGTGCTTTAAATGTGAAAGAGCCTTCCTAGCTGTGGCAGTAAGCAGTTTTGAGGTAATTGCTATTTTGTGTTACTGTTCAGAGACAGACGTTAAAATGAGTCATTGGTTTCTGTTTCTGTTTTCTGAGCTGGCCCCTTTGTATATACAATTTTAATGGTTTTATAGGGATGGTGTACTGGCACAGCTGCTCTCACTACAGTGGGATATGCAGCATAGGAGAAAAACATTCCCATATATATTCCTGGTAAAAGTTTGGAGATTTTGTATACAATTTAAGCAATTAAACCCTATAATAGCTTTAACAGCAAAATATACAGCATGCAATAGTTTCTTTAGTGATGACATAGGATATTTCATGTTTATATTTGTACTTGTTTATTTGTCTTGTTGATTAAATGCCTTCTTAAAAGTTTTACTCTAAGGTTTGAGTTTTTTCCCATTTTATGTTTCTTTTCAATTTACTTTTGAAGTATGTGGTAGACTTGAGCACGCACTTAGTCTTTCACATATGGGAGGGTCATTATCCCAAATTTTGCTGTGGGAATTCTCTGTGCTTCAGCTGCCTTTAATAGGTTCACACTTAAAAAAAAAAAAAAACAAAAAAAACAAAAAACATATACTCATATAAAAATTGAGCTAGAAAACTAAATTACATCGGCAGTGAAAAATCATATGACTGAAACATCAATTCTAATTTAAAAGCATTTCTTGAGACAATGTAAAATGTAATTCTTTTGCTGAAGTAAGGCAAGGCAGTTCTGGGACAAAAATAATATAGAAGTCTGACAAATATTGTTAATAATCCACTGATACGTATAACTGATGAGAATAGTGTTGACAGCACCATATTGCAAAAAAAAAAAAAAGTCATAGCCTGATGGGAACATTACAACCTATTGGTAGGAACATGCAAGAGCCTCTAATGCTTTCAGGGTTGCCACCGTAGCGATGGACAAAATTCTCAGGAGCTGACAAATTCATAAATCAGAATCCCTGAGATACCATAACAGGTCCTTGGTTTGACTAATATATGATCACAACTGAGGACTTTAGTGGAGCAGAAATCATGATAAGCAACAACCTCTGCGTGTCGTTGACACTTTGGAGGCCAGAGATAACAAAGGGAATTTGGTAATTCAGCCTCTAATAGAAAACAGTACCTACAGAATCCAACTAAATTGAAAAAAACATTTAAGGTCAAAAGACAACACTGTATGTGTTTATCAGAATTTTCAGTACTGCTGCTCTTGAAAAATGTAGGTGATTTATTAATGACATACTAAATCTTATGTTTCCCATTTTATTAAATTAAACATTTCCTATCATTAAGAATATATGTCTACTTAAAAATGAGTAGCTACATAGTGGACATTTACATATGGATCTCCTTGTTTGAACTTCTGCCTCATTAGCAACTTATGTGTATATATAGTTGCATATTTCCATTTTCAAAGCTGTAATTGAAGTGTAAATGTTGTTGACTAATGCTGTTGGCTGTCAATATGCAATTGTTTCTGAAAATGTGACATATGTCATTTAAAAAGAGAACATTAATGTGCTATTTATAATATAATTAAGTAGAAATATGTGTTCAGTTTAACACTTATTTGTGTATCGTGTACAGTTACAAATGTGTTGCTATATTGCTTGATTTTCTCTTCCTTAGAGCTTGTTTTGTATGATGAGTCTGAACACATTGTGATGAATTACATTTTTCTTGTAAGAATTCCATCTTTCTAATGTACATGTAGGCAGGGTAAGATTCTATCTTCTTCCAGTTCTTCATTTTAAATGCTGGTCCTTTTTTGAATGATAACAATGACTATTTTACACCCCCTGGAAATCTGAACTGTCACTTAAATTAAACTTAACTTGTGCTTAAGAAAAAAAAAAAAAAAATATATATATATATATATATATATATAGTTGTACATAAATGAGGGCACAGTTTGTTAGGTTTTAATAAAAAATAATGGATGGATAGATCACTACATTAATGAAGGAATAAGTGAAACAATTCTTGTCGTTTTATTCTATTTGTAGTTGATAGAATGTGTCCTTATTTACATAAATTGGCATTTTAGCTTAAAATTGGTGCCTTCATTGTATTAAGTAATTGGCTTTTCCTTCTTTAGATAAACATGCATAACCTACAGGAAATAAGAGAGGGAATGGAAGACCCTCATGTAGCAGGCAGGAATAGTCACATTCACTGTTAAGTATAAGATGGATAGACAACTGATATGATGAAGATATTAGCATGCGAGAGGAAATCCCTGTCATAGCTAAACATAGTCTGTGAAAAGACTGGAAGGAATGCAGTGGATCTTGTAAATAATGAACCTGCCTCCCTCCCCCACTACAACCTACAATGCAGGGAGAGCCATAGGTTTGGTGTGCAACTTACCATACTTGCTAGAAAAACTACTATTTTTAGATACCTCTGTTGCAAAGGGAAGTGTTTCTATTCACAAGAGAGCAAGGAATACTCAGCTATTCCTGTAATAGTTGTTCATTCTAGATAGGAGTCACTCAAAAAAGGCAGTACCGCAGGAGAAATGGCTTAAATCTTAGGAAAAATCAAGCAATTATTTTGTTATTTATAGCTTGTGTGTGTAGTTTTATATAATTTTATGAGAGAAGTGAGGACTACTGTACATTTTAGTACATAGTTCTCTGGCAAAGGATCTTGATATTCAGTGTCAAACAGAGGACATCCACATATTTAAAACATTAACAGTAATGCTATTCATAGAATCATGGAACTTCTGAAAAAAAAAAAAAAAATTAGTCTGAAGAGACTTCTGAAGATCACAGAATCATAAAATTGTTTGAGTTGGAAGGGACATTTAAAAGTCATCTAGTCCAACTCCTCTGCAATGAATGTAGGGACACCTACAGCTAGATCAGGTTGTTCAGAGCCCCATCCATCCTGATCTTTACTGTGTCCAGGGATAGACATCCACCACCTCTCTGGGCAACCTGCTGCAGTGCTCAACTACTCTTATCATAAAAAAGACCTTTTTTCTTACAATCAATCTAAATCTTCCCTGTTTTAGTTTGAAACCATTTTTCCTTGTCCTATCACAATAGATCCTGCTAAAGAGTCCCCTTCTTTCTTATAGCCCCTCTTCAGACACTGAGAGGCTGCTCTCAGATCTTCCCAGAGGCTTTTCTTCTCCAGATGAACAGCCCCAGCTCTCTCAACCTGTCCTTGTAGGAGAGGTGTTTCATCCCTTGGACCATTTTTGTGACCCTCCTCTGGACACATTCCAACAGGTCCATGTCTCTCCTGTACTGAGGACTCCATACCTGGATGTAAAACCATCTAGTACAACATCATCTAGACCAACTCAAATCAAGTTCAGTGCAATGTCTAGTTAAGATTTTAACATTTCCATTGATGGTGATTCCACATCTCCCCTTAGGCACCTGTTTGACTGACTTCATGGTAAAAAAACAAAAGTTTCCTGATATCTAACAAGAACTTTCTCATTCTGCAGAGGCCTGCCTCTTGTCTCACTCCAATGAACCTCTAAAAAGGGTCTGGTTTCAACTGCCCTATATAAGTCTATACAAGCTCATACCAAGCTCAGCAATGCTGAAACAATTTTTAGTGCCAGTGATTATGACTCTTTGCACTGTATGTTTTGAGTTTCAGCCACTACTATATTAAGTCACGCATATTTCTAACATGTGCTGTTCTTAGTTCTTCAGTTTAAAGATATTGTTGCTCTTTACAATCTCAGCTTTGGTTATCCCAGAAAACTGTGTGCTGCCATCCTTTTTTTCTTATCAAAAGAAAAACACAGATCTATGTTTCATGTAGTAAAATTACCAGTTCTTTCATGAGTTGTACAGTTCTTTTTAGTTGCACAGGCTTGCCTTTCACTTCCCTCCATACCCCCCAGAAAGAAGAAATCTGACTCTATGTTTGTTTAATTCATTTTCAATTTATTTTATTTTTAAGCAATGAATTATTTCTCTGCTTTCTTCAGTTTTTGACCAACCTGCAAAATGTGAAAGTGAGACACTGTATTTTTTAAAGGCAGTAAAAGTACATCCATAGAAGAAATGGAAAGTACTATCTACAAAATCTTTACATGGTAACATTTAACTATCGTATAAATATTTGTGCTTTATTGCCTACTCTGAATCTCAGTTAAAAATAAAAGAATGAAGTCAAATTTATTTTAGGTGAGGCTGTTTTAAAAATTGTCAAGAATCCGTACCATCTTTCTGTTACCAGCTTTTGCACATTTAATGAGCCATGAATGCAAAACTTAAAAGGAGCATATGATGTATATTAAAAAAAAAACTTGTAATAATTTAATTTACAAAATATTTATCGTAAAAACAGTACAGATCGTTCTTGTAAGTGTGGTAAGCACTGTATCTGCACTAGGCATTAAAAATAGTGCAGCATACTAGCACAGGCTAGCAAGGTGAGGACATTTCAAAACAGGGCTCCTAGTGTTGTTTGACTGGTATTTCCACGGGAACACTCTGAAGTCAGATGCCACAATTCAGGAATTTTAATGTGGAAGCAGAAAGTGGCCCTTGACACTGGAAGAGTCACCTCTGCAACACAGAATAAAACACACGCCTCTAGCCCATCATTTTTATTTCTTCTGCACAGAACATGGAAGTTGCTCTGGGAAAGTATGTTTGTCAAAACTGTGGTAACCAGGGACAGAAAAAGTAGTTTTCAGGGTCCTCCAATGAGAGAGATCTAGCAACAGTGCTATATATTCTCTTTAGAAATATCTTCTTTTTCTGGATGGAGTTCTCAATTACCTTCCCGTGTCGTCTCTGTGTGGAAGACCCCATAGATTGTAAGCAGAAAAGAAAACAAACAAACAAACAAACAAAAAAAACCCCAAAAAACACATTTCAGCATTTATAAGGATTAAAAGCTAATAATCCTGTTCTCTTATTACGTATTCAGTAGTCTGATGACATCAGAACCTGATGATCCAGAACAGAATAGCCCAGTGACTGCTGGTGGGAGAGGAAGAAAAGTCTATACTCCCTGGGAAGTTTATTGCTTATTAAGCATTCCTCCAACCTCCCTTTTTTTGTGTGTGTTTCTGAGACTATCTAATAATATACGCTTTCAGTTTCCTCTGGAGCTGCCTTTACTCTACTCCAGAGTGTAGAAAGACCAAACTCTAACTTAAATATTTAAATTAGTGCCCTACATTTAAAACACACGACCATCAAGTATATAATTGATATTAAAGATCCCTAGCCACTTTCAGCAATTCTCTGGATGAGTAGTTCTATTATTTGGAATAAATTATATATGATCCTCCTCAACTCATCCTCTCCTCTTCAAGTGGATAGCAAGAAGATTTTATGGTTTCTACTCTCAGAAAGTAGAGTATATTAAATGCATTTGTAACGTCAGAAATTGCAATAATGGTTTAGAAGAAAAATTCTCCAAATGGTAGAGTTCGCCTGGAAATTGTGCTAGTCTTAAAACACTTAACTTTAAACATTGGATCTGATCTCCCATATTTTAATGTAGATACCTGAGTCTAGGAATCAAAGGTCTGAAATATGAAAATGTTGAAGCAATGAAACCTCTGCTTTTACCCATCATATGTCTGATCTTACTCTTGTTTTTGAGAAATTAGTCCTGCCTCTTATAACAAATGCTTTTCATATTAATCAAAGCAATCATATCCTGTAATTTCCTTGTTTTTAAAGTCACACCTCAACAATAGTCTTTGAACTGCATGTACGCCAATGCTGACATCTTACATTAGTGTTTCATCAGGTTTGCTCATAGCCAAAAAAAAAGATCTGGCATTCATATTCCTTGCACAGACTTTGCTATTCACGCAAAGAACATCTGTCTTGTTGGCCATGTTCATAGGAGGTTACGGAAAGACAGGAGAGAAAAGCATAATGGTTTTAATTCATGAATCTGGACTATATTTCATAATGGAAGCCAATGCTATTCCAAAGAGAGTGACATGTCATGTGCTTGCAAGCTGTAACATGGGTAGACCTCTACTATAACCCCCAGTGGATCTCCATATGACTTTTTTGTTTTTCATACTAGTCAAACTTAGCCCAGTTTTTCCAACAAAAACGAACAGTAACAAATACAAAAGCTTGTTTCTCAGCTCTTTCAGACTCTGCTATTCATTTCAGACAACTATTAACTATCTCAAAGAAAAAAATCACTGAAATACATATGAGCAAAATTAATAGGAAAATGGTATGATTAAACTCGGCTACAACTTTTCAAAGTTTTGCAAAGTGTTTCATCGTTGAAAAGCAGTATTTTGCGTAACTGAATGAATCAACAGTACCAGCTACAGTGAATAGCTCATTGATTTCACTGGGAGTGTTTGCACATCATTATACCCTTTTACTGTTACCTCTGTAGCTGAGAGTTTTGAAGACAGTACGCATCTACAAAGTGTTCTGGTCCATGCCAACTGTTATTAAATTTGTTTGAGAAGCAGAAAAAAGGACTGAACAGCTCATAGTGGTTTCCAACTTTAGTTTTTGTAGTAAACAAGTCAGCATTTTCATTAACAGTGTCCTTGAAACGTCCACTACAAGGGGAAATAATCTTTAATATTTCATACTACACGCAGTGCTGTTAGGTAAGTGATTTATGGTTTTCTCATTTTGCCAATCCGCAAGCACGTGAAGAGTACCATTTTGATCACCTTACTCTAATTAGCTTTAATTATATTCTTCTTCACAAGGCGGTCCTTAGCCATATTAATATATATTTATCTACAGGGCATACTGTGAGTATGGGAGGATGCTGCTCCCTGATTTGCATAGGCAGGCTTTGGAAATGTCCTCTGGCTCCGTATGAAAGAAGAATAATCTTACACTCTTCGAACACTATAAACACTTCACACTTGTTACCTTTGGCAGTGGTAAAATATTTGCCATTGCCAGTTATTTTCTGTCTCCCATCACTTTAAAAAAATGACTTCAACGTCTGTCTTAATATATATAAATTCGCTAGATGCTTTCAGTGTATTTGAACAGATTCCTCTCGGAAAGTTACATGTAACTATCCGTGTTTCCCATTCTCCAGTGGACGCTTATCACTGCCTGGCACAGCCCCGCTGCCTTCCACAGCCACGCGCTTTCGCTCCCTGCCGTCACAAAACCCGCCCTGCTCAACACCCACGCACGCACCGCCGGCAGCCGTTGGCCGCTCCCGCGCGCGGGCGGAAGGCTCCGCCGCAACAAAAGGCGACGCGGGGCACGCGGGAGCGGCCGCTGCCCGCCGGCGGCCAGTAGGGGGCGCCCGAGCTTCACCGCTGGCTCGGGAGCGGCGCGCGGCGCTCACCGCCGGCCCTACCGTCACCTCGGGGCCGCCGCTGGCCGCACGTGGGCTGGGGCAGGCGGCGGCCGCCCGCCCGCCCGCTGCCCCGCCCCGCTCCCGGCCGCCGCCACAATCCGGCGTCTCTCGCGTTGCTCTTTCCTGCGGGCTCCCGTCTGTGTGTTCCTGCGGTGTTTTTAATTGTACGCCCCGTTTAACGAGCCCGCACCGCGCGTGCAGGGGGAGAGGGACATTGCCCTCTGTGCCGGGGAGTGCGCGCTGCCCCTCAGCCGCTCCGTCGGGGCGAAACTTTCCAGCCCCGCGAGGTCCGCGTGCTCTGTAGGTCACGCCTGAGCCATCTGTACCTATCTGCGTGCAGCCGCCTCTCTTCACAGAATTCCCCCCTCCCGCCCCGGGGCAGATCCCCGCGCGGGTCTCGCTCCCCAGCGTGCGCGGGTAGCAGTCGGGGAGCAGCGCCGTGAAACCGCTCGTCCCGGATCGGCTGGGCGCGGTGAGGGGCACCCCAGTGCGGAGGAGAGGCGGGGGAGCCCGCCGGCAGCCTGCTCCTATCGCCGTCCCCATCTCCCTACCCCGGGCGGAGAAGGACGCGTGGGTGTGGAGCGAGGCGCTTTAGTCACACCCCGCAGCCTCCTTCCCCAGGCAGCCTCGGGAGCCGCGCACATTCTCCTCCCTCTCGCTGCCAGCCGGTGTGTCCGCGGCGGCAGGAGGCGGAGGGGCGGGAAGGGAGAGGCGAGGCGGGAGCCGGGGCCGCCCGGGAGGGAGAGAGGCGGCGGCGGCGGGAGGTCCCCGCAGCCTCTCTGCTGCACGCAGCCCGCCGCCACCGCTGTACGGCAGCAGCTGCTCCGCGGCGGAGTTGCTGCCCTCCAGCAGTTCCGCTCCGGTTCTTAGCGAGGAGGGAGGTGTAGGGGAGAAGGGCTTTATTTCGAGGGGATGCTGAGAAAGCCGTTCCTCCTGTAGCATGTTGCCTGGGCGTTCCTATTATGGAAGTTAAGTGAGAAACTCCGCAGCTTGAACTGATTTGGGGGAGAGAGAGAGAGAGAAAAGGGGTAGGGCGAAGGGAGAGGAAAGCAAAATAGCCAAACCAAGCCAATGGTTTTCCTGCAAAGTGCCAGGAAGTTTGCGGAACACTTTCTAGGAATCAGGTCCTTTCTCAGAGCCTCTCCTTGTCTTCCGAAGAAAGAGCCTGCTTTTGGATTGCCATGGAGCGTAAAGAGAGCCTTAGACACACTTGAATAATTCCTCAGCTTGGGCTGGATTGGTGGGAATTTAGGAAGGAGCGCGTGTGCGAAGCAGAAGCCTTCGGAGCTCGCTGCCTGCTCTAATCTGTATGGATCTAAAAGTGTCACATTCAAGACCTTTCCATCCGCAGCTTTTGATTGCAAGATTTCCCTTTCCGCTTTAAGTAGCTGCTAGGAAACTGAAAACTTTTGGACCTACCTCTCGCTGTCTTTGGATACTTTTTTTTTTTTTCTTTCTTTTTTTTTTTTTCTTTTGGATCTCTGTGGAATTGCTCTCGCAAACGATCGGGATTGCTTTTAATATGTCAAAATGGGTCTGCTGACGCCACTCCTGCTCTTTGGATTTGCATTTTTTCAAGTCTACGGTAAGTTCGCTTATTTTAGATGTGCCATTTCTCTGCAGAATTCCCCTCCAGCTGAATTTGATTTGGGACAGCACATGGACGGCATTATGAGCTTTAGCGTTACAGAGCCTTAAGTTTGTTTCTGGTATAAAAATGGCATTTTGAGGGGTAGGGTGTGGGGGAGAGGGAACGTGTGTTTCTAATAAGCAGTGCTTTCCCTTTGCTAACTTGATGGAAAAGTACCTTGTGCGTGGAAGAATATCAGCTTGAGGTGGTGGGGAAGAGGAACGATCACCGTGCTAAATCTTTCATTTATAGGAGGTGCTGGTAGGGAAGCGGGTAGGAGAAAAGAAAGGCGGGCAGTTCTTGTAACCGATATTACTTCGCCTGCTTCTATTGTTAAACTTTCCGCCGGGAGAGCCTGCTGATGAAATAAATAGGTGAGCTGTGCCTCTGTGCCAGGTGAGAAGAATTGGCGACTTTCCAGAGTCCCTAAACACCTCCTTTGGCGCTGGCGGAGGATGAAGTGGGCGCCGGTGAGCAGAGCAGAGCACAGCACAGCCCCCCCGTGCCCGCGGGGCCGGGCAGGTGCGGCGCGGCCAGAGGGGCGGAGGGTCTCCCCGCCATCTCCCCCCGCCCCTTCGTGACGGGCTGCCCGCAGGGAGCGTTGTCGGGAAGTGTTGGAGTGAAAGGCTTTTTTTTCTTTTCTTTTTTTTTTCTTTTTCTTTCTTCTTTTTTTTTTTTTTTTCCCCTTTCTCTTTTCCTTCATCTTCCCTCCCCATTAGGTTTGTTCTGCAACGTTTCTTACCATTTTCAAGTTGAAGTAGTGGCCGAGGGAATAATATGAGCATAAATGAACACTTACACGCTTTAGTAGGGCGGCAGCTCCAGGGCAAGGGTAAAATATCTTTCCAAGTGGGGGCTGGCGCTGTACTGCAGCGTAGACGTTAAGTGCACTACTAGATGTGAAGCAAGCATCTCAGACAGCATGCAGTACTACATGTGCTGGGATCAAATGTCTGGCAGCCCTCCTAATATTGAGCATTTGCATCTCTAAGCAGAGAGCTTAATAACTGGAACCCCGGCTATTTCTGCCTGGTAGAGAAAACTTTGTTCCAGGAAGCTGCTGCTTACAGTACTTAGCATATCAGTCTCTAAGCGAGGACTCCGGGGTTATTGTTTGCAGTGCTAGCCTGCTCTGGGTGTTTCTGCCCCTCCTCTCCTCTTCCCCCTGCAAGTGAGGAACCAAATAGACGAGAAGAGGGAGACCTTCAAGTAGTGCTTTACATTGGTTGCACAATAAGCCATACTGCTTAATCTTCAGTTTGGTCTAGTGATTTTTAAATATATATATATAGATAGATAGATAGTGTGTGTGTGTGTATAATATATGTACATGCTAACCAGGAGGAAGTTGGAATGGCTTTAGTAGAACATTTGCATCTGTTAGCTTGGTCGTAGTTTTGTGGGGATTTTTTTTTTTTTTTTTTTTTTTCCTACTTTAACATATTTTGATTCACAAGGCCACCAGTGGCGGAGGTATCTTTGTATATAAACTGAAAACATCAGGCTGTAGAAATGTAATTATTAGTAAGTGTTTAAAATTGTATGTAGCTAGAAGGAAGACAATTAAAGTGCTCAGTGAAAGTGACAGAGTGAATCAGAGGAGCTTGGTGTTACAGAATGTAATTAATGTACCAGGCTGTTTGGTGATACATGAAACAAATGCAATTAACCAGCTTGCTGGAACGACAGGAGCAAGACGTAATTTATTCTGTTTTTGTCATGGGGAGCACAAGTAGAACCTTTGTTCTGTTTTAGCCGTATAGGACGAGGGTGGGAGGTGTAAGTGAAGCACATAAGTAGTGTAGAGCTGCACCATTAAGGGTGAAAAAAAAAAGAAAAAAAAAGCCAAGAAACTGCCCAGAATAGAAGTGATCCCACCCTTCTATGGGGAGATGTTGCATAGACTGTGTCAAGTTTACATATGTTAACAACTCTTAAAAAAAAAAAAAAAAAAAGAAAAAAAAAAAGCCAAAGAAAAAACCCCACCAAAAGATACACAAGCCGCCAATTTTGTGGATGGCACATCATGACAAAGTACAGATTGTTAAAGTGTCTAACAAGTAGCTTTGGAGAAATACTGGCATGCAGGCTTGGCATGTGGTATTTTTGTCCCTTTATAAGCATGATAATTATGATTATACCTTAGGGTGACATATACCACCAGTTGCTTTGAAAAGATATATATCAACATTAGCACTATTTATGATACTTTAAGAAAAAAGGTGAAGTCGGCTTGACTAATAAATCCTTGGTCAGTTTATTATGTTCAAATTTACCTCCTAATGCACTTTTGTCTTTGTGGGTGGCTTTGTTGTTTTCTTTGTTTGGTTTGGTTCGATTTGGTGTGGCTTTTTAATTATTTATTATATTTTATTGGCACATGGTCCAGAGAAAGACACTTTAGTATCTGAGGCATGATAGCCACTCTTTTCTCTATGATATTAACTTTGTTTAGTGACCTAAAAATGATATTACATCGTGCACAGTGGTGCAAAATGATACATTTATTTTTTTTAAAAGCATTCTGTCCATGCTTTTATGACAACTGAAAATTGCAGAGCTCAATGAAAATGGCAGAAAACATGTGGTATAGATACATATTTTTTACTGTGGTTATGATTTTCCTGTAGCCCTGCCCATATTCCTGCAGTCTGTTCAGGGAATAACTTCTTTAGCTGATGATCATAATTACAGTTAATTAAGAATAATATCAAATTAGACATTGTACCATAAAATAAAATATTAGAGGTTAGGGTTAAAGCAACTAATTACTTTTTTTTTTTTTTTTTACACAGTGGTCAGTTGACTTCACTCTCATTGTTTTGTGGTTTGTTGGTAGCCTTTCTTATCATTAGTAAAGCTTGCAAGAAATAATATTAACAGAAAAGTTCACAGCTACTGTGAACACAGGTGTGTGGATGTTACCATAGACAATAGATTGAGTGGGCCAAATTCAGCCCTGGGAGGACTCTCAGTGCTTTCAGTGAAAATGACAGCCTTGTATGTCGGAGCTGGCTTTTAGCCATTATCCTTTGAAAACTGCAAGTGGAATAGTCTTGTATGTGTGATGGTGAGAATGAGAATAATTTTTTAAAATATAATTTTATCTTAATACTTTTTCAAAAGCATTTGTTTTCTTAATGGAAAGTATGCATCTAATATGGTGGTTCAGGCATTCAGTCTCATGTTTCCTATTTGTTTTCTCTCTCTTTTTTTTTTTTTTTTGTTCCCCCTAAATTAATTTTATTTCTTGACACCAGCAAGGCCCTGTACAGGTCTCAGTTGCCCATCAGAAAACATGGCTTACATATAAAGCTGGAATATATTCTTCCAATCAGTATTTGAGCTGACAGGGTCCTGATCTCTCATGTGAGTTTTGCTGTTGTTGGATAACCTTTGCTTCTGTTGAACATATGCATTTTAATACATTAAAAGTCAGTTGAAATGAAGATTTTGTGTTTCTGTTTCCTTTAGCTTGTTCTTCTGCAGCACCCAATTCTGCAGAGCATTTAGGTTCATGATTTCATCCATATCCAGAACCTCAGTGAAGTTAATATGAATTTAAACACGTGTTCCAAGTTAATCATATGCTTGAAAACTTTGCTGAGTAGGGAGGAATTTATGTCCATGATGAAACGTTGTGCTGAATTAGTCTTAATGTTTTTCTTTCCTTATTTCCTGTCTGCTAAGTTGTTATTGCAACAGTATGTATTTATGTACAAAAGACGGGCAATGAGAAAATGCTGTCATAGCACTTCAGAGATGGATATGTTTGCAAAGTAATTTGATAGTCTAAATACTTTATTTTGTTCCTTAGCTGACTTGGTACACAACAGTAGGTCTGATAGCGCACAGTTCTTTTAGAAAAGGCAGAATAGAGAGTTGAAAACTTTTCAATGAGTTACGCTTACTGCAGTAATACTGCCAGTGGGAACTTTCTGGAATGATGAGGTTAATGTTGCTTGAGGAAAATGTGTGGCAAAGCAAGCTAATTGTAGCAACGCTAGCAAGAAGTAGACAGAAGGATTTAAGTTGATTTTTAAGGGTAAGTTAGCAGTTTCAATAATATACACTAGAAATTGCATTGAGAGAAAGTGAAGGCTTTGACTGCTCTGTCCAGTCAACTCCTTTTCCAGGACTTGCTCTTTTGTGGTTTTGCTGTGTATTCTCACAGCACTAACCTCAATACATGCCCTGTCCATTGCTGAACCGTTTAGTGGAAACTACAAAAGAGTATGCAATGGCTTTTTAGCCATTTGTTAGCTTTGAATTGCTATTCAAATATTGATTTCAGTTAAATAGATTGCTAACAGGTTCTGTACATTCTGTTTCAACCACCTACAAGGAACACTGCTGTCAGTTTTTATCTGTTATCTCAGCTGGTGTGGCAGAGGTTGCTCTTCCTGTGGCTGCCATCTGGCTCACCACCTTTCCTACCAACCTTGTAGAGGATACTTAATAATCATATTGATGCTGATTCTTGCCAAGAAACTAGCTTACTGTTTATCATTTCTACATTTCTGTGGGAATCTATTTTGTGTAGAGAAGAAATTTTACTGTGCAGAAGAAAGCATGTATTTACTCTTGCCACGTAAATGAATGTTTTGGCTTTTTGGGGGGTTCTGTCTGAAAAGGCATTTCTTACGTGTAAGTTTATTGTGTTACTTGAGCATTCTTGCATTTTTATAGTACACGTTTCTTATATATTCCAGAAATTCCTTTAAAGTTTTGTTCAGAGGACAGTGAGGAGTTATATTAAATCTCTATTTCTTCCGTAGTTTTGAGAGTGATTTTATGAAGGACTGTTCACATGGACTGTTATTTATGAGATCTCTTCAATATAATTGCATGTAAAAAAGATTTTTAGTATGTAGATTTTAGTTTCACTCTTTTACTTTCAGGCTGGGTTTCTGCTACACTACCCAAACAGTGGACTCTCTGCTCTTGAAATTATGAGTCCACAAGTCACATTGAGCTGCCAGTGTTGTCCATCTGTCAAACCCTTTTCTTAACATAATAACTATTAATCGTCTGTTGTCAAATGCTTTTCATTATTGTATCAGATAATTAAATTAGGCCCCATTAATTTAGGACATGATTACATACCACTTAAATCTGCAGCAATTTTGTTATTCAGTCCTCCATGAAAAAGTCCTTCTGAAAGCAGGTAACATCTTGAGTTGTAAGACACCCATCTTAAACCATTATTTCATCTTTTTAAATGCAAGTTTCTTACAATGTGAAGTTGGCTGCATCCTTCCATGGAGATAGCTTCTAAATAATAGAGAGTACAAGTCCGTATTGCTGATTCAGTCCTACCTACTCTTGCTAGTTCTATAGTGCTGTCTTTACTAGTGCAGAATACCTCTACAATAACAAAGCTACTGCTTGTGCTGGGTTGTGGATTTAATGATATGAATTCCAAGCCAAAAGTTCATGAAGTAAGAAATGGCTTTTTAATTCCATCTCTGCAGCTTATCTTGGCTTTGCTGCCATGGAGGGGAGCCAAGATGTGCTCTTAATTTTATTAAAATAATACCCTTCATAAATAAATACGTGAGCAACAATACACAAACTAACCAGTAGTACCCATGTAATAACGTACCTGGAAGTTTGCGCCAAAATGTCTGTTGTGGCATGTGGTCTTTTAATATATATTTATGCATTGTCTGTAGGACTTTTGTGTAGTGTGCCAAGACTAAAGGGTCTCTGTAATGTGCATGTCATAAATGAAGGTTGGACAAATAATGCAAAGAATAAATGGCCAGAAGCCAGTTGTAAAACACAATAAACTTTGTATTTCAGTTCTGTTCATCACTTGCCATTGATTGCAAGAGAATCTGAATAGAAAAAAATTTAACCTTTTAAAAGCAAAATGTCAGGTAACTAACATTCGTCAACTTCTTTCTCATTCAAACTGAATGGAGTAACTGCTCATGCAAGTGTTCCAGAGGTACTTTTTTACTGCTGAGAAAATGTCAAATGTTAAGAAGCGATTATGAGAAGTATTTTAATGCTGCACAAATCCTGTAATAATGGTTTCTCAAGCTGTCATTCTGTGCTATTTTCAAAATCATCATGTCTTGTAGTCCAAATGACTTGATTCTGGCAAAATAAGTGATCAATTTTTACCTAACAATTTATAGTATATCCTTATGAGAACTCTGCAAATAAAGGATGGGTGATAGTTTCTTAGAGATCAATACTATGAAGAATTCAAATGGATTAATAATGCTGTTAGACTAAGATCTGTTTGGAAATCATGTCAGAGACATATGTCTCTTTTTCAATATTCTTTCCCTAGACAACTTAATCTTCTCTTTGGGATCTTCACTTCATATTGGAGGCTGCAGAAGGGGGCACTCTCTATTTCATGGAATCATAGAATCCTTTGAGTTGGAAGGGATCTCTGAGGGCCATCTAGTCCAATTCCCCTGCAATGAACAGGAACATCCACAGCTAGATCAGGTTGCTCAGAGCCTTATCCAGGCTCCCCTTTAAAGTCTCCAGGGACAGGACATCAACTGTAACATTAGGTAACTTGTTTCAGTGCCTCACCACCCTCACTGTAAAAGATTTTTTCCTTAAATTTCCTTAAACTTCTCTTTTCACATATGAGATCTTGTGCTCAAAACACTGTGTCCTCCTCGGGACCTGTGTGTCGGTCCTGTGTGTACAGTAGCAACTGCCCTTCTCCAGCAGTCTTCTGGGGAGGTAAATGTCACTATAAGCTGGGAGGAGAGGGATTGTAGCCTAATTCCAAGCTTAATACATTACAAGACTGTGCAATTTTGAAGCAGGGGAGTTGGGCTACAAGGCATATGGTTGGATCAGGCGACATGGAGAGTAAAGACAAGAGTGGAATACTACTGTCGTCTTAATGTGATAATGCTGATTCTCTGTAACTTCAGTGTTGCCTTATATGCAGTGTGTGTAGGCTTTATATTGTTATGTCATTTATGCATTCCCTATCTGTGGGGCAAATAAACCTTTCTTTAAATTGTTAGGATCTGCATTTGTTAGGAGTGGCTGCAAGAATGTACAAAATTGTAATTTGATGCATTGAATTAAGGTCTTTGCTGGCCTTAAAGTGATATATTGCAGAAGTGTTGTGAAAGATCGGCTGGATCTATTAAATTTATTTTGTTATCAGACAGGATGAGACCTGGCTGTTTGTTCTATTATTTCAGTATTTCAGGATAAAAATCACAGTGTTTGGGATAAGTGGATCCTGTGGATAAATTGTCTTTTTGTACTGCTATCCTTAAAACTCTATTTCTCTGTCTAAATATGTGTATTTAAAAATATCTGTGTAGCTGTATAATTATGTGTAGTTCTATATATTCACACTTACAATGAAAGAAAGTAACTTTAGAAAACTGTAGAGTATACGTCTGTGAAATCAAAACTAAACAGTGGTAGGAACTGTTAGAACACAGAATTAAGAGAAAATGAAATGTGCGACAAGAAGAAAAATATGTCTAATTAAATAT
The DNA here is from genome assembly GCA_037305975.1 of Chrysolophus pictus. Classification (NCBI taxonomy): domain Eukaryota; kingdom Metazoa; phylum Chordata; class Aves; order Galliformes; family Phasianidae; genus Chrysolophus; species Chrysolophus pictus. The sequence goes on from CM074576.1 coordinate 98,584,436, forward strand.
GAATCTGTGCAAAACAGAGCTGTTTATTATTATTTACTAAACTCTTTTTGACAATGTCAATTTAGGTTGTAATGCAGAAGAGCACGTTTGGCTTTGTATGACCCCGAATTACTCTTTCTCCCTTTCAGCAGAAACATGCCTTTTTTTTCTTAAGTGATTTTTGGTTGCTAGGAGAAGTGCAGTAGGCTGCCCTGCTCTTATCCAGCAGTAAAACCAAAGAGTGTATTGAGGTAAAGAGAAGGGCAAAGCACAGTACAGACATGAATCTCAAGTTGTCTCTAATACATCCACTTTGTTCCCACTTTTTCTTTGAAAACTTTTGTTTTCACTGATGGTGTTTCTTTTCAGCTGATCTCTCTAAAACCATTCAGAGTGGAGTGGGGGGAAGGGGGAGAAATGTTGTTAAGAGTCTACTCATAGGAACAAAAAAGGAAGGGGAGACTTTAAGAGTTCATGGATCCATGGTAGTAGCAATACCCAATTCACTGAATAGCTTTAGTCAGCTGCTGTTAAAAGTGGATGATTTATACTTTTTTTTTTCCTCCTTGGACTAGAAAGTACACAGAAGGTCTTAATGGTGCTCCTGCCAGTTGGTGTGCTAGATATTGAGACTGTGAAGAATCGTCAAACTGTGTCCTTGAAACATGATAGGAGAATTCAGATAGTAACATTGTATAAAGTTGTTGGAATTAGAAAGAAAACTGTTAATTATTTTACTTTATGTTACTTTAGTTTATGAAGCCCTTTTATTTGTTCGCTAATTTATACTTTTTGAACTAACTGTAGACTGTGGTCATCACCTCCTTCACTTACTAGGTAATGAGCTAAAGATGTGCTTGACCAGATGTCTACTTTCAAACTTTTTCAATTAAAACTGGTTTAATGTAGCTAGATATTTTGGCAAGAGGAAGAGATTAAAAAATATTGTCAATGTTAAGATGATCAAAATCATGAAAACTGTGAGAGATTTCACTTGAAATTGATTGTGGAATGAATGTATAGACAATAGTCTTTTCTCAAGTGCTTAATGAAAACCTATCCTTAACAGTCTTAAAACAATGATTATCAAGAAATAGAGCTGAAGAAATAATTTGTGTGAATCCTTTGGATGAGGGCGTAGAACATGTGACTGCAAGGATTTGTGATTTGTGCTGTAAAAACAGATGACTGTAAACAGAGCAGTTCCCTGTATCATTCCTTAACAGAAATAAGTGGTGAATGGCTAAGCATCTCATTACCAATTTAGAAGATCTCGTTGACTCAATTTAGTGACATGAAGATAATAGAGAAATTCAATGATGATGTAATTGGAAAAATAGTGCAGCAACTTCTACCGATTTGTTACTTGCATTTGAACAAAACAGGTTTCACCCATATTTCTGAGGTTATTGGGTAGCCTGGCATTACTGGATTGAGTCCCAGTGTAGTTTAATAGTATCTGTGTCTATTTAGATCAAGGCTGAATGTGCCCCTTGGGAAAAATGAAGATGGAGGAGATGTAAGTTAAATTGCAGGGATCTTGTTATATCTTGCAGTCTGCTGACAGTGGGATGTGTACTGTGAGTTGGTTTTTGGTTTTGTTTTGTTTTGTTTTTCCTTATCCGCACAGAATTTAGGAGTGATTTAAATACTATTCAGTACCACAGAATTTTCAGTTACTTCTGTGAAAGCAGTGATTGCTGAGACCAAATTTCCCTCATAAATTACAGCAGATGTTGCCTTAGTCATTCTTCAGTGTTAGTCCAAAAGTGTCGTTGTCCTCATTCCTGCTGAATACTGGATGGGAAATCAGAAACATTTTTGTCATTACTTGTGGATATTGGTTAAATTTTGTTTTAACTATTAGCATGTTGATATAAATGATGTGTCCACTATTACTCAGGAACATGTAGCAGAAAGGAGAATGAGATCTAGCCTCTAAGATCTTGGTTCATGGTGTGTGATGTGTGCCAGGACTGATGGTTGAACACAGAGGGGTAACAAACTGATTTTGCAGTTACCACTGCATTTTTTTTATCTTCCATTTAATGCAAGGGAACTTCTGAGGTCCAGGAGGACAAAAATGTTGAAATTATAAACCATGAATCTGTCCTCTGGTAACAATTTTCCTTCCTCTGTCCCACCTCATCTCCTGGAGAACAAGTATAGAGGTGATTCAACACAGCTGAATTTGGGACAGTATATAGGGGAGCAGTCAAACAGGTTGAGGTATGAGTCCTTATTGTTTTCACTCTGTCCCCTACTATGTGTTCCTGGGAGTCTAAATATTCTAAGGAGTGCGACAGGAAAGAGGGGACTTGGTCTTGTCTGAAATTGGAGGAAAATTATTGTTGCATATTGACATTCAATTGCCTATCCCTCCTGTTCATACTTTGCTTTATTAATAAGCTTAGTACATCTAGTGAAGCATAATTTCTTCATAAAACTGATCTGACAGAGCCCTATTCATCTGTGGAGGAATCTTCTTTCAGTTTTAGGAGTATACATCTTTAATTGAAAAAGATCAGCTGCAGCCACAATACTGAAGTAGGGAGGAAGTAAGGAACAAAGGAAGGTTTATATACGCTTTTCCTGTCTTATGATAATGGCAATTTCTGACTTTTTTTTTTCCATTCCTCTACTCTTGTTGAATCTATTTCCTAGATTATGCTATAAGAAAGGCTTTTATGGCAAATTTCAAATGTGAAAGTTCTTCACTGCGTTTGCATTTGGATGTGTGGTTCTAGAAGACTTCTCCCTGCATAGGCCAGAAAACGTCAGAGGCACCTTAATTTTACATGGAAGTAGCTGTAGCTGAAATTTTTGGCCATGGAGAAAAATGTACTGTTGTGCAAATTTTCCTTTACTGTGCTACTTATCTGCTACTTTTATCCTTGTTTAATATTTCATTCCTCTAGCTTTCTTCCTTATTTTTCATAGTTGAAGACTTCTATCTTGTTTTCTTGTCAACTGTTTTAGTTTCTGTCCCTTTACTATTTCTGTTACATTATTCTCTGGTTGATTTAGGTTGGTCTTTTCTCATTGTGATGCTTGATCATAAAAATGAAAGGACCGGAATAAAAAGTTGGAATTAGAGAACACCATTTGTGATGGAGAAACAAGTATTAGAAAATTTGTTCTTTGGCAGGATTAATTGGTGAGTTCTGTGTGCATAAATAATGTTTTGTGGAATCAGAATCTTATGTCACCTCTAACAAGTATCTTCAGAGAATTATTATTATTTCTTTTAAAGGACTTTATAGGTGTAAACCAAATCTTATAAAGTTGGAAAACAGTGCTGTACTGAGCATGAGTGATTTAACTATATCTCGATTCTACCTTTGAGTGTAGAAGCACATAGGATCACTGTCATGGAGAATCCTCTCTAATAGAGAGAGAGTTACAGATAATCATTTTTGTAAGTGGTTTATAAGATCTACTATTCTTTTAAATAGATGAGCATTCTGCAAAGTTATGAATGGACCATTTAATTATTATTATTATTTTTTAAGTCAGCAGCTTGAAAAAGAAGTCTGTGAAATCACAAAAACTACATTATTTCATCTTCAAATAAGGTCTTGCTGAAGGTGATCTTCATAAGTCAACAGCTGTATCTGTATAGACTTACCATTTTTGCTTTGTTAGAAGTTGGCAAAGTTGGAAGGCAGATGCATTATCTGACATACAAATTTCTTTCATGCCTCTTTGTGTTTCTGAACAGGATTCTTGCTGGTTTGAGTTTTATTTCCAGAGTAGTGACAAGAGTGAAATAAATTCTGGTGCTGATTGAATAAAGACCAATATGGGAATTAGCGGTTCTTTGAAGGGGATAAATGAGAATGGTGTGCAAGGGTTGGTCTCTTCTGCATTCTGCAGTGATACATTTGGCATCTTTTGAGGTAGTCTAATCATGTATTTTGAGGGTTAGATCTGTATTTCACTATACATACTGTCATCAGAATCTAGTCCAAATTATGTTAAAGGCTACATCATGTTGATGCCATGATATTCCTGTTAATGTAGTATGCTGCTATTTCTGTCTGTTGGGAAATCGCCAAGAAAGCTGCCTAGGAAAGGCACTGGAGGGATGATATTTGCCCACCTGATACATTTTGCAGTCATGTCCATGTAGGGAAGAAGGTGGAGCCTACAAGAACTGTGAGCTGGAGTGCTACTTGTGTGTTACTTGCACTGTGAGACTTATGCTGCTGTGGAAACTATAGGTGGGTAATATTTTTAACAATAAGTATAATCAAGAACAGTGTTTTTCTTGTATGCCCAGGATACCCTTGTTCTGAATCACGATTTGGAGTATTGTGTGTGAGAGAATTCTAAGGTAAGTTTTAGAGAAAGGTGGATTGATTCTTCAGAGATGGATAATTCTCAAGACAAATATCTGTGAAGTGAGAGTTCAATATATCTTTTTTTTTCTTATTTTTCCCCTCCCCTTAACACCTTTGGCAATTAATTTCTTAGTGCTCCTGACTTTTGTTTAACATTTTGAACATACAGGCAGCATTCTCACATCTAATAAGTGTGATATGTTAAGCTGGGGAGAGAAAATATAGAAAAGGTTAGTTTTAATATTAACTCAGCTGGAGGCACGTTACCTAATGAATTGCTAATACCACATCCTGCAGTGTTTTGAATGCTAGTAGTCTCTTGTCCAAATAGAATTCTTGTCTATCTTTTCTCATCTGAGCTTCACAGGATCATAATTCTTACATCTGCTTTAGGAAAATGATAGTATGTTACTAGTTAGTAACCTAACTTGAGACTCACCAAGATAGAGCATTTTGAAAAAGTTTCTTTGGAAGTAAAACTTCAATGAACAAACTGAAACACAGAACAAGAATGGTGGGAGCAAAAATGTTCAGAAAATGTACACTGAGTACCTGGAGAGGAAATATAATCTTCATATATAATTCCATATTGAATGTTCAGAAGGCTTTTCATATCAGATATGGTTTGAATATATTATAGTTTTTTAAAAACTAATTGATTTCATACGCATGTGATATAAATAACACCTAATTGAATATTGTAAGCCAAAGAAAAAAATCAGCCAATAATTCAATTGCATATACTCTTGGTAAAACTGTCTTGTAGAGCTATAAATATATACTGCATATTACTTTTATTTCCAGTTATTTTTGCAATTTTTAAATGGCAAATAAAGCTATTGTTAACAGACTTCAAAATTGCTTGGAAGATATTCACAGCATAGATCATTTTGAGGAAAAGAATGCATGTTTTTGTTAAAAATATTTTAATAGTGTCTAAATGTTGAAACAAATACATAAATTGTCAAAACAAATGATTAAAGATGTTTCTTCTGTGTTTTAATGGAATAAATTATGTAGAGGGTTTATAAGCATTTTTCCAAGCACAGTGGCTTATGCTTATTTCTGTTTGTAGAAAAAGCTGGACCACAAAAAACTATAGAAATACTAATAACAGTAACTGGGAATAAGTATAGTTTGACCTAAAACTTCATGGAGCAAGGAAGAATTAAAAATACTCATCATGCAGGCATATTATTACCTTCTTTTACTTTCTTCCATATACATCCAAATAAACAAAAATACTGGTATGGTTTCAGTAACATCTTTAAAAGTAAGTCTAACTTTTTTGTTTTTCTTTTCCGCTAATGGAAGAGATTTTGCTTGTAAGGGTTTTCATATGTATAGCATGCCGCCGATACAATGGCAAAAATTAGGCATGGGATCAGTCCACTAAAGTGTTTGTGAGTTCATGAAGATGTACCTGAGATGTAAGCATCACTAGCTCTTTTTCTTCTTTCCCCTTATCAGTTGACAGATCAATACTTACAGCTTCTTTGTGCTTCCCTTAACACAATGAGAAAGACAACAATGATAGATCTGTCTGTCTGGAAGCATGCCTATTGTTTTCATAAACCAAATATTTCAAACTTTTAGGGAAATATTGTTAAAACATAATATTTCTTCCATCAGCCATTTCTTGCTCACTTCAATGAGATGGTTTGGAGGTAAGTAAGAAGCGCTTCTTAACAAGTTCAATATGATAAAATTCAGAATATTGAGACTTAGTGAGATTTCTTAATGATATAAATAGGAAATGGAAAGTTATTAAGAAATAGTAAAAACAGAGGAGCACGGAACAGTTGCTGATTTCTTGTGCTGTGGACTTTTAATAGGTTGCCTAAATTGAGAGATTCATAGTATAACTAACTACCTTTGTGATAGAAGCTGCAGAACACTAATGATCCAAGTAAGAGGAAAGATTAATGAATTTGTTTATTTTCAACTCAGATGTTGTTTCTGGAAATTCTTCCCCCCCCCCTTTTTTTTTTTTTTAACCTTTTATATCAAGAACTAGAAGGTGCAAGTCTTCACGTTTGTACCAAGACTAGAATTGTGTGTTTAGGTATACAGATGTAGCCTGTTCACTTGCTGGAGATGAATATATAGTAAAAATATAAAGTGTATCCCTCTGGGAATAAATGTAGAGGTGACAGATTACATTACTTTATGTTTATTGTCCATGAATTTTTTTGTTTCCCGGTGATGGTAAAATGTCTGTTTAAGTTGGTTTATTATCATCACAGAATCATAGAATGGCTTGGGTTGGAAGGTCATCTCATTCTAACCTTCTGCCATGGACAGGGCTGCCCCCACCAGCTCAGACTGCCCAGGGCCCTACCCAACCTGGCCTTGAGCACTTCCAGGGAGGGGGCACTACAGCTTCTCTGGGCAGCTGTGCCAGGGCCTCACTACACTGAGTAAAATATTTCCTCCTATTATGTAAATCTCCCTCCTTTTAGTTTAAAACCATTCTCCCTTGTCTTGTCACTTTTTTTTTTTTTTTAAACAAAAAATTGATCTCCCTCTTGCTTATAAACTCCCTGCCAGTATTGCAAGGCCTCAAGGTCTCCCCAGAGCCTTCTCTTATCCAGGCTGAACAAGCCCAGCTCCCTCAGCCTTTCTTCATGGAAGAGGTACTCTGATAATCCTTGTGGCCCTTCTCTGGATCCGTTACAGCAGCTCTGCATCTTTTTTATGCTGGGGGCCAGATGGGACCTCCTAAGGGCAGAGCAAAGAAGGTAACCTGAATCTATTCTCTTGTAGTTTAAAGACATAAACCCCTTGTCTTATTACTATGCACTCTTGTAAAGAGTCTCTTCCTGTCTTTCTTGTAGGCTCTTTTTAGGTACTGATAGGCTGTTCATCAGACTGATGAGTGCCAGTGTGTGCTCTGAACTGTCAGAACTGTGTGGATGGTCTTGTGTGCTGTGTGCCTGAAGACTGACACACTGATACAGTTGAGATAGCACAAACCATGGTTTCATAGAGTTCCTTCCTTTACTGTTTTATTCTAGTATATGTATTTCAAAGTGCCTGTTAATTTGAGCAACACTTGAACAACCTTTAAAAGTGAAGTGGCAATCTGGTGTTGGTTATTAACATTATTTGTAAGCCAGAAGTCATCTCCCAAATTGAAGAATTTCAATCAATTATTGTCATGTCTTGTATTGTTTAGGCTGTGTCATTTTAGTGCAACTGACCACCTTTTCAAACTATCAGTGGCTAAGCTTCAATGGTCCAAAACAGAAGTTTGTGGGTTTTTTTAATTCCTGACAGAGAAAGAGTACAGTCTTTAGGGTGATAAAAAGATAGTTTGAAATATCTGAGATATTTCTGAAGTATTAAGAGAAGGTTTATATTTGTTTTAAGAGATACTAGTAGATTGTTGGACAAAATTATGGCCCTTCACCTCCAAGGCAATAGTTTAAATTAGGCCCTGGATCCTAAGTTAATTGAGATGAATGGTTTTAGTTTTTCCCTGGTGTAAAGTATTCCATGCTACAAAATCACCATACATCTGTTTTTGCAAACTTGGCATAATTGGCATTCTCTTAGGACTGAGTTGGCATTGGAAGTGAACTGTTTCTTACTGCTTAGGATTATGTTCCTTCTAGGTCAGAGTAAATGTCATTGTCACGTCTGGGAAGAAAATCTGCTTCTGCCCCTGTTAATAACCCATTTGCTAAAAGACTTATCAAGAATGGTTTAAGTGATGCAGCTTATCTTTTTTAACTCAAAACCGAAAACACTTAAGAGTAAAGACATAAAGTAAATGAGAGTGGGACAGAGACTTTATTTTCTTACATTTGTAGAAATTCAAAGGCTCAGAGACATTAAAGTAACTTAATTTGTCATTTGCTAATGATAGGTAGCCTAGGATTCCAACAATAGTCTTTTGAAAACTCTGGAAGAAGATGTGGAAAGGAATACAAATTAATGTAGAATACATTATTATCTACTAACAGCTAGATTGAACTTGAGTGAAGGAAAGAATCTGTTGTTACTCCCAGGAGGCTCTCAAGAGTTAAAAAGTCCTTCTTTCTTATCCTTCCTCCAAGGGGAAATCAGTCTGCATTTTACTGCTGTTGGCTGAAGAGTTTTTGTTTATTTTCCTGCTCTTGCCCTGTTATCTGATCAACTGAAGTCTCAGAGCCTGGTTTAGCTGGTAGAAGAGCTGGAGAAATGAAGGGCTGAAAACACAACTCAACCCCTAGCATGTTCTGAAGTGTCTAAAGGCAATGAGGAAAACTCTGGCTGCATTTTGACCAATGTAGACTGTCTTGTGAAATCTAAGGCAGTGTTCCAATTGATGTTATAGTGTGCTAAGTGCTATATTAGTGCAAATGGAGAAAGTGCTTCCCCAAAAACCTGTAGTTTTATACAAGAAAAAGATTGACACAGGGATATTGAGAAAACAGAAATTGGGGAAAAAAAATTCAGGAAGATGGTAGGAGTATTGAGTTCTGTTTGTTTGCTCTCTTCTGGTTCCAAGAAGAGAAGCAACCTCCAAATGGAAAAGCTGTCAAATTACATATATTTGCATCTCTGAGCTCATCAGGGAAGAATTTTCTCAAATTCAGGAGATTTCCTGCTGATATCTTATGTTTGTGTTTTGCCTATATAAAGTAATAGGTTTTGAAAAATAATTTGTGAAATTTTCATCAGTTTATCAGATGTCTTTTTAAACTAAGAACTTGAAAAATACATTGCATAGAAATATTTGATTCATTTTTGTAATGCATACAGGCATGCGTCTATGAAGGAATCAGAAAAACTACATAGGTGTACATAGAGGATTTTATATAACAAGTTAATATACAGGTTTTAAATCTGAGTAAATATATGGGAATTTGAGGTCAAATTAAATATATGTTTGAAAATGTGGACTTTTTTTTTTTTGATAACAGATGTCTGTGCTCATGGCAGAAGAGCCCTCTTCAGTTGTACTCACCAAAAAAGTATGGAATATGTTGTGATTCATATTAGGTAGCAACTGGGATTTCCAGCGATAGTAGATGGAATTTTGTGGTAAATTTTCTTAGATAAGCAGTTTTAATAAAGCATGCATCTCATTTTTCACTCTATCATCTGTAGAATTTGTTGGCAGGAAAGGGAGATGTGAGCTGTTTTCAACCTTAAGTAGCTAAAAGGGATTAACTTTACACAGAGGGTTTATTAATGAAGATGTCACATTTAAGCAGGCACACAGAAGGAACGGAAAGTGAGTTGTTGACCAAGGAATTGTTCTACCTACTTGTCCTGAACACTTTTTTTTTTTTTTTAAACAATACTTAGTTGTAAATCTAATTGCATACTGTTCTCATATTTTGTCTTAGAACTTTTATTGTTGTTTGCCAGTTTCTCAGTGAATGGAAGTCAGAATAAAATGCAGTCTACTGACATGACAGGCAAACTGTACACCTTGATGGCAACTTCTGTATTTAGTTGTTCTGCTACTTCATTTTTATATGCTTCAAGATAGATCTTATTACTTGAGTCAGTAAAAAATTGATATTCTTTAAGTGATGATGCCAAGAATGCTAAAATACTAATCTTCTTTGGGATTTCCTTTAAAACAAACAAAAATGATTGAAAATTAGCTTTGTGAAATTAAGGGAGAAAAATGCACTAACTGTTATTTTTCTTAGGCTTTTTTTAGCTCAATCTAGGGAATCATATTTCAGTATGTAAATTTGTTTGTTCTACCTGTTTGTTTGTTTGATTGTTTTGTTACTCCTGCTTTGTTTCTATTCTGTAAACAACCTGTCACCTTCCTGCGTGGAGGCCAATTATGAAGTACAAGTGGGAAAAATAAAACTCTCAACTGAACCTCAAGAAGGCTTGGTGACAGTTAACAGCACAGTCAGTCTGCCTCTAAGTGCTGTTTTCTCTGTTTTTAGCTGGGAGGTGCACAGAACTGGTAGACCTTCTTAATAACTTGCTTTTTTTTTCCTGAAAGCCTTTTGGTCTTTTCAGAACACAAACTTTGTAGAAAGAAATCAAATAGATATCAAAAAGTTAAAAAAAAAAAAAAAAGAAAGAAAGAAAGAAAAACAAAAAACAAAAACAAAAGAAAAACCAACAAAAAAAATCACACTCACACACACAAAAAAAAACCAACACAAAAAATCCAACCGTGATTGTTGCCTCTGATTCCTTCCCTTGCTTTCTTGTCATATCAGCTGCAGATCTTATAACAAGGTAAGCCACGTTGATCGACATTTCAAATGCAACTTGTTGCAGAGGGTAGAAGCAGATTTTAAGCAATATTTGACTTGCTCTTCTAGGTGGAACAGTCCAGGTTTTGATTAATAGAGCGTAAGGTAACTCTTATGCTTTCTAAAATACACTGTTTTTTACCTGTTTATATATACACACCTACATATATAATAGTAGTTACTAAATGAGGCATTCTACTTTACTTGTAGGAAATAGAAATATTTTATTTGTAACAGAGAATATTGTTTTAGCTGAATCCAAGATTAAAATGAACAGTCAATTAAAAAGTGGTTTTCATACATAGAATGATGAAGCTATTACTGTGACAACCAGACTATGATCTGAGCATATATCATACTAGTTGGAACATGCATCATTCAAAAATAAGTCTATTTTAGCCTTTCAGCATATTTATTCTGTCACTTTGGTTTCACAAATTATTCATGCTGTTCTCATAAAACATTTGCAGAGAATTAGAGATGGACATTTCTTTTGTAGCTTTCAAATTACTTCAAAATGAAGAAAGTTTGCAGCTGTTAATGTGGATGACTTAATTCAGAAAGCTCGTTAAGCCAAACTGGATCACACCAATCTATCCACTTTTATTTTGTTTCATTGTAGATAAACAATGCAGTTTGGATATTTAAATCATTCCCAGCTTCTAAGCTTCTTTGTGGCTTATTGACTTCCTGAGGTGCTGTCTTAGTGATTAATTTCTTCTGGGAAATTAGCCAACTGTTTTTTAACCCCCAAATTATTTACTCTTTGGTTTTTGATGTCTTTCTGAGTAGAAGCAACAAAATCATTCCAACAAACCATTTCCTGAAGCATTTGCTGATATCTGTCTGTAGATCATTTCTCTTGCTTGGTGTTAGTAAAGGCTATTGGCAAATCTGAAGGAATCACTAAATTTATTTATTTATTGTTGCTCTGGTCAAATTAAAGAATATCAAATACCAAGAATAAATTTGGCACTTATTAAACAGAGAACCAAAATAAGTTTAAAAAAGCAGGTAATTCTGAATTATTACCTTTTTTTTCACTACTGAAGTAATATTGCCTGAAAACTTAGTAATATAATCATTAGAGGTTATTGCATTTGATTTTGATGTTAACCTTTAGGGTAGTTGATAAACTGACTTTCTTCTGGCAGGCATCATTAATATGAGGGTCTGTGCTGTCCAGAATAATTTTCCTCACAATTAGTAGCATTGATCTTGTAGGTGCAGCAGCAGTTGAAGTTCCTTGAGGCAATCAGTGAGTTGAAAATGGTTGAAACATGCATTGAACTGCAATCCAGTTGCTCCTTATTTGACTATTGCAGCAGTAACATTTTTCTAATTATTGTTGTTTGTTTTGAAAGTAATCAACGAAGTAGTAACTTATATAGTTCACAGTTACACTTCCAATTTAAGAAGTGAGAGCCTGGATTCACTAAGACGTTCTCTGTAAGATCAGTTCCAAGTCTATAAATGACTCTCATGCAGAGACACATAGACCTGATAGCTCAAATATAATCTAAGGCGTGATTTGTTTGTTTTTTTTTTTTTAATATTTTCTAGTTGAAAATACACTTTATGCAATTATAAATTAATATTGTTTAATACTGATGGAGTGGGCTTCAGTAGAGGCTTTACATGCCTATTTTGCTGGCTAGTAAGAGCTCATCTCTGATGAAAAAAAGCTCTTAAGAAAGTGGGTGCATCATTTGTATGGAAGTTAGAAAAAGCAGCCCATGATTTTGTTGTCAGTACGTCTTGCCCACTGAACAGGTTACAAAGAAGAAGTGGGGAGAGAAGTGGGAACTACAGAGCTTTTGAGGAGCACAGAAGGATTGTAGGGATGTTCAGGGGAAGGAGAATGAGCAAAAAAGCAGCATGAGAGACTGTGTTGTAATGTTTCAAATGCAGACCATGAGCTGTAGGTGTGAGCCTTCCGACTTCATTCTTGTTAGTAAAAAGTTAGACCAGTGTTGATGAGAGTTCAATTTGATAGAAATCTAATCATGTGTTTTTTGTGTGTGTGTGAAAAATGACGTTCTATATAAAACTTATAAAATAATAGCTTTCTTTTGGCTATAATATTCTGTCAAATGGCTGTCTTCGTTTTACCATTAAAAAGGGTTTCACCAAATGAGCAGTGCTTTACTTCAACTTATGTGGCATACTGGTGTATTTGCTGTGCAACCAGTACATTTGCTGGGTTTTACCTTTCTTTAAAGGGTCATCTCTGCTGACAGTCTTTTTTTAATCAACTCGTTTAATGTCAAGGATGATTCAAACTTAATTAAGTGACTGTTTTATTTGAGGAATAGCATTCAGGTGGTAAGGCAGCATTTGATTTTTCAGAAAAAGATCATAAGAAGGCAGTGTATTATCCTATAAGTAAATATATATTGCAGTTTCCATGAATACTTCATTATGGATACTGCTGATGATCTTTCAGTGTCTCAAGATTAGAAGGTTAGGATTGTTCAGCCTAGGGAAGAGAAGGCTCTGGAGAGAACTTACAGGGCTTGCAAGAAAGATGGAGAGGGATTTTTACAAGGGCAAGTAGTGATAGGACAAATGAGAATGGTTTTAGACTAAAAAAGGGATTTTTAGATTAGATATAAGGAAGATATTCTTTATTATGAGAATGGTGAGGCATTTACCAGGTTACCAGAGAAGCTGTGGGTGCCCTGACCCTGAAGATGCCAGGCTGGATCAGCCTAGTCCTGATCAAGTGGGATGTGTTCCTGCCCACAGCTGATGAGTTGGAACTAAGGTGATCTTTAAGATCCCATCCAACCCAAACGATGATATGATTCTGTGATTTCCAGTATACAGGCAAGATGTTGCAATATGAGATGCTACAACTGTGTTTACAACATATAACAAAGGCCTGATCTGTATCTAAGCCTCCTCTGACAAAGTGTGGAAAACTCCTTGGCTGCTAACTTCTTTTGGCCTTTTAGGAAACAGAAAATCTTGTTCAGCCAGTGAGGAAACGTGTATTTTGTCTATATATGTGTATAAATAATATAAAAAATAATGAATAGACAGTTATTGTATGGATTTTTTTTACATTTTGGAAGGTGCTAGTTGTTTATGGTATTAGTGGCAGTAGTAAAAGCTAGTAGTGTGGGAAATTCCATGGAACATATGTAAAATTAGTTTGAAATTATGAAACGTTATTTTTATTTTGTGATTAAAGGAATGTTAGAAACAAATCCTGGTGAAGTGCAATTGCCCCTCCATGGTTCTAGAAACACAAAGCTTGCAGGCATTCCAAGATGACAGAGGGTAAAGATCACATACAGTAGACTAAGAGCTCGTAGCTAAATATTAACTGTAACTGTGCAGTGGCATAGTAGGAAGAGAGTAGTATCAGCCACAAACTGTTCTAAGCCATCTGTGCATGCAGGATATGCTGGAAGGTACCTTATTAAGATGAAAATACTATTTATTGTATACAGGTTTCATGAGTAAGTAGCAAAATGTTGGCACAACTTGTTTGCAAAACATCTACATTTTAAAAATAGAAAAAAAAAAAAAAGATGTAAAGGGTGATTGAAATACCTGTTCTGCAGCAGGCTGATGACAGAATGTGGAGTTCAACTCATATGTCATGTGTTGAGGAACATGTGTGACTGTATATGCGTGCTGGAGTGGCATATGTACCCTGACAAAATGAATTTGGTTTGAAAAGAATTTGATCAGCCTAGTTTCCAAGCAAGTGTCTTGCCATCCACTGGGAGAACAAAGTGGCGACAGAAATAGAGGACACTATTTTGTAGCTCCTACTGTGTTCAGCTACCCTTGTATTTGATTTCCTGTTTGGATGTGACAAGATTTCTTATTACTTTGATCCATCTTATGGCAAATCTGCATGCATGATGCATATGGTGCTATGTAAGAAACATCAGAATGTAATACTATTCTTTTTCAACACTTTATGAGCAAATGTTGAGCTTGAACAAAAACAGGATTAATGAAAACAATATCTAATGCCAATTTGAGCATGAAAATACTTTCAGGAGAGAACTCAAAAGCAAAGTAAAATATCAAGGAAGTTAGATTTCTATAGCAGAAGAAAAATGATACTTTGATTACTGAAGAACATAAAATACTTTTTTGTTGTTGTTAGATGGAGAAACAAACACGTGCAATTTTAGGGCACAATTTTACCTTTTCTCTTAAAATTTAACATAGCCTTTGAAAATCACAGTTATCAGTTTTTCTTTGAAAGAGCATGTTCTGCAGGTTGGTATTATATCACTTCCTTTGGGTAACAACAGCGGTAAGAAGTAAAGACTAATGTTAGATATGTGTGAGTGTAGTTTGGATGAAAATGCTCTTTTTAGAGATAATCTTAATTGGATAGTTTTACACTAAGATAGGGTAGAAAACGAATTCAGATCTTAAGTGAACTGGAATTGCACATGAAATTTTAGTCTTGTATTCAGTGTGGAACCGTTTGTCTGGTAAGGTAAGAGAAAGTATCTGCTGTAAAAGTCACTTTAAAGTGAACTGAACAAAGCTGGATGCCATTTTGCAGCTAGTGGATGAAAACACTTAATAGGTAATGGAAAAAATATGTAGTAATTCTTAATTGATATGTATATATGTATACAAATCCATTATATCATGAAACATGTTAGACACTATATTTTGGGTATTTAATACTAAGAACAATGTTTTATTGCAATAATTAGGGGACTGACAAACTCTGAAGAAAATGGAGATCATGAAAAAGCGTGCTTCAAGGTATGAGAAATAGGAAAAGTATGCATAGCATTGGTTAAATTTGCCATGATTATTTTGAGAGAAAAGAAAGGGAGTGAGATTTAGTTTCTTTTTCTAGACCCAACTTCATGGCTTGATTTTTTTTTTTTTTTTTTTTCTGGCTATGATCAGCACCTGTAGCTACACAAAATATGGAATGTTTGATCAGTGTGTGTACTTCATTATGTAACCTGACCACCTGCAGCTGCTTGGGAACCGCTCGCGCGGCTTTGTAAAACTGCAGTGAATTTGCCTTGTTTTCCACTCTCTTTAAGCATGATCATAACTGGATGATGTACTTAGGGTCTCGAATGACATCACAAGTTTCAGAGGGTTCAAATTCTGGAAAAATCTGACTCCATTAAGAACCCCAAGCTGTGGTATTAACCAGCAGGCTACTTGCTATGGGGAAAAATAGCATTTCTATTTAAATTTTCTTTTATAGATGTAATTTAAAAGGCCAAATCTAGTACTTGATAGCTGATGGGGGAAGTTTGGAGCAGGGCACAGAAAGAGAGGAGTTGGGGAAAAATATTTGGAGAAAATATTCAAAAGAACATAATTTTGCAAGTGACTGTAAAGCAGCTACATTAAAAGATGTACGATACTGGTACAGAAATTGTACTTTTACATTATAACAATAATTATTAATAATATCTGCATATTGTAGTTGTTTAACTTTTACAATATTCTTCTCTAAGCTAGATAACTGCGGTGATGTTTTTTTAAAAATTACTGTGTAATATAAAGGAAGCTTTGAAATTAACAAATATGATACAATTTAAGAGAGCTAATAGTGCACAGTGGCATTACAAGACTGTGAGTATGGGGCGAAAATAAGAGGTGGTGTCCTTTCAATAGAGACCATTTGTCCTCAATACAATTGAAATTTAATTAAATACATTTCTTTATCCCTCATGCATTTAAAAAAAAAAAAAAAAAAAAAAAGGTTCAGAACGCACATTCAAGCTTTGAAAGACCAAGGAGCTGCATGATTAATCTGAAGTGAAAGTAAAGGAGTCTTTCATTATTCATCAGCTAATGATAGTTGGAAGCAAGCTGCAATGTTTCGATAAATGAGAGATGTAAAGTACTGGTGTGAAGCAGCTCTCTTCCTCTCAAAGTAGAACACAAGACTCAACCAAGCTCCTCAATGAAAATGCTAATTCCACACGATTAATCCTTTCTTCTTTTCTGTCACCATGAATATTAAGTAACTTCCTTTCGGGGGTTACTGTTAACTTGTAACTGGTTTGCTTCAGGCTCCCCCACCTCGAAATATACAACCCGACCTTAACACTTAAAATGCCCCTTATTGTTTGTGCCCTTTTGAACTACAGTTCTTCCTCCTTGTCTTTCTTGGGGGGAGGCAGGAGGCGGGAAGACGCAATCAGTGGCGGGTACAAATATACTGCAAATAGGCTTTTGTCAACTGATTTGCAAATGGCAAGGAGGCCAGATTTAGGAACAGCTGCCCATGGACAGTGTGGTGCTGATTTCTCCTTCCTTTGAGTAAGCAGTAGCTACAGTGATATTAATAGTGACAAATCAGCATCAGCTAACTGTTTGGGCAAAGTAAGAGGGCTGTTTTTCTCTGTGCATGTTTATAAGAGTTGCTACGTTTGCTGATCTGTAGGTATTTCATTTGTCATGTTTGTGTGCTTTGCAGTAAATAATTTTCTTCAGAGGCCTCAAAAAACAGACAAACAAAAAACCACCAAACCAGCCCAAAACTTGTAGTTGAAACACCTGGTGATCAGATGACAAATACTTCTACCATATGAAGTAAGGCTAATAAAACATCTAAAAGACCTGGTCTCACAGCTTGATCTTTGATGCAGCTCTTCATAGTATGCTGAGTAAATCTATAGCATAAAGATATTATTAAATCAATACAGGCATGGCTATTATAAAAACTGATTTAAAAGATGACTGTGCCCTGTGGATGCATTCTAGCTAATAACTTGACCCTCTCTTTCTTTTATAGTATCCCTCAGTGACCCCTGCCACCTGCAAACACTTTTGTTACATTCCTCTCTGCTCTTAATACTGCATCACACCAACTGTTCCTGTGGTGTAAAGGAGCTAGCAGATGTGGCACTGATGCCACATAGTTTTTTGACTCTTGTTAATGACTAGGTATGCTGCCATTCTTCTCTTTGTGAATATCTGCTGTGATTTGGCCAGGTTGGTTAGGAGCAGCAGTGTCAGTTCTTGAAGTCTTTTACAGTGTGTAAAACACACTGTTTAAAAATGTGATAATTGTCACTCAGAGTGGAAGTCAGGTTTGCTTGTAACAGTTTTCAAATAGCTGATAGACACTTGAATCTTGAAAATAATCAGCAGTTTGTGTAATCTGAAGTAAAAGAAAAAAAACTTCCACTCATGCATCACTGATTGTAGAGTGGATTCAGTACATTTGAGACAATCTGTAAAATCAGATGTCTTACCTGGCAGTTAGTTAGGTTTATCTTGTAGCCATTGGAGAGGCCTGTATTAATGATTCATCCAGCTTCTACTGACCTTAAAAACTATGTTTAATTCATGTCAGAATTAAACACATTTTGTGCTTATCTATTCACTAGTAATACAAATCTTGTGTGTATGTATGCAGTCCTGTGCTTTTTAAATAGCTAATAAAAACTGTACTATTTTTTTGTGCAGCTGGGAGCTTGTAAATGCCTTTTTTTATAAAACTGATCTTTGTCTTTAAAGAATCTTGACAAACGTATTACCATTTTAAAGATAAGTGTGGATCTATCTGAGAAAAAGCTGACTTGAAAACTGTATTGGAATGTAAAACTAACTTCCGTTATTTTTTGGAGTATTCTCATAATGATGTATATTCTTCCTCTCTCCTAGCTTTCTGTTTCTTACTATATCGGTTGAAATGATGTCTTTCAATTAAATTATGTTCCTTTTCATCTGTTTGTATGAACATATAGTATGATTGCATGGTATGTATAGTTATGTTCAGGAGCTGTTAAGTTAGTGAGAATGCTGTCAGTCATTAAGCTAAAGTAGCATGTTTCTGTATGAGAGCTGAATTTCTCTTTTACTTCAAAGTAAACTGAATTTGTAGACTGAAGTTTATTTTAACCTCTGCTTAATCTATTTATGCTCTGTCAGACTTGATTAAAGATATCTTTGATTATGGGGAGAAATTTGTTGTACTTAGTTTTTATTATATCCTTCAGTTGAATCATGGTATTACTTAAGAGGATCAGGATGTCACGCTTTATAAAATGTTGCTGCAGTCAGTAGGGGGGCTCCAGAGTTGTCCTGCTTGTAAGCTGAAAAAGACACTGGAAGCCTGTAAATGTGTTATTTGCAGTTATGTTCAATGAAAATATTTTGAGGTGAATTTTTGAGACTACTGGTGGGTTTTTTTGTGTGTTGTTTTTTTTTTTTTTTTTATCCTGAAGAAAGATTTAGAAGACATAAATAGTCAATAAATAATCTCAGATAATGTTTTTTCTTACTTGCACTGATAAAACAACACCTACATTAGATGAGAACAAGGACTTTGACTGGGACTGTACTGTTCAACTGTATAGAGTGTATCACGATCTTTTAGCTGAAAAAGTAGTGATTTTCCTTGGATATCCAGGCTAATATGTGGCTGAAGGCTATAAATAAAGGTTTGAAATAGATAGCAATAAACTGATGTAAAGGGAGGCATCAATTGGTTTGCCACAGGGATCTTTTTATTTGGGTTGTGTCATGTTTAACATCTTCGTTAATAATCTGAACAAGTGGGTAAACTGCATGCTAATTAAATTCACAGATGATACTAAGCAGGGAGGTGTTGCAAACATAGGGTGGCCAGATTTTCTAAGTGAAAATCTGGACCACCTGTCATGGCAGGCGCACAGAGGAAGGTTTTTAGCAGGAATGAGGGAGAGGGGGTGTGCACAGAAGGATGTGACAGCTTGTGGGAGGGGAAGGAAGACTGCCCACTCCACTCCCTCCTTAGTCAAGCACGCTCTCCGTTTTCTTCTCTGGCATCTTCTGTCTTGGATATGTTGTATTTGTACAGTTTGCTATCCTCAGGTAATGAGAAAGTCGCGAGGTTCACCGTTAGCTGAAAAATGAAATCTCTTAATCAGGAGTAGATGTAAAAGAATGAGGTGTGGGGGGGAAACAATACCGAACTCCTTAAAGCATCTCAGTAAGCCCATCTTTCAGCTACTCAAAATCTGAATGAGTCAAGTATTTCTGCAAGATGAAGATTTGAGACTGAACCTTCCACAGTCATGTGATAGATATTCTTCTGGCAAATGTGGAGCTATGTATTTCATGTAGAAGATGGAGTGGGAAAAGGGCACTCACTGTTCTCTCTGTGAATCTGTAGGCTGTTGTTTAATGGTTGATTTTATGTAAGTGGTTGTAGGCCAGCAGGGAATGTAGCTCATGGTGCAGCTCACTTGAGTAAGCGTCACAGGAAGTTTTCTTTCCTTCTCTTTCTTCCCACTCATCTTGTGTCTCCTCTGCTGGCCCAGCCTGTGGTCTTTTTTTCTTCCCCCCCCTTGTGCTTTCCTTATTATTTTTGAGCACCTGCTGAAATGTTCTTTTTTTTTTTTTTTTTTTTTTTTTTCACTTAACGTTGCTTTGGAAACAGGAGCAGCACGTTCAATACTTGTGCTTCTGCCTTCTAGGATTTTGAATGATAAGTGTAGAAACATTTTGTCTTTGATGATGTGAACATACGGATAATGATATGTCCTTTGTAATGAATCTACCATCGGCTTCCTGGAGATGGCGTAGCCTTTATCAAGGGGAAAGAACAGCACTGAATTCTTAGCAAGGCAACTGATTTTAAAGGAGTACTAGTTCTTCTGCCTTTTACTTTAGGTTCTTGGCTAAGAAGGTTACCTTTTTTCTTAATTCTTTTTCTCATCCTATTAGCAGTATATATAGCCTTTGGCTCTTACTGTGGCAAGAGTTTTGGGGAAAGCTTTAGAGCTATAGCTTTTGTTAGTCACAAAATATTGTTCTATTTATGTATTTAATTATGTATGTGTAAAAATTAGTTCCCTTGAGAGAGAAAACTTTTGGGGTCTGGCAGAACAATGTACTTTTTAATTTTCTTAGTATCATAATTTTTTCTTGGAATTTTGGGCAGTTCCCTTGCTCTCTGCAAGTTTAGTAACAGTAATGAGGGAACTCTTGCAATCCAGTATTGCACATAGATGTTTGTTATGTATTTTGCTATAACCCACCTCCATATTTGTTACCTCAAAAAGTAGATGGCTCAAAGGGTAATGGCCATGTGACAAACGATGAGCATGTCATGCTGCCTTCATGAAGCTTTTTACTCTTGGCCTTTGTTTCCTAGCCATCTTTCCCTGGCAGTGTTATGCAAATTAACCAATTAATGATAGACAAAATGGCCTTCCTGCATCGCCATGTTTGTAATAAGAAGGGCAATGCTGTAAGTCACGTACCTATTCAGTGTGCTCTGTAGGCCACTGTGAGGGCATGATTAGCCTGACTGTGGAAGACAATTGCAGAGGCATCTGCTCGGTTAATTTTGAGGAAAATTTACCAGATGGAGGCTGAAGATTTAAGTGATTAGAAGGTAGTAGATTGGAATACAAATTGGATTAAAAGAAATTAGATTGATATAAATCGAATTGAGTCACAACAGTTTGTGTTGTTTGTACCAAGGGGCAGTGGATTATGGGAGAAGCAGATGCTCCAATGAGATAGGAATTAATGTGGCTTTGACAGTCCATCTGGGAAGGCCTGAATATCGAGTACATCCCTAATCTCTCTCTCCATTTATCAATGCCATAATGTTAATTAGTACTTCATTCATTAAGTTACTTACATTGGGAAAAATCTCACCCTACTAGCCCCTTTCTGCTTGAGGATTTGTTATTGAGCCAAGAAATGGAAATCTTTCCTTAGCTGAGCTAGTTACAGTTGGCTGTTAGGCACTAGACCTGTGTCAGTTTCCTCAAACTTGCCACTGCTTTTGGCATAAATGAAATTTATTGGGCTTTGTTTTGCAATAACCTTTTCTTCATAAATCCAGCAGCATAGTTGTTTGAAGTTCTGTCTTCATCGCTACAGGACATCAATCTCTAGCATATAGTAATAAGCCTCCTTCTCACAGTTATAATAAGGTACTGTATATAATCTATTTTATGTAGTTGAGTAGCATTTAGTTTTATGACCAAGATATGACATAAATGGTGAGGGGCAGATCCTCATTGAGAGAAGAAGGAGGAAAAAAAGAAGAAGGCTTGCAAGTGTGCTTGCATGTACAGGACCTCTGGTAGAGAAAAGTTGTGTAGAAGAAAAGTGCTGTACCTGAAACATCTGCTAAGTGGCATGTGTTCAGATTTGCAGAATTAGCTGATGACATGTGACAGACCTGTTGGCTTTTGAGTGAATTTCTCTTACTTAAGCAGTACTGTAGAAGATATATATTTGTTTAAACTCAGAAAAGTGTCATGACAGTGTAAATGTGGTTTTTCACTGGATAGGGAAAATTATGATAGAAAAAACCTGTTTCATAGTTACTGAAAAAACTGAGATTGTAAAGTTATTGACTTTAACTGGAACTAAAAGCAAGATAATAAAAAATACAACTATGTTTAGTAAAATACAACAGAGTACTTTATTGTTCTTTATTCCCTACCATGAGTACATAAGTTTGATGCAGTAAGCTTGTATTACACTACTCACAGACAGTTCAAACACTGGCAGATCTTGATGCTAGTTTTTGTATGGTGTCATACTTGTTTTCCTGTGTTTCCTTAAATGTTTTGTTTTCCTAGACTGCAGTGAAGCTTTGATTCCATTTACTAGGTGAAACTGTGTATGCATCAAAGTTATTTGGTTACTACTTGTAGGAAAAAAGTATCAGATATCTGTATCAAATACATAATTTGTGGCTAAATACCTGAATTTGTATTAAATCCACACTGAAAAAGTATTTGGTAAAAAAAAAAAGCTTGTTGCTCTTCTTCTTATGGAATCCAAAGTGCCAAGGGTATCTGCAAAAATGTTTTGCATCATACCCGTCAGTCCTGCAGGAATTCAGTTCACCACAAAGTAGTTTTGTGGAAGAAAAGATTATTTACATTTGAGTTCTTAATTTGTTGTATTTAGAGATTAGAATGTGGTTGCGTATAGTTGAGTGGTTGAGAGCATGTGTGTATTTCTGTAATTGGTATATTTGCATACTTAGATTTTTCTATATGTACACGTATTTTAACGCATCATGTGTTCTGTAGATAAATGATATTGAGATAATTGTTTTTATTATTTTAAAAATCCAATTTTTCAGATTTTTTTTTTATATATTATCTCTAAGCGAAGAAAGTAGTAGGGTAGAGTGAGCAAGATCGTAGAGAGGAATCTGACACAAATTTGTCAAAGGGATGTTCCAAACCATATGACATGCTTAGCAATAAAAGCCTATGGAAAGGAAGATGAAGAGGACACAAGGTACATTCATGATTATGGCATTGATCCTCCCAAGCAAATTTTAGAGTACAGTGTACCTGCTTCCCAGGAAGTGCCTGTACATCTTGCTACTAATGGAAATAGTGAATTAACTCTTTTTTTGCTTTGCTTGTGTGCACAGCTTTTTTTGTTCCCTGTTAGCTGTCCTTATCTCCATCCATAAGTCTTCTTGCTTTCCTTCTATTTTTTGCCCCATCCTGTGAAGCAGGATGGTGTGTTGGTGTTCGGTTGAAATTTTGACTGTTGAATGGAGTTCACTCACCAAGGTATTTAAAAGTGGGATTTTCTTTTGTTAGTTTGTCTAGACAGAGATCATTATATTTCTTGAAAATAGTCATTGAAATGTCCATGGTTACAGCCTCATGTGGTGGAATCTACTTCCTCTGTATTTTCTTGTTACTTTCTCTACTGCTGCTTTTACTTCTCCTGCACTGATTTATTTACTCACAGCATGCAATCTGAGAATTGTCTAGGACTTTTTGTTTCACCCGCTGTGGTGCAAGGCCCTCTCATTCCTGCCCAGTTTGCATAGTTCTGTATGTCCTTGAAAAAAGCAGATGCATACACTAAAAAGAGGACTTTGTCACAGCAGTACTTTTGCTATTCCACAACTCTCAGAGGTGTTTATCAGTAATGCATGCTGTCTTAGTGGAGTCAACAGATATCCATAGCCTATAAAGTTAGGGTAGACAACATGTATTACTGAATCAGTGTATTTAGTAGTTCAGAAAATCTCCCTTCTTTTTTTTTTTTTTTTTTTTTTCATGTATAATAAATAAAATAATACTGTGGAAAGATAATCTAAAATATGTGTTCTTTTAAAAGGCAAGATTCTTCCTAGCTGCTGGGACTGTCGTTAGCAACACTAGGATTATATGCATTATGTATAATTGAGTCAGAATTTGGTTCAAGAAGGCCATTGGAATACCTTCAAATTGAGGTATAAAGAACGGTGAAATTACATATGTTGCTCTGAAAGTAATGCCTCCTTATTATTTCCATAGAAACTACAACAGATAGTTTCTTGCCTTCTTTGATTTTTTTATGCTGCAGGACAGAGAGCTCTTGTGCTCTCAGAAGGACATCCTTAAAGTGTTGCCACTCTGTTCCATTCCCTTTTCCCTAAAGAAAACTTCCTAGGGGATCACACCTAAGAATTTCTTGAACAACTGGAAATTCTCTCTCCAAATTTTCAGGCTTCTGATTGTCTGTTTGCCAGTCTCGTATTCCTTGAGGTCACGTATTAAGCCAGGGCATGGTTGCTACAGCCTGGATTGCCTCTAATCTTCTTTAATATCTAGTTTCCAACTTTTAACTTAAGTAGAATTTTTCCAAGTGTACAATGTGTACTATGTGAAGATATCGTTGTTGTATCCTGAGTAGAACAAACTGTATTGCTTCCCATTCACAAAACTCTTATCATCTTAGATACCTTGACATATCTGTCCTTGCTCGACTGCAGGGTTTTATCTAGCTGTGAAATATTTCAAACTTCTGCATTTCGGAGTATGGGAAAGTGTTAATGATCTCAAAGAGATTTTTATGAGTGTGAAGATAAAGAAATCAGAAAGTAAATTTTCTTGCCTGAATTAGCTGTATGTATTGTCTTCTGTAAATGATGATGTCAAAACTGTCAAGCCTATCTAAAAATGTGATCGAAAATTTTTACAGTTGTGTTGTAGAAAGATGATTAGTTATTAATCAAAATTAAAAACACACAACAAAACTTTGTGATTATTTATAATGGTGCAACACTGAGGAAATGTTGACTTCTGTTTCAAAATATTTATCTCCAAGTTAAAGATCAAATTATTGTGTGGTTTTTTTTAAAGACTTTTTGAAGACATGTTGAAACTGCTTATTGGAAAAACAACTTCTTTGACTTTTGTGAACTTTGTGTAATGTTTTATTTGTAAAGTTATTTTGACTTCACTCTTACTGTGTGGCAATTGTATCCTACTCTGATAGCTATTTGATTTATCCTCCTTGAAGGACTCTGGACCAGATTGTTATTTGAAAGGTATAGGGTTTGGGTTTTTGTAACAGTATGTTAGGTGGTCATTATCAAATACCAATAGAATGTCTTAGACTGCAGAGAACCTGTGGTTATAAATCCCTCTGTGCAAAAATAAAAAATTTAGTTGCTCCTAATTAAGTGGTTTTTTTTGTTTGTTTGTTTGTTTTTAATAATAATGGTGTGCAGGAATATTGGAAATTAAAAGCTTCCCTTTGCCTAATAAAAAGTAGTTCCTCAATGCTATGGTGATAGTGTGCTAGCTGTATAATAAAAATATTTCTGTAATGTCTATAAACAGTATCTATTGTTTTTCTGTTCCTTCCTTGACCTGGGAAAGACCTAAAAGATGTTTGGTGGAGTTGGGCATACAGTCCTGCTTAACTTGAATTGATTCTTGAATGATTCTGAAAGGCCCCCTAGGGAAGAGCTATTTTGATTGAGCTACTGGATGAAAAGTGTGGAAAAAACTTTTGTCTGTTCAGTGCTTTTGTTACATTTTGTTTATGTACAACAGAATAACTTGGACAGGCAGGGACCTCTGGAGGTAATCTAGCATGTGTATGTATGTGTACATTTCCACGCATGAGTCGTCTTTGTATATGTACGCTATGTGTATATACATATATCCAGATAAACCTTTTTATTATTTCTGCTTTTTGTAACTAGAAGTATTCCTCTTTTCATGTTTTTTGTTTGTTTGTTTGTTTTCTTTGTTAGTTTTTTCCTTTTTTTTTTTTAAGACACAGTTCTTACCATCTCATTTTTCAGAGCCAGTGAAATCCACGCTTGAAGCTGAACAGCTATTTTTATTTCAAAAGCCAGAAGTTTCTTTTTGGGGGAAAACAAAAAGTATATGCAAGAATATGGTGGTGGTTGTTGTTTGTTTGTTTTTCAATTAAATATATAGTTGACTGTTAGCTTCTTCCAGAGAATGTGCCTATGGTAGATAACTGAACTCTAAACTAGACTGCTTTGCAACAGCCAAATCAATTTTCTTTCCACATTGAAGCAGTGACTTGTATTTATAACATCTCTTTTCACCTGGGAAAAAGCGATTCATTTGCCTGCAAGTCAATATACTGTTTTTCAGGGATATTGTGATTCACTCCTCTCATAAATGCCCATGAGAATCTCACACCCATAACATGCAGTGTCATAGAATGCAGTGATTTTTAAGGGGTAGGTAAGACCCTGTGAGAATATTACAAAGCAAAGCATTGAGAGAATGTAGCTAGTGTATTTATCTGAGCAATACTAATACAGTTCTGAATAAAAGTTCTGCATGAAAAGGAACAGGAATAGCTCTTACTATTAGCTCAAATGATTTGAGAAATAGCCTGTTAGGAAACCTCTTAATCAAGAGGTATCTTAATCAAGATACAATTCATACTAATAAAAACCGCACTGAACGATTCTACTTCTACACTGTGCTAGCTATTTTGATTTCCAGCCTGCAAGGCAGTTGAATATTCCCAGCAGCTGAAATGTACCATTCATATGTTGGTGTGTGAGAAAGAAAAAATTTGAAGAGAAATGAATTACAGTCAATTTGCATTAAGTCTGAATAACAATTTTAGAATGTTTCCTTTGAAATAATTTCATACAAAGAATAGGGTGATTATGCTGTTGTATTGGATTATTGTCCATATATAAACAGCAAAAATAAAAAGTCAATTTTGTGTTTGCAGTGTTTTTTTAATGATTAAAATTGATTACAGCTCTCTTAGCAAAGTCACAGTTTTATACCACAGAAACTTAATAGAATCAGACTTGCAATAAGATTTGGTCCAATATTTTTAATGACAGTTATTGATCTGTCTGTTCAATGTTGCCTGTTCTTCTTGGCAGACATGCACCATAGGAAGGGGGGCTTATCTGCAGATACATGTCCTGGGGAAGCTATGATGTGTTGGTTAATGGATTATTTTTGCTCTTAGAAAAGCTTTCGGAGGACCTTGTCATTGCTGACACAGCTTTGAACAAAAACTTTACCTTGGAAGCAGTCATATTGTTGAGATCTGGTTCCATCTGCCAAGTCTCAGGGAAGGAGGAGAGATTGTAAAATATAAATCTTTGAAATGTCACTGCCTAGAGGAATGCATCTAGGATATTCAGCTTGATGCCAGTGCATCAGCCTGTACTCTAGTTGAGTTTTCTCACTATCTTGAATTCTTTTTACATTATCTTTTGTTCAAAGTAGGATGTGACTGACTGGATCTCTGTTCAAGATCTCTGCTTGCTTTCAGTCAACTCCGTGGTTAAAAGGGTAGTGAAAGCAACACACTTATTCATTATTTCTAACAGATATGTGTAATAAATGTGTCCGCTAAGTACTTCCTAAGTGGAACAAGGCATATGAAGTAACAGGAAAATGATCAGTAACTGTCTTTCACTAGCTTTAACAAAGTAGCTTCAGGAGTGTCTGTTTTCAAGCTTAATGTTATCTCCTACAAAAGTGTTAAGTGTCTACATAAGGAAAAAGGAACTCAATCATGGCCCCATGACAGATTCTACATAGCCAGAAAACATTCAGCAGAGGTTGTTGAATCATGTCCATAAAATACATCATTCTTACAGTTGTGATTTTATTAACTGAATTTCAAGGCTGCTGTTGTTGTTGTTTGTTTATCTGTTTGCTTTTCCTATTTACTGCACAAAAAGTACCCAAGACTAGAGGACAGAAAAAGGTTCCTTGAACATTGAAAAAACATCTTTGGAGCTGTCTTCTTAGTGAAATTGAATATATTCAGGCCTTTTCTTGCCTGTGTCTATTACTTTGTTATAGGACAATTTTTTTTTTTTTTTTTTTTTTTTTGGCTTTGCAGCTTATATTACTGCTAAATAAATGTTCTGCACCATCTGTGAAAGTGTGTGGAATGCATTCAAAAGTCAGTATTTGTACAGTAGAAGGTTATGGATAACTGTATTTTAAGGTTATGTGCAAGTGTGTTAGCAGCAATGTAAGAACAGTAGGGGGACAGAGTACTAAGTAAGTACTCCATATAGTATGGAGTAGTAAGATATCTGGATAAGTAGGTAGTGTGGTATACATAGTGTTAAGCAACTGTTACTTCTGCTATTGAAAATCGAATCCCATGTTTCTTTCTATGAAGGTATACATCTTCAAAATTCTAAAGAAATCAAAAGAAAAATTAAAAAAAAATAAAACAAAAAAAAAACAAAAAAAAACCAAAAAAACAAGGAGTCTTCAGAAAGTATAAAAGGAGCAGTTGCCTTAGAGATCAATTTAGGAAGAGCTTTTCAGTTTGTAGTCAGTCTGGTAGTTGAATATAAGAGGTGTAGGGATGCAAATAAATGGAGTATGAAATGGCAGAATGGTAGATATTGTTGACAGGAAAGGGTAAATGTAGAAAGGTAGAGGGAGGGTACTGAGGAGACTCTTGCAGGCAATTCTGCAATCTATATTATGAAATGCTATATCACAATACTAACATTTATTAACATATTAACTGATATTATAAATATGTATATATTATTGCTCAGCAGTTACAATGAAATCATTGCCTTTCTGGTGGATATTCTGTGCCTTTTTATTAATCCCTACTAGCTCTGTAGCCACGAACATCTTGCTTATTTATTTTAGAAATGAATGAAATCACAAGGAACTTAATCTGTATTGTTGCTTTTCCTGTATGACAGACCTCTGCTTATGTAGAGAATAGGGTTAAATAGGTGAAGTCAAATTTTGGTCTTGATGTGAAGCTAATAAATTAAAACCAGAAGAGCGTGAAGTGCTATAAATGAAAATGGTTTTCCTTGAAATTTGAAAGACAGTGGCATGGGAGGACTAGAAGGTGAATTGCCAAATGCCTTTTCCTGTATATATATCACACCCACTCACCTCATTACCCTTTATGTAAGTGTGGTGAAAAAGGGTAAAATATTGATTCAGTTTTCTTGCCTGCTTACTGTTGTGTCTCTATAGTAAATCAGTGTATTTGATATTTGATAAAATGTGTTTGTTCTAATTTATCTAGGCTTATTTGCATGCAGACTCAACCATGCTAAATTGAAAATAAAACATATTATGTTTATATGCTATTGGTGTAGCTGTTACTATATGGTATATTTGATCTCTGAGTAAATTTATGAAGGAGTCTTACAACAAATCTTTAAGACTTGTTGCTGATTATGAGAAATTGAATTAATCAGAACAGCAATTGTGTTGATCTTCAGGTCAAAAAGAATGAGCGATGTAATCTTTTACTGTTTTCAGATGAGTTTTCTTGAAGGTGATTCTCAGTTATTGTACAATACATTGAAATGGGATTGAAGTATCTTCAGAAACCTGTAGCATTCTGGAATATTTTTTTTCTATTTTTGTCACCTCTCCTCACTTTTTCCTTTCTTCCCATGAGTTTGATTAGGAAGTAGTCAAGTACACAAAGTCATAAGAGAGGAAGGGATATTGGGTGGTAAATTTGTTTCAGTGTAAGTATGGCATCTGTACATCTAGCAACTAGAGCTTTCTTTAGCCTTTTTGTGACTGTTTCCTCCAGGAACTTCCTCTCACTAAGCTCCAGCATGGGACTAGGCTTTGTATATTCAGTGTCCTGACCTGTATTTCATGACTCATATTTTATTTTCTCTTTCTTAACAGTGGACTAACTTATATTTTATTATGTTTAGGGATTTCAGATATATTCTCTAGGAGATATAAAAAAAGTCTGTGTTTAAATGTAAATATTTGTATCTACCAGCAAAGGCAAAAGTGAAATAAGATAAATGCTAGACTTTGCTCATTCAGTATTTTACTCTTTATTTTTTCCAGGCAATAATTGGAAACTCTTTATTACTTCACTGAAATAAACATTACTAGTAGCTAAATGGTTTTGAATGCAATTATTATTTTTTTAAACTGAATTAGCTTTATAATCTAAATCTCCTAAATAATTGCTGGCTAGTAGACTAAAGTTGAGCAATGGTGAATTAACTGATGGTAAACAAGAGCAAACAATTAACATTAGATTCTTACTTTCCTGTTTACTTGGAGGGAAAAAAAAAAAAAAAAAAAGACCTGAAAATCTTTTGATCTGTAAAGGTGAAAAACTAATGTGTGAGATGAAGCTGTGCATTGATATTGCTCTATCGGTTTTCTCCTGATAATTTACTGTAGTTCTGATTTGTTCACTGAGGACTGTCAAATTTTAAATTCCCTTATGTTAGTAATGAAATTTTCCATGAGAACCTTAGGCATGTTACATTTTCTATAGTGAAGGCAGCAGTAGCATTCACTGTACTGCTACAGTGTACATCATTTCACATCTCTCCTGAAGCCCTATGTTCTGAAAGTCTGGATCATTTCTACTAATAGGTTTCTAATGAGTAGTTATGAGAAGGTGCTCTGCAGATGCTGCTTCACTCCTTACCTTATCTCCATTAAAAGGAAAAAAAAAAAAAATGCTGTTTGAGGAAAAGAACATGGAGTTGTGTGATATAATATCTTGATTTTGGCTATAGCAAGGTCTCAGGAAATAAATAAACAAATAAAAATCAGGAGCCCCAGCAAGGAACTCCTTCAAGGCTATCATGTTGAGCTTATGTTGAAGAACCATGAGATTATTGCTGGTTTTGAGTGAGTTAGAAAAAGATGACTTAGGATTGTTTTCATTATGTGGTAAAGGTGTAAACAAGCTCACACATTGCTAAGGTGTGTGATCAGCAGTGTTCCACAGGAGACTGAGGTTATATATTAATTTTCTGTGCTTTTTTGCTTGATAGCATCAAGACAGAAAGTCACTGCACCTAATTCTTTTATAATTTCACAGGTTCTTTTCCTTGTTTTTGAGTTAATGCAAGAGTATCTGATGTTGTAGCAGATGCTAGAATTGCAGTAGAATCACTGAAAGACTTTTTTTTTTTTTTTTTTTTTTTAATTCTGTGACAAACTTCATAAAATATGAGGTGAGGGTTTAAATATAACCCAGGGAAAAAAACAAACTGAACAGAGATGTGTTACACTTCATCTTTTGATGCTGCTTGCTCTTACTGCTCAAATATGAACAATGAAACATTGATATTGAAGATAGAATGCTATAATAGACTTGTACATTGCCTTTTTCTTGTCTTTTTCTTAACAGTGACTTTTATCGCTATGAAATAATAGGCAAAAATGTAAGCCTAAAACTTTCTCTCTGAATTAATCGATGAAATATATTCAAATCTGCTCTTTTAGAGATGTGCAATAAACAGTCATTTGCAGTAACTAAGTGAACTTGAACATGCAGTGATTATTGGAGTACTCTGTGTGTATTCAGAGTAGTGCTGATGTTTTCCCTTTTACAGATGCAGCTTTAAATCAATCATAGATATTTTAGGACTTCTCCAAAGGTGTGTTTTCGCCCAACAGCATGTAACAACTAATTTGAAATCGTTACTGTCCATCATGGTAATGACTGCTTAGGGACTCTTATATTTAGAGGTTATTCACGTGCTGTACGCATGCATGAGATATAAGTGTATTGGAAATCCTAGAGGGAAAAATTGAGAAGGAAACTGCATGAATAGTCCAGGATACCAACACAGACAGCCTGCTTCAGTGAATCAACTTGTCAATTTGGATAAATCATGGTTCCTTCTCACTACTGAAAAGGGAAGAGAAATACTTTCTGGTCTGTTAGTTAATGATATTCCTGTTTCTTCTAATTTAGGATGTATTTGTAACAGTATCTGAGGCAGGGGAGTCATAGTGAAAGAATCAAAATTTAGCTAGGAAAACACCATCTGAAGCAGTCATTTTCAGGCATATAGACAGTGACTGTACCTGCCAGAGAAAGAGCCAGTGGAGTCAGGTTTTTGGCTGTGTTTGGAAGCATATACATTTGGAATAACTGTTGGTGCTCAGTTCAGATTTGAAGGAAGGAGTCTACTGTGCTCCATGGTTGATTTATTATGTGTTTATTTTGTTCGTAGAATCATAGAATGGCCTGGGTTGAAAAGGAACCACAACGATCATCTAGTTTCAACCCCCCTGCTACGTGCAGGGTTGCCAACCACCAGACCAGGCTGCCCAGAGCCATATCCAGCCTGGCCTTGAATGCCTCCAGGGACGGGGCATTCACAACCTCCTTAGGCAACATGTTCCAGTGCGTCACCGCCCTCTGAATGAAAAACTTCCTCCTAATATCTAACCTAAATCTCCTCTGTCTCAGTTTAAAACCATTTCCTTGAATTCACTTGACCTATCACTATCCACCCTTGTATACAGCCGTTTTCCCTCCTGTTTATACGCTTGCTTAGGTCTTCTCAGAGCCTTCTCTTCTCCAAGCTTGTTTAGCTTGGAAGTCCCTCAACCTTTCCTCATAGGAGAGGTGCTCCAGCCTCTGATCATCTTAGTGGCCCTCCTCTGGACTTGTTCCAAGAGCTCCGCATCTTTCTTGTGCTGGGGACCTCAGGCCTGGACACAGCACTCTAGATGGGCCCTCACAAGAGCCGAGTAGAGGGGAACAATCACTTCCTTCTCCCTGCTGGCCACCCCTTTTTTAATGCAGCCCAGGACACAGTTGTTTTTCCAGGCTGCAAGCGCACACTGCTGGCTCATATCCAGCTTCTCCTCTACCAGGACCCCCAAGTCCTTCTCTGCAGGGCTGCTCTCAAGTTCCTCTCCCAGTCTGTATAAATACCTGGGATTACCCTGGCCCAAGTGCAACACCTTGTACTTGGCCTTGTTTCCCCTCTCTTAAATGCATGCTGAGGGTAATGACTTGCAGCAGTCAATAGCAGAAGGTACATCCAGACTTCACAGGGATGTGTGGTATGATCCCTCCTTCCAAATATAGTCTAAGTCTCTCCTTGTTGATGGGCACAGTCTTTGCTGCCCACATCTCAGCCCTCTCTTGACTACAGATTACTTAATAAAGATAGGCTGAGGTAAACATTAGTTCTGTGATATACATCAGTACTGAAGAGGAAGAATTAGTCCTTTTATGAGCTGAGGCTTTGAACTGGGCTGTATAAGGTGGAGGCTTTAATTCTTTGCTGGAGAAAGGCATTTTCAAAGGGTTCTCTTTAGAATGTACTGCTTGAGCCTCTGAGGATTATTGCTAAATGTTTGTGTAAGAAAATGAGTTCATATTTTTAGGTTTTTAATTTCTTATTACAAATTTTGTTACTTTTCACCATCTGCTTATTAAAATATAGTCAGATCTGCCAGTGTTCTGACTTAAGTCTCTTTAAAATTTAAGAAACACTTTAGTCTTGGCATTCTTGCTTGTAATGTTGGGAATTTCTTCGCACAACTAACTGGAGTCACTTTTTTTTCCTTCAGAATAAGGAATTAATTTGGTAGATATGTAGAGAAATACACATATATATATGTGTGTGTGTGTCTCAGCATTTGTCTTTTAGTACTGTGAAATTTATAGTCTTTGTGATTTCAGTATTTTTGTGTATTGAGTCGTAGTCTAGGAACACTTTTTAACAACAAATTCTACTGATGGATTTTAAATGTCTTTTTGACAGTAAAAGTGGAGAATGAAATACTTCTTTCAGCTGTGCTATATCTATCTGTGCTTAGATATAATTTTGTGTGTGTGTGTGTGTGTACACTTGCAGTATGGATTATGGATACCTTTACTATACTGATAGCAGAATATCCGATAGCTGCTGAAAGAGTCAGTTTGTACAGCAATGGTATAGCATTTTATTGCTATGCCAATGACTAGAGTGTTAGCAAAAGTCCAAGGATGGAAGAATGGACCTCTATTCCTTTCCTCTCAAAGCATACAATTATAATTGTAAAAAAGTTAACCAGTAGGTAGTAAGACATAGTGCTTTTGGAAAAGTCTGTATGTTGAATCTGACAGATAATAAGATAGGAGATCAGCACGAGTGGAATTTGGAAGGTCACAGGAATCTATAAGTTAATGTAAACAGAAAGATTATTGCAACAAGGAAAAGATCTTGTCATGGTTGTATGTGCAACAGATTCTCTGTAAGCTTTATCTCCATAAGGTATTGGTTTGCTAATGCCTGGGTCAGAAGTATGCGTTTGTTGTACAAACTCAGGTTTTTAGCTCTGAAAGTTTGTGATACAGTCTCTGATACCAGGTAAAAAACAAACAAACAAACAATGTAATTTGTGGACAGATTGTCTTTTTCTTTGTAATCTCTTTGAAAATGTTGGTGACATTGAAAGGCTAGTCTGTGAGAATGTTTTGTGAAGCCAAAAGTGAAAATAAATTATCCTTCACTCCACCCTTTTCTTTGTCTCTAGGATCCCGTCTCCGCCAAGAGGACTTTCCACCACGGATTGTTGAGCATCCTTCAGATGTGATAGTCTCTAAAGGAGAACCAACAACCCTGAACTGTAAAGCTGAAGGACGGCCAACTCCTACTATTGAGTGGTACAAAGATGGAGAGCGAGTGGAAACTGACAAAGATGATCCTCGCTCCCACCGTATGCTGCTGCCTAGCGGATCTTTATTTTTCTTACGTATTGTGCATGGACGCAGGAGTAAACCTGATGAAGGAAGTTATGTTTGTGTAGCAAGGAACTATCTTGGAGAAGCTGTGAGTCGCAATGCATCTCTGGAAGTGGCATGTGAGTAAAGTTTTGTTTGATTAGCACCGTGTAAAACTTTATAGTTGCTTTTATATTGCTATTCAGCACTTGCACACATTGAGCGGTTTGAGACATAAGCATAGATAAAGATGGCATTTTGTCATCAGCTGTATTTCTTAGTCAAGGCATTTATACATGCATTTATTCAGTAGCAGTGACCGTACAGAATGTGATTTATATGGAAGTACAGTTCTAGCCACTGTATAATCATGATTGGCACAAGCATGGACAAAGGCTAATCTTCCTCTAAAGAATAATCTAATTTCTAAATTATGACTAAAGTTGGTTACGCTGAAACTAATGTGGAAAAATACCTATCATTTAATATAAGGTGCACTGTCTGTTTCTCTTTATTTAGTCATCTGTTACCTCAACAGGAACAGACAGCTTCTTGGTGTCTTGTGTTCTGTAGTGCTCGAAACCTCAGTGTGTGCTCCTCTATCATAAACTTGATATAGGCCTCATTCATTATGTGAGTGGCAAGTGAAATTGTTGGCCATTTCTCATATCCTCCAGAGCGCTCTTATTCTTTATCGATTCTCTTTGTCTTAAAAGAGAAGTCGTCACAGTTCTTAGAGAGACCACCCAGCATGCATGATATGCTTCCAGTAGAGTTAACAAACACATTCGTTACAGTCATAGAGCAAACAAGCTCATAATACATAAAATGTAACATTGTGTTTAGTAATTTTTGCTACTTGGTTGTATGGGTTGGAAAAAACTTGATTTTTATTTTTTTTTTCAGAGTATCAGCAAAGCGTAGCTGTGTTCCTTAGCATAATTGTGTGTTTCAGTAGAATTATAAATGCTGTTCTCTTGCCGATCTTTAATTTTCCCCTCACAGTTCTTCATTTGGCAGTAATTTCAGCAAAATGTGTTTGACTGAATTAGGGCTTCAGCACAAGCTTTCATCACTTAGTTGGTAGGGAATGGATTTAAGAACATACAAAAAACATATGGTGGCCTAAAAAAATAGAGGTAGAAAAAAGCAAATTTTATTCCTGATGCAATTTGGGACTTTTATAGCTATTGTGACATGATCTTTAGTTTTCAGTCTTTTCACAAATTGCAGAAAATGACATTCTTGAATTAGTTAGATGTTGGCATAGGCCAAGTAGAACAGATCTGTTCACAGCCTTTTCCTTCTCATAACCTAGATTAAGAACTGTTTTAAAGGAAAAATAAAAGCAGGTTTGTTTGAGCACTAATAAATGTATATCTGCTGATAGAGGCATCATAATGTTACTCTACTACTAAGTGTAGATAGGCATTTAGGAATTGAGAAGATGACCAGTTTAAGAAAGGTTGAAAGCTGGGTGAGAACAAATACAGATAAGCTTTAGCTGGATCATTCCATTTTATACATGTGTTTATATACATATTTTTTTTGTTTTAAGCAATCTATCGAGAAACCCTGTGTGAGAGACACAAACATTTTGAAATCTTGGATAATCATGTTGAGATTCAGACATCTCCCATTGAAGCTCAGAACATTGTTAAAATTATGCTTTGAGTCATCAAAGTGAAGTGATTAGTTATTTTGGAATTTAGAGGTGCTCTATGTTCTATCAGATTTCACAGATCCCTACTTCAGTGGTTGCTGTGAGACTCTTGTTACAGCATCTCCAGTCTTTGGCATTATTTCTTTAACCAGTATAACTGATGTCAGGTCATGCATGAACTGCATGTGAGACAGTACGAGACTTTAAAAATAATAATACCAGGTTTCATTGTTAGAAGGATCACAGAACATGAAACTTTAGATCTGAAACTATAGCCAAAGTTTCTGCAATAGCAACATGCACCTGACATCACATCTTTTTTATTGTTTTCATAGCTTTGAAATTTAACTGACTGAATTTTCCAGTTAAACGGTTTAGCAGTCTAAGGCAGGCATTCTGTTTCCACTTAAATTAAACAGTGCTTTGTCTTGAGCCATACCATGATTGTGATTACAAGAAGGTATTTTCAAAGAAAAAAACCCAAACTGTAATCATGTGTACATTGCTCGTTTGTTAAATTTTAGAGATCTTCTTGTTTTATGCTCGTTGGTTATGAAAGCGCATGGCAACGTCAGAGGCGTATCAAAAGAATCTTGTGGAGACTGATACCCAAACTGACTAATTTTCCTTGATTTTGAAACTTTTATCTATAAATTAAGTTTTAAAGTGACTTTTAGAGAACAGCTATTTCTAACATCAGCATTTCTGGACTGAACAAAGTGGGCAGGCCTGTAACAGGTCATGTGCACACTTGGGAAATGAGTTGTTGCTGACAGCCTGTTGTCAGCAGTGAGTCCTCATTCTCATGTTTTCCACACTTCTAAGGGCAGTGAGTTGCCTGGATGCCAGGGCCCTGTCTGAGGGAACTGAGACAGCCACATGCAATCAGGGCTTCCTTCTGCTATCTCTAATAGCGTTGAAAACTGCTCTTTCCACACTGAGCTAAGCTGTTTTCATCACCAGAGAAAGGGTGGTTGTCCTTTGCTGACAACAGGGTTTTGGATTATTAGATGACTGTAGGTGGCCTGAAATCGTGCTATTAGAGAAAAACTTCTAAGGTCTAAAATGCTTGAGTCTGCTATTTTAGTGGAAAAACCCAACAATTGTTTTACTTTTCTTATTATATTGTCATTCCACACTAATGCACACTTGGAACTTTTGAATGATTTATGAAGAAATATTTTGGCGTTTTCTGTACCTGTTAAGAGTGGTCACGCTTATGCATTCAGATGCTATTGCATTAATTGTGATTCATTCTTTTATCCTTCCATTTTTCCCTTCCATGGTCATGTGGCCCCAAAGCACCAACATTGAAAATCTTCTGATGTACCCATTAGACAGAAGAAAAAGCTTAAGTGAAATTCAGTTAGATCATGTAGTGATTCAGAGCACAGAAAGTGGCCCATCTTGAATGTAATCACTTTGTCCCTTGGTTTTGAAGTGATTTTTACAGGTTGCTGAAGTTTCGGAGCTCTCTTTTTTTTTTTTTTTTTTTTAATGTAGGAACAGTTAACATCTTTCCCAAGCATAATGAATTTAGATACCAGTCCATCCAAAGAATTAAATCTGCTTTTAAATCCATGCCTATTGAAAGCATTTTCATACAGTTAAAGGGAAATATTTGTATCTACTTATATACATAATCAGGAAAGTAGATCCATCAAATCATAGAATATTCACAGAAAATATCTCAAAAAACTGTGAGGAACTTTGATTTGAGAAGCTAAAGAATATCCTTACCATATAGAACATGCTTTAAAAACTCTTTGTAATTTTAGGGAGTGTTTATTCCAGAGGACATTGAGGGAGAAATAGGTGTTAGTATTGTAAGGCGTAGTTTGGGCTAGACATTGTTTAATTCTTCTTAAATGCATCAGTCAGTGCTGTGTTTTGTTTGGGTCAGTTTCCCTTCCCTTCCCTTCCCTTCCCTTCCCTTCCCTTCCCTTCCCTTCCCTTCCCTTCCCTTCCCTTCCCTTCCCTTCCCTTCCCTTCCCTTCCCTTCCCTTCCCTTCCCTTCCCTTCCCTTCCCTTCCCTTCCCTTCCCTTCCCTTCCCTTCCCTTCCCTTCCCTTCCCTTCCCTTCCCTTCCCTTCCCTTCCCTTCCCTTCCCTTCCCTTCCCTTCCCTTCCCTTCCCTTCCCTTCCCTTCCCTTCCCTTCCCTTCCCTTCCCTTCCCTTCCCTTCCCTTCCCTTCCCTTCCCTTCCCTTCCCTTCCCTTCCCTTCCCTTCCCTTCCCTTCCCTTCCCTTCCCTTCCCTTCCCTTCCCTTCCCTTTCCCAAACAGTAAAAGATAATTCTATTGCTAGCAACAGAATCATTTTTTTCATTGTGGTAAATTCTAATGTAGTATTTATATGTCTTATGATTCAATCATTAAAAATAAATGTTCTAGTCCTAAAACATTTAAAGAATCTTATTGAAAATAGTAGAACGTATTTCTTTATTTTTCTATTTAAATGTTGCACTTTTTTTAAACAAAATTGAACCAGGATTGGCATTATTAGAAATATCTTAACAGCAAAACTTTCTTGGGAGATTTAGAAAAGGGAGTTAATCTTATTTTGATGAAATGGCTTTAATTCTTGAAAATCATTCTTGAAAACTTGCATTTTTAAAATAAAGGCATATTTTTTTACAGTGTATGAATTGACATGATTGAACCAGAATGGTGGAGTTTTCCAGTGGGATTATTGGAAGACATAGATAGGATTTCAGTCCCCAGCAATGGGGCGCCACATGTAAGCAACAGAGAAAGCATGAGGGGTCCTCACTCTGAGTCACCAGCCTCTGATCCAGCCTGAGTCAGCGGTAGCCCCTAGGGAGAGCAGCTGTAGCCCCAGGTGTTAAATATGTGACAGCAGCTTGATCTATCGACCGCTGTAAGAGGGGGCTTTGGCCTAAATGAAAATTCATGAAAAATTGATGAAGTCCCCAGATTATTTTTTTTTTCCCCTTTTCCTTTTTCACTGCTGTGCCAATGCAGCAAGGAGAGATTAAATGAGGTGTTGAACGCTTTAGTGGCAAGGAGGTTGCGGTTCAAAGGTCAGAAGGTCAAGGGAGGGGAAGAAAAGACCAATTTTCTACCTTACTTTCTTTTAAAAGAAAATACTATGCTTTTCAGATTAGCTAGGATTTACTTCCATTTTAATATAAGAATCCATTTTAATGTAAGAATAAAGCTCAGGAATATTCACAAATAAGATTCTTTTCTGCATGGGTTGGCAAAGGGTAGAAGTGTGTGGGTTGGTGCTAATAGAAAACAACTGGAAGACTTGGCTTCATAATTCAGTTGGAGAATCAGAAATAGATTTAATTTTGTGATGGCAGAGTAAATTTGGGTTTCCATCTTTCCGAATCTGTGCTTGAGCTGAAGTCATTTGGAGAAAGGTCTTGCATTATTTATATGTCACAGATTGCTTGAATAGCAGGCTTTGAAACACTTTCCAAACATAATGATCTTGTTTATGTTAAATTCAAAACTGAGTTATGTTTTATCTTTAATAAGAGTGGTTATAGTAATACACTGAATTTAGTGTGAAGAGTCACAGGTGTACTCCAAAGCAAGTGTAAGCCTCGTCTTACATATGGGAGACAGTAATTTTACAAATAAAACTGGTATGCTGCAGTACTTTGTGAATAAAGGGTGGTAAGTATGAAATAAATGCTATGCAATCATCTCTGTAACATAAAGCTAATGACAATTTGCATGAACATCTGCAAAAGGCTACAATATGCTCATAATAATGGAGTCAATCATTTCACTTGACACATTTAGAATAAAGATCACCTGTAAAAATAGCATTAATATCTAGCAAAATAGATGTGACTCTGAAGTGGATGGATTATTTTTCATCTAGCCTCTGTTAAACATGTAATGTAAATATAAACACTTACGAATTCAAATTTCTGTGTCTGATTTGCTTTGGTCAAGGTTACACGAATGTGTGATGACGTGTAAAAGTTCATTTACTTACATCCCTTTTATCCTCATCCTTTTCAATGGCATATGAAGAGCTTGCTGTTGAAACCTACAGACTTTTACTCTCATTAAGACAAAAGTAACTGTTGTAGAAATTGAAATGCTGAAGATTGATCCTTACTGAAGTCTGGGGATGAGTCATAGCAGGACACTGAAAATCATCGTGCTTTTTCTTTCTCTCCATTTTTCTAAGAGTAAATATAACAAGCCATGGCTATTATTCCAACACATATAATGAAACCTTGCCTTTTTTCATTGTATAATGAAAACAAAATCCCCTGTGTAAACAAAATACAGAAAGTTGTATCTGGTTAGATAACTGGGGACAAGGCAAGTTTTGTAAAATTGGTGGAACACTTTAAGCTTGTATACTTTTGTAGTTTACAGTGAGAAATTTCTGTGATTAGGTTGAAACTATTGCAAATACTAGTTTTAGAAACATAGCTTGACATTTTTGTGTAGGGCACAATTTAATCCTTACAGTTGCTATTTGAAATTAGAAGTTAATAAATGCCAAAGAGTAAAGATATATCAGAGAAATCAAGACCAGACAGATATTTCATCTCAAAGTCCCTTTTCATTAAAAGAAAAAAGTATTTCTAATTCTTTCCTATACTAGTTTGGTTTTCATTTAAGTGTGTATTTCTGTTGCTTCTGAATTCCCCTAGGATAAGAAGTATAAATACTTGTGAGAGTGTATTTTTTGTAGTATAGTCATCTTATAATAGATTTTTGGTGAATGTTCACAGCCTAAAAAGATTTAAAGAAAGATACAGAGCTTCACACAAAATAAGCAGACTTTGTTACCTGAGAAGTGTTCACTCTGAGCACTTTAGCTTTGCTGATCATATGCACTGAGAAGAAGTCCAGTGAAAATTTTCCTTAACAACTGAAAATTGATTGAATTAATTCCTTCTGAACTGGTTGAAATGTTTTTGTACTGTACTCTATTGTACTGTGTGTGTGTGTGTGTGTGTATACATATGTATATAGAGTGTATATACATATACATACAAGCATATATATATACACACTCCAGTATTATCCCTAGCTTTAGTGTAGTGGAAATAGTTTCTCACATCCAGAAATGGTTAAAGAAGCTTTCTGTAGCATCTCTAATTTATTCCTTGATTTTTTTTCTGCCCAGGGTCTACTCATTTTCCACCTAAAATAGAACTTTCAGCGTTACATTTTAGAAGCTATTTGCAGTGCTCTTGATCTGAATCTGCTTCTAATAATTTCTTGCACATTTCCTCATTTGATTTTTATCGGCTTACTTCCTTCCCCTTGCCTTTGATTTCTTTTTTTTTTTTTTAATCAAATCCTGCTGTTTATGTATCTTTGAATGTTCTACCTGATAAAATGTTGAAAGCAAAAGAACAGTTGATGACTTTACAAAAACCTTGAAAGAGATCACCTATTGGCTGATCTTCAGTTAGCGTGCATGTCTCGTACTCATTTTTTGGTTGACATTTCTCTGATTTTTAGTTCATCTGAGAAATGAAGGAAAACAAGATAACACTACATTTTTACACCTCTGTTCCCTTTGCTCAGGAACCTATAAGCACTGTTTGAATATTAATTGAAATATTAGCTATTGTTGGCATATGCTTCAGACATGTTGTACTATTCTCTGATGTCAAATAGGCTTTAAAAAATACTCATTTGAAGCAGTACTACAGACCATTCATTTGCAAATGTTGCATGATCTCAATACAAATGAAGTTCATTACTATGCTAATTAACATCAATTATTAGAGGGAGATTGGTGAATATTTTATACACATACACACATACATGTATGTGTATAGCTTTTCATTCTGATAATCACTGTATTTGTTTGAGGAAACCAGAATCTTCGCCTTCTTTCCTATTTTTTTCTGTCTTTGTTCAGAGATTATTATCTTTCCCCTGCTTCCATTCTTGGAGAACTAAAATTTAATCATGGCTTTGGTGATACTTCCACTTCAGATGTTTTCACAGATGTTGTTCTTGGAATAAGTTTATGGTACTTGGAACTTATGTGGGAAATGAAGTAGTAGATTTTTGTTCCTCTGCCCTTACTTGAATTTTTCAAGTGGCAATGAGGTGAACATATGCTGATATTTTGGAAACTGCCTCATCATGTTAGAAGAGGGAGGTACAGAGTTACTTTCTGCTATCTCATAGATATGTCTACCATTGTATAAAGGGTTGCAGAGACATAAAGAATTAGGAGCCCTGGATCACCGAGTCACCTGTATTCTGCACAGCTGTATTTTTAAATTCTATTTAGTACTGTTTCAAGCTACCCTTGGAAAACAGATTTTATTGCTTTCCCCTTCATCCCCTGAGCTCATACCAATCCATGTTTCTGTTGGAAGCTTGCCTCGGAACTTCAGTCTTCCAATGATGAGTGAAACTAGAAAGTTCTAAAGTTTCCAGTGTAAACACAAACATTATTTATGCTTGTTCTGTGGTAAGATTCTCCTTTAGTTGTGTTCATAGATCAGAATGGTATCACTTCTCATCTGTCCTATTGCTAAGTTGAACAAGAAGAACTCTTGTCTCCTTTTGGAAAATGTTTGCTCGATCCTAGTAGTCCTTTCTTCACCTGTTCTAGTTTTCATTCATTTTCTGAGATATGGGTGGCTATATCGCATATAATGTTTAAAGGCCAGAATGCTATACATTATGAACTAGTGCTTGATAATTACCGTCAATGTTCCCTTACCTATCTGTCCTGTGATCACGTTTGACTTTTTTAAGGCATTTGGTAGGTCATTAGTTATTCTGTGGTAATCTGGCGCAGATCTTTCTCTATAATTTGTAACAGATGAGCTTCTACTTTACAGCACATTTTTCTATGATCAGTTCTAAAGTATATGACCTTGCACATTCTGTTTTTCTCGTCTCCCATGTTAGTCTTCAACGTCATCCAGTTTAGTGTGATTCACATGTTGAGTGCTGCTAGGTTTGTGTAATCTTGTATGTTAAAGTAGAAGGTGGTCTTGGCATTCAAAATCTCATATCCACCTGCACCTTGCTAGAGAGAACTTCAGTTCTACTAGTTGGACTTGAGCCCTCCTCTTGTCCATCTCTTCTACAAAATCATCAAATGAAATAAATGCAATAGAAATATCAGAATATATTCTGATCAACCAGAATATCAAACAAGCCTCTCAGAAAGCTTGAGATGTCATCATTACCTGTGGGAAGGAAATTGTTTTGTTGCCTGTCATTCTGCTGCTTTTATACCTCAAACCACTAATCCATACGTGAGAATCTCAGTGGAAAAATATCGCTAGCTTATATGGATAAGGGGAGTAATGACCTTGCAAAATAATTTACACTAGTTATTTTTTTCAATTACTTTTAAGTCGTAACATATGCAGAAAGTTCCCAGTCTGCTATAGATATGCACATACACGCATATTGCCATACAAGCATTTTGGTCACAACAACCTCAGGCAACCCTACAGGCTTGAGGGGGAGTGGCTGGAAAGCCGCCTGCTGGAAAGGGACCTTGGTGTACTGATGGCTGAATGTGAGCCAGCGGTTCCCAGGTGGCCAAGGCCCATGAGGAACGACTGAAGGAACTGGAGCTGTTTTGTCTGGGGAAAAGGAGGCTGAGAGGAGACCTTATTGCTCTCTTCCAATATCTGAAAGGTGCTTACAACGAGAGCGGGATTGGTCTCTTCTCATTGGTAACAGGTGACAGGACGAGGGGAAATGGCCTTAAGTTGTGCCAGGGGAAGTTTAGGTTGGATATCAGGAAAAACTTCTTTACCGAAAGGGTTGTTA
Source organism: Chrysolophus pictus (assembly GCA_037305975.1). NCBI lineage: Eukaryota > Metazoa > Chordata > Aves > Galliformes > Phasianidae > Chrysolophus > Chrysolophus pictus. Next base: position 98,628,086 of record CM074576.1, read on the forward strand.
GGCACTGGGATAGGCTCCCCAGGGAGGTGGTTGAGTCACCATCCCTGGATGTGTTTAAAAACCGTTTGGATGTGGTGCTCAGGGACACGATTTAGTGGAGAATTGTTAGAATTAGGGTAGTATGGTTAGGTTGTGGTTGGACTCAATGATCTTTAAGGTCTTTTCCAACCTGAGCAATTCTATGATTCTATGAACATGTTTACTGCAGAACTACAAACAGAAAGTGAATCTTTTAATCGGTACTGTAATACCTTAAGAATAGAAGGGACGTTCTTCCCTTCTTCATTTGTTTGTTCCCCTCTGCTTTGTATGAAAATAAAGGTGATCTGTTCACATACTTTTGTTCAGATTGTGTTAGTATTTGAGCAGCATCTGACTATGAACGTTTTAATGTAAACTTTTGACTTTTTAATAGATTTTACATATATTATGTAAACCTCGATTGTCAATCTTGTTGAAAGATATAGAATTTTTTTTTTATTTCTTCCTCTCCCATGAAACAGAAATCCAAACAAAAAACTTTCCTTCAGTTCCAGGAAATTGGCGTTTTAAACAAACAGATGGGTAAAGAGGAGAAAGAAGGTGCAGTTTGAAGAAAAAATCGTTGAGCTACTTCTTCCCCAACTCTGCATTTAGACTGAATGATATCTCCACTGAAGCCCATGCTTTTATATTTTGTTGTGAAATTGGAAGTGGGGAGTTTGGGTCAAAACCCTCTTGTTTGTTTTTTTTGTTTGTTTTGTTTTGTCATCATTGTTTCCTTTTTAAACTGGGTTTTAATTTGGTTGGATTCTAAGGACTTGCTTTCACTTGCTAGAATAAAAGCTTGTGTTTGACTATTCTGCTTTAAATTTGCTTTCTAATTTTGCCATTCATCAAAATATTTTGACTGGTAATTATAAATACACTGTGCATATGTGCAGGGCTGGGCTTATATGTCACTTCTCTCATAATACACCTGTGTATTGAACAAATGAGAATTTGGTTTCTGTCATTTTCTTCTAATGCTGCAGATGTGCTTAGAAATAGTTTAATAATACCAATTTTTCACCTCTCTTGGAAATAGTTTGGCTTTTGCAGAGTAGCTCATTACAAAGAAAGGAGATATAAAGAACAGAATTTAACGGATATGAGAAAGGAATTTTTATATCTGTATGCCATTACATTCCTAACAGTGGCATACAGAATTGTTGAAGAAGCAGAACAGAATATACTTATTTATTTGCTAAAGTTATGGAAATGTGAACGATTAAATTATAATGAAATATTGGTAATGGTGCTTATGATCCGTCCAGAATACAGTTACATTGTATTTTAACTTTTAATTTATAATAAATATACATACACTATTAAAAAAATATATCACTGATGCACAGTAATGTACATTCTCACTGTATACCAAAGCCAGTCTATGATATTGTGTAGTCTTTTTGGTTTCTTTCCAGCAGTTCTGTACATCTGCATATAGTGACAGGAGAAATGCTAAATTAATTTATTTTACTTATTTTTCGTGCTCTTTGCTACAATACCTATCAGATGTTTGTTAAACACTTTTTTATCTTAAGCAAAAAGGCAAAAAACCCTAAAAAGTCAAGGAATGGTGTAAGGAGCTGTTCTTCTTTCTGTATATAACATCAACTGCAGGGAACATGTGTTACACTTTTGCCATTCTTCCACCACCTATGCCAAACTCCTCAGTTGAGGTGACCTCTGAAGTGACTGCTGCAGTGAGTGATGCAGTTAATGAGATCCAGCGACACCATGACCCTGACCTTCTCATGGCCCCGGTTTTCCTCATCCATCTTCCTAGCTCCACAGGCTGTGATGTGCTGCGTGGAAACAGGATCAAGCAAGTGTGAATAAACAAGTTCAAAGCCTTCTGTCATGGCTGCCAACACAGAACATCAGGAAAATGAAACATTAATAACCTGGTGCTGGGGAGACGTATTGTTTTGCCATAGGAACACCTGGGGAAAGTACCACTTTTCTAGGTGATCAGTTATTTGTGTGCCAGGAAAAGTTTAAGACTTCTGTGAAGGCTGCAAGATTTGGCCTGCCATTCTTCTTAGTCATGAAGCTGGTAGCAGTCAAACAGAGATAGAATACATTATCCAGAACAATGCTGAAAAACCTGCTAAGAAAGAAGCACCCTTTGCCTGCACATTGTGCTATGTAGGCTTAGATTCACCAGAAGTAATTGGAGGGGTTTGGGTTTTTTATTTTTTTTTTAGTTTTTAACCTAATCTGAAATAAAACAGTCTGAGATGTATGATCTTTATATTCATAATGTATAAATTACTCTTAAGGAATATATTACAAGAAGAGTTTTATATTTTGTCATAAGCATTATGAGAGGTATAGGGGAGGCAGTGTCATAATGTGATTTGAGCATTGAATTCATACCTGCGGGTTGTATGCTAATATAATAAGATATACTTTTACTTTTCTGGTTGTGACAGTAGTTCAGGTAGTGTCTATCTTCTCTGTCAAGGCATTCCATTTATCCTGTGGCACTTCCTGATCAGTTGACCAGTTGGGGATTAAATATATTCATTTAGTTCAATGGGTCAGAGCTGTTGTATGAGTAGAAAATTACGGATGGATTTTCGGTTTCATCACCTCTGACTTCTGGCCTTAGTATAGTTCATCATCTTGAATGTTCATAACATATTTGCCTGAGCAATAACATGCTCAGCCACCTGTGTGATCACAGCTCTGGGTATGGGATACATTGTATTTAGGATGGATAGGACTGGTGTCACAGAAGTTAGAAGGGCATCATCTTTTGTGATTATAAAAACTCCCATTAGTACTACTAGAGAGTTTACTAGTGTCAGTAGAAAGCTTAGTAAGTTACACAGATGTAGTTCACCTGTATTTGTCTTTTCCCATAGTATTTCAAGGAATAAAAGTCCTTTTTGAAATTGAAAAAGCTTTCACTTTTCTGTGACAGTTAACTGACTGTACACTTATGAGGCAGAAAAAAAGTAATGTTTTTTGGAGTGTAAAACTATAGTAGTCTGTCTGGGTCTCTCTGGATAGCATCTTGTCCCTTGGGCATGTCAACCACACCACTCAGCATGGTATCATCCTTAAACTTATGGAGGGTGCACTTGATCCCACTGTTGATGTCGATGAAAATGTTAAAAAGAACTGGTCTCAGTACTGACTCATGAGGGACACCACTTGTCACTGATCTCCAACTGGTCGTTGAGCCATTGATAACCAGTCTCTGGGTACAACGTCATAGCCAGCTTCTCATTCATTGTACAGTCCACCCATCAAATCCATATCTTTCTAATTTGAAGAAAAAGATATTATGGGGAATCATGTCAAAGGCCTTACTGAAATCCAGGGAGATGACATCAATTGCTCTTACCTTGTCCACTGATGCACTTAAAAAATCATGACCAACAAGGTTGGTCAAGCAAGACCTGCAATTGGTGAAGCCATATTTGTTATCCCATATCACTTTCCTTTCTTCCATGTGCCTTCCCTGGCACAGAGACGAGTCTGACAGTTTGTTAGTTCCCTGGATCATACTTTCTACCCTTCTTATAAATGGCTATGACATTGCCTTTTTCCATTCCCTTTATCAGGGACCTCACCTGACTGCCTTGACTTTTCAAATGTCAGCAAGAGTGGCTTGGTGACTAATGTTAGCCAGTTGTCTCAGCTCTCTGAGTTGCATCTCATCAGGACCCATCTTAATTTCATTCTGGTTATTATTGCTGATTGACAACCTATCTTAGTTCAATATTTTTTTTTCTAGTCTTCAGTTCTAAAAGTTAGTGTGAATAAACCCTGTTAGAGGTGATGCATTTTCTGCATTTCTAGGTTACAAAAATCAGACTTCGTATGTTGACATTTATGACGGAATGGGAAGATTCATGGGAGGTCTGTATGGGGAGGCTGTTTTAGACTTCATAGCCTTGCCAAGGCTGATACAGTAACAGTGGCTATCATGATGTAGAAGTTAATCCTTCAAAAATTCTTCTAATTATTGAGAACTATCTTCTCAGTGTTTGTTGTTGTTGTAATTATGTTAAACTTACACTAAGGAGATTTTCACTTTTCCACTATTCCACTTGTGAGAGTATTTCATGCCTCCTTTGTTTTGATCTTTAAAGAATATCTTGCTATTTTTTCAGCTTCTCATTTCTCCGTACTTTACTGCAGCATTCTCTCTCCTCTTGGTGTCTTCCCACCTTAATTCTATTATGCTTTCCAAGTGTGGGGCACAGTTTGTTAAATGTTGAACTAGTTTGCACTTGCATATGTATTCAATAACTAGATATCCAAGTTATCCAAGAGTTAATTCTTTCCTTCCGCAGGAAAAATAAATAAATAAATAAATAAATAAATAAATAAATAAATGCTGCAATATGGAATTGGTTAGTAAGGCAAATTCCTTCATTCTGGCTTTTGATTTTACTGAATAATTCTTGTGTTTCCCATTTGCATTATGGACTTCAGAATGGGAGCTCATTTTTCTCCTAGGTGTGGTTTTAGTTTGTTATGCAGGAAGTAATAAGAGAGGAGGAAGATAGTGTGAAAAAGAACGATAAATGACTGTAGTTCATAAGAAGTATGAAGATGATATATTAAGAAAAAATGAAAATTTTTGTTCTTCGGCAGTTAAGGCCCTATTGTGAGATTTTTCATTTTCTGGCTTTATTGGAATGTGTTATGACTTATGTATCATTTCAGAGAGAAAACCACTTAATGTTATTTCCTCACAGTGACATATCCTTATTTACTGTAAGCACTCGAGATATAAAACAAAATTAGAGACTCTCGATAAGGTTATTACTGGATAAAAGGGAGATACTAGCCCCTGTTACTGAAATAATGTAATATATGGAGCTATACTGCAAGACAGTGGTTAGAGTTTATCTGCCATGCTCTTGTTCATTATGTTCATTGGAGATGCTTGCCCATGTGGTTGGATTTTTAATTTTTATTTTTATTTTTATTTTTTTTTTTTACCTTAAAGATGCTGCTCTCCTACAGTTTGGAGTTTACTAGCTTTCCCAGATAACATATATGTCTTGCATGTTTCATTGATGCTTAAATGTCACTTTATAGGGTATGTGTAGTTACTTTTTGTTAAGACATTTTTAGTCTTGATAACAATGAAAAAGAGATTTAGTTTTTTGGAATGTGTTATGTTGTGCAGAGATCTTCCCTAGTTGAACTGAACACCAGCTTTGGCTAATGTTAGTACTGCTCAAGTGGAGCTCAGTCACAGAATAGGTATTTACAGCTGCATAAAGGAATATAATATATTCTATTGTTGCAGCCACAGATATAGCATCAGAAACGATGGGCGTGGAATTACAGAGCGTTATTATTTTCATCAGTTAAATTGTAATAAATCTTCTATGTTGGCCCTGTATTAAAAATGACTTAAGTCATGGATTCAATCATATTCAAGATAAAAGGAGCCGTAATTCTTATGGTTTTCAATTTAGTGGTTCTTCCTTCCCTCCCTCCCTCCCTCCCTCCCTTCTTTCCTTCCTTCTTTCCTTCTTTTTTTTTTTTTTTAAGTGAGGTTGAGAGGTTTTCCTTTCCACTGCTAGATCTTAACAAGTACCTAATTTCTAGTTTTCTTCTTTTAAAACATCATCAGCTTTTGGCTTCAGTTAATATAACAGTTTTATAGGGAGATCTTTTAATTACCAAAAGTTTACATGTCATTTTAAACCTTTAATGCCATATGCAGCCAAAGGAAAAAGATGATGTTCTGGGAGGATCTCAACTTTATTTTTTCTTGGGGTTGTTATTTTTCCTATTACTTATTATTGCTATTTTTAAATTATGATTACTTTTGTCCTGCTCCCTCCCTCAGGATTAAACTACAATTGTATTGCATGTAAAAAAAAATAATAATAAAAATAAAAAATTCAGCGCCAAACCTTTCAGTTAGTGCTTCCCTCCATTAAACAATGAGTGGTTATTGTTCACACTCATAGGTTCTTTCATGAGCTCAAAACATGTTCACTACGAAATGAAACTAAGTTAAACCTTTGCATAAATAAAATTTCTTCTTCTTGTTTAGTTATTCATATCCACTGAACAAAATATCTGGTAGTATAGATTTCATTTTTCTCCTTTTAGATAGTAGTCCATCCACTTTTTGATTAGCATAGATAGTGCTATGGTTTTAGTTTTTCTGCTACAGATCTCCTGTATATTATGACCTTAGTTTAGAAAATCATTAGTTACTTCTTTATCTTAGAAGAGTTTGTGACGTGATGCGAATATATTGCTGATATGAAATATTAAGATAACCACAGTAAAGTACCACAGGTAGCTGAGAGATGTTTTGCTTCATTTGATGACTGAGCCCTGTTCACTCATTTGATAAGTATTTAGCTGCATACACAGCTTTGAATGCAAGTTGTTCTTCTAACCCAGAGAGACTTAATGTGCATACGCCTGCTTGGCATATTTCTTTCAACTTTTTTTTTTTTTTTGGTGTCTTGAATATATTGGGAATGGAAAGTGATAAGGAAGCATTAATCTAGAAGAGATTATCCCAAAGCATTGAAGAACACATATAGCACTTTGAATGACTTTTAACCCAAGGTTGGCATTTGACTTGATTTACAGTTGACAATATCCTTTTGAGATCTCTGATTTATAATCAACCTCATTAATTCTTGTGACTTTTCTTGTTTCATTTTATTGACACATAAGCTGTATTTTTTTCAGAAAATGAATTCCAGTTCTTTGTCACAGTCCCCTGATACAAAAATGAAGTAAAGTTGAACTACGTGTATGCTTATAATATGACAATAGTTCTGCTCTTTCACTGGGGGAAGCATGCAGGAATTATCAAGTTAGACCCTAGAATTTGCATCAATTGTTGCGGTGTCAAAGCTGCCATATTAATATTCTTAGTTTTCCATTTCAGTGGTTAAGTATAATACAGATCAATCTAATGAGGTTTTAGGTACACCAAGTACTTCTTGCTTTTGCAGCTGCATGGTCTTGAGTTAAAAATAAGCTTTCTAAAAAATGTAGTCATAACTGATAAAAACTTGTATTTTAAAATAAAAGGTGAAATTAATTTGGTTGGAAATTAAGTAAGAAAATCAGTTTTATCTGAGGGTTTTTTCTTGTTTTTTGTTTTTTGAGTGAAACATGCTATCATTGTATTGGGAAGCAATGTTTAAACCTTTACATTTGTAGAGTTTGTTTTGAACAGGATTTTAGATGGCCTTAAGGGAGCCTAAAAATGAAAACTCTTCTTACAACAAAGAACCCTCTTTAATTAGAGATAGATGACACTTAAGGCTTTAATAGCTGAGTGTATTTTAATATCTGGGTGTATTTTCCCACCTAAATACTAGGAGAAAATATACGAAAGCTTCCTAAAACTGAATGCAGAGCTTAGATTGTTAAATTCAGAGTTGCAGAATCAAAACCTTCTTAAATTTATGTCAGGAGTATTTTTTGTATAATACGTGAACCCAAGGTTTTGTTCAGTACATTACATTTTACAGGTATACCAAGTGTTAAAGTATTTTTTAAAAAATAATTTTCATGTGCTCTCTCATCCTGACAGTACAGTTGTCTGGTGAAATTATGTCACAAGCCACGTCTGATTTATTTGAAGCTTAATATAGGCGGTAATTCTTTTTTCCTATCTCTTCTCTACTTTCTTAGTCTTTAGGTTAGTATAAACCTGCATTGACTGCATTCCAGCATATAAAGACAAATGTGGACACTTCTGTGGTGGTTATCAGACAGGAGCCAGAGGAAATTGTACTCACAGTGGTTATTTTAATTTTTTTTTTATAATTAAATCTGCAGAGGGGTAAGCAGAAGAATCAAGCCCTGTCTCCTGGACGTAAAAGATGAGCAGTTTGACTGATCTTTCCTAATGTTATAATTGACTAGTTCTGAAGAAAGTTAAGTGCTGTATTTCCTCATAAGTCCCGGGGGGGGGTATGCTTTTAAAAGGAGGAACTTGTAGATTTTAGACAGCACACGTCTACTCATTATTTTTATTTTCTTCCTGTTTCTTTAGATGTTGAGTAAGATTCTAGCGTAGAAAATAAAACATTACAGAACAGAAAACTTAATAAAACTTTGTAACTCTTTTGCTGTTACCCATCTTTATTAAGGAATCAGACACTACTGGTTGATTTTGAGCCATTTAACATTTTTAAAGACTGTTACTTAACCTTGTTTCAGTAGGAGTCAGGTGTGTAAGGATAGATGAGAAGTTATTTTGGCTCCTTTGGGCATGTGTGTTTGAAAATGAATATAGTGTGATTTCTAACAACTGACATCTCTATGCATACCGACTTTAAAATGGTCTAGCCTAGGAATCTTGGACAATCCTCAACAAATTTATTTTTGGATGGAGGTTCAGTTAAAGAGGACATAGAAGTGCAAGGGAGGAGGGGGTGATCTGTGCTTCTGAGTTTGTGTTTCTTCTGGCTGTTTCTGATTTTTGGTTGACAGATGGGCTTGAGAGGCACACACAGCTCCTGCTATTCCAAATTTAGGTTGTTGACAGGAATACCAAGTCCTGGTTTGTTTGCTGAAGTGTTTCAGTATGCTTGGGGTTGAGATGGATTCAAATCTTAGCATGCGAGCCACCATTTGAATAACCTAGGTTAACAGAAGCTAGAGCAGAAAGGTTCCTTTGTTATGTAACAGTATAGATCTTGTTTTGCTTTGTTTTCCTTTTAATTTGCATACAGCAAGGATACATTTTCTTGTGCTTGTTTCAAATAATGCAAAATGAAATATTCAGTTGTCTGTGGACTATGACTGTACTTTGTATGTGCACCTTAATTTACATATATATTTTTGTAGATAAAGGTTTGCTTGTCAAACATGATTCTGCTTTATTGTAGTAGTGTGTAATTACGTGATCATTTACTGCATTTTCAAATGGACCACAGCCTGAATCAGTGCCTCAAATGGGTATTTTTTACACTTCGCTTGTTCAGTGTTTTGCTTATACATCAGTTGCTGCATACTGCCCAAGTCTTAAATTAAGGGGGTAGTACTTATTTTTTTTTCCCACTTTATAGATTTTAATGTTTTTATTCCAGCTTTTATTTTTAGAGTAAGATATAGCATTAGAAATATTTTGTCGATGCAGAGAATAGATAAGGCTAGATTGTGAATTATGTGATGCTGGCCAAAGAGGTCTGTGGCAGATGAAGAGCTTGGGTCTTTCAGAGCAGCATGTCTTTGTTCTTCCATGACCCTTGTGTTGCTTCTGGCTAGTCCAGGAAAAGGAGAAAACAGTGCTGATATTAAGATTCCTTTTTTTTTTTTTTTTTTTTTCTTTTTTGAGTAAAATTTTGTGCAAAAATTTCTGTATTTGTAAATTAAGATATAAATCAGAGAAACGTGGAATCGTAGAATGGCCTGGGTTGAAAAGGACCACAATGATCATCAAGTGTCAACCCTCCTGCTAATGTGCAGGGTCGCCAACCACCAGACCAGGCTGCCCAGAGCCACATCCAGCCTGGCCTTGAATGTCTCCAGGGATGGGGCATCCACAACCTCCTTGGGCAACCTGTTCCAGTGCCTCACCACCCTCTGAGTGAAAAACTTCCTCCTAATGTCTAACCTAAATCTCCCCTGGCTCATTTTAAAACCTCCACTGTCTCAGTTTAAAACCATTCAATTTAAAATCAAATTCTAAACCGATGACTTATATTAATCAGCCCACTTTCTAGAAAGTTGTTTTTTTTTTTTCTTTTCCCATTGTTTGGAAGTATGAATGGAAAGCATTTGTTAGATAGCAGTCCCTTTGTACATGCACCTTCCACCTGTTACACACCTTTCACCTAGCTCTGTAAGTACAGACAACAGAGATCAGTTACTTTTACCTCTGCTTGCACAATGCTAGGAAGTTATCCAGAAATAACACCAGAGAATGCAATGTGTGTTATCAGTCTTACAGAATTTTGGAAAGTCCCATTTAATAAACAGGTTCTTAAAAAAATAATTCATTGATGTTTCTAAACCTTTATTTCACAAAGGTTTCCATTTTAACTGAATTTCTGGTCTTTTTCAGCATTCAAGTAGGAAAGTGTCTTTAGCTTCAGACTCCCTAAAATAGTTGCTATTACTGATTATTTATTTTCTTAAATTGCACAGTTTTTCCAATAATTCTAAAATTTATAAAAGCTTGTTCCTTAAAACAAGAATGCAGCTTGAACTGCTGTTTATCCTGAAGGTGTGTGTGTATGTGTATATATGTATTTAACATGAAGGCATGTGTTTGTATACCAGTGTAGTTAATTTAAAATGCTGAAGTATCTTCATATAAGTTAGCTGTTCAGGTTATCTTCTCTTTATTATATTGTATGTGGTTTGGAAGTGTTAGAGTTCAAAAAACAACTTGTACAGTACTTATGTATTAATGAAACAAACATTTAGGATTTCTGGCTATTTTCTACAACCCGATGAAATAAGATGCAGATGTATAAAGCCACATTGGTTATGATTACTGAATATCATTTAATACTTGTTCCCTGCTTGGAGATTTAATCCTTCTCAACGATTTCAACAACTCTGAAGCAAAACAAAGAAAGACACAAAACCATTTGAAAGCTTACCCAATGGTAAATTACTCTTTTATGAAGCCTTATCGGGACCATAAAAGTGGCAGTATGACCCTTGTGTGTCAGAAAGAAACTTGGTGACATTTAGCCAAGTGGCCTATCATCATTCAAGTTCCACACAGTAAGAAAAGGATTTATTTAAAAAATTTGGCTACAGTCTGTTGAGAAGAGAAATTCTGATGACCAGAGAAGTTGAAGTAAGGCTTCCTATTGTATATGCAGCTTCCAGCCATTGCACACATTTGACCCCCAAATGACAAAATAAATGAAAGCTGCTCTTCAAAGTAATGCAATCAGTTCAAAAATATTGTGCTAATAAAGTTATAAATTCTAATTGAAAGATTTATGGCAATCCATTTAGTTGTTACTAGGTTATTTGTGACAGACAGATGCAGAATAACCTGATTAGAGTCAGCACTGTGATGACTTGTAACTGCGGTGGGGAATAAAGCTTTAAACCATTGTCATAGCCCATTCTCTGAGATGCATTTGGAAACTGATTTAAAGGAAAATATATGATCGTTAAATGTAAGTTTGCAGCTGCCTCATATAGGTTGGCCCAAGAAAAGTGCTAAAGTAACTACCAGATCTTTCTTTACCTAAGTTTTAATTTGTAACTTAATTTTGCGGATGCAAATTTAGATGCAGTTTTCCATTGTTCTTCTGTTTAGTACCTTATTTTAGGAAAAATAGTCTTAATTTAGTTTATCACAGGAACCCTGTTAGGGATTTTTTCTTTAAAATTTTATTTAAAAAAAAAAAAAAAAGATAAAAAAGATATTATCTGTATGAATATACCCTTGAAAAATATAAAAGTAGTGGATATGTTCACATGCACGTGGATAATTTTTAATTGGAGATGTTTAGCTACAAAGCTGAAGTTTATATTTGGAAATAAATAATAGTTTGATGAATGCTAGAAACAGAAAGAAGGTAACTGTTGTCTGGTGTATGTTCCTAGATTTTATTTGTAAAATTGACATTGTTTTCATGTATTCCTTAAGGTGTAATATATTCTTGTGGTAATGCTCTTGAAATCATTTTACAATTTAGAATCAATTCAGTTACATATTTGTATGTTTGTTGATCTACTTATTGTAAGCAGGATTAATATGGTAAAAAAAAAAAAAATTGTGTCATCAGAAATAGGAAGTATAATTTTTGTTAGTAATACAATAACGATGTCTATTATAAAGCAGAACCTACTCAGTTCCTTAACATCAGTGCACCTTTGGCTTACTAAACAATGAAGTTATCCAAGTTTAGGCATATTGTCAAATGCTCGTCTCCTCTAATTGGTACAGATCTTTTGCCGTAATATGTGAATTTACATTATATTCAAAGTTAACATAATATTTTTGGTGCTATAACTGCAAAAGGGTACTATTTTGATGCAACCATTTTTGTATTCTGAGTTAAATGATTATTACAGCTCTAACCTTTAAAAATAGCCTGTTTTACTAACTGTCATTCATTTAAGAAATTATTTCATAGAATCACAGAATATCCCAAGTTGGAAGGGACCCAGAAGGATCATTAAGTCCAACTCCTGGCTTTAAACAGGACCACCCATATATCTAATGCTATAGGAAGAAAGAAATAATAATTATCTGAATATCTCAAAACACAGAGGATTAACTGATCAGTGAATCAGCTATTAAATTCTTCATAAACATAGAGCAGGGAAGTTTCTTTGGCAATTTGCAGTACTGGCTGACTTCCTGTTAGTATTGACTGGTAAATGAATTAAAATAGTACGATATACCAAGCAGAAGAATTGTACACTATGTGTCTGTATTACAATATTTTTGTAAAAATCTATTTTTATATGTATGTACGTGATATATTCCAGATTATTATCATCAGTTTAGGATTGTCTTTTTTTTTTTTTTTTTTTTCTTTTTTTTTTTCAACAAGGCATCTTTCTGTTGTCTATCACCATATTGAGAAGTAATCACTTCATTTGAAGGGGCCATCTTTGGCTTCATGCAAGTTACTTTCTTGCTAATGCTGTGATGGGGAAAGGAAAGGAAAGGAAAGAAAGAGGGTTGAAACTTCACCTCTTTCTAAAAATAAGTTTGTTTGTTTGTTTTTTGTGAACTAAGATTCTCAGAATAGCTCCGGACAATGTCCTTCTTAAACACTAGAAAGATTTTGGAAAAGGTTGCTATACCTAGATTTTTAGAAATGTGGAACATATATATATATATATATATATACATATATACATACATACATATACGTAAAACTGGACACTTCCCTTTCATTTTTGCCATCATAACACACCTAAGAAATTACCGTTTATAGGAGCAGATTACCAGGTTCTGAGGTCTATGCAGCAACGTACTTTGAAGATTTCCTCAGTGTTATTTATGTTCAAGTTCAGATGAACAGAATATTCCCTGCAATTGTAACTTCTGAACTTTTTTATAGAAATGTTCATTTGGATCTCAGAGGTCTATAATGTTTGAATAATTCCCAAATTGATAGACTATCATGCAGAAAATTGTTGTGGTTGAAGGTGCTCTATAATTGTAATTAATCATGGGGTTGCATAAACACTTCAGAAACTAGCAGAACTTATATTTTTATAATCTGAGAATCCTGAGCTTTTCTTTTTTTTCTTACATATCCTTTTTTTTAAATCAAAAGTAGCAAAATCATGATTAAAACTGTTGGTACATATTTGTGGAAACTGTAAGAACAGATGTGCTACACTGTAGGAATACTAATATTAACCACAAACTATTTTGGTATGAGAGTGAAACAAGACCCAGAGCTTGTGAATATAACCCTTCCACAAAACTTAGAATTCCAAGTAGACTGTCTTAAGGACTGCACCAACAAATTTTGATATTATCCAAGGCTTCTCCAGTTTGGAATTCAAAATGAAGCACAGAACTGTGATACATAGAATAGAGGCTAAAACTCTTTAATGAATATTATTTATCTTTGTTTGTTAAGAAAGTTTCCCTTAAGAGACTCTTGAAATAGTTTTAAGATACATGTACCAGATTGTTATCTGACGTACATGAACTGTATTATTTACATCACTTAAATTTTGCCTGTATGCATCTCTGATGGCCTGGCCTACTGTTGCCAATAGAAAATGTGCAGCTTCACCAAAGCCATAGTAGTCTGGGTGATCTTGGGAGGTGGTGATGCACAGCTGCCATTAATTCCAGCAACTCTCACTTTGCAAGATCAAAGCAAGCATCTTCTTTAAACACATTTTTCTCCATTTTAAGCAAGAAAAAAAAAAAAAGAAAAAAGACCACCCACTACCAATCATCTCCAGATTCCCTAATATGATTAGTTAAATCTGATTCTGAATTCAGAAGCCAGTGTTCTATTCAAGAGTCAGAATGAATATGTACTATTTTAACTGGAAATGGAAACTCTCTTTTTTAGCTATTCAAATGTATATTTTGTACCTCTACTCTCTCTTTTGTAGATGTTGTTTCCTAATCTCTTAAGTACTATCTCTAAGAGCTTAATGCTGATTCACTGACATGCATGATTCCAGAATCTGTAAAACTTCTTAAACTAAGAAAGATGTGTTGCAAACTGGATTTTGGGTCAATTTTAATTTGTAGTTTTCATATGTCATTCCTTATCAATCAGTCCACAAAGTGGCCAAAGCAGTGCTGAACTGAAGAGGCTTATTTTGTTCTGAAAGAATTTTATCTCAGATAGGTGTGAATGCTGCACTAGTTCAATTCAGAATCCAAAATGCTGTGAGAGACCTGTTGTGTTTTTTTTCACATCTCTGTCAACAGTTCAGAAAACTTTTTGCTAGCCTTTTTCCCACTGCTCTCCCTGATGCAGGTATTACTTGCCTACTGAGACTGTTCATAAGATAATCATTTAAGAGCAACTCTGAGCCACGAGACAAAAGGAAAGATCTATCAAGAACTCATTGCTAATTTCTCTCCGAATGTAATCAAATCAGTACAGCTGTCCAGCCAGGACTTATAATCCTTAATAAGTCACTCTATTCAATTAAGAGGAATTGATTTTCTTCTACTGTGAATCATAGTGATTATGACAAATATGATATCTGCTGCTTCATTCCCTATCTTCCCTGCTACTGTCCATTTGTTTGCAGGGTCGGCAGGTAAACAAGCCAGAGAGATGACACCGTGTCATTAACTGCAGTCAGTGTCAGCACTCTGACAGCTGTGGAATTGAGTGGTTCCATAGCTCAGAGCAGAAGCCAGTTGTGAGGGTCTCACACAGCAATTACGTACTTCTGACAACCCTACTGACAGCCTTAAATGCAGGAAATGATGGGACAGTCATTTGTAATTGCAACTAGGGGAGCAACTAGCAATCTGTGATGGTGTGATGGCAGCATACAGGCCATAGTTTAGAGGTGAGCCAACATAAAAGCAGGTGGGAGAAGCGGGAAGGGGACCTGTCAAACAGCCATGTTTCAGAAGCAGAGCAATATTGACTTTATCTTCAATCAGAGGTTACCAGTGGAAACATTTCTTGACAAGGTTACCTATTTGTTTGTTTTCCGTGAACTTATTGGCAGTAGAAAACTTAATGGGCCTAAATTTAACATAATGAATTTTCGGGAGGTCAGGGGTGGGGAGGGTAGGAGGGTAAATGTCAGTACTGTTCCGGATAATTTTAGGAATTACCACATAACTGCACGTAAATATGGGTTTCGATGTGCCTATCTCTTTGGATTATCATGATGGCAATCAAATAGCAAAACAAGATATTGTGTCTACTGGGAATTTTTCTTTTCCCATCGTGGTGAGAATAGTTTATATGTGGCTATCTGGAGGCTTTCAAGCTATAGACCATATAGCAGGTATAAGTGAACTTTGAGAAGAAGTAAGCTCAGTGTCTATCCTCTTTTTTTTTTTTCATCTACTAAAAACTGAAGTAAAAATGGAGTAAAACCACAGCAGATTATTATTATTATTGTTGCTATTATTATTATTTTTCCATAAGAAATGCCTAGCCCAAATCTGGGGATCTGCCTAAGATCTTTACTTTCAAAACTATTCAATTTCCTTCTTGCTGAGCAGTGGAAACTAAATGGCCATTACAGTGCTGAATTATATAACTTGAGTAAATGAAGGAAAAGTTTTTAAAATCAATATGCTCATGTAATTAGACATCCTGCATGTCAATTACTATAATTTATGTCTAAAAAGATACATGTTTATGGATTTTTTTTTTTAGGGTCTGGGTATATTCTGTGTTATCCTGAACAAATATTGAATCCCCGTGTAATGTTTAAAAGATTACAAGTAAAAGAAACCAGTTCTCTTCTGATCTGTTTTAGTATTGAGATGTGTGAAAGGCAAAACTACTAATACATGAATTTTGGTTCTGTCCTGGTTAAGTTTCAATTCACATCTTTTTAAGCTTGTACATACTGAATAATATTTTGCAAGAAAAAAGAATTGCTGCCATACCATGTGGTATGTCTGAGATATGTCTTAAATATTGCAGCTATTTCATACTGAATTTTACTTTCACTGAGTAGCTATGTGGAATGGTGATAAAATGGGAATCAGATTGCCAGGTGCTATCTTGTACTACGTAAGTACCACTTTTGAGCACTGATTAGGTGGCATTCTGGTGGTTTTGGAGCGCCTGTAATCCTCTCAGCTTTTGGATCCAAAGGTGGTTCTGAGGGAAGGAAGATACAGAGATTAAAGTTGTGTAAGTTTTAAAATTCAAAATAGTTTGAGAAACTTGCCATAAATAAATAAATAAATTTACCTCTTTTTCGACAACTGTTACTCAATTCATTAGCTTTATTTGCAAATTGAATTTTCATAGGCTCATCTTCTAGCCATGTTATACTGACATCCAGTAGTGGCTATGGCACCGTAAGAAATAAACATTGAAATATTGCAACTTGCATAAATATTTGCTACCTATACCTTTCTTTAGTAGGTCTAACATGTTAACCTTTAAACATTTTATTCTAAGTTATGATTTCCAGACTTCCTATTATTTTGCCCCTTTTTTTTTGGATTGTCATGTTATTCAAAATATATTCTTCAAAATTGTGGACACTAATTTTGGTCAAAATATTGCTTGATTATTCTAATCAGTGGCAGATACACATGGGAGATATATCTTTACTGCTATTCAGTAGATCCAGAGATCATTTTAATAATTTTTATCTGCACTGTTAGATCAGGAATTTCTGTTCTTGTGATTATTTCTCATTTCCTTTAGAAGGCATTCCACCATACTGTCACTGTGGTTTCTTCTTTGTTTTGAAATATAATCTTACCATAAATGTTGAATTGTTCCCAGTTTACCAACAATACTTATTCATATAGATTTCATACCATTTCATTATCCAGTAATGTATGTTGTCTGAAAATTGGATTAGTAGTGACCTTATATTTTTTTCTCAATCACTTACACAGATATTGAATGGTTTTGAAAGAGTGAACCAATGCCAGAAGTACTCCACTAGGAACTCACTTTTTCATCAGTGATTCCCCAGTGATATCTCTTTTTCTAGATTTATCAATTACCAGTTTCAAATTCACTTAGTGTGTGCCATGTTTAATTTGTACAGTGCTAATTTTCTAGTGCACATAGCACGTGGTCAGATTCTTCACATGCTATATAACTTATTTTCCATGAAAATGTACTGAACATAATATGGTGAAATGTGATTGCTACAGTCACCAGCATCTTTCTGAATAGTAGATTCAAAGTTTTTATTCTAAATGATTGCACTTTTTAAAAATATATATTTTTTAAGCAATCTTGGCTGTGTAGTGCAACTTTGACTTGAAGCATGCTGCCTATTGATGTCTTATTTGAGCATACAGTGCTGCTCTTGATTGCTGTCAGAAAATCAAGACAGTTTGCTAGCGTTTGCCAGTGCTATTTAGTCTGAGTCTGTTTTAAATGCATGTAAAACTCATATTGTGGAGTAGAAACTGGAATCTATGAAAAAATGTTCCCTCATTTAAAAAGTAAGGCAAATGTTCTGCACTGGTCTTTCTCATGGCTCTAACTGATAGTATTTACTAATTTAGTAGTAATATTTGCTGGAAAAAATAATAATAATAACTATGTTGACCCTAAAATTATCTATGTAAATAAATCCTTCCTGTGAACAGCTCCTTTTTCTTTAAGACCTATAAAATATTCTTGGTCAGGTCCTCTGTGGCAGTTTTGACTCATGTGATTTAGAGACGCTGGAATGTAGCTAGGAGCACGGGGATTCCCTTGTTAGAGTAATAAAGAAGATGCTCTTGTTTTATCCAGGATTCTCTCTCTCTTTCTCTCTCTCTCTCTCTTTCTCTCTCTGAACACTACTTAAGGGATACAGAGTGTCCCTAGGTCAAGGTATTGTCCCTCTAGGAGAAATGCCAATCAATGTTTGACCTCAGTTGTCACCTACTTTTTATATATTTGTCTTTTGTTTCATGTGAAGTACAACATATTCCTTTTCTTATCATGTGAATATTAAAGTTTTCTGATATAAAGAAAATAAGCATGATTTACTTGCTAGAATTTTTGTAATAATGGATGATTAAAGGCACGTGATAGTAAAGAGATAATTGCATTACCAATACCTCATTTAACTAAATTCTTTTTCTGAAAATGTTAGCTAAAATGAAAGAAAATTCTAGTATATTTTGTATGAACTGATCTTTAGTTGTTCTCTTATCACCTGATGCTGTTTTTATATTGTAGGTCTTGTTGAGTCTAATATCTTGCAGTTTTTTTTTTCTTTCATCAGAAATGTAGTAGCTGATAGAATGAACTTCAACAGTTAGCAAAAAGTTTGTAAAAAATTGTGTTTGTGTCAGAAAACAACTTCGTGCATATGAGCACTAAGAATTGTAATTGGTATAGATTACAAAAAGCAGGAGCTGTAGCATATCCTTAAATTTGAAAGCTTTTTTTCCTCATGTCTAATGTAAATTGAATTTGCAAATCTGCATGTTACTTGGTGATCCTAAACTAACTACTATGGTTGGTCCTCAAATAGTGAATTCAGGAAGGTAAAGCAGTCCTCAGTCTATTCAACTAAATCATGTGCCTAACACATGGGACTTGAAGGAATGATTGAAGAACATAATGAGATGGGAATCACCAGACCTTCTTTCTGACTGCTGCATTTGCTTGCTACCTTCTGTGAGATCATCTGGTGTTGGAAGTCAGGCATAGTAGTCTCAGTGGACATTTGATGATTGCTTATGAAGATTACTATATCATTAGAATTTTGAATAGAAGCAGTTGAGGATATAATTAATTAGTTTATTTTAGTAAAGTGCTCTGTAAATACGTGCTCCTGTAAAATAAACTGACAGTATATTCTGGAAAAATGGTACATGCATCCTCATTACTGTAAATCATGTTTGCTAGCAGAGTTCTGCGTACTATTAAGAAGAATTTATTACCGATGGGGGCTTCAAAAGTGACCTGGAGCTTTGAGTCCTTAGTTTATCACAGGAGCAGGACATTGTTGACAGAAAAAAATAAATGTTGCGGTACTTCTTGTGCACCCTGACCTTGACCCAGAAGAGACATCTCTGGGTATGATCAGGTAATTCTTGCTCTGTGCCTTGTAATTTGTGACCTTTCTGTTACGATTACCAATAAGGATATCCATTACTCTCTGCTGAAAGTTGAATTTTATTAGTATTAACTATGATTTATATTACACTGAGGTCTAGAGAAATGGCTTCCGAATGATGTAAACACTATAAAGGCAAAACAGAAAGACCATCTCTGCCCAAGAGAACCTCCATTTCACCTGTACTGTGGACACTGGCACTTATGGAGTTGACTGTCAGTCAGACTACCTAGTAAGGAATCCAGGGTACTGTGCGCTTCTTAATGCTTGAGTAGAGTCTTTTTTTTTTTTTTTTTTTTAATCTTCCTTTCTTCATTTAAAACAGATCTTATGTATATGAAGTATAATTGTAAATCATAATACAGTGTATGTGTAAGAACCTAATGCTGATAGTCTCCAAGTGCAGTCACAGGACAAAGGGCACTTCCTTTGCATTGAAAGGTTTAAAAAGCCTTGCAGCTTGCTTCATGATAGGAGCAGCAGTAGATACCTTTCTCAAGTCTTTTTTCTTTGCCTTTTTTTTTTTTTTTTTAATTTATTTATGTCGGTTACTTTCCAATCAAGGCCATTTCAGACACTCTCTTATTTGAATGAATAAAGCTGTGATTGACACACACTTGCAAACATTTAAAAGAAAGAAAGAAATAGATGAAACCCAGAATTTTTATGTCCTCGTGATCAGATGAAGGTAAAAACTTGACAGCGTTGAAGGAAGGAGCGGATCAAGTTCATTGCCTTTGCCAGCAATGTGTATATATTATATTGTGAATCATTCTTCAGTTTACAGGAGTGAACAGTGGTGTTCAGGCTAATCAGCATATACTTTCAAATTGACTTTGTATTCCAGAAGAGTGCAAATGCCACACTTAAAACAAGTCCTTATTGAGGCATTTTCTTGAGTGCTGTTAAGTAAACCACATACCTAATCCAGAAGAGAGTTCCCAGCCTCGCATAAGGGTTAAGTTGTAAAGGACCTCTGGAGACCATCTAGTCCAGCCTTAACAATGAGGGTGGGTACTGCCAGACTTATCTCCTGCAATTGGAGTCCGAGGATATTCAAGTGTTGTGTCCCAGAGAAGATCCTGTCCTTCTCCCTTTCATCTTCTCTAATGTTGTGCATCCTGCTCTCTTCCTCCCATAAATCCTCCATTTTACAGCAGAGCTCCTCCATGGGACAGCACTTAAACAGTGGGAGGGCTGCATCCACCAGCTGAAGCTCAATCTGGGTTAAATCTTCCCCCCTAGCTGGGAGAGCTGCTTCAACATCTGGAGGGAAAATGACTCTCTGGCGTTACCACCATGTCCAAGACTGTAACAGTGATGCAAACTTGACTAAGACACCCTTCTTTGCACTCTACTGTGCAAACTGCTGTGTCTGTTGGTACTTCTGGGAGCTGAGGCTAGGCTGTATTTACTAAGTCATTACTCTATTAACATAACTACAATGTTTCTCAAGTAGTAATGTGATACATGACAAAATGTCTTTTATAACAATCAGTATTAGAAATGTAGGCATGTCAGTATGTCTTGTGTATGTAGATTTATGTGCCTTAATTGGAACATTTAAAGCAGATTTCTCTCTCAAGTTTTGAGCTTGATTAAATTAATTGATAAAAAAACTAAAAGTGTCCTTCTTTGTAAGTTCCAAAGATGTTGAAATAGAGGTGGGGGAAAAAGCTGTGACTATATGACTGATAGCAGTCCTCACGAATCATCTTGAAAATACAGATTTGGGGAATTAAGGAAAAAGAGTAGGGAAACCTCTCTTTGTAGAAATGTTTATAACACCAGGTTTTGTCCAAAGTATAAAGTGTTACTGGAATTAATGGTCTTCAATTTCCATAATTCCTGTACTTATTAATAACCCTTTCAGTCATACACCTGCTTTGGTATACAGAGAAATAGTCAAACATTTGCTTGGCAATACACAGGTATTTTTTACACTTCTTTTTATGTCAGTTATTCATTATGGTAATGGTACTTTGTGATATGCAGTTTCTGGATTTATGACCCATTCTTGATAAGCATGAATCCAGCCTGCATGTGCATCTTTGATAAGGTTCTAATTGGATAGCAGTGACCTTTCTGAATGTAATTCTAGGAGGAAGATTAAAAAGCAGTCCAGAAAGTGACAGGTTCGGGACAATAACATATGAATTCAGCTCTGCTGGTAGGCATGAGATGTAAGCCATGATAAATTAGAGGCAGGCTAAGCAGGCTTGCTGAAAGATTGTTCATTTCTGCTTCATTCTTAGATATTGCCAATGGTGCCATATTTTCCCCGTAATCCAAATTCAGTATATGCTGTTTACACGTGCTAGAAAATTGTGCAACTAGGAAAGTTTCAGAAGACACTGAGGGGAGCCTATTAAGCTTTGCAGCCCTGAATGATATTGTCCTTAATGGAATCATACATTTGTTGTCCTTAGTGAACTACTTGGTTCTGTTCCTGTGTGCTTCTGATGGCTTGCTGATCTAATTAAGCTAATTAAAAACAAGAAAGGGATTAGCTTCATCCAGTGTCTGATTAAGTAGATCACAAATCAAAAGTAAAAGCAGTCAATTTGACTCTCCTTGCTTTTTTTTTTTTTTTTTTTTCTTTCCCCTTTGAAGAGAAAACAACTATAGAACTTTCTCTCCATGCTTGGTTAGAGGCCAAAGGTAATGGATGATTACACTAGGAATGAAAACTTAAAAAATAAAATAAAATAAAAAGCAGAAAATGTATATCAAAAGTTAGTTTCAATAACTTTTTCATGTTATGGTTAATTTAGTAATCTTTCAGAAGAGTCATCAGCTGCTTCCAGGCTTGATTGGTAACTATTTCTGAGTAAAAATTGGGGAATATTTTAGATACCTCAGATATGCTTATTAATATTCCTACATTATATCTGTGGAGAAAATTTGACAATATAAGGCAGTGGAAGAAAGCAACAGAAAACTAGATATCAAGCCTGTTGATTTTTAAGTATACTACATGTACAGTTTCAGTCCTTTTTTTACTGGTTCTTAGGACTGGTTTTTGCATTGTGACAAAAATGGTAAGCATTTGAAGTCATTTTTAACCTCATGACAAATACTTGTTCTACAGTATGAAACCTGAGATTACCAAACTCAAAGAAGAAAATATTTTTATCTACAGTAAAACTAACTGAATAGCCTGGTTTAAAGCCTTGTAAACTATCTATATTCAGTCTCCAATGTGTGTAGTGCAGAATTCCAGTGGTCACTTCCTCTGGCTTTTGAAGTAAAATGGAGGTAGAAAGAAGTTATGAATATAAATAGGGTTTGGGGTAATTGTGCGAGTAGGATGTAGGTTACTGAAGTTGTAAACGAAAATTTGTAGTTTTATTTAGGTTTGTAAACTTAACTCTGATGGAAATATAAATTGATTTTATAGTTTGGTGCTTAATCTTATGGCAAATATATTTAAATTAGACACACACTCTCATACTAGTGATATTTGTGAGAGAGGGTTGTATTTATTTATTAATGTCTTAATGTATAGCATGCTGATAAAAATGAGCTGTGGTAACATCTCTGATAGTTCTTGTTTTAATCTGTCTTGCTAGCTTTTGAGTATAGATAATGCTAAGAAAGTGTCAGAGGTTACCACACATATTTGTCCTTTAAATATTAATGGTCTACCAAATGAACATATTTAAAAGCAGATAGAAAATGAATTACTATTTGCTTTCATAATTAAAAAACTTAAATCTGGCAGAAAAGAGTTTGAAGTGAAAGGCCAGATTTTGGTTAGTCTAGAGAAAGCATTTTAGAAAGAGATTTATAAAGAAAGCTTACCTTGCTAGGACAAATGTCTATTAATTAGTCAGAATTTTCCTGCTCATGTGTAAAAATGCCAACTGAGAGATAGAACAAACTCTGAATATGAGAGAGAAAGGACTAAAAATGTTATTAGGAGCAATAGTAAACCTGCTGGGCATGCATTTGTATATCATTTCATGCCCCCTTTCAGAAGGCCATATAACAGGTAATTTAGGGGTCATGTTGCAGGTCAACTGAGAATTGTTGAAAAGGTAAAGAAGTGTTTCTCCCTCTAAAGGCAAAATTACTGGCCTGTTCTAAGCATGCAGCATCATTATATGTAAATGTTTGAGGATTCTCTCTCTTTCTCTCTTTTTCTCTTCCTTCCTTCCTCCCTTCCTCCCTTCCTTCACATGTGAAAACATATTTGCATTTTAAAGTTTTGAATGGTTTAATTAATTCAGATTGGATTTTACAATTTCTGAGAACTAATTATTTAAGCTAATTGGATGCAGTAATAAAAGCATGTCCTCTTCCTAAACTCCACATCTCCAGTCTTAAATGAACATTTTTGACATATAAGGTGAATATGTTCTATGATACCATGTGGAGTTTGGTAACTTTTTAATTCAGAATAATGGCTGGCTGTTTCTTTCTGAATAGGTGACTTCAAAAGTAAAATAAGCTGAAAAACAAGCAGATGTGTGAGAGAAGGCACTACTTCTCTCTGCTGTAAATTTATTCTGTTGCACTGAAACTGGTGAGATTTTAGTTTCTGTAGTGACTTTAATTCGGGCATTTCAGCTAATTTTCCTCATTACCATACCAGTTGTGTTGTGTGGTTAAATCTAAAAAAAGTTGCCATCTTGCTGCATAACAACTCCTACAAATGGAGATGGAGAAATGCTGGCTCACTACAGCATCTAGACATAATCATAGAATCACAGAATGGCCTGGGTTGAAAAGGACCACAGTGATCATCTAGTTTCTAGCCTCCTGCTATATGCAAGGTCGCCAACCACTAGACCACACTACCCAGAGCCACAGTCAGCCTGGCCTTGAATGCCTCCAGGGATGGGGCATCCACAACCTCCTTGGGCAACCTGTTCCAGTGTGCCACCACTCTCCTAATATCTAACCTAAACCTTCCCTGTCTTAGTTTAAAACCATTCCCCCTTGTCCTATCACTATTCACCCATTTAAACAGCCATTCCCCCTCCTGTTTATATGCTCCCTTGAAGTACTGGAAGGCCACAATGAGGTCTCCCTGGAGACCTTCTCTTCTCCAAGCTAAACAAGCACCTTTCCTCATAGGAGAGGTGCTGCAGCCTTCTGATCATCTTAGTGGCCCTTCTCTGGACCCAATCCAAGAGCTCCACATCCTTCCTGTACTGGGGGCCCCAGGCCTGGACGCAGTACTCCAGATGGAACCTCTCAAGAGCCGAGTAGAGGGGGACAATCACCTCCCTCTCCCTGCTGGCCACCCCTTTTTTAATGTAGCTCAGAACATAATCACGACTTCTGAGGCAGAAGTTCAAGTGTTTGTTGAAGAGTGTTTTGAAATCTCTTAACTCCAAGTCTACTAGGAAGAGAGAAAGAAAAGAAGAAGAAAAAAAAAGGATTTTAAAATGAGCTTGAGCATGTGGTAGTATTAAGATGGTAAGGCTGTAGCTGGAATTTCTTTCACGTGGAAGAGTCTATTTATATATTTTAGTACTGGAGGTTGCATTTTATGTAGGAAACATAATTCCTGCAGAGCTATTTGTTTTTTTACAACGTTTTCACAGTTAATCATCTCTTCACAAGTAAACAGTAAGGCTTGTGGGTAAGCGTGTTCTTTGCTTTAGCTGTTTTCTTAAGAAACAGATACTGTGTTTCTGTTGCTTGTTGGTTTACTAGCCCTTGTGCTTTAATGTTTTGCATGGCAAGGCAACGTTTTTCCCCCTAAAGGCAAAGTCCCATGCTGCTGTTCTGTGGAGAGCCAGGCAAATCAAAGAGCCACCTACTGACCCTGCCTATTGTCTGGCCTTGTTGCCTTCTATCAGTAGCACACCACAATCAGCAAGCTACATGTGTATCTCGTGCTTACTTGGGCTTTGGCAGACCCGTCCCTTGCACCTGTTTGCTTATGCATGAGCTGTGCATGTTTTAATCCAAATAGCTGATGGAGAAAGAAGGCAAAGCCACTGTCAGGCACTTTTCATTACGATGCTCAGGGAAGCCACGACACAGCAAGGATGTGGTGGCAAGAGAAACATTGGCAGAGTCTACCAGCATACTACAAAATTGGGAATTTTAATACTTGTGGACAGTTGATCGTGGGATATTAGTTAATAAACCATCCGAGGAAGGCATCTGAATTTTCTACTTAATTAAATTCTCAGTTTTGATCTCAGATTGGGAAGAGGACTGCTCATCTGAGTGTGATTGGAGAATCTGTACATTTTTTTGGGGCAGAACCTTACTCATGATAAGAGTTGATTTAAGTCCTATTCAGACTGAGTAAGGATGACAGAATCTAGCCTGTTATCTGTTAGGAGATCTAATCAGTCTGCTTAGTCTTGCTGGCATATGCTCACAATTGTTACTGATGAAGATTCTCTTGACTTTTCATTCATGTGCGTAGGAGTCTCATTTAACCTTGTTCACCAAGTGATTTTTAATTTTTTTTTTTTGTTAGATATTTCTCATACAGAATCTCTTACATAAATGTGTTAGAGCAGATGCATGAGACAGACTTCACATGCTTGTATTTTCAGCGTTTTGAGAAAAGTACAGGAAAAGCTTATTCCATTTCAACTCTTGCACATTCTGCCATGACTGCATGGAGAATAGACTGTGCTCTCCTATGGACAGTTATCAAATATCATTTCTCAGCCCTATTTGGTGCTTCTTCCACACATCTATCTATTTCCTTCTTTCTTAGAACTGTGCTTTAAAAATTGTTCTTTGTCTCAAAACATTGTATACAGGTAATGTCTAATTTAGTTACTGTTGCACATGATCCTGTTTTACTGAATTGAGGGTAATATTTTCTGCAGGTGATAGGAACATTCTTGCAGCTTTAAACAACTAAACACTATCAAATAAAGCCATTTAATAACAAAATATTAGCTAATATATAGCCTTGTGCAGTGGATTAAGTAATTTTTGCCATAATTAAGCAAATACCTGAGTGATTTCATTTCAACACCATGCTTTTCATATGTTTATATAGGTGCTGTTAGTGCCCCTGAACTTAAGTTGCTGAAACTCAGGTCATTGATATGTAGTCCTTCAGAGGGAGATAGGCATCTAAATAGCTTTGTGATTAATTCTTCTTTGAAGGTGGGTTTGGGGGTCTGAAGATACTTCTGTGATTTTGTTCTTACTGAAAGAACCTATGGATGCTCAGAACTGCAGAAGAATGTGTGGGACTTACAGTTACTAAATTATTTGAATTTAGAGTTGATAAATCTTGCTCTCCATGTCAATGAATTTTTCTCTAAAATACAGATCTAATTACAAGTGCTATACTGATGAGTCCTTTTTTCCTCTGCCTTTCAGAGGAATCTTTGTATCTTCATGAGAACTTCCACAAATTTAGTAAGACAGGATGTTTCATTTTCCTCTAAGATACAAAGGTTTACTTCTTTTGCATGGAGAAGGGACTGTAAGACAAATTAATTCTAATAAATTAGTACTTGAAGTATTCCTGTAATACCTTTTCATAAGGTAAAATTTTGACGCTATAAAAAGTAATTTAATGAACAAATTTAGCTTACTGAAGTGGATTTATTCTGTGTAATTCACTACTGCACTGGAGATTTTTTTTTTTTTTTTTTTTTTTTTTTTTTTAATGGGTATGAATGAGCAGTGCTTCTAATATGCTTATTCCAGTGTGTTTCACCTCCAGTCCTTTTTCTTACACAGCTGTTATCTGACAAAAGGGGAAATAAAAAGAAGAACAGACACAATCTTTTGGTTTATTTTGCACATTCAGCTATGTTAGAAAAGATGTTAGAAAAGATTGTGTCCTGTAGCAAAGACAATAGCATTTGCAATTGAATATGTGTAATGAATTCCAGAAAGAGTCTTCCTCTTACTTGTTGTCCAGCAAAGTCTTAGAGCTGTTGTCTTTCTGTACCTCACACAGGCTCAACTACTGAACATTTTGAAAATTGTATACAGAGTTTCAGGACTTGGGTAGAAGGCAATGCATCTTCAGATCCTTGCATGACTAATTTAATTTCAACAATGGATTTTAATGACAATTAAATAAGAATCTATAATACTAATTTCAAAATTGCCAGGCGGTTAGACTGACAAATTTAAGGCCAGAGAGCTTAAAAGTATTTCTTTTTTATTTGACTGTTTTTTTGAGCTCAAAAATATTCAGATTTTTTTCTATCATTATGTAGTACAATTTTGTTGTTGTTGTTGTTTCCTCATGCTAATTCTTTTACTGTGATACAGTTGTCTTTTTCAGAAGAAGCTTTTTATTTTAAAGTGCTTTTGATCAGATTGACTCTATACCTAAGGAGAAGCAATATAATTAACTCATAAGAGCGGGTGCAGAAGTTCCTTTGAATTCAGCGGTAACAGTGGAAACTCATCCCTTCCTAGTGGGACATGCAATACCAGTTACTTCCCTCGTTCATACAACTTCTAAATCCTGACAGGTTTAAAATTTCCAGAGCTAACTTACACCATCTTCACAATAGATCCGTAGATAGTACAATAATTTGCAGAGGCCTTTGTATGTTCTGTTGGGTATTACTGATATGACACAGACTGCAGGAACTGTTGCAGAGAGGTTATCTATGGAGAGTCTCCTCTAGCCAAAATAGAGTTTACACTCAATGGGTTTCAAAATTGGAGAAGCGTCCCTGTCCTATTTATTCCCTTGCTTTACGATCAGAATTACAAAAGGTAATGCATTTAAGGATTCAAAGACAAAATAATGTTTCAAGTTATGAAGGTACAGTTGGATACTCTGAATTTTACACATTTTGTGAATATTTATGTACAGATAGAAAGTAGTATTTTAGTACAGATTAGCTATAATGTTTTTGGATTACTTTTCCTGTGCTTATTGAGCATTTCTAATATGCAGTAATGCGTTCAAAATATACAGAAATACTTTGATGGCCTCTAATGAAAGAAAATTTATCATGAGTTCAATACTAGCCAAAAGGTTTATATATCCATGTGGATTTAGGCCCTTTACTACAGTTACTCAGCTTCTAACATCCCTCTTATTCTCTTCACAGCTTGAATTTCATCACCTACCTATGTGTTTACTGCCTAAAAAAAAAATGTTGAAAGAGTGCTTTAAGGAGGATAGTTTATAGGCTTGGTTTCATTCAGCTTTGTAACAGACATGATCTGTATATTTTGGTGACAGATCTTTCATTTCTAACATCTTTCTCCCCTTCTCATCTTGTTTCAACTGTCAACTCATGTTTTCTCAATTTTATTTTATATTTTGTGTACATTTTCTAACTATGGTTATAGATAATTTGTGAAATAACAGGGAACCATATGAAAAACAGGGAAGCAAAGAGAAAGTGCTTTCCCAGGAAAAATGTCAAAATTGGATAATTTCTTTTTTCTCTCTCATCTGTCTGCTTCCTCCCCCAAGCCCTGTTTCCTCCCCCCCCTTTGGATGTATAATTACCTCTTTGTTTCAGTAATGTGAAACAAAAATTAGATGCAAGAGAAAAAATCTAAATAGAAGGACTCTAAATGCTTTTTTGAAATGAAGAATTTAACTAAACCACTCTAAAGTCCCCTGCTGGGCTCAGGCAAGCTGAAATTAATTCAAGAAGGCAGATAAAAATTTTAACCAGCCCGAGTGGAGATGATGGATGTGACAGCTCTCAGTTAAAATGTCTTTTAGTGGCAAATGCATGCTTATTAGTCAAGTGATGTGACATAACTGTCCTGGGTGAGAGAAGATGAACCAATGACCATTTGCATTGAGAACAAAAGAAAATTTTGAAGACTAAAATATGAAAAGGAAGAAAGAAACAAGTTCATATCCACTTTCTGTATGTACACCTACACAGACACACACATATATATGCTCACACTTGTGAGAGTGATTGAACTTAAAAAATCTTGATAGGAAGTCAGTTATGATGAATATTTTTGAATTTTCTTCTCATATAATAATTGAAAAGCAATAAACAGACTGATTTGAATGGGGTTTAGAAACTAGTTTTACTCTTTTTTTACCCTCTGGGTGTGTTTTTTTTGCACATAATTGACAAAGAAAAGCTGAGGTGTTTGTGTGTTTGTTGCTAACGTACGCATATGGCATTTTAGAAACCTATCTCTTTGGAAGGATGCTTTGGGCACCTTCCGTGGATTCTCAGATATAATGCAGGCCATCTGCTAAGGATGCAGTCCATTGCAAGACACAGCAACATAAATAAGTAACAACAGGAGTGGACTTTTAAGAAAAAGAAATTATCTGTAAAGAAAATACTTCAAGAAATCTTGGTTAGTTTACCACATTATATATATGTATACTTAATATGATTTAGGAGCATATGCTACCAAATTACAATAGTTCCCAGTTAGAGCTGCCCAGGTAATTGAGTTTCAGTATTATTATTCTTATTTTTCCCCACTATAATCAAATTGTATTATCATAATTTTGTTATTAGGATGCACCTCTTACTGTGTACCTCAATAACATTCAAGGCCACATCTGGATTCACTGTTTTTTAGAATGCTGTGGGGGGAGTGGGAGTAAAGTACTGGAATATTTTGCTAATAATGCTTGGTAGCAAAGTAAGAACTGTTCCTAACCACTCTTACAGAAGAAATTATATTAAAAGATTCATGATTGGAATCTCAAGACTAATCAGGCATTTGGGATGGCTATTTTTGTTATCTTTCTGATGAGCATGTACATAAATTAATTCTCCTCAAAAACTGTAATTTTGATATTCAGTGTAAAAATGTATATTTTGTTTCCACTTCTGATACTTACAGGTATGTCTTTGTGCTAGCTTATTGTATTTCACTTCAAAGAAGTAGTGTTCATTCAAAGAGTTTCAGCTATTAAAGAAAGAACTGTAAAATGGGGCCAGAGGGGTAAGAAACAGTAAAATGCTGACCTGTTCAGAAGTAAACTGCAATTCAGCAATCCCATGGCAAGCTACTCATTAACATTTTAACAAGAGTAGCTAATAGCACAACAGTCTTAGAACAATGTGTCTGTTTACATTTGCTCTGCAGACTTTTTTTATATTTCCTCTTTGTTGTTTCTTTAAAGGCAATATTTAAAAATTTAATCTTAGCTGCTATGAGCTATTTTCTAGGGACTTTTAGTCAAAAGAAGAACACTTGGTTAGTTTATTTTAATTGAAGAGAGACAAACATGTTATGGGCTATTGGTTTTTCTTTATTCCAATATTCGGGCTTGCCTGCATCTTGAGAAGATCAGAGAGTGAATCAACTCTTTTTCTCAAACTACAAATTTCCAGTTTTTGTCAGCATATTCATGAATGTGCATTGTGTCGGGCTAGGTAGTAGCTTGTAGTGGTTTCTCACTCTGTCAGCTATTCCCCTTTGAGCAAGCCTCTACCTTTTTGTGTTTCAATAACATATCTAGAAGGTGAAGACAGCATCACAATATTAACTGCTTTTCTGATTCATAATGTGAATACAGTTAATGTACATCCAAGTGGGCAGCGTACAACTTTTCTGGGGGGATGAAAAATTTAATGTTATTTCTATAGGCTTGTGCCTGACAGTTCAGAATGTTGTGTTACATATCCAGGGATGACATAAGCCTGTGGCCCCAAAAAGATTTGTGCTAAAAACTCACAGTTTTAAGTTCCTAAGTCATTCAGTAAATTAATAGTGAAAGAGTGTAATATAAAATACATGGACTAAATTACACCAAAATAAACTCTGCATGTCTAACATATTTCTATTTAAGAATTTGATTTCTTTTTTTAAGTAACATAAATTTAAATCCTTAGTAGCTCTCTAGCTTACTGTGCTTATTGTATTACCTACCAGGATATTGTCTATCAGTCTTGCTAAAGAATATATCAGTGTTTTGGGGATGTTGCCCATAGAGAAGTTACCTTTATTTGCCTGGCTTTCCAAAGAATGTGTAGCTAAGGAATACATAGTTTCTTTCTGTAGCACCCTAGGGTGTAACCCTGAGGCTATTTCAAGCATTAAAAAATATTTCATATGGATTTTTAGGTGTATTTAAAATCCATTTGAGATTGAAGTTAGTTGATCTTTGTCAATGCTGAAATGACGTAGGTTGCTCTGAAAATAATGCCTCCTATTTATTTCTATGGAATCTGCAAGAGATGCAAAGATCACAATAACATTATTTGATAGAGCGAATTCTCAGCTACAAAACTCTATTTTCATTATAATCACCACCATTAGCTATGTGTTTTTGCCAGCGATAAACAAGAGCCTGCATGCTGTGCTCGTAGAAATCTGCATCAGCAGATGTGACCTACTGTCACTGTCACCACTGCTGAAATGCATCACCACCATTTCAGAGTGCTCATGTCCACTATTTGGTCTCTATCAACAGTGAATGTCGGTGGGCACCATTTTTTCCAGATGGAATAATTCAGTGACTTACCTTTGTTTCATCCCCACTTTCATGTCAGATGCCATTTTTTTAGATGCTCTGCTGCCATCTATCATATGGTAAAGAAACATAATGGGAAGATTCAACTTCTACTGCCATACCAACCAGCATCCACCTCTAACCTCATGGGCCAATATAATAAAATATGAGATATTACTTTTGGAGCAGGCATCGTACGATTTTTAAGATTTTTAAGGTATTCATGCCTATTAGTCACAGAAATGCTTCTTTAATGTTTGCTTGCACTTGTATTTGGTAGATTCTGCATTCAAAATTGAAAGAGATGCTGCCTGATGTATTCTGTATATAAATAATAATAATAATAATAATAAAAAGGATAACAAAATTATCCCAAGAATGAGCACAGGATGTTTTTCATGAGAGTGTTGGCTTCAGAATTCAATGAATTTGCTAACAAGCTACAGGTGACTTCCCTTTGAATGCTGAATCTTTTCCACATGCTGTGGGACTCCTTGTTCACAGCAAAAAACCTGTAATATGCTTGCCAGTTATGATGGACTTCTGTGTCCAAAAACTGTGAAAATCACTAGCCTTGACAGTCGTCCTCAGTGCAAGAACTTCACTGGCAAGAAATGGTTTCATGCTTTTTGTATATATATCTTTTCTTTCATCATTTTGACTGTTATTTCTGGTTTCTCTCTGTGTCAGGTTCTTGTTGAGCAATTAGGATGAGGTACCCTTTGTACCATTATTAATATAATGAATGCATCAAATCTGCGTGAATGAGAGCTTTCTTTGAGGCTTGGGATGTTTGCTACTTCAGAAAGTGTATAGAATGTACATGTATGTTCTTTGCTGTGGTTCTGACAAAATTATTTTAAAAATTCCAAGCTAGGATGACTTTTTGTATTATTATTTTGTAAGAAAACAATGCTTTTAGCCATTCAGATTTATTCCCTGTAGGCAGATTTCATTTTATAAAATGTCTGTATTCAGTCACTATACAGAATTTATGTACAAGTTTTAAACTTTCATTTGTTCTAAGTAAAACATTCACCCCACTGCAGTCTCGGTTTAGGATTTTGTAGCAACGTCTACCTTACTGTATAACTTATGTTACTTCTTTATGTATGTGTCTAGCAAATTTGTAGTAATTTAAAACATTTTAGAACACTGGTGTTTTTCTTTTTCTTTTTTTTTTCCCCAAGATCTCTGTAGCACATTTGAACACATGCTTGTCAATATGCTTTTCTGAAGGTAACTATTTTTAGAGTCAACTATCTAAACTGGAAAAGAGAATTAATGATAAAGTACATAAAGATGAGCCAACTTTCCAAAAAATGGATGTGAAAGCAGTGTCAGTACTGTATTGGCGAACTAAATGATTGTTTGGGGTCTAAACCAAATGAAGCAAGATAGGCATTTAATCAATTTTTCTGTCTAATGTAGCTTAATTACAAAAGGGACTTATCATTTGGAAGGCTTTTGGGGTGTAACTGACTCATTTACTTTCACACATGGCTTTCAGTGTATTTCTGAAGTATAAGTAAGATAATGTAAGAAAGCTAGTTTCATTAAACTCAGTGCAAGATGGTATGGAAGGGGGAAGCTGATACTTATCAAATATTTAAGGAAGTTATTATTATGCATTCGCACTTCAAAGCTGAATACTTAAAAGAGGCAAGATGTTTGCGTCTAAGTAGTCTGATTATGATCACTTGTGCATGACACAAGACAAGGAATGCCAGTTCCTCTTGACTGACAAGAAACTGGTCTTTGGACAGATCTTTAGGCTTAATGTAAACATCACATACCTTAATTTTATTCTTGGGAAAAGTGTCCTGCATGAAATATCCTTTGTTATCTTATGAAATTATCTTATTATGAAATATCTTTGTTATCTATATGTTACCTACATATCTCAAATAGAAACCACATTAAGGTTATTGGAATAAGTAAAATTCAAATGAAACAAAGAAGTGGCTGTTATTCCATATTCTTTTATCAGAATGAATCATTTCAGGTATGGAGAAATTCATAGAATTTTAAACACCTTTGCTGTGGATAAAGTTGCTATTTAGCTCAATAATAAAAAGACATTAAAGAACTTTCTGCTTTTGTTGCTCTAGGTCTAATTTTTAAATTGTATTATGAAATAGATTAGTTTGTTAGAAACATCGTGCAGCTACTATCTTCATTTTTACTAAGTACATCTTGTAAAAAAAATCTGAAAATCAAGAAAGGGGTGTATGTTCTAAATCACTTTTCTAATCTAAGTACTTGCTCTATTTTGGATTTGACTGAAACTCTTTATTAAGTTAATGAATTTTTATTTTTATCTTAATGATAGCAGGCTCATCTTAAATTATTTAGTAAATTTTGTTTGAAAAATAGGAAAGTTCTGGTTTGTTTTTCTTATGGATTTGGACATTCAAGCTTTTTCAACCTAGAGGCTTATACTTGTCCATTCCATCTGAAAGTGTGATATGGAAATTGAAGCTAGCATTCAAAGACCTCACTGAAAGTTGAGTGAGTCAGTCATGGCTGCCATGTGATAAAGACTTGTGCTTATCAGTAGCAAGATTATTTAAGCAAATGAAACTATGAAAGACATGAAAGATCAAAAGGTCAATTTTCAAGCCCTATTAATTCTTTTTTTTTTTTAAAGTTAGACTAAGCCTCATGGTTTCAAGAGACTCATAAATTTGATTAGTCTATTTGTGAGGTACAACATCTATGATCTTAGTTGTGATAACAAGTGATTTTCATGCCAAAGTGAGAAACTGAGGAAGTCAGTGTGTCATTTTAGCAAAATCCGGAGTGACATTTCCATCTCCACCAAAATCTCTTTTGCCACAAGCAGTACTTATCCAAAGTATTTGTGTCAGACTTCAAACAAAATTGTGTGTATTACTGAACATTAATCAAGTGAATAATCTCATGAAAGGAATACCTGCAAAGTTTATCCAATTCTCTGTTTTTGGAAATATTCTAGGAAATACAGTACTTTAGTTGTAGTACCAAAGGCACAAATGTTATTATAGTCATTGAACAAGTTGTCAGGTATTCATTCATCTTTACAGAAGGTTTACAGTTTTCTTTACATTTTCCCATATTCCATTCTTTCATTAATCCCACACAGTGAAAGGAGATTTGACAAAGTAAACTTCGCTTTTTGGTCTCTCAAGTTTGAGGGAGATGAAATTGATAGATTTTCTGTTCCAAAGCCTTCAACGTCTATATATCTTCAATAAAAAAGGTTGAAAGAAAACAAGGGCAGAAAGAAAGTTCATATAACTTAACACTACAGTTATAACTTTCTCAAACATTTTTCATTCATAGGATACTACTATAGTTATAGTCATGGGCATGAATATAATCCTAGAATCACAGAACAGAATAATAGAATCATTGAATATATGTTTTGCATTGTAGGGACTAAACTTCAGTTGTTCAGGTCATTAAGGAAATAAAAAAGTACTTTAAAAAAGATAACTTCATCTAAAACTGAACTTTTTTTTTTTTTTTTTTTTTTTTTTTTTTTTTTTTTTTTATAGTGTTGGCATATCCTGGAAAAGCATTAATGGAACATTAATTAGGTAGTTGATGTAGGACTACCTGTTCTAAATAAATAATTGACTGACCAATCTTCTGTGTGATGATACACAATAATACGCTATACTTATTAATATACTTCTAGGAGACATCAGATTTGTAGTAGATTGAAGCAACATAGCTTTATAGCAGTAAATCAGTTTATTGTATTTATTCTGTTGCTACTGAACAGGTCTCTGAGCTCTTAGAATATGTAATACAACAGTCAAAATATATTTATTCTTACTTCTGTTAATTTAAAAAAAAAATTGATAACAATATGTTTTTGCCTTTATTTTTTTTAATGACTTAAAACATAGATATTGAGTGATATGCAAAGAAACATGTTGGCTTTATGAAATGGAACATTTTCTCCTGTGTTCCTCTTAACTTCCCCTTATGATAACGTCTAGTAAGCACTCCGAAAGAAAAACAATGAGTTATGATATTTAAATACTCTTAAATTAAAATTAAATCTTATTCTTGCAGATGATATTTTTTCCAAAGTATTACAGATGGATCTTTTATAATGCAACAAACAGGGAAGACAAAAATCTTCCTGTATAGCACATCAAATCACCGTTCAAATTATGGATTATTAACTAAAAATATTAGTAAGCAATTTTGAATGATGGATCATTGTTCTAATAGCTTACGTTCCCTTTTGTAGTTATTCTGTGAGTTTCAACAAATATCTTTGACCATAGTTTGAAAACTGTCATCCAGTGTCAAAAACTAGTGGCCTGTTGTCATCATTCTATTTTACTGAATTATTTCTTTGTAATATATGGCTGGAGAAGTATATAACTTAATAAATAATTGCTAGAAGAGTTCATAATGTGTGTTTTACTGTCAATAAATCTCTGTGTATAGAGATGCCATATGTTGTCATTGTTTTTTAGGGGTCTTAAAACTAAATAACAGTCAGCACCAGCCACACCTGCCCCTCCAAAAAATTAAGTAAAATAGACAGCCAGCCAATATCTGTTCTTTGGCAATGAAGTCAAGACTCCATGTTACTCATCTTTGTAATTGCTTACATCTCAAAATAAGATGTCCTGAAGTCAAGGGAAATCCTACAAGATGATTAGAGCCTTTCCTGAGACTTTTGATGGTAGCTCTTGCTACTCTGCGGTGAAATTTCTTGTCTTGATATATAGTTTATAAGTTTAACTTTTACTATTAAGTTTTCTACGCTTATGCTGTGTAAAACCTGCAGATCTACTTAAGAATCAGAACTGTACAGTGCTCTGTGTTCTGTTCCAACATGGAGCAACGTACAAATTTTGTTCCTTGTCCTGTGTTTCTTGGTTATTTTGGAACTTAAAATAGGTATTCCTTACCTCTACTCTCATTGGCTATATTATTGCAGGTGCTT
Source organism: Chrysolophus pictus (assembly GCA_037305975.1). Taxonomy (NCBI): domain Eukaryota; kingdom Metazoa; phylum Chordata; class Aves; order Galliformes; family Phasianidae; genus Chrysolophus; species Chrysolophus pictus. The sequence goes on from CM074576.1 coordinate 98,664,595, forward strand.
TTATAAATCTATATAGTATTATAAGTACAAATAATGCTTAAACAAATGCATAAAACTCCTAAAATATTCTGCTGAAAAATATATTGTATTATGCAACATCTATAATATGTATTACTTTTTCACAGCACTTGTATTTATAAAATAATAATAATAATAAAAAAGATTACATTACAGAAGAGGAACTGTTTAGGTATGTCTGGGGGTGGCCCAATTGGGAACTAGTGAGAGTGATTGATTTTAAGTTGGGATATGAGTAAGGTAGAGGAGTATCTATCAAGGTTCTTTAAATTTTATTTTTTTCAAACCCTCAGGAGCAGCATTCTAAAGAATATATTGCAAGTACTCAGTTTGGAACATGGAAGTTCCATTTCTGTGAAAAATCATCTGGAACACATCTGTTCGCAAAAGTGGCAAGTGCAAGACATATAAATGATTGAAGATTTTGTGACTTGCAAAGGGCAAAAGAGTGAATGAGACTGTCTGTTTTACTTCTTTTGGATTCTCTTTATAATCTGAAGACTAAAATTGCTTCATCTGCTGCCAAAAAAGTAATTAGAATTAACACACAGCACTCTTGAGGTGGGACTTTTAGAACAGCTGAGGGAGAAATATGGAGAATACCCATTTCAAAATGGAAATTGGGTGCTAAACCCCTCAAGCTTTTGAAAGTATCTAGTTTTAAATGTGGAGAGCTGAGTGTTGTTGTTCTAGTGTGCTTCATGGAAAGAAGTAGAATGTGAAAAGAAAAACTGCTCTGCAATCTACTGTATAGGATAAAGCCTACCAGAAGAGAAAGAAAAGAAACAAGACTATGTGTTTTTAGGGTGGTGAGGCTCTGGAGTAGGTTGCCTAGAGACGCTTTGGATGCCCCATCCCTGGTGGCTTTCAAGACCAGATTGGATGGTGCCCTCGTCAGCCTGATCTAGTGGGTGGCAACTCTGCCCACTCTAGGTTGGAACTTGATCATCTTTAAGGTTCCTTCTGATCCAAATAGCCTTCCAGTACTTAAAGAAAGCCCTGCAAGAAAGACAGGGAGAGACTACCAGGGTGTGTATTGGTAAGATAAGGTTTTAAACTAAAAGAGAGTAGATTTAGATTACCTTCACTGCTCTTACCTCATGAGGCAAATCTACAGCACCATGTCCAGACCTGGAGCCCTAAGCACAAGAAAGACATGGAGCTCTTGCAGTGGGTCCAGAGGAGGGTCACAGAGATTATCTGAGTACCACTCCTTTGAAGAAAGACTGAGGGAGAGCTGGTCTTGTTCAGCTTGGAGAAGAGAAGGCTCTGGGGAAACCTCATTACTACTTTTCAGTACTTAAATGGGGCCTATAAACAGGAAGGAAATGGAATTTCTACATGGACAGACAGTGATAGGAGAATTAATGGCTTTAAACTATAAGAGAGGAGATTTAGGTTAAATGTTTGGAGAAATTATTTACTCAGAGGGCAGTGAGGCACTGGAGCAAGTTGCCCAGAGAGGTTGTGAATGCCCATCCTTGGAGGCGTTCATGGCCAGGTTGAATGGTGCCTTTATCAGTCTGATCTAGTGGATGGCAACCCCATCCGTGGCAGCGGAGTTGGAACTAGATGATCTTTAAGATGTCTTCCAACTCAAGTCATTCTTCTGTGATCTGTAAACTGTAGTTTCCTATTTGTGCATTCAAAATAGGAAGAGTGTATATGGCCCATTGCTTGGCTGCACTAGGTTGCCTTTAGAATAGTCTCATAGGTAGCAGGTAAAGTAGGTGCTAGTTGTGCCATCACAGCAAGTGACTGTAGAAATTCAGCTATCTTAAGAGTGCAAGTAGATGAAATAGTCAGACTCACAGCTCTAGTCAAGTTCATTGACTTCCTTCTGCTTTATGCTTGGGCTATTCTATTGTCTGAGGATGTGTGCCTTGCAGTTGCATATAAAACGGTATGATACTGCATCCAGAAACCAAAGGATTTTCTCTAAATAGATCACATGACTTTTCCAGCAGGTCTGAAAAGATACCACTTCGCAAACAAGTACCTTGATACTTATGAGGGACTTTGCTTGTACTTCAGCAGTACCCTTAATATACTTACTACAGCTTTCTCATGTAACAAAATTTTACACAAAGACAAAGGCAGTAAGGAACTGCAGTATTTCCTACTTTTCAGACCATTGTGTTTTAATGGATTTGTTTTGTTTTGTTTTGTTTTTTTTTTAAGACTTTCATGCAGTTGATATTTGTTTAGTGCCATGTAGAAAGAAGTGAATGCTGACTCATCTCGCAGTAGCCATGGTGGCACTGGGGGAGTCTGGAGTATGAAAGCCTCATAGAATTTGCTACCTGGAAAAATTCTCTTTTTTTTTTTTTTTTTTTTCCTGAATCACAAGCATGAAAACCTTGAGGGAGAATGCCCTACTTTGACCTATTTTTTTTCTTTTTAGTAATATTGCTTTTTGTTATGTGTATGTTACCAACAGTACCAACACCACCAATACTGGGTGGTGGAGTCACTGACCCTGGAGGTGTTCAAGCAATGTTTGGATTTTGTGTTGGGGGATATGGTTTAGTGAGAACTATTGGTGATTGGTGGATGGTTGGACTGGATGATCTTGTAGGTCTTTTCCAACCTTGATGGTGATTCTGTGATTCTGTAATTTTTTTAAAATGAAAACAAAATCATTTTAAAACTCCATATAGTTAGGCAGTTTCAGTGAATGCCCACAAAGCTATCTGCTGTATTATTATTTATTGTGAATTGTTTTTGTTTAAATATCTTAGCATAAGTTTACATTGAAAGTGGTTATTGTGATATGGACTGATAAAGTAGGATGACATTGCTGTAAACTGTCTTCACTTATAATGTTCACTTGCTTTTAGTGGAAGGTGAATTCTGGACATAACATCAGTGTTGTCTGTCTTGACTGAGAACTAATTAAAAAACAGGAATGTTTCCCTGTGTGAAAATTTAACTTTTTCAAAAACTCTTCATAGTTTAAAGGTCATGTAAACTTTACAGACAAGGCTTTAAAAGAGTTTGTTGACAAGCCAGTTGCATTTTGATGAGAACAGATGTTGGAAATATCTAACATCTGAAATACATGTCATATATCTGTGTGTTTAGCAACACCTCTTTCTGAGCTGTCATTCTCTATTACAGCACTATATCATAAATAATGTGTTGACTCACTCTTACCTTTCTGTTTCACTGTAAACCAGGCTGTGACCAGTAAAGTGTACTGACATATCAAAGGGCTGAGCTGGTTAAAGTCGAGAGACATTAGTCATTTCATGGCATGGTTGCAAGTTTACTTATGAGTGAGAGGAAACTGAAGAAGGAGACAGATTTTTCATTCAGCTTTTTCCTCCTCTCTGCCACTCCACCCCTGAGAGACTTAGTTCTGCATTGCAAGCTATAGGCTATGTTGCTGTTAGGAAACTGATGCCTACTTATGTATAAGCTGATATTGATAATAACCCAATTAAATATATTTTAATATATTACCGCTTGCTGATGCATTTAACAGCTTGCTGGTGAATTTAAGAAGGAGCTATCTGTTTTTAATCTGGAGAAAAGCAAGGTTTCTTTCTAGTTTTCATATAATTGATGGGGTAAACTCCGAGGAAACCTGCATGTGATCTAATAACGTGAGGATTTTCAGCTTTCATAGTCAATTTAATCAAAATCTTAAGGGCAGATATTTTTCTTTAATAATTTAAGCTTGTAAGTGGGAATAAACCTCATTAAGTATTAACTAACACTTGAAGAATGTTAAACTCAAAGTGCCAAAGAAGTCGACATGCTTAATTTTGATTCTTTACTATTATGTCTTTATCTCTTTTTACTGTTGTGCATATTGTTATGTATGGACCTACACAGGCCTTACATAAATAGGCAAGCTTTATTGATTTAACTTAAAACAGTTTTAAAAGCAATTTTAGCTATGTAGATACTCCTGTTTAGATTTAATAACGTTTTCTTCTGTTTACCTTGATGCCTGGTAGATTGAAAGCAACCAGAATAAGTCCCTTGAAATGACAAATGTATTCTTTCAGATATTCAAGGTAATGCATAAGAAGACTATATTATTTCAAGAAAGTAAGGATTATCACTCAAGTATTTAACATTTGTGCTATACTTGCTGTATGGGAACTGCTGAATCACGGCCTGAACCTCTGATTGATCACCTGGGAGCACAGATGAAGGCAATTCACCTGTGCTACCGGAAGGGGTGGAGCCTGGCTCCACCTCTCCTAGACCCCATTTAGGAGTTGACTACCAGGGGGGAAGGATCTTTTTTGGGAGATCGCTCCTCTTGGAGTCTTCTCAATGAGCCCAGGACATGGGTAAGCTTTCCATTTATTCTTCTTTGGTGTGATAACCTGTTTAGCCCAACTTTCCTGTATATTTCTTAATTATAACGTCTGCATATTCATTGATTATACACTTGCTTTTTTCCGAAGAATATAGAGTATAATACAGACAAAAAGTTTTAAATTTCTTTTGTATTCATACACAAATAACTGCAATCTTATAGATACATAAACAGAAACTTAAATCCAGTTTGCAAATGATGACATTCAGGTTGACTTCATAAGCTCAGTATTTATATATAAGACACAATATGCACACAAATTAGAATGAAGAGTTTAACATGTAACTAGAACAGTGTGCTATGGATTTGCAGCTGGTAAGACTTTAGTTAAGGAGTTATTAGGCTGGCGTCATCTGTATTTCTGGATGTTTTTATCTACACTTGTGGCATCTTGTACTGATTAAAAAGCTTTTAATGTGATGTGTCATACTTTTGAGATCCCTTTATGTGATATATGTCATGAAAGTAAGGTTCTGGGAGTGTATCGTTAGTAAACTAAATCTGACTTGCTCTTAGATAGAAAGATTCTTAATTTTTTATTTAATTTCTTAATTTACTGGTACTTTAAATATGGGATTCTAATGTTTATCCGCAAATTATGAGCAAGCGTACTTTATTGTGCTTACTTGCTGTGTGTCGGTGGAAAATAACTTCATAGTTTCCTGTAACATTTTGTTCCTATTGCTAAGTATTACATCATGCCAGGCTGCAACCAAGTGAAGTTCTCTGTAACTAGTGCTTGAATAAACACTTCAAACCAGGGGATTTATTATGATGAAATATTTATTTGAATTCTACTGGAACAGTAAAATCAAGATATTTTAAATTCTATCCATCTACTACTTAAGTAGTAGGTACGGTAGCTGCTCTGTAAAGTTATGTATAGTTTGACCAGAACATTTGGATGTCAGTAAACTTAGTAACACTGTGCTGAGTTTATTTACATTTACTAATGCACATTCAATGTATATTCTATATGCTATACATAACAGTAACAGTAGTTTCTGTTTTGATATTATGGATTCATAATGCTAAATATGGAAAATCTCAATAGGGAACAGAATTGTTCTGTATACAAATACCCTTAGCTTGGTGTTCAGTTAGCTTTTTTGAAGACTACTTAGCGTAAGGAATTAATCTGCAGTTGGAAATAATAAACATTAGAGGAAGATTACATAGGCTACCTAATGGAAGAGAGAGGCCATGAGTACACTGAAAGTCCATAACTATGTAACAGTCATCAAAACAGATCAGTAACTCAAGGAGTAACCAGCAGATTGCCTATGCCTTACCTCCCTAAAGAGGGAGAAGGCAGTAAAGTCCATCAGCAGGGAGATAAAGATAGTTTCCAGGACATTCATCTTCATGGAAATACTGTTATTGGCAGACATCACGTGGTCCTAATGAGAGCAGGTGTGTTCCCTCACGGATTCAAGCCAGTTGTGGGTGGTAATGAAACAATCTGTAAATGAGATTTTAAAGAGTGCAATACTTCATCACTGGCACTGTTGTCAACATGCAGACAGCCCTTCCCTCTATTTAGAGTGGAATGCATTTAGGTGCAGATTAAGAGTGATGACAGAATTGAGCTCAAAGCACATCCTGCATGGTGTCAACAGGCCCTAATGATAACATAGTACTGCTTCCCTTAAAGGGTTTCATGTCTTATTCAATGTAAATGGTAAAAATGTGGCATTTTAGAACCAATGATATGTTTTTCTATTGATGCTGTCATAGTAGGCATCTGCTGAAAGAAGAGCTGTTTGTCAGATCCCATTTTCCTCAGTGATTCGTCAAAAAGAGGTGGTTCATGCATGCAGTATCAGAAGCAAATAACTTACAGCAATGCATTGAACAGTGTATTGTTTTATTAATCTGCCACCTACTCTTTAAGTTTTGAGGTGAGATAGTTAGAGAAGAGAGAATAGAGATGACAGGAATAAGGAAAGTCAAGTAAAAAGCCAGGCACGTCATAGACTTCTGTCTTAAGAAGTAGATATTGCCTAGTACTACAAGAGTTTAACACATTTTCTAATGGAAAATATTGTGGAGGTTCCATGCAGTATGACATTAGGTGCCTGAATTAGTAGCCTACTACCCAGAGACCATGAGTCTTAGGCTCCCTTAAGCTCCCTCTTCCTAAAGAGTGGAGGGTAGTATCATGTTGTACTTGGAAACCTTGTGATTCTCTTTGTTGTTGGTTTGGTTTTTTATATGAAGGGCAAATATGAATTTGTATACATATATTTTTTTCTCTTATTTGTGTATGTAATTTAATTCCCCAGTAAAGTTCTGTTTCTGTACCTTGAGTTCAAGACAATTTCCTACATTCTTCAGAGTAAATTTTATTCTCTGGAATTTGCTGGAAGGATAGGCAGTAATGAAACTCTAAAGTAACTAGCAGTTAAGTTAGAAAATTGTGAAGCATTCATGGTAGAATCTCACCTATGCAACAAGTGGTCCCAAAAAGTGAAAGCATAGGAGCTTCCTGCTACTGCCTTGTGTTGAAGTATGCAGTAATAATACAACAAAGTACTTAAATTTCAAAATGGTATAGGACAGAACTAGACAAGAAACCAGATGTTGTGCAATGAGCTCATTCTGGAGAGAAGAAAGGAATGTTTCAAGAGTCAAAATTCTCCTAAATCATTGGATACTTGTGATATGTTAATTGAGATCAAGAGAACGTGAACCATGAATTTTCTTTACAAGACTGCATTTGTAAGCTTAAAATATTTGGTAAATTAACTATGATACCTTTCCCTGTCAGTTGTGTGTTTGTATTTATATTGTTTTGCATTATTAATAAATTATTAATAAGCCAGGATCCACCCCTTCCCAGACCTCTATTAAAAGTTGGCAGTGAAGGCAAGAGTATCTCTCTGGTGTTCTCTGCATATCTGGGTCTTCTGAAATTATGTGGTTTCTTTCCCATTTTTCTGTGGCCACTGCTGTTGCGTTTGAGCAAATCCTTACTCACTGCAGCCTGTGTTCTTGCTGCTGTTGTTGTTGCACTTACCATTGTGTTACAGTGATAAATACCTAAACTGAGTATGCACTTACTATTTTTGAAAATGTGTTCTCCTCTGTAATTTCTTGAAAGTTCTACCCTTGAAGCATTTAGAAGATTTCCTCTGGAAGGAGTCTCACCTGGAAATTCTTGTAATCTATGCTTACAGAGTATGCACAACTAGCTACAGCCTAAAGTTATAGTTAGGAAGAGAAAGTATCCTTTGTTTTGTTGTCAGTACATACATGTTGCTCTCTAGCTAGGAAGTTCAGTTCTTGGCTCCTGTGATCATGTACCTAACAGCCTCAAATTACCTATGTATTACTCATTTCTCTCACTAGTGGGGAAAAAAAAATCTGATGTTTTGTCTGACTCTTTTGCCACTAAAGACAATGTAAAGAGGTTTAATGAGATCAGTAATGTTAGAATAGTTATAGTAAGCCTTTTCAGATGTACTGGAGCTTGGTTTCTCACAGATGTTCATTAATTCTATTCATGAAAAGATAAATCATTATCTTAAATGTAATGACATTTTCTGGCCTGCTACCTGTATTCAAAGGCTGCTCCAGAGCAGAACACTTCTGGGAGTAATGATCAGACCTTGACCAAATATAACTGAAAATTACCAGCAGCTTTTTCACAAAAACAGGTACTAATGCTACACTGAGAAGTATCTCAGTTGCCTGCCAGAAATAATGTGTAAATGAGTTTTATTTGTTGGGACCAATTTTTGTGTAGGTGAAATTCTACAATGAATATTTTTTTGTAATTTTTTCCAGCTTAACTATTAATTATTTGAGAGATTTATTGTTGTGCCTTTTTATAGGGAGCTAGAAGCAGCAGTATCAAAAACGTATGCAGATTAAAAAACAACAACAAAAAAAACCTACAAATGTTTAGGAGTATTGTTTCTGATGTACAGTTTTTTTTTATTTTCAATTAAAGAAGACATCCAATTGTTTTTTATTCTGAGAATAATATGCTTTTATTTCTGAAAATCTTGTATCCATTCTCCTGCATTGTTTCACTTATTATTTTTGCTGTGAATTTTCTTGAAATTGATTTTTAGATAGAAAACATAAGTAGAATATTCTTGGTGAATGCATATTGTTTTTCCTTTTATGCATCAATTTTTCTACATCGTGTAGGAAAAATGCTTGACATATTCTGTGTTTTAACATGGAGGATGAAAAACATAAATATAAGAGACTTCTGGTCAAACAAAATCCTCATATTGTAATGTACCTGTAAGTTTTTACAATAGTAGTTGTACTAATTCAGACTTTGTGAGAAGTGATATTTTTACTGTATTCCTAATGGAAAGAAAGAAGAGGATTTACTAAGACAGATTGGAAACACTTTTTCTGAATCTTCCTAGTTGTAACTTGGATGCAAATTTGTATCTGTTTTATATTCTTCCTTCTGAAAGAAGGGCATTTCACCTAAGCAGTCCTCCCACAGTGCATATGCATATCTACAGAAAGGTAGTAAAATATAAGGGAATGATATTGGTGTATAGCTACTCAAATATCCGGAGTATATTCTTTTTAATCTTTAGCCTTCTCATTCCCCTTTTTCTTATTATAGATCTTTACTTCTTGTTTTTAAGGCATTTACAAACTTTCTCTGTCCTAAAACCTACTCTCTGAGAATGAAGAACCAGGTTGAAGAAACTACAAATGAAGCGCACATTAAAAGTCAAATACCCATGAATATTGTGACTGGGAATTGACCATTCTCACTAGGCAGAAATATAATAAAACCAGGTCTTGGGGACAGGATTTTCATCACTTACTAATTCACCAATATAAGAAGAAAACGAACTAACAAATACAAACAGTCCAAGCCCAGAAACCGTAATAGAAGAATGACTTACATTGCAGTATAATACCTTACAGTGGGCATTTTATAATGCCATCTCTAATCAGTTATCAGTGGTCATGAATTCCTACTGAAATACTTATTCTGAACTGTGCACAATACCATGCACATTAATTTCCACTGACACTTGCCTCTTCTTCTGTCTCTCCCCACAGCCTTCTCTGCACCCGTGCTAAGGGAACCAAAGCTTATTAGTCACAACAGGAAAAGATCTTAACTACATCTTGCTTTGAATGTAAATTGAGCCATACTAGCTACTTTGAAATTAAAACTGAATCCAAAATTAGTATCCACGATTATGAAAATGTGGTTTGAGAGAGCAGGCAAGTGAAATTTTTCCTCAACAAATCAGCCATTCTTGATGCTGCTATATAGAGAATTCAGTAGTTACTCACACTGAACAGGGTTGTGACAGGTCTCTTATGCATGTGAACATATGTGAAAAGAACCCTCTTCCTACCTGCTCTCAACACAGACTGAGCCTCAGGTGAAGACACTGACAGCTTCTTCATCATTGTTCGGGGAAAGGGGTTATGCATACACTTTTTGAATGCACAAGTGACCGAAGAGGAGTGAGCTACAACTAACACTGTAACTCTAGGATTCCTCTTACTGGGTCAAAAACTGATGCCTTCCGACAGGAAAATGCAGATTAGTTATAAATTTATGCTGCTAATTCAGATTTATCCAAACATTTTTGATAGGTGAACATGACAGCAACCAGGCATTGTGCCATGTTGTCAGCCTTCCCAGAATTGGTATGAAAGCATATGGCCAGCATAGAGTTCATGTTGTATGCTGTGGTGGAGTTAGCAGAGGTCAGATTTTGTGTCCATGCTGATACTGGAGCAAATGCATACTGTAGAGAAGTTCAATTATGGAACTGTAGACTTGGTGGCAGTATTGAAAGTATCTAGACTAAAATTGGCAAAATAATCTCGGGAAGATACAGCTACAATTGATATAGTATAACTGAACACCATCTTGTTATGATATGGACTTAAAAAAAAGAATGTGTTTACTGTAATGAAAAATAAATTCTGGAATTTAGCAGGATTATATATTTGCTACTTTTGATGGCAAACTGAAAATGAAAAAGTAGCTCCAAGTTATATGCATGAATATCAATTCTGTCACTATTTCTATTTTGCTAACAGACTGTTAAGCCAGATCTTTACATCTATTCTTCTTCTAGTAATTCTTAAATTTACAAATGATTCCATATGTGGCATTTTCTCAGGCTTATTTCTTTAGGAGCAGAAGAGTCAGGTTTGCAGATCTCAATTTTTACCTGTGTTGTTAGCGTGTTTTGAAAAAGCTTTTAAACTTTCATGGAAAAATTGTGCTGAAGATTTGTGCTGTTCTTAGTGCATAACCTTGCTTTTTATCAGTACTCATAGTTTTAGAAGGAAGCTTTTGCAGGATGTAATTCTTTTCTCGAGCTTTATCAATTCTCCGAAGTACAGTACCGTAAAGTTAAAGAAGTGTTTCATTTAAACCTTAAACCTTTCTAAAAGGTTTTAATTAGCAATTTAATGATCAATGTGAATGAGAATAGGGCTGTGTTTGCTCATTAAATTAGATTAAATTAAATAACACATTTTGGTTTTGTAGGGTATGTTCTTGTTATGACAAGCATGAATATGTTTCTAAGAGGGTCGATTAGCCTTTTGGCCTCTCTACTTAATATTTTTCTCATTCTTTTATGGAAGTTCCTGCCTGTCTCCCATCAGGATTATTGGAATCTGGGACCTCGTCTATAATTGTATACCAATAGGGGTGGCATGATGTCTCTCCACTGCATTAACTTTATCGTTCCCTGTAAAACATTTAACACAGCAAAAAATCTGAGCTTGTAAATGAGAGCCACGTCTTCATCTTGATCTGAGAAATGAAATTTGTAATTCAAATGAGAGAAGTTAATGAACTTAGTGTACAGGCTGGAAAAAGTGTTGTAAGTGCCAATTTGATCTGCCCATGGATGCTTCCAAACATTCCCATTAAGGTATTGATTATGTCCGTTTAACAAAGTGAAGGGGACAGTGAATTCCCTAATGATTTATGCATTATACCAGTAGTGCCTACATCCCCAAACAAATGAAACCTATTGTGGTAATCGTTAGTTTTTCTTTATAAACTGAACTTAAGAATTTTTTATTTATATTTTATGCATTTCCAAGTTCAAGTAATAGCTGAGGGTCTTAACTCTACAAATAAACTCCCATCTACAAAAATCATTGTAGTTTTGTAGTAAAATTTTATCAAGATGCATAATGTTGTGATCACAGTGATAATTTGGAAGTTCAAAATCTACTACTTGTGTTTAGAGAAAATGCAATTTCTGTACCGGTTACTAACAGTTTTCATTCTATCTGCTGTTGCAGATGTGCTGATGTTGCACAGACTGCTCAGGCACACTTATGTGCACAAAGCTTTATTAGTGGGGGTCCATAGCTGATGGCATACATCAGCTTCAAAGTTACATTAGCTGGAAAAAAAAACAAGGAGAAATAAGGACGGAGAGGGACAAAAGATCTGCTGTTAGTAGTCAGCTGGAAAGAAAAATGAAGAGTATTCCTCGAAGTGTCCTCTTCCATGCAGTCCAAATGCTTTTGTTATAGAATATAGTATTATCAGGGTCTGGCCAAACTCCTGACTGCATGTTCTTGCTTACAGCACAGTAAGCACTTGTGAGGCCATGTGTGACCAGGTACAAGTCTTGAACATTGGTTGGTGGCCAAGCTTTGTGTGCATGAATATTATAGGTACCTGCCCACTGTATTTGTATTTGATTGACTTCTGTTATGTTGTCTGTATGGTGCTGAAGTTCCAAGCTATAAAACAGAAAGGGGAGGGTGAAGAGATCTTATCCTGGACTTATAGGTTGGAAGCTATGAGGCAGAGAGTGATTCAGGCATTAACGAATTGTTTGCTAGAAGAAACTACTACAGCAATAGTTTGTACTCATCAGCATAAGGCTGCAAGCAGAAGAGCACTTGGGGCAGTGGGAGAGGCATTGCCACAGTGTCACTGGGGTGTGTGCTGATGAAGAGCCTCAAAGCTGCAAGGGAGGATCAGGATACAAAATTTGAAATTGAAAGCCTCTGACATTAAAAATGTTAAGTCAATGAGCAAGGTAGCCATGCCTCCTGTGATCTGTGTAGGAGATTTGGTGCTGTAAAGGCCCCATTTGATTTCTAAATCTACAGAAGATATGTTTGAGTGATAACAACAGCAGCTGCTGACTTAGCACCTCATGTCAAGTAACAGAGTGAAGTACTAGTGTGCAACTGCAATTACAGACTTGCAGCATTTCTGATGGTTTTTCTTTCAAGTTGTTAAGTGAGCCTGATGGCCTGTGTTTTGCTTTTCCTGCAGAGACAAATTCTATTTTCATGTAAATAACTAGTTTGCTTAACTTGAAAGATTGTGTGTACCACCTTGCAGTGATTTTATTGCATTACCAACCTAACTGTCTAATGTAACCTATGTTTGTAAGTTACTAACTGATGTATAAACAAGTGGGGACCTCACATCTAACTAACTGTTCTGATTGCCAGACAATATTTTGAGTATATAACTACACAGAAGATCATTTTAAATAAGGTCTGTTTTTATACTACATGTGTAAATTTCCTCTAAAACATGTGTATATATGTAACTGCAACCCTGCAACTGATAAACCAATGCTTTTCAATTATTATTATTTTTGTAGATCTTAGTTTACTGCTAAAGGAAGTAAAATTGAATTAATAAAACAAATCTGCTAGACTTCCTGGAAATTTAAGTATGCCAAATTGACAAGAATAAGATATTTTACATGAAAGTAGAGGACTTTACTTACCCCCAAAAGCTCCATTGTATGTTTAAGTTTGAAAGACTTGAAAGGTAGCCTTTGCTAAATGCAGACCTTGAGCAGTGGCATGCTTGAACATAGAACAAGTCAGTGTACTATTGATTGGAGTATGGTGGGATAAATGTGTGGCTTCTGCCCTTAATGGAAGCTGATTGTTCAGGGATGTGCCGGCAAGGCTGGTCGATTCTTTAGCTGTTGTTTACTGGGGAGGACGATATCAATTTTCCAGAGGGATGATTGGTGGGATGTCAAGGCTGTCACCCTTTTCTTCTCATCACTGACAGACAGCTGAGTGACAATTACAGTGATGGGACATTGTCTGCATTGGCATATACACCAGAGGATAACTGGCAAACAAAAAAAGGCAGCAGTGCTTTAAAAAAGATATAATCAGCAGTTGTCAGGACTAGTTACATATATGATGTCTGAATAACAAGACCAGAGTGTCCCGTCTTAGTGACATAAACTGTACTGGGTATTCCTCAACCCACATAGAAATTAACCCTGGGGAAGTTATTAACTGTTGCTAGAAGTCAGTAGTAATTTAATTGGAAATTAAGCGTCAAGAAACTGTATTTTCAGGCAACTTTCTGAAAATGGAAGACAGTTTTTCTGTATAACTTCAAAATGGTGTGGATTACTATGAAATTTGTAAACTAAAAAGCCTATTGAAGTGCAAACCCAATTCCTTCTAGGGATCCTCTGCTGGAAATTTTCCTAAATACTATCCCAACAGATAGTCATATAACAAACTTTGAGGGTAATTTTTGTTTGCATTAACATATTTAACCTGCCAGTCCAGATTACACAGACTAAAATAAACTTTAGATCCTTAAAGCATTATTTTATGCTTCACAGATAAATATATTAGGTCTATGTAAATATTTCTTATGAATTAATATCTTATAATACATTTAGGTCATTATGCAAAAGACTTTGTCCTGCTCCTATGAAATCACATGTAAAGCTTCTTTTATATGCATGTTGAGGACTACGGAACATAGTTCTGCATTATATTAACTGCTGTTGCTTTCTGTGGCCTCTCAAAGTTGAGCTCAGAATAAGACATCAGGAAAAAAAAGAGAGCAGAGGAACGTCTTATATTTAGACCAAAGTGTTATACTTACAGTGCAAAACACATCTGACTTATCTCTAATCAACTGCATTCTCCTCTTTACTGATTTTTTTTTCTTGCCATTCCTCCCAAAAGTTCTCTGTTGAGGGAACATTTCAAAGGGTATTTCAGATATACTTTCCTGAAACCTCAGTTACTGTTTTGACAGTACACTTACATTTATCTCAGTTTTATTTCAAATAATCGTCTTACTGAGACCTTTCTCTGGTCTGTTTCTCGAGGTCTCCTGCAGCAAGCATGGGAGAGCAGAGCACTCAGTTCCTTGTGTGCTGCTTACTCTGAAACAAAGAGAGATAACAGAGGCAACTGTTTTAGGAATGATCATGCTCTTTTACCACAGGTTTGTGTCTCAGATCTTGATTATAATGGAGTCATATCCAACCAGCTCACAGTGTGGCCCATCTCTTGCCCTATGCCATCATGGCAACAGCTCTGTCCTGTGCATGGCCCTGCCTGGCCCCAGGCACACACCTGCCACTGATCACTGACCAAACATCAGTGAGCTGTTGATGCTGTGAACTGAAACCATTGTATGGGAAGGGTGTACTGCAGTGCTGAATCAAGCGATGGCAAATATTTTCATGCATTTTGATGAGTTAGCAGAACACAGTCCTGTGAATGGTGAAAAATATGCTGCCATACTTTCCATTGTGATAAAGGAGTTTGAGAACAGACTTCAAGATTGCTGGGAAAGTCATCAATTTTTTTTATTTATTTGCAACTCCATTTTCAGTTGACATAAATACAAGACCTTCAAATTTTCTAAATGGAATGTATAGAGTTGCAATCAGATATTCAATTCAGAACTCTGATGTCTCTCTACCGGACTTCCATAATCCTTTTCTTACCAGAGAGAAATATCCTTCTCTTCACAAATATGCTGTAGTAGAAATGCTAAGTCACAACCTGAACCAGTGATTGAGCACCTGGTGGGAAGGCACGGCCAACCCATGGGAGCTCATGTGCAAGCAATGCAGATGAGTTACCTGAAGGGGTGGAACCAGGATCCACCTCTTCCCAGACCCCATTTAAGGTTGACAGTGGAGGTGAGGGTATCTCATCTGGAGATCCCTGTATACCTGAGATCTTCCTGAGGCAAGCATATTCTTTATTTCTGTGCCTAATGCTGTTGCATTTGAGCAGATCCTTACTTGCTGCAGCATAGGACCTTGCTGCTGTGTTGTCAATGTTGCACTTTCCATTGCATTATGTGTGCCTTTTTCATGTCATTTCTCTTTGGCAATATGTACATTTGTAAAGAACTATTTTCAAGGATGTAGCACATGGAAAAAAAAATCACCAAATCTCTGAGATCACTAAGAATTACAGCTACTGCCATCAAACCAGACTGATGCATTAGTTTCACAGAAACAAGATCAAATATCCTACTATTTTTATGTTTTGTTGCTCTTTTTTGTTTCAATTAAAAAATAATAAAAGATTATGCATGCTGCACTTGTAAAAATCTGCACCAGGAGGAGTGAGCTGGTGTTGCTGTTGTCCTTGCCAAAATGCACTACTCACTTCCTCACGGTGCTCTCATTTACTGTTTGGTCTTCATAAATGTTCAGAGAATGTCAGGTACTGTTTTTTTTCCCTGTGGAGGAATTCAGTGACATACCTTTGCTTCCTCTGCATTTCCATGTCAGATTCTGCCATTCTGTCAAACTGCCCCTCTGCTGCCACCTTTTGCACAGCAACAAAATGCAATGGAGTAGAGTGAGAAGGTTCAACCTCTACTGCCATACTACCAACATCTGTCTCTCATGTCATAGACCAGCATAATAAAATAGGAGGCATTACTTTCAGAGCAGCCCTCATATCTTCTGGATCTCAATGGAATGACACCGAAAATAAGTCTACTTCTGCTGCTTGTGATGAGACCCTTGAGCAGCTGGGACTGTTACAGTAAGATCTTCAAGTTTCCTCCTGCTATATTGACAACATTTTCTGACAAATAACTGATTCTGAATAACTTATTTCATGCCCATTACAGGAGAATGCAGTTTGCATCATCCTGATACAATGAGTCTTTATCATGTTTTTATTACTTGTTACCTCAATTTTTCTTGATTACTCGTTATGATTAAGCATTATCTAACAATGCTACTGTGTGTACAAGTTAATTTGTGTTTCATTTTTTTCAAATCTCTAATATCCCTTCTGCTCGCCTCCAAGATGAGGTTATATTGGTGTATTCAGAGGAATCTTCACAAATAGGATTTATGGTTAGAAATCTATGTGATTCCAGGTACAAGAAAAAATTTGTAACAAATTGCACGTTAGGATAAATTGCCTAACGCAGTAGAGAGATATTAGTATGACGGATGAAGGTGGCTTTCTCTCAACTGAGTGACGTTAGAGAATTACATCAGACGCTTGTCTTCTTCCGTTCTTTCCAATTTTGTGTTTACCTGCTTACCCTGAGTACTTTCTATTTTTTTCCCACTTTCAATGCTGTAGCATTTTTCAGGTTGATGACTGATGTGAAAGATGGATACAATGATACGAGCTTTTTCATACCTTTCATTTCGTAAGCAGTGGTTCTCCAGCCTGCAAAAAAAAGTGACAGTGCTTGTGATTAACATTGAAGTTTATTTTTTTATGGATCTCACGAAAACCCAGATACATGTGATTATGAATTTCCCTTTCTAAGCCACAGCTAATTGATTTTGTACTGAGCTCATTAAAAATAGATACTTCACCTTTCAGAGGACTGTCTGGGAAACCTAAGGCAGGGCATGGCTCCTCAGGGACAGCATCGACTGACCGTTCCATCAGGCGGGGCAAGAGTGGCCATGGTGCTTGTCAGAGCTGAAGTATATTTACTTCATCTCCCTGCAGATAAACATTTGCAAGGCAAATAATAAATTAGCCATTAATCAGAAGAGTGCCTGTGTTTGATGAACCCTGAATAGAGTGGAGATGTCAGGTAAAGAGACAGAGTAAACTGACGTTGTAGATTGAGCCATATGGAAATGACTGCTAGCAGTTTTGAAAGCTTTTGTGCTGTGTTTTCAAAAGACTCTCAAGGTTAAAGTAAAAAAAAGACTGAAGATATGAGGCCAGCAGAGGTTACTGGTTTTCAAAATGATAGTATTATGTAGTCTTTGTCCTCAGTTAAATCTACATCATTCTTCCAATGCACACCTCTGTGTGATACTGAAAAGAATACAGTTTTACAGAAATGTACAGACTGCCCTATTATTACCAAATTATTCAAGGCATACATTTGTTTAGACTTAATGATCTCAGTACATTTTTGGGTGAAAGTTCAGATTTCTGATTGACAGTATTTCTCAAATATTAATTTGTATTACATTAAGTAGACTTTTTAAGTAGCATTTGCAGTTTAAATAAAACCACTTTTCCCTGAACATACAGGGAAAACAGCAAGCACATTCTACTCTGTTATTATCCAAGCAGTTTTATTAAAGATTGAGAGAGTCTTAATGGCTATTCCTGTAAACAGAGCTGAAAATAATGACAGAATTTGGTAATTCCTATTTTTGGGTGCTTCGCTTGAGCATTGTTCTAGAATTTTTAAATAGTCCTAGTCCATCCTTTAGATGGCCAAACAACTAAAACTTGCACAGCCAGTGTTTTTTTTAATGACTAGCCCAAATGATTTTTAATTTATGTAGCGTAAGTAGAGCTTATGTAAATAAAATATGTAGCAGTGCTATAAGATTTCCAAAATCGAAATAAGACTTGTAATGTTTTTCATCTTAACTGACGAGAAAAATGATAGTCCTTACAAATAGTGCCTGAATTATTAGTACTGCAGTATGAACTCTGAGCTGGATTTCCTCTTTGCCTTCATATATCTCAGAACACAGTCAGTGTTAAAAACAATGAATGTATATATTTTTTAATTATGAATAGAACTGCAAGTTTTTAAAACAAACAGAATATTTAAGACCTTTCATTTTCATCTCTACTCATTCAACACAGTACAGCTCTTAAAAATGTAGCAGTTGGATCTCAAATGAAGATCTTTGATTTTTAAGTTCTCTTATTCTTCATTTCGATAAGCTAAGCTGGACTTACCTCTTTAAATCATTGATTTTGAATTAATACCTGTTCATCAGCACAACCTCAAGTAAGCATTTTAATAGAAAGGGTAAGCTATTATGTGTGGCTAATTGCTTTTTTCAAAAAGTAACAGATTAAAAAGTAAAAAAAAAAAAAAAAGAGAAATACTGTCCTTAATAGTGTAAACAACTCAAGATCCCTGTCTCTAGAAGGCTGATACTGTAACTTGTCATCTGTATTAGGAAACATTTGACTACTGCTGGAAATTCTGGTGCGGGTGAATGCTTCAGCACAAGAAAGGTTTTCTTCCAATAATTCTCTTTAAGATTGAAAATGGAAACTTGATGAGAAAGAAATCTGTCAGCAAAGAATTTGGCCAACCTGCATATCATATCTAGCTATCAGAAAAGTGAGAGAAGAATGCTATAAAAGTGTTTTTCCATCAGATAGGGTAACTACTGAAACACATCTTTTTAATTTTATTTTTGAAGGTAGCTGTTGTCTAATAACTTACGTGCCATGAGCTCACTTGTCATTTTTGTAGGTCACCAGAGAACTTTCTTTTCTTTTATTCTGCATGCGTATTGGAAAGAATGTCCGCACAGAGAGAGACTGAAAGGAAATTGTTTTCAAATGTAGATGTTTTCTCTTGTCATCAGAGCAAATCTCAGTAGCCATTTATAATAACATACTGTTCATTTTTTTTAGTCAGCTGTATGGTTCCAAAATTAATAGCGACCCTTCAGATTTCAGTTTTCTATGGATTATTTATGCTCTTAACTGAGCTTTAGAATGTGATACTAGCCCTCAGTATGTTTTCAAGAAGTGCAGAATGCTAGTCAGTGTAAGAAATGTATACATTAATAACTGAATCATGGAACTGGAGTGAAACGGCTCCTCCAGTATTATTCATTGCTCTGTTTTGATATAAAGAATATTTTTTTACACTGTTTGCTCTAATATATTTGTAATTTGGGCATAAATAGCTGATGCCCCAGAATGTGCACAAAAAGCTCCTCATTAGATAAAGGTCAGAAAACTGACCTTGAAAAAACAATTCTGTGCTCAAGGGGCCACAAGTCTCATGACTGGAGTATTTCCAGCTCCCAGCATTTTGTCTTTCGGAAGGATTTGAGTTTGCCATATACAGACAGGGAGATTGAACACTCTCTCATGTATCACTGCATGATATTGATACTGAAACAAGTGTTTCTCAAAGCATTCTGGAGGCTGGATGTCCCTGGTGGTCAGAGTGCTCAGGACCTAAAGCCTTGGCTTTGCATTACCCCTTAGCTGGCCTTAGGCTGCAGCAGCATGCGCTTCCTTTCCTGCAGCTAGTTGCTTTGGTCTGTGTCTGTAAAAGGTGAACAGGAGTCTGGACAGCATGAATCAAACACCTAGAGGGCAGATTTTGAGGCATAGCCTTTTTAATGTACAAGATCTTCACTGCCTCTATTCTCTTTAAGAATCTATTTGAAAACAGCAGGTTAATAACATATTTCACTTACAATTTTAAATAGCTTTGATTCCCGCTTTCTACCTCTGAAAGAGTACAGATTTGACAGCAATGGAGGGATGTTATATTGCAGCAACTCTTGTTCTGAGTAACGCCTCTAGTTTGTAGGGAAATGCGAGTCTGAAAAATAACAAAACAATTTTGATACATTTTGAATTTTTAGCTGATTATTTAAATGTAGATGGCAGTTCAGTTGTTTTGAATGGATGTTGCCTTTCTTTCAAACTCTTAACTGTTTGGTCCTTACAAACTTTAAGCTTTCGTGGAAGACTATTAACTATCTATTATGCAATAAGTTAAGAAAGGAGCTTTCTAAGTAGTATATCTTGTAATTATTTTACTTGGTCTTTTTGTGAACAACAATAAATTGCTGCTTAAAAGAAAAATGTATCAATGCAATTCTCCTCTTTTTGTCCAGTTTATTTTCAGTGCTTTGTATTTCCATATTACCGACCCTCGGGAGACTGATGAAAGAAGAATGTGTGTCCTGTAGTTTAAAGTGTATTTGTATCGGGGGATGAAATCCCTCCTATGGCTTTTTTTTTTTTTTAATAAAAAATTAATTCATTCTACTTAATGGTTTAGACACTAACAAATTAAATCTTCAGGGTTTTAATGGCACCAATCTTGTACTTAGCTTTTTATAAAACCTTGCATTCATATATGAAAACACAAGCTAATATTATAACATCATGACAACATATTGTATGAACATTATGCAGCAAAATAGATTCAGCCTTAGTTTGTGTGTCTGCTGTGCAAGTCTGTTGGAATAAGTGCTTTGCTGTACTTCTCCAGGATACAGAAGTCTTTCATGCTCTCAAGATGCATTGTGCTAATATTAGTGTCTTAGCTCACCAGTTCATTTGTATCAAATAACCAATCTCAACTTCAGTTTCTTTCTGTATTTCACGCTTTTAGACAATTCTCAAATTTAGACATTTCCTCTTGTCTAATGATTCTATAACAGTTCAGTGGGGATTATAATTCTTCCCTGCCTAATGAGGAAAGAGGCTATTTTAGTCATCACAGTGCTCTGAAGTAAGGTGAAAAAGATGAAAGCATCTCTTTATTTTCATCTTCTGTCAACAAAGTTACTGGTAAATAAGAGAGAATTACAATAACAAAGAATATCTTTTTAATAAGTCTTGTTTATCTAAGTACCAGGGGAAGTAGGTAGATGCTAATCTTATGTGATATCTTTCCCATTAAAGTAGGAAACAGTAGTATAAATTTAGACAGGTAAGTTATACAGTTACTTCACTTTCTGTATTACAAAATGTTTAATACTACAGTGTTGAGTTGGTAGTTTCTTCCCTATAGCAATCTCAGTATGTAGCTGACTGAGCACATCATGAAATCTGTTCAGTTTAGCTGTAGATATATTACAGGCCTGAAAGTTCTGTCTCTGTAGCAGCTCTTGCCACCTGTGATTTACTTTTACTCTTCCCTTAGCTCTAATCTCTTGTTTAGAAATAAAGGTCCTGGTGAGTTGAAGGTCTGCTAAGTTTGTTGTTTTTCTTTTTTCTCTTCATATTGCAAGTACAGTGGTAGAGAATGCACCTTAGGATCATCATACATCTAGAAAAAAAAAAAATGACAGCACAAATAGAAGTTGAGGCTTCTGTGCTCTGTTCATTTAGTAAATGAAGTTTTTTCCATTCTTTTGCCTCTTTTAGTTTGGTCAGCAATAGAAGAGGTACCACCACATCTGTGCACAGTTTTGAAATAATTCAGTTAATTAACTTTACTTCCCACTTCACTGTTCATATTAGGAAATCTCCAGAGCTGACACTGCTTTCTGAGTTCATTGAATTGCTAGCACATACTATTCCAGGTAGTAAATTCTACGTTGCTTTTTCATCCTCTAATTTTTAGCAATATTTAAAAAGCCAAATAAAGAGAGTATTTTTTTTGATTACTGGTTACATGATCTAATTACATAAATTGCTGACAAGAACTGTAGAACTGCTACTGTCAGAAAGATTAGGACAGTGGAAAAGTTCTACAGGAGTAGAATGGCAAAAGGGACAAACAAAAAAAAGAATGCTCACCTGTCTCCAAGGATCTAGGCTTGTGGGGAAAATTCCACAGGGGAGCAACCTCCAACCTGAGATCATTCCCTTCTAGCAGTCAGCCCTTAAGTGGGGTCTAGGAGAGGTGCAGCCAGTCTCCATCCCTTCTGGTCACACAACTGAATTGCCTTCACCTGTGCTCCCAGGACTGAGCTGGTCCTTTCTACAAGTGATCAATCAGTAATTCAGGCAGTGACTCAACAGTTCCTGTACTTGAACAAACTCAGAAGCGTTTGAAATATTCTGTGATGGTCCACCACAATTTCATTTTCCCAGCAGTGAGTTTCTGTAATTCTTAGTAAGATCAGCAGAAAATGCATATATTGGTCAGACAAGATCTGTCACGCTTTTTTCATGTTTATCCCTGTTATGTCTGCCTTTCACTGTTGTGCTCTAATATGAGCACTTTCTTTCTCACCTGTCACCAGAACTGCAGCAAAATGGTTCATAAAGGTTGTTTGATGCTGAATTACCTTTTCTTTTTTGAAGCTATTTGTTTCTCTTTGCAGTTGAAACTGCTCAGCTACTCATAGCTGTTTTGAAATTTGTGGCCCTTTAATCACTGTTAACTTTAGCTTTCCCACAGTACAATTTTTTATCTTTATTGCTAGTTTTTAGTCTTTCCTCTTTACATTAAGCACTCTTTAGTCATCCAAAGACTTTGATTCATGTTGAGGGCAGAATAAAAACAAGCAGAACAATGATCTTCACCTTTTACAGGTGAGGGTCTGTTGTGGTTTAATCTGGCAGGTGGGTGAGAACCTCTCAGTCTTTTTCTCTCTCCCCCTCTCCTTCCTAGTGGATTAAGGGAGAGAATCCTGGGGGGGGAGGGAAGGGGAAGGAAGGCAGAACCTGTGAGTTCAGATAAAAACTATTTACTAAGATAGAGAAAAAGTAAAGGATAGCAGTTACAACTATATATGTGTGTATATATATTCTATATGTATACATATATATGATTGTATGTAACAAGTGATGTACAAGCAGTTGCTCACAACCCCTCAACTAATGCCCAGCTAGCGCTAGCCCCCTGAGTGGTAGAAGAGAGAGAGATGAACTCCCATCCCCTTCAAAACTTCTTCCACGTGATGTCATCTGTTACGGAATATCGCTTTGGCCAGTTTGTCTTTTGTCCTAGTTCTGTTCCTTCCCAGCTCCTTGGGCCTTTCACTGCAATTTGGCTCTGTACAACATTGCTTAGCAGCAACTATAAACATCAGTTTTTTTCTCCCAGAACCGAAATATAGCATCATACCAGACATTTTAAAGAAAACAATTCCATTTCAGCTGAAACTAAGATTGAGTTCTACTTGGCTATGCTCAGGGACAAGCTTTTACCTACCCCTCAACCTTAAAGGATTGAAATGGCTGCTCAGTGGTGTGGCAAAAAGTGAATTCCTGTCTGCCATGTGAAATCTGTAAACACTGAACTCTCTTGGCTTAGGCAGAGTTGAGTTACTCTTGTTGGTTTGTAAACATGTTTGTTTCTCTTACTGGTTGTGTTTCAAAAGGAATTTGTGACTCCTGTTTATTTGCTGAAAGACTGAAGAGCCTGTATTGATTAGGGAGTTCTCTGCAATATGTTCTGAGTGGAGGAAAATGGATCCCAATGGTAGTTAAACAAAAAGCCAAAAAAAAAAAAAAAAAAAAAAGGAAGCCAACACAAACAATAGTGATGTGGTAAGTGGAGGAAGCAGTGTACTTATAGAGACTTTTATATAACCACTGTTCACTGTTTTTTATTTTCACTTAGTCTGAGAGCAGACTTTCCCCTTTACCAGGGCTGTATTTTCTACCTTAGTCAATGAAACATTCAGCACTGGGATATGTTTTTCTACCTTTTAATCTCAACTTTAAGTCAGATTTAGGCAATACAACTTGACATGTGCCTCCTTGTCTGGAATTCAGCTAAAGATATGACATTTTATTCAAGGCAGTTCTGCCTGCTAATGTTACCTATACCGTCGAGCAGTTAAAAGGGAGAGCAAAATATATGCCTCACTGGATTGCCACAGCTTTTATAAACTGGATCAATGTCTCCTTTGCTTACAATTTGTATGAGTTATTCAGATGTAAAATGTTTCCAGTGATTTTGAAAACTTTATTTTTTCGATGTTACTGAAATTGTGGTTTTGAATTACTGTTTGTTTTGCACAAAAATGGAGATTGCCAAGGGAGAAGTAGAAGGGAATTTTTAGAACAGTCTCTGGTAGCTGCAGCACAGTAGTGTGTGTGGGTCACACTGAGCTGAAAGTTGCAGCTGAGGTTCACGTGCTAAGGAGATAAAGTTGATCTAACTGGAGCCCATTTGTAATTAGATAAGGAATACTGACAGGAACAGTGAGTTAGTGGCTCCACTCCAAAGAGAGCTATTGACTTAACATTGGTTTTTGCATGAGATGGCGATGCAGTCGATAAAAGCATCAGGCCTTGTTTGGAGTAACACTACCGATTACTCTCTAATTTGCTGCCTGGAAGTGAGCCACAGACATTTCAGCCTTGTGTTTAGTGTTGATGAGATCTAGAACAAACATTTAATCTTACATTTACTAGCAAACCACTTGTAACAATGATGCAGCTAACAAAAAGCTAACTCTCTGATGGCTTTCCAGCAGTAAAACTTTTTTTTTTAGCTATAACCCATTTCAAAACTACAACTTATATGCATTTTTTTGTTTTCTAATCTATAGCTCAAGGCAATCTGTGGTAATCTTGATGGGTGGCTTTTTTTTTTTTTTAAGGTACAACTGATGTTTATCTCTTGACTAAAACACAGTATTCATTTTCCAAATTACATCAAAGTGCTTTAGATGGAAGGGGAGACCTGCTCACTTGTACAGTCCCATTGCTGACAGTCGTGTGACTGCAGGTATCTGTCCATGGCAAGTAATTTGCAGGATCTCTTCTCCAGCATCTCCCTTTATTCTTTGTCAGATTTCTCACCAGAAGCTTCTTACAGATTTATTTATGCAGTGATTAAAAAAATATATATATTGTCTTGAATGTTACAGTACATGTACATGGTGATGTGTTTTGCTTCATATGAGGAGCACAGGCTAGTAACTTTTAGATGAAGCATAGCTCTAGGTTTTGTAAATTAGCAAAATGTCAAATAAAATATTTCAGTAGAGGAGGGAAAATTGTCACAATGTTGAAGGTTTTTTAAGTCTTTCAGGAAAGCATTTGTATGATTTCGCAGTGGTTCTGATTCCAGGAAATTGGATAGTTCAAGTATCTAAAAGATAAATCTCATTTTATTATTCTATTCTCTAGCAATTATGAGTAACTAGCTAGAAGGGATTTGGTATAAAAATAAAGTAATGTTGGCTTAGGAAATTGTGGCTTTTATATTTTTTAACTTCTTGGCTTTTCATTCATTCACACCGTGTGTGTGTGTGTGCATGGTGTTGCTATCCAGTGTTGATTTGGCTCCCCTGCAGTGAAATATTAGAACTACTAAGTGACTACTTAGTAAAGCATGATATGTCACATAAAACAAAGTTCCCCTAAGCTTATTTTAATATTTCAGAAGTAGTCAAATAGCATTTATACAGAAACCTTACCAATTCCATTGCAGTTGTCTGCTGTCCTCCTCCTTCAGCATTAGGCAAGTGAGGAGGTGTTTGTCCCATATTGCTGTTTTCTTTTCCTTTTACATGGAAACTATTCAAGAGCCCCAAACTCTTATTAACTGTACAGGTTCACTAGGACTGTGGGATTTGGTCATGTGGCTTTGTGAGTTTGAGTCCAGCACTGCTGATAATGATTTTCAGATGTTTCATTTCAGAAATGGTGTAAATGAGTGGAAAGATTTGGAGCCATTCAGCTGAAATTCAGGAAAATAGCATGTGTCAGAAGATTTGGTGCAATAAGAAGTTTTGAAAGACAAATTACACTATTCAAAAACATTTGCATTTTGTTAGCAGTTCAGGCATTCTCTATATGCTTTCTGCATGTCAAAAGAGCTAATGTAAATGATAACAAAAATAGCTCCTAGTTTCTTGCCACTTGCATTACCTGTATTCAAACCAGATCATAACATTTATTGCAAGTCTTGGGTATACCTGAATACAGAAATCATATTTCTTATAATTCAGATTTTAACGACACATGGTCCTTGGGGTCCCTTCAAACCCAAGCCATTCTATGATTCAGGGGAAGAGCCATTTGGAGATGAAATTAAGTTGTAATAGCGACACAGAAAAGTAGCTGAGAATTTGCTCTATCAAATAGTGCCATTGTGCTCTTTGTATCTTTTGTAGTTTCTATAAAAATAAATAGGAGGCATAACTTTCAGAACGATTTACATGTATACTTAAGGGAATGTGCACTAAATATAACCTGGCAGTTCATCTGACAGTCCAGTTATTTAAATATATTTGTATGCCAGACAACAAATTCATAATGAGACAGTCTTATCATTAGAATATATGCTTTTATTTTTCCCCTTCTCCTCTCTACACACAAACACTTCGTGAAATACTCTGAACTAGTCATGAAAATTCACTTACCAGTGACATACAGCTGCCTTCAAGGTGAGAGGGAACTCTGTATTAGCACCTGGACTACAATAAATAAGTTTGTCTAATAAATTGAAACCAAGAGTGTAGGTAGGCATAATATAATTAGATAAATTGGAATTTGGACTGGATCCTCGGAATAAATGTCACATGGTGAGAGGATGAGAGGACTGAATGATGGGAGGACTTCATCAAAGAAAAATAAATGGTGCTCCAGTAAATGCAGTGCTGTTGCACTCCAGCCCTAAAGTACAGGCTGAATATTATGTTATCTCTGATCCAGTCTCTATTCAAGTTCATGGGCAAAAAATATCCACTATTTTAGCAGGCTTTGAATCTGTCCCTTGGAGCGAATTGTCATCTTTTGAATTATCAGAACACTTCCTGGTGCACCTGTGTTTTCCCTGGAGGACTCTCAACCATGCAGGGGATGAGTGATCTGAAAAGATCAAAGCCTCAGCAGAGGCGTGAACAGAAGAAGCAACTGCAGTGCAATCACAGTGTAGTTTAATTTCCTCTGAGAAGACTCTTCAGTCTTCCATAGGTGATGGCCATAAGGAAAACTGTGGCCAAGGAAAGAAGCTGAGATGCATGCAGCCATGCAGAGGTTGGGAGAGAGGATGCATAGCTGTGCACGTGCTCCTCAGGTAGCAAAGTGAGAAGCTTGCAGACTGGATTGGGTTGACAGTGTTAGCACAAAGCACAGCCCTCTGACTTTCCTGTCTTTCTTCTCAAGATCAGTACTTTTGAAGCACTGAGAATTTTTTATTTTTTTTTCTTTGTAGTGCCTTGTGTAAATAAAGATAAGTAGAATTAGCTTCTACAAGTAACTGTGGAGTAGGAACTGTTGCTGAAATTCCTGATTCTCATCAAAGAAGTTTTCAAATCTAATTATCGTACTCAGTATCAATATTTACCAAATACTGTCAATTTTCTCTTAATCCTCTATAACCATGGCTTTACTCTTGATATAAAGATAACTGTGCTGCTCTTGCAGGGTTACTTTCTGCAACCTTGTGATAGTGTACTATATCAAATCTTTCTAAACAGCTGTGTGCCCTGAATGCCTATAGGTAATTAGGATACTGTTTGTTAATACTGGTATAAACAATAATTACTCTAGAGGCGTTCATATTACTGGTCAACACACCTGCATCTTAAGAGACAGTGGCATTAATTATTAAGTGTGTGGTTTTTTTCCTTGTGCAGCTTAGATAAGCCTCCTTTGCAAAATCTAAGATTAGCAAGCAATTTAGCTTTCAGTTCCTTATAGACTGGAAACAGAAAGGATTTAAATTTTTATAACCTTAAGGGGGGGGAGGGAAGGGAGGGGAGAAGGGAGTGAGGCAACCATCCTTGTCTGAGTTAGTTTTGAAGAAACCACATTCACTGGAAATATCAGTTTTTATCTTGTCCTATGTCCATCCTATGGTAGTTTTAGCGATCAGTTTGCATAATTTGTACCACCTGGCATATTAGATCGATTCTGTAGATATTCATTTGAAATATCTTGTCCATGATGCTGAACTGTTGCATTTTGTACGTCAGTTGATACTGGTCAACAGTTGTACCTGTTGATATGGGAGGAAAAATGACCTGTATCATCATCATTTTCTGTATGATTTTATTGTGTGAAGTTTAATGTGAAAGAGGATAAAAATGCTATCAAGGATGCCTATAATGTTGATTACGATACTAAATCGTAACACTGGAAATGTACAGCTCTACAGTTTTTGTCCCTGCTGTAATAAGGAGGTGCATATAATGATTTGTTTTGCTTACAATGCATGAGGGTGGCGTTGCATATTATTCTAATGAGTACAAAATTAGGAGCACATTAACTGTTTAAAATCAGTTTGAGAATAGGATCTACAAATGAAAAATGATACTATTCTGCGTAATATGCTTTTTATGCTGAGTGTCCACTAGATAATTGATCCAGAAAAAGTGTCTGGAAGACCCTAAACAGCCAACAGTTCTGTTAGGATGTGAGCCTACAGATGAAGTGACAATATTTATAACTGTAATAGTGTTTTTTCTTAATCAGCTCTCAGGTAGATAGTTCAAATCTCAAACGATCTGCAGTGACAATTGTAGCCACTGCAAAAAAGGATCAATACTGAAACTCTTGTAAGTATATTCATTTTTGGTTCACCGGGAAGACCTGTCTTGGTTTTATCAGTATTCCATATCATGACATCATGCAACAAGCTGTTGGGTGCAGAGGCACAGTGCACTGCAGAGTACTTCCTTTTTTTCTACCAGTCTCACATGAGTTCTGACTCTTCAGGAGGAAGGCACACAGAGATGTACTACATTTCCCAGGATCTTCCACATGATCTCCAATTCCATGGTGAGGGTGAAGGAGTTCTCTGGTTTCTGGCAACACAGTGAGCAGCAGCATGGTCATAGCCTTCCTCTCTCTCCCATTTGAGTTATTAATTATAACTCTCTTATTATTATCTTACATTCTTTTATCATTTGTAGTAAATTTATTCTTTCTTCTTATCTTAATTGATTTCCTTTCATTCTCCCCAAAAGGGGGCAAAGGGGCCCCCTTGACCTGTCATGCTTGAAACCGCAACAAGACCAAAACCCAACTGAAGATTGTTAAAACTGTACCCAATTATTCAGAGCTTTTATTGCTGCCTTTCCTTCTGTTTGCTACTGCCATGCTCTTCTGGCAAGTGAGTGGCGTGGAAGAAGGCTACTCATCCTAGGTTCTGTGCCCTGCTGTGGGTGGCAGCTTTCTAGGTGAGGGGCTGTTGCTTCTTCCAAAAACATGCTGAGGTGAGAGAGGTACAAGGGGCTGATAGGCAGAGGAAGGACAGCAGCTTGGGTTGAGAGCTGGCATATGGCCCATTTTTGGGAGTCTTGGGGAGCAGGAGTCTGCCTGCAAGCAGATTGATCTGCTGCACAATGCAGCATTTGTATTGACTGAGGCAACCTCAGATCTCTGGATACAAGGGCGAACCTACAGAAAATGACCCTGCTTTTAGAGACCACGTTCCACAGATGGAACATGGAATAAACCTCTTTTTATGTCTAACCTGCCTATTTAGTCATAAAGGTTTTATTATTATTTTATATATTAAGGCTGAGCAGAGGCTGTTTCCTTGTCTTGCCGCAAGGTTCTGGGGCTGCTTCTTTGTATTATTTCTTACTGGATGTGCAAAGTATTTCAGAACACCAATAACCATCAAAAGATAATTCTTTTGCTCAGTGTGAATTTTTCAGAATTTCAATTATCTATTCGTTGATTATTTATTCGTGGTAAGACAGCAAAATTTAATAGCTCAGATATGTTTTCCAGATAAATGCATCATGTTTTCAAAGACCAGTAATGCCTGGCATTTGAATATAAGAATGCAGATCTGGAGCTACAACTGTATTTCTGTGATTTGTCCATTTCATCAAATGTTCCTCACAATCTTTACAAATCTTTTTTAATAACAAAATCAAACCATGTAACAGAAAATTTGCATGAAAAAAGCTCTTTCACTTACATTGTAGAAGCTCTTTATACTCCTCAGAAAGTGAGTAAATGCAAAGTTTAGTGGTTTAACAAGGATACACTTTCGTGATACAAAGTCAAAATGGAATGAAGTATCCTAGTAACTGGACAAGTATGTCATTTTACATCTCTGAAAGCTACTTTATATTTCATTTGCAGCAGGTGAAGTTGCAGTTAAGGAACGTGACTACCCAGCCATGCAATGCTTCACTTAAAGAGCTGTGATTTGTAGCTTATTCAACCAGAAATTTCTTAAGACAAGGATAATCATTCTGAAAGCAAAGCACACAAAACCTGACCTACTAGCCTCCTTTTTTCTTCTTTCTTTTAAGCTTTTATCTCACAATTTCATCTCATGGGGGAAAAAGGAGTTCTATCTATTTTTCAGATAGTGTCATAATTTATACTCAGAGTACAGCAGGTACACGCAGCTATATTTACTTTAGCCACAAGTCCACCTGCAATGGACACAGATCAGAAAAGAGAAAAGACTGTTCTTGCCAGGTGTGCTTTGGCCATTGTGTTGCTCAAAACTTATTGAAAAGAATGATGGGAATGGCAGGCAAATAAGAAAATTTCCATTTTCTCCAGAAATTGTCAGGTATATTTCCAGCAGTTTTCTAGATGTTGTGCATCAGGGGTAAGCTGAGATGGAATAAGAGAGAATTGTCACAAAGGAAACAATTTTGTTATGCCACTTTTTCTAACGTTGTCATCCTTCTGGAAGCTATCTGAGAGCTGTATGGTGGTTGGGCCCTTGGGTGGGCAGTGTTTATTGTCACAAAAGCATTGTTTCATTCTTCAGTTGTATTGATCTCCAAGAAAAGATACCTTTTCTTGTGAATGAGGACAGCTCTTTGCTAGTTCCAGGGTAAAGTTAATTATAAAAATGTTTCAATCCTTTGGAGAAGAGCAGGGAAAAAATAAAGTGGAACTATGAATAAAGGTCTCATTTTAAATTGGAAGCTAAGACTGCATTCTTTATAGAGCAGTGTAACTAAAATGCTTATGACTTACTTCACTGATAGGTATGTATGAGATGAGGAATGGTTTTGTTGATTTTCTCTGTGTGTTCTTGGAACAAGAATTCGTTAAGTATGTTTACCAGTGTTAGTGAATCTTCAGCATTCCTTTCTAGGAATTCTTTTTTATTGTGTGTATGTCAAATTTACAATATTCATAATGATGTCAGTGTAGTAATTCGAAACTTATGATGAAAAAGAAACAACAACAATAAAACAACAAACTACAAACAAAAGCACAAGTGTGGGACTTGTCTGGATTCACAGTCCTGCTCTAAACCAGGTTAGATGTTGTTTCAGTATGAGGGAAAACAGTATCATTCTTGAAAAAGCAAATGCTTTCTGTTATTGCTTCTTTGCTCACTCAGCTTCTTCTGTCTATTCCTGTGCCCACAGCTGTACTTGAGGTTCTTGACAGAACTGACTTGAACATTCAGATTTTGCTCCTTCTGGCTACAGTGCATAATTTAGTTGTCTGAGTCCAGTAACGTTGCAGACAGAGGCTATGCTAGTGTGTGGAGAAGTCCATTTATGAAGAAAACCAGCACAACTGTGATCTTATTTGCCAAGGACTCTTGTGTTCTTTTACCAAAAATTGTGATGCTTTTCATTTTAGATTCAGGACTTCACTTAGCACTTTTTCTGGTGTAGTCATACACCAGGACACATTTGGAGCATTACTGGACGAAATAAAGAAATAAATAAAAAAAATTTTACCATTTCACTGAGGAATGAGAATCCTGAGAAAAGCACTCTTCTCCTAGGAAAGATTAAATGAACTTACAGGAGAATAAACTTGATCACTTTAAACTGTAATAGCAAAAATGAGCAAAAGAGCTTCTGATTAGAAATGTACTTTGCTGTTTTTTGCTTTCCAGCTTAAAACGACCCATCTTTAGTTCATATTTTGCTAATAAGATAAAAAAAAAAAAAAAAAAAAATCACTTTTTTCTACTTTAAAATGTACCATGAGTAAAGATCATACCTTTATTAATTTCAGTAGTAGCAGAATTTTAACTGACAGTACCTGGACAAAGAGCTCCAGAAATGGAGTCATTGCAATGCAATTTTACTCTGTTGATTTCCAGATAAGAATTAGAGTTAAAATAGAATTTAATATCTTCAGAAGATCTTTTTCTAAATATATGTATACATATATATACATACGTTATTTGCTTCTTTCCTTGCAGAAGTATTTAGTAATTGTGAAGAATTTACAAGTAATGTAAAGTATTGCAAAATTTCTCAGCACATAGTTAGCCCTGATTTGTAAACTACTATGTTTCAGTCTTGGGTCTCAACTTTGGCGGAAATTGCTAATCGTATAGTTGCTTCATCATGTAGCTAAATGTCCACTAGGGATTAAGTCAAGATCACAAATCTCTTAACTCATGACCTCAGACAGACATGAATGTTGGCCTCCGGAGACAAGAGGCTAATACACAGCCCCACTGCTGCCATCTACCCATTACAATTTTGTCCTCAGTAAAATCAAGGATTATCAGCATGCTGAGTTGTTTTCTTATTGTTTGTTTGTAAGTCTACATATATGTGAACACCTAGTAACTACACAGAAAGGAAAAATAAGAAAACATGGATCTAAAAATGTGGAAACGGAGTAAGGAAAATTTACAGAGCTCAGTTATGAAAACATAAGACTTTTGAGTGTTTCTGACAATTCTATTCACTCATACAAACTTCAGGAGTTCCAGGCAGTGACCAGTTCCTTTTATAGTTAACAAACAAACGGATTGCCTTTGAGATTTTAAAACTCATTCTTGACAAGAAGCAGTATATAAAATCCTTAAATTTCTTGACATATGGTACCAGTAAGTGAGACTACTAAAATATGCTAAGCAGATACAGTTAAAGTTGTACACATGTCCCTTTACGAAAGGTGATGACTTGGTGATTCAAAGCACAGTTGCGGAAATGACTCCTATCTTGGCTAAAATGGTGATATTAGCGACCTCAGCAATGAGACAAAAAAACATTTTGGAATTCTCACAGATGATGTAAGTTCAGTAAAGTTAGCAAAGTGCATTGTGTTAATGTTTATTGTAGAACAAATATTGTTGTATGAAATGAGACTATATTCAATGAGAAGAGAGAAGAATGTAGATGTGTTTTGTTTTTTCAGCAAATTTGTTATGATAGCCCTTCTATAAGATTGCCACTTATAAAAACAGTTCAGCTAATACATACTTCGTTTTCAGGTGAGCAGTGAGCTAAAAAATAAGGATGATCTCCCTGGACCGTTAGATTGGAGATTATGTAACAGTTTCTAAGGAAAGAGTTACCTCTTCAGGATATCATCCTAAAATCTACCAGGATGCAGAGGCACCGCACATGACCGCTCCTGTATTTGCATGTCAATGTTCGCTGCCCTGGTTGGGGAGGCCTGTAGGGAGCAATGGATGAAATGAGCCTGATCCCATCCCGGAACTGAGAATCCTGTTACAGCACAGGGAGGTGTTGCTCCTTGGTTGGCTTGAAGTAAGGCTGTAATTTAAACCAAAACAATGGGCATGCCTTTCTCATTTTTGCATTTAAAATGGCTGTCATGAGAAAGACTGCTGTGAATAGTAGAGGAGGCTTAAGGCAGCTATTAAAGACTTTTGTGTTGTTAAGTTGAATGAACTCTTTTGTAATTTAATAATGTTACTAATCTTGCAAGTCACTTAAAAAAAAAATAAAAAGTGTGATTAACAATTTGAATTTTAATTTATGATTTAGGAATTTACTGTATCTCTCATACTAGCAGAGAAAATAACTTCATTAAATATGAAGAGATCTTTTGGAAATGTTCAAAACATAATGACTGTGTTTTTAGGGTCTTTAGGACACTTGCCAAACCAAAATACTTAATCAAATCTAATTGCCATGGAAAACAACATTACAGACATTTCATATTTATTGTGCAGGCTTTTGTATCATTTTTAAATACACCTTTTTATTAAAAAGTCTTTTGAGATAATAATTTATTTTTCTGTGAAGAAGTGAAAACTGTCTGACTGGATGGCAAATTCCTTACAAAGGAAATCTTGCTTTGTTTTCCCAAGGCTGAATGTTCATTTAAGTTATGAATTTTCAAGATATCCCATATGACTACAGTTGCATTTTCTTAATGGAGGACAGAACCATTATTTCCTTGTAAAAAGGAGTTGAGCTTTGAGCAAGCTTGTTAGTTTTACTAACAAGTTTTTTTTTTTTTTTTTTGACAAAACATTTTCTTAAAATTGTGAAAATAAATCAATGCTGAATGGATAGAGAAGTACCAGGCCTTGACAGGAAAGCATTTAACCACATGATTAAGTCAGTTTTTACATACCAGAACGTCTCCTATCCACCCCCTGCTTAATTTCAGGTCTATGATTTAATCTTTTAAAGTTCAGCATATGGTTATTCTTCCTAATTGGGTCTCTAACTGAAGCTTCTGATGTATATATTTTGGCACTGTTTCATTTCCCTGCAATACTATGCATCTGAAAATGTGCACTTTTTGCCAGCACCTCCATGGTTTGTGCCATGTTCATAAATCTCACCACCCTTTGTACGCTGTCTACTTTGTATGACAATTGGAAGGATAACTTTTGCAGTGGCACTCACTGGAGTTTCAGTCCACATCTATATTTTAATGTGAGTTATGCTGTAATGTACCACAGACAGCCCTTTGTTACTTCAGAAGTTTAGAAAAAGATGTTTATAAGGTATGATGCAAATTCTGTTATTTTAATGAGATACTACTCCTCTGCTATGTACAACTAACATGAATATTTATGAACCAGACACAAAACCTACTTGCCCACCTTTCATTACGTTGATGAAATTGTAATGAGATTTCACTTGCCTGTCAAAAAGTTGTTTCCCTTGGATGAATTAGCATTGAGAAATTTTGCAGTACAGTTCCACACACAGTTTCTAGCCTGGATTTTCTATCTGAAACCCTGTGTTTGGTAGCCAAGACTAATCTTAGGAACGTTCTGTAGTTGAAAAGATTCACTGTTGTTGCCATACCTCTGTCTGAAAGATAGGTGACAAGAGGAAAATGTATTTCCGACTGCACAGTATGAATGCTGTGAGTGCACAGAGCTCTGGTCTCATCTCTCACCCAAGGTTCATTAAGGCAGAAGCACAGTGCTAGCACTGGCACCCGCTCCTTCAGCAGCATGGGTGTTGTCCTGATGTGTCAGGGCAGCCCACGGCTTGGCAGACCAGTGTGTGATAAATGTCCAAAGCCCTCCAGGCTGACTACACATTTTTCATCATTAATCCGGCCTATTGTGAGCTGGTCACTCACATTGATTCCAACTAGAGGGCATCATCTGCCGTTAAGAAGGTGATGACTCGCTAAAAATGAAGGCCTGAAACTAATCAAATATAGTTAGAGCCTTTGCTGGCAGCTTGCTTGGATAGCTGTGGGGCACTAATAGGAAAGCGGCAGACGTGGGCAGATCCCTTTAGGCACTGCGTGGTTTTGTATAGGAATGCACTGGTTTCCTTTGAAAGCATGTTATGTTATTAGGACTATTATTGAGTCAAGTGCTGTTACAAGAAATTCTTCTCTTTGTCCATTTTCTTTCTGGGTGTATTGCAATTAAAAAGAAAAAAAGCCAGAAAGAAGGGTGAATTTAGATCTGTAATGCAGCAGCCGCCTTGTCAAGAAAAGATCATGCTAAATGATCATGTTACAAAGAGGAAAGAATTCCCTCTGCAAAGATCTTTGTCTGCCTGTCTAAATCATCTGTCTTTCTCTGTCTTTCTACTTAGCTACTTATTTATCTATTTATCTAAAGGCTTCATTCCTTTTGTTTAAAAGTAGCAAAAATGCCTGGCTTGATGCCTTATTTTGTGTTTGTCTTTGAATTGTTTTAATCTGTTTGTACAGAATAAGTCTGGATGAGAAGACTAGAGATCTGTGTAAATTGTAGCCTCAAGTATAGATATAGAGTTAGCGTATTTTTAAAGAATTATTGCCTCTGTTGCAAAGGGGGGAGGGTTTCCCTCTTCCTTTTTCCACTTCACCTCACCAAGCATGTTCCCCTTTGGAAAGTTCACAGCATCACTAGAGGTTCTTCCTTAAGGAATTACAATTGCTGGTAGAAGTCCCTTGTCAAGAAGTGACCTATTGTTGGCAGGAGGTTTTCGAGGAGTGTGCGCTGCTGGAGGGACCCTCCCTTCCTGAGATTTTTTTCTAGGGTTCTCCTACTGAGAGTTTGTTTTGAAGAATGTCAGCATTTTTAATTGGTAGCTCATAGAGCTTTCTCATTGTTAAATGCTTTGCCTGCAGTAAAAGCTTCATAAATATGGCAGACAGCATTCTACTTTGTTTTTATTACAAGATGTGCAAATGATGCCCAGTGGCAAGTTTTCAGAATGTGAAGCTGTTGCTCTTTTTTGAGCATTGATTTAGTCTTATAAGCAAGTTCAGCTTCCAGGTCAGGTTTTCTTAGAAAGCTGTTTGTGCTACAGGAATGATTGCTTTATGTTGGGAAGAATTGCTGAGAGTGCCAGACTTGGCCATTCATTTTGGCATAATGCATTGATGAAGTGATCTACTTAAAAAAAAAAAAAAAAAAAAAAAAAAAAAAAAACCTAACACAAAACAAAAAACAAGGCAGGATTCCACAAAACCTGGGACAGCTGCTCATTGGAACTGTAGAGTGGAAGGAAATTCTCTGCTGCTGTCTTGGTTCCCCTCAGGAACCTCACTGAAAGGAAGGTAATTCAGGATCACCAAAACCTCTTTGTGGCTGGCATCAGTGCATGCTGTGTAGGAGCAGTAAGGGAATTTGCTTCACAAATGTACTTCTGCTGTGAGCTATGACATGAATGTAGGTGTAGCCTAAGGGTTAGATTTGTGAAAGGATAAGAAACTTAAGTAGCCAACACATGCTGAATTTGTCTACGCTGCAAACTTTTTTCTTCTAATCCAGGAGTTTCAGTAAAGTCTTCCCAATGACTGCATATTTTACTCAGAAAAAAAAGCAAAATAATTCACTTACCTATGAATCGATTCACATTTTATAAAAATAAGAATACATTCTTCTATACTTTTTTGGATTGTTTAGTTTTTTGTCACGATCATTTGAGGAGCCCTGTATTTAAAAAAAAAAAGAAAAAAAAAAAGGTAAGAATGTTCCATTATTCGACATTATTTTCAATAATCCATTTGTTTTCAGAATCCTAGACAGCTTGTATAGATAAATTTGTTTGCTGGTGTAAGAGAGATCCTGATAAACTTATAAAGATGTTCCCTGATTTTCCAAGATTTTGTATTTTGTTTCATTTTCTTCTGTCAAGTCCAGAGACATTGTAGTCCAGAATAAAGAATATTCATGTTCTACACAATTGTTGTTTTTTAAAGCCATGGTCTTATTTAGCTTTTTGTTTATATTGTTCTAGCATTGTAGATTGTTTAGTATTTTTAACATAGTTTATGGCATCTCGCTAATTTAATTCAGGAAATGTTACATGTGTTTCTTGTCTATTCAGCATCTTTAATAAAGTGAGCTATTTTAATTTCACCTACTTACAAGTAAATGAATGAAATATTACTTTGCTCATACATACGGAAGCCAAGGAAAGATTTTACAAATAATATCAAAGAGGAGCGGAGTCAGCCAGCTGTGAAATTACTGATCATCTGGATTTTCCCTCTAGTTTTGACTGCATATAGTGGACTGGAATGAATGCATTTCTGCACTATACAGCACTTCCACCTCGTAGCAGTTTATACCAATTTGCTTCTCTTGATTACATGTCCATCTTACTAGAGCAGAAGTGGTGTACCAGATTGTAGCATATTTTCTGGTGAACCTTCAGGAGAGGTTATATGAGGCAGAAGAGGGGAAAAGCCTTGATAATGTGTATTTGCCCTTAATGTCCTTAAGAAAAACTACTCTGAGAAAAGATTTTCCTTTTAATAATGGAAATAATCATTTTTCATAGTGTTTTAATATTAAAAGATACAATAAGTTCATTGATGCATAATAATCCCCTCACGCTTAGAGCAGTGTATAATGAAGTAATATTTTGTTGAGTTTTCAGGAGTGTTTTAAGCCTTAACTTCAGTTGCTGGTTGAGAAGGAATGAGCTTAGTTGTCTAACAAAGTCTGCAGTACTGCTAGTTCATCAGATAAGATGAGCAGAGCTAAGCCGGTCTTTTCAGGAGTCAAGTTACAAATGAGGGAGACTCAAGACCTGTCCATTGTCATGCTTGTCTTCAGCTGCCCTGCATTATGCATGCAAAGGACGATTGACTGTGTGTATGATAAAAGGCAAGTTTATCAAAATATCTGTCACCCTGTGACAACAAATACTTCAAGGATAATTTTAGGGTGAGAGTAGAATGTTTTTAATAAAATGGCTGGTCTCAATTCATTGTGGCTTTAAAAGAAAACAAACACCAGTACTACCAACAACAGAAAAACAACCAATAAGAGCCAGCTGATGTTTTTAAGTTTGGGAGCTGCATGCATTCTTACAGAGACTGTACTGTATCTGTAGCGCTAAAGCTGCTTTAAAAGCCTCTATTGCTGATGGCTAAAAGAGTGTACTGTGGGGTTTGTCTGGTGGCTTGGTTGCTTTTTGCTGTCTTATTTCAGCAGTTCAGAGTACAACTTGATCATGTTCCCAAACAGATCCGTTGGAAAAAATAGTGGGGCGTCAGGAATCTGCAGCCCTGGTGACAGGATGATGTAGCTGGGATAAGGTATAAAAGAAACTTTGTAAACTGGCATTGCAGATGGAGAAAATTTAAGGTCAAATTGCACTCTGATATACTTAAAGTTATGTATGTATTCAAATATTTTGCTTTTCTGAACTCTGTATTGGGTCACTTTGTATGTGTTGCTGCTTGAAACAGTAAAGAACTGATACCGATGACTTCAGCATCCCAGCTCTTTACTTTTTTAGTGCTGTTTACTTTGGAACACTTTTATGTTAAATTTATAACTGTAGTTAGGTTTACTGTTACTTAATTTGATGCATTGCCAATTCTTTTAACAAGGCTTAATTTTCTGTGCCTTCTTTCCAGTTCTGCAACACATAGTATCTTCTCCTTCTGCCTTCTGCAATCCTCTGCACTTATTTTGCGTGGACTTAATTTGACTAAAATGTCTTAGAGAACCATGACACAGGCAGTATCACCAGAAAGAATAAGCAATTTGGACAACACTGCAAGGGTTTAAAAGTATTGAGGACACATCAGCTACAGTGTTCAGCTGAAATAACCTTTCCAGAAAAGAAAATGTAACCTCTAGGTAGCCTAATTAGTCAGATCAGTGGGCATGAAGTTGGGGCGTGCCAGGACCTCACGCCAGTGACCATTTTATTGTATGGTCTTAAACGAGCTTCATAATCTTGTTGTTAGAAGAAATATTTTTTCTGTCTGTGGAGGATAGGCCAAGAGATGATTTTTAAAGTGTATTAGAAGTAGTGACTCTAGAAGAAATGGCAGATTTCCTTCTGGCTGTACACATACATCATTTTATACAATATGTGGATCAGTTAGGTTTTCTCAGAAATTTGATTCTCAGGAATCAAGCCAATTTAGCACTGAAAAAAAAAAAAATAATAAACAGAAAAAAAAAATAGCTTTTCTCCCATGTATCATCAGTGTGATGATTGAGTTTTGAGAATTCCCGCCTGCATGTAATAACTAAATGCTGTACAAATTTATTATATAATCTATTCTGGTGTTTGTAGTAGAGCAACAAAAGGTGGTAAAACAATTCAGCAGTTCCTAGTGCAGTGAGTGAAAGAATATAATAATTTTCTATTGTGTCAGCAAGCACTGTATCATAACAGATGTTTTAATTATGCTTTTAGATGTTCTGTGTGTAGATATTGCTTGTGTTAAAACTTGTCTTTCAAGCTGTGTCTTTATATGATCTTAACATTCAGTATCTGGATGTATGCCCAAGGTCATGCATGTTGTAAAGTTTATGTGCATCTTGATGTGGCTGTGAAGAATGAAAGGTCACTTACATACTTGCAGCTTTCTGGTGTGCATCTATTGCCTGCTGGAGCCAGAATGTTGGTGCCATTGGAGAAATTTTGTTAAGACTTCTGAAGAGAAGGAAAACTTGGTTAGCGTGTGTAGTGACAGTCTATTTTCCAAGTGCGGAATGGAGGAATCCTAGCATCTTTGTCACACGATTCCCTGACGTTAAGGGTGATAAAAGTTTCTACCAGATTTTTAGAAGACTTTCCAATCTGTTCAGTATTTGTCTTGGTCAGGATCAAGCCAGGACTGTTTTATATCAGAAGATTGCGTAGAGCCCTGTTCAGTCTGACCTTGGATGTCTCCAGGGACAGGGCATCCACCACCATACTAAGCAACCTGGGCCAGCGCTTCACCACCCTTCTTGTAAAAAACTTGCTCCTTATATCCAATCTACATCTCCCCTCTGTTAGTTTGAAACCATTTCCCCTTGTCCTATCACAACAGACCCTGCTAAAGAGTGTCGACAGCTGACTGGTTCCAGCATAGCATATTGCTGAAAAGAAGTCAGTTTGTACACATCACCTCAAAGACCATCACCTGCATGTTTTGCATATAGACAATAATAAAATAAACATTTGCTTCCATATTCTGTGCTACCAGACCTGGCTTCTTCTTCTTCATCATCTTTTTATTTTTTATTTTTTTTTTTTATATAGTAAGTATCTTCCTTTTGGGGCTACTAAATTAAGTCTTCTGGCTGACTTCATGCATTATTAAAAAGAATTATCTTGAAGCAAATCTATGCAGAAAAAAAAAAAAAATCAGAATTGTCTTCTAGGGAAACCTCAAGTTTTGCATGTCTTAATTGAAGGATCTCTATGTTATTTGCAAAAAGTCAATGATTTAGTGCTTCAGAAAAATGGTACACTTTGTGGAAAAAAATGGAGAACATCATCTGGGGTATTGTGATGTAAGAGCAAACAAAATCACTGGTAAATGAAAAAAATTAAAAATAATTCAGAGTGTGAACCAAAACTTTAACAGATGAAATTCTGTAATTCTTGTAAATGGTTGAAAGAAGCCCATCCTCGGTCTTTACTACGCTGTACTCTCACTTGAATAATATTTTGATATTTCAATAGATCTTAAGTGGCTTTGGGCAGTTCTTCTACTTGGGTTTGAGTTTAATAGTAGTTAGAGGAAGGGTTTCCTAACATAGCATGAGAAGAGAAATTTAATTAATGACAGAAGCCTACGTAATCTTTTGTGGCCAATATAAATAAGGAAATAAATATGAATGCAATGTGCTTTTCTAAATATTGTTAGGCTCAGAGGCATGCAAATGTCCACTAATTAAAATGATTAAATTATCTCCACTTGTAAGAATAAAGCATTCAGTAATACAATGATTTTTAATGCTTGCCAACATTATTGTGTACTTATGTCCAGATACTTGGTTCCAAATAAAGTTCACATATTCTTCATATGACTGCTCTTTACATTTTCAGACAAATGAGTCTATTTTCTATTGATCAGAACACGTTACCATTCAATTAGTAATAATTTGAACTTGATCATTGTGCAATAAGTGCTCTTAATTGGATACATGTCCAAGTTACAAGATATACCACACAGCGAACATCTAGTGTGTTAACAGATGACAGGCCAAGCAATAAGTTCATTTGAAGAGCGACCTCTCCTTTCTTGCTGTGAGGAGGCACTTAGGAATACAAGCCTGCACCATGTGCGGGGCTGAAAAATGGCACATCTATGCTGTTCAACCTCCTTGTTCCTCAATGCAGGCAGCCTGATATACTCAGACATGCTGAAACTGCTGTGTGACTGCAGTGTTAAGCATTTTTTTTTACTACAGTTTTATTTAAAATGATTTTGTTATTTCCCATTTATCTGAGTAATGAAAAATTCTGACCAATTTTTAGCAAACTGACTTGAATTGCGAGGCGAGTGGTCATGGACGTGGGCCATATGCCTGGTGACTTCTGTATGTAGCATGTTGTTTACCCCCTTTTCATTGCCCCTGACCTGCTAAACAGTCCGTTCAAGAAAGCCTATTAGTCTTGACCTAATTAATATTAATGGACCGAAGCTGCTTATAATTTGGGTTTAAACAGGCAATCAATCTTAAATTTGCTTCTGAATGGCACAGACCTCACTGGTTTGTGCCTTGCCCCCTGTCAGTATCTTCAGACACCTAGTACTATGAGTGCATTTAAAAATACCTGATTTGGCAGTACATAATTTTAGCACTGCATGGAAATTTGTAATGGCACTGAAAATAAATACTAGCTAAAATTGTAAATGAAGGTGGTCGAAAGGCAAGTACTTTTTTTCCAAATCTGACACTTGTAAAGTCAGAAAACAGGTAAGATGTATTACTCTGACATGTCATACTGTGGCAGTCCTCTTTATTTCTTTGGACATTCACTTGAGATTTGAGGCAGATAAATAATCTATTTATAGATTAGATATTTAAGATATTTATATAAGATATTTAGTTTTGAATGATAATGGGAGAACGGAGAAAGCAATATCAAGTCATGAAAAGAACCAAACTATACCGTTTTGTCCTTCTTGTCAATGTCATGCTACTAATTCATAACTGATAATTGTGTAAACAAAATGTGGTGTGAACTCTGTCAGGGTCTATTGATTTTTTTTTATATCTCACATGAGGAACGGAAGTTAGATTTTCTTTTTAGCTCTTAAATACTAGCTGAAGTTGACTCTCCATCATCTGAAGTTCCCACCATAACACTCCTTGTAATCCAAGCAGTTTGATCTAATGCAATCTAATAGAAAGAAATAATGCATTTTTGGTGGCCATAAAATCCTAAATTTTGGTTAACATAAAATAATCTTATTTTTTCTTTAATCTGTTATTAGATCCAAAAATGGAATTTATTGCATTGGTTGTGCTTAGGGCACTAAATAATAGAATACCTCTGCAAGTTTTTTTTAAAATATGAACTGTTTTTTTCAAGTCTTGATAATTCTGATGAGGAACAGAAATTTTCATTTTTGTTCCCTTCAGACATCATGCCAAAAGCTTCAGTAGTAGAAAATGCATTTGATTTAGTAAACAGTAATAAAATGATAGCTTACAGATATTTCTAACATAATTGTTCTTTAAATGGGATAGCGTTTTAACTAACTATAGAAAATATACTAATCCTATGGTGTTTCTGTTTTTCTTTAAATACGTTATGTATTAAAAGCATCTCACTGCATCATCATGTTCTTTTAAATACGATTTAGTTCTTGTATAATGCATTGTATCATCAGATATTCTGCATGGTGTTCCAGAGTGTGTGCTATTTCTTTACTGTAACCGCTTATTGTAAGAAATGCATTAGGATAATTTTCCTGAATACAATGCATGATTAAAGGACAATGTTAAAGCAATTTTTCAAATGATTTTACCCCTTTCCTCATTGTTTATAATAGCTTTTTTGGAAGAGGATACTCCAGGCATATTCATTTTAAATCAAATAATGTCTCAGAACATTTTCTAACTTGCCTTGGCTAATTTTGGTG
Organism: Chrysolophus pictus; assembly: GCA_037305975.1. Lineage (NCBI taxonomy): Eukaryota > Metazoa > Chordata > Aves > Galliformes > Phasianidae > Chrysolophus > Chrysolophus pictus. Next base: position 98,708,018 of record CM074576.1, read on the forward strand.
AGTTAATGAAGGGAGATTACTATCTGTTTCACTATTAAGACATTAATGAATTTTAGGTCCTGGGCACCCAACGTAGCCATTTATCTTTCCTAAGAGACAAATTATTGCATAACTTTAAATAATGCTCAAGAGTTTTATTACATTTATAATGAGAATACTTTTTGAAACAGCAGCATTTTTATTTTATATAGCCAAGGGGCATAATCCAGTTGAAGTATAAATAACTCTACAACTTGAGTGATGAGGAAGTTCTTAACATATTTCAATTAATGAATGTCTAGAATCACATTTAGGACAAAAGCCCACCTATGCTTGTGTCCTGGCGGAAAGGGATCAAGGACAAGAACTTTTAATTTATGCTTTGAAGAGTTTCATCTCCATTCTGTATTCTTTTATCTCTTTTTATATGTACTGTGGAAAAACGTTTTGCCAGCCCTTTAGGAAATGCTAAGCTCTTATACACCAAATTAAGGGTGTGTTTTTCATAGATTCTTTCACTTCGGAGCTTTCACTGTCTCTGTCCTTTAAGTATCGCTCCTTCCATGGGCACTATACTGCCAGGAGTACTCTTAAGAAGTCACACTCTGAAGGGATGTTCATGCATCTTGAAGATGTCACAGCTGAGTAAATGTAAAGAGATTGGAGCCAGAAGTGAGCTTTGTGTTTTATACGTGTGTGTAGTCTCTTGTATGAAGGATCTTGATCCTTGATGAATGCCTCTAAGCTGTTTCCACAGTACTAGTAAGCTGTTCTTGCAGATTCTGTAGAAACATTCATTGAATTTCTCTGTGAACTGGGGAAAGCTATCAGAGACTGCCTGGATCTATTTTTCTCTTCTAACGCCTTCTGTGACAAGAGGAAGGGTGGGAGGTTACAAAAAATACTGAGTTAAGTTTTGTGAGATTCATGTGATTGGGATTATATAATTGGTGTCAGTTTTTTGTCTGTTGAGATACTTGGGTTTACTCTTTTCTCTTTCTGCATACCAATTGTGTCTATTTTTTTGTTTGTTTTGTTTTATGTGTGATTTGGATAATATTTATTATAGAAAAAGATTTTCTGAATTGTTCATCTAGTCCTGTAATGTAGTTCTGTTTATTACATCAACATTATTCACTTATTATTCAACATTAACTCCATTGGTCTGGAGGCATTCAAGGCCAGGCTGGATGTGGCTCTGGGCAGCCTGGTCTAGTGGTTGGTGACCCTCCACATAGCAAGAGGGTTGAAACTAGGTGATCATTGTGGTCCTTTTCAACCCAGACCATTCTATGATTATTTTTCTGTTTTCTCTGTTCTCTTTTTTTTTTTTTTTTATCTAGCTGGATCTAGCCAAACACAAGCACACAGTGCTCAAAACTTAATCAGTTAAAGAACTGACACTGATCTCACTGATAAGTCAGTTGATTCCCAATTTTTTGTTTCTTTTTTCTATATATGAAGGTCCATTGCATTGCAGACATCTGATGTTTTGGGGACTTAAAGCTGCAGATCCTGGGCAATTCTGCTCTGTTTAAATATGCATGAACTGTTGTTTAGGTAATCCATTCTGTCAAAATGGCATCCAGTGTAATACATCGCTGACCTTCTCTTTTGCTTACTGGAGAGGACTGGAAAAGTCTACTCACATTTACAGCTGTGTAGCAGTTTTAATATTTTCAAATCTCCTGAAGTGTCAAGAGTATGAAGGATGTAGCATGGTAACATTTGTATAGGTACCTTCTTTTATTCATACATTTTACTTATTTGGCCCCAGACAGTTTATTACTTTAATCTCTTACAATGCAATCTTGATCTTGAGGATAAGACAAAATATTTATATAACTTGATGTGCTGTAGGCCTTATGGTGCGGCTTGTGCAAAATATATCATGAAGGAAGTATGGGACTCTCAGTCTTTGTAAATGTAGTTTGCATTTTGGTGTTGAAGGAAGCAGGTTTAGCATCACTGTGCCTTCAGTGGTCTCTGGAGATTCTTTTGACAGACACTGATTGAGCAGCACTTCACTCATCTTCTTTCTCCTCCAAGCCAAGAGTTTCTATGGGCAGCTGGCAAATGGCTAGCATGGTGAGCTGCATAGTGCCCTGAGATGATCCTCAGTCAGCCAGCAAAAGGAGTTTAATGATTGAATTGCTTCTGGACTCTCATGAAGCGGAAGCCTCTTGGGAAGGCATTTCACACCATTTCTATTACATGCAAAAAAGGCTTTGGGTTTACAGTCAAGCTGTGGCAGTTTACCTGCCATGTTAACATACCCCTTTCAATGGAAATTACAGCCTGTGTCAAATAAAATGAATAATGTCTTTTGATTTTTTTTTTTTTTTCTTATGGACAAGCTAAAGTTGAAAGTGGTTTCTAAAGGGTCTTTTGAAATCACTTATTTGCCATTTGTGTGACAATTTTGAGATATAAGAACTGACCTTGCCTAGTCTCAGTATGTTTATGGATTTCTCCGCTATAATTATGGAAGATGCCTTGCAGAATCTGTAACATTACAATTGTGTATAAGCTCTGTAATTTGTTTTTCTAAATAAGATTGACTACACTCATTCTGTTGGTTTTGTTTGTTTTTAACTCTACAATAGGAAGCAGTGCTGTAATGACAGTTATGATTTAAAAGCTACAGGCTTGTCTTCCTGCTGATAGATGTATTTTTTTAATAGGCACTTAATCCTTTTGAAATGAAAGGTGCTGGATTGTGACAGCACTTGAAGATGAATTCCTGCATTTTTCTGCAGTAGTTGCATAGCAGAAGACAGTGGCAGGGCACACTTCTCTTACAAATGTCTGAACCCTGACCTCGAGAGATCACCTTTAGAGATGAGTCTCTGTGCCCATTCAATCCTTGACCTCCCTGCCAAGAGTTTATCAAGGTTGCCAATTTATGATGTGGACTCTGGGCTAAGAGTACCAGCTCATTTCGAGTTGACTACCAAACCAGCTGTGAATGATGGCAACTCGATAATGACCTGGAGGAGGTTTCAAGCCAGTGGTCACTGGGGAAAGGCTTCCATCCTATTACAGATCTTTCAAGTCATCTAGCTTGCAGAGCAGATGCTCTTCACTGTCAGAAGGTTTTGACTGTCTTTGATATATATTTTTAAATATATTCTGTTTTTATTTTCACAGGATCTTCATTGCAATATCTTTTTAGATAACGGGGAAAATAAAAATAGATCTTGCTTTTATGCCAGGAGTTTGGAAATTCGTGTGTACTGAAATCACAGAAAGAGAACTGTATTAGCTATGGCAGATGCTTTGGTCTGTTTTTTTTCTTGCTGAATCTAGTGTGTGAACAGAGAAGGAAGGTTTATTTCTGTGTATGTCTTCATCTTGCACTTTCCCCTGTCCTTTGGATGTGGCAACAAGGCAGTGGCCCTGTTTAGTAGCAGGTTATGCACTCGTTGATGCCTAAGCAGATGCTTCCCAACTCTTGCAAGGGAAAGATAGCAGCTAAAAAAATTCCTTAAGCTAGGAGAAAAGAAACAAACATGTAGATGTGTATAAATATATCTATATGTGGTGTAAATTGCATATATGTGCACCTTATTTAGATATCCTATGTACTGTTCAAGTAATTTGCTATATGCACTATAGATTGGTGGTCTCTATTCTGTATCTTTGCTAGGCTTTATCTCTGCCGTTACCAGGCAGCAAAAGAACTAACTTTGATCTCAGTGGCATTGATTCAGTCTCTTGTCCCTGTTAAATATTTTCGGTAAGTCTCGTAGGCATGCAGAAAAAACTTTGGAATGATTATTCAGCCTATCTTTCTTGCTTTATTATTATTAGCCTCTTTTTAGGAGGAGTAAGAGCCAGCTAATGCATTTTGGGTGAATTTTCTCCCTTATCTTTCCTTTAATAATTGATTCAAACCCAGCCATTTTTTCTTGTATAAATCATAATGGTGTCAGAGCCCTTTTCCTCTTTCCCATTCTGAAGCATTTGAATAACACTGCTCATTTAGAACCTGCCTTAACCTCAGCAATATGCTTATGCTGTTTGAATTCTTGTTCTCCTTTTCCTCTTTGTTATTCACTGTACAATTTGTTTAATGCTGCTCTAGCCATGCATTACCGGTCAACCTTATATATAAATTCCATAATAAATTAAATAAAGCTCTGTACGGGTCAGCTTAGACTAGCCCGATTAAAAAATGATTTACTAAAGAGATAGAGGTAGCAGGATGGTAGAACGTGCTTCTAAATCAATTATGAGTCCATTCACTGTCGGCCTATTGTGCATAATAGTGTATTAAAATGCATTCTATATTGTCAAAAAAAAATTGACTCTTTCATTGAAACTGAATTAGCATTTGCAAGCACATAATAGTGTTTGGAAAACTATATGCATTTAAATTCAATCCTTCATTGCAGGCTAAGCGTATATAGCTAGAATTGTAATATCCAGATAAGTCTTTATGTTTTGCTCATTTTGTTATTATAGCAAGATGTTCACCGTACTAAAGGTAAGGTTGGGTCACCACTTGTGCTTATAAGCCCATAATAGCAAGCAGAAAGCAGTACAACTGGGCTGTAAAAGTAAAATTAACACTGAACCGAGAATTAATGTCTGTATATACATTTATTTGTGTATACCTACAGACATACATGGACATATAGCACATTCTGCTTCATTTTTGAAAGATGTACTTGTAGAAAGTGTCTTGGTCTTTCTGAACAGAATGGCTGACCCTATAAAGCATCTTCTAGTCCTTGCAGCCGAAAATCCATTTCCCTTATCCTCAGGTTCAAAATCTTCCTGCCTCCCAGCTGTCTGCTGAGATCATCCTGAGGTTCATCCTAAGTTCCCCTAAAGCCTTTCCCTCCCTCTCTTTTCCTTGTGATGGAGGAGAGGCACTATGCAATCAACAAGACTCACTGTTCTTGCTGGGGTGGAGATGAGACTCGACGATCTTTAAGGCCTTTTCCAACCTGAGTGATTCTGTGATTCTTTGAGGGCTGTGTCCATGTTTGCTGCTAAGCACAGACACTGTCATCTGACAGCTGCTTTCTTCCATTTCCCCAGCTACTGCATGCTGCCTCAGTTCTATCCGGGGGCTGCCCAAAAAGAATTTCTGTAGCGTTTGCTAACCTGGATGCAGTTGTGCACTGAATTCACATACATCAGACATACACTTCAGAACTCCCATTGTAGCAGTGAGGCTGGCGAGGGACACAGTGGAGCTCTGCTCCTCAGGAACATTTGTCTGTAGGGACAGATACATTCTTTAGTGAGATTTGCTTACTTCAAATTCAGCTAATTAACTTTTATGGAAAAATTCCAAAAGGAGCTGGGACTACAGCTTTCATTTCAGTTTTACTCACATGTGTACTTGCTTCTGTGTTTCCTGTGCAATGAATCAGAATAAAACATTCTGCAGGTGGCAGACTGAGCAGTGTAATTTCATTAGCAGAGTTTGAGAGTTTCAGAGAAGCTGTATTCAGTTTTATTTCATGGGTTCTAAATGCTGGAGCTGGCATTTAGTCTTTCTGTCATCTTCATAAACCATATTTGCCTCCTTAGCTTATTCCTTTGAATGGACAGCCGCCATTCCCATGCACAGACACATGCAGGCACTTACTTATGTAGACCCATAATTAGCAGCTTTTTGTATGGAAGCAGGTCAGTTTAAAACAGTGTTCACAGTACAGAAACTGAAGTTGTATGTTTATGAAACACTAGGTGAAGATAGATAAACAAATTATAGATTATATTCTGTGACTTGGAAGGCAGGTAGTGAGTATCTTGCATAAGGCTTTGTGTTCTCTGATGAGCATAGAGAGTTTCCAGAAGCACATGAACAATTCCTTCAGCCTTTTGAGTTTACTTAAATTTGTTGCTCTGTAAGACTGTGTGTAATTTGAGTTGACATGTAGGATGTTTGCAGTAACCTGGGAGAATTACCTAAGCATTTTTGTTTACACTCATGAGGGCCCTAGGCTTGAGCTCGCATGAAGACTGATTTATTTCTCTTCCCTGAAGAGATGTAGGCCTTCAGTTTTCTGAAACTATCAGGCAAAGAATAAATTCACTACTGTCTATTTCTAAACCAAATAAAAGCATGTTTGGCTTTAGATGATATACTTTTAAATAAAAATACAGTTCTACAAGTACCTTTATGGCTGATCCTCCTTTGAAAACATAGAGGCTGGGCTTCTATAGGTAAGTGTTTTTGTTGTGTTTTTATAATTTTGGGTTGGGGAGAAATTTATGCAAAGCAGAATATGATAGTTTGTCAAAGTGTTCACAGTTGGAAAAGACAATTTCAGGTTGGTTTCCTCTTACTTTACAGTCTGATGTGGTTAAAACTTTTTATAAATTTACAGTATTACATAAAAGAATTTTAATTTTGTGCTATATGTTTTCAATAATTAATTTTGCTTGTTCTTTGTAAGGAAGAAATACATGAGAGATTATGGTAGATTAGCTACCACCTGATACTTAGTTTGAATATTTAACGTCACTTCAGCCTATAGCCTCATAGTGGGATATGGGAGCTATCCAAATGAAATAATTGGTTTGTCTGGCAAATAAATCGTCTCATAAGAGGACTGAACTGTATTAAATGATTTTCCCCTGGTGATTGGAAGTATCTCTCTCTGCTGGTTCAGGTAATTCTGAGGTTGTGCTTTCACTCTTTCATGCTAGACTGCATTTCCAATAAAATAAAAAATGTAGAACTTGCTACATAAATGTAATATTAACCTAGATTTCTCTGAGGACAAAGGTGAATTCTATAGGGCTTGCCAAAGGCAAAGAGGGAAATGATATTAAAAGGATATTAGAGAGAGAATTGGGTGCATGGGACTGTACAAAGCTGAAAGGTGAGGATTAGGGTGTATGAATTTTATATTAGTTTACATTTATTAAAAAGTTGAATTATTCCTTCTTTTTCTTATCAGAAATAAATTACCAGTAGTGGGTTTCTTGGATAGAAACAGAAGAGGAAGAACTAGTGTTGTATAAAAGCATAGCCTAAAGATTGACTTACTAACTTCTTTGTATTGTTTTAGGTTGATACTTGAGCAGAACTGTGGTTGTCCAAACTATGTTTGTCCAGTTAACAGAATGAAAAGAAGCAGGAGTCTTGTTGAAATTAAAAAAAAAAATCCCTTTTGAGCTTAAATCCTGCAGTGGCCTATCAGTCTTTGTAGTTTTTGATGCAGAACAGCAAGGAATGCCCAAGGGCACATCTGGATTTTTTTCTGTATTATTGCACATACGTTGAAATTAAGTGTGTAAATTTTGAAATGCAATTTGTGTCTAGCAAACCATCATATTCAGCAGAGAAGCTGTTTTTATTGCAGCTAAATGAGTTGCAATCTGGATGCATATTTGCTGTTCTAGTGAAATAAATGTACGCATCTGGAGAGATGTTAAGGTAGAGTACTGGTGGGAGGAGGGTGCACATCAGAATCTATTTTATGAACATCTCAATCATGTGCAGTTATGCAATTTATGTTCAGTTGTTTTGTGGCTTGTATGTTATCTGTTACTGGTGAATATTTGGGAATATTTGGTGCTTTGTAACATGGGCTGTGAGTACCGTAGAATTTTAGGGTCCCTGGTATACAGAACAACCAAAAAAAAGTCTATATGCTTTATTATATTGTGCATGATTACTTTTAAAAACTGATGCTTAATTAAAGGAATTCTGAGTAGAAAGTATCACTAAAAGCATGTGCTTTGAAACTATCATGGAAAATGTTTTGAAAAAGGGAGAGGAAAATAATTACTGCTGCAATATGCCATGTAAAATAGATTCTCTGTAAACTTGGTGTTATATTTGGGCTCACAGATAACAGCTAGAGATCTTAATAATGAAAAAATATTACAGACCTTTGGGCCTTGTTCTGTGTTCTCACTCCTTGGAAGGAAAAATTAGTTTTGTATTGTTCTATATAGGAAACAATCATACCTTAGCAAGACTTTGTGGGAGGTAGAGAAGCTTCTTTAAGGCAGAAGTGAGCAAAGACAAAGGGATTGTTCAGATGTTAGCACCTCTTTACAGATGATAAAACCAGATCTAGCAGTCGCAGTTGTGATGAGGCTTTTGGGGTGTTTGGATGGTTTCTTCGTAATAGCAGAGATGACTTGGCATCTCAGTTGATCAAAGTTGGTCCAATTTGGAGAGAAGCTCTCTCTTCCTCTTTTTCCCACTCCAATAAATGCGTCTATCCTGCAACTGAAAGGGAATCCTGCAGATGAATCTTTTCACCTCAGTTCCAGCTACTGAATGAGCAGGACAGTGCAAACATTGGCACACCAGCTTCATGAAGGATGTGTGTTTTGCCCCATATGACATGCTGCCCTTGGGCCTTCAAAGAAGTAGATTTTTTAGGCTTCAGAGCAACATCTACGTGGGCTCAATAGGGAACAGAATGGAAATTTGTGTATTGGAGGCTATTTGTTCACCTGCTGTGAGAGGGAAAGTTTTGTGGGTTATAGGTTCAGCATTACAGATGATGTTGTTGCTCAGTAGCCATTAATATAGCTTTATCTATAATTAGCAAAGGTCTAACACTTTTCTGGACATTTGGGAAATGATAAGTTAGCTCCTGTCATAAAAGGAAAATAATTATTGGTTAGAGTATAAATATCAAAACATGATGAATAATGGTTATCTCAACAATTCTCATCTGAATAAAAGTTGCATCTGCCTTCCCTTTGTGGATATCACACATGATTAGTCTGGAGGCAGCAGGGCACTTCCTCAGCTGTGCTTGTGTCTATGGGGCAAACCTGGTCAGGCAGTCAATCCCATAAAGGAGAATGAAGCAAGAAGACTTTGAAGCCCTCCCTTACCCTTAACCTCTGAATCAGAAGTTTTCACCCAGATGTTTCTAGGGGAAAAAAAGGAAATAGTTGATAATGTTGACTGATAATAGTTGATAATGTTGACTGAAAATAGATAGTATGCTATTAGAATTTTGTTGATTTTGTCTATGGAAAGTGCATCTAAACTATGTTTTATTATTCTTTTTAGAATTCCTTCCACAATTCTAGAAAAATTTCTATCAGTCCTTTTCTGTTAGAGATCTTGCCTCCCATTCACTGTCATTCTTATGCTTTATGTTTTTAGTTTCAGTCAGAGACTTGACATGACAAAATTGTTCTAAATCTGATTCATGCTTCCAAAGTGGATGGTGGATGTCACACACTGAGAAAAGAATGTTGCAAGTTTTTGCTGAATTGAACCCTTGAGAAGCTGTGCCATTGCTACCACTCCATAAGTGGCCAAAGTTATTAATCTTTATGGTTACTAACCTGCTAGCAAAATGGAGAAAACAAAGATCTTTGCATGTATAGAAAATGGAAGAAAAAACTAGAGGAATCAAAACCAATTCTGTGGGAAATTCACAGATAAAGGAGAACTTAAATCCTCCTTTCACTGTTGTCATTGAGGATTTTGAATTTAACTGTCTATCTCGTTTTCTCAAGCTTGTGAAATACATGTGAAAAGCTTGCTCCTGGTTTAAATGAAAGGCACTGGTACAATACTCCAGAGGGTGCTGGAGTAAGCTTAGCGATAATCATTAATCCACTCTGACTTGGAAGACTAAAGGAGGACTGTGCCAATGGGAGATTGGGACTCTTTTCATATTTGTTAATTTCATATAATCTCAACTATCTGCGCATGGATACAATTTCTTAGTACTTTTCTTCACCCTAATAAAAACTTTGAATTTGCTGTAAATTCTGCATGGGTATTTACTGCTTAAGATCAGCTTATCTAGCTTGAGGTCAATTAGCTCTCCTAGTGCTCTGGGACTTCACCCTTTGCCTCTGGAAATTAAATATTTAATATTGCCTTGTCTGTGCTTACTTTGAAAAACATTCATCCTTCGTTTGGGTACCATGTCAGAATTCATTGGGAAGCAACAGCTAATGTTGCCAGCTGAAATAAAACCTGATCCTCTCATTCCCTCTTTATCCTTGGGGGCTCTGTTAGTGTTACCATCTCAGGAACCCTTAGGGTTGCTCATGATAAAATGATGTGAAATTAGGATTCCGGTAGAAAGCAGTATGGGATCATAAAGAGTAATGTAGAAAAGGACCTCCTAATAATAGTTTGCTGTTAGTGAGATCCTTCCTGCTTGAAAAAATTCTGCAGGATAACATAGTATATATTTGGCTAAAAGCCTTATAGTAGGTGAGTATGACTAAATATATAGGAAGTGCTTCTTTTTTTTCTTAAGAGCTTTGCTTGAAATGAACAACACATATGTGGAGGGGTTATCTTGTCAGTTAAAAGTGTTTCTTCTAAGAAGAGCATGAGGTGATGTGGTGTGGAAGCTGAAAGGATCTATGTGGTATTCATATTATATTTTAAACTATATGTTTGTGATCTTTTTATTCCTATCTCCAGTTTTTATGGTTACTACCTGAGTACTTTGCCCACAAAGCCTCCTCCCATTCATTAAATATACTCAATTTATTACAAATTTCAGTGGACAACTTGCACACAATATAGTAAAGATTCAATTTATATTAACACTGAACATGTTCCTATAGGGAACAAATGACACTGTGCTTATTCTATTAACATGTAGATTGTTTTGGAATTAAAAAACAAAGTGAAACACTTCTTACAGTTTTATTCTTCAAATTTAGTTCATCAGTAACACAACTCTTAATGGTAAAACTAAGATTGGTGAAGGAATTATCTTCTGTATTTCTTAAATATGAAAGAACAAAATTTTTTCTCTCTGAATTAAAGGAATAAATATTGATAAAAAGCCAATATTTTCTCAGAGTTAAAAAAGTTATTAACAAATGTTTTGTTTAACGTTAGGCGCTTCTGGGAAACAGGAGAGTAATATAGTCTTATTGCAGATGGATACTCTGCATTTCTCTGGGTTTGGATTAGTTTTGATGTCCTTGAATTGCTGGGTTATAACTGTTACAGCTATTTTGAGAGAGTGGCATATTTTATATCCCTTAATTTTTATTCCTTGTTTTTAAATCTAGTTATTGCACACCTCTATTCTGTTGCATAGGCTGGTTTTGTTTGTTAGTTTTTTTTGTGTGTTTGACTATCTCGATACGATTTATCTTTCACATAAAATTAGGTCACTATTTAATAGTGGAAGGATAAAATTTCTGTCAGGCATTTGCCTTACGAAACAAAAGAGGAATGGCTAGAATGTGCTTAGTCCAGGGCCGGGGACAGTGACTCAAAGGTGCAGAGAGACCTTGTTCCCCATGGTATTTTCAGTACCAAAGAAGACTGACCGATGACTGGGGTGCCACAGGGACTGGAGGCACCTTGGTCCCACTGGGAATGACAATGCAGGTGAGGGTCTCACTGATTGGAGTGTTCACCAGCAAGAGTGTGAAAGCATATGCCACAACTTGTAACAGTCTTACAGATCCTTTGGTTTGTGTCCCTGCAGTACTTTGACTGTAATAGCAGAAAGGCTGAGGGAGTATTTGCTTTTAGTCCATCTACTGTTGTCCTACCTGTTCTGTCTTGTGCAAAGTGTAGTGTTTTGTTTGAAGATCTAAGCTTTTACTTTTTTCCCCATGTTTGAAAATTCTACCTGTTTTGAATAATGTGTCTTTAACAGCAATTAGTAAGTGAACAAGAATCTCCTATTTCTTTCAACAGATACTTTCAGATAAATTTGGGAAAAATGAGATCATGACTATAAGCATCATAATGTTTCTAGTTTTGTTAATATGCCATTTCCTGTTCAAAACAGGAAATCAAATATGATTTTGGCAATTCCTAACAAATACACGCGTACACATAAAAGAAGTGTTCTACACAATATAGTAAGAATTTTGATATGATCTTGTCCCTCTAGATTGAAATCACTTATGAAGTTTCCAAGTAAATTTAGTACCCATGAATGTAATTGATTGCTGATGTGGCAATCCAGCTAGCTGCTACAGTGTTCAATAGCTGGAGAATCCATTTAGAAAAGAATGAGGATCGTGAAGCTAAGGTGCTAGAGCATTTACAAGAGGTTTAATTTTAATTCTGAGTTTTGACATGAATTTGGGATAAATCTCCCTCTGTGCTTCTTTTTGTAAACTGTAAGTTCTGTCTCTCCCTATCTGGTGAGCATGAACATGGGTATGAATAATATTGTCCTGTTAACATTGTTATAACCCCATCAAGTTCTAAAATATGGTTTTCATTATATTTTCAGAAAAAAAAAAAAAAAAAAAAGGCAAAAGATATGTCCAATTTGTATGGTTTTTTCAAGATTGTAGCAATAGATAATCTTCCCAATTTGATCTCCCATCTCACATATCTTTCTGTTCCAGATTCTGGTCATTGTAGTTCTGAGTACAGTCAGAGGCTTTCAGTACTGCTAGTTCCACGCTTTTGATACAGCATCTCATTAGTATTTCACTCCTTCAGTAATAATGTATCCTTACATTTAAAATGTTCTTTTGCTTGTACCACTGTATACAGGAGTCTAATGATTTTAGCGTTTGTCCTTTTCCTCTGAAATGGGTGAATGTCAAATGATTTCTGTGACAATTTATGTCAAACCTGTGCCTTTCTTTTTTTTTCCCATTAGATAAATCCATCCCACTTATCACTATTTAAAAAAAAAAAAGAAAAGAAAGAAAAAAGGAGAGAAAGCACACATGTAGTGTGATTCAAGCGCATAAAAGCATGCAAAGACAATGCCAGCGTGACAGCTAATTAAAACCAGGCACTTTAATGCTGAGAAACAAACAGAAATCTTTCAACACACTGAAAACTAAGGTGTTGAGGTGGCAAAACAGAAAGGCAGAGGGATTTTTCAAGGGACAGCCTGAAAGAAGATTTATGGAGTACAAAGGAATTTGCATTATTATGGCTCCCAACAGACAAGTCAGTGTTGCTTTGGTACTCTGAGACTCATTATAGTTGCAATGCAATTATGAGCGACTTTTCAGCTTATAGTACTACATACCAACAAAACGGAGTATTTTTGATCAGTGAGATCCCCTAAATTCCTTTGCAGATGGTCCTTCCACCTCATCAGCTGGGTAAGTTATTTAAACTATTGTTCCACCTCGTGAGACAGCTGTGATATTATTCAGTTTTGTATATGTAGAAAATGAACAGTAAAATCTGTATTTTTATTTAAGGGTTCTTTTTAGTCCTAATAAAAATGTTAATAGCCGAGCAAGAGCACAGGTACTGGAAGAAACTGTATATTTAGATCACTTACTTGCTCAGATCTGAATGCAGCTTTAACTATATATTTTTAAGCTAAAGCCTCTTTGTACTGCTAGGCATCCTTCCTTTTATACTAGGACATCTTGTAATAAACACTTTGCAAAGCCCTTCCATATACAATGGAGTAATCTGTAGAGATGTTTCACTTAGATGAAAAGATCTGTTTTAAATATTAAGTTCTTTCTTTTATTATTATTATCTTTTCTACACTTTTGCTTCACCATTGCATGCATGCATGAACATGTACTGGGCTCCTGCTTCAATGAAGCTTAGGCACATACTAGACTACATAGTGAGAGTATATGTGAGGGAGATGGCTATTATGTGCTACTGCTCATCCTTGAGAACATCCCTGGGAAGGCAAAGGGGAAAATCTAACTGTTGTCTTCTCCCAGTGTATGATTGCAGAGAAAGCAGCCACACTTTACTTTCAAAGCAAAAGGGCTAGAGGCAATGGCCATGAGTTGCAGTCAGGGATGCCTCAACTAGATAAGGGAAAGAATTCTTCACAGTGAGAGTAGGAATTTGTGGCACGGGATCTGATGACCAGAGTGGTGGTGAAGCCTCCAATCCTGGAGGTAGTCAAAATCCGTCTGGACAGAATAGTGAGCAAAATCTCTGGCTTTTAATTTACACCTGCTTTCAGAAGAGAATTTGATCAGGTGATCTCAGAAAGCCTTTCAATTGAAAATATTCTGTGATTCTATGATATGTGGACGCATGTATTAGTGAAGAGGTATGTATTGGCTTGTGGTTTGCAACTGGCGCAGACTTGCATAGTGTTATACATACGCAGGTTCAACAATGTGGAAGAAGTAGCATTTCCCTCAGGAAAAAAATAAAAGTAACATCATACAAGAAACTGAAGAAATGTTTCAAAGTGGTAGCAAGATGTCATTTGTTTGGCAGATAGATAACAACAGTTAGGCCTTGTGGGAATAGATTCCCTTTCCCCCTCCTCCTGCTCTGTTTTGCTTTTAGAGCATGCTTTTGGCAATTGAAAATGTCATTCTATGCATCATGTAACACTTTGGTTGCAGTTCCTAAAATAGGATTCAGAGGAGAGTGCAGTCAACAGTTGAAACCAACTACTGAACATGGTGAGCAGACATAAAAGATTTGCACTGAATAAGGTGAAGCCATTGCTGTTTCATTTACAGAGTGTGTTGGCAGGAGTTGCAATCGCTGACATTTCAGGGGCAGTTCCTGAGAAGTGCAGAACTGAGTTGTCTTGCTCTGTTATTGCCACATCAACATTGACACAGTTTGTTTGTGCAAACGTGTTGTCAAAATGAAAGCATTTGTTTTAAATCAGTCCCATTTTATTTCAAAAGTGAAAGATTTTGGCATGTATTTTACAAAGCCTTAGGAGATAATGTCTGTGAGACAAAGCAGCAGAAAAAAGGGAGTATAGTGTGTCACAGATATGAAGAACTGTTTGTACAATACATACAAATGCCTGGGAATTGAGGGAGACTCTTGCCAATATATTCCTGACCACCTAAACCTCATGTGACTTTAGAAATCAAGCGTGTCATGATCTAGAATGCGGCCTGTGTTTATTAGAGGCCTTTATTTGTACAGTTTTACAGTAAGATAAGGCTTTTGTATAAATATCGTGCTCTTTGGAGGCTTTTGAGAGACATGGAATATTGAGATACAGTAAATAGTGGTTTGGGAAGTCTAGTTAGGTGTATATGAACTTTCTGTGGATATTTGCAGAACAATGTATCAACCTCTGATTAAGTGGTGGGAATGAAACAAAATCTCTCAAGTGAGACTGGACAAACTATATACAGCATCAGCCTGAATACTACAAACATTTGAACAAATGCATGATTGAGCTACTTGAAAAAATGCTGAATTTGCTATGGAATTGTCCCACTGGTCATATTGTTATGAGCATTTAGACATTATAACCTGTATGTGAAATGGTAGGAGCAATCCTTGCCATCACATGTGCAAAGAATAGGTATAAGACTATAAGGTTAAATGCAGATCTTGTCCAGGATTCCGCCTTACATTAGGGAATTTCAAGCAACCTACATGATTTATAGGTCTGAATTAAAGCATGGAAGCTGCCTTAATACTCTTTGATAATCATAAAACATATCCTAATGTTTATTTATTATTCAGTGAAGTAAAACTTGAAAATTAAACGATAACTGGTGTCTTTATGAAAGAGTGCTTTAGCTGTGCTTTCTCAACAGTCTTTTTATTCAGCCACAAAATGTATTTTAAATGAGATAAGCTCTTTTTTCCTGTGCTGTATAGTTGGAGAGCATGCTATGTATAGACCAGTTCTCATGTTTGTGCAGAAATTCTCCTGACGTAGAGATGATTTTGTAGAACAGGATATCTAGCTTCCATGCTTTCCTTGAAGATTGGGATCAATACTAATGGAGCACAAGCACTCAAGAGTAACGTAGCAAACAGAAATCCCAGCTTTTATTTTCATAAAAATAACCCAAATATCTGTTCAACGCCTATGAAGACTCTTAGCCATTTTGAAATATAAGGCATGACATGTTGTTTTAACTTACATACAACAAACACCACATTTCTAAAGTTGCTATTTGCTTCTTTTAAAAGATGAAACTGATGATAGCTAAAATGAAATGAAGCAAGTTTTATGCATGTTGCATTTTAACAAGTCTGCTGTCTCATTGGAATGCACTGCCTTCTTGTGCTACATTTTATTTTTGGAATTTAATAAGGCGCCTGTCATATCTGCCTCAAGGCTAAAGAATATCATGAGGGAGAAATCCAAAGTACTGTCATGTTTGACTGACAGGGGGCCAATTTTAATTTTTTTATGGGAGGTGGCTGATATTAACAGGCTGTAGTGCTGAAGATGCATTGCTCTACCATCTGCTTTAAACACCCTGTGTTGATGAGCCAGTAATGACGTTGCTCTGTGACATTTATCAGGTGAATTTGGCTCTGACACTTAGTAGAGCATTTTCATTAAAAAATTAATTCTGTACATTTTACAGTGAAGCCCATTGTGATGATAGATTCTGGTACAGTGCCATGTATCTCCAGAAGCTGTTCTAATTACCTGAGAAACTTGGGAAAGCAATAAACTACTACTTTCTATTTCTTTGTGTACTCCCTGAGCATACAATTAACACACTGACTCACTTAGCTTAAGTCTCTGAAGATCTGTGTCTATTTGATGATTACTAGCTCTTCAAAGTAATAAGCAAACACAACTCAGTGGTTAGATGAAAGTGGGATCAGCAGCCTTTGTGAGGTACAGGCTAGTGGTGCTGTTCTGTAAATGCTCATTAGAAAAGTGAGTAAGATAAAATAATGGGGAAAAGCTATGGCTTACGTGAGCATTTTAAAAGTGTATGTCCCAGAAGGAAATCTAGTCAAATATTCCCTTGACCACTTCAGTCCAAAGGGGGGAAAATTCCCCAAAGATTCTGTTCCCCACCAAGTCAGAATTTAGAGTCCTGGACATTGTCTTATCTAGAGAACTGGAGACTCTGTGGATGCTTGGTACTGATGTAATTTAGATGTCTTCTATTTCAATATTTGTTGGAAGTTTCATTCATCTTGTTAATGCTATTTCTCATTAGCTTGCCACCAGTGAAAAAAACCAAGATCTTGTCTAAGAAATGAATACCAATTCCTGAAGAGGCAGAATTGCTTAATTAAGTTGAGCAATTAATTAATCTTTTCCTGTTCTTAGACGTGCCAGATCTGCATGTATCCTTCCCTGGGACAGAATGACTTTCAGGTGACTGAGGAGAATAAGTAGTCTTAGCAGAGTTCCTCAGACCCCTTTGAGTGCAACTGGTGGATGACGGCACTTTCACTGAGAGTCTTGGTAGAAAGAGTAAAGGCTTAATAAAACATAGTAAGTGAAGTTATGGTTCAGTGTTCATTAATACTCCCCTCACTTAAGCTAGATTATTTTGCAGTGCCTATTTGATTTGAATCAGGGCTGAACATAAATTCTACTGAGTTTAATATAGCACATGATAAGGTGTTTAAGCCAAGTCTATGCAGTTAACTGAAAGAGATGATACTTCCTCCATCATATACTTAAAGAGATAAATACAGAGCATTTTGGGTACAAAATGAAGTCCACTGAGGCCAGACTCAACACACTGAGAAATAAGACCATATCACTTCTAAAGAATGATGATATGATGTCTAAATAAAGCAGCAAAAGGAACAATTATGCTCATTTTGTGGATTGAGAAATACACCGGACACATTACACAGCATTATGCAGCTGATCATCAAAATACTTTAGAAAAACAGTTTAATGTGAATCAAGTAAGTTCTCCATTAAGGTCTCTGGAGATGATTTGATTGTCCATTAAACCTACTCAGATAATTTTGGATGAATAATATTCTGTTTGAAGTATTACAACAGTTGGGTTTTTTGTTGTTTTTTTGTTGTTGTTGTTGTTGTTTTTTTAAAACTCTCCTCTTGATTTTTTTTTTTTTTTTCTGATCACATTTCATTAAGGTTTAAATCAAACTAAATATTCTTATTACCATTTTTACAGAAAATTAAAAAGTAGTTTTTAGACTGCTATATCAGCCTGATGGGAGAAGAGGATCCATTCTCTGACATTCTCTTGTGTGCTTCTCCTTTTTTCTTTGAGACAGGGATATTTCTTCATTGCCTGATTTATTAATAGAACAGTTAGAGGTGTACTTGGTTCAGCAAATAACTTGGTCTAGGATTGCCTGTAGTCCACACCTGGCTTCGGAGGCATATACTAGTAATCGATGGAAAAAAAAACAGTATCTACTTAATAATGGGAGCTGCATAAGAGTTAAGTTTGTGACCTTTCTCAAAGGACTGTTTTGGGAGCATTTTCATGGCAGGCAAGTTCCATGTGCATTCATCACCTTAATGTGTACCTGCCAGCTGACCTATCCTGCAGAGGTCATCTGGGTCAGGTCTTCAGACAGCTTTTCTAATCAAGGTCCCCTGGTAAGCACTCATTTGATCTGCCCCTGGCTGCTATATGATCTCTTTTTTTCCCTTTGTGCTGTGTTCCTTGTGCCTCCCTCTCTTTCTGAAGTGAATGATGGCCAAAAGAAAAAGGGAAATGGAGGAAGGTGGGAGGAGATTGCTCAAATACAGTTTTCTCCTTCAGAGATACGCAGTTCCTAAATCCTCCATTTTCCGCCCTTCTTAAGTTGAAATGTTTCCAGCTGACTGCCTTGTCCAGGTGTTAGTCCTCCTGTTACCTTTGAACCTTTGTAGTGTGCTGAGTCTCCTGCTGGTGGTCAAGTCAGAGTTAAATAAGCGCATGGCTGCCTACTGCTGAGCTCCGTTCATTCGTCACTTACAACCTGAGCAGATGGTTGTGCTTCTCAGCCTTGAGAGACAGCCGCTTTCTCTTCTCAGAGAAAAGTAGCCCATGGCTAGAGACTGCTTAAGGTTGATTTTGTTATTTGCTTTATTTCCTTCTTGTTTTCCTACACTAGAAAATATCTGTGGGGCATACGTGTGAGTCAGTCAGAAATAGTGTGAAAAACCAGCAGAGTAGTAGATGATTGTGAGAACAAGAACCTTAAGTTAAACACTAGTTTAAAGCTTAAATCTATTTTATTTTCTTGTATGTTTGTACAGATGTTCATTTTCTGCTATTGCTTGCTCATTTACCTGACTACCTATTAAATGTTCTTCCTGATTGTCTCAGGTTTTAAGTGGTTTGGTATGGAAGTTGTCATTCTTTACAGGCAAGCAGGTTTAAAGCAATAAGGTTTTTTAATCATCAGCTGCTGATCATCAAAGACAAACCATGACAATATGTCTTGTTTGCCAGAGTCTTTCATAAAGGGAAGGGGGGAAAAATGCTGATGGAATGATGATTTCTGTATTTATTTATTTATTTTTCCTTCATTGTAAAAGATGTTGGTTCTGAATATTTTAAGCCTTTTTACAAAAAGGTAATTCATCATAGTTTGTTTCAGGCACACTTCTGTAATCATTTCATACTTTTAGCAGTAGAAAGGTACATCAGCTGCATCCCTAGTGTTCAGGAATTGGAATGAAGGACAAGAGGAAAATTACTTTCCTGGAGGGATAAGGTATAAAGGAGATGACCTCCTCTTCCTCTGCTCCTGTTCCACCTTTTTTTCTTTCCCTGCTTATTTTCTCTGTGGGTGTAGAGCACTAGCAGCTGGCTGAGGCCAGATCTTCAAAATAGCAGGGACTCCAAGGAGATGAAAGGGCTGGAAAACTGGGAGAGCAAGTATATTTTCCTTTGATCAGAATAGAGCAGATGTAAGTTAGTAGAAGGGCTTCTGTGGACTTCTACAATTTAATGTAATAACTAAGAATTTAATGATGTTAAGAATTGAAGCAATGGTGTTGCAGTCCCGCTCTTAGCAAGCAAAATAAACAAAGTTTTTAAAATTATTTTCATTTTGTCAGGACCATGTGGTTTTGTGTGTCTATTTTTCCAACATATTAAGTGGTTGAAATGAAGGATGCTTCCTTCCCCTTCTAACCGTATTTCTGTTATGATCTTGTATGTCTAAAGAAATCAGGAAGCTTATCATGAATCATGAGAAGCTTGAAACCTAATGTTTGTTTAGCACAAAGTCAAAAAAACACTACTTCTGTGGCTCGAGTTTTGTATACCTTACTTGGTAGGTCATTTTAATGGTATTATATGGTACAAAAAGATATGAAGAAAAGTGGAAGAGAAGTCCTGTTGAGTGGCTTGCCAGTGCTTAGCACTCCAAAGGTCAGTATGCCTAGGCTGTAGCAAACACAGTAGTGGTCTTTGGGAGGATCTTGTTGCAGCCTTCCAGTATCTGAGGGGAATTTACAAGCAAGAAGGGGACAACATTTTACGTGATGTATTAGTGATAGGACAAGGGGGGATAGTTTTTTACTGAAGAAGGAAGGTTTAGATTAGATGTTAGGAAGAAATTCTTTACGCAGAGCATGGTATGGCACAGGCTGCCCGGAGAATTGTGGATGTCCCTTCCCTAAAGGTACTCAAGACCAGGTTGGACAGGGCCCTGGGCAGCCTGAACTGATGGGTGGCAGCACTGCCCATGGTGGGGGAGTTGGAACTAGATGATCTATAAGGTACCTTTCAACCTAAGCCCACCTATGAAAAAAGGATTATGTGAGAAGGAGAAGAGTGCCCTTAAATGCTTGCAGAGCAGCAGGTTCCAGAAGAACTTCGTTAGAAAATGTCTGCCTCATAGTGGGGACAACTTGCTTGAAGTACAGGAATTGTGTAAGGAAAAGAATTTTATTAGCGTGGCAAAGAAACAATACAGGCTTGGCATAGTTTCTCCTAGAGTGAAGCATCCGATCATTTGGAGTTGGAAGGTTCTAGATGAACATTAGTTTCTAACAGTTCATACAGAACTGTCTTGAGTTATTCAAAAGGCAACTGTGTTTGGCTTCAATGTTTAAGTACATTCTGATTCCCTCCTTTTTGTCCATAGGATGCAAGAGGAGAAAAGTTTATTGTCAGTGATTACTTAACACCATCGTGATTCTTCAGTAATATGGGAAAGAGCTCGCTGATTAAATGAAGTCTGGTTTAGATACTAAGAAAACTGTGTCAAAAATTGTAACTTTCTCATGGAAAGATTTCTCTCGAGGTGAAGAAGGCAGGCTAACCAAATACATTTATCAGGTGCTACTGCCCAAGAGTTTGCTTTAGTTCTTTTTTGTTTTCTTTTTTGTAAGTACTGAAAATTTTAATTCTTCAGGGATTATAATTCCAGGGACACATATTCTATTCTCCTTTTAATAAATTTAATCTATTTTCCTTTTAATTAACTTTTTGCACAGCACCATTTACTGCAGTTGTTTCTTAATTCCAGTTGTGTAGCTTTATTAATCTGTAAATCAAAACACAACATTTCTTTTTCAACAATGAGATTGGAAATATAGAAATGTATCAACATTTGACAAGATAAACCAATTGGTGTTTAGCATGAAAGGCGCTGTTATGTTACAACCCTCTCCTGACAACATGAACGTAAAACGTTTTTAAATAAAATAACACGTTCTTGGCATTTGCAGCCAAGAATCCATAATTACGCTGGTGTCTGAACATCAACTTCTCTGGGTGGGAAACCTTTGCAGGTTAGACTCCCTGTAGACTGCTCATTTTAAGGGTGGGCACTTACAAAGTTGTCGTGGCCCTTCTTTGCCATCTTTATGAAAATAGGTCATTAACTTCTAAAGTTTAACAGGCAAAGCCCAAGAATATACACTGTTGTTTTTGAGATCTGTAAGCCCAGTATAACTTGTTTGTGCTTGTGAGTCATTAACATTCTGTTGCTTTTGCAAATTATGTTAAGAGCATCTGTCTCCTCCACTTTTGAGGCTTTGGTCTCTATGGCTGTCAATTTAACAACTTTTTTGAGTGTCATGGTCATTTTCTACACTGGAATGAAAGTTACAGGACAAAATCGCAGAGACATTTTCATAATACTTGAATATAATCTATAAGAAAGAAGAGTAGTGCTGGTATCATATCTGTCTCTGAAATAATGCCTCCTATTTATTTCCATGGAAACTACAGCTGACACAAAGAGCACAGTAACGTTATTTGATAGATCACGTTCTCAGCTACAGATTGCTCTTTTTCATCATAGTCACTGCCATTATGTTTTCAGTACTGAACATGAACAACAGCCCTGCATGCTGTGTTCGTAAACATGAATGTCCAGAATGCGGCTTGTCTTCAACATCACTATTGCCATTGCTGAAATGCACCACCGCTGCCTCATTGTGCTAACATCCACTGTTTGGTCTCCATAAACATTCAGCAACTGTCAGTGAATGTCAGTGGGTGCCATTTTCTTTTCGTGGAGGAATTCAGTGACACACCTTTGCTTCATCTGCGCATCCATGTCAGCCATCATTCTGTCAAACTGTCCCTCTGCTGCCATCTTTCACACAGCAGCAAAATGTAATGAAATATTGGCAGGCAGGTTCAACCTCTACTGCCATACCACCAACGTCCACCTGTGACATCATGGCCAACATAATAAAATAGGAGTGGTTATTTTCAGAGCAGCTCTCACAGCTTGTCATGATAAACTCATAAAAACATTAGAATAAACAACTCAAAGATATGATGCACGTGTGTACCATTCAGTATAAGCCTTGTTGTCTCCTTTATGTTATAAACCTACGATATCACTGTCACAGAACAGAATTCAGCTATGTGATCATTAGTTCTTAGTCTGCTGAATATGATTTTAAAAATGTGCTGTCCTTTTTAAAATGCATTTTTTCTGCTAGTTCTAGCGAAGACCTGGTTTTAGCTTTAGACAATTCTCAACTCTACTACTGGCTTCACTGTGCTTTACATATGTCAGTAGATTTATATATTTATTGTGAGGGCATTTATGTAATAGTATTTTAACGTTATTAGAATTTTTAAGCAACTAATAAATGTACCAAAGGGCTATACATCCTTTGATCACATAGCAAAGGATTTTGATGGATTATTTAAAATTATTTTAAAATTATTTATTAAAAAAAAAAAAAAAATAAAACTGGGAATTTCAGAGAGTAAAAGAAAGGGACAGAAAGTTACCTGAAATAAAGAGAGGTCTTTTTTTTTTTTTTTTTTTTTCTGCATTAAAAGGCTTGCTTGCTTCCATCAATTGTCCAGTTTCAAAAACCAAACCTGCCTTGAACTTTTGCTTCTTTCCCCCATTAGGGGTCACACTAGATTTTCAATATATGTATTTTCACCCATAGTTGTCCAGAACTGGATATTAATAATGCCTAAATTAATTTAAAAATAAATAAATAAATAAAAGTATTTAGCTGAAAAGACAGAATCCACTGAAGTATTCATCAAATTTCCTAAATGATTATAATGGAGTGAAAAGATCTGCTAAAAGTGGCAGATAGTCCAGTCTTTACCACAGGACTGAAGCCTTTTCAAGTTTATTAGATGACTCCAGATGGCATAATCTTCTTTTCAGTTTGATTTTAAATGGGATGCAGTTTCAGTAGACAAAACTTAACTTAAAAAATAAATAAAGTAATATTATAGTGAGAGTATGCTGGGATCTCCAGACCAGTAGCAACTGTAGTTGCTGCTGAATTTTTAATTTCTGCTGTGTGATTAGTATTATTTTTTCTTTTGGGGGCAAAATTCCCATGAAGAAGTACAATAATGATTTGATATGTCAAATTATAGTTAATTTCACTTTAGGAACATTGAAACTTGCAGAACATGACCTAATGATTGAAACAGTATTTTTCTATTTATCTATTAAATGTTTTCAACATTTATGTGAAACATTTGTCAGATTCTAAACATCTTCAGTGTATATTCCCGCTGTTTACTGTTATCTCATTTGGTCTTTTTTCTTGTACTTAAGGAAAGATGCCAGTAAGTTCTGGAGTATGACGGAGGGGATAACTGGAGGCGGTGAGATAAAATTGAAGATCAGTAGCTTACTTCCTTGCAGATGCCTGGGTACTGCCAGGCAAAGCCAATACAGTATTGCTGTTTATTTAAGAAACTAGAGGATGCAACTTCCTTCTTTGAATGCAAGTGCAATACCTTAAATAAAGTGTAGGCTTTTTTGCTGGATTTTGTTTTCTGTTTTTGAGTAGTACTTGTTTTTGAAAATGCAGAGGCTTACTTTACAACAACAAGATCTTGGGCTTGGAAGCGACCAGTTGAGTTCATATATTTGATGTTATGAAATCAGACAGCGTTCTCTGCATCAAAATGTGTCACTGTGCTCAATTTGGCACTGCTCTCTTGAGTGGGAGAAGTGCTAATATTTGACCTCTTCCTCTGTGTCTCGCTCCAATTTATAGGAGGGAGAGGAGGTTCTTTTGATATAACATACCCGGCATGAGATTAAGAAACAATTGTTCAAATGTTGATCTGACCGGTTTATTATAAATCCTAATAAGGGAGACAGGGAAGGGAATGAGGGTGATAGAAAAGATAGGAAAGAAGCAAGAATTGCATGAAGCAGGGATAGTCACCACCAGGATCCAGCAGCGGTCCCGTTGCATGCCGTTTCGAAGGTCCGAGGCAGAAGCAGCAGGGGGAGAGCAGCAGCGTGGCTGGCCTTGGGCAGCAAGCAGGTAGCAGGAAGAAGTCACAGAGCCAATCCAGGAGGAAGCAGCAGGACTCAGGTAGCAGGCCCAGGAGAGTCCGCCAGCATGCAGGAATTCTGTAGTGAGGAATCTGATGGCAGACACCTTTGTTCTTCTTCAGAATGCGGGTAGAGTGCAGAGCAAGTCCAGGAGCGAGAGAGGCAGGTCGTGAAGGTTCTCATGGCAGAAACCTCTTGTTCTTCATAAGGAATCTGTTGCCAGAAAACCTAGCCTTGTGGTTGTAGGTCCCCTTTTTTTATTCTTCTTCTGCCATCGTGGCGTTCCTGGGCGCTTGGGTAAGAGTCATGTGCAGCACCTCTTAAGATGGCCATCTTCCTCGAGATAAGCCCACACAAAAGACTGCTTCCTGGCCATTAATCTGCAGCTTATCTCTCCCTTGTTGCCTCTGGCCTTGTCCATCTATGTCCCTCGGACAAAAGATTTTGCAACTCTTGCCCAGGACTTGTCCATTAGTGTTCTCCAGACAAAGGATTTCTCAACCCTTGCCCAGGACTTGCTTGGACTTGTTCACAAGCAAGCTTTGAGACAATGATGTAAAAGAATAATCTCTTACGCTCTGATGGTTCCAGGGCCAGCACTTAGGCCACACATGAAGTGGCAGCTGGTGGCAGCAAAATCCAAGTGCTGGTGTCTGGAACATATTTTTACAGCTGTGCCATCTGGTTCTTTGGACATTTTCTTTTATTGTGTCTTAGTTTTGTCTCTGCTGGACATTGGAATTGCCTGTGAGATATTCATTGGGTCAAATCATTGATGCTAGTCCCTTGTCATCCTCAGTGTTGTTTGCGTTGAACCATTCTCAAGTGAAAGTGGTTTACCTTCATGAATGCACTAATGGCATCATTTGAAAGAAACAGAACAGTTGGTCTTGAAATTCAGGAAGGCTACTGAGTGTGTTTAATATTGCATAGACATGATCTGCTGTAGAGTTTTTGCTCTGCAGATCATAAATAGGTCAGAAATAAAATCACCATCCTCTTGTCTGAAAGTACATCACATAATTGTTTTATCTCTTTATGATTTAATGATGTCTCTGAAGCTTTCCCCAAAGCTGTTGGCAGTGTTTTTTTAGCACCAAGTATATGATCAAAAGAATAGAAGTATATTTGGTTGTTAACAAAAACAAAGATAATGTTTAAAAGCATTCTTCTAATATAGTAAGAAGAAATAATCATTAGCTTGTTCCTAGATAAGATTACAGCTATAAAATATATAGATATCAAATTTTTCTGTGGCTAAGGTTGTTTTCTGTTTTCCTCCACTGTGTTGGGTAACGTAGTTGTAGTGTAAACACATCCTCAGAATTTACTGTGCTACATGTAATTGTAAAATATCCAAAAATAGAGTGTTATCTTGACTGTGCAAGTGTTCTGTGTCAAGAAAATCTGTAACTCTGAGAGAGTAGGACCAATTTATTTAATAGAAGTGATTGAGTATTTTTCTCAAAGGAGAGCTCTCTTAAGTAGTGGAAAACTGCCTGTATAATGCAAGGCAATGCAAAAAGTTATGTATCAGTGAGGTATCCAAATCAAATGTTTTGCTGCTCTACAAAATATGCCAAAGCTGCCAATCAGTTGCAGCCTGGATCATGCCCAGATACTGCACTGAATCCCAGTGAGAGGGAGGGAGAATCCACCTTTCACAGAGAAGTGGCTGAAGGCAACTGTGCTTTGTGATGAAGTCCTGACAACATGCAGGACAGAGGGAACAGCTGAGCAAGCCACTCTACCCTGTGCTGCCACCCTGACCTGTAGGACACTTCCTTGGGGTGAGAGAGAGGTCAGTTCATTTTGCAAAATCAACAAGCCGTCCAATCCACAACTTGTTTGCTGTGATTGCCAAGGGTGCCAATTAGTGGCAGCTGTATTGGTGTGGTTTGTGATGTGGACAGCTGGCTGCTAGCAGCTGAAACAAGAAAATCCTCTTCTTCTACATGGAAGCAAGAAATTGAAAAGAAAGACAGTTAACACAGTTTCTTTTTTTTTCTTTTTTTTTTTTTTTTCTTTTCTTTTCTTTCTGGATCATTAGTTTAATTTATTTTAATTTTATCTGTCACCACTTATTTTTTTCTTCCCAGCTTTTTGGTATTCCTTCCAATATAGCAATGCTAGTTGTGATACATACTTTGGGACACTATTCAAGATCTTCTTGCCTAGCCAGGACATTCTCATTATCTAAGATCATGTGAAAATGGGCTAGGTTATGGTAGGAACTGAGAATCCCATAAGAGCTTCAATAAAACATGAGGAAAAACTTCAACTGAATTATTTTGAAGGGTTTGCTTTGTTTCACTTTGTTTTGATTGGATGTTTTTAAGTGTGAGCTGAGCTAGTAATCCAGTTCAGATGCTCCTGACATCCCTAAAGAACAATTGAATTATCTGACACTATCTTCAGGCTTAGAAGACAGGACAAAGGCTGTAAGACGAATTACCCACCTGGTCTTTAGATGAAGTCTGCCTCGGTCATGTTTAGGTTGCTGCTGCGTTGAGATTTCATTTACTCCTTTTTTTCTCCAAGTTGGAAGTATTTTATCATTTCCTATGTGAAGAAAAGGAAAGTCTGATATATAAAAATTGCCCGAGTCATGAGAGAGATTTTTCCTGAAATCTTTGCATTTCAGATTTCAAAAGAATTGTCAGAAAGTCTTTGGAATGCTCTGAAGTTGTTATTCTTTCAAAAGCATCTTTGGCAGATCAAAAGAGCACACCATCACAAAGCTGTCTGTTTTCTCAAGTAGAAAGTAGAGGGGAGCTGTATCATCAGACATGTTTTAGATTCTACAGCAACATAGCTTATGTAGAAAAGCTATGAAAGTGTGAAAATACTATTTTTTAGTACTTGGCAGCAATACAGTAAAAGTAATAAGTAAGTAAAGTACATATGACCTCATCTATAGGAAACCCTATAAACTGTGGCAGCTCCTTTAGGTTGTTCTGATGCCAAAGAACACATTTCAGACTTCACCTTGTATATGAGTTGGATTTGCAAAGACTTTACTGTTATTCAGTAAAATACCATTTATTTAACCGGATTCGTCTCAGCCCTGCTGAAATATAATGCCTTGAGGCTGCCTATGTGGTGATTTTCACCGCTTCCATTTTGTACAGTCTATCTTTAGCTGGAAAAAATATATACCTTGAAAAACTATTATAGTTGCTTTCACTAACTTTTGTAATGCACATAGCAGCTTTGTGTTGGAAGCAAATCAGGCACCAGTGAGAGAGACAACAAACAGATTACCTTTTCATGGTGGTTTCATTGCTCTTTAGTGCCTCCAATTAAAGGGGAGCCCTTCAGGGTAGAATGTAACAGCATCCAGAAAGCATTTTCTCTGCGTGTACATGCACATATATAGGTGCATTTGTAGATAGGGACATTAAGAAATTTTGAATTTTTGTCTGTAATCCCATCAAGAAGGAAGTTTCAGAGCTGGGTGTTCCAACTGGTCAGAGAGTGGTTGGCTGCCTCATAATTTGCTCCTGTTTTGTACTAAATGGGATACATGATGGCACTGTGTATTGTTCTTCAACAAAATACTGTTTTTATTTGGGCCTAGGTTGCATCCTGCTTCTCTCTCTTCAATTCTCTTTTACGTGGTCTTACATTACTTTCTTACTTTTTCCGTACTCTTGGTACCTTGAAATCATTGGCCTAAGTTCTTCAAATGTTTATAGTTGGTCTGAACAAGATGTTAGCAACTCTTTCCACATGATATATCTCCCAGTAAGATTAATGAGCCTGTCAACTGGGGATTTGGAGGCCATACCAACCCGAAAGAGTACTTCCTGTCTCTTCATCATCACTTTACCAATAAATGTAAAGATCATTTCTCTTTTAGAAATTCTACTACCCCAGAAAACTTAAATATTCTGCAGGAGAAAAAGTGTACTTGAAGTTATGATAGCATTTAATTTTCTTTTGTTCATATGTCAACATCTGTCAATTGAGATATTGTCAGTTTTAACTAGGGAAGAATTAAATAAATGCCTTATTGTGTAATATTTTACAATTATTATTATTATTATTTTTATGTAGGACACACTGTCACAATTCTTTAGTTAAAATTAACATCCAATTTATACTGCTTTCTCTTTGAAGACTGTAGCATAGCAATGGTGTTTAACCAGAGGTTGTAGAACTATTTATTTCAGGGAAATGAAGAAAGTTCAGTCTGTTGTGAATACTTGTATATTTGCTGAGAGGGGATCTTCAGATCCATTTCAGAGGGAAATGTTAGAAATCAATAGAACAAGGAATGCTGAACACCACTGTGTTAGGTAGTACACCTATTTTCCATGTTTTCTATATCTGGAACTGCAAAGAAAAGACATAAAAGTAAGTGGATTTCTGAAAGTATAGCTTCAATGAATGAAGTTGTACTGTAGAGTCTTTGATTTCCTTCTGTTGATTTGGTTAATGTTTGAATCAATTTCGTTTTCTTTTTGATTAAGAATTTACTGTAGGAAATATAAGTATTTTGTCTGTTCATTTAGTCTAGTCTCAAACTCTCCATAATGGTTATTTTCTAGATTCATTCAGTCTTCATTCAGTGCTTTAGAAAGATGTTTACAGGGAATCTGACAGGAAACAGTGGCTTCTTTCATGTAGTTGACTAAACTAGAGCTATTGAACACTTCAGTTATGTTATATAATTAGATGAAAAGTTGTAAAAGTTTACACTTCTGTGTTAAGTGCTACAATCCATCTCCTTTTGTACTAATTTTGTAGTAATATGAAATCAAATTATCTGAAACTAAAAATGTAAACGTGTTCTACACATCTACATTTTGACCTGATATGACTCTTAAACCTTTTTTAAAAAAAAAGGTGCAAATCAGTGCAGCCATAATTTTTTTTTAAAGCATTATCTGTAGACTGGCCTAAGAGCAACAAATACACAATGCCTTTATATAGGTACTTTTGATTATCCTAGACTCATAAGTAGGATTAGAACGTGGTATAACAGCAGCAAAGGGATAATTTTGATGTTTTCAGATAAGTTCTTCTGTAAAGCTGATTGCACTCAAAAGTCTACTGATGCTGATGCTATCAACTGACCTAGAAAAAGTTGGGCTATGATGTAAGCATGGAAATGTGAAATTAGAATGGGACAGGCTCTGCTCTTTGGCAAAAGATACCTTCAGCAGGCAACAGCTGCACAATTATCAGCTCAGAATATAGAACTGGGGCCTGGGCACCTCTAAACATACAGAAAGTTAACAGGTGAAAAAGAAGACTGTATAACCTCACTTTTGAAATTCACATATTTGCAGCTTCTGTCTTGCAGTCTACATACTGTGGATCAGATGGATCAGCTTATGTTTGTATAAGAAGGGAATAAGGTAGAAAGAAAAAGCTGAGGTGTGTTTGTTAGTACATCTGTCTGCAACAAAATCCAATTGTGGAAAGGTCTGGGTCAGCATGCATGAAAGAATTGAACCATAATAATAATAGTAATAGTAATGATAATAATAATAATAATAATAAAAGCAGTTTCTTTGTAAGTGGGGTGGTCCCTTTAGCTCATGCATTAGTGGCTGCACTACAGAAGACTAGTAATTTATTGATGCAGATGGCTATGTAAAGTGCATGCAATTTGTGAGGGGGCTTGACCCTTGACTGATGGGCCATATGTTGCAAAGCCCCAGAGGCATCATTTGACTGAGTTCTCTTCCTCTCTCTGTCTCTGCACCTATGGTCCTTGTTCAATCACCACATATTGAACTATAGACTTACTAACTCCTGCAATAAATCTACAACTAATGGCTCACAAAGGCTATAACTTAACCCTTTACATACAAAAGAGCACATAATTTTGCATTGAGTTCTTCACACTCGTTGAAATAAATATTGCATGACCTAGCTAGTTATCAAGGTCCAAGGTGTCATAAAATACGACCACCTGCGGGCTTGTCACTGTCTGGATAAACCAAATTCACTTTGAGCTGTCTTAAACCTTAATGATGTGTCAGTGTTATCATTAAGAACTTTGTTGTACATTCAGTTGTACATTGAGTTGCATTTCTAAAATACCACTGCTGAAGCACGATGAAATATTGAATGTTTCTAATTAACTGCCTTATCTTGACTGTTACTCTTTTTATATTCTAATAAGGTTGATAG
The DNA here is from genome assembly GCA_037305975.1 of Chrysolophus pictus. Taxonomy (NCBI): domain Eukaryota; kingdom Metazoa; phylum Chordata; class Aves; order Galliformes; family Phasianidae; genus Chrysolophus; species Chrysolophus pictus. The sequence continues at coordinate 98,738,451 of CM074576.1, forward strand.
TAAGTTCTTCATGACCTAGGCCTATGCCTTTTGTTGCATGGAGAGTCTGACAGGCACCTTTATTCCAGTGGACAGGTTTTCCATAATCTGTTAAAATTTATCAATGTTTTTCTCTCATACAAAATCATTTCTTAAGAACAGTTAATGTATTCATAGGCATTAGTAAATAAATTGCAGCTGCAATTTATTTCATATACTATTCTTTCTTAGACTGTAAGGTGTTGTAAGTTGCTCCTCAGCTAGACTTGACAAGTAGGGGTCTAAATTGTTGCATGCTGTATGGGTCTGTGGGCTGCTATAAAAAAAAACAGCCCTGTTAGAAAGTTGCTTGTTGCCATTAAGCTGTCTTTATATAAGAAGCAAAATAAGCCATACAAAGAAAGACACACTGTGAAACCTGTGGGAAAGTACTGATATAGCTTTTAAAAAATCTTAAGATGTGATCCTTTAACCTCTAACCAATAGGGTTTCAGCATGAAAATGTAGTCATGAAATTAGACAAGTTGTAAAATTTTGGTGAGTTCAAAGAAATCAAGAACAAAACAGTTCCTCCTGGATAATGACTCTTCTTCTTTCACTGCCAAGTGATCTGGAGTGAGCATTTTACCTAGTGGAAGTCAGCAGGAGTTTTATCATTACCTGCAAGGTCATGATTTTACCTAAAGGGTGCAAACGTGTAGGTGAAAGGAAAGAATGTTTTTCTTATTATTTTGTTTGTTTGTTTATTAATTTTACACTGGTAAAGCCCTCTGTGGTAATTTCATATGAGAAGATTTTATAACACTGCCAAATTTGTTTTGGCAAAATTCCAATCACTAGTGGGGTTTGTGCAACTGAGTACTATGAAAGTACTTAAATAACGCTTGGTTAATTTTTTATATAGTTTTATGCTCAGAAGAACTATGAAAACTTTAATTCACATAGCAATTGCTATTCTGTAGCTTAAAGTGTCTGTACAGGTGACAGTTTTCTTTGTTATGTTCATGATTTTTTTGAGATAGGAAATTGAAAGAAATTGGAGCAATTTCTAGTCCTCTTGTAGTCAATCTGAATTCATTGTTATGGTATGAAGAAAGTCAATGCATGGTAAGCTGATGAAAATGAATAAATTAATTGCTTTCCTTCTTAAAACTGCTTCCTTAGCAATTTGTGATGCAGTCAGAAAGTAAAATTGTTTCAGCACAAATCACGTGCATTAATCATGCACATATTTGTTTGCAGTCACTTGTATTAAGACTTGTAGGCTTAGGGATTTTATTTATATGGATTCTTTTTCTGTGGGCATTACACCATTATTGTATTACTAGTCTTCAGGCTTGAAGTATTCCATGTAACCAGAAGCCACTGATAAGCATTCCCTCCTGAGGTTATTATTTCACAATTAAAGTGATGATATTGAAAACATCGATGGCAGTGGGATTTGTGGGGGCAAAGGTCTTTACCATTGCCTAGAATACCAGAGGCCGTTGAAAACATTCATTTCTAGATTTCCTACATACATTAGTCCCCCATGGAAAGCATGCATATCAATTTTGGTCTATGTTCTGAATGAATTACGCTAGGCTATAATTTAATGTGCATTTTATATAGCTTTGTCCGGAAATCGTTCTGTTTTATCTCGGGTGTGGTTGTATACCTCACCTAATTTCTATAGTGAGCACCTTTAAGTTGAGTAGACTATATACCCTTCATGTATCCACTCAGTCATTCAGACTAATTATCCCTAGTTGAAATAGATGGGGTAGAATCTGTGTCTTTTGGGATAAGGATCAAAGGAACTCAGTAGCTTCAAGCTTATACAAATGGACAAACAGTAGGAAGTGTTACAGCCTTATGCAGATTGATCATCAGTGACTGATGATCAGTAGTGTTTCTGAATAATATCAATGTCAACAGAAAGTCTACAGTTGACCAACATGAAATTTTACAAAGCAGAAGAAGCTATTTATTCCTGCTGATCATATAAGAGGTTGTAGAGAGCTGCCTGTACAGAACAGTGTTAGTGAGTGTGCACGTTGATGAAAGTCATTGCCATCCTGATTTCCAGCTGACAGACTCTGGATTATCACTGTTGCACAACCTGTAATGAAATGAGTTTGGAGTTTTTGAGAAGCAATAATGGATACTCTCTTCTTTTAACCACATTTATATCCACTGATTTTTGTTTATCTTGACTCTCAGGTTGTGTATGGGAAATACTGTTTCAAAGTTAGTATTGTTCTCCTCATTTTTAGGATAGATATCGTCCTTCCCAGCTGAAGGGAAATCAAGAAAACAAAAAAGATAGAATTAATTCCAGTCCAAGCAGGCAGTTTTCAATAGCTAAAGCACTATTTTCCAATTTATATAAGACGTGTAGCCTGTGAATTAATACAGAATAACTGCTTGGACAACATTCCAAAGCAGTGCCACAGGCACTGATATGAGTGAAATTTAAAAAAAGGTTTGAAGTTTGCATCAAAGCAAGCACCAAACATTCTGAATTCTCTTCCTGCTTGTGCCACAGTATGCTGTATAATCCCAAGCAATTTGATGCTCCTGAGTGTGCCTGAATTTTTCATCTTAAATAGTTTGACTGTTTTATTTAATTGGAATCTACTGCCTACCCCCCAGTCTCCTAACTAGAAATATAAACTAACAAAAAATCCCTGTGTATTTCCAGCATAAGAAAATATAGGTATACAAATTAATTTTATCTACCAATATCTTAAAATGTGGCTAACTCTGATACAAGTAAGTATTTCTTGTTAACTGGCAGAACAAAGCGGCATTTAAGTCTTGTGGGTTTTGTTGGTTTTTTTTGTTTTGATCTTTGGACTAGGTAAGAGGAACAGGTCAACTGGTTCTGTCATGTGGCTTGAACCACTTTTACAGTCAGGTCAGCTGAACAAATAAAAAAAAAATCCTCAAACCAAATCAGAGAATTGTCCATTTTAGATATAGAGTGATTTCACTGATGCCGTTGGAATCTAAAACTCAGTGTAAGTTTCATCCAGTTATGTGAGCTTTGAGGGAAGAGGACATTCTGAATGGATTTTGGATTTACAGAAAAGATTATAAAAATCTTGGTCTGCACTAGACCCTCCCATTTAAGTAAAGGACATTTTCAATCACTGTTTTGTATGAAAATCTTTTTTTTTTTTTTAGTACAGGAGATGCACAAAGAATAGTGGAAAGATCTTGGCATTACAAAACTATGATTTATTTTGTTGTTCTTCATCTCCCATTATAGTTTATTCATAGCAAGCTTTTATCCTGTAGAAACGGTAATTGAATTGGTGTTGAAGAGAAAGTTGACACACATAAATAATAAAAAGGGCAGCTTATATGTCTATATATTTCAGTTGCTTTTTCGTTGTGACCAAAGGCTCTAAAGACATGAATAGTAAATTTCAGCTACTTCCTTCAAGATTAATTTATTGTTCCATAATCTTTGTTTATGATGCAGACAGAATAGTTAAGTAATATCAAATAAATCAGAGTCCTTTACCATTATAACCTGAAGCGCTTTACTGTATTGTATTTTCTCTGCCTCTGTGAAATTTTAGGCACGTTGTTTTAGTACACTCAAGATACAGCTACTGAAAATAAGACAGTTGTGTTGCTAATGAAAGCTAACACCAAATATTTACTTCTTTTACTGTACGGATAATATGAATAGGTTGGGATTATCCTAACTCCAGAATTATACCACACAGTTCCTTTCTGAAAAAGACATCTTCACATATTTAGACAAATTACTCGTGCCATCACCTGTGTTTTGTATTTGCTGACTCATGTGCTATTAAGTGTGCTTAATGGGGTGGATGTCAGGAAGAACTAATATGACCACTGCTAGCGCATTAAGTATAGTGTTGTTTTTTTTTTTGCTAATCCTTTTGTGCATGGGTTTTATATTAATTCCTGCACACAGCCTGTTCCTACTTGCCATAAATTTCAAAAGGAGTACAATCGAGACCCACTGTAAGCTCTGTCTTTATTTCCAGAGCTTTCTCTTTGCTGATTAGCGCAGAGATTTGTACGTGAAAGTTGTAAATAAAACAGCAGAGCAATCTCAGTGGAATGAGGGAAGCTCAGGGGGACTGAGCAGGTTCTGCAAAGTTGTTGTTTGGTAGTGAATATACATAGGTTGCTCTGCAAGTAATGTCTCCTACTTAATTCCATGAAAACTACTACAAATACAAAGAGCTCAATAACACTGTTTGACAGCAAATTCTCAGCTACAAAACACTCTTTTCAACACAGTCATCACCATTAGCAATGCATCTTCAACAGCGATGAACAAGTACCTGCATGCCGTGCTTGTAAAATATCCGTACCAGCAGAAGTGACCCACCGTTTAACAGCTGCTATGATGGCATTGTTGCTAGGAAAATGTTGCCCCACAATCTGTCTCAGATTGGCCTGAAAAGAAGGAAGTCAGAAGATGCTAAATCTAGACTATATGGGCGGGTTGGAGATTCATGGTCCTTGATGTCCCTTCCAACCCTGTCCATTCTGTGATTCTGTGGCAGTCTGGCCAGATTTGCAGTATGATCCACAATCTTCAAACTGGTATGGGGTCTGGTGTTACTGTGTTGCAAGAGAAAGGCTGTCTTCTTCTCAGGCCTGACTCTGGAAGTTTGAGCCTTTCTCTTCAGACAGTGTTGGGATGTGGTGGTCAGAGTTGATGGTTTGTGTAGGTTCTGGGAAATTGAAAAGGATCAGCCCTTATTGATAGAAAGCTTTACTTACTGAGGGCTGCATCTTGAGCATTTTCTTCAGGGGGAATTTCACATCACAACTCCATGGATTGCCGTTTTGACTCTGGCTTCTAGTGGTGACACTACATGTTGTCACCAGTAATGACACAATCAAGGAAACTGTCACCTTCAGCTTTGTATTGATACAGTAGGTCCTGACAAACTTACATATGGTGTTCTTTCCATTCCTATGTGAGCATTTGTGGGATCCACATGATGTAATGTTTGCGATATTCCAGTGTTACGCCATCATTTCCAATGCATTGAAACTGATATTCAGCTCTGTACTCAGTTCCCTGGTCATAATCCATTCAATTTGCATGGATGAGCTGATTGAGACTCTCTTTCACAGTGTGACAGCTGTGCATGGTCATTCAGAATGTGACTTGTCTTTCACATCACTACCCCCGCTGCTGAAAGGCACCAGCCACCACCTCAGTGTGCTCAAATCCAATGTTTGATCTCTATAAATCTTCAGCAAGTGTCAGTGAATGTCAACAGGTACTATTTTTTCCATGTAGAGGAATTCAGTGACACACCTTTGCTTCACATGCACTTCCATGTCGGATGCCGTTTTGTCATACTGCCTCCCTGCTGCCATCTGTCACATGGCAACAAAATGTAATGGCATATTTTTGGAAAGATTCAACCTCTACTGCTGTACTACCAACACCTGCCTCTGATGTTGTGATTCAACATAATAAAATAGCAGGCATTACTTTCAGAGTCACTCATATTTTAACATACTCCACAGCTACCTTTTGGCTAAAATACTGAAAGCACTTACAACTCCAGCTGAATTCAATGCTTAGATGCTTAGATACTTGCTACAGTGCAGAAAAGGAGAAATCTGTTGTCAAGATTTAGTCAGCCCTCGGTTCTTTTTTTTTTTTTTTTTTGAGTGAAATATGAAGGAAGGTTCCTATGTGTATTTGTGTGCTGGTTGCAAAACAGAGTGTTATCCCTAGACAGAGATTAACATGTCAGACATTACCCAGAAGGGTATTTATAAGAACCAACTAAAGAACTAAGTGAACGGCAGAGTTGTGTAAAGCAAACAAAGGTACACCTATGATTAAATCACTGCTAAATATGCTATTCTTAGACATCTTGTTTGTCACAGAAATTGTCCTATTATCTTCCTTATTATCTTCTTATTTTTTTGTGTTGGTGTGATTTTAATGTTCCCATGAAAATCTGATGACTTAATAAATAGTGGAAAGCAACACAATAGGAAGACAGAGTAGAGAATTCGTTATCTATATGTCAAAAGCTGTTTTGTGGATATGGCTGCTTTCTGTATCATGTAGTGGAAGCTCAAGAATGTAGGATAATGTCATAGCAAAAATGTTGTTTTCCCCATTGCTTTTCCAGCACAATGCCTCATTGTTTCTTCATAGAATGAATATATTCATGCAATCTTCTATGCAGGTTTTGAGGCACTTTTTTTTTTTTCTTGCCTTCTGAATGCCTTTATTAGGTAATATCATGCAATGCTGCAGTATTATTTTCAGTGACCTTTCTTAGTCTGTGGTTCTGGTTGTGTTTTTTTTTCTTCTTTTAGGGAAATAATACTTCTTCCTGCAGACAGCTTAAGAGTACATTTAATTTTAAGAATTGATTTGGTTAATAATAGCACCAATATAGAAGTAGTAGTAGGTGACTAATTTTACCCTGGATGAAGGTGTTCCATTTCTGCAAACTGTATTGCATTATCAAGGTAAGCTGTCATGTAAATACTTTCAAATAGCATGTTAGTTGGAGGAAGAGGAAAGGAAAAATACTTATTGGTAAAGATATTCTTCAATTCTGCAGAATATTACCGCTTTTTGTTCAGTTGAATAGTGTTATGATAATGAAGAACAGAATGCATTATCTTTTCTAATGTGTAGATATGAGGGAAGGAAAAGAAGGAAATCATTTAATGTTTCTTTTAGGCTCGTGTGATCTGTTCTTTGGGAAAAGATATGAAGGTTTCAGGTGTGATTCTGCAATTATTTTTGTTTTGCTATGGTTTCAAGACCTCAGAAGAGTGACCTGTAAAACCATTTGAAAGTTGTAGCTGGGGGCAAGATACAACCTCACAATAAAATGAAAGAGAATATTCCCTTTTGGTGTTGTTTTTTTCCTGATGACTTGGCTGTTAGAAGATGGGGCCATTCTGGGCATCATATGTTGTGACTCTGAGGAAGTGAAAAAGTCATGCTTTAAGTCATGAAAATGACTTTGCATATATTCTTACCCTTAAACTGAGCAAATAAAGGTGTCTTCAGATTTGTTACAAGTTCCCTTTCTACAAATGGGTAAACTGAGGCACAAAGAAATTCACTTACCTTTTCTGTCAGGAAAAGACAAAAACAAAAACACACAAACATGAAAAAGAATTAGGATTAGGATTGAATCCTGATTCTCTGCACCATTTATGCAAGCAGTGAATAGGCCACATTTAAAGGAAGATTAAAAGCTTTTTATATTTTAGTCTTAAGAATAGCTATGCAGATTGTACACAGTAAAGGGGTAAGAGTAAGTTGTTTCATTGGTGAAAATTTGCTTGCTGATCTTAAGCCAATCCTTATTAGTGGATAAAAGAAAAGAAGGTTCCAAGATACTCATTTATCAGTTTCCAAGTCTGTTTGCTTACTTAAGCACATATGAAAAACCATTTAGATTTGAGATTAAGTTGGAAATCTCTAACGAGTAAATTTATCTATGGATATTTCTCGTTTCATTTACATTCAAAATGAGAGGATTCTTTTGTTTTGAAGAATCTTTCTAGCTTTCTCCTTAGGCTGAGGTTTTCTAGTTGTTGCTGAGAAGGTTAAAAATAATTTTGTAATTACCAGATTAGTATAACCCTACAAGTTGAGCCATTATTTTTGCCTAAAATATTTATTTATAAGCAGGTTTTAAAGAGAGAATTATTTTTTTGTTTTGCTGAAAAAAAAATAATTTGCTTTCAAGATAGTGTTTCAGGAGCAGAATGTTATTCTTGTTTGGATATTAATGCAGTTGGAATTTTCTTCCTAGCCAATAGGATTACTACTGAAAGCAGAATTGTCCCTCATAATTGGGCAATTTAGTTTCTTGTCTCATTTGTATCTCAGGAGTTTCTACCTCAATATTTTTGTCAACCTGTGTGCAACTTATGCTGTAAACACTTGACTGGCACTTCACATTTAAGACTTTATACTTCATAGTTATACAGTAGTTTAAATTATATGAATAGTTAATTCTTAGAAATCCATTATTCTTGTAACTCAGCCATCTTTGGTGTACAAGGGAAACAATAGGATTATGCTTGAAATTGTACTGAGCAAGTAGAAATTTCAGATCAGAATGTCAGAAGGAAGGGAGCAAAAACAGCTTGTCAGAAAAGAAGGTGGTGAAAAGCAGCCACTGTAGATGGTGGTTCAGCTGAGAAAGCAGAATCTGAAAACAACAATTGATTCTCTAACCATGAGTCCAATCAAGAGGCTTGTGGAAATCCTGTTGTAGGTCTGTTAAATTAAGCTAAATTAGAGCAGGCTTCCTGGAAAGGAGTGAAAGGGAAAAGTAGCATTAGGGAAAGGAGGGCATTTGAGTCTATTGATTCTGAATTTTTCATTAGTCACGTGAAGATCAGATTACATGCATATTGTGACATTATAATTATGCATATTCATTTATGACATTTATTGACAAATTGCAACATCCTCTTGCTGAATGTGCTGTTTAATAACAGATTCCCAGTGCTATGCACTTAATTTATCATTTCTTCCCTGAAAATTGCAAGTAGTTGCTTTTTCTAAGTAAAACAGTTTACAGTGGTTGCTCTTTAGTAATGTTACTGCACAGTGACATCAAATATATCATCTGCTATCCTCAGACGAGAGAAATATCACAGTATCATGAATATCAATTATGTCATAACACTTGGTAAATGACAAATTTTTAATGGGAGCCACATTAAGCCTTAATGTGAGCCAATTTTACAGTGCGTATAACTGTAAAATCTTATCCCCCATTCCAAATAAATTGTCTCTTCTGTTTCATGAGTACTGATGTGATAGTAGCTTTTGCAGTGAAGATGAAGTGTAAATTCATATGGAATAAAGATTCATCTTAGAATTCTTTGAAAAGCTTTTTTCTTTTCTTTTTTTTTCTTTTTTGTCCCTGAAATTATTTTATTTTTTTGCCAGTAGAATATTCTACTTTGGAGACATTAAATACTTTCAAAGCATCTGTCTGTCTTTTTCACAGACTTTAGTGTATATATATATTAGGAAGTGTATACAAGGAAGAGACAGAAACATTTTTATGGAAAGCAAGGCAATCTATGCAAACTGTTGAACTATATAGTCATTTTGATCTTATGAATAATGTAAAATTACTAAGGCTAGATAATTGTTTTGCTGACCTTATTGATTTAACTGATTGAAGCTGTGTTTGAAAGGACAATGCTAAGTCCATAGAACAGGACTGTGTTTTAACCTTTCTTCATATGTACTAGTGAATAAGTGGCAGGTCTGCTTTTGTAGGTAAAAGGCAAAATTTCAATGAAGCTTTTACTTTTTTACCAGTGAAGCTTTTACTTCAATTAATAATGACCAGTGGTAATAAAAAAAAAAAAAAAAAAAAAAAGACAAAAAAAGATAAAAAAAACAAACAAACAACAACAAAAAAAAACAAAACTAGTGAAAGTTTAGAAATAGTTCACCTTTTTTACAGACACACAGGACTATCCAAGGATTTGAAAAAAGATGCTATTTGTTTCATCACTGCCAAGTGAACAGATTGAGATTTATTGTTTGATAAATCTAGCTATGTGGTGTCACAGTTTCTGGACAGTTTCAAGAATTAGGGGCAATAGAAATATCATGGATATGTTGAGGCTCAGTCAGTCTGTTTTGCATCCTTTGAGAAGATGACTTGTTAGACAGAAGGGCTAGTGAATAAAGTACAGTCTTGAAAGTATATAGAAGTATTTGGTAAGAAAAGCAAATAGTGTGCAATACCTGCCTGTTGCTGCTGAAAATACTTCTGTGCATTGATGGTGGAGCATATCATTTTTGGTTTCTTCGGTTCCTCTACCATTAGCTTTTAGGAAAAAAATATTTATTTATTTATTTATTTAGGTATAAGCGGATTACCTAATGCAAAGCTGTCACAAAGTCACAACTGTAGCACTCTCTTTACTGTTGCAGAAGCCTGTGAAGTTCTGACCATTACTCCTACAAATGTATGTTCAGTATACGTAGTGTCCCTGCACGCGTTGGAAACAGTATGCCTTTTAACTGGCGAAAATGTACAACAGTGTTTTGTTGTATCGTGGTTAAGGAAAAACGAGGTCATATACATCTAGTACAGCCTCCTAGCAGAAGCTGCCTGCAGAGCTTAATTTTCTAACTTCCACTTCAGATTTTTGTTAACTGTGAACAGGTCTGCCAAAGAAAATAAAGCATCCCTTGTGATTCCATAACTACTTTAAATATGCATAGTGATTCGTGATCAACATTCTTGACTTCTTGCATTTGAGAAGTTTATCAGGTGTAAGTAAACAAATGAAGGAAGTAACGCTGATGCGTTGTTTGAAAGGGAATGCGACTAATTTAGGTAGTTAAAGTTCAATGCATAAAAACTTGAGGTCTTCCTCTGTTTCTAATACAACTGATCTGATGTAACCTGCTATTGAATTCATCTGCAAAGTATTTCTTCAGAGCTGAGGCCTTGCATAATCCTCTAGCACAATTACACCTGTACATTTCTTAGTTTATTTATTATTTATCCTTCATTTGCCCCAGTTTTAATTACACTGATTTCTTACTGGGATATGTTTTCTTTGGTTTACTTTCAAATTTTGCTTTGTTATCATCTAGCTGTATTAAAAATATTAGTCCAAACAGTATATGTATGAGAAAGTATAATTTATAAAGCAGATATAAAATATACACAATCACAATATGTAACCAGACTTAATTTTCAATACATCGTATTCTTACAAGCCATATATGTGTAGCGAATGGCAGCATTTGGCTCTCTTCTCTGGTTGAACTATATCATGTATGCTAACATTTCTTGTAAATCAAGATGTGCAATAATTAAATTAGTTGACTCATTCTTGATCCAATAACTCAAACACTCTGATACTGACAAATCTGGTTACTTGATTCATGCCCAAGCTGTAAATCAAAGATTCAACAAGCTTTAGAAAGATATTGTCATTAGTATGCAGGAGTTTAATATTGAGATTGAGTTTTGTAAATAAAAAAATATATTTGGGTAAGATTAATTTTCCAGACTTTGGAATTCTACTATCTTTGTTTTTCCATCTCTTTCTTTTTGAGCTTGGTAGAAAGGGAATGTTGTCTTGTGAGAGAGAATGTAAACAAACATCATTCAACCCTGTTACCTAAAACCTCGCATAAGTTCAACAGAAGTCCTTTTGTTGTTCATTATCAATACATATTGCGGAAGTATGAACTAGTATTTCCTTGTAAACACTTGTTTACAGTCTTCTCTTCATTGTCCTCCTCAATCTCATTTTATCTTTGCATTAATGTCCTTCTTTGAGCTACAAATTATGTGCAGCGATATTTCTTACATTCTGTCCTTGAGCAAAGGGATTTGTTCTACAACAAGATGTCCTCGTTCTTCTCTATGCTTTATGGCTTTAGCTTCATATGATATACTGGGATCCAGTGCAACTTCCCTGAATTTCCCTAATTGGGAAACAGTCTAGTGTTTCCTGGCTATATAATTCTTATTCCAAAGTTTAATAGCCAGTCTACAATGGCTTTCTGTGTTATCTTATATTCTATGGACTCCTAACTAGATCTGAACATGTTATGGATAAGCTGTATTAACAAAGGAAAAGAAAAAAAAATGCTGTCTTCCGTAAAAGAATCCTAAATACAGTGAGGGCAGTGAGTGATCTTGCTTCTATCATTATTATATTTGAACATACCTCAAGAAAACATTATATGAACCATTGATCTTCTGGAGTATAGAAAAATTCAAGGGTTCTGAATGTCATTGGTTGCATGGCCTCCACAAGCACAGGTGGCCAAGAAAGCCATTGGCATCCTGGCTCGCATCAAAAGCAGTGTTGCCAGCAGGAACAGGGAAGTGATTGTCCCCCTGTACTCAGGTCTGTTGAGGCTGCACCTCCAGTACTGCGTCCAGTTTTGGGATCCCCCCCTGCATGAAAGACATTGAGGCCCTGGCGTGGGTTCAAAGAAAGGCAACAAAGCTGGTGAGGATCTGGAGCACAGGCCTTATGAGGAGAGGCTGAAGGAGCTGGGATTGTTCAGTCTGGAGAAGAGGAGGCTCAGGGGAGACCTTATTGCTCTCTATAACTACCTGAAGGGAAGTTGTTGTGAGCTGGGGGTTGACCTCTTCTCTCATGTAACTGGTGATAGGACTAGAGGGAATGGCTTCAAGCTGCGCCAGGGGAGGTTTAAGCTGGACGTTAGGATATATTACTTCTCTGAAAGAGTGGTCAGGCACTGGAATGGGCTGCCCAGGGAGGTGATGGAATCACTAACCCTGGAGGTGTTCAAGGAACGTTTAGGCATTGTGATGAGGGACATAGTTTAGCGAGAGCTATTGGTGATAGGATCACCCAGTCCAACCATCCATCTGTCTTTTCCAACCTTGGTGATTCTATGTTTCTGTGATTCTATACAGGAGTCCTGAAGCTTTTTGCAGCCTCTGGGAAAGCAGTAGCTCCCTACCATCTAGACAGCAAAGTTTTTTACCAAGGGCTTAAAAACAATTAGAAGCTTGGCTTTTGTGAGTAAATTGAAGCCCATCTGTCTAGAACTTGTGTTTTGCACAATCATCCTACACAAGAGCATGCTGCCATTTGCTTACTTTCCACAAAACCAGCCACAGATTTGCAGTTATTTTTAAAGAGGAATTGCTGTGAAACTGGCAGTGTGGAGGATTTAAGGATGCTGTTCTTATCATCCTCTTCAGTGTTTCCCTCCCCACTACCTTAACAAAGATAGTAGTTCAACCATGGACTGCTCATTAAATTGTCTTGTATCTGTCCTCAATGCAAATTTAACTTTTTAGTTATTGTTGGTCCCTTCTTTTAGTTAGGAAATTGACTTCAGATTGTAATAATTTGTTCAAGCATATAATTTTTCAAAAGCAAACTTGATCAAATATTCTCAAGATGAACATACAGAATTACTCACACAAAATATCCACAGCTGCTAACATTTCAATTTTGGGATTCCATCTACTAGGACCGTCACCATATATCAGACAGAAGTTTTAATCTGCTCTTGGAGAAACTCGCATTATTGCATAAAGCCTGCAAGAAAGTGTTGGGCAGGTCTGATTACTGCTTTGAGGGAAGAGTCAAACACATATCCAGTAGCTAGCTTATTATAGAACAGTGTGAAGGAAATTGCAGAGTTTTGTAGTGTATCTGTTATACAGTTAGGGTCATGTTGTGTTTCTAATTCATTTATTTAATTTTTAGTTCTGGAGCACAGCAGCATCTACAATTTAATCTTTTATTTTTGAGCTGTCACCCCGATCATGTACTTGGATTGAATTCCATAGTTCTATATTAAAACATGTAATGCATATGTTTATTGAAAGAAATACAAAAATGTATGAAAATATCTAATTGTGTGTACTGTTTAGATGGAAAATTAAAGATGATAACCTCTTTTCACCATTCAATGGCGTGTGAAAGAGCAAGAGAGATTCAAAAACTTCATTAATTGCTGTAGGATGACGTTACAAGCCACCTGCACTTCAAAGAATTCTCAATAAAGCAGATGGATTGATGAATAAGCCATTAAAGATTTAAAGAATGTTTGTTTTAAAAATATACTGCTTGAATCAAGGCATACGATTTACAGAAGTACCATTGCTCTTTTTTTTTTTTTTTTTTGTGTTGCATCCTGCATAGTTTTGGGAATATATCCTTGTCTTCAAGAGTGGGATTCAGAAATGACATTTTCATAAACAGCAACTGCAGTGTATTTGAAACAATTTTCATTTCATAAGAAGATTTACAGCTCCCTATGCTTCACGCATTTCTAATAACTGAAGGCAGGAGTGGTTTTACAATTCGGCTCTGTGAGCCTGGATCTCACAGAGGCACAGAATTAGCTTATCTGACTAGCTTGAGAGTAAAGTAGTAGATGCTGCATGGGCATGGAAGCTAGCATACTAACAGTCTACACTGGCAGTTTTACAAAAATCTTGTGTTTTATCTTCTTTCAGACAGAAGTGGTGAAAATGTACAAGACAGTCAGTGGCTTTATGACTCATACAGCATAAGTCTTAGCTATCAGAGGGGCCTAGAGTCTTCAACTGAAATAATTTTATTGCAGATTTCTGGCTGATATCCTATGTTCAGGCATCTCCTGTAATATATGAATTAGTATGAGAAGATTACATGTTATGGTTTAGGCATAAATTTAGCTACTGGGGACACTGCAGAAGAAAAATAGTAATGTAATTCTTCCTTTTTGAGTGTTGCTACATGTTCTCTTTCTTCTAGAACACACTAACTTTTTAAAAATTCATTCTGTATTTAGACATTGGTGTATCAGAAACTTGCCATAACGTTAATTTGGACTGATTTTGAGTGTAAATTCCATTTTTATCTTCCTATCCTGAAACTATTATAAAGAGAACTACTAATTTTTTAATCAATTTTTGTACTTTTATAGTGTTTACTGGATGAGTTCTTCTGAAACAAAAATAAAATGCACATTTGTACTTTCAAAAATAATTTCTAATTCTGAGGTTTGATTAGATGTTGATTGCTTAATAAGGTCTGTTGCTTTATAAGGAGAAAGAGTAAATGAACATCTCAACTTCAGTTAAAAGAAAGGAGGAGTAAAGTTATTTCTTTGCAGTGGAAAATATCTAAATATGAAGAAGAGTGAAAGTGATCTAACACATTTTCAAAGACTGAAAAATAGAAAAGAAAGTTAAAAAAAAGTAACGTTAGTCATTTTTATTTTATGTGCAGCTGCTTAGAATACTAGCTTCTCCATTTTTAGTAGAGAAGGGGCAAGAAAAGCAGCACCTAAATTTTTAATCTTTTTTAAAATTAAGATTTAGTGCAAGATGCATTCAGAATGATTTATTTATTTGTTTGTTTGTTTATGTATTTATTTATTCAGTCAGGTAGTGAACACTTTGGTAAAGAACATTCAAACATAAAAGGATTGACCTGTCTGCAGATATCAGGGCAATTTAGTCTATATACGTTGAGTCACTTTCTTGCTTTAAGAAAAAAAGAGAAAAAGAAAACATAAAGTTTCAAAGAGGATCAAGAATATATGGCCATGTTGTGTCACATTTGAGTTCTTCAAAGTTTGAAATAAGTGACTTTGCTGTGTCCTGTCCAAGTGTTTTCATTTGACCTTCATACATGGAACTATAAGCATAAAATAGACTAAACATTTACTGAAGTTTTCCATGATGAGCATTTGAACAGTGCTGCTTTTTTTCCCCCTGAAATACCATTTCCCCTGCAACAATGTTATAAATGCTTATATGCCACATCAAATACTTAACAATGTAGGAAGTGTTGGAGAAAATAAAATGAAGGCATCTGCAAATAATAAATAAATACATTAAATTGAAAACAATTCCTTTCATTAAACACAGAATTACTTGGAAGACTTCGGTGTTCAGAGGCATCCTTTTCCTTGAAAGACTGGTGGGGATGAAAGAGACTGCTACAACAAAGTGTTTTACCTGGTGTTTAGCCACACTCCAGTTGAGTCAGTCTGATGGCATACTTTTACCTCCAGGAAGCAGTTTTTTTCTTGCATGAATTGCTCTTAACTTGCAGAGAGTGGGCAAAATTCTTACTGTAGTTAAAGACTGTGTTTCTACTTAAATAGAAAGCATTTGCCAAACGGTTTGCAACAAGATAAGTTAAGCTTTAGTGCCTTCCCATCTTGCTTTGTCTGGAAAAGTGATTGAGATACAATCACCATTTGATTATAAACTTAATTGCTGGTAAAATCTGTTGTTTGCATTTGGCTAGGTTTCAGCGTTATTGTTCAGTTTATGTCATATTAGCTGTTAAGATGATGATGTTTTTAAAATACCTAAGATACACAGAGCTTGGTGATATAGCAGTCTCTAAGCAGGATAGCACTTCTGGTTTCCCTTGGTGGTTAGCATCTCAAGTGATAACATAAAGCATACCTCAATGTAGTTAGAGGAAATCTGAGATCCTACAAGACAAAACCCTTTTGTGATGCAGACGTGATTGGAGAGATTGGAAGGCACAAAATAAGAAGAGAGCATATTATTTTTCTCTTGAGAGAGAGGAATTTGCAGTCTTTCAAATAGCAACTTGCCCAGATTTCACTATCTTGTCACTACTTTGGAGTGTCATTCTGGAAATGACTGCAGTTCAGATGTGATAACTAAGTGCTTTGATGTCTCTGTTCAGCCTCTGTAGATCAGAATCCATTTTCCTCCTCAGATCACCTCAGACTGTGATATAAATCAGCATAATTTATATTCACTGTTTAGAAGAGTATCTGGGCAATATTATTATAAATATTAAGGAATCTGGATAAGTAATGTGTGATCTTTCTGTTTTGCATTCATTTGAAAGGCTCACTTGCAAGAATTGTGTTGTTTTTTTTTCTGAAACTATTGTTATTCCAACAGCTTCTTGGAAAAGTAATGTAAATATTTTGGGGTTTTGTGGTTTTCCAACAAGGCATTAGTTTCTGTTGAATTCAGTAATATTTTAGTGCATAAAAAACACCAGTTTGTTTTTCTTGCTGCTTTGTTTTGTTTTGTTTTGTTTTTTGTTGTTATAATACTGAGATCAAATATGTGACTACGAAACTGGTCAAGCATGAAATTGTTTCTCAGTACTGTGGGAGATGGTTCAAACGGCAGCAAATTCAGGAGTATTGTAAGACTTTATAAGCGGTGCTCAGAAAATTACAGTAGCTCTGAATCGTGAGGATAGCACATATAAGTGTATGCGTGGCGTTTGCTTGATAAACTGTTAATATTAATGAGCACTATGTGATCAGGGCCCATATTTAGCTTTGGCAATACCTGTAGCCATAGCCACAGGTAGGAAAGCTGGTATGGATCTTATGCCTTATGGCAACTGCCACTGACAAGCAATTAGAGTTCATTATGACTACACTCATCCTATACTAATTGACATTCCTGTTGTGCTGTTTTTCCTGTTTGGCCGTGTGATAGCCACAGGCTGTGAATAATCTAGGAATTCCTAAGTGTGGTAGAATTTGTGTAAAATGCATTCAGATGCATATGCGATTATATCTTCTGGCCAACAGAAGAATCTCTGTGAAAGAATAGTGGTAGCCACACAGGGAGGCTAGAAGAGAATAATCTTAAATTTGCTCATGTCCATATGACTTGCTGCATTTCTGTCTACAAGTACAAGTTACAGTGATTGGACTGTAATTCAGCATATGTTTCAATATATGATGAGTTATTTATTGTTTGGTGTGCTGACCAAGCTTTACTGCTCACAGACAGTCTACTTTCTTTTTCAGAAAGAAATGAGCTGCTAAACTAAATGGTTTGCCTTAAGTACACCAAAAGAAAGCTGACTTTTTCTGGGGGGGTCTTGTTGCTTCTTGTTTAGAACGGGGAACTTGCGGGTCATAAAATCATCCCTGTGAACACTGTGGCTATGGTCAAACTCTGTCCCAGATTGTCTCTAAAGAATTCCTGACAAGATCTATATTGTAAAAGTCTGGAAGAAGATAGTGCACAATGCCTGGGGGTTGGAAATGAGATGGGTAGATAGAGATAGTTTGAGTCATTTCTGTTCAAATGTTATGTTTTTAATACATTTTGTGAACTAGAACTACTTTTTTGTTAACATTTTCTAAGTTCATTCTCCTTCCAAATGACTGGTTGAATGCAGCATTTGCTGTGGCCAGAGGCTGATAAAGGATGGGTGGCATGTCTCAGTCGTGTTACGGTCAGATGGTGAACAATTACCTCCTTGTGCTGATGTCTAGGGGCCTCTCAGATGTGTGAAGTATTTCCTGAGCATGGTAATGAACTGCTTGTTGGTCTTAACAGGTAGTTTGACCGTTTTATGGCCAGTATCAAATTGAATACATTAAGTCTTGAGCATACACTTTCGTTTGAGTTCCTGCATTGTCAAAAGATATTGGATGTTTCTGAAAGAGAACAAAGGGCCCATTATGTTAGGGTCTTATTTGCCTCACATAGTGCCTTTCTTCATTATTCATACTTACATTAGAGACAAATACGTCAAGGTGGAAGTTACCTGTCTTTATTTTACTTTTTGTTCAGTTACTAAGTGCCAGGTCTATGGCAAAGTATAGTGTTTTGAATAATAAATGAGAAACATCCTGATTATAAGGATGCTATCCTTTGAAACAACTGCAGTGGAAAGGGTAGTGGATTATTCAGAGTGCAGTATCTTTGATATACAAAAGCCAAAGTAGTTTATTGCATATGTAATTACAGAGGGGAAAGTATTCTCCAACATGTCTGATGTCTTGGCAAAGTAAAGGAGAAAGCAGGGACTGTGCAAAATGCATGTGATGACACTTTCTTTCCCCTGCTGCTTTAAATTATATGTAGAGTTAGTTAGGAATATTCTGACAGAAGAGTTCATCAGAAAAATGATACAAAAAAAAAAAAAAAAAAGGAAATTTTCACTGAAACACAAAATTCTGGCTTAGTTTTATTGCCATTCTGCCCGAAGCTGCTAGGAAACACAGATCATAGTATTCAGGTCCCAGAGGTATCTCTGCTGCATTGCTAGCTTATGGATCTATGAATCAGCAGCTGCTTTTTTGCAGTAGGTGCATGGAAGCCTGAGAGTCTTGCAACTGGCATTGCTGAGGATCACACTTTGCAACAGAGTTCATAGATGTTTTAAAATCAGGGTTGAGACTAGGTGCAGTGAATGTTTCCAGAGCCTTGACTTCATGGGCTGACCTTTGGAGGTAAGGGCAATGGCAGTATATTCCCAGAGCTGATGGGAGCAGCCTTCTTTTGAAAAAATGAAACCTTTGGGTATAAGACTAATAGCAGCTTAAAGAACATGATGGTCTTTGACTTGCATTGTATGTTTGTACAATGCTGCTTGGATTACCAAGTTTTGTGGTCTCCTCATGAGCTTTCAAGGACTTTGAGAAATATTCTTTAAAGCCCTTTGCATAATCTTTCCAATTTTGCTGTGAATTCTCTACAATTTCTGGAGAATTAAATCAATCTGAGCAATGGCTATTAGCTGTTATATGTGTTAGTTGTTTCCTCATCCTGGGAGTGGCATTGACATCACCATCCAATGGCTTTCCGCTTCCCTCTTTCCCTCCCCTAGGAAAGTAATGTTAAGAACTTCATTTAAAAAATTATCAAAACTGGATAATTTGGGAATTGCACAGAACTATTTTAAGACCTGAAAAGCCAGATGCAAAAATATTGTGTATTTGAGGTAGAAGTGCACAAGTGACAGCAGAGAGATTTAAAATATTGAAATGGATGAATGAATGTAGTGAAGAATAGCTTAGGCACAGGAGACAGCAGAGGAAAGAGGGAAAAGGCACAGAGATAAAAGAGACTGCAGCGTAGCAGTGTCACATAGAATGAAATGAAAAATAAAAATTAAGGAAAGAATAAGTAGAAGAAAATAAGAGCAAAAACAGAACAAAACAAAACAAAAAAAGAATACAAAGCTTAACGTGATCTAGGAGGAAATATAAGGAAGGAGAAAATTTAACAGGCAAGTATGGGGGGGAGTATTAAAAGGGGAAATAATAAGTTAGTCCTAAGAAGCCTATTTCTTCTGTCTTTTATAAGCAGTCAAAACCTCTTTTTCTTCCAGTCTCCAGGGGAGACAGTTTCCACTGTCTTTGATGAAGTAGGATGCAGAGGCTGGAAGTCTGTGAGCTCTGGGATAAGAGGTCTCACTGTAGGCCTTAGTAGGCTAATGTGCACTTTGCTGCTGTGAGAACCTGAGAACTGATTGACAGCATAGGTCTTTCATTTTTAAGGAGCGATTCAGGGCAATCCATTCTCTGATTGCTCAGTGTTTGGGATCCTGCTGGAGTTGTCTCAAATGTATGTGCTGAGGATATTGCTGCTTAGCTGCAGAGAAAATACTGTACCAATCCTGTCTTTGTAATTGGGAATATTAATTTTGCGATGTTCTTTGGCTGAAAGTGAGGATGAATGTAATGTACAGCATAGGAGAGAGAAGCAAGGGAGGACAGAAGTCAAGCAGTTACTGCTATTGCAGTGAGAGGGAGTCTTCATCAGAACCAAAAGGAGGTCTTGTACCCAGGATTTTTTGGAGACCAAAATGTGTGATCATCACATCATTTTCACATCCAGCTCACACTGAAGGCTTCACCAGTAGGAGCAGCTGCACACCTAAGAAGCCTTAAGGTATGCTTTTAAGCTCAGCATCTGTAAAGTGTAAGACTATGCTATAAAGGAAATGTTCAGCCAGTTGTGATAACAGTTTTATATATTAAAAAACAAAACAAAACACTAACTATTGAGATGCAAATGAATAAATAAAAAAATAAATACTGATACTCTGGCGGAAGAGTTTTAGATATCAAAAGACCAAATCTGAAAAATGTCATACAGTATTTGCAGAATACATGAGTCAGACAGGAGTGTGTATATTTAATTAGTACCTCATAAGCTTTTGCCCAAAACAGGGGAAAGATTATTTGAATTTAATTGAAATTGGACTCTTAACAGGTAGTAGCCATCTAGACTTGAGTACATCACAAATCCACATCAGGTCATTGTGCAGCCTTATTTTGATTCCATTTAATACATGAAATAGTTTATGCCTTTAGACCTCAAACTTAAAGTAAAAATAAATAAAAAACTGCCATAGTTCATACTGCAAAACATTTATTAAATATATGAAAATGATCAACTAAAAAAGGTAGATAGTTCAACCACTGCCAGGAAACATTTAGAGAGATCTACTTTAAATCTTAAATAGTTCAGGTATAGATGGATTAATTAAATGAAAATGTATTATACAGTTTGGTCTTGTTTACGATGTAGTGCCTATGCAAGTGAATGGATTACTGAAAACAAAAACATATGCAGTGCCTTCTTTATGTCCTCACACTCCTTCCTTGTCCCAGTTTAAATAACGTTTCTCCAGTTAGACCTATAAATTGTGTACCTCATTAAGCATAGGATCCAACAAAGCACATATGCTACCAGTGTCCACTTTCCTTCAGAGATTTAGGGTGACGAGAAGATAAAAGGTCTGCCTACCAGATGGAGCTTGTCAGATTAGCAATTGGAGCAGTGTAAATAACACTGTCATACTGTGTTGTTTTTTTTTCTTTCCCTTTCCTCCTTTTTTCTTGAGACACAAAGAAGTCCCTTTATAACAAATGTGCATATTTTATGGTTGGCTTTTTTTTTTTTTTTAAAGGAAGAAAGGGAGAAAAAAGGCCTCAGCAGAAGGCTGCTGGTGGTTGTATCACTAGAGGAGTAGCCATGGCCTTCGGGCACTTTCCTGCTTTCTTCATAATAAGGAACATTAGCAACCAGTGGCTCGGGAAAGGCAGAGTCAAACAAGTCTCTTGGGGACAAGTAGACCACATGAAGTGAGAGCCATTAGAAAAAGCAATGAGATTACTGCTCCAGAAAGAGCTTACCACATATATTACCACATAGATTTTACAGGGCTGCCAGCTCACTCAACTTAGAAATGTCAAATATGATTTAAAGGGTTATTTTACTATCAAGAAAGAAAGAGGATGATTTTCCATCACTGAAATTTCTATTTCATTCTGTTGCATGTACTGCGTCTTGTGGACTCCAATATAGCCAAATAACCTGCTTTTATCTTTAATAAGTGTTTTATGGCCGTCAAATTGGAAAAAACATTTTCACTTTATTTGTATTAGAAAATTTGATCTCCTTTCATCATATAACAGTGTGATAAATATTGCATGCAAGTCAAGTATTGAGAATACTTGTCTTTGAGACTGACTGTATTTGTGTGTTGTGTGTTGAAAAGTGCACAGATCTTTAAGTACTGAAAAATAGACATGATTTAAATGCAGTACGTGCTTTTCCAAAGGATTATAAAGCAGTAGGGCTTTTAAAATTGGTTCAAGAAGTTAGATATGTTTTTCTCTATTTAGATTAGTAAATTATTTGAAAGTATTTTAACTGATTTTTAAAGCAGAACAGGTTTTGTTTTTGTTTTTGTTTTTTCCCTAGTTTATACACTTAGGTTTTTCTGTCTTAACAGGGATCTTCATTAGGGTATGTGTTTAATTCTATTCTATAACTAGCAATTGCTACACTACTAGCTATCTGGTATCATATTGAGCTTTCCAATCAGAATTAAAATTGAAACTTATTAAGTACTGGCTGTTTTGTACCCATTTACTTTATGGCTTCCAGCAGTGTAGCTAAATTGGACATACAATGCATCCTTATTTCAATTTTTTACCCACCTGGAATCCTTTGCGATTTGGAGCAAAAACTGATTTGTGTGATCTGATATTTATAAGAATACATTCTTTCTTTTTCTCCTTTCTCCTTCTGAGGCAGCTTATTTCAGCTTCTCTAAAATTCTCACGCATGCTAAATCATCCCCATTCCCACATATTTTACATAAATCTGTAAAATCTAATATTGTTAACCTCTAAACTTTGTCAGACTCCAAGTACTACAGTACCTTGGAGCTGGTATAGAATAACAGTCCTTCGCTAGAGTTTGGGACAGTAGCTTTTCGTCCTTGATACCCAGATAATACAGATTTTTTTTTTTCCTGTGCTTTATCACTAAAGCATTACATCTAATATGCAGCATTCACACAGGTGCATATGTATCAAGATTAAATGAAAAAACTTAGATCAAGCTTACTGCTGAATCTCTGCATGAAAGGCAGTGCTGAATTATTCCAATATCAGCACATTTGTTGTCTTCATCTGTCACTGAAAGTTTGAGTCTCTTCATGTTACAGTGGACAAAGTACCTACGTTGAAAAGGAAGCAATCTTGAAAGAAATCAGAAAAATCACCAGATTGCCCATAGTGATGGGAAAGGCTAATTATTACTGTTTCTCTATTTTTCTTCAAAAATTTTTAAAAAATAATTTCAGATATTAAAAAATATTTTTCATGCCTCTGGAGAGAAATATGTGGCCTTTGTGAACAAAATGCTTTACATTACACAGTCAGTTGTCTGGAAGAATCCGTGTGCTTCATTCTTGTTAGAACTTGATTTGAAAACAAAAAAACAGCAAGATGCAAATAAATTAGGACCTCAGGCATGAGCAAAGTGCTCTATTTTATCCTAATCCGTTGATGTCGAATTCAAGTGGCACAAACATGCAAACCTATTCAAAAGACTTCTTTCAAGATATGCGTAAATTGCCTGCCTCATTTGCTTGGGTGTGGAGAATGTAACTAGCTGAATAATAATATTTTCATATCTGTATAAGGCTTTTTGTCTGAGTATATCAAAACACACTGTAAGCATCACATGAACTTTGTCAGCTTGTAAATACAATCTCAGCTTTATGGATTGCTATAGAAGGACATATATATATATATAAAGGAAAGTGTCAACTGTGTTTTGTGGGAGAGCTTGAGAAAGAACCTAGGAGTCCTGATGCTCAGCTTCTCAGTGAACCACTAGAAACTGTGCAGGTAACCAACCACCTTTCATGGGATAGCCTCTGCCATATGACTACAAGGTAGAAGTTATATCTGAAGTGTAAGGGAATGGATAATTCATATTGGTTTTAAGTGAGGATTTTTATTTATTTTTTTTAAACAGGGCAATTATGCTTAAAAAGAGTTTACCTTTTGATAGGAAAGTAAAGGTAATAAACAATAGCTGACAATTTATGTTCATTTATGCTTCTTCTTCATTCCCCAAGAAACTTAGTGGAAAGACCAAACTGAGGAGGAAAAGATTGGGATTGCCTTGGTGGTGATGTAGAGACTGCCTGAGCTCTCTCAGGATAACTTTTGCATGCAGTTACACTGGAAGGAGGAGAAAGAAAAATAAGATCAAGCGTGTGGCATGATGGACCTTGTTGCATTTTAGATAACTTCACTGAACTGGTGGCTCTCTGTTAGTTTTCTGTTATGTATTTGGTTTTTCAGGGGAAGAGGGAAACTTTGAGTTTTTCTCTGAGGTGGTGATGATAATCCAAACACAGGAAAGTAAAACAGTGGTGTGACAGCAGTCTGGCTCAAGTGCTCACATATGGGAGATGACACAATAGGAGTCAATTTAATACATTTTCTGAAAAATACTCTCCTGTTTTCTATAGTTGTTTTTCCTTTTATGCGAACACTTAACCTGATTGCACTGTAACTGTTTGTTGTGTGATGCTGCAGGTCTGAACCCAATTACAACCCTTGGTCCTGCTTCAACAGAAACAGTAATGAGGAATTTGTCAGGTTTTCCTTTGTTTTTAATTGGATCTGTCAGCTCCTTTTAGCTGAAATTGACTTCAGAAATGGTTTAGTTAGATGACTCTGTATGGTCAATAACTTCTAGGGATTGATTCTTATATGAAGACATTCATAACATTCATTTCTTGGCATTTTTGCTTAGCACACACTTCTGCAAATAAAACTGATCTTTAATGTTTGTGTATTCTGGTTATAGCAATTTCTTTGAATAAACTCCACAAAGAATGTTAATATGGTATCTGTATATTCTTTGTACTACTTTCTAGATATTTGAGATTCTGTTTCTTCAAATTTGTTTTCCATCAGGAATTGCCGTATGTTTGGGGAAGAGAAACTGGGAGGTCAGTGCAAGAAACTGGGGAATTATAAGTTACAGTTGAGGAATGTGTTTCCTTGTGGGGCTCCTTTGAACTGTTACTTGTAATACAGCAACTACTGGAATCTGTTTCTGTTTTTTTCTAAAATGTCTTTTCATTTTTCTTCATGTTTCTCTGTAATTATTGATCTGTGCTAACTCGCTTTTATAATTTTTATTTATTTACCTATTTTATATCTGTCAGATGCATTCTTTTCTGGATGTTTTTCAAAAACCTGTGATCAAGCCCTAATTCCATTGAAAAAAGTCACAGAACTCCCACTGGTGCCAGCTGAGCTTGACATTTTACTTCATCCACATCATGAATCCCCAGCAAGGCAACTTCTGCAGTGAGGATGCTTACTGGGACTTTTTGCCCTATCAGTAGAGTTCCCTGATTTCTTTATTACTGCTACACCATTTTCACAGGCAGTGTGCTGTATTAGTTCACTGAAAAATATCTCAGTAAAAAAAAAAAAAAAAAAGAATAACAGTTCTTGTGTCTCAAGAATCCCTTGTAAGCAGCAAGACAAATGGGAGGATGGATTAGATTTTCTGAGAGTTTTAGATACCAAATACCTCTGTGATTAAAAAGAGAGTAGAAATCTTCATAGGAGATGCATATGTAATGAATCTTGGGGATATGAGCATAGCTTCTTTCTGTAGTGCCACATTATGCCTTATTGCCTTTCTCCATTTCTTAAAGGACCCAGTGAGATTCACTTTCCTAAATGCAGACATCTAGCAACATGTCCCAGGATGCTGTTCATCAATTGCATTTCTGACAGTGCAGGAGTGTTTCAGATCCTCACTTTTCTACCATCCCTGTCTTCTGGATATACTGCAGGCACACAGGGAGCCAACTACTTCATGGAACCAGTCCCATCATTAGTTTAAGATGAATCTCTAGATTCTGCACCCGTACTTTGAGGTACCTAGCTGTAGAGTGGTAATGTGGGAACTAGATGTCCAAGTACTCATTAAAAATAATGCAGACCTGCTCTATGCAGTTACTGGATTCAAAGACCTACTCAGTATGTTCTGGCATTTTCTTTATGCCGCAGATTTTATTAACCACATCTTCCCTGCCCTGTCTTTAAAGCTTAGGCACCTACCTTATGTGTTGATATGCAGATTTAGACACCTATATTTAACTAGCTAGAAAGGGAAGCTGAACCCCATTGTTAATTACTTTATTTCAGTCCCTCTGGGCAAAATAGCTGTACAAGGGGATCTAAACTGTTTTTAGGAAATCTCTTGTCATGAACAGTGGTATAAGGAAAAAGACAAGGCTGGCTTCTTGGTTCTAGAGAGGCTGTTGATGGAAGATTTTGTTAAACATTTTGTTAAAATGTTACTGAAAAATTGGAGAGAGCTCAGCAAAGAGTAGCACAAATTAAAGGGCTAAAAGATCTAATTTATTATGAAAGATTGTGTTAAATATGAAAACAGATGTGATAACTGCCTTTAACTACTAACTGTGCATAATGCCAGAAAGAAGAGAATAATTACTTTGGCCTGGAAGAAGTGGAAGTAAAATATGCCTACTAGGCTAACAGAATAAATGAATGAGTTTTAGACTTTTCTCATGTCCTAATTGCTCAAATGTTCTTCTCCCTTGTCTAGAGCTAGTTTTTTCACTTCGAGACTGTCACAAAAGATGATTGCTATTTTACCACATTAGTCTGCTTTTCCAGTGCACTCACCGATTTTCTGTCACTCCTAATATGAAATGTTTCAAACTCTTCCCCATTTTGCTTTCAGTGTCCATGTTTTGCTCATCTCTATCCAAAACCCTGATCTTGAGGATCTAAGACCTTAAGTTCCTAAAACCCTTTAACAGGGAGAAATGAGTGCCAAACTCACTTAGAAAATGCTACCTTTAGCTTCTACCTTCTCTTACTTTTCTTCTACTTCTGTAAACTTCAGCGCCTCACTTGTTGCTTTTTCCTTTTCTTGTCTCTGTGCCTCTTTCTATACTGTCTCTATGTATCTGCACCAAATTAGAGCTCACAAAAAAAGCCTGGAAGACTGGAAAAAGGGAGAGGTTAACTCATTCTCTTTTGCATATGCGGCAGAATGACAGGGGATACAGAAAATCAGCAATAATTTGCTGTGATTCATCTGTTGCCTGTATTCAGCATTTCTCCCTGTGTGCTAAATCCCAGCATGTAGAGCTTTAGAAAGACAACAGATTTGTAGGAACATAGGATAGTTACTGCTACGTTAGGAGGCAAAGAGTATGAAATGCTTCCAAGTAGGAAAAAATCATCAAATCGGAATTAAAATCATCTGATTCATTTAGTCAGTTCTCCATGACTCAAAGCATATTCTAAAAATAGTTAATCTTTTCTGCACAGTTGTAAGCACACCTCTGGAGCCAAGCAGGTAACAGTAGAGTCTGTAGATGCTAAGCTCACCAGATTTTGGTTTCTTTATATAGTTCCCCTTGTGGTCTGTGCTCTAGATTGGCTGAGAACATGCCGGGGACTACAACTCTTTTGGAAATTGATGCAAGTAACTTTTGGAAAGTTACGATAATTTCTCAGAATTACCTCATTCGCTGTTTGTAGCCAATGCATTGATGTTGTCGCTTCAAGTTTCCTTACTGAAGAAATGAGGTCTCATTTTGAAGTCTAGTGGCATTCATAAATATCTTAAGCATGTTTTAATACCCCAGTACCTAAACTGATAAAGAAAAAAAAACTCCAATTACAAATTATTCATGTCTGCATTTGAGGAGTGTCAAATGTATGAAATTGTTTCTTTGAAATCTTTCGTCAAGAGTAGAGCAAGTTAACAAAATATCAAATTTGTTTACAACAGGCCCAAAGAAACACTTTCATAAAGTGCAGCATGTGCTGAATTGATAGAGAAAATTGAAGGCAAAAGTACAGCTTTTGGCACAGCCAAGTGACGGATTCTGTTACAGGGGTCTGTTCCTTCTGTTATGTGCAACAAGGGGAGTGTTAAATAGATCTTGCTAGCGAGGAGAAACAGCAGGGTGAAGGAAGGCTATAAAAAGCCTGGCTTCCATTAACTGAAAGAAGATGAAATTCGTGGAAAGCCGAGCTATAATGCTTGACCACCTAAACTGTATCTGGAAAACTGAAGTTTACTCACAGTGTGTGCAGGTGGTATATGTTATGAGGGCAGGATTAGGCAGTTTTACTGCAGAAAGTCTTTTAGATAAAAAAATATATCAGCTTGAGTAAAAAAGAAAACAGGTGAGTTTTTAGGTTTTACGAGCTTCTTTTGGAAGGTGAACTTTCAAAATATCCTTTCACCCACATGGAAAGAGGGAGAAAGTCAACTGAGTTTTAGCTTGGGAAACTTCATTAACCTGTCGAAAATCATGTCAGCTGAAGGACAAAGTTAGCAGTGAGAATGTGGGTCATATAGCAGCGCAGTCTGCTGACTGTTCTCCTCCTGGCTCTTATGCCCACTGCAGAGGAAAGCAATAGTGAAGTATTGCAGTGCTAATAATGATGAAGCACTTGCCCATGTCTCAGCAAGTTGCTAGGGAAAAACAAAACAAAACAAAACAAAAAAGCATAGGCAGGTTTAGTAGAAGGAGAGCTCATCCAAGCATTCGGAAGTTATGATAGATGTGGCATCTCTGATGCTGGGCTGACAAGCTATAAAGGAAGAAGTACAACTAGTCATTAAGTTGCTAAATACTGGATCTAACGCGGAGAAATAGAAAGTGGAGTTTCTTTTGTAGATGTTGCTGTGTTTAATTTAGAGACCATATATTCTCTCTTTGAGTGAGCAATAACTTCTAGAAAATAGTGGTAGAAAGATTTATAGATTTTAATTCTAATGAATCAAGTAAGAATAACCAGATCTCAGCTGCATATAAAAGAAAAATTTCCCTTCATAGGAAGCACTGCACACATTTATTTATTTATTTTGAACATCAAATATTCTAGGTTGGCAGAAACCTATTTCAAATAGGAGTTGCAACAATGTGTATGACTTTCCTAGTGTTATGGTTGGAAAGACTATTGTGGTGGAATGGAAAAAAAGACAAGCAGAGAAAGAATGCTCACATGTATCTGAAGATCTAGGCTTGCAAGGAAAAAATTACACAGAGGAGGGATCTCTAGAAAGAGATCCTTCCTCAGTGGCAGTCAGCCTTTAAATGGGGTCTTTCGGTCACACAGGTGAATTGCCTTCACCTGTGCTCCCACGGCTGACCCAGTCCTTGCCTCATGTGATCATCAGTTCAGGCTGTGACTCAACACTTCCCATGCACCTAGATTCTGATAAAGGAGAGCAGAGAGGGGAATACGTGTTATGGACAGGATTGAGAAATGAAGGGAGTACTGATGGAAGGAAGAGTTATAAAGATCAACGCACATACTTGGTTTGTTCATGAACATAAGTCTATGTTGAAACAGACTTGTGATTAAAGCAGCCGCTGTGTAAACTCCTTTACAGAAGATATGTAAAATACTGGCTGTAAAAAAGACATTTGTTTGTGACTGGTGTTTTTGACATGACAACAAACTCACTGTAGGCAGTGCATCCTATCCTTTGCCCACTGAAAGGAAAAGACTGAAAGGAAAGAACAAATATTTCTTCTGTTGTGGATGATAATCATATTTACTAAAGCTGAAAGTAAGGTGGAAAACTTTCTAAGTTGGAAAATGTAGAATCATAATACCGAAATCCACAAGTACTTATTACTGGTCAAGGGCAAGTATTTGTTTCAGTCCACTGGAAAATACTTTTCCATTTTAATAGCTGCCTGCAATTTCTACATATAGAACTTCAGTGGAAGAATATAAGTTTTGCTTAAGAGTTATTGTGAATTACAGGTATTAACTGGCTAAAATGCTTGCTGAAGTTCAAAATAGAAGCATATAATGTTAAAGATGCAAGCATTAAGGCTCTTCTGAAGATAATAACAAGGTTGCATTTTCAAACTAGAGAAAGACAGCACAACTGCTTCATGTTATGTCTCTGTGAATAAAAGATTTCAGTTTTCAGCAATATCAGTGTTCAGATAAGTGTTATTACTAATATATTTATTATTGAAATAAAAGGTACAATTATTGTTTGTTGCAATGTAAGAAGGAGTGTGTTTCATGAACAAGTAGTTTTCGGACATATTCCAGTATGGTGCCGGTGCTGCCATTGCTGAGACACTTTTGCAACATGGTCTGCGATGGCCCAATTTTACTTGGGAAATACCTTGATTTGGCCCCCAAAATGCACTGAAATAGCAGTTGATCTCTTGCTAGGTAAATTGCAGAGGCCAGGAGTCATAAGCTGAATCATTAGAGAATTGCAAAACTAAATGTGCGTCTAAAAAAGAAGTACATGTTTTTGCAGCAAAATGGCCATACAATTAT
The DNA here is from genome assembly GCA_037305975.1 of Chrysolophus pictus. Classification (NCBI taxonomy): domain Eukaryota; kingdom Metazoa; phylum Chordata; class Aves; order Galliformes; family Phasianidae; genus Chrysolophus; species Chrysolophus pictus. The sequence continues at coordinate 98,768,347 of CM074576.1, forward strand.
TTAGACTTTTACTGAGGTTATTCCCTGAAGTTCTTTCACTTAGTTGCCAAGGAATTTATTGAGTGAATTTAACAAATGTTAAACAACGTGTTAGTCTGAATCTATTTACATGCTTATTTTATTTATCATGTTTTAGGAACTGACATTGAAAGCATATTAAAAGTGATATATACTTTCATCAGGAGTTAAAGCATGATTTTTTCTCCCACTGCCTGTATTCATTTGTCACTGTATAAGAAGTTACTTCTGATTTAAAGTTCACATGTTTATGTGAGGCCTCTCCAGAAATGTGAACCTGAAAGGGATAGGAACATTTAATTTCACAACAGTCATTAGACTGATGACATTAAAATACAGAGATTTCTAGGGTAGAAAATTGGGACAGAAAGAAGTGAGAAAATGCTCTATAGCTATCTGTGCCATACCCTCAGTTTGTTTGGATGAGCTCTCAGTTTTCCCTTCAAACATTAAAACTCACTTAGAAAATGTAAAAAACAGAAATAAAGTGGTGCTTTAAATTAACTAAATAAATATATTTTATGTAATATATCTGTTCATCATTTTCTAGATGACAAATTTTTCCAGATCCTTAAAATTCCTTCAATATCTATTATTATTTTTCTGAAAGCTAATGACAATAATTATATTTTCTGTGTTTAAAGATGTGTGTGCTTGTGGCCCAGAAAGCCATCTGCATTCTGGGCTAAATCAAAAGAGGGGTGGGCCAGCAGGGATGGGGAGATGATTGTCCCCCTCTACTCTGTCCTCATGAGACCCCAGAGGCCCCACAGTATTGCATCCAGGCCTGAGGCCCCCAGTACAGAAGGGCTGCAAAGCTGTTGGAGTGGGTCCAGAGGAGGCCCTGAGGATATACAAAGAGCTGGAATACCTCTCTTGGAAAAGTCTAAGGGAACTGAACTTGTTTATCCTGGAGAAGCAAAGTCTCTGGGGAGACACCATTGTGTCCTTCCAGTACGGGGCAGCCTGATTTGGTGAGTGCCAACCCTGTCCATGGTAGGGCATTAGAACAAGGTGACTTTAAGGTCCCTTTCAACCCAAACCATTCTATGATTCTATGTTTTTAAGTGTGCATGCATACCTATATGTAAATACGTACATATGCATGCACATAGAGATGCGTATTATATTTATAAATACAGTTATTTGTTAGGTGCAGTATTTACTGTTCTGATGGTTTTCAAGTAAAATTGTTGTAGGAAGTGCTACATTACCAATTTTATAACTTCAGTTTGCCAAGGAAACCTTTCATAGATGTATCTTCTCAGAATTTTACAGACTTTGGAAAGTATAAGAAGGAAGTGAGAGAGTGGTTGTTCCCATACGGCCAGACTTCTTTCTCCTGTCCCAGTTTCTGTGCCCCATACATGCTGTTCCTGTTGAATTTCTCACTTTCTCAGCTGTCAGAATTTTACTGAATTCTGGCATTTCTGCAGGGTTTCCCTGTACACCATGAAGTATACTTCTCTTTTGACCCAGAGCTCACATTAATGCCAGTCAGACTGTCATTGATGAGCTTGAGTTGCTGACTTGGTGTAAAATAGGACCCCAGTGAAGAGTAAGGTGACTCAGGGGAAGAATGTTTTACATGTGAGCAACTGCCATATAGTTTCATTAGACATTATACAGCCAGATGGAACTACAAGCAGAGAAAAAATACAGCTTTCAGATTAAATTGGCTTGAGCCTTCTGCCAGTATTTGAAATACAAGTTTTCCTTTTGCCTTTCATCTCTTTAGAATCTTTAATTTTCTGCTGACTACTGACTTCAAATGGCAGTACATCACAGTAGCATTTAAGGACTTTTCTTGTGCAATTGATAGCAGCAGACAAGTCTCAAGGGATCTGCTTGTGTCCAAAGACTTGCTCTTACTGGAATTCAGAGCTTTTCTTGGATGATGATGCTTTGTTTTAAGAGTTTCAGCTTCCTTCTTTGGACCCTGTTGTCTTTGAATTGTAGCAGGTAATTGAAAGCCTGCATAGAGTGGTAGGAAGGTCAGAATATGATAAATGAGTTTTCTGATGATATTGTTGGAATAATTTGATTTTAAAGTGGTAGAGAAGCACATTAGAAAAAGACTTCTGAGTTGTAGTACTTGAGATCAAAACACATCCACTTGAAAAATGTTTCCTGGGAATTTCAGACAGCAGGGTCATTGTCCCTGGAAGTTCAGTTCTTTATGTCTGTATGGGAACTGCTGAATCACAGCCTGAACCTCTGAGTGACCACCTGAGGCAAGCAATGAGTCAGCCCTGGGAGCACAGGTTAAGCCAATTCTCCTGTGTGACTGGAAGGGGTGGAGCCTGGCTCACCTCTCGTAGACCCCATTTAAGAGCTGATTACCAGTCAGGAAGGATCTCTTTTGGAGACTGTTCCTCTTGGAGTCTTCTTAGCAAGCCTAGAACAAGGGTAAGTTTTCCATCCATTCTTCTTTGGTGTGATAACCTGTTTAGCCTAACTTGCCTGTATATTTCTTAATTATAATATCTGTATGTTCATTGGTTACACAGTGTCACAGTGGATTTTTGATCAGGGTTTCTTAGCTACAGATGTTCTGTGGTTACAGTAAGTAATTAAGTTCCTGAAAAGTAAGTGAGTGGTCTTAGGTAAGAATCCTATTTGAGATTCATAGCTGAAACAACCCTCCCTGTATTAATATTTAAGCATCCTGTCCTATTTTGATTTTGTTGCTAAGATGGGTAATCATACTAGTACTTCAGTAACATTTTATCCTTAGAAGAATCTGAGAGCAAACTAGCTCTCTCTCTGGTATTTGTTTATCTCTTGCAAGCATGGGGGGAAAAAAAAGAAAAGTGAATTTATGTTATGAAGTCAAACTACTGAAATTTCAGTTAAAAAAAAAAAAAAAAAACTAAAAAGCTGATTAGATACATTGTTATTATAGGAGTGTCTGATTGATTTTTTTTTTTGCAGTTAATCCCATAGTTTTTTTTTTTTTTTTTTTTTTTTTTTTTTTTTTTTTTTTTAGCATTATAGAAGTCATTTATAGTGTTGTGGAGTATGGCTTACTTTGCTCAGTGGAGAAAGAGAAGGCTGAGAAGTAAAAAACTAAAAGCCAATCAAACCACATTATGATAACCTTGCTCCTCAACTATATATGAATCTCTTAAAGATTTAGTGTCAGCTCAAACAAGCTACCACTGGGACCAATAGTTCTGGATCTTTGTGTTGATGCATGGAGGGCTTATTAGAGCTTTGCCCATTTTATTTGGCTTTTTGATGTTTATATGTAGCTTGATTCAGGATACCACCTTTCTCCAGTGCTCATTAGTTGTAGTGGCCTTTCTAAACCATGTCTTTTGGGAATGGTAGTGGTTGTGACAGATGGCAGAGGAATAGAATTGTTATGGGGCGCTGCCTTCTGCTCTGACTCGCTCTTCTTTCCTCTTTTTTTTTTTTTTTTTTTTACTGCTAATGTTAGATTCCCATGCATTTGCCCCTGGAGAGACGCAAATTGCACTAGTTACTTATACAGCACTTCAAAGTACTTGTAAGAATAAAATCTGCTTTTCTTTGTCAAATATGTGTCTGTTATGCTTTGATTTTTTCACAACTGGATTCTTTTTTTTCCATTCTTGTAAAAGGTAGCGCATTGAGATTATTGGAGTCCAGAGACATCTTCATAGAAAAGTACATTTGAGCGAAGGCATTCTTCAGCTGATTTCTAGGCCTGTTTGTAATGAGACATACTCTGATGGAAAGAAGTGGTGTTTTAACTCTGGTCTCCAAAGAGTCAAGATTACTTACAGCAATATTTTTCCAATTTTTATGATCAATATATCCTCTGTATTTGTCCAGTGTTAATGAAAAAGACATGTTACTGACATCTAAGCTGCAGGAAAGTAGTATTTTGTCGTGAAGTAAAGCAAAACTGAGGGAAATTCTCAGCTGAAGAGAAAGGTAGAAAATAGGGAAAAAAGTCAAAGATGCTGGGAAGCAGGGAGGAAATGAAAGGTTTTAAGCTTTGCTTTCTATGCCCTTTTCTTTCTGTTGATTGATGAGAAAACTTCAGCTTTTTTTAGTCAGTCAGGATCTGCTGGAGAAATTTTCTCAAGATAGTGTGAAGAACACAATCTCAAGATTTTGCATGAGAATTGAACCTACTTGTATTTTTTAAAAATAAATGTAGAAGCACTTAAAATACTTCATAAATTATTGTGCTATCTGTAATTTTAAAACTACATGCATTTATCTATTTCTCTATCCTGCCTAGTACTAAAGGCTATATATATATTTCTTTGTCTAAAAATTAAAATGTAATACAGAGAGTACAGTCTCCAGTCTTGCAGAGATAACAGGAATCTTTCTCCTCTTCTCTGTTTCTTTGTAAAGATTAATTGCCTCTTCAAATCCGTGTGTGTTTTGCCTTCAAAGCATTCTGTCTTTGATCCTTCTCCTTAGCTGCCCATCAGTGCTGGATTTGTACAAGGGGAAGCCTAAACTGGATTTGCTTGTTTAGAGAGGAAGCTCACTGTGTGAAAGAGTAGATCTTGCGTGCTTTCTCTTGCTCATGGAGTATTATTGGATTAATGCTAACCATGGGCTGCAATGTGTTCTGGAGGGAATCTCAGCAAGATGGAAATAGTTTTGTAGTCCAGGTCAGTGCTCCACCTGTCTTGGCATTCTGTTATCTTAGGAGGGAGATGAAGCCCACTTTTGTAGCATTTTTTCATTTTAGGAGGTTATACTATTGTTCATAGAGAGAACTTCCTTAACTGCTTATTGAAAATTAAACCGTTGTTACAGCTACAATGAGCAAAGGTGAACAACAAGCAGATGTGAAAAGAAATGCCACCTCTCATCATATTTTCATAGATGTCCAATAACAAGGGATATGGAAATAAGTGTTCTGTTCCAACACATAAAAAAAAAAAAAACACCAGCAGCAAATTAATATAATAGTCAGCATATTTTTTCATGATTTGTATTTCCTTTTCTTTGCATTTTGTTTGCCCAGCTATACGCAGAGATGTTCTACTCAGGGTCATAGGCAGACTTCATTCTCTACTAACAGGTTCACAGAAGAAATGGAGGATGTGAATGCTTGAAAAATGACAGACTACTTTGGAATGTTAGCCCTGCATTGTATGTTTCCTGTCATTCACTCAGACTGATTTTATTGAATTCATGACCGTGCAATCAAAACTATTTCAATCTGTATGTAGTGCTACAGCATGCAATGATAAATTCATTACATTGGATATCACACAAAAAAACAATGTGAAAGAACAAAAATTAATAAGTAACTGTAGGTATCTAGTGGAAAATAGTGCTCTCTATTTTAACCTGGAACTTAGTATTACTGACTGTATTTAAAGTAAGATTGAGATTTATTTTTTCATATATTTAGCTGCAGAGAAAATCCCATCTTCTGCTTCTGATTAATCCTATTTTTTTCAAAATAAATTAAAAGAAACCTACGTTATAATTCTTAAGGTCTTGATGTCTGTCTTCATGAGCTTAAAAAAGAAAAATTGGAAAAATGACTTTACTGTACTATTACTGAGTTCAAACCTGCCTTTTTTTTCTAAGTTTTTTCTGTCTTGCAAGATGTTTCAAAACTTATTCAAGTGGAAGAATGTGTGTGCTGTGTATGCCACAGCATACAATTTTAATTTCATGGGGGCAATGTTTTTTGTTCTTTGCCAGGTCTTTTACGAACATGCTGCTAGATCCCCTATCTAATAGCACCTGCTGTGCTAGTGATGGGGGTATGTATAATGGTATGTCTGCCTTGGGAGATTATGGCTATGGTGAGGGCAGGGGACCAACAGTGAGGCCAATGTGTGTGTATGCTTTCCAAATTGCTAGCGACACCCCTGGCTAAATTGTACCATTAAAAGTAGCATGCTGTTAACACTGGAAAGTAGAAAAAGAGGATTACAAAAATAAGATGCATGTTAATGACTGTGTGCTCTCTGCTTCCCGACAAAAGTAAAACAAGAATAATAACCTAAGACAGAGCAAGAGATGCAGGTTTATCAGAGAGGTAACCATTCTTGGAACGTGGAAAGAAATGGTGTCTCTTGTAGCCTCTGACACATTGGGTTTCAAGCAATATGGTGCTAGCTTTATGAATTTCACCTTACAGGGGACTAGTTATTAGGGCAGATGCAACCAGGGAGTTGACAACCTCCTACACACATTGACTGGACTGACATTTGCTTAGCGGTAACAAGCTGCTCTAGGATGGTGCCATGGGGGCCCTTGGGCTTGATTTAAGAATGCTGACACCAACTGCTTGTTGTTTTATATTTTAGAGCTGTCAGGGAGGTAACTGATGTCAGCATAAAATTATTTGATAGCTTTAAATCATGAGTAAAGTATGAATCTATTGACAGCAATAAGCTAGAGATCAAATTGTTAAACTCCTCAATAGGGAGAAAATTGACAACTGAATGAAGTGTATGCACTCTTGTATAAGAGGTATAATATGTAGCTGTAACCCATCCTATGCTTTCACTGTGAAGCCCATGTGTATGATTCTATCATTTAATATCCTAGTACAACAGCTGCTGTTATTGCCCAGTGGGTTTTCTAGCAAAATGGTGTGTTTCGGTTTCCATTGTCTTCCTACTGCACTTTTATTTGGCCTGTTTGGTATGGGTAATGCTCTTGTCAAACATTATAAATAGAATTGCAATTACATCTGTCCTCACTAGCAACCTTCTTGAAAATTCTGTGTTGAGAGGACGTTCTTAAGGAAGAAAATAAAAGTAAGGGGTTAGGCCCATGGTGAATATTTGAAGCATATTACATTTGAACCCCAAAAGCCCAATTTTTTTTTTACTTATGTCTTGCTTCATTTTTGTGGTTTTTATTGTGGTGCAACTTCATTACCATACAGTAAATCCAACTTGTACTCTTCAATTGTAGACAAAAGATTAGTCTACAACTAAAGCTACTTTTTTTTTTTTTTTTAGTGAATGCTAGGAACAAATATGACTTTACAGTGATCTACAGCATCTCCCTTTTTCTTTCCCTTCTCCCAACCCCCACCCTTCTAAGCCCACTATATGGATTCTTGGGAGCTTCAGATTCTCTAATTCTGTCCCAGTATATACCAATTGGAAGCATTTAGTCATGATTAAAGCAGATTGAATGAGATAATCCCTCTGAGTGAGCAGCTTCAAAAAGCTCAAACGCAGCTCTTTGGGGACATGAACTGACTCAACATAAGCTAATTCCTGCAGCATCTCCCATGTGGTGTGTTAGGCACATCACTTGGATATTTTGTTTATCATGTTCCATTATATATGTTCTTAAGAACTGAATTTTTAAGGAAATTTTAGCGGTTGCATGCCTTGGTTGTACAGTTTAGAATACTTGAGACTGTGCAGTAAAATTATTACTTCTGGAAGAAATCAGAACAAAGATGTTTCTAATAGAAGCAATGATGCATTGAGTGCTGACCTCTGAAGGAAGGGTAATAGTATGCAAAGTACAGGAAATAGGATTGCTTTACTTTCAGAAATATAATGCTACGGATTGATCAGTATCACACTCTCCAAGCCCCGCTGCCTGGCCTCATGTTTAGTACTTTGCACTTTTTCCAAGTTACATTAGAATGGTAGCCAGGAGTTTGAATCTGAGGCCTTGTAAGTGCAGCTGGAATTATGAATGCTGTAATGTTGATGGCTTTTTCTTGTAAAGCATTTTCAGTTGAGATTACAGAATTTGTCATTTGTTTATATTTAAATTACTTACTTCATACTTGGGTATTTAAGATCTACGTGTACTGTGTACTGATTTTTCTGCTTTTACTTTCATCTGAATGCAGTCTTGCCACATAAACAGATAGAAACAGGAAAGTGATGTTCAGAGATCTTACCTGGTTGGTTTTTGCTTGAGCCAGATGCAGAAAGTCGATCTGTCATCTGAGGCAAAAGATTGGGTAGAATGAAAGGATGCCTCCACACCTTACTGTAGAACAGGACTGTGATTTGCTTCAAAAGTGAATCTTGAGATTGACCAGTTGCCACTCTTGTTAACAGTTTGATGTTAGGACACGGGAGCTATTTTCCTTTCAGAAGAAAACCCATTGTGTTCCAGCAGCAAGTGGAGTTTCAAAAATACTGGACCAGGCTAGGTATAATTTAAAGTAAATTAATCAAAATAATGTAGTTTGTGGGTATAAACGATCACCAGCCCTACTGTTCTATGGATCTACTCCTGTTAAGTTACAGTTCTTACTGGTATGGGCACAGACTGAGATATTTAAAATGACATGTAACTGTGAAAGGGGAGACCTGGTGATAGTGTTAGATTTTTTCCAATGTGTGCAATTTGTATTCTGAAGGTAAAAATGAAAGCAAAATCATAGTTCGTATATATAAAATAATAATAAAAAATCTGATCCTACAGTAGCAAAAATTTTGAGGACTGAAATCTGAAAGTGGATATTGCTGTGGTTTCTAAAAAGAAATACTTTGACATGTTAAATTTGGACTGAGAATAAATTACAGACTAAAGTTTGAAGCAACTGGAGAGATCCTTGGCACATGCCCAACTGGCAAGCGTTCATACATTGCTTTAACTCAGCTCAGTCTGTTTTCCCAGCCTTACAGCAGAAAGATGGTTACTGAGTCTGGGGCAACTTACATGTGATTATAAATATCTTGGTCAGGTGCCACCTACCTCCATCTTTACAGAGGAAAAGTTTAACACATTTGTGATGAGCTAAATTCTGTTGCATTTTGCTGTAGCTTACCAACAAAGAAAGAACAAGCTATTAGCTTTAATAGTTGCATAACTAAAAATGACTACTGTCTACTTTGACATGCTTGAAAATAAAGCGATCTTTTATACTAATAGAATGGGTTTCAGTCATGTCTTAAGTGCATTTAAGTCAATTCATACCACCTGCAGTTGTTGTTCAATGTATTAGTGATACATGAGTTTGAATCTGGGACTTGTTTGCCCAACATTCATTCACTAGACCAGAGATGACTGAAATCTTCACAGTCACCCTCAGAAAGTTGAGTTTTGCCAACCAGGGAGTGAGATATTGATACTTAACCAATACTAAGCTCACTTTGCAGCATGAAGGGGAAGAGTCAGAGTCAGTGCCAGACTTATTCTTGTTGTAAAACAGAAAAGATAGAAGAGCAACTTCAGTAAACCTGTTTTTTTAAGATTCAAGCATAGGAAATGGTGTTCCTGTCAATTCTATCTAAATTTGAATTCAGCTCTGACAAAGTACAGCTCTGTACTTCATATGGTTTTGAAAGACATTTGAGATGTAGGAGAGTGAATAAGAGAAAAGATCCTTTGAAAAGAAAAAATACCTTTGCTAGAACTCTCATCATAGAAACATAATAATTCCCATTGCATGGCTGAATTCATGAGGAAAGATTGCGGGAATACCTAATTTAAGCAGTTTCACTCTTGTTCACTTAAATACAAGAAATTGGTAGTCCTTGATCTTTTCTATGTTGTAGGTCATTACAGAATGAAATTACTTATCAGATGGAATTATCCAGGAGTTTCCAAGTTTGAATAATGATTATCAGTATTTCAAGGAGACACAAAGTTAACACTTACATGGTAGAATTTCTCAATGAGATTGTTATACATCACAATGAATAGATTTGTACAGCAAAAGAGGAAGTACTAGTGAGACTGAAGGCAATGGGAAGAAAAGTTTGGAAGCCCTGATCTGGACATAAGCTGTTTATTTCCAGATATGAGAGTTTGATTTTACACTTAGACTTTAGAAGAGTCAGCCTTGTTTTAATATCAGAATAAACCAGTTGCTAAACTGTTTAAAAACTGTCTGCCTGACATATTGATATCAACACTTACTTGAATAGGTATGGAATTCATCCCACATACATGGACCACTCATGATGAACAAGCAAATACATTTCAAAGTCTAAGGGAAAATAATGTTACTTTAAATTTGTTTTCTTGTCTTCACAGTTTTTCTCTTCATCATGCAGTTCTCTTCATTCATGCAGAAAAATAGGAATATTCTTTGTATTGTTTTCTTGAAAGACAGAGTCATTCTCTTTATTTTCATCTTGAGGATTAAAGTCAAATCTGACACCAGGTTGGTTTTGTCCTTTTAAAACTACAGGAAGATGAGACAAATATCAGAAGTCCCTAGTTTTCACATGGTGCATATAGCAAAATCACAGTGCTGCCTCCAAGCTGAGAGCTGTTCACTTTGTAGAAGGAAACAAGGACTGTTCATAGTCCTGTGAAATATATAAACAAAGGTATTTGATGGAAGAAGGGGATTGGTTCTTTTAAGAATATTATGTAGCCCACTGATGAAGAACCACAGGTTGAAATAAGCCATCAGACTTCAGAATATGTTTTTCTATAATGTTTTGGAACACTGAAGGTGCTATTCTGCCTGTGCCTCTTTAATTTCCAATTATATTATAACAGGGCTTCTGAGAGACAAACACTTTGTTAAGGTGTCTGTATGAAGATAGTCATATCAGCTCTTTAGCTTTACTAGATGGCATTTTGTTTTGGTGAAAGTATTTATGAAATGGGGAAGAAAAAAAAAGCCTCTGTCTTCCCTCAGCACAATTCTTAATATGATGTATGATAAGAGAATTGTAGCCATGGGAGTTGAATCTATTGAATACCATTATTCAACTTTTAGTTGAATTTTTACCAATAAGTGGTACCAATAAGTGTAATATTACCTGTAATATCTGTTCTTGTAAAAGTGAACTTTTTAATTATAGTTTTTATTGTGTTGTTTCTTGCCTGACAGATCTTGATAAAGGCTCTACGTGCATTGTTTAGGAAAAGGTTCTGTATAGGGCTCCATTAATAATGGATATCATCCATCTGTCCCTCAACAATGAATTTTCATGATCTCATTGTATTGAATGTTACGGCTAAAGCTCACAGTTGTCATATGTAGGAAGAAGAATTTTCCCTAGTAGATTAGACCATTGGGCCATGAAATCAGGAGTCCTGCCTTCACCAGCAGCTGGTTTGTTGCTCTTCATATTAAGGATACTATTTTGATCAGTCAGTATACAGAATTTTCTCCAATTGAAATGAAAGCAGAATGATAGCGCTCTTCCATTTCCCTCCAGGATATTAGGGTACATTCATGGAAACTTCTCATGTCAGAGACAATACCACATGCTTTGCATATCTTGAAGTGGGAAGGAGAAATCTGTAGAAGGCAAGCAGCAAACAGTACAGGCTGTCACGTTGTACAGATGTTCTTCTTTGTAGTTATTTGAAATCTTCTAGTCACTGCATAAGTACCTGAATCCCTTGGGCAACTTTGAATTCTGTGACAGCAGTTGAGTAGTAGAACAGCCTATGCATTAGTGGCCATGAAAGGGTTGCATAAACTTTATTTTCACCTGCATAAAATCATTCTTCAGCAATTTTTCATTCACTTTAGATGTAGTATTTCTCCAATGTCACATTGGCGTGCTGTATTTCTGTTTCTGTGATACTGATTGCTCCCTGTTCTCTATCCATGCTCTGCTTATTGTATAATGGAAGGGCTGATACAGGATGCTGTTAATTACCTTCTCTCAGTTTGGATGACATCGCTTGGAAGGTTTTGCAGAAGTCCCTTCATATTCTAAGACCTTGTCTCCACTGAAGCCAGCAAAACCTTTACCATTTGCCTTTGCAGGATTGAGTTATTGAACTAGGAATTTTATCCCCTAAGGCACTTAACCTGTGATGGTTTTAAAAGTGCTGCTCCAAAAGTAATGCCTCTTGTTTTATTTTGTTGACCTGTTGTGTTGGAAGTAGACATTGGTGGTAATGCGGCAATAGAGTGACCCTTCTCACCAGTATCCCATTACATTTTGTTGCTGTGTGACAGATGGCAGCAGAGGGGCAGTCTGACATGGAAGTGTATGTGAAGCAAAGGTGTGTCATTGAATTTCCCCCCATGTGAGAAAAATTGCACCCTCTGATGTTCTTTTCCACTTGCTGAGCATTGATGGAAACCAAGCAGTGGCTGATAGCACAGAGAGGTGGTGGGTGGTGCATTTTGGCAATAGTGGCCCTGACAGTGGATCACCTCCACTGTTGCAACTTTTTACTAGTGTCAAATGCAGGCTCCTGTTCATTGTCATTGAAAATGCCTAGCTAACAGTGGTGGCTGTGTTGAAAAACGATTTTGCAGCTGAAAATTTGCTCTACTGAGTAATGTTATTGTGGTTTTTGTATCAGTTGTAATTCCCAGGGAATTAAATAGGAGGCATTACTTTCAGAGCTACCTACATTGTTAAGAAACCTTCTCCAATAAAACAGGCCCTGTCAGATTCAGTAGAACTCTGGAAGCTACGGAGATGTTTCTGTTTATGACTGGTAACTTGGATGACAAGCAACTCTGTGGGTGGTTTATAAGGTAAAAATTTGTATTCTAGAGCTTGGCCATTTTGCATTTAACTTGCATGTAATGCTGAAATAAGCAAATAAAGATAAGTCACAAATAATCAATGAAAATAAAAATGTTGTAAACAGTCAGGCATACATGTATTTGCATGTCCATTCCTGATGGAAAGTCGTTTGAACAGAAAGTCTTTTTGACTTGAAAATTGTTCATTTAGATCCCATGGAAGATACTGAGTGCTTTGTATAAATATGTATCTCAAGCAATGAATAATAAAGATAAACCAAAAAGAAAAAAACATCAAATTGGAAAGTCTGTGTAACTTAAATGTGTTTAAGTATGCATGATATATTCATTTATTTTATGCTAACGAATGTTGAGGGAAGAAAGATGATTCATGGTTACACCATGAACATTGGCAGTTTCTTTTGTTTTTTTACCATCTTTAGTGAAATAGCAATATTCTGTAGATCACATAAATACTCTAAAAATAAGGATTATGAAGTTGTCCAGTACAAAGATGACAGTACCTATGTATGTACTTTCATGTATAAATTATTTATTAATCAAATGGGACTAAATTAATTGAAAATGTTCTTCTTACCAAGTTTTGCTTAGTTCTTTTGCTCACTGGTCCATTGTATTTATCTGTTTCTTATCAAAAGCATTTCTAAATACAGCAACTCTATTTTAATATATTTGGTCTGATGGTTTTAGGACAGTAAACTCATTCCAAATGTGTATTTGAGAACTTCTTAAAGGAAGGTGTTTAAAAAAAAAAAAGTACATTTATTTTAAAAATAGTTAAAGACAGTCTCATTAGACTTACTTGCGGTGATTACAGGAAATAGAGGTAAGTGACTGACAGTCTTGTTGCTGAAAACTTTGCAAAGATCACCTTCCAAATATACATCTCCATGTATTTTGGTCTATACTTAATCTGCCTTTTTGCATGTTTGACCCAGTTGTAATGGACTAATTAAGCTTATACTCTGAAAAACATCAACAGTGGAAGAAGGTCATTATACACTAAAATTCACTGTCTTTAGAAACAGAAATTATTTTCTGCATTGCGGTTCACAAGATATGATAACTTGGTAGCTAGTGCCCAAAGGTTTCAGAAAAATAAGCATTATAAAGTAATGTGATAATTACAGAATAACTGGAGCTTCATCCAGTAACATCCAATTTGAAATTGGAGTTTCCAGCAGCAAAGAGATCCTCCAATTGAACATCTCAGTGTATATTTAAAGTGTCAGAAAGAGAATTATTACTTAATGTATATTAGAGGCTATATTGAGCCCTGAGATGGACTGCGCTGGCACTGAAATATATGGAGCTGGTGTTAGGAATTAGCATTGTAATAGGATATTCCCGTACCTAGAATTGTAGCTTGTTATCCTGGTCCAGCAAATTGGCTTAACATTAAATGCTACCACTATTCCACAATCACATTTCAGTTCTCAAGATTGTGAACATCCTATTTACAGACACTTTTGCTTCTGAGATGTAAATGTATCCTAAAAAAAAAAAAAAAAGAAAGAAAGAAATCAATAGAATTGTTAGATTTCTAAAATGAAAATTTCCTTAAAAAGGAAGGCTTATAATATTATCTTTTCCTTTCAAAAATGGTTTTTCTTTCTCATATTCTGTGGTTGTTTGGTTTTGGATGGATCTTGTTTTAGTTTACTCCAAAGAAAACAAGAGCAGAATCCAGGTTGTTAAGAAGCTGCCCTTTCTTTCCTCGCCTAATGTTTTTTATCTAGGTAATGACTTTGTATTCTGAACAACTTTGAGGAGAGTGGAGTTTACTGCTTACAACGTAATGTTCAATCTATTTGAAAGTAAAGATAAATCACCAGGTCGGGTGGGCTCTGTGATTGGGTTGCTGTCATTCACACTGTCAAAAACAAGCGGCATGGCCTGTCATACCAGTCCTTGCAGGCAAAGCTGACAGGTGAACTGCCCCCAGGGCTCAGTGGGAATAGCCCTCCCATCCTATTCCAAGGCTACTCACTCAGTGCAGGAACAACAACTGAGTGATTAAATAAACATTCTTTTCCTCTGCTGTTTTCAACTTTCCAATAGCTAAATCCACTTTAAATATGTGGAAGCATTTCTCTAATGAAAAGGTGGTCAACTTACAAAAAGGTGGGAGAAATATGTAAATAAAGCGGTAGACAATTGCAATATGTGGTCTTTTGCCTTAGGGAGTGTCTTTAATGACTTGATGTGATGCCTTTTGCAGTTTATCGTGGGTGACATTTTGAGGACATATACAGTTCAGAGAACAAAGAACAATAAAACCAGGGTATTTTCCAGAATGCAGTTTATATGCCCTCCAACTTATAAACATTTTCCAGCCAACAGAAGTAAAGGGCTACTGTATATTATTTTCCCTGAAGGAGTGAAGAAAAATGCCTTTCCTGAGGAGAGTGATGTTAACTATGTGATAGTCAGCTGGTGGTAACCATACACAAGAAGACCATTCTTTTAAAATATATATATACATTTTATTAATAGTAATTCCACTGTTTTTTCATATCATAAAATATTTTTTTAATTTTCATTTTATGATTTTTACCTCTTTTATATTTCCTATTTTATTTTTTCTGATCTTTATCTCAATCTTTATAAATTACCTATGTATCATTTATGTATACACATAGGTATGTTTTATATCTACATATATACACACATACATATGTTTACTTATGTAATAGAACACTGTACTATGTGTGATATCCTAGTCTTTAGCTTGGAGCTCCAGGTTGTCTTAGATGCACCCAATTCTCAGATTAGCGAATGCCTTCACAGTGCAGATGAAAATCTTGAGCTTGGCTTGTCTAAAGAAGTATCCCAATTGCATTGGAGGGGTCCTCTGGCATTCTCAGTGTGGATGTTCTCCAAACTTTGTTCTCAGTCTTGTCATCTATATGCTTCAGCCTTTGAAAAGGAAAACTGTTCTTATTTTCTCTGAAAAGAAGAGAGCATATAGCTGAAATAGATGTGCAATTATAAGTGTACACAGACATAGTTTTCTGTACATGAGTCTTCACAGTATGATATGTTTACAAGTTATCTGTAGATACAGATCTAGTGGAAATACAATAAACATTGACAGATACTATACAAATTATATTCTGTAATCACATTTGAGCCACAGTACATCTGCTACATTGTGCAGTATGTTCAAAGGCTGTTTAGATGTTCTCTATTTTTAAAACTCTTCTGTATTATGTTAATGTACATACAATTTCAGAGTTTTCTCTCAGTTGTGCTTACGTTATATCAAGATTACATTATTGCTTACGTATTGCTTATGTTATTTTCAGTATCAATTCCAAAGAAATTTTTCTTTTGTGATGGACAGAAGACTAAGAAAATTAAACTTAAGTCATCCTTTTGGACTTGATGTGATCGGGGCTGATAGTGGCAATAGGCATCTAGTGGAGTTGCCACTTTCTGTCTTTGACACAGTCAGAACCGTGACTCTGAGTCATTAGAAGCAAGATCAACGCAGAAACCATTCGACACTCACTAAATACATGCCCCAAGCTGGGTTATGTTAAAAAGGTTTACAGTACATATCAAAATATACCTGTGTTTTCACAGTAAGTCTGTGCAGTCACTAGTCAGACAGATGCAAATATTTTGCGGTTCCAAGCATAAATCATGAAGGTCTGCTCTGCAGCAAAAGAATAAAAAGTGCTGTTAAATTGTAAAATGATTTAAAGAAGAAATTGCACTCGTGCTGCTAGTAATGTTTTCTTTCAAATCTGCCTTAGTCAAACTCAGTGGCTCACTGAGTCACCCACAGCAGAAAGGAAGCAAGGAAAGCTACCACTGGACTTAATTTCACTCGATAAGAGCTTCACAAATTCCTTTACTCTTCTGCCCTTGTTTTTACAACTTGTGAGTTGATGGAGAATTTAAGAATTGATACACCGAACTGAGTATTGCACTGCAAATTCTGTGTACTTAGCCCAACTGTAATTGCTATTATTTAATATTTTATTTTGTTTAGTCTGTACATGTGGCAGCAAAACCTTGGTAATGTTCACCACTGTGACAGGTTCTCTGTCACTAGATTTGTGCTCTTCCTCAGGAGGTATGCTCTGCTAGACACTGCCCTGCTGACACTGGAAGAAAGGCAGCAGCCAGTGCAGAGGAGGTATTGCTTTCTTTAGCGCAGCTATTAAGCCAGAAAAAACTTGCCACGGCTACAGGGGCTAACAGTGGATATAATGACTCAATTTCTATTTCAGGAATTTCTCTCTTTCATTAAGTTTAAATTTTGGAAACAGCTTTGTTGCAGACCAGTAGCCTATGGCACTGATGTGGAGAGCTGGGATTTCAAATAGAATAAAGAACACAAAATCAATCTGTGGTATCAGAAGTATGTTACTGAGGAGTTAGTTGAAAAGAGTATTAACAGCCTTCATGTCGTAACTGAGTGTAGAGTGATAGGATTAAAAGTAATATGTGCGTATCTTAATTTTCCTATAGAAGGCAAATATGTATGAAAGGAAAATTTATATTACTCTTCACGTTGCAATGAGATGAAATATCATGTGACTGATACTGCCATATTTTAAAAGGAATCTGCCAATGAATTTTGTTAGTCTTCAGATAAAATAAGGAGTCAAAAAAAAAAAAAAAGCAGCAATAGGAACTCAATGTCTTGCATCAGCTGTGTTTCTAGATCTCTGAGCTTTATATAAAGGGATGAATTTTCTCACTGGAAGATGGGATACCTCATCAATCCCCTATTAGTAAATTTTAATTAAAAGCAGTAATTTTTATGATTTGTTATAGTTTATTGCTCCGCTTTTATTCAGGATGGCAGGATGACAGAACCTCAAAATAAAAATTACAGCAATTTTTACTGGTTCCTTCCACATACAGGTTTGCTGATCCTTCTTGTCTCGTAGGTTCACATTCTAGTAAATATTGCAAGTTTTGCATTCCTGCTCTTTTCTACCTTCTATCACACCAAGATCATTTTTATATTAGTTTTAATTTATTTTCATTTTCTGTTTATTGAATTTTGGTGCGTGATCACTCTTTGTGATAATCCTTTTCTCCCCTTGACCTTAGTGAATCTGATCAAGCCAGACAGAGGTAGGGATCCTTTCCTGGTGGAAATCTCAAGTGCTATCGCTGCCCTTGTCGATAGAATAACTTCATACCTTGAATTAAAGTGTTATTGCACAGAGAATGTACAAGCAGCCATGTTCCCATTGCCTTATCTGGGCATTTCAGTTAAGAGGTATAGAAAAGCTGGTCACGGAAGGGATAGTGGAAGGACAGATCCAAAAATTCAAGTTAAAATGTTTAAGGTACATGAAATGATACGGTGACTTTGAGAATATAGTGAGTTAGGAGTCTAGATATACTCCTTTCTTCCCATGTATTCACATATCTGACACAACACTCAGAGCACCATACCTATTCTCAGTGCAGTAGTTATTACTGGCACACATGTTAGCTTTACCCCCTGTCACCAGCGCTGTCCTTATGTGTAAAGCAACATCAGCGATAGAATGTGATGCACTGTCTGTTAAGTTATCATTTTCTCTAAAGATTCTCAGTTTGCTTAGCAAATAATATTCCTTCTACTACAGTGTGAAAGGGGGAGGGTAGAAAGGGGTAAGAGAAGTAATTTATAGCAGCACAAGAACAAAACAAGGATTTGTACCTCTCCTGTAGCACAAATCAAGTTAAATTAGTCAAGTGGCTGTTTTCATTTCAGCAAAGGCTGGCTGAGTCCTAGCCTTGGAACATCCATCCTAACAAATCAAATGGCTTGCATTATGTAATAAATCTGTAGAAATTTGCTGAAGTCTAATTCCACTGTCCTTGAAATGCTCCACTGAACTTTTAAGATTTTAATAACCTCTCATTATTAGGAATATTAATGTCTTGATATAGATGGTGGACTGTGGAGGGTTAATTTCTATCCAGGTCAAAGATCAAGGGCTCAGTTAGATGACATAAGAATATGAAAGAGACCTCTGCGTGACCCAATTTAAAGCAGATAATCTTCCAAAAATGTTTGAGACAGTAGTTTTCTTTCCAGAAGTAAAAAAAAAGAGAGAGAGGGAGAGAATTTAATTTAATTTCTGAAAAAAAAAAAAAAAAGACAGTACTAGTGGTTTCTCTGTACATCTTTCCCTGCTACTCCTGTTCTTCGATCATCACTGACTTTATGGTGCAGGTTAGAGAAATAGATGTACAAATACAGTACTCTTTGGAAACAAATACCCTTGATTGTAGTTTAGATGTGCACACAACAGCTAGTAAGCTTGTAGTTTCATGTATCAAACACACCTCAGGAAAGCACCCACAGTGTTCCTTATATGTGGAGTATGATATGCAGAATAATTTCCATAACTATTCCAGTGTTATGTGTCTGACTTGAGGGAGGCGGAAGCCTCACCACTGTCTTCAAGTCAGCTATGTATTTTTACACAAATTGTGAAACTTGCCCATGACTGCCAAGAAAATTGGAAGTCCACAAAATGTGGTATTTTTTTTAGCCATTGATAAAAACTGTGGGAAGAAAGGGGAAAAACTTTGGGCAAAGGATTGTAGAGAAAAGAATTATTCTGTTCTTTTTTAGAGTGGCATAGTGCTTCATAGAAATTGTAGTCAGAAGTATTGCATAAACCATGAGAGATAACTAATTGTAAGAGTATTATGACTTTTTGTGAGGACTTTGAATGTTTTGATATCTTTGTTGATGTTTTTACGTAATGACAATATTTTCCTATTTGCATCATAGTATACGGAAGTGGCATAAGTAAAGTTCCTTTCTATTTTTCCATAAAGGAAGGTTATGAAAACATGTTTGTCTAGCTGATTTATTTTTAAAAGAAGTTTATTAAAATTGTTCCTGTAAGCACCAGCCTGTTACCGCAATAATTTCTCCGTTTTTCACTTTTCTAAAGCATGCACTGAAGGATCATGGCATGAGTAGGTTAGAGTATGACAGAAAAATCTGCATTCCATAAAACAAATAGAATATATCTTTTCTCCAACTCTACTCAAATACTATCCCTGAACTGTGAGATTGGTGAGGCAAATTCTCTTTTCCTGATCCCTCGAGCTAACACTTAGCTTCAGATTCAGGGTTGTGTGCTCATCATCTGGTGATGATCTGGTGTGCTCATCATAGGCATGGAAGAGGAAGGTGTGCTTCACTAATGCCTTCATTTGTATTGTACATTCTAGAAAAGATTGCACTGAACACAAATAATTGCAGCAACAAGAATACAAGGTCTCTCCTTCAATTTTCCCAGTTAAATGAGTTTAAGTGGATTATATCAAGAAATTACTGCTTGCATAGTCTTAGAGGACTCTTAGTAGGCTCGGTGCTTGAAATATATAAGCTGAAAGGGATTTAAAGCACTGCCTTGTAAAAGGCCTCTTCAGAAATTGAAGCATCAGAAATCGAAGTAACTGACCACAGTTCTATATTTACATGGACTATGATCTGAGACCATTTGTTCATCTTACTTTGCAGTATCTGAGGATTTATATGTTCCTCCAATGCTTTGAATAAACCTTTACTAATATAAATTAATGATGAAGGCTTATTTACTGGTGAACTTTCTATCCTTTTTTAATTCGTTATCAATGGCAGAATGATTTAACAAAAGAGGTTCTTTCTCTTTGATATACAGGCTTGGCATGACTCTGGTGAAGTATACGTTTGATAACTGCCACAGCTCAGTCAAGATTTGAGTTTTATACTGCCAGCACCACCATAGAAAACAACTTTTTAGCATCTTCATGTGTGAGAGAAAGTCTAATTTTGCAAATCTACAAAACAGGCCATCAGAATCCAAGTACAGGAACTGATGTAGTCACTATAGTTTCCTGCCTGCCCAGTAACTGATCTTGCAAAACTTTCTGAAGATATGTTCTTTCCAAATTTGTGTCATTTCCAGGTTATATATAGAACTAAAATATTTGTGGAGGCAGAGAAAATAATTACTTAGACTTGAAGATTGCTGCTTGAGGTCATTATGCTATATTTAAGAGATAATATTAAAGGAAAAGGTGCTCCAGTGCTTGTTCTTGTTTCCTTTCAGCTGAGTAGATATGGCCTCATGTGACAATCTTTAATGAAAAATGTTGTCCTCTATTTTATCTATTAAGAAAACATTTGTTAGTTCATGTTACTGTGATTTAAACTTTATTCCAGAGAACAACGTTCCTTTTCATTGTTGCACATCACGAATAACATCTTTATTTGGTGCCAAATGAGATGTTCTGATTTGTGAGCTTTCCACAAACATATCTGAATTGTTCCATTTCCTTCTTACTGCATAATTTCCATCTTGGCCTTCTGCCTGCTGATATTCAGATAAAGAGTACATTCAAGTCATTTACAAAAATGCTGTGAAACTGTTCAAATGTAACCTACTATCAAATCTAACAGGATTGTTTGATTTTTATTTAAGTGTAATGTAAATACTATTCACCATTTTCTTGTAACAGCTACTTTCACAGTCATCTTGCGGTTATAGTAGAATAAGAAGAAATAAAACAGTACCTGTTTAAATGAATATATTCTGTGTTCGTGTTCAGTGTAAGATTGATTGTTCTTTATGGGTTAGTTTAATCTTTGTTTTTTGTTTTGCTTTAGAAACAAGCAAGATAGCTTATTGTTTTCTTTTTTCTTCCTTTTCTTTCATGTCACCAACATGGTCATGGATTTCTAACATGGATACCTGAACTGCTGTGCAAATACGTTGACTTTGATGTAACTTTAACAGGTGAGTGACTAATACCAAATTTCTACAGTATTTTTGCTGTAATTTGTTTGTTTAAAATTTAGAGTGTTAAAGACTTAAAATAATTCCAGTGCAGCAGTGAAAACTTGTATTCTATTAAGCCCAGCAAACAACTGACTGAGTTGAGAAAGGTGGAATTGCATAATTATTTTTCATAGGTAAAATATATCTTCCCATATTCTGACTTAATTGTCAGGATAAATTTAGCACCTTCTCAAGTAACAGTGCCATAGCATTTATTTAATAAATGCTGAAACCTGAAGAAAGAATTACAATAGAAAATGAATTGTCTTTGAAAGTATCTTCGATACTCAAGGAATGAGAGGGGAAAAAGTGTAAGAAAATAATCTCTCTTCAGCCACTTAATTACAGATTCTTTGTTATTATCGATGGTTTTTATATAGAAAAAGCTAGTAAGCTCTTATATAAGAGAAGATGTATGAGAGAGTGCAACAAAGTGGATGAATCTGAAAACATGTTTTCTAATATCACTGTGTCCAGTGTCTGTGTCCTTTGGATGCCATTGTTACTGTGTCTATTGGCTGTTACTTTATAGTAGTAAATGTTGGAGCATAGGCATTAGCAGAATGTTCTTAAGAAGATGGACACATGCTAAGAGTAGTTCACAGCTGGAGAATTCTTGAGATGAGCTTTCCTACATGATTAGCGGAGTGATTATGATCAAAATCATAAATTAAAAACAAACAAAAAAATCTGCTCTATTTCATCCCATCATCAATCAGTGGATTTCAAATTATGGTATTTAGTGTTAAAAATGTGTATTAGTTTGGCAAAGACCTTTTTTTTTCTTTTTTCTTTTTTCTTTTTTTTTTTTTCTTGCATGTATGAACTTTCTGTGCATTTTTGTAGTGTTATTTTGGCTTGTGTAAAGGCAGGGAAAGAGTGATGGGGCTGTCTGTGCATTTAAGTTGATCCTCAAACCCAGATTTTCACTGACATCCTTACCTGCAAGCTCATGCCGTGTTACATAAGAACTAACTGTACCTAAACTCAGTGAAAGGACTGAGTGAGGACTCAGTGAGAACTCTTGAAGGCACTGCAGAGATGACCTGAAGAAAGAGCATGTGCACATTCAGCTACATCTGAGACATGGTTTAAAACTGTTTCTTTAAAGTTTCTCTGCTGTTACTGCCACTTCAGCAGACATGAATGACTGCAATCCAAAGACGAGCAGTAACCACTGATGTTCCCTCCCACAAAGACCATCCCTCAATTCTTCACTAAATATGGAACAGAGATGTGTTCTGTGATGACTGTTAGAGCGACATGACTCTCACAAGCTCTTCTGCAGCTGCACACTGCTAGCTGCAATCTAATGGTGTTCTATACAGATTGTGTAATACCTATGGAATTTTTTAGATGGTGGCAAGGAAAGAGATGAGAAAACTGAGTGATCCAGTCATGGAGGTGTCATCTCAAGAATATCACTGTTTGTTGTTGTTGCCAAGAATAAAATTTTGCCTGTGATGTTGCTAGAGTTTCCGAATTAGCATGGACATTGCACATTTGCTTTGTGTCTTTTCACTTTATCCAGCCTTTGGTGGAACGGATATGTTGATTTGCTTCATTGCTATAGAAGTTAATGAGAGATGTTAGCAAAGAACGGATATACTTTAGAATACTTTGGCACAGAAAACCAAGAAACTGTAAAACCCGCTAGTTTATTTTGCTGGTGTGTACCACTCAGATATACAGCTTTTTCTGTACATTTGAAATATGCAGAGAGGAAGATAGAAGAGTTGAAAGTATTGTAATTGTTCAGGTACAGTGCAATTACATTTTTTGTGTTAGTGTGTGTGAAAAGTCTGACACAACTGCAGTCAGTACTGGAGTTACAGGGTTCATAAAGGAAAGGACAGCTGGATTCTTTATTGGATTTTATGTCATATATAAGGAGGCTATGTTTCGCATTGTTAGAATGTAAAAGAAAATGAAAGCTCTGGGCATTGTTAAAATCTTGGAAGTGTAGTATGTGTCAGTTCCATTCCCTCAACACCTGGATTGAAAGTTTAGTGTGAGGCTACTTAGCAAACAAAACCAGACTATTTTCCACACTTCAGATTTTTCAGTGTTAATTTCCCAGGAACTTTCAGTTTAAACTATACTCAACGGTATTCTCTTGGGTGTAACTGTAATTTTGGAGAGGACTGAAAAAGGAAAGTAGACAATTGTGGAAAACAACTTCTGTATCATAAAAGCTATAAAATGAACTTATGAATATCTTTCCTTCTACATGCTGAATTTAATAGCAAATAATTGATTTAGAAAAATCTGTATTTTCCTCCAAAACTCTAATAGAGAGTTGTCTCTGTGTTTGGTATTTTGTTCTAGAACTTGATGTACATTACAGCTCTTGAGGTACACAATTCTACCCTCAGTGTGAAGTTTGCTGAACTGGATCTGTTAATGAGTGAGAGAATATTGATGCAATCATGTTGGTTTCTAGTACTTCTGTTCCAGTGCCTCACTACCCTCAGTGTAAAAGATGTTTTCCTTATATCCAACCTAATTCTACCCTCTTTGAGCTCAAAACCATTTCACTTTGTTCTATCATCACAGACCCTGCTAAAGTGTCTGTCCTCTTCTTTCCTGTAGCTCCCCTTTAGATACTGAAAGGCCACTATCAGGTCACCTTGCAGCCTTCTCTTCTCCAGTCTGAACAGCTCCAGCTCTTTCAGACTGTCCTCATAGGAGAGGTGTTCCATTCCCTGGATCATTTTTGTGGTCCTCCCCAGCAGGTCTCTTCTGTACTGAAGACTCCACATCTGGATGCAGTACTCCAGGTGAGGCCTCACAAGCACAGAGTAGAGGGACAGGATCGCCTCCCTCGATGTGCTGGCCATGCTTCTTTTGATGCAGCCCAGGATACAGTTGGCTTTCTGGGTTGTGAGGGCACACTGCTGGTTCATGTCCAGCTTCCCATCCATCAGTACCCCCAGGTCTCTTTTGGCAGAGCTGCACTCAATCCTTGCATCCCCCAGATTGTGTTGGTAATGGCGGTTGTCTCAAGCCAGATGCAAGATCTTGCATTTGGCTTTGTGGAATCTCATGAAGTTTACCTGGGCCCATGACTCAAGCCTATCTAGGTCGCTTTGAATGGCATCCCGTCCCTTTGGTGTGTTGACTGCATTCCACAGCTTGATGTCACTTCTGAGGATGCACTCAACCCCACTGTTGATGTCATTGATGAAGATATTAAGGAGTATTGGCCCCAGCACTGACCCTTGGGAGAGACCACTCAACCAGCGATCTCCATCCAGACGTTAATCCATTGACCACCACTCTCTGAACTAAATCCTGCAGCCAGTTCTTCGTTCATTCAACAGTCCACCCTTCAAATCTGTATCTTTCCAATTTGGAGAGAAGGATGTTGGGGAGTACTGTATCAAAGGCCTTACTGGTTGAGATAAAAGACATCAGTGCCTCTTCTCTTGTCCATTGATGCAGTGACACCATCACAAAAGGCCACTAGGTTTGTTAAGCAGAATTTGCTGTCAGTGAAGCTGTGCTGGTCCTCCGATACCACCTTCTTGCCTTCCAAGTGCCTCAGCATAGCTTCCAGGAGGATCTGCTCCATGGTCTTCTCCAACACAGAGGTAGGACTGGCAAGTTGGTAGTTCCTGGAGTTATCCTTTTCACCCTTTTTAAAAAATGGATACGATGTTACCTTTTTTCCAGTCACCAGGGACTTCACCTGATGGCCTTTTCAAATATCATAGAGAATGGCTTGATGACTACATCAGCTGATTCCTTCAGGACTCTGGGACGCATCTCATCGTGACCCATAGACTTGTGGATGTTCAGGTTCCTCGTGGTCATGAACGTGATCTTCACTTACAGTGGGAGGGATGCTGTTTCCTCGATCCCCTCCTACCAAACCAAGTGTTTGTTGCAAGCAGTTATTAGGGAAGACCAAGGCAAAGAAGTTGTTAAGTACCTCAGCCTTCTCTTTGTCTGCTGTTACCAGACTGTCACTCAGTAGGGGGGGTTCACCCTCCTGGACTTTCATTTTCTGGTTGAGGTACCTGCAGTAGCCTTTCTTGTTCTTTTTGGTGTCCCTAGCCAAGTTAATTTCAAGCTGGGCCTTGGCTTTCCTGACCCCATCCCTACACAGCCTAGCAGCTTCCTTAAACTCTTCCCACAGTACCTGTCCCTCCTTCCACTGCCTGTGCATTTTCTTCTTGCTCTTCAGTTTGATTAGCAGGTCCTAATTCAGCTATGCTGGTCTCTTGCCTTTCTTTCCTGACTTGCTGCACGTGTGGTTGAAAAGCCCTTGTGCTCTGAAGGAAGCCTCCTTAAAAATCAGCCAGCTCTGCTCCATACCCTTGCCCATGAGGACAGTTTCTCAGTGTGTTTTGTTGATTAACTCCCCAAAGAGGTGGAATTTAGCTTTCCTTAAGTTTAGATTCCTAATTTTACTCTTCACCTATCTCACATCCCTCCAGTGCATAAACTCAACCATAGCATGGTCACCATAGCCTAGGCAGCCTCTAATCCTGATCCAACTCCTACTGTAGCTGCAGGTAGAAGGCCTCATCAACAGGCTCTGACTGATCTGGTGGCCTGTAGTAGACGCCAATCACAAGGCTCCCTTTGCTGCGTTGGTCTCTAACTGTCACCCATAGGCTTTTGATTTGCTCATAGCTGTTCTTTAGGGACAGCTCTTCACATTCCATTCCTTTCCTGATGTAGATAGCAACACCCTGATCCCTCCTTCTTCGCCTGTCCCCAGTCATAGGAATCGTCCCACCAGGCTTCTCTGATCACAACTACACTGTGGTTTTCAAGCAGCACAGTAGCTTCCAACTCATCCTGTTTCCAAACCTGCATGCGTTAGTGTAGAGACACTTCAGCCGGGCGGCTGATCTTGTCACTTCCTTAAAGGATAACGCCTTAATTCCTTTTGGGTATTTCCCTTAATTTTTCCCATTGCCTTCTCCTCTTGCCATGAGCAGTTGCCTCATCATCATAGAGTTTCATATGTGTTGCAGTCTTGCCAGCACCTCTCAAGGCTGTGGGTCCTTCAAGGCCCCTGCCTGTGCACTGTCTCTCTACTATAGTTACACCTTCCCACACCTTATCATTGGAAGGATTACTATCCCTCCTATTCCTCTTCACACCTAGTTTCATAGCAGCCCTCATAGGAACTGCTGGCAAGAACATAAAGTTTCTATTTGTATTTCTGCATCTTAGAATCCTATTTGAAATCTGGGAGGTTTTTTTTTGTTTTTGTTTGTTTGTTTGTTTGTTTGTTTTTGTTGAAAATGTAGAATTATTAAGTATGAGACCTGCTTAATATGTCTGTTGGGATTTGTTTAGGTAAAGGAAAATGAGGGTTGTATTTTAGAAATGTGCATAAAACAGTATTAAAATAAGTGATTCGTTCCTCTGTAGTATCTAATAGCTTCTAAGAGCCATTATTGATTCTTTGAGGCAACTAGAGGCATAAATTTGAGAAACTGATGAGTAATAGAGTGCAGGAAAAGAGAGACAAATAATTGTGGAATTCAGAAAAATAATTGTAGAAATCATAAATTAGACAGGGTCTGAATGGATTATTTACCTTTCCCGTGTCACAAGAAGACTGTGTCTCTTTGTCATTGAAAATTATTTGAATACTCAGAGCAAGCAAGTAAGAAAAGAAGTTAGAATTAATTATGTTTTGAGATAATTTGTAGAGTCAGTTGAAACTTACTTCAGTAAGCTGAGGAAGTGTTCAAAATGTTTCGTATTTATTGACTTGAATGTGGTTGGCAACCAGCCCACAGCAAGGGGATTGGAACTCAATGATCTTTAAGATCCTTTCCAACGTAAGGAGGTATTTTAACTTCTATGTATTCCTCCCAACTCTTTCTTTCCATTCAGAATACAATGCAAATTAAAAGGCTTCATTATTACTTTCGCTACTACCTTGAGTAAGAGCAGACAGAATTTTCATCTTTCTTTATGCTTCTCAGAACTTACGAGCTAATGGTATTCATGTGATTGCTTTTTGATTCCTGGGTCTTTAAACATTAGGTGAGATACCATCTTTTTTTCTGGTTATTCCTGTTCTTTTCCATGGAGTAATATTCTACTGGATGTGGTCTTATACAGTGAAATTTCTGCCACTTTTATATATATATATATATATGCAAATATATGAATGTACATGCACCCAAGTATCTGTTTGCTTTAGTTGCGTGTTATACTTATCATCAGGAATGCATTGCAAACAGACACTGAAATACAATGAATCATGTGGCATTGAGTATCAAGAGATCACCTGTGGTTTCTATCTTACAGCTGAATCCTCTGTCTTTTCCTTCCTGTACATAAAACTTTGTCTTCCAAATTGCATTTTAGACAGGATACTGCGTAACATACTGGCTGCTTTCTGTTTGATGACTGCATTCTTAGTAAATCATTTTTGAAGTGCCAAAATAGTTATAAGAAAGAACATTGATACCCATTCACTTCCTGCAGCAATCTTAAATACAGTTTCTTTCCAGAGACATGCATAATCTAACACTGTGACAATTTAGGTAAAGGACATGTAATAATGTCCTGGAATGTTAAACATCAACTTTCTAAAAATTTGGGCTATGTTTTACCTTGTGAGAGCAGCAAAGAATATTTCCAGCCCATAGATGAAAAGTCATGATATTGAAACTGTGGTTAATAGTAAGATTTCTCTGGGTGAGCACTTCATCAGTTTTTCCTAGGAGATTAGAGCAATAGCACAAGCTGTAGGTAATGGATTAGTCTCCAGGATTTGAAATGTATGCATGTACAAAAAGATGCTTTCCAGCCATTTCCCTCTAATGTGTCTTTGTGTTTGTATTCATCATAGAACAGAGCTACCAAAAGTGCTATAAAGACTTCAATTTCTAATGAAGAAAATACTGGTTTGCGATAAGCCATACTGACATTTATAGCATTCCAGCTAATCCATAGTAGTAGCTACCACTGACCCTTGTGCTACTTTGAACACGTGACACAGGGCATGAAAAATCTTACTTGATTTCAATGGCCTGAGTGCAGTATATGCAGATGTGCAGTCATGGAGACAATATGGAGTCCCCAGTGTGCCATAAATTTGTAGTCAAGTCTCTTCAGTCAGAAGCAGGGAGGCTTTGTGAATTATTTTGATCGTTTTTTCTTATCAGGGTTTTCTCTGATCCATTTCTCGTTATCATTCTTTTACAACTTATATCACTATGGTAGATCTCTGCAAACTCCTACTATGCCATTATTTGGCCTGTATTTTATTGACATCTATATTTAAACACTTAATGCTCTTCATTATACTCTCAGGATCAGTAACAGTAGGCCGTCAATGTAAAGCAGCTCAGTGCCATTAAAATTAAGCTATGAACTTATTTCAATCTGAAATAGACTTGAAGTTGCAGATGTTGGTGCTGTTATTTCACATACTCTGTCTTGTTTTTCATTCTATTTCCTTTGAACAGCATATTTTTTAAAAGTGAATGAATTAAAGTTCAGAGACTTACGTGCAAGCTGTGATGGTGAACTTAAATGTCTGGTTAAAATTGTCAGGTGGAAAGCTGGCTTTTCTGATTTCACTCGCCTGCAATTTTCTTTAAAAAGAAATTAAATTGCTTTCTTGATAGTAAAGAACTGAATTTAGGAAAAAAAAATAACCATCTAAATATTAAAACAATGCTGAATAGCAAACAGCAGTAAGGTGGTTTCAAAATGTACAAACACAATCTGAGTTTTGTTCTGTTCTAGATTTGAAACAACAGAAAAAATCTGGTAAGTTCTTACGAACTCAAATTGTGAATTCAAAAGGTAAATTCATTTTCATGTCACTTTTCTAGGAACAGCTATATTATGGTGAAAGTAAGATGTAGTGGCATTTAAAGCACAAAGATTCTTTCAGAAAGCCACAGTATAACAGTAAAACATGAATTTCTGCCCAACTCTTAGTAAAAGATACATATTTTTTAAATAAATTGTTGAAAGTGCAATATTGAATATAGGCATGTTGTTAACAAATGACTTCATGCCCTTGCCTTAAATGTCAGCAATGGGTCATCCGTATTGTTTATACAGACACCTTGTAGACATCTGTACTGGAAGGCATTTGATATCTTCAGTGAAAGTCAGTTCAGTATGGAAGATCCAGTGTTTACATAAGACATGCGTATGCATACCAAGGTAGTATATTTAGACTTAAGTACTGTAAATAAATAAATAAATGCTCTAAAAATAAAAATAAACAAAGCCAAATTCTGATATATATACTGGGTGCTTGTAACAATGACAAACACTCAGTAAGTGTTTTGAATTTGTACATTAAGTGCAGGTATGCTTATGCATCTGTGGTTTTGTTCAGTGTTGTTTCAGATTTGAGATGCTTTTCTGTGTTCAAGTATTAGGGAGAAAGGTGATAATACACTAAGTGATTCATGTTCTTTGTTGTGTTTCTAGTCCTAATAGCAGTAAGCAACGTGCTGTGGCACAGCAGAATAACGTAATTCATACTTGCTTATATCTGCTATGCGTCATCTTGAAACTGTAGGTAGGCACAACTGCCAGAATGTGAGAATCTTCCCACGATGGCAAAGTAAATGAGCTAAATCTTCTTGCCCTGCCCTGATACTGTTTAACGTTTGGGGGAAATCTAGGCTTCTGAACTTCCCAGTGTGGGACCTGATAGTCATAGCCTTACAGAGGATTTCTGAGGAATATACTGTTGGGCTTCCTATAAATGAGATCATTAGCTTTCAGGGTTTTTCCATTCTGTGAGGACTGAACGTTTTTATTAACATCATGATTCCATTATACCTCAATATTTTTCTCATCTCTAGAAGTTACTGTGAATGCAGTCTGTCATTGAAATGCATGTTTTCATATCATTAATTTTTTCGAGAAATATTTGATATTTGCATTCAGTTTGGTCACATCAGATTGGCTGCATATATAGGCTCTTTGCTGTGGTCCTGGGTCACAAACTTCTTTTAGCTCCTTCTCCTAACCTTTTTGAAAGAAAGGAGTGGTGAGCTGATATATACAGTGGTGTGTAAAGCAAATAGTTGGAGAATGGAAGCACCATATTTTAAAAGAAGTAATAAACTGGTATGGACTAATAAGTAATAACTGAGACTTCGGCACATTTCTTAGGTGAACAATAAAAAGAACATTCAACATGAAAAATTAAAGGTGTTATGGAGATGTTGAAAGTGATTTTCTGTTTCTTGCTGAGAGATTATGAGAGAGATGAAGTATTCCAGTCTTTGAGATAGCAATTTCTCTAGTTCTCTGGGTTATGCTTAGGAATGAAACTGTGTCTAATAAAATCAGAGGCTGAAATATTACCTCTGGCTTCCAGAACTTTATTCCTTTTATCCTCTCAAAGGAGTGCTGCATTCCAGTTAACCACTGGAACACCAGAATTCACCAATGCTTGACAGGTTTTTTGTGATATATCAGCTGTGTATTTGTATGCATTGCATCACTGCAGGATTTTTCTGAGTGCAGAGATGGACAGGGAAAAATGCCTTATTTGTAAAACTGAATGATAATCTAATAATCAACTTGCAACAAAGAAAAGGTTTGTTGTATGTGTTAATCATCGTTTTTCCTCCCCAACATTTAGTTAATTAGGCTATTAAATCTTTGTTGAGTTATATTATACTACTTGCATGTGTACATGGTAAAAGGTCATATGAATGTCAGACATCAGTACTCCTGTTGTGATTTCTTGGTATGTACCCAGACTATTTCTAACAAATTCACACAATTTTTTAGCAACCTAGCAGAAAAGCAGGAATCCTGCAAGGACAACATCAAAGTGATAGGACTCAGGATGCAGTTGTGTATAGAGTACTGTTTACCAGGAGTGTACTCTTCCTGGCTTTGCCTGCTCTCTGTAAAATGTCATACGAAGGATGTATTCCAATACTAAATTATCTAAAATGTAAAAATCGCTATTTATTTTTTCACACAATTTATAATATATTTATTTTCAACTCGCCATATTATGTATCCTGCAATTTTTCCTCTTCTCCTATATATTTCCTTTCTAACTTCATTTCTTTTGTGAAACATGGTTAGAAATAATCTGCATGAGTTTTTTAGTGTCATGCATTTTTAAGGCACGGTTATTAGTTCAATATTTTATATTCCTCTGTAAACATTCTAGAAGGTGTATGACTGTACAATTACTGCAATGTATTACTGCCATCTCTCAAGGATTATAAATACATCTGAATTAGGCTCCTTATTTTTGGAGCCTCATCCAAATCTCATTAAACTCAACTAAAATGTATGCTTGTAGGTCAGTATCCCCGAGGCTGATTGCTTAAGGCATTCTTTGCTAAGGATGCACTTGTGAGAACTGCAAAACCTTGGACTTGTCACTTAACTGTTTCTGATTTTGTAGTTGCTTCAGCAAAGGCTTTTTACGTAAGTAAGTTATGAATAAGAATATAAACTGAAGCAGATATATGGAGACAAAAAGAAAAGTAGAGATGGGGTCTTTAGTGCAAAATACATAGGCTTCAGTCGGTTTTTGATCTCCCTCCTTTTTAGACTGTAAATCATTAATCAAAAGACATTAGCCATTATTTACTTTCATTTGGGTACCCTACATAAAATACACAGAGAACCAGCTCCATTGCTGAAAGTGCTGCTCTAAAATACCTTATACTCTTTGCATATTTTTGGATTCTCTTCTGCTTTAGATACATTATTTTATATGAAAAGCCTAAGAAGACGATGACACTCTATAGCAGTTTTTCACTCACTTTTCACAGTTAAAAATGCTCTTTAAGTTTGCAACAACAGGAAAGAATCAAGACCTCTGAAACTACTTATTTTTCAACCCCAGACAGTATGTGTGTTCAAACTTGCCTGCCTTGCGGTCTAGAGAAGAGGAAGACAAGGCACAACATTTAGTCAGTAATCTTGAATGCAAACTAGTTATTTTCCTAAGATTATTTATAATTTCCAAATGGAAGAGAGCAGCTTATTATTTTACTGCTTTCTTCCTGGAGCTTCAGATGTTGCTTTAGGGACCATTTTTAAACTATATTTTTCAATTTGTGGTAGTTTTTGAGAAGGGAGAGAAAAGAGATGGTAGGGTGGAAGGTTTGGGTATATTTTTCTTCTAAGATTGGAAGTAAGGCAAGGTGTTCTATAGTTCAACTGACACACAAGTTTATTTTAAAAGGAGAGAAAGATCTGTAAGGTTTATTTAGTGTCCTGAATAAATACCACATACATATAAAAACTGTCTAAATTAAGAATTAAGAAAGACTTTGTTATACCTCCTTGATGCTTAAATGCAATGGAGTTTTTTTCTGCATTAGTTATACATTTTTACCATACGCTAAGTAAAATGTGACATTTTGTTGAAGTGCATAATTAAAATGCACTATGTAATAAACCTATAACTTTTTAAATGGAAAAGAAAAAATCCACAGATTTGTCATAATTATGAGAAGAAATAACTGAAGTCAGCAAATTGTCTTAATTGGACCCTTCCATTGCTCTTTTATCTGGGTTTGTTTTAAACACCCACAAACTACTCATGTCTTTCCTTAACCCTTCACTCTGTGTTCTTATATTACATAAACTTCTCTTGCAGCAAAAATAATAATCAAATCAGACGTCATCATTATGGAACTTTATAATTCAATTAATGGAACTCTTGATTAAATCTATATTTTAATATGTATTAGAGAGTGACAGTTTCTTTATTTATTGACTGCTTAAGAGCAAAATTGTAGAGAAGTGTGAAGGGTAGTTTGCAAATGAATTATGTCTTCACTGGTCAACTACACCTGAGAGAAGGAGTAAAAGATATGTATTTTGATTGAGTAAGCTGTAGAAATTGTAGCTTCCAGCAATGTCTTTGAAAGGAAAAATTGACAGCCAAGGAGGATAAAAGGTCACTTAATTCAGCTACGGACAACTGAACTCATTCACAGGATTAGCAGTGCTCTATCTCCAGAAGGGGTCAGTGCTTACCAAACGGAGCTTCTGAAGTGAGAACTGGAAGCAGAGAAATAGAGCTTCATAAGCCAAATGTATTGCCATTTGCAGAACCTTGTAACTGTCTAATGTCCTTATCACAGTGAAGGGGGAAATTATTTAATCAAGCTGAAGACGTGTTTATGTCTAACTGATGCACATACATAGTCTCTATACAGGGAGACAGTTGGGGAAGGTTCAGCTTCAGACTAATATGTGCTGTGTATCTGAATTTCTTTTACAGTTAATAAAGTCACTGAAGCCATGGAAACGTCTTAAAGCAGGCATCTCCTGGTTATCTTAACAAATCTTTTGGACCCTTGGGTCTTGTATGACTATATTGGGAGTTTAGACACCTATCTCATTCTGACCTCAACTTTTAACTGTCTACATTGAATCCCAGCAGCTGACTTTAACAGCAGGATTCAGTTGCATCAGGCTATTATTTATTAAGGGTAGTGCTTTAGAAGTCATTGCATATACACCTCTTCCACAGCTTCCACCAATGCAAGAGTGGGTTTCCTTTAAACCATATCTGCAATCCATCCATCTATGAATGTCTTAGATACCCTCAGATGTCTAAAGTAGTACTGGGAACCTGTATTTTAGACAATAGTATGCCAGCCTAATTGCAAAGAAGTAGTGGTAGCAAAGTTGCCCTTTTTATAAGTTGCTAGTTCAAGCAGTCTTCCTTCACTGAAGACACTGGATCTTATGTATAAGACAAGTAAATTAAATTGTGGAAATATGAATTGGAAAGAAGACTATTAACAGCTTACTAAAATAGTCAATTATAGTAAATATTTAATTTTAACTGGAGAGTTATTTTCAGCACACAACTAGTCTTAACCTGCCTAGTCGAGAAAAATGTACCTGAGAAACAAAAGCAGCATTGCCTACCATATTGTCTATTCATCATCCTTAATCAGCAATGAAAATTCACATTTTTCCTACACAAAGGCTAATGGCATCCTAGCTTAAATCATAAAATGTTATAATGAGGGCAACAAGAAAAATTGTTGTAGGTTTCCGTCTCAAACTGATGGCTGACCAAAATGGTGCACAAATTTGAGGATAATTCCATAATTCAAAGTAGACACAAAGCTAGTTCTGCTTCAAAGTTGGTAATAGAACGTATGTCACTATTACATTCAGCACTGGTCAGTGTGTACAGTTCAGAAGAGTGCCTATAAAGAAGTACAAATCAGGCAAGAGAATTATAGAAATAATGATTTACTCAATACATGTAGGGTCTTAGCTACGTGGGAAAAATGAAGCTTTAAGCTCACAGTACATTTTAGTGAAATGAGGCTATAGATGTTATTTGTTCATAGTGAATAGATATGTAAAAATGGATCTTACAGTGATTTCTGTCAACACTGTTTGAGCTAAACAGGAACAAAGGAGTATATGAGCACTGCATTGGGTATGGAAGCTTGCTTTTCCCTCATCAAAAGGTAATACTGTTCTGGAAATCTGATTCTGGTTGCAGCCAGGAATAAAATACAATTGGTTGGACTTCTGTAACAACTTATTAGAAATGGGGTTAGATGTTTAGAAATCGTTTATGTATTTCACTTGCATCATGCTAGTTGATTGAAAAGTATAAAAATTATTTTCTTTGTTTCTTTTTCCTTTTTTTTTTTTAAGACATACTTGTAGTATATTTGACTTTTCATCTTTTTCTGGAGTACCACTCAAGGACTGGCTTCGTGTTGATGCCACTGCTAGACAAATATTCTAAACTTGAATGGGTTCTGGCATTTGTGTATACCTTCATGTTGTTTTTTTTTTTTTTTAATACAGCACAATGTAAGAAGAACCTTCTGTCCTTAAGATCTTTTCAGAACCCTCCTTTTTAGCTTTGTATGACTGTTTTAGAGATGGAGAGATTTAAATAGTCATTTTGATGCTGAATACTCATTTAACATGCTGCAGCTGATCCTGGTAGAGTGCTGTGTACAACTTAAGTATCAACAGTGGGGTTTCAACAGAGCTCAGAGTTGCTGCAAATTTCAGTTCTTGGCAAGAATGTCAATTTTGTATGTGCCAAGTGTCTGTTATTTAACCAAGCAGAGGATATTGAGTTACTGTAGCAGAAGCAAGATGTATGATTCATGTTTGCATATCCTTCTTCAAAACAGAAACAAAGAGATCTCTCTTTGAACACGACATGCTTCTCTCACTTGCCTATTCCCATTCCCATTCCCTCCATTTGGCAATAAAAAATGAAAGCATTAGTTATTTATTCACTTGTTTAGTGAGCTCAAAAGCAGAATGTGTTGTCCAGTACTAAAGCAAACTAGGCAGGACCAAAAACTGCAGCAGCATAATATTCTTCTGAAAGTGGCAGAGTGATACTCTATGATTATAAAATTCTACCATTATCAAATACAGTTTATTTTGAATAATAGTTAAAAGTATTTAGAAAACCATCAAAATTTAAAATCAGAAGTTTTATTTTGGGCACTTGTGCTGGTTTGGGTGGTGATGAGTTTTGATTTGCTAAGGGTTTTTTGTTTTGGCTTATTTGTTTTTATGATAATTCCTTTTTGCTTTTGATAAGATTTTGTGTGTTTTTTTGTTTGTTTGTTTATTTGTTTTCCCCAAAAGATATAATTGGGCGCCATTTGAGTTTGATGCTGTTCCTTTAACACTTTGTCTTAAGACCACACTTACTGTCAAAACAGATCAGATCAGTGTCCTGTTTAACCCAGATTTGTCACTGACCACCACTGACTGCTGCAGCAAGTGGGGCAGCGTGTGCTGCCATCTGTGCCAGCTCTCTTTGAGATATTTACCGTCTCACCTTGCTGTTGCTCCCCACCAACTCTGTTCGTTTAGTGATATTAACAAGCTCCTCGGAACCTGACACAGTTCTCTGCAGAAATGCTAAACAGATTTTTCTGGTTCATCTGTCCAAGCTGAGAATGATTGTTATGTTCAGTTAGCATATAATGAAGTAGGTACAATTAACTTCAAGATGGAAATTGTTTTTGCTGCAAGGAAACTTGGCATGTGCTGAAAAGAAAGCTTAGTGTGTGTTTCATTTTAAGTTCCAGATTAATTTTTAGGCATTTGGGAGTGGGAAATGACATGAATTCAACATAAATAAAGTCGTCCCCCCCAGTTAAAAGCAGGTTATATAAAAGTTATAGCTAAGTTATAAAAGTTATAGCTAAGTCTATGGGGAAGAGATGCTGCTGTAGACTGCAAGAGCATATTAAAAACTTATAAGTACAGTCTCTTCAGGTAACACCTAGATATTCCTTTTTACTATTTAGAAATAAGATCCCTAAGACATTTGAAGGATTATTATTGTTGAAAAATGTAGTCATCTTAGGTCTGTATGAAAGTATTTCCAATACTTGGTCAAGTATATCTTGTAAAAGGAAAGAAACAAAACAAACAAAAGATCCAACACTCTGTAAGCTCAAAGTTTTGGATAACTGTATAAGAGACTTGATGTAAAATGAACAAAACAGTTATGGACAAATACCAACACTTATTTTGAGTTTCATCAAAACTTTGCATTTCTTAATGTGGGATATCTTGGTTAGCAGGAGGGACTGTTTCCAAAAGGCTGACCTTTGTCACCTTTGGATCTAGAAAATAGGGCCGGAAACGTAATTGAAACCACTTTGCCACCAGTTTCCATATGCTATTTCATATGAGGTTACTGATGACAAGTGGGGGGCAGAGGGCATGAAGTGTACAGGTTAGATTTTATCAGCTATACTGTATTGTTCAGGAGAGTCAGATTTCCACTTCAGATATAAAAGATATCATTTTGCTTTCCATATACAATCCAGAGAAGGATCTCATGAATATTTATACAAAATATTTATACAAATTCATACTAATTTTAGCTTAGGCTAAAATAATCTATTCGTTAATTTTAATCTTATAGAGATTTCTGTAAATGTGTCTTTCTATCCATAGGAAGAACAACTGTGGACATTCATTTTTTGTGAAGTTTCCCAGTGAATATTTTTCCAGTGTACTGAAAGTTTTATTAACCCTTTTATTATTATTATTATTACTAGCATGCAAAAATAAAATCTGTCTGAATTTCTTGGCATTATGTTATAAAAATGATGTCTGCGCTTATTGTTTGGGATTGTGGACAGTGATTACAACTGGATAAGGCAAGATGCAAATTCAGTAGGTCATGATAGGGGCAGAAGCGAATGGGAAAGGTTGCATTTTGATAATACCAAAGAAAATTCTAGTAGGCTTTGTTATGTAATGGAGGTGAAAGTTTACTTTTTCTATTGCCTTTGTAAGAAATTTTTATCAAGGTCATTTTTTTTTTTTTCCTTTTTCTTTTTAAGGGAAATTTTCCAAGTTTGTTACCATTTTATTGTAATATTTATGGTCTTAAAAATATGCAAAATTAGATTTTCAGACATAATTTTATTTTTCTTGAATATTTAATTCTGGGCAATAACAGGAAACTGTATACATCACAGTGCTGAGGTTTTTGGATTTGGATTCTTTTAGAGCAAGAGCATATATTGTTTTGGTGATCAGTGCTGCAGAAGTGAAGATCAAAATAAGGGAAGATGCTTTCAGTAATGCATAAAACTGAGGAACTGTAAAGTAAAGGAACACAAAAGAGACAGGAGTTGAAAGAAAAAAATGATAAAGAAAACCAGCAGATGGGGATTTGGGGGAAACCAAAGAAGTAACAGAAATAGCTGTGCTTTGTTTTCATGTACTACTTGGCCTTAAAGCTGTGTTAGGCTAAAGTGTCCTTTTTATCAGAACAGTGGGTGTTGCAGAGATTATTTCAGTGGCGAGTCTGTGCAAAGATGAATGTGCTTCTGTTTCCCTCTGCTGATTAGCACAGTCCCAAATGGCAAGTGTGATAAACCCTGGTCTTTTGATGCCCTTTTTTTTCCCTTCAATTCAAAGACTTTGAGATCACAGGGTAATTTTTTTTCCCTAACAAGACGTTGGTGTTTTCTCCTGAATTCTTCATAAATCAGACATTTAAAATACTTAAGACTGTGTCCTTACATTTCCTGTTTCCATGGAATCTATAGGAGGTTTAAAGTATTCCAGGATGCCCTGCCAGCCCTTAAAGCTATTATCAGATTTTCTGTCTCTTGTGTCTCACTTAGATCTTCTGAGGTATATTGCATAGCTGTTTTCAGCTGAGCAACTCTGCATGAGGAGCTCTTAAATGATGCCTTCAAAACTTCCTGTATTCCTTTGATTTCACACTGGGCCTGTTTTTTTGCGTGTTACTGACATTTGTCATTCCCTTGAGGCAAGTACTGCAGCATATACAACACCCACAGCTAGATAATCACAAGCTTGGACTTGTGACTACTTAAAGTGAAGTCTTTTTTTTTTTTAAAAAAAAAAAAAGAAGTGTTCTTTTAGTTAGAGCCTCAAGACAGCATCAGAGACGGCTGTACAACAGATTTACAGAAGGACTGTCTTTCTGAAACTCCAGTGTCTTCATTTTTGTTTTTAGATGGCTTCTCCCCACACCCTAACCTTCTGCTCAACTTGTACATGGCAGTGCAGCATGCAGGTCAGTGGGACTGCTGATGAGTGCATCTGACAACTCTGCATGCCTGCCATGCATGAAGACAAGCCGTGCTCATGTTTAAGACGAGAATTCTGACTGTCTGCCATTTTTTTCACTGGAGCCAGGCTCTGGACCAGAGGGCAAACTATTCAGAGACCGTGGCTGACTGTTTTGGCATGGCAAAATTGCACTACTCAATAGAATAAACCTCCTGGCAAAGGAGAAAATAGCAGACTTTAAATTTTACTGTAATGCTAATGTTTTCTTGTTATTATTATTTTGACATGCCACCTCTGAATGTAATTACTGGAAGGTTTTTATTGTAAGAATCTCTATCTGCAGCACGTATTTCAGGCATTCCCCCGTGAGCTGTAAGTTGAGCAACCAGTAAGTTGGCAATCGTTATGCAGTGCTAAGGCATAACATAGCTTCTGTGCACAAGTATAATTATTATGTTTGGGTCACTTAAAATGTTTATTTAAAATTTAAAGGGAGAATAAAACATAGCAAATTAAAAAATGCAGAAGAACAAAGAACAAGAGGTGATTAGGGCTGCTGACTGTTGGATGGGAAATTTGAGGTCCGAATTCCGCAAGAGAGAAATTACAGTTGAGGGCTGTGGTGCTAGGGAATGAGCTATGATAAAGGTGGTTTGTCATGAAATATGGAAAGGCTAAGCTAGGCATCCTGTAATTACAGGCTAGTTTCCACATTTGGCAGCAGTACCCACTGGAAATACTCCTATATCCATCATCTCTCGCCCAGCTATGGCACACCAGCTCCCTCAGGTGTGCTGGCAGCCATGTTAGAGAGCCCATGATGTGAAACCACTGTTCAGGTCCACTGAACAGTCACTTAGAATATTTTTTAGAAAGGGCACAAGAGGAGATTTGGTAGATGAGGTTGCCTAAGCTGTCTCATGGTATGGTTCCACAAGCTATTGTGCTGGCACAACCAAGGCAGCAAAATGAGGACTGGGGTGGATGCTTGTGGGAAGGGAGGCAGCAACCATTAGGCAGTCTCTGCTGTGCTGAACTGAAGTGGCACTTTAGTGTCCAAATTTTCTCACATGGTCAGAATGCACATTAAACAGCATTTGCAAAATCCTCCTAAGTTTCAAGAGAACCAGATGGCCAAGCTCACTGATTGCTGCTTTTTTTTTTCCTGTGCTCTGGTTGTACAAGAGAGAACAAATTTGCACAGTGAAAAGGTGAATATCCCGTCATTTCTACCTCCAAACCCAGTACTGGATGGCTGGGGATGTGGATCAGCCTCAAGGTGAGGCAGGGACAAGTCTGCTGAAGCTGGGGTGGGCTGTGGGACATGGAGAGACTGGCTTCACCTGCTGGGCCCTGACAGCTGAGATATTTCAGATGTTTCTTGTACTGCCCTTGTAATCTGCATGGTATGCAAGTGATCTGAAAACTGGCTGTGACTGCCTATAAACTTTTTTTTTCTTCTGAAAGAATTTTTGAAACTCTGTACCTCAGCCATGTCAGTATTCCCATCCTTTCTGAGAAAGGTTAGTTTCCTGTTCTCCTGAGCATTGATGCTGACATTTCTTTGAGATAACACCATACCTGGTGTTAAAAATGCATTGAATATTATCTAGTGCTTACCAGGAAACCTGTAAGGAGCATGCAGCAGTAAGCTGATCTCTGGAAAACTTCTGGGGAGTGGTCACATGCCTTGTCAGGTGAGGTTTTTTTGCTGCCAGACAAACCTGTTGTGCTATCTGGAAAGGGACAAAGAATAATACGAGATGGTCCTCTGCACTAAATACTTTCCTAGAAGTAATTGTTATTAAAATACCTAACAAGTATGAACAAAAGGTTCTCCTCTTCCTTGTGAAAATTGATCTTGATTTGTACTGAAGCAAGTGGGAGAAAAGCTAAAGCAAAATCAGGGTCAGGACTGCCTGGGTAAATCCAGAAGCTTAAAGAACGATAAGAAAGACACACAACAGAAAACAGATAACAGTAATTAAATTCCATTAAAACATGGGTAAATATTTGCATTCTCTTTGTCTTACATTATGATAGGCTTCTACCAGATAGAGCTTTTTTAAACATGGAAAGTAAAAGGAGTGCAGAGTCAGCAATATTATGAATAAAATCCAACCCAGGTGGAGTCAGATATTTAATTCAATAGAGTCGGAATTTGACTTTAAGTTTCTCTATTAATAATGACATTCTATATGCTTGGACACCATTTCAGGACAAGAATTAGCTCCTTTTACTTAAATATTCGTAATTCTTGTGAAGCTCAAATGCAGTTATCCTACAGCTCTTCATATGTACTAAATATTAGTACTATTTCTTAAATTTTAATATTTTCTGATACCCATCTGGCAAAGATAAGCCAATATAAAGCAACAGCTACAGGCCATTTTTTTATTTCCTATGTGTCAGAAAGGAAGAAATAGAGCTATTTTGGATAACTGTGGGGCAAAAGCAGGTTTTCTTTCAGTTTTGTGGAACATCCGTGTATATAGATAATCCTCCTTATATTGTTGAGCATAAATGCCAAACTCCAGTTTGAGCTTGGATGTTATCACAGCTCCTCAGATCGTGGCCTTTTACAGTAAATTGTCCGTATATCAGGGAAAAAATCCTCTCAGTATAACAATAGATACTGCAAAAATCTTGATGAAGTAAAGATCCTGAAAAGTAACTTTTAAATGGAAAGTGGATTTAGCAATTTTAAGTCAGTGCTAAAACTGTGCAATAGCATGCTGGCTCATGTCTTGATACTGATATTTTGATATTTTTCTAATGATGCAGAAGAGTTAGCTACTGGCAGAATTATGCCTTGTAAGGTTGAAAGCCTGATACTCAGTGATCTCATTGGCATTTGTCAATTGGTTGGGCTTTCTCACTGCTGAATCGATCAGTACGTTTGGATTTTGTGTTGAGGGATATAGTTTAGCGAGAACCATGGGTGATAGGTGGATGGTTGGACTGGATGATCTTATAGGTCTTTTCCAACCTTAGTGATTCTGTGATTCTGTGATCAGTAACACAGTATATTTCCTTCATGCATATTTGCTAACTTCCTTTTTTTTTTTTTTCCCCTCCAAGTGATCAGTTTTACAACATCTCAGATTCAATTTCCATGTGTATTCTGTGAATTACTAACTTTAATTTCATTTGACTATCTCTTCAATAGGATTTTCTTTACAGCACAGTAGTTTTTATAATTCCAGATGGATAATGATAACAACTAGATAATTGTACTATGAGGGAGGCAGGAGAAATAGGTAGTACTCATCAGAAGAAGGAATTTGAAAAATGCTGTGAGGATTGGCAGGGAAAGGGAGAAAGGCAGAATCTTGTGAGAAGTTCCTATGCCTTTAATTTAGCTTTAATTCAAATGCATGAATCTCTATATGTTGTTTTTTAATATAGTTGTATAGTACAGCTAAAAATGCACCAGTGATATGTACAAGAGAGAAAAAGAAAGCCTCACTTTTCCTGAGGGGATATAAAAATTCTCGGGTCTTCCAATTTTCTTAGATTCTTGTCATCTCTGCACTCCAAATTAAATTGGAATAATAAATAAAAAATCCACTGTATAGCAGGGCAAAGGTTCCTTCTGTAGATCTGTCTTGTTAGCAAGTGTTATACTTCTCTGTGGAGATGCTTACAGATTCCTGCTGATTCATTATGGCAGGAGTGGCTCGTTAACTCGTGCCAGGAAGATGAGTGACAAGTGTGGCTTTCTGGTGAAAAAGAGCAGAAGGGCTGAGGCTGACCTCCGTGCAGCCAGTGCAGATTCTGTTCAGACAGACAGATGCTGACACAGGAGGTTGATTTGGATTTTATCAAACCAAAATTCTGTTTCTAAAATCTTTTCAAGCAGCTGCTCAAACATCCTTGTCTAATGAGATACAAGCAGACAAGAGGCCGGTTAGGTTATCGCAGAGATGGTGCGTGAGAACAAAACTCAGAACAGTGCTTCCTGCACAGTGAAGCATTTGTCATCATTTTGGCAGCTTGCTCGATGGGATTGCTTGGCTTTGTGTATCGCTGGATAACTCTGTGGCCCGAAACTTGACTGTGTAAGAACTTTCTGAGAGCATAATTTGATCCTGTGTAGCAAGCTTGAGACTTGAAAGGTAAATTGTAATAATGGTTTCAGATTTTGTAGTCCACTGATTTAGTTGCATTAACGTGTGTATACTGTTCATACATAATGTACATATATTCATACACAAAAATAGTGTTCTCTGCACTCCATTTGTTTGCTTTTCCTTCTGCGTGCTCTGTTACAGTAGTGTGCAGGGTGAAAATGTATTCTGAGAAGGTACAAAGAATACCCTCGGTGCTGAGTGTGTCTTGTGTTCTCGAACTTGGTATTTGAAAGTAATTCTTCTTACAAGAAAGGGGAAATTTCTGAGTCTCTTAATAGGATGAAGATTGATGTGCTTTCATGTACTCATTATTAGATTTCAACTAATAAGTCTGTGGGTTTTTCAAGTACCTTTATGTACACTATATTCTGCTGCACATGTAAAGCCTCAGTGGCTGAAATATTTTAAGTAGCAAAGTTGTATGTCTCTGTAGCATAGCAGGGTTCTGTGATTTAAAGAAAGACCAACTATATTGCATAGCAGAAGTCTCTTTCATAGATAGATATATAAAGAAAATACTGGACAAGTGTATATGGAAAAAAAAACACCCTAAATTGAAAGAGAATATTTGAACACTCAAAGTTATAGTTCCATAGCTTACATATTGAGAAAGTAAGTAGGTCAGCTATTTATTTCAGTGATAAAATTCAACAGTTTTCTTAAAGTTTCCATACAGCTTTCAGATGTCATGGCACATCCTGCTATGTTATACTCTGAATAGGTAAGATTGTTAAAGTATTGAAGCATTGGCTATTGTTACTCTTGTACAT
Source organism: Chrysolophus pictus (assembly GCA_037305975.1). Classification (NCBI taxonomy): domain Eukaryota; kingdom Metazoa; phylum Chordata; class Aves; order Galliformes; family Phasianidae; genus Chrysolophus; species Chrysolophus pictus. Next base: position 98,811,971 of record CM074576.1, read on the forward strand.
AGAGGGAGAAGAAGGAATATAGTTGTGTTTCAATGCTTACCAGAGGCTATGACTTTTAAATGATTTCCATTAGTCCAGCAAATTGTAATTTTCCTCTCTTATGCTTTCCTTCATCTATTTAATGATAGAATTGGCTATCAGCAGATAGGTTGTTGACAGAATGTGATTTAGCTTTCAATTACTCTCCATGTTGTAACCACCTAGAAATTAGTTAAGGCTTCCATTATCGTTCATGTAAAGTATTTGTTCAACTACATGTAAATGTCTAATCACTGCTATGCTAAATGGTTTATTTTTTTTTTCCTGCTTGCTATAATATACCTTGAAAATTACATTTTCCTTTAATATGTTGGTTATTCCAGTGTACCTTTTGCACATCTGCTTTTCCAGTTACAATAATTCATACATTTTGTACACGATTTTAATCACTTGAAAGGGTGAATTAGTCTTTTAATTATTAATAAGGCAAAATCCATTGATTTTCTCCAGTTGCTCAAACATGAGTCTGGCCTAATCCTGCCTCAGGGTTGAGGGGCACTGAGATAAACAGCAAATCCTTGAGCTAAACATTCATTTCATGGGATTTGAAGTGTGGGGGAAGAGGGAGAGGGAGGCATTATTTTCTCCTATGAACTTTTCTTGTAGTTTTTTTTTTCCATTTTCTCATACGCAAACATACTGTTGAAAACTATAGTTTTGTGATCATAAAAATAAGTGAAAACAGAATGGTTTGGAAAAAAAAAAAGCATTCTTTGAAAGCAAGCTTACTATGTACTTAAATGTACACAATTTATTACATGGCTGTCTGTGTAACTGATGAAAGACCTGTGGTGCAGAAGGCTTTACTGCTGAGACTAAGAAGTCATATAGCTAATAAGTGGGGCAGCGAGTATTCTAGCACAAAAATGTGCATAAGGTAACTCAGGACTTGTGCACTGTGTCAATGCACATGTTTATGTGAGGTTTATCCTGTGATTAGTGTCAGATTTTCTCCTTTGTGTGAAGGACTTTTCACTAAAGCCTCTGGCTCAGCTGCAGTTCAGTGGTTTGATGCAATTTTGTCACAGTTTATTTCTTTAATTGATCTGATCCTCCTTGTTTTTTATGTGTGACCCTAATTACTTAAACTTGGCATCCAGCCATCCTACAGAAGTCAAATAATGTCTTATTTCTTTTTATTTTGTAATTTAAGTTTTGTTTTATTTCATGTTTTCTGATGTCGCATTCTATTCAGTCTGAATTCAAACTGAAATTTTTGACAAAAAGCAGGGAGAACAAAGTTGAGCAACCATGTGGTTTAAAAAAACGCACATAATATATTACCTTAAAAATATGTAAATTGAATCTGTCCTTAATGCCTTTCTGGAAATCAGTGCCAAACTTCTAAGCTGTTCTCCATTGTTTCAGAATGTCTAGCCTCTGTTTTTGAACAGAGCCTTTTCAAATGCTTAGAGACCCTGATCTTGGGGTATTAATTCCCAAAATCATACAAGCATTTCAGAAAGCATCCATGAATATAACAAGTTCAAAGTGGCAAGTATCAGTACCCCAGTTGTGCAAAGGAAGACGGTATCCATCTTCTCTGAAGAGAAATAGTGTTTTTCTCTGCCGCCACTAAAGGGAAGCCTCCTTTGGGACCTTGTTAGATGCTTTCATGTGAGGACCATTTGACCCACTTCTGACTAGTGAGCAGGCTTAGAAAGCAGGAGTTGTTGGGGGTATGCCTTTGGCTGATCTCCTCCCCCTCTTTGGAGCGAAAGAAAACCCTCAGTGGAATATATTAGGGATAATAACGGGATAAAAATGTCAGTTACAGAAGGGTGACGGATGGAGTTTCTTGCTGAAAATAATAATAATAATAAACAAAAATCTTCACAAGTTGTCTCCATATTTACCATTAAGTCAGCATCAGGATAAATTATACTGCTCTTTTAAAAACAAATGGAAGAAGAATATTTGTGGGACTATTTTTTTTTTTTTTAATAACAGAAATAATATTAATTACCGAATATAACTTAATGTTGACTTCTAAATCAACCTTTCCTTTTAAGATAATGAAATCTGTTTCATGAAATTTAAACATATATTGCTTAAAAGAAATTTGATTATTTTTTTCTTGTTAACAACACATAAAGGAGAGCTGCTTTTGAAGCTTGTATTTAATTAAGCCATCTGAGATAAAAACTTGTGTGGTAAGGAAGCCAGCGATGAAATCTTCAGGTTATGGGCTTTAAATCTCATGTCTAAGGAAAAAGATAGATTCAGTCCAAAAGAAAAAAAAAAGCTATTAATTTTCCATTTTAACAGGTGGATTCTTTCTCCAAATACAATAATGTCGGTTTTTCTGTGGGATAACTGGATAACTCCATTGCAGACAGCAAGTTTGAAATAGATTGTATCTGTTTTCTTTTAATGTATTGAGGATCCTCAAAACCTTTTTATTTATTTAATTTTTTTTTTTTTTGCATGATGGAACAAGCCTTCGTGCAGAAACTAATGCTTCCTGGATTATGAGATTATTGTTTGTGTTCCTGGGAAAGCTAGTTTTGATGCATGATTTTGTCCCCAGTCACCTCTAAATATTCAAGACTGGATCTACAACAGTGCAGGTGGAAATGATCAGAAATAAGTCACTTCTGGAAGACTGATTTATGTTAAGCTGTATATAAGTATATGAAATATGAAATATGCTCCTTTTCTGCCACTGAGTTTACTCATAAATAATCCTTCTGACTCTCTTCAGAATAAAGTAGTAACTCTATCAAGAGAGAAGCCAGAGAAGCCAATTAAATCATTGTGACAAGTAGAAAACAAACGAGGGAGAAAGCTCTCTAGAGAACAGAAAATTCCTGTTGTTTCTTGATGCTCAAAAGTCCACTTAAACTTCAGATACTTAGATCATTTTTCAGGGTTTCATTTCTGTCATCAAAGAGAAACTGGAAACCAATAGATGAGTTTTTTTGTAAAAAAAAACAAACAAACAAACAAAAAAAACAAAACAAAAAAAATTGTTCTCCAGCATCTTTTGAATGCTTGTCAGTCCTTTCAGATAGAAGTATGACTGAAAAACCAACCCAAAGGGATAAAACCAGAATGCAGAGACAGTGTTAGGCCTGAGGAATCCAACAGGATGTAAGATGAAGACATCTGTAGCTGAATAAAGATGCCGCCTTTAGGAGATTATCCTGAAAATGATTGCAGCTGCCACCAGAGAGCAGAAGTGCCAGATGCTGCCATAGCCCCCAGGGAAGTGGCTGTGTGTGATGAGTTGCTGGAGACAGAAGGATTGGAAGAACAGACGTCCTTCTCCAGATCTTGCAGTAAGGAATCAGGCTATGGCAGTCCTACCCTTAGCTTTTGTCACCAGTGAGGGAAAATTTGCTCTAGGCCTCTTGCTATCAATTATCTTTTTTTTTTTAGCATTTGAAATGTGACTTTTTTTGTCAGAAATAACTGAGATGGTACTTCGTGCAAATGATAATAGCTCCTCATGTAAATTTTGAACTGAAAGTATGCATTGTTCCATGAAGTGTTAGGATTTTTAATTTTGTAATCATGTATTTCCTGCTTGTGAAGCCGGGTCCATCATTTTTATAACCTAAGTGATGTATCATTGGAAGAAAGTGGTTTTGTTTCATTAAATATAGTGCTGCCCAACATATATAGGGGGAGCAAAAATGAAGTTCTGTGAAACATTGAAATTAAGACCAGAGTAAGCTGGAGAAACTGAGAAGGTAAAGACAGCTTCTACATAGAGAAATGGTCTGCTGAGTGAAGTTACAGCAATTCTAGGTTTCTTTAAGCAAATTTCTGTCCAGACTTTCAAAAAAAAAATATTTGGAATCTCATGGTCAGCCTTTGTTTTGAATATAATGATAACAAATTACGTGATAGAAGATTATCCTAATAACTAATCAGCTCATTAACATTCCTAAAACAAACTCATTAGGATGAAACGGGCAACTTGTCTGATTACTTCCTCAAGTCTTTGAGAAGCACACTCATAACTGTGGAAAAAAACTTGAAAATGTGAACCCAAAGTCACTGAAAATATTAAACGTTTTTAACTGTCACCTGTATAATCTATGTTTTTTTAATATATATAAATAATTTCAAAGTTTTCAAACAAATTGTGATTTTTTCTGCCACTTTGTGGGTTGCTCACATTGGCAGTGAAGTACTGATTAGTATAGAGGGCTTTCTTGCCTAACTCAGGTACCATAACATTCAAAATTATTTTAGTAATTGTCTGAAATCTCAGTTGCAACTGCAGTACCTGTCAGTTATTCTTGGTGATAAGAAAGGTACTACTAGAAAAGCCTAAGTGTCTTATTCTTAACTTAGTTATTTGATTAATATAAGACATTTTTCATGCAAACTGAAAAATATGTTTATATAAGTATGCAGAAGTACTTTCTCACTGTTTTGTAGTTGTACTTCTGTGTGAAGGGCTCTTAAAATGATTCAGTCTTCCTTAAAAATTTTGGTATTACAGTGCCTTTTCTCAACTGTATATAAATGGATAGCTTAAAACCAACATGTGTGAATTAGTATTTTCAGTTTTATACAAGGAATTCTTCAACTGTAGTGCAATATAAAGGATTTCTAGAATAATGGCATTTAGACATTCCATAGGATGCCAAAATGACTTTTGTGTCTGTAGTCTTATTTTTATGTGCTCTTTTTTAAATGTAATGTTTACCTATGCATGAAAAAGTTGGTTTTTTTCTTCTTTTCCTTATGTCTACATCTGTGTTTATATTACTGTCAAACCTCAATTCTGTTGGTACTAATTCCGTCTCTATTACTGTGTTCACATCAATTATTTTACCACACAGGCACTTAATTATCCTGTAAGAAAGATGCTTTACTTGCTTGTTCAACCCACTAAGCACCTTGAGCTCCTGATTTTAATATCTACCTCAGAGTTCACCACATGTTGTAAGTCTTACAGACAGAGTTTATAGAAGATAACCCATGTCAGATAATAACATCACCAGCCTATCCTGTTGACCTCACCCTTTGACCTTAAAATGGATAGATCACTGTCTTGCACAGTCACAGTTGCTAAAGTGTCCTGTCCACTGCCAATTAGGATGGATGTCCTGAATTTTCCAACATATACAAAATACTTTAACCAATCAGCAGTAAGCTATTGTGCCATTTGTCTTCATCTTGCTAACTTCATTTTATATTGTGAGGCAACCAAGGAAAATGGAAGCGCTTTTCTGGTTAAACCAAGTTATAATGCTGGGGGTGCTAGAGGATGAACAACTCTTGCTAATAGCAATTTTTCTCTGTTCTAAGAGTGGTAAATAGTTCAAAACAATGATGGTAGACCTCAAACATCGAACTTTTAAAGTGGCAAAATCAAGAAACAAGTTTGTATATCAATCATTATCACTTAAGTGTAATCTAGAAATTTTAAAAGGGAAAATCTTAACTCACTTTTACTTGTGTAGTATTTGACAAAGTATTATATACTTTGTTATAATATCAATGTTAATCACATATTACACTCTGCTTAGTGATAAGTGGATTGTATTCCATGCAGTTCAAATTTGAACTCAGCTACTTCAAGGTTAAATGTATAGCCATAAATAGCAAAGAATAAAGTAATTTTGTTTGTTGTGGTTTAAATCAGCAGGTGGCTGAGCACCACATAGTCATTCACTCACTCCCCCACTTCCCAGTGGGACTAGGGGGAGAATCAGGAAAAAGCAACAAAGTGGATCTTAGTGGTTGATATAAAGCATTTACTTTGATAGATAAAAGGATAATAGCTATGACCATATATATATATATTATATATAATATATACATGTTATATACTTTCCCATATGGGAAATGTATTCCCATATGGGAATGTATAAAACAGGCAATTGTTCACCACCCACTATCTGATGCCCAGCTTGCCCCTTGGAGAGCATAAGAGAGCAAGATAATCTCCCGCCCCCTTCAAAATGACTTCCACATGGTGTCATATGGTATGGAATATCCCTTTTGCCAGCTTAAGACAGCTGTTCCAATTCTATTCCCTCCCAGCTGAGAATGGCCTTGGTTCTGTACAACACTGCTTAGCAGCAATTATAAACATCAGTATGTTAATCAACATTGTTTTTCTCCTGGAACCAAAATATTGCATCATACCAGACTGAAGAGAATAATTCTGTCCCAACTGGAGCTAAGACATTGTTTATTTTCTGCAATCTGATTTTATTAGATATTTTAGAAGAAGAGATATCTTGTCTCACTCCTCAGAAAAAAAAAAAAGTGTTGTCTAGTTCCCAAGTGAACATTTTTATGGGACTAGTCTATAAATGATGCTGGTCTTTTATAGTTAGCTTAACATCCACTCCAAAAGCAAGTGAGATAACAATGTGGTTCATGCATAGGTACCACAGTTTTCATCTACAGCCCTCTTAATTGATTGAAACTATTGAATGAACTTCAGGAGCAACTTTGAAAAGACTGCTGAGTAGCTGAGTATCTAACCTGACAGAAATTTGAATTTCTTTAATTATGCTTTGTCACTGACTGAATAAAAGCTACCATTTCCTTGTGAAGAACATACAAAATCTGTGTTTTGAATTACAGCAAGGCTGTTTCCTAGTTCTCTTATCAAACAACTTCTCTTCTCTGTGTCCAGGGCTTCTTATTTATTCAATTGATGTTTATGTCTTAGCTAATTACTGACAAAGCCTTCTAGTGTCCTCTTTAGACAGGTCTGGGCTCTGGATCTACTGCGTCTTTGTGGGATTAGCTATATGAGAGCTGCATAAAAGAATGTAGACTTGTTAGCTATATGGTTAATGCATTGCTAATTTAAACTCTCCTCAGCCTTATGCCTCAGTAGGTCTGCTGGGACTCTGCATCAGGAGGCCCTGTGAGAGGATAAGTAACAATTTCACAGCTGAATCTGCCTGTTCTCTCTGGAATGAGTCAGCAATATTTCATAATTATTTACATCAGAAACTGATAACTCTCATAAAGTCATGGATATCTGACCTTTAGTGATCTTTAGAAAGAGATAATTGATCAAACACTTAAATTTTGTCTCAGTGGAGAGATGTACAAATAAAATCTTCCACAGATGCAAAACTTACAAGTACTTCTTACATAACTATAATCTTCTTGATATTTCCTCCCTGCCCCTACCTAAGTAATGATTTACATCCATTTCTAGGGACAACACTAAGTGGTATGGAATCAATTGTGAAAAGTAAGGGCAGAAGAAAAAACTCTGTTGGTCTGTTTTCTGTCTCATTACCTGTGAAGGATTGTTCCCCATTGTATATTTTCTAGCAATTTGTCTGTTCTCTTAAAAGTCACAGGGCCTGGGTTTCTACTACATCCCTTGAGAGATTAGTCTAATGCACCTTCCTGTCAGGAGTTTTGATTATTCTTTTTTCTTCCTCTTGTATCTTCTTAGCCTTCATAACAATTGAGATGACTGTAAAATTGTATTAATTCTTAACCCAGTCACCAAAATGAAGTAGCAATTAAGCAAACTTTTACTTACTGATACCAAGGAGATCCTATTTGGTCACTTTCAGCCTTTATAGAGTTGTGGTGATGGAATAGCTAGTATTTAAATTTTACTTTCTGTGGTCTTACAATTCATCCACACACACAACTTGATTTCTATGATTTTTCCTGCCTCATCAATTTGAATATTTATGGTGCTAGCAATATTCCCTTTTGAGTAATATTAGGGAATTTCTATTTCAGAAACCAGTTGAAGTGTCACTTGTCCATTTTGCTTGTTTGGTGTACATATCAGTGAAATTTGAATATTGGCTGGATATCACATGCTGTAAAACCTGTCCAATTTCCAAAAATCCATTACTGCATATACATTCAAATTGTTGATAATCTCAGCACTGTGGGTTTTGCATCAGTTAACAGGCAGCAAAACATAATTTCAGTAAATACAATGATGTTTGCAGAGGGAAGACATACTTCAATATTACATCTCTCCTCCACAGAATTGGAAAACGAGGATCTGACTATACCTAATTTCATGTAAAGAAGGAACAGATGGCCAAAAGAATTGAGTCTAGTTGTATTATTTCTCACCTCCTAAATATTTATTTCAACCTTTTTACCCTTTTGCACTAGGAATTGTCATAGTAGAGAAGAGACTTGAGTGTGTGCCTTTCCAAGGTTGATGAGGTGTTGGAAAATCTGTTCTTGATTGGCTTGGACCACTTGGTGGCAAAGAGAAAATGTATTTTCAACAGTATCTCGTGTCAGCTGGATCTGATAGAGGAACAAGCTTAATTGTGCATAGAGCAGTAATTTGTGTTTTGAACTGAGACAGAAATTCAGTTCTTGTTGTGCTCTTTCCTTACAAGCCCTGATTCACTGGCATTGCAAAGGCATTTAGAACAATTGGACATGAAGTACGGAAATTGACAAAGTTTGTCTAATCTTCACAAAGTTACTTTCACCTAGCATCTTAGAGGAATCAAGGAAGCATTGTTATTGTTTCAGATGTAACGTGTTTTAGAAGGAAGATTCAGTGTAGCTCTTGGCGGAAAATGTATATGCTACTGCTTTTTCAAATTGCTTTTGCTTGTTTTCTCCTAATTTCCCACTACTAAGCAGCAAAGTAGGATCATTCAAGGCAAAACCAGTAAACCAAAAACACAATAAAGGTTCCTCAAGAGTTCTGTCATTGTATTCATTGGAAGATGCCATAAAACATGAACTTGAGTTCACTAGAGATTTTAAAAGCCTCTCAGAGTTTAAATGGCTTGATGCAATTTGGTATTAATATTCTAACTATGATGAAATTTTCACATGTATCTTAGTAAGAGCCTGAGTTTGTTTTTTGTGGGAGTCTGTCAGTGTTCATGTTTGTGTCAGTAGATGTGCAGTGTAGAAGCAAATCTAGTTCACTATGCTGAAGACATTCCTAGTTCTGTACTTAAAGGTGAATTTCTATCCTTTGGTTAATGAAAATCACTTTTTTCCTTTGTGAATTTCTTTGTTTTGTTTTTTAACTCTGATCTGATCCTTTCCAAATGTCATAGTGCTGTGTGAAGATCCTGGATTCATTAAAAATGTTCCATTGAGAACTGCTAGGTATTTTTAAAATGTTCCATTTGTTTCCAGGTGACTGAAAGATTTGGGCAGTCAGCTTTTTAGTCAGTTTTCAGCTGAACAGTCAGTTGTTAGTAAAACAGTATTTTAAAATATTTTTGTCCTTTGTTAAAGTATTTTCATTTAAATAGTACAGGAGTACAGTAGAAAAAAGAAGGTAAAATAATGATAAATTGCATATCTATCAGAAAATATAATTGTGATTCTAAGTAGTGCTCTGCAATTTGGTATCTTCATACACTGAAAATTGTGAAGTGCTTTATTTTCTTGCAAATATCACCTTTTAGTAGGTGGTGGATGAGTCACAAAATACAAAATCCGTGTTGTCCTAGAAAAGATTAGAACTGCAAAGAACTTCTGCCTAATGGTTGCTTCAAATCTGCAAGAACACAGAAAACAAAAGAACATTCAGTTTAGGAAATACTCAATCCAAAGCCATGTAGTGAGATCATTAGTTTTCATTTACTTGTACAAATGACCCTCCAGTGGCAAAAAGGCATCCTTCCAGGGTACTGGGTCAGCATTACTGCCAAAGGAAAACATTCAGCAACTAAACCACCGTCTTCCATAGCTGAGGTGCCCTGAGGGTATTCTAAGAGATTTCACATTGAAGTATTTTTTTAGCTCCTCCCTGCTGAGTGTATGAGAACTGATGAGATCACAGCTTGATGTCAGATAAGTGCAGGCCAAATATTCTCTAACAAGATAAGTAATCCACCTATATAGGTTGCTGGAAGGAATCCTTCTTTAAATCCAATGAAGGCAGGGTTTTACCTTATAGCTATGTTAGTAATCAATTCACCATCAAGATACATTTACAGAAAAAGTGGGGTTTTTTGTTGTTTTTTTTTTTTAAACATGCTTACTTTTCTTACTTGCTTTAATGTTTTTGAACAAGTTTTTACATGTTGAAAGCATGCAGAATTATAATTAATCTCAATAATTAGCCTGGTAATAAATATTCAAAGAGCAGACCATCATAAAGGCCTGATTAGTCTATGCATAAATCTGATAAAACTACAGGCCTTCTGGCTTTTTATACAAAAAAGAATACTTCGGTTCACATAAGCACCATAGTTGTCACTTTTTAATGTATGAACAAGCAAACTGAATGATATGCAAGAAATGTTATATTTTCTAGAGATATGTATGGAACTTTTAACATACAGATTGAAAACACCTTGAAATATTGTCAGTTGAGGAAAGCAAAAAGGAAGAAAGGAAGCATTGTGTTCATTCACAATGAAATATTTACACTTTTTTTCCATCCACTGCAGTCTTTGGGTATTACTACTTTTTATGCAATTACATCATGACAGCGTCTGTGAATTAATTCTTTATTTTTTATTTTCCCTTGCATTGTTGTCTCTGCAAACACAGGTATGTCCAGAGTCCTGAAAGTCCCGCAAAGCTATTATAGCTTAAGTGTATTTTTAAAACAAACAAGTAAAAGCAACTGTTTGCAGCCTTTGTGTCAATATTAGCCTTCTGCAAAGTGAAGGTGTTTGTCAAGCAGTTTTTGTCAAAGTTCCATTAAGTACTCAGTTCTTATTTAAATGTTTTCTGAAACCTTAGCAGTCAAGTAAGCAGGTAGGAATTTTTTGCTCAGAGCAGATGATGACACCAATGAAGCAGTGATCTGGAATAGGCACCAGTCACCAGTGAAATTGCACTGTCCCACTCTGAATAGCAGTTTTTCATCCATGCAAAGAAAGTGAGATCCCAGGGAAAGTTCTCAGTTCCATTGCCACCTCTGATGAGTAGCAAGTGGTCTGTGAGCCTTTTCAAATGGATAGTGTGCATTGCTTTGCTACTGTGAGTGTTAAATGAAGCAGGGAATAAAAAAGTACTGTGTGAGGTTACAAAGACTATCTGGGATGTTGCCTTTTAAGTAGGTGGGAGAACTCCGGATGTAAATTAAGAATGCAAATATTGTAAAATGCTATATAGAAGTAAGGCTGTGACACACACATTTCCACAGAAATGTGATGTTTTATTGTATGCCCTTCAGTCCTTGAGGTTACAGTAAAACTCTTACACAAACAACTTTATTTCATAAATTTAATTGATGCTTACAGTACAGATAAAATCTGAGGTCTTGAACTTTAAAGCTGAGTTAAAACTTCAGTGAATGCATTTGATTTAAGATTCCGGGGTTTTGGCATAAATATTTTGTAATCCTTCTTGCCACCTTATAATTTCTTGCCACGTTTTGTTTTGATAAGTTTATACATTACATTAAATCAAGGTTACCTTCCTAAAGAAATATATTTGTAATTTTTCAAATGGTGTTTGGGGTCAGAAGATCTTTGAAAGCACTGATTTTTCTTTGTTTTTAATTGTTGTATGCTTTATTAATAAAAAGAGTGAGCAGAGTAGCACATAGCAAAAACTTTTTTTTCCTATGTTTGACGATTATTGTGTTGTGCAGAATGTGTAATGAGTTTCTGTTTGGATTTGTACAAAATCTGGTGATCTGGCAATCTTCAAGACCTGCCAAGACCAAATAAGAACTCATAAAGAAAAAAAAAAAAAAAGGAAAGCAGAGTGAAAAATCATGAGCATATAGAAGAAGAAGAAAGCCTTGTGATCTATTTTTAACACACATTATTTTCTGTCTGCTTTATTGCTGCTCCCCCTTTGGTCCTAGTTTTCTTGTGCCCTAACTGGAGGTACACAGAGGAGGGGATTACCCCTCACAATGGAGGGCCATAATGCTGTCTGCTGGAACAGAGTGGAAGATCCTTTTTTGTATTTTTCTCTCACCAGTCATGCTGCAAAGGACTGTTTTTTTTCTTCATCATGATTGATGTTGTCATAACCCAAGTTAAATGCCGATCCTTTGACAATTGGCTAATAAATAATGTGCCTCGGAAAGTGTTACACTGTGTATGTGGAACACACATGAAAATTATATGATATCTACTTAGCATTGCTAATCAATATGTAATGCATATCCTTCAGCTAATCTTTTTGAGCAATTAAACCAAATTCAAAAGAGAGATTATCGTGTGTAAACAATGACGGCTTAGATATCTTGCCTACTGGCCTAAGGTCTCGCCACAGATCCTGCAGAGTTTACCTTCTGTATCAGTAGTTAATTAAGGTGAAACATGAGGTAATTAGGGCTAATCCCAGTGCTATCCTGCTGGCCTATTGCCTCTCAGGCCATGCCCTAAACCAAAGCATTTTCACAGCTTGTGAAATGTTGCCATTTTCAGAGCCGATTTTAAAAATTGATGCCTATGTTTATTACAGGCAGTGTTTCTAATCCTTTAAGGGAACCACATTGAATGCAATCCAAGTGGAAAGAGGGAAAGGATAGCATCATTCATTCTTCAATGGATTTGAAAAAACTGCAGTGTTGATACAACTTTATGCTAGGACATTCCTTGTAATTGACAAGGGATTAGAGGGATTAAATTTGTACTCTACGGTTGTTTCCAACTGCTTGTGTGAAGCTTCTCTTTTTTTTTAATGCTTTACATTTGATGACATGGGAGAGGGATGCATACTCTTATGTGATGAGCTCTTGTACAGTAAGCGCAGTCGTGGCAATATAATATAAATTAAAAAATGTATGATAGTGCCTGAAGAAGCTGCCTGAGAACAGCTCTGAGGTGTTTCTCCTTAGGAACATTTTGGCCTTTATGAAGCAGTTGAGAGGCTGTGCTGAGTTACATCTTACCTGTCCTTCAGGATGGATATTCTATTTGCATAAAGAGTATTTCTGTTGTTAGAGACTGATTTATTATTGAAATAATGGGTTTAACTACTTATTAGATATGTCTAACTGCACAGAAAGGATTATTCATCCCAGAAGGTATTTTATTAGGTTTTAAAATTTTTAAGCCTGTATGATCTTAGTTCATGAGTCTGATAAAATGACTTTGTTTTCCAGTTGGTTGGAAATAGGTGTGAATACACTATCAACTGTACACCCTTATTTCTTTTATACCTCCTGACCCAGCGCTTCTGAGCTGCAGTGGACATTTAGTACTGGAATAGTTTTCTATAAGCTTGGGTTCATGCAATACCAAAACTGTGTGGGCAGGATGGGGAGAGGTAAATGTAACAGTTACAATTTGTGGAAGGGTACTTCTGCTCTTATTTTACATACATTTGATTATTCTAATTACATTACTGATGTAGACATTGAAGATTACAAAGTTTAGTCATTTCTCTCTGCTTTTCCAGAAATATTGCTTTGCTTAATTCTGCCATACAGTTTGAAGTGTCAGTGACTTTAGTAAGTCAAAGAACTATACCCTTGTCTGACTCTGTTTCGCCAAGCTGCTTAACTGGTTCTTTAATACTGCCTTCATCAGTTTTCAGAAGCCAGAAGGCCTGAGACTGACAGTTTTCAATGCAGTGTCATTTACCTGGATAACATGTTGGTTTTTTTTTAAGTGCCAGAGAGTAGGTGAACACATTTCTTCAATTCCTTGTCATCTATTTTCTAGTTGGAATCTTTATCTTACTGAACATTGCGATCCTAACACTTCAGAAGAATAGGTATTAAAATCACAGGCCTAAGAATAGAAGACTCTTAGATTTATTGTTTTTTAGACATTTAATATGCTTTTTACTTGGTTTCAGCCTCTAAAACTGGAGGACGGTCTTTTCCTTCTGCATAAATGCAAAGAGGATTTGCAGCATGACATTTAGAAGTATATTGTATGAGGTTTGCTATTGATCCCTCTGGTGAGGATGAGTGCTCAGAGGGAATAAATGGGCTGCTTTTATGAGGCTCCCTGTCATCATGGATTTAGCTGTTTCATTTGCAGATTCCTGTAAATGTTTGCCTGATTTATGGCCAGTAATTTTCGCTGGGAAGGAATCGACATATCGTCAGCAAATGACTGCATGTCATTAATACTTTCAAGTGGCATGTGAAAATGTTCACACACTTCCATTGATCCAGACTGCCTTTCACGTTACAGCTCCAAATGTTTTAGTGTTTTGTTAATATTAAGTACAAGAGACTTGAGACACAGTTCGTTAGTGGAATGTGGGAAAATGTTTTAGAATAAACCCAGATAAGAAGAATAAATTCAGATTACTTAATCACTGAATGGTAGGTGTTGAAAGGGTGTTGATCTGGAGATCACCTAGTCCAATCCCTTGCTAGAGCAGTTCCATACAGTATGGTGCACAGGAAATCATCCGGGTGAGTTTTGAATATCTCCAGAGAAGAAGACTCATCAATCTCTCCAGGCAGCTATTTCAGTGCTCTATGTCACCTTCACACTAAAGAATTTTTTCCTCATGTTCAGGTGGAACTTTTGTGTTCCAGTTTTTCACTCAGAAGATGGTGTCGCATTGTAACAGGTTGCCCAGAGAGGTTGTGGATGCCCTATCCCTGGAGGCATTCAAGGCAAGGATGAATGTAGCTTTGGGCAGTCTGGTCTAGTGGTTGGCAAACCTCCCCATTGCAGGGGGTTGAAACTAGATGATCTTTGAGGTCCTTTTCAAACCAGGCCATTCTGTGATTCTGTTATTCAAGTTGTGCCCATTGTCCCTTGTCCTGTTGCTAGGCACCACTGAAAAGAACCTGGCCCCCTCCACTTGATTACCAACCATTAAGCATCCATAAGCATTGATAAGATTTCCCTCAGACTTCTCTCCTCTGGGCTAAATAGATCCAGGTCCCTCAGCCTTTTCTCATAAGGGAGATGCTCCAGGCTCTTAAACATCTTCGTGGCCCCTCTGCTGTGCTTTCTCTAGGAGTTCCCTGTCTTTCATGAATTGGGGAGCCCAGAACTGCGGATAGTACTCCAGATGTGGACTCGCGAGGACAGAGAAGAGGGGGAGGAGAACCTCCCTTGATGACTCTCTTTTTAATACATTATTCATTATCTAGCATAAAATTGAAGCAGAAAAAAAAAAAAATAAAAAATAGTAGAACAGACCCAAATTCAGTATTTAGTAGTTGAACTTGAGAGGTTGAAATTAATTTTGTATTATTTTACTGTTGCTGGAGGTACTTCTTGGTTAAAAAAAAAAACAAAAAAACAAAAAAACAAAAAACAGTAGGCTGTGTCATAAAGGCACTGTAAAACTTTCATAGTTTTAAACATTGTCAGCTTGCGTTCTTGGTTAGTTTGTAAGCTGATGATTGATTCTTTGCTAATTATTTAAATTATTCTTACCACATTTTATTCTTCACATCCTGTTTTTGTCAGCAGTTTAACCGCTGAAGTATCCCATCACCAAATTAAGAGCTTTAGTGCAGGAGTTCACAGAGCTAGGGTAGTGCTTTTTTATAATAAACCTTGAAAAACATACAGAGTTTGTATAGCTGACATAAAGAAAATGTGAAGCCCAAAAGCAGCTCTGTTCTTTATTTTGAGTCCTGTGTGTATGTGACACCAAACTGTGAAAATATATGCTTAGAATGATGTCTGTTTTGTTTTATTATTTGCGGGTATTGCCACAGCAGTTGCAGGGCAGATGATCTTATCCTTTAGTTATTCAGTATGTTCCATACTAATAAGGTAACAATCATGCTAGTAATATTGTCCCTGGCTAGAGAAAGAACAATGTAGATACTGTTTATAGTGCAGCCTATGCCATGTCTGTTTGATGTGACAGTTCATTCCAGAAAGTGCTGAACTCTATGGCAAATGTACACATTTACTCCATGTGTCTAAAGGTGCCAACTTATTTACCTTGCTGGCATGGAGCTGTAGTTCAGGTTCTTGTTTTGAATGATCTCTGGAGTCTCTAATACCAGTGCAGAACTGTATAGTGTTTAATATCAAGCATAGATATATCAGGAACATAAAGTTCCTTTATAGAAGTCCGTGTGAAAGTATGGCTAGATGCTAATGACATAACTGTCAAATAGTAAAAAGGTATGTGTTTCTGTGGGAATTTCCGTATTGGTCTCCCTTGAGTGTACAAATTTTAATATTAATTTCTTGCAGTGTTTGGGCAATAAAAGTAACTAAATTCACATTCCTTTTTGTCATAACCATTGGATATGCATGGAGTAATTAATAACCCTGAGAAGAAGTATCAAGAAGAATATTTCAGGTGAATCCCAGCTTTTCCATTAGTAAACACGCTCATAAGCTTGGCTGTACAATCTGTGATATCAAAGCAAGATAAAGAAAGAGCAGTCTGTTCAAGTATTCTTTCAGTTCCAGGTTCTCTGTGTAAATCCATTTCATCACCGAGGTCAAGACAAGATGTGGCCTTTGACAAGTAGGGTCCTTCTTACTGGAACACAAGCACACACAAACTTTTTCTGAAGATGCTGATATGGTCACCAGCAGAGTTGATACCAGAGTATGATTAAGAAAAGACAGGAACATAGGCTCTGTTCTTTAGAACTAGTCTTTCAATTCAGAGAGGGCTCCTGATTATGGAGGGGCCATGTTTATGAGTGACTTGTGCGTGCTCATGGTATTACTGTAGATTATTTTTTTCTGAAAAGAAAACATACTTCCTTTACTTCAGCTAAACCAGCTTTTCTCCGCACTATTTACAGCTTCTTTAGATCGCCCTTTAGTTTAAGGTGCAGCAGTTTCATGTTAAGCATGAGAAAAAGAAATAATATATGGCAACAGAGTAGTAGTGAAGTGGTATTTTTATTACTGTAATTTTGAGGGAAAATATCTGGTTTGTTCTTGTGTTCAAGTATTCTGCTTGGATAGCCAACGTTCCTGCGGAGATATCACTTAATTAGCCAGAAATTTGCTGCATGTTGCCTTTATTATTCCACGCCGTGCCTGCTCCACCTCTTTCTAACCACCAGCCTTCAGCAAAACAAACCCCCTGGAAGGATGAGCTGTGGGAAGCAAAGGAGAGGATTATTCATTATTAGTGACTACTATACAGAGAAAGCTATTCTTTTTCAAGACAGTCAACTTCTTTAGTGTACATTAGGTGCTCTCTTTAAGAGTGTGTTAACTTGTCTTAACAAAGATAATAATAATAATAAATAAAATTTAAAAAAAAAAAAAAAAAGATTAAAATTAACCATGAAAAAATACAGATCAAAAGATAAATTGTGACTAGAGCTGGTATATTTCTCTAACAAGGTATTCCTTTACCTATATTATGACAGAACTGGTTGGGAATATATTTGATTTCAAACAGTGAATCTCCAAATGCTTTTCCAAGATGTTAAGTGTCCTCTTTCAGTTTTTCAAATAAGAATCCTAAAAGAGGTAGATAAATCTTTCTGCAGATGACATGGCAGAAACATGCCAGCAATCACATCTCCTGTTTCACAGTCCACAGTTCTACCACTTCCTTAAATACTTCACAAAAAGATGGAATGAGGATACATAAGTATCTTTTAGTAGGTATTTGAGGATATCAAATTACCCGATAACGTTAATGAAAAAATGACTCACAGTGCTTCAGAGAGAATGCCCGTGCTGGTGTGTGGATCTGTGTGAACTGTGAGGTGTTTTTTCAGGTAGAGCCAGCTGTAGTATATCTTTCATAGATGTTTTATTAGTAAACTAAATGCAACATCATTAATAGCAGAGTATCTTCCCGTTATTTTTTGAATATCTTTTATAATCTTGATTATCTGAAGATGCATATTTAATTTTTAGGGCCCAACTTATATCTGCAATATATATATAATAATATATATATATAATAGCACATATATATAATAATAATAATATATATAATAGCACATATATATTATAATAATATTAATAGCATAGCCTTTATTAATTCCTGATAAAAATATATTTTAAAATGGAACTTAATTAAGCTGTGCTGAGTTATTGCTGATATCAGAATCTTATGTTTATATTCTCTCTAATTAAGGTTTTGACTTTGCTGTCACTCATAATTTCTGCTAATGTATGAAATAAATCGTGCTACTTAACCTTGAAAAAAGGGGGGGGGGGGGAGGAAGTGGATTTATTGTATTTATTTTGCTTTTAAATTATATAATGAAGAAGAGAGTGTTAACTTGGTAAAGTGAGTGTAATGGTGGTACATTAAAAAAGCCGAGTGAATGTTTCTGAATATATCAGAATCACGAGTGTGGGAGGAAAAGTGAATGAATTAATGGTAGGTTTCTGAGAAAACTTTAGATTTGACTAAGTCCACTCCCTTTTATTCAAATGGAAAATGGCTGTCTTAAGGAATTAAGAGATCTGAGCTGAACTAGTGTAAGTAGTACACAACAGAAGTTTGTGAATTTCTTGGGCTTTAATCTGATTTATCCCAAGCGATGACTTGATGTATAAAATGCCAGTATAACAGGCAAGACTCAAATGCTGGCATTTAAAAGTCACTGGTACACTTTTTCACTCAATATTTAAATAGTTATCAATAGTTTATCAATAGTTTAAACTTGTTGGGAAGAAGTGTTCAGGCTTCAGCCGTGCTAGCACACCGATCACATCTTGAATGTTGTGCAGCTTGTACAGTGCGACACTATGAGCATCTCTGGCAAAGGAGGGCAGCATCCCATCCTACAGGACTTTTTCCAGATTGGTGCAAATGGCTGGACATTTGAAGCAGGGTCAGGTAAGCAAGATATCCTGCTGTTTCCCAGTGCTAAAGAGTACTCTTTGGCACTGGGACCATGTTGGAAACTGTCAGTGTTGCTGTGCTGGAAGAGGGTTGTTCAGGGGATTAGGTAGCTGAAACGAGCAGTGTGGTCTTGAGTGCTGGAGCAAAGTTCAGTTCTGATATCAGTACTTAAACCGAAGTGAAATGGAGTTGAGGTAAAGTTATTAAGCTGTGCTACTGACATACATGTGAAAATTATGCAGCCCACTCAAACCCCATCTGTTCTGGACAGCACCAAGCATCATGAGCAAGCACTAAAACAGGTTAATATTTTGACCAGTGTATCTCAGCCATATTACAGAAAGCTTAATTTGTTTGAGTACTTTAAGTTACATCCCTCTTAGTAACTTAAATAGTGAATCCTTTTTAGCAGCAGTTCATAATTTTTTTTTTTTTTAATAATAATCTTGGAGAATCACTTTGAGGTTGCAGCTGGACCAGGAGAGCCTCCTCCAAACATCATGATTTTGCTTTAGGAAAGAAGACACTTTTGGAAGTGTAGCAAAAGATCTTAGAAACTTTATGTGAAATCTAAGTCTGGAAATAACACAATGATATATGGGCTTTAAGCAGTGCATTAACACAAACCTAAGATGAATTTCTGGAATGTGGACTTTGGGTTACTCTTAAGTCTTCTACTCAGACATCTGCTATTTTCCTGGTTCCCTGTCTGTCCTTGCCTCCTTCCAGCACCTCCTACAGGCTGATTAATGAAACCCCCTTGCTGGCAATCATGAGATATATTGCATGCAGCATCCTCGCAGCAGGAGGAAATGTTGCTTGTTGATGGTTGGCTGCGCATGAGGGAGAGCAGCTAACCAAGGCTGAAACCATGGACATTTCCTACAGATAAAAGCTGGACGGTGACTCCTGGCAAAAAGAAGAAAAGACAAAAAAGCACAGCAGGTTTTTGGATCCATAAAATGCTTGCTCTCCAACTGTCACACATGCAGCTCCTGCATCTGGCAATCTGTTGACTAATTTCACCTGGATCAACCAGCCAGCTTTGCTCTGTTTAAGTTTTCAGTTTTAAAACATAGTATGAAATACTCCCAAACAAATGAACACTGCACAAAATTCATAATTCAATTAGGAAAAGGAAACAATTTTACTTTCTCTGTTTAATGAACCTAAGCAGATGAATTGCTGATTTAATGTATTTGGTGATTTAGAGTTTACATTTGGGCAGACAATAGAACATTTCAGTATATTTAACTCCTCTAGTTATTTTTAAGAATACTAAGTATGAGCTGATTAAACTATTATTTGTGCAGCTAGTATCTTATATTTCTTAGGAATGGTTATGCATGATTACAATGACTAGTCTCTTAAATTTGGAAGATCCTTACAATCTTTTTTTGGAGTTATATGTAATGTATGTATTTGCTTATTTGTAAGAGAGTCTAAAATACAAGGAAATATAGAGGAAAGTCAAATATTCAAGGTTTAAGAAAACATTTAATGGCTTTTTCTTTCTTCCTTCCTGCTGCACTTTTCTTTTTACACTTTTTACTGACAGAAGCTTGAATCTTTTCAGCATTTGCAATTTTAGAGGTCACTGTTCTGAGAATAAACATAATAAAAGGAGGACTGGTAAAGACAAAATTGCATGCATATATGTGCTCGGTTACCCATGTCCTTTACTGAACCAATGACACTGGTTATATGTTCCTCTTGAGAACAGAAAAGATACTGAACCTGCCCTCAAATAATTTTAAGGAAAATTGATTTATTGTGCTCTTCCTTTTTTATCTTTTTACCTGTGGTGACCAAAACCACCTTGAGGTTATTCAGGCATCTCTGTGTTGCCTAAATGGCATTAAATACAGAGGAGGAAATACAGAAGAATACAAATTGAGGAGATGCAAGAGCACATCAGTCACTCAGGTGGTGTGGCTGTGCATGTGGCCAGTAAGCAGTGCTGTGAGAGAGAGGTTGGTGGAGCTGCACTCACTCAGCTTTCCCGCTGGAGCTTCTTGCTCTGTGTGGAGCTGCCCTGTGGGCATGGCTCAGTCCCTACCAAGGGGAAAGGGATAGCTAAAAGTAAAGGACGTGACTGGTCTTGGAGAACAGCAGGAGGAACTGATGGGGTTTGGGCTTTGTGTTTCACTAAAAATATATGACACATCTCACTGGATTGGATTGGATAATGCTTCACAGGAGAACTCTGCTGTTCAAGCACATGCATGTGGTGCTAAAATAGTATATGGCATTCTGGTTTTCTTTCTCTATAGCTGGAAGCTTTGTTGATTGCGTTATAGTCCTATAAGTTGACAAGTTAAGCTGAATGTTTATTAGACACAGCAGAGGAGGAAGAGTGGGATTGCACACAAAATAAACCTTCTTATATGCATGGTTAAAGTCATACTTTCTGGATTTAGAATGAAATGTAAGAATTGTTGTACCATGCTACCTGTCTTTCTTGAAATCTGGGACATCACATATACATATGGGTATGTGATCCTATATATATTGTCATTCTCACAAGGGAGGATTAAGGATGAACCACTTCCAAATACATCTATTTTTGTGTCTTTCCAAGTTCTCTTGAAGCGTGAAAGTAATCCCTAAGTACGACTGAATGAAAGCAGGAGTATTTCACACATGTGGCATGTTTAATAATCTTATTTCATCTATATCATTTCCAAGTCTAAACTGAAGTAAAAATGAAAGCATCTTTTGTAATTGGTGACAGAAAGTCATTAAAAGGAAAGGAAAATTTATGTCAGAATACTGTGAGAAAAGAGTGTTTCTGGATAGAGATATTAAAAAAAAAAAAAAAAAAAAAACAGTTTATCTCTTAAGGTCTAAGTACCTTTTTTCATGCACAGATGCATACAGTTCTAGAGCCTGCCCGTCACCATTCTCAACCAAAAGATCAGAAGTAAAATCAATTGAGTAATTTCCACTAATGCACGGAGCTTTCAAAGCGTAACACTGAATGATAAAAAACAATTACCTGTTGTTGCGGTGTATGGACTCCAACCAAAAGAAGAAAGGAAGGTAACTCAGAGATTTTGTGGCTAATGCTGTAAACAAATAAATATTTGTAAAATTTACATTTTAATCACTCAGAGATTTTTTAAACGTAACATTTTTTAGGACAGAAATGTGTTGAAATATATAAAGATGACATCAAATTTACAAAGTTTCAGAGCGGAATAGAACTAACAGGGTACTTAAAATTTTCAGATCCTTTACTGGAGCAATGTTCTCGACTAAAACATGTTTTCAGCAGTTCCAGTGATCTTTTTTTTATTCTCTGTATCATGTTATTTCCCTGATCTCCTTTTGGAGATTGAACTGAAAAAAGTATTTCAAATTATATCAGGTATGCATGCTCTAGTCCCTCACTGGGTAGAAAAACCCACCATTAAGCTCCTGCAGTTTCTTACAAAGCAGTGGAACTCAAGCATTCTCCCACATCAGAAGTGAGGTTTTTGAGGCCCCCAAATGGTGGAACATAGGGAGATCAGAGCAAGAACAATTTGTAATAAAGAAGCATGGGTGTATTTGAATATGTTGCTTCCAATTTCCAAGTAGCTGATGAAGGAGTTATGTACCTTTCAGAGCAGATGCATGTATGGTGTTCCTGGTGTGGAGCTTAATGCCCCACACACCAAGACGTGGGCCTTGTTGCTTGCCCCAGAGTCCTGCAGAGGGATGATGATCTGCAGCTCTGCTGCTCTTGAGGCTGCTGGCCCTCACCATCTGCACAAAGGCAGCATATGTTATCCAGAGCAGCGTGCAGCACAGCAGGGCCTATTGCCCACCACTGCTGACTGCTCACCTTCAGACATCTGTTACTAGCTGGTAGTTGGATATCTTTGCTCAGACTGCTGTGTACAGCCTCATCTCTCAAAGCTGATAGGGAAACTCGAGCAGTGTGATGTTGTTCCCTCTGAGTTTGTATATTGAATATAGGTTAAAAAAATTGTGCATAGGTATCTCCCATTCTCCCTTACATATGTCCTTCAAGTGATGTCAAGAACAGAAATGGTTTTATTAAAAAGAGGTGGGGAAAGGATTCATTTTTCTGCCTATGATTTTTTATCCCCCAGGACTTTTCTCTATATTCAAGTTGTCTTAAAACTCAAGCAGGCACTTCTTTTTAATAACATGAAGCTTAGTTTTTCTTCGTTCCTCAACAATTATTAGTTATATTTTTCAGTGTGAGCAGAGTCTGATGTAATTACATGAGTCATGGATTAGCATTTTACTATATTCCCTATGCTGCTTAATCAGTCTTTCTTAGTCTTAAGTAAACATTGTGGGCTTGCAACCTGAATTAACGTGATACTCAAAATGAGTTCATAATGTTGGCTGGTAGGAAAGGACAAAGACAGTGCATTTAAGATATCTCCTGGGTCAGCAGTGCATTCGTCCTAGGTAAAAATAAATCCAGGTTTGGTTTGACTGTGAATGTTCAGAAGGGAGATGCAGTGGGTTGCATTTCCTCTTCAGAGGACTGAGTGTGGTGGCTTTGAGTGAGTGTGTTTCTGTGAAGTTGCTGAGACTGACTTCTCTCCATAATGTGTCTCAAGCAGGGCTCCTCAACCCAGTGGTTTCCAGAGAGCAAGGATATGAGTTTATGAGAAAGAATGTAGGGAAGAACAGCATAGAGGAATAATGTAATTACTGATAAGGAAATCAGAGATATCAGGTGACATTTCAAGGATGCATACGATGAGGACAGTGAGGAAGCAGTCAGCAAGATAGCTTTGGCCAAGTAAGATGGGAGAGCACAAAACAGGAGACAAGTAGGGGTAATAGAGAAGCAGAAGCAGAGAAGCCTGTCTCATTGAGGTAAGAGCAGGATTTGCCTCAATGAAACTGCTTCAGCAGTAACCTCTGTTAACCTACAGCAGGTCTAAAGCTTTTGGACTCAGCACTCATGACTGAGAGCTGTTGAACATGATGAGTGTCAAATGGTTTGTGGTTCTGCTGATTCTATGCACTTTTAAGGAAGAGCTTGATTTGAAAAAGTAATAGTCCAACAAAAAAGCATAGATTTTTGTTACTTGCCCATTTTTCTGTTTTTCTTTTTTCTTTTTTTTTTTTTTTTGGAAACACATAAATACTATTTCAGCAGCAGCTTCTGTTCATGGTCTATTGATGCGGATGCACTTCTGTAGATCTCTTTGCTATCGATAGCTGTAGTGGCAGATCATCCTAATTGTATTTTCGTCAAGTTAAAATCAGTGCATTGCAATTAAAACTTTGCACTGGATACACATCTGATTGATAGTTGCTAGGTGGTGATGGCTTGAGAAACTTAAGTATTACTGCATAAACTTAACCACCTGTGTAATCTTAGAGTAAAGTCAGGCAGTACTTAAATGATTGTCTTGATCTAAATTAAAGGAGAGGAGAGTTTAACTGTATTTATTGGTAGCATCCAGGTTTGATTCTTTGTTATTTTTGTGTTTCGTTTCAATCATTGTGTTATCTTTTCATTATCAATACAAAGCAAAATGTTTGAATATAACCATTGGAGGCATGATTGGTATGGAGTCTGTTGGCCTCAGAATTTCTTTAAAACAGTCACTTTCTTGCAGATGAGAAAAGTTTGAGATCCTCTGTTTGACGAAAAATGTCAGCATAGTATTTTAGCAGCTTGTTAACAGGCCTGCAGACAGGTACTAATTACAGCCCAATTTACAATACATCAGTTTAGTGCTATTGATCTGTTAAAAAAAAAGAAAGAAAGAAAAAAAAAGTAAACTGAGCAAAAGCCAGTCTTGTTGCTGAAGGAATGATGTATTGATTCCAACTGACAGTGCTTTGTCTACAGATCAATGTAGATATACAGGATAGACCGCAAGAATGAGACAGGGTCACTATAGGTCAGCAAAAAGAACAGGATGTCCAAGATTATTGGATACAATGAAATGAACATATCATAAAGTAGACCTGATTGGTATTTGGAAAAGGAATCCACCAGTAGTGGGTTTTATCTCGTGAGAGAGGAATAATGTATTCTAATTTATAATTAGCTTTAGATGCTATCCACTGAAAAGAGTTGAGGATTCAGTGTCTACTCAGCAGCTGTTGCTGATTGCAAGGAGTCTTACAAAACTGAAAGAACAAACTGCTCACAGCTCTATACGTTTGTGAAAAAAACGAAAGGTACTCTTCTGAGAGATGTTAATCTTTGTCCAACGTAATAGGACATTTTAAAATTCAAATATTCAGAAATTCTTAATCCCTTCAAAACTTCAGGTCCTTGTTTTTGTTGTAATTGCTGGGCTTGCAGGGCATAGGGATTCTATTTGTATTACATTTCATTTTTCCACATTTAAAAAGTAAGTAGTTATATGCTGGTTTAATTTGACAACAGCACTCAAGTGTACTTGTACAACAGTGTGTTATTCATTCACACATTTCTTGTGTCCTTTATGTCTTCTGAGACCAAAAGCTTTATATTTTAAATAAGGAGGACCACTTCTATAATATGATTAATCCCTTGCAACTTTCATGCCTTCTAAATCCTTCCTCATTCTGCTTTAGAAATCTGACTTCTATGATGAGAGATGTCTGCTCTGCACAAGTATTATAATTTAGAGCTTAATCCCCAAAATTAATGTTTAATCTGTACTGTGGCCTTGTTTTAAGAGCTTCTGAATAAATGTCATTCAAAAAAATTGCTTCCAGATCTTTCTAATCCCCATTTTTACATCAGCACTATGATTTCCTTACTTTTTACCGTATTTTGTAGCTAAGTGTATAAGACTGAGTGATGAAAGGTTGAGGATACATGTTCTACCAACATAATCAAGAGGAACAATAAATCATACCACTACTTTACCTTCCCCTCTGAGGAATCAGATTTGGCACAGTTTAGAATTATAGATGCATAGTCACTACATCTCTTCCAAAGCATATAAGCTGGTTTGGTTTGCAGTGGCTTTGCAGTAAGGGAAACAATGTCTGCACCTTTTATCTCAATCCTTTTTCGTTTTCTGAGATATTTCTTATGAAAGATATGCTGCTACAGCATTTAGTACAACTGCTTTTAAAAATAAAATTGGTCATAATATGAATTATTTGCATTAGACAATCTCAGGGAATTCTTTGAGATGGTCAAATGTGATCTGTCAAGACAATGAAAAGGGAGTGTTTAAATTTTAGAAGAAAATGTTTTCTGGAAAGATTCTAGCTGCAAATGGTGACAATCCAGCTGAATTTTAAGCAACTTAATATAGTACACATATTTATGGCAAAAATTGTTATTATGTCTTAAAGAAATAGATGTGGAAACAGTTGCTGAGTTGTCAAAGTTGTTAGTTTTGTTTTCTGATTTTCATTGTACTCATATTTGGAGACAGTTCTCATTCTTTTAAAATCCTGCAGAAGTTTTGAAAGATGCTGAAATCATTACTTTGCCAAGGAACTGTTGATCAGTTTTGAAGTTCACTGCTTATGCAAAGTCAGGCAAATTGCCTGTTCTTTTTTTTTTATCGATGTATTCTGTTTGTCTTGAGAATAAACAGGGAACTCTTTTTTTTTTTTTTTTTGTATGATTAATCCTCTGTCATTTGTATGCACAGTGTTCATCGCAATTTGTAGAAGCATATAAGGTAGACCAGAAATATCCATTCATTTGTCTCTTTTATGAACATTACCTTATTAACTATGTTGGAAATATCCCAAATAATGCATTCATTAGAGGTACATGCTGTCTGAAACGATCATTTCAAAATCTGCCTTCCCAGGGGTTTGGATTTATACATACTGAGTTAAATGATTAATGAAACTACAGCACATTAAGTATTCAGTATTTTAAGTTTCTGCAAAGTGTTCATCAGCATTAAGATGATTTTAATTTAAAACAACACAGTCAAAATTTCTGTTTTCATTTGTAATTTCATCGTTCATTTTGTTGCAGTCACCAACCATCATATTATGTAAATTCCATCTCGCAAGGTTCTGACCTTCCTTAAAATTGCTGTCTTTCTTAGGAGTTGATGGTTTTATTCATTTCACAGAAAGACTTGGTATCTTTCAGTTTTGAATCCACTAATATCAAGGATGAGTTGACTAAGTAGCACAGAAATAGGAGTGCATTTTTGGATATCGTTTTTTGACTTAGGGCTTACAAATCTGATCTCTCTTTTACAAAAATACACATTTATTTAAAATAATAAATGAATTGCTTCCGGTGAAATAAAAGCTGTTATTCTGGAGTTTTTGCCTGTTAAGAATCACAGCAGATTTTTATAAGATTGAGAAGGAATAGGCATGGATGTATATGGAATGAACGTGGTCTAGTCATGTTAAGTACTGTGAGCTTCATGCCTTGGGCTCTGATGTTCACACATTGTCTGAAAATCTGTGCTGAAGTGGAGGTTTCTGAGTTTTTGAGAACCCAAATTCAAAATACCAAATTCACTTTAGTGGTTACCTTCATATGTAACCACCTTCTTATGTAAACTGTGAGTGGGCTAAAATTGACTCTTGCTAGCCTCAGATAACCAAACATCTTTCCAATCTCTGCTGGAAAGATTTACCTGTTGATAAGTATGGGCATTACAGATATATTCAGTTTGATACTCTTCAGAATAGCTAAATAGATCTCTACCAATCCCAAAACGGGTAATGTTCTTACTGAAGTCAGTGTCTTTTTTGTGTTCAGTATCATTGCAGGGCAGGCTACTATACTGCAAGTAAATTAAAGTATTATATGAATGTTTTGATCCTACTTCTTATGGGAATGAAGTTTGTGTATCAATTTTAGTCACAATGTGCATGTCTGACTACAGACCTTTCTGCTCTGAAGTGGGAGTTGAAAAAATTTAATAGTGATATGTTAAGATGCCCAGATTGAGAAAAGATACTCTGAAGAGGGAGGAAAACCATTCAACTTATGTATAGAAATCATTAAATGGATTGCTCTTTTAAAAGCTGAAACTTAGGCAATGTGAGAACAGTTAATGCCAAATAACATACTGTGAAACTGAAGAGGGAAATATTGATGAACAAATTCCCAAGCTCTGATATTATCCTGATTAAATTTATTGTCTGATGGGATACAGGTTTCCACGAGAAGGCCAATATTCTCCAGGCATTTCTGTGGTTATTGTGCTTACATCCTCCAATAATGGTCCCAAGTGATTTGGGTAGAAAAAGACATTCCAAAGTGTGGTCCCCTTAAACTCATTATTTGTAAATGAAGAAGAATACCTTACACCATTTACAGCTGACTGAGAACCATTTACTTTAATAGTGACAAATTAGTCAAATCTTGTAAATCATTAACAAGCAATTAGCTTTCTTTCTAGAGTTTCAGCAGTCCAGGCTGTTCTTATCACTGTAACTGCCTAGGAACTTTATCCATCTCTGGAACAGCTGATGGTTAGACAGCAGTGTGCAGTGACAGGCTCTGATATGTATCGGGTGTCCTGGGAGAGTGAGGCACAAATTGGCCTTTTCACCTGCTGCCAAAATCCTTTGTGGCTGTTTGTGCCTTTTCTCTCAAGTTTGTGTGTACCAAATGCTATCTGTTGGTACATACAAATCTGTGCAGCTCTAATGGAAGCAGCGCACAATCAGTGCAGAGTATTTGTCTGGTACAGCATATTTGCAGACTGAGAGGACAGCTATATTTTGTACTTCATTTTGCACCAGTATAAGAAGCATCTGTGGTAGACATGCTATCAATGTGGCATGGCTCAGACTGTATTATATCCTTCATTTCAGGAAAAAAAAAAAAAAAAACCAAAACTAACATAATTTTACAAGGTGCTGGATACCCTAAAATGAAGCTCCTACATCTCCTTTAGTTTCCACGAGGCTAAAAAGTGCTAGTCAACACTTTAAAAAGTTCAAACATTCATTTCTGTGATTTCAGTATGTAAGCATGGATTTGGTCAATTAATTCTAGGCTCTTATTCTCTAAACTCTGGTTTTATATAAATCTATGGATCTAAAAATTAAACCACCTTTTCAGGAAGTTATCTTTACTTTTAGAAAAGCTACTTTTCTAAGCTAGTTACTGAGTCATGATCAAAATTAATGTTTGATGTAAAATTCATTTGTTTAAAGTTGTGTGTATCATTTTTTCTTTTCCTTTTCTTTTTTTTTTTTTTCCTTTTTTTTAGTCTTTAAATATAGCATTAACTGTAGGTAAATCTTTTCCAAATTATGCTTTCCCAGATAAAATGGAAATAGCTCTATTTTCTGGAAACCAATTGGCAGCTAAGCATATGTCTACATGGATAATTACTATATGCTGTGATTTGTGTTAAAACATTTGTTTTATTATAATTTTTTAATTAGGTTGCCCTTTCATTGAGAGAATCCCACTACAGTATTAAGCAAATGTTATCAGTCTTAGTGTAATTTCTAACTTTTTCCAGTCTTGGGATTCAGAATCCCTACAATGCAAATTAAATTAGGAATGCCACTCCATAGAGAAGATACATAACCTTACCTAAATGTTAGTGAAGGAAATATGCTACGCTGTTCTCTACTTTATCTTCTCAAGGTAGCTTAACCTATGGAGGTCTGTGGTGCCAAGCTACTATTGTGCCTGAAACGCTCCTCAGTACTATTTCCCTGAATAAAATGAATGGGTTTCTTGTCAAGGCCATTGTAACAGAAGAGCTGAGGGCATAGATACTGAAGGAGTCGTTTTTTTCCCGTTGTACACTAATTTGAAGGTGACATGTTGTAAATGCTGCAGTTTCGTAAGTTGCATGAGACATCACTCTGTCTTTTTCCTCCCAGATATTTTTTAAGTGTGCTATCATCAGTCATGTATGAAGCATAT
Organism: Chrysolophus pictus; assembly: GCA_037305975.1. Taxonomy (NCBI): domain Eukaryota; kingdom Metazoa; phylum Chordata; class Aves; order Galliformes; family Phasianidae; genus Chrysolophus; species Chrysolophus pictus. The sequence goes on from CM074576.1 coordinate 98,841,402, forward strand.
CATCTTTCATCATCACTGTGAGTGTTCTGACACTGTGGTGATTTAGTCTTAATACTGTCTCTATTACTCTGCAAATGAAAATCTCATATTGTATTAGATACACGGTGTCTTGTTTTCCTGCCTAATTATTTTCACTGTTTCTCTTCCTCATCATCTAGTGCCTCTTACTTCTGTATGCTAGGGCTTATCAGTAAGCTGTTTTGCAGAGTAATTTAGAATGCTAATTTAACTGAAATTATGTCACTGAATGTATTAGGGTTGGAGGGCAGGAAAGGGGTATGCCCCTGGTTTTCCCATAGAGCTGTGACTGGTAACTATTCTCTGCTATTCTCTAGAGAAGTCATTGAAAGCCAGTAATGGAATTGGACAGCTTTTATAGATCCTGATCCTTAGGGTGTAACTCAAGCAAAATAACGACTGAAATAGCAGGACTTGAGGGTGAAGTCTTCTAAGTATATGTAACTTTATGCACTGTGAGTATTCTTATTGACTTCAGTGAGATTGCTGACAATGAGTATAGTTAAATGTGCATAAATCTTTGGGGTATACAGGTCTTTAGAATTTTCCCTGTTTATGACAGAACTTCAAGTTTTATTCCTTAGAAGCTTTGGAGAAGCTCTTTTATCCTCATTACTTGAGAGTTCTGGACAAAGCAGGAGCACAAGAATTTCTTCTTTTAGTTTCAACAGTTTTTCAAATAGTTGAAAAGAATGTTTATTTCGACAAGGTAACTGTAACAATAAATATGTAATACAAGTAATTCTTAATGAAATTAACTAATGCTTTAGGAGATTAAGAAAAATAATGCCACATGATTACTGGATTTCATTTTTTAAAATGTACACATTCAAGTCTGTATGCATACACATGTACGCACACATACAGACAGTATTTGTATAATTTCCTGGGGGAGATTAGAGGTTTTTTAATGTATTGATTTTTACCTTTTCCCACATTTACTAGATGAACTAAGTAGATACAAGGAAAACGTCATTTACCAGTTATTCGGTATTGATTCAAAACTTTGGATGAAATAAGGTCACTGTACAGCCATAATTAGGTAGGAGAGTTTTTAGAGAATGCAAGTGTGAATTACCATAGAAGTCATTTTGCCTAAGTACTAAAGGTGACTTTTAACTGAAAAACTATAAAGTACTTTACTTCAATACTAAAGATAGCTTTTAATTGAAAAGTGTAAGTGAACCACAAAGCAAGGTTAACACTTAGTGCTATAATTTTATACATGCACTTTGGCAGTCACAGTGGCTTTGATTCAACCTTGACTTCCTACAAGATCATAAAAAGACACAGAATAATTTGTTGCAAAAGAAATAGAAGTAGAATACAAATATGAGTTGCATAACAAATTCCGAAGATGAAATGGTTGTGTTTGAAGGAAATGTAGCATTTTATGCCGGTGCCATAATTCTCAGTCAGTGTTGCAAAGTACAGCCTGCAATTCTACCCTCCTCTTTCCAACTACAGTACCATAACGATATTTAAATCTCTACATCTATATAGGAAAAAATAATTAAGGAAACAAAGTTCCCTCTACCCTTTTATAGGCTACTGCATTTCTAATCACCTTAAATGTGCTGAGGAACCATAACTGTTTCTTGTCAGTGGCACTGGTGAGCAATTGGGACTTTCATCCTCATCTAAAGAGGAGCCCCACTGAACTTGCTGTGTATTAAATCTTTCATGTGCTGAAGAGCTTCGGTGTGATTGTCCACACCCAGCCCTGCTGCTTGTCATGCCTGCACACAGCCAGTGAAGCAATGGAAAGCTGTTACTGAGCATAACTTAGATCCCAGTACTCATGTGAACACAGAAGTAACTGCTCCCATTAATGACTGTTCAATAATACAATCCAAGATATTTAAAAATCTGTGCATTCAGGACAGTTTTTGAATAACAAAATACAGAAAATGTCATCCAAAGAATATAGCATCTCCAGAAGGTACAGAGTTATTGACAGAGTTTTCAGGTCTGTAACTCAGTTACGCAGAGGCATTATCTGGTTTGGAGGTATGTCGTAAATCATCCAGTTGCTAGGATAAACGTTTTATTAAAATAGAACAAAAGGATCTTCACTTGAACTGAAAGATATTGGAGCCCTTATTTTTTAAGGACCAAAACAAGACCACTGAACTATTTGCTAATAGTGAGAAAAAATTGTATTGATTTTTTGTGTGTGTGTCTCTCTGACAGATGTTAATAGTATCATACTTAAGTCATTAACTACTTTTCAGTACCATTTGGTATTGAGGAATCACTTAGGAGGATTAAAAAAAAAAAAAAAGTGGGAGTGAAAGCCAAAAATTGAAAACATTACGTGATGACACACACCTGACAGACTGCATGTTTCCATGGTTTATGCTTTCTCTACTAAGAGGTTGTCAGGGAGGAAGTAATATACACACACTAGCTGACAGTAATATCTTACAATGAAGCCAAATTCACATCTTGTATGCACTGCGTGTGCTCATATTTTTTTTAAATGACTTTTATTCTTAAATGAAAAGTTTGTATTATGGTCTAGAAATTTATCCAAATTTCATACTTCTTGGGAAACAATTGCAAGAGATAGCCTTAGGAATGCATCATCTACACATACAATGTGATTCCATAATAAGTGGAATATACTATTACTAATCCACATGAGAATTTGGCCCTAATACTTATTTTTCATTTCAACTTCTAAAAGGCTTTAACATTTTGGTTTATTGTAGTAATGACTTTCATTTATAGCTGAGCTTTTCTTAACATGTTTTCACAGTAAAAGTCATATAGATATGACTCACATATGTATGTGAGCTTTAGTTGTTTGTGTCTTTTTGTTGTTGTTGTTTTTTTACTTAGGAAACAGAAGTACCCAATGTTGATAAATTTATCTCTGGGACCTGAGTGGTGATAGTAGTAAAGCTGTGGCAGATTCACTCTTGTTATCTGAGTGATATTGCAACAATAAAGTGCTTTCAGAAAATAATACATGAGCAGCACTGCTTTGGTAAACAACAGTGACTTGATAATTTTGAGAAAATTTAGGAGGATATAAATATGGAAAAGAGTGGAAACAGATCTTGCTGGATGACTGCAGCAGACTTTTTACTCAGAGAATAAATCTATTCCCATATGTCCCAAAATAGGCATTAAAACCAATGTACCTCTTCTTTAACATCTGTTAGAACAGAATGAGTCCATTTGAAATCCCCCAAACACTCTCATAGTGACAAAGTGTAGTAAATGAAGCAAAGTGGTTTGGGGAAATGAGAATGTGTAAACAAGCCAGTCAGATGTCATTTACTTTCTTGGAACACTTTGGTATTTTTTTCAGGTCTGACTCTATTAAGTCTTTGTGTCCGAAGCTGTATTTACTGCATTGAACATAGATTTTCCACCATAAAGGACAAGGCTTTTTAAATAATGGCTGTTTTGGAGCTCTTTCTCTACCTCTATTTGATTTGCAATAAGCAGTGCATCCATTTAACAAAAACAACATGTAAGATTCTTTACTGTTGTTCTAGTGACCAGGCTACAAGTGGGGATCTCTTCATGTATGCTTTAAAATATTTGTTGTTCTCTATTAGCACCAGGTCACTGCATGTACGTCAGGAGCCCATTCCATGTTCTGTGCTTTCAGTGCTTAGTGATGACATTTGTATCACTTTTTTTTTTTTTTTTTAATATATATATATACACCTTTTGACTACAGCATAACTGAAGGTGCCAGAAAAAATCAAAATCAGATATTGCTTTGTAAATGTTAGCTATTTGCAAAACTTGAGGATCCTCCTTTACCTTTAGAGCACTGATTTCTTATGCAGTAGTACTTCCATTTGTTTTGAAGGAGCTGTGGGGAAAACAGTTTTGGTGTATGGTAGATTTATTTTTGTTTCTTTATGGTACATTCTTGCACATATTGTAGTTTATATTTTGGAGGACATAAGCCAGGGAGAAAAGAGTAAAGTATCGTGACATTTACAATCTAATTTATACCAAAAATGAGTTAACCCATAATTCAGTAAAACTTGACTGGCCTGTTGTTGAGGATCCTTAGCAGGGTTTGAGGGTCAAACACTAATCTGACTCTGATTTAAGTGAAGAAAGGCATTGCACCAAAATCTGTGAACATGTTTCTTTCCTAAACCCCTGTCATAGATCAACAGAACATAAATTAGAGTGTTAGGGAAGGAAGAAGCTAGTATATATACACATAGTTCTTCCCAAGGTTTGTATCAATTACATTTTCTTAAGGAAAGTTTTTTCATACGAGCGATTTCGCATTAGATATCCTCATGTTCTGAAAGCGTGCAGTTTTAGAAATGTATAGACCCTTGTGGGAAGCTCTAAGAGCACTTTTTCATTTCTTCTGCAGAGCTGATACTTTTTAACAATAGAGGAACAGGAAGCATCGCCCAAATTTAGTACTGCCTGACTCCATTTCCCTCTGTACTGTCTTCCAACAACTGCTTCTTTTGTTTTCTGTAGTCATTAGGAATGAACTGTATATAAGTATCCAAACTTAAAATCTTAACAGCAATATTAAGCAATATTAAAGCAATATTAAAAAAAAAAAAAAAAAAGCTTTTTAAAAAAAAATTTTTTAGGCAAACCTGTGACCGGAAGAGTATAAACACAGAAGCAAGGTCTGTAACAGTAAAGGATAAAATTGGCGTGCAAATTCCTCAGTAAATAATACTTTGGACACATCTTTTCTTAAGCATTTTGAACACTGATTTTAACTTAGGGCATGATGGAACTATGATTGAGTTAATTTGTATTATATTCTATAATTATTCCTTTTGAAATCATGGAACTACTTGCAAAGTATCACCTGAGCATTCTTAAATGCTTTGGACTCTGGCTCTTCTGCGCATGTTAAGCATTTAGAGCAAGACAGTAAGGCTGGTAGAATGAGACGGCGGGCTGAGGATGAATCTGCTACTCATGTGTTGTGTGACTCTGTATGGGTTCTTTTCTCTCTCAGTAAGACTACTTTTCCTATACATGAAAAAAGTAAGAGAAAGAAGAGGTATGAGAATTTTTAAATGCTTGCACTTCAGTCTGGAAAGGATGCTAATAGTAATAAGCCAACTTTAATATCACTTAACTAATGTTAGGAGACAGCACTGGTAGCCAGTTTTACTAATCTACATCCCAAAATAGACTGCATTTTGATGTAATCAGTTTACTTTGGAATATTGCTTGAGGATAAATGCAACAATCTAATATGAGAAGGTGCATCCTGTGGGCGACTTCCTTTGTGTACTAATTTCCATAGAACCTGTGTGAACAGAGCACTACTCGTGTAGTCTTCTGTGGCTTCAGGAAGAAAAGTAGCAATTCAGTGTTCTGACCATATTGAATATCCTTAGACATGGTAACTGTGGTGTTTAAAATTGTTCCAAATATGTGTATATATATATATATATATTTATATTTAATGATGCTCAAAAGTGCAGTATCTTTGCCAAATAGACACTTGATTCTAATTCTGGGACTGGGTTACTGAGAGATGACAGATCCTAATAAAATCCTACCATAAGGAGTGTTGTAACCTTCAGTGAGAACTGAAGACGGTAACGATGTATGTATGCTCTTAGAAATTCATGTTTCAGAAAGAAAAGTTTCATAAGGAATATGCATATATTATAATAAGTAAAATACTTATTATTATCATACTTGTAACTATGATAATACAAATAGAGTGCTACTACTGAATCTAAGGAGGCTCAGGGTGTAATCCTCACATTAATTCATAAAATATATATATATATATATTACCATCGAGTTGGGTCTTTATCATTTTACTGTTTGGGTTTCGAGTGGGAGAACGAGTATTCTAGCTATTTGGCAAAAGCACTTTGAAAATCATAAAATATTTGTGTATTTTTTTATAATTCACCTTAAAAGCAGGTCTGTATCTTTCATTAAAATTATTATTTAATCCTATATCTATCACAGCTCAGTGAGATGCCTCAAAAAGACAATTTACTTGTAGGCTTTAACACTAATAGATGCATATATATATATATATATTTTATTGCATTAGATTTCAAACTTATAACTTACATATTTTTTACAATAGTTTCCATGTGCTTCGCTTGCAACATTTTGATTAATTTATATAAAGCTATTGCTGTGAAAGAAATTGCATATATGCATAGTCTACTGACTACCTACACTCTTAGACAAGAGAAGCAAGACTGTAGGTAATTTAGGCGTCTCAGTGTTAAAAGAGTGCATTCAGCTTTCTTGAGAGAACATCCAAGTGAGCTGAATTAAAGATGCTTTATTTTGCTTTCTCTGATGGCTTCACTCTTGTACTGAAAATGATTTTAGGAAAATAGGATTGAGACCCACATTCTGGATCAATAAATCTATTCTCCAGCAATTCTGGACATGACATTGTATCATTTCTTTCACAAAGTTATTGAACGGGCTCCATCTGAAAATCTGTTTTATTCCTCCACTATGCTTATTAGAAAGTCATTTCAGGATCTGTTAGCTCTAATAGTTAGAGGCTTTCTAAGCTCTACCATAAACTTACTTGTGACCAGCCTATGACCTTTTTTCTTCCCCACTTGTTTGTTACAGGCACAGTCATAGATTTTATATTATAACTTACACAGCATTCCAAATGATTTCCTTAAGACCACCTCATTTTATGGAAATATATATATATATATATATATATAATTATTTTAAATCCTTGAGAAAACTGTTCAGAACCTCACCTAGTCATATTTATGAAGATTTTTTAAAAAGAAATGTGGGATATTCTGCAATTTCTGTTCATTTTTACTGAAAGGAAATTCTCACACGTAGCACAGCATTGCTGCAAGGGGTTGCGCAGAACTCAGCTTGAATCTGATTCTGTTCCTGGAAAACTCCCATTAGCATCAGTGTGGCAGCATCAAGTCTTATTTTATTAGACAAGCCCATAATTATAAGACAAGTCAATATTTTGGCTAGGTCCTGTGGCTCATGCGGTGATAGGAGCAGAGGCGGCAACAAATACATGTCTGGGGTGGTGGCCCTGCGTTTAACACAGAAGGGACAAACTCATAGAAACAGGTGGTGATGTATACATTTTCTGTGTTTATAGCTGTTACCGAGGGTCAGAAAGCTGTTAGAGGAGAAAATGGAGAGAAGTACCATGAGATTGAGACATACAAAAGACTTAAGTGCCACTCAATTGCCTTAAGGCATCCCCATTAAACATAATTACCATACTTACTAAGCACCAATCATAGCTATTAAGTATCATTGGGTTTAAATTAGTTCCCTGGGAGACATCCCGTTTAAGCGGATTTCCCAGTTAAGCGCCAGGAAACTTGGTTTTTAACGGTCCTTCTTCTCCTCTCCTCTTCTCTTCCTACTCTCTTCACCTACTGTAGAGTAGGCGGTTTCATAACTGTCCACACAAAAGGATTCCTGATGTGTTTATTAAGCACTAAGGCAAAAGAAATGCAGTTCTGAGTTTATGCTTACATAGGAAAGATCGGAAGGATCAATTCCTTCTGTGTTCACTGAGGGCACTGTTGTGTTAATCCTGTTTAAAGCACTCTGTGCAGTGTTAATAGCTATCCGTGTGTTCTTCAGCAGGACAGTTGTGATCCGCAATAAGGTGAACCTCTGGGCTGAAGGAACTCAGGTCCCTCAGACTCCATGTGTTGTGTTTCAGCATCTCATCAGTTTGGTGGCCTTTGCTGGGCTGGCTCGACTCCAGTACATCTGTATCTGTGCAAGTGCTGGGATGTGCAGAATGGGACACAGCACTCCAGCTGCAGCTACACCAGCACCAAAGAGAGAGGAAGAGTCACTCCCTCCAACGCTACCTCCAACTCGCTGGTTAGGCAACATCATTGGCCAAGCACGTGTTGCAACTTCACACTGAGGGTACAATCAGGTTGTTCTTTCAGCTGCCACTGCTCAGTATGTGTGTGTGCAGAAAGTTCATAGCACAGGGCCAACAGGAAAAGAGTTTTGTTCAATATGTCTAGCCTATGCCTATCTTTTAGGAATTTCTTCATACTTTAGGATATGGAGACACATCATCATCTGCTGACAATTGGTGTTAACTGTAGCTTTATCTTTGCCTTCAGTGGCCAGCATGAGGATGACTTCTTAGACCCCATAAGCTTTTAATTCCAAGAAAGGAAAGCATTTATTGTCCACTAAAGTTAGGGACAGTGTTTCTAATAATTAAGCAGCCAATCATGAAATACATTATTTTATGTGGGAGACAAGGAAGCATTTTCTTTCTCCTATGTAAACTAAACTTATTATTTGCATTTTACCTTGAAATTAAAAATAACACAACCAGAAAAATCCTTGATGCTTTTCATCACTCATCAATATGCTGTAATTTTCATAGAATTAATTAATCTGTTGTTTTTTTTTTTCCTTTCTTACAAAACACTACTATAACTTCTCTGGTCAGTGTGATTTGAAACCATTAAGATTTCATTTTCTTGATTTTTTTGCTAGTACAATTTGTTTTGTTTCCAATTGGAAAATTGCACTATTTTTGTCAAGCTTTCTGATGTTTTGGAGGGTTTGTTTTTCTTTAACACCATGTAAACCTTGGTATCATAAACTGCTACACTGTCTGGTAAATCTGCTTGTGACTTAGAGTGACACAAAATGGAGAATTCTGTCTGTCAAAATGCCGTTGTCTAGCCAGCACTTTGCTTCAGTTCTAGATTTCACCTTTCATCTCTTTGTAGATGTACAGTAGATAGCTCTAACAGCAAATCTCAAAGGAATTCTTTAATTTAAAGAGCTTATCTTCAGTAGAAACTATTTTATATGCATTTTTTTTACTTCTGTAGTAATGAAAAAGAAGCAAAACCAGTATAGTCTGCATGCTTGCTGTGTTTACTGATTCAGTATTTGTTATCAATTCATTACTGTCTCAGATATATATTAAACCCTTCAGATATGTATTAAACCCTCATCTGTTTAGTAGGCGTATTACTTTCTTAAATATTAGGTGGAAGTTGACTAGTATAGCTCATTAAAGTTATTAGAAGATAACTGCTTTCTAATTATGATATGATTATAGTTTCTAAATGATTCACCATATGTATGTGCCAGCAACTCTAGTTTAAGTTCAGTAATGAATTTCAGGTACAAACTACAATGGGAATTTTAAGGTGAGAGCTGAGAAAATAAAGGGCTTGGAACTTGGAAAGTAGACAACCTTTCTGAAATGCTGCCATTTGCTGGAATATCTGGGCTATGTCCTGTCAGGCCTCTGCAGCATCTTGAGGCAACTGGTGCTGTGCTTAGAACAAAATACAAGATAATTTGATTATCAGTAATTTTTGAAGTAAACATGAGTCCTCAGTTCAAAGCAGAAAAGGTAAATTGCATTAAATGATAACCAAGAGATGTGTAGGTCACCCCAAAAGAAATGCCTCCTATTTATTCCTGTGGGAACTACAACAGGTACAAAGAGCACAATAACACTACATAATAGAGCATATTCTCAACTATAATGAAAAAGGTATTTTTCAACACAGTCACCACCATTAGCTGTGGATTTTCACCAGTGATGAACAATCTACACTTGCAGACATGACCCACTGTCACTGTCATCACTGCTGAAACACACCACCCACCACTACCTTGGAAGGTAGAAAGTGAGGTGAAGAATCAGAAAGAGCATGGTAGCAGTTTGCACAGTAATTTAAGCACAATAATATTATATTTCACTTTAGTGAAAGAGGAAGAATTAAAACCTTTTGAGTAAATAACACGTTGTTCATCCATTGTGCAGTATTTTCATTAGTTGAATGACCCTGCAATAAAAGTCTGTGTAAAAGCCCTGCATGCATCTCTATATATTTTGTAGGTTGAACGCAGCTAGGCTTTAGCTCAACACTGCTGTTCATTCTTGCAAAATGAGCATAGAAGAGACAAAATTCAGAATACTTTCTCACACCTGTACATGCAAAAAAGCTTTTCAAATACTTCCAGCATCTATTTCACACCTTTATAATAATTAGGAGCAAAATAGTAATTACCACTCACCTCCCATCTCCCATTTCCTTGGCCATAGAAAACCCCCCCGTTAAAGAGAGTGCTGTGGAGAATAAAAGATGTTTTTTAAAAAATAAGACAGTAATCAATTGTGCCGTCATATTTGGTGAGCATGACAATTGCTGATTCAGCTGCTTAATACAGAGCAATTGAGACTACCTGTTTGGGCAAGCTTAAAATATTTCAAGTAATAGCAAGATGCTTGGAATCAAATACCATGATTAATCATTTGTAGTTTTAAAATTTTTGGTGGGTTTTTTTTTTTTTTTTTTTTTTTGGTTGCTTAGTTGTTGGGTTTTTTAAATTATTATTATTTAAATAAAATACCTACTTCTGTATATGACTTTTCAAAGATAGAGACTAAAAGCCTCTCACAGTGGATTTCAGAATACTGGCTTATCATACAAAAAGTTGTTTCTTTCCAGCAGGGAGTTTAATTAAACCTGTCATAGCAGGTAGATCAAAAATCTAAATGTTGATAAAAATGCATAGCTGGGGCTTGTTTTGTTTTGTCTTCCTACTTTAATTCAAGTTTTTGTAAGCATCATATAATCTCTTTCCTACCCCAAAATTCAGTTCTTTATTCTTTCACTTATTGTAACTCAACTTTTCCCAGGATGTTTCTTCATGGACATAATGAATGTACTGAATGTTTATTCTAAATATAGAGAAAGAATATGTTTCTTAGTACAAGAGCCAGTCTGTTGTCTATGGTCAAACACCCTTGTGAAACAAGACTAGGACCCAAAGGGTCTTGAACTCTAGCAGCCTTTCTTACCATGTTTTTCATGGCGGATAGTGGTTATTGGTTTCTCAACACTTAGTTAAAAGAAAGTGTGTTACTCTTTTATATTTGTCTAATAAAGAAAACAAGCAATTTTAATAGGATTTACTTAGTTCTGTTTTTTCTTTAAAGTGAACGGGAAGAATATGCCATTAGCAAACAGTTTCCAAAGAGCCATTCATTCAAATGAAGCAGTTAAATAATAGAAAAAATAATAATTTCAGGCTCCACTGGTATCGAAAGAAACAGCATTTGCTAAATCATACAGTAAAAAAAAAAAGAAATGGTATTAAAATATTTCCTTACAGTACTTTTTAAAACATTAACAATAATACCAAGGAGTTTATGTTAAGCTACTCAAAAAATATTCTGGAAAAACACACGTACTGATACTTGATTTTTGTATAACAGTGTCACCCCAGAGCTGCAAATATGCTTGATGAGTATCTCACAGAGTTTAGACATGAACTGAGACAGAACCAGGGTTGTCTGCTTTCACAGTCATTTGGTTTGTCGGCCACAAGACTGAAAAATGTACTCTTCTGAGGAGCGTAGGACACTACGAGAGGAATTTATCATCTCCTTTGCTTTTTTCCTCATCCCATTCTCTCTCCATTTTCCTTCCCCTTTCTTATCTACTTCTTTATAGCCCCTGCATGAGCACAACAGTAATCACTTTGAACCCTCGGTGATGCAGAACAATAATTGGATAAGCCTAAATCTATATCTCTACCTTAGGGCTGCCTCTTCTTTAGCACAGTCTTCTACAGGGGAACAGCATTATACATCAAGAATACAGCTTCAGCTCAACCTCCTGGGGAAACTCGATGAATTGCTACAGTCATGCAGCTGCTGGCTAAGTAGGCCAGGAATTGGAAGGTGAAGCTGGGACCCACTTTTCTGGAATTTCTAGAAGGAAAAAGTGTTGTTGGGTTGTAGTGAAATTCAAACTGGAGCAAGGAGTTATGTCATTGTGCATATATACAATCAGGGCAGTGAACAATGAATTCTCAAACATTTTGAGCTTTTGTTTTCCTTGAGACATATATACTTAGGTTTTTAATTTCTGGAGGGAAGTTTTTGAAATTTATGAAGAAATCATTTGCCATATGATTTAAGTCTTACTTCAGTGTTCTATATGAAGAAGGCAGCTGAAAGGCATTGGCAGTGTTGCTTTAGGAAGAGATATGGTTGCACAGATAACTTCCTTGGTCACTTTAGGCGAGCGCTTTTCTTTCCCTCTTGTGTTATCATGTTGGATCAATGCACCCAGCCGAGTCCAAACCTCTTCTCGGTTTTTCTGAGCTCTTATTTAAAGATTGCTGTATGTGTAGGTGAACTGCAAAGATTATTTCTGTAATAATAAAGAGGTGCAATGGAGAAATTATTTGTATACTATTGTTTAAAGAATAGTAGTACCACTTTTTTCATGACTTAATGTGGAGTCTATAATATATTTTGGGAGAAGGTAGGTGGTGTAAAAATTTGATCACTCTTCATCACTTGAAGCTGCCATACAACTAAAATCATACAAGTCATTTACATTGGTGGTTGGATTTGTTCTGTGTATTTGACACTGCGACTTCATTTACTGTCTAAACTGATTTTAAACGATCAGCCTCTGTCCAGTAGTGCTCTTTGGGTATGTCTGTGTGACAAACACTCTAGTTGAAATGTTGATAGAAAAAAAGACTTTAAAAGCTACATTTCTCTGTAACTCTCATTGATGTCTCCATGTTGAAGTATTCAATCACAGATAAAATCAAAAGCCCGTGTTCCTAGGTGAATAACTAATTCCTTAATTTATTGAATAGTCTTTGAAATATTGTTCTATTGTGCCAGCAGTTCATAATAGTGAATTTAGGAGACTCTGTAGTTAAATACTGGCTTTATCTTCATTTTCCACGTCCCTTCCATATCAAGATGAAGACTTTGTAATTAGTTCTTGTTTCCAGATCACTCATGTCCTTTGCTCACATGCAGGATAGAGATTATGCTGTCCGATTAGCTCTTTTAGGGTCCAAGGAGCGCCAGCCATGCCATGTGTGAGCAATCTGTGGCCACCATTAGCACTGGTTGAGCAGCTCTTGATAACACTCCCTATGAAGTCAATTAAAGACATCAGGGGGTGGGCTGGACTGCTTCATTTTACTAACATCCCTCATTAGAGGTTGAAGGATGAGGAGCTTGAACAGGTGATTTTAGTATTTTAAATTAAAAATGGCAAAAATACCCAGAGTAGCTATCTCCTTTATTTGGCATTTATTGCTTTCTCTGCTCTTCCCATCCCTATTTCTCAAACAAATCTTTGACAGATCAGCCATTTTACAAAGTCTGAAAGAAGCAATAACTCTAATTCTCAGCAAAGGAAATCTAGACAGAAAGTAAAGACAATAGAAATCAGTTTAGTGTTTCATGTGTGAAAGGAAGTCATTTTTCAGCACACACACTGATGACAGACAGCCCTTCTTGTCACAGCTTGGGCTGAACTGAGGGCTCTTCTACAGAAATGTTTAATGCTGTGCCTCTTGAGAAACTTGGGAGGTAATAAATATTCATGAATGTAATGTTATTGAAGAGCTAAGTAGAACTTGCATTTCTCCTTGTGCTTCTATATAAGCTTCTAACATATTTCTAGAGAGTACATCAGTGAAGCTGGTGGTTGTCTTGAGCATGCATGTTTTCAGTGATGATGCTAAATACCTCTAGCTTTTAACTCCTAGCAAATACAGATAGGTGTTTCATGAAAGTAATGTGAAATATATAATGAAGTGATTATAAGCTGTAATAATTAAGAAATGAGGAACATGATTAACTTCTTTGATGTGCTTGGAAGTCAAATCTGAGGACAAATATTGTTTCTCACCAGTGAACCTCGTTTTACTACTGTAGTGCAGATATGTTAGGAAATAGTTCTGTTTTTAATAGGAAAAGACCTAGTTTGTAATTCTTTCTATTGGTTTTTTTGTTTTTTTTTTTTTTCATTATCATTTTATAGACTTTACAGTGGAGTATGGGATCATACAGTTCTTCTTTCCTTTGTGAAAGTTTTCTATGGAGTAAAGGTGCTCTTAAACTAAGTAAGGTATGCATGTCCACTCTGGGAAACAGTGTTAGAGTTGAAATTGACTCAAAGTGGGTAATAGGAGGACTACCAACATTTCCGAACAATTGTGCATCCTTGGGATGAAGGAATATATCATGCAAGATAACACAACTGTTCTCCATCTTTAGTCTTGACACAGTACGAAAATGAAAACAAAAGAAAACACCATTTTCTTTGCTTGATCCACAAGGTATTCAGGTGTCTAATCAAGACATAATTTAATAATGCTAAAAAAACTATCCTTTTGGAAACAGGAACATGTAATAATAATATGATCTCAGGCAGGAGACACTTCATAAGAATGCATTATAGAGTGTTTTAAGATAAAAAGATTTAACACATTTTGAAATGACCATTTTATTATATTATAATTAAAAAAATAGTATAAATTAAAAATATTTTTGAATGTGATAATAATTTTGCTACAAATTAAAAAAAAAATCCAAAGTGGTCAGTTTAAGTGGTCAAGAATCTTCACTTCGTTGTTGCCAATCTCTTAAATTAAAGCTCCCATTCTGTCCCGCTGGTGAGCATTCCCATTCTCACTACAGCTTCTCTCCCCACAACAGCAGACGGATGCAGCGAACAAAATGACTCAGGCAGCAAGTACATATTTGAAAGAACTATCTCTGTATGATGCTCTTTATAAATTACTCTAGCAGCTCCAATTTAAAATGGTATCAGTTTTGTTTTCTTGCACCTTCATAAAAATTAACAAAATAGTTTTTGCTTTTAAGGTTTGTAGTTGCACAGTTATGTTTTTGCTCTGATACCAGTTGTGCTTAGGTTGTTTTTTTTTTTTTTAGAAACATTGGCTTTAACAGGTTAGTTATCCCTCCCATATATAGCAATTGAAAAATGAGACTTTAGTACATTCTGTTACTCTTTGTACAGTTTTTGTTGCTGGTTGTTCAATTTACACAGTGCATATGTAGGAAGAAACAGTCACTACAGTAATTACTTCTCTTTTTTCTCAACATTCCATTTATCTTCTATTTCATATTTATGGTATCTCATTTAATTTTGCTTAGTTGCTGCAAAGAAATACAGTGGAGAGGGTTTTCAACATTAATACTTATTATGCCAGTTATTTATTTTCCAAGTTATTTATTTCCAACCATCTCAGTGAGTGAGAGAAATGACTTAGTTTATCTGCTAGTGTGTGCAATAAAGATAAAGTGAGAGATTGTTTACTTGGCTAAAAAGACACATTATTTGTTTTCTTTTGAAATAGCTGAGATCATGTCATGTAAATGGCTGCAGAAACAGCAATGTGCATCTCCAGCAGAAACTCTTGATTTGGTAAAGGAGTATCAAAAGCAAATTTTAGAAAAACAGCCTGGCTTATTATATTAAATAACATTTTTCAGCCTACACACTGATGTCTAACTGAGTAACTGTCCAGGATTTATTTTTATAAATTTTGTTATGATGTGCTTTATAGAACTGTCATTTGGCCTACTGCGCTAGGAAATATACAAAGTACATAGAAGAGATCATAAAAATGTTTTAAATTGATTTATTTAAATAATCACATAAGTCAGCAAATGAAATCTGACCGTCCACTTACATCTGGGAACTGAGATCAGTTAACTGTCCAGGCTCACTCAGGAAGTCTATTGTAAACCTCATAACTTGATTTCATTTTGTACCAGCCTGGTACCATAAGAATGCTGTCTTATTACATATAACTGGATCTTTTTTGCTTGTTCAAAAGAGACAATAATTGTTGATGCACTCAGCAGCTGCTGAAAATCTTAGATATTGTTTGCATTTCACATTTTTCCTTTAGATTGTTTTTCTTCTAGTCTGTTATTTTCTTCTAATGATATAGGACACAGCACTTTTCTCCGTTGTTCCACTTACACTGATGTGTAACCTGCAGCAGCCATATTTAATTGTCTCTTTGTGTTGCTAGTCAAACAGCTTTCACAGAAAATTTGCAAAATCCATATTGGATGTTCAGTGGTGTATATATTTTAAAACAAATATCAGTTTTGTGGAAATAGAAATCAGATTTGAAGCCATGAAAAAGAACAGTGAATGATATTTAATTAACACTTCAAGGAACTTTGAAAGGTATCAAACTGGACAGATCCTTGACTATAGGCTTCAAAGCTGCCTTTTTCCTATCTAACAGTCCAAGCTGCATATCCTGGCAATCTATGTCAGGTTTTTTTAGTAACTCTTCTTCTGCATTTAAAATGGAATTATTTCTCAGTTAGCAAAATATTTTCCATAGCAGATGTCATATGGCAAAAAATGGACACTAGATAGCCTTAGTTCTGAGGCTACTGAGAGGATCTTTTGTCTCTACTTTTGGGATGTTTTATTAATGTCTTATTTGCCACTGTAGGGAGATATATTGAAAACAAACCCAGAACTCTAAATATCACGTAGAATTTCTCAAAATCAGCAGAGCGGTTTATTCTGATGGAAATTGTTCAAGTAAGTGTGATTAGGCTTCTGTTAAGAATAAATCTATTCATCACATATCTAACCATAATGATAACCATCATTGTAGTGCAGGTGATTCCTACTTGGCCAGTATTTTACTGTTGGTGCCATCAACCTCATCCTGACAGTGAGAAGCAAGAAAATGGCACACAGCAGGGCTGCAAGAGAAGTCCTTTTGCCTTGGAATTAGGACTCTTTTTAAGAGGGAAAGCAAGAAAAAAGGAGTGACGGTACTCTGTGAATACCAGGGCTTGAGGAATTCTGCGTCTGAACATGACCTAGGGCACAGTTACAGTGCCTCTGGCATCCTCAAAAGTCATGCCTAGGTGACAGCTAATCTCTGCTCAGATATTCAATTATGTGCAAGTTTATTATAATGATAAATAATAAAAAAATATGGTAAGGCTTTACACTTAAAAAGCCCCTGTGTAATTCTTGGTTTTCCTTGGTACTGAAAAATGATGGATATTTTAAGACTTTGTTAGAAAGTCTGATTTGTAAAATATATTGATGGCAATTTTATTTTATTATTTTTTGAATATTAGATATTAAGCAGAAAATTTACCAAAAGATTGAACTGGTATGTCTTTTAATATCAGTGCAGGTATCACTGTTGCTTGATTCTCTAAACTGTGTCGACATGAACTCTTCTCCCAATTGAAAAACACAACAGGGAGTAAGCAATAACATAAAATTATTTTTAGAAAATGCATTTTTAATTACTGAACTGCTTAATTATTGAATACTACTGAAAATATCCTGTGAACCTCATCGCTATGCAAATGTATTCCGTTTTGGAAACAATTAAATGATAATAAAGCATTCTTCTTTCTTTTACAACATATTACCGTAATGAAGCTGTTACCTCTCAGTGAGCATTTTAATGAGTTTTAAGTAACATTTTAATGAGCTCAACATTACCATAAACCCAAGGATTAGACAAAATTGAATTTACTGGTGAAAGGGAAGG
The DNA here is from genome assembly GCA_037305975.1 of Chrysolophus pictus. Classification (NCBI taxonomy): domain Eukaryota; kingdom Metazoa; phylum Chordata; class Aves; order Galliformes; family Phasianidae; genus Chrysolophus; species Chrysolophus pictus. Next base: position 98,858,772 of record CM074576.1, read on the forward strand.
GTTCATTAAGAGTTAATTATATTGTTTTAGAAGAAATATAATGCATTTTATGATGTGTTATCAACCAAGAATCCATTGTGAAATCTATACTTATTAATAGGTGTAGCAGTGCCGTTATTATATTGACATAAATACAAGGGTTTGCACACTACTGCTTGGGTTTCCAATGAAAGTTTCAGTACTGAAATCCCTGGGTCAATTTTATTTTTATCCTCTTTGTTATTACATCTCAGGAGAAAAAATGCCAAGCTTTGTATTACTGGATTGTAATTCCACCTACAATTCTTATAAACATCATGAACAGTGAAAGCAAAGTTTAATGGATTTACCATTGCAACTAGGATCTGAAGGCAGGTTATGAACAAATGTCTTGGATTTGTTATTTAAAAAAAAAAAAAAAGAGTAAGATAAAAAGACTGGTAGGGAAATATGAGAATAAACCACCAGCACCACTGGCATGCTGACTTCAACGATATGCTGTTGAATTTCTACAGTCTTCAGGCTTGTGGATGCCCAGAAGTACCAGGTTAATTCTCACTCTACATGCAGCAGCTCTGTGTCAACTGTGCTATACATTCCAATAAGTTTCATTAGCAAGCTCTGCACAACGCAGAGTTGAGCTGCTCGTGTTCAGTAAGTTCAGTTACATATTAGATTTACTGCTTTGAATCTGCTGGTGTTGACATTTCTGTTTAGGTGTTTGACAAATGTATGGAGGGTTGTGGCTTAGAGCTCTGAAGTGTACGCTTAAAAGAATCAAAAAAATAAAATCACATAAATTAACAAATCAAAAGAATAGGAAGAAGAAAAAATAGAAATGTTAGGCAAAGTATTAATTGTGCTGAATTAGTATAGTACTCTCCTGTTCATGAAATAGCCCTTGCTATTTAAAAATATGGAGTTTTGCTCACATCACAGCCTTTTACTGGAAGTAGGAAAGTGAAGACTGTGGAGGACTCAAATCTTTCACAATTTTCAGAAAAATGGAGTTAATCTCCTCTACCCTACTGCAGTGGGGAAAAGAGAATTCTAACGAATGTCAAGTCCCGAGTTCTGACCAGCAATGAGGCCTGATAAGTACTATTGCTCCTGTATATAGAGACCCAAAAGTGTGTAATGAGGGTGATAATTCTAATTGCTGAGCTTGAAAATGTTGTGGTAAACCTGTAGACCTGTAGTGCTGGAAGCATGATTCCTTGCAGCAGAAGAAAAGGTACTGGAGGTATTAGAAAAAAAGTGTAATTAGCACCTTGGCTTGAATAGATGCTCAAAAGAAAATTCAAAGTAAGGTAATGCATGCTAGGTATGACAAGAAAAAAGCACAGAGCCTCTGAGTGTGTAATTACAAGTTACACTGTACTAAATGACTATTCAGCAGGAGTGTTTCCATTCTTTCTGAGTTGTTTCCAGCTGGTCTGTCTGTTCTAAGTAAGAAAGAAAGCCCCAGTGAAGAGAATTAAATCATTAAAATCAAGCATATGAGCTATCAGCTGGGCATTGTTTTACACCCTGTGTAGTCTCCTCCAAAAGCTCACCTCTTTGATCAAGCATGGAAGCACAGCCATGCATGTGGAAGTCTTCAGAGAGAAATGAAAATGTTCCACACCTACATCTGGAATTGTTCAGAAAAGGAGGAGCAGAGCTACAGAGGTCCTCCTCAAGGGAGAATTTAATTCAATTTGCCTTAATTGAAGCTGCACAAGCAAACTAGAGAATGTTTCCAGTTCTCCTGGTCTCGGAGAAATCCCACAGCATGTGCTGGTTACATGAGCTATTGTGTTTTATGTATTCCTCATTCTAAATATAGGGAAATATAATGCATAGTTTAACAATACATTTTCCTTGGTGGAAAATCTGTTTTAAGTGGTTCTATTCTCCTCTGACCACTCATTTCCTCTGCATGTATTAGCTTGTCATTCTCTTCAATTGCGTATGGATCTGGACTGTGAACTGGGTCAGTAGAGTGATCTAGCTTAAAAATCTTTCAAACAGGAGAAATTCTTCTCTTCTTCCCTTCCCTTCCCTTCCCTTTCCTTCCCTTCCCTTCCCTTCCCTTCCCTTCCCTTCCCTTCCCTTCCCTTCCCTTCCCTTCCCTTCCCTTCCCTTCCCTTCCCTTCCCTTCCCTTCCCTTCCCTTCCCTTCCCTTCCCTTCCCTTCCCTTCCCTTCCCTTCCCTTCCCTTCCCTTCCCTTCCCTTCCCTTCCCTTCCCTTTCCCTCCCCTCTCCTCCCCTCCCCTCCCTTCCCCTGCCCTCCCCTTCTTTTTTCTCTGTTCATCATCTTCTCTTGGCATGAAACAAAACATTTGTGCTATTTAGCCTAAAATCTATCCCAGGTGAATACTGTGGCAGGCTAAAAATTCCCTTCATCCAATCCTGTCTGGGCTAATAATCTAATCTGCCTATTTCAATATTATACTGTGTCTATCATATGGTGCTTCAATACTTTATCCTGTCAGAATAGCCTCTTGTTATCTAATTCAATTGCAGTATGATAGTAGCTATACAAATGTACACAAATGTAATATTTTGTGAGAGTTACAGACACAGGTGTCTTGTGTCTAGCTAAACTTAGTACTACAGAGGAATAAAGTGAATGGCTTCAGTATGACAGAGAGGTTCATGTTTAAAGTAATACCACTTTCAGTATTTAGTTATTAATTGTGCCTGTGCTGGAACATACTCTTTGTTGCACTAGTCATTTATGTATAAAAGCTGAAGTGAGGGAAAGACTGTAAAAATGATTTTATGTTATAATAGTAGAATTAACAGTCATCTTTTCCACTCCAAGACCTTTAGGAGTCTTTCCCACTCCAAGACCAATATGAGCTCCTCGTCTGAAGGACTACTCCAGCCAGTGCATAACACACTTGCAGTTACAGGCTGTTTTACAGGTGCATCCCAGATTGTTTCTTCTTTATAGCCTGGGATAAATAGGCTACAGAGAATTGTGTACTTAGCCAGGTCTCTTTTTAAAGCCTTCAGCAGATAGATAGTTACACTGATTTTCTCTTGCCTAAATTGCCAGAAGAATATTCAGTACCAAAGGTATAGAAGGATGTGTAACATCCATATTTTGTTCTTCTAGCGGTATTGTTATGTTAGTTTTCCTATTATATAACATTCGTTGTACATGAAATAGTACTTTGGGAATGTGGTATTAGTTAGCAAAAAAAAAAAAAAGATTGTTTCACCTTTGCTGCCATTTAGAATGTTTCACTATTTTCAAAAGCGCATCTGGGAGCTGGTGAAACCACTCAGCTGAAGGTCATTTTGAGTCTCACACACAACATAGAGCAAAGGAGGGTGGAGCTGGACACCCAATCTCTGGTCTCCCTCTGGGTGTTGAAACTTCCCTTTCAAAATTGTTGCTTTAGGCTATTACGGTTGGTCTTTGCTCCCGCTTCTTTAATTTTTTTTTCTCTCTTGCGCCGTGTAGTGAATAATAATGAGGACAATGTGAACTCTTACTTTGAAAAGAGAAAAAGAGTATAAATGGGAAAGTTATTTCATATTGTATAGAAGTAATTCCTTATGTTATTTGAGTAGCTAAAATTGCAAAAGATTTCCTGTAAATTACCCTATTATCTTCTTTATTTTGCATAAAATCACAAATTTGGGGCATCCTATCCATGGTTAGACTGCTCAAAACCACCATGTTATCTAAATGTTTTGTGGAGTATCTCCTAGCTGGTAGTACACTGACAGAATTCAAATGACTCTCTCTAAAGAGCGTTTGATATGATGTCTGCGTTTCTCATTGCTCCTTCCATTTCTTTAGAACTCTGCAAATTTAAATTCATTATGTGGAATTTAAATTCATTATGTGGAATGATGTAGGTGACATAAGTTATTTTGTTTTGTTCTTGATAATCCAGAGAAATTTCCATCAAACATTTTCAGGCAGATGTTAAACCTAAAAGGAACCTTTCATAAAAAGAACCTTTTATGAAGAAAATTCCATGGCAAAATTGAAAACAAGAAAACAAGAAAACAACAACAACAACAACAACAACAACAAAACTAAAAACAACAACAAACAAACAAACAAAAACCCAAACACTTGAACACTGGAGCAAACAGTTCTTGTCCTCAGAGACAGGAGTTGGAGTTCTAATGAACAGCGTCTTTGGACCGCATGTCACTTGCCTTTTGAATTTAATGTAGAATATTATGAGGGCTGCTCTGAAAGCAGTGCCTCCTATTTTATTGTGTTGGCCCATAACATGAGAGGCGGATGTTGGTGGTATGGCAGTAGTGGTTGAAACTTCCCAGCAATATTCTGCTGCATGTTGTTGCCATGTGACAGATGGCAGCAGAGGGGCAGTCTGACAGAATGGTACCTGATGTGGCAGTGCGGATGAAGCAACGGAGTGGAATAGAATTCCTCCATATGGAAAAAATGGCACCTATTGACATTCAGTGATGCTTGCTGGATGTTTACAGAGACCAAACAGTGGATGTGAGCATAGTGAGATGGTGGGTAGTGCCTTTCAGCAGTAGCAACAATGTCACAAGAGACAAGCCATGTTCCAAACAGCCATGCTCAGCTGTCACACCATGAAATGAAAAGCATCTCAATCAGCTCATCCACATGAATCAACAGACCATAACCACGGAACCATGTACAGAGTTTAATATCTGCTTCATTGTCAATATCAGCATTGTGTCAATGTTGCAATATCACAAAGTTTGCACCAGGTCCCATGAACGCTCACACAGGAACAGAAAGAAGACCATATGGAAGTTTGTCGGGACCTATTGAACCGATAGGAGGCTGAAGATGACAGTTTCCTGGATTGCATCATTACTGATGTTGAAACATGACATCACCACAACAAGCTGTGAATTCAACATGTGAATTCCTCATCTGAGAAAAAGTTCAAGACACAGCGCTCAGTAGGTAAAGTGATGTGGACTGTCTTTTGGGATAGGAAAGGGGGGATCCTTCTGGATTTCTTGCAACAGAGACAAACCATCAGCTCTTAACTGCTACATCATAACACTGACTAAGCAGAAGACTCAGACTTCCAGAGTCAGGCCAGAGAAGAAGACAGCCTTTTACCTGAAACAGAAAAACACCAAGCCCCATACTAGTTTTAAGATCGTGGATTATATTTCCAATCTCAGTTGGACTGTCCTACCACACCCACTGTGTAGTCTGGATTTGATGCCTTTTGATTTCGATCTGTTCAAGCCAATGAAAGATGGACTGCATGGGCAACATTTTCCTAACAGTAGTGATGCCGTCATAGCAGCTCTGAAATAGTGGGTCACTTCCACTGGTACAGATTTTTAGGAGCCCAGCATGGATATTTGTGTTCATTGCTGGTGAAAATGCCTAGCTAATGATGGTGACTGTGTTGAAAAGTAATGTTTTTATAGCTGAGAACTTGCTCTATCAAAGAGTCTTATTTTGCTCTTTGTATCTGTTGTAGTTTCAATGGAAATAACAGGAGTCTGCTTTCAGAGCAATCTGTGTAAAATAATGTTAGAGTAGAATAATCTGTAATCAGAGTTAAGGGATTTGGGGGTTGGAGTTTTACTGTAAATTCCTGGAAAAGGTGGGGTGCCAAATTTGGCAACAGCTATGCATGGGCAAGTTCTGAAAAAGTCAAAGCAGCTGAGCCCTGCAGAAAGTTAACTGTCAAAGAGTCAGTGTGGTCTCAGGTCCTACAGGAAATACTACTGCAGAGCCAGTGTCAATGGCTTACCTACTTATGGGACAGCAGACACAAAGCCAGACAGACTTCTGTAGCATGCCTGTTGAAATGGCACCTGGCAAGCATCTGAATGTGACCTATTGAAACAAGGACAGTTTACAGTATATGAAAAGAGGTGATCCAAAAGCTGCAGACAGCTTCCACTTGTTCTGTGAGACAGTTGTGGATACAGCTCCTTCTGCTTTTCCTAGATAGGTCTGCTCAGATACCCTGTTTTCAGTCCTGACTTCCGAAGAAAACAGTAAAAAGTCCTGACAGAATGAAGTTCTGCTTTCAGAAGTTGAATAAATGAGTTTTAGTGTATAACTACACAGATGTAGCTAGATAGAGACCGAAGTTTGATGAAGAGGATGAGGGACAGAAGGAATAGAGTTCCTATGTTGGGAAAGAGCCTGTTTTGTTTGATGCGTTGCCTAATGTGGCTAAAGCATATAAGTAATGTGACAGTGACCCCCTGCCAAGATGGGAAAGCATCCCAGCTGCTGTGCATGTGTGTTGTGCATATGTACACAAGGAGTTTATTAGAGGCTATTCACACTTCAGTAGAGCTTGGAGATTGCATTCTGTATTATATTGGTTAAATGAAGCATGTAACACTCTATATTTCTTGTACAAGAAATATTCATTCATTTGTACTTGTTTTTGTCATTCACATGTGGTTTTATTCCTTTGTTTTACTGAAAGCACGTGTACTTTTTAGGTGTTTTGGCTGGGCTTGAACTGGAAGCCCAAGGAACTGAATCAGCATAAGTGCTTGTAGGAGAACAAACTTCAGTTTGGAAACAGAAAAAAATACAGCAGTTTGATGCTGTGGCAAACAAGTAGCATTCATTAGGTTAAATATAGTGTTTCATGTACCTGGCAATGCTACTTCTGTGCTCATAGCAGTAAGCCTGAATGCTATTATACTGTTGTTTGTGAACTTACTAATTAAATCTGTTTTCTGGGGAATCTCTGTGCTGTATTCTGTATATACAAAGCATTTGGTGTGTGTTCTTCAGAAGTTCTCAGACAAAGACTTCCACATGATGTTCATTCATGTATATTTAACATTTGGTGAAATTTGTTTTTTTTTTTTTTTTTAATATTGTTTCTTCTGAAAATTGGTTATATGTTTATAATTCATTTAAGATTTAGTTTTTTTCTCGCACTTTTGCTGAGATTAGTCACATATTATTGCTGCAAAGTAGACATGCTGGCAGACAAATGACAGTGAAAGTACAATACTTCAGTTGTGATGTAATATTTTTGAAGCTTTGCTCCAATTCACACCTGATATTCACATTAGTTGGGAAAAATAAATGACTAGTCCATGATCTTCTGAACATGTATCCCATTAAATGTAAGAAACATGTAAAATCTAATGACAGACTTAAGCTTAAAGGATCATTAAATAACTGTTCTAGTAAACTGCTGAATGTCTGATTATTTTTAAATCTTAAGACCTATCAAACTGCATATTTTTCAAAGTTTGTTGTTCACAGTTGTGATACTAGGTTTTTGATAAAGTTGGTGAACTTTTAAGAAAGTGATAGAGCTTTTAGTTTCAATGCAGTATAGCTCTTGGTACCATGTCTGCTGTCAACATGAGGAATACGTGCAGTGCATTTATCCAGAGTGATTATGCTTTAAAAATAAGGAAAAAAAAAAAAAAAAAGAAAAAGAAAAAAAGAAATGTGCTGTGTCCTAGAGGAATTTTTTCAATATCTTGTGTTATATGGCTTTAGATTTCTGAAATTATTTAAATGTGTTCTGGAGGTTATTTACATTCATAAAGAATAATTGGTTGTGCTTATTGCTTCCTTTGTCCTTTTTTGACTGTTAAAACATAATGTTGCTTTTGAAGATTTATGGCAGACAGTAGTAAGATTGCTGACTCTTAAATACACCATTTAGGATTTCTTGATGGAAAGAGGCGGGAATTATTAAAAAGTTCTACTTCAGTGCAGCAGAGACGGGTGACAGAATTGTATTTTCATTTGGAATCTGTCCACTTGTTTGATAAAGGCTTTTCACACACTTAATTTCTAATACTTTGATTCTCAGCTTGACAATTAACTTTGTTTAATAGATACTCAGTTCAAAAGCAAGGGGTCTTCCACTTTATGTTTAAGCGTTAATACTCAGCAAAGGTCCAAATTCTGTAAATAGCTGTATTTGCATGCACAAGCTGTTAAAAGCTATAGAGGATGTGTCAGAACAGTGTTTTTTCCACATTATTCTGTGGATTTTTTTTCTGAAGCTTGAAAAAATATGTTCAAGCTCCCTTTAACTGTAAGTAATGAGTAGGTTATTGAGTTCAGAAGTACGTGGAATATTGAGTGAGAAAAAGGCATGAGGCCAAAGAAAGAGACTGAATCCGAAAGAAAGAGTATTCCATTTGTTTCTGTATTCAGATATCTCCCTATTACTCCCTTCCTCGCTTTAATTTACAGGGGCCTTACAAATTGGATGTCAAAACTACTGGAGTCTTTGATAATGCCCTAAGACCTCTGAAAATGAGTCTCAGGTTTTGCGAAGTCTAAATATTTTGAATCATGGTAAATTAGCTGGCATTTATGTCTCCTAGGCATTATCTATATCATGAGATTGGAGAAAGATAGGAAAAAGAAACAAACAAACAACAACAACAAAAAAACTAGTATAGTTCTTCACTGCTTTTTCAAAAATTTCCAAGATGGTTGACAGCTTTTCCAGGGTTGTGTACATGCAGAAAGAGTTCAGTCCTCCTTTGGAGTACTGCTTAGAACCATAGCCTAAATTGTGACTTTGTTCAGAACTTCCCTATCGAACTGTGACAGAGGTTTAAGCAAAAGGTAGGGCAGCAGCATCCTCTAAGTGTATCATACTTTTTCACAAGGAAAGTTGTTTATGAACCCTTTTTCTTTTTTGCTACCTGATTCCAACAAGCAGTGCCAGCTTATTCTGAGGCCATTTAAGTCGATTATAAATATCATTACCCGAGCTCTGAAATACCCCCCTGCACATTACATTATTTCAAATATTTTAATCCTTTAATCTGTACACTATGTGACATCTGGGTAGTTATCTGACATGATAATTCATGTTGATTGTGTGTATCGTTATGTGGCATATGAGAGAAGTGCCAAGCAGTCATAGTGAGATGATGATTTAGTTAAATGCCCGTGAGGCAGTGCCTTGGATCAAGGGAGACCTACCTGCACATGGCATGACCAACCTACCACCAGTGCAGCTGTGTAAATTCCTTGTGAGTGTAATAATATCCTCAGATAAGCACCAAACAGAATGGAGGGACAAGATAAACTAGTAGAACCCAAGTTAGAGAAGCACATTAATATTTACTTGATATCTCTTTATACCCTCTAGTCAGCATGACAGATGTAGCTGTGTTTTAAGACATTATAATTCATTGAAAAATGGGAAAAGGAGGCTTTACCTCCCTTCTCTCCCTGGTAATATCAGATGTTTACTGTCTATATCAGTGGGAGGAGGAGAGCCAAGTGCTGGTGGGAGAAGAAGGCAATTATTCCAGAGCCTCCTGATGGGCATGTGCTTCTTCCTTCCAGCTTCACTGCTTTGGCCATGGGCTGAGGACTCATGGGACATGGACCAGATTGAAAAAGTAGAAGCAGACAGATGGTTATTTGTAGTCATCATGTAAATGTAAATCCTATAAAAATATTTTTTTCGAAGGGCCTGGAAGCTTTTGTGGTGAAAAGCAGGATTAAGACATCGTTATCTAGCCTAGAATAATTTTGACCTCACTACTTTTCCTCCCACTCCATAAACGTTGTTTTATCTCTGGTTCCTTGAAAGAAATTGCCAAAGCCTCAGTCGAGGAAATTAATTTGGTTTCCATATAATTCCCTGAGTTTACAAGCATTGGTTTGTCTTTGACCTGGATTTGGGCCTAAGCTGGCAGGTGCTGGTGAGCAGTTGCCATGATAGCAGGGGTTTCTTTTTGTCTTTTTTTCTAACTCTGGCAGATGCCTGGCCTGGAAGCATTTATCTTGCTGCTGCCGTTGCTAGATGTCATTGCTGCCCTCATGAATACCTGTAAGTGGGCATGCAGGGTTTTGCATCCTTTAAAGACTGATGTGACAGTTCACAGATATCTATCTTGTTTGAGCAGCACCAGCCTTGTTAGAACTACAAAGAGACTTATCAAGCTTTAATTAACTTTTGTCCACAGTACCATCATCAGCTGTACGTGCGACCTAGCTGTCCTTTCCCACCTAGTAGCATCCCAGTGCCTTCCCAAGAAGCAAAGCCTGGAAGCCTTGTGCAGCTCTAAGGCTGTGTGTGGCTGAGCATGAGGGAATCAGCACTGCCATCGGCCTGGTGGAGGGGAGCAGGGGCCAGGCCATCAGCTCTCTGTCTGTTTGGTGTCCTTCATTAAATGTACACTGAGGGCAAGCGTTAATGTTGGATTAGAGCAAGAAAGTAAGCGAGGTGAAGAGGGGGAGCCTAATGGCAACGCTTCACCTCTTGCAATGAATTTTTAAAAAGCCCTGAGGAGGGCTGGCTTTGAGAGGGAACAAAAGCCTCTTGCCAGTGTCAGGAGAGGGAATCTGCTCAGGCATGCTAGCAGTTATTTGGAAACGTATGGCAATTGTGGATAATTGGCTGAGGAATATTTTGCAGCTCTCAACCATTTTTCTGTTTTCACAGATGATTGTGCTATTAGATATGGTGAATGCACTAAGCTGTGCTGCAACTTTTCCATTTACCCTAACATGCGTGAGCTCCGCTTCCTGTTGATGCTCCCTCCTTCTGTTACTTTCTGTGTTGCTGAGGTCTGCTGCATGCCAGCCAGCACCCCAAAATGTCCTCCATCATGAGCCCTTGCATGTCATATGGGTAACATTTGGATGTGCTGGTGTAGCTGCACTGATCAGATTAGTCTGTGCTTTGTAATGGTGTTATTATATTCTGTTAAAGCACTGAGGCAGAGAAATGGCAGCCTATGCCCTCTAATCATTTTTTTAATTATTATTCTTTTCTTTCCTTTACCTGGCTTTTTGTTTTTTATTCTCTCTAAACTCATTGTTCCCCCTTTTCTTCTCTGATTTGTTTTCTCTGTGTATTCCACACATTTTTCTCTCTTTTTCTTTCTATCTCAACTTTATTTTTACCTATTTCATTTTTCTCACACAACATTATTTGTTTTTCTCCAAAACAGAGAATACTGCAGCTGGAAATATTGAGATATATCTATCTAAGATTTGTGTATGTGTTGACGGACACAGCAAGAATAAATAAACACTCTAGTATCAATTTTGTCTTCCATCAAGTCACATTTGCAGTAGGACTTGAGTAGAGGAATGTGATAAAATCAAATCTCCTCAGCTTCATATTCTGCAGCTGATTAGAACCTTCCACAGTTGCAGGAATGATTCAGAGAAAGTGAATGTAATTTGTTGTGTATAACCCCACAAAACTCTGTTCTTCAGCTTCATGTAGCATTCAAGGAAAATGATTTCCTTGGCATTGCTGGAGTAGTAAGGATAAAGTCATTGTGATGTTGGAACTGCTGATTTTCTGGGGATTTTCCACTAACGAATTTGCACTGGAGTTCTGTAATTATATAAAAAGTTAAGCCAATATGAATTAATATTATTTTTCGTGTTATAATAGCAGAAGTAGTTCTTGTTTCCTATTTGCCAGTTGTGTGAAAGAGAACATATCACTGGCTAGAAGTACTTTTTTTCCTGTGTAGCATAATAGTGCCAGAGACACAATGAAAGTGTTTCCCAAAATAGGTGCTTTTGCAAGACCTTTTTCTTCCCTCATTCTTTCCCTGAGGTATCAGCTTTCTTGGCTTTGTTTGAAAAATGGTGTAATGCAAAATCATAGAATCATAGAATGGATTGGGTTAGAATAGACATTGCAGATCATCCAGTTTCAACCTCCATGCATAGGCGGGTTGCCACCCACCAGCTCAGCCTGTCCAGGGCCCTGTCTAACCTGGTACTGAACACCTCCAGGAATGGGGCATCCACAACTTCTCTGGGCAGCCTGTGCCCATGCCTCACAACCCTCTGAGTAAAAAATTTCCTCCTAAAATCAAATCTAAATTTCCCTTCTTTTAGTTTAAAGCCATTTCCGCTTGTCCTATCACTGTCAGATCACACAAAAAAGTCAGTCTTCTTCCTGTTTATGAGTTCCTTTGTACTACTGTGCCAGGGAAGGTTCAGGCTGGATGTTAGGAAATACTACTTCTCTGACAGGGTGGTCGGGCTCTGGAATGGGCTGCCCAGGGAGGTGGTGGAGTCACCAAACCTGGAGGTGTTCAAGGAACGTTTGGATGTTGTGTTGAGGGACATGGTTTAGCGAGAACCATTGGTGATGGGTGAATGGTTGGACTGGATGATCCTCTGGGTCTTTTCCAACCTTAATGATTCTATGGTTCTGTGATTCTATGCTGGAAGGCTGCAATGAGATCTCCCCTGGGCCTTCTCCAGGCTGAACAAGCCCAGGTCCCCCAGCCTTTTTTTATGGGAGAGGTGCAGCCCACCATCTTCAGCATACTACTACTGTGTTGTGCATTTTGTAAGGTTATTCTATTTGATCTTTAAACACTATAAATTCTACTTCTGTCAGTTTGGTTATAGGAAATCAGAAGTATTGGAGTGTTTGGTATTAATCAGAAATATTTTGGAGTTGAATCTTTCATTATCTGTTGGAAAATATGTATCTATTGCGTATGTTATTGAGAATAACAAGTTCTTGCCAGAGTTGCATCCATTTCCAACTGTGTCAATTTTATTTTATGCTTGAAGAGCAAGGTGTAATATTCACCTTCTTACTGTTAGGAAAGGAATTAGCTGCCAATTAATTCCCTCCTTCCTCTGGGATCTATCTGTGTATCCCAAAATGCAAATCAGTGTGTTACCTTGTATGTCATTTTGAGTGCTACCTTTATACAGGTTACTCACACCAGCCCATTCAGAGACCAGTTCTTCTATGTATTAATCATATTTTCTTGTGGCTTATTACAGACCAGAAAAATATCTACTTCCAAATGTTAAAATGGGGCACATTTCATTAATATTGAAAGCAGTAAATTATCTCTGCTTATGAGATGAGACTAAGCAATTTCTGCTGAACTCTTCCTGACTTGCTCCTTCACTAAGATACGGTGTTTTCTAATTTCTCAGAGGGCCCTGTTTTCATTAAGGGCAAGAACTGTTTAAAAGCTGTAATGAAAGCCTTACGTAGCTGAAATTATTGGAGAGGAAATGCCCTAAATTCTATTTCAGTAGTTCATCTTGAGAAATTTTCAGTTTTATAAGAATGTTGATTAACCTACAGAGTAGGATACACGTGAAAGAATAACGATGAAATGGATGTCATTGTAACATACCGAAGCCAGCTAATTTTACCTAATCCTTTATAGGAGCTCAATTTATGTGAGAAGCTAACATGCATTGCCCAATTTAATTTTCAAACAGCTTGGTAATTTAAATATTTTTTCCTTTCAGTGTTGTAGGACAGTAGTCAAAGTTGCAAAAGTATTAAGAACAAAAAAAGCATCAACCAACTACTTTTACAAGGACTATTGATTCTCATAAGGGAAAGTGACCCTTATGTTAAGGGTGAAAAGACTAATGGGTGCTACATATCTGTTATTTTTTTCCCCTCTCGTACAAGGATGTCAATTCAACTAACATTTTCTTCTCTCCCTTATGTACTACATTAGTGCTACGAGATGACTTCCGCCAAAACCCTACAGATGTTGTGGTGGCAGCTGGAGAACCTGCAATACTGGAGTGTCAGCCACCTCGTGGGCACCCTGAGCCTACCATCTACTGGAAAAAAGATAAAGTCCGTATTGATGACAGGGAAGAGCGGATCAGTGTGAGTACATCTCAGATGTTTTTTTATAGGCACGAAGCCTATAAAGCCTATTAAAAGCACAGCAGCTTAGCACAGCAGACTGTCTTTGGGTTTTCCTTTGTAGCTGATCGCATATACCACTGTAATGGAGACCAGAAATTGCTTGGCTTTGAAGTCACAGACTTGGAATAGGACAGGCTTTTGCCGTGTTGAGTCTGTGGAAGGACAGACAGAGGAGCCATGGGTTCCAAAAATGCAGAGTCAGGGAAAAGTAAATCTAAATGTACTCATCATTCCCATAGTGACTTGTTGTTATATTTGTGAGTTTTCCTCTGTTTATTCCTTCTGATTCATGCCTCCAGCTTGAACTTCCTGGGGCTTGCTTTTTGCAATAGTTATAACTGAGTCCTGTAAGAAGAGTAAGTTTGATTGATTGTGTGAGGTACTCTGTTAGATGTGAGCTGTCCCACCTTGGAACTTAGCGGATGCCTTTGACAAGTTTGGCCTTATGTTTTCTTAACCTCAGTTCTCTGTAAAAAGAGAACAATATCAGATCCTATATAAGAGAGGTGTCTTAAAGATAAAACCAGTCATATCAATGAGGTACACAGATCTTCTATGTGGAAACAAACAAACAAACAAACAACAACAACAACAACAAAACCAGTAGCTGAGGATTACATTAATAAGCTAAAATTTAGTATAGAAATTGGGCTATGTATTCTGAAGAAAGACTGAAATTATATTCTAAAGTTTAATTGTTCTTGAATAGGAATGTGTAGTGAGTACATGAGTAGTGATGGTATTTTCGTGATGGTTCCTTTTGTGTACTAAATGAAAAAGGATCCAGCACAGAGATTTAACCTACCGTGTGACTGGAAATTATTCCATACTATGTGCAAACTGGTGGGACAAATTAAGCATGCATGGACATATTTAATTTTTTTTTTTTTTTTTTAATATTAAGCTTTTCACTATTGATATTAATTTAATAGAGGTTTTTTTTTGATATTGTTGTATATGGTGATCTGTAATTCAACCAGTGCTGATCTTATTCATTGTTGAAGTACTGTTAGGAAACTTATTCATTGTTTTGGATGTCTATAAATGGTATTTCTAGTTGAGTGATCTAGGTAGTTGCTATTTGTGGTACTTTGGGCCAGATCATCTGCTCGGGAATAGAGGATGAATGGAAAGTGGCAGAGAACTGTGTGTCACTCCCTGACTCTTAAGTTTCTTAGGCTGTTATTCCTAGCTTATTTTGAAGCACTACATTCATTTTCTAACACTTACTGTGACTTCGTAGCCTGCAAATTTGTTACTTTATTTCTTTCATCTACTCTGCTCTTTCACTCTACAAACATATTTTGCTTCTGTAGCCAGGAAAATATTAAGCTTTATGGGAGTGAGGTGAATTCTCAATTTGGGCTAGATTTAGTCTGTTTACATTAAGGAAAAGGGAAAATCTGTATTAATCAGTGAGCAAGGAAACTGTTCAGGCAACAGTAACAATAAAATGAACTGGCTAAATAAAACTAAGTGAAGCTGTGTTTTTCTTAACAGAGATGTCAAGAGTGTTTTACGTATCATCATGCAAGAAATAGAAGCATGCTGCGTTGGCAAAGAGGCAGCAAGCAATGATAGTCTTTGAAAAGTAAAGCATCTAATGAAAATCAAAGGGAAAAAAAACACATTTAAAAGCAATCAGTAAGATAAAGTGTGTTCTGGATCATCTTTAAGATATTTAAAGATGTGGGATTATTATTTCGCGGCCTTACATGTATTTCCAAGTGGAATATTTAAATGCCTTTAATTGTGGAGCTTGCTAGGCTGAATAGTTTTTTTTCTGATATCTTCTGTTTAACTGAATTTTAAACTGTTTTGAAACAGATACGTGGTGGGAAGCTAATGATCTCCAATACACGAAAAAGTGATGCTGGCATGTACACTTGCGTTGGAACCAACATGGTGGGGGAACGAGACAGTGATCCAGCAGAGCTGACTGTCTTTGGTAAATCTACTCTAGCTTTTGTTTCTATTTCTCTAGAAATGTTATATATTGAATTGATCTAGGTGACTCATCAGAGCATGACACAAAATCAGGTTAGCAGAATGGAATAATATTGCTTAAGCTGCATTTTCAGCTATTGGTTTCAGTGGCTACAATTTAACACTGTAGAGTGGTGATGGTCCAAGATTTTCCTTCTAAGCAAATTGCTTAAATTTCTTTGGAGCTCCTTTGTTTAGTACATATGCTTAGAAATGATAATACAGGAAAATAATACTCTTCCCTTCTAATTTGCCAAATGTAACTTAGCCATTTCTAATACAATTGACAGCACCTACTTAACAGAGGTTTGGAACAGCATTGCCTATTTAAACAATTTCTTATTCATGTGGAATCAAACCTTTGGAGGAGACCACAGAAGAGCTCAATGGACCAGTAAAAAGTCATTAGACAAAATCTGAGAACAACTTTTTGAAAATATAGTGATATTTCTGCCATTTGTGTTTTAAAGGACAC
Source organism: Chrysolophus pictus (assembly GCA_037305975.1). Taxonomy (NCBI): domain Eukaryota; kingdom Metazoa; phylum Chordata; class Aves; order Galliformes; family Phasianidae; genus Chrysolophus; species Chrysolophus pictus. The sequence goes on from CM074576.1 coordinate 98,874,836, forward strand.
AAAGTAGATCTTCATCCTGAAAACCAAGGGCATTATTTTGGGTTTTGGTATTGCTAAATGAATAAAAAATGGATAGGAGAGCATCCAGAGCAAGAATATATTAATAGTGATCATAGAGCTGGGTGCATCCTGCTAACAACTGGATAAGAAGCAAAGCCATTAAATCCTGCTCTGGTACATCCTGTAGTCATGACATTTCTATTTACCAGTAGGTGTGATTCCGTAGGAATCAGTCAAGACATCTTGAGCAAACAAAAGAAAATCAATAAAAAAAAAAAAAAAGCCTTCACTGCTAAAAAAAAAAAAAATAAATTACATACATATTAAAAAGAGATACTCTTAGTGCTCCTTCCTACTATACTTCCTTAATAAAATACTGAAATTCCAAACAAGACTGCTTGTAATTCTAGTAAGACTTTCCAGAGATACCTAAGCTATTTTGTAGAGTAGGTGCTCCTAATTTGTTCATGTAATACCTAATATGGTGCACTAGAAAATAATCACAGATATTACTGTCTGTGTTTGCATATAAGTACAGTTCCACACCTTAAAAATTATATTGTGGGTCTCACTAGAGAACACAGAAAAGTTTCTGCTCAACAAGATTTGTGAGTGACCTGAAGATTTGCTGTTCTCTGATATTACAAGGCTGTGAAGGCTTCCACTCTACTTATTTTGTTATGTATTCAGGGAAGCATATGACTTAAAAACAGAAATAGTATACCTTGCAAAAAGTACAGAAAAGATTTCCATTAAATTATCATGTCCTTCACAGACAATCTGTTGAGGTTGTGCCGTTATATAGATGTTAAGGAGACAACATGGCATATCTTTTTCATCAGTTTAAGTGCTAATAATCTCTGGTATCATTCCCTGTGGATAACAAGTACATTGAGATCCTAAAATACAAAGCCTTAAGAAATCCTTAAGAAACTAATTTGTTAAAAACCACTGAGCTGTAGGAATAAAAATTATGAAATATGCATGTAATTTTATATCGTACAGAACTATGAAAAATGTTAGGTTTTTCTTGGTATGTAAAACAGTCAACTACAATTTTCTGATTTTTGGAGAGACTTTAATAATAGCAATCAACTCATAAAATACAATCTAAGTCTATTTTGTGAATACAGAACAAAATTAGCAATTAATAAAATTAAAAGCTTTAATTATATTTTACTGTGGTAGCCTCTTTAAAAAAATAAATAAATAAATAAAATTCACTTCCAATATGTTATCTTTCTATATAAAATTCCTCTCGTGTTTAGGTATTCCCTTCCTGATTTCCTTTTCCCTATAAGTAGCATGCAGGAAAAAGTGGCTCAACTTGTGATCTGTTGTTTGACAAGATAATTCAGCTCTCATATGCCCATTTCCTGGCTGCCATCTAGTCCTGAAACTGCATGTTGGCATATTGGGCTCACTGTATAGATGTGTTCAGGTTAATTCTGGTTCACTCTTTACAGAAGAAGATGGCCTGGCTTTGTCTTCCATCAGCAGAATAGTTGTGCTTCTCCCATAGTACAGGCAGCAGATCCTGCATGGGTGCATGTGTGCATAAGTGCTCTGTAGAGCCTTACCCATGATATTTACAGGAAGCAATGTATCTACTGGAGACAGTTTAATCAGTCTAGACAATAAATGCTGATAAGCAGATTGATATCATTGTTTTTTAGTTTTGTTTTATTTTTTGTTTGCTTGCTTTTGTTTGATGTTGCTGTTTGTTTGTTTAAATAACAAACCTGGAAAAACCTTTCCATACAGTGAGGGCAGCCTTAAAAAGCACTCTTCTCTGTTGGAAATTTCACACTAGGTCACAAGGCTTTCCAGGATTCAGCCACATGTTACTTTTGGCTCTGCAGGTTTTTCTGCAATACCTGAAGTTAATTTATGCATATCACTTCTGACAGATCTCTGGCTTCCTGTGCAGTAAATTTAGCTTGAAGCATTGCCTGTGGAAAAACTGAGTCAGTATACTGGTAACTGGTGGCCCAGTGGGAACAGCATGGAAGCCTAGCCTAAAAGATTACACCTTTCCTGAGTCAAACATTAAAAAAAAAATAAAAATAAAAAGGGCAATAAAACCCTTGGAAAGAAATAGGAGGAGAAAATAAGTTTCCCATATGCAGAATATATCCAGTCAGATGGTCCAATTCAATAACCTTTGATGAGAGATTGTTGAGGGTAATGCCTGTACAGCTCTCAGAAAACAAGTCATTTTTTTTTCCAACCCCATATGCAGAGGAAACATAGTTTTCAACATTTAGGCCCTCACCTGGGATGAGGATGTTCAAGAATTTTTTTTATTCCCAAGATACTATTCTTCCACAAGCAAAAACTTGTGAAAGTGAATACTTTAAAGGAAAATATAAAATTGATCATGTAAGCAGAGCTTCCCGAAACTATTCCTGTGTTTGAATAGTGACAGCAATGGCATTAGATTTTGTTAGTCTCCTTTTCCACAGTTGCTTGTTTTTGCCTTTGTGATGCCCCTAGGTGTAATCTTGGAGTATAGCATGGATACAGATTCTGTCAGACCTCAAGGTGGCTTTCAAGGAAAGTTAATAACTAATCCATCAATCCTCACATTCACAGAAAGAGGCAACATAGCACTTTATTATTATGGACACATTTTTTAAATGCCAAATTCAGAAGCGTGATACAAATTAGGCTGCTTTGTATTTGGGTTCATAGCCTTTGGCCGAACAGATTCAGGCAAGATGAAAAACAGAAACAATTTCATTTCAATTTGTAAGAAAACTAGGTTTATAAACAGATAATATGGAACCAGAAATGAAATAAAGTAATAATTACTGTTTCAGTTAGCCTTTTACAATTTTGTCATGCTCTCACACTGTTCTCAAGTAAGCTTTCAGGATGGTTTAACTATTTCAGACTCCTTTTTGTTCCTTTGGACTTTAAATGCTATGTTTGAAGAGAATGTACAAAGATATATCTTGTATATTGATTTTGAAGCTCAGTGAAATCAATGAAAGCCTTAATACATCAACTTCAAGAGGCTGGCACTGGGCAGTGAAAAGAAGTGAGTTATATTTAGAATAACCTCAAAAGAATATAAATTGTAACTAATAAGAGTATGAAAATATCTTAAAAGATATGTGAATTTAGACATATTAAAGATTGTTTTGTGTTAATCTTTGATTTTAGCTTTGGTACCCAAACCTTTCTTCAGCTAATAAGGTCCTGTGGGATGAAGAGGTACTTTCTTCTGATGCATGAAGAAATATTTGCGTTTGATGTTCTCTTGATATTGTCAGACTGAAACAGATACCATAGTTCCAGCAAGAGTATACTGTGATGACAAGATGTTAGAAGAAGAAATCCAAAAACCCCTTAATGAAGACATTGTGCCCCATTTTTCTTTCTTGAATTCGAACTATATGGAAGGCCCTAGCAGAATCTTGTCGCATCATATCTTGCAAATTAGTCCCAAAAGATTTCCCAGCCATGTGGAAAACCTGCCTAAATCAAGTTTACAGTCACAGTTCAAGACAGAGAAGTTACCAGTGTGCATTTTGTTTTTCAGAGCTTAACTCTTCCTGTTTTTCTTCAAATCCTTAATACTTCCCAATTGCAGCATGCTTGTGGCAGTTTGTAAAGAAGCACTGTGGCTTTGCAGTATTTGTTATCGATTGATACTAATAAGGCGCAATAGGATGATACCATAGTGAAAAGGGTTTGATCAAACTCCAAATTTTGTATATATGCTCAGTAAAAACTATCTCTGCAACACCTTGTTAAATGTATGCAATAGGAGGAAAACAATGAGTTGAAAAAAATAATTTTAGTTAATTTGCACCTACTGTGCTCTGCACCCTCACTGTGCAAGCTCATTGCTTATTGGCTAGCTCATAAGTGTGCAATGTCTACATAAGTGCTTATTTTTCAAATACAAAAAGTGCCTAAAAAGTGGTTATAGAAGGATATCTTCAAATAGTAAAACATCTGCTGTTGCAACTGTATTTTCTTTTGTTTGGCTGGCATCCTACCATGCTATCTTCTTCTTCATCTTCATTTTTGGCAGAGAGCTTTACTTTATGCAGCTCATGTTGCAGATAATGAAAGATCTACATTATTGACAGCATTTTGAAGTGAAATTTTCTTCCAGTCATCTAATGTTTATTTCTTTCTTTTGCATCAGAACACTAAGGTGAAAAATGTTTTTTTCTTTAACTATTTACTATTAAATCCCTTCCCAGAATCATCCTTTTAACTCATGTTTTATTACTTCTTTGTAGAACAGGAGAAAATTTTCAAAAAATGATGCCTTCTCTCTAGCAAAGAAGAAAACAGTTTTAAATCAGATTGAGTCTTCACATTATGGAGACCATCAAATCTTTCACTGTAGCAGTTGCCTCAGCAGACAAAATATATTAAGGTAGTTAGGATCATTTTAATTAGATTGAGATCCCATATATGGCTGTCTGACTTTTTGAGAAACTGAGAAAGGGCAATAATACATCTGAAGGTCACCTGAATCTCTCTAATATAGTGTGATACACAGACCTGTTGTTAAATGGAGGAGAAATTGAGTTCTGGGGTTTACTTCTGTCAGCAAGGAAGAATTTTTTTTCTTTTTTTTTTTTTATGTTTCCAGCTTGAATCTGTCCTGTGATTTTTTTCCAGTGCATATCTCAAGTACTGCAACATACTGTAGGTGTCTAAATTGCAGTAACAATCCCCTTTTATAATTGCAAGCAAAGTTTATTCTGAAGTTAGAAAGGTCATTCTGATAGTACTACAGCTCTTTGACATGACATATAACCATGTCCTATTATATAGCTCTCTTCAAAGATTTTTAATATTCATCAGAGAAAGCCCAGAAAGCAGGTGCTTTATTTACCCACTAAAAACTTATAAAATCTATTAAATTTTTATATATGTTTCTGTTTTTAATTTATTGCACTTTGTGCAATAAATAAATAATTTTTCAAATTTATTATATTTTGAAAGCCCTTGACAGAGTAACAATGTCTGTTTATACCACAAGGCATTTTTTATGGGCAAAGCATTTAAAAAGAAAAAAAAAAAAATCATGGTGTATTTTCTCAGGTTTGTCTCTGAAACTGTATTTGACCTGACTGTGCAAAGATACATTTTCTATTTAGCGTGCTCAGGCAAGCAGTGCTCTGTCTCCTGAGAGATTAACGTTGTAAGCAAGTTATGCAGGTGACTCAAATCCAGTTAATCTCACATAAAGAATGTTAATTGCATTAGCAATGGCATTCACTCTGATCACTTTATAGCTGTATAATTAGTAATTGGATGTATTCAAGTCATTGTCTGAATGATACAAAAACAGGAAACAACATGAGAGAGAACTTGTTCTTTCCCGAATCATACTGTGTAAAATGTAGAGATAATAGAAAAATGGAAATAGCAGTTATTGTTATTTGCATGTCATTGATAACTGTGATCTGTACTTATAAAGCTATTTATTTTCTAGCAAATTCGTAACTATTTTGGAAAAAGCAATTTTTAAGAACCTGATCTGAAACTTTTGATATATATTCCTAAATTGTCTTGGTGTAGAATCGAGTGATTTACATAATGATCTTTTGACCATTTACTGCTTCATCAGCAGAGTTCTCTTCAAAATGTGATAGGAATTTATTTTCTGATCTCCTGTGCAGAGGCATTTATAGCCACAAGTAGCAGTTTCATAAATATGCAAGTCTTAGTTTTTTAGCTTTTTACAGGCAGCTTTTTTAAACATGGTCAACAATCATTTCTGTATGCAGATCAAGCAAACATAGGGGTAGAGTTATGCAGAGTTATTATGTTCAAAGCTAACTAACTTTTAATCACCTATCAGGATGTTTATTGGGATCTAATTTTTTGGTTAAGGACCATCTCTTGAAATACAAATACCAGAAGGTAGACTGAGCTCTTTTAGGAGAAAAGTTGTGGAGAAAAAATTACAGAAAGTTTAATTAACATATTCCCTTTTTGATGAACGTCTTCACAGACAAGCCAGATGCATTGCTTATTGTTTCTTGTTTTTGTATCATAAAGACAATGACTTGAATACATCCAATTACTAAGGCAGACAGCTAATGCTTTTACTACTTTGACCAGTTTAAATGTTTGTCAGACTAAAATGACTTTATCTGAATTTTTCCATGCTTGATGTTTACTTTAGCTGATTTTTATTTTTATTGCTTTTTAATTTTCATAGAATCAGAGAATCATTTGAGTTGGAAGACACCTTTAAAAGTTATCTATTCCAACTCCCCTGCAATGAACAGGGACACCTACAGCTAGATCAGATTGCTCAGAGCCCCATCTTGCCTTACCTTGAAGATCTCCAAGGGCAGGTCTTCCAACACATCTCTGAACAATCTGTTCCAGTGCTTCACTACTCTTAACATATTTTTTTTTTCCTTACTTCCAATCTAATTCTTCCCTCTTTTTGGAAATCATTTCTTCCAGTCGTATCATCACAAAGCCTGCTGTAATGTCTGTCCCCCTTTTTGTAATAGTCCCCTGTAGATATTGAAAGGTTCTCCCACAGCCTTCTCTTTGCCAGGCTGAACAGCCCAACTCTCTTAGTCTGTCCTCACAGGGAAGGTGTTCCATCTCTTGGGTAGTTTTTGTGACCGTCCTCCGAATGTGCTCCAACAGGTCTATGTATCTCCTGCTCTGAGGACCGTACATCTAGACACAGTATTCCAGGTGAGATTTCATCAGCACAGAATAGAGGGACAGAATCACCTCCCTCAACACTCTTTTTGATGTGACCCAGGATACGTATGTTTGGCTTTCTAGGCTGCGAGGGCACACTGATGGCTATCCATTCAGTACACCCAGATCCTTTTCAGCAGAGCTGTGTCTCTATCCTTTGTACTGATAGTGGGTGTTGCTGTGACCCAGCTGTAAGAACTTGAACTTGAACTATCTGAAACTCATAAGATTCACTTGGGCCCACTGCTCAATCCTTCTAGGTCTCTTTGAATGGTATCCCATCCCTCCGGTGTGTTGACCACATCACTCAGTTACTGTCATCCACAAAGTTGCTGAGGATTCTCTCAGTCCCACTGTTGATGTTACTGAAGAAGATATTAAAGAAAATTGGTTCAAATACTGAGAGACACTACTTGTCACTAATCTCTGTCCAGACATCGAGCCATTGACCACCGCTCCCTGGGTACAGTCTCAACCAGTTCCTCATTCATCAAATGGTCCACCCACCAAATCAGTATCTTTCCAGTTTGGAGAGAAGGATGTTACTGGGTACTGCGTCCCTTACTGAAGTCCAGACAGATGACATCACTGGCTTTTTCCTTGTCCATTGATGCAGATACACAATCATAGAAGGCCACTAAGTTGGACTGGCAGGACTTGTTCTTCGTTGCCATACTGATTGCCCCATATCACACTTCCCTCTTCCATGTGCCTTTGCACAGCTTCCAGGAGGATCTGGTCCACGATCTTCCCCAGCGTAGAGGTGAGGCTGACAGGTCAGTAGTTCCCTGGATCATTCTTTCTACATCTATGTGCCCAACAGCTACTGCAAGCTTCAGGCACAGGATACAGAACAAAGAGGGAGAAAAAGCTGGAGAACAGGAGTGGCTCGGGAGAAACAGGAAGAACAATGTCTGCCCCTAAACGTGTTACTATCTCTAATACCTGGAAAATTGCTGTTGATTCTTGAACGTGTCTGCTGGCAAAATATATTTTTCTCTGCCTTTAGGTAACTCTGCTTGTATTGTGGAATTCTATGTGATGCTGCGTCACTGATATAAATAATTATTAACAGGAATTTTGTATTTCTTATTTTCTACCTTACTATTTCAATTTGTATAAGTTCACATTTTATCAGATGCAACTGAGTTCAATGGAAGCTGAGCTTTGAACATATAAAATTAATGCTAAATTCTTAAGAAAAAATAAATTGACAGTTTTGTTTCTCAAATTAGGCATGAAAATTTAGCAGACTTTTTTTACCTTGCTTTCTTAGATCTCTATCACACCCCTCCGAGAGGGGCTGTGAAAGTAAATGAATTGTTTATGAAGCATTGAGATAGGTGTAATGGAGATCAGGAGAAAAGTAATAATTCTTTCTTTGAAGAGAGGTTTGAGTAGTACAACAGGAGGCCACCCACTAAACAGTACAACAAAAGGAAAATATTAAACACCTGCTCATTAGATGAAAACGAACAATACAGAGATGTTTAGGGGAAAAGTTGCATGTGATCATATAGTTGCAGCCATTCATATCAGGCAGAAAGGGAATGAAGAAAAGGCATACAAACAGCCTTAATTTTGACACTTCTGGCTCTTACATGCTGCATGTTAAATTTTGCAACTTTATTAATGTCCTTTTAATGCTTTTGTTTGTTTGTTTGTTTAATTTGCATATATTAAATATCTATAGCAAGCCCATAAATTCAGCTCTGTGGTTAGGAAAACAATCTGCCTAAGTAAGAGTCTGATATTGCTTACATCTGTGTAAATTTTGAATAATTTTCTAAGTGACATCATACCACTCAACTTGCTGAGAATGAAATGTGAAACGTAGTGTGTAACTGGTTTTAGATGTCTTTATAATAAATCCCTGTCTTGAGTGGAAATATTGCTTCATGTAAACCCAGTCTTATAATGGTTTGTCTCTGGCATAAATAATTTATGACAATAAAAGTGTGGTATGGCTAGGAGAGGACAGAACAAAATTTATGCAATCCAAAGGCAACTTGAAAACTAACCCCAGTGACATCCTTTCAAATGAAATTACCGGTACTTTGAGTTTCTACCACTGTAGCTGAGATCAGATTGTGGCTCTGCATCTGGATTTCGAACAGGCCTGTGCAACATTATGATGATTAATAATATTTGTAGCTTTGCAGACTAACATAACAAGGGTAAACAGAACTTATTATTCAGGCCTTAATTTATTTTTCCGTGATGAAGTTAGTGATGGAGATCAGTGAAGATTTGACCTCCACACAATAGCCCTCAATCTGTTGGGACACCTAACTAACAGTTAGCATTTTCCTCCAAAGCATCAAGGTATTGATTATTGCCAAAGGCAGGATATCTCTGTGGGCAGCTCATATATTCCTGGAGCAGACAGTAGCTCTTAAATCACACTCAGAGCATGCAGCAGTGCAGAGCCAAAGAGTTCACGTGGAAGGGCATGATCTGGAAGATGTCCCCAGTGCTGTGACAGGCAGACAGCCGGTGCTGGCACGCGCTTCGTGCTAGTGGCACTTGGCGTTTATGTGAAGGCCAGACATGACAACCTCAGCATCTCCATCCCAGCCATCACCGTTCTGGCTGCCGGTGCACATCATCAGTTCCACTTGTCTGAATTTGTGGAACTCAGCCCTCTTTTCTATCTTCTGCGGATCAGTAAACAAAAATTTGCTGAAAAGTCAGAAGGTTTTTTTTTTTTTTCATTTCAGCCCTCTGACTCACTGAGGAATTTAATTTTTAATGTCTCTTTTCAAGAGCGGCCCACGTTTCTCAGGCGACCAATCAACCAGGTGGTGCTGGAGGAGGAGGCCGTGGATTTCCGGTGCCAGGTGCAGGGGGACCCGCAGCCGACCGTCCGCTGGAAGAAGGACGATGCAGACCTGCCAAGAGGAAGGTGAGATAAACATTTGTGTTCCCCTCGCATTCAAACTTCCACTGTTGAGCAACTTTGAAGCTACTCTTGACTGCACGTGCTTGTTGTTTGACATTACAAGCAAGACCTGTTTCCCGTGTTTCTGGTCTTTGACACTACAAACCATGTTCTAGAGCCAGCTGAGCAGGAAAACCCACTCTGGGCTGCATTTTCCAGGTCATGGATTCCAGTGCAAGGAAGAAAACTGATGCATAGCTGTTGTGAACAGATGGCTATTAACTGTTCACTGTCTTAAAGATGGTCTTAAACTAAAAACTAAAGATGTCTTAAGGGCTGCACTAGTGATAGTAGCCTACACAAAAGGGAAGGATACAGACCTTCTCTGTGACACTTATGCGATGCATTCGTGGCAGAGCTTTGCTGGTTCTTCTGCTAATGTTCACTGTGTCTCAGAAAACTCTTCCACTGGAGAAGTCAGAAGAACTTCTGATATTTTTATCAGAAGTGGAAAACACTGGGTTAATTCTTTCGGTCACCAGTATTATTTCTGCTTCTCCAATCATGGTCTTAAAAAAAGAGCAACTGTGGTGGTGTTTGACTAGTTTAACCCTGTCAGTGTATATCAAATGTTCTGAGAGCACATTGCTGAGACGGGGCCTAACTAAAACACGTTGGAAGTTTTGGCCTTCTTTCTTCATCACAGCATGCCTTACATCTTCACCCTAACTAGGTAAAATGTGGTAATTCCTAGGAGTCATATAGTGAATGATCATTATTACATCTGGGGTTGACATCACTTGTTTTTCAATATCTAAATCTTGAATAAAATAACAAAACTCAAATTGGTCTATAGTTGTTTTTGCTTCCACATCCTCAGCTCTATGTTTGATGTGAACATGGAATTAAATAATTAAATACTATTGAATACATTGTGCTGCTATGATTTAGTCTTACTGCTTAAGTTGTTTTAAATCATACCTACTTCTAGGTCTTGTAAGCAGAACAGATGGTGCAGTCACAGTACCTTTGATTAGGCTGCATGCTGGATTAGGTTTTTGAAATGGCTTTATGTACCTTTTTTATATATTTTACTGTGAAAAACATGTTACTATGTGTTTTGAGGTAATTTCTTCTGTCCAGTTGTGATGTCTTTCTTTCTAAGATTAAAAATGTAACAGGAAATGGGAGCAGTTTTCATAGTGCTTTTAATATCAGATACCTTCTGATGATATTCAACTTCAGTCTCAGAAACTGTTCATTTTTTTTGCAGTGTTGTTTTTTGTTTTTGTTTTTTCACTGCTGTTGAACAATTAATTAATTGTCTTTGGGCATCTTCAAGTAGAAAACAGAGCTATGTCTTCAGTTATGTCTTCATTAGACCATCATGGGGATGTGTGCGTAAGGTGCAAAGTTACAGAATCTCATGCTGAAGGCAACCTTGGGTGACAGAGGACTGCCAGTGCTATTGCCTATGTAGAAGGTTACCACCATATGGATCATCTCGTAATCCAGTACTAATACCTTAAAAACAAACACCAGTTATCAGGATTGTATGTTTTCAAAAACAATATACATAAGCAGAATCTTCAATGTCCAAAGGGTGGAAATTTCCAAACATGATGCACGTTGTTTAATCAAGGAAGTTAAACTATCTGAAATGAATTTGTTTTCCTTTATTTTTTTAATGCAAACAAAGTTTTCCAAGGGTGAGTTGAAAGAATGAGGTGAGAAAATGAAAATTTGGGCAGAAATTTCTTAACTTTTTCCTCCTTGATGAAATATAAAATTTTCTTTTTTTTTTTTTTTTTTTTTTTCAGATTAGAAAAGAATGTCACTTTCATTTTATGAAGTCCTGTATTTTAAGCATTTTGATATCAATGGTGAATTATGAAATTTTAAGGAATTCCCTTTGCTATAATTTCAAAAGAAATAAATCCTTTTTCTGAGCAGATCTGTGCTGCTGTTTGTCTTAAAAATTTCAAAGACAATTTCCTCTTTCTGCAGCTAGTGATGTTCTCGCACATTTGTCCTTTTGGTTTTGGCTGTGGGGCTTTTTTTTTGTTGTTGTTTTATTCCAATAATTTCCTTTTGGACACATCCCTAGTTTACAAGATAATTATAGTAGATACCTGCTTCAATAAGTATTGCAAATTATTATAATTTTCTATTATTAATTCAATTTTCAAAAATACCTTGGTCAGTAATGGCAAAGAGGGATATACTGAATACTCCGTATTTGTATGCATTTTGTTTCTGTATTCCACTGATGATGAATGCCAGAATCAGTGATACTGTATCCACAGTATTCCAGAAATCCTTCTCTGCTTTTCTATCTTAGTTTCTTCTAGCTTTTTTACTGAAATATGTGAAAGCAAAGAGAAAAGCAATATCAGTAATTTCTGGTGGCAAATATAAACAGTATTGCTCCACCAATTGGTGTGTTGAGTAATAATTGGGAAATAATTTCAGGCTATTACAGTTTTAATTATATAAGTCCCCGGTGAACTGTAAACATCTCCACTTGCAGTTGGACTGGGGGAGGGAACAACTTCTAAAGAAGTAAATATGATTGAAAATATGAAAATTTAAAAAAAAAATCTTAATTTAGGTATTTTGTTTAATTGTCCTCGTAATTACCCAGAAATTTATGAACAATTGTGCTTTGAAACTAAGAACAGATGAACATAAGTTTATTCTGAGTGTGCAGATCTTTATTCCAAATTTTCACTGTTTTGAATTAATGATCTAAAACAACTGTCAGCCTATTTTTTTGAATTTAAGATCTAAAAGTTGTGCATCTAGTCAATATTTTTAAGGTGTCTGCAAAAAATAGGTCTCTCTATCACTCAGAGGGAACTTCTTTTCCCAAATCCTCTAGACATGACCTGAGATTTGAAAGATCTCTGTACACATCATGGAGCTTTTTATGGAGCTTTTCTGTATCTTTGGACAGGAATTAAGAAAGCATTAGGAAGTAGAAGTGGTGGTGTGAATTATGCATAACTGTTTTCTTAGGGTTTTTTTGCCTTCTGTTTTACTGTGTTGGCCCATGACCTCAAAGACGAATGTGGTAATATGCTGCAGGAGAGGTTGAACCTTCCCACCAACATTCTGTTATGTTTTGCTGCCACGTGACAGATGGCAGCAGAGGGACAGTCTGATGGCATGGAAGTGTGTGTAAAGAACCCATTTACATTCATTAACACTTGATGAGCTTTTATGCAGACCAAACAGTGAATGTGAGCACAGCGAGGTGGTGGCTGGTGTGTTTCAATAGGAGCAACAGCCACATTTCAGTGAGCCATGCAGATTTTTACAGGTGTGGCTTGCAGGTTCTTGTTCATCGCTGGCAAGAATGCATAGTTTATGGTGGTGACTATGTAGAAAGACAGTGTTATATAGCTGAGAATTTGCTCTATCACTGTTACTGTGCTCTTTGTATCTGTGGTAGCTTCTATGGAAATAATTAGGAGGCATTACTTTCAGAGGTATATTTTTGTAATAATTAATTAAATTATTCAGATCTGAAAATTCTTTTTTAGACCCTAAACCAATCCCAGCATATTAGTAGCTTGGTAAAAATAATGATGCTGCACTGATAGGCAGAAACAAAGGGCAATGTGAAATGTGGGTTGTATAAAGCTTTTTTTCATAAGCTGTCCGTTTTAAATCAGTGACACGAAACTGAAACGGATTGTGAAACCAGGATAGAGGCACATGGTGTATATTTTATTTTAGTTGCTTGCTCTAAAAATTCAACATCACGCCATACCTTCCACAGTATACAAAGGCGAGGGGAATAGTTAATCAAGTGTGACTCGTGTCAAACTACTGGAGGTGAACAGGATATTGTGGGGTCACTAGTCTTGATGCCTTTGGCTGAAATACTAGATTCACAACTTCATGAATAGTGTTTCTTTTCTTTATAAGCACCTCAAGGAAATGGCACAAAAATTGTACTGAAGCTGTACTAAAGCAACTCAGCCAGTTGCAGCTATGCAGAATGATCAGGAAATACTGAAAATTAAATGAAAATCATTTTTACACATTGAAGTCTTTTTCTAACCACAGGTTCAGGTAGCTTTCCTTTGATGTCTGCTTGGCAGAAATAGAGATTATACTTTCCTGCTAAGAGTCTGATGGTCTCCTGTGTTGTCAGGAATTCAATATGGCCTGAATCAACTCTTGATTCATCTGCTTTTCATTCCTAGTAACGAGAAGAAAGTGATATTACTTGAGAGTCTCCAATATGAGAGTGGCATATCTATGACTAGCACTTTAATAAAATTTGAATAAGGTTTGCACAGTGCTTCATGTCTTCAAATCTTCTAGCAGAGTCAAAGAGAGCAGCTGCATAGTCTGTAATTACATAGCAAGTAATACGAATATTTTCTTTTTTTTTTTTTCCTCAGGAAGTGAAGAGATTTTCAATTACAAGTTAAAATTTATGACACACTATAATAACTGTTTAAACCTTTTACACAGAAGAAGCTAGCAGTGCCAGCTCTTTGGGAAAGTGAAGTTAGCTCAGCAAATGTATTTTTCAGTTGCCTGAGTAGCAATCACTTGGGCCTTTTTTTGCATTCCAGCAAAGAACAGCTGGCTTAGCTCAGTAAATACATCTCTAATGAAATTACAACCTGCTCTTCTAAGTTGCATTTACAGGCATTGTCTGATTAGGTGAATATTGTACTAGAAATTAAGAGTGGCATCTACACCAGCAGGAAGATGTATTTGTTTTATGTACTGTCCACACAATGGAAGAATGTAGGCAGAAAAATCAAGGGCGAAGCTTCAGAAGGAACACAGTGTGTAGTTTATCAAGAGTATATTGTGCTAAGAGATTGTAGGCTCTTAGATGAGACAGAGCAACAATACCCACCAATGAAACACATAGTCACTAAAAATTAAAAATATTCATTAAGAAGTTTTAGGGAAAATGCATTATTTTCTGGTTTTTAAAAATTATATACATTTAAGTGCATTAAAGTATTGTCATTGTTTGCTGAGAACTGTAAACATTTTTTTTTAACTTGCTGTAAATGACAAACCATAAGATTTAACCTTAACTACAGTTGAGAGTTTAGAGTGAACTTATTCATAGATATGTTAGCTCCAAATAAAATCTTTTTAGATATTAATCCTGCTATGTTTTTAAATCTGGCCGCTTGTGCCTAAAAAATAATTGCATGCATACAGGCTGGACAGCAATTCTGTCTGTCACATTTCTGATAGGTATGCTTTTTCACTAAGTACTCCAATTTCTGTGTTTTTCTCCATGGGAGATCTTGTGGGATCAAAACTAAGAGGAGAAGATCACAAAACTTGTGTACCTGTCTTCCAGGTACAACTCTTTGAAACAAATTTAAATGCTTTTTGCAGAGAATCTTACCTCAGTAAGCTCTGAAAAGTTATATTTTTAAGAGGTCGTCCAAAAAAGGTCTGATGGCAGGAAGTGTTCTGCATTTGTATTTTTTGCATGATCACAGGATAAGTCCCTATAAGCCAGAGAGACAGTAGTTTTTAAGAAGTGGTGAAACTGTGAGTTCTGTGAGTAAATACAGTGCTATATAATTCTATTTATATTCTGTGGATGGGATAGTGAGGTATTTAACTACAGCCTCCTCTAGACACAACCAAGGGGAGAATGACCTTTCAATGAAATATGAGCTAATAACACTGCAGTACTGTGTGCTTTGGTCGAGTTAATCCCTGTGCAGTTTGTAACAAAATGCAGTCGAATGTGTATTGAAAATTAATTAGAGTAAAGAATGTGTTTTAGTACTATAATGGACATAATCTTTGGTTACATCAGCAAATTTCTGTTGCTATTAATAATAATTAGCAGTTTTAAATAAAGGGTCAGGAAAATAGGATGTGTTTCATATTAGCTATATTACATGTGCTATTCACCACCTCTAGTTAGAAACAGTATGATTTGTATGCCCATCTTTTGTTTTCTAAGCCAGGACTCAAACAGAAATTAGCTCTCTCTATGAGGAACATAAGGGAGAAGATTGGATGTTCTTAATAGTGTGTCAAAAAGAGACAGTGGAAGAAAAAGGTTTAATATGTTGTTTGTATTCTCATGTACACGTGGAGGGAGTAAAGACAGTTTGCAGAGGATGTTGTTATCTTGGGTTTAATGCAGTACATGGCTGGCACAGGGCAAGCTATAATACAACTTGCAAAGAGGCTGTGTTGCCTACCAGAGCACAGGTGAATTTCAACAGCATGCAGTGTAGTGTGTGTTTAGCTGTAATGTTGAATTATTTGAGGAAAATTCTCCTATAAAGCCAGAGAGATTGTTTGGAGATAGAGAGATGACATAGTAAAAGAGAAGCAGAGACTGGTTTTGGTTTTTGTATGTAGCATCAAAATGGCATACCTAATTGTTGGCTCTTTTTGTTCAGTATTTCTGTTTTCTGGTGGATGTTTTGCTTGCCAGTGATGCCTTCTCAATCTGTAAGTGGAAAAATATTCCTTATGTTTCCTGAGAAATAGATAGCCATGTGGAAGTGTGAATTAGAGTATTTTTTGACAATTGAAATCTCTCTATGCATGGCATTGAATAATGTCCTGTAGATCTATCATCCCACAGTTACCCCAGAGGTCTGTAGTCTAATCCAGCAGTTATCTGCCTTTTATTTGCATGAAGTATTAAATGCTGTGAGCAGGAGTGTTTGGTACGTGTTTGTGCTAGACTGAGCAGCAGAGAAATGGTTAATAGAACTGACATTTAAATTAGCTTCATGTTAAGTGTCAGATCATGCCAGAGCTGAAGAAGAGCTATTGTTTCATGCAGTATTTGCGGCTGCATGAAAACAGTCTCCAGTTGTTTACATAAGGGTCAAGGTTGGAAAAATAGTTTTACAGCCCCACATACAGTAACCATAAAGGAATCATTTCAACTAGCAGCCTACATGTTTTCTCTTTCCTGAGTGAATCACTGATAATCTATGAAGTGATCAGTGGCGATGCAGTTGAAATATGATTGCCATTAGTGAATTGTTTAGTTTTTATCCTCTCTTACATAACATCCTAAAACTGTTGAATGTTTGAAAACTAATGGAGTCACTAATAGAGTTCTGAAGGAAAATTTAAAACTGGCAGTAAGGTCCTCACACATGGATTTTTCAGAATTTTCCAGTCATGAAAGTCAGAAATAAGTAAGCACTTTTGGCAGGAAGGAGAATCAAGAAAACTTGATGCAGAATTTGCTCAAATTACCTATTCCAGTGCTTGAATCTTTCTTTAGTGTAAAAACAATATAACAAATAAAAGCTTCGTAATCACACAGTTTATATATTGCATGTATAAGCTTCAAAATATCGAGGTAGTATGTTTCCTTGAGAAGAGTGAAGATATCAAGCAATTTAGGCTTAGTATTATCAGTTTATTGACTATTAAGTATAATAGAATAAAAAAGTGTGCTGTTTTTCTGGGTAATGTTCAAGAAAGGGAAGCTGATAGTTTTACTCAAGCAGGAGTAAAATTCAAGAGCTGTGACTACAACTTATTGATGCTTCTGGAATGGTTGGCCTAGAGGGATTTCTTCTGTTTTAGGTATACTCTAGCCTTGTATGAGATAGAAACTTTGTCAACAAACAAACAAACAAACAAACAAACAAAGTTGTGAAAACAGTGAAAGATTAAAATTTTAGCTTTGAGAACTATTTTTCAGTTGCTAAAAAGATACTTGCAAGGACTGGAACACAGTTCTTATGGTAAGAAAAAACAAAACACTGTTTTTCTATAAAACTAACCTCTTTAAAATTAACTTCAGTGATGTGCTGAGCAGATAACCCTGAGTATCAAGGGTGTTTTTCTGACATGAATGTATGATATAGGCATTAATAATACAAACCTCCCCAAGTGCCAGACAAATGTGTCTCAGCTATGAGGTAACGAACCACTTCTGTTGACAGGAGGGTAGGTCTCCATGCCAAGTCATTACATGGTCTCTTAGCTCATACTTCTACTGAGGTTCAAGCTTTTCAAATATGGAGGTCTGTCTGGAACTAAAATCAAATCAGAAGCCCATTTTGGATAATTATCATGTGGTAATTCCTTATGAGTACTTCTCTGTGCAGAGTTGTAGAGACAAAAGAAAGCCTCTGTCATTTTAGAGTGTTTACCAAGACACAGTTTCCCAAACATGTTCTTTTCTGAACTTATATGTGTTTTCAAATTATTTTAGTGGAAATAAAAAAAGAGTCCCATTTTTCATTCCTGGGTTTCTTCTAAGCTCATGGCTGATGGTTTTGAGAAATACTAATTAAGTGCATTGACATATGTGTATTCATTCACAAGAGTAGTGCTGCATAGTGTAATGCTTCCAGAGAAGTCAGAGAACATAATTTCCTTGGACATGGGAACAGTTTCACAATATTGGCACATTGACTGTAGCTGTTGCATTCATCTTTTATGAGATTTAGGCCCTTTTGTTGAATGCTTAAGGGATAATGGAGTGTGGTTCTGTGTTTTATATTATTGCAATTGAGAGTGTCAACCAGAAAAAATTATAAAGAATCTGATGGTTAAAACCCATAAAAGATTTTGGACTAAAGCAGAATCTGCTATCAGCATATTTTAATTAAAAATAGAGGATAGTAACCTGTATCACTTAACTCTATTCTGGCTTATTGGCATGAAGCCAGTAAACCATTTTATAAACCATTATGATATATACCTCACGATAAGAAATTCAAGGTAATGTCATATTGTCTTATACCTTTCTCTGGTATGAATAGCATAGCCAAGGAATAAATTGGAATCTGCAAACTCTCTCAAACGAGTGTGCGAGTGGCAGCTGCCATTCAGCACTTGGGGATAGCCCCTCGATCGGTCAATCTACCATAGCCTTCAGCTACATCTCAGAGCCACTGAGCAAAAAGCAGCTGAGATTGTAGTCGTACAAGAAAGTAATTTGGCACCATAGCACACAAACGCATGCATTTTTGTGCTCTCTGTCTCTGATTCAGGTTTTACTAGGGAACAAAAATGAGAGGGCTCCTTTATCTTTTGCTGTGTCACTCACACTGGTTTGTGCATCATCTTTCTTCTTCTGCTTATCACCCCATGAGCTGTAAGTGTAAAACAAATGTTTCATTTAAGGGAGCTGGCAGTAGGAACAAATGCTTACCTGATGGGAATGGCAGCTCTTCTTTCTGCTGCTGTACCACACAAGGCTGAAGCAGATAACAGTCTCATGCTTCTCATCTTCGCTACAGTTTCTCTCTGGCTTCCTCCATCTGGCTCAAAAAGTCTAGGAGCCATTGAAAAGCTGCGGCACTATGCTGAGAAGTGAAGTGCCAGAACCACAAAGGAGAAATGGAGATGGAAGCTTAAGCCTGCTTAACTCCATCATGTTTACAGTTTTGGGCCAGTAGCATCTCTCTTTGGTACTGTGAGTAATCTTCAAGTTTTGTATGCATGTATTGTAATTTTTGTGCTGTCTCTAAAAAAATGAAAGAAAAAGGAAAGAAAAGGGGGGGGGGGGGGGGGGGGGGGGGGGGGAGAGAAAAAAAGGAAAAAAAAGAAAAGAAAAAGAAAAAAAAAAAAAAGAAGCCCTACAAAATTTAAATACAAAGAAAATAAGTGCCTGATATAAATCGATGTAATTTTTTGAAGCCAGTGACATCAGTTCACAAAAATTAAGATGTGACTCTTGCAGTCTCCCTTCAGCAGGAAAAATATCTTCTTTTTTGATTTGAATTTGTTGAATTCATTGAAAATAGTAATACAGTCTCCTAACTTTAAAATGCACTGCTGAAGAAAGTGTATCACCAGTTAGACCTAGTTGGATATCTAGGAATGTAATGACTCCATCTGCACACACAGCTGTGCAACCTGTGCATGCAAAAGACAAAGAAGCACATATTTTCATGCATAACTGCCTGCACATTTGTTAAAATCTGGAAATTTGAGGGTTCTATGAAGCACTCGGTAGAATGTATATCAAATGCAAAAAGCATATTGCTAAATCTCTTTAACTTCACTGAATTCTCTTATTCTCTATCTCTGTCTCTCTCTCTCTCTCTCTTTTATTGGATAGCCATGGAAGATTGGTGGCTGAATAGGGACAAATATACTTTTGAATGTGTGAAAAAGAAACTCTGCAAACTGTGAGAAAACCAGTGTATTTCAAGATTATTCTTATGTCCTTAAGCCAGTGCGTGAATCCAACCTCAGTATTTTAATTTGTGATAGTTAAAAACAGTGAATGTGTTTTGTTTTATTTGTTATTTGGTTGAGCAGATGGTAATGGTTTTGACACAAATCAGGTTTTTTTTATTATTTTTTTTTCTTTTCTTTTCTTGAAAAAGACAAGGCTCTTTTTCCCACTTTGTCACAGCTGGTTACCAATCAATCTCAATTCACGGTACAGTGATGATAGCACATGTTGTTCAGGGGCCAAATCTGATTGGGTTGCATTTTCAGCAGTGTTTCATATAAAAAAAAAAAGTGTCTGTATGGCAGTGACTGTCAGCACACTATTGTAGAACTGTCATTAATCAAAACTAGCAACAATGAATGTATTCATATGTGCCAGAGACTGCCAGATTTCACTCAGAATCACCCAATTTCTATTAGAATTTCCTCACCAGCAGTGTTTTCTCATCTGCTTGTTGTTTTCTCTGTTTCTTTCTTCCTTTCCAGTCCCCTGGCCCCCTTCCTTTTAGTTAATTAAAGACAGATCTATGTGAGCTATTACTTGTTCATAGCAGAAGTTATGTAACACAATACCCATAAGTGGCTGGGTTTTATCCTAACACAGGACTAGCTGTTCGAAAGACCTCTTCCAGTGCAATTTGATGGCTGAAGTTTCAGCTAAACTGAAAGGTTAAGCACCTCCAAATGTTTAACAAAGGGAAGTATTTAAAATCAATTAGATGACCATAAACATATGTAGCAGATGTCTGACACCCTACATTTTGTGCAGAATGTTGGCATTACTTGGCTAAGAGACAGCATTATTAGGGTAATATGTGGGAAGGTGTTTCTTGACATGGCACATATTTTGAAGACACTGCCTTCTTAGCACACCAGCATAACTGGTACACTCTGGTTTTCTGCTGCCCCAACATCAATCCAGGAGTCTGGCCACCTCTGTCTGAGTGGCACTGACAGTCAAGGAGGCCCTGAGCCCAATTCCTAAGTGTCAGCTTGGAACTGATCCAGGTGGGAGTGAACTTCTCCAGAAACTCAGATGGAAACATCTTGTTGAGGGCATAGGAACCTCTGGATTGAGAGGAGATCAAACACTATTCCAGGTTTTGCTTGAGAAACTTAGAAGATACAACCACGTTCAGCCTTCTCACCTTGTTACTTCATAGTACCTTTCTCACACAAGCTCTTTGTGCTACTATACATAGATCAAATAAAGCTAAAAGCCAGTTTTCTTCTTATCTCCTTCCTGCCTGCTTCATCTGTCAAAGCTCTTCACTGAACCGTGGTGACTTCTGGGGACAGTGTGAGAGGAACAGATGACTGAGGGGCAGCATATCAGTACTTCAGGACAGCAGATGGTTATGCTATCCCATGAGCCCATCTGTGTATGAATCCAATTGCTAGATGGCATGTTCTGCCAGGGTGGTCCAAAAACTCAGTATGGTCTTATTGGAGAAGCAGGCTAGGAGAGCAGGACCACTCCTTGAAGTAATTGATAAGTGGGCCATAACTGGACAGTGACACATTTACTGCTTCTTCTATTTCACAATCCAAGTGGGAGATTATGGCTGTGCTCCCTCTCTGCGTCCTGGCATGCCATGCAGCTGGCTTTTTCCCCCAACAGCCTTTGCACAATTTGCATGATTGGCAGGTGCAAGCATAAAGACTGCTGAAGCCTCCAAGGCAGCTGGCTGGCATATCAGTACCAGCGCATCGGTGAGATGAAGAACGAGTCAGCTGCAGCCCTCGGCAGACTGTCGGGCCCTGTCCCAGGCTGCCTGCATCCCAATTTAAGCAGCCAGCCAATCAGATACAGCCCTGTTGCCTGTCTGGTTTTATCTCAGCAGTGGTAACTAAACCACAGGGATGTTATTTGTCTTTTCCTTCTTTTTTTTTTTTTAAAGCCATTGTAACAAAATTAGTGTCTAATTGTTGCCCAGCGTTATAAATATGATTCCTATATGCAACTCATATTTTCATTACAGCTGATCTTAGTTTTGTCATCTCACAGGAGGTGAGTGCCACTTCATATTTTCAGTCCCCTACAGCTGGCCTTGTGTCAAGAAAATAAGCAATTACTTTTGTCTGCGACTCTGTGGTGGCCAAAGATAAATAACTACTCCATTGTTGTGGGATATGATGTCATATTCTTGAGACTTTTAGAGGAGACCATTTGCCTTTTTTCAATTATAGAAACAGTGGTTCTATTTGCCATTGACAAGAGCAGCACAGAATGCAGAACTGCATAATTTGTGTACAGTCAGGATGAAATGTGCCTCAGCTGCTTAAGGCTTTGGAATGAGTAGCTGAACAGCTCTGAACCAATCCTGAAAATACATGTTAAGTTTTCTATTGTCATAAGTTTATTTTGTCATTCAGTAGTACTGTGCTAGAAAAAAATAGTCCTTAGAAGTTTCTGACTACTCTACTTATTCCCATTGACTTATCTCTTGTTCATTAGTTAAATCTGACATACAGGAAACATGTACAGTTAAGTGAAACTCCTAATGAAAGGGATGTGATCTGTTGTTTTGTTTTGTTTTGTTTTGTTTTGTTTTCTGGCAGAACAGTTAGCCATAGTTTGATCTTTTTGAATTCATGGCGAATGACTAGAATGGACTTATTGAGTATAGAATGGAACTGTAGTGCATTGTGATGAGTACAAGTAAATGTTATGACTTCTCTTTGTTCGTGAAACAAAGTTAATCTTATTGATGTTGTCCTTAGACATAGCAGAACTTTAAACATTTCAGCATATAAGGCTCTTTGAGTTAAGATACTTTTATATCTATTAGCATACAGTACTCTTGCTTCAAAGCTATAATAAAGAAGCCAATAGTGATGCATGTTTTGTACACGTGATGCTCCTGAAACATTTAAAAATACTCATAAAGATCTTCACAATGTTCCAAATAATAGCATTACGTTCTTACTCATTAAAACATGTAAGCATGCTCTTCTCTATCATTTCAGTATGTTTGCTGAACAAGCTTGCAGGCAGGGTCTTTACTGTTTAACAAAGAGAAGGTAAATTAGTTTTTCTGAAGTTATGTAGTAAACATTTACTGATATCTCCTGAGTTCTAGATCTTTCTTTAGTCTCATGTGCCTTTTTCACTATTTGATACATGAAAATATGAAGCTAAATCTCAATCTTAGTTAAGATATCATTACCATATGTCTAGAAGAAATGTTGAAAGTAATTTTCCAAGAGGGTATTTCAAGAGCAAAGTATCTATGTTGAAAACTGGTGTTTTCCTGATTCAGGAGGCAAATAAATTTCATACAAGATAAAGTATCCTGTTGACTTAATGAGGTTAGATCGGAGCCTAATATATTTTGTTAAGCTAGACTTTTGCAGGCTGGTAACTATTCAACAGATAATATTTTTCTATTTTTCTTGATTGAGCCACTGTGAATGCCTTGTGAATGAATGCTCACAGCCTGCTGCCGTACATTATTTTTTCAAATTTTACACATTCTCATAATTCTACAGTTATTACAACAGTAGAAGCAAAAAAAAAAAAAAAAAAAAAAGACATAATTGAAATCTTCCGAATTTATTTTAAGAAAGTGAATGTTATTGTTTACTCTTAATGAATCACTCTGTAGTATTTCTGTGAAATTGATAAATCTTCTTTAATATGCCTTTTCCATAAACATCACTTTCCAGAGCTTAAATATATTTTTATTGTTTATAATATTATAGTGTCAGATCCTACCAACATGCATAGTTTTCCTAAGGGATTGTTGCTATGGTGAAGAGCTACATATAAAGGAAAAATTCCAAATCAGCTAAAGATAAAATATGTATCTCACAAAGTTAAAGGGTGAGAAACCTGAGCTGTCATTTATTGATAATTGATGTCTGATAGCTTAATTTTATCACATTACTCTAGATCAAGGATGAAGTGCAAGATATTAATAAAACCCTTATACTGAGTGAGCACAGAAATACTAATTTTATGTAAAGTTTCTAACTAATGCAGAGTGCAATAAAAATGTCACAGAGATTAATGCTTGGTGGAATTATCTAATGTTAGGTAATAATTTATCTTCAAAAGTTGAATCCAAGATAGAGTCAGACCAGTATATCCCAGATAAGAGTTTCTGTACATTCCTGTTGGCTACAAAATATTTTCATTCTTTTTTTTGCAACACAGATATGACATTAAAGATGACTACACTTTGCGCATCAAGAAGGCTATGAGCACAGATGAAGGCACCTACACATGCATTGCTGAGAATCGAGTTGGAAAAGTGGAAGCATCTGCTACCCTTACTGTGCGAGGTGAGTGTTCCTGTGGAGAGAGAGCTTGTGTCCTGAATGAATCAATGGCTATCTGACAAAATGAGCCAAATCCTTACCTGCTGTGTTTGGTTTTCACGCATCCTGCGCAGTTGCTGGTGCTCTACTGATTTACTACAAATCTGAAATCCTGCTCCCATTGATATCTGTGGCAAAATTCTAGTTGATTTCAGTAGGATAGGATCTCGCAGCAGTTAATGATCTGTTTTAATATTTTTTTATTGAAGAATAGATGCATACGTTTTCATAAGCAAGCAGTAACAAACTACATGGACACTCTTTCATAAGTAAAAATTCAGTTTAAATTGTTGTTATTATGGTTCTATTCCCTAATAAATATAAGGAGTGCACTATGTTTACAAATGTCAAATGTAATGCACATAGCATAATAGAATTATTAGCTCTTCCATAACTGAACTCCCTGCTGTTATTCTTTACTTGTAAGATAAATCCCAGTCAAAGGAAAAAAAAAAATCTTAATTAGATTTTGTAAGTAATACAAGATAAAAACTAATGTATTTTCTCTTAAAATATCTCCCAGTCCTTAGTATCCACTCATTGTTTATGGGGTGCTATTTGATATGGTAAAAAGGTTTTAACACCAGCAGAACAACAAGCTGCCCAAATGTCATTTGTGACGGTAGAGATGGACATGCCAAAGATTATAGAGAGAAAAAGTTTGTGGGACAATATTTCTGTATTAGTAAATAGAATATAATAGTTATTACTTCGTTCCAAAAGATAAGCTATGATTTGGCACAATGGATATCATGCAGATACTATTTCACAGTTTAGTGGTGCATGCTGACAGTTTTCAGTAGAGCTGTGAAAGGTTAATAAAAACATTTTTGGCTTTATCTGTGCTTCTCTTTTCATACACGTTAAATCAAATGTTCAAAGTCTCAGTGGATTGCTTTATTAGAACAGGGGTCAACTGACCCAAGAGGCCAGCTTCCATTTCCATCCATTTAATGCATGGACACAGTTCAGTTTAATTTGCTGAATTCAAAGGGCAAAAAAGCACCAAATGGCTTTGTAGAGGGGAAAATATTAGTATATAACAAAGAAAAGAGAATATTGTGATAATGTATTTGCTAAAATATTACCTCAGTGTTCGTTCTAGGTAATATGTGGTAATGTAGATCTTCCTGTTTGCATCTGAAGAAGTAGGTTTACCTGTTACATGTTTGTGTAAGAGATTATTTTTCCATTTGTAATGTGAGAAAAATAGTCACTACACTGAACTCCAAGAAATGCTCTAAATCTGCTCCTTTGTCACACGCAGAATCATGATATCCAATATATCTGGCAACCAATTTAGTAGCCTTTAAACATGCCTAGATCTGTGTCCACTGTATGCATCACTGAAGCAGGCTTTTAATATTTATATATTATAGACTTGTAATATGAACAATAACTAGAAACAAGCAAAATAATCCTTTGAAATCACTGAAGCTTGAACTTGATCAAATTAAGATGAAAAAAACAAACAAACAAAACATATAATTTAATTGATTTTCCTACAGTAAAAGCAGGCTTTCATATCTTGGGTACTACTCTCCCCTAGGTTTGCAATTTACATTCGAATACATAGTGTTTATCCAACATAAAGGAAGCCATGATGATATTAGCTTATTAAATGTTCAGGGTAACAGGAAATGAGAAAAGCTAAGAAATTCAGTGAAGAAATGTTATTAGTCTGTATTTCCTGGAAACAAAGTACAGGATAAACTCCTGTTGACTTAAAAGGGACCACATATGGTGTTCCTTTTAGTTAAAAGAAGATTTAATTCTGAATTCTTAAACTTTCATCAATTTCATCTGAAATTGATTTTAGCACAATCATCTTTTATGTGGAGGAGAAAGTCATTTAGCACTTGAAAATTCACTTTGAAGATCCTTGGTCCTTGTGTGTGTTTTTTTCTGTAGTTTTGACTGCAAACCTGGCAGCAACAGCATAATCCTTAGCTACCTCCCTCACAGCTCCATCTTCTCAAAGCAATAAATGAGGATGCAGTCAGGAAGTTCACTCTTATACTGTTGTACAACTGTTACATGGTTGTAAATGATAACAGAATTTGAATTCAGTGATTCAGTGTTCAGGCTCTGTCTTGGAAAGACGCACATCACTCATTCCTTATCTTTCTGTGAGACCAGGAGTATGTCATAATACTAAAAATCAGAATGTCTCAAAATAGATGACAGTTTGAAAAAGGGCAGTAGGCTTGAAATAATTAAAGTGAATATGACAAAGTAAGAATAGAGATACAGAAATGCTGAGAACAAAAATGATATTTGCATGCTGCACTCATAAGGATCTGCAAGTCTTTGCTTTTGGCCCTAGTCTGCACATAGGGATATAGAGCCGATTATCTTGTTTTAAAATAAATAGCAAATAAATATGTAAATAACGTTACTCAGAAATATGTAACTATTTCTACTGCTAAAATAAGGGAAGTTTC
This sequence comes from Chrysolophus pictus, assembly GCA_037305975.1. NCBI lineage: Eukaryota > Metazoa > Chordata > Aves > Galliformes > Phasianidae > Chrysolophus > Chrysolophus pictus. Next base: position 98,901,368 of record CM074576.1, read on the forward strand.
CTGTAACCAGATTGCAACCCTGAGTCAAATTTATATCCAACTTTTTTGTTCTTGGGCAAGGGGATGTCTGCATTTTATTAGCAGAGGGACAGGCAGTCCTCTTTCTCAACACAACTATAATAAACAGCTGTTGCTATCATCAAGAAATCATTTGTTGCAGCAACAGCTTTCAGTCTTGATATCGTTCTGAAACAATATTAACCTGTCAATCATTCAGCAGCAATTTTTTTTTTAATTTTTTTTTTAGGAAGTAGAAGTTTCCTAAGCTGTAATTTGGGAGATTCTGGGTTGAAATCCCTGTGGCCATTGTGGCCTATTTGTTATATTTTCATCAGTCCTGTCAGTGAGGAAAAAGCAATGTGTTGTAAGCCTTCATGCCTGTTATTGAATAAGAAAAATTGTCCTGGGCTTTTTGTGGACCCCACAGCTGTAGTGACTGACCATGCTTAAAATTCAATTGATACTTGAGTCAGAGAGTAAATGCATCGCATCTACTGGCATGACATTTGGCAGTCTGTAGCTTAAATTGATGTGTTCATCAGGATCTAAAATTTTTTTCTAATGCAAGTGATTTCTCTTTTATCAGGCACAAACAGTGATACTTGATGATGGCATGTGAAGATAACAAAAAATGTTTCTCAGAGAATGGTTCCAGTCAGCTTGCTCAGATACTATGCTCAAATAAATGTGGTAATAATAACATGTGACTAAACAGAAATAATAGTGAATATTTTACTTAGGCTGTCATTTGAGGGGTTAGCAATCATGGTAGTATCCATAGTTTAACGTAACATTACACGTCATGCATTCTGACAGATATTCTTTTCTTTTTTAATTTCTTTTTTATGTTCTCACTACACCATTGTAATGTCAACAGCTCGCCCCGTTGGTAAGTAACCATCCTTCTATCCATTTTAGCATGGCTTCATGCAATGCTTCATCTTTCATTTGCAACAGCATTTAACTGGCTTAAGTTAGCAGCCAGTGTTGAATAGTATTAACTTTATAGCACCAGGCAAGTGATTTTGACTGACGAAGTGCTATTTCTGAACTTTCTATTTTCTGCTATGTCATGCGTAAATACATTTGCCAAATCACCAAGAAATAACCAGTCAGTGAAACTGAACGGGTATGGTGATACTGAGCCAAAATCGTTCAGACATTTTTAACAGTCTATTAAGGGCCTGGTATAAAAGCCATTGAAATCAACAGAATGGATTGTATTGACTTTGGTGAGCTTCTATCAGGCCCTAAATGATCAACTCATTCTGCCTCTATTGCATAGCAGTAAAAGCACAGGCTTTTGCATGTCCTGTCTTTTTTGTGTCTTTCAAAGACTGTTGAAATAAAATAGTTCTGAAATTGAAGAGGGGATGGAGTAGATTTCCGTGCTTGTTAAGAAAGTTCATCACTGATTTTCACCCTTGGGTCAACTTGGAGTGCATTCTGGAATGCACTGTGTAGGTTGTGACTATTCTGAATAACAAGTCCAGAGGAAGACAGTCTCTGGATTTTGAATTCTTATAGTGAAAATTGGATTCCTTCCTATGCCTTTGAAATTGCTTCTAAAAATTTATAGAAATCTAACTGAGCATAATGAAAGAATTGCAGCTGCCACTAGCTGAAATTCACTTTTGGTGTTCACAAATATCCTGAACTTATTTAATGTTCATTCACGGATCTTTACTCTGTACCTGTATGGACTTTTAAAATAATTTAATTGATTGCACTGCTCCTCTGATTTTTGCAGTTTGCATTTATATGTATCTTCTAGAATAATAATATGGTTACTCTGTTTGGTGTTTTTTGTTTTTGTTTTATTAGTGTGAGAAGTCTGTACTGGTGTTTACAGAAACTGCTAACAGCTTTAGTCTCTATGTAGTCAGCATTTTCTTAGAAATGCATTTGATTTTGACCTTGTCTCAGGTCTTCACTGTTATGAAGTTGGAGGAAGAAATGTTGGAATAATTTAAAGATAAGATCAAGATTAGGCATCTGTATACATAACTAAGGTGATCCCATGCTCATTAGGTTGCTTGAACTATCGTGAATAGAGCCAAGCCATGTGCCTCTGCAGGCATTTTGTTGCTTATCTTGGAGAATTCCCCACGTAGGAGAATAATTCACAGTTCTCCATTTAGAAAGTCGATGGCAAGCTTTAAACCTGAGTCCCTATTGTATTACTTTGAGATTATGCTAGTTCTCAATAAATTAATTCCCAGGAGTTGTAACAGTAGAATTGGAGTAAACCTATAAAAACAGTTTTCCTTCCTATTCTGGAAGTGTAATGGTTGCAGTGTATAAGTAGATTGCTTTCTTTGGTCACTTATATATAATCCTCTACCTGTAGAAAAGACTCTGCTCTCCATATAATAGGGCATGCTTTTACTTTTTTCTTCCTTTTCATCCTACTGTTCCTACCTCTGTTTCATTCAAAAGTAGGCAAAGCAGGCTATGCTATGCTGTTGAAAATGTAAAGCCAGGTAGAACAAAACAAAGTAACTTCTCTCTCTACCATCATTTCACCACCAGAATGTTCAAATGATCTGTTGAAATTGTCATCTGACAGGAATGGAGAGTCAAATCTTGCAGCTTTTATGTTTTGCTGTGTTTAGAGACTTGACTTGAATGCAGAGCAAAATTCACCTCTTCTACAAAAGGAAGCTAAAGCAAACTCTACTTAATATTATTACACTCACAGCTATTTAGGAAGGTGACATTTTACCAGAAGTATATTTTTATACTTCTGTGTATGTTAAACTGAAGAAGAGCAATTAATAAGTTTATATTCTTTCCTGATACCTGCATATTATCTGAATACATCTGCTTTTCATTGCTACCTCCATTTCAGAGCAGATATGTTTTGTCTTTACTGTGCTATAAAGAACAAAACCTTTTGTTTCATTGGCGTGTTGCTGAATAAGAGATACATATATTTTTGCATATTTTTAATGTTCAACGATTGTAATTCTTACTGCAAACTGAATCATTTTCATTTTCTGTTTAGTTTTTACCTGTTCCAAATATTTATATTCTATTAGTTGTGACATTTTCATTTAAATTTCAGCTTGAATGGAAAATTCAACAGTTGGGATTACTTCTGCATATGATCATGTTTGATTCAAGCAGATATTAACATACGCTCTATACTACATAGATGAAATGAGGTATGATCCCGCCTGAGGTGGATGGCAGCTGGTGAATTTAATAGCTCTATGCTAGATTACTTGGAGTTGCTGCTAGGTATAAACATGTTGCTCATTTCTGAAATAGTTGTTTTCTTATTTATAACCTTTTGAAATTATTTGTTACAAGATTTACAATAGATGGTTTGGGAAACAGATCCACATTTATCCCTATCTCTTCCATTACTTCACATGCTAGATGAATTTTCTAAATGAGAAAGTTAATATTTTCTCACTTTGGCACTCTGCTGTATTTCTCTCAGTAGCCATGTAGGAGAGTAACTGTAAAAAAATAGCACAGAATTTGAGAGAAGCCCAGAAGTTTTGTATAATTCCACCTAAAAGTAACACTGGTCTACTTTTCAAAAGTAGTTGCTATACTGCTCTGAGATGAAGTCTTAAAATTAACTTCAAATAGAAGATTTGTGAAAATATATGTCTAATGCTTCAGTTGCATTTTTGTTAATGCAAAAAGGTCATTCAAAAGACAAAGTACTATGATCAACTATGTCCAGGTCAAAATACAGTTCTTTGCATTTCAATTGCTTTGTAGTGAGTCAAGTTTACTTAATTTGCTGTGACTCATCTTAGAAAGTAGCGACATGCAACAAATAGATAATTTTGCCACCTGGATAGAAATTATCTGGAATTAACAAAGTAAGGGGAAACCAACCAAGCTACAGTAACTTTACTTCCCTACCATGTTGGAGGAGAGAGAAACAAATAAGACATTTACCATGAATATTCAAAACTTCATACTAATTAAATGCAACCTAAGCATATTTAAGTGAAATATCAATACATTTTATTTAAATATAGTGTGAAGTTTTCAGGTCTTATATCAACAGGCATGCCTTAATGATCGTTCAGAGTGATGCAGCATGAAACAAAATAAAAATAGAAAGGACTCTATTTTTATAGGAGGTTATATTAGTTTTTGTGAGTTGAAATCACATTGTTTAGATGATAGCTGAGAAAGAACTCTATCCTTTTCCATTTCATTCAGACTTACAGGAGAATAGTTTTAGTGTATTCATGAAACTATCACCTTCATTTGAGTCACTGAGGAGTTATACAACTATATCAGCAATGACAATTGGTGTGTGACAGAAGAGATGAGATCATGCTTGGCACTACTGTGCCATCTTTCAGTGGCAGAAATCTCCTACCTATCTATATCAAAGTGCAGTATTTTGTCTGCCTGCTGCTGTCACATATAAAGTTTTCAGGAGGTGGTAAGTGCACCAGTAAACATTAAACTTCTCACATTTATTTCTTCCTTAAGTGAAAGGATAATGCATTTTTCTTATTTGTCACTTGGGATCCTTTAGATTAAAGTCAAAAGGTTGCCATACAATGAAATACCTAGGCATGTGAATACCAGTAAGAAGAAAAAATACAGAACTGACTTGTGCTGATGTTTTGTAGCCTTTTAAAGAGCACTTAAAAAAATAAAAAATCCTAAACTCTTTAGCGTTTATACTTTTGCAAATTGTGCTAGCTGAACTTAAGCTTGAATCTCTGTAATGACTCAAGGTACCACAGAAATATGTTTGGGTTATATAGGCCAGGACACATTAATGGTCAAACATTTAAGGGCTGGCCCACCAAACTCTGTCTCCATTTTCAACTTCTCCAAGTCTTTTGGATATACCAGATAGCATTAAAAACAGAAGTGTTGAAGATTACTGCCTACTTGAAGTTTTAGTGATTTGTATTGTGCCCAGTCCACTAAGTATGTGTCTATACACATTCTGTTTCTCTTGCAGAAAATCCAGTTACAATGAGTGCAGGAAGTGATAAAGGACCTATTTTTCTTTCCTTTCTTTTTTGTTTGATTGTTTGATTTCATTTAGCTTTTTATTTTTATTGCTTAACTCTAGCTTGGGAGAGTTTTGATCTGTAAATCTTTTTCAGCTGTTCTGAGTTCATTATGTATGCTCAAATCTGTAGGAATTCTTTTCTTGCTTCAGTGGATTCTGAGTCCTTCCATAAATGTTTGAAAATCAGTGTATGAAAAGGAGTCTTTTGATGTGTTGCTCCCTATGCAAACTTTTCACTTTTTTTAAAAAATCTGTTATTTTTCCTTCAAGAAGTGGATGAAAATCAATTCATTAATCCATTCCCTTTTCTCTTTGCTTTCTTTACTCACGGGATCACGGGGGTTGGAAGGGACCTCTGGAGATGATCTAGTCCAATGCCAAAGCAGATTCCCCAGACTAGGTTACACAGAAAAGTGTTAGGGAGAGATTAGAATATCTCCAGAGAAAACTCTACAGCACCTCTGAGCAGCTTGTTCCAGTGTATTGTCACCCTCACAGTAAAGAAGTTTTTCCTATGGATCTTCTTGTGTTACTGTTTTAGCCCATTACCCCTTTTTCTATCACTGGTCATCACTGAAAAGGGGCTGGCCCTATCCTCTTGATTCCTGCCCTGTAGATATTTATAAGCATTGATAAGATCTCTCTTCAGTCTTCTCCAGGCTGAACAGACCCAGATCTCTCAGCCTGTCTTCATAAGGAAGATGCTACAGGTGTCTAACCATCTTTGTGGCTCTCCATTGAACTTTCTCTAGAAGTTCCCATCTTTCCTGAACTGGGAAGCCCAGAACTGGATGCAGTACTCTGGATGTGGCCTCACCAGGGCAGAGCAGCAGGAGAGAATAATCTCCCTTTACCTTCTAGCCATGTTTTTTCTAATGCACCCCAGGTGCATTGGCCTTCCTGTACACAAGGGCACACTGCTGACCCATGGTCAGCTTGTTGTCCACAAAGACACCTAGTTTCTTCTCCACAAAGTTATTTTCCAATACTGATGCATGCAGTACTTCCCACGTGTGACTCTGCATTTGCCCTTGTTGAACCTCATCAGATTCCTCTCCACCCAACTCTCCAGCCTGTTGTGGTCTTGCTGAATGGCAGCACAGCTTTCTGGTATGTCAGCCACTCCTCCCAGCTTTGTATCATCAGCAAATTTGCTGAAGGTGCATTCTATCCCTTCATCCAGGTCACTGATGATGATGTTGAACAAGACAAGTTCCAGTTCTGATCCCTGTGGGGCAACACGAGCTACAGGCCTCTGACTAGACTCTGCTGCTGATCACAGCCCTCTGAGTTCTACCAGTAAGCCAGTTCTCAATCCACCTCACTGGCCATTCATCTATCCCACACTTCCTAAGCTTACCTATGAAGGTGTTATGGGAGATCATGTCAAAAGCCTTGCAGAAGTCAAGGTAGAAAGCATCCACTGCTCTTCCCTCATCTACTCAGTCAGACATGACATCACAGAATGCTAGAGCAGCTTGGCAGTCACTTCTGCCAGCTCCTTCAATACTCATGTGTGCATCTCATTGGGCCTATGGATTTGCATGCATCAAGTTTGCTTACACAATCTCTTACCAGATTCTCCTTGACCAAAGGGAAGTCTTCTTTTCTCCATACTCTCCCTCTTATCTCCAGAATCTGAGATTCCTTAATGTCAATCAACTCTCTTGGACCCCTTCTCCATCCAACGTACTAAATGCTGTAGGTCCTTGAAGAGGTCAAAGTTGACTCTCCTGTTTACTGCATCCAAGGCTGTCCCCACGCTACCAATCAATCCTTCCTTTTTTTGTAGGGACAAACTCCAATGCCACACCTTTCCTCATTGATTCCTCCACCACCTGCATCAGAAAGTTATCTTCCACACACTGCAGGAACCTCTTGGAAAAGCAATACTGCCAGGCACACATAGTCCACGTCCCTCATGAAAAAAGGAATTATAATAGATTACATGTGTTTTTGTCGTCGTAATTTGTTTTGTTTATTAAGCTCACAGAAGATATAGGAAAGACACAAGCCATCTATTTGTGCAGTTTACTTTAGCAAGTAGGCTAAAGTATTACAAATTTAGGGAAGTACCTCTTCCCTATCTGATTGATGTAAACGTTATAACTGGAATCTCAGGCAGTTGAGGAGAAAGAATAAAAATTAAAAATTAAAAATAAAAAGAGAGCAAGCAATTGTTTAAAGTAGAGAAAGTCTTAAATAATATAAGGTATTTAGCAGTCAGAATCAGTGCTGCTTCTCTATGTATATATCAAAACTAAATGAAGGACTTACCAGAAAAGATTTTCCAGAAGTATCTGTAAAGTACAAGTTCCATTTAGAGAGGATGATTGGATAAGATATAATAAAACAGAAGTGCAAATAGCAAACTGTAGTCTAAAGCTGAGATGAAATTTGGACCAGATGTTTAAATTTGATGCTTAAATGTACTATACAACAATGAAGAAGAGTCTCCTCAACAAAGAATGGTGCCACTGATGAGTTCAGAGGATTGCAAATGGGGGGAAAATTTAGACATCTTTTTCTAAACTGTGTAGAACACAGAATTGGATTTTTATTTCAATTTTTCTCATAATTTTACTTTATTGAGATTAGACTGAAGGGAGGAAAAAAAAAGTTTTGTTTTTTTTTTTCTTTTTACTTCAACTTTTATTATAACAGCGATAAATGAAGATTTGGCAATTAACTGAAATTGACAAAGAAACTTGGAATATCAAATCTGCTTTTCATAGAATCATAGATGGAAGGGCTCCCATCATTTGGATGGAAGGGAGCTTAAAGGTCACCTGCTTCCAACCTAGTCAGGATTGCCATCCACTACATCAGGCTGCCAGAGCCGCATCCAGCCTGGCCTTGGAAGTTTCCAGGGGTATGGATTTACAACTTCTCTGGTCAGCCAGTTCCAGTGCCTCACCACCCTTTGAGTAAAAAATTTCTTCCTAATATCCAACATAAACCTCCCCTCTTTTAGTTTAAAGCCATTCCCCATTGTCCTATCACCATCAGATCATGTAAAATGTCAGTCCCCTTCTGTTTATAAACTCAAGTGAGTGTTGGAAGGCCTCAATGAAGTTTCTTCAGAGCCTTCGCTTCTCCTAGCTAAACAAGCCCAATTCCCTCAACCTTTCTTTGTAGGAGAGGTACTCCAGCCCTCTAATCATCTTCATGGCCCTCCTCTGGAACCACTTCAGCAGTTCCACATCTTTCTTATGTTGGGAGCCCCAGGCCTAGAAACGGTACCCTAGGTGAGGTCTTCCGAAGGCAGAATAGAGGGGGAGAATCACCTCCCTCATCATGCTGGTTACCACTCTTTTGATGTAGCCTAGGATACAGCTGGCCTTCTGGGCTGCAAGCACACAGTGCTTGCTCATGTCCAGCTTTTCATCCACTAGTACCACCCCACCTCCAAATCTTTCTCCACAAGGCTGCTTTTGAGGAGTTCTTTTCCTAATCTATTTACATACCTGGATTGTCCCAACCCAAGTGCAACACTTTTCAAGCATGTCAAGGTTCCTATATATAGCATCCCTTCTCTCTATAGTATGAACTGCACCACTCATCTTGATGTCATCACCAAGCTCACCAAGGGTGCAATCAGTCACGTCTAGGTTGTTGATAAAGATGTAGAAGAGCATCAGTCCAAACGCCGACCCCTGGAGGAAACCACCCATGGCCAGTCTCCACCTGGGTAGTTCTGCTGACCACCACCCTTTGGCCATGACCATCCAACTAATTCTTTATCTACCACATAGTCCACCCTTCAAACCCGTATCTCTCCAGTTTAGAGATAAGGATGTGGGTGTGGGACAATATCAAAGGCCTTGCACAGGTCTAGGTAGGCAACATCAGTTACCTTTCCTTTGTCTACCTATCCAATCACTCCATCATAAAAAGTCATTCTTGTTTATCTTCTATCTGTTTTTTACACTGCACAGATTTATCCCACTTCCTTCTCTTAGGTCATCCAGGGATAAAAGAGAGATTCTATAAGTCAAAATATTTAAAACTGTTACCACTTGTTATTTGTTGATTCTCTAATACTTCTTTCACCTCTTATTAAGAAAAAGAAAAAAAAAAAAAATGTTGTAGTCACTATTTTTTCTGTAATACATTATTTTTACAATGACTCTTATCTGAAGACCATGTAAGTCAGTAGGGGAATTTCTACTAACTTCAGCAGGGACCTTAGTACATATAATTAATTAAAAGATTACTAAACTTTTAATTATCTGAAAATTGTTTGCATTAGAAAAAAATGATATTAATCCCATAGTGACCGTCTTAGATAATTGAGGATGTTAGGAAAAACAAACGATGACAACAAAAATCCTACTGTTATTAATTTCTGTTGTTACAGTTCCTTTACTGCTTGCATAGAAATATTGGACTTGGTACGATATCTACTTTTGATTAAAATCACAGCAATATAATCTATGTACCTCAGGGCACCTGGACTGATGGAGCTGCTGTGAGCAAGTCATGATAATGGAATTCCCTTAGGATTATTGTGTTCACTGTGAGCCACAAACCTTAAGACTAGCTTAGGAAATTGTGCCACTGGAAGAAAATGTTGCTGGTACTTTATATGGGATTCACAGTGCTATTTACTTTAAAATCACATTTTTCTGTAGTACTTTTCCTCTCGTCTTCTGAGTCATCTTCTGCCACATTTCTTATCAGGTGACCAGAGTTCACCTAGGAGGAATAAACTCACTGTCTTGTTCAAGCTTTTCTACCTCAGCAGTTTTATCAGCTCCTGGTGACTCAGCATAACCTTTAGTATCCAGATATGCTAGTGGTAAATAAATGAATGTAATCCATCAGAACATATAAGAGATTCTGCTACCTTGGAAAAGAATTGAGAAATATTTTGTATTATTATTTCTATTCTAAACTTCTTTTTTTCTAAGACACTTGAGCAGAGTCTACCTTTGTACACATTTATTTGTATAATGAAAGATCTATCCAGTGGCACCTAAAATGACATTTAGAAAGAGTGCAGCAGAGAGCACTGATACCATTTTCAATAACTGATACTTAACTACTGCTCACACTTTTCTATCTCTATTTTCATTCTTGCCGTAGAATACTGTTCTGTGCTGTAAAATCAGTTCTGAACATGATGTGATTAACCTTAGGGCCTCCCCATCCCTTCATTGCAAAGCCCACCTTGTACATGGCCTATGCTTTCTATTCATGTTCACCATCTGATTTCCATATCATCCCGCTCACCCTCATGAGCCGCTATTAGCATAACAGAGCTTCAGTGTGACATTGATTGAAGCAAGCACTTGCTGAATGCAATATCAGAGCATAATTTGCCAGAAATCAAATCTAATTTTCTATGTACTTTTAAAATTTATTAAAAAAAAAAAAAAAAAAAAAAGTGCACTCATTCTGTAGTCTTAATTGTTCTTTTTTTTTTTTTTTTTTTTTTTTTCATGTTTTTGCCCGGTGCCCTGGAATCGAAGCAGTACATTTCCTTTTAGAGCCACTGTCTTTGACTTTCAAATGACAATTAAACAAGTTCTTTCACTGTTTATTCCAATCCAGCTTATGTTACATCTGAAACAGTGAAGGGTAATAGTTTGATAGGCACAACACTTGGTTTCCTGCTTCCTAACAGTTTTTTTCAACAGATTCTTCTAATCACTTTAATGCTTAGATTGAATTAAGCATTAAAGTAGATCATAATTCTTTAACAGCCGAAGCATATCGAGCCTGCTGTTATTAATCTAACTGTATCTTTTCAGACTCTAAAATGTTCCTCCTTTGAGAGGAGCAATAATGACATGAATAAGGTTTTTGCCAATGTTCTACTGATGTTGAACTTTGAGAGAGTCATGTTTTTAGTTAACCTTCCTGCAAAATATGAGTAACAATATTTATCTACCTTATAAACAGCATCTGTGTATGTAGGTAATGAACTCTCTTTTTAGGAAAACTGAAGTTCTTATTCTGTAATCAAAGCCTTGCTGCCTCTGAATGGGATTGTATTCTCTGGAGATAATGGTAGTCTCACTGATTTGGTAGTTGTACTTGACCAAAATTTATCCTACAAGTATTAACTGTTACTTTTGGTTGTCAATTCTCATTACTCAGCTGGAATTTGATAGATAAAATTGATGAAAACATGCTGTAACATGTCATTTTTGTCTGTGTGTAAACAGAACTATAGCTGAAAGTGATGGCAAGTTGAAGCAAATGGGGTTTCTTTCATTGCAGAGCTTCTTTGAATGAATAAAAAATGTATATGAAGTTTTAGTTTTCCAAAAATGTTTTTTTTTCATACTCCTTGAAATTATACTATTAAATAGTTTGACTGGAGGGACTGGTTTTATGTTCTAATTAATTCAAAGACCAATAAAAGAGAGTTTTTTCTTGAGATTAGGATATTATATTTAGTTTAAAGCTCTGGTCCATTTATTTGTTTTGTAGTGAATTTCTAGTAATTTCTTCTTCAGAGAAAAGCTAGAGAACAGATTTGTACATAATCATATACCATTGTCTACTGGAGCCTGCATAGATTTAGAAAATCTAAACCTGTTGCTCTGAGGCAGTATCTCATGTTCACATAGAATGATAAATGCCAGAGGGGATTTGGTGTGTGACAGGGAGAGAGCAGAGCAATTAGGTCAATCTACATGAATTGGGTTACACAGACTGAGACACCACCTTATTTCCTGCTTCTTTTCAATGTCTTTTTTTGCAAAATAAAGGATTATTTTTCTGCCCTTAAGAAAATGAGGGATGTTCAGAATTAGGAGTAGGTCCAAGTGTAGATTGAACTAGTAAGTTTGCCTCTTGTTGTGCTTTCACTAAGATACCTGAATTTGGTCCTTGGAAAGTCTGCTACAACAAAAAATCCTGTTAAGTACATACACTCAGAGCTTTGAATTATTGACTTACTGTACAGCCTTATATGTGAGGATGTTTCAGATAAACATTTAAACTTATCTACCTGCATTTATTTGGTTATATGATTTGAAAGATAAGCTCATGAAAAGGCCATGCCGTTCTTCCTTCTGTTGTGATGTCTCAGAGCACTGTCTGTATCACTTAGCACCAGTGGACCAAGGCTGCCTGTGAAATGATCTTAGGCATGATATGTGGAGATGAACTCCTGACACCATGTTTTTAGCCTCAATAGGAAGATTATGATCTTGAGTCCATCTGTAGTGTTGCACTGACTCATGCATAGTTCCTGTTCAGTGAAGAAGTTAGAAGTTTTCTGCTCTCCGCTTTGAGTTTGCTATTGATTCTATGTTAATAGCCTGGGAAATGAACTTCTGTGGCTGACCAGCAAACACCAAAACAGTTAGTGACCTTTGTTAACTCGTTGATCAGAACTGTAGAGATACCTTAGTGTAAGGTATGCATTCAGGAATGGACTTTTCTAATTCATAACTAAAAAATCTCTCTCTCCCTTCCCATATGATTAAATGAACAAACACACTTACTGTTTACTATATTACTGCTTTCCAACATCTGAAAGGATTGCATACAGATACGCTAGATAAAACAAGGTGAGGGAAAAAATAGGAGTCCAGGGCTGTAGAAGTAGAACAAGCTGATTTTGGATCCTAGAGTATTCAGAGAAACACCTATGCATTTATAGCATCCTCAGAGCATAGGGGTATAAATGGACAGCAGCAGGGTACCTACCCCTTCAGAAGACTGATGCTTTCTGAGGCCCTAGGAAGGGGCAGACACTTCTCTCCAGAAAGTCCAAAACTTCTGCTCAGGAGTGTGTCACGGAATTAACTAGATCAGTTTATGCCCGTGACAGGGGGGCAGTAGGCCCCTGCCCTCCCCACCCCCCGCCTGGCCCACGGAGGGAGGAAGGGGGAAAAAGAAGAGAAAACAGCGGCAACAATCTATGGAGGTAAACTTATTTTACTAACTATGATATCGGAATGCAAAATAATACAATATAATACAACCTAATTAAAATTGAGACTAATAAATCAAATAAGATATGAGAGAGAGTTCCCAAGACCGAGTCAAACCTGAAAAAAGCTTGGAACGGCCAGGAAAGCACCCTCCAGCACCCACTGCCAGGCAGTAAGAGACCGCCCCCCGGAAGGGTCAGATCCCATGACTTCCGTAATGTATAGGGATAGGTGCGTAGAAATGAGAGCATTAACACCTTAATTCCAGTACATGATGTTTTGATGTGGAATATTAAAAATCAAAAAACAAACCCATGACAGAGTGTGAGATGGAAGGAAGACTCCTTTTGTAGTTCTCTCCTTCTGCCTTCTAAATTAATAATGGTGCGTGTTTATTAAGTGCTTTACAGTTCTTGTTTTAAGAGTACATTATACCAGTGCTATTGACTGCATCACATAAGTACAAAGTGTATTTAAAAAAAAAAAAATCAGATCTGCATACATTTCTGTGCATTTAGCAGATCTGCATCTGTGCTGTCAGCAGGTGTAATCGGAAGCTGAGTCTTGATTGCTCTTCGTGTCTAATTAAATAGTTTGTAATTATAATGGTGAAAATATGGTTTTCTAAAACACTGAAATTCTGTTTACCTAAAAGCTTAGTAGTTCCTTAAACCACCTCTCTCCACAGCCACCAGAGCAATAGTGGAATGGAAAAAAAATGCACCTCTTTAACTCTTTTTCCCCTTTCTTCAGCCTATTGGAAAAATCAGCAAGTTTTTTGGTAAGAACATATGGAGATGCTGATTACATTTTTAATTTATCTTGTTTATCCAATCCCATTGAGCTATAGTGTTGAACCAAGGCTGAGAGGTTTGCATCAGAAAGTTACTTTGTCACATGATGTTAAGTTTTTCACTCTGATCTTCCATCACTGCTTCTTCCCCACTTTTCTTCTGCACATTAAAATCTTTTTTCACCCTTCATGCTCCCACCAGGCATCAACTCACTGTTCTCCATTAGCATTCCCAGATAAGTCAAAACACATCTCCTTTTTCAAAATTGTTCATTCTGGAATGCTATTAATGCTGTCTTTGAACACAAAGCCAATCCTGATTCTTCTTTCATGTTTTAACTCCAACTTATCCTTTTCCTTTCTATCTTCCTGAGTTCCTGGAATACGTTTCTTCTTACTCACTGCTCTCCAGCCCACTAACTCTTCAACTCTTGCTTCTTTCTTGTCTTTTCACAAGCTAAAATCTCGTAAGACTGTGATGCTTTAGCAAACTTCCTTTTCACACCAAGTCCTTCTTTCCACCCCCTTCTTAAGTACACTGTCCCTAAGAGAAGCAGAGGGAATGCTTAAACTTCTATTTTTCTGCTATCATCCAGACCTTCCTCTCCTTTCTCAATCATTTTTGAAAAGCTAGAGGATCAGAATGAAAAAAGTAGTCTATATATTCTGATTTATCCTGTGCAACATGTGATAGCTCCAGCAGAGTGATAAGCTGTGTGTCGTGTATATTGTATTGATGATACTTGTTCAGATGGAAGGTAGAATACATTCAGACCAGCATCATAAACACTGTTGAGCCTTAGCATTTATTGTTGTTTGTTGTAGAGTTTATGCTAATGTTTATGGTTCTAATGTTTTTTTTTATTATTAATGTATTTAGCAAATAGATGTATTAATTCTGTCTAATGTAGTAGGCAGTCTAATTAGTATATCTGGTGTTCCATATTATTGTCTTTTTCCTTTGATCTACCTCATCTTCCCTTTACAAAACATCCTGAATTTGCACTATGTTTTTTCTCTTACATTATAGCTCCCCCACAGTTTGTGGTGAGACCACGAGATCAGATCGTAGCCCAGGGTCGAACGGTGACCTTTCCTTGTGAAACTAAAGGAAATCCCCAGCCAGCTGTTTTTTGGCAAAAAGAAGGAAGCCAGGTAAGATATAAGTACCCTATGAATTTTTCAAGCCTTTCAGAAAAGTTATATATAGATTTTTTTTTAAGAAAGATAGCTTTCAGAAGAATTTGTCTTTAAAACAGCTACTATCTTCTACCAACATTTTGTTGCTGTTTTGTTTTAATATTAGCATTGTGAAGAGCACAAAGTCCATTTAAGTGGGTAAAATTTGCAGTAGGTATCATAGAATCATTGAATCACAAGGTTGGAAACGACCTATAAGATCATCTAGTCCAACTGTCTTCACACTGCCACTGCTACCACAAGCTACTAAACCATATCTTGTAGCTCCTCATCCAGACGCCTCTTGAACACTGCCAGGGATAGTGACTACACCATTCCAGTGCCTGACCACTCTCTGAGAGAAAAAGTTCTTCCTTAAGTCTAACCTAAACCTCTTCTGGTACAACTTGCAGCCATTTCCCCGGATCTTGTTCGTTGCCTGGGAGAAGAGGCCAAACCCCTCTTCACCACAACCTCCCTTCAGGAAGTTATAGGGTGATGAGGTCTCTTCTGAGCCTCCTCTTCTCCAGACTAAACAATCCCAGCTCCCTCAGCCGCTCCTCATAAGACTTGTGCTCCAGACCCCTCACCAGTTTCATTGCCCTTCTTTGGACATGCTCCAGGGCCTCAATGTCTTTCCTGTAGTGAGGGGCCCAAAACTGAACACAGTACTCAAGGTGCGGCCTCACCAGTGCTGAGTACAGGGGGATAATCACCTCCCTGCTCCTGCTGGCCACACTATTTCTAATGCAGGCCAGGATGGCACTGACCCTTTTGGCCACCTTGGCACACTGTCGGCTCATGTTCAGCTGAGCATCAACCAACAACCCCAGGTCCCTTTCCTCTTCACAATCATCCAGCCACTCATCCCCAAGCCTATAACGCTGCGTGGGGTTTTTGTGGCCAAAGTGCAGGACCTGGCACTTGGCCTTGTTGAACCTCATCCCATTCACTCCAGCCCAGCAATCCAGCTTATCTAAGTCCCTCTGAAGGGCCTCCCTACCCTCAGGCAGATCCACACCACTTCCCAACTTGGTGTCATCTGCAAACTTACTCAGGGTACACTCAATCCCCTCGTCTAGGTCATCCGTAAAGATATTAAGCAAGATGGGCCCCAGTACCGACCCCTGGGGGACACCACTTGAAACAGGTCGCCAGCTGGACTTCACTCCATTAACCACTGCCCATTGAGCACAGTCCTCTAGCCAGTTTCTTACCCAAAGGAGCGTGTACCTGTCCAGGCCACGGGCAGCCAGTTTCCCCAGAAGAAGCCTGTGAGAGACCATGTCAAAGGCTTTGCTGAAGTCTAGGTAGACTACATTAACAGCCTTTCCCTCATCTACCAGTCTGGTCACCCAGTCATAGAAGGAGATGAGGTTGGTCAAGCACGACCTGCCTTTCATGAACCCGTGCTGGCTGGGCCTGATCCCCTGGACACCATGCACATGCCATGCGATCTCACCCAAGATGATTTGCTCCGTTACTTTCCCTGGTACCGAGGTCAGGCTGACAGGCCTATAGTTCCCTGGATCCTCCTTACGGCTCTTCTTGAAGATGGGAGTCACAAATCGTGCAAAGATATAAAAAGCAATAGTATGTATCTTAAATACTTCATTCTGAAGCACCCAACAAACAGGTGGGTGAGACAAATATACCAAATAAAGAGATATGACTCAACTTTTAAGTAATCAGTGCCAGTAATTACAATTCACAGCTTGTCTAGACATGATCAAGTAGATACATAGCTAGCAAACTCATTTGCATTGGCATATTCTCAGAGTACATCCAGATATGGTTTCGAATGCTCAACTTTTTTTTCTGTAGAATTATCTCAGGATATTTCTGAATGTTTTGTTTTTTTTTTTTTTTTGGGGGGGGGGGAAATATTTTCCTGAATCCTTACTTTCATTGTGTGAAAGCAAAATTTCTGATGTTGATAACGGGGTTGCAATCAGCCAATTCTATCTTGCATAGCTTGATGTTTGAATGCAACATATTTTTTGCTGCCTTTGCTGCACTGGCAGAACAAAAGTAAAGCATTCTCACTTTTAACGTGTAGTTAGTATGTTAACTTTGAAAGTTGTAAACTATATGCCAGATTGCCCTTTTTTACCTGAGGAAAGATTGGAAGGGATAGATGAACATTCAAGGACAGTGCCTT
Source organism: Chrysolophus pictus (assembly GCA_037305975.1). Taxonomy (NCBI): domain Eukaryota; kingdom Metazoa; phylum Chordata; class Aves; order Galliformes; family Phasianidae; genus Chrysolophus; species Chrysolophus pictus. The sequence continues at coordinate 98,918,404 of CM074576.1, forward strand.
CTGCAACTTTGTGATGGAGCCTGTCATGACCACATCTGTCTATGTGGCTATACTATGTGTCCTTTTCTATTTGATCTATAAGTCTTTTCAAAGCCTCGTGCTCCTTTTTCCCATACAGCGAGATGTGGATTAACTAAGTGCTGTGCGGTGCAGCTGTGCCTCTAACCTGGAGGCACTGTGTAACAGCTCAAAATGTGAGTTATGAACCTAACCACCTATTTCCAACTTTGAAACATCTGCTTGTTTCATTTTTTCACCAGGTCAGATAACTGACCAGAATGACAAGACTAAAGTTAACAGCATTTGGTGCACTATTGCATTTATAAAGGTGCAGTGGTTTTACCTTACGAGTGTAAGCTTGTATGAGTGTAAGCTTAGTCTTCAATGTGTTTCTTTGTAAATAATGATTACAAAACTTTAGATCTAATCTCTATGGATCACATTCTGGAAAAGCATGATATTGTGTGTTTCAATTAAGGGGAAAATAAAATATCATCTTGAAATTACAGTGGAAAGTACTGATGTGCTAGCAAACATTTCAAAACACTGTCTTGTACAGAATTTTAATAACATGGTAATGTTTATGTCAAGTGAGCTTATAGTGTTGCACTTGAATCTAATAGAGTGGACATCCATCATGCTGTAATAAAGAGAAGAACTTCTAATTAAAGTAGAACATCATTTGCAGGATTAAAGTCATTTAGCGTAATTGAAAAGTGTTAATACTCTATTTTATCCTCTTCCATTGGTATCACTTCAAGGGTAAAAACATTTTAAGGTTAAAATGCATCTTGTGTCTTTAATTGAATGTTATTACCTCCTGATTGTACCATGTTGAAGCTGTTTAATTGCAAACCTGGAAAATTAATTACCATATTGAGAACCAGATCCCAAGGGTTAGAAAGTCCTTTTTTGACAAATAAATGCAACATAAAAATTGATACCTACATGGTTTGTAGTCAAACCTTGAAACATAACTCAAAGTGATTCATTATAACCATTATGTTAATCTTAATTGAGCATCATTTAAGTGTTAGCATCAAGTTAGTGTTATTATCTCAATATAGAACTTGGCAGATTTTGCCATGAGACGTCAAAGAATAGGTGAGTTTACATTTCTTCATTAAAATCTGGACAATGGCATTTTGGCTGAATTAAAGCATTGTCCACTGAAAATGCTTGATTTTTCACCTTTATGTGCTTGTTAAAAAGTTGTTGCCTGGATTTGCAATGCTTAATTCTGCTTTTACTCAAGCACTACAGTTTGCAGCACCACTCTTAACACTTAGAGTAATGTTATGTAGTCACGTTAGCCCACTAACCCACTAATTGCAGGGCATTTTTAATTCTGAATCTATTTCTTCACACTATGTTTCTGAGCATAATCTTGAAAGGAGGGGAGTTCCTGTGTAATTTCTTCTGCTCTCTTATGACTGAACAGCTGGTCCTTTTTGTTTGGTAGCATGTTCCCCACAGTCTAACAGCCCTTCACCAATAAAATGTGCCAGGACAGGCCATCTGTACACTTTAAGCTCTCTGGATTAAATTGAGATAAATCCAGAGAAACATCTGGATTTACACCTAAGGTGACTCTTGTTTTGCTGTTTGCAACCCAGCATGCTCAGATGAATAAACCTGCAGCTAGTTAAACCCAGTGAGGTTCTAAAAGCATTAAAATATTGTCCTGTGCTGTAACTTAGGACAAACTGTAACCAGTAGTTACCTGATTCTTTTAAGGAAGATTCGTGAGACTAATCAGCTCCTACTGAAGTGTAGAATATTCTCTGGGATGTGATACTCATGTCTCAGAAGCAAATATTGTTAAGAACAAACAAGTCCATGCTGAAGATAAAAAGAAGGCTAGTCTTACATTTTTAATGAAGGAGATTTGGCGTCTTTTTCTTCTTGAGTGTTTGGAGCTTGGCCCTACACTATCTTTCATTTTGTTTCCTTTACTACTTGTATAATGAGTGAAAAAGGAAGTGAAGCTCTGCTGTATCAAAATTCTCTGTTTTCTCATAAAATTTACTTTTTGTACTCCTTCATTCAATAGGTATTTGTGCCAGGAACAGATTATTATGCAAGTTTCAAGACAGTTTAGAAAACCGGGCAACTTCTTTGAGACCCCTTTAGCCCTACAGCCTAAAATTGTTTCAGAATGTTCACACTTTTTTTTTTTTTTTTTTTTCCCTAGTTGAATCTGATATTTATTGAGTGGATGTTATATTTTGAGGAAAAAAAATTGTGTGAGAAATTTCTCAGAACATTGAAATGGAATAGGGGCAAAGGGTAAGACTCATCATATGGTAACAAGTAGTCTATCGAGTTAATACAATTATAAAAATACTTAGAGTGTGAGACCTCTCTCTAATGTTGAAATCAGAGATAAATATGTGAGTTTTACTTTAAAGAAGAATTTTTTGAAATCCAAGTTTTTGGCTTGCCAGTTCCTAATAATTTTGTTGTAAAACATTGAGGTCTACTACAGAAGTAGCAGATTTGCAGAAAATTCATTTAGTATCCTAATCTATACTTTGAGGTTTCCTTTTTAGTTTTTACAGATAAGCTTAAAAGTTAGTAGATAGTCATTATACCACAGCAGAGGAACAGAGTCACAGTAGTGACTGAAAGCTTATCATAGCGTGGTAACAATGTTTTGAGATATTTCTGACACAACAATTGCAAATTTTATACGGCAGGCTTGTTGAGTTGGTATTAAAGTCAGGGCCTTTTTGTTTGGAATTTGTGAATTCATTATTACTGTTTAATTTGTCTCTGTTTTTGTCACATTAGGCAATACTACCAACATTTCCATATATACTGCCCCTCTTTTTCCATCCTCTATTTACATAAAGAGCTTCTCTAGACAGTTTAACTTTTTCCTTGTGAACACAACCCTCACTACTAAAACCTTTTCAGTCTTTTTCTGTATTATTGATTCATTCAATCCTTCATCATATTCAATGATTGTAACATCCATTTTAGTTATTCTTATTGACAGCTCTCTTTTCCCCAGTCCAACCCAAAGGCAAAAACTAATCTCCCTGTTCTGTGCTTACTGGTGTCTTATCCTATATATATATATGTGTGTGTGTGTGTGTATATATATATATAGGATGTATATAGGATGTATATACATCCTATGTATATATATATACTTTTTTTTTTTTTTTTTTTTCTTGATGATTTCTACATCAGATTTATGCCCTTCTTCTTCACCCTCAAGGCTCCATGCAGTTTTCCTGCTTTGGTATATCTCAGTTTGAATTTCCTTTTACATCTCCATTAAGCTCTATCATCCTCTGCCAGCTTCTCCTACTTTATGATCTGTTTTCTATCTTCCCAGCTTTACTTCTGTGCCATGCTCTTACTTTCTACTTTGCCCAGAACATATTCACTGCTAAACTATACCCCTGTGCTCCCTTTGCTCAATTATTTTTGCTAGTTGTATAATGTTTACTGCAGTATTATATCCTCCTGCTGTGATAGCCAGCTAAATGTATTATTAAAATTATTAATTCAGAATGATGATAAATGTATAACAAGTACAGATCACTCAAGTGTGATGGTTAGAAATTTTCTCTTTGCCTAAGTCGCTAGCTAGAAAACACCATTGTGTATTGTGAAAGGGCTGTTTCTGATTTGAACTGCAAAGCAGGAGAGCTAGCTCTGTATATTCATAATTTCAAAACCACCCACGCTTAATTTTTCTTTTGATTGATATAAAGAGATTTATATCCCTGGCCAGCAGGTCAAGGGAGGTAATCCTCCCCCTCTACTCTGCCTTGATAAGGTCTCATCTGGAGTACTGTGTCCAATTCTGGGCTCCCCAGTACACAAAAGACAGGGATCTCTTGGGAAGAGTCCAGTGGAGGGCCACAAAGATGGTGAAGGGCCTGGAGCATCTCCCCTATGAAGAAAGGCTGAGTGAGCTGGGTCTGTTTAGCCTTGAGAAAAGAAGACTGAGAGGGAACCTGATCCAGGTCTATAAATATCTAAGGTGTGGGGGGCAGAGTGGCGAGGCCAGACTGTTTTCAGCAGTGTGTGGAGACAGGACAAGGGGAAACGACCAGAAACTGCAGCATAGGAAGTTCCGCACAAATGTGCACAAGAACTTCTTTACGGTGAGCATGGAACAGGAGCACTGGAACAGGCTGCCCAGGGAAGTTGTGGAGTCTCCTTCTCTGGAGATATTCGAGACCTACCTGGACACCTACTTGTGTGACCTGGTGTAGGGAACCTGCTTTGGCAGGGGGATTGGACTCGACGATCTCTGGAGGTCCCTTCCAACCCCTACGATTCTGTGATTCTGTGATTTTAAGTAAAAAATCAACATGTCTTTAACGGATAAAAAAAGTGATGCTGTTGTATTTTGAACTGATGTAAGATGAATTATCTTTGCAGAATCTGCTCTTCCCAAACCAGCCTCTCCAACCCAATAGTAGATACTCAGTATCGCCAACTGGAGACCTCACTATTACCAACATTCAGCGGTCTGATGCAGGATACTACATTTGCCAAGCACTGACGGTTGCTGGAAGCATTTTAGCAAAGGCTCAGCTGGAGGTTACTGATGGTAAGCTATAAAAATTCCTTTTCTTCCTTCTCTCAGAAGTATTTTAAAAGTTGTGTAAAAAAAAAAAAAAAAAAAAAAAAAAAAAAGCAGAGAAATCACTTAATTCATAAAAATAAACAGGTGAATTTCTACCAAACATACTGCAAGGATCTCTGCACAGTTCTCTACAGCATCAAAAAGAGACTGATGTCTAGTTTGCATTTTGCACACAATTCTTAATAGTCCAAACAAAGGACAAAACAACTTAGAATACAGTTGGAAAGGAGGGAAGCTGCTCAGTTCTCTAGAGCTAAAATAGGACTGCAGAAAGATTATGAAGAATTAATAGTTTTATGACTAAAGTAATGGGCTGGGGTGCAAAAATAAACAAGTCTTAATACCTGTCTTGGTCCCAGCTTTCAGTATTATGTTAGGCAACTTTTTTGGAAGTATCCTTAGCTCAATTTAAATGAACACAGTTGCCTTGAATTTACTGAAACACTGTTAAAATAGAACAGCTATGTAGTGTATGTAGCCTTTTAGTTTACATCTGAAAAAGGCACAAAGGTACTTCACTTCCTCAGTGCTGTGTTTTAATAATTTCTCAGTACAGTTAGATGTGTAAAGAGTTATTTAAATACACTGGCAGGGTAGAGTTGGCAAGAAAGGAAAAGTGCTACATGATCTGATGGTGCTTTCAGTTTCAGAATTTTGGGCTTGAATCTTTTTGTGTCTTGAAGTTTACCTTGGTGTACAAACATCAACCCTTTACATACGTCAGAAATCCTGTTGATTCCCCTCTTCATCTTATTGTGGCTAGAAGGCAGTTTGCATCCTTTAATGTTAACAGCAAGAGAATTCCTCTTACATTAGGAGACCATGGCATTCCCTTGCATCATTATTCCTTATCTTAACAGAATCATTAAATTTCTCCTGACAGACTTTGATGAATTTTTGCCATTAAAACTGTTGTTATATGCAGAGGTCTACTTTTATGGTTCCCTTAGAGACCTGTCTGCACCATGAAAGTTTGAAAAGATGTCTAATTCTGAATAATCTGACTTTTCATAAGAGCATATTCATCACAAATGACAGGTAGAGAGGTTCAGGCACATGTTATAGAGGTCTGAGCATTAATTTGATGCCTTTTCTTTGTTTTCCAAAAGCTGTCTATATTTTTATGACAAGGGGAGATAATTTCTGCCTTATCCTTGCATCTTTACAAGCATATTGCTTTTTGCTAAAGCAGTTTCTGGAGACTAAAGGCTAACCTTCGCTCTGCAATCTCTTTAAGTCCTTTCTGTCATGATCTATGACAAAATGATGCATTTTCATTCAATTCAAATTTAAATGTAGATTAAAAGGTCATTTAAAATTAATGGAAAGGCAGTATTTTTTAATATCTGTCCATAGCACTGCCTGATTCAGTGCCATGAGTGTGATTGGAATAAATAGAACACACAAACATTGGCTAGAAGGGCATTGAGCTGTTAATGGTTGCACCTGCTGATGCTGTACAGATTTACTGCAACATGGGCCGAGAGGATCAAATCAGGTTCAAGGATATCAGTGATGAAAATTCTTCCTTTTGACAGCCAAGACCTGTGGTCCATCTTTATCTATTTCTTGTATGAGATAAAAAAAAATAATCTTGCCTGGCCTGTTTGGAATTTTCATTAGTTTACTTAAAAAGTCAAGAGAAAGCTCATAATGTTGTCCATGTTAAAATGCAAGCTTAATCACAATTAGTTCTGATTTCATGTGACATGCTTCCTCCATTGCTGAGTTCTGCTGCTGAAGGAATACAAGGCCTGTGTTCTTCAAATGCTTCCCAGAACCTACTATCAGCATGATCGTTACAAAATAATGGAAGGTTGCTTTATAGAAATACCATTTCATCCTTGAGTCAAAGGGCATGTGAGGTCAGGAGAAAAGTGCCAAAACAACATTGTGAAACTGAGATTATATACATGAATATACCATTAGCTCACAGATATTTTTTAATTGCTTTCAGTTAGGAAGTTAACCATAAATGTCTAACTAATCTGTTTTAGTTGATGTTGAGCAGAAATTATGGAAGCTAGAGATCTTTATCAGTAGAGAAATCTATTGATTTTAAAAATATGATAAAAGATAAACGCTGTGCATGCTAGCTATACACTTAAGCATTAGTGTCCCAGTTTTTGGCTGGGGATTCCAGTTTTACTTCATAGCCCAGAATTTTTCTGTTTGGTTAATGATTTAATAATAGTGGCGAACCATCTTTTTCATTTTGAACACATTTTTGTTTGATCCAGGGTAATTTAGATCCAATTGGAGTTCCAATACAGAATGAAAACATATGTCATGTGCAGAAAAACAAGTGCTTAATTATACCATATATAGCAGTGTTTCAGTTGTTACATTTTTGCACTTACAAGTCTTTACTGGAAATATTTTTAACTCAAGTGTTCACATGAGAAGAGATTACTAGCTGTGATGAAATATGCTGAGTTGAGTGATAATTTTGCTGATTATGGACGGTGCTAAGAGCCCTTAGTGTATTTGAAATTCAAATCTTATATTTTCTTGAAAGGCTATAATATGATCTACTGTCTAATGCACATCTGGAAAAGCAATATCAAATCTTAGCACTCCTTTCAAACTCAAGAAGCGAATATGCAGATTGGAGTCTTGAAATGACATATCATGCAAATAAAGCAAGCGCTTCTCTCGAACTATGTATGTATTCATGATAAGAATAAAGTACATTTTTAATTTATTCCATAGATTTATCTGCCATGCAGAGAATATTTTGAAGAAAATTCCAATTTCTACTTACCTATCTTTATTTAAATTTATATTATTTATATATATTAATAGAAAATTTGACCACTCACTGTTTGCTCAGCTGTAGGATTTGCCTACAGTTTATCCAACAGCTGCTGTTTGGGATGAGTACTGGATAGAGAATCAAGCTTAACATCCTGCAGTAGATTTCTCTGACAACATAAGAATGAAATGTTTTAGGATGCTCAACAATGATTTAGAAAAGAAATTTAAGCCATTTTTCCCAGCCTGCAATGCAATTTTTTAACTGTAGGTCTATTGAATATGCTGGGCTATGTCTCTTAAAAAAAAATAGGAATGAGTGATTGATATCACTCACAGTTTAGCCACCTGCAAATCTGGCCACCTTCATTCCTCTCTCTGATTAAATATATATAAAATATTTTATAGCAAATGTGACAGTTCCAAACAGCCTCTTGCCTCTTGTGAAGCTTCTGCAAAAAAAAAAAAAAAAAAAAAAAAAAAAAAAAAAAGGTGGAGGAAGGAATGATCTCTGCTTTCCCTTTCTGCTTTTTGATGTATGAAAAACTTAACGTGAGCCAGCAGTGCGCTCTTACTGGTTGGAAAGCAAATGGTATCCTGGGCTCCATCAAAAGAGGGGTGACCAGCAGGGACAGGGAGGTGATTGTCCCTCTCTACTCTGCCCTTGTGAGACCCCATCTGGAGTACTGCATCCAGGTCTGGAGCCCCCAGTGCAAGAAGGACAGAGAGCTGTTGGAGAGGGTCCAGAGGAGGGCCACAAAGATGATCAGAGGGCTGGAGCACCTCCTCTGCGAAGACAGGCTGAGGGAGCTGGGCTTGTTCAGCCTGGAGAAAAGAAGACTGCGGGGTGACCTCATTGCAGCCTTTCAGTACCTAAAGGGAGCCTATAAACAGGAGGAGAGTCAACTCCTTAAAAGGATAGATAAGAGCAGGACAAGGGGAAATGGTTTTAAGTTGAGGGAGGGAGGATCTAGGTTGTATGTCAGAGGGAAGTTCTTTACTATGAGAGTGATGAAGTGCTGGAACAGGCTGCCCGGAGAGGTTATGGATGCCCCGTTCCTGGAGGTGTTCAAGGCCAGGTTGGATGGGACCCTGGATAGCCTGGTCTAGTGTTAAATGGGGAGGTTGGTGGCCCTGCATGCAGCAGGGGGGTTGGAGCTTGATGATTCTTGGGTTCCTTTCCAAACGAAGCCATTCTATGATTCTGTAATTCCCACTTCTCAGGAGAGCACTCTGCGCTAACATAGTAGTGTTCATCATAAGAATTTTGTGAGTTTTGTCTCATTTTCCTTTGTCATTCTCTGTTTTTAATTTCATTTTGTAATTTAACCAAATTCCACCTAAATTTGCACATAATTTTAGTTGACTCAAATTGCATTTGTAGGGAATACACTATTTATTAGCAAGTAACATTTCCTCTCATACTCTGCTCAAAATTTAAGCTCCATTTTATCAAAAAAGCAATCTGGTATTTTTTAAATTGCCAGAATATGTGAATATATGGCTGCTGGAAGATAGTTTCAAAATCATTTTTTGTTGTTGTTGTTCTTTGTTGTTGTTTTTGAATGAAATTAATTTTTACTTCAAGTTTTTTTGCAAATATGATTTTGTCATATGAAATGTTTTGTGGAATGGCTACAAATGTTTCATAGTAGGAGAAAAAAAATGTTAAAAAAAAAAAATCAAAAATGTAAAAGAAACTAAAAAAATACCCTACCGTTTTGTGGACATTTTTCATTATTTTGTTGTTCTTAAGGATGCTTATTACAATATCTTTCTAAACCTCTGAGTTCTGTGTCCTTACTTTGGGAGACACCTATGTAGTAGGAATGCAAGTACATATACACACATTTTAGAGAAGATTTACAAGTCAGACTTGTGAAGACAATATAGTCGTTCACAGATCAGTGGAAACCCTAAGTGTTCATTTAACCTTTAGCCTTAGTGTCATGGAAACCTGTAGTGGTCTTTCACCCATAACACCCTTGAAAATGAAGATTCCTTCTGGCCAGGAGACTTTCAATTACATTATTGATCAAAGCTATTTAAAGGATTATGAGTTCCTCATTTGAGCTGTAAAAAAAAAAAAAAAAAAAATAGTAATTACATGCCAATTACAATATCTGAAATGCTGTAGGTTTTGAAAATACTTATGTTGCTACATATATGAAAGGCAATTAGATGCAGGAAATAACAATTGAAAAGTTAGCAAAATAAGGTGTTTTTTCCCTTAATTTTTTACTAGCTAGAAAACTGGGAGTTGCTGTTCTACATTGAATTTAAATTTTAGTTTGAATTCGCTGCCAGCATACCTAGAGCTGGAGTGCATGTAAACAGAGAAATGGACTTTTGTTTCACTAAGCAACTGAACTGTGTGATCATGAGGAACCTTATTGAGATCAAAACTTGGATATCAAGATGAAAATGCATTACATTCAATCTTTTCATGTCCTATCTCTAATGTCAGCTGGTAATATTTTAGAATTTTCAAAATAGCTTCCAAGTTCTTGGGCTAATAAAAATCTGATTTGACATTAGATTTTTTGTTTAAATTCCAACAAATGTGATAAACTCACACTTCAAGTCTTGCTAATTTCTATAATTCAATCCATTGTATCTTTTGTTTTAAAAAAAAAAAAAAAAGTTAAACGGTAATTAGTATTTTTGTGGCATTAGAATTTCATAACCAATTGTTATAACTACAAATTGTGCCACCAAAATAGCCTTAACACTTCCTGTTTATTAAACAGTATCATGAAAATACTTTGAATTTACTGAAGGTTCCAGAGGTTTGCATTTCAAACAGCTCAAATACAATAGAAAGCATATTTCTTCAAATAGGTTATTTTCACTTCATTGTTAGAGTATGATATTGTGTGTGGAATATAATGATCCAGATTCCCAGAATAAAAGATCAAAACTCAATTGACATAAGCAGAAGCAGTCTGATTTTTACACCATCTAGGAGCTAATCCTGTCTATTACAATATTTAATGTCATACTTAGTACTGTGAGATTGTTCAAAGATTAGAAACAGCAGCAATGTAGCAAGTAAATATATAAAAATGGGTGCTGGATTCTCTTGTACAGATTTTATAACATTTTTTACTTTTACAATTCAAATATTTCACATTCATTTTGTGTAAATATGTTATTTATTAACATGGAGTTATACTTTGCTTATCAGTTGACTGTGAGAATATGTTCAACAGCATAATTATTTATGAAAAAATTATTCTTTCAAGAAAAGCAAACGTGAGCATTTTACCTTATCTTTAAGATATCCCACTGACCATGGAATGAGGCTTGTATGCAGACATGCATTAATTCACTAGTTACAGAATCCCTTATGGAGCATTTCAAGCATGCAAATGTAAATTATTAGGAAAAAAATAACAGAGTTCATTGCTTTAAAAGGTGATGAGATGAACTGATAAGCACACTGTTAAATGGCTTGATTAAGTCTGAAATATTTTCCACTGGAAAGAGTCATCATTTAAGTTGCACCGAATGTTTTGTAACGCTCTTAGGTATTTTTGCTATGGACTACTCGCAAGTTGTGAACGAATGAGGAATATGGTTGATGCCTGTGCTAGAATTCATATAGTGTTTCACTTTGAACTTGGACAGATTTTCTCTTTTAGGCCTTAAATCTGATGAGTCATTAAAAACATCTTGATCTGACATTTAATCATGTGCTTTTTTAAACATGTAATGTAACTGCTTTCCTAAATTGGATGAAATAAGAAATGCAGAGTAGTTCTTTTCTAAGGTCTTTATTGTCATTATGTCTTAATCAAAGGGATCTGAGGATCTTTGCTAGCAGAATTTTATATATGTTAGTGTTATCTTACAGTAGCAAAATTAACCCATACAAAAACTGCTTTCAAATATACCGATCAAATATTAAGATGTGTCTGTGAGTCTTGCAAAAATAATGTTCATAGCCCTGTTGAGGCTAACATATACCAATCTGATGAAAGTGGTACAATATCAAGCAAAGGACTAAATGTAGCACAACATTGTCAAAGTTGTGAATGCCAATATATGTGTCGCTCTTCAGTCTTGACAGATAGACCTCCACCCATCATCCTTCAAGGGCCCATCAATCAGACACTGGCAGTGGACGGGACAGCTCTGCTGAAGTGCAAGGCTACTGGTGACCCGCTTCCTGTTATCAGCTGGTTAAAAGAAGGCTTCACTTTTCTGGGCAGAGACCCTCGAACTTCCATACAGGATCAGGGGACCCTTCAGATTAAAACTCTACGGGTGAGTAGCAATAACAAAGCAAATGCTACAAGTAGTATGTGGCTAATATGAAGCTGGTAGTGTGCCTGAAGCAGCTCTACTATCTTGCTGTCTTCTGACTTCAAAGTTAACTTAGTTGTCTCCTTTACCATGCAACATTCACCAAGGACAAATCTTATTATTTTGTTCTTTGTCATTGTGATAGTAAAGGGAAAAAAGAAGAGCTGACTTAACAACAGATACTACTACTAGAAATCCTTTGAAAATAGAATTATTTATGTTGCAATAAAGCATGAGTGGCAGGTGGGTAGACATGTAAGATGACAGGACCTGGTTATCTTTCAGATAGTCTTACCCTGAAGCCATTGGTCTTTTGACTCTATTAAAACTTATAGTCATTCATTTTCAACACCTGAACATTATTTTCCAGGGAGCCAGAGTGCTAGCAAGGGATTTTGGAGTCCATCAAGACTTTTGCCATGCTCTTTCTCCATCATTGAGTCTTGGCAGTCTTGAATTGTGCTGATGAATTCTGATGTTATGTTAGCTGCAGGTGTTTCATAAGGCTATGGATGGGAGATGATAATTCATACCGTAACATTCATGCAGTCATATGCAGAAGGATTTCTGTTCAAAATGAAGTGCCTATCAAAATATTTTCATTTTGATACATACGATAATATTATATTTTGAAGGTACAAAGAAATCTTGCAGTATTCCAGATAGCATAACACCAGGCTTTGTTGATAAACACTGTATCACTAAACTTTCTTTGGGTTTTTATTTTTTCACCTGTTTAATTAGATATTGCATTTTTCTGTGTATATGTGAAGAAGCGTGTGTCTAGAAAAATACTAAGGTAATGTCCTTACTTGTTAAGAACTTACAGATAATTTCAGCAGCCTTTTAATCTAATCAACATAAATTTCTGAACACAGATTTGTCATCCAAAAAAATTTCTATAAATGCAGTTGTTGGGGACAAGGTAAAACCAGCAGTTTTGTTTTCTGGTGCCATCTCATCAGTGATCGTAGATGAATTGTTAACCTCCTTGGAACAAAATGGAATTTATTAAAAAATTTATACTAGCTTTCCTTGAGTAAACAATTTATCCTTCCTCCCTGGGCTGAAGGCAGGTTTAGGCCATGAAGGTTAATGCATTTTTCCTGTAGAGATGGATTAAAGAGTGCGCTTGAATTCTCCAGATTCCCCAGTAGTGTTAGAAAACAGCAATTAAAGGTGGAAGCTTAGTGATTTCAAACAAATTTTCAGGCATCGATGGTGGGCTACTGTGGAGTGTCCATGAGGCAGAAGCTCCTGGGATACCTGTCTGCATGCAGCTACACAAATAACAAAATAGGGTCTGAATCGTGCCAGCGCATTTATCTTGCTGATAGATGCACAGTGTCTGTAAACGAAATGAAAAAAATTGCTTGCAAGGAGAGAAGGAAACAGTATTAGCAGTGAGTGTGGTTTTGAAAGACATGAAGCTTTTATTGATCCATAAGTGGCTCATCCACTAGTAACTGATTTTCCTTAAAGGCTCAGAAGGACACTTCTTGTAAACCCCTTGATAACAGTAATGTGCACTGCTCAAGTCAAACTTACCAGCCAAAACTACACAATTCTACAAAAAAACAATTTTTCTCCTGTAGGTTGCAATTTTTTTGAATTAAATATAATAAATCAGAAGTGTTTAACTTTTCTTTCAGATGTACTACAGCAAGAACTGTCAACACTTCCTAAGGAAAAAAAAAGCCCCCAAATATGTCCAAGAATAGCTTAAGTACACTTACATGCCTACCTTCAAAATAACTTAAAATTTATCACCTTCATCCTCAAGCCTTAGTCCTCACTTGTCTCCTCCCCTCACAATTAATAATAATTATCAATTGATAATCAATATGAAAGATATAAAGATATGGGTAAAGATGAGCCTCTACTATTTAATCCTTTGAGACTATCCTCTTCTGCCATGTAACTAATCTCTTTATGTATGAAAATCAAATTATTCAATATCGGCAGCAATCATAGTGAACCAAGAGCCACAGTCATTAATGTAAACCCAGTGATTTTTATAATGAGTCAATCATCCAGTTACTCTGGAGGATAACTAGAAACCTGCATACGTCACTCACTTAGTACCATTTTAGACAGTTCTAGACTGGTGAAAATCCTACTTCTGTATGTAAAAATGTACTATGCCAGATTTAAATGTCTGCTTTAACTAAGGAAGAAAACTATTATACTGAATAGCAACACTTTTCCATTGACCTTCCCTGTTTGATTTTTTTTTTCTCCACCAAAACACCAAAAAAAAAAGTATAAATAATTGAATTATCAATAGAATATGTATCTAATCTGTCTGCAGTCTGGAAGTTAGATAATTCACCATACTTCCAGCTTGCTTTATATGTTGAATTTGCCTTCTGCAAGTTAGTCTGTTCTGTATACTTCATTGAATATGCCATATACCATCTGTCATGGTGGTACACAAATGAAGTTGAGAATCCTCAATTATCACATAATGAAGAATCATAGATTTCACAAAAACTCAGAAGAAGCAAAATAGAATACAGTACTTCGGAATGCTATAAGGCTCCCTCCTCTGGTAATCTGGCTCTTTTCAAGAGTCTTTCTCATTTAGTTAGCAGGTCCAGAGGAGGTCCACAAAGGTGAGCAGAGGGCTAGAGCACATCATCAGTGAGGACATGCTGAGAGAGTTGAGGCTCTTCAGCCTGGAGAAGGAAAGCTCCTTGGGGACCTTATAACGTCCTTCCAAAAGTACCAAAAGGGGGCCTGCAGGAAAGCTGAGGAGGGGCTTTTTATAAGGGCATGTAGTGACAGGATGAGAGGAAATGTCTTTAAACTGGAAGAGTATAGATTTCGACTAGATATTAGGAACATTCTTTACTGTGAGGGTGGTGAGATGCTGGAACAGGTTGCGCAGTGAGGTTGTGGATGCACCCTCCCTGGATGCATTCAATGCCAGGCTGGATGGGGCTGTCAGCAATCTGATCTAATGGGAGATGTCCCTTCCTGTAGCAGTGAGGTTGAAACTAGATTGACCTTAAAGATGCTTTCCAACCCAAACCATTCTATGATTCTATGATTCTATGATCTCTATATTTTGAATCTCTGAGACACTGTCAGAATAGTTTAATTATCCTTTGTATTTCATGGCAAAATTTGTATTTCATGGCAAAATTCAAGTTATGCTTTTTTTTGATAAACTGTCATTAACTGGTTGTTTTCTTCCCCTAAGAATGGCATAATCTCAATCTATTGGAAGAAAATGCCAACAAAATTCTAACAGTACAAATTAAAAATTAATTAAATTATGTGTCAACAAGTAATCTAAAGAACATCTCACTAATTTGCTTTTACATTCTTTTCAAAGAGTTGGGTATGAGCATTTGTTATAGTTCCAATCTGTATTTTCCAGATCACCAATTATAATCCCTTAAAGTCCTATAAACCTTTTTGAATGCACTCCTACCTTCATTAAGTCAACTGATGGTGAATGTAATTCTTCTCCTTTATCGCTGGACTCAGCACTTTCCCTCTTCTTCAATCTCCAGATTACCATTCTTTATACATAGTGGTAGGACAACTCTTCTGTATGTTCTGTGCTTTGCAAAGTCACAGGTTTCCATCCACTTCTGTTGTCTTCTCTAATTCTTGTCATATAAATCTTTACTTTAAATCAAAGTAAGGAATAGTAAAATACCTGGCAAATTTTCCAGTAAAACAACAATTTATAAGAACAATAGTGAGTTTAATGTTGATGGGATAATTTGGAAGTCTTTCCAAAAATAAATTTGGACTATACAAACTGACATAGGAATCACAATTTAGGGTCTTTAGCTACCAAAGTAGCAAAGTAGCTTTCCAAGACTGAAATAAAATTTCATGTGCTACAGAAGAAAGGTAAGCATGGTATATGATCTGGTTTAACTGTACCATTTTAAAATTGCTTGGAGGATTGTGTGTAGAGATAACCCTTGTTAAGATCTTAGAAACAATGTACATATGTGTTGATGACCTGTATAAATATGGTTTCATCTGTCATAAAACCATAAGATGACAGTATAGCCTTCCTGAGACTAGAATATCTACATCATTGTGGGATTATGAACTGTGAGTTTTCATCCTCTGAGGAAAAATTGTTGTTGTATTGTTTGCTGATTTCAACTGGGTGTCTTAACAATAAAAAGATTGACACTGTCTGAAACGTTAGTTCTGTAGCACTTACATACTTCACTGATACAATTAAGAATATGAAAATTACAATTAGAAAAGTATTAAAAACAAATAATCTTATTTTAGTCCTTTAAAAGTAAGCCATCATTAAATTATTATTTTTAAACGTCTGGTGCCTTCTAGACATAAAGTGTAAAATAAGTTTTTCTTTTCAATAAATATATAGGAAAAAAAATTAGAATAAATTCTGTCATATGATTCTGAAAGGTAAAACTTGCTTTTAAATGTTCTTAATGTCTAGCTGTCTGATACTGGAACTTACACTTGTGTTGCAACAAGTTCAAGTGGGGAGACATCATGGAGTGCTGTTCTGGATGTGACAGGTAAGCAATATGTAGAGGACATTTTCAGATGGCACAAAATGAAAGTATAGTATAAAATAGAGCCTTATGAATCTAATAGTCTCTTCTAGAAATTCTAGGTGTGAAATAGAGAAGATTTTAAGTGGGAAGGATTCGTTTCTTTATGTGTCTCAAACTTCATTGCTAGCGCTGGAACTGATCTGCATATAGGAATTTTCTCAGACTTCTAGTAGCTGATGTTCTGTTATTTTATATAAATATGAGCAAAGCATGTTTTTTTTTGTTACTCCTTTTTTTCTTTTTTTTTAATACAGACTTTTGAGTTTTGTGTCTTTTTTTCCTATAATGCGTATGTAAAGAATGATAGTTCTTCATAAAAATAAATATATCTGATAATGGAATAGTTGAGTTAGTTTTTAACAAATTAAAAGCACTGATTAAGCTGATTATGCAGATACTTGGCATGCTTTTCCTTTTAACCTTCTACTTTGGTCAGACTATACAATCGACAACAAAAAGTAATTATTTTACGTTTGCTCCTTGCAGAGTTGGGTGGAGCTACAGTCAGTAAAAGTTATGACATAAATGACCTCCCTGGGCCACCATCCAAACCTCAGGTCACTGATGTTACTAAGAACAGTGTCACCCTGTCCTGGCAACCAGGGACCCCTGGAAGCCTACCAGCTAGTGCATATATCATTGAGGCTTTTAGGTATGTGAATTATTCTACTTTAATCTCCTTCCTTTCTAATTTTGCTTAAATCCTAGTACCAGCTGTTCTGGCATTGTGGTGTTCTTTTGGTTTCTACACATATCATTAAAAGTTCAGTAAAAGATTTATCTCCAATGGCAGGCACTGATTCTTACTCTTCAAGTGTCTTGTTTTTTAGTATGTCATCACATTTTCTTAAGTCGTGAAGTAGTGAAGCATTTAACTTTTTCTTCAGGTCAGTGGAAACATAAATGGACAATGTACTATTTGTTACTTTTTCCTTAGTTCTAATGATTACCCTGGGAATGTTGTATTTCAAACCATTTGGGCTTGAGTTATTTAGACTGTTGTAATGCAAAAAAACTGAAAACTAATGGGCAACCTTTAAATCAGTCTGTGTTTTCCTTCTCCTGTTCTTGTTAAAACAGCACCTATTAAATAGTTAAAGAACTTTAAAATTCTGCATTTAAATGTTTTGGATGGAATAAAACTTTTAACTGAAAAGGCTGGTGTTCATAATTCAGGATTTCATCATGCAGCCTGAAGTTGAAGAGGATCCAGCTGTTCTATTCCACACAGCAGTACTTAATGCTTTGTAGGAAAGAACTCCTGGGCCCCAATTCATCAAGTTTGTTTAAGCATGAGCTGTATCCATCACGTGTATTACAAGAGTAGTATTCTGAATATGTGCACTTTCTTACATGCTTTTCTGCATCAACATATTCAGAAAATAACTGATAATATAGTTTATCTTTTAATTAATATTCTAGCAGGAATTTATCAAAATTATATGCTTACAAATTTAAAACATTATAGTGATAATGTTTTATCTGCATATGTTAATATTCAAAGTACATCATGACAGTGTGTGCAGATTGCTGATTTTGTTCTGGGCCTTGTACTTTTCTTAATGTGTTACATGAATGAAACAATAGAAATAAAATGGAACTAGCAGTTTCTTTTTATTTATTTATTTTTTTTCCTTTAAGATGTTACTTTTTTTTTGGTCAATTCTGTACAACAAAGCAGAATAAAATCAAATTTTGTCTAAAAGCTTTTATGATATTTCACCTTGGATAAGCTTTAATGGCAAACCATCAAAAACTTTTACAGGAGCCAAGGATTTTTATTAAAAGCAGTTTTAACAATTACAGCTGAAATGTCTTCATATGGTGGATTGTAATCTAATTATATTACCACTGAAATGAAAATATAGTGACATAAAGAATATTCATATAGTTTTCTCGAGTTACAAGCTTTTTTTCAGAAGATTCTTTATTAACTTTGAGTATGAATTTAGTTCAAGGGTTTTTTTTTTTTTTTTTTTTTTTTTTTTCTAATGGCAGCTATTGACATAATTTATTTAGCAACATAGGAATTTATTCTTTTAACATTTTTTTCTGTTCTAAGGTTTATGTTCAAGATCGGCCTATTTATCATTCAAATTTCCTTTGCTGTTTTCCACACTTTCCTTTTGCAGGTGTTTGTTAAGAGTGATAGAAAAAGCTTTTGCTTTTAGTGAAAGGAGAAATACATTTGAAAGCTCTGTCATTTTTAATAAGTTTTTTGATAAGTTAATTGAAACTATAAAATCTTACTTTTTGTCTTGTTCTTACTATTTTTTTTCCTGCAGATCCCCTTTTATTTCCTTGTTTTCTTATGAGTTAGTCTATAATCAACATTTTCGTATTGCAGTCAATCCGTGTTTTCTTATGCGTTAGTCTATAATCTTCAACATTTTCTTATTGCAGTCAATCTGTGAGCAATAGTTGGCAAACAGTGGCTAACCATGTGAAGACCACTCTCTACACTGTGAGAGGACTGCGTCCCAATACAATCTACCTGTTTATGGTGAGAGCTATCAATTCACAAGGTCTGAGTGATCCCAGCCCTATGTCAGATCCTGTCCGAACACAAGGTAAGAGTAATTATTATGGCTTACATGCTAGAGCCAAAATAAAAAAAAAAACAAAACTGAAGGTTGACCATTAGGTTTGTCTATTTTATGTTATCACTCTGAGTGAAGGAATCTTGAATACAACTTAACTAATAAAGACAGTCCAATGATTGCTTTATTAATCTGAAATTTAGGAGAAAGGTAAGGATAGTTTAGCTCTCCAGTGCCTTGGCACATTTTTAATTTGCAGGTCGTAGATTGTTGGTATGCTTCTTGATGGCACTCAAACTTTTCTGAAACTGTTCTCTCTTCCATTGTATCCTTACTTTCTATTTTCAATCCTTAATTCATCTCCATTATCTAGCAGAGATACACTGTCATAATAAGGGCAAAAAACAGACAGGCAAAACACCTTATTTTGCATTAGTTTTAATACAAGAAATGCAAAAAATGTCCATAGGAGATTGGTAAATCTACTCCAACATTTGTGCAGGTTATTCATATAGATTAAGGCATCTGTATGATGGAGGGTATTTCAAAGCTATTCTGAGAAATGTATAGACCATCAACTTATATCAACATTTCTGATTTTTTACATTCATAATTCACTACATAATAAACCCTAAGGGAAGACCGAAAGGAAATCCCTTATTTGTAGGCTACTGATATAATTGATAGCTGTGATCCTCCATGTCTTGTTTCAGGACTGTTTGATGACTATAAAATCTGTTCATATTATATTCTACTCTAACTGTGTATAGCTGCCACAAACAAATCTCACTTCACAGCATGGTTTTTTTTTGGCTTTAAGAACATATTGCTTGAGTACTTCATTCAAGAATGTACTTTTGCATTAAGCATATTGAAGTACAGGAATTAATCATTTTTTTTTTAATCATGATTTCTTCATTTTCAAAGTAATAGCTCCTCTCACAGTTAATTTACATTGAGATTGTCTATCCCTGTTTATGGAAGTTAGAAAACTGTGTGGGAGTGCCTGTGCATCCTGTGTCAGTCTCCAGCACTTGTAATTGGGACTATGTTCTTTGGAGGTCCTGGATGGAAAAAAAGGAAATGAATAGGGTGGTATTGCTTTATCACGTAGCCACTAGATCCAGCCTCTCATTCCAGTCTATTCCTGATTAAATCTGTCCTTAATAATTACCTCCTCAAAATATTAATAGCAATAATAAATAAAAATCATTGTTGTAAAAGGAGAAAGAGCTGTTTTCTGAAAAGATGAAGGAATAAGTTGAGGAGGGATCCATGGCTTCACTGTCCATGGAGCATTGCAACTTTTCCTCTTTCTTACTCTCCTGTTGTGATAAGGAGACTTATGCTTTTCTTTGCACCAGCCTTTAGTCTGAATAACTTATCACTTAGTTAAAAATACAACTTTATTTGGCATTTGAATGTCAAGTGAAGACTTTTTATCTGACATACTGACAAGCAATTTGATTTCAGTAAAAACATGTCTTTTAATTAGCTACAGCATGTGTTGCAGCTTCCATTTCCAGAAGCTGTTTAGCAGTCAAGCACACTGAAACATGTACAGGATTTATAGCTTCTTTGGTAACCTCCAGTTTAATGAAATTAAATCATAAAATCAATTGAAAATTAGCATAATGTTTTGAAGTGATTTCTAATTATGCCTGAATTCAATTCGGGCTGACAGAGGAAGCTGACACATGCAGGAAAGCCTGTTCACGGCGACCACTGAGGAAGAGAAAAGCAGCTATAACCGTACTATATAATATTAATTTGCAACAGGTGTCTGTTGCAGTTTTAATATCTGGTGTTTTATTTCTTGGTAATAAGCATAGCAAAAGGCAAGTAGTATAATTTTATGCATATTTTCACCAGTGAACTACAAGTAGACAACAAGGAGCTTTCAAAAGGCTTACCTTGAATGACTTCTGTCAAATAAGGACAGAGAAATCAGTAATTGCTCTAGGAAAAGATTTGACTTATTAGTTGGATTATTAGCAGACTGGATCATATATTAAAAAGGACTTCAAGGAAACTATCTATAATCATATATGAAACTGTGTATAATCATATCCCTGCAATTTAAATTACTATCTACTAGTAGGAAGTTCACTGGAAGCTGTAAAAGTGAACTTAGAGAAAATGTACCACCAATTTAATTTTAGAGTCCTCTTAATTTTGATTAGGATATCCTTCTTGAGCCGCTTTTCCATAAGTCATGCCAATATTTGAAAATTTGCTTATGGGCAGATCAACTGCTTTCCCACCAGGAGTCTCCTAGTAATGTGAATATTTCATTGCATGACATTGCACTGTGACCATCATGTATATATGTGTTTCCAAACGTACATATGAATAAACAGAATTCCACATATACATCTTGACATTAATTTCTTACTGATATTAACCCATGTTATTCCCTTGATTTCTAGATACTTCTTTCTATGATAAAATATATTTCATAAAGAAACACTATGTAGAAATGACTTATTCACTAAGGGAATATAAGTATTTGGCCAGTTGTATACCACAGCATAATTTTACTTAGAATATAGAATCATAGAATCATAGAATCACAAGGTTGGAAACGACCTATAAGATCATCTAGTCCAACCGTCTTCACACTACCACTGCTACCACAAGCACTAAACCATATCTCGCAGCTCCTTGTCCAGACGCCTCTTGAACACTGCCAGAGATGGTGACTCCACCACCTCCCTTGGCAGGCCATTCCAGTGTCTGATCACTCTCTGAGAGAAGAAGTTCTTCCTTAAGTCCAACCTAAACCTCTTCTGATACAACTTGTGGCCATTCCCCCGGGTCCTGTTCATTGCCTGGGAGAAGAGGCCAAACCCCTCTTCTCCACAACCTCCCTTCAGGAGGTTGTAGAGTGTAATGAGGTCTCCCCTGAGCCTCCTCTTCTCCAGACTAAACAATCCCAGCTCCGTCAGCCGCTCCTCATAGGACTTGCGCTCCAGACCCCTCACCAGTTTTGTTGCCCTTCTCTGGACACGCTCCAGGGCCTCAATGTCTTTTTTGTAGTGAGGGGCCCAAAACTGAACACAGTACTCGAGGTGCGGCCTCACCAGTGCTGAGTACAGGGGGATGATCACCTCCCTGCTCCTGCTGGCCACACCATTTCTAATGCAGGCCAGGATGCCGTTGGCCCTCTTAGCCACCTGGGCACACTGCTGGCTCATGTTCAGCCGAGCATCAACCAACACCCCCAGGTCCCTTTCCTCTTCACAATCATCCAGCCACTCATCCCCAAGCCTATAGCACTGCATGGGATTGTTGTGGCCAAAGTGCAGGACCCGGCACTTGGCCTTGTTGAACCTCATCCCGTTCACCTCAGCCCAGCGATCCAGCTTATCTAAGTCCCTCTGAAGGGCCTCCCTACCCTCAGGCAGATCCACACCACCTCCCAGCTTGGTGTCATCTGCAAACTTACTGAGGGTACACTCAATCCCCTCGTCTAGGTCATCAGTAAAGATATTAAACAAGATAGGCCCCAGTACCGACCCCTGGGGGACACCGCTTGAAACAGGTCGCCAGCTGGACTTCACTCCATTAACCACCACCTGTTGAGCACGGCCCTCCAGCCAGTTTCTTACCCAAAGCAGTGTGTACCTGTCCAGGCCACGGGCAGCCAGTTTCTCCAGAAGAAGCCTGTGAGAGACCATGTCAAAGGCTTTGCTGAAGTCCAGGTAGACTACATCAACAGCCTTTCCCTCGTCTACCAGTCTGGTCACCCAGTCATAGAAGGAGATGAGGTTGGTCAAGCACGACCTGCCTTTCATGAACCCGTGCTGGCTGGGCCTGATCCCCTGGTCACCACGCACATGCTGTGCGATCTCCCTCAAGATGATTTGCTCCATTACTTTCCCCGGTACCGAGGTCAGGCTGACAGGCCTATAGTTCCCCGGATCCTCCTTACAGCCCTTCTTGAAGATGGGAGTCACATCAGCAAGCCTCCAATCCTCTGGGACCTCTCCAGTTAAGCAGGAGCGCTGACAGATGGCCGAGAGCGGCTCAGCAATCACCCCCGCCAGCTCCCTCAGCACCCGAGGGTGTAGGCCATCCGGTCCCATGGACTTGTGACAGTCCAGATGGAGGAGGAGTTCTCTGACTGTCTCCACCTGAATCACTGGGGGTGCTTCCTGAGTAGCGTCCCAGACTTCCAGATCAGGGCATAAAACGCCCAGAGGATAACTGGTTTGGCTAAAGGCAGATGTAAAGAAGGCATTGAGGACCTCAGCCTTCTCCTTGTCATATAGGCACTCATAGGTAAATTTATATTGAGGATCATAGATTTTATGAATGGTAGCGTAAACGATTGTTCTGCAACACAGTCTGAGTTGCTGCCTTAGAGCTATTTTATTGAATCTCTCTGTTTCTTAGTCACTTTGAATAGATATGATTTGCTAGATAAGCTCCTTCACTGTTGCTGACAACTATTTTTTGATCATATTCTTTTTGGAGATCCATAGAGTCATCTGCATTTGAGTATCAGTAGAAGCGTGTGTTTCTATTGTTTATTGGTTGCTCTGAACCCATAAAATCCAGGATTATGAAGTTGAAATATTGATTACCAGAACCAAGTTTATTTCAAAATCTGAAGGCCTGCAATTCAGATATTGTTGTTATGTTTAAGTGTTTCATTTCTAAAAGCATTATTATTTCTTCTCAATAATATTTAGAAGATTAAAAAGAAAGAAGTCAAATACAACATACTCACATACCCTAAGACCATCAAAGGGGAAAAAGAGGACTTTTAAGTGTGCTTTTTCTTCCTGAGTACACTTGATTGATCCAAAAAGAGGGAAAGTGATTATGGCTAATGAGTCCCATGAGAAAACCAAGCAGAATTCACAAATGTGTAGGCAGGCCTGGCCATAATGTATCAGGATTTTTAGAATAAAATCTGTGCTTGTATCTTTCTGGACAAATTAACAACAAATTGAAACAGAAATAATCAATATGTTTATATCTACTTAGGCATATCTATCTACAGATAGGCAACTAGCATGGACAATGCCAGGAGTGGCATTGTAAGATCTTTAAAGGAGCCACTGAATGTGTCCAAACTTCGCTGTCTCCTAGAAATTACCTTCATCTCTGTCTACAGTAGAGGGAAAGGAGATGCAGGGATGTATTGGCTAATTAACAGCTTTAGACCAACATTCTCTTTTTGATGCAGTGTAACAAAAAATGGTGATTTCTAAGAATTATCACTAAAAAGACATACTGAAGATATTCACATTGAACATCTTCTACTCCTTCATTTTCTGATACATACTTTATATTTGCTGTTCCTGTTTATGGATGGTAATAGAGATTCCTTTAGTTTATCCAAAATGAGTAACCAAAATGCAGTAACCAAAATGAGATCTTTAAGAACTAGGTACAAGGGCCACATGTGGTGCTTGGAGATGGAATCCAATAGACCTTTATACTAAGTGATCAAACTCCTTGTTGTTTTTACTAGTAGAAATAGTTTTTCCCTTCTCTTTGAAGGAGTGTTTATCATACTCTTGAAAAGAAAATTTCTGTGGTAAAGTTTTTTTGTTGACCTTTCATGAGATCACAATTTTGATTTAATGAATTATTACTTTTCATATTTGCGCTAGATTTCATTATCTTATCTGTAAAGGGAAAAGTCACTTTGAAAAAGAAATTGCTATTTGTAGCATTTGGTTTCTCATGTACATGGTATATAAGGAGGGAAAGTTTAGTGACAGTTTGGAAACATGTAATAACTAAGTGTCATGTATGCTCTAAGAAAGTTAAAAACCTGTTCATTTTCTTAAATTATGCTAGCCAGTTTGGTTCCAGATATCTGGCTGACATTAATGTTATCATTGCAAGACTAGTGAATAATTGAATCTCTCTCATCACTTGCAAGGTCTGAAAAAATATTACTATCAACTCTGAATAGTCATTTTAATGTATTTTTATTTCCCGATTTCCTAAGCAGCCAAAGGTGTATGATTTGTTTGAATTTACTTGGTATGTTTGGTAGTTCACATTTGAAGCTTAACACTCAATTGTTTTAAAAACACTGCTGTAAGAGGGTGCTAAAGTCAAGTCATTAAGCTATTCAGTCATTCCAGTTGTCATGTATATTTTCTCGTTAAAATAATGCTTTCATGTATTTGTTTTGTCTGGCAGATATCAGTCCACCAGCACAAGGTGTGGATCACAGGCAAGTCCAGAAGGAACTGGGAGATGTCATTGTACGACTGCATAACCCTGTTGTGCTGACTCCCACAACAGTTCAAGTTACCTGGACAGTAAGGCTTTCAATATAATTACCTTGCTTTACCCAATTTTGCCTATTTGTTCTTACATTTCTTTTACTATATTGAAAAGCTCCAGTCTTGACCGGCATAAGTGCTCTACTAAACTAATATCATACAGGAATATGTGTAGATGAAATGATCTTTTCATTTTCTCCTTTAGGTCAGGCAGATTGAAGGATTTTTGCATTCAGCTTAAAGGGAGATAGATGTCTAATTATGAAAATGAATTATATTTAACACCATAATCTAAGGGTAATTGATCTGTGGATTCATTCCATCCATTCATCTGTGGACAGCAAAAATAACTATCATCATTAAAATGTTGTATGAAAAAACACTTTCCACTTGAAAGCATGAGAACCCCTTGACAATACTCTATTATTTGGTGACCCTAAAATGCAGAAATATATTTCTATAGTGCGCTTGTTGAAAAGTAGGCAACATTATGCTGGTGCCTGATCCATGGGTAGCATCTGGTATTCTAGCATACGCCTTACCCTCAGTCAGTGGACTTCCTTTCATTATAGAAGACCAGAATGTTTCCAGCAGTACTTAACTTACCTATTTGAGGGACCAAACTACTGGGTAGAATTTCTGAGAAGTTAAGATATAGTGTATGGCTTTCAAAATTCTATGTTTCTCTTACAATCTCTTAGAAAGAGATTGTTCCTGGGGCACTCCACACCACAAATGAGGGCTTTGCTTTTGGAGCATATGCCCCAGAGGAAGAAGAGTCATGGTTAGAAAAGAGAGATAAATAACATTGCAGTGCCTGTCACTGTAACAGTTACAGTATATAGAATGAATTCTGCCAAAGAGATAATCACAATACTCAGAAATTTTCTTCTACAGGTAATATTGTTAAGAGTTTCATGTGTACAGATGTCTATACAATAGGATATAAATATGGATAGATTGTGTATTATAGAAATACTGCAGTTTTTACACATCTCAGATGTATTTATGGAGGCTTATATGTCATCCTTGTTTCAACAGATTTCAATGGTAAGGGCCAGATTAAAAATGAATAGAGAAGTGCACAAATTAGTCTTTCTGAGAAGATTATTTAAAAAATGTGTCATTGCATTTTGTTGTTAATGTTAACACTCAGCCTGTCCTTCTAAAAATACTGTCTGTTCCAGCTAAATAACTCCAGGACAGACTGACTTTCTGGTCCAAGTGCCTTTGCAGAAAGTCTTTTTGCCCAGGCAGATGATTCAGTAGGTTAGAAACTTTGAATGTTAGCAGCCAGTAATTGTAAACTTGGATGACATCCATGTGGTGCTTCTTCAAGTCGTTTCTTGTATGTTAGAGATAGCAGAAACACAGTGACATAGGTTTTCTCCCTATTTATAAATGAAAATCAGTTTTATACAGTGTAATAGCATTCATTGTATTATAATGAAATACTATGGTTGGAGAGTCTCTTGGTGCCTCTAATGAACTGCTAATGAGCAAAAAAAAAAATATGGTAAGTTAAGGTATATCATTAAAGATATCAAGGGTATCAGCTCATTGGAAAGATCCCTCAAAGCAGTGACTCTATGCCACTTGACAAGTGAATAGACCTGTGTAAAGATGTTTTGGAATTGCCCGAGGGAAGAAAGGCGCACAAAAAAAAGTATCTGGAACAGCTAATTAGAAACTTAACAGCAACCAGAACAAAACCAACTAATTAACCATAGTTAACAGGAAAGCAGCCACACCATCCAGAGAATAAAATCCATTCTGTTCTTATAAAGTGGTTAGATAGTGTAGCTAAGAAGGACAGAAGTGCAATGAGAATCATAAGATTTTCGGTATTGACCTGCAATTCAAAGAGTAAATGACAAGAAACTTCTTCTATTCCTGAATTTCTGGTGTCTTGACTCCCAACAAATTTACACCAATTTCTCTCTTCTTTCTGAGATGTTTTTGTTTTTTTCTTTCTTTCTGCATTTTTTTTAATTTGAGTTTAAAATTTCACAAATAATTCTGTTTCTGTTTTGTAATTTTAAAATGTTTAGAAATAAAATATCTAAGTATATACCCATATATTTCGTCTGTTTGAAAAGATTAGGCTCACAAAGTCAATGTTAAAAAGGAGTATCAGAAGCTAGGTTGTTACTGTCACATAAATTTATCCCTCGTGTGCCTAAGTATTAAAGTGCAACTGTAATTATCTGGTCACATACGCTATCTATTCTTAATAAAGCTGTTCAGCATTTCTTTTTATCTTTTTTATTTAGTGTGTGCTGCCAGATCTTAGGAAATTCATACCACTGAAACCCAGCATTGAATAAAAAAAAAATTAGTTTGTCTCATGTGCTTATCTATCATGCTCTCAACTGTAACATTTGAGCGTTTCACAAATAATACTGAATTTATCATCAGAAGGATAAAAATGTGTAATTATCCCAACCTTATATATAGGTAGACAAGGTACAGAGATATTTATTGCGTATCAGATACACTGACTGTTACCTAATTTTAAACCTCTGGCCTGATTTATTTTTATTTCTGTCAAATATATTTGCATTGTTACAGTATAATGTGTACTCAAAGCATTTTTGTAGCTAACCTCAACTATAGCTCAGCGCTTCCAGCCTCAATTTTCTCACTTTGAGCATTAAACTGAGAGTTTAATTAGTGGCCAAATGTAAGAAGTTTCCCAGCATTATGTAGGACCCTGTGGCGTAATCAGGAAAAAATTCAGTTCTTCAGAGTGGCAAAATAATTGCTGCTTTGAAATCCCAACTGCCTTACAGGAATTTTGAGACTACAGTGCAGAAGGGTAATTTATTTGCCTCTGTCTTTTAATTTGACATTGATTTTAAATGATTGTGCTTCACTGGAAGTTTGGGTTGAGCCTACTGAACAGTCTTGTAGTGTATCATCACCCTTTGTCTTGTTCTTGTCGGTAGATAAATACTAGTGCTGTTTGAAATTTTGGAAAACACTGTGAGTCTGTGTGGTAATTTAACCCCAATATGTAGCTCCACTCCACCATGCTGCTTTCCAACTTCCCCTCATCATCAGAACAACAACAGAAAAATATGATGAAAAAAAACTCATCGGATGACATAAAAGCAGGCAGATCACTAACTGATTACCACCATGGGCAGAACAGACTCAGCGTAGAGAGATTAATGTAATTTATTGCTTGTTGATAATAACAGACTAGAGCAGTGAGAACTAAAAGCAAACTAAAACCACCTCCCTCCGATATCCAGCCTCTTCGATCTCATCCCCTTGAGCAGCACAGAGGAAAAGGGAATTGACTGCCAGTCAGTCCAGAATGCTTCATCTCTGCCATTCCTCCATGGTCACTCTCTGTTCCTGATCATGTGGGGTTCCTTCCATGGGATACCATCCTTCCTGAACTGGTCCCACACAGGCTTCCCCCAGGCTGCGGCCACGTAAGCCCAATGTAGTCCATGCTATTGAGCTCAGCACAGGTTGAAAGATATTCTGCCCAGATGGAGAATTACTATGTGTACTGATTTGGGAGCAGAGTTCTTCTTAGGATATTTTGGAGTAGAGGCTTACATACCCAAGAGCATATTGTAAAATGTCTTGAGAGTGTAGATTAGCTGGATTGCCTGAAAGGAACCTGTATTTGCAGCATAATCTACATTATGAGGGTATTTTTGTTGTTGTTTTGGTTTGGGTTTTTTTGTTGTTGTTTTTTTCTTTTTTCTTTTTTTTTTCCCTTTATTTCTTTTAACAAGCAAATAAGCTACAGAGTGATCATAGTCACTGAACCTGTCTTATATTCAGTTGTGGTATGTGCAGGAAAAAAAAGAACTTTGTATTCTGCAGAAATGGAGAGCTACTGTCAGCTTTATAGATACCTCCTGCACTATACATTCATCAAAAAGAGAGAGAGCATGCAAGACCAATTATGCTTGTAGGTTGCCTTAGAGCATTGAGTCAGTGCTGAACAGAACCCATCCAGTAATTGCTGTCTTCTGCCTTTTAAAGGAGCATCTGCATTTTCTGCCATCCATCTTCTGAGGTAGAAAATGTCTTTAAACCAGCACCTGTTACAGCCCTCTTTTGATGAGGGGATTCCGCAGCTGCTCCTACAATTTCTAAAGCAGCTTAGAGCATCACAGATATTATATTCTGTGATCCCAATACTCAGCAGAGAAAATTATTGCCATCTCTGTAATAATGCTAAGTGCTTTGTAAGAGGAAGTACATTAAAAAAAAAAAAAAAAAAAAAAAGAGTGAGAGAGAAATGAAAATAAGTAGAAATTATTAAATTCTTTCATCAAATCAAAGTGCACATTTCTGCAACTCTACCTACATGCAAATGTGTACTAATCCTGTAGTTACTTTATACTTAGCACAAGTGAATGCTATTCTTTAACACTAAGCATGTTTTTAGTGGCCTGCAGTTGAAGTGACATGTAATTACCACATAAGAATAGAAAAGGATGAAGTTACAAGCTTTGTAATATATATAAGATTGTTTGTATATATAGACATAAATGCATATGTATGTATATGTATCTATGTATTTATGTGAAATACATTTGATTTTCCTCACATGTACTTCGAGCTATCTATATATGTCTCACATCTTTCTGGTTAATCTGTGTAATTATCCAAAAGTATTTTTGTACTATTCAGAAAATTAAAAAAAAAAAAAGGAAAATCCACCTTACTCAGTAAGTGAAGTGACCCCTGAGCAGCTTCCCAAAAATCTGATTGTAAGAAAAGTGCCTCTTGCTTAGGTTAACTGCAGGTGGGAATTAGGGACAGCTTAGTATCCTCCTTGATATTGAATACAACTAGGTGTTTATAGAAAGCATTAAAATGCATAGTATTTTCATTTTCATTCACAAGTACCCTCCCAGACCATCAACAGCAGAATCACTCAATAATCTGAAATCCTAGCAGATCATTTGGCTCTGTTGTAATCAAACTTTCAACTAAAAGCACCTGTGTAAATGGCATGATCTCC
This sequence comes from Chrysolophus pictus, assembly GCA_037305975.1. NCBI lineage: Eukaryota > Metazoa > Chordata > Aves > Galliformes > Phasianidae > Chrysolophus > Chrysolophus pictus. Next base: position 98,948,433 of record CM074576.1, read on the forward strand.
AGGTTAAGCTAGTTTACTGCAACTGTAAATGACAGCTTTGTTCTACTACCACACTGTTTTCATATTGCTTATGTTGTTTAGTCTTTCTCGTAAAAAAATTAATAGCTAGGGAAAAGAGAGGTGTATGAATAATTTGAATATCATATTTAAACCGATATGAAAGTGTGATGGACTGAAAATTGTTCAGTGAAATCCAAGTATACAGTTTTTTGTGAGTTAGTAGGTGCGTTTCTCTTTGTATGATGTCATAGAAAACACTTTTTATACCATTTCTTGGCAACAAACAGTTACTGCTCCATTTAGTTCTAAATTTTCAGATCTTCCCCACTGCACGTGAGTCAGTAGAGCTTAAAAGGATCTGCAGCAAAGACAAAATTGAAAGTTCTAAAATAGTTATGGTGTCTTTCAGCATAACTTCTAATGTAGAAGCTGGGCAAGAACCAAACTTAGTATTTAATTATTAAACATCATAGCCTCATATTGCAAGGTAGGTTGAGAAAGTATATGAAGTTGCTGTTCTTACTGAATTTTGTAGTAAACATGAGGTTCACAAAGTCTTTATGTCCGTAAAACATTTAATTAATGAAAGTCAAACATGGATAAAAACAATTTACGCTGATTTACAGACTCCCTTCATCTGGAAACAGCTGCTTAATGTTCTTCTTAAAAACACAGCTTGATTCTTTCAGTATTAACAAGCTATTATTGTGAGTTATATCCCTCTTTCAGTGCATAAATTCACTTAAAGTGAATCTAGAGAAGTTTATAAAATGCAAGCTTAATGTTGTTGTAACATATGTTGCAAGATTTTTAACAGTGACAGTTTTGATGAAAGACATTTCTGCTTTGCTCTCAATAATAAAGCTTTCTTCTTGCTTGCCCTGTTTTTTATGTCTTAAGAATCTGCATCCCTTCTGAATGACTCGATAAACTATAACAAGATTACAGCGAAAGTGTAGTAGACTCTGGTTTGTGTTTTCAGCTTGAAGTTCATTTCTTCTAAAGATAAATCAAACAAATGTATCTTCAATTCTGAAGTACCTTTGAGTTAGCAGAATGTCAAGAACAGAAAGGAAACCTTATTTGTTGAATCTTGGATATAATACAGAAATTGATCAAACTGCTAGTCATATAGTCTTGTTATTTAGTTGCATTTTCTTTGGGTATTTGACAACTGCAGAAGCAGCTAGATTTGGTTTGATTTTACCTGATGGGTAAAACCTGATGGTTGTTTTGTTTGTGTTTACATGCAAACATCATAATAACTCAAATCATTATTTCAAATTGTTTTTGTTTTGTTTGTTTTTCAAGAGAAAAAGTGAATGCAGCATCTCCCAGATAAAACACACTTCAGGTTTTTCCTTCAAATAAAAAATTCTACTTATAGCTATGAAAGAATTGTTGAACTTTTGTGTCTGCCTAGCAACAATTAGAATATAAAACAAAAATAACATTCCATCTCCATCTGATGAATTGAGTACATCACAACCCCAGGATATAAAGAGACTGTTTAGACTATGAACGCAAGAAACAGCACATGTTCTTGGATGTTGTTTTCTCTGCATCTGTCTTATGTTTATTTTACTTTCCTGAGCATCTCATGAAAAGATGAGCTGTAAGCCAAGTAATGGACTAACTGAAAGCATATAGGGCTTCTTCAAAGACTTGTCCTCTTCTGAAAAGAATTTGTTTTTCTTTTCTTCTCATATTTCAGCACATCAGTAGCCAAGATGTCCATAAGTTTACATGCAGTAAGCATTGTGCCAAAGTTCTCTTTTTTTTATTTGTTGCAAGGATGAGAGCTTGTTTTATGATTTAAGATGGTATTTGTCATGATATATATATAACTCCAGAAAGTAAAATAGAAATGTTCTATAACAAGTAATGTGAGAAGAATGTTCCTTTAGAGACAATGAATAATGGTACAGTGGTACAAGAAGGCATTTTGATTTTTAAATTTCAGCAGCATAAATGGTTGTTAATTTTTTTTTCTTTTTCACAAGGACAAAAATATTGTAGGCAAAAGTTTTGCTTTCTTTTCAAAATGTTTTATTACTTTAATATGTTCACTGACATATTATTTAATGCCATTTCTAGGTTGACCGCCAATCGCAGTTTATTCAGGGCTACCGAGTAATGTACCGCCAAACATCTGGCCTACCATCTCCAGCTGTATGGCAGAATTTGGAGGTCAAAGTCCCAACAGAGCGCAGTGCTGTTCTAGTCAACTTGAAAAAAGGAGTCACTTATGAAATTAAAGTTCGCCCGTACTTCAATGAATTTCAAGGAATGGACAGTGAATCAAAGTCTGCTCGTACCACAGAGGAAGGTTAGTAAAATAGTCAAATATCATTTTGGTTATTTTATGCATGCCTTCATTCAGCTCCACATGATTTCTGTTTGTTAAATATAAATATAAATATCATCATTAGAATTCAACATCATAATCAGTTTTCTGCTATAAGTATTCCCGGAGAAAGCATTTGGCCAGTTCTGTGTTCTTCTGACTTCCACCTGCTCCTTATGTGCAAGTGGCTTTGAGTTTCCTAATAAATGTACACCGCAGGCATTCTTTTACAAACAGTGTTGCTGCAATAAAAGACTTCGATCTGCACTTTGAAAATAAAATTCAATTTGAAAGGCACACCACTCCATTGGTTCTGCCAGCAAAGTTTATGAAACTATCCTATTTAGTTGTTTGCAGAGTTTTCTTAAGTACCATTTAGATGTAAGTGAAACACAGTGTGCAGACATAGCGAACATTTTACGTCATTGAAATGCAGAAGCATTTGTTCCTATGGCATGTAGTACAGTACTTAAATATGTATGCATTTGATGACCATTTTTTATAAAATTTAAAGAGGATGAGGTGAGATATGTAATTTTTATCCTTTTCTCTTGGTGTACAACAAATCTATCTGTTTAAAATAACCTGTGCCTGGAGAACCTGAGCAGTCATCATCAACTCTCCTCTATAAAAGAAGAGTGATCACAAAAGTGAGGGTTCATCTTCTCAATTTGTATCACTGATTTCTTTCAAAACATAGGAAAGAAATACCAGTGATGTTTCTAAATGCTCATGTGGTTTTCATGGGTTTTGAGTGCACTCTTTGAGTTCTACTGAAGATGCATCTCAAGCACCGTAGTCTCCTGAGGTTTAATTTGGTACTGATTGTCAAGCGCTTTTTACATATCAGAAGGATTCGCTTTTTCTCTTTAATTTGTTATGATTACTGACCAGCAAATAAGCTGTCCTGAGGATAATTTGGTTTTTACCTCTTTCTAGATGAGGAAATTCAATGTCCTGCAACATGTAGGAAGGCATTCCTTAAGTAACACTTAGCATTTGCTACTTTCTGTTTCCAATTTCTTTGTTCAGACCATAAAGCCTAAACAAATCAGTTAAGACTAGCTTTGCAGTCGTCTAAACCAAGCTTTGAATGTAATGATTTTTTTAAAAGCTACTAAAAAGAGATTTCTATTTCTATAAAATAAATGAGAAATTAAATTTTCTTTCTTAAGCCTCATCTCTCCATACAGCCAGTCAGGTAACATTGTACTTTAAAGGCCACTTTCTGTGTGTGCAATTTTCCACATTGTGAAGATTTTTAGAACTTTTCTTGTGGGTAGTTATGTATAGCTAACAAATGAGGATCTGCTTTGTAGGTGAGTATAACCTTCAAGTAGTCTGTTCACAAGTATCTCTTTCAAAAAAGCAGCTTGTAACACGTATTTTTATCGTAAGTCAAGTGACAGCCCCTTTATAAAATTCTTCCATTTGTTTGTACTTCCATGAGAAAGTTAAGAAATCCTCTAGATGCTATTTCAGAGATATTTTCCTTTAACTCCTCATATTAACTTTGTAATCATATTGATGTTCGTGTATTTCAAAAATAGCACTAACTTAATGTTTAATAACTGTGGTTTGCTCCTCATCCAATAAAGAGAAATGGCAGTCTATTTAAAGGTGTCACACTTTCTATGCAGCCTGTGATTTCATTTCAAAAATGAGCTTTTTTAGATTTGACTTTTTTAAAATGTCACTTGTACTATTTTTAGAAAGTAATCTGAAAGAGTGATATGCATGTTTGAAGTTTTTTGCAAGATGAACAACCCAGGTAAAGGAAAGTACAATCAGGAGGCAGTGGCAGCTTTCTGCTGGACTGAATTTTACATGCAATGTTACTTCTGAGTGCTAGCTCCAAAAATCAATTTTGCTACAGTTAGACTTTTCCTCTGGATCAGGCATTTGTCACAGTTCAGTATCCATTCATCTCCTACCTCTTTGGCCTTGTGAAGGTAATAAATGGAATTCTGTTTGGCTGCCTCTGGAAGAGATGAGCAGCGATTTGGGTTCTTTCATATCTGTAAGAAGAAGCTGAGCACTGGAATAATTGACCTGTCAAGAAGCAGGCAAGGTGTTCTCCACAAGGCAGCAGCAAGGGAAATGAGAAAACAGGTTTAAAAATGTTATTTTTCAATGTAGTCTATTTAATAACTGCAGCAGTGTCAGACAAGTGCCTTAATTTATATCATGGTGCCAGCTTACAAAGTGATATTATCATAGGACGAAGAAGCAGAACTGTTGTATACGTATGTGTGCCTACACATATAAGAGCTAAATAGAACATTTTGTTTGTTAATTTTCACTTCTTCTTTCACACTTGCTATGAAGACAGATGATAATCCTTTCGGGTACATACACTATTTTAAATCACTTCTGGAATAACTTTATGGAGTAGTATTTGTTCTGCATATTGTTTGTCACCACAAAAATATGACAGTTGGTAGTGGAGGTCTCCTAAGTTTTATCAGTTGCTGTCTTGCAACAGCAATCAATTCTTGCTTGCCTTACCACAGCTCTTAAAGTGATACGTTCAGCTACATTCATCAGTTGTGATTTAATTTTGCTTAAAACGTACCATATATCCTTCAAAACCAAAAAGAGTCCACACACAGAATATTAACTAGAATATTCCTGCAGTTTAAATGCAAATGCAAATCATTACATTTTTTTTGTCAGTGATAGAGAAAGGTTTTATTTTTGTATACTCTTTAACATTTACCTCTCTCTTCTCCCTTTCTCCATGTTCCCCAGTACTTGCACATAAAACATTATATACCTGAATGTCCTAATGATGAAAGTGTATACATTTCAGCACAATGTTCCATTTTACTTAAAAAAAAAAAAAAAAAAAATATACAGTGTTGTTTTGCCATTTTTATTACTATTTTTTGTTATTATTATTTAGTATTGTTAATATTGTACACACAGTTATTCTTGGTTTTGTTGTTACACAATATCTTTAAGGTTTTTTAAATGCCTTTTTTTTTTTTTTTTTCTCTGTGGTTCATTTGCCATAAAATACACAATGCAGCCTTATTGTTCAACAAGGTGTAGCCCAAGGTCACCTTTTCATGCTTTACTTGAGTTAAGAGTTAAGAGTCAAACTATTCATAATATAGCTCTATTTTTCCCCTCTGGAACTCTTTCTGCTTTGCAGTCGAACCTCTATCTGAAAATGTAGTTCCAAAATGTGCAGGACTCACAGGAGTCATACACTGGGACTGATGTCATCTATGTGGACTTGTGCAAGGTCCCACACCACATCCTTATCTCTAAATTGGAGAGATATGGATTTGAAGGGTGAATAAAGAATTGGCCGGATGGTCATAGCCATAAGGTTATTGTCAATGACTTTACATCTGGGCGAAGGCTGGTTACAAGCAGCATCACCCAGGGATCTATCTTGGGACTGGTGCTCTTCAACATATTTATCAATGATATACTGTAAGATAGAGTGTACCATCATGAAGTTTGCTGATCACACTAAGCTGAGGGGTGCAGTAAATACAATAGAAATAAGGGATGCTATCCGGAGGGATCTGGACAGACTTGAAAAGTGGGCCCACTAGAACCTAATTCAATTAGGCCAATTGCAAGGTCTTGCATTTGAGTTGGGGCAATTCCAGATACGAGTACAGACTGGAAGAACTCCTTGAGAGCTTCTGAAAAGGACTTGGGGGTCCTGATGGATGAAAAGCTGGATGTGAACACCAGTATGCTCTTGCAACCTGGAAAGCCATTGGTGTCCTGAGCTATAACAAAAGAGGGGCTGCTAGTTGGAGAGGGAGAGCACTGTCCCCCTCTATTTTTCCCTTATGAGGCCCCAACTGGAGTACTGTGTCCTGGCCTGGGGCCCCCAGCACAAGAAGGATGCAGAGCTGTTGGAATGGTCCAGAGGAGGGCCATGAAGATGAACTGAGGAGTGGAGCACCTCTCCAGTTGAGCTTGTTTAGAAAAGAAGACTGCAGGGTGACCTAATTGCAGCCTTTCAGTACCTAAAGGGAGCCTACAAACAGAAGGGAAATCAACTCTTTGAAAGGGTAGATAACAGCAGGACAAGGGGAAATGGTTTTAAGTTGAGGGAGGGAAGATTTAGGTTGGATGTCAGGGGAAAATTCTTTACTATGAGGGGGATGAGGTGCTGGAACAGGCTGTCCAGAGATGTTGTGGTTGCCCCATCCCTAGAAGTGTTCAAGGTGTTCAAGACTCTGGGGAGATCTCGCTCTGATCTTCCAGTACTTGCAAGAAGCTTACAAGCAGGAGGGGATCTGACTTTTTACGCAGGTAGATAGTGATAGGACAAGGGGGGATGGATTTAAACTGAAAGAGGATAGTTTTAGGTTAGATTTTAGGAAGAAAGTTTTTACTCAGAGAGTGGTGAGACAGGCTTCCCAGAGAAGTTGTGGGTGCCTCAACTCTGAAGATGCTCATGACAAACCTTGATAGGGTCATGGGCAGCCTAATCTAGTGGTTGACAACCCTGCCCATGGCAGGGGTGTTGGAACTAGGTGGTCTTTAAGGTGCCTTCCATCCCAAGCCATTCTATGAGTCTATGATAGTGTGTTGTGTTTTGTTTTGTTTTTTTTCTTATGGAATCTTGTATGGTCCCTCCTCCCTACTTCTGATGCCACAGTTTTAAGTTATTTAATTCATACAATTGGCTACTCCAGTTCTACATGATTACCAGGGTAAGGTGTGAGCTCAGCTCCCTGAGCTTGTGCCAGGTCAAGTACTGAGAACCATCTGAATAGACAGTCTCAAAAAGGCTACTGGAAAAAAATAAGTAAATCTGTAATGACTCAGAAAGGCTCATACTGCTGATATCTGTGGCTGTGTCTGGTTGCATTAAGCCTAATAGATATAAATACAAAGGTACCAGCTACTTTGCCTGAGAGCTATGGTCCACGTAGTTGGGAAAGATACAACTAGAGTCCTGGTGCCATCGGAACATAGCAGTATAGTTCTCTCTGAGCAGGAATGCTCTTGATGATCAGACTGCAGTCAGGGAGCCAGAAAACCAGAGGGCAGATATATTTGAAGCTGAGATGGAGGAGAGGTTTTTGGGTTCTGATCTAATCTGCTGTTATTCTTCAACATTTCATTTAAAATATTTTAATATCATATTAAAAGTGAAAAATACTTTTTTTTTTTTTTTAATTTTGGAAGAAAATTTCAGTGGAGTTATTAAAAAAGTCACCCTGGAACAGGATCTGCTGGGAGCTGAAAGACTGTCCTGGAAAGTTATCATTATACACTTGCTATATTAGTCCACACTTCCCTAGACTCTTTCTGTTAGTTTTGTTTTGTTTTGTTTTGTTTTGTTTTGTTTTGTTTTGTTTTGAAGACTGAGTAGATGGACTGGGAAAGATAGACTAGATGGATCATAGGACCAACTTGGTGCAGCTGATATTAGATTCCTTCCCCCACCTCCCCCTAGGGACATACCTTAATATGACACACTCAACATTGGTGATTTAGCTTGCCACTGTGGTAGTTTCAGTGTTTGCTTCAATGGCCACAAGAGGATTTAATGTCATATAATGGCCAAGGAAGGACATATGCCTTTGTGGTGGCAGCTGTAGCTGTGCAGGGAGAGCGCCTGCATGGATGCTGAAGGTGCTCACAGAGGGGACTTTGGCCTCTCTATGGAACTTGCTGCAGCACTTCCCAAACAACAAGTCCTAAGCCAACAAAAGCACCCTGCTGTTGATGTCACTGCAGAAAGGGCTTTGCCAGCGTAGTTCTGATAATTAACAGCAATGTTTTTTTTATTCTTATTTTTTTCTTCACTCTTCAAACCAGAGTAGGGGGGGCTGGCAAGGATAGGGCCTTGATGTGCAGTGGCCAGCCGAACAGCTATGAATGGCTGAACTGAACAGGGGACTTTAAAGAGAAAGATTAGCCTGAAGAAAGAAGAGCATAAATATATATCTGACCTAAATTATCAGCTCTCCTATTCACTAGCATTTGGTGTAAAGTCTTAAAAACTTAAAACCTTTTCTGTTTAAGAGCTGCAAATCTTTATGCTTAAACAAGTTGAGTTAATGGCTTCTTGGAGAACCAAAAAGGAAACAAGCAAACAAAAATTCCTGAACTCTCATTTCTCACAATAGTATCAGACCATCTGGGGAAAAAAGAATGAAAAGACTCTTCTGGGCAGGGGATACAATCTCACTTATGACTTGGTTGACTTAGTTGACGTATGCATAGCTAACCATGTATTATGGAAAACAAATGCAAGCATGAGAATAATTTGAATGCAAGCTTAAGAAATGCAATAGATGAGAAGTGATTTGTATTGATTCTCCATTACCACAAATTCCACATTTTCATTCAGTACAATGCTTCTCTTCAGAAAGACATTTTTTCAAAATTGTCGATCCCTAACAAAATGTGCATACCTAGGCCTGCAAGGGCTGTGAACTTCGTATGTTCTCTGCTTGCACTTACATTGTTTTAGCAAAATTTGTGCTCTAGCAAATGGATTAATGTCTTATTACTATTTGTTCCCTCTGTTTGGTGCAGCTCCAAGTGCCCCTCCTCAGTCTGTTACTGTCCTGACAGTTGGAAACCACAACAGCACAAGCATCAGCATCTCCTGGGATCCTCCCCCTCCAGATCACCAAAATGGAATCATCCAGGAATATAAGGTAGAAAGGATCTGTAATGGAAGGGTTGTGTGTTTTAGCCTGCATGAATTACAGAACAATAGCACTGTTTACAGATTTAGATTCTGACAGCATTTACTGCCACCCATATAATTATGTGGAGAAAAAGGACTGAGTGCCTATGGATTTTTTTTTTTTTTTTTTTTTCCATATAAGCAGTGCTACTGTTATTGTTAAAACCAAAAATAACATGAGCTAGACCTGGAAGAGACTTATAGTTGCCATCTAGTTTAAAGGTTTTCTTTCTTTCTTATCTTTGGAAGAAAGAGAAGGGGGGTTTTTTTGTTTGTTTTTTTTTTCCTAGGGGGTTCTTTACTCCCAGGACAAGTGGTGGAGCTCCTGTCTCAAAATGTCTTCAGCCTGATAGAAAAGCTGGCAGGAAAGATTCTACTCTCCTCTGCAAAAATGCTAATCTTATCACTTCAAGGTCAGAGTCGAGAACTATAGCTCTGGGAGAATACAAGTCTTCCTTCAAGGACTATCTGTGTCAAGATTCACAACTTAAAGTGCTAGCTTGTTTGCTCTGAGGAACAGGCTAGATACGCAGAGTTTGTTACTTGACTGCTTGCTGCACTGGTTGCCTTTTCTCTGCTTTTTTTTTTTTTTTTTTTGTTCTGTGATGGCTCAAGTTATCCTTCCCTTATATATCACCTTACATTTTGTAACAGTCTATTCCCCTCTAAGCTTGCTTTTGCACAAGTATATTTTCCCAACTTGGAAATATTGCAGTGTGTTATTGGTGTGTGTGGAGGGAAGACTGGAGAAAATGATCATGCTACATTCAGCATTATCACAGGCTTGTAAATGTGGAACATGCAGTTTGGTAAATATATTCATTGTGGCTAACTTCTATATTGAATGTGAAATTTATAATTGAAATAGAGCAGGGCAGCTTCCTTGAAAATCCTACTAAGGGCAGAAATGATAATTTTTTTGAGATGCAGGTGATTATTTCACGCAGGAATATGTAATTTATTCTTCCTGATGTGTTGTGAGGGAAAACAGAATCAAGAAGGAAGAAAGTGCTTGGCTTGTAACCAATTCATGTTTTAACCTCTTATGGATTATCATTTGATCAGCAGGATGCAATAAATGTACACAGTACTTATTTTTAGCATAGCACTTGTTTTATTTTACTTTTATTTAATATTAAGATTTATTAATGCCAATATGGTATTGATCTCATTTTCATATGAATAATTGTGTCTTTTGCTTTAATTCTTCTTGATGATGAATGTTCTATGAGGTAACATTAACTTTCAGGGGCTTGTAGGCAAATAAGTAAAACACAGTCTTAAACCATAAAGTATATAGATATGAAAGAAAGTCATCTGTTGGTTAATCAAAGCCACATTCCAGGTGAGTACTCAGGCCTCTGGACTGTTTTGAAAAACAGCTGGAGTCACCACCTATTGCATCCCTTATTGTTAGATTAGATGACTGCCTGATTAGTGTGCTGGCTGTGGTGAACCTAATGCATAGAGTCTTTAGTATAAAATGACTACTGAGGTTTCACTGGATATTTTCTAACAAATTGAATGTAGATCTATTGTTTCCAGCATAAGAAGAATGTAGATTCATTTATGAATTCAGTGCCTATAATTAGGAGTATTTTGTAGTTGCTGTGACTTAAGATCAGGACAGACAAGGACTGAAAGAGTGAATTGCAATAGTCTCTCGCCCTAATGCATTCTGCCCTGCACGTAGCCTCTACGTGAGCTCAGAAGAATGAAAGTTTATTTTGTTCTCAAAGCCTTTCTCAGTGCTTTGCAGGAAAAAGAATAAGGTGTGATAAAACACTGAGAAGGGTCAAAAGTAAGGGTAAAGAGAGTATTAATGTTATTTAGACCCACCTATTGGTTGCTGAGAGTGGTTCCACCAGTAGTGCTTCTTCTGCTGTTATAATTATGTAGTGTACATATGATATCTTTAAGCATTGATTTTCTTGACTGTAGTGGCAGCAAATGCTTTCTTTGATCATAGAAAAGCTGTATGTGCCAAAAACAATAACTGAAGAAGAATCCCTAAGAAGTCTTAGTTTTGAAACTTCTCAGGAAAGGACGACGAATAAATGCAGGAGAGAGGAATAACTCTGTGAAATTATATACCATTCTCATTATAAAATATGAATTCAGATTTAAGAATGTTTTGTTGCTTCTGTAATTAGAAAATAATCAAGTCAGGAACTGATATCTGGATTTCTGAACAATGTATGTAATCACAATAAAGAGCAGTTTTGTACTTACTCTGCTTCAGAAATCTCGCATGCCCCTGCTGTGTAGCAAAAAGAAATAGAAAAGGATTTTGAAAGATTTTTATCCCTTAATACTTTAAGAAACATTTCACTAGTTGTCCTTTTACTGTCCTGTGGGAAAATAAGAATGAAAAAAATTGATTTTTTTTACGAAAAGATTTGGCAGTAATCACATTACTGAACAAGATTTCAATGAAAACGTAACACATCTTTTTCACTTGGATGATTCTATTCTGTGCTTCAAAGCACGCCATGGAATTGCGCTTCATGGAGAGCCAGAGTCCAAGGTGGTGTTTGCAAACAGACTTTGCAACTTATCTGATTTTACAATAATCTGGGATAATTTGCTGAGCTCCAATTGCTCCTAGATAGTAACATTGTTAACAAGTCCAAAATACCAAAATAGGTGATTGTCGTGCAAAACCTTGATATGTCATATCTATGAGCTGTTGTTTATGAATACCAAGAATTTCCTATTTTTTAACACATCAACTTTTGTCCCAGATCTGGTGTCTAGGTAATGAGACTCGATTTCATATCAACAAAACAGTAGATGCAGCCATTCGGTCTGTAGTAATAGGTGGCCTGTATCCAGGTATTCAGTACCGTGTAGAAGTTGCTGCAAGCACCAGTGCAGGTGTGGGAGTGAAAAGTGAGCCACAACCGATAATAATTGGTAAGTGATTGTGTATTCCGTTGTTTTGTTTTGCCTGTTTTTACTTTCAGAAATGCTTTCATTAATCACTTCTGAGAGCATAAAAATCTGTGGAGCAAAAGACAAGTTTTGAATTGAGCTTGGTAGTTAGCTTTTAACGTCCCAATGCCTGCTGACATTGTGCCTTTTGTACAGAGTTCTCGCAGCTAGCGGAGTGAACTAGTTCTTTCTTTGCTGAGACATTATAGAAGATACAAATTATCTAGCGAAACTGATTCTTTAAAATGTATGCACCACTTTTGTAGGTTGATGGATTTATGGAACTAACTAACAGCTAGAACTCCCTTTTTCTCCTCTTCAGATGACTGTAATATTGCTTTACCTATATCATTGATGCATAAGGCACTGTTTACAGTTGGTTTTCTGAACATAGTGTGCCAGTGTTTCTCGGGTATCCCAAGCAGATGAGTTTTCTCTGTCAAAAAATAAGTAGCCTGTAAGCCAAATAGAGAGCAAAGGTGGTAGTAGCATCTCTGCTTTTGAAATAACTATATCTTATTATTAGTTTCCATGAAGGATTAATTTCCTTTACAAAGAGAAGCACAGATACTTTTTCTTTTGAGATTCTTCTCAAGTACGAAATACAAATGCAGAAACAAAATGAGAAGGATGAGAATAGGAAAACTATTTTTGCAATACTGAATTGGACTGTGCATAGCAGCACCTCTTCTGATTGCTGAATACGGGGATTTTGTTACTTTCATCCGAATGTTCTAATTTAATTATTACAAAAATGAGCTTTTCCTTGCTTGTTTGTAAGTCTGTTGGTCTCATTTTTTTTCTAGAATATTCTGTCAGAATAATGTCCCAAATATGAACAGTTCTATTATGTGTAGACACTTAGAAAATGTCAATTCCTATGTGTTGCTTAAATGTTTAATGATATTCAGGTTCCCACGTTTAAAGACAAAAGTAGAGGTATTCCAGCTTTGGATACATTTTCAGTAGAGAAGGGAATATAAGTTACAATGGTTTTAGAAAGAGGAAGTCACAAAAATTCCAAAGAAGGTTAAAGAGTGTTCTAGAACTGAAAGCAAGAATTTGATGTTTTGAAAATACAAGAAACCTGTCCTTTAATAAGCATGAGTTTTGGATCTCTGTGTAAACAGCTTTTGTTGTGAGACTGGTTTGTCATTGCATTTGCTTTGAGCAGGCCTTTTTTTTTTTCATTTATCCTTGCTGAAAGGGTTCCATCCAGCTACACACTAGTCTTGTTCCAATAAAATACTTAAGCGTGTTTCAGTTTAAGCATGTGAGTAGTCTTGTGCCACTTAACCTGTTATGAGTTAAACTTGCACTAAAGTGCTTTGCTGGGTGATTGCCAGAATGCTTAGCTCCACATCTGTGCGCAGACCTTTATCCTGTCTTTTTCCTTAAAAAAAATGACTAGTATAATCAAGAGTTAATTGTGGGGATATTTGTATTGTTATGTGAAAGAGGAAAGGGATGCTAGGACACAAAGTACAAAAGGAATTCCATTTTGAAGCTAGGTAAGTTTTGCATTGTTAAACTTAGTAATATTTATCCCTTTAATGAGTCCAGAATGTCTTGAACACAAGTTTGTCTGATAGCATCTTTATAATTTTAAGAGTCTTTCACATGAAAAGTAAAAATCTTTTTTTCTTATATTGTGTTTCTGTTCTCATTTCTCTTTTCTCTTTTGAGATCACAAAGCTAGATGTATTTACTGTTTCATAGTCTGCATCTCATTTTTCACTAGGTTATGTTTTTCTGTTGCTTATGAGCCATGATCATTGGCAGTTATTCCTCAGGCTATAGATTTGCTTCATAAAGGTACTACTAATTAAATGGCACAATTTCTGAAATAGTTGAGTTGATCCCATTCAATATATGACTGAGAATCAGCAACATAAAGTAAGAAAATGAAAATTTCAGATACATATAAAAAAAAATCACATAGGTTAAGTGAACAAACCTCAAAACATAGCCATAAATGGGAAAAAATTATCAAGTCGTTGTATTATAATGGATTCCCATATGGCCTAGTGCCTAGCTACTTAACAACCTGCAAACAAACACTATGGAATTCTAAATTATGGAGAGAGCAGTTCAGTGATAAAAAGCAGATGAGACTTGTTGCTGAACAGTATAACTTCCATTGACATTAAATAGACTCCAGTTTGTGATAAGTAAGATATTATTCTTAAATATAGGATGCGTTCATATAAGAAGTTATTCTGAAAATAACTAATTTTCACCATGGATAATCAACTACTGACTTCACAAACCAAGTCTAAGCATCAGGTTAGTCAAAATCCAGGAAGTATAAGCAGAATATGGAGTAGTAGGAAGTATAATATTTCTTTAGTTAAAAGTAATGCCACTGTTTCTGGAATTCTGTGCCCACACTTCAAACTCACTGTTGAAAAATGCTATTCAGGACTCAAAGAGAATCTAGAATAACATTTTTGCTGTCATTACTGATATGCTAAGGTTTTTTTTGCTTGGAATATCAGAAATAGAATTGAGGATAACAGCAACATTGGTTAATGGTAGAGCTATTATTTCTCTTCATCAGTTGGCCTGTTCATTCTTACATTCCATCATTGGCATAATAGTATGAGGAACAGCTGCAAACTTTCACAGTAATAGGTACAATTGAATCTGATGTGTCTAATTAATTTTTGGTCCGACAAATTAGTTTTGTTCTTCATTACTCTCCAATGGGAGGAAGACATTATATTTCATTATGTTTTTGTCTTCGGGAACAATGGAGCGTTACAGGTCACACACTTCCCTTGTCTATGTTCTAATTAGTTGAACTGACAGCATTGTTACAGAAACACCTGCAGTATACGAAGTATTACACTGGTACCTTGGATAGTATATATATTACTTATATAGTATATATATTACAGATTAAATACTGATTAAATATTACACAATGAAATACAAAAAGAATGCAGTTTGTTCTCCAAAACCACAACAATTAGTTTTATCAAGCATCATTGGGTAATGTTCATCCATATCCATTTATTTTTCAGTCATTGAAGTCTCAAAATATATGTTATTTTGACATTTAAACAAGCTATTACTTCTTCACTCGCAATTGCTAGGCAGTGAATGCTAGGTACAAACAGGCAGACTGCAAACTTCAGAAGGTAATTTGGAGACAAGTTGTACTTTCTGTTAGAAGAGATCAAGAGAAGGACCACTGAGCACTCTCTCCAGGCTCTCTGGGGTTTGTTGTTGCATCCTGCGTCCTCAGAAGACTGCTTTCTGGTCTTAAGATAAAACTGGATTTTCTGCACTGGGACTTCTTGGAGGCTTTTTCAGGAAACAGCTCTTTTCTTCAGCCCAGGAGCATCTGCTCTCAAAGCTGGTGACTCTGAAACCCTTCCCTGCCCTCTCCTTCCCATGGTAGCATGGCTGCCTCTATAGCAGTGTTTCCTCACCGGCCTGCTGCTATTACCTTGCCTCCAAAGGGCAAAGAAATTAACTGAAAGTTAATGGCAATTAGAGTGACATCAACTCCCATGCTGATTTCTACTAGAAAACCAATTGTGTGCTTAGAGAAGCATGCTGCAGAATTCCTTTTCTATTAGTTTTACTCTTCAACACTTCCTATTCTAGCCCTAGGTTGCACTTATGTGTTGTTTCCATGGGCAATAAAAAAGGAGGAAAACCGGCAAAGTTGCCTCCACTACTTCCCAGCTTTTCCGTGTCATTGGTGCTTGCTGAGTTATGTAAGTTATATTGTTGTCTTTTTCACAGTGGTAAGACATCATAGGAAAGTTTGGGAAAGAGGAGCTGCAGCTTAGAGAGCTTGACACCTGTAAAGCTTATCAGCATGACCCAGTATAGACTGGTACTCAAAAGGCTGTTTCTCCATTAACAAATGACAGCATCTTTCTCTGGCACCTGTTTGTTTGTGGGAAGCCTGTTTTGTTTCTTGAGCAGATTACTGAAAACAAGCCAAGCTCTAGCACATCTTCAGCAGTTTGTTTGCAAAAGCAGACAGTCGTCATTACTAAATATTGACATGGTGATGAAAGAGAGAAAGCTTAATAAAATCACAGAGATCATTAACGGTGTTATAGCAATGTAGTGCAGTGCATCACATTTCTTCCTGAGTAACTGAATCCAACTCTGAGCTTAGCAGAGGACCTAACCCCATGCTTTTGCTTGGACAGTACTGTGCTGAGGCCAGTGCCCAGATGTGGGTGCAGATGTGCAGATTGCAGGCAGGGATGGCACAGGCAGCTTAACACTCCCTGGGACAGGATCTTGGTTACAATCTCTCACATTTAAACTGTTGACTCCTGTGAAGAATTATCCATGGAAATAAAACTGGAAGTGTCAGACACTCTCATAACTGTTCTGGAAAGGACCCTGTCTATTTGCTCTCGGGTTAAGCCACAGTGTTGACACAGCAACTATTTTGCTTAAGAAGAAAGAGGTAAATTTAACTATTACTGAATTTTAGAAGAGGACTGCATACATTTTCACAGCAAGACATAATGCTGCAATATTTTTACTAATTGCTCTGAGTGACCATTTCAATATTTGATTATTATATTCAACTACCTCTGTGTATGCGATAGACTCATAAATGACAGTCACAGTATTTTTTTTTCTCTGTAGTGTAGTTATTCTTGTTACCTGAAATCTTTCTTCTGCATGCATAGAGGTATCTGATTGTATCACACATACATTTCAAGGATTGAGCCATACGAATGCATTTATCAGAAATGAAGGACAATTCCTTCACCACTGTCAAAAATGTAGATGTAGGCAGTTTGTATCAAATACAGATAGAATCAAGATCCTGCAAAAAACATATGTTCCACGTTTCCTTATTTTAAAAGTAACCATTTTTGATGGGGGGGGTGTTGGAAGCAGAAAGGTTCCAGCCCTGGAATGATATGTTTTAACATTTCCTCAATTGCTGTCTGCATTTTTAATGGACATTCATTTTCAAGCCAGACACCGGGCTTTTCCTTTTAGAAAACTTACATTTTAGAGGAAATGAGTTTGTGGAGTCTCCTTCTATGGAGGCATTCGGGACTTGTCTGTACGCCTACCTGTGTGATCTACTGTAGGGCACCTGCTTTAGGCTGGTGGTTGAACTCGAAGATCTCTTGAGGTCTCTTCCAACTCCTACAATACTATAAGAGGGAAAGGGAAAGAAAAAAAACACAGCAATGAGAAAATCTACTGAATTCTACTGGTTTTCTAAGGTAGTAGGCAAAATTAAGATCGTATATAGTTATTCTTGAGATCACTTTTATTGATATTGATATTCCATGTCATATATATGTCTTAGAGGTTGATGTTTAGAATTATTCATGCCTACTATAGGTGAAAAAAAAAAAAACTATCAGTTTAGAGCTAGCAGTTATCTAAGCTATTTTCTGCTTTGTGTCAAAATTGGTATGCTTAGGATTGTTTTATCCATGAAATAATTGTTGGAAAAAGCATCTTTTTTTTCAACTAAAAATTCATGCATTTCATTATTTATTTTAAATTTGGGAGATATAGAATGCAGCAAAAAAACCCCACAAAACAAAACAAAACAAAAAAGTTAAGAGTTTTGGCTTGGTGATAACAGTCAAAGAAGAAACTGCCTTTTGATATTGTAGCAAGTCTTGCATTTGACTTTCTCATTTGATTTGGGGAGTGCTATAAAGTTATATTTTCAAATAAATTTGGGCAAAGTAGATTGTGAATTTACTTACTAGAAACACTGGTTTTCAAGTGTGCATTAGTACTTATTAAAACCCTCCTACTGTGGATGATTATTTGTAGGTGCATTACTGTTTTTTTCTATTTTTTTTTCTATTTTATCTCAATTTCCAATATTTGGTTCCTGTTTGCATTTCAGAGTCCGTAATAGCAATGTTCTGTCAACTTTCTTTTGTGCAGGAGGCCGTAACGAAGTTGTCATCACTGAAAATAACAACAGCATAACTGAGCAAATCACCGATGTTGTCAAACAGCCTGCCTTTATAGCTGGCATTGGTGGTGCATGTTGGGTAATTCTGATGGGTTTCAGCATCTGGCTGTATTGGCGCAGAAAGAAGAGGAAGGGGCTCAGTAATTATGCCGGTAAGAACAGTAACTATTACCATCTCATCAGGTTCAGTCATGAAAAGAACACGTGTTGTTAAACCTACTTAAAAAACGTGTTGATCTTACAGCAAAGGTGGCCTGGATTAATTTTGAATGCTTGTTTTAAACGTGTGTTGTGAAAATGCTAGTGTGTGAGAAGCTTTAAATGCATTGCTCAGTACCACATTTCATCATTATCATAAGACAGTCTTTATTTTTACATCTTCAGCATATTTAGCATAAAAAGAAGTGGATAAAAAATGAAGTGGATTATTCCTTCATCAGAATGCACTCTGTAGTAGTCCAGCTCCATTTATGTGCTCAGATGTAAAATAGACTAGACCCTTACAGGAAAGGCCAGGAAGAATATTCTGTATCCTTTTTCATTCCCGTGCATTTCCATGTTTTTGAAGCCGTATGCATGGGAAATAAACTGAGTTACTTAATCAACAGCTCCATACCTACAACTGGAAGAAAAGAGAGAGATGTTTTAGGCATAAAAGTGTGGTCAAAAATTACCTTTCACAGAAGTTGTGTAAGGTTTTGTCTTGGAGGTAGAATACCTCAGGATGCCCTTGCAGTGTGCTCAGTTTTACATGTGTTGCTCCAGTTACAAATTAATTTTTGAAAATTCATTTGGAAAAATAAATTCACCAAATGAAAGATTTTCTTTTTATCATCCAAATTCCCTGTGTTCTGTATTATTCTGTGCTTTAGGATTCTTATGGATTTTTAGTATGTCAGATGAGTATAGAATTGCCATAAAATATGTTGCTCTGAAGCCTAATTTAACATGAAAAAGCTGTTCTTCAAATATTGGGGTAGTTTCTCCTGTAGTACTCATATAATACATGTAAAAAGAAAACATTTCCTGTTCAAGTAAGGTTCGCATAGCTGAGGACACAGCATATTTAACATTGACATTATATGAGACTAAAGTTATGCTAAAACTCCACTAATTTACAAGTTGTTACATACTGGTCAGGAGACACAAGTGCCCTAGGTATCTAAACATCTCTGTCAAAAACCAACATTCATTTCCTGCTTCCAACTAAGCATTCCTATGCCTTCAAACTTTGGTGTTAGCCATCACCAACTTCCTCAATGTCCTGATTTAACTCACTAAACCAGAAGGAAACTATTTATAGGTGTTTTTTGTTTTTTTGACTTTTCAATCCTTCCTAACCTCAGCCCTGCTGAATTAGTTTTCAGCTGGCTTCTTGAAATGAAGCAGCCCAAGAGGAGATCAAATAGGCACCAATGCCAGTATAGCAAGAGAAGAGACACTTTTGTTGACCGCAGCTCTTAAATATACACAGTTTCTGTGGATCCTCTCTTTGTGTGACTGTGTGGACTCTATCATTCACAGTTTATGCTTTTGGATGAAGTATTTTTTCTTTCCTTTAACAGCAATGATTTTTATTCTCTGAGAGGTGGTATAAATTAATAAACTAATATATACCACAAATACTTTCATATGTGCTGATATTAGTTTATTAGTTTAACTATTAGTTTAGATCCCAAGATTTTTCGTATTTAGAGAGAGTAGTACTATTATTTCTCTTAGGAAGCAGTCATATCGGTAACCTTTGGACACTGGCTAAGATTACTTTTTTTGGCATATGGTATTATTAGCCCTGTGTGTGCACTGGCATTTTTTTGGGGTGGATGTTGAGGAAAAAGCCTTTTGCACTTTAAAATATGTACCTGTAGTTGATTACAACAGTCATTTTAAACAGTTCGTATACTGCAACTCATTCCTTCTCATAATGTTTGCTGCATCTAAGTGTGATGTGAACATTGCATCATGACATGGTGTTCCCGTTATTGGAATTATGGCATTGTGTATGCTTTCAGCAAGGAAAGTTCATAACAGATCATGTTCAAAATTCATCCTAATGTTTACAATTTGGAGAACAGCATGCGCAAACAAAAACTGTCTTCAAACTTGACCGTCTAAATCCACTGCTCAACTTTCCAACTGTCATTTCTCATTGGCTGCTGGCTGGCTAATGCTTTAAGCTCAAATGTTATGTCCTGCATATGATATTATACCACAACTGAGTAAATTCCAGAGGAAACTTATTCCCTGCAATTAGCGCTTGTTATCGGAGTGTGTAACTCATAATGTGTTTGCTTTCTTGTTTTGCAGTTCAGTCCTTCACCTTCACCCCTGCAGGTACTGTCCATTAGTCTGTCTCTTACCTCACCAACACATCATTGCAAACATTAGCAATCCAAGTGTTTATAAATGTGTGAGGTATGCAGAATTAAAACTGAACAGAAGGAGAAACACTTCTGCTACCTATCTGTGTTAAAAATGTAGCATTCTTTCTCTAGTGATTCCAAAGTGGTGTAAAATCTGCCACCATTAATGTCTTTGCCTTGATTCACATGCTTTTTACCCATCTAATTCTTCAAAATAATGAGGTTTTTAAGGTAATTTGCAGGACAAAGTTCCTGACCTAACGTAACATAAACAAGAATTAGTCATCTATGATCAATTTTTGATTTTAAAATTCAAAAAAATTATTTCAGTTATTTTTTAATGTTTTACTGGAGAAGCAGAGCTGTCTTGCACTTTATCTGTTAGCTGTATGCCTTGCCTTGAGGTGTTTAGATCTGCAGGATATCTAACGATTAACCCATGCACATTTAATTTTTGAAGTTGAAGCATTTGCTTTTTTCTGTCTATCCAATTCAAAGCTGATATCCTTGTTTTCATATCTTTAGTAAACATAGCATATGGTAGACCATTATCATAAGTGTGATTAAGGATATGTGAAAAGTGAATGAAATGAGTCTGAAACAGCATGTTGAAGACAGCTTAGTCAACATATGGACAGCCAAGAAAAATTCAGTATTCAAATAATAGTAATAATTAATACAAATAATTAGCTTTTACCCTCAAACTTAAGTTTCAGTGTCATAAACTTAAAAATAATTGTATTAAAGTTTAAAAGCCTGATAAATTTCAGCATTTTACAGCTGAAGTCTGTAAGAGGTTTTGTGCTTAGCATGGGTCCTAAGTTGCACTTGCCAAAGCTGTCTTTTCTGACACCTCTGCCATCCATGTGATAGAGGACAGTCTTAATTGCATTGTGGAGCTGGTCATCATGTTCTGCTAGCTGCTTTCTACTTCTTGTTGATACAAACCACAGTTCAAGTGCTTAGCTTAAGCAGAAAAGAGCAAATGACTGCTGAGGCATATGAGCAAAGGTGGTAATGTGTGCACCAGGGACCCATGACATTGCTAGGGAGAGTTGTCCTAAGGAGTTCTAAGGACTCAGGAATTACTCCTGCTGGCTTCTTGGTATGTTTGTCCAAGTCAGAACAAGTTCTGATACAACACATCCTACCATAAAATATTTACTTGTTTTTTATTGAGAACATAGGATATTTTTTCAAAAAATGAAATAATACATTTTAAAATTTGGCTCCTATGACCGTGCAATTGTTGACTGACTGTAACTGGTAATTTTTTCCCATTTTCTTTGTAGCTGACACTGGCACAAACTACAATCATATTAGTGCCACCTCTGGTGTACATGATTCAGTGTGATTGGTTCACATAAGCTGAATAGCTAGGATATGCCAGAGTCCCTGCCAAAAAATTGTGGTTTTAAAAATAGTTTTGACATCTCATGGACTTTACAGAACTATTAATAATACAGAGTTCTGTTGCCTGATCTGTAATCATTTCGAGAAATTGAGAACCTAGATCATCAAGTAAGCAAGTACAAACAGAAGACATATTCCATAGTTTTTACGTTTAGAGCTAGAGTTCCCTAAGAGGCATCTCTAGTTCTCAAATGTTTGAATTTGTAATTGGTATTCTCATTTAGACAAACATATCTATGCTTGTGGAGGTTTGTTGACATTCAGTGGCATGTTTTTTCCTTCAAAATTATGATTCATAAGCACTGAATTGGTTTCAGATCTAAATAGTTAGTGGTATGTAGTATTTAGAATCTTATCAGAAATGGCTGTTGATAAAGTTTTACTGAAGATGGATTTATCTGAATACACATAGATATTGGAAGGTGCACAATTTTCTTCCAAATATCTGCATTAAAATCTTCTTGTAGAAAGACACAGCATACAGAGTTGTCTGTATAATAAGATAGTTGAAAGTATTAGCAGAACATGATTTAGACATCTACTACTCTATTTCATGTGATTTCTGAGTAATAAATATTTTATCCGTTATACCTGATGTAGTATTTTTCTTTGCTTTTTTTTTGTTGTTGTTTGTTTGTTTGTTTGTTTTTCCAGTTTTACTTGCATATATAGAGCTGGCTAAATTTTCAAAACTAGTTGCTAAAGAGTCTGTATTGAGCAGGTATAATTACTTGCCAAAAACATTCTAGCCAATCACTTTCAGACTAAAGGTAATTCACTAGGACACTGTTGCTTGTGTTTTATTGTTAGATTCCTAGGTGGTACAATTTCTGCTATCAGACTAAATTACTATAGCACTCTGCATAGAAACAGAGCAAACAGAAAATATCACACTATTGGTAAAGATTTGTGCCAGAGAAAAATAATTCATTGAGTTAAATTCATTATGCTTTCTCTCTTTGTAAACATTTTCATAAACACTGATTGATTGCTCAGATGGTCACAAGCAAAATTTGAAACTGAAAATCATAGCTAAATTTTTTACGTATTTTTAATTGAGCTGATTCCAGTAGTTATTCAGTCACAGTTCTCTAAATCACTAGTCCTCCACTTCCTTTTCATCCATCATGGTCCCCAGGCATTGGTAGTGTCAGTGCTGCAAAACATACTATTTTCTATCATATTCATCAGATGAGTGTTTTCTTACCTGGTTAGTAGCAGTGTCATGATCTGCAGCTGTGCAACAAGTATACCTTTCTGGGACCATGACAGGCTGTCAACAAAGGTAAATCTTGCACAGAGACAATAAACACAAATATTACCCCTTCTTAGTGATCTCTTTTGTGATACATTTTCAGACCTATGGTCTGATTTTGGAGTGGTTCTGTGTGGAGCCAGGAGTGGGACTCTATAATCCTTATGGGTCCCTTCCAACTTGGAATATTCTGTGATTCTGTGATATAAACAATGGATTGCTATTACTTTTATGAGTATCTGTAAAAGCTAAAATGACTACTAAACTGATTTTCTTTGTTTTTATGGTTACCTTTTGCTCAGATTGTTGGATATAAACATGCACTGTGAGTATTTACCATATGCAAGAAAAGTTAGGTGAAACAAAAGTCTTCTGACCACTTCTGGTATAATAGAAAAGTTTTTTAATTTCCATATTACAGTGACAGAACAGAACTTGTTTATGCAGCAGTGGAAATTGCAATTCTCCTTTCACATCTTGGTATACAGACTTATACAACAAAGGCACAGAATCACTTTGTAGAAATAAGAGAGATTTCATTTATCTGCTTATCTTTCCTATGGCTTCAAACTCATTGTTGTGCCAGTAACTGCTCACTTGAATACTCAGGTGTTTTCAAGATTGTCTAGGCCATCAGTCATGCAAGAAAAGTCAATATGTGTTTTCATTTATGAGTAGGTAAGCTTATTTAGTGACTAGTGCTCCTTGGGATTAAAGATTTCATGAAACCAAGTAAACAAAAACAAATTAAAAATAGATAAATAGAGAATTATGGAATGCTACACATTTTATGCTTAATTCCTAAAGCTGTTAAATGAGGATAAGTTATTTGACAGAATTGTCCAAAGGTAGGCAGAAGATTTGATGGAATTTTTATATGCTGATTATCTGTTCTGAGTTAATGCTTATTAAAAAAGGATTAATCTACATTCATATTTGAGGAACAGCTTATCAGGAAAAGGAATAAGACTTGGCTGGCAACATTAAAGTTTTCATTTGTGGTAGGAAAATGTGGCCTTCTAGAGATAGGCGTACATAAAGCTTTCTAAAGCTTTCTTGCCTCAAAATGTCAACTTACTGTATATTCGTATTTTTCCAGTCCTAGCAGGCACGAAGATTAAGTTTAACCTTGTCAGATAATATTAGTAAATAGTATGAGCATCTCCTTATATATTTAATAAAAGGCATATAAAAAACTCTTTAACATACGCCATTCTTCATAGAAATATATACAATATAATTTCTTTAAATATTTATGCATTTAAAATGTGCTTCGGATTATCTTTCTGCATTCTTGCAATCCTTGAAGTATAAGCTAGTGGGGATTCCTTCAAAATCTCTCTATGCAGAGGTTATTTTTTTATCTTCTTTTGAAAACCAATCTCATCCCTTCAGGTCTGTGTTCTTTTTCAGAGCATATATCAGATGCAAAGAATGCTGAAAGAGCTTTTTGCTTCCTCAGTGATAAAATAGCAAGAGAGATGGGTGGGTCAGTGATAGGGACATCCTTCCTTTTCTCCTCTTACATTGCCCCTTGAAATTACTCTGCATCTTTTTAAAGTGGAGACAGGATGAATAAAGCCAGCTGTCTGTGTGTTTTATTTTTACAGTGACATCTACATGTCTGCATTGCATTAAATATGCTCCTATTCAGGCGTTTAGACTTGCTTTGTAATTGCAGAAATCAAACTGCAGGCAAAAATGCTGACAAAATGTATGGCAGGAATGATAAACATAGTGCTTATGTTGGCAGCCTGACCATGTCTTCTGTTTTTTAGCTGTCTTTTCTTTCACAATATTGATGCTAAAAGAAAGGCATCTTCTCTATCTTCCCTCAGCCCATTTATGGAAATCATCTGGAATAGCGTATTTTTTTTTCTATGACATCCTGATGATATTATTCCAATTTTGGCTAGCTTAATTGATATTCCAGAGCCTTTCTGACCAAGAGTAGAAACCACAATGCTCTCTTGTTTCTTTTCTGATTAAGTTTACAACCAAAATTGTGTTGGTTTGCAAGGAGGAGTTTAAATGAAAGAACCTGTATTCCTTCCCAGTTCCATGCATATTGCATAAGCCAGGCATGATCTTCCCTACCAAACCAGGTCACTGCAATACAATCTCTTCTGAAGACAGTGTTTATGTTGGGAGGGCATAAGATTGTTTAATGTAGGAAGAAACAGGAAATAGTTGCTACCATTAGGATACATAGGTAGCAGAAAAAAAGAGTAAATGCTGTGATACCTGTCTTCTCAGCAAGCATGTATACAGCTCTACAGCAGAGGTTTCTCTGTCATCTTCTTGATATGTTTTTCCTAGCATGCCTTCAAGTTCTCTCTGTGCCTCACTGAGTAGAAAATAGAATGTGTCTGGCAAACATTGCTGTGATTTCCTACTAGCTCCTCCATTTTATCTTTGTTTTATAGAGGTGCACTAGCAATACAAATATTTCTGAGACCATAAGTATGGACTTTTTTCCCATATGACTTACACAGATAAAACATCACACGTACACGCTATACAGTCGGTAACAATAATACTTGAAAGCTATTTCTGGTAGCCTGTCATTGAAACAAGACCATTAATCCCAGGAGATTTTTCAGAAAATATGTTGCAGTGTAATTCCCTTAAAATTATTTACAAAGGTTGTTACTGAATACACCTTTGTTTCTTGTTGTCCTTCTTGTTGTCCAGTTATTTGTTGTTGCTTTGACAGTTGAAGAAGGTTGTAGTATTAAATGAGAAGGGGAGAAGGAGTAAGAAACAGAACCTCTACTGAAGTGCTAATGTACTTTTGACCAACATAGCTGGTCAGTACCACCTCTTCATATATTCACACATGATATCCAAAACACTTCAGATTGTTCACATTGAAGCAACGAGTGATGCAATCACTTGACAGCCTGTTTAAAGCAACATGCATGAAAGTAGCATCAGCTCTAAAGTTAATTAGCTGCAATGTTTTTAACGTCTCATTTTTCAAAGCAGACTTTAATACTCCCCATACTTGCATTTTGATTTTCTTTTCATTAATTGATTTGATTACATCCTTTCAAAATTCAGCTATTAACCATTTTGATGTGACATATGACTGCAGTGATTTTCTGATATTGGTAATAGTCTGTTCTGCAGTGAAGTGTAATTAATCACCCTACCCAAGCGCTCTTCAGCAAGGCTTCCAAAGGGGTTACTTTTGTCCCCTTTGCTCAATGTATGCTGTGAAATTACCCTAGGAATTAATGAAGAGACAAGTATTCTCTAAGGTATCAGAAGTATTTCATCAGTGGATTTGTGTCATTGCTAATTTTTTATTAATCACAGCATTTCTACTGGATTTAGTAGTTTGATCAGGTTAGAAACATTTATAATGGAAGGTCTAATCTTGAATTGGTGTAGTTTGATCTAATATTTGGAAAACACTACAAATATTCAGGAATATGTAATTTAATGATGAAGATGTTTGTCTTAGAAAGGTAGATAGTATTTCCAATATTGGACCTTAATTTTAAATTAAGTTGGCCATAGACTAATCCATTCCTCTCTGAAATCCTAATCCTCATCTTGTTAGAACTGTGAGGATGCAAGTGTCCAGGACATTGATATACTTTAATTGTCAGCCCTGCCTATACCCAACAATAAATAATGCAATAGTTCCACTGACAACCACAGTCATTTCTGAACCTTGCTTCAAAATATTTGCCAGTGCTTCAAAAAGGAGTGTGTAATCCTGTCAATTAGCATCTCAGTAATGTGAGTTTACCTGTATCACCCTCGAATGTAATCCTGTTAATAAGGTAGATAAGGGATGAGCTGTTTCTTGATACCTATGAATGGGGCTACAATGTATCCTTTGCATCCACAATGGCAAGACTGAAAACATCTCTTCTCCGTAATACTGGCGTGTATGCACTTACATGTGCATGCTAGTTCTTACATGTGCTGCTGATGGAAATCCTGCAGCTTTATGCTTCACCCCCCCACCCCGCCCCCCACCCCTTCAGCTGTAATAGAGCTGCCACTTCTTTGTATTTATCCTGGGAAATGGCGTATTTGTGTGGTGACATGATATTACTGCATTACGGCATGATGTTATTAACTCACTGATGCAGTGCCATTATGTACCGAAGCAAAAGCATACCAAAAAAACAATTTCATCACATGGCACATTCTTGCACTGCAAAGTCATATGAAATGGCCTGTGGTAAATTCAGGATTTTTTCCTCAGGTGGCTGGCTTGCCTTGCAAGCTACAGAACAAATTGATGTGAATCAATACTGTAAGTCAAATCCTAAATAAACTGTAATCCTTATGTGCTTTATCCTTTTCTTATAATTTCTGTACTTTCTTATGTGATGATGTCAAGAGGCCTCCAATCTTGGACACTGAGCAATTTGAATTGATGCTTATAATTATAACTAATTGATTTCTCCCTGTCTTATATGTGTGTGCGTGTGTGTGTATATTTGTTTGTTTTGTTTTTCCAACCAAAATACAGTCACGTTCCAAAGAGGAGATGGAGGACTAATGAGCAATGGAAGGTATGTTTCTTTGCATAAAGGTCTTTCCATCACATATATTTCTAAAATTCGGAATCTGAAAATTCTGCAGGTAATGCACTTGAGTATTAAACAATCATTTGCAAGACCAACAATTACAGGTGTTAAGTAGCTTACTACAAGGT
This sequence comes from Chrysolophus pictus, assembly GCA_037305975.1. Lineage (NCBI taxonomy): Eukaryota > Metazoa > Chordata > Aves > Galliformes > Phasianidae > Chrysolophus > Chrysolophus pictus. The sequence goes on from CM074576.1 coordinate 98,976,046, forward strand.
TTAATGGTCTATCTGTTATGCACTTTGGAGGAATCAAGCCCAGATGTTTCATATCTCCCAGATGCCCTGAATGAAATGTGTAGTAAATATCACAAGGAATGTGTTCATTTGTTACCAAGATGTTTATTGCATTAATTAGACATTAGCAAATGAAGTTGCTGTTGTTTAAGACTTCTTATTGGCTACCCCTAAATTGCTGTGAGTGAACAATTACACTTAATCGATCACAAAATAAATGATTCATGGATGATGAATAGGCTGTAAATTGACAGGACTAGATTCCACAACTTTGGCTACTCAATTGAAATTGATAAAAGCTGATAACAGACCCATATATCCTCATCTATTTTCCCTTTGCCGATATGGAGATTGTAATTAGGCTTTGGTAATAACTTCCAATCTCCTATTTAATCAATACTTTAGCAAAAAGAGATAAGGCCTAATGAGAGCTAGTGGATATGGCAAGAAAGCTGCTGGATCTTCTTATTGCTGTTTCCATAGAAACTTATGTTTCTCTTAGGGATTGTACCAGACAGGGGCCTATGAGAAATAAAGTACAATGATTATAGGTGTTGCTCCAACTTCATGAGTGCATTAATAATCTAGAATAGCATCAGGACTATGGGTGATTTTGCTTGAGGGCTGGGGGCATTTACATGACATGATTTATTTTCCTTGTTAAATACAAATACAAACAATCCACATGCCTTGCTAAATTCCAGGCTGTTTATCCTGGGGTGAGAGAGACACAGTGCCTTATGGCCTGAGTTTATGTTTCCTTTCAACATGCTTACTGTTTAATACTGCTTGCAAAGCTTGAAATTATAGTGATATAAAAACCATGCAGTAGTGGCAGATAAAGATAGCTGTGAACTTTCCATTAATACTACTCAAATCTCTTCGCCTCTAAACCATACAAGAGTGCTTAAAGAAAGAGTTACCAGCCTGTAGATGACAGGCGTGCATTTGGGATGCGGGGGAAAGAAGAAATAGTAGCCCAAAGTCCTGGAAATGGCTGATATGGAGCAATCAGTTTGAGTGATTGTTCCCTTGAGGTGGTAATTTATCATTCAGCCCTGGTTTCGGATCCCATGATGGTACTGCCTAACCCCCATTTCACACAGACAACGGAGTTCATTTGGATTCTGGCAGAATCACGACTGATGCCTAGTCCCACTTCTGCTGACAAAGTTGATTTGTATATATCCTTAATTAACTGCTCAAGGTCTTTATATCATCAAAGACTACACAATTTTAATTTGAAATAAATTAAAGTCTCCTAAACTGTTTCTTACACACAATGATAGGAAGAAAGTTATGTAGCATCTTCAATCGCTGTTATATCCAGAGTTGTCTCACAGATTTTTTTATTTTGTTTGTATGTGTATATGTATGTATATCTTTTTTTTCTTTATTCTTCTTCAGTCGACCAGGTTTGTTGAACGCAAGTGACCCCAGTTATCCTTGGCTTGCAGACTCTTGGCCTGCCACAAGTCTGCCAGTTAACAACAGCTCTAGTGGACCCAATGATCTTGCCAATTTCAGTCGTGGAGGTAGGTTTCATTTTATTGTCACCGTATAGTATAAAATTGGATTTTTGTTTGTTAACATCTAGATAAAGACTGTTATAGTTCTTTCTATATTTGACTAAAGATTTGATTTACACTTGGCTTTAAATTGTCTATTTTACTGTGTCTCTTTCTGTTTCTTTAAAACACAGTTTTAAAGTTTACCCCACAGTGATAGGACAGGGTCTGAGAGTCATTTCAAGAGAAACAGATGGGTTCCCTTTTGCATGGACACAAGCAATCTGCTATGTAGAACACTGTAGTCAGGGACAGAGGACATCTATAAGAGCTGAGAAGAACTTGGGGAACCCAGGGAGAATGTTCCTCCCATGTTCCTCCAGCACTGTTGCTGTCACCTTACCCATCCCCTTCCTGCTGTGGGATTGCTCTCAGTCTCAACTATAATCAATGAAGAAAGCCTCACAGTTCTTCAGAAATTTCCCTTCTTATTGGAGGAAAGAACACATGAAACAAACTATTTAGATTTGGGGGCAGTTATTTCCATTTTTAATTGTAGGACGCTCTTCGTGAGAGGAGGCAATGATTTGTAATTATGATGATGAATCTTTAGAGAGATTATTTTCTTTCAAGCATTTTATTCAAATGGGAATTTCAGGATGAACTATTGTAATTTTAAAATGTCAAAATAGTTTTTATATGTACTTGGTTTCTGTGATGTTACAATGACTTATTCTCTATAGTGGTGTTCAGGGGAAGTCTGAAATAAAAAAAAAAAAAAGTATGTAAGTATTTTTAAGACATAAGTATATAAAAATCAAGTCAACTTTATATGTCAAAATACATTAAAATGCAAAGAAAGTATATCAAACTATCAAACTGATAAATGTGAAAAGAATATAACTTTGAGTTGTATCAAAATCTGCCTCTGAAAATAATCTCTCACTTTGGTTATAAATTCCTATGCAAAACCCTATGGCTTGACTACTTTAATTTCAAATCATATTAAAACATTCAGGATTTATTTTCCATTTAAGAATGCTTTAAAACTCTTGTCTTACAAAAATATTATAAACAAGTGTCTGACAATATTTATAAAATAACTGAATATCTGCCAGCTTCTTTGTTGTGAATTTCTTGAAAATAAAGCTCTTTGGTACTTTTCCATCTTTTCATGAGCTCACATAATACAGAAGAATTATCAGTTTGTTTTTATATTTGGCTCTGTAAGACTTAATTTGGAAGCATGTTTTAAGGCTTTGGGCTTCAGGGTGGATGAGGCGTAGCTTCCAAATTTGTCCAAGAAATGCATCAGTTGGAATTTCAGGAGCTTACTTATACCCATGATCTTTTCAGTCCAGATCATACTCTTATTCTGGGGGCTTGGGGATCACTTAGTCCTATCTATTTCAGCACTTGAGTTTGAATGCTTTCTGCAATAAAGGTGGGTCAGAAGTCAGATATCTTTTAGTGCAAATTAATGTAGTTCTGTCTAGCAGAGATGGAACTTGAGTGTCTTTGGATAAAAGGTCTGGATTAGTATTAGAGGTCTGTAAGAATTTTGATAATGGTAAGGTGGCAGTCACTTTGGAGCAGAAACTGAGGAAGGCTGTTACAATATTGTCTTTGAGAATGAAATCTGCATTATATGCTAGATAGGCAGTGGAGAGCAAGTCTGTGAGTGGTAAGTAGAGGTTAGGTTTGGAATCACAGAAGACCCCAAAATAGTATTGAGACAACAGGAAAGATATTCCCTCAGAAAGTATGTTAGAACATTTGGAATTATTGTGAGAGTTACAAAGAGAAATGGATAGTAGAGAGCTTTTGGAACTGTCTAGTGGGAAATGTCCAGTGGGAAATGAATGTCCATCTTCATTCTGAAATATACAGTGCTTTTTCTGATGTGATAATTTGTTGGGAAAATCATACTTGAATTTTACTACTTGATTATGGCATTTTGTAAAATGACACTTTAATAGCTCATTGAGTGTTTAATGTATTTGTTTCACTGAGGACAAAAATTAATCTGTGATTGTATTAAAAATTTCCAGAAAGTCTGAAAAATTCATTTTATTAGTAAGACAGACTGAAAATTCTTGGCAGTTGGGAAATCATGCAACTTTCCACTCAAATGTATGTAAAGGTATAGTTCTTCAATAAAAAATAATGAGGTGACACCTCTTCAACAAATAGAAACATGTTCCAAAGGATAGATTTATGTCTGTTTACTTGAGACAAGTGTGCTTTTTGCTAATTTTCACTTCTATCAGTCAGTAGATCCAACATAGACTGGTTGTGCTGGACTTTATTGATTTTGTCGAGCAACAACAGAATTTAATTACTAAATTTCAATCCATGAAATTTCAATCCAATAGGTCTGTTTAGCCTTGTGAATAGGAGGCTCAGGGAGGGATTTTAACAATTTGTGTAAATGCTTGAAGGAAGGGAGGCTTGCTGTTTTCTGTGGTGTCCAATACTAGGAGGAGACAGTGACCACAAATGTTAACACAAGTGATTCCATGTAAGCATTGGGAAGCATATTTTTGCAGTGCAGGTGACTGAGTGCTGACACAGGTTGCTCAGAGACATTGTGGAGACTCCATCCTTGGAGATCTTCAAAAACCACCTGGACACGGTCCTGGTAATCTTCTCTGGGTGTTCTTGCATGGGCAGGGGTTGGATTAGATGAACTCCAGAAGTCCTTTCCAACCTAGACTATCCCATGATTCTGTGATTCATTATGCTTTGATTAAATCAGTTGTGGAAAGGTCGAGACTTTATATCATGGATGAGTTACATGAAAGATAGGAGTGCATTTGACTCTCACATCTTATGCTGTGTTTGCACATAGATGTTTTTGTGATTGTATATTGCCCTAGATACCTGGGCACACATGTATACAACACACTGCCTACGTGTAGATAATAATAAACTGGTTTTGAAATATGACTTGTATTATGCATTAATTATAACTTCTTTTGGCACTTCAAATTTTTCTGCACATAATTTTTCTGTAATATAATTTAGGTATTTAAAACACCTGATTGTTCCCATGTTGTTGTTTCTTGTTGTTTGCAAAAAAATGTACCAGTGCACCCAGCTTTAATCTTTCTTCTGTAATCTATTTACTGAGTACTTGTTATTGCCATATTAATTGGTAATTGGTATTACATTGTTACTCTGAGACTGGAGATGCTAGACTTCATATTAAAACATGCACATATATGCAGTAGAAAATAATTCTCTGATGTAAGTTTTCAACCTACGGAAAAAAAACAAAACAAAATAACAATGGGAGGAAGCTGTGATATCATATCTCATTGCAGAAAAATCCTGAGACAATAAGAGACCAATTGTATTCTATCAGGTTGCACAGCACCTGTGTCCGACTGGAGATGGACTCTAAACCCTTCTCTTTTCTTTTTGAGGTCTAAGATATACAGAAACATCTTTGAATACCTAAAATGAGATCTGAACGTCCTCAATATAGGAGTATGCATTATATCAATTACTCTCCAGTTGGAATCCAGTTCTGCCATCAAGCTATATAAAGCAAATGGCATATAAATGATACACATAACAAGTAGATTCTCCTCTCTTTCAGTTTAAACTATCATTTTCACTATCAGATCATGTAAAAAAATCGGTACCTCTCCTACCTGGAAGCTCTCTTCAAGAACTGGAAAAGCCCCAGTGAGGTCCCTGGAGCCTCTCTTCTAGCTAAACGAGCCCAACTCCCTCAACCTTTCTTCACAGGAGAGGTGCTCCAGCCCTCTGGTCATCTTCATGGCCCTTCTGTGGATCCACTCCAACAATTCCACGTCCTTTCTGTACTGGGAGCCCCAGGCCTGGACACAGTACTCACAAAGGGGAGGGAGACAATCCTCTCCCTCTCCCTGTTGGCCACCCTTCTTTCAAAGCAGCCCAGGATAGAATTGGCCTTTCAGGCTGCAAGCATACAATGCTGCCCTTCATCCAGTTTTTCATCCAGCAGGCTCCCAAGTCCTTCTCGACAGGGCTGCTCTCAAAGACTTTTTCTTGTCCCAGTCTGTATTCATATCTGGGATTGCCTCTACTCAAGTGCAACACTTTGAACTTGGCCTTGCTAAACCTCTTTAGATTCTCATGTACCCTCTTTTTGAGTGTGTCTGGGTGGCATCTCTCCCTACCATTATGTCAACTGCACAACTCGGCTTTAGAATCTAAATAAATTGTAATCAGTGTTTGAAATACTGACCTCTGTAATAGCAAGAGGGGGTTTATCTGCCAAGCTATGGTTCTCCTTGAGACATCATGCCAGTCATCATTAGATTCTTCACACTTCGGTAGTCTCAACTTCCAACTCCAGTATTTCACCAGCAAATGTCACTACATTCTTTAGTAAGGAGAGAGACTGCCAATGTAACTGATTAAACGTACAAATTGCAGTATGTGATAGGATTCAAAAGATGTAGAAAAATCAACAGATATTAGGTAAACATGTTGTACTGTTTTTCAGGTAAATGTAGTGGAGTATTTGAACTTGTAGTTTGAAGTTGTACTCTGTTATCAAGACTACTTCGCTATTTTAAGAAACTGATCACTGAAATCCCTTCAGAATAACAGATTTTTTTTTCACGTTTCAGGAACAACTTGCTATTGTCAGGTTTTTCTTTTGCTGAAACAGAGAAATATGCTTACTAATGTCGAAAAGAAAATTAGATAAGCTGATGCATAAAACTTCAAGGAAGTCAAGGTGATGGCCTTAGAAATTACTTTGAAAGCTTTGGCATCCACTTAAGATTTTTGCTACATATTTGCTAAGAATGTTTCCTCTGTGATTTGTATATTTGTTCCTTTTATCATTTCCCTGAAGCTCAGACATTGGTTCTGACTTAGAGTGAACAATTGAAAATATTCTTCAGTAGAGAAATATTCCAAACTTCACTTTCGCAGTTGAAAGTATGGGAAAAAAAGATGGTTTCAGGCAGTGAGACGTGAAGGACAAGTGGTAGGCCTGTCACAGATGCTGATAGCTTGGCGATGGTTGTATATCATCTTCCCTTCGTTGGCTCATGGACTTGTCTCAGCTGAAATGCAAACGTGCAAAATGACACATTTATTTTTCATCTTAAACCTTGATACTTTCAGGCTTCCTGTGCATCAATGATTTGTTTTATTCCCCTATGCTCACCACAGATGTGTTGCCACCAGTGCCAGGGCAAGGAGATAAAACCGCTACTATGCTTTCTGATGGAGCCATTTACAGCAGCATTGACTTCACAACAAAAACTAGTTACAACAGTTCCAGCCAAATAACGCAAGCTACACCATATGCCACCACCCAGATACTGCATTCCAACAGCATCCATGAGTTGGCAGTCGACTTACCTGATCCTCAGTGGAAAAGCTCAATTCAGCAAAAAAATGACCTGATGGGATTTGGCTACTCTCTCCCAGAACAAGGCAAAGGCAACAATGGTAACTACAGCTCATGTTTTCCAGAACTATATACTGTATCATCTATTCATGAATTAGGAAAAAAAAAAAAAAAAAAAATAGTGTGTGAGATGTTGTTCATATTTACCGGAACTAATACTTATGTATCTTGCATGCATGCTGAACCTCGCAGTCACAAAATATACTGTTCTGTGCTTTTAGTGCTGTGATAGTCATCAACCCATCTGCCTTCCATTAGGCTAGGAAAGGTATACATTAAATTAAAACATGCGGCCCCACCACATCTGCTTTTGACTTGCTAACTGCATGTGTTGCATGTGCCTGTGCTGTCAACTAATCACACAATGCCACTGTGACCTTTGCCCTTTAACCCTTAGCCTTGCTTTACATCCCTGACTACCGCGTGGCTGAGGGATTGGCTAATAGATTGCCACACAACCAGTCACAGGATTTCAGCACCACCAGCTCCCACAACAGCTCCGAAAGGAGTGGCAGCCTCTCAGGTTGGTTCCACAGCTATGGGTGGGTGAGGGACGGAGGGGTGTTTATCAGCAGCTCGCCAGGGAGGCAAACAAACTTCCCAGAGGTACTTTGCAGATAAGTATTAGAGTGCCTGCCCACTGGATGCCAACAAAAGATAACTCATTGGCCTCCACTAAAAAAAAAACAAACAACAAAAAAAAAACCAAAACGAAAAAAACAAAACAAAAAAAAACCTAGAAATGTCTCTTGCAAAACTTACTTGAACATAATTGGAGATCTCAACCATTGTGCCCAAAACTTGCCAGGACAGTTTGAAACCTTGCCTTGTCATGTTCTTTCCCTGAAAGCACAGTTTATACTGCAGTTGTATTTCCACACTGTTCTTCAGTTTATAAGCATACCCACAATGAACTTCTTGAGGAGGTTAATATTTTTGTTGATTTATTAACAGGTTTCTCACTTCCATGAGCTGTTTCTAAATGTTGTATTTCAATCAGGCAGCTCAGAAATAAAAGTAGGCCCTGCAAGATGACTGAGGCTGCAAGAAATGCACCAAGTCTGCGTATAAAGAGAATGCAAAATTTGTGTGTGTGATGCATGTTATGTTGGAAATGTGACACATTTTTACTGCTGAAAATGATTGTAGTATATGTGATTGTATATTGTATTTAAATACACTTTTTTCTTGATTTCTTTAATTTTGCTTACTTGTTGCTTTTGTTTCGTAAGAGGGCTGCTCCGAAAGCTTTGTCTCCTATTTTACTGTGTTGGCTGACAATGTCACAGGTGGATGTTGGTGGTATGGCAGTAGAGGCTGAACCTTCCCACCAATATTCCATTACATTTTTGTTGCCATATGACAGATGGTGGCAGAGAGGTAGTCTGGCAAAATGGCATCTGACATGGGAGTGTGTATGAAGCAAAGGTGTGTCATTGAATTCCACATTGTGGAAAAAATGGCACCCTTTGACATCCATCAACATTTTCTGAATGTTTACGGAGACTAAACAATGGACATGAGCACAGTGAGGTGGAGGATGGTGCATTTCAGGAGTTGCTGACGGCAACATGAAAGACAAGCCACATATCAGACAGCCATGAACAGCTGTCACACTATGGAATGAAGAGTATTTCAATCTGCCCATCCATGTAAATCTGTTAATGGTGGTGACTACATTCAAAAACAGTGTTCTGTAGCTAAGAATTTTTTTCTAGCAAGTAGTGTTATTGTGTATCTGTTGTAGTTTCCATGGAAATAAATTGGAGGCATTACTTTCAGAGCAACCAGTGTATAATTATGTCATTTTTTTTTCAAGATGAAAATTGAAAAGCCAGAAATTAAAACCTGCTATTATACTTAACCAAAATAGGAATAAGCCGGCAAGACTTCAATTTCAAGTTCTTACTGTACCCATAGCCTTTTGAATTTCTGCTGTAAGATGGAGCAATCATAGCAGTAAAAGATCAACTCTAGAAATAGCTTTTTTATGTCAACTTAAATGACTATTTCAAACTGTGTGCTTAGATTAGAAGCCTATAAACACTGGCCCATAATTCAGATAGACAAATTTATTTGCAAATCTTGTGTCCTCATGAGAAATATTAGCTTACTTGAAAGAGATAGAAAAATAGACTTACAGCATTGATGGAAAAGTATGTGAGAGCTGAGTTCATTCAATCCTACGAGAAAAGTTCTTGATCTTTGTATGTAACATGTACTGGCAAGAGGCTTATTGGCACCTGTGGCTGCATGAAAATGTAGGATTTGATATGCTGAGGTACATATGTGCCAGTTAATAGAGGTCAATATCACACTTCAGATGTGTTGACAGATAAAACTGCCTGAGAACTTTCTGAGAAAATACAATCAGCGGTTTTTATTACAAAAATGTCAGTTGATCAAAATCTGGACTTCGAAGAAATATTTCGAGTGAAATATGTTTTGTGTAATATTTCTTAATTTAAGGTAGAATTTCTGATGAAACATGGAAACTTCAGGTAGCCTGTTCTTCTATGGGCAGATCATACATGCTTTGATCAAACAGCTCACAACTGGATGTCCCATGGCTCAGATGATTGTTAGAATACTGTATGGATATGCAGTCAGTATTTTGCTCTCCCTTGCCCACTCGTTATGTATGTAATACAGACTATGTTTTTAATGCATGAGATTTTGAGGAAGACCTTCAAATAATCTGACAATTAGAGCATTACTGTAGTCGGAGTCCAGCTTTGATTACCTTATTCTCATTAGGGTGAGCAGGGAACTTACTCTTTCAATTCCTCAGATAGTACTATAAGTTCTAAAGATTATTCTAAGTCTCTCTCTATCTCCAGTGAATATGAGAAATTTCATCCCACTGTGGAATGGAAAATAGCTCAACACTCAACTGCTTTGTTAGGTAGGGAAATTTTGTGGCTGTACTTTGTGCAGCATATCTCCCACCTCATCTTCTTGCTGTGATCATTTGGCCAAGTGGTAAATTCTTTTTCCAGAACCTGAGTCATGTAAATAATATAATTTAATTTCAGTGTTAGGAGACACTAAAATAACAAGCATCATTGCTATGGAGAAACAAGGCTTTTATATTTCAAACACACATCAAGTATTATATGTATTAGGTGTCTGGTCCACTAGTCTGGCAGTGGAGTAATTCTCTCCGTGGGGATAGAAGAAGGGAATTTTCTGCCCAGCTGTAGAGAGTAGGCTTCTTTCCCTACCAGTAATGACCTTGAACTTTCTTTTGTTTATTTCACATGAGCAGTTCCTCAGCTCTTCTTCACTCTCTCTAAAAGTTCTGTTGTATTTGCCCTTTGTCTGCAAAACCCCTCAAATCCAATTGGATCCATAGTAACATCTCACGCATCCAACTTTTGTTTTATCAGTCCCCTAAGATTACCAAGATACTACACTTTAAAATCTCCCTCTCCGTATGAACTAATCTCTAAATGCTCCTCTCCATTTCTCTTCCTTAGATACTCTTAGATACTCTTAGATTAAATGCCCCAGCAACACACACACAAGTATGCCTGTGCTTTCCTCCTGGAAAAGCACTCCTGCCTTTTAGCTCGTTTGTTCCTAATCCTGCTGACTTTTCCAAACTTAATCTATTCTTCAAACACTTAAATTCATGTTCTTCTTTTGTATCTGCTTCAGCCACAGCTTTCCCTCACTCCCATTGTCTCTCAGATGAAAGCACAAGTGACAAGGACTGAGATCTGTGACAAGTGTCTATCTCATGCTAAAATTGCACCTCTTTCTGGATGTCTCTATATCTAAAGCTAAGACCATGACAAAGAAGATGGTGCCACAGAGTGCCACCCTGCCTGACAAATCAGTTGTAGCTTTTCTGATTCATTTCTGTCAAGAACTTTTTGCATGATTTGTTTTTCGATTGATCCTTATAAAGCAGCATGAGATGGTAGTGGGTAGCTGGATTAGACAGCTGTCTGCAGCAGGCAAGGTCCAAATGGCTGCTAGCTGGGTACCCCACTAGAAAAAGCATACAACAAACCATTCTGCTTCCCAACAATCCAGAGTTTTAATGAAATGGAAATGGATGGATCTTGAAGCAGTCAAGGTATTTGAAATATTCTTTGTCTCCTTCCTACTAATTAATTCTTGACTAGAAAAAAAAGGATCAGGGCAGAATACAAGAAGCAAGACAAGTGAGAAGAGAGCTTTTTCTGTAAAATTATTTTCCCACAAATTGAAGTGTCTTGTTTGGAAAAGTGGATATAAAAACAATGGGAAAAGAGAAAAGGGCTTAAGTAAATAGTGTTGCTCAATTCATTTCCTCTAGCTGTTCCATTAGAGCTCTACATCAGTAATAGAACCTATTGTCCAGAATGGCACAAAGGTAATCGAATCCTGTGAAACAAATTGTTCTAAAATACTGCAGAAGACTTCCTGATATTTAAAACAATGAAACTTGATAAATTTCTATCAGCAAAATGCAGTTTCTTTTTGTTTTGACTACATACATGTCATTCAAGCTGAAAAAATTAAGCCTAATGACCATATTTTTACTGTGTCCTTAACAGAAAGAAACTACGAAAAATAGTATTATAAGCACACATTTCTGTTTCTGACATTTCAAAGAATTTGTAATGGTCTATTATATTTTTATCCATCAGTGAATGCAAGAAATCATAAAGAACACATGAATAAATCAGAAAAGTATTCCTGAGGCAGCAGGATATGTCTTTCCTTGACTGTGCAGTACTGTGGTGCAAATATATGGAGTTCACATTTTTAAAAAAAGTGATTTAACTAACTATTCTGAATATTCTTCCATTATTATTTTTAACCTTGTAAAAACATTTGGATGCTGGTGCTGATTCTACTAAGACATAAACATATCTTCTGTTTTGGGGCATGCCATCTGGAATCAGAATTCTATTTAAAAAAATTTAAAAACCTACCTTTTTCACATTATATCTCAAAAAATTTATTTTTCTTTTTGGATTTGCAGGTGGCAAAGGAGGGAAAAAGAAGAAAAGTAAAAATACTGCCAAGCCTCAGAAAAATAATGGTTCAAACTGGGCCAGTGTTCCCCTCCCACCCCCTCCTGTGCAACCACTCCCAGGCACAGAGCTGGAACACTACGGGGTGGATCAACAAGAAGCAGGGTAATTTTTTTCTTTTTCTTTTGAAGAAAAGTCTGTGATTTCTGGAGATGAGGCTTCTGGGTTTTTTTGTTTTGTTTTTCCAAATGACAACGTTATTCTATTTTGTTTTAAAAAAGAGAACACCTTATCCTGTAGACTTATTGAAGGCTATGGAGGAGGACTGTATGACTAGCTTCTCATGAGAGTGAATGAAGATGAAATTAAAAGCAACTTTGCTTCATCATCATGTAGGGTTTCTCTGCTAACTCATGCCAAGAATTTATCTCACTTCACAGTTAGCCTAGTGAATTACGTTGGGGCTGCTTGTAGATTATGGGACTTAGTGAGTGAAGATGACATAATATGGCCCCTGTATTTTTTCACTGGTTTGATGTTGCCTGTTTTCTGTTGTCTGATGAAACAGAACAAAAATACACATAAAACATTAATTTTAGAAGATCAACCAGTTGGTAGTAATCTTCTCATTGGCTTTTAGAAGAAACTTCATGGTTGAGGAAGGTATGTTATATGTAGGTATTTTTTGAATTTAAACTACTCTTGAGATTCTGGAACCTCAAAAAAAAAGCAATAAATAAGAGGAAAGAGACATTTTCTACACAAAGTACAACTGTGGAATGCTTTCTGTGAAGTGAAATTATATGAAATTCCAGATTATCAAACTCTGGAGGAAAACCAGAACGTGTAGAAAAATAGTTTACTGTGATCAACTCTGTTGGTGCCTATGAGAATCTCTGCAGTTCCTTCTGGGACAAATCTACCTGCTTAAATATATGGAATAATCAATATTTCCTAATGATGAAGCATATGTTTTAAAAATTGTTTTAATAGTTATACTGAATAAAAATATTTCAAGTGCTTTTATAAGTACTTCTATGAAGAAAATCAGAAGATTTAAATGTTAATTTTTGACTTTTAAAATGGGTGGTAACTAACTGTATGTCAGTGGAGTTTCTTTTAAAATGAAGTCTATATTAGAATTCCAAAGTAAATATCAAGGAAAATGAGCAAACTTACTGGTTGTAAATATTTTTTGAAATATCAAGAAAAAAAAGTTCATATAAACATTTTTTCTGTATTCTGATATAAAAATAAAATAAATCCAAGATGGTTTAGCTATGTAGTATTTGTAATTATCAGTTTATGTCCTCAAAACATACTTTGAACCACTTCATTAAAATAATTAAGCTATAGAAGGTGAACAACTTAGATTTTCAACAACAATGAAATAGCATAAAAATTAAATGGAAATACCATCCAGGAAATCCCTTGTGACACAGAGCTTCACTTCTCAGTTGCATAAAGTATTTGTTATCTTGACAGAAGAAATTATATTGGTCACCAAGACAACACTTTGTATTTAAGGATAAGGTAATCACCAGTCTTGCAGGTTCCTATCAATTCAGTTTTTTCCCTATCTTTTAAATTACTCTTTTATTTGTTGGGTTTGTTTTGTTTTGTTTTGTTTTTAATGGTATCTCATTAAGAGTGATTATAATAAGATCTTCTAATGTGCATTTTACGAGTCAAAGACAAATACAGAACCAAAGATTAGACTTACAGTGTCAGTATTAAGCTACAGCAATTTGCAAAAAGCTTCGCTGAACCCTACCCAATACTAATGGTCATTCTGTATTCAGGGGGTTGATGTTGTTTCTGTGGATTTCAAAATGCTAAAATGGAATTAATCACAGACTGCATTCCTTATGTTTCCATTATGTTTCCATTAATGTTGTAAAAAATGCTTTTCTTTTTAATTGTTTAAACTGTTTTGTTTTCCTTTTCTTTGATACATACTATGTATGACAAGTTCACTGTGTTTTAACTTCAGAATTAATTATATGCAAACATACATATATTGTGAATTACAGTTGAAAAATGAATTTCTAGTCAGAAAAACTAAAAACTTTAATAAAGTTCTCACAGTGTGATATGAAAAGTGATCATTTAGAACAATAAAACAAAGAATCTGGAATGTAAATACTCATTTTTCTGTGCATCTCTTCCTATGATTCTTGAATTCAAGTGTGAGTTCTATGGGCATGAGTATCCCAAATAAACTGAACAATTTTGACACCTTATTTTATGTATTAGAAATCAACATTCATGTCTTTCTGGTTAATAAATTATAAGAAACAATCTACATTAGCAATGACAGAAAAGCAGTCACTTCACTTAAACATAAAAGGAAGAAAAAAACAACTCTTGAATCTCTCTACTGTCTTCTCCTCAGAAGAATCAAGGTCTACATTCACGCCTATTTTTCCATAAACTTCAACAAGTATAACAAAAGATGTTCATGCAAATCCAAGCAGCCATTGTAAGCAACATGGTAGATTTGGGGATATACTTAATTCCAGTTCAATCTGTGAAGAAAGTCTGTTTATTAGTGCTGTTTCCCTAGTGAATTCATTCCTGTGAAATTTTCCCCTTCTTCTTGGCCTTCTACAAACTCTCTGCTTGTTCCTTGCTCTTCCACTTGCATATACTTCACAGTATTTGAAATTACTGTTTTGTCAATCAAACATTCCTTTTGTTTTTTTCCTTTTTTTAGAGAAGATGCTTTTACTTGGTTTTATCTTACACACTTGACAACAAGGAAATGTTTATTTATTATTTTTCATCATCTCTTTGTATTTTTCACCAGTAATATGCATGATCTTAAGCCAACCACAGTTATGATTGGTTATTTTTATTTCCTACTATTGGTTACAACTTGAAATGGAGCATTAGCTGCTGATTGTTAATGTGCATGATTGTAAAATTACTATCCTTAGAAACATATCTATTGAGAGCATGTATAGAAGATAATACATTTTATATAAACAAAACACCTTCTTTTAAGGCCTAAAGACGAAAATTTTCTTTCTGCAACAATCTGTGTATTGAAACAGAATTCCTATAGAACGTTCCCTTTATCTATCACTTGCACTTTTAAATTTTGAAGAAGAAACCATGACAGTGAAATGAACAAGCAAAGAGAAAAAGATGAATATAGAATAAATCTGCTAATGTTAAAATAAAAATTGTTAAAAACACATCCATTTTTGTCAACTGGACTTAAAATTAATCATCACGAAATTACAACCAGAGATTCCTACTGAAATTAAGGGTTTTAGATTTAATACGAAGTACTTGAAAAAGTTGAGTGCATTTTTTTCTGAGTTGTATTTACCCAAGGATCTGAAAGAAAAAGCACGGATATGACCAATACTCACTATGCTAGTTCCAGAACTGTATAATTTATATGAGATGCAGTCACAATGTCATCCTTTAGGTTTGCTTGCTTTTTCTTTCAGATTTATTTTTGGTAAATTGGATGCTAGTGCTGATGACTTTTCAGACATTACATTATAAAGATACCTGAGATTTTGAATCTCATTGTTCTGAGCTTCAGGCTTAGGCTCCTCTGTAAAAAAAACCTAGTTGAAAAAAATGTACTTGTTCAGAATCTTTTTGTTAAGAAATAGACTGTCAAGCTGAACATTTGGGGATCTGAAACAAGCAGGGTCAAAAGGCTACTGCCTCCAAAGCTCATTTATGCACTACTGTAAAGTCACTAAGGAGTCTCTTTCAGCCCTGTCCCTTTTAAGGAAGATGCTATTACACTTAAGCATGAGGTTGAAAGAGAGTAACAGAGCTATTGCACTGCAAATTTTTAACAGCATAAGTTAGGATGGTCTCTTCACCTTCAGGTGTCAATGTCATGAGTGAATATGGCAAGGAAAGACAAGTTAAAGCTATTAATACACTGTCTCCTAAGGAATTTAATGTACATTATATAACATTTTCTTTAAACTCTCTGTTGTGAGAACGGATACTCAATCATCCAATAGCTCCTAATACCTAGTGTTAAGACACAGCATTTATTTGTTCCTCTGTGCACATACATATTTCTGTATATCTGCACATGGTTACATCTAAATATAAATTTAAAATGATACCAGCTTTAATTACAAGTTACATCTTCCACAGGCTTTCAGCTCTTTAAGTCAGATTTTTAGCTGTCCTGAATCTGTAATTTTAAGTAAGGCCTACTTCTGAATAATGGAAACGGCATTTAGTTAATTTTAGAAATCTTCGTTTTTGCTTAAAGCAAATCTTCTTACTTTTTGAAACCCAGCTCCTCACATGAGAAAACTGTCAGTGGTTCGTTTTTTCTCAGGTAAATTGATAATTCCTACAAAACAAGGAACCTTAAAGGAGCATTTTTAAATTATTTCAAGAAATTAACTGTATAAATCAATGCGTTGTTTACAGTATTGAGACCAAAAGGTGTACCCTCTGTGAAGACCTTGAAGTTGGAAAGTGACTTAGATGAAGCTTGGGAATGGCCTTCAGGATATGAGATGATTTGACAGTGAAGGAGCTGTGAGAGCTTTTGGTTGTCTACTTGTTTTTTCAAAAGAGTTGTCTATCCTGAGGTATTTGGGAATACACTGGGCGTTAAGAAGACACTCAAGGGATTGCAGACTAGCTGGATGTGCAGAAGATGGGAAGAACAGTGTTGAGATTTGAGTTCTGTTAGCAGAAGTGTACTCAGCAGAAGATGTGTTTGGATTAGGGCATTGCTTTGGGGAAGCAGTGTTTAAGGTATAGGAACAGGCAGTAGGGCCTACATGTTTTGGTTAGTGATGATGTCTCTTAGGGACAGGGTCCTAGATGGGTACTATAATACAGCTCTGGACTGAAAGGTCCACGATGAAGCCAGGGACAGGAAAGGATTGAATCTCTTCAAAGCTTACATAAGAATATAAAATATCTGTTTCTAATCCTGATCAGATATAGCTTCATCTCTTACCCCCCAGATGAAAGATCAAAAATAGAACCAGAAAAATGTAACGCCTATTAGAACATATATATATATGAGGAGAGATTAATTTAGTGTTGAAGAGTATTGGTGGTTATTAACCTTTTAAAATACTTTGAAGAGCTGTGTTGGAAGTGTTCAGAAATTTAGCACTGTCTAGGTCAGTCTCAGAAAAGTCTGGTTAGGAGGTGGGGTGCTGGCAGAGCTGTCAACTTGTGCATTAAGTGTATCTTATTGTTGGCACAGCTGCATAGCATATGCCTAGGGCAAGTGCTGCATAAATGTATTACACATCATGGTAGATACAGATATACTCTGTAGAAAGACAGAGTGAGGAAACCATGTGGAAAGTGTTGCTTTTTATAGAAGCTACAAACTAAAAACAAATAGTAAGTTTGCAGACAAATAAAGGAGGAGGTGGGTGTGAGGAAGCACCTAAGTACAGATCATTGTGATCTTCCAATACTTGAAAGGAGCTTACAAACAGGAGGGAGACTGACTTTTTATGCAGGTAGATAGGACAAGGGGGAGGTGGATTTAAACTGAAAGGAGAGGTTTAGGTTAGATATTGAGTGAAGAACTTCTTCGCTCAAGAGAGTGATAAGGCACTGGCACAGGCTGCCCAGAGAAGCTGTGGTTGTCTCATCCCTGGAGGTGTTCAAGGCCAGGCTTGATGGATTATTGAGCAGCTTGATCTGGTAGATGGCTACCCTGCCCACAGCAGGGGGTTGGAACTGGGTGGTCTTTGAGGTCCCTTCCAATGCAAGCCATTCTGTGATTGTGTGATACAGCTACATAAAGCTCACTCTGTCTTTTAAGAATGCTCCTATTTTCATGTCCAGGTCAATTTTCAATACATTCTCCTAGGTTAATGATTGAGAAGGTGAGTTCATTTTTGTAGCTGATTGTGGAGGAATGTTATCACCATCAACAAATTTATGGATCTGTAATTATTTTTATTGCACGTCTTATTCAAGTTGCTTAGCAGTTGTGGGAAAAATTAAGCAGAATCACTAAGGAGAACTGAAGCAAGTATGACCCTATTTTCAATAAAAGTTATATCTCACACTGTGTGTGAGGAATCAAACTGTAGTAAGAACCTTGTATACCTGCTGCTGCACTTCAGAGCTCAAATTTGACATATACTAAGTTTACTTGGTTTTTATTTTAGATATGACAGTGATGGTTGGTGTCCACCCTTGCCTGTTCAGACCTACCTCCATCAGGGCATGGAGGATGAGCTTGAAGAAGACGATGATCGTGTTCCCACACCTCCTGTGCGAGGAGTAGCTTCATCGCCTGCGATCTCCTTTGGGCAACAATCAACTGCAACCCTCACGCCTTCTCCGCGAGAGGAGATGCAGCCAATGCTTCAAGCCCACCTTGATGAATTAACCAGGGCCTACCAGTTTGATATAGCAAAACAGACATGGTAAATGTTTGAAGGGGGCACTTGCAGTCTGGGAAATGAAAACACAGCATTAATCTATTCCTGAGTGATATAAATATCAATTCTGTTTAACAACATTTTGCTAATGTTTATAAATCTGTAAAATGAACAGGAAATAGCAAAACTGTATCTGTAGTGCAAAGGCCATAAACACTGAAATATGCTTTTTAAATCATAATACTTGACTAAAAAGACAAAAACATGATATTCTTCTGGAGTTTTGCTTATATTGTATAGTTATCACCCACCTACTGACAAATTGTATGCCATTCACAATGTTCTCAGGCTAGCAGAAGACATTATTTTTATAGAATTTTCAAAAATAATGAATGACTAAAGCTCTGATTAAAAATAACGCTAATTACTTGGAATAGCAGTGTAGCAGCTTTTACTCTTTATCACATGAGAATGATGCATTTGTATATCTGGCTGTATTTTGAAACACCAGGAAAATTTCTGATTTGTAGGGAAAACCCAGAAAAGACTTGAAGTAAGTTAGAATTTACAGAGCGTATCTTGCATTTCAGAGTGCTTTATGCCTATTTAAGAGAAGAGCAAGCAAATACCACAGTAACATTTCCCCTGTAAAACAAACAGAAGCAATCTCTTTGGGGACTGAAAGGGGAACTTGTCATCTGCACCAGAAGGGGAAGCAGTGAAGGTCAGTTGCTTTCTGGATGTTCCCTAAGTGGCAGCTGTCCTTTAGAAACTTTTATATCCAGACAAAGCTTGAGACTCTCAGAGGACAGAAGTGAAGCTAGTTATCGAGTGGCACGCTGCCAGAGGGGAAGCAGCTTTCCATACCAGTAAATAAAGTCGCAGAGTTATTCAGCTTGAGCTACCATAAATAGACCAGGTAGGTAAGAAGGCCATGCCAAATCTAAGCCAGCTGTTTTCCCTCGACTCTGTTGAAGCCTGAAGGCTTCTCTGCAATCTACACTCCATCAACAGGGCACTTTGGTCCCACCACAGTGCCATGCTGCCAAGCATGGAAACCAGCCTACTGTGGGACAGACCCAAATCCCAGGCAGCAGCTAAACTAGGCCTGCTGAAGGTGGCTGGCTTCCCAGATACATGTCCTGTCTGCACAGGCAATGCTGCTGCATTGTGCAGCTGTTATGCTTTCTACACCCTGCAAAGTGCAGGCACCAGCCTAGTAGCGGGTAACGAGACAGGGTGCAGTGGCAGAGCCTCTAGCAGCTGACAGGAAAGGTCATCTGCAAAAATGAAAATTGATCATGGACTTTCATAACAGGGATAGTAATATACAGATTTTTTACTTTGGAATATACTTAGGAATATGCAGATTTTAACATCACTCTCCTGTTAAGGACATAGTAATTGCACATGAAACTCTGAAAAATAATATAGTTAAAACCTGTATTTTCATTCTAGGTTATTACTGCAGGTTTAGGGGTATATATTGAGAGCTACAAATACAAGTGGTTTGTGATTGGTTGTCTGGAGATGCACAATGCTGCCAAAGGGTCTAGCAAAGGCTGTTTAAAGTCAGAGAAAAATCCTCCACTGGCTGAAGTGGGAAGGAAGATTTCTTTGTTTTTCTTTCACAAGTTTAGCCTACCCAATATAGAAAGAAAAAAACAAGATGAGACCTATCAGGTTACTGTAGGAGTAACTGAAGAGATATTGAGAGACCATCCAATTAGGAATTTAAAAGCACATTACTAGATTACTAGAAAAGTATGTAATCATTATGGCCTCGATCCAGCAAATCACTTAAGTATATGCTTAACTACAAGTACATGAGATATTGACTTCAATTGTTCTATCACAAGCTTAACATTAAGCATATACTTAAGTATTTTGCTTGATGGGGAGCTAATCAAGCTGTTTATTGAGGGTGTTAGATCACAGTACCCTTTAGCAGATTGTTTTGAATACTGCATAGCCAAGACCCTGGTGTCCAGATAGAAAAATTCTCAAGAGCTGTTAATCAGAAAGAGGTTGTATATTAGAAAGACAGTCTTTGCTCTGCAAATAAGCTTCAGACTAAGCAACAATTTAAAGCCTACACACAAAGGTGGAAAGAGATTCCAGTGGTACATAACATTTACTATGACATTCTCTGATCCAATAGATTAACATTATGAAAAAAAAACCTGACTGTTTGAATAAGGAGAATTACCGTACTTATGAAATGTAGGCAATAAAACAGGAGCAGAAGCTCAGTGAAAATGTATGAGAGCTAGGTAGCCAAACAGGTGACATTTGCAATTTACTCTGTTATGCTGGTGTCCTAGCATAAAACCAGCGGAGTCCTGGATCCCACCCAGAATTCTGTCAATTGGCATCAGGTCACAGCACCTCATGAACAGATATCCAAGGGTTCTCACGTGGCTGAACTAGCAAATTCAAGCCCCATATGCACATTTATGCCAAAGCCAGTCATGTCTGGGTCCCCCAGCACAGCTTGCTGTGTACCTCTGGTGCTATAGAAAATGCTACAGTGAAAGCTGATGGTTGTTTTCCTCTGAGAGGACCATATAAGTGAAACTCCAAACCCAGTGCTTGGCTTTTGTCCTCTAATTATTCTGTGGATGTTTTTTTTAACTTTATTTTTACTTTTTTTTTTTTTTTCTAATTGCATGCAGTAATCATGCGTTCCCTAATACTGCTGCAATTAAGTCAATTAAACTACTAGAAATAAAATAAAACCTCCCTATTGATAATGGACTCATTGGACTTGAAAATTTCTTCTGTCCTACAGGCCATTTCCTTCTCTTCAGGGTGAGTTTTATGACAGAACATTGAGTCTATTCAGGCAGAGGTGTGAGATTTAATTTTGGCTCAGATGCCTGATTTGCAAGGTGAAATGTAAGGTTAGACATTTATATGCTGGGTTGGGATTTAGAATTATGCTTTTCCATGGATTTCCTACACACTTCCATGTATATCAGTTCCTCACCTGTTAAAGAACAATCTCAACCTTTCCTGTCTTATAGGAGGAGTAGTATATGTAATATTGAAAAGTGTACAGATACTCTGCTATGGTGAACAACTCAACTGATTTTTCTTGAGTTTGAGCTAACAAGCATGTTTTGTAAATCTGCTTCAGGCTTATTGAGAGACTTATCTTTTACTGACCACAAAGCACAAACTCTCATCCATTCTGATGCCTTTTCCTGTCTGTTTGCATAGGCACATCCAAAGCAATACACAACCTCCTCAGGCACCAGTTCCACCCCTCGGATATGTATCTGGAAACCTTATTTCAGACTTGGAAACAGATGTTCCAGACGATGATGAGGACGATATTGAAGAAGAAACTCTAGAAATCAATAGGCCACTGAGAGGTCTAGAGCATACTCCAGGCTCCAGTATGGACAATTTAGACAGCTCTGTGACAGGTAACCAAACACAGTAAACATTAACACCAGCTTGTTCCTCACAGGAAAATACATCACCAAACAAACACTTTTAAAGTGAAAATTTATTCCACTCTATTTCTGTAACGTTTAAAATGTGTTAATATTGAACACTAAGTTAAAGAAGGATTTGAAAATACTTTGTGTTGCTGCAAAATGATAAGAAAATTCATGAATTTTAAAAAGCTTTAAAGACTCAAAAGAAAACTCAATTATATCCTAGCTTTCATGAAAAGTTCACTCTACTGGAGAAGCAAACCAGTTACATAAAAAGGAGAGGGAAGACCTCAGCTTTGGAATATGTGTTTCATACATCGGGAGCAGCATAAAAATGTTATCTTAAATAATTTTCAGATATTTTACTGGGTAAATGCTTTCACAGATGAGCATGGAGAAATTAGAAGACTTCAAAATAAGCACAGTTAGTTAGATCAGCACAACATTTAGTTGTAGTGTAATACAACATTTATGTTGGAAAAAAAATGTGTATTTTGAGCCTACTTTGTGTTGAAGAATTTAGTAATTGTTCCCTTTCAATTAAGTTATTTAATTATTCTGATACAACACTGCTTTTCGCCCTTTACATACATTGGAAAGTTACAACAGGAATCATCATAGGGGACTTAGAGGAGTATGATAAACTAATGTACAGAATCTGAATAAGTAAAATTGCTGTTGATGAAATATAGGCAGTGAAATATATACATTTTTTTAAAATGCAGACTTTATATGGACACATTTTTAAGGTATTTCCAAATTCCCCTTAGGCTGAATTTGGGCTTCTATACAATGTACTGTATAGATAATGTTCAGATTTATTGCAGACCCAGATGTGCAGTGTCCATAGCTCCCTACAGCTGGTGGGTGCCTCTTCAGTCTTTGAGCTCTATGGAAGAACACTAACTTTTAATTGCACCTGCAAAGAGGCTGGCTTACTAAAGCATTACTTTAAAGAATGCAGCGCAGCTTATTTTCTTCTCCTTGTTGTGAACTTTGGAAATTTCAAGGATTTTGTACCCTTATTTAAACATTATTATTCTGAAAACACTGCAGGAATATGACAGTAATGGAGCATCAATACCTATAATTTCCTTCCTTTTCCCTTGTTGAATTAAATAGTGTGTTGCTTTATCCCACTTTCCAGACTTTTAGCTCACCCTAGGGCCAGACTGCTTGCCAATCTAATTAAGACTTAAGAACTGTAGCTCTACTGCTGTGATTTGAAACTCGGATCCAACTGAAGGCTGTAGAGTTAAAGTTTAAATCCCTGAATCCAGAAGGTTAACTTATTAGCACATGAGTATGTTAAGTCACTTTGCTTGAATTTCTAGTGTAATCTCCTTCAGGCTATAATTCTGCATATTTTTGCATATCTCGCTAATGGCTCAGAAACGTTTCCATTAGGAATGCAGTAAGGGCTTTACACCAGTAATACAGAAATAACTAAAGAAATAAACAGGTTGCCATATATTTTCCATTTGGTATGTATTAATATGTCAGTGCTGATATAACTGTAAATCAGGAAATTAGTGTTTTGCACATTTACATTTTCCCCTAATATTTTGAACCAACCTACCTCATGCAAAGTAAGGAATAGCTGTATTTCTGTTCTGATTCAAAAACTTCTGTGCCCATTGTAGTTTATGCTTTTACAAATAAGAATCAAGCTTCTTTTTCTTAGTTGTAAGAGTAGTTGAATTATTGGGGTGTTAAAAAACTGTTAATTTTTTTTTTTTTTTTTTTGAAGACATTGAGTAGAACCTGATAATGTAGGCTGAGAATGCATGCAAAGAGATCAAATTCACACCCACTTGTTCCCACCAGCACCTTGATGTTGGTTCATCTAGCTGAAAATTAAGCTTTTCCTTTTGTTTTCTTTTCTTTGCTTGTTTAATTCCTGTCTGGATCTGTTCCTTGATCTGGTTCACTGCATGGCAATGTGTTTGCTGGCACTGCAGGAGGGGACTGTGCAGCCGGAAAGGAAGCAAAATGACAGGCTACCCCAATAGCTTACAGTCAACACTTAGATTGACATAAAACACTTATGAAACTATAACCTTGCAAAAATACATCCAGTGTGTTCTAAATGATCTATAAAATTGCAAACTCTTGGAATAAAAAAACCGTATTTCTGTATTTCTTAGTTACTATGTGGGCAAAACCTCAATTTTCTGAGTTGGGCTTGATTTTTATTAGGAGATGGAAGGAAATTGCTTATTTTATTAAGGGGAGTTGTTTCAAAGGAGAATTTTAATTTTGTGTATCTGTTTCTGCTAACCCATCCAGGTTGCATTTGCTAGTGTTAAAGAGGGCATAAAAGAAATTGCATCCATTGTTTCTAAGCTGTTTCTCTTTCTTTAACTTAATTGCTTTTAGAATACTGTTGAAGAACTAAATTGTTTTTTCTTCAACTGAGAAAATAAAAGCTGCTTCTTACAGGGCTTTTGATGATTTAAACCAGCATCTTCCTAGGAATTGACATAGTATGTTTTTACTTTAAACATATTAAAAATCTGAGAGAAATGAGAACAGTTAACCTTAAAGAAGCAGTTTTTCTGTACATTTTTAAGCATGTCCTGTGAATTCGGTGTCTGTATGAAAACTAAGTTGGCATTCCTTGATCCGGACTTGCCCAGAATAGAGTTGACAGAGTTACTGTAGGGTGAGCAGGATGTGTTTCCTTGCATTGTTAGCATGCCTCAGTGATGACTTGAATGTATCCACTCCTGGAGTGCAATGGTACTTTGTTTTTCACGGCTGAGCTGAGTTTTTCATCCAATGCCAAAAGTAGGATTCTCAGTGGGGAAATGCTGGCACTGAGTGAACTAAGCTCAAACTGCTAAATTTCACCACAAACATAGTGTAGCTCCTATAAAGTGTTTAAAAGTCAGGTTGTCTTCCAAGCTCTTGAGTTTTAGTTACACCTAACTGAAGATTCAGACAGGGATTTAATCTATGCTATTAAGGTTTTCTCTTTGCAGGTGACAGAGACATAATGTTGACAGGTATGACAGAATGAAAAGAAAGGAGGAATGCTCAGTATCTTAACATTTTCCAGATATTGCAAAGAAAACTCAAGGAGGTCTGGCTGTTTGTGGGTCAAAATAAAAAAGTAAAGCCCACCTTTTGATTTGTTCCCAGCTAGGGTACTAAGTTCCTGATCCTGACTTAAAGAAACAAGCAAACACAAAACCAGACAAAACCAAACAACAGGCAAACTAACAAAACCCTGAAAAGCAGGTGTAAAATTTCTACTGACCTTTAATACACAGTCACTTACTGAGGGGAGAGATAGACCCATTGACTAGCATGGACATTAGAACAGGCTCTATTCCTACCTCACTGATAGAAGCAGAGAGATTTTCTTGTAAAGAGTAATATTGCATATGTATAACAAATCTGATTTTTTTTTTTAAATAAAATTATATAGATTTGAAATTATTAAGATTGCCATAGGATGTATAACTCAGCAAGGAAGAAAATCTCTTTTTTGATGTGTTTTAGTCTTGATTAAAAGAATTGGTGATCACTGTAAAAGTTGTTCATTCATTGCATCTGAGCACAAATGGAATCATTCTTGAAAACTGCACAAAATCATTTTGGTGAGCCATATTTTATCAAGGCAGAGTTCAATATTTGTATTGATTTTGATAGGGGTGCCTATTGCAGAAGATTCTATTTTATAAGCAGTTAGACAGATTGCATTTAATAGGAAGAATGTGTTTCATGGATTAAATATGTACTCGGAAAATAGGAAACTGGTAGTTTTTGTATCTCATAAAAATGGTAATGCAACAATTAGCAGGGTCATATTATAAAGCACAGACTTTACTCTAGCTTAATGGATCTAGGGATATGCATTCATCAGCAAGGATGGATTTAGCATAAAACGACATGTAAATGAATTGATGACTGATCATAAATTAATTTTAGTGTTGAAGAAGTAATAGAGACACAGCAAGATGCCACTTTATCATAGTATTTTATTGCTCAGCAACATTTGAGCAACTACTTGATGTTCTGGGTGCATTTCTTTTCTAACAGCTTGAATAAATTTGAGATTTTTGTTGTGCTTTTCAGCAATATGGAAAATCTAGAAGGATTGAAAATGTAAATTGTAAATGTAGATAAATTTGGCTAAGTGGCATAAATTCATTTTTCATTACATGGTTATGTAAAGCATTAATTATGCTTGAAATTCTGAAGTGTCAGATATGTATATATGTTTTGACTCCACTTACTTAGAGTTTAACACCACTTCCTCCTTTCCCCCTCAAAAAAGTGTTTATTTCAGGTGTATATGGTTAATATTTGGGGCATCTCTGAGGAAGTATGCTGTAAAGTATAAGCTCAAGTCAAATTTTTGAAGTATGATCTTATTTATATTCTGCATTCAGCACATTCCATTATTCTTTTTTATCTAATGGTGCAACGACTGTTGCCCCCTTTTATTTAATCACTCCCATTAAATTTAGTGGTCATTCTTTCTTCATAATTATGACCTGAAGGAGGTGAATGCCTTCTTCCTGTACATGGACTGGAAGATTTCAGCATCAGCTCTTAGGGACTTCATCCACATCTGACAAACCTGAGCAGCCTGGTTGTGTTCCACCAGAATGCCTGCAGAGGAGGAGGCATGTAATGTTAACGTGTGCTCTGTGCTTTTAAGAAAGAAAGCGCAGAAGCACACACATACAAGTCCCAGTGACATCAGTTATTATCTTTAAGCATGTAGATTTTTATGCATGCAGAGAAGTACTATGTGGAATTTTCAAAAATGTTAGGTTTGCTGTGAGCAGATCTTGTTTCACAAGCGTTAGACTTTTTGTTACCTTAAGTAAAGCAAGATTACACCTCCCAAAGAAAAAATAGTGTTTTAATTGTAGGCAAAATGCCACTAAAAGCACCTTGTAGCGTGCAGCCTACAAGGAGCTGGCACCTCTATTCCCTTCACCTTTCCCTGAGAGCAAGGAGTTTTCTGTTTGCATTAGCACCAAGAGATATTTTATGGAGCAAGAAAACAGAGTTCAACATTTCACAGAGTTGATTTTGTTCCGCATAAAGCATTTACTGCTGCTGTCAGCAAGAGTAAAATTTACAGTTGCCAAAAAGCGTAAAAACTCAAATGCATTCTTGGAGAACACACAGTGAGTTGCATGCAAAGGAGACACTAAAAGCCTATTTCATTCCATCTAAAAATGCACAGTTGATCTGAAAGAGATGTCAGCATCTCTTATGCTGCCTTTATTCAGAGAGAAACAAAAGTGTGCCTGATTGGGGAAATCAAGAGGTAGATGCCATTAGGGAAGGCTTCCCCTTGCACACACAATATGAAAGCAGCTACATAGAGGTATGAGGAGCCTGGCCTGGGCTGAAGCAGTCTTGTGTCCACTGGGCTACGTCTGTGCTTCTGGAAGACAAACAAAGACAAAGTGCTGCTGGGGAAAAAAGAGAACAAATAGGGAAACTTGATAGCTCAGGAACTATTGGAAAAAATGTGGAGATTTTACGGTTAGCTTGCTAATTTGAGCAGTTTTGAAGAGCTTTTCTTCAGCTTGCAGGCAGTAACCAGAAGTAACATCATTGTTTGCTTTAATTGTCAGCTGTGTTGATGTCCTCCCCCAGTACAGCTCATGTCCGTGCAAGGACTGAGCTGCTGTGTTCAACCCACTGGCAGGGCACCTGTTCGTAGCCTAGCTGGTGTTTGCTGTCCTTCAGAGGTCAGGAGGTCAGGAGCAGATCCCTTAGAGGGATGCCTGAAAAACTATGAGTCTGATAGCAGTGCTTCACTGATCATTGATAGGTAGGTGTTGTTAAGAAAATCTGGCATGGCTATGTGTGTGTAGAGGAGTAAGTGTATAAACACTCACTGGAGAGAGTGTTATAAACTTGTACAGATTTTTAGTCTATTGCACTTTTCAAATGTAGATTTTTTTTAAACTAGATTAAATCCTTCTAAGAGCAGATGGAATATAGCAACTGCTCCTAGATACACCCCAAAAATATTCCATCCAAACAATCATGTTTATTACATGCGGTGTAACTTGTAAGCAGTTACCAGATGGGCATAGCAACATAAGCAAATGAAAATTCAAACTAAATTTCATTGAAAAGATTCACTGTTTTGTCTACAGATATAGAAAACCTATGTATGCTCCTACATATCCTATTCAGTATATATTTTCATGTATCTACATACAGAGCAGAATGTATAAAATACTTGGGCCATGGAACTAAACAATATACATCATAAATTTTCAGCACCTGAATATTTTCTTTTGATATCTATGAATCTAGTTATATTTTTATGTTTCAGCTTCTGCTTACATATTTTGCAGAATGTGTTGATAAGCAATTGTTTGAAAATGTTCTCAGCTGTAGCATTTCATTCTCTTACATCTTCATGAAGTGTTTTATCTCTAGTATCTCTTTTCATACATCAACAATAACTGTTGCTAAGACTTTGCTCTTCATTCTCTCTGATGTCCCATCACACTTTGATTGTTAGTTCAGTTTGTTCCTCTTCTCAAGGAAATTCAGCTTCAGCCTTCTCTTGCTGCTGTCTAGCCTTTCCTACATCTGTCTGCATCAGGTCAAGTCTGTTTGGAAAATAACAATTCTGTGTGTGCTCTTGGCAAGCAGAATCTAACTCTGTCACTCTTTGTTGCACTTAACACACTTTCTGCCTGTCAGACCTCCATAGACCTCTTCAGTTTCTTTTTTTTTTTTATATCTTAGGAGTGCATGGACTTCTGTTATTATAGCCTGCCACTTTGTTGACATCAAAGGATTCAGTCACTGCAGCATCACAAAATAATCCATTGTTCTTAGGCTTTATAATGCAGCATAAGCAAGTCAGTTTTGATTTAATAATTAATTAACAAAATAATACTTTCCTGAACAACTCTTAAAAAAAGCTTTGAAGAACATACTGATACCGCTGTAGGTATATTGACATAAATTCACCTGTGCTAAAGAAATTGTTAAGTCAGGTCCATGATTTATCTCTCCACAAGTGTTGTCATATCTTGGAGAACAGATCTTCATTGGTCCTTTGGGATTTTTCTCAATATGCCACTTTTTAAAAAGCAACCTTCAGATATTTTAAGATGAAGAGACAACTTTGCTGTCTCAGAACAATATGCTGTGTCTACATGGTGCCACACAATGCCATGCAGTAATTCAGGTCCCAGAAGCATTCTGGTAGCTCTGCACTTTAGCTAGAGTTGGTAACACATTAATATGTCTGTTCTCTTCCTGGAGCAAAGCTAGGTATTTGGTGGTAGCTGAGTATTCTTTGCCTCGTGCTCCACTGGACACTGTAGAACTATACATTAATCATTTATGATGATTTTAAGAAATACAGAGCACTATCAACTCCATCTGTAATCACTGAATTCTGATACTTTGAAATAATCCAAACTCATTGATAGCTTTGGAAAATATACGTTGCATTGCCATACTGGGTAGTTGATCAGTTCTTTCTGCAGTGAAAAAAAGTAAAAAAAAACATAAACGAAGAGTGGAAAATATGAATCCTACTCTTAGTATTTTGTTCTTCATGTTTTAATTATGTCAAGATTTCTACATTCTTGTCATATTTTTTTTCTTATATCCTTTTTTTTTTTTTTTTTTTTCTGGCTCCTTTTTTTTTTTGATGTTATTATTGCTTTCCTCTCCTGCAGTGGTGGTAATCTGTAGCTAGGGTATGGTAAGCTCTGCACTGGCTTCCTGTGTGACTCAGTATTCAAGAATGTGTTTGCTCTGCTCTTGAACGTCTGTTTCTAACCTTTTAGAAAAGAGAAATCAATCCTGTAAAATGGATTGCTTTCCATCAGTTTTGTTTGGGCCATTAAGGTTGCTCATCTATTTTAAAGTTTTGATTGAAAAAATGGCATAATGCCAGTCTTGTTCCAGAATGTTCTTGAAGCCCAGGTCTGACTTCAGCCATACCTGCTGAGATTTAGACTTGTGCTGTCCTAAAGAAAGACTTTTTGCAAAAATGAAATTAGATATTGCTTTATAATAAATAATAATTATAAAAAATCACATTACTTTCAATCCCAGGAAAAATCTTTTAATATTCAAAATAATTTATTATGGCATCTATATGTGTGTAGAGGATATGTATTATTTGGTTTACAAAGTGACAGTTACACAATGCAAACTATGAATGAGATCCCAGTTAGCTTTTATAGTGCTCTTTTATATCAAGCTCTGTTAGCCAACCTTTGGGTTTTCTGTGGAGAAAGAATATATTAAGTGGGTCTTTAAGATTTTAGATGATCAAAAAAATCTCAAACATGTACAACTCACTAGACCCCTACATTTGTTTTTAGGTTCAATGGTAAATGGATGGGGTTCTGCGTCTGATGAGGACCGTAACTTTTCTAGTCATAGATCTAGTGTAGGTAGCTCCTCAGATGACTCGATCTTTACCAGCGGCAGTTTTGCACAAGCACTGGTTGCAGCAGCAGATAAAGCTGGTTTTAGGCTGGATGGAACCAGCCTGACAAGAACAGGTTTGTAGACTCAAAGTTAATGCTTTCTGCATGAAGGGTGTCTCTGCCTGTTCTTCTTTTCAGTGAACCTGCGTCTCACTTCACATTTTTCTAACATGCATGGAGTAAGGTGGATGGAGATATTTTTATCAGTATATTTAAAATAAAAACTTACATTATGTTTCATTTTTAGTGATTTGAAGTAGTGAATACTGCAAGCTTTTAATCAGCACTTTCAATCTTCTGCAGTTTCTCTTTATGCTGACTCTGCTATGGATTTACTGACATGTGCTCTGTTTAATATTTTGGTTAAGAGATCACTAATTCTGCCATGCAGTCTTTGATGATTTTATTCCTGCAACATCTCCTCACTATCATTTACATTTCCAATGATGAAAGTCATGTTTAAACTGTTATCTCCATCCCTGCTCCTCTGTTGCATCTCTTCTTGCAAAAATGTATTTTTCTATGAAGTTTTTCTAAGCATGGGGGTGGAATGCTATGATTTGATTATAAATGATATGAAATGTTTAAAAGTCTTTTTAATCAGCTGATGTTAACAGTATTTAATTCAATAAATCATTAAATTTTGATTAAGTTTAATTTTAATTATGCCATCAGAATTAGCCAAGTGAAATTTAATACAGGTAAAGTGACTACTGCCTTTGAAAACAACCAGTCTTATCAACTAGAATAAATGAATGAAAAGTAAATATAATTTAGTTCTTAATTGTAAAGCTCCTTATGTTTAATTTTTAACAACAACACAAAAAGATAAGCAGAACTTCCTTTTAAATATTCTGAACAAAGAATATATTTGCATTTGCTCAGTCCTATTAAAATTAAAAAAAAAAACAACAAAAAAAACCACCACACCTAATTATTTAAATCCACACAACACAATATCAAAGTATTCATTCGGGTTCCTATTTTTTATTATGCTTTCTTCTCCTGTTCCTGCACGCATTTCCCACAATATCCCTATCATTTAAAAAATTTTATTATCATTTTCGTAGAAAATTTATCCTTTGCTAAAATGCTTGCATTCTTGATAAATGTCTCCAAATGTTAGGAATGATAACTGCCAGCTTTCTATACTAAGTGATTTCATGGGAAATACTACCTTTTAGGAATGAAGAAAAGAATCTGCAGTAAAGTCCTATGCCAACAACAAATCACAGGGTGAAATTCCAGCCGTTTTCAAGTCATCGAGACCTTTGACTTTGGTTAGATGTAATCATCCTTAAAAGACAGTTATTTCACTGTTAAAAATAGTTAAAACTCTCATTTGCTTCTTCTTATTTAACAAATTTGGCCAAACTATTACTTTTTTTAAAATACACAGTTTTGCTTGAACTGACCTGAATGAAAGACACAAATCCTTCCTAATCTTTTTGTGTTCTTCATGGCCTCAGTTAACAAAAGCAACTTGTATGAGGTCCACTGAGAAGTAGTTTCCACCATACTTGCACAAAGGAGTTCAAACAGGCAGACACTTTTAAATATGATTCCTTACTGTAGCAATATAAAAGAACAGGATGAGAACTCCCTTGTCAGTTGTATTTTCCTAGCTTAATTAGGTCACATATGCACTTAAACTGAGCACTTACACGTAATTCCTTGGGTAGACTATTAGAGTTAAGGTTACAGAAGAGTATCCAATACTGTGGTTATCATCTTATTGCCTTTTTATTCTCTTAATGATCCAGAGAAAAAGATGAATCAAAAAGCACGTGTAAACAGCCTCCCATTTTTCCCCCACCAAAATATCAGCAAGTGGAAACAGCTCTGCAATGCTTACTGTAGTTTCCTTATGATATGATTCCTCTTAGAGTAGTCTGATCAATCAGACCAGCCTATTATGGATCTGCTGTACTGCAGTAAATCCATCTTATTGCAAAATGGCATTTTCCAGTGGAGAAGCAGCAGTATTATTTCTGCTCATTGCTCTGGAGGAAATCTAAGGTCCTGGCTCTTTACTCCTTTGGACAGTTATTTTCTCCCACTCAGAACAGCTATAAAATATTCTTATTGATGTGAAATGAGAAGACCAACTTCATAGCTTCACATGGATGTGTTTTGATTGTCAGGCATAAGAGGCACTGGTAAGTCCAGACACAAGATGTCTCTCCTGCAAGACACTTTGATTCCATTTTCCAGAAACCATTGTGTGATTTGTTGTGTAGTTCAGCCAGTTTTCCTTTTTAACACCCATGGGAAATTAAGTCATGAATTACTGGATTCATCCTTGTCTCCATTTGCACACACTAAATCTACTATAGAGTCTGACACTGCTCAGCAGTTCTTCCTGGAAAGGCTGCATAAAAAAATAACATGCTGTAATCAGATATTAGGCGCATTGAAAGATGTGTTTTGGGAGCCTACATATCATTTGTATTTGCCCCATGTCTGATTTAGGTCAGTGCTATTTATTTTCCTTCATTTTCATGAGGGCATAAAAGAGAAAATTTTTAGTATATGTATATATATATATATATATTTTTTTTTTTTTTCAAATCAGCTTTCTGAATTCATGATCACATTTCTTTACTCAAGAGAGTAAGCGTGAAGGTTCTTCATCTTGCACTCACTAGTTGTGCTTGCATGTTGCAAGTTTATTTTTACAGTACATCTGTGCTGTGTGAGCTAGGATGGAATTTCAGGCTCACATCTGAATTTCTTTGCACTAGTGGCCTTTTTCTTTTTATTTTTAAACAAGATATGTAATATTTTGTCTGTGTTCATTTGCTGTTTTATCCTTATCTATGAAACAAGAGCTTGATCACTTGTCTTTGTCTGGCTGCAGCTGTGCCAGCTATAAGAGGTTAATGTTTCCAGCCTTCACCCAAACGCTTATTACTGCTTCCTCCCATCTTCAGAATTAGCTGCTTGGGTGGGCATTCAGCTCCCCATTTCAGTTTAAATGCATCAGGCTAGCAAAGGCATACTGTTCATAGTCTTTAAGTTCAATTTGGCTTTCTTTGCAAGAGGAGAGTTAGGGAATGCCCACACAAATGGTTCTAATATGGTAACCTCCAATAGCTGACAGGGACACAAGGCTGGGAGGCAACATAGCCTAAGAGAGTGGTCCTCCTCAGGGTGCACATCAGTCTGAAAATAAAAGATCAAGCCTTAGGTAGTCAGGAAAAATCAGAAGGCCAATAGTTAGATGTTATTATAACATAAGCATTTTAATGCTAAGTAGTATGTTAGAGAGATTATAGCTACTTCTTTTCACTTTGCCCTCTTTTTGCACCAAATATATTTTAAATAGTGCAGTAGATAGCAGTTTACTCCTGATTAGGTTAATCTAGATCCTATTGTATGTGGTGTCATGCTAGAAGTAAGGACATATGTTATGATACATGAAGTGTGGCACTTATGCACTAGAATTTTGGCTCTTCCAGGGGTTTTACTAAAAAACATAAATCACAAGAGACCATGATCTAGTTAACCAGAAGATAATTCAGCCTCATCTTAACTTAAATCAGAAAAATATCAAACAGCTATTTTGTCACTTTCCACCAACTCTTAGAGCATATGGGTCTACAATTGGACTGAAAGAGAAGTTCTGACTGGCTTACAAATCTTCCACTGCAGAGCAAGTTAAACAAAGTAATAATTTTAAGCAAGTTCTAAACAAATTAAAGCATTAACATCCCTGAGATACTTGATAAGGATCATGTGCAGAGAAAAAAAAAGAAGACAGTGATGTTTAGTTTTCTTCAAACATTATTAAATAAGAAACAAGCCTAATTAACTGAATAAAAACATGAAAAAAAGAAGTGAATGGAGTAAATGAACTATACTCATGGGGTTCCTGCCATGGTACTTTTCATGATCTGCTTCAAAGAACAGCATCAAAGATATCAAAAAAGAGAAAGTATTTAGATCCATTAGTCTATATATTAAAAAAAAAAATAAAAAATAAAAAATAAAAACACGGAATGAATTCATTCTGAATAAATAATTTTGGAACACATAAAATAATGAAAATAAATAGGAAAACAATACGATTTAAATTCCTTTTTTAATTTCTTAAGAGAAGAGAGCCCTGAAGTATACAAATCTGCACTGCTACATAGCTTGCAAAAGCAGTTATCTCTATCTCACTGGAGTTACTCCAGATATACAGTGCTTATGGGAGTCACTAAGATGAGAATCTGGCTCAGCAAACGTGAAGGTGGAAGGCAGGAGGAGATAAATTTGATATGATTGAAGAAGTGTTTTCCTTCACTGCTGAGGGCTGAGGAGTTGTTATGATGCATCTGTTCTGAACACCAAGCAGGTAGGAGTTACATGGTGTGCAGCGGTTTTAGCACAACAGATGGAGCAACTTTAATTATAAAAGTAAAGACAAAGGATTGCCAAGTTTCTCACTTTTCTTACTGTGGTGTAGCTTAAGCAATTGACATCAGCAGGTATCTCATGGGGACGCTTGCCTCTGAGAGTTAGACCAGATTTAATACTTCAGCATTTACATTAACAGAATGGCCCATTTCAAGTCAATAATATTTTTGTCATCTGATTTCTCTTTTTCTAGGCAAAGCATATCCTTCCTCTCAGAGACCTCGGCCAAGCAGTCCTTTTTCTACTGACAGCAACACCAGTGCAGCTGTCACTCAGAGTCAGAGGCCGAGGCCCACTAAAAAACACAAGGGAGGCCGGTTGGACCAACCCCCCTTGCCTCATCGTAGGGAGGGAATAACAGACGGTAAGTGTGGCGGTGGGAGGCCCTGGTGATGAGCTACAACACGCAGCTGTGCAGAATGGGAGGCCGTAAAGCAGTCTTTTAAGGAATGTCTGTTACAGTGAGTTACTTGTTTGGTGAAGTAGGGTCCCCAGGTACGTCAGCGGTATTGCAATGCTAGCGGTATGGAGCTTGGTTAAGTGATTCTTCAAGGAGCCTTTCTTCCTTTCAGCCCTAAACAAGTCAGCTCTAAACAAATCAGCTCTCAGGTCTCAGTATAAATCTTAAGAAGAAATGACTGCATTAAACATGGCTTGGCATTAAAACGTGACCCCTGGGTAATTTCATTTCTAAGTAGCCACCACCAGCATATAGTGAATTTCTAAGAAAAATCATGCAGCCAGTCCCACAATGCTCTCTTTGTTTTCTGCTGGTTTTGACAGCTGTGCAACAGCTATAGAAGTACGTGCCATGCTCTTCTCAAGTCTCTGCCTCACATCTTGTCTGTGCTGCTTCATCCCTGAAACTCAGTGACCTCAGTGACTTTGTTTGTCACTTCAACATCTCCAGTTCCCTCTTACCATCAATTACCATCTAGAAATTTCAAGTGTATCCGTTCTGCTCTTCCAATCACTAAAATCAGTTCAACTTTCCATTATCTTTCTCTATCCCATCTTGAGTTTGGCAAAAAATGCCTTTGTTACCTGTTACTCCTTGGGAAGGTCTGACTATAAAGGTGGGCAGCTTGCTATCTCCTCTCTCTTCTCTTCTAATCTTACTAGTCACTTTAAGTGTTGAAATTTTCAGTGAGGAGAAGCAGGCAAATGGAAAAACGGTGTTAAAGGAGCCACCAAAGATTACTGTAATGCAGTGCAGATGGGGATCTGGTCACTTTCCTCATGCTGACCTGTCTTGCAGTGTTCAGGGCAGGGCAGTTCTGAGAGCTTGACTGTCCCATCTATTTTAGTAGCCCTCAGAATGGCACTGTCTGAACACTGGGAGCAGGAGTCATGCCAGTGCCAGTCATGTCAGTCTCCTAATTTTTAGTACACCTTGACAAATCTTTGAGTATATGGGGAAGGAGTAAAAAAATCAGTTTGGTATAAATGTCCTCTGTATTCTAGTAAAAATCAGTTGAGAATCCTTTCATCATCTTCTTTTATCAGGCAGCATGTTCTAAATAGATTTGATAGAGCATGTATTTAGTTTGTTTATTTATAATGTGCTACTTATTACTCTAGGTATGTTTAAAAATATATTAACAGCATGCAAGCTGGACTGGAGACACTAAAAACACTGCAGCTCTCCTCTCAGTCATATTCATCAAATGTACAGATACAATTTTGCAGCATGTTCTCACAGATTCCCTGTTTGTCAGATCGTAAAAGTGGAGAACAGATTCCAGAAGTGAAAGGCTTCACCAGAAGTGTTACCGTTATAGCTCATACTCTGTGATTCACCCTCACTACCATATTGTTTGAGGAAAGAACTCAAAATAGCTTACACCCCACTCATATGGCTTTGACTTGGTTTAAACATTAATGCTATCCACTTCTGGATATATTCCAGAGGCCTCACTGCTACATAGATCTGTTAAATAGATGTGTTATGAGAATAGGAATTGGAAATTGTGAGTGTCAATTGCACAATTGTGCTGGCAATCCCCTTTCTATGCATGCATTAATTTAACCCTTCAGCGTAGCTTATATTTTGTCACCGTGAGCTATCTGTACATGTGTGTTTGTAATGCATTAAGTGTTGTGGGACCTTAATCTCACTTCTTTAGAATACTGTTACTATAGAAGTGTGTAATAATAGCGTGGTTACTGGAAGATTGATGGGAATCTAGTTTAGGTCATGAGGCAAATAGAAGTGTGACTCCTCAGGGAGTGACTCCATCATAAAATCTGACATTGCTTTAAATTAGTGAAAGAGATCAGATTTTAAGATTTATTTAAGAAGAGAAATCTCCTATGGCTTTTGATTATTTGTTATAAAACACTAATTTTAGTGGAGTTTCTTTAGTATATTTGAGTCAGAACACCAATTTTATGCTATGTTCTTAAACAATCAACCTCTCAAGCATAGACAGTAACAACTTCTGGACACTGTTAACATTTGCCTGTTACAAACCTAGCTTAAACACTTACTATGCGTTCCAAAAATTTACAGTGCTCTCAAGTCATACAGGATCCTTTCCCATTCCCTCTCACAACAGAAACAAGTAAACACAAATTGTACACTTTTTCCATTTCAAGTGTTGCTGAATATGAGTCATTAAAGTGTAAGGGCAAGTCTGAGTCATAGCTAAATTTGCAAAGGACGTTTGTCAATAAGGAGCAAAGATTGCTGCTGCCACCTGTATGTATGGAAACAGACTACACTGAAGAATTTCCAGTGTCCAGAAATTAAAAATGATAACTGAATATGTAGATACAATCTGCAGTTTCAGGTCCAAATCCTCTGGACTGACTCTAAATTGAATTATCCTATTTGTCCTCCTGTACAGCTTGTTTTTCAACTTTCCCATCCTAAAAGACTGTGGAGAGAAAGGAAAAATACCTTATGAATCTGTCAATAATGGAAAATCTTAAAAACAAACAAACAAACAAACAAAACTAACGAGAGGTTTTTAGTTCTAGTGCTCAAGGAATAATTTATTTTCTTGAAATCAATGTATTCACAAAGTACAAAATAATGGAATTTGCCATACATGCAATTACACAGTAACTGAATAACTGAAGGTGAAAGTTCTTCCTTGTTTGAGGTTTAAAAGAACAAAGAGAAATTAGAGAGGAAGCAAGGATGGTGGTTAAAATAGAGAAATGTGACTTAAGACTGTTAGCTTTCCAAGTCTCTTGTTAATATGCAATTTTTATTAAGGCAGGCTGTAGCGAAGATGCTTACCATCTGGTACAATAAAGCGGTTCAGAGTCTTATTAAATGTAAATATCACCCCTAGGAAAACAAATGACTAGCACAGTTAGAAAGAGATGTCCTTATACTTCTTGGTTCTTTAACTTTTCTAGCTAATAGTGAGAGGCTGCCCAAGCTTACATGTCTCAGTCATTTGGCCAGTGCTCTGCTTGCTAAAGGAAGGCTGGAGTAATCCCAAGTAAAGCATGCATCTGCATCTGATAAGGCTTTCTGATGTCCTACAGCTTCTCAATCACAATTTCTCTATTATTAAATCAGTAAGACCATCACCTACCTCTCAGTACACTTATAAATAGCCTTGCAAGTTTGATAAGCTTGCCATTAGAGGCTGCAAGTGGTAGTTTGGATGGCATCCCATAGCATAGGAAGTTACTAGCTCAGTATGGATTTTCAGGTGTTTTACCTGGCACTTGGAAGATAAATGCAATGTAGATGGAAGTGCAGTGACAATCAGTAACATCATTATGTGTGCTTTACTGAAAATCCTCCTGAAGTCCCTAATTATCTACATTCAAATCTTCCCTTGAGTAACGGACATTATGGAATGAGTTGGCTTCCCTCTGTGTACAAGTCTGCTTGTTAGGGACTGAAAGAACTGAGTCATCTGATTTGTTACCCTTTACCAGCATTCAAATTCCCAACCATTAGCCATCATGCAGGTACATATGTACAAGTGTATTCAGGGATGCATGCACAGTTGCTTAGAGACATCTTAGACTGAGAAGGGAAAGAAGAGACGGGGAAAGACAAGACTGTGACACTGGAGGAGGAAACTCGTGACTCCAAATATATGGAGTCTTTATATATATGCCCCAACAAAATAACAGCATATTTAGTGACTTTACTTAAAGCAGAAGATTTGCAGTAGAGAACTTGAGCTGTGGAGTGAATAGAAAGCCACACTGCCAAATGAAGCTCTCTTCCACTTTTTTATATTAAAAATGAAGGGTAGGTGTTACTGTGACAATCAACCTGAGTAAAAAAGTGAAAAAGCAAATGGTCAGATCTTCTCAAACATATTTAGCACAGTTCAGTAAGTATGTACTCAGGCTACAGCCAGCTTACATTAATTCTGTAGTACCTGTAATTCTTCTAGAATAGTGTGAAGCTTCATCAGAAAATAATTTTTATTTTTCATTTCAGCTAGCTCATCCAGAGGTCTAAAACACCCAAAAAGCTTTACAAACGTGTTTTTTGATTTCACTTCTATTCATCAGGCAATTATCCTGCCCATTTTATTAACGTATAAAAGCAAAATCCAGGTTAACAGCAGACCAGTAAAATAAGTCTACTACAATTCCAGGAGTTTCAGCTATCTCTGGAACATGCAGGACAGTTTAAGTACAAGACCTTTTTACCTTCTTGATATCTGATTAATAACAACTCTTAGACAGCAATTTGTGAAGAAGTGTTCTGTATCTTAGGAAGTATAATATTGCAATCATTTTAATATTTTTTTCTGTGGTACTACTTCTTAAAAATTTTGTTTATATTAAACTAAATATTTTATCTTGGAAAATAGCATTGTCAGATGACATGTTATGAGTGCATTTATTGGATTCAGTGCATCTTCATAAAGTGCTTATAAATCACAACTTCAGTAATAACTATTTCAGATTGCATAAGCAGATGCCAGTGTTGTGGTTCTGTACATTAACTGGTTATGATTGTAATAAAATCAATTATAAGAAATGTCGTTTTGGAAGCCAACACTATAAAGCAATTTTAACATTGGCAAGCTCCCATACCCTCCTGCTTCCACCTACAGTAACTCAAGTATTGCCACTGTCATGAAAGGTCACATCTATATTCATAACTAAAAATTTCTCAAATAAATTAGTGCTGAACATAAAGCACACATCAAGCTCATTGACAGATTATTATTAAACTGTTCTATCCAGAAGATAGATATCTTAATTTGGAATATAGCACTTTAGCTATGAGCAAAAGTACAGAAGCAATGTCAGAAACAACTTCTTTCCCTATTAGACACGAGTATCTCACATCTGCATTTAGCATTAGGAGACAATTTTGGTTTGGAACAAAGTCTTAGCAACTTGGGAAGTATTTATGACCCATATAAGAGACAGAAGTATCAACTCTAGCAGCAAGGACGTGAAGCTTCATGTGAAGCTGAAATACAGGCTTCAAATAAATTAAATCCAAAGGCCTCCTCTGCAATATATAAAATGAGTTTAAGTCTCACTAGGATTAAGAAAATCAGACTTTCCTGCGGGCAAAGGAGAGATTTACTCTTCCATGCTTTTCAAATTCTTTGATGAACCTTCAAGTAGTGTACAAAATGCCAGAAAGTGGGTATAGCCATATCTAGTGTAGACTAATATAGATTTAGTGAAGTTGGTAGGGTAGCATGAATTTATTTGGGTTGTGCTTTGCCCAAAGCCGGAATTAAACAAGTTTTCTAAGTATAAAACAAGTAGTCTATATGGAAGAATATTTAAAGTACTTTTTTCTCTATTTTGATTCTTTTTAAGAATGTAAGAATTTTCTTGATTCTTACTAGTCAATCATATGGTTCACATGAAATCTTACAGTTAGAATTGTCATTATTCAGGTTCTATAATTATCTTCGGTAACAAACTGAATAACAAAAAGTACCCTTACAACTGTGATTAGAAGTTTTACCATCAATTCTACAAGCATTGTAGTAGCCCAAGCCATAAACTTGAAAAGAATCAGAGTGGATAGAAGGATCAGGCAAATGTCTTTCAGCATTTATGTGAAATTACATGTTGATCGGTTATATTTGCAAGACTGCTAACCTTAAGAGTGGCCATCCTGGTGTCTGTGAAGACTATAGGTTTTGAGAGAACACTGGAAATGTATTTGAAGAAAATGTTCACCCATTGCTTTGTGATTCCATTTTAACACACATTTTCCATAGATGTATTGATGCTTTTTCAGTGACAGTACTTTTGTGAATAATTTTTTTTTTTCCCAAGATACTGTGGAATTTTATACATTTTGATAAAATCATGTATTTAGACAGTGGGTGTAAGCCTCAAACTGAAAATGAAGCCCAAAAAATAGGAGTGATGAAGCAAGCCCCAATATGATGGGCGAGAATTACTCTGTCAACATAGATCTGGTTTTCATAGTCTTTCTTAATTGTTCACTGTTACTGAAAGAGGCAAATGGAGTGTACCTTGTGGAAAATAAATCCCATGCTTAGAAATGTAAATCAGGACTTGCACTGAGTCTGTTGATTGTTATGGAAGTTAGAAAGAACTAGCAATACAGTAACTTGAGTTAGAAATCTATTGGAAAGTAATTTCTGATTAACAAGAAATTTCCTCTTTTTAAAATCAGCAGATGAAGTGATTCAAGCCATTTGTGAGGGACGTTTTTATTGATTGTTTTTTTTTCAGCATCAAATGGAAGCTCTGTTTCAACTAAAAATTAGTTCATCTAAATCTTATTCACGTTTTTTAGATCTTCCACCACCACCTGACCCGCCGCCTGGTCAGGGTTTAAGGCAGCAAATAGGCCCGGGCCAGCGCGGAGGCTCGGCAGAGAGGAAAGGAAGCTCTCTTGAGAGGCAGCATGCACCCAGCGTAGATGACACAAAGAGCTCCTTGGACCGGCAAGCTAGGACATCACTAGAGTGGCAGCGGCAAACCCAGGAGTGGATAAGCTCTGCAGAACGCCAAGAGGATTTCAGGAAAGCCCAACACAAGCAAGCATTTGGATCAGGTGCGTGTGTGCTGCACCAGCCCAGGCCATGTTTCTTGAAGCTTTTCAGCTGAGGATTTCTGTAGCTGGCAGGAGGCTAAGTTCACCCTCCATCTCTGTATTCCTGCATTGCTGGGGCTCATGACAGAAATTTTTTAAGAAGGCAAGGTGAAATGGGAGCTTGCAGTCCAAGTTCTTACCCTCCTGCAACTATGACATCTCATTAGAACTTAACTCTGTTCATTCTTTGCATTGTTTTGACAATTAATAGTGTTGTCAAGCATGGCCATGGGAGAAACAGCAATTTCAGGAAGGTAGGGAAGAAGGAAGAGATTTTTTTAGTATTTTCTATTAGACACATTTATTTAGACTACAGGGCTATATTTAGTTCTTTCAACCTGGATCTAAATCGACACTAGTTGTTTTTGCATGTCTCTGCAGTA
This sequence comes from Chrysolophus pictus, assembly GCA_037305975.1. NCBI lineage: Eukaryota > Metazoa > Chordata > Aves > Galliformes > Phasianidae > Chrysolophus > Chrysolophus pictus. The sequence continues at coordinate 99,018,033 of CM074576.1, forward strand.
AGGCTGATCCTTCTGAGCTATCGATACTCCTTCCAGTTATATTTGTAATACTGTCTTCTCCTTATTCAAGGATATGACAAAAATAACATTCATCTCCTAGGCCTAGCAAGATGATGGCACAGTCGTTCAGCACAGGACCTGCTCATATTGTTGAGTGCTGACTTTATCTTTTAAGGGGATTTCAAGTCTGTAAAAATGTGTAAAGGAGTCAATGCTGAACTGTAGTTTTAGTACCATGCTATTTGCAGATCACTTCTCTCAGCCTGACTGCAAGTATAAGCTGCTGTGCCAAGTCTCCTTACCAGGAATTTTCTTTAGTCCACTAATCATATGTTATCCCAGTGCTGATTAAAGTGATACAAGAAGACAATTGCTCAAAGACAATTAAAAAAAAAATGTACATGATCTTTCTCTAGGGCTACACCACTTCTTCAAATCTGTATGTAGCTCCCCCAGTGACACTAGATGTACTTGTATTATTCTTCTTCCTCCTGACTTTATTCTAATGCTAATTTTCCTAGTTAATTTAGCACACTAATATAAATGACATTCTAAAAAAAATTGTAAAATGCTGGCAAAGCCGTCATGGGGACATGATTTAATGAGTAAAGTCCTCAAAGAAAATAGCACATAGCATATTAAAGCATCCCAGTCTGTAGATTGGGAGAAAATTGAGGATTGCCCTGAGCCAAGTGCAACATCTTGTATTTGACCTCATTGGACATCATTAGGTTCTCGTGGGCCCACTTTTCAAGCCTGTCCAGGTCCCTCCTGATGGCATCCTTCCCTTCTATTGTATCAGCTGCACTGTTCAGCTTGGTGTCATTAGCAAGCTTGCTGAGGGTATACTTGAGCTCACGGTCTATGTCATTGAGAAGGATGTTAAAGAACATTGTTCTGAAGTATATCTCCTTGGGGACATCACTTGTGACCAGCCTCCACCTGCACACAGAGCCACTGTCCACAACACACTGGCTATAACCATCCAACAAATTTATCAGAATAGTCCACCTTTCAAATCCGTATCTCTCCAATTTAGAGATAAGGATGTAGTGTATGACCATGTCAAAGGTCCAGGAAGACAACACCAGCTGCTCTTCCTTTGTCCACCAGTGCTGTCACTCCATCACAGAAGGTCACAAGATTGTTTAGGCAAGATCTGCCCTTGGTGAAGCCATACTGGCTGCCTTGGATCACTTCTTCATCTCACATATGTCTTACCATAGCTACCAGGAGTATCTGCTCCATGATCTTCCCAGGCACAGATGTGAGGCTCACTGGTCTGTAGTGATCAGGTCTTCCTTTCTCCTCTTCTTAAATATGGGAGTAATGTTTTCCTTTTTCCAGTCACAGCCATATTTGGTGGAATAACATGGCAAGCACGTCAGCCAGTTCCTTCAGGACCCTGGGATGCATGTCATCCTGCTCCACAGACTTGTACACATTCAGCCACGTGAGATGGTTTCAGACTTGCCCTGCTCTTACAGTGGGAGGGACATTGCATCCCCAACCGCCACCTAGAGGTTCAGAGATGTGAGAGGCATGGCAGATCTGACTGCCATATTGAGTACCTCAATCTTCTTTGTGTCTGTAGTTGTCATTTCTCCCTTCTCATTTATGGGATGGGATAAACTGTCCTTCGCCTATTTCTTCTGGCTAGCAGATCCTAGCTCAGCCATGTCAGAGTCATGCCTCCTCTGCCTGAGGATCCCATCCAGTAATTCCATAAACAGCCAGAATCTTGCTCTCCTGAAGTTCTGGATCCTGTCTGTGCTTTGCCAGATCCATATTCTTTCAGATCAGGAACTCATCCAGGATATGGATGAGTGCTTTTAATGATCTTCTCAGCACTGGTGAGCACCAGATCCAGTAATGCTCCACCTCAGGCTGCTCTGTCCAGTACCTGGACCAGGAAATTGTCCTCAGCAGACTCCAGGAGTCTCCTGGATTGCTTGCAACCCACCATGTTGCTTCCCCAGCAGACATCCAGGCTGAAATGCTACTTAGCATAATGACAATTTTAACTAGAATGTACAAGTTGTAGAAGCATACACAAAATATCACAATATATTTAATGCATCTCATTTCTTTGTGAACAAAGATTAAGTATGCTTGTCTGACCTGCTTGTTCTGACCAAAACTCTTCTGCTTTTCCTCCAATTTTAAGAGTACAAAGGGAAGTTATCTGTTATTCTGTGACACAGAGAGTATTAAATTAATAGTAAAATAGTAAATTTCCTATACTGAATGACTTGCATTTATCTGTCCTTACACACACAAAAAATTTGGTTTTGACAACTCCAGTGCCCCACCTGAGCAATGAATTTAGGGCTGGACAGGATGACCTTTATGCATTACAGAGGATTGCTGCAGTTGTTGTTATGGTTTTTCCCTGGTGGGGGAGAATCAGTCCTTCACATCTGGTATGTCTTTCTTCCCATCCTAGCTTCATGCATTATAGCTTTCTTCTCTGTACCCTTTTCTCTGGTAGATTGAAAAAGGCTGCTCTTGAACGGGATGCTTATTTATGTTATCAATATTTTTTTTAATTATGTTACTTGTGTTTCATTTCTTTTCCTTTATTAATGAGAGAGAGTTCTCTCTCTCACTTTTCAAAAATTTCCAAAGAGAGTTATCATTAGCTATCCACTTTCACAGAATATCTATCTTGTACTTTAGAGGGCTTTATTTGGACCTTGCCAAGCTGTGGGTGAAATTCTGAAAGCAAGATCATTGGTTTGAAGGCAAATAGAAGAATAATGTTGGGAACCAAGTTTCCACTAATTGCTTTCTGAATAGACAAGATCTCTGAATTGTTGGTAATGGCTTACCTGTGGAATGCTGCATATCAAATAGGACATTCCCAGCTACCCTTCTACAGTAAGTAGTGCTAGATCAGGTTTCGATTGCAATTGTTTCAGTAATATCAGAAGCCTCTTAGTTATCTCGTGGGGTATCAAAACATCTTACTACACACGCATTCCCAGATTTTGGGAGGTTGAAATTTTAACTTCAGTTTGGCTCAGTCTTTCATAGATAAAGGAATGACAATGTCTTCTCATATTCTTTGCAAGACTGAGGCATGGGTACTGCTTTGAGTACTGCTCATTGAAAGTAAGTCTATCCTAAGGACTTCAGACACCTTCATTTCATGAATGTTATGAAAATCTTAGCCTTTATTTTATGTCACAAATGTTTATTTTATGGATTGCATTTATTTCTGAGGGCACAACAGATAATTTAGCATACCATATGCTCCATAATGATAATACACTTCATATTTATTCATGGTTGTTTGTTTCCTCAATATTTCATTGAACCCGAAGGAGGCCTTATCCTCAATCCACAAAACAGGAAAACAAATCAGTTGACCATATATGTCATCTTCAAACTCTTTTGTAATGCTAGTGACTTTTCCTTCCATCCTCTAAAAATGTATCCAGCTTTCTGCTAAGCTGATTTATGCTGCTTGTTTTATTGCTGCCTTAATGCAAGCTGTTCTGTATTTCAGCCAGCCTTTGGAAATCAGGTTTGCATCTGATTCTGTTGTTAGGGTTTGTATATAAAAATCAGGTAACATAATTTAAGAGGCTTTAACTGTTAAATGACATTTTACTATGTCTTTTAAGCAATTATTTACATTTCAGCAAGGACAGCACAGTCATAGCACAAAACACTGATAATACCCTAATGTCCTGCAGTGCAAATATTCTGATTCCTTCGGCAGGACCATAGGGAGATAGTTTGGCAGAGAAGGAAGTTGGGTTTTTGCCCTCTTCTGCAACAGATTTACCTTATGAAAAGATTCTGTTCAATAGGAGAACATATGGGGAATTCCTGTATCCTACACGCTTGTGTTGGTTGACACAAAGAATTAAACTAGTGTTTCCTCCACAAAGGTAATTTGCATTTCCACCACAAATATGTTCTTATTTAGCATTTCTCTAAGTTAATTGTGTGCCACTATTGCCACCTTTGCAAAGGCTTTGTTAATGAATATAAGAGCATATCTATCTTTCTTTCCAACCATCCCCACCTAGTTTCTTTCTGTGAATTTGTCCTCTTTCAAAGAAAGTGTATTTCTTCCCATCTTTCCAAGAATGGAAAATGAGAAATTAAAAGGAAAAAAAACTTTTATCCCAGATTCACTTCAAAAACAACATAAAAAAAAAAAAAATTAAAGGAGGAGATACCCACTGATTTCAGAAGAAGCAATTTTTCTATTTTTGTTAAGGATGTATACTTCAGTTCTTTCTTGCTTTGAACTATATTTAGCAATGTCTCCTTCTTAACTTCTGAGACAGCAAAAGTGCACCATATCCAGCAAAGAAAATAGTGCTTCTATTTCAGTGTTAAATCAGTGCTGCTGCTTTGCCTCTTAGGTCAAGATTATTACAGTATCTCCCAGAAACTCTAATCAGATGAGATGTCTCATTTTACTTGATGCTATATGAATATATTTAGTCTTGTGCTTTATTGAGCATTAATCCTGTTCTTGCAGGCAGTTCATTATAACAGATCTTCACTAAGGAACAGGCAAAATGAGTAAAGTAAGCCTTTTGCTCATAAAGGAACATGAAGCAAGCTGCAGGAAGATTTACTCACCCAAAATACTACAACTACTAATGTTATGTATAATATAGTATGTCTCAGTGTTATTCACAGTCAGTTAAAAAAAATCTTCAGTGTACTTTGCATTGTTAGAAATTACTGAGCTGCTGGAAGCTAATTAAATTAGCTGATATTGCAATTCCTTATCTAAATTGATTGAGGAAATGTTGCCATAATTTAAACTAAAGAAAAGGAAAAAGCATATTCTAGTAGGCTTGAAGCAAAAATCTAATCATAGCTGCATTGTTTTGGAAATTGTATGTGCATCTATTTTTATTAAACAATCAACAATTTGTGATCTATTACTTCATAATGAATCTAGGCTTTTTATAATTAATACAAACACTTGAGTTTACACGAAAGCAAGATTAAGCTTATGCCAGTTTCTTGTCTATGAGTGCAACACTGAGTTGCACATTTTCTTTAGTAAAATTGTCATGCTATAAAGGAAGACAAAAGACATATACCTGAAGGCAGGGAATGAATATGATGTCCAGATCAGAATAGTTTGTTTATTCCCAGTGTATTGATTTTGGTTTGTTTTGCTTTTTTAGAAGAGGCGCTGGTACCATATAGTAAACCCAACTTCCCATCCCCTGGCGGCCACAGCTCTTCAGGAACAGCTTCTTCTAAAGGATCCACCGGACCTAGAAAAGGTGAAGTCTTGCGAGGAGGTCACCAACGCAATGCCAGTGACCTTCTCGATGTAGGCTATGTGGGATCAAACAGTCAAGGACAGTTTACTGGTGAATTATGTAAGTTTATCTCTAGCTATAGTTAAAACTCTCAAATAGAAAAAAAAAAAAAAAAAAAAAAAAGACAAATTGTAAATCATTGGGAAGAGAGAATGAATTGCAGTGTGATGACCAGATTAAATTTTACCCTTATTCTTATTGCCTTATGCAGTATTTTCCAGTGACGACAAGTGAAGTTCATACTCTTTCACTTGGACCAGTTCAGATCTAAGTCAAGCCAAGATTATCAACTTATTACATATTTAATGTGTAATGCTAGTGAGAATAAAAACATTGGCAAAATTGAACAGAGATTCTAATAATTTAGAATTTTCTTGGCAAAGCATAATGTATTTGTCTTAGAAATGCCATTGGAGACTTTTCTCAGAGGAGTGAACGAAACAGTGCTAAACTTGCTGGGCAAATTGATGTCAAGGATGTGATGCCTTTTCCTAAGTCTTCTGTTGCTTATTGTGAAATGTTATGCTCTTCTTGACAATAGATGGAGGTCCTGTTTTTTTAGCTATGTAGCCCAATTTCTTAGTTGCGAATTCCAGTTTCCCAGGCCAGAGGAATTATTTTCCGAACTTTTTTTCTACTGTCATCACTCTGTACCCATTAAATCTTTCCTAAAACCATGTTAATGCTGCATGCATGACAGTGGTACTTGATGCCAAAAGGTTTGAGTCTCTTGCTTGAAGTAGTACACCATGATCTAAACTAGCTCAGCAATGCAGGCAATGCAGCTGTTGGCACTTCTACCTCCTATTTGCTGCAATGAAACCCTCTGCAACTACCCACCTACTGTTACTGCCACGCAGCTTGTAAGAGATTTTGGTGCACAAACTCCAAAATGAGATATTTCAGATATGATTTTGGTAAGTGCTGAATTTTAGCATTGATTTTCATCTTAGAAGCAATTAACTCCTTTATCCAAACCTACTGAATATTTATCCTGCACTGCTTTGATATTGACATAGGCTTTGTTTTGTGTGTTTATTTGTTTGTTTTTCACCTTATAACAACCTCTTTCTCTCTGTTTCTCTCTATAGAGTAGTTGAGAAGACACATTGCAAGCTGCTCTGATGGGCCATCAGGGCTGAACTCATGGAAGTGATGACACTAAACAGTGCAATGAACATTTTCTTTATTTATGTACTATTAAAAGAACTGTAAATGCAATGTAAAGACACACAGCCACACATATCCCACAGATACTTGTGTTCTTCTCTTTATACACCATCCACCTTAAAATATTCCTTGTCAGGAGTATACAAAAAGAAAAAAAAAAATCACCCTCCAGGATGAAAAGAATTTCCTTCTGTATATAATTTCTTTTGTTGCATTGCTATGCAAGTTCACCTTCTTTTTAGCTATGTTCATATTCATGTCTGTTTTTATTGGTCTGTTGTACTATATGTGAATTAATAGGCTGTGGTGCCATATATTAACTTTTAATTGTGTAACTTTTATGTTTAAAGTTTGCACTGCAATTTTATTTGGTGATAAGCACAAAACTCTACTCCTCATGACATGAAGAAAAAAAGAGACTGAATGTGTGAAGAAGGTTTACGTACTGTAAGCTACTTTGGATAATGCTGGATGTAAAGGAGTATGTTAGGTGGTTTTCCATTGGGGTGTAGAAATGAGAAAGTGACAGGCAAAAATGATGTCAGTAAAGACATTAGAAACAGATGTAAATCTTTTAAAAGCAGACAACATAGTTGCTCTTCCTATTTAAGAAGGGGTCAGAAGTTGGAAGTTTCAGTTTAAAGAGTGAATATGAAAATTAACAGTAGCATGAGATGGCCTAGACCCTTTCACTAGAATGATTCCCTTAGTATCTGTTTTTAGCCATCCAATGCCATTAAGTAAAGATAAAGAAAAACAAACCTTGCTACAAACAAAAGAAATTAAGGTGTTTCACTAAAGCTGTTTTATATTGCAGTTTTGAAAGAATTATTATCATTAATTTCTGCAACCCAAAATGTAAGTCAGAAATTTCCCAGAAGAAACAAACAGTATAAACTCAAGGAATACCTAGTGAGTAGTTAAGGATGCAATCTATTATTAAAGCATATTCAGGCTGCTTCTGAAAAAAACTAAATGTCAGAGTATTTTATTTCATCTTTCCAATACATGTACAGTACAATAGTAAATAGAGCTGCACCACTGAAATTCATGACATTAATTGTTTTGATGCAGTCTAGACAAACCTTTGTGTTCTGTTACCTGAAGTCTGTGAGAGCTGAAGCTGATTTCACTAAATTTTTAGTGTTTGGAAGGACAGTAACAGTCAAATTATTGTGTTAGGAATATTTTCTGCGATGCAATACATTTAAAAAGTTGGATACAAGCAAAGAAAATCCTTGAACTGTTTTTTTAGTGAGTGGCTTCACACCCTACTATAATGAGGAAATAATGCATGTTTATACACTTTTTGAATAAACCAAAGTCTGTAAGTGGACATTAATGACAGCATCCTGTCTCTTCATTAGTTTTCATTACTTTGTCCAAATCTTCTGTACCTCTCAAATCTCAATGATTGAATTGTCAAACTTTTCTTAGAATGTTGTATATAGGTATCGCCCTCATTTGCTTAATTTAAATATTGCATCCTATAGCTTATTTCTGTTAGTCTATTTCTGACCATGAACATTTTTCCATTTGAATACCCTTTTCATATAATCAGTCTATGTTGTTTTATATATTGCCTTGGAGCTCACCAGTATTAAGGACACTTTTAGTAATGGCAGAATTTTAGAAGAGTAAATTTCAATGCTAAATATGTGTTGCTTTCCATGTCATTAACTCATTCCATGATAAGATAAAACACGACAGCCATCAGCTATAACTCAGCACTATCAAATATTTAAAAAATTGTAGTTAACTTCCTTAAAGTCAATACTGTTATTTTGCAGGTTACAAAAAGAGTTGAGAGAAATTAATGCATTTATCTATATAAGTGACCAATGAGTATATGTAATTTATCTGCTTGTTTAATCACTATAGTTAAAACCATTATTTAAAAATGTGCAAAATTGTTCAAGCAAGATAAAGAAGATATCATAAATACATACATATGTTTTTTTTTACTTCGTTATTATCATATGAAGAGAAGATTATTCAGGGTACAATTCAAATAGAATTCTCTGAAAAAAAAAAAAAAAGTTTAACTAGTCACCAATGGAATAGTTCTGTTAATTTGAGAGCTTGTGCTGAGCTTTGGTGGAACACCTTACTCACTATATCCTATTTAAAATTCAGTATCATTAGAAGTCGATGAAGCCATCCCTATTACTTTCAAATATGTGTTTTATCTCTTCTACTGGAAAGTAAATGTGTGTCAGTATTAAAGCTGTGCAGTACCATGATATTCACTAACTTGTCCATCTGCTTCTGTACATTTTTGTTCATTAATAATTTGCTTACAATATTACATAAAGTGTTGTTGTGTATCGCAAAGTGTCTCCATTATCTTACAGGTGATGTCTCTTCTTTTTTTTCTCTCTTTTCTATACAGTGTACTCCCAATGAACCACAGTACATATTTTTTAAAATGCCATTTAATTTACTATTTTAAAAGAAGAATTCTTCTTTTTTTAAAAAAATGGAAAACATTTATTGTGAATAATGTGTTTAAAGAAAAGGGATGTTGTGGCAGCACTTAGAATTGTTTTTTAATTTGTTTTTTTAAAAAATATTTATTGGCTACAGTTTGTTCACGAAAAAGTATGACCTCCTAATGTGTTTCATTGGTATTGTTAGTGCAGCAAAGTTTAATTGGCATAAAAAGTTGGTTAATAGTCCTGTTGAAGTGTGTATTGTATATTTACCGGGGAAAAAAAATAAAACGTACTCACATTTCAAATCTATGTTAAAATACCTTGAGTAAGGAGTCAATATGTAAAAATCCAAACTGGTATCAATCAGGCAATAATAACATAGACTGAGCTGTAATCATCACTGTCCACTTACAGGTAACAAGGATCATTTTATACCCTGTTTTTTGAACTGTGTTAATAGCTGTCTTATAAATAGCCCAATGGGAAACATCATCTGCAATCTAGGGATTTCTCATGAAGCTCCTCTCCACACTGGGAATAGTTGTACCAATGTAATTACACTGATACAGCTATTCTAGTGATACAGCCTCAATTTGCATACATACTATGTCAGTGTACAGTAAGGGCTGCAAACACATGGCGTACCTTGCTTAAAGCCCATAATCTAGTATACGTATACAAACCTGTGTTCATTAGTTGAGCACCCCCTGACCTGGGGGGTTTTGTACTGGTGGAGCTACTGCCAACCCAGAGTAGGGTATCCCCAGGATGTATAGATGCTACATATGCTCGATTTTAAATGTGGGAGGGCTGAAGAATCGATTAATAAATTATTCCATGTACTTCAGTGGTGTATTGCTGCCATATCAGTGATGCAAACAGACATTTATTTTTTGTTATTTAATGTTTCTCAAGTCCTTATCCAGGTCAGTTAACATTTTGATTAAAGTTTTGCTCTCACCTGAAATACCACAGAAACAGTGTTCCCAGGGGGAAAAAAAAAAAAAAAAAAAAAAAAAAAAAAAAAAAAAAAAGGTTAAAAAAAAAAAAGCATGGAATATTTTAAGTATATTGATTTAACAATAAGCCAATGGAAAAGAAAGACACGACTGTTTAAAATAATACTGTGCTGGCTTATGCATTGCCAGTCAGGAGAAAAGATGTGTTCTAAGCCTGGGAAAGAGTCCTCACAATGACAGAGGAAAGATGCTCAGGTTGGGGGAGATATTGGCAGGAACTTTTTAAAATACAGGAAACTGTTTTTCTACAGTTTATGCACTATTTTTTTTATTATTATTATTATTAGTTTGTTTTTATGATTGATGATCTTTAGGAAACTTAGCAGGGGAGCTAGAAGGAAAAAAATGTTGGCTAGCAAGCAGTCTTTGACCATCAAGGCTCTGCACGCATTGCACAAAAGAGTGGTGGCATCCAACCACTTTGCTCTTTCTACCTTGTTTCCCAGCTTTTGTTAGACCAACGTCTCACCCTGTCAACTGCTTCCAAACCCAAAATAATAGTTATGGCTTAAAGATACCTGGTGGGACCCAGAGGAGGTATAGGGCTGTGCCTTTGTGCTATGAATGTGGACAGTTACTGGGTGTGTGGGGAGAGCTACCTCTGAGCTCTGGCATTGGTGTGAGAACTGTCTCGCTCTCTGCCTCTGTTTGACTGTGCAGCTACATCCAGGAAAACCGCAGCCACAGTATAGCAGTGTCTTTTCTAATTTGTGACTCTTCATTCAGTCTATTACAGACCATCCTCCATTCAATGCCTGCCTCTCACCACATGATCCAAGGACTGAAATTGCCTATGCTGACATTTAGGCCAGTGAGGTTGTTGTTCCAATCTATGCAGCAGAATGAAAAACAACAACAACAACAACAACAAACCTTGTCACTTCAACATGAACCTTTTAAAACAATCCTCAAAAAAGTCATAGAAAACAAAACATTTGAGATGTACGTGTTTGGTTTTGTTTTGATTTTATTTCATTTTCTTGGGTATCTTTTCTTAGCTACCATTGGACTTTCTTTTTCACAAGCTGCTAAACTCTCCCTCCCCCATTCTCTAGCATTGAATAAGTTATGACATTAGAGAATACTTACATTTGTGTACTTTCTGTGTTACAACTATCAACAGCAAGGTCCACAGTTGCATTCACTTCAATTGGTCAAAGTCAAATGGGGAATTCAATGTTTGGGATTTTTTTTTCTAAAAAGGCCTGCAGCTGTTTGTGCCCATATTTGCTCCCCATTTGTGCTTATCACTGCACCTTTTGCCTTCAAGGATGCCATTAGTAATTCTTGTTTGCATTCAAAAGCAGGAATCCATTGTGCAGGCTTGGAGAGCCACTCGGATGCAGGTAAAGAATATAACAGCTTGAGCAAGTGCTAATTAGAGCCAATTAAACTTAATTGACCTCCTTTGGCAGAAAAAATGTAGAATAGAACTTGCTCTGTCCTTGCAAAATGGAGATCTTGCTCTAAGCATGAGTGTGAAGCTCAGTTTCATGTATCAGGCTGTAGCAATTACAGGAGTATAACAACCGGGAGGAGGCTCGCTCCAATTTTTTTCTAATAACTTAGCTCTGCTCTATCAAGGTACTGCAATAAAAGTGAGATTTCTGGTTCACTCTATTTAAAAACCTAATTTTTACAGAGCAAACGAGCATCCCAAGATACTAATGCTAATCTCTAGGAATGAATTGGCAGAAAAATACAGGATCTCTTTTGTCGGTAAGTAATGGCGTGAGCACAAAGAGGCGATTGAAGTTGGAAACAGCTCTGCTGAGAGGCTGTGTCTGTGCTAAGCAGTAGGTGCATGCCACAATGTGCCTGGATCAGTGCCTTGCGCATCTGCCTACAGTTCAGCACAGCTCCCATTGTGCCTTCCCTTGAGGTGTCCTTCTGAGGGCTTCTACTGGGAGAGGGCTCACCAGATCCACTCGAGGTTGTGGTGCTGTTGGGCTGGGCTGTGGGGAGCACGTGTGCACTACTGCCATGGGTGTCAGAGTGGATGTAGCCAGCAGAGGTATCAAAAGAAACATGAGGAGAGAGGGAGAGAATGAAGAGTGGGAAATGTAAAATTGTATGAATTCAAAGGCATGGTCAGTGCTAAACAACCAAACCCTATGAAAAGCCTGTATCCAGCTTCATTGATTGCGTTTTGCTGGTGTCATTATTTAATTTTTTTTCTTTATCAGGAACTGAATGCAACTGATTTTGCTGCTGACTTGGCCTTACTATTAACAGCAATAAAGGTGTTAGTCAGGTGGGGACTTCGATGTGACCAATAGCATCACTCTTGCTTCAGGGAATGTTCTTGTGCTGGCTTGTTAATGAATTTCTTTCCTAATGAGTATCATTAAAAACCCTTTGATTAGCTATTTGTGTGAATGCCCTTCCTTTTTCCTCTGAGCTGCTACTAGCACAAGTGGTAGCAGGATTTTGCCCCAGGCAGAAAGCATGCAGCTGTATTCCTTTCCTCATGAATACAACTCTAAGGCAAACTGCAGTAGGAGAAGGAGGGGGAGGGAATAAAAATAAAAGCTCACAGATGAGTTGAAGTTGCTATCTACATATGTACAACCTGAGCAGGCACTAGCATTCAGATGAGGCTGTCGTTAGGGAAATGAAGAGCAATAGGTAGCAATGGCGAAGCATGTAACAATAATTGGCATACACCTTAAGTGCCAACAGGCGAAGAAACAAATAAAGCTATAACCTGCGGAAAAGCAATGCCAGAGAACAAATGGACTGCAACAAGCAAACAAAAAATGCCATTTCATAAAATGCAGCAAAAAACCTGGAAAATAAAATTAAAACCAAAACAAGGCATTTCACATCCCACATCCCTTAATGAGATATTGATGGCATAGAAATTGCCTACATCTATGCAAGACAAAAGAAAGTCTGAGAAGCACAAAAACAATTAGGAAACAGATTTGGCAATCTAGGGTTTAATAGAAAGAGATGTGGCATAGCAGAGTACAATTAATCACCAATTGCTTGAAATGCTTTCTTCTCCTGAGCCGTTGTAGGCCTTTCTTTGTCCCTTCTCGTCTTAAAATGACAGTCACTTGATCCACTTTGTATTTAAAATGAATATCTCCCTCCTTTTTCCTTCGTCAGTCCCCAAGTCCACAGAATTACAGATTCTGATACACAAATACTTTCCATTTACACTCATGGCACAAGCTTAAAGCTAGCTGCAGCCTACCCAACCCCATCTTCCTTATTCTCTTTTTCCCCGCTAGGCAGTGAGCTTATCTGCATATTTTCTGTCTTGTTGTTAGGCATACGATGAAGCTTTTCTATTTTTGTCTTTCTCTGCCGCGAAAGCTGTCTCAGAAGCATCAGACTTAGAGATTTCTACAAGTTCATTTTTATGTTTGATCTGTGTAGAATTTGAGGTTTAAAATAGGTCACTGAGTGCCTCTAGAGCATTTCTAAGGAAGTGAAAACCATTGCTGAATCTAGATTTGAGTGTTTTAAACCCTGCACACTGAGCCTGAGAAACTTAGGGTGGATGATCGCACTTGCAGGACTAAGGTCATGTGTAGTAGTCTGTGTCCGCTGTGCCACGGGTGGGTCTTTGACTCAATGTGCATGTTTTAGTAGCAGCAAAGGAATGTGCCTTAAAACTTGTGAACAAATAAGTAACTCTAAATAGTGGCAGCCTGAAAATAAGTTTTGGGTCTGGTGAAATCAGTGATAAAACTTTATACTTTCTTTAATAAAAATGAAGTATTAGATTTGCTGGGATAATCGCTGTAATGAAGTGGCAGATCTTAGCACTTCCAAAGACTGGATTTCTGTTCTGTGTACCATACAGCCCTGGGACATTTAAACATATTCTGATTTTTTTTTTTTTTACATGAATATTAGTGTACATAAAACCTGTGTCCAAACAGAAAGCTTTGAAATTTTGCCTGTCATCATTCATATGGGCTTTTGGGACTCTGGAGAGTTAGAATCATAGAATGACTTGGGTTGGAAGGGACATCAAAGATCATCTAGTTCCAACCCCCTGCAGTGGGCAGGTTTATCAGCCACTAAACCAGGCACTAAGTCAGGATGCCCAGTTACCCAAATTCAAACTGTTTTCACAAGCACTACGAATATTGAAAGAACTACCTGAACTCTTTTTCCATATTTCTGTATTCTTTTTGGTCTTGTACAGGCCCATGAGTGTAAGCAGACAACAGTTTAAGCTTTTTGTTGCCAATGTATTACACTTCTGATTTCATTGGGGGATTTAGGAGCCATGACTTTCATAGATGCTAATTAGAAGCTAGAAATTAATGGTAAAAACACCAGACCTGAGTTCTGCTAAGTAGCAACCTTTATACTTTAGCTGAGAGTAAAATCTTTCAGTACTTGTCCAGCTAGCTTTTCTTTGACTAATTTCATCATATAACTATAACATTTGGTAATATCCCCAGTGCAGCCATCAAGGCAATGAAACATCTCTTTAAAACTGAATTGGTTTAATCAGGAACTCGGACAAATAAATAGAATTTGTGGGACAAGGTTTATTCCTATTTGCTTTTCTAGCAAAAGCAGCACAGCTGCAAAAAAAAAAAGTGTTAACAAAAGCCAGGCAAATTCAGCATCCTTCAGTAAGCACTTGAAATTGCCTTTGTCTTGATCTCCATTTTGCATAAGCTGGGAAATGTTTGATGTAGGTCTTTGTTCTGCTGATGTCCCTGACCACCTCTCTCCTCCCTGGATACACTCAGAGACAGAGCAGCCATGGGAGTGGAGGTCAAGAGAAAAAAATGGAGGGGAAGAATGAGATAACCTGCAAAATTTCAACAACAGCTTTCCATAGAAAAAAAATATTCTATTTTTCCAGCCAGTTCTGTGGCATACTGCAGATCAGCAGATATACAGAAATACTTTTTCCCACTGCAGATATACAGAAATACTTTTTCTTTAGATTTGGATAAATGTAAGTAGCTGTCTCAGAAAAATGAGATTTTATTTTAACAAACAAACAAACAAAAAAAAAACAAAAAAACCCACCACCAACAAAAAATAACAGCATTAATAACCAATGTTAAGTACCAGGATAATGTGGGGCTGTTTTCAGAGCAGGCCTCTGACCATCAATATTAGGATGTATCAGTAAATTGATTATAGTTCGTACGCTGTTCCTACTGCTGACAATAATAATGACAGAATGCTTCTAATTGGTCCCAAGGAACTAAAATGAAACAAAATGCTCCCCCTTTTTTTATGGTGAGCATTGCTTTTCTCTCTCAAAGACTCAATATTATCATCATAGTCTTAAGGGTGTTCTGAAGCATCTTGTGTTCTTCGCTGTCTTAAATCCATTTATTAAATTGAGTGTTGTTGAGCATGAGGCTGACATTTGGTGATTCTCATGCAGTTTCTAATAGCTGCAGGGTGCTCATTTTTGGAAGCAGTTTTATGATGCTACAGAGTGTCTTCTTTGCTTTTGCTGGCACATATCATACCATACAGCTGAAGCAGAGCTGTCAGGACAGCATGTCTCTATTTAGCAGACCATTGTTTGTCATCGAGCTCAATATTCTTGGAGTTTTTTCAACAATTGCATTGTTGCCAGTGGTAAAATTTCAGAGCTTCATAAATGGCTGTGCATAGGCAGATTAATCCAGCTGGCAAACTATCTACTCTTAAGATTTTTGTAAAAGTCATCAACTAGGGAGCCAATAATTTTCACTCTCTGATGAAGTCTTCATTATGGAGCATCTGAAACCTTGTTATAATATGAATGACTTTGACATTATAACTGCAGCTATGTGCTTGCACTTCTAATAACATTCATACAATGGAAATTGAACACCACAAAAAACCTGTGAAAGCTGAGTAAATTAATTTTCCACTGTGTTCATATAACGTACAGGTATAGTAAGGGTCTCTCATGTTATTTACAATGCCATTGTCAGATTCTTCTTATTTTAATTCCCTGGTATATAAACCTGTAGAATGTCAACATTTGTAACAATCAGCTTTCAGTAAACACAATCTACAGAGATGTGACTTGTGCAGGATGTGAAAAGAGTAGGTCACTCCATAATGAACAAATGTGAAGGGAGGACAAGTTAGCTCAAAACATTTTGTGTTTGTTAGATTTAATTTAGGGTTTTGATTGTGCAAATTCAGAAACAATTGCTACAGGTGGTCAGGCATATTAGGAAGAAGCACAATAAATAATAAGGCTACTGTGCTATAATGGTATCATAACATCTGAAACAGCCATGATAGCTGTTGTTTTACCATTTTTCAGTATTGATTTTATTACTCAGAAATGAAATTATTACAACTTTGACCTGCTAGTGGATCCTCTGATATTGAAGCAGGACTAATAACATATTTGAGTTTTTTTGTTTTTCTTTCTTCCTCTTCTTTTTTTCCCCTTGTCCCCCCCCTGCAGTAGACAAGTTCATCATAATTGAGGTGTGGTTCATTATCTACATAATTTTGCTGATAAAGCACTCCTGGATGGCTGTGTTGAGCATAGGCCAGGCTGAATTAGATGGAATCTCAGATTTCAGCCTTTTAGACAATGCTTCTAAAAGAAAATGTCTTTCTTTTTTCATTTTGAACTTTTTTTTTTTTTTTTTTTTTTTTTTTTTTCAGTACTCATACCTTGCCAGGAAGAAGCTTCTTTTTCTGAACAAAACAAATTAATATTTCCTGAAGAGGATCTTTTTGGTAGAGGCATTAATTCACTGCCAGACAGGGTTTGATCCTTATCCTTTCTTACACATGAAGCACTATCTTACTCCAACAGTCCAAAGAAGAAATGATATTGGAATACAACATCTGTGTTGCTCATCCAAGCTGCTTGGACTTTTTCTTTATTTATGTCATTCATTTTTCACATAACTACTCTTAAATTTCTTGTCCTACAGTCTGCCCTCTGACATTTGTAATTCATCTTTGTTTCAGTACTATTTTCAGGTGATGACATGAAAAAACAGCATCAAGTTATGCCAGGAGATATTTAGATTGGATATTAGCAATAATTTCTTTCTGGAAGGGTAGTTTGGCATTGGAATGGACTGCTCAGGGAGGTAATAGAGTCACCAGAGTTATTTTAGAGATGTGTGGATGGGTAGCTTAGTGGTGGATTTGGTAGATGTTGGATTTGATTTTATTGGTCTTTTTTCCAAACTAAGTGATTCTATGATTTACTATTTGTGATTTTCTAACCCCCAGTTATCCTTCTTTTTGAGGGGTAGATGGGATGAGGGTGGATATGATTTTGTTCTTGGAGCCTCTTCTACACATCATGCATAACATCTTTGCTATTTGGATAAGGAAAATCAGAGTGTGACTGTTCACCCTACAAAAGGAGAATCATTTATAGGTTGCCTGCTTTTATGTACATGTTAAGACAACTGTTGCTGTTTTTACAGGCTTATCTTGGGTGTATGTTTAGATGTCTCATGCTTGTGTGGCATGAAAAAATCTGACCAAAAAAAATTCAAACTCAGATTTCTCACATTTCCTATACAGGCCTAACTTCCTCCATGACATCCTATGCTTACTGATGTATGATGTGGCTTTAAAAAGTTTAATATTTTCTCTTCCAAATTTTTCCTTTAACTGCAGAAGTTATTGATGTGGATTACATCTGGAAACTCAATAAACAACTTTAGAATCTCTAAGCTTGCATCCACTTTGCCAGCTAGAAATTTAGAATGGCTTCAGTTCAAAACAACTAGTTAGGGAGACTCATTCAGCTATAGTCATAAATCATCATACAACCTGGCACTGACAAATTAGTCTTGGCCTAGGTTATCCAGAAGCTTTGCAAGAAATCTGGCTAGAGTAAGGCTGTAACATTAACAGCAGGCATCCTGGGATATGC
Organism: Chrysolophus pictus; assembly: GCA_037305975.1. Taxonomy (NCBI): domain Eukaryota; kingdom Metazoa; phylum Chordata; class Aves; order Galliformes; family Phasianidae; genus Chrysolophus; species Chrysolophus pictus. Next base: position 99,035,812 of record CM074576.1, read on the forward strand.
TTTCAAACTTCTGGATGGAGATGGATATGTAAACAATATGCTTTGTGGGCAAATTTCCAGGAAAATCTATTGAAGTTTTAAATTTGTCTTTGATTACTTTTCCCAGAATTTTTTCTTTTCAGTTCAGTTGCTGTCTTTTTTGTCCAAATGCATGCCAGTAAGGTGAATCTAGGTTGATAATCAGACTCATCTGTCAGCAGTGCTATGAGAAACATAAAAGGACAGTTGCAGTGTTTAGTACACGAAATATCGCTGTTAAAGGCTATCCTGCTCATCAAACTTCGTTGAAAATGATAAGGCTTTCCAGTGGTAATTTAGACTAGTAGTTGGAAAACATTTCTAATTGAGCTCCAAGACTGTGTAGCTGACACATATGGTAAATCTCTACAGAGACTCTGAAAATAGGCTGAGAATTAATGAGCTTCTAATATCAAGATTGATGCCTCTTGAATATGTCTCCTCTATGCTCTGAGTCTCCTCCATCTCTCTGCTCCTCCACCGCTGTCTTATCCACTCTTTTTTCCAAATTCCTTATCTCATAAACAGTCATCAAAGCACTTTTCTGTGCATATGTGTATGTATGATAGAGCTTAAAATAAACTGTGTAAGCAGACATTCCAATATCTTAATCTGCCAGCAAGAGATTGGCATAAACAGAGGAGTGGAGGGGCCAATAAGTTATTCCATTAAAATAAATGGCACCAACTTTGAAAACAGTAACATGTTTCTTATTAATTAGTATCAATGAAATGCTATCTAAACATTTTAATGTTTCTATTAGCTGCTACTCTTTGTCTTTATATTGCAGCTTTTCCTCAGATTCTTTACCCCACCTTCCTTCTTTTTCAAACAAGTCTTTCTGCTTTCTCCATTCTGTTTTCTCTCTTATATTCTTTTTCTCTGATTCGTTTAGGATTTCCAATTCTCATGCTACCCTCCAACACCAGTCTTTCCACTGTATAATTTTCCAAGATCATTCTTTCCTCCATCTGCATTGCTAATATGAAATTCACTACTTTAAATATGTCATTCTAATGCATAAATAGCAAAATCTCTGAGCATGCATATGGCAAAGTAGATGTCTCCAGAAAAATGAGTAGAATCAAATTTACTTGACTGCTTAAGAGTTTTTTCATGTACCTGATTCCTACTTGTTACTAAATGTGAAAGGATCTTCTACACCTGTTTGTATGATTATAGCCATCAGAGGAGAATTAATGATTTTCTACAAATATACTGGCTTTTTAAGTACTGAAGGATAACATCAATCCTTTTGCACGATGAGGAGCAGAGGAAGCTGGTAATACCTATTTCTTATTGCAATCTCCATGTTGCAGTTACAGATAGATTTAAAACTGCTTACAGACCTTTTGGCTGGGTACTGTGAGTACAGTAAAATATTGTTCTTTTTCCTTATTAAAGTACTATGAGTCCAGTTTGACATAAAATCCATAAAACATATGGATTTGGTGAGCTCTGAATCATTAATAACACAATGGCTTGTTTATGGAATAAATATAAGGGAAAAATGAAGTGGAAATTAAATTGAAATTGAAAAGAATGTGAATTTTTGCAAAGATAATATTCCCTACAAGCATGGTTTAGTCTACTGGTTTAACTGTGAAGCAGAACAGAACAGAATCATATTTTGGTCCAGGTGATTTGGATCAACTAAGTCAAAACTGATGTTCTTATCTCCTGGCAAGATTTTTGTTTTGCTTTGTTTTTTTTTTCTTTTTTTAATTGAGAATCAGAAGGCAGATAGATCACCCTCATTTTAGGCTCACAGCCTTTATTTTGGTTGGTGATCATGCAACACTTGGGTCCTTGAGAGTAACACGGCCATGAGCAGGTCCATGCAGGGAACAGAAATGGTGAAACCTCCAGAGCTTTGCGTGTGCTCTTATACACTGGCTGCTCAGGTCCTATCTGAGCAGAGGGGAAGTCAGTCCGAGCTTTGCTGTGTCCCTCATAACACTGTGACAGCAAATGCCAGAGGGATAATTTGGATTTTTTTTTTTTTTTTTTTTTTTCACTCCTACACCACATTGAGAAGATGAAGAGTTGCTGTGGTTTGCCTGGAAAGAAGCAGCTTTTCTTGGTCAGTTTCTCAGTGTCTCTTGCCTCTATCTGTAAAGGTGGCTATGGCAGAAATAGTTTGAAGCAGATTCTCCTTTCCATGTCACACTGTTACAGAGGCCATTTTAGTAAATCTATAAAGTGAGAATGTGAAGAAGGTACTGGCTGGTGGGGCCTCAAGAGACTGGGATTGGACACAAGAAAACTGTTTGGCTCTCCCTTTGTTCTACACGACCAAATATTCCTTCCCTTCCCTTCCCTCTTCCACTGTTTCTCCTTTCTGATTTCTGTGTTTTTGTGAGCTTACCAAAATTTCTGGAATTTTTTCTTTTTCCTACTCATTTTCGATGCTTGAATGCTGAAAGATAAGCATACCTGCTTGCAGTGATTAACAACATTTAAAAAAAAATAAATCTTTGTATAGAAGTTGCCACATTCTCATTTTCCATTCTTTGCATGAGATTATGATTTCTGGAACAACAAAATTGCACTGACAATATCTGGAGCTCCCTTGTCCTCTGGCACCACTAGCTGAGAGTACAGATTCTTCACAAGGAAATCTCCATTTCCTTGAAGTACTGAAATAATCTCCTAAGATTCTACATCTGAATATACAGGAGGATTATATGTAAATACGTAGAAAGATTTGCTTTGTCAGTTTGTTTTATTTAGATAGCTGCACTAGCTGAAGTTGACAGACAGACACATTTGTTGCTGATACTAGTTTTTACACTAAAATCTTTCATTCTAGCACTTCTGAAAAGCCCAAACAACTCTTCATATGTATGTATTGCAAATTGATTGTCAAGTGTTTTCTATTAGCACTGAACTAGTTAAATGACAAGTAAATTATTTCATAGTGCAGACTGCAGACTAGTAGTCTTGTATGCAAAGCTAGCAATGTCACAGAAGTAGCCATCACATAAATATAACAACTCTTACCAGTGATTGAACACTGATCCTCAAAATGTTGACATCTAGCATCCATGCTTGTTTGTCTTTGAGGATATCATGACCAAGCACAGACAATTACACCAAATTGATTACACTGTTCGGTGTTGAGGACAAGGATTATCCTGAATCTTTCACACAGATTTCAGTCAAGGCTATATGGTGAATTTGTACATACTCATAAAGATAAATGAAAATGTGACATCCTTTTAGGTTAGCAAATAAGTTGTATTAGTAAAAAATTATAACAAGTCTGAATAATATACAAATACAGCAGCATTTCACAAAGATTCACAGTCAGATGGATAAAGTAAGCAATAAACACTGTTCCTCTCAGTTGCTGCATTATCAAGACTATAACTAATGAAAACATGTTGAAAGGAGTCCACAAAATCAGAGTAAGATTTATATTTTGTTGATAATGCGAAGCAGGTTTTGTGAACCAATAAAGCAATTCCGTAAATGTGTGAATTATAGAATTATCTGTTAAATGAAAAAATAAATGCAAGATCTTTGAGAGACATTGTGCTTGGTGTCATTGTCTGATAAAGTTGTTTTAAAATGTAAAAGGATTAAAAATGATCATTACTTAGGGTAGGATTAGTAATAAATAAGCAAAAGCTTTTTTGCTAAAGCTCTAGGTGAACAATGGCACTTGAAAATGAAACACTGGCAAAATGCCTCTATCCTCTGGGAAAAGCCCCAAGAGCCAGCAGTTTCTTTTTGTAAGCAAACAGCCTACAGAACACAAATGTCTTCCCAATCCATTAAGAACATCTCAACAGGGCACAGTTTTTGTGTATTTTAGTGATTACTTGTTTAATCATAAGTAATGGTTAAATTCACAGAGGCAAACACAGAGATTGTATGTTTTTTGCTGTTTGCTCTTCAAGGGTCGTATCTTGACATCTAAACTCATTTTTCCCTCGTCTGTATATATGTGGTTTTTTAAATTTCCTCTCCAAAACTATCTCACAAACATGAAAAGATTGAAATGTGACCATACACTTTAAAAGGTGATTTTTCTCACACGTTTTTGATTTTTTTAATATATGTCATACTGGAAACACACAAATTCCAGCACACATACACATAACAGGAGTCTCCTATCACACTACTAATAGGAAAACAAGCTCAAGAAACTTGTTGTTTTCTTCATAAGCATAAGAAGTTACCTGTGTGAACAGGGAAGGTATATCCAATTCAAAATAAATACAACCCCAAATTCAGCATTTCACATCTGAAATGTAAATAAGTTGCCTGTTCTATGTTGTTTTGTTAAGCATAATTTGGACTATGACTTGCATCCATAGTTTCAGGTTAGTTATTTTTTTGTTGTTCAGGAGAGAGCTTTATAAAATTGTGTGTTTAATTATTCAGGAAAACGGCTAAAGGACATTTTATCCCACTTTTTAAAGGAAAACTCAAGCTGCAGATTGTTAGCATGTGCTATGCTATTGTGCAATGAGTATCTAGAGTGTTCCAACACGGCAGAACAAACAACCATGCCTCACCAGCAAATGTATGCTAATGGTTCTTAAAGCCACCTGATAAAAGGCATCGATGAGACCTATCTACCCATCCTATTATTTATAGCTTACCAAAAAAAAAAAAAAAGCATATCTGAGAACGTGAAAAGCCGGTCCTAGCTCTCTCTGGAGCTCAATTCAGGACCTGAGGGAGCCAGCTGAACACACAAATGAACATTTTCACAGCATGAAACCACTGCTTGTCATGGAAGCTTTGGGATTGTGCGAGGGAGCAGAAGAATTTGGGAAGGTGCTGAAGTTATGTCCCTGTTCAGTGGGAAACAGCTGCCTCCCTCCAGCCAGGTTCCAGGGGCTGATGGAGAAGAGAGCTCAGAAGGTGGATACAGTGGGCCTTGTGCCAGCGTCCCCAGAGCTGTCGTTCCTTTTTTGCCGCCTTGCATGTTTTCTCCTGTACTGTTTAACCTTGAAACGGAACACAGTAGCAATATATTTCGATTTTCCCCACAGCAAAAAGTAACAATTTAAAACCTCCCTGAAGTCAAAATATGTATTTTTTTTCTAAGTTTCTTTTGGCAGCGCCGAGGCTGTGTTTACATTTGGGCTGTGAGCAGGCCTCAGAGGACTGTCCAGCAGCTTCACGTTAGCAGTCTGAATGCAACAGTGCCTCGGTCACAGTCGCTCCTGCTTCCTGAAATTGCTCCTATTTTAAGCTATCAGTGTACAGACTTGGAGCATGCTGGCTTTGTAATAGATACAGATATTCCCCAAACTGATAATGTTCTCAGATACGAGATCTCATCACATTCCTGGGTCTTACACACCTGAGTAACTCTGACAGGCCAACACATAGCCTCTGATTTTTGGATTACCTCTGAATCTAGTTTATACCCACAACATTTATTTATTCATTCATTCATTCATTCATTCATTCATTCATTTATTTATTTATTTATTTTCCAACAGGGTGCCTAAACCAAGCAACAAGCATGATCCTTTTGCGTGGATGGGCCTGCGAAATGGATGGATCTGTATTTTCTGATGGTGCATTAGTAGTTTCTAAATTAGTTTCTAAACTCAGTGGGTTGCCGCCATTACGCTCAAGGAAATGAATTCAGATTCTCTAAGTGCCTCTGGTTCTATGGTTTAAGGGTAGATTTTAAAATACTGTTTATTGTTTCTGTAGAGTTCAAACAGTTGTTTTTTGGTGATTTTTTTTTTTTTTTAAAGGAATGGAGTAATTTCTATGTTTATAGTTGGTATTTTATATTTAACACTTTTGGTGTTAAGCATGCATTCCATGTGTGTTTTTACAATGCCTGCCCCCAACACGCACACTTCGCATATGTTTCCTCTCCTGCCTTGAATAGGAATCTAACACCACAAGTGAAGAATGCTGAGCTACTCTTTCACAAGCTGTCATTTAAGTGATAGATAGCAAATTGGAATTTTGCCATGCAAATTAGTTAATGCTCAGATGAAGACAGTGTTTAACTATTCAAATAGGATCTCATTCTTGATCAGCTGTTTCAGCTTATATCTCCAGTGAAGCAGACAACTAGCTTTCAACCAGAGCAGACAACTAGAACTCCACAAAACCATCAACTGTGTTCACTTAGTAGCATCTCAGTAGATCAAATGATGTTCAGACAGCACTGATCTGTAGCTATCAGCTGGAAACAGCCGTGGATGCTGATCCTTCAGGCAAAAAAAAAAAAAAAAAAACTGTGATAGCTGGTAGTACTTTGAAAAAAGAATTTACATCTCTGGAATCCACTACAGAAATGTAAAAATCCAACAAACAGTATGACCTTTCTTTTAACAAAAGCATATGTAAAATTCACATACAAAGAATAATATATTTAGAAACTTAGTGGGAGCCAGGAGTGACTCCTATAGTGAAGTTGCTTAAGCTTACACTTTAAATGCACATAACCTTTCTTCAAACAGCTCGCTACTGCTTTTGTTCACAGGAGACCTTTGAAATCTGGGTGGGAGAAAGCCTCTTGGCTATACAAAATGCTCTGTTTTTACCTGATAAAACTCTATGCCATTATACATTTATAGCACTTCATTTCAACTTATTTTGCTTAGATTCCTTAGGGAAATTTTGGCAACCTGTCAAATAACTGAGAAAGAGCTGCCTACAGAGTTGGTCCTTCAACCTTGGCAGATCTACAGCAGCCTTGCTCACAGCTGGGAGGTAAGTAGCAAAGTCACCAAAGGGAAACTCTCCTCTGGGGAAGGAGAGCATCTTTTCCAGCTTGCCCACATTCCTTTATTGAGCCTCCCTGGAAGAACTACCACACTATTTTGGAGGTGAGGAATAATTACAGTTACATTTAACCACTTTTGCGTCTGTCCACATAGCTATTCTCGGTGGTCCATGTACGCCTTTCTTATGGGCCAGAGTGGCAGCTGCTTTGCCAGCTGCAGCAGTTAATCCTATAGTAAGGGTGATAATAATCTGCACTGTACTGAGTTCCTAGAGCAATCCCAATGACAGGGCATGGTGGAGAGTGTAGCAAAATAGTTTTCTTTATAGCTATTTCTTAAGAAAAGAGGACAAATATAAAAGAACTGCTCTCCACCACAAAAAAATGAAATTCAGCCTCTTTAAACAGTGCTACTGTCCTCAACCATTTGATAGTGACAGTGGCATTTCCTCATCAAAACTCCTTTTTTCAGCCTCTATAAAAAAAAATCCAAACTTTCTCTTGAAAGATTTGTCTATGTGTGCCTTTCAAAATGTTTGAAAGTACACCCCACAGTACATATACCTTCACTTATGTCTTGCAAGGGAACATCAGAAAATCTATTCTGAGTCAGATGCTGCCTGCCACAGGCTGTCAGGAGTAGAAGGACCAGCCTCACACAGTTGCTCTTCCTCAGTGTTTGGGATGTGCTGGCATGTGTACTGCCAGAGTGGATCAGGTAGGTAATTTTCTGAAGAGGTACAAGGCCTTAAGTTTTCCACAAGAAGTAACCAGTGGTGGAACCAGCTCAAAAAAAACGAACCTAGGGCTGAGTTGTCCATAGTTGGGCAGAGGTGAGAGGAGGAAGGCAGAGCGGGGCAAGCACTGAAAGAAAGGACTTTCAGATAGTCTGATTAAGTAATGAACAACAGAATAAGCCCTAGGTTTTGGAAACTGCCAAGGAATAGGGAGCGACAAAGTAAGTGATGTACTTGAGATGGTTGAAAGGGAACAATGAATTCAATTTTAGGAGGAGAGCTGTCTGGTTAGAGCTACAGTTACCAGTCATAGCAATATCTGTTGAAAATATCTTTTTCTCTAGTATATGCATGAAATGAGCTGTTTTCCTGTTCGACAACTTACATTCTAATCTTGTTTCATTCTTTATACACTTCTTAGCAGCATCTACATTGCTAAGATATGTGCTGGAAGTGACCACATGAGTTTGGGCTAGCCTGGCTTACCTCTCAGTGTTCTGACTCAAAGCTGAAATGTGTTACGATCTCTTACAAGATATTAACGAAGCAAATCTTTACAAAAGGAAATTGTGCAGCACACCACCATTTGAAATCTCTTTACAGTCTGTTTTGCCATTAAAACAGCAAATCTCAGCGACTACTCTAGTGTTTTGATTCCATCAGCCAATCATATCCCTTAGAATGCACTTGATTAGCAAGGGCACAAGTTCAAGGCACTGTTTCCTGCCTTTGTGTAGTTCTAATTATGCCTTAGGACACACTTACTTTTGTCTTCCATTCTGTATGTTTATCTCTTTTAATGTTTTTTGTTACTCCTTTCTATACAGAAATTTTCCTTTGCTGATTTTGTTTCAACAGTGATCTGCTGTACTCTGAGTGCATTCTAAAAGGTCAGGTATAAGAAGGATCCAGTTGCCACAATCTTTTACTGTAACCTTCCATCATGAAAATAGATCTGATGGTTTCAGTATGAAGATCAGCAAGAGTAACATTTTCATCAGTGAATCAGGGCTTAGAAAACCATATTCTGTATTTGTGATTTACTATAAGGAACAGTCTCTGTAAGGTCTGTAATCAGAAGGACATGCAAACAACACAACAAATATAATGGAGATGAAAACAATAGGATGGCCTTCAGCACGGGCAAACCATCCAGGCATGAATGCATGCTCTTGCTGAATGTTCACAAAGCATGCTGAAGCTTGTAGGAGCAGCCTGGCTTCTTTTGCTCCAAAAACATTAATTAATTGCTCTATCTGTTTTGCTATGTCACCCTGTATTGTGATGCATATAGCACAGTTCAGCAAAGAGGAAGCTCACCATAATTCAGATAACACCCCTCCCACGACACGTGCAGAACACAACATGACACAACATCACACACGTGCACACACACAGTGGTCCATAGTTGCCCTTGTTGCATCTCATAAACCATCTCCAATAAACCATGATATTAGTAATAATCCTGATATAGTGATATAGTTAGCATAGTATTTTGGGAAAGAAGCTTCAGTTGAAAAATATGATGCAAACTTTGAGGTTTTAGGCCAGTTATATATGACTTTCCCATTCTAATATTTTCTCTCTTGATGAAATCATAACAATGATAGATCTCTTCTGGCACAGATACTTTTGTACATTACAAATTGAGTGCCATGAAACATAGGATTGGACCTCTATTTTCCTGTTATCTCAATAAAAGAGAGGTTATAGATTCTGAAGAGCAAAACATAAATACATGTAATGAATGTAAACATAATACAGGATAACTCTGAAAGAGTTTCAATTTATATATATGATTTACTGAGTCCAGAGGTCTAAAATTCTGCGTTAAGAGTCCTACAGATAAAATAAATCATATCAGGTCTTCAGTTTTGCTCTTTATATATTCTATTTCATGAGAGGAGTTTGTCTTTTCACTGAAGAATCTTAAATGTGCATTTTTCTGCTCTACTATCTTGTGGTGTGACATTCACGTCCCACGAGGAAAATCAGCAGTGAGTACTGTCTGGTTTTAACTTTGCTTGAACTGGTGCAAGACTTTCTGGTTTGAGCCTGTCTCTTGCCTCTAAATAAAATTCAACCATTGAATAGTCTGAATCAAAACTGTATTTTCAACAGAAGGTCCCTGGCCAACTCTCCCTTTATGCCTATTCAAATTACAGCAGCATGGGCCCCAGGCTGTGACTGCTGACTGCCACAAGGAAATATGAGAACAATAATAAACATCAGTTATACATTTAATTCCCCATGAAGTCTTTCATTAGTCCCTGTCTCTGTTATAGCACTGCAATGGGAATATGGGAGCTGGAGATATTAAGAGAAGTAGAAACTAAAATTTCTGCAAGAACCATGACAGAAGCTGGGGTGAGGGATACAGCTGGCTGGCAACAATGCTGCCTACATAGGATTTGGTTGCTGGTGAGGAGTGTTTTCTAGCTAAACAGGGACCTCTTTCATATTCACTATCTGATCCAGGTGTTTTTGTCATCTCCTCACCTTCCTGAAACATTAAGCGCAATATTCACTGACTTCCACAAAATGGCCAGAGTGGGATTTAGCTGTAGATGATAGTCTAGAAGTCAAGTCAAGTACCTCTGCCTACCCTATTGTCTGCCTATTTTTGTATGCAGTTCTACCCCTAACAAGATTTAAACACTGAATAATGTTAACCACATGCGATGCATGTTACGTGACACGGACTTGAGGTGTGGACTTGAACAATTTTTGTACCATCCATCACGTATACACTTAACCTATTCCTTTGAACAAAGCTGTTCCTTCCTGCAAGCCCAGCAGGGTCAGATCCCAACTGGCAGTCATAAATGACCATGATCAGTAAGGGAGAAAATAGTCTTGTGTGGGGTCAAGCAGGTGTTACATCTCTCTACTCTCTTTTCTTTGGAGATATGAAATATTGGAACCCCAAAGTAATTCAGTTTTGCTTCCATTTTTGCTTTTTAACTTTCCCAGTGGATGCACTTTAGAAAAGAGCAGCGTGACTCTGAAAATCTTATTTAAAAGAGCATTGTTAACAACAGTATTAGACCCCACAGAGCTTTCAGATGAAAAGTATGTGCAGAATGAAAAGTAATATGCAGAAAATGTTTCAGCTGCTGATTCCTTTCTTTATTCATGACACCTTGCTTTTGTCTTCAGCATGGAGAACACTATGAAGTGTGAAGTTTTTCTTTTGTTTCTGGTTGCCTTCTAAACCTTTTTTTTTTCTGTGTTGGCATATCCAAGCATAACAAATCTGTTCACAAGCAATGGAAAGTAACAGACTGGATGGTTTGTTTTTAAAGCTAAATGGTTTCAAAAGTCCTAAGTATCCTAAATGACCTAATTTTAGGATCAAATCTGACTTGACTTATCCCATTAAAAGGCTCAGTCAATTTATTTAGGATATCTTCTGCTATACTTGCTTTCAGAGGCATTTTCTATACTAATAGACATGACAATCTTTTCCACTTTGTCTAGCGTTTATCATGAAGACTATGTAGTACTATGATCAATTGTCTCTAGGAATCACTTTGAATTTTCTCATTACTGCAAGATATTAAGTAGCTGGGCTATATACACTTTAGCAACTGTATTTTATTTCATTTATTTTGCTGTGACTTGTTTAAATTTCCATTTCCTTGGCATGTATCTTTGTATGGTGAAACAAAGAAAGAATTGACTAACACACTGAATGCATTAGGCATTTGAAGCTGCCCTGTTAGGCAGATACAACAGCGGCACACTGCACCACATGAAACTGAAGCAGCCACCTGGAAGAGAAGGAGAAACGAGCTCAGGCTATTAGTGCAGACTTTGAAACCATTTTGTCAACAAAATACTCTTCCTTAGTTTGACTGCAGGGATAAGAAATGACATGAAAATGGAAAATTAGAAGATGCAGCTATCCCAAATGTGAAAATATGAGATTGTATTTCTTCTGGTGTTTTGTGTCTGAACTAACTTTTGTTGACTTAATAGATACTGGAATTTTCCCTTATGTAATTTGATTAATCTAAGTGCTATTCAATGCAGTGAATGGCTGTGTAGGAGTCCAACCATACCCATGTTTCACTGTATGCCATATGTTCCTTTGTAGTAGATGTTAAGACTGTACATTTCTAGTGATGCTATCTGCAGGAGGACAGCGCTGAAACAAGAAGCTAGTGGCAAGTAGTGCACCTGCCACATCAGAGATATGGTATTTAATTAAGTTCACAGCAGGGAAAGCTGCAGTGATATAACAGGATGCAAACGGGATTGTTGTTATTCATACCAACAAACAACTCTGAGAAAGAAAAAGTTTGAGCTATTTCTTGTATTAAATGCAAACCTGAATAAACATTCCCTCGGCAAAACCTGTTGCTGATTCTCAAACCAAGTACTCTCCATAGCAAGAGAATCAGGCACATTTTGCCTCGTAGCCTGCAGTAAGGTCCAGGTGAGGAGTGTGCCAGGGGTAGGCAGAACCGGCCCTTCCACTATGGCATGGCAGGACTCATTGCCTGTCTTAGGCACTAATAGATGGAGTAAAAGACCTTCTGTTCAGTGTCACTTTGAGAAAGAGGAGGCGAAATGCTGTCAGGTTTCTGTGACTAATTAGCATCTAACTTGATAATCATTTTTTCTATCGTCTACCTCCTTTGTACTTGCTTATCTCTTTAATTTTTTCAGTCGAAGAGTTTAAGTCCAAAAGTAAAGGCAGGATTCTATCCCAGAATGTCACAATTTAAACACACAACATTCATTTGTGAGCATTTTAAAAAGTCATATTTACGATTAATAGACAAGTAAACATTGCCACCATATAAAACAACTGTAATTATGCAGAAATGCCCTGCAACACTTTCTTAACAATATGATCCTATTGTATCTTTAGTGGTTTTTAGGTATTACCTGCAGACTAATGGATCGCTTTTGGATGCTACTTGCGTAGCAACACCTCAGACTATATCTACAAGAGAAAACTGTCTTTTGTAACTCTTATCCATTTTTGTGAAATTATTTAGATGTTTGAAAAGAGATATACAAATCTATGTGAAACTGATAATTGAATAATGAGAAGATACTCAGTGACTGTGTGTATAGGAAGAAGGAATAGGTATGATTTGTACCTGGTTCCACAAAAAAAAATATTTATCAACTAGAACAAATAAATTTCTCCTTCTGAAACAAATTTGAGCATAAAGGGGACAGTTGTCCTCCCAGATTTCTTCGTGTCATGTCTCCAGGATCTGGTCATCAGATACTCATTCAGACATGAGGACTGCAGGGTTTCTTTTGAAGCAACATACACTGCACAGCATGGACACAGAACGCTTGTGCCTCTGTTGGAGCTACACTTGTAGACCTGCCAAAATTGTGTCTGGGAAACTGAATAACTTAAAGTTTCACTTGTTCATTTTATCTCCCTTTCATTTTCTCTTTGACACTTATCTGTCTCCCACAGTATTCTTGGGAAAATGGGCAACCCATGGCCTGGACAGGTGCACTTTTTGCTGAGTAAAGAACCGTCTGGAGGGCCAGGCACAGTGGATGATGGTGAATGGAGTTAAATCCAGTTGGAGACTGGTCACAAGTGGTGTTCCCAAGAGGTCAGTATTTGGGCCCACCCTGTTTAATATCTTTATTGATGATCTGGATGGGGGGATTGAGCGTACCCTCAGTTATTTTGCAGATGACACTAATTTGGGAGGAAGTGTTGATCTGCCTGAGGGTAGGGCCACCTCTCTTTTGATGCATCCCAGGGTACAGTTGGCCTTCCAGGCTGCAAGCACATACTGTTGGCTCACATGAAACTTTTAGTCCACCAGAACAAGAACTTTCAAGTCTTTCTCCACAGGGCTGTTCTCAATGAATTCTTCTCCCAGCCTGTAAATATATCTAGGATTGTTCTGACCCATGTGCCTCACCTTGCACTTAGCCTTGTTGAATCTCATTAGGTTCTCATGTGCTTACTTTTTAAGGTTGTCCAGGTCCCTTTGAGTGGCATCCCTCCCTTCTGCTGTATCAAGTGCATCACTCAGCTTGTAGTAATCAGCAAACCTGCTCAGGGTACACTTGAGCCCACTGTCTATGTCACTGATAAAGATGTGGAAGAGCACCAGTCCCAGGGGTCTCAATGGGAGACACTACTAGTGACTGGCCTCCACCTGAACATAGAGCCATTGATGACAGCCCTCTGATTGCAATCGTTCATCCAGTTCTTTGTGCACTGAATAGTCTACCCTTCGAATGTACGCTTCTCCAATTTAGAGATAATGATATGGTGTAGGACCATGACAAAGGCTTTCAGAAATCTAGGCAGATTACATCAGTTGCCCTTTCTTTGTCCACAGATACTACATGTCACTCCATCATAGAAGTCTACCATGTTGGTCAGGCACAATCTACCTTTGATGATACCATGCTGGCTGTTTTGGATCACTTCTTCATCTCCCATGTGCCTTAATACAGCTTGCAGGAATATCTGCTCTATGATCTTCCCAAGCACAGATACAAAGCTCACCAGCCTGTAGTTCCCTGTGTCTTCGTTTCTCCCTTTCTTAAAAATAGGAGTGATGTTTCAATTTTTTCAGTCATTGGGGTCTTTGCCTGACAGCCACAATTTTTCAAGTATGATGAAATGGCTTGGCAACCACATCAGCCAGTTCCGTCAGAACCCTGGAATGAATGACATCTGGCTTGTTCAGCCTCATGAGGCAGTCCCCTGACCTCTGCCTAGAGGTGTAAGGAAGCAAGATATGTGGGAATCCTGACTGCCACTGAAGACTGATGAAAAGATATAATTGAGTACCTCATCTTTCTCCATGTCTGTAGTTGTCGTTACTCTCTTCCCACTGATCAAATGGAATGTACTCTCATTTGCCTGTATTTTTCTGACCAGTGTACCTGCAGAACTCCTTCTTGTTATTTTTCATATTCCTCAGCACATACAGTTCCACCTGCAACTCGGCTTTCCTGATCCCATTTCTGCACATTCAAACAGCATCCCTGTATTATTCTCAGGCCACACACCCCTGAGGAGCTTTGAGTACTGTAAAAATCAGCAAGACATTGAGTCAATGACAGAAGCATATTGGATATTCTACTCTTGAATAAGACTCAGCTTTCCTTTTCCCTTCATACCATTGAAACATTCCCCAGAGACTGGGTGAAAGTTTCTTCTCCAAAACGAGCAGAAGATCACAGTGTAGAACTACACTGTGGAACACTGGTGGGTGCTCTTTTTGACCCTTTACTGGCTAATAAGAACACTCAGGATGATGTTTAGTATCCTTTATCTGAGAGGATTTGAACTCAAACCTCCCAGGAGAGTGCCCTAATTTGTACCCCCATGAGTTAGGGGTACTCAGCCTATGCTGAGGATTTGCACACCCAAAGCCTTTTGCTGAAGCTACTCTGATGTCTGTCAGAGTTTTTGTTTACAGAATTTATGTTAAATGTGTGCATGTCTTCACCATCACACAAACTGCAGTCTCATATTAAGACATTTAAGCCATTCTTCTGTTGGAAATTTTGTGTTGCCTGGTTTTTCAGTGCTATAAGGGCTAGGTGTAGTTTTTGAAGATCTAAATTAGGCATGTAATTGATACTTTAGATGCCTAAATCTCTTTTAATTCCCCATGAGACCTAGTCTTCAGCACATATTCTCAAGGTTTTCCCAAGAAATAACTTCTTCTGTAGCAGAGAGAGAAAATTATGCAGGGAAACATTACCTACAGGCTTATTATAAAATCCTGACTGTGCAGTAAAGATGCAGCTGCTTCCAATTCATCACCTAACTTTCCTTAAGTTCTATTGGTGGATGGCTTTAATAGCTACATTTCTGCCAGCAGATGCAACACTGTTTGCATTTATATGCAATATTTAAATATATTTTTATGTCTGTTGTGCTGTCTTTTTTTTCTCTCTTATCTAAAAGCTGCATAAAACTGCATATTTTTGTATTGGAGCCCTGATTTTGTCATCTACACATAGAAAATGTCATTGATATCAGTGAAGATTCATGCTTACCGAGGCCTGCCTATGAGGTTGAATTATCTTCTTCCGAATTCAGTAAGAACATATAAGTGCATGTTTAAGTCCATCTTGCTTCACTAATATTCTTATGCATGAACTATGTTGTGTTGATTTTAGCTGAGCTGAGCATCACCCTGAAATCAGCCATATGCTGAAGTGCTTTTTTTTAAATTAGATTTGACTAAGTAATATGATAAAAATGCAATCTACTAACATATGCTTGTGAATCGGTGTCTATTTTTCCAACATAGTTTTTCAAAACAGAAAAAAAAAATCTTCTTTCATTTCAGTAACAATTTGCTAAGATATTTTCTGCTGAAAAATACCACTTACAAAGAAAATAGTTCTTCCTCCCTTTGTCTCTATGACTTACATTATTTGTGGAAACAGCTATGCTATGTTTCAAATGATTTCTCTCTACATGTGCTGAGCCAAGAGTCTTTTCTGTTCAATCAATCAAAAGAAATGTGGAAAGAAAGTATTTTCTTACAGTAAGTCTGAATCTTTTACTATAGTACTATTTTTTACTAGTGCTATATCCTTATTTTATTTGGTTATCAAAAAGGAGGTGCTCGTGAATGGACAATTGGACATTTTTTGTTACGAGTGAGTAATAAGCTGTGTTCTTCCTGCAGCCCTTGCACATTAAACACTGCTACAAAGTAAAGCTAAAACACTCTTGGGGGGGTAACAGGAAATACAATTACGTGTGCAAGCTCCTGTAGGAGATTATTCTTTTGCACCATTGTCTCAAAGCTTGCTGAGGAACACAGATGGACAAGTCCAAGTAAGTTCTGGCTGAAGTTGGTGAAATCTTTTGTCTGAAGATCTGTAGGCCAGGGGCTACAAGAGAGGCATAAACTGCAGCTTAATGGCTGGGAAGCAGTCTTTTGTGTGGGCTTATCTCGAGGGAGATAGCCATCTCAGGGGATACTGCACATGACTCTTACTTACCCAAATGCCAGGGAAGAAGAAGGATAGAAAAGGAACCAAAAACCAGTTAATTTCTCTGATTAATCATTTACAGAATTTCTTTTGTTATTCAATACAACAGACTAATGATTTTAATACCATCTGGAAGAAGGAGATTCTGTAACGTTAGAGCTGCACGATATCCATACACTAGATATTTATTAATATACTATGCAGCTCCCCAGAAAAAAAGAAAAAAAGGAGGGATGGGGTGGAACCCTCTGAGAAACAGGGCTTGTGTATATGTATATGTAAAAGAGAAAAAAATAATCATAATTGTTTGAACTAGAAATCTTGAAAACAGACATGATCAGTAGTTTTCTTGGTGTGGAACACTTTCACTCTTCCATTATCTGCAGCATTTGTTTTTACACTGATTGAATAATATCTCTTAACCCATACTTTTTGTACAAAATAAAAATGCAATTCAGCCATGCTATCTACAGTAGCTATGTACAATAAGCAATAAGCATTGTATAGAATTACTATTGTGAGAAAAAAAAAAAAAAAATTATTGCCATGCAGCCTTAGTTTTAAAATCTCAGAACAGATGGCCATACTTTGAAATCATGAGTATTCTCCACAGACAAAGGACTTTTGTCTAAATGGATCTGATTGCAGAATCAGGATCTATGTAAATGAAAATACAAACTTGTACAACATTACACACAGAGGTCTGTTTATATATTGGGAATGTAGAAACAGAATGAAGTTTCCACAATCTAAGTGACAATGTGAACGCCTTGAAGACTGTGCAAAGCCTGCTTTTGTTCTCATAGAAATTCTCTTCAACCAAGGACCTGTTGAGAAATAAAAATTATAGAAGCCTAGCTGATGAATTTTCTCCATCAAAAACTGTTCATTTATGAGAGAATTTGGTTTAAAAATGTAAAACTGTAACAAGCCTGGTGAAAAGAAGATTGAAAGGGGTTCTGATTAATGTTTATAAATACTAAAGGGAGGTGGAAGGCTTAAGGATGAAATCTCGGTGGTGTGCAGCAATAGGATAAGGAGTAATGGCCTAAAACTTTAACATAGGCAGTTCCAAACAAATAGGCAGAAGAAGGGTGATGGAGCCCTGGAACAGGTTGCCCAGAGAGGTTGTGGAGTCTCTTACGGAGATATTCAAGACCTGTCTGGATGCCTACCTGTGTGACCTATTGTAGTGTACCTGCTTTAGCAGGGGGGTTGGACTTGATCTCTTGAGGTCCCTCCCGACCCCTGTGATCCTGTGATTCTGTGTAATTATAGAGTATAAGATTATGCTGAGAATATAAATTTGAGGGTATCATGCAAAAGTGAACACCATTGTTTTTCAAAGTCTTACATTCTGAACTTCACTCTCTTGAGTGGAATTGACATAAAACCATAACTGTTTTGTTGCTACATTTTCCTTTTGATTAAGAAGCCATTATTCATAGAGAAAATCATTTTTTTTTCTGAATACGTTTTCTTAGCAGTATTTAGGAACTAGAAATGATCTAGATTTTTAAGTCTACACAGACAACTATCCAGATTTTGGGGGGGAACATTTCTGTTTGGTTTTGTTCTGTAAATGAGGATCCAGAAGCAAATGCAATGAGATATCTGGGGAGTAGAGGGAACAGAAATAGGTGAATGACAGGAGCAAAAATCAACATGTTCAAACTGAGATTAACTGGCAGAGGCTACCATACAGTTAATATCTCTATTATTATAGGAACCCTTTATTATCCTTGCTTTCTCTTAAACATATCATAAATCAGTGAAATTGTGGAGAACAGTTACTATAGCTGTCCACCTTTTCACATCTGGCTATCATGAGAAGACCCTGATCTTCATTTAAAGCTTTTGAGTAGAAGCATGTAACAAATTAATTGATGTATTGTTCTTGTTAGGTTAGTAACAAACATCGAAATGAAATGGAGAAAGTCTGGGAAAAAAAAAAAAAAGAAGGTACTATAGAACAAATTTCTTTGTAGATATGAAGAAAAAGTTATTTTGTTTGGATTGCGGGTTGTTGAACTGCAAGAAACAGAATGGCGTTCCTCTTTACAGATTTCAAAAAGTTCCCAGAGTGTTTGCCCATATTTACTCAAAAAAGCACATAAATATCTGGTAGAATTTCTTCCATGTTCTTAATCTTGTGGAACCTGCTTCAAATGCTGGCCTTTGATATGATGATGTATGAGTTTGGGATGAACTTCTGATTTGGGATTTAACTGGTGAGATAACATGAGCCATGAACTATGATTTAGTTATCTTTACTGTAATCATACTTCAGCATTGACAGGCTAGCACTGTCAACATCTCTTCACATAGAATACTTTTAGTTTTTTACCATGTAAGCAATCACACTTGCTCAAACTTGTGACTATTTCCAATTGACACTGCAGTGCTTAGAAATGTTTTGCAAAAAGATCATGAGAACAGAAAGATAGTGAACATTTATAAATATTTTTAAAGCAAAGGGAATAATTTCCATATTTTTGGTAAAGAACAGGCAGAATCTGCTATGATCTTCCAGCATGGTATCATTTTGTGGATTTTTAATATGCTGACAAAATAACCAAAATCCTTTCTTGACACATTGAAAACATCTGAGAATTTACTGATTTTTAACTGTGACATCCTAAATAGGATTTGCTAGTCTTATTTCAGAACAGAATTCCTCAAAAGTATAGATGCATTTGGAATGAATGAATGAGTAAATAAATAAAGAGAGCATGGAATCTGAGTGTACTCACCATCAGGTAGTTAATTTGATGGAAACTTATCCATATTATCTTGCATTAGAAGAAACAACTTCCATTATTAGATCTCTAGTTTTCAAAAGGACTACAGCTTCATAAGACACTTTTTTTTCCACACCTAAATGCTGTGGAAATTTATTAAATGCTGTACTGAATACTTATTTCTATATTTAGATGATGGTAACACACTCGTTCATAGTGAACAAATTAGTTTGAGTTAGAATCCAATCTATCTGACTGTTCAAGGGCATAAAAGTGCATGGGAAGTATTCTCAGTGTTCTGCAGGTGTCACTTGCTCTCTTACTCATTGGAACAAGTCAGTGACAGGAGAGTCCCAATGATGTACTTGGTTTTGTATCCTGACCTGTAATGTGAGCATTTGGAAGAGAACCACTGCTTGTTTTTTCTCACCAATATGAACATTTCTCTTTTCTCTCTCATTCTTACATTTACATTCTTACATCTAACATTTACCAGATCAATCAAATCTTTCTCTTTACTCAAAGAAAATATTTTGATCCCATTTCATGTTGAGTACTGCAATCAGTTTTGAGCCCCTCACTACAAGAAAGACATTGAAGCTCTGGAGTATGTCCAAAGAAAGGCAATGAAGTTGCTGAAGGTTCTGGAGCAAAAGTCTTACAGGGAGCAGCTGAGGGAACTGGGATTTTTCATTCTGAAGAGGAGGAGGAGGCTCAGGGGAGACCTTACTGCTCTCAACAACTGCCCAAAAGAAGGTTGTAGTGAGGTGGAGATCATCCTCTTCTCCCAGGTAACAGTGATAGGATGAGAAGGAATGGCCTCAAATTGTACCAGGGGAGATTCAGATTAGATATTAGGAAAAATTTAATCTAAGGAAGAGTGGTGAGGCATTGGAACAGGCTGCCCAGGGAGGTAGTGGGGTCACTTATCATAGCTGAATTATTTTCATTCCCCTGGGCCCAGTAAGTACATTATTTCCTCACATAATGTAGGTCAGCCATAGCAGAAGGTATTAGGAGAGACCCTGAGACCCTGATGACTTGAACTTGCCAAGATCACCAAATACAGGTCCACGTAGAAAAGTGAAATGAACTTTAGTCCCTCCCATTTTCTCAGTGATTTCCCAAAACACAGTAGTAGGCTTTCTGTTTTTTATAAGCAATTTTTGGGTGTGATGGTGATGGGTGAGTGGAATCCAGTAGAACCCTTATGATAGAATTGACTCAATTTTGTGGCTATTTTTCACACTGACTAAACCTGGGATTCATTATTATTATTATTGTTATTGATAAATATATAATTTGTCTTTATTCATCTGTTCTGCTTTAATGTGGTAAACAGTAACCAGTGAGGTGATGTATAGCATCCATCCGATACTACTAGATTGTCTAGTAACTACTCAGAATAACTGAGTTGAGGAGTTAATTAAGGGAGGTGTACCCCAGCAGAGAATCTACTGCAAACGCAACAGCTTCATCCCTGAACAAATGGAAATGGAAGGAGTTGAGGGCTTCTAAATATTTTGGAGACATTGAAGATTACTCCAAGATTGATTTTTTTGCCAGGATTTCTCAATCTGAGTTGGATCCTGTGCTATCGAAGATAACCAAAGGACAGATTTTTACTGAATAATTACCTATTTGATTAAGGAATCAAAGGAGACAGGATTTCTCTTCAGATCAGTACTACTCTCTTAATTCATGAAAAATATAATATGTAAAAGACTTTAAACTTGCAGTGAATAAGGAATTTGCTAGAAGTTTGAAAACCCTTGAATTTATTTAAAATACATATCAATCAATCATATTCTTAATTATCCTACTCTGTGTAATGGTAGATAATCTAAACTGAGCAACAAATTTCCTCTCCAAACTTTTGCCCTTATTTGACCCTTACATTTTGAAATATAAACCAGCTCGTGACAAAAAAAAAAAACAAAAAAAAACAAAACCACAAAGAAATCTGTGTTTTTTGAAGAATTTAATTCCAATTAACTGTGACTGGAATAGGAATTTAGTGAAAATTTGAGGCAAAAAAATAAAATGAAAAGGAAAGCAGGTATTATCAGTGTTTCTTCTCATCCTAATGTGGGCCATTATTTAATCTGAACATATGATGTAATTGATAATTGCATCTTGCATATTCTCAAACTTGAAATTGTTATGAAGATGTTTAGGTCTCATCACACCTTCATTTTCCTTTGTACTATTACAGTGTAATGATGCATATAATATGGTGATGTACAATGTTGATGGATTGGCCTTAAGATGAATGGAGTGGTATTATGATAACACAGTGTTTCTTCTGCCAAGCAAGGTGTGAAACTATCATGTTAAATTTGATTTATAATTGTTTATTTTTTGAAAGTGCTGCCAGTCAGGTATTGTCTTGTCAAAATAAGCTTGTAAAAGAGAAATAACAACAGAAATTTGGAAATAAGAACTACCTCAGGAGGCTAAGGGCATTTCATTAACTAAACCAACTCAGTTATCTGTATAATATTTAATTACTTATTGGTTCATGCCTCTTCTTTGCTAAGGAGGGATTAAGATAACTGCTCAAAACAAAACAAACATCTTTTTTTAATCTTTATTTCCATAACTCTTTGAACTTGATTGATTTATTCCTGTAATAAAAAGGGCTGAATTTTCTTTTGTGCTATCCTTTCACAAAATAGTGTGCAAGAGAGTTTATGCTCAAATCTTAATATATGATGTTTTCCAACTGTACAGAAAGAGAAAATGATAAACTATGGTCTGTTGTGTTTCATCATCTCTCTTATTTATATTTCTGTAGAAACTAGTGATCTGATTTAAGGATAACACTGTGGAAAACACTGTATGAACACATGACACAAGATAGGCCTTGTCGAGAAAGAGCTTATGATTTAAATAAAAACAGCTATAAAGAAGTGACTTGGATAGCTGTAGGCCAAGCACTTTGTTGGTTTCCCTGTCTATCTTCTGACTCACAACACCCTTCGTAGTATGCTTCGCATATCTGCTCTAATTTTATCTGGGGAGTTGGGGAGAGTGTGAAAATGTCTGTACACTGTTAGGTGATTAAACTGTGGTGTACTTCTCTGATTTCCTTCAAAACAATTGCAATGTGATTACTCAACCATGTAAAACATGAATAAGTAGGGCATAGAAAATGTAACTTCAGTAACAAAATTCAGTTGTTTCTATGATTATTAATAAATTTTTGTGTTGAAATGTACTTATTTAGGTTTCTGTTGAGAGTGGGACCAAAGTGTAACAATTAGCAGCATTCCAGAAAATGCAGAATATGGAACATGTGAAGAATGGGAATTAGTTGTTCACATTTCAGGAGCAATTGCTCCCATGGACCTCATATCTCTTAAATCAGCTAGAAGACCATCTGCTCCAAAGGAATTATCAATTACTATATCCCTGCTTAAAATAGCTTTAGGTATTCAGTTATACTTCTCTTTGCCTCCTTTTTACTGAGAAGATTTCTAATGTGTCTATTAATCCATTAAAAACTTTCATAATGAAGCTCCAGTAAAGCAGTGTGACTTGCTGCAATAGTCATCATACCCAAAAGCAGGTTCTATTTATACCAGTTTCATAGTCTGTTGTGTCTGAAACATACAATATAAAAAATAAAAAAAACCTGTTGTGAACTAAAAAATAAAAAAGGCTATATTTCTTTTGCTTTTTATCTTCTGCTAGTCAGCAGCACGAGGAAAACAGGGCCAGCTCCTTGACTGAGCATCTAGCTTATAATTTTTTAAAATTAGAAATTCTGTATTTTCAAGCATCTGTAATTATGATCATCCTGGAAACTTTTTTTTTTTTTTTCAAAACTACTACTGGACAATTTCATCCTACACATATCAGATTCTACATTCTTAGAAACTTAAGCTGGACTCCTAGCCTCTTGTTAGTATTGAATGTCATAGATCATATAATTGGGTTATAAAGATCTACTTTATCTCTTGTTTCTGCATGGAAATATTACACCAACACTTTTGCTATAAACATTTGATGTATGGAATATTTCTATGTCATCAGAATTTTTGTAATTGATCACAGTCATTTGCCTGTTTTCCTGTTTTAGCAGAACAGCATGGGCACGTCCAGGCCAGGATCACTGAGGCAGAGCACTGGAGCTCCAGAGTTTACCAGGAAATCCAGAGCCATCTGGGCTGTCCTTGCAGTTTGATGATTCCAATCCAACCAATGTTACTGGTTGTTTGCTTTCTGCTAAAAAGCATTTCTATTTATTAGGAAATGTGTGTTAGACAGTTTGACACTAGAATTTGGCACATGTCTTTGGATTAACTTGGCCAAAGTGATTTATAGCTATTTGATCATGACCAGCATCCATTAGTGGAAAGTGCTGTTCCAAGTGAAATCTCATGAGAGTTGAACACAATAGGGGATTGTTAGGGGCTATCTGCGCAGCCAGTGCCCCAGCCATCTCTGAGTGCAGGGACAATTACTTAATGGCTTTCCTTTGGCCATGCAACCAAACATTTAGGGACCTTTTAAATCCTGTTCTTATTCATATTTTGCCTTCCTGTACTTTCAGAGATGCATAGAATTCAGTCATCAGTGCTGAATAACTGCTCTGCAGAAGGAGTGAGCCAAATTATGGACTGCAATCTGATGTTGTTTCAGTGATTAGCACCTGATCCTCATGTAGCCCTATTAGAACTTCCTAATGTAGTAAGCATGAGTAAGCATATCATTATCTGATCCTGGTTGAGCTTGAAACCTTCACATCTGATGGCATCTCTCATTTAGTGGAAATGAATTCTTTGTCCTGCACATTAAATATTATATGAGAAAGGGAGGGAAATGAGTGACAAATGCCTCTGCCATTGACTGAAGAAAATGATTGGATCATTCTTTATCCTCGTAATGAACTTTATAGATAATATAAAACTGTACTACAGAAACTTGGGAAGCTAAAAATGAAAGTTGACCATCTAAATAGATACGCAGTACAGTAAGTACTATCTGCTAAGTTTGTTGGGATAGCTATCAGGCCTAAGAAATAAAGACAGACACACATGGTAAACATTAACATCATTGTCATTGGCTCTTTACCAAGTTTTTAGTTGGAAAATATGGCTAGCGAGAAGCATCTCTGTCAAATTTGATAATATATGAGAACTGTGGGTTCTGTTTTTATTTATTTTGTTTTAATTTGATTGTGCTTTCCTTAGCAAATACAAAAAAGAGAAAAAAGATCTTTGCCCAAACACCTCTGATCCTTTTCCCTGCTCAACTGTTATGCTAATCAATACCAAGATTGTTTCCAACGTAATTTTTAGAGCTAAGTATTTTGCTATCATGGTAGTTATGGTGTTACTCAAAAGACACAGTATTTAAGATTAGATTTATTTCCTCCTGTGCTATGAAACCATCTAGCTTTACTTCTATTCAGTCAAAAATATCTGTGCATAATAAAATTAATACAGAAGCATTTGAACAAGGAAAATTCTTTCAAATGTAGCAAAAAGAACTACTTAAGTATATATACTTTGATTTTTCTACAGTCCTTTTTATGTTTCAGAAAGTATGCCTCTACTTGAAAAAAATGAATGTTTTAATGTTTCTTATCTCAATTCGAGTAAGCAGATGTATGTATGTTCTAAATTGTAGATACTTTCCTAAATTATAAGCTATCTGTCTCCTGTCTTCTAAAGCAATAAGGAAAACATAAGTATATACACTAAAACATTGTTTTGGTTTCTTTTCTGTGTTGTGGTCAATGAAGTCCTTTGTGTATCACAATCACTATGTCCATTACTTGGTTATGATGGCAGAGAACGCGCTTCTCTTTGTGTTTCTCCAGCCCTCCGGTGTCTTTCTCTGCTTCTGCTCTCTTCCCAAGTATGAAAATAATCATAGACAAAAATTCAGCTAGGTGTTCATCTTAAAAAAAGATTAATAGATTCTTCTAGGCTTCATAGAGCAGGGTTTAATTAAAAGGAGAAACAAACAAACAAACAACAACAACAAGAACAAAAAAAACTAAAAAAAACCTAGGTTTGTATCCACACAGTAAATACTTGGCGCACACAGTAAAAACATCTCTTCTGTGCAAGATAAAGGGAAAGAACAATTGGAATGGTTTCAAAAGGCCACCACATGAATAAAGGTGTCATCAAGACACCTTTGAGCAAATCATTTTGAGTACATTTCGGGAATATTTCATCCTTCTCAGAAATACTAAATGTAAGCCATTTTCAGGAATTTCATCAGAACTTGTTGATCTAAATTATGTAAGTTAGCCCACATGCTAGGAAGATGGATTCTTTAGAAATGTTTGCAACAGATGGCAATCACAAAACAGAAATACTTTCTGAATTTTGAGCATAATAGGCTCTTACACTTTCAGTGGAAGATTAGTCTTTATTTTTTTAAATAATCTCAATAAAGCTGTCATTGCTATTAGGTACTGGCATTTGGTGACTATGTAACATAAAATTGCATGGGAATTTTATGGTATGTTGTGGCAGAAAACATAATTTTTAGCACAGTGGATGAATAGAATGTCTATCCTATTACTTTGGTATGCAATTAATAGAAATCCTTGTGTGGCATGTTTCATTTAGTGAGTTATAATACTTTGTAGTAGATAACTAGCTAGCAAAGCTTTCCCCATGAAGTCCTAGGAGTAGTCAAAGTGATAAATCTCCCTTTTGTCAGTGAAATCTATTTAGGAGGAAAGATTTATGCTAAAATGATTTGTGTTTACAGCCCTATTCAAGACTATACCCAGGTTTCTCTTGTCACCTACTTTTCACTTTAGAGCAGTTGCTGCTATCATAACCTCCATCCTTACCCCCTTCTCTTCACTGTCTATTGTCTGCTTTCACACTACTCCCTGCTTCATAATCACTCACTCACACCCATTTATCACTGGCTTACTCTGTCCTGCCTACACTATCTCCCATTTTTGTCACAGTGCACTGGTACATTACAAATACAATTAAACCTTTTACGATACTGCAGCTTTTGGCTAATGCATCCCAGCTTCAAGGTTGAAAGATTTCTGATATTACCACTGATATCAGTTCTTTCCCATTTATCGGCAGTGTCCGGACTAATGCAGAAGTGTTGCATTAATTAAAGGAAGCATCCAGTAATGCTGCTGTTTTTGCCAGTCTGACACTGAATTGGAGCTTGATGCCTGCTCATGTTTTAAGAGCCATTCATCACACATGTCATCCCAAAGCAGCCAGCTGTCTGAGAAAAGCCTCATTTGCATTTCATCAACTGCACTCCCTCTTCTCCCTACCTTTTGTATGAAGCTTTGGGTTTTTTAAAAGAGCGTGGTCTTCAAAAGCAGCTTAGCTAAAATTAGTATTCAATTTAGAAAGATGATATCCTTTAGTCCAGAGGTCTTACAATTGATCTGAGTGGAAAAAAGGTGTCATACAAACATAGTCATGCAATCTGTCTGTATAAAGAAATTAATGCATTATAGGAAAAGACAAAGATTGTTATGATGGATGAACTACACCTCTATTAGTTCTGTACATTAAGCTGTTAGAATTAATAAAACATTTCATTTATTTTGAAAATTCCTTAAAGGGCATGGGATTTTATAATCCCAGCAGCTCTGAATGATTCTGCATTATGGGTTTTTATTTCCTTTATTGTTAGACTGAAATTGTCTGTGTCAGGTTATAGTGAAGTCATTTTAGGAGGCTAAGAACATATATAACCATCTCAGTGTGTGGAAACTACGTAGAAAAAAAAAAAAAAAAAAGAAATGATAAGCTCACACTTCCATTCAGCAACCGACCTGATGAACTAATTTTTGTTTTTACTGCATAGAACAGAATCTGAAAGGGAACACATACCAACCATACAGCAAAATAACTGAAATGCAAGTCGGCCTGAATAGGTCTTATATGGCAAATAATAAGTGTTATACATGTACGTATGTGCATGTGGTTATCTGTCTTAATCTCTGCACAGTCTGGACTGTATAAACAAATCAGGACTAGCAAAATGAAAACAGTCTAAATAGGGCTCCTGAGTCTCTTCATCTAAACAGGAAAAATACAGAGAGGTTGTAATGTAGCATGATGTAGTTTCTGATTTTAAAATATAGGATATAGTAATTTCTTAATCATATATTAGAAGTTTCTGAATCCTTTATTCTTTAAACTAGCTGTAAAAGTCTGTTCTCCCACGCAGTGAATCCTACCTACCCACCATGATTGAAGTTTTTCTCTGTTACCAATGGAGAGAGACAGAGCCTTATCTGTACAACAGGTGTCAAGAGCCAAATCTAATTTAAGGGACTTATGCTCTGGGTTGTGCCAAGACACATGTTTTGCATTTTTTGTTGTCCTAACTACAGAGAGGCATTAATATGTGCCTGGACCTTATTCTGAGTGCTTCTGGAAGTGACTGGAGTATACATCTGGGAAGATTCCATAGTTACAATATAAATGAGAAAAAACTGGGAATAGGTGCTTAATTATCAGAGAATTTGAGATGAATTCAGTAACACATGCATATTATATGCTAAGCTATTGGGCAAAATCCAATTCTTAGCAGCTCCTAGACAAATATTAGAGAACAAATACTTAAATTTAGACTCATATACTTAAGTCCAGGTTATTTCAACAAGGTTTAGGAAATGAAAGTTTTGCTGGATTGGCAAAGATTGCATGGTTGAAATGTTGAAAAGAGAATGCGTATTTACATTGGTTGTACAAATGTTAATTTCTGTTTATTCTGATTTTTCTTCTAGCAGCCACATGGTAAGAGTCAAGGAGGACGTGCCTAGTCCCTCTTACATCTCTGGAGTTAGAAGGTCACAATCATAGCTGGTTTCTGCTTTTTTTGGATCTACATTTATGCTGCATTTGAGAAAACTACTGCAACTGTGATATAGTTTTGCATGTGGATGATTTGCTTTTGTGTTTTTGCAGCACAAACAGTCTCTCATCAGTTGAGTACTGGGCATCATCTCCATCCCAAGCCATAACAGGTTGTTTTGCATGATGCACATGAAAATTTTACCTATAATTTGAGGGGTAATTTCAACTAGTTTTTTCAACCAAAGAAATAAATAAGCATATGGTATCTCCATATCTCTGTGCCTACATCTATAAGTTTTTAATGTTTATGTTTCAGACTGTATTTTAAATAAAGTGTCTATATTTTCTATATTATGTCTATATTTTATATAGAATGCACAAAACAGAGAGAAACATAAGTCTTATATAGAATTATTGTTTATTATTCTTTTAATAATCATTGTTTTACACTACATAAGGACAGAGCCTTAGAGAGAACATTTTCTATGATACATCCAGTTGCTGTCACTCTGTCACATTTTTTCTTTTGCTACACACACTGCAGCTGTTGTTTGTGTGACACCATATCTGTTACCACTGTTTCTACCACAGAGCTAGAAAAAACAGCAGTAGTTAACTTAAATTTGTAGGTTGTCAAAATTGAATACAGTGGTATCTATTATCTTCTAAAGGGCTCCTCCATGGGTTATTTAATAACACATTTTGGAGCGTGCATGATAAGACAATTTGAATGTATCTATAATACTTTAATGTTTCTTATAATTTTTCAAATATCCAGCTTTTAAATAGTATAGAAATAAAGATTTTAAAATAAAATTTATTTCAGTTTCCTGGATTTATCATATTATAGACTGTCTCACTGATGCAGTTTAAAGCACGTGTCCATTGTTATAACACACACACACACAAAAATCCTTAGTTATTTGATATCTGCTGTGAAATTAAAGCTTTTTATGATCCCTATTTTTAACCCAGTCGTCTCACTGGGCTTATCAATTATCCCCAAATTACAAAACTTCTCCCTTGCCCTGACAAATACAGCTTGATTCACTTTAGTCTTAATATGTTATTTTCTGTTAGTGTGATTAATGCTTTTATATAGGGATTATTACCAGAATCAGTCTTGCTTTTAAATTCTTTAAAAGTTGTCATCACTCTTTTGTGCGACTTATCAGATTCACAATTATTAAACCTTTTTCTCAATCTTGGAGCAAAATATATATACACATAACCTTATCTCTATTTCCAGATGGAAAACAGGAATTATTTGTAAAAGTAATTAGAGAGGATTGATCCCTAATCAAATTAAAAGACTTGGAAGGCATATTCTGTGAACCCAATTGTCATTTAAATAGCTTCGGAACTGGTACCTGAATAGCCTAGCAGTTCTGAAGGCAAAGCAATGATGTTGGTCCTTTAGAAAGCAATGAAGAACAGAGCAAATATCATTTTATATGAAGAGCCCATACTCAGACAAAGCAGATAGGGTCAGACTGTGTCTGAAAGTGGTGGAGACAGCTTGGGAGGAAAGGCAATAGGATGGCAACTTAGGGCTCAGTGAGTAGGAAGTTGCTTTACGTATAGAAGACAGAGAGGAGATTGAGGGGAAGGGTACCTCCTGGGCCTGCGCCTGGAGGGATGAGGAAGGCCACAGACACAGGTTTTGGGCTGCTGAGGAAGAGAAACACAGGGAAATGTTGAAGAAGTAGCATGGATGTGTCAATGCCTACCCTATTACAGCAAGTCTGGCTCCACCTATTTTCCTCAATTGCAAAATACTGACTTTGGCCTGCTGTGCCTGTGGGCCACAGTCTGCTCCAGGCTGTGCAAAATAGGTTAAAGACAGGCCTTTTTCATGAAAGGAAAGTGCCCTACTACATTGTTGCACATTGCAAGTTTCAGCATCTGGTGATGTTCATCAGGGATCTGCACCTGCAGCCTAAGAAGATTGCAGCACCTCAAAATGAGCATGATGCAGGGGCAGCAGGTGAAGGTCACAGGTGTTCAGAGTTCCAGAAACGATAGAAGCAGAAGAAGAAACCACAGATAGCTGTGGAACTTGCTTAGAAATGCTTATGTGTTTGCTGTCCCACAGAAATATGATTTCTTCCAATTTGTGGAAACTCAAAATTGACCAGTGGTGAGAGGGCAATTTGCCCCTTAAAGAAGGCAATAAGAGAGACCTAATGTGTTAGGGTTTGTACATGGTACCAGATGAAGAGTGTCAGGAACTTGAGGAAGGAATGTGAGTTGCTGGAGGAGCAGGGTGGTCCTGGACAGACAGGCCTCTTAGTTCATCACGGTAGCCCTTTCTTCCTCCTTTCATACAGAAACCCTCCTCCCCACGTCTTACAGGATTGCTTGTCCTAAAGAACAGTGAATGAGAGCAGCACATAAAGAAAACACAAATAAGAGTTATGAGCTGAGGTAAGAAGAGTAACTGAACTAAGATGAAATAGAGAAATACTGCCACAAGGAAGCCTTAAAAAGGGCTATATGCAATAGTTGCTTGTGCACAGGCCTTGAGGGTACTACTTGGCAAAAACCAGAAAGTTCCCTTTTTCGTGCTTACAGGCTTTCTCCAGATAGCCATACTCTTCTCCCCTCTTTCTGTCATCTTTTTTCCTTGAATTTCCATTATGTTCTTCTGGTTCTCCTTAGTATTTGTTCTTTTTTTGTTCTTCAAGAAGATCTGATGAAACAAAAATATACTTTTAGAAATAAATAGAAAAGGGTTGCTGATTTTGGCCAAATGCACTTGCGCTTGTCTATTGGTTCTTGTAAGCTTTCTCTACAGAGAAACCCTTTTACGTTTCAGATTCATGATTGTGCAGTGCATAAATGTGAAATAGACTTGAAAAGATGATTGGGAAGAATTATTTTTTTTGTAAACTGAACATTTGTGAATTAAATCATCTTAAAAGCTTCTATTTATATTTGCATCTCACTCAGAATAAATTTTGGAAATTAAAACTTATATTAAACCATTAAGAATTTAACTGTGACTGTGATTGATTGTCATGGAAATTTATTTTCCTCATAATTACATTTG
The DNA here is from genome assembly GCA_037305975.1 of Chrysolophus pictus. Classification (NCBI taxonomy): domain Eukaryota; kingdom Metazoa; phylum Chordata; class Aves; order Galliformes; family Phasianidae; genus Chrysolophus; species Chrysolophus pictus. Next base: position 99,066,861 of record CM074576.1, read on the forward strand.
TTTCAGTAAGAGAAACAAAAATAGAAACTGCAAAATCTCATTCATTTAACAAAACAAAACAGTTGCTGTGAGTGTTATAGGATTGCAGTCCAGACTGGGTAAGGCTCTGGAATAGTGAGATAATTTGTGAAACAAAATGCATATGCAAATTAGTTGATCAAATCGCTACACTGTTCTCCCCAGTGCTTTAAGTAAAAGAAGGAAAAAGTGAGACAAACAGTAACAAGATATCAGAATATACGTTATTATTGTTAAAGTCATGTAATACTGAGCATGAAGAAAATGGAATTTTCAGCACTTGTGAGGCCATGGACAGCAGTAATTTTAGTGACAATGCAGTATAACTGAGATTGCATCTGATGCACAAGAGAATAGGAATGGCATTTATTTCATCTGACTTGCATTATCTACAGTGTTGTCATCTGGACTTCTCTTATAGGCAGCAGAGAGAAAATAGCTTTTACAGGGACAACAATTCAGTTTGCAGGTGGCAGGTTGGATATTACAACACTTAATAGTTCACAGCAGAACATTGGTAATTAGATGATTTTCAACAACCTGACAAATGTTAGGTGTTAATTATTATTTGTTAGACTTTCGCACTTTTGTATGTTATGTCCTAGGGCTTTTAAAGGATCTTTCTATGAGGAAAGCTTTAAACAAGTGGAAAGCCTATGTTAATAGAACATTTCCTGTCTGCACTGAGCAATGCACTGTGGAGATAAAGTCTTGTTAGCTGTAACTTTGAAAAAAATGTTCATTTTATGTTAAAACTAGGCATATCTAGATTTCTAAGATTTGCAAGGAGTAACTTATATTTGCTTGTACACTAATGAAAAAAAGATCTTGTTTATATTTTTACTAGATCAAGGATATGGCGGTATTGAAGTAGCTGTGCTTTTAGCTCATACATTTGTTGAGGTACTTTATTATGAAATTTAAACTGGTACTGGAGAGTGATCAATGGAAGACAATGAAAGTGACTGTTATGAGTAATGGACATGTCAAATTTGTCAAATTTTTGTTTTCTTTTCTAGAGTGGAATACGGTCAGGGAATTTCTGTATGTAGGTCTTTTTTTTAAGTTTAAAGAGATAGCAGCAAGTGAATTGATAAATAATATTCACACTGTGGTAATTTGAAAAAGCATAGACATCTGGAACTTCACAAATGAAAAGGTGCCACTGTTTCACTGTTTGTGTAGTTTCTTCTAATGATAGGCCTTCTGTGCCGCTCTTTATTAAATATGTAACATCAGGTCAGGAAAAGCTCTTTGGAGCTGGATTTAAAATCTCTATCAAGCATTATATTTCTATGGGATTTCATAAACAGGATGAAATAATTTATCATGCTGTAAACATGCTTAAAAAAGTAGCATTACTGACCAAAAATTTCTAACAGCACAGAAGGATAAGGATCAGTTCTCTAGAGAAAATCTCTGCAAGGAAGTGGCCATCAAACCAAACTTCATCACAGAATGTCTCTCATTAATTTTCAAAATCTGCTGACTTTTTGGAATGGTTACAGCAAATGATTTATGAAATGAAAAATTCTTTCCCAACCCAGTGAGCTTTTCAATCAATGTTCTTCATGATGTGCTGTTTGCTAGCTGTCTCAATTCAGCAACCCTAAAAATATTTAGCAATAAAAATGTACATTTTAATAGCTTCCTGTGATCTCTCTTTTGATATCTGGCTTCTGCGATGCCTTCATCCATCCACAATCTCTGGTGCCATCAGTTGAAAAGTCAGTTTTTCTCAAGGGTTCACCTGAAGGCATTTGCAGTATTGAGCTTCCCCCAGCTCCCACCTCTACTCTGCTTTGCGTCCCCATTGGTCTCACCAATAAGTTTTCATTTTCTTTTTCTTTTCATCTCTTATGAAAAAATTAGTAACAATTTATTCACCATGCCCTGAGGAAAAGATTAAATTAAATGAAAACTTAAAGAAGGTATGCTGTTGGCTTAGATTTCTAGTTGAACTGCCTGAGCTACAAATAAATTTTGTACAAGTTTATTGTTCCTAGCAAACACAGTAATGATGCATTTGCCAAACAGACTAATCACTGCTGAGGCAGAGATGACATGTTCATTGGCTGTCTGTTATACCACTTGCTGTCAAATTCCTTCACTGTAAGTCTTCTTTTAGTGGCAGAATCACTGAGGTCTTATGGGAAGCCAGCAGGTACTGTTCCTCTGGGGAAGGGCTGCTTTTTATACCACATGAGTATTAAGCTTCATTAATCATATACTTTAAACAATTCACAGGAAATCATCAGTAGTAAGTTTCTTATGCATTTCCTGTATGATTTTCCTTACAGTTAATATGGAGAGGTGTTTGGCTCTTGGCCAAATAATACAGATACCTAAAAATAGCCTGGTGTAATGCCCAGCATAATCCCTCAGAGGAAATACCTTGCAAATGCTTTTAATAGACATATGCTCTGCCAAGCACAAACTCTCTGAACACAGCTAGCTGTTTCAGCATGTGTCTCTCTGTCCTTGAATGACAAATCCTAGCAGTGCTGCAAAGGGCTCAGAGCTCTGAGTTCCATATAGGCTGAGCTCTATGGTGCTCACCAGTGTTACCATTTTTTTACCTGTAGCTTGCCAGTACTTGAAAATCAAGCAAAACCCCTCTCTGTGATGGGAAGTGCTACTTACTGTTGGGAGCGATATCACTGACACCCACACAGAAACAAAAAGTCGTGTAAAAGATAGAGAAAGCAGTGTCTCAAGCCATTGATGATGAGGAGAAGGGATGTCCGAAGAAATATGCTGGTGCCTGTGGTATGCACCTCCAGAGAAGGTAAAGAAGCAGAAGTAAGGATCCTGCCAGTGTGGACAACACTGGTGCTGTTTCCTGAGGGCACACCCAAAGCTGGGGCAGGTCTCCAGATACAAATGGCTATTGTTTAGCTATGGCTTTCATTTTGTCTGGGATTCTCTATTTCAGTATTCTTTATGTCCAGTTCGAAAAAGATGCTGTGGAAATATTTATCTTCAGTATGAAAACACAATAGGAACAACAACGGTGTACAGTGTAGAGCAGTTGTGTCTGACCAGCACTTCAACAATGCACACACACACCTCTGTCAGTCTCCTCAGCTCCAAATGAGTTTTGAAGGCAACAACTTGAGCTAACAGTCTTTCTTTCACAGACTTCAAAGATATTCCCACATAGATACAAAATGAAAGCACATAGTTAGGTCACTGAGTTTTCCATAGCTTATAAATAATGCAAACATGTATCACTTATGTATGTAATAAACATTACCGTCCTGTATGAGGTAAATAAAATGTCTGTGAAATTATTATTATTATTATTATTATTATTATTATTATTATTATTTGCAGTAACTTGCATCCTAGGTCACAATAGAATTGCAGCTTTTACATTTCATAATAAACTAGGAAACAATGCAGCAATGGGAGAGACTTCCAGTGAACTTTTCCCAAAGCAAGCCAGAAAAAAATGGATTCTTAAAACATATCCTACTGTTTTACTTATTTAGGGTAGGAGTGATTTTTTTAACAATACTTTCTTGTCTGTATCTATCCATAAGATACATACGAGGAACAAATTATTCATAAAATATTCATATTCATAAAATAAAAATAAAAAATTGTCTGGAAGTAAGACTATAATACGATCCTTGCTATTAATATAGCATGAATGATGTTCAGCTGAGGAGTAATGAGAAATGAGGAGAAACAGCAGGTTTTCAGAGTTCCTGGCCATTGGTCTATCAATTACTCATCTTGCTGAGACCCCAGGAGATCTGGCAGTTTCCTGGCTGCAACTCCTTTGAGACAGCTTTTCTGTGTCAAAGCTGAGAGGAGTCACTATAGTACCTGAGGAAAAGGCTACGTGGGAAGTTTTTGTGCAACAAGACAAGCCCAGTCAAAAATTATGTTCAAGTTAGCATGAGAGACAGTGCAAAATGATCTCAATGAATATGAAGTATCGCCTTTTTCTTGACTGCAGTGACTAGAAATATTATCAGCTGATCAAAGACTGGAATCCATTAGACCAAGCTAGTATCTGGGTGTAAGCCTCACAGAATATTTTGAGATGATTCAATCTCCTCATCTCTTTTTCCTTTGTCTAGGTTTTGAGCGTACACAGCAGCAAAGCCTAAATCCCCAGACCTCGAACTGCAGGTGTAACCTTGTTGGAAAACATAAAACTTAATCCTACTTGCTTTTCCCTTGTTTCACAGAGATGTTTTCTTAAATAAGATACAACTGTAAAGTAAAAGAAAGGACACCAGGTGTTGTTTGAAATGGCATCTTTGCATTTTAAGAGTATCACGTGCCAGCAAAAGAGATGTACATCTGGCTGGCTGGCTTTAGATGACAGATTCCTGCCTGAGCAAAATGTCAGAGTCTACATAGGGATGCACAGCCAGACTTTGGGTGACTTCTACCAAGGATTTATAGGCTTCCCTTTCTTTTTGACAGAAGTGAATCAAGGCAGCACAAAGGTTAAACAAATCCTTTTTTTTTTTTTTCTTACTCTACAAATACTGTGCAAAGCTAATGTCCCCTTGAAATAATATTTATTTACAATACTCTTGTCAGAAATCCCCATCTGGTATTTTTTTGCTAAGATTTTTTTTGTCATTCTGTTCTCCTTCACAATCTCCAGACTCCATTTTCCACTCCTATCAGTCCTGCATTATGCTCACACATACATTACGATAAACATATGCATTGTTTTCTCCAAAGTATTCTAAACTCTTGCAGTCTCAGGAGAGGAACAAGAAGATGGCCTCAGGAAATAAATCATAAATAGGTGCACGCTTTGCACTTGTGACTATACACTTTAAGCTAATTGAGCATTCATGGAAAAAAAAAGTCTATTTATTACATAACATAATTCAAGATAATTCTATTTAATGTTCCTTTAACTGACAAAAAAAAAAAAAAAAAAAAGATAAACATAGCAGGCTATAAACATAACATAAATAAAATATAGCATTCCTCTCATTCCCCACCCTCTCTTCCCAGTTGGCCATTTTATCACATCACTCAATATAAAATTTAACAGTAGGGTTTATAAATGATCCTTTTTTATTCTTTTGCATAATAATTGGCTGGTTTCCAGTAATAAAGAGTAGTAAAGCCAAAATTTATTCCAACTCATAAACATCTATTTTTATATATACTTCTTCGCTTTTATTGTGGAGAAAACAATACAGTGGCCAACAGAGAGCTACGCCAGCAGATTGCAATAGTTGTCTCAAAAGATCTAGAGCCACTTGAATTCAGTTTGAATTTAGCTGATTTGGTGCCTTGCTTCTCAACTCAGGAAGCAGAGGAGCTGCTAAAATGGTGACACAAATTGACATTAATAAATTAGTACACTCATAAAAGGAGACTCCCTATTTTAGCGCTAACAGCACACCATTATATGCAGCATAATGTAGTTTAAAAGGCACGCTGATAAGTGACTGTATTCAAATCTGTTTCTGTGCCCTTTTGTGTTCTTATCTATCCTGGTCCAGCAGACAATCCAGCTTTTCACTAACCTTTGGCACTTCACCATCAGCAATAACCCATGGTCTCCTTTATATCCCCATGGTTTCCATAATGAACATCACCTGTGGTATGCTCCATTTGGAGCTGCAGCATCAGTGAAATGCACCTGCTCTGGTGCCTGCTGGTGGAAAAGGCTCTGTGTCTTAGGGCCTGTGGGAACTTTTCTACATGCCCTAAAGTAATGCCAGAAAAATGGCTTAACACTTATCATTTCCAATTAACAGTGCCGTAGCCTCTAATCTTTGTAATTGTGGCCTTAGTAAAAGGAAGTAACCTAACAGGGTGCTGAACTGACATAAAGTGCCTGTTCTACTTCTGGGAGAGCTATAAGGATGCTTGAGTTTGTGACTGGTTCTTTATTTGAAATGAGATAGACTACTGTGGCAGCACCATAGTTTTAAAATCACAGCTTTCCTTGAAATGTTAATTTTTAATGTGTTTTTAAATCATAAGTATTTTAAAATTCCTCTTATTCAATTCAGAGTGTATTTATACTGAAATTGCAGACATTTTCCCAGTAGGGATGAATATGTACTTATCAATAGATATGAATACGTATATTCATGCATATATAAATAGCTTTGAATTATATAAAATTTCTAAGGGAATAAGTGGTCTTGTAATTGTTTTACAATAATAGCTATAACAGTTAATCATGAACCACACTTTGAAAGGATGGGTTTTACAGAGCTATAGGCAGAATATCAGAAATAGAAATCCTTACAGAAATGTCATTTCTGTTGTCTGAACAGAGTGTTTCTTAGTCCTCCTTTCTTTTTTTTTTTTTTTCTCCTTTTCAGTGAGCAAATCTAGTTGAGAAATGTAATACATTTATTTTTTAATGCAAAGGTTAGTTTAGTATCAGCACAGTTATGCTCAATTGTAAACTTGGAGACAGTATCAGAATTTCCAATACAAAGGCACACGCATTCTTTTGAAAACAGAGAAGCCTTGCTGTATAGATGCTAGATTGATGTGTTGAAAGGAGTAGAATTCAAGTCAAGAAATGTCCCAGACTGAAGATGATGTTTCTTACAGTAAAAATACAAGTAGATTACCGAGGCTAGAGAACAAAAGTCTTCACTCTCACAATAAAATTTATAATAAACTAGATAATGCTATTTCCTTTTTCTGAAGATCACTGAGACAGACAGCAAAGAAATAATGTATTGTGAGCTATCAGATACATTTTCCATATTTTAGCATCTCATTTATGTATGTCTGACATCTGATTTTTTCCTGGACTTTCCCAAAGAAGTGTACGTTTCAAAATACTGTTTTTGAAAGAAGAAAAATGTTCAATTATGGGATGAATCAACACATAACATAGGCAGAATATTTTGACTCTTGACATTGAATGAGTATTAATATTCCATAAATTCCAACCCTGGGTCTATGCATTCTTTATTTTTTGTTGGAGAAAGGGAACAAGCCAGTCTGTTACAAGTATTCCATTAACTACTTTCTTCTGATTGCACTTTACTTTTTCCTTTCCCTCATAGCAATATATATATAAAAAAGAAATAAACATGCCTGAATATATTCTTGTAAAAAAATAATCCAAAATCTTCTACTAACTGAAGAAACTTAATACCTTGTAGCTCCGTCCTGGACATTACTCAGCTGAGAACATAAACTAGGATTAATATGCCACCCACCTGTGTTGAGGATTAATATGGCAATGGTTTAGTTCCCCCATACTGTCACAAACTAATTCTGCCTAGCAGGAGAACGGACCCTTTTCAGCTAATGTACTCATCAGTAAGCAATTTATTTTGTTTCAGACTTTGCCCCTGCCCTGTGAGTACAGGTGCTAGGGCTTCTAATTATTTTACAGATATATTAGAAAAAAGACCTTGAATTAGATCACTCTCTTTTCTCATCTTTAAAAATTATCTGGCAGTTTTTGAGCACATGTTGTAGGGACGTAAAAAACACCTCCCACAAAATGTAACTCTGCTGTATTTCAATGCCAGCAACACTGCTATAGTACAGGGAGAAATTCATATACCACATGCATCTCAAAAAAAAATAAAATAAAATCTAAAACAAGTGGAGAATATGAGTTGTGGAGCAAAGGTAGTGGCAGAGAAATGTAGAAATGTAGAAATGTAGAGAAAAGGCACAAGTTTAGTCCTACTAATGTGACTTAGCTGACCTGAGTACTTTGTACAAAATAAGTAGAATGCTTTGGATTTAGCTGGTCACAGTATCAATCAGATTGTGAATAATTGCTCTGATTTAATTGCTAGGATTTTGCTCGTTTTCATTCAAATGAGGTTCTGCAGATATTAGAGGCAATTACATATGGACAAATGCAGGTAGAGAATGCATGAAAGGATCAGAGCTGAAGTGAGATTTAGAATCTACTGATTTCTGTTGCATTCTCCTTGGTTACAGGTTACAGTTCAAGGTTGCAGATTACAGACGGGATTCTGGTTTTTGGAAACAGGATTTATTAACTCATGCCTTATAAGTAGTCACCTCAGTTGCAAAATGCTCACTGCATCACAACAGCAGCAGAGTTGTACGGCCGCAAAGCTTCCTGGGTAAGGAGGCAATGCAGAGATGGGTAAGTTTTTTTGGAAAGGGTAGGAGGCAGATTCATTAAACTGCTCTAGGCGTTTTTTTTCTCTCATTGGTTAGCAGAACAGACTTTTTTTGATTTCACAAAGATCTGCTTCCTTGGGTTTTTGTGATTCATTACTTGTCTTGTTGTGTATGGAATGCGCTTTGCAGGAGAGCAATAGAAGGAAAAGGAAAGTGTTGTATAAGCTGTTAGTGTGCAAAATTTGTGGGGTTCCAGTGTTGTTGTTATTTTAATTATTCAAATAAACAAGAGACATAAATTATCTTGACAGTGCCTGCTGGCCACCTGCTTAGCCAAATGTTGGAGAAAATATGTATGGTGCACAAGGAAGAAATATAGATGAAAGCAACGTTACACTCTTCTAGTAAGCCTTACCTGCTATTAATTTTCTTTTAATAAAGAGATTTCTTCCTGAACTGTTGAGTAATGTTTTGAAATTGTGACAAAATATTTTTGAGTATTCTGAGAATAATATTTGCCCTATCAAAGGCAGTGGGAAAAGTACTTTTCTTCCTTCACTAACTGTTTTGAGGGAAGCAAAGTAAAATTATTCTTAGACATAGCTCAGTGAGCCTTCGTTTCCATATTTACTAAGCAAAATAATTTAATTAGTGAAACAAAACCACTCAGTCAATAAATAAATAAATAAATAAATAAAATAGCAATAAATACAAGACTAGTAAATATGAGGATATTACATATATATTTCTTTTTACCACTTCACCATATATGCTAGCTCAGGGTAATGAGTAACTTTGTTAAGTCCAGCAAACAACCACCTTCCTTTGAACTCTTTTTTCCAGTTTTTAATCCCAGTGGTATCACTCATGCAATATGCTTTCACTGACCAGGTAGTAAGTCCTTTCTGAAAGCACCCCATCCCACCATCTTATCCTCTGAACGACTCCCTCTTCCAGTTCACTAATCTGCCTGCTGATGTTGGAAAATGAAGGATCTGTGCTCTATGGCTTAAACAATAGTGGCATACAGTAAAACAACAGCGTGACCTTCAACCAAAATAGGATTCTATTGAGTGAAATAATGTGACACATAGTGAAGGTTTTCAGCCAAAGAAGTAAAGGGTAAATCTGAAAAAGGATTCGTGTAATGAATTTTTTTGTATAACGGTTTTTTTTTGTTTGTCTGTTTTAACAATCCTGGAATGAGAAGGAAAATGAAACCAGGTTGGAGTAGAGGAGAAAAGGTTTAAGAGGAAATGCTTTAATGGCTTAAATTAATTAGATACTCATTAAATAAGAAAAAAATCTATTGTTAACTGTGAGCTCATATTTATCTAATACAGATATATGGCAGCAAAAATAAGCTGAGGTAGAATAAGCTTCCCCAAAGTAAATAGCTTTCTTTCTCTTTAAATATTAAATTCCTTCTAGTTCTATTTGAAATATTTAATGAGAAAGAATGTAGCCTATACCAATTTTATCCCTAGCTGAGCTACGAGTTTGCTTACAACCTTATTGTTATCACAAAGTTAATAACCCTGGTGACAAGAGAAAGCAGTTGAGTGTGTGAGACTTTCATTTCAGCTAAATTCAGAACCCCACTAATGACTTTTATCAGCTCTTGTTTTCTCCCTTTTCTTTTGTAGTAATGTGAAATGAGTGCTACCTCTCCGACTATATTAAAATAACAGGAGATTCAAGAGTATGTAGTATGCTGCCCAATGTCAGAAGGGGAGATGTTGGAATTAGACTCTTACATTAACTGTAAACATTAAAACCAAAGAAAAGAGGGTGAGAACCTGACCTGTTTCTTCGTGAGAGCTTTACCAGGAAGGTATCTTCATGCTGCAGCAGAAAGCAGCAGGTGCCGGACAGAAATGTGAGCAGGAGTCAGGGCTTCTGACTCAAAGGACACTTCAGAGTACACTCTGATCCCACTTGGCTCCACAACACGTTTGATCAAAACTATGTCATGAAAAACTGTAAGTAAGTTAGAAAATAAAAGAAAGCCATACAGAGCTGAACTGACCTCCAATCACCTAGTAAAGTATACAGGTCTTGTGTTCAAAAGGTTTTCATCTTTAAGCCTGTAAATTTTCTTTCATTTCACAAGGAAAGTGAGATTTGGCAATGAAGAAGAATGTATACTCTTTCATGTATTAAATGGAAATATTTCATATTGCAAAAACAAACAAACAAAAAACCCACAACCAAACAATAACAGCAAAGCAACAACCAAGCAACCAACAAAAACAATCCGATGTGATCATGATTATAGCAGTTATTATTTTCCCAATTAGAGGACATTTTGTTATAAAGCTCAAGTGAATATATTCTTTGTCTCTTTCAGAAACCATCTCAACTAATAGCACATTAAAATTAAAGATTTTTTTTCCAGAATGATACAATGATTAATTTGGTAGTTAGGAGCAGACCATAAGTACCTCCAACCTAATACCTTGCCTCTGACAAGAGAAAATTAGGAGTTCCTTGGGAAAGAGTTTAAGAAACAGGAAAAGCATCACGCAATATTTATCCATTATAGTATCCACATTCTGCAATCTGTCAGTACAATCTTTGAATTTGATGATCCAAAAGTTTTAATTACATCAATGTATTTCATTGATATTCATGAACCATTCCTTCATGTACATATCTTATCTCTTCTTTACTGATTTGTAAAATGAGCAGATTGAAAAAATGCTAATGCTGAGTCCCATCGTTTAATTATAGTGTAAGGAGTACTCTGTTTCACTGAGTTCCTTCTCAGTCTTGTTTTACAAATAATGAATGTTTTATTCTTTACTTTCTCTATGTCATTCATGATTCTGTAGTCGGTATATATATATATTATTGTTCTTAGATTAGATTATGTTGTATTTTATTGTATTATGCATACTGCTTCCATCCTCTCATTTCTGAAATGCAGAATCATAGTTCATTTCCACAGAAAAAAGAGCATTATGATCATCCTTTGTGCCTTTCTCTGTATGTTATCTCATACTAAACTGTGTACTTTGAAATGTCACGAACAAGATTGAACATGGCAGTCAGTACATGGGCACAGTCTTTGCTGTAAGGTGTCCAGTCCTAGTAAATTGCAGAGAATGACTTCTCAGACTACTATCTTCATTCAAATACTAGAACTAGATGGTGGGGGAAAGGGATGAGGCAGCAGTGCAGGCAACTACTTTTTTTTTTTTTTTTTTTTGAATGCATAATTTGCAAATTTTTGTAATATTGTCCTGACAGAAGTTTTCATACTTGTCTGTAATGGCTGTGATTATTTTTTACAAGATATGTGCCAATTCACTGGTAGGGAAATAAAACAAAAGGACTTATAATTGAATTTTAAAAAGCAAGATTTCATACCAAGATCTGGGAGTTGAAGAAAATGTGAGATATGTAGGTTCCAAACAAAATACAGATTTCAGTTTTGAAGAAAATTGACTTCTCCAGAATTTCAAATATTCATGCTGAATATGAATGTGCCTTGAAAATATGGAGAACGATTAGAAGAAGAGTATTAACAAGCTTGTGAAGTCAATTTTCAGAAGTAACAGAAAAAGAAAATCAAGATTATGCTTCATTCACTCTTCTATGTATTATTAATAAACTAATCCTTAATTACATGAATATGTGAAGTTTGTTTGTAGGAGTGTTTCTTTATTCAGTGTACAGAATTAACAACATTTCTGTACTGATTCAGTATTTTATATCATCTTCTTTGGACAATATGAGGTCACAGGCTTTACCTACCTGCAGTTTCTTAAAACCTTGCTCCAAAGGCAAGAATATCAATTCCCAGTATTTTTTTTTCTTTCTTTTCTCTAATATTACCATTCTAGTATCTTAGTGCATTAGAGACATTAATGAATTTGTCTTCCCTGTGTAGTGACAGGGAGGTGAGAGCTGGCTCACTAAGATCAAAGTTTAAAGTATGCACTCACTTTGAGATCCAACGTCAGATCTACAGCTCTGAAGAAGTTCAGGTACTAGCCACTTTGGTTGTGAAAGCAACAGAGATCCCCATCATAAGGCTCAGGTGTGTTTTCAGACAGGCACATCTCCAAGAAGAAAGGTCCGACTAACCCTGGTTGCTTGCCTGCCTAGTGCACAGAGAGACTGGAAGGATCCAAATCCTAGACACATTTCAAAATCACCTATTCTCTTTCTGCTTCTTTTGTAGATCCTGTAGCTTTTGCGGAAATGAAGAAAAGGTCTTACAGAAATGTCGTCTATGCATTCTCAGAACAGGTGAGATCCTGCAGTCTGAGAGCTTTGCCAGTGCTCTGCAAAGCTCAAATTTCCAGGTATGTTAGTTAGCTGGAATTGCACCTGTATTTGGAAAAGGTTTTCATTTATGTAAACTGCTGTGGAGCTGTATGAGCAAAGCAAAAGATAATTCCAGTTATCAGTTCTAATACTTTTCCAGATTTCGTAAAGCTGCTCTTTAAAAATGCACGTCATTTCTGTTCAAAGAATGGTCAGCAAATTTTTCAGATATATTAACTTGGCTTCATTAGAGAAGTGGCAGAGGTGTTTTCTAAAAGAATTCAAGTAGAAAAAAAAAAAAAATTAACTTCATATACATTTCAGCAAAATTACATGGCCCTCAAATAGATTTTACAATGGAATGTGAAAGAAAGATTTAGTAAGCAGTAGGCAGTAGTAGCACACTTATCAATGACAAATCATTAGAGTTTCATATGATTTATCTCTGATTGTTGAACTCAACTTCCTGTAACAATTAGAAAACCTGTCTACTGCAGTGTATGATTCAAAACCAAGCTTCAAAATTTTCTGCTCTCTGTAGGCATTAAAATATGCCCTTGTGTTTTCCTGATGTTAATGTAGTAAATTTGTTTGCAGTTATACTTCTCTAAACCTTCTAAATTGCAAGTTGTAATTCATAGACTATTACTACACTATGTGCTGGAAGGTTACATAAATATGAGTATATTTTAGGTTTCTCATTTCTTTTTAAGCATTTTACCTAAGCTTTAAGAAATTCCTCAGGCCATCATTTGAAAAGCTGTAATGTGTAATAATAGTATTCCTTTCTTTTCTAAATTTTTGCTGAATGTTATGGTAGGAACAGTGATACTTTCAGCAGAGCAATTGTTGATTTATTGGATTCAAGTTTGAACTCCAACTTACTGTAAAACATAAGTGTTTTAATTGATTTTCATAGGGTGATTTAGCCTAAAGCAGTTTTCTGAAATAAACTGAAGAGTCACCAAGCTTTCACAAAGATTAACCATAAACTGACCCTACTCGCTTTTATAAAATTGTAAGTGCATCATCAGAAATAAGGCTATGGCATGTGTACTATAGCTGCTGCTCCTGCATAAACATCAGTGCTCAAGTGGAAAATATCTTCCCACTTCTTTTTTTTTTTTGGAGGGGGGGGGGGGGGGGGGGGAGAGGAGAGGGGAGGGGAACTTCCTCATTATTGGCTTTCACATAAACTTGGCCAGTAAGTGCAATAAGTGCAAAAACAACACGTTATATTTTACATAACTGTAGGGCTGCCTGTTTCTCCACCAATACAGAATTCCCCTGGCTCTTCTGCCCACTGTATTGTCCTGCTGCTTTGTTTGCAGTATTGTTTTTTCCTGTGGAGTGATACATTGCTGTATCTTCTCTTGCTGCAGCTGAAGTAGAGCCATCCATCATTCCAATCACTGGAACTAAGGACCTTATGGACTGGGAGTAAATTATGTAGCTTTGGGGGTGACAGAAGAAAAGAGCAAGAGGTTTTTTTTGTTGTTTCTTTTTTCTCCCTCTCTCCCTGAAGCTGCTACTTTACATTAGTATTTCTTTTTGCATAATATTCCTGCCTTGTCTGGGATTATGATAAGGTAAGTGCAGCAGAAGTAGTTTCATTATTTTCAGAATGTAAATTTAATCAATACAAATGCAGTTAGTAAATCCTTGGCTGATTCGACTTAGATCTAAATTTGAGTTTCGTTTGGGGCTTTCCTTTCAACTTTCACGTAATGCAGATACAACTAAAATAAATGTCCAGTAAACCATAAAATAATGCTGTATAGGTGTTGAGTCTAATTTACTGTTACTGTCCAGCTCCTCTTCCTTTTCAGATAAAATAAGATTCAAGTGAGGCTCCTGGTTTTAATTTTAAAGACTACAAATTATTATAGCCTGAAGCTTCACCTTCAAACTAAGTCCTTTTTGGCACCTAACATAAAGTCTTAAATCTAACACATAAACTAAATCAGAGCGCAAAATATCTGCAGTGTATCCACCTAATTAGAATGACTGAAAACAAAGGAGATTAGACCTAATTTTCACAACTCCTTACTGATAATATTTCTTCATTCTGGAGCCTCAAGATACCTCTGAATCTTTCACTTTAAGTTTCTGGACACCTGCAGTGGGGTTTGTGAGGGCTAGAAGTAGCCATTTGCCTGAAGTTGACCCCAGAAGCCATTATGAGCAAATCAAGTACGTAAGTATAGTCCTGTCTTCTCCCTACACCGTAACCTGGTTTAATGGTGCAGGTTGAGGTTAGGGTTTAAATCAACAATAGCAGCTCATGCTGCCTTGCCAGGCAACTCTCTCCCCTCCTTGTCATCTCTCTGACTGTAGTCCTGAAAAATATTTCTTACCCTTCAAATGTATTTTTCCAAGTTATATTAAGATTCATGCTTATGTCAGTTAAGGTGCTTATAAAGATCTAAGAGATCCAAGAGTGCTTAAATATGATTTGGGTACTAAGATACTAATTTTTACTTTTATCAAGACCACGCAAGTCTTGAAATTATGCTTCAGATTTCTTCTTGAGGTTTAAGGCATATTTGAAATGACTGAACAAAGGAATAATGAAATAGCAGTTTAATGACAGAAGCACCTTGTTTTTCATAGTCTTGTCATGGAAATCATGTATAAAAATAAATTTGAGCATACTTTGTCATTTTAGTTAGTCAAGCAATCAAGGATACTCGTATAATCTCTTTGATAATTATCTGACAAGTTTTAATGGCACCACTGAATCAGAGAAAAATGGAATATCCTTTCTAGTGTTCCAAAGAAAAATGAATATCCTCTGCATTTGGTAAGTTTAGTCAGAGTATTAGTTTCAAAATATGCTCATAGCACTGCTTTTTTAAGGCAGTAAAATTTTAGCTGCCCCTATGGGGAAAGATGACACAAGAAGGTATCCAGTCATCAGAATCGATTTAAGCTTAGATTCATTAAGCACAAATTTGGCTCCAGATCACTCTCTCTGTCCCTTAAGTTTGTTTTATTGTGGACTGACAGCTGACAAACTGGGTACCGGTGTGCTACTTGTCAATTACACCTCCATACTGAAGCTTTGGTATAATATGAAGAGATTTGCTGTCAATCTTGTAACATTCAGTGCTGAGCATTGGCATATTGATCTGAAAATTTGCTTTCATTGTCTTAGCTGTTTTCTGGAGCTCTGTAGACTTTCTCAAATCAACAGCATCACAAAATAAGCAGTAATTTTTGATTTGCAAGAATATAAATTACATGTACAGTGTAACTGTTCTAAAACTGGCACTAGAATCCTTTAGGTGGATTACTCGCCTGTCACTTGATGTGAACTATTACAGCTTTTTAGAAATTCACCCTGGATTACACACCATAGTGACCCACAATTGCTCTAGCCAAGAAATGGTGTATATAAATACAGACCCACAGAATAAGACCATAAGATTTGGTACCTCTCTAATGCTCATAGCACTGAAGATAGAGTATTTGCATATTTAATAAAATTAAGTGCATCTAATTTTGTGATGATTTTTTTTTGTTGTTTGGGGTGATAAATGAAAGCTAGTAAATGAGATAGAAGAAGAGTGTTCTGTGTAAGAAATATGCTAGATGCTTGTGTGGTGTCTATCATCAGAAAGATAACAAGTACATAAAAGGTTACAGTGCAAAATAACCAAGAATTTTGCACAGTAGTTGTTAATGTGTATTTATGATACATGTACATATAGTAAACAAAACTATATGCCATTTTTTCATTTCTATCAGATGATTTGTATGAAAAATATTTAAGCCAAACTAGGAGTATTTAGAACTTGGTTTTGGTAACATGAATTGTCCAGAGATAGACAACAAAGCTGGTGAGGGGTCTGGAGCACAGGCCTTATGAGTGGCTGTAGGAGCCAGGATTGTTCAGTCTGGAGAAGAGGAGGCTCAGGGGAGACCTTATTGCTCTCTATAACTACCTGAAGGGAGGTTGTAGTGAGCTGGGGGTCGGCCTCTTCTCTCATGTAACTGGTGATAGGACTAGAGGGAATGGCTTCAAGTTGCGCCAGGGAGATTCAGGCTGGATGTTAGGAGATACTTCTTTTCCAGAAGAGTGGTCACGTGCTGCAGTGGGATGCCCAGGGAGGTGATGGAGTCACTGACCCTGGAGGTGTTCAAGGAACATTTAGATATAGTGTTGAGGGGCATGGTTTAGAGAGACCTGTTAGTGATAGTTGGATGGTTGGACTGGATGATCTTTAGGTTTTTTGCAACCTTGGTGATTCTATGATTCTGTGATTCTAATTCATGGCTAATAATTGCAGACAGAAGTACTGATCAGAAGACTGTTCTACTGCTATCTGGTCTGGATTTGGTGGATTAGTGTAAGCTGCTACGAAACAAAATTTATAGAATTAAACAGATTCACTAATGATCACATTTCTCCTTCACAGAGAAATATTATCTACCTTGTCAGAGGTAGATATTTCCATTTCCCCATGTTTCTTGATGTCAGAAATGAAATTTGTTGTTTTCCAGAGATTATTGGCTCGTTATTTCCATTCATTACTTAATAAGGGTGTGTGTGTGAGGTGGTGGTGGTGGGAGATTTATAACAGTGTTTGAATATTCATTTCTTTGCAGTATCTTGCAAATATACTTTGTACTGAAAATGAAACAATTACATCAATTTCTGTTCCAGCTCTGATGTTCTTGGACTTATTCTGTTGCTGAGTTGACCAGATATATTCTTAGCTAAGTAAGACATGTTATTATCAATTCTAACGTGTTTCATTTGAAATGTGCAGAAGGAAAAAGGTTTTAAAATACAAGGAATGGTTAAGTACACATTCCTACAGGATAATCTCTTTCAAAATGGAAGAACATCATCACTGTCTCTTTATGCTGGAAATCATTTTCCTCCAAAGAACAAAAGGATTGGAAGAAACAAGAGGCATTTAACTTTACTTACTTGTTTTCACACTGATTTTTAATCATTCTTATCTCAGTGTCCCAATTCTATACTCAGTATTCAATTATTGCTCTTTCTGGACTGGAATTATATCCTTTGCATTATGCTCTTTATCGTAAATTGTAGTATGATTATTATTTTACCCTGGAGTCAGGTTATACTGTTAAACAGTATTTTTTCTTTTTCCTTTTCATTTTTTTTTCTTTTTCATTTTCCTTTTCCATTCATTTATTATCCTTTTATTTTTCTATCTCTATGATTTTAATATAGTTCTCACTAGTTGTGGGAAAAGGATTAGAAATCATGAAATTTTATGCTTTCAGCCCTACAAATCAAATTTTTCAGTATTTAGAATATTATTTGAAATCCAAAACATAATTTTGGTGGCTAATGTTGGGTTCAATCTGTCTTAAAACCTGTTTGATATCTTCCTTTGTGATGCTATGAAAATATTAGAATCTTGAAAACCCAATTCAAAAAATACCTATGTGATGATTTATACCTATGTGATGTTGTAATGCATATTGGAAAGATATAGCAAAATTCATAAATACTGCAATCCCCTTATTCTAGACTGTAGTAATGCTTAATTAAAATAAGGTTTCATAACTTTTATCTTTGTGGGTTAGGAGAACCCTTTTAACTGAGCTTCTTGTTTTGTTTTGTTTTACATCTGTATTATGCTCTAATAAATTTGATGAAGTAGGCTTCTACATTCCTCTATAAGAAGCATAATTATGTGTAGCTCATATTCATAAACATGTCCTTTCTTCTAAACGTATAAATCTTAACATAAGATAGATATGTGGAATTGCCTATATTTTGCGTATTGGGAACTTATTCAAATGAAAAGTGTGGCCTTTTCCCTCTGAAGGGAAGCCAGTAGGAAGGGCATGTTCTTTGCTCTAATCTCTTCATAGTTTTGTATCCAAAAGCTTACATTTGCCCGCAGTCTAGGTTTACATCCACATGGTACTAGTGTGAGAAAACTGAGAAGAAAAGGCATTTTATTTACACCTTGAAATATTACAAGGCTCTGCAATGCAACTTTTTTTGTATCATTTAATTCAGCCTGGCATCAGCAGTGCTTGTTTCCTCCACCTGGAAGGTCTGAGCCATAAATGCTATCCTTATTATGACCTTATTATGGGGCTGTCATGGCCCTTCTGACAGCATGTGATCATGAGAACAGGGGAGGAATGGGAAACCCAAGGAACTTTTGTGTGAATTCTTTTATCTCAATTGGAATTTCCTGCAAGCATTCAGAAAAAAGAAAATGTTCATTTGCATCTAAAAGTAAATTTTTGTGAGGTGAGTCTGCACATCTCCTGGATGAAACCTGGGCCAACAGTGCCAGCAAAAGGAACGATCTTGTCTATGTACCGAGGAAGGAAAAAGACAATCAAGATTTTAAGGCAAAGTAGGAAAGCATCCTGATAATGTTTGGCTATCAGAAGTGAGAGAGAAGGCTTTTCTTGCAAGCAAGTACTTTGGTAAATGAATATGTGTTTATTTGCTGTACTTAATGCCTGTATGAGGAAAATATAACAGTGGAAATATTTTTTTTCTCTAAAAACATACTGATAGTTTAGAGTAAGCGAATCTTTCATTTGTTCTCTGCAGCTTACAAAAACTCCTTCAATACAGCTCCTGATACTTCATAATCTTTAATGCTTCTATCTTCACGTGGCTCCCTTCATGTTTCCTTCCCATGGTAAGGTAGGCACTTATCTTCTCATCTTATATATGGGGAACTGAGCTTATATTTTATATTATATTATAATATATTATTATATTATAGGAACAAAAAAGGAACAGCACAGAGGGAAGAATGCTGCTTTAGATAATTTAAGCTTAAATACAAACAGAACAAATGAACAGCATGATACAGGAGACATGTCTTTGCTTAACTTTGTTCAGGACAACCATCCTCAGTATTTACAGCACAATTTCAGTGATACTAAGAATGAATCTTGCAGGCAGTTATCCTGCTGTGTCAGGCATTGCCTCCTTACCAGCAAGGGTCCTTCAGCCTTCACTTTCTGCCTGGTTATTCATGGTTTTGTAGCATAGATGGCTGGGAAATGCTTGTTTTATTTCCACAGAGCACTTTGACCATCCCAAACATCTTTCTGTTTTGCTTTTCAGGGCTAGCTTGAAAAATTTAGATAGGAAACTGTTTTATGAATGTATTGGGATCACATGGAACAATTCCTGTATTCATATAGTATCTCTGGGACAACTCCAGACATTGTTTCAAGGCAGCTTCATATTAGGAGACAGATAATATGTTTGAGCTCTTTTTAATAAGATTTGGCTGTTGGGCATAAGAATAGCAGATCAGAAAACATGCCATCAGCCAGATCACTGCATGCCAGTATTTAGAAATCTTGGCTGGATGGCACCTTTTGTTCCGCAGCCTTGGTGAGGTGAGCTCTGTGGCATGGCCTCCCTCACCCTCTAATAGCACCATGTGTGTCTACAGCTCTCCCTGTGCCTGCAGCCCCCCTGTTTCCCGACCTGGAAAAGCCATCAGTACAAGCGCACACTGGCCCTGACTGCTGCTCCAAGGCACAGCTGTGGCTGATCTTAGATCACACTTTTCCAGGTTTAGAAACCCACACCTTGATGTTCTCACAGGGAAAGTTTAAGTATTTGTATTGGCTCAGGTAGAATTGCATTGGTGTGTTGTGCATTTTACATCTGGGGTAGAATTGTTTTCTTCAGAGTGCCTGGTATGATGCTATGTTTTGGTTCTAGGAGAAAAACAATGTCAACAACACACCAATATTTGCAGTTGCTGCTAAGCACTGTTGTACAGAGCCAAGGCCGTTTGCAACGAAGGGACCAAGGAGCTGGAAGGGAGCAGAATTATGACAGCTGACTTAAACTGGCTGAGGGGATATTCCATACCACATGACATCATGCAGAAGGAGTTTTGAAGGCATGGGTGTTCATCTTTTCACCTGCTTGAGGAGCTAGCAGGGCATCGCTTTAGGGGGTGGCAAGCAATTGCTTGTTATATACATTCATGTGTATTCGTATATATATATGGTCATAACTATTATCCTTTTTCTTTTCTCTATCTTAGTAAATAGTTTTATCTCAAAAACAAACAAACAGACAAATAACTAAATAGATAAATTTCTATTCATATCTGACTGGTATGATGTCCAGCACTGCCTGGCTGTTATTATCCCTGCAATGGCAGATTCGAAGAGAGCTCAAGAGTCAAGTACTCAGCTGGGACAAATCAGGACTGATGTGTTTGTGTCAGTGATGGGATATGCACATCCCTTTCTGAATATGTCTGCTATTGTTTGTACTTGCTTGGTGATAACCAGATAACAGTCCATTGCTACTCACAAAGGTTCTTGCTTATTTGTCTTTCCCATTCCCACCCTTCTACCCTCACTGTTTGAATTCCATTGTTCATATTGCTTGCTACTATTTTTTATTGAATCTATTTTTCCCAAAGGTCGATTTAATTTTGCCTGAATTTTATGAGACTGTCATGGAATTGTTGAGCAAAATTCTGACTAGCATCTCTTGTCTAAACCTCTGCTGAAGTCTGCAGGGCACTGTGGATGACAAATGATAGCTTTTAATATGAACTTTTTTTTCTAAAAAGGTGTTTAATCCTTCAAAGAAAACCCTTCTGATGAGAATGAATCCAAAATGGTAATTTCCATAAACTGTTTGATCTAGAAGTTTTTCTGGTTTCCTTTTCTCTGAGATGAGGTTTTGCCTCATTTATGTTTATGATTTTTTTTTATTATTATTTTTGATTTTTTTTCTCATCCTTGTATTTTTTAGAGAATAGCATTAAAGTGTGTGAAGATAACTACCTGGTTAGAGGTCTCACAGCTCAGGGGCTGAAGTACATGCTGTTTAAGAGTTTGTATTTTTAGTTACTTAATAATACTTAATTCTGCAAAGAAGTTTGTGCAGGACAGGAGAATCTTTTAGGTGATTACATTTAGACTGTTTAATAATTTCATCAAGAGAATGGACAGGGTGCAACTGATCTCTCACTTTCACTGTTCTGCCCACAATTCTGTACCCAAAATGTTTTTTAAAGCAATTCTTTTTGTAAAAGATGAATAGGCTTTTCTGTAACAACTTGTACTGGAACAAGAACGTACACTGGGATGGGTGCTGGCCTGCACTGCAGTGCTTGCAAGGTTTCTGGGGTGTCCCTGCTTGTCTTAATTCTGCCTGACTGTAAGGCAGTTGCTGCCCAGGAGAAGCAGCAGGAGGCTTATCTTCAAATAAAGCAGAGATTGCACGGCATGCTGTTGCACAAAGGACACCCAACTGGGAAGGGGTGAGCACTGTGCTGACTTGTACTTGCTGTGCTGGATAATACAGCCCCCCATTACTTGATGCTAGTTAGCACTACTCATCTCTCTTTGAAAACAACACCAGGAATAATGTAGAGCTTTTTTCTAATCCTCCCACCCACCCCATCCCACATATAAAATGTTTCTTTTCAAAAATTCCCCATATTTGTCATCAAAAAATACTCTACTATGTCCACTATGTGTGCATATAGCAGGGACTTGCTGCACGTCAGCTGGCAAAAATCTCATAAGATTACTTTTCCATTGTGCATCCACAAGACTCTCACAGCTCATATATTTTCCAGTCAGAAATAAATGCACATTAAAAAAAAAAACAAAAAACAAAAAACAAAAAACAAACCAACATGCTTGCACTACGAATCTGATGTGTTCAGAATGTGTCAGAACTTCTGCAAGAGCTACACAGGTGACAAAATCACATGTAGCACGTCAGATACATTCTGGACATACTGGATTTACTGTGCAAACACAGATCGTCTCCACAGTGCATGCAAAGAATGAATGATCTGTCACAAATGAGTCATAGTCACTACACATGCACTGCGGCGTTGAGATCTGGCTAGCTGTCAATTCCCTCTGAGCTAGTGCTTCTGGGAACCACCAGTCTAAATAGATGGATGGAAAGTGTCACTAGGGGAGCAGAGGCCCAGGGGCTTACTAGAGACATAGGTGGAGCCAACAAATATTCCCAGTTTTCTTAATTTCAGATAAATATTCTGCTGCCGTATTTTTTTGTTAAGATACTTAATTTTGTGGTCTTTTTAACCTGTATTCTAAACTATTATGTTCAAAGATAAATTAATGAATGCTGGGGAAAATGCCACTAAATTTGTCATATGAGAAATCAAGAGTCAGTAGCTCTCGTGACCCGTATGATAGGTGGTGATTAAATGGAACAGAAACATTCATGAATCATGCTGAAGATGAAGAGAAAAATCCTGAAAATTGGGTATACTTGTTGAAGGTTTCCCCATGCCTTTTGCCTGTCTTGTAGCTGAAAAAGTTAAAAAGTAATTACCAGAAACTCTTATTTATGATATTTATATTCTGCAATTGTGGTACTGCCTACAGCAGTATGCCTGTAAGAGTTCACCTTGCCAGGTCCTTCTGTATGTCTTGTGTATGTTCAATCACCTTACAGTGATACTATAATGATTCTGCAAGTCTGTATGTCTGTTTGGGTGTGTGACCTCTGTTGCTTCTTGTTCAGACTCCTGTAACCAAGGGCTACTGATTTGGGTAAAATGATTCATTTGCATGTTTCATAACTTTCAAATCTACATTTGGAATTGCTCAGAGATGAAAGCAAAACAGTCTCATCAGGTTAACATATTGTAGTACCAAATTTATTACTGTGTATTGAATTTCTTCATATTTGGAGGCTGTGTAGTGGAAAAAGTGAGCTGTCCAAAGTTTACTAATTCTCCAGAAGGGAGACTGCAAACTCTATGTACCAATGCAAACAAAAGAAATTGATATATCAATCTCTGTTTAATTACTTTTGAACCATAAGTGTTGAGGGGATAAGGCATAGATCAAAATAGGACCCTGCCTCAGAAATGGCCAAACTGTCAGAAGACAGAATACTGAAAAGGTCATGTGGAAATGGCATAGGACTATATTTCATAAAATGCAGGCATTATATTTCTGGAACCTCATTTGTGTGACAAAAACTGTAACAAGAACACAGGTTGGCACAAAATCAATATACTCAGGCAGGGACTGTAATAAATAATAAAAATGAGGAGCAGCACAAATTTTAACCAGTTTTCATTACAAGTTAAAGCCAGACTGATTTCCTATGTGATCTCTTGCAGCTGCATAATTTCCAAAGTAACATCAGTGAAGGTATATTTTTCATTTTGGATGAAAGGTGCTAAGATGAGTATCAAAGAGAAAGAGAGAGATTGAGAGAGGGAGAGGGAGAGAGGGATGTTCACCCTCATTTTTGCTTGAGTGTTACCATCAGGAATGGAGATGTGGAGGACGGGGCAGGATGCTGACAAGGGCCTACCGTGCTCCATCACAGCCCCATACTCCTCCAGGGCCAAGGAGGCTTAGCTGTTTAGATTTGATTCAGTCCCAAGGGGTCTGTTTTACAGAGTGCTGAGCAACATCTCACCCATGAGCTGCAGTTTTACACATCTCTTTACAGAGGCTAGACAACACTGAGGTGCTGACACATTCATTTTCCAGTCAACCGTACCAGTAATATCAATTAGCAAGGATAATCCTCTTGTGTGAATCTGTCACTGAGCTCTAAAATTTAAGCTGTTCTGCTGCTATGAAATGATAAATCCTTTAGTTCCAATTTTATCAACCTAAATGGACGTGTGCTCTGTGGTCTAGCTCAGCCTGTGGTGGTAATCATTGAGCCAAAATCTCTTTGGGCAAGAAGAGTTACTCATCTCTCCAAGTCTGCCTCCTTGGGGTATGGGGAAAGCAGTCTGGTCCTCCTCAATGCATCTCCATTGAGATTGACAACTTCCTGTGACTGCAGGTTAACCTTGTTATGACAGGACAGCTGCAGTTACCATTGTACGTGAGAGCACGTTCTTCCTAAAGTAATAATAGCTCTTGGAATTACAAATTGCAGCCAATGTTTCATCTCTTGTGTTGTTATTTAGTCACAAATTACTCTGACATCAGTTTCTAATGGCACAGACGTGCTTTTTTTTCCATTTTCTCTTGAATGAAAGGTTAGCAGGCAGGGAACAGTGCTTGCGATACTGCTTCTATTTTGTGGTTTTATGGAGGAAAACATGAACCCATGTCCACTTTCATGTTACTATTAGGCAAGTGCTTTGTTACTTGAACACACCTTCCAGCGTCCCTTTAAGAATAATAGTGATCAGATCATATGTCACTGTATATATATTTCTGCCTGGAAAATTGTGCCTTTAATCTGAATATTATGTTGAAATTATGTTTTTATTTGCAAAACATACTCAATATTTTATTATTTTTTTTCCATCATCAGAGGATTCTGTTATATTTTATTACAAAGACAATGTGTAGAAAGACAGATGGTATCTGTGGACAGAGTATTTTTATTACTATCATCAAAATATTTCAGGTAGAGGGCATGTTTAATTAACTCCTCATTTCTCAAA
Organism: Chrysolophus pictus; assembly: GCA_037305975.1. Lineage (NCBI taxonomy): Eukaryota > Metazoa > Chordata > Aves > Galliformes > Phasianidae > Chrysolophus > Chrysolophus pictus. The sequence continues at coordinate 99,091,643 of CM074576.1, forward strand.
TTCCCCTTTAATATTTTCTTTCTATCACGTTATAACATTTGTCAAACAAAATTCACTGCTAAATGTTGGATCTCTGACCGTCGATCAGTTTTTCCAAGTGTTTGCAAATCACCCTGTTCTCTCTTTGCCTTCTGGATAATTCCCCAGGTAAATATACTTTCTGGATAAACATCTCTCTACCTTTTAGATAACAATTATATGATGCTCATTACTCAGCTTTCCCAAATGTCAGTGTTACAATTTGGTGTATTAGTGCATTAATGATAAAATTGGAGTTCTTCAGAACTACATATTAGACAGAAATAATTTTTCTGAGTGGATATTTTTAGTGTTTACAAATGTGGAGTGTAGCATTATTAAATTTCTTTAGTTGCCCTCAGTGTCTCAGGAATGTGCCAAACCCAGTACAGCTTTTAATTGCTTCATTCTCTACTCAGTAATTTCCCTGCTGTTATTAGCGCGTGCTGCTCAGCAATCACTTGGAGCCAAGATGTTTGTCGGAGATTTCTTTTGTGTAGTGTTTATGATCTGCCTCTCAGCGCTCTGTAACACAGTTCTGCACATGAATCTCTGCTCTACACCATAACTAGTTCCAACTGGCACTCGCAAGAACTCAGAGAAAATATATTTCTTCATGAAGCAGGCCTTATAGCTATAACTGGGTGGAAGAAATAATACAGGTTATATTTCTTAGATAGCAATGCAAAAAGAGCTGAAAGGATTTGGAAGATCTGTCAGCACATTGCAGACGTATGATTTTCAATCTCGTGCAGGAGGAGGAAAGCAAGTAGGGGAATACCAGCATCAAGCACCTGCAGGCATTAACCTGGGTTGCAGAATCGTCTGTCTTGTGCAGTCTTGTTTGTTCTATAGGTATCTATCTGTCCATCTGTTGATCTAGCTATGTATGTCATGTAGAGACGCAATCATTTAATCTATGTAAAAAATAGGAGAACATAAAATCCACCCAAATAAGGGCAAATAATGAATTAGAGTATTTTTATACAATACATCTTGATTTCATCCAATTTCAAGCAATGTTTTATTGCAACTATTTGTTGGAAGTTGCAAATCTATACACTCTGCTGAGAGAAAATATAAACCATGTAGAAACATAATGTCTAAGACAGATTTACAGTTAATTCCAAGCACTGGATGCACAAGGATTGAACCAAAATCAGATTTTATTTCAAAATTCATTGTTGGTTTATTGTGACTGGTGATACCAAAAGGAACTGACTTGCTCGGTGACAACTCGCTGTCACTGTTGTGGAGATTATATTGAATTCAGAGCATCATCATTATCATGTTGTGATGTAGGAAAATTTCAGCAAAAGGTCAGTAACCAGCTGTGGAAGGGCATCAGCTGAGCAACTGCAAAGTAAGTGTCTTGCAAGTTAAAAAATTAACTCTGAAGGGAAGAAAGTTTGGTCTCTCTCTTGCCTTGCGACAATCGATGCAAGTCAAAATATAAATAAGAGGGATCAGGCATTTTGGAGGGGTCCCTCAGAAATACGTATTGTAACAGCAATGTCTTCCCTAATTGATTACGCAGCCTGAATCTTTCCTGTTAAGTGCTTGACAAAAGTATTGCCCTCTAGCTCTCCCTACTGGATTACTATTACACTATTTCTGTATTTGATGTGTGCAGTGCCTCTCAGTGTTAAACAACCAATTAAACAAATAATCCAAACATCTCACTAGTTTGTATAGATGCATCATATTTTATGTGTAACCTGACAGATACGACCATGTTTTTTTCTTTATTTTGCTATTTTTTGTTCTTTTGTGATCTATCTATCTATCTATTCAATTTCTCTTGCTGCAGGATATTTTAGGTGAGTTAAAACATGCACAGGTTATATTTGGTCTGTCTTTCTTGGAATAACTTCTGACATATCAGGACTCAGAGAAGGCAGCATCCTCACTGATAAAAAATTGATTGAAATACACTTACCCACATTTTGCAATGAGCTGTTTTTTGCAGATGGTAAGAAGATGACCTATTTAACTTATGTCAAAGAAAAAGTGTGGGAATACATTAACTCATATGATAAGATATGATAGCTAATGATGAGCTCGTAACATCAGAAATTTTCATGTTTCTTCTGAGACATGACCTCTTCTGAGAAAGTTAACAAAGAATACTGTCACCACAAACATGTGGTGATTTGCTTTATCAAAAGTAATTTGGGAGAACTTTATTGATTTTCATTAATTGTTGCTTCAGTGTAAAAATCTACATAACAAAAGAAAACAGAGTGTCTTTTATGTATGTGTGGTCTATGCTAAATATGAAATGAAGTAATTTTACTGTCACTGTAAAATCCATGTACTGGAATTTGCCCAAGCTAAATGTGATACAGATATACAGTCATATTTGAAAAAGGATGAAAAATCAGTCCCTATGCTGAGGGCAGGAGGCACTGACTGTCTAAAGTCTTCGAGGATATAGCAGATTTGACCTGAGCAGTTTGTCATCAAGAAGCAAGGCAAAATAAGGAGTTGAGATAATGATTAAACATGTGGAGATCAGGAGACCAGTGTTCAGATGTGTTCTTTAATGCCTCTCATCCCCCAACCTTTTTTTTTCTAGAGCATACTAGATATTACCTTGGATGCCTAGCATATTCCCAAGGATGCCTAGCAGATTAATTCTTTAAATGTATACCATCAGGTACCTCAGACTCCAATTCAGTCCTGACTCCTGGTCTCCTTATGCATAAAATAAGGCAGCTGACTCTTTCTGATGTCTTTCTGATGTCTTTCACAGCATATCAGTTAATTCCTTTTGAGAAGAAGACATGATAGAGCTCTGGGAAATGGTCCTAGAACCACCCCTGTACCATATGGATGCAGCTGCAGCAGATTTTACTCCCTCAACTCTTTGCACATCTCCAACGCAATTCCTACAGTCTTTGCGTCCCTAGATATGCCTTTGTATCCTTGGGCTGCAACATAAGCCAAGCATTATGTGGTCTTGAAATCTTAGTATAGAAACAGCAGCAACATAGACTGTGCTTTGAATTAAACTCTATATGGAATAATAATGCTATCCAGTGTAGACATGGACCTTTCACTCAAGAGAGAGGTGGCCCCATTCTGAGATAGGCATGGATCTGCCTTTACCCCTGCACATGGGGATCAAAAATATTGCAGTGGGGTGGATGCTTTCGATGATAGAGATTTTAACACAGGCGATGTAAAGTAGAAGCTGAGATTTTAGGTTTGTTGAATTTCAGAAGAGCCTGTTTATTTATGAGCAGAACAAAGACACTCTTAATTTAAGTACCAGAAGACGTATTTCCTGAATCTGGACCTGTACAAATTCCAGCTCCTAGACAAAATTTCCATTAAAGTTTTGTCCAATATAATTAAACATTACCCTCAAAACATTTTACAGTGACATTATTGAAAAGTACCTGGACCTATAAATCACACTGTACAGAGTCACTTTAAATGGCTAAATGTCCATTAATTTTATTCATATTTTAGTGATGTAGGATATTTATATAAGAATAAATCAATGGATTAGATCAAACAAAAGAGATTTTTATTTCAACTAAAAGTTTTTGAGAGATGTTTTAGTAGTAAATTATTGGCTTGGAGTATAAACTCTTTATTTCAAAACTACTTCTTAGCAGCCAGCAGTTCAGAAGGGACAACATTTGTAATGCAGCTCAGCATGAGTTTCCATAGCCATGCAGCAGCAAGAAGTGGCTAAGGTGATGTGAGCTTCACAAGGAGGAGAACAGGCAGAGGTAAGGGCTGACTTTTACTTCTGTAGATGGAAAATATTAACTTGACTGCATCTGTCCACAGTTTTGATACAATATGAACAAGATACTGAAAAAATAATGGAGAAAAAGAGAAAGCATAGAAAAGAAACCTAAGTACTGAGTAAAAAAACACATATTTTAGTAGAGACATATAAATATGACTTGTTTAAGTTGTGGAAAAGCAGGTTGAGAGATCACTTTGATTATATCGATGATCTCTCCCAGTGGAAAAATGTCGAGTTACTAACTGCTCTGCAGTATAGTAGAGAAAAAACAGAGCCACTATGTGTGAAGTACAGCTGCATGAATTCACAAGAGAAATAACAGTTCTGATGCAAAGATTATTAACAACTGTAATAAACCAGTGGCATAAGTGATACGTTTTCCATTTATTGATGTCTTCACATTAGTCCCTAAAATAGTAACTCCATAGCGCAAAAATATTCACCATTGCAGAACTCTGCACTAATATAACTATACTGCTTTTGTCCTATTTTTTTCATGTATAGAGAGAGATCCAACCCATTAATACAATAATCTTGTGCTGAAGTTGTATGTTTGAGAGAGAATCCAGCTTGAAGACAGAAGAGGTAATCAAATATATAAAAACATCTGTCAAGGTAGGAAACCGAAATTTAAATGTGTGTGTGCATTTCTGCTGTTCCAAAATAATAATCCACAACAACTTTCAGCTAGCCATTTCCTTATATTGTGAGGTGTATGTAAGAATCAATATATGTATAGGGCTACTCCAAAAAGATCATAGTACTTGATGCTGATCTTGTGCCTTTTTTAGAACAATTTTAAGGTTGCTTATAAAACAGCTGTTCTCAAACTAGGCAAGTCCTAGGATCCAAGAATCATAGAATCATCACAGAATCACAGAATGGCCTGGGTTGAAAAGGACCACAAAGATCATCTAGTTTCAACCCCCCTGCTATGGGCATGGTCACCAACCACTAGACCAGGCTTCCGTTCCCTCCAAGTATCAACTGCACCACTCAGCTTGCACTCAAGGGTGCACTCAATACTATCGTCTATGTCGTTGATAAAGATGCTGAAGAACACCAGTCCCAAGAATGACCCTTGGAGAACATCACTTGTGATTGGACTCCACCCAGGGATAGAATCACTGATCACAGTTCTTTGGGTGTGACCAGCTAACCAGTTCTTAATCCATTGAACATTCCATCTTTCAAATCCATACCTCTCCAATTTAGAGAGAAGGTTCTGGTAAGGGACCATGTCAAAGACTTTGCAGAAGTCCAGGTAGATGACATCCATCTCCCCTTTCCTGTCCATCAATGCTGTCACTCCATCAATAGAACCAGGAGGATCTGCTCTGTGATCTTCCCAGAAACGGAGGCGAGGCTCACTGTCCTGTAGTTCTCTAGGTCATCCTTTCTCCCTTTCTTAAAAATGGGAATAATATTTCCCTTTTTTCAGTCACCGGAAAATTCCATCTGGTCTCTACTCTTTCTGCATTACTCCTTCCCCACTCCTTTTTCCTTTTCTTAAAAATGCATTCCCCTCTCACAGTCACGGGGAAGAATGATTTTTATTCTGAAAGAATGAGAGATAGAAAGAGAGAAAGCAAGCAAGCAGGGCACACAACCTTTGACATTAAGTAGGGCCTTCTTAGTAGGTTTTGGAATGGAAAGAAGAGTACTCATTTCATTGCAGAGAAAAAAAATATCCTGCCTTTTGCTTGAGATTCTTTTCTAATTATGATCATGAGCATCTAAATGAATGTGAAAAAAAATGAAGCAGTATGTTGAGCTGAAAAGAGCAGAGGTACCCCAACTTTAGAGTAATAGCAAGATTCTGCTACAAAATTTATGGCTTATTGACTAAGCACCCTAAACCTATATACATCTCATCTGACAGGGAATTATAGTGTTTAAAAACAAAGCTGTACACTTGCAAGAAATTGATGAATGGAAGGACAGATCCACAGAGCATTTTATCAATTGCCTGCCACTTTCAGCATAGCAACCAGTAAAATTTCACCCATTCTAACAACAACAGAATCATTAAAAGTAGATGCATCTGGTGGAGAAACTGGGCTAAAGATGGCCTATTAATGGCATCATATATTGGTATGGGACCTGGTGTGGAAAAAAAAACAACAAACCTGCAGAGAACTGCTCTTTAAGAATATTTACTGGAACTGAAATAAATTTAATATATATTTAGATATTCCATAAACATTTTTAAGTGCACTTTACATCAATTATTTAGCACTATTTTTAATAGTATAATGTAAAAGTAAGCGTAGTTATGTGAACTTGGTTGAATCAAAATATATTCTGCACAGTAAGCCATTTAACAGCTGGATAATCACCTTACTGTCAAAAATTGTCACACTTTTATGATCAATATATCCTGCTATTTGGATTAATCTATTTTATGATTCTATAATTCTGTGATTCTGTGTATGCATTTCATGTAAAGTCCACTTGCATTATGCTCACATGTATTTCATTTAAAGCCTACTAATTGGCAGATTTTTGGGTCTTCTTCCACAAGTGAGATTTGGAAATAAAATAACTTCTGACTTCTGGCTGCTCTTTGATCCATGATCATCTCTTGTGAAGCAGATTTGGACTGAAGTAAATAGAAATAGCTTTTTGTGTGGGCTGAGTCTAAACTCATTTCAGCACATTTGGGGAGTGCTAAACAAGTCAGCCCTCATTTGCTAGATTCTGACTGGAGTCAGGAAAAGTGAGACACTGAAGAGCAAGAACAAAATGTCCCTAAAACATACATAGGAAAAAAGTTCTATGCCTCTCTACACCACATCCCCTGCACCAACTTACTGACAGAAGTGATGTATCAAATATATTTTGTGATATAATTTACTAATACTGATACTGAACTCGAGCAAGTTCAAACAATATTATTTTCATGCAATGGAACAATGACAGTATATATATGTGGGAAAATACACTGTCAGCCAAGGGCCATGGTAGCTGACCATCTCAGGTAGAGTTGTTTCACAGGAGGTATGTTTCTAACATGTCAGTACAAGAGAATAAGACTTACTGAGTACATTTCTTCAAGCTGTGCTTTTCTATTTTTTTTTTCCCACATTATTTCTTCTCTCTTTTTTAACACTACTTTATTTTACCAAGAATTTTGCAACAGTTTGGTTTGTCTTCAAGTTCTAATGACCAGAAAGCCTATAACAATTATAAGATTTCAGTAATTACTTTAGGGGAAAAATATGGCTTTAAGTCTTGTGTCTGCAAAAAGCAGAAGCACAGAAGCACAGAATTGTAGGGGTTGGAAGGGACCTCTAGAGATTATTGAGTCCAACCCCTCTGCTAAAGCAAGATCTCAACAACCTTTTAACCTTTTTTTTTTTTTTTCTTTTTCCAAGTATGTACTCTGCCAAAAAGGAAGAAAATATTGTTCTGGAAGAAAAGCAAGGTACCTTTATCCTTTGCATTTTTCCCTTTAACAGTTTAAGGATAAACTGAGGGCAAAAATTACATTCTCATGCTAGTCAACTTCCTGTGCAAGGAGGGAGTACTGACTTTCATATGAACATCTACTGTTTCAAAGTTTTAGAAAAGTCTGACCTGCTATATACTGGAGACAAGTAATCAGAACATACTCATGACTTCCTTTGATATTACTGAATTCAGAGAAAGAGTGTGAAAATTTGACTTCATAGACATGGTGTTCCCTCTCAGGTACAAAATTAGGTGTAAGCTGGACAAGGACAATTCATTTTCCTACTCTTTGGAGGGGTCCCCTAAAAAAGAAGGTTGTGTTCCTAGGTGTCCCTGTGTCTGCTCTCTTGCTGTGTTTTTATTAACATTTGAACCCATGGATCAGTTTTAACTATATGAGATGGAAAGACAGAGGTGTTCCAAGATAATTTGATTTCTACTAGATTCTTGTCAACTGCTGCCTGTTGGCTCAAATTAGTACCTCTAGTGTTGATAACCTGTATGTATCCCTGTAACAATGTGCGGAGTAATAAACTCTATTCACCCAGTCCGTCCTACCAAGGATATGAGGAAAAGCTGTGTAGTGATACAGCTATGAGGCAGAGCAAAAATTTTGATGACACACAGTCCAAAACCAGGGGAAATCACTCTACAACCATTCTGCAACTGGGTGATATTTTTATTCAGATTTATATTCATAATGCATATAGCAATGGATCTGCTAAGGAGATCCAAGGCCTTGGAAGAAAGAAAATCTCCTCATCTGAAGCCCAAAATCTTTGTCCATTTGTTTCTGGAAAGGCTTTTGATCATGTTCTGGGAGAGAGACAAAGATGATCATCCTGTTCTTTGTTAAAACTGCAATAATTAAAAATGTTGGTGCTAAATTAGTTCATATAAGAAGATTTGGAGGATTTCTTTTTCCATTATAGAGAATGAAGAGAGAAACTACTTTTTCATCAAAATTCTCACTGAAACATTGAAACATTTATTCAAACTCTGCAGCTGAATGGTGTGAAACAGACAGATGGCTTTTGACAGAGAACAAAAGTACATATTGAAACACATAGTTAATAATGCTCTGCTGAGCTGCTGTGTGAGAAAGATGAACAGCATTTTCTCAAGTACCTAACACTGCTGGCTGTAGATAGACTATAAAGGTTCCTAGGATCTACAAATAGCAACACAATGGCACATAAAGTCTATACAAAGTATCAGATATCCTTCCACTGGCAGTAGTTATAATTCTTTCTAGTGAGACTATTCGCAAAACTTTGGGTAAACATGGGTCAACTTTTAGTTGGCGATGTAGAGGTGTCTGTGGTAAGATTAGGAATCTGAAAGGCACTCTCTGCATCCAAGTATTTGATAGAGGAAGATGGCACGGTGAGTTAATAACTCCTGTCGGTTTGTGATGAGGATTATTAAAAATGAACAGAAATGTGGAAAGACCGAGTCAGTTTAAATTGAAGTATTGAGGGGGGAGGAAAATGTGTTTACCACCTGTGGTTCAGGGTAGGGAAGCACACTCAGATATAGCTGAGAACATTAGATTAGCAACTGTAGTGATATCTGGGGAATTTTAATTTGTATAATTTATTCAGTCATTAATAAGGAGGACTAGAGTTTTATGCAGAGCTCATTTTTACATCAGTGTGTGTCACAGGAAATTCTGCAAGGAAAATCTTCAGACTGAATTTTATTAACTAAAATGGATAAGGTAAGTGCCATGATTGTTAGGATGGATTTTGGATACAAGCACACACGTTTTAATATGTAAATGGTCCAATTTAATACAATCAGGAATGCATCAAGTAAAAAAGATTGGCAATGTTTATGAGCAGAGAAATATGAGAAAAGGAAATAATAATTTGCAGTAACATTGGGCACGAAGTAAATCTTGAAATATAAATTATTTAAAGCCATGTGGATGAGTGATAAGTTGTTAATTGCAATTAATTACAGAGCAATTGAAAATTAAAAAAGAGCATTTGAAGAACAAAATAAAAAATGAGTCACCACTGCATGTCCTGGAGAAAGAATTCCAGACAAAATATCTCTGTGAAGGAGCCATCCCCTATGGGTCAAGAATGAGGTGAGAAAAACAAGCAAAAAGACTAAGAAAATAGAAAATACAAGATAAATTTAAACTTTTCCTTTTCCAAAAACCTAGAATTCTGTTCCCAGTAATCACTTAGCTATGGTAGCACTTGTCAATGTCTTCCTTATATATAATCCTATGTAACAATGCAAACTACCAAAAGGAAGGACAGGTTCTTTGAAGTTTAATAACTGAATGCTCATAGAAGAGAACTGTACAATGTCTATCCAAGTGAGGAACTTCTTTGCATGGAGATGCTAGACTTCTAGAGACGAAAAACACTAAAAATATGATTCCAGTGGTAAGGACAGCCTTCTCCCCAAGAATGATAAGGTACAATTTCTAATCATTTACAAAATAGGGTAAATTATTGAGTAGAGGGTATTCTTTAGAAGAGCACAAACTCTTCCTCCTTTTCTCTAATTGCTGTGGTCAGAGATGTATTGTTTGGGAATAGGAAAATACTTGAGACTATCTGTGCTTTAAGCTTTGCCAGCTTCTTGGACTGCACCTCACTGTTAATAGAAATGAAGTACTACTACAATACTGTGTGTGTTAGAAAGAGTACTCAGTAATGTATTTCAGTGGGTTAACTGAGACCTGCAAGGTTCATTAAAAGTAATAGGTAAGGGAAATGAACTAAAAAGACTATTACAAAACTAAACAACAGTAAACCTGCCAGCACCAGCAACAACAAAAACAACCCAACCAACCCCCCAAAAACACCTTCAACTTCGTTCATTTACAGAGCAACAAAAACCTTCCACATAGTAACATAAGCCTAATAGTCAGTTTATTAAGAATAGTTTTAGAAGCAAAAACCTTTTAGTGAATATAAAGAGATTGTGAAAGGTCTTCACACTGAAAACAATTGGAAAGGTCAAGAAAGTGATGTTACTAAGTACTATCCACCTCATTCATAATCAGTAATAAAATACAAAAGCATGTACTGAATTGGATAATTGTGCAAGCATCTTGGCAAAAATATTGCAGTAATGTTCAAATCAAAGCATACCTATTACAGATTTTCCTTTAACCTTTGAAGAGACATATCAGCTGAAGCCTTAGTAGAGTAGAGTGGGGTGTTCTGTTCTGGCAACAAGCACAATCATATTCTGTACAAAACTACTAGGAAAAAAATAGTATTTTAGGATGAAATATATAGGAAATAAAGTCAGTGAATAAAGTCTGCATGATTAAAAGGGAATAGAGGACAATGGGATAAAGATCCCATTTGAAATAGATCAAGCAATACGGTTCATTATATAGAGTTTTATTCTGATAAACCAGATGTAAGCTGTAGAAGATTGTTTTGCTTTTTGTAGAAAGTTTTTAAGTTTTAGCTTTGCAATAGATCTTTGGCATTGATATATTATCAAGAAATAAGAAAAAAATAATAATCCCTATTCCTTGAATGTGAGTTTTTAAGGTTTTAGTGTCCTGATGTCAAATCAATGCTATTCTTCAAGCAACCCTTATGGCACCTTTTATCACATTTTTGTTTGTTTTGTTTTGTTTTTCATTTACACTTCTGCTTGCAATGTCATCCAGTTTATAACTGCACTATATCTGATCAGCAGGTAGCAACCCGAAACTGTACTCTGGATTCCTCAATCTCATATGCGTATGGATAATAGCACACTCCTTCCTGAAGCCAGAAATAGACATTGTTTGCCTTGACTTCAGCCAGTCTTTTGACAGTCTTTTGGAGGGGATTAAGGACAGAGACAGATATTTGTCAGCAGTGCCCAGTGACAGGACAAGATGCGATCTGCACACAGTGAAACACAGAAAATCCCATTTAAATATATGAAAATACTCTATTATTGTTGAATTCTGTAGCATGTCACCCAGAGTGGTTGTTGAGTATCCGCTTTTGGTGACTGGTACCCTGAACTTAACTGGACACTGCCCTGAGGTACCTTCCGGTACCTTTGAATCCATGACTTTGTGATTTTATATTGCAGAGATATGGAATGGTTCAATAAAATTCTGTGTTTATTTCTGGAAGGTTCATAATCTACTGGAGAAAATGCCTGAAAAAAAATTCTATGACTTCTTTTCATATAAACTTCATTTTCCATTATTAGTATTAATTATGAAAATAATTTGTGTAGAAATGAAATAAACTAGCTGCAGTCCAAGGGAGACTCTATGTTTTAAGGAGATGGAAAGATGTCTAAGAATTCCTGTGTCTAAAAGTTTCCATGCTATCATTGCCAGAAATTAAGTTTCTAATTAAACACATGCTCACATACACCTCTTGGATAGGAATGCTATGCTTGATCAATAGCCGTAGGCTACATGGTAGCAAGCAGAATTATAGCAAATGGAATTGGATGAATGGGTTTACTTAATGACCACAATATGATTTATTTCATTGGTGGGAAAGGGGGAAAGGAAGATATCAAACTGCTAAAAATACTACCTGGGCAAATTAAAATATGATCTTGCAAGAGATATATTTTCAAGTGATGCCATGTGAGTGCAGCAGATCAGAGTTCAGATCATTCTTGCTGAAGCATACTTGACAACTGCATCTCAGTTAATCTGCACTTAGCTTCTTTTCCGCTTATAATTAAGAAGGCATTTTTATTTTTATTTTTTTATTTATTTTTAAGTGATGCCTTAAACAATGACAATAAGTTACTGAATCTGCATGATTACAGAGTGTCAAGATTTGGGCAACTGTAGGAATCTCTAGAGACCAAAAGGCTGAAAAGTGGTGGGAGGCCAAGAAGGAGTCAGTGCAAAAAACAAAATGAAAGTAGATAATTCCCCATAAAGATAAGAGAAGAGAACTGTGTGTTTGAACAAACTTTCACAAACTTTTGGTTTTTTGGTCTCTGATATTCACCACTTATTACATGACATTTGAGCTCGAGGTGAAAGCAACAGGTGCTGCAAGACCCGCTAGAGTAGCAACATGGTGGTGTCTGCTGATAAGTCTGAGACTGGGAAATGAGTGCTACACACTTAGCTCTGACACTTGGAATTTGTCACTGATCCCTTCTGCCCAGTTATTTTCATGCCAGTTAAGAGAATAATGTCAACCAGAACTGAGAGAGAGCAGTGAGGCAGATTTCAGTAAAATAGTTATGAGATGTAAACGAAGCCTTGCAAATATTAAATGTGTAGCAAGAGAAGAAACATTCCCCATCACCCACAAAAAGCACATATAGACATGTACTAATTTTACTGCTGGTTATTAGAAATATTCCTTCATTTTTTTCTTTTCTCTTATTTATCAGTGAAAAATGCAGAAACTCAGTATAAATCAGGACTTGACTTTTTCTATAATTGTGCTTTTTAAAATAAATAATTAAATTTCTGCCTCTTTAGGAAAAGGTCAGCATGCTGAAGTAACAAATATTCATATCTCTAGGGCATTTGCCCTTATTAACCATGAATCACTGTTTCATAAGCTTGGAACCTTGGCTAGAATCCATCTAGCCTAAAACACCTTGAAAACCTATGAATTAGCTAAGATCCACTTTTATAGTTCAGCTTTATTACTGATTAACCTGGATATGGATGTGTGTGTTGTGCTGTAATTCAGAAACTAACACTATTGTTATTGTCTAGACATATTAAATATATGGTGCTGCTTCTCCGTTACTTAAATAATTTGTTGCTATGCTGATCACTTGTTTTGTACACAGATTAAGACAGCACGCAGGCTGAGGTTGCTGAAGAAGTTTTGGGAGGCTGATGGCTGACTTAATATTCATTTCCACAACGATGAACTCAAATAAAGGAAAACGTTAGTATATAGTTGATGCAGGAAATTTAGACACAAGTTTACTGGCATAATAAAAGGTACTTTGCGAGGAACTCAACAGAACAACTGGAAGAGATAAGTGACTTTTTTTATCTTTTTCCATTTTATGCAGTTGTTTCTTGTGATCTAAGTTCATATTAAGGTTTCTAGCTAGATCTGAATTGCAGTGGTGCTACTTTTTATTCCATTTACTTATTATTTATTTTTATTCTTGCATTTTCACAATTAAATATCATAATCAGCATCTCTGCTTTTGTTTTGGATTAGATCTATAAAACTTCTCCAGACCTCTGGATGTCTGCTCGAGTTGACACCAAGCTGTGAATTGCCTGCCTGTGCTGTTGTACACATCCAACATCAATACACAGTGTGGCAGTGGGACAGGAAGTCTGGGGCAGTTCTGTGCCTGGTGCTCCAGAGCAACCCAGACTGAAACTGGGTGACAAAAGCATGACAGTGTGGGCATATGTCAGCATGCCCTTGCTTGTCCTAGGTGTTCAGACCTATCACTAACCCTACCTACTTGTAATGTTAGGAGTTTACAGTACCCCCAGCTCAGCTGCATTCTTAACTTCAGAATGTCACTGAACATCTTAGCTTTCTATGGACAAAGATCCTGAGACACAAAACTAATAGGAAACTGTGCTTAGCTCAGTTGAAAGCCTGCTGAAACTGAGAGACTAAGAAATCTCTCACCTGTCGAGAATCATCCTTCAATGATACTTCTAGACCATGTCTGCATAAAAGAAAAAAGGAATATCCACCTATTCTTGCAGCCTGTGTCGATGAGCAATTAGAACACACTTCCAACTAGTAATGGATTAAATTATTTAGATCTCTCCTTTCCTCTTGCAGACATTTTTAATTCACTTTCATTCACACCATACTTTGACCACTGGGCTTTCTGGTACTCCTCACTCTTTGTCCTTCCTTTTGAAACAGTTCCATATGGTGTAGACCAGAAAGGAAGGAGTACAAGCATATTTCCCATCTCCTTTTTTAAGAATATTTGACTAAGAGATCTTGATTATCCTTAAAATGCCAGTCTAAGTTTAAGCACTTTAAGTACAGATTGTAGCAGTGAGAGTAATGGAAAGGTGTTTTTTTCCAGGTAAGTACCATGACAGCTAAGCTATATGTTTCTGTCTGCTCACTCTCTCTTTCTGGTCTGCTGAATACTGAATGATAAAATTAAATTTAATATTAAAGTGGAAGAATCACAATAGGAGGGCATGAGAGCATCTGCTCTCACATAAGTCTGTAGAATAGTGATTCAAACCCTCACCTGGAAGGTGAGAGAGGAGGGTTCACAGCCCTTCAGAGAAAGAAATTGAAGCTGAGAGCATTAAACTTGCACCTGTGAGAGTTGTTTTAGGCAGGATTTCTTTATTAAATATGACAGTAAAACATAGATCATACAAAGGACTGAATAACACTGGTAATAAAGAACAAAGAAAAGTGTGAATCTGCCTAGTCATACAAAGACTGTAGGTGCTAGAAATACGTTAAGTTACAACTCCAGCACAAGTATATTCTATATCTTTTCTTTTTTACTTGCCATTGATCTTCAGGCCACATAAAATAAAAGATTTTTCATAGTAATTTAGCATTTTTTATGTTCTTCCAGAAAGCTGGCAAAACGTGTTGAGACTCCAATAACAGCTAAGTGTGACTGCACAAAACTTGTTCAATGATCATAATGTTTTACATTAACTATATCATACGCACTACCTAAAATAGTATTATAAAATAATATTGTTATATTGAAAAGTGTCTGAAACCAGTTGGTTCAGAAAATGATGCAAGAAAATGTGCAAGAAGAAGCTGCATAGGAAAAGGTGTAGTCATTTCTTCTAATTGTAAGTAACTTCATTATTTCAATACAATTTCAATTTCACTTAGCTGCATCTTCTCTATATATAAGGAGAAAAGGTAAAAAGAAGTGCATGAGGTATACTCCATAGCATTTACTATTTTGTTTGTTTTTGCTACTTCTCCTATAATTTGCCTCTTCTCAAAGATTAATTCTCTCCATGTATCATTTCCTAGAAGGAAAATAGAAATAGACTTTCAATTTAAAGAAGCAAACAAAACAAAATCTTCCTATGTGAAGGCAGCACTGAAAGTACATATAACTGATAACAAGTGAAGAGTTTAATAAAATAATAATCACACCTCCACTCCTATGACTGGAAGCCTTCAGTCTGCAGCCTTCAGTCTGCACAAGCATCTATATGCATATGTATATGTATGTACTTTCTGGGTTTTTGTTTGTTTGTTTGTTTGTTAGGGTTTTTTTTTTTGTTGTTGTTAATTTGCTCGCATTTTTCTTTGTTTTGTTGTTTTTCCTTTTTTTTTTTTTTAATCATTTTTTAAATTTAGAACATATCCTGAAGACTCTTGATAACCCCCATCAAAACCCTTGAGTTTGAATATTGAACAGTAAGGTTTGCAAGAATGATTATTTCCTAATGGAAAAATCTTTCACTACACAGTTGAAAAGGGATGCATAGAAAAAAGACTTTTAGCAATGCGTGATTGTTTTTTTGTGCTGTTAATTTATTATTTAGCATACTCTAATACCCAATTTTGTGATGCTTTCATTTGAAAGTATAGCAGTGCACTGAACTTGATGTCTCTAGCCAATTCCTCCACATTCACGTAGTAAAATATAGTATGGAAGAAATACGGTGGCCTCGTGATCGGAATTTCTATTACGCTGCTAGAAAAGAGAGGAAATAACGGTATCTGCCACATAGCTTTGGTTTATATAAGAAAACAAATAGGAAAAAGACAATTGCCTACCACAGTTTTTGTATTTTCATGTGTGCTTGTTAGACCAAGGTGGACTCGGAAATGCATTATATGTAAGTTAATGATCTGTTAAGAATAAAGAAAAACAGTCATAAATGAAAAGTTTTGCTACTATCTGAATGCCACTTCCTTATTTAAAGAAGGCTCCTTTTTTGGCATTTACATGCTGGAACCTATAGATTTTTACACTCACATTTTCATATAATCTTTTCATTTATACGTTTATATATATAAGGCTGGAATTTTCATTCTCTCTGTCGACCTGCTTTATTTTCATCAACATTTAAGGAAATCATTTCTTAAGGCAAAGCCATAATTTTCCATTTTGACTTTTCAAGTATAGCTCTGATGGGTACCTTGAAGAAATGTGTAATCTAAGGTATTTTTCCAAACCTGTCTGTTTTTTGGATTATCCTTCAAGGCTCCATTGTGCTCAAGTGACTAATGTTCTTTAATGACTTCCTGAAATATCTCCAGGGAACTGAAATTGCTTTTTCATGTCTTAGCATTCAAAGTACCAGTTCCTTGTCCTATTGCCCTTATTGTGGAACAAAGTTTTGACAAAGCCTGTTAAGGCAGCATTGTCAGAAAAGATAATGTAAAAGCTGTCAGAGTTTTGATCTCATTCTACACAGGCATTTGTGCTATCTTGGTGGAAAGTATATTTTTTCAGTGTAGCCTTCATCTTAACGGATCCTGATAGATTATGAATGCCTGTCCTCCATTCATTTCTGAACAGATTTTATCATTTTGTCCTATGTGACAACAATAGAAACATTTTACATAGGAAAATAATTGGATAGTATTCATGAATTTGTAGATTTTTAGTGCAGAAAGTCCTCTTATCATATGACACAGTAACATCAGGCATGAAGGTGTGCATGTT
Organism: Chrysolophus pictus; assembly: GCA_037305975.1. Lineage (NCBI taxonomy): Eukaryota > Metazoa > Chordata > Aves > Galliformes > Phasianidae > Chrysolophus > Chrysolophus pictus. The sequence continues at coordinate 99,108,462 of CM074576.1, forward strand.
TCTTCAATCTTATAAAGTTAGCAATCCAGTGATTTTTGTATTGCACAGTTCTCTCGCTTGCCTTGTATGTGACACAGAACTGAAACAACAAAAAAAGGATGGGAACCAAAATGTTCAAAAATATGGTTTCAGTGTTAAGTAGTCTTGCTAACATAAGGGAATTTGCAATTTTGACTTCTGTTCCTAGGTTGCTTATGCAAACCTGAAGTGTGCATACGGCAAAGGAGTCATCTAATAGTGTGATTGACATCAGACATTCAAAAATATGAGCAAATACAAAGGTTATGTTCTGTCCTTGATTGTTTTATGAGTTTGTGAGCTTCACTGCAGAACTGGGGTTCCATGGAGTTTCAAGGTGTCTTTCCCCATCAGTCTAGTAATTCAGAATTCATTCTGAATACGTGAAATACAGGCAGACAAGTTTTGCTATCGTTAAATGTATGTCTTGTTTACTGGGCCACGTGTACTCTAACACACATTGGAATATCAGACTTGGAAATTTCTTCACCATTACACCACACTTTTTATGATTGCTTATTGTGTTTCATTTATATTCATTTATTTCACACACACTGAAACTATTTCAGAAGAGGAACTGCCTCACATGCATTCTCCTGAACCAACCTAGGTCAGAAGAACAGTGATTCTAAAATCTGACTGTCATAGTGTTTGAGATAGCCCAACACCTTCAAGAGGAGGTTCTGTGGCTAGCTGCTGGGAGTATGTGGTCTAACCTTTTCTGGTTTTGTTGTTGTTGTTTTTTTCCTAACTTTGAAACAGAAGGTACAAATTCTAGGTTTCAGATAGGCCAAAAATGTAGGCTAAAATACTATGCTTGTAGCAAAACAGGGAAGCTCTGATATCATCTAATTATACTGCCTCAGCTTGGTTGATTCAAAGATAAGACCATCTGTTGCTATTGGTGCAGTGAAGGCAACTGTGGTAAAGAATATTGCTCCCAAACAACATGCAGAGTAGAGTATTTGAGGGGAGTGATAATATGTGAGGACCAAGAACATAAGTAAAGATGAGTGGTGATTGCTTGGTAACTCATCAACTCTGGCAACCCAAAAGGAAGAGGTGTTGGTTGCAGAAAATCTATAATAAGGTACCTTTTATATGCCCTGGCTGGACTAGATGTAGTAGTAATGTGCTGACAATTTTGTGCCTCAGAGTGCCCCAATGTTTATTAGGATCTGTGTTATGAGGAGCATAAACCCAATCTATTTTTTCAGTTCAACTGGAAAACCCTTTTCCAAATAATCAAATAGCTTGATGGGTAAAACTTAATACAAATTCCCTGGATCATGAATGAGTGCTCTCCTGTTCTCTCTGTTGGGTAAAAGAATGTGGGTAACAAAACTAGATTTTTTATGGGGTCTGATCTTGAACTTATGGTTTGTTTTGTTGAATTAGGTCCTACAGGAAGTACAGCCAGAGAAAATTCTTATTTATGGATTCTGAGAGGCTTTTTCTGATCAGTGCTTAACATTTGAGTGATAGATTAAGCCAAAGATTAGAGAGGTACAAGAGACTGCAGTATGTGGAATGCCATCTGTAAGAACAAGTTTGAGAGGCACTTAGAGTATTGACTGCCCATACCACTAACTGATTTTTAAGTGGGGTGCAAATAATCTAGGCATTTTTTCTCTTAGAAATCAAGTTCCTTTCAGACAAAATATTACTGAGTAGACATTTGAAATTTTCATAATACTAACTTGGACAGTTAGTCTGGGTTTTTGCCAATGAAACATTATTTTTGGATTTATTCTTTAGTGAACAGTCATGATCAATATTCCCACTGAATCAAAAGATACGAGTCTATATTTAATGTTTCTTTTTGAATTTTCTGTTCCTTTCTGAGCATCAGGGAAGACAAATCCATGGTTTTAAATTGATTTCACAGAGTAAGGAACAGAATAGGAGATAGAATCTGCTACTCCCATTTTTCTTTTGTACCTTCCATAGACACTTTAATAAATATTCCCCATCATTTAAAGATAAATGAAACAAATCAGACTTAAAAATCTGTGTGATTTTTAAGTAAATAAATGCATAATAAGGGAATATCCAATTGTCTATGTTAAGAACAAGCAAATGACTCACTGTAGTAGGCTGTTTTCTTATTTACAGAATGGTTAGCTGGTACAGGTACTACAGTATCTCTTAATCTCCAGAATATCTCTTCCAAGATTATGTATAGACTCTGTCTTAGTTGTAATATTTTAATTCATCACCACATATTTAGCAAACTCCTTCTTTTATCACTTGATGACAGAAGGGATTTTTTCTCTGGCATTTATTGCTTTTTAAACTGTTTTTCTGGTCATAAGCCAGATTTCTCCCAAAATATTGTAAACAAATGTGAGTAATACATATTTGGAAGCATAATGACTGGATGCTCTAGCTGTGAAGAGAAGCTTATCGTATTTTCTACCATTATGTGGGGAAACTTTTAAGACTAGATTTCCTTCTTTATTTTACCACAGTTCCTAAAGGTTTTAAACCAAGTTACTTTGAGACTTTAACACAGTTATAGCAACCAGTGTGACATACACACGATGTGAATAAAAATGCTCTATTATATACAGGCATTTTAACACTAAACATTCTACACACATAAAAATAAAGATACCTTGAAATAAAATTCTTATCTTCTTCACCTCGCTTATCTATTTATTACACATAAACTCACACAACACAATAAAAAATTCCTGTGTGTATATCATTAAGGAACATAAAAGAAAAGCTTGTTATCCTTTTACACCCTTATCTGCAAGGCTTGGTAATATTCCTATCAGTAAGAATACATACTATATATATGTTTATATTCACATGTGATTTATGTATACAGATATACCTCCCTTCAAAATCTGAAAGACTAAAAACACGGACCATTATTTTTTATTTATGCTTTCAAAAATATAAGATTTTTTAAAAATGGAAGATCCACATTCTTTCCTTCATGAATGCTGCTTTGTGAGACCATGAAATCAATCCTGTTACCCTTTTGGCTAAATTTGGATTGGAAATGAAAATTTACCTCTTCTGTAATAGCCTTATTCTCTTTCAATCATTATTTCACATTCCCTGGATCGCTTTTTTTATGGTAGATTAAATGTGTTGGTAACAAAGTTTGAAAACATGGTGGCTAAGCAAAACCATCACTCTTTTGCATCACATTCCTTCCATTTTTGCATAATGATATGTTTTATGGTTTACCTTGAAACACATGGATGAATTTCAGGCCTGAAATGAAAGCGCATGCCTGGGAAAAAGAAGGGATATTCATTATCAGTAGGAAACAAATCTCCATTTATATATGAATAGCATTCAGTGGCCACCTCCCACTTATTATGTAGGTTTAGTTTACCTCTGAGCTTGACACGCTGAAGTCAAAGACAAAGTAAAAAAATGGGCTGTGATGGGCTCCGATGTAACCAGTGCAGGAGTCTGGATTTCCCCACTCCTCCCCCAAGGAAGATGAAAGGAATGCTTACTCTTGACCCTGTAGGAACAAATACTGGTGTTAGCACTGGTATCTCTTTTCATGCGGTTAGTAGTCATGGTGCCATGTTTCAAAGGTGATGTGGAAGTGATTTTCTGGTATACCTATATTCTTTCCAGTCTGATTTTTAAATGATTTCCCAGGAGACTAAATACAGCATAAGAATTCGAAGGAGAGAAATGACCCAATTCAGAGAGTTACCATCAGGGGACATTTCCCAAGTGCTTGTTTCATGAGGATGGGAAAGGAAGCAGATGTTTTCCATCAAAAAATAGTGCTGAAGAGCTACAATTATTCCCTCCCTAACCACAAGATCTAGGCCATAATCATGTACTCCTTTTCTCTTCTTCCACAGACGTAACAGCACCATGTAATAATTCAAATTCTGTCTTGTTGACACAGCTTGCTTCAGCTGTTCAGAGAGCAAGTTGTTTGTTCGCTGCATCTGTGGACACATCAGCACTTTGTAGAGAGTCTAAAAGGAGTTGCTGCTTTCTTGATGGTACTTGCAATTGCCTGCTGTCATTTGATCCTCCTGGAAATCTGTAGCAACATGCTGAAATAGCCATAAGCAGTACATTTCTGTCAATGTGACACAATTATTTTTTTAGGAAGAATCACAAATTTCCCCTGAGCTATACACAAGAGTAACTCATGTAAAGTAAATTTAGGAAGTTGATTTTAAAAGCTACTTGTTTGATTCTTTTGAGTAATCACATCATTTTGGATGCATAGGACAAATCTGTTAGTCTACCAAACTGAAAAGCCTAAGTGTTAATACCTCTTCTGCTAGAAGAGTCCTTGTCTGCAGTGGAAGAAAACAAGTTAGGACAATCCTCACACCACTTTTGTAGGGGATGATCATACTCCTTCTGATGAAAGAATCTTGAAAACCTTGAAGTCAAGTAAGAGAGTCATTTAAAATATGAGGAATTTGAAATACCCAAAGCAAAGATGAAGAATTCTGCTCACTGAGGCTGATTATTAGACTTAGCTACTAGCCCCAGTGAACAAGGGAGGAACATTAGTGAAATATTTAGTGTAAATCTAAAATCCACATCTCTACTGCATGAAAATATGAAGAAAAAGGATGAGACTAAAGGAAAGATAAGGGAAATTTTAACATAAGCAGAAAGTAAAGAATATGTAGATGGTCCCTGAGGCAATATAGCTGGGTTGAAGAGTGCTACACTGCCAGCTTTCTATGTTAGTTTTAGAGGTCAACCCTAAAAGGTAGGAGTCAGGCATGGAGGACTTTTTTCCCTGTCAAGACACTCTGTTAAGAAATCTTAAGAGACAGCAAAGAAAGGTGACTGATGGTTTGTGGGTTGTTTTTTTTTTTTTCATACTATTTTTATTTTTATAGCGTTATTCCCAAGAAATTTAACTATTTCCTTTGCTAGAAGTTTCTGTTTCTGTTTCTAAGTTTCAGTTTTATTCATGTATGGCAAATCTGCAATGAATGTAATGTGAAGTGATGCTTTGCAGGAATCTCTAGAAACAGCACTGCTCCTGGAGGAAGATCTCCCATGCATGTGAAAATGTGGGGACTGATAGGGTCAAATGCCAGGGCTCAGGATAAATTCCTCTCAATCAGGCAGTGCCAAGTACTTTCCTTACAAAGTGTGAAAAGGAGGAGGCAGCCTATGTGCTGAGTATCCCCAGATTGCTACAGCTGATTACTGCACATTTTCTTCGGTGGAAAGGACATGTAAAGTGACAAGCAGAGTGGAATGTTGCTTTATTATTCTGATATTTCAGTGACAAAGGAACATGAGGACCTATGAAACAGGAGAGAGCTCAGGATGTGGTGTACAGACCTTTTTCTCTTTCTTCGTGGTGCTTCTGGCACATGAACATGCCTTTTTGGGGCAAGGTAATTGCCTGTTCAGCAACTGAAAGCAAGGTAGCTTTGTTCTGTGAGTTACAATTCCCTGAAGTACACTGCAGTAGCAAAGCAGTAATTACAATGTAGTGTGCTTAAAAGAGAACTATTATACATTTCATGAAGAAAACGATAACTTAGGCACTGCTGTTCATGAGTTAAAGCAAAAGATTTAATACACCACGAGCAAGATCATGTATGTTCTATGAATACAAATTTGTATTAATAGAGATTTTTTATGTTTGAAGCTCATTGTTTTCAGGCTGCTACCAGACCAGGTTATTTTGTAATGCTGGCACCAATCCAATAATCTAAACCACATTTTTAATTAATTAATTAATTGATTGATTTCAGTCTCCAGCAAAGATATTTTCTCAGCATAATGGAATGACTTTTGGATGAGGTGGCCAGTATAAATTAAAGCAGAGTCCTTGGCGGAAATGAAGTACAATGAATGTTCAGAAAAGAATGGTGAAAAAAAGAAGTGTGAATAAACAGAGGAAACCAGGCAGCAGATACAAAAGGGTATGGGTTTAATACATTTCTGATGTGCAAAATAGAGTGATCGTGGTTGCAGCATTCTGGAAATTATAAACATGAGCTGACTACCTCATAAATGGGATTAGATCATTGCTTGGGGATCATTTATAAACCATACTTTAATTAAATGGTCAAAGAAAGATGAATATATGTTTTAATAAGCAGTTATTTATTATGGAGTGTGTACATCAATAAGTTGTTTATAATCACTTATTGATAGCAAAAAAAAAAAGCATGCTGTAATTATTTATTAACCTTGGATACCACTGACAAACTGAGCATTTTTAAATGCAGTATAAAATTGCAGAAGAAAACTGCAAAGAATCAAAGTATGAATTAGGATTTTGACAGAAATCAGTAAAGGAAGGAAGGCAACTTGCACAGCATTTATGCTGTGTTGCATTATAGGTTCCATATACTCTCCTAATAACTACATAATTTTCTCATGTCTCCATGGCATATACTCTGTGACTTTTTCATTAAAAAAAGCCAACACAAATGCAATAATCTTTGGCCACATAATACATTATTAGAAGAATCATAAGGAAGAAGGGTAGAGGAGCAAGTTTAATAAATGCTGCAAAGCATACTAGTGCTCCTGAATGTTTGTGTTGGATTTCTTATGATGTATGAGAATCTGACATGTCCTGTGGGGGTTAGCTTACATTTTTTTATGAAAGGTTATGGTCCTCCGAACCTATAGTTTATTTAGTTTTGCACTACTGATGTAAATATTTATTAAGGACTTGACTCATTACATTTTGTGCAACCCTTGCACTCCAAATCTGTGTGATTCACAGTGTACTGAAAGTAAAAATAATACCCCTAAATCATACCTGCCTGTGAAGAGAAAATCTGTCAACTCTTTCACTCCCAACTCTTCAAATAGCATCATACAAGAGGGGAAAAAAAAAAAGTGAAGGAAAGCAGGCTGTTACTCGGAAATGAATTGAAAATAAAATGAACTCACTTGGAAATGTTCCTTTGTTAGGAAGTGCTTGACTGTTGACTAGGCAAATAATGAACTTGAGTCAACATGCTCTTGGTTTTTAGTTCACAAAGCCCAATTTGGGAAAAAACAAACAAACAAACATATTATATTATTGTTTTTTTTTTTCCTAAATGTTATTGTTTTTGTTTGTTTGTTTGTTTGGTGTGGGGATGTTTGGTGGGTTTTTTGGAGAAATCTCTCTTGTAGACTAGATGTATATATATATAAACAATACACACACACAAAAAAAAAGGTAAATAAAATCACTGGTGTGATGTATTCAGATTATATAACTAGTTTCATTCTTTCCTATATGCCATTTATATTGGTATTAAGACTTCATTTGGAAGATGTCAGCAACAACAATGTACCTCACTCAATAGGTTATTTTTTAGACCAACCCACTCACTGCTAGAACAAGGACTTGTTAGATTCAGTAAAGGGCATGGGTGACTCAATATTCCATGAAAAATCAGAAGTCACTAGAGCATACAAATGATGTCCATTGATCCTATCAAAATTATGGGATTGTTTTTTCCTAAAGACCTTTAAAATAGGTCTTGCTATGCAAAATGAGAGGCACTCATAGACTGTATGGCTTGTACTTAGAGCCCTGCAGAAGTTTACGGTACGACATTTCCATCAAGAAAACTGGCAGCTATAGAACCATGCCACCTTTTCTTGTTTGTTTTCCAGACTTCTTTGTCTCATATTATTTTTCTGCATGGGGGCATGCTATGCTATACCACCTCATTTCACGTCCCTGTTGTATTCTAGAAATATTTTTTTCTTCAGTTTCTCTCTGAATAAAAAGTACAGTTCTTGGAGTTCAAGTGGTCTGAAGGTTGTGCAGTGTTAATCAGTTTTGTGCTTCTTAATTCTATTTTCACATTTGGCCATAGCATTCTATTCACTTTTGTGGCACTTGATTGATTTGTTATTAACATTACAAGTCATGGGATCAGATGTTAATGTGTTGAACATACATCTATCAGCACAAGTCTACTATAATGTATATTGATTTGTGTCAGTATTTTTTGTCTAGAATGATCCTTAAATATTTGGATTAACATGTCTCTTTATGTCTATAAATTAGATAAAGGTATTATGTATATTTTACTGTATTATCAATGAGTATATACCTTTATCTTTCTGATAAGAGACATTCACTTACAGATCGACACTTACCTTATTACCTCCAGATAAAAACTGTAAAGCCAGCCTTTCCTGAGTAAGAGGAAATCTATCTTGAAACTTTAATTAAAGAATAATCTATCAATGACAAATTACCAGAGGGTGTATCTGTCACTCACAGTGCTGGCATGTAATTTCAAAGAACACAACGGAAATCACAGGAGAATAGCATATCTGAGTATTTGTTTGCACTTAACAGACAATGGGAACATAACTGATATGAAGCAATTTCTAGATGGCTTCTGTATTAAGGGATTAGTTTGAAATTTCTTCCCTCCAGAAGGAAAAACAAGCACTAAACTGCAGCTATTGCAGTCAGTAGAAATTCTACAGAAACAAGCTTTCACCTGACATATATTTCAAACTTTCAAACAAAAGCTTTTCTTTTTTTATTGTGTTGGGGTTTGGGAAGTCTTCACACTGGATGAACTCCTCAGCAGCCTTTTGTTTGACTTCAGGGAGGCAGTTCATGTAGCCCTATATCAGCATCTCCTTTAAGAGTGTTTGACAGAGGAGGCATCTGTGAGATATAAGAAGTAAAGGTTTTCTTCTAAAGTTCTATGATTCAAACAATTTGATTTGCACGTGTGGTAGCTGATTATCTACATATGCATTTTCAAAGTAATGGTTCGGTATTGAGTTCCTATGAATCTGCTATGTATGCTTAAAAATCTTGTGTATTCTATGGGAGGAAACACACTGGCAAGTACTGTACAGATATTTGTTGCTGTGTTTTTCACTTAACTGGTTAGTAAAGGCTCTTAAAAAACCTATGTAATTTCAATTGATCAAATGCCCATAACATTGAGATTTGTTGTTCATAGGGTATTATAACAAGGCCTGTATCAAGACAGATTTCAAGTGGGTGGTACTAACTAATATGAGAATACAAAGTATTTTCTCTTGACTTTAATCGGGCATATAAACTGAATACGAGTAACCATGGCATTAGGTCTTCCTGCTTAAGAAAAAGTACTGATGCAGTAAAAGTTGTGGTGAGCGATGGTTACCAGTTCTTTATTCCTTCTGCACAGAGCACTGTTTTAACTTTATCTCATCCAGAAAACATCATAAATGTAGCGGAACAAAAATTGCACTAGAATCATATGGAAATTTTATTTAACCTGAAAGTAACTTGCTTGGAGGACAGAAGCCTATTATCCTGGGCTATATTCAGTTCCATGATCACCTCAAAGAGGAGGGATACACAAGTTTTATAACCCTGTATTTTCTGATCATTTTTATTTATTTTTGACATTCTATTGGGTTTGTTGACTTCTCTTTTTGATTGACAGCTACCAATTTTTTCCTCATTTGTGACCCTTGAAACATACGCAACGTATTCTATTCTTAAAAGAAATTTCCATTAAAATCTTAGAAATTCATACCTGAAGGTCACAGCCACAGTTTTAAATTTAGACCCAATCAGACTACATTTCTATCAGAAACTACTTTGAAGCCTTAACCCAAATAAATTCTTCTTGTCTCCATCATGTTCTTTGGAATGAATGTGATCATGTTATGTTTCTCTCTATCCATTAATGATATGATTTTTTTTTAACACAATCACAATATTTGAATGAAAGTTTGAGAGATAGGACATTTGGTGAATTTAATTTTCTTAATCAATGACTATTAATTTACAGGTTGTTGATTAGATTGTTATTGAGCAGACAACTATTGGCCTAGATACAAGTTCTGATTGAGCAACGTGTCATTGGCTTAGCCACAAGCCTTTGGCAAAATGCAAGACACACCCTTTCTGTTAGTATATAGTTGAACATCATGCATATATAAAATCTGTGGAATCAAAAGCAGTACAACACTAGATATTGGAGAAGTCAGTGATTGTACCCTGACTCCTTCTTAACATGTTTTATCATAGATTTTGATACTCTTCATACTTAAATGAACTGCACACTTTATGGATTTTCTTAAAATATAGATTACTTCTTCCAGCAGAATAAACATGGAGGTTATTCTGAAAATATAAATCCTTCCAACTGGTATTCCTTTCATACAGGGGGAGTGAGTACCCTTACCCATGGTTTTGAATATTATTTATAATGATATTCAAAATGATGTTCACACGGTAACGCATTTAATATAGATGTCATTTAGTATCTTCTAGTAAAATACTTTCTGTGTTGCAGACATTTGAAAGGATGCCAACATTGCTTTCTTACTCTTGCTGGAACTGAAAATTTGATGATTTATTTGCATGGGATGATACTCTTGTCTTGATGTTTTCTTCTTTTTCTTCTTCGTTTTTTAACAAAATTATTATAGATTTCAGTGGTTGGAGTGAAACATATAAGGTCTTTCCATTGAGATTCAGTATTTGAAGAAAATAGCCAAACCTGAGTAGCTTTACGTGAAATTTCATTCTTCTTGGAAAATCTTTTATTTACTATGAAGTCCACTTAAATTATTAGCTTTCGTGTGAGAACTACTTTTTAATTAATAATATATAAATAATAGCCCATTTCTGTTACACGTGACACTATAAAGGTGTTTGATTATGATTTGATTTTACATTATTAATTAATTCTCTAGTAAAGAGCTTCCAAATGATGGCATTTTTCCATGGCATGATAAACCTACATAATAGACCATCATTCTAGCAGGCCACGGCAGCAAGCTTTGCTATGCTCACTGGCTTTCTACTATTAAGAATTTTAATTTAACTATAAATAATACCGACAACACATATATGGAGAAGAATCAAATTAGAATTCTACATCAAAATAAAAACACCAGAACAATTACGGAATATCATTGAGTATAATCATTAAGCAGGAATTGATCTGAAAAAATTATGGCTCCATGATTAGAAATATCTGAACTGGATATAATTACATTTAGTAAGGACTACAGAAACAGTTCATATGTGAAAATCGAAATGAAACAAGCAGACAATACTAGTGGTGCTCTGGTACACAGAAATTGCGCACTATTTTCAGTTCATAGTTTATTACTCTTTCCTAATAAAATGGAATATGTAACAATGCCACATATTACTTAGAATCAAAATCAAAGTTGCAGGCTTAAAGTTTTCATTGATTTTTTATTTTGTGGCAAACTTCTAAGTTCACCTATACATTCAGAAGTATTTTGTTTATTTAAAATGAAGGAGGCAAAGAGGAAGAAAAAAAAGGCAAGGAAGTACTGCGTTCATTCGGGTTGCACATGCTATCCATCATAAACAGCTAATATACAGATGTACATTTTACTCCAGTTAGTTATCTTTATATGTAGAAAGAACTTTGACTACTCGGATTCTAGACTGAATAACTTTCTATTTGAAACTTCAATTTTTAAATTGGTAGAAGAAGAAGTGATAGTATTGGTGTATGTGCAGCAGAAATACACCTTTTACTTATAAAATAGTTTTTGACACTTCTTTGGCAGCACAGCTATATTTTCTCTGTGTGTATGAACTGTTTTCTTTCCCTGGGAATTACTTCCAAAAAGAACCACTTCAAACAAGCTATAGAAAAACATTAATTCTTGTGTCTGCCTGATTCTTTCAGCTCAGAAACCCCATGTTCTCCTGATAAAGCCAACACTTTTGTAGTTTCATGTCTATTCATCTGCATGATCCTTGAGGAATACTGATCTTGAGGAGAAAAAATCTAATCTATACTCAAACACCCTGTTTCCTTCTGTTTATTTTCTACAAGAACCTGACAGAACAGTACAAAAGTACATAGCTGGATTGTTTGAGCATCTGTGCAAAAGGTTCCATGTTTTCTTCCTGGCTCTGCTTCTGTGTTGCTCTTCAACAATTCATTTCTATTTGTAAGATGGTCTACCACCAACTTCAAGCATTATTGCCTGATTTTAAAACATACTGCAAAACTACTTTTCCCTCTCGTTTCCATGAGGGTTTAGGAAGTTTTAAAAACTCAAACACTAGATAGCCTAAGATGCACAGATGAAACTAAAAATGCGTGTATATTTTTGCAACAACTGACATGCTCAAGATTAATGAGGGAGAAGATGTTAGATGTAGTAGACTGTCTTAAGAAAGATGTCATAGTCTGAGATCCTGTGATCCTGAGATGCTGAGACATCTGTTCATCATTAACCATTGCTTTTCACACATGATATTTTACTTAGAGTGAAGCAGGAGACAGAGAGTAATTTATATCCTGCAGTCAGTGAGAAAAAGTCTGGAAAAATTATAGTGATCATGAATGGAAGTCTCTAGCAGGTTCAGCCTCGGGGTAAGGTCAGTGAGGAAACAGATTTAAAAGAAAATCACACCCTGGTGATTTTCCTGGTTTACAATAAGGAGTTTCTACCTAAGCTCATCAGATGAGTTATGGTACATTTTCCACCGAATGTAAGACTGTACATATTAGATTTTGTAATATAAATGTTAACCTTGTTTGAGATTTTATTTGCTGTTATTTTTTAGGATTGGCTCTATAGTATTTTCTGAAGAAAAGATATAGCATTACTTCATTCAGTTGAAAGTTGGCGTTATGAAATATTAGATTAATAGCTGACAAACAGTCAAATATCACAGCAAGAGTTTTCCTGAGTACTTCCTGAATTTTGCCAAAGATTAAAATGTCATCACTGTCATTAGGGACATTGGGAATTTGCTGAATTACTCTGTGGATTATGCTTTGAAAATTTTCAGCAACTGAGAATATTTCAAACATTCATCTCTTTTATTCAGTATTTCCAGTCTTAAATATTTTGCTTCCTGAACTCAGGTTAATAACACTGGAAAGGCCAGTAGCTTAGAAGAATTCCATTTAGATACTTGATTTTAAGATTTAGCCCCTTGTATTCATAACTATGTTTTTTCCTAGTCTTTAAGAAGCTTTCTGAATCCGTACAAAGTTCAAGAATGTGTATGATACCACTGGATACTTATGTAGAAGGATTAAACAGATTGAATGGCCAAATAAACTGTTGGGATAAAAGAAGATTTAAAATTTATTTATTTATTTATTTATTTATTTATTTAGCAAATTAAAAGTGTTCAACAATTATAGAAATGTTTAAAAAGAGAGTGGAGAAGGTAGAGAGGTGGAAGGTAAAGTTCTAAGAAATGTCAGTGCCAAATGTAATCCTCTCCACAAAACTGATTCTCTACCTATCCCCTTGTTTCTGTCCACATTTGAACACTTGAAGCTTACAAGCTGTGCAAACTGGCAGAAAGTATCAGCACTTTATAGAGTTATTTGTTTTTCTTACTTTCCAGACAGGTAATTAATGGCATTAATTGCTTTAGCAAAGCATTGAATAAAGCTTTCAGAATTAATCCCCATAACCATTACAGATAGAAAAGACCCAAATACTCAAGTTATGATCAATATGTTTATCTTGGTCACTTTGTCACTTTCACAAACTGTCCTGATTTCATTGACATGTAGGTGATTTTTTTTGTTTCTTTTTTTTTTTTTTTTTTTTTTTTTTAAATTTATGCTTGTTGTCATTTGTATTCCCCACACAGATAAAACAGTCATTGAAATCAATGAGTCAAGTAATGGCTTTCCCATGTTTACCCTGGGGACACACTGAAAAAATGCTGCCAAATTCTAGATTTCTCTTTCCCCAGGGAGTAACTACATATCTCTGTTTCTCTGTCCAGCCACTTTCATGTGCTTTTGAACTGCACTGAATTCAGTTTCAGTTCTCTTTGTTTTCTTAGTTAGCCTGAGAGTTGGATAAAATCTCACTGAGGCTGTGGATGTATATCAGAAACACAGCATACGCAGAGAGATACAAGCAGTCTAAGGACCACTCACAGAATAAACACAAGAAATGAGATTTTTCTGGATATTGTGCTGATGAAAACCTGTCCCTGGAAACAAAAACAAGCAAGAAAACAAATAAAAAAATTAAAAAAAAGAATATTTAGCTACTCTGAGGTTTCAGAGATGTTCAATAAAAGCCGCTCTTTTGAATACCTTTTTATAAAATAATTTAAGAAAACATGATTATTGTAATTAATGTTGCCTTCTAATAGAAATAAGTGGAAAGCCACCAAATACTGATGGGCAGATCATACGAAAATAACCAAAGTATATTCTTAATAAATATTTTTTATTTCCATGCCACTGCCCACTTTTGATATCAATTTTTTACTCATTAGGAGTCAAAAAGTAGTAGTATAGTTTTTGTCAAAGAAGCCAATAGACTTGATGACAAAAACAACATTAAGCAGTCCAGCTCAAGAGTAAACTTCAGTAATTTTACTTTCAACACAGGGACTGTTCCTAAATCAGGAATGAGTAATGTGAAGTATTAAAAATAAATGCAGAATTGATAAAAAGGTTGAAGAACAGGAGGCTACCTAGTAATACAGAAGTGAGATCTGCAATCAAGTTTGATGATATAGTAATAAAAAGACATATGTTTATATATATATATATATATATATATATTTGATTTCGTAATCATTTTCTTCTAATCTATATTTAAACTCACTACATGACTTTTGTATTTCATAATGTGTCCTCATTCTGCATTTCCATTCCTCTGTGTACAAAAATTTTTATAAGATAAATCTCTGGTATAAAGAACTTGCAAAACTTGTGGCTTTTGTTGTTGTTGTTGTTGTTTTGGTTTTTTTTTTGTTTGTTTGTTTTTATTTGTTTGTTTTTTGTTTTCAGGAAATATAGGTAGATTGTGGTAGTTCATAAGAAGCTACTAAGATCCAGCACGGAATCATAGAATCACAGAGTATTTAAGTTGAAAGGGACCCTAAAAGACCTTCTACTCCAACTCCCCTGCAATGAACAAAGATATCTACAGCTAGATCAGGATGCTCAGAGCCTCATCCAGGATGACCTTTCATGTTTCCAGGGATGCACATCCACCATGTCGCTGGGCACCATGTGCCTGTGTCTTGTGGTAAAAAAGTTCTTCCTTATGTCCATCCTAAATCCCCCCTCTTTTAGTTTGAAGCTGTTTCTCCTTGTCCTATCACAACAGACCTCACTAAAGATCTGTCCACTTCTTTCTTACAGCCCTATCTTTAGATAGGACACTATAAGGTCCCCAGGAGCTTTCTCTTCTCCTGAACAGCCCCGGCTTTCTCAGCCTGTCCTTGTCGGAGAAGTATTCTATCCCTTGGATTATTTTTGTGGCTGTCCTCTGGACAAATTCTAACAGGTTCATATCTCTCCTGTGCTGAGGACTCCACATTTGGATGCAATGCTCCAGATGAGGTCTCACTAGCACAAAGTATAGCGGCAGGATCACCTCCCTTGATCTGCTCAAAACAATTTTTTTTAATGCAGCCCAGGATATGGTCATTTTTGGGCTTGGCTGCAAGTGCATACTGCTGGCTCATGTTCATCCTGCCATCCACCAGTATGTCCAAGTCCTTTTCAGCACGGCTGTGTCCATCCTTACATCGCCCGTCTTGTATTGATAGCAGGGGTTGCCATGACCCAGACACAACACCTTCCACTTGGATGTGTTGTACCTTATGAAGTTCACTTGGGCCTACTGCTCAAGCCTGTCTATGTCTCTCTGTATGTCATCCCGTCCCTCAGACGTTAATCACACTACACAGGTTGGCATCAACCACAAACATGGTGAGAGTGCACTTGATTCCACTGTTGCTGTAATTGATTAAGATGTTAACATCACTGCTCCCAGTACTGACCCCTGAGGGGCACCAGTTGTCACTGATCTATGCTGGATTTTGAGCCACTGACCACCACTCTCTGGGTATGATCTTGTAACCGTTAAACTGTTGTATAACCGTATGATCCTTGTCCTTTAAACCGTCCACTCATCAAATCCATCTCTTTCCAGTTTGGAGAGAAGGATGTTATGGGGGATTATGTCAAAGGATAGATGACATCAGTGGCTGTTCCCTGGTCCACTGATGCAGTTACACCATCATAAAAAGCTTCCTTAAGACTGTTTAGCTTTAATGTAATTGAGATCATTTAATGTCTCACTGGGCAAGATCCTTACTTTTTCAAAGTCTAATGTAAAAATGTCTATCTGCAGTGACAATTCAGGAATTCAGTGGAATTCCATCTAATCTCCTGTATGTTGCTGGAAATATTTTTTATAATTTTAATTTTAAAACAATCTGGGATAGTCTCATAAAGATAGAATATTTCATGGCTTCATGAAGGAGTAACAAAGCTGTTCCTTCCTTTCTGGTCAATTATCTTGGTTGTGATTCTGATATTTCTAAAGTATTTCTCCATTTAGTCCAATTATACTAAGCATGATTATTAAGATGAGTGCCTCAGACTTCAAAAGACGTGCAATGAACAAACTTGTGCCAAAATCAATTAATTTTTCTGCATCCAAAACGGTAAGGGATGCATACTGTTTTCTGCTTTGAATTAAAATCATTTTTTCACTGTTACATTATTCCTAGTTTGTATTGACTTTAGGTTCAAAGCTTCAATTCAAATATTCTTTTACTCTATAAGCAGCATAGAGGTCTCACTAGCTTCAGAATTTCCCCAAAGAGCTCATCCAGAGCTTATCGAAACATTATCAGCAACTTAATTTGGCTTGATATTATTGAATTATCTTTTCTTTCATCCTTTGAGTCCTTTTTTTTTTTTTTTTTTTTTTAATGCTTATATTCAAATTCAAAATTTCCCAAACTAAGTGTAGTCTTCTTGCAACTGGAATTCTTTGAATTTTTGTGAAAGGAAAAATACCTCTGATGGCTTGCTTACTCCTTCCCCTCAATAGGACATGGGAAGAAAAGAGAAGTAGTGGTAATGAGAATACTTGTGTGTCAAGGTTGCTTATTAATTACCACTGAAGCCAAAATAGGCTCTGTCTGGGGAAGATTAAATTAATTTATTGACATTTAAAATAAATATGTACTTACTGATTTGGGTAGTGGGAAACAAAAAGACAAACATTAAAGCAGCGTTTTTCCTTGTCCTTCCCCGATAACAACTTCACACCCTGACTCCAGCCTCCTTTTTGCCACCTGTGTGGTGCAGGGGGCCAGGGTGCCACAGTCAGCAAGTAGTAGTTTCTCTCTGCTGCTCCTTCCTCCTTCCTTCCCACTTATCTCTTTTGCTCTGGTATGGGCTCTTCATAGCAGCAGAGCCTTTGAGAACAACCATTTTCTCAGAGTGCACAAATCAGGTTCCTTGTAGATCTGCTTCAACCAGAAGGGAAGTCTCTATCACACCTCCATCCTGGGCTGATTCCAAATGCAGCATCAGAGTAAAGATGGTCTGAAGTTCAAGAGTTGAACTGGTCTGTACATGGCAGGGGCATGGACATGGCTGTTCAGCACCAGCTTCTCTGCACTCTGTGGTGCCATACTTCTTGCTAGTGCACACAAAAGTACACTTGCAAAATAACAAACACATTGGAATGGCAGTGAGCTGAATGTTTAGTCCAGCATCTGTCATATGGATCAAAGTATTATGACCAGTATTATGTGATATCTGTTTGCTGGACTAAATAAATAAGTTCAAAAGTATCAATCTAAGGCCTAGAGAGATAGAAGACACATGACAAAAAGAAGAAAGAAAAGCAAGTGCATTTGACACAGTAATTACCCCTATGATAGCTCTTTCTAGGCAAGGAAAATTGGTGATGACAATGTAGAGAAATTTGCCTCTCTAGCACTGTTTCCTGAATAAAATTTCTCATATCTGTCAATCAGACCATTTTACACTCACACTAAATTAATACAATTTATTTTAACAGTGTCTTTTTTTACAGAGCTGAAAGGTGAACTATGTATTAATTCAACCTTGAGAATATTCTGTTGTGTTTCATGGTCCTATTTCTGTGTAACCTTTATTATTTCTTATCTTAAAGTCTTACATTTTACATTTTGTCAGCTGCATTTTGTCATCATAGTCCAGCTATGGAGGCCATAGCCCAAGAACTGCTTTTTGTTCTTTTAACATTACATTTACAGGTAAATGAAAATTTCTCTTTGGTCATATATTTTCCCTTTCATTTTACCATATAGCAGTAAGGTGTTATAAGTTGTCTGCTTCATGTAGCATTTATTATACTTGGGTATTTTGTTTAACTAAAGTAGCAAATGTCTTTTAAAATTACTCTTGTGCCTCCTTCCTACACTCTCAGTGAAGTGCTTTGAGGCTTGCTTGTGCACGGATATGGTCTTACACAGACTGTTAACACTAGAGGTTGCTTTACATGGAGTCTCCGTCAACTTAAAGCTGAGCATTTCAAAGCTAATTTTAAGGCAAATACCTTTCAGTCTTACAATAGAAACTGCAAAATGCAACATGCTAAAGCAGAATACACCAGGAACTGGCCACAGAGACCAGGGATTACATTTAATACCTATCTGTTATCAGGGCTTAAACATTCTCACAGAAACAGAGAAGATTTAGATTTCTTGTTCCAAATAATTATTTTATCCAACAAAAATCATAGTCACTGCTTGAGACAAGAGCTGTACATCGTATTTCATCACTCAGTTCCTTGACCTCTTGTATAAAGACTTGTACTCTTTAAGAAGGAATAAGAAGTTCTTTAGAAATTTGTTTCAAGAAGCAACATAATGCTCATTTTCTTTTCCTGCCTGCCCCACATAAAGTGTTCTATATTTGACACAAAACCATGAAAGATTGCAAGGCTCCTGTATAACAAGGAAGCACCTCTCAGAATTACCTACAGCATACCATGAAGGATACTCTGAAAAGTATGTGGATTCAGTCTATCCTCTGAGTTGGAAATGAACAAAAGCTTATTGTTTCCTCATGTTCAGAAAGGAACAGCTTGGGGAAAAAAAACAAAAACAAAAACAAAAACAAAAACAAAAAAGCAAACAGCTACAATTAGGATTATCACAAATTTGCAATCTTGGATGTGATTCTATAATATTTGAAGTTTGTGCAGGTCTATTGTAATTTTCTTTGTTACTTGCATTTCATGAGAATTCACTTCCAGGTTTGTATCTTTAGCCCACTCAGCTTTGCCACCTGGTATCTGGTGGAAACTGTGGCTGCATTTGCTTTTCAGATGCACTGAAAGTTTGAAACTGTGGTGGTGTTACCCACCTACCCATTAGTGAAGGTTAAGAAAGGACATCCACCCATCAAAAACAGTCAGTAGGATGCTTCAGTTCTCCCTCTGCCTCCCCTGAGACAAGAAGTAGCTACAGGAGCTCCCCAGCACACAGAGATAGACTCCGGAGACAGGGTATAGCTGGGAATTGCAGACTTCTGCTGGCAAGTTTCAGCATAGCAGATGAACAGGATGAGTAGGTTACTGTCTCTGTGAGAGGAGGCAAATCATCTTTTACAGCTGTTTGAAAACCTGTAGGCAGTCAAGAGGGTGGCTGTTTGCCTTGACAGGGAATTGAGTGGGTTTCTGTGAATCTGTGAAGGCTGAGGCAGCCTTGTGGGAAGAGGGGCAAGGACTGCACTACCACTGTCAGGAGGAAGGACTTCCCCATGACCAGATGCAAGATTGATCATTTTGGACTTATACAACAACCTGCTGGATACTGTATTATTATTATACTATTATTACTACATGATCTTCAAATTTGATAATGTGAGACCTCTGAAAAAAAAAAAAAAATGAAAGAAATAAGTGAGTCTTTGCTAGTGAGCAAGTTGCTATGGTCAGCTTCTGTGTAGAAGTAAGTTTTCAACATTAGCAACCGGATACTGCCCATTAGCATGACTTAGTGCAGCTGTGAAATGCTGCCAAACTTTTGTAATGCAATTATGATGTGCTGGTATTGCATACAATAAACCAGAGCTGCCACTGTAAACTCTCATTTACAACAGTTCTCTTTTTAAAAGCTGATGAAGAACATCAGGCAATTCTGTGGTACAAGGTAGATCTGGGAAATCTCGAAGAGTCCCATGAGAATAAATAAAAAAATTGCAATAGGAGAACTCTTATCAAGTTACAGACCTGTTGCATTTCTGTGTCAATGCTTGTTTCCTAAAGAAAAATGCCAAAACATTACTCTCTCTGCAATTAAATAAACATCAATTTCCAATATTCACAATCCAGATGGCAGAAACTTACTGTAGTGCCTTACTGACTATTCAGAAAAAGGTATTTCGCAAAAATCAAATGTAAAATCCATCTCTGTGTTCAGAAATATTGTTTGTTGATACAAATAAGACAAACTTTCTATTAATCTAATTCTCTAAGCAATGAAGAAAAAGCAGAGAGGAAGTCTTATACATATTGTCTTTTTATACAGTGCCTGGGAGACTGTAGAATGTGTATGGTAACAAATGGCTTAAAAAAGAACTTGTGTGACTTCCAGTAACAATCTAGCCAGGATCCCAGAAAGGTTCCTTAAGACTCCTGAAACATAGGAATCCACCCTTTACAATAAATGTAACTTCAAGATCTCATACAATGACTCATCTATGTAATGCTAACATTTAAACATATGTAGCTATTTTCCACCCACTAGTATAATGATGAAACCTATATTAATTCTTCTCTTGTAGCTCATTTAAGGCTCTACTGTACTTCATGGTCATGTTATGGAAGCTTTGCTCAGGACAAACTCCTGCTGCTGCAAACAAATCTTTATCTGTAGATAAATGCAGCTTTAAATCTCTCATTCTTTTCTGATTCTTCCCTTGCAGACTGTGGTTCTGTCACCATTCACTTCACTATTAAATGCTGCTTGCAAAGACAGATAAACTAATAAAAAAGATTGATTTTGATACATTCTTTTCAGTCAAGTCTAAACATTTCTGTTTTTTGTTATTGTTTTTGTTTTTTTTTTGTTCGTTTGTTTTTTAATCCCTACTCTAGTTGCTTGCTAAAGGCTGTTTCATGTAATACTGTGATTTCATCACTCAGTCTGGTGGTATATATAGCATTCCTTTTTTATTATATCTTATGCTGTTACTATACACTGAAATCTTTCACTTTTTTTTTGAAGAAGATCTTCATGTAATAATGTTTGAGCTACCCTCATGTGTTAAGAGATAGAGATGTGAAGAAAATTGTCTCACACATTACCACTGCATCTTGCAACTTGCATTTTGCTATTAGCTGATCTTACTGGAATTCTGTTCTCACTAAAGTATGAGCAGGATCACTTCTAGTGACGTTGTTAAGGATTTAAAAATCTTAATTGATCCCATTAAATTTAAGAACAAAATATAGGGACATCCAAAGTCTAAAATGGGATAGTTTATTTGTTTGCTAGGTCCAAGATGTTCCTGGTGCACTTCTGTGTAGTCCTTAGTCCATGTTAAAAAGACCAAACAACATTTAGCTGAAAAGCATAATTGCTGTCTGTGATGGTTGCTACTGTGTTTTGGGATCAAGCATGCATAGTTGATCTAATCTTGTGGTTTGCTGCCACCAAAAGATAAAGGTCCTTTTCCATCTCTCCCTTAAGGTTGCAGAGTCCTGCCCACTTACGGACATCTATGTGAGCTACCTTAATTCACTAAGCAACTGGACTAGGATGTGGATAGAGTTCTGATATGTTACTGAGCTGAATGTGTTGTGCAAGACTGTTAAGCTCTCAAAATGGTAAAAAGAAGAAAGCAGAACAAACTGGCCAAGAACAGAAACTATTTATTTCAATTATTTGGTAGAGGACAGGAGAAAATGGAGATGAACCAAGCTCTTAAATTGGGTCAGGATTTTTCACAAGAATTTGCAAAGAAAGGAAATGCTATTTTTCTCCTCAATCTGTTAAAAAAAAAAGTTAATTAAAAAAAAAAAAAAGGTTAACAGTAGGCTCTTTGGTCTTTAATTCTGTGTAAGGTCTACTGAAGAACAGATAGATTGAGGCCTGTGAGCAGAACTGACATGCAGAAAAATGGGAGTTTAACAGGGAGTTATATGTATTATTTCATCACCTTCACATGGTTATCCTTATTTCTGTATTTGAAGTCCATGACTGTATAAATGATTTTAGGGCTTATTATTGTGATCACTTTCTTATTTCTATTTTAATTAGCTCTGGTTCGCTTGGTTGCATTTTAGCAAAATTTTACTATAATTATTTCTTGCAATCTGGCAACTTCTCAACACCCCAGATGCAGAGTTGCCAGAGACTCAAACTTGACAGAAAATCTGTGAGTTAATTTTGTCTATGGGAGATCCTAAGTTGCCATGGTGATGGTGAAACTCTTGGCCCTCAATATGTTAAAAAAAAAAAAAAGTCTCATGAAAATAAGGAAAATGGTACATGTCAAAGGCATTGTCTTGTTTCAACGCCTTCCCTTAAAACATATCAGGAAAAACTATGAAAACTGTTGAATAAAAACCTTTCTTAGTTTCAGTTTTTAAAAACTGCAACAGTAGAGAAAAAATCAAGTGTCCTTTAGATGCTCAGAAACTGGATTTTTCTATCCGAAGATGATACAAGTAAATCTCAGGAGAAACGAACTTCAGAATATTTCACTGCAAGCTCCTGGTTTATTGGTATAATCCTCTGAAAGTCTTATGTACAGAAGTCTGATTAGAAGATACAGACATTATTATTTATTTTTTAGAGTCCTTTCTTTCTTTTCTTTTCTAAAATTTGATTTTCAAGGGATGTGTCTGGTAATAGAAACTGCCTTTGAATTTGTGCTCATGAAAGTAAATGGAGAGGGCTATGTTGCATGTTGCATGTACACTGAAATTCCAGCCAAATTTATAATTGAAAAATAGTAATTGAACATTTAGCCGTGCCAAAGAATGAATAATACTGAATACAAATCTGGATTTGAACTAACAATCTTTTTTTTATCATTTAGAGGCAACTTTATTTCCCTAATTTTACTTACTATGAAGGGCAAACGTAAAATCTGAAGAATTGCCTTATAAGAATAAGGAAGCTGAGAAAATTATTTGAAAAATTGTGGGGATTTTTGTGATTTTTTTTTTTCTAATCCAACATATGACAATGTAAGTACACAGTGGAAGATAGTTAAAAAATGTGCAATTTAAAGTTTTGGGGAGGGTATCTATCAGGTACATGTAGGATAAACTATGGAGATATGTTAATGAGATACAGGGCCGTGTAGGTTTTGAGAACTTGACCGTTGAAGTCCATATCAAGACTATATTTCTTATGGCTGCTATCTGAAGCCTTCACAGGGAGTCAGTTCATAATTCAACAAGCAGTTCCGCCTTATTCTGAGTCTTTCTAACCACAGATTTGTTCAATGTGCACCTTTGTGAGAAGGCACAGATCCGTTAGTCCTCTCTCCTAACGAATGAGCACTGATTGACAGACACCACTGGTAAGGCTGGAAATGGCACGGAACATATTTTTTTCTTTAAAACAATATATTACTTTTCTCAGAAGAATTTGTATCTAAGAACAACTTTAACACAGAATGTTTGAAAAAAGACATCTAGGTAGTCTGCCTATATTCAGCTGTGTGTAGAATTAATATTTAGGTAAAGAAAACATATCAGTTCCACTACTTGTTAACTGTATGGGAAGACCTGTACATTTTGCCATGGTTAAACTCACTTTAGATTTTCCCATGGGCAAAAAGCACAGTAGGTGGGTCAGCTTACAAACTGTTCTTTTCAATATGATGATTTGGGGAACATTCTTTACCCCAGAAATCTCTTTCTCCAGATCGATGGCCATAATCTACTCTTAAAAATACAGAACAGTAATCTATCATCTCTTTCACGTGTAACTTATTGTTGCCTGCTTATCTAAGCAGACTTCAAATTAGAAAATGCACCTGATTTTTCCAATTTCCCTGTCACCATTTTTTAAATGTATGTGTAGTACTTGGGGAACTTCCTATCTTCAAATGATCAATAAAACGGTGTATACTCAACCTTGAGAAACTTTATTTCAGACTGCAAGCATAGTGCAATGATTACAAAGGCAAATACAGATAGTTAGTAGAAATCAATAGGCTAATTGCTGTTTTCACATCTAAGTCTGTCAGCTCAGAATACATCCTTTGAAATCAATATATGTATTCTGTATTTACTTCTTCTTCCATGTCTAGTCTGACATAAAGATCTTGGGGATTTCTTAGAGTTTTTTTGTTTTATCATTTACCATATATTTAGTTCAGGTATCAGTTCATAAACATTCGGAAGAAAAATCAAAATAGATGCATCAACTCATCTAGATGCTTTAAAATGAATCAGCAAGTACTCCACAGCAATAGATTGAATGGGAAACAAACTACATCATTTCAAAAATAATTATATCCCCAACAATTTTTTTAATACCAATTTTTAATACAAAACAGAGCTATAGATAGTATAATTTAAGAGAAGAAAATGAAATGTATATATTTAACAAAAGAAGATCAGACTTGATAGCTCACCTTTAGAGTAATACATACTAAACTGTATGTGTAAATGTTTCACACAATACTATTAAAAATCAAAAATGGAATTCTAAATCAATATAAATTGTATTTACATAAGATAAGATTTAAAAGATTAGAAATGCAATTAAATATTTATAGAATCACGATAAAACCAGAAGAACTGAAAAAAGTCTGTTTTAATTGAACACGATGCAGATAAATAGTTGGAAGTTGAAATCACATGTCATACTTTAGAAGAAGAGCTCTAAGAGAAGCCTAGTTAATGCAGGAACTTGTTTGATTTACTGACCCTTTGACATGGTACTGACCGGTTCGGCCCGGTGGGTGTCTCGTTTGGACTGGGAGATGTCTTGTTGAGATTGAAGACTGTCAAGTTTGGATTGAAGGGAGTCCCCCTCAGATTGGAAAACCTCTCTCTTTCCCTGCAATCCAAAATCAACAGTCTCCAATCTCAACGTGACACCCTCCAGTCCGAATGGGAAATCTTCCAATCCAATAGAGATGCCCTCCAATCTGAGAGAGACTCCCTTCAATTCAAACTTGACAGTTTTCAGTCTCAACAAGACCTGCCAGCCCAAATGAGATAGATACCCACCGGGTTGAAACAGCCTATAAACCGTTGACACCCTCTCAGTTAATACTGGAACAATACTGCATCACTGAATTAGACAGGATGCCATGGATCTGTGATTTGTCATCATTCAGCGAGGTTTCTGAAAATATCACTGATTTGTCTCCTACTGTTTCTTTTCTCAACAGACAAGTGTGTTAACATCCATTCCAACCCGTTCTGTTAATTTATAGATTCCTAGCAAAGCAAAGCAATGACTTTATAAAACCACAATGGGAAAAAAAAAAAAAAAAAAAAAAAAAAAAAAAAAAAAAAAACCCACTTTTTTACTTTGAAAAACTCTAGCATTATCATGATTTGGAACTGGAATCTGAAGTTAGAGGCCGTGGCTGGCTTCTGTCTACGGTCCACCTTTAGCTATCCCTGTAAAAATTTACTCCAGCTTGTTACACCTTTGGGAAATCACTGCTTGCACACATTCAATAGTGATTTGTTATGTTTTTTACTGGCTATATTTTCCCGAAGGCTACCATCTGCACTGGCAAGATTCCAGACAGGACTGAGAGTGACATTCCCTGTGGTTTCTATCTAAGATGTTTCAGGCCATGCCTAGTCCACCATTGAAAACTGAGTCTGTTGCTTTAGTACTCTCAGTGACATCCTATGAAAGAGTCAAGAAGAATGTAATAAGAAACTTGCCAAATTCAAATACAGAAAAGATAAAGTCTAGCAGTCATATCAGAAGAAATATTCAGGGTAAAGCAGAGGAAGGCAGAGAAATGGCAGCCTTGTGTGGAAAGAACAGTAGTGCTTAAGCTATAATGGGAGAAGAGTGTGGGCCTGTGATCCTAAGGATGGTGGGAGAAGTCTGAGTGATGATGACAATGAGACATGGTAAAGGTCTCAGAGGAGAAGTATAGGACAGGAGGCTACAGCGTGTGTGGAAAGGAAGAACAGGAAAGAAACTGAATGAGGAAACAGAGCTGGAGACTTCATATGACTTACTGAAACAAACTTATTGTGTGACCTCAAGGTTATGTTACTTGCACACACTGAATCAGTTCCTGCTATTTTAATGAAGTCTAGACTGGAGGGAAAAACATAAGTACCAGCTCCAATCTTAGCCTCTTTGTTTCTGATCCTGGCACTTTAATCCCATTGGGGCATCTGTCCCATCATTTAGACAATTCTGCCTTTCTTCCCTCAGGACCTCCTCTCAGAAGTCAATCTACCTCTTTCCTGGCCTTAAGTAATTCATCCTGCCCAGGAATTTTTCTCATTTTGTCCATAAATCTCCCAGCAGACCTTGTTCCAAGTCAGATGTTTCTTTTGTCTTATAGCCTTTACACTCATTCTGTTTATCTGCTAGCACTGGCACAGGCATGCTTCAGCATCTGCCTCCCTCAAGACAGCCTTGTATTTAAACCTGTCTGTTTTGCTGTTGATCAAATGAATCAATGGCATACACACAAACAAAAGAAAAATATCAGAAAGTGAGCACTAGAAAACGCTCCTGAATTCTTCTTAAAGGCAACTGAAAGAAAAATAATACTGCTCTTTCAAAGGTGGATGGAGCTACTGTAAGTGTTTAGTTAGAAAGTTTTCTAAAGTAGTGTCCAATATGCAACTCCTACTGACCATAAGTTCTGAGTCAATTAGTGTTATCCCCTTAGGAAAGACATCCAGGTGCACAAAAACCCTAGTGTGCAACAGCAAACTCTTTTACTACTACTACCATTATATGAGAAAAGAAAATATGTAGTGAAAGAGGTAAAAATTCTAGATAGGCTATGTCTGGTGTTAAAGAAATTAGGCAAGGAATATAGTTAGCAAGAGAAAAATGTGAATACATGTGAACATGACTGTGAGCAAAACCTCTTTTCTACCAGTGATATTGTTCTTTCTTCACTCAGCTGTGTGAAAATCAGATATATATTTGGTGTGCATGCTTGAAGACACTTGTAAGACATTCCATATATGATACTCCATACATGAAACAAAGTGCATTCCTACCTTCTGTTGCCAACCTCTCACTGCCTGTATTGTTTGAGAAAATTTTAATAGCAAACTTAGAAAACATTTCTATCAACTACGCAGAGATAAATAGAAAATCACTAATAAACTTGCAAAAAATATAGGAATTGATGGCATGGGAAAAAAAAGATTGCAGGAGCTTTAGGCAAATGGGCAACCCTCAACCCTAATGTTTCATTCTGTGTCACTGAGCACCAGATAACAAACTGAGAAATAAAGAATAGAGGTCTGGAGAATGGGGTGGTTTGTCCTGGTTGGCAGTGACTCTGAAAGGAATTTAGGGGTCAGAGTAGATATATGACTCTACAAAATCTTTATGTTGTGCTGTGGGAAAAGGGTTAATGCCATCCATAGATATATAAACACAGGAGTAGAGGGAGGTGAGTCTACCTCTTTGTGATTGTTTTTGCAATGTTCTATACTGATCTGGTCTCCATATTTTTAAAGGATGTTGGTGAGACTGCTAAAAAGAGCCATAAAAATGATTTAATGGCTGGAGACTTAATGACTTACAGTGAGAAATTTAAAGCACTTATTTTGTTAAGCTTATAAAAAGAAAGATTGAAAGGCGATTTGATAATGGTTTGTAACCACATGCATAAGGAAAGTCAGCAGGGAACAAAGGACTCTTTAATCTACTGGGAAAGAAAAAAAGAAATACAGAAATAATCTGCGACTAAAAGCTGGACCAAGTAATTAAAAATATGGTACATATTTTAATATTTTACCTGGAAAGCATAGAAATTCAATGAAATTAGCAGGAAAGGGGTGGAGCATTCACCTCCTGCTGACTTAAGATCAAGACTGCAGTCACCCTTAGATGTTGGCTATAATGAAAGAAAATATTTCTAGCATTTTAATTCTTTAATGTAAGGAGAAAAATAAGAAAAATATATATATATTGAGGTTTATGCTTGTCTAAAGATGTGAATTCCATCAACTTCCAATATATATATATTTTTTTGACAAATCAGCATAGCACGGGCCAGAGATGGCTGCATTACTTGCTTACTTGCTTGGCTCAGGATCATGAGTCTCGAGTGAGAGGGACAAGTAGAGGGTATAATAATAACATTCAAAGCAACTGATTAGATACATGAACTTAAATCTGCAGGAAAAGGTGGAAAAGGCTGATGATTTGTACTGACGGACTGAAAGCTATTAGACAGAGATAGTGGATATAGGTTGGATATTAGAAAAAGTTTACCATCACATTCATAAGTAAGTCAACTAGAAGACATTCATTAATCATTATCTCCTTTTTGAAGGAATTTTTCCCCAGGTTAGTGGTTTTTTGGTATTTAGACCCTATTCTGAACATTCCTTTTTGGATCTTTTGGAATGAAAGAACAAAAAATTAAATGTTAGGAAAAAAACCTCAATAGAAAAATAGAAATCTCCTTAATATTCAGATATAATTACAGGTGTTTTAGTCTGCATCTGACTTTTCTTTGTCTGTTTTCTTGTTTTGATCTTTTCCTTCTTCATTCCCTCCTCCCCTACTTTTATGAGTATTCCTTTACATCCCATGCAAGAAGGCCAAGATGGAATCACTCTCTGACCAGGGTTTGCTCTTGTTACTGCTCCTACCTTTCAGGCTGTCTGTATCCATTGACCACACTTCACCTTACTGTTGAGACAGGAAGAGACCTTGCTCCTCATTATTCTCCTTTAAGAGTGAGCAAATAATTCATAATGAATTGCTGATTTGGTTAATTTCATTCCCTCCTCTCTGTTTGTGAGTTATTTATGACTCTCGTAAATACACTTGCTGAATAATGCCTATTAACAATTCCAGTCTGCATCTCATTTCAGAGCACTTCACTGCAACTCTTCAATATGTGACATTTGATCTGTGTTGTTATATAGTTCAAAGTAAGCATTCCTGATATACCTTTCCATCAGACGACTAAATTCCAGGGATTCAACATTCTTAACAGCTAGGTATAGTTTATCAAAGAAAAGCAAGACTCCTTCTTTTATCACACACACTGTGTGATCTTCAACAGCTATCTTCACCTTTCTCTGACCTAAATGTAAATTAGACAGTGTTTTCCTGCTAACCTTTCAAGCCTGTAATTCTGTAATAAAGTAACGTCCTACTTATAAACAGTATGTTAAAGGAGGATTTTCTTGTCTGAAAAACAACACCAGCTCTTTGGGGTTTTTTTGTTTGTTTGTTTGTTTTTGTTTTTGTTTTTTTCTTACTATCTGAGTTCCTCCACTTTCCTGATTTTTCCTTGCATCTTCAATCTCTTCCTTACCGGGCACTCAAGGCAGCGTTTCTTCCTTGCGCATTCTTTTACTATGGTCATGACTGTTTTCTATTGCAAGGTAACAACTTTAGCACTGGGTAGAATCTAAACAAAGTGTGTGAAATTCTGTTTATAACAGTTCTCCAACTAGAAAAAGAACAGGTTTAATTGTTTCTGAAGCTTGGGCAAGATTTTACTTCATGAAGGGTTCTGTGTAATGTGCTTGTAATGGTCACAGCATCGCTAACTGTGTTGCATTGATATTCAGGGTAACTGTCAGTATAAGCAATGTGGGCTATATTAACTTGTCTCATGAATCTGCTAAATAGACACTGTCCTTTGCTGCTCTTCAGTCTACAAGGAGGAAGCTAGGTTGGAAAAAAAAGCACAGCAAGATTTCTTCACATAGGTTTGTCTTTGTTCATTAGAATAACCACATGGTCTGCCATAATTTACACTTCATAAGTGCTAGTTGTCAGTGATTTCCCTCTTATAGACTTGTGTTTCTTTATGACAACACCTACTGAAAATGAAGGAATGAGGGGACTCCAGGCAGTATACATTTTTTGTATAGAGATAGAAGAAAACAAGAAAATTAATTGCTTATTCATTGGTGCTAAAAATCCACACTATAAGCATGAAAAACTAGAAATTCACCACATAGAGAATTCTAGAGAATTTACAGAGTAGTCAAATTTACTGTGGTGAAAGTCAGTGAGAAGGGCTGCGTGGTTGAAGTGTAAGAAAGAAAAACACTTTTAAAATCAGCAGCCACAATATTTTTAGGAAGGACAAGGCAGAGAGAATGGCTTTTGCTATCAAACATTATTGTCTAATTCAGAACCAGAAAGTCATGAACATATCAGTCAGTGTGCAGCCCAGCAAGGCAAAAGAACAGTATGGTGGCTTTTTGTCACCAATCAAACTAGCAGCAAAGATGAGCTACTGATTCAGCAGCTGTCTGTCCTGAACAAAATCAAATCATGCTGCAAATGAAATTTCAATAGGATGAGCATGAATTGTTATTTCAGATAATCTAAAATAGTTTCTTTACATAATGGTACTTGAAAGAAAATTCACTACCTTCTTGGTGATCATAACAAGGACAAAGGTGAATTGATCCTTAAACAAAATGAAATTCAGCTGTTGCCTGACCCTGCCCAGGCTGAAAATATTTTATAACATTCACAGAGGCCTTGTTTCTAGGTTGTCAGTTTTGACAACTGAATTATTTGAATTTTAAGAATCTTTCGTATAAGGATCATGATGAAAAAGATAGAAAAGCAAATGAAAATGGTGATTTTCTTTAAGATGTCTGTCAATATAATTTGAAGCACGTAGCAGTTAAAAAGCAGCCTTAAAAACTCACAGTAGTAACGTAGGGAGATGGGAGACTACTACAGGAGCAAACTTACAGCCTGAAACAGCTGCATATATATAGTTACTCAGGTTTGCAGCAGTGACCATAAGAAATGTGTGACAGGATATTCACCTTTGGAAATGTGATCCATTTTTGGAAATTAGGGTATGCATACATTTCACTCATAGATAGATGAGCACACTTTTATGTAAAGTCCATACTTTGGAGTTTTAGGAGTGAACTTCATATCCACCATTTTTGAGCCTGTTCATTGGTAGTGCTCAAGAGACATCATTTTAAAGGCTGCTTCTTTTCTACAAGGAGATGGACTGACTCAGATGGATATTGGTCAAATGACAATTTGACCCCATGTTTCTTATATTTATTAAAGGCAGTTTGCATCTTGAGCTACTAGTAAGCTAGCATGACATTTTATTTTCGGAATATCTGTTAGTCTCTATTGCTCTTTATTATCTTTAATAATCTAGATAATAACCTCTGCATTGTATTATTACCATAAAATAAATTAATAGACCTTTTTTACAAGCTTTTTAGGGTATGTTGTGAATTAATTAATATTTTGGAACATGACAGATATAGCTGTCATATATACGTACTTCATAAACCATACTATAATACTTTTCCACACCTGGAAAAACAGTCAGCATTCAGAGATTAATATTAAAAGCATTTTTAAATCTTAGAACCCCAAAATTATGCATGGAAGACCTTATGCTTTAGCAGGTTTTTTATTATCTACAAAATCAGTTTCATTGTACACAGGTATACTTCAGCTATACAAGTACTTACATGCCTCTGCTCTGTACCTTCCGGAATTCACCTCTCCATGTCTGATTCAGCTCAGTTTAATGTCACCAAGAAATAGTTGCGCTCTTACACTGCTCAGAAAATGAAGTCGTATGCAAATAGATGAGAATCAGCTTGCAGTGAAACTCTTCAGACAAAATTTATTAGTATCCGGTACATCAATCAATGGCTGTGCATAAAAGATATGTATCAGTCTAATGCTGCATCTTTCATAAAGTATAAAATTTATAGTGCCTATAATATCCTTATGCATAAACTTAAATATGAATTGCCAATGTTTGCAATTATCTAGAAAATGGCCTGCTCTTATAATTATTAAAGCAAATGTATAAACCCTGGATGACAGAAAACACAATTTTACTGCTATTAAAAGACAATTTAATGTATGAAATCACATTAGCATGCTCAAAAGATGGCTTTCAGTCACTCACATGAATATTTTAAACCTGTTCTAAGTGTCTTCAGAAAGAGTACGGGTGATTTTCAGAGATAAACATTTATAAGTAGATTGCTTGTGCATGACAAGTAAAGCAAGAACATCTACCTGCTGTTCTGAGAAAACACCTACTATACAAACTTCTTTGGCATACCAAGGATTGAAATTACTTATATTAATCCAGTACATAAATTCTGTTTGAGATTAAAGCCAATTTCAAGATCTCATTTCATAGTATTTGTTGTTTCTCTCCCATTTTTGGTACTGGGAGCAGGAAAGAGAAAGATGAAGGGGAGGATGATTCATGGGACCTCTCATGCTCTGTAAGCAATGGGAAAAGACTGTGAGGTGAGATCAAACCAGTGACTAAGCTGGAACTCCAAATGCCATACTACTGGCAACTTGGAGAAGGGAATGAAAACACACTGAGTAAACACTTGCCTGGAAAAGTCTAGGTTTATATGCCCCAGATTTCCTCTGTAGATCTGGTCTCTCTTCTACTGCTTTCCCCACAGCAGCAGCCATCTCCTTCAGTCTTTCTCAAGAAATAGAAATGTCCTTACATTTATTCCCCGATGACAAGTTTAGAAAGCTTCCCTGACCCATTCTCTCCCTCCATTTGCCATTCTGGCAACAATTGGTATAGTAGCAAGTTTTTGACTTAGAATCAGAATGGCTTGTATAGGAAGACACCTTAAAGATCCTCGAGCTGCAACACCACTGCTGTGGACAGGGCTGTCACCCACCAGCTCAGGCTGCCCGGCACTCCATCCAACTGGCCTTGAATATCTCCAGGGATGGAGCATCCACAGCTCTGGGCAGCCTGTGCCAGTGCCTCACCACTCTATGAGTAAAAAATTTCTTCCTAATGTCTAACCTAAATCTCCCCTCTTTTAGTTTAAAGCCATTCCTCTTTGTCCTATTACTACCAGACTCTTCTAAATGTCACTCCCCCTTCTGCTTATAAGCTTCCTTGAAGTTCTGGAAGACTGCGAAAAGCTATTCCTGTAGCCTTTTCCTCTCCAACCTAAACAAGCCCAGCATCCTCAGCCTCTCTTCATAGGAGAGGTGCTCCAGCCCTCTGATCTTCTGGACCCACTCCAACAGACATCACTCCAAAGCTGATGTGTGCTTTTTCAAGAAGTACTTTCAAGTCCAGAAATAATACCATCAGCAAAACTGATTTCCAATTGCATGAACATCATCCTGAATTTTGAGAATTAACTCAAAATAAGAGTCTATATTTTAATTGGAATGCTGCTTCTACAGAAGTGTCACATTTTCATGGTACTAGAGAAACTAGAAATCATATATGTAGGAAGGTATCCAAAAGCTAAGAGTATAAAAACAGAGATATTCTATCATCTTTCTAAAATATTTTATACTCTGTGTATCTTGTGGCTTTATAAATAGTTTGCTTTCATCATTATGGATAATTTAATGTCTGCTACAAATCAAGAGTCAGTCGTGCTGTTGCTGTAGTTCTGACTACCTGATAAATATGAACTCCAGTTTAATTTATGAGAGGACAGATAAGTGCAGGACCTTGATAACATGAATGACCAAGGTCAGAAGCCATAATAGACTTTTGTATTTAGAGCTTAAATAATAACTCATAATCAGTAGAGATAGAAGAGAAAATGGAGGTCAAATGCTGGTAGAAAAATTGAAGCGGCAAGCGCAGATGTTATTCAAACTGACAAAGTAAATATTGTTTCAGTGAATGTTTTTTTGTCTCCTATTTGTGATATGCGATAAAACCTTACAAGCATGAACTAGAACTGCCTATCTGCTAACAAAAGTGAGGGGAAGATGTGCATTTAGGAGTCGCACACAAAGAAATTGGAAGGGAAATCTCATTTGTGTTGACAGGCATATGTGTGTACAAATGTTTTGAATGGAAAATAGCACCCAAGCTCAGTTTTCATCATTGCATAAACATGGTTGAATTTCAGCTTTCAGTTTTTACTTGAATTATCATCTATGTCTCCACCCATTAAAAAATTAGATTTCAGAATAACTAAAACTAATCTCTGTCTTTCAATGCTATGGGTTACCACACTTTCATACTCTTTGAGCTTTGATTAATAAGTCTTTAGCTGAAAGAATTTTTTATTAGGAGAGAACTGCAGGAGCCAGCTTTCTCTGAAATCTTTTAGAGGTGTACAATGATACAGTCTAGTATATAACTACATGCATGAAAGAAGAGACACATCCACCAAAGACAAGAGAGAGAAGATATTCATATTTCCTCCCTCTTTGGAAGAAAACTGGAGAAATTCTTTACTGCGAGGGTGGTGAAACACTGGAACAGATTGCCCAGCAAAGTTGTGAATGCCCCCTCTCTGGAAACATTCAAAGCCAGGCTGGATGGGACTTAGAGAAACCTGGTCTAGAGGGACGTGTCCCTTCCTATAGCAGGGGAGTTGTAACTAGATGATCTTAAAGGTCCCTTCCAATCCAAACCATTCTATGATTCTTTGTTTCTATATGAGTCAAATAGGGTTTCCTTTTATTTATTCTTACCTGTGTCTGGATGGTCTTTTATAAATTAGCAAGTTTAGCCTCTCAAGAACTAAAATTAATTCATGATTTTTCAAATAGTATTGAAAAAATACTTATCAAACTATTAATTTTTTTTCCTCCGTACAAATAACTTCAGTTTTCCCCCACTTAAAGTAAAGCATTTCTAATAAAGAAAATTGTCACATGACACCTAAATGTGAAGTTGCAGAATATTCTAATATTGAAGTAAAGGCAATAAAATTAAGTCCACGGCTTCCCTTATTTTTTAAAACTGCATCTGGAAAATAGCTTCATGCATCAAGAATGGCAAGGAATGTAGGTAAAGAGGGAAAAGCAAACTAGAACAAGTATTATTGGCTAGGATGTTGGTGATAGGTACCAACATTATTTTCAATACAAGTAACAGTATTTTCAATGTACAGTATTTTAAATTACAAGTACAGTATTTTCAATGGAATTTATGGTAGCTGCCATCCAGATGCTGTACTGAGAGATATTAATGGAAACCATACATCTAGATCTTTCTAAACAGAGGAACTCACAAAACATAACTTTAAGAACAGATTAAATTACAACTTTTAAGCTATCATTTCTTATTGCTGTGCATTTTTTTTTTCTGCTTTTTTTGGACAATTTTATTAATGCTGTTCCCCCTGAGCTGCACTTTCTAGTGTACCATTAACCTTCCTAAAAATCAGATACCTTGCTCCCTGTTGGAGCAACAGACTTGTACATGTCTATACACACAGACAGATCGTTCCATAACTGTTCTTACAATGCAAATACAGATTAAAATTAAATTTTAGTGAATACATACACTGCATCCAAATGGCAGTCAATAGATCTAATGTTATCATCAAGTACTTAAAGTATATTTATAAACCTTAGGTGTTCAAATTAATTTCAGACTATACTGCACACTCTTATGTCTACCATTCTCATATGTATTTCTTTATCTCTTTGCCACTGTGAATGCCAGAAAATAACTCTGAAGCACTAATTTTGCATCACAAATCACAATATTTTTTATAAAAAAGATGAATGATGACAAAATATCTATTCCAAACTACTTGGAATCTACTTCTTATCATTGATAGATAGTGAAGAAAATTATAGCTGACAACATACAGCATTGATTTAGTTGAATGTTACTTGTACCTATTCTATTCCCCTAAAACAATGCTCTCTCCAAAAGAAAACAAAGACAAACGAAAAACCAAAAACAAAGAAAACAACCAAACAAAAACGTATGAAAATCAAGTCCAAGAACTTTTAATACTACTGATAAATTTATTTGCTCAGGGTAAAATATTACACGTTTGTAATTCTTTGCCTGTTCCTTAGAAATGATATGTATCAGATCTCTTCTATCCTTTGCATGTATGTGTTGTAGCATACTCCATTTTCTCAGCCTCATTTTTATTCCTTATTCTTCATGAGATTTATATTTTCTTTCTTTTTTTTTTTTTTTTCCTTTTTCTTTTTATCTCTTTTAGTTTTGATAGATAGTTTTGATACAATAAGATGCCATGATTATATGAATCAGTGTTCTGGTACTATTCTGTTTGCTTAGTATCCTATTCTCTTTTAGTGTAGAATTTATCTCTGCAATCAAGTGTTTGGTTTTGCTGAAAGCTGCTTGAGGTAAAATAAAGTTATATTATCATTGCTCTCCCAAACAAATAAATATTATCTGAATTATATAATAGCCATCATATTCTACTAGACTTCCTACTACAAAAAGCTGAAAAGATTTTCTTTGTTCTTATTTCAGAGGAATCTGAAGAAAACAAAGAATTTTATCACTAAGAAGGCTATCTAGCTTGAAGCAAATTCAGCTGTATCTATATGGGCAGCAGGTAGTATTGCATTTACCTGTGCTATTACTTTTAAATAGTAATAAAGTTATATCCTGCATGACATAAACAAGCAATTTTACTTTCCTTAAACTTTACTTCATCCCCATGCCTTTTTAAATCCCAAGTACAATGTCTAAGACCAGTCTCACTAGGTGAGCAGATCCATTAAAATCACTAGCATTTGTGTCTCCAAGCAGCCTGTGCAAAAGCACTGCTTTGCCATGTCAGAACTGATAAGGGAAAACTGTTCAGCAGTTTGTATATTGCTTGCTGGATGAGACTATGATTTAACCTGAAGGTCTCCAAATACTACTGAAGTAGAAAAGGCATGAAGGATGGAAAGAATGTCCCAAAGGAGGATATGGTCTGAGGGATCCAAACAAAACTCTGTTCTATTTCAAACCTTCTCTTTTCCTCCTTTCCCATTAAAAACTGCTTCTTGATCTCTTATATAAATATGTTCCTTAATTGCAATTAACTCATGTGATGCATGTATCAAGTTAATCATACCTGCTGGCTGAAGACAGATCCAATGAACGACCTGTAGAGATTTTTACACAAAAACATTGCAACAAGAATGACTGAAAAATCCAAAGTACCAAAAAATTATTTTCAATTTAAGGTTTCCTTTAGATTCTTTGGAAGCTACTGCATCATAGCAAAACTGTCAACATCTGACTATAATCAAAGCATAGATATCTAACTTCAGTTATTCAACAACACAAAAATGGTTCATTGTCAGCATGCTCATGAGAGATGAATGCTTTACATAAAAATCAGCTGATATTCTTATCAGTGACCCAGGGAGTACTAAAGCCAATTTTAGACAGATATTTTTAATAAAAGAACAACAATCAAATGGAAGTCATAGAATCATAGAATGGCCTGGGTTGAAAAGGACCACAATGATCATTTAGTTTCAACCCCCCTGCTATGTGCAGGGTCACCAACCATTAGACCAGGCTGCCCAGAGCCACATCCAGCCCTGCCCTGAATGCGTCCAGGGATGGGGCATCCACAGCCTCCTTGGGCAACCTTTTGCAATGCGTCACCACCCTCTGTGTAGAAAACTTCTTCCTAATATCTAACCTAAATCTCCTCTGTCTCAGTTTAAAACCATTCCCCCTTGTCCCATAACTATCTACCCTCGTAAACAGCCATTACCCCTCTTGTTTATATGCTCCCTTCAAGTACTGGACAGCCACAATGAGATCTCCCTGGAGTCTTCTTTTCTCCATGCTAAACAAACCCAGTTCCCTCAATCTTTCCTCACAGGAGAGGTGCCCCAGCCTTCTGATCATCTTAGTGGGCCTCCTCTGGACCCGCTCCAAGAGCTCCACATCCTTCCTGTACTGGGGGCCCCAGGCCTGGACGTAGTACTCCAGATGGGACCTCACAAGAGCTGAGTTGAGAGAGACAATAACCTCCCTCTCCCTGCTGGCCACCCTTTTTTAATGCAGCCCAGAACACAGTTGGCCTTCCGGGCTGCAAGCACACACTGCTGGATCATGTCCAGCTTCTCATCCACCAGAACCCCTAAGTCCTTCTCTGCAGGGCTGCTTTCCAGGAGCTCTCCTCCCAGTGTGTATAAATACCTGAGTTTGCCCCAACACAAGTGCAGTACCCTTGATCTTATTGAATCTCGTTAGGTTTTCATGGGCCCACTTCTCCAGCCTGTCCAGGTCCCTCTGGATGGCTTCCCTTCCTTCCAGTGTATCGACTGCATCACTCAACTTAGTGTCATCTGCAACTTGCTGAGGGTGCACTCGATGCTGTCGTCTATGTCATTGATGAAGATGTTGAAGAGCACCGGTCCCAACACTGACCTCCAAGGAACACTACTTGTGACCGGCCTCCACCCTGACACCGTACCACTGATCACAACCCTTTGGCTGCGTCCAGCCAACCAGTTCCTAATACATTGAATAGTCCATCCTTCAAATCCACACCTCTCCAATTTAGACAGAAGGATGTGGTGATGGACCATGTGAAAGGCCTTGCAGAAGTCAAGGTAGATGACATCCGTCACCCTTCCCCCATCCACCAAAGTTGTCACTCCAGCAGAGTTAGAATACTAAACTCAGAATGGATCTGATAATTTCCTGATAATGTGTAAATGTTGAAAGTACAATTTATGGGTATGGACACATTACTACTTTGTCACTGCTAAAGTATCATTTTGATGACATTCTGTCATCAAATGCTTTTCATTAACAAAATATTTTGTATATTTATTTACTACTTGTGTGGCTTGGCAGTAACAATTGTAAAACAGTTATCTAGAAGAAAGTATCATATATTTTCTTATTTTTTAGTTTGGTAAGAAAACAGAAATGAAGATTGTTCTCTTAAAATTAATATTTAAAGTAACAAGTTAATTGATGTATTATTAGTCTCTCTTGGACTATACCGCAGGGAACCTGTCTCTAACATTGGGTAGTTCCTTCTGTGGAAAAAATTAATTTAAAAGGCAAGTTAAGTAGCAATGCAAATTGAATGTTAATATGATAAGAAGTGGACATTAACCTAAAAATAAATAAATGAAATCTGAAGCTTCTAAACTGTGGATAGAATTTAATTTCTCCACTTGGATCCAAACATTTTACTTCCGAAGAAGCATTCAGGCCAAGTAACTAAGATCTTGGAGTTAAAGGATGAAATGTGTGCACATGGGATTTAATCTGTAGGTGTCAGTCTGATGAAGATTAAACAAAACAGTTCAAATTGCTTTTAGGAAAGCATTGAATATCACTGCACTGATTTCAGCAACAGCAACAAAGAGAATATTTATGTATGACTGAAATCATTCAAAGATTTACATGAAAGATAAACGGAAGGCGATGAGGATGAAAACACTTTTAAGTGCACATCTAAGAATATCCATACACATTTAGGTTATGCCTAAATGATATTAAAATATATATATATACTGCAGCAGTTCCCCTCCTTATATTCCATAGCATTATCTGACATTATATATTTCACAGAATACTACTGTAACTTTTCAGCCTCAAGATAGTTACACAGCAACTTCAGATGCATCTTCAAGGATACGGCATTTATTCTTACAGTCACATGAGTAGCTGAGTTACATAAAATACAGACCATACCTTGATATAGATGTGGCTAAGTAATTCAGACAGCAATTAAAATAGCAGAAAAGCCAGAGAAATGAGAAAGAGAAACTTTCAAGGATGACAAATAGTAAAATATACTAATCTGCAAACAACAACATAGATATATTTTCTTGTCTTATTTAAATTCACAAAGACCATCTGAAATACCAGGCTCTCAGTTTTATGCTGATTCTTTTCAGTTGGCATCATGAAAAAAAAAAAAAAAATCCTTATGTTTGTGTATGTATAATCACCAATGGATTGCTATCCAGTTACTGTTACTTATTTCCTCCTAGTTTTGAAGTGTTAAATAAAGTTTTCATTCTCCCCAATAAGCACTTCTAGTAGACCAATCTTCAAATTTTGCTAAATAAAATGACCCTTAACAAAACCACTTATCCTCTTTTTAATCAGTTGGTTTCAACACAGATTTATTTATCGCTTTCCAGAAATCTGTTCTGACTGCAATTGAAATGTATAGTTGTTTTGTCTCCCATACTCAGCAGTGATTGACCAGTTCAGTGTCAGTTCTTCCAGCTCCCCATCCCTCTGAACAAAATTATACACCTACAGCTGCCAATTCTCAAGGGAGTCAGTCTTCAAAATTATGAAAACTTTACTCATTTAAGTAGCCTTTGTTCGCACCATGAAGATAAGACAAGAATACCAGATATCAAGAAGTTGAGGAACTGTAACTGCCTTTAAAAATGTATATGCTGTCAGACTGCACAGGATCTAAGTAATATTTAGAAACTTAAATGCAAAATAAATTTAATAAACTGGAAGAAACAATTCTCAATTGAAATACCAGACAACATAAAAGAAAATTTTCATAACTAAGAAATGATAGAAAGGTTGGTATTTTGGAAGAAATAAAACTACAGGCTTCCTACTGTTTAAGAACAGAATATGATGATAATGAGCTACAGAAAAAAATGTCATTAAAGCTCGATGTGGGAAAAGCTCTTAAGTGTGTATCAATTGAGATAGTATCAGTGGGTAAAATGTCTTCAAACCATCAGTGTCTGAAACTAGGTATACTTAGAAACATCACCTTGAATTTAAATGCAGAAAGGAAAAGATTTAAATAATCACTTTGCAGGCTAATGATTCCCAGAAAGCTTTTCAGCCTATCCTGTGTGAAAGTGAATGTTAGGTCATACCAATGGTTCTTGCTGTCAGGGTGTATTCTCATGGAAATTCAGAACTGAATTACTCCGTGAGCACATTTACATGGTAAAAAGCTGGAGAAAAATCTCCCAACGCCAGAGGAAAGCTATACTGCCAAAACTGTTAAGCTCTAAGTGGGTTTCCAAATAAAATTCATTCGCCCTACTGGGTGCTACTTGAATGAGTCAACAATAAGCTAAGGCACTAGTTTAAAAAGGTCTTTTCAATATGGAAAAGTATCTTTCAGTTTCTGAAACAGCAATCCCCTTGAGAATAAACTGAAAGGTGAGACTTCTGAA
Source organism: Chrysolophus pictus (assembly GCA_037305975.1). Classification (NCBI taxonomy): domain Eukaryota; kingdom Metazoa; phylum Chordata; class Aves; order Galliformes; family Phasianidae; genus Chrysolophus; species Chrysolophus pictus. Next base: position 99,149,284 of record CM074576.1, read on the forward strand.
AGGCTTTGTCCATTTTCAGAGCAGTGCCTTTCATATGTTTAGAGATACGTTCTACTGTTGCTGCATATCAAGTTTGCTGCTTTAGTGTGATTTTCATCAGTTGCAAAGAGTAAAAGAAACATTTCTTTGGACTTCAGACAGCTTTTTAACATTTTCTGCATTGTCACTAACTTTCTAACATACATACCCATTCATGGACTACTTTCGTTCTCTTTTTAACCTCATCTCACAGCTTTTCCTTTAGAGGTTTGTCTGTTTGAGTACATGCAAAGTTCACAAAAGTTAAGATTAAAATGAACTTCTTTCAGTAAAAGGCTGTCGTGGTTTTAATTAATTTTCTATAAAAATGAGTCTTTATAGACCCACTATTATTTCATAATAATCTTCTTAATTTGTTTGGGAACTTCTTCAGGTACTTTTTGTGTCAGTGAGATAGAAAAGCCATATTTATTCCAAAAGTCCTATATCTGGAGTGTATCTATTTAGTGGTTGTTATAGATTCCCGTAACAAAACCAGACAGAGTCTAGTTTGATAAAGGGATAGCTTTATTTAATTAAGCAAGGCGGTAAAGTGAGCAAAACAGCGCTGGGCGCCGAGGGGAGCGTACACTCCACCAGGGTCATGATTTGAACAAAGGTTTGGCTCTGTACTTATACAGTTCTCATTTCCTGCAGACATTCCAGCCATTCTTGCATTGATACAATTCTTTTCTCCTGCATACGCTCCAGCGGCTGCACAGGTTGTTGCTGTGGTGTAGGTGTTTTGCTGGGGGATTCATTTTCCAGCCTCCTGATGGTTGTGGAGGTGAAAGTCAGCAGTCTTTTCCATTATTCTTTGGTTATTTTCTAGCAACTTATGTGCCTCGGGCCTGCAACTTCTTAGTTTTCATCGTTTACAACATTATTTACGTTCCCAGATACCTGAGAAAGCACCATTGAGTTTCGATTTGACTAACAAACTTACCCTTATCTATCACAGTGGTCAACATATTACTGATGATGACTTCAGGAAACCAAAAAAAATCTGTGGCCAGAGAAAGTCTATACACTCTGGTTGTTTGTGATGAATGTTACAAGACACTGGAGTTGTAAATAGATACTGAGCTAAAATCTTTCTACTCTAACCAGTGTAAAAACAGATGTAAATCTGGAATCTTAAGGAACTTGGTTATTTGACCTGCCCAAAATATTCCAGAACATGATTTCAGCATTATGAAACAGTATTTAAAGTACTGATTCTCCTAACTTTAACTGCTGTTCTCTGTAAGAATATTTCCTCTTTGATTACTTGAAGAGAGTGTATTTAATTACTTAACAGGAACTACCAGCAGCTAACACCTAATAGGAACAACTCCCTCAGTCCTCTGATTTTCAACCTTAAAGACCATATCCACAGACTTCCACTGAGTTTTTGCCAATAAGATTCTATGATTCTCTAGTTCTTGCAATGTTTTATGTACATTGTGATAACATTTCAAATATCTTTTGCCAAGTTGCCATTATGTTGTGTTTTACCCAGTTAGCAAGACTGCACTAGAATGGATGTCTTCTGAGAGATACAAGACATGGCAGTTAAAAGCTAAATCATTGTTTTAGAAGGAAGTAGAAATGTGCATTTTGACCGATGTTCTGAAAAGTGCTCATATCTCTAGATTCATATTAAATGGAAAGGTTCCTTTGAAATATCATCCTTTTCTAACTAAAAGCTACATTTAAATACTTATTTCCAAACTTAACTTTCCATGAATAAGAGAACATTTTCTGCTTCATATCAAATCTTCCCAGCTTAGAAGACCAAAACTTACTGTGTAGATTCAGGAGATGGACTCACTTCTATTAACTCTTCATCAGTTTTTTCAGTTCTGAAAAAAATGCATCAGAGTTGTGTTGGGGTCACAAATCATGCTGGTAGAGACTCTGTCTTTTTGATGAGATGACACAGATGCAGGTCCAGAACATTAGTGTTCAACATAAATCTGCTGATACTTTTACAAAATTTTGTTTCAGTTGTAATGGTCTTAAATTCTGTCTAATACTTGTTTTGATTACAACTCTGTTCTTTATAATGCTGTGCTTTTTGTTTCCATGCTTTGTTGATATATATTTTCCACTTACAGAACATAAAGTCTGACAAGCAGCAACAAGAATTAACATTACTAAATATATAAAATGATCCATATCCTTCATTCTTAGCAGCATGAAGTAAATCTGCTACTGCAGATGTAATATCTTCTCTATATTCCTAACAATATTTAAACAAAAAAAGGCATCTGCCATGAAAAGAATTTCTCATGCTGATCCTTTCCCACTCAAACAGAGTGGGTCGATAATAGCACTGAAAACAGGGAATGAAAATGAGGCTGAGTTTTAAATAGCATAAACGACAGTAGCATATAGAGAAGCTTGCATTAATCAGACTGCTAGTATTAGACAAATTAAAAATTGGCAGCTAACAGTGTTTTTCTTAGCTTGTGGTATTTGAAGGACATTGATATAAACATCAAACAGAATTCAGGGCACACATTATGGAAGTGCCAGTTGCAGCTTTATATGTAAGGTAAAGCTGGAATTAAATCCCTTATCATATAGGAGGCACAGCCTCTCTCCTACCAAATTTCTACTCATTTTGAATGAAGAATCAATTTTTGGAGGATTTACAGGTAAGTGTGTTCATTAAAACTAGTCTCTAAATGAAGAGTGCCACGGTCTATGCCATGGATATAGAATAGTTCAAACTGCATAGCAAGCTTGTAATGCTTCTGTTACTGCGTTATTCCTAACATTCAGCATTACAAAAGTCTGATAGCAAGTATTAAATTTGTCAAAGATGACCTATTAAAAACAAAAATAAAATCACCTATTTTATTTTTTCAGAAAGAACATGAACAAATATAAACTCCCAAAATTCTAACCTTTATTCTCTTGCTAAACATATGTCTTTTACCTTCTCACAGCTTTCTGTAGGCTCCACTGTGCACAAAAATGAATGAGTATGAATGTGTTCAAATAACATCTTTCCTCTGCCTTTAGTGGCTGCGTTGCCTCGCTTGGAAAATTTCACCTGAAATAGTTTCAACTCCCTTATCAAAATTAGCATTTTTGCAGTCATTCTTATTAGCTACTAGTTCATCAGTCAGCAGAAGATCCCACATTACCTTTGAATCACAAAGGCCATCTCCCAGTGGTCTGAATAAAACAGCAGAAATGAGTGTCTCTGTGAAGACACCTGAAAACAAGTTAAGAGCTTCAGTTGTACTACTGACAGTGGAAAATGGCAATTTTTAAAGATATTTCATAGAATCATTGAAGCATAGAATTGGTTAGATTGGAAAAGATCTTTAAGTTCATTAAGTCCATTACTGGACCATGTTCCTTAGAGGTGCATCACTCATACATGAAGGGATGTCAACTCCACCACATCTCTAGGCAGCCTGTTCTAATGCCTTCTACTCCGAGGAGACACTCTTTCTATCTTTGCGTACAGTCTGTAGAACAATATTAGTTTCCTGAAAACACTGAAAGACTCAGTGTACCTATTAAGATGGCTTGATTTTCCTGGTTCCACATACTTGCAAGGAAATAAGAAATTTTTCCTTGGATAGTAACTGTAGACTGTTTTCCCCTATGTATTTGTGCAATAGTGATTTGTGTTAATGAGAAACAAATTTGAGTCCTTGAAAATGAAAAGGTCTCCTTCATCCAAAGAGCTGGTTAGCAAATCCGCCAAATTTATTGTTAGCTCATCTCATATAGTCTTTGTCAAAAATACACCAAATCATAAACTGAAGCTAGTTCCTTCACATTTTATATATGGTACACTGTATATCATTTGAACAACAGTAAATATAAAGGAATATTTTTACCTTTTTTTAGTGCCATCTGGAAAGGGAAGAGTGGGAAAAAAAATGTACTACAACATCCTTCTACAAGGACTGTAAAAAAGATATGGAAAGTTGTTTGTGCTTAAAAGATGAAAGATAATTACTTCTAGATAAGGTTTGAATGTTTCAGCTTCCATAAAAAGAGACCTCTGGCAGATAGACTGGGAAAACATGACTAAGTGAAAGAGTTTGCATCTGGAAATAAATTTAAGATCATGCAGAGCTTTGAAGATAAGAAATCCCAACATAACTGCAGGAAACCTCTGGAAGCCCAGGAGATGGATGGCTAATGTGTCACCTGTGAAGACTGAACTCAGCGTAAAGTCTTTTCCTGTTGGTACTAGACTCTGATGAGGAATTTCCTTCCACAGGCACAGAGATCTGTAAGGGCAACTAGCAGCCAACACCTACATTCAGGAAAATCTGCCAGAGAAACCAATAGTTTGTTTTTTTTTCAAGATACTTATGGGTTTTGTGGCTTCTTTAAGTAGCCACAAGATTTCATTCAGGAGTGGAGATCAATGTTTTCACATGTGTGCAAAGTTCTACTCTTTCCCTAGGTGCTGATTGCCAGTTGTTCCCCTTTCAGTCAACGAGAGACACAGATACTTAGGCAACACATAAATTTGCAATCTTTTGAAAAGGAGATTCAAATCTCTGAGATTATTTCTGTTCTTTACTTTAGGAATTTGTTTTTTGTTTTTGTTTTTGTATATGCTTGTCCCACTGTGCAGTATATAAGTTCTAAAAAGCTAAGGAATCATTGGATGGAAGGCGTAATAGAATTGTAAGGAATTATTATCTTTGTTGCCCAAATGTCACATAATCAATGAGAGAAAGAAGTTGTTTCTTAAAGATGAATGCTGGTGAAAGAGAATAGCTAAACAACATCCTGTGTGCTATAAACATTTTTTAACTTCATGACATAATTATTTTTGAACCTATACTATAAATCCATTTCTTCCTATGCATCTCAGCTTTACAGAAGTGAAGTGAAGAAAGGAGGATTGATTCTTTTTATATTAGAACATACAATTTTACTTATACTTCAGTACTTGAAAACCATTAAGTGCTAAATTAAAATAAAATTTCCTGAGAAGTTAGAAGCTATGATTTCTTTTTTTTTTTTTTTTGAGTGATGCTCAAGATGTTACTCAATAAAAAGATAGAGATATTGCTTAGAGAGCAGTAAGCTACAGCAGAAATGTGTGGTTTACTAGCAACTCCATTTAAATTTATCACAGTATCAGTTTTTAAATGTTTACCCTACAGTAAATGTTCGTTGTAAGTTATCTTACTTGTATAATTTGGATAGTAGCATGCACAAAATTATTTCAAAGTAACCAAATCTGTAATTTGCTTATCTCGTGGTGACTTGTTCAAGTAGTAACACCTGTGGTACATTGTATTTTGAAACTAATTTTCTAAAAGTTTGATCAAAAAAGCATTTATTTTGGGTTTGTTGAATCACATTAAACTTAAATATTCATTTAAATTAAAAACAGTTCTTCATTTAGTTTATTTTCAATATGACATCATTTTCAACATGTTATTAGTAATTGTCTCTTTCAATCTAGAGTGAGACAAACATTGGATGAAGTAGTAGTCCTGAGATAAAGCACTTTACAACTAGATCATTTCGTCTCTAAGGTTTGCCTTTTAATTATTATTTGATATTGGAAACCTTTAAGGCTTCTGCTACCTATGTTGCACTAAGACATTCGTTTTATTGCTGAAAAACTTGTGGTAGCAGTCAATGCTGGTTAAAAGCAAGCAGGACAATAATCTCTATACATCTTCCAGCTTTCAAAATAATTACTTTATTTTAGAAGAGTCAAATTCACGTTCATGAGCAACTCAATCAATAATTTGCCAGTCTTTTAATATTAGTTTGACTTAGGGCAAAGCAGACACATCCAAAGTCTGCAGCAGAAAATTATATGGTGTCCCGTAGTCTCTAATGAGTGTGTTTACTACCTGAAGTCACGTAGTGACCAATTAACATAAAATAGAAATGTCTCATGAGGAAATCCTCTTTATGGTACTCTACTTACCTACTTGCTGATAGAACATTTTTCTCTGCAACATACAGAGGTTTGACTTCCACTGATGCTTAGAATACTTAAAGAATTACTTTGAAAAAAAAATGGATTATATTGTGGATGATGAGAGTCAAAACATTCGTTCATCGGTGTTTCAATGTTAACTGCTATTGTCCAGCACCAGTAACTGCAGGGACAAAGCCCAAATTTTGTAAAGCACACACAGATGTACATACACATACACACACAGATGCACATATATGTACACTGAGGCACATGCACACACATGCAGGACAGAAAACATACATAGATTCACATGTACACATACAGATTTTTCCAGAAAGGTAGCTGACTTTCTGAACCTACTGCAGAAGTATCAAGAATAGCATTGACTGGCGTGAAATCGCAGAATAGGAAAAATTTCTATTCTATTTTGTCCCAAAAAATACAAAAACAAAATTACAGGATAAGTTAGACACTCAATATTCCTATTTCTGTGTTATTTCTAATGTTTGCTCCAAGGGATTTTTTAAGTATACACTGGACTGCACAGCTTTTTCTTTAATATCCTGTGACAAAGACATCTCCCCAGAGTTATTTGCTTCTTATTTGTCCATGTTTCCTCTTCCCACTGGAAAACTGATTCACATGCCACACCTACTGCCCAACACACAGAACAATAAATGTGAAGCGATGATGCTATCAGTCCTGATCTTTCCCAGGGTAAAAGCAGAGCATTATAGGGAAGCAGCTCCTAGTTTTGATACATAGCATCACCTTGATCTCAACTGTCTAAACTTTGAAGAGATGGTAGACAAGATTAAATAGCAGAGAAAATTAATAATATCCCAGTTTAGTTTGAAACCACAACTGATATTAACTAGACCATCTTAGACAATAACACTACTAAATCACTAAGGTTCAAATACAATTGAAACTGTACTTATGAAAAACATTTTTTTTTTGTGAAGCCCATGAAACTGTGAGGATTAAGTTGAAGTATTCAGCAAGATCAATATCTTGAAATTGCATTAAGGCCTCAGGCAACAGGGGCCCTCATTCCTTCCCATTTCCCATTTTCTGTTTTCTGTTTCTAGGCACCATTACAGGCAATCAGACATGAACAGAAAATGAATTTGCTACAAGCTAGTGGCATTGTAAGTGGCTTTGATATAAGTGGAACAAGGGTCGCTAACTTCTAAGCTCTGGTAGCCTGATAAGAATATTAAGTCCAGCATTTATCCCCAATGAGTGCTTGATTAGCCATACAGTGCTGTGCTGACAAAGTTCACTAAAAATACATTATGCTAATAACACTTGAGTGCCAGAAACACTGGGAAAGCCCAAGTCTTAACACAAAGAGTGAGTCATTATAGTATTTACCTGGCAGTAACAAAAATAACTTCCTAGTCCATTTTGTAAAGACACTACAATAAAGAGGTGATTCCTTAAAGCATTTAAGAATTAGAAAAATAAAGATGTTGACACACTGACATGTGGAAAGTAAAAAGACATTTCATTTTTCAGGACAGGCAGCTACTAGTGGTGCAACTTGCTTATATGTTTTTATCTTTTCTAAATTACATCATGTAACTAGTGCCTTTCTCTGCTAGATTTAAGCAATGAATTTGTTCATTCCTTCCCATGTACTTGGACCATAAGTGGGGATTTCCAGTGAAGTCTCATGGCTTTTTGCATGAGACACTCATGCACTGCCATTGTCCCACTCTTGCGTTAACATGGCATTTTGTCTCATCAAAGGGAAAGCTTTATAGATTATCTCTTTCCTTAATATACAGGTACTATACAGCTTAATATACAGGTACTAAATACCCCAGTAAGAATCCAAACACTTAAATGTATTGAAGAGAGTTCATCTCTACTTCAGATTTACTCCTTAAATCTCACAGCTTCCTCCAAATGCTTAATGCTCCCATGCTCTTCACAGTTCTCATGTTCTCTATCACGGCTGCTAATGGGCAATTAGGAACCTACCCAGCAGGCCTCTGGACTCCATAAAGCAAGAGATAGTCTGCAGCCAACTGCTTTGTTGCCAGCTTTTGCATAGGTAAATTGATATACAGTACTTAGGCATGACCCACAGCAAGAACAAGTAATCATTTCACAGACATACTCAGAGAAAAAGCTGACATTAGACCTAGGCAAGAATTTTTTTTCACATCTTTTATTAGACAAAAATGCTTTTTAATACAAGCCCAAATTAAATCAAATTTGTCAAATATTTTAAGGAACAAAGATTACACTTTAAATTATGATGGAATATCTTCTCAAATTTAAAATAAAACTGTATCCTTTATAAATTTTACAGATATCAAAATAAATTTTTTAAGGAATTATAAAAGAAAAGGCCAAAAGGTTTGCTTTAGACTGTGGAAAAATAAATTAAAAAAATAACGTACCTGAAACATATCTTTATTTTTTAGTGTTTCATTTAGCATCCAGAAAACAGAAGAATGAAAAATAACTTGGCACTCTAGCAGTTTTAAGAAATGTAGGTTCTGACAGTGAGCCAAAAGCTTCAGCTACTTAGATAGCTATTACAAGTCACAAGATTGTTTAAATGCAAGGATACAAAGCAGCTAAGTAATCTAATCTACTGTAGTTCTTATGTGTAGTAGTAATGTGAGAAAGTTCCACACAATGGAGAAAAGCAAGCACTTCCATGACACTATTTGTCTCATGCTAGCATCAATGCCTAAAATAGGTCAGATGACTCATGCCATGAAATGCTCATTTTTCTTCACTGACTACAAGGAAAATAAAGGTGACTAGTGCTGATGTCGCATTCTACTTTATCAGTGCTGAGTGGGGCGAGATGAATGTCTGCACTTTAATAATGGAGAAATAAATTAAAAGTTTGATGACAAAGATCTACAACATAGAACTAGAAGCTGGAAAGACTGTCCAAATGAGAGGACACAGCTTTGTTGGTAAGTCTTGCATTCAGCATTTCATGTTCTACTTATTTTCATGTGTTTACCTTTCTTTTGTTTCAACTTTTCTTCAATTTAACCTTCTCATCTTCTTTTTTATCTTCTTATTTCTTCAAGCCACAAAATTTGATAGCTGTTCACAGCATTCTACCTTGTTCTGTCATCTGCTATTTCTCATCAACAAAGAGGACTCTTTAAAAAACATGCATAGTAGGGTATACGAATTCATCTAAAATGATGAACTGTAGCAATGTCATCAGAAAATGACATTAGATATGGTTCCACAAAAGGACTCAGACTTTAATTAAATATTACCTTCATGACTCTTCATTTTCAATCATTTGGCCTTAGGATTCCTTTTAAACCTTTGTAATGAAATAAAATATTTCCAGAACCGTTAAGGTCATTCTTTTGGGCCTTCCTTTCTAGAAATTATTGTTATATGCAATAATATAAATTCTCCATTCATCCAGTTTCCTTGCAACTGAGGTAACAACATTCTTACTGGGGCCTTAGATTCTTTACTTGGCCCATATCTGGTCAATGATTTCACTACCGATGTCCTTGTTGACCAGACAATAAGAAACTTTGAAAAAGTTTTTCCTCACATCTAAACAAAAAAAGAGCTTTTTGTGGAACTACTAATAATTTAGCATGTATCTTTCATTACATATACATACATAGGTATGTTTGTATAAACACTGTGTACATCTCTGCAATTTGATCAACTTTCTGTAGACATTTGCTATATCTACAAAATTTCCTTGAGTCACATAAAAAAAAAAACAACAAAAGAAAACAAAACACAGAGTTATCTGTACTACTCTTACCTATGAAAAACTATGTAGTTAGCTACATCTCTGAGGAAAGAGAGCAATATCTGTATCACCCTTTCAATAAAAACAGCTAGAAAAGCACAAGACAGGTAAACGGAAAACATAATTCTGAAGGAACGCATTGTACTGTTCTGAAGAAACTGCTGATCACTTTGTCTGGTTGTATGGAAATTTAAAGCAAGCTGAAAGTTTTCACCTTACATTGAATACTGTAGTTAACTAGCAGAAAATTATATACTTTCTGTTCCACTCCAACTGTGTGTGATGCATGAAGTGCAATGAAATCCTTTAAAAAAAATAAATGAAACTGTGTGGTAAATAATCTAGCTGTACTCTTTATTAGCCTTGGCATTTATTCTACTCCTTTGCAAGAAAAAGAAGCCGCACGCAGTTTTAGCATCTTGTCTTTCCTATTAAACTTTTTTTTTTTTTTCACTTATATTATCTATATTTCTTCTTAACATTTTCTTCATTGTTCTTTTTATCACCCTTCTGGCATTTTTACACCATTATTTGCCCAAATCTACTTTCAGGATCAAATGTTCTTTGGTTTATAAAGTTAATAATTTATTACTATAAATGTCAATGTAATCTACCTGATCATACTAAAGTCCATCCTGTTATTACCCCCCTTTCCTGATAATTTCTCAGTTAACTACAGGAATAAAGAATGGGACATTATTATTTCCTGAGCATCTGTGAACTTAATTTTTGACTAGAGAAGTTGTCACTTGGATATATACAGACTACATTTGAACTAAGTAGTTATGATCAAGTAAAGTCCTTCCCCTGCTTCAGATTTATCATAATTTCATTCAGGTAAGTGTGCAGAGATGTCTGGAAATAACGGGCATGAGGCAAATTACAGGAGAACACTAAAGAATGAAGTTTTATGAAAGCAAACTATTATTCTACCTTCAGCTAAACACTTAAAAATACTTTTTTGGTAATAACCAAACTTTGACCATTATTATTGCTTATTTAAAATTTCTCATCTATCTTCTTCAGAATTCTGTGCTGTACACTCAGCAATAAGAGTGAGCATGTTAGACTCTGAAACAGTAATTACTATCTGTTCATATAAATGTTCTGGCCTGTTTTTTCTCATTACTCAAACTCCATACACAAGACATGTTCAGGAGCATAAATTGTATTCCTACTGCGCTTCTAATTAACACTTCCATTAAGATCCAGGCAGAGAGCATGAAACATACTGAAAGAAACTGCTGTTTACAGAAGCAGTGATAAAATGTATACAAATATGTCCTGCAAAGTGCAATCAAGCCAGCTTGGGTGACATGTGGATGTGTTTCTCTGTGTATGTCTGCACAAACAGATGCAGTATACTCACATGAAAGACTAATTTGTTCATTAACATGAAAAAAACCCCTAGATGAATAACAGTCCATTAATTTTAATCATTACTTATTGCATATCTTATCACTGCTCAGTTTAATTTCTGAAGGCCTTGGTGGCTTTTGGTCACACTAAACAATTCAGTGTTTTTTACTGATTTGCACTTTCTGGATTGGATTTACTTGGATTTCTGTTTGTTTTTTTTTTTTTTAATTTATATGTTTTCTAGTAGTCTTCACTTAGTTTAGTGAGGTTTTTCATGTTTGTTTTCTTTTTCCATCTTGAAAGGAAGAATAAACTGATTATATAGCTTGCTAAGCATCACAAATAGTTATGGATTTCTAGCAGAGCTGATTTATACCTCTTAATAAAGCATATTTAATCTTTTGGATTTTGCTTATATTCTACACAAAACTAATGGAGAAAAACCTCCAAAAAACTGTGGTGGAATTTACCCCCAAAAATCTCATTCTGACACTCAAGAAAGGCAATCCATGAGGAAAGAGATTAAACAAATAGTCTTATGACCTAAAGTGCAATACGTTTTGCAGTGTGAGAGTAAGTTTGAAAGCCTAACAACTGTAACTCAGGGCTGGTGATAGGGGGATGTTGTCTTTGTTTTTAATTACATTTTATTGAACAACTAAGTGATAAGCATCAAAAGACAAGATTGTCTTGGATCATCAAAGACAGAGGAGTTTGTTTGTTCTGTGAACTCAGGCAAACTAAAAGAGCTTTTCCTGTGTTTACCTGAGTAATTAATGAAAGACCAAATTGCTTTTGAGCCAGCAGGCTGCAGTTAATTGGAGTCCTGTGCATACAGTGAACTTAGTGATTTGAAGTAAAAAGCATTTGCAGTGTAGGTGACAATCCTTTTCAGGAAAATATCCCAGGAAAGGCCAAATATTAGAAGACAGCTCCCAGACGATGTAATTTATATGGAGGCCTCTGTTTTTTGTTTAAGTTTGAAAGTGGGTAAAGTGGTAGGTTTCAAGCAAAATGCTTCAAAATTAAGTAATGACTTTAAAAAGTTGGATTCAGACATTCAGCCCTGCTGGTTTTTAACTGCAATGAACTGAGAGAAGTTACGAAGACTATTCAAAGAAAAATTCTGTTTGCAGCAATAGCAATTGTTTCCTAATTTTGGAAACAATTACCATGTCTATATTTCTACAATATCTCACTGAGGACTAGAGACATATTGTGATGTTTTTGATCATATGTAATAGCATCTAATAACCTACTAATATTTGCAAATTATAGTATAGTATTGTGAATTAACGCAATGCTTTTAAATGTACTCAAAATGCCCAGAGTTGTAAGCATATATTTTGATTATTTTATTTTTCCAAACTTGTCAAAACATGTTCACCAAAAATTCTTAAATAGCTCTATAGTGCTCTTGGGGATCAAGTACTGTTGATCTTAAGGAGAAACAGAAATGATTAATATCATTAAGTTAAACAGACATGGTTCCTTTTGCATCCTTCTTGCTGTAGTTATTTTGTTTTCTTAAAGAAATTTTCAATTATGCGAGAACAAATTTAAAATAAAGATGAAGAAATGTTCTTCCTCCTTTCCAGAAGAAACAAACTACTCTTTCTTGAATCTAACTATCACGAAAAACTAAATGAACTGTTTTGTTTTCAAACTCAAAATTGTACCCTAAGAATTTATCATATATTTTGGGTGAGCTATAAAACCAAGCTTTTCCTCCTCTCCATTTTTTTTTCTACCAAGTTCCAGAATAACCTGAGTTCTTTAACTAGATAACTGAATTGTAAATTGTGCCAGAGGAAATGAATTCTCAGACTCTCTATCTGCCCTCTAATCTGTGCCAAACATCTTTTATCCAGATTCCTTGCAGCTCATGATCCTGTTGAATGTTGGATATTTCCATATATTTTTAATAGTTATAAGAAGAAATGTGAAATGGCAAGTTGATTCAATTTCACATGACTATAAGTTGACTCATTTAGTTTATATGGCATTTTTCTAAATCGAAAGGAGGTAATATATATTCATTCTCCTCTGTGTTTGAAAGATCATAATTTTAGAAGTTTTGCAATAATTATTTTCATAGACTGCTACAGAATTCTCTTTACAAAGTTAGTAATAGCACTCCCTCCCTGCCTTCTTTCTCTTTGTTTTCCTTGTCCTTTTCCAGTAAAAACGTGGATGAGCTTTATTAGTATTTCTACTTATTGTGAAAGCATAAAGCATAATGAAGGCAGTATATAAAAATTCATTGACATCACAAAGATAGGGATCAGGACAAAACGTTTTTACCTGGAGCCCTACTATTCAGATCTCTGCAATACTGTGTAGGAGGTAGTAAAATATTTTGGGGAAAAAAAAAAAAAAAAATTAGCCTATCTGCTGGGACTGAAGTTGTATAGTATATTAGAAAATTTTGTTCAACCTCAAATATTGTGGGTGTCTGTAAAGACTACAGTATAGTCTAAGTAACTGTAGGCTAGATTCCCAGAGGCTTCCTTTCTAATTTGATAAACTTTGGACTTCTATTTTTTATTTAATTCAGTGCAGGTCCTGCCACACATATTATTTACATTATCGTGAATAATGATAATGAAACCCTACAAATCCATGACAAAAAGGTAAATCAGTTTGTGCAATATCAGCAGAACCTGTCCTTTTCTTTTTTCTTTTTCGAATTTTCTGTCATACTTATTATTAAACTACTGAAATATCATAAATTTAGTGGTCATTTAAGGAGCTTCATGAGTCAGGTAATAAAGCAATAAATATACATTTGTGTATATATATATATGCACATACACATATGTATGTGTTCTCACTATTAGTTATTTAAATTGTCAAATTCCATATTTATGTCCTTCACTTAGTATAGTTGCTGAATACTATTGTGCAAGGTCAAAAGACTCAAGGTGATGCTGTTTTTTGATGGAAAGAAATTATGTGGTGATGACTGACATGAAATATTTTGGTAGCAGACACCACAATAAATACAAATAATCTTAATTTTCCTGATAACAGATGAATATTTCCTTTAGAGAGATGGGAAAATACAGTTTTATTGCACAGTCAGTGGCTCATGCACAGGCTTCATAACTCCATTTACAAATAATTTAATTTTCTTTCCTTCTTTGATTTTTTCCCATTATTTATTAGGATAATACTGTAAAGTCACTAGTTATTTATTCATTGCACAGTTCTGTAAATTACACTAAATCAGTAAAGAAATTGTTAAGAAAACAAAGAAAAAGAAAAGACACAGGCTTCTGGTAATGCTATGTATTTTCCATGGAGCTGAGGAGACATGACTAAAAGCAATAAAATCATTGGGGTAGTGAAAAGTATTCTAAACTGATTTCTTTCCACTGCACTAATTTCAAACTAATTTATGCTTACTTTATTTTCTGGGAATAATGTGTTGGGAAATCACAAGAATTGATATGTATTTAAGTTCTTTTCTAATTCCCAGTTCAGAAGAGCTATGTGCAGTATTAAACAATGCAATTTCCTTATATATAGACTACTGTACATATCTGAATATCCACATCAGAAGTCTAACTGTAAGGCCTTGAAGACAGATAAATGTTCTGCACTTATAATCAGGTTGATACTCAGCTTTATTAGTAATACTACTTCTCTGAGGAGACAGGGATTAATGCCATTGATATGTCACTTCCATAGGACTGTAGCTACATCATTGTTCTTATCATTATAATTGCATTGGTTATGATGTGTACAGTGCTATTATTTACAAAGGAGGTTGATAAATATGTTTGTTAAATCAAGGAATCCAGGAAAATTGATAGATACACTGTGAATACTGAATGTTTAAGCAGTCTAAAAAGTCAGATTGACTAAATAGTCAAATGTTTTCTGAAAGTAATAATATTCAACACATGCAAAGAAAAGAAATCTAGTTGAATAATTAAATATCACTTTTCAGTATAAAACAAATCTTTCGTTTTTTTAGTCCTGTCAATGTATTATTTTACAATATAACACATTTACAAGATTCATTATGTTTCAGAGTTCATGCAAGAAAATGCATACACAAAAGAATTTTGTACTTTCCTTGTTCAGAAATGAATATTAAATGTGATTGTTTGATTCATAGCCATCTATAGATAAGAGACTTAAAATATTTCCTCTTCTGGAATTATGATCTGTGGAATTAGCTGACAAAGTAAATTATTTGGAAAACATACGGAAACAATTTACTGATTCATTATCAGTGTGTTTTTTTCTCTTGTTTTGTGTGAAAAAAAGGTATTTCCCATGCCTTGTGTTGAAGAAATCTAGGCAGATTTATAGAGAAAAATTCAATGGAAACTCTGTAATTGGTGGGACGAAAATCTCAATTCTGACATGCTAGAAGAATAAAAAAATAGATCAAGTGATTCAGCTGATGACTGGGCTCACCACTACCATCCCAAATGAGGAAGATAGGACTGCTAATGCTTAGCTAATACAGATTCACAAATTCAAATAAAATGAAACCCACAATAGATTACAAGACCATTCCTTTCCTACAAAATGAAGTTGTACTTTAGGGAAAAATGTGTGTGTAATTTGGCTGTATCAAAAAGGAGAAGAGGAGAGGAGAGGAGAGGAGAGGAGAGGAGAGGAGAGGAGAGGAGAGGAGAGGAGAGGAGAGGAGAGGAGAGGAGAGGAGAGGAGAGGAGAGGAGAGGAGAGGAGAGGAGAGGAGAGGAGAGGAGAGGAGAATAAGAGAAACAAGTAACATATGGATGATTAATTCCAGGCACACAATCCAGCTAGCAGGCTCATTTTCTTGCATGGCTTGCATAGGCCTGTGTAGATAATTTAGATATCATAATGCCTAGTCACATAATAAATAAAAAACCAATTATACTCATCACCTCATATTTTGGCCAATGTAACATTTGTCTTCATTCCAATTAATGGGATTATTTTCAGGGAAAACAAGCCAAAACTTTAGCAAAGAAAAAATTGTTCCTAGGAAAAAGAGATGTGCAGAGTCCCAGATACTTATCAAGCCCTTGAAAGTTATAATGATATAAGAAGTTCCTCTCAGTGTGATTTGGGGACAAAAAAATGTAGATGTTGCCATCTGATTAGCAGTGCAGTACAGAAAGAAGAGA
The DNA here is from genome assembly GCA_037305975.1 of Chrysolophus pictus. Lineage (NCBI taxonomy): Eukaryota > Metazoa > Chordata > Aves > Galliformes > Phasianidae > Chrysolophus > Chrysolophus pictus. The sequence continues at coordinate 99,165,472 of CM074576.1, forward strand.
GTTTCTCTCACATAAACCTACAGATCCCAGCACATAATTTTGCCAGATGCCTCCATAACAAGTAAAGAATACTTCACAGATTATGTCTAGAAAAATAAGGGAAATAGAGGAAACAGAGCTGTTTATCCCATTACCTTAAAATACTATTAGCATTAATCTTGACCCGCAAAGATTTCAACGGAAGACAACTTGTACTACCTGGTGGAATTTGCAGCCACAAATTAGGCAGGAAGACTCTCTTCCCTACAAAAATCTCCTTGACAACAGTATCTATTGTCAGTTTGGCCTCTTTGAAATCCTGAAGCAACCTGTTAAACTGTATGCTTGCGCTCCACAAATATTTGGGGGAAGAATAAATAGACAATGCAAGAATGATTGCTAGTATACTGATAACACTGTTTTCAGGGTAGGATTCAAGTCTCTGGTCCATCAAAGATACTTAAGGATATTATAGGAAGCACAAATTTTTCAGCAAGAAAGAACACAGAAGTCCTGAATACGCTGTAATCAGAATATGCAGAGATCAGCAAACTCCATCAGGTTTGGCAAATGTGCTGAAGTACCCGCAATATTGTTTTACAGAAGAATTCTATAATCATTCAGCTATCTGATAAAAAGAAAAGACTATAGTCTCTCCAGATGTGATTTCCGTGGATTTGAAAGTGGTTTGACGCAACTTTCTGGATCAACTCCTCAAGTGACCTAGAGAAAGAAATATCTACATTTCCAATTTTTGAGTTAGTAAAGGATCAATACTACACACTGCTTTCCTTTGTATTTGGAAGAGGATGTCACTATATTCTTGCAATTTCAAAAATCTGTTTCTAAATCTTGTACTCCAAGGTCATACTATTTTTATTTTTGCCAATATAAATGAGCTTCCTGAAATCCAGTGGAGTGTAAATAAAGAAGCTGCTCCTTCTCAGATGCAAACTCTCATACCATTTTTGTTTTTATGACTCTCTATATATATAAACTTGCAACAAACCAAATATTTAAATTTGGAAAGGATTTTGTACCATTAACTTTTCTCACGTTATAGAAACTGTAAAAAGAATTCAATGCATTCTAGGAGGTCTGAAGCAGGAGAAAGCAGTCTGTTGCCTAAAGCTAGGAATCTACTAATTAAAATATGCAATAAAAATATTAATGGAGAAAATTTAGGGTGGGTGACGAAAAGAGATTACATAATGCTCTCGGCACCATATTATGTCTCAGTGCTCTCATAGAGGAAAATGATGAGTAGGTAAACAAAAGAGAAAAAAAACAAATCCTTTGATTACGGGCCAAAGAAGGAACTGTTCCAAATAGCTTCTCTAAACAGCATTAACAGTTCAAGCAGAAACCATTTGGCTCCAAGAACTCTCTGAAAGATACCAGCCGGGGGGTAGCTCACTGAAACTATCTCGACAACCTTAAAGCCAACAGAGAAGCTAGGGTATTTAAGACAATTCTTAATTTAGTGTGGACGTGACAGTGTATTTTTTCATTCTACTTCTTTTTAGTTCTACCGCTGCAAAATAGTAAGTAAACAGGCTGTTAGGTTCTGCGTACTGTATTGTTTCAGTGCTAATCAGCAAATGGGTAACTCACCTACGTCAAGTCAGGACTTTGGAATTACACTTATTTCCCAGTAAAAATTGTGTTGTTTATAACAACACAGAACTCAGAACTTATAAGGCTCTGCCTTGACTTGTTTTGGCCTAGCTAGAACCATACTCAGGCTTGTTTAATTGTAACAGCAATTATCCAAAAACCAGGTGACTACTATCAACTTGGGTTTTGTTTATGAGTAACTTTATGGGCTTATAGCAAGCAGCTATGGAGCAGAGAATGAATCATTTATGGCCTAGGATAAAATGCAGACTAGAAGAGTACAGTCACAGGGTGATATCAGGGATGTTTCAATTACGAGCACTGGATGATCTGAAAGTCCTCAGGAGTATAAAGAACTTAACAAGGATCTGTTAGTGATCATTAAAGAAATGTGACATTGAGAGCAGGGTAAAGATGGTTTTAAATCCAGCAAGACAACATTAAATTAATATATAACATAAGTAAATGCACAGTATATTCAGAAGCAATATGGAGATGTGAGCCAATAATGAAAAACAAAGGTATAGAGCATATTATAAAAACATACGAGATTCCTTCAGGCAGACCCAGACAAGAGGAGGAAGAGGACCTTGAACACAGCAGTCCTCCCAAAAGGATTATGATGTTTATGACTGGCCATCATTTTTTCCCCTTCTCAAACCAAAGTTATGAAACTTAAGACCCAGAAGTGCAGGATGACAGTAATATTAGAGAAACATGGATTTGTGTGATATAATCTTAATTGTATATTTGAATCATAAGTGTTAAGATAATTGTTACCGGACTATCAGTTATTCTCTGATTAATCTGTTAAGGGATATGAGAATAACAATTCCGTAAGACATACTTATTCTCCTTGTTACAAGCTTTTGAGCCTAATGAGTAGGTTGGTATAAAAGTAGTTTACTCCGTAACTGAGATTAAACAAATTGGTATGCTTTGCATAGTATTCAGTGTCTTTCTTTGGAGTTTCAAAAAGCTAAGAGAATATACCTCCACCAAATATTTGGGCCATCCAAAGAGAGAAAGCACGTTCCAAATTAGCCAAGAATACCCACATTTGGAAGTGATATGGTAAAGAAAATGAAAATTGAGGACTGTCTCAGCTTCACAACAGATGTGAAATTACTATCATTGGCACCTGCAGCTTGACTCATGACACTGGACAAAATACTGCTTAGAACTGCCAGTCACCAGTTCATAAACCTCAACTATAGTTCAGGACGCATACTTCTAGAACTTTTAGGACAGCTGGGCTCTTTACTCAGGCAGGTGAAAGGGTTTTTTTGTATTTATCCCCTTACTTTCTTTTATAACATGAGAAAGATCGGTGCTTAACACCCAAATAAATGATCATCATTTTAGTTTTTCAATACCACTGACATTAAAGTATTTATCAAATTGCATAAGCATACACTTCAAAACACTATTAATCACAGCAATAGGCTAATTTCTGGCCACAGTGACTGACTCACTGACACTGATTTTCAGAAAATTTTCTTGTTTTGTCACCAATATTCTAGTTTTTAAATCCACAATATATATTTGTTTCCTTATGTTTATATCAAATTACTGAGTCCAGTACAATAAGTACTATGAATTCAGCTTCAAAAATATTATCTATGTTAGTTAACTCTGTAAATAATTATGTATTTATTTAATACCTGGCCAAACATGCCTGCTGTATAATGATTTCAGAGGGACTGCATTTATAAAATGTCTTAATACATATCTCAAGTCTATTACTTACTTTCCACTTACTTTGCAATGCATAATTTTGATTGCAATGGTAACGCTACTTTAGCTAATAAGCATAATTAGTAGTATGTGTCTTCTTGTCTGGAATATCTCCAACAACAGATGCACTTAAACTGCATGTAGCAATCCTGTGTGGGACCTAGATTTTTCATTTTAATATGGAAAATAATTGATGTGAAAATTTCATTTTGGTAAGGTATGACAATGCATTATTAGACTAACAAAGAAAGAATGATATGAATCAAACATAGATGCATTATACCTATGTGAAGATCAATTCTCACAACGCCTTTAATAAATAGATTTTAAAGAAAAATATTCTGAGAGAATTTTTTTTACATGTTCCATATAATGTAAAAAAGCAATGGTTTTTTTAGTGGGTCAGTTACATATACATCTCTTCTGCTAGCAACAACAAACAACAAACCACCAACATGTTATAAAAGTTATGTATGGCATTAGGATAAATGATAGTAATATTTTTTTCCTAGATACCAAAATTATTTATGAAATGTCAATAACTATAGCTAAGCTAGCTTAGGAACAGAGAAGTTATCAGAATGATGTAAGTACAGACTGGTGTGATATCCATTAATACCCACTGACATTGTTATTTACGTAAATCACTGTGGTGTGTAAGAGCAGTTCATAAAGTATATTTAAGTCAGTGTACAAACTGAGTTTTGGTTTTGATATCTTGGCTTTGTTTTCAATGGCAATATACAACAATTTTTTATATACAGCTGGTGTTTTTCAGGCAGTCTTCAAGCAGACATGATTTTCAGCATGATACAGGTATTTCCAAAGTTGAAATACAACCTTAATAGCATACAGGTTGGGAACAAATCACGTACATCAAGGAGAAGTCTGGAGAATTAGTCTATAAATACCCAGGAAACAATGACAAACCTCTAACTCTTAACTGTGTGGCACTACAGCCCAATACAATAATTTACTGTATCAATAAAACTGAAAGGAACATCAGCAAAAATGCCTGGAAAAAGGACAAAATTCTCTTCTCAAGAATATCAGTGACAAAGGGAAAGGTTAAGCCTGCAATCTTTTCCCTTTGCACTCTGTAGTTTTAAAGAAAAACTGAAATTTACTCCACTTGATAGTCAGTGATGTATATAATTAAATAGAAAGGCTTTGGAGGATGTGATTTTATAGTTACCATAGCAACCAGCACCCACAAGGTCCATATTCTCGTGCTCTTCTACCATCAAAATAAATAAATAAATACATACATACATACCCCTGTCTGTAAACCACATGAAAACAAATAGGTTTTTACTGCTTAAACTGCCATTGTTCTTCACAGACAACTACTACTGTGAGGCATCAGGCTGCTGGGATAATCCTATCCTGGAAATATCCGAGCAATTTGTATCCTCCATGACTTGATTTGTGGTATTGTAGTAGAAATCCTGGGCACAGGCATGTATGGCCATATACAGAAAAATTCTACATGTGACGTGAAGAAAGGAGGACCTTAAATGATTGTTGCATTTCCTATTCAAAGCTGCTTATAATTGGAAAAGTCTTAGTTTTTTTACCAATCATTCAGTTGTTCTCACCCCTTCTCTTTAAGAACAATAAACTTTCATTTATAGTGAGTATAGGCTGAAATTTTTGACCCAGTCTCACCTTACAGTTGTAGCCTCAAGTGAAGATAAGCTAAAGCAGAAGTGCTGAATACATTATCACCCAAGAGAATTTTCTTGTGTTCATGTTATTAAGAAATTTTCCTCACCTGCATCATGTTGCATATTGAGAAATTTAGAGAAAGGGACAACAGGAGTGTGACTGTGCTTTTGAAGTTATTATCTCTTGTCAGAACCTCTACTATCTCCTGGATACTAGTGAAGTTATTTGCTCTGAGTTTAGAAGGTCCCTAATTCAAAATCCTTGTCATGTGAGTTTCTCTATGGATGTAATACCTTTCAACTGTGAATGCAAAATTTCAGCCCCAAATAAATTACCATTTTATTAAATTTGTCATCTATTCCCTCAAAAGCCTCACAGGTGTTACCCATTATTTTAAATGTAGTCTTTGACTCCCCACATGCCTTCTTCTATCATAACCACATTTACGAAAGCAGAATTAACATTGACCTTGATATTAAAAAGGAAGGAAATTGTTCTTCCTGATTTTGCATTGAAATCTCTGGTTTTCATTCCAGGCAAATTTGAAAGCAATTTCTTAGAACCCCTCTCTATGTCTTTATTATTATTTTAAAGTAAATATTTAATTCTGTAATATAAGTAGTGGAATAATAAAATGAACCTAATAATGTACAACGCCTATTTATCACATACTGATTTTAGGTGTGCTAATAACTGAATGTACAATATATTATGTAATATATTTATTTATTAACTAAGTATTTTTTACTGGAATGATGTCTTTTCACATTCCTTAATTCTTTTCCCAATAGGCTTTCCAATTCTTATTTCTAGACATCTTAACTGTAAATCATATTCATTTCCATTCTGTGATCAGAATGTAAATATCTTTTTCTTCCAGACAGACATGCAAGAAACAATATTTTCTTCCTCACTCAGTCAAGCTTCAAATTCTGCTGGTTCATCCTTATAGAATAACAATAGAAGAAGTCCATTTTTAGAAGCAGGACTTGGGAGAAGCAGTATGGTGCAAGTTTCTCAGTAAGCCTTTATGTACTTCAAATCTTCACTGTACCTACAAGCCCACTTGCAGAAGACAGATGTTCATCCTTCCCCTTTGTTAACTACCTTGTCAAATGCATCACTATTTAGGTATTACCTGTTGGAGTTGTCGTTTACACAATATATTTTACATTTCCACCTGTGTCTAAATAGAATTGGAGAAGTACATAGCTGCTCTTAATTATTACATTTAATACTCTATGGCAGAGAAAATATTCTACATCTGTTCTGTTCTCACTGCAGGAAACAAGTTTGCAGATCTGCAACAGAGTTCATTTGGCTCTCCACAGAATTAATTTGTGCAATGTATACACCACATTTTTGCATTGGTAGTCAACTTGAGATGGGTTTGCATTAAGAGATGTGGCAAGACCGTCTACATAGGTTGCTCTGAAAGTAATGCCTCCTATTTACTGCCATGGAAACTACAACAGCTACAAAGAGCACAATAACACTGATTGATGGAGCAAATTCTCAGTTACAAAATGCTACTTTTCAGCACAGACACCACCATTAGTTGTGCAGTTTCACCAGCAATGAACAAGAGCCTGCATGCTGGTGCTAGTCAAAATCTGCATGGCTATCTGGAACGTGACTTGTGTTTCATGTTGTTGTCACCACTGCTGAAATACACCATCCAACACATCACTGTGCTTACATTCACTGTCTGGTCTCCAGAAATGTTCAGCAAGAGTCAGAGAATGTCAGTGGGTGCTATTTTTTCCACATGGAGGAATTCAATGACACACCTTTTCTTCATAGGCACTCCCACATCAGACTCCATTTTACCAGACTGCCACTCTGCTGCCATAGAATCATAGAATCATAGAATCATAGAATCACAAGGTCAGAAAGGACCTACAAGATCATCTAGTCCAACTGTCCTCCCACTACCATTGCTATCACAAGCCACTAAACCATATCACATAGATCCTCATCCAGACGCCTCTTGAACACTGCCAGAGATGGCGATTCCACCACCTCCCTTGGCAGGCCATTCCAGTGTCTGACCACTCCCTGAGAGAAAAAGTTTTCCTTATGCAATCCATCACATAGCAACAAAATGTAATGAGATACTGGTGGAAAGGTTCAACCTCTGTTGCTAGAACACCAGCAGCCGCCTCTGATGTCATGGGTTAACATAAAATAAAAGGCACTATTTTCAGAGCAGCCCTTTTAGTTCAACTTTGCAGCTTTTTGTCCTTACTCAGGAGTGACCAGCAAAAACAGACATGTTGTATCATGCATAGGTTCATTAATGAATTTTAGTGAGACTACTAAACATCTTCAGATGAATTTGAAAACATCATCAGATACGAAAACCTTATGTCATAAGCAATGTGTGGCATTCCATCCAAAGAGCTAGCAGAGAGGAACAAGACGTGTATAAACACTTCCAGGCAGGTTGTTGACTACTGATAATGCTAAGCTATTACATTCAGCACTATAGTTGACTTTATCGATCAACATGACACAAGTTCATAACACATGCACTGGCATCAGATACCAATTTACTAATCTTAGACTAAAAACTTTACATTGTTCACAAGTTTTATTGGAGTTATAAGAAGGTTTGAAACCTTCAGTCTCACAACAGTGTACCTTAACTCATTCCAGTGTGCCAAATAAAAATGCAAAAATGAACAATTTACAAGATTAATAAACAAAGATGGATTTTCTGATATAGTCTATTATTTATCTTAAGTAAACAACCTCATATGTTTCACAATATGTTCGGCATTGTGGAAAGAGAGAAGAGTGAAACATAGAGCTTTCTTCTGATTTACACTGCTAAGATGGAAAGTCGAAGGAAATTAATTTTGCAAATTTGAAGATGCTTTGCCTTCAGTAGATCAAACCCTGCCCTTTCTCTACCTAACACCAAATAAAACTGCAGAAATGAGGCTCTTCACTGTATGGAATCATAAAATACTGGCATAATCTACAGGAAGCTGATGAAAAGTCAGAGTTTCTGAAGCACATGACACTCCTTGAAATATTATTTCTGTAAGCCTGTGCACTGTCAGACTGTAGCTGAAATAAGAGAGAGGAAGCTGGGAGGGCTGATGTTCACAGACCATCAGTCCAAAGTTATTTAGCACAATTGTTTCTGTAATTGCAACTCACTGGGAATGCTCAGTGTTCAATGGTCCTTGAAAATCAGACTTCCAATTGGCTGATGATGGGTTTTGTTAGATGCGCACACTGAGCTATGAAATTCAGCTGCACATGTCGACTGCAGAATCCTCAACAGTACCACAGGTCTGAGGATGAAGAGGATCTTAATGCAACTTAAGCTATTTTTCTTCATACAAACATCTCTTTTGCCAAACTAATAACACGTACAAGAATCGAAGGTGTTGAAAGTAAATATCTGTTTTTAAGCCAAGTGAAAAAAATGAAAAAATTACAGTGGCAATAAGAAATATATTTTCCAAGAGAAATCATAAGGAAACTTGAAATTAATCATGTTTATTTGATAAAATAGGTCTAACTGAAATGTCACAAATGTTACAAAATTCAGTTCATTAAAAAAACTTTCAATCACCACCCCCCTTCCCCTATTTTTTAGCAATATATATACAAACCAGCCCTCAAATCTTTATTAAAATAAACAAGATACCTTCAGATCTTCATCAATAATAGTGTGATAGCCTCACAGCTGGAGTAGCAAAGTAACTATAGAGCGTTTTCTTCTACCAGGGACATCAGATGACGGGTACACTCCTGCTGTGGAATGAAAGCAGGAAGAGGGAGGCAGTGGCTTGGAACTGCAAAGGTGCACATGCTGCTGTCCAGGATCATAGGTTGTCTCCACACTCAATGAACAGAGAAAGCTCAGCAGAGGGACTAAAGTGAAAAGAAGTGGACTAGTGTGAAGCTTTTCTCAGTTCTTCTGTGTCCTGCAATATTTTCTAAAGCCACTCCTGAGCATACAATAATGGCAGATTGACAATTAAAAGTGATTTTACAGAGGTTTCCATTGTGCAGCTGTATGAAGAACTGCAGTCAATAACTCTGCTGTCTCAGGATATATTGTGCTGGGTAAAATCAGGTCCCTTGGGGGAACAGAATTCTGTGTTCAAACACTAACTCTTCCTTTATAGATGAGACTGTTCTCTGTTGGTAAAGAAAATTATGGTCTATGTGTAGGAGCTATATGAAAGAAGGAGCTGTAAATCTGATGGACTGTGGAGCTTTCTCTTCCTGGCCAGCAGCATGTTAGATTTGGCCTAAATCTCTGTGGCTTCACAGCCCAAACTACAATTTCTGACCATTTGACATGATGATAATGCTCTGGACAATCAGCTCTGCAGGGTTAGGATGCTAGCTCAGTCTTCTTGTCAACTAAAGCAGTACCAGCTAAACAGTATTACATCTCCAGCCCCATCAGAGGCAGAGCCACCGTCTGCAAACGTTCTTAGGAATGAGAGGTGACTCCAATATCTTCTCAGGTGGGAAAGCAGAGAAACTTGTGAATAAAGGTACCAAACTCTCCTAACAGAAGAGATGCAAATGAGTTGTGAAATATGCTTAGAGTGGATAACGCTCCCACAGCCTTAACTCTTTCACATTACAACTACAAGTAACAGAGATGTGCCAGAGGAACAGACTGATGAAAGTTGCCAGGCTCTCATGCACTCCCTGAACAGCATTTTCTATCGCTACCATGAGGAGATGGGCCGTTGTGGCAGATACATTGCTTGTGCAATCCAAAGCTTTTGTTCTCTTGCATCACCAGTTAAATGCTTGAATAGTAGTAGAAAGCCATAGTAAACAGACCAGTAAATAAAACACTGACTGGTATGTGACATTTAACCAAGACAACTTTGCAAAGAAATAAACCATGCAACCAAAGCTGCATCTTTCATCATCTCCTACACACTGCCTAGGTAATCTGCATTTTTAAACAAAGCTTTCTCGTGCTCATGCCTGAAAGTGCATACCAAGGGAAACTGAAGCCAGATGGCTAGATGTGAAAATGATTAAAAAATTGCTTTTAAAAAGGTAGGCTTCCAATAATTAATAGTCCAGATCTTCATATAATGTAAATCACTGAAGTGAATTGCACAGTTGTGGGTGCCCAACCCCCACTTTCAAAATCATTTAATGCAGATTTCGTAGATAGCTAATTTTCAGGGGAAAAAAAAAGCAAACAGACAACAAAATTAATTTGCTGAAGGCCTTTAAACATACAACGTATTCTAAAGCACTTTAAAATGTAACTACGTGCTAATTAAAACTTCATACTTTTTAATACTAAAGCAGGGAAGAGCTACAACTCCAGCCAGAATGAGCATGCTGCTACAGTGTACAGTTGAAGCAGAGTTTTCAAGGCACAAATGGCCATGAGGCACCTCCTATTGAGAACTGGTGATGACAGGTCAGGTCATACGATTCTGCACTCTCTCAGCATTCTAACATAAAGATGTTAAAAAGCTTCTGAAGAAAAAATGACTGTCACTTTGCTGATCAAAGAAAATTTTGCCGTTTAAGTTTCAGCAGGATTCTTAGCACTTGTAGAGCGGTTATAAATATTCTTCTTCTTCCCACCTGGTGGACTCTTGTATTACAACATGCATGGCAGTAATGAAGACAGATTAACACTATTTATTTTCTGACACTGACAAGAGTAGCCTGTCTTTGTTTCTCTATTTTATCACTGAAGTCTTGTTTTTCAGCCTCAAATAGCCCCAAGGCAAAACACCATTATAATTAAGTTAAAAAAAAAAAAAAAAAAAAGTTTAAACTTCTCTAAATAAGCAAAAGTCAGCAATTTTTACTCGGTACTTACAATCTAGACTTCACTAAATCCTGAGCTAGGAAACAATAGAGGATGAACGGTTTGTTTATTTATAAAGATTTCTCCTCTTTAGAATTCGTGTTCGGGGATTCCTGTTCCTCATACATCAAACACTAGGAAAAAAAAAAAAAAAAAAAAAACAAGAGCAAAGCAATACTGACAAAGCTGGATTGGTAGTGAGGTAGTGAAGTGTGGAGAGGCTGCCAAATCTGCATCTTTCTAGTTTATTGCAAAAGAGGAGAAGAGGAGAGGAGAGGAGAGGAGAGGAGAGGAGAGGAGAGGAGAGGAGAGGAGAGGAGAGGAGAGGAGAGGAGAGGAGAGGAGAGGAGAGGAGAGGAGAGGAGAGGAGAGGAGAGGAGAGGAGAGGAGAAAGAGAAATACAATTGAGTCTTTATAGTTTATGTGCAACTCGAGACTTCCTGTCTGCCACTACTGGTTCAACTCTTAATGAAACAAACAAAACACCTCCTAATAAAAATAGTTATACTTTTAAGCATGCATATAATTACAACATCAATTGATTTTCACACATGGAAATAAATGGAAATAAATTTTCTCTGATGCTCATATGTGTGAGACCTAGAGTGTAAGTATGAAATGCTTGGCTTCTATTTTTCTATTATTAAGAATTAATTAAAGCTATCAAGCTCATCTGTTTGACTGAAATCAGCCTTCTTTGCTTGGTTAAGTATAGGCAGTACTTGCACTAGCAAGCAAAGTCTATTTTTAAAATGCTTATTATTTCAAAGTGTCACTGCCAAGATGATTAGCACCAAATCCAAATGAGCTTTTAACTTGCCTCCTTCACTCTGCTGCTGTTCTAACTGCTAAAACCTTGCCAGCAACATCAGCTATAAAAACTGCCTTGTGAAGCCATACCACAGCAAAACCTCTTGAAGTCCAAGGAGATTATGTCTACTGCTGTGCTCCTGTCAGCTGTCAGCACCCCTTCCTCAGAGAAGTCCATCTGATGTGCTCAGCCTGACCTCTACTTTAGCTAGCATGGACCTGTCTAAGGCTGCTCCCCAGGTGATTCCCACAGGGGTTCTGACACTTGTCCTTCTCCTTCTTCATCTAGCAATAATGCAGGGAGAAGTAGGTGCTGTGCTCTCACCCTCCCTCTGTGCATCATGGTGACTACATATGTCCTCTCCAACCAAGCAGCTTCTCCATTATCCCTCGTCACTGACTGAATTGGGGCCATGAGGATACATGCTGAGGGGATAAACTTCAACTACAGGTCTCCCCCAACAGGAAATTGTAAAATCCTTTTATTTCAAATGTGTATTTGCTATTAACTTCATTTTCTTTTAATAGATCAAGTGTATTTATTATGTGGAGAGCTGGTAGTGATGTTTTTAATTAAGATTTTCTAATAACCTCCTTTGTAGCTTTCAGTTTTCAGTATGGTTTATAACCCCAGGAATGTTAATCATTTTAGGTTAAATTTTTCATGCTTGGCTTCTGTCTCAAGTTGAACAGAACACAGATCATCAGCTACACCTCTTCTGCTTCTTATTTTTCTTTTCCAAAATATTCTCTTGCTGGAAGTAAAACAGGCTGGGAGCCAGGCGATCATAAATTGCACTTTCATCATTTCTACTGCATAATGCTAATAATTCCATGCAATTGTGTCTGTAATCAAGCAAGGTGTTATGCATCTTTTGCATAGAAAGCAGAAAACTGTCAATCCATCAGCTTAATCAGTGAAGTAATGGAGGTTTTCAAAGGTAGTGCAAGGTCACTGGTGCAAACAAGGTTTAAAACATCATATGGAATAAATATGATGATGTCCACCATACACGATGCTTTTGGACTGCTTGCTTTTCCAAAAATATTAGGCAAAGGAAGAGAAATGAAAATAGCCTGTAGTTATCATATATGTACATTCTGATTGTAGAGGATGCCATGCACACCATATAATGCATCAGAGACACTTATTTGAACTGGGACTTCTGGACTTTTCCAGCTCTCAAGGATAGCTGGCTCACAGCCTAGAAGCAAGTTTGCCAGATCCACATGGGAGTCTTCTACACATCATATCTAAAGTTTGAAAAGAAATGTTACTGTGGTACTTAAAAATTTAATAGAATGTTGTTTTAATTTCCAATCTATGGAACATTTTATCAGTATATACTAAGCTGGGGTCTTAGTGCCCATATTCTTTTTCCTTTCCTTCCTCTTATTTCCCTCTTCTCTCCTCTTTCTTTGTCTCTTTCCTTCCTTCAAAATGTTAAAATTATGCGTGAAATGCAGATGCAGGATTTCAGAAAAATGATCACTCCTGTTTCTTCTGCACTCTGTGACTCCTTTAGGAAGAATTCTGTCCTCCAAATGCTCCAGAATTTTGAAAATGATTAGCTGCAGTGTGAGCCAAACACAACAGACGCAACTTCAGAGCTGCTTAGCATTGGTAATTCAGGTGTAAGCTCCAAGGAAAACTGTTCACTCTCAGGACTTCAGGCAGCAAAGCTGCTTCATTTTTCTTCTATTTACTGCTGTTGTCTTCAGCCAAGTGTCAGGAAGGCTTTCTAGCCTATAGTTTTCCAGTGTTAACTAGTGCAGTACAAGTATCTCACAGTTTTTCTCCTTCCCTGTGAGGCTGTTTGGAAATTTAAAGGAATACAAAGCATTCAACAAATGTTGAACACTTCTGTCTTCCTTGGTAAAGCAGCAGAGTATGCTCCTGTGGCCCAGTTCTTCCCTCGGCCATGAGAGTAGTTTCTTTGAAGTTACTTTTAAGTCTTACAGGCTTTGCCCCTTGTGAAGAAAAGCTGCCTTCACCTTTGGCACTGAATACAAGATCACTCACTGTTCTGCTTCAGTTACAATACGAAGGTATAAGGGATAAGGAAGATAACCTAACTCTTAAGTTGTCCTATTCCATGAAGTTAACCTTCACTTTAATCCTTGTACTTTTCATTTATTTTTGTGAGTATGATATCTTGAATACATCAGGTCACAAGTGTTAGTAGCAGGAAGAGAAGGAGCAAAAACCATTGTTAGACAAGAATGCTAATTCTGAGAGTGGGCATCGAAACCTGGAGTTGGCATGTGTCACATTGTGAGAGTTCAGCAATGTTCCATTCATGTGTGTGAAAAGCCTTGTTGTGAGGAAGCTTTTTACAAGTGATTCATTCTGAGAAAGCTTTTTAAAAGTGACTCATTCTGAGGAAGCTTTGGATACAGTTCCAAAAGCAGAATATAAAACCTGTGAGAATGAGGGAAAGCAAAAAGAGCAGGCAGCAGAACCAAGCAGGAAGGCATACAAAAAGCAGCTCTTTGCAAGTTCATTTTTTCATTATGTTTGACATTCTTCAGGAGAGAGAACTGTGCTGCACACTTGTGGCCTCAGGCAGTGAAGCTGGAGGAAGATATTTCAAGAACTGCAGAACACACACACAGCTGTATTACACAGGGAGGGTATAAAAATGGAATTGACAAGACTGTGATGCCAACTTGCGCTGGAGTTACAACAGCCAATGTAGTCTATTTTGAAGTAGAAAATTCTACATATTCCTACCTCTTTTGTCACTTATTTGGACATATGGAAGGTGGCTAAGAGATATGACAGCTCACATTAGTTAAACTAACAAGAATTAAACATATAATTCTGATAGAATCTCAAAACAAAACAAGCAATACATGAAAGCTGTGCGTGGATTTTTGAGATGAAAGATATCACCAGTAATAGTCCTAAACAGACAGCTAGAAAAATACATAACCTGATGGAGCCCTATGAGTTCTAACAATCTCTGTGTTTGTCATTTTTAAGTCAATGATACAATCACCGTGAAATGAAAACAAAGAGTGTTTTGTGCTCCCTCTGCTGGCTTTGGAGCAGCAGGAGCTTGCAAATACCAAACCCAGAGCCTCTGCTGTTCAGTCCAACTCAGTCATAATGAAGCAGAAACAAAAAGCTGTGACTTTCAGTATGCTTTTGCACATAGCTGTTGTTGTTTAACAACTGAACGATGACAACCACAAAAACTCAAATGAAAAAAGTAGCTCTCATTTTGAAAGTGATAGGAAAGTCATTTATAATATTTACTCATCTTCATAACATGGAAGGCAATGGCGTTTATCACCATCTGGATGGTACTTGGGACAAGGCTGTGCAACTGAGTGGTTTGCAAGAATACAGATATTAGCATACTCTCTCCAAGTACAAGTGAATTTATGACCATGGTTGCTGGCCTAGAACTTGATGCTATTAAGATCTGTCAGAATTTAAGTGAGTAGTAGATCAGGCTTCAGCTGCACTTATTAGCCCAGATGAACTAAGGATTTAACTTATGCTCACAGATGTAAATAAGAAAGGATTTCAATTAAAAAAAAAAAACACACATACTTCTATTTTTAACACAATTTTTTAATGAAAGATTTGTTCTCACTGAGTTCGTAGGAAAATACAGTGAGTTTGAGGTAGGTTGATATTCTGGCATGCTTTGGTGTAAACAAAGTGGTTACTGTCCTGTGCAGCATCCATGGAAGTTACGTAGAGAACTGTCGCCTCCTGTGTTAGTGTTAGAGTACACTGCTATGGCCCTAACAGAAGTTATGAAATGTTATTCCTTTACCAGCACATGCATAATTCTGCTAATTCTCAGCTTTTTTTTTTTTTTTTTCCCTATCGTGTCACTACTTCTGTTCTTGAGCTGCATGTGTGCAATTCCTTCTTTGTTGGTGACTATTGTGAAGAGCATCTGGAGAAGTCTCATTTGATGGCATAACTGAAAATCAGCATAGTCCCAGAGCAGTTACAAGTTCCCTTAAGGCAACTGGAGTGCACTAGCAGGACACCTACGTAAGCAATTGGAGCATTAGGCCCATCCCACACTTTGGGACTTGGTATGCCCTTCATTTAGAAAACTATTCTCAAAAAGAAATTTTAGAGTGACATCTAAATGCCTTCCTTCAGCAAAGAAACTTACATGAGGCACTCATGAAAAAGATGTGAGAAAATTCCACTGGCTATTTGATTAACCCTCAGGAACAGAACTTGCTAACATAATGAAGCATGACACATCATCTGGAGACTGCATCTATCTGAAGAAGTGTCAAACAGTACAGTCTTCTGAAGCATGAATAGTTTGCATTATGGAAGGAGAAAAGATTTTAATTTTATTTCAATCTCAGCTACCAGCCTACCACCCCTGGCGTAGAAAAGTTTCTATGTGCAAGACTGCGTAGTTTAGAAAGTCACATAAATTATTATACTATGAGCAACAGTAAAAGCATCATAAACCAGTCCTTTCTCTGTTACAAATGGTAAATAACTTCTATCCTTTCTCTTTTAAATTCTTTTCTTAAGGATATTTCAAGAAAGAATAATTCTTACTTTAGAATAAAATAATTCTAAAATATATTCTATAATATAAAATTGAACTACATAAATTATTCACTTGATTCAATTTTATTAGAGAAAAATTCAGGGTACACTTTCCTTGTGATTTCCTTGTGTAAACTATCTTTAATGGAATCTGTGTGCTTAACTTTTCTGGATAGGTCACAGTGATAATGCTCATTTCCATACTATTTCCCTCAGTGAAAATTATAGGATCTATGAATTGGGCTAATAGCATCTCTAACTTGGAAGGAGAGATCAGATATGGTGGAGTGAGGGTCCGATTTTGAATACAGCCATTTGCCTGATAATCTTTTACATCAGAGACACTACTATGCCTAATTATGAACAGCAGTTTGTTATTGTTGTATGTTACAGAAAAAAAAACCTTCCTCATTTCCGCAGTGACTTTTGTATGAAAAGAGCTAGAATAAAAGAGAAGAAACATTAATTCTGATACTAAGATTTAGCTCAGCTCCTACCCAGCATAATGAAAGTTCCCTTTCAGGGTCCGGCTGCTTCTGGATCCACTCCTCCAAGTCACCGCACACAACAGGACCTGTAACATTTACAACCACTTTTGGACCATGTTCCTTTCCTTCAGATACATTTGAAGCTGGTTTGAAACAACACTCCTGACTTTCACTTCCTTCTATGTGAGATCATATATAAAAATGTTACAGTTCCACACTTGATTTCCTTTCTAGTTTCTTTTAAATTATCAGACATCATTGTTTCTGCTGAAAAAGCCTTTTGGTGTCTTGAATATTCTATATTTGGCCTCAGTACCACTGCTAAACGATTTAATGAACTGTTTTAATGAGAAAAATCCCTACCAAGTAGGCTACTGAGCTGCTAATATCTCATTCCTAGCATTCTCATAGTATTCATCAGGGCCATGTAATGATTGGGAATTAATTATTTCAGAGAGGTGTCTTTCCTGAAATTTTCAAGTGTCCTCATCAAGATTTGAGTGAAGTACTCTCAGATCATTGCCCAAATTTTATCTCCTTAGAAATAAAAATTACACGACCAGAATAATAAGCAAAATAAAAAGAGTATACAAAGCAGGCATCAAGACTCATTTTCCAGTGGAATAATTAGATCAATTTCCTCCTTTTTGTGTCTAATTTACAAGAAGTAGAAAGAAAATACAAAGTAAACACTGTCCTGAAATAGTGCAGAAGAATTATGGGGATAGTGATACCTGATCACTGTTTTCGGTTATTTTCTATCTACTAATTCCTGCTCAGCATGGTCTTACTGAGAGCTGTGAAAGATCAACAGCTGCAAAAACAGACCAGTAACTACCCTGAAGTTTCACACCTGCATGTGGATACTCCTTCATCAACTTCCTGAACTTTGTCCTTTAACTGTAAGGCAAAGAGTTTTTTCAAGTACCCTGCTGCTGTTTCCTTAGTAAACAATGGGAGCAATTAAAGCTATTACATATCCTCCAGGTGAAAGGATACCAGTACGAAGCTTGAAAATACATGAACTGGTTGGATTTGTAATTCTTCTGCTGTAGATGATAAAATGTTACCAAATGCAAAAACTGGTAGTAAATTTTTATTATTGTACAGGAAATGCTGTTCAACACTTGGCTATAAATGCTGTTCAAATTGAAATGTTTTTAATAAACAAGTTTCTGACAAGAAATTATGCTATTTTAGTACAGCGTAATGCAAGTTGCATTGTGTTGCATTTCATTTCATTTAGTAAATATATCTACCTGCATATCTGGGAATTAATGTATCTGAAGAAAAATACAAGAGTTAGTAGAATCACTTTGAAACTGTGGATTCAAACCCAGAAATGAATGAAACACAAATCTTTGTTCTCAAAGGAGATAAAGTGAAAAAAAAAAAAAAAATATATATGGAAATGGTAAAGACCATAAGACCTTATCTCTCTCTACAATTACATGAAGGGAAGTTGTGGTGAAATAGGGGTCAGCCTCTTCTCCCACATAACTAGCAATAAGATTAGAGGGAATTGCCTCAAGTTGTACCAGGTGAGATTCAGGTTGGATGTTAGGAAATAATTCTCTGAGACAGTGCTCAGGCACTGGAATGGCCTGCACAGGTAGATGGTGGAGTCACTAATTCTGGAGGTGTTCAAGGAACTTTTTGACATTCTGTTGAGAGGTATGATTTAGTGAGAAATTTTGGTGGTGGCAGATGGTTGGACTGGATGATCTTGTCGGTTTTTTCCAACCTTGGTGATTCTATGATTCTATGAATCTATCATATTGATAAATGGCTAAAAATGAACTCAAAAACAATCAAACAAACCCACAATAAACAAGAATCAATGGTGACAGCTGTTCAAAGCAGCACAACTCAATCTTTCATTTAGAAATGTCTAATTGGTTGAATGAGTAGTTTTGTGCTGCAAAAATGCCTTTAGGATGTGCTTTTACTGACATCATTGTACCACCTGCTTTGGAAGTACTGTACCATAGGCATTTACATAAACTTATGTAAAAGGAAAATGTCAGCTTTCGTCTGATATCTCCATTTTGTTGCTAAAAAGATGTGCATGCATAAGCAATGTAAAGTCCTATGGAGGCACGATGCGCATGCAGAGAAACTCTGTGCTGCATATTTCAGCAAGGCTAGAATCTACCTCTTGATTTTCCCATCCATGCAAAGTGATTATATGGTGAATGTACAGTAGATTTAATGCATATGAAATAAGGTCTATTCATATGAGTGAGTAAATGGGAGCCCAGGAACACTGTTCCCTGCACTTCAGACTTAAGTCTTTAAACACTTCCTATGAGAATCATTTTTTTTTCAAAATGTATTCAGTTATTAATGTGTCTTCCTTTTGAAAATATTTCCTATGTCATGACTGAAGTGATTTATACAATATACCTTATGTTCTCCCCTTGCTATTATTATGAAGTATATTTTTATGTTACAGAAGTAGTAGTCTGAAAAAGGTTTGCATAAAGTGATCAGGCTGAGGAGTTATTATGGACAAGATATCTGGAGAATAAAACTAACTGCACCCTACATGTTATAGAGTGAAAATAATATATATATATATATTTAAAAGTATTGAAAATTGAAGAGATCAGTTCAGTTGGCTGGTGGAACTTTGCACTGTGGTTAGAAAAAACCACATACAATGAGCTTGTTCTGTTGCCTAATGAGGAAACTATACTGAATAGTTGTGCTGAATATATTTCTTCTAAGCAGGTGATTAGTGAAGTAAATGTGGGGTTGTAGATCACTTTGAAATGTGCTTGAGGGAAAAAAACACCAAAGTATCTGCTATATTGAAGGCCATGAATGCTGACATATGCCAATGTTCTATTGATGTGAGACTGGTTCTTTCTCTATGGGGCATAGTTTGCTTATTTAAAATTTGGTCTTCTTACTCTTTGGTGCTTCTGCACCACCACATATTCAGACCAACGTTAGTAGAGCATACCCTGTGCTCCTGAGCACAGTAGACAATGGGAAATGCTGATTCTTTATCAGACCAGCAAGCAGCAAAAACTGATAGCTTAGAAAATGGCATTTTAACAGCGTAGAATTTTCAAGACATCCATTGTGTTATCTCTTTTCTGATTAATTCCAGTGTAAGCTGTATTACTGCTGGGATATGACTCTTCATTTAGAGATGCAAGTAGGTAATCCTGTGGGGGGGAAAAAAAATTTGTTAAGTATAAGCACATTAAAAATAAATAACAAAAAGACAGGGCTCTAAATACCTTAAACATTTCAAAGAAAAACACTATTAATTCCTTCTGGGGAGAGATAAGCTGCCATACTAAAAGATGGCTTCTAAGTTTGATACTTCACTGAGAGATCATGGGAGCATATCCATCTTAGTAATTAGCTACTTAATTTTTATGTTTCTTGCTGTTCATTGCAATACATTTACAGCAAATCATTTAGACTACATTTGCTCTGAAAATTAAGCCCCAATACTGCATTTTAATCTTAAGAATTTATCTTCTTGCTAGATGTTAGAGAGACACTGGAAATAAACACTTGAAGGTAGTCAGAAAACTGGGTGTGCCTGGCTTACTCTACGGATCTAAGATCTTCTTTATCCACATAGTATAAACTTGTAAATCCCACGTCCCAAGGTTCTCAAAAATAATTTCCAACATTATTTTCCAACAGTATTTTTCAAATTCAAATGATTACTTCCATGCAGCTGGCAGCTTGGTTTACTGCATTTAAGAAAGCAGTTTTAAGTAACATCATTGTTTAAGACAAGTTGCCTTTCTGAAACTCCAAAGAAGTAATCTTAATCAGAAAGAGGCATACCATTTTCCTCTCATCCCCAGGCACAACTCCCGTTAAAACAGATCAAGGAGACAATATACTTCCTAGCACTTAGATTTTTTAACCATCTCAGGTCAGACTCATGAATGCCATTTTAATAGACAAGCAGTCAAAAAAAAAAAAAGTGCATAACACATACATTCTAAGAAACAGATACAGTGATGTATGATA
Organism: Chrysolophus pictus; assembly: GCA_037305975.1. NCBI lineage: Eukaryota > Metazoa > Chordata > Aves > Galliformes > Phasianidae > Chrysolophus > Chrysolophus pictus. Next base: position 99,186,143 of record CM074576.1, read on the forward strand.
TGTGTGTTGCTACAGTAGTACAACTATGTTACACTGAATATAGTATTTTGCCCCTTTCTTCACAGTGCCAACTGAATAAACTTATATAATTATAGAATTGTTTGATTTGGAAGGAACCCTTAAAGGGCATCCAGTCCAACTCCTCTGCAATTAACAGTGACACATACAGTTAGATCAGGTTGCTCAGAGCACTTCCAGCCTGACTTTGGATGTCTCCAAGGACAGGACATCCACTACCTCTCTGCTCAATCTGTGCCAGTGCTTCACTACCCTTATTGTAAAATATTTCTTCCTTATACCAACCTAAATCTCCACTCTTGTAGCTTGAAACCATTTCCTTTTGTCCTGTGACAAGAAACCCTGCTACAGTCTGTCCCCTTCTTTCTTATAGCTCCTCTTTAGATACTGAAAGGCCACTATTATTTCTCCCCAGAGCCTTTTCTTCTCCAAGGCTGAACAGTGTTCAGTGTGGGGAAAAAAAAAAATAGAATCACTTCATGTAAGTTCTTTGTTTTTAATACTGAAACAACTGGCAGTGTATATCCATACTTACATATATTCCATATACATCCTCTATTTCTTTTTAGAGGTGAACAAAGACCACTTAGTACTTTAAGTCTGACAGTTATTCTCAGCACCCTACAGTCACTGCCCTTCCTGTACACCTTTTGTTTTGGTGTAGAGCCAGATAAAACAATCAAAGTTCTTCCCCCCCCCAACCACCCAACCACCTCACCACCCCAAATACTTCAGTGCTCCTTTCCACTATTATACTAAAAAAAACAAAAACAAAAAACAAAAAAACCACCCTCCCTTCCCCCCCCAAAAAAAAACCAAAACAAAACAAAACAACACCCAACCATTGGATACTGTCCTATCATTACTATAGGTTCATGGTCCACAGAGGAACTGGAAAGTGTCTGTGAATAAGTCAAAATAGAGATTTTTTACCAAGTCACCTAAATGTAAACATTTTTTGTTAAAACTTTATGTTTGACATGTCAAACATTTATTTTCTGTAATATCAGCACAAAATATTTTATCCCTTCCTTCTGTTATAACGTTTTGAGAAGGGGTAACAAAACCCAGTATGTTTTAACTTCTGGTTGATTTCCTTTGTGTTTATACCTTTTTTTTTTTTTTTTTTTTTAATCATACCAGAAGAGAAATGATATCCCGTCCTACTGATATTTCAGTCCCATAGTTCAACCAATTAAAATGCAGAGCTCCTATAGCTGAACTGCTTGGGAAAAGTAAACAAAAAACTAAGCAACGATAACAAAAAACAGTATTTCTGAGCTAGAATTTCTGCTTTTCTCTTTCCTTTCCCTTTCCCTTTCCCTTTCCCTTTCCCTTTCCCTTTTGCCTTTCCCTTTCCCTTTCCCTTTCCCTTTTCCTTTCCTTTTCATTACAACATAAGCAGAAATTAAGAATTAAAACAATTGCCTTCCTCACCATTTCCAAGCTTTCTTCTCTAATACTTTCACTGTTGAAGTAATAGGCCTTTTCCTCCAATGAAAACATCAACAAATTTCTTGTACAAAATACTTGCTCCATTCCAGGAACAAAGCAGGCTTAAGGAGTGCCTTCTGACTGTCTATATCTTAACATGATTTGAACTTTCAGTCACTTACATCTCCTATATTTACAGACAAATTGTGGCAAATGGAGGTGGCATGAAAAACAGGGGGTAACTCTTCTGCGATACAGACCCAGACATTTTACCCTAGCACAGTCGTGGACACTCAGCTCCTTACATTTATGATTTAGAAGACAAAGCAGTTTAGAAGTTGCTGTCTGTGGGCTGAACTGCACAGGGCATCACTCTTCAGCTGAAGAGCAGTACAACCTTCCACCACTAAAGGAAATGTGAAATAGGTTGCCTAATACACCCCTAGCTTTGATGTGGGCTTTTAATATGACCCATGCTCTTGAGCAGAAGCTTTTATTAATACAGCTTTGCTTAAAATAAAGTGCAATTGTGCCTTAATTTAAACAGAATAAATGATGCTTAGAATGGATATCTATGTTTGCATTTGTCACTAGTGAAAGATAAAAGTTCATATTTGTGTGAAGTATAATGTATATTGCAAAATATTACTTACATTGATCAAGACCTTTCTTATATTATTCCCAGTTCAACACGGCAGTGGGGTTTGTATTAATTCAATAAATACTTACACATTACTAGCAAGAATTGTCATGTAACAACTTGAAAGCAAGTGGGCAGAAAAAAAGATTTCCAGTTTCTAGTATCAGTAGTGATTCTTCTTGCCCAATCTCACTCCTAATCAGCTATGGGATGAACAAGTGTGCATATTTCCTAGTACATAGGTCTCTCCAAAAGTAATACCTCCTATTTATTTCCACATAAAAAGACCACAATAACACTATTTGACAGAATACATTCTCAGCTATGAAACTCTACTTTTCAACATAGTCACTACCATTAGCTATGCATCTTCACCAGTGAATTACTATTGGAGAAGCCCTCATACATTGCGGAGTGCAACAGACTTGATATAACTCAGCTATGTAGGAGCTACTAATTGTCTCCATTTTCCTAATGCAGTCTCATAACAAGGCGGGCTCAGTACAAGGTACTTCAGCAAAACACTTCACTCAGAATATTAAAATGAGCAACTGTATAGTTTGGTAGTATTCATCGGCTAAATCACATTCCTCAGTACTGCTGATATCTCCAGGCTGACAGAACATACAAATATCTGGAATTCAACATTAACAGTATTAAAATGTTTAAGTACTGTACAGTTTTTCCTTAGCTATGTATTATACATGATTTGCATTAAACTGAAATACAGCCTGTAGTTCCATTTTCTGACTTGAGTTCCCTGTCAGTTTTCTTCTTTGTTATTTTAGGGCCCTTCTAGTAAAGAGGATTTCAGGCTCTTTTGAAGAGACTGAAATGCTTGTGTTGCTTTCATAAATAGAAATACTTCACTTGTTCTTTGAAACTTTTGCATTTCTGTAACATGCTGGACTGTCTTTTACCAGTCTATCTCTATATGAAAAAATATTATTTGGTGATCTTAATGCAATTTCTTCTATTTATGTAAAATGTGTAAGTATTTTACTAATGCTTTTTAACCCAGACTCTACATTCTTTGCCCATCACTCTTTGGTTGGTAAGCTTAAAAAAAAAGAAAAAGGAAATCGCTACAGATCTCTTTCCCTGCTGTCATATGTTCCTTTAGATATATTCTGAAGAAAGCTTCTTTCTCTGAATTGAAAAATGTCACAGTATGATTTGTACTGTTTAATTTTTCATCTTGTTAATACCAATAGTATAATGTATTTGAACACCACAATATTTTCATAGGATTCATTGGGGGGTCTATCTTTTTCAAGCATAACTCTAATGTTCAGATAATGAAGCGTGGGGGCTGAAATAGATAACCTGCTGACCACCTGAACCCAGAAAGATTAAAATGTGTGATTCAAAGCTATTTGACAGAGGTACTTTCTGGAAGAAAGATTCCTGTAGTGTCTATCATTAACATCTATATACCTCACACTGAAAAACTGAGGAAAGTCGAAATCTGATTGCCTCACATAGCCAAAAACACTTGTTTAGACAAAATAGTAGGTTCAGGAACAAGAGTTCTTGAGTTACATTAATACTATCAATTAGGCTGTTCTAAGATATTTCTTTTTCTTCCTTAAAATCTAAAGTTCCAGGTTCTCAAAAATAAGCAAATAACTTGTCAACGGTTTACGGGCTGGTTCGGCCCAGTTCCATGACTAGCGGGGCGGAGGGATCCGCAGATCCGCGCCTCCGGAAAAAGGGAACAGGGGACCCCAAAATAATTAAAAACAGCGGCAACGATCTGAGGAGAAACAAACTAATTTACTAAATATATTATCGGAATGCAAGATAACACACTATAATACAATATAATTAAAATTGAAGCTAATAAATCAAATATAATGAGAGAGAGAATGTCTGAAAGGTGGGTCGGCCTCACCACAATGCGGAGGGCTGAGGTGAGATGCGCAGTGCAGTTGAGCAGCCGGGAGAAAAGGGAGGAGAGCCGACGAAGAGCAGGCAAAAGAAGAGTGCATCAGGTGACCTTGCCAGGAGTTATATCTCGAGACTCTCTGTGACCGCAAAGTCCCCTGGGGAATGTAGTTCTTCTTCTCTTCCAGGCAGGTACCCAGAGCTTGAGCATTAACAGTTAAACTCCCAGTGCCCCACATGATGTTATGATGTGGAATACCGAAAACCAAAAATCACAAAACCATGACATAACTGAAGCAAAATATCTACTTTGGTATTTAAACTAAAGAAGGCATCAATAAATATTGAATACAGAGAGCAAAAGCAGCATGTTGATAATAAAACTTTGACATTTTAGCCCCAAAAATTAACTGCCAAAGAAAAGGTATAATGAGTGAATTTGAAAGCATGAAGTATTAAATCAACTGTAAAACATATGCATTAGCAGAAACAATTTTTTAACAAATATACTAGTGAAGAAAAAGGGACTGTAGGGAATATTCAAGTTTTCAAGATGCAGTTTTTATGAGAGCTATTAAGTAGCTAGAAAATGTGAAAGATTCAACAACACTCATTTTCACTGGAATTGTCTTTGATAATAGAAGTCATCAAAAATCTTAAATGTAGACAATTTTGTGCACATCTTATTACACTGAAAAAACTGTAGTCAATGACTACAGAGGTAATACCTTGGCTTTGACTTATTCTAGACTGCTAACAGTTGAAGACTGTCTTGAATCATAGACTGGATACATTCTGAAGATTGTCAAATGAAATCCCCAGTCTGATTTGATGAAAAATCTTGGTTTATTCAAGTGACTTATTGACGTCACTGAAGATGAAGCTTCACTGACTTTTCAAGATAAAATGTACAGATAGCTGTACAGTTGCTTGAACTATACTACTATAAAGGATCTATTTAATTATCAAAGTTCACTCACATGCTTAAATGTTATTCTGTTCCAAAGTGGCTATTCTTATTTAAATTAAATATGTTTTGTAGCTCCCTTCATTCTCAAATGAAACTCACATTGTGATTGTAAAGTGTAATTTTTTTTTGGCTTATTTCATTGAAGTTATGTCCAGAAGTATTGCACAAACTCTCCACTGAGGATTTATTGTACCTGGAAGCCCCAAGGCTTTGCTTCTGTATGGAATATGACTGCCAAGTCAAAGTCATCTGTGCTTCAGAGAAATATGAAGAGATAAAACCCAGATTTTGTTTGACACCTAGATCATGCCTTGAGGCTACAAATCTGATGGTTTTTGATTACGAGAACAGGTGGAATATGACAAATGAAAATTTTCCTAGTACATAGTAGGGGTAAATAGACCTCAGTAACTTTGATATGCTTGTAAGAGACAATCATAACGGTTTCAGTCTCAAAAGCTTTTTGGATAAGAATGAAACTTTTGAAAACCCATAAGCATTGTGAAAAATTGACAGTTCTTCTGCACAAGTTTTAGGGATGCTAAAGTGCAACAGCCCATCCTTTTCTCTCGTCAGGTTATTGAGATACATCTTCAGTGGCAGTAAATCTGGATGGGTTGATTTATCTTTCTGTGAAATGCAGTTTTCTCACATACCAAATCATCTTACAAGGTGTGAACTTTCTCTGTTCCCACTCATCAAAACACATACCACAAAACAGATGCATCAAAGATGAATAAAGTTTAAATGCATACTTCAGTTACCAGGTTTCACTTTCAACAGATCTGTATAGGCACTCCAAACAACATGATACAGCTGAGCTGGCCAAGTAACAGCAACCTGCTATCCTGCTCAAAGGACAGTCAGGATGAAGTCATCAGCTTACCTTACTCTCCTAAATACTGAAACTATACAGATTTTTTTACTGGTTAATCAAAAGAAACAGATGTCAAAATTTGCTCTTTTCATAGCCCTAGGAGTTATTTTATCCTCTGGTATCACTGCAAAACAGAAGTGTGCCTGTATGGTAACATTCACTGCTTCCATGTTCTACACAGAATAGGAACATTATATGTGGATCTTCCAAAGGAAAATGTGCTAAAATGTGGTCTTTCAGCAGGATGGGAAGCAAATGAAAAACAAACAGCACAGAAGTACCCAGCCTAACAGGTTTCCAAGGCAAGATATCATAAAATCATAGAATGGTTAGTGTTCAAAGGGATCTTCAAAGGAACCCTAACAATAGATGAACTATTGTCCAGTTCCCAAAAATATGCTTACGAGTTGAAATAAAATCAAAAGCAACATCCAAGTTTAGTACCACCACCTAATGTTCTCTTCTCTTCTGTCATGATTGATCTTAAAAGAAGCAAAAGATTTTGATTTACCATAAATAAACTGCGTTTGCATTGTTTGAGTAATTTGTCCTGTTAATCCTCACAACCTCTTAACAGTCCAGAATGATCGTTATTGCCAGGTACATTAATATGTCACTGCTGGAATTAATCCTTTCAGTTGTGAGTCCTCCAGGAATATTAAAAAAATGTTTGCATTAGAAAGATCACGAATTAAAGCACATGCTTTTCACTAATAAATTCACTAGGAATGTCTTTCTTCCTGGCATAATGAGCAGTCATGAGCTTTTATCATTATAAGAATAAAGAGAACTAATTTGACAGTTCTGCCTCCAGTCTCCTTCTCAGTTATTTTTTATTGAAATAACTCGTCTGACTTCACTTAGACTGCTCCTGCTTTGTCTGAGGTTTTGAAAATAATCATATAAAAATCCCTTTATTTCAACAATGTCCTCATTTTTCTCGGACATTTTTGAAATTCTGAATCAAGTGTAAATGGGACTACCCCTTTTTTATACGTGCTCCTTTGAACTGAAAACCTGAGCAAACTCCCTTGACAGGTTGATGAGAAAGGGGCACAGCTCAGGTCTGCTATTTGCAGGATATCCTTCTAACTTTTTAAAGCCCTTTTATTAGGGCCAAGCAATCTTTTTATCAGTGCTATCTATTCTTCTACAGAAGTTAATGCTTCCCAGAAAGCTCACCTGAGGTGCTGGCTGAGTACAGAAAAGATTAGGTTCTGCCAGCCTCCATAGTTATAAGCCTATCTCATTTCTCTGTTCAATGCTTCCTATGTACGCCACAACACAGAATAGGTACAGCAGCCAATGCTTTAACCAGAATATAATCAGACATTTCAAGTGCAAGGACAGAAACAGGAAGCTTTTCAAAATAAGTTTTTGACAGGGCTGCATACAAACTAATCAAAGCCAACTAATCAAAGCCATGCTTGATTAATAGACAGCATATGGTACTATTGATACTACTTAAATCCTAGCACAGCTGGAGTTAGTGCCGATGAAGTCAATTTTAACATTAAGTGAAAAGGCTTACCTGTGAAATTTTTATATAAAAAGATATGATGAGATACAGAGAGCAGGTCCTGTACTCAGGAGAGCACACAGATGCATCTGCTCCTGGTCCACGGCACAGGGCTCCCAAAGGAGTCTCCCTGTGATCTCCTTATGAAGCTGCCATTGCAATTTTGCTCCACTTTAAAAGATGACATGCATTTTTTCAAGCAAATCTTTAGTCTGTCTTTTCTGATAAAAATATACCAAGAATCTAGGGCAAGCACATAGCATGGATGAAATCAGGAGAAAATCCATAATTTATCTAGCATTCATAATGGCTGCTTACAATTACTTTAATATAACTTGAGAACTGTGTTATTTCCATTGCTTTATGAGAAAATTCTCAAACAAAGCAGAGCTGATGAAATTTCTTGTCTACAATCATTTCAGATAAATCAAATAAATTACATGACCAAAAGGTTACACAAATTATTTAAACATCTGAGTGAAATCTTTTGGGACCCATAAACATTTCTCAGTGATGAAACATAACAATAAGAGTTTTCTTTGTGGAGGTTATGTTGAGGTTCCCTTGGATTCTTTATATAAAAAAACCATAAAAACTGATTCCTGAGATATATATATCAAATGAGGTTCCCCTCACCCCTTACTTGTAGCTAATATTTCACTATAACATCTAATAGTGCTACAGTTATAAAGAGCACAATAACCTGTTTACAGGGAAATGCTGAATGCTTATGAAGCACTGCAAAAATAGTTTCTAGTTATTTTGACATATGAAAAAAAAAGGAACAAAGGAATGGAGTATGAGCTAGATATAATTTCATTGAAGAAGTTTCTATTTTTCAGTGTTTGAGTACTGTGCAGCTCAAAAGAATTCCTAAACACTAAAATACAATGAGAAAATCAATAATTGCAAGTTAAGTTGCTGCAGAACATTCAAAATTTTATTATCACTTTACAGAGGTTTTCTTCCCCACCTCTTATTGTTCTTTGACCATACAGTCAGATAAAACATCTCAAGAGAAGCAGATCATTCATGAGCAGCACAGACAATGGGCAAAACTGAAGATGAGAAAGTAAGTCCAGGGACAGGTGATGCAGCCAGGAGAGCAGGAGCTCCTGCCAGAAGGAAGCAAATTAAAGTTTCTCCATCAGCAGAAGTGGCTTTATGTAATCTCATTCTGTCTTTAATAATCTGAAAGCCCTCCCATAATCGCTGCCCAAAGACCCCAAGGCAGCAAGACCTGCCTTTGTAGCTCCAACTCACCTGATAAGGAGAAGCTAACTTCCATCAAGCATAATGCAAGAAATAAATAGATTTGTACAATTCCCTTTTTCCTGGGATAACTAGTTTAGTGATTTATGGAGTAAAATTAGCAACAATGCATTAAATATCTAAAAAGTGCATTTGTATATATAATACATGTATGTAGAAATGATATACACAAATACTTATCTAAGCTTGCATTTTTTGGAGTAAATAAAGTTACACGCTTCCTTGCAGAAAGTGCATGTCTTCTAAGGTTTTATACAGGATTAGTCGGTTTCCAGTACTTGTGTGGTGTGATGATCTGCAGCCACTATCAAAGGTTCAGAGATTTTTATTCCATGTCACAAACTTAGTTAATTTCTCAGGAAAAAAACCAATCATATTTCAATATTAAACATTGCAGCATCAATTATTTATAGGAAGAGAGTATCAAGAATGAACAGCAAAATATATGCACACAAAAAAAGAGAACATAGGAAGATCTATAGTATTAAAAACATGCTAGACTTTTTCTTGTTTTGGACATAAATTGTTAAGAGAAAATAGTGCAGTGCCTTTCTGTCACAAAATTATATATTTAAACCCACTAAAATTCAAGCCCTAGTAAATGAAACTAATTTTTCTTGTCATCCCTCAGGACCTCAATGTTATTACATAAAGGAAACAGAAGAATAAGACATATTGTTTGTTCAACTAATTTTCAATAACTGTTTATGTATTTTATAAAAAGCAGATCACCTAGGGTAGGTTTCTCTCTGGATTTTGTTGTTAAATTTAGTCACCCTAAATATATGCTTCCAATATTCCTGCTTTTAATAAACCTGTAACATTTCAGAGAAAAGTAGAAAAAAAGTCTGAATGTTAGATGTTCTCTGCCTTTCTGCTAATTTGTTTTTTTGTGGGGTTTTTTTGTGTTGTTTTTTTTTACTACTTTCACTGTTGCACTTACGCAAACAAAAGAACAAAAGAATGATTTAATAAAAATAAACTGAATTCTTTCTCTAAAAGAAAACAAGAACATTAGAACTGAAAACTAAGCAGTAGATTTTAAATTGAGAGAAGCTAATTAGCTTTTTGTGGAGGAAGGACAACCTGTTTCCGGAAGTTAAAATGTAAACTATATTCTTAGTAAATCCTTCGGTGTGGCATATGTAAAAGGAATTTATCAACAAAATGCATACAGTAAAATTGTGTGATCATGACTTTTACAGGATATATTCATAATCACATTAAGACACACACCTTGAATTCTCATTCAAACAAGTAATTTGCCATGTAGCTAATAATTTATTTGATAGGACATTACACAGAGAAACCATAAGAAAAAAACTTCTAGTATTTCAGGGCTTAATAGCTCAAATCAAGAAATAAGAATCTGTTGGAATGAGTCTAGCCCTCTGATCATCCTCTGGAGAACCTCTCCCATGAGAAAGGAGCTGACAGAGTTGCAGTTATTCAGCATGGATAAGAAAAGGCTCCAAGGTGATCTTTTAGCATCCTGCCACTACTTTAAAAGGGCCTACAGGAAAGATGGGGAGGGAAATCAACTTTTTACATGAGTAGATAATGATAGGACAAGAGGCAGTAGTTTTAAACTAAAGGACAAAAGGTTTAGACTTGATGTCACTGTGAAGTTCTTTACTGAGAGAATGGTGAGGTGCTGGAACACGATGCCCAGAGAGGCGGTGGATGCCCTGCCTCTGGATGTTTTTAAGACCAGGTTGGACGGGGCCCTGAGCAATCTGATCTGACACTTGACCTAGCCTTTGGCAACATTGCCTGCAGCAGGGGTTTGGACCTTGACAACCCTTGAGGTCCCTTTCACCCCATGCCATTCCATGTTTATGATTCTTTGTCAGGGAGCATAGTGACTGAATAAGGGGTCTCAAACTAAGAAAGGGTAGGTGTAAATTAGAGAGTAGGAAGAAATTCTTCATAATGAGGTAGGTGAGGCCCTGGAACAGGTTTTCTAGAGAAATTGTGGATGCCCCATCCCTGAAGTTGTTCAAGGCCAGGTTGAATGGGGCTTGGGACAATTTGGTCTAGTGGGAGGTGTCTGCCTGCAGTTGGGGGTTTGGAACTGGATGATCTTTCGGGTCCCTTTCAACCCGAACAATATCCCTTTGGCCAGTTCAGGTCAGCTGTCCTGCTTCTGACTCCTCCAAGCTCCTTGTGTCCCCTCAGTCCCTCCTTGGCAGTTCAGGATGAGAAGCTGAAAAACTGAAATGTCTTTGGTTCAGTACAGCACTTTTCAGCACGTAAAACATTGATATATTACTAACTTTTTTTTCTCCTAAAGCCAAAACATAGCATCATACCAAAAACTATGAAGAAAACGAACTCTTTCTAATTGAAACCTGGACACCTTAACAGTAGGGTTGGATTTTTATATCAAACTAAGTTCACTTCCAGTCTTCATAAAGTGATAAGACACTTGTGTTTTCACTGGTTGCAGCTCCACTATTCCATTTGAAGCAAAGCCCTTCAACTTGTCATCTGATTGCTCTAATCCTTCATTTAATTCTCATTTTATGAACAGATAAGTTGGCAGCTCTTGGACAAGTTTCACCTGGGAATCAGTAGGAGTTCAGTGAGAAAAGATTTGGTTTCCACCCACACAAAGGCCCTGATTTGATTGATGAAATTACTCAACAAAAACTCCATCCATTTGTTTATTAATTGTTTTATATCACAGTTATTTTATAGTAAATATAGCTACTGAAAATGTAACTCACCTTAATCTAAGTTCACCTATAAAATTCCATACTAATTATCAGATTTTTATGAAGGATTTAGCTAAAAATGAATCAGGTCAGACAATTATCCATATCTTCTTCTAGTCAGTGGAGTAGCAAGATTTCCATATAGATTCAGCTTTTTTCCTTGTTTCTTACTTCGGATGGAGTCACTCAGTTCTTGTCTATACTGCCTTTGGCTTTTCCCATCACTCCTGCTCTTTGGAAACAAATCTGGAATGAGTTGCTCCATGGATATTTGATGAACAAACATGGAAAGTATATTTTTTTCCTTTTTATCCAGATGACTACAGCTAGTGGCAATCTCTGAAAAACTCAGGTACATCTACCAATCACATGTCCTTAGGGGACAAAATAGTTGTCCTTAGTTGTCTTTTCTTCATTAGAAAAGCAAAAAGCATCAAACTAAATTACTGTAAAATTTTTTACTCAAAAAAGAATTGTTGTTTATCTGTTATGGCAAAAGGGTATTTGTGAATACTGAAAATGTGTTGTCAACGGTTTACAGGCTGGTTAGGCCCAGTTGCATGACTAGCGGAGGGGCAGAGGGATTTCGCAAATCCATGCCTCTGGAAAAGGAAAACAGAGGACCCCAAAATAATTAAAAACAGAGACAACGATCTGAGGAGAAACCTACTAATTTACTAAATATGGTATTGGAAATGCAAGATAATATACTATAATACAATATAATTAGAATTGAAGCTAATAAATCAAATAGAATGATAGAGAGAGTCCAAAAGGTGGAGAGGCCTCACCATAACTCTGGGACGCACAGTTGGGTCGAGCAGCAGGGAGGAGAGCTGAAGGAAGAATGTCTGTCAGATGACCTACCAAGGCCTTATATCTGCTCTCCCTGAGTAGAAATGATAACAACACTGCAAACAGTCTTCTGGGGAATGTAGTTGTTCTTCTCTTCTGGGACAGGTACCTGGAACTGGAGCATTAACACTTTAACTTCCAGTGCACTACATGATGTCATGATGTGAAATACGAATAACCAGAAATCATAAAACCATGACGTGTACAATAACATTCAAGAATGAGGAAAGAAATAATACTGTGGCTTTACTGAACTGGTATCTGCCCCTGTACTCAGCATCAGTGAGGCCTCACCTTGAGTACTGTGTTCAGTTTTGGGCACCTCTGTACAGAAAGGACATTGAGGTGTTGGAGCAGGTCCAAAGAAGGGCAACAAGGCTTGTGAAGGGGTTGGAGAATATGCCCTATGAGGAGAGACTGAAGGAACTGGGGCTGTTTAGTCTGGGAAAGAGGAGGCTGAGGGGAGTTCTTATTGCTCTCTTTCAATATCTGAGAGGTGCTTATAGAGAGAATGAGGTTGGTCTCTTCTTACTGGTGACAGGACAAGGGGAAATGGCCTTAAGTTGTGCCAGGGGAGGTTTAGGTTGGATACTGGGGAACACTTCTATACAGAAAGGATTGTTAAGCACTGGAATAGGCTCCCCAGAGAGGTGGTCGAGTCACTATCCCTGGGTGCGTTTAAAAACATTTGGATGTGGTGCTCAGGGACATAATTTAGTGGAGGGTTGTTAGGGTAGTATGGTTAGGTTGTGATTGGACTCAATGATCTTTAAGATCTTTTCCAACCTGTGTGGTTCTATGATTCTTGAAATAATATTAAAGAGCCACAACCAGAAAACCCCTCAAGAGCATACTTTTTATGAACATGTGTTCAACGACACATGCATATCTTCCAAGGGTAACAAAGTAGCCTGGAAAAATTAGTTTGGAGACCACCAGTACAGTCAAAGACATTTTTTAATAATACATTTTTAAAAATGTTTTCTTCTTGCCATCAAAATGTTTATCATCATGTATCTTCTAAGCTCAAAAATTCCTGATTCTTGAATAGTGCAGTTGAGGAAATGGCTAGATGAAAGCCAAATATGCAGCTCCTTTTGAAGAAAAATTGACCAGCTACAGGATTTCAGCCTCTTAAGTATGATTTTGTTCATTTGCCAGACTTAATACAAGATCCAGCTTGTTGCCTCCAAATGAAACTACAATAGGTCAGTTGCTTGGTATTCAGTAGCTTGGTATGTAACAGAAAGTGTTACATTAGTCTGTCAAATAAGGGAAAATTATAGCACCAGTTGTGCAAGACAAAACTGTTCCTGTGCATAGTCATCAAGAAGTGATGATACTGATTTTCCCTTAGAATCAAGAACTCTGCTAGAGCAGCAGAAAACAAAATTGGTTAAAGACACAGTGTCCTGTGGTTCACTTAGCTTCTTGATGAAACTGATCCCCTGTGGTACATTGAAGTCTGCCTGCACTACACTGTAGGGTATTTTATTTATTTAACTACCAGCAAATTAATTATCTGTGGGCAAATTTTAGCAGAACAGCAGTTTTGTATTACAGTTCTAGTATATGCACCTTTGTATATAGATGGAGTTAGCACACAACAAAATCAAATAATTGTTTACGTTGGAAGGGATACCTTCAGATTATCTAATTCAGCCCCCAGCTCAGATGAGATTAGGTAGACCAAGTATTCTAGGATTTTTGCTGGGTTTTGAATGTCTCCAAAGATAATGATTCTACAACCTCTCTGGCTAACCTGTTCCTTGTTAATTTCAAGACTAGTGACTTTCTTCAAACTGGACTTTTTAACACTGGTCACTTACCTCTGAGCCTGGTCATTCAGACAGCTTTCAAACCACTCAGTATCCATTTATCTAACCCACTCATTGTCAGCTTGCAAGACAGTATAAAAAGGCTTAAAAAAACATTTATTAGCTGCTTTTCCCTCATGTACCATTATAATCATCTCATTTTAAAAGGTTATTGTGTAAGCATGATTTTCAATTCATAAATCCAGGTTAAATATTCCTAACCAGATTCTTGTCCTTGCTTGATTGGAAATGCTTTCCAGGAGGATTTTCTTCACTATTTTGCCAAAGTATTGAGGTGAGACTTGTTCATCCACACAGTCCTCCTGCTTCTTTGCTTGATTGTCCCTAATTTTCAGGTTGGAATTTTCCTACACTTCAATATGGGCAAAAGTGCTTTTACAGCATGCATTGAAGAAATTCAGAAACTTCAGTTTAGAAGCCTCCAAGATAGCAGTTTCAGTACCAGGATGAGGAGGCATACGGTCATCCAGTTAATCAGGTAAATTCTCTTGCAGGCTGATATCTCTCCACAGCACCAAAGAGCTCCAGGTGGCTATCTGTAAGCAAGGTCTTATGGTTTTAGTCACCTCTGTGCAAGTATGGGTGGTGCAACATAAACATGCTTTGAGAGGGAAATATTTCCTTACAAAAGTGAGACCTGATTTTTAAGGGTGCCGGAGTAGACAGAATTCTTGCCTAGGTGCACTTCTGCCAGCTGTATTTCCATTTGTTTGTCTGTTTTCATTTCTGTATCTAAAATAATGTCATGTTTGTGGTATTAGCCATTAAAGGATTATGGATTTTATTAGTTTGTTGATCTTGGTCTTTTTAATGTTAAGAAATGCAGAGTATTTTAATGAATAAAACATGAAATAGTTAAGTGCTGATTCTACTAGGATATTATTGGAAGTCTGTGAAGAGAAGGCCAAGTCCAATGCTGTCTCATCTGTATAACCGTAATAAATAATTAGTCATGGAGAAGGATGTAACTCTTTGCCAGAACGACTCTGAAATTTGTCTAGGAAGGAACCTTCATGTTTCCTTCAAGAAAAGTCCTGTACTGAACTCATATCTGTATGGTAGACAAAGAGGGCCCCAGAAAGTAGGAGTGATTCCGGATCTACACTGTTTTCCCATGCACACTTTTGCATCTACACAAAGGGTTCCTACCAATGCATCAGCAATAATCTCTCTTTACAAAAAGGGTTTCTGTAAGGCCGACAGAGCTGTGCATGAGCTTTCTGCTTCCTGAGCATTTGTTACCCTCTCTTTGTGCTCACAAAATATGCCAAGGGCCTCAGTGCCAGAACAAGTGCCTTGCTTGTTCTTCTGTCACCACAGCTTTGCCTTCACACTCCTGACTATGATAGCTGTGCTGGCAGAAACCAGAGTAAACCTTTGCATAGCTCCTGGAAACAAAAGAAACCCACTTAAGGGGAGAGAATACTTGAATAAATCTGTAATATAAGAGACAGGATAACATTCAGATCTCAATTCTTTTTATATGGCTCAGCAATCTACATTCTCACTAATCAGTTTATGTTCAAAATCCCATACCTCATCATTTTGATCACTGAGTGCCTACTGCCAATAGCTGTGATTTTTTAAAGGACCATAAAGGAGTTTAAAATTGAGTGGGAGCTGGGCACCTAATTCTCCCATGTTATCTTGATAATCCCAGCACATAAAATAAGATTTCTGTCTGAAAATTATGAAAACAAAATAGGTAAGATTCAAGCATAGGAAACCCATCCTATGGAACTGAAAAATTCACAGCATAATGTCATAATATCAGATCCTTTTCTGAGATTAGTTATTGCTTCACCAAAAACAAGCACGTACAGGATAAACCGACCTTACATAACCCAGAATCCATCTGGTCATAAGAGGGGATCATATTAAACAAACAGACAGAAAAAGCCACTTTAAGAAATTTCTCCCCAGACTGAAATACGGGATCATCTTTGGGAAAAAAAAATAATAATAATAAAAGAAAAAAAACCCAGAAACATAATGTTGCAGATGGTAAGGCTCTGGCTAAATAAAATCTAGTTATAGCAGAGGAGAAAAGCATATGTTCCAGATACATACTATAAATAGACTAGGTACTCTTATGGGATGTATCAGCATACAGAAGAGCAGCAATAGAAAAGACCAGAATAAATGCTCAGGGTTGGTTTTGTTTTGTTTTGTTATATCATACCCATCAATTTCTGCATGCGTCTAGTGGCGTTATAGTTTTTTGCTCATCATATGTTTTAAAATCTAGTGTATGATTCAAAAATAAAGCTAATTTGCATTGGCATAGTGACTTAACTCACTGGTGCATTATTACTGTGTAAGCAGGTGTACCAGCAACTGCAAATAAATGCTTGCTGATGGAATCCCAGCAGGGTTTCTGATGAGTTTTCATTTTGTTGAACCTTACCCAGGAAATTATTGTGTAAAAAGCTTTTCTCTTACTTCTTTGCTGAAACATTATTTAGTTACACCTGGCCAAATTCATAGCAATTATACTAAGTATTCATAGAGGACATACCAAAAATCCCATCAGCCTTTTAAAATCATTGTCTCAAAACCTGCATACAGTGAAAAAATGCCCCACATTAACGTGCACAATGAGAGTTCTGATCTAAATGTTGCTCACTTTATAAACTACATAGAAAAAGATAAAAGCTTCAAGGTTGATTCTGGATGACACATCACAGCAATATTACAAGACAAAATATTTTACATCATTTAGAGCAAAACTATTTGTTACTATGACGGTTTTGGCAACACATTTGATCATGTTATTAGAGTTCATTTTCATTTTAATTGAGATGAGAGCATCTACAACTGTTTGAAGATTTAATGGATTATTCAATTCAGAATATCCCAAAAATGCTGAAATGAGCACTGCGTGTCCCACATTCTACAGTCTCATATAGTCTTATGAAGGAATTATTTAGGTCAGTCTTTCTTACCTACAGTAGAGAGTAGGAGAAAAGTTTTCAGTAAAAAGCTGAGGAATAGCTATTGATGCCTTTATATAGATCCATAAAAGTGACTGCCAGAAGTGCATACAAAATCCACATCTAACGCTATGTAATGCTTTACAACTAATCTTCAAACGTTGCCAGGATGTCAATTTAAAAGTCAGCAAACAAGATTATAAAAAATATTCCTTTTTTCTACACCAGCAAGTGGATGCTTGCAACAATGACAACAAAAATTCCTATTGATAACTTAAGTACACTATATAAAAGTTGATCAAGTAACTAAAAACTGCTATAAAAAGTTGTATTACAGGGAACTGGGCCATTATGTACAAAGAATATTGACCTACTTAAAAAAAAAAAACACACTCAAAACCACTATATGCTCAGTGCAGTAAGAATTTGTGCTGGCTAAAAACAAGTTTACCTTCCTGTTTAATTTACCAACGGATATTTTACTGCATGAATTTTACTTACCCCTGTTACAGAAGTCACTGGACAGAATTCCTGCAGTAACCAGAAATGTTTGACACAGATGTAGTACTTCTCAGCCACCTGGCCATCACAGTACGATGCTGCCTCTAGCTAGAAGAGTCAGCACCGTGGCATCATTCATAAGGGTACTATTTCAGATTCCTCTCAGTTACAGGCAACAGGTTACATCACAAAGATATATATAAAAAAATCCATTCTCAAAGAGTCTCTGCCTCTCAGCTTAGCCTTCAGCATTCACAACTTTTGAAACCATGGAGAGATTTAACAGACCTAATCTTGCCCTATTGAGGAACTATGATTTAGAATTTAGCCCTTTCTAGGTCAGTGCAAGAGAACAGATAACACAGGCATCAGTATATTTCTAGATGTGACTCCCAAATACTTGTCAACTGTGGAAATGTTTCTGCATAACCAAGGAAAGAGAGGGAGGATAACAAATAGGAGGATAACAAATAAAAAGCAATTGCTTTTCCAGGGTTTGGGTTAGTCTGAGGATTTTTTGGAATCATGGTGTCACCACTCATTTGTGGGATGTTGGAGCAGGTGACCTCAGGTGTTTCAGAAGGGCCTCTTCCTCTCCTGGAAGTCAGCTAACAGCACTCGGCTGAATAGCAGGCTCTCTTCTCTGTAAAATGCAGCTCCTCTTTCACAACTCACTATTGAACTCAGCATTCAGCTAAACATGCTGCCTTCTGCAGGGGTAAGTAGCCCAATTCCCCAGCTGGCTGTTGGCTTGTCTCTGCAGAAAGTTAGCTCCCAGCACTGTGCTCCTGCCTGCCTGCAAGCACAACAGTAGCAAGAGCTGCCACCCCTTCTGCAAGCATAATTTCCTTCTATTTAAAAAGCTGTGATTCACAGATCATGAGAACTCCAAATTTAGTGAAGCAAATATTAGAAATGTAGGAGTCCTGCCCCTTCTTATCCCTTGTCTTCAGATCTCAGGAGAAACCTGAACCTGAGCAAGCATAAACCCACCAACTGACCAGAAGCCAAGTGAAGACTGGGGAAATGTCCTTTTAGAGGAAAAATATATATTAAAATCATCTATGAGAAGAATGAAAAATTAAGAAAGTATGCAATTAATATATTTAATATAAAAAGAAACAAGTAACAGTATATTTATCAGGTCACCTTGGAGAAGATGTGATTGTCACATTGACAAAAATGCTTTTCCTTCCTTACCAAGATCTGTATGATAGACTGACTGGCAGAATTGATTCTCTGTATTTCTAATCACACTGGAGCCAACAAGCATTCCTAACAGTTTCTAATTCTTCATCATGACATCCATCATGTTTACTTGTGAGATGTCTAAATGTATTACATGGCAATATTACATAAAATGCAACATGACAGGAATACTTAGAGTTCTTCAAATCTGTAATTTGGAAATGAATTTGATTTGTGCTAGCCGCCCAATATGGGATTAGCATGTTTTAGCTTTCTACTGGCACACTTAGAAACTCAACCACACAAAAGTTTAGACATTGCAGGTTGGCTAGTGCTATGTCCCTTGTAGCTCCACCATGAATAGAAAGCTAAACACAAACAAAAATAATCTATACAGGAAGAACAGGCATGCAGACAGAGATTGTTTGACATTGGAAAAGCATAGCTGCAGCTGCCTACTCTTCGTTATAAAGCCTACAGTAAATGTGGCACAGTGTTCAAATAAGAAACAAAGAATACCACAGAGGACTCTTTAATAGAAGAAATAGATTCTGAAAGGTGTAAATTTAAGTGATTTAACTGTAGCAAAGGAAAAAAAAAACAATTCTGTAAAATTTGAGCCTTTCGATTACTGAAAAAAACACCAGCAAATCTAACTTTTCTTTGGAGAAAAACAGGACAGTATATAACACTAGCAAGAAAGCAGACAAAAGTGTCTGCATTCATAAACTATAGTATATGTTGCTTATCTATATAGCACAGTGTTGATGAAAACTATTAAATCTACCATTCCTGTTCCTGAAGAGTTCAAGAGGTTTCTGTTACGGTCTCCAGCAGGCAAGATGGCTTGTACTAACAGAAACAAGTAAAGCTCACTGATTCGTTGGCATCTACAGTGCCATACAGTGACTATGTCATGGGTCTCACTCAGTCTGGGAAGATAGTAGCCACTTAACAGAAGGACATATGGCCAAAATAGTCCTGCAGGTTATGACCAGGTAGGAGAGTGGGTGACATCGTCTTAGAATTTGCAGGATCTGTAACTCAAAAGATTTTCCAAACTATGTTGAAAATAACCATGGACTGTTCTTGTGCCAAATGAGGGAAAGAAATATAATTTTCATTTGGATTTAGCAAATGAACTGCATTGATTGTTTATTCTGATAAACTCAGTGTGAAAAACATTGAGTGTTTTTCACATGTCTACAACATAATATTCTCAAATGTGTCTGAGAAAGATCCACAGCATTGCTCACACTCCAAATGCATTCACTTACAGATTATTTAGTAGTGCTGCAGATTAAATGATATAGAAACATTCTTTCATAGAATCATAGTACTGTAGAATCACCAAGGTTGGAAAAGAACTCCAAGATCATCCACCTACCACCAGTATTTCCCCACTAAACCATGTTCCTTAGTACAACATTTAAACGTTTCTTGAATACAGGAAATATTTTTTTTGGCTCTCTCTCTACTATCTGCCAGTCATAACTTCCTTTTCTTTTCTTAAATAGCTGTTATTAAAAGACTGAGATAAAACACACACGCTGCTTTAATAGCAATAGCAACTAGACCATTGATTCCTTCATATCATCACATACGCACACCGCACACACACACACAAAACAAAAAAAATATCATTTTTTGAATTATATCACAATCACATGAAGAAATTCATGCAGGTTGTTGCATTTTTTTTTTTTTAAAGAAGCCAAAATCATTTGCATGAAAGAGGCCTTTATTATTTTTATTTCCACAAATATCAGAAAATCTTTCAATCTTCTCACAATAGGTTGTTAAGAAAAACACACAATCATTAAATAAGAGTAAAGAAACATCCATAGATAAATGATTGGTTAAAAGAAAGGAAAAAGAAGATGTTAGTAAACGGTGAATCTTCTTAGCAAAGGAGATGTCCACAGGGATCTATTCTTTCACTTTATAGCATATTAATAACAGATGTGGAAAAGGGCATGGTAAATTCTGCTAAGGAAAGCAAATTATTAAGGACAGTGGTAAAGATGATGGCTGAAGGAACCACTGTCAAAGGATCTATGAAAAGAAAAAATGGTTAAAGATAATGACAATTGAAAATAAAGATAGATAGATATAGTGTGCTACACAAAAATATAATTCTTGTCTGAAATACAAAATGGTGAATGCAAACATGACCATACTCATTTGGTAATGACATCTTGGAGGAAAGGCAGTTCTAAACCAAATGCTTGGTTTTGGGTGAAAAAAAAAATAACAAATAGGGAAAAAAAAAAGAGTAAAACAGTTGCACTCTTGTATGAAACTGTGAAATACCTAAACTTGAAACTGTGCGCACATCTGGTATTCTGCAGCTTGGAAACAGTAGTTTGGATATGCTTCAGGCCTTAATAAAGGACAACACTGATGTTTATGAAAATACTTACATAGGAAGACAGTCAGCTATGATTCCTGAGCTTCAAAATATAAAATTAGATGTGATCAATAAAATAATTAGTGGCATAAGTAGAATGGTGGAAGTGATTACTTCCTTCTGTACAAGAACTGGGGAAAAAACATAAAGTGATCCTCCCACTGCTAAGCTGTGGAACTTCTTAAATCAGGATGGCATAAATGCTGAAAATTCTCATGCCTCCTAGGGCTTTAAGTTCTTGGAAGAAAAAATAATCACATGAAAAGAAATAATTTCTGGCACAGGAAATCCTTGAGCTACAAACTTTAGGGGTTTGAGAGGACATTTTTTTTTATGGGATATCGTGATTGTACTCTTCAGTGTACATTTACTTTGGGCGGTTGTCATATGCAACCTCGTTGAATCTTTAGTGTTATCCAGTATGACTATCTTAGTGTTCTTTTCCTAAAACTTCCCAGGGCGCATTACAAAAATGAATCCAAGAAGAGAACCAGGGGCCAAAGAGCCCAAAGGTAGTTTTAAATGAAAACATAGGAATATTTTAGAATACTAAACATATTTTTCTTTCCATTGTGTAAGATACTTAATGATATATATTTTATTTTCTTCTTGAATATATGGCATTCCATGCAGTAAGAAGTTGGATCTGCAAGTGAAGATGCTAAAGATGCTCTATTACAGATCACACAGAAAAATAGAATGTAAATCTGTGAATAGAGCATTTTTAATGCTAGCACAATTGCAGTAGAGTTTAAACACCCTCCTACCGTGTGAAACAGTCATTGCTGCGGAGACAGCTTCAGGCCAGGTAAGACTGCACTGGGTAAGGCACCTAAAGCAAAAAGGTCAACCAAAAAGCTCTTTTTAGGGCTTTTTTGAAGCCAGCACTGTGGCTGGAGGCTGGCAGCAGCTAGCAGCTTGTAGGCAGACTGCTAAGATAGCAAGAGCTGGCACTGCCCACTCTTATCTCTGAGCTTGACTTTGACCCTTTTCTGCGAGATTAAAAGCAGACCTTGGGAGAGCAGAAGCTAGCTTCCACCTGTGTAGTGAGCTGGGCGAGAAAAGGGTGTTACTGTCCACAGATAATAGGGAGGTAAGTCAGTGTGAGTGCAGCCCACACTGCCCATTATTGTAGCAGTAGGTGTGGGAGGTGGGTCTTGCGGCAGGACACGACAGTGTTCTTGTCTTTGCTCAGGAGACCGCTTTTCTACTGATAGACCCAGAGACCGCAGGTTCAAACATGGCCTCTACCAGATGGTGGGCTTGCCCTAAGAAGACTGCGGTGACCCAGACAGAGGGTCTGCCCAGAAATGTGGTGGTTCAGGTCTCTGGCTGCAGGGAGTGCCCGAGCCTGTTGCTGCTGGGGGAGGATGGGAAGGATACCACCTGGCATGAGGTGCGAGCAGGTGGATGAACTGCTCAGCCTGGTGGTGGAGCTTAGGAAGGAGGTAAAGAGATTAAGAACAACCAGAGAGTGTGAGAGGGAGATAAACTGGTGGTGTGACTCTCTACAAGAAAGAAGCAGAGATTGCAACCCCCAAACTGTAGTGGGCCCTCTCCCTTGCCATGGTCAGACTGAGAGAGCCAACTTGAGAAAAGAGGAGGAATGGCAGTAGGTCCCAGCTCAGAGATGCAGGTGATGTCCATTCTGACTTACCTCGGTTTCCCGGGTGCCTCTGTGTAACAGGTTTGAAGCCCTGAAACTAGAGGGTGAGGTGGCTGAGAATGAAGTAGAAGGACTGCTTCCAAGCTTTTCTATGGAGAGGCAGTTGGCTCCATGCTTGAAGACTACCTCCTCCACTAAAAAAAGGAGGGTGATAGTCATAGGTGACTCCCTTCTAAAAGGAACTGAATATGTCAGCCTGCCTCTACCCGTAGGGAGGCGTGCTGTCTCTCTGGGGCCCACATCAGGGATATTTCTAGAAAACTTCCTAGTCTGATCGGCCCCTCTGATTATTGCCTTCTATTGATAGTCCAGGCTGACAGTGATGAGGTTGCTGGCAGAAGCCTGAGGACTATAAAAAAAAAATGATGTTAGGGAACTGGGGAGTTTAGTTGATGGAGTAGGCATACAAGTAGTATTTGCCTGTATTCCTACAGTGGTGGGGAAAGACATTGAGAGGAGCAGGAAAACCAACCTTATAAACACATGGCTGAGAGGCTGGTGCAAATGCAAAAATTTTGAGTTCTTTGATCATGAGGTGGTCTACTCGGCACCTGGTATGAGGGCTGCTGATGGGTATCACCTATCTCAAAAGGGGAAACGGATCCTTGCCCAGGAGTTGGCAGGACTTGTAGAGAGGGCTTTAAACTAGATATGAAGGGGGAAGGCGATAAAACCAGGCCTGCTAGAAATGAGCCTGGGGGAGAGGTAATGGGATTAGGGGTGAGGCGAGGGGCTCAGCTGAAGTGCATCTACACCAATGCATGGGCAACAAACAAGGGGAGTTGGAAGCCATTGTGCGGCAGGCTAACTATGACCTAGTTGCCATTATGGAAACATGGTGGGACCACTCCCGTGACTGGAGTGCTGCAATGGCTGGCCACAAACTCTTCAGGAAGGAGAGGCAAGGAAGAAGGGGTAGTGGCATGGCTCTCTATATTAGAGAGTGCTTTGATGTTATTGAGCTTGAGACTGGGGATGATAAGGTTGAATCCCTATGTGTAAAGATCAGGGGAAGGGCTGACAGGGCTGACAAGGCAGACTTCCTGGTGGGCATCTGCTACAGACCGCCAAACCAAGATGAAGAGACAGATGAGGAGTTCTACAAGTAGCTGGCAGAAGCTGCGCAATCACCAGCTCTTGTCCTCATGGGGGACTTCAACATATGCTGGAAATACAACAGTCTAGAAGCAGTCTAGGAGGCTGCATAGGAATCCCTATGGGTAAAGATCAGGGGAAGGGCTGACAAGGCAGACATATTGGTGGGCGTCTGCTATAGAACGCCGAACCAGGATGAAGAGACAGATGAGGTGTTCTATGAGCAGCTGGCAGAAGCTGCGAGATCACCAGCTCTTGTCCTCATGGGGGACTTCAACTTCCCTGACATATGCTGGGAATACAGCGCAGTGCAGAAGAAGCAGTCTAGGAGGTTTCTGGAGTGTATGGAGGATAACTTTCTGATGCAGCTGGTGAGAGAGCCTACGAGAGGAACTGCCCCGCTAGACCTGCTGTTAACAAACAGAGAAGGTCTGGTGAGAGATGTGGAGGTCGGGGGCTGTCTTGGACACAGTGACCATGAAATGGTAGAGTTCTTGATTCTTAGTGGAGCCAGGAGCGGGAACAGCAAAACTGCTACCTTGGACTTCCGGAGGGCGGGCTTTGAATTATTCAGAAGGCTAGTAGGGGAAATCCCCTGGGTTTCAGTCTTAGAGAGTAAAGGGATTGATGACCTGGATGAAGGCACTGAGTGCACCCTCAGTAAGTTTGTGGATGACACCAAGTTGGCTGGAAGTCGATCTGCCTGTGAGTAGCGAGGCTCTAAAGAGGGATAGGCTGGATAGCTGGGCTTAAGCCAACAGGATGAGTTTCAACAAGGCCAAATGCCATGTTCTGCACTTTGGCCACAACAACACTACAGGCTTGGGGCGGAGTGGCTGGAAGACTGTGTTGAGGAAATGTACCTGGGGATATTAATTGATGCTCAGCTGAACATGAGCCAGCAGTGTGCCTGGGTGGCCAAGAAGGCCGATGGCATCCTGGCTTGCATCAGAAACAGTGTTGCCAGCAGGAACTTGGAAGTGATTGTCCCCTTGTACTCAACTCTGGTGGGGCCGCACCTTGAGCACTGCGTCCAGTTTTGGGCCCCCGCTGCAAGAAAGACATTAAGGCCCTGGAGCGGGTTCAAAGAAGGGCAACAAAGGCTGGTGAGGGGTCTGGAGCACAGGCCTTATGAGGAGCAGCTGAAGGAGCTGGGATTGTTCAGTCTGGAGAAGAGGAGACTCAGGGAGACGTTATTACTCTCTATAATTAGCTGAAGGGAGGTTGTAGTGAGCTGGGGGTTGGCCTCTTCTCTCATGTAACTGGTGATAGGACTAGAGGGAATGGCTTCAAGCTGCACCAGGGGAGATTTAGGCTGGATTTTAGGAAATACTACTTCTCTGAAAAAATGGTCAAGCACTGGAATGGGCTGCCCAGGGAGGTGGTGGAGTCACTGACCCTGGAGGTGTTCAAGGAACGTTTGGATGTTGTGTTGAGGGACATGGTTTAGTGAGTACTATTGGTGAGTACTATTGATAGGTGAATGGTTGGACTGGATGATCTTGTAGGTCCTTTCCAACCTTGGTGATTCTGTGATTCATATTATATAGTAGAACGCAGACTGACAGTACACCTTCCCTGCTCACATACACACCCAAACACAAAAGAACAAACTAAACCTCTTCTTGCCTTTATCCCTTCTCTTAAAAGTCACAAGTAGTCTTTCCCCAAAACTCTTAAGAGGATGATCCTGGAACCTGTTAAAGGTGTTTGATTAATGAATCATAATCATAGAATCATAGAATGGCTTGGGTTGAAGAGGACCCCAATGATCATCTGGTATCAACCTTCCTGCTGTAGACAGGGTTGTCAGCCACTAGACCAGGCTGCCCAGAGCTACATCCTGGCCTTGAATGTTTCCAGGGATGGGGCATCCCCCCCATCTCCCCCCCCTTCAAAAAGAAAAAATGAAGATGTTTTAGGTAAGCTGCTTCAAGACCTTTCAGAGAAACCAAGTTTAAACTTTACTTGAAATTTTAGAGTATCCTCATATTCAACATTTAGAGCAAAAAATAAGTAACTCTGGCTTTGTTCCAGATGCTCATACTTTTCATCAAGCACTTTCTACAAGTAGTGTTCTGTGAGATCCTCTGCATAAGCAGAGAAACAAAATTCCAAATGAGCAGCAGTATAAAATAGTTGTTTAAACTATCTAGCTCAGCATGGCCTGTATATATGTGTTGTGTTGTCTATGGTAAGCTACTAAAGAAATAATTTTCATCGTCATCAGAGGTTTGATTTATGACAACAAGATCATTTAGCTTTTTTAAGTGAAAAATTACCACTTGTAAAGACTAAAATCCTGCATATTTCTTAAAATAAAGAAATATTTAAAAGAGAGAGTAAGAACAGGCACAGTGGAAATCTAAGGCTTTGACTGTAGCAATTTTTCAAAATAGAAAACCCTTGAAGTAGGGGAAAAAAAAGAGAGTAAAACTTCTTACTTTGGCAAACTCCTTCTATAGAATCAAAAGAAGATAAACCTATAAGGAAGGAAGAAAAATGGAAGAGGATTGTCATAGCAACCAGTTAAGAATATATTCAACACAGGAAACAATCTGATAAATCTTTCTCTTTTTTAAGAACCACAGCACACACTGCACAATTCAGTTGAGTAAGAAGACAGTTTTAAACAGATAATTCATTAAATCTCACTTCAACAAAAATTGAAAAAAAAATTGAAAAAATAAAACATTATTGCAGAGCTTTTGATTCATTCAATGTATATACATCTTACAGGGCCATATAAGGAAACAAAAAAATAGCCAGTCTGCTATTTGTTCAAATTACTTGGCCTGCAATTAAGGCCAATGATTTCTGGTGAAATACAAAGAAAAGATTATATTACTTTTAAAAATTAGGAATAGATCCTTGTGCACTCAAAATAAGAGTTTTAGAAAATGAAGCTGATCCTACTTTAGATAGAGAACAAAGAATGTAATCCCAGCTATAGTTCTTCTTTCTTTTATTCAAGCCAGTCCAAAATGTTACAGAAGTATTTGTGGCTTCTGTGCAGTATCTTCAAGTCATGAAACCACTATTTTTTTTTTTTAAATAAGTAATGCTCCATAAGTTTCTAAATGATTTAGTTACAGGTTCTGGATGAACTCACAGCCAAGAATTCCAGGAAAGGCTCAATAGTAAACCTGTGTGGAAAACATTCTCTCTCATTAGTGAAACATCACTGCAAACTGAAAAGAAAGAGGAAGAAAAGTTTTAATAAAATATTCCACTTTTTTTAAAAGTAATCCCAAACCCCAAATATTAAATACAGTCAAAACCTAGTTTTCTAAGAAGTTGTTAAAAATTCTGACACTTTCTCATGCTAATAATGTTAGATGTTTTTTGTTGTTGTTTTGGTTGTTGTTGGTTTTGTTTTGCTTTTTTTAAAATATATTTTTTATTTTTCAACACAAAGGAATTGATTCAATAATAAGTAATTTGCTCTTCTTCAAGTTTTCAGACCCAAACTGCTTTTCTTATAAATTATTTGATCTATATAGCTGTAAAGTCAAGGAAAAACATGCCATGAGCTAAATAAAAAAGGGTGTTTATTCCATAATTAAAATCCCAAACTGTTTTCTGAGAAATTCAAAATATTTTTTTTATTTCAGATCCTTCAAGGAAAAGCAGTATTAAAATTGCAGCTATTAAAACTGACATATTTCTGAATTCTAAATTTTTTACTCTCTGAGGGCTTTCCTCAAGAGATGCAAGAAAGCAAAAGGTAAAAAATTATTCTGATAAAAAGGATAAGAAGTAAAATTGATCTTATTTGCTTTACAATACCTTAAGTTATTCAAAGTCTAGTTCTCCACTCCTACCAGGGGAGAGTCAGAGCACCCACTAACACACAAGGTTACATCTGCTTTCTTCTTGGCAGGCTTCTGGGAGCACCTTTAGCTCCTGAGCCAGACATTGTGGGGTGCATGTTGAGCAGCAGCAGTACTCCAAGTCATGGTATCTGCCCAATAAAACTCAGAGTTCCCTTGTGCTCTCATTGCCATCTCATAGCCTTGCCTTACCAGCACTCTCAACATAGCAGCCTGGAGCAATCTCTTGCTGCTTGACCACCATCTCCACACAACCATGGCCCACTCCTTATCACCATCCTTAATCTTGTCCTCATGGGGAAAGCTGTGCTTTTCATCAAAAAGCAGATTGAATTGTCCCAGCTGCCACCGC
This sequence comes from Chrysolophus pictus, assembly GCA_037305975.1. Taxonomy (NCBI): domain Eukaryota; kingdom Metazoa; phylum Chordata; class Aves; order Galliformes; family Phasianidae; genus Chrysolophus; species Chrysolophus pictus. The sequence goes on from CM074576.1 coordinate 99,214,148, forward strand.
CTCCACAAAGGTTGTGAATTTTTTGTTGTGAGACAGGAGGGTGTTATTTTACTCTATGGACATCAAAAAATCAGCAACAGGTACAATTTTGTGTGATAATCCCCTGCATGGCGGCTCTGTAAATGTCTGACACATCCTCAGCAACTGCAGTACACCACTTCCAAAACGAGTGTTGCAGGAGTTTGTTGTCACTTAGCAGTGTAAACTGCCTGAAGTTCAGTGCAGCAGATCATCTACCATTTTCCAAGGCCACTCAGACAATATGGTTCATCCTCCACTGCACTGCAAACTAGTAGCTGCTCAAACTGCAGACACCCTCTGTTCTGTCCAGCTGGATTGCCCATTCGTGTTACTTTTATTGAAAAACACCAGTAAAATGCATTCAAATTTTGAGCCACTATTGCAGGCATGTCCAACAATCAAGCATTGGTATGTCATGAGCACTGTCTGGGCTGAAACCAGGGCATGGGAAAGGCACAGTGCAGTGCTTACTCAACTTATGGCAACTTATTTTATGCATTTTGACACACTGGCTAAACATAATCCTCAGAAGAGTGAAAATTATGCAGCCATGTTTTCTGTTTTGATAAAGAAAGTTGAGAATAGGCTTCAAGATTGCACAACACAGGTATGGCAGTAGAAGCAGAACTTTCTCAGCAGTATCCCATTACATTTTGTTGGCATGTGAGAGATGGCAGCAGAGGGGCAGTCTGACAAAATGGTGCATGACATAAAAGTGCATATGAAGCAAAGGCATGCCGTTGAATTCCTCCATGAGGAAAAAAATGGCACCCGTTGGCATCCATCAGAACTTGCTGAAAGTTTCTGGAGACCAACCAGTGTGTGTGAGCACAGTGAGCTGGTAGGTATATGAAGTATTATTTGAGGAATATAAGAAGAATACATTCTAGACAAACCTCTGTCCACACACATTTCCTTACTTCTTCCACATTCCTGATCTTGACTGGTCCCAGAAAGTGAACAAGAGTCACTTTTGTAGAAATATTTAAGCTTCAATTTTGAACAGTTGAGCAGCTGATCACAGACACGCACACACACACACACAAAAGTGCCAGCAAAATACTAGTGATGGTAGTAGCTGAAACAAGCCCCTTAAAATGGCAGAAAGCAGAACTTTGGCTTTCACTATTTCCTGATGCACTCCACAGATCTGCTCTACCACCTACCAAGGTGCTGGCCCAAAAGTGGGAAAGAATAAAGGAGAACCTGGGGAAGTCCATAGTGGGCTGTATAGGTACAAGTGCTGTGAGTTTATCAGCCATTTCAAAGGGAAAACAGCTACATAAGAAATGGATCTTAATTTTAACAGAAACACCAATAATCCTAATCCACAAGTACAGGCAGAGAGTGGGAACAGAATCCTGCCCTACGGTCCATTCTTCATATGATGTAGACATAAAGACTTAAAGATATGTGGTTCATAATTTAAACTTTCAAATATCTAAGCCTGTTTCTGGTATTTTACATTTCTGCTTAGTGTAGTTCTTACTTGATGTATTCAGCCTTACACTTTACGTGCAGTAGATAACTTTTAAGTCAAATGCTTGCTTACTAGGTTTCAGTTTTATAATTTGCTCTTTCATGTTTTCTGAGGATTTTGTAAAAACTCTTGATATATTTCTGCTTTTTTCCTTTTAATACAATGCCTATTTAATAAAACTAAAACCAAGTGTATGTTGAGAAAATATATATCTTCACTTACTGTTGCTTCGTGTTGTCCTTATCTTTCATGAAGGGTAAAGAGGTATTTTTTTGTTCTCTACATGAACATTCTTGTTAACAATAGTTTTATGTTGTATTTATGCAAAGTTAGAAAGAGCTGAACACATTAGAGGTATTAAACACTGATGAAAAAATGATATTGGTCCAGTTGCAAAATTGCAGAACACTGCTGAAAAGAGAAGGTTTAAAAAGACAGGGCAGAAATATTTTTATGCTTCAATTTTGGTCTAACAGCTGATCACAGAAGTGCCAGTAAAGCAGTAGTGATGTTAGCAGCTGAAACAGGCCCCTTAAAATTGCAAATGGCAGAGCATGTTGTGGGAAAATGTGCAATGTATATTAATAAAACATGTGGAGAACCTTAATTCCTACTCTGGAAACCTATGGTAAATTGATCTTTTGTTACAAAATTCCTCAAAATGTATTTTTTTTCACATTTCAATAGAGTAGTCATTTTCCTTTTCTGCATTTAACCTTGGGATTCCTGTATACAAAATATCAACAGAAATTTGCAATTAGTTCTAGAAAAATCAACATGAATTTCTCTCCCAAATCTTTAAGCAGGTTAATGAATGAACCATCTTTGAACCTACACTGCATCTTCACTGTACTTATGAATGAGGATGATAAAACAGGAGAACACACTTAACCAACTTCCAGAGGGTCAAATAAAATTCTTTTCCCTAACAAACAAGTGTTTCAACTTGAAGTCATACAAAGTTCAGCTGGCATGAATGTGACCACTTTGAAGTGGTCACTAATGACAAACTACCTCCAACAGACATTTCCATGACAGCACTGGAACATTTCAGATCTACAGTCTCAGCAATAAATAGGTTAGACACTCATGCATTATCATGGTGAAGATCTCTAGGAGAAATAAATCAGTGACCTATGACACCATCCATTGGTAAAATAATTTTTTTAGCATAGTATGACTAGCAAAATGACCTATTGCAAATACAAGCAACCAAGGACTAAGTCTCTGTTATTCACTTCAGTGCAGTTATTTCTAGTTTGGATTTTATGATGTGAGTGTCCACTTACATTTTGAGAATTAATAAAAAAAGATAGTAAAAGGCAGCAGTAGAATGTGTATCATCTATCCCTAATTTATTTCAATCTAATTCAGTTAGAATTTGATATTTTTCACTGCAAGCACTGCATCCAATCAATTTCCCTTTCTGCATTCCCTCTAAATAAACATTTTCTTCATATGCATATACTGTTTATCAAAGCAATAAATTTACAAGGTTCTACAACTGAGAGCATTAATATCAAAACAAAGCAGACAAAGGGAAAGTCTTAGTATAGGCTTACTATAAGCATCACTAACTATATAAATGGTATGTAAGAATACATTATCATTTCAAATGAACAATGAAAACACGGATATTTGAAAAACGATACAATTGCTGAGCAACTTGAAAAAACACTCATAAAATGACAAGTGAAAGCTTTCTGAAATCTGAACCAACGAGCAGTAAGGGGTGACAAGCAAGATACTTGCTCCAAAACCACATTGCTGTACCAAATCAAGAAAACTAATGTAGACCCTTTTTTGGAAAGATCCCCTACAGAACCAAGTATAACCAAGCATATTTGTATGCATTTTTAACAATGTCAATGCACAATAACTGGTTTACTTTGTCGTAGAGATTTACTGGTGAAACACAACAACAACAAAAAAGTTAGAAATCATCTTTCTTATTATTTTCTTTTAACATTTCTTTTGCTTAGAGCAGCACTAAAAGTAGAGGTCAAGAGAAAAAATACAATACATTAGTAAGCCATCATTAGCCAGTGTGTTGTTAAAAACATGAACAGAGTTACATAACAGAAGGAAATTTTCTTGGAAAAGTCAGTAGGAACAAGAAGTGGCTCCAAGGATTACATTAATGAGGACTGATTACCTACAGTATGTTGTAGTTCAACAAGGGAATGGGCATAAAAAAAACTTAGGAGGTAGCAGAATCAAACAATGAAAAGGAGGTTGTACATACAATGCATTGTTCATGTCTGAGCTGTTGAGTATCTTGTTCTGGGATCCTATGGGTGCTTAAAATTTCCTTGAATTCAAGGGACAACTGAGTAAATTAAAGTGGGCTGTTAAATATAGAAAAGAACATGTCTGAGGTTGGAAGTTTCTAAATCATAAACTGGGAAAATAGTATGGGGACATATAATTAAAGGAAAATTCTGGAGGCTTTTATTGTGCTTGAATCACAACACAGGAAATGCAAACAGGTTAAAGTATGTTGTTCTCAGTAGGTTTCTAATACCTATTTACCATCAGTTGCCCCTGTGCAAAACCTCCACCACTCCGAGAAATCTCAAGTGGTGTTCTGCTTATGGCTCGTGGAACAACAGTGACTTATAAAAGACAGCTATAGCCTGTGAAGTAACTGCAGAAACATATGAAAAGTATACATATATCTTCCTTCAATTGCAAGTAAGAGGGACAATGAATAAGGTGAAAATTCAGTTCATATATGAACTATCAAAATTTAGCCAATTTTTAAAATAAGGAAAACCACTGAGACAGTTCTGTTAAGGATTATTCTAGAGTATGGGGGCTGCATTGTTATTTTCTAGCTGAGAACATTAAAAAGCAATTATCTATATCCTGGCTGTGCTAATATAGTACAATGTCTTACATTTTTCTCTTGTTCTACACACATTCGCACCCTTGTGATACATTTTAAGAAATGAGACTAAAACATTCTGTTTCATAAAGGATGTAGAAGATGTAGTTCTATATGCATATGACTTTAAATATTTAGGTGTTTATATTAATACTGTAAAAAAGTCTCATTTAAGAAGCATATATTGATGCTTTAAAGCAGCAAAGTGGATTGCCATTTATTTTGTTCTGCTCAGTATCACTGAAATTAAAGTCACTTTGTTAAGTCAAAACCAAACGAATAAAAGCAGCTTGTTTTTTTCAGAGGCTTTTGTTGCATGGGAGCACCGGAGAACTCAAATACTTAAGTAAACCAGACAGCACAATTCGTGCTTCGTTATGTCTCCTTTGGTTTTTCTGACATTCAGTCATACATCCTTAAATCTGAAAACAAAAATAATGTGTATAAGTAAGTCATGGAACTTAAGACATGCAGCTTCCTGTGCCTTTATGTTTAATTTCTGAGTTTTTCCATTTTATTATGTTCTATTAACTTGTTGTTTTTAGTGGCATGCTCACACTTCCAAGTGTAGTTTTTCTTCTCTTGCTCTTTTTTTCTTACCTGACAGTGTAACTGAGTTGACATGACATCCCTTATCAAAACATACAGGTTCACAAAAGAGTTTTGCATGGTCCAACATTTAAGCTAGTCGGTTTACACAGTAATGTTTTTAAAAATCAATCTATATCTGCAGTCATTTATTTATTTTCATCTTTGCTAGATGTTGGAAGATTTGCATCAACAGGATTAGAAGCATGGTATCATCTCTCAAAATGAAAAGTTACAGCCAAGTTCATTACAAATAATTCAGTCCTGTGAGTATCAGAACTGTGTGTTTTATATGTATTATCAGATTTTATAATGGAAAATTTCTTAAGATTATTCAGTATTTTGCTATACTTCGTAATTAACATTCTAAATGCTTTACCTTTCTGGTTTTTTGAACTGCATTTACACATTAACATGGAATATATTATTATAGTTATACTTTAAAAACATAATTTTACTTCAAAAGATTTTACATAGTATCATATATTTACTTTTTCTTACGAACACATAAATATTGTAAAATGAGGCCAGATGAGCCCTGATTACTATTATAAAAATGTACATTCATACAAAACACTGTACCTGTGGAGCTCCTGGACAAAGGCCTGTTTATGGATGAAAGTCTTTTTTCTTAGGCTTTGTGTCCCATTATTCTTCCATAATTTTTAGATCCTAATTTCTGTCAGTTTTATACAGTAGCTCCACATTAGTGGAATGCTTTTCAAAAGCTTTAGAACAATGCAAAATAGTTTCATTGATTATTACTTCTAACATCGTTCTACATAAATTATAGATTTATATGTCCAAGTATGAGGATGCATATGGATAACTTATGTATAAATTGATATTAATTATCTATAGATATTGTGTACTTATAAAAATGACTGTCTAATGGATTTACAGAGTTTTAAGTGTGCATATGTATGGCTGTATGGATAGATCAATACATTTTATATTTAATATGAAGAAAGGAATATTTTTGTGCAAGTAAAAATCTCTTCTGTATCAGAATATTTGGGAACCTTATGCCATGAATCTTATTTCTCTTTTACATTGTCTCCTGTACCAGATTAACAAGCTAAAATATATTAACAGAATAGTAACATAAGAATAAAATGTATGTGTTTGAACATTAATTTTTTGTTTAGACATGCTGGGAACACCAGTCACTGATTTGATTTCCAGCAACACAAGACAAGCTGACAGCTAAGAACTCATTTATCCTTAACACAAAATATAACATAAATATTCAGCCTTGTTGTTTGAATGTTCTATCTGGACACACTGTTCACATATGACATCTGACTACATTACTTTGAACAAGCTCAGTTACAACTACCAACAAGCCTTTGTAATTTAAATTCCTCAGTCATTTTTCTCTTTATGTCTTCCTGATTTCATGATGTGTCTTCTTGAACCAAATGCCTTGGGCTACTACTTTTCTAACAATGCTTGGTCTAGAAAACTCTCTAACCTGATAGAAGAGGTTAACTTCAGAAAACAGAATCAGAGGGATTCTGCTCTCTTAGGAATTCTACCTTATCCTCCTCGTTATCACTACATTGTTTTGGGTTATTTTTTCACATACCTACACAGTCATAGAATGGCTTGGGTTGAAAGAGATCCCAAGGATCATCGAGTTCCAACCCTTCTGTCACAGACAGAGACACCAGCCTCCAGATCTGATAGCAGACCAGGCTTCCCAGGGCTCCATCCAACCTGGTCTTGAACACCTCTGGGGACAGAGCATTCACAACCTCTCTGAGCAGCCTGTTCCAGCACCTCACCACTCTCAGAGTCTGTTTTCTGAACTCTACACTATAAAAATACAAAGGAGAAGAGGAGAGTAGAGAGGAGAGGAGAGGAGAGGAGAGGAGAGGAGAGGAGAGGAGAGGAGAGGAGAGGAGAGGAGAGGAGAGGAGAGGAGAGGAGAGGAGAGGAGAGGAGAGGAGAGGAGAGGAGAGGAGAGGAGAGGAGAGGAGAGGAGAGGAGAATTTGTGGGTAATTGTTATGATAGAGCATGAAATTTATTTATCTTTGTCCAAATTAGCTATACATACCCCTTTGAGGCCTTGCATTGTAGGAGGCATGTGCTTCTTAGTTTGCATCTGTGCTGGCCAGGTTTGAATATAATGGAAAAATTTTCATAAAAATGTTCTTAATTCTAAAAAACCATCAGTTCCAAATATTGTACACAACTCTAATCTTAACTGTTTAGGAAGAAAAAGCATTACATTCAGATTTGCCACTCTGAGTTACAGAGTGATTGTAAAGCTAGTCTGTCTGAAAAAAATAGGGAAGGTGCCTGGAGGAAAAAAATACTCATAAAAAGACTGAGTTCTAAATTCATTCTAGTGATTTATTTTTAGTATATGCTTACCACATATTCATTCAAGCTGCTCATTAAAAAATGCAGGTCCCAGGAGTCCAGGTCTCCATCTGAAATGCCAACAAACACACCTTTGCATAAATGCCAGGTAGCAAATCAAAAATAAATTATCCAACTAAGTAGCATTTAATGAAGTTTAAATGACAAAAAGAAACAAAGTAGTAGTTAAAGAAGGTTACCAAAAAAAAAAAAAAAAAAAGGAAAGAAAGAAAAAGAAAAAATCAGGCATAACCCCATCTGGGTTTAGTATATTAAAAAAAATAACAGGTAAATAGGGATTCAGCTACGCATAAGGGAGTATCAATGAGCTGGAGGACAGAAATTGATAAGGACAGTGAGAAAAATCTCTGCTGTTTGTGAACTAATATAAGGTATCCAGGTAGCAAAATGAGATAACAATTTAAGAAGGAGAAGGAGATTCTAAGGAAACAGAAATATAACCAAGATTTGGAGGGTTTAGTTTTAATTGGTTAAGGTTTTTTGTTTGTGTCTTTGTTTTTGTTTTTGTTTTTTTATGCTGTGATGGTCAGTCTCAGCTATTAAAATCCCTATTGCACCGTTATATTTTTTGGACAGTACTGCAATGACTGTAGGCTCCTGGGAGCTCTGAGTCTCTAAAGTTGAAGGGAAGAAAGGAAGAAACTGTCCAGAAATTATAATCACCAACAAGTATCAGCAATAAAACATTAAATTTAAAATTTAATTTTCAAGAAAATGTGAAAGAAAATCCAGAGAAGTTTATTTATAGCACAGGTATCAAAGCTGCACAATACAGTACTCAGAAAATACATGACTTGTGTATTGTGCACAATATGCACTACAAAGTAAAATGTGAAAGTAAAAGAAATAAGGTAACAGATAAAGACTAAGTAATTAACTTTAAATATATTATAAAGTGCAGATATATGAGGTTATAACAATAAACAGATTTATTCACCAAATGCCTACTGAGTCAGCAAGATATGATTTTATGCTGTTTTTATAGGAGGTTTTGATAAGTGACAAGGACAATAAAGAAGAGCTGCTTTCAGAAAATAACTTTGAACATGAGTGGTCATGACTGAATTCAACTGGAACTAAGATTAATAAAATATGGATTTCCGTTCTGAAGAGATAGACTTTGAGAAATACTGAGCTTCATTGGTGAAGAAATGTAGAAGGGGCTTGAAATTCGTCTTAGTCAGAAAGTGAAATAAAAGTTGTGAAATTTGTCCCTTACAGACAGGATGAACTGTTGTGTCATGACTTGTATATACACAAAAAGGGCCTTTTCCTATTTTCACTGGTGTGAGCAGCCATTCCTTTTGAACACTGAAGATGCAGTTTATGTATAAACAGAAGCATAAGATCTCAGTGTTTTCAGAGCTCTCTGTTCCTTTGTGTTCATTCATCTCAGAATAATAAGACGTATTTACAGAAAGCCTCAGATTTCTCCAGACTATTAATAGATTATTTAATCTTAATATAAATAATAAAATAATAAATATTATTTAATCCTTAAAAACACTTTACATTCACATTTGTTCAAGATTTTTAGAAAATGGAACCAAATAGTAAATACTCTTTTCCTCTAATGATGACAAAATTTTCTTAATAATGATAAAAGTTATCTTTGAATCAGCTGCCTTATAAGATTTTTCCTGATTTACTATCATCTTTTTAAGCTAAACCATAGGACAAAGTTACTAAAGTCTTTTTTTTTTTTTTTTTTTTTGATGGTGTCCTCTAGAAACCTATGCATTCATGTGCAGAAAGGCACAAAACATGTTATATATTTATTCTGAGAACAAATATATAACAGTTTTCAGAATTGATATTGATCTTGTCCCTTTTTGATTTCTTTGCTTTGTTTAGATCTTAGATTAACGACAACGCTAGATGCCTATTTTGACATAAAGAATTATTATTTCATGGAAGTTAGAGCAGATACAGATTCAGAGAGAGACTTGTGGTAAATTGACAGCTTCAGGGGGTGCAGAAAGGAATGTAAGAATCTTTGAGGAAATGAGGAAGACAGTGAATGACTGCTGTGCTGCACCCAGAAATAGGTAAACTATATTGGGAACAAGCGAGGAGAGATGAGATGAAAAGTCTATGACTTGCAGGTTTAATGTAAATTCATCAGAGGAGATTTCAAAGAGGACTTTGATTTCACTTAGCTGTCATAGAAAGGAACTGGTCTGGAATATGCACAGGCAGCTGTTCCTAGGTAATAGCCCACAGATCCTATTGATGGGGATTATTGTCTCCCAGAGCAAAACAGATTTTATCCCTTCATGGTGTGATTTTTTCACATCCAAAAATGGCCATAATAGTAGCTTTTTCTTCTTCAACTCTACTTGAGAGAGAAGAATAATGCCAGGGAGCTCTCAGCTATGTGAAAAGAGGGGAAGGGAGGGCGGGTGGGAAATGGCGGTTTAGCAGGCATGAGTTTGCTAATTACCCATGGCTTTTGACATGGGTGGCTGCTTATGTGGAGTGTGACTCCAGGGAAAACCTTGGAAACCATTCCTGTTCTTTGCTGAGCACATGGGCTATAATAGTTCACATGAGTGAAGGAAAGCCAGGAACTCCTCCCATCTTCCTTCCCCAATGATCTTTTGCACCTTTAAACAGTCTAAACAAAATAGGCCTCTAAAAATAAAGCCAAGAACTTCAAACGAAGCAGTTATCACTGCAGTCACATTCACAGCTTCTGTCTTTGCCCAGTAACAGTTCTTTGGAAAAGAACATTGTGATACCTTGCTTGTAAACTGTGCAGTATAAAATTCTCTGCCCTTCCTTGGCAAAAGAAAATGTCAAAATCAGTACTATAAATACTACATCTATCTTTCAAAATGTATAGCTTTTAAGACTACATCACACTTGGTGAAAACAGATCAAGAAAACAGATTGAGACTTTTTAAACCATTGGTTTTATCCTGCCAGCTGCACTTATTCCCACTGTCATTTACTATCAACATTTTAGTGTTCCAAAAAAAATGTGTAAAGACTCAGATATATTCTTGAAAAATAGTATAAGCTGCATGCTAATGAAGCCACTCTTCCTGAGGGTCTGTCTCCTGCTATTTGTCAATAAAGACATTTAAGATTCTATAGCAAATAACGTCTGCTCCTCAGAACATATTGCAAAGCAGCAAGAAGAAATAGAAAGATAACAAGTACCAGGCATTGTTACTTTGCTAAGAGAAACACTACTGACTCCCTCCATCAATCACCAGGTCCCCTCCACACCTCCTGAAAATAGCATCTAATTAATTGTTGTATCATTCAAAAGTTTGCATTCCAGAATGCAGCAATACAAATATTATATAGCGAACAGCTCATAAAAATAGCACAAATTTTTGTGAACTGTAAATAATGAAAGAATCAGATTTGTGCTATCCTTCTTAGTACAGCAATTTTAAGAAGCTGAAGCTGACATCTGACTGACTCCTTAGAAAATATTACCCCTGGCTGCTCTGGCAGATTTCGCCGTAATGTCTGAGACTGAAACACTAACTGACTGCTGCCAAGCCAGGACTCAGCCTTTGCTTTTATATTACCTACTTAGTGTGTGTCTTATTTTGTTATTTTTTGTTGTCTGTTTTTTTTTTTTTTAATTGGTTCTTTTTGTTTGTTTGTTTGCTAGTTTTTAAGAAAAGATTAATTTGCAAAAGTGTTTACATCTCTGCTTTGCGGTATCTTAAAACTTAGTAACAACAACAACAAAAAATGCAAATATTCTCTTTCTAGTGATCTAACTAAGATTTATATATTCCTATCTTTTAGCATTGTTCTTCTTTGCCATAAAAGCCATGAGAAATATGTGAGCATATGGAGGAAGGGATAGCCAAGAGGATATACCAATAATTTAGTTTTTATCCTAAATATAAATAACAACATCGTAGCATATGTAGATAAGCACTGCTCCAGTTCCATCAATGGTTTCTGCTGCTATCTGTATGGCATGATATTTATCATTCATATAATGACCTTCAACCATTTACTTTGCTGCACTACAAAGACTCTTAACAGGATAAAAGCCATGTTTTACAGAATTAGAAAATATTAGTATTCCCATAGAGCAGCATTACATATGCCTATAATTTGCCCTCAGGGCAGAGCAGGGGAACATATTTACTCTCAGGTACACCAACATAGATTTCCTAGTGACTGAATTATTCATGAGTAATCTGTGGACAAAATATAATTATGAAAATATTGCTGGAAGTTTATATTACTACTTGAGATGAGGCAGAATTTCTGATCCAAAACATCTCCAGGATTTTTAAGTATTACAGAGCTGGAAACAGGAAGTATTTGATCCCCTAGTTCAAAAAAATACATGGGCTTAACAAAATACCTTTAAACTCTTCTACAGAGACTTGCTTCTGAACCTTTTCCCCTACCTTTCCAGAGATAGCTGAGGTACTCAATAAGGCATTTCAGCCGCTTGAGAATATCTCATGACTGAAGGCAGGCATTGGAATCTGTAAGACATACACTCAAACTACTCACGTTAGCTACACTGCTGTAAGAAAGAAAAAAACAAAGCCATATTTGCTGGGATTGAAGTGGTGAGATGAGAAATTATCCTCAGAAGATTATATTGTTTTAACTCAGATTAAAAGAAGAAAAGGCACACCACACCACTCAAAATGCATGAAGAAGTACAGTCTTTGCAGTTGCACTAGGCAGGAGAACAGTTATAAGGGCTATTAGCTTCCATATTACAGATCAGCTGAAGAGGTCAGAGACATATTTCAGCCAAGCTCTATATCTCAGCTGGGCAGAAGGAATCATTTTAATCTTCTTTGGGCTATTCACAGAGGTAAATTAAATGATAGAAGCAATCACTCCAGTTTAGGAAGCAGGTCTGCACGTAGTGACTTCTAAGATACTAGTCCCTGGATTTCTTTGACTGTTGCCAGAAGTAAATCAAAATTAGGTGTATATCAAATGCTAGAGATATCGCCTTGAAAAAGTCTAGGGGATCACTGAGGATATTGGATGTTTAGGTCAGAAGTAGCAGTAAGGAAGCAGTCTAGTTGTGTAATAATTTGGCTCTGAAATGGATTCAGAAAGATAAAGAAGATTTAAAGAAGTTATTGCCACACCTTACTTTTAACAGTAGTGACAAAACACTAATAAAAGCCTTCTGTGTGATTTTTCAAATTGAATTTTCATCCTAACATCTTATATTTTCCTTTTTTCCTCTATATTTCTCTAGCTTTTATTTTAGATTTTTAATAAAAAGTGAAAATTTTCAAACTAGAATCAATGGATTCCACACATCCCAATTTTAGGTAAATGTAGATCAGATTATGTCTACAAATTCCACTTTACAGCCCACTCTAGTAAACATGTCCACAGCTTCATATGAAGGCAGGTAGGAGGGAGGACTTTAATACAATCTAGCTAACTTCCGTCATTGATCACAGGGAGGAAACTTCTTCTCTGTAATGACAAGAAAATGCAGAAATCACTTATATTAAAAATAAATGTAGCCTGATGTTCATTTTGAAAGAGATTATTTTTGTCCTCCAGAAATGCAATAATATGAATTCCTAGTCTGGTCAGTCTGGGGTATTTAAAAAGGTGTCTGCATTTTCTCTTGCTTTACACATACCCTTTCCATGATAGAAACATTTATTCAGTTTCACAATAAATGTTTTTATGCTTCTCTGTCCTGTGAGGTCAACTTGGCTTATGAAAATCAAGCTGCCTTCCGTCTGCCTTACCTCATCACTAAAATTCTCAGACAGAACAGAAACTCCAAAATTCATCAAAACACTAACAGATAGACTGGAGAGAATTGGCGCTGAATACTAATTTTTATACCTTTATTATATATGCACAAGACAATTGTACTTGAGGTTGAAAGAAGCAAGTTATCTTGAAGGATTCCTGTTTATTCACTCTACCCTAAAAGAAGGAAAGTGACAATTCCATCTAATGAAGTGAGAAGGTGAGGGTAGTTTTACTTTGTAAGTGAATTAGTTAATGAGGCAATATCCTCTTGAATCTTTGAGATAAGCTCTAGGTCAAAAGTAGACAAATTAGCATAACATTCATATTAATATATTTCAGAATCAGATACAGAAACAACCTGCTCTCTGAAACCTGCCTAATCACAGACAGCTAATTTTCAAAGGAGTTTTGGCACTCATTATGGTGATGGATGACAGTACTAAAAACATCCACATTTCCTCGAGATCTGCCATGCTATGTAGATATTTCTCTTACATACTCCATGAATTGTACTTCATACTTCTCGTAATTTTTTTTCAGATACTCAGAGAAGTGCAATGAGGTTCCTTGTTAAAGGATTTTGGCATAATACAGTAGGACATTTGTGCACTCACAACACAGATAATCCAACACATTCCTACTATCTAGTACCAGGCAGTTGTGGTGGTGCTATTTCAGAGCTATTATCATATCACAATGAGAAATGCATGCAGACATTTGTCTAAACACACTCACACATGCAAAATAATCTGTACATGATGCGAGGGTTCTTGTTGTTAAGGACTTATTCATCACACGTTTAAAGACATATATACACAAACATTTCCACTTTCATAGCTCTGTAAATGGACTATAGCCACTGTTAAAATGTACCAACCTGAATACTACTGTATGTAATGTATTATCTTTCTTTCATTTAAATGAAATTAAGCTTCAATACCTCAAAAAAACCCAATGATAACTCTGTGTTAATTTTGCTGATGGAGGATAGTAAAAAGCAAACAAATCTGAGGGAGGAGATGCATGGAAGATTCTATAAAAAGAATAATAATCAGCATCATTTTAAAGAACCATTTACAACCATTTCTTTAAGTTATAATGGATTCAGTGAATTAGACTCATTTAGGTTGCCTCCAGTTATGTGGAGTTAATCTGAACTAGTCAACATAGTAAGCCCAATTCTAGAAAAAAGTTGGCAGTGTATTGGCTGGGATAAAATTAATTATCTTCATAGGGACTTGTATGATGTTGTGGTTTGGATTTGTGATCAAAATAGTGGCAATAATACACTATTATTTTAGTTGCAGAGAAGTTCTCACAGGGAGCCAAGGACTTTTCTGCTCCTTGTACTGCCCTGCCAGCCAGGAGCTCTGAGTGCACAGGGAGATGGAAGGGAATACAGCCAGGACAGATGACCCAGACTGGCCAAATGGATGTCCCATTCCATATGGCATCATGCTCAGCAATAAAAGCTGGGGTAATGCAGGAAGAAAGAAAAGAACATGCAGACTGATGATGTTTGTCCTGCCAAGAAACCATTACACTTGATGAGCCCTGCTTTCCGGGAGTGGCTGAGCATCTGCCCACTGATGGGAATTAGCAAGTGAATTCTTTGTCCTGCTTTGCTTGTGCACACACAATTTTTGCTTTACCTAGTGAACTGCCTTTATCTTAACCTGTGAGTTCTCGTACTTTTACCTCTAGATTCTGACCCCCGTTCTATGTGGGGAGAATGAGTGAGCAGCTGCATGGTATTGAGCTGCATTCAGGGGTTAATCCACCGCAGAAGTATATTCCCTAAGAGCTCAAAATTCAGTGTTCCTGGAGAAACTTCATTTTAAAACATAATATTAATCATTGGTAAAAATGTAATGCAGCTCTTTGCCCCATAAGCTTTGGATTTCGATGAGCACATACTTGTGGCCCTATCCTGACAGTGTTCTGTGAAATTCAGAGGCAAGGAACACACCCAGTTTACACTACTGACAAGGGAAACTGATGTCTTTTGGCATCTTCTGGGTTCAGGCTCCTTTTGATAATAGTTAAGAAAAAAAAAAAAAAAAAAAAGAACACAAAGGCCTCAGGCAGTACAGAGTAGCCAAAAGCACATAAGCTTGGAAATAAGAAATGACAGGAGAGTACAGAGCAATAGCAGGGTTAATGGCAAGATTTACACTGCTAGTTACTGGACCACAAGCTGACCATGGGCTACTAGCAGTGGAAAATGAAGGCTGAGCCAAGGGAAGGGCTTGTCATATTTGACACAAGAGCTTCACCATGTTCCATGTTGGCTGCCTTGGCCCTGTACAGTTATGACAGCTGTGAGCCAGGTTAGAGCCTTCCATCTTCTACCTCAGGGGCTTCATTCCCACTCTCACTTGTGATAGGAACAAAATCTATAGCACCCTGGGTGCCACATGGGCCTTGCGCTATCATAGCATGTGTTGCAGTGGTCTCTTCCCCCTCACCACTGGAAATGTCTTCATCACCCAAATACTGATTTTACTCATTTTCACATATTGTTCCTCTTCCATCATCCAAAGACCCTCTTTTCTGCTACTTATTTTCTGAACATGTTCTAGCTCTGGTCACCATTCTCCCACTATTTGTCTGGAGCTGTGTAAAGGCATACTGTGTCCAAGTCTGGAGCCCCCAGTACAAGAAAGACAGAGAGCTGTTGGAGAGGGTCCAGAGGAGGGCAACAAAGATGATCAGAGGGTTGGAGCACCTCCCCTATGAAGACAGGCTGAAGGAACTGGGCTTGTTCATCCTGGAGAAGAGAAGGCTGCAGGGTGACCTACTTGCAGCCTTTCAGTACCTAAAGGGAGCCTCATACAGGAGGTGGGTCAACTCTTTGAAAGGATAGATATCAGCAGGAAAAGGGGAAATGGTTTTAAGTTGAGGGAGGGAAGATTTAGTTTAAATGTCAGGAGGAAGTTCTTTACAGAGAGAGTGGTGAGGTGTTGGAACAGGCTGCTCAGAGATGTTGTGGATGCCCCGTCCCTGGAGATGTTCAAGGCCAGGTTGAATGGGGTCTGGGCAGCCTGGTCTGCTATTAAATGTGAAAGTTGGTGGCCCTGCCTGTGGTGGGGTGGGGGTTGGAGATTATGATCCTTGAGATCCGTTCCAACCTGGGCCATTTTGTGATTCTGTGATAGCATGAAAGACTGAACAACATAGTCTTAGTGCTCCTTTAAGCATTGTTACATGGCTAAAGCTTTTGTTCTCCTCAGATAGTAAATCCTCCTCTTTTACAAAGGAATAGATAGGGGCAGATAGCTATGAGTTTCTTATCAGTTATCTAGAAAGCTCATAATCAGGGTAATTCTTTACACCACTGATTCTCCTGTATTATACCAAAAGCTGATTTTGTTTTCAAATGCATTTCTACCTTATCCATCATTTATTTACCAGTATTGACAATGTTGCCTCTTGAGTCTACTCAGATTATGACAATAGCTTTTATTTCCCGGAACAATTTAGTGCTTTCTGCATCATGGATGCTTGTTCTTCAGAAGAGCTTTCTATAAACTATCACAAAAGCCTCTCAGTTTTCTGGCATGCATTTTATCACCTTTGTGAGTGTTTAAGACCTATAAAAGGGACATTGTTTTTATTCTGCCTTTGTGCATCGTCTGAAAAAAAGAGGTCCTCATTCAGAAGAAACAACAGGAGACAGCTGCTGTGTGTCCTGAACAGCTACTCAGCTGCAGACACCAAGCCTGCATTACAACTATCTCCTGTGAGTGATAGTTACATCAAAAAACTATTGCATGTTCATACTACATCCTTTTTCAGTGCTTCGCCTGGGAAACAATATGAGATTTAAAAGTGATTATATCCTTTACATATAGCAACTTACCTAATGCACTTGTTTGACTTCCAAAATTTACCAGTAGTCAAGGTTGATGATATGGTTGCGTAAGTATTCATCTTCTATCTTAAGTGTTAAACTTCAGTTGACAGAAACCACAGAACATAGCAAAAGAGAAAAAGAATAATTCTTTTGTCCCTCACTGTCTTTACAGTATGCTTCATTATATATCTTTAAATATTATACATTCACAAGCATTATGCAAAGCATTATGAGGATAATTGGCACAATGGGGGTTCAGTATTTATTGAAAGTAACTCTTGTTTTTAATTATAGCATTTAAGATCATCTTATTGTCAAGTGGACTACAGACTTGCCTTTTGTGATTTGGCATCCATGATTCTATTGGATTTAGAAAACATCACACCACTCTCTCATATTACTATCTAGATCATTTCCCAGACTACCAGATAACCGGATATGCATTACATACCTTGTGCAGACGTGAAAGGATTATCCAAACATCCTAGAGAAAGATACTTTACTGTTTTAACATAATTCAAATGAATGAGGGCAGAAGTTCAGTTTTATGTATCTTACTCCAAGCTATTTTCATCTCTTTGCAGTTTCTTCCACTTAAAAAGCTCCATGAAACTAAAATAACCCCAAAGCTAAACTATTTTGAGCAGACACTTTGGCTGCAGATGATTTGCTTTCCTGTGTTTTTTCCCCAATATTTTCAGTGATTTCACTTACATGATAGACAATATTTTCACAGGTAAAGAATGTAGCATTAGACTAGATATTTCCTGTTTCTTGTAAGAGAAATTACCAAACAAAAGAATAAAAATCATTATTAACCAAACATTCCAAATCTGTTTGCACATAGATATGCACTGCACCTCAACAACAGTAAAAAGTAATTCTACCCAGACACTTTCACATTTAAGATTGGGAAAAAAAAAAAAGCATAATTGCTGTGTTTAATGTTTGTATTTTTTTGTGTATATACGTTAACCATATTTGCAATTTGCAAAGCTATTTGCCTGATGGCATTATTATAAATCTGTGAAACCCATCCTTTGAACAGATGGTGCTATAAAACATGATTGTAGCTGAGAAGCTCTGAAGACAAAGTTTGTGTGTAGGCATTCATGCAATGACATCCAGAAGATCACAATGCTATGTAAAATATATAATCATACCAATTGGGAAGCCCAGTTTCCTAGGGTGGCTGATAGGTATGTCATTTTCGTAATATCAGGTGTCTCCTTTGCAATGTTTATAAAACAATACCCATTGGGTGCAGGAATAAAGATCTCCACTGGCACCTAAGCAGTGTCTTTTTACTGAAAGCTCTGTATTCCCTATGGATAATCTGTTTCAGCAAGAAAGAGATAAACAATGTGTCATGTTATTTAGTTTCTCTGCTTTTTCAGAGAATTCTTCCTTTTTTGTGGAACAATCTGATATTGGTATGTCAACCTACAAGAGTTTAAACATTTCTGTAGCAGTAATAATACTTACTTAGTAAGTCTTTGAGGCTATTTTTTCATGAAAATATGCAGCAGAAATAAAAAAAGACAACAGTATATTATTTAATCTGATATATATAGAAAGCTGTCTCCAAGTGCTAAAAAATCCTACATGTTGGCATAGCTCAAGGAGAGCAAATTTGCAATGAATGATGATAATTTGAACTGAAAGAAATTAGTGCCTATTTTGATTAGGAATTAGCCTTCTGTTCAAATTTCAGCAGAGTAATGCATTCAGTCCTGGTTAGAATGTTAGCTGGGTTGAAAGGGTGTGAGAGCAATACTGATGGGCAAAGCAAAAATTAAAAAGTGGAAAGATTAAAGAGCTATTTTACTAGTTCAGTAATGAACTTGCACCGTTCAAACAAAGAAATCATAATCAATGTATTAAA
Organism: Chrysolophus pictus; assembly: GCA_037305975.1. Taxonomy (NCBI): domain Eukaryota; kingdom Metazoa; phylum Chordata; class Aves; order Galliformes; family Phasianidae; genus Chrysolophus; species Chrysolophus pictus. The sequence goes on from CM074576.1 coordinate 99,232,987, forward strand.
CCTAAAAGCAAGTTTAGCGTGCTACTCAACCTGCCTGGGCAGGACACCTACTGCTCAGTTTAAAGGAGTATATAGCTCACCTTATATCTTTGCACCTAGTGACACCCAAATTGCTCTGTTTGGGAGAAAAGTAGAAAGGATCATAGGATCATAGAATTGCTCAGATTGGTAAAGATCTTCAAGACCATCAAGTCCAACCTCAACCTAACCATACCACCCAAACTCTAACAACTCTCCACTAAATCATGTCCCTAAGTGCCACATCCAAACGGTTTTTAAACACATTCAGGGATGGTGACTCAACCACCTCCCTGGGGAGCCTATTCCAGTGCTTAACAACCCTTTCTGTAAAGAAGGTTTTCCTGATACCCAACCTAAACTTCTCCTGGTGTAACTTGAGGCCATTTGCCCTTGTCTTGTCACCTCTCACAAGTGAGAAGAGATCAACCCTGCCCTCGCTGCAATCACCTTTCAGGAATCTGAAGAGAGCGATAATGTCTCCCCTCAGCCTCCTCTTCCCCAGACTAAACAGCCCCAGTTCCTTCAGTCACTTCATCTTTCTCTGTGCCAAGCCAGGATTTTGCAAATCCACGTAGTGAACAGGAAAGCTGAAAGTTGGCCAGGCTTTTGGGGGGTTAGTTTTAAAGTCAATCATTTCTCGCATCTCGTTCACCACTGGATCAACACTGACTTGGTGATCAAATGTCTGGCAAGAGAAAATTTGAGTGGAAGAGAAGTGGAATGTAGAGATGAATCAAGAAGACAGATTTCTTAACCTTCCTTTGGACACTCTACAATTGCTATACATTCTTCTTATATATTCAGCTTGGATACAAATTATAAAACAGCATACACATCAATCAAGTAATTAAAATTATTTTAGCACAGCTTTTAAGAATGAAGTTATTGCAATATTGTTATTAGACATGTGAAAATGCAGTAAATGAAGAAGCTGTTGCAAGCAGAGAAAACATATTAGAATCATCCAGTATAGTCATTTTTATAGATCCATTGATTGTGTGAATAAACAGAAAAAAGTTCTGATGGATTTGTTGGAAAAAGGCATATTCTTCTCTCAGGCAATCTCAGTATAGGTAGATGACTGCACTGAATGAAACTTGCTTTGTTTTCATAGTAGTTTTAAGTCATAAATTAATTAACATCTAGAAAAATATTTCATGCCTTATTCCTGCACCATTATACTCACTAAAAATACCACTGACTTGTGGTCAGTGAAAATGGCATTAGCTATAATTCTCAAATATGCTGGCATACGACCTCAATGAAAGTACTGTTTCCAAAATACATTGAACCTTTGCATTTCAGATATAATATGAAGGAAATGAACAATATGGGCTTTCAACAGCCCCAGTTCCTTCAGTCACTTCATCTCTCTTTCTGCCAAGACAGGATTTTGCAGATCCACGTAGTGAGCAGGAATTGTCATAATCTGAAAGTGGGACAGTGACCCACTGTCTGCTTAATTCTTTTAAAACAAGATTGACAGTACATGAAGTATCATTTAAAACACAGGGTACTAATAAAAATTAAATTACCATTTATTTTGTTTCTTTTTGAAAACGTAATACTTGAACAAATTTGATGTCATCTATAGCTTTGGCATGTTGAACAGACAATGTAAGCTTTCCCTTACCAACACTAATTTGATATTAGACAAAGCACTTTACTAATGACTTTGGACCATAAGGTAAATTCTTAACTAATGAGAATTGCCATTGGTTTTCTGACTTGAAAGGCTATGAGAACATACTGCTGCAATTGAGACTGTGATATGCATTTCACAATTACATCCATGCTTCTATTTCTTCCTTCACTTCAGGCTTGACCTGAAAAAACATTTCATCTATTGTCTTACAGCAATTTGTGTTAAACCTCTACAGGCAGCCTTCAGAATTACTGAAACTTTTAGCTTCCCAGCCAGAGTGTCAAATGAACTGCAATTCTTAAAATCTATCTAAGGAAAAACACATTTCCAGAAAGAACTGGATAGAAAATCAGCTTTATATATTGAAAAACCTGGCAGAGAACAAATGAATTCTGAGCAATCACTGTTCAGCGAAGGCAAAAGTCAAAGCACTGACTGTGATAAAGTGGAATCTGGAAGGGTCTGCCATTCAAGTGTGCAAGCACTTTGAGGAGTTAATCTACGAGATAAGCTTAAAAAAATGCCAGTATTTCTGTTGTGCCAGCTGTCAGGGCTCTGACAATTTACCTCAGCACTGAGGCTTCTGAACAAAGGAACTAGGTCATGAAACAGAAAACTTAAGCATATTCCCTACGAAACTTACCTTAAAAGACAAGCATTCAGGTTACACAGTCAAGCACTGAAAAGTCAGAAAATGACAAATGTAGGGCTATATGCTCAACTTTAATTCTCTTTGTATATGTGCAGTGTTGAACTGCTAATTGTATGTATGGCCTTTACATAAGTTATTTCTGCATTCTTCAGCTGATGGCAAAAAGGAGTGCTGTTACTTATTTTTTTAAGCAATTAAAAAATACACAGGGGTTTAAAATATCTCGATGAATACAGTGCCTGTCTATCAGTGTTTTTAAATTATTAATGATTAACCTGACAATTAAAACTACTTTTAAAAACTGAAATTAGAATAACAAAATATATATATGTAAGCATACAATCATATTCTTAATTAATTAGACTATTTATGTTCAGGTAAAACCTTCTGTGCCCTGATAATAGTCCTTTGTTATTTCTTTCTCTGCAGAAAGATACCTGGTGTCTATCTTAATGGCCAATTTGTTGCTCAATTAATGTAATGTAAATTCAGACTATTGAATGAATTTGGACTTATGCATTAAGAAGGTTTTAACCTAAATCCAGTGAAAGCAAATCATGAACAGATGTAAAATTAATCTGAGGAGGAAAGGAGCATCTCAATACCCAGAGCACTGAGAAAGCACAAGCACAGCAGAAGCTTAGCTTGGTCAAAAGCAGTGGTCATTTCAACCAAGTTGTGCACTGTGCTGAGGCAACAAGGAAAGGTCTGTGGGTGTAGTACTTCTCAGGACCACCTTGGCCACAGCTAAGACAGCTTCACACAAACTCACTCATCCTTCTCACCCCACAAGATCTTCAAATTCAATCAATTGCTCTGGTAACACAGTCGTTCCTTTACTATAGGTAAAAGCAGAGGAAGGGCCTGCTTGCCTTCTGCAGAACTATGCAGCCAATACTCTGCTCCTTTTTCATTCTCAGCTGCTGAGAGAAAAGTCAAGGGTGGCAACCTCCTTTTGTCCCAACATGAAACACACAATCTGAAGCTGCCTCTTGCTTACCCAGATACTAATTGTTCAGAAGTGAAAATCAGCAATTTCTTATAGCCAAAAGATTTAACAGAGTTCTCCTCCACCTGGTATGACCCAGTTTCAGTTGCCTTAGGCCAGATCTTCTTCAACATAAAGGTCCTAGTGTAATTGAAGAGGTCATATCTGAGAGAAGACAAGTATTCAAATGCTGACATCCTCTGCAAGAGCAGCTGCGCTCCTTTTTTCCTTCCCTCTTCCTGCTCTAGATGTCTCAAAGGCAGAAAAAGAAAGGGTAAAGTCTATATCTCCATTTGATTCCAGAAGATACAGCAATGTGTTGACCATGTCCTAATTTCTACCCAGCTGCAAAATGCACATACTAAGTAAAACACTTGCTTTTTCAAAGTTGTTTCCTGCTATTGATGAAAATAAAATTATGCTATCATAAATTAAACTTTAGTCTATAACGAACAGAGCATTTCATAAGGAGAGAGAAAAAAAAAAAAAAAGTAAGTCCAACTAATAGAACTAGATAAAAACATAGAAGCTCTTGGAAATGCATTCTTCAAGCCATGATTTCTTCAGGTCATGGATTTATGAGTCAAGTCTATTTAGAAACACCAGCAGCTGGAGTGTATGGTCCCATGTACCAGATATAGAGAAATAAGGCAGATTACATCTAATATGTACTTACAAAGCCATTGCTCATAAACTGTTCAGAAAATAAATGTTTCCTAAAGCCATTTCAGCACACTGAAATATGCTTCCTGACAAACACATCCTTTACAAACTCTTCCAAGTCAGAACTGGTTTTCAGTTTAAAAACAGTAGATACTGTTTATTAAAGCCGTACAGAAGTGGCATATCTTTCTGCATAAAGCTCTTGCATGGTGAAGATAATTAAAGACGGAAAATACATTATTTTCTGTTTTTTCCTCCATGGCATTTAAAAACAACAATTGTGTCAAGGTGCAAAATAATGATTTTAATTACTCTGCCAGGGTAATGTGAGGTTCACATGCAGCAACTGTATCCTTGATTGGTGTGAGGTACAATGGAGAAAAGATAGAAATATTTCCCTAAGGCAGTGATCCTTACTACACATCCTTTACACTTCACTTTATCCTTTACTTCACAAATGTCCTCACAAACTTATTTTTCCAACCTTCATTGTAACAGCTTTTTAAAAGGAAAATCAAGAGATTTTTCCCGGTTATGTAAGTTTTATTATTTTACCTAATTTTTAATACTATCGGAAAAGTATGTGCCTTATACATCATCATAATTTACAGCATGCTCTGAAATTTAAGGTTGGTTATGGAGGTAACAAAAGTAGTTCTAAAAGCATGAAAGGATTTTTTTTTTTCTATAACATTCACAATATCATTCAAGGCTCATAAAGTCCAGATTTCTCACTACCATTACTATTACAATGAAATACATTCAGAAAGCAGAACTCTAAAAAGACCCTCTGCATTTTTTTTTTTAATTATGCCTTTACATCTACCATCACTGAAATAGCATGCCTTAAGCAAAATAAGGAGAAGAAGCAAACTCTCTCCTGAAAAGTTCACAAAGCAAACATGATCCATATATCTAAGTTTCTGTTCCCCTTGTACCTTCAGGGAGAGGAGAATGTTATTGAAATGATTAAGTTCATTTTACTGTCTAGTGCCTTTGAATAGTATTGTTAAATTGGAAAAAGAATATCTCTGCACTCTTGGAGCCAGGGTCTCTAATCCAGTGCTAGAGGCACGTGGAACCATATCCATATTCTGCAGAATATTAATATATTCAGGTCTGTATCAGACATTTCAAGTTGAAGAGGGCTGTTTCACGGTAAAGCAATATCTTAGCTTAAATGGCTTCATTGAAACAGGTTCACCTATGGTTTCTGAACATTCTTGTTTATTTAATTGTCATAAATACAGAGATCATCTTAATCTCTCGTCTTTATTCAGACACCTGTGCTGGTGCATATTCGTAGCAATCTTTTATATCCCTTCATGCAACTTCCAGCTCATTTTTATTTAAGGTCTTTGGAAAGATTTTCCTCTTAGCCCCCTTGCTTGCTTCTTCAGAATAATTAATCTGAAAAAACGTACTTCCACAGAGATGTACAACCTGGACCCAATAGCTAGTGCCAGTCACTGTGCAAAAAAGAGCCAGTGTGTTGGGTAACGGGTTATCACAACTATCCTTTTCATGGCAGCCCTGATTCTTACTGTGATTCAGCAGAACTGCTGAGACATCGATTAGCGTGTGGTTTCTAAAAGCTTTTATAATCTGTATTTAGAGTGCCAGCTTCAACCACAAAGCACAGCAGTCCTATAATCTACAAAACAAAATTTGGGGCTCAGTTTCCATTTACCTAAACTTCTTCAATAATAAAAACGTGTCTGCTGAAGACATCTGTTACAACTCAGTAACATCTAATTTTAATGGCAAATAATAGAGTTCAACTCCATAAGATTAGAGGTTATGGGCTAGGCCTTTTGGCTGGCTTGGCGTCCCTGCTGAAATGTTCTGGAAGCCAATTTAATATAAGCTTCAAAATACAGTAATTTTGTCTTCTCTGCTTTGCTCCATTGCATTGTTGAGCCTATGGCAGCGTCTGTTTGATGGGACTGACAATAATATTATTTCTTTTTACTAAAAATACAGGCTAAATGAGGAGAAATACAGAGTTAATTACATGGTAGAAACAAGCTCTGCTGGAGAGGAGGTGGAGTTGCAAAGATCACTGTACTTCAGGCCAGCCCTGCTTGTCCTCCTGGATTTAAAATATTGGACTTTGTCAACCCATAGCTTGAAACTCAGATTTTCTCAGACCAAATTCAGCTTTTGAGCAACCATAAATCATGAAACAATACAACTATTGGTGTGAATGCTTTCGGATGCATCATCATTCATAATAATTAAACCTTCTTGAGTTTTAACCTCTGAATAGAAGTCCTGAATTTCTTTTTAATTCAAAACCCTGCTAGAGGTATTTCTGATTCTTTCAAGTTTTATAAACATATGTTAAATCTCAGTAGGTCTAACTTCTTTGAACTTGCTTGTTCCCTTAACCCCACAGGCACTTTCTATGATTGTATGTGGAAGAAAATGTTTTAGATTTTCAATGGACCACATTTAGGTATGTATCTATGGCATAGATGGTGAAGACTTTTGCCCTATAACATCTGTGTGAGAACAAGCAAATTTATCACCTGTCAAATTTTCTTTTGAGAGTAAATGATTTCATGTCTTATAGGCTCTGAACATTGCTGGAAGTCCCTTGTGTAACCAAACTGGATCCAGCCTGTGTATGCGTTCTTCCTGAGGTAGAGCCTCTGGGCTACACAACTTTACTATAGGAGTTAGACCACAGGTCCTTAGTGACTTGCCCACTCATTGGTAATACTAGGACAACTGGGAAACTCAGAAAGGTACATGCAAGGCTTACAACATGGATACAGCAGCATTAGAATATTTTGTGCATCTAGAATATTTGCTTTATTTGCCAGTAATAGCTGTCTTGCTAAAACAGTCTTCAAATGCTTAGCAAGATAAGCATCTGCAGCAGTTGAGGTTTATAGGGCCTGTCCCACAGTCTATTTAAATAAATGTGAAGACCTTGCTATTTTTAAAAGATTTCAGAACAGATTATTATTGCTTATTAAGATTAGGTAAGGGGAGGAGAGTGCATTGGTTACATAGCTTTTTAAGTCTAGAAAACAGCTGTCTTGGAAAGTGTGTTGTTTTCTTCACATTCAGTACTGGTGTTCAGCCTCTCCACAGTGTTGTCTGCCTGCGAAGACAAAAGAGGGATCTTATCCTAGAATAAGGGTAGCTTATTTCTCTCCACAGGATATGAATGCACTGCATCAATTGTGTCTCACCCCTCTACCCTGAGAAGTGAAGGAAATAGATTTATTTCTCTGTATCCAGTTGCCTAAATAAGAACAAAGTGCTGGGTTAATAGAAGAATGGGAACTGACTTGTATTTTATCATTTTGATACTTTAAAACAAGTGAAAGAAACAGATCTTAGCAATGGTATTTTACCAGTATATGAAACTTGGAGCTCTTAGAAAGCCTGAATTCATTTAATGTTTGCACACAACAGCTTTTTTCAAATCAGTAAGTCACAAAGATACGATTTCTAGAGACTGTCCGTGTGCAGACAGTGCCTAAGGAGTAGAAGAATTATTAAATCTGCCACTTACACAATTTATAAAGATAAAGAGATTGTAGTTCAGGAAGGGGATAGAGGCCTGGAATAAAATCACAGACCATCTCTCCAGCTATCATCAGGCTTTCCTGAGCTATCAGTCACAAGTAGCATTTTAATGCCCTGTAGTCCCGGTTCCTCACTTTATCACTTCTGGTATAGCCATTTGCAGCTCTATAAATCAAGTAAAAACCAGGTGTCAGGTATCTTAATTTTATTTTGGTAGCACTTTATGAACTACTCTATGATATAAAGCTTGGAAGTGAGCAGCCAACTTTTGAGGCACACACAGCCAGCGTGCCCACAGACAGAACTGATTGTGCAACCACAAGAACAAGGGAGCTGCATGGCCAGGAGTAAAGGAACAGCAGAACCTATATTTCAGGAACCCTGTGGGTACAGCTTCAGATTTGCAATTGAGCCAATTGAATGCTCACTTTCTCTTATCCCCACTCTTCCTTATAACGGCTCTGACATTCAGTTATCCAAATTGTCACTAACCAAGTGGATGAAAAAAAAAAATCTCTTTTTTCCCCAAGTATATCTCTCTCTTTTCCCTCTTTTTATGAGCAGTTACTGTTTCCTCACCTCAGTGCCACACCATGCTCAGAGAAAGAAGGAGAACATGCTTGGCAGAGGAGAGCTAGATGGGAAGGAGAGCCCCTTTTTCAGAGATGACAAGAAAGTCATGAAAACAACTCTCCAGACAGTGAGAGATGCGCCCACATACTTAGTGACTGAGAATTGTAGATGATGCTTACTTGCTATTCACTCTTCCCCATATGACTAGGGGAAATGTCAATGTCTCTCTCCCTAGTCATTAGGTAGAAGGGCTGAAAACAGTGTTTACCAAATAAACTACAGCACCTAATCACCACCCTAGAGTGGGGGAGGTTAAGAGAACATTGAAATCACAGACACAGCTCATTCTTTCTTCTTTCCAGGGGTTAAGCATCCACACTCCCTCTTATTTAGGAGCACTACAGGCAACAGCCAGGGCCTTTATGACTGAAGGATTGTTTTTGTTCACTGTATTTTTTTGAATGAACAGATTAGATAATTTTATTGTTTTCATCTTCTCTCAGTGCAGTACCACACACCACTTTGCTCCTCTGCTGTCTTTCATGAAGATCTTTGAGTGCTGGACACACCTGCACAGCTCTTTAGAAACAGAAAATTGGTCATCATCAAGAAAATTTTTCTTCACCTTTCATGACTCTATTTATGATATACTGATTAATCAATCATCAGAGAGATTAAAGGTCATCTTTATAAAATAAATGGCTTATAGCTGCAGCAAATCATCAGCTTGAGATTTATTGGCAAAGGCTGTAAATTGTCAGTCATGTTATTACACAAATAAATCAGATAGATACTGCCAATTGATTAACTGATTCAATTTTTTTTAGGAACAAATTGTTGCTCCAGCCTATTTTTCTCTCTTCTTGGACAAAATGATTGCTTTGTAGCATGAGAGAATGATTGTCTGTGTGTCCAAGGCCACAGTTATTTCTTTAAGTTGATTCACACACATTAATGTTCTTTGAGTGTTGTTCACCACAATTTGCTTTCACATGAACACTACTCATCTAAAAACACTGAATCATACAATGTTTTTTTTAGATGTTGGAAATAATATCTCAATAGCATAATCAGCACTATATTTATATATGGCACAATTCTACAATTAATATAGATAGGATTTTTCAAGTTTCACAGTAAAAAGTGGACCTAGGCATATTTCAGTGAAAGAGAAATAATTAAGACCAGAGTTGCTGTAACCACGTCAGTGATGTGGGATGAGAAGAGGAAAGGGAATTAATAGGATGTTTCAGTAACAAAAGATAAAGTTGGCAAAAATTAAGGACATTCATTGCTGAAATTACAATGAATTTTCATAGCAAAAATAATTATATAGAGGTAATTTTCATAGCAAAAATAATTACATAGAGGTGTATGAAAATAGAAATTAAGAACGATCAAAGCACATTTAAGTTATTTTCACTGCATTTGCAGCATCTGTATGTCTCAAATAAATCTCCCCCAGGTTTTCTACAGCCAGTAGACACAGTGGTTGAACTTACACTGTCAATTCAAATTACTCTTCGTTTCATTCCAGTGCCTTGTTTCTGTGACCAGCCTAGCTGCTTGCCTTCAGCATGTCTTCTGGAGAAAAACAGATAGGTTCCTCTCACCAGCTAAAATCCAGGCATAGCTCCATAGTTAGTTCTGCCCTAGCAGTGCTCAGATGGGCAATATAGATGGGTCTGGACCAGGTTTTTCTCCTGCTGTCGAGCCCTGACTTTTGACACTAACAGGTCTTGCATCCTTCATGGCATGCTCAGCTGCAGACACAATCCTAAGCATCATGTTATCAGAACACAAACGCAAATGACTGTCATCTCTGGCACTTTACAAAGAAATATAAATTATTACAATATCTTAACATAGATAAAACATCTCAAGGTCAGTGAATGATAGGCAGGGCCAGGAGGCACATGCCTCAAACTTGGCCAGAGTGTAGGTTGGAAAGGAAGAGGCATTTGTAAGAGCAAGAGCCTTCATGGTCACTTACAGAAGTGCCAGCTCAGTTTGCTGCCACAGCTCTACAGCATTACGAAGCAAAACTGAAAAGCTGAAAACATCTCACTAGCAAGTGTATCATGAAAATTTGGGTTAATATGTGGAAAATATGGAACAGACAAACTGGTGCATTGAGTATGTAATAGGCCAGGGTGGCCTAGAGGTGAGTTACAGTTGCAAAAAGTTGTCTGTCGGAGTTATTTTATGTGACATCCTCTGGGTCTAGATAGATCTCCTTGAAAGTTCTCTAAAGGCTAAACAACCAAAAAAATAAGACACCTGATGTCAAGTATAAGAAATGTGGTGCAGTAGGGGCTGACTAACAGATGAGTAGGTAATGATACCCTTACATTTGCAGCATGCGTATCTTGGAGTGTGCTTCAGATCAGATATAGCCTGTTCCATTTGGCTGAACATCCACACATGCATGATGCTTACAGCAAAGCAGTTCTAAAATCTTGGCTTTCTTGATGCAGAACCTCATATAGGTAAGTCTAAGAAGTCCTCTACAGTTTTTCTGACTGTCTCATGCAGAATACTGCAAAGTGTCACTGTTGTATCTGTGATCGTGTGTATGATCACACACAGAAACTAGCCTTGCTGAAATGAGAAAGCTGGCTAATTTCTGGTGTCTTCTTCCCACTTTTTTACTCCAAGTTTGCTCGTTGTCCAAACAAAGGCTTTGTAGGGGTAGGTGTTATCTTGCTTCTCCTGCTTTGGAACGATACTGTGAGTGAGCAGTCAGGGTTTGTCCTGCGAAAGAAGAGAGGAACAAGACACATTAAATTACATCTAACCACAGCAACTGCTTTGTGACAAGCTAAGTCAAGGATCTGGGCTGGATGAATGAACCAGAGTGGTGGTACTGCAGTTCCTTAAAACAGAGCAGAGACCCTTATCTGCAATCTGGTGTTGCTAATTCTCTGTCACTGCACAAAATCCTGGAAGTCCAAAATCATGTTCGAATCAGTGGCCACAGCTCTGTGAGACCCTGTGACCTTGGGCTCTACCAGACTAGCAGAGTAGTGTGCAAAGAAGTATTGTAGTTCTTCAATCAAATAAAGACAGACCTCAGATTCAGACTGGGGTGATATGATTAACATCCTCATTCCAGTATAGTCTTTAGGTATTCCTTTCCATCCCATATCCTCTCTCCCTCATACACCCACTACAAAGTTGATACAAAATTAGTGCACTTGCCCTGGATGATATCTGAAGCAGAGGGTGTTCCTGATGCAGACCATGATGGGAAGTCCCCAGTTAGTCCTTTGTAGATGTCTTCTGTGGCGCTCATGAATAAGAACCTGAATTAGCTCCAGGGGAAGTGTTGTCTTTCAGGAGGGTGTCACTTATAGTGTGTACAAGACACAAGGTGGGGCCTCCAAAATAGTGATTGGCTCAATCTGGTGTTCTCACCACTCCATTGTGAAGACTTTGTAGTAGGGGCATACCTCCAAATGGAACTTCTTGTCCTGTGTCTTCAATAAAAGGGACTTAATCTTCTTGACTTTAATACGGTCGTTGTGTATGTGATTGCAGTCATGAGGTTAGTGGATTTTTTCAGTTGCTGATAATGAAGTTTTATCCTGACCTCAGTGAAAGTTTTGGCCTTTGAGGGCACAGACTGATGTCTGTGTCACTGATGCACCTTTCTGGAATTTCTGTGAGAATAAAGGGAGGTATGTTGCCATTTCTACAGGAAGAAAGGAGGTATAATTAAAGCAGAAAGGGTAGAAAACAACCAAAGATAAAGCAGTTAAAGAGGAGAGAGGATCTTGAATGGAGATGGCTGTATGATCAATAGTAAATATAAAGGCATACAAATCTAATGGATTGTAATACAGCATAAAAGAGCTTGTCTGAATATTTCATGATCTTTTCTTGGTTTCTAAATATTCAAATGGCACAAACATCCTCAGTGTTGTGGTTTAATCTGGCAGGTGGCTGAGCACCACACAGTTGTTCACTCACTCCCACCCTCCGAGTGGGGTGGGGAAGAGAACTGGAAAAAACAAAGTAGAACTTGTGGGTTGAGATAGAAATATTTAGTAAGATAGAGAGAAGGAAAATGGTACGTATATATATACAAATGTATGTAACACAAGATGCACAAGCAATCTCTCACATGCTGACCTATGTTTAGCTAGCCCCTTGAGCAGTGGAAGAGAGCGAGATGAACTCCCATTTCTTCAAAACACCTTCCACATGATGTCATATGTTATGGAATATCCCAATGGCCAATTTAAGTCAGCTGTCCTAATTCTGTTTCCTCCCAGCTTCTTGGGCTTTTTGCAATGGACGTATTTGGCTCTATACAACATTACTTAGCAGCAACTTTAAACATCAGTGAGTTATCAACACTGTTTTTCTGCTAGAACCAAAATGCAGCATCACACCAGACACTCTGAAGAAAGCAATTCCATCCAAACTGAAACTAAGACACTTGGCATGTGCAGGAAGTCTTGTGCTGTTGTGAACTAGTCATTTTGCTGCATTCCTCTGTCTTCAGTGACTGTTAGAACACATTTGGTACAACACTATTGGGAAGAGAACCTATAGTTTAGTTTCCCTTGAATGAAGTCAAGTTTGCACACACCAGACTGACTCTCTGAACTGTACTGACTCCTGGGAAGAGAAGATGATCTGCAATTCACTAAAACAGTTTTAGCTCTGCTACAAAGAAAATGGTAACACAGATCCAGACACCTCTGTTAAATACACATAATGACTATCAGCACTGTTTATGCTATCATAAAGCAGCAGCACTGGCAATGTGGACAGCAGACCTGATTAGCAAGTCTGATTCATCCCAGTCCCTCATTAAAGTCATATCCCTTTGCTTTTACAGTAGCACAATAGCTCCTAAAATATCCATTTTGCCAATACGAATGCAGCTGAAAAGAAGATATCGTTAGTTCTGCTGCACTTTGGAGTTCCCAGTCTCCTGATACTACAATGGCCCCAGCAACTATGGGTTGGCAGTCATAAAACAGACAAGCTCAAGGATAAATGATTCATGGCAAAGACTTAACAGGCATCTGGCAGGTCCTGAAAGAAGGAGGAAAAGGATAACTGAAATGTCATGTTTTCCCTTCTGAGTCTTCACAAAGGACAGTTCAGGCGAACCTGAGATTCTGGTCCAGAAAGCTAAAAGGGCTGTTAAACTCCCACCTCAGAAGGAAGCATACTGGGTACTGTGTGTCACAAACTACTGCTCAGTTTCAGCCATTCACCTTTTAGTAAGCATTCTTTAGGGAGGTACAGTGGGGACTTGGTGCTGATTTTTCTGCAAACACATTAATCAAATGGCAGTTATCAAGACTTGCTTATCGTGTAACACCTCATGAATTTTACAGTAGCTAGAAATGCTATATACTCATTAACATTTTTAAAAACAACAAAAAAAAAGTGATTGGAATATCCAGTAAAGAGAATCCACTGATCTTGTTAGGAGATAATCACACAAACACTAACGATACACAGGCTAGTCCAGCCACGTCCAACCCATGGGCTGCATGGTAAATTTGCAACTCCATTTTCAGTTGATATAAATGAATTACTTGTAGATTTTCAAAGGGAATGTGTAGAGTTGCAGTCAGATATTCAATTCAAAGAGTACTTCTTCTCACTACACTTTGTCAAACTTACTTTATCAGAGAAAAATGTCATTCACTCCACAATAAGGTATGGCCTTATTCATACCATTGCTTCTTGGTAGTATGTACATATATGAACACATATATTTATGGATTTACTGGTAAATTTAATAAAATTTAATAAAAAATCTCAGACAAACACCTTGAGAACTCACTAAGAATTGCAACCCCTTCCATCAAACCCGACTGATGGCACAGTTTCACAAAAACAGTTTCATAGTTTCAAATATCTCACTAGTCTTATGTTTCTATTGCTCTTTTGTTTATGCTTTAACAAAATAAAATATTAAAAGAATAAGTTTTGTTACTTATATAAACTAACTGTATTTTATATTTTATATTCTGCCCAAGACTATTCCTCTTCACTCAAGTCAATTCAGGCAAGTCAAAATATTGGACACCCATGGGCTAGTCAATCCAGACTGGTCTTAAATGACAGATAATACTTAGTAGTTCTATTTACGGATTGTTTAGGTAATTTCTCACATGCATGACTCATATGCATCTTGTCTGCCAGATCTTTACCTGTTGCTTACTGGCATTATCTCATCAACTCAAAAAATGGTTCATAATTTAGAGCTAGGCTTATGTTTTTGTGGAAGACTCCATACCGTAATGGCCTGCAACACCAGACAGGCAGCATATGATTATTGAATTCAATGGAGTAAGGTGAGGCTGACAGTTACCAGCTGAAAGCCCAGTCATTCCTATAAGCAAGTCCACTTATTTGGGATTTTTTTTACTGTCCTCGATACTTTTGAAAGAAGATTGCTGAAGTTCTGTGTTTTTACAATGGGCTCAAAAACATAAAAAAGTCTCTATAAATGTTTTAAGTGTTTAGCAAAGCCATGTGAAAAAAAAAAAAATCTCTGCAGATTCATTGCTATTCTGAAGTTCCTTGTGGTCACACAGCTTCATGTGAACTCTTTTCCCAATGACAGAATATCCTTTTAATGACAAAAATCTATATTGTTGTTCTGAACTCTTAGATCAATATTTGTTTTAGTTACATCATAATGAAGCCTTTTCTATAGAAATCAGGTGGGAAAAAAACCAACACCTGTGGAAGTGTAGCAAGCAGAATATGTCACAAAGAACGCTAATTTTAAAAGATCACAGTTACTTCTTCAGATAAATCTATATGATGCTTGTCATATGTTTTCAAGTAGCACCAAGCAGAGCTCCTGAAATTTGCATTTCGAGAAGCTTTTTCTTTTTCTCATCTTTTTCCTGTTTTGCCCTGACATCTCAGAATTTTTTTGCTTATATAAAAATGTATTATTTTCTTTCTCTTTTTGTCCTGCTACTACTATCTTCTAGGTTGCCACTAAAAAAGTCACATTTTTATAAGCCAGCTGTAGATACTCCACTGTCTCTTGATAGTGGCCAAAAATGCTGGGAAAACCTAACTGGTACTAGGCTCCCTTTAGGGTAGCCAAATATAGAAATATATGTCAAATGACCAGTTTTGCAGAAGCAAAACGCTGATACTTAGACTTAATTATCTTATTGTTCTGAATACTTTAAGTATCAGCAGTAAGCAAAACCATAACAACCTAGGTTTGTGATATTGCTCAAGCAACTCAAAATCTAGTATACTTATAAATCCTATGGATAGATCTCACCATCTGATATGTGATACTATGATTCTATGATTCTATGTGAAGCACATATCAGAACTTATAAATCCAGATGTAATCTTTTACAGTAACGGTGCTGTGGTCTGATCTTTTCTTTGAGTGAGAGAAATGCATGTTCCAAAGCAGTTTGAGAAAAATCAAAAATGAATCAGTTTGAAAATCAAAACTACAGATATAACACTCGAGTTCATTGAAATAAGTGGACAAACCTCCATTGCTTTCCAAAATAGTAGGATCTGGCACATTTCAAAATCAAAATTTGTAGAGAAAAATGAATAGAAATAAATTTAAAAAGCTACTCTTCATGTAATTTCAAACCACTGTACAATGACCCCAAATAGTTTTTATTCCTTTATCAAGTAAATATATGTTTGATTATTTTAAAATGAGCACCAGCACATCTTTACTTTATCCTACTACCAGCCAAATAAGAGTTTGTCAGTTTCAAAAAAAATATTGTCCTTCTTTTTGTACTATGTGTTTTAATAAAGCATTAAGCTATTAAAAAAGATATAGCCTTCCTTAGGTTCTCTTTTGGTGGCATTACCACCACTGAGTTATTATGTAAATTATTGCAATCTGGTTAGATCCTTCCGTCTCTTTTCTTAACAAAAGAGGTCTGCAAGTGCTAATCAAAATGTTGCAATTTACATATTAATGAAGTTTTCATAATGGCTTTGCTTCATATGCAGTACAAATGGTATGGAGACTTTTTACTCTTTTTTTGAGCAGCAACTACATTTGATTTCCTGAAGAAGCTGAGATGCATGTGAAAACAAACTGTAAGAGCATCACAGTAAATCTCTGTATATATATCAATATAGCTATACATCGCAGAGCGATACACTCCAGTGTTTGAAGCTTAAATACAGCATCACTTGTGCCTGTGGACTGCCATTATTTACTCACATTCCCTTGAACACATTTGTTGCAATCATTCTGCAAAATGCTAACAGCACATTTTTCTGCTGAGACTGCTAAGTACAAATAAGTAGTTAATCATTTTTTGTTGTTTTAAAGAAAAGAAAAAAAGAGAAAGATGGAGAAGGAAAGAGATAAAGTTTTAAAAATACCACAACCCACTCCAATGAAAAGTTGAAGGACAAAAAATTACCGTAGTAGGATAAATGTCCCTTTAAAAAAGCTGGACAGAAAAGCACATTAAGATTCTATTTTCCATTCCATTTTCTATTTTACTATTATTTTAAATATGACAACTACCTATGTGTTCTTAGAAGTAGATGTTTAGAGCTTTCTGATATGAAGAATCATGATTACATCTATCTGTAAATGAGTACAGTGGACTATATTGACTTCTGCTTTCAGCTGAATAGCTAGATTAAACAGTAATGTCCCTTAAATTCTTGATTCAAACACAGGAAGTGATAGGGACCGCAGAGCAATACATGCTATTCCAAGTGACAAATTTTCATCCTTATTCAAATTTAATGTCCAACAATTTTTGTCTAGCTTCCAGTAAAGGAATCTTGTTCATATATTTCCATTTACACTTAAGAATTTGTTAGCATTTTTAATTCCTCACTAAAAAATTGTGATTAGTATAACTTCATGCTTGCAAACTATTTGATCATATGGAATTTCTTTAACCATTTTCTTTATTTTTATTTGAAATGTTTTCAGTATTTATTGAAGTATTAAGTATTATTTTCTTCAGAATTCAACTCTACATTTGATCATTCAAAAATGTTTATTCTTGGTGGTAGAAACTCCTTACATCTCAGCAATTTTTCAGATTTCTGCTTTAAACAATACCATTGGTTTTTTGAACCTTAATTTCTACTGGGGACTCATTTTCCACTTGACTCAGACACCTGAATTCAGAAATCCTTTTTTGGGGGTTTTAAAATGACTTTTTAAATTGTATTTATATTTTTTTTAAATGATTTTTTTTAATTTTATTTCAGTGTTCTGTGCTGTGTTGTCTCTGCAGCTCTATCACACATCCTTTTTTATGCCCTCAGCAGTTATGATGTAACTACCTGTGAGCCTAAGGAAGACTGAGAAAATGCTACTGGCAATTCAACCAGTACAGACCACTCACTCCGTATAGACTGTCTTTCAGGATGAGATGTAGTATTTTCAGGTTGCATTCTAATATTAGGTTTCTTCCATGCTAGATACAAAAAATTTTGATCTTGTAATCTCTAGCATGTACAGATAACTCTCTTTTAAGAGATGTGAATCTTGATGCACTAAACTTTAAAATGTATTATTCAGGCTAAATATCCCTACCAAAATGAAGATGTACCTACCTTTTGATATAACAACTTCAATGTAATTGATAGATCTTCAAAATACTTTATTGTCATTCTCTTGCTTGAACTAGTGCTTTATCTGAGAACCCTGGCTCAGGATCTTACAAATAATTTTTATCTAAACTTTCAGGAACAAAAAGAGGAGGACTTTTATACTTTTTTACAGAATCTCACTCTTCCTCTTTATTTACTCAGTCCACTCTAAAGAGTTTGTCATTGAGGACCTAGGTAATCAACATTAGCTAGACTCTAATGGAGGATATGATTGACATGGAACATGCTTTTTTTTTATCATTTAAAAAGAGACCTAATAATGGATTTACCTGAAGCTTCATGACAAATACTTTAAAGGCAGACAGAGGATGTGTAGGAGTTACAGAATGACACTAAGAAAAGGATAATTTGTACTGAATTTCAGGAAAACACTTGAGAATAAATTGATCCAACTACACAGAATATTCCCAGAGGAACTGATAAGTGTTTCATTGCTCTGAGTATTTAGAACTATTGCTAAGGAATAAATATCTTTTCTATTTATAGTTCAAAAATTTTGAAACTGAAGCAATGCTTATTTGTGTTTTTTGTTCTCCTATTTTTGAAACTGATCTGATCAACAAATTTTACTTATTGAAATAGCCAGTTTTTGACTTCACTTACTGTTAGAATCATATTTGCAATAATGAGTTAATAATTAATCCAGAAAGGACACAAAATATTCAGAATTTAATACAATACTAAGAATTTAATTCTACATTTTAAAAAGTGAGAGATTAATTCCAAAATTTGATTATATTTACAAGGATTTCTGGCAAGAACATTGAAGTAGAATCCATCCTCAATTTATGATCAGCTCATTTATCTTCAAATTTGCAGCAAAATTACATTTATCAAAGGATAAATGTTCTATTTTACTGAGGAGAATGCTCTGTTCTGTAAAGCAAACCAAGTTCTGGTCTTCTAACATAAAGTAAAGAAAACTTATGTCTTTCTTTGCCATTTTTAACTTGAGATACCTAAGTAATTCCTGGAAGACGGAGTACGATTTTTAATACTATTATGTTATTAGAAGATCCATCTCACCTTTTCTTGATGCCTCACACTATTATCTCCCAAGCAGTTCTTGGGTACAGCTGAGGATCTAGGTCATTCCAGAGCCAGTACTGGCAGCAGATTGCATGCAGCCAATGGTGCTTTGAGGAATAAGGCATTTTACAAAGAAAAGATTCAGCTTATCTTCTTAAAGTTGGCCTTCATGACTGGACCCTTCCTTTTCATGTTCAATTTACTTGTACATATGTAAGTACACACTTCTGAGGATGTTGTATATGGTGGTTTATTTTCATAAAATTTAGCATTTTTTTCCTATCAAATTTCAAATTTGACTTTTCTTTCCAAATGCTGCAAGACAAAGACTTTCACTCTGACTCCATGACAGTGGTGGAAGTATTATTCTCACAAGTGAAAGGCTCAGTTTTGAGGTACAGTACATCTTTAGTAATAACTTCTTATTCCAGGAGGAATAGCACGTATTCCAAATCCCTTTTTTTTAAAAGGACAAATTCACCTTCTGCTGTGAGTGACAGGGAAACATCAAATACAACAGTGTATAGTTACTTGGACAACAAAATAAAACAAAACAAAGCAAAACAAAACAGTGTTTCTCAAAGAATTCTCAATCAAACATTCCTTAGGAGAGCAAATCCATATCCATTTTTGTTACTTCTCATCCCAGATCAAACATCCCTACAGAATTCTTTGTACAGATACTTAAGAAGAATTTACAGATAAAATAATTCAAAAAACTGCCTTGCAGATTTTCTATTTTTGTACCCATCTACACTGTATTCTACCTTTCAGAGAACTCCGGCAGAGTTCCTTCTATGACATCAGTTACCTGACAGATTTGATCTGCCTAGAGCAGATTTAGCAAAGAAATGGAAACAGAGCAGCAAAAGGTTTTCAAGCATTTCCTGGGAAATATATTTTACAGCAGGCATATTCAATCCATGGCCGAGCACAGCTCACACTGCAGCCACCCCCTGCCCTGTGCCATCATAGCAGCAGTTCACTCAGCCCTGGGTGTGCACCCATCCCTCAGCAACAACCAAAACACTGGTGAGCTACTAATGCACTTTCTTCTGAAACCAGGACATAGAGAGGGCACAGTGCAGTGTGAACTCTGCCTCTTGCACCCACCATACACTCTTTGTTAAAGTGAAACCCTTGTGCATTACACATAGCATGCACTTATAGCACTTCATGAGTAAAACACAGCAATTGTTGATAATAATATTTTAGTCCATCCCAGCTGAAATTAAGACACAAATTCAATGCATATCGAGGAATGTTTCATCCAGAAAAAAGAGTGGAACTGAATAAAAGGTCTGTTGTCTCAACAAAAGAATTTTTTAAACATCACAATTGAATCAACTCTATTGTAAAAGCTAGCTTTGTGGTATCCATGTGGTACTGAAAAACAATCAAAATCATTTGAGTTTATTAGGCAATATATGGAAAGCACTGCAGACACAGTATCCTGATGAAAAAAGCGTATTTTTCTAAGATCAGTTTGCTTCACCAGATTGTAGTCAGACAAACTGAAAAAAATAGGAACATTTATTGAGAGAAATTTGGAGAGTAAAGCTGCTATTTTCAAATTTTAGGCTTATAGATGACAGTACTGGCACTACGCTTATAGCTCAACTTGACATTTTTTTTAGAGGTATTGATAATGAATACTATGCAACTGAAGAAATGGCTTCTTTGGTGCCATTAAAAGACACATCTAATTCTCTTGATTTGTATGAAGCAGTAAAAAATTAAATGAAAGTAATTTTCTTTAACCTTTGTCAACATATCTGGTATAGATAGTAATGGTGCCCTGGTAATGGTTGGTAAAAGAGAGGAACTTATAAAATTAACAGTAGACCATGCAATTTCTGCCATGAACTCATGTTTGATCAAATACCACTGTATTGTACATCAAGAAAATTTATGAGCAAAAGGTTTAAAAATTGATAATGTTATGCAAATTGTCAACAAAGCTGTGAGTTTCATAACTCCAAGGGATTAAATAATCTCTAATTCCAGGAGTTCCTAAAAAGTATGGATGCTGATTATGGGGACTTAATTTACTTTTATGAAGTAAAGTGGCTAGGATGGGGTAAAATACTAAAAACAAATTATGATTTGCTAAATGAAATCAAGACATTTATGGAATCAAAAAGAAAACGTGTATCAGTACATGCAGATTTAGCATTTTTGGTGGATTTGACTCTTCATTTGCATGAGTTAAATGTATCTTCAAAGTGAAAATAAACTTATCTGTGCTATGTTTCAAACCATAACTACATTCAAAATGAAACAAATTTTGGCAAGTTCAAGTTATGGCAAATAATTTCATACATCTTGATATATTGGTATTGATATACAGTTCTGTGAACAGGAAAATACAGTCTTGCTTTCCATTTTGATAAAGGAATTTGAAACTATTCTCAAGATTTCTGAAAAAAAATTTTTTTTTGTATACTTACAACTGCATTTTCAGTCAATTTAAATAAATTAAATGTGAATTTTCAAATGAAATGTATAGAGCTGCAATCAGATATTCAAATAAAAAATTGTATCATGTCACTTTACCAGACTTTTATTAGATCTGTCTTACCAGAGAAAAACATCCCTCACTTCACAATCATACCTTATTCATGCCATCATTTTTTGGCGTATGTACACTTGTGAACAATTGCAAAGGCTGAAGCACAGAAATAGTAAAATTACATCAGCTATCTGACAAACACCTTGAGAGCTTACAAAGAATTTCAACCCCTTCCATTGAACCAGACTGACACATTAGTTTCACAAAAGCAAGGCCAAATAAGCCACTAGTTGTATGTTTTTGTTGCTTTTTTATTAAAAATAAAAATAAAAATAAAAATAAAAATAAATTACAAGAACAAGTTTTGTTACATTTATAAATTAACTATATTACATATTCTATGTGCAACCCAAGACAATTCCTTTCCACTTACTGTGGCCAGGCAAGCCAAATGCTTGGACACCCATGCTCTGCGGGGCATCAGTGTGAAATTACAGGAGAGGAAGACAATGGAAGAGCAGGTGTTGTAACTGCAGCATGCCTGGTTGAGGCATGGAGGGAACAGTAAAGACTCACTCTGCTCACTTTTATCCAGGAAAGGCTGAAATAATTAAAGCATTCCATGTGTTAGTATATCAGAGATTAAAAGCTGTATGGTAAAAAAAAGGCAGAGGACAGGAAGAGACAGAATAGTGGGGTACTGTGGGAAACATGGATGTGTAGTGTCTAGAGGAGCCTGGCCAGTGAAAGCAAAAGTCATCATTAGGAGTAAAGAACTTCTCCGAGCTTAGGAATTACAGTATATTACAACATACATGATCAGTTCTGTTGAGAGTTACTAGGGCAGATAGAACATAACTGGACAACCTATGCTGACAAGTTTCCTTGCCTTCCAAACTTTATATCACATAATTTATGTGTGAAAACATGTCTAATATAAAATCCATCCCAACAAACATACTGCTTACTTCTTAACTAGTAAACAAATTATTTCAAACTAGGTGTCACGGCATCAGAATGTGTCCTAGATTTCTCTCAATTTTTCCTTGAAATAAGAGACAATGCCACACTTCAATGAAATTAAGCTTGGAGTCCAGCCAAAAGCCTCTTCTGCAATGTAATTTCATTTCCTTTAAGAGAGAGGAGCTTTTAATTGTAACATTTCAGCTATGGCCAGGGAAATGAGGAAGAAAAGCACTTAGAAGCAAGTGACAGATGTCGTTGTTCTGGAGAGAGTAGAATATTGTAAAGAAATGGGATGAAGAGCAGTTGTAGTCTATTAATATACTTTCCCTGTAAACCAGCTGAAGTTCTGTAATTTCATATGTTTAAAATTGTCATGTCTAATTTAAGAGCATTCAGGAAATATGAACAAAATGTCAGTGCAGAGAAAGAGTTCTTTGGAATTTATGGTAAGAATTCAACAAAAGACAATTTATCTGAAACTCTGAATATACAGGTTCGCCTTAAAGCACTTGTCAGTAGCCCAGTTTTAGATGGAAAATACAGCCCTTTGACTTGCCTCTACATTTCAAATATATGAGCAAGAAGAGATGGTTTGTGTCCATATGTCTGGAGACTAGTTACTATCCAAAACAATCATTTTCTCATCTTTTTCTAACACTTACTTCCCAGGTAAAGCTAAAAAGTATCTTTCAAGTCACCTCACACCAGCTGTTAACAGAAATTTCTTGCTTTTCTATGGTATTTTTGCTGGAAACAATTGCCAAGTTGTCCAGACTGTTGAATCACAGGGAAGTTAAGATTTAACCTTGGCAGAAGGCCATGTGATTGACATTTCCATTGCCAGAGTTTGTCCAAGTCATTTCAAGTGCCAACTAGATTTCATTTTGCCTTATCTGCAGGTTATCATTCTTACAAGAATTATCTCATTCTGGCGGGATCTTGATTTAAGGCTTTAAAACTCAGCTAGGCTCAAACTGATTTTGCAAGGTCACAAACACTGCAGGTTTGCTCCATAATACAGAATTAGAAGATTGAGTGCCAGCTCTTTCAAGGTCCTAGCAACAGTTAAATGTGCTGCACAGTCTTGTTCTCAATTAGGGCAATTTTTAAGGCTGTCAGCAGCTCACAATTTTATCTCATGGTTCTCACCTCAGTATTTTTCCCAGGTGCACAATCCTGACAAAAATTTGCCTCCCTTCCATTTGCAAGCTACCTGGAGAGTGTATGTCTGCAGCTATAATTATTTTAACTGCAGATACATTTACACTGGAATGTCTACTTGTGCTATGCTTGAATATCCATTCTGTAAATCATTACTGCATTTGAACTAATAGCCAATTGCTTTATTAATTGGAAATAATTAATTATTGTCATATATACTGCTGCTTTTTACTGTAAGCCATTTCCCAGGGAAACAAAATAAGCAATGAACTGTTGGTAAAGTAACTGCAGGAATACATAGTTTTAATGGGTTTGCTATGAAAATGTTGTTAATTAACTTGCAGATTTTACCATTAATTACCCCTTTGGCTAGTTACTTTTTCATTCTCTTTATTGAAAGAGGGTAGTTAGCACTAAATCCTATGCAAATGGTCACCATACACGTGCAAACTGGATCTGAGATGCAGAGGTTCCACTGTGAGCGCAGTTCAGATTTTATACCAACTGAATACACATGAATGTGATATGAAGTTCTGGAGTGTAGTCCTTGTAGGTTAGTCAAATCATTAGTATAGAGCAATCACATGACTAAGGAGTCTTGGACATGTGAAATATTATGAATGGGTTCTGTGTTACATGAACATCCTCTGTGTTGGATCTAAGAAATCTAAGACAGAAATCATAGAGCCTTTTAAGTCATGGAGAATTTTTATTTTTATTTTTTCATTTTGAACTTCCGATGTTAATTTCATCGGAAGTTTTAGTTGGTTGTCCTATCACAACATAGCTCTCTGTATACATGAAGTATGTAATGTGAAGTAATGCCATTTACAGAAAATAAAAAGCAGTCATATCAGACCTCAACTTTTGATATGGCAGCCCGATGTTTTAAAAATCCTAGTTAAAATATCCTTGGCAGTTCTAACATGTACTGCCAAATATGTCCTCCTTTAGTTGAGCTACTAAGTAATTGCTTCTTATGACCAGAAGAAAAGAAATTGTAATCAAGTGTTTTACTGTCATTACAATACTCAATATCTTGAAAGAACTATCTATATTATCAAACTTAGCAAAAAAATGCTCTTTAGTCAAAGAAGCCAACAAGATACATAAAGTTTGATTTTAATAATGACTCTGAAACACCACAATAATTACTGTTCCTTTCTGTTTGTATTGTAGTAATATCAACACCAGAATGTTACAAATCTTTTCCCATAGAGCTTTGGTCCCAGTCCAGCCATGCACTTAGGCAAATACACAACTCAAGTTAACCTACTGAATTCAAAATGCTGTTCACGTTCAGTGACTTTTCTGGGTCAAGAGTTTAAAACACATGAATCTCTTGTTGGAAAACCAGTTTAACTATGTTCAGATATGAGATGACTTATCTAATGAAGAATTAAAAAAAAAAAAAAAGGAAAAGGATGCTTCATTTATATTTTTCCTTCTTCAGTCTCTTTAACTAAGAGTATTTTTCATTACTTAGAAAATTGCTTCCTCCTGAAAAGTGCCCCACAAACACATGTCAGGGACTTCTGCTGGATCATAAATGTAAGTATTCACAATACAGCCACCCAGGGATAGTTCTGTTATTTATTATATTTCATAAAGAATATCTTCTTCCCATCACTTTGAATTATCCTTGACATCATGCTCTGTACATTCAGAAGAGCACGATTCTCTCTTTGAAAAGATTGCTGAAACCAAATATGGTGAACTAGCTAAATTCTGGCCAGTAGCTTGTACAGCACACAATAACATTTCAATTTCATTTCCCTATGGAGAAGCCTCTATAGCCTGTTTGTCTTTTCCAGTACTGTTACGAGCAGTCAGGAATTCAAGGACTGATAAACAATAAACCCCCTTTTTTTCTTTTTTTTCTTTTTTTTTCGCTTGTGTCTTCAGTTTCCTATAGCTGTTATTATTTGTTTATCAACCATTTCCTCTTACATATTCAAACATGTGCTTTAGCCTACTTATGAGAGCCTCAGGAACTGAGAGAAGGAGGGGATATCAAGGCCATATTCATTCTTATGAAGTTTTCTGAAGATACCGATGCTGCACAATTTTATGCTAATTAAAAAAAAAAAAAAAGTAATTTTGGTGTTATGAATAAATATGTCAGATGGTATTTTGCCTATATACTTGAATCATCTTTCTCCTTGAACCAGTAGTATGACAGCTTCTGATACAATGGCAAACCATTTCTTAAAATTTGCTTTGTTTACAGATATACTATCAGTAGTAAACTGCAAAAAAACTGTGCAATAGCCAATATTATGACTTCACAATGTTCTTCAAACATATGGAGGAAGAGGCAGCCAATACTAACAACATCTGAAGATGCTACTAGATGTGGTCAAGCTGTGAATGCTATGGAAATAAAACTAGTTGAATATTTTTTTCACATCTCTCAGAGGTATTTTGTACTTGCTTTTTGTTAAGTTCAAAAATCCTTTTTGTTCAATGTGTGTCAGTCAATAATTCATAACTAAAACATAACTGCTTAAGGACTTTAACTAGAGTCTTGACTGGCAGATTTAACTTGACAGGGTGAGGTACAATGTATAACTGGGTCATGAGGACTTTGTAAGGTAGCTATTTATAATCATTAAAGGATTTTTTTTATCCTCAGCTATCTGTATACCATAGCAAGGAAAAATCAATGTATAAGTAGCTGGAGAAAGCAAAAGCAGTGCTGAGGACATAGATCTGGTAAGGCAACTGGAGTGATAAGCTCTGCAGGTAAGCTACAGCTCAGGCAGCCCTCAGCAGCAAAGCTAAGCTCTAATACTAAAGGGTCACTCATACAAGTGTAACCATGGGCTTACACATTACTCTGAATTTAATTACTTCAATATTTTATTTGCATGTTCCTGATACATATTGTTTCCTCAGACACAAACCCTAATGCTGCATACAAAACAGTCACAATTTAAGAGAAATGGAATATAGTATCAATTATAATTAATAAAGACTAAAATACTTATAAGCATGGTAAACATCTTTTTATCCTGACATGGTAGTGAATTGGCCAGTCTGCTTCTAACTGAAACAATAGTCTTGCAATAGTTTTTAACTTCAATCCTACCGCTACATGGATAATCTTGACCAAGAAGATTCTATGCTTCTTGAACAGTTACATGTTCTCTACTGTGCAACCTTGAGAGAGTGCTGAAAGCAATATGTTCTGGAAACTCAGTAGCATTTTGCTGTTTGATGGACAAACCCACTCTGTTTCAAGCCTACAATAAACAACAACATAAGGCTTTTAGGAAATGTAGTAAGGGGAAAGGAAGACAATAATTGAAGGAGAGAAATGCACCATAAAGCTGATCAGAAGCAAAACTATCTCAACATCTGTATTAGTTTTACTTCTTTTTAAACATTCCTGTTTGAATGGCCTCCATTCAGAATTATGATCCTTCACAAGTAACTTTTTGATTGACATTTTCTGTGAATTATTTGAGTAATTTGAAAACTATGAAATCTTCAACAAGAAGCTAATTGTACCTTTGATAAAAATTGAGTTACCCGCAGGCTGCAGTTCCACTCTCAAAAGTGAAGTATGTCAAAGCCAGAAACAATGTGTCAGCAGTATCTGACACAAGGAACTGAGCTTTGGCCACACAGGGACCTAAAGGAGGGGAAACTCATCTCAGCTCTCTGTCACAGCCCTTCCACAGAAGGGTGGAATGGGCAGTCCCAGTTTATACATCTGGAAGGGACATCACATGAAATAGTGGGAACAAGCTCAGTCTTCAGAGAAAAAGGCTAAGAATATCTTTACCACTTGCCCCAAGATAAGTCCTTCATGAAATGAATCACTGTCAGTGATGTAAATATTATACATTACAAAAAAATAAAAAAATAAAAAATAAAAAAAATTCTTCCTATACTGAATGCACAGTATCACATAATATAAACTGGAAAAAAAAAAAAAAAAAAAAGCAATTGAATTAAGTGACACCAGAATCTCATAAATTTATGTTACTTGTCTCTAAAGAAATTAAGTACCACAGTATGCTCCATGAATGACCCTACACATTTTTGCTAATATTTTTCCATAATTGATGTCACAGACCTATCTTAGACTAATGACATTATGTTTGCAAGTTTCTAGTGCTCTCATCAAGGAGGCTGGAAAATAATTTCCCAAAGACTTCATCTGTTTCTGTCTTCATTTTCATAAACTCACATGTCTGTGATTTATTTTCATTCTAGTACACAGGTCGCACTGAAAGTAGTACCTGCTATTTACTTTCATGGAAGTAAACAGATACAAAGAGCACAACAGAAGTACTTGATAGAGCACATTCTCAGCTACAAAATACTAGTTTGCCACATAGTCAGCACCGTGCATTTCCACCAGTGATGAATAAGAGTTATGCTGTTATCATAAAAGTCTGTACCACTGAAGGTGAACCACTGCCACTGTCACCACTGCTGAAACGCACCTCCCACTGCCTTATTGTGCTCACATCTGCTGTTTGGTCTCTAGAAACATTCAGCAAGCATTGATGGATGTCAGCGGGTGCCATTTTTTTTTCTGCATGGAGGAACTGAATGACATCCTTTTGCTTCACATGCACTTCCATGTCAGACATCATTCTGTCAGACTGCCTTTCTGCAGCCATCTGTCACACAGAAACAAAAATTAAGGGAATATCAGTGAAAAGGTTCTACCTCTATTGTCACACTACCATCACCTACCTCTGATGTTCTGGGCCAACATAATAAAATAGGAGGTATTACATTTTGGGGCAGCCCTCACTTTTTCTTTTCTTAGGATGCTAGAAATTTTATAATTTAGTCTATATTGTGTACACCACTCCACCAAAATATTTAAGAACATAAATTTGTTATCAACTTCAAGAAGATGGGTAGTCTTTTTTAAAACTGATGCAAACTTTTATAATTTTAAGTTGTACAAGTGTTTTGTCAGCAAACTCTTTTCCCTTGGTCTATATGAAAGAGCTTGCAGTAGAAGCATGGTAGGAAAGTTGGAAGCACTGATAGAAGGATAGAAGAAAGTCTGACTGCAGCCTAGGTGTACAATATGGATTGGATTGACAAGACACAAACTGAGTGTGACTAGATTTTTACTTCCTCAGATGACACAAAATATTCCACATATTCCTGGTTCCTAGAAAGATCTTAGTTCTGCTCTAACAAGTTATTCCAATTAGACAGACACCTGTACCACTGCACAACTCAATGTGACTGTGAAAGGAGCCTGCCAACGTTGAAAGATTTGTAAAACTGGAGACTTAATTTCTTTCCTGTTCTCTTGCTTTTGTTATTTTATTATCTCCTCTGCCTACAATCAGAACTTGACAGTCCAATAAGAATGGAAAGGGAGAGGCAGGGAAGTGACAGTCAAAGACCCCTTTAATTTCAGCGTTGCTGCCAATATTCTCTGCTCAGCCTTAGCACAGTGCTGCCCCTGCTTCCTTGTCCATAAAATGGAGCTATGATTAATACCCTGCATCTGTTATCAGGTAGTACAGAACACTGAAAGTGATAAATACAATGTTAAGTGTTGATAATTGGTTTAAATAGGAAATGTAGCCCTTGCTCTGGGCAGCTTGCCGTCTTTTGTCTCTTCTTGAAATCTTTTTATTAGACTTTTTTAGTTCGCCAATATCTTTCTGATTATATTTTTCATTTACTATAAATACAGTAGTAGAATCCTTTCTTAACTGGAATATCCTTTACAATTTGACATTCAACAATGCTAATTATTTTGCTGGCTTTCTTATGCTTATTTTTAGATATTTCCCAGTCCACCCCTCACTACAGTTTGTATGTATTTTTAAAGAAGCCTTCTGTTTATAATTATTTTTACATTGCCACTTAAACAAACTTGCATCTGTTGCCTTTTTTCCCACTAGACTGAACAGGGATGGATATTAATTGCATCACCAACTGTTTCCTAAACACTTCCTAGAGTCTCCGCTAGATTCTGTCTACATAATAATATCTTAACCAGTATAATACTAACCAAAATCTGTTAAAACATGTCATGTTTTTCACAAAGTCATATTTCCTGCAGTCCAGAATGTTCACTTTGCTTCTGTCAGCCCCAAAGAATATTTTGAACTAATGATATTGTAATGTTCTAGGTGTTTTGTTGCTTCAGCCTTATTAATCATACTTCGTATATTTTCTAGTACTTGGTCCAAAATAGCTCCTAGCCATCTAAATGCTTCAATAAACCATATAAAAAAAACCAACCCTGATATCCTTCTAAAAATGTGTTCATCCTCTTCATTTTTGTTATTGAGTGGCATCCAAATCAACATCTGAGTAATTAAAACTCTGCCAGGATCAAATATCCTGCCTTGTTAAAGGATTCTCCAGCGTATAAAAACATTTGCTGATTCTGTGATATTTTATTTTAACTACCCTTGAGATGTAAACTCTCTGTAGCATCCTAGAATCAACTTACCATTTTATGACTCCAATTTCTATACAGATTTCTATGTCAGCCATAATATTTCTTTTCACAAATCAACCTTCTGCCTGAGAAGTTCTCTTGTTCACTGTTTTAATTTAATTAACTCTTTGGCAGATTCTGTATTCTTCATAGTATCTTTCTTTGAAAAGTTCCTAAGAGTAAATTCTTAATAAAAACCTTTGTGTAAATAAAATATAATAGAATATGAACATAGTGTATATGCACAGAAAAAAAAAGAAAGAAAGAAAGACAAGATGCATACACATAGGATAAAAGAATTCAGACAACTACTTCAGAATCTAATTTAACAGCCATGCAAAATTCTGCCTAACTTCCTTAGCTGAGTTACAGGGTTTTGTAGTCACAGGCTCATGATTTGCCCTTGCTGTCAGTATAAATGTTGTTGGTAGAAATGGATATCTGTTTACCCTTTCAAGTGGAAAATGGGAGTTGATAGATCAGACAGACAGAGCAAGAGAGATCAGAAAACAAGTTGATTAGATTTTTGATCCCAGAATCACTGAAAAATGAGGGCACAGCTCTCAGGGTAGTAGCAATGCACCAGTGAAGGAGCTGGTTTAGAGAGAAGGGGCATCAGTGTATAGAAAAATATCCTAGTCACTGAAGTAAGACAGTGGAATCACGGGGAAGCTACGTTGGCAGGAAGGATGAAAAGCCTGCACAAAATCAAGAGTCTCTGTGCAGGATTCAACACAAAATGGGACAAAGAAATTCCAAAGGTTGATAGAAATTGATGGAAATATATATACTGTGATCCCTGAGTATCCATGATTATTCCCTATATTATTATTTTTTTCTTCATCTACCACCAGCAAATAGTAGAAAATTGTTTTATATTTCCTTTTATTTTTGCAAATACAATTCTACATATGAATTTCTAACATCCTTCCAGTTGCATATTCCCCACATGATATTCATTTCAGAAACACAGCAAGGTTCATCTTCCTAATTTCTCCTGCTGAACTAATCAGCCTTCTCATCATCTTCCCTAAGATTTGGCCTGTGTTGAATAATCATTTTCAAATTAGCCTTACGCCTCTTACATAAACAATTATCCAAAAACAAATCCGTTCTCTTATTCCAGCAAAACTTCAATAGCTTCCATCTTTGTGCAATAATCCCCTCCTATTCTTCCTTTTTTTGCATGCATCTCCTTCTGAATTATCTGAAAATGGCTAAAAAAACCCTTAGCCACTTAAGCAGTAAATTTATTATGCAATTTCTCTAACTAGTGACAGAATCCTGTGATTGTGAAAGCATTAGAGAAGTTCCAAACTTCTGAAAACTCTCAGATACTTCCCATTAGGATACAGATGTACAAAACTGATGGCACCACTTCAGCTTTTAAAGCTTTAAAATTCACATGCTCCACAGAAAGATAACAGCTTAGAACTACACTCAGGGAATTCCAGCATTAGGAATTATCTATGATGGTTTAAATTGGAATACAGGAAATCTAGGGACAAATTTAACCCTTCAGACCTTAAGGAACCAGATCCTACTCAAATCACGTTCTCCTGAGCCCGGGGTCCAGCTACCCAGGGCACAACTGAAATACCTGGATGCCAGACCAGCACCTGTACGAACAGGAGATCTAAAAACAGCTTACTGATTTGAGCCTTAACATTTTTGCAGTAATCCAACAAAACAAGTTTGGTATCTTAACATTGAATTCAACTCTCAGTTCAATGTTCTGAGCTATCTCAAAGCTTTACCATTCATGCTCTACAACTTCTCCACCACCACCATCTCAATTCAGTTTTGGTTTTAGAAAACAGAATGCTGATAGTAGTTTCTAATATGAAGGAAAAAAGAAAAAAAAAAAAAAAAGATTTTCCATAGAGCTTAGTTTAAATCTTCCAGAGTGGGAAAAAAAAAAGAAAATGAGAAAAGAAAAATAGAAGAAAGCAGACTGAAATTTGTCTTTAGTCTAACCCACTTAAATAAATTAGTCTAAAGAAAAGTCATGAGAAATACACTTGGTGATGGAAGAAAGTCATGATCACATTGGCTTTTGCTTACATAATGATCATGGTGGAGATGTGACCATGGAGCTCACTGTATGCTGATGCCCTGTAGAGGATAATAATTATCCACATTGTTCTTTCACCTCTCTTGGCAAATTGCACATCAGGTAGATGAACACTTGCATCAAAATGTCACTGTCACTGAAACTCTTAATTTCTTAGCAATATGAATCCAGTATGCACATTTGGGGTTAACACATCGCTGGGAAAGGGCTTTTTTCTCAGTTTTTACATTCACTGAAGCAGTTATCTATTCATTTTTATACTAATATTCAGATGGCATTACAATTTGGAGAAAATTCATAATAAAGATTTAAGTTTAAAATTTGTCTCCTTTAAAAAAAACATATATTTCTTTTAATTTTCTGTACACTTTATGAACTTTAGTTTAAGCAATCAACATTTTATCTGTTTTCTCCCACAGATTTTTTTTTCAAGTAATAAAAGTGAAAAATTGAAAAAATAAGATTAAAAAAAAAAAAAAGCAGAAAGAAAGAAAATGAAAAGTAGAAGAAGAATCACCTCTGATTAAAGATGCATTTGCTTTTTCTAAGTAAGTTATTTCTTTCTCCCTGGAATATTTAAAACTGAATAAAGCTTTTACCTTGATTTTTTATAACCTAACGGAGAAAAAATCCTCTTTCTAGGCTTCGGACAGGGTCTTTTCTCCAAAATATAGACTGGGAAAACTGTTTCACATTTTAT
The DNA here is from genome assembly GCA_037305975.1 of Chrysolophus pictus. Taxonomy (NCBI): domain Eukaryota; kingdom Metazoa; phylum Chordata; class Aves; order Galliformes; family Phasianidae; genus Chrysolophus; species Chrysolophus pictus. The sequence continues at coordinate 99,265,580 of CM074576.1, forward strand.
GCCTCTCTAATTGTTATAGCTGTATTGTAGCTAAGGATGGACAGTGCATGTCCATCCTTTGATGAAAAAAAGAAAAGAGTGAAAGAGGAAGAAAGACGTCTGGATTACTTTCACACTGAACAGTACTATTTGAAATCCTTGTTATTTCAGCAAAGCTTATTTTAGTTAATTCTCAGTTTTCCCAGAACAGGACAACTCAGGCCAAAAGAGTGGCACAGATACAGGAGGTCCCTGCTCATTTTCAGTGATGAGTGCTTTGAGTGATGAGGCTTTGCAAAACTGTTTCTGAGATGATTAATGGTGCATTTGACTCTGGGAGGTAATTATAGGTTTTGACGAGAAGTTTGAGACTTTGGGGATGAAAGTGACTGTGAAGGTTTCACTGAAGAAACCAACCCCTGACAGGCACAACATGCTCATTACAGAAATTCTGAAAAAGCACAGAGATCTGTAAAATAAGCTAGATACAGAAGAACATGTTTTTATTAACCCCACTGCTGCTGATGGCAGATGCATCCTTTTTGTTGTCTGGGGACTAATATGATTTGTAACCTCGATAACTGCAGTCTTTTTAAAATGCAGAGGTTCACTTTCTTGTGAACTCCCTCTCATCCTCTTCCTTCACCCTTTTTCTTTTGAGGGTTAGGTGAGGGGGAGTGGGGGGATGGAAGATGAACTAAATAGTGTCATGGAAAATAAATTATGACTGATCAGAAAGTTCTTCCCATAATGCAACTAGTTCTATTTGCTGTAATCATCTTTATTATTTGGGCTTCAGCAGTGTTAGGAGTAAAGAAAATATCAAAGTGGCATATGAATTTCTGAATCTCAGAATACTTATTTTCTGCTAAAGTAGGAGAACTGGAGCAAAGCCTAATTAAAAGGGCTTTCTCCAAGGAAAAGGTCCTTAAAGACAGCAGGACTTCTGATAGAAGCTCTTAGTGTCAGCAAGTGCTTTAGGCTCTTCAAAGCAGCAGCTTTCAGCAGCATCAGTCTATGGTCAGGGCTGACCACAGCATTACTCCAACAGACCGACCAGGCTATTACTACAGACTGTCTGACTTCTCAGTTCTTTGGGTTATAGAGGGGAGAAGCCTGCAATCACACAACAGAGACTGAATATGAATTCTGAATAGAACTTCCCCCAGATAATTTTTTTTTCAGTGCATAAAAGCATTGAAGTGGAAGCCTGTTCTAGGAATGGGCCGTGAAAAGACATATTGTGAAATTTAACTGCATTTACGATTCAGATGCTCCTTTATCTATCTTGCTGCTATCAGGTACAGACCTGGTTTCAACAGCATCTTCTGGCTCTTTTGTGCCTTTCTGTCAACATAAAGCAAGTGTAAACCTGTTTGGTCTGGCCAATTAATTTTTTTTTTTTTTCCACTGGTAAAAACGGAACCCACCCCTCCTTTCTCCGTTTGGTTAATAAAATAGGAATATATGGGGCACAAAGGAATCACAAAATTTAGTGTGGAAGAAGAGGCATGGGCCAATGGCAATTCAACAGAAAGATAGCAAATTATACTAACGGGGAGTTCATCTCTGAGATTCTGCAATAGCTGTTTTGTCAGAAAATAATATGACATTTTTAGGTTACATTTAACCAGCATTCCCAAAAATATATCTTCTCAAGCCATTTGATGGAATCTGTGAAAAAGAAGCACATGCCCAAGATTGCTTTTGTTAGATCATTTGTATGACCATGTATTAATTGTGAACACATGCACAGGAGAAGCTTATCAAGAACGTCCAGTTCCATCACGTATCACAAGCATAATCTCTTGACCAGAGAGTCAGCATGGGTCCACTTTACTTCCCCTCAAAGCCCTGCCCTGCGTTTTATAGTAAAAATTAAATCAGAAGTTTGTCCTGGAATTCAGTTTGGAAATAAATCTAACCTGCAAAGTCTAATGAAAACCGTAATAAACAGAACTGAGATGAGGAGCAGAGCTACTCTCAGTGGTGCAATTAGAATTTTGCCTCTCCAAGTAGAACTGAGTCCATACTTTGCTATCCATACGCACATACTCTGTCACATGAAAAAAAAAAAAAACCCACAACACAAACGTAATGTGGGTTACTTCACTGTGGTTAGGCATCCAGCAGAAACCAAGATTAAATTAACCAAAATTAAGATATTTAAAATGTAGAGATTTCTGCTTGAGCTAGCCACCTTAATATTTCATTTCTTTTGGGAAAGAAGGGGGAAGGAAAGGGAAAGGGAAAAGGAAAGGGAAAGGGAAAGGGAAATGGAAAGGATCACTGTCTACATATGCATATTTCAATATCTTCCTCCACATTTCAGTTAGGTAAGTCCTGCCTTTGGCCTCCTGGTCTCCAATTACAATCAATGAGAAGAGCAGGCAAGATGATTCAGAGAGCAATCCAGAGCACTTGTGATCCATATAGTTCTTGTATGATTCCCATCACTCTCTGTACTGTTTGAAAAGGGAATCCAAATTGAGAGCAATCACAAAATGAACAGTGTGAAACTCATCCCATGTGCATCACATTGGATCCTCAGTTACCTGCTCAAAACCAGACAGAAGGCATCTGGATCTACAAACTTCAGTTCAACGGAGCTTTGCGGATTATACATTCACTCCAATACTGTCATTTAATTTAGGGTTTTTTTTGTTTTTTTTTTTTTCATAGAAAGCATGAGAGGAACAAGAATTTTGGAGTAAAATAACATCTAAATTGTTTTGTGTCTCTACTTGTTAATGTCCAGTTTTGCATTCTCTCCATTGTGAGAGAAACACATACTAAAAGATCAAGGTCTCAAGGCTGGGCAAGTGAACACCAGCAATGGGCAGATCACATGCTACAGAGCAAAAAAAAATTTATGCAAAACAGGAAGCCTCAATGGTGAGCTTAATTAAAAGCCTGCAAGGAAAAATGTTTGAAATTTTAGAAGTTATTTCATCCTGCTTCTACAGCAGCTTTTCACAGTTGACCAATATTTTCACTGAAAACAACTTCAAAGATATATTCATGAAAATTGGCAGAAACTGACCTTTACCTCTTCACATAAAATACTCACATAAGAATTGCTTGTTTTCATACAGTCAAGGCACAGAATAGGTTGGGATTCACTAAGCCAATTGCAGCTAATCAAGGATCAGATAGAAAGCGTCCCATTTATTTCAGCAGCATTAGAGTATGTAGCTACATTTTCTAATAACTGCTGTCAAGACATGAAATAAAAACTCAAAAAGACATCTGTCAAATAAAATTTTAATAACTTATGAATCAGAATAAGTCGTGGCCTATTGTTTGAATATTCCAATGGTAAAAAAGGAGGTTAAATTCAAATAAATTATTCATTGAGAATATTTGCTCATCACTAGTATCTCTCTGTATAATTTAAACAAAGGTGTACCAGAGAATAAAATGAGATTTTTTAAAATATTTCCATGAATCTAGATGATGCAATCCACTATTTCATTACAAAATAATTATTAAACATTTGAAAAAATAATAGCAATGCATAAGGAATATACTCAATTGGCAGATGAAAAATGCATTATTTATTGCTGCAAGTTATTGATGAGCTTTCATACCACCTCGTCATTCTGTTTTGCTCTGTCACTCATGAGCTATAAGATCATCAGTAACTCGTAATAAATAATGTATCCACAGTCAGTCCTTTGGGTAGCGCTCGTTACATGCACATGGGTATGCACTTTTTCTTTTTTCACCAAAAGAAATGGTCAGCACATTAAGCTAAGCACATCTGCAGAGGTTTCAAATGTACAAGCAGAGAATGGGAAAAAAAACAAACAGCACTATATTTTGGAAGCATATGTATATTTTTCACTGTAAGTATGCATTGCTAGAATAATATGCAAATACAGGAGGTTATAATGGGATTTATTCAAATCACTCTGTGTGTTAAAGCCATCATATATTTTAGTTCCTCCCATATTTACTGTAATTCAGAATGATAATAAAAATCCCTTTTAACAGATTTAATGTAAGCAACGGGTACAAAAATTGATACGGATTCATCTGACTATTTAACTGATGAGCCCTACAAAGTGAATAGTTTTAAGCTTATGGAAAATATTTGGATAAGGTTAAAATGGAAAATAAATTAAACTTCTAAGCTATTCTTAAGAAAATGACAATTGCACACATTATTGTACTGAATGGTTGTTATTAGTAGGAATGAATGGATTCTGATACAATAATTCATAATAAGCAAATCTTTTCATCCTATAACACAAATATTTCTGAACATCACACTGAAAGGCAAATACAGAATGATCACAGATGAAAATGCCCTGCATCATATTTCAAAGTGATATGCAATACCCAGTTATTAAATCTTTCTTCAGCTAGTGAAGTAAGAATTGTTCTGGTTCATGTCAACAGTAAAATAGCATACAAAATGGTTGACATGTTACCTTGAGTAACAATGTGCATTTTCAAAAAATGCCTGGAAGGAACCCTTTCTACATGTTCTGTCCTTAGGGACACAAATTGCTGGTTCCACAGTCTATATGCCTCTCTGTGCTGGATTATATATTTTCCTATTTTTCTATCCACCTTGTTTTATAATTTACTATGCAAAATGTGCTTGGAAAATGTCTCAGAAGAAAATATGAGTATATTAGCTTTTTAAACTAGGGAATATGATGAAATGCAAAGCAGGAAGAACGTAAACAATAGTTGCATTAAAAAAAAAAAAAAAAAAAAAAAAAAAAACCTTATATGATTTTACAACAATGCAAACCAAATATTTCCATAGGGAGACACAATATTAACTCTATTGTATAAGATCCCAATGACAATTTATGTACAATATATAGCGATATTTTGAATAGTCCTATTCCTGGATACCCAACTAAGACAACTTCAAGCTGGAACAGAAAAAAGAAGGATTTATAGGATAAAGCAAGTACTAAAAGGGCTTTCTTTGTTCAGTTCGGAGGAAAAGCTGCTATGCATGTAAGTAGATATGTATAATTTTCAGATGTGCATGTGTGTGCGTTATGGAAAGAGAAGGATAAACATTTGAAAGAAAAGCTATTTACACTAAAAGACAGTGTAGTGTTTGGCACAAGAACAAAGAGAAAGTAAAACACAGCCTTGAATAAGCCTGCACAGAAAAAAATGAGAAGATTTCCAGAGGAATGTAGTTTTGAAGCAAATTTCCAGTAGAAGTAATATGCACAAGGAGCCTAAATGGAAGGGGGTTCAATAAATCTGTGAATGCCATCACATAACACAAGGCAGACTGTGTCTGCCCCTGATGATCCTAAGAGCCCTTCCTATGCTCTCGTGGAATACAATGGGATTTTTTCCAAATAAAGGCTAGTGCACTTACACACACAATCACGGGGTTTCAGTTCTAAATGAGCAGAGGAAAAAAGAGATAATTTTTAAAAATGTAAAAATAAAACAAAACAAACAAGCACCTCCCTCCCAAAACCTCCCAGCTGCTTTCCGAGTGCCCAGCGCTAGAGCCATATGGCCAATATCTTAGCAAGACACAAGGAGCAATGCTGCCACTTTTATTTTTATTCATTTTGCATAGCTCCTTTCTCCACATCGAGGTAAGAGGGCCGCTCACCTGGAAGTAACATACACATATTGCTTTTATACATGAAAAGAACCTGAGGTGGCTGCAGAAACGACAGTGACACACTGATTAAATTCAATAGGTTCAGTAGCTAAACGCATGGAAATAAACAAAAATCTGGCATGCTAAAAGTCCTATGTACTTCCCACTGACTTCAAAGACTTCTGTTAGGAAAAAGTCCAAATTAATTTTCTGTGTGTTATTAAAGTTTTCCATCATGCAAGACAGAAATATTCGGAGGCCTCAGTGCTGCAGTGAGTTCCACAGCAGCGTATGTGTGCAGCCACCCTGAAGCCAGGCAGAACCTGAGCACGTCAATCCAACGTACGTGCCTGAGGTTTGGAGGCTGTCACATGCTGAAAATCAGCAACCAAACTCTGCACTAGCAGAGTGCAGCAACACAGTCCCCACACATGGGCTTATTTTACACTGTGTGCATGAAGTGACCAATTACAGCAGGAAGCCACCTAAGTGCCCAGATATTTTTCCTAAGAATAAAACAAACTACCTCAATCCCCACAGAATTTCATTCTTCTCCTTTTTAAATCTGACATCTGCTGTCATATCCCAAAATTCTACACAAGAAAGCAGCAGCCTGGAATTTCTCAAATGTGTAAATTTTTCATATTGTGCCGAGACTGCTACAGCCTTACCCAACCAACTGCATCTATCCGTCATCTGCCAAGCAGCACTTGCAATTTGTTTACAGTCAACTGCAAGGAGATATATAAACTTCCCCAGATGAGGAAGATGTTGAATTTACACAGACAAATGACAAACGAGCTCAGAATGAGAATGCGTACAAGAATAGCCCACAGTATGCCATTATATCATGACATAAATATATGACAACTGCTCCAACCAAGGCCCATGGCAAATGTTTCTATGTGCTACTACCTCTAGAGCAATTTCTTTGTGTTATAGTTATTTTCTTTTTTTTTTTTTCTTTTTTTTTTTTTCTCCTTGGATGAGAGATTCATTCTAACACAATAATGAATAAAAAAGCACCTAGTAGAATGAGCAGATTGTGCTGTACTAGATCAGTTGCAGGACAGCAGTCTGACTATTGAAGTTAATGTATCTCATTTCTTGTGGGCCAGCTTCCAGATAGCAGTAATACAGTCCATCAGAAATACACACATACCTATAAAAGCCCCATGGTAATCTGTAAGAAGAGATAAACTGTAATCTCACTATATCATCACATCTAGACTCCAGTCATAATAATAAGAATAACCTACCACATATATCTGTAGAGTAATACAAACCAAATTTTTCGGCGTGCATGAACAGCAGTCTTTCATAAAAGGAGCGGACTCTGTGTAATTGTTAGCATGGTATGCAAGCTTCATTCTGTCAACTAACATTTCCAGTTCTTTCAAACCTTGAAAATATGCCCCTGTAGAAAAACAAAACAGAAGTTGTCTGGACACAAGAGAAATCTTCTCTAACCCCTCAAAATCAAACTTACATTGCAGGAAATGTTGCGTAGATCTTGGACTAATTCTCTGGCAGTAAAGGAGCATCTTCAAAAACAAGGAAAAGATGGCATTGACTATGGCAACTTCCCCATTTTCCACAGATTGCTGCTGAAAACAAGAGTGACAAAATCCTTATTCTATTCTCAGGTACATATTAGAAGCAGTTTTAGAAGGGTAGCTTTACAGTTTTAGAAGGGTAAGCTTCCATAGCCAACAAAATCTCACCCAAACATACTCAATTCAAGAGTTTCCAGAATCATACCTTTTCAGCTTGAAGCCCATCCATGTCATCAACTACTTATACGTCTGTAGTGTTTTTCCGAGAAATTGCAATTAGTTGAAGGCAATTGAAAAAGGAATCTAATTTTAGTCAGAACCAGCCAGAGAGAGCTGATACAAGAGTCACTGTCCAAATCAGGCCAGCCAATATTGGCTGAAATCTAACCAAAGAGTTTTGACAGAATAAGATTTTTCTTTTCAAGATGAATCAAAAACATCATATCAGAAAATCCAGAAGTCAGCAAGAAAAATCTCAAAAGCACAAATGGAAAATCTGGAGAAGGAGAGTTCTAGATTAGACAATTGAAAGAAATTGTAAACTGTAACTAAGGATACGTAATCCTAGATTTGATTCTTAAAGTGTTCAGAAAACTGAGATTTTGTCTGTTCTCTTTTTGCAAGGGAGAATTCAACAAAGAAATATCTGACTTCACCAACTTTTTCTAGCTCCAATAATTATAATCCATAGGATACCAATTTGGTGTAACTGCTTGGTTCCAAAAAGTTAATACTTTCTTCTCTGTCAGTAGAAATGTTATTGATTTTTCATGCCTCAAAATTATTTTCTAAAGGTAAAGGAATAATAAAGCTATAATTGTCCCTGAATTTCAGAGAAGATATCTTCTCATGAGCTGCTCCCTGGTCTTTCCACTTTCATACTGTCAAATGTAATCAGAGAAGGTGTCGGAAGGGAGACACAGTCCATTTGTACAGTGTTTTTACTGCAGCTATTACAAGGACTGGGACTTCATATTAAGCTCTTGTTCTTACTGCACATTCAGTAAAGATGTGACCTTACGTGCTATGTCCACTCTCTTAAATACCTCCAGGGATGGTGACTCCATCACTTTCTTGTGCAGGCCATTCCAATGTCCAGTTGAAACCTACCTGAGATTATTTCACATAGTCCTATCGCTTGCCACCTGATTAAAGAGACCAACTCTCTCTTGTAGCAACCTCTTTTCAGCTAATTCTATTAAGGCCTTTCATAGTCACCTCTTCTCCAGACTAGACAATTCCAGTTCTTTCAACCACTCCTTCTAAGTCTTATTTTCTAGTCCCTTCACCATCTCTATTGCTTTTCTCTTCTCTCTGCACACGCTCATGTAGCTCTAATTTCCTTCATGAAATGAAGGACCCAAAATTGAAAACTATATCTGAGGAATAGTTTCATCTGTATCATGTACAGAAGGACAATCACTTTCCTATTTCTGCTGGTCATGATATTTCTGATGCAGATCAGCATCCCCGGGTGAGGATTTTGCTGAGTGAACTTCTAGCTGCTCTTATATCATTGCTTGGGGTTGTTATGATCCAAATGCAAGCCTTCAGCACATACACTTGTTCAATGTTATGAGATTTAACTTGGCCCTATCCAGTCCCTCTGCAGGACTCTCCTACCCCCAAGCAGATTGATAGTCTTGCCTCTATTAACTTCAAACTCATTGAGTCCTCACTGGGTCTCCTCATTCAGCTCACTGATTAAAACATGTAAGAGAACTGGTCCCACCACTGAGCTCTGAACAACACCACTGGTGTTGTGGTTGATCTGCTTTGTAATTCTCTCACTCGTGCTCATAGTCCAGGAGTGGGTTCATCATGACACTTCTTCATATCCTCTCCATGCTCACGTAAGTAGCTCCACAGGGCAGCACGAGACATAAATTTACTGTGGTCCTTTGCTCGCGTAGGGGGGCATCCATCTTTGATAGCTGAGACTTTAATCAGTTCGACCAGCTATTTCAACAGGTTCTTTGGATCATCCTGGTCTTCACTGGGTGTTTCTGATACTGCCACAGTTCATCATGATTTATCACTAGGGACAATTTCTCCCACACGCTGGTCTGGCTCTTTTCCATCTTATCTAGTCTTTCTGCCATTTGGCAGATGGCTGATACGGAAGCATGGGATGGCAGTAATCTTTATTCCAATCTTTGAAGTGCAAGAATCAGTTCAAAAATTGGGGGTCTTTTGCCTAGGTCTTCATATCTATTGGTCGTTTCAAACAGTGAACTGGTGTACGTTTCCGGTGCTGTTCTCATGAGCTTCTGCCATATTTCAGGTATACTCGCCGTTCTCTCGGGGTCATGGTCTTGGTCTGGATCGTTAGAAACAAACTCAGAATCATACAGCATTTCAACTACGGCTGTTTCTCTCAATACTGGATGCTTTTCTCAATAATATTTCAGCTTTTCATCTCAGGCTCCAGCTCAGTTCTGAAGGGATATCTTTCCTTCACAGCTAATAACATTAGTTCCCAAAGGGTGGCAACTCCGTCCAGACATCTACTAATCCCTCTGTCAATGGCTGAGTCTCGGGCAATGTTTCCTAGCTGGCAGGCTTCATTACTATTTAAGGACATGCTATTAGCCCTGTTGTCCCAACACTGAAGCAACCAGGTGACAACAGTCTCACTCGGGTGTCACATAAACTCCTTTTTTATGCCTTGGATTTCAGTCATTTTCGGGGATCGATGAATAGTAGTAACAGTGATTCCCCCCTCATTGCTCTCCTCTCCATGTCTCTTACTTTTCTTGGTTGCCTTTCTTGGTGGTGGTGGTTTTGAGGAGGGCCCCTCGCCTGGATCTTCCTCTATTTCCTCCACTTCTTCTTTCCGTTCTAGATGTGAGCACATCCGTTTCCACTTCTGGCCTTCCACAAGGGCAACTGACATTGATACTGGTGCCTCCTGTGATCAGTCAAGATTGACTTGAAGGTTTCCCCTTTTGGTTTGGATTTTGGTTTGGAAACTCTCTCTCCACGATAGTATTATATAGAGCTCAGTAAGCACAAGCTAAGCCCCAAATAAGCCGTTCCTCCTCAGATCTTTCTGAGCTGCACCATCCCTTGCCCAAATGCTCGTTTAGTTCCTCAGGGTCCCACAGGTGTTCAAGAGTAAAATCCCATGACACCAGGGGTCCCCATGCTTCTAATCTCTTTTCTAAACCTCTCCATATTCCCTCGCACTCCACGTTCTCTGCTTTCGGGGAAAGCTTCCTCCACATAATGTAAAATCCTATCACAGAGAATACATGCAGAGAGACTGATAGCACAGTACCTAAGCTGGCACTCTGAACATGCATAAGGAACTGGGAAAAGCACCTGGAAGCCAGTCCAAACATCATATATTAGATAAGCTGGGATGTATAGGAGCCAGGCAGGTATCTCGATCAGTGCCTTAATTGACTATACATATGTGCAACTCCAAAACAGAATAAGAGGAGCTTAAAAAGGGTCCAATATGTTCCAAGAAACATAAAAGTCCTTAGTCCTCTATATAATGCTCTTAAGATGAAGTAAAAAACCACAGTTGCCTGTATCCTCCATCAATAGTTGTCACGGGGTTATCCTTAGATATAAGTCCATGACAGGGGGGCACAGGCCCCAGGAAGAAGAGAAAAAAGGAAGGGGTATGAACGGTTTGCCATGACCCAGCCGGTCCTGGGCCGCGTGCACTCCGGGAGAGGGGAAAGGGCAGAGAGCTAGCCGATAGTTTTAATAAAGAGAAAATACAATGGCAACGATATGAGGAAGAATGGTAACTTACTGAATTTAACTAAATCAAACAAAATGAGAGAGACAAGAGTATCCAAAATGTGAGTCAAAGCAGGATAGTGCGAGGGAAAGCACGTGCTTTTCTCCGCGGCAAAGTGAGATGGCTGAGCTGGGGCCAGACGGAGAGAGGCAGCCGCTCCGGGTCCTGTCCGGAGCTTCACCCCACTTCCTCTTCCCGCCAGGTCCTCCGGAGATGCCACCTCCTCCCCTCCCATCAGGATACTCAAAGAGTCCACAAAAGGCAGTAAATGGAACCAGAACATTAACTCATTAACTCCCACTGTTCCACATGATGTTCTAATGTGGAATACTGACAACAAAAAATCACAAAACCACAACAACTGGTCACCAGATGCAAACTGGATCATACTTCATTTACTAGAACTCTTTGAACCAGCCAGTTCTTTGTCCAGAAAACTCAATTATTTGGAGTAAAATGTGCATTGTTTTCAAACACTGAAACCTTTACGTCTGAAACATTCAGTGTGCAACAAATTTCTTAGTTTGATACAAGAAGGCTACAAGATGGACAGAAACTGCATGAAGTTACTCTCATCCAAAAATAAGAATTGCAATCATGGCAAAGAAACTTACGACCTTATGCAATCCAGTACATGACACAATTTTCAGCTTCAAGAATCATGTAATTTACATTTACCCTTGCATAGCCCAGAAGAGCTGTCCTCATTGTCAGGTGTAATCAGAGTAATTTAAGCACCTCATCACTGTGCTAGTTTAGATGCCCAAGAGTATTGCCTCCAGCGCTTCCTCCAGCTGCATCTCTACAGATCTTCTCCAAATCCTACACTGCATTTGTTATTTGTGTGAAGGTGTCTCAGATACATAAGGACATCTGTCTAAATGGCCTACAGACTCATGTCTAGGCAGCTGAACCTCAACTATTATGTGTTCCTTGTACCATTTTTTATTTTGGGTCAGTTAAGAAGATTATAGTCTGCATTTCTATACTGCCCTGGGACAGGTTCTATAAAAAATCTTAAAAAATAGAAATGTTACTCCATCTTAACAACCCCTCTGTGTGAAAAACAGCATAAAGAGGTCATGTAAGAGCTGAAAATTGGGCCAAAGAGAGTATATTTTCCTCTGGATGCACAGTTATAATTGCTATTATGTTTAGGGAATTGGGCTTGATCACTGAATGGAAAACACTTTGCAATTAAGAGGGTTGAAAGCATAACTAGATTTGAATAATTGATGTTAATTTCCATTTGCAGACAAGACTATCACAATGCTGAATCCAAATGCCAGGCACTCTTCTGGTCCATTCCCTCATTTCTTGTTGCTGTAAATTGCAAGGTAATAATAACTGGAGGGCCTTGCACAGAATTGCTACACGGATCACATCCCATTATATTTTTGAAATCAGGAGGAATCCATTCTTGCATCACTCATGCTCATGAAGCAACTCCTTCCCTTATTTGGTTATACAATTAACTTGAATGAAACAGAATATAATGCCCTGAAAACAATACTAAATTAAATGGTAATGCAGTAATCCATCAATTACAACGGAGCAACTAATGGTTTGAAATAGCTTTATACATGAGTTTCTAGTTGGATTAATAATATAATTAATGTTATGTACTCACCATTAAAGTAGGAAATAAAATATTGTTTTAGTTAATATCTCTTTGTCATTGACAAGGAAGTGCAATGCAACCAAAATGAATATTTATTGTAATGTGGTGCCTAAGTACGTGAGTACTTATTAAAGAAAACAACAACAACAATAACAACAAAAGGAACAACAACCAACAAACAAATAAAAAAAACACAAATTATTAAAAAAGAAAGAAACAATCCACCAGAATTTGCCAAGTATTATGGAATTTCTATAAATATCAGCACTAGTGAGCACATTTTTATTACCTTATTTGCCTTAAATGTGATAACAAACATTCTAGCTTTGTACAAGTTAGAAAAGAAGAGGGACATTTGAGTAATACTAAGATTTAGTACCTTCAGTTTTCAGATGGTTCAGTTCTTTTGAAGACTCTGCCAGGAAGGGGAAAAAAAAAAAAAAAAAAAAAAAAAAAGGATGTAAATTATCTGTCCAGATGGAGTAATAAGGTACAAAGAAGAATCTAATTGGAAAAAAGGAAAGGAAGCTTGCTTCTCTCCTTTTAGATGTTACACATGTGGGTAATCAGTTATGTCAGATTTTCACACATTCTACAAACATCAAAGTTCAAGAACTACAGGAACCATAAATCACATGCACGTGTGGAACATCCCTTGCATGACACACATGTGAAACACATGTTACACGTTTTTGTCTCCTCCACTAGATCCTGCATATGAATCAATATCTTGGCTTACTTTATTGGAAGAAGCTATTTTTCACCACCTTTTAGTGGTGAAATGGCCACTAGCTCCATGTTCTAGAGCCAGCCATCCCATATTGACTCAGCAAATCCCAGACACAGTGGCTTTTCCAACTCTCCTGTGGGAGGGAACAAGAGGAAGGGCAAGAGGGAAGAGGGAGGACAAGCTCCCTCTCCCTCACAGATCCCAGTCAGGGACTTGCTCTACTGTGGAAGGGAGGCTCCTTTCCATCCCCCAAGGCTCTCCTGGATTGTGCATTGCAGAGCTGCTACCAGAAAGTCAAAGCACTATCAGAGCCTATCCTATGCCCTGCAAGTGACACTGTCCTGATCAAGTGATCTACAGATGGCAGAAATGCTGACATTCAAGAGAAAAGCCATTCTGCAGCATGTGATGTGCAGAAACACTCTATGACTTTGAGGCTCTGCAGCCTACTGCTTGGCATGCCTTTATTGAAGGCAGCTCAGCAGTTAATGCTATACTGCAACAGCCATCCAAGACTTGCTAATAACATAAAATACAGTTATAAGGAAGAATCCAAAGCTCTGATTTTGTGCTTCATGTTGAAAAATTACCCTAAAGAAACTGCTTAGCATGTGTTGTGAGCTAAGGACTCAAAAGTTTAAATAAGGTATCTATAAGCAGAGGTAGGAACACACATACAATTTGTTTTTTTAGAATGGCTTTGAAACAGATATAAAAAATCACCATCACACAAAGTATGGCTCAGAGGATCCTCAGGAGACATTACTTGACCCCCTGTATTTTTAGACCAATGAACTGGAAAGCAAAGATAACTGTACCAGCTTCTACTCTCTTCACCTCCCTCTCTCTCTGGTTTTGTCTTGCCCAGCAGCTGAACAGACAGTTGCTTCTGAGTTGTGAAAAAGCAAGGAAATGCCCATTCTGCTTCAAATCCTGATGCTTTTCCCTGACTCCAGCAAAATATCCCATGGGCACAGTGTAGTCAAACAGACGGGTGGCACAGAGTCCAGGGTCACTCACAGCACAGAAAGCTCTCCTGTATTATTTCCAAGAAGTATTAGATAACATTTTGGCCATGGAGACACAAAGAAGCATCCTGAGATCGCTAAAGCTGTAAAGTGCGTGCAAAGCAGAAGGGTGTAATTTAAAGAGGTCATCAAAGGATCCCACATGTGTATCAAGCTGTCCCTAATAGAAGCAAAAAGAAATATGCTTGCTAATATTAATGGAAACTGCAGAGTAAATAGAAAGGGATTTGATCTGACTGTTTCTGAAAACGGAAGTACACATGGTTCAGTAATGTTGAGATTTTAACTTGCAATTTGGGGGAATCTATACATTTCACATAAGAAGCATAGCCCATTAGATATCATGACTAATAATTTGAAAAGCTTTAATGTATTCACACACATATATATATTTATTATTTGTTATTTAGAGTGGGATAGCTGGTAAGGAAAATCAGTTTTTCTTACTACATTTCTTCTATGCTTGCAAGGGAAAAGAAAGAAAACAATACAGAACACAGGAAAACCCAAGAAAGTGAGTTGGGATAAAGGTTGAAATACAGATATATGAAACAGTTTCCACTAATCTTGTGCATTTTGTGTTTTAAGTTTAAACTTTTCCTTTCAAACCAATTGAAAATTGTTTTTAATTGCTTGCTGCTCATGGAAGAACAATAAAAATGCAGAAAGTATAAAAAAATCAAGCTTTTGTGAGATAGCTTAAATAAGCTAAAGTTAAGAGCATATCTTCCCCAATTAACATTTTATTTTAAAATATTGAAGGACATTTTAGTGCATATTTGTGGATATGCCTCTATGTCTCCCAAGAAGAGGAAAAACTGCATGAGAATCCTGGAGAAAGCTTTCTTTGGGGAAAAGATCACAGGTGGGAAGCGGAGGGGAAAAATACAGCAAGAGGGAAAGAAAAATTCGTTTTGAAGTCATTTAGGCCTAAGGAGGTTGCTCAGGGATTTTTTTATTGCTGTTGTTTGGTAGCTGTCTACAGCTAGATGTCTTAACATCTGCAGTGGATTTGAATAATTAAGGGAGTGAATAACTAGCAAGAGAAACTCATTAAATTATGAATGGATATGCCTTAAAGCCCCTTAGCAGGAAAATACTGGTTCAAAACGAAATGTGTGCAGGTGTAAAGCAGTGACCCTCTCAGAAGACGCAGCTTCCCTGCTCTGCTTGGTGTATCTGGATGGGGGATGAAGCTGCAAACAACCCTACACGATCACCTTTTCCTATAATTTATTGACTGCTGTCACTTCATGTGGCACTGCACAAACACTGCCCTAGGGTGTTTATCCTCTAAATCAGATATAGGTAATAGAAAACAGACAGAAAGTACCAGGGGAGAGTCCAAACCAGATGGAGATAATCCATTTTACATCAGACGTGGATGTGGCTTTCTCTTGGGCTGATTACTCCTCATTATAAGAATGCTTTGCTCAAGAATTTAATTGAAAAGTTGCCATTGGTTCTACCAAGACAAAAAGGAGGTACACAGTAATTACCACAGCTATAAATTAAGACCACTCAGAAATGCCCTGTGACTAAAGACAGCGTAGCTGAGGTTCTGGAGGCAGAACAACCACATCATGCAGAGGTATCCCTGAGGAATTACTACGTTACCAGTGTGGCTGTTCTGCATCTGCAGAACACACAGCATGCCACAGTGACCTGCTGCCTTGTTCAGTCAGCTTTTATATCTGTGCCTTGTCTTACTGCTTACAGCCTTTGTTTTACCCAAGAGAAAAGAAGGAAGCAAAGTGATACTAATGCAGTCTTTTCTCTACTTCAGCTTTTTAAACTGCAAGATCTTAATGGGTCTGACCATGTTTATAAGTAGGAGGGAAGGATGTCAAGATCTGACATGTGCTGAATAAGTCCAGACCATAAATTTTAGCAAACCTGCTGACACATCTTTAAAGCCGTCATAATAAATGCCTCCAGAACAAAGTGACCAGGATCTTCAGGTCTCACAGCCGCCTAACACTCTGAAAGTCTTCACCAAAATTGTTGTAAATGGTTGATCAGTAGAGAGGCTGAAAGCCCCAGTGATTCACATGAGAATGTTTGCCACAAAAGAGCTCCGCTGTTGGTGTTCTCCCAGCCCTCATCTCAGGAGAAATGTGCAAAACATTTCCAGACACAAGCTAAAAAAAGTTTGCAAATCTTTAAAATACCCACAATGTCATGGCTCACAGTTATTAGTTTTAAAACTTTCTCAGCCTCATGCTCACCTGCGCTCCTATTAATCCCTCTATGTTCTGAAGGCTATAAATTATCATTCTGTTTCCCTGCACCTTATTATCTCTTCTCAGCAGTAACATCTCCTCTCAGCAGTGGACCTAATGCTTTTTGTCTCATGGCCTGAGATTCAGCTAATTGAACTCAGCTTGTATTTAGCTTTGAAGTTTGTAATGGCTTTTTCAAACCTGAAAGGTGTGCAAAAACGGTTATTTCTTGTGTTTCCTGGAAGTTTTAGCAAAAGATATTTCCTCTGTTTAAAAACTTACTGGACAGAGAATTAAGCACTCGAAGAAAAACTAGAAGGAATCTTCTACAAGCATTTTCCATTTATACCTTCATGAAAAGCAAAACAAACACTGTTTCAAGTGTTTCCACTTATCACTAGGCAAATATTTCCAGTTGCTGAGCTAAGACAGCAATCTAGGCTATATTTAGCACATGAAGGAATCTCAGCATCAATACTGTAAGATATCATTCTGATCAACTCAGCTTCTTTTTTTTTTTCTTTTCCAAATTAAATCGCTTCTGATATATAGCAGTCATTTTTGTTACTTGGGTGCATAGTGCCCCACAGGATTTACATCTAGCCATTATGCACAGAATGGCAATTCACCAAAGCAAAATGTTGTCATTTGCTTCAGTAATCATTTCAAACTGGATTTTTGGAATCCTTGTTCGCATGTAGTCTATTTTGCTCTGTAATTAGTTTCACTGGGATGAATGGGACACTTGAAATCTAATGTATGTCTCCGTATGGTAAGTATGGTGGAATAGGACCATGACAACGGGTAAAATAAGCATATTCTTTTGTTGCTACTTTTCCTAAGCTTTCTTTTGCTTAAAAGCCTTATATAAAATAGCCGTCAAACAATGAAGATGATGAGAAGACACAAAATGAGGCCATGAATAACAACATAATTCAGATTAAGAATCCTAACCTAAAATGGCCTTCAGAATTAATAGGCCATTCAAGGAAAAAGAATACCCTCAATAAAAAACAGTTTTTGTGGAAAACCCTCCTTTTATGCCTTTAATTTAAGCAGTGATTTTAGTCCTGAGCTGCCTGCATTTTTGTGCTTCAGTCCACATACATGTGGAAAGAGAAGCTACTATGGTACATAATGACATATACAAAATGAGTAAGAAATATTGCTGCAGTTACAAGACATCAAAACTCAGCTGCTAAAACTGCATGACACAGTTTGATTAGTTATGTGACATTTTCAAGATTATCACCACATTTGGAAATTGCTGGGATTTATTTTGAAAGTCACTGGTAGCAGCAGTGATTGTATGCTATACATGAAGAAAGCAGTCTGAGAGCTGTAAACTGTAGTATTTTTATATTGACCATTTATAAGATTCATCCATACTTACATATAGAAGTCATTCTAATTTGTTGGGATTTTTTTGGACATTTTTTTTGAATGGTACCATAACATTTTGGAAGATTAGATGATTCACACTATTGCAGGGCAGCAAAGAGTCACACTCTCTGGTGCCACTTCCTTGAAAAAAAAATGGTGCTCAGTATTATGAGACTCTCTCAACAGCTACTCTCAATTATAAGTGATTGACATTGCCCACTCCAAAGACTCCTGAAGAACTGGCTACAGAAATATCTTTTCTAATGATTTGTTATGTTTCATTCCCCTAGTGTCTTACTCTTCATCTTCCTGGAAAACTTTCCAACACCCGAAAGTCTGGATAGCCTCTCTGCTAACAGGATTTTGTTCAAATTGTACTTGCTCTTACCTCAGTGGTATTATTCCTGGTAACAGCTATGGGTTACCTGAAGTACTTGCATTTCTTTAAAGTCTTCTAGTTAACAAAGACAAGAGAGACTAAATAAAAAAAAATATATATATATATATATATATATATATATATATATATATATATATAAAAAGAATCCCTCTGTGTAAAGCAAAATGAGATTTCTATCCATACCATTTTGTACTCTGTTTGAAAACACATGAATGTATGAATACCTAAAAAGCCACTGAGCAACTGGGAAAAAGTAAAGGAGGATGAGAAACCACACTGAACCTTTTTTTTTTTCCAAAGAGAGATTTTGTCTGAAGTACTCAAAATACAGGAAGGCCCAGTTGCGTAAGGTAGGAATTTGGCCAGGCTGAATCAGCAAGGAATAGGTGATAGGGAATGCTCAGAAAGCAAATGAGTGATTATTCAACAAGTTGCAAGAAGAGAAACCTGATAAAGAGATCTCTTATGCTGTGGAATGCTGGAGGGCAGAAAAGGTGTTACATGCTGCTGCAAATGCAATTAGGAAGGCAGCGTCCCACTCTTAGTGAGAAGAAGGAGCTGCACGTATTTTTAAACTGAGCAAGTGAACCCACAGCAGAGTTCATTCTTGAAGCTCCAAGAAACAGAAAGATAAGAAAACAATCAAAAGACTAGGTATTGGTAGTTGCCACTACGAAATCAATGACTGAATCAATCAATATGCAACTTGTTCACTACATATAAACACAAATAACTGAAATCAATTTTTCTCCTGAAACTGTGAGTATCAGGAATATCCAAGCTATTGTAAGGAAAGAGTCCATTCAGAAGACAATGGTTTCTCCTGAAAACTATAGTTTGGATGACCATAAAATGTTAGAGATTAAGAGATATAAAATGAAATTTGATGTCCATTACAGACTGAAACAAAGCAAAACAAAATTTAAATTAAAAAAAAAAAAAAAGAGAAAGAGAAAGAAAAAGTGAAAGAAAAAGAGAAAGAGAAAGAAGAAGAGAAAGAGGAAGACTATGAGATTCTATATTCATCTCAAATAGACAGAAGATGTTTTACAACAAAATCTGAAGTATGTAATGAAGCCTTTTTCAACACAAAAATTATCAGGTAGTCACTACTATTTTTACTATGTCCATGTCTTCCTTTTAAGGAAGAACTTCTTCTCTCAGAGAGTGGTCAGACACTGGAATGGCCTGCCAAGGGAGGTGGTGGAGTCGCCATCTCTGGCAGTGTTCAAGAGGCGTCTGGACGAGGAGCTGCGAGATCTGGTTTAGTGCTTGTGGTAGCAGTGGCAGTGTGAAGACGGTTGGACTAGATGATCTTATAGGTCGTTTCCAACCTTGTGATTCTATGATTCTATGTCCTAGACTCCTTAGACTGGCTTCCTTTAGATAGTTGTACCAGATGATACTTCAGTTTTACAGTAACTTTTGCTACCCTCTCTCTCTGAAATAGTGGGTATGACTGTGCAATTTTCAGCGAATTACATGTTTCAGCATAATCTGCTGAAAATCTAAATAGAAAATAAGGAAAGACACTCTAGAGCCAAACCCTTATCCATATTTAGCAGTGCCAGATTACAGTTTGGAACCAGTGAAATATAGGTTACAGACTGATAACATCTGGTTTGACAGAAAACAGAAAGTTTGCACTTATGTGAAAGGTAGGTGTACATCAAAGCAGACAGTGCTAAACAAAACCCTTACCATAGTTTGGTGAAGAAGTTTCCACTAATTCTTGAAAAAGACACTAAATAGTTCTAAGGTCACTCACAGCAGCGGCAGTGCCAGAGGCCTGCGGATTGCTGTTCTAGTCTCACAGGCACATGCTGAAAAGGCATCACTTTCCATAATGGCAGTAGAAGACCACAGATGACACTCCTGCCATCCTGTCAGACACAACAGGCTGAGACTGTTCAGCCCCAGGTCTTGGAGAGTCTGGAATAATAGTGCTGCTGAAGTTCATAGAGAAACATGTTTGCGAAGCAACACATGGCACTTTGGAGGTTTCAGGAATATTGCTGATTTATAGGAGGGAGCGAGGCTGTGAAATCTCACTATTCTTTGTGATGTTATTAGTTAACACCACTATGGCTGGCTGCAGAAGATGGAAGTAGGAAGCAGTATCTTTAGGAAGGCATCGCAGGAGAGCTGAACTGCTGCAGCTGGTGTGCTTTTTGGAGCATTACATTGCACAGCAGTGAGCAGTCAGACTGCATGGCACAAAAACTCTCTGAGCCCCTGATTTGGAGGGACTATTGGCCAGATGTGCCATTAGTGAATGAGAGGCAGCCCGAGAGACAGCTTAGCTCATCAAAAGCATGGTGCTCCCCAGGGTAAAGGCCCGTCCTTCTCTCACAGCTTCTCTTCTCCACAGATCTAACTGGAATTTTGCTGAGTTTACCTCCACCCACCAAAGAAAGATATGTGAAGGGCCCAAGGATTCCATGGTCCATTGACCCCCCAAGCTGGGTAAGGAGCAGGTGCCCCTCCCAAGATCACCAGAAAAATAAGGAAAGTGAGAACAGGCCCCCCACCCCCTTTCAGTAGCAATGAGCTATTAATTTGCCTCAGCCGTGTCTGGTGGAACAACAGCCTGCAATCAATCTCTGCTCAGCATTAACTGCAGCAGCAGAGCGTTTCTGACAGACTAAATGCACACAATGAATGGCAAGAAGAGATAGCAAGTGGTTTTGCTGTGCCATTTTCCCATCTTCCAGTTCTGGAAATTGAGGAAAAATAAAAACAAAGTAACATTCTACCCTAATTTTGGAAAGTTATTTCACATTCCTCTGGCAATGCAAAATTTGCAAACTATTAATATTTTTCCCTGGCACAGAAGCAAAAAATATTAATTGCTAACCACTTCCTAGGTATGCTTATCAGCTAAATTATACACATCCTGCAGAGGAATCCTTGCATCTGATATGTGGGAGGCAGACACTGTACTGTAAGCGGAGTAAAGCAAGTGTCAAGTAATGCAGTATTCTTCGGAACAGATGTCATTTTGTCATAGCTGCTGACATAATTCTGAAGATAAGAAGATTTGGAGATTTAGTCCATAATGTTTTAAAGCTAAACACATACTGGATTAGAGCTTTAAATTTAAACATAAGCTAAATGTAGCTTTACAACATGGGGTGATATCAAACATATCCCAAAAAACATTTAGAGAAAAAGAATGTGCTTTTTTATTTTTTTTATTTATTGTAACCATGCTATTAGTGCTACTTCAGTTATTATTTTACTATCTTTTATATTATTAGCAACTATTTTCACAGAATGATGTAGCCAGGAAACACAAAAGTGCTGTTCTGGAAACAACAAAAACAAAAAATAATAAAACTAATGAGGCTTGCTTTCCTTGGATTAAGCTTTATCGACTTCCATGTCTAGGGTGATGTAAACTCCAATGCAAGCTTTCCTCTGCGAGCAGGTCTGCTTAAATGAACATCTCCCACTTGGATTCTCTGGTAGTATATGAGCTCATGTTGTAGGATTTGTTTTATTCAAAGATATGACAAGGTTTCTGTTCTATACCTAGCCATGTGTTTTCAAACAGTTCTGTGACAACTATAACTCTCAAAATGTATCTCATTCAGTTTTGACTGGGTTAGCCAAGCAGTTCAAAATCTATTTAGTGTAAGTAAGGAAATACTGACTTATACCTGAAAACACAGTGATCACCTAACCCTGTTTGAATAGATTACTTTTAGTGGTTTTATATTCATTTAACAAGAGAAGCACTACTTTTCTACTGAAGATGAAGTACAATTTTTTTCAGAAGCACCCACATTAATATAAAGCTAACCAGCTTGGTTATGGGTATGGAAAAAGGCTTGAGTTTTGTACACATTCAAATAAACTAAAGGAAGGGTTGCACACACTACTTTCTAGTCTACTACGACTAACATACTGGTGCTTGAACAATTTAGGTCAATTTAAAAGCTAGATACACTTTGATATCAGTGCAAGCTGAAGCCATATTGTTGACCATGATGCAGTCTGCACACATAGGAGTGTATCCCTTTGTAGGTTAAACATATCTCAGAATAAATATACATCATTTAAATAAAAGTGAATAGTCCTGATCTCAGACATAAAACTTTACTCTTACTGTGA
This sequence comes from Chrysolophus pictus, assembly GCA_037305975.1. Classification (NCBI taxonomy): domain Eukaryota; kingdom Metazoa; phylum Chordata; class Aves; order Galliformes; family Phasianidae; genus Chrysolophus; species Chrysolophus pictus. The sequence continues at coordinate 99,287,968 of CM074576.1, forward strand.
AAGAACACAATTCTTCAGTTCTGGGTCCACAGAAAAGCAAATATGAAATTGTCTTAGTTTTATGATTTTTGGTTATCGGTATTCCACATCATAACATCATATAGTGCACTGGGAGTTAAAGAGTTAATGCTCCAGTTCCGGGCACCTGTCTGGAAGAGAATTAACTAATACCTACACAAATACCTTCTTCCAGACATAAAATCACTATTGAAAAAAGCCCTGCAAATGCTTATCTGTTCCCTATCACTTTCATTTAAGAAGACTTTCAAATGAAAACCTCAGGCATTCAAGCTGCTAATGGTCTAAGGTAGTAAAAAGAGTTTCATAAAACCTACAATGAACAGTCTGAACCCTCTGACTGATTTTCTGCCCCTTGTAAGACACTTTAGTAACTTGTTGATGATCCCTGACTAAATAGCTGTTCACTGCTCATAATTATTTCTGCAGTGAAGGGCTTATCCTTCCTGCTGTTTTGTATACGCACCTAACGAATTCCACTGCTACTGCTGTTCAAATGGTTTAGCAGTTAATAGGAGGATCACTGACTTCAGTAGTGTGTGATGACATGCTGGGAAGGTATCTAACGTTTGGCCAAAAGGCAGGTTATGATTTATGGTTCTCTGGCCCCTGGATGGCTCCTTCTCTGGGTGTGAGTGCAGTACCTGCATAGCTGTGAGAATTTCAGTCTCCTTGGAGTGGGACAGCAAGGAGAGGAAAGGAGGAATATCACCTGTAGGGAGCCCACTGTACAACAGAGACTGAGAAATATGCCAGAAGAAGCTCAGATGTTAACATGTGGAGGTTTTCTCAATAAATTTAAAGAAAGTCTCTGTCTAATGCTGACCACATTTACAAAGACACAGTGGGCAGGAGACCACTTCTATCTAACAGAGTTTTCAAAGTGAAGATATTCTAGGTTGCCCTTCAGGAAAAAAAAAAAAAAAAAAAAAGGTCTGGTTTGACAGTCAAACCCACCATTATTTGTAAATATATATATATATATATATTTTTTTTTTTTCTTGAAGAATGAGAGGTTGGCAGACTTACCTTACCTCTGCCTTTTACTTGAAGACCAGCCACTGCAACAGCTGAGCATCTGATCCCAAGTGTCTATCGTTACACATTTATTTATTTATTCATTCTAGATTTTGACTCATTCATCTTTTGCTGTTTTCTCTTTCATTAACTAAATATTATCTATAAACATTAGTTTACAACCAAATAAGAACTTTTTCTTTGGAATCATGATTTTCCTCATTGCATGACATCATGCTCATAATCAAACTCCTGCTCCTTTTCACAGACTAATGTGATGTAAAATTCTATAAATCCATTTGGACACAATCCTCTCTGGCATCATCTATACTATTCTAGCAAAGCTTTCACAGAGGAGAAAGAGAACTGAAGAGGGAGACCAGTATCAGTGTCAGAACTGATTATACTTCTACACTGTGGCCTCCTAAGTGAGCGTTTGCTACCAGAATAACATCATCTAGAAACTAGTTTCAAACATACTGATGACTCCAAGACTGTTTATATCTTTCTTATCCCATGGACTTTGAGCTCTTCCTTTTTATTTGTTTATCTATTTTTAACTAGAATTACTAAATCAGTACCCCAACTCAAGACAGAATATGGAAATAAATCTTTATCTGAGAAAATATCGCTGAATTTGAAAAAAAAATCATGATCTCTTAAGAACCAATGAATATGACCAAATGTGTCTAATGTTTCAAAATTCAAATTTTTCCACTGTTCACAAACTATATATATATAGTTTTTCATCGTATGTTTCTATACATGTCTGTGTACACATACACAAAATGCACAGGCATGTAACACTCAGCACTACATACTCTTCTTTCCGATTACTTCCTATTGCCCAGGAGCAAACTGAATACAGGTGGCCTCATAATAGCAAGCATGAAAATGACAATCATTTTTTTATTGTAGAATAATCTGCACTGTCAGATGTACCACCATCTGTGTTATTCAGTACCACTGCTCACTGCCTGCTGCCACCAGCATAGGCCCATTGTTGGAGAAATTATGAGAGAGATGCTTGGCTTTATGAGAGAGCTTGAAACCGGTCCCAGAGTCGAGCACAACATAAACCCCAAAGCTGGGTTGTATTCAAATGGTATCCCCTGCTGCTATATAACCATAGGCATATCCGAAGAGGATGGTCTCCACTGTTTCCTTGTCAGAGACCAATGAGAAAATATAACTTACAAGGCCAGAAAATGCTTTATATAGCTGTAAAAGAAGAATTAGAGACTGCAGTGACTCAAGCTTACTTAAAACATTTGCTTCTACAGCTGTCATTCCTGTGGTATTACATAAAAACTCCTAGCATCAAGCCTGTGCATGAATCAAACATCAGACCTACACCAACAATCAAAAAACTGCCAAGCTCCAATTATTACTGGGGGAATCCTCACAACAGGAAAAAAAAAAAAAAAATTGTCACATTTTGGGGACTATGTCTTTTTATTTTCTGTTTCCAAATTGCTTTAAAATCACGTTCTAACAAATGCTTGTCACTGCTAACACTAAAATGAACATTCTCTGTGCAGAATAATAACTACCAGAACATTAATACTTGTCCTATCTTTATTTTCCTCCTTTTTTCCCTCACAACTTCATGTTAATGAAAAACACTCTGATTTGACAAATGCTGCAGTAGTTTTATTCCTAGTATACTACTACCTATTTTCACTTTAGGCAGTTGTATTTTGAGAATGAAAAGGTTATAAAAAACTAGTAGAAAATTAAAATATTGAAGGATGTTTCCATAGTTATAATGTTTCAATTAGTTAAAAAAAAGAAAACAAAATCTAAACAAAGGATTGTCTTCAATAGAAAACACATTTTAGTCACAAGCCTGTGACTTTTTTCAACATATGTATTTCTAATTCAAACTACCATCAACTATATGATAAGTAAAATCTGCCAGATGGATGAAAGATTGGAGGTAATGATTACAGATTAAACACAGACTAGGCATGGTCCCCATTGTCCCATTCCATCTATGAAGAGCTTGACAAAATGTAGGAGAGGTTCCTATATAAATATGGCTTCAAGAGTGTTAAAAAGGTTTTTTACAGCCATAATATTTTGACATGCCTTTATCAGTCAACCTGTAGTGAGCAAATGCAAAAATCTTTAGAGTGGCTTAGCAGTAAGACTGCCTACTAACTATGAGCTCTCTACTGGATTGTATAGCTCTCATATTAATTCCAGCTAAAACTACTACAGTATTCTTCATCCTTTTCTTCATATTCTTCATTTGCAACAAACCTTATTTGTTTTCTTATCAGTCAGGTCTGGACCCTTGAGCATTCTGAAGTCAAGCAATTGGTACCTATTAGTCATTCACCAGCGTTTTTTTAACGTAATATTTTATACTTTATTGTAATAATAAAATAATGCAAAAATTCAATATCATAATGCCATTTAATACACTATTTCTTTGAAATAAAGAACTTATTAGTGAAGACTTTAGTGAAGCTTGCCTTACTCCAAAGTCATATCTTTCAAAACTAACTTCTTTTTTTGTTTTCTCCTTCAGCCCTTACCTCAGGGGAGTATGGTGATCTGTCCAGACAGACATCCATGTTAAGCTTAAAAATGTGCACATCATAACCTTATAATCATGACAATCATTTCATGGACTAAGTTGCTTTTCAGAACAAAGAAAATTTTCATTCCTCTGGACTGCTGTTAATAACATAAATTATGCTGATATCATGCTGATTTATAAACATTTCTCAGAATTATAAAAAAAAATTAAAAATGAAAATCTGAACACACAATAAATCCTGCAGACTATGTCCGCAATGAGAAAAACAGTATCATCAATGTAGATCGTAACCCTGAAAGAAGGACGAGAATAGAACATAAATAAGCATAAAAAATGTCCAGTTCTGAAAATGCTTTAAATAGATATAACATTTATATGATCTCACTGAAACATATGCGTAATTGCTTTGTTTTTGATCTCTTACTTTCCTTTGGTGCTAGAAATAATAAAGGAACAGAAAAAAAAGATGAAAAATAGAAATGAAGAAAGCATAAAGCAGAAAATCAAATTTTATCTTTTTTATTTATTTTTGCAGAAAATTCATCAAATTAAACCAACTTTAAAGGCTTTGTTAAATTTTCTTGAAAAATAGAAGGTTTTTTTGGTTAAAAGACATGGGCTAGCTAAACGTAGTGAATCTAAATATTGAACTTCATTTCTTTCCCTGATATGTTAAAAGGAGTCTCTTGGCATTAAAAGCTCCGAAATAGACTTTCTTTATTATATACATTGTTATATTATCACTACTCAATTTTCTCTGTTTAAAAGTGGCTCTTTGTCTATATTCCAATTAGTAGAAAAGCATATGCGTATAATTGCACTTTCACATTCTTAAAACTAAATTCATTTATTGAAACTGAATTGCTGGTAAATCTGGAGTACATGTGAAATAATTGTAGCTGCATGAAAAGAAAAGAAAATCTAATAAGAACTTTTCAGAGCATGAAAATTAACTACGCTACATTAATTGAAGTTGAATTTCAAACAGAACGTGGACTCTTGCAGAGCTTCAATTGCAAAAAAGGTACATTTAGTTCAGGATAATAACAGTGTTTGTTCTACCACAAACTGAAGGTTTTATTGAACTCAAAAGTCAAGAACTGTCCAGAAATGCATCACATCACACACACATCACACTATACCTACTGTGTTCTCTGAACACTGACAGCAGTAACATACTGTGCACTGTGAGAGCCGTTGTGAATAACTTTCCACCCAAATCAGTTTATTACAGGTTAGAAGTATGCCCAAATTTAGAAAACAGAAATACAAACAACAACAACAAAAAAACCTACCCAACATGCTGAGGTTACTTCTACTAGCAGTTACTTTTGAGGACTGGACTGACAGTTCAACTGAGTCCATAATTTTCACAGTTTGATTTTCATGATTTGTCATGTAGCACGTCAGGCAACTCTATGATTCTGTGAATGCCCCAAATGACAAATTTGGATTTGTTATGCATGTTTCAGTCCTCTGGAATGGTGTCTGAGTGACAAATCTTTCTTTTCATTCAAAGGCAGGAAAATATTCCTGATCTACTGTACAAGTACACAGTTCCAATCTGGAGGTTTACCTTCCTGTCTGTACTGCTTTATTTCTGTTTCTTTACAACTGCACACATACATACCTTACTGTGTCAACACTGCTGATAAAGACAAGAAAAACATGTAGCTCTTGAGTGAGAAGGCCATCTCAGAATGCTCTTTGGGCTATAATCTCTGCTATTATTAAATCCAGTAGCTGTTAAGCACCCTCATCTCCACTGAAATAACTAGCAAAAAGGGTGGTTGGCACCTGGCAGGGATGGGATCTAAACGATTTATAAAAGCTCAATAGCTGCTTCCCTCATTCATAATTATTTGTATTGAGTATGATTTTATGTGTAAAAAGGATTTACCAGGATCATAATAAAGACAAATGGTGGATTATAATGAGGATTGGCAAGAAAAGTAAGGAGGAAGAGTGCAGCATAATGGAAAAGTAAACAGCAAAAACGAAATAACAGAATGAGAAGAGCAGAGGAAGAGGAACAAAGCCAGCTTCCTTTCAAAATTTCTTATAACAGGGATTTCTGAAGCCAGTTTAAACATATTAATAGAGCATCCTTCAAACATTTATCCTAGAAACCCCCTGGTGAATATTGGTTATAACAACGTATTGATGACTGAAAAGTAAAAAATTTCTGGAGTCTGAATGGGTTTCAAGACCTACAGCTATTATTTCTTCACTGCTACTCTGCTTAGTTATGTGTGTATCTTTATGTTTTTTCTGGCAACACACTTTGGGTTCTTTTCAGTTCAGACACAAAGAAATCTTACCTCAAGTTCGTAAGCGGGACTCAGGGTAATAGCTAAGACCACCAATTTACTCTTTTGACACATATATTTTCTCTAGCCCAGAAGCCAGCAGTACAAAGTGCAGTGCATAGGCGAGAGTAAGCAGAGGGAGGACAAAAAGTCAGTGAAATAAATAGCTTAGAAACAAGTGCAACCCAAAGGTGAAATAAGTCTGTGGGTAGTTACTGCTCAATTAATGGAAGAAATAAAGCTAAGATTCCTGTGCCAAGACACCTAGCTGTCATGGTGTCAGAGCTTGGGCACGCCAGTTTTTACCAGGCAGAATGCAGAATTTACTTCTTCCTTTCTCAGTGTGGACAACTTTTGTAAGCTGTTGCCAGTACAAGGAAAGTCTGTCTCCTTAGGAGATAAACATATGCTTCTGTGCCCTGAAGACAACATAAGAATTGCTTCCAGGGATGTGAGGTAGGTGGAAGGGATGGCAAAATACATCCAACACTCCTCACTTTTGATGTTTCCTAAACTACCTCTGAGCAACAGTTCAGCATCCTCCTTGGCTTATCGAAGACTGCTTCTTTTAGCAAGCTAAAAGCTTGCTAAGAGCCAAACTTACAAAGAGCTGCTGGAAAAAAATATATCTGCATAGCTTATTGAATATTAATGAATCCGACTTTCTATACAATCAAAATTTGCTCCCATATCCTGGCCACAAACCTCTGATTCAGTTTTACCTCATTTCTACTGACAGTTTCTCAGTGTCTGTTTATTCAGCAAATCATTTTCTTCCTTTTTTTTTTTTTTTTTTTTTTGTGTGTGTGTGTGTGTGTGTGTGGACAGGTTAAATGCCCTCCTGTTCCATTATCAAGCCATAGCGTACCACTGCTCTTCCATAATTAAATATCTGCAAAAGAAACAGGGAAGCATGATGATGGATGTGACAGAGCATGAAGGAGCGACGGTGCGGTGGGCATGTCAGCCAGGAGCCAGCACCAGTGGGAGCACACTGGCACGCTCATGCGGGAGAGCCAGGGCCAGGGGAGAGGCAGAAGCACTGCAGTTTGGCAGAAACGCAGTCATTATTCAGATGAGAATCTCTGCAGCCAAACAGAGTGCTAGAAACTACATATCTGTGAAATAAGTATATGGTTATGGGTCATTAACTCTACAGTATCTCTGTTCTCCATCTGACGGGGGCGATAACATTTGACTGCAATTTTTAAGAAAGTCTGTGATCAGAGGAAGGTTACATTTCATATTTGCCAGATCTTTCTTTTCTTTGTTTTCCCCATGAAAAAAAAAAAAAAAAAAAAGTAAAGAATATTCTTGAGCCATTGACAGCTACAGCAAAGCTGCATATTTTTTTTATGTATGCTTTTCCTGGGTTAACTTAAGAAAGAAAGGGAAAACAGAGCTGGGTCCCTTTCTGCATGCTATCAGCACATTATTGACCATGTCTAATGTTCAACGTTCTCTGCCAACAAAGCTGTTCCCAGAGCTACATCAAATGCTCATGGCTTTTGCTTGACTTAGGAGCTTCTAGAGACAATAATCTTCCAGGGACAAATAGCTTTCTTCACTCCCCACTCCTTCCTCTATTTTTGTTTTCTATGGTATGTCTAAATGTGGTGTAGTATTGTCCATTGTGATTCCCCTTGTAATTACTACAAACCCAAATGCATACTCTGAAGGATTTATATTTTGATGCGTTTCACTTGGCAAGAAAGGGAGAGAGTTCTTTTACTGACTGCAGAGCTATGTTTCAGATTTCATGCTGTATCACTCTGAGTTGCTGAGATTTGTACCCTCATAATACTTAAAACTACATTACTTATTGTTGTTTTGGATTTAAAAAGCTAGAGCTCTGTGTCTGGGACTTAAAGTATCTATACCATCTTAAAATACAGAATAGGCAAATTGTCTTTAGATTTCCCTTGCTACACAATTTTTTACCAAGCTTCTAGTTGGTACGGGGACTTTTCTGGCTATTCCAAAATTTTGTTTCTCTTTGGGATAAACACTTTCAACTTCCTTATCTTGTCTGTCCCTCTGAGGAAGAAAACATCTTTCAGCTCTAGACGCAGGGCAGTGCTGCTAAGGGACTGCAGTGTGGTAATACCTCCCCAAAGCTCTTTCATCAGTGCAGCAATGAAACAAACCTTTGCATTACCATTAATGTAAAGTAATAATCACTGCGGCCATTTTTAATGTCTCCTACAGCACTGAATTGGAACTTTCCTTGCCATCCATTCCTGTCAATCACTGTGGAAAAGCTTTGCCTGAGAGCAGAACTGATTCTGCTCAGCATGAAAGTTGAACAATTCCGCTAGGAGGCAGTTCCTGTTAATATGCTATCAGGAATGACATTAAGACAGTGAAAAGTTCTGACAAACGAGTAAATAAATTTATAGCTGTGAGAAAAGTATGCTCATACATATATTTACAGTAACGTGTAACTTAGTGAGTAATGCATGACTTCTAAAAATGCAGGGAAAGGAGTTCTGTCTTTAAAGATTCAGCAGCACACACTGATGCTTTAAAGTAAAAATCCAAAGCTCTTCTGAAAGCCTTGTTTCACAGCTTGCACTCTGCCAGGACCTCATTGGTTCCATAATGTGAAGTTCTCAGTACAGGAGAGGCACGGACCAGTTGGAACACATCCAGAGCAGGGCCACAAAAATGATCCAAGGGATGGACAAGCTGAGAGAACTGGGGCTGTTCAGCCTGGAGTATAGAAGGCTCTGGGGAGATCTGAGAGCAGCCTTTCAGTATCTAAAGGCGGGCTGTAAGAGAGAAGGGGGAGACTCTTTAACAGGGTCTGTGGTGACAGGACAGGAGGAAATGGTGTCAAACTAAAAGAGAGAAGATTAAGATTGGATATAAGGAAGAAGATTTTTACAATAAGGGTGGTGAGGCACTAGCATAGGTTTCTCAGAGAGATGGTGGATGCCCCATCCCTGGAGATATCCAAGGTCAGGCTGGATGGAGCTCTGAACAACCTAGTCTAGTTGAGGATGTCCCTGTTCATTGCAGGGAATTGGACTAGTTGACAATAACGGGCCCCCAAACAGATAAATCCAACCTTACAGCTACACCCACAATTCTGATGCTACCATTAAGCAATGGTGTGTGAGCTTTTTTGCATTAATTCTTGCCCACCCTGCTAATTTCAGAACAGAAGCCAAGTATCATCAACACAGCTAGGCTCAGCTTAACAATACTGCAATTTATTACTATTAAAAATATGTTAGCTAAAAGCAGTTACATTGTTAACTAAGCAACCACATTATGAGCTGCAACTAATATCAGCCCTATTCACTGCAAGCCAGTAGGCTGTCGTGAATGGCGCTGATTACCCATGGTTTATAAGACAATTAGATTCATATCCATTTTATAACTATTTAACAGAACAGTAAATGGAATTTTCATTTAAACAAACAAATAAATAAATAATGCTCTTATTTTTCTGATTTAATGTAGGTAAATGTCAACATTTCCACCAAGAATCTCCAACTGAGAATTACCAGAGATGAATTTGGCTCAAATTCCACAGTCTAAAAGACAACTTCAACTTTGATTTTATTTTCTGTTATCATTAGTGACTTACTGAGGGTACCAACTTATCACAGAACAGCTAGGTACAATCTTGTATTTTAAACATCCAAATCCATTTCTTCTTTAAAAAGGCTTTATTACTGTTATTAGATTCTATTTTTACTCTGTAAGTGTGAATAGGCTACAGAAATCCATCAATGTTACTACAGGAAAGCCATAATACTAGAAAGTAAAAGCAACTTAGTCATTCCTCAAACATTCATTATAAATGAAATAATTTGGTTTCCTTAATTTCTAAATTTAAACAAACAAACAAAAAAAAGTACCAAAATGTCAAAATGTAACACTAATCACTGTCACCAGGAATGGCCATGAATCCACAGCAACTCAAGTTCTGCTGAAAGTATGTAGAGGACTTTCTATTGAGACTGCTTTGGTACCTCTGCTAGGCAACTCTGACAAAGCCTGCAGGATAACAGCTCTAATTGTTTAAAATCATTTCAGAGAAGAATATTTTTCCTGAGCTACATGCTAATGCTATTAGCTCCAGTAATCTGTCATACTGAAGCTGTCAGATGTTGTGGCAGCAGAGTCCCTGACACTGAGAGAGGCAGACCTGAACAAGACCAACAAATCAGGGATCAAAGAGAGAGAAGCTAAAGGCTTGCTCTACTTGCATAACTTGAGGTGAATATGCAATACATATTTCATCAGGTTTAATATCATGATTCTGAGTAAGCTTGGAAGCAAGAGATTACTTGCCAGTTGGTTATATATTCCAACTTAAAAGGATTATTTTAATACTGATATCAATATTACTTGGTTTGGACAGGTTGTAAGCTTGTCCTACTGTGACTGGAATTGGGAACTGCAGAGAATACCTTACACTGCTACTGCCAGCACTGTGACTTGTTTCCACTGAGCAAAAATAATTATAAATCCTTGCTGTAGTTGTAATCTGGCATACTGTTCAGAACTCACGAGGAGAAGAAGACTTGTGTGTGTTACTTGGATTGAGATCTGATCTGTCAGAATTACACCACAGCTTACCCCAGATTTTTCATTAATTTTTATAAGATGTGTACAGCTGGGTTACTGGTGTCCAGTTCTTGAACATTGACATAGTAAGTATCTCACTAGCAGAGAAAACACATTCAGTACTGAACACTGTCTGCTACTGAAAATATTGAGAAAGAGTCAGGGTAGACATAAGTACCAGAAATAGCATAGCCAGCAGTAGCAGGGAGCTGATCATCCCCCTGTACTCAGCTCTGGTGAGTACTGTGTTCAGTTTTGGGCCCCTCACTACAAAAAAAACCATAGAGGCCCTGGAATGTGCTCAGAGAAGGGCAACTAAGTGAGGGATCTGGAGCACAAGTCTTATGGGAGCAGCTGAGAGAACTGAGATTGTTTAGTCTGGATAAGAGGATGCTCAGGAGCGTCCTCATCACTGTCTATGATTCTATTATTATTAATAGTATTATTAATATATGTAAGTCAGCTGTTTTCTTGCTAGTGCAAATTTCAACTGGAGATTTTATGTCAGTGTGTTTTGTAGAAATGCTCATGATAGGAAACATTAAAAAATAATAAGTTGTCTGTTAAAATATTTAGTGAATGACAATAATTTTCTAAATAGTACTGATTGTCTCTTTTTTAGAGATTCCACATAGCACTGGCAACAAGAACTAAAAAGAATTTTCCATATGCTATTCAAATAAATATATTAACAAATTCTTTGCTTTCATATTGTCACAGTGTTCAAACTCAGTTTGTTTTAAAGTGCTGTGATTATTTATTTATCGAAGCTCACTGTTTTTCTGTGAAATTTGCAGGGAAACAGTTTGTGTTAGACAAAGTATTATTTTTTACATAAAATAAAGGTCAGCTAACATAGCTAGTTACAGTAGTAATGCAAATGTGTTCCGCTGAACAATGAAATAGTTTTTTCCTACTCGGTGTCAAGCGCCTCTTTAAATAACCTAAATTGAAACGGTAAGAAAAAACAGCATCCAGTAGTTCTTCAACCGACAGGTATGATAAGGAATTACTGCGATGTGGATTACAGGATTCAGAGAGAAAAACAGCACCAAGAAGAAAACACTTTAAAAGTCACGGTTATAATTCCTGTTGGGACTGCTTAAAAATAGCTAGGGCTGAACTGATAAGGATAACATTTTATAGGTTTACAAGTACCAGATTTATATGCATTTAAAGGATTTACAGAATTGTAGCCAATGACTTTTGGAACAGAAGTGAGAAATATTATGAATGGTTTGATCACATTCAGTGATAAATAAGGATAAATTTGTGCTTAAAATACCACAGTGTTCACACTACCCTATGAGTACTTTGTATTACGCTGTATGGGAACTGCTGAATCATGGCCTGAACCCCTGATTGATCACCTGAGGTGAGCAATGAGTCAGCCATGGGAGCACAGGTGAAGGCACCTGTGCTGCAGGAAGGGGTGGAGCCTGGCTCCACCTCTCCTAGACCCATTTAAGAGCCGACTACGAGGAGAAAGGATCTCCTCTGGAGATCCCTCCTCTGGAGTTTTGCAGTGAGCCCAGGACATGGGTAAGCATTCTCTCTATTCTCTTTTTGTTATTATAACCTGCTTAACCATACTCTTTTGTTTATTTCATAATTATGATATCTCTATATTCATTGATTATACGTATGAATACCTTGGATGACCTGTTCATGAACTACTCTCACAGAATTTGATGGGACAGTAAGAATTTGTCCAAATTATTTATGAATGGGATTTAAATTTAGAAACATTAGAATCTATTTTCCAGCTAATAATATAAGTACACTCTAAGCATTGAAAAATATTCTAAAAATTATCATTTACATCACAAAGGACCATGTATTATAGATAAAAACTTATAATTGGCAAGTTCACATGAACTTTTTACAAACACATACTCAAGAATTTCTAGGAGTAAGATTGGATTATATTAAAATTTGAACTTTAGCTATAAGAGCTTCCTGCCACAGTACTTTTTTTAAATATAAAGGCTGCTCCAAAAGTAGTGTCCCTTATTTTATCATGCTGGCCCATGAAGCCAGAGGTAAATGTTGAGGTTGAACCTTCCTGCCAATATCTCATTACATTTTGTTGTCGTGTGACAGAGGGCAGCAGAGCGGCAATGTGACAAAATGGTGTCTGACATTGCAATGCAGATGAAGCATAGATCTGTCATTGAATTCCTCCACCCAGAAAAAATGGACATTCACCAATGCTGAACGTTTAAGGAAACCAAACAGTGGATGTGAGCACAGTGAGGCAGTGGGTGGTGCATTTCAGCAGTGGTGACAGTGACATGAAAGACAAGTCATGTTCCAGCTGGCCATGCAGATTTTGACTAGTGCTGCATGCATGCTCATGTTCATCGCTGGTGAAAATGCATTGCTAATGGTAGTGGCTATAGTGACAAATAGTGTTTTGTAGCTGAAAATTTGCTCCATCAAATAGTGTTATTGTACTCTTTATATCTGTTGTAGTTTCCATGGAAATAAATAGGAGGCATTACTTTCATAGAGACCAATAAGTATCAATCTCCCTCAAACTTGTTAAAACTATCTTGAGATTATGGTTCAGTGCAGCTTGAAAGATGGCAATATTGATCTGAGTAGCATTCACATCATTAGAGTTTAGAAGCAAAACAGATCAGGATTTTGAATGAAAACTCTGCTGCAAGGCCTCTAACCAAGATTGAGATTTTCATCATATTTGCATTTGTATAAAGCCAGAAGGGTTTGGCTGAAATTGTAGACTTTCCTAACCCAGCATTTTTAAGCCTCACTGTCTAAATGTATCCACAACTAGACAGAAAAATAGAATTCTTTTTGAGATGGTTTTATTCTCTATCAGAACTAAGAATTATAGCTTAAAAAAAAAAGAAAAAAGAAAGAAAATAAAGTAGTGCCAAGAATTTTGGAACCTTTCAAGTAAATAATGTTTCAATTCACTTTTTTAGCAAGTAGTGACAGAACTGATAAAAATGAGAAATTCTAATGATCTAATGATTTCTGCCTTTTTCAAAGAGAAAATTGCCTCATAGGCAACAAAGATCTGCAAAACTTTAGCTTGTTCTATTGTCTTTTTTAGAGTAGTAATTCATACTATTCTAATAACTTTAAGTATTTGTCATGGGTTTGTTTTTTTTGATTTTCAATATTCCACATCAAAACATCATGTACTGGAATTAAGGTGTTAATGCTCTAATTTCTACGCACCTATCCCTATACATTATGGAAGTCATGGGATCTGACCCTTCCGGGGGGGTGGTCTCTTACTTCCTGGCAGTGGGTGCTGGAGGGTGCTTTCCTAGCCGTTCCAAGCTTTTCAGGTTTGACTCGGTCTCGGGAACTCTCTCTCCTATCTTATTTGATTTATTAGTCTCAATTTTAATTAGGTTGTATTATATTGTATTATTTTGCATTCCGATATCATAGTTAGTAAAATAAGTTTACCTCCATAGATTGTTGCAGCTGTTTTTCTTCTTTTTCCCCCTTCCTCCCTCCGTGGGGCCAGGCGGGGGGTGGGGAGGGCAGGGGCCTATTGCCCCCTGTCACGGGCATAAACTGATCTAGTTAATTCCGTGACAGTATTATGGCAATACGAATGTCCATGCTCTAAAAAAAATTAAAATCGGGTATTCTTTAAAGGAACTACTTGAGATGCTCAAGGAAAAAGTTATCTTAGTGGTAACAATAATGCTTGTATTTCAGCACTGTAAACATTTTAAAAATAAGGAGAATAGAGATATAATCATCTTGCAATATATTCATCAGTGTATACACCTAGATCTGAGCTATCATCGTGTTAAAAGGTATATGTCCTCCATATAAAAGATAAGAGAAATGAAAGGTATCTGTTCTCCACACCACACATCTGTATTCACAGTTCAGGAAAGGCTGTTGCTTAAACACAGCAGCTGGAATGAAAAATTCTTTGAGACAAGTTTGCCTTCTTGCTCACTTTTTTCTTTCTCCTGAAGAACACCATAAGATGTAGCTTTGCAATTTAATTAAAAGTGACTTGTGTTGCTATAAGCTACATACTTGCAAGTATACTATTTATGCCAAGTATGAGCAATCCTAGAGTAATTATGGCTTATGTTTTACGGAGGGCATGTCACTCAGCAGATGAGTTTCATGAAAGGACTGAGAAGAAGAAATGCCAAAAAAAGAAAAGGAAACTATGGGCCAGAGGGTTTACAGCTCCCAGCTGAATAAAGTGAAACTGGAGAGTCTCTTAATGACAGAAGAGCAGATATGACAATAATGATAATAAAAACCTAGAGGTTATAGTTGAAGGCCAGACTGTCAAACCAGGCAATCTGCCCAGGGTGCTGAGAGACAAGACTTGCCAGGAGAAACGCTTTCTCCAGAGATCTGCTCCAGAGCCTTTGGGATGCAATTCCCTTTCAATGATCTAATGTGGATACAAAAGGCAATTTCAGGAGGTGGGTGCGGAGGAATAATGCTTACTGGGAGGGGTGTATTCATAGGGAATGTATCCATAGGTAGACTCTATCATAAACACTCTACAGCTTTCATTCTCTTGTGTATAATATTCCTGGCAAAAACCAAGAGTTTGCAACTGTCAAGAAAATACAGAAGATATTTGGTAGTGGATACGAATTTCAAAAACACTTAAAAGCAGACTACACTTATTTTTTGCCTCAGAACTGATATTCAGTATAGTGGTTGATTTACTGCTCTATAAACTCCACTGTCATTACAACTGTACCAGCATTTAAGTATTGTGTCACTGTGAAATACTTGAATATCAATGAAAGCATTATAAACTGTTATAAATTTATTTCTCCTTTCTGTGCAGGAATCATCTATACAAGCAGCAACATTGTTATAATGAAATATTTGGGGAGGAGGTTATCTTTAATTACACTGAGATGCCAAAAACTGCGTAACTATCATGTGAAGAGGCAGCAAATATTTGAGTATAATAAAATGTATTCCAGGCCTAAATCCTAGGCTTCTAAATAATTTAAGCATATTTAATTTAAGCATATTTGAGAATTATTTCATTTTCACAGCACAGTGGGTGAAAAAAATTTGCTCTCAGAAGCAGCGTCACTTATGTATGCAGACAGAAAGGCAATAAGAGCAATACATAATGCCCTTTAAAATAAATCAAAGCACTAGACTAACAAAATCACAAGAAGATTTGAGTTGCCTTTATTAACTGCATTAAACTATCATGTGGGGGAACTTGGTTTTTGCTCCCAGGTTTGTGTTGATGCCTGTAAGACAGAGACCTGCTCATTGTTAATGTGGCATTGGAGAAGTATCATCAGGCTCACCAGAGCCCTCGTTGGTGCCTGGAGGTTATCTATGTGCTCACAGGAACAAGCCAGTTACTGTGTTAGAATCACAGAATCATAAAGGTTGGAAAAGACCACTAAGATCATCTAGTCCAACCATCAATGCATCACCACCATGCCTACTCAAACACCTCCCTCAGTGCCACAGCTATATGCTTCTCAAACACCTCCAGGGATCCTCTGGTAACTCAAACTTCTTCTCCAGTACTGTGCTGATACTGTTTCTATAGCATGTCAAAATTTACCTTCTGATTATAGGGTATTTTATTTTCTCTAGTCTCCTGGTAACTTCCATAATCATATAGAGGTGTCTTTTGGTTTATGGATCATGCTGCTATGTGTTTACTTCAGGTTTACTTTTGAAGAGCTTATCTTTTCCATTCTCCACATAAACTCATTTCCACTTTCTTACTTTTTTTTTTCTGACCTTTCTCATTCATCTAGATGGTTTTGGCTGTTATCTTTTCCCATAGATTAAGATACATCTAGCTCAGATTCAAGTTAAGGTGAAACACTTTGGACCCATCTTCAGAAAATAAGTGGTTATGAGAATGAAGTTCATTATTTTCCATCTATCCATTTAACCACCTGAATAGTTAAACCAAGTTCACCACTTGTTAACAACCACTTGATAACGCCACAGGTTATCTCCAACTCTGCTTCACTTGCTATTTCTCCGAAACCATTATGAAGATTGTTCACTTTTCCTTCCTTTAGATTGAGATTTGGATGGAAAATCCTGACTTAAGTATTAACCTTAACACTTTGCTCCGAAAGTGATAGATTGAGTACAGTCACTACAGCCTGTTTCAGAAGCACTTTCAGAAATCAGAGTCAGTGAAAAAGATGCATCTTGCGCTTTCACAAGTTTCTTGATGAGTTCAGCTGTCAAAAGGAGTGGGATTTCACTGGAATTTTAGACAATTTTACTGAGAAATAGAAATTATTTGTCACACATAAAAACAATAAGCAGGCTTTTTTTCCACAACTATCATACTTCCTCTTAAAAAGATTCACTATTACATGAATACAAATCTTTCTTTGACACAGTTCTCCAATTTACATAATATTTCCCTTTCTTTCTACTGGAAATACATTTTTATGAAAGATCTTTAGGTTCTCATTTGTTTTGTTTTTGCAGGTAACAACTCTCTGGAAGCTTTTGAAATTTCCTCAGGTGAACAAATTTATTCAGGCATTTTTCTTCCTCACAGTTGTTTTCAGTTTTCAGCTGACGAATTTCCAGCATATAACAGGCATTCTTATTAATTCCTAAATGCGTGACCTTGCATACTGAACTACTTCAATTTCATTCTACTGCTATTGTTCCAGTTCTCAAGGTGACCCATTTCTCCTGCACACTGACAATTGCTCACAACTTTTGTGATCAGTGCATTTCATTATTGGACTCCTGCCTCTGTGCCAAGGACTCTAATAAAAATATTAAATAAAATTGTTCCAAATTGAATCCTTTGGGGGTTCTACTGATGGTCTCAGAATATCATTAAGTCTTGCACTTTAATACTAATTGTATTTTATTATTTACACTGTAGCAGCGATACTAGACTCAACCACCTTCCACCACTATGCACATATATGCACAGTAGAAGATGGTTCCTGTCCAGAGGAGACAACAATTTAAACTAGTAAGTAGTATTCAAAGCCAATGCCAAACAAAAGCATTTAATTGCCCAAGGAATCCAACACAGATCTGCTGGATACCAGTATAGTGTTATTATGAAAAAGCAATCTATATTCTCTAAAGCATTACTCTTTTCATCAACAGAAACAAGGCACTTACATGTTTTGAAGTCATTATTTCTGAAACAAGATGGTTATACATTCAAAATGATAATTTAATATAGTATAGTAATGAGTCCTAACTGAATATGACATAAAATGATTGACATTATCACACCTAAGGAAGCAGGCCATACCTTTGACATTTATCATCTGATGATGTGCTGCACTGCTATGTGCAATGCACACAGATAGGGCAGCCACGCACACTGCCCTGAAACGCAGGGACCGAGCTCAGACCATTGAGGTGCAGTAAGAAAGAACAAACTCTGATACCCCAACTTGCCACTGTGACCAGACAGGTAAACAAGCAGCAAAGACACCTAATGCTGGGGGTGTGAATAGACATGCTGGAGTGACTGATCATAGTTAACACTTCATTGTTTAGTTTTGTTGCTATTGTCATTACATTCTTTGCCTCAAAGTCCTGGACTCTCAGATGGTTAACAACACAAACGCTGTTTTGTATGCTATTTATCCTGTGACCGAAATCATATTTTTATGTTTCCACCACAATTTTTTCTCTTGCATTTTGAGAAGCCACAATCCAGCTGATCTTACGGCTGAAATTTTTAAGCATCTGGCAAGGAAATGGATAGTGCTACAGATTATTTCCTGCTAAACCTATTTTAACACCTGAAGAAACATCCGGAATGTTGGTTTGACATTCCTCAAAAAGATAGGAACGCTGTCACACCAGCATTCTCTGCATCTGTTGAAAGGGATTCCTAAATATTTAATAGAAAAATGTTTCAACATTACTTTCAGCTTCTCTGGGAATTTTTTTAACGCACCATCCTTCTCTGATAGAAAATCGATTTGATGGCAATAATCATAACCACTAAAAAACTTCTAATTGTTAAAGTTTTGCAACCAGTAAGTATTTAAGGAATGTATCATTAAGTTTTTCCCTGCAGTTGTCACTTGATGCTTTCTTCAAGTTAGTAGCAATGTTTGAATTAATTTAAAACTTGATGAATTTATTAAATCATTCACTTTGCTACAAACTTTGTAAATATGCCACTGATGGTAATAAAAGATTCCAAATGTTATCTAGACTAGACTAGCATTTTCTGCAGTTTGCCCTGAATGACAAACATAAAGGAACTGAAATCAGTACATATGTGTTTTCCTGGCATTTGGAATCTGCATTTCCATGCTGTGGGCATGATGTCAAAATATAGTGACAGTGCGAATGCTTCCAAGAAAGCAAGCCTACAAGCAGTAAGCAAGGAACAACAACAACAACAACAAAAAAAAAAAAAAAAAAGAAGAAAAAAAGAAAAAAGAAAGAATAAATTCACTTTTTGTTTTCTCTTTTCTTTTCTTTTTTTTTTTTTTTTATAGATTTATCACACATCAGTGGGCTGGTTAACTAACTAAATAAAAGATCTCCAAAAGCTATTGAGAAACCATCTTGACTACAATCCTAAAGTAAAACTGACAGAAGTGCTCTACTACTTATTGCTTATAAAGAAATGTTCATACTCAGAGTGCTTGACAGACATCAAATTTATCCCACTATATATTAATTCTAATTGACACAGAGATTCAGACTGCTCTGAAGCATATCTGCTACAAAAGTTAAGTGCTTGTAGCACCTTTCTACTGCAGGAAACACATTTAATCTAGTTTGTTATTTTCATGGGAAGGTTCTTTCAAAGATGGTTTGCTAGAGGTGAAAATTTGACTTGAAACATCCTGCTTTTTATTTTGTTGTTCAGTGTTATCAAACACTTAGTCAAGCAAAAAATGTTGTAGTTGAAATTTCCCATTTACTTTTTTTTTTTTTTGATGGTTACAATGATAGCCAAAAATGGCTGTCTCCATAGAAGTTATCAGTTGCCACTTATTTCACTGAAGTTTCCATTTGCAATACAGTAGGAGCACAATGCTTACTTGCTCTCAAAGGACCAAAAGTTTGGGTTGTTCACCAGGCTGGCCACCCTGATTTCTTTCATAGTCTGACACTAATATTCTGTAACCTACAACTTGTTCGGCTCCTCCACCTTATATCCAACATGGTGTTACTGCCCTACCTAAAGACACAAGCAGTACAGAGTGTTAGTAGTGTGGGATCTGGACTTCCTGCCTGCCTCTGTAATAACCAACCAAAGCAAGCTTTCAAGGATTAGGTTCCCAAAGAAGATATGTTTTTGGTATGACAGTAATGCACGTGACTTTAATGGACAAATAAAAATTCTGTCTGAAGAAAATATTTGCAAAGTGTTCATCACCAAGCAAGACATGGAAGTACCAAACAGAAAGACTGTGCCAACTACACAGTCAGTCTTCATTTTGTATGCTTTTTCCTTTTGTAGGAAAAATGCAAGTCCAAACAATGTCATAATGCACAGAAAGGCAGAAAACAGTAGTCCAACGGGCAAATTAACGTATATTTCATAGGTCTTCCTTTAGCTATGGCATACAGAACGCTTGTAATGGTTCTGATGAAGTCCTGAAGCATTCAACTTACAGTAGCAGGGATGTAATACTTACTATCCACGTCTGTCTCAGATGGATCCTGTGACAGTGATTAGCTCAAGGAACAGAAAACAAATGCATCTCTGCAAAGCCATTTGGCACTGGCATTGTTTGCATCTGTCTAAGTAGCTTATTTTCTATATAACTGGACTTGATTATCACTTGCATTGTTACATTATCCATACACTACTTTCAGGTACCTATATCCAAGAAATTGTTAAAGACTTCAGCATTTTGATGGCTTTTGAATTTTAAAATTATCTACACTATAAAATGCTGTGACCTTTGTAATATCTCTCAATGAGGACTACGGAAACCAATGTTTCATTTCAATTTTGATTTGTATTAGAAAGGTGAGTGTTCAGTGAGGTAAAGGCTTGCTGCTGAGTGTGACAGGAGCCAGTTCTGAGCTCCACATTTTCAGGCATTCAGTCAGCATGAGAATCTCTGCATTGATCTGTACTCAGCTCAGTAGACTACAATTTCTTTTGCAAACATGTGGTTCAGGAATATAATGACATCTTTGTGTCAATTAACAACAGATATAAAATTCTTGGCCATCATTTTTTATGCTATACAATTACTTTAGAAACACCTTGTTAGTTACATTTGCTGAAAGAGGTTTATTTTTACCTTTCTTTATTTCATTTTTGTCCTTTTATGCATTGAAGTCCATAAGGGCTTCTTTGCTGTCATCCCTTGCTGCTGACTCTGAACCACACCTGTGCTTTAATACTGGTGGGAAGCCACAGCATAAAAGTCAATACTAAACACTTTTATTCTACATTTCCTGATCTTGCTCTTACTAAAAATACCTCAAGCCAGAAAAAAAATCAATAAACACTTTTTTTTTTTTTATCATCATGGCTTTGATTGTCATGCTCCAAAAAAAGTCTGAAAAGCAATTGGCTCTACTTTATGCCAGATAAAGAGATGAGAAATTAGTAGGTTCCACCCTCATCATCTCACGTGACAAGAATGCTGGACGCCACAGTGAATTAAAACTCCACTTGCCTTCTCCAGCAGCTGAAAATGAGCCCATTTGGTGTATATTTAGTGAGAAGAAGAAAACAAGCATGCAGAAAGGATTTGACTCTTCTTCCAGTACTCACTGCACTGTGGTGGCTAGTGTTCACCAGTCTGTAAGGAGGCAATTCCTTTCCAAGTCACTTTGATTAAACAGGAATTTTGCCATTAACTTCATGAGTCTTGAATTCCTCAGCTCTTTGAGCTCCTTTTTCTTTTCATCCCTTTGTTCCCTCCTCTCCAGTCTGCCTTCCTGCTTTAGGGCTTTAATAGCAACAGGATTCCAGTTTCACCAATTCATTTTCCTTTCTGTATAGAATGGAGTTTTCTTCCCATCCTCACTGCTATATAAAGGGATCCTCCTTGAAATCTTTACTTCTGAGATCCACGATTCAGTGGATTAAAAAGGTTAGGGAGCTGTATTTTAAGAAACGGTGTTACTAATTTTCAAATCTTTGGACTATCATACACAACATAATAGTCCACTGGCTTTTGTGAGGAACATACTTATTTGCAATGGACAAATCATCGTATACAATGAAAATAAATGAAAAAAAAAAAAAATCCACCAAACTTGGATTTGATTTTCTGAAATTTTCAGTTCATTAAAAAATGAAGATGTTGAAGAATTTCACCAGCAAGGATGACATCCAGGCATGTGAAGTTTTATTTGTGAACTTCAGACATCTGTGAACACGTTTGCCTTTCAGCTGAATGTTTGGAACAGACTCTTAGTTCCTAATCATTAAGCTCAGCAAATACAGAACTGTATACACACACGTCTGCATTTTCAGATATCAGTATCTTTATGTGCACACATTAAACAAATAACACTTCTTTTATACATAAGCAATAGGATTTTCATGTGCAAAGAATTTCCACCTCCCTCTAACATAACAAAACAAGGTTTAAAATGTTTTCTCCACATATAAGTAGCTACTTCAATTAATTTGAAAGGTTCACCTAAGCAATATAGCAGTTCTAATTTTTATTACATTGTTCTGTTGCTGACACTAAGATAATCTTTTAGTAGCTGTGAATACAGATGTTGGAAATGGGATTTTGAGAAAAACACTGCAGGACAGATGCTATTTTGGCTGGATCCTACACTTTTTACAAAGAAGTTCTTTCTTTCTTCATTCTTACTTTTCTATTTATTTCTTATGCAAGAATTTAATCCATGATGGAATAATAATGAAGAAAATGGTACATGCAACATTTTAAGTAAAAATACCATAAACTAAATTGGTATTTTAATGATTCATTGGTTCTGGATCAAAGGAAGTAAGATGGTGGGCAGTTCAAATGTATTTTCAGGAGTTAAAACAAACTATATTGTTTAGATTTCGTGTTCAGCAATGGCTAACCTACTTCTATAACATTTTTTCCAAATCAGATTCCAACACTGTACGTTTGTATTATGATAATATTAAAAAAAAAAAAAAAAGTGTTATTAAAAATAAGTAATCTTCGGAAAATAAACTGACATTTAAAGCTAAAACATTTAAAGCAAGGCACTTCCTGTTTTTTTTCCAGAATCTTTCAGAATATCTTTCAGAATATCTTAATGATTATTTTGAATAAAGTTGTATTTAATAGTAACTCAGATGGGATTTCAGAGAACACACTGTAAGTGAACATCCATTATGTTAATTCAGCACACAAATACTAAGGACTTCTCTATTTGCTCTCTTTAGGTATTAGTTTGGAAACAGAGCATAACCGAAATCTCTAAAAACTACTTTCTTCTGTTGTGTTGGATTGTCAATTACTAAATAATGTTTTAAGTAAAGTAGCAAGATGAAGATGACCTAGTTTTACTATATCTGAGTGCCAAAGATCAAATCAAGCATATATCAATACTAACAAAAGCTACAGTCCTAAGGCCAAGCTGTTGCATATTTCATTACAGTGTTTACTAAAACACCATAATGTACTGAGAATCCAGTATAGGTGACAACTCTGTGACAAATCCATAACACAGAGTCTCTAGATGCAGCTAATTATAACTGAACAAAATCACAAAATAATCAAAATAATTTCTTACGGAACACCATAAAACTGAATTGCATAAACTCTTACTAAGAGAGAAATCATTAGGTAAAGTTTCCCACTTACCGTTATTTGAGGCCAGAAATGTAGTTGGTATCTGACTGCAGAGGTGTACAGATTGACACTGGCTGGGGATCTGAGAAGTGGTTTCCAGCATTCCAGTATTGGAGTGAGTTGCAGTTATTTCAGACATACAACACCAGTGTTTCTGGACAGATACACCTTACAGAGGTATACACTCACACACTACACAGCTGCAACTAGGCCCCAGTTTTGTGATGCATCACTACATCCTTGGCAGCAGATTAAGCCTTTGTGCCAAGCAGCTGACAAACTCAGGAAACCTGCCTTCCACTTCGATCCTTACACCCTGCCACGGCAATGGCTTGAGCCCAAACCATCAGGCCGTGCCTAGCACCAGGAGAGACAAACAGCTGCTGAAGCAGTCCATGCTCATCAAATTGACCTTTCCTTCCTTCTCTGAAGGAAAGGTGTGGGCTAGATGGATACCTCCTGTGGCACAGTCTGGCCTGAAGGATCCTGTCTGGACTGCATTGGTGGTTTAATGTATGGTTCTCTGAAATCAGACATGAGGACTGAAGACACCAAAATATCTCCACTCTACTCAAAATAGAAATACAACACTGTAACTTTTAACTTATGCTCCTATCCTAAGACCTGCTTTGAAGCCATAATTATGAAATAAATTACATTTATGGCTTATGCCTGATTAAATCGTTAAGGCTCTGGCAATCTTCAGTAGCAGAACACATGGTGCTGTAGTACTCTGCAGCATCTCTGGATCTGGCTCCAGACTGTTTTAAGCTCTTGGAAAAGAAGAAATATGGAAGTGAAAACGATGAAGAGCAAAAAGGTTGCACTGAGTGAAAAAACAGTTTTTTTGTTTTGTGAGGTTTTTTTTTCTTTTTTTCCATGCAAAGTGCTTTCTGCTCTTCAAATTTTGGTGGAATAATGGGGTACAGAAAGAAAAAACAAGAATGGGATTATGAAAATGCAAGAGTGGAAAAGGGTACATTACCTATTTGATCGTGATCCACAGCAGGACTCTAGGGCACAGAATGGCCACAGCAGGCTGTTAAGAAAACTTGTATTTGTGCAGACCTCCAACAAAAACATGATTCATAATATCCCTTCCCTTTACGTAGTTGGATCTTATTTCCTTTGTAACAAATGTATCACGCCCCTGAGGTGAATGCTTTTGTTGGTACAGATTTTTTTCACCAGCTCCCTCTGGAAATTGGCAGGCTAAGGGACATTTTAGTTATCACAGTTCATGAAGCACCAAGAAATCAGATCTTGAAGGTAATCAATTGTAATTATGTGAAATCTTATACTGCGTCCAGCTCTCCTACTCTGCTCGTGCTACTGTAACCTGCACAATTTCAGTGGAATAGATTCTGATTCACATCATTAGAAAAAAGGTCAGAATTGACTCTAAAATTAAGCATCAGGAAACACAAGAAACTACGCAAGAAAGAGAATGTATTTGAGAACATTTTTAATAAATAATGTGACAAAAATTACTTTTCTGATTATTGGATCCTCAGTATGCAAAATTATGGCTAAAATATGAGGTTTCTTAACATGAACGTAATGAAAACATTAATCACATGGATTGTTCCTTTAGTACTGCACATCCTTTCTATGTAACCTTTCTTTAAAAATTAGCTAAATGAAAAATTTCAGTCCTCGGTAAACACCAAAACACTTTTTTTTCTTTTTTTTTTCTTTTTCTTTTTTTTTTTTTTCATTGGGGCTAGTCCTGATAGCTGTCAATAAACAACACATATTTTTCCATTAGCACCAATGACAGAGAAATTTTATAATTACAAAAAAAGGTCATAAATTCTACAGACAGAGGACATCATTTGGCAAATTCGATGCAACTAATGCCTCTATTCCAGCTTTAATGATAATCCAATGTTGAGAGAGGCCACAACAAAATTGAGAATTTTCTGTAGGTTCAGGAAAAGTGAGAAGTGTTCTGATTATGGCCCATGTTTAGGTTTGTTACTTTACCATCTGTCATCATTCAAATATTCCCAATACAAACATAGAGCATTAACAATAAAACGAAAAATATCCCAAAGAAATGCTTAACATTTTCAATAAGACAAAAAAAAAAAAAAAAAAAGGTTAATAGTTACAATGGTTTACAAACAAAGTTTAGTGATTGTGCTTTTAAAACCAAAAAAAAAAAAAAAAAAAAAAAAAGATAAGCAGTGCATTACAAAAAACATAACCGCCAAGATCAAATGAAACTTGTTTAAGTGGCACTTCTTCTTTAAGGTGAATTGACACAAGTAGAGGTCTGAGATTTGGGCCAGTAACAGTTAATGATATTATCCAATCTTTATTAAAAATGTCCATTGCTTTTCTTGCTTATTTTCATTAGCACTGTTGAGGCTGAGAATTAGAAAATGTTTCCAATAAAGTTGCTCATGCCGTAATTAGATGAACAGCATTCATATTGCCTTACCTCCTGTCCATCCCAAGGGACATTTTTAATAAGAATGTACTTAACGTTGAAAATGGAAAGACAAAGTACCACAGGGGATTTAAAATGAGTACGTATTTACAATAAGAGCAACCTCATCCTGAATTGCTATCATTTGTATTTGTAAAACTGTATCTGCTGCAAAAAGTTAGCAAGAGACTGGCAAAAAAACAAGATACACAGTCTTGAAATTGCAAGATGCCATTTGACTAACAGCAGACTACAGTAGAATCCTTAGAATAAAAGAATGCTCTCCACAGTATTCACTTTGTGGAAGTTTTCAATCAACGCTGTATTACTTGTTATGCTATCAATTGGCTCATCAATGTACCAGCAGTGCACTGAGCACTGACTGTCAGGGAAGGAATTTGGGGATCCCAGGCTTCTGCTCAAATCCTGAAGCAGCAGCTGACCTACGTACCATGAAAAGCAGCTTACCTGCCTTCTTGGGCAGCGAAGGTGATGAAATTAGCATCATGGAACAAGCAGGAGCTGTTCCTAACAATGAGGGTTTACAAAGAAAGAGTAAAATAAAAACTAGCATTCTGATGGCATGAAAAAAAAATTAAAAATTGTACACTCTGATTGCACTGAACATTATTTCTGGCGTCAAACATCATCAGACTTGAGGCATCTTAAGTGATTATTTTTTTTCTGATTAGATTTCAAAAGCCTGTTACAGTACATGTTGCTGTCTTCAGCTTTCTGTTTCCTGTATGAAAAAAAAGAAAAAAAAAAGACACCGATGACTATAAGTTAGATTCTATTATTTAAAGTTTATTTTACATACTTTATAGAGTTTTGCCTTTAAATAATTATTACTTTTAAGTACGTGCAGCATTATGACTGCATGTTGCACACTCCTACAGTCAGGATTTAAACTGAATTAGTATCATGAAGCGGGAAAAAAAGGAAGAAAAAGCTCACAGGTCTTAATATTTACTAAAATATAGAAGTAGAAACTTTCAGAAACTGTGAAAGGCAATGGCACAGTGTTCATAGATGAATTAATGCCTTGACTTTTGAATGAATCTGAATAATGCAAAGTGTACATTCAAATATTTTATTTCTGCAAGTTCTGTTCCTTAAGTTTTAGCATGGAGACAGTTATTCCATGCAACACCTTGCTTTTATGCTCCTGACACATTCTTAAAAATTCTTTTCTGGGTTTACACATACTGTTAATAGACAGTAAAGGCACTGATTTTCTGAGGAGAACATTTTGAGTCAAAAAGTTCCTATCTGGAGGAACAAAAAATAAACTTGATCTAAGAACAGAAAATAAACTTGATCTATTTATGGTCAGTAGTACAACTGCAGTTACCTCCATCTCATCTTCTTCTTCTTCTCCTTGTTCATACGCTCCCAGTACTTGCATTTCTGCAACATTTCTTCGGGCTATATTTGCTTGATCTGCCCTCTGTCTCCCTCCTGATCCTCTCGAAGACATAGAGCTGGAGGAGCTGGGATCTCTGGGATTATTTGATGTTGGAAACGTTGGTCTAGAGTATGGCAGGATGTCCTCTGTATAATCAAATAGACACATTGTTATGTTTACAACCTCAGAGATACTGTGATCTCAAAATTTTTGCACATGGCTGATTTATTTTACTTTTTATGATCCTCAGTAGGTTTACAGCGATACCTGACAAGAATATGAAATACACTGTTTCCATAATAGCATTATAGAAGCTTTCTTGAGGAAATTTATAATATTCATGTAGTAATGTTCACCACAAAAAAACTAATTCAAGATTAATGTCCACTTCATTTCAATTTATGATCCCTGCAATGCTCTCTAAGAAAATGAAAAAAAAAACAACCCTTGCAGTATATTTTCAATATGACTGAGTAGGAGGAAATGACAATACATGCATGCTATTTCACTAGAACAAGGAGTTCACTGCATCTAAATATTAGACCCTATATTTCCCATGCTGAGTTCGAAACAAAGAGGCATGTTTTTAAGTCTCGGTGTCATTCTTAAATGCAACCTTCTAATAACTTTTGCCCATCGTAACTAACTGTAATCAGTAACAATCTGTTACTAACACGCCCTTTAAACAAATTATTATTCAGTCATCCCTGATACTGATCTTGCATGCTTTTAGGAAGACAGGACCAGGGCATTTGTATGAACCTGTGTTGAAAACTTTAGTGAACACTTGGCAAATTTCACTAATCATGTTCTACTTACTAGTAATCTTACCAACTTCCATAAAAAGAGATTTGATTGATCAGATCTCATATATTTAATGTCATGTTATATACTACTTATATCTAAAGCATCAATACCCTGGCGTTCTCATTTTTTAAAGAGGATGAGGCACTTTCCTCCTTAATTAAAGCAAAATGAGCCAAGCACCAATTCTTTGGTAGAAACACTAGATATTTGACTTGCAGACATACTATCTCACTTCAGCCAGTTCCTCTACAAACTAGAGTATATTCAGATTAGATACAACTAGATTCTGATCCTACGCTAGAAGCAAGGACATTGATCCTTATGACTCTCAAGAAGTATTTCTTTTTGGGCTTCATCAGTGTTAACTTCAAGATATGATGGATGATATGACGGATGAATAAGAAATACAAAACAGAAAAGCTATGTTTTTCATAAGTTCTCGGTTGCATTTTATTCTAGTGAGAATCTGCAGTGTGATCTGTATTACCACTGCATATTTAGAGGTAAATGGTGGCAATTCTGTAGATAGAACTTCATTCATGCGTGTGTGAGAGAGACCTGGAAAGAGTTAGCCTCTTCCCTACAGTCAACAATGCAGTACTTCATTAAACCCACAGAATGCAAAATAACCTTGAAGAAGATGAGTTTTTGCTGGTGTGCCTTCTCGTTTCGGTGCTTTACTTCCTCGCAGTTTCCCATCACCTTGCTGTTCCTGTGATTCTCTCCGCTCTCCTGAATTTGTCCGCATGTCCGAATGCTGTCTCCCATCCACCCCGTCCCTCCCCTTGTAGCTCACTCCTTTTCTTTCTGCAGATCTGTCTGTCCTCGGTTCTATAGAAGCCAGTTTTGGTAACATGACAGGTCGCACCTCCAGCTGAGATTTGGACTGGGCGGTTGGTGATTTTATAGCAGGAGGTGGCACAGGAGGGGGTGGCAAGTCTACAGAGTTAGAAAAAGAATAATAATTAACATGACATCACACATTAGTAAAATTAGAAATAATATTTAATGTCTGCTGAAGAAAGAGATGCTCTATTTACTTTCAGCTCTCCCTCTGTCCTCTCTTGAACTCAAAAAGTATTACATTACTGTTATAACTGCTGATGGGTGTTTTTCCAAACATCAAGCTTTAAAAATGCAAAGACCTTCTCACATCACATTATTTTCTTAAAAATAATTACAAAAAAATGTTGTAGTAACTTCAGGCACTTTAATATCAGCATATCTGCTATTATATTTGCTGATACTTAGCATTTTTGCAAAATTTATCCAAGAAACCAACAGCTTTTGCTATACCTCAATGTTTTCAACATATTGAGTGCTAAAACAAGTCAGCTGGGGTAAAGAATGTACAGACACACTGCTAATACATGTAGGGATAAACTGCTTTAATTACTGCATTCTTCTTTCAAGTTAATTTTAACATGCACATTCTTGACATTTGCATGTCATGAGATATAAATCCCCCCACATTCAATCAAAGAAGTAACAACCTCTCAACAAGAACAGAAAATAAAAAGACACCTACTCTTTCCAGTTTGTCCCTTAAATTAGTACAGATAAAAGAGTTCTAACATTTTGTGTATTTTTAAAAATACACAATAAGAATTTATGAGGCACACATTTCAATTTGTTACATTTTCTACTGATGTAATAAATCTAGGAAGCACAAACAGTTCATCTAGATATAATAGTGCTCTGTGGAACACAAAGTGTGAAGGAAAAATATTTAAAGTAAAACAAGGAAGTGACAATATTGAAGTGGTTCAGAACAAAGTGGTAGGTTCAAATCACACAGATATAAGAGAAAAACAGGTTGAAAAACATGAAGAGGGTAAGAAGTTTCTGAGGCTAATGTTCACAAATGAGATTGCTAAGAAAAATGAACAGCTCTGTTAATTAAACATTACTACTTCAGCCTTTTCTAAGTGTGCATTCATTTTTTTCTACTTCCTTAAAAATCTTGGAGCAGCTGTGGTATTTAAACAGCATCTCTATATATACTTACAGCTAATTCACAGTCTATTCAAGAGGGCATCTCAACTGAAAACTAACTGAATTGGACCAAGACTAAATGCAGCAATCATGCATAAGAAAAAAATAAGAATCTAACATATATGTATAAATTGGGATATGACAGATGACAGAATTTTTTTTTCCAGTGACATAAAACACAAATGACTTGGTCTAGCCATGCTGATAGGTGCAGCAATACAGAATTCAATGCTGTACGCAAGTTGACTAGCATCTTCCGTGTTAAACTGGTGATGTTACTTGGAATTGCCCCTGACCTGTTTTAAGTAAGACTGGATATTTTATCAGCTGTCAGCTGGACTTAGATGATGAGGAAAACAGACGTTATAGAATTATTCCCCTCAGTTTGGATGTAGGTAAATGACATTCATAATGTCACTCTTGCTACATGAACTCCACCATCTTGGTAAAACAAAACAAAACAAAACCAACCAAAAAACCAAAAAAATCCTCTCTGTGTTTTAGTATTTGGCTTAAATAAGGTGCCAAATCTATTCTACAAGAAATAAGGAATTTTCTTTCAATCTGTTTCTATTAGCTATGTACAAGTTGGACAGTAAGCCATATAATATTTGCAAATACTACAGAGTAGTTTGTTTATCAAACTCTGGCAGTTTGGCGAACAGCAATTTTAAAAAATACTGAAAGTGAGCAATTGAATACTGGCGCTTACTTTTTAAGTATCTGCTTAACACTCACTGTTTGCAGAGGGCTTTTAAGAGAAAACACAGTCATTTCCAAAACTT
This sequence comes from Chrysolophus pictus, assembly GCA_037305975.1. Lineage (NCBI taxonomy): Eukaryota > Metazoa > Chordata > Aves > Galliformes > Phasianidae > Chrysolophus > Chrysolophus pictus. The sequence goes on from CM074576.1 coordinate 99,318,610, forward strand.
GAACAGCCATAATATAAATTACCTGGAAGCCTGGATATACTAAGTGGATGAATCAAAATGATTTTATCTAAGTAGTGGGAATTGTTAGGCTATAAAGCAAGAACCAAGGCAGGTCTGTGGGCAATGTACTGTATTTGTTCATCTGAAGGAACTATAAATACAAAATAGGCAGGCAACTTCTCATTCATTAAGTTCTCAAACATTAACTACAACTGAGTTGGGCAAGAAAGCATAGAATCAGTTCTGATGCATTCCTTTGTTATCCACAACTCCCTAAATGTTTTTTAGCAATAAAACTCCAGACATCACAATAGCACTCAGCCTACATCCACTATGCATTGTGGACTCTAGCCACAGAAGAGCAAACCAAATGAAATTCACTGCACTGCCTAGCCCTAGACACACTGCGTCAATACCTGCTCCAAAAAATGTTGGTCTCAAGAAGTTTGTATCCTGTTGTAAATCGACAACTGAGCCCAGTGCTCAGACCATACCAAGTCCAGGCCAAAGCATATCAAGCACAATAACTGCTCTCAAACAAAGCTGGAGATGTCATCCTTACCACTTCTGGAGAATATTTTTAGTGATTATAGAACTTGCTTAGGACAAAATAAAACACAACAATAAAATCTGCCTTAGCTTGAAGAAATACCCACTTTTCTTTTCTCAGAAAAACATCCTCCTCACTACTTCTCTCAGAAATTCCAGGTGGATAAAAATACTCAAACTACAAATCTCTAACTCAGAACGGTATACCTCTGGAAGTGCAGAACTTCATGCAAGATTTTGTGTCTCACAGTTCCCACTGACTGTCTTTATTATTTGTCCTTCTGATAATAAAGGAAGTTTAGAGACTTAATATCCACATTTTCAGTCACTCTTGGAGCCAGTCTCCCACAGTTTTGGCATGCCAGTGCACTGGCTTAATACCAAAGGCAAGAATCAGCATATTTCATGTTGCCTATAAAATATTACTTGGAACAAACTACTTTATACAAGAATCCTATCCAGCCAGACAGGACAATGAACAAAGAGGTGTTAAGTCTTGACCACAGAAAGGAAAGACACGCTCGTATAAAAAAAAGCCTCACAAAATATCAGTAGCTCTACAGTACAATAACTACAGAAAAGTAATATTCTCTTTTGAGAACATTTTTGCAACCTGCAGGGAAACTATAAAAATCTTCATTGTAACAGAGTACTCCTTACTGAGAAGAATCCTGTACAGAGAAAAAAAATAAATAAATTCGAGGTCAACACTATTACACCCCTGTGGTATTTATTTTAACAGCTCAGATCACAGAGAAAATCTAGATTCAATCTACCTCTTCCAGTACAAACTGGCACACTTCTTACTAAAAGGAAAATGGAAGGTTCCATTGTAAGGAATAAAAAATAAATCACAGAGAAACGTCAAACCAATATAAAGAATTCAGAAATGTTTGCTACAGGTCAGAAGTACACACATGCTTCATTCATGTTTCTGTATTATTGTTGTACTGCTTCCCACTTAGCAAAAACAATGGATGCCATTTTGAAGTATGCATAGTCTGCAGGGGAAATCTCCCATATGCGTAATTTGAAAGGTGAATGACTATTTTCAGTAAGATTGTAAATGAAAACAGATGCAGAAATCATGAGAGAAGCAGAAAGACAGCAGGGAAGAAGAATCTACTAAGCTAGTTTTGCACTGAAGTGGAGAAATCACAAATAAGCAAAAAAAAAAAAATAATTGCAAATAGTGATAAACGAAGAAAGTAGGCCTTATTATACAACTCTTCCTAAAGAACAGTAGATTCCTACAGTCATATCCTGAAGAAAATAGTAATTATAGATTTGATGCAATAATTGATAACATGGAGCAGATTTTTTCTATTACATATCAATGCAGGCATGCAAAACTCAAGATTTTTCCTGACTTTGTAAGATCATTTCAGATTCTTAGATATGTAATAACCTCAGCTAATATTATTTATGTATTGAAGTTATTTATGGAAACATGACTCAAAATGTACACAATAACTGGGTGAATAAATAGATGCCCATTATGATGTGTACAAGCAGTGGGTTGCTGTTATTATGATTTTATTACTTGTATGTGCATTTACATAACTTTTTTTTTATATTAAACCAGCTTTCACTCCATAAAACCTCCCTCAGCAACAAAATCAGCACTAACAAATATATATTTAGTAAGGGCTACAAAGAGACCAGATATCTAAAAATTATTATTATTCAATAATAAACATGCACTTCTAATTATTTTTTACCTTGCTGAAATCTGTGCAGGGTAGATTTTTTCACAGATAGAGGCATAAACAAGTACAAATGATGTTGGCATGCACAGTGGCTTACATTTCAAAGTGAAAATCCAAGTAAATATGGGGTAAATATGAGGTAAATATTCAGTTGCCTTGTGTGAGCTGCCCTAATGTCATGTCATTGACAGCACAGATAAATATCTCAGTTGCAGACCTGAACAGTTAGTTATGAAAATGTTAATATTTTTTTCCTTTGACACTGAAAGATTTAAAAGAGAATCAGGGTTTAAAATCTCATGTGAACAGCATCAGTGGTGTAATTTATATTGAAAAACCTACTGAACCTAAGCAATAACAAAGGACTTTTATCCTTTTTTAAAAAATCTACACACTTACAATTCCAAGGATTGACATTAGTGATGAATAAATTTATCACAGTTGAGAAGTGACTTTCATATACAATGTTTTAGAAAAATATTCCTTTAAAATTCAGTTTCTTAAATCTAATATGTAAGTAGGTCAGACAAGGCTGAGAAGGTGCATACATCCGCTGGTTCTTGTAATGCACTTTTAGTAACTAACTCCAAAAGGCTAAATGAAGAGCAATTAAAAAAAAATCATACATTTTGATCCTTACCATCTACAGAGCAAAAATTTTTTAGCAACAAATATGGAGAACACTTTACCACCAGGATGATTGTCAAAGAATAATGCAATTGAGCTAAAATTTCATTCCACATAAAGGAGAAACTGATTTGAACTTATGCTAGCAGAGACTATAAAACTGCTATTATCCGTATGGGGTTAGTGGTAGGTCTTATAGGGCTAAAGTAGTAACAAACACACTTTCAGAAATACTAACATCTTTTCCAAATCTTGCTATGCAAAGAAAAAATGTATGGAATCTTACAACATATGTACATCTCTGCTGATAATATTCTTCAAATGTTATTGCAGATACTTAATTTATTTATATATCCTTTTCATCGATTAACTGCATAAATTCTTTCCAACACAAGTACTTCAACAAACTGCTACCAGCTACTAATTCAGGTTCTTTGGGAACAGTAGAAAATTCTTTACTTGTGAAAGTAAATTCAATTTAAAAGGTTGAGAAAATAATGAAGCAATGTATTCTTCTCTTTTCAATATTTACTTTATTGCTGTGGCCAGCAATAAATGCTTAGATGAACAATGGCAGTTTTCTTCTACCAGAAACATGCATGCTCACCCATCGAGGAAACAAAGTCTTCATAATAGATAATACTTCATAAAAAAGATAAGTAACACTGTGGCATCAAGCCAGCAGAAAAGCCTATGCTGATCTGGGAAAGGTCAATTATGCTCAAATGCTTCATTCATATTTCTGTATCACTTTTTTCCACTTAAGAAAAACAATTAGTAGATGTTATTTTACAGCTAATTCTAAAGGGATGGTATACTTAATAGCTGTAGCTATTAAAGCGAATGGTTATAATCTTCAGTAAGGTTCCAAGCATGTAAAACACTATGTAAATTGGTATAGGTTAAAACAACAACAACAACAAAACCAACAGGAAAACAAAACCAAAGAAAGCTCTTCAATCTTTGAACTGGGTTTTATTATCTATGATTATGCCTGCAGGAATTAAAGCCATAATTTGCTTTTCTGAATGACCACACTGTATTGCACACCAAACTGGTTAGCAAAAATTCCCTAATTAGAAAATACGCTGAAGTAAGCACATGCTATGCAACACAGAACAAATATTGATCACGATTGTCAAATCTGTTGCAATATCTAATCACAATGCTCTATGACTTAACTTTGCATAATTACTTTCTCAAAGACCTGTCATCAAATGCTGGACCTCCTTTTATTTATTCCTGTATTAGAAGAAAATGGCCAAATAAAGCTCCTATCCAGATTTTATTTCTGATGTGTTCTGTTTATATATGTTGTGTTTGATGCTCAGCCAATCATTCAGTAAAGAACATTCCTTTCAAGATAGTAAAAACTGATAAAATGTACTTAAAAGCTTGCAAAAATGCCATTGCAGGAGTGTAATAAATGTAACATTTCTGGAACAGTTTTGGGATTTACACCTTGTGCTGTCCTTTCACAGAAGCAAACATGCACAAAACCACTGTAATAACCTCTTGAAATCAGATAATATTCCAGCAGCTTAGTCTCACTGACAGAAGGGGCCTGGGCATAAGCCAAGAGGCCCAGGTGCACTGTGTCATGCCAGTATTTAATGCAGTCTAATATCTGATATATGCTAGTGAGAGAAAATACTCAGGATAAAGTACAGATAATAGCACGGACAACCACTCATTGCTAAATTACTTCTGCTCATTGTGCTGGGAGCTTTGTATTAAATTTTTTCGTCAAGTGGCAGGAATCATAGGGAGAAGTGGCTCAAAACTCCTTTCTAGTAACCCTGGATAAGGATCTATAATATTAGGCTTTCATATGATAATAGCAAATGATGCCCCTCTTTGAAAAAATTCAGCCTGGTAATGAAAGTCCTAATCAGATTGTTGTTGCCGAGATCCAGGAGGTGGGGAATGGTGCCTTTCTTTCCCCTCCCCCACTTAGCAAATTTAGCAAACTTGACAAGATGGGTTAAGTCTTTGAGAATTTATCTAACATGAATTTCCAACAAAGCCCTTGGGTTGTTTTATAAAACTGGAAGGTGGTGGTTTAATAAAAGTTGCACCACCTGAGGCATTTTCATTAAAGGCTCTCTCTAGACAACATCACAATGTTTGCATTATCCTTCTGTGGTCCCAAGGGAATACAAGCACTGTCTTTTCAGCAAGAGTTGATATTGTGTGTGAAGGCATGAGAGAAGATGATTAAATTTTGCTCCTACTCATACAGTAACTGCTTGCAAGAATACTGTGGTCAGGATTAAGATTCATTGATTTCTGTTGTTCACCATTTGAATGGTTAATTTTTTTTTATTTTTTTATTTTTTTGAGAAAAAAATCACATTCCGGATGCTTTAATATTTAGTCACGGGAATGAAGATTTTAATCCTAACCACACATTACTCTCAATGATTGTACTATTTATGCTATCTGGGCTCTTAAATAATGATGGTAATTAGCCGATTAGGACACTACAGAAAACAGGTGCAAGGCTCTTGAATGGCAGCATCAATGTACAGGATTAAGGAACTACGGCATTTAAAATGATTAATCTGTTCACTGTGTTTAGCAACAGGAAACACAAATCACTGAATTCTGAAACATAATGTTATCTCTGTGGAAAAATTTCACACACACACACACACACACACACTGAATGCATAGTTAGAAAGATTCACTGACGTTTTCACCCGTTTCAGTGGACTCACCATCTGTGTAGACTTCTCTGCGCAGATGTCCTGGCTGGTGTTTTTGCTTTTTGGCAGGTCGGACCTTCTGTATTACAACAGCACTCATGTTGCTGTCAGTAGACACAGGGCTGGTAGGTCTGGGACAATGTGATGCATGAAAATGTCTACGGCCTGAAAATTGTTACAGAACAATAGCTATTATTTTTCTCATCCAAAATAAGATGCTTCACACTTCTCTTTTTTCACATAAGAACTAGCTACCTATATAGCACTTAAAAAATACTGTCATAATACTGTTAATACTTTCATTCTTACCTGTAAGTAGTTTTAGAGTAAGACATAACTAAAAAGAAACATTTGCTATCCTACTAATAGGTTGGCTTAGTTCCACATGAACTATCCAACTGGTTTGCAATGGGAGCTCTTGCTCAAAGAGTCTAAGAACCATACGAAGTCAAGTATAGATAGGCTTCCAGCCCAGCAGGCTCACACAGGCAACAAAATGTTTCACTCTTAAAATGGGCTTCACCACCCCTGGCTTGGGCACAGTGAATTCTCTCCTTCACAAGAAGTAGAGCAAGTCTCTAGCAGGACTTAGCTAAAGATGGCCCCAACACAGCTTTGAGTGAATTACTAAGAATGCATTGTGGATATATGACTAGCATTTTATCATAGCTTATTTTCAGATAAGAATTGTCACGTTTCCTGGATGTGCAGTCAGGTAGAGGTAATATCAATAGATAAAAGTCACTGTTGCATGAACTCGAACTCGACTGTTGTAAAATTATTTACATGTAGTAGTAACAAGATGTTAAAAAATCTTTTCTAAATATATAAATTTACACACACACACATATATTTGCATGAATGCATTTGTAGAAAATGTATTAAATCCTGGCTCCATGGGTTCGAATGGGACTTTTGCCACCTACTTCAATTGGCCAGGATTTCATCCAGAATTACTAAATTACCTCCCCTCTCACTCCTCATGATGAACAGCTGTGTGGAAATGAAACAAAGGACTGTTAACTCAGAGAGGATATCAGAAATGAGAGAGGAATGTTGCAAATCCATGGTGTCAGTGTGGACACAATTATAACAGGGTCCTCAATACTCAAGGTTTAGCAGTTCAATAGGATTGACAAAATATTCATAGATCTGCTTGAAATTGGCATTACATACTGCAGAATTCTTATTTCTTAGCTAACTATGACAACTTTCATCAGGACTAATCAAGTTGCTGATTACCTATATAAAGCCGGCATTGCCTATAACCAGTATGTTGCAAAGCAACAGCAAAGCACTAATCTTTTCAATGATTCAGGAAAAAGAAAAAAAATGTTCTTCCCACATATTCATAATCTATCATCTAAACTGTAACTAATAACAGCTGTCAAGTTATGAAATCAGCACAAAGCCAGTTCATCTCAATAATACAGCAATAAGAGTTAAATAGCATTTTCCAAAAGTTAATAATTAAATATGAAATGGGAAACAGTAACAAATACTTTCAAATAAAGGGAAAATAAGACTCTGAAGGTTTAGTATTTATATGGACATTTCAATACAAAGACATTAAATCTCTCATGAAGACAGACTGAAAATACTTGGAGCCTTACATTGGGAAAAGGATATAATTTTGTAATTTTTTTTTTTTTAATTATCCATTAGCAAAAACAATACCTATTAGAAAAGAACTGACTGGAAACTTTTCTAAAAGAGTAAGGGCATACTTGGTCATAATGAAGGTGTTGTATTTTTGAAACTGTAAATTTTCAGATAATTCATTGCCAGAGGAAGGGTTTGAGTGTAAAATGTGACGGGGACTTAAGAAATGGTCATCAGAACAGTGAGCTTGGAGAAAAAAAATATTATAATATCAAAAATGTTCATATTTACACATACTACTACCTTTGATTAAGCAGTTTTATGTAAAGAAGTAATTTCTAAACTTTGCTCCGCAACTCTGTAAGTCATGCACAGCTAGGCAAGACTGTGCTAGGCTCATTCAGTTGTGGCTGGAACAGGGCTTAAGTTTGGCAACAACCAATGAGGCAAAAAAAATAAGAACTACTTATGTGAAAAAATACAGAGTGGCAATTTATTTGAACAGCTCCAGCAAAAGTCCCATACTGCCTCTTCCACTAGTGAGAATCTCCCTCTCTTTTCCTTCCTGAATTCCCAAATATAAGAACAGGAATTTAGTGGATAAGTGGTTGTGGATAAGTACATGTCACAATGAAGTTTTTTTTCCCCCTTCTCTTATCAAACACAGGACAGACTCACCTCCTGCTGCTTCCTGCATTTGACGTCTGGCTACTTTCAAGCCAGCGTATTCTGCAGCTGCTGCAACGGCCTGTGCAAAATCTGCATCGGTAAAAAATGATCCATCTGAAGAGCTAACACTAGACCGCCCACTTGAGATGTTATCTTCTTCGGAAGCTGAACCCCAGCCATTGATCATGGACCCTGTTACAGAGCTCTCCAAATCACCAACGCTTGAGGCAGGTGTCTGCTCAAGGCCACGCAAAAGGAGTCTTCTGTTCTGCATCTTAGCAACCTCTATATCTGCCTCATCTTCTTCCTCTTCTGGTGCGTCAGTATCCATGTCAGAGACCAAGGGCCCTGAGATATATCCATAGGTATGTGGTGGAGAGATAGGCCTTGGAGGGGGTGGAGGACTCACAGGCTGACGTCTGCATAAAAATACAAAGGTAAGAAGAATTGAAATCATATAACAAAGCTAGAGGAAAAAGGAGAGTAAATTGATCAAAATATGCAGCACTGATTTTAATGGAAATCAGACTATGTTGCATAAAACTCCTCATTTCCTAACATCATTCATGTACAGATAGTAGAAGAGGTGTTTGTAGTGTGTGACTAATTTAAAAAATCATTTGTGAACACTTGAGAGTAAGAGCAAAAGTGTCAGTATACTACAGTAGAAGCTTGAAACCTCTATCGAAACAGATCGCTCAAAAAACATCATCTTCCCTCCACCCACTCCAATGATTCAAAAAGATAACAAAAGAGATACTGATGTTTCCTTATTTTTCAAATTGGCCTAGGCGGTATTATAAATAAAGAATAATCTACTGTAATGCTACATCTTAAGGATACCAAAATTCAGGTAGGTGGTTAATTTATTTTGAGCTTGAGAATCATCAGCAATGATGTCTGAAACTTAAAGAGGTAATGTATTAGATTTAATTATTTTGACTTTCTGTTTTCTTTAAACTTCTCTCTAAAGTCCCAGGCATTACCACTGACAACAGGCTTTCTTTGCAGGGCCACAGGCACGATCTTTAATTAACATTTGTCTCAAAGAAAGAAAAACTTTCTACAGCAATAGCTGGACTGTTGATTTTGCTTAACAGGAAATTATACTGCTGTCCATTTTGCAATAATTTCCAGTTATTTTTCCTTTCTTGAAAATTTTCTGTATTATCTCACTGAATGGCTGGCGAACTAAAATCTTTTTTGCAGGTGATTTTTTTTTTTTTTTTTTTTCCTTTTAATAAATGAAATACTAACTCTGAAATGACAATTTAGCAGGGAAAAAAATAATACTTTGCAGCATGAACAAGCTGCAACCTCCCTGGACTGCATTATCTAGACACTATTTTCCATTTTTCATAAGAAGTACTCAATGTAATGAATACAAGTTAGGGATATCTACCCGTAACAATTTCATAGAACAAAAAAGAACAGAAGCCATTAGAACATCTGAAGCTCTACCTGCCTTTGACTAGAGGCCTTGCTCAATACAGTTTAAATTTCTTAATTTCAAGATCGTGTGACAACCGTCCTCACAAGATATTTGCCAGTCTTCCTGTTCTCTAGGTTTTAATATTATTAGATAGGCAACCGATGACAAAATATGTTAGCATTTTTGGAATACAGTGTGCTTGCCAGCCTTTAAGGATAGGCTAAGTGAGAACAGCTGTTCATGGGCATATAGAGTAACAATACTTGGTCCACTTTATCTGATGCAGTGGTTCTTGCTTTAGTAATGACATCATCTCTGATCTTAACTCGAACATTGACACCTTCTGCTATCCCATTAATCTTTAGTTTTTCCTCTACTTGTCCATTCTTTCAAACAACATATTCAGTACGCTATAAATTTATCAAGCTAATCAGACAGACATGTCACAGTATACAATCATCATCATCTGGTTTTCATCAGAAATTCAGATAATAATTCAGCAGGACTACAAAGGTAACAAAAAGTATGGAAACCAGTATTTTTGGCATTAATGTTCACTATGAAACTACCACTTAGCAAAAAATATGAAAACAGTGCAGACAGGTAACATTCAGTGCATTTTTAACTGGAAAGCATTGTCACACTATGTTCAAAACAGAAATTTCCTTCCAGAATGGGCTACATCTGCTGAGTACAACCAACAATTAAACAGCAAAGCCACGGGTCATATCAACACCATTAAATAAAAAAGATAGTCACCAAAGTCTTGCCAATTAAGTAAACGGAATTATATGAATCTTTTTTAAGTGATGCAATGGGTGTAGCAAAAGGAAAAAAAAAAACAGTGTCTAAAGAAGTAAAGAAGTAAAGTGAAACTTACCCACTAACAATGGTAAGACTTTCAGAAAAACTAGGCTTAGCCGTTGCAGGAAAGAACAGAATAAAGACATTCTATTTTTTCCATCAATTCAATGAGTAAATAATATTCCTTAGGAGCTTAAACTGGAATATCCTGGAACATGAAACTCAACTTTTTTCAGTGACTTTGAAGATATTTATAGTGACCTGCCTTGAGTCGTTAAACTGAGAGAACTTTCTGTTTATGTGTGTTTGCATACATATGCTCCAATGCCTACTCCATTCAATGTATCTTACTTCCCAAAAACATGTAATCTGAGGTCATTTACTTAGTATTTCAATTTCTGTTTTAAGCATCCAGCTAATTTAACTTCTAAATACACCTGCAGACAGAAGTGCTAAAATAAACACTTCTGTGCTCCTACGTAGTAGAGTTGCTCAAAATTATGGGAAAATATTATTAGCAATCCACAAATAAAAAGAGTGGTTATAAAGATTCAGGAAGATGGAGGAACGAAAAAAGATAAACAGCACAAGAAGAGTTACCACAGCAAACAAAGAAAAGAAATACAAAACAAAGTAGATAAAGCAGAAATAAGGAATAAAAATAAAAGCAGTTGTTAGCCATTAAAAAAGAATATTAATAACTACTGCTTACTTAAAAAAAGGAAACACAAAAAATTGAACTAACTTTTCAAAAAAAAAAAATCTGTAAAATACATCCATAAATGTCCAGTAAGCTATAGGAATAAAATCAAAAGTTACAAACAACAAGCCTCACAACAAGCCTGTAGTTTGCTCACAACAGAAAGTATGACAGTATTATTACAGTTAGGATGGTATCCTTATGATGATAAACAACTTATGCAAACCACTGGAGAAAAGGAATATAATTTTAAATGCAAAAGCTGCATCATATTATCAAAAAGCAAGACAAGGAAGTATTATACATATAAAGCCTCATTCAGAATTCAGTGTTTTATGGAACAGAATCTGAGTATACATGCAAAGTAGTTTGCACTAAAGGCAACTCACAGAAGAAACAAAATTTCCCCATAGCAAATATCTATCTTTATTAAAGTTGGTCATTCTTTTAAATGAGGTTAGGAGGAAATGTTAAGAAAATTTTGCAAGCAGTAATTTACTGTATTAGGATTTATGAGAGAGGAAAATCTATAGGATATATAAATTATATATTTATATATATATTCATACATATGGGTGACAAGTTAATTGCACAGTTACTGTGAAATAATGCATGCTATTTTATGGTAATAATGCAGTAAATCTATTGGAAACAATGGAACTGTAATTATATGGTAAGCTGTGTTAACGATACCACTTTAATATCCTGATGGCTGTGAATTTAACTTGTGTCAGCACTGCACGTACCATAAAGTGATATACTGCATTTCTTTCCGTGGTATAATAATAAAGCAACTTAATTACCTATTTCTTAGGTTACAAATAGTTCTAGTATTCTGGATCAGAAGTCAGATATTCACAGATTAAACATCAAGGGAAAAATCTTGGCCTCACTGAATTCAACAGGAATTTTCAGTTGGGGCCAAGATAGCTTTTGTCACATCTTCCTCACTGCATTTGCACTGACACACCTCCGTTCAGGTTGGTGTTGTATGTGACCCAGATCCTCCTGACAGTCCTGTAACATGGGCTGGAGTTCTTCCTGGGGAGAAGGGGTGAGAGTGGCAGTTGACTGATGGCTATAGGAGACAGCGGCTGGAGAGGAAGCTGCTCCTCGGACAGGTGGAGTAGGACCTCGCTCATCTTCTTCCTCTTCCTCTAGCTCATCTTGCTGCAGATACATCCTTGCAGGTGGGACTGGACATGGAATTTCTTGGTCATAGCTAAAATTATTTTTTTAAGAAAATAAGGACTTATATTTTTACTGTGTAATTAGCATATTTGATACATGTATAAATAGCTCAGAAAAAAAAATCCTTATTATATGCGCTCTTGAAAACAGCTTAGTAAAGATGTACTGACTGGATGTACACCACTGTCATTAAGTCTCTTTAAATAGATATTCTACAGCCAGTTGATGAGCAGCATCAGAATGATACCAAAGAAATGTCTCAATGCCAGCTTGCAGAACAAGTTATTGTACAATTAACTAACAATTAAAAGTAGAAATGGATTATGTATTTATCTTTCTTACCTTTCATCCACTGAAAGACTGTAATCTTCACTATTGCTATGGGGAGGTGGATGTGCTGGAGGGGGTGGAAGAAGATCTGCCCAGTTCATGCCAGCTTGCTTGGGAGCTTTTGGAGTCCGAGCACCCTTCTTGTGCCCTTGACTTCCTGTGAATAAGAAGTAGTACATATTTGTAATGCTTTTAAATAACTGCTAACCACTGTGCTTTGAAAAATAAAATACACATAGTCCCATGTTCTCTTGAATTTTCTAGGAATTTTCTGTTGTGATGAGTTGGAATAAACTGGTATTCCTTCTTTTTACACCAGTTTGTTATTGTACATTCTTTGTAGAACTACTCATATTCTTAAGTAGTTGAACTTAACTAGAAAATTTACATAGCATGGAAAAAAAAACACACAGAATACAAGAGTAGAATTGTTAATAAATAGTCAAAATGTGATAAAACTATAAAATAATTTTACAAGCACTGTAATTAAGAATGAGCTTCCCACTTCTATTAATTACATTATAGATTATCATCTAAAACAAATGAGCTGTAGACATATTTTCAAAAGTGCCTTTATATTATTTAATTGCTGGAACCTAAAATACAATATGATACAGATATGATCTATTAAAGTTCCACTGTTGCATTAAGTCAATGAATATATGTAATTTGTACTTGTCCACTGAAACGTTTTAGGCACAATGAAATTACCAGTTTTAGTCTAAATGGCAGGTGCAGTTGAAAATAATTGCTGGCAGAACTAAAATAACAAAGATCGATGAAGTAGAGCTCACATGTTTTCAGCTACCATTACTGGGAAATTGGGAAATTATAGCTTATAATAGAACAATGCAGCTTTAACAATTCCAACAACTTTGAATAAGAACAATTATTCAGGTGGTCTTGAATCTGAACTTTGGACATGGTTATGATCAAAAGGGATTCTACCATTGTTCTTTTGTATACATTTTTTCTTCTTTGTTACTGTTACTTCTTTAATTGCAGATAAAGTCACCATTAAATATGTTTTCTTCTTCAACTGAGACATGGTTTTATACTTTCATAGTTAAGCCTAGATAAAAGATTAAATATATTGCAGTGAGATTTAAGAAGCTTGTTATTCTCACTTCTGCTGCCTCGGTTTTTCTATTCTTATATATAGTAGTTCTGCCTATTGTTGCCCACACTAGCTGCCAGATATCAGTATATCAGTATATTTTTGCTATGCACAATTATTTTTCTGGTGTATCTTGTATGTCAAGCAAGATCCTTAAGCATCCCAAGGCGACCATCATCTGCATTCTCTTCCCTAAGCACCGTGACATATACTAAGTTCAGCACAATTAATTTATTACTCTGGTCACCTTGCTTCATTCCCACTGGAGTCTGTGGTATAGGACTATAAATTTTTAGCATTAGAATAACCATAATAGGTGTCAGCATGGAGAATATCACCTTCTTTTTTAATACTCATAGGCTCACACATTGAAACGTTTCATTCTGAATTTCAGAATCTTAAAGCCATTGAAGAGACTCAGCACCACATTCCTGTGTTACAGACCTAGGTAAAAGGCTGATTCCTACATGAACACCATGAACAGATGGGAGAATTAGGAGCCATCCTCATCCACCTCAGCCATTGAGAATTCCACTCATCCACAGGCACAACCTCAGTCGTAATAGGTTACGACAAAGTGCAGGTTAGGGTTAAGGCAACAAGATTATCAAAGGAGACAGCAGAATAGAAAGTGAAAAGGAAAGCCCTAGCCTTTATTAGTGGAACTCCACCAAATCTGTGACTGTGATCATAGCTCAGCCTATCTTCAGCTCAAGAGAGATAAGCATCAGCGAAATACCAGATTTACAATAAATACCAGATCAAGCCTATGCATGGTTCTGATTTGCCTCTGAAAATCTCCCACCCCTCTACTAAATATAGAAGCTGAAACTTAGCTGTTAATGCCAATAAAACAGCATATTCTGTTGCTCCAGAGCACAGAGCACAATTTCAGTTCCCTGGTCAATGTTTCCCAGTGCAAAAATCTAAGTTTCATTTCAAGATTTCTAGAAAGGACTGTTAGGTGTTTTGCATACAAGATGCCTAGGAGAAACAAAATTTAACTTGAATTATTTACTGTCTACATTTGAATGATGTACAAGAGTATTCTGATACATAGTGACTGAATTCTGTAAAAATAGCTGTATACATAAAAGCTCTTTTAAAGTTTATGGGGTTGGTTAAAAAATCTTTGGGTACCTTGAGACTGTTCTGGGCATAAAATTCTTTCGAATGCATAGAGCTAACAGATGGAGAAGGAGTCAGTACAGCATAAGGAAGTCAACAGTTCACACATAAATTAAAATAATTGTCATGACTCTTCTACCTGGAGATCATAGCATTAGCGAGTAGGGTATGAGCATTAGGAGATCCAAATCCAACTTGATTTCATGGTTTTGACAGTTTTCAATGATCAACTGATGTACATTTAAATGGCACTAAGCAATCACTGGAACACAACAAAAATGCAGGCACCTATTGAACCAGTTTTCACACTGCTTAACATCCCTGCGCTACGTAATTTTCCTGTGTTTATCATCCTTCCTTTAAGTCCAGTAACACGTGCTAACAATAGCTAGAAGGACCAAACATTGTAACACTTGGCAAACATTTTAGATACTCACCAGATGTGCTACTGCCTCTATCTGAGCTGTTGTAGGATCCACCTGTATTCTGGTCATATGACTGGTTGTATGGAATTGTTGGAGCAATGCTGTCATTTACTCGGTAATCTGAAAGTTTAATAGTATAGTTAATGCTACTCTTTAGAAACAGATCTACTTTTATATATCTGCTTCACAGCACAAAGCAGATTTCCTGAAAATACTGAAAAAAAAAAAACCCACATTGATTTTTTTTTTAAAGGAAAATCATGGGAGTAGCTGTATTGCAAAAATGAAGTAAAATGAAATCCTATGCACAGAATAGTGGCAATGCCTCTGCAATGATATATAGATCTATGTGGGCATTTCGAATATGAATAGATCATCACCTCGATTGATTTTACATGGTCTCTGCTTAATTTATGCATACAAGGCAGACAGTGGACTATGGTAGCTACTTTTTGTATTTCAAAGGTGACAAACCCACAGAGGAGTCAGTCCTGTATGACAAGCGCTGAATGGTTTATTGGAACAACAGCGCAGCTCCACTGAATTTGGTTTACAACAGAGGAGGTCTTCATTCAATGTCTACTACTCGTAAGAAGATTTCTGTTTATATTGGCTCATGTAAATCCTAGCAATGCATGGGATCCTTTTTGCCAATGTCTATGACAGTATCCACATTCTCCAGTTCTAAAGCACTTGATACATATATGACTTTTAAATCGAGATTTGGCAACCAGATCCCCCCAAATTTTTCAGAAGTAAAATGCTCATCTGAGAAAACAGTACTTTCATGCCAAAAAGTATTTATAATTTACAGAGAACATAAGGGAGCCGAGTTACTCTTCATACGGCAAATAAAACTGCGTCATAAACAGAACCATTGGACATAAAGTAGCAACGATGAAGCATAGCATTTAACTCATCAAAATGGTTATTTCCCATCACAAAAGCTGTAGGTATAATTGTCAGCAAGATGGTTTTGTCTTAGGAAATGAGAAATCCAAGATCAGAATATTGACTCATAAAATGGCAAAAGAAAACAAAAATAAACAAAACTAAGAATCCAGTCCCCATCTGCTGCAGAAATGTTTGTGATAATGTAAGCATGGGAAAAAGAGCAAAATGATGAATTCCACACCAGAGTGTATTCTGTAATAGTTTCTCAGCCTAGCCGCATTCCACAGACCACGCTGAAGCTCTACATACTGCATATGTTTACACAGAGGATAAACAGTAAATCAACACTCTGAAATATGTATATATGACTGTCAGCAGACAATGCTTTAAGGGGGCCTTCCACACTACAATATGCTAGAGAATATGCAGCTGTAATATACACAGTTTGAAAGATGCAGTATCTTCCAGGGTATAAAACCAAAACACTTTAATTCCAAAACAGATATGTAATACACAGTTCATGAAAGAAAACATAATTACAAAAAAAATAAAATAAAATACAGCTTTCACCCTCTAGTAAAGAGCCACAAAAATTGAATTTTCTTTTGAAATGTTTACATCAAGTGAAGGTATCACATTTTATATCACCCTTTGAACTCTATGAGCAAATAGGTCTGGTAGAGGAATCAACATTCCTGTAATGAAGTGCATCTTTTTACTGCATAACTTATCATTATGCGACCACTTGAGTTATAACAATCCATGCAAGAAGCTCAAAGTTAGAATGAGTCCAGTTCCTAGGGATACTGTTTTGCAAATCAGGTTATTAAAAGAGGTTGCATGGTAGCCCAGAGGGCCAGCAAGAAATCACATACCTATTTCTTCCAACTCCCACATGCCCTCAAGGCCACAAAGGTACATTCTGATGTTTCACGTTAACACTGAAATCAATTTATTTTTAGCTTCTGGATCCACAGACTTCAGTCAGGGTAACAAAGGAATTTAGTTTCCAAAATTGTGTGCAGTAGCATTGCCTCTGAATATGTGAATGGAAGGCTTGCTAGGAATAAGTCTAAAATGAATTGTATAGCTCCATTTCTGTCCCCAGTGTACAATACAATACAATTTTACAGAGTTTCATATGCAAAATTTCATTCATTTACATGAACATGTAGATTTAATTAGTCTCCATCCACGACTGGGAAGAGTAGGTTGACCTATTTAAAATTTAAGGTAGAGTATAATGTAACTACCATGCATCTGGCTTATGAATAAAATATCTGGCCTCTGCCTTAACCAATCCCTTCACTACTATTAAATTTAAATTAATCTCAAATTCATAGGAAATATATTTTATACAATTTTTTTTTCTAAAGATACAACTTCTTATTTGTTATAATAAATTCAATATCTGAAGGTTATTGTGGTGCTAATTAACTTTCTGACACTGTTAGCTGACAATTTCTAAACCTAAAGAGGAAGACATCTAAAAGCACCACAGAAGACTGTAAATGCCGAACCTGAAAGTTTTAGACTCCCAGCACCAGAAGGTCAAAACCCCTCTGATGCCTAAAGAGGAGAAACAAGCTAAAAACTCTTCACCTTTGTTTAATTTGTTTTGCTCCATAATGTTGTACTGTATGGGTGCAACCTCTTGCTTTTGCTGAACAGAGGGTTTCCAGTGTTTCTCATTCGTATCCCCGCTGCCACTGTTAACATTATTGCTGATATTTGACTGGATGAGTTGAGTGGTGGCATAAGGAGTGGGCTGCCCAGGTTGGCTGACAAATCTTCCATCCTTTAGATTTGGACTATTGAAGGTTTTCATCTCATTGATTTTGTTGCTTAGGTCCACGTCACCATATACAGTTGACTCAGGCAACATCAGGTTTGTCTGCTTGTTGTCCAGCTGATTGTTGTAATTTGCTATACAATCGGCTAACCACAGAGGAAAGAAAAAAGAAAAGGTCATTCTGTTCGCTTACGCTATACTTTAAATGAAATTCCCTTTAAATTTTTTTCACTGCAAAACTATACGGTTCATAACCATGAGCTACTGTAATTAACTAAGAAATTTACAGAATATAATTTACCTCATAAGTTATTACGTACAGTATTAAGTCTCTTCTGTTTCACTGTAAATTGAGATCTACTGAATTGTATCTACTATAACTTACCTTGTTTATTTTTCCTTTTTTTTTTTTTTTTCCTTTAGCATTGTTTCTTTCTTTTTTTAATTTTTATTTTATTTTTCCTATTTTGGCCACATCGATAATAGGGCATCCAATGAATCACTATGATAATTTTCATTTATTAACCCAAAAATCTTATAGTGGCAATAACTTTATGAGACAGTCATTTTGAATCAACACAGAATAAACAGAATTTAGACTCTTGTTATCAGTATAAGAAACTGTACACAACAGATTTTTATGAAACAGACTGAAAAATGATTTCATGTTAACAGAATTGAAGGGAAACAGTACAATGTTAAAGGTAACTCAGTACCCAGCAGCAAAACTTTATTTTACCATTATTTCCTTGTACAGTATGGTATTTTGGTTTAAAACAAAAAGACAGGAAAACACTCTGGATTTTTGCTAATGGCTTTGAATCCTTCAGGGTAATACTGTAGTGATACCACCATCCTGGTGTGCTAAATGTAGACAGCATAGATAGCATAAATTCATTCTTCTAATAGTTACTGCATCATTAAATCAGTACTTATTACAATCATACATTAACCAAATGTGCACTGATGCTGAGGCCACTACTGTGTGAATCAATGTGTCTGCCTTTCCAGCTTCTCTATCTTCTATGACAGTAGTTCAGCAATTTTTTTTTTCCTTTCCTTAACCAGTCTTTTAGAAGAATACTGAATGGAGTAATGCAGTCTGTGGATAGGCATTTAGAAGGTTGAGTGAAACCGGCATTCCATGGTCATTAAACAAGAATGATCATTTTCCAGCTGATTAATGCATCAATAATTACGTAACAATCACCAGGAATATACTTTTCATCTTTAAAAATATGTAGTATTTATGTTAACGAGTTTGAATTGAAACTTGAAGTCCATTACCTGTGAAGGCTGCATTTATTTTACTAGAAAGATTGCCAAGTAAAAATAAGTACAGAATTCAGGATTTGACTATTGTACTACATGAAATAACATTCAATTTCAAAAATATTCCCTAACACATACATTTTTCTTGAGAAATATTTTCTGAAAGAAGGAGGAACAAAATAATACTTGAAGAAGAAAATTAGTCATCTCCATTTACAGTGATTAAGGAACAGTACCAGAACATGACACATACAATTTATTCATTGCACACTGCATACCCCTCAGCTTGTATTTTTGAAGGTTTTACTGTTTGATTTATTTTTCTTTCTTACGTGAGTTGTTATTTATTTATTGTCTCACAGTCTTCACTTTCATGATTCTTTCTTCTTAAATGTCTTCGTTCCTGATTTTTCTCTCACCTATTGAGAACACACAACTCTTTTTTCCTTTCCAAGGGCACTATATTATACTGGGCAATTATATATCCAATATATTCCTAATTCCCAATAGTTCATGCGTTGGTATATTATCCTTGTAGAGTCACTTGTGACATAAATTCTCACCTCCTTCCATTTTCAACTGCATCTGATTTTTGTGTTGGGCAATATAATCTATACAATATATGCAGAAGAGACATTTTTTATATAAATGTAATAGAATTCCTCATACAAAGTACTTAAACAAAACTGGCCCAACCTATATAACAGAAGATTTATCCTGTTATACATTTCTGTAGCATTTCCCTTTAGAACAACATGTTCCCATTCTGTTAAGGTAGAAGACATTACTATACCACTAGGAACATCTTGTCTGACCCCCAAGCTTATAATCTCTACTTCAGAGGAAGGAAACACTTTGCAACACAACCAAGCTTAATATTAAAACTAAATCAAGCTGCTATAACCATTGTTATAACAGTCTGCAAGTCTTAGAAATGTCATTGTCTTCCTTTACTGAATTTGTTAAGTTTCAGATACTCAAATCTGCCATTTGCGCTTGCTACAAGAGATGAACAGAATCAAACAGCGTCAAATAGAACAGAAAAGAATAGTCCAGCTGGAAGGAACTATCAAAAACCATTGAGTCTAACTGCCAAAAGTTAGACTCACAGGACTCGGGGCTCACAGGGCAAGCCAAAAATTAAAGCATGATATTGAGGACACTGTCCAAACGCCTCTTGAACACTGACAGGCATAGGGTATCAACCACTTTTCTAGGAAGCCTGTAACAGAGCTTGACTAACTTCATGATACAGAAACGTTCCCTGCTGCCCAGCCCAAGCCTATTCTAGTGCAGCTCTGTGCTTTTTCCGTCCTGTTATCAGCTCCCAGGAGAAGGGTTCAGCACTGCCCTATGCCTCCCCTCCTCACAGAGCTACAGAGAGCAGTGAGTTCACCTCTTGGCCTCTTCTCTAAACTAGATAGCCCAAGGGTCCTCAGCCTCTCCTTCAGCCTTCAGCCTTGTTACTGGCTTTGTTGCCCTTCTCTGGACGCTTCCAAGGACCTTAACATCCTTTTTGTATGGTAGAGCCAAGAACTGCACACAGTATTCAAGGTGAAGCCATACCAGTGCTAGATGTAGCAAGGAATTTCCTCTTTTGACAAGCTAGCTGTGCTGTGTTTAATACACCCCAAAATGCGGTTTGCCCTTATAGCTTCCAGTGCATACTGCTGGTTCATGTCTCTATCAGAAATCTTTTTACATAGCTATTTGTGGGCATAATATCCTCGGGCAGAAAAAAACACAAATCCCTAATGTTAAAATCTCTCACCTTCCCCTGAAGCACCTGGCACTGGTCACTGTCAGACAGGATACAGCAGGAGATGAATTACCGCTATCACATTATGGCTGGTTTCACATTAATTATGCTGGAGGTAAAGCTGTTTTGCACTTATGCAACTTCACTATAGGCAATCATACTTCCTTTCAGAAATTCTAGGAAGTGTTCCTAGCAAAAATTAGCCACAGATGCTGGCAGAATGTAGGCAATATGGAAAAGATACATTTTCATTCCTCACCAGTTACAATAATTGTATTAAAACAAAAGGATTATCAGGTCTTTGTAAAACAAATTCTGTAACAAACTGTACTTTCAGATAATTTTCTCCTTTTGTCTTCCTACTGCTCCCACAAAGTTTTCTTTGATACTACTGTGAATCCTGCCCAAGCTCCTGGGATTTAGCACTTAACCTAGTATTTCACAATTGCTTTCAGACAATGAAGTTAACTTATTTTTATTCACACATCCTAAATAGAAAACCAACTATCCACTTCTGTACAGACTGGAATCCCAAAGGAGGTTCTTAATGTGCCAAAGAGTGTCTGGCAAGTAGAGATGTTTCTTTCTTTCTACCCAACATGCCCAAAACAGGTTGAAAATGTCACTGGTACCATTTTGGTACTTGTCCTTCGCCATCCAAGTAACAAAGATGCATAAAACAAAATGAAGTTGCCTTATGTTTGCCAAATGTGAGAACATACATGTTCAGTGCAGCTTTTGGTAACATGGAACACTGCAAAGGCTCCTTCAGTTTTTCACACAACTGGCTGGGGATCGAAAGGAATGGAAAAATCAGGATTCAAAGATGAACAGAAAGCATAATCATGACATAGCGGAATGAAACTACATTAAATGTGAACATATTGGAAATTAAAAAGAAAAGTAAATCTGTTCTCATGTATTTTAATATATACTGTGTAAAGAAAGTTCCTTAACAAGATAGAAACATATCTAACCTGGTCGACTGTATGTCGTAAGGTTGCCATCACTGTTTCCGTTACCAGAGGTGCAGCAGTTGATGGAGCAGTCATTGTGATTGTTCCCCGTGTTAGGCCAAGTATCTGCTAGCCAGGGCTGCGTGGCTGGTTCACTGATGTTTAGGAGTCCTGGCCTTTAGAAACAAAGTTTGGTCACTTCAAAAACTAAACAGAGACATTCTCAAGCTGCAATTATATTCTTCACATTAAGCTAGATGCCACATGTTTCATAGAATTACAGAATGGCTTGGGTTGGAAGGCACCTCAAAGATCATTTATTTCCAATTCCCCTGCCATCGGCAGGACTACCCCCCACCAGCTCAGGCTGCCCAGGGCCCCACCTTAGCTGGCCTTGAATACCTCCCACAGCTTGTCTGGGCAGCCTGTACCAGCACCTCACCACTCTCTGAGTTTAAGGGCTTGAGCACTGAAAAACCGCTTGATTCTTTGGTATAGTTGTTTCTAGTTTTTTATATAGTCTCCTACTCTGAAGTGTTGAACTGTACATATATGTCTGTGTGCACCCTTTAAATGTCTGTAACACTTTAGGCTTATTGGCTTTTTTGGGAGGGGGGGCTGGGAGAGAGGGGCGGAGGTTGGAGGGAAGAACTGCATTTTTCTTGGCATCCTTTCTCCTTATTTCTTAAAGAAAACAAGGTAAAAAAGGGGGGGGATTGGTATTCGAAACAAACAGTACAAACCTCAAGCATGGAAGTAAGATGGATATGGAGAAATAAGATTCACTTGCAAAAAAAAAATTTTGCAAGTGAATAGTCATAAATTTTTGGTAATTTATGAAGACTAATCTTCATAAAAAAGGTAATACTCACTATCAGGAACTACTATTGTTATGGTCATATGGAACCACTGGAAATATTCTTAAAAAATAAAATGTTAACCTCTGAAATCGCTAGTTGAGAATACAAACTTCACGTGGTTTGTTATGGAGAATATAGTCTGCTAATGCTGCAGGCTTAAATCACAATCTCGGAATGACATTTAAAACATCTATACATCCATATGTGAACATATTTCTTCACAGCATAAGTCACCTGGCAATTTAACATGAGAGGTGATGAGGCATGACGTACTGTCAGACTAACAAACCAGCAAATACACATGCATTAGACAAATATTTTTTGTAAATCTGAAATGAATGTATAACTATGTTGTCCCATGAGCAAGCAGCCTAGCCAATTTGAAATAACCTGCCTTTATTTTATTTTTTTTTCCCTTAATTCTTACAGTGAAAATATATCTCAAGGCATTTGGAGAAGACAAAGCCTTCCAGAATGTTCCAGCACTTCCAAGGCTTGTGCATTGGATTTTTGTATAGAGAGCGATACTTCTTTTGCTGTTAAAATTTGCTTTGTATTTAAGCAAGTTGTCCTGTAAGAAATGAGTTGTGCGGTATATAAGCATGGGAAAACTCTGCTGGAGCCATTTAGGTGGAATTGTGGACCGAGATGTTTGCGTTGCAGCTCCATGGCCTGGTACAAGATAGGAGATCATCTTTTCCAAAGATCTTTAACCTCTGCAGTTAATTACTTGAATCCTTCAAATACTGGCCTAGGTCTGGGGTGGAACAAACAAGCAGCTGTGTGGGTGCCTGGATGCTGGCTGGAGTCAATCCACTCTAATTACCATTACTTGAATTCTGTCCGGAAGGGGGATTGCCACAGAAGTGGGTATTTTTTCAGCATCATTGAAACATGCATTATTTTGAAATAGCTGAATGTGATATTTTGAATTCTAAATACTGCTTTAACATGCTTGTATAACTGCACTTGGCTAAAATGCTAAACCCTTCCAAAACATTGTGAATATAATATGGGAAAGCGAAAGCACTGAATATGAAATTAAGAGTAAAGATTTTCATATGCAAAGATATTTTATATAGCAGAATTGTGTTTTTATATTCTACTAAATACTGTACAATGTCAGATGCTCTGTAAATGCGACATACTTGAATGAACAAAAGAAGCAAAGATGTTAGCACCTTGAACCAATTACACTGCTAGACTGCAACACTGATCCTTAGAACAAGGACGGTAAAAACCAGTGCTGCTTCTTCAGCAGTTCCAAAACGACTGCACACGATGCAGACACTTCTGGGATCATTTCTGTCCTCTGCATCTATGCGACTGTGCTTTGTCTACCTCATGCTATGAGAAAAGCCGAAAGCACAGTGGCACAAAGAGCACAAAAGGCTGTTAACTGTGTATCTTTCTGAACAACCTTGTCAGGGAAAGATGGTCCGTATCTGCTCTCTCTTATTTTCTCACTATCCTGGGTGAAGGCAGCAACCCAGTGATTTACAGGTTTGTCCATTCAAACATCACATGGTAAACGTTCTAGAGGTTTTCCTCCTTGGTTTTATGGGTACAGCAACAAGCAGCATGCAGTTCAGACACAGAGATCTGCAGTTGCTCTTAATGTGCCAGGTTCAGTAGCAGCAGCAGATTAATATGCATAGCATTCTAGCATACTGGGAATGTTTAATTTTATGCCTAATCTTTACCATTACCAAATTTTTGTATGGTCTTGCAAATTAGGAATAACAAGATACTACTTGTGAAACAGGAATTGATATAAGAATTTATCACCCAGCTGTTCTCTGAGATTTTAATGTTTATTCCAGTATCATGCCAAATCCTTAACTCAAATGCTTACAAAAGGGTATGCATGGAAAATGCCAGAGAAAAAAAAAAAAAAAAGTGTGCTAATAAAGTGACACTGCTCTGACATGCTTTTTTTTTTTTTTTTGCTAAAACTGTTGTTTTGTGTCCTGAGGATATCTCCATCTCTATGTGGGAAACGTGGGAAACATAAATCACTGTTTTCTCATTGTCATTCACTAACTAATAACATAAAGCCAGTAAATATATTTTAGTTAACTCCTAAATCTTGCTTCTCTAAGACTTGCTTCTCTAAGAAGGAAGCTTTAAATTAAAAACCTACCTGTTTCTGTCTCTTCCAAAGCAGATTTCTTGCAAGTGATGCTTTAACTGTTTTGCATTGATAGCAAGATTTTTTCTTAACAAGTCACCTTACAAGCAATTTGTGTTTTCAGAAAAATTTTCCAATAAATGTTTTTTTTTCCTCTGTTGTGTTTGCGAGCTATCCATATTTCTTAATTTTCATAAATGCCACGACTTAATTACTTCTACTCCTTCAATCAGCTACTACCATCAGACCTCTATTTTGAAGTTAAAGTGCTCCCTCTGCTGCTCATTTTTTGAGGTGCAGCTTTCACAGGTTAACAAAGCAACACAGCTAAAAATACCCATGACCCATTCTTTGGAAATCAACCTAGAACTCAAATCACTTCTTTCTAAGCAGAAAAATACATGGTCCAAATGTATACATTAATATTATACATTAAAATGCATTTTTTCATGTTGCTGTGTTTCATGTTATGCCACCACTTACAAGGACAACTGTATTCCCTGTATCTTTAAAGGTTGTTGTACACAATTTACAAATAAAGCACGTAATTACCTGCCTCCACTGCTTACGGCATCTCCTCCTCTCTGATAGGTTACTGCAATATTTAAAGATAAAAAATGAAATAATTTAAAAAGCAGAAAAGTTTCCTTAAACAGTAGTATTAAACCCCTGCTTTTGTTTCATTTCAGCTAAGACAGTGAATGTACAGTGTTTATACATGAATTCAGAGTCTCATCCTGAAAGTCACTCTTTCTAATGCAAGTTTATACATAATACTTCTGTTTCTTGATAATTGCTACTCTTAGCTCCATCAAAGTTTTATATTTCAGTTCCATTCAGAAAAACACAAACAAACACACGTATGGTTTAAGAAAGCAGGAAGCCATACATCAGATCAAACTTATCCTTAACATAGCTCTGCTGACTTCAGAGGAGTTACTTTGTGGAAGAATTTAGGTCATATATTTATTTCATGAATGAATAAATGTTAAAGCTTTGCTCTACCTTATTCTCTTGGTAAGATAAAAGAGGTAGCATGGTTTTATAACATACTTTACTTCCAGTGTAAACAATGGCTTGTTACAGCTGAATCTACTACAAAAACTTATAGCTTCTGCACTTTACTCCTGGAACGAGTTTACTCTAAAAGTCCATAGAAGCTTTGAGTTTTACAATATTTTACAATTGGATTTAATAATGATAGTTTTTTTTAATCTAAACCTTTATATGTATAAATCTTGTTAAAAAATCACTGGCAGAAAGATTGCTTCCTAAATTAGTAGGAATGGCTTTTGCTACTTCATAAGTATTACACATTAACTAAGTGCATGTGCACATGCTTTTATCTTTTTGGCAAGGACTGCATATCCTTCACAGGAAGCATCATGGTTAAAAAGTTATTATAAGTAATGCACCCAGAAGAATCAGTGCTATATGTTTTGCAGGCTTGCAGTGTACTAGGCAAAGGGTTAAGGAGACTGCCTCCTTGCAAATGTTCATGGATTCAACATTTCCCATCTAGGAACGTGTTGAAGAAAAGCAGCCAAATTCTGCTCTTTAGAAGAACTCCAAAGTGGGAGTCTGCAAGAGAGAGATAAATGCTGGCAGTGATTACAACAACAGGATTAAAATGTAGAATGCTTTCTACAGGTAAATCTTACTGTAGGTAATGCTAAAGAAGAGGGTCTGGTACCATTTTAAGTCAATAGGAAGCATGACTAGAATCATGGATTGAAAAGGGATTTTTTTTTCCTTTAAATGTTTCCCATAGTTCATGTTTTTCCAATTTCTTTAAAAATCTCAGTGCTATTTATTTTTCAGCTGACATATTTTATGGAGCTGCGGTATATTTTCCTTTAATGTTAAGAACCCAACTGAGAAAATGCATATTAACTAACCTACCAACCTCTGCAGAATTTCAGTAGCATGCTACAATTGTGACTGCAATAGAAGCTGTTAAGCCAATTAAGTAACAGCAAAATAATAATTTGAATTAGTCTCCACTGTGGATCTCAAAGGACTTCAGAAACATTAGGGGCCACTCTGACTCATGCTGAACAGTAAGCAAATTCACTGAACATAATAGGATGACTTTTGAAACAAGGTACTATTCAGTGTGATTAAAAGCACGTGGATAAGAATCTAACCAATTACTGCTAGGTCTATGTCAAGGAAGGCAGAGAGACATGAGTTTGCTTCAGCTGCAGTCCAACCTGGAAGGATGCAGCACAGCTGTTGTCCAGGGGCCAAATCAGTACAGCAATTTTGAGCTAATACTTCGAGCTAGATACTTTTGGTTGATTTTGCAGAGAAGGAATTAAGTGGCTTTTACCCTCCCCAGATATACACAGGGCTCTTGTGAAAATAAGTGATTTAGAACAAAGGAGGGAGATATGACCTGCTATTCACTCAGCTTGTAGCTAAAAGGAATGTACATACAACAGTGATGGGTAGTGAATGCGATGAAGTGTATCCACTGCAGAGGAGAACCTGCTGACCTCCCAGACTGTGAGACTGAATGAAGGTCCCATCTACAGAACAGAAAGGCTCTCCCCCGCTGACTATGGTG
Source organism: Chrysolophus pictus (assembly GCA_037305975.1). Classification (NCBI taxonomy): domain Eukaryota; kingdom Metazoa; phylum Chordata; class Aves; order Galliformes; family Phasianidae; genus Chrysolophus; species Chrysolophus pictus. The sequence continues at coordinate 99,345,834 of CM074576.1, forward strand.
GTTTATGGCACAATTTATGTCATGGACATATTTCATACATTTTTAAGCAAAGAGAAAAAGAAAATGATTTTAAACCCACCCCAAATTCAAAATATAACACGTATAACAGGAATACTGCTTTATAATTTTGTAGCACAAACATGTTTTAAGGCAGCAAGCAAAGAAATTAAACTGATAATTTGCTTTTTCTGTTTTTTTTTTTTTTTTTTTTTTAAAGAGGCAACTCCTAGGATACTGATTTAATGGAAAGACAACAGGAAACTATTTCACCAAATATAATCCCATTGGTTCCCTTACAACTCAGCACCCAGGCTCTGCAAAGTCATTTCTCCTCCATTAGAAGTGCCTTCGACATCACTAGATGGAGGAGGCCACACTACTTCATTGCAATGCAAAAAGAGAGAGCTCAGGTTGCACAAACGGACAGGAACATGCTACAAAATGGTGTGCTTGCATCACATGGTATATGACAAAAATGGTACACAAAAACGGAATAAAAGTGTCAGCTACAAAGCAAGTATAGACTACTTAGAGAATAACATAATGATACTTGTCATTAATGAAATTATTTAAAAAAACTTCCAAACAGCTGGGCTGGTTATGTCAGAAAAGGAGAAACAGTACCATGAACACATGCTGAGTAACAAAGAAGGGGGGAAAAGTGCAAATATATACCTGTTGGTGTGAAGGTAAAAGACGGGACTGAAAAATCAAAACAAAATACAAACTGGTTATTAAGCTGAAGAAAGAAAGGGAAACATACCACATTAGTATAAATCTAGCAGACAGCTGAACATAAAACAAATGCAAATAACTAACCCAGTAGTTCAGTCACACTGACAAAGAAGTAGAACTAAGTTTGTAATTCAGAAGACTGTCTCCACAGGCACCACTGAAAAAAGTTTGATACTCCACCGTGCCCCTGAAGGGAATGACTGTGGTTTTGCCTTTGACTACCCTTCAGTTTGGTATCTTCAGATTTTCTGAAGATCCTACTACAAGCAAAAACCCTACACTGCTAATCATTTTAGAATGCAGAATGACAAATTCTTAACAAAGCCTTATCAAGGTCCCATTTAATTTTATCTGCAGCTCACCAAGTAAATGCTCATTATGCTCAACTAACAGATACACTTAGGCATTAAGTAAGAAAATAAACATATAAAGGAAGAAAGACAACTGCTGTTTTACTGTATCTGATTCAAGAATTGCACCATCTCTTTAAAAAAAAAAACAACCCTAAAACCTACTGCAGCAACTCATTTTTGTTTTCTTAGAAGAAATTGCTAAACAGTTATTATCTACCTTAAGGATGTAATACCCTTCTACCTTTCAAGCCATGGCTTTAGGAGGGAAAGGTTAACAATGGAACAATGACATTGCTTGACAATCTTCACTCTCACTGCCACTATAAATCCTCTTTGGATCAATAGGGCCCTTAATCCAAATACAGAGAGATAGCATCTGCTTTTCCTATTAGCACATGCTCCCCCTCCTGTTGACAAGACAGTATAGTTTTTCTACCACTGATGGCTAATATTGCCCTTTTTAATCCAATAAAAACAAACCAGCGTAAGGGGAATAATAAAATATTCACTAAAAGAAAATTTCAGATGGAATTTGATCAGCAAATCTGTCACAGAAAGAAAAGGTTCTAGCTAAGAGAACAACCACTTACTAGAGTTTATGCAATAACTCTGAGGTTAGGAGGTAGGCTCCAGAATGTCTAGTTTTTATAATTCAGGAAATGTTCTAGGTTCCCCCTGCTTTTTCCAAGCCAATTTATTTCTAGGAGTATGATAGAGTGCAAAAAGTACCTTTAAGCATTTTACCTAATCCAGGCTTGATTTATAGTACAGGTCTTTACTGTGAGAGTTCCACTGTATTTTCTTTGAGCTAGGCCTTTTCACACAGTCAACTTTAATTTAGCTACATTCAACAATATAGAAGTGTCATAACAAGCTTTCATTAAAATAGAAGGTGTATTTAAAAAACAGTTATTCAAAAAAGAATCAAGTGTCTCAAAATTGACTTGCAATCATAAGGGCATGAAAAAAATCTAAAACTACTGTCTCACTACTTGCTGTAAGCTAAGTAATAAACTAGATTTGTTTTTAAAGAAATAGGGAACAGAGGTTCAACTAAATGAATTTTTTACAGCAACCACACAAAAAGACAACTTAATTCACAGAGCTTCCAATAATAAACTTGTTTGAGTGTGTAACAGTACTAGTACAATATGTGTGTGTGGGAGTTTTAGCAGATGTCAAGCCTGAAGCTAAACATAAAAATAAACAAATAAATGCAAGACTAAAGAAAGTTTGCACTTGAAGTGATGACTTGATGCACTGCAGAGTGGCAAACTACTTTGCAATTTATATTTTCTTTAGGATGCATTATCAAGTATTCCTCAAGGAAAAAAAAACAAAAAAACAAAAAAAAACCCTGGTTTTTGGCATGTGTTTTTATAAAAATCCACACCAAATTACACAAAAGGTATTTTTTAGAAAATATTGAACAACACAGCTGTTTCAAGCAATAGTTGATGCCATTAAAGTGACCGTTTTTTAGGACAAATTGTATGCCTTTTGCTTAATTGTAGGTACTGCTGAAAGCACGGTGATGTTAGTTTGATAGAACTGTAGAAAGGCAGTATGGCAGCATGCTATTAGTAAAACAAAACAGAGCAGGCCAATGCAGCAGAGTGTTGAAGTCTGTCTTATCTAAGAACATGTAGAAGAACAAAATTAAATTTGTCCCTGATCTCTGTGGTCACAACTCCAATAAAACCACTTGGCCTGAAGGCTACCCAAAGCATTGGTATTTTAAAAGCACGGAGGGCACTTGAACACTGCATCACCCCAAAACAGTTTTCAGGTTCCCATTCACTCAGCTGCTAATTTTAACACTGCTTCTTTTTCATAGTAACACACTACTACTATTAAAAACATTGCGTTATATTTGCCTATCTGTCTCACCCATCATTCATTCTGTTTGAAGTGACTAAAAAATGCAGTCACATGACACCCTTCGTCCACTGAGATATGTGCACCTTTGCAGCCCAGGTCTATTTTTTGATGGTCAAATATTGAACCAAAATCTCACTATTCTTTCAAAAGCAGGATCTTCCATTTTCTAATTCATTCCAGAATTTATGGTTTTCACTCCATAAGTGCCTACAAAGTATTGGTTTGAGATGTAATGAAGTGTATCGTACTAAATTCAGCATTACCTTCAGGGCTTAATCAAAAGATTATTGTATCAGGAGAGATTTTTTTATTCCAGAAGATCTTTCAGGTAGATAATCTACTTTTGTTTGTCATGAATATAGTGTAAAGCACTGCTTGCCCAAAAATCTGACATAAAAGGTACTGATAACATGAAAACTAAGAGTGCTTTAAAGTTAGTCCCACTGCTATCCTTGTAACTGAACGCAGATGCAAGATTTGATAGCCCCAGAATTCAGACCCAGACAAGAGTCCCTTGAGAGCATTTATGAAAGAGTCTTGGAAAGTATTATGTACTGTTGTGCTTTCACAAACAGCCCTTTCACCACATTCCCAGGAATATAAGGAAATTCAAGTACACACACCAGAAGCATCACTGTAATTGACACCACTGTTAGTATTCTTAGCAGTAAGCAAAAGACTGAATAAGAGGGACAATAAGCAACCATCCAATTGCTTTCTTTTCAGATGGTTCAGAGAGCTGAGTAGTTAAGGACATACTGGAAGCTCCCAGACTTAAATCCATCTTGTACTTTCCTCATTTGTACAACTACCTTTATGAAAATCTAATCTAGATATTTTTCTAAATGCTCATACTTTAAAGTCAAATTAAAGTCAAGCCAACACATTGCATAAATAATAGTGCTTTCTACATAAGCTGCTGATTCAAACTTTCTGAAAATATTGGCCTAATTTGATAATTCCTGCATAAAATCTTAAAAGAGCAAGAGATTAATGATGAATTGCCAGTAAAGAGGCATTCAGCAACTTGGAGATTGAAACATAGTATGGCACCTTTTCTGATACCAGCATAAGTACTAGTGAGTCCATTTCGCTTCTTCCTGTGACGATACAACCAGATGCTGAAGACCATGAGGATAATCCAACAGGCTGCACCAATTCCAGCGATAAAGGCAGGCTGTTTTACTACATCAGAGATCTGCTGGGCTAAACTGACTTGATCTTCTGAAGATACAGGATTTCCATGTGAATCTGAAAAAAAAGGACATCACAAATTTCTAGTTAATCTGAATGAGCAACTGTAAGAGGCAACACGAAAAGGATTGACAGAACTGTATCCAGTTCTTCAAGACAATATGCTTAAGATTGCTCATCAAAATCTCTTTTTATAGGTCTAGACAGAAATATCTGTTTTCAATATACAATCCATTTTTCCAACTCTACTGGCTTTTGTTTGTAGTGATTGCTGAAATCAGACCACTGGATTGTTTTTTTTTTTTCACTTTAGCAAACAAAAACAGTCTCAGAAAATTCAAGAAGTCAGAAAAAAAACATAGAAGAAAGCTCAAGTACAGAACAAGCTTAGTGTGTTCTTAGGGCTCTGTGAAAATGCAGAAGTCAGCTACACATATATACATTCTCATAACAGAAAGTCATAAAGAAAGACAAATTCAAAGAACATTCACCTGATGTTGATGTTGAGGGATACATTTTAATTTAGCAGTTCCTGACAGATGACTTAAATATCATATTACACAGTCCATGAATCTTTGCAGGCTCCCACTTTGACTTCAGTTAAAAAAGACTGTATATTTAAGAGTTCATAAAGAAGTAGAAGTACAAAATAACCAGTTCTGCTCACTTAATACTGGTGAAAAAGCTCAAAGATGACTAAAAAGGAGTTCTGAATTGTTAATAATAGTCAAGTACTCTTATTGTTACTGGACATGCTGCCTTCTTCAAATACTGTTTACCCCTAAAATTCCCAAATTAAAATAATGAATATGTTTTTTTTCCACTTTTTTTTTTTTTTTTCCCTGTAGTGAAAGCACAACCAATGATCAGTCTTTTGTTCTTTTTTCTGCGTTATATTTCTGCAAGAACCTTCTAAGAACGTTAGTAAAAATATTCAGTTACTTAAAAATGCTAACTGAAATGAAACAACTCAAAGATAAAATACTGTCCTCCTGATTTCTTAACCACTACAGTGAGATCTTACTGGAAATTTCATTACTGCACAGGGTGAGGGCAAGAATTTGAAACCTTTAGTCAATCAGAGCGGATACTGCCTTACACATTCCAAGCTTAGTCTTTGAAATACGCATTTTTATTCTTGTGTAAATCTAACAAGGTTTTTTGATTTGTTTTGTTTTTTCTTTATTTGTTTGGTTTACTATGGATAGTGACATCATATACTGAAATAGAGATTAGTGTTTTCAGGTGAAAGATATTGTTACAAGTAATATTAACAGAAACTACATATGATACGAAGACCTGTTCACTTAAAAACCATCACATTTTCTCTAAGGACTAACAAGTAAATAGATCATGTGACCCATCTTGTATTGTTCCAAAATAAGCCTAAACAAAATAACAATACAATACAAACAATATAACTATATAACTAACAAAAGAGCAATATAAAAAGGATATGGAATGAAAACAAAACCAAAACCTCATCTGGAAAAGGATATCTTCATGAATGGGAAATGATTAAATTAGTAACAATGTTTTTCCAGTGAATTTCACATTTCTTTTTCTGTGATATATCTGTTTGGCCAAGGAATCATCACTGCCTTTGACTGCTACCTTATTGGAAATTTTATTTCATATTTCCAGTCCCTTTATCTTCTGTGATCCTAAGCATACTGGCTAGTCTGAAAGTTTACCAAGCAGACTCATTCTTTTCTTACTAATACACTCTTTGTGTCTGCTGGGTTTATAGATTTCATGCCTATTTGTGCAAGGTTAAGATGGGTTGCATCAGATTTTATGGAGACAGCCAAGTGAAGTTCCACGCAAGTGGCCAGATGGGCTTAAACATATAAAGTATACTGTGACTAATGAATTAAAACTGTCACTCTGTTTCTCATCTTTTGTCTCTTTGCAGCTGAGGCCATATTAAGATATGAAAACTTGCATCACTAGTTTGTTTGCAAAATGTGTGACTCTACTATTTCTGTATCTTTAAAAAGCTACTACAACTTCTTAATGGAATAGAAAAAAATATTTCCAGACAGCTTATGTCCCTGAATACATTTAGAAAATTGATAAATGTTTTTCTCTAGTCCTTTAAATATATATATTAAAAACAATAAGCCCAGAAAATAATCAAAAACTTAAAAGCTAAATGAGGATGTTTTTATAACATATCAATAGTACAACCATACAGAAGGACAGTAACTTTATACACAAACATTTTGCTTTGCTCAGTGAATGCATATCTGAAGATTACAAAATACTGAAGAATCTCTTTGAACAGTCATTGCTCTAATTTTTAATTAAGAATCATTCCATGGTATTATTTTACTAGTTATTGCAAGCATAATAACAACATAATAATGTATTTGCTGTTAAGAAAGGCTTACATTACACAGTATACGTGTACACTGCAAGTGACTTTACACTGAATTAACTGGTATATATTTACATACATAGTGACAAGAAAAATGAACATGTGTACATGTATATTCATACATACAACACACTAGAAAAGAAGAAAGAGGGGCTTTCAAAAGGCCACATTTAATCCATGTACCACTCTTATGATTTAAAAATAGAAAGCAAGCTAAATATACAGCAAGGGAAAGGAGACCTAGTGAACCTGCCATTACTAATAATTTCCATGTACAATGTCTTGGAAGCCTTTCTTTGAGAAGGGCAACTTCACTCTTTGCCACAGTCCCATGTGAGATCAGTCTGGAAAAAACCTCTTGAATGAAAAAAATACTTTTTCTTCATCCTAAGAAATTTTTGAAGCTCTGACTGATATATAAACAGTTCATAATCAACATTCCTGTTCCTGCTTGCACTCCTCAGGGAAACATGCCAAAATAATAAGCAAACGTAAAGATTGTAAGGCAAAGTGCATCTTACTGTCAGAGCAACAGCCACAGCTTATAATGTACCTTAGAAGGCCTCAGAGTTGTTGGGGTAGGCTGATCCCATAACTGCCTGAAACCAGCATATTATCACACTGACTCATCCCCTTTTCTTCTACCTTGAGATAAGAACCCCATAGAGCATGTTGATTTGGCTATTGCTCACAGGCTCTCTGATTCTGACTGTGCCAAAGCTCCAAGTTTCAGACTTCAATGAAAACTCATTACAATTCATGTCACATGGAACTGTGAATTTTAATTCTCTATGTAGAATATTCATGTAAATAATGTAAAAATCAATGTTTAAGTTGTCAAAAGCTGAACAGATTACTAATACAGAATTAAGATTGGAATGGCAAAGATTTAAAAAGACAGGAAATTCCAGGTTCACAGGTGTGCAGGTAACTTCAATTTTGCCCTCTATGTGCACAACATATAGTGTAGCACTTGCCAACACGTATGTCTCAATTTGGAATACAAAATGTACAAACAGGAAATAGGAAGATATCGTTTTTGTGGGCGTTAGTAATTTGGGCAACTCAAAACCAGCAATACACTTGGAATCTGCAACATGATGTCTGATGTTTCCTCAAATACATGTGGTGTGGTGCAATGTGAAATTTATACAACAAAATACAATCAAGTTAAGAAAATGCTATTTTGTCTCCTCTCTAGTAATGTGTATTTCTAAAATTGGAAAAATACCATTTTTGCAAATCAGTCCTACAGCACACAGCTTGTGAAGAGTCAACCAAAAGTTGGTTTGGAAGTACTTGCTCTGTGAGGAAAAAAAAGTCTCCTTTTACCAATGGGGATATTAACAAAACCCACCATGCAACTACCACTTCAGAACTACTTGAAGGGCTGACAGAATAATATCTCTAAACAAAACAATTAGAATAATGATTCAGTGAGACTTTCATTGTATGCTGAGATATCCAATAGCTGAATAATGTACACAGTATTTATAAAAATTCTACAGACATCTCAATAAATAATTGTATCACATATATTAATAGGGATTATGCATTTATGAGTCATATGAATTGGTGTGAGGTCTATCAGAACTGGCACCCTGTTCACAAACAAAATATGTTGCAGGATATTCCCTTCTTGTAACTTACTCAAAAACTAACATGTATTATATTTCTGAGGTATTAGAGAATCACAGTATCACAGAATGGCTTGGGTTGGAAAGGACCCTGAAGATCATTTAGTTCCACCATGGCAGCATAAGCAAGGTAGCCACTGTCGTAGGTGGCATCACAGCACTGGACAGATATAAGGCTGAGATCAGTTTGATGTGAAAATTCTCATGTTTCTGTACAGGGCAATTTTGTAATCCATGTGACAGTAAAAATATTCTATCCAATTTTTTTCAGTATGAATTTTTTTTCTCCACAGAGAAACATGAGAATTTACAGTGAGCTGTGGATATGAAGTACACTTTTTTTTTTTTTTTTTTTTTCCTTAGTGGCAAAGCTCTTTCTTTTTTGTTATGTAAAATATCAACTTTCCAAATAAACAAAAAATGATTTTCCAGGCCTTGGAAATCCACAGAAAGTTGTAAAAGGCCATTCAAAAACTCTAAGAAAGATTTAATGGCAATCAAGGAGGGCATTTTAAGGAGACACATGATTTTTCAGCTGATTTCATGATTTTAAACATCAGAATATGATTTTTGAATAACAAGAGAGTATATTATTGGCTTGCCTCAGGAGGCACTCAAGTCTCTGGCAGTGCAGCTCAGTGAGCTGCTTCACATCAGTAGAGACACAGAAAATGGAAGAGCTCTGTGCTTACAATTTGTACCTGTCTTTGTATCAGGTAAAGTGAGTGCACAAGGTCACCTATCGCAGCTCAGCTGATGTATGGTATTGTGATTCCACACCTCAGCTCTCAGAGAATCCAATTTCTCCTGTCCTTCCCTCTTGTACTGGAAGGCGGACTATGAAAGCTTCCTCCTTTCACACACCTGGCTGAAATTTGCCCAGCCATTGCTCACAGTCACAAACTGGTGAGCAATGTGCATAGTGCACGGCCTCAAAAATGAGTGTGGTGTGCAAGAGAGTAGGTTACAGTGGGGAAAAAAGTCCAAACTTTCTAAAAGGAGCATCTTTGGCCCTCTTTCCTCCCTCTTTCTGGCTTCACTTCCCTCTCACTGAAACCATGTAATTTATTGTTGGTGAAAAGTGCCAACTGATGACATCAACAAATTAATTTTCTATCTTCAGAAGAGCTACTAGAAAACTGCAGTGTCTGCTCCACGCCCCTGCTGGGACTGCATCCAACAGCTAAGAATGCAAGTCTTTACGGGAATTGTAAGAGAACTTGTATTCCCTTTCCACAATGTAGTGTTAAGTAAACTGGAGCCATTCACATGCCTTGAGGATTTTAACTTGATCTATACTAAATAAAGAATATTCCTCTTAAGTTTAAGTACTAATTTTCAGCAGCTCCTGCAGTTATCTGAAGGACTGTAGAACTGTCTAGGTAATCCTTTGTATTGTTTTCAGTGACATGGATCTCCCAAAGTCTCTTCTTTCCAGATCTTTGTCATGAAACTGTAACAATCACATTATGGCATTTTTCCTACGGAATATGTAGTTTTGGCTATGCCACTTAATTAGAAGCAAGCAATAAAAAATATGAAATCAAACCCCAGCCACCTAGAAATATATGGTTTTTAGCAGACTAAAGGCTAACTTCTGCGTTTGAACAGCCTCTGAGAAAGGTGATTGCCTCATGCTTTCTAACACGGTATCAGTAAAAGCCAGCATCAGAAAAGACGGCTAAAAACTTATCCTGACAGATCATCATTTATTTCTTTTTCCATTTACCAAAACTCCAAAGTGGTTAAGTTGCATTATACAGTTCACCTTCATTTAACATTTACTAATCATCAGAGAAAAGGAAAAAAAAAAATGTGGCCATAAAGAGTTTGGCTTTGAAATTCTAGTCTACCTTTTAATTTACACTCATTAATCTTAGATTTTCTAAATCTAAGCTGTACAGAACAAACTTAAATTTGAATAGAAAACTGGCTGTAGAGAAGCATAATCTAGCAAATAACCATGACTTCTTTCGGACATATTAATGGAATATTACATAAACCATGTGCAATCTTTTCTTAAAATCTCTATTAATCATATGCCTGTGTAAGCCAAACAAATTAAAGATAATAGCTGGGGAAGTATATATAGGTCACTCTGAAAGCAATGCCTCCTATTTATTTCCACAGAAACTACAACAGCTAAAAGAGCACAATAACACTATTTGGTAGAGCAATTTCTCAGCTACAAAACACTATTTTTTGACACAGTCAGCACCATTAGCTATGCATTTTCACCAGCGATAAAGAAGAGCTTGCATGCTGCATTCGCAAAAATCTGCACCAGCAGAGGTGATCCAATGTCATACTGCTGAAACACACCACCCACTGCCTCACTATGCTCACATTTACTCTTTGGTTTCCAAAAACATACAGCAAGTGTCTGTGAATGTCAGTAGGTGCCATTTTTTCCACATGGAAGGAAGAATTCAGTGACACACCTTTGTCTCATCCAAGCTTTCATGTCAGATGCCATTTTGTCAGACTGCTCCTCTGCTGCCTTCTGTCAGATGGTCACAAAATGTAAAGGAATATTGGTGGAAAGATTCAACCTCTACTGCCGTATCACTAACATCCACATCTGATGTTGTGGGCCAACTTCATAAAGGAGGCATTACTTTCAGAGCAGTGCTAGTACATGTAATTTTACAGCAAACAGATTACTCGTTCACTCCTGTTTTCACATGCAATATTTATGTGTTTTTTAAAATAAAAAGTTAAGTAACAGGGAAGGTCTACTAATGATACAAATATAGAAATGAAGAACAAAAGATGTGGGTTTTTTTGTGATTATATATAGACTATATACTGTAATGATAAGGTAGTCTGGTACAGGTGGGTAAAGTAGCATATGACTATACCTAAAATTACTTTAAATGCTCTTCAGTGAATCAACAGAAAAGAAGCCTTTCTCCCAGGTATACCCAAAAGCAATGTCCTTGACGTGCATTTATGACAGAAGAATGTTTAGTATAAATTAAGTTAGGAAGTCAAGATAATTGTAAATCACCTGATACCTTTTATTCCTCTACTGGGGAGCTTCCAGACACAGCTGATATTTATTTTTCCTAATGCTAGCAAGCTCTTGATTTTTTGCATCAATATTCTGATCAAGACAAATCACCTCTCTCAACTAAAGTGAGCCAGCATTGAAGGATTCATACTACTCTTCATGTTTTATTACACCATTATTAAGCCTGAAATTTCACTTTGAAAAAATTAGCAAACAAGAAACAATGCTGAATTTGAAGAATCAAACATTTACACTGATATACTCTTATCTTTAGAATGCAGTTTCAAGACAAGCTTAAAACAAGAAATGCCAAATCCTGCCATTCCAGAGATCAGGTAACATTATCTATTTCATTTGACCTGAAAGTATTTCTGATGCCATAAAGAACAAAAGCAAACAAACAAAAATAACTGAAACCAACAGACAGGATTACCAGCAGGCTTACCTAACTGGATAAACTGGGGATCACTTTTCACTCCAGGTCCTGCTCCAGTACTTGCTGCCACTTCCACGCTGTATCGAATACCTGGTACTAGGGAAGGGATGACAACAGAAAAGGTGGAACCATCTACTGTCTTGTTTATATGGTATCGACTTTCATTGCCAAGGCACCAAACCTGCAGGGAAGTAAGTGTATTGTATTGTATGTATAAATATTCAAAATGAAACAGCGAAGGATCATTAGAAGGAAGGTTGACACGTTTCCTTCTGCTGGATAAAATTTAGAATCTGTCACTATTTTAAAATCTGAAGTCATGGTTCATAGTCCTAGAAATTCTGAATACTGGAAAGTTATTTCTTGTTCCAAAGAACAGCTCCAAATACTAATATTATTTGATGAGTTCATCCCAATTCATTCAATCCATGACAACGCTGCTAATAAAGCTAAAAGCACTAGTAACATGGAACAAGTAAGAGAAACCCCTTAACCAAAAATCATTCACGTAAACAACAAAGTAAGAACATTCAGATAAATGAGTTTGCAATTCTTTTGTTAAGGAATCATTCATCAAGCAAGGCTTTATTCACTCAAGTGCTTTTCTTCATGACATCAGAGGAGAACAGATACCTTGCTGGAATTAAAAGGTTACCTTTTTAAAGAACAAAAGGCAGCGAGAGATGAGGATTAGTAATATACTGTCTTCTATTGAGAGACAATGGGATCATGTCAAATCTCATTTTTTGATTGAAACTAGAACACAAATCTAAAAACTTTTCTTCGCCATTTTAGAAATCCATTACTATATTCAGTCATATTAAGTGACTGGGAAACTGCAGTATTTGTGTGGCAAATGCTTTTAAGGGAATGGCTGAATGCTCAACTGCTATCAAAAGTAGCATAGCAGCTAATTTAGGCTTCCTAAGAAAATGATGATTTCTATTCCTTTTTCACAGTTGTATTCCCTACACTGAATATTTTTTTTAGTTAAATTCAGTACTTTGTTTGTAGAGAAGCAAATTTTCCTGGGAATGTCAGCATTTCTGAACCTTGCTGACTGTACATAGGAGGGAAGATCGTGCTTTTGACATATGGAGCTTTTAAAAGATTTACTACCCAGATAGCTGTTCTTAATCCCTTATGCAGTTCTGCTGTTGCGGAGATTGTCAGGTGAGTGAGCTAGAGTTTCACTTGGAGAACAATTGCTAGGGCACTTTCCATAGAGTCCTTTTTGCCTGGATACTGCAAACTTTCTTTATTTCACCATCAGGACACTCTGAGACCCTTTTTCATTCTCCGGATGCCAAGGTTTGAAAAAAGACTAGTGGGACACTGTGGGGATCTGAAATGTATTTTAAGCCCCTTTGAAATAGAATCCCAACACGGCGCATACAGAACTGCTTCTGTAAAGTGGGTCAGAGCACAGAAAGAGAACAGAAGAGACTCTTTTTATAATCAGATATCAAATACAGATTATTTCAGTCAGAAGGAGGTATAATTATTAATAACATTGTTCTTAAATTCTGAAGGATAGTCTAAGAAAATGCTATTATTTAAATAAGAACTTGATAAAGTGAAGAAGAAAAGATTTAAGTCTGCATTTTGGCGTGAGTCATTTTCACAGAAATTGCTACAATACTACATTTGTAGAATAGTGTATATGTAAATAACAAAAATAATATATGATGTACTTGCAACTATGCACTACTTATTTGTAAAAGTGTTTTGTTCTTAGGTGCTCAAATGGGGAAATTTGCAAATTGGGACTGGTAAGTTAAACATCAGGTTGTTCAGTACTTGTCAGTACTATAATTGTATATCTAAATAGGCAAGTGAAAACTCATTTCCAGAATGTTATAAAGCAGAGAGGAATTCACACTATAACAGACATATCAGTGAAGAAAAAAACAGTATAAAGAGAATTTTCTAATTTAATGCTAGGAATGACCTCTGCTATGGTTTGATTTCTGGCTTTTTCTGTGTGATACTGGCATTTCTCAAGTTAAGATGGTATCCTTCTTTATACATATTTTCTCTTTTAATTAAGTAGGTACACTCTTGCCTTAGACCAAGGTACTGAGAAAACTGAGGAATTCCCCCTCCCCAACATACACACACCCATTTTTAGGGGAAAAATGTGAGATAGAAAATGTAAATTAAAAAAAAGAAAATTTTACAAGATTTCTTTTTTTTTTTTTTTTTGTTAGAAGTTCTTATACATAGATCACTTTTTCCCCCCCACATTTTTAGAGAAAAATAATAACTACGTACAGCTCAAATAACAACTACATATATATTCATTGTGCCTGTTTTCTGCCCGTGGTGAAAAAACACAATGGAAAATAAGGGCACACAGACAATAAATGTAGGAGAAATGTGCCAGTGTGCCACCTACTGCTACAGAAGCACAAGGAGACAGTTTGCTCTAACACCCGACAGCTTATTAGCTCTGAATGCTGGGACATAAGTCAGGTATTATATTAACTTGCAAATATGAATTTCCTGAATTTTATTGTTTTGTCCTTACAACCTTAACATTCTTCTAATGCAGTTTCTTGATGGAAATAGATCCACCCTTCTCGTTCATTAAATAAAATAATTTTGCAATTTCTTTTTTTTTTTTCTTTTTTTCCTTCAAATTACAATATATGTCTGAAACTAAGCCACAAACTCATTTTATTTCTACCAGTTGACCAAGTTCTGATGTTTTATTGTTCTAAATTTAACATGAAGTGCAGTGATCTCTTCCCTTTTCCACTAACACTAAGGGAAAACAAAATAGCCAAATGAGTTTTTAAGGCAAGGGACACATGTCTGTACCACAGTGTTTCACCTGAAAAAGGAGCCAAGACAGATGATCCTGCCACTCAGTGGCTATTAAAAGTTTACTTGAAATACACAACTAAATATTTAAAGTGTCTGTAGCTTGCTTAGGAAAACTAAGCTTCAGTTAATTTGCAAAGTAAATTATCTCAAAACAATATGAACTGAAAATAAATACTGTGTATGCTACTAAATGAACAATAAATAAATATTTCATAATGTACTCACAATTTTTGAAAAATTATATAGATTAATGAGAGCTTTCTTCTGTGAAAAATACAGGAAAATTTCTATACACTTACTATATCTAGTATTATACAAGAACATTCTTTACTTGAAAGTTTTCTATTTGACTGCTCAGTTAAAAATAAATTCCTCACATCTTAACGCTGTAACTTATTATCCTTGAGCTTTTCAACTCCTTAGGCCTGTTTATATTTATTATTGCAGTCAATGTCTTTGAGTCACAAAATGGTTCTCTAACAGGTAGGGTTCCCTCTCAGCTTGTCTATGCATTTCTCAACTTATAACAAAGGCAAGAAAGTAGTCATTCTAACTATCAGTGTTCACCCTTTGTTTTGATTTATAGAGGTGGCTTTAATTGCTTTCTACCATTTACACTGAATTACTAAATACAGAATTTGATTATTCGAAGAAATCATTTTCCAAACCATGTGCTCAAACTTTGTCCAGTAGATGGAGCCACGCATCCACAAACAACCATCGGAACCCAGCCAACACTTTGCCAGGGGATATATGAGAGTATTACCTTATATTCTTGAACCATTCCATTCTGGTTATCCTCGGGGGGTGGCTGCCAGGTGACTACAATTGCAGTCCCATTCCCATCATTTTTAGTTACTGAAACACTCTGAGGTGGAGCACTGGGCGCTGTTTGTTTGGGGAGAAAGATTGAATGGTTAAGTTTGTCAAATGCAACAGAAAGGGGTTTTAGTTTTCTTTTCAAAGGAAAACTGGTTTCTGGACCACAAAAAATGTATTATTTTACTCCCTAGTTTTTGTTATGTGCAATTCTTGCCCACAAATCACAGTGATGTACAAGGTAAGTGATGTGAACCTACAGGATCCTACAGACAAGCTTCTAATTTCTGCTGCGCTGTCTCTGTAAGACAGAAAAAGTCAGGCAGGCCACCAGACTCTCCAAACTCAGATACGAATTACCTGAACAGCACAGTCTTGAGCACAGAATTTTTGAATGGGTTTCAAAGCATCTCACCCATGATCAACAGTATTAAAAAATGAAGTCTGTGAATTGACCCTAACAGAACGTTAAACTTCGGTTGCTCTACTGTGTGAAAAATAGTGAGCAATACAAACCATATTAAAATCAGGACTAAATGTGTTGTGCTTAACAGATTTATATTATGAATTTTAAATAGTCTTTCTAAAAACAATATGCTTAGATGATGCTTGGGATGAATGCAATTAAACACACCTCTTGAACCACCCACAGAAATAAACAAGAGCTACAGTATATTTATACTGGGTAGTGAAGAGATAAGGAAAAAGGTATCACATCCCAGCAGAGGCACTGAAATCTCTATTCTGAAGCACCAGCCATGTTACAAACTTATTATGCCTGAACTACCAGATGAGCTACAACAAAAGAAACAGCTTTATGAACCTTCTCTTTTTAGCATGCGTTTGAGATGGAAATACATAATTTAGTCCACTATATCTGTTGCCCTCATTCATCTTTTCATTTTGTATTACTGATTGATGCAGATATAAAAGCCTTCTAAGAATGTGGTTTCCATTCCCTCAGCTACAGTGCTTTGATGATTTCTGCGGTGTCTGCTATCTACTCAAGATAGTGATTAGTAAGTGCTTGAATCTGACAGAAGTCACTTGTGACCAGACCATGAACTCAGCAGGGAGGAGTGCACACTGCAGTGAAGATAAAAAGCACATTTCCCATTGTGTGTTGGAGGAGGATTTTGCACATCCCTCTCTCTCTCTGTCTCTCACACATGGTTCTGAATATTTACTTCGATGTCACCAAACAATTCACTTAATGATCAGTCCAACACAGTCTCCTCTGCTGCAGACTGCTGTTCTCAAACAGCACACACTTCAAACAAAATCAAATAATGAACATATCAGAGAAAAGCAGGCCAGAATACTACTTCAAAAAGGAAAGATGAAGACAGTCTGGCTCCTACTTGCCTTCTTCTAGGGTTTTTGCAAATTTCACTTCACTATCTGCTCCTTGAAACTCATTAAAAAAAGGGCGGGCCTTGATTTCATAGTTTACACCTTTCTTCAGCTCTGGAATGATAACGCTGTTTTTGGTTGGAGTTCTCACTTCAAAAATTAACCATTCTGACTCTCCATAGGATGCTGGTGTTGGCCGGTAAAGGATTTTATATCCTTGAATATACTGGGATTGCTGGTCCACCTGGAAAAAAAGCAGAAAGATACCCATTACAACAATGCATTGTTTAATAAGGTATTAAACAATTAGGAATAATTTATTAAATTATTAGGAACTGTGCATGTTGTCTGCAACATTAGTCCTTGGTCTATCCATTTATTTTATTCAAAATAAACAATGCTGAACCTGATACAGACTCCTTGAATTACAGCAAAGTACAGGCCTGCTTCAAAAGAGCATTAATATTGATGCTGGTAGAATGGCACCAGTTTCAGTGGATTTATGGAAGCATTAAAGGGGGATAGCAGAATTTTATAACCCTTGCTCTGTAAAATGAACCACCTTTACATTCATGGACAGGCTGAATGAAGTCAGGGAAACTCAGCATAGACTTTGCCTATGTAAATCTGCTCTGCAGAATGGGACAGAAAAGAGGACCAGGACAGGGGATCAATGGCTCTGATGAACGCAGATCAAGTACCAAGTGTGCCAGCTCTCCTGAGGTGTGAAGCCTCTCAAAATTCAGGAAATGAGCACTGCTTCCTGCATGCTTCCTTCTGGAGTAAGTGATTTAAAAGGGCAGCCAACTGGCACTATCTGCATTGCTCTGATGAGGCTGGAGGCTGTTGAAGGGCAGATTTGCCCAAGCACTTCCTCGGTGTTCACTGACTCAGTAGGAGCCTCCTCTGCTGGAGGGAAGAGGCTGTTTTAAGAGGGCTCTTAAGATGTTTACAAAATCAGTATGGTAATAAGGATGAGACTTGGAAAAACAGATCAAAATAATACGGTCCCAAATGATTTAAACTAAGGCATTTTATACTGCATATATGGAGAAAGAAACCTTAATGTAAATTAGGACAGGATTCAATGTGTTTGGTTGTAACCACAGCAGAAAGTTACCTTGCAGAAGTGATCTCTTGTGCAGCATTAACAACAAATTTCAATTTCTGATGAATAAGAAATTCCAAATACAACAATAAGAAACCTTTAAAAAGCTGCACCAGATTTTCCCTATTTTCAAAAATCTCACACGGTGATATAATAAAACTGTTTGCTTGTTATTTTACTCCCCCCCAAAAAGTTTCATTTTTAATAAGCACATAAAGAATGCATGTGCTAGCTAAAACTGAAGTAATGCTTACTTTTAAAATTGCAGAGAAGCCACAGGCCACCCAAGAAACTGACAAAAAACTGGCTGCCTGGAAAAGGTTGTTCTGTAAGTAAAGGTCAAACAAAATTGTGCTAGGAGCCTCAAGGATGTTTTAATGTTATTAGTTAAAAGAGGAAATAGCACAGTGCAGGTGGCCTTACCGCAGGTAAGTGGATGCAACACAGCAGATACTACCTTGTAGTACTGAGGAGCCCTGGTCATAGACCAGGACTCCACTGGGCTAGGGCTCTTCTTCAGAGTCAAAATGTCATTGCTCTTACTCAAGATGTTCTGCCGTGTCATGGCATGGGCTACATCCTGTCCTCTGACTGCCAATATATTGACTTGTTTAGATGGAAGATCTGAAAAGACTTCAAAGCTCAAACTCATTTGATAAATTCCTGCACTAGTGTAACTTTCTCCCATTTTTCTTCTTCATTCTGCATTCTATTTTAAAACTGGTCTTCTTTTCATTCAATTTTATTTTCTTCTTGTTTGTTATTTTAGATTTCCTATATTGTTCTTTCTCTTCATTTCTACCTTTTGATCACCAAATGTCTCCATAGCAAGACATTTAAAATTTTTCCTTCACTGTGGCTCCAAAGTTTTATAAACCTACTGCAATATTTTTCATGTATGTTATCCTTTCCCTTGCTTCAGGACTTCTACAATATTGTTTCCTCACTCTCCCATTTCCCTGTTATACACTTCACATGACCAACTTCCTTTTTCCTCCTGTCAGAACAACACCAATAGAATACCTCTGAATTTTATTTATGTCTCTTCTGCTTGTACTACATGCATTCATAGCACTGTGGGAAGAATAATATATTCAGATGAGGCTATTTTGGTTTGTGTGTGTTTCTCAGTACATAAATAGGATGGAAGGAACACTTTCAAAGATAACTATGTAGTATTTCCCTCCACTGGTATCTGACAGATGGGGAATTATCCACATTATCTCATAAGGGGACTAAATACACTTTCTACTGAAAGCAGTGCAAAAGATTCAAATGACTTAACCTAAGAAAGCTTAAGATCGATTCTTCAGTATACAGAGGAGGATATATTGGGAACTATCACCGTATTATAAGCAATATTCTCCACGGGGAAATATGATAATGTGACAAAGTTCAATAAAGTATGAAAACAAAGCCCCAGTAGAACTTATTCCAAAGAAAACATTGCCAGTTTTTTAAAAACTACACAGCTTCTTGAAGAGTGACTTCACAGTGGTCAAACAGCACACTTCATCATGAAGGTAGTTACATGCATTGCTGAGGATTTATACTTACTGTCCAATGAACTTCAATTGAGGAGGAAGAAAGGATAGTAGGGTTGTGCAGATGTAGTACCACATCACCTAGTTCTCTCTGCACCTGCTTGTGATCCACACCTTGACTTGTTGGTGGAACATCTGTAATAATTTAAGATTCAATTCTCACAAATATATTTAATTATTAAAATAAGTATATATAAATACAAATAAATATATCATAAAACATAGGAAGTTTTCAACAATTAAGTTTATCTTAGGTACTCTCCAGAAATGTAAGAAAAATCTACAGCAAGTCTTTTCCTGAGTTAATGGTATCAAATAAATGCACTGCACTTTCTTGACAAAAATAGGAGGAAGAAACAGGAGGGAAATGATGGATAAAAAGAAAGAACGACATTCAGGGAGATCTTTGGAAAATGACTACAGCAGCATCTCTTTATTCTTTCCTGCCAGAAGGAGAAAATTTTCTATTGCCCACTCCAAATTCCAACAGAGACCACAAAAACTGTATGAAAGGGCCATTGTGAATGCTTTGCCTTCACGTAAATTAATTGGCAAACTTACTATTTTTAATTACAAAAGAAAAACTGTAGAAACTAAGAGCAAGTCACATAGCTAAAGTTTCACTCTGATAGCAGGTGACTTCTATAAACAGAAGACAGAGCACAGCTGAGTGTTGTCTTGCTCTTCTGCCATTTAGTCCATCTTACAGCTAAAAGAATTGGCCATACACATGAAAGGACAATTTCCTCTCAAAATAGGCAATAGGACAATGGAAACACACTTCTGCATGCAATGCCTTTGAAAAGAATACTTAACTGAAATTTAATGACTGTCCTAGACATATATAAAATTTATAGGGCAGTGACTAACAGAGTGTCTCAAATATACATGTACTACAGACAACAGAGGAACACAGTCTCTATATTGATTTCATATGTTTCTCTTTGATCACTTCATTTTAGAAAATACCATGCTGACAATGGTTAAAATCACGGACTAGGGAATTCAGTGAATGTACTTAGACCAATTTTTCTTTTCCTAATACAATTCCAGATACAGAGTAACGCATTACATAAACCTTACTCTAGCCTACTACTTTCTCTATCTGATCTCTTGTGATTAGACAAGATCAGAAAACCTTCAAGGATTCTGTTCTCTGAAGACCTTGATAAATTCCATACCTGTCTGCTCACAAGACAGGCAAAAGAGAGAGTAAACAGAAACTGTGTATATATCTATTACAACTACTGCAATAAGTCCTTGCAGGTATCTTAAAAGTTGAGGTTTTTTTAGATGCTGACTTTAAAGGTACTTGTTACAATTAAATGAAAAAGATGTAAAGCATCTTTTTTGCATGGTAGTTATACTCTAAGTTTTCAGTCTTGTCTAAACAATATTAAAAATTTTGTAAGGCTGTATTAAAAAAATATCAGTGTGAGAACAACTTCTCAAAAATACAGTTCCCATTTTGGCATATAAAACTTGTCACTTTGCAGTCTTGTCACATAGTTGCCTCAAATATCTGCAAAACAATGAGATCTCTCTGAAGTTAATAAAGCAAATTGAAATTACCATGTAATCAGTAGATGACAAAACTAGCCTCTTAGAAAGGAATGCTGGTTACATGCAAAACAGAACAAAACAAAACAAAGAAACATCACGATATTACTGCTATATCTATTATGTTCTGCCTAACAGTTCATTTAACCAAGCATTTCCCTTCCCACCATTTCTTTAATGCTTTGAAAGCACTAACGAAGAAAATTCTACTTGGAGAGCTGCCTAAATATCAAATTGCTTGGAATGCTACAGAAAAGTCAGTTCAATAATTAGTGATATTTTCACTACTAGTTATAAAAGGCAAGTCATCAACAATATGACTAAAACTATTAATAGACTCAGCAATTTTGCAATTCTGTGCTACAGAACTATATACATCATCTATTCTACGTTTTCTTGCTTAGTCTCTGAAGTTTCCAATACAGGATTTTGTGAGTGAGAACACTGCAGCATGTTTTTAATGTTGGTCAGGTCTAAAGGTTGAGGTAAGTTAGATTCCTGATGTGGACATGAATTTAATTCAAGGCAATAAATTTCTATGAACTATGAGAATTTAACTGGGAAATTTTTGAACTAACTTATTAGCTCAAACTGAAAACTTGTGGTATGCTACACTGCATGAAAAACTGACCTGTATAGAACACTGCAGCCCACCTGCCCACACAGTAACACATGCTGTTCTTTGAGGCAGACCTAGGAACCTGTGTAATTCCTATCTTCTATGCAGTTATAACTACACTGCCTATCCATCCACTGAAATCGGTACCAAGCAGAAATGCATAATAACAAACAATAGGAATATGAAACTGCCCACTCTCAGCAGAAAAAAAAAAAAAAAAAAAGGAAGATGACTTTTGTTACTTTTTCTTTGAAAAAGAATAAATTCTTTTTTTTCCTATTTAAGAATGAAAATGTTTGCACTGGAACAATTCAGGCTGCAAAATTCATAGAATCATCACAGAATCACAGAATCATTCAAGTTGGAAGGGACCTTTAAAGGTCATCTAGTCCAACTCTTCTGCAATGAATGTGGACACCGCCCGCCAGGCCTGGTTGCTCAGGGCCCTGTCCAGCCTGCCCCAGGGATGGGGCGTCCAAAATTTCTCTGGGCAACCTGTGCAAATGCTTCACTACTGTTATTATAATAAACTTTTTACTTATCTCCAATCTAAATGTTCTCTCTTCTAGTTTGAAACTATCTCCCTTTGTCCTACCATGACAAATCCCCTAAAGCATCTAGCCCCTTCTTTTTATAGCCCCCCTGCAGATACTGAAAGGCTGTTCTCAGGTCTCTTCGGACCCTTCTCTTCTCCAGGCTGAACAGCTCCAGCTCTCTCTACTTGAAGTTGCAAAGAATTATTTCCTGAACACTACCCTAAGTATCATTTATTTTCTACACTGAATGTGAATTTGTTTAAAATTTTGCATAGATAGATTCAGTCCATCACTGGACTTAAGCTGTAGCTTCAGTCAGCAGGTGACTTCTTCAGAAGCTACTACCCAGTTCTGTCTTTCACTTGGCTACCTGTAAGTATTGTCTCTCTTTCCTGCTGTTTTCAACAGCAGTACTACTGCAATGCTTTCAATATACCACTGAAAGTTCTTCTTTCCTGGCTGACAATGCCCAGTTCTTTCAAATTTTAAATTTCTTTCTTTCCTAATTCTGCAGAATCCAAACTAGATCATATACTATTTCTGTCTCTAAGTTCTAAGCTTCATTTGGTTCACTGGACACAGTAACATTTTCATAGAATTTAAGGATTTGTGTGATAGCTTCAAAAAAATCAGAGATCACTTCTGTTGCTAACAAGAGCTATTTTGTAAGATGCAACTACCTTTGGATAAGAGATAATACAGCTCCCTTAGGCAGCACAATATGCTGTCCAAGCAGCTTTTAGAGTTTATGTTATAGGGAAACGCAAGTTTAAACAATATATTTCATTACCTAACATATGTCACAGTCAGCACAGATAGTTGAAAGCTAGCAAAATTTCTGCACCTAGTATTTCTTAGTCAATTTGTAGCAGCCACTGTGGACACCTAAAATGTTCAATACCAAAAGCTTACCTTGAGTTTTCACTGGATCAGATATTTGGCTTGGGTCACTTAGTCCATATGCATTAGCTGCCCTCACAAGGAATAGATAAATTGCACTAGGTTTTAGCCCTTTAACTGCAAAACTCTCCGTTTTCACATTTTCAGCTACAGTTTGCCAGCTGCTACCAGATGCATGGCTAAGGATAAAACACACACAACAGGTTAGCATGTGCTTCTTTAACAATATATTACATACAAACTTAAGTACAGCAAGATCACATGAGACACATATACCTGAAGGCCTCAATTATGTAAGAGGTTGGCGTTGCACCTGAATTCAAATTAGGTTGCCATGACAATGTTACTGTATTTCTGCTGACATCTGTAACCTCGGGTTTTGATGGAGCACTAGGAATCAAGTTTGGGTCAGTGGGTCTTGGTGGCTGCACTGGGACTCCAAATTCTAACAAAGGAGAGAGAAATACTGAGTATAGATAGACAGGAAGCAGCTGTAAGCTAAATGCTATTCGCATCTGCACTGGCAATTTATGACAGAGTCAGATAATTACTGCATTTCAATTTTTCACTTTCTTTTATGCATTTTCTCCATGCAGAGAACATAATTGATTTACCTTGGACCTCTATGTAAGCACTCCATGTAGCTTCACCACTTGGGGTTGAAGCAATGCAGGTGTACCGACCAGTGTCACCCAGCTGAGTGGGAAAAGAGAAGAATAAATATTTGAAACAATCAGGCAGTCAGTGGGCTAGAAAAGTAATTATACCTCTGTACATTTCTCTATGAATATGAATAAATCTTTTAGTCTGCAGAAAACTTCGAATGACAAACTTCTTACATTAGAAGGAATAATTTTATGTGCTACAAAATGAAAAGGGGTATGTTTCTGAGTATTCTTTCAAAAAGGGGAAATATTGCATATTGTTATTTAACACTGCCCATTCTGAAATCAACACGCTGAAGGCCAAGTCTCGTAGCACTTATTCCTTACTCTGAGAGTAAAGAATAAGTAGCAGAGTTCTTAAGAAATAAACTGAAAAGGAACTTAGATGATAGGATTCCCATACAATCTTCTGCCTAAATACTGCTCAGGGACTTGTCTGGTCAGAAGAACTGTAGAGAATGCTGTTCTTAGAACAAAGCTTAAATATTTCATGAGGCTTGTACCTATTGGTTTCTTCGTGCGAGTATAAATTTCACTCTAAGGCAGACCCCCCCCAAAATATCTCCGTATGTTATTCTCATCCAGTTCTGAATGATGACCTATTTGGCACTTTATTCTGTAGAGAGAACTGTAATTTAGATGGCTTTCAAGAACATCACTGATTTTGTGGGACTGCTTTCTAAATTTCTAAGAATATCAAATAAAAACACAGGAACCAAATAAAAGAAATGAGGGGTTATACAACTTCTGTTTATGTGATCAGCAAAATGTACTTTGTGTCTTTTTCTAGTTGGACCTACAGAGCAGCTTTTGGGAGACTGGTGACATGGTATTGTCTGTGCATACAGATACTCCCTTACAGAGGCTGTGCAACTGAAATAAAAGAGCATTTGCAAGAAATTGTAACAGAATGGGACGAAATTGCTGTTTTCTTCTTTTAAAGGTGCTGATTTCCACACCCATCTGGAGAACCCAAGGGACACCAAGAAGTCCAGAAGGGAGCAATTCAGGGGACCACCCAGGGAAGGGGAAGCAATGTCTGGATGAGGAGTGATCCCCTCCAGGTACAGTTTTATTTGCACCTTGACTCAAATGAAAATACCCATGGCTCTGTGCAGAACGAGCAACAAGGGCATGTCAGCAACACCTGCTCTGGCTGCTGCACCAGATGGGCCACAGGCACTGCACAGTGATGTCACTGTGATGACACTTGGGCACCATGGTGACGTTTGAGCCTCTCCCCCTGGAACCCTTCAACAGTTCTGTGGGATTTCATTTGCCAGCTGGCAGGGCAAAGAGCAGCTCCCTGCAGACTGGCTGCGAGCACGAAGCACAGTCAGACTGAAACAGTAGGCATTGAAAGCGAGCTATCTGCAATAGGAACTTCTGGTTCTGCTCCAGAGGGTCCGGTTGTGTCCCAGGCTCTCCTGGTCTTCTAGGTCAGGATAAAGGAACGCCTGGGCATCAAAAATGGATGAAAAAACTGCAGTAACTTATTCTCATCAGGAGGAAATCAAATGTATACCTCATGCTTCTTATGAGGAGAGTGCACACAGTGGCACTATTATCTCTGCAGCCTCTACTTTTCCTGAGAAACTCTGGGCACTTGTTGAAAGTCACCAATTTAAGAGCATTTGGTGGGGTCAGAATGGAAGCTGCATTGTAATTGACCAAGAAATGTTTCAGATTGAAGTTTTGGGAAAGAAAGGATCTTTGAGAGTGTTTGAAACAGAAAGCATGAAAAGCTTTATTCGTCAACTTAATGTCTATGGATTCACAAAAATGCAGCGTGACTCCAAAAGATCTCCCTCACTTCCCGAATTTCTGGCAGAGGAAGAGGCATTTGTGGCTCACAGGAAGGTACATCAGTTGCTCCACACACGAATCAGCTCTCATAATATTCTGATAGAAGAGATGGAGGTTACAATAAAATAAGCCTCAGTAACAGAGGAGATGAGGATGACAGTAAACGTCTTGATCCTAATTTCTTCCTCTGGCTGTTTGCAGAAATTTTAGAGGTAGCATTGCTGAGTACGAGAAATGTGGGAAAAATATATTTGGGTTTTATCCAGTGAGTCTGAACCCATGGAACAGAAAGATAAATAAATGAGGGTATGATGAATCTATTTATTTCAACATATCTTACTTTAGTCAGCCTAAGCTGTAAGTTTAAACTTATTGATATTTTAATACCCATGTCTTCAGCAATTAGAAGTTGAAGTTTCTGTGTCTCGCTGTCTTGCAGTCCCAAACTGATCACAGCTTTTCTCCTTTGTATTTTCAGTTACTTTGCTACTACAATCCAAACTTCAGGAAAGATCACCCAGAGCTGCTGGAACTCTGCAAGCGCAGAGTTGCCCAAAAGAGAAGAGCTGTGGCTGCCCCCAGCCCACAGGAAGACCTGAATGAGGGGCCCCCAAGGAACAGTGCAGATTCCCAGCCCATGGAGGGATCGACTGCTGGGCCGGAGAAGAGCCTGCTGACTGCAAATCCACAAGCAGGGACACAGACAGTGCCATCCATGGGGCCTCCTCCACCCAAGCAACCCAAGAAAGCCCCTACCCAAGCCCAAACAGGCAGTGCTCCAACTCCACCAGACCCTGCTGCTGCGCCAGAGAGGGAAGAGTGCCAGCCTCTGGCCCCCTCCCCACTGCCACCGAGCAGCAGTCCCATCTCGGATGCCATTTCAGCTCCTCCAGCTTACAACACTCTGCCCTTCAAGGCACCCACTTTTACACCTGGCTCAGTGTGGCAGGCATTTGCCCAGCCCCCACAGGAATCAGAGCTGCAGGATCCAGGGGCTGCCCTGCATTACGTCAGCCAGTGCTTTGCCATGGCCATGTTGGCAGCAGCCAAGATGACATCAGCTAACTGGGGGCCCTGGGCAGTCTCACATTGCCCAACATGCACCTGCAGCTCCCACAAAGCTGCCCCGCATTGCCCAACATGCACCTGTGGCTCTGACAGAGCAGATGCAGAAGAGCAGCCAACACCCTAGCCTGGAACCCACTGCACTGAGCAGAAACAGCAGCACTCATTTATAGGTTTATAATTTCATACTTCATAGACAGATATTTCTGGAAATAGGATGTTAGAATAATAAATCTTTTCTGTTGCCATGTCCTTTTCATTTACTCGTTCAGGTGAAATCTCAGATCACATTTATGTTTGTCTTCAAAAAGAAATAGAAACAATTGTTTTCTAACATCAAGTTAACAGTTTTCTGTAACAGTGAAGCCCCGGACACTTAGCCATAGAGACTAAAAGATTGGATGATGTTTGCATGCCACACACACTGAGAATGCTCTTCCTAATGATGACTTCTGAGGGAAAGTAGAGACAAATTAAACAGCAGCATTTTAATTATTGAAGACTCAGAAAGAGAATGCCACCTTCGTAGGATGCTGCTCACAAGATATTGTTCTACACTGTCAGGCAACAATAACTCTTGGTTTAATTTCTGGGCTAACATTTACCAAGGGTCTGACAAACCAAGTGCTTTGCAGAGGCCTTCTCTGGAAAATCAGAGAACACTGTTCAGAAGACCTGGAATGATATTTGGCCTTTCTTGTTACAGGAAGGGTAGAATGGGTGTAATTGTCTTAAAATTTAAAATTTCATTACTTGAACATCCTCAACACTAGGCGTTGTACCAAGAAGGCAGTGCAAGAAATAACCGAAGGCAGCATTGCCACAGATTCACTGCTGCTCTGGATCCCATCACAGAATCATAGAATTGCTCAGATTGGAAAAGACCTTCAAGATCATCAAGTCTAACCATGACCTTACCATACTACCCTAACTCTAACAATCCTCCACTAAATCATGTCCCTGAGCACCATATCCAGATGCTTTTTAAGCACATTCATGGATGGTGACTCAACCACCTCCCCAGGGAGCCTATTCCAGTGCTTAACAACCCTTTCTGTAAAGAAGTTTCTTGTGATACCCAAGCTAAACTTACCCTGGCACAACTTGAGGTCATTTCCCCTTGTCCTGTCACCAGTGAGAAGAGACCAACCCTGCTCTCAACTACTATAACTTCTAATTGGTAACAGAACAAGTCTAGCAAACATAAGAAAGCCATATATTTGGCCTAATTTTAAGAATTAATACATTTCAAATCACGTGAAAGATAACAGAGTTAGTAGGCAAAAAACAGCATTTTAAAGTATTTTCCATTTCACTAGGCATGACCAGCAATACTGACCAGGAAGATCAGGAACTTGCTAGAATTCCCTATGAGAGCCATATATGTGACAGGCATTAACCATTTTAAGCCAGGGCTATACTATGTTTATCAAGTAAATATGTTTGAATTGAAAATGTTATACTGAAAAAGCTGTGAACATGATTCTATAACTGCAGTATGCTAAGCAGAGGCTTTCTTTATAAACATTTGAAATAATTAGATCATTTTCATCTATTAGTGATGAAACCCAAAAAAATATAAGGATTCATCTTACTGAAATACAAGTTTTACTTCTTCCTTCATGTTTTCAGTAACAAATAATCCCCTTACATATTACTTAAAAGCATTTTTCCATTTAAAATAATAGGCCCTAGGCTCTATAAGCCATGGTGTAAAGCTTAAAGAATGAACCATCTGAAAACATGAAGTATCAAATACTTTAATACAATTATTTAATATTTCATTAATTTTAAATCTAGTATTTCCAAAATGAAAAGTAACCTGAAGAGAAAAAAAAAACAGATAACAACAAAACTCAACACAAAAAAGGGTTTGCCAGTTCAAGCTACCTTGGCATATCGGATCTGTAATGCTCCTGTCTCCAACTGCTTGATGCGAGAGTCCTGGGTAGAGATCAGGGTCCCATCCTTTTTCCAGAGGATAGTGGGTGTTAAAGTGCCTGTGGCCACACAGTTTAGCACTAAAATACCATCTACAGCTACAGTCTGATTCACAGGACCCTGTCGAATGACAGGGGGAGGTCGGTCTGCAATCACTGCCAGAAGAAACAACAGGAAATAGATTTCTGCGACTGGAAGCAATTTTCTAATCATCTAAGCAACAGCAGTTGCTTGAGGCTTTGAAACAAACTAAAGATAATTAAACAAGTAATTAAAGTTGGAGGCATGCATTATTCAGGGCATGGTGCATCATAATGATGCACAGCTACAGAATTTCTAATGATATACAATACATTAATTTCAGAAGGGAAAGAAGAATTACATATTACATAGGCATTCGTAATTGCAGTATCTTTATAAAGGGATAACAAAATGAGAAAGGATTTCCCAAATTTTGGAATGCACAGTTTTTACCTTGTTCTTTTTTTTTTTTTTTTTTTTTTTTTTTTTAACCATGCAGCACACCTGTACAACAGAATTCATACTTCCAAGATTCAATGATAGAGATTAAAGAGGTAGGTAGACATGGAACAAACTGGCAAATACCTAGGATTTTTTTTTCTTTAATACTGTGAACCATCAACTTATCTTTGCGCCTAATTGGAAGATGCCTTCCAGTAGACTAAACACAAAGCTAACAAAAGTACCATATCAACATTTTTCTGCTAAGAAGTATTTTTCAGTAGTTTCAGATTTCCAGTTCTATTACAACTTCATCTGCAATACTAGCTCAAAATCACAAGGAGAAACCCAGTGTGCTTGCAATAGTTTTACTGCATCTTGCACACAATGGAAATGAAATGGTCTTGATATGTTACTTAATAACTATGCAAAGAAAAGTATCGATAAAGTAATCTCTGTATTCACAGAAAAAGGAATGACTACATTTTTTTCCCATCATTCAATGGATAATCAAGAAAAGAAGTAAAACCTGTATTATTGAGTGACCCCCTTCTACCTGTTCAATTCAACATGACAGGGGCTGTTGATTCAGAAGTAGCCATAACTTAAAATGACATAACTGTCATAAATGTCATAAATGTCATTGGGGATTGGTGTAACTTAAAAGCTGGTTTGGTTGCTGAAATATAAACCTGAAATTCTGACTTTGGGAACATCAGATAGTTCTAGGTTATTTTCATATAGGGTTTTGGCACTGTTTTTTTTTTTTTTGTTTGTTTTGTTTTGTTTTTTTTTTTTGGCTAAGTTCCAACTCTTGTAATTTCATTTGCATGTTCAAATGATACTTGACATTTTTAATTGCTTAATTTACCTTTTACTTCTTGTCCTAACCTGCTGTAATGCACTGCAAGGCAACTGTGAGGCCATTTGTATCTTTCTCATCAGAGTCAGCCAAACTAAGCTCATATGTAGTTTATATTTAACTTGGACAAGTATCTAAAGAGCTTTGTAGATTCAAATAGTAGGAGGCTGTACATAAAGTCTGCATATAATTTTCCAAATAATTTTCTGAGCAACAGTTTTTTTTCTTTGGACTTATGCTTTGGTTTACTATTAATGAATAATATTTAATGCTAAATAAGTAATTTACAAAGCGGCTAGTAATAATCATCTATGGTAGGATGTTAATATAATGCCAAATGTAAAAAATGTATTAAAAAACGCACACCAGAAATATAATGTATATGCTGCTGTTCATTATTGACCTACAACAATCTCACAGTATCTTTGCCTCTCTTTTCCTGCTCCCAGTAGCCACCTTGCTGACTGATCTATGCTCTATAGCTGAATGTAACACTTGTAGTAATGTTCACTGCAGTCTTTTCATCTCAATTTTTGTTCTAACTCCCCCTAAATAAAATGTATGATAATACGCATTTGTATGTTGTTCTACTGACCCCAATTCAGAGTGAATTTTTTTCTTTGCTAGAACAAGGAAAAAAGTGACATAAATGGAGATATTAAGTGAAGAGAGTAATAAGGAGTAATAAGGCCTAAAGAAGTAGGCAACAGAAATCTGAAAGTAAGCAAAACCTAACTGGGGAAAGATTAAAAAGAAAAAGGTAAGGTAAATTAATAGATCTGACAAAAATCCATAATCTGAAATATATTTATTAAATAAAATATATTGTTACACAACAAAATGGCAACACACAATATCCAAAATTTAAACTCATGGCAGAGATGCCCCAAACAGGATTTTTAGGTTCAAACAAAAAATGCATGCAATATGTGTTTATGTAAACCAGATACTAAAATACACATCCTCTCACTGATATATTTAAATTAAAAAAAAAAACAACTTGGAAATGAGAAAAAAAAAAAAAAAAGGTATCATTACCATCAGTAACTTCCAAGTAGGCTTTTGTTATGATGCTTCCTGCAACATTTAAAGTCTGGCAGATGTAGTATCCAACATCAGATCTCTGGACATTGGTGATGGTGAGGTCTCCTGTCTGCGAAACTGAAAATCGGCTGGATGACTGGGGGGGCTGGTATGAGAAAAGCAGATTCTAGAAGATGTTTAGGAGAGAGAGTTAAAAAAGAAGTGTTAAATAAATTCAAACATCAATAATCTTAAATATACATAAACAATCATATTATATATAAAACATTCTGCTCTTCATACCTTAAATGTGACTATACACAAGAATAGCTTTTATAAGATTTTTTGGTGATAAATAGATGCACATTTGCACTGATTATGTATGTCTTTCAGGATTGCTCTAATAATCTCTGTAGTCAATGCTGGGCCTTACACAAGCTTTAATAGGCACTAGCAAAGATCTAGTATTTACAGATGCCACGATGGTGCAAGCAACTGTAGCAAGCCTAAAAAATTTGCTTCAATTTCTTTTTTTAGAGTTTCATCCAGGATATTCTATTTATTGCATTTCAAATGCAAATATTTATTTACTTATTTGGATTATAGCTTTCAACATCCAAAGAATGGAACAGTTTTCTTTTTTTTTTAAAAAGAGATGCTGCTTGGGTTTCTGTAATCATAGGGTCTATATTCCATAACAAACCTTGCAATACATGATTTAATCGTAAGCCAGTTTCTTGTTAGATGGATAGTTTTGGTATGAAGTGCATGGTATTTTACCAACAATGGTTTGAAGTCAAACTCCAAACAAAACAGTACAAGTCTGTTAAATCAAATATTGGTTTAAAATTTATACCTTTGGCTGAACAAGGCTACTTTTCATCTCCCTTGCTTAACTTTATTTTGAATTTCCAAAAATCATCTGAAAGAATGGTGCACTAAATGTTCTATTTTATTATTAGCAAACCCCAGTTACTGACCTCCTTCTCCATTTCCTCCATTCACTGAAAGTGGTCACCACTCAGAGTAGTGAAAATTAAGTAAAAAAAAAAATTATGTACTAAACTGTTAGCAAAGAAATCTAGGTCATACAAAAATGTAAATACTACCAGCACACTTATATAATTAGAGATCATCCTCTGAATTTGCTTACTAGCTTTGTACTTACACATTTAAACAGACACATTCAATACAGAATATTTTGCATCACATTCCTTCTTAAAAAAAAAAAAAAAAAAAAAAAAAAAAAAGATGACCCTGAAAGAAAACTGTGATTCTCTTGCTATATATTATACTTCGTTTCATTCAATGGCTTTCAAGATTCTTTACAAAGAAGCTGAAAATCATTTTTCCCTCACATTCAAATAAGGAAGCTGGGAGAAAAAGTGATCTCTTCAGGTGACACCTGTGAGCCAATGGACTCTGGAAAAATAGATCTCCTTAGTTCCAAGATGTTGTCCTATTCAGGTAGTGATTAAGATAAAGCAAACCATTTATTTACCAGATTGAAATACGCATCTGGAAAACTAATATCTGCACCATAGTAAGCCAAATTTTCTGAAAATTTAGGTGTATACGGGAGTTAAAGCAAACTTTGGCATTAGTAATCTTTTTGTCCCTTAAAATTTCTTCCTGGTATGTATTTCCATTTCATGGAACATTTCTACTTTCTTCATAAATTTATTTTTACATTTATGGAGAAAACTGGAGACTAAACAAAACCTAGATATTCTTTATAGAGAAGTTGACATCACGTAGCATACATGTGCCTTAGAAGTAGAGAAGAAATATCAAACATCTCCAGGCTCTGGAGCTATTTTCCACAACCTAAGTACAAGAATTTGAGCATTTTTCACTTGCATAACAATATCCCTTGAAGAAACTGCCAGAAAGAATGGGCAGGAGATCTGCTTTACCTGACTCCCCTCTCTCCGCCAAAAGATAGCTGGCTGAGGGTTCCCAGTTGCTTCACACTGGAAAGTCACTGTTCTTCCCAATGCAGCTACCTGATCACGAGGCTTCACAACAAATTGTGGAGGCTCTGAAAAAAGAAAACATCATTAAAAAAAAATAATTACATTACAGTCAGAAGACTGAAGTTAGCTTATGTGAAAGCCATGATTTGACTTCTGACTTTAAAGGGTGTATACTACAGTATTCAAGTGTCTTCAACATGGAGAGACAGGACCAAGACTCACAAACCTCTAACAATCACAGTTTCATCAGCACTCAAATTGCCTTTGCTGTTACTGAATTCTGACTGCACCATTTGATTATTACTAGTGACCAGCTGTACAAGAAAATGAAGTCCCACAGACTCAGTGAGATAACTCCCACAGCAAGAGACACCAATTTGAACAAATCTGTTAGAATTTGGTTTCTAAGAGAAGGGAAAGGCCAGAAGTCACATCTGAGAAATCTCTGAACAACAACTGGCTAGCCCACAGCCCACATTTTGTTAAGGGCTGTAATAAAACCTGTTTAGTAATTATGAATTCAGGTTTACATGCTCAAAAGTCATCATCGATTTATGATTCACTGTTTATGTAAGAGACTTCTGATGCAGTTGGGGTCTCAAAATTTTTTCAGCTTGACTCAAAAACCCTTGAAATACTATTTAACAAATGATAACCATTTAAAAAATCTTCAATTCAATTATTGAAGAGGAATGAATTTAAGGCAACAGCAGAACTGCATGTTTTCCTCATTTACATAGGCATGGGCATGTTCAAACAAAATATATATGCAAATGAAGGCAAATTTGAAACATCTGCTCTGCCTAACATTATAAATAGTGCCAGCATTGTTCAAACTGATTTATACAGACTTCAACAACCACTTCATCCAGTAGTAAATAGAATGTCAAAAAATTATGTCAGTCACCTTAAAAAAATTGGTATAGTTGACAGCATTAGTTACATTGCTGGGGCTAGCACAGGAGAATAAATCCAGCTTTGTTTTAGGCTGTTCACTCTCACTCCTCGAATAATATGCACTAAATGAAAGTTCGTTTACTTAGTGTCTATTCAGTTCCAATGCCTTCTGATCATCTGTCCAAAACTAATTAATCTCCCCCTCTTGTTTGGGTTGAGAATAATGGAGAGGCTTTGAATTTGACTTTAATAACCTGACTGTTTTTATTTTTCCTTTAAAGCATCTTTGTATTTAAAAGCTTTTCTTCAGAAGGGGTGAAAATTATGTCTTTTGAAGATGCTCAATGTGTTTAATTAAAATCAAGTAACTGAGACGTCTACTGTTACTGAATTCATGCAAGATAAAATCCTTTCTAAAAAAATTGCTTTCAGTGTTCAAGTGGGTCAATACTTGCAGTTATCTGCTCCTCTTTGCCTGTGTCTCTGCTCTCTACAAAGTTCAACATAGAATATACTGCTGCTATCACCCTCTTGATTTGAGGGAATTTTTAATGTGTGACATACTCATATTTGCATTGAGATGTAAACGCTGCTTTTGCCAGGATTATCTTAGATAAGAAACTACATCATGTTAAGGTGCAATTGAGCTACAACAATTAGCAAACTTCAAAACATTTAGCCCTGAAACATTCAGTCAATGTCTTGGAGGGTGATATGGGAAGATTCTGACATGACAGCATGTTTAATTTAGAATGGAAAGTGAAGCTGTTGGGGGTTTACCAGTGGGTTGTAAGGTGTGATTAGGAAAATGGAGATGAGGGTGAAGCACCTTCATTATGCTGTTGGAATTCTAATAACAAGAATAAATTTAGCATATAGTTAAATAAAGGTTTGGCTGGTTCTGTACTAGTTTGTGACACAATACCACACAGAACAGAACCAAAAGTTTCTCAGTTCTGCGCTAGTGCATATGATTTATCAGGTTGAAGATTATACTGAACTTGAGAATAAATACAGTTGTATACAGATACAAACAGCTGTCACCACTGGAGAAATAGCTGAAAGCCTGTGATTACAGTACCTGAAGATTATTGTTCAAGGACTACTGAAAACAAACAAACAAAAAAGAAGGAAAATGTAGTTTCCCAGGTAACCATGGTAGAATTTATGAAATATAAATTAGTATATGCCTCTATGTTTTAATCTAAATATGCATTTCACATGCATATTATTCAAAATATTTACGCATACGATGCACATCTGTAGTCTTCTAAATCTATTCCTGTTAAAGTAAATAATAGAAATCCTATTCAGTTTCTGAAGAATTAAGAGAGGGTTAAATGAAACTTTCATAAATTCTCCTCATTGTTTTTACCACACTAGAAGCAATTTCAACAGAATTTATTTTTAAATTCAGTTTGCTTTCACACCTTGGGTCACACAAACAAGTGACTTGTTATGAATGTACTATAAAAGATGATGAATTAATAATCCACTTAAGGAAAATACTTCTATCTTTGAGACCTTTAAAATAAAGATAATTTTCCTTCATAGAACACGAGTTCAACTAATGCAGGCACTGATGACAGAAGACATTATGATTGGAATCACCATATCACGTACAAACAGAAAAGTTAGCAACCCATTACCTTTCTCTTTGTCATTAAGTTACCCATACTTCATGCAGAATTTATTCTGTGCGATGTTTCTTGCCAATAACAAGTAAAAGATGGGAGTTGATTGGTTGAAGGACATGGAAGGGAATGGATGGGAAGGGGAGATGTTCCCGTCACAGTGATACGATGATTAGAAGATGGCCAATAAAATTTCAACTTACCAGACACAACTAAAAACAAAAACAAAACAAAAAGAAAACATGGAATAAATAAAATTGAATAGACATGAAACAAAGCAAAGAGTAAAGCAGAATTTAAAACAAAAAAAAAAAAGAAAAAGACCTTTGGTAAGGACCTTAGAAAGTATGCATATATTCTGTTACACGAACAATAGGTTAAAAATGCTGAATCACAAATTTTCTATTTTATTTTTAAATAGATCTCTCAATCATACTGAAAGCAGGCTGGAAAGTAAAATAGGCAACATGCTAAAATAATGGTCAGACAACTTGGGCTCTTTTCCAGTTCCTTCCAATGAAGTGTTCTTGTGGGACCATTGAGAAAAACTTCTTTTTAAAATATATTATTATTTCTTTGCATGGTAAAATTAACTTGAAATATCCAGTAAATATCGATTTGCAAAACTGCTGAAATGGAACATTGACATTTATACCCCTTTTAAAGCACAGAAATATCTACAAATGGAAAATGCTTTTCTGAGGCTAACAGCTATCACAACTGAAGCTCACTCAAAAATTAACAAGATGCTGAGGCATTTACCCTCCATGCCAATCTTTTCAGTATAAAATTGCTGTACCAAGGTCATAATACTCAGTATTAAATTGCAAATGCAAAGTAAACCACAATTGAAATTAGTTTATAAAGGATTCTTAACCTTTCTCTTCCTACTAAAAATCTCAATTTCATGAAAATACTCAAAAGTTGAGATCTGTCATGAAGCACTGTATTTCTCAACAGAAATCTTCTAGAGGTAAATTATCTAATAGTGAATGACAAAGATATTGGGAGGCTATTTTCACATGTAAAAGGCATCCTGGAAAAAGTTCCAACAAGAAATCACTAGTTGGAAGAGCAGATTCAAAATAAAAGATGTAAAAATGGTGCATTGCTCAAATACACACAGATAGTGGCAAAAGATAAAATAAAATTAAATAAGCCTTTCAACACTTGGGTCCCATTAAGTTGAGAGTAAAACAACAACTGTTCCACTTTTATATTGAGTAGGTGAACAACTGCAATATACCATCCGCTGATACAAGATGTATGGAGGAAACTAATAATATCCACTCTGTCAAAATTCATCAGACATGTAGAATACTGGCTTACAGTTCAAATAAACACAGGACTCCAGGTGTATTAAGAAAATGAAGCTGAAAGAGAATCAACTATTATACTGGAACCTGGATCATGTCAAGATGCTGCAACCAAAGGCATTAAATCCCAGTGAAATAGAGAATTATTTTTTTCTGTTATTAGTGGCATTTTTTTTTTACTACGCAGTCCCAAACAGAGGAAGTCAAAATGCACATTTTTCAAAGTTATGATTTCCAATTTTAAAGAATCTTAAAGTGTGGTTTAAAAATCTCATTTAAAATTTTAAAGGAATCTTAAGCCATCCTAAAGTGCGTGAGTTCAGTATTTTTCCAAGAGAAAATCAGTATGTATTACTCCGCTCAGACTATTCTGGCCAATCTACAATTCATAAAAGAGGTGACCAAGAAATGATAGACAAGACTTCCCAAAAGTAATATGCTTGTCCCCAAGACTGAGCTCCTAGCTTCTTCATGGCATGTATTTATATGGCACAGTAACCACTCCTTTTTAACTGAAAAGCTCTCTACTAAAGTTGCAATTACAGTTTGACCTGCTCTGGAATTATAAATGTTTCTCATAAAACACAGCTCATATTCTATATGGACTAGTCTGATAAGAGACATAATGGGATGTAACTCCTGCACAGAGGATTGCACTCTCAATTACCAATTTTCCACTACTTAATAAATGCAGGGGAAAAAAAAAAAAAAAAGAAAAAGAAAAAAAAAAGATAAGCTTTCCTGGCAGCAAAGCAAAGCTGCTTGAGCCTTCTTCTGAAGCTCACAGATAGAAATCTCTCTTGGTCGCTCAATTACATTTCTACAAATTAAATTAATTTTTAAGTGCTGAATTTCCACTTTTCTTTTTACCAGCTGATTTTGTTATTCCATGTCAAAAATAATCTTGTTGAGAGAACATACTTTTTTGCCCACCTGTAAAAATAAGGAATACTGATACATGAAAATAAATCTCTGTGAAACAGGGTATCACATTGGTTGCAAATCTGTAGCCTCTGCAAGGGGTGAACATTCTTAAAAAAAATTAAAACTTTTTAAAAAAGTTCTGTCAGAGGGAAATGATGTGGTTTAAAAGAATAGCAATAACAGAAACAGCTACAACAAAGACTACTTTCTTCATTTGATATATATGCATATGTGTATATATATATATACATATATACACTATCGATATCTAAAGTTACTGAAACTGAGTAGTAAATCATTTTTACTCTGTTATAGCATACTTTGTTTGACAACACTTATATTAAAAAATTAAATAAATTAATTTTCCATGTGTTTAGCATGGCTTTCACAGGACAGTAAGGGGAATAGCTTGTTCCTAAAGTCGGGACAATAGCATGTGAAACCACAAATACCAAAGGAATAATATTATTGCCTTTCAAATAATTTCACTGAAGCTAAGTTTATCAGGTAAGACATGCTTGGTCATTGAATAAAAAAAAAAGAAAAAAAGAAAAACGGTTTCCAAACTTGTGACATGATATCCTAATGTCTTTCTTGCCAGCAATTCTATCACCCTCACTGGGACTACTGTTATTTCAGGAGTACGAATTTGTAGTTTTAGGACTCAAACTACAGACAAGTAAGTTAGTGGAGCAAGTACTGTATTTGATAGATGAAGTAGTGGAGGATCACTGGATATTCAGGTTAGAAACAATCTCAAGAGGCTTCTACTCAAAACTTTTCCTTAAGCAGTGCTGGGATGTAGGGTGAGACCAAGTTGCACAGGGCTTGATTTAGTAAGGTCTTGAAAATTTCCACGGATTGAGAATGAATAACTTGTCAGGTCAACTTTCTCCATTACCTGACTGTTCACCTAGCAAATAATTTTCTCCTTATATCAAGCCTGACTCTACCTTTTTTCATCTTCAACTTTCAACCTGACACTTGTCCTCCCACCATGCTCTGTTGTGAAAAGCCTGGCTCTGTTTTACTGACAATCTTCCTGTAGGTACTGGGGGCTGCTGTTATGTTCCAGCACTGAAGCCACCTCTACTCTCAACTGAGTACGAACCATTCTCTTAGCCTTTCCTCAGAAGGTGTAAGCACGTATGAGACCTCAACATAATGTCTTCATCTCCAAATAACACATTTTTTAATTCTTTTTAATTCTTCTCACAAAGTTGAATTCAAATGTTGATGAAGTGTTTCTCTAAAATTCACCAGTTCCTTAGTATTTAGAAGTAAACATTACAGAGTTGTCTCCTTTTCTTTTTTTCTTTTTAGTCAGTATAGGGCAATCTACAACAATCAAAGTAACTCATTCCGAAAAGCTGTGATAGTAATTATCTACCTCAAAAAGAGTAAAGTGATAGAAATGTTCATTCATTTATACTAATAAATACTTCTTGAAATTCAGGGATTAAGGTGGTAGTTAATTACTGAACAGTATTTTTTTTGCATATTAAATGCTCATTACGTACTGTTATTACTATTACTATTTATGAATACCTTCCTAGATTCTCAATATCTTGCTATTCAGCTGACACAAGCTTAATACCTTCGATTTCAGCTCAGTGTATTTCCTTTTTGATTATTTGAACAAAAATCTTTATGCATTCAAGAACTACTTTACTCTTTACTTTTTTCTCTTACAGCATGTAGGAGCTAAAAAAAGGTAGCAAGACTGTATAATTCTACACCAGAGAAATCAAACAACCACAATCTACAGGTCAATAATTACATGCAATAATCAAGGTAATAGGCAGTCTTTATCCTCTGAATAAATCCTTAAGCATATGATTAATCTAGGAAAAGGCAGTCACAATGACATTTGGAATACTTTCAATTAATTTTGTGATGAATTAATCCTAGTTCAAACACAAAATACCAGTGGTAGAATATGCCTGTAGAAACAAACTGGTAGGAGATGGGATGAAGAGCTTGGGTAGCTTGCACTGACGACATGATTGGCCAGATGAGACTACACATGGTAAAAAGAGAAATCTCAGAGTAAGTAATAGAAATAGAACAGCGATAGCTATTAGCTATATTATTTGTAATTAAACACTGCAGTTTTCCAGAATGGCTGAAACCTTTTTGAACTCAGATGTTTATAATCTCTATATGAAAAAAGTGGCTAAAATAAGTAATGAAAGTTTGGGTACTGGCATTACATGCAGAGGAAGTGTTTGTATATGCTTTACATACTGATCCAAATC
Organism: Chrysolophus pictus; assembly: GCA_037305975.1. NCBI lineage: Eukaryota > Metazoa > Chordata > Aves > Galliformes > Phasianidae > Chrysolophus > Chrysolophus pictus. Next base: position 99,385,560 of record CM074576.1, read on the forward strand.
TCGTTACTCTTAAAGAAAAATTTAAGAAAGTCTGAAGATTTTCTTTTCCAATTCTTTTTCTAATAACAACAAATAGCTAAAAAGCTGCCATCAACCTCTTCTGCTCATGAATATGTTTCACTGTTAAACCTGCTAAACTCTGAAACCTTTTACTTTCAAAAAAAATTCTCAGAGAATCAGTATCTGAACAAGGTCCACTGAGTTCCTTCTTGCTACACACCTAACAGAAATTTACGTCAGTGCTTTGCAGAAACTATTATTAAGGGAGTTAGTTTATGACAATGTGATATTTCATCTCCTTTCCAGTGATTGTAAGGCTCTTCTCAAAGCAACATGAAGAACCCATTATCCTTGATATGCAAGTTTCTTTGCAGTATTACTTCCTACAGAGAAGTAAACAAAGCTCAAAATCTCTTGTTCTCGAAAAGATATAAATGTTGTCATTCAGCTGCCTCCTAGCTACAACCTGTGAAAAACATGGGAAAATAATACCAGATACATTACAAAAGAACTGGGGTGTATCCCTTTCCATCCTCATTAGTCTTTGTATTAACAACTGTCACTTCTTGAAGTCTAGATACATATATAAAATATATATATATTCACAGATTTTCTGCTAAAATTCACCTTTTTAAAAGACCTGACTGGGACAGCCATAATTGCCATGAATGATTACAAGGTACGTAGCCCCAGGGCATGAAGTGTGATATAGTGCAGTACAGACTTCTGAGGAAAGGTCTAACAGTCTGGCTCCAAGCATGCCACAACCCCAAACGGTTGAAGCAGAATGTTTACATGTACATTTTTGATGTTTCAAATGAAAAGTGAAGACTAGCAATCCCAAACTCCAGTAATAGAGAGATCGTAGTTAATTAAATTTATGATTACTAAAAAAAATTCCGTTTTGAGTTGCTGCTGATGTCTCAGATAAGTACTTTTTAAGTTTATACAAACAAGTGACTACTGTAACTTCAAATGAGCAAAGAAGAGAAGATAGAAATCTATAATAACTGGAGAGGAGAAATAGATGATTATTTTCTTTAATGGTAAGAGAATGAAATTAAAAAATAAGACTGCTGGTTGAGCATTAGGATAAACACTTACGATAGAAGAATCATTATAGGAAATCTAGAAACCCATAGTAAAGTTTCAGCATAGTGCACAGAAAAGTTAAAATCTCAGTATCAATTAGCTACTGTGCTCCTCAACGTATTTCACAAAAGGCTTTTTTTAAAATTCATTTCTTTCTTTCTGTTTGTTCGTTTACAATTGACCCACACTCCCTTGACACAGAATAGTGAAGACTTGCTACATGCTGGGTAGTAACCTGGATCAGGCTGACCATGGTCTGTGTTTGACTCGGCCATGCCACCCCTGGGGCACTATGGACTGCCAATTGCACTTCTCTTCACGCTTACCTGCTGCACCATGATAGCAGCCGTGAGACAGTCAGAGACTGAAGCCTGGTCAGCCACACTATCATGATGCTTACTCTGACCAGGCTAGCAGAACATATTTTCAGACTGAGCAGAGATCAAGGGCTTACACCTAATGGCTTGGTACCCAGACAAAAAGTGCAGGGGATTGTGGACTCAGTAGAGCTAATGTGTTAAGAGAAAGAGGTCTCATGAAGAAAAAAGCAAGCACTGTTCCTTTGTTCTAACAGTACAACTATAGCCTTTAAAACTGAATTTGGGCTAAGAGGTGATTTTTTTTTTTCCTTCTAAATTCAAATTGATTGAAATAGGTGGTAAAATCCAGTGCTCTGTCAGTTGTGAAACTATATCGCTTTATATTTGCTTCACAGCAAATGTTCCCTAAAAAAGACCTTTAAAGAGTCAAGAAGAATGAGGTTACGCAAGTGAGTATGTACATATGCATGTTGGAAAAAAAAAAAAAAAAAAAAACATTGCAAAAATCTGAGCACACAATGTACTTACACAAGATTTTTTGATTTACAACTGATATTGCTGATGCCAGCTGCAAAATCAAAAAATTCATAATCTCTCCTTCTGCAGGAGTCAATGAAGGTTTCTATGATAAAATCAGAAATGTGGACTGCGATTTTGCAGTGTGGTTTTCAAAGGCAGCAATTCTCAGGTTAATTCATGCAATACTGTCAGTTTATAACATTTACAAACTGTAGTCAATGACTCAAGGTGACAGGAGAGCTCTGAAACATGGGGGGTAGAATGCAGAGAGAGGGGAAAGATTTAAGTCCTTCCAGAAGTTCCTCTCCCACTCTCTCTTCCCCCTACCTTGTTCTTAGTCTTCCTAAAACATCATATAAACTAAACCCAATTTAGTGGGAGCACTTAGGAGAGGCTTAATACCATCCATTTTAAAACTGGAGCAATGCAGTAAACTGTGGAGTCCTGTTACCCAGGTGCTCCCTTTTGAAGAAGAGTTGTCTTCCCCTCTGTTTAAAAAGAATGGAGGTAATTCTAGGCACTGCTGCAATCTAAATAGTCGTGGCTACAAATATTTATACTAAAGCCTTTTAAAAGAGTAAAGAGATAGACACATTTTATATAAGCTGTGCAGAAGTACAAAAAAAATATGATGGCTGGATACTATTTAAAGAATTCTTAGAAGCTTCCCACTGCATTTTTTTTTTTTTACTTATAATAAAAGATAGTAGAACAGAAAAGGAAATGGAATGTAATTTTTTCCCCAAGCTGTTTATGACAGCAGAGTTTTCTTCTTTGAAAAAGGTGTTTAATCCATAGCGACCGTCTTCTAATAAGTTAAAGCTATCTGCAAGAAATGGCCCAAGCCCTCTGATCAATGGATTCCAAGCACACACTAAAAATGGAAGGACGATAAACCTCCACAGTGAAGCAAATTCTGATATCTATAAAATGTTATTTTTTATAGCAATGCTCAGTAAGGTATACCAAATGAAAAAGATACTTTTTCAAAAGGAATCTGGACTTCTCACATGGAACAACACACTCTCACATACAAGCAACTCAAGTCTACAAAAGGGACGCTAACACCCAAACTTATTTTTTTGATGTTTTATGTGCAAGGCATTCAGGATGCATTAACAATTTTTAATTACAGCAAAAATTGCAACATGTAAGAACTCAGTACAATGGAAATAACCAATAGGTACTAGTAATTTTCAACTAGGCATGTTGAAAAGGGAACAAGCTATGAAGAGAATTAAAGACGATCTGCAAAAGCAAAATTAAAACTAAAAAATCCACTGTCTGTTTCTCATACAGTGAAGCAGTGGTTCATCTTTGCCAGAAGAGTGCAATGCTTTCAAAATTACTAGTAGTCTGAAATGAAGTATTGCTGCAGATTTGGTTGTCTAGGGATATTAGCAAATAAGTTTTGAGGTTCTATTTTTATTTCAGTTAGCTACACTCTTTGAGGGAAAATGACACAATTTGAGCACCCAATAACTCAAAAAAAGAGGTACAGAGAAGACCATCAACTCTTGCTGATGGAAGACTGGACTGCAGCAGAACTCTTGGCTGATTTTTTGCTCTGTCCTGAGATCCAAGAATCAACGTGCTACCTTAACTGTTTCAAAGCAGCTGTTCCATTTGAGTAAATGCAAGTCCTATATGCCACTGAAAGATGCAAAAGAAAAGAAAATGCCCCTCAGGGCTGTGTTTAGAGAGCAGTGGGTATTTATGATGAGACAGCAAACAATGCGATGTGCACTCAGACCTTTTTTTTATTATTTCTCCCACCCTATTCCATAATCAAATGAAAAGAAAAAATCATCCCAAACCTTAGGAGTTCATGTGGCACATCTTTCTTCCACTGAGAATAACATGAGAGTATTTGATGTTTATCAGTTTAAGATGTTTTTTTCTTGCACTGTAAGCTCCTGATACTAAGCCTACGAAGTGACATAGCTTGCACATAAAGACTGCAAGACACTTTATTACCTATATTTGTTCTTGAGTGTTATTCAGCACCTAACAATGAATTATTTTAGTGTTCAAACAAAACATAATTCATAGACACAAACAGTACCTAAGACAGCTTAGCATAATAATGTTTGAACACATTGCTGTTACAAGTCAGTATTTTTTGTCAAGAACTAATTCATAGAGATGACTGATTTTAATTATGCACATAATATTACAAAAATAAGGGACTGTATTATAATCACCATGTAAGACCTTACCAAAATTACTTATTGGTTACAAAAAAGGCCAACAAAGTGTGTTACATTTTTAAAGATGTTTAGTATAATTTAATAAAGCCTAAATTTATTTCAAAATAAGCATTTAGAAGAAGTATTATTTAATGAATAACCAAAGTAAGTTATTATTCCTTGCACTCTATTTAATTTTATACATAAATCCCCAAATCCCTAAGCACAACAACTTGCAGCAAAATACTACTTTGTCTACTGTAATGACAGAATTATTGAAATGTTATCTTTAGAATAGCAGTCACAAAAGGAAGTCTGCCATAGTGAAGCTTGATACAAAAACAATTTAGTTTTCCTTAGCTGTGGGCTTTAGGAAATTGCAAACACTACAAAAAAGTATTTGCTACTTTTTAATTGAGTTCTGAATTTTTTAATTCAAATCTACCTTCTTAAATTCTCTGTGGTGAAAGCTTAAAAGATATAGCAACATTGAGTCAGAGAGGCTTGTGTTGGAAGGGACCTCAAGGTTATAGGCAGAGTTGCCAGCCACTAGATCAAGCACTAGATCAGGTTGCCCAGGGCCCCATCCAACCTGGCCTCAAACACCTCCAGGGATGGGGCATCTCTCTGGGCAACCTGATCCAGATCCTCACCGTTCCCTCAGTAAAAAACTTCCCACTGACATCTAATCTAAGTCCCTTCTCCATTAGCTTAAAATCATTCCCCCTTCTCCTAACACAATCTACCCACACAAAAAGTTGATTTCCCTCATGTTTATAATCTCCCTTTAAATACCAGAAGGCCTCAAAGAGGTCTCCAAGCAAACTTCTCCAGAGGGAACAAGCCCAGCTCCTTCTGCCTATCTTCATAGGAGTGGTGTTCCAGCCCTTGGATCATCTTCATGGCCCTTCTCTGGACCCTTTCCAAAAGCTCCACATCTTCCCTGTTCTGGGGGCCCAGCCTGGATGCAGTACTCCAGATGGGGCCTCAATTAAACCCTTTCCACAGGATAAAGCCTCTAGCTTCAACATATTTCTGCAGTAATGTTCCTCCAAATTATTTGGGCTCCTGTTCTACTTGCTGAGAAACATCTGTCTCAACTTCTTGTTTCAAAGTACTAAACTGCAGTAATGGTTCTCTAAAGTTGTAAAGCATTACTTTCCTTCCCTGTAAGCAATTGCATTAAAATATGAGATGCTATGTAAAAAAAAAAACAAAAACGAAACCCTAGTTATAAACTAGAAAAACCACAAAAGCAGTTATTTATCAAAATACGTTGCATGGATTTAAAGCAATGATAAATCTCTCTCTCTCTCTCTCTCTCTCTTTTTTTTTTTTTTAAATTTACTCAAATATTTACTGGTTCCTTCTCCCTGAGTTTTACAAATGCTTCAGGAATCTCAGTGCTCATCACTTGCATCAGTAGAACAAGAACCTTCAGGGCACTAATCTCTTCTTGAGATAGTTTCCTCGTTTCCCTCTGATTAACTTCTAAGATTTATAATCTCTCACCAGAAATAGATTGCAGTCAGACTCCTCAGATCATTGATAGGAATCTGAAGTACTGTCATAGTTTACAGCAGTAATTAACGGGGAAAAGGCTATCCCTTTAAGCTATACAAATCACAAGAGACGATTCCTCTCATTTATCCTGCCAGAAATTTATTAATTAAAAACTCCTGAACTTCACAAGGCAGTCATTATTCTTTTTTTCTCCTTCACAGGGATGTAAAAGAGTGCATTGCTTAAAATCAAGTTTTTCAAAAAGGAGAAAAAGTGGTATAAAGAGAGATCAAGTAGACAATTATAACTTTTAAAATTTAAACCCAAATCCTTGTTTTAAAATTCAAGTGTTTAAATCCACCCACAAACCAGTGAAGCCTTCAATGGAACACATAATAGCCACCATTATACCACAACAGCATTAAAAAAAAATCACAAAAATTCAGATTTTTTTCTTTGTTACTTTAATGTATGCAACTCAGATGCCTATACACCAATTACATTTGCACCAATTTATAATGTGCACCAGAAGCCTGACACAGTGGAAACGTTTATATGGTATCTGACAGATAAAAGAGCAAATCCTATTCCTTTTCATTCAGGGTAGTTTTCTGAGCCCTACCCAGAAACCTAATTAAATAGATGTCTATATTGTGCCTTGAAGCTACTTTATACAAAGAGGGAAGGAAAGTGGAGGAAATTCCAGACCTGATGCATGTGCCACCTTTTCAAATTAAAATTCCCTGTCAGTTGACTAGCCCAACAAAATCACAGCCAGAAGTCATTTATGGAAAGTTCTTGTCATTGTAAGGCAATTTGTGTTGACCTTAACATTAATAACATCATAAGCTGAAACAACTGCGATATCAAAGATCACCACTGCAAAATAAGAATTTGCCAAACTAATTTCCTCAGGAATTCTATCTTCCTGCCAAATGGATAGCATTGAATATGCTCAGTGCCTTTGAACAACATTTACAATTCAGCGTTCGGTTACTGCTTCAGCATTTGTAGGTATGTTTTAGGGCACTACAAACAAATATCACTAGCTCTTTCACATTCAGTGTTTGAGGCAAAGGAGCTAAAAAGAACATAATTTTAAGGATTGCTGTTTACTACCAACCAACTGGTGACCAACCAAGAAACACTAAAATGTGAAGACCTCTCCAACTGGCCTATGTAACCTATTCTTCCTGATGACCAGAAACCATGCTGTCATTGTTACAGTGGTCCCTTGCCCAACAGTGTAAGAGGACTTCCACTGGAATCATAATTTCAAGTTGTTTCAGAGAGTGTCATTTCAGCATAAATTATAGGCTTATTATTAAAATGTTTTTTTTTTTTTAAAAAAAAAAAAAAACCTAGTTAGGTACTTCAAATAGGAGAAAAGCAAGTGAAAGCAGGAAAAACTACGTAAAACTTTTCATTGCTAGATGAACTTAAAAGCATTTCTATGATTAAATGTGAATTTTACATGTTTTTGAAGAAGGCCTATTGCTATTTCCACTAATGGTAACGTGAATTCTTTTTTAGAACAGGCATGTATTCTTGGTAACTTTGTTTATCTTCAGAAAATGGGATTCAGTTAAATTGTATTTATTATCATTTCTACAGTCTTGCTTCAAGGCATAAAACTAAGCAAAACACATAATAGTGATCTCCAAGAAAACATGAAAAGCATCTTGAATGTATTTTACATATATGCACAATAAATATAGCCAATTTTCTTAGTGCTAGAGACTAAGACATTAATCCAGTGGATCCAGAGATACACTTTTGGCCATCATTTCCCTTTGCTGGAGCACATCAGCTACTTATTACAGATCGGTAAAATAAAACGTATTGTACTCCAGGCTACTTCCTGGCAGCTTGTATTGATTTAGGTATTTAATAATTAATCATCTCCTGAATGAAACTCTCCCATGTATTTTCAGCAGTGTCTACGGATGCCTTACATATGCACTACATATTGATACCAAATGAAAACAGTGGACTGCAGCTCCCTAATTTTAAGAGAATATAAACAACACCAGGATTAAATTTGCTTAACTATTTAATTTTCCAGGAAGAAAACAGAGATAACTTGACAAAGAACTTTTAGAATGGAAAGACTTTTAAGCTGTAACAGTAAAAGCCTAAGTGAGGGGTTCAAACTTTGATGTCAACAGTGAAATCTAAACTTGGTTTAGTACTAGTAGCGAAATCGGGAAAAAAAAAAAAAAAAAGAAAGAAAGAAAGAAAAAAAAAAAGATAACAATAAAAATACAGCAGCTGTACCTCACACAGAGAGCGCAAACATTTACAATCCCCCAAATTCGGCATCTTTATGCTGGAAAATACTGATTCCAATATCCAGAACCTGTGATGCTGGTGCCATCAGCAGGAACAACACTGGAATGGAAACACCCCTTTGACTTCCTGCATTTCCTACCATTAGCCTCCCATTATATACAGTTGAATCATCTCAGCTGATAGTTATTGGTTCATGGACACAGGAAGAGTTTGTTCCTGGCTTAGATGCTGCAGTGTACACTTGTATGGAGCACTGTAGGGCATGTCCTCTGTACTCCAATGCCTGCTAAATCAAACGGGGTCAGTGATGAACCAAAGGTTCAGTTTTGATACAGCTAACTCTGAAGTACTGCTAGATTCTGGCTAGCTCCCTGGTGAGACACCAGGTTCACTATTAATCACCTCTTGTCAACACATCCCTGTCACCTGGGTATCTCAATTAGCCACAGTGTTACAATCTCCACCTCTCAATACCCTAGATAATCCCGTGCTGCAGAACATACACAGTCAATCATTGTGTGAGGCCTGAGAAATGATGAGCACAGGACCTATTATCTTTTTAGCAGTGCCACTGATCCTAAGGCCTGAGAAGTGTCCTGAAGTGCACAGCTTACAGCACTTTTTGTTTTATGTCATGTTAAGTTCAGGACAGCAGTTTGACTGCATAGACTCTTGTCAGACAATGACTGCCCCTCTCCTACAACAGACACGTGTCTTCTGGGGTTACCACTTACATTTCCTTTCTTTGAAGGGCAATCTGGCATGAAAACATCATCAGCAAACAGACAAACCAACCAACCTTCTTTGTCCTTTGTTGAATTTAAAAGGCATACACAGGTTGCAGATTCAACTTTTGAGGCCGTGATTTGTAACACAGCTCTCTATTTACAAACATGTAATGTAAATATCTCTATTCAGCATAAAAGAATCCTGAACTTCTGTATTATTCCTCAGTCAACAGAACACAAATTAATTGCTGAAAGTTCATGAGATGTGTCATTTCCATTTCTTAAATCAGCCTAAAAAAATACAACTTGGAGAAACAAACAAACAAACAAAATGCTTTCCTCAATGAGCTATAAGATCAAGGTCATCTTAAGCACTGAAAGAAGAGGATCAAATCTACCTCTCTGGATGTAGTATAACCAATTAGCTGACGCTTCAGAAAAACATGTGGTTTAAACAAGAAAGCAGAGGAGGGAAAGCTGTGATCAGAAAAGAACAAGAACACTGCGAGAGGAGGAGCAGGAGAAAGAGAAGGAAAAGCAGGAAAAAAAGATTTTTGAATGGAAAATGTATGTTTTCTAGAGGAATCTTTTTTTTTTATTTTGTTACTTTCTTCCATAAACTTAGGACTCCTTGACACTCTAATAAATTGATTTTGATAATAATTTACTGCCTTAAAAACTAAAAATTGGCCTTGCCCATTAAGATTTCTCATATCAATTCATTCTACAGACATATTAGTGCAGAAAAATGAATCAGAAAATAATCCATTCACATTGGGAAACAAATTATCTTATGACAATATACACAGAGTAAAGCTGTTACTATGTAAATATCTACTGTATAATATAAGTACTTACAAAAAACACAACTCAAGAATCTTGCTTAAGCAAAACTTAGGTTATAAAACCATTCCTCAGAGGTACTGTTTTATTATCAAAATTCAGAAGATCTCATTCTATGTCTCTAACAGCTATAAACTTGTCATTTCATATCTGAGTAGTACTATAGACCCAAATGGAATTAACAGAATGTGTTTGCATATTATTTGAATAGGAATAAGGAGGATTATGGTTACTGATAGCTTATTTCCTGAAAGGTAACCACTCAATCAGTTATAATAGGATTTTTCTTAATGCTAACATTCTAAAAGATTAACATTCGATGTAAGACACGATCTTCAGAACAAATGGCCATGTTAAAAATAATTTAGGCTTTTTCTTTTAAATAAACTGCTTACTGCTTACCCATTAATCTTTATTTTAAAATGCTGAGCATAAGAGCTATTATTTTGCAAACACAAGGTATCAGTTTTGATATATAAACATGATGTTTAATGGAAGACAATGTCTCCAAATTCTTGTTTTATGAGAGCTTCAACCAAAGAATTCCTTCCTGTATTTTCCTAACAGCTACAGGTGTTAAGGATACCAAATGCTTCTAGTGGAAAAGGAGAACAGGTTAAGGACAAGACCTTTCCTGCTACAGTAAATGTGTCAAAAGAGAGACCTGTTACCAAATAAAATACTTCTAAGCCTATACTTCCCCAGAACTCCATAATGACTAATTCTCTCTGAACAGAAAAAAAGGATAGAAGGACCATCAGCAGAAAAAAAAAAAAGCTTCAGTATGACATCATTGCCTGTCTGCTAGCCAGGAAAGGAAGAGAAGGATTATCTGAATAGCGAACATCTGGATTGTGTATATAAAGGCAATGAAGAATTTTTATACATATTAGTTCACTGAGTTCCGCTGAATTTTATCTTACAAAGAAACAGTAGTGCTATGCTATGCTTTTATAATGAAAAAGCAACAGAAATTCCAGTGGTCTGGGTTAATGTATTAAAAGATACACACACACATTTATCATTCACCGCTTCTTTACTACATTTAATTGAAAAAGTTCAGTAGATACCTGAAGTTAAAATTAAAGCAGAACAGTTTGGCCAAACTGGGTTTACTCTTTCTGTTAGCATTTCAGATACAAAGATGGTAAGTAACATAGTTCTGATCACACTGAAATCCAGAACGTACTCAATCCTTCATCCCAGTAACATGAAAACTGCTTACAAGAAATGCTGCATTTGAAATTCGCCTGTTCCTTAAGAGCACAATTTAAACAAAAACTATATTTTTGTAATACATTTTTCACAGCACAGCATAGAGATACTATGTAAGTAGCAACTGTGCTTACACTGTTACTTGGGTTGTGCCCAGTTTGCTTATAGCAAGTCTAAGAAGTTGCAGTATACAAAACTCACTTCTCTTAACTGTAGGTTAGAGCAATACGTAACAAAACATTCTTACCTTGCACTGTTAGAGTTGCCGATGCTTCAGCTTTTCCTACCATATTTTCTGCTACACAAGTATATGAGCCCATGTCTCCTGCCATAACTTTCCGGATTTTCAGGGTATGATCATCACGGATTTCATATCTTTAAATATACATAGCAATATATAATTAAGGTAAATAATACAGAATTAAAAGTAACAGAAAACTAAGGCAGAACTCTGTACAATTTCTATAAAGGCTAAGAGCAAGCTGTTTTACCACTAATTTTTTTTATTCATCCATTTCCCCTATAAATATTTGTGAATTGTTACAAATCAAGAATGTAAAAATAAACTTTTCAAAGCAAAATTTATCTATAAATATGCAAATCTGACTATGATTTAATTTCCAGCACAAGTCAGTTTCTATGACATCAGTAGAATTTCACTGGTGTAATACAATTGTAAAGAAAGCTCTACTGTAGAACTTCGTAAGTATTAGAATTCTTTTACCAGGTAAATTTAATAGTAGTTATTATTTTCACCATAATTTTTCCATCTGAAATGAAGAATTATTATTATTTTTTAATATGGTTGAACTGAAAACACTGTCCTTAGAAAGGTAAGAATTACTTAAAATTCAAGATAAATCACAACACATTCAATATTTTTTTTTAAAGAATGATGTGGCCTTTTACCATTTTCTCTCCTTTCGTCACCTTTTCTTCCTCTGTACATAATGCTGTCAATGTGTTTCTCTTCATGAAAAGTAGACATTTCTCTTAAAAATGCAATAGCTTTTATTAAAGCTATAGAATAGATTAACGGGAATCTGAATTTGGATGACAACTAATTCTGTGTCTTCTTCAATTCCCACCCACTATCTCCCCAGCAGGTTTTTTAAGTGACGCCTGAGAATTTCAAGAAAATAAATAAATAATCTATCCCAGAGTTATGTTTCCTTTTAATAAGGTATTTCAATTTTTGGCCTGAATTGCAGTAAAGACTGGAAAAAAAAGACAAATTTAGACTCTTAATAACAAAACCAGGTATAATCAAGGCAGCTTGGTACATTAACATATTGCATTTCACATCAATTGCAATTCCAATCCTTCTTGTTGGTGCAACCTAATTTATCTGTTATACATTGCCCATCAGTTTTAATAATTACAGAAGACTTATCAGGCGGAGAATTAATCTGTTTCAGATATTACTGACTCAACTTAGTTCTTTTTTGTTGTATTTGTGTGTTGTCACAACAGAAGTTTTGGAAGAAGTAGTTGTTAAGTTTTAGTATAAATTATAATTTCAGAGCTCCGTGGTAATTAGAAATGTCTTATTCTGTCTTAAATCAAGAAAAATTATTGCTAGTTGTCAAATGCTATATCATGTACAAAACTAATTGTCAACAGAAAGATAATTTTATATATTACACACACCTCGCTTTTGGTAATTCCCCATCATCTTTCCTCCATCTTACTGTAGGGACTGGGTCACCTCTTGCCTCACATTTAAACTCAGCGCTGTCATCCACAGTTACAGCCAAATTACTTGGTCTCTTCACAAAAGATGGTCTTTCTATAAAGGGAAAAAAAAAAAAAAAAAAATAAGATTAGTCCAGCAGTTCTGTGCCTGAACTGTGAAACTGTGATTTTCCCTAAGTTCCATTTGTTAGAGCAATGGGAACAGTGGGAAGGATCCAATGGAGCTTATTCTACCACTGTTCCTCTGCCTCCTAGCCTCCTAGGATAGGAGCTTAGGATAGGTACAGACAAAATCTGTACCATGTAGATAGCTAGCATTATTCACCTCAGGATCCAAACACAGTCTTCTTTCTTATATATCATAACATCAAATGTAATTGAAGGAAAACACAACTTAAACAGCTAATCTGTTTAAATACAGAGCCTCAGAAAGAAATGGACCTGCTCCAAGGCCTCAGACAAATGACTACTCATCTGCTGCACAGCTTCAAACAGACAGAGGGCACAAACTAAGTACTATCTCACTAGATTCCAAGTAATGCCCAGCGCAGTATCTCTATAAGGATGCTTGCACATGTCCACAGCAGCTAGAGTTTGGTGCAAGCATTTCCACTGCTACTTTAGAAAGAGATATTCTTCTTTCATGAGCGCACATAAAGTAAGCAAAAAAACACCCATTTTTTCTATAATTCTGGTTCTCAAATATTATGTTATTCCTGATATAAATGGTAGGACAAAGATGACCCCAGTTCCGGATCACTAGAGTCAGATATATACATTTTGCACAATTTTCTCCCATATCTTGAAACGAAATGAAATTTCAGCACAGGCCACGCTGTTGTGGCAACCCTTTTACAAGCTAGAAATTTCAGAAAAGAAATCCATATACTTTTCTGCCTACAACAGGATCTAAAGCTTTATGATTCTGTGCTATCCACAGAATTTTACACCGGAGGACAGTGAGGCTTGCACAAGCACAAGAAAGAAAAGCATTTTGACAATTATTGGGACACTCCAGGAATTACTCATCTGGAAAGGCAGTATTAGATGACAACAGGATGTCCATAAGAGAACGGGAGTGTTTTGCATGTTCCACTGATTAAGGCAGATGAACTTTTTGTCTACAACGCTGTGAAAACTTTAAGGGAGTTGAGAAGACACCTATGCGTTTAGACTTGTACACATTAACAACATACAGCCCACTAAAACTGGAAGAGTCTGAAGCCATTGGCATAATCAGGAACTGCAAATATTCAAAAAACACACAACATATTTCTAACAAGAGTACAAAAGAACCAGGAAGGAGAAAAGACAGCTTCATATTCTTAGCAAGTGACACTTGTGTTAGGTTTGACTAGTATTATACCTCATGAATATCACTTCGATGATACAGACAAAAAATTTAGAAATTCACCATTATAAAGCCTTAGTAAACGGTTTTTAAAAGACTGAATTGGAAAAGACAACACAAAACCCCATAAAAGAACTTTCATTAGTCTGGAGGATGTCCAGACCAGCAGGACACCTGCCTCACAGAAAACTTACCTTTGTTTTGCTTTATAGTGCTAGACAAACAATACTAAAACAACAACCTGATGTTCATGCTGTCAATTAAAGCCCTGTTTCATATTCAGGAAGTAAAAATTAAAACAAGAAAAAAACCTACGTTTGTAGACATACGTACATGCATCTAATACATACAATAAAAATGCAATCTGAATGTACCAAATTAAGCATCACAGTAAGAATACTTAAGGGAAGAATATTTAACTTAATTTTGTAAAATAAAAAGGACTGATCTAAGGATATGATTGCTGAGCAAAGGAAAAAAAAACAAAAACAAAAAACAAAAAACACAACCAACTAACAAAAAACAAAGAACAAACAAACAAAAGACTCCCCAAAATAACCTCGAGGCATATTGAACTCTGTATTGTTTCAATCTACAACTCTTGATAATAAAGATTAGATTACGCGACAAGACCTAAACAAGACTGCATTGTAGAAGGTCAACAAAAGAAACCCTAAAATACATATATTCACTTGGACACAATACAGCAACAATATCAAAAGTACTACAATTAGATTAGAATAATAGGAGCACTTGTCCTACTATCAATTTTATCTTATTACGACTCCTTAAATCTGATGTAAAGATATGATAGCAAAAAGAGTTTTAAGGTTCTGTTTTACATAATTCTGACTGTAATGTAAAACCAAGGAGGTAGGAACATACTTGGCCAAATGATTATTGTTGCAAACAAAGTTTTTTCAATATATTCTGCAGTCCCTTCTGTGTTCCTGATCAATTTGTATTCTATGTACTTAGGAAATATTTACCTGAAGACAGTTTCCTCGTCTTCAGAGTCCTATCAACCCCATCTCAAGATTGCAATCTCAAGTTGGGATTCAAGATCAACTGCAATATGCAATTTCAGCATATTCTACATATCTTAGCTCTGTCCTGAGAGAGGAATTGATAACAGAGTAATGTATTTGAAGTGAGGAAGCACAGAAGATTTCTACAATCCTTACAGTTTCCTGCATATTAATCTGTATTTTCTTTTAACATATTGAACGTTCTAAGTTTATTTATTGAGAGTTGCACTGAAGAGAACAGAATAGAATAGTCCAGTTGGAAGGAACCTTCAAAGACCATTGAGTGCAACTGCCTATTTTCCACAGGGCTTCAAGGCTAACCAAAAGTTAATGCACATTAATGAGGGTGTTGTGCAAATGCCTCTTGAACACTGACTGGCACTGGATATCAACTACCTCTCTAGGACAGCTGTTCCAGTGTATAGCCACCCTTACATTAAAGAAATGTATCCCAGTGTCCAGTAGGAGCCTACCCTGGAGCAGCTTTGTGCCCCTCCTTCATGCTCTATGATCGGTTCCGAGGTGCAGAGCCACCTCCCTCTGCATCCCCTTCTTAGGCAGCTGCAGAAAACAATGAGGTCACCTCTCAATCTCTTCTTTTCCAGACTGGCCAGTCCAAGTGTTCTCAGCCTCTTCTCAAAGAACATGCCTTCAGTCCTGCTATCAACTTGGTTGCCCTCCTGTGGATGCTCTCAAGAACCTTAGCATTTTTTTATATGGTGGAGCCCAGAACTATACGCAATATTCAAGGTGAAGCCACATTAATGCTCAACACAACAAGAGAATTGCCTCTTTTTTAATATAATGTGGTTTGTACTCCGGGCTGCCAGGGCACACTGCTAGCTCACGCTGAGTCTGCTGTCACCAGCACCCCCAGATCCCTTTCTGCTGAGCTGCTCTCCATCCATTCATCGCCCAGACTGTGCCTGTGGCAGGCATTACTCTGTCCAAAGTTCAGAATTTCCTTTGAAGAACTTCATGCCATTGTTGATGGCTCCAATCTACTTAAAACTCTTTGCAAGGCCTCTCATCCCTTCAGGGAGTCAACAGCACCTTCCAGTTTAGAATCATCAGTGAACTTGTTGAGAATGCATTCCACTTCTGTATGCAGATCATTGATAAAAATGGTGAACACAATTGAACCCTGGGACATACTATTCCTTAGTTCACTTCCCTATAGTAGAGTAATAGTCCAAGAGCTTTTGTCTGCTTATTCATAATACTGTTATTCAAGTGGTTAAAGGAATTACAGTGATACTAGTTTGAATGTCTATCTTTGTCAGACAATTATATGGTAAATACAAGGAAAGCTTAGCAGGGAACACTTTGAAACTTTCTAATATTACAGTCTAGTATTACAGGCTTATAATCCTCCCTCTGATCTAAAGCAGGCCTAAAAGCAAAATTTCAACTTCCAGATAACGAAAAACCATAAACAGAAGACTTATGCTGAAAGATATTAATATATGACGTCAGAATGCTTCTTATGCTTTTTGACTCATATCTAAAGTCTGACTTGATAAGACAGTCAAACT
Source organism: Chrysolophus pictus (assembly GCA_037305975.1). Lineage (NCBI taxonomy): Eukaryota > Metazoa > Chordata > Aves > Galliformes > Phasianidae > Chrysolophus > Chrysolophus pictus. The sequence goes on from CM074576.1 coordinate 99,401,870, forward strand.
TGTCCTGTTTTAAAAGAAATGCTCACTAGATTTTCTAGGATGAATATCAGAAATATATTTGAAGAGAAAACCACATGGAGTAAAATTGAAAGAAAGATCTCTCTATAAGTCCCTCTATAAGTTTTCAGAAAGAGTAATATTTTCCAGCATAAATTACATGTAACAGTTCATATAGTGACTCTCTGGTTAGTAGTAGGCTGATTCACCAATACTGTTGACTAAGAGCCCAGATTACTCATATAAACACAACCTTCTTTAATCTTAGTTTTTTCGTGGAAGTTTTTAAAGGCTATTTAATGATAAAATTCCTCCCTAAGTGCTTCAAAGATATATTAAATGTATATTAAAAAAAAAAAACAAAAAAAAAAACCAACAAAGAACAAAGCAACAAGATGGTGGATCACATGAAGCCTTCTTTAGCTTCTAAAAAGTAATCGCACTATCTTGCTCCACATTCCATCTCAAGAATTTAAAAATGGCATGTAAGCTCAATTTATTAAGGAAATTACTGCTTCATAAAAAACTCTGAACAAGACTTCAAGTTGTTCGCATCATATTTCTAAGTATTAGTGAAAAATAGTTCTAAATATTAGATGACAGTGTAAGACTGACAAGATAGACCTTAAACCTGAATAAGAAGTTCTGCAGTTAGCAGAACTGCTACTTTGGATTTTTGCAGGAGCTGATTTTGGACCAGGTTGACAGGGTCCCTTGGGAAGCAGTTCTGAAGGACAAAGGAGTCCACAAAGGCCAAGCATTCTTCAAGAATGACATCTTGAAGGTACAGGAGCAGTCTATTCTCACGTGCTGAAAGAAAAACTTGTGGGAAAGAAGACCAACCTGTCTGAACAGAGAGTTTCTTCTGGAACTAAAGAAAAATAATAAAGTTTATGACCTTTGGAAGAAGAAGCAGGCAACTCAGGAAGACTTCAAAAAAGTCATGAGGTTATGCAGGGAGGAATTAGAAGTCCCAAAACCCAGCTAGAATTAAACTTGCCATTACAGTAAAAGACTGTAAAATAAAAATGTTTTTATAAGTACATAAACAATAAAAGAGGGACTAAGGAGAATCTCCATCCTTTATTGGATGTGAATGGAAACACACTGACAAGAGATGAGGAAAACCTGAGATACTAAATGTCTTCTTTGCCTCAGTCTTTATCAGTAAAAGTAGTTTTTTTCTCAGGGCATCCAGCCTACTCAACTGCAAGACAGAGACAGAGAGCAGCATGAAACCTTAATAATCTCAGAGACAGGGCAGCATGAAACCTTAATAATCTAAGGGGAAATGATTAGTAACCTACTACATCCACAAATCCACAGGGATGGGATCTACCCAAGGGTATTGAAGGAGTTGGTGGAAGTGCTTACCAAACCTCCAATACTTCACCAGCCCTCTTATTTTAACTGGGGATGTCTCAATTGTCTGGAGTTGGTGAATGTAACACTATTCTACAAGAAGGGCAGAAAAGTGGATCTGGGGAACTACAGGCCTGTCAGTCTGATCTTGGTGCCAGGGAAGGTCATGAAACAGATCACTCTGAATGCAATCACCTGGCACGTACAGGACAGCAGGTGATCAGGCCCAGCAAGTGTGGATTCTTGAAAGAAAGTCCTGACTGACCAGCCCAAACATGTTTTGTGACAAGATGATCTGCTCAGTAGAAAAAGGAAATGCTGTGGATATAGTTTAGTTGGAGTTAGCAAGGCTAAATTTGATACAGTTTCCCACAGCTTTTGCCTGGAGAAACTGGCTACTCATGGCTCGGACAAATGTACTGTTTGCTGAGTAAAAGTCTGCCTGGATGGACAGGCCCGAAAGCTTACTGCAACTGGAGTTAAATCCATTTGACAGTCAGTCATAAATGATGCTCCACAGAGCTCAGTACTGGGGCCAGTTTTTTTTATTTACAACATTGGATATTAGAAAAAAATTATTCTTCAAAAGGATTTCAGGCACATCCAGGGATGTAGTTGAGTAGTCATCTCTGGAGATGTTCAAGAAATGTTTAGATGTGGTACTAAGGGAGATAGTTTAGTGAGGAAATATTGTTTGTAGATGGACAGTTGTACTAGATGATCTTGGAGGTCTTTTCAAAACTTGGTGATTCTATGACTCTACGATAAACACTGAAAATTCTTAATTAAAGGCTTCCTAAGAAAAACAAAGTTGGACATTTTCATACTTGTGGATATTTTCATTAACACAGTCTTAAAGGAGAGTTCTTACCTAAAACAGTGAGCTCTGCAACTTCACTTTCACGTTCTCCAACCATGTTTGTTCCAACACAAACATACTTGCCAGCATCATTCTTTCTTGTGTATGTGATCATAAGCTTTCCACCTCTGATCTAGGACAAATCAAGGATAATAGAAAATAACTTAAGAGGAATGAACGATTTAACAGTATTTATTAACTTGAAAAATACTGAAGTTCAAGGTACACATGGAAGAAAACAATAAATAAAAGCCAAGGGGAAAACTACATAAAAGGATCTAACATGGTCAGTGACAAGAAGAGAGTGTTTTATATATGCGTACTCTCTCCATGAGGTATTTTGCTCAAGTTGCCTGCAGCTAGAAATCTATCCTTGAAAATGTGACATCTTGAGCAGTGTTGGTCTCTTATTATCATTGTAAGATGAACACACACAAAGATGACAGTCAGTTATTGAGATAAATGAACATGCACATGTAACACAGATAGTTCTGCATACAAATTTCATTCTTTTGCCTTTGGCATTCATTGTTTGAGAACATAAAAGATGCATCCTTTATAATCCACAATCTAGTAATGCTGTAATTTCAATGAAGATTTCAAGTATGAATAATAACAATAATAAAAAGTAACCAGCAAGTGCACATGTTTTAAAAACTTGAAACTTTTAGATTGTTAACCTCCTGAAACAGTAAGCATGAAGGGAGAGCATTACTTATAGCTAATAACCTATCTATATTTATTCTCGTTTTATCTATCCCTAAATCACAGAATACTACTTACTTTCAATTAATATATACAAAGGGTTTTAAAAAACAATTCCAGAACTATTTCCACATTCAGTTAGGAATACCTATATGTTCAGATATATGTGCAGAAATTAAAACATCAATACCGAACGTGCTGGATTTAACAAAGAAATGTATTTGCACAAGAATTTACTGAACCCACTGATGATTTCAAATCCATATAAACTGGAAGCTGTGATTTTCATACATGTCTTAAGAGCTTAAGTCCTACTGACAATCAGCAGTACTTGTGCTCCTCTGTGAATGTGGCATTTAAGAAAATCCTCTCCAAAGCCTTTACAACTTGACACAACTGTGCATTTTGCACAAATTTTAAACACTAGCAAGAGCTATTCTATGAATTTCTTCTAGGAATCATCACGAGTCCTCTTCAAAGCACAGATGGAAAAAAAGCTTTAAAGCAGAAATATTTGAACAATTAAAAATTACTGAAAGCTGATTTTCATCCAAGTTATTTGAGATTTACATAAGGATTTAGAAGAAACATTCTCTCACGTCTTGCATAAACCTATGAGCATTCTCTTTCTAGTCTCATGGTCTTTGAGGCAGATTTTCAAACATATGGCATGCCTACGGAAAGTAACTGTGGTTCCCATATAGAAATTTTTAATGCATTTAGATTTTTCTGTTGTTTTATTTTTTTACCTTTAGGTTTTTTTTTTTTTTCTTTTAAGCAAAAGAGAGGTTAAGAACTTTAGCAATAATAAAGACAACCTATGAATAAAAATATGGTAAATTATGCCATAATGATAAAATGATGATAAAATGTATCAGAAGTGCATGTAGAATTACACATATCTATAATTAAGCATTCACAGATGGCTAGAAGAAATTGTACTTCCTCTGCTGGTCCACTGCCCAGGTTTTCCACTGAGTTCTAACAATTAATTGCCCATCATCCAAGTAAGATTGATCAAGACCTTTTATTTATTAACAAGACATTGCAAATCAAATCTGTAGCTATGACAAAATTATGTTCTGTACGTGCAATGTTTGCCACTTTTTCTCTCAATAGAAGGTCCTACAAATACTTACGGATTATAGACCAATGGCCTTATCTAACAAAGTACACAATGGAATACATTTATGTGCATTTTTTATACCTATATCGCATCTGCTATTAAGAGCAGTAAGCAGACGAATCACATTTGGAGGTAGTATCTGAAATCATAACACATCAGAGCTTTGTGTGTGGACACTTCACAGTTAACCATGAATTTTAGTTTGAGTGCTTCAAGTCTTCTTTTCATATTTGTGCCCCTGCCTCAGAACACATCAACCGGACTTCAAAGTAGTAATGGTTTGAAAAAGTAACAGGCAGTGTAACATTACAGAGAAAACTTCCAGAAAAGCTTTTGCATACTAACTACAAAAATAACGGTGAACTCTATTACACTTATTCTTGTAGATGCTGCATACCTTGGGAAAAGAATTGCTTTGCTAACTGCCAAAGCCTTACGTTCGATTTTGAACACATGAAAGCAAGTATGATATTTTATTTATACAGAAATGATGTCATGTCACTTTTTGATTTTTAATGTCCCCTCAAGATTTCATTCTGTTCTCTGCCTATCAATTTACTAGGGTCCTGCAAGTAGAGGATATGAAAATAGTACTGACTACTGTTGAGAAAAAAAGACTGCAATCAGCAATTCACAGATGATCTTTGGTTGTATGTAATACGTATGGAGTTACTTACATACATGTTAACAGAATATATGATAACATAGTGATTTACAAAGACTTATTGAAAGCTATTTTCTGTGATCTGCCTGCCTGATTATATTTTACTCCTGATTATATTTTACTAATAAATTGTTCATTCAAGCAAGTCTACTTCATTTATTTCTTTAAACAATAATTAGAGATGTTGATACAGAAAACTACAGGCACCCACATAGCTAACTCGGTCCAGAATTGTAAATTATGACCACCCAGCAGCATAAAATCATACAAATAATGAATCAACTTGGTCAGCCAATAAATCAAATCCATAAAAACTTACCCAAGGGTTCTACAACATACTACCAGGTATTCAGAATTGCTGTACAAATATATACTTATCCTACAACCATATTTTATACACCTATGTTTGTGTGTTCGTAAATTTCTGTACATATAAATCCACACCTATCTGTCTGTATTAAAAATGTTTTATATATGTGGGTGATACACCTTCTATTCAGAGAAATTTGCTGTGTAATGTGAGAAAAAAAAGAAGACAAGAAAAATGATTGGCAATATATCCAAATATAATGATGACTAGCATCTTTTTAAAATTTTTCTTTTACCTCCTAGTTGCATTCCATTTAATAAATGAAATCTGTCCTGTTCAATAATAATTATAAAGCAAACCTAGGATACAGAATGAAACATTGACCTCTGTATGTATAACCATGATTTCTGCATATGTAACATCACAAAACTCATATATTTCAGTCTTCTATAGTAGAACTTAATATCACATTTTATTTAGAATGAAATGTGATGGGTATGAGATATTAGCCTAGTTAGTTCTATACTTTCAAAAGTGTACCCTCCACTTCTCAATGACAACACAACAATTGCAGAACTTGGTGAGTAAAAGCAACTGTAAGATTTATGTAAAGATATATACAAGAAAAATTGTGCAATTATTTCCTATTTTGGAAACACAGAGTTTGCACATTCCTGTCCTTATGGTCTAGCATTCCCAAACAGATTAGTATACCCATTTTATTATTTACCATTGCATCATACGCTGTAAGGCATGAAATAGAAGCAACAGACTAGAATTTTGGAGTTTTAAGAGTGGCTGAATAAAAAAAAAGTATAAACGAATATCTACTTATTTTTTATTTAAAAATGTGCATCTTCTTACAGGCCTTGTGAATCCCATGTATTCTTCCCCATATATAACAACATGCTTAAGTATCATTGCAAGACACTAGACATCAAAACATGTTTGGCATAGGTCTTCAACAATGCTCATATTCAACTTCAAAGTTCTTTCTCACTTCTGGTTCTGTTCTCTCGGACCTTAAAAAGATGTGTTGCCTCCTCCAGATCAAACACAAAATACCACATGAAAGAAGTTTAAAAAAAAAACCTTTCATCTGGTCTTTCTCCAATAAATCTGTGATGACAAAATGCAATTCAATTGTTCCCCAACAAAACAGTCTTGCAATGATGACAGACTAGAAATTAGAGTTCAAAATGAATGGGGCAAAATGCATATGAAGATATCTTTCTTTAAAAAGAAGGAGTATTTAAGGTATAAAAATGACAACAGATAAAAGCTGCTCCTCCTGGCACATCTGACAATTTGGCTAGAATACATGGAAAGTCAGAATCAGACACAGTTCTGCTCATGAGACATTTCCCTTCTTTTATGGCCTTACTATTAATGACTGTATCTTAAAAAAAAAAAAAAAAAAAAAAAAAAAAAAAAGAAATCTATGAAGAGTTAAGGCTTATCTGTATCCTGAATTGTCTGGTGACATCAGAGGAAGCTGAAGGTTGTTTAGCACTTGTTATTATCAAGAGACACCAAATATCAGAATTACTATAAGTGTTTAATACTTTCCACAAGATAGTGGAAACAGGCAATATATATGCAGAATGTCATAAATCAAGAAAGAAAAAAAAAATCTGTATCTCAGCTTATACAATTCTCAGGCATTTAAACTGTAACAATCTCCATCTTGCTTTCTACAAACATTTGGTTTTGGTTAACAAAGAAAATTCAAAATAGTCCATACTGGCTCACACTAATAAGAACTAATTTCTGAACAGACATCTATGTTTATATGAAAATATTTGAATCACTAAAATACTTTCTTGAAACATTTTCACAGCTACAGTACAAAACACTGATTGTGCAATACTTCCTTTGTTATTATGGATCAAGATTAAAATCCTCCTACAACAAGAAATGCTTAATGGCCTGAAATCTTCTCAACTAAGATTTCAAAAAGAAAAAAGCAAATCTTTCCTTCAGAAACTGATTTTCACAATACTATTTACTCAATAGCCAATATACTAAAGCTAACTAATGAACTAATGAGCAACACAACTCACTAAAAAACATATGGAATGAACCATCCTTCCGGAAGTACTGAAAGCTCAGCTGAACCCAAATGTTACTGACACAGATGGGAACAATGTGTTGTACTGACAACTATGATATTTCTATTGAACTGCGTATTTAGCCTGCTGCATAGATCTCCCCTGGATGCACTGGTGTAGGTAGCTTTCACTGCAAATAGTGACTGAAATCAGAAAAAAAAAACTGAACTTGAACTGATCTCATTGCTTGGTATGTCTACATTTCTTTCCCCTTCAGTCACAAGGATCTGTTACACAGGAATTTTTAAAAGCATTACCACCAATGTGTTGTTTGCACACTTCCAAGGATAAAATCCCAGACTAAATGGGGCCAATTCACCACACAAGTATTTCAGTTTTTATTATTTTACCTAAGTATTGCAAATGTAATATGGGAAAACAGTTTGAACAAACCATACATTTTAAGATCTGGTAACCACAAAATAAACAGTATAGTTCAAATCTACAGAGGTATTCAGCAGCCTATTCCCCACTGAGCATGCCTACATTGCAAAAGACAGAGATGCAAGGCCATTCTTTATGGTTCTATCAAAAAGTTTACAAGAATGAAGGCAAGCGGAGACTTTAGGCCATCACTCCAGACAGCACAAGGACAGTTTACGTGACTGGATCCAGTGACTTACCCTGCTGCAGATTATGTCTCAGCTGTGCAAGACCTAATGGGGAAGAGGAGCATCATACCACTTCAGAAGAGTACAGACTGCTGCTAACTTCAAGGGAGTTTAATTTCCTAACTATCATTGCAGGTACAGACCAGTGTCTTCTTACTTTTCTAAATCTGGAGTTTTGCCAGAGAACAACAATACTGATTTAAGACAACTCAGTATCGTGTGTATTTACTCAATAGGAAACTTCCTACAGTCTTCTCAGAAAAGCAGTTGTGCAGGTTGAGAGTATCCAACAGCGGAATTCTCATTTTCAGTTTCATGGCTGAGATGCATGACTAGGCAAAACTTCACTGAGACTTGTAATCTGAGGAAAGACACTGATCAGAGTGCAGAACTCTCATCACCACAGTGTCAAAATAAATGATTTATCAGGGTCCTCACATAGGGTCTACTAAAGAGAACTGCTGTGACAGGATTCCAGTTATCAAGAGCTTAGAAGTAGAGGTTTGTAAGCTTCCTACAATGAGCTCTCACGAGAAATTGAAAGGCTTTAAAAATGCAAAGCGAAGACTTTACTAGACTTAAAAGTACAATTCTGAAACAATAACAAAATGATCACAGTCTGAGGAGAGAGGATAGAAAGAAAAAGGAATTATTCTTTTTTTTTTTTTTTTTTCCTTTTGGAATGGGCCTCTGCAGCAGGTCATTATTTCCAGCCTTGGCTTTAGTGAGCATCTGAGTTGCAACATATTTGGCATAGATTCCCACTTGTCCCAAGTAGGAGGTATGGCCCTCCATGACTGATTGGTCACTGCTGGCTCCTGACTGAAGTGGATATAAATTACAGATTGTCACATCCTTCCTGTGACTGTTTCACTTCCTAGACTTGACTGAAAGAAGCTTTCTGCTCAGTAGCTTCCCAAGGGAAGAAGAAATTTCTTCCTTCTTTACAGAGGGAAAACCTGAGCCCTATTTGGTAAAGAATACAAACCAAGGACAAAACTCATCAAATAAAAAAGTTATCAATGATAGCAATAAAAATGAATCGAGTCCTTTCATACATTGTCACAGAACCACAGAATCACAGAATCACCAACGTTGGAAAAGACCTACAAGATCACCCAGTCCAACCATCCACCAATCATCAATAGTTCTCACTAAACCATATCCCTCAACACAACATCCAAACATTCCTTGAACACCTCCAGGGTCGGTGACTCCATCATCTCCCTGGGCAGCCCATTCCAGCACCTGACCAGAGAAGTTGTATTTCCTAACGTCCAGCCTGAATCTCCCCTTGCACAACTTGAAGCCATTCCCTCTAGTCTTATCACCAGTTACACGAGAGAAGAGGCCGACCCCCAGCTCACTACAACCTCCCTTCAGGTAGTTCAGTAGAGCAATAAGGTCTCCCCTGAGCCTCCTCTTCTCCAGACTGAACAATCCCAGCTCCTCCAGCTGCTTCTCATAAGGCCTGTGCTACAAACCCCTCAACAGCTTTGTTGCCCTTCTTTGAACCCACTCCAGGGCCCCAGTGTCTTTCTTGCCCAAAACTGGACACAGTACTCCAGGTGCAGCCTCACCAGTGCTGAGTACAACTGGACAACTACCTCCCTGTTCCTGCTGGCAACACTGTTTCTGATGCAAGCCAGGACGCCATGGGCCTTCTTGGCCACCTGAGCACACTCCTGGCTTGTGTTCAGCCAAGCATCAATCCCTCAGGTCCATTTCCTCTACACAGTCTTCCAGCCACTCTGCCCCAAGCCTGTAACATTGCCTGGGTTGTGGCCGAAGTGCAAGACTCAGAATTTGGCCTTGTTGAACCTCATCCCATTGACTTCAGCCCAGCTATCCAGCCTGTCCAGATCCCTCTGTAGGGTCTCACTACCCCCATGCAGATCGACACTTCTAGCCAACTTAGTGTCATCTGCAAACTACCTGAGGGTGCAGTATCAAATTGACAGTTTTGAATTTTAAGACAGATTTGATCTCTCTTTTAACACTTCTTTTTTCAATACTTTGCAATGAATTTTACTTCCAAAGGAGTACTGGCACTACAGACACACAAATACTTCATAAAATCTAATCTTCCAAAATAGACAACATTTTGTAATACAAATACTGAAAACTTACCAATTCTCTTACTTTTGACCAAGATGATATCATGGCAATTACATCATGCTTCAGAAAAGTTATATTTCTACTGCATTTATCGTCGTCTGAGCCCAAGCTTAGCTCTAACTTTCATAGTAAGACAATGAAGAACATACAGAGTTGTGAAGACATTAAACCTCTCACATCATTTCACATCATTTAGGAAACACACTTTCAAGGAAAAAAAAATGGAACACATATGCTCTGTTGCTCATTTTTCACAAAGATTTAAAAGTCATATATTAATCTGCCACATTTCACTCTTCGATCAGAGATCACTGCAGTTCTTGTCAGCTGCAGCACATGCAAGCCATAAATCATAGTTTTCAATGTATTTTCTGTGGTCTGCATGCAAGATTTGTGCTATAAAATCACACTAAAAAGCTGCTGCTACAGGAAACGAAAGCAAATTTGATGGTAACTTTCATTTTTATTGAAGAAACACTGAAAAGCAACCAGGCTAGACATTAAAGACTCCTGCTTAGAAGATCCTAAAATCTAAACAGATAAGGAAGAGGAAAAAGTATGCACAGAGAGATGAATATCCACTCATCCAATTTCCCGAGCCTGAGCAGCAGTCTAGTATCATAATTTCTGTTTTCCCTTTATGCCCAGCATTCAATCTCAATAGGCAGTGAGTGACCTGTAGATGTCAGGCAGTTCACAAAGTGTTCAGTCCACTGTTACCTCAAGAGAGTACAAAGATAAAGTTCATCTTCAGCAATGGATAGTGAAGCCACACTATCCACTGTGAAATGCCAGACAGTGAGATTTCTATTACTGTTAAAATTGGCCAACACAGGCTGCAATCAAGCAAAATAAAGCATGCAGTGTTCTAAATCTCTATGCGGGATCATTGTTCCCTAGTGCTCACACATCTTCCATCACTATCTCCAAGTTATGCTACCCCCATATTTCCTCATTTGCAGCCTATTACTAAGTTACCTTTGAGAAATGCAGCACCAGCTTCCACAAGACACAGTGCCAGGCAGTTTAGCTCTTCTCACTCAGCTCTTAAATCTGAGTTGAAACCTGCTCAGTATGTAAATGGAAGTGGTTACACAATGAACAGCCAAGGAATCTGAAGAGATAGAAGACTGGGAAACAGGCCTTGCCTATAGTTGCTCTCTCATCTGCCCACAGTAAATGGCTACCCAACACATGGAGGGGGTCTTGAGGCCCTCCTGGAATAACTTCTTTCTTTGCAGCATTGCCTTACTATTCCTTTCAGATGTCAGCATGGGATGAAACTCCTGGCACAAGACTTGGTGTTATTAAGAGTACATAAACAAATCTCAGTAGGTTACTGTACTCTACTGTTAGCACCAAGATACAACCTTATCAAAAACATTGTTAGCAAGACTTATAGTTCACTCTTTTGGTTTTTTGGTTTTGTTTTTTGTTTTCACACAGATCCACTGTTTTTACTTATTTATGCTCAGAAAAGGGAGAGAAATCTTATTTGTATCCTTGGAAATCAATTTTTCTTTTTAAAACAGTTTGAGGTTTTCAAAGACTATGCAGAAAAAAAAATAAATCAGAAACGAAGAGAAAAAGATCTAAAAAATACCCCTAAGCATTTTAAGCATAAAAACAAAATAGTTAAATGAGTTACCAATTCTACATTATACTTTGCTTTATACTATTTATATCATACTTCATACACTTCATACAATCTTTTCCTAAGACAGTGTTTTTTGAAGAAGGAACATAGCCAAACTTCACTGAAAATAAAGACAGAAATGATACAAAAAGTTAGAGCTTTAAAGAAAGTCTGATACAGAGAGAAAAAAAAAAATGGTTCTTATGATTCTATTTCCCTTTCAAAGAGCTGCATTTATTAATATAAATTTGACAAAAATGTCATAAAATCTTAACAAAATTTACAATGAAATGTTACATGTTTTTCCCAAGCCTGAAGTTTGGCAATGAATGTTTGGTGGAATATGTTGTGAATATTTTCACTATATTTCAGAAAAATGTTTAAATAGTCCTTACATTTTGGAATACTAAATACTGAAATTCTGGAAAATACTGTTAAGATTCAGACATTTTTTTCATGACCTGTAAGAACTAAGGCATAAATTCCGTACTACAAATATGAATAATGACAGTTTCAAACATCTTTGCAAAGACCAATGTGATACGTGTGCATTCTACACATAAAATGTTCAAATATAACTCTGTATAAAGTATTGCCTTTAATAACGTGTTAGAATCAGAAAGGTTGGAAAAGACCTTTAAGATCATCCAGTCTAACCATCAACTCATCACCACCATGCACATTAAACCATGTCCTTCTGTGCCTCATCTACTGTTTCTCAAACACCTCCAGGGATGGTGACTCCATGAACTCTCTGAACAGCCTGTTCCAGTGCCTCACTACTCTTTTGGAGAAGAAAATTTTACAAACATCTAACCTGAAACTCCCCTAGCACAACTTAAGGCCATTCCCTTTCATCCCATAACTATTAGCTGGGTGAAGAGGCCAACCACCCATCTCACTACCACCTCCTTTCAGTTAGGTGGTTGTAGAGAGATAACATTTCCTCTGAGCCTCCTCTTCTCCAGACTAAACAATCACAGTTCCCTCAGCCACTCCCCATCAGAATTGCATTCCACACCCTTAACCAGCTTCACTGCTCTTCTTCAGACACACTCCAGGATCTCAATGTCTTTCTTGTACTGAGGGGCCCGAAACGGAACACAGTACATAAGGTGTGGCCTCACAAAGGCCAATTACAGGGATAAAATTCCTTCCCTAGTTCTGCTGATGATGCTTTTTGCTAGAATGGTTTTGGCCACCTGGGCACACTGCTAGCTCAGTTTCAGCTGGTTGTCAATTAAATCAGCCAGGTCTTGGTCTGTGCTCATTCTGCTCCACACAGAAAGCTAATTTCATAGCATAGCCTGGAAACAGCACAAAGATGTAGGTTTAGGATCCTAATAGTAACTTTTCAACAAATGCTTAGGAGAAGTTCACCCTGAAACTGAGGACTGGGCTTCTGTTGAGACTGACAGGTTTGTAGCTCAAAGCAGCAACTCTGCCCCTGAGACATATGAGGAGATGAAAATCAAAGCAGGAAAAGGAATTTAATGACATGCACAGTTCCTTGAGGAGTGGAATAGCAAGTGCTTATTAAGCAAGATTTTGGAAGAAGGGATGCATACGGAAGTCTATCAGAAATAAATTTTAGATGCTAAAGTAGTCAAATAAGTGTGTAGATATCAGACTGGTTTGAAGTGTTGTTTCCCTAGCTGTGTGATCATGTTGTTAAATAAACAATGACTTCCCTTTTCAGAAAGCTCTTTTGCAGCATTGTCAAACCACCTATCAGAAGCTTCCAAAGTGGAAAACTATGGTGTCACACCTAACTGGAGATAATGTAGCTGTTACACTGACAATTACAAGTTTCCAGACAAGTCTAAGAAAATGACAATTTTAACTGAAAGAAATAAGTGATTTAAGGCTTGCCATCTAGAAGACTGTGTTCAGAAATGGCAAAAGAGGATACAGCATTGCCCCATTAAAATCCCAACCTTTTCAAGTGAATGTTTAAAGGATATAAATAACATTATGTACAGTCTGAATAATGCAGGTACTTGAGCATAGCTAAGGGATGAAGTATACAAAAGCATGATCCAGAAGACTATACATATTCACTAGTAGAAACAAAATACATTGTTTTTTTTCCGCTGAATAAATAGATCACCTTTACCTCATAAAACTTTTCAGTATTACCTGCTGTTAATTTTCAAAAGAGAATACTTGGAAGTCATTTGAAACAAAATAGGAGGGAAAATAAAACTTATTTTGGTATCTCTTCTATTTATTATTTCATAAATACAAAACTGGTAACCACAACAAGTCGTCAATCTATTAGCATATTTGGTTTTATCAGTGGACAGTTTTGACAAAAAATAAAACAAAACTGGACTTCATTAGGAGTGCATTTTTAGAATAAAATATAAGAAAATAATGAATTTTAATGTGAAGTTGTAAAATTTCAACAGACTTCTCTAATAAAACAGTTCTCCTGGCTAGAGACCAATCATTCAGACAAAAACAGTATTTGCAAACATAATTTTCAGGGTTGGTAAATAAAAACCCATTTTAATTATAACAGGCTAATTATCCAAGCTGGTACACTGGTAGGATAGATCCAAATAAACTAAATGTAAGCGTTTTTTTTTTTTTTTAATCTGTCAGTAGCTAGAGTAATATATTCCATATAGCCAATGCTTGGTGATATCCTTTGGCCTGCTACCATACACTCTTCTGCAAAATGCAGCTGTTTTGTATTGTAATCAGCAATTCAGGTATGAATCTCCCCATTTTCAAATTTAGAAAGATGCTTCCTCATCTTTTTATTTTATTTCCTGTTATATAGGTCATGTTTTAGTAAGACAGAAAAAAAAAGTGATAAATTTCACGTCTGTTTTTATACAGAACTAGGAAGAAATATACTTCATCAAAAATCATCAAAACATTCCTACGAAGCAACAGTGAGTCACTGAGGCTTCTATTTAAGTTGTCTGAAACAGTGTAGGTTGAGAAAGGCTCCGAAAGAACAGGTATCTAAAACATCAGAAGCTGTAATGATGTGTTAACCTTGGTGACAGTCAAAACAAAAAGGTCAAAGGTTCAGCTGGCATCCCTAGGGGTGATCCTTCAAGGTGAATTTGAGACTCATTGACAGGACAGCATAGTAAAAATGACACTGAAATCTGAGATATGTATCTGCTACAAAGATGAGGAACTGCCTTCTGTAATGCACTGAAATGTACTTGTGAGTACAAGTGCATTTTCATAGAGCATACTAATCATTGTCTTCATGAATGAAAATTTCCCAAGACTTATGATCACACACAGTACCTACTATAAAGACATTCCTAGTTCACTTTAAAAAAAAAAAAAAATTTTTTTTTTTGAGAATCCAGAATGAAAGGGAAAATAATTTCAACATCACTTTGATGCTTCAGCATGCAACTGGAGTGGTGCCCTGGCTTCAGCTGGGACAGATTTTTTCTCCTTCATAGTGTCTAGTATGATGCTATGTTTGGCTCTAGGAGAAAAATGATAACACACCGATGTTTAAGTTGCTGCTGAACAGTGCTGTATAAAGCCAAAGACATTTTAGTTTTTCAGCTTCTCATACTGTCCTGCCAGTGAGGGGGCCTGAGGTGAGGTACAAGGAGCTGGGAGGAAACAGAACCTGGACAGTTGACCTGAACTGGCCAAGGGCTATTCCATATCATATACTATCATGTGAAAAAAGCTTGGAAAACTGTGGGGAGTTGGCAGCACAAGCAGCCACTGCTCAGGGATTGGCTGAACATCTGTTGATGAATGGTGAGCAACTATGTATCACTGTAAATATACACACACACACACAATCATTACTATTATCCTTTTTCCTCTTCCTTTTCTGTCTTCGTAAATCTTTTTTTTTTTTCCCTCAACCCACAAATTCTGTTTTTTTTTTTTTTTTTTTTTTTTTTTTTTTTTTTTTTTTTAATTTTATTCTGTCCCCATCCCACTGGAAAGCAGGAGGGGTTGAGACGCAGTAAGCCAAGAGCTGTGTGGTGCTGAGCTGCTGCTAGGTTAAACTACAAGTGGTTTATAATTGTTTCCTTTAAAATGAAACGAAAGGTCAAACTATTTGTATATGGGATAGATCCTGCAAGTATCATGCAGTCAGTATGCATGTACCATGGCCTGAGTATGAGTGTATGAATATTATTCTACTGTTTTGCCTACAAAAAAAAAAAAAAAAAAAAAATCTACTAATGATTTAGGATGTGTTAATACTTTGCACTTTGGCCAAGTGGCACAACACAACTTTGTGGTTATACCGTCAGGCTGCTTTACATGTATGAATGAATTCAGTTTCACAACTCATGAAATGCTGAACAAGAAGTACTGAATAATTTCACAGCTTGCCCAAAATCTCACAGGAAGATTCCAGCAGCACAGCAATCTGCTTTGCTTAGCTTGCAGTCTTTCTACCTCAAGGCAATCTTTCCCTTACTATAAAACAATTTTCTCAGTAGGAAAATATTCACAGTTCTCTCTAAAAAACAATGCTGTAATGAATGTATTGTCTCATGATATAAACAACTTATCTTTAACTCTATTCAAAATACACATTTGCCAGAGAGAACCATTCATTCCTCAAATTTGGAATATCTGTATTTAAGCTTAAATTGGGTACTTGCAGATTCTGAGGTAACAACATCATACTCCTAACAGGTAAACTTTTTCCTTTCGGATTTGTGTCAGATCTTGCTCCAAGAGAAATTTTCAAACTGAACACCAGACTTTAGAGTAGCCATGAGAGCCAAATGACTCTAAATGAATTGGCAGAGCAATATCTGTGGAGTCTGTAGTCAGTGAAATGAGGGAGGGACGCCCAAGCAATCATGTCATTGTATTTCTCTTTGAAAACTTCAGTATTCTGAACGGTATAACCATTTGGAAAATTGACAATAACTAGATTCAAGTACAGCTAACCACCCGCACATCCATGTTAAAAAAAGAAAATCAATCTTCCTGTGCTATTTGCCAAGTAGGTTCCTGTTAGATAATGATTTTTGAGGAGAAAAAATAAGATCAATTGTATCACTGATCTAAATGCAGGATGCATATTAGCAACAATTTTTCTCTAGCTAGATTCTCTAGCTGGGTTTCTTGTTAGGCTCTGACCTGCACAATATTACACAGGAGTCTAGAATAATACCCTGCAAAGTGTATGTTAGTGCAACAGTGTGGGACTATCTGAACTTGGCAGTAAGTAATTGTGAGTATATTATTACCCAGAGAGAGAGAGAAGTACTCTGTTTGGTTGAGGAAACCCAAGAACTGAAAAATTATTATTTTTGAAGTGCTGAGATTTGGACTATACTTTTAATTTAACCAGAAGCATCACAGGAAATTCAGTAAGGCAAAACTATCCAAACACAGTGAAATGAGCAAAAATGAAGTTGACAGAACTTTCAAAAAGTAGACAAAAAAAAATCAAAGCAAACCAAACAAGAAGCTCTAATCACTTACATCTGTTCAAGGCTCCAAAAATGGGCACTATTCTTGTCTACTATTTTTATTCTACATTTTTCTTTTGATTATGAGAACATAATATGTGCAAACTCAGCACATAGGTTGTTGAGGTTTTATTAAACATACTTTCAGAGTTAGTGTCATTCTTATTTTACAAAACTAATTCTTAAAAAAAGCATGATATACAATAAAGTTTCAGTTAGCAGTTATCCGATATTTAGATTTTAAGTGACAACATGTGGTTGTTGTGGTGTGCAAGCAACTAGGAGTATCAAAAATGCCAAGAACAATCAAATTTATAAGGTCCACTAGAGACTTACAAGAACAAAAATGTACTTTTTCCCCCTCTCTAAACCAAGTGGGTTTCAGTGTTTTTTTAAACACTGAAAATGAGATTCACTTCACTGAGATAGACTTACCACAAATTATGCATCGAGTTCTGTTGGATACTTGGCTGTTAAAGGTCCTCCACATTATACAAAAGGAAATAATTCTGTATACAAATATAAAGTAAATATAAATACAGTAAAAAAAAATAAAGCAAAAGGCTCACAGGTCCAGGAATCAGCATAAAAGAACTAGGAACACAGACACTTTCTATTTTATTTTTTTAAAAAACACTTGATACGTAGAGATGATCTGTTCCATGAACAATGGACTGAACTTTCTTCTGAGTACATTCTGTGACTGTACGCTGTGTACAGACTTCCCAGCATGAGACCTAATGTCTGGTGTAACATATTCAAAGAAGGCTCTAAATGTTTGGTATTTCAAATATTGTTTGTGTCTCACTGTTTTTGACATCATTAGGAATCAGTCCCCACTTCATTTAGCATTTCCTCACAGCTGATGAGAAGAGGGGGAGAGAAGAGTCAAATTTCTAAACCCAGTCCTCATCTTTACTGTGCATAATATAAACAGAATCTCCTTTCCTGACTGCTTAAAGAATCTAACCAAAAATGTTTCTTTTTCATTAAGAGAATAGAATGAATGAAGAAATAATTTTCCTCCCACATCCTTTCTTCACCTCCCTTATCCCATTCCCCACAAAATAAAAAAAAAAAAACAAAAAACAACCCACTAGAGTATCAGCCAAACAAAACAAAGGATATACTTTCTCAGCATAAACCACCTTTGCTCTTAACTGCTCAAATCATAAAGTCTTACATGCTCTGGAAAGCTCAAGTAATCTAGTCTAAGATAACAGCCACCTGGAGGAGGAGAAGCTACCCAGACTCCATTTATACCATTTCAGATGATCCCAGAGGCTCAAAACTCTCAATAAGCCATTTTACAAGAAAATTCTGATAGCCTAATGTCTAAGGCTGTGGAAGTGTCAAAACTCAAATTTCTAACACATACCATATTTGCTGCCAGCATTTATTTTCTTTTACTATCTTGGTCATCAGTTCATGACTAGGAACAAAAGAAATCTGTGGAGAATTTTGACTCGTTGAGGAGTTTCCTAATTCCTTTAAGTCTACAGAATATTTGCAAGATAACATTCTTCAGTAGAAATCATTGTAAAATAGAGTATAGCAAAATACATACTTGTTTCACATTAAATGAGTACTTTTTATTACTGTAGGATGAAACAATAAGGAAAATCATAGTTACGCACGCTTGACATTTTAAGCAGTGAGAATAAAAATAAAACAGCTGATGCAATGTACATCACTGATGCAAAGGAGCATTTTTGAAAGTTGTGAGAAAAGCGGAAGGGACAGATATCCTTAGCTACAGAGAAAAAATCTGACAGTATAATCAACAGTAACATGATTAAAAATGCCTAAGTAACTTAATGATCAAACTTTTAGCCTAATGCTGAATTATGGTGAGTTTAAATTACACTAATTTCAGATTACATGGACATAGTTTCTAAGTCTCATAACCTTGCACAGCAAATTATACTTTTATAAGGAATGCCTTTACAATCAGAGGTTGTCAGTTCTGTCCTAAATGCAAATCTCATCTCTATGATACCCAGCACATACTTGGCCATCCCTCTGCCCTGCATATTGTTTCTCCCGCCCTTTCCACTACTTCCACAGACCAACAATTCCTTTTGGAGATTTCTACTGAAAAGAAGCAGTGCTTTGGTTATTCCCTACCAATGCCCACCAAGTGGTTCATTAGCCCTTTCCTCTAGATTCTTCAGTGTTGATTCTTCTAAAACATGTTCCAATAAGTGTGAACCAATGCATGGTTTATCATGTCCTACACTTAATTCAGCATCAAAACATTGAAGGTTCAGGGTTAGCAATTACTCATTTAAGCCGATAAGAACATATTGTGGCATTAAGTATGACTCAAAACACTTTAGACTGACTTGCTAACTGTCATTTTCTCATTGTTTTCTTGCAGAAAACACACTGTGCTAATGGAGAACGCAGCTCATTCTCCAGAGAAGTATCTGGAGCAGTTGACTCTCAGGAGCTATAGAGAAGTAAGACAGTGTCCACGTGCATGTTTTCAGGCCATTTGCTTTGGCTTGGCATGTGGGGACCTCAAGCCAATGCAAGCTCTTTTGCCCTTACTCTCAGCACAACAGAAGCTGTGTGGCCATATTAGTACAATACCGTGCCTGAGTGATCTAGCCTGTCTCTCAGCAGGGCTTATTAGCTCAGGCTCGGCGCCACATTAACCGCTGCCATATGGCTTCTGGTCAATTCAAAGAGCGAACTGAATGAGCTCACATCTGCCTGACAAAGTCTGCATAGCTGTGCTCTTTAAAATGGCAAACCTGCAAAATGCTGTGAGGACAGAATCTTGTAAAAGGTTGGGATTTTCAATCCACATTCACTTCTGTGCTTGTAGAAATACAAGGTGTCACTATTACCAGCTGTGATCAGAATTGGAAACTACCGTCAATGTGATAGAGGCAAAGAGCTTTCATTTAAAAGAACAGTCCAAAATAAGATGGGAGTATGATTAGGTTCTAAAAAAAATATAGAGGAAGATGACAAGGAATACAAAAAAGTTTATGTTTTAAAATATTTTATCTTCTTTCTTTGTTAGTAAGTCATTCATCTTTGAGTAGTACTTAGGCTACTAGGATTAGTCAGATTTTTAAACAGTCTTCCAAGAAGAGACAGGTCATCTGAAGAACTCAAATAGCATCAGAACACTCAAAATGATGCAACAAATGCTAGTCAAAGATAGATGTACCACTGAAAAGAGATCAGATATCCCAATGATAACACCACCACACACACACAAAAAAAAAAAGGTCTTGTGAAATAGCTGCGTAGCAGAAGACACAAAGGTGAAGAAACCTTGGTCTTCACAATGGTTGTACAGATTTGGAAACTCCAGTATTTAGACACATTGAGGGTGAAAGCAAACATGCAGGTAGAATTGAGGAGGAAAGCAAGAAAGTCATCTGGATAAAAATGCATGACAACAGAATGACATCTGGCAAGGATAGCACAGGAAACAAAGAAGACTATCCAGAAGATATATTTTCAATGATTAGTGAGTGTTAAAAAAATTGAAGAGTAGAGAGAATCCAACAAGAACAACAGGGACCCTGAAACCGGGCTTTAAGCATGAACATAGAAAAACAATTGTCACATTCTGGAAAAATTAAAAGCAAGAAAAAGCAGGATTTAGAAACGTTCTCATCATCCTCTGGGATAGCTATGTGGTTTCAAATTTTTTTTTCACAATCTTTTGCATTTTTTCCCCTTCGGGTGCCAAGTTAACTCATAGCAGCTCCAATTGTGTTGCCAGAGGAAGCAATAGTAATAGCAGAAGTATAAATCATTAATAAAAACAACTCTTGATCCTCGAGGAAGCCACCATTGTAGAGATCAGCAGAAGGAAAAAGATAGGTAGAGCAGAAGCCAACCCTCTCAGGAAGTAAAAACAAATGACAGAATGAAGAAAAGGTACTGGAAAGAAAGGAAATTGCTGGGAGACAACAGACACATATTATACACATTGCGAACCCGCGAGAGTTAGAAAGAAATAGGAAATTGCTGCCTGCCCTTTAATCTGCCTCCCAAAAGAAAAACAATTAAAATGAAATAAAACACTTAACTGGAGTTAGCTGCTGCTCCCCCTACACACACTGCTTTGTGTGCTGTGTGCCCAGGCCATGATCTTTCGCGCAGGTCTCCACAGAACAGACTATGTTAACCTATAAAGTAGGCATTACCTCTTCTACAGAAATTTACATTCCTTTGCTACATTCCTAAAATAAGTAATTTGGGAGACTAAGATATTTAAAGACTCCAGATTAAGAAATTAATGAAAAGGAGAGAGGCCAGAAAAAAAGATAAATTGAGAAAAAATAAGTTAGGATGAACATCTTGAATTAATTAAGAGTGTGGCACAATAACTGTATGATTTGTTTCAGGACTAAAACTGTTTTAAGCAGTTAAGATTGTTATTCCTGAACAGCACACAGCAACAAATTCAATCAGGTTTTGTTTCCTTTTTTTCAATTTACCTCTCCTTTGCAGTCCTTCCCATTACAATTTATCTTTAGAAGCAAAGGCCCCTTTAGATAAATACAGAATTAATTTTCGCCTTTTCCACAGTTCCCTCCAATACTTTCTCTTTTCTTCTTTAAATTACATGTATAGTAATTTCTTCCATTACTTCCTTCTCTTTCTGACTGAGATCACATTGATATCACCTATCTTGTTTTAAACTTGTTAAAGCTTGAAGAGGTTTTGAATGGTCTCCAGGAAGAAGTATGAATAAAGTTTTCTTGACAATTCATTAACAAAATAAATGGGTCAAATAAATAAACAGTTTTTCTGTGGATAGAACTTTTGAAGATGTTTTCCTGTCACAGAAAATGATCATAGGCTTTTTTTTTTTTTTTTTAAGTTTTGTAGGAAATAATTTCTTGACTTACTTGTTTAAAAACAGCATTGTGCAAGAGAATAAATATTTTGTATTTTTGACGTACTATTTAATGGCCAGGGTAAGAAAGAGGAATCGAGAATTCTAGTTACAACATCTAAAATAAGAACGTAAGTCATTCAAAATTGTCACAAAAAAGCCACACAAAAAAGGAATGAAAATCTGTATGCATTATTCATCTTATACTTTGATCTTAAAAGCTAGGAATCCTGAACAAGGAAAGATAAATGGCTTCGGAAGGTTTTTCTTTCAAAAATCAAATGAGGATGATTCAGGATAAATGATAGATAAGAGTTAATACGAAAGAGGGAAATTGCAATCACAGTGCTGAAGCAAAAGTTTTATTGCAAGAGCTTTGCTTTTTGTATTCAATTACAAAGAATTTCCTTTTCAGCTACCAACCTTCTTTTTCACGTGTAAGTAAAACATTTTAGCTATTAAAATTTCATTTTCAGTATACATAGCTCTTTTCTCCCATCACCCTTCAACGTATGAACAACTCTTGCACAACCATCAACTTGATCTGGAGTTTAAGCAACACATTCTCTTACTGGGAAAGTATTGATAATTATAGGCCTTCTGACTGCATTGTGATTTTTTGAGGTTTAGTTAATTAAGCAGACGTTGCTAATAACATACGAGACAAATTGAGACAGAGAACCAAGAAGGCTCCCCTGTCTAGATGAGAGAACCACAACCTCCTCTTTAAATGCTTTACACTCCTTAAAGTCCATAATTATTGCCATGTCTTGCCTGAAGACATGCACAAAGGCCCCTGTCATCTTGGTTAGATTACTGATGTCAGCATTTTGTACACAAGCAGTTGCATTCAGATTCATAAAGATGGAACTGCAATGAAGCTCCTTAAGAGAGGCTCTGAGCAAAGGTAGACAGCAGGTAGACAACACTGCACTCATGATAAATCGCAGCACACCAGCAATTTAAATTAACTGCAAAGCAAAGGAAGAGTCCCTTTACATTCCAGTGTAGAACAAGACATTTTGCTTATCTGACATCAAAATTAATACCTTGATGCAAGCAGTTAGCATTAATCATATGCCAGAGTGGGAGAGAAAGGCAAGGTAAATACTACAGCTAGCTGGTTGTGAGATGGAGGACACAGATGGGGAATGAGGTGGGAATTTCATTTTAGTGGTACATGGTATGAAAGCAGTGAGGACACCATTTGAAAATTAGTGAGAGGATTTAGGGTACAACAGGAAGGCTGAAAAGGGAATGGAGCCTAACTGGAGGTACTTTACTCACAGGCTTACAAGTAACCCTCAGACACTGCAATATCTTGAATGCCTAAGTGAGTCATTACTCACAGTCACTGATGCTCCTGCCAACTCCATCTAGACAAAACACAGTGGGAAAGACCAAACCCTGTGATTAGAAACATCAGTAGAAATTAGAAGATTGACTCCACTTCCTCCTCCTTAACCTATGGCAATGTAAACTCATAGCTTTCAGCTCCAAGGTAAGTGCCTGAAACACGTGACTCTGAAACTGGGCTGCCATGTAAAGAAGTTGAGTAGACTGCTGGGGTAAGCCTGCTCCTGGCCCTGGCCTTGATCTTTGCTCCAAGGAATTCAATGTGAATTTGATTTGTCAAGGCAATAATTCCAAGTGCATGAACAATTGTAACAGGCTGAAGAATTTCCATAGCTTGGCGAGTTCCTTTCTCCATTATTTGTAGTCAAGACCTTATATTTTCTCTCTCCACAATATCTCAGTTCCAGGTCCTAGTACAGATGAAATATCTTAAAATTGAGAAATCATATCTGATTTTTAAATTGTTTACAATGAGAAATTAAAGATACTTAATGGACTTTACTGAAGTATTCTTTTTTGGCTATCTGTAGTAGGAGAGATTCTTCATTCCACAATGATCCCAAGAGAAAAATTACCCTGATGAGAACAGAATCTCACTAATTCTGCTCTGGCCTCATGGTAATTGTTTTTCAATTCAACAAATTAAATTAAAAATAAGCATTTGCTTCACATGCAAGACTGTCATTCTTTTGCAACCAACATGGAGGCGTTAGACATATCAAACATAAGCTTGCATAATGCAGTATGAAAGATACACATAGAAAAAGTTATGTTTAGCTATGCTGTGCTGATAAATCTGTTTACAGATAACAATATTCAAGAGCAAAGAAAAACAAATTTTGGATGATTGTTCTTCGTCAGATTCACCCAGTGGTCATGTGTACAATGAACAACCTGTACTGAGTACAACTTGAAGTAAAAAAGTGCAGTTCTGGGAAAGCTGTGCTCTAAGATGATGTCTATTTCTACAGTCTAACATAGATAGCTGTGCCCAGACCCATACTTTCATTTCATAATTGCTCCACTCACTACTGCTTATAACCTGAAAGACATGTACATTTATTTCTTTTCATAGCACATTTATTTGCCCTACAAATGGACCAAAAATATGCAAAGACCACTTTGATTTTTATTATCTCACCTACATAAACATATCAATTTCCTTAATCTCACCAGGACAAAATAATATTTTCTTTTTATTGCATTCCAAAGGAAGCTGTGCCTTAACTTGGATCTTATTTAACTGCTATTTATCTAAATCTCTAGCTTCAAGATCTCTGTCAGGAGCCTAGCTACTGCCTCTGTTTCTCCAGCACCCTTACCATTCAGTCTGTAAAGCCCAGTTCTGCTGATGCAGAGATGAACACTGCCATTTCAGATGACAATGAAAACTTCCTTATGTTAAAAGAAGGGTTGTTGCATGGACACATTTTTGAAGAAAGTATAGATACGAATCAGAAAAGAGGTGCCAAACATCACCCACTGTACCTAAAAAGTATAATCTTAATGTTTAATTCCTTTTCAGACAAAAATGTGTTAAAATTAAACGCTTTAAACAGCTCTACACACCTCTTAAAATGACATTGAGTCAAGAATCAAC
Source organism: Chrysolophus pictus (assembly GCA_037305975.1). Taxonomy (NCBI): domain Eukaryota; kingdom Metazoa; phylum Chordata; class Aves; order Galliformes; family Phasianidae; genus Chrysolophus; species Chrysolophus pictus. Next base: position 99,426,633 of record CM074576.1, read on the forward strand.
AAACCTTTAAGAATGAAAGCAGCTAGAAATCCTTTAAACGTGGAGCCACAATAAGTATTTTCATTGACTGTATGGACACCGTTATTACATATATATAATACATATATATATATATTTATACACACATACACACACACACACATATATATTTTGAACACCAAAACATATATTTTGACATTTTCTGACCTGGTAATTTCATGGCTTAAAAAAGAGGAAGGTAGTACCTGCAAGCCATATTACCTGAAATTTATTCTTATTGATGTCACTGAGAGCTTTAGCGTAAATTTTAATTAATATTGGAATTAATTTTAAATATATATATTTAAATAAAAATAATTTTGCAAAACGAAAAACAAAGTTGATCTCATATAAAAAAGAAGCCTATCCAAAATCCATCAAATTCTATCTTACTTCAATTTTTAAACTGCTTTAATTCTCTACGTTTCTGTTTTTAAACACAATTGGAAATAATTCAAAGGAGATAAATAAAGAGAAATTCAGTAATTCTAAGGCAGCTTTCAAAATTAATACTTCTTGCCCATCTGTCCTTTAGCACATTCTCTATTCCAGGTCCCATTCTCCCCTTGTCTCCCAGACCCTTGCAAGGTAATACAGATGGTCACAGCAAAGCTGTTGAGAGGTAGAGCTGAATGCACATTTATCCGCTTGGGAAGATCCTGCTGCAGCTGTAAGTCAATGTAAATCTGCATTACAATGTAGCTTCACTCTCTTGCCTGTGAGAAAGCAGCCATGATATTCAAAGTGCTGTTTAAGAAACTGCCAGGCACATAGGACATAAAATAATGTAGTTGAATTAACTGTCTCAGCACTGTTATTTTACACCTCTGAACACAAACATTCATTTCAGCATGTGAAATGTGTATTTCTACACCTACATTAAAATCATTTTCATTTGTTTGGTTTTTGGAAGCAGAAACTGGTAACACAACATAACTCCACAAAACGTCTTTGTGAACGAATACTAGGTAGGTGACTATTTCATAAAATAATGAGAAAACAAAACCAAAGTGAGGGGCTGTATTCCGCCATAAGCACAGTTTTCATAAATACAGGTGGTGTTGCCAATCAGTGACAGCTGCCTTTGTTCTGGGTATATCTTTGTTCTGACAGCTGGAAGAAGAGCAGTTTTAATGTATAACAAAGGGAATGTACTGAATAGGGAACACCTGAAATTCCTTCAAGAGACTAAAGCAATAGAAAACGTGACTTTAGAAAGCACTTCCTGAAGAAAAAGCAACGCTGAAATCTTCTCCTTATCACAGATCAATCGACCTGTCACAGTAGGAAGGAAATTTGAAAAGGAAATTGCAAGTTCTTTTTAAGCATGATTGGAGGAACTACATTAATAGCCAGTAATCAGTATAGGTTCTATAGGGCACTTTAAAATTTAAATGTATGCATATGCCAGACCTTCAGAATGCCCAAGCTTTGTCTTGTTTGCAAAAAGCAAACAAAGCAACAGGCAATTTAAATTTGCAACAAAGCTAATTTTTTACTTAGGTTGCTGGTGTTTAAGTGTTCTTCCATTAAAAGTTTCCCTCATTTGATCATATCATTGAGGTATATAAATTGTATGTGTCTCCAATCTAGTTTTATATACTAATAATCCTTGAAATACCAACAGGATCTGACAGGGTAAAATCACACAATAGTTTCTTCCCATATGGAAAGATGTTTTGGATCACCAAGTTGCCAGCATACAAATGACTTCTGAACTCTGCTTTTCCTTATAATTTCTGTGAGCCACTTATGCTCATTAGCTTATTGTTTTACTTAGCAAAAATTAAGAGTGATAATTTTGTGATTTGAGAAGCTGCTTTTTATATAATCTTGAGTAATTGTACACTATTTAGCAAGCTACAGCTACAAATGAACACAACAATTTCATTGGGAAAATAGCTTAATCTGAGAGTACAGGATAAGCCATCATCTCTGTAAAGAAATATCCCAAAAGCTTTCTTATCCTTTCTAATATAGCGCACAGCTCTTTTGCAGTTTCTTTTCAAAACAATTGCAAAAGAAAGTCTCACCTAGCACTTCCTCTATCCTACTAAAGAAGACAGATACAGGTTGTAGAAATTATAAGTGGATAAAAAAAGAAGAAAATTATAGGACAGTGACAGACATAATGAATTTCATATTCACAAGCTTTTAATTTCTCTAAAGAAGAGAAGAACCCAAGTCTTGCACGGTCCTTTTTAACAAACAAACGCATAGTGTATAATAAAGTAGTATGAGAAACTAAATAATGCATTCAAAGCTGAATGCAAACTAACTTTGCCTTTTAGGCAAGAAAGGACAAAACCTGGAAAGTACAACATGACTGGATGCCCACATATCAAGAGACTAATAGTTTTAGATTAGCTGATCTTACCCATCGAGTTCTTCACACAATGCCCTTCTTATACTTACTGTAATTCTCTCATCTTTGTCATCTAGAGGAGTCCCATCTTTTTTCCATGATATAGTGGGTTCTGGGTGACCTCTTGGAGGCTGACATTCCATCACAGCAGGTTCGCCCACAGCTACCATTACATCTGATGGATTTTGTCTGAAGTCATCCCGTAGAACTGAAGGAATGAAGAAAATGAAGTAAAAAATTACCCAGCAGTACAACAACTGGACAGCAAAATGTTTTGGTTCTTAATGTTCCCTGTTGTCATTTTTATTTATACTAATGAAGAGCTCAGTTCATGAATTTCATCTAGCATCCGAGGATTGTCTCTAGTACTACCAAACTGTAACAGAGAAAGCCCACATACAACTGCCTCTGACAGAGGAAAAAGGCTGACAGACATAAGATTCACTGCCTGCAGGAAACAGCTGCCTCACTTTTACCTGACATAATTTCTGCCTCACGAGAAAATACAGGACCCCTATCATAGCTGAAGAAGGCAAAATGTCTTCTGCTCAGTTAGACAGTTACTCAAAGGTTTAGGGTTAAAGAGTGGCCACTGACCATACAAACTGTACCCTAAATTTATGGCTAACTGAACATCGTAGTTACTTTCCAGTTCTTGGAAGAACTAAATGTGGGCAAACATTAGTGCAGCCTTAGCCAAACCAGTCTTCACAATTTGGCTTCTTTCTTTTTGAGAAAACAAAACAACAGAATAATTATTTCCTGATACATGGGAGTCATCCTTCAATCTGATCCAGGACCACATCCTCATTTGGAAGAACTCAATCTTTTAACAAAGGGAAACGTTTTTTATTCTGGCTTCATTACTAAAATTTGTTCTTTCTTCTCACTTGGCCAAGCTTAGGCAACTCTAGTTCCATACACTCATTTACTATGAATGTTGTCTGTATCTGCATGATTATTATTCGTTTTAGGAGAGGAAGAGAAATCATACTGTGTTCATCAGACCATTACATCAAGACCCAGTTTGACAGAATAATGGTCTTCCTAAGCCTTGCCAGCTAAAATGACAACAGGTTTAATCTAAAAATAAATGACTCAAATTATAACAAATATAACAGTCTAGACCTCTCCACTACTGTTATTGTTACCATTCGCACTGAACAAAGGACATAGTAAGAAAAAAAGTACATTACTGCCAAAAAACTCTTAGGATTTTGACAAAGCTATCCGTCACTCTTGCTATGCGCATCAATTTTGTGTTAACACTAAACAGTGCAGAAAATCTGTAGCAAAGAGTATGTCCCCTGAGCCACTGACCACAGACATCTGGGCATACATTACTGAAGAGTGGCTGGTTGTTAGTGATGCTTCTATGCTGTTGTGTTTTAACTGAGCAGGTGGCTCAGCACTACAGTCTTTCACCCACTTACTCCCTTCACAGTGAGATGGGAAAAAGAATTAAAAAAAAAAAAACAAAACAGAAATTAGAGGCTGAGATAAAACTAATTACTAAGATAGAGAAAAGGACAAAGATAATAGTTATGACTATCAACGTACATACATATATATACATAAATACACATACATATATATATGTATATAACAAGTGATGCACGAGCAGTTGCTCACCATGGGATGCCCTGCTACCTCCATGGCAAGTGAAAGAGAGCAAGATGAAATCCCACTCCCTTCAAAACTCCTTCCAAATGATATTTTATGATATGGAATATCTCTTTTGCCAGTTGAAGTCAGCTGTCCTAATTCTGTCCCATCCCAGCTCCTTGGACTCTTTGCTGAGAATGGCCTTGGTTCTGTACAACACTGCTTAGCAGAAACTAAAAACAATGGTGTATTTTCAACACTGTTTTTCCCCTAGAACCAAAACATAGTATCATACCAGATATTCTGAAGAAAACAACTCCATCCCAGCTGAAACTAAGACATAAGCTAGGTATGACTTATTGTTAGATGTTACAGAATGTTGGTATGCTTATAGGGCTAGAGGTATGGCCTTGTCATCAAACTGTTTCTCCCTTAAAAGGTCTTCCATGCCATTCGGATCCTGTAAAAGGTTCCTAAGGGCCAATGGGTCACTTGAACAAGTTAAATTTCACACCTACTTTCTGCAATGCTGCATAATCTAAAATGAAGTTGAGACGCACAAAGGACCTATAGTTCTTTGACTCTGCTTGTGGAGATTTTTGGTAAATAATGCTATCAGGAGGACTATTTTAATTATTTTTTTCCTCAAATATGCCAAACTTACGCTCTCATAATCCAGAATTCTGTGGCTATAATCACAAGTGTATGTATATAGCTTGATTAATCACAACAAAATATACAGCAAGAAAGTTCAAGACTGGTAACAGGAATGTAGGTGGGAACCAAAAGCAATTAATACAGTATATTATATCACTATTCTAGAAACAGGATATAATTTCTGGATGAAAGAACACTTGTGCACCAAGAAAATCGAAGTATATTGCTGATTCATCATTTGAAGCTACCAATCCTCTTCCATTCTGAAGCACTCACATTTCAAATTGATTTAGATTAAATTAAACTTTCTTAACATCCTGGAAACAGGAGATAATGATGCCCTTCAAAAGGGTAGTCAGGGATAAAATAGTTCCACCACTTTAACAATACGAAGTAATACAGTAGAGTTTTAAGATTTAATGAAGAAGTTATGAGAAAATTAGGTTGGAAGGGACCTCCATGCTGTCTGATGAACATATTATGTTGTCTCAAATAGATCTAGTCTAGAAACTTCATTTCAAACAAATACTCAAACAAAATGAAGCTCTTGTTTGGTGCACAGAAACATGAGAAAGCATGCTCCACTTAAGAACAAAACATCTCTCCCTATAAAAAGCAAGAAACATGGATATTTTCTTTCTATGAATTAGAAAAACTGATGCTTTCAAGAAAAAAAAAAAAACTGATCCAGGTTACATTGAGATGAAATACATTTTCAGAAAGGGAGTATTTTTTTCACATCTCCAAACTAAAAAACATAAAAAAAATTGAAACTGAAATTGCACCAAGTTGCTTAATACCATATATCCAGTTCCCAATAACTAAACACAGAAGTGCAATGAAATTTAGTTACTCCATAATAGTTTTATTCCAACACAGTAAAAGGGTTGGTTTGACTGCGGGTAAGAAACTATTCCTGTTGAAGATTCCATCACTCAGATAAAGTTAAGAGAAATATAAAATATAAGTGCCCATACGTTTTTTTTGTTGTTGTTGTTGTTTGTTTTAAATAATCAAGTGATCTTAACGAACCATAGTGCTTTTTAAGTCTGAGAACTCAAATCTCAAAGGAAAGCCTATCAGATAGCTCCTCAGATGGCTTTTAGCACCTTTGAAGCAACAAAGAAGTTCAGTACTTGCATAACAAAAGCAAATTACTTCAGTAATTTCTACGCTTGTTTTTCTTAGATCAGGTTTTCAACCATAGTACCTCACCTGTAAAGGAATACCTTTCACAAATTAACGAACATATAAAAGAATGCCTTAGGAGAACATCAAAGGTCCAGGCCATATACATATTGAAATATGTATTTTTTTTCCACTTAACTATGATTTTCTTCTGGCTCTAACATTACGTAAAGAAATGCTAACCAAATGTAATCTACTAGAGATTACTCCACAGACAGTTATTTTTTATTTTTGCAGCTGTAAAGTAGATATTTGCTGTTTTTTGTGGTACTTTTTAATTTTTTTTTCATGTATTTGTTTTTTTTTTTCCCCCCTCAGGTCTTGGCAATCTTACATAAGTTATAAATTTTCCTCACTTACTGACAAAAAAAAATCATTTTTTCTCTTCAGAGTCAAGCTCACTGTAAACTGAGAATATATTTCCTTTCAAAGATACACTAGAAGTGTATTTTGTAATCCAGTACAATATGTGCCTTCAGTCACCGAAGGGCCAAACTGCACCACATACATCTTTTTCTAAATACAGTTGGAATGAAAGCAGATAAAAAGAGAGGTTGTGGTTTTGATTTTCCAATTTAGTGTAAAATCTTCATATACAAAAATAGTGGGTAAGGTTTTCTAACATTTTACTCTTTTTTTTTTTCTGATATAGCAAACTGTAAGTGTTACCATTGTACAGCTAGGACACTGCAATGAGCCTTGCAAAGCTGAATGACTTGGTGATCTTGCCGTGTGAACTCTGAATTTCTGTGCTTGTGCAGAAACACTTTCATGCTCTGCTTGCTGAATTAATCAGGTTGAAGAGAAACTTTTGTAACTTCACATAAAAGTCAACTACTCATACAGCTATTTAAAACCTTGTACTATTCAATCAATAAAGCAATTACACTTTCCCTAGAGAATCCTTCCCAGAGCAGAAAGGAACTAGCAATCACCTGAGGATAGATTTTTATTGACAAGCAACATTAGTAGAGGCATTATTTTTAGTATAAACCGTAAACTGCTTTTCAAAATGCAGTATCCAGTGTTTTTTTCTTAAGTTTTTCTTTGGCTTCTATGAAAAAGAGTAGGGAGTCATTACTGGGTGAAACAGTAACTGTATTTCAAGGTTCTGCTTTATAGAAGCTGTTTGAAGTTGTCAGCATTAGGAACAGAAACTGTATGAAGGCAAGGAAAAAAATGCATATTTTCTACTTATATACAGCCACATGTCACTTTTACTACTACTCACTCATACCTGTACTATTTTTACTGCAAGTTCCAAACCATGCTGTCAGCACTCAGCTGGCCACTGTTTTCCTTCTGCACTTGCTATTTTTTTCACACTTTGGCCACTAGGCACCTATGGATATCATGAGAGGAAGTAGCATGTACTGAGGAATTTACCCAAACACCAATGGGATGTTTTCTCCTCTTGTAAAGAACCTCAGTAAGAAGCATGCTCATATATCTAGTATATGATCTTGACTTGATCTGCACAAAAAATAATCCATATGACACATTTGAAGCTCACTGCTAGGTTGATTATTGTTTTGCATATACACATTGTAAGTATTTAATGAACACTATTCCCTTACATACCTGGGACACGTACTCCTTTACAAAAGTATAATTTAAGAACTTCAGATAAGAAAATCTGAAAAATTTTATTGTAGGCCTATACTAGTCAGACTGGCTAGACATTTCATACTGTTTGCAGTTCAAAGAAACACATCTAAATATACTTAGCATTCCCAGTCAACCAAGTTATTACAGTCATGGTCACCTGGTGAATACAGGAAGAGAGGGAAATGCAGATATTTGGGGTGCAGTCACATATCAGTTTAAGAAAACCTGAATCCATTCTTAATATTCTACTGTGATCATCCAGATGTGCTTTCTGCTAACTTTCCTGAATTGTCACTGCCAAATAATGCTACCTCACCAGGCTGGTTGTTGGACAAGTGATCAGAGATCAGGGAGCCACTGTTTCTCAATGAAAGATTTACCCAAAATGTTACCAACAGTTATCGCTCTTTTAGCATGAAGATCATTTAGATGTTTCTTTGCATGGTAGACTGTGCCTCAACAATGGGGAAAAAGAATGTGAAAATGAAATAAGTAGAAGAAATGATCATTCCTTGCATTACTTCAGAAAATAACCAGTCTCAACTAACTTAAGCATTAGCCTGAACTATATCACCTTTTCTAAAGAGAATGGAATTTATACTGATGTCAGAATATTATTTTTAATACATTCATTCCAGTAATAGGAAAGTGTTACAGCACCTCAGTTAAAAAAATAATATAAACTACACATGTTCAGATTTAAGACCACTATGTTACCAAAGAGTATTTTAGACCCCATTATACTCTATACGAATGTTATCAAGAAAATTGATCATTTAGAAGTTAAAAATATTATTTTCTGAAGACCATTATTTAAATTCTTTTCCCTTCTGAAGACATTAAAAGCAGATAGTAATGGATTTTATCTCCATTGCACAGCTGTTAAAATGGAACAGCAGAAGCATATCTATAGTCAGAAATCACTATTATGATCATCTCACAACAACACTCACATAACACAGACAATGATTTTATGCAGTAATTGCATATACCACTAAGGTACTGAATGTTTTTAAAGATGTCTACACTTTTATAAAGACCCTGACAGGTAGGGAATCAGTTCCTTTCACAGCCTGGCCAGTTCTTTCATCATTTTCTCTTCCCATCTGATTCCTACCTTGAAGCATTTTGACCTCAGCTATTGGATCCTGTTACACCTTTGTCACTTGGACTAAAGAGCCTTCTGACTGCAAGCAGATAGCAATCAGTTCTCTATCTAGATCTCTAATCTTCTTTAAGCCTCCTCTAAACTTCAAAACTACTGAAACATTTCACCTCACAGTTGAACTCTCACAGTCAGCTCTTCCTATGAGACAGGACTTCCTTGATTCGAGTAGAGAATTCACTTTAAATAGGTTTCTAGATATAAGAGACTGCTCGTACTAAAAAGACTGATAAGTGATGATCATCACTTCACATTATGACAGTACTGATCCATTTTGAATCTTGAGCCATGTGTCCATGACAATAGTTCCACAGTAAAGCCTTCACATGGTGTTGTCATGCTCTGCTTTGAACTCTGTTCTTTAGTAAACCTTGCTGAAGCCTGAATTATTTTAAGATCAAGTGTTTTTTTTTTTTTTTTTTTTTTTTTTTTTTGCTTAGTATTCAAATGTATTTATATGCATCAGTGCTGATAACATCGCCCAGAATTTTTCTAATGGAGATAACAGCATCTCTTTGTCCTCAAAACAGAGATACCCCAAATCACTGTTCCTCCAATACCGAGCTGTTTTAAAATACCTAACGATTTTTTTCTTTCCAGCTCCCAGTAAAGTGGGAAATAGAGCCTTGTACCTATAAGCTATATCACGATGTGCAATCTGAATCGCATAATGAGCGCTACCAATAACTGAGTTTCTTTGGAAGAAATATGAGAAGAAAACAACAATATAAACTTGAATAAATGAAAATAAATTAATGCATGAATTAAAGACTGAATGATGCATGTTGAATTATTTCAGTAATTACTGGAAGAGAAGTTCAAGAAACTCTCATTCCATGTGCCCAATATAGTGAAGCAGAATTTCAGGCAAAGGCAATTTGCTTATTTTTCATTGAACATGTAAATCTAGTAAATACTTTACTGAATCCAGTACCACATTCTGCTGTAAGGGTGATAACAGATTAACGACATGAGGGAGGGGTATTAAGTTCCTGAAAGAACACATTATAGAGTTATAGAATTTAGAATTAACATTATTAGTACTGCCTGGCTAATGACACCAGTGAAGATCACTGGTGATTGCCACAATCAAGAAACAGAGAAAGACTGTTTGAGAACAGATCCAATGCACAACCAGCTGAATTATACACAGGTGTTAGAGTTATGAAATAGCAACAGCCTCCCCAGAGACTTGAAATCTTGATCACACTTTTTAAATGTTAACAAAATGTACTGCTTCAATTACAGTAACCTTTAAGATTTTTAGAACGTATTCTCTCCAAAGAGCAATGTTTTTGATTGATAGTTTTTTTATACAGAAACACAAAAATGGCATCTTAATACATACTGAAGGTTAATAGCTACTTTCTCCAGAAAAAGTGTCATTCCCCATTATATTCAGCAATACAAGCTAGCAGATGTAACACCTGCATGCCTCTAATCCATTAATGCAGAAAGAACGCATGGAGTGCTTCACCTACTGGATCACATCTTTTAAAGGTGCTGATGACAAATACATCAGTGAATCAAGCAATATGCTACGCTGCATAAGCATTTAAATGTTGAGGTGTTCGACAACAAATATACTGAATGCAGATGTTTCAATATATTGCAATTACCGCCTTTTATTTTTTTTTCATTCAGTCTTTTCAAACCATTGGTTGAAAGTTATAGATGGTAGTTACAAAAATGTATTTTAAAAAAACCAACACAACTATTGTGATTTTATTTCAATAGCTGAAGACTTGGACTAAGTATTGCCACTGGGCAAGATAGCTGCCATCCTGTACCAGTATCTCCACACGTGAAGAGAAAGGAGTTAATTAAGTAGATGATGAGTTGGGAATCAATTAAATGGCCAAATCTGAGAAGTCATATAAACAGTAACTTTAACTCCTGTGAGATGAGTAAGTGACAACCTAAGAAAACACACTGTAGCACTGGGAATCCTAATTAAACACTGAAGTATCTGCAGTGCCTCAGGCATCCGGCTCTGAGACTATCCCTCAAGTTGATCAAAAATTGAAAATAGATATGGAGAATCGATCTAATTATTAACTGACTGTGTACAAAATGTGATTTGTCTCATTATCTTCCACATATTATGATCTAGAACAAGGCATTTACTATCTTTAATTCAGAATTTACCTCGTGGAAGAACAGATTCTTTTGTACAGATTGCTGAGACATTTCCCCTTCACTCGTGTTAAATAATTACAGTTATTTTCTCTTTTCTATTATTATTCTATTGTACATTTCACTGTAAAAGGTTTTGGGTTTTCTTTCTTTTCTTTTTTTTTTTGGGGGGGGGGGGGGGGGGGGAGGGTAATTTGAATCATATTCATTACTGACAATACTTTTCTAATGACTAACAGAGCACATTTCCAAACTCATGGATATAAACCAACGGGTTTTAGACACAGTTCACATAAGAATTCTCTCTGGGAGATCACAGATTAGATTTGCCTGGGCAAAGAATAATTTACAACTCTAAATGCTAAGATATGCGTGTGTTCAGTAAATAAAGCTTTTCTTCTGTACATTCCAACTCAAGGTTCTAATGTCTAGTCTGAATGACCTGTTAGCTGTGCCAGCTTTCCTTTAAAGCATATTATAATGGAAATGAAGAATCAGATTAACAGGCTGTACCAGATCTTGTCTTGGACCTGCAAGTTAGACCATAGAGAGGTAAACTACAAGAGATAACAGGACCAAAAGATGAGGAAAAAAAGCTGGGAAGACCAGAAGTCCAGTGTCTTTCTTAACTAATTATCAAACCTTATTCCAAAAGCAGAATGATTTTCCATTTTAAGTAAGATGGCATGAATCAACACAACATAGCCAGTATCCTGGTGATTTTGTTTGTTTGTTTGTTATGATACCCAGCTGTGGAGTACAGTCAGCACACCAGAGAGGCAGGATGCCATCCAGAGGGACCTAGACAGCCTTGAGCAGTAGGCCCAGGTGAACCTCAAGAGGTTCAACAAATCCAAATGCAAGGTCTTGCACCTGGGTTGAGGGAACCCTCACTACCAATACAAGCTGGGGGATGAAAGAATTGAGTGCACCCCTACCAAAAAAGACCTGTGCTCTGACAGCGCAAACAGCCAACTGTATCCTGGGGTGCATCAAAAGATGCGTGACCAGCAGGACAAGGGAGGTGATCCTGCCCATCTACTCTGCTCTGGTGAGGCCTCACCTGGAGTATTGCATCCAGATGCGAAATCCTCAGTACAGGAGAGACACAGACCTGCTGAAGCACTTCCAGAGGAGGGCCACAAAAACGATCAAAGAGATGGAACACCTCTCCCATGAGGACAGGCTGAGAGAAGTGAGGCTGTTCAACCTGGAAAAGAGAAGGCTGCAAAGTGGCCTGATAGCAGTCTTTCAGTATCTAAAGGGGAGCTACAAGAAAGAGAGGACAGGCTCCTTTAGCATGGTCTTTGGTGACCAGAACAATGTGAAATGGTTTCAAGCTCAAATAGAGTAGGTTTAGGTTAGATTTAAGGAAAAAGTCTTCTACAGTGAGTTTGGTGAGTCTCTGGAGCAGGTTGCTCAGCGATGTGGTTGATGCCTTGGCCTCAAGGTGAGGATGGATAAGGTCCTGGGCTACTAGATTCAGCTGTGCATGCCCCTGTTCATTGAGGGGAGTTAGATTAGATGGCCTACAGAGGTCTCTTTCAACTCCAAGAATTCTATGATTCTATCATTTATGATTCCAGGGAGAAAAATAAAGGAACACAGGTGGCAAGGACAGCAAGGTAGCAAGCAAACAGCTTCTGTGAGAAGCATTTTCAGTGAGAATTTAAAGCTCTGATATATGCCACTAACCAATTGAACCAGACTACAATTGATTGAAAAGGTGATGCTGCCACAGCTATGTTGGCTTGAGATTTGAGAAACTGACTCTCTTCCCATGGTTTCTAAGCTGGAAAATTACTGGCTAGGCAAACACACCGCAATCAAAGTTCTTTGGAAGGACTCTATTTTCTGTGAAAAGAATCCCATTATGCTGTTAAAGCAGCTGAAAAAAAAAAAAAAAAAAAAAGGTGACATTTTATAGCAGAGAAGATATAGTATCTTTAATACATTCAAGCATCTAAATTTCCCTTGTTATATTCTGGAAATTGATATTCCATAGTTAAATCTGAGATGCAATGTGGGATCTGCTGGCACAGAACTGTAACAAAGTTCACTGCTCTAAAAAGTTGCCACACTGTTAATATACAACAACTTGATTCTCTTGAAGGGAACTACTGACCAGAACTCCCATCTTTTCTCATTTGTCTGAACTGCTAGAGAGCAAGATGTACCTTATTTACACAGTAGGATTTTATTATTTATACTCTGTATGTCCAAATGCATGAATGTGTCACTCTTATGGTAATATTATTCTGTTTCTTTACCTTCCAAAACATTTCAATGGACAACAGTAAGAGCTGGTAAGCTTTTACAAAGTTACATTTGGGCCAAATATGATATACTTTTCAATTATTACTTCCTTAATTTTACTGGTTTTAGAAAACATTCCAAGAAAACACCTATGGGAAATACGGCAGACAGCCTTACACAGAAATCACAGAGAAATATGGTCTTCATCTAATTCAATTAACTGCCTTGAGTTGGATCCCAATGGTACAGAAAAATGTTTGCTTACTTTCAGACATATTCTAAGATACAATTCATACTGCTTCCTCAATATAAAGAAGCATGGCTCAATAACATATACTCATATTTTTTTTATTGTTCAAAATTTGAAAAGTCTCTAGACATATCTTCATGAATTACACTGACAGGTTCTCATTTAGGCAAAAATCCGAAGGCTACAAATATTGTAGAACTCTATCTAGAGCATTACAACAAATACAATGAAAAATGGTAATGGACATTACAAAATTTCCCAAGATGGAACTCTGAACTGCATCTCTTAGAGATTAATACACTACAGCAAAAGACAAGAAAACCACGCAGAAAGCCATTTCCGCATTTAAACTCTTGTTTTGGCTTCAGTTCCTAGGAGATAGTCAAAGGCAACATGCCAATTGATCAATATGTCAGCATTTAATGTGCAATAAATGCTACTGAGCAAAAATCAGATAAACATTGCCTGTTAAGCAAAGTATGCCTTAATGCTGTCAGGAAGGAGTGCATGAAGTTTTGGATCACCCTATGTGGTGAAACAGCAGTCAGAAGTCTGACTTGGACTTAACAAAAGGAAACAGAGGGCAATGCTCAGCATGAACACAAATGCGCATAAAGACAACCAGATTTCATTAGTGCAGATTTTAATTTTGATTAAATGCTTCCTTTTATATTGGGTCACATTCATTGTTTTCATCCCTGTGTTTTCATTAATATTTTAACAGACACGGAACATTAAGTTGCGTAACTTCAGTGTTCTAGCTAAAGATAACATCTTTAATAACAGCTACAAAAAGGGAGCTGGCATGCACTGCTACCCAACTGCATAATGCTGTGAGGCACAGTGGGCTGCTGTGGTTATTGTGGCATGTGATACAATGCATCAGCTCTCAATAACATGTAAAAGTAAAGCGCATGATCGTGACATTTGCTTAGTCTGTGTGAAATATGAACTTACAAATGCATTCAACACAAAACTATCAAGGTGATGGAAATGGCTATGAAAGTCAAGAAGAGTCAAGGTGGTGACTGTACTAGGCAGAAACCATAATTTTACCTTTGCTTTAAAAGATGTGAAAAACTGTAATACACAACTGTTAAAAAATGTCTCAGGAAATAGTGGTGAATTATCAGTAACATCTTTCTTTTTTTCCTACTAATCACTGACTTTTTCATTTGTTGATTGGTTTGCTTTCCTTGTTTAGACAATTTCTAACTACTGATAATGAAACTCAAGAAAATTCAAAATTCCAGATCAAAATTCAGCTGAGGTACAATTAGCAGGAATTCTTATGCTTGAATTTCTTAGCCATGACAAATCTGAATGATGGACTATGACGATGCACTTCACTAAGACCCATCAACATCAGTAATTCATTTCCCACTAGTCCCAAGCAGCCCATATGCGGTGGTTAATTTCTTAGTAAACCATAACACCACTATGTTTTCATTAAGATAAAAGGATGAAAAGCAAACGTGATATGGTGTGAGACTGAGATTTGTTTCCTAATCTGTGAACTCTCAATATAATTAAATTTTCAAGTGAGTAGAGTGGACTAGTTCTTTTTTCTATCTTTAAGCACAAAAAGTTCTGTATGCATACTAAACTGGAAAAACATTATGAGACTCTATGTAATCAACAGATGCATAAAAATAGAATTCATACATTTTTAAGGACAGTTTTAAGAAACAAATACTAATAATCTTCTAAGAACAGCATGCTGAAGCTAGTGAAGCCAAAAAGCTTTCAGGATAAAAGCTATTGATATCTTCTAGTAATTCACTCAGAAACATCTGAGTTAAGATGGAAAAAAAAAAAAAAAAAACCACCACCAAAAACCACTGGTGATGGCAGATGGAACAACAGCAGAAGGTGAACATCAGATTCCAGTGGATGTTAAGCAACAAACCAAAAAGGAGTCCAAAGTAACTCCTTCTTATTTCCACAAATTAAGTATCAGTTCTCAGGCCAAATGTTTCCCTCTATAAATAGACTTTGTTGGGTTGTACTACTTGCAACTGGCTGGAGACATAATATACATGCACCAGACACTAAAAAAAAAAATTATAATTCATATCATTCATATCCATTATAACAGTCTCAGTTCTTCCTCATTCCACTTCTTCCAACCACTATACCATGGCCTTCCTTGAACAACACCATGCCCTTTCTCCTGCATGTCCAGTAAATTTCTAGGGGGTAAGAGGAGCTGCATGCCTACTATCAATATTTACACATTATTTGCCCAGTCAGGAGGCCAAAAAGAACAAATAAGTTTTATGTTGATATTATAAGTTTTCTTTAATACATGTAATATATTTTGGCCAGAATACAAAACTAACAGAGAGACGATGTAAGACTTCTCTTGGCAGGAAATAAGAAGATACAAGACATCAAAAGTTTTTCAAGTCACAACATTCATTTCCATATGAAAATCTGCAACAAAATGAAAAATTCTCTCTGCTAAAGAAAATGCTTTCTTGTTGTTTGTGTGCTTGAAAGAAGTTGACTGGCATCTTTCAGTAGCTCACAATCACTGGTGATTACTGAGAACATTTATTGAACTTTCAGGTAGAAACACTACCATTTTTCTCGTAGAAAACGCTTTTAAAAAGGCAGCCCTAATGCTTATACAAACTGCAAAATTTCTTTGTTGTATTTCTTGTTCTCCTTAGAGTAATGAGATACATATCTCAGAAATAAAATGTGTACATCATATTACATAGTATAGAAGATGCTGTACATGCATAGTACATACAGCTAGAAGCTCAAAAATCTTTGCATAATTTGAACATTTCTTGAGAAAAAGGTCTATCCTGTGTTCTTAACAAAGCCAGAGAAATCACGGTAACCACAAATGTGCTCAATCAACCGTCTAATCTAAAAAGGGAACAGTGTCTCCCAGGGGTCAATCTTCACATTGGTACTCTTCAACATCTTTATCAATGACATACACAGTAGGATCGAGTTTACCCTCATCAAGGTTGCTGACGATGCCAAGCTGAGAAGTGCATTTGACACAATAGAAGGAAGTCATGACATTCAGAGGGACCTGGGCAAGCTTGAAAAGAGAGCCTATGAAAACCTAATTCGGTTCAATAAGGCCAAGAGTAAGATGTTCCACTTGGGTCAGAGCAATCCCAGGCATGCATACAAACTGGCAGAACTCACTGAGAGCAGCCCTGTAAAGGATTTGGGGAATCCTGAACATGAGCCAGAAGTCCATATTCATGTCCCAGAAGGCCAACAGCATCATGTGTTGCATCAAAAGGGGTGGCCAGCAGGGAGAGGGAGGTGATTGTCTACCTTTCCTCTGCCCTTGAGAGGCTCTATTTGGGGTACTGCGTCTAGGCCTGGGGCCCCCAGCACAAGAAAGATGTGAACTATTGCAGAGGGTCTAGAGCAGGGCTATGAAGGTGATCAGAGGGCTGAAGCATCTCTCCTATGAAGAAAGGCTGAGGAATTCATGCTTGTTTAGCCTAGAAAAGAAAAGACTCCAGGGAGACCTCATTGTGTCCTTCTAGTACTTAAAGGGAGCGTACGGGCAGGACAAAAATGGACTTTCTGTAAAATCTAACAGTGATAGGACAAGGTAGAATTCCTTTAAAATAAAGAGGGTGCATAATCAATGAATGTACAGATGTTATAATTATGAAATATACCAGAGAGTTTGGCTAAGCATTTATTATACCAAAAGAGAATAGATAGAATGCTTACCCATATCCTAGGCTCTCTATGAAACTCCAGAAGAGGGGATCTCCTGAAGAGATCTTTCCCCACTGGTACTCAACTCTTAAATGGGTCTAGGAGAGGTGGAGCCAGGCTCCACCCCTCAGGCAGCACAGGTGATCAATCAGAGGTTCAGGCCGTGATTCAGCAGTTCCCATACAGAGGGAAAATTTAGTTTCCATTTTAGAAAGAAATTCTTAACTCAGAGGATGATGAGGCCCTGGCATCACCCAGAGAACCTGTGGATGCTCCACCCCTGGAGGTACTCAGTGTCAGGTGATGGGTTTCTGTGCAGCTTGACCTGGTGGGTAGCAGCCCTGCCCACAGCAGGGAGTAGGAAATAAATCTCTGAGGTCCCTTCCAACCCTAGCATGCTATGATTCTATGACTCTATGATCCCTTAATACTAAGCAAGGAAGAAAAAAGTGGCTTCACTAGTAAACAGAAGTAAGCAGTGCAATTAACATTTATGATTATTGTGTCAAACTTCCATTCTCAGCACAACTCTGTGAGAACAGTGTCTAGGTAGACTTCATTATTTAAACATGTAAAACTGTACAACTCACAAAACTATCTGATCTTCTCTCAGAGGAACATTTTATTTAAAGACTGAAGTGGTAACTTTATATACACTGATCTGAAAAAAAAGCCCAAATAACAAATATCTTACTAAAGTTTTTCAAGGTTCATGGAAACAACCAGGATTTGTATATGCATCATTTGGATATAGGCCATTAACAAACTATCTAGAGAGTTAATCAAGAGAGAACACTTACAGCAGAACAAGATTGCTGGTATATAATCAGAAACACTAGAGCTGTAAACAATGGAAATGAACATTATTACCAAACAGTATAAATAATTCAAAGCTTCTAGAAATGAAATTGATCTACATACCATTTGAAGCACACACAACTACCAATTCAGAATAATAAAAGGTAAGGGAAAAACATATTTGTAATTAAAATTATACTTTCCAAGACATAATACACTTAGCTCAGTAGTGCTAGTAAGAAGTAAAGAAATAAATATAAAGGAAATTCTATTATATGCATGTAGATTTCATGTGTTATTATTATTATTATTATTATTTTTAAGGATTTTTTTTTTTTTTTTTTCGTTCTGGTGTGATTGGAAACTCAATCTGTTGTATCCATCAACATATACCTGATCAACTCCTCAGCTCTTTGAAACTTCAGTGTTATATTGGGCACTATTTTCACAGGGATGGAAACAATCTGATTTGCCAGTATTAGAGATGAGCGTTCTTCCTAAAGCCCCAGTGTCCTAGAAGTCCAAGATGAAGTCTCAATATTGTACTTCAAAGGAAAAAGATATTAATGGTGTCTTAACCTTTCCTTTGAAACTGAATCTCTATATCCAATTACATCTAGCAAGGCTAATTGCATAGTATGCAAGAGAATTACTATTATTTCAGTATAACCCACCATAGAGAAATGATGAAAGCTGGTACACTGTTGTCACAAGCTTTACATACAGAGCACTACAAACACAGTATCAAAGGTAAATGTCTTACACAGGTGAAACAGAAGAAGTTCATAAGTTATCCTTGTAACCTTAGTAATTGAATTTAAATATCAGCTGCTTTATCCTGAAAAGAAAACCTTGGGACAAATAATAAATAAATAGATGCAAATACGAAGACTGCATGTGATTCCATGGTCATCTGTTACTTTGTTAATATACATCCTTCATTATCATCACTTACTTGTTATTTATATAAAAATCTCCTTACTCCCTCTATTTTACAACTTCCTGTAATATGTGTCCAAATTGCAAGTTGATTAAAGATACAGTAGAAAAAAAGAAAAAGAAAAAGAAAATACAAGATAATAAGTAAATTTCATTGTAAAAAACATACCAATGTTATGTTTTACTTTAAATACCTATTTAAGATTGTCTATCTACCTAGAAATCCATGCCACACACTTAAAACTCCTTTACAATTCCTTGCCATATAATGAGCAGTAACTTGATTATTTAACATTAAATATTCATATCAAGTTAGAAATCTTTTATGTTTTAAAAGAGTTTTTGGAAGTGAAACAATGAAGAACCAAAAACTGTGTTATTAGATTACTTTACTAGGTTACTTCTAAACAGTAATTTGGAAAACTCTTACTAAACTAAACAGCTTGTTTTGTAAGAAAACATACAAACAAACAAACAAAAAAAAAACAACACAAGGTGACTGCTTTGGAAACAATTAGATGTTTTAAAGTAAAAGCAAGGAAATTCCTACTCCTCACCAACACAATTCATACTGTTCATCAGTTCCACAGTTTCTGCCAGTGCAAAAGTGAAAGATAAATACTGGGACCCAAGTTAGAAAACAGTTAAGCATAGCCCCATATTTTCAGAGTTTAACATACGCTTAAAAGTGTTCTGGAATCAGTGTGAGACCTGACGGTTTTCCCCTGAGATGCTGGAAGCCAGGAAAAGATCTTCCATCTTCCTGAAGTTACAAATACAGTGTTCAGCTAAAAATCAAACTCTAATATCTTTTACAGAACCAAACACTGCAACTTTTACCAAATGGGAACTGCACTCACATAGATTTCTTACAAAGGAGTGGACAGGTACAATTATCTTAGTTACATACACCAATGTTTTATGTTACTGGTGATTAAACATCATGTAGAATCTTATTCAAAAAGCAACATCTTAACTAAAGTCACAAAGGCTTAAACAATACAAAGATCCAGTTTCATGCAACATATAATGGATTCAAAATAGCTTTGACCATATGTGGACATTCAAGGATTCTTTTTTTTTTTTTTTTTTTTTCCCTTAAGTTTAGTATAAGATGTTTCAAATTGTTAAAATGAACAGCTATGGAAAAGTGCAAATAATATTACTTTTAATCAAAGAAATAGATTTCAAGCACAACATAACACATTAATAATGTGCTAATTACAATATTGTATTCTGAAAGATAAATATATTAGCAAGCCAGAAGGATCTGGCAGTATTTTATTATACTTTAATAGAAGGAAAACAGGGTTAAACAGATGGCACTCAGGATTTCTCAATGAATTTAGCATCTGTGAGTACACGTTGCATAAATGCCAATTAAAATGTGTCCGAGTAAATTTAAATCCCTTGCTGATAGAATGTAAGCCAATCTAGCTGGCTTAAAATCAAGGTTAAACTTAATCGTCTGCTGAACTCACAGGAAGTTCCTCTCAAATTGTACAGAAATTCCCAGTGAGATAATAAAACAGTGCTCCTATTGATTTGTATTTATTTACATTCACAACTCTCTTCCCAAGTGCTAGGCTGAAGCACAAAGGAAAAAAAACCATCAGGACTAAGTGAATCATTTGGCAAGGCTAAAGTGAAAAACATCCTTCTTTGATTTTAAAGGTTTCTGCAGAAATCTTCTGCAGAACTTTTCCTTTAAGTACTTTTATGAAACAATTACTTTAGAAGTGTCTTCATAATTCTTATTAACCACAAAGGCCACTTCTTACTTTCCTCTATTGTATGATTGAAGAATTTCCAGTGTTATGAAATTAGGTCCTCATTTTTCACACAATGCAAAGTGAATAATGAGTATCAAATAATACAACATGCAGAGAAAAGGTTATATGTAAAACTTAAAGCAATGTTGTTATTTCACCCCGTAGCCATTTTAATTCAATTTGACGCTTAAATATTTTGTAATAAAGATGCACAGAGATTAACAGAACCAAAAACAGTACTTTGGTAAAAATGAAACAACCCTACATTAAAACAACACTAAACAAATCAGAAAACATCCAATTGAATTTTAAAAAGGTGGAAAAAAGCCTTTGCCGTGTATTTCAAGATCTTAAAGGTCCCTTCCAACCCAAACCATTCTATGATTCTACTGAATATATGGACTGCTCCAAAAGTAATTCCTCCTATTTATTATGTTGGTCTATGACACCAGAGATGGATGCCGGTGGATGGCAGTAGAGACTGAGCATTCCCGCCATTATTCTGTTACATTTTTTTTTGCCATGTGCCAGATGACAGCAAAGGGGCAGTCTGACAGAATGTCATTTGACATGGAAGTATGGATGAAGCAAAGATATGTAACTGAATTCTTTCATGTGGAAAAAAAATGCACCTATTGACATTCATCAATGCTTGGTGAACATTTATGGAGACCAGTAAGTAGATGTGAGCACAGTGAGGTGGTAGGTGGTGTGTTTCAGCAGTGGCAACAGTGACAGTGGTCACCTCCTCTCCCATAGATTTTTCATCAGAGGTGAAAATGCATTGCTAATGTTGACGACTGTGTTGAAAACAAGTGTTTTGTAGTTGAGAATTTTCTCTGTCAAACAGTATTGTTGTGCTCTTTGTTGTAGTTTCCATGGAAATAAATAGGAGACATTACTTTCAGAGCAACCTACATACAATGTGAAGTCCTACAGGTGTGTACCCAAGAAGATCGAAAATCCACTCACAAAAAAAGAGAGTATTTTTGTGATGCGCTGAGCCACTGGTAAAAAATGCTGATATTACTGGCTGAACCAGGGCCAACCTACACCAAGCAAAACTTGAATCTTTTGCAAAGCTAACCAATTAGGTCTCTTTATGCATAATCCATGTGCAAAGGCTTTTCCCATACCAATTATTTCATGCTTGTAGCACTGAGTTGAGGAAAAAGCCAATCAGAAGCCATAAAATACACAGCACAACAGCAAATGAAATTAAGTGCCTCAAGTGCAAATGACTACCTAGGAAATGAAATCTGAGCTAGACATGCATACATATACACTAGCAACAAATTAAATGGTGGTAGTCAGGAAAAAAGCAAAACACTAAATATCATTAAGAAGAGTGCAATGGAAACATCAGTGCAACACTCAGCAACTATGAAAGCCTTCCTTGAAGTGGAAAAACACAAGGTTTATCACTGTCTTCTACACCAGAAGGAATAAAGCAACCCAGCAAGAAGCACACACCACTATGTACATTTAGATTACAGAAACCATACTAGATTCTGAACATTTCAGTAATTCAGTAAAATCTGTTTCACAGGCAATACAGAAAGATTGGATGTGGAAAAAAAAAAAAAAAAAAAAATCATGTCTCTTAAGAAGGCCAGTGCCCAGAAGAATGCACATAAAGATTCTGATTTTTAGACCTATTCATCACCGAATTATTGAAACTCAAGCTGAGGAGTGTCACTGACAATCAAGTCCCTAACATTTTAATAACAATAGACAATGATACTGAGGAAAGAAAATAAAAGGCCAAAAGTCAGACTATACAACACACGCTTCCTAAATTGCGTTATGTATTTAGCAATGTCAGCAGAATTTTCAGATATGAATTTAACTAAGTAATGATGGCACACTATTCTCCTCCGCCTTGCTATTATAGCTCAGAGTGACTGCAGTATGAAAGATAAAATATCAAACTATCGATGTTCTCAAGTACAAGACTGGCTACATAATGTGCGGGGAAAAAAAAAAAAAAAAAGGTCCAGAGTAAGAAAGTTGTAATTCAAAGCATCATTATCAAGGAACATAAAACAAAAAACTTTCTGAATAAATGTCTGAGAACAGAGAGCATGCAGTGCAGAGGGAGGCTGAGGGATGGAAGGAAAGGTGGGTGGATTAACTCAGCACCACACAAGCTGAGCAAATGGTAGCATCCACTTCAGGTTGCTTCTGTGCTCTAACATTTCAGGAGAATTGTTTTTTTGTTCAAATCGTCTGAAGAGAGGGATTCTGTAGAAAAGCAAATTCAGAAAGGATAAAAGGAAGAGTCCAAACTTAGTAATATGTGCTTTAGTCCTATACAGAAGGTGTCAGGGATGAAAGAAAGGCATATGTGGTATGCTCTTATTTTGTACGTTTGCCCAGTTATTACTCCTAACAACATCTCTGCATGACCTCTTCTAATAGCAGCCATTTTCCCAGCCTCGTCAAGGGCTTTGGATCCTTGCACTTCGAAGTTCTGCTGTAGTTAGGACAGGCTGCTTTCCACAGTCATGTTATGGAGAAGAGCTGGAATGTCACACACATCACAGTGAAAAACAAGATTTTTTTAAAAATAGATTCACAGATTTTGATTGTGGGAGAATCTCTAACTTTACAAACAACTGCAACTAATGAGCCAGACATACTTGTCTCAAAGGTCTTGGAAAATGACAGGCAAAGCACTAATAGAATCAGGCCCTACCAGTATCCTTTCAAGTACTAATCCTCACAGTGACTGTCATGATGCTTGGATTCGATCCTTTACTATAGGTTGCAATCCTCAAAATAATACGATTCAACAATTGCTGTAATTCTCTGCAGTTACACAAAGAACAAACACTTAAAATAAAGATAAAAGATTCAATAGAACAGTTTTCATTGTTCTCTAGGGTTAACTGCTGCTCTATTCATTCAGAAGAGGTGACCTTCCAGTAACCTTTTTTTGTGGCTATGAATGAATGGAAATTTGAGTTTGACCTCACTGTATAACCTCTGTAAAAAGAATTACACTACAGTAATAGTGCATCTTTATGTCAGCATGTCAAACAAATATTTTATTCAATTGCGAACTAGATAATGCGTTTTAGAAGCAACTTACAACACTGAATCTATTTTTTTTTTAATGTCACTAAATGTAGAAAAAAATGGAATTGAGTTTTTAATACCTAAATATATTTAACATATATGAAATACTGGACTTATTTGCCCTAGTGAGAATGCATTTAAAAAGTTTTAGCTTCCATTATGAAGAAGTATCCATGAATAATACATCTTTTTCTGATGTGTTCTTATGTATATGAAAACATCAATTTGTACCTAGCCTAAAAGAAAGCTAAATTACAGGTAAACGATCTAATGTGTCCCTTACTACCCTTTGGCACGCTTAGTCTAATCAGAGTTTTTCCACTAAATTACCCAGATCAACAGAAAACCTGCACAATTATATCTTGCTCTCTAAAACAGCACATGATCTTTGCTCATGTGGGTAATTGCTAGGGTGGAAAATTGCAATGAGGATGACGGTACAGATGTTCTTTTTCAGTTGACCAAACAACATGAAAGAAAACAAAGATTCCTGCTCCATAGTGATTTCTATTTAAAATGCACTGTTTTATACACACCCAGACACACATAAATATAATGGGAATTTTCAACAGATTTTTCGAACAGAAGATTACATTCTGTTGATGGTACAGAAAAAAAAGACTAGGCATTAAGGGAGAGGAAATATTAATAAAGCATCAACGTGTGAAAAACAAATTATCAATCTTCGTAAACTGTAAAAATGTACACTATGATATTTATTAAGTTAAAAGTGTTGAAGAGGTTTTCAAAGCAGAATGGATATACTAGAGAAAACCTTTTATATTTGTATGCAAAGACAGAAGACAAGCAAATTCAGCAATGATGGGATAAAAAAGTTCAGTGTGTAACCATTATTGCTGCTGCACTTTCTGGTTCCCATCAGTGAGACCACAAATTTCACTTTAAGGGGTTGAAGGTAGTAATGAGTAACGTCCTATGCATTCACCAAAAAATGTCTGAGAGCCATGTTCAAATAAGGGGCATTTCAAAAAATCCATTTTCCAAGTCTCACAACCCCAAACCTCCTTTTGCCTTGTTCTGCTCACTTCACTGATATACACTGTTTGGTAAAGTTCTAGGGGCTCTTTTACATTACAAGTTCGCTCAGGAAGATTTACCAGGCTGTGGGATTTTTCTTATTCTTACAATTGATCATTTAATACTGTACCCAAAAAACATTACTGAACACTGTTTGCTGCTAGCTGAGGTTCTTAACATCCTGCTTATTCCCAAAACAATCACTAGTAATTGGCTTATACTGACATATATCAGTGCCAGTCATCAATTACAGCACTGAGTTCACTACAGAATGACCAAGATTGGTCTAACCTAAAGGGAGATACAGCAGGAAAAAGAGACATAGAACTAGAAGGGAATGGAGAGCTTAAAAGAGAAGCAATTTGAAGCTAGAACACCACAGAGCCCTTTCGTATAAGGAAGAACAATAATTTCTATAAAAATAAGTAAACTACTATATATTGGAAAAGACGAGCTTGGAACAGAACTTGTGTTGACTTGAAAGAATACACTGAAGTGAAAAGTAAACTGCCTTCTGAGATACAGACTTATTCAAATATCTGGGCTGAAGATCTTCCACCAGCATATCCAGGAGCATGAAAAATCTGTGAGTGATCTTCACTGTATTATGTTTCCTATCTTTCAACCCCTCACCAGGAGTGACAATTGGATTTGGGAAGGAGAAGGACAAAGGACAAAGGAAGACATGCACAAAGCATTGCTCTTTTGAAGGGTGCAAGAATCTACATCTGAATAATAGCTGCATACCACATTCTGGTGAGATAGGCACAGGCCAGAGACAAGTGCTACTCACCTAAGCATTTAAGCAACATTGCTGTACTGTCCCCTACCTTAAAGCAGGCTTTTTTCCCTAGTTTGAGTTGCCTAAATACAAATAATACATACTCAGTGCAGATACGAAGAAGATCAAGAGGTACTTGTTTCACACACAGACACTTACATCACACATCTCTAGGGCTTCATTACATCTCTGGGCAGCCTGGTCTAGTGGTTGACGACCTGCACATAGCAGGACGGTTGAAAATAGATGATCACTGTGGTCCTTTTCAACCCAGGCCATTCTATTCTATGATCTAATCTTAGCAGAAAAGGAAGAATGATTCAAAGCTATCACAAGACTAGGGACTAGGTATGGTGTAACAGCTCAGATGATGTGTTTGTTTTTTCCTCATTATTGCTAGAGAACAAAATATGCAATTGCTTTATAATAATATAAGCAGTTATGCATGCATATTACTGTATTATTTCTAGCCATGAAAAGAGATGAACACGTTCAAACTATCAAATTCAAGGATGTGTTTTATTAATCTTCATTTAGAACAAAGGGACTGGAAACATCTGAAATATGCTTAACGAAAAATACAA
The DNA here is from genome assembly GCA_037305975.1 of Chrysolophus pictus. Classification (NCBI taxonomy): domain Eukaryota; kingdom Metazoa; phylum Chordata; class Aves; order Galliformes; family Phasianidae; genus Chrysolophus; species Chrysolophus pictus. The sequence continues at coordinate 99,452,579 of CM074576.1, forward strand.
GTTGTAAATGCTAAGAGTAATTTTTTTTTTTTTTTCAGCACTTCGTAGTGTTACCTATCTACCATTTGTTTCCCTTGCAAAGCACATGCTAGTAACTAACTGCAGGCGAGTATGCTTGTCTTCTTTTTTTAGTTCAGTTTTAGGGGCAACTAAGATGAAAATTTAACATACTTTGGGTGACATTTCTCTCAAAATCAGTCTGTCAAGGATCACCCATACAATGCTGACCTTCTCTCATATATAAAAATGACAATAAGTCAGAAGAGCCATTTCATTTCCGTGCAATGGCCTACCACATGCAGCCTCAGTTGATGACTAAAAAGGCTGTCTGCCTGTCATCCTCTACATTTTCAAATATTTGCTCAGAGAATGGAGTGCTCGGATCACTCCAGGTGTACCTACCTCCTGCCAACTCCAAAGCTACAATCAAGTTACTACATCTACACAGTGCAATACAGGTGATGTGGGGATCCCAGTTCAGGTCTGCAGTCAGCACAGTCACGTAGCTCCACACCTGAGTTAACAAACCTACATGTCTGAGTACAGATCTGGGAACAAAAGCATGGTGGTAGCCTCTGCAGCATAAACATGTCTGTACTTTCTCCAGTCCAAGTTCCCTGTTTGCAAAAATGCACAGCTTACCACACAGCTAAAGGTCATAATACATCAGAAATATGAAGGCACTATGGAAACCTCAAATACATGTAAAACATGACCTAAATCTAAACACAGACAAATACTGAGAGGATTTAGATCACTGTGCCCTTCTGAAACCAAAATGGCTTTATGTTAATGAAAAATCTTCCATCTTTTCCAGGCCACAAGAAGTCCATGCAACTTATTTGCATCTTTCTGCACCTTAAGTTGTATTTTTACCAAAAAGACAGACACATTTTCCTTGACCACAGTAGCAATGTACTGACCTGAGATAGTACTAGAAGATGTTCCATAAGTCTATAAACAGATGTTCCAAAGCCTATAAGCCAGTCATTTAAAAAATTTAAATCACACTGAAATTGTACAAGTGAAATGTTGTATTGCCTACTTTTAAGATAAAAAGCACTGTAATTATTTATGTGATATGGATCTGATAATTTCCATTCACCTGTTCTAATGGGAACAGAAGGTCAATAAAAGATGAAGATTTAAATGGAAAGTACCATAATTTAATCTCATCTTTTCATTTGTTCTCACACCATCAGTAAATGGTTCTCAGACTTCAGAGGTAAAACATACAAGGACTTTACATCACTGATTTTTATTAGATAATGATGCTCTCGTCATATCTAAGCTTCCATTCTAAGCTACCATTTTATGTATGGTCAAATGAAATTTACATTCTTTAAAAAGCTCTTAACAGCTCTGTTGATATTATATGAACTTTAACTATTGTTCTATTTTAAAATTATAAGTAATTATGTTAACTCAAATTCAAGTCAGATAGTTGAAGTTCAGAAACACCTGGAAGAAGTCATAGGAAGAAAGAAGGATGCAGTTCCATGCATTCATGGAGTTGTACTACATACAAGCATATTCAGATGACGGGGAATCAGGACAAGAGCATGAGAAATTGTCATAGTAATCACTCAGTCCCCAAACTTCTTTTTATGACTGTTCCATCTCGACCAGTAGTCCCAAATGGCAGGCAATCCAGCGAAAGTCTTAATAACTCTCTAGGTCCCAACAGGAGTTTTTATCCTTCCTATTTCAGAGGAGGCCTTGAGGTCACAACAGATATAATGGCACTAATACATGAACCTTCTTCCAAACATACTCAGTTGTTTGGGGTTTTTTGTCACTTTTTGTTTGATTTTTTTCTCCCCAATAATTTTAACACTCAAGCACAGGCCAGCTCCTGTGTAATCTACCTGCAAACATTTTTTAGCTAACTATCATGACTCCTACAGTTATGGCTGAAGTTCTTAAAGACTATCAGAAGCTCATTGACCACAAGATATTGTTGAATGCATTTCTTAAAGAAAAGCAGAAGAGAGCTGACACCAAAGTAATGCCAACCACCAAATGTAAGTCAATAAAGCAAAGTCAAGTTTGAATGAAATTTCATTCCTCACTGAAATATGATTTTGTATGAGGGGCTCACTAGCATTAAATATTGAAGCATTACATGAAACTATCTCCAGGAAAAAAAAAAAAAAAAAAAAAAAAAAAAAAAAAAGACAACTCTTCTCTTCTTTGTTTTCTTCCAGATTAGTCAGTTATGATTGTGAAGTGGTTAAGAACAGCTTCCTGAAAGACACTGGTAGCTCAGGTACTTTCACATGCATAACATATGTACAATGAGTGTAATATCACTTGAACACAATCAACAGAGCCTTGAGCTTAAATTCTTGACTATCACTAAATAGACCATATCTATTCTAAAAATTAATTCAATTTATTAGTTCCAGTGTGGAATAAGTAATAAAAACTCATGAGTCTAGTCTGCTTTTAGGTTTGTAGTAGATGGTTACAGCCATCTGGATAACTATCTGAACTAAAAATAAACTTACACTTCGATAAAATGAGTAGATATTGTGTCTGTAATAGCAGAATCTCTGTGCAAGAAAAGACAAGGTCATTTATGAAACTGAAATCCACTTCAGTGTCACTAAGAAAATAAAAGCATTTATTAATAGTCTCTCTCCTGTGTCATCTGGGTGAGGCTAAGGATTTAAGACTATTCCATGTAAACTAATAAACTTCTTTACTCAATCTGAACTAAGTGCTGAAGTTTACTTCCAATGAGTGTTGACTGATCTTCGCAAATAAAGTGAATTAGACCACACAGAGCTGAGCCAGACAAGTCATCACTAGTCAGCATGTCCCCAGGGGCTAGAACAAATAAAAATTGTTTCTCAGCTTAGTTGTTTTATATCACCACAGACGTTCATGTTGATAGTAACACTATCTTGACATTCTTTCAGAGCTGTTCTTAGCACTGGTCATATCTTGTCTAGTTGAGATTTTTGTTTGAGAATAAAATATTGAGCCATTTTAACAGTTTATTTTTTTTATCTACCCAAACACTCACGACACACTCATCACCCTAGTATCTGCAAGCTTGATACTTGAGTGCTGTCACATGAAAGATTAGTATTCAAATCCCCCAGGGCTTGGAGTGCTCCACATCAAACAAAAGATTTCATCTCCAGTTTCCTGTAGCAGTTCTGGGGTGGCAACAGAGTGCATGCATACAGGCACTGGACTGGAAGTAAGGAGATCCGGCTGTTTTGACTCAGCATTTTTGGTACCCTAAGCAACCTACTCCACCTCTCAGTGCCTCATTTTCCAAGCAAAGTAAAAACAGTGACCCCTCCTAAAAGCCTTCAAAAGCTATGCCTGAAATGCTTGAATAAAAACTCTATTACTATTCACTACGAAAAAGGCACAAGCACTACTGAAAGATTCAGCGTATTACCACATCTCATTTTTTCTGCCAGCAGAAATGTCATGATGCCACTAAGGCTATCGCTCATAAAATCAACTTAGGGTAAATAAGCCTAATGTAACAAGATGATAATCGTGATATGTTTGTTGTGTTTCTAAAAGTTGTAATACTTTTATTTGAGAACAATAAAAAAAAACTTTTTTTTATTTCTCTAGTTTTGTGACTCAGATAGTAAACAATACATAACATGTCCTGTGCTATGCTGCTGACATCCTGAACTGTTTATGATTATGACTGTAAGAAGGCAAAAGCCAATCTTATTGAATGTATCTTTCATCGCGAATGTAACTTGGCTAAATCACTAACTTACTGCTCCCTGGGCTTCTCCTGTTCAGTTATCCCTGCTTGATTCAGAACATAGTCTGCACAGCCGAACATACTCAGAAGATGTTCTAGGTGCCTAGCATGCATTCCCCTATCAGCCACTTGACAACAGGGCCTGAGGGTCAGCAAGTCTGTGCAGCCAAGGGCAGCTCCATCCCACTGGGACTGTGGGCAGAGGTCCCAAGGCAGCTCTGAGGATAGGGCCCACCCCCTGGCCCTCCACCGAGGCTCTACCTGACCTATGGCCTTGCCGCACTGCAGCGCTGCCCTGCCATGATCCCATGAGCTGAGCTCCTGCACTGGCCCACAGGAGATGCTCAACACTGTCCAGCTCTGTCCCTGGGGCAGAGGGATGAGCACTGTCTGGCAAGGCCCTGTCCTCATGGACTTCCCACCCCAGGGGGATCTCCTGACTCACACTGCATCACAGAGACATGCTGAGAGCTTGTGGAGAGAGTAAGGAAGGGTGCTCATAACTATGTTACCAAGACCTGGAAGACATTTATTCCACCTTCCCATACAAGCCAATGCAGTGCTGCACTGTAGAAGACCAGTTGTTTAACTAGCCATCATGTGACGTTTTCACGGTGCTTACATTTGCTCTACATTTAAATTGTTTTTGGTAAAAAGCTTTACAGTCACTCCCATAATTTTCTACATAGCTCAAAATAAAAATAAAGTTGTCTTCAAAATAAAGAAGAGATGCATACTGTGCCACAAGCAGTGTCACAATGTTGAGATAAATCAGGCCCGGTGTACAACATTTTAAGAGTGAGTGCAGAATAAAGACATACAAACTCTTCCAAACCAATATTTCAAATGTTGAATCTTATTTTTTGTTGAAATTGCACTGTCCAATGACACTAGGTTTCCTAAGATCAAAACAAAACAAAAATCCACCTCTTTTGGCAACAAGCAACATCATCAGTAGATGACCCAGAACACGAGACTGCTCTGCAGACGTAGAGCTAAAGATGGGATCACTGCACGGGAAGTTGGAGGTCCTCAAAAGTTATTTTAGAGACATAAAAACATTTGTTGCACATTATAATATCAACATTTCTTTAAAATAACAGCGCATCTGCTAAACTGCTTTGTCCAAAGAACACTTAGCGCATTTGCTCACTAGAAGTTTTCAGCTATGCTGTATACTAAATTGAATGATCATCCAAAAGCAAACATTACCTGCTCTGAAATTGAGATACTCTCAAAGTTCTTTTTAAATGCAGCTGTTGTTAGCTGTGTGTTACCCAGACTTCTAGTATCCAAGGCAGGTTGAAAATGAAAATAATTCAGTGTTGGTGTAGTGCTGGAGAAGTACATTAGCATGCTCCTTGCAAAAAGGCTTCAGATACCCCGGACAAAGCAGAAGGGATAGGTGTTTCCTCTAATCAAAATCAACTTGCACGCATCTAACCTTTGCTCACTTACTACAAAGCTGTTCAATTGCACACGAAAAAATGGAGCACTATAAAATCTATGTCATCTATTCACACCACAGGAATCCACTGTAATTATTCCCACTAGGAGATATTAAGTATTTCCTAATGCAAATACTGGACTCTCAGAACATCAAAATCAAGAACCTGCACTGCATGCCCCCCACAGGGCAGAAGTACAAGAGGTGTTGCCTTGCACACTCATTTAAGAACAATAATTTCTGATGATTCTCGTACAGATTTAAAAAGGCAAATATCTCTGAGTAAACTCCATGCAGATTTTCTATCACGGACTAAGAATCTGTGTAATGAATTATTGCAAGATACAGCTACTTCTGTATGCACTGACAAAAATATAACAGAGTGCACTTTGCATTCTTTCATGGACATTTCACAACAATATAAGTAACTTTCTGTAAGCAGCCAACATTTTAGTGTTGCATTTATTGAACATATTGAAGTCCAAAATAACACTTAACAAATGCCCAATGAGAGTCAATAAACACTGGCTTTAAGAGAGTAGACTGATTTGCTAGTGGTTTAGTCAATAAAAGGTACAAAATTCAAAAGTGAAGCTTTGTCCTGGAACAAATGAAGGTACCACCAAACACTTCATTAAGTCACTGAGAATAGAGTTTTGTTCCTGTTCTCTGCTGATGCTCTACCCTCTGACCTTGCCTATGGTTGCTTTCACAACCTCTATCTGCAATTCTTTTCCAGTGTCTTCTGCTGGTCTGTGAATGGAGGCAGTCTCCAAGAAGCAACTGTAGGATGGTAACCTGTGGTCCATCAAGGAACTCAGCTGCAGCAAAGCTAACAGTCATCTCTCTACATATCAACAGTCATCTCTACATATCAAAATACCACATGAATCAAAATATTTATTTCCTGTATTTTAAAATAAATGAACAACAAAAGTAAAGGAAAAAAAGGTTCTGAATCTACAAACCACCATACAAAAGTCTCATATCTGCCCAGAGCCTAAGGACTTTATGTCATGTCCCCTGAAACAGGAACTGAATTCCAAATGGTTTTGATGTAGCCCACACTTAAAACAGGAGTAAACTGATTCTCAGTGAATCAGTGGTGAATAATATATATGTGTACATAAATCTTTATCAAAAATACTAGCTCCAGAGGTAAGGTAGCTCTGACTTCGCTGGGCATTATGTTCAAAAGTACGTTTAAGCATAAACTCTAACCCTTAACAATTTAAGACTTTTAACTTGATATACTGTTATATAAAGGCTGGATAAATGAAATGTTTTAAGTAAATTGATAGATTCATATTTTAACTTCTGTACAGAGACATATACATATCTTTGCCATACACACAGTTCAAAATTGTTACCATGTGCCAAGTAAACTATTACAGATGTTCAGCAAAAGAGTTCAAAGAAACTGCATCGCGTCTTCCCAAATATTACCAGCCAAATATATAGAAACAAAGAAATGTAAAGATATCAAATGAAGTTTCATTTGCTGATGTTGAGATAAATAAGGGATGCCAGACTGTTAATATTCTCTCTTACCCATTAGTTGAATTATGTTCTAATGATAGATGGCAGTTATCTGCAAGTTGTGTTGTGGAGCATTCCAGCTAACCCATGGCATGTTTTGAATTGATATTTCTCCTTAGCTTTCAAAAGAGTATTTCTGCATTACAGCATATTATAGCACATAAACTCTCCATCTGTATTATACTTAATATCAAAAGAAAAACATCTTTGTGTTGTGTTGGAGCTATATTAATAACTTTAATTGGAAAAAAAAACACAACACAATTTTAGTAATTTGCCTGGTAGAACCAGTGATTTCCCAGATAAAAATACGCCCTAAAAGAAAAGAAAAGAAAACAAAATAAAATAAAATAAAATAAGGCATTATCTCTGCTCTAAAGAGTCTGCATTTATATGTTACTCCTTCAAAGACAAATATATTGCAAATTCTTTCAAGCTAAAAACCATGTACTGTAGCCTATAACTGTATGGTAAGTTTAATTCCTCATGTTGACCACTCACCTGTTCTGTACTTCTGTGCTCATTAATCCATTTTCCCTGAGGTCCATTTCTAACATTCAAGTATTTGATCATCTTCAATCACTTCTTAAAAATAAAAATTAAAAACTCCCCCTTCTCCCTTTCTCCAGAAAACAATTCCTTCTTTTCCCCCTATTGTGGAATTTCCATTTACATCTTTATCCCCAAAATACCCCCATACACTCTAAATTACACTTCCCTAAGGCACAGGAAAAGCAATATTCAGTCCTGGAACAGTGACAGGTTTAAGGTATAATATTTCACAGCCCATTAGGGCTGGAAACAGAGGGTTTCTAGCATTTAGTGAGCTACAAATTCCCTTTCCACTGAGAGCAGTCTTGGTTCTAGTCTGGGTTACACTCTCCCTCTGCATGCATTTATATGGATACACCCAGCCCAATACCTCTATACATAGCAAACACATCTTACAAACAGAAAATGTATGGAAAATCCACGAGACAATATTTAAAGGTTTCTACAATTTCTTGCTTATAATGCTCATTTCTTTTCTAGTTTCACACAGGTAGACTTGTTGTACAAGGGGAATTCAGTCAAGTAACAAAAGAGACGAGGAATGATATAATTGCAGCTGAGAAATAATGCAAGAGAGTCTTATGAAGCTAGATTGCAAGTTATGTGGTACATAAAGAATTGACAGTGCTTTGGTATAACATGAAGGTTTGGTTTACCTCTTCTTTAGGTGAGCTGCAGAAGTAACTTACAGCTTCCATACACAATATCATCAAAAGTCCCAAAATTTCCTCTCCTATAAAATACTCTACAGTTACTACTACAGAAAAACTGCAAGATTTTTTTAAACAAAAAGTCAATTCACTATATAAAAATTTAGTTTTATGAATTGCAAAATTAATGAACCCTGATTTCTTGTAGATTTTCTTCTCATAACAGGTTAATCGAGTACTAAATAAGGTGGCAACTTAAATTCAAGATTTTTCAGAAGTTAGGTCATTTACAACAGCTCTTTTCTCTGGTGTCTCATAATACCTCCTCCAAGGTCTCTTGTTCTCTGGCATTGTTACCTAGCTGCCTATATGACAGGAAATTTTCAGGAAAGAATATCTGAGAAACTGGCCTTCTCTCACCCCACCAGATTTGGCTGAAATCGGCCAGCAAGTTAAAAAAAATATGTAGCTGTGGGAAATGTTCACACGCATGTGGATGCACGTGTGCATGCACACCCAGGCACACAAACTGTAATCATATAAACCTCATTTCCTTCGGAAACCAGGCTAAAAATGACATAGTAAGAGCAGATGTGAACACAGTTATGAAAAACAGCTGCATGAGCTTTCCATGAAACAAACAAACATAAGGTCAACATGCATACAGGTTCCTTTTAAAAAGCTGAACTGGCAAGCCTTTAAAATATTTACATAACTATTTTAAATATCCCCTTTCTATGGAGCAGAGGACATACATCTTGACTTCAGTTTATATAAGGTATGTTTCCTATTTTCTCCATGTCAAATTCTTGCCCACTGAAGTAAATTTAAGCTTTATCTCTGATTCCAGTACAGTCAAGATTTCTTTCCGAATATATTGATATAACTTCTCTGTGTCTGCTCATACCTCTCCATTCTCTGGCTGCACTTGTGGAAGTTCTAAGTACTTCTATCTTCTCCATTTCATATATGCACGTCTGGGTAATTCAAACTCAACCACTGATAAAATACATATTATAATCTACGTAACAAAATCAATTGGGACTCAGAGACATTTAGAAACAAGTATAGCCATAAAATAGTCCTATGCTATACAGTGAAGAGATGAGCTCTTCATTGCTTCTGACTAAGTATGCAGCTTTGGTGTCTCTTTGACTAATATGAGAGCCATTTAGCAAATGCTTTGTTACATCAAACTTCAAAAGCCATCTGGAAATGATAATGTGGTATGTGTCCTCCTAGTAACACAAAAACATAGAGCTGTGATGGATCCTGAGGGGCAAAAGAATCTAGTCCCATTCTCCTCTCCTCCACTATGCAGAAGACAGTCCAGATGCCACAGAATGCTTACGTTTTATACCCTGCATTTCTTCTCTCATCTTCTGCAGAAAGCTTAAGACCACCAAGCGAGGGCCCTCAAGTTAACCCAAAGAAGAATCTATTCCAAATGGTTTGACATTTGATATCCAGGGCTTGACATTGTTTGTCTCCAAGAGCCACAGGAGATGCATTTTCTCCTCAGCATTCCTCATGAGAAACTTCTAATGCGGAACTTGCATTGTTTGAATATTTCAGTAAGAGAGCACTAGTTGCTATTTTTATACCAATTCTAGATGTAAAATGATTATCTTAACAGCTTTTATGACAAATGCAGTAAAATGATAAAAAATGCAGCTATATTTTGAAATATGTAAACAAGGGCTCAATTATGCACTGTGCTGACCATACTGTTAGGCATTAAAAAATAAATAAATTAATTAAATTAAATCATGAAATAAAAACCCTCAGCATTACAGTTGGATCTAGGAATAATAACATTAAAAAAAGAGAAAAAAGAAAAAAGGAAAAAAAAAAAGGAAAAAAAAAAAAAAAAAAAAAAAAAAAAAAAAAAAAAAAAAGCTTTAACAACTGGCTTTCTTACAAGCGCTTTTTCCAAACCTAGGAGTTAACCTTTTTGAATGGAGCAAGACTTAATTTGCACTTAATCAACTCTGTCTAAGAGATCTAGGCAAAATTTAAAAACATTGAATCATAGAATCATTAAGGTTAGAAAGACCACTAAAATAATGTAGTACAACAACCAACCCATTAGCACCATGGCCACTAAATCATGTCCCTCAGTGCCACACCTACACATTTCTTGAACATCTCCCAGGATGGTGATTCCACCAACTCCCTAGGCAGCCTGTTCCAATAAAGGCACTGGTAGTCATATATCCCCAGATCATAAACTGAAAATAAACAATAACAAATTACCTTAAAATATTACAACAGCTATATGAACTGAAAACAAATAGCTTAAAAGTGATACAAAATTGGTAATTACCGGGATAGACACTATGATCTAGATCAGTAATATAAACTGAAAAGGTTTTTGCTCACTTCTCAAGTTTTGTAGCACTACTTAGCTCTCTTCAAAATTAAAATGACCCATGTGTTTTTGCTAGTACAATTTACATTTGGCAAAATGGACAAAATTTAACTTCATTTGAATGAATCAGTAGAACCGTTGTTGAGACAGGGTCTCCTAAAATTGAGTGCAAGTGAGTAAGGTCCATGTTCATGCATGTTTGAATCACTAATCTCATTCTTACCAGCTTTTCCTATTGCATCATGGTAGATCTTTCTCAAACGCTGGGGGCACAATGAAGACTGGAGGCTTATTACAAGTTTGCATAAGGAATATTTCATTTAATATGTGATGTTTAAAGCACTTCAGTTGAGGAGACAACCAAAGAAGTTCTTTGCCTAGTAAATGAAATGCCACATCCCAGGTGTGCATTCAATCTTCTGTTTACTTAGGAAGGGAGAGGCAGTCAACTGAAGCCAGACAATGGAAATATGAAATGTAAATATGAAAAGTAATTCCACCCAGGATGACTCTACTATTTCACCTGTGTTTTCAACAACACTCAGAATATATTTAGTGACATCACCAAATTCACAGTGACAGAAGTAGAAGTAGAGTTGAATTCTGAAAGCTTATTTTCGGTCAGTAATTATCTGGTGTATCAGGAATATAACCAGAAACCAGTAATCAAAGAAATAGGTTGATCTCCGAAGTTGTTCTCAGTGTGCATACTTCAATGATGCTATCAGTGCCCCTTGTTGAGAAAGACTGCTAGTATCCAGACATGCTTAGTATTCAGGTTTAGAATTATGTCCTAATTATGCCTTAACATATTCATTTTTCTTTTCTGGTTTCAATTCAAATTTAGTGTACACACGCCTGTTCTTTTAATTATTTTACTAGAATAAATATGACTTTGTGTCTATAATTATCTTAAAATAAGAATACGATTAACAACCTGTAAGCCACTAAACTTATTTCTAAGAAAGGTATGTTCTTTTACTTTCAAAATTATACAAATACTATTTGGCAGCATTTATCCAACCAGAGGTGTTCTGGATTTCAGAATCAATGTGGACTTTTAGTCTGTACTTTTCATCGATCAGACACCAGACAAATATCCGCTGCAATAGACAATCTGATACACAAGTGAACATAATGAGAAACCCAAAGCTAGACAGAAATGCCAAGAACATCCGGTTAGTTTGGCAGTTGTCTGGCCCCTTGAAAACTTTTGTAAAACTCGCAACAATTTATTCAAAGAAGGGGAAAAAAACTACCTCCAATTTTTTTTTGTTAGTTTCATTATTGCATGTTCATACATATAGAAAGCATTAGGAATTTTCATACTATGCGTTTCTCTGCAGCAAAACTTATAGATGAATATTATTACGCATTAAAATGTTACCTCAGGCCCTCCATTAAATAAGAACTAATGACTGCACTTTTTTCCATTTTAGAGTAGAAAAAGGAAAATAGAACACAAAATGAAAGAAAAGTTCTGTCTCATCAATGAATCCTTACAATAAAGTAAACACAACTGATTTTTATTTTGGATCTGCCTCAGGATCTGGCACATCCTGGATCAGCTTGCCAGTGCTTGGCTGGTTAGTTTACTGCAAAAAAGCCTTTCTGGCTTTTGGCAAAATCCTCTTCTCTCCTGGAAGCCTTCCCAATAGTTGTGGCTACTGATCCCTTCTTTCTATAGGGAACTCAGGCATCTCTGGGCTAGCTTGCTTTCTGCAGTGCTCTAGATTTCTTTGCTGTGCTTTTTTAGATCAAGTTCCAAAAACCATACACTCGTAAGCATTCTCACAGCTCCCAACTTTTGCATGCTGCTTTGCTTCCTGAGCTGAAGTTGGCAACAGACTCTTGAGAGCTCCTTTCCAGGAATGAGTCAGTCTGTGGTGCAAGCCTCAGCGCAGCAGCTGCCTTCATCTACCTTTTATTTTAGCTAGCAGTATTCTGCTTAGCATCTTACATAAGTTCAAGCTTTAAAACTATTTCTAGAGGTCAGCAGCGGCTTTGCTTCTTGGTGTCAGGAATTCAGGATTTCTCAGACGCCAATTCCTCCTCTCTAACAAAGCTCGAGGGTGGTCAGATTCCATCCACATTTCCAGCAAGTGCTCAAATGTAGATAACTGCTTACACAGCCTAGGCAATTCCATCCACTGAGAAAATAGTTGCAGCTTGATAAGAAAATATGGCATCAGCCACTTGAAAAGTGGGAACTTCCTTCAGATTTCATCTGAATCTTTAATGCAAAATATCACACTACTTCTCTCTATTTATAACCAAAGAAGTCAGTGCAGCTAACGAGAACAACAAAATGGTCCAATCCTTGTCTCATTCCTGTTCTTCCCATCTGGTCAACCACAATGAAACTTAAGGAAGCTAGGAATTCCTCTATGAAACCTATGCTGCTAATGAGGATACACAGCCTAGAGGAAAAAGAGTATTTAAAGGTATGAGGAAAGTAAATTTATTTGCTGTAAAGACAATCTATCTGACTCACCAATCCAGAAGTACTAATATACAATAATTTTGCTTCCTTACAGAAAGACCTCTAAAGAAGAACCAAATTCCTGACACCAGTTCCTTCATATCTTTTATAATATTAATACTATCATTTTTTCTGTGCCATCAAATATGTGGCACTGTGATTTATTGGCAGTAACAAAATCACTACTGAAGCCCTGAAACAATGTGAAACTTTAGTAGGCTCCTAACTTCAAGAATGTAAGGAGTCCATTCTTCTTACCTTGGATCACAGGTTCCATTAGAATATCAGTTCAACTTAGTATTTTCTGCTTTTAAATACTGAAGACATTAATATCATCAAGAATATCTAAACAATATTTCCTTACAGCCCCTAATGCAGCTTTGTTCTCCTTTTATGCATTACCACACAGCAAGTCATATCCTATCAAACCTACTTTTGTGCATTCTTTATTAAAACACTGTAAGTATTCTCGAATAAAATACTTTTAATTAGTCAATCATTTTTGTAACCTTGGACTGTCATATCACAGAAAGATATGAATGAGATTAAAGTGAAATCTAAAATAGAATTCTGGCATTTGAAAGTTATTTGTCATACAGAGATTCATGCCATATCAGCCATTTTATATATGACTACAAGGGAAACATCTGCAAGGTCTAGCAGCTGATAAAGAATAACCTGCCCTGATACAAAAAAAAAGAAAAAAAGAAAAAAAGAAAAAAAGAAAAAAAAAAAAAAAAAAAAAGGAAGACTATGTTCTATTCAAAGGCTGCAGATAAGACTTAATGAACTGAGTTTTCATAACGGAGAAATGATGGATAATGTAGATCTAATATGTTCCATATACACAAAGCATTAAAAATATGTTAAAAGAGAAGCAAACTGATTTTGTCAGCTATTTGCAGCCCTACCTAAAGTACTGATTTAACATTTTTAAACAACTCTTTTGATATCAGCTTTTCCAGATATATTATTTCTAAATTAGGATCATGTGACTCCCTCCTCTTGTCCCACCCATGGTTTGGCAAGCATTACTAAAATAGCATAAAGCATGCAGGCTCAAAAAGAGCCTTGGGATATTTGCTTTGCTGGCCACTTTCACAGTAAAGAGGTTAAGCTACATGAATTTCAACATTACTCTTGCTGATCAGCTCACAAGCAAAGCTAGTTTGTGACACTGGAAGGAAGGATGAAAATAGAAGTTAAAGGAAAAAAAAAAAAAACACAAAACTTTTAAATGACAGTAAACAAGCTTGACCTTTTCAAGGAGGGTACTCTTTAGCTCAAAGGATCTTAGCATTACAGAACGTTTTATACAACAGAGACTTTTACAGCAGAAGAGCAAAAATGACAATGGAATGAGGAAGCCCTATGGCTGCGGGTAGTGTTTCACTTTTAGCTAAGCCTCAAACCAAACTTATTTGTATGTTCATTTACCTCCTGTGCAATCCTGTTTAAAGAAGAGCTAGTTTTGTATCTCTCCTGAAATGAAATGAAATTCATGTATAGTCAGATAAGTCTAGGTAACATGTGGTTGAAGTCAGCAGTACATGGCAGTTTTCTTCTTAGTTGTTAAGATATGTTAGCTACCAAATGAAAAAAAAAAAAAAATCTCAGGGAGAAATAATTTCAACATCAACCTTCTCAGAGCACAGCCCTTCAAAATATTTGTAGCCTTGTCAACAGTTTTCCTTTAAAAATATATTGCTGAATCCAAACTTTAATCTAAAACATTTTATTTGGCTGGGAAGTGCTACTTCTAAACCAAGTGCTAATTGTGCCAATATTTTTTCTTGTCTCAGTAACTCAGAGTTGTATTCCTGAGACTGTTAAATATGTTACAAGCCTTGTCACTCACAGCAGTGATATCACACCAGTATAATATGAGACTTTTATTGTATAACAACGATTAGCTGCCAGCCTTCTTTACCGCATATTAGTGAATAAAATGGGATAAACACGTGTTGTACAACTTTAATTGGATGAAGTGATCAATATGATTGGCTTCCAGTCATGTGGTTTTCATAGCCACACAAATCAGTATACATTTGCCTAATCACTCAGTAAGTGTTAAATAACTGTTGTTCAGGGTTGGCATTTAAAAAGCATTAAAACCACTTCAGGTCAGTAACTGCTCCGAGGAATGCCAAAGGTGAAGTATGGTACCAGGATTTCTACGTTTTCTTCTTTATTGTTTTGTTTAAAGGAAAATAAATAAATAAATAAATAAATAAATAAATAAATAAATAAATAAATAAATAAATAAATACAAGGCAAAAACTATTCATGCATCTGGTAAAAAATTATTCCGTAAAATGCTTTGGAAAAATAACTTCATTCTGTAACTACTTTCATAATTCAGCTCTTATGTTACCCGTAATGCTCCCAGGTCTGTGTGGGACAAAGGGAAGTTCACATCCAAAAAAGTAATACATATGGTTTTAATTGCTCTTTGCAGGGATGTCAGAGTCCAACGTAAAGAAAAGTTATTCCAAACTCCAGCTTGCAAACCAGTTTTCATGAGAAAATTTCCAATAAAGAAAAACAGCAACAGATGTGGCTGAGGCTATTAGCTTAACGGGGACATTTTTTTTCAATCTGTCCACATCCAATCAACTGCCATCTACTTCTTTCCAATCAACACTGTATTCACTCTGAGCAGTCAGAGTGTTTCCCTCACAAAATCTCTTCCTGAAAGAATCAGCTGTACATACAGCAATGCTCAATACTTCCCTTCTTCTCCAGTTCTCTTTTTTTTTCCTCCATAATTTATGTCCAAGTTTTCCTTTTATCCTTGAATTCACAGATTGATGTAGAACATCATTTTTGAATGAAGCAATGAAATATGGTATCAAGCTATTACACAGCAATGTAGCTGTCTGTTCTAACACTCGCCAGAAAAACAGAACTCAACTTTGAACTTTAATAATATCTAAAAAGTACTTTCCTAGGTCTTCCTTGGCATTGACTACAGAAACACAGAAAACCTTCTTATACAGAAGTTGTATCTGCTGATAAAGTACAATTTTCATGCTCTCAGAATATGTTATCTGATATTTTTAAAAAAATTATGTATTAACTATCCTAGTGTCTCGGCTACCTGTAAATACATTTAATTCTGCAAGAGAATTCTTCTACATGTGGAAAACAGAACTATTGGGGTAAGGTGGGACGAGAGATCTTTTCACTTTGTTCCAAAATACACTCTAACCATAACGCGGTATGATGCTGCATTAGCTATTAAATCTTGACTATAAATCTCTTTTAAGCAACTAAAACTTCCAGCAAGAAGAAAAAAGAAATCCCAGAAATTTAAGGATGATTTGATCATGCAAAGCTACATGTTTGGGGTCAGTGTGAGGGTTAGCAAAAGAGATAAGAAGAAACACTGGAAACTTTGGAGAAGAAAGATGATGTCAAAGATATTGAAGACATCAGCAGAGCAACAACAAGAAGACAAGCAAAATAATATCATATAATGAACAAAATAATATTCTAAGAGTAAGTTAAGAATTCAAGTTGCGCACATTCTGAAGTTGCAGACAACCACTAAAAAGCATCATCTTAATGAATTCCCTCCAGAGCAAATATTCACGTGTATTTTCAGCAAAAAGATGGATATGATGGTTCAAGTATGAAGTGAAGCAGTGTTCTATAAATCTGCATTTATTCATGACTTTTGCTCTCTTGTGACTGCATTTTTGACTGTTACATATTTGGAGCAGAGATTATGCAAGTATTATGTCTTTTAAATCCACTTCTGGCATTAAATTTGTTCAATAGTTGTGCTTTCAAAGCAATATTCCATTTACAACAAAGACATGGAGATGGGGGGGGGGGGGGGGGAATGATTAAATGTTGGACTGAAAAGTCTTCATTGAGGGCAAGAGCAATTTCTGCATTCTCTGCATTTTTTATCCCAACACTAACTCAAGTCAGATTGAGGTGTAAATCAGAGAGGGACTCATGGACAAATAAGCAGCTTATTACAATTTAGAATCACAGAATCACAGAATGGCTTGGGTTGGAAGAGACCTCAAAGATCATCTAGTTTCAGCCACACTGCTGTAGACAGAGATGGCAATTGCTAGATCAAGCACTTGACCAGGCTGATAGGGCCCCATCCACCCTGGCCTTGAACACATCAGGGATGGGGCATCAGCAACCTTCCTGGGTACCTGTTCCAGCACCTCACCACTTCCTCAGTGAAAAACTTCTCCCTCACACCTTATCTAAATCTCCCCTCCTTTAGTTAAAACAATTCTTCTTATATTAACGCTATCAGACTTCTATAAAAAGTAAAATTTGGTATAATGTCCCGTAGAAACCAATTTACTGATAGGTAATCTTTTACACCATGGGTTTTTCAGTTCCCAGGACAGTAAAAAAAAGCCTGACTATTGTGCAGTTAGCCAAAAAAGGCTCATATTTCATGGAGCCAGAATCTATTTGTGAAATTTGCTTGCTAACTTCCACAAAATTTATACTCAAAATAACTTACGTACTGAAGCTACACAGATAGGTTGGAAGTTCAGTTTTATCTGTGTCAACTTAATGCAATCAGTGTATCTTGGATTTAATATAGAAATGTGTAACTTAGGTAGCTTGCAATTAATGACAGAATGTTTCTCTGATAGTTCTCAGCGAATACAATTTAGGCTTTCCCAACACATACTGTTGTCATGACATGACATGCCACCAGCCCTTGATTGGGAGAGTGGTTTTCAAATGAGAATGCAGAATTACACCAAGTATACCCTTTATCTGAAAAATTCCTCTGCAAGGAAATTTTTTTACTATTTAAAAGAAACAAAACAAAATAAAACACAAAAAAAATCAATCTGAATACTGGACTCAGAGAATATTTTAGCTGAAAAGATGAAAATAAAGACCCAAAATGATTTGACAAGTTGTGCAGTCCAGTAAGCAGAATCAACAGAATCAACAAAAGCATTATAGTTAATGGCAGTCTAAGAAGTGTTTTTTTGCTGTCCTATTCATCTGAAAGAAGTTTGCATTCTGTTCTGTTAAGTTTTGGTATAAGAAAGAATTTTAAAAAAAAGGAATAGTCAAATTTCCCAAGCTTTTCAGATATTTTTCATGTTGATACTTCTAGTTCTTTAATGGCTGTTCACAGTGTAGTTATGATTTATTTCTAATTTGGTGACTTGTAATTGTGAATCCTTTCTGCCATGAAATCCTCAAAGCCTGTATGTTAATAATTATGTTGTCAATTACATATTTCCAACTGTTTTGAAAACACAGGTAGAAGTAATCACATTAATAAGCTTTAGGACTGTGCCCAACACAGACTCTGCATGCCCAAGATAGACTTCTTTCACGTTGTTCAGGAAACATTCTTGGTAAATTTTAAGATACTTTTAAAAGGAAATTCATGGATATAATTTAGTGATATCTATCTTTTTGGATACTGCAGACACACATATCCTAAGGAAATAATTTGGCTGGGAGGTTGTAAATATCAACGGTTTATGGAGTAAAGTATGAGAAGAACAAGGAAAACAAAAATGTTGTTTATAAGAATAGAGCAGCCATCAAATATTTGTTAATGCACTATAGAAGACTAACAGAATTAATAAAAAATTATATAAGCCTTATTGCTCCATTCTTGAGAAAAGGCATACTGCATATGTACTTAATGACAAGGATGTAATGACAGGGATTTTGGTAGCCACAAGTTTAAGAACAGCGCATCCAGAACAGAGAAAAAAAGCAGCACTGGTTTCATCATGCCTACAGATTGAGGTTGATCTGATCAATGGAATTTGCTTGACAAAAGATACAAGTCAAGAACTTCTGCAACGCATCCCTTCTACTAAATCTTGCTTTCTGTGTCTCCTTCTTGTTTCTCCCCTCTTTCACTCCTGTGCAGCAACATTCAGGTCTCAATTCTCCACTGCTCTAAGATCTCCACTCTGCTTAACAGTACCAGAACTTTCAGATTTGAAAACAAAGAGAGCATACAGACAAGCAGCTCATACTTGTGCTTTATAGCCATCAAAGCCAACAGCATAAAGCTAATTACATAAACATTATGTCGTGCAAGCTGCATTGGTGCACCACAACATCTGAACGGCTGATGAACTAAATATTTACACTGTTTATCCATAGGATGTCTTGGATCAAACAGAGGCAGAAGCCAGAGAAGCCAGTTTGCAAATAAGAAGCTTTGCAGGGTCTGTTTTCAGGGAAGGGAACCATGCTGCTGCCTTCTGTCCATAGAATTTGCTATTGCCTATCAGGGAATACAAGCAAACAAGGAGCCTTGCTCTGAATCTACCTAACTGCATATCTTTATTTTTAAGCAATTACACAATTATATACTTCACATTTGCTTTGAATATGGGCATTTTTTTAAATCAGAAATTAAACTAATAGCTAAAACAAAGTAAATAATGTTCTGTGGTCCATAGAAAAGTCACAAGACTCTAAGCACTATGTGGGTGAAAGGACTATATTACAGAATAACTCAGCCAAGAATACAAATATATTCTCCTTTCTTCCTCAAACTCTAGTTCTTGACATTTAAAAGTATGCAACATAAGTGAGAACACCCACTGATGATGCTGGGCCTAAAGTGAACACCATACTTGAATTCTCTAAACACACTGTTAATAAAAGCCACAAACTGTAGTATATCAATAAAAATAATAAATAAATAAATAAATAAATAAATAGTAATAAATAAAAAGTGCCTACTTTTCTCATTTTGAGACTGAAAAAATGACAATTTTCCACTATTACTGCTAAAATATGAAGTTTAAAATCCGGATACAGCTACTACTGACACTTGGGTTCTGGGATTCAGGCACTACTCATAAGGAAGGATCAGGCCATATGTTGGGAGACTATTTTCCAATTTTTGTCTTTCTGCTAAAGTGGAATTATTTTTGTAGCTGTAGTTAATAAAGTGGCTTATCCTGTGTCCATTATTTCACAGTTATTTTATATCCCAGTGACCTGATTTACTTGAGAACTTATTCCAAATAGTAAAGCTTAATTTTGTTCTTGTTTGCTTTACTGAGTCCCATTACTCTGCGAACATTATCTCTAAAGAGTTTTTAATCTTTCGTTAGGAAAAAGAAAAGTTATTTTACAATTTTTTTTCTTGTAGGTTTTCTTATTAGTTAATGCTCTTAGGTTCTCATCATATATTTTTTTCTTTCCCTAATGTATTTTTTCTATCTATCTGTAAAACTTAATGCCATACTATTTCTCTCTTTCTCATGTGGCTGTAACAAAATACAATGGAAAATCTTTAATTTTATAGCTTTGTAATTAAGGTAAGTGAAGCTGAATAGAGAACTGCTTGTATAAAAATAAACAGTGGCAAAGAAAGATTTGTAACTAGTATAGTCTCAAAGATTCTACTGAAAAATGCACATATTGTATACTATAAAATATGCTTATAAGGCTAATGTAAATTAGTATTTACAAATTGTTCTGAATCTCTTTCTCTAAGTGCACAATAGTTCATTTGTTAACATTGATATATTTATCTGGCCTTTCTCAGTTGTAGGAAAAAATTATGTCAATTTTCCCTCAGACTGCCTTCCTATTCTGTCACACACATTATTTCATGAAACATGAATCCAAATGTTCTGTTTCTTTTCAATTTCCTTTCACCACAAATTCCAGAGTCCCCCACTCCATGGCTTTTAGTAACAATTCAGCCTTTCTAGTCTAATGGCAAAAACTCAATACTGCTGTCTTTAATCAGCATACTTCAGACTTTAATGTCTTCAATACTGAAGATTCAACCCTTTGTTAGAACTATTTCTCCCCAGGTCATGTTATGCCTATAATTTCACAGCAAGTACCTGTTCTCATAAGAAACAGCAAGCCTTGACAAACTGACTGAAAAAACATAGTACAATTGCACACAGAAGGAAAAAGAAAGGGTATTAAGAAAGAATATTTTTCATAAGCTGAAATAATCAAATACTTGGACACTTTTAAAAGACTCTGGTGATTTTGTACTGGGATATAAGCCATTAGAATTATAGTTAGTACAAAAGTGAGCCAGACGACTTGGAAAGGGAGAAAAAAGTGATTTTAATACAAATAAATTGCACATCTTTATCTCTTTTCTCTCTAAAGTAAATAACCACTCCTTGTTGGTTCAGACCACCTATGACCTTAAGTCTGTATCAGACTGTGATAGCTGAAGAGATGAAGCTCCATGGCAGGAAGGTTCAAGTTAATATCACAAAAGTGACACAGTCCTGATAGTTTCTATCCTGAAGACCACATAAACACAAGATGGGACAAGCTGTATAATTAAGAAAATACAACTGACCACTGTATTGAGGAGAAAATCATCATTACTAAGTAGATTTTCTTCCTTCACTAGATGCAGTTTCTGAATAGTTTATCCTGGGGATAACACAATGCCAACTAAAATCTCAATGTGAGAAAATTATTTACAGATACAGAGGCAAATACCTTTGAAAGAAGAATGGAATATCACCTGATTAGAAAAAATAATAATAATAATATACTGCAGAAAGTCACATCCACAGTGCTTGAGTGGCTGGTATGTGGATAGCACATGGCTGACATGGCAGAAGGAAGGAATGCCATCCAAAGGACATGGACAGGATTGAAAAGTGTGCCCACATGAACCAAATAAGGTTCAACAAGGCCAAATGTGGCACTTGGGTTGGAGCAATCCCAGGTATGGGTACAAACTGCGAGAAGAACTCAGTGAGAACAGCCCTGCAGAGGAGGACCTGCTGTTTCTAGTGAATGAAAAAGTGGACATATGCAAGAAGTGCACTCTTATATCCTGGAAGGCCATTGGTATACTGGGCTTTGTCAAAAGAGGGGTGGCCAGCAGGGTGAGGAATGGGATTGTCCCTCTCTGCTCTGTCCTCATGAGGCATCATCTGGAGTACTGCATTATCATGAAATTCTTTACTCAGAGGGCACTGAGGCACAGGTATAGGCTACCTTGAGAAGCTGTAGATACTCCATCTATGGGGGTGTTCAAGACCAGCTTGGATGTGGCCCTGAGCAGCCTGAGGTGGTGGGTGACAGCCTTGCCAATGGCAAGGCAACCGTGCCCAGGCCAAGAAGTTCTAACACAGTGAATTCTGTGTTCATTTAAAAGACTAAAGCCATCATTCCTACTGAGATCTTGTTGTGGTTTGAAGATTTAATCACCAGGACAGATCTGAATAAAGAAAAATATGTGTGGACACTTAAAGTGCACTTGTGTGGACTTCACATATGCGTCTACGGAGATCAGCTGCCAGCTGCAGATTCTGTTCAATCAATAATATAAATGTTAGGTTTATTAGATCTACTTCCTATAACAAAAAAGGAATATATTATGAAGGAACTTACATTCTCTAGAGATATAGTACAAATAGAAAATAGCAAAAGAAATAGAATTCGGGATAACTCAACATTAAAAACAAACAACAACAGCAAAAAACATAGTAAAAAAAAATAGGAAAAAAAAAAAAACAAAACAGAAATACTGTCTGCTCCACCAGATTGAGTATGTTTTAGGACTTTGTTCCAAAAGAACCAGATGTTTACTTTTAACATATATACATTAAGCTCAAAATGGGTAACTAAAATGAACAGCAGTTCTAATTCAGAAGTGTTTATAAACATAGAGGTTATGCTGAAAGATATACAGGCATTTAAAAATGTTATGTGTATTTGTGTATGTATGACTGTCTATATGTAAACTGGTCCCAAGCATTATGCTTTGATTAATCCCTAAAAGGCAAACTTATCAAAATAAGGACAATTTACAGTAACAGCAGCCCCACAGAAACAATATGGAAAAAAAAAAAAAAAAAAAAAAAAAAAAAAAAAAAAAAAGGTTTACCTAAGGATAAAAGAATAATACAGTTATTTCTTTAAAATTAGGAGTTTAGCTCACACATCCTTTGTTCTTTCACTCCTTTTTAAAAACACATGGAGAACACAAATTTGCTTAAACAGTGTCAATATCAATGGAAGACACAAGAAAGTCACATTGGGAAAAACATGAAAAACATGTCTCTTCAGCTTTTAAAAGACTTAGTACCTTAGAGAGGCAGTAGCTGTTTATCTCTCAGAGGATATGACTACATATGATTGGAAATTACCTAAACTCTTTCAGGTTTTATCTAACCAGATGACTTGGAAATCTGTTCAAATCAAAGTGTTCTTTGAAGGGATACAAGTAAGGAAATGCTAAAAAGTGTTTTTTAAGTTGTGCAGATTAGATAACAGAAGTATTCAGACATGTTCATCCCATCCCAAGGGGAAGTCAAGCAAAAACATAACACAGCTGAAAACATTTTAAGATAACCTGGAAAATTGCATACCACAGATTCCTAACAGGATACACAACTTACACCTCTTAATCATTGGATTAATAGACACAGGATTTTCAGTCGCTGAAATTTCTTTCCTGATGATAGTAATTAGTTGCTTTACCATTGAGTTTTAAAACCATTTGTTCCTACTGCATAACCATGGTTCCTTTTTATGTATGGATATTTACTTGCCTGTTTAACAAGTGAATTTTTATATAGTTGCTGTTTTAGAACAGCAACAATGGTTTCACTTTCTGCTCTGAACTAGCAGTATCACGATGTTCACCTTATAAGAGAGCTGTCAAAACACTGTGTGTTGATTTAATAAGAAAATGTAGGCCCCAAACAAAGACCAAACTATTTCCTGAGTGTTGAACATCACATCAAGACATACTGCCACTGGAGAACATAGCTTTCTTTCTGAAACATTTTTATTCACATTTCTTGGGTTAAAAGAAAAGAAAAAAAGAAAAGAAAAGAAAAGAAAAGAAAAGAAAAGAAAAGAAAAGAAAAGAAAAGAAAAGAAAAGAAAAGAAAAGAAAAGAAAAGAAAAGAAAAGAAAAGAAAAGAAAAGAAAAGAAAGGAAAGGAAAGGAAAGGAAAGGAAAGGAAAAGAAAAGAAAAGAAAAGAAAAGAAAAGAAAAGAAAAGAAAAGAAAAGAAAAGAAAAGAAAAGAAAAGAAAAGAAAAGAAAAGAAATGTAAAAACAGAACTGTGTATTAACTGTCTTGCATTGAAAAGTGCTCCTGCAGTCAGCTCTAAGTAAGACAGATGACTTCAATGAGGAAAAGAATTGTGGCAATTAAATTGATGTTCTGCAGCCAGATTACTGTACCAAGATCTGATCTGAAGAGGAGGAAGAAAGAAACTTTTGAAATGCTAACATCATTAACCTTGAAGGTACTAACCGGTACAGAACTTACACAACACTCCAAAAGAAGGCTGTAATGCAATATATCATCATTCTCTGTTTCCTATTAAAAAAGAAAGATTTTGGAAAGACTGAACACCTTCTGTTGGGATGTTCTTGTGCTCCCAACTGTACCACTTTGGTAAAACTTAAATATCCACAGTTCCAGGTAAATCTTCACAACAGTATGCAACTGAATTCACCTTCAAGTGAACAAAAGGAGGGGAAATACCAGGCCAGGATTGCTACACAGTTCTTTGAGAAAAAGTTTTCCAGAAGACTGATATGTGACCATGTAGGTATAGACAAATAAGATTTTCACAACTTATATCTAGAGGACATGAAACTCACCACGTGTGAACAAGCAATTGTACTGTAGTGATCTTCCCTGTCACATACTTGATTTAAAATAACACTGTGGCCAGGAAAATAATTTTGTATGCTTTCAAAGTACAGAACTGAAGCACAGATAAGCCAACAAGATCAGAGTCACACAAGATATCAACTAATAAGGAAACCAAGGATCAGATGAGCCCTCTACTTTTGCTTTGAGGAACATGAAAAAAGAGTTCAGCACTTTGCAAGGAAGCATGCCTGGACAGAAATTATGGTGCTATTTTTATTCATTTTACTGTAAATTGATACTTTATGCTGTCCTAATCTGGATCTAACTTAGACACAAAATTGATGATTGCAAAAAAGATCTGTTCTTCTGTTAAGGACTGAATTAATCACTATATTTGAAAGAAGACTTAACAGAGTTCTATGTAGGGGAAAATTCCACTTTTTTTTTTTTTTTTCTTTTAATTTCCAAATGCCAAAGTGATTAGGATTACAACCACAGTTTTTAGTGTACTTGGCTGTGACAAGATTCAGGACAGACTGGTTTATAGGTCTCACTTTGTCTTATCTACTTACCTGGCTTATTGTGCACTGTAATCTCTGTATGACTAGGTGACTTTAAAATGTACAGTGTCTAGCCTAGAAGGTATAGACTTCTATACCTATAGTCAGTGTCTTTCTATTTAACTTAATGTAACAATCTAAAATCTCACTATGCAAAAGCTTAACTGAAATCACAGCAGCTCCCTCTATTTGCTTCCGCTAAGAATATGGCCCAAAAATATGTAATCCAAAAAGCATCTAACTTCATCTCAAGTGTGCAAAATCACAAAATCACAGTGGATACACTGACCATTAATTTCTTTCTAGAACATTACTTTTGCCTACATAAATTCTCATTTTGTTTCCTTGTTTTCATTTGTTTTTTGCCAGCAAATAAAAACTTTCTCTCAGTATCTCTTACTAATTTTTCTGGTTCAAGTAATCTGAGAGCCATTTTGTAAAACCTGGTGCATGTCAAAAAGGCTATCTTGTGTGTTTTGACTTGGCTTCAAACTAGTAAGATTATTTTGCAGGAAACAGAGAAAACTGGAACATATTTTCTATTTACACCAATAAAGTCAGCCAGCTGGAATATATTAGAAAAATTGCTGGGACTGTATTACATTTTCTAGTAACTGCATCACCTGATATAGAAGCAACAGAATTTCTCAATTATAATGGCTTATTTGGAGATTTGTTTCTTTCAGATTGTATGCCCAAAATTTTGACATATGAAACAGCTTCAATTCTGCTTGATGTTGTATAGCTCAAGATCAAACTCATATTCTTCTGTGGCTGGGAGTAAAATTGCTCTTAATTTAAAATTATCCCTAATAAGCAGCGCGTGCTGTTATATTTGTCAAAATTGCTGTTTACAGCTACAGTGGAAATAAGTATTTATTAATAACTGACTCATATTTACAGATGTAGAGTTTAATTTATGATATGCATTATCTTTTTAATAGAATTGATTTCCCAAGGAATGAATAAGGTTTCTTAAGAAAAAGATAGAATCACTGAGACACAATGTAGTGATTCTCGTGGTCTTTTTAGACATTTGTGAGAGCTCAAATGTTTGTTTTTACATTTTCTAGCATAATTTCTTATCTACTTAACTTTTAATATAAAAATAATTCAGGTTACCATAAAAGTAACAAAGCCACAAATACTCAAGCCTTGAAAACTATGAACAAGTCAAGCACTTTCCATTTTCTAACAATAAACAGCAATTATAAGTATCAATAATGTTTACTATCAGAACTAGCAAACAGTTGGATTTCTGTAATGATGTTAGTGGTCTGTCTTGTGTTGATAGTCCAGATTTTTATTTCTGATACAATTGAAGAACTTGCTCTTATTAAATACCTACATTGTATGTTTCCTCTTATATGACTTTTTCCCTCACAAGGAATGAGAAGAACTGCTTTAAAGTCCCCAGGGATCTCTTCTTAGTCCACTGCTATTTCCAGCTGTATTGTGGGTTTTGCTTCTTGAAGGGGGAGGAGAGGGGTTGAAACCATGATCTAAACATAAAATCTCTTGCAAGTACGCAGCTGACAGAGATTAGTAGGTATATAAATAAATAAAACAGCTTGGCTACTGCCACAGAGTCATCTACCAGGTTAAAGAACTGGAAATCAATAAAATATATTTTACATTAATAGACCCCGGATAACACATTTTTAGATGAAAATACAGCTTATGGTAATAAAAGAATAAAATAAAAAATTGGAAAGATCATAATACAGCACAACTATACCTATTCAGATACCAAGCCCCCAGAGGAAAAGCTATTGGACGGGCAGAAGTACTTCAGCTTCTTGGCATCTGGCCAAGCTGAACTAACTCTGGCACAAAATTGCACTGAGAGACCATGGTCACAAGCAAGTGAAATGGATGCTACCACTGAAAGAAGCCATGCAAATTTATCTGCTTCTAGCCAGAACACAGCTGTAGTGCTCTTGTAGACTTGGATCAGCATGCCAGATGAGCAATCTTATATTCAAGTTGAAGCATGGTGAATGGAGAGCCAATACAGGAAAAGAAATGGGGACGTGACCCATGAAAGAAAAGCCCATTCCCCTCAGCCTAATTGAAGGCTCTGACCAACTTTTAAGCTAGTAAAGAGCAATACTGCTTTCACCACACCAAGGAAAATATGCCATGTTGGAGCTAATTGCCTTAACATCCATTTGAAGTGTAATACTGTGGAAAAAAAAAGTTGTCTTTTTTTTTTTTTTTTTTTTTTTTAAGTCAATACAATAAACATTGTTCATACAATGAGAAAGATCCATGATACACAAGGGGAGAACTGGCTACACCAGTAGCAGAATGCAACCTACCAGTTTTTGCCTCTAAAGTTCAAAATAGATGTAGCACAATATAAAATAAATAAATAAATGAAATAAAAATCTCTAGCTGAAAGAAGCTAAGAAGCAATGTTTAAGGAGCTCAACTTATTCTGATCAAAGATTAAGAGATATTTGATCATTTTATATGCAGGCATGGAGAATGTGTGAGATGTAAGAGGAGTAAACCTTAATGGTGAGAGATCAATCAGCTGATTTTGATCAGAATCAAATGGTTGAAAGCTGAATTTAAATTAATTTACACCTTAGAGAGAAAAGTGGTTTTGTTTAAGAGAAAATAACCCAGCAGCAGAGGAGTTTATAATGAGAGGAAGTTACTACTTCTTCATCTTAAGATATTACTATTTTTCTAAGCTAAATTAGGGATTGTGAGGAAAGAGAATCACAAAACCAGAGAAGTTCATCTAGTTCCATCCCCTTGCCACGGGCAGAGTTGCCACTCACTCGAATAGACTGCCCAGGGCTCCATTCAACCTGGCCTTGAGTGCCTCCAGAGATGGGGCATCCACAGTTTTGCTGGACAGCCTGTGACAGTGCCTCATCACCCTCAGTAAAGAATTTCTTCCTCACATCTAACCTAAATCTCCCTTGTTTTAAAGCAATTACCTATCATCCTGTCAATACACTGCCTGATAAAGTGTCCCTTTTTGGCTCTCTTGTAGGATCTCCTTAGTTACTGGAAGGCCACTATAAGGTCTCCCCAAAGAGAGATAATTCTCCAAGCTGAATTCCAACTCTCTCATCTGTTTTCATAGGAGAGATGCTCTAGCCACCTGACTATCTCCTGAGCCTCCTTTGGATCCACTCCAATATGTCCATGTTCTTGTGCTCAGGATCCCAGAGCCAAATGCAGTACTACAGGTGGGGCCTCATGAGAAGAGTCCAAGGGGACAATCATGTCCCTTGCTTCTTTAAAAGCAGTCCAGGATACATTTGGCTTTCTGATCTACAAGCTGACATTGCTGACTAATGCTGAGTTTCTCATCAACAAACACCCCCAAGGCATTCTTCATAGGGCAGCTCTCAATTCATTCTCCACCAAGCCTATATTTGAAATTGAAATTGCCCTGAACCAAGTGCAGGATCTTGCACTAGGCTTTGTTGAACCTCAGGAGATTCACAAAGGCCCACTTCTTAAGTCTGTTATAGTCCATCTGGATGACATCACTTCATTTTAGTGTGTCAAATGCACTACTCAGCTTGGTGTTGCTGGAAAACTTGTTGAGAGTGCACTCAATCCTACCATCTCTGTTATCAACAAAGATGTCAAACAGTACTGATCTCAGTAACGATTCCTGAGGAATTCCACTTGTCATTGGTCTCCACCTGGATTTGTTGAGCCACTGACCACAACCCTCTGGCTGTGACCACCCATCCAATCCCTCAACAGCACAGCAGCCCATTCATCAAATCCATCTCTCTCCAATTCAGAGACAAAGATGCTGCAAGGGACTGTGTCAAATGCTTTGAATAAGTCAAGATAGATAATGTCAGTTGCTCTTTCCTTATTCACCAATGCTATAAGTGTTGTAGAAGGCCACCAAAATTGTCAGGCATGATTTACACTCAGTGAAGCTGTGTTGGTTGATACTAATAACCTTTGTTTTCTGTGCACTTAGGCATAGCTTTCAGAAGGAATCCAAATTGCACTTGGAGGAATTCTGTTCTGTACTTGATTCCAAGGAAAACCAACTTACTGTGAAAAAGTGATCATATGAATTTTAATCTTCCTGATTTCAGTTTTCAACTTCTACTATTCTTTTATCATGTCTGGGAGAGAGAAAGCAAGAATAAAAGGTAAACTCACAATTCCTTTACAATTTTACACATTGATTATAGCCTAATGAAGAATTACTTGTTTTACATATCATATGTGCACTACTTGATCAGAAAGGTTTGTGGTGATCACCTCATGCATAATCAGAGGAGGTGTATATTGTAGGTCTTACGGACACGAAGGGAAGGGGCAAACAAATCATCTTTATTTTCAGTATATGTTATGACACACCTTCTGAGATCACCTTAGTGCACTAATCATTTTGTAGAGACCTCAGAAACAGCTGTCTCCATTGTTTTCAGCTGTTCTAAAAAGAAAGAGTTTACATTAAGTTGCCAGTCTTAGCATGCAGATAACTGGGTGAAATTTAACAGATGTGAAATGCGTGGTCCCAATGAGACTCCATGGTTTATTGATCCTATGCAGACTTAAACATTATGAAAGCCAGATCTATTATGTGCATAGGCAGACAGGTCCAAATTATGACAATTCCCAGTTGAAAACAGTTGTGGCTCATGATAATTTGGGGTGGGCGAGTGTGATTAGGGGAAGACAGCAAAGAAATCAATGCAATGTGAAAAAACTTTCACTTCAAGTCATATAATATGATGAAGTATGCATCTGAGTGTGGATCATGTAAAATATTGAAAAGTTCTTTATTGCATGTATACTTCCATGAATACATGCAGATGTATGTCCTAATTAGGCGGAATGAACAAACCACCGATTGCCCCATGTTTTGTCTAGTGACATTCATCAAAGCAAAAGATCTAAATCACAGACGGAGGAACAGGGAACAGGGGACAGCAAAGGACTTTTTTTGCATTTTTTCTGAATATACACCAATTAAAAAATAAAGCAAAAAGGCAATTTACAGAAATATTTTGCTTGCATCAAATTTGATAACTTTCAGACCACAGACCACTCTTATCACACTTGTACAGTATCAAGCACAACAATGAAAATCCCTAAGATCTACTGTAATGAATGTAATAAGCAATAATGCAGTCTCCTGCTGTTTCCTGTGTTTCTAGCTGCTAGGTTGACCTTCTTCTCTTACTGAACATGTCAGCTGGCTCCATTTGCTTCTTGAATTAACTAAAATGGTAATCCTTAGAGATTATGCTACAGCCAGAGTAATGACAATGGAGAAATGAACATTTTGAAATAATGTCTAGCGTTGTGGTTTTTTTTTTTTTTTTTAATGGAGCACTTTAAAACACAACTCATCTTAAGACAACATGAAGCAAAGCTGTTTTCTTTAAAAAAGTTTTAACAAAATTTACTTTAAGAAATGTGAGTTGGGAGACCTATTTCCCCACTGTGCACTGTCAAGTCACCCTGTCAAAGCAATGCCATTAATGAAATTTTATTATGAGTTTATCTTAATTGAAAGAATGTTCTTCCTTTTCTAAAATAACTGCAATAGACATGACAAGTCTTGCAATCCTTCATCAAATTTTAAAAAGAAAGATAGATTTTAGTTTAAAAATCTAATCAATAATATTAAGATATGTGGTAGGAAGATACTACTTGATAAATATTTGTTAGATACTAAAGTGATTGGTTAGTGAAATTTTGCATGGGCATTGTATCTTACAGTACTCCTGTCTAATGCTATACATTAAAGCTGTTACATACTGAATCTAATTCTTTCTATTGAACTAAAGTATGTTTTCCACATTTCTACTGCCTGCTCTTTACTTGAGATTCAGTAGGAAGGTACTGTCACAACAGATTTGCAAGACCATACAATAGTTCAGGGAAAAATAAGATAAAGAAATAGCACACATCACAGCCCTTAAGATATGAGGATTTTTTGGGTTTGGTGTTTGGTTTTATTTTTAGATGAATCTTAGTGTTTGAAATTCTGAAAGTGAGTTTACACTGCATGTTTATAACGTTTCTGGTAAACATATATCTATACGGAATCTATATATTTGGGTTCTTTTTCATATATCTGAGATGTATGGTGAACATTAGGAAATACTGATTTTGCACCATGAAATGAAAAACTATTAACAATTAAAAAAAATACAGTTACGTATTGTGTTTTTTTATTAATCATTTTTTACACCATCCACATTATGTCTGTAGCACATCAAACCTTAAACACTGCCTAGTTAAGTACTGAAAATGATGAATACTTCTAGTAGGAAAAGAAGAGTACTTGAATCTGGACAACTAAGACATAAAATTCAATTGTTGAAGGTTGTAAATGGACAAATTCAATCCAGAAAAAATATAGAGCACTCAACATTCAAGGCATGTGGTATATTCTCCCTCATTTAAATCTTTTAATCAAGACTGCATGTCCTAAAGATATGCTATAGCTGAACCACAAATTGCAGGTTGGATGTCAAAATTACAGACTGAAATTCTAAGGCCTGTGTTATGAAGGAGGTCCATTCCTGGCCTGAAAACCACTACATTTACATTGAGATGAAAGGCACTTCAAAAGTAAGCAGCACATAAATTCATTTCTGTGACTTTTGAAGTTAGTGCATGTTATTGAGGGTCAGCCACACAGGAGGCACTCAAACTGCATTCTCTTTCTCCCAAATGGAGAGAAATTTACCTCTCTCATATGGCAGCACTTTTCTAACTGTAGCAATAGAACCCATGCTCTAAAAAATAGTCTGCTGCACTAAAAAGAAAAACAAACAACAGAAGAAAACCCTGCTATTAACAAGATACTTAAAATAACTGAAAGCTAATTAACCGATTTGCCATCATCTCATTCAGATACTCATCTCAGTTTACTGTTCTATGGTTCTACAGAATAGTTTAGAGTAATACGACTAAAGTTAAGGGATTTTTATCATTTTTCATACCTGCTAGCACATTTTCCTTCCTATTCACACAAAGTATAATTAAACTGGATCTCTAGTAAATGCTTGTAAAACTTCCTGTGAAAAAAACTGGCAAAATTACAATAATTTTATAAGCACTTCATATGTAGTGCTGGGTGCTTTACACAGGGAACCTGCCACACAACTCAACAGGTTCTCAGCAAACTGAGGAGAGTTTAAGAAGAGCTATCAAAACACTTAATGAAATCCAGCGTAACGGTTTATTCAGAAGTGTGCTGACATGCTGAATTTTCATTTCAATAAGACACGGACTAAAAACGTCAAGAAAATTGTCCGTGGGTATCAAGGGCAGAAAAGAGGAGGGCCTGTTTGGACTACTCAAGGTTACTGGCATCACTCACACTGAGAGCTACACTGAGCTTTGAACTTCAAACCGAAGCTCGGAACTTGCAGATGTGATGAAATGCAGGCTGTGGAGCCCAGACCCCCCAGACGTTCCAAGGCCAGCAGCGCGCCAGGCTGGGCTGACTCAGCGCTACGTGCGGCGTCAAGAGACAGCCTGAATTCCATGGGGTTACACAGGCCTTTCCTCCTGCTCCTGTTATTAGTGGGCCAGCACCCAGCCAACAGCTGCAGGCAGCTCATCCCAATTCAGCTGTGAGGAGGACGTGGGGCCAGGATAAGCAAAACCTGCCTCGCAGGGAAAGCTGGGGTGCTTCAGAGAAGGCCTTGCCCATGTCAACAGAAGCATTCTGGAAACAAACAGCTCAGGATAACCTGTTCTCCCAGGCTAACCTCCCACACTGCTTGCCAGTCTCAGCAGCAGTGACAGGTGCTCATCTGTGCGTGAGAGATAGTGCACCCAGAAGTCTTCCATCCTCCCATACAATTAATGTTTTCCTGCCACTCCCAGCTCCAGTTTGTGACTGATGCTTACTATATTGACTTTTTGATATACATTCAAGCACACAGAAAGGGAAATTCCCACCTGAATCAAAAACTCAAGGACAGAATATGGCTGAAAGCTGCCTGTGCGTGCATGTCTTCAGCTCAGGCCAAGCCAGCACAGATACATCATTCCCAAAAGCCTGCCACGCTGGGCATCTCCTCTGAGCAGTGCAACATGTGCTAACACAGTCCCTAGCATCATCTCCCAGGTCCAACCACCCAACTATGCTGCCAAGTACCCCAGCAAGCCGCCTATTGGCACACAGGCTGGGAACACAGAGCATCCCACTCTGGCCAACATGGTTACTTCTGACAGCTCAAAAACACTACGTTGGAACACAGCCATTCTCCAAACAGCCTTACAAATAGCAAGAGTGAAATAAACCACAGTAATATATTAAAAAAAAAAAAAAAAAAAAAAAAAAAAAGTGGAGTTGGGAAGAAAGGAGTGGAACTATTAAGCAGTGGGAAATTAGCTTGTGGAAAGCTCCTCCAGTGAGGTGATAGGCACATCGGTTTAAGTACTTTCAACATGAGCTTAATTCTCTCCTTCAGGAAGTAAATGTACATCATGATAGTATGGCCTAAGAAGGTTCTCTCCTCTTTGAGCATTTTGGGGGAAAAGTGCTTAATCCTAAACTACTTACCTTCCAGTGCAATGACACTATCACCTCTGATCATTCTTACAGTACCAGCACTATTTCCCTATTCCTACTCAACTTTTAACTAAGACGTCAAAGCTGTAATTTTCATCAACGAATAAAAATGGAAAGCATTTTTCACTGGCAGCATTACTCATTAACTTCAGAGACTCCCTTATCTACCAGTGAATGACCATCCCTGAGCTGTCTAACTGAGCCTGCCTTAGGGAGTTGCTCTGCTATCAGCTGAAGTAGCAGAACTCTTTGAAGTTCCTCTCTTGTAATGTCAAGTTAAAAAGAAAACATTGCCTCCAAGGAATTCTAATTAGAGTATTTCATTTCCAGGAACATAGCTTTATACTGACCCAACAGCTCAAGGTACAAATATTTTTTTCCTGACAAAAAGATAAATTAAGAAAGCAAAATATATTTTGAAATTATGTTTCACATCTCAGGAGGCTTAAATATCCAAGGGAAAAAAATCAAGGTCAGATAACATCTCCAATATAACAAATTAAACTATAATGAGGATTAAAAAACAGGTCATTCATCCGCTTTGCAGCTCTATCTATGTAAACAGGTTACTAAATTGTCTATATGAACAGCTTAATGGGAATGAAAAATAATAAAAATCAGTAATAAGAATGTCAACAATCTGAGTTACAGTTTTTACTGCTGTAGTTAAATAAAAAACAGCTAAATAGGCTGCATGAAGTTTCATTTCTTCACAAAAGACCACTCTACCCTTAATTTTTTATCCAAGTCAGATAATGGAAACATGTTTCTCTTGCTAAAATTTATGTAGTGTTATTTGGTAATTTCAAAAAATTTCTAGCATTTTGCATTTCTAAAGAAATCAAAGCAGTCAACAGAAAGGCGATGAGAATGTATGACTGCATGGACAGGTTCTAATAAGCAGAAATAATTTTTTGTGAGATAATATTACACCTGTTTGGAAAATTTTTTTTGACAACTTTAAAGAAAATGTTGGTGCCAAATGCTTCATAATCAATTTTATAAATATGGTTCAAATATAAAGATTCAACTAAGTCTATAGAACTGCAATCTACATTGTTTATATTACAAGACAGCATTCTCATTTTTCTACGG
Source organism: Chrysolophus pictus (assembly GCA_037305975.1). Lineage (NCBI taxonomy): Eukaryota > Metazoa > Chordata > Aves > Galliformes > Phasianidae > Chrysolophus > Chrysolophus pictus. The sequence continues at coordinate 99,487,156 of CM074576.1, forward strand.
GGAGCACTTAGTGTTAAATTATAAAGCAATAATTTTTTACATAAAATTCCTACCGGGAAAAGATATAACCTGAGTATTACAGAGGTAATATGTCTAACAGATTAATTATACACACTTAAGAATTCCAAGTTGCCTGTATTTAACCAACTGGGAAATGCACATTCCAATGCATTTTTAATGCTGTATTAATCTTCAGTATTTCAACTTACCAAGACAGACAAATTAAACATTTTGCAAGAGTAGTGATATATCTCAGTACTGTGCTACAGACATTCCCTGCCATGAAGATTTAAATTTTCATTAGGAATTCAGGTTAAATAAAAAAGACTGATTAAAGATAAAAGATACGTTGCTTTACTATATTTTAAATTCCATTAAAGAAAGAAATAGAAGGCAAAGGGGTGAACTCACTCATCACTTTCCACCTTGTTTAAATGACGCATCCCACTGAGCAACTCCCTGGAAATCCTGCCATGCTTTCTGCAGAGTTTCAGTCTTAGGACTCGCATGAAAGTAGCATAATAAGTTATGACTGCTTTTCTGCATGTTTAGGAATACAGCCTTGCTTTATTGTTCCACTGTGTAAAATGGGCTTGGATATCAGTAGGGATACTTTCCTAAGAATGTCACTTGTAGAAAATGTACAGGATGGCACTGCAAACCCTGTATCACACTGCACGCAATATTATGAGTAGACGATAAAGGAAATAAAGAAGATAATAAGAAAAAAAAAAAAGCCTATATTTTTCCGAATGCTTTTTTCCATGCACATGTCAACTCTTTGAAAGGGTAGACAACAGCAGGACAAGCAGAAATGGTTTTAAGTGGAAGGAGGGAAGATTTAGGTTGGACGTCAGAGGGAAGTTCTTTACTATGAGAGTGGTAAGGTGCTGGAACAGGCTGCCCAGAGAGGTTGTGGATGTGCTGTCCCTAGAAGTGTTCAAGGCCACGTTGAATGGGGCCCAGGGCATCCTGGTCTGTATTAAATGGGGAGGTTGGTGGCTCTGCATGTGGCAGGGGGGTTGGAGATTCATGACCCTTGAGGTCCCTTCCAACCCTGGCCATTCTGGGATTCTGTGATGTTCATAGACCCAGATGTAAAAGGCCCAATAATTATAAATTCTCCAGAAATTTTTACTTGACCTGCCAATAATGCTTAAAAACTATGACATAATTCACATATGCTCACATACATTTATGAAACTAATAATCAACAAAATGCACTTGAAAAGTAGTATTTAATCAAAGAATTCCAGAAGAAAGTCCAACGCAAACAGGAAATTTCCTCCAGCTTTACAAAATGATAGCCTTTTTCATGTCTCTCCATCAAATCCCTGCCCATAATGCTGCCCCGTAACTAAAGAATTCATTAAATATATCTACATTTAATCCACCTTTTTTTTTTTTTTTTCCCCTAATATTTTTAAAGCCCTTAGCTGTCTCCTGAAAGTCCAGAAATACTTTAATCGATGATTCTGGCAGGGTTTCAGCTGGAGACAGAGCTTTGCCATTGCAGTTCAGAAAGACATCAAGTAACTGTACAAAGTTAAAAAGAGACTGGGAAAGGATAGCCAGAAAATCTAGATGTGTTGCCAGAGGAAAAGGAAGCAATAGTTATCTAAAGAGTGGATAAGTCCAAGAGAGATGTGATAACATTTCTTGTTTATGTATAAATATGCATTTTCTGTAATTCAGTAATATTAACAGACATATTTCAGTTTCTTAAACACCACTGAAAAATTTTACTTGAACACAGTTAGTTGTTGTAAGATTTGCAAGAGTTTATGTGAACGGTTGAAGAAAGACTTTTTTATAACTCCTGAATTCTATTATAAAGTATATCTCCTCTAACTTGTGTGCAGAGTACAAAGAGTAAATTTATTGTACTGCTAAAATTATATATCATGACATCCTCAAGTGTCCAAATCTTTGCTTTGATTGGCTTTAATTTAATTCTTCAAGCTTGAACTTTGTCAAGAAGACAACAGGATGATCCCTTGAGGCTTGTTCTTTCTGGAGGTACAGATTAGAAGAGTGATTCAAAAAATGCTGCCGTGTAATGAATTAAGATGTGGTATTGCATAATACAAAAATGAACTTTTCTGCTATTAAAATAGCCTTCTTACATTCACTTTGAATGATAAACTGAAAAAAAAAAAAAAAAACCCACAACCCTCTAAAACATTACTTCATTTTTTAAAAACAAATAAACTACTGTTAATGTAGTCCCAGTTTCACTGAACTGCATTGCAGAACTCCTTGCAGCAATACCAAAGCAAACTCGATTTTGCCTGCAATGATAGAAATCTGGAGACAGATGACATAATTTTTTAACTCAGTTATTTTAATTTATTCTGGATGAATGTAGAGATATGACAGCAAGTGAACAAATGTCTAATGCTAATTTTAAAGTGTTTCACAATACTTAACAAAATCACTACCAGTGAAAGGTTTGACATGTTTTGCATAGATAGAGATGTAATACAGCAGGTTGGCAAGGATGAGAATTCCAAAGAATTTCTTCACATTTCTAGTCAGCACCACAGGTGAATAAATCTTTCAGTTTCAGGTTTCAGATATGTGTAATTATAAAGCCCCAAAACATCAGTAGCAGGATGCAAAACCACAGACTAAGACAAATATGCCTACATGAACAATATGGTGAACGGGAGAGTTAAAATTGCCTGAAAAAGGTAACTCTTGATAGACATGACTTCCTATTTGGATTCTGAGGGCTATTGCAACAAGGCCTTTCTGCATTTAAACAATGTGCGTTTTCATTGTGTATTTTCTTCTGTATTGTAAATATAGGATATCATGGAATTCATGAAAATAACCAAACCAAATATGATATGTGGTACAAAATTAATTCCCTAAAAGAGATAAGAGAAATAGCATTTGTCATTTTATCTAATGCACAACCCAAAGCTACTTAAATGGTAAAGGCAGTACAAAAACATACGCAAGCCAGAACAGTTCAGTACTGAAGTCTGAAAACATTGCCATTGCTGCAGGGGATATTTCCATCCTAAAGGATGCTGTCTGTAAGAACAAGTTCCTACACAGTTCCTACCTAATATACCTGCAGGACACAATGAGATTTGAAAGATTCAGTGTTATATGAGTGATGCTTTCAAATAGAAGTTGCTGTTATAGATACATTTTCTACTGAAACAAGTTTTATGTGGACACTGCCTATCTGCCTCCTTAACTCTCAACCTCTAATAACTTTGTGTCATAAAACCACTTTCAACCAATCTAACACCAGGCTGAGTGGATCCAAAGGAGGCTTCTCTACAGCTACCATGGAGAGGCAAAAAACACCACTGGCCTACTTATTTTTCCAGCCCCTTTCTCTCTTGCCATAAGAAGCCCAGGTTCACATGCAGTGATTGAATCTACTGCAAATGGAAGGTACCATTATGTAAATATAAGATATTCCTGACATTGTAAAAACGTCATCAAACCAATACAGCATTAAGAACATCTTTAGCTTAACAATTTATTTTGTTTTATTCATGTGTAGTAAATTATATGGAGTTTCAGTAAGCAAATGAAATGAGAAAAAGATTGGACCGCAAGTAGAATCAGTGTCCTTTTCAATAAAATTATACATATAACAGTCCATATCTACCTAGCCCAGTTTTCCATTTCTCCTAATTAAAAGCAATAAATCAGGACAGTTTATTGCCGTGTTTTGTTCTATTATTCTGAAGAAGGATGTATTGACTTATCAGTTTGACATCTTCAGCATTAATTAACCACTGGCACTCAAAAGGGCATCTTCTTCTAAAACGTTTAACTTCAGGACTACTCTAATGCCTATTTACAGAAGCCTTTGGAATGAAATCACAATTACATTCACAATGTATAGCAACAGAACTCATAGAGATCATGGAATAAAGATGCTTACATTTTGTCATAAAATCATGGAATCACAGAACCCCTAGAGTTGGAAGTGATCTTTAAAGGTCATCTAGTCCAGCTCCCCTGCAATGAACAGGGACATGCACAGCTGAATCTGGTTGGCCAGGGCCTGATCCAGCCTCACCTTGAAAGTCTCCAAGGATGGAACAGCCACCACAACATTAGGTAACTTGATCCAGTGCCTTGTCACCCCCACTGTAAAGGACTTTTTCGTTATGTCCAACCTAAATCAACTCTCTTTGAGCTTGAAACCATTTCCCTTTGTTCTGTCACCACAGGCCCTGCTAAAAAGTCTGTCTCCTTCTTTCCTGTAGCTCCCCCTTAAATACTAAAAGGCTGCTATCAGGACTCCCTGGAGCCATGTCTGTCCTCACAGGAGAGGTGTTCCAGCTCTTGGATCATTTTCTGTGGCCCTCCTCTGGAAGCGCTCTAACAGGTCTATGTCTCTCCTGTATTGAGGACTCCAAATCCGGATACAGTACTCCAGGTGAGGCCTCACGAGCGCAGAGTAGAAGGGCAGGATCACCTCCCTCAATCTGCTGGCCACACTTCTTTTGATGCAGCTCAGGATACCGTGAACAAAGCCTGCATGCTGTGCTCATAAAAATCTGTGCAGCAGACTTCAACTACCGCTGAAGTACACAACCTGCTGCCTCACTGCACTCACATTAACTGGTGAGTCTCCATACATGTTCAGCAAGCGTCAATGAATGTCAATGGTTGACATTTTTCCCACATGGAATTCAGTGACACACCTCACACCTTTGATTCATAAACATTTCTATGTCAGATGTCATTCTGTCAGACTGTCCCTCTGTTGCAATTTGCAACACAGCAACAAAATGTAATTGAATATTAGCAAGAAGGCTAAACCTCTACTGCCACACCATCAACATCCACCTCTGACACTGTGGGCCAACATCATAAAATAGGAAGCATTATCACAGAATCACAGAATTGCCAGGGTTGGAAGGGACCTCAAGGATCATGAATCTCCAACCCCCCTGCCACATGCAGGGCCACCAACCTTCCCACCTAATGCTAGACCAGGCTGCCCAGGGCCCCATCCAATCTGGCCTTGAACACCTCCAGGGATGGGGCATCCACAACCTCTCTGGGCAGTCTGTTCCAGTGCCTCACCACTCTCTCTGTAAAGAATTTCCCCCTGATGTCCAACCTAAATCTCCCTTCCCTCAACTTAAAACCATTTCCCCTTGTCCTGCTGTCACTCACCCTTTCAAAGAGTTGATTCCCCTCCTGTTTGTAGGCTCCCTTTAGGTACTGGAAGGCTGCAATGAGGTCACCCCGCAGCCTTCTTTTCTCCAGGCTGAACAAGCCCAGCTCCTTCAGCCTGTCCTCATTACTTTCGGAGCAGCCCTAGTTATTTACAATGTGGCTACTAACAATGATTGATGGTAGCATGTTGATATAACAATGCATTTTAGTCAAACTTTTTAACTATTCTAAAAATGTGTAGAACCTCCTCTGTGACAATGATTGAGAATCACATAATTACAGAATGGCCTGGGTTGGGTTAGAAAGGACCATAAAGATGATCCAATTCCAACCTCCCTGTCAAGGCCAGGGAAACTTGCTACATCAGGTTAAGAGGGGGAAAGCTTTCCTTGATAAATTTGATACAGAATATTTGTTAAAAAACAAAACACAAGAAACTTTAAATGTAGGTAGTTTGCAAAACCCTAAAGAAAAATATTTTAGTACAAAGGGAAAAAAATATGAAATAACTAGAGTACTTGAGTATTTATCACTTTAACAAATGTTTCTACGGGAGTACAATAAAGTTAGGTATTTCATTGTTTTATCTTAGTCCTCAGATTAAGAAATAAGGATGATTCCAAAAAACAAAATGACCTTCACACAATTTCTGATGACATACACACTAACTTTTAATTACTGCTGTAAAATACAGTTTTCCAAGAAATTCACATATTTAGGGTTTGTAAAGTGATGAAGATAAATGAATATGGATTCATATCTCAGAGTTCACTGAGATATACATATAAAAACACACATATGCAAACAGAAATATGCATCTATGTACACACAAAGAAAACAAATTATTTTCATGTAGTTCTGTGATACTATTTACTAACAAAGTAATCATGTAATCAAACATCACAGCTGTTTTGCTAGAGAGAATTTGTTTCATCTTTATCCCCTCAGTCTTCAAAATAACATGTATACACCAGAAAAACTAAGTATCTACTCATCGTGTATTTGATTCTACAGAAACAATCAGTTTGTAAACATTTTTTTTTTTTTTTTTTTTAATTCACTTGTAACTGGACAGAAGACAACAACAATCAAAAAAATCTACCTATCATCATGAACACAATATTATCGGAATCAAACTAGAGAGAAAACGATAGAAGTACACAGGGAAATGAAAACTCATGCTTTGGAAATACCGGATGTGTTTATTTAGCCTCTCTGACATCATCTGTTTCTATAGTCAGAGTATCTGCTACAAAATTAGGATGGGGTTTTCAAAAGTACTCAGTGTTGGTCAAATCTGCTGCCACTAAAGTTAATGGGGGCCAGATTCACAGATGGTGTAAATCTGCTTAATTCTATCAAATCCAGCTTTGAGTATTTTATCACTAACTTCACTGAGTACAGATTAGGTCAATGCTGAGTCTTTTGAAAATCCCACTCTTTAATTCTTCTGCACACAGTAAATTTAAACCTCTGTAATTAGAACGGGGGGGGGGGGGGGGGGGGCGGGGAGAAGAAAAAAAAAAGGTAGAAAATAAAATTGTAGGCAAAATGAGGCTACTAGCTCTGGGTAATTCTACTTTTCCTGTAAATGACAATCCATCTGGGGCCTTTAATCGTATCTTCCATGGACAGATAACTTGTACATATTGTTATTAAAAGGAATCCTGGCTCTCACTCTAAGGGCAGAAGCAATAGTCTTACTAATTCCCAAACAACTACCTACTTGTAAGCTAAATATTCTCAAAGCTATTTGATAACATCAGAGGAGGCCAGCAGCATGTACATAGTTTTACTGTTTGATTCATCTGAGCCAAATTAAAACAGTAATTTTATTCATCTCAAGATGCTATGGTACAACTGAAAGTAATGATTCAGATTTGCTGTCAGTTCTAAGAAGCTGAAAATTCCTTTGACCTCATCGCAGACTTCCAGAATTTGAGAACAGCTTACAAACAGGAGGGAGACCAATTTTTTACATGGCCTGATAGTGATAGGACAAGGGGGAATGGCTTTAAAATAAAGAGGTTTAGATTAGATGTTATGAGAAAATTCTTCACTGAGAGGGTGGTGAGACATGGGAACAGGTTGCTTTGAGAAGCTGTGGTGCCCCATTCCTTGGGGGAGTTCAAGGCCAGACTGGATGAAGCCTTGGGCAGCCTGAGCTGGTGGGGACAGCCCTGCCCACAGCATGGACTTAGAACTGGATGATCTTTAAGGTCCATTTTGACTCAAGCCATTCCATAATTTAATAAAATTTGCAGAAAGGCCATGCCTTTCATGATTTCACAGTAAGGAATTTCAAGAAATTCCCAGTGCTGTCTCTTCTGGAAAAACTGTAATATCAAAACTGTAACCATCATGGGCTAATAAGTTTTGTGAAGTTTCTGTTCTGAACACCTATTTTACATCTCTGTGACATTTTTTTCCCATGCCAAATCTCTCCAGAGTGAAAAAAATTATGTGTATATCTGAGATTTCCATGTTATGAAGACACAGAGCATGATAGGAAGACTGTTTCTGAAGTTTTTACACTCATTTACTTAAATACTGTCAAAAAGTTAGTGGCATATCATTATGTCCCTGGCAGAGAAAAACAAATTACTTCTTATCTGAGGCCACAAACATGAGATAATTTCAATCTCATTATTCCTTGAGACAGGAGCCTGTCTCACAACCTGTTTCACAACTGGGATCAGATATTTAAAAAGACACTGTCCTCCTTATCCCACTGGGATTTTCAGTCACACACCTGAAGGGTGCACATGCATTTTCCATGTGCAGTTCAAGTGGTGTTTTTTCTGCAATAATCTTCAATTTCAATGCCTTAACCTCTAACCTCTCCATCTTCGAATCTTCTGCTTGATCAGTATTTCCTTTACTGCATTTTTCCCCATGAAATGCTAATTCTGTGATAGTTAAATAACATCCCTATAGTAGTAACGTTTCAGAAAAAAGTTTCAAAGTCACAAAGCATTTTACCAAAGCAGAACTGTTGCAATACCTACAGAGAACTCAAAAATTGCTAGATTGCTGATGGACTGTCATCATCATTTACCATCTACTTCTTTCATTACTAGCTTACATTCTTTCATTCTTTACTTATCTGCTATTTCACATTACAGACTTGCACTGTGTGTGGTATCATACACGACACGCAAGGCTCACGGTTTCTTCACCTCCTATTTTCCTTCTCTATTTAGCAACTGAAATGACAACAGCAACTATTTACTGCTGTGTTAGAAAGTGATAGAGGGGCAACCTCATCACTCCTAAAAGCAAGAGACATCTTTAACACCAAAATTCAAAATGTACCATCTAACTTTTCAAGAAGTTGAAACTTCTGGAAGTTATGACACAAAGAGGTCACACAAAATTACATCAGGAAGAAGTGTCTGTTTTTCATTTCTGATTGCACCTTTACTGTTACATAGCTTGCTCTGAAAATAATGCTTTCTATATATTTCCATGGAAACAACAACAGCTACAAAGAGAACAACAGCACTATTTGATAGAAAAAAATTCTCAGCTACAAAACCCTATTTTTCAACATAGTCACCACTATGTGCTATGCATTTCTCCAGTGATGAACAAGAACCAGCATGCTGCACTTGTAAAAATGTGCACCAGCAGTAAGGTGCACAAAGTCAATCCATTGTTTCAAAGCTGCTATGAACACAACATTCCTAGGAAAATGTTGCCTACACTGTCCTTATTTAATCAGTCTGATCAGATGGAAGTTAGGTGGCACTAAACTTGAACTATACCATAGTAGGAAAGTCCAGCAAAGACTGGCAATGTGGTCCACAGTCTTCAAACTAGTGCAGGGCCTGGTTCTACTGTGTTACAAGAGCAAGGTTGTCTTCTTCTCTGGCCTGACTCCGGAAGTTCAAGCGTTCAGCTTCAGCTGATGTAGCAGTGATAGTTGGCAGTACAAACTCTGCAATATTCTACTGTTGTCACCTTTATTTCCAAAGCACTGAAGGTGATATTCAGCTTTGTATATAGATATCTGGTCACGATCTGCAGATCTGTACAAATGATCTGATCAAGATGCTCTTCATTTCATGCTGTGACAGCTGTTAGAGGCTATCTGGAACATGACTTGTCTTTCACATCATTGTTGCCACTGCTGAAACACACCACACACTTCCTCACTGTGCTCATATCCACTGATTGGTCTCTGTCAATGTTAACTGTTGATGAATGTCATTGGGTGCCATTTCTTCTGCATGGAAGAATTTAGTGACCTTTGCTTAATATGTACTTCCATGTCAGATGCCATTTTGTCAGATTGTCCCTCTGCTGCCATCTGTCACATGGCAACAAAATGTAATGGAATATTTGCGGGAAGGTTCAGCCTCTACTGCTATACCACTAACATTCATCTCTGAATTCACGGGCCAATGTCATAAAATAGGAGGCGTTACATTCAGAGCAGCCTTTGTAATTCCAGAGATTAATAGCTTCCTTGAAATTGTGCTTTCAGATCTCAGGTAGTGTAGCAGCACATAGCAACTTCTTCTTTTCATTGCAGGGAAACAAGAGGAGGAGGAAATTCAGATGCAAAGGAATCACATCTCCCTCCATGATGCATCCCATGGTAAATACACATGTTCTACCGAAGTTGCTTACAAAGGGGAAGATATCAGGAGAAGATTGCTGAAGGTTGCCTTCCATAGAAAAAAACCAGTTAAATAAACTCCACTATAGTGTTTGAAGGGATTTATGAACAAAATCCAGGACAGAAATTAAAAAAAGAAAAAAAAAAATCCCTCTCAGGCGTTAAATCTTTAATCCTTGATTATTTGTCCTGCAAGGTGACAGATGGCAAATCTACTGCTATTATTAAAAACTCTTCCTTTGCATTGGCATCTGTTTTCCCTGGGGTAAGTAGAACTAGGGAGTTTGCCTGCCTAACCAAATCAGCTGAGTCTAGCTATGACTTTCAGTACATTAATTTTGCAAATAACTACATATCCTCCCACTTTTTCTAACATCAAGTCTGCTACATATTAGGTTGCAACGGTATTCTGTTTCAGTCTTTGCATAAAAGGGAGTCTAAAATATATTAATTTACACCAATCTACATATTTCTAGTACATAAATTGCTGACATAAATAGGTACCTAATATTACCAGCCTCAGAGAACTGCAATTGTAGTCATGGAAACAAGATCCAAGCATCAATTTGAATTTTGAATTCAAGATGAATGATCATTAAAGGGAGGGTTAGTATTGACAAACTATCATACAGCTGTGTATCCCTACAAGCAAATATAATCAAACATCATACCAGAGTCCTAGATAAAAATGAATCTGCAGGAGTATTTCTATCTAAGGGCACTCTGAGTTGGGGGGCACCAGGATATTCTGAATGCTGGATTAGTGACAAAGTCATTGTTCAACAAATAAAAAATAATATACTATGCTTCAGAGAGCTGTATGTACCAACAGTTACTTGTGACAGGTAACAAGAGTTTGCTATCCACCTTAAAAGAAACAAAATTTTATTTCATGCACGTATGCAAAAAATATCTAGGGTAACAAAAGTAACTTGCTGACCTTTTCCTCTTAGTAGTCTATTTTTTCTTTACAACAAACAAACAAACAAACAAACAAACAAACTTTTTAAAGCTATATGTAAATTCTGCTGGTGCGGGACATGGAACAGCTCTCATTTCTCTTTTCTTTTTTCAGAAGAAAAACCTGCACACTACCAAGAATGCTAACAGTTAAGGCACTTATCTTCTCTGAAACTCAATCATGTCACCTCCTTGAAAATGTAAAAGTTGCATTTTGCTCTAAAAGATTTTTACCTACATTCTAGATTTCCTGGAAATTTTATACACACTTAATGGAAATATTTTTCATTGATAAACAGAGAATGTTAGGCTAAAATTATAAAAGATAATATGCTTTCAGGCTGATGATGTGCATAACGCTAAAATTCCATCCAACAATGCTACTACTGTAACCTGCTCTGCAAAAATTAACAGCTGGTATTCACTGTACAAATGCATCTTCCATGCTTTTGAGGATAAAGCTGCTATGAAGCAACATACCATCCTGCAGAGAAGTGGGTAGACACATTTTATTTAAGAAGAAGAAATAGGAAGGAAACAGTTCACAGTGCTATTCACTTTGGTCTTTGACAAAATGAGCAAGATGAACATGAGGAAGCTTAAAATGTGAAAAATGCAGCAACCCTGTCTGCTACATTTTTTATTTGTTGTTCAATGTGGATGTGAGCAAACAACCATGCAAGAAAGAACAAAAATACATGTGATAACAGAAGGAAGCTATCTGTTGCCTACATCCACTGTTTTCTAACAAGCTCATTGTTTAATTCTGACAACTATTACTTACATATTCAGATTTTCTAAACTTCTTCATTATGGATAATTTGCTTTTTTCTGCCACCTAGATGATTAATCTCACTGGTTTACTTAAAACGAGTCTTTTGGCCTTTTGAATATTTAAAAAAAAACTATTGAACAGTATGACTCAGGCACGTACCATAATTTTTCCAGCAACAAAACAAAAGGTCAAAGGCTGAGCTGAGAATTGACAAGCTCGCTGTGCAGTAAATCAATACCAGCCTTTGTTGACCACAGTGATCGCTTCATAGATAAAGGTCAGATCATTTAGAGGGTTCAAAGAATAGTAATGAAACCGTCTGCTTAAATCCCTCCATTTTTCTAAAACCCTAAAATAAACTTCTCCCGTATCAGTCCTTTACTGAACAGAAAGAAAAAAATGATAAACTATAAATAATTCAGTTACTAATCATAAATGGGAAAGAGACAGAAATCATAATCCGTAAATTCACTCTAAAAGTTCCCCTGACACCAGAAATTAAGAGGATGATGCCTTCCCCTGCTGGCCTAAGAGAGTGATTACTGGTGCTGCGCTAGTACTGTAAAATATCACTTAATTTGGAATTCACCATGAGACTACTAATTGGGTCAATAACCAGAAAGGGAAAGTAGGCAGTGACAGTCTGTCACTCAGCCATGCTTTTACTATCCGTTTAGAGAAATTGTGTGCATCCAAAAGGAGCTGTCAGAACAGGATACAGTTGCAATTATCCAAGAAGAAGCAAGAACTGGAGCAATAGTAACTGAACATTTACAACAGATCGTTGGGCTTTTACCCTGCAAACCCATCTATATATTGCTGGTGATTCCGACAGTAGTGTCTCACTGTTCATCCTGTCAGAAAGGAGTGCTCTGACCCAGGTCAAACAGCAGGAGAAAGTTCAGGGCTAGGCCAAAAGACTGAATTTATATTGAAAATAGAAAGGTCTTGATGAATCCAGACTAGTTCTGACACTCCTTTGAAACTCACAAACTTGTTCATTGTCCACAACAAATAGAGAGCTTCATGAGTTAGGTGTCTGTTTTTGGAAGAGATGCATCTAATCTTAAAATAATCTGCTGCAAACCATATAATTAGATGAAATTTAACCATAAAACATTTAGTTATCTGAATTTCAGAGTCCTCAATGGTTCTTGGTACAAACTGTAACTGGGGCTCCCTTGTGATTGCATTCAGAAAGGCAGCACCTTGTCTGACTATTATTATTGATCCATTAAATTTCTACAGCTTTCCACAGTCTTCTGCTCCTGACTTAGCATTTTGATTAGCTAGCAGTCAGCTTCCTGCCCAGTGACAGATTCCCACTAGCAAAACTGGAAACCACTTTGTCATTGCTCTGCAGGATATGGAGAAGCTTTTGCATGTATTTTGTCCCTGTGACACAATCCAAGATTCTGAAGAAAAAAACAAATGCTTTCACTTAATTTTGATAAAAGTCAGTAGCAGATATTAGTCCCTTGCTGGAAAGCCCCTGGAATCAGGCAAGAAAATTAAAAAAATGTGAGTTTCACTCTAAGGTCAGAAACATGAAGAAATGAATAACCCATATATGTGTTATTCACCTCTCAACTCATCCTCAAGATTCCTCCTCCTACTGCACTGCTATTGTTCTATGCCTTTTTGCCCATCCTGCCAACATTTACGCCAACATAAATGATCTGAACGTTTTTCAGGAATGCTATCTTCTTTCTGTAACAAAGTTGCATCTGAAATAAAAGTCAGTGTGTGAACTGATTCAAAGTCCTACCCTTACACACAGCATTAACAAGATTAACACAAGCCTCTTAAACTTAGTCTTTCCAACTATGAGTCTGATGAAATCATTGCATTTTTTTTTCCATTTAAAAAACAGCACAGAATTTGAAACTTGGATATAGGATGGGTTTGTCAGCTTAAAACAGAAATCATGCACAGATTACCGTAATATGGAAACATTAATTGAAAAGGGACAGGATTAAAAATGAAAAAGGAAGAAAGGAAGAAAGGAAGAAAAGAAGTCTTCCTGTGGTTTTCCAAAAGCATTCCAATGAGGTTACTTATGTTGCTTTGAAATTGGTTTGAGTTATGGGAAGGCCATAGACTGGGGCCGGCAGCTGAGACAGCAACAGAGATGAAAGTTTTTTAGCTTCCAGATTTGAGGGGGAAAACAGCTGCTCCAGCTGTTCCTCTCAGATCTCAATACTTACTACAGTGATCGAGAAAGCAATAATGTTTTGTGTCTCAGTTTGAAGAATACATTAATAAAATCAGTCCCTAAATTAAATAAACAAAATAATAAATCAAAACAGTTAATCAAACTCCAGACTTTTAGCTCTGGAAATTGAAGTGGGCTAATTTTAGCAAAATTGGGTTCTGTTAAATCCTGAATTATTGTCTCTGTGTGAAACTGACATTGCTGTGAGTCAGTACTTATTTTTACTTTTAAACAGACATTTGCTTGTTTTAACCCCACAAATGTTAAGGTTGATTTTAACTGATGTACAGTAGCATATATATGAAATAGTTAGAGAAGTTTATTTTAGAAAACACAAATTTAATACCATTAAATAAATATTGATCAGAGCAGGAAAAATGGCAATAATAACCTAAGTAAATAGGACTGCAGATCTTTTAGATCAACAGCTCAAGAGCTGCCAAGCCCTCAGCTCCCAAGTGATTGCGTGATGCTGCTGCACTCCCTTCCAGGAACTTCAGAAGAAAGTTGATGAGGATGAAGAACGTGGAGGATAGGATACGTAGGTTGCTCTGAAAATAATGCCTCCTAATTATTTCCATGGAAACTACAACAGCTATGAAGGAACAATTACACTATTTGATACAAAAAGTTCTCAGCTACAAAACAGCTTTTCAACAGTCATGACCATTTTCTTTGCATGACTGCCAGCAATGAACAAAAGCTTGCAAGCTATGCTCATAAAAATCTGCATGATGAACCAGAACATGGCTTGTCTTTCACATCCTTTTTGCTGATATACACCACTCACTGCCCTACTGTGCTCACATCCACAGGTTGGTCACCAGAAATGTTCAACAAGTGTCAGTGAATGTGAACGGGCGCCATTTTTTCCACATGGAGAAATTCAGTGACACTCCTGTGTTTCATCCACACTTCCATGTCAGATGTCATTTGGTCAGACTACCTTTCTGCTGCCATCTGTCACATGGCAATGAAATAGAGTACTGGTGGGAAGGTTCAACCTCTACTGCCATAACACCAACATCCGCCTTTGATGTCATGGGCTAACATCATAAAGTAGCAGGCATTACTTTCAGAGCAGCCCTCATAAAAACAGATTTTGGAAAAAATAAGCATTATATTCTGCACGCATAATCTCAATGACATTGTTTATTCAGAACTTATCTACAACTGCAAAACAGAAGCATAGTTGTGGTTGTTATTGTAAGTAATTGCATCAACTTAATATGAATTTCTTGTTGGTTAACTGGAGTTATTCAGATTACAGAAAAAGAACAACATACAGGGGAAAGCACCAAACCAGAACCTCAAACTCAGATTTACAGACTGAGTTTTCAAGATGTTTCAGTTTCCAACAGAGAACACTGAGAACTGTTGAACTTAAAACAATACTGATCACACCAGTTCAAGCAGTTCAAGTTGTCTAAACACACACGCAGCAATTTGAGGAATATTCCTTATGCAGTTTGCATTCTTGATCAGCAATCAAGAGTTTGCTAAGGAACACCTGCTTCAAAACACACCAGTGACTTCTTCAAAAAGCACCTGCAGCCACTGGTATTTTGTAGACAATTTTATGAAGGAAAATGCATTTCAAATCTGGCATTTTATTTTAATTTTTTTATAAAATCCTGCTTTAAAGGAGATTGATAATTATTTTGCCTGTGGAATTTTTTTTCTGGAAGAAAATGAAAGATGTATCTTCCTAAAATCATAGAAAAACTTGAGGACTGAAATTCAACAGCTGCACTTGAAAGATGATATAGTGATATTGCATCAGATCAGTTCAGCAGAATAAGAAAACAGCATGAGGGTTAACAAGCTGTTTGAGAATTACTTTTTTTTTTTTCCTCAACCATCTACAACAGAGTCTCTCTCCATCAGCCAAAGACTGATACTGCTAAGTATCTTTAAATGTTTATGTATTTTTGTTTTGTTTTATAAACATACCCAGCTACGATTAAAAGGTATCTTTCAAAACTTTTTTTTCCTTTTTTTTTTTTCCTCCTTCAATAAATAAATAAATAAATAAATAATGCTCTTCCTTTCCTAGAAGTGAAAAAGCTGAAATAAATAACGGCTTGTATCAAAACAGTCACAGTTCTATTAAGTTAGCTAAACCCCACAGGCAGTTTAAGTCAATATGAACTTAAAGAGACCATGAAAACATACAAACATACATTTAGACAGCCACAAATCCAGTATTACTTACTGATAAACTGTTTTAAACTGAAATGTAATCAATATTGTTTAATTTCAGAGGGTGAATAGTGGAATTTTGTGGTTCCTTACAGTTAAGCCGGTAAACAAATGAAAAGTCTATCTCCACAGTAAACCTCATTTAAGATCCATCAAGCAACAGATATGGCAAAAAAGCTACTGTTATTTGACAAAGAACCTTTGAATGTTTAATTACACAGCATACACGTGAGTCTTAAGGCATGCTGCGATCGAACTTCCTGAAGAATACTGTCTTCTGAAATGAACCTGCTCAAGGTTTGTTGTTTCTTTCTCCCCAAAGTAGGCTTTCATATACTATGCCAAAATAATCTTTTATTTCTTCCTTGTTACTAATTTATGTACTTATCTTTTTGAATGGTGAAATCCTTGTGTCTACAAAAAAAAAAGATTTTGTACACGTTGTATTGCAGATGCTGGAGAAAGGAATTTCACAGAGAAGCCAATGATACATAGTTATTCCATTCTTTCAAGAGGCAGGTGCAAATGGTTGAAGCTTTTGTTTTTGCAGTGTGGGAAGTGATTCATTTTTAGGTTGCTGTTTTTAATTAGCCTATATTTAGAGAACAGATTTCAGAAATTTTCAGAGCTTTCAAACACGTTCCAATTCTAAAGTTTAAAGAAGAAGTCAGGAAAAACAAAAGCACAACCTTCCTGAAAAATACAAGGTAAAGATTAACTTGTTTAAGGTAGGATTCTGGACCTAGTTAAGTCAAGAATTCACTATCATGGGCCCAGAATTCCTTTCTAGCCATTCAAAATATGTTTTCTTCTAAGCTAGCAACTAGTCCCCATATTTTGGACTCACTTCATACTTCAGAAGCTTCGTGTATCAAAATGAGCAGCCCTGCTGAAATTTCATTGAAAAAAAATTTGACCAGTAGGCCTGCACAGAAGTGATTTCATTACACCCAGCAGCCTGTGAAGTAGTATCACCATTTGTTTTAAATATAAATAGCAAACAGTACTATCTAATCAGGGATCATAAAGCATTAGTGTTAGCCAGAAGAGAACATCCCCAAAGTCAGAAGGCAGCCAGTTCCAGGCAGAGAGAAGGAACTCAGAGATGCTGTGGGAGCTGGGGTGAGCTCTGTCAGAGCACAGCTGCTCTGCTGCAGCTCCCCTGCAGTTAGACAGGGCTTCAGGAAAAAACAAAAACAAACAAACAAACAAAAAACAGTAGAGATTCTCACACAAAGCTCAAAATAACCACAGAGCAGGTCACAGCCAGCAGCTCTTTGGTCCTCCAACTGAAGACTGCTACTCTAGTTCTGTACTTAGTTAAAACTGAATTTTCAGTATTTTCCACACTTGGTTCTCCTCACTGATATACCTAGCCAAGCAGATATACCATTCCATATCATTATTATGGAGCATAGACAGTCATGGAAACTGAAGAACAATCATTTTTCATCCTTACTATTCTGTTATAGATCCAGACACAGCAGATAAGGAATCAATATCAAACCTAAGTCTCTTAATTCAGAGGCTGAGAATATTAACATGTCATAAACATCTACAACTGCTTTGAACATTTGGTGTTAAAATACTATTCCTTAAATGAAAAGGCTGACAATCTGCAGGATCTAAGTAATTATTTTAAAATACACATATTTCTTTCCTTTTGGTAAAAAAAAAAAAAATAAGCAGGATTTCAATCAAAACGTCAGCACCATCATTAGCTACAACAAAATTTGTAGGCAATCTTGCTCTGAAGTTGAGAAAATCTTCAAGCTTTGCTATTGCTTTCACAGATTCTTGTGGGCAGTGGTAAAACCAAATAATTCTGCCAATGTCACACTACTGCTGAGTCAAATGCCTAAAAATAAATCCAAGCATTAAGAAAGTCAGGAAATACTATTATATGTGGGGAAATACGACCTCAATTTGACAGTTATTGCAGGCAACTACACCCAACAATTTGAAACATGGAGAAAAAAGTCATGGACTGGGAGATGGAAGAGGACAGCAGAGAGAAAATTTCTCTTACTTCCATGTTTATCAAGAGGCTTTGCCATGGGAAAGCAGTTGAAAGAACCTTCTCATCTAACCCTCGGTGAGAAAAGAGAAATACTGGATAAAGCCAAATCTATGAAGTACTGAAAAAGGATCTTATCAGCACTAGATGCCAAACCTATCAACTGGTATCACAACACTGGGCTCTGCCCAAGGTTATGGCCTCCAGATTTTCACATTACAATATTTTGAAGATCTCCCTAAAAAAATACAGTTTCTAATTCAGGCAAAGCAGATTGTTCTTCAATTAGGTGATCATGGCGTTGCTATTCTAAGAGCAGTCAAGGAAATAACTATCTCTGCAATAAACTGAATCTGATTGAAGTTTATTAAAGTAAAGGAGAAGCACTTAAAGTTGATTCCAAATGTGGTAAAGGTATGGATTTTACTGATTTTTTGTTTACGTTCTTACAAAATCCACTAACATATTATAAAAGCAAGTGAAAGTGATAAGCTAATTTATCACAGTTGTTTCACTGAAGTATATACATTAAGAGCAGGAAAAAGAAAACTTCATATGAGATACAAGGACAAAAGTAGCATTACAGTGATTATACATTAGAAGGTCTTACCTTTCTTCTTTTTTTATTAAAAATAAGAAAACAAGCCCCCTAGCAACAAAAACACAAAAACAACAAAACTACAAAATCTTACAATCTTGAGATATGCTAATTATGTGGAGTGCCAAATCCATTTCCAAGCCTTAAGTTGAGAAAAGAACACTAGGAACTTCTAGCATGTTTACTACTGAAGTTTGCAAGCCATACAGAATGTAACTAAATTATCAGACATGTAAAAGTTTCACCTCTAAAAGAAGTCACATACGTCACATAAAGAACTAAATACAAGATAACCTTACTGTTTAAGATAGGGTATATGTAACCACTTTTTTCAAGTAAGTTCTATACTTAAAACTACAGCCATTAACAAGCATATTTATTTCAGAACTAACCACTCCATGTAAATACTACAGTTAACTCTCAAATGTTATACATATAAAGCCTACTCTTACAGAAACACTGCTTTCCACTCAAAATGAATTTGGCTGATTCACTAATTTCAAATTAAATTCAATTCACTAACATTGTGAATGTTCTCTTTACTTTTTAATAGTTTTTTTTTTTTTTTAATTGTTGTTGTTGTTCTACAAAGAATATTTTTAAATATAATTGAGGCTGTAAAGTAATACTGTGGATACATATTTTTAGTAATTTTAGTACATTTACAGACCAACAGTGCACATTCACAAAAGAAATGAGTTCTAGAGAAGAATATGTTGGTATGTTATCAAAAAGTCACCAAAATGAGTTGCATCTCTATGGCTCAGATCCCTGATTTGACTTCAAACCTAGAAAATATGAATATAATAAGTCTTAGATCTCATTTTATATTTTTTCCTTTCAACAATCTTCTGCCAGTGATTGTAGCTATTAAAGATTTGCAAATGAGCACTTTTTGTTCACTCATTCACAACCCACAGTTTATTGTCATCTACATGAAACACATACTTTCAATAAAGATAATAGAAGTATCATTAATTTCAATCAACAATGAATTTTCATCTCTTAGACCTCCATTTATTTCATAACTTGCCTACAATTCAAAAGCCTTTATCAATCTCATATATCGTATACAGTTTTAGACAAAAATTCAGGAAAGATTTATGCAATTAATACATCTTTCAGTGTAGCTCTTTAATTCCCTATGAAAGAAGCCACTATTATTAAGCTTGGAAAATGTACATAAACCTCTAAATTAAAAAAAGATACTAATGGAATGCTTTGAGGGTTTTTATTTTTATTTTTTTTAAAGTAAGTTCACAAAAAAGATGTCAATTATGTGAAGAACTTTTTCTTGGTGCTTTTTTTTTTTTTTTTTTTTTTTTTTTTTTTAATTTTAAAATATTTAGTATCTCTATCACACGGTAAGGACACAGACATCATGACCAGGGCTGCTTCAGGATAAGCATAGGCTTGATGATCAGTGGTTTAATATGGACTGCAATTTATAGGATGTTCACTGTTCTTTTAGATTTGAACAAGAAAAGTAGTTAAAAAAAAATCAGGCATGCATTGACATTTCTTTGCCTGAAAAAACTAGGCACTGATGAGATTATGCATTACAGCAATGCTAGCATCTGGCCCACAAGGCAACAACAGATGCTAACTGTTCCCACTTTCATAGGAAATCAACGCACAGCCAGCTTGAAAACCAAAGATTACCCCATAATTATTTGAGGGAAGAATCTTCTTCCAAGATAGAGCTTTCTCATCATCTAGACAGTCTCTAAGTGATAGCCAAGAATACTGGGTTTCATGGAGCCAAGAGTGGCATGACCACACTGCCTTTAAAAAGGCAACCACAGTCATTTGTTATGTACAGAAAACACAGACAGCATAGAAGTCCAAATGGTTAATTAAATCACTCAGAAAACAACAGAGATAAAGTGTTATCAACATAAACTTTTGACTTAAACGAGTATTTTAGCATTTGGGTAGAACTATGTATATTTTTTACAAGATGATAGTTCAAATCTAATTGCACTACTTCCAAGCAAAGAATTACTGTTTTTCTATTTTGCTAACAAGTAAAAAGCAGTATTAGAGAATTGGGAGCAGAAACAAAACTATTTTGGACATGCAGTTTCTTCTAAACTATTCTACACCTCTGCTGAAATTCAGTCCTGTGAAAGACTATGGTGAAGACAAGTGAATCGTTCCATACTGAAATAACCTTCAGCAAACGCTCAAATGCAAAAAAAAAAAAAAAAAAAAAATTACCTGAGTATTTCAGCAAAACAAATCAAAGAATCATAAAAATTGGAAAAAGCACTAAGATCACTTAGTCCAATCCATACAACTCTAAAGATTATAAAACCTTCATTGTTTCTTAGAATTTATTACACTTTCCTTCAGACTAGTAAAATGCTTCACCTATATGGTCTGCAAATATTTGTTCACAAAAATGCATAAGATGTTGAAGGGATTTTTATAACTTAATGACTATTCTTGCATAGCATTCAAATTCAAAAATTGTTTAATTTAAAATTACAAACCATTCATAAATAATAATATAGCAGAAATCACATTCAGAAGACCACCAGTGTGCTTATGATACTGTGAACATTTCAAGAGAAAGAGAAACCAAAAGTTCTTTGATAAAAGTGATGAATCTGCATTGAGATCGACACAAACAAGTTTGAGAATATCTTCAATACTCGAGTACTCTTGTGTACCAGAGTAATAAATTTTAATTTTTCATAATTTGCATCATAAATAGATGTGAAGCTATATGGCTTATTTTTATTGCATGCAGGAGAGAATGTGCTTTTGCTGGTCTACAAAGAGTGCTAAGTGGAAGATACGAGACTTTTATTAGAGTATCATGTCCACTGTCTGAGGACTGCTCTTCTTTCTAATTAAAATGTAACACTTTATTCTTCGCATGTGTTAATTTTGAAAGGATATTATTTCTGAAGCACCAAAGAGTACTAGAAAATGTATTACGGTTCAGAGCATAAACTGCCAAGATCACCCTGTAGTTCATCCCCTCATAGTTAATGTGTTGTCATTCTCACAGCAGCATACAATATTTACTTCAAAAAAAGAAAAAAAATAGGCTCGGCAAGTAACACTAAGTGGAGCTTTGCCAAGAACTTTAATGAAGCAAAGGATTCACCCACTGAGAGACTATTCTTTCTGTGTTAAAAAGAAGTAACAATCCAAAGAGTGGTCAAAAACCACTCCCTCAGCTAGTGTTCGGTGAAGAACACAGTGCTGTGGACTTTGCCAAGCATTTCACATGTTGACAAACTGTTGGGTTGCATCTTGAATTACTGGTGGTGATTTTCTGTAAAAAGATACTTTATAAAATTATAAGGTTTTACAGTGGTTAAATCATAGTGTAAACATACGAACCTGGGAACACTTCTATGTTACTTAGATGTACTGTGGAATTGCTACAAAAGAAAACTGGCCTATTACCATGTACTGGGCCTGCATCTTCAGGCAGGCAAAACCTAGAGTCCTCTACAGTCACACATGGGAACAGGCTATTTATCCCTTTATTAAAAGATTCAGCTCATTTACAGATCAGTGATTCTACAGAAAATATCCTCAAAGGTCAAATTGCGTGTCATTACGGCTGTGCACAGAAACTTCAATTCCAACATGATGATTGCCTGAAAGATGACTCCTACGCCCAGGAAGCGGCTAGAAAGGCTGTTGCAATATTTCTATTTTTTGAGATGATGAAAGAGCAGTGAGGGATGATGGAGTGCATGACTTTAATATTCAGACTGTAATTTAGTGGATTTTGCATGAACAAAGCATTCTGAAATCGGCGACTGCCACATGGATCATTGGTGACTCAGAAAATATTTCAGTGGAAAAGATACACATAGGCCCTTGTTAGCATTTTGGCAACATATCATTGCTGTTTTTCTGCCAGATGTGCAGAAGCTGAACTGGCATAACATCATGCTACACACTGTACATCCTGCACGTATCTTTCAGCTGTGATTGCTCATGTGTAACAAATGGCATCTGAGAACCCATAAATATCAGTAAGTAGTTCCAGTCTCCTAATAGCTTGTCTCTTTTTTTAATTTGGCATTTTGTATGAATAACAATCAGGCCATTTCTACTGTTTTGAATAGACAGCATTGGCTTTAGGGAAGAACATACAGAGATGCACACACACACACACACAAAGATACAATTCAAAAATAGAAAAACGTTCAGATTGCTTTAAAAAACAAACACACCAACCAACCACCCAAAAGCCAACTCACACCACCTGAACTGAACGTATGCAGAACTTAAATACTCTTGAATAACTTCACATATGTAACTGAGTGCTTGAATGCAACCATGATAAAACTGATGTTTGACTTTTTGACACCACTTCCAAGCAGGAAATATGACCACTTCCACATTCCAGAGGAAAGCCCGGACATAATCTGTGGCAAACATTTCACTACTTTCATTTTCATCTGTACTGCTGTGGAAAGCCCAGCAGTATGCATACAAACAAGTCTAAATGTTCTTCCATCCAGTGCTCCAGCTCACTAAATGTCACAAAATCTTTCCAAATAGAGAAAGCAAAAAGGGTAAGGTTCATTATAGGATTTACAGAACAAAACATTCCTTTCACTCACTGTAAACTCAGAATATTTGTATTAAAAGGAAAAAAAAAAAAAAAAAAACACCAAAAACACAAAACACAAAAACAAATAAACACTGACAGAAATTCAGTCATCTGGGAGCCCTAAAAGCTATTAAATAAAAACTCTAAAGCCAGCCTATTCATCCTCCAAAAGGACTATTATAGAAAAAAATAATTTATGCAACCCCCTTGGTTGCTCTGATGTCTTTATCTGTGGAAGTGCAGTGACCCCTAAACTTCTTTGACCTACTAACTGCTAACAGATCAAACACTCAACAGCTTTTAATATATTTTCCAGATTTAAGAATTCTAATTAAATGCTGACTCTCAAGTTCTTCAGTGATGAGTATTCCATAAAGTTCAACCAAATATTCTTAAGAGTCAGAAAGTATCAACTCCTATGTCTTACACTGAATATATTCTCTGCACACAAATATGATAATTTTGCTCCCTGAATACTTAGCATTGGGTAGTATCAAGTGATCAGAGAGACTAATATATGAGACATAGTAATAATAATTAAGTAATAAATCTCTATGAATATATGTAGAAAATTTTAATCTAAAGCATCACATACACATATTCCCTAAGCAATCTTTCTTTATACCTGAAAGGTGCATTTGATGTATTATATTCAGAAGTTTATGGCAACAGGAGGTATGAAGTAAAAATGCTGAACTTCCTTTCACCAAAACTCTGTATGTATTTTTATCATACTAGCAAGGAAGTAACTATTCTTAGCATTGCTCCAGATGTAGCACCATTTCACAAAAATAAACTCATTTAATTATAAATTGACCTACCCTATTGTATTACAATGAAAAGAAGATTTGATGATGCAATCAAATGAAAGGCAAAGCAGAAACGAAAAATAATTTCTGTAAAAAGAGATTTTTTTTCTTAGAGTAGTTATCTCCAATTATCAAAGCAAAGCTAACCAGGTCAGTTTAATCAAGGACAAAAGTCTTTTCAGGTTTTACAAAATACTTATTTGTATTCATATTCAGTTCTGCAGGTTTTCATTATATGATTACTAAGAGTTTATAAGGGATTCATGAGGAAGAATAAGGAAAAGATGAAGATAGAGATTCATTCAAAGCCACTAAAATCTACTCTAGAGAGAAACTGCCACGACCTATTCCAACCACACTTCACTTCTACTGTCACAGGTGGTGAAATGTTATTTCAAGCTTGTCTCTACCTGGCAGAAAATAAATGTTAATAATGTTTAATGAGTCATTTTCCAGTTAATCTACAACTGGAATATAAAAATAGTACACCACGTAAAATCCTTCCAAACATGCATAGTTAATAAATCTATGGCATTCAAAATAGGGATTGAGTAGGCAAACATGATTTACAGTGTGTGCCAGTAAGTATTTTACCTTCTCATGAACTCAAATTTGATGACTGCTTCATTGGATTTCAAGCCAAAAATTATTTGCACATTAGTATTTTGCCAGAGGAAAAATAAACTCCACTTTAAAAAGTATAACAACTAAAGAACAAGTACGTATATATTTGAACAAAATAATTCTACAACGTTAATAATCCAGTTATCTACAAATAATTCTTTCTAAAAAATACATTACTACTCTCTCATTTTTACTATGGAAAATGTGTTCAGTAAAATAATATTCAGAAGGTGATGAGTTTTTAGTCCAAGCAAACTTTAACAACAGAAAAACTTTAAAATAGAAAAATAAGCTTGAACTTTAGGATTTGATTCTCACTTGCCCCGCCTCCCCCAACTGAGAGGATTTTGAAAGCTTCACAGACTGCCTTTTCCTTAGTGTCTCATCTTGCTGAAATGAAACTAAATGCCTGCAGTTACTCATAATCGGTGTCTAAAAGGAAAACTGCTAGAGAAGAAAGCCTTTAACACATGACTTGCCACTGTATACCTCACAGTGAGACTTACTTTGAATACACTTGCAGGCTCCACTAAGCATCCTTCATCCTAAACGTAGAAGTAAGGTTTCCAGAAGAAAAGAAACAGATAGCTGTAACTGTATACAGAATAAGCACTGTTTGGAAGCCAGAAGGGGCACTTGAGTTTTGATATTTTCTCTTAAGAGTTTTCTCGCTGAAACCTGATCTCGCAACTATTTTCAAACCAATAAACTGCGCCACCTTAGAGAATATCAGAGGATGAAGAGCTTTCTGCTTTCTACGCAGGTAGCATCTTCTTTATTTCTATTTCTCCTTCTTGTAAGGATTAAAAATAGGAAGCACAATTAAGTTCTTCAAGAGTTTCATTTGAACAACAGGAAAATATACTCAACAATTCAACAATGAAACTGCAATATACGTGCTTAGTGTAAGAAAACCAGTAATGTGAAAAGGAGCCCTTCAAGATGACAGTGATTTCTACAACTCTCTGCCCAATACTTTACATTTTTCCAAATATGTCCAAAATGTAAATATATTTTTGTTACTATTTAATTAAAACAGATATGTTTGACTTTTTCTCAGCCAAACATAGCCAAATGCTTAGGAAATTCTAAGGCCAAAGGGAAGCTTTCATTGAAACTGGCAGGCACTTAAGTGTGGCATCTACTTGTGCATTTGAAAGTATCACTCCAGTAAATCCCTAATACAAATAAACATGGGAAATAATTCTGAACAACTCTGAAGAAGGAAAGTTAATTGTTTGCTAACACTGCAAATGGAGAGGAAATTTGCTCAAGTAAATAAAAATAAATAAATAAATAAATAATAAAGCGGTTACTAATTGCAGGCACTAATTTTGCTCTCAAAGGGGTGTGTGGCTCACTTGGGAGACCTAGATGTAACCTCTCCCTGCAGATCATTGTCTTATCAAGTGTGTTCTTAGCTATATACAAAGGAAGAGCAATAAGTTTTGAAACTAGCAACTTGTCACACACGGCATTATTCTAGCTATTACATGTATTGAATCAGTTTTAGATGTACTTTTTGAGTACCCTTTTACAGATAGCCTTCTCTGGAAGTACTACAAAGAAAGAGAGAGCACACCAAGGGAGGAAAGATCAAGATAACTTCAGCAAGCCAAGGACAAAGGGAGGGGTGTAAAACAAGATAAAAACTAAAATACTTTTTTTGTGAAAACTCTCTCTTGATATATTTAGCAGCAATTACATCTTGGCAATGTTCACATGCAAACTGAAACATGACTATTTGTTTACAGCAGAAAAATGACACTGTCCAGCTCAAAACTGAGGACTGTTTGTAATGATATGACTAAAAGGAATTATTTTTAGCTTGTTCAAAATGGATAGTTGTTAAGAGACTACACCTACACATCCTCAAATATTTTATTTTAATTCTGAAAGAAATTGTTTGGAATTGAAAAAATGCACTTCTTAAATCCTGCAAAAATGACTCTTCCTTCAGATGAAAACTTAGAATAGGATAACAGAGAAATTAAAATATTTGAGGTCTTCTGCTTAACAAGCAGATGCCTTCTAAAGTATTCCGAAGGTGTAAAAGATAGTCTGGTGAGTACTGTCATCATAAGGAAGTGGTTGAATCTATGATCTTTGCTACCTGATACCAAGCTTCTTATAACATGTTCCAGAAAGAGGTATTACAGAATTCCAGAGTGCAATATTGAAACATTCAGCTTTTCATTCATAGAACCATAGAATGGCCTGGGTTGAAAAGGACCATAATGATCAACTAGTTTCAACCCACTCAATGTGTGCAGGGTCACTAACCACTAGACCAGGCTGCCTGGAGTCACATCCAGCCTGGCCTTGAATGCCTCCAGGGATATCATAAGAGACATATTAGGGCTCATTTGGTATCCAAATTGTTTTTACGTCACTTTTAAAAGCAAAGAATACATACCACTTATACTATCTCTACTGCACAAAAAATTATTGACTCAGCAACCTCAATATTAAGAATGACCCTAAAATAAGATGCATCCCAAAAAGATTACTGATGCTATGTGAAATAACACCTGTATAAAGGTATAATAAAATAGTATCAGTGGTAACTACACAGCAATCATACTCTTTTTTTGTCAAATACTCATCATGATGTGGAAATAGCAGTATGCATGCTCATTGCTTATGCACTAACATTAGTTTCTTTCAAGATACTATTGGCACAAATGCTTAACCTTTAGTTAACAAACTTGGATCTTTATCCGTAATGTATGCTATTAATTCAGTGATAACCAGTATTGCATGAACTATGACACTGCAATAAGATAAGAAAGACTGAAGGCAAATGTTACTTGCATTGGCATCCAAACCAAGGTATTTTTTAAATAGGCTTCTAGAACAATACAGAAGAAAACTGAAAAACAAGAAAAAAAAAAATAGAAGAGAAGAAAATCTGCTACATAAGATTAATCTTCAGTAAACTGATTTTTTTAAACTGTATTGAATGAAATTACAAATATCTAGTTTAATACTTTAGAGACATATTTCACGAAAGGCCCATACTACAGATATGGACAGCTTCAGTGCTCTCTTACTTATCCCAAATCAGCAGGACATAGCATAAAAGTATTCTCTATTACATTAATCAGGAATAAAAATCATGTGTGTTTCAGGTTACTTAACAGAGTGTAAAAAAGAGATCCAAGCTATTAGGTGCTCTATCTTCCATATCCCTTTTATATTTTACAAAATCATACTGGTCTCTTTTACTATAAAGCAGACATGAAATGCCTTTATCTGACATTCAGCATAAGTGAAAGTCTTGAAATATGAATCAATATTGTTGAGATTTTCCTCTTCATTCCAATAGATGATGACAAGTCAGACAGAAGGCAATTGCACTAAGTTGCAGACACGCTGGAACTGCAACCAAGCTCAGTTTTTCTGTACTTCATGATCTGCAGCATTTACATAATATCATCAATTTTATATTATTATAGTATCATTATCAAAATTCAAAACGTATCACTGAGATTCTTCAGACATGAATGCTACTCAACCTAAACGGTAACATGTTGTGGTAAAGCATATATTTTTATAACAAACCTAAGCAGTAAAAACATAAGAAAATCTTGAGGTAACTTATATAAATTACAGCATCTCATCCAAGAAAGAAACATCTCGTAAATACAAAAGGAACAGCTGAGCCAAATGAAAAGCCAGCAAGGAAGCTTTAAGGGGCATAAATTTAGCAGAGATGAAGAATGCTTATTCTCAGTTTGAAAGTATATGCACAGGTGCATGTGTACACACATACACATCTCGAAGATCTTTTCTTTATGATACAACGCTTTACTCTCCAGCTGCAAACAGGGCACCTCGCTAAGAGAGTGACAAGCCATCACATCAACATACAATGTCTCTAGCCACCCAACCAAATATTGCACATGCTCTGAATTGCCAAAAATGGTTTCTGCAAGATGAAAGTGCATCTGAAATTGCTAGTTGAAAATTCTATCTCACGCTCAGTGAGCAGACAAAAATTACTGAACACGTTGGAAAATGAGCACATTCAGCTGTATCTGCCCTGCATTATTTTACATAAATATTGGATTTGGGATTTTGACAGTTCTTATCTGTGCTCTTTGACAAAAATGGTCATTAAGTTAAGGGAAACATGAGAGACAGCAAGATGGACAAAAACATACATTTGCTCTCGTAAACTAGAATTCACTATATGAGTACAAAGCATTAGACAGGAAAAAGAGGCATCAAATTCTCTTGAGATTATTTCATACAATAGTGTCTTCCAAACTTTAATATCTTGCTGGGCAAATTTTTACAGCAGAGTAATGAGAAACAGGCTATCTATTTGGCCCAAGATGAGTACCAGTCAGGTGTTAAGAGCCCAATGAGCAGAGCTGCAGGCACGTAAATATTCATAAAGTCATGAATTCAGGAATGCTGATTAGTAGGCAACAGACTTCCAGAAATATGTTTGCCCAACCTAATTATCCCTTTACTTAAATGCGTGCTAAGGTAATTTTGAATTGTCATACATGACAAGCATCAGTGTACAGCAGAAAACTCCTAGGTGTCATTAAGTACCCCACACTTGGACCTTAACACTCACCTTTATTTGTAAAAAACATATCTAACAAAAACACTCCATCTACTTGTGACAAAAACAAACAAGAAAAAAACCCTCATTTATTACCTGAGCTACAAAATCAAACTGAAACTTGACATCCAAGTTCTAGGTTCTCAACTTTGCCTACATTAATCAAAGCTTTACAAATCATTTTTTTCCTCAGTGTCTACTGTCTACAAAAATTTGTCTCTGAAATGCTGGGAATAGCAATTTGGTATTAGTGGAGTTAACTAACTAAAATTCATGAGCCTTGCTGGTTCCAGAATGATTACTGAGTTAAAAGATAATAAAAATGCTGGCAAGTGTGAATCTGACTGAACAGACCTACTTAAAATGGAATTTCTGTGCATCGACTTTCAAAATGTGATTGCACTCTAAGAGACAACTGTGTATCTACATGACAGCACTCAAAGGAGTATTCATTCCCTAGTTCCAGTTAAAATCAAGGACCAAGCTCAGAAAATATCCGAGAGGTGGAAGAAGAAATACAACAAATAGATCATTAACATGAAAATCTCTGAACGCCTTAATTAATATCTCAGCTCCTAAGACAAATCTTTGAGTCCTGAGAGAACGAAAGCAGCAGTCATTACAAATATTCTTATTAGAAAACAGATGTTTCCAAAATCACTACTTGAGCTATTTAACACTAGTTTTTGAATAAGCTAGCTCTCACTGGATGCTCTCTAAATTCTCTCATGTAAATTTCACTATTGCTAGTGAGAAAACAGATTAAATTTGAGATTAAAACTAAAGATAATAAGAATAAATTTAAGATAGTATTAAATTGGAGGAAAACTTCAAAACATAAATAGATCTATTTAATAGATGAATGGTTCCTTATCTACAGAAATGCTGGGTATATTAAAATATACCACGTATATTAAAATGATGAAATTAGTTACTAATAACTTGGAAGATGCAAGTATAACACGGAAATGCAATCTGTATTAAATTGCGTAAGTAAGCAGCAGACGACAGGAAAAGCTCCTTCTACATTTTTAATTACCTTATTGTGCATGTTCTTATTCCTGTTAAGAAAAAAAAAAATTAGTAGTAATACACTTTTCACTTTGTAGCAAGTTGAGAAAAAATCTTTTTTTTTTTTTTTTTTTTTTTTTTTTTTTTTTTACAGTTAGAAATAACTAAGAAAGAGCTTGGACAGCTATTTCTCTGCTTCTTATATGCTTTCTATCTTAAAGCCTTCCACCTCCTTTAGGCCGAAAAATTATCTATTTTATTCCTAACATCTCAGAAAAAAAAGGAAACAAAAAATAAGAGGGAAGGGAGGAAGAAGCAAACAGCAGCAAAGCAAAAATTCCAGAATCAGTAGTTTTTTTCACCTGGAGGGGAAGGAGAAAGTAAGTTCTGCTTTGCTTTTTCCCTCCTCTTTTTCTTATGAATATTTGGAGAAAGTAACTGTATATGACTATACATATTTAATGTTTTACATATTAACAATTGGACACCCAGATGCCTAGGTGCATATCCAATTTTGCAGGTGTCTTCCATTGCAGTTATCACTCAGAAATGTTTCTACCTTCTGTTTTTTGTTTTTTTGTTTTTTTTTTTTTTTTTAACATATATTTCACTGGCCCTAACAAAGGCCTAGAGTTGTCTTTTTTTTTTTTCTTTTCTTTTCTTTTCATTGCATGGCTGATGGCTGGATTGCATGAAGCTTTCTCTCATTTTCTTAATTCTCACAGCATAATCCTCCCAGCAAGGAGCTATTCAATAAAACAATTCCCTCTGTCTTTAAAAAGATAGTCAGGAAGTCAGATGTTGCATCAGGCATCTCCTAAACCAGACCACCCTCCTAGCCACCGCATTAGATACCGCTCCTCTGGAAGTTGCTACTAAAGTACGAAAAGCCAAAGCTGTAAAAAATTGGTTCCAGCAGACAGGAATGGAAACATCTGACTTGCTCTTTCTGTAGTACATGGAATCAAGACCTTCCTGTCATCTCATACAAGCTCGTGCTGTGTAGCCAGACAATGTGACTATTCTAAGAATGACCCTTGTGAGCTCTGGGATTATATCAAACTACCAACCCAAAAACATACTCATTTATGTGCAAGTTTAAATTTTTATTTATGAATCCGACGGGAAGTATTTTGCAGTTGAACTCTCTGATTCTGTGGACTAGTTTTGTCTTTCCAATAGACTTGCCAAAACCTCCAGTTGCTAGTTACCGTAATCAAAATATAGCACTTCATTTTTTCTGTCCTTAAATCCTTCCACTCACACTGTTTTGTAACACAGTTGATAGCACTGGCTTCAGCTCCGGCTTTTCTTTCTTCACGTGTTCATGACAGAACCAAAGTCAGCTGCTGTTTTAGCTTGGCTTAAACCTATTACTATGCTACTTCAAAAGGCATCAACTCTGCAATGATGCTTTATTTCCTTTTTGCTTCTTAACAGTTCAGTTCTCACTGGCTTCATCCATCAGTGATCCTCTCTCAGTGATCCTTCTGTGTGCTTCTTTCTAGGTTGCTCTCAAGAAATGAGCTCACAAGAGTTTCAGTGCAACATGCCAACCATCCTCAGTCATTTAATATCTGACTAAAATTAACAACTCTATTGTGGCATTTACTAATTCCTAGACATATCCTCCACCGTCATTACAGGAAAAAAAAAAAAAAAAAAAGAGAGGTTACTCTTTTTAAGAAATGCTACTTAGGTCTATTTATTTCTATAAGTGTCCAATAAGATTTGTCTTTTTAGAACTTCATCTCTACATGTCACGTATGTGCTGGTAGCTGTGCATCAACCAGGCACACTACAAAGTCCTGGGAATACCTCACTAAATAACAAACAACAGAAGCTGTTTCTCTTCAGAAGCAAAGAGTCACTATTGGCTGCTTTCATACAAGATAGTCTTTAACCTAAACAAAGCATGAGGATATAGGCGAGAGAAACTGAGGCCATCTTAGAGCAGCAAATCAACAAGTAATATCTCTACGACAAGCCAAAGGAGTTGAATCAGAGATAAGGGAAGAGATTTAATAGCTTAATGTGAACTAAACAACTGGATTTAAAATGTCCAATTATAGTTTGGGAAACAGTTAGTGGAATTACATATTCAGAATGATAATCGAGGGACAGATATGTGAAAAAAGCTCTCTGCTGAGATGCATCCCCAGCCACTCATCTCTGCTGCTGAAGATTCAATTTTGCCAGATGAACCGTGCAAAGAGCCACAGTCAATAAAGCAGTCGAGTCAGTGGCACTTCTGAGATGAAATGTTTAAATACACACATGAGGAGAAAACAAGGTTACATTTCTTTTCTGGGAGTTGGACAGTCTCACCATCAAGAGAAGTGATTTGTCATTACAAGTTTCAGAGCAGTCAGATAAAGTAACAACTTCCTTACACTTAAACCAAAGCTGTAGCTGAAGTTTTGGAAAGTAGCCCATAAAGCCAACAAAAATTGATGTAGATCAACCTTTCTGAGCAGGCAAGTTGTGTCCCACTGAAAACTGCTAAACAAAACCTATTTCTGAGCAGGCAAATTGCTAAACAAAACCTATTTCTGTTTAAACTTGCACTTTTCATCGGGAAAAAAAAAAAAAAAAAAAAAGGTTGCCATCTCCTTCTAATGAAAAGAAAATAATTGCAACTGAACCAGCTTTTAAGATATGAATAGCTGAGTGCAAATGTGAATTTCACAGAATCACAGAATCACAGAATTGCCAGGGTTGGAAGGGACCTCAAGGATCATGAATCTCCAACCCCCCTGCCACATGCAGGGCCACAATTTCACTGCAGAAATCCTTCATTTCGGAGAGAACAGGCCAGGAATACTTGCATATGGAATAAATTTTTACCACTTTGCTAGCTGTGTACTAGCTGAAAGCTTCAGAAGACTTGGAATGACTAGTTTAAGGCTGACACTCTTTCAGCTAGAAAATGCAACCTTGAAGAAAGCAACCAGCATCCAACTGGTTGCATTTCAAAAGACAGAAGATTAAGCAGTGGACATAGGTGTATGTTCACAGGCAAAACCATTAAAACTCCTCTCATGAAAAAAAGACCAAATGACTCGGAGGAGAAACCTTTTAAACTAAGCTATATAATTGGTGATTAAAAAAAACCCAAACACCTAGGCAACCACATTAAAGTACATCAGTTATGCTTAATGGTTAGGGACATCTCAAATTTTACCAATATATTACTTCTACGTTTTCATGTCTACAGTATGTATGTTTTGGGCTGTATCCAGTTTAGCAAATCCTCTCCCACCAGAGAGCCTATTTACTATGAAGTTAGTTAACCTATTAGATAAGACTCAGGTGCATTTACAATATAGAAGGGCATAACTGCGAAACATCCAAGTTAAATTTAAAACAGAGTAAGAAAGTAAAAAAACTATTTTGATTTATTTCTACAAAAACACAGAAAATTAAAAGCCTGGAATCTGCAAGATTGCTCTGCATGTAAGACGGTTTTAGTACAAGTTCCATGAGTGCACAAAGAATTCATCTTGCACTTAATCTGACAGGGGTCACAACTTTCTGACTGAGGCTACCTGGTTAATCAAACAGTTATGCAGAATTCCATTAGGATGAAATAAAATAAATGTATGGTCTCTGAAACACCTTTTTCTTTCTTTCTTTCTTTCTTTCTTTCTTTCTTTCTTTCTTTCTTTCTTTCTTTCTTTCTTTCTTTCTTTCTTTTTTTAAGGATGGACATCAAAGAAAAATTGAGCATATACTGTAGATTAGTATGTGAACAGCAGAAACTAACAGTTCAACAATTATCTGATGAATATATAGAAAATAATCACTAGAGGTGTTTGACAACACGCATAATAAGAATTTGAGAGCTACTCAGCAAAATAAGGCCTGTAAAAACTACATG
This sequence comes from Chrysolophus pictus, assembly GCA_037305975.1. NCBI lineage: Eukaryota > Metazoa > Chordata > Aves > Galliformes > Phasianidae > Chrysolophus > Chrysolophus pictus. The sequence goes on from CM074576.1 coordinate 99,521,201, forward strand.
GTGCCACAGAAACTGCTTTTTTTTATAGTGAAATATCTATATTGTAAAAATTTTGTAAAATGACTTGGGTATTTGGGGTCCTTTATGCAGGCTTCTCCAAAATTTTAAAATATACTATTATGAGACACATATAAACACATATATCTAAGATGTATTATATATGTGTGTGTGTATACATATATAGTCTTTCATGTATACATATATAGTCTTTTATAAATCAATCTTGTCAAAAGAATCAGAAGAACAAGAAGAAAAAAGAATATCAGGCTTTAGCTCCTAGCAAGAAATTCATAAGGGAACAAAAAAGAGATTTTCAATACAATTTGAATTACAACTTTAAGTACAGATTTCACATTCAGGGAGAGGACAGTCAGTGACTTTATCCATTCAAACAAAAGATAAAAGGGAAAAAAGTATGTTTGGTACATCACAGCTGTCTTCCATTACCTGCAATTATGCATGTTCAGACCAAGCTGGGAGCAAAATACATACTAGAAATAATAGTTAACCACAGTTATAAGGCAACAGAGTCATACACTTTCCAGTACATGACATTCAGTTGAAGTAAAAAACACCAACCATCCCACTATCAGGATACAGAGTTTTGTTTTACACTGCAGGAATTGTAATGAAATGCAAGTAAAATTGGGTACATTTAAAAACAAATAAATAAATTCTTGAAATATGTTTCTTGATAAATTCCATTCGAAGATTTATCCTTTTGATCACATACTTCATAACAACTAGTGATTAATATGGGTGTTCTGGATTAAAAAGTCTAGTCCTTAGTTTCAATACCAAGCATATAAACCTAATAAATTTATTGGATCTGTATTAAAAAGTTACACTTTTGTCCCAGTACTCCAACCAAAAAGCCAAATCAAAACCATTTCTGATATTTAAAACCTCTTTTTATAATTTTAGTCAGATCTTACTGACAGAAATTTTCTATTCATTTGTTCTTGTTAAAATACAGTCTTCAATGGAGAGATTCATCTTCCACACCACTTATATTATAGATTTTTTACTTCTCAATTTCACTAAGCTAAGATGCTCTTATAGTCTCTTCTTACAACCATTTTTGGTCATTCTCGCCATTCTTGCAGCTCTTCCTAGCATCACTTCCAGTCTCAATTTACGTCTCACGTGAGATAAAAATTGTATGCACCATTGCAGGTGAAATCTCACATACACTTTCAATAATGGCACAAATGCTTCCGTAACAACAGAATTTTTAAGCTGGGTCTCACCAGAGATCAGTCATCTTCTGAGATCTTCATATATATTCTCATTTGCAGTCACTTTTAACTAGTAAGATAATTGCTTATATTTGTCATTTCTGCTATTCACCTTAACTGCAGGACCTTCTGTTCATCATTCTAGCACTGGACTATTAGCTTCATCTAACACAGAATTGAAAATTATTTTCTCCTTTTTATTGGGTAAAGTCCTCATAGAAATATTTGTAGATTCATATCACCGTATAAGACTGCCAGAAGATTGTATTTTAAAGTTAAGATTAAGAAAAGAAAAATGTCAACTAATGATAGAATGATATTTCTTTCCCTTAAAATATACTATCATTAAAAGGAGGGAGGGAAATATGATCAAGTATTCAGCTGCTAAAGAAAATCAATATACAAATAAACCAATTTCCAAATAGAACACAAATGACCTTACACAGCCCCTTTTCTTCTCAGTTCCATTTCATAGTCCCACTGTCATATTCACTATTGAAACAAAATCGCAATGGCAAGGATTATGGGGTGTCTGGCCTTTGCAATGCTGGTTTAATCTCTTTTTCTTAACACCAAAATGCAGCAGTTTTCATCAGACTGCTGATAGGGGAGTAACATATTCAGAGTAGGATGCAGAAAAGCCATCGTGCTGAATAAAAAAGCTTTAAGTCAGCATGTACAGCAGAAAGTTCTCTGTCATTAGGTAACAGAAACGCTGAGGAAAACAATCTTAAACCTCATCACTAAAGCAAGCATCTTGGGTCCTCCCTTTGTAAGGGTGATCCTAGCCAGCAGCTTACAGTGAAACAAATTCATAATAAAGGATCATTACCATAAACCACAGACTAATTTAAAGACAGGCAGGTCCTCTGGGGTTTGCTTCTCTGCCTAGAACATAAAACCTCACATTTTTAATGCTGTCACTGCTGTAGAGCGGAGGAAGATTTGTAAGTAACTTCACCTCTTTACAAGATATAATCCCAAGACATGTGGTGCTTCTCATTAAAGTCTGCCCTAATTACTGGTTTCATAAAACTTGCCCTATCCACTTCTTGAATTGCCCCATCTTCTGTTGCTGCAACTCAAACATTTTCAATATCAGATATACCAAAAGTATTACCAAAATTGTGTAAAATAACTATTTCTTCTCACATTTAAAAACAGATTTCGTTTTCCCACCAGAATATATATATATATATATGCTATTATTATATGCTTTTCAAACTCTGCTTTTTAACACCAGCTTCTTTGTAGCTTTCCTTGCTATTGCAAAGGGCAAAAATATATTTTGTTTCTTGCTACTTTACACAGTACTGAGCAACAGCCAATGTGGCTTCCATTTAATGTAGATGATTTTTTAATTTAAGCATCTAATTTCACTTTGAAATTTCTACATTCCCATTAAATCTTTCAGTGCTGGTGAAAAAAGAATGCAGATCTAAGAAAAAGCATCCACTCCCCTACTTGCAAAAACTCTTTAGTTATTAAATTACTTCTAGAACAACTGCATTAAACTATGAAAGTCAATTAAAAAAACCTCCCTTCTCATTTTTGTCAGTCTGAATGTTCTTCTTGCTTTACAAAAGAAAAACTGCCTGATAAAAAGATGTTATTCTTACATTTGATTTACTTTATCCACCTTTTCAAGAGAACTGAGATAACTGTGTGACTTTCAGAAGGATCTATTTTTTGTTTGCACTATTATCTCCCTATGGAGATATCAGATTTTGCTGTCCCTTCTCCTCCAAAGGAGCAATAGATGGGCTAGCTACACTGTTAGATCTTATTTCTGAGTTGTCCATATTCCATTGTCCATTGACTGAAGCTCTGTCTGCAGTGTGATGCTCAGACCAGGCCTCCCTTTTTTTCCCAGGCTGCTACATAAACTTTGCAATACCACAGGGATCTCTCAACAATTGCTTGAAAAGTTAATCAATGTTCCTTTCACACTTCTATCCAATCCCCATAGTTCCTTCTTGAGATTAAAAATCAGACACCTCAATAGCAGGAACCTTGCCAACCAGCTTCTGAATCAGCAAAATCTGATCTCTAAACACAGTGATCTTCCTCTTGCCCACTGTGACTAAATCCAAATGAATTAATTCATCTTTGTGTAATGCACCTGGCAAACAAAACAGCTATTTGTCCCTGCAGTGAGTGATTCCATGACTGTGGCATAGTCCCATGTTTTTTCTTGTGGAGGAAACTTCGCTACTTTGTCATACTTGCTGTTTGAAAACACCTGTCTGCCTCCAAAAAGCAAACTAAGTACAATTCAGTATATAAAGAACTTCTTTTTAAGAAAACAGTTTAGTCTAGAGTATTTTTAGTACTAGTATATTGAACAAGAAGAAAATGTGGAAAGGATATTGAGTGGCCATAAGTGAGAGAGTAGTCCTTCATTACCTGTTGGAGTAGTAATCAACATTGGCGTGCATGGCCATTCAAGAAACAAGGACAACACCTTCAACAGTGGAACCTCCAGTGTTGCAGGTCTTTAAAAACAGATCAGACATCCACCAGGATTGATATGAGACTAATTCAAGAGACGTGCTTTACGATTCTCCCTGAACAGCTGTCATTCATGTTTCCTGTTGGCACTTTTTCCAGGACAACCCTTCAGCTAGCTGACAAATATGACCCAGATATGTTCACTGACAAGAAACATAGAGCTTTCCTGCCTGTTCTCATCTGCCTGGCAGACAAGTTACTTCTGAAGATAAGTTCTGTGCAATTCTTACAGTACATTACCCGAGAGAGACTATGGTAACATTCAGAGAGCTAGCAAAAACCAGCCATGCCCACAGTTAACAAATGAGAATTATAACTTTGTCTACAATACAAAACAGTCACAACAGTCATGTTTTAAATATCCATTCTAAACATGGTGCAGCCTATCTCTGCTTAAGAGGCACATAAGACAACATTTTCTTAAATGTTCTAAAATAATACATGAAATGACAAGCTTTGTATGTTTAACTCAAATACCTTCCTGTCAACTTTTCTAGATATGTGAGATGCTAAACATATCAAAGTGAATATAAAAATCTGTAAATAAGCCTCATGTAAGGAGAGAATGGAGTTAATTTATAATTCTCAACACAAAACATTTTTTAGCCTTTTCCTACTGGAGGGCTAGGAAACTGGAAACAAAACTCAACATTTTGAACTGTGTAACAGCACACACACCAACACTTGAAATTTGAACTTCAGTCCATGTAGCTGTATTACATACTCTCACAGCATCCCTCCCAAGTCTTTTAACTTTATATTATATTCAGCATAATATCTAAAATACAAGGATTTACATAATGCTCTCAAATTCAGTTAGTATGAGATTCATAACTTTTGGTTATAAGAGTTATTTATTAACTTCTCTTTACCTCTCCTTAATTACTTGACTTTTTCTTTTTCCTCTCTTTATCTTCTTTTCCTGCACTCTGAATGTACTTGCATGCCTGCTGCCTTTCTCTTAAAGTTCTCATAAGAATCTCTTCAACACTTCAAAGAAGTTCAGTAACAGTAAAAAAACAAAACAAAACAAAACAAAACAAACAAAAAAAAAAAGTGGTAAATCTGGGTTTTCATCAAAACACCAGAAGTATTCATTTTCAGTTATGGAGGGATGGCACACCCACCTCGGACAATTTAAAGGCTGCAAATTGATTCTAATTGCACAACTGTATATGCCAGACAGAATGTGAAACTGTCACTGTAATCAGCAAGATCAGTATAAGATTTAAACTCAGCAACCCATCCATAGGTTGGATGGGGCCCTGGGCAGCCTGGTCTAATATCAGATATGGAGGTTGGTGGCCCTGAATGCGGCAGGGGAATTGGAGCTTCTTTATCCTAGAGGTCCCTTCCAACTTAAGCCATTCTATGATTCTATGAAGTCTTAACTTTTATGAGGTTTTACTTATGTATTATTTGTTCGTTCCATGGTGATGCAAAAGAAAATGCAGGACGCTGTTACTGTGAGATATTTTGCCAGTACGCAACTTTTCTCATCAGTGATAGCTACTTAAAAAAAAAAAAAAGGGCATCCAATGTATTAATTTTCCAGTGCAAATGCTTTTCAATAATGCATCTCTCTCTGACACCAACATTACTTGCTTAAATCATTCTGTAGAAAATTAACCTACTATATATTTTAATTTTGACAATTTGGAATATCTTTGTCAGTGTTTACTACTTTAAAAAAAAAAAAAAAACATAGCTTCATTATATAATACTATTGGATCTAGCATTGGAATGAGTGCAATAAAGCAAACTTCACTGAATTTTACTTTTGGGGTCAATAACCAAGATAATGAAAAAAGATTGTTGCCTTGTCGCAAATACCACTAGTGTAGTGCAATGCCTTTACTTATTTATTGCATGCTGTAAAGTGATTTGGTAAGAATTTCATTGTGTACTTAGGTTCAATTTCACATTTGTTTCCACCCAGTGGTCTGGCCCAAATACAAGGTTAAGAAATATGCAAGCAAAACCTAAGTAGCATGTTTGATCTTATAAAAATTCATGAATATTGTTACCACATGCTTTCTTCACACACAAAAAAGAATCTAAATACCATCTGTGCAAGATAGTCTAATTAGGGGATTAGGACCATATAAGTTCTGTTAGCTCACATATTCAAGTGCCTGCTCCCTTGGCCACTCTCGAAAAGTGAAGAACAGGAAAAAGGACAGCAGGACCCTACTGGATCTGGTGCAGACAAACCTCACAGAATTTAGTTGTCCTACTCTACCCACGGGAGCTTGTGTCTTTTTTTTTTTTTCTTTCCTTGATGTATAATGCTTGGCCCAGCACAAAGCTTGTGAATAAACTTGGCACTAGATGAATCACATTTTAATATGTTCAAATGATATTCTGCAACAGACCAGTATTTAATGGCTGCAGCACACTACGGGGACCAATTTTTCAGGATTTGGCACCAACAATAGAAAACTAAATGATAAAAGCACATAAGTAGTTCTTAAACAAAATAAATGAGGTATAAACATAAGTAAAAGCTGTACTGAATATATAAAAAGAGTTCAACTTATACAAAAATCCCAAGATCCATTTGGAACCAGATAATTTTAGAAATAGAAGTGATAAATGCACAAAGATACCTTCTATTAAAACACAGTCACTAACTAACAGGCTTCACCATCAATTTAAAACTGTTTCTGTTTGCAACATCATTTTTCTTAATCGCAGGATAATTAATGAATGCTAGTAACAACACGCAACCAAAACCCTTAAAGGAAAATCAGATCTTTGTATTTTGAACACTAATTCTGACAAGTTTCAACAGCTTATGTTATATTAAACAAATTGACAGGAAATTTAAGAGCTAGAACTCACTCAGAAAAATGTATGCAATACATTTCTTTTTGGCTCACCAAATAGTTACAAACAGATGGGCTTTATTTATCTAACTTATTCAATACATTTTTTCTTTTCTTTTTTTTTTTTTTTTAACCTTTTCTGTAACAGCTGCTGGTAGTTCGCTCTCACAAAAAAAAAAAAATCAAAATGTGATACTGCTCATGAATCACAATTATGCAGCTACACTGTTTCTTGACTGAATACATGTGTACATTTTATCTATCACAGACTTAAAGATTTGTTTTCTAAAAGCATTTCCCAGTTTGAAGCTAAGCTAGCATCCTTCTGCAGGAGCAGTACGTATTTCCAGACTATGGAAATACTAAATATAATGCCTACCATCATTCCAGTGGTATAGCTAGGAGAATTCCATACAAAAAGTCAAAGTAATATACCAAAGTTTTACAAGAAAAGTCAGCAGAAAGGGAACTTTTGGCCTCCACAATCCTGCAGTTACATTCCCAAGACAGGATCATTTGGGTGTTCAGGTAAAGTCCACATATCTTTCAAAAGCACTGTTTAGTAATAAAGATGATCACTGTAGTACTGTAACTAAACTGTAGGAGGAAATGTCTGAAGTCAGTAAAAATTGAGTTATTCAATGTGATTACAGTACTGAACATAATTGATTTTCAGTGTTATCCCATGCTTAGTAGTAGCACTGCTGACCAAAAGCCAGATAATATGGAATAATGTTTCGAAGTGATTTGTTAAGTATAGCTGGCCATCCAGCTATAAAAAGCCATCCCTAAACATAAGTTCTTTTATTACTAAACCAGGTTTAAAGTATCTCTGAAAAATAAGGGCTCTACTAAATTTACTAAAATGATCTGCTTTGACTGAAGTTTCAGTAATTCATTAAAATTAAAACTATAACTTTAATCAAGAAAATGTTCAGTTACTGGTCAAGCCAGAATGAACAAATTTCTCACACCATAATGATTTTTGGTCTTCCAGCTGAGCTACAAATACTGAAGAAAGAGAAGACAACAAATACTATGTCTACATTCCACAATGTGAACAGTAGTTGCAACATGTTTAAAATCATAGCTCTCACTTGTTAAAGATTCACACTCAGTCTCCCAGCCTTTACATTTTAGTGCCTTCTCAAACACTGACTTCTTCCATGAGCTTGCCAACAGATGCAAGGATGCTGCTTACTCAGTTTATGAATGGTTGCCAGAAGAGATTTGCTGCTTCAGGCTGAAGCAAATTAATCCCAGTAGAGGCAAGGTTTATTTGCTTCTCCAATAGTTTGAAGGAAATACTGATGGTACAGTTCTGAGCAAAGCTAAGGACAAGTGAGTACCAGAGACAGCCATGGAAAAGCCAGCACTCTGCTGGAATGCTCTTTCAAGTCCACATTACCTATAGGGTATTCACCTCAGAAATTCCACTTACTATTTGCAACACACTGCTATTTGCTCTTTAAATGTTTACACAGAGAAAATTGTTACTAACATTGTATACATACATTTAAAGTCAAGGGCACAAAGCTTGACAGTGAGTGCAATAAAATCTAAAGAAGTGTAAGGTAAATAAGGTGGGTTTTTTCCCCAAAATTAGAAAAATTAAAGGATATTTTTGATGACAAAAATATCCTTCAAGATGACTGCTATTCTTAGAAAATTTCTTTTATTTTTAATTTTTTATGACCACAAAAAGAAACTAACAAAGGGAAAGCAACTTTATCTCCATTTTCAGTACCTCACCTAGAAGGAACATCTCATTATCTCATTGTATACTGGTACGGTGAAGCTTTCCTCACTGTTCTGAAAGCCAACTCAATGCTAGAGAGCCAAGGTGGCACCACATTAAAATTTTCCCTGCTTGCCTTGTGAGCCAAAGAACTGCCTAGAATTGGGTACTTGCCATGCTACTTCCCTCTTGATCATTCAGCTACAGCAATATATATGTTAAAATACCTAGCTTATCCACATCACACACACACACAAAAAAATTCTAACAGCTTGAAAAAGTCATCAGAGAAAAGGTTTTTGGTTTTTTGTTTTTTTAATTGGGTTTGCTTTTAATTTTTTTTCACACAAATTATTTTTTTGAAATATGTTTTTAGTTGAGTAGCCCAAGTCAGCAACACTGGAGAGAAACAATAAGAACTGGCTAGAAATTCTACATGTTTAATAGCAAACACTCAGAAAGAATGCAACTATCAAGGAATCTCCAGACTGATCTTTTAAATTATAGGTACAGCATCTGGGAAGAGACTGCTTTCCAGAAGCATTATTTCCTACTATGCTGATCAGTAGGAGTATTCAAGTACTAAATTGTAAGCTAAGCAACACAGAATAACTTTGGCTGCTTTGGGTGGGGAGTTCCATATTCAACTGCTCATTTTCTTTACGCATACATGAATCTGTATGCATAATACATGAATTTGTACTACACCCAAGTAACATAGGTCTTATGCAAAGTATGTATTTCTACAACATTAAGCACTGCAGCATCAAACTTCCACAGTATTTTCTCTACCAGAAAATTTTCAGCCTTTTTTACTTTTGGTCCAGACTCAACTTGAACTTTAGCTTTCCTGTAGACATTTATACATACAAACAAACAAATAAAAAGCAACAATAACAACAAAACAATTAGAATCACTGAGTAAAAACCTCTGCGGGAAATCTTACATGGAAATCAAAGTTCAGTCTGCAATGCAACTTAGAGGCAAATTTCAATCATCAGTGGTGCGGATAACAAAAACATAGTAATGTTTACTGGTAAATAAAATGTTATTAGTCACAGCCAGAAGATTTTGGAATATATATATATTTTTCATATAAATATATATGCGTGTGTATACATATAAAACTTAACTGGCTTTGAAATATCCACTGATTCAAACCAGTAAAATATTTACAAACCTGTTGAAATTCATTATTTTTAGCTTAACTTTATTTTTAACTTTCTACAGAAAAAATAACCTAGAAATGAGCTGGAAACTAACTGTTTCTCTCCCCTCACTCTGCCAAGCATACTTTTCACTTCTATTTTTACACCCATCCTAACTGAACTTAATTATTACAGTCTCTGCCAATCTAGGTTTCCTGTTTTTTTACAACTTCATATTATTATTATGTTCTCAGAAACATAGCATTAACAAAGCTCTCAGGACAGATAAATGAACTATTTGCACTTGGAATAATATGCTAGATTTCATTTTCTCCACAACTGCTGTTTGTTAAGAACACCACACTCGTGACTTTGCCATTATGGGCCTTGGCAGAGTGTAGACGCAACGCTGAGCGCTGGTACGCAAGCCATGTAGAAGTAGCAGAAACAGTAAACAAGGCCTGTTTTATTCTGTTACTGACAGATGAATCCCCAGAAGGTACAGACACAAGAAGTTCACTACAGAACGGCAAACACTGGAGTTGAATTATTTACCATGGCCACAGATTTGAATGAAGAACACAGAAGTAATGCACTGCATACTTCTCCTTCCCCTCTCTCAAAAGTCAATTTATAAGGGATAGAGTTAGGCTTAATTTATCAAGCATTTACAAGAAATAGTCATAGGAAATTAAATTCATGGCCAACAACAGAAGCGTGGGAGAATTTCAGCACATCTCCCCAGTGATCATCTCTAGTAAGTCATCAGCTCTTTAGTATTAATAACGTACCACATTTCCTTTTAACCATGGTTCTAAGTACCACATTTAAATGTCTTAAAAAAAAAAAAAAAAAAAAAAGATTTAAAAAAAAAAAAGCTATATGTTTACTTCAGTAGCTGACAGTTCTACGTTGAGGTTCCTGAGGCTTCTGCATCTTTGGGAAAATGGACCCAGCAGGTCATCTAAGTAATGAACCAGACCCTGAGGCAACAGAGAGTCTGAAAGACTCAAGGATGGTGTAAAGCCACTTCAGTTTGACTCCAGGCTGTACACTTCATATGCCTTTTTGAACTCTCTTGAATATTTAAAAAATGCCACATATTATAATTCTCTTTGTTGTTTCGACATCAGCCTCTTCAGCTCATCTCTACCTTTAAATCATTGGAATACAAAAACTTCCTTGTAGGACTAGGCTGAAGTTCAACACTGCCTGCACCCCCACTAATGGTGAGATGAAGATCCTTATGTTACATCTCTAGCAGGATGATTGCTTTCCCAACAGAGAGCTCAGCTTCTAGCAGCCAGAAACTGTGGATATGAAAGCATTTGCATCTAGACTCATGTATTTAATAGCCACTGAAAGATCTATTCCTTGTAGTTATTTCCTTTTGGAAATTGTCTGTACCAATATTGAACCAATTAAGACATTTCATCAGGATAGAAGAAGAAGAACAGGCTGAGATTTTTCAGTTCAGTCGGTAATTTTTGTCAAAGTTTCTCCAGAACAATATATCAATTAAGCAAAATAATACATGATTCTCAGTTTAACGTGAGAGATGGAATAGACACAAAAATAATTTTCTTTTAGTTGCCTCAGAAACCATGTAATTTCTAAAAAATACATTCTAATTATTAAGGATAACTAAAAAGGAGCAAAGGATTTTTTCTAGATTGTCACATGCAGGATGTCAAAACACTAGCGCTGAGAAAATTTACTTTACATGCTCATGCCCTTAAGCCTTATCCTGATAATAATCTTCTTAAACTGAGCAAAGTCTTAATTTCCTAAGTATTTCCAGGAGAAAAATCACCCAAGCCCCTTCTGGAACATAGCTTTTAGAAAACATCATGACTGTTATTCCAAGGAAAAAAGCATTTTCTTGGAAACAGACAATCCTTAGACTAAGCTCATATAATAAAATTTTAAGTTTTATGAGGTAATCAGTACTATAAGGAAGGACAGGTGGAATATGGAGACAAGATAAAGGCTCTTGATTGTATAGAAAAACATCCACAGACAAAACCAAAGTAATCAAACTGAGCTAACAATGAAAGTGGTATAATGCTTCACACAGCAGAATGTTCCCAGTGGCCTTCCAGAAAAGAGAAAGGAATTACATATACATTTTTTTTCCTAAAAGTTACTGTCCAGTACCTAGAAGTTAAAACTGAATAACTGACAACACAGTCCAGCAGAACTGTTGGAGCTCAATGATCTTTAAGGTCCCTTCCAAACTAAGCCATTCTACAATTCTATTAAAATATGAGTTTTAATTGAAGATGTGTCCTCCAAGTTGTATACAATCTCTGACATCTCATGCTAGAATACTGTGTACTGGAGAACTAAAACAACTAGAAACCCTCCATAAAATCCCCCTTAGCTCAACAGCTATTTCTGAATACTAACTATGTCTATTCTGTCAAAGCCAGAACCTTTTCTGTTCCCTTCTAGAAAATGATATTTTCTTTTTTTTTCTTTTTTTTTTTTTTTTTTCCTTCCATTAACAATACAACTACATCTACCATCAGTTTATTCACGATACAGAATAACAGAGGTGCCACACAGGACAGATGCCTTAGGATAGGTATAATTAGTTTTAAATCATCATCACCTGGACAAATTCTGAAGTAAGGTCCTTAAGAAGCAATCACTAAGCAGAAACAAAGAAACAAAAATCTTTCCAGAGCTTTCCAGAGTTTTAACCTTCCTACAATCTTGCCTTTGCCTCTCAGATTTATAGCAGGCAACAGAAGAATGATGACAGTTGTCTTCCTGAAGACATGAAGAGCTACTAAAGTGTCTTATCAACATTTTGGGGAAAACCAAGTTCCTGCCACTTCCTCTCTAGTTCCACTCAAACGGTGGGCACAAGTATTAATTAAAACCAGCCAGCTAGATTTATTGCATGAGCTCTGTTTGTTGTTTTAAATTGTTGAATATCAATTACCTTATTATTTTGTGATTAGCATGAAACATATGCATCTATGTCTTGTGGCTTTTGGCAGTGATTTAAAAAAATTCAGCAACTTTGCATACGGCTGTAAAACAGCATGTTTCCAGGCATTTTTAGCGCTGACTAGAGCCATTCTCAATCTGCTCAGCAGCGTGAAGTTAATTAGGAGAGGCATGAAGCTTATGGCTGGGTGCAGATATCAGCAATGGAGCAAAATTACCCTTTATTTATTTATTTTCAGCTTCAGCCAATAGCCACTGTATCTACATTTGTTGTTGTTTATGAAATGCTTCCATTGTTAACCAACAGCTTAAGCTTTAACTTTGCATCTCATCCAATTTTCTAAATCCTTCAGTGAATACAAATTGATGGACACAGGCAAACAGAAAGAGATGATTATATTGAGCTCAAGAAGGTAGTATAATGTACTAATTCAGAGAAAATCCAGTTTTGGACACAGCCTTGGGATTCCTTTATCAACAGTCCCTTTCCGAGCAGAGTGAAACTATCTATCTTATTGACAGAATGCCAAAACAAGCTTGTGTTGTGATTCATAGACAGCTTACAAGAATATCCACATGAAAGGGAATTTCCCTGAATAATTCGCAAGACTCCAGTATGAGCTCACACTCAAGAAAATAGCAATACACTGGATAAATAGATTTCCTCAAGGCCCTGCTTTCTTTCCTTATTGTAACAAAATCACAGCAGAAGTGAGGGTATATGATAAAGCAGACAGGAATATCTTTTCTACCAGTCTCCCTCGTAACATATGTCTTTCCTTATATGATATCAGGTAAGAGGTTTAGTAGGAAAGAGGATGCATTAATCAAAGAAACAAGTAATTTAGGAATAGATAAAATTCAAGAACACTTAATTCTTTATTTTTCAAACTAAGCATGGATTTCCTTGTGTGGGTTACGTTCCACAGAGAAAGGACTCTGAGTTACATCTGCCTACTATGCCTCAGAACACATGCATACATCACTGTTTACATTTAGACAAATCTGCTTTTCAAAGAACTCCCAAAAATATTCACTTACAGTACTTCCATTTTCAACAGGTAACACACCTGGAGCATGTGAACTCCCTTCAGATGAAACTAAGACAGAAGACAGACTCCTGGAGAGGACCTAAAATAATTCAAGCCAAGCTTCTGAACTAAAGATAATTTAAAGCAAAAGTAGATGTTGTGACCTTACCACAAACCCTTTTACATTTGATAACTATATCCTGCTCTACTGCAGTATTTCTTACCATCAACATAATCAGTCTTTGCAAAGAGTTCTTTGGAATATGTTGGCAGAGTTTAATCAAATGAAGTTGAATCTCATATACTGTAAAATTTTCATTAAGAAATAGTAGCTAAAGACTCGTAGAAGATGGAATACCAGTGGTTCAGCTGACAAATGACAGAACAAGGCTAAGGATATCCCAAGTCAGTTTCTTCTTTCTCTTCCAAAGTGAAAATAAAGAAATACAACAGTGGATCTGATTTGAAAACTGCTATTGTCTCACACAAACTTAGGTTTCGGTTCTAAATACTACTTTAGGAAGTGTCATGAGCTTATCACATTCAAAAAATACAGTCTCATTAAACGAAATTTTTACTCATTGTTTTCCTCCTCAAAACAGTTTTCTGGAAGAGCATTTACATTCTCTGTATTGTTAACTTCAAATCATACAGAATGCAAAATGTTGAAATTCAGAAGAGCAGAGCTGCAAAACCAACCTTTGAAGACAAAGTCCATTTTGCGTATTGTTGCCTCTTGCATCAAAGTGCACTTACAAGTACGAAACAGGACATACAGTTTGAAACTGGATACAAGTTCAGGCAAAGTCATAGGGTATTCAAGACTTCATAATTATTGCATTCCATCATGTCAAATTCACATTAAAATATAATCAGAACGTTAACATTTTGATAGATAAATACAAAAGATGAATTTTTATAATGGGCACATCAATCAAACACTGGTAGGTCTGAGCTTTTTTCTTTCCTCTAGCTTGAAAAAGATTCAGACAGCCAATGTATTGCAAACAAAAATGTAAAGGGGAAAGACATATAGCCCTGTAAGTATGCAGGTTTCCAAAAGAAAAAAAATATCACAAATGGAGCAAATCAATAGTGACAACTGGAAAAGGCAAAAGGAATCAGAATTTAGAGTTACAAACTATATTAAAACTCACTTTTTTAATGTACGCTGTTTGCAATAAAAAGCACTTAACCTGAGAAACTTCAGCAAACAAATGCAAAGATTTTTTATTTTAATGTGTACTCAAACAAGTGATCATTCCAGATTTCTGGTTTTGGGGACAAAATGAATAGAGGTACAGCTGCTGTTTTTGTTTGTTTGTTTGTTTGTTTATAATACATATATATAAATACACATATATATATATTCTCATTCAAATTAATGCTAGAAGAATTTGTAATAACCAAATATAAAGAACTAAAGCACATCACTGAAGCAATAAAAACTTTGGGATCTCGTAAAACCTTGGGATCTGGTGAAGATCTTGATGTTGCTGAAAGGGACATTCTCTACAGGTCTACAGGTGGCTGTGTCCCCCACCCTGCTGCCCCCTTTTCGTTCCTGGTACCGTGTGCAGAGACAGCTGTTCAGGAACATCTGGGACACAGACCCTGTGGTGCTCAGTAAGATCAAGAGGCTTAACAAAGTCAGCGAGAGACATGCTGGGTATCCCCAAGGACAGGATTTGGTCCAAATAACCCTTCGACCCATGAACACATCGCAGAGCAATTCTCAGCCATCAGGAATGCTCTCTCAGCCTCCCCAAAGGGCTCCAGTCCTACAGAGGCAGAGTGTGGCAGGAGGGGAGCTGACAGCCCAGGACAATCTCAATAGAGGCATCCATCTTCAGCGTGGACTGGTCTTCAACAAATGTAATGTCATTGCCCTGAAATCAGCAGTGCGAACGTACAGGGTGCCAACTCTGAGGAAGGCAGAGCCCCAGGGAGCAGCAAAATCCTAGTTAAAAAGTGTCACTGGAGCACATTAATTCCAGCCCTTGTTTCTTCTTGCCTGTTACCCAGGAAGGGGATGGTGCTCCCATTTTAGCACACTAAAAGCACACACACTTTCCTCTTTGCCTTGGATAACCATGCTTTCAGTTCTCCACTGATACTCACCAATCCCCCTAGAGATTTTCTGGAGATTCTCTGCTAATTGTGGTTTTATAATTTAACTTATAAGGATGTGCAAACTTAAATCAAAATATTTCCCTCTGTTCCTTTAGTTTTGACTCCTCTGACATATTTTATGTAGCATTATTATGAGCATAATCATTTTATTTTCATTAAGGAGTTATCATTTTAAAACTAATTGCATATACAGGTATATGTAAAATTGTATGTATATATAAAGAGAACTAAAAAAAGGCAGTAGAAATCATGGAAAACTTTTTAAATGAGCAACAGTGCGATTCTGTTCTACGCTGGCGTAGCTCCATTAATTGGCTGATTTGTGCAATATTGGTCAAAATGTTAATTGAGGCCAACGAACCGATGTGCACTCTGAGGGCAAGGAAAGGCCATATGGGTTGTAACAGAGACTTGTTTTAAATAAGCAGAAGTATGCAAACAACCACAAGCGAGGAAAACTAACTTGTCAAACAGTGAAACAAGTATTGAATCCACGTAACCCCATTCACAACACACCCTTCCAAGTCTGAACTGGCAAAAGTCAGAAGTCTTTGTCATTTTGTCATCTGCAAACTGAAGCTCATGATCCATTACGACAGAAAGACATACAGAAAGACAGATAGAGAGAAAGACTGAGCCCTTAAGATTACAAATCAAATAGAATTGGGGTCCCAATCCCCAAGCAGCCCCATGGTACGCTGTAGCCATATGCCACAGGAATCTCCCAAGCCAGCAGCGAGGCCTGTCAAGGCCCTCATCACCCCCAAGGGTGTAGGCCTCATTCTGGCAACCTGAAGTCCTGGCAATCAATTAACTGAGGGCTGAGCTAGCCCAGGAAAGGAATAATTTAAAGTGGAGGGGAGAAGGAGGGGGAAAATACAGGGTGCAGGACAAAGCTATCTCTTGCATTGGAAGAGCTTGTCATGTGCATATGTGCATCAGTAATTGTTCGGTGAGTGAAAAGCTGCATTAATCACTGCTCAGGGCTGCTTTAAATACAGAAGTACAGAGCCAGCCATTCAGTGATGATTTATTATGGGGCCCAACATGCATTCGACATGGAACAAGTTGGTGCTTTGGAAGCTGCCACCAACAGACAGAAGACCGGGGATGTGATGGGGGTGCAGGAAGGCACAGCCAAATTTGCTCCGTTTAACTGCCACAGAAGGGAAACGCAATGTCGGCAACCACCTCAATAAATATCCACAAAGTGCCCCAAGAGATTCAATGCCTCACTTTGATTAGCAGAATTTTATAATTGCTGAGACTCCACAAAATTAAAGCTTTCACAGCCATGAATGCTCCCATTATACATACATAATGCTCTAAATGTCATTTAGAAGTGCCTGGAACTGAGGTTATAAATTAAGATATCTACACCTCCTTCAGAAGACTATGAAAGATTTCAAGCTGTGTGTCTTTAAACAGAAAAATAAAACTGAGTTTTCCATGTTCCCATAGTTCCAGCATTCTTGAAGCCCCTTTAATTTAATCCAGAGATGGAAGTTGCAAAAGCATCACTCATTTTGAAGGGAAAAGGAATTTCTGTTTAAAACTTTATCCAAAATTATCTCTGAAATTACATATTCTCTGGTTATGTGATTATGTCCTGAATAAATATGACAATGCAGCATCTTCTGAAGAAGTCCAGGCTACATAAATATTACTCAAAAGAAAAACAAAAGAAGTCCTCTGGCAAAAAAAAAATATACACATAAATCTACATATTTATTTTCCCTCATGAAAAATTTTAGAATGAACAACTGCACTTTTATTTTATTACAGGGTAGCTATCTGGCTGCCATTTAAATTTTATCTCAGTATGTATAATTTTTGTGGGGAGTTTTTTGTGGTTTCTTTTTTTAATTAAAAATACTACTACAGCACTCCTCACATTTAGTTTCACACAAGATACAAATTACCGTAATGTGAACAGAACAAATAGAATTACATGGTAGAACTCTTAACACATACACATTGTAGGAAGAAGAAACAATAAGAAATTGTTTCAGTAAGAAGAAGGAAATCACTGCAACACAAAATACAAAGAACATGATAATAGCTAGAGGTCACAAGTTTAAAAGTGTACTCAATGAGCTCTGAAAGACAGTACTTTGGAATGGTGTCAAAGTGCCATCTGTGCAATGTATGTAAATGCAAATGTTTTTTGTGATCTGTCCGAAAACCCAAGCTAAATACAACGAGTTTATGAACAATTATTCTTTGCTATTTCTAGGGAATTTAGGATTGTATTCTACATTCAAGGACTGAAAGTTTTCACAATTTCTTGAATAATCAGCAGCTTTGCTTTTCATGATATAACCTCTTCGATAAACCAGCCTGAAATAAACATACACACACACACACTCATCAGTGTCTTGGCTGGCAGTTGAAAGAACACTGCAAAACCAGATGTAGCATTTGGCTATACAGTATAAAACCCATTAATAATATACTAAAAGGATTTGCCTTGCTGTCTATCGGGTATCCTTAAAATAAAAATTTAATTAAAAAAAAAACAAACAGACAAACGAAAAGCACTCCACATCCCAAATTCTACAACAGTTGAACAAACATTTTCAGATAAATAGACCTCTCTGACTTCCAAGGTTTGGCATTTTAAAATTTCTTTATTTTCCTAAAGTTTTATGGAAGCACTTTATTATATATTCTAAATAAGTACATCATAGAAAATCCAAAAACTTCTAAAGCAACAGCTTTGAATTTGGGACCCTAAACAAAAGCTTCTAATTACACATCCACATCTAAAAAATGCATTTAAAATTAAAAATATTTGATAGAAAGCCCTATTCTCTGTGCTTGTTACTTCTAAGTTGCATTTAAAAATAATTGCAAGTAAACACTGGTATGCATATTAAACAATACGGATTTTTTTCTTCATTTCACTGTAAGTCTATGAAGGGAGACTGCTACAGTTACAACATTCATTTGACCATTAAGTTTCAGTGGAATAGTTGGTTAGTAAAATACTGTACTTCAGGCTGACCTGAAAGTTTAAAATGTTCCCAAAAGTAGAGAAAAGAATCAGAATAAACTCAAAACTAATTAAAAGCTTATCACATTCCTTAATATCACCTAAATTAAACAATAGAAACTGAAAAAGAACTCAAAATTTGTCTGTGAATAGTTACATGACATATTTTACACTTAAATCTTAATACATATACATGCACACATATATATACGTTTCTAAATGCTGTAACTCACTTGACTAGAAAAGCATAAAAGAAAATATAGCAATTCAAAAATAATAACAAATATGAGTTACACAAACTAGAAAAAATTATGTTCCTGAAGAACAGCAAATTTAGGACATATAACACTGGAAAAGAACTGGTCTATACACATTGTATCTGCAAATGATGTGGAGTCAAGTAGGATAAAAGCACTGAAGAACAGAAGCAGAGACAGGCATCACATTTGAAGAAATTCAAGAACAAAACAGGATACTTGGTGAAATTTATTCTGTATTGAGGAATTCTATTCATTTACTATGAAATAAGAAAAAAAAAATAAGAAAAAAAAGTAAAAAAAAAAAATCCCATTTAAAAAAGAAAAAACAAAAAAACCTGATGATTCAGGAGTACAGGCTTCAGGAAGCCATCAATAAAATTATACAGTACTAGGCATGAATATTCTTTAAGTATAATAGCACTTAGTGAGTCCAAAGAGAAACCAACAATAAAATACAGGCAGCATTATTTGGGTCAATTTGTAGTTGATTCAAATCTCATAGACTTATTCACTAAGATATTTATTTAAATATTTATCTAAATATTCTTTTTAATTATGCAACACAAAGAAAAAGGGAAGAAAAAATAGAGCGAGTGTGAAGCCTGTCATATATAAAGTTCACGTACTTTGAAATCAACCATAAGGAATTTATTTGTTACTCTAGTAACTGCAATTCAAGAAAAAAATTAAAAAAAAAAAAAAAGAAAGGGGGGGAGTTTGGGGGAGTGGAGGAGCAAGAATGAGGAGGATTATAAAGAGCCAAGAATCTAATATTCAGTTAGCTATGGAACAATTTACAATCAAACATCCTTTTCAAAACCCGATTACAAGATGAAATAGGATGAGAACAATATTTATTAAATCTCTTGTCATACTTAGAATTTAAAGCTCCAGCCATAGGAAATCAAGCTGATTCAATCCGAGTTCCTCACGTAAAAAGGTATTTTTTCTCAATTAATTATTCCAATTAATCTACTAGCCTGAATTGGCAGTATAGCTCCCTGTTGAAAAGAAAGAATGGGTGGCTCAAGGGCAAAGCTTTGGAAGCACACATTGTTTACTGATTCAACAGTCTAGGAAACAGTATTCACTAGACAATGTTGAAACAGCTACAGATAAACAATGTGTAGCTCCAGATAGTCATACAGATGGACAGCATTTTTCTCATAATTACTTTTTTTTTTTTTGACAGTGATGAATTAATTCTAACAGGCCACAATGTACGTAGGTTGTTCTGAAAGTAACGCCTGCTATTTTATTTCCATGTGAACTACAACAGATCCAAAGAACACAATAAAACTGTTTTATAGAGCAAATTCTCAGCTACGAAGTACTATTTCTCACCGTAGCCACCACTATTAGCTATGCATTTTCCTCAGTGAAGAGCCTGAGTGATACGCTTGTAAAAATCTTCACCAGTCACAGTGACCTACAGTTGCTGTCACCACTAGTGAAATGCATCACCAGCTGCCTCACTGTGCTCACATCCATTGGTTGGTCTCTGTAAACATTCAACAAGCATCAGTGAATGCCAATGGGAACATTCTTTTTCCTCATGGAGGAATTCAGTGACACACCTTTGCTTTATCCACACTTCCGTGTCAGAAGCCATTTTGTCACACTGCCCATCTGCTGCCATGTGTCACACAACAACAAAACATAATGGGATGTTGGCAGGAAGGTTCAACCTCTATTGCCATACCACCAACATCCACCTCTGACATGGTGAGCCAACATCATAAAATAAGAGGCATTATTTTTGGAGCACTCCTCGTGAAATGCAACAGGTAAATTCTGTGCTCCTATGCCCCATGTTTGTCCGCAGAAGTAAATCCTAAACATACAGGCCCACAATTAATTGCAAGGGTCGTACAGTTCTAGGTGATCTTTGCCCTCTGCAGAGTCTATTGAGACAAGCACGGTATAATGACAGGATTTTGTAATGTAGATGAGGAAGTGCCCTAAATCAAATAAGTCCTGTCACTCAAGCAACAGGATTTCTTTGAAACTGGTACATTTAAGCACTATCGCTGTGACTCCAATTCAGAATGGTAACCCGGGGGTTAAAGGCCCAAGCTCCAAGCTGTATTTCACATTGATGGAACAATTTTGACTTTGGCATGCACTGCCTCTGAAAAGAACTTTTCTCAATCTGAGAAGTACAATTTATGATCATCATGACTTACATTTCCACTCAAATAGCTATATGATGTCAGCATGAAAAGGGAAAAAAACGAGAGTAGCATTCAAAGCAGAGAGTTCTTTTAAGGAAAAAAAAAAAAAAATAGTTAAAATATAATTTATCAACTGGTGAGGTGTTTGCCCTGGCTCCTGCTTTCTTCCTCACTGAGAGCTAGATGTATATCAATGTATTAAAGCTATTTGGAAGGTCAAAGAACAGTGTGTTACTATTACTCTGAATTACCTTTTATTGAAGAACTGTTTAAATTTTAATGTTAAAATCTTGATATACTAAGAAATAAAAAAATATTTTTATCTCTGAAGTGGTAGTTAAACAGTTATCTCTCCCAAAAGTGTTTTTCTTGAAATGTGTTCCTGAAATACAAAAAAGTCCACCACCTTTTAGATATTTTTTTAATGAATTGATAAAAATAACCAATCCTGTAAGTGAGCATTTTAACTTAATGTTTGAGATAAATAATGTATCTATTACAAAAGCTATAAAAAACACACATAGTTATTATTATGTTATAATAATTCCTGAACTGGATTAAGTATGTATTTGAATTTAAACTCCTTTAATTTAATCCTCTCTCTTGATACTATAAATCCCATTCAGTTGTGGAGTTATCTGGTTAGCAGATTTGATACCCTTGAGGAATCTTTCAGGATATGTGAACTATGTACTGCTTTCTTGCTGTATTATACAAAAGATCTTTTCCCAACCTTATAGATCTCCAAGTTGGTCTGGACCGACCATACAACTTAGATCATACTTGATAAGATGTTTCAAAACAACATATTTTAATTGAAAAAATTTGTTTTAATCACAATACTGTGATACAATGAAATGAATGGACATCACTAAGTCATCAAAATTTTATTTAAGCTACGAGAAGTCCTATGCAGAATAACTCTGCTCAAGCTAACACAATCTGAAGAGA
This sequence comes from Chrysolophus pictus, assembly GCA_037305975.1. NCBI lineage: Eukaryota > Metazoa > Chordata > Aves > Galliformes > Phasianidae > Chrysolophus > Chrysolophus pictus. The sequence goes on from CM074576.1 coordinate 99,543,167, forward strand.
ATAAATTTACTCAAATAAGAACAAGTATAATTAACTTTTTTTGAACACAAGAAGAAACCTCCATAAAGCATTTATGTGCTAGCCTTAGTCCAAGTACTGAGGTTTTTAAAGGTTATATGCAAGGCCAAGCACTGGAGGGCTCAGCACTGGAGTATGAAGGTGATGACAAACAAAATACTTTTTGCATTCTGTTACTTGAGGTGCGATCTCACATGTATAATGTAAAATTTTTACATTCAGACATGAAGCTTCTTTGTTTACGCCATGGTGCCTCACATTGAACTGTTTTTAAGTAAATATTTTACACAGAAACAACTTATCTCCCTGTTAGAAGGGATTCATTTGATGCCTCCCAGCCCTCTCGGTTCAGTTTCAGGTCAGACAGCAGTCACAGAATCCAGAAGGCCAGCAGCACTGCACAGGGCTTCCCAAAACAGGCAGCCCTCCTGGCTGCAGCTCTGCAGCTGGGCCACAGTATGTTTAACAATATTCTTAATTAAAAAACTTAAATGATAAGTGCACCCACTGGTCCACTTGCAATCTTGATGGTTTATTATCAGCCAACAGTGACGATGCTTGATTTACTGACACTGAGGGCAAAGGGGCACCCAGAGGAGTGATGCAAGCAGCACTGCCCACAGAACCTCACAGCTGGGCAACCCTGCTGCTGCCCGGGGCTCTCCCACTTTCACACGGACCTTTGTATGCAACCATTTTCCCAGTGCTACTGAGCCTTTCTCTGAAGTAGAGGGAGTCAAAAAAACAAAACCAAACAAAGCTTTAATTCAGATACTGATTTGCCTATTTGGGCTTACCTATTTTGTACCTATTTAGGCTGGTGCAATTTTGTGGAATAAATACATTTTTGGAAGGGCGGAAATGTTTATCTGTTGGCTTCTTGAATTTGTTGATGTTATGAGTTATATCTAAATAAGACTTCATGAGGCGGCTTAGCAAGCAAAAAGCGAGTGAGGCACTCAAGCAGGCATGAGCTACTTTTTTCACATGCCACAATTGTTCATCACTTGACTTCTAGCACATCAAATCCCAGTGCATGCTTAATGCACAGCCATGACGTTATCACACAGATGGGACAACTAACGCTACGTCCTTTCCCAATTTTTTTTTTTTTTTTTTTTTTTTTTCTTTTTTGGAGTGAGCGATGGGAGTCTCTTTACCATGCTTAAACATTAAAGAATAGCAATGTAGTCTCTGAATTTCGGAAGCGTTACTTTCACTTGAGTCAGTACCTGTAACACATAAGAGTTGCAGTTACTCTTTACCATTGCAGCTGTCAGTAGGCACCATCAGGAAAGTGCTCACCATAGACACACTCAGTCACAACACAATTCAGATGATTTTACTGATACTACACTCAAAGGATTAAGAGTTATAGAGAGACTGCTAACCCTGCCTGTAAATCAAAACTACCATAACATATCTATGTGTAAGAAACACAGAAATTGAGTAATAAAAAATAATCATTAAAAACACAGCAGAAACAGCTACTGGCCGGTCCTCATATCCTGCCAGTGCAAAGATTCCTGCTTATAAGAAAAGCATGAAAGCAAGGAGAGAGGCCTGTGGGAATTTGCAAAGTATAAGGCTATTATTTCGAGGCTCCCATAGACAGAAGTGCAATCAAGGCTCCAGGAAAAGGTAGAAACCAGAAGACATGGCAATTTAAGCTTTAACCACAAGAACTCTGAAAGTGCAGTTATGCAGAACTGTACCTCTTGAAATTATATAATTACCACATCAACCTCCATACAACAGTTAAATTAATATTTAATTTTATTCCAAGCAAGGTTCTTTTGACATGGTAACTTGTTCTCCAACATGCAAAAATTGAATTCAGAAATGCATCCTGAAAAAAATCAGTTTGCTGGCCAGTGAATTGACAATTCCTCCCCTCTTCCTGACTGAGCTTTAGGACAAAAATACTTTCACAAGCACGTATTTGAATTCAGGACTTCCTTCTTGGTTCTAGTACTACCAACACAAATATGGGGAGCGCAAGAGGGAGCTTCCTTACAGAGACTGAAATCTGGTCCACATACAATGCCAGACTGAGATAATAAATCAGTTCAACTTCATATGTTGACACACTTTAATGGATCTACCACTGACTTGTATATTTTAACACGCGTCAGTAAATACACTGAAACAAGCCAAGCTGACACAAGCAGTTTGAAAGCAGTGCAAATACTCAGTTGGGTCACAGAACTCAGTTAAGTCAACTTCAAAACCTACTTTCAAAAGCAAACAAAGTGCGGCAAGTGCATCAGCATGAAGGTGTAACACCCTGTGAGTCCGAGTCGCAAGTGTGCCACAAGAACAAAATAAATGAAACAGGAACTTTTGTTGTTTTTTTCGCTCGTTTCTTTGTTTAGTGTTTTTCAGATTAATTTAAACAGAAAAATAAAGCATGGATGTGTAGAGTTCATCTCTCTAATTTGCTGTTGGAAGACTATTAGAATGAATGAGGGCAATGAGTATCAGTTTCAAGTTGTAATGCAACACCTCCTTCAAGTCACTACAGGAATTAAAACCTGTTAAGTTGCTTTTACATGTCTTTGGCAAAGTATCAGGTTTAAAAAAATAAGAAATACAGCTACAAAAAATGATATTACATGTATGCTCCTGCATCCCCTAAATGCTGTTCTACTTTATTGAATATTTCCCTCATTGTTTTTTGGTCTAGAAACATAGACAATTGTTCTTTTTCTAATCAGTCTGCTTTGTGATATTTTTGCTTTTTACAAAAATAAGAAGGTTGAGAGATGGTTCCTGAATTTAAAGATGTGACTTGCAATACTAGCCCAAAACACAATTTTGACAGCCCAACAAGAATTCTTTTCACATAATGACATAACAACTACTCAATTTTCAGTTTTCAAATTTGCAAAGGACACTATTCGAATTCTCCATGTCTATGAGAAGTGATGCATATTTTTAGAACAATAATAATAAAAAAAAATAAAAAACCTCAACCCAGAGTAAATAAGTTTGCATGCAATCTAACAAAAAAGGGAAGTTAAAAGAATTAAAAAGTAGGGACATTCATATATCACAGAATCACAGAATTTCAGGGGTTGGAAGGGACCACAATAGATCAGTGAGTGCAATCCCAGTGCTAACGCAGGTTCCCTACAGTAGGTTGCACGGATAGGTGTCCAGATGAGTCTTGAGTATCTCCACAGAAGCAGACTCACACTCCCACTGCAAAGCCTATTCCAGTGCTCTGTCACCCTTATCATAAACAATCTCTTTCACATGTTTGTATGGAAATTCCTATGTTCAAGTTTTAGGCCATTACTCCCTTTATATATCCACTTTACTGTCTTTATATTTTCCTCTTTCACCAGCAGTAACTTTCATTATTGTTATATAACCAAAACTGAAATTGCTCAACATATTAAAACAATATTTAATAAATAGTAATTTCACACTTCTACCTTCAGCTAGAAAAGAAATCTTGTCACACAGTTTTTGAGCAAGACCTCCAGCATTGGAAGAGAGGCCATCTTATTTGTTGGAGTAAGCAAGGAAACACAAAGTTCTCTCTTACAAGAGCTCACACTCAGAGGCTCACAATGACATGACAGCCAAGAAAAGAGTCACGGCTGTGAGTCATGGAACGTTAATCAACCATTTCATTTCCATTAAAGTATATCACTTCAGTGTAAAATTGGTAGCGAACAAACACTCTTGTTAAGGTGGGGATGAACAATCTTCTTACACAGAAATGATTTACATATATAAAATGTTAGACTGACAGACATGAATTGGTTCCTGTCCTCTAAAATGTGGAAGACACATTAGATATCACTTCTTGACACTCTTACCTTTGGTAAATTAGATCCCATCAAGTGTCTACTCTAATAATTTCTATGATAGCCCAATTTTCCCTCATTTATGGCCATTTTCATGCTTGTTTTCCTTCTCTCAGTATGCCCGCTTTTCCCTTTTCTGTGTCCTAATCCCACCCCCATCCTAATATGGTTTCATAAAATAAAATTAAAAAAAAAAAAAAAAAAAAAAGTTGATGGTCATGTCCAAAAGAAAGTGAATAAGCTGTTTGATTTCTCTATCTACAACTCAAAGTAAAACACACACACACACACAAAAGTTCTAGAATCACCATAGGGTTCAAGAAAAAAAATTAAGACTAGTATTCTGAAAAATGTTCAAACCATTAAAAATAATTAGAAATAAAATAATACACCAATAACTGTGCCAGGTTGTAACTATTAAATTGTTCTAAGTACAACACTTATTGCTAAGAACTTTTATACTGGCGTTCTTAAAAATGTAGTTAGAATGCACAAACTAGAACAAGAGGTAGTTAGAAGCAACTATCTGAGATCAAAGAAGAACTTTAGAGCTGTTTCTAGTCAAAGAGTGGCAGTTTTTATACTATTGTCTCCACAAAGGATAAATCCATTTCTCGTTTGAAAAGGTTAGGCAATAAAGGGAGATTTATAAAACCAGTACAAATAATTAGTTTCCTTTTCCTTATCCTCTGCTGGCTTTAGTACACATTGGATAATCTTAAAACATCACCCAGTTCAGATAAAAAATGTTTTTACTAAGATTTCACATTACTGTTATTCTAAGAGATATGCATAATTACAATTAGCTTTGTACTGAATCAAAATCATATTTTAATGGTAGGTATTTTATCATATGTCATCTTACACAATCCTAGAAGTCAAATTAAGGAAAGCTCTTTTTTTTTTTTTTTTTTTGCAAAACTAGCTCAACTTAACTAATCCATGGGTAACAATCATTACAAATATTCAGAAAGCAAATGATTGAAAGGAGTTTCTAGTTTGCAACACTGGTTTTAAGAATTAATTTGATAGAGAGAAAGTAAAGTGAAGGCAGCAAGAATAAAATGATAAACAATACCCTCAATTATCTCTGAACCTGTAGACCTGGTTTTATTACCATTTATTACTGTTTTTTTAGCTTAGTTTCTGATTAATGTATTTTTAACATTAAGACTCTGCTTCACTTAATGTTATGTTGTGCAAATCCTTGACATAATTCGAATAGTAACACTTATAAATCAAGGATTTCAAGATTTTGTTGCATTTTAGACAACGTCGTAGATACTATCAATAATTATAGCCTATTTTTAATAGCATGTCAAAGTTGCTGATGACCAACAATGAGTATATATTCAGTGAACAAAATCACCAAAAATTGTTTTTAAAATAAATATTAAGAGGTGAGAAAGGATAAAATCTTATAATCTTTTTACCCACAACAGAGGCAGAACACCACCACCAAACTATAAGATTTCTTTTGCTACGGAATTAAAAATGAAATCTGTCTAAGTTATAATTATAAAGGAAGGATTTCTCAAAAAAAAAAAAAAAAAGGGGGGGGGGAAGGGGAGTTCAGTGCTAGTTTTCATGCTCTAATTTAGCAATTTGAGACTGTTAAGCATGACATTTGGATACCTGGCAAATTTCACATACTTTGCTCACTGATATCAAAGTGACACAAAAGAGCTTCAATACTTTGCAAAATTATTGCCTAAATATTTGGCATTTCTCTGACAACAGCTTGCCAATTAATGCAAATTACTAAAGCACTTAATATATGACTTCAACACCTGGGCACCAGAAATTAGTGAATGTTCACTTATTCATTTCACATAGGCCACTAAGCAATAAATCAGGCCTAATGACTAGAATTCAACTTCTTACCTAACATGGACAAGTTGAAAAGAACAAAAGAATATTTTAAGGGCTTTAAATAGATGCTTCCTGAAATCGTTTTTTTTTTTTTTTTTTTTTTTTTTTTTTAATGTTTCCTATTGGAAATTATGAACATCTAGTAAAAAAAAAAAAAGAAAGAAAAAAAAAGGTGAAAGATCTAACATTACAGAAAATCACAGGAGTTAGAGGGAGAGTGGGCCCTTATTTTTCTAAACTAAGGGAATAGGCAAATGCTCAAAAAACATTTTTACCATAAATAAACCCCAAAAGATCATCAATTATTTATTTAAATGTTATATATTTCCCTGTGGTTCATTTGATCAGAATTTTGCCTGCTACTCCAGCAAGAATAGGTAACATTTGTGAATTTGTGTTTTCGATAACTAGGCTAACATTTTTATCCTGCTATCAAATACAAACTTAAAATATATGTGTGTTTCAGGAAAATTTATCACCAAGCACATGGATGTACTACTGACATCTTTAGTGAGCAAGAGCAGCAGTACTGTACAGACCATCTGCTATGAATGCATTGGAAAAATAAGGCCCTCATAAAATACTATTCTATTATACAATGACTGTAGAATGTAAGTAAATCCAACTTTTTCACAGGGAACGATTGAACTGTCTGATTTAACTTAAACTTATTCAGTCTCAGCCAATCAAAACTTTTTCTTATGTCCTTATCTACTGTCATATCAATAAGGAAGTTATGAACACACAGATCTTTTCAATACAACTACAGGTCTGTGGGATTTGCTTTTTTCCTGCAGAGCACTGTTTCTTTCTATACTCTGGAATCTTAGAAGCATCTAGAGTGCAGGGAATAAGAGCTTGAGTCAGTAATAGTGCTGTCGTGAGACTACTTATAGTCCACATTAGCATGGCTTCTGCTATGATACCATGAGCATCATTCTTCAAGGAAAAAATAAAACATCAGAAGAAGTCCGCAAGAGTGTAAGATGAATGATCAGAAGATAGAAATAACCTTACACAGGAGGGACCACAGAGAGGATTGAGATTTCTTACACAAAAGAACAAGTAATAATGGTCTTTGAATAGATGAAAAGAGTTCTCACAAAAAAAAGAGATACACGCACTCTCCATCTACGCTAAATTCTGGACAAAGAATAAATTCTTGCTGTTTCAATAATAATGACACAGTCAGGTCAAAGTCACTAAAAACCTCTTCAGTGCTGAAGACTGCAAAGCACTGCTGACTACCTGGGGAGTTTACAAACTCCTCACTGGAGGTCTCCAAGAAAAGATCAAACATATTTTAGGTTCATCCATTCTAAGTCAGGTACACAATACATTGCAATGAACTAACAATTCATTAGCCAAATTAGGAGACAATTATTTGTGAACAGTCACATACAGTTGATACCAGGCTTTGAATCCTTAAAAAGTAGCATAGAAAAATTGTAAAGAAACAACTGTTGACTTGGTCTCAAGCACAAAACTACTTAAAATAGTAACCATAACACACTATAATTAACATCCAAGAGGAAAAAAAATAATGAACTAGAATTGAAAAGGAACAGCAGAAATCACGCAATAGAGAACTTTTATTAAAAGAACATAAGAATAGAACTTAAAAAGATAATGTGCTCATCGCTAACATGAAACCTTTAAAGATTATAGAACCACAGAAAGTTTTCGGGTTGGAAGAGACTTTGAAGACCATCATGCTTCTCTGCCATGGGCAGAGTCATCTTCCACTAGACCAGGTTGCCAAAAGCCCATTCTAACCTAGCCTTGAATACTTTCAGAGATAGGGCATCCATAGCTACTGTGGGCAGCCTGTTTCAGTGCCTCACCATCCTCATAAAGAAGAAAGATCCTATCAGAGGTTCATTATATTTTGTTGTTTTTAACGGAATAACTGGGAACATCAACAGAAAAAAAGACAACAGATTTGCTTATGTCTTTTTCCAAATAAGACTTTCTGACATTTCCTTTTGTTTTTAAACACAGCACATTAGCACTGTGGAGCTGTTTACTGAATCACTGAGGTTGAGATCATGCAAGTCTGCTCACAGCAGGATCTGTCTGAGTATTAAGCTCAGTTCAACCCTATCTGGCCAAATTTTGAATACTGTCACTGACGGAAACAACATCTCTGGACAATCTGTTCCACTCTCACAGTAAAAAAAAAACAAACAAAAACTGTTACAGTTTTTTTTTTTTTGTTTTGTTTTGTTTTATGTTAAGATGGAATTTAACGTGCTTTAATTTGTGCTTATATCTCATTTCTTGTCACTAGGCCTGACTTAAATGCTGACTCCCTCATCGACATTGCTTCTCAGTTAAGAACCTCCTGAGAATTCTCTCTTCTAGACTAAACAGTCCCAGCAATCAGTCTCTCCTCATACGACAGATGCTCCAGCTCCTTAATCATCTTTGCAGCACTTCCCTGGACTGGCTCCAGCACATCCATGTCTCCCTCTTACTGGGAAGCCCAGCACTGGAGCCAGTGTTCCAGATGTGTCTCACCAATGCTGAGCAGAGGGGATGGATCTCCTCCTCATTCTGGTGCCAGTGCTCTGCCAAATGTGGCAGAGAAGGATGTTGACCATTTTAGCCACAAAGGCCTGCTGATGGCTGACAGACAGTTTATTTTCCCGAGGTCCTTGTCTGCAGAGCTGCTTCTCTGCCAGTTGGCCCTCAGCTTATAAGTGGTACTTGTGGTTATTCTTTCTAAGGTGAGAGTTTTGCATTTTTCATTGGTCAATTTCTTGAGGTTTCTCTTTGAACAGTTCTATTGCCTCAAATGTGTCATTACCTCAAATATGAGAGGCCAAAACGTGAATTCGTTCGAAAGATGAAGTCTAGATACAAGCGTCTGTTCACTATCAGAATCTGGAAAAGTGCTTCAAGCACATCTGACATTTATTAATCTTTCTTTCCTTAAATATTTAATACATACTACTTGGACTTCTGGACTGATCCAAAAGGTCCTTTCCCATTCAGTGAGTTAGCACAAAAAGTGTGGTAAAGGAAAAGGAATGTATGCTTAAAACAAAAGAAATAAAACAGGTTATCTTGACAAGAGCTGTTTTCACATCCCATCCCCTATTATCAACATACACTTAATAAGAATGGTCCATTTTTAAAATTTATATAAAAAACATCAATCTCAACAATAAAGAATGTTTTGTGAGAGATTACTAAGTAAAAAAGACAACATTATCTCCTTTTTATTCCAATTCCCTTTTTAACCTACCAGTGAATAGTAGTCTACTCCAGCTAGTATTTGATTCTATTGTGTTTCCTTTCAGTTACACTACAGTATGCATTTTGACTATTATAAATCTGCAAATCAGCTAGGCTGGCTGTCTTTGCCAATATCAACTGACCAAGAGGCACAGCCCAAAAGCTAATGAGCTGCTAAACATTGCTGCCATTGAACAGAGATGTACTGTGAATTTGCAATTTCACAAAACATCATGCATATAACTGATGATTCCTGTCAGTAGCTGTAGGTGAGATCATTATTGACTCCAAGTAACAATTAAAATGGAATACATTAAGTAACTCGTTATGGATAGGAGAGGCATAAAGCTTGTCATTGACTCTGGCTTCATTTCCCTGACACAGATACTTCATGAAAGCCTTAATGATTTGCTAGGTATGATGGGTCCGTGCCTAAAACTTGTTTGGAATAGTCCACAGTTTGGAATGCAAACCGTTCTAGTTTCAACCATGTTCCTTTTTAAATAATAGCAGAATAAACTTTCACTGATTGTTCTTTAAGGGGACACGTATCTGTGGTTGGTGATTAACTGAAGATTATGAATTCAAATGAAAATAGCATTGATTTTGCTTGTTATTACAAAAAAAAAAAAAGGTACCCCAATTCCTTTAAATTTTGCTATCGACGAGTTCTGAAGAGTCAAAATATTATTTTCATTCATATAAGAAACAAATTATTCTTAAAGCTTGTATGTCAGACTACTGAATTAAGTGTATTCTTCTGATTATAATCTTTCATACCTCTTGAATCCTGAGGTACAACAAATTCTGTATAATGAAAATAAAGCTACAATGATTCAAGGCTGAGGCTTTAGTGGAAACCTGATTGTTTAAGGGACACAAAGTAAGAAGTCATTACAACTGGACAAATTTTAAACAGAAGTAGAAAAAGCACTTCACTAAGACTACTGAGATTTTGTATTTCTAGTGTCTTATTCCTCACACTACAGCTGATGAGTCTGGAGGCCTTAAAATTCTTTCATTTTTACAACTATGAACTGTGATTCATTACCTAAATTCCAAGCTTGATTTCCTGCAATTAACAAAGCATAAAGGACTAAATCTATCAACCACTCCTTTTTACCGTATTCTTTCTTTTAAGGCAAAATCCAGCTTTCAAGCAGCACTGAACATTATTAGCATTTAAGTGCACTAGCTCATGAAATATTGGACTTTGAAATTATTTGGAATTTATCCTGGCAGCCTAGACTGAAAATTAGGTGTCTTTGAAATAATATAGAAATCTAAGGATAAGAATTTTCATTTGTTGTAGGTGGTTTTATAGGGAAGAAAAGCAAGCAAACAAAGAAACCTAAAATAACACATGGACAGAACAGTACATTTTTCATGATTAGGAAACAGTTGCTCAGTATGAATCTGGTAGAGCAATCTGACAAGAAAGACAGAAAGGACGGAAGGAAGAACAGAAGAAAGGACGGACAGAAGAAAAAAAACAGTTCTCTAAGGACGCAGGTGATTAACAAGCTGAAACCAATTAAAATAAAGTAAAATCCATTAGATCAGAAGATCCCCAAAGTTCTACTCATGCCTCCTGGGATGGCGTGGTACTGCCCAACAAGACAGGTGCAATCCTGTATAGAATAACCAGAACTAAAAATTTACTTATGCACTGTCACACTGAATAAGACACTGCATAACATAATTTCCAAAAGCTTTAACACAAAACTCAATATGGTGCATGACAGAAGCATATTTACTAGCCAAGCTAAAATATTTCCTTGACCTTCAAATCTATTTAGGTTTCAAGCAATTGGTCACCGGAAAAATAACTTTACCAAACAACCCCAATTCATACTCTACTTAATAGAAGAATGCTTTACTTTGAGTGTGTTCAAAACTCAGATTTCTTTCCATCCTGATCTAATCAAATGATGCAATTACAGCACCCTGTTGGCTGATTTGACAGCCTACTAGGTCTTGTCTGTTGCTCTTACTACAACATCAGGTGTGATGGAATAATTTAACTGCTGATTGATTTTATCAATTAACTGAACAAAGCCACATGCAGAGATGGGTAAATTTGGCTTTTATTTATTAGGGCACAGAAGCAGAATGCTGAACCCCTCAAGAAGAACAGCATCTTTCTCAGTGTGCAAGTATCTGACTCCCAGATAATCTAGAGAATTCGTAAATATTTAAGAGAATATCATCTGTAATATAATAGCTGTTTCTAATTTCTCCAGGGGGTGGGAGAGCATCAAATTATTGTTCAGAGAGTAAAAGTTAAAGATGCCTAAATATCAGGTAATACAGCAGGAAATACAGTATATTAGTATATTTATGAAACAATTTTGTTCCTTTTTGTATATGACCTTAAAGATCCTCCTAAACTGAATGAAAAAGGGTTGTTCTCAAATATTCCCTCAGTAAGAAGTTTCATTAGATATTTATCTACAAATAAATATGAACACATTAATTAACACACTGAGGTCAGTAAGACAAGCTGCATGCATCTTGCATTACTAGAAACATTAATCACTATGTTTATGGACAGGCAGTCTGATACTTATCCCGTTGGACATTACACAGGAATAGATGAAAGGGCTAACATACACTTTGTATTGTCCTAACAAACAAGATATCAGCTGGTAGGTGAGACCATACAGAAAAGCACCACTGAAGCCCAAGGAAAATACCAGCTGTCTCTGTTCAGAGAAGACAGATTACCACCTGTCCAGTTATCTTCCACACACAATACAAGGCACGTTGGCCATTTTAACAGGGATAACTGTACCCATATGCTGTTTAATTTTGAGCTGCATTCTGCCTACTTGCAAATATTCATGATGAATCCTTGTAAATTAGCCCAGTAGTAATGTTTAGCTAGAGGCTAAACTTCATGCTTACTTTATCTCCCTGGAACCTAAATCTACAGTATGTTGTTATCACTACTTTAGTACTTTCAGCAAAAAAAAACAGAAAGCAAATACACAAATGCACACACACTGAAATGCAGGAAAAGCATTTGGTTCTAGGGAAGAATTATTTAAATCTGTCCAGCAAATGAACACTGACGAGCTTTATGTACTATGAGAAGTCCTGCTTACATTTTAGCAATACACCAAATGATTGGCACTACAAGATAATAAATACTGTTGCAGCTTTAAAAACAACCAGAAAAACAATCCTCTTCTACCTTATTCAGTGAGAAAGACAAGAAAAAAAACACAACAACACATCTGTCACAGCAAGTTTTCTAACATCAGTAGAACACGCCACTTATAATAGAAATACATGATCAACACTTTTCCCTGCCCTAAAGGGGCAAGGAACTAGAAACTCAAAACAACTTCCTGTTGGCCAGAATCACAGTGATTTTATAAGTTAACTGAGTATGTCTCTGAAATGTGGATCCGAATAACTTGTTTTCTAACACAAACTGAGTTGTATAAATAAGCAAGAGAATCACCTACAGATTGACACACCTTCACTCAGCCCCAAAAGCAGACTTGAACTGAATCCTCCCAGCCCAGAGACACAGCAAGCTTTATTAAAACATGGCTCTATTTTTCCTACCATTCTATGTTGAAAGCCAAAAAAAAAAAAAAGCCATTGAAGGACAAAATGCACTTGAAAACCTCTCGTATGAAGTACAGTTGACCACTGTCTGTCTGCCATATGTTAGTAGCTGAAGAACTGCATCATTTGCAAGGAATAGCAAGAATATCTGAATTAAAGACAGAAAAGCATCTATGAGAACTCAGATGAAGGGTCCCAAATTTTAAATGCTTCTGCGACTTCAGGGACTTGGGGTGCTGTCTAGCCTTTCTCAAACCCTGTAAATCATTCAGCCCAGCAGCTGTTCAGATGTTTGTTTGAACAAATGGTTTTTAAAAAATGTTGGAATAATTATTTTCCATGAAGCTGTTGCATTATGGTCAGAATTGCTTGTTATTGCAGGGCTCTGAGACAATGCACTGTGGTTTTGAGGCAGAATCAAGTATTCACATATGCTGCTTTCAGTTTTAGAAAACACTGAAGTACCAGAGCCTTGAAGGATTCAGACTGAAAGGAAGGATTGTGAAAGCTCTGGTAACTCATTCATACAACTCATCCTACTAAGCTCAGGTGTGAAATTTGTGATGGCTGAGCAGATATCTAACAGGATGTCTAAATTTACGCTGCGATGATCACAAATCACAAAAATGCCATCTAGCCTCCTCAGGATTTCAGAATTCTCAATTTTTCAAATAATAAAGTGTCACCACACATTTGATCATAGACTTCAATTTGTTCTCCTCTGCCCTTGATAATAAGCTGCTATACCAAAATCAAACCTGCAAAACAATGTTCTTCCAACTGCAACTTCTGAAGGATTGGAAATTTCCCAATCCAAAACATACAAGAAAAAAAGAAAGCTATCAAAGTTAAATCAAGGGAATTTTTAATTTTTAAGCATGCCTAGTAGACCTCAAGATGCAAGAGATACGGAAATTATTGACAATTCACCTTAAAATTATCTAGCAATTTAATTAGCTTCCACTTCACTGAAGCTGACAATATTCATATTAATCTCAGCTGTAGTTAGTCATGGCTTTTCTTTTGGCATATATAGGAACTGAGATCATTTTTAATAAAGCTTCCAACACTTTAAAGATATGGTTCTCTGAATTTTTAAGATAAATACACATCCTTTTTTTTATATATATATAAATTGCAATCCACTTGAAAAAATACACTCTCTACATCTGAACTTCGGATGCTTTATTCAACCATATTGCATCTTCATGTAGAGGAAGGGTTATGTAACTTAATTACCTCCAGTTTCCTCTGAGCATATTCAGCCACATATGAAAAGGATCAAATACGTCAGTCCCATAGCTATTACACTGTAAGTCTAACCAGCAGCTAATTTAGCTTCTCCATCTCCTATGGATCTCCGGGATGGATCCTACAACTGGATCCAGATCGACAACTTCAGCTTTGGAGGTATACATATTAAACAAAACATGCTTATACTTCTGTACTGTTGTGTCTCCATTACAAGTGTGGAGAAAAAAAGTGAGTTTTCACCTGTTTTCTCAAAATTTGGGATTTCAAAAGGGAATGGCTTGATGAATAAATTGATATTTAGTTACTATTATCAATAACCAGAAAAAACAAACCAACAAAAAACATTCTCTATACCATTTACAATAATCAAACAGAGGAGGAGACACTGCATAAACTAGTTACAAGACTAATATAAATTGCACATATTTGCAAACTAAAATAGTTAATTTTAGGGGCAATCACAGGCATGTTATCTATCAGACGAAATAACAGATACAGAAGAGCAGTTCAAGCCAAGATTGGCTCTTGACATCTCTTGGAACCACCAGCCAGTACTGTAACGGTAATTCACAGATTCAGGTGTTCTTAATCTGTTCACATTTAACTGGCTTCATTTGTTAAAAAAAAAAAAAAAAAAAAGATACATTGTTGATTTTGATGGGCATTTGCAGGAATGAGTTTCATCAACTGTTAGATATTTTTACAATGTTTCTTATATAATAAAAGATAGCCATAAATGTTTACAGGACGAATGTTCCCATTTATCAGTGTATCTCACCAAATCTGTGCATAACATTACAGTAAAGTGTTGATATGTTTCTCTAGGAAACAGGTTCACTTTTTAGTTTCTAAACTAAACAATTACTTTAATCATTGAAATTAACATTTCCTAGTTCCTTTTAATTGAACCTCCTGCATAAAACTAGAAAAAAATAGTGAAAGTGAATTTTTCTAAGTATAATCTATCCTTTATCTTTAGTTCATGTTACATAACTGCTGCATTTCCATGCAACATGTCACCCTTGTTCTTACAGTGTCTGTGCCCTCAGCCACCTGTTTCAGAACTACTACTTAGCTGTCAAAGATACAACTCTGTTTCAGCTTCAAAATGTCCGCTTTTCTAATTCCAGATAAGTTGAATCATAGCAGCCCATTATACAACAGTTATAATACACAAAGCACTTTGCAATCAATAAGGGATTATCTTTAATGGGTAAAAAATACAGATAAACAGGGCATTTTTAAAGTGGTTTTTTGTTGTTGTTTTTGTTGTTGTTGTTATTGCTTTTTTTTTTTTTTAAGCAGATTAAGGAATGCTTCAAGCTCTTTTATACATACAAATTTATTTTAAGATAAGAAAAAAATAAGTTTTGAAGTTACCTAAAGTTGTAAGTTTCGTATATAGTAAGAGCCTATTCCCTACAGAAAATGCTAATAGGCTTTGTTGAAAACCCTGCAGCAGGATTACATTGTACTGAACTGTAAATACAGTAAGAAAAGATTCACTGGGTGAGCTACTACATTAAATGCAGACGTTTTTCTTAAAATCAGCTGAAATAAACTGTTTTTGTAACATTACTTTTGCTTTAAGCACTTTGAAAGAAAGGATCTTCCATGCAGTCAGAATTCTGCTGCTCAAATTTGATCAGGTGTTTGTTTCCAGAGGCTGAGAACAGCTGTTTGATCCACGTGAGAAAGAGGTTCCCATCAGATGTCAATACTTAGGCTAATGTTATTGAGTGAAAATAAGGAATATCAACAGGTGGGATTTTAAAAGATCAGTTGATCTTTGTGCCAAAGTCAAATTGTAAATTACGAAAACCAAGTATTGTATAAGAACACGGAAGTCACAAAATGAAGATAAAATCTTAACGAATAGCGTTGATTTTTCCTACATTTACCAAACATGCAGTTACACACTGGCAGCAGTGTGACCCAGACACACATGCTATCTTGCTAAAGAGATTAGCATCTTCAGCTGCTCATTCATGCTCCTTTACCAAAGACTTTCAATTCTGTAGAGATCTGTTTAAAAATGTTAGCTGAAACACAGACCAAGTATAGCCTTTCCTTAACTTAGTTTTGTCAAACTAATTCCATACAGTTTAAATAGCATAGTTTATTTGAGGTCTTCTAGAAACAGATCATCTTTGACAGAACTGGGTTAGACAGCAGCTACGCATGCAGTTACGCTGCATGTCTGAGTGTGGCTGCAATAACTGTAGGGGAGGACAGAAATGAAACAGCTGGGACTGAAACCTCTTAACTTGGATTAACTGTAGCCAGAAGAGCGCATCTGACCTAATTTGACAGAAAAACGGTTAGCGTCCTACTCAGCCAACTCCCAACTTCTGAGGGGCCACATGTAGAGAGGAAAGGGATGAGGTTATCTCCCAATCCCTACTTTCTGAGCAACACAGTAAAGAGATCAATCATCTGCCTACAATTAAGTCTAGCGCTTCAGCAGCTGGGATCTGGAGAAGTAAATTCCACAGCACAGGAATTTAATTCCTCATAGATCCAAAATAGCCTGTGCTTGTGGCTCTTCTGTGTTTCCAAACAGAAATAAGATTTCTAAAGAGTAAGCACCTGAAAAGAAACAGTCATTTTTTCTGCTGTTTTTCTTTTATTTATTTATTTTTTTTAAACTGTATATACTCTCAGATTTTCATTATCTATGCTATTACGCAACTATAACTCGGATTACTCTATTTTTGAGTTCCTAAAGTGCTGTGATTGAGACATAGAAACCAGGAGGCTAGAATAAGTTGCTTTACTGATAGGTTTTCACTGCAGTCTCAACTAAGCTCAACCTGGAAGTCTGCTCACGACATCACACAGAACTAACAGATGACAAGCCCCTTCAAACCACATTTAAGAGGAGCTACAGGGAAGAAGGGGACAGACTTTTTAGCAGGGTCTGTAGTGATGGAACAAGGGGAAATATTTTCAAGCTCAAAAAGGGTAGATTCAGGTTGGATATAAGAACAAAGTCTTTTGCACTGAGGATGGTGTGGCACGGCAACTTGTTGCCCAGAGATGTTGTGGATGCTCCATCCCTGGAGACTTTCAAGGCAAGGCTGGATCAAGCCCTGAGAAATCAGATTTAGCTGTGCATGACCCTGTTCACTGCAGGGAGTTGGACTAGATCACCTTTAAAGATCCCTTCCAACTCTATGATTCTATATTCGGGTTATTCATTTTAAATGAGAAACTCATTCATATTAACATCTGTTTTTTTCTTCTCATTCATGACAATGTCTGCCAGATGTTTTGAGCATAGCTGTAAGCTCCATGCTCTTTGGTCCATTTCCCCTGTGAAACTATGCAGACATCTGTTTACCTGTCCATGCACCAAATGAGTTAGTGGCATAGCACCATAAGATCTGCAACAGTAGAATGATTTAAATCGATCTTTCAATTCAAGCAGAGAACAGAGTTGGAACATGTCTCTGACTCAGCACAAACATAGCTCAAGTGTAAGACACCAAATTCTAACACTAGTGGGAAGCACATGAAGGATGATGCCGAAGTTAACTGCCAAATGGAGACCAGTGCAGAGACACTCCACTGCTGCCACTAGCTAACCCTGCCTAGAACAGAGCTCGCAACAGAACTACATGGAACAGAACAACACACCTGTACAGCCCTCTGTGCCAACTCATCTCTTCCTATCCTCTTTCTATATGCTTACTCTTTGGCCTGGTTATAAGTTCTTTTGATTCTGTGAACAGTGGTTTGGATTCTATAATCAGTATAAAAAAAAGTCTATGAAGTGTAAACGCTACTTTAGGGGAAAAAAAAAAAAAAGCCCAAGCATAAATGCATTAGAAGAAAGCTACTCACAAAATCTATTTTTTCTCATGAATCTTAACAATAAGAAGAAAAATATCGAAGCTATGTCAGATATTTTTATATAAAACAATAAAGAAAATGAAAATAAGCCAACAAAAAATGTTATGACATGGATAATGCAGACTATTTTTCTCCATCTAAGTCAGAGTTTTGTGAAAAACTATACAGGAAATTGATGTCATAATCTTTAATTTAAAAAATAATAATTATTATTTTCATTTAGGTTCCTTTAAGTCCTTTTTTCCTGCTTCCCAGACCAACACAGGGAAGAAAAGCACATTTTTAAGTGGATTGTACCTTCCTCAATTTTATTTGAAATATTCACTGGAAGGCCTTGATTTAGATTGAGTATAAATACTTGTATTTAATAGAAAAGGTAAAATGAACTCACTGCATTTATTGGAGTTTTGTACTTTTTCTTACATAAATACATTTTTAAAAAATCCACTATCTTTTGAGAGACTACAATTTCTAAAAGATCTATATTAGATAAATATTGACTTTCCTCAGTGCATCCTTTGCACTCCCTTCAAGGTAAGAAAGCACTACAGTAAGCTGTGTCCAACTTATATAAGAGATGCTTTACTGCACCAGCTTTATGACAACCTGAAATCTATTACTTTCTCCTCCAAACTCAGACATAGTTTGCTTGGCATTGACATTACTTTGAACTCTTTCCTTATGATTAAAAGCTTGACAAGCTTCGAGCAGGAGGGGGTTAGATTAGATGCTCTCCATGGGTCCCCTCCAACCACAAGGGTTATGATTCTACTTTATAAAAATCAGTTTGCTGCATTTACATCTTTAAATATTCCAACTAGTAAAAGTATTCCTAGGCTTATTTTCTATTAAAACTTTATTAATTTAAGTACTATGCCTATTAAATAAAACTTGCAGCAAGACCTTCATGCGCACTAGGTGACAGAATATTCGACAACATTCACAAAGGCAGTAAACGTGCAAGGCCATTTAAAGAGACTGTAACAAATCATCTTCTCTAACAAGTTCTACAACATCTCCACAAAAAACTTCTGCGAGTCCATTTGCTTATTTTAAGTATAAAACAAACAAACGTAAAATACCAGTTCCTCTTAAAATACAATTTATGATTCATTTTGGTTTTATTTATTTTTAAAGGGCCTAATTATATTGTTGGTCGTATACAAGAAGTGATACACTCTTGATGATTAACTTTAAAGTACTTTGAAAAGTAGTAATCAGGGAAGACCACTTTCCACTAGAAAAACTAGTTTTCTCCCTAATAATATTTTGCATCTCAAAAATATTGAAAAATGTAGGTCTTTCTGTATTTTTTGTTCTCTTAAAGCTCATCATCACCTAAAATAAACTGGGAAATAAAGAGGAAAGAGAAATATTACTTTAAAACCTCAACAACACTTTTTATTGATCTTATTTTGAAATTCCAGCTCATCCTCAAAAGCCCTTAGCTGAGAATATTCAAGATATTAACATATAACTCTCCTTTATCTTTCAATTTCAGGACCCCAGCTTTCCTTTTTAGAATAATTTCTCTTACAAGAAATATTATATTTTTCTTTTTATGATTCTGTCTTTTTATGGCAAGGAACTAAGAGCACCCAGAGCAACAATTATATTTGACAAACCAAGATGCCTTTTAATTTACCTTCCTTTACTTTACACATTGCAAATATAAAGATAAGTAGAAAATACGGATTCAAATACATATTTATTTATCCATCTACATAAGAAATCAGAAAGTGGCTTGAAAAAAGTTATCCGTGGTAAAACAATGTATTCCTTCATTTTTTACTTACTGTTGTGGTTTTTATTTAACCAGACTTGCTGTACTTTTTCAGGCAAAGAACTAATTGTTTTGGTTTTTTTTTTTTTGTTTTGTTTTGTTTTTTTTGTACAATCCCCCCATCCAAATATTTCCAAATCAAATTCAATTCCTACTTTAGTCACCACTTTGCATTATAGCTTCATAGTTCCTGGAACTACCACTTTTGATATATCAGGTAACATTAAGCAGAGAAAGCACTCCAAAGGCAATACTTAACTGTATCTCCAACAAGAAGTTCACAGCCTTTTTTGAACCTTTCCAGTTACTAGGGTTTCAACACAGCTCATAGAAAACTTAAACCACTTCAATCTGAAAACAAAAATGTTTTCCTGCCTTTCTCAGTTATTACCAATTTCAGTGTAGGAAACTTAGAAAACATGGCAATACATATGAATCACATAAAGACTTAGTGTTCTTTAATTTTGAAATTCCTTGTTCCTACTGTATTTTGAAAACACCAAACCTCAAAATTCACTAAAAATATTTTAAATTTTGCTTAAAGCTGCCCTACAATATATAACTAACCTGCCTCAAACACTTGTAAATAAACACCTAACTAGCATTTTTTCTTCTATGTACTTCATAAATGCCTTTGTTGTATTCCTACATGGAATACAACATGGTCAAAAGGTCTCCTTAGATAAATATTCTAAAGAGACCAGCCTAGAGAAGGTTCAAGACCACAAAGCTAATTAATGCAAATCTATTATATGGCGAGGTTTCCTGGGCCCTGCACTCTGGCAGAATTCTTTTACAAATGTGTTTTTTAAGATCAGACTCATCCTTGTAGTACATCTGTTATTAAAAAAAAAAGCCTAGCAGTGCATTTCCAATAGATAAATCTGCCCCTTAATGAAACCGCCTGTCAAAACGGCACAAAACAGTTATGGCTAGGGCCCACCCACTGCAAACAATAACCCACAGATATCATAAAATACTACTTCAGAAACGACTATGATCCTGTTTATGTACTATATGAACAAACTTGGGGCAGTATGGTTGACCTTTGGTGGAAACACAACTTTCATTCTTAGTTTATATTGATTTCTTCAGAAATACTCCAGATTAAAATAAGACCTAGCCTGCAAACTTTATACCACTCTATTTATATGGACTAATTTCCATATAGAACACTATAGGTCAAGATAAACCCTAGTTCGATGAAGAAACATTTGTAAAGAAAGAAAAATAGCAAATGAAAGCAACGTTAAAGACAAACAAGTTTCTTAACATTCCTAGGCTTTCAGAAGACAAATGAAAAATAACAAGTATTTAACATCTATGTCACTGGAAGCACGCCGAAGGCTAAAGTAAAGGATAGGATGCCATGGATAAAAGGAAAATATTTTCCTCATCATTAAAACAAACAAAAAAAAATCTATAACATTAGTGTTACTCATCCTTAACTAAGGACAATGAAAGCATTTATTTCTGTTCCTGCTTACCAGGAAATAAGCAAATGACTGAAAAATTATTGGATTTCCCCATTAAAAAGAACTCATCTCCTCTTAGTAACTGAAAGAACATGTCTATATCACCAAAAGACTGAACATAAATCAGCTTTGTCCAGAATTATGGCTTTTGTACTTAATCTTGATTGGAGTTCAGATACATAAAACAGCAGATTTCCCTGCCTTCTTAACATTTTCAGAAACTTAAACAGTTAAAAGACAGTTCTTCGTACTACATCATCTCCGCAACCTTCCTACGCATTACACATCATGCAGAACTAAACAAGCTGGCCTCAGCTGCACTGCTGCTTTCTTCAGGACATATACACACACTGTGACTGGTACATAAATAGCTAGACATATTAAGAAATGTTTCACCGATAGATAGAAAACTTATTTCCAAAATAAGATGCAAATCCTGCAAGAGAATAAAAGCCTCAAAGAACTGCTCGTCACAAGATACCAAAAAAAAAAGTCAAATTGGAAAAAAACCCTTTTTTTTTTTTAAATCTATTTTATCTTCACTAGAATCTATTCACTAAAATCTATTTTATCTTCACTAGAAGAAGAAACTCCTTACAAGCTCCACCCAATACTCCCACAATTATTGCTAGTTTGAATTAGAAACTGTATTGCAGACTCTTTTAGTGGTTAATAAGTAGTATTTTGCTTCACCATTAATCTTTAGAATTGAGCAAAAGATGCATTGGAAACAATAATGCTCTACTGGAAATCTTTTACTAGAAGTTATTCTGAAATTATAGGGACTAATATTTTTCTAAACAACAGAGAATGCTCAAAAGGCATTTGTATACTTTAACCATCTTTGTTATCACTGAAATCACACACTTATAAAGGTTTAGAAAGCAGGTTATTACTTTACCAAAGTTATTCCTTATTGTTTCTTCATCATAGAAACAATCCTTCCATCACCATAAAACTTACTTTTCCTCATCATGAAGAACAAAATACCCAACAGCATTAACTCTATTTCTAGCCACAAAAACGGTGAGAGCTTTGAGACAGCATTTTCTAAAGTACTTTTGATAAAATCCTCTTTCAAATAGACCTAAAGAGCATTTCTTTCCTTCTAATCAGCTCTTCTACAGCATTTGTCCTTTCCAATTCTCGTTGTGTCAGCTTCCCAATTGCATCTTGGACTTCCTCAAGAAAGTGAAAACCAAAATCTCACAATCAGTGCATTAAAAAAATACAATTGCGAAGTCACAACTTCTTATAAAAGGTCTTTATTGCATGAATTAATTGAAAATATTGTGTATTTTTAAGGCAGTGTTTCCCTTTGCACTAAATTAATGTAGTTTTAAACAGGACACTCAAATAAATGTGTCCCAAATTTTTCTGTAAACTAATAAATATATGATATTCAAGTGATACGCACGTGTGCTTCATTAAACTTTTTTTTTTTTTTTTTTTTTTAAGCAAGTAACTAATAAACATTTAACTGAGAAGAACAGCATAAGAAAATCAGGGTATGTTATCTAATGTGTATTACTTTTAAAACTGCATCTACGTGAACACTGCCATCACTTAATGTACCATTCACTGAACTCATTTCCACTTGCAATTAAAAGAAAAAGGAGTGCAATACATTCCAAAGATTGACACACTGCTGAAGTTAAAGAATAAGTTGATCTGGAGAGGAGTTGTGGTTATTTATTGCTACTATACATACATATTTTAGATATGCTTTCTACTTATCAACCACAAGAGTCTCCAATACATCTGTAGTGGGAACAAGCAGATAAAAAAACCCACTAGGCATTAGACACACTAAGCCATATGTCTCAGCAAATCATCTTAACCAAAAGTAATACTCTTCAAGGAAAGTAATTTTTATTTCTCTAAATCATTAAAAGAGAATGACAAAAACTCACATGATTAAGGTCAGCAATAAAGAGATCATTACTTTGAATTTACCTTCCTCTAGTCCTATGCACAATATAACAGTGAGCTTACAACCAACACCACATATCAGTAAGAAACAATATATAACAATAAGAAAAATCACATGCTTACTTTCATGAAGGAATCAGTTAATGAATTCCAGAGAGGCCTTCAACACAGTTTATGAAAGTATGTAAATCTTTACAGTTGAAAGACTGACAAAATTTGACATAGCTTAGAGCCACTGCCAATAGCTTTCTTGGCTTGCTGTGGGTAAGGATGCTGCAGGAAGCCCTGAGAGGAGCTCCTCCAGCAGCCCTCCCCACAACCTCAGAGGCCGCATGAGCTCACTACCGAAGTCCAGTTAGGACAATCTGAAAACCATCAACAAGGTAACAATAAAGAAAAAGGACAGTTCATTAAAGACTAAGACTACAGATACAAGACACAAGATCATCAGGCCAGAAGACAGTTATACTTTAAAAGAGACAGAAAACAACACTTAAAAATGGCATGGGAGGAGTGAAGGGAGGAAGCATTGGGCTCTGAGGGCTTGCCACCAAATACAAGAGCTTCTATGTGAAACCTGCTAAGCACAATTTTGCCATGTAATAAGTTACTTCTGACTGTTTTCTGCTCTTATGGTAGTCTATGAATTTACAAGATGCCATCAGAATTAATTTCAAGCAGAGGAAGTAATTAAGTCTGGTGAATATTTAATGTTATCAGATGTACATCACATTAATTTTCTACTCTCCTTTTTAATTGTGAGAATAAAGGTACTGCATGGAACCTTGCCCCACTTTGCACATCATCAGCTCACTTCCAATACAACAATATTTCAAGTAAATGTAGGGGGAAAAAAAAAAAAAGCTAACTAGAAATGCGTATCTCCTCATTCCATTAAAATGTAACCCAAGGAGCCTCAATTTCCTATGGGATAAAAGTATATTAATAACTACTACTGTTTTCTGACAAGTGCTTCTAAAGTTTCAACAGTAGTTCTGCTTTTCTTCTCTTGGATTCACTGACTTGTGTACTAAATGAAAACAAAACCAAAAACATTTCTTCAAAACATAAATGTTGCTTAGGACATAAAAACAGTCCAAACAGCAAACTACATATCTACATTCTCCTCTAGCATTCTTTACTGTGATCTTAACTGAGAAATAAATTACATGAATGAAAAATCAGTGCTGCTTTACATTCACAGAGCTATACGAAAGCTAATATTAAGCAGAATTAGCAGTATTACATAGGTACAAAACTGCTTGGACTTCCTTGAACGTTATAACTGTGGTCACAGTAATAATGAATATATATAGGTTCTTAGAGACAGGCTCTCTAGATTTACTTTCATATAATACCTTCATAGCACAAATAACTTCAATCTTTGATCAAGTTTCCTCTTTACATTTGCTTACATAAGATCGTTCATGGTCGAGTAGAAGACTTATGCACATCAAGCCTTTCAAATACAGAATTAACAACTTCCACATAAATTTTCAATGACCTTTGTATGCATGCAGACTAAGTATTCCACTAACAATTGATGCAGCATTGATGGCTCACCTTTACCTCACACTCTTGCTCTTATTTTCCTGTATAACTTGGAAAAATCTTGTTTGACTTCTGACATGACCCTACATCCTTTCCAGCATCACTACACTTTAGAATACAGTCCTATAATACTAAACTTATAAACATATGTTTTTTGTTTTCAGACATCTGAAGCAACACCTTAATGTAATAAAATATTCCTACCAGGGCATTCAGTTCAAATATGGAAAGTGGGCTTTCTCTTACTATTATGTTTGAGTTCAGTCTTACCTGCAGGTACCACAAGTTGTAACTAGTAATTATTGGGTAAATCCATTTTGAGCTTCATACTTGCGCTTCAGCAACTCTCTCTATATATATTTATTGTTTTTGCAATTTCTGTGTGTGATAAAAAGAAAATGCTCACTGCTTGATTCTTTCTATAAACTATAGTCAGATAATTCAAATAAAAGTAAATCAGTTTTTCCACCATTAGTTTATACTGCTGTTCTGTGGACAGGCTCTCCTCATGTTCATTTAATTTCTTATAAACACTGGTTTAAATCAAGGGCTTCCCCCACTCGCCATAATTGAAGTCAGGAAGAGATTAAACTTACTTTCTTCTTTCCAGTAACAAAATATTTAAATGATGACAGCATACCAGGAAAGTAAACCCAGGGACTGTGGCTGCTAATTACTGCTCCCATTTTCAATCCTCTTAACTTTGAAGCTCTGCATCTATTCCATAACATACAGCAGAAATATGCATGAGTTGTGATTCTCCCTGTAGAAGAGGGAAAACTAATTTACAGCCTGATGGCTGAATCCAGTCCCACAAGACAATGTACTTGGCTCTCACAATGCCTGGAGCAAGACTGCCCAGACTCTACTATGCTAAGCAATTGTTTAGCTCACAGGAAAGAAAGAAAAGGGAGTGTGTCCCACCTTGCCCAGTTCCCTAACCAGAGAGCAGCTATAACAAAACCAGGCAAAGCCAAGCTGGAAGCAGGCTATGTAATTCACAGGGTCTGCTCCAGGACTAAACCAGAGGAAGGATAGCTTCCTGCTACAGTGACTCTTAGAACTATACCGGGCTTCAGATCCAATGTACCTTTTATAAAAGCCTTTTAAGAGATAGCATTGCTCAAAATTCCAGATAATTATGGCAGGCAAACAATAAGCCAGTACTCCAAAATAGAGTGAAGCCAGCATCATTCCTGTATGGGGCCTACAGTATCTCCTAATGAAGGTCATAATCCCATAGCAGAGAGCTACACCGGATGTTCCCGGCCTGGGCACAAAGCAATCTAACTCCCATGCACTATGAAGTTATGCACTACTGAAGTGAGAAAAGCAAGCATCTCTCTAGTGCACTCTATAGCAGCTATATACAATTCACATCTCCCTTTTACAGCTTTCCTTCTCTGGATAATGGAGGGTTAAAACAATCATCTTGATACATTCATCTGATCCATGAGCAGCTGGGAGGAAAAAAAAAAAGGGGGGGTGGCCTATAACCATAAAGGATCAGCAATCTACAGAAATAAATCCATGGAAGGAAAACCAAAAATTACAGGCTACAGAACTAAATTTATATCCCAAGCACCATCCAAAGGGGATAATTGTGGAAAGCTTCAAAAGGACTTTGGAAGTTATTTGCAATTAGTACTAAAAATAGCTATGAAACATCTCAAATAGTCCTTAAATAGTCCTACTGATGAAGAGTGTTCTTGTGCACAGCAAATATAACAGTGAGTTCCCAGATCTCTCTACAGTTGACAGATGTCTTTGTGACTCTCTGAGACCAATAGTACATTTTCTCCCCGAATCAGTTTTTCTGTCTATAGGAGAGAAATAGTGAAAACCTCCTTCCTACCCAACTACAAGTTTTAAGAACTTCATTTGAAACAAATAAATGTAAAACAGATAAGCATGGACTTCTCAGGATACTCTGAAAAACAAAACGTCAGAAAGCAATAGTGAAATTCCTGAAACAAAGCATATTGATTCTTTTTCTGTATGGGAATATTAATTAAAATTACATAGATGATTATTTTCTTCATTCTTAGAGAATATTGTAACTCTTTCAGGTTAAAAAAAATAATAACAGTTTTCAGCATTTTAAAAATAAGCAGTTTGCAATGTCTACCCTCCATCTTTTGTTAACATCACAGAACTGGTACAGCCCATTATCAATGAATAAGGGTACACCTTTTTTATTTTATTGTATTGTATTTTACTTGCAAATTCCACAATGGCAGTTGTGAGTATTTAATTATCTGTTTCACTGATTATTGTCAATATTTTTATACTATATCTTTATTAGGAATCTTTGCCATCATCTGAAGTATCTTGCCAAATATACCGTGTCGTGTATTTATCAAAGGATGGTCCTTTCCACTGTATTTCAATTTAAGTTTATTTCAAAAGTGTTACATAGATAGGTTTTCAAATATATTAAAGAAAAATTGGTTGGTCAAAAGCAAAATAGAAAGAACAGTGTAGAAGACGAGGCAGTTTCATAAAGTATCTCAGAAAAGTCATGTTATCAGGGGAGCCTTTCCTGTTTTGAAACTTTACTACAAACTACACCAAAGAATTAATTCCTCTAATAAAAAACTGGAGCCAAGCAAATTATCTTTAGATAAAGATGTCTATGAGAGAGACTCGTAGTGAAAACTTTAAGAGCAACATGTTATTCAAGGAATTTGCTTAATTACTGCCATCTTACTGTTGTGGCATCTTTAGTCCACATATTCTACACACAGAAGTATGGGGGGGGGAAAAAAAAATCATGTTTTTACATCAGAGAAGAACTTGCAGGCCTTTTCTATAAACTCTACCTTTACATAAGTGTTAAGTAAGATTAAGATATTGAGCTGAATACCAGACTTTTAGCAGTTTACAATAGTAAGCTAATACTATTCACTAATAGGGACTGAGAAACAGAAACAACCAATAATGCCTTCATAACCGGAAAGGGGCAGAAAAACCAAAATGGTAACTATGTATAAAATAGTACGTTTGTATATCTCTAAGATTTTATTTTTTGAAGAGCGTGGGAATATCAACTCAAACCATTTTATAGTGTTAAGTTGCAATACCATAAAAGCTCTTTTTGTAGCATTTTTTTTCCACTTTGTTATAAACTTTTAGAATTGAATTGCAATACAAATAGGTAAGTTACTAAATATCGGTCAAGACCCGTCTAGCGTACAGCTCTTCTCCAATCAATTTTGATAGCACAGAAGCACAAAGACGCTCGGTTTAGAAAGTCCATGTGTTTAATCTCTGATTAATCAAACAAAAAAGTAAGCGCCTCCAGACGTATTTCTTTTAATCACGGGAAAGATATCTTTTCAGTGGCTTTGCTTGCAAGAGCGAGTCAGCAGATGTCTGTCTGGTCTGAAGGGAATTTCTCCTTCTCAGGAGAAAACAGTTTAAATAGAAGAGGAATGGCCATATGCTGACTATGCACTGCTTAACAGATGACGTAGAGAAGCCTCCACTACCACAGGGAGTAAAACAGGGCAGTTTTCAAATTAAATTTCTTTCAAATTCAAAGCAATCAGCTGAAATCAATTTACACACAGGATCCAAGTCAGACAGTTCTCATCAAAACAGTTTGTAGACACAACAATGAAAATCCATCTCTGTCAGCAGCATGATGTTTAAGAAAGGTTTGACTGTGCTGACAGTAAAAAATTATTTCTTCACAGTTTTAAATACAGCTGTTATCTTTCTTTTCTGGTGAATGATGATTGAAAATAATAATGAAATCTCATCCATATGAAGTATTTGGAAAAAGTTTGATGTTCCTGCACTAAAATGTAGTGACATAACACACATTCATCTCCCAATTTAGCTCAGGAGTAGGTGCTTCAATACTTCAGAAAAAAATATGTTTTACAATGTAGAATTGGAAAAAAGGCAATCAAACCACCAATGCACTAGTATTACGAGACAACACTCTGACTTCACACTTTGTCTACACTATCATCTAGGAAATGTATATACTAATAGCATGAAGAATGATCATCTTTGCTTCATTTAGTTACCTCAGTGTGCCACTGGGAATAAAAAGTTGTTTAAAGCAGAAGTTGGAGAAGATACTAGACATCTATTAGTTGAAAAGTGCATTTAAAAATTACCTTAGAACAGAAAATGCCACTAACTGTAAAAAAAACCTGAAAATGATCCCATTCCATCAGATAAACTCCTCCATAAATCTCCCTATGAACCCTGCTTCAGGGTCTTTCACAGTCATGAAGCATATGGGTTTAAGATCTATCAAGGAGTATGCCACCTAATACTTAAAGAAGTTTGCAGCTGAGATTGAAACAGACTGTAGTGCCAAGATCTCTAATTCATTCTCTATATAATAAGGATGCCTCCCTTAATCAACGCTTTTAATTGCTATTAACTGTCACCCACAGCCTTCTGAACAGCTACAAGGTTAACTATATGGGCTTCCAATCATCTGCACAAAACAACCAAAATTGTAAAGCATTAACCTTATATAAGCACACTACATAACCTTCGGATTTTTAAAAGTTACTTTGATATTCCCAATGTCTTTTAGATAATACACATACTATTTTCCTTAACTTACAGACTTTTACATAACTTACAGATTCTACAGAACTTCAGAAAGAAATTATACCATACAAAAGAAGTATGCCAGTTTGGATACATGTTTAAGTCATGGCATCTTCAGCCAAGCTCTGTGTTGTTTTTGTTTGTTTGTTTTCTACAAATTTTTGCATTTTTAAAAAATCTGTACCTCATTCATTCATTAATGCAAAAGTTGATCAACAAACTGTGAACATCCAATTCCTCTTCCTGCAAAGCGCATCCCGTATTTCATTCTGTCCTGCACCCAGACACCATCTCCAGATCAAATCTTTTGTTTACACATAAAGCACTTCATCTGGTAGAAAGGACTGCAACTTAGATGGCTTTGAGAACACCACTGATTTTGTGGGACCGCTTTCTAGATTTCTGAAGTATGAAATAAAAACACAGGAACCAAATAAAAGAAATGAGGGGTTGTATATCTCCATTTTATGCAATCAGCAAAATGTACTTTGTGTCTTTTTCTAGTTGGACCTACAGAGCAGCTTCTGGGAGACTGGTGACATGGCAGAGCATTGTGCACACAGCTATTCCCTTACAGAAGCTGTGCAACTGAAATAAAAGAGCATTTGCAAGAAATTGTGACAGAATGGGAAGAAATTGCTGTTTTCTTCTCTTAAAGGTGCTGATTTCCACTCCCATCTGGAGAACCCAAGGGACACCAAGGAGTCCAGAAGGGAGCAATTCAGGGGACCACCCAGGGAAGGGGAAGCAATGTCTGGATGAGGAGTGATCCCCTTCAGGTACAGTTTTATTTGCTCCTTGACTCAAATGAAAATACCCATGGCTCTGTGTAGGACGAGCAACAAGGGCATGTCAGCAACACCTGCTCTGGCTGCTGCACCAGATGGGCCATAGGCACTGCACAGTGATGTCACTGTGATGACACTTGGGCACCATGGTGACGTTTGAGCCTCTACCCCTGGAGCCCTGCAACAGTTCTTTGGGATTTCACTTGCCAGCTGGCAGGGCAAAGGGCAGCTCCCTGCAGAACTGGCTGCAAGCACAAACCACAGTCAGACTGAGACAGTAGGCACTGAAAGGGAGCTGTCTGCAGTAGGAACTTCTGGTTCGGATCCAAAGGGTCCGGTTGTGTCCCCAGGCTCTCCTTCTGATCTTCTGGTCAGGATAAAGGAATTGCATGGGGATCAAAAATGGGTGAAAAGGATGCACTAACTCATCCTGATGAGGAGAAAATCAAATGTATAGCACATGCAGATATTATTATCTCTGATAGTTGAGTCGCTTTTCTTATCAATCCTGTGCTATGGAAGGGTTTGTTTTTTAAAAAAAGTCGTAGAATAGTACACAAGCAAACTGGGACTCTCATGGGATCTAATGGTGAAAAGTACCTGAAGTATTATCCAGAGTAAATGGAAAACAAACTTCTACATGCTACAGCTTGCTTACTATAAAACATGCTGCTTTTGAGGTTAGAGGTAACATACAAGTGTACTTATTTTACAAATACTTTTGCAAATGCACTACTTATGAGAAACAAATCCATGTATCAGTGGAAAATGGAAGTGTTACAATAGGACTTTTGCTAGAATGTTTACCTCAGAAACCACTGACTAGCAAACAAAGCCAACTTCATTTGCACTTGATTTTTCAAAGGATCCTCAAAAACTTGACAGTGGAGAAACAGTGATGAAAATAGCCCTGCAGTACTGCTACCGTATTTGATATGGCTAAGTTTCTACACAATGCTAACATAAAAGATAGCCATAAAATCCAGAGATACCATTTTCCTCAAAGAGAGATATCTGGATATAAGTATGAAAAAAAAAATTAAATATTGCAACAAACTATAAAATGTTGATAAATGAATTTGATCTTGATCAGATGCATCCATCCAATCATCTTGATAGATTCAAGCATAAGAAGCAGCTGCAGACACCTTCCCATTTGCTGATGCATAACTTTCCACTTTTTCAAAACTACTTTTTGCTTATCTGTGAAAAACGACACTTGTTTCCCAATTGTTTACATCATAGCCAAAGCCACCTCAAGCACTTACTTTGAGAAACAAGAATAGTTGCATTTTGTGTTCTCACTTGTAAAAGTTGACATTTACAGAGAGAATTACCCAGTTCCATTTTGACAGAAACATGCCCTTTATCAAATTCTTTAGGACCTTTCAGCACTGGAGAACGTGTCAGTGGTAGGCAGTAATCCGAAACCAGTTAACATTCCTCAAAAACAAAACATGCAGCTAATTTAAGTCAGTCTCCAGAGATCAAAAGGCTGAGTTCAGGAAGTCAAGAAGAGGGAGGCAAATGGACTCATAGCAGAGTAAATCTGTAAAGGATGACTACAGGCTGTTATCTGATTATCCCATCATGCTCTTTTTTGGGCTACCATACTGCTACTGCATATTAACATGCACAGCTTCAAGATCAGAAATTTTGTAGGAGTAACATTTTAAATGAAGATGAGAACAGTTAACTATCAAAAGAAAAATCCCCAAACTAAATACAAGTTACATTTCTTGACCTGTAATTCAGCTTCTTGCTGAGTTCCTATTTACTCAAATTTAGATTCTTTCCACTTAGGATGAACTTAAAGTTCTAAATTACACAGAAAATGTAATTTAATATCAATTTACAAAGCTATTTTTCACATGCTGTTTAACTTAAAATAGCCTTACTAGTCTACAGAGTGTATGATTTTAATTCTTGAAATATTATGTGGCTACCTATTTGGTTAGAGAAAGTTATAGTCCCTGTAATGTAATGAAAAACAGTGTAGTCTAGAGGGTTCAAGTACTGGTTGGCTAGATTTAAGAAAGAAAGATAGCACTGTATCAGCCAGAGGATCATGTTGGTTTAAAGGTCCTTTTAGAAGTTTGTGGTACAGAGATCCTTCATGGAAACATCCACAAAAAGCTGGACAAATGATATAATAATAAACAACAACAGCATCAAGCATTACTGAGAGGATATAACAAATCCACAATGCCATGAGTAGATACACATGATCTTCAAGCATTTTACAGAGGCCACAGGAGGCACAGATTGAATTAAGTAAGCCTTATTCAATTTGCTGATATTATAAATGTTATTTAGGTCCTGTTCAATATTATTCATTAATGGCTACATTATCATGACTGAGATCCACATCACTGGAAGAAAATGCTGGAAGCTTTGGATTAAATGACACGCATACCTCAGTCGATCATCAATAGGAAGGTAACAAAAAGAAAAGGACAAAGCAGAGGAAAAACATTCTTCTTTTTACCATGATTTACTGGTTATTTCAGTCTCTCCTCCATTGCAGCTATCACATCTAAAGCTTTTTAGTTGTTTTTGTTGTTGTTGCTGGTTTATTTTGTTGTTCTTAAAATACACATATACTTAAGCAGATTTTTTTTTTTTTAATACTTTATATTGTTTGAATTTTTTTGCATGAGTTCCCTCTATATTTCCTTTCTTTTACCTGCAGAATCTATGCACATGTACTTACAGAATGTCATCAGTTTATAACACAGTCTACAGAGATAATTTATTACTCATCTGGAAGATGAGCATTGAAACTGCTTCTAAAATAAGCTGAATGAAGAGTTAATGGATATGAAAAATTGCAGTGTTATTCTAAATCTTAAGTTAAATCTACACACTTGTGGAAAAGTGAAGGAACATCATCTAATTGAATTTGCTACTCTAAGAGGCAATGGAAGCAAGTAGTGTGCTAAATTCCCTACCACATTATAAAATGTTAGGTGGTGAGGGCAGGAGTTGCTTCTTCCAGTGACAGCAAGCAGTTACAGCACAAAACTTCTATTTCCTACATTTCACAAAAGCTTTTTGGTTAAACTTCAAGCACCAGAAGTAACTGTACAAGTAATCCAAATGACTTTCTGTACCTTGTAAATGGAAATGCAATTTTCATCTGCAAACATACAGAAATTAAATTATAATTTAAGTATTTCAAAACTGCAAATGTATGCATATACGATTACATGCACAGAATTGTAAATGCTCTTATGCTCAAAACCGGTGCACTCTTAAACCTTCTTCTCATAACTGTATTTTACATGAAGACCTTGTAAGAAAGACTGTAACTGCAACCATAGTCAGCATTTACAAACTCATCTAGCAACTATGGAACAGTTGGGTTGACATATGCAATAGTGTATCAGCTAAGTGTATCTCATGAAAGATGCAGAAACATTACATGCCTTACTTCAACAGACACCACCAACCCAAGAACTTATTGCATGGACAGAACACTTTTTAAAGATTCTACGAGCAGTGCTACAAAGTAACAGCATTCAGATAACATCAGAATCACTTAAACATGGATGCCCACTAAAAAAAAACTACACCTACAAGACACTGTATATAGCATTTGTGAGTAACTGATCAACGGTGTGTTTAAATAGGTTATACATTTGCTGAATAAACATACTTCCAATTAGCCGAACACCAATTAATTTTATCACTAGAAGTGGTAACAAGGAAACAACATGGTCATAGATCCTAATCATGTACATTTAATGTTCTACATGCAACGCTTGAGATCCTTTTGATACAAGCACTATGAAAGTACTCTACAAAAGCAGACGAGGATTGGTAAAGGGCTCAAATAAATGCACTTAATTATTTACTCTGCCTTCAGTAGGAGCTATGAAAATCTAGTCATTCTGAGAAATCTTTTTTTTTCTAAAGTCATAAACCAAGACCAGCATCAACTTGACTAGCCCACAGCTGAAGGACAGCTCTGTCCAGGCTTCTAATGTAAGTCATTTAGTCAACAGAGAGGTCAGTATTTTCAAAGAGAGATTCACCCAGTTCGGAGCTGTCTCTTCAACTCAGCACCAGAAGAATTGCAATAGATTACAGAGGAAATGTACAGAAGCAACTAGAAAAAGATAACTAACTTTTGGATTGGAAGGCTTTCTTTCGTACTTAAATACCTCAAAACTGACATTTTTTTTGACCTACACATAGACCTCCACAAGGCCTGCTCAAAACCCTTTCATGTACACTTCTCTTCCTCTAAAATGAGAAGAGATTAAAGAGTGTACAGGAAGAGATAAGCATTACAAAGTGATATGAACACACTTGACTGTTCCTTCCTTTGGCCAAATACTTAAAAGAGATAATTTGTAGGCCACTTCTTTTAGAGCAAAAAAGGTTATTTTGTGTTTCTAAATACAGATTTTTTTTTTCCTAGCACTTATTTGTAAAAGAACAATTCCAAATGAACCCTATTAAATAAAATCCTGGCTATCTTACCTCCTAACAAATAATATGCTTTTCATGCATATTTAGGGAGGGAAAAAAAAAAACCAAAAAAAACATATGCGAGTTGAAACTAACTACACAAAACCTAATAAACATCAAATAATCATAAGTCCATGGAAGCACAACAGAAATATCAAAATTTATAGTGATGTGACTATCCATTTTCTTAACTCCATATTAATAGGCATATAATTAAAAAACAACCAAAAAAACAAACAAACAACAAAAAAAACAATAAATGAACTGTACATTTAGTTAAGTCACTGACTCGGAGTTAGACCACATCTACATAATTTTTTTTTTTCCAAATTTTCAAATAACATCGCAACAAGGAGCTGTTACTGAAAAATGAAAAAAAGAACTGTACTTACTTGCCACCTCCAGCGATGCATTGTGACTTACAGCTTCCCCAAGGTAATTCCTTGCCACGCAGACATAGACCCCTTCATCTGGCCTACTCTTGCGCCCATGAACTATGCGTAAAAAAAATAAAGATCCGCTGGGCAGCAGCATCCGATGAGAACGAGGATCATCCTTGTCAGTTTCCACTCTTTCTCCACCTTTGTACCACTCAATGGTTGGTGTCGGCCGTCCTTCAGCTTTACAGTTTAAAGTTGCTGGTTCTCCTTTTGAAACAATTAAATCAGATGGGTGTTCAACAATGCGAGGTGGGAAATCTTCTTGTCGAAGACGGGAGCCTACAACATAAAAACGAGCAGATTTCTCTTTAGATCTTTGCCAGGCAGTCACAAGTGTTTTGCAATATAACCGCGTAACAAATACCCGGTAGTTTAGGATTCAGTAAGAACAGCTATTAAGATATTTTTGAAGTAGAAAAAAAGTCCCTTATTTTATTTCATTGTGTGCAAGGATCTCTTCCTAAATTAATAAACTAGAAATATTTTTCCAAAAGGTGGCCTATATTAGGGAACTAAATTTGCCACGCTCCTCAATCATATACGTGAATATATCAATACTGAAATGGATGCAAATTTACACCTATATGCATACGGATACATCTAATTTTGACAATTAATTCTACAGATAGTCCAAAGTCATCAGGCTACCTCTCACAAAGACACACTAATTTAAAACACAAAGTTGTGACCCATTTCATTCAATTATCCGTAAAGTCTATCCATTCATACAATGTCTATGGAGTAAGCCTAATACCTCCACTCACTTTATTCTGCTTGTACTATCAGTTCCTCTTAATGACTTCTTAAGCAGTACCACAGACATAGAAACACACGGAACATCCAGGTAAATAGTACAGTTGTGTCAGGGAAAACAAGAGCTACTTCTCATATTTTACACTTTAACTGTCTTGATTACCCACTACTCAGTGTGCAATTCCAAGGAAAAATGGGACACAAGTATTGGGACCAATAATGGACACAAGGTACTATTCTAGAAAAGCATTCAAATTTGAACAAATTCAGACTGTGAGCTCACAGTAGCACAGAAGTACTATGATACACTGGATAGAAAAATGTTGCAAAAGAATATGACAACAAGCTGGGTGCCCAGGAGCTCAAAACAAGGGATAGGCAACTATCTAGACTTCCACAGGTTTAAATTATTGCTTCTGTTTCAAATTGGTATTTTGCTCCTTATTTCTCTCTTTCTTTATATACCATTTCACAAGGGTCAAAATTAGTCTCTTAGACGTAATTCCTGATTATTAAAATTACAGATGCCAAAATTCTTCATTAGCATTAATAATGTACATTTGAAAAGCTATGAAGAACCAGAAAGACATAAGAGATCTATTCAATGCAGGTCAGAAAAACTCAAATTAGTTTTGAAAAGGGGAAAGACAAGAAGAGAATCCCAGAGAGAGTTCTGTTTTCTATATAACATATAGCATAAATACTACATAGTATATAAAGTTGTATATACATAGGTTGCTCTGAAAGTAGTGCCTCCTATTTATCTCCACTGCAACTACAACAGATAGAAAGAGTACAGTAATGCCAGATAATAGAGCAAATTCTCAAATACAAAACACTTTTTCAACAGTCACCACCATTAGCTATGCATTTTCACTAGCAATGAACAAGAGCCTGTGTGCTGCACGCATTAAAATCACCAGCAGAGGTGAACCACCGTCACTGACACCACTATGTGTGTGCGTGTTATATATGTAAAATATAAATGGGGAAAACATGAAATATGCAACTTTACATGAAAATTTATTTCATGTTAATTTTGCCCCAAGATAAGCCATGCAAATTAAATGTTACATTAATACTGGAACCAACCACGTCATCCCAAAATCTACGGTCGTATGGCTTGACTACTCTAAAATATGCTTGCATTCCTCTCTATGCAGCAAAACTTTATTTTGATTATACTTTTACTTCCTAATTATGTACCTCATACAGAAGGACACAGAAAAAAAAGAATTAGAGAGTCAAAACCAAAATGTAGTAAAATGCTTAAACATAGTTAAGAACAGTTTCAAAAGCCCAAGTCTGCATATGTGATAGTACGTATCTCAGGTCTGTATTTGTACAGATAACCAGCCAGCAGACAACACAGTACAAGCCTTCTGTTGTTCCTGTCAGCCCATACTGCAAATAAATGAAATACTATTTTCATATATCGTATGCATACTTCCTATGCTAACATTCAAGTCACCAAACACTAACTGAAAGTATTGTACAGAAGGAATGATTAAAGGCTGAGCTCTAAACTTGCTTGAAAATCGAGACTTGGGACTCATGAGCCAGAAAGAGCGCTAATACAAGGTCTAGTTCTCAGGAAACTCCAGGATTGCTCATACATTTGTGATATTTCTATGCTAGATAGTATTAGAGAAGTTAAAATGACTTTTTTTTTTTCCTTAAATTGTCATTTTATAAAGGAACCCTTCTGGAGAAAATCAAAAGAATTGCTTGAAGCAAAAAGGGACAAAAAGTTGTATGAGTAGTTGACTGGCACATAGCCAATGTTAACCACAAATTTAGTGGCAACTGCTACAACCAAGTTATAATGTTTCCACATATCTAAAGATTCTTTTTTAAAAAAATATTTCTTTATTTCCTTTTAGCCTATTTAAGATGCATTTATACTTTACTGAGAAAAAGCAGCTTCCATTATCAGTCATACACTGGGCACTAATCCTGCAATTTTCCTGTCAAAAATCCATCCCAAAGGGATATTTAGTTTTTAAAAAAGTAATAATCAAAACAGAAGACCTATTACACACTGAATCTGCTATTAAATGATGACAGCACTGTGCCATGGGATCTAACCAACTTGGTCTCTCTGCTTCCCATCTTATTCAAGTCTTTCATAAAAAGTCAACAGGATGCCACCAACTAAAGTATGCTATACTAATTATTTTGTGATGCTACTTAAAAGAACAATTATAAGAAACCATATTTCCAGTTTCTTTGACTGTGCCACAACTATTTTTACAAGAATTCAAACACTGAAATACGTAGACATGGAGGTTCAAAGAAAGCTAGCAGTAGATGAATGCTAAATTTGTAAAGGCAAGAATTGTGTTTCTCCTTGCCTTAAAACTTCTTACCTGCACATGAAAAATAGCAGGGAATATGTATTTCATAGAATGGCCAGGGTTGGAAGGGACCTCAAGGATCATGAATCTCCAACCCCCCTGCCACATGCAGGGTCACCAACCTCCTCATTTAATGCTAGACCAGGCTGCCCAGGGCCCCATCCAAGCTGGCCTTGAACACCTCCAGGGATGGGGCATCCACAACCTCTCTGGGCAGCCTGTTCCAGTGCCTCACCACTCTCTCTGTAAAGAATTTTCCCCTGACGTCCAACCTAAATCTCCCCTCCCTCAACTTAAAACCATTTCCCCTCTCCTGCTGTTATCTACCCTTTCAAAGAGTTGATTCCCCTCCCCTCTGTAGGCTCTCCTTAGGTACTGAAAGGCTGCAATGAGGTCACCCCGCAGCCTTCTTTTCTCCAGGCTGAACAAGCCCAGCTCCCTCAGCCTGTCCTCATCAGGGAGGTGCTCTACTCCTCTGATCATCTTCATGGCCCTCCTCTGGACCCTCTCCAACAGCTCCCTGTCTTTTTTGTACTGGGGGCTCCAGACTTGGACGCAGTACTCCAGATGGGGCCTCACAAGAGCAGAGTAGAGGAGAACAATCACCTCCCTGTCCCTGCTGGCCACCCCTCTTTTGATGGAGCCCAGGATACCATTTGCCTCCCGAGCCGCAAGGGCACACTGCTGGCTCATATTAAGTTTTTCATCTATCAAGACCCCAGGGTCCTCCTCCACAGGGCTACTCTCAAGGACCGCTCCTTCCAGTCTGTATGGATGTCTGTATTTGATTTTTTTTTTTTTTTTGTATTATTGTATTTATATTTATGGATGTCTGTATTCCAGTCTGTATTTGAGTAAGAAAGCTGCTGACTGGGAGAACAAATGTTCTGCTGCTCTGCTATGAGGGAGGGAAGAAGAAGGCCCCATTCACTTTCCGTTTCACAGCTACAACATTTAATGCTGACTTTAAGAGCACCTGATCTTCATTCCATTATTTTATTGAAACGCTTTATATTGCAACATAAAACCTGAGTTACAAATTATACTAATGAAATACTAATAAACAAAGTGACAGCTTTAAAAACAACGTTAGCTAATTCTTGCAAATAATTATGCTTCATAAGGATATGAGTGAACTCAATTTATCAG
Source organism: Chrysolophus pictus (assembly GCA_037305975.1). Taxonomy (NCBI): domain Eukaryota; kingdom Metazoa; phylum Chordata; class Aves; order Galliformes; family Phasianidae; genus Chrysolophus; species Chrysolophus pictus. The sequence continues at coordinate 99,582,085 of CM074576.1, forward strand.
CGCCTCCACTCCATTTAACATAATTTCTTTCAGAACCTTTTCAGAAATTGATGGTATTTTTCTACGGTTTTGTTTATACTGATTAGGAAAATGTTCTGCAGTTGCTCTAGTAATCAGAAATCTTTCTCTATTTCTCAGGTTAAATATACCCACAGGCAGTGCTTATATAATTCTTCTATAAATTCTGACATTGGCATTGTCAAACCATAAACAGTTAAGAAGCAAAGAGACTTAAAATGTTTCAAGAGCAAACTACAAAGCAGTGAGATACCATGTCACAGGGGAGAAATAACTAAAGAAGAATCAAAGTATTTTTCTTGAAGAGGCTTTTCTACAAAGACATGCAACAAACCTTAGAGACCTTTATCACTCTTCGCAACTACCTGAAAAGAGACTGCAGGAAGGAGGGGGTCAGTCTCAGTTTCCAGGTAATAAGTAATAGGATGAGAAATGACGACTTGAAATTGCACCAAGAGAAGTTCAGGTAGAATATTAAGAAACATTTCTTCTCAGGAAAAAAAAAAAAAATAGGTGAACCATTGGAACAGGTTGCCCAGAGAAATGTGGAGTAACCATTCCTGGAAGAGTTCAAGAACTGTGCAGATATGGTATTTAGGTACATGGTTTATTGGGTATGATGTAATGGGTTGGTGGCTAGACTAGATCATCTTCACGGTCCCTTCCAACCTTAGTGATTCTATAAAATCTAACCTACTGAGTTTATTTGTTCTCATAGACAGTAGATCAATCTCAAGGAAAGGAAAAAGAGGACAAAAAGCCCACTGAGATATTCACTTGCTTTCTCTCTTACTTCCATGACTGAAGAACTCCATTTGTCCCTCCTATTTTTAGAATATTTTTACTTTTTATATACCATCCTAATCCAGACTAAATAGAATGTGTTTTTCCAAAGTTGGCAGCTTGCAATAATACATTCCAAAAGCAAGTATTTTCAAATTTCCTTTACAGGTGCTGCAATCTTCCACTCATAATCAAAGGCATGGAGTAATTAACGAATTGTGCCTATACCTTCAGATTTTACCAAAATATTCAGCTAAGCAAAGAAATTCCACTTTTGAATTCTACCTTGGCATAAAGCAGAAGAGCCAAAAACTGCGCTGAACTGATATTTCTAAAACACTCCAATATGAGAATAGAGTTGTATCACTCTGGACTCGTAAGTAACTCTTCACACAGTTAGGAAGAGTTTTATTTACAACAGCTGTTGATCTTTAACAGTTGAGTACCAAACTTCTGGTTTGGGGAAAAAATGCAAGTTATGCCTCATATCTAAATCCTGCTATAACATGGCATAGTCATGGCTCTGCACATTTTCAAAAATGCTTTAAAGTGATGCCACCTTTATGAACAAAAGATTACAGATTGAAGTGTTACACTGCTACAAATGAGCTAGTATTTATATTCTAAAGAGAAAAATGAACGGCTGAAATGTAACAGCATTGTCATAACAGTCAATCAATGACCATCCAGGTCTACAAGTTTATTGAAATGCATTTTAAGGTGTGTTTAATGCTTCCAAATATTGAGCTGGGAACAGGTCTAGATCTCTCCAATATCTGAGATATCATAAAAAAAGTGATAAGCAAGATTCTCAGTTTGGATCAGCAGAAGTTGAAATTCCCCTATTTGTTCCCTGTGAAGAGAAACATCTTCTCCTTCTCCTAAGTTGACAATTGAAAACAGAAGTGCAAGAAAAGCAGTGGACACTATCATCTGGACACTATCATCCCTGCTATGAAACTACTGTGATGTTCCCCAGAAAGAGAGTTTGCTGCCAGTGCTTTCTTTGTTTTGTTTGTTCATCCTCTTTTTCCAGCTTACACCACTGTGGCAAGGAATCCTTTTGTTTTTGTTCTTTAACTGACCTTGGAGGTCTTGCTTCTAATAATGCTTCTAATAAGATGAAATGCTAAGTAAACCTTCTATCATTATTTCTGTTACTAGGATGTATTTCTAGGTTAAATAAATAAATAATAAAAAGATGCACTTGAAATACGAAGACTTTCTAAAACTTAAAAGAAATTTTGTGGGCAGTGGCTTTTAAACTTACTTTCAGGCACTCACAAAACATTTTTTCACTTTGAAAGATAACCTTAAAGTATTTCATGTTGCTAACACACTATGAATTATATATTACATTTCTGTCTTGTCTATGACACTATCAGGAGATGTCAAAAGCCTGTAATTTACTACACATTTACAGTAGAAAAAAAACCTAGAATAACCGCAAAGAGCCTAGAGTTCGAAGCTGTGTATGCCTCTTTCCCCAGGCAAGAGATTAAATGGGAGCAGTACTAAAAAAATGCCTGAGAACCAGACTGATATAGTGTCTGGCTCTTGTACAGCAACAAGATGTAACATATGCATAGCTTAGGACATAAAATGTATGCCGCACTTTCGTATGTAGCATGCTCCAAAAGTAATGTCTCTTATTTATTTTCATGGAAACTACAATAGATGCAAAGAGCACAATCACACTATCTGATAAAGAAAATTCTCAGCTACAAAATACTATTTGTCAATATAGTCATGACCATTAGTTAAGCATTTTTGCCAGCAATGAAGAGTCTACATGGCGCGCTCACACAAATCTACACCAGCGAAAGTGAGCCACTGTTTCATAGCTGCTATGCCTCTCTGCTGTCAACCATCAAAAAACAAAAAAATGTAATGGATTATAGGTGGGGAGGTGCAACCTCTACTGCCGTATCACCACCATCAGCTTCTGACGTTGCTGGTCAACATAATAAAATATGAAGTATTACTTTCAGAGCAGCAATCAAATTACTCACCTCATAGGAGATAGCTGAATTATTAAAGCAATAAGCTAAACAAACATGGAAGAAAAAAAAGCAACATACTATGTTGTTTCAACTGCTTTGTTTCTGCTCTTTATTCTGCAATAACTCTGGACATAAATGATGAGGTCAAAAGAGACTATAAGCTTTTAGTCAAAGTCTTTTGAACGATGACAGCATCTTAAAGCTAAATATTCTATCTGGTAGGAATGAAACAAATATTGGCAGATAATGTATTGCACAGATAACACCAACTTTGTTTTAATCCAGGAAGTTATATTTCCCAGGAAATGCTAAATCAATCTACCTCTCATTTTTAAAGAAACTGGAAACAGTAACTCTAAGAATCATGCTTTAGTTTCTTAATCCATAACTCTTTAAATTGCTTTTGGAGAAACTATTTTCAAGAGGCATAGCTGTAGAGAGAACGTTCATCACATGCTACTGGTTTATCCAGCAATTAGCATAAATAAGTCATTACGTGGTTATTCATTAATCGTAGCTGAAATAAAAAATTTAAGTAACAACATTTATATTGAGTTGCAATACTGTGAACCATTTGCATGAAACCTCAGGCAGTAAGTGATGTTCCTGGTGTGTTTAGTTTTATTTCCTTCTCTCAGTTCTGCTCTCCAGAAAGATATTTATCCCATCTGACTTTTTGGGATACTGGAGTGTGAGATAGCAGTATTTAGAGCACTGACTTATGAAAAAAAGCCTCATTCAATGAAAATTACGTTATCCCACATCAAACTGGTAACTTGGGAAGATTAATAAAATTACAGGAGTATTTTTTATTAATATTGCAAATTAACTGTGACACAGTGAGCAACTACACTGTATTTCACAAACAAATACAAAGCTAATGAAGCTTACTTCATCAGTCATTCCTCCTTTGAAATGGATGCAGTTACTGGAACATATTTCTGGCACTGGGATAATACACAGAAGAAGAGCACAACAGACATAGATGGATCTGAAGGCAAGCTCGTCTTAGGACGTTGGAATGTGAGAGTCTGAAAATGACAAACTGCTGGAGGTGATTCATATTAAACTGCAGGATGAGTAAAGCAACGAAGTCAGGTAGGTACAGAGGAACACAAAGAAAACTACGATATTGCTAGAGCAATGACCCTGGAATTGCAGTCAAGAGTATAAAGGACAGCTTGGAAAGAAGATGTGGCAATGAAAGCAGAGGATTATGGAAAGACTGTGTGTATCAGGTATACTGAAGTAATTGGAAGACCACTAGGGAATCAGACACTGGCAGCATATCGAAGGGATGGAACTTGATGGTAATCGGATAATTCTGTGGATAACAAAGCTGAGATGCTGGAACTGATCACTGGTGAGACAAAGGAGCTGGGACTTCATAGCAAGGTACAAGACAGCTCAGAGCAAACCTTGCTGTTCATTTCTTCCCTAACACCTTAATTCCTTACAAAGGCAGGTTCAAGAGCTCACATCTGCTGGTAGCTTTGGTGACATATCTGACAGGAAGAATCACAGAAGGTGAGAAGATGAGGGGACAAAGATTGGCATGAGTCACACAAGAAATACAATTTCCAGTGCTTTCTTTTCTTTTGAGGAGTAAAATTAGTACCAAAGAAGAGACCATCAAGCTCTCCTGTCCATCTTCAATCCTTGTCTTCAATTACGTTTTATTCCATTCAGTAGAACTATCTCATGGCTTGTGAACCACTGATTTATATTTTGGAACAGGAAAACAGAATTGGAGAAAAAGATAAGCTGACGAAACAGAAGAAGAGTTCTTAGCTGCAGCAAAGGAACCAAGCAAACTGCTAAGAGTATAAATGCCTTCCAATTATATATGCAGAAAAGCTTTTGATGCAGAACTTAAATTAGACTGGAGAGCCTCTTAAGAAAGTCAGGTGACTTCTGCTGTTCAAAAGTAAAAAGGAAGTGAAAGTGACAGGAAAAGAAAAAAGCCAGAGGAATAAAGGATCTACTAGCAATAAGCAATTTTACACTGGAATTAGAAACTCCAGTTCAGCCAGAAAGGGAAATTTTACATGGATGACACATTTCAGGTTGTTTAAAATGGCTCTTATTTGCATAGAAATATGTACTGGCAACCTGAGAACTAATGGCAGAGAAAATGGCACCAGCTGCAATTTTGGTCCTGAATTCATCAGCCAGAGAAGGCTGAGCGCTATGGCAATTGAGAACTCTAAAACTGAGGCGATACAGATTTACAGACTATTAGCACTGCAAAGTATTAATAATGAAATGGAATTAACTAAAAGAAAGTACCAGAGCTGCTCTGAAAGTAATGCTTCTCATGTTATTACATTGGCCCATGACACCATAGATGGATGTTGGTGGGACAGCAGTAGAGGATAAACCTTCCCACCTATACTACATTATATTTTATTGCTGTGTGATGGATGGAAGCAGAAGCACAGTCTGACAAAGTGGTGTCTGACATGGAAGTGCAGATGAAGCAAAGGCGCATCTTTGAATCCCTCAGTGTGGAAAAAAACTAGTACCCATCAATATTCACTGATACTTACTGAAGACCAGATATTCTGGTCTCTGGAGACCAAACAGTGGATGTGAGCACAGTGAGGTGTGGGTGTTGTGTTTCAGCAATGGTGACAGTGGGTCACCTCAGCTGGTGCAGACTTTTACAAGGACAGCATGCAGGATTTTGTTCATCATTCACAAAAATCCACAGTTAATGGTGGGGACTATGTTGAAAACTAGTGGTCTGTGGCTGAGAATTTTCTCTCTCAAATAGTATTATTGTGCTGCCTGTATCTCTTGTCATTTCCATGGAAATTAATAGGAGGCATTAATTTCAGAGTGACCTATGTATTTCAGAGGGGTTGTCTACACACTATTTTGGACTTGAGCATAAATATTGCCATGTTTAACAATCTTAACTTGTAATTCATTTGCAATCTCAGGCTCAGGGTGAGACTATCTGATCTTAATGACTTGCATTCTCAAATGTTTAAGAGATGCAGAGGAAAGGGATAAAGGATTCTCGTTTCCTCAGGACTACATGGAATTCAAAGAAACAGCAAGCTTCAATAAAGCCTTGGATTCTCTCTTCTCAGCTGTATCAGGAAACATGATTCAACTCTTAGACAACAGAAGTGCAGTATTATAACCATCAAGAGCAGTCCTAGGCTTATGCCTCTGCTAATCTTATACAATTGACATTAAATACATTTCCAAAAAAAAAAAAAAGGCATGGAGAAACATAGACATTCAAAATACCTCACCGAACTCCTCCTTTTTAAGATAACTATGAATGTGTTATATCTACAAGGGTGAATGAAATAACAGAACTGCCCTTAGGAATCCAAATGTTAGGTATTTGTAGGAGGGTTATGTCAGCTCAGGAATAAATTCAAAGCTAATACTCTAATTTAGTTAGTTAATGCTACTAATTTAGGGAAGATTAACAACAGAATACAAAGAATCATAATAGAAATGAGGTAACTTAGCTACTTTATGGTTATTATTTTAATGGGTTAAACACTTAGATTGAACCAAATTTATGTCACTCAATTTAAATCAATCTGACTTGCTGTAAAACAGTAAGTTTGGACAATTGAAAAAAAAGGCCAGGCACTTTTAATTATGAGTTGCTACTGCAAGAACACGCTACTGTCATGCTTTAGTTGCATAAGGAAAAACAGAAACTTAAATCCAAATGAAAAACTACTTAAAATGAGTTGTTTAAAATACATAAAATGCGCATATCAGTTCCAAGGTATTTTATGTTTTTGGAAAATGAATTCTGTACACCAAATCAAACAGCCACATATTTAAAACTCTATCCACATCCACTTTCTACAACTTGTTTTATTCAAACATAAAGCTAAGTATTAATCACGAAAGATAACACGCTCTCAGTGGAAAGCAATATATTTTGTCTCCTGAGAGAAGAAAAAAATGACCTCCAATCCCACAGGTTTAGAATGAAACATCTGTTGAACTAGCAAGAACACAGATAGGGAACTGCAATGCAGGGCTGGACAATGAAGTCTCGGTGACTCAGTGAGAGATGATTCTGTTTGGAGTAATAAATTAGTACTACTACAGTACTTTCAAAAAAGCACCTGGGGTGTGTTTTACCTTCCCATATAAATGCAGTTCAGTCACATACTCTACAAAATATCTCAGACTATTTGTTTGAGAAATCCATGAGTTACGTGGCATAACAATCAACAGGACATCGCAGTTCAATGATTTGAAAGTCTCCTTCTACTGCTGTCTTCCATGAAAATGAAGCTCTGTCAAAACAGCAAACATCACTTTCCACTAAAAATAAACTTCTATATTTCAACAGTGTCAAAATCATCTTTTTCAGAGCAACTGTGTAATCCCTGCTCTTCCAACTACAAGATGTCTGAATTTCACATTACTCAAACAGGTTGATTCACTGGCTTTTTAAAGATTTCAGTGGTTTCAAATTTAAACTGAAGAACAATTCTTCCCTTTAGGAGGAAGCTTTTCATTCCAAGGGAGGTTGTCCAAGGAGGTTGTGGATGCCCCATCCCTGGAAGCATTCAAGGCCAGGCTGAATGTGGCTCTGGGCAGCCTGGTCTAGTGGCTGGTGACCCTGCACATAGCAGAGGGGATGAAACTAGATGATCTTTGAGGTCTTTTTCAACCCAGGCCATTCTATGATTCTATGACCAGTGATCTCTTCTTCTACAATTGTACTGAGTCCATCATGTAAACCATAACTTCATAATTCTAACAGGACATCCTACTGTAGATGAACTGCATTACATAGAATATAACATCCCAGGAGTCTCTTAGGTGTACAGTAGGACAGGCCCAGAAAACTATCACTCAGTGATTTTTTTCTTCTCTGCAGGATGAAGAACTAGTACTACCATTAAGAACTATTCCTATTCCAGAGCATAGTCAATGAACATACAGTGAAAAATCATAATTTTTCACCATCATTATCATCACTCCTACACAGTCCCAACTGGATTTTAGTTCACGTCATAGTGAAAAATGGCATTACAGATTGCAAACTACCACACTGAAGAGTATCATCGAGTGGCCACTGCAAAGTTTCAAAAAACGGCCTAAAAAAATTCAGGCCTGCATACTTACTCTTACATGAACTCTTTCATAAACTTTCAGTCATCCAAAGTTCTCATAGTTTGAGCTTTGAATCATGTTACAGGCAAAATTCTCTGGAAAGATCATAACCAAAAACAGAGCTACACAGGAAATTGCCCAGCTCCATATGCTCTACCAGTACATGCCGTCAAATTTCTTAGCTATCCAATATTACAAAGATCCGTACAGATAAAAATTGACTCACTGTAAATAACAGCTACGTTAAAGTGAAAACATGGTCCTTTTACATAGCAAAAAAAAAAAACCAAAAACAAAAAACACAACACACAAACAAGAATCTCAATGGAATTTCTATGTGATCTTACAGTTAAGTAGTTAGAGCTAATTGTTAGACACTGAAAAGAAGGAAGGCAAGGGCTAACCATGGTACACACTACAGAAGGCACTGTCCCAGCCACAGTTTGATCTATGCCCAATAAAGTCTCCAGGTGGAGGTAGAAAGGAGAACAGTGCAAAGACCCTTCATTTTAACTTTACAGCTTTGGGAAGATTGCTGAAAAATCCCTTCAGCTTTCCTAACATAAACACATACTCTCTAGATAAGATTCTACCGTATATACACAGATATAGACAGTGCAAGTAGCAATGCTTTGCGTCTGTTTACGCCTATCTCAAAAGACAACAGAATCTGTGAATGAAGGAAAAAACTCAAAGGAAACAGTTTCAAAGCAAACCTAATTTTCAAAGCACTTACAGTAGAAACTAACTTCAGTTTCAAGTATGAAAATTATATTTAATCTCTCTATGTAGGAGCATAACAGGAGTAAAAAAAAAAAGACAGATGTGCAAAAAAATTGTCACCAGTAAAAAGAGATGGTGAAAAGAAACACTAACAGACTATACCTGAAAAATTTGCTGTTCAGGAAAAATCTGTAGCTAATAGTCTAAGTATTCAACAGCCTGACAGGTATTTAAACTTCTAAAGCAGAGCTTTTGACGTGTCCAATATGATAGGCAGATTCAAGGAAGATGTTTAAATAGCGCCAGTATTCAGTGAGTTATTAACTTCTTCAAAAAAAAGGACCAAACCACAATTTTAAGCACAACTGTCTGGAGTAACTTATACTTTTAGAAAACAAAATATTTGAAATGGCCTTTTAAAGGATTAGTAACAAATCCCTAGAGGTATGCAGCCCACCTCAGTCTATTTTCAACCTTAAAAGCAAATCCTGACATAACCAGAACATTAATGAAGGCACTCTTTATAGCTTCCATGATAAGCTTAAATATGAGAAATTTACAGATAAATAAATTAAAAAAAAAAATAGCTGCTGACTGTACCTACTGAAGCTTCCAGTGTAATGAAAACAAGAGATTACAGAAGGATGTCAGGCCATGGCTTTTGAGGATGAAATATGAAGAGAGAAGAACATTTTAACAGTATGAGAAACAGTTGTGTTTTTTTTTTTTTTTTTTTTTAATCAAAAGCAAGAAGTCAGGAGTGCCATTCTATTTGGATATTTTAAATTGTTTTTAAAAGCTAACATAACAACTAGTCTGTGAATTACTATTATTAAGGGTTTGTTTGAAGAGTTTAGAGTGGTGAAGGAGAAACCAATCAATATTTAGACGTCAAAATGGCAAAAGGAATGAAAAAAGGCAAGATGAAGTCAGGAGTACATAATCGTGGGGCTTTGAATGGAAAGCAAAAGAGATGAATGTAAGAAGCAAATGAGTATAGAGAAAAATCCCAAAGGGTTCAGAAGAGCTGCACAAGAAAGACACAAGAACCTTGAACATGAAAGATAACAGCAAATGAAAACAATGGGAGAACAGAGTTATCTGACTTAAGATTAGAATGCATTATACAACAAAACTACAGACCAGTAAGAAGATGCTCATATGGTACATAAATACAAATTATGAAGAAGCCTCAAATGATTAAGGAGAACAACTCCTTGAAAATAATTGTTGTTATTACTTCTAGCATCAGCCAGCATGTGACAGAGGGATTCAAGCAGTAAAGGAAAATAGATTGTCAGGAATTAATAAAATGTAGAAAAGTTTGTGCCAAAAAATGTCGTCTAACTTTATCAGTTGATCTATAAAATACAGATTACTTCTCTGCACAATGCTTCTTTTACAACGTAATGATAGGCAAGTAGAAAAAGAACACTATTATACACACTTATATACTAAAATTGGGCAGATAGACTCACACAATCCACTGCAACACTAAGGAGTTTGCTTTAGCAAAATAAAGCTATTTTTCTCCGGAAGACTGATTGAAATTATTAGTTTTCCTTCCAACAAATTAAACTTTTAACAAGTTTAGAATTTTACAAGTATGTAGAAATGCTGAGGAAAAAGCTACTTATATTCACATAGCATACATTTAATCAGATACAAATATCTCACCTTCTACTACTCTGGACAACTGTAATGTATCTGATCATGCAATGAAGCTGCCAGTTCTCTAAGACTGCATGTTTCTCTCTAATTATTACAAGAAGGGTTTGGAGGTGATAATTAAGCCTAGTACCAGCTCCTTTCTTCCTCACATGACTACACCACGAGGAACCTGCTCAATCCCTCTAGAGGCAGAAGCAGGCTGAAATCTTTACTTCCAACCCAAAACATTAATAATCTCACTAGAAACTGTCGCTTGCATACATCTGTGTTACAACAAAGGTAAGCTATCAAACACAGCTCAAGAGGTGGATTCAAAGACTGGTTTTGTCCATTTTCATCCCTACAAAGGACTATTTGATGTTTTGGGCAGGCGCTCCCTTCCCCCCTACCCAAACAGGTTTTCAAGGCTATATACATACAAATATACATATGACATATTTTCTGAACTCTAAAAGGCAACCAGTATATGGACTTCTCAGCTTTATGTAAACAGGTATTTGAAACAAACCCCCTGAACCTAAATTAAGCCCTCTTCAATAGGCTGAAAGCCTTCAGTGGGACTAATTAGTCAGAACCACTAGGCCTTGAGGCTCACAGCTGCTCACTGGTACCCTGAGCAAAAGCTGAGAATTAAATGCATGGTTAGGGGTTTAAATTCATTAACGGGTATCAGTTGTCCCCTCTCTACAGGGCGAGCACTAATCTCATTCTTTTCATTCTTTAATATACCATTATATGCCTAATTAGCAGGCATTACAGCACATGCATCAGTTTAAAAGGCCATTTTATGACAATTAATCTGTCTTTATTTTAAATTAGTACTTTAAATAACAGTAAACTCTCCCTCAGTGTTTTGATTAAAAGCAAAAGCTAAGTAGTGCTAACATCTATTTCAAAAGAATTGTCAGCCTACTGCACTTTACTTTGTATTACAAAACAATTTGTTTTTTCTTTACATAAATTTTACTTTTAATTGGTTCTGTAATGTAAATAATTAGTTATAAATTGGTATATCTGCATTAGGAATGCCACACTGTAATAGCTGTAGGACTTCACATAGTTAGAAGTAACTATGAACAGCCAAGTTACATAAGATCAATTCAACACTACTTGGGTCTTCATTAGGACTATAGTAGACAGCTAATTTTCAAGGCTGTTAGGAAGAAAACACTGGAGAAAAACTAGAAGGTCTTTATTTGCACTAACTGCTTATATACTAACATAGCATATCACCACTGGACAACACTACTATCAAAAGAGCAAACAAATCAAGAACTTTAATATAATGAAAAAGAAATACAAAGTGAAAAATGGTACATAAGATTTAGAAGCAAAAGAACAAGGTCTACAGTATTTCACTTATCATTAAGAATAAAATGGAAAGTGTTTAATGGAGAGCTCAAAGCTATCAGCAAAAACTGAATGCCACCTAACCACATAGGTTTTTCTCTCAGAGATGTGGTAAGAAAACATGCTAGCACAGAAAGAGAATGCCAAAACGATTAGGAGACTATTAAAGTTGAGTGAGTTAAGATTGGGTAAAAGACAATCTCTAATACTTTCATGTGCAAAAATAAAGATACACAGTATTTATTTAGCTTTCTCTTCTAATGACAAGCTGAATGTACCAAATGATACACATTCAAACGGTTATGCTAGATACTTTACACACACTGCAAAAATGTGCCATACATTACACAATTTTCTCTAAAAGTCTCAAAATGCTCCTGATAGTAAAAAGCAACATTCCCAAAATGTCTTTTCTTAACAATTATTTTCTTCACCGTCTAAGCTTTTATAACCACACTGAAAGTGTTCTTTTCTAACAAAATTAAAATAAATGAGCTCACAGACCTATACTGAAATCATCCATCCAGGAGTTTAGGCCATGAAAAGTACCAAGTCCAAATGCATTTCAATGGGATCTGAGTGCCTAAATTCTTAAAGCTGATTTGAAAACTGAAAAACTTAAAAAAAAAAAAAAAAAAAAAAATTGAGAAAAAGGCAGAGGGTGCTTGGAGAGTTGTTTTTGTTTGTTTGTTTACTCCAGATCTGTGATTGTTGAGTTAAGAACAGAATTCTGTGTGCTTACACATCAAATCAAGTGATAAACCATTACACAGGAAGCATTTGCCAACATTCACTCAGATGTCTCCGGCTGAGTCCTGAGAAAGTAGTATAACGCAACTAGAAGCAACAAGAACAAACTATTAAACAGGACTTTTACAGAGGAAGCTGTACACTAAATATACTGCACTGCTTAACTAGATTCCTTTCTTCCAAGAAAAGTCAGACAAGTTTGATGGACGAACACAAAATCTCACTCATATCCCCATAAATACAATTATACAGCAAAACCAACTGAAAAACTGCTTTCAAGTGCAAGAAATCCCCAAAATGCATTTCACTGTAATTTAATTATCATTAGTGATTAATTGCAAAAGAAATAGTCATGTAAACTTGCAGAATCAAGACACAGCAGAGATCATCTCTGACCTTGAAAAAAGTCTTTCTTGGTATACTTCAATAGAAAAATCACCACTTCCCTGTTAATGCTGTCATAAAGCCTAGAATGAATTACTAAAAATCGTTACTTTAATGTTAAAAGCTCTCATGATGACAAGGATGAATTATCAGGGGAAGGGAAGAAAAAAGACAAATAACATTAAAGAGGCCATCTCCACAAAATACTGCTGTGAATACAAGTGCCAAAAGCTTGCATGCTTATTAGCGCTAATCATTATCTCCCCTCTCTCCATGCAACGACTTACATATTCTCCTTCACTAACGCACAATACTCCCACCTCTACGAAGAGGATTTCTGTCCTTTTGAAAAACTATTATTCTACAGTATGCTGGTTCAACTACTGGGGAAAAAAAAAAAGTCTGCAGAGGTAGACAAAAGTGAAGTAGTAAATACTGCAACAATGCTGTTTAAAAGACAATACACTATCAAGAGACAATAACTGATGGTGAAAGTTATCTTAAGAATTATTTCACTAATGTGAATAAATCAGTGGGTAATCCAATTCTATGGTACAAGAGAACAAAAATTTAGGGTCATTCAAATGTCACTGTTAAGAATAACCAGCGCAGGAAATCCAGAAAAAGCCAAACTGTGCCTCTCCTCAGAGATCTCCAAAGAAATTCAGTGGACACAAATGGTAACTATGTTCAAAAATGTACACAATTCATTGCAAAAAATGTTCTGTGGTTAGATTATACTGATTGAGTAGACCTAAGCACAGTTTAAGTAAATACCTTTTACACTTGAATTCTGTTTCAACATAAAATAGTCTCACAGAATGCGTAAGCAGATGAACTTAGAAATATTATATATATTATATATATATATATATATATTATATATATACGCCATTATCTTACACGGCTCAATACAATCAAGAGAGTAGCTGAACCATTGGCTTTAATTTTGCTTAACTTGATAGATCGTTCAGCAGTCACTGTTGATCTGAAGACTGAATTCACTATTTTCATCTCACAGGTATTAGCAAATGGCTCAGCAAACCTCAAGCTAAAGCACCACCATGCTCCAGAACATCGTATTTACAGAAGTTTATGTTTTAATATAAATGCAGTTGTTCCTCCAAATAATCTCCATTAGCAATGTAACTTGCCTAGAGCATTGTGCTGCCTTTGCCAACCATAAACAGCGAGACTGGACAGCATTAGTTACTGTTGGAACACTGCATATCAGTCTATGTTGGCTTTACTATCCACAAACACCCCTATATTACTCAATTATAAGCATTTTTTTTTTAAAGAAATATGCATAATGTATATTAAGTAAAATTTGACTCATCCACCTTGCAGAAATATCTTAACAGTGTCTTAGAAGACAATTAAATCTGGTTGACACATCACCAGTTAATTTCTAGAAACATTATCTTATACATCAAATAGTTTCAAAAGAAACAAAATAATTTAGGAGAATAATCTGCAAAACAAGCTTCTGATGTTTTATTTCTGTCCAGATGCCCTACAGCCCCTATAATGTGATAAAACATGCCAACGTATTATAGCATACTGGAGAATCAACAGAGAAATTTACTGGATGCGTAAAAGGAAGTGTGTTTGTGTGCACTGCAGGGGGAAATAGTGGGAAATTCCAGTATGAATCACCACTGAGGATACTCGGGAGGGGAAAAAGAGCAAAAAAGGAAGAAAAGAGAAGAATGCAGAAACAATTCTTCCTATAAAGAATGCTCTACTATTCAAAACTGAACCAGACACTGAAACAACGGCTGTGGATTCCTTAGACAGATGGTGTCAATAGATCAGTCTATTAGTCAGTTTGACAGCAGAAGTACGGTAATAGCGTTTGTAAAACGCCACTTAAAAACTCAATATAAACATGAGAAGTACATTAAGAAGTTCATTCAGATTTCTTACACAATACTTTTTTTTTTTTCTTTTTTTTAACATATCTGGTAAAACTAATTACTTTTAACATCAGAGATTGCAGTTTATGCTATAGCTTTATGGACGGTAACAGCAACGAAAAAAATCCCACATGGGACAGCTGGCCTGAACAGGTGAAAAAAGTCATACCTAATGGCTTTCCTATCAAAGACTGTCTGCTTCTTTGTTTCTGCTTTCTTGTACAAACTGGCAACACATAGTGCTGTCTTCTCACTCTTACGCCATTTAAGATGAGTCATGATTGATAACGCTCCTTCCCAACTCCAGTGCAAGGTTCTCTATTAATATGATCTAAAATTTTAAATTATGAACCCTTTATTCTTAAGTGTTTTAATTTTAACTGTATTTGTTTTCATTCTCTGAATTCACATTCCAAGAATATTTGATGCCAACAGATACAAATGAGGTGTTCTTAAGGAATTCTTAAATGAGAACATAAGAACTTTAAAGTCTTTTGTAAATCCTGAAAGTAATTTGATCAGTTTCTACTAAGAGGAAGTCTTGCAAAAAACAAACAACAACCCAACACAGATTTGATAATTCAAATATCACTGTAGCACAAAGCATTTTAATAGGACTGGACAGTTAAAGGTAGACAGAATCTGATAGAACAGCCAAATACACTATGAATAAAATCAATTTTATGTTAAAGTAGAATTATAAACTAGTTATTAAATAGTATGCATTTGATTAAGTTCAACAAATAAACATAAATACCACTGTACAAGAGAACAAATTTATTTAAAAATATACATACACATATCTAATGACTTCCACTCCTCAAGAGTTTGTTCACCTTTGAAAATAAGGCTAAGCGGGAAATTCAGTGACGGAGCTCAAAGACTCGCTTTTAAATTACAGAAATGTATAGAACATCAAGGACGTCAAAATCTATCCAATTATCCTATTTTATTCCTTCAATAAGAAAGGAGCAATAGTTGAATCCTGTCATTTTGAAGTAGATGCTTAACATAGAACATCCTCACATAAGAAGGATTCGTAGTTCTAATAATCCTGACCATTACTCATGTAAAAAGGAATGCACGTGCCAAACAAAGACAAGATTGGTCTTATCACAGGCAATACATTCGCTGTGAAAACTCCTTGGAAAGTGGTCAAGATCTAAGAGTAAAAGAATTGCAATTTAATTACCCACAACAAAGCATTCCACCTGCCTACCACAAAATCTGAGTCATTCTGCTTTAATTATAAAAGATTCTTTGGTTATAACTATGTCTCTGTTGATATGGCAAATGCATCTTCAAGAACTTTTTCTGTCTTTGTCACTATGAAAGAAGCAAAAGCTTTAATGTGCACCTGAAGTCAGACAGTAAGTACAGAAGATGCAGGTAAGTACTCGTTATGTTTGGACTACAGAAGTCAGTCAGTTTTTGACCTACCTATAAGATCTAGCAGGATCAATACATACACATACTTATGTGTACATAAATGGAGAACACATAACGTGAAATTTCAGTGATTCAATTTTTAAGCTCCAGAAGTCCTCTCCCTCTCCATTACTATCTGTCATTAGAGAAAAAGAATACGTTTGGTCCTTCCTTCAAGATGATCCTCAGTTGTAAGGTGCAAACGACTAACATACAACAAGGTTCTTCAAAGATGTTCATAGTTAAATACAATAGAGCCAGGATAACATGGACCCACTAATATCTTTACAGTCTTTTACATCAAATTTAATTCAATAATTATATAAGAACTATATAAGGTGCTTTTTTTTTTTTTTAGAATTTACATAGTATATTGATCTAAAAAAGTGGAAATCATTTTTCATATGTGTACTTAACACTAGTGTTATAAGCAGTTCTGTAGAATAGTACACTGTGCCTTTAAACATAGAATACTTAATCTCAGACACTTTTTTGAGCCAACTACTTTTTGCTTGCAAGATAAAAATGCTTTCCACCATAGCACCGCAATCTGTCAGAGACAAAAATGGAGGGCCCAGACACTGCAGTCCATTTATATTGCCACAGCAATTCTATACTGTAACTAGTATATGATGAAAAATTTATACTTGCTCAGAGTTCTAGTCTGTGGACCAGCATTTCCCACACAGGAAGTGAAGTAACAGAGACAGTGTGGCCTTAAGTTTACACAGCAGAATCAAGCAAAGTAGGGAGATTGAGAGCGTTGAAGCAGGGGGAAGAGTGGCATTTTCTACATAAATTGTAGCACTAACATAATGACATTTCATCTGGTTTCTCAAACAACAGATGTACAAAGAATCACACAGAAATCCTTAAAAATGAATGGCAGATGCAATGATTTGCTTGTCATACATATTTTTTAAAATGGCATTCACCACTCTAACGTGTGTGTTAGGGGGAGGGGGGAAGTATTTTATAAACAGCATTTTCCTGTCTAAAGTCTCCCAGTTGCACCAGCAAGCTGTTTAAATACACACTTGGAAAATACATGGGGTTTGGGGGTTGGGGTTTTTTTTAGGTTTTTTTTTTTTTTTTTTTTAAATTAAAAACTTCCTAATTTTAGTAACACTCTGGGACACTTCACTTTTTCTAAAGATGAATATAGTCTCAGAAAACATTCCTTCCTTCTTTATTTCTCTAGAGTGCCTAAATTCGTATTTGAAATACAGGAAACAAGCAGTAGTAGAGGATTAAGATCCTAAAATTGTTAAAGGAGGATGAGAATGTGCTAGGAAAAACAGAACAAAAAGTCACAACATACTACTATTTATGTTATTTATGCAAAGAAAAATTTATTTCAAAATCAATAACTAGGAATCTTGAAGATATGTAAGTTTGATCTGGGAAAAAAAAACAAAAAACTGATCCTTTCCCCTACTACACCTTTGGAACATGCTACTTGCATGTACTAATCCTGTTTATAATTCAGTATTATTATTTATTTATTTTGTACAAAGCAATGCCAAAAAAGCAATACAGGAAATGCTAAATATATGGGTAACTTAAAACTGACAGGGGAACACAGCTGGTAACAGGGCTGAAGGTATGTCCTGTGCGGAGAGGCTGAGGGCACTTGGGCTGCTCAGTCGGGAAAAGAGGTCATGAGGTTACCCCACTGCTCCCTGCAGCTCCCTGAAGAGGAGAGGCAGAGGGATGTGCTGGACTCTGCTCCTGGGAAACTGTGGCAGGATGGGAACAGCACAGAGCTGCACTAAGGAATGGTCAGACTGAGCAGTAGGAAACATTTATTTTCCGTGATGGCCAGATGGTCAAACACTGGGACAGGCTTCATAGAGAGGTGGCCATGAATGTCATTGTTCAACATGCATTTGGACAACACCCTTATTAACGTGCTAAATTCTGGTTAGCCCTGAAGAGGTCAGGCAATTGGACTCAATGATTTTTGATGGTCCCTTCCAACTGAACTGTTCTATTCTAGATAACCAGACAAACTCATTGTTTATGTACCTGCCCAAAAATACTATACATATTAAGCTATTTACCATGATGTCCACTGGAACTGAGAACTATTATCCTAAGTATGTCATGTTACCTGGTTACCTCTTACCTGACACTGAGATAAGAACACACCCAAACCATTCCCATATGGATTCTCCAACTTGACTTTTCCTACAAGTACTTAATTATTTTTGCATGATCTTATTATCAGTATTACTGACATCACTTTGAAGTCTATTCCCCTGACAAATTACTTTCATTTCCTAGAGACTGAGGAAGGAGAGAAAGAGCTTATTTTTGGAAACTTATGTAATCTGTTTGAAGGTTTACTCCTTAAGACTGTTCAAAGTGAAAATGATGAAAGAACATAGCCAAAATAGTTAAGATTTTATCATTGTGGTAAGAATATCTTCATCCAGTGAGAGAAAAAATGAGATTACACGCAATCTAGAAAATTCTTTTCCTGCTGCTCTTAAATTGAATTCAAAGAAATAATGTATTCTTTTCATATTGAAAAAATACAAATGTTCTGAACTTCAAAAACATAGTATTCACTATAACTTGTTAATATAACACATTTCAAGTACACGTGATACACTCAAAATAATAAAGCAGTAGTATGAATTAACACATAAAAATCAAGCAAAGAGTTGTAATACTGGTAATAATCCAGCCTACTGCAAACCTAGTATCACAACAGTACTCCTATCAATCACAGGAAAACAAATCCAACTCTTATTCCCAACTATACTTTCAAATAAGTGAATCTTATCCTAAGAAGGGTACTTGCAACATTTTAACAATCTAATGTAATCAGAGTGCTATCTAATATACATCAAACACAGAAAAATAAGCACAGTGAATATTTCCATTATTTCTCAATAATCTGACAGAAGTAAATGGCAATGGGGATTGCTAATTATTAACTGAAAGAATTACTTATTTTATTTCTACTAAGGAGTTTGATTCAAAAACATGCACATACATTCAAAAAACAAATTAAAAAAAAAACAAACAAAACAAACCACAACAAAACAAAAGTAGGGCTTCACCGCTAGAGCATAGGTAAAGTATCCCTAACATGACTTTCAACTGTACATGATTCAACTGTAATCCCCTAGTCAAGTTCCAGTTCAGAAAAAGTACAATTTACTTCTCATACTTTTCCCCACTATTTCTGCTCATGTATTTATTTAAGCCTGTATGTCTGTAAGCCAGGTTTATTAATTTCAGGAAGTGAGCTATAGCCATGAAAACTGAGCAACTTTATACGTGATCTGTGTGTGTTAGCACTAGTACACTTTCTGACACTTTTCACCATCAAATTCTGAAAATACTATTTCCTTTAGCTGAATTCAGCCCCAGATACAAATAGATCCCTACTATTGTGACTTAGTCTTTAATGACATAGAAAACAGTTTGGAAGGAAATAGCCTCATCTGACACCTGTCCCAAAAATTGCTTTTAGGCCTCAAGACTGCCAAGTCATTTCACTGGGTAAGAATATTAGCAAAATTACAACATTAACACTGACTATATTTAAACTAACTTCTTAAATAGAAACACCTTTTGATCCCATTTTATCCCTCGGGGCATTACTTCATATTTTTTAAAAAAGTTAGCTTGGTATGTAACTTAAGAGTAAAATAATAATTTCCTCCACTACAATAAACATAAAGGCATATTTTTGCTTAACAGTTGCCAGGGAACTATGCACGTTCCAAAACATACCAGATACATTATATAATACCTGACCCAAGAAAAAATACATATGTATTTTAGAAACATAACTTGACATGTTCAAAGAAAAGTTAACTCAAGCTGTAATTAAAAGTAAATCCCCATAAGCAGGGCAGGGCAGGACGTCTGGAGAGACTGTTAAAAGCATAAGTGAAGCATTAAAAAAACAGAGGAACCAGACAACCAAGTTAAATCACAAAGCTTACCGTTGTTTTCTCCTACACCACTATCAGAGCTAAGGAATTTCAAATCAGGAAGGAAGGAACTGCTGGGCAATTACTGTACACAAGGCTGTTTTCTGAATAATTAGTACATGTTGCTGAGAACCCATGGTCAGTAGCCATCTCCGTCACTCTTACAGTCACACCATGTTAAACAGCGCTTTTCAAGTACTGACACACAAGCATATTCAACTCTTACCAATGTGGAGGACTTGGACCTAGAAAATTACTTTCAGATCAGCAGGCACACAGGTCAGCACAAGGTTTCAGATCACTCACTTTTGCAGCTCTACTGACATGCAAAAGTATAGAAAAATCCCATTCTGCGGATGTGCTCCCTAACAAAATAAGTTCCTGTGCAACTCAGGGCCAAAAATGGTAAATTCCTGACTATGCAACCCATGAGAGTTTAAGGTGCAAAACCATGCTTAGATTACAGTAAACACAAAACCACATGCGATCACCAGTTTTCTTGTATGTATAAAGCATACCACAGATCTGGTAAAAAGAAACATTGAGGGATCTTTCTTTGCATTTGGCCAAATCTTTTACATTCCCTGAAATTATACATCTGGGAGGTGAAATATCTCATGATTCAGAGATTCTCTAATGAGTCCCAGCTAGAAATGACAGCTAGTCTTCCTCCATCTCTTGGTAGGGTCTAGTCTTGAAGAGTCCTTAAGTAATACTGAATTGTTAAGGAAACAAAAAAGGTGAGAGGAGAAAATTGGCCCGTATATTTTTCATCATTTATATGTCTACTGGAAGACTGTGCAGTACATAGTACGCTACATAAGTTTGGATTTTTTTTTTTCTCCTTATTGTATATTCTAAGTGGTGTGCCAGCCAGTACTAAAAGCATCTGACTCATCTCAGGCTTATAGATAGCATTACTTGATAATATTAGATCATGAAACTTTAATGGCTTAATTACTTTGACATAGTTTTTGAAGTCACCACCTTTGTCTCATCTAGCTTGCAAAAACAGGACCAGCACTTTCATTTGACCTGTAAGGCCACTATCTTTTGACCAACTGAAATTTTTTACTCTTGCAAACCCTGGTAACATGGACTGGTAACTCAGGGAGCAGTCTGATCAAAGGCCATCTTGGATGAAGAAGTTTTGCGTGGATAGAACATGCATCCTCATGCATCTCAAAGACGTAACTACTCTGTGCTCTGTTCTTTGTACTATTTAAGAGTGTCAGGTATACACCAATAATAATAAAGCAAAACAAGCTCCAGGGGGTTGTGGTGGGGTTGGGGAGGAAAGGAGGGAAACAAGGTGTTTAATTCATTTTCACTGGACATATCAAAAGCCCTGGGTCACATTACACCTCTATTCCATAAATGGGACAAACATTAGCAGTCTCCGTAAAAGGAAACTTCAGTCTCCTCAGCCTAGAAGCTGCTAATTATGTCAGTCATGCTGAGGGATGGCTGGTGGTTTGTGATCTCAACCACTTCAGCTCAATTTAGATCCCACTCCTTTTATTAGTAGAGAGAGGATCTGAAACAAGAAGCACAAGTACTCATTATTCCTCTATTTTCTAAACAGCAACAGTTTACAAACGGTTCATTTGTGAATAAAACTCTACTTGCAATAAACACAATCAGGATGTAGGAATGTTGACTTCTTTCTCAGAAGAGTTGAGAAGAAAACAAACACAAAACACCAGACTGATTTGAACTTTTCTTGCAGGATAAATGTTTGCCTTTGAATTTGCCAGTTGCTCATCTACTTGAGCAGATTCTCAAGTGAAGTAATTAACACCGGTTCACTGACTTCACCAGAAACGCACTCATTTACAACAGTTAAAGCTGACCTATATTAAAGCAACATTTCATGCTAAGAAAAACTTGCCTGAAGAATGTTGCAAACTAACCATAGTGCATTTCTTTGCACACTCGATTATGCTGAATGCCTATCTTTCCTCTTCTCTGAGGGCCTGCATTCCTCTTACACTGTAGCAATAAAAAAGTGACTGATTACACAACCAGAAAGTTCTAACTGCAGATCTAACTGGTCAGCCCCGTCCTGTTCACAGCTCTAGGATGACTAGACAAAGCATGTGAAAGCCTGAACAATTGCCCTTGGAACTTCTTAAAGGGAGTGGTGGCTGGAGCTGCCAGACTTTAGGTTACAGAACTCTGTTTTCAATTGAATTATGCTGGATCTTGCCAGCAGTCCTTCTTTTAACTGTCAGGGGCGTGTTCTGTCTGGAGCTCGTGGTTCCTTCTGACTGGCAGTACACCATAATGAAAGAAGACCCGACACAAAAAGGGCTGGAGACAAAGCACAGGGAGAAAAAGAAAAATCACGCAATTCCAAACAGAAAATTCCTAGGATATCTCCACACACTTCCATTTATTTTCCTAGCATGCATAAATGTAGGTCTCAATACATAATCCAAACCACTAATGAAGGAAAAAAAGAAGTATCTCTGCAACCAATGATTTAATATACTTGGGAGACATACAGAACTACTCAGTAGCAAGAAGGATAAGGACATGAGCTCTATAGCAAAATAAAGCAATACCTAGACCTCAGGGGAAAAGAAGTGCTCTAAAAAACAAGTCTCTTCCTGAACTGAGGTGAAAATGAACTGTTTATCTGCAGATTTCATGGAACAGGCTCTGGGAAAACTGCAGGAATGTTATTATAAGAGTCTGACACAAGGGAATCACTTTGTATCAACAGGTATCCACAAGCAAGCATAAATAAAAGCTTGTACTTCCACTGTTCTTACCTTCCCTGTATGCTTTTCCCCATTAGCTGGTTAAATGAGGGTACAGTGACTGTAAGCAAGTTTTTATATCAAGCAAGCGCACTTGCCTTTTTTTCTTTTCTTTTTTTTTTTTTTTTTAATTAGCTTAACCTTGTTAAATCAGCTCTTATACTTACTAGGGCATGACATTGTTTACATAAGGCTAAGTGCAAAACCCTGACCTCTGTATTTCCAATTGTGACCTCAGAGAATAGAGGCCACTCATCCCATCCTAGTTCTTACAACTTTAATTATGCTCGACAAGGCTGCTGTGCTTTAGAGGTATCATTTACCAAGAACAGAAAGTGTTTATTTTTATTTCCATTAATCACTTCCATTTTGTTTTATTCCATTTATATGCCAAGCCATTTGCAAATAGAACTATTGTAAGAATGGGTCACCTCTTCAGACACAATTGAACAGTTTCTTATGGTAGTACACAGTCCTATAAAAATGCACACCATTTTGCTTACATTTGATGTAAATGAAATAGATCAATGAAATTCAAAAAAAGCTTCCAAATTGTTTGGCTCTAAGAAAACTTTAATTAGAAAGGGGGAGAGGGGGAGAGAATTCTGGTTGACAAGTCCAACCTGTCTCATTTTTTCTAAATTGAACACAGTGAATCAGGTTAGTATCTTATACAGAAAGGTTACAATTTCTTTTAAGAACTTCCATGTCACTCAAAGAAAACACATTCCCATCCCACATAGCTAATTTCCATATACTTCAGTTCAACAGCGAGTGAGAAAATTGAGAGGAATTCAAGTTACAACAGAATTTAAGAACTATCTAGAATGAAAGCTTAAATACACTAGGGAAGTTTTATTGGGGTTGTAGCTCAATATGTTCTTTGAATTATTTAATGGCATATGAGCAAATCTAAAATATATTCACGTATAAAATTTAAGCTATAATAGATACCACTTAGTTTAAAGCCATCATCATTTCACTTCACATTTAGAAGATGAACAGCCTAAATCAAAATTGTGTTAGATTCAGTTTACTTAACGGGACTTAGGAATTGAAATAAGTATGCAGTTTGCCATAAAGTTCAAACTACACAATCTTCACATTTTCTTTTCTGTACCACATTAGCTACGTGCTCACTAGACATAAACGGGTAGAAAACAAGAGTTTCTTTGTTTGCGTACATTAACTTAAAGCTGTAAAATGCATTCAGCCAAACTTTCACCTTTAAACCTTAACCTGACTTGTAACAACATTTGTAGCCTCTAAAATTACACTGCATGCACCCAGACGGAGTTAATCACCCTTCACTTTTGATGCGTAGAATAATGATCTACCACTTAAAATTGAGCCCTTAAAAGCCCGAAGAAAAATATGTACATATCTGTGTCCTAAATCTGCAGTGAAATAACAAAACTCTACCTAGCACTGCCCGGTTGAAAAGGAAAACAAAACAGGACACACAACTTGTAGCTCATGAAAGTTTAAAATAAGTGCATTTAAAGTCTCTGCAGAAATGAAATTCATGCTTCTCAGCACATGCTATTGATCAGACACCTGGTACTTCTAACAAAAATAGACTAGTCACACAGGAATAGTCTGACTGACTTTTTTCTTAAAATTCTTGTAAAAAGAGAAATTAAATAGAGATTTGGAAATAGAGTGTTCTAAAAGCTGAT
Organism: Chrysolophus pictus; assembly: GCA_037305975.1. Classification (NCBI taxonomy): domain Eukaryota; kingdom Metazoa; phylum Chordata; class Aves; order Galliformes; family Phasianidae; genus Chrysolophus; species Chrysolophus pictus. The sequence continues at coordinate 99,606,620 of CM074576.1, forward strand.
GAGCGTGCTTTAATTTTAAACAGCTAAAGGAAGAACGGTACTAAAGAAGTGATCTGTGCTTAAAGTTTCATTTACAATATATTACAGTTCCCTCCAAATTGTATCTAGTAGGAACCACACTCCGTATTTATTTTTCAAACCTAAGCAGACAACAAAAATACTGAACTACTTTTATTTTGGCTTTTTTTTGTTTGTTTTTAAAATCAGAATCCATACAAAACAAAATCTTAAGGTTTATTTATTACTTTTCTCACAATCCTGGCTAAGAGTCAGAGAAAAAGAGCACGTTATGCAGCACAGTAAAATTCAAAGCTGAATGTTTTGAAAAAGCTATTAGTCAAGCAAATTAAAACAATTGAAGTAGATTAAAAAAACACGTGGTTTTTTAGACAATAAGGGAAGGAATGAGTTTCACAGAATATATACCAACAGCACCAACACTATGGGACACACAACAAAGCCAACTTTGCAGTGACTGATAAAAATGGATACTAAATTGTGGAGTTTGATTACCCTTGAAACTTTCCACAAAGTTTACAAGTGACATGATTAATAGTTTTATTTTCCTCCTGAAGTACTCTTTCCTATGTAATATCACACAGTCACATAGTGACATACAGCTGGAGGTAAAAAAAAAAAAAATCAAAATCAGCAGCGAGAACTACATTGACTTGAAGGAGCTAAGAATTCATCCAGGTTTTGTTTCTCTTCCTCAATTCACAAGAGTAATGAGTCGCTGTTTCTTTCATTTCTGCTAATACAGAACAGGGACCTATTGTTATTTTCCCTCTATTGCTGTTTTTTGTTGTTGTTTTCGGCAAGGCATCCCTTATTTTAAAACGAGTCTTAACAAGTACATCACAGTCCGCACACATAATGTGTTGGGTGGAGTAAGAGCCCTCAGAAACACAGTGCACAGCCAGTAATGGACTTGTCGCCAACACCCTGTGATTTCATGACTGCTAAAACAAAAACAAATGCCACGTTCAGCTCATTGCAAAGAAAAGGATTCATTAAGTGGATGTGGCTTTTTACTTGACTTGCATAAAGTGAGTGGGATAAAACTTAGTTTAATGAGATGCAAAGTGATCAGCTGCAACCCTACAGGAATTGCGATGAAATGACCAAATGAAATGACTAACAGTTTATTTCTAATTAATGCTGGACTGTCCACCATGAATTTTTAGCTACGAGATTGCCGCTTTCCTTCCAATAAGGTAAGAGACAAATAAGATGTATGTTCTGTAAATTTATGTAAAACAAAATGTAAATTGCTAGCAAAGATAGAAATATCAATCTTAATGATACGACAATCTGAGGGAAGACACTAAACCAATCTCTTTGAAATAAAAATTGAATTGTTTCACTATTAAAATAGACATTTCTCTTCCAAATTCGTAAGTTATTAATCACAATTAGATATTCGCAACACCAATGAACCTTATAATAAAAAAACACAACAATAAAAAAAACACAACAAAAACAAAAGCTGCCTCTATAAAGCATACATCTATAAGCATACATCGCTGCTGGTCAGAACACTAAGGCATCAGGTCAATCTAAAACTGATGGATTTTCTAGGCTACCTGCACCAGCAATAGCAGGGAAAACAATCCCATCTGATAGAAGGTGGGAGAGGTGGGGGGTGAGCAGCAGGGAATTAAGCATTCTCATTCCACATTAGGCTAATGGATGCATACAGATAAGAATGGAGCAATTGTCTAGCTTTAAGAATTCTTACTTGCTTGCTATCCACTGAGGGAATAAGTGTATCAAAATTTGAAAGACAACCAAGACAGACATCGTGTAAGTGGGGAAAACGGCAATATAAAAAGCCAAGAAATGCTGTCAACAGAGATTTTTTTCAGCAATGCAATTTAGGGAACCTCAACCTCTAGAGATTAAAGGTAAATTCTATTTTAGTATTTGTAGCCATAAGCCCCAGAGGAATTTCATCTTCTTCCAAAAGGGCCTACTTAACTTCCTGTCTACCTCTACAAAATTGTTGAATGCGGTCACTTATTTTAAACAGTAGCATCATAGATGATGCCAGTCTTGTTTTATTGTTACAGTTCTACAAATATTAATGAACACATGCTTCATTTTAGTGGAGGGACTCTGCTTTCTCCACTAAAAACCTGAAAGTAAACAGAAGTACATTCATATCAGTACTACAAGCTTCCTGTGAAATGACAGCCTTTGAACATTTCAAACGTTATTCCTGATATGATATCAAACTGCATTACCAGACAGCTCAGTAACTGCCAGAATCATGCTGAAGAAAACTTAAAATAAATGCTCTGTATGTCTCTATTCTCGTTTCCCTGTTTATCCACTATATTACTATATTATTCTACCTACAGGTTTTATTTTCATATATGTATTTATATATAAGCAAAATAAAAAACAAAGTACTCACCAGCAGCAAAATTCAGTCCTGCACATTCTCCCATATTGGAAGGCTTCAGTTGCTGCATTCACGTTTTTATGGTCACAGAATTTTACACAGATCAACTATTCAGAAATTAATTTTTTAGTTTCTAAACTTAAAAGCGACACTTAACAGATTTCTCCTTGTATCAGAAAAGAATACTTACCTCCACCTTCTGCATTCAAGAGGTAAATAGTAGCCATGAATCTTTCTTTCTGCTCTGCATCTAGTTTTAAATTATTCCTTTTAATTTTTAAAGGCTGTATAACCTAAGCAATGAATCTCATTAATCATTATTGAATGATTTAACCTAGCCATTCAGCTCCAGGTGCCCTTCAGTGCAAGCAATATGCTAATTCCTTCCAAGTTTTAACAGCTTTTGCAGTTGAAGCCATAATTTTCCACATTAACGGTGACAGGATTTCATTCCTTGCACAGGGCCTCCTTGCCAATCACTTCCGTGCCAGAGCAATGGCCTGGTAAGATTGCCTTTAGCTACACTTCTGTATGTTGTCTCTCATGTTTTGTTGCTGCAATGTAGCCATCCTAAACTCAGTGTTAACTCCTATTTTGGATGGCAAAAGGTAAAATAATTTCTTCTTACCATCCTAGCCTAGCTTTCTTTTCTCCTTGTTCCCCAAACTTTTTATTTTTCGTTCCTTCTTTTTTATCACCTCCTACTATGCAACACTTTCCTTGTGAAGTATTTGCCAACTGCTGCACTTAGGCCACTAGCTGCCTTCCAGGAGAGAATGTTGCACTAAGAGTTGTTTTGTGAGTGGGAGGTGATGGGGAAGACACTCAGAATTTGCAATTCCCATTTCTGAACCTGACTAGTATGCAAAAGAGCTTTTTTTATCCAGAATCTTTGTTCTCTGCAATAAGTACCGGCAACAATCTATTTTGGAGTTGGGGGCTTCTACCTTTATTCAGGGTTTACATGTTCAGGCTTATTTGGCCAACAGGAGAATGAAAAGTACTGGTTTTCACCAAAGGTAGTAAAACGTACTACAAAAGTGACAAGACAAGAAGAAAAAGAATATGCAATTGCATATGTAATACAATATGTAATTATATTCTTACAAAACACACAAAAATACATGCTTATAAAATAATAGATACTCAAACTCATCTTTGACTGGCTTCTCAATCTACGTAGATCCATACACATACATGCAAATTCAGCATATAGCTTTTCTTATTTAATTGGCTCATAAGGAAACATTCACCACCACTCATTTTCACATGAGCTGAGTATACACAATGATCCATAAACACTCATGGCTGAAAATAAAGTCAAACATTTTACGTGATTTAATTTAAACACTGGAATCAAGAGTTTCAAAAAGGTATTACTGATTTTAAGAGGCTCCAAATTTTGGCTGCAGGTTCCCAACAACCCACAGTGTTGTGGATTACAAGAATCTGAATTTTAGTGTTTCCTGAAACTCAAGTCCTCTCTAAAGAATGCCCATCTGGTTACTATCAAAAACCCATTTCTTTTCCCCTTTACTTACTTCCCAAAGAAAGGAGAGTTCATACTGTATACATCTCTAGGCCTACATTCTTGGTCACATACTATATTCTAACTTCTCACCTTAGAAGCTGTTGATGTTTATTATGCTACTGAAGAAGCAAATTACAAAAAGAGAATCTTCTGTATATGAATTTTAAATAGTAAACTGTTTTATATAACTAACCTTCAACATAACAGCAGTTAAGTAATTAGATAGCAGGCAATATAACTAACCCAGAATGCAAGATCTTGCCTGGGGATATGCAAATTTCAGAATGCACAAAACTGCCAGCCAAGCAAAATTTAATGCAATACTAGCGTGCTCTCTCATGAAATAGTTCAACGATACTGAAGAAATTTAAATTCTGATTATATAGAGGACAGTTAAAGAGAAAGAAGACAAAGGACTGCAAAACTGGGTTGATTCAAAAAGTGCATTGACCATACAGTTCTCCCACACTGCTGTTGAGGATGATGTTCAGGTTTCATTGGTTGGAAAACCACCATGGTATACATGGTATATATTCCAAGATGTACTGCTTCAGAACTTTGCATATTCAACTATCAAAGATGAAAGCAAAATATTAATTTGAAGATTTTAAAGCCAAATTTCAGCACCAGACTCTCACCTTCACAAGTCTTTAATTGACACTAAGGGGTTTTCATATTATTTTAATGATTTGTTATATTAGCATTAGATTTAAGGTAATGCAGCACCATGTTGAGCAAACACTTGCCAACCAAAGACAGTTTGAATAATTTTGTGTATCTAACTGCATTTCTTCAGAGACGATATACATCCTTCAGAACTGTAGCAGTCCAGAAAACAAGCATGTTTTCTGATCAAAAAGTTATCTGTGTCACTTCAATAATGTCACATATCTATTCTCATTTAATCAGAACTTACAGTATATTTAAATACAAACATTCTTTTTATTTTAGTGATTTATCTACATGTAAATAAATATTTAACAAAGTAGAGAAAGACTCGTGCTGCTCTGAAAGTGTAAAGTCTAGCAGCAGAGAACATAAGGTAAATACATACTCCAGAATTTACCTCTACCATCAGTCAAGCTAATCCACAGAGGGACTCTCCCATTATTTAGATACGGAATCCAATTGTTTCTTATGGAATTTTTTTGAAAGCCAACTGAGAAAAAAACTCCACCAACACAGTTACTATTTTGAGAAGGTATGCATGCTAACACAAGTATTTTATATAGAATGTCAGGATTCTGACTGTGAAGACGAATACTTAAGACATCTTTATTAAAAACTCATGTTTTGATACACTAGAGTGTATATAAAAAGATCAAAACCAAATGTGCTAAGAAGAAGATGGAGAGAAGTGCTATTGCTGTTACAAAAATATATGTTCTGAACTTCTATGTCAGAAGGTGAAGCACGTGCCCAAGTCAGATCCTCGAGTTCTAAGCTCTTGCAGCAATCAGTTGACACCATTTCCCCAAAAGCTAGATTACAAAGTACACAAGTTATCTGCAGTTCTTTGGATAGCGATAGAAGTAGCAAATATAAATATGTTTGAGAACCATAAAGGCATAAAGACGTAAAGCTGCTTTTTAAATGTATAAAACAATCATATCCTTTCCTTTGATCTCCTTAGATCTACGAGTGCATTCTCTGCTGGCTATGCATAGATTCTCCTCTCTCCAAGTTTCTATTTCTCCCCTCAAAAAAACAATTCTTTTTTCAGGTAAAAAGAAGTGAAAGATACACTACTCGGTTATCCATTCAGTTTTCTCACTGAACACCCTCACAAAGGAGAAATGGCTTCTCTGTTCATGGGATACACAGCACTATACACACTTCACTTACCCTCTATCCATAATTTTGTCAACGTGCAGGATATTCATCCTCCTACTTATATCTAAAGTGAACTTCAGGTTCATAATTGAGAATAGTTACCTATGTTTTCCTCCAGTTAATTTTATGTTGTTGTTTTTACACCAATTAAAACATTCCTGTCCTGAGAGGCATAACCTCTCATTTCTTAAAAATGCTCTGGAATCAAGCGTTACTATTTATGTAGCTAAATACATGATTTTTCTGATGATTCAAAAAGCATTTTGTCAACTTAGAAAAAATTCTGGCATCCAGAATTCAATCCAACACATTAATTCAAGAAAACTTATCATCATTTTCATGGAACAGTAATTTACAGTTCCTGACCCAAGTCTTTCAGTATTGTGACAACATGGAAAAAGAAAACAGAATACAACAGCAGAATAACAGAACCCTGCACATTTGACTGAAAATCTGTAATTCAGTATTAGCCTCCCAGCTGCTCCTCAGTTTCCATAGTGTGGAGTCTCAATTTTGAGATTTTAATGTAGGCTGGCTACCATCAACAGCCCAAGCCTGCAGATGAAAATAGCTATTCTCATAAAATATTCTCTTTCTTCACATAATATGCCCTTCTATCCACATGAATTAAACACTAATTTAAGGCTGACGCAATTGTCAGCCAAGAGGCGTTCACCTATGTGTGGAAGATACCATTACATTCTAATACTAAGATTGCCTACTTTTGTCCTCATACTAAGGGAGGTGTGAAGAGCAGCCCAGCTGAAGCACCTCTTCACTTCTTTAGATACTGCAACTCACCTCACCTCTTGTTCAAGCTTTTAGTCACCAACAGGAAAACATTCTTATTTCTCTTGTTTACACAATTTATTGTACTCCTAATACACCTCAGTCACTACTTAAGCTATTTCACTATTTACTCTACAATTTATGAAGAGGCACTCTGGTGAAAAGTTAAGGAAGGTTATCACCACCCAATGAGGTTATAGAGCTGAATATACAAATAAAATGTGTCAGAACCTCAGCATATAAAATTCTTGAGTGCCCTTTAGTTTGCTAAGAAAGAGCAAGGTTTTCACTAACTTCCTGATCGCAAAATAACCTCAAAATATTAACAACTATTAACAAAGAAAAGCCATGCTCCTTGTAGTACAAGTACTCACACACAAGAGATTCAACACATTGACAAGGATAATCTTCAGTATGAAAGAGAAATACTTCAAAACTGGAGGCATTCAAGGCCAGGCTGGATGTGGCTGTGGGCAGCCTGGTCTAGTGGTTGGTGACCCTGCACATAGCAGGGGAGTTGAAACTAGACAATCGTTGTGGTCCTTTTCAACCCAGGCCATTCTATGATTCTATGAAAAAGATTTTGAAATAGCTACCATGGTACAAAGTCAAGTGACTGTTATCCATACAGGGCATTTAAAGATGATGGTAATAAATAAGAAATAAATTTTAGAAGCTGCACAAGTGATGGGACTTGCTAACCCCAGTTGTTTTTTTTTTTTTTTTTTTTTAATGAGACAAAACCATCCTCCAATGAGACATAATATTACACCTGTTTAGGATTGTGAAACAGAACTCTCAGTTATTTAAGAAAATTAAGAGCCAAACCAGAAGCAGTATTAGTTGAGAGAGAGAGAGAATAGGCTCTTCCCAAGTACAGTAGCAGATTTTTCAGTGTTAAGTGACTCAAGAGATTATTTTTAATCTGTACCTCTTATGAAGACTCGTTTTGATCCCCCACAGAACCCCCGCAGCAATCATTTCCAGAGCATTTTACTTCGACACATCATTTGGCACGGATACCACACGTTACTATTTGATATTAAACAGTCCCGTTACCTAGGTGCTGCTAATTTCTGGTAATAAGTGTAACTGTCCCTCTATCTTTGCAGAACAAACCAGAACCTTTAGCCCATATCTGAATAGCAGCTTCTGAAGTACACTTCATATGACTTTAATGTTTTTTCATTATTACAGACTGTACACAGCAGTCCTGCAAAGTTCAAAACTCCAAGCTTTACAGCTGATGCCCTCACACTATGTTAATCCAGGACACTGGTAGAGGACTACACGGTGCAGAAGAAAATATTTGGCAACAAACACTGACCGCAGCAAGTAAAAAAGTCAGTTTAGATGTTTTTCTTTTCTAAATAGGTATCCAAATTAATCACTAAATAGTATGAAAAAAGCATCTCTAGTTGAAACATAACAGAAATAATACTAATGCATTTTTTTAAAAAAAGGAGGGAGGTTTGTTCTCAACATATCACATCAGTACTGACACACATGAGCAGTAATCAGTCAAACACCTGCATAGCTGGAGAAAGTGCCAACACAAGTAAAGAATTAATAACAGTACATGGCTATTTCTTTTACAGTCTGAACTCCTTAAACATACTGCAAGTTTGGCCAGCTTTTTAAACTGCAAGAAGCTATCCTTCTTAAACATTCTTACAGTAGAATTACTTACAACAGCACACAGTGCATTAAGGGTAGGTGAAAAAACACAGGTTTCTTTAATGCTTTCATGGATTACTTGGTTATAGGTCATGCACTTAGACATTCAGAAACCTTTGAATTATTGTGTATTATATTTTTTTAATTATTTATTTATTTTTTAAATGAAGGTTACTCTGAAAGTAATGCTTCCCATTTCATGACATTGCCCATGAAGTCAGAGGCAGATGTTGGTGTTATGACAGTAGAGGTTGAACCTTCCCACCAACATTCCATTACATGTTGTTGCCGCATGAGAGATGGCAGCAGAGGGGCAGTCTGGCAGAATGGTGTCTTACATGGAAGCATAGACATTCATCAGTGTTTGCTGAACACTTGTGGAGACCAACCAGTAGATATGAGCAGCAGCAATAGCAGCAGGTCACCTCCGCTGGCATTATTTTTGGAGCAACCAATTTGATTATTCTAATTATTATTCTTTCAATTACAATTTTCAGACTGAGATTATTGCAAGAGTACAGAAACTTTTCCCAAGATACTCCAATACCACCACTTCATGAAGGCTACAGATTGCTCTCTCACTGCAGAAGGGAAACTTCCCTCTTTAAGCACAATCTTAGATGTGCCAAAGAAATTGCTCATCTATTTAATCCAATAGGTAGATCAGCCAACTGGAAAGAACCTGAGGGACACTCCACAGACACCCTTACATTACTAACCACTGGAAGATGACTCTCTCATAAAGGAATGAGAGAGACAATTTTGCCCTCCACTGGCTAGAACTATCAATGGAAACCATGCCTGCCTCAGTTCTGTAAGGGGCCCTATTTCACCCAGTGTAAAATCCCTTTATCAAATTTACCAATCCTGTTTGACGTAATTGGTATGGGATATCGCAGACTGAAAAGGTGGAAAACACATTGAGCAGGTGGGAACCAGCTATGCAGTGAAACATTATGTAGAAATATAAAAATTTCTCTGAAGAGATCAGGAAATCAACCGGTGATGTAGTTAGCCTTACAGACTGCTAGAGCAGTGAATATGCATGTGGAAAAAAAACCAACTTTGACATTCCCATTCCCAGCAAAAGTGGTCTGCACATCACTCTGCAGATTACCGAAAACTTTTCCCAAACACACCAATCTGATTCTTTTTTTTTTTTGGGGGGGGGGGGGGGGAGAGGAAGAAGAGATGAGAACTCAATGGATTGTAAAGGAAAGGAGGAAAAGGGGCAGGAAGGAAGGTAAATACTCAAGAAAACAAGGACACCAGAGAAGTACCACTTAAAGTAATTTTTCTTCTCACCTTTATGCAAAGCAGCACTGAAATTACATTGTTAGAATAAGCAGCTATATTCCAGCGTTCAAAATGATTCAAAATTTAAATTTATGCAGCATTCATTAACCACAGGCTTAGATGAAAGAAGTTGCTTCACAGAGGCAACATCAGGGTAAGAATTAGGGTTTTAAATACTAAGTGGTTTACCAATTACTGTTTTAACAAACACTAACCTATTTATCTTTTTATTACTGTAAAGGTTTCTCTGCTCCCCATCCCCCAGTTATTTCCCACCTCTCAGCAGAAGTTCCCAACATTCCCCTTAGAGCGTGACCACACAACCCCTTAACTCAGATGAGGTGCAAGTGAGGGAAGTGAAAACCATCAGTGGAAAGGGGAGGAAAGGATCAATCAACCTGCAAGCAGATCAGCTGTCAATGGAATTGAAAGGATATCCATGCAGAAACGGCTATAGGTGACTCCCGTCCTTCCTTCTGCATTAAGGCCATCTACCCTCAAACTTTGTCACGCCTAAGGTTTCTATCATCCCTATTGTTCCAGGCAAGACCAACTGTTTTGACCACATCATAACTTAGAGAAAGAGAAATCCTTCTGGTGAGGGACTAAGAATAAAGTCCCCCCTCTGGTGTTTGTCTCTGTCTGTGTTATTGGCTCTACTTACAAGGCTAAATTAAAAAAAAAAAAAAAAAAAAAAAAAAACCTCCATAAACATTCACGACTTTCCTTTGTTTCTTTGTCCCCAAGAACTCAGCTGGAGTCAACATTACTAGGGAAAACGTCCTTATCTTAAGACAAAAAAAAAAACACCACCAAAACAGCAAACACATTCAGCATTTATTTGAAAGATACATGAGAAAATTAATAAAAAAAAAAACAAAACAAAAACAACACACTGAAGAACTGTTGCTTAACTTGGAACCAGGAATATCCCAGTCCAAAAGGGAGTTAGTACACTGTGTCTGAGGTCATGTATGAGGGAAGATTGGTACAGAAGACCTCAAGAGCAAGCTGGGGAAAGGACTGCCCATTCCTGCTGCTTCTTCCATTAAATAAAGGCAACATAGAACCACAGAATCATAGAATGGCCTGGGTTGAAAAGGACCACAGTGATCACCTAGTTTCAACTGTGTGCTACGTGCAGGGTCGCCAACCACAAGAAGAGCAAGCAAAAGGTGGTACAACTGACACAGTTTAGAGTGAACAGGGTTAGAGCTGCTCTCAAAAGAGAGAGAAATGCAAAGTTTTCCACGCTCAAAGCCACAGAGGTAAACCTAATACCTACCAGCAAAAATGTAATAGTTAAATTTATGATACCATCTAGAAACAGACATAAGTTATTGCATTCAGTGACATAATTAAGACTTAAAGCTTCAGGCAGTGTACTTAAGGCTTTCAAAAAACTTCGTTCATTCATTTACTGACCAGGTGTCTCACACTACCACAGCTTTAATTACTCAAAAGGGTCCTCAACGAACTTATAAAAATCAATTAAGGTTAGCTTGGGCACCGACTCGTACGTTAGGCGTAACGCGAGGTTTTGCTGTCTTTAGTCATAGCTCACTTCAACACGTGACAAAAAGAGCTGCTGGGAGCGTGGAGGCACACTGCAGACAGATAGGTCTCGTCTCCTAAGAATAACAGGAAGCTCATGCAGAAAGGAAAACAAGAGCCAAGCACCAGATCCCCCCAGGACCGCTCCACTCGGATTAAGACACGCGCAAAATCCGGAGCGCTGCACTGAGCGCCTCACCGCGATGCGGAGGGACCCGGACCCGGTCTGAAGTCATTGCACACGGTGCTCCATCGCATTCCTCAACACCATAATTTGATAGGGCGCTTAAAGAGAGAATCTGCAGGCGAGCGCAATCTGCTATCAACAATACCCTATTAGCACGGCCCTATCTTTAATCTAACAGGCACGATAAGATGCCCCAACACACATAAGCCCCGCTCAAACAGTGACTAATGACCATTAATCCCCTCTATCTCCACAGCCATCTCTCCTTCTCCCATTTATCACGCTGACACTCCACTTTACACACATGGATAAACTTTAACCGAGGAGGGAGGCGAGGCAGACCCCGTCCCGGCGGCGGCCCCTCGCGCACGGTAACGGCGGCCGCGGGGCAGGGGCGCGCTACCTGCGGCCGCTACCCGCTCCGAGCCTCGGCCGAGCGGAACGAGCGAGAGGAGGGAGCCGCTTCCCGCCGCCCCCACCGACGGGGCGCGCCCAGCGGCCCTCCCCAGCCCACGCGCCGCGTCCCCACCCCCGGCTCCAGCCGCCCCTGCGCCCCACCGGCGGAGCCGGGACGGGAAGCGCGGAGAGGTCCGGTGCAGCCCGCTGCCCCCCGCCGCAGTCCCGCGCCCCCCGGCTCTCCCGCCGGCGGCGGTTACCTGAGGCGAGGCAGAGTAATCCACAGAGGTAAAAGTGAGCAAACTCCGCGACCATTGTCCTCAGGTGGCGCCTGCAGACAGTCTCATGCCAGAAGAGCCCCCACTTGTAATCCCACAGCGGCTCGACGCGAGCGAGGCTCCGTAATCCCGCGGCGCTCGGCACTGTCACACCCGGGTGCTGCGGGCGCACGCCGGCCACGCTGTCCTCTCTCTCGGCCCGGGCGTTCCTCCGTGACACTTCCCAGGACCATCCACAGAGACGGCAGAACACAAAAGAGCCCCGCTTCTCCGCAGCCGCCGCTCACGAGTTGCTCCTCCGGCTCGAGACTTTGTTCGGTGCCCGGGACGCGCACAACAAAGAGCTCCGGGAGCGACGAGCGCGTAGCGGCTCCCGCTGCCCTCCTTCCCGCGAGTCACTGAGCGCGGGGCTGGAGGCGGGCAGAGCGCGGCGGCGGAGCGGCGGCGGCCCCCGCTCCCATCACGGGGGAAGGCGGCGGGGCGGGAGCGTCGGGGGGCCGCACTCACGCAGGGGAGCCCCGGCGGCAGCTCCCAGCCCTGCGCAGCATCGCCGCCGCCTCCTGCACGCGGGAACCACACGCACGCCCCCTCCCCAGCGCCGGAGGAAGGCACAAGAGGGGGGCAAGTTAAGAAGGAAGGAAGCGAAAGGGAGCGAAACTTCCCCGGGCCGACGCCCCCACCCACCCTCGGTGCGGCGGCGGCGGGAGGAGGAGGAGCACTGCCCGCCTGCCCCCGAGCAAGCTGCTCAACTTTCTGCTGTCACGCTGAGCCGCCCCGGGCTTCCCCGCCCGGCCCCCGCAGCTCTGCTGCCACCACGGGACACCGCGAAGGCGCCGCACCTACACGGCTCCGCACCCGGCGCAGCGCAGCCCGGCAGCCCCCGCCCCGCCCCACGTAGCCCGCCCCGCCCCGCCCCGCCCCCGCAGAAGGTACGGCGCGGCGGGGCGCGGGGGGCGGCCAGGGTGCCCCGGTAGGCATAAGCTGCCCCCGGCAGCGCCTCGGCGTGGTGTCGGGCTGCCTTCGGGCGGGGGACCGCGGTATGAGGCGAGTGGGCAGCAGTGCTCGCAGAACAGCTCCCGCTCCAAACTCAAGCAAACTTATAAAACCCTTCAGGCGTCCAGGACCCCGAAGGCTTGAAATAGCCATGAGTTTGTTGAGGCCTCGTTCGTGATTACTGAAAGCGTGGTTTGCAATTGCTGGGAAATCCTGCAGGGTTACACACCCTCATCCCAAGACGGCGTGGCCCCACGCTAGATAGGAGCTTTAGGGCCAAGGAGCCCTGCTTTCCCATCACGGCTTCCCTGATTATTTCCCTTCCCTTTCCCCTGCCATAATTATCAAATGCATTCTCAGGCGGCATAACAAATACAGGTCTATGAAGTCAGATAGAGCGTGGCCTGGTATTCCCAGTGGGGCAACGCGGCTGTGGCTTGTCAAATGATCCCTGGCAACAAGGCCTGGCTGTGCCACAGGCGTAGGCCAAACATCCGGCATAAGCCTTATCAGATCACTGTTCTTGCAAGAGGGTGCAAGGCCAAGTCCTGCACAGAGGCCTGTGAGCTGCCCAGCACCATGATCAGCGTGGTGTAGCCCCTATGGGCTCTATCTGGTGGCACAAGAGTTGGTGGAGCAAGGAGGCTTAACGCCGTAGGTGGAAAGGGGAGGGCAGCCTGGAAGAAAGTCTGCTATCAGACAAGCCCAGCATATGGCAGTACTGTCACTTCACAGTAATGCTCCATGTATTACTAGGATTGATTCATTATGTTGCAAGGACTGAATGAGATGTAAAAAATAAATTTAATTTTCAAGAAACATGTTGAAGATATTAACCCCATTACAAATGAGTCTTTTCTTGCAGTGGGATAATGAAACTCCAGAGAAAGAACCTTACTTTATTTCCCGTTGTAGGATTTATGTGCACCCTCCATTGTTATCAGCCAAACAGGTTCTGACGGTCACAGCCTCCATCAATCGCGTCACACTCATGACAGCATGCCATGAAGTTTGCCCTGTTTTACTTCCCTCACTGTGGCATAGGACTAAAAGTCCAACAAAAAAGGTTCTTGCAAGTACACTGAATCTATGTTAGTCTACTTTCCACAGTGAGCACCTCCCCTCTTCACGGGGATTTCTTCAAGCTGTACCTCACCAATAATATTTCCTTCAGCTCAAACACTGTCCTCATATAATCATTCTGTGCTTAATGAAAGGCAACTTAAATAGCACCTCCAGAATTAAAACACACAGCAGAAACACAGAGTAGGTCCTGGATAATCCCTGAACCCTAATGAGAACTCTGAGATTTTGATGAATTCGTTTTTGTTTTGTTTTGATTAAATAAATATAAGTCACACGAAGGGCTGAAAAGAAGTCTTAGGAGGTCATGTAATTCACCTCCCTGTTCCAAGACAGGGTCAGGTATGTAGACTCTCAACAGCAAAAGTATTTTAATCTCATTTATAAAAATTTCTGGTGACTGGGATCTCATATCCTCTTCAAGTCTCTGTATAGAGAGTTCCTGTATAGACAGATTGCCTTGGTGCCCAGACTATATAGTCTCCAGGATGAAAAGAAAACAAGACCACCACAGATAAAATTCTGAGGGCACTTTTGTTACTCCTTCTGTAGTGATACTACTATCAATGCTTGACAGGCTCACTTTTCTTGTCTGGATTACATATTTTAACCTATTGCTTCTTTCAAAAAAAGGTAAAACTGCCATTCTGCAAGCAGGTCACTCTACAGGGAGTTTACATATTCTGCGAATGTGCATACGTTCATATAATTGATGTATACATATATCCGTTTACTTGTATCATTTTTAGGTATATAAATGAAGCTGTAAATACTCCATGTAATCTTAAGAAATCATTTAAGTCCATTTATATGATGTATGTATGAAATATAAACATAAATGAATCCATTTACTTTATATCTGGCTGTAAGCATATATGCTGTAAAGAAAAGGTAAAGTGTTTGCTAATTCTCTACTCAAGATAAATCTATTTCCTGTATTCTGATGAAATAACAGGCTTCTAGATCCATGCACTCTTTTTCTCGGGTCATGCAAAAAACAGGCAGGTAATGCTGTACCAAAGTCTTGTGTTCTGGACGTTAATTTTCTTTCAGATACAGTGGTATTCTAAATACAGAATCACAGAATCGCAGGGGTTGGAGGGGCCCCTGGAGGTCATTCAGTCCAACCCCCTGCTAAAGCAGGTTCCCTACGGTAGGTTACACAGGAAAGCACATGGGCAGGTTTTGAATATCTCCAAAGAAGGCTCCATAACCTCCTCTGGGCAGCTTGATCCAGAGCGCTGTAATCCACAAGAGTGGATTAAAGCTCTGAAGCTTGGCTGACCTTAGCGTTTGATCATGAGGTGAGAGTAAAATAAAGCATTTTAAGTGTTTTGTGCCTCAACTGCCCTATCTTTAACAGAGATGCAAGATAGTTGCTATTGCTGTAAGGAAATCTTTATCCTTTGAGACGTGTGAATCCATTGTGCATTAGGCACCCAGAGTGAAAGTACACCAGAGCTTCCAAAACTTGTTCTGTTCGTACTCTCTCAAATACTCCTCAGCATAATGGTTAGCTCTCAGTGTTTTCTTACTTCAGAAAAATTACTGGGAGTGGATATATACCAGTCTAATTATCTTTTTTAATTCTTTTAGATTGTAATAATATATAACAGCTGCACAGTTGAGCGAATCTCTTCAAATTGTAAGACTACAAAACTTCATTAGAATATCTTATAAGTAATTGACATCCTTAATTCTGCAGATGTTCTTACAAAATGTGTGCTATTAGAGCATCGCTCTTGTCCTTGATGCTGAGATGTATGTATGTATATACGTGTATATCTATAAAACTACATTCCATTTTAGAATTTATCAATGGATAATTTTGATCCCCAAAAGCACAGAGAGAATTACTTCATTTTTTCTGACAAAGTCATGTATTTAAGCAGATTTTAAAAACACAGGTAAATTCTGAGACTTTAGAAAATAAAATGTATGCATTTGATTGTACAATGACATCCATCTACTGCATTTACTGCAGTGAAATATTAGCTCCAATTTCCAGCATTTAACATTTTTATTTAAATTTCTTACAGCACTGAATATATAACAGTTGAAGGGCTGGATTTTTAGTTTAATATTTATGTTCTTACAAAACCCCATCCATATTTCAGACTTACACAGATACATATGAGGGCTGCTCCAAAAGTAATGCCTCCTATATCATTCTGCTGGCCCACAGTGCCAGAGGCAGATGTTGGTGATATGGCAGTAGAGGTTGGGCCTTCCTGACAATATTCCATTACAGTTTGTTGCCATGTGACAAATGGCAGCAGAGGGGCAGTACCCCTGTGCACAAATTTACATATTCTGCCTGTGTTTGAGACACTGAGCTCCGACAGGAAAAGCTCTAAGAAATGATTGTTCTCTAGAAGTGATAGTTGTGATTCAGCAGATGGCACTCTTTCCTCAAAGTGACTGAAATCAGAGCTGCCTCTGACACAAGAGAGAATGTGCTTTTAGAGATTATTTATTCCACATTACTCAGAATAACTTGAATTTTTGTAACTACTAAAGATCCCAGCTTGCTTTTCTCTAAAGGCATCATACGTACATCTTGTCTTGGTTGTGATACGGGGCCAACTTCACCCTCTCTACAAAAACCTCTTTGAACTTCAAGTGACTCTTACCTTCCTGGTCTTAATACTACCACATTGCCTTCCAATTATCTCCATGAGCTAGCTGCCAGGAATACTTCTGTGAGTGCGTGTGTACATTATACAATCACATCTGCACATGTATGCATATATACACACAAAATTTATCATTCTAAGCATTCTGAGGCTGGCAACAAGTATGACATTATTTTATATGGTACAATTAAGCTTTCACAGAGAGCTAGTTCAGATAAGAGTGTGTTATTAGTTGTCCATTTAATTATTGTAAAGATGCCTGTACAAATGATTCTGATTCTATTTTCACAGCGTTTTTGTTTGTTTGTTTGTTTGTTTGTTTGTTTTTCCTTCAAGATTTTAATGGTACCTGGTTCAAGGCTTTGGGTCTCTTTTCATATGATCAGACTATAGATTCAGCAATCCCACAAAAGCAGCCAGTGCTGTTTTTCCATTTACCTACAGTAACTCATTTCACTCATAGTAATTCATGTAATTCCATGTGTATTCTCCTTTTTCCCTTCCTTTTTTTTTTTTTTTTTCTTTTTTTCCAGTTAATCTCTTGAAAGCCTGCAGTTGCTGTATAATAAATTGGGATTGTTAATATGTGTAACAGAAAATGTGCCTTCCATCTCAGTATTAATCAATTTATATCTCTTTCTTGATTTGAATGGTCACTGTTTAAACATGATATACAAAGAAATAATTTCTTGCATTTGATTGTCAAGGCCTTAAGATGATTTGTCTTTTATTTATATTAATTTGGATATGCAGCTCCTATTTCTTTCATGCTGCACTTGATTGCACAATTAGTGAATCCAGACTTCAGACTGAACTACACTGGGTCAGTACACCACTTAGAACAGTACTCATGGTTATTGCTGAGTTAGGAATAACAGCAATAAGATTTAAGGTCTTATTTGCTATGTTGAATTCATGGGTAGAGACTCTAAATACGCTCAAGCCTCATTATTCTAGGTGTATAAAAACAAAATGACAAAAGATCCTTTCTTCAAAGGAGTTATAAAGCGTTGTTATCAACAAAAAGTAATACATAAAAATTCACCATTGGCATAAACACGCAAAATTCCATTGATGTTTATTCTTTAATACTTTTTTTTATATTAAGGGTGTATGTGGCTTTTTATTTCTGTCAGAAAGGTGCTATAGCACATTCCCAGTGGGGGAAAAAAAAAAAAAAAAAAAAATCACTAAAGCTACATTCTTTCTGTTCCTCCAGTAAGAAATGCTAAAGGCATATTTTCTATTCAGCCTACTCAGCACACCAGCTCAAATGTCTTTTAAAATTATTATAATTATAGGAAATAATATGTAAAACTTTTCTTCTATGGCTTTGTTTTTGATAATGATAAAATGCTAATCAGCTTAATATGTAATTTATATACAGACAACACAGTATTTATTTCAAAACCAGTGTTATCTCTGATATTACTGAACAAAGACAGACCTGTCCCTGAAATCTCAGTACTTGGTTTAGGTATTTAACGCATGAGCTATTCAGTACTCACTGTCTCCTTGTCTCTATACAGAATGTAGGAAGAGTCTGAGGGTGTCACCTAGTGGATCATTCAGATCGCCTACAAGAGAGCTAGCAAGCAGACCCATCCAAATGGCATTAAATGAACTAACAAACTGAATAAGAAATTATTATTTTTTTTAATGTACTTAATTACTCTATAAATTATGAAAGCTTCAACAGAGTGTTATTGTTCTGTAATATCTGCCTTTGGGTTCCTGTTTATGTCACAGAATCTGCTGGCACTAAAAAGGGCAGTAAGAGTGGTGCATCCAAAATTCTGAAGAGAAAATTACCTACGTTCCTGGCTCAGAGGAAGGGTTTAATATTACCACACATGACTGGTTTAAATGAGTTGCACCAAACTTTTGTTTAAGATTACAAATAAGTGGAAGAAATGATATACAGGGCCTGTAGGTTCCTTCAATTATATTTTGAAAGAAGAAACTATTCCATGGTTTTCAACAGGCCATCAAAAAAGTTTTTTTGCACGTATTAGTTCAGGATTGCTGTGTGCATTTATAATTCAGGAATAGTTAAGGTTAACCTTAGCAATCTGGAGATGAAAAGGATTACATAAACTATCCATCTTATTTCTTTGATTGAATTACTGCACATATTTAAAGCAGACGCCACTTAAAGCTGAATACCTGCAGTGAATTAACTCAGTCAAATGTAAAGCAGATACCCGAGCCAGCTCACACAGTACAATTTTCAACTGCGTGTTGAAATTTAAAATAACCAGCATACAATTCATAATTGCATGATGAAAGCCTATCTGATCCCATATATTTAACCTCTTTTAATTAAAAAAAAAATGCTTACTATAGTTTTAATATTATGTTCTGCCCCTGAGTGGAGGAAGGGAAAAAGTAAGGACTACAAATGATAGAGACATCCAATATTAATGCCTAGAGCATATATTTTATTACACTCCCTGAATTTTTTCAGTGTGCGCTGTGTGACTAGAATGGGTAGAGGAGAAACAAGTCTTTACCCTAAGCTGATGTGCTTATTTGCTGGTGTCAGAAGTGCACACTACCCGTCAGTAGGCACAGTATGCTACTGGAAAGAGCAGCAAAAATCTTATGCCAGCAGTATGCTTCGCTTGAAGTGGTAATATG
This sequence comes from Chrysolophus pictus, assembly GCA_037305975.1. NCBI lineage: Eukaryota > Metazoa > Chordata > Aves > Galliformes > Phasianidae > Chrysolophus > Chrysolophus pictus. Next base: position 99,625,920 of record CM074576.1, read on the forward strand.
TCTGTTTTAATGAACAAGTGGAAGTGCCATCCTCTACATGTAAGGGCTAGCCCAATCTTAGCCTTCTCTGCACATTCAGAATACATACAAACAATCTATTGTTCTTTGCAGAAAGCCATAAGTGAAATATTAAAGAAAAGATACAAACACTTCAGCAATCCATATCAAAAGCTCTTAAAAATACACTTTCAGAGAACTGTGAAAACATGTATCATTTAGTTTAATTACCAAACCAAAAATGTATAAAGATGTATTAAATGTTTTAGGTAAAACGAAACTGCATGAAGTAAGCAATACAGAAAAAAAAAAAAAAAAAAAAAAAAAAAAAAGGAACACAAATTATTTAACCCTCCACCCACAAAACAGAGAGCATAGTTCTGTGTAACAGAAGCATCTGATTCTGCTAGACAATAGAAGTTTTCTCACCACTAGAAATTTTCCTCCTGTTTGGGATCTGGAGTTACTTTCAGGTTTTCTTTCTACTTCCCCCCCTCCCCCCCCCCAACCTTGTTGCTCTAAGTCTTATTGGACTCTGGTAACAAAAGACCCATGTCAAATGTATTATAAAGTTCAGCTGAAGACAGTGCTAAAGCATAGAATCTGCAGGGCAAATAAGGTTTGCTGCTGAGGGAGAGGATGCTGTCAGTGAGACTTATATACCCAGGAACACAGTAGGCTGTTTTCTTTTAAAAGAGTTCCTTCCAGCTTTGTGCAGGAAACAGCAATACCAGGCTCCCATATTGCATGCATCTTCTCACAGAAGGTCAGGCTGTCTTCAGAATTAAAAAAAAAAAAAAAAAAAAAAAAAAAAAAACAACCAAAAACTACCTTGAGGAAAGGCCTTGGGCCCCAGCTAAATATTTCATTAAAAAGAAAACTGGTCTTGCATGTGTTCTCCTTAAAACCTCCCAAAGGACAAATCTGTCAGGGTATGTCTACATAGTTAGTAGCATCCAATAACACAACTATTCCTCCCACTCTCTGAGAACAGCCTGACACGAGCCAGCTCCAATCCAGAAGCTGAGTAAATATGCTATCATAGTGCCAAGGCTGAGCTAACACAGGTTGTGTCTCAACAGGCCTTATTAACTCAGGCTCATTACTGTAATAACACAGCTACATGGCTGCTGCACTGCAGCTGGCTCTGTGTGCCTGGCTCTCAGTGTGCAAGGAGCAAGCACTTAAGTATCTGTTCCTGACTGTGTAGACATGCCGTCAGTGTGTTCCTCCTCTTCTTCCCGGAGATTTTGTCATTTAATTTAAAGGCAGCAGCTGCTTCTCTCAGCCCCCCCACCCCCCAAAAAAAAATCCAAAAAACCACCACCAACAACAAAAACTGTACTGGCATAAAAAAAGACATTTGAAAATTAGTAAGTTTGTGAAAGGCTGCAGAGGGCTGACTGCCTCTTGCAAGTCAGAGCCATTTCTGCCATGCCATAATGGAGCCTTCCAGAGTAGACAGCATGATGGTAAGCCAGGATCACATGTATAAATTCCAGCTTTCTCTCTTCTCACCTCTTCACAGAGAAGATACAAGAGTAAATTACACAGTTACCACTGGTAGAGGAATAAAAATGCAGCCATTTCCTTTTAAAAGAAAAGTTGAAAACTTTCCCTTCTCTTTTATGTAAATGAACAAGTTTTGTATTTCCCAAGTTATTACTGAGTAGACACAATTTATCTGCATTTACCCTCAACTATACTGTTGGGAAAACATTCTACTTTTAGCTCAAGGGCACCATCAGAGCTGCACGGACTCATAGTTAACCTCAGAGAATACAACAAAAATGGAAAAAAATGCTTTTCAAATCTTAAGACTTGAAGGGGGCAGCAACAGAACAGTATTTCAGATAACAATATCAGACTGAATAAATACTCAAACCAAAGGAAGTTGCAGGTGAAATTCTTATAGACCACAACAGGGGAGAATGTTACCAGGGATCTTCTCCTTCCACCTACGATCCCTGTAGCAGTATTCCTTAAGTAGGTAAACGAAAGAGCAACAGCAAGGCATCGGTGTTACAAAAGTTTGCAATACTGAAACACCGCATAACTGCCATGAAAATGTGTCACTACTGAGGGACCCTTGCTTAGCTATGGGGATGGGAAACTATTCGCATGAGAAGTTTGAGAGGTTATGTTCACACATACAGCTAGTTCTCTTTACTGATTTTTTTTTTTTCTTTTGTAAAATTTAAATTTGCTTCCCAAATTTTAAGAAACTAGGTCATGTTTATTCTTTATGTCAGTTTTTGGTACGCAGTACTGCTTGTATTTGCATTTTGAATTAAAGAAACGTACGAGGTTTACAGATTTGAGATCTATGATTAAATTGGCAATATCTTTGCAGTAATTTCATCAGCATTATTTTAGAGTCTACACATCTTTCAGTAAAATCCTTATCAGAACTCTCATGTACTTTTGTCTGTTCTTTTCTGGATTGTTTCCAAAAAGTAATGTTGTGTTGTTTATTGTGAACTACACTGTAATGCCCTCTGCTGGTAATAAGTTGGTAAAAGCCAACTTTAGATTTCCTTTTTAGGTGATTTAGAGTTCTAAGACTGGTTTAAAGACAGAGGCTTCAAGCCACCATAAACTTCTACCAGTACACCGTAAAAGGATTCTATGTAAAAACAACCATATTGATTTTAAACAATACCAAACTTTTTACAATGTTCTCAAGAAATTTCAATATTTCTCAAGCAAGAATATTTGCTGAAGTCACAAATTCTATGAAAAATTCCAGGGCTAAAGGATGAAACAACTGAAAGTACCAACAGATGTCCATTTAACTTCAAGAAGTTAATTCTGAGTCAGGAAATCAAGATTATAAAGATTTTAACAGCGTAGTCATGTTAGATTTTCAGTATCTCAAATGGAACTCTGAAGCTCTTGGCCTGCATTTTACGCAGCCAGTACGTGACAGTAACTACAGAATGAAGCCACTATTAAAGCAATATACATAGGACTGAAGTGATACTCTTGGTCAATATTTTCAGTAGTTTTTAAGAAAATGGGAATGATCGTTTAGACAGTTAAGTGTACATGTAGCGAAAAATCTGTTAGGGAATTAACAGAAGGAAATATTGAATATCAGCCTGAGACTTTTTCTGCCCAGCTTGCTGAGGTCTTAGTGAAAGCTTAGTGAGATGCTACCCATTCCCAGGGAGTTAATTAATACTTTTCATGAATAAATATCAAACACATCAACATCTTCCATACCACAGAATTCATCAAGTAACTGTTTTAAAAGTGCCATACCATGTTTCACTGCTGCTTTCTTAGAATTGTTAGAATTGCCATAAATTGGCAAAGTACTGATAAAAAATAGGTTTGGACATTTTTGGTGGTTTTGTCATTCAGTTTTCTCTGAACACTGGGCAAAAATTATAAACATGGCCCAAATTTGACTTCTTGGAAACATGAATCAGAGATTCAAATGTGCTTTGATGGGGGGAGAGGGGGGTTCAACTGCTTTCAAAAGAACTCCCCTTGGTATTCTTGAAAATCCCACCCTTAAACCTTTATTAAGAATCCCTTGAAAGAGGTTTTTGCTCAAAGCCATAAATCTTCCCATCAGATATGCAGGGAAAATCACCAATTAACAAGAGACATGAAGGATTTTCTTGATTACAATATGGACATACATTTCTCTGGAGAGCTGCTTTTGTTCAAAGCCAGCCTATCTCCTCCATGTTTGAGCACAGAGTATTTTTAACAACAAAAAAGAGACCATTTTATTGTAAGAGAAGTATGAGTTGAGTTTGAATAATCTAAAATGTTTTCACAAGACAAATTTTGAATTGACACATGATATCGTATTGTTTTGACACATCATTTCAGATAGCAAAAACTTTTGACAAAATGGCATTGGATTCAAATGATAAATGAAAAGTTGAGGTGGTAATAAACATGTTAAAGCCAAACATTAGCATTTTAGACTACTGTGTAGATTTAGCCTAATCCTTAGAGAATTGTAGATTTCTGTATCTACTGCACCTTCTGTGTCCTAAGAGCTTGAGGTAACGACCCACTGCTTGAGATTAGTTCTCATCCTTGAAAAATTAAGGAACATTTCATTTATATTCGTGGGAAAAAAAAAAAAAAAAAAAAAAAAAAAAGACAGATAAATAGCTTTTTAGATGTGTTTCTGTCAAACTCTTCACAAGTTTAGGAGAGAAATAGATCTCTATTTTTAAACTCAGGTACAAGCTTTTTGAGCTGATATTTACAAACATTACTATTATTGTTGTTATTGGTGTTATTATTATTAAAAACAACCTATTTGGCAATAGGCCAAATAGGCCTCATTTACCAATAAAATATTTGATGGTTGCATGGTATTGAATAATCAAGGGAAGAAGTGAAAGCTTCATTTCTTGATTCCTGTAAAGAAGATAAAATGCTTTTCTGGAAGCCTTAAGCAGAGAAAAGTGTGTGTCATAGAGCCCAACACAGGGGTTAAATTAATGAAATTCGAATGTCTTTTATAAATTTATACTTGTTGATCAAGTGGTCTTTTCTATCTCACATGCTACAAATCATGCAACTGATAATAAATAATATTTTAGCTAGGAGATGAGCATCAGTATTTTAAAGATTTTATATATTTCAACTAATTTAAAACATTTTCTTTGTGAGTGCAACTATAACCATGCCACAGCTTGCAAAAGATTATTCTACTGACAAAAATGAACATAGATCCAAAATGTGATACTCCATACCCACAAAATGGGAAAGAGTTCTTGCTTTCATACCTCTTCCATTTATAGACTTGAGCTCATGTTCCTAATTTACAAGAGTTAAAGGAATTTTCATCTTTCAGTTGATTACGGGTAAGACTGGAAAACAAACCATTTAATGAAATATGTACCACAGTTGTACTAAATACAACTACACGTTGCTCAATAAGGCTGCCTATAAAGTGAAACAAATACACTTCCTCAAGTGTTTCTGTACAATAAGGAATTAAAGGTTCTCTAGTATGGAGTACACAGAATAAATCACATAAAATAAAGGCAAGATACTAACAGCCCAATTTCATGCAGAATTCCAACTCCTGAAAGGTTTGAAGCCTCAGGCACTTCAAATTCACTGTTCTCATTCAGAGAAATGATTTGCAGGCCAAATGAATATTTTACTATTTTTTTCTTTGACTCAAATGATCCATCTGTTTACTAAAACAATTCACTGCAAAGCCAGAGGTCATTTCAGAGTAAAGCCTCCATCTTAGTAAAGGGTAAACCAAACAGAGTGTCAGGTTGAACTATTTGAAGTAGAAAGTGACATCAGATAATGTTTGATGATGTTCAGATTCTACAATTTCTGTGCTCCAGCACTTTTAAGACTGGTTAAAAAAGAATCATGTTCATGAAGATATAACATTTAAAAAGTTTTACATGTCTATTTCATTATCCTAGTTTTATGTTGTCTGCTAATGTCAATAATAAACTATGTATGTAAAAATGTATACACTGCCCTACTTACTAAACAGCATACTGCTACACCATCAGACAAAGAATCTTTTGTCACTAGGCTATGAATCTGTAAGTTAAATCAAGGAAATGGGCACTCCAGAGAATGTTTCTTGTCTTCTCCCATTTTAGAATGACAGATTCCTTTTATTTTAAATTATTAATTTGCAAGAAAGTTGGAATGTTTTGATGTGGAGCTTGGTGGCGAGAGGAAAGAGTAAAACCACGATAAAATATGTTGCTATGGAATCAGCACATGGATTAGGAAAATACTTGAAACCAAACTAAACCATATCACCTGAATTTGGCAGTAATTTCAGTGGTGTTACATTTAAAACCCTGCTTCTATTAAAATCAAAGAAAACTTCCTATAAAAAGATTATATTTTCAAACATGAAATATAGTTTTGTCTCTATAAAATAGAAGTTGTCATTACAGAGAAGTCAACTCCTTAAGTGCCATCACCGTTCACAAGAATCAGCAGAATGCATATAGAACTGAGCTGTTTTCAGTGAGATGATTCCCCCTCTCTTTTTCCTTCTCCATGCTCTGGAAACAGACAGGTGGAAATGCTTTACTAAAGAATGTGAAGATAGTACTGTCTAGTGGAGGAAAATGAGTTAAGCAAAAACCCCCACTATTGTCAGTACTGTGTATGCTCTTCCAGTTTCCAAATTTTTCAGGTGGATAAGAGTGCAGCAGTGTTTACTGATGCAAACAGAGTTTACTGATGTTTTTCCAACATCATATATTGTATAGATCTGCGGAACCCTGGCCTCAAAAGGGAGTTTGTTCTGTTAAACCCAGATTTCTTTCCCTTGAACCTAAATATCAGAGATTAAGAAAAGTCATAGATCATTTTTTTACTCACATTGTTTTACAAACGTTTAAAAAAAAAACAAAACAAAACAAAGCAAACATTTATAGAGCATTTTCTTTCCTGTACTAATCACTTCTTTGTACTTTATCAGGAATACTGTCTCACAGAAGGCCAGCTGTCTAAGAGTTAGTTCTGTTCCTGTTCCATCTGCAGCCAACTCAGAAAAATTGGCAGCTTCAAAGGTTTTTTAATGCATGCATCTTCTACAATTGCCTATTTCTGCCCAATTGCTGCAGACAGACAGTTGGTTTAGACTTGATCAATGAAATTTTTATACACAACAAATTAGGCATGATAAATTCAACCTTTATATGTAATACTAGGTGTCCACTTGCGTGGAGGACCTTGTTCTACTTGGAAAAGATGTTCACATGAAGCCATCTTCAGTACCTAACTTTAGAAATGCTTAATACACATCTTTATGTTAGGAGTCTCTGCTGTAGACAAAGTCTGTGGAGAAGCAGTGAAACATCTAACTATTAGCTCTGAATCTAAATGGCTTGGTTGAATCATCAGTCATCTGTCTGAAACATCAAGCAGTTTCTTTGATTATGTTCATGAAATATTCTAAATCAGTTATTTCCATATTAAAAATGATTTTTTTTTAAGCGTCTCTAAGGAAAGGATAGACTAACTCCTCCACATTTTCTTGTTGCTCCTTTATATTTCTCCTACTCAGGTTGTCCTGTTCAAGAACAACTATACATATGCAACTGTATTTCCCTGTTGAGCAGTTTTGCAATACAAATGGAAATTGTTTGATCCATAGTAAAGGACTTCCATTTACTTTTATATGCACACAATGTGTGCACTCTCTTTGTCACCTTTGTCTTTCAGCCATTTTTGTATTTCAGAAAGAAACCATAATGAACTCTCTTTTCAGTTAAGCTCTTGCCCTCAAATCCATACTAGAGGTCTCAACTCCCTCATAAGTTCCCTTTGAACAAAATGCTCAGACTTGCTTTAAGGTGATTGTCTCCTTGATGTTGAACATCAAAATAGTCTATCAACAAAAAAATCTTTTCATGTTTTCTTGTGAAGCCGTATCACTTCTTGATTTATAGATATTATACTGTCAATGAACAAAAGTTACATCAAGGTTGCGTCAACAGTCTAATAAAGCAAACAGACCACATAGTAATATTGTTCATCCTTCCTGTAAAAATTTCCAGGATAACTTTTTCTTTCTCTGAGCTTGAAATGGGCTAATTGTAGGATATTGTTTGTCAGGTGCAATATTTCTTGTGCTCAATTTTGGAATATTTTCCTTTGAAAGTTGTGAAGACAACAGAGAAATTCTAGTGAATCTTTGTAAAAATATCAATATCAAAGTAAAGCCTTATTTTCTGAACATGGTACACATAATACTAAGCATGAAAAGAGAAGAATAAATCTGATCGCTTTCAGTGTAATCTAGAGGAGTTCCCCATATTCTGCCACATATCATACAGTGCTTATAAAGTGCGATAAGAAGGATGATTAATAACAAAAGGTTTTCTCTTGCCTTTCTTTGTTTTCACATCTCTTTTGAGTTTTAACTGCCAACTAACTGTTTAATCCTTACTGCTTGTTTTCAAAGCCATGATACATTCTTCCAAAGCTCTTCAGATAAATAGGAAAAAAAAAAAAATCCTGTTTTGAAAGCATATTTGTTGTTTTCTTTCTATTTACTCTTTTAAATCCACTGCTTTGTATATTTCATTTGTAATACTTTTGAGATTGTTAGACAAACAAGCAAACAAACTAGAGGTAAAATACTGGTATTGCGTATAATTAATCTCACAAGAAAACAGATGCCATCTTAAAAATGATTTAAAGAGTACAGGTGCTTTACATCAATCAAATTGTCTTTCTGCTTTGAGTATAACTGTCAATTGTGGTACTTATCTGTTTGTGTTCTATTCAGATAAATTATTCCAAATCATGTTTTGAGGGCATGGCTAAGAGTTTTGGACTAGTTATAGATACTGTTCCATTTCAAAACTAAAATATAATACTCCTACTGCTATAGTGCATCTTTTAGTGCATCTTTTAACATTCAACTTGATTCACAATCACTGCCACCTACTGTACTACAGTAACCAAGTATAAATAAATATTTCTGAGGTGGGTAAGATAATCAAATTGAGACTATTAAAAAAAATTGGAAAAGATAGGGTATTTCTTGGCTGTTGTTGCAAGGTGTATCAACTGAGAGGCAGGAGTAGGTGTGGGCAGGGAAGCAGAGAACTTGGCCACGAATTTCATATAATTATATTATGCTACCAGAAGGAGACAAGGGGAAACATGAGGGAGAGGAAATGGAGAAAGTAATACAGAAGACAGATGGATAGTATATATTGAAGGAAACCAGGGAACAGGCCGATACAGAAGCTGAGAAGTGACAGCAATGCTCTAATGAGAAGTTGAATGGATTAGAATAGCTGTGGCAAGTCTCAGTAGCATATAGTCCTGAGAAACTTAATGACATTCGGGAACTTAAACAAGGCCTCTAGTCTGGATGCTGTCGAGGTAAATGAAAATCTTTAGTAATAGCACCATTTGAATTCGTATTCCAGTGTCATGACAGTTACTTGCTGCTCGTCAAAAGGCTGTATGGTTGAGAGTAGGACTATGTTATGCATTAAATATCTGAATAGAGAAAAAAAAGTCATCCTCTGAGTATATGAGAGTTTCTATCCCTTCCTGAAGAATATTCCCTCCTTATTTTCTTTGACAGGAGTCAAAATGTGCATTGCTTGACAGGAACTGGGCCTTCCGAATCATCTCCAGTCATCACTGTCTATATTTTCCTTTCTGCTGCCTATCTTGCAAAATGTGATTTCCCAAACCTGGTGCCAGCCACTATTCTTCTTCAGTCAAATTCTTCCTAGAGACTCACAAGTGTCACATCAACCAATCCAACACCTCATTATAAAACAGGGGGTGAAACATAGGGAAAAGAAAGCAAACAGAAAAGAAAAATGTAAATAACATCACTTCTTGGTTACCAGGTGCATTTTATCTTATCTCTCTCTTTCTCCCTGGCTGTAAATTCCTTTGGGGTAAGGGCTGTCTTAACAAGTGCTTTGTAGAGTGCTTTTCATAGCATTATGCATATGTGCTAGCACCATCACAAGTATGCCACTGAGCTACTTTTCAGCTATTGTATGTTAGCTTATGCAATAATACGTTGGGATTAATGTATGTCACGAGTTGTGTTTTGCAATTGCAAAAAAAAGTCTTTGGATTTCACTTTTCCAGCACAAAAGCCCAGAAATGAGTGTCTCAACTGACTCCTAGATAGATTAATCAGATTAAAACAGGAGAAAGTGAATGGATAAAAAGAGTATCTAATTTGTTCACGCTCCATTTCTTTACACTGAAGTTTGTTGCTCTTTTGTTTAATATCAACATGCTGGTCAGATTACAGGAAACTTGGCAAATGGAACTGTCTTTATACCAACTGAAACAGGTATCTAAAAACTGTTAGAAGTTAGAATTTGCCATAAGATCCCCATATTCTGAGCAATTTCTGAGCATTGTTATTCACTTATTATTAGACACTACACATTCAAAGTATGTGTACTTTTATTTATTTGTTTGGCTTTATTCCTGCATTATCTTTTTACTTTAAGTATGCCAATCTCAGTCAATGTCCAGGTAATTTAATCCCAAATTCATTTTGTATTGGCCCTTTTCAACTATGTCATTAAAAGATTTTCTTCCTCTTGAAGCAGAGGCATAGGGTGAGCACTTCCATTGCTCTGCCTCTGGCATAAGTTCACATTTTTCCTCTCACCTAACAAGACATGATAAATCAGTCATTTTTTTCTCTTCAAGTACACAGGTCTTATATACTTTCTATTCACATTCCAAAATTACAGTGCTAATACTTCTCATTTACATAATGCTTTCTTGCAGTTTCCTAATCTGGTTTTCTAATACTGAGTGAAGCAGGTTGGTCGTATAAATAGAAAGGTTTCTGCAAAGTGGCATAATTCCTTATGTCAGACAACAAAAAGAAAGGTAGATTCAGGGCTGTGATTAGACCTAAGAGATCATTTTACCATCTTCAACTTCAATCAAATCTTACAACATTTCTACACATATAAAGTTGAATTGCAACTTGCATATAAGTCTAACAGTCTACTTAAAAAACTACAGGCTTTACGCATGTTTTATGACTTCAAGTAATCTAAGGCATGCTTATGTTAGGTTTATATGATAATACACTGTATGGCTTCTATTCCAACAGTGAATTAGAGCAATATTTTACATTTGAAATAACAAGACACCAGAGACCTGTTCAGCAACTCTTGGCCTATTTCTTGTGTGTATGCACTGTGATCATCACAGAATTAACAATAGCAAATACTAAAAACCGATCTAAAACCAAAGGACTATTTTTTGTTAGCTAACAAGCAATGTTGATCTACTACCTAGTAAGAGAAATGGGTTTATAATTGCACAACTTCTCTCTGCTTCCTCGTGGAACAGAATTACACTTGTTATTCGTACAACGACTTTGTGGCTGGCCATGGAAAGAAAATATACACTGTTTAATTAGTGCTAGAAAATGTCAATAGTCTTTAAAAGAAAGTTGCAAAAAGCAGCAGAGAATTTGGGCCATCTCAATTACGGACATTTTGCTCCCTAAACCTCAGGTTTTAATAAACTAGATCTTCTAAAGCTACTTTAGATGATAAGTGCTACTGTTAAATTGAAAGCTAAGTCCTACTACTAACCAAAAGTAATAGGTCAGAAATTATCCATTACTTAAAGGAACTACTTTGGCATCGATTGTAGACAGCTGAAAGATAGTGCATGGACAACAGAAGGCTTATTTTGTTGTAGTGTGGTTGAAGTTGTTTCCTTAAATGCGGATATAAGGAGGGAGCTGAGATTACATCTTATCTGTTGCAGGGGGGGATACAGCCAATGAGTAAGCATGGGGTGAAATGGACTCCTCAGATAGGTTTTCTCCATAACTGCCATGGGAAGTAAGGATTCACTAGAATGTACATTTTGCTTTACATCCCCATTGCAGAAAGGACAGAGCAAAGGTAACACTTAATGAGGATCTATTCCTATGAATATAATTTTCAGCTTCTGACTGCATTCCAGGTCACAAAGTACGTGACAGAATAATATCCATTTACTACAAGATAGAACATTGTGTCTAACCTGGAAGTCCGAAGAGTTTTTTAAAACTCTCTGTTCGCTACTGAAATAAAGACTTTTTTCCCTATAAAATAAAAGAACAATGAGGACATCATGCTGAGGAAATTATGCAAATTAAACACAGTCCATACAAACCAATTAGTCTCAAGATCGGAGGTCACATATTTTCTAACTTAATACCAGTTTAAGCTTTTATTTATGAGCCTATAAATAAATACTCCCTCACAGGAACATGCATAAAAGAAGACAGAGTATATACAGAAGAGGACTAGGTTAATAAACAATAACCCCCTGAGAAACAGCTTATTTATAAATTACAGAATTCCCAATATTGTTTTGTAGTCATGCGTTTACATAGGATTTACAGAATAAAAATTTGCAAAGGCCATGGACATAATGGCTGGATGCCTGGGGAGTCTTATAACAGACCCTTTGATTCAGAATCTACTAGAGCAAGCATTCATTTGGTGGTTTTCCTTGTGTCCACAATAACACCACCTGCCTTAAAATGGCTTCTTTGAGTCAGTTCTCCCCCAGAGCAGACAGTCAGCTAGTGCTCTCCAGTCCATTGCATGCTCTTAATTGTAATGTAGTACTTTTTCTTTTTTCCCCAAATACCACAGCATCTATTCATTTGGGAATCTGTGGCAGGCTGGATCGAGGCCAGGGAGTAGTCCCTCTGCTCTCACTGCTTCTGGCAGGATCTCCGTCCACAAACCTGCTGCTTGTAGCAGAATTTAGTGAAGGTGAATGGTGATTGTACTCATGGCTTCATATGGGATTCTACAATTCTGTATTTTTTTCCAATTCAAGAACAGAATAAAAAGGATGTACCACGTCTGAAGTATTTGCTTGCTGAAAAGCACATTCCATGAATCTGACAATTAAATATATAATATGCTCTATGTGAAGTGCTACAAAAAGGCTAATCTAAATATCTCATTCCTTATTTCATTATAACACTTTTTTCATTTACCATTTTTTTTTTTCATTTTTCTGAAATGTTTGGATTTTGATAAATCAAATTTCAGAGGAAAAACTGTTTAGCCGAACATTAACTTACATGTCACAGGCTAACTTTCTTTCAAAGGAATTACGCTCAATTTGATTTTGCTTCAGATAGCTTTATTAGTAGAATGTCCCAGAATTTTCTGCACCGATACCCAGATACTTTTTTCTAATTTATAAATTTATTTATAGCCATCTTACAACTTTTTAGCTTTTGTCAGCATCATCTTTGTTTGATTGCTGCTTCTCTTTTTTTGATGAATATGTCCTGATGAATACTTTTGGGACCGAACCTCACACACCTCTGTTTCTGCATTACTGTTTGCCAGTTGACATTCTGTGACTGATGTGTACATTCAGGTGCTTTTCCTTTTCACTTCACAATTATGAATTTGTGGTAGATAATGTAGGTCCCCAACTTTATCGCCCTATTCTTCACAGACTGCATTCAATCCCATCTATGTCTAGCTTGCCCTTGCGTTCCATCCTTGTGTTTAATACAGTTTTCCCTGTGTTTATGGTATCTTCAAATTTTACCATATAACTTCTCACAAGGATGGTTAAGAAAACTATTCATCTAGGTAAGAGCAAAGAAAAACATTTGAATGACTCCACCATGATTTTCTTCATCTTTTATGTCTCTATTGTTCCCTTGTTATCATCACCCTTTGCATTACTTACTCAATTTACCAGTCTTACACTAGCTTCAGTCTTCTCCAACAGATGTTAATATTTTGCTTGCATAGAATAGAAAAAAATATTACATGGATATCTGCTTTTCCCTTATCTCAATGAATCACTTATCAAAGAAAAATATCAGATCTCATTAGTTGTCTTCCATAAAATATTTTAAAATCTTATTCCATTTTCCTTCCCCTCCCTTTCACAGTCATAAATATGAATCTCATTTTACGCTACTGTAGTCACAGTGCTTTCAGAGTAAAAATCAATGTGCCTGTCAGCACACAGTCTTTTCCATCAACCATACTCCAAACATAAACTATGCAGAACCGCAATTTCTCTTCAGTTTACACCTAATACTACCAGCGCACGGTCATGAAAATGTCTAACAAGTGTGTGTGAAGAGCAGGACATGTTACATCTTGAGTTTTTAACCTGGACCTCCAGATTCTCATTAAACCCTCCTAATCTGTCTCTGGTCTTCTATCTTCTCTTTCCTACTTTGTTCTCCACCAAGCCAGTGCTCATTTCTATTGCTCCACCAGCAGTTCTACCATGCACCTCTCCTTACAAGTACCACACTCCACACCTTCTGCATTGCTCTAACCTGCCTTCTCTCTCTATATCCTCAGGTCTGGTGGAGCTCTGCAGTCTCGCTCAGGGGCACACAGTACAGCAGCTGAAGGAAGCGGGGAGTTTGTGCCTCTCACCTGAACTCAGTGCCTTAACATACTTCTGTGTGGAATGAGCCTCTTCTATTTTCCAGGCATCACTACTAACATCTGTAGAGTCTGGAAAAAATATCTAGTCAGCCTATTTGGAACAAGCTGAAAATGAAATATTAAGTTCAGCTGAAGTATGTTTCCCAAATTTAGTATTTCCTGAAAGGCTGCTTCTTTCATACCAGTGTAGTCTTTATATCTATAGTTAAAAGCAACATATCAAAAGGAATGGGCCTTAAGATCAGACATTTACTATTGCTCTTTGAAATTCATTAAACATCTTTTTGAAAAATTTCAGCACAAGATGTGCAACTTTCAGAAGCATTGCACAGATTTTTTCCCCAATAGTGTATTCTCAATAGCTGCTAAAAACTCAAGAAATATTCCAAGGCAGCCTGCGTTCTTTGTGACGGTAGTTTCTGTAGCATGGCATCACAGTTAGAAATCCTGAAAAAGCCCGATCCTTTAGGAAACAAATAATCCATGTTTGCTTTGCCTGTCTGAATTTGTATTCTTGTGAAAGATGAGACTCCAGGAAAACTCCAAAGTAACCCCCCCCCCCCCCCTCCTAAAAAACTGCCACCGGCGTCTGCTGAAGGGCTGATATAATAGGCCAATCATTTTGTGGGCATCACGTCCTTTAAAAAAGTTCCCACACTCAGATGGCTGTCAATGGTGGTGCCAGTGAACCGTTACGCAAAGTCCCCCAAACACTTTGTAAACTAGAATCCGGGAGGACAATAGTAAAGTTCAGTGCTGGAAAGAGATAGTGTACTGAATGCACAATGCCAAGCTTTGTCTGCTGGGGCTTCTGTTGAGGGAGAAGGCTACTTAATCTCCCCATTTGCCCTGGGGATTCTAACTGTTTTAATGTGTCCTTTTTGAGAGCCTGTGAACTGTAGAATATAGGCTGGTAACAACTTTCTTTAGGACTGCCTCAGCAGAACCAAAAGCTGCCAACACAGAATACCAGCACAGTGGTGCTAATGAGCACAAAGACAACCTTTAACTGTTTTTACAGCTACCATCGCTAGAGTTTCATGTCATTGGTAAAGGAACTTATTCTTTGGCTTGTTTTATATGAGCCTAGCTTCTATCACACTGCAGAGGATGGCCTCTTCACTCAGTTTTCTCTTTTTTTTTCTTTTTTTTCTTTTTTTTTTTATAAATAATAATAAAACCTGATGCATCTTTAATGAACTGAGGGGCTTTTGAAGCTTTTTTCTACCTTCTTACTATTACGGAGTAGATACACAATGCATATGTACTGACCGATAAAAAAAAAATTGTATTAAAATTACGATTGATTTATCTGACAGGTAGCAAAAGTATATTTAAATTGTTGACATATTTTGACATTCAGGGATAAACTCCTGAAGTCAATGAAATTCCTGAAGAGACAGTAGAATAAACTGATAGATTTGACTCTACTTTGAGAATGTTCTAGTTTCTGTACTTTTAGAAATGTTTTGTTTTATGTAATTTGGGCTTTTGGCAGTTTACTACATATTGTGACTGAGACTGTTGCATAACTGAGAAATAAAAAATGGCAAAAATGATGCTAAGCATTAAAAGGGATGCACAGTGCAACACAAAGATGTATATCCTAAAACAACAGAAAAATAGAAGCACATCACTTGAGGTAATTACAGAAGTTTTATGGATAACACATGAAGTCAAGTACTTTCTGTTATCCAACCAGAAATGTTTTATTTCTTAGCTACATACTATGTTACCTGCATAAAGTAAATAATTTTCAGTTAGGTTTTGTGAACTCTTGTCTCTACCTCAATCTGATGACTGCGCATGCCAACACACTTATGATAAATCTGAACTGGTATCTGAATGTTCTTTTGTTTTCTTTATCCCCTTTCACTTTCATTTTCTTTTCTGCTTCACTCTATGTTTTTGCATTACAACTAAAAAGATGCAGCGCAACTAAAGTTAAAGCATTAATGAGATACTAAGTGCAAAGAACATGTTCAAAAACTACAGTTAGTTATTTTTTGCTGCAGTAGCACAGGACAAATCAGTTGTTCTTTGTATATACGTTATTACTCCATATCAAGTAACAGATGAAGCAGAAGTAACAGACTCTTGCATATGCAAGCCCAAAATGCAGTTGCATGTTTTGAAGCACAGTAGTATTCTGTTGTCTCTTTGTGAATGAATGCACTTTATGATCTCACGAGAAATTACAGATTCATATACTCATATAACTAAATCAAAACCAGACTGATCTGATTGCATCCATGAGAAATACATAAGGTGGTTAATCTGGAAACATTAAGTCAGCTCTGCTTTTAGTACTTCATATGAAAAGCTCTGCTGTGAAGCAAATCTGCTTTAACAGATACTAATGCCTCCTGAAGTTAACCAGCCAGGTGAGAACTCATGATGTGATGCTAGCTTTACACCTATATGTCACGAACCAAATTCATGATCCATCTTAAAAACTGTTGCTCACTTTGCACAAGTACCACAAGATGTTCAATGAAGTCAAATAGCATTAACTAAGGAGAAAAAAACCTGAGCAATAAGCAGCTGCAATGTGTTTCTTTCTAAGATATACTAGAAACATGGGATACAGATTGAGGTAGTTGGCAAGAGGATAAACTATGCATGTCATTTTATGGACAATTGCTTTTTACTTGCCAACAATTCTTTGCTGAGAATCAGAAGTTCATACAAAAACATTAACTCAATCCTGCTCTTGAAAATCGAATAAACAATTTTGCATGACAATTTCTAGGGAATTAAACCAAATCTTCAGTGTTACAGGACAATATTCAGAGATTTCTAATGTAGTCAGGTGACTGGATTAGATTTTCCCTAGAATTTGTGGCATCATTTAAGCCCAAGCCAACTGATATCTCATCTGAATTTTTCCCCATGGCATTCTGAACCTAAATCCGTTTTTATGAAATGCTACTGACTGTCAAGGATGAGTCAAATATACCTAAGGTAGAAATGCTCTTAGCAATGCCAGCATTTAATTAAGCATGGCCTCAAACAAAGCAGAACAAAACAAAAAAGAAAACAAGTAGAAATTTTGAAGAACAGAGTAAGCATTCAATCTAATCCAGTAAAGTACTAATGTACAATATGAAAAATGTCCTAAAAGTTTGCAGGCAAACATATGTTGTTGAAGTGCAAAGTTTGTAAGATGAACTTGCAGAATAGATGGGAAATATTTTTTTCTTTAATCCCCATGTGGGATAAAAAGTCCTGAGCAATGACAAACACGATTCAGTTTGCTCTGAAGTGCTCTTATGGCACCAACTTGGCTTGTTTCTGGAACAAACAAACACTAAAAGACATGATAGCTACAGAAATCATCAAATGGCTTGACATTTCTAAAGGCAAGTTTACGTCACGTGTAGTTGTATGCCCTGATGTAGAGGAACAGAAGTAAATATTTGATGAAAGGAGAGCGAACATGGCTGGAGCTGGGTCATGCTCACTGGCTGTCAGAAAACCCTTTCCTCCCTCTAAGACATGGCAAATGAGCATAAATCTGAGTTATGCTGGGAGCCTTCTAGGTTGTGCTGGGATACAGATATATTTTGTGCCAAACAGACCATCAGTCATAAAGCTGGTGGTTTGATATGGGACAGAATGTGTGATTACAGGGAAGAGAGACTGCTTTGGATAGGCAAAGTTGAAGAAAATACCCCTTTTAATAGTTTCAAAAGCAGTATAATTTTTAGTAGTACAATTTCTTACCCAAAAAGAAAAGTTAGTTGGCCACAAGGGATTGGTTTGGATTTTTTATGAATTAAGTAAAAATGTGAAGAATCAGAGAAAGGGAAATTAATTACATGAAAGACACATCCACATCTCCTTCTTTGATGCTGAAGTCAGTTCAGGAAATCTTCAGTGGTTTTGCTGAGTGTAGAGCCAAAGTCTGTGGATCACTGAGGATACAGGGAGTCCCTAGGTCACTATAAATTGTAGATTCTTGCACCAATGCAAATACAGTTCCATTCACACATCTGTGTTTTATTAGGTCAATACTGGTTGCCAAAATAAGTATTATCATTCCGACCAATAAATAAATAATATTCTTAGGACTTGTCTTAAACTTAATTTTATTGACACAGGCAGTCCTCTTTCTACAGAACAAAAAAAAAAAAAAAAAAAAAAAAAAAAAAAAAAAAAAAAGTTAGACACAATGTTTTTAGGTATAGAATACAAGTTTTTTGATGGTGTAGTAATACGGTTTCCAGAAACTATCTTTTACAGCTGCACCAGAATCTTACTAATCCATCCTAATAAAAAACAGTCCCATTTGTGAGTTATATGTTGTCTATATGAGGAAATGAATGCACTGTGCATTAGCATGTGAATTAAAAGTATACTTGCTACTCAGCACTAATTCCTTGTATGGATGTGCTGAAATCTAGATTCATCCATCTAATTTTGGGCATAAATTGAAGAATCTAAGTTAGGAGCTTCAGCATCCTACAGTTTTTCCATTGTCAGTGAAGAATCCATTTGAGATATCACTTTTGCTCTAGAAGAGTCTCTCTTTAGCTGTCACCTGCATAAGGTAACAAAATTAAACTAAATTCCTCAAATTCAATACCAAAAATCAGATAAGTTTTATGCTGCTGTAAAAGAACAGTGAAGTAGTGATCCAAATCTATGCAAAGATGCATCTTGCATAGATGTTGGCCTGGATCCGTAATTGTTCCCTTTTTCCCTATACTGGCAAAGAACAGGAATTTGGTACTGTCACTGCTGTTATATCAGCTCTCTATATAAAGAAGAGTTCTATCTTTAGGGCTATAGAATCAATACATTTCTTCACAATCTTTACAGTATTCTAATGGAAAAGAAAAAGTATAAATAATGAAAACATCATCCTCAGGCCCTTTCCCTCTCTCACTCCCACTCCAGAGTATATTAATATGTCCTGTCTCAGCTTTAACATTTCCTGCTACACTCAGAGACATTTAAACAAAATCACTTTCACAAACATTTAAATGAAAAAGTATGGAGTTTTGTCATTTCCCTTCTGGTGCAGCACTAATTAACAAAGCCTTTTTGTGAAAGCAAAAAGCTTTCCTTTTTTAGAACTGGCACAATCCTCCTTACTGATTCTCAACAGTGGTGGCACAGTCCAGTATTTTTTGAACAATGATGAGAACAGAAATAGATGGAATTCAATGGAAGCATGAATAATGGCAACCAGAAATGGAGTGGTGACATAATCTGTCTTCCAAACTGCCATGAGATATGAACAAGAAAACACTAGATTGTAACTTGTATGTTGTGATTGCCCATGATAGGTATCACCAAATAACTTCAAGACAGATTTATCCACTCCGATCAGCCATTTAAATATTTTTAATGAAAGCTATGCTTACACATATATGTCATATGTCTTCAGCTTCAGCATCGTAATGATGCTAATTCAGCTGGTTAGTTTCTCTCATGCTTGAAAGAAGTGGAGATTCTACAGCACTCTGCATATGTTGGTTTTTAAAAACACTTGGGAAGGATACGCCAGGTGAAGAACATATAGAACAAACACTTGCACAATGGCAAGGGAAATGTAAGGCTCAGTGAGCATAAAAATGCATGAATATGCAGACAAATACAAGAAAAAGCCTGGATGGTCTATTGTAGTTTGAAATTGAAAGAGTCATATGAATTCATAATCAACGCAATGAACTCTGTTTCCAGCTGACGCTTCATTATGTTTCCAACACCAAGCTGCAAGGATGTTTTCTCAGTACTATATTAGGGTATCAGAAAGAGGAATGCATTTTTAAAAGTGGCATATTTTTGAAGGTTTTTTTTTTTTTTTTTAATTGAAAACCTTATAATTCATTAACTGTAAGACAATCTAACAGAGTGAAGATGCAAAGCATCATATACTGATTGAATTTACAGTCCTCGAAGGGATATGACCCATTACAATTTGCTTATTATTATAGCTTTTGGGGGAACAAGAGATTTAAGGCTGTTAAAGCTGTGCCACGATTTATCACAGCCTTCTGTTTCCATTTGTTTGTGACTTTCTGAAAGAGTCTTTTTTTGGGCTGAGACCTCTATAATTGGTCTCAGCACAATGGAACTCCTCCTTGCTCATCCCTCTTTCCTTCCCATCCCCCTGCCCCTTCAATCTGTTCAGCATTTTTGTCTTAGTGGTGAGTGGAAAAAATAGCACTTACTAAAGATTTTTTTTTTTTTCTTCACCATGATTCAAAAGCTGTCTAAAAAGAAACCAAGAAAATTTTTATTTGGCACAGTGAACAACACAAGCTGCCCAGTTTAAAGGTGCAATGGAAGTGTTGCTTTTGAAGGCTGCTGGCAAAGTGCCTTAGGAGGCATTTTAGTTATCTTTGCCACAGGCAGGTAAATTTCTTGCTGCTACTTCCTGTGAGCTGACATAATGCCATACCCACTAGGACAATTCCCCTTGCAATTGCCAAAAAGTAATTACTGAAAGCACAAAAGCCAATACAAGATTAAGTAGAGCACAGTAGAAGAAAAGGTGGTTTGGGGGCTGCTGCAATGGTCTGCAAACTCTCTAAGACTTCTCTCTGTGCTTTCAGATAGACCAGTACACTGGTCTATCTTCTCATCTCCATCTCATTTACATGCAGAAAGGAGCACTGCAGTTTACCTGTCCTTCATCTCCTTTTCTTCTTCCTGTTGTTTCCTTCTGATCTCTTTCCCCTTTTTCTCTACCTTTTTGTGAGATTTGCTAGCTGGATTTAGTCTTTTTCCTTTGCAAGCCCAGTCCATTTGGTTTTGTTCTGCTGCTGGTGTCAGTTCACTAGAGGTTACACACTGCTGGTAATAACACACCCTCAGAGAACTGTGAGGCTCCATTGTGTTGACAAAAAAGGCAACTGTAAAAGAGAGTTCAAAACCCTGCCAAAATTAAAGCCACATTCCAACCCTGCAGATCTAGTATAGGATTCTGCATCAGCGGTCTGCCTATCAGAAGTCTGTTTTCAGCTCTATCAATAACATTTTTTGTGTGCCAGTAAACTTTTCCTAACCTTTGCCTGCAAAAACTGGAAATTATCTGAAATGGAAGAATTATATGCAAGTGCATAGTTTAGGACAAGAAGAAAGTACTCTTAGTTGGGATCCATAGACATGATTTAATTGACTGTAGTCATTGTAATATTTGATGTACATTAAAACATGCAGATTTGCTCCCATTTTTCCTTCTCTGGAGTTCTCAGAAGTCATCTGGCCAAAGATGGGCATTGTGGCCTCCTTGCACGCCGTGTTCACATCAGTGGAACTCACTGATTTCACTCACATTGCTCATCTGCTAGATGAGATCAAGGGGAGAAATAATCACAAAGAATCAGTACTCTGTCGCTTGCACTTGATTAAATATACTGACACTATCATTAATCAAAGTTGTGTTTAATTGCATATTCACTGTGAAATATATGATTAATGCTACCGATATCAGAAGAACAACACTCTGTTATCTTGCAACTACTTTGTCTTCTTTAAAACAAATACCAATTTGCATTTGCGGGTATACATAAGTGACTGAGCAGATGTTTATCTACTGGTTTTATGTATTTATCCATAGTATCCATAATACATATTTGCTCGTCTATGTATAAGGATGCCAAAGGAAATAACTGCCCAAGTACTCTTGTAATTTGCATATGCCAGCCACTAGTGGATGCTTTTAGAGCAGCTTGTCATACCACTCGCTGCCACCCAAAGGAAGAGTGAGGCTGCTGAATGACAGAACTCTGCAGAAGGAACAGGAAGACATTCAGCATTAGAGATCTCCTCTTGTCTGAAGACACAAAACATGGGTGTGATGGAAACAGCATATTTGGCATGACATTGATTTATGGGGTGCAATGTATTCCTTCTGCATACCAAACTCCAAATGCAGGCTGGTGTGGAGATCCCCTGGAGAGCCTGCTCAGTCCAAAAGGATGAGGGATAAAGAAGTCTCTGTAAACACCTGTTTCTCTATTTTTCCCTTTTCCATCTGCACTGGAAATAATATAGCCCAATTTCTCTAAAAAAGTAAAAATTCAAGCCATAAGGAATGGCTTTAACAAACAAATTGCATTCCTGGCTGTTCTCTGATGGGCTTTTGAGTTTCAAGACTTTGTCATTCTGGTCTCTGTGTACACTGCATACACTGCTTTTCTCTGCAGGAACTGACAGAATTCATCTTGATTACTGAAAACAGATGTTTGTAGCATGTGCTACATGTCTGCATTGCATGAAAAATTGTGGAGAGAAATGCAAGTTTCATCGCATGTAGACTTATGGGTGTCCACTAGAGGGAGATCGGTGGAAAGCAGGAAAATCATTCCGTCACCAAAAAAAGATGACAGCAGCAAGATCCTATTTTTCCTTAAACAATTGTTTTTAGGTACATTGCTATTTTGACATTAAGTAACTAGAATCCACCTATGCCTGATTGCCAAGCTGTTCACAAATATATGCAGGAATGTATGGACTTCAGTTATTCCAAAATTGTCTTCTGTGAGATAGATATAACATTTTTAAACTAGAGCTGGTGATCTTACTAGGACTTCTTGTTTAGCTTTTCATTTTGCACTTTTAGTCTATGCATCTTGCAATTGCAAATTGGACTCTGTGGATTTACATGTTTTTCTGATGTCCATACAGGAATATCCTTCACTCCTAAAAGTAGTGGTGCTGGACCTCTCTACGATGACTGTTAGTTAACCATGATACCATAATTCTGCATTATCTAAACCCAGAAACAGCAAAGCAAAGATGAAATACCAATACCATAGAGCTGTGACATTGAACCAATCAAGATAAAAGGGTGAGAACACACTACATGTATCATACAAGAGACCTCTATATAAAGAGACATGTTTATTTTAATCTGAAGAGTTTGTACAATTCAAGTTGGTCCCATGATAACTTGCATGTAGCATAAAAGATTTTCTACCACTGCGAAAGATTTTCTAACACTGATATTCTGAAAATGCCCTAGACGGGTCATCATATTTACTCAGGAGCATGTTACAACACACTGATTTCTTTCTGTATCACATATGTTACAAACATTATTGAAGAACTTTTAAAAAAAAAATAATTTCCCATAGTCTTTTCCCCATTACTTCTGAATACTTTAGGTGGTAGTCTGATTCTTGCTCAGCTTGCACCCAAAGATTTTATGATAAAATGTCAGAACTGAAAAAGGAAATAATTATTTCTTGAACATTTTCAAGATGGTCTCTTTGCCCACCAATGGAAAATAATCTATAATGTTCCAAAAATGTAAGAGCTTCTGTATTATTATCAACATTCTGCATTATTATCTAGTCCTGGATCCAGCCTCTGGGATTGAGAATTAAACAATAACTTTATGTTAAACATGCATTTTTAAACACAGTATTTCCTTTTATTCAGTGCCACAGAAGGAAATATGGGCAGCTAGTCAAGCTTGGAAGACATAATGTACTATTTTCAAACAATTGCTGCTTCTAAATCTATTATCTAAAGGTATTTCTCCGCATGTATTTACATTCCAGTTCAGACTGTTCTGCTGTTTTTCTTCAACTTTTCAACTAGTTAAAGTAACTGTTTTTACATGGTCTTATGCCTGTTTAATCTTTATTTCATCCAACCTTACTTGCTTTGTTAGAATTGAAATGTTTGACATTTTCAAATTCAAATGTCTTAATGTTTATTTGACTTGAAGTAAGTATATTATGGTACAAATAGAAGTAGTTTAGTCATCTAGCAGTTCCATTACTTGACTTTCTATAAGGGTTTTGTTCCTCTATTTCTACAAGTGGCAGTAGAGATTATGACCACATTTTCCCACACTATGGACTTCACCTCTCCCAACATTTTCAGATTCTTTTTGTCCTTCTTCTCAGGTGCATAATTACAGGCACCATTCTTTTTCTATTAAGTAACATGGAACTGTGGAAAAAAAAAAGAGGAGTTAAAGTGTTAATGCTCCAATTCAGGTTACTTATCCCTATATATTATGGAAGTCATGGGATCTGGCCCTTCCAGGTGGGGCGATCTCTTACTGCCTTGCAGTGGGTGCTGGAGGGTGCTTTCCTAGCCGTTCCAAGCTTCTCAGGTTTGAGTTGGTCTCAGGAACTCTCTCCCTCCTATTTTATTTGATTTATTAGTCTCAATTTCAATTAAATTGTATTATATTGTGTTATCTTGGATACCGATATCATAGTTAGTAAAATAAGTTTTCCTCCATAGATTGTTGCTGCAGTTTTTTTTTTCCTTCCTTGAGCCCAGCTCCCATCTCCCTATCCTTCTTCCCTTTCCCTTCGCATTTTGTGGGGGTGGGGGCCCAGGGGCCTACTGGCCCCCTGTCATGGGCATAGATTGATCTAGTTAACTCCGTGACAATTTCAAACTTGGCAGGCACGCTGCCTCAAAATACCATCAATCTGGTGATTAATGAATGACAATTTCTTTCTGTACTGAGATCAGCTTGCCCCTCAAAATGCCTTTGGAATTCAGTGGCTGTACTTTGCCCTCAGAGATACAGGATTCCAACTCACTCCTGCTCCAAGGCAGGTCCTACTCCAGTCTGACATAGTGTCAAACACTGGTGCTACTAATGACAACTCTTCACAGCAGCTATAGATGCATGAAAGGCTGTGCATTTCCTTGTATATTCTTCAGAAGAGTAGAGTATAGCAACTGAGTTAACTAGAGAAAATTCACAATTTTTATTTAAGTACACTACAGTTTTATCACTGGGACAATTATTTTGGAAGATAAATGGCTAAAGTTTGGTTAAACAAAGCCATGTGTTATCAAATGAATTCATACTGGTTTACAAATATGTTTTTCACATATTGACATCTGTCTTTCCTTGTTTCAGACAATAACATAATTTGGGTTAGCAGTAGATGTTAAGGTATATACTATTTAGATCTGAGAAAAATGATACTGAAGTGGTATTCTAGATGTCGATTCCTAAAAGTAAAAACTAATTTCTTAATAGATCTTATTTAAAAATATGGTTGAAAGATATCTTTCCCTTTCAGTTTCAAATTTTATCAAATCAGAATTAGAAGCTTCTCAGCTTTTTCCTTAAAACTCAGTAATACAAAGCTTAATTTGAGTTTAAACTAGAAATAATTCTTAAAAATAATGTATTGTATTACATAAAATTCCAGTTTCCAGTGAATTTTTATCAAGGTACACAAAACAAGCTTTAAAAAGAATAGCAAGAAAGGAGAGAAATTAAACCACTAGTCCATCTAAATGGTAATAGTTTTAGCCTGGGAAAATTAGCATGCATAGGTAGAGTGCAGATTCATTTCTACATTTGTTTAAGTTCAAGTTCACAGGCACTTACATGTACATTCAGATTGATGACTCATCAAGCATTTCCATCCTGCCAAGTATGTTGGGAAAGCTGGGATGAAAATAACTGAAGTATGGCTGAAAAAAAGGTGTATTTCTTGTACTACGTGGACATAATTGTGCACAGATTTGTTTCTGTGTCTTGGGAACTGCTGTCTTTAGAAGCATGAAATGCACATGTTTTCCACTCAGTTGATTCATGAACACACTTGTTCATAAATTCAGTGTAGTGAAATTGCTGTATACTCATGCAGGCGTCTCATTATTTTGGATTATTGCGTATGGTTCCATACCATAGCCTACATATTCCAGACCGCGCTAAACTTCTGCAGTAGGCAACTACAAGTTACAGTAAGATAAGAGTAAAAAGTTCCAATAACTTACTTTAGGAGGGTAGCCAGTTTTTAGCTTAGTCACAAATAGTGCTTATTCACAAATATTTCACACAGTGCTTATTCACAAATATTTCAGCTGAAGGTGTGCCAGCTGAAGAAGATTTATCCTCTTGTCACTGCCTAATGTCTCCCTGCTGGAAGTCAGGTGTCTATACAGGTCCTCTCTGACCTATTTCAGTGAAAATGAATGATATGAGCTTATGCAGTGACTTGTACATTTCCCTCACTGATGGTTTGGGTGAGTTTGCAGGAGCTAGTAGCTTGCTGGAGAGCAAGCCCTCCATGCCTCCAGCAAGGCAAAACAAGGAAAAGAGAAGGAAAACTGAATGTGCTGAATTCAGCTAGATTCAGCTAGATTCTGGTGTCACCATGAGCTAATTATGAGACTAATGTAAAGCCCAAGGAATAGCTAGCTACCTTCAGCTGTATGACTGCATAGCATTTTGCAGGGTTATACAAGCCAGATTTAGACTAGCTGTGGCAAAGGTAGGTGCATGTGAACCCAGGGGAACATGAGCTCAGAGTCTGTGCAAGTTCACATCCCAGTGTCTGATTGCTGTATACATGGGCCAGGGACATCGTGTCTGTTCTCAGTCAAGCATTTTGACATAGTTTAGGTCACTTAACATGAGCACAATAACAGTAACTGGATGCCATTCACTGTACCCATTCACAATTCATAAACTTTCTCAGAGATCAAGAACTATTTAGTGAGGATAGTAAAACATTGTGACAAAATTTCTCTTTCATTTTTTTTTTAATAACTATGCTAAACAAACTAAGCTTTCTAGCAGTCTTTCAGTGAAAAATACAGAACAGCCTGACTGGGAGTTTCCTGCAATTTTTCAGTATCTTCTGATACAATCAGCTTTAGGAATTAAATGGTAGGAATCCTTCCACCCTGTAGGCTAGCATATAGAATTCTCATCTACAGAAGATGTACCACAAGCAGAGTGAATGTCTACAATGGTAGACAAATGGTAGGTTTCCCTGATAAATTCTGAAATATGCTTTTGAACTAGAGACATTTTGTCCACCCATATACTAAAACTACGGACAGTGATATAAACTGTAAAGCATTTTGTGGGTGACTAATTATACTGTTTAATACAAAAACATTAAATCAGGTATATGGGGTAGATTCTGTAGTTTGAACAACGAAGTGCAGTTTATAGTGAAGACTGGGACCCTAGGCTCATCAAAATCAAGAGAAAAACTCTGTTGACTTCAGTAGGCTGAGTACTTAATATTTCTAATTTCCAAGTGAAGGGTTAAAAGCAAAGTTATCACATTCTTCAGATATATATATATATATATTTTTACCCTATTGTACCATGTAAGAACGTAAGAATGTTCACAGATTGGTAAAAAGAAAGATTGAATACTGATGAGTGAAAATCACTATGTACGTAGGAAGCCCTATAATTTTGCCTGTAGAACTTTCGTACACAGTTTGAAATGATAGGCATTACTAGTACGGAATGCAGTTTTTGCCACAAAGGTGTTAGACAGGCTGCAGTAATGAGAATCTTGAATAGTTTATCCTCTTACTTCTGCTTTTATTTATGGCAAAATTAATTCCATATAGCATTTCTCTTCTTAGCTCTTAGAAATGGAGAGCGATGCTCCTATCAGGTTATACCATAAAAAGTGATTCAATAATCATAGAACCATAGAATAAATCATAAAATCACTCAGGTTGGAAAAGACCTTGAAGATCATCAAGTCCAACCACAACCTAAACATACTAACTCTAACTACCCTCCATTAAATCATGTCCCTGAGCACCACATCCAAATGGTATTTAAACACATCCAGGGATGGTGACTCATCAATCTCCCTGGGGAGCCTATTCCAGTGCTTAACAACCCTTTCTGTAAAGAAGTTTTTCCTGATATCCAACCTAAACTTCCCCTGGCGCAACTTAAGGCCATTTCCCCTCATCCTGTCACCTGTCACCAGTGAGAAGAGACCAACCCTGCTCTTGCTGTAAGCTCCTTTCAGATATTGTAAGAGAGCAATAAGGTCTTCCCTTAGCCTCCTCTTCCCCATACTGAACAGTCACAGTTCCTTCAGTCTTTCTTCACAGGGCATATTCTCCAAACCTTTCACATGCCTTGTTACCCTTCTTTGGACCTGCTGCAGCACCTCGATGTCCTTTCTGCATTGAGGTGCCCAAAACTGAACACAGTACTCACTGATTTCGAAAATGAAATAGCTGAGACATAAAGGTTGTTTATAATTAAGTTGTTGCCATTTGATTCTAAATGACACTCCAGAAATATAAACTATTTTTGTGTTGTTTTTCAAAAAATGTTGTCCAATAGACCAATTGACATAAATATATACTTTTTTTTTTTTTTTTTTTTTTTTAGTAAAGGTGTGGTCCTGTTGTAATCCCCCTAACTATAAACAACATCTCAAATGAAATTCCAGACCGCTAATAATACGATGTGTGTCCCCACAACAAACAACCATAAAATAACACCTGTATGAATTTTCAGCCACAACACTGAATCATTTGGCAGCAGATCAGATAGAACAGCATTGTTTGGATTGCTATTCATTTGTGTGCTGCCAAAATACATAATATTGCTTTTAAAATGTATCATGCTGATTATCACTTCTAAAGAATACTGCATCTCTATAGATGATGAGCTTCACAGTCCCTGTCAAAAATCAACCCTTGCATTGTTAGTATTATCTCTCATAGGTTTTGAAACACATGAAACTTTGGAAAAATGTGACTACTACTATTTAAGTGATAGTTACTGTTGGTCTGAAATCCAGTAAGCTCAACCGAAACAATGCCAACAATGCCAAACAATGGAAATTTGTCATGCCATTTTTTAGTTTTCCAGAAGATCGTGGGTCTGTGAGATAGGTGCTGTGTATCAACAGCTGGTTTATCAGTGCATTTTTAGTGCAGCCCAGAAATCTTTTTCCAAATAAGCAAGATCCTTATGCATATGAATGGACTTGTTTTATTTTGTATGATTGAAGTTGTATGTGGGAATTAGTCTTTCAGTGAACCGAGCCTTCAAATTTCATAAAATCGTAGAATCATAGAATCACAAGGTTGGAAACAACCTGTAAGATCATCTAGTCCAACCATCTTCTCATTACCATTGCTACCACAAATTAAACCATATCTCGTAGCTCCTCATCCAGACGCCTCTTGAATGCTGCCAGGGATGGCGATTCCACCACCTCCCTGGGCAAGCCATTCCAGTGCCTGACCACTCTCTGAGAGAAAAAGTTTTTCCTCATGTCCTACCTAAACCTCATCTGGTACAACTTGCGGCCATTTCCCCTGTTTGTCCTGTTCGTTTCCTGGGAGGGCCAAACCCCTCATCATCACAACCTCCCTTCAGGAAGTTGTGGAGTGCAATGAGATCTCCCCTGAGCCTCCTCTTCTCCAGACTAAACAATCCCAGCTCCCTCAGCCGCTCCTCATAAGATTTGTGCTCCAGACGTCTCACCAGTTTTGTTGCCCTTCTCTGGACAATTAGTCTTGTCCAGAGGAACTTGAGGTTCCAGGGCCTCAATGTCTTTCCTGTAATGAGGGGCCCAAACCTGAACACAGTACTTGAGGTGCAGCCTCACCAGTGCTGAGTACAGGGACATGATTACTTCCCTGCTCCTGCTGGCCACACTATTTCTAATGCAGGCCAGGATGCCATTGGCCCTCTTGGCCACCTGGGCACACTGTCGGCTCATGTTCAGCCGAGCATCAACCAATACCCCCAGGTCCCTTTCCTCTTCACAGTCATTCAGCCACTCATCACCCAAGCCTATAATGCTGAATGGGGTTGTTGTGGCCAAAATACAGGACCCGACACTTGGCCTTGTTGAACCTCATCCCATTCATCTCAGCCCAGGGATCCACCTTATCTAGATCTCTCTGCAGGGCCTCCCTATCCTCAGGCAGATCCACACCACCTCCCAACTTGGTGTCATCTGCAAACTTACTGAGGGAACACTCAATCCCCTCATTTAGGTCATCAATGAAGGTATTAAACAAGATGGGTCCCAGGACTGACCTCTGGGAGACACCACTTAGAACAGGTCGCCAGCTGGACTTAACTCCATTAACCACTACCTGTTGGGCATGGCCCTCTAGCTTTACCCAAAGAAAGGTATACCTGTCCAGGTCATGGGCAGCCAGTTTCCGCAGGAGAATCCTGTGAGAGACCGTGTCAAAGGCTTTGCTGGAGTCTAGGTAGACTACATCAACAACCTTTCCCTCATCTACCAGTTTGGTCACCCAGTCATAGAAGGAGATGAGGTTGGTCAAGCACGACCTGCCTTTCATGAACCTGTGCTGGCGGGGCCTGATCCCCTGGACACCACACAAGTGGCGTGTGATCTCACCCAAGATCATTTGCTCCATGATTTTCCCCATTATCGAAGTTAGGCTGACAGGCCTGTAGTTCCCCAGATCCTCCTTACGGCCCTTCTTGAAGAGAGGAGTCACATCAGCAAGCCTCCAATCCTCTGGGACCTCTCCAGTTAACCAGTGCTGATAGGAGTGCTGATAGATGGCCAAGAGCGGCTCGGCAATCACCCCCGCCAGCTCCCTCAGCACCTGAGGGTGTAGGCTGTCTGGTCCCATGGACTTGTGACAGTCCAGGTGGAGGAGGAACTCTCTGACTGTCTCCCGAATCGCTGCAGGTATATTCTGAGTAGCATCCCAGACTTCCAGATCAGGGCATAAAATGCCCAGAGGATAACTGGTCTGCTATCAAAGGCAGATGCAAAGAAGGCGTTGAGGACCTCAGCCTTCTCCTAATCCTCAGTGGCCACATTCCCTTATGCATCAAGTATAGGATGAAAATTCTCCCTGGTTCTTCTTTTACTGTTGATAAATTTATAAAAGGATTTTTTATTTTC
Source organism: Chrysolophus pictus (assembly GCA_037305975.1). Lineage (NCBI taxonomy): Eukaryota > Metazoa > Chordata > Aves > Galliformes > Phasianidae > Chrysolophus > Chrysolophus pictus. Next base: position 99,656,476 of record CM074576.1, read on the forward strand.
TTTTACTGCAGTGGCCAATCTGAGTTCAGGTTGGGCTTTTGCCTTCCTAATGTCCTCCCTGCATACCTTAGCTACTTTCTTGTAATCTCCCCAAGTAGCCTGTCCCTTCTTCCAGAGGACATAGACTCTCTTTTTCTTCCGGAGTCTCAACAGTAGCTCCCGGCTCATTCACACCGGTTGTCTTCCCCTACGGCTCACCTTACGGCACTCAGGGACAGCCTGTTCTCGCGCCTTTAAGATTTCCATCTTGAAGAGTGTCCAGGCTTCCTGGACCCCTTTACCCTTAAGAGACTCCCAAGGAACCCATGCTACAAGCATCCTAAATAGATCAAAAAGTCCGCCCTCTTGAAGTTCAAGAAAGTAGTTTTGCTGGTCACTCTTTTGACATCTCCAAGAATACAGAATTCTACAATTCTGTGGTCACAATTTGTTGAATTTTTGTCAAATTTTCTGACTAGTCAAATTTTCAGAACTTATATATTGACTGTGAACGTTCACACACTCATAGCTATACACCGACACAAATTGCAATTGCACTATGCCTATGATTTCTTGGACTTGTTAGGGTGGAATGTGCCCATCATCCTTTCAAATTGCAGGGCATCTGCCTCTTGACTAATGCTAAGAAGCATCAATTGAATAAAATTAAAGTACACAATTTCAATGTTAATTTATACATTGTAGCTGTAAGTCAGTTTCATGAGTAGAGCTAAGTGAGTCTTATTATAAAGGAGGTGTAAAAGCAGCTTTCATGGCTAGATTATGCATTTTGGGTTAAACTGAAGTGCACGAAAGTGAACAAATTGCTGTGACATTCAGAGCACCAGGAAGGATTTGTGATGAAGTTTAAAAATAGCTGTTACAAAATTTTATAAAGAATTCAGTAACTGAGTTTTTCCATCTAAAAGCACTTTATGCGAATGAGAAGAAATTCAGAAACAATGAGAACCATCTTTTCAAACCAGATCTACTTTTGTTTACTTTTAGTTAAAAAAATAGCTTACAAAGATGCATCACTTCCAAGGACCAAAAAAGGCTCTTTCTAAACGCACTTTCTATAGTATGAAACAACACAGAAAAACTGCAGTTCCTCAAGAGCCCAAATTTGTCCAAGATTCTTAGCAAGACTTTTGAAATATGAAGAGGAAATTATAGACGGTGCTGTAAGTGTCATAAACAGTGCCATAAAAAGCTGTCATTTGTGCTTTATGAAAAGAACAAAGCTATGATTCTTGCCCTACAGAATTTTTAATCTTTGAGACACATATGAATAGCACTGGGGAAGAGAAAATTAAGATTACAGAGGGAATTACCATATGGTCTCTCTGCGTCAATGTTTCCAGCCGTCAGAATCACACTGTTGATTGTGAAAATCTGTATTTTTTATATTTTTAATAAGATTTTTTAAAAGGGCCAAAATTCTCATGTTCACCACACAAAGCTTGTAAAATGAAACAATCTAGCACAGATTGATTAAACTGAAATAATCTCATTTTCTTTTCCTACTAGAATTATGTGGTTCTTGAATTTTAACAGGATCTTCTTGCCATTTTCATAGAATCAAAATGTTTAAAACATATGCAGAGTCAAACAAAAAAACATTAAAAAAACATGTGCTAGAGAAATTCCTGCAAATATTAACTCTGGAAATATGCATAGTTGTTATAAAATAGAAATGGGCCTATAGTGGGAATTGTGGTTTGTTGTTGTTGTTGTTGTTGTTGTTTTTCTTGTTTGTTTGTTTTCATAAAATGTTGTTCTTCTACAAATACTTCATAAATGAGAATGACCCTTAGTAGGCAGAATTGAACCCCCAGTTGCTTGAAAACAAAAATAAAACAGTGTAAAAAGAAAGTTTTCTCACGTCTTTTGTCTGCAATCTGCCTTTACACTTCTATTGCAGCTGATGTGTCAGAATCCGTAATCCTGAAGATAAAATGGGAATGAAGAGTAATAATGGATTATAGCCGTCACTGAGAAATATGTTAAAAAAATTCATCCTCAAGTTCTTTTAATTACTTTGATCAATCTACAGTTCTTCTATATAAAGTCTTAGTTGCTAACAATCACTTTTGCAAGCAGCTTAAATAGCTCTAAATGATTTCTTAAATGACTTCTAATTATGAATTTTCTTGGTCAACAGCTACGGTTCTCAGAGTCATTTTTCATTTAGCATTATTGACTTGCAACAAATCACTGAACTTATATAAAAACACAGGTGGTGAAATATTGTTCTCACTAAAATTAAGGACAAACTTCAGACACTTAGCATATTATTCAAAGAATTTCTGTTGGATATACAGACTACTATTGGGCTCTTTTATCTCTCAGCTGTAGTTGTGTATTATAAAAAGAATGCTTTGTACAAATAAATTTAAGAAAACAAATTTTCATTTGTGTACACAGTTAAACTGCAGACCTAGACTCAATTTGTGTTTGATATTCCAACATAAAAATAAATGAAAACAATATATAAAAGATTATGATTGCAAATTAGCTTCAACACAGTCAAAATTTTGGACTAAAATTTTCATGCTTTCAATGAAAAGTGAAAGATTTCTTCGAGAGATGATAGTTTCTATCAAAAATAGCTGAAAATACGATCTTGTTGAAAACAATGTTACAAGAAAATTTCAGCCAGAGTAATAGAATAATCATAGTCATAAAAAATAGTTATGCATAAATGAAAACAGAGTATGTCCTTTCAGCAAATTGTTTTGGGGCAAATCCAACAACCAATATTTAACAAATATGTTATGCATTCTATAACAATCTCACTTGCATTGTATGTACAAGCAGGACTACTGTTCCCACACATTTAGTGAATGGATCGGAGGAACTACTTTTTTTTTTTTTTTTTTTAAACTGTTATAAGCGAAAAAGACGATAACAGTCACAGTATAGGGGTTCAGAACTAATTTCCCTAAAGCATAGTGTGCATCTAGATACGTTCACAAGAAATGTTGAAAGTCAGAGGTGGCCCTAAGGATTTTTCTTCTAGAACCTATCCAAAAGTGGATGCAGACACTTCTGAGGTTCTATTTTGGCCAGCTGTTTTTACAGAGTTTCAAACTGAGATAAAAGAAAACTCAGAGGAATAGATGAACTCATGAGATTTTCACTCCTTAGGGCAGAAGCCTATTAAGGACAGTTTATGATATTTCCCAGCTCTCAAAGTTATAATGAAACCTTTGCACTAATTTAACATAATACAAACATCCATGACCAGACACTGCTGGGTTGGCCAATATCAAGTTTGCACTCACAAGACTTTCTTAAAAAATGAAATCTTAGTTTATTTTCCGCAAATCTAAGTGTGCACTGATTCTACAAAATATATCATCATAGAAAACCCTTCATGTTTCTTTCCAGAATGCGTCTGTTTTTATTAGCTAAATGTTAAAATGGAACTGTGTCAGTTTTCAGGTTTCTTGCATTTAAACCAAATATTTTAGTTCATAAGAATGGGAGCTGCTGTGTGGGATATTTCTGTGGCAGGTGGCAGCCTGCTTTCTTTCAACACACACCACACATGCATTCATTAAAAAAGAGAAAGCACTGAATAAATTCCAATTTGGCATGATTATGTGATGTGAAGCCTTGTGTGCATGGAAACTCTCACCTATTGGTGCTTGTAATTTTAGTATCATGTAATTAAATTGATTTTTTGTCAAGTCAGTTTTAAAGTATGTCTTTGAGGTAAAAGGCCAATACATTAATCCATGGTAGTATTTATTATTTAAATACTAATCAAGAGGTCAATTAATGTTTTCATTGCTTTTGTAAATGAGTAATGGAGTACTGCACAGAGCTCTTGGGAGAGTCTACAGTTAAATAGGAATCTGATTTCATTCTGTCCTTTCAAATGGTTCTAATTGTATTTATTATGCAGCTCTTACCTTCAAGACTTTTGCATTTCATGAGTGGAATGTTTCACTTGAACTCTGATCCATATACTGTACATCTAAAAGCCTTGGTTTCTCAAATATGCTAGGATTTTAGATCCACTCTTCCAACCTGTATCTATTTTGCATTTGATGAATATACAGATGATTTAATTGGAGGAACAAAAGTCTCTCCATATAAAACTAGGAAGTTTCTATTTGACTTATTATCTACAATATTGAACAGAACGAGAATTGCATTGGCAAGGGATGATTAAACAATTTGCCAAAATCGATTCATGGATCTGAAAAAATGTATTTTTATACACACCTTCCTGAGTTTACTAAACACCTGTTTAAGCTCTTTTCTCTCTCATTACAGATAATGTTATTTAATGCATTTTGTGTTAGAGCCAGATTTGCAGTCTCATTATCTTATGGGAGTCAGACTTGAACAGCTATTTTGTCACTTAATGAAGCCCCAGGCTGCCATAAATCTATCATGGTATAACATACTTTTCCACATGATTATCCACTGTATTGTAAATTCTAAAATTCTGCCAGCTCCAAAGCATGCTGCTACTTCAGCTAGAAGCAGAGATACCACAGAGCAGCATAGGAAAGGACTCATTCAAAATCTTTATTTTAGCATAATTTTGCCCACTGCCTCTCTGTCATCTGCTATTTTTCACTCTATTTCCATTGGTCTTGTGTGAAATGGAGAGAGAGGGAGACCTATATTTATTACATATATTTCTCCAGAGAATATATTTAACTGTTTCCTTCTGCTGCTGCACTTGGGAACATGGTTGATCAAACAATTGAAATCTTATTTCACTTCTGGCTTTATTGCTAGAAAGACATTGGCTAGAACATCCTACGTTACCAAATGCATTCTTCAAGTAGGTCTCTAGTATTATGGGACTAATTGGATGAGTATAGATTTTTACTTCTTTAATCTAAATGAAACCAGTAAGTAATAGCAAGCAAATTATGTTTAACTATAGTATCTTAGTGATCAAGAATAGTTTTTAAATGTCAGAGGACAGGTTTTAGAAGCTGCCACTACTACACCAATGAATAACACAAAAATAAATACATACCTACAATAAGAGTTTGAGAAGGATTTTAAGAATTACAGATCCTCACAAATTAAACTTTACCCCAATGGAGAAAAGAATAGGACCCAAGCAAAACCACAAATAAAGAAATGGTTAAAACATGAACACTTACGAACAGGAAACATGGCTAAATTCTGTACGTATACTGAGAGAAGACATGAAGAATTTTCTTCATTTACTTTGTGTAAAACAAGATCTTTCTATTTAAGCCAAGTTGCAGACTGCCTGCCTCTTCTTTGACCTGGCTCATCTAGTCCTCATTTCTGATGTGTGATGTGAGAAGCCTGGTACTGTAATGCAAATAGGACTGCATATATGGATTACATACGTGCATGTGATGCTGGGTCTAAAAAGCAAATCTGCCACAGAAATACAGCATTACTGCTACTCATCAAAACAGGTGTCTACACAGGGCAATCAGGTGGTTGTCTATTGGTAAGTAGAGGTAGTTAATTGACAATTATCTACATGTGTTTGAAGAATAGTACTTAATAATGGAATCTTCTGCCTTCATATAAGGGATGCAGCTTCTTCACTATGCAACTGACTTTCTTTTTTTGCATCAGACTTTTATCTGGAACTGAAGCTTTGAAGTCTAGGGTCATGCTGTCAGAGCTTGTTTCCTTTATTAGCTTTTGCTCCTTCTCAACTGAAACTTACAATTTTTCATTACTAATATATTTTTCATAGTTTCTTTGAATCTCTTATTCAAATCATGTGACTGTTGTATAGAAACATTCAAAATCTTACTTTGAACCAACTGCAATATGATGGTCTTAAAAGGGCAATTTCTGCTCCAGAGCTCTTACAATTTTATATTATTCCTAGCAGTTCTATTTCTGAATATGGCAATTCATTAGACAAGATGCAATCTGAAGAATGAGATTCAGAATACAACTACTGCTAATTAGCAGCTGTTAACAACTGAAAAGATGCATGTGGTACTAATACTTCAAGGCTAGCACAGAGAAGGACTTCCTACATTATGAGAGGTTCTTCACAGGGTTGCTGTGTTTCCCTGAATAAGTCTATTGCTGTTGGCACCCATGCTGTAGGGACAAAGATCTTATCGTCAGTGTTCAGGCACTAAGCCATCCCGACAGATGCTTTCTGTTGTGGGTAGAGTATGTGTGTTGGCTGCAATGCACTGGAGTGATGATGCCCACTTAGGACAAGTGAAGTGTCTACTCACCTTGATTTTCTGCACCTCAATTACTGACTCAGTTCTGAAGGCAATGTATTTTAAAAACCTGTTCATACTAAGGTTTTCAGTATTCCTCCCGTAAGGAGGGTAATTGCAATGACAATCACATCATCACCTTTCATCCTTCTGCTAGAAGAATCTCAGAATGAGCCAAAATTTTTTTTCTAGGTCTGCCATGGTTTGTAAATATGTCAACAAGGTGAGGAAATTCTACAATAGTTCTTGAGCTTAAATAGAAAGCACATGCGTGTACCCTTGAATCTGTAGTGCCCTTAAATGAGAGCGCCTTCTACCTAACTACTGCTGTGCTGCTGTAAAATGGTTTAATGTACTGGAGGTATTTTAGCTAGATGTACTTACTTCCTAGTAAGAAATAGTACTTTACAGAGAGTATTTCTGAAATGACAGCATATCACCTATTTTGTTACGAAGTCAGTACCTGACGTTTTGCCTGCTTACCTGCTTTGCAGCATGAATTTCACTGAGTGATAGAATGCTTTTGGAAAAAAAAATATATTTTTTAGCCCCTAAAACCAACTCTGGGAAATGTTATCTCTCTTAAAATGATAGCAATTTTAGTTTTCTTTTAAATCATTCAGTAATTGTTCAGTGCCATCGGCAGTGAATAATGCATGGCTAGCCACAAAGTTGGCATGAAAACAAATGGTTTCCTGAACTGCTAGATCAATGAAGCCTGGTTTACCAAGGGCTGATTTCTTGCATCTTCTCTCAGCACTCACACAATCACAATTTGTTCTTTTCTGCTCCTGATTTCTACAGTGTCCACAGCATAATGCTCTATCATCAGTTCCCAATCCTCACCCATCACAACATTCCGCTTCTCTCTCATGTCATCTGTTTACAGTTTTTGAGATATTGACTGGCTAAGAATCAGCCCACACCATAGGCAGTTGCAGTTACACTTCTGTTGGTTTGTCATGCAGTACAAGGAGAATGAGACCTGCCTTTTAGAGAACAGATAAGATCTTTCTCCTCTCTGTCAAATTTAATTGGCATTCAAATGTTAATAGGAGAGCGACAATCAAAGATAGTTTTTCATTTTCACTAAAAAATGCAGACAAATAAAGACTACTTTTGCACTTCGCTATCAAATATTCATACTATTTTGATGTATTTTCCTACTTCTGAAGCAAGTGCTGCATTCACTTTGTTTTTCTTTGCTATTTAACATATCATGTTAACATTTTATTGACTCAAAAATGTCTGATTATTATGGTTTATGTTCTCTACAGAAGAACCCTCTGGACCTTTTAACTCAGTTTTCAACAGAGATTTACTAGTAAGAGCTGAAATGCACAGAAATGTTAGGGAAACCTCATGGTTTTCAGTACATTGTGCTGCTGAACATCTATTCTGCTTTCGTTACTTAACTATGCTTTTTAAAAGAAATATTTGTAATTTATTGAAATGTAATGTATCTTTTATTTGTATTACACTCACTCTCCAACATTAAATACTTGCAAAAGTAATTTAAAATAGCATTTTATGTATGACTGTAAATATGAAAGGCTTTTTTTTTTTTTTTTTTTTTTTTTTTAAATTCAGTTGGAATTACATGTAGCGTTAATTCAAGAAAAAAAAAAAAAAAGGAAATAACTATGATTGAATTAAGTTGTGAAACAACCTTTTTACAAACCCTTGTAGTTCAGTCCTGGTGGAGCTCAGTCTTATTTAATTAGAAACCCAAGGTACTGTATGCTAGAGACAGAATGAAAAGCTCCTTACTGTATAACTTGCTATGCAACCTGATGTTGTATAAAATGTATAGCATCATAAGATTGCTGTTAGACTACTGAAGTCAATAAGAACAGAAGATGTTTTCTGATGCTTTTCTTCACTTGAGAAACTTATTCTTAGTTTAATTTAATTCACTCTGATGTATGGTAACAATTTCATGAAATTTTCTACTCTTTAAGTTCCAAACAGAAGTTATTTGAGAAATTTCATAGATATGTCTTATCACTTGTGTGATGTGATTATCTATGAAAATCATACTTCTAACACAGCCATCTACTGTAACAACTTCTTCAATGCTTAAACAAAATGTAAATCCATCCACTCTGACAGATAAAGAAAGAATATTTCTTTCATCATTGATTTCTATTTATTTTAGCAGTTCATCAGTGGAGAAGTATTTATGTAACACAGTCATCTGTGAAATTCAACATGCTTTAATCCACAACTCCATTTGTTTAATGTTTTGGACCTATAATCATAGAATTGTAGAATGGTTTGGGTTGGAAGAGATGTCAAAGATCATCTAGTTCCAACCTCCCTGCTATGAGCAAGGCTGCCAACCACAATAATATATACCTATCTTATAATGACGAGGTCATATGAAAACTAACTACTCTAAACCCCTATTTGGCTTATAAAGAGCTTATTTCTTGAGGAATTTCTATTTTTTCCATATTTTATTATTTTTCTTAATAAAAATATTTATTTTAGGAATTACATACTTTATTTAATCTCATGCAAAAATGTTACATTATTTCATATATCAGTTAAGCATTGCTGAACATTTTCTCTCCATAGTTAGAGGGTATAGCTAACTGGTCACTGTGGAGTAAATGCTTATTGTAAATGTAAATGCTCACTGTTTGAGTCAAACAACTACTTAGCATATTTACACATCTGACTCAGTGGAGTTCCCACTGATTTAAATCCAACTGGGCCTATTTCTACTATTTTCCCTGCAGAGTATATTTGAAGAAGAGAAGTGGACCTTTGTAGAGATCAGATCCACAAGCAGATGAATTTAGGCATAGCTAAATATAAATATCTTTGCCTTGAACAGTATGGAATTAAAATAAATAGGATCATACCATTTAATAATGCACGCCCAACATTTTAGTATGGAATAATTCAAGACAACACTTGGAAAAAATCAACAAGCCTAATCTCACCAATTTTACCAATGCCAAGGGGCGTGGAGGAAGGGGGAGGGATGGGTCTTTTACGATATTTGGATCATATGTAGACTACCTTTGCCAAAAAAAATGCTTCATCTATTGGCATTTCAAACAAATAAAAATTATATCTCAGTATTCAATGTTCTAGTTTTTCAACTGTTTGAAAAAGAAAAGAACTCAAGAATTTTCTGAGAAATCTTTGCGTTCTTATTTTTAAGTCACAGCTAAAAATAAAATCCCCTCAGTACTCCACTCACTTGAATACAATGAAAATCTCTAGGGGTGTCATTTAAGAAAATGAATGATACAGAGCTACCACATAAAATTCAGAATATCTGGCTTTTATTTATTTATTTATTTTTTTTTTTTGAAAGAGCAATTTGATATATGTCAGGTGTTACAGTAAAATCTTTTCAGTGACTTAGAATTTTCCATCATATCACAGAGAGCCATACAATGTAAAACAAAAAAGCATTATGCTTGACTTAGTAGGCAGAGGAATTTCTTTCTATAAATCAGAAACTGACTGAATACAACACATATATGAGATACCTTTGGGAAACATAAAGCTGTGAAATTTAGTTAGAGTACAGTGGTAAGCTAATTTCTACTATTTTAGTGGTATATTCCCAGGCTTTCATTAGACGATCATTCTTTAAAGGAAATTTAATTATTTCAAACCCTTTTTGAATTCTGCCTGTGCATGGAAGGACACACTGATAATAAGAATTTCAGAATAACATAAAGTATGTGTTTACTACTTGTTTTCTGTGCCCTTTTTTTTTGGCTTTGCATTTAAATACTGTATTTAGCTTCTCTCCATTTCTTTATAAAGCCACATAGGGATGAATTACATTTAAAGTTGATAAATCTATTGGACAAATTAGAAACAACACACAGAAAATCTCTTTCAGATTATGTAGATGTTGAGGGCATCCTTGGCCTAATATTTTTTGCAGTATCAGTTTTTGCTAAAAGATCTTTCTGTGCAAAAGCACTGAAGGATCATCTTCAGTGGGTCTATTTTAAAGACCATTTATGTGTCAGGTCTGTTTATGGTCTTACCTATGACAAAGGTAAATGATTTTAAGCCAAAATAAGGTAGATTTAGATTAGATATTCAGAAGAAATTCTTCATTTTGAGACATTGGAATAGGTTGCTCAGGGAAGCTGTAAAGAAAATAAAATAGAGGAAACAGCTGAATACTAGATGTATAATAAAGCCACCAGAATAATTTTCATTTCCCAAAAGAAGGTAATCTTTTCTTCTTCTCTAAAAAACTATTTAAATAAGGTCTCATTAGCTTCAGTGGTTGGTGCTCAAGGTGTGCTAACTTTGCTAACCTTTTGATTAAGTCCCAAGACCTTTGTGGCTTAGTTCTTCTGTTCTGACCATCTAAAACATGTTCTGATGCATACTGTTGACAGGATAGTTCCAGAACCAGTATAATTGGTGAGCTTTAAGCTATTCAGAGCTTGAAAATGCAAGAAACCATTAATATGAAAACTCACATGCCTGGTGTCTCCTTCTCAGATGGAACTAATGAAGTGAAACACTAGGAGCCTTCAATATACCTTAAAGACTGCTTTCTTATGTAACCCTCTTGCAGATTTGCTTATAAAATATTGAAGTTTATCAGTAAAAGAAATTGTGAAGATAAGAATGAGAGCAGAGTTGGATATTATTAATGGTGATTCAAAGAAAGAGCTTTTTCAAATGTAAATGTTTAATTAACTCTGTGGATGGTAGAAGATACTTGCATACTGTTACAAATACTTGGTAGATTTTTCATATTCAGTGAAGTAATTTGTTTGTTGTTGTTGTTGTTGTTGTTTGTTTGTTTGTTTGTTGTTTTTCCTGCTAAAAAATGAGAAAGTTTGTCTGGGCTTCGTTTCAGGCTGTAGGCACTGAACCTTACCAATCACTCAGGTCAAACTGTTCCTCTTCATCAGTCCAATTCATAGAGCACTGTTTTGTTATTACTGGCCTGTGAGCCCAATAAGGTGGTAGTGGAAGCTACTGTCTAGGAGTTCTTTCTTCAGCTGAGTCCAGCTACCCCCTCTGCCTTCTACCATTTTATTTATGTCCTTTTCTCCTCATCCGTACTTGCTACCAACAGAGCTGCTGCTTAATCTGGATTTGATGAGTAAAGCTTAACAAACTGTGGAATAGAATAAGGGGATGAGAGTCAGTAAGGAGTCTGGAGTAAGGCCAGAAGAAGCACGTGCCATAGGGTCATGGGAGAAGAGGCAGGAGGGTAACTGTAGGTCTGCCAGCACCACCTCCTTCCCCCTATTCACTTAGACTGGAGAAAAGGCATTGAAGCCAGGAGTGTAGTTCTAGGACTTCTGACGGTATAAGTACATGTAGTTAAGACCTTTGATATGAAAGTAGAGTGGTACAAGTGGCAAAGGGCCACAGAAAAATATGAAAATTGATTGTGTCCTTTTATTCCTCAGGATGAGGAATAAAATTGAGGAAATGTAGTAATCTACCCTATTGGTTAAGCAATACTTTAACCAAGAAGTCTGCAGCATTATTTTAAAGGAACACATATCATTTCCTGTAAATCAGAAGGCTGCATACAACGTATCATGTCATGACTCCTAGTAGCTTAATATCAAACCTCTAATTGGGCTTCCATGTGAGTTGAAAAGTACTGGAAACATTCAAATGTTCCAGCACATCTAATTTTCATTCCTAGAGTCTCGTTTTCCTTCCAGCTATATGTTGTAGTGTAACCTGTCAGCAGCTCAACATCACAGGGCCATTTGCTCATTCCTTCCCTAAGGTTGGATGGTGGGATGAGGGAGAGAACTGGCAACAAAATAGAACTCATGGGTTGAGATAATAAACATTTACTAAGAAGAGGAAAAATGGAAACAAAAATTCAGTGATAACAATATATATAGCCACAATGCTCTCCCCTTGATGCTCAGCACCAACATTACAGGATGGTCTCAATCTCTATCAACTGACGACCTGCACCCCCCTGAGCACTGCCTCTCCCCTCCACCTGCTCACAGCATTATGGCCTTCCCAGGCCCCTGTCCTGGTCCTGCTAGGGGCCAATAATCTCAATAATCTTAAAAAAAAAAAAAAAAAAAAAAAAAAAAAAAGAAAAAAAAAAAAAAAAAAAAAAGAAAAATGCATTTTATAACCTGTAGATGACTTCAGAACTTAAACTGTTCTAATTGGATTCAGATTTTAGTCATTTTTTAAATCTCATAAATAATATTTATGGAAACCGCTGCTTGCTGAAGGAAATGGACTACAGTTGGATGGACATTGGATACACCAATAGATGTGTTATGGCTAGAAGGAAATTAATATAGGCAATAAAAAACTGTAGTGAATCATAATTTCTCACTATATTCTGTTCAAGCTATGTCTAAAGGGATGTCCACGATTTTCTCATACTACACTTCACTGAGAGCACTACCGTAGGGACTATCATAGGGGCACAGTTCTAGGAAAACTAACCAAGCCATTTCAAAATGCACTACTTGTCTGCCTAAGTGCATCCATCCTGCTTTGATCAGACTGCCAAAATAAATGTGTCACGATGCTAACTTTGCAGTCACTTCATCAGTAAGTTCATGGTACCTTCCCTTTTCTCCTTCTTTTTTCTCCTGCTTCCTGTCAAAATTTACTGTTTCCAGTGATGTAAAGAATGCAAGATTATTCATTTGTTTTTTAAGGAAAAATAATTTATGTAGAAAATTATGAAAGGCCTCATTAGACGTCAGAGTACAAGTTAAAAAATCAATGCTATTCTGCTATCTAAATCTTTAAATCTACTGAAAAGCAATCGAGTTTCTCTTGGACAAGAAGGAATACTTTCTTCTAAGAGAAAAAGTCAGGTCTTTTATTTAGCCTTGTAGAAAACCAGAAGCAAGACAGACAATCTTATTTTGTTAAGGATTAGAGAGAAATAATTTAAAACAAACAAACAAATAAACAACAACAACAAAAATCAAACAGATATTCAGTGGATTTTGGGTGGGTAAGTTATGAGTGGCTGAGAGGGTTGGTTAGTCCATTCCAAGCTTAGCTGAACTGCGACCCTTCTCTTCCTGCTGAGCGTTCAAAAATGCATTGTGAAATTAGGAAAAGAGGGAGAAAAAAGAAAAAGCTGGAGGCTGCAGCAGCTGGAGTTCATTAGCTTACAAGAACCATCTGATAGGAATGATAGGAAGAGTCTAGGAGCACGCAACTAATCAAGACAAAAACCTAGTGTTGATTTGGAAAAGTTTACTGTATAAGTTCATAGTGTGAAAAACAACAAAGATTGGTGTTCTACCTACAGTTATGCAATAAAGTAGTGAGTTTTAGTAGTAATTTTTCACTACCTTTTAGGAAGAATCAGACAGAAACTCTATAAATAAAATATTGTCTAGTAAATTATAACTTGTACCACAAAAAAGTGTCTCCTTTCTCAGGGTCACTGAAAATCAATACAGTTCTTTATGAAAAGCTCTTTACAATGTTTTAACACCTGTAGGTGATGGTTCAACTTGCTACAGCCTATGGATAAGTGATGTGCAAGAATCGTGTATGCACAAAAAGTGGTGAAATAAATGTCTGGTAATACTTCCAAAAGGTCTTCTAAAACTAAACTCTTTGTCTGCTGATTGCAGTTGTTTTTTTAGTTATTATTTTATTTTTCACTGTTAATGTATGAAGCTGCAATTCTGGGACAAAATTTGCAATTAAAGACACTGCTAAAAGGGCAAATCAGTTTTGATGGAAAATCCTCCTCATATATTCTTGGGCTTTTAGAATTGCATGTTTTGGGTTCAACACTGTTTCCCACAATATTCCTGTCTCTAAACTGGGACATTGTGTTCTAGATTTTAGAACAATTGTATGGGTAAAACCTTGATAGATCACTGGCTTAGAATATAATGGTTAATGAACTTCAGCCTGTATGAAAGATAGTAACAAGCAGAAGTCTGCCAGATCTGTCCCAGCACCTGCTTCGGTTCTTTATTAATGACATGGAGAAGGTTAGGCATGGTATGTTCATTATGTTTTCAAGTTAAACCAACATAGGGAAACCACTCCATATGCCTAATGGTAGGGCTACCACCTGCAGATTGGCAGAAGGACCGAGACAACAAGAACCTTACAAAATTCCACAAGGACAAAGTCTTCCCTTAGTACAGCTGAAAGAACCCTCTGCCTCAGCACAGGCTGGGGAGCAGCTCTGTCAGAAAGACATGGGGATCTGAATCAGTAGGAAGATGAACTGACTCTACAGCTTGCCCTTACAGCAGACAGCCAACAGCATCATCAGATGTGTAAATGCAGAGGTGGGAGATCAAGGGAAGAAATTATCTCCCTCTGGCCATGCACCTACTTAATGAGGAGTAGTGATCCTTGTCTGCAAATGTTGGACTATATAGTGTTAATTTAACAAGTCATCATTCTGTTCTCTGTAACACAAGCAATACTCTGTGAATGCTGTTGTCAGCATTCATCTGAAGTACGCTGTATCCAGTTTTAGGCTCCCCAGTGCAGGAAAGACATTGATAAACAGGGATGGGTTCAGCAGTGTCACCGGGACAATGAGGGCTGGAAGATTTGCCCTGTGAGGGATGGCTAAGAGACCAGAGCTTGTTCAGAGTGGATGGCTATGGGGGAAATGTAACAGCTACCTACTTATATGGACAGGAAGATCACTGAAAAGATGGAGAGAGGCTTTTCTTTGTTGTAGTAGGGTGAGAGACGAGAAGCATAAGTTGAAACGAGAGGTTCAGACTGGATACAATGAGAAAAATTTTCCCCATGAGGACTGGCAGGCAGCGGTATGAGCTGCCCAAAGAGGCTGTGCAGGCTCCACCATTGGAAGTTTTCAGCACTAATTGGACAAAGCACTGAGCAGGCTGGTCTGAACTCATAGGTGACTGTGCCTGAACAGGAGGTTGGACTAGAGACCTTCAACAGTTGCTTCCAACTTGAGTTATACACGAACCTATATAGCAATTATTATGAAATTGAGCAATAATGCTTCTTAACGTTTTTCTTTTCCTCTAATACTGAAGGTAGTTCAGCATTTTTATAGCCACAACAAACAAATCTAGTCATATCTATATTGCTACGTGATTAATAACAACATGTGTTATCAACTTCCTATTTTTTTAAAACAAATTGCCTTGGTAAAACAAAAGACTAACTTGTATAACACACCTGAATAAGGATGGGGAGCATTCTCTTATTTTTCTCATCTTGTGGTAATGTTGACCTACTGGCAGAAATCTACACTTCTGAATGTCTTTACAAAGTGCTTTGCATACTCAGTTCACTGAACTGATATCAGTGTCTGAGGGTAATTTCCTCTGTCTTTACTCTTGCTAAGAGATCCTCAGCAGAAAGCCACTCATAAGTTCCATGGATTCCTGACTGTGACAGTCAGATGGAAAAGAGAAAGTATAATTTGAGGAGAAGGCTTTTTGTTTTGATTTTACTTGTTTCATGATTAATTAGGAACACACAAACACAGGATTAAAATGTTTCTCATAGGCAATAAATCTAGCATGCATATCCTATCGTAGCCTATCACAAATTTAAATCTTTGTAAAAAGGATATCAAGCTCCTGTTTGGATACTATTTTAGAATCTACCATCGTAAAAGGCTCTATATTTCTATCCCACATTAAATAAATCCTGCCTATTCTTTCATCAGTTAAGTAGTAAAGTATGAATATAAACTTAGAAGCAGGCACTACATGAGTAAACAGTTTGAAGATAGGCTATTTACTAAAAACTGGATTTCTGAAAGTTGTACTGTCAACATGCTTTGAGGCTAGTATAATTTTTTCCATGTGTTCTCTAAGCACATAAGGCTAGCAACAAATGCCAATCCCTAATGAATCCCATTTTCAGTAATGTCTCTATTAAAATGAGCTTCTACTCCTTGATAACTTTAATAGCCTTTTTCTCTAGTCCAAATTCCTGTTTCTCAGTTATACAAGGGGCATATACTTCTACTAATGCCATTATAATAAAAATTGTTTTCACAATGTATAGCTGTCTTTCTGTTTCTTTGCTTTGTTCTTTATTTTAAATTGGTCTGATGGCTACTGGAGAACTGGTTGAGAAACAATGGACTGTGCCACTGCTTCCTGTTTTAGTACAACATCAAAGTATAACACAGTAACTGGAAGAGGATATTGTCTATAAATTTTCAATGAAAGCAAGCAGGATTTATGTAAGTGTTATGCTCCAGTATTGCTACTATATGTTTTAACTAATGATTATTGCCTGAACATTGCTATCATTGTGAGGCAATTCTATTGCTTGGTGTTATATTTACATCTCTATTTTAATACATATTAAAACCACAACAAAGCACTTTGATATGCATGTCAGAAAAATGCATGCAGAGAAGCACAAAATTGAAAAGACCTTGTTGGCAGTTTAGACTGACACAGTGAACAGAAAGACTGCTGACAGAAGAGAGCAGGGGATTTTATTATTGTTATTATTATTTTTATAATAAGCATAACAACCATCTGTTCCTGGGTTTAGAGTGCAGATGTACTTTATGAAGTACCTTTATAAAATCAATATCATGGAGCTATATGTACTCATTCTCCCAGTGACTCAGGAGCACACTTCCTCAGAGTATTAAAAAAGAGGAAGACAATGAAAAATTTCCCAACTGCTAGTTTTGCAAATGTATACTGAGATGTAAAAGTCAAGCAGAAGTCTTCTGTGTATTACCTCTAGCAATAAGGACTCTGTAACAGCAGTTAAA
Organism: Chrysolophus pictus; assembly: GCA_037305975.1. Classification (NCBI taxonomy): domain Eukaryota; kingdom Metazoa; phylum Chordata; class Aves; order Galliformes; family Phasianidae; genus Chrysolophus; species Chrysolophus pictus. The sequence continues at coordinate 99,673,381 of CM074576.1, forward strand.
TAAAACATTGTTATCTAGTGTTTTACTCAACTCTTGTCGCATATTCATTGGTTCTGCAATGCTATCAAGTAATTGTTGTTACTCTTTGGGCTGTCGGACCAAATGAACTCAGTGCAACTTGAGACATGCCAACAGCATACATGGAATAGTTATATAAAGAATACAAAGATCTTGTTTCTATGCATCATTATCAACCTGCTTCACTTCTGAAACATGTTTTTCTGCTGTCTCCCCCTCAATACTTGAACATCCTTCAACCTATTCACCACTTCTTTGAATACCATTATCAAGACTCGGCTTTTATTTTATGCATTATTTTCCCCAGAACAGTTTGTTCTTTCCAAGTAATCCCTTAACTAATGATAGCTGCTACTTGATTTGACATTCAACTATATTGTTTCTTTATGGCATTCTTATTTATTCTCTTATTACAGATTATAATTTTTTTTCCCCTCTCACTGCTTCATTTCAGACCCAAGTTTACTACCTCTACTAATCTTCTAGAAAAGAAATGGTGCAAACACATTTCATTTTTAACAGGATAAGTATTACTATAGATTTCCTTTCAAGAATATTTCCCTTTTGCTTCTTAAAATATTCACACAATGACACCTGTCCTATTTGATGTGGTACAGCTGGCGGTCCAACTATGAACAATTCTCCTTATCACAATACAAATTAGTAATAAAGAAGAAAGGTAATGTGAGAAAAAAAAAAAAAAAAAAAGATAGGATCCCTTCTCATATGAAAGAACTGTGACACAATGAATTTGTGACTAAAATCAAGGGAAAAAAATGTCAAAGACTAGCTGTGGGTCACATGTGGGAACCACAAGATTTCTTTGCATATTGGAAGAGACTTTTGAGAAAAGTGTGAATAAAAAGCTTATTTGGAAAGATTCCTTTAAAAAGCCATGTGCCTACTTAATGAGGAGTGGTGATCCTTGTCTGCAAATGTTGGACTATACAGTGTTAATTTAACAAGTCATCATTCTGTTCTCTGTAACACAAGCAATACTCTGTGATCTGTTAAATGATCCCCGATATTTATGTCACAGTTGATTTAACAGGAAATGTGCTACTTCCTGGAATATAATGCATATGCACACTTCAATAACACAGTACAATGCAATCTTAGAGATTGCTTTGCAGCCATCGATTATGTGGAAAATTACCGAGGCTCATGCTCAATGCTAACTGCTTTGCACTATTCTGAGGATGAAAAAAGGAAGTCCAACAGCTAAGAGTGAACAGCTACTCTACTGAACAGGTTGGCAAAACACATGGGAACTTTTATGTGGAAATATGAATTGCTTTAATCTTTCTTTGTAAATCTGCTCCTACAGAAGCATTAATAAATATTAAACAGAAAAATACTTTTTTATAGTTTTAGTCAAAACTACTTTACCCAGTCTTCTCATTCTAGTTTTCTCAATCCCTGCTGCAGGACTGTGGCTCTCAAAACTTCTCAGCCACAAGGGAACATCACTCAGCACATCATGCTCCTATTGATCAATAACCACAAGATTTTCTCCTGGAAATCTTGATGTTATTTAACACTGTTCCTTCTATGAACATCTTTCCAAATTTTCCATCTGCTTCCTATACAGAGTTCCTCTGCTATCTTACTTGGATAATTTTCCATATATCCCCTCTGATATTCAGTAGGAAGTCTCCTACACTTTTTTTTCTTGCTTCCTTTCCTTTTCTGTTTGTCTCTGTATGTACCTAAGGGATTTTAACGAAAAAAAAAAAAAAAAGAAAAAAAAGAAAAAAGAACCAATGATGGGTAACTTAGGGATTTCTTTCCACTCTAACAACTGTCCAAACAATAGTCTTAGTCTGTCTGACATCTCTGTGGCCCAAGCTTGACAAAGAACTGAGCTATTACTTCCATCCCTCTGCCTTCTCTGGTCATCGTTTTCTCCAGTGCACACTCCTACCACCTTGTTCTCCTTTCAGAATCTAGGTCCAAACTCATGGAAGTGGTAAGATATGTTACTATTTTTAGATCTCTAAATCATGCTAATCATCTAAGATTTCCTTACTCTGTGCAGAGAAACAGATATATTTAGAGAGTATTTTAGAAAACTACTTTAGGCATCTTCCTTAGGGTAAATTAAACACAACACAGAGTATTTAAATAATATGCTTTCATGCTATTGAAAATCACTCCATACGGGGCTGTTGCTCATGCATATAGTTCAAATAGTCGTTTAGATTTTTATTATTGCCCATCTTAATACAATTACTTCCCAATGTGGCCATGACAGAGTGGAATTGGTCTTTTGTAAAGATGCCAACAAGGGAATCTTACGGGTTCATTTCTTTAAATGACATATTTATAGTTAAAAGATTTTGGTTTGAAACCCTAATTCCTTTGCTAAATCAATCCAGATATGTATAGAACCTCTAATATGGTATCCAGGAGATCACACCAGCTTTTAAATGTTTTACATTCTTAGCATTTCTCTTGTATCAAATATGCGATAGAAAACCTTGCAATCTCCTTTTGTCTAACAGCAGTGCCACAAATATGATTAAAGTCTCAGCGAATAAATGGGTGCAGTTATACCTCTTCCTTTCTAGACTTTTTCCACCCTCTAGTTACTTCCAACACTGATTATTTTTAATACATATGTGTATAATAGTCTCTCTATTTGAGTCCAGTTGTAATTACTGTGATAATAACAACCTGATAATATGCAAACGTGCCACAGTGTATACCACATTACTGTACTGACCAGGGGAAAAAAAGTCTAGAGTCGGGTGCTATAACGTACTAAAAATTATGAAAATTCAAATACAAACTGATCATTTTCCCATAACAACTGATTTAAATTTTATCAGTAATTTCAGTGTTTATTTGAATAAGCTTGAGCTGGCCACTCCTCTACTCTCCCTTAAAGTGGCGTATTTCCTATTTGTTTTGTGCAGATCCAGAATGGATAATTAGCACCTTGCAAGGTAGACAAAAAATTTCTCCTGACTTTAACTGGCCTTCAGGAGATCATACTGAAGCACTTTGTAGGAGTCACGTAGATCCACTTAAAAAAATGAAACAGCTGCATGTGTTCATCCTGAAAAACATATATGGAAAGAAAAATACATAGAAAAAAATACTTTTTAACTCTGCAAGTTCCCACAAAAGCAGATGTTTTCCTCATTTGTCTAGTTATGGAGAGCTGGAAAGTAGAAGCATCCTATAGATGTATCATGGCTCTTAATATGCACCCAAAATTACATTCCTACAGTATGACATCATTCATTAGCTTTGGTTTGTGCGCATTCCGACACGACAAATACAGAATTCAAACAAAACTTTTTTTTTTTTTTTTTTTTTTTTGCCAATAGGTCTAGACATCCTCTAGATGCAAAAATTATGTAAATGATTTTAGGAAAGGGTCAGGTAGTTTTCAGCATAAATAACTTCTGGAATGGTTTTTCTTTTGGAGAATGAAATTCTATAGGCAGGAGAGAACAAAAAATACATCTGTAAAATCCAGGAATTTCATATTACAACATCCGCTAGGCCTGTGAATTAGGACAAATTTTAAAAAGTAACTTCACCTATGAGATCATATTACAACTAACATTATTTTTATAAATCCTTACTGATTGCTATAGAAACCTGATAGTTTAATTTTAATAAATACCCTAGACCTTTTCTATATAAGCTGAAGCATACACACATTGTGCAAGTGATTATTATTACATAGAGGAGGAACAACAATTGATAATTAAACCTTTAAACTTGAAAAAAAATTGGTCTTCGTTCAGTGTTCCTTCAAATAGAGGCATGAAGACTCCAATTAAACAGAGCCATCCTCTAAGCTTTTCTTTTTCTTCAGCTTGTGTTTGCTTCTAACTTGATCCTGACCTTTGTGTTTTCTTGAAAAACACCTATTAAAACATGGAAACATGGCCTTTGAGTTAACATCCTGAGAGCCTCCAGGGAGTGACTAGATTGGGGTCTGATTTTTTCAGTCTTCCCCAATGACCCCTGTGGGTCTCTTGGTGACAGGTTCAGCAGTGGCAATACAGAGTCTTGGATGTGGTGCTCATGTTCAAATGGGCATCACTGAAGGCTCATCTGAGAGGGATGCAGAAGAGTCCACAATCTACTCAGGCAATCCTCCCACATCCCTATAGTCTGAAGGGAGCTATTGCCTTTAAACATTGCCTTATATGCCTTATGTACATATTCCCTGTTCAGGGGAACTGAGTGGTACTTGCCTGCTGTCATCCACCTGACTGTACTCGAAGGGCTGAGTTCCATTCCAGGGAAGGAGAGAAATCTCTACCCCTCCTCAGAAATGATCTGCTGAGCATCCCGCAGGTGTATACACATACATGTAGATGTGGTACTGAGGGACACAGTTTAGTGGGCATGATGGTGACAGGTTGATGACTGGACTCATTAACCTTAGAGGACCTTTCCAATCTTAATGATTCTATGAATCTATGATACCTGCTAATGGGGGCCTGTGGAAGTCCCTCTCCTAGCTCTGCGGGCTGTGGGCCTGAGGCAGCCACCCATGCCCGTTCTGTGCAGAGTGTGCTGCAGTACTGCAGCCATGCCCATGCCAAGGAGGGGCCCCCAGCTAAAACTGGGGGGACTACATTAACAATACAGGCAGGGTCATGGTCCCAAAAAAGGCTGTTGAAACACAGGACCCAAGGAATACTATTCTCAGCCCTGTTTTCTGAAGAAAAAAATACTGCAGTACATTAAAAGAAGATGCATTTTTTGAATAAGATGATCCCAAATATATCAGGGAGGATAGATGTTTCAAACTCAGAGAGAGGAAGTAAAGGAAGTAACTTAGGAAAAAAAAAAAAAAAGGGAATATTCAAATGTTAGTGAAGTCCAAGTAATTCACATACACCACAGTTCCTATGTGTTTCTAAGAAGGCATCAATTTTCTTGACTCAGGGTGGATTTGTATTGCTTTGCCTTTTTACTCTTTTATAAAAATGTACTTTAAACTGGAATACAATTATGTGTCAAGGTTTTAAACCACGTGCAGGGATGATTGCAGAGAGTAGGTGATGGAAGCTGTAATCATCTAAGTGGTGTATAACAGATCTGAACTACTCTGAATGGATAAGACATTACTCCCTTTTTTATACCTGCTATTCTCTTTTTATATTCAGTAAGATTGTCTTATTTATGAATATCTGAACACAACACTTTCATTAATCACTTGAATATATACAATTTTATACGGTGTGAACAGTAATTGCACTAGTAGCCCAAAGATAAAGTATTTACAGAACACCTTTCAGTTAAATTTGCAACTCACCCTTCATGCTTTCCAAAAGTTTCTACCACTAGAAGACTTAATACTTACCTTCGCAAACTAAAACTTGTTGAGGTCTAGGTCTTGCCACTGTTCTGGAGCAGACATCTTTCAAGAGAGCTACACTCAGTGGTTCCGTAGCTGAGTCCAGACTCAGGCAGCACAGCTCCTGGAGCTGGGTGTCACTTCTGGAGCTGCAGAACTGGCCCCCTAAGGGTCCCTGCTGCACCACAAAGCATGATGCTGCTTATCTGGAGCCTCTTTTATTTGACCTAGAGAGGCTTTTCTCCAGTTCATGCAAAACAGTAGTCTATGACTCTTCTTCAATTGCATCTTAGTTTAATTTGATCTTTTTCTCCCCGCTGCAATACATTTTAGTTCTGCTCTCGATAGAAATGAAGCATGATGAGGAAGCGGTCCAGGGAGAGGGAATTAAAAAAAAAAAAAAAAGGAAAAATTTCTGTGTATGGTCTTTGGAAAAACTGCTATGAGGTGATGTTACCTCATGCAGTAATACACACAATTTAAAGGAAAATAACTGTTGTATTGTTTTCATTAGTAGAAATGGATTTTAAACACTTGAATATTCGAAATACACTGTAACACACAATAAAAGACAATCATTTTGGTGAGTTAAAAAGAATAATTCCCAACAGTACTAACAGCATTGAGCTTCAAGGGTGATGGGGAAAGAAAGCTAGCCAGCAATGATGGTTAAAAAATGTGTACAGGTGTTAATGGTAGATGTGGGTGGAAAGTGTCATAAGGAGGCAGTCAGGAGTATTTTGGAAAGATGCACTCTACCTGTGTAGCCCAGCGAATTGTCACCATTATCAGAGGTGGGGAGTGGCGTCCCGCTGTCGTTCCCCCTCTCTAGGTCGTCAGAGTCTGTCGGAAACAACACCAGAGCTGCTGATGGGGTCACAGGAGTAACAGGAGTTGCCATTTTGATCAAAACACGTCCAGACACAAATAAATCCACACATGACAGCAAGAGCCAAAGGGCCAGTGCGTGGCGCACGGTGTCCTCCCAACTGCATGGCAATGCCCAATGGAAGGTGGCCGGCATTGCCCCAGGCCCCCAAATACTGCCCACTGCCTCTCGCTGCCCTCCCAGCTCTCCTGCCCCTCAGCTCCCTTTCTGCAGCCTGTGCCGTGCAGCAACCGGCCCACCAGCCTGTGCAGGCTGCTGTGAGCATATGGGGACGGGGAGGCAGGGGAGCTGAATGCTAGCATTGCTAATTTTCCACCTTATTGTTAATCAAAGCTATTGACTGTGATCACTCGCCATCATCGCTTCATCTCCTGGCAATTACAGACCCAGGGGACTTCACCTCTTTGTGGGGAGGGGCTGGGAGGGGGGAATGCGTCTTGGCGAGCAAGTGGAGCTGCTCTGCCTCTTCTGCAAGATGGGGCAGGGCTTCCCTCTCAGAGGGCAATAGTTTAGCAGCAGAGGAAGCAAGATGCATTTTCTGAGTTGAAAGATGCTCGCAAAGAAACACTCAATTTTTATGTCACATTTAAAAAAAAAAAAAAGGAAAGGAAGGCAGCTGGTCAGCTAAACACAGAAATGGACACATTTTAAGACTCCAAGATAAATTGCTGATCAAAACACCATAAAGCACTGTGAAGGTAACCCATAATAATGAAGTAAATAATTCAAAGCAAAAAATAAAATAAGAACCCTGGTGGCTCTGAAAATAAAACAGCACCATCCAAAGGAATTTGTTGTCAGTATCAAAATACCTTTTTACCCTCATCTGTAAATGTAAAACTGCAAATTAAACTTTAATTCTTTTTCTTTTTAAATTGCTTTTGATATCACAATGTTCAAAAAATAATACCTAAAATGAATCATTCATGTTTTGGTTAAAAAGCTGCAAGAAGCAAACCTGTTCCCAAGAATACCAATAACACAATAGGCTGCACTTCTTTTCTTGTTGATGGATGTCAGACAATTTATTAATAATTTTAAAGACCCTGAATAGAAAAGACGTTCTTTACGCGCTCACACACACACACATACACACACATATTCTGGATTTCCATGATGACTGAAAGTAATTGTTCTATTTCAATAAATTGTACATGCTGATAAAAATCATGTTGGTTTCACACAACTCCTAACAGAAAAATGCATGAAATTAAACTACAAAAAACATAGATAGGTTTTTTTTTGTTTTTTTTTTTTTTTTTTTTCCCTGGATGCAAAGTTTTACTAGGTCTGTCTGTTAATACAGTGTTTAAAATGTGATGTTGAATATACATTCATATTCTCCATTTGTGCACAAAAAAATCATAAATCCAGACCTTTTGTAAGGAATTCTCAAAGAAAAACAAACAAACAAAAAACCAAAATCCTCAAGACCAACCAGATTAAAGGATTACAGCAGAAAAAAAAAAAAAAAATCTTAAAAAAATAGTCAATTAAAAGAATTGAGAATTGACAGCATGCCTTTAAATTACTGCTGTAAAAAATTAAAACAAACAAAAAAGCAAAACAACACAAAACACTAAGATGGCGTTTCATCCTGGCAGATGAAAAAAGTGAAATATGTTCATTTACTGACCCATTCATCTTTGCTGACTCACTAATGGCCAATGTCACGCACGTCTTTAAAGCCTACTCTGGAAGAGGCTGTTGAGTGAATGGTTCAACATTCTGCTTCTCCAGATTGCTCACTTATTTGCATTCAAGGGTTGACTGGGTCAGAGTTTTAAATTATAGCAGTAAAGAAGAGAAGAATGGGACTTCTTTATTAAAATAAGATCCAGAGCCTGTGCCTACCTTCTTTTGGAAAATGTTTATAACCAATGACAGAGAGCTCAGACTGAGATTTCAAGCAACGAACCTGTCGATCGTCATGTTGAAAGATTAGTTGCCTTCTAGGAGATTTAACCATACACTACTTAAAATGATTAAGAAGAAGGAAGATGTGCAGAAAACTCCTGGCATGTTCTCATGTGAGCTTAAGGTGTGCTGTCATGTGCAAAATATGACTGCAAAATGAATTGGTCTATTTTATCCAAGATACTGCTTAGGACAAAGCATTCCTAAGAGAGGGCCAACATCCTCTTGGAAGACATCTCAAAGAGCAGCCACTGCTCACATCCTTTAGTGAGACCTACATTGCAGGGTTAAACAGGAGCAGTTTCAATTTCAGGAATTCTGTGCATTTCCTCCAGCCAACAGCAGATCTAAAATGAAGCTCCAACTGTTTGCAGCCATTTAGGCATGAAAATCTTGCCTTCAGTCCCTCCAATGATCAAAATGAGGGGGTTTGTCTGTTTTTAACCCTACTCATATTTACATGATATCTGCTAATGACAATACATTTATTACATTACTTATTATATACAGATTTTTCACTCACACCTTCTTTGAGAAATTCAACTTTTCAACTTGGTCATAAATATGATATTCATCCAGTGTTAAATTACATGTGAAAACTGCTTTTGCTAAAGACAGTCTCGGAAGTTGAGTTCTTGCTGTGGGTGAATTCTCCACATTTCACTGAAGAATAACTCTGCACTCAACTCCTGCATTTAGGGATTTAGCCCCTTGCACTGGGCTGAATTTAATTGTAGCCCTATTATAAGATCTAGCTTCACACAATTGACTTAAATGGTATATTTCACCATAAAACTGCTATGAAGGCATTCCACTGACTGCATGGTGAAGGGCCTGAGAGTTGAGACATGATTTATTTCCATTCACTTGCTAAAGGATGAGGCAATTTTCCATTTGGCTATGCTAAACATAATGAATAATTTCAGATCACTACACTAGTTGCCATGCAAAAAGAACTAATAAACAAACAAACCAATAAATAGATGAAAGGAAATGAATGTGATAATCTGGAAAATTCAAATGATGTATGAAAAATTTACAGCTTGTTCCAAGTCAAAGAAGGTACTGAACTCAGGGAAATGCCACATTCACTTTACAGCAAGGCTCTTGTTTATTACAACATAATATAACGGGGTAGAGGCTTCACAGAAATGACAGAAATGTCTGTCAAAACCTCTCTAGTAAAGATCTATGTCTTGGTTGAACTTCAGAGTCTCAAAATCAGAAGGGATTTAAGCCACAGTTTCTGATATCTCAGCTTCTCAGAAAAGTCTCTTTTCAGCGAAGTAAAACATTAAAAGATGCTTAAGAAGTAATTGGATGATTCATTAAAAACTAAAATAGAGATTAAGCAAAAATCTCAACATTTCATTTAAAATTAATTATTTTTACTTTTAAGTATGTAAAGCTGCAGAAATAGAGTAAAATATATATTTTTTTCATTTATTTTTTTGCTACCAAACAAACCAGTTTGTTCCAAAAGGGTATTCCTTGGAAGAGAACAACAAAATGTGATACCTTGACTACCAAAGAGAGAAAAAGGACAGCAGTTATTGGTTGCTATGACACTTTTCTTTCACAGGAGCATTTGTGATACACCTCATTAGAGAAGCAAAACCCCCTCACCATGATGAAGAAAGAGTCTAATTTATTCTTTCCACAGCCGTCTCCAGAGCCACCATTCATTAAATTAAGCAAGTACCTCATGGCATTAGAAAAAAATCATATATTCTGACTTGACAGGAAAGTGCTACATTTCCCAACAGTGAATGGTCTAGATTTTTAGTGGAAGGATTTCAGGTTCAGTCAGTACAGACCAACCTCAGATGCCACCTGCAAAGCAGCAAGAGGACTTGGCTTAATAATATAAGTTATGAACAAGTCTAGGTTGCCGAACTGAAATTTTGAGAGTGTCAAAATCTTTATCAACGTGTGGAATAATGTTCACTGAAATTTCCACTTAAGAATCTTTAACTTAATCCATTTTATTGGACTGCAGAAGTAGCCACTAGGCACAATTTATGCTTTCATATACACATCTTTAATTATCTCTAAAATGGTCAGAAAATCCAAACTACTAAATACTTGCTTTTCATTGCCTCACCTACAACATCTAAAACTAATCATTCATATCTTCTTTCACATCCACTTTCACATGGCTGGTGCAACCCTAGTCTCAAATATTGTTTTAAACATTTTCACCACAGCTCGGCTCTCTATGTGATGCTCACTACTGATGTTTTTTTCCACCAGCAACAGAAAGTTAAGCCGTCAGTTACTGCTTCTTTTGTACTAGTGAGATATGTCTATATGACAAGACTTATTGAAGATGCATTCTTAAAAGTCCCCAAATGATTCAGTATTGATTCCCTAGCCCATCTTCCTAGATGACACAAATAATGCGGCAAAGATCTGAGCAGGCACCATTTCTTACTACTGTGGGAATCTCACATATGAAATACTACACTGATTATACTGTATCTGAAATTAAAGCCATCTACTGAACAATGCCTGACTACAAAAACAGCAATTGCTGCTTAATTTTATTTAAAAACGTACCACTCCATTATTTTTTGCTGTGTTTCTCTAACTTTCACTATCATCACCTTGAGGGTACAAAATTTGGAAGAAATGTCATAAATAGCATTTGCAAATGACCATAATAAAAGATTAGGGTGAAGCAAATTAATATAAACTACTATCAATATTAGGATTGTGTTCTACAAATTGGATCAATTTCCATTGATTCCCTTCTACTGATCCAGACGAATTCAGAAAGAGGCATCAGGAAAAAAAAAAAGAAAAAAAAAAAAAAAAAAGCAGCACAGGCCACCATGGATTAAGTTGAGGAAAAAAATTAGCAGCCTGTTTCTTCAGTATTTTGATTTATTCTGGCTTTTACTGGAGTTATATTAGAAATATCTTATAATATGTTTTAAGGGATATTTAATTATATTACTTGGTTATTTATAATGGTAAAACATTTTATTCTATCAGGAGATAGTTAAGTAATGGTAGTACCTAAGTGAGAACTACTGCTTAGACTAAATGACTATCTATGAGAATTAACTTTTGTGAAAGGAAATATAAAATTATGTATTTACTCAGGGAAAAAAAAAACAAAAAACACCCACAAACAAGCTTTCAAGCATGTAAGCCTATTCTTCAGATCTGGATGAAAAGGAAAAACTTCAAGCTATATGAAGAATTGGGAATAATTAGGCCATCCTTATACCATCACAACTATACTACATTCTATATTAGAAGCCTATGCTGTATATGGTTGATCAGCTTGGAAACTATCCTTTCCAATGTTTAGTATTAGCTGGAGGGAAATATGCTATTATTTTTAATAAGACTTAATAGCACAACTTTCTAGAGATACAATCACATTCAGCCAGTGCTCTAACATCTTTAAAGTGGATAACTTTAGGGAATTATGACCATTTTCACCAGCTGAGGTTATCCAAAAGTAATTAACAAGTTCTTCATTAAAAATTTACATTGCTTGCCTACCTCATCTTAAAAGTTAAGAAAGGTTTAAGCTAAGAGAAAATGGGAAGAATAATGGCTTTAATCTGAGGATTTGGCACTAGTATGTTACAAATAAATCCATAAGGATGTTTTTTATTAATAACTTATACTACTATGGTCTAGCAACTTAATACATGTTTCTAAAAATAAAATATATATGTTCATATAAGTACAGAAATGTTATTCACTAGGCAGAAGAAAAAGTTTTCTGATGAGAACAGACATACTTTGTGATATAAAAGAACCCTTAGGGTCAGATTCTACAAGAAGGAAAAATACATGTTCTAACAGTTTGAGCACCTTTACTTCAATCATCTTCAAAGAACAATACATATGACTGAAATTCTGACAGTAACAGAAGCTATTAAACAGCTTGCCTCCCCTTCATTTCCATGCTACGTTCAATAAAAGCCTTTATATTAGAAAAAAAATTAAGGGAGTACTTCCAATTATGGAAAAGAATGTAGCCAGTAAGCAATCTCTTTGCATTTATTTACAAGGGCTGCTTTGAAAAAAAATTTTATTATGTTGGCCCACAACATCAGATGTAAATGTTGGTGGTGTGGCAGTAGAGATTGAACCTTCCTGTCAATTTCCTGGTACATCTTGCTTTTTTATGACTGATGGCAGCAGAGGGGTAGTCTGACAAAATGGCACCTGACATGGCAGTGCAGATGAGGCAAAGATGTGGAACTGAATTCTGTCATGAGGAGAAATGGTACTCAGTGACGTTCATCAAAGCTGAATGTTATGGAGATCAAACAGTGGATGTGAGCACCACTCAGGTGGTGGGTAGTTATTTCAGCAGTGGGGACAGCAAAATTGGATCACCTCTACTGGAGCAGATTTTTGTGAGCACAGCAAGCAGGCTCCTGTTCATCACTGGCAAAAATGCATAATGGTGGTGACTGTGTTGAAAAGCAATGTTTTGTAGCTAAGAGTTTGCTCTATCAAACAGTGTTATTGTGCTCTTTGTATCCGTTGTAATTTCTATTGGAAATAAATAGGAGACCCTTCTTTTAGAATGACCTTTGGCATATCTTCTGTGTAAAGCGAGGTCAGTGATTACCATATCCTATAGGGTGATCTGATGATTAAACAAAGGAGGTTTTGACCCTGTCATAGTTTACAGTTAAATCCTTGTGGTCTAAGAAGAATTTCATTTAGAGTTAGCACAGTACACTGGTGATTTTGAAGTGAACACTGCAAACTAAAAGGCAAATTACAACGCAAACAAATGACACGGAGTGGAAAAGCATATCATGTCAATCAATACAGCTCTATATGTATAAATTTACAGTAAGCTACAAATGTCATCAAATCACTTATACATATGCACACAGAGTAGTAGTAAGTTGAGTGTCCAGAATTCCCTTTCCTATTAATCTTCCATGACAGCAAATTAGCTGGAGATATCAAGTGATTCTCACTTGCAATATACCTTTTTTTCTTAACCCAAAGAATGTTTTCATTTTTTTTCATACTAAGTGGAAGTATGTACTTCTGGGAAAGTTTTGTCTTCAGTTATTAGATCACAGGGGTTCTCTCCGAAAAGCTCTTCCTAAGAGCTATTGCTTTTGTGCCACATAATGAAATGCGCTTTTCTACAATGGATGATTTTTTAAGTTCATTCCTTGGAGAGGAGAGAAGCCATACAACAGGTGTCCTTCCTTTCTTTGTTTACCTGAGCTGAACACAGCTAGTAAAAATCATATCCTTAAGAAAACAAATGACCGAGCATGTAAGCATTTGCCTGGAAAATTTGATATTAGGCTGAAGTTCTTTTTTGTTAAAGCAGCAAAATGCTTCCATTGACTGTGTTCAGGGTTCTGTTAGCACAGCTGTGAATACTTCAGGGAAACAGGAGAAAGAGCCACAAATAAAGAATTAGCAATTATTATCTAGGTCATAATGGAACATACACATGTCTCAATCAACTTAAAAATTCTGCATCTAAACCAGGAAAGCTTTGTAGAATGGTAGTATGTTAATTTAATAGTTTACAGTAGTTTGTTAGCATCTTCCAGCTGGAAATTTCATTTCTCAGGGTGATTAATGTCAGTCTCAAATGAAAACACAGGGTCAAAAATTACTCCAAGTTTATAAACTCAAACTCCAGACAAAATAGTACTACAATGAAATGAAATATCTGACAACGATATCAATATTTTTTCTATCTTATTTGGTATTAATTTTGCAGAGTTGAATTCTGACAAGAAATCACATAACACAGCAAGAGGTACTCAGGTTTACAAGGATCTAGAGATATTTCTAGATAATGTCAATTTGTAATGTGTATGCTGAGCATGGGAATGACTAGCTAGGGGCAGTAATTTTGAAATCAAATAAAACCTTCAATATATCCATGGGAACCCCTGAAATAATTAGAACTTTAACTGAAAGCAGAGACCCCAAAGTAGTAAAGAATGAAAGCTGAAAAATGATATGCTTTAAGCTACACAAATACGACAAGAACAATGCCAGTGCAAATAACAAAAGAACCTACATGAAAATTGTGATGAATAAAAGCATGAAGATGGCAAAGAGACTAAATCCCGTATCCATGCCTTTCAGATAAACTGCCCAATAAAGCATAACCTTATCAGAAACTTCACTTTGTGTGTTGGTAAAGACAGAACAATATCTAATGAACAAATGGAAGGAAACCATACGTCACCTTTAAAAAGCAAAACCAGTAAACCTATAGTGCTGGCGATCAGGAAATTAGACTTCTCACAGTAAGGGACTCATTCATCATCACAGCAATGAACTGAAAATGGAACCACAGATGACAAAGAATATCTTGTGTCTGATTTACTTACAAAGCGTTTCCAGAGTATATCTATGCCGGCCAGGACACAGCTTTAATGTCACTTAACTAAATTATTACACTGTATGGGAAGTAAGAGTGAGAGCTTGAGGAAAGAAAAAATACTTTAGCAAACTCCAATTGTTTGTTTGTCCTAACTTCATTACATATGTTGGTGCAGCTGCTTTGAGCAGGAAATAGAAAATACTTCTGAAGCAATATTATACATATGTTTCAAGCATGATTGGTTCCATATTGCTGGGGCCCTTGAGCGCCTCTAGCAGAGTTCATCAGCAAATTTTAATGTGTCAAACTGCATAAAAGTCAGAAGTAGAAGCTTTATCCTTAAGGGTTAGCACAGAAACTCCAAGAGGGAAGATGATGTTCTGGCTTCAATGTGAGCATCAAGTGCTCCCATGGGCTCCTGATGAAAGAAAGTAGGCAGAGCCCTGAATTGGTTGCCAGCGTTCCCCTTCAAACTGCTTTTTGTCCTGGTGCCCTCAGAGACCCTCTCCACATGCTCATGGGTGAGATCTCAACATGGGTGTCCCAGACTGCAACTCAATGATTCCTGAGCTTGAGTGGTAGTGGGGCTGGCAGACACCAGTCCTTGCTGGATGCCACACATGGGCAGCTGTCTCTCAGAGCATAGCAGATGTGTCAACATTCTAATCAAATGTGCCTTGGCAACATTTTTCCTGTGTAGCCAGTGGGGAAACGTATGATCAGCTTAGGCCTTTATCTGAAAACATCAGTTCATTGCAATGAACCGTTAATATTTACCTTAAAACTAAAGGCATGGAGCACAATACAAATGTACCATAAAACAGAAGGTACCAGAAGATCAAGCCACTGATAAACATGGAGCTGTAGAACCAGATCTGTGCACATAACCTATCAATTACAAACAAATGCCAGCTCGCAATTCAGTGATATATGATTCCTACTGCTAAATTTAAGGCAACAGGCTCATTAGTTTGGATCTTCATCACATTACAACATTAAACAACTCATGTCCAAGATTATTTTAATTAGCATACTAAATTTCTACCATAGAATAGACTGAAATGGTCAAAGATTTAAGATACAGACTTTACATTTATTTCATTGACAAGTATGAAAGATTATGGAAAAAGTAAATGTAAGAGAACAAAATAAACATACAAGAACCTAAACAAAATCATATCAAGCATATTAAAGGCAATTAAACATTTTTCATTTTCGCGTTCAGAGGCCAGACTACAGAAAATTCCTACAGAAATGTTGTAATTTCAGAAGGTGCTAGATGAGAAAAAAAACAAGACTAACACATTGGATCAAATAACAAATCAAGCTGATCTGACATTGAACACTGTTTAGAAAGTAAAATGAGAATAAGTAAAATGGTATTATTTTATTACACCAGTTCAAGGTCTCAACTAGAAAAACTTGCCTCAGAAGATGGTGAGGAAATTTAAACTTTATAACAAAAGAAACAATGCTGATTTTACCACATTATTCCTATTAAACAAGATTTATAGTTTATCTAACTCTACTGAAATTTGTGCTGTTGTTCCCTGACTGAAGAGTGACCAAGGAGATGTGATATTATCTTGGAGGCAAAATGCTAGACATAAAGAAGCTGCAAGAGTATGTAAATGCTCAAAGCTGAATATAACTGAACCATTAAACAAGTCAGTGAAAGTATTCCCATCCAAGATAACGACCATTTCAGGCACACTTCAGCAGAATCTTCTAAAATTGTGAAGCATCTTAGAAATTCTTTTCTTAGATACACCAAGAAAGGAAAACAGAAATATTTGTCACTGGAAATAATTTAATTAAAATAAAAATTATCCAGAAAGTATTCCATCCAGGTTTTAGTTTTCTTAATAACTGTATGGTAAACGGTCATTTCACTGTTATTTCATAGCTGTTTCTGAAAACGTTTAGTCTTAGATGAGAATGCACTGACATATGTAATTCATGTTTGGTGATAAAAGGTAAACTGGGTAAAAAAAGTGACACTAAACAAAGAAGAAAAAAAAAATTCTCATGAGCACTGACTGAATATTAACTGGCTTTATACTGATTGACACACATGCCTAAGAAGTCTCCCTAGGTCTTGCCCAAGCTCTTCTCATCAGCTTGAAACTTGAACATAATTATGTTTGATGAAACTCAGGCTAAGTGTGTCTCAGGGTCCTGGCCCCCCAGTAACCCAAACTAAAGTCCTAGAAAAACTTTCCCTGATTTTCTCACAGCCTCCAGCCCTTGGTACCTTTCTCAAGGAAACCAAAAGGTGAGAGAGAAGGTGGTGTGTGGAGCTAGTGTGGGGACTAAATGTAACATTACAGACATAGCTTTGAGTGTGCTTCCATCTTTAATCAAGATTTTGGTTAAGATTATCAAGCAAATTCAAAAGAATCTAGAGAAGGATATGAAGGGATGCAGACAGTGTGATAACAGAAAGCTTTACAAAGTCAGATGAAAATAAAATAGTATCAAGCCCTTTGCATTGCAATTCAGATGATCATTCTATACTGATGATTTGAATGACTACTCTGACTACAGATTACCCGTTTCACAAATCTGAATGAATGACATGACTTCAGTTCCACAGTCTGAACAATTATAAAGATTCTTACAACCAGAAAAAAAAAAAAGGCAATTCAGAAGAAGAAAAAAATTCCGTGAAGATTTTTCTGACAGCAGAGTATCAAAGAAAATTTTGTTGAATTTAATCTGACCCTTCATTTATCATATCCAGTGAGTGAGTCAGTTAATGACCATATTGATTCTCTATTGTGTTCATTCTGATACACAGCCATGCTGAATGTAACCATAAGTTATTAATTTCAGAGGACAATGTTTTGATGATAAATACTCAAAGGTGCAGTTAAGAATGATCACTATACAGTAGATTTCTTGTACTGAAGTTGTAGGGCATATCTATTTAATTGCAGAAGGAAATAATGCATAATATGCATGAGGTGAAACCTATAAGTAGTGTATTACTAATAATTAGAACAGACGTCAACAGCATTAGAATCGTAATCGAACTAGAATCGTAGAATGCTTTAAGCTGGAAAGAACCCTTTAAGATCATCTAATTCCAACAGTCAGTTGAAGATCACATTCATATAAAGTGCTACTTTTACAATAAATTCAGGAATACTTGTTGCTTGAAAACCTTTGATTATTCAGAGACTAATGATGAAATTGGTATCTGAGATCACGGTTACTCCAGCCTACCAGTATTTGAAGACAAGAGGGAAAAGACATACTATTCCTATGCATATCTGATTTTACAGGCATCTTATGGAGTTCATTATTTTCCACTTTCACTGAATTGTAAAAAGCAGAGCACATGACTTACACCCTAATGTCTCTCTGTTTTGAAGAAATGAGAGAAATGGAAATGATCTGTCTTCCAGAGAGGATGCTTCGCTCTTTGTGCAATTGACTTCAATCTGTCAAGAGAGGCATCATGCAGACTGTATGCAACTAAAACACAGTACAACGCATCTAATACTACATATCAACACAGTATGTCTTTTTAAAAATCCTGAAAACACCATTATTTTAGTTCTTTCTTAAATTTTATTTCCCTTTCACAATATGTAACAAGCACTCTACCTTCCTTGTTTATTCAGTTTTGGATTTCCAAGTAAATAGCACACCTGACGATGAACCCTTGATTTCTAGAGCAATTTCAAGCAGATATTATTCTATTATTCACACTTTGAAAGTGTGATCTTTGCAAGGATATTTTCAGCCTCTTTTTCACCTCTTTCTACAGAGCAAACTTTTCCTCAATCAAGCCTCAATCCTTCTGGCCTTTTTCACGTTTTACCATAGTTGATGCAAAAAGTAAAATGGAAGGCACATCTTTGTGAAAACTGCATTCACACTGACTTCCATTAGATGCTGAAAGGTCTTAATACAAGGAGAAGGTGCAAAGTGATGGCTCAGTGTATCTTATGATTGCTTTAATACCTTTGGAGAAAAGAAAAAGAGAAAGAGAGAGAAGGGGAGAGAAAAAGGGAGCACATTTGGTTTAGTCTGTGTCTCCTTTTAAGGAAATAGTTGATTTCTTTTGTATTTTTATTACTTGAAAAACTGAAAACAGATATCAGAGGAAAACAGAACCAGATCTTCCACTGCAAAGACACTTAGTAAAATCTGTCTGGTTCCCTGTCTAGTGCTGAACCACAGGGAAAACCTGGGCTTGGGACGAGGCCCTGATGACTGCAGCTGGGCTGCGAGCCCTGTGGAGGTCAGGGAGGTGCGGCAGTGCCTCAGGGACAGCTCAGCAGGGCCCCAGAGCTCAGCTCCAGCTGCTGCTGCTGTGAGGGAGGAGATGAAATCATAGCAGGGAGGGGGGAAACCCAGGATGTCTAAAGGGATGGAAACACCACAGCTTTGCTTTCATCCCTACCATATTCTCAGAAATCACTCTGGGGAGACGAAAGGCATCACTTGAAAGCCTGATTCTTCTGTCTTTATGCTTTGCAGGCATCCACAGAGAATAGAAATAAAATGATAATGACCAAGTATTTAAAACAGTACAATCTGCTGCCTGAGTCCCATTGAAGTAAGCAACCAAATACACTTTCCTTTAACTTTGTCACCAGTTATCTTAGCCAACAGCATTAAATAATAAGCAGTTACAAGACAGCTCCCCCACCCCTGAAAAAGACTCCTGTGCAGTCAAGAGGACACAGACTTGAAACTTGGGAAACTGTGGAAGTGAAGAGGCATTGCAGCTTCCCCAGCCATGTTTTAGTCATTATTTTCACAACAGTGCCAAAGTATTCTTCCAGTGCACAGAGCAGATGATGCTCAATCAATAAGCAACCATGAAATATTTGATCTCTCTTTATTGTTCATACGGATTCCAAGCACTGCTCTAATGATAATTTCATTTCATTAAGTGACCTGGCCTTATATCAATTGAAATACAAATGCTGATCAGGAATTGGAATTCTTCAAAATCAACAAACTTGCAGATGCTGCTACAATTTCTCCAGAGCCCTGTGAGCTGATCTGGCAATATTATCATACCTCTTTTAAATACTGAGATCTGAAACACCACTGTGGTTCAAGCCAGGTTCTCTGAAAAATGCTACTTTCTTCAGCATTCACGACTGAGGCTTCCAGCTCCATGGTAAAAGTCTTTAAGTCTGTAGCTAGTACGACAGGGAGAAGGGAACACCAGGGATGTTTGAAATCATTGATGATCTCTGTGTTTTGGAGCTATTAGTCTGCTGTCTAATAGCACAAGGCATACTAGTTTTCTAGCATTAGCCAAACTGGCCCAAGAAACCAGGCAAGGAATCTCTGCCCCAAATGGGGACAACTTCTATCTTCATGAACATCATTAGGCCAATAAATAATTAGTTGATTAATTTACAGAGGAGCATTTTCAATTCCTAGGAAAGAATTACTAAATATGACATTCTTTATTCACTTCCACCGAATGTGCTTAAATGATGTAATGGTTAATCTATAAAATACTGAATAAGACCTATATTTAATGTCTACTTTTGCAAAATGCATTCAAATGATGTTATATATGACCTAAAAAACCTGGATTTATGTATGCACTGCTAATAATAAATTAAATACAGACTTTGACTATTTTCCTGTCTTTCTTCTTCTTGGTCCTCTCTCAACAAAGCAAAAATGCCAGACTTATTGTCAAGTATGTATCTATAAGATAATTGATTGCTGAGGCAAATTTTTTATGTGCTGCAGAAAACAAGGCCACGTTGATAAAGGTTGATATTAGATAAGGGAATGGTTTATGACTGATTTTTGAAGGGAAGGAAAACAAAGGATACCTTACTCTAGAGAATGTTTTGGCTCTTTGAATTAGGATAGAATACAAAAAGGAATTCTTAAGGAGAGAGAGACATTTTGAAAGAAAGTTTGCTCACCTGGAAACTATCTCAGCTACTCACTTTTGAATTTAAATATCTTAATCTGTTATGTTCTTGCTGAAATAAAAAGCTCTTAAATCATAAAATACGCATGAAATGTCTAATGTATTTGTTATTACTATAAACTACAGTATCAAAAATATTTCTGTAATAATCTCTTAAGGCCTCTTAACAAGTTACAAGGGGCATAAATTTGTCTAAGATATTCCTTAACCACTTAAACTTCTTAACCACTGAAAGTTTAACAATTGTGTAAGTACAACTCTTGTCATACTAATCTTGTACTTTGAAGGGAACACTGTATTTGCACTGCAATTACATCTTGAGAAACATCGGCTGCTGCACCTTGTTGAAGAAATACTTTTGTTAAGTCTAATTTCACCTCTGCTCATGACTGTAAGCACTTTGATGAGTGTGTATAAGTATTCAGTGTTTTGTAAAATAGTAGTTTATTGCTCATAACACGATTTGTGTTTCAGGGACAATGACAAGGGTTTTCTTCTACATGGGGAAATACTGATACCAATATATTGCGTGTTAAAATGCAAGCCTCTTAAATGATCATAAATTTCATCTTACAAACTCAACTTAGTATGAGATTCCTAACCTACAAAATCTAACTATGTCTACCAGATACAAGCATTACATTTTACGGGATTAGTTTTTAAAAGACTAGTTTATTGTCATTACTATAAACTGGTGTTAAAATTGCTGTTGGTATTCCCATGGTACTACAGAATCTCCCAGAAGTATTCAAACATGACAGTTTGCAATACCACTCAGTGCAGTACAAGTGAGAAATACTTTCCTTCTTCCCCCAGTCTCACTAAAAGCAATCCATTTTAAAAATTTAATTAGTAGCTTCCACAACTGTTGGCTCAGGTTCTGCTAATTTGTACTAAGAAATGAAATTCAAACTGAGTTTGTTATTGTTGTTGCTTTTAATTCTCTTATTACATAGAAACACCCCTTATAACCAAACAAATTTCTGAGATTATATCTGGTGAAGAAGACACAATCACTTGCTATTTAATAGCATAGGGAATGAGTGACCTTTAAAATATATTGAAAAGTATAATTTGGAAAAAGTAAATGGTGATGTGGTCTAAATATTTTGCTTTGTGAAAGCTGGGAAAGAGGCAGTACACCCAGCTTATTTTCAAGAGAAAGAAATTCAGATTAAAAAAATCTTGGCGTTTACAACTACCATACGGAGTTTCCAAGAGTCACTGTATGAAAAAATTATCTCCCATTTTTCCCCAATATAATTATAATATATTGACTTCTTTTTTCTTTTCTTTGTCTTCTACATCTGGGAGGAAGAGAGTTAAATTATTTTTGAGCTCAGAAGCTGAGAAAAATAATTAGCTTAAAAAAAAACTCTAGCTATGATCTGAAATGGCTTTTCCAGGCATAAAACTGCACATTATTAAGGTGTTTTGGGACTTTCCGTGGCTTAAGGCAAATGCTCTCCCCGGGCGAAGCTGAGGATCCATCCTTTCTCGTGGTTTGAAGCTCCTGTTTCTAACCTTCATGGTTTGTTAGCCAGGTGACCTTCAACCTTTGATCCTGGAAAGACTATTAGCAGTGACTCCAGGAGATTTGCTTCAATAGCACGGCTGTAGGAGAACATTCCCAGATGTATTATAAGTGCAACTTATCACATCATTCTACAATTAATCACTGGGATATCATGATACACTTAGAATGTGTACATATGTATGCATATATGCATATAATAAAAATTGACGTTCTAGTAGAGATAAGCCAAGGTGCATCCATATTACTGCTGTGACCTACTTTATGTCTCTATTTTCCAATTACTCTGATCCAAAATAAGATTTACACAGCTACTTTGCTGCAAGAAAAATCTTAATTTCGTGACCGAGGAAAGATCTTTAAACAGTGCTATGCAAATCAATGACACAAGTTAGTACAGAAATCACCCGTGTGTTTCAGCAGCTTTTGTCAAACTGAGGCCAATTTGACAAAATTCCCAACTCTTCAGACTAAATACTAACATCTCAAAAGTTGGGACAAGTTTGGCTGTAGCAATTTCCAACACTGCAATACCTGTTGAGTTTAGAGCATGACTGTAGCATCAATAATAAACAGTATTCCAAAGCTTGGAGTTGTCTAGAAGAATTGTCACTGAGGAATAAAAATAATTCCTCCCTCTCCATCACTGTAATTTTCACTGGTTATATTTTTCCCTTCTACTTAAATTTCTCTGTTTTATTTCCAATTGCACTTCTCTTTAAAATGTTTATTATGGGGTAAGAGGCAAAAAGGAAGATTTCTATATTGAAAATGCATCACTATTTAAACTCTGCTGTTTCATCTGGTTGTAAAATGATGGTGTACCTGCAATAGAAACATATCTAACTATGATATCCGTAAACAATCCTCAAGTCATCCCTATTTCCATTTATAACATAACGGAAATGAAAGTGTATGCCTGAGAGAGGAAGAATTTGGATTACAATAGTAGATAGTCCAAAGGAAACGACAAAATAATGTGTTAATGCAAGTAAGACAAAGTACCACTTTTTTACTGAATTCATGGAATTCAAAGTATATATGGTTCATGCACAACACAATATGATTCAGAACAGCTGATATTTCTTTATAAAAGGTTAAGAAATGACTTACTTTAGTGACAACTACAATTTAGAATGGCTCCACTGACATAACTGTAACATGAACCAAAAGCCTCATCTTGCCAAGACTTTTGTGCTTTCTATTACGTGCTGTGAGAAGTCCAATTGACCTCATGGCTTATAAGGTTAAGCAGGCAACCATGTCTTCTCTTAACAGTTTAGTTGAACTTGTGGTCTAGCAAACCAAAGAAAGAACTGCCTGAAATTGAGAATTTTTGTTCAGAGGGCAATTATATTGACTGAAAGGAAGGGACGGATGGAGAACAAGAGTAGAGTCAGGAGGACAGAAGAGGGAAAAGTTTTGTTGAGAAATAAGCTGTAGCTGCTGACTCATAGAAACATTTCTCAATTAAGTTCATGAGGATATTCAGCATATGGATTCGGCATGTGTGACTGCTGAATAGTCATGGATTAAGACCCAGAGACACAATTAACATCTCTCCCAAGTTTTTAAATTCTAATGACTGTCAAGCCTGAAAGTTTCTCTTTTCACCTTCAATGAAGTTTATGAGTTGCATAATATGCATTCAGAGACTCCAGACAGTTTCAGTGCCTGTTTTAGCTGAATTACATAATCAATCATGAGGAAATAGGAAAAAAAGCCAACAACATTTTCCAGACTATTTTCATAAATTTAAGTAATTAAAAAATAAATATTTAGTCTATATAGCATGAGTACTGAGGGAAAGACATAAACTCTAAATAAGAATAAAATCTGCTTTCACTCTTCTGCTCATCTCACTCCACAGTTGATAGTTTAAGACAGCAACAAGGGCAAAACCTCTCTCTGAATTTTTCCATTGCTCTTATTAATAGAGTTGCATCATTGACAACAGCACAATTTTAAGTATCAAGATGACATATGTGCTCCTTTGTGACGTGGTCTCCAGACATATGGTAGTACAATATAATTCATAAAATGCTTCTAGTTCAGCAAAATATTGAGCACATAGTTAATTTTATCTCTTAAACAGAGGTTAAGCATACATTTCATTTAAGCAAGTTTAAGTTATATCCATTTCAATAGGATTGAAGCATGTGATTATCAGCAGTTATATCTCTTTCATAAAAAGGATAAAAACTATATGAATGTAAGTTCTACATTTGAGTTTTGTGGCATCTTTTAAGACAGCCTTTGAAAGTGGTTTGTGAATGTGTTCATTTATTTGGTATATTCACTAATAGACTAGTGCCGGGGAGTCCTATAATATTACAGTGCACCTTCCTCATACTTTACAAAAAAAAAAAAAAAAAAATCAAAATACTTATTATATGTGAGATCTTTCCTGTACAATGATATGCCTACTTCCATAATTATTTGCTATTCTCTCTTTAGAGAAAAAAATGATATATTTGAAACCTCCTAATTACAATAACAAATAAAAAGTCCTTTTCAGTAATAAGAAAGCAAACTGGCACAGAATCATAATAAAGAAAAGCCAGCTGAGGAGCCTGCTACAAAACAATACTATGTATAATTGATGTTTAATTATACAGAATTAACAAATGGCAGCAGCACTGGTTGTATTACTTGACCAGGGCTCTTTGCCAAGTCAACAAGCTGGTTTTAATGTAGGAAGTAACCCATTCAGTTATCTGGCGCCTTTGAGCAAGGCCCTGACTGCTGTGCTCTCCATCTGTGTTGCCAAAAACATTTAGTAGAAGAAAGAAATTTGTCGATTTGCTAAAGCAAGATAAATTTCTGTCATTGATATGGGTGAATGCATCAATAAGATCATGAAAAAGTTTTCTAAACATTTTATTCATCTGGTGCCAAAGATTGAGCAGCACCATGAGAGCTCAAAATACTAATTAGTATGAATTTGCAGAGTTGATATGTTATACAATAGAATATAAAACATGTTTATTTGAATATATTATGTCCACTAACCCCTCCTCTCTCTATACACACACACTTGAAAGTATTTAAAAACATGCTTAAATATTTATGTTCTCTGGAGCCCCGTTACATAATTTTCTCCTATGGTAAACAATTAATTTGCATCTCAAAATGAACACAACTATGATGATACATACGAGAGTCTCCTGGAGAGCATCTGCTCAAGTACCTTGCTCTCAACTCACCAACACAGCAGCGCTGAACACTGGCCTCACTGTGAGCTCTTGCTTCCCTCATGCTGCAGCCAGAGGCCTGGATTCACACACCTGTGACTAGATGTTCGGACACAGCAAAGACTGAAAGCAACTGGAAACAGCTTTCTGGATTAAATACAGAAAACCTCTGGGAAAGGAGAAGGCAACAAAAACTCCTGGAGATCCCAAAAGCATGTGGCAGTCTCTCCTTCATCTTTCTGACCTTCATATTTATGCATAGGTGTCTTTGAGGATTGTCACCAGAACTGTGGCTGCCATACTGTCAAATGAATGAGAACCTTCAATGAAAAGTATATTGATACATGCATTAAATCATACAGAGCTGTTTGCAGGAAGGCAGCAGACCTATTGAAAGCCATGAAGAAATAACCTAATCTTGTATTATGACAGAACTGGAAAGGAAACAGATGGGAAAGACACCGTCAACCAAACTTCTCCATAGATTTGCATAATATAGGGTTCACTCTAATAACTGGAGCTGGAGTTATTAAGATCCTGACTAGCTTTCGCTTAGCCCAGATCAGAATTTAGATAAGAGCAAGACAGAGATAGTCTCCTCTGAATACCCAGGGAACGGCTCATTCAGCACTGTCTTTCTCATGAAGAGTCAGTGTCATAGGAGTCTGCTGGCAGATAAAGAGAAGCTAAGAGCAGAGAGACCCATCTTCTGCCTTCTGTGCTTCCCAGGATGACAGGGTGTGCTCAAATGAAGGATGCTGATCTGTGTGGCACACAATCAGACCAGAGCTGTTCAATTCATTTTAACCCCCACCTTCACCTTGCAGAGAACAGCAGCTTTCTCATTCCTTTATTGCTGTATTTTTTCAATGGCATTCAGCATCATAAAAACAGATTCTGAAATCCACATCATGTTGTGTTTGGAAATAGAAAGAAAAATAAAAATGCTCCTCTGTGTGTGCCTATATCAGTATGCAACTTTACAAAGTTGAACTATTTCCAGTGCAAACACAAGTAAATCTGTATGTCCCCATATATTCTATATTTTATAGTCCCAGTAAAACTTGATCAAAATCCACTTATACTTGTTGGTTGTGTGACTTAACCTTTAGGGTAGATTAATTAGATTAACAGACCACATACTGTAGATTCCAGTACTTCCTCAATGGCTATTAAATTACACAGAAGGAATTATGTTTTAGAGCCCTGCTTCCTTAAATCAAATTCCAGCCCTGTCACCTTTCTTTCATTTATCAGACTGCAAAGCTCTTGTTCCTTTTGTAATAAAAACTGAACCTCCTCTACATTCCATCTTTAGTGCTTGAAGTCATTCAAGATTACTGTGCTCAGGATCAGGTAACTACAGAGAGAATACTGTTCTTAATAGGTGTCCTACCTATTGGAATGGAAAGATTTCATATAATGTGTAAAGAGGTAGAGGAGTGTTTCATTTTTACTAACCTAGCTACAAACTGTTCCTCGCGCAGATCGCAGCAGGAGATGCAGAGTGGGTGCCAGAATGGTGCATAGGACCTGGGAGGCAGGAATGACAGGGAAGAAGCCAGTTCAGCTCTTGCTGTCCTGACCAATAATGCTAACACGCAGAATGCCTTCTGACTAAGGCACTGTGCTGGGCAAACAGGGTTCAAGAAATACCTCTGAAGCTTACCCAGAATGTTCACTTTTTCTTTCTCAAAATGTTGTTCAGACCAACAGGGAAGATTTTGTAAACTTGCCCTGTATTCCCAAACACCACGGAGCCAGAGCATGCCTACTGACACTAGAAGAATATCTAGTATTTCCCATGTATTAGAGAAACAGTGTACACAAAACATCATGCAACCAGAGAGATGAAGACAAGGTTTGGGGCTTACTTTTGCTTGTATCTGCCTACAAATTGTCTTCCCAGGGTATCACAAAAACGTCACAACTAAGAAATATGGCTAAAGATGGCACGTTTTAAAAAAAACTGAGGGGATCTGTGTTCAGATCATTTTTCTGAAAAGGCTGCACAGCTGGAAAGAAAATGATAAGGAAAGCTCTGCCCTCCTCACCTCATAAATGTGACAAGGGGACAGGATGGAATCTTAAACCTGTGACACACGGATGTGGCTACACACATATCATTTACTGCACACTTGCTGATGTCCGCTTTCCCACTGAAATCCCAGCATGCTAACTGCTGTCAAGATTGCCAGCAGCACACAAGGAAGAAAGGCTGGTGACAGTGTCTTTCTTTTACACTGTTAGGATGTCTAGGCTTGCTCTGAGCTGTGCCACTCATCCTGGCACTTAGCATACTGCTGTGCCCAGCCTCAGCCTCTAAAGTACTCCAGGCATCATGAACAGCATTTGGAATTGTCCCATTAGGCTGCTGGAAAAGCTCATCAGCATCAAGACATCACAGTCTGCTCCTTTCTCTGCAACTCATTTCTGGTCCATCACAGTACATATTTCTCTGCCACATAACTAACTTTCTCACTGCCTTTAACAGCTGCTGAGGGTCCCTCTCTGCTCTCCATTTTGCTTTTAGTATTTTCTCACTAACCCCATCCTATCATATCCTCAAGCAGCTAAGGCAGTAGAGGGCTCATAATGACAGTCAAATTAGCTTTGAAGGCAGCAACTTATCCACAACTGTACTTCTCCAAAACTACATAAACCCATATGGCTTAAGTAAATAGCAAAGTAATCTCGGAGAAAAGGGTCAATGAATAAATACAATAGAGTCCTCTACCTTTACTTAGAATGTGCTAAAAGCCATATGTTTATATATGCATTTTAAGACCAAAATAAAACTCTTTTTAATCCTAGTAGGCAAAGTCTTTAAGCAGCACAACATAAGGAAGATGTGGAACAAGAGATGAGGTAACAAACCATGACAACCCACATTTGTGATCAGGTAGCAGAGCTCGGGAGGTAGTCTAAGGCAATTAGGGGCAGGTGATTCTTGTCAAGAGAGACTTGAATCTTGAGACTATTGTGTTGGAGAGACTTCAACAGAGCCCAGACAGAAATCCAAAGGTTCCTCAACTACTCAGAACTTCTCCAGAATCTAAAGTGTGCACCCTGTTTAGCATAAATGACAACCTACAGAGATCTCTTACTGCAGTCATACCAATAACCAAAGTATTTATATACTATTATCTTTTTCGCTTTGTACTTTTACATCCTGATGATGCTGACATCTTCCTGCTTTGCACAGCAGGAAGAGCGCATACTTTACACTATATGTATTTTCCATACTAATTTGTTTGCCATTTACCTCTAAGGCTCCTTCCATAGTGAGGAGCTTCTCTGCAGTGACTTAGAGCACCTAAACTAGCTGGAAGAGTCAGTCTTCATTCATTATGTACTTGTCAGCAGAAGATAAGCAGCTAAAATTGCATGCCTAAAATAGGTGATCTGATACCACAACTGCTCATAACACAGAGAGTTCCACCCCTAAACACTAACAGCTCTAAATAAGAAAATAAGGAAAACAGACAGAGGCTTAGTTTGTTATATGCCACAAGTTAGTAGAGAGGGAAATAGTTACCAAGATTTCAAGGTCTGCTCTCTGTTCACTAGGCTTCATTTGCACAGTCAAAGACTTTCTTATGACCACATTTAGAAGTCAAGCAAAAAATCTTCCACTAAAAAAAATCTTGCCATAAACACTTAAAAAAGAGTCCCTTTTCTTGAATTCTGAAAAAATAAAATTCTTTAATGCCTTCAGCTTCTCACTTAAGATAAAAATTTGCATTCTGAGCTCTATTTAGCTCTATTTTTCCCTCGTGATTACCATACTGAATATAGGGGGGGGGGGGGGGGAAGCACATGGTGAAAAATACATTCTTTGAATGAAGAAAGGAAGAATTCTTAGTGTCACAGATGGCTGTCAGGATGAAATGAAGCCTGTGTCTGCTGAGGGAATCAGACGTTAGTGTGAAATCTGAATAGAAAGGAACATAGCAGAAGGCAACTTTTCAAAAGAAGCATAGCATCAACTGGCATTGTGAGGGTTAATTTACTGCCAGGAACTGCTGGGGTTTTCATTCTCAGTAGACAGACAATAGACAGATCCCAAAAGTACCCGTCATAATCACAGATGCTGGGGATTAATGCTAAAATGAAAGCTTCATGAATATTAAAAATATCAAAACTGCTAATGATGTAGCAGAGTTTGGAATAACATCCAATCTGAAAATCTAAGAGTGTGCCACACAGACATAGTGAGACACTGTCCTTTTAAAACTGATTAAACCTACTCAATTTGTAACAGAAAGAGGCTTATGCATATTAGGAGCTGAATTGACTGCCAAACTTTACAAATTGCACAGGCTAATTACCATAATTAAGCCTTGGATTGAAGAAGAAAATTCCATTTATTTCAGAATGACTCAGTGGAACTTCAACAAAGAAGGCAAAGTACATCAGATGTTTTGGCCCCCCCCCCTTTTTTTTTTTTTTTTTTGCCCCTCAGTGGTGTTTCAAAAGCAGTAGTGAAAAAAATAACCAGAATGACAGCATACAAATACATTTCCTTGAAAATCAGAAAGAATGTGTATCTTAAGGATCTGATTTTGGGATCTGTAGTAAATACTCCTGCACAAAGCTGTGCAGTGGAAAAAGAAATCTTTTCAAACTGAAAGTCTTCACGAGGAGGTTAGCCAAATCCATATGTGTTCTATAACCTAAAGCCAAATGTAATTCCTGTAACTGTACTTCATCAGTTTCCTGGAGATTACAGTGTTTGATCCACTGGACTCTTCTGCTGTTCCCAGTGTTTGCTGTATGCCCTCTTGCCAATCCAGAGAATTTACAGGATGAGACAGCAGCTACCACATTTTAACATAACATTCCATGACTTTGAGCTGGTTCCAAAGACTTCAAATAATCTCACTGAGATTTAGATCTTGTCCTTCAGGAATGCTTAATCACTAACTAGAAAAGCACAACTTTGAAAATTTAATTATGGGATATGGAAAAAAATCTCTTAGTGTGCTTCCTTTCCAATTCCTGTTTAGGAAGAAAATATAATATGAAGTCTTTCTTACTCACACCTTGGGTTTTAAGTCACATGTGTATATGAGATCATACAAGCATCCATAGGCATCATGGTTATGAGAACTGAGAGATACTGGGGAAATGTTAACCCTCCCATGTGCAATGTTACTGAATTTTCACCCATTAGTTATATCAATTCTGTTTGTGTCCTAATCCCAGGATTAGGATGATGTCTACACATTTTCAAGCATATTTACTGGGTCCTTTGAATAAAATCCTGAAAGTCCTGAAAAATACATGGACAGACTTATCGTAGTATCATAGACTGGTTTGAGTTGGAAGGGACCTTTAAGATCACCTAGTTCCAACCCCCTTGATAGGGACACCTCTTTCTAGACCAGGTTGCTCAAAGCCCCATCCAGCCTGGCCTTGAATGTTTCCAGGGTGGGGGCATTCACAGTTTCTCTGGACAACCTGTTCCAGTGTCTCACCACCCTCACAGTAAGAACTTCTTCATAGTAGTAAATCTAACCTCTTCCAGTTTAAAGCCATTTCCCCTCATCTTGTCACTACGCGCCCTTATAAAATTTCTTTACAGAAAATGAAAAAGTTCAAAAACAAAGTCTGTATAAACAAACAAACCAGAACAAAGCAAATTACTGTGACCTCCATTTCTTTCACTGTAGAATTCAGGCTCTTTGTAGTAGATCTACCATTCTAGGTATGCCATAAATACTTGTAAAAATCAATGTGAAAAAAAGCATATATAAGAAAAAATAGGCAAAAATATAAAAATCTTCATGTTCAAATAAAAAGTTATTCATCTATAATACTGGCAAAATTATGGGGCCACCAGAACAAAACTCTGGAAAGAAAAATTAGGAACAATTTTAATATGCTGATGGCTAGAAGTGAGGTATGTTTGATGGCTAGAAGTGAGGTATGTTAAACAAAAGAAAGAGAAGAATATCCTGATATTTGACTACAAGCACAGCTACTTATAAGAAATACCCACATTTTTTGTGGAGAACATCTTTATCAAAGATCACTAACATTATAAGAGAACATATCCATACGTGAGAGTGTAAGAGAAGAAATCACCAGTTAATTCCAACCCAGAATTTGCATCTAGCAAGAATGATTCAAATTTTTAATTTGATATTACTCATTTATGCAAATAATATGCATTTGTCTCTATGCAATGCCAATGTCATATACTTACTAAGATGCAAAAAGTGATGCTGCTGTTACTCCTTGAAGAATCTACAGAAAATGTTTTCAAAGATCTGACCAAAATCTTCCATCAGTGCATATCATGCCTTTTCCTCTATGACATGACTGATAATTCAACCAACTCCAAGAGAGCCATCAGCTGAAATTTCACACTATGCAAACTAACCATCCTGGCAGAAAAAAAAAAAAAAAAAAAAACTGCATTCTGAATAATAAGGCATTCACTTCATATACTCAAAATGAAGCTTATGTTACATTGTGAGGAGGCAAAAGAAAGAAATATGTATTATGGAGACCCTGTAGTCATGACAAATTAATTTATAGGAATGTAATCTGTAAGTGATTATGTGGAAGATATATACATTTGACCAGTTTCATCTGTTATTAATTTTGTGTATGGAAATATATCTGTCTCTTTATATAAACTGGAAACCCATCAGATATAGTAAGGGGAGAAGACAATCCTGGACTTAAATTGTTTTCACTTTTTTTTATGCTTATTAAAAAAGATAAACTCACACATATATTCAGAAATATAAGGAAAGTTAGATTCATTCTTTCTTTTTAACTTCTTTTACGCATCTTTTCTTTTTGTGAAACTATTCTGCAAACATCTCTAATCTTCTGCAGCCATTAATGGATGAAACAGCAATAGAATAAGCTGCATAATAAACTGTGCTAGTGCAATTGTGTCATACCCTTTGTGTATCAGCTATTATCACAGACCCAATTTCCACTTCTTCTTCACAATGCAGCACCCATTGGAAAGCTCTTTGGACAAAAACCACATAGGTAGTATGTGGCAGGCAAACCACTTTAATATCAAAACACTACTATTAAGTGTTCAAATGTCATGACAGTCTTATTCACAGTGGAATAAAAGGCAGGTGCCTTCTAAAGACATCTAATATTTTGTTATTCCTGTGGTAAGACACTGGCTGACTGAACTCAAAATTGCCATTTACAGTTCAACACCTTGAGCAAAAAAAGCCAGCACTTAGGATGTCCATGCTTCATCTGATCTGATGTTTGATGGAGTATTTCTTGAGTACTAGCTAGAATAATTTTTATATAGACAACATACAACTCAATGGAACAACCTCTGTGCTTTTGCAGAAAATTTCAACTGGCTTTAAGGGTAAATACAAGATCTTTTCATCCATAGTTCTGTAAACAACCTCTTAAAACACTTGCTACTGGATGTTTGAAACATTTCCAGCAAATATATAAGTATTTTAATCAAGATGTTAAGCATAGGACAAGCATATTTTTTAGGTACCCATGCAATGTAGAGATGACCTACTCTTGGTAATCCTTATTATTTTTCTCTCAGATAAGAAAAGGAGAGATGAATTACAAATGTTTGAGTTTGATTTTTTTTTTTTTTTTTTTTTACTTCTTACTCTGTGTTCTCCTCTCCACAAATGTTCAGTTAATAATTCAACATTAAATATAGACTGTTTGGTTTTGGTTTCTTGGTTAAACAAATTAACAAAACTACTTAAAATTCCTCTATCCCACCTAAAAGTTTGGAGAAGAGTCAGAGGAACAAAAAACTACAGCCCTATAATTCATTATCAGCATGAAAGAAATATATTAAAAGTATTCAAAATTTGTATGAGAGCTGTGTATTATTAAGACTACAATACTAAAACAGCTTAATCCAATGATTGTTCTATATACGTAATTACTAGAAAGAAAAAAGTTACAAGTAATTGGGGTTTTTTGGAACTATAAAGTGAAAAAATGTGGAATCCTAAATCATTTATGTTCCATCAGCTTAACAAAATATTAAATATATTTAGAAATTGATTTATTATCTCCTTGAATACATTATTATTATTATCTTTAACGTGCCTGTTAATTCTCAATTTTCTTATGTTTTCTATATATATATTCCCATTTTGTGACAGCAGTGGGCTAAAATCTTTGGATTTAGAAATACAGAAGCTGAAAACCGATTCCTGACACATGAGATGTCTAAAAGAACCTAAAGGTGTCTTTGATAAAAATTCCCATTCTCTAAGAAAAACGCTGTAATCTTATCAGCTGACACTGATGAGGCTCCAAAAGTCTTCTGAGAACTAGACTACAGAACTGCATGCTTGGACATTAATCTGTCAACATAGTAGAGTACATACACGGGGATTTTAATATTTTCTTTTATTTTTAAAGTATTTCCAGATAGAGAATAGGGCGGAAAAAAATGTATCCCGTTCAGCCAAATCACCTTGATCCTTTGGTCTGGAACTATGTAGACATGGTCTGCAAGATGCCTATAATGACATTGAAAGGGAAAAATCTGGGACATACCACTAGGCTGATCTACATTTTGGAAGATAATATTTCTTTATAATGAAATATGGACTATAAATTAAGCAAATCTAATTTATTGTAAATCTTGCAATATGGACAAAATGCTGGCAGGACACAAATTCTCATAGAATTAAGGAATATACGACTCTCACCTGTAGTTCAAATTCTGTCAGATGAAGAGTGACAGAAAATCAGAGCAAACCAGTGACAGTTTTGTGAACTACATGTGGCCAGTTAAGGAATCCAAGAACAGACCATGGTACAGTATAGTTCCTGCTGAGGAACAGCTTGTGGCTCTAGCACAAAAGAGCCAAATATGGACAACAACCCTTCTCCCTTAAAACTCATATTATGAAAGTATGAATTCAAAAACACACACTAGACATGATTTGCATAGTAGATCCAAAAGGGTTTTTTTGCCTTTGAATGTTCTTTACACAGGCATACACATACAAAATCAATGTCACCATGCACCCTATTCCGGAACTCTATAGGAACTCCTCTGCAGAAATCCCCTTCTCTGTCTAGGAAAATATGTCCACATCACAAAAATATGTGCTTTAATAAATGTTATTCTCCAATTATTATTATTTAAAAAAAAAAAAAAAGCAATAAACAACAACAACAAGAAAACACTTCAAAAAAACCTCTATTGTCATTAGAAGACAGAATATTGTGATATCACTTTACCAATATAAGGATGATATAATTAAAGTTGTTTTGTTTGTTTGTTTGTTTTTTGCTATGTTATTGCTGGGATTTTTAAATATTTAAAATCTTAAGAAGCTAAGACTTTTTTTAGGATTATGTAACGAAACTTGGGAAATGAATAAAGAAATAGCAGGTATATGCTGGTAGGCATTCTGAGTTTCTTTTTTAAAAAGAGCTGATAATTACTTGGCAGGAGTTTTTCAATTCTGTATTAAAATTTTTCATTCTAAAAAAGTTCATTTCCAGTATACTTCAATGAGTGATTACTTACAAGTTTTTTTAACTCCCAAGAACCCCAATATGCAACTTTTAGGTGCTAGTGTTGACAGAGCTGTAGGGAAAATGTCCAGGAAACAAATTTGCTGCTGCAGTAAATCACACCACATTCTAAATTTAATTTCCCACATGGGCCAGACTTTCTGAGAAAATAGAAAAGCCAACTCTACCACCTACACTGTAGATAACGTGAAGGATTCTGCTAATACCATCTGGCAGCATAGTTAAAAAATTAAATTATTTAAGTCATCAGAATGTAAATGACATATTTTTGGAAAAGATATAAGTAGTTCCCAAATTAAATAAAATTAATAAGTTAGAGGATAAAAAACAATCCAGAAAATACAGCGATCATTTATTCACACTGTATGTATTGCTGTCCTTTTCTTATTTTCACTTTAACTGCTTTCAGATTTTTATTTCAGAACCTCAGTCGTAGCTAATAAAGCTCAGCCTTCCACAAACTTTACTTAAGGTAACATTCTGTGTATTTTTAAAAATATCAGACATCTACCCAGTGAAAACCCTTGGATTTTTACTTGCAGTTATTCAACTCATTTTTAATAGAGCTACTTCTTCTAACTAAAGTATCTAGCAATTCAACAATCTTTATTTTCTTATAGCTTGAAGACAAATCTACAAATAAATCACTGCTTTATTTTTTGGTCAGACACAACCGATTCTGCTGTAGCTGAGCTGCTTTTATTCATAAAACTTTCAGTAAGTTGAGGCTGAGGAATACTTGCAATGCATTTAAAAAATGAAAGATACCCTACATACTTGTACCTCTACCCATCCCCCTGATACTTTTTTTCTTTTTTTTTTTGGGGGGGGGGGAGGCAAAAGAGCAAACTAATTTCTAATACCCTCTGAATTCAAAATGTGCATTCTTAGCAAAACATCTTGTCAAATCACCCCAAACTTTGGACATCTGTATCAATGGAAGCTGTCTCTCCAATACTGGACAATAATATTAAACACCTGCTTTTACAGCCTACTGGATGACTATGGCAGCTTTTGACAGACAGGTCTGGAACTAAACCACCAAATTACAAACCAAGTTAATCTTGGGTGAGTTAGAAGAGATGGAAAGAGTTAAAAAGGATACAAATGTCTGCTTATATGTAAGCAAGTGATAAATCATGTAGCACAATGTTATTTCCTGGCATCTTTTTTATAATGTGGCTAGAGACTGATGAAATACAGGACCAGCCATAGTAAATCTGATAACTGGTTCTATCAAGCCCAGATTTCTGTCCGTGCTGGATGGAGGAAGACCATTTGTAATTCATTTATGGCTAGAATAATGAGTTAGCTTACTTTGTAAGGAGAAAAGAGTAAAACAAGTTATACAGAAACAAGATATACTCCTTGTCAGAGAGATGCACCAAACATTTCAGTAACTTCTGCTAACTCCAACAGGAGGAGTCCCAAACAATGCACTTGGAGTGGAAATCACTGCCACATGTTAAATGTATTTAGGATGTGATGCAGAAGGGCAAGATTAGTGCAAAAATTCCAAATATGTACAGAGAAAGAGATAACCCCTAAAGAATTCCAGCTCCACACAATAAAGGTGAAACTGCTCTGCTCAGGTTTCTCTGGACTGACTGTAGCCACATCTGTGTTGCTATTCCCATCACTAGTTTCACACGCAGCTGCACCAAAACCTAAATGAGAGGAGAATCAGAGGACCCATCTGTGTTTAGCATAATATCGCCGCGGGCACTGGAGTGGCAAACATGCAAATGAGCTGATTAATCAGGAGGTAATTATGCTTGGGTTACTCTTTCTGTTACAGGAATGCTTTGATAGCAAGATTAGGTAGTATACACTGGAGCAGTTCATAGGAGAGAATGTTCCAGCATCTTGGGAGAGATGTTGAAGTCCTTTACAAGCCTATTTCCTGTAATATTTAAATGAATGTTGCATTTATGAGAATAGGTTTGTATGTCATTAACAAAGCAAATCTTGACAGTGAGAAGCAAGTCCATAAAATATTGATTTCCAAGATAAAATATCTACATGGCACTTTTCAACTGAAGTAATTCCCCAGCACAGAGTAAAACCTATTTACTAATTTCCTTAACTGATTCTTAGATCTTTCCACTTCTTAAGACTGTGCTTCTGCAAAATGGAGCAAGTGTCACTAAGCAAGATGGACTGAGCATAATCACTGACTATGCAAAAAGTCATGGCTTTGAATTCAGGTGGGCTCAGGCAATAGGCAAAAAAAAAACTATAGCGGAAGAAGAAGTAAATTGTTAACCTGGAGTACAGGGGTAAGGGAACGACAGATTTAGATCTTCAGCTTTGAGAGATTGGTTACTCTAGAGGATATTCAATGATAGTAATCAAGGAAAGCTATCCCACTATGAGATCAGTCTGGATTGCAGATTTTCTTACATTCTCAGCACTGCTTTGTAAGCAGAAGGAATTGCTGGAGCAGGGCACATTCTGCGATGGTACTGAATACAAGTATATTCACCACTGCATGTTCTTGTATTCATCTCAGGTGTTCAGAATACAGCTGACATTTTAACATTCACTTCCATATACTGTTTAAGTCCCTGCAAGCTTACATGCACGCACATCCTACATCTGACTTCCACAGGAGGTGACTCCCAGGGTCAGCAGGAACAACACTCATGCCTGAGCTAATTAAAGATAGAAGCTTCAGTGTTTAGCTGCACTGATAACCATAAATCTCTATGGACTCAAGGCTATGCTATCTCTATCAGTTGGGGTTACTTTACCTGCTGAAAAAATTCAGTACTCTCAAGTGAAAATACCTGTGGCTCCGTGCAGGACCTGCTCTGGCTGCTGCATCAGACAGGACATAGGCACAGCACAGTGATGTCACTGTGATGACACTTGGGCACCATGGTGACGTTTGAGCCTCTACCCCTGGAGCCCTGCAACAGTTCTTTGGGATTTCACTTGCCAGCTGGCAGGGCAAAGGGCAGCTCCCTGCAGAACTGGCTACAAGCACAAACCACGGTCAGACTGAGACAGTAGGCACTGGAAGGGAGCTGTCTGCAGTAGGAACTTCTGGTTTGGATCCAGAGGGTCCAGCTGTGCCCCAGCTCTCCTGATCTTCTGGGTCAGGATAAAGGAACAGCCTGGGCATCAAAAATGGATGAAAAGGATGCACTAACTTAGCCTCATCAGGAGGAAATCAAATGTATACCTCATGCTTCTTACAAGGAGAGCACATGCAGAGGTACTATTATCTCCGCAGCCCTCACTTTTCCTGAGAAACTCTGGGTACTGGTCGAAAGTCACCAATTTAAGAGCATTTGGTGGGGTCAGAATGGAAGCTGCATTGTAATTGACCAAGAAATGTTTCAGATAGAAGTCCTGGGAAAGAAAGGATCTTTGAGAGTGTTTGGGACAGAAAGCATGAAAAGCTTTATTCGTCAGCTTAATGTGTATGGATTCACAAAAACTTCAGCATGACTCCAAAAGATCTCCCTCGCTTCCTGAGTTTCTGGCAGAGGAAGAGGCATTTGTGGCTCACAGGAAGGTACACCAGTTGCTCCACACGTGAATCAACTCTCATAATATTCTGGTGGAAAGATGGGGGGTTCCAATAAAATGAGCCTCAGTAACAGAGGAGATGAGGATGACAGGAAATGTTCTGATCCTAATTTCTTCCTCTGGCTGTTTGCAGAAATTTTAGAGGTAGCATTGCTGAGTACTGGAAGTGTGGGAAAAATATATTTGGGTTTCATCCAGTGAGTCTGAACCCATGGAACAGAAAGATAAATAAATGAGGGTATGATGAATCTATTTATTTCAACATACCTTGCCTTAGTCAGTCTAAGTTGTAAGTTTAAACTGACCAATAGACATTTTAATATCCATGTTTGTCTTTAGCAATTAAAGTTGAAGTTTCTGTATCTTGCGTTCAAATCACAACTCTTCTCCTTTGTATTTTCAATTACTTTGCTACTACAACCCATACTTCAGGAAAGATCACCCAGAGCTGCTGGAATTCTGCAAGCGCAGAGTCACCCAAAAGAGAAGAGCTGTGGCTGCCCCCAGTCCATAGGAAGACCTGAATGAGAGGCCTCCAAGGGACGGCCCAGATATCCAGCCCATGGAGGGATCGGCTAATGGGCCAGAGAAGAGCCTGCTGGCAACAGATCCACAAGCAGGCACACAGACAATGCCATCCACGGGGCCTCCACCCTAGCACGGCACCCTAGCACGGAACCAACTGCACAGAGCAGGAACAGCAGCACTCATTTATAGATTTATAACTTCGTACTTCATAGACAGATATTTCTGAAAATAGGATGTCTGAATAATATACCTTCTCTGTTGCCATGTTCTTTTCATTCATTCAGGTGAAATCTCAGATGACATTTTTATTTGTCTTAAAAAAAAAATAAGTAGAAACAATGGTTCTCTAACATCAGGTTGTTTTCTGTAACTGAAGTTCTAGACACTTAGCCACAGAGAGTAAAAGATTGAATGATGTTTGCATGCCACATGCAATGAGAATGCTCTTCCAAATGATGACTTCTGAGGGAAAGTAGAGACTAAAAGCAGCATTTTAATTACTGAAGACTCAGAAGGAGAATCTCACCTTCATAGGATGACTGCTCACAAGATATTGCTCTACACTGTCAGGTAATAATAACACTTGGTTTAATTTCTGGGCTAACATTTAGCAAGGGTCTGAGAAACCAAGTGCTTTGGAGAGGCCTTCTCTGGAAAATCAGAGAAAACTGTTCAGAGGACCTGGAAAAATATTTGTCCTTTCTTGTTACAGAAAGGGTAGAATGGGTATAAATTTGACAACTGTCTTAAATTTAAAAATCTCATTTCATTAACATTCTCAAAGTTATGCATTGTACCAAGAAGACAGTGCAAGAAATAATTGAAGACAGCGTAAGGAAGCACTGTCACAGCCTGACTGCTGCCCTGGTTCCCTCCATAGAATCACAGAATTGCTTAGGTTGGAAAAGACCTTAAAGATCATCAAGTCCAACCATGACTTAACCATACCACCCTAACTGTAACAACCTTCCACTAAATCATGTTCCTGAGCATCACATCCAGATGGTTTTTAAACACATTCAGGGATGGTGTCTCAACCACCTCCCTGGGAAGCCTATTCCTTAACAACCCTGCTTGACAAAAAGCTGGTGACGTACTGGATTTTTGCACTCCAAATGAGCTCCCTTCTATTCAGAAACTCTTCAGCTGTTTCACCTGGATGTATAAGCATTAGCTTGTTTCCTATAGCATGCTACATGAACTTGGGAGCTGATGTAACACTGAAATCTAGCTTCAAATACAGAGCCTCTTTGTTAGGGAAGAGGCTTCCCCTGCTCACAGCTGCTTTCCGGCACCTTCCTCTCTCTTGAAACTATACTAACATCTGTACTGTACAACAGAAAAAGAAAAGTGACAAACAAAGCTAAAAACATTCCTTAGCCAAAGAAGCACTTGGGGCTGTCTATATTGTCAACTCTGACATGCTAATGTCATTGAACATTTTTACAATTCACTGCAATTCCCTAACAACCCAAACCAAATTGCAACCTAAATAAGTCAGCTGACTTATGTATGTAAAACAATACTAGACAACTGCTTTAATATTTCTGCTAAGTAGACCTGTCAAGATGTGTTAGAGAAACTCAAACAACTGTATTTTGTGGCATGATGAAAAACCAACAAACCTGAAGTTCCGGTGTACCATTACTTGGGCTTTTTTCCATTTCTTGCACAGTGAGATGGGTTACTGAATAGGCCAGTGATGTTGAGCCTAGACTTTTCTCTTACACTGAGTATCCAAAGTGGATCAAGTGCATCAAACACCAGGTTTTATTGAAATAAAATCTTCATCTCTTAACTTCTAAACCAGAGAAAACTTCATGTATAGAAAAGACAGAAAAGCAATGTAAAAAATAACTGACGATTCCCTTTACCCTCTTTGCCTTTGCATATGTGCCTTAGACCTTTGCTTCATGCACTCTGTGACTTTTTTAGTAAAGCTATTCTGCCTGGCCTGTGGTGATCTCTGGGAGCTTCTCTCTCCACAACTGGCTATAATTGATTCGTTTTTCTGCTCATCCTTTTCCTGCCACCTATTATTTGTAAAATGTTCTTTTCATTCAAATAGTAACACCTTGTGAACAAAAGCAAGTAAGGTAATTATTGTTCATCAAGTTTCATCAACTGATGATGAAAGAAATACTATCAGTGAAAACCCTTGCTTGATTTGAAATCTCAGCAGAGGTTTCACATCAGGGGTGTTAAAGAATAACCCCCAAAATACGATGAACTAAGGAATGAAAGATAGGTAAATTATCATATTAAGTAGTACTCCACAACCATGAATTTTGTCAAAAGTGTGTTACAGGTAACACACATTTTTATGCATAATACCAGGAGCACACATTTTGTTTTGTATTATAAAATTTTGATATCGTTTTAGAGAACACAAGAATCCCATTGCATTAATAAATCTAAAAATGAGGTTACTGTCCCAGAGCTTTACATAGGCAAAACCAGGATTTTTGTGTTGGTTTTTTTCTTTTTTTTTTTTTAACACTAAGAAAAATCAGTAGGGCATATACAAAGATTTTACATAACACATCTGACAAGATTCAGCAATTAATGAGTTCTTACTGTTTCAAAGTAGCAAGTTTGCCAAAAGGATAAAACTCAGCACAGTGGCAAGACATCCTAGAAAATACAAGGCTCATGGATTATCTTTCTTTTCATGGACCATGTATAAATTATGCTACTTTTAATATGCGAAGCATTAAATGTATCCTTTATTCAGACATAGCTGCAGATTAATTGTGAATCTAGTAATTCATTGCACATTGCATAGGTTTTCAAATCTCCTTAAAATAATAATGATGTGATTAAAATGACTATGAAATAACATAATTAAACCTTTTAGGTGATCTTTAGAAGCTTCACTAAAGCACTCTGCAGGCACTCAAGGCATGAGTATGTACCTGAAAAGCATATTAAAATGTACTATTTTAATATGGCTTGTTTTTTTTTTTCCTTTTAAGAAAACCTCTAAAAAGACCATTTCTGCTATTTTATTTTGATTTCATCATGTCTACCTTTCATCAAATATATCTGGAGCGGATAGAAATATAATGTTGACATAAAAACATCAAGGACTCAGCAACGCTTATTAATATGTTCCAAGAAGAGTACAATTACAACAAATTTGAGGTATCTTTTTTTTCTGAAAACAGTAAAATTTGTCATTATTGTTAACCAAAATAAACAA
Source organism: Chrysolophus pictus (assembly GCA_037305975.1). Classification (NCBI taxonomy): domain Eukaryota; kingdom Metazoa; phylum Chordata; class Aves; order Galliformes; family Phasianidae; genus Chrysolophus; species Chrysolophus pictus. The sequence goes on from CM074576.1 coordinate 99,715,329, forward strand.
TTGCCAGACTGTAATGAGCAAACTTCAGGAACAACTGGATTGCTTAATATTTGCTAATTATTCTGAAATTATGTGGAAATGGAATGAAAGCCTCATCAACATAATGGCCCATGGAAGGCTGCCCTCAAGTGATTTTTTACAAGTAGCTTCTGATACTATGACCAAAAAGTGCTGTTGATTTGACTGTGCATTTAACAGACCAGACAGAATGCTCTTTTAGTTTACTCATGACAGAGGCCCCAAAGGAAGATCTGGCATTTGTTCACCTTCTCACACGTATTACAGTTTAGGTCCTCCCAGTTATATACTGTTTACAATGTGCAAATATGCTAATGGAAAGACGTGAAATGGTCTGTACAATTCTCAGCTTGGGCAGCATCTGATGCTCAGCTGTGCCTTTCCTTCAGTCCAGCTGGTGAACTTCAGCAACACAGCATTTATTGTCTAAGCAAACTACATATTGAACATCTAATCTCATACCATCAGTAGTATCAAGGTTTTGTTTCCTCTCTTATGGCTGGATTTTAATAATGAAAAACTGAAAGAAAATTCTTAGGCCATCGAGTATGGTCTCTTGATATTATGGGCAACCACATTTTGTAATCCCTTAAGTAAACTGATCAAGCTCTCTCAAATCCGTAATATTTTTATGACCTTCAGAGATGGCGGCAGCAAGCTATATTTATTTTGTTATACACTGGATGAACACTTCTTAGCTTTTATTATAGCCAGAGACTTATTCTCCCAGCAACAAGCACAATGGATTTTAAGAAAAAAATGTACTAGGTGTATTAGAGAAGAGCAGTCTTAAAGTTAGCCAAATTATTCTGTAAGCTGAAAAAGTCTAATATCTCACTATCCTAGAATTTCTTTCAGATTGTAAACACACACCTGAAACACAGAATCATACAAAAATTGGAATTTTATTCTGTGTTAGACAACTGGGACATGCCAAGCCAGTTACCACAACTATGAACGGCACCAGTCACCTAAATTTAGCTGGAAGCCTTTGTGAAGCTGATCAAAGAACAAGCAATGAGCCACAAATCCAGTTTAATCTGATTTTATCTGATTTTTAGAATCATTCCCGCTGCATCCAGGAAGAAAAAAGATGAACTACACACATTGCATAACAGCATCAGAAAAAAAGTCTAATGAACTAGTATTGATTACATCTTGATAATCCACCTGGATGTGTGCAGAATTTGAAGTTGAATATGTGTGATGCCCTCACTCTAGCCAAATCTGTACATATATTTAAAATCTAGAAGTTGTAGAAGATATTTCTGATGCAATGCTAAGTAATAAAAAAAAAAAAAAACAAAAAAAAAACAAACAAAAAAAAACAAACAACTAGAAGTTGTATATTTCTTTCCATGGACCATGAAGAGCTGAGAATTAATGGCAGTAGCATAAAAAGGCATTGATTAAATAAAGAATTAAAGAATGATGAATAGAACATTTGGTTATATTTTCAGATCACACTTTTGCGTTGTTTAGAAAGCTGTCTTGAGAAAAGCAGGCACTTGCTGTACTAGCAATTGCAGAACAACAGCTTTATTTGTGGTCTTATGAAATATTTTCTATCTTGTTGACGCACAAGTGTCTATGCTTCTTGTTGAAAGGCAAGCTGGAAATCAGGATTTTGGACCAGAAATTATGCAATAAAACAGAGTAAAAATTATGTTTGTGACAAGCACATGCTCAGTTTTCAGCATGTAGGATCCACTAAGACTTTTTTAGCTGTAAGCTAATTACATATATACAATAGCCTTCTCCAAAAAGACTGACCTGGAAGAACAAAGCAGCACCAGCCTCAGCACCTGACTGCGGGGGAAGGGCAGCAGGAGTCTGTGCTGCTCTGGGCTGGCAAGGCCAGCTTCTGAAAAAATATTCAGAGGATCAAGCTCAGTTTTTTTGCAGAGATTGTGATGTGCTGGAGACAAGAAGACATTTTCCCTGGTGGCTGTTACTGTCAATCTCTGGACTTGGCAAAACAGTTTGGCAGCAGTAGTTATAGCAAGTCTTCTGTTTACCAGTTTTTCATTGTACTACATCTAAGACAGTCATTTACATTTCAGGCATGATGACATCATTCTAATGCAGCAGTAGACATGGTCACCTTGACCTTAGACTCTCGTTTCATCCAAAACCAATAGCTAGGATTGTAGAGGAATATACTGAACGACTTCACAGAAATTTCACCTCTGTCACTGCTCTGAAATACTCCAGAAATATTTAATAACTAAGTTATACTAGCCTTATAGTTCTAAAGCTGTGAAAACTTCTGAAGAAAAAAAAAAAAAAAGACTGAAAACAAGGATGAACAGCCAAATTTAGGGCATTGCTGCTCTTGAAATACCAGCTCCAACTTTTCTTGAGAAATACAGATATCTCACCCAGAAATCAGGCTGTATTTGTTTTGCAATTTGAGTGAGTCAGCCACATAAATATTTAAGTTTTAATTCAATTGCCTCTCCTGCGGTCGATGAGTCACTACGACTCTGATATCTGAGGAGTCTCGCTAGGGGAGGTCCTGGAAATGTGTTATGGCTCCCAAGTGGGTTCCAGCCGGAAAGTCTGCGAGCTGCATGTTTAAAATGTATAAACTTATTTTCCTTTCATATACTCAAAATATATGTAATGAAGTAGAATGTGTTTGCTTCCTGGACAGCAAACAATCTTTCAGCCAGAAAAAATGTTTACTTTGTAAATAGTATTTTCTTTTCAGAACACTGTTTTAGCAATAGATTCCATGATGAAAAACAGTTTAGGTCATAAAAGACCTGAAAGAAATAGAATCTGTAACATTTTTCCTTCTCTCTAAACTCCTGAAATTAAACTTACCAGAAGTTACAGTCACTCTACTTTGCTAAAAATACAGTGGACACTTTATACAAATGGAAGATGCAAGATAATTTCAATGCCTTTGGTTAAATATGGAGTATTATGAATCTTTCTATGCATAAGTAAAATGAACATGAAGCTGCAAAATGAGACTAATTAAAAACTGAGAAGCTACATTCCATTGGCGTACACATTACAAATCAAGTGGGGCGGATAGTTATGACTACAGCATAAAAATAATTAATGAGAAGTTGTAAGAGAGGCACTCCCTTTCCTACATGACACTATAATATTCCCGTAACCTTCTTGAGTCATTTTCCCACCAGTTTGCACGAAATGTGCCATGATTTACTAACTTCTGACCATTCTGATTTTGACTCATACAGGATAAATACAGGGCCAGTACCAGAGAAGCAGATGGACAGATGACAGTCCTGTCATGAATTCAGCAAAATTCATCCACAGAGATAGAAGTAAGAGACAGCTCCAAGCCAATGACAATGCAAAAAAAAAAAAAAAAAAAAAAAAAAAAAAAAAAAAGTTAACAACCTCTGTGGCCCTGTGAGCCTTGCAGCCCCTCAGAGACTCCTGACCTTGGCTGTGAACCAGTTCAGCTACTTTGCAGATGAAAAGTAAACCTGCTGCAGATGTCCCAACACACTAAAATTCCCAGGTCTCCAAGGTCTCCAGCCACAAGCTGGGGAGTCTGTGCACATGTATTCCCCACAGCCAATGTCTGACAACTCCCAGTTCTCAGAAGGAAGGTCTCTGCACCTCTCATGGGCATGAAGCCTGAATGAGCACAACTTTGTCCACAGCTGCAAGGATGGAAATATTAGGTGTGAGCACACTATTATTAAATCTTCCCCTCAATAATCGTGTTTTGTTATACCCTCAATCCAAATTTTACACTTGTACATGAAACGCAAGGCTTTGCAAATAAACTACATACTTACACACAAAACACCTACAAAAAACCTTTTTGTTTCAACTTCACTAGCATTGTGAATTTAGAATGAGTGTTTACTTGAAGTCCCAGGCCTCCATATGTTGGTTGGTAGGTCTTATGGCAGTTTGGATCCACCATTAGATTATGATCTCAATTAAAGAAAACACTATTCTCACCCATCAGTGGGACAGGAAAGATAGCAAAGGATAGAAATCCAAAGGAAACTACTTTTACAATATGCAAAAAGACTGTTGTAATGCATGTAGCAAATTTTGTTCATGCAATCCTTTTTTTTTTTTTTCTTCTCTACTGCCAGCCTGTATTAATGAGGTGGTGGATATAGAGGGAAATGACACACTGCCTACATATGTAATTTCAGAATAAGCGTTCCAGTAAGAGTCTGAGCATAAAGTCCTCCACATACTTCAGGTTAAACCATCAGTTCTCTTCTCTAATTGTTGTTATACTGGATTTGTTTTCTTCATTTTGCCATAAGGATATTGATTTTCTGGATGCTACATTACTCTTATAAGACATATTTTTCGTAACCATTGCATCATTGCATTCACCTTCAAAATCTTTTTTTTTTCTTCCCCCCCCCCCCCCCCCCCCAAGACATTGACATGGGGCCACTTTCCTGCTGCTTGCTCAAACATAGGGATTTTCAGAAGGGGGAATACATGCCACAGGTAATTTCATGGACACAGAACGGCAGCACGTCACTGACGCCTCAAACTTAGCAGTTAACTGTAGATGCTGTGGGACTGTTTTTTATCATTGGTGTCAAATTCACAAGAAAATCACCACAGAATGCCTTTAATGATGGCTATAGTTTTCAGTTCTGGAAAGTATCATAGCGATGCAAGGCAATTGATCCCTTCCCACGTACAGGGATTCGTCTTCAAAAGATGGAGCTACAATGGATGCGCTTTAGTTCACAAACAGTAAGGATATCACAGAACCACAAAATATGCTTTTCTTTGCATGTCACATGAATAAGATTAAATTGAGTTTTAAAGAAAATGTTTACACTTTATTTTTTTTTGTTTTCTGATTTATTTATTGTTCAGACCTCAGTGGGGACTTAGGTCATCACAGACTGAAGAAATGAACTGATATCATATCATCACTCAGGACCTATAAGGACACATCCGCTTGTCCACAGTGTCCATACAAAACAAAACACTAAGCTTCAGATAATTGTGACCTATCCTGTTACTCCCTCTAAATAACTTCTATTCATTAGAAATACAAATCTACAGTATAATCACATATAAATTAGCATTATTCCATTAATAATTGCAGATATCATCAAATTTACAATACTGATGTAACTAATTTTGTAAGTAAATATTTATAATAAAATGGTAGCAAAAAAGTATTTGAATGTGACTTACTACCACCCTAGCAAGTGTAGAGATTTTAAATGCAGTAATTTGGCAAGATTTGACATACAGTAGTTGTATTTTCCCAAAGGGAGAGCCAAAATCTGGCCAGATCTGTCTTGGTTTTGTAAGTGTGCCAAATACGACACAGAATAGATGTGATTAATTATCTGAAGAGTTATATATACATGTGTTTCCATTAAATAGTCACAGTCTGCCCTATACAAATTATTCCAACAACAGCCATCTCACTGGGCAGTATGAAATGAAGGAACACAGAGAAACATCACAGAAGCAATGAGGTTCCACCAAGTACTAAACATAAAAATAATAATAATAAAAAATCCTAGCTGGCTTTCACTTCCCTTTACTTCTCTTTCTAGAGAGATTTCTAAATCACTTTCTTGCTCAGATTCTCCTTACTTTATCCATGGCACAAAACTGTACCAAAGCATTTATGATTTACAAAACCAATTCATGCTTTTTAAACCAATGGCTATATGATTTACAAAAAATACATATACATTAGTTTGAAAATTAAATAACAAAATTTCAACTTCTTAAACAAATTTTAAATATGTAAGAAGTGAATTAATATTAACAATGTCAAGTAACAAATGTGCGTTTCAAAAACTTACAAGGAATTCTGCATTTTAATGGGCAGCTTCCTTCTAAGATGCTCATTCTTTTAAAATTTCTTTCCAACTACAATAACAGAATACATATTTTTAAATTATTGTACAAGGGGTACAATGGCTTTCCAAACTGAGCTATAGGCATAGTGATCACAGAAAATCAAAATCATTACAGTTGAAATGAAGTTTAAAGATTATATGCTAGAAGATATAGCGCACACACAAAAATGCACTATGTGCGTTATCAGATGATAGATAATTCTCAATTAAGCTTGAGCAAAGCAGAATTTCAGAAATCTTACAGGACAACCTCCACATTCTTGTGACTACAAAGGAATTCTAGAATTCCTTAGGTACAGTTCTGACTTTAGTGTCTTGGAGACGATAGAAAACAATTGCTTTATGGTTAATCACTGAAGTCTTTAGAAGGCCTTGCTGGAGAAACTGCTACTGCCATCTGTAGTGAAACTGTATAGGCATAACTAAAATGGAGCACAAGATATTATTCCCTTTTAAACTCAGACCTGCTGGAGTAATTTCTGTGAACAGCCACCTGCTCCTATAAGCCATTTGTTCCTTTGTAAAATAGATGTAAGCTCTGTCTAAGATTCTGAATGAGAAATTCATTACACTAGCCAGCTATTCATGCAGTCACCCCATTGTGTTAATTATGTATCTTGCTATATTTCAAAATAATAAGTAGTGGTAGCGTGTCATTCAGATGCGATCCCTCCAAACTGATACTATTAAAATACTCAAACTGCAAGGCAAATGAATACAAGAGAATGGCATTATAAAGATAGATTTTTTAAATTTTCCACATTCTTTTGAACTATACATTATCTTAGCAGCTATGACTGTCAGGAATTTTCATATTTCATGCTATTATACCAGTCTGATCAACATCTCCAAAGCCAAAGCTCAACTGTGTATTTTTTTCCCCCCCAAGGGAATGACATCAATGTACCACTTGGAGACACAACTAGTTGCTTCCATAAGATGTTGTGATGACCCTGTGGATCCACACTTCAGCTGTTGCCATCCTGAATTGCTATGGCTCCTCTCATAGGGCCACATTTCATGAGGTCATATTCCAAAGCAGATGAGAAAAACAAACTTGAAAGTGTTTTATTGCATATCTCATACAATGAATTGTTTCCTTCTGGATACATAATTGATAAATCAGGTAATTAGAAATTAAAATAAGATGGGATATTCTGACCACATACTACAAACAGCATGTGGTATACATCTACATTACATTAGGGGAAAGTACAAAGAGTAAACCAGCAGGAAGAGGTGTAGTCTATATCTACAAGGATAATCCTTGTCGCTGTAGAATCCTGCTGGGACTGTGGACCAGAAGTGAAACCCAGCACTTCCTACCAGTCCCAAATGCACCACAGGAGCTGGAAATGTGGCCGGGTCTCAGTGCCAACTATTGGCACTCACTCACGGCACTGCATATGTGCCAAGAACACTTCAACACCAATGTAGGAAGAGAGAGCATGACTTTGTGTCACAAGCCAAATGAAAGTAAAATTCAAAATTGCATAATAGCCAAATCCAGTAAAACAGAATGTTAACCATGTCCCAACTATAAATACAAAACTGTTTCCTTCAATTTAGAAGGTCTCAAATATATGAATGTCCATTTTGTACAGTTTCTAAACACATACAGTCCCCCTGTTGACACTGTAAACTTGCTTTTTACCCTAGCACGTTGTTCCTAGGAGTTAACCCCAAACAAAAGATAAAGTAATAGAGAAAATATCTCTTCATGAAGAATACTCAGCTATTTTCTGCTCATGTGACATTGCCTTCCAAGGGACAGAACTAAAAAAGATAGAAAGGAAAAAAAATTTTGTACCTTTTAATCACCAAAACACAGATAGTAAATCAAAGCTATGAATTCAGTAGTGCATCTTTGAAAATGTAATTTAATGCAATGGATAGATTTGATGCTAGAAATACATCATGTGCGTTTGATGTCTGTGATGTGAAATATGTGTTTTCAACCCTGCTGACTGTGGCCTTCCTGTCACCTCTTATGGAAAAGAGTAGTTTTAATCTTTTTCAGCTTTTGCTATTTCTATTGTGTGCTCTGAGTAAGGAGATGAACATTCAGGCTCAGCTGGTTACCAAATCACATCCATCAGATAATTTTTTAAGTAGTAACAATGTCACTATTACTTTTTTTATTAAACAGTAGGTAGTATATATCTTCAGTATTAATTTTTTTAACCCTAAGATATTGTTCTTTTGTCTGTGCCTAGATGTTTAGGTGAATTTATTTCTAGACACTAGTTTTAATACTTGAAAACCTTCTTTATCCACAAAGGTAAGGCCTTCTGTGAAGATCGTGCATTTCTGAGCCTGCTGCCAGGCAACAGCCTTACACCTAACAAGGCCCAGGGCCATGCCACAAGGAGGTTCGCTCATTTGCACATGTAACAAACACCACACATAGTCCCCTGCATAGTGGAACTCTAAGGACTGGCAAACATGGGTACAACTCCTCCTCCTTTGGAAGTGGCTGGTTGCCAGCACAGCCCTGCCGCACTGCTTTCTTTTAGACTCAAGTACCTACAGATTCCAAGACTAAAACTGTCTTTCAAAGCCCTCTTCCAGTCACCATCTTTATTAGTTTAATTCCTTTGTTTCTGTTTTGTTTTGTTTTTCAAAAACTGAATGAAAGTAAAAAGATTATCAAGTCACCTCTAATTAGCTGCACAAGTGGTTTTTGACACTGCCATATACCATTTTTATATTTAGGATGCCACCTCAGTGAACTCACCCTTCTTACGCACTCACAGTGACTACCATTTCCCTATTTAAGTTGGCAAGCATTCATTCAGAAATACCCACATCACTGTTATGCAGCAGTCCCAAAATGATGCTCCGCAAAGGGAAGCCTGTAATACTGGTATCCCTCAGTAGCCCTGTTCTGCATGGACTTGATGGAAAGCAGGACAGGCAACATGCTTATACTTTTCCACATCACTTTGATAAAAGCCACAACTCTGGGGAGGGAAGTAAGATACATGAGGTGATTTGGTTAAAATTCAGTAATCACTTCAAGCATCTTTAGTATGAAAAGCAGAGAATCTGCTATATCTTCTCTTCAGTATATATAAGCAGCACCACTCTACTTTTCTCCAGGAAAAAACACATTTCAATACATTTCAACCCAAAAATTTCTAAATTATTTTGCTAATAACCATTTTTTTTCATTGAGCACGTCTCCACTGAGTTGAGATAAATAAGGGATAGAATATAGATAGAATCAGCAAGCAGTGAGAAAGACCCTAAGGCCACCTTTTCCTCCCCAGTAACCAGTAAGATCACCATGATTGGGGAATAGCATGATGACATCAAGAATAAAAACCCAGTTTTTCTGTTTCACCTTGAAAAAGCACTTTGCTTCTAAATCAGATCTTCAAGTGTAAGTATTGACACTTTCTCCTTTTTATCAATAAGGCATGCATGTTTGTCAAATGCCGTAGGTAGAAAAACCATTAAAGTGCATTAACATAGACACATCTGTTTTCTAGTATGGATGACTTAAAGTGAACCCCACTTCACCCATTGGCACTTTACTTTTACACAGACATGCACACAGATCTACCTCTTTCTAAAGTATTTTTCACAGGTTTGTGTGTTTGCATTTAGCTTGAGAACAATGGAAGCAAAATATTTCCACTGATCTGTGTAATAATCTCCTTAGAGATTCTCTCTGAAACACATTATCTCAAAAGAAAGCATGGATTTTACTTTGTGTTTTTTTTTTTTTTTTCCTTTCTACCTTGCTTTCTTCTGAGATCACATTAACTGTCACTTATGTACACAATTCTAGTTATATTTTGTTTATGACTTTTCAGCAGCTCTGTAATCCTAGAGGATGAAAATATTTTCCATTTGCCACAGTGACACGTGCTGTGGAGAGAAAATATGGACAGCTGCAGGCTTCCCTAATAATGGTATCGGATAACACAGTGTGCAGGATTTCAGTTTATCATTTTTCCTTAATGGAAAATGCAGATCTTCTGCTTAGCCATCTCAAGTGAGAATCTACACAGACCATGACACTCTGAATCAGAAGCAAGTTCTCCAAAATAAGTAGTATCTACAGTGCCTTGCAGAGGGATTGTCACCAATATTGATTCAGCCTGTTTTAGCCATCTTCTTCTGAAAAAGATTTAAATTAGCCATACAAGATGTATGCAAGTTCAGTTCTTTGCAAATAAAAACCTCTTCAGAAGAAAAAGCAGTCTGCAGATCAATGAAATGGAGGTGGTGAGTTGCCATTCCCTTACTGGGGAACTTTCAATATATGTCAGTGATATATTAAGTCCATAAAAAATAAAATATCATTATTTAGGGTGTTTACTTTAGCTTGGCTATGAGAGGCATTTGTGACCTTACAGAAGTACTTCATTGGAGGTCATTATTTAGACTAAATTCCAGATACAGAAAACAAAGAGCTCTATTCATAACAACTAAGACAGCAAGGTATTCACAAGAGAAATGAGCAAGAATTTAAAAATATAGACTAAATAAGACTGTGATTCAATACAGGTCCCAACTCAGGAAAGCAGCCCTCTAAAACTAACTTTTTAAGCACATACTTATTTTCACTCTAAGTAGCGGTAAATTCAATAAAACTTGATATATACTTTAAAATGCTTTCTTGATCTGGAGCCTGGGATTCCTCTTTTCCCCTTAAACAAAGATTCCTTGATTACAGATAAGAGAGACTTTTATAGAGAGCAAAATAACCCACTACAACACCTTTAACAATCACAGCTATTATGAATATCTTCTTCATGGTTCAAACGTAAAATTCTTCCAGAAAATGGCTAGAAGCATGCAGGTTAAAAGGATCTGACTTACAAGCAACATGAAGTCATTGAATCAGCATGAAATGAGTGAGTCAAAAGGGGAACTTCTATTCCCATGGCATGCTGCAGAAACACAGCCTGCAATACCTGGAGATGTGGATGAGTAAATCATTTTTTAATCAATCTTTATATCTTTTAAGCAATCAATCCCACTGAAAATACCAAGCACAAAGAATAAGTAATATTGTTGCAATAAAACCATTCTTTTATGAAGGATACATCAGCTTTTCTTGAAGAATACATATGCATCACTTTTTGAAAAAAATATCAGGGGATCTCAGCACTATTCATGTATTTGAAGATACCAACCTACGCTCTCCAAAATTACAGAGCAAAAGAAGGACAGAAACACTAGAAAAGGAATGATCTTTTGAATGAATACATGGCTCTTCACAAAAGGTATAAAATGGCATCTCAGTAATGCCAAATCAAAAAAGATTTAGCCTAGCTTCCGATAAGAGTACTTCTATAAAAATGCATTTTGAAGGTCAACCTCGTTTAATAGCAATATTTAGTAACTTGAAGTTATGTGTGTCAACCAACTTCTTCAGTGAAAGCACACATAGAAATTAATAAAATATATGCCCGAAGTGCAGTACACTAGACTACAAGCAATAAACAATATTACCACATTTACAACAGAGCACTTATATTACAGTTCCATCTGAATCATCTCAAATCTATGAACATCTCCAAAACAAACTTACAGCTCAATTGGACCTGGTCTTTGCATTAATCTACTGACATTGTAGTAGAATCATGCTTAGACTGCCTATTTCAAGGAAGAACCAAAGCCTACAAGGGGTCAGCTAGACAACTGTAGACTGTTTTCCATTGTTGGAGCATTTTCTGAAGATTCAAAACTCGGAATCAGAAGGAATTTATTTCTGCCCTTCAAAACAGAGAAAAAAAAAAAAAAAAAAAAAACAATGCTTATTATGATCCCATTCTAATAGAGATTTATTCAGAAAATGCCATATCTAAAAGGAAAACTGTACTGGAAAATTAAGACTCCCATACATACAGGAACACGGGGAGCTAAAAAGCATGAAACTCATTCAAAAACAAATTTCACTGCACATCAAAAATGTACAAAGTAATTGAAAAATCTTTAATCCCAGCTTGCAGTTATTTCTCTACTCTGTGAAGTATGAACTATTGTAGCAAATGGCACTAATTTTAACCATGAATCATATTTTGCTCTCATGTTCAGGAAGCCACAAAGATTTCATTTTCCTCCTAAAACGGTATGTAGTACTACTGAATATAGATTCAGATTTCCAGATATCACTGTATCTATTATACTTGCTAACAGGATTAGCTAGCATTAGACTGGCATCCACAGGAAGCGTGATACTCAGTTAGACCTGAGGGATTCTCTCAGGAGGCAAAAGGTCTAAGTTGAAGCATGCACGATTTCAAAGCAATTCTTGGTGCAATTAACTGCCTGACCTGCAAGATGAACAAGCATATTATTTAATTAATTGTCCTGCTTTTTTAAGCTATGCTGTTCATTTTTCTCATAAGTGTGTGATAATGCACTGCCACCAGTTTTTATGGAGATGATCAAGGAAATTATACATTAAGTTGCTTGGTGATGAATCAGGACTTTATTTCATGATGCCCTCAATCTCTTCTATCAGCTCTGCTAATGTGATATCCATATGAATGTATGTGCATGTGAACTAAAAACTTAATATTGCTGCAATGATGGAAAAATGTAACCATTCCTTCATGCAACATGTTCACAAAAAGAAGACTTTCATTTTGACAGCCAAGCTCGTGTATGTTTTATCAGTGTATTGGTGAATCCTTAGAGGCATTAAGGGGAATCATCCTAAGAATTCTGATGTTTTAATATGATCTGGGGTTCTTTGCTAATAAGAAGCTAAAGTTTTTAATAAACAAATTGTAACTAGAGGGTCTCTATGTTAATGTTATGTCAAAAGTCCTAGGCATCTCTGTATTATATATATTATACATACTAACTTATTGTGAAATTTCACATTATTTTTATGTAGATTTTTTCTTTTTTTAATCTGATTCATCCACCTCATTTAACAAAGACCATGGACTCAGAAGTAGCTGTTTTTTTCATCTCCAGCTTTTAATCCTTCTTGGACTATACTATTGAACTGCTTCTTCAATAAACTTATAAAATTATTAGTTCATGCCACTTATATGAAGACCACTATAAGTAAAACATAACCAAAATGGTATTTAAATAATTAGGGAAACTAATGTCTTTACATGACCAAGCTAAGCATACAAAATTTATGACTGCTTGATGTTCCTATCCCTAATTATCCCAAAAGGGAAAGCGTGGACCCCAGCTGCACTTTGAATTAGTTACTTAGAACAAGCTGTAGCTTCTTTCTTTTTTTTTTTTTCCTCCAATTTTTTCCCCCTAAAATAACCACACCTTTGCATAATTCGGATGGTAACTGATGAAATAGATTTCTCCCTTTCTTTGCAAAAATGTGTACATTTATAGAACTGTATAAGTAACAGAATATTCATATGAAGGATCTAGTAATAATTTCTTCAAACTTCTTTTGTCTAAACGGTTTCTCCTTGATCAATAATCTTCAGTGTGTTGCAAGTACTCTGGCTTTTAACAGCTGATGAAAGTGTAACACATTTTCAGAATGACTTAAGAATTTACTAAGTAATATATTTGAGACTAGGGCAAGTAACATGAATTTAAACAGAAACATAGTAGAAATTGGGCAGGGAGTTATAGCTAGAGGGATGAATGGAAGTGTTTTAGCCTTTAGAGATGAAGGAAGGCAGTCTTTGCATCTGTTCTGATCTCAGAACTATTCTTCCCAACAGCAAGAGATTTGCTGTTAAAAGCATTTTACTTTTCTCAATACTTCTCATTTACAGAGTGTTAAAGACTTTCTATGACCTTATCAAGTCTCCACTTGCTCACACTCACCTCTGCTCTGAAAAGTACCGACAAGAGTTCTCTCTTTAATTCCCTAATATAATTAAGTTAAGCTTGAAGCAACTCTTCTGTTCTGCGATTAGCTTGAAGTTTGCTGTTTCTGACCTTGGTGCCTGAGAGCCAAGGAATCTGTACTTTCCAACTGTGTCACCTAGTCTAATAAAGAATGTAAGAATCCCCAATAAGCTTTGTCCCTAGAGCCAAAACTCTCACCCAATTCCAAGTGATTTATAAGTATATGTAATTTTTGAAAGTGGAGCCCTTCATATGCTCTGATGCTTTGAAAGTAATTTAATTATCCAGAAAAACAACCCTTTCATAGTGAAATTGTCATGGAAACTTAGACACACTGAGACTCAAGAGAAGTAGACCGGGAACATGTAAATAATCCAGGGGAAAAACAAAACAAAACAAAACAAAACAAAAACAGAAGATTCCTGTGAAGGTGCCTTTACCATACTGATGGTGCAGATTTATCTGTAATTGCATTTGAAGGATATAGAAGAAGCGGTATCTCCAACCACAAAGCACCACCCTCCATTTGCTTGGTAAGTCCAAGCGTTTTTTCATCTCACTTTGATCACGTATGCTTGACTGCAGGACCTCCTGATGTTGGAGGAGATTAGAAATCATCAGACTGCCATTCCTTTTCCCTTCAGCAAGTAAGTCTGATGGAGCTGAGGCAGCCAGCTGCAAGTCAGAGGAGCAGCCCTCCTCTTCTCTGATCTTTTGTGTCTTGTGGTCACGAATATTCATTAGTAGTGCAGACATAATGACTGTGTAAAGCTCATTCATATCTATCTGTTAAATATTGGAAAGACAGCCCATTGATTTGTACAGTTCACTGATCAGCTCTTCAAGCAATGCAAAGTCACACAGAGAAGGACAAGTTGGAACTCTGACAAATGAGCCATATGTTCTGCAAAATTGTAAATGAGAGTATAATAACATTTCCTAATGCCTACCTATCCAAGAAACTTCTCTTCATAGAATCCTCAGAGAATACGGTTGGCTTTTTGGGCTGCAAGGGCATTCTGCTGATTCACGACCAACTTCCCATCCACCATTACCCTCAGGTCTCTTTTGGCAGGACTGCAATCAATCTTTTCACCCCCCAGCTTATATTGGTAGTGGGTGTTGCCTCAAACCAGGTGCAAGACCTTGCACTCGGATTTGTTGAACATCATGAGGTCCACCTGGGCCCACTGCTCAATCCTGTTTTAGGTCCCTCTGGATGGCATACTGCCTCTCAGGTATGTCAACTGCACCCAACACCAAAAAAAAAAAAAAACAACAACCACGTCAGCAAAATTGCTGAGGGTGCACTCGACTCCACTGTCAATGTCATTGATGAAAATATTAAAGAGCATTGGTTCCAGCACTGATCTCCATCCAGACATTGGGCCATTGACCACCACTCTCTGGACTTGGTCCTGCAGCGAGTTCTTTGTCCACTGTTCAGTCTACCCATCAAATCCATCTTTCCAGTTTGGAGAGAAGGACGCTGTGGGGGTTCCATGTCAAAGGCCTTACTGAAGTCCAGACTGATGACAAGAGTGGGTCTTCCCTTGCCCATTGATGCGGTGACACCATCATAGAAGGCCACTAGGTTGGTCAAGTATGGCTCTTGGTGAAGCCATGCTGGTTCTCCTGTATCACTTCACTGCCTTCTATGTGTCTTAGCATAGATCCAGAGGAATCTGCTCCATGATCTTTCCTGACACAGAGGTGAGACAGACAGGTCAGTAGTTCCTGACCTATCTTTGAAAATTTTTCCCTGTCTTTGGAAATGCTGCTAGCAGGTACAAACACCAACACCACTGATATTCTGTTCACTACTGTGTTTGTCCATTTGCTTCATACATATCCAAATACGATCACAAATTACATTTATGATTTGGAAAGTCTATGTGCATTTGAAATACCACACAACTATTCCTATAGTTTTTTGGTTTTTTGTTTAGTTTTTTATTTTCTCTAAGATCAGCTGCAAAGTTTTCACCAAGTTTACCACTGTTCCATCCCAACATAGAAACATAGGGCAAGAAAGGCCACAGGGAAGGATAGCATGTCTCAAAGCAGAAACTTGTTTCATACAAAAGCCAGAAAATGAAGGGAAATAATTTGTCAAATTTGTGCTGTCATGCTATATGAGGGCTGCTCTGAGAGTAATGCCTCTTATCCCATTATGTTAGCTCATGATGTCAAAGGCACATGTTGATGGCATGGCGGTAGAGGTTGAATCTTTCTGCCAATTTCTCATTACATTTTGTTGTCGTGTGACAAATGGCAGCAGAGGTGCAATCTGGCAGAATGATATCTGACATGGCAGTATGGATGATGCAAAATTGTGTCACTGAATTCCTTTACATGGAAAAAAAATTCCCCATTGACATTCATTGACACTTGCTGAACGTTTCTGGAGACCAACCAGTGGATGTGAGCACAGTGAGGCAGTTGGGTGGAGTGTTTCAGCAGTGGTGACAGGTGACAGTGACAGTGGGTCACTTCCAATGGTACAGATATTTATGAGTGTGGCATGCAGGCTCTTGTTCATTGCTGACAAAAATGCATATGTAATGGTGACGACCGTGTTGAAAAACAGTGTTTTTTAGCTGAGAGTTTTTTCTAATTTGTACAAATAGCATTATGGTGCTCTTTATATCTGTCGTGGTTGCCATGAAAATAAATTGGAGGCATTATTTTTGGAGTGACTTATGTATATATTGGTATCATTGCATTTTTGTTTCCCTAACCATTAACAGTAAACAGTAGGGAGGGGCGAGGATTGAAGGGTGTGGACTCATATTTATAAGTTTTAATACCACAGTTACAGAAGCTGCATAATATTTTTCAACCTCCTATTATTGACAACTAGTAACTAGTAGTTAACTAATAGTTAGGAAGAATTGTTGACATCTGAATAACAGCTACTTCTATTACTTCATAATAGCACATTACCAATGATGATAAATTAAGCTGTTTTGAACATATTAAAATAAATTTATGAATGCTATCACGTTCCTTTTTAATAATGTTAGCTTAGGTGAAACAGTGATACTGAAAAACTGTTTTCATTATATACGGACCATAAAGAAGGTATGAATACATTGGCCATAGAAATACCCGAATCAGAGGATTATAGCAGAAGACTTTTCTAAGATCAACTAACCTACTGTGGATTTCTATCACTGAAATGGTCTCCTAGCCATTATCTGTACTAAAGCAGACCTTCTTTGTGAAAAAGCAGGCACCTCATTTCCCAGCGTTCCTAGCAGTAGTTCTTTGCAAACACTAACACTAGGATTTAAAACAAAATGAAATGTAACCCAAAGGGATTTCAACTGTAAACAAATAGGTTCGTTCAGCTTCACACTTAGTTCACAGGGGAGATTACTGTAAGAACACCAAGACTAGCAAAGAAAAGGGGCAAAATGATATCATCAAAAAAAGCTAAGGAGGGAAGAATGAAAAGCCTAGCAGCCTCCATTTGTAGGTTACATTTTCTTGAGAAGCCTCAGCCTATCTCTGCTCTTCAGCAACTCTGCTGCTTCTCTTCAATCATAAACAGATTCAGCTAAAAGCTAATCTCACATCCTTCAAAACAAAACAGAAACACAGTGTATGGTTTTTAGCTAGATCAGATCCCTTATTTGGCTGAAGATGCATTTGCATAAGCCTGGTACTAGGTAATTGGCAAGAACCAAGTTTGCCAGCCAGAGTGTAGAAGAGCTCTACAATGGTCCATTCTGCCTATGAAACTGCATGTCTACAGAAAGATGTCAGGTACAATTTAGAAAAGGTACAAAGGGAAACAGAATTTGTGAATCCGTGTGTAGCTCCCAGGCAGAACAGCTCAATTTTGTCACCTGAATACCTGGGCAGAGAGGAGCTCCTAACGAGAACCAGTAGCATGAACAGAGTGCATTTTAAGTATTAGGAAGTGCAGAAAAATTCTCCATCCCTGAAGAGGATTAAACCCCAACTGAACATGGCCTGAGCAACCTGCTGTAGCTGATCCTGCTCTGAGCAGGCAGGTGGACCAGGTGAGAGATTTCAAATGGTGTCTGCTGGCTTTCACCAGTCTGTGGCTGTCAGTGAAGTTCAGGCCACAGAGAGACCTGGAGAAGGAGTATAGTGGTGGGAGATCTGCATGTCACAGTCACAGCAGTTTGCTTTCTCCTATCACACCTCTGAAAATACCTTCTGCCTCACATAAGACGCACACTTTTGAAGATGTTCTCTGCAGTTTATACGCCTTGTTTTCTGACAGATAAATGTATCACTGTATTTTAAGCAGCAACATTTTGTTTTGAACATTCTGTGGTACTGCTCATAGAGAATAAAAAAAGGAAACCTATAGCCTAGAGTCATTCAAACAAACAAACAAAAGAAACAACAATGTATTGTCATGAAGACTTAAAACTTCCTAGCTATATATTCTTCCTCAGAAAGGTGCAGTGATTTACTGTTTTCATGAAACTTTTGGTAAGCATTCTGATTTCAAAATATGTTATTTTATATTACTTTTACTCACTGTCCTTTAAACTACTTTTTTTTTTTTTTTGACCTACAGAGCTATCAGTCACTGTTTAGAAGTCCTCAATAAAGCAAATCGACTACCCTGAAAGAAAGTCATCAATCATATTGACTTGTACTAAGAAAGACCAATGCCATGTTAATTTGCATGCAAAATTACTGGAATTTTGCAAGTGATTTTCTCAAGCAGAATCCCTCCCATGCTTTGCATGAGTTGAATTACCAGCTATTCTTACCATGGAAGTAGCTCAGAAAATCACTTAATATTCTCAAAAGATAAGAAAAACAGCAGCTGATGAAGACGGTTTTCTTTTAAAACCTTGGTTGCATCAACTACTAGCTACCACACTCCTCTGAGGTTTTAGTGCAGAGGTGCTCGGAGTGACCGACGTGTTCTAACATCCCAGCAGCTGCTGCAGCTCTCAGATGTTGGGCTTCTGGCAATCTGTGGCCAAACAAGTGCCAGTGTTTAAAATACAAGCATTACTATAACATACCTAAGAAAGAATGATACCTTCAAATCCACTTTAAAAACACCCTGCTATTGCTGTATTTCTAAATTCTAGAAATGTCTGCTTTAGTGATCACCTAATTCTTTTTCTGGAAGTCTTAGCACAATTCCTTAAGAACAGTATTAAAATTGTAGGCACAGCTGTATCCATTTTAGTCTGACAAGCCTTTGTTCTTAGTTTCAACCCTCTACTTTTTTCACTTTATAACTTGGGGCAATATTCTCATATTGATGAGTTCAATGTTTCTTATGTAACTCACTGTGCAGGAGAAGATAATTATCCCCTGAGTATGGAGGTCTGACACCTTTCTCCCCCCACTCTTTTTTTTTTCTTTTCTTTTTTTTTTTTTTTAATTAAATGAGTGGGTAGATGAAAGCATGCTTTTTGAATTTTATATTGTATGTAAAATAATCATACTTCTTTCCCATTTGATCTATATAATCTTTATCTAGCATCAGTCACCTAAGCCTAAAAAACAACATGGACAGATCACATGAAAGCATTCTATATGGGCAGATGTGGAGATTAACGACTACAAGAAGGATACATTTTCATTGGCCTTCCAGACAGATTGTAATATCTTCTCAGAGAATTTTTTAATCCTGTAAGTACCAGACTGATGACCTAAAACATTCTCAAATTGTAATATTATGTATGACAGCTACACACACTGGAGGAGTTAAAATCCAAAAGCAAATGAAAACAAGTGGAAATTTTCAGTAGTTTTGGCTTTTGTTTGTTTTAAAAGCAGCCTGTCAGCACTTCATGGTCCATTAGAAGAGTCATCTTGTGTTCTCCTTCAAATAGTATTCCTCCTGGGAGACTTTTCTCAAGAATATGAAGGGCCAGATTGTGGGTCACACTCTATCCACTTTGCATGTCTGTGTTGGCATAAAAGACTACAAAATTCAGAGTGATGGCAGGCAAGACAGCTCAACTGACCTAAAAGGCTACTGAAAGAAGCAGTCCACGACTTGCTGTCTCCCAGTACCGTTGCTCCCAGATACCTGAATCTATCAGGCACTGAATGCAGTATTAACATAACTTCATAGCGAGCTGATGTGGCTCACTAATAAAACAAAAATCTGCCCTTCTCAGTGTTCTCCCTTTAGTACTTTTCTGTGCTGTTTTGGTTTACCAAGGGATCACCTGAGCATAAAGAACAGAGGGAGGGGAGTAGTTTGTATTTTCACCTGATTACAAGAGCTGACAACAAGCAAATGGAATATGCTGGTAACAGGAACCTGCATACTGCACAGCTATCAAGACATTACTGGGTGCTGCTGAAGCATTGCCATTTTCTGAAGTTACTTTTTAGTACATTCAGAAGGAAAAAACAAAACAAAACAACAAAAAGGAAGGATAGCATTCAACATTTTGCCATAAAGCCTGAAAGCTGATCTTGACACCCAGTGATCGAGGGATGATAGGACTCCCCCATTTTGCATCCTGCTAGGTCAGCGTGTCTGAACTCAAAAGTGTGAGTTCTGCATCCACACACAATGAGAGACACGGATTGTATCACTAAAAGATGTGTTCACTAACAAGTACCAGAAGTTGACTGGGGGCAGAAAGAGGAAAATAAAGAATCAGAATTCTCAGTGGTGAAGGAGGAGCAAAGCAGGATAAGCGTTTGGGAAAGTTACAGCAGTCTTTGAAAGACCAAACAGAAATGGTGGCCTTCTTCAAAATCCAATTAGGTAAAAACCTGTATACATTCAAGAGGTGTTGGATTCATGCATCATATTATTACAAATGGAATAAGAAGAGAGTCTCCTGAGAAGTAACTCACTACTTTTTCAAGTAATTTGAACATTTTTCTTCTACGAAGTTGCATGTCTTGTAACGATTACCGTGGCGCTGGCTCTCCTGGGGAGCAGAGTGGGAACAGCTGTACGCACAGATAATATCAAAGTATTGATTTGTTGGTCTAAACAAACCTGCTGTCTGGAAACTGCTTATGTGCAGCACTCATACCTCAGCTCTACAAGCAGGAGAAGTGCTGACTGAAGCAGCATCACACATCCCTGGTGGGACCAGGACAGCGATGCCTGACACCACGCAGGGAACTGTATTCAAGAATGGGCTCAGATTATATTTAATCTGGTTGGGATTTTCGTACACGTCTTTTTATCTTTCTTTGTATCGATCTCCCTAGTTCCCCTCAAGCAACACAACGTACTGTCTCTACATGATCAAACTAAAACAGATTTTGATGCGAATAAAAATCTGCTGCGTCAGTCCTTCTCCCAGCCCCTAACTTTTGTAAAGGAAAATGCAACAGTTGCATGTCATTACTTCATTACTAACTACTTGTGTCCTACGGAGAGCTCAGATAAACAGAACTTTAAGGATTTAATTATATCCCTTTTAAATTACTGCAAGTGTGTTTTATCCATATCACTAACTACATAAGATTGACACATTTTCAGCAACACTGGAGTCTCCTTGAAAATACTGACACCTTCAGTGAAGTACTGGAAATTAAATAAATACAGAGTACTACACAAAGACTTTCTCTGCTGTAACCTGTAAATGCCTGAAATAGACTAAGCAGAAATTCAGAATAATAGTAACTATTGTTTTCAGATAGGTAAAAGATGAAAAGCTGACAAGAAAATAGAATAAAGTCCAAAAGATGAAATCACAGAGAAAATGAATGGAGAAAGGCATTAAAGTTGTTTAAAAATGCATATCACTTCTGAATGACATAGTAAATAAAGTTTAGCACAATATTAAATGCAAACACTTAGACGTGCATTAAGGGGTAAAAAAAATAAACTTAACGGTAAAGACATGCTTACAGTAAGGTACACGGTTAATTATCAAGAAATCTCAGTATGGTGAAACTGAATCACAGAAATGAAAATCTGCTCTGAGCCCTAAAAACCTGAGGAGGTAAATATTGATCAGTTTGCAAGCATACAGCAAAGTCTTTCCCACTTTTTCGCTGGAAAATATTGACTTGTTTTAAATGTTTCTATTTTCCTTGACACAGTTCATCTGCTTTCTATCAGATTTTTAGGATGTTTATTTCCAGAATTAGCAAAATGTATGGCGACTAGGTACATTTTATGACAGACACAGATCCTTCTGATTAAATTATCATTCATATTATTTACGTTCATAACATTAAGAAAATCCTGCAGTAGTCTTTAGGGCAGTAAATGTGAACTCTCAGTGCGTGCAGCTTTACTGCTGCCATTGGAAGCGGAGCAACCCACTTTGCTAGATCAGTCTTGTTCTGACTGCAGTATTTGTTGCTGCCATTATCTGGCATTCAGACTGAGGGGAACCTCCTGCTACAGACATTGTGCTATTTTAGATCAACAGCAGAAATTCAGGCATCCCAGAGGAGCCACTCCTATAGCAGGCAGGGGAGTTCAGTCTAAAGGGGGTCAAAAATGCCAGATGCTTGGATAAAGGAGGGAACTTCTACATCTCCTGTATAAAAGAAAAATGCACTCAGTTACTGACTGAAGTTTTTCTTTTTGAGGATAACTCCCTCAAGCTTGCTTTTGCAATAGCAAGAAATTTGAGCCTGATGAAGGGCAGAGTTGGCTACAGTGAAATGGAATCCACATGCTTATACAACATGAAAAGGCAGAATAATAGAAAGAAGTTACTACATGTCATGACTGTAGAGTTTCCAGCACAACTTCCTTCCATTTTCCTTACTGTCTGTCTCATTCTCATTCACATCACAACTCTCTAAAAAATAAATAAAACCAGCTGGGCTTCTTTCTGTAGTGTTATATCCAGGAAAGTGTAGCTAAGCCTAGTGTTTGAGTTACACAAATTTAGATCAGCTCAGGATGAGGTCCATAAAACTTCAGAAGTAACTCACCAGTATCATAAAAGCTCAAAACCACTGGCCAAGCCAAAAGGTCTAAAAACACTAGGAAGCAGTTGAGGCTGGCAAAATTATAAGCAATTGAAAACAGACCTAGTAACAGAAAGTGTTAAGAAACTTTAGCTACAGGCACTGCTGCCAACTCTAGCTATAAATCTGGCAAGGAAAATGGTAGGGAAACCTTCAACAGTCTGTTCAGAGCTTTTTAGAATAAGAGCATGTCTGTTTATATACTTCTGTACAGTGCTAGAAAAATATGGTAGTTAAAATGGAAATACTACACACCGATGTACACTAAAGAACAGACTAAAAAGTGGTCTCCAATATTTACAGGGAAAACAAAACAAAACACACAAAAACACAATAACAAAAAGCAACCACGAAATTTACAGAACAAAAGATTTACTTTTAGCTTTTCAGTGTCCTGTAAGGTTTGTTAAAGTATATAAATTCAAAACAAACTGCATCTCCCAACCAGCTCTGTTGAAAATGCAGGCAGAATGCTTGTCTTCCTCTAGAAGCACTAGCTGAGTTCTCAGTGAATTTCATTTCACTCATCAAAAACTTTATTCCACAGTAGGAAAATAACTTGCAGAGAACTCTAGGACACTTTCTGAGTATCACAGAGTTAAGAGGTTAGTAGATGAGTGAGGTACCTCTTTATTTTTTGGAGGGGGATAGGGGCTAACCATCCTCAAATTTGTTCCAGAAGTTCCTTCTTTCCATCTTAAACACTAAACAAAATATTATATTTGTCTCCTTCAAAGTGTTCTGTATCTGTGTATATATTAACTTGCTGCAGAAACGCTATCATTTACTGCCACCTTGCAGATGAGGAACAAAAGTTCTCTCTACTCTGGACCCACAGCAATTTAATAAATAGATTGAATAGATAGGGTAAAATAATCTGAGCAAGAGGGGCACAAACACCTTCTTCTCTTCAATTTGTGCTGCTCCTCAAACCCAAGGCATTTCACACCCCAGCCCTAATCACCATGTTCTCTTCTCACCCCCCACCCAGCTTAACTGACAGACCTATTACTTGCAAAGTTTCTTGCACACAATTTTAAGAATGCAATATTTCTTGCTCTGAAAACTACTTGAAATACAAAACAGTTGAGCAGCTCTTGTTTATGGAGCCAGGGAAATAAATAAAACAATGGTTGAATGCTTCTTAGATTTGTTTGAGTTTCTGTTGGATATATTTCAGTATGACTTCAAGAATGCATTGACCTATAGACAGTAGTTTTGTGTTTGCTCAACAAACACAACCCCCAAAATTCTGTTACAATATGTGTGTTGTTATAGAGGAAACTTTCACTTTGTTTTCTTAAGCACTGACTGGAATATAGGAATTTTAGGAAAATTTGGATCTGAAAAAAAGTTGAAGGTTGGTGACATATCTTACAGCTGTTTTTCTGGACAATAAAATACCTGGCTTTTACGGGCCTTAGTATAAATGAGACATACAACTACTTAGTTTTTAAGAATAAAGAATGTCAATTCAACCACTAAATGAGTCTTTACATAAAGCTCAACTTTTGCTATAAAAATCTGAGTGAATTGAAAAGGAAAATACAAATTGAGACCCACCAATTCAGATAAAGAAGCAATATTATTTTTATGCTGATATTATATTATTATTATTATGCAAATACTATGCTTATTGTTGCATAAACATTCAAGAGTCACTATTGAAAAAACTTTCCATACTTTGATTTGTTTCAAAAAGCTCTGATGATGACCTTGTGAAGTCCAGTATTTGGTAATGAGAAAAGACCATAAAAGAGCTTTCTTTCTTTCTTTTTTTTTTCTGCTAGCGATAAAAATTCAATGGTTGGGGTGAGGCAGGCAGTAAGGAAATAACAGACTGCATTGTTTTCTTCAGTTCTGAGCTTTGAAATCTCTCAGGTCACAAGGCAAGGAGAACCATTGGACCAGCACGTATTTACACCAGATCAAGGTCAGAGTGCTCAGTGTTTTCCAAGACTGAAAGGAATTCAGATACTAAATAACACTCTGCTTTCCTTCTTAAATTATAATCTTCAGGAAGTCCTGAAATCTATGGCCACAATGGTGGGAGTACACAAGGCAAGGTAATATTCAACAAGAACAAATACCTAATAGCTTGGCCATTTACCTCTTATTAAAAGTGGCAGTTGATTTTTTTTTTACTACCCAGTGGTGACTAACACAGTTTTTATATAACTATGCTCTGGACTCAAAAACACCCACGCTGGCTCCATTTCATCCTTATTTAGCGCCCATCCAGCTATGCCACAGCCAGCACTGATCCAATTCAAGAGCCATCATGGTACCTGACAGGCACAAACCGCTTGGCCAAACTCAGCAGGGCAGGCTGGCTCAGAAACGGAGGGAAAGGCAAAAGGCTGGAAGTTATGGTCCTTTCCTGTGCCAGAACAGAGCCAGGAAGGCATCCTGCCACAGTGAATACACCTCACACAACGAGGAGTGTTGAGCAGAAGTACTGAAGTGGCTCTGCAAGAAAGCTCACAACTAGCTAATTAACTTTCCCTGCCAGACCTGAAATTTCTCACTCTTGGGGTGAGTAGGCATCTGCACAGCACTACAGAGCACATGCCATGGTATTCTGTTCTCCTGAAGGTTGGAAAAAACACTCAGATTACCTTGAAAGTTACCTTGAAAGATGGAACGCTTTCTACCAAAGAAATCCTAGGAATATTTTTTAAATTTCAGAAAAAGATTGACAGTAATGCGGCTGGCAACTAGAAAGAAATGGTCTGAAAAAGTTTACCTATCTTTTTCAGTATTTCTTTTACCAACCAGCTGCTTATTTGACTCCAGAATGTATTATCAAATGTGCTTTTGACTTAGTCAAATATCCTCCTGCTCTGCTAGGATGATTAATTAGGTTAATGGAATCAAATTATATTTATTATTTACAGAGTACATGTAAATAGCTTAGCAAAAGTTCAGGTCGAATCACACTCAAAAGATGACTATTTTTGGCACTTACCATGTTTGCAGAAGAAACAATATCTAAGGAAGTGCAGTTAATGAAAGAAGTCTGTTTAATCAGCATAAAATAAACAGCTAAAAGCGGGCTGCGCAGGGAGAAGCAATAAAAGAACAAGTGACTCGCTATGGCATTGTTTTCTTTTCAAGCTCTGCTCACAACAGCAGCTTTTCAACAACTGTACTTAAATGTCTGAGTTTCAACACTGAATTCTGTAAGGAAAGAAAGAAAAAGCTTTCGATCCTTTGTGCTACAGATGCTCACGAGGCACCCTGGATCTTCTCTAAGCTGCTGACTCAAGTAAAAGGTGAAAGTGCAGAAACAGTAAACAGAAACCAATTTGTACACCAGATTCAAGTAAAAACAGTAATGTGACATAGAGACCATATTTTAACTTGAAAGCTATGTTCACTAAATAAATAGGCTTATCTTAACAACGCATACGTAGACTTACATGAGACTTATGTAGACATGTTGAACTTGGGAACGCATTGCCCTGCTGGAAATCTGTAAATGATCAGACCTTTTTACATCAGTGGGACTTATGAAATAAGACCTTGGATTTTCTTCCAATGGTAAACATTTATGATGTTATTTTGATCTTAGTCTGTTAGTAGAGCCAGACACAAGTAATGCATATACTCTCTTTGGAATAACAAAGATAAAATAAAATAGGAATTAAAACAAACAAACAAAAAGAAAAGCACAGAAACAAAGAAAAAAATCTCTTTTGTTGGCATTTCATTATTCAAGAACTTGAAAATCTGAAATTTTACTAATCTCCAAGTGTCAGTTTTGAAAAGAAATGTATTTTGCAAAGTTTTTTATGAAGTTGATGTGGCTTGAAAAACAATTCTTCCTAGAAAGTTAGAAGTAGTCATATTTCAATCCAAAAAAAAAAAAAAAAAAGAAATGCACACCACATAAAAATCACTTTACTCAGTTACTGAATTTTTAACAGTACAGAGAAAGGAGTCCTCAGCTGAATGGTAGAATAAGTTGGACTACCCAGCAGAGTTATACCAGTATGGTATACATGAGTTTGTCCTCTTGGTGCTGTAACTGAATAGCAATCTCTGTTGCATCTGATTCTGTGCTCTGGAACAACAGTTTAATAATAGAAGGCATACCCTGCTACAGCATATGTTGCTTTTCAACTGTAGTTTCAGCTTATAAGTAAAGTGAAACTGGCTTCACTGGCAAGATATCAGTTGTGATATGTATAAAGTGCAGGTAAATCCTTTACTTCTAAAACTATCCATGAATTAGAATAAGTAGAGGCAAAGATGAATTACAGGGGTTGGAAAGGACTTCTGGAGATCATCTCACCCAGCCCCCTGCTAAAGCAGATTCCAAGCAGTAGATTGCAAAGGAAAGTACACAGGCAGGTTTTGAACAGCTCCTGAAAAGGAGACTCCACAACTTCTCTGGGCAGTCTATTCCATGGCTCTGTCACCCCCAAAGGAAAGAAGTTCTTCCACAGATTCAGATGGAACTTCTCGTGTTCCACTCAAGAAGGGATGAATAAAAGGAGTCATATAACATAATAGCAAAAAACTAAAGAAAAAAAAAAAATCAGCTCTTCAATTAATATACCTCACAATACAGGAACAAAAGAATATTCAGAGTGCATAAAATACAGCAAACTGAGAACACTTGAAAGAAGAAGCTATTTACTATGCAAAGAGACCAAGGAAATCTCTGGCAAAGGACTGCAGTTAGGAGACTCCCCAAAATTTTGTATTTTGTTTCGCAGTTGGTGAGGATGATCACATTCATTGTGAATGTGTGATGGTGTGGCTGATTCTTCTCCTAAGGCTCAGCTTGCAACAGGCAAATAATTTCTTGCTGGACATTGCTGCAGGATGAAAGCTTTGCAGGTGTGTATAAAAGAGCATCAGCATCATTTTACATCCTGGAATTTGAGATTTCTGGATTCTGTTATCAGCCAAAACAAAAACGTTTTCTCCAAATAATTCATAGCATTCAAATGAATCACAGACTACAGAGAGCATTTTATACTCCAAGGAATAACCAGAACAGTATATCAAAGAAATCTTTTGTCAGCTCCCTTCTCACAAAAACAAAACAAAAATGTATACTTAATACATCTAGAAACTATTACTCATATTTTTTACTCCATAACTTTTATTTTGCAAATGAGATTGAGTTCTGTTAAAAATCTTCATATGAATAAATATTCTAATTTAGAATTAGTCCAAAGAGTCTAGAAGGCAGAGAAAAGGTAAATGTTCAACAGCTATGAATACAGCAGCAACAAAACACAGAAAGCATAAGAAAATCCTGATGTGAGAAGTACTGCTTGAAAAGCACATTCAGTGCTTGTTCAGTGAGTCAGCTTGGGAGGGCAGTGCATAGATTTATTTTTTTCCCTAGAACCTAAATACAGGAGAAATAAAACTTGTAATTGTAGTGTTTTGCATTTACTGAATAACTGCAGCACACTGAGAACCCAGGACAATGGCTATGATGTACAGAAAAGCAATAGCCCTGAGAGCTGTTGCTATGATATGTAACACCTGAGAAGTAGCCCTGAATTCCATGCTGAACCTGAAATATCTACATAAAATGTGAAAGAACATCATGTCATGCATAAACTATGATCAACAGTCTTCTCTAAATCAGAACTGTCATGATATGCGAATGCATAAAGTTGTAACTGTGCTGATATGGTTCCACCAACTCCTTTCATTTTCATTAGGAAATCAGTTTCTAATCTGGGATCACTGATTTAGAAGTATTTTTATATGCTGAGCTGCTAAGAAGGTTTTCACTTGTCTCAGAAGTGAAGGGAGATAGAGGAGGGAAGAAATTTTTTTTTAAAGGAAGACCTGCAGGAATACACTTTGCCTTTGAAGAAAATTCTCATGGGAAAATGTGCCTCTACTTTAAAGTTTTGCTTTAAGAAATTAAGGATTTCACAAATTTGTACTGCATTTTACCTTTTCTTCCTTTTACAATGAAAAGTCTGTTGTATTTATTTACTTTTGATTGTGCTGTGTATGTCTGCAGTTGAAATAGATGTATCTACATAAAAGTTCTGTCAAGCTGTTTTTATGAGCAAGAGACATTTTGAAGGGAAAAAATAAAAGATGAGATATTTCACTTTGCAGCAGCTGTCCACAGTGATTTCAAAAATAAAAATAGGAGAGAACGTTTTAATACTATCATATCAGAATATCAAAAAAGCGTACTACCACTACTGCCATGCAATGATTCACAAAGAAATAAAAAACGCTTCAAATCTTAAAATAGTATTTCAAAAAATCTAACAGATTTTTTGCAGTTTCATCTTTTTCATTATGTTAATCTATTTGTACCATCATACTCTTTTAATGAAAAAGAAGATTTTCTTCTAATTGAGAGAAAAGAAACAAAAAAAAAAACATTCAGAATAGTGACAAACGTAGGTTTCTAACAGCTGTAAATGCATTGAATGCTGTTAAGTAATTTTTGAGTTTATGTATATGAAGCAGTATATTAAGAGGCTTACCAAAATCCTATCTGACTGCACTGCTTCAGGAAAAAAAAAAAAAAAAAAAGCATTGACAGCAATGCATCTCCAATTTAGCAATTTATCAGTTAAGATCTTGTCAATAAGTCAATAAATCATCAGTAAGTCTCAATAAGTAACTCAGCAGAAATACGTGTCAATATAGTAACTCCTCAAAAAAGTTTATATAAAACAGGCCTTTGACTTCTATATTTTTTTTTTTTTCATGTGGAATTTACAATAAACAGGATATATCAGAGGAAGGGCCAAATCTACTCTTGCATGTAAATAGAGGGATTGCTCTTACAATAGGCCCATGACAGCTTTTGATGAGCGCTATACCCTTGAAAGAGTATCTTGTATCTGCTGCTGCAGCCACACACTGTCGAGTTAGCTTGTGAGCCAGAAAAGGCTTCTTCCACACCAGCAGTTTGCATTACAAGCCAAAAGCTCACTGAAAAGCAATTGAGAAGCAGCCTGATCCCAAGGCTGGCTTAAGGCTCACTGTATCACTATATTGGCGACCCTGCCCATGGTAGGGGGGTTGAAACTAGATGATCTCTGAGCTCCTTTTCAATCCAGGCCATTCTATGATTCTATGATCATACATCTAGATTGTCAGTCAACCTGAAAATTGCTTGGACACTCAAGACAATTTACTTATTATAATCAAAAGATGAGGAATTAACAGGTTTGAAGGAAGGCATACACAAATATGTAAATGCTCCTTACAAGTTCCTCTACCTCAGCTAATTTCCAAGAAGCTTCATTCTCAGTTTATCCAGCTAACCAGGTGCCAGGATCAGCAAGCAAATACTAACAGCTGGCAGCCAAATTTAAGCCAAACCTTTACGTGAAGGACTCCTTCCAGAGGATCATTGAGATTGTATAAATTTATGTTCAAACTCCTTCCAGGAAGCTTTTAGACTCCAATCTTTCATTCACGAGTAGTTCACAATTCATAACTTAACTAGGTCAATTTTTAACACTTTTTTGACATGACTACTACCTCATCTTAGCCTAATTTGAGAAATATGGATGACCACAAGTAATGGCAATTTGAAACCAATAGATCTATAAAGTGACTATGCATGAGTTATAAAAATAGCTTGCAAACTGATGACAGATAGGGGTAAACTCTTTTGTAATGGGAATCAGTATCTCATACTGACATATGTTAGTATAACATTCGATATAGTTATGAACAAAGACATGTTTAGGCTTCATTTTTATTTATTTTCAAATTTAAAGTAATTAGTCAATTTCAGGTGAACACTCTCACAAACTTATATTTATAGTGCTGACCTACTATACTGAAATGTTTTGTTTTAGAGAGGTAAAATATTTGCTTTCCATAGGAAATGCTCACACCATGATTTCTGCACACTGTTAGCCTAGTGCGATTTTGGAGTGTGTCGGGTTTCTCTGCATCAATCTTACTAAGTTTTTCAATTATAAAAGTTGTTAAAAAAAATCTGTACAAAGAACCAAGACGTTAAAAATCTTGGACTGTAATTTACGGTGTAGTAGGCTACCCTGAATACATAAAAAGGGACTCATAACTTCATACCATTTTGTGGAAAGAAAGCACTTGGGGAATTTACTAGAGATAGAAGAGTATCTTTGCCTTGTAGCTATGCTTAATGAAAGTATTAATTTTTTCTCTTCTGAGGCTGTCAGCTTACCTTGCTGAGGTTCACAAATCTTCCCTTAAGAGACATTTGTATAGCATGCATTTCAGAAAATGAGCCAAAAGATGGATATGAAATGGCTGTCTTATCAGCAGAATATAAGAAGCCGAATAAAAGACTAGATTCAGCTGGTACACTGTTGTTTTCTTTCCTCGCTTTGCTCTTGCAGACACTTCAAAGAAAAGACCAAGTGAAAGTTAGAAAAAAAAAAAGTAACGTAGGAGATTTGATGGGACTGTAAATGAAGTAAATAAATAAGATCCAGTGGGTGAAAAAATGAAATATGTATACACAAAAAATAAGCGGACATGGAAAGAACAGAAGAATATACAGCAAAGAAAAAACTAGGAAAGTGCAATTAAGGAAAACAAAAAGGACAAGGCAAAATGTTGAATATTACAAAAGTAAGTTTGAAACATAAATTCAGTACTTGAAAGTGATTAGCTTAACATTTAGTTCAATGATACTCAAAGAGAAAAGATCTCTAAGTAATTATCTATCTTCTGAATATGAGAGTTGAGCTACTTTGAAAATTCTATTCAAGGACAGAAATTGTCTTGAGGAAAGGAAAGAGATTTTTGGAGAATAACAGCTTTAGAAAACACGTGCAACTACAGAAAGGTTAAAATGGAAAAAAGAACTAAAAATAAAAAAGGATCAAAGAGAAATTAAGATAAAGTCAGTGAGAATAAGGGACTTTTCAAGCTTTTACCCAAATGCAGAAAGAAGAAAAGAAGCAGGAAATGAATACAAATCAGGGACTTTTTTGACAGAACAAAACTGAGCATTAGAGCCAAATCTGTCATCTCAAACCCATGTGTTTGCACTTAGTTTTGGTACTTCAGTCTTCAGACATGACATTGAAATAGAGAATTCTAAGAGAATTAGGAGAATCACTTAAGTAATCATGCTACAAGGGCAAAATTACATTTCAAATCAACAGGACAGCACATAATTGCTGGGCTTCAAAATCATTCCGAAAACAGGAGGGTTGCTCAGTCTCAGAGCCCTCTTTGTATTCTGTGCATGGTTCACAGGCCAAGGTACTACTGATAGCTATTTAAGAAAAATAATTTATTTCAGTGCGTTTTGTTTTGTAGGAACACAGAAGTTCAGACAGCCTTAGCTTTCAGTTGAGCAAAATAGAGGCATTGCTTATTGGACCCTGCTGTATTCACTGGTTTACTGAGCACTCAGCAGCAAAACTAAGCAAGTGCTAGCAATGGAAAGCCCACTCCCTCTGCTATTTGCAGGGGGTGCTAGGTGCCACAAAAGAACATCTCTGTAGTGTCTATAGTTTTTCTGCTTGCTCAAACAATACAGCCTGGGGATAGATCAAAAGACGGCTGTGTGTAAAAACGAGAATTTATAACACAACTAGAAAGAGACAAGAGCAACATCCTGGTCACTAAATTTCTGCTGCTGCCTCTAAGGTCCTGAAGGTCTGGTGGAACAGCACAGAAGGTGAAGAGCAAGAACAATCTTCACTTAACTCTCCTCTCCTTTGTCCTGCTCTTCCCTAGGCTGGGACTTACCTGTTGTACTTGATCCATAGAAACTAAAACTGGACTCAGCATTACCATCATAAATTACTTATAAGTTCTCTATGCTACATGCCCATTCCCTAATACTTCATTTCCTATTCCCATTCCCAACATGAACATTTCATGATGACTTTAGTCCTTATAATTTACATGCATCTGGCACCCACTGCCAAGTGATACGTAAGTGTAATTCACTGTCCTCTGAATATTATTTAACTTGGCTTCAGACCCCAGTCTGAAGCTACGTGTTCTAATGAATGTTAAACTGAATATAGACACCGTTTTCTTTCATTACTGGGGAGTCTGCAGAAGGTAGTTCCATCTCTAAATCTAAACCACTAAGACAAAGAAATACAATGGAAACTGACATAGGAAGGCAAAAATGTCTCTTCCTTTCCCTGCCTCAACAGTGGAAGTGGGAGGCAAATCCTATGCCTTAAGTGCCAGCACATTATTTATTTTTCTCAAAGCTTAATATCTTCATCAATCTTATAATTTTATTTTGTCCCAACATAGGTTTAATTGAAAACACCTAAATTACTATCTTGGTCTATGGACTGGCTATACATTAATGGCTGTCTAGCTCTCTAGTTAATACGGCTGCAGGAGCTGATTTTTAGAAATCAGATGTTAGAATAGTTATTTACTCACGTAATTCTGCAAGGAGAATCTAGAGACATTCTTTAGGCTTAAGTGCTATGTTTAATTTTCATTCAAATCACTATTTAAAGCAGCAGATTTTTGATTAAAAAAAATCTATATTCTTTTATTTGCTGACAAAATTTAGTAATGAAGGAGAAGCTGTAAGCAAAGGATCACATTAGCTAAGTCTTGAAAGCAGTTACCAACGTGCACAACTAATATTTCAAAACATCAAGCCAAACAGATCTTGGAGCATATCCCAGTGAAGGTGAAAAAAATCAAACAGTAAAAAAAATCAAACAATTTATTTCAAAATAGAAACATATGTAGTTCAGAAGGGCTTATCTACAGTAAAGATTATTTTTAGGGAAATAGGCTATAACTAGAGAATAAAATAAATATGACCTATGGGGGGCAATGGCAACCTCCAGCTTCTCAATTCTGCAAAAGTCTTCCCTGATTCCTGAAGGTGATGCAGGATCAATAAGGTCTGTACATAAAAGCAATCTCTGTACACATATCGTGATTAGATAACCTACTATCAGCACATCTGCCAGCATGTCAGTCAGGTCTAGGAATTAATATTGAATTGTAGACAAACCTTTTACGTACAGTAAGACTCCAGATCTTTTTTTTTTTTTTTTTTTTCAGCTTGCCTGATTTTGATAATCATTTCCATCTGTCTTAAAACTGCCTGGAACATATTGTCACATATCAAAGCACATTTAGAATTAGTTAGAATCCTGCATCTGCAATTACATTTTCAGCATACCTGAAACCAGAAGAAACCAGAAGCCTAGGACAGAAATCAAAGAGCAAAATCTTAGCTTAGCCTTAGGAAGATAAAAATTCCTCAACTTAATTTTCATTGACCCCCATCTGAGTTTTGATCAATATTCATTTCTAATGCTAATAAATCTTTACACTATGCCAAGGACAGGGAAGTCAATAATTGCTTCTTATACTGAAAAATAAAACTATGACCTTAACCTATTTATTTATTTAAATTTCACTCAAAGCAACTATCAGAGAACACTGAAGTTTATACAAGCATGTCTCGGGATCCACCAGCTAAAAACCACTAAAACTTGCTAGGTAATCATGGTTGATTTTAACACCACAAAAAATTTGAGTTTTTCCCTTAATGAACCACAAAGTACCACCTCATTTAATACATGATATGTTGCAAAGAGATTGTTCCATAACAACATATACCAAGCAGTTTCTCATTGAGAAACTATTTTGCAGACTTAGACCTCAGAAGTGAACAGCATTCTCAATTTTTTGACCAAACACTTCTTTGAGTTTTGTTCCCTTACATCCACTCAAGAATCAAAAGACAATTCCTATCTATACTGAAGTGTCAAAATTCTCATTGATTTCAATCAAGCCAGGGTCTTTCCCTAAGGAAATGAAGACAACTGTCCAAAAGCTTAGAATTGCAGACAAAAGCCTGTAGTCAATAGTTAATAATTGCATTTAAATCCAAAGTATCCTAGTTTTGCTTGTTAAAACTGCCTATTCTACCAATGTCAGTTCTGGCCAGCACTAGTGAACTGAACATGTGTTTTAGGAGGATGGTGGCCTCATGATAACAGGCCATGCAGATAAGAAGGCAATACATAAAGGTTTGTAATTTTGATGGTTTGGTTTCTCTAATTCCAGTCCTAGAAGGATTTTTCAAGTCTGGACATGAGCTGTGCAAAAATCTAATGTACAATTTATTTTAGCTGAGAAGTCCACTTTTTAAGTTAGATTCCATACAAATTAGTGACTTTTGACTTTGATGATTAAGCATTCATACCAAGGGCAGACAATCAATCAGTGCAATATTCAAACTCCTTCATCAATGACTGCAGCAGTCTTTAACACACTAGTCAGCAGTCTCCTGCTTTTAGCCATCATCTGTAGCTGGTTTAGTCCAGCACCATTTTTGCCTCTGACAAAAGATCGTGTGCCACTGAAAGACACTTTAAAAAGGCAGTCATACGCTACCAAGTCTTCTGATGCATGTCTTTCCATAGAGCCTTTGTCTTTTTGCTAAGAAGTGAAATTGTCATCTGATTTTTCTGAAATCTAATACGTATGTTAATTATGCAGCCAACGAGCCTCAAGGGATCATGTGGGAAGCCAATGGCACGTACTTTATCATCATAAATATTGTATTACTTCAAATACATTTGGAAATTCCATTCTCAGCATTTCTTTAATGATATTCAGAATTTCAGTACAGAATAGACTCATCATCTGGTATTAGAACAAGTTCTACTGCTTCTGTATTATTTTTCATTTACTGTATCAATCTTTCCTTATATTTCAACAATCCAGTAAAAGATATTATTATTACGATAATAATAATAAATCCAGTAAAAATATTATTATTATTACGATATTAAATTTTCTATTATATGCTTTAGATAATAGATAACTGTTGCAAAGTTTTCACCGCGCACCAAAAAAAAAAAGAAAAAAGAAACAAACAAACAAACAAAAAAACAATGTCAGCCTATGGAAAAACAAACAAAAATTAAAATCTTAGAATGTCCTGACTTGGACATTCATACCAAAAGGAAATTTCAAACAGAATTTCCATGAAATAATTAATTTTACCTATTTAAAAGTTTTCTTTATGGGCCTTTATTAATACTTTCCTGTAGGACCTCGTTTTGTTATTTATCAAGGCTCTTTTCTTTTGAAAGATGTCACTGTGCTTGCTCCTAAAACTGCTGTGCTTCATCAACACTTAAATACTCCAGTGTAACTGCTGAATACTGACATGAAAAAATGAACCCTGATCCAAACATAGTTTGGATAGAAGGGTAGCATTTTCCCTTCTCTTCTGACCCTTACTTTCTACATGCACAAACAGAACTTACACAGTTTTCTTTGAAACAAGTGCTCCAAAAAGAAGGAGGTGTGCAAATCATCCAGTCACAAGTATAATAAAGAACTCCCCTTTTAAATTGTATTTTCATAGTTAAACAGATAACTGTTGGTTACAATGATTCACAATAAAAAATCTGACCTGAAAATGCAATGCTAAAGGCACTGCAGGTGTGTTACTTAGATTTCTACCTGCATCTGTTGGGCAGTGAACTCAACAGACAGCAAAAAGCTGTGTGGTTGAAGGGTCTCACAGAGTGAAGATTACTTTCTAGCTCTGGTGTTTGCATATAACTTCTCCTACAATGATCTCACTGCTGGTTTCCTTAACTCAGAACTGTGACCTTTTTCAGTTCCTTGGTTGGTCAAGGATTGCAAGTGGAACACTACTTTGCACATATATCCTCCCACCCCCAAATGCTCATGGTCCCCTCTAAGGGATTAACTGTACCCTCAAAGCCCTCGGAAACACAGTGCTTAAAGCTTCATAGCCATGGAATCTCCCTGTACCATTTCTGAAATCTAAAGGTCCACGTACGTAGAAAATCTTTTTAATGGGTTAAAATGGGGTGTCCAGTTCAATGAAGACAGCTTCACTAAGACTCCTGTACTCTATTAGTGAGAATTTGTTCATTTCATCTGTTCATCTCAGAAAAGCTTAGACTGTTTCATCCGAGGATATCATTCCACTGAAAACTGTCATCTCATAGTTCATGACATAGGACAGATTTGTTTCTAGGTTTTTTACTTAAATTATTATTTATTGTTTGTTATGCGTACTTTTCTAAATCAGATCCAGAGGTGCCTCCACACACCTCTGCTTAGCCTCACCAAATAGTATACAGGCATTTGAATTAGCTAGTGATGTTTCTGTCATCCAGCTTGGTCTCATCAGCACATGCAAGTCAGGAGCCTCATGTGTCATCAGACATAACAGTCTGATGTCAGTTTTCCTGAAAGGAAACTCAGTTTTTAAATTCTCTTATATAATAAAGATGAATTTCTGCTGACACATTTGATGTTTTTCTAACATTAGCACTTACTAATATCATACTACAGTTTTCCAGAGTCATTCATTAACAAATGCCTTTTTAATGCCTTCTATGAGTTGTACAACAATACTTATCTGTCAGAGAATTGCTGATGCACATACTAATACCATCAGT
The DNA here is from genome assembly GCA_037305975.1 of Chrysolophus pictus. Lineage (NCBI taxonomy): Eukaryota > Metazoa > Chordata > Aves > Galliformes > Phasianidae > Chrysolophus > Chrysolophus pictus. Next base: position 99,752,338 of record CM074576.1, read on the forward strand.
AGAGTTTTAGCATCTTTTTTTATTTGTGCTGACACTGTACTTTTCATACTACATACCTCTCCCTTTATTATATATTGATTTTTTATTCATATTAACTATACAATTGTTTTCACCTTTTTTTATTTTCCTTTTTATGGTACATGAAATCACCTGTCATAGCTGGAGGCAGTCTAATACAATAAATTATATGAACCTTCTAATACAGTAAAACATTTGTTTCAAACAGCATCTAGGTTACATAGAACAACAATTTAAGTGAAACAAATAACTACCTTTATACAGTTCTGAATAGTTTCAAACTGTGTTCTTTCATTACTACTTAATTGTTCTATTCACATATTTAAAAATATAACAGTGATATTAGCCATATATAAATACCAAATATTTAAAGAAAACATAGCTTGACAGGAACTTGCTCTACAAATAAAGCCAATTTATTTGACTAAAGGAGTAATTTCTCTCATGGTTTCCCTCGGTTACTGGCATTATCATCTGAAAAATGAGTCCCTTACTGTCTGGGCAGCCTCATTTTGCACAGTATGTACTGTACAGAAATGTGGCTCTTTATCCTAAAAATTGGTGAGCATTAACCCGCACGACTACAACCACTATGAAAGACAACACCTCAGAGTGCAAAGATCAATTTCTACTCTGAAATTCTGCCATAAACATCAACTCTGCATTGTGGTGAGCACAAGATATTACAACATTTTTGAAAAGACATAACTCTTACACTGAAGTCACATCAAATAATTAGATGCTAAGCTCTTCAACACCCTAACATGGGATTGTCTTTATAAGAGAAATACTGAAAGTGATATGGGACGAGAAATTAAAAAGAGCATATTATTCTGATAATAATTCCAATTTATGAGCTTTCTCCGAGTACAACAAGGTAAGGAGAATGATTTTCAGAAGTTAATTTGCCTATGAAGTTCTACATGAGGAGACAGCAATGAAGGGAAGGCATCAGTTAATGACCAGTTCTCATCCAGTGTGCTCTTCTACAATGATTCTGAACAGACTTCTCAACTGCTGTGTGTGTTTAGAGCTTTCAACTTCTGATCCTCAGCATAAGCAATCTCTGTGTCTTTTAAAAATTGAACTTGGGAACCAAGTTAAACATTCATAAATGCAGAAATAATATCCCAAGCTTAAACAAAATGTGTGATTTTGCTGTCTGCTATATAGTAACTTTCAGAAATGACTAAAAAATTACCTTCAGTGTCTCAAATCAGATCTGATTTAGGATGAACACAGAGTATGATTCTTGAATACCTTCCCTCTCCTTTCTGAACCCACCTAAACTTAATCTTGATGGCAGAAGACCTAGGTGAGCAGGTCTTTCTGATTCATCCAAGGCATACACACGTATTGCCCTAAAAAGCCAGTTTCCAAAATATTAACCTTATTTCTGGACAACAGAAGTAAAAACACTGTGCCCCCATTCAGGCTTACCATATTCCAGCCTTTCAGTTTCCATCAAGACTCAAATATTTAAGATGTGACCAATCACTACAATACCTGTGTTCCAGAATGACTATTTATCTAAATTTCATGGCTTGAGATTCCTAACTTTACTCTAAATGAATTGTCCAGTATTTCTAGCCTAATAATAATTTCTCACAAGACAGAAAAGCAGACATTTAAAAACTCTGTATTATCTAACAAAGTTTATTTCAGCTATTGCTACGCTTAAAGAAATTACAAAATTACCTAGCCTAATGTAGTTTAATTAATAATTCTGCAGAAAACTAATCTTAGGCATCTCATACTCTAGAAGACAATGTTTTGGAATGAAAACAATATTGTTATTATAAGTCTGCTTTAAAAAATAAATTATATGAAATGATTTGTTCTGTTTTAGAATTGAAAAACAACTATTTTCGAGTTTGTGTGAGTAGAAAAAAAATCGAAAGGAAGAAGATGTTTTGCAGACCTGTGTTTGTTTTTTCATGTTCTTTGTTTTTTTGCCTCATGGTAGAGGCTTTCATTCAGAAACCCTACTTACTGTCCATCACAGATGAAAAGAAAAAAAAAAAAAAAATAAGCTGGGCTAGAGCCTTACTAAAGCACCGATCCCTTATTACATCTTTCTCTCCGCACTGTATCATCAAGTCATAGAATGGATTGAGTTGGAAGAGACCTCAAAAATCATCTGGTTTAAAAACTCCCACAGTGAGCAGCACTGCCAACCATTAAACCAGGCACTAGATCAGGCTCCCAAGGACTTTGGCCTTGAGCACCTCCATGGATGGCGCATCCACAGCTTCTCTATGCATCCTGTTACAGCATCTCACCATCCCCTCAGTGAAAAAGTTCCTGCTGACATCTAATCTAAACCTCCTCTCTTTTAGTTTAAAACAATTCCCTCTTGTCTTATCACAATCTACCTCTATAAAACATTCATTTCCCTCCTGCAACAAAATGTATATGCACATATATACACATATACATTTTAATAATTAGAAAACAAAAAGTGCGTACTCTGATTTTTCTTTTGCAACCCATAGGACAACCCCTATTCTTCCATCATCCCTAGTCTTACAAACCTCCACCTGGAAATTTAAAGGTTATCTTTGCTGGAACTTCATCAGCTTTCTTATTACCTGTGGTCAGGAGCTCAAACCTTACCACTCTGATTTTGCTTGGGAGTTTTAATTGTATCACATCCATAACATGGATTAAATTTGTAGTCATGCAGTTTAGCCCCAATTTCATTTACTAATTACATTCCAGATGTACGTCCCACACAGATACTTACAACTAATTGAAGATATTTAAAATAATTGCTTTAATGAATACACTAATAATTCTAGCCCTAGAAAACTCAGGAGATAAAAATCAATGATTGAATCTACACCAAAAACACTGTTTAGTGTTTGGTGTTTAAAAAGTATCCTAAGCCTACTGTAACAAAAAATAAATGAGCTGAATTCATCTATAGCTGTGCTTAATTTTGTCAATATGATATTAACAGGAAAGAACTTAGTTCCATGGCTGTTAAGAGCTTGATTGTTAAATTCAAGTGGGAGCTGTTTTTCATTCAGCAGGAGAAAAAGAAAATCAGCAAAAAACAGACTCCCAAAATGAATATGTAAGGTTGAGAAGCCTAGTTTACTGTCACTAAATTTTATTCTCCTTTTCATTTTCAGTAATTGCAGTAAAATAGTTGATCTTCAGGGACATATTAGGAGAAGAATAGTAATTAAGTTTAGGAAGGTATAATCTGTATAGAAATGAATTAGAACTGACTCAGTCTAACTTATTATAGATTCAAATGAAAACCTAGCTGTACCCTGTGAACAGTTTATTCAAAAACACTTCCAGATTTCTAGATGTCAGCTCTGTCACTTAGGGCACATTTATTATCCTCCTCAAAACGTGTAACCCTTCAATGTGAAAAATGGCACCACTGAGGAGTCAATGCTTTTGCTTCCCTACAGAGCTATGACTGGGAATACAAGCAAAAAATCTAAAAACATATAAATAGAAACTAACTCTATGAAAAAGTCTGCACAGATCAACACAATAACTGAAAATATCATTTTTTTTTAAACCAAACTGTATAGCCATGTTCTCTTTTTCAAACAACTTCCAGCATCCCAGCAGTAAAGAAAACAGCATCTTGAGGCTTATAAAAGCTAGTTTTCCAATAAATACATAACCTCACTGTTTAATAATTCCTATAGTTTGTTTCCAGCTAGCAAATAAACAGAGATAGAAATACAAACAATCCATAAACAACTGGGTTTAGATGGTGTGCTTGACAAAGGGCAGTACTGAAATCCGTAGTAGGATGTATTTTATAGAATCACCTCACTCAAGTTCAAACAAATTGGACAAAAAAAATCTGTGAAATACTGGAACAAACATTATCCACATTTCAAAAAATGCCACAGATGTCAGTGAAAGATAGCGTCAAGTTCATCAGACTTCACATTCCTATGAGGTCAAAGCTGGTCTACTTTCAAGTTCGTATAACACTGCTGCTTTCCTCTCTCCTACCCTCTCATTTCAGCATTAAGTCTTTCCTTAGTGAAGGGCTTAGAAATACACAGCTTATTCTGTCAGGTCTAAACACTAGATTTATTGTTAAAATTGTTTTATTCAGTATTTGTACAGAAGAAAAGAACAGGGCTTTAAACTTAATTTTTTTTACTATAAGTTATAAAAACAGAAATTAAAGAGAAATCAAAATAGAGTACGGCCCTCTTTATCCACTAAAATCATCTGTGTCAACCTGTACAAGTGGATGTATTTTAGAAGGCTCGCAAAGCCAAATTGCTGATGTGAATTAGCTTACCGTGCTCTATTCTTGACTTAACCCACTGGGAAATAGACAAAGATCACTAGACAAGAAGATGGAGATACATGCACAGCATCACTGAGAACAAGGAAGTCATGCAGTTTCTTCCCTCTCATTTTGTAAAACACTGTCCTCTGTATAGAAAAAAATGCAGCACATGAGACCTGGAATACCCCAGAATAATCTGGCATGTGTTAATATTGATGTTTCCTATTTGTAACTTATTTTTTTTTATTTTAATGATTATCATAATGATTACTATGTTACATGTTGTATTTCTGAGCATCATTCAATATTTTCAACTTTGATTTTCCAATTATATAAGAAAATCCTATATGTATATAAAATTATTAAAAACTAAGCAAAACGAGAACAATTTTTTTTTTTTTTTTTTTTTTTTTTTCCTGGAACACAACTTAAAACTTTAAAAAGCCTGATAGTTGTGTATGAAATACATGTAAGCAAAGAGATCTTGTACAGCTCTACTTTCAGACTAGAAATACTGACTTCAGTTGGTCTGGGAGAATTTGCAAGAGAATTGTATAAAACCAAGTAGATCTGAAATACTGCACAGTAACATTCTGGTCTATAGATACACAGAGAACAGGTCCCCATCATGCTCTTAATGGTGATAGATAAGATGCTGGCTTGATTCCAACCTGACAAACGTGTATGCATTACAGCATGTTCTGGAAAATAGGCAGTTAGTTTTGAGTATATCTGGCTAGAGGAAAACCTAAATTCTATAGCATGCCAAATAATAAAAGTAGTTCAAAATCTAATAAACAAGATGTTAGTGAAGTAGTCTTCATTTTATTTATGAAATGCTTGACAGCATATGGCAAATGCTGGCGGATAATCACAAAAAGGATTCAGCTGCATCATTTATTTCATAGAGCAATAGAAGAGAAACAAATCCTAGCTCCTTATTGCTTGATAATATTAAATCATTACGCATGGCAGCTGTTTAGTGTTCCGTGTGGTTTTCAGTTTCTTGCTGACAGGTGTCCAAATCACAGAAAGTATCCCCACATGTAGTGGCAGCTGGCAACACTGTCATCTCTGAGATACCAGAAGTGGAAAAAAGAAAAAAGAAAAAAAAGAAAAATGCTTCCACCACACTCCATAAAGAGAGAGAAAGTTTTCAGGAAAAGGTAAAGAAGGAAAGCCACAGTTTTCCATGGGTAACAGAGAAGAATTTTGTTTACTGGGAATCATCCCACAAACATAAAATATCACACACAATCATAAATATCTCTGTTTTGAAAACCAGGCATAACTTAGAATTCTATTTTGAGGTTTTTAAGTTAAATGATATTTCTAAAATTGTAAGCTAGATGTTTGCATGAAAAAGCCTATTAATTCTTGAAATATTTGGTTAAAGAGCCACAATAACAGTGGCACAGTTTTCTTTTAGTTTAGTGAGCTTTCCATAACATTGTTGGGTTCATGTCAAGTAATCTTATCATTGAAATTCAGTGTACTACACAGATATCACATCACTCTAATGGATGTGAATTCAGGCTGTTACATCCTTTTTGAGTGCCGTATTCATGTTTGTAGTAATAAATGAGAAGAGTCAAAACATGACAGCTTTAATTTACAAGGTAGCATTAGGTCAAACACAAACTGTCAGATTTGCACTTCATTTGTGCTAGGAACATGATCAACAATACTATTTTCTGCTGCCTGCTGGAGCGACAGTCCACCTCACAGTGCAGTGACTGCTGACAAGCACCAAGAGATAGGAAGCAACTGTAGCTGCAACAGCTCGCGAGACAGAAGGCCATAGGCTGGTGGGACCCACTGCACGCTGCTGTCATTGCAGCCAAATGATCAGAGGCCACGGCAGGACAGACGTGATCAACTTCAGCCAGCTGCATGGAAATACACAATGTATGGAAGAACAAATACTGGAATGTTTCGTTGCACAGCCTTCCCCAAACACTGAATCTCCCTGACGCACTGTGATGTCAGTATGGGCTTCATTGCATACTGATACTCCTCAGCTTTCCCTGCTAACTTCCCAGCTTTAAAGGGTTTATTGAACTATTAACCATCTTGGTTGCACTCTTATTCCCTTAAGAAATTCTAAACCTGATATTGCAGAAAGGCTTGGATATTTCATCCTCACACCTGCCAACCCTAGAGGGAAATATCTTTAAAACAATCTTCTGGGAATGCTTACAAAAAAAAATCCTTAGAGCACATTCCCCAGAAATTTTAGAAATCATCAAGAAGCACTGCGCCTTTGAAAAGAAAAGGAAGCAAAACGCCCCAGCCATAAGCAAACCAAGTTAATTCAAAGCATGTTTTCAAGTATCGAATGTGCTCGCTGTAGTAACTTTCACTTCCATCAAATCAACTTATAGTTGAGCATTGCCACTAAAATATAATCTATTAAAAAAAAAAACCTATAGTGAAAAAAGGTGTTTTATTTTTAATGCTTGAAAGATACACATTTTTAAATCAGACCAGATCTTGCTTGACTATTGATACATTCTGATTACCTGTATTACACAGCGCATACAATTCCTTTTGTGTTTAAAATAAAAAGTAATTTATACAACTAAGTTTCACATGATATTTTTTACCTAACATAATGTTTAGAAATAATATGTATTTATTTTTCTGGGGAAGATTTTAATTAAAGATACCTGCATATATTATAAGCAAGGAGTTTCTCAATTACTCCAGTAGCCCCAGATTTTTTTTATATTTTTTTATTTATTTTTTTAAATATATGCTGTTTACAGGCAATTTCTACAAAGAGAAGAGAAAAGCAGGTTCTCTATTTTCCCCTCAGTATCTACCGGGGTAGATATACAAGGAAATTCTTTGTTGCATTTGCTTGCTCCTTCAAGCCAGCTTTTGCTGCATCATGAGTTATTCCCTAGTATACTATCAACAACTTAGCAGAGAAACTAACATATCTATGTACAAACAAACTCTATCTGGACTGATGAAATCACAGTCCCATGGCGTTTTCCATGTCTGTGCCTCATGAGAAGATAATTTATCTACCTACATAAAATAGAATGGAACAAGCTCAGATGGGAATTGTTTCTCAATAGCCTAAGTCATGTGCTGATAAGCAATCCAAAACTCTGATTCTGGATCCATATGAAACCAAAGAGAGCAGATGCAGATCCACCAGTCTGGCAATAAATCTCCCTGCCCCCAGCGCTGTGATTTTCTTTATTGAATCGGCTCCCTCAGAACTTCGCAGCTGCCCCCGGAGCCTGACCTTCAACCTCTCGCCTGACGTGGTGTTGCAAGCAGTACTAACACGATACCTCTTTGTGCATATCAGCAACTACCGTCTTTTATTTTTCATTTTAAATTACTCTTTCAAGCAAGAGCACATCTGTTGAACATACTGGGATGTGAAACTTTAATAACTATTCAACAAATTATCGTTGCACCACTAATGTATATATCACAAAAAGGGGCACTGATGCAAGATGTTTGGTACGTTTTGTATCATTGATCAGACTAAATGTAGGGAGAATGGCCTGCTATGTTATTACAGGAAGCCCATTTCCAAGGGTCAGGTGCCATTCAAAATAAAAATAAATCTTTAAAATAGAAACAGATCCTTTTCCTACCTTGAGGTGTAAGTTAATAAATTTTTAAAAAATTTAATTAATGATAGGATACTAAGAACAGATGTCTAGATTATTTTTGTTTATATTTCCCCCTAAAGGATAACAAATGCATAGCAAATTAGCGTATTTTCTATCCTCCGTGAAATAGCTTCATGTTTGATTCAGGTACAAAATTTGGAACAGATCAGTGAATACTGCAGTTAGTAGTCCCAAATAGTCCAGGTAAGATTCAAGATCTACCTGGACAGGTACTATATCCAATCATGTTTCAAATAAGAGGCTTTCCATAGCAGCATAGATTTCTTTTTCCTGACAAAGCTGAAGAGGCTCACAGCAGTACCTTTGCTCCCTTTTTTGGTTATAATGAAGTCACCATTATTTTCACAAAGCTATCACCACTGAGTATATGTCAAGTGTAATTAGCAACCATTTAAATATAATAGAGGAAAAGACATGAATAATCTTTCTATTCTTGCAAACATTTATGTTTTTACTTTAAATTGACTGTTACGAATCAATTTATGAACTACAAATATTTCCTGCTGTCCTAAGTATGACACTTACTGTAATTTTGTTTACGAAAACGACCATCATGCTTCTCTGTATGTTTTTAAGCATACTTTTTATACATATAATGATGACTTAAATTTCCACTTTCAGTGAGTAAATAATTCAAATCTGTTTACCAAGTGTTTTTACACTAAAGCTCCACGACTAGGACAGTGAAGAGATCTAAGCAATTGTATAAGGAAATAAATCATTAGACCCAACCTGCCTTTTTAAAATATCCCAATATATCTCTATTAGGCCAAAGTCAAAAGTCAACAGAAGTGCAGTCTGCCTAACCTCCTTATTCCTACATTCATCAATCTCATTCTGTTTCAGTTTGCCTTTGGAAAAGGAAATAAAAGAAACTAGAGATTTAAAGAAAAAGAAACCAGTAAGATAATGCTTTCTTTCTGTGAAAGAAAGATCAGTCATATTAATGAAATAGCCAAATGGAACCTTCAAGACTTAATGTAGTAAATCGCCAGTAAATTCCAATTAGTACTGAAGTAAAAAGTCTGGAAATACTTTTCTCCCTATAAGTAATGTATGTATTTAAAGAAAAAAATGCTAATAACTTGGACGCCATCAAGAATCAGATCATTAGATAGCTAAATTCATCGATTCTGTGCGCTGTGTAATTAATTGACACACAGTTTTCAAGATGCATGTTTTGAGAAAATAAAATATATCTAAATCAGAACCATAAGGTTGCCTCTCACTAGTGTGGTGCCACTTCATAGCTGTGATCTGACCATTCCTTCCACTGACATAGCACCATAAAGCATTCTGTATCAGAGCAGAAATTTCAGTTATAAATGGAAGACTTCAGAGAAAAAAAAAAACAGAAACAACAAAAAAATCATTATCCACACGGGGCTAATTCTTTATGAAATTATATATGAATAAGTCCAAGTGTTCTCAAAGTGATTTTTACAAAAATATTTTCTGTAAAATATGCATCAAATATCATTTTTTTCTAAAAATTGTTAATAATGCATATTTTAAAATACCACAATTATCACAAGTCCATGCCTACATTACAGTAGTTAATTACTTTAGATTTTTGACCACTATTATAATGAGCACACTTAAGTACACACAGATCTAGAACTTAATCCCAGCCGTACTGAAGTGATGGTGAAATGGAAAGACAGTGAAACTTGCTTCTCTCTTTCATCTATTCCATTTTTATATATATATAACACAAAGATAGGGAGAATCTCTAGATTTCCTGATATCAGAGACTTCATAATTCCTTCCTAAGAACAGAGACTTCATTCTCAGGTCTGGGCAGCAGGTCTTAAATTGAGAGGTTCAACTCAATACCCAGATGGTACTTCTAAATGTAGTATTTTCCATGATCGTGCACAACACATCCAAGTGACATACACTAAAGTGACATAAATATTCAACTCAATACCTTGATCAGTAAAATAGGTAATAAAAGCTCCTTCCCTTGTCTTTGTTTTCTTCTCACATGCTGGGCACTAACTCTGAGCTGTTGTTGGGAAATGGAGCCAAGAAAATTCACCATTTAAAAGGAACAAAGAAGAATCTATAGCTCCTTCCTGAGCTACCTCCATCAAGGCTTTTCTTTCTTTCTTTCTGTGGATTACACAGACCAGAGGAATAAAGTAGATGTTACTTTTTTATTTATTTATAGATACTCTATAAACTAAAAAGCACACGTTACATCTGTTTGCTTCTCTATGCATGCTTCTGACTCTATAAAAAGTGGTTTAGGTTTTGCTACTTAACATCTCATTTTTATGCCAGTTCATTATTGTGTCCCTCCAAAGAACATGTCACTAACTGACTGCATTTTTATGCCACTGTGATTTACAGAGTGTGAAAGGGAGGAATTACATAACTGTTTACTTAAACTCATACTTTCTCGGAAGCCCTACACAATCCCTTTGTTATCGCAATCTCTAGTGGGCATATGTAGTGTGAATATATCATAGCACGAAACTGGATATAGATGACTCTGCCTGTCTGACTTGCGACTTACTCAGTTCTGTATGTCTGAACTTCTGGGAAACAGCTGCTGGTCCCACACTGGAATTAGAACGTTTGAGCTCTTCTGATTTATGTTAATTCCCACAGGAACGATGACATGAAAAATGAACACCATTTGTAAATAAAATACCAATTCTTTCAGCATTTAAAAGAAATAAAACTAGTTCAGAATACACTGATCTATTTACCACCTTGTTACACTGAAACAGATACAGTGAAAAGGCATTGTAGAAAATGCAGTCTTGAATATTTTGCTATTTAAAGAAAGAAGTTATCCATTCCTACCTTGCTATTGTTAGCATCAGTTTGTTACATTTACTGAGTTGGAGTTAGTTAAAGAAGAAATACTATTATGTGATAGGGTGTGAGGAAAATGAGTCAAAATAAAGTTTATGCAGAGAAAGACAAGGGATAGGAAATATGTCCCAATTATATGATTGCCAAAGAGTTCATGTTGTCCAAAATTTAGAAGCCCTTCTGGTTTATCTAGTTTTGATTGCACAGCTTGAAAGGTCAAGTATTTAAAGCCTAACTTTTTAGTGTACTGGGCTCTCATAAGAGATCCTACACAGTCTTCCACTGATGAAGACTGGTATTCACAAGACCAAAGCCAAAAAGGCTGGAAAGGTCTCCTGGAGGATTTCATAGCTTTTCCTGAAGAAGGAAAGAATAATCCTTCCCACATTTAGTGCAGGACTTTGGTGCTTCTGATGCTGCATCAGGTTGATCCCTTAGCAAAATCGTTCATTTTGAAAGAGCATCTCTTCATGATATTCAGTCATTTGTTAGGCTAATTTGAAAATAACTGTAATAGGTGATCAGGAATGGAAAGAGGCACAGTGAATGTGTTTGCAGTTGTGGAGGAACAACACCTAAAGAAATTTCAGAAGACGGAGCTATTATTTGTCATTTCCTTTTGAACTTCACATGCTAAGCTCAATTTGGGGTTTAGAAAAAACACTACAGAACAGAAGTAAAAATCTTGACAGCAAGCTGGTGTGAAGATGTTTTTATTTACTAGCTCCATGTTTGAATAGGCATAAGATGAACAGGTAGAACTTCTATTAATACCTTACAGATAACCTACTGAAGGTACTCCACAAAAAATTCTTAGATTTCACCTCTAAAATTCAAGAAGCATAGACAAGAATATTACTAACGAGTGTCAATGCCATATGGAAATTTCTACTGAAGCCAAACAAGCAAGTACCAGTAGTATAATCTTCATATACTACGCTGAAGAAGCATAATGCTTTAAAAAACCCTACAAAAGTATATATATGTAAGAGTGACTGTACAAATACATCCACATTTTGCTATTCTTCAGATGAAACTTCATTTCAGACACAAGTTGACCTGAATTTAAATTTTGATATATTCTTTAATAGTATAATTTGAAAGCATAGTTGATTAATCTGCAGTGGTATTTGTGCAAATGCTCTGTAAAGGAAAGAAGGCAGGCATGCTTTTGCCAAAGAAATAAGAAAAGCTAGTAATATCAAAGGATTTTAGAAAGGGCAGGGGAGCAAAGTATGTACTTTATACAAAAGTTTCATTAATGATTGCCAACTCAATTGTTTCCCTCCTCAACGTGCTAAATGAGATTAAAGACTTTAGTACAGCCTTCAGGGTTTTGAGGTAAATTAATATGGAATGTAACTTACTGGGACTAGAGCATAATATAAAATAAGTAGATGAGAACTGCGCTAGCAATGGAAGCAATTAATAAGAACTGAAGTTTGGTAGTTTTTTCTTAATGGCTGCAGAATGAAAAGGGCAAGTGAAAAGAACAGAAAGTACAAATTGGAAAGAAAGCAAAGAAGGATGAAGAGACTATGTCACTTTATGTGTTGGTGTCCCAATTTTTCCTCAAAAACAAATATAGTCGTGCTGTTTCTTACCGCTCCTACTTGGTTATATTAGGATGTAATGTTTGGGGATTACTATACATAATAGTATTAGTTTGAATTCTGATAGGTGTAGTAGTAATTTGTAGTCCTGCTTTCATATCTACATGCTTTCCTTCAGAGTTCACACAAAAGGAAAGAAGAATTTAAAAAAACATACAATACAGAAATCTCCCGTTTCCACTAGCAAGGTTTTACTTTTTCTCTTTTCCCTCAAATTAGCTTCCAAACTTGTGTGAAAGAGTTTTGCTTTCAACATTTTGAAAACTCTTGAGGAAATATTACTCGAGTACTGGGCATCAGTTGTTCTTCTCCTTTTTTCTGGCTGCATCAATGAAAAATAAAGATGTTGGAAGCAGACCACACCTGTCACAACGCTATTTCCAGGCAGAGAATTTTTCCTTCCTATTATTTGCAGAGAAATTCTCCAGGACATCCATAAGATAAACCTGTAGGGAGGCTTCATTTTGAGTTTTTGTGTTGTTTCTCACTAGTTGTGAGGGGATGTACATTGCACTTGACTGTAACACGTTGTATTCTCTCCTGGACAAAGCATTCCAGTCAGTAGAACAGGAAGACAGGCACTATATATAATGCATTAACCACTAAACTTATACTACTGAAAAAATAGATAACTTTCCTTTCAGCAACCAGTCCAAAAGTATAGCAATTATAGGTTACACTAAAGCTCTGGATTAAGGAATCAGAATTTCAAACAAGTTAGTTCATCAATGATATATTAGCTACAAATCTAAAGAGTAAATACTATATTTGTTTCTGTGTTCTAGTGCTCTGTTTTCTCTACCAGGACATTGCTCAAAAATTAAGTTTTATGCAAAAAATGCACCTCATTTACTCCTGCATGACACACAACCAAAATATTCATATTGCAGAATTCTACTGGTTAGCACTTTTGCTGTTCCCAAAATTGACGGATGAGAGAAAGTTATTTTTGAACAGAGGATAAAGAGAGATTAAACTCTTAAATCCACCATTTGAGGACATTGATGCCAAAGAGATCAGAAATGAGGATACAAAATTCCACCTCTTTCATGGCAAAGTGATTCATGCCATTACAAGTATATTCATGCAGACAAATCCTATTGCTGGATGCACCAAAGTCAAGCAGACCGTCAACATGTAGTTTTTCTAGCTTTACTTGAACTACTAGAGACTGAATGAACGGAAGAAGGGATTAGCAAAATGAAAAGAACAAGAAAAAACAAGCCTTATGCATAGCAGATAATGGCATTGATGCTCAAAAACTGGTTACAGATTTCTGCATTGTAAACTAAAGAACTGCAGCAATCAACCAAATTGATTTGAAAACATTGAACTATACTTAAAGAAACAACCTTAAATATTTTTTCCTCTACAACAGGTGTTGTGACATTAGTTCTGTTTAATACTACTCAAGCAACAATAAGAACTGTTCCTCCCTCTTTCTCCCCATTTGTAGTCTGACTGATAAATATAACACTCCTAAAAAATAAGAAAGGAAATGTACACTGTTGAGTACTGAGACCAAGTTCTAAAACCAAAATACTGAAAAAATTAAAATATCTATACAAATTAGGGATTAGATTACTCAAGTATTTTTAATTATAAATTGGCTGTATGAGTCCACATAACAAAAGAAAACAATCACGTGTCTATACTTATTCCATTAATATTTCTATTTTTTCCTAACCTATCATCCTAGTATGGCCACAACAATTCATGATATTATGATGTGGTTGTCAGCCAGTTGCTCCAAGGCAAGCAGATCCATTTCTCTTGTTTCTGCTGTACCACCATACACAGGCCACTTGGATCCCACTGAAAGAGATCTAGAAAGTGTATCGAGAGTACGATCCTCTGAAAGATCCTCTGAAAGATCAGTAACATAACATAACTGCAAAAGCCAAGTGCTGGTGAAAGAATCAATAGAGTGGAATACATTAGACCCATCCATTATCTAATTAGCTTTTCGGGTCCTTGAATTTTGAACGAAAAACAAGACATGTTTCCAATGGACAGAAAATGCCAAACAATGTAAAGTCTTGCACATCTAATAAGGTTACAGGTGCTGGCCTGTGAGGGAAGTAAATGAAGCATCTCCTTAATCTTAGCTGCGTTGTTCTGTTTTGTTGGGGTTTTTTTGTGTACAGTACTTTCCAGCCATTTTTTAAAGCCTTCCCATTTCAAGTAGGTAATTAAATTTGTATCCATGCCCACCAAGTTAAGATCAAATGCTCTACACGTTGTCTTGCTTTTGAAGTGATTCCTTTTTGCACAGAGGTCCTAAATATAAAGATGATGTTCAGGACAAAAAGCAAGATTAAGTCCACATTATTAGTTGGGTTTTTTTTTTTTTTTTTAATTCCTCCAAATCCACAAAATCAAACAGAAAATCCCACAGAAGACAAAAAAACCCATGCCACTGAACATCCAGAAATCTGGCCTATCTGTTGAAGCTCTAACATACTACGTACCTTTTCTATTGTAACTTGCAAAGGCAAAACAAGTGCAGTGGAAGGAAAACAGAATAGCCAAACATTACATCCTGCCAGCTCATGTGACATTTTGGTAACTCATGTGGAAAAGAAATTAATTTTGAAGTTTATCAGCACTTGACACATGCATTCTCGAAATATTTAGAAAGTACTGTAGGACCAGACTTCTCCATCAAAAACGTCAGTTTCTTAGCAGGCTGAATGCGTATAAGCACAGTCACAATGTTATTAATGTAAATTTCTTATTAGAGAAAAAAGTCAAGAAGAAAAACACGCTCCTCCCACCTACAAGAAAACACTTAAAAGAAGCCCCATTATTTTTCTCCTGGTGTGCAGTGAAACTTCATTTACAAAGGGGGTACGAAAAATAACAGAAAGATCTACATGATCAAATGCCTTTACACAGAGATCAAGGCTGCAGAACAAATTAATGAGAATGAATTTTTCAGAACACACACAACTGGCAAAATCTCTTAAAAGTTTTCCAGCTGAAGAATTAAAGAATATCTTTTTAACTTCTTTTCCAACACTTATTAGTCTTTATAGAAGAGGCTAGGAAACAAATTCACACCCTAATTCCCACCTAGTTAATAGGAATTAGACTGCATGTTTCTTAATCACAATAAATGCAGAACTTTGAAGTTGTGTACAAGATTTGGAATATTTTGAAAGTTAGAAGAAAAGGAAATAGCTTTATTTCTCTAATTCTTGAGATTAATGCTGTCTGAAAAAAAAAAAACTGTGTATAAAAAATTACAATGTTCTTCACGATATTAGGTGAAATAAGTAGTTAAGCTGTTATGCACATTTTTAAGATATTGTTTAAATAGAACACTGAAACGCCTGCCTGCTTATTTTTCAGTATGTTTTTAAAAGACTCTAAAAGTAGCCCCTATGAAGTATCTAATTTTTCTTAGAAATAAGCATTCTCAAATAACATTTATTGCTTTCTATCTATTAGCATACACTACTGAATTATTATTATTATCCATTTCCTTCTCCACGTACTCATGAAGAAACCATTAAATCACTAATAGTTCTGATCACTGTATGGTGTAGTATTTGTAATTTTGAGAGGCAGGCAAGAATAAATTCTTGTAAACCTCTTATAAGAATAAAATTATTATTTGGCAGCAACCAAGTAGTTATATTTCAAGAACACTTACTGACAGTGTATCTTGAGCCATTAGCACAAAGAAGTAATAGCAATGCAGAAATATGGTGTTATGTACATGGAAGCAAGCTTGCAGAGAAGCTGTGAGTGCTTCACCCCTGGATGTAGATGTTCAAGCCCTTGCTGGATGGGGCCATGGGCAGCCTAAGTTGGTGCTTAGGAATCCTGCAAACAGCAGGGGTGTGGGAACTGGATGATCTTCAAGGTCACTTCTGACCCAAGCCATTACATGATTCTGAGATTCCTAAAGCTGTAGACATAGCTCCTGTTTGGAAGGACATCCATGTAAAGGCATGCAGAGCAGCCCACCACTGACTTACTCAGTCTTGCTCAATCACTACTGATGGTCTCCTGTGGCTGCTTACTGAGCTGAGTGATGCTGCTTACATGGACCAAGCAAAATGTCAGGTCAGAGCAAAGGAGGGTTCAATGGCTAAACCCCAGCAACCACTGTATCTTACAGATTTCCCTCCTCCCATACAGCAGTTGGTAGGGATAGCTGTGCTACTGACTGAGACACAGCCAAAACTATAAATATCCACACTCCTATTCCTTGGCCATGCGATCAAGTCTCCTCGGGCACTCAAGATTGCAAAATTCAGACAAAGCCTCCAGAAAGGTGGTTGTAATCAATGCAATGCTTTTCAGGCAGCTGTGACTATTGCTAGCTCAGCTCAGGAACAGTTCAGCACAATCATTTGCCTCCTCCCAGCCTGGCTAATCCCTTGCAACTAAGGGGAAAGCCTGCTTCTGCTGCCCCAGGGAGAGTCTTCTGGCAGCAGATGAAAGCATCAGCCTCTTGGCCTGAAATAAGTAGAAGGCAGAAATAGCCTGAACTTGCATTACAGTAGTGAATTCCATTCTTTTTTTCTCTGCCACTTAGCTAACCATGCAACTGATTCTGCTGCTTATTTGAGGGAGGCAGCAGGCAGATGTATGGTGTCTGCAAAGAACCGGTAAACCTCTCATTGCCAACCTAAAAAAAAGCCTGCTTAGAAGTGATTTTTATAATTCAGCTACTAATCGATGAGAAGTTTGTTGAACTACATTTTGTTGCCCACTCCTAACATCTTGACTTAGCCAAGGCTGCCCCAATCCAAACAAGCAGGCAGTTCCAGCAGGCTCCAAGGCCCCAGTGCAGGACAGAGCTAGGCCTATCGGTCACCCTGGGGCACTTGGAGGGGGCAGAGAACGCAGCAAGGAGGGGTGAGGGAAGCAGTGTCAGAAAGGGCAAAGGGAACACATCAATAAGCAGCATTAGGTGCTCCATTGTCTCAAAACAGAGATTCACTGAGAGCTGTGGAAAGCCCACACTGGAACAGGGGCAAAATATAAAAGGGAAAGAGCAGCAGAGAGAAGGTAGCAAAAATATATTGTTCCAGAATCTCAGAACGGCTCAGGTTGGAAGGGACCTTAAAGACAATTCATTTCCACCCCCTGCCATGGTCAGGGCTGCCACCCACCAACTCAGGATGCCCAGAGCCTAATCCAACCTGGTCTTGAAAATCTGTAGGAATGGAGCATCCACAGCTTCTTGGCAGCTTGAGCCATGGCCTTAGCATCCTCTTGAGTAAACTTCTTCCTGACACCTAACATATATATAAAAGTGTTTCTCTCTTATAGTCTACAGCCACTTCCCCTTGTCATTAAGAGATTGTGTAAAAATTTGGTCCCCCTCCTGCTTATAAGCTCCTTTTAAGTACTGGAAGACTGCAATGAAGTTTCCACATAGCCTTTCCCAAGCTAATCAACCTCAGTTCCCTCCGCATTTAATCACAGGAGAGGTGCTCCAGCCCTCTGATCATCTTTGTGACCCCTTCCCACCCCCCCACCCCCCCCCCCAACTGACTCACTCCAACAACTCTGAGAAATAGACTGACCATACATTTCCCATGCCCTACTTTGTTTCTTGGGACCAGAGGTAGATGGACTGGGAGTACAGGATTGAAGCTGAGTTTGGGAAGATGTCTTAGATTTTGATTTCATTTCTCACCTTTCATATCTATTTCAATTGGCAATAAATTCCCCAAGGCAAGTCCACAAGTCTGCTTAACTGTTAGTCATGGGCAAAACAACCTCCCTGTCCATACTTTGACCCCCTAAGCTTTCTCATCTCATACTCTCTCCCTGCTCCACTGACAAAGGAACTAGCATGTAGCTAGGTGGGTATTCAGCTGACTGCCAAAGCTGCCCCCAAATGTTAAAAGCCCCCAAGCATTACAGCTTTCTTGCTATGTCAAACAACAGGGCTTCAGAGAGATCATGTAGGCTTTTCAAAATTGATTTTAGTTGAGAGAGAACTCTGTAGAAATGTTTTTGAAAAACATCTTGAAAAAATCTTGAACAAAAATATTGTGTGACACTTGAACCCCTGCACAACTGGATGCAAGTCAGTAGTCTCCAGTCTCTGAGGTGAAACATGTTAACCAACACATAAGCTGGAAATCTGTCTTATTCTGGCATGTTTGATACCAGTGCACACTAGATGAAAGCAGAACTCTACACTTCAATGGCAGCAGCTTTCTCTGTATTCAGCGCATGTGAATAATTTTCCAACATGGAACAAGATGCCATGCTTTCTAATAAAGCCTTCCATTGCAGACATGGTCTTATAAAAAGAAAAGAATAAATCTAAAGCATAAATTCCACATGAGGAGAAGAGAAAACTGAAACTGTATGTGACGTAGTCTGTGGTGAGGTATGATAATTCATATAAGCCTATGTCAGTCATACAGCAGAAATACTGGGACCACAGTCTCTAGAATGAAAAAGTCCCTCCCTGGCTCCTTGATAGCTTATTAATGACAGATTAGAGCTGGAAAATGCAGCTTCTAAATTTCAAACATTCGATGCATGCACATTTTCCACTTTGAAAAGCCTCCACTATACTTCTGAATCATGATAACAACCTAAGATCCTTTTGCTTTGTTATATTATCAAGATAAACTGCAAGGAGAAGAGCAAACAATGGCTTATTTCTGCATATATTTAGTAGAACTTCATGAATCAAATCCAGATTCTGAAAACTCATACAGGTTTTCTTTGAAACCTGAAGAACTGTCACATCCACCTTTTTTTTTCCCTCTAATGCACAGCTGTCCAATTGAGCATCAACAACCTAATAAAGAATACAGCAGGACTTGAAGAGCAACTTTTCTTTCAGACTCTGAAGTGCCCAGGTTCTGTATCACTCCCAGCTTTTCAATTAGATCATAATTATAACATGCCTCATTTAGAGCTACAGGAACCCTGACCTTGTCAACAGTGCTGGACCATAACGCGTCTATCTTAATTAGATCTGATTAGTTCTGGGCCCAGACTCTATTGTGAATTTTAGTTCCATTAAAAACTGCTCATCTGTTCAGCAGCTGTGGGTACTGCAGAGCCTTTTCTATCATGCTGCATGAGTGTGCATGTGTCCTGACTCTCCTGAAATATTAGACTCAGTGTAGTATTTTTCACTGGGTCCTCAGAACAAGGCAGATTATGAAAAACAAAGGTAAGAGGTAAAAGAAAAATCTTAACTGTATTATGGACAATTTCACGCTGTATTAAACTCCTCAACTATGCCTTAATAAGACAGTGTTTGTAGCAGCAAGTTACACTTTTAGAAAAATTAAGGATTCTAGGAACAACAACAGCCTCCACAAAACTTAAAGGCATGATAAAACTGAAGACAAAACAATGCAAAATCTTTTTTTTAAATGTACTACTGCTGTTTTTTTGTTGTTGTTTTTCCCACATCAGAAGTAGTAAGTTACTTGCAGAACTATTGTGTGGGTAATTCTCCACAGCAGCACTTTGAGTGTATTTTAATGATCTTATGACATATCAAAACCTTTCACCTATAATTAGGTTGTTGAATCTTGAGGTTTTGTAATGCATAATTGATATTTAGTAAGAAATCCATTTTAATACCTTTCCCCTCTTCTAATGTATGATAATTGATTTTTCTTCTATATCACACTTCTGGGGGGTATAAAAGAAGCAAAATATTTTTTTCTACTTAATGATTATAACAAATATTCCCTAAGAAATATTTAGCACTCCATACTAGAAGCCTTAATTGCATAGTTAGTTTTCCTAACAGGGAAAAAAGCCTCAAAATTTGCACCTGTATTTAAAACTTTAGTTTTATGAGGAAAACTGAATAAACAAAGCAAATGCAAAGTTTCTTTAATAGTTGCTTCAGCAAAGGATTCCATTGCTGTAAGTTCATGAAGCCTATTCATTTTGGAGTGTGAAAATCCTAAGGAAGACACAAGGAAGAGGTGCACATAACTGCTATCATAGTTTTTGTCTAGCAAAAAGCCATAAATAAAGCAAACCCTAACCTTAATTCAAACCAATTATTGCTCCCTTCTGCTTGACAATTTTTAATAGATGTTACCTCAAAATCCCATTATTACATGTTGTTTAGGGCTTTCTATACAAAGTTTCATTAAAGAACAGAAAATTAAAAGCAAAATCCTTGCAATAAAAGTAACAATCTTCAGCAGTTTCCATTGCCCTAGCAGACAGTACAGTGAAGTATGTGAAATTACTAATAATAAATTTAAAAAGATAAGTAATGAAATAACCCATTTATTGCATATTCGTCTTCTGAAATGTCATCAAAACTTTCTTTAGGTAAGCACTGTATTGTCCATTGAAAACAAATTCTTTGAAGTAGTTATTTTCTAGCCTGCCGTACACTTTCAAAGACTGGGTACAACTCTCATTCCATTTTTCTTATAGTCAATATGATTTCATGTTCCACTGATAACAGAAAATGACTGAAGGTGCATGAAACACAGGCTGCCTTCATTTTCTCAACTCTGGCCAACTCACAAATAAACCTGCAAAGTACAGAGAGTAGCCTCAAAATTAAATGTTTGCATTTGAATAGTGCCTTTACTGACACAGTACCCAAATCCTTTGCAGCAGCATGGGCTGGCCTTCCAAAAATTCACCTGAAATCATGTCTCAGTTGCTTTTTTTTTCTTTTCTTTTTTTTTTTTTTAATTAACTAAAATCCTGCTGTTAATAAGACACTGCTTGTGCATTGCTTCTGAATAAGATGTTACAACTATTTCAGATCTCATAGCATAAGATGCATTAAGGAGAATCTAGGAGAACAAAAAAAGTCCTTTAATTTTCAGGCTGTTCTTCCTAGGATATCAGGATCATAAGCAGCATAAAAACCAGCTGCATGTGGTTTATATAATAGCATATATATTTTTTCATATACTGAAAGCACATTTATAACGCTTATTCTCTATGCCAGAGAGCAGAAACCAAATTCTACATTAACATAACTTCTTTAGATTTTAATATTTAGTTTCTAAAGAGTATTGTATGATTTTGATGTCCACTGTATAAAATATTAGAAGATACTACCAACATTTTAGTGGGAAAAGGGATAAACATGATGGCATACATACTACAATGTACAATGCATAGAAGCTGTTGCATCAACTAATTTCCATAGGCTTAAGAATAACTTAAGAATAAAATTAGACTGAACTCTAATACCATATGGTTATTTCATCCTCTGGAGAAGTGCTCAGTTGTAAATAAGAAAACTTGCTAACTTTACTGAAGTCTTCACATCTCACAATTTGCTTATATACTTTCATTTCCTCTATGAAAATAGAAGTTCAACCAGAGAGATCAAGACTCTATACTTCAGATTGTTCTTCATGAGGACTAGCCTTCCCACAAGTGGTACCATACAAGGATTTCCAAAACCCTCTGTTCATCCCTCTCTAGTTTATCAATGTTATTTTTTGTACTAGGAACCAAAATAGAATGCAGTACCTAGAATACTACAGAATTGAGGCACCACATCCTTTTTCTCTATTACTTCTACTAGTTCAACACATCAGCTGTGCTGCTTGTTAATACAGCTGTTCAATATCTCTACTGCTAGGCTAGGCTGCTGGCTCATGCTGAACTCAGATCTCTGATTGTTTCCTGCCAAGCTGCTTCCCAGCTCATCCAGTTGTCAGGGTTTTTTGCTTCTTGAATGCAAGACTTTGCATTTGTTATTACTGAATTTCTTTATGTCTCTGCTGGTTCATTCCTTCAGCCAATCAGTATTTAACCTACATAGATACCCATCCACTCATGCTGCAGTGGCCTTGTTTGGAAACAGGAACATTATGTAGACACTGGGGAAAAGCTTAGCTAAAGCTAAGGTAAACAATGCATACCGCTTTTACCATCTTTGTGAATCTGGTTATTGTTTCCATCAGGTAGTCAGGCATGACTTACAATTTATCCATTCCTAGTTACTGTCTTTTTGTGCCTTAACAATTACGGGAACCAATTCAATGATTCCCTCAGAGGCTGAATTGAGGTCTAGAGTACCCTAACCTGTCCTTTTGACCTTTTCTGAGGGAGGGCCAGCATGACATAGTTGTGCTAGCTCTCCCCTGGCAGCACTGCTGGTGCTTCCATGAAGAACTGCAGATGGGCTGCCATCCAAGGGCTGCCAGAGCCTCAACAGCCTTCAGAGCAGTAAACCTGTTCCACAGAATAAATGCAGATCACTGGAGGCAGACAGAGCCACAACTAGACCCTAGCCTACATCACGATGGCAATCCTTATTTAGATCTCAACCAAACAGCCTCCATTTACCTCCTTCCTGTACAAAAACTGTACAGGCACCTTTCCACACCCTATGATCTTCACCTAGTACTATGCAGTCTGTTCAATTTCTCCTGCAGAGCTTTAACCTGCTGGGCACCAGCAGCACACACCTCTGGAGATGAGCAATGACCACTCCAGTTCCAGAGAGCCAGGTCAACCATCCCCAGGGATCTGTCAAGCCCAGGCCACGGCCAGGTTGGTGCAGCTGTCTCTGCTGGTTGCCCACTTCAGAAGCAAAAGAAATAGGTTCCTACTGTAATGGACTTGAGGCCATCATATCTCACAGTTTTTCCTTTTCCTTCTTCATATGCTGTAGCTGAAAAGGATCCGTCTTAAAAGACTAGTAAGACAGCACTCAGATGAAAACCTTAATTAATGTATTATATAGAATAACTGAATGACTTTGGTTAGAAGAGACCTTAATGATCACCTATTTCCAACTCCTCGGTCATGAACAGGGCTACCTAGGGCTTCAGAGCGCCATCCAGCCTGGCCTTGAATGACTCCAGGAATGAGGCATCCACAACTTCTCTGGGAAGTCTGTTCCAGTGCCTCACCACCCTTTAAGTAAAGACTCTCTTAACATCCAACCTAAATCTTCCCACCTGTAGTTTAAAGCCATTCCCCATTGTTCTATCATTATCAGTGATTAATCCACTTTTGTTTAAATACCCTGCACTACAAGTAGGGTTTACTGTAACAGGATTCAAAAATCAAAACTTCCTGTTAAGTAAGCTAAATTTATCATTCGCAAATTATATTAAGAGCATTTCCATTACCATCAGTGGAACCTATACAGTTATAAGAAAGCAGTATAACAGCTGAGATTTACTGGACAGAGAGACTTTGTTTTCTGATATGTATGCAAAGAAGAGAACAGTAGAGACTGTAGGTATATTAAAAAGTAATTATAACTTGGTCACTAGCCAAAGTGAGTTTTAAGTGTTAATTCAGGACAAAACTTAATCTCACATTAAAGTGATCATCATTAAACTCTTTACAAATCATTTTGCAAGCAATTATAGATAGGTCACTCTAAAAGTGATGCCTCGCATTTGTTTCCATGGAAACTACAACAGATACAAAAGGCACAACAACACTATTCGATAGAGCACATTCTCAGCTACAGAGCACTATTTTTCAACATAGGGCCCACTATTAGCCCATTTATGGGCTATGAGCTGTTCAAGATGCTCTTCATTTTGTGGTGTAACAGTTATACATGGCTGTCTGGAACATGGCTTGTCTTTCACATTGCCATCTCTGCTACAGAAATGCACCTCACCACCTCACTGTGCTCACATCCACTGTTTGGTCACCAAAGATGTTCAGCAAGCATCAATGACTGTCAATGGATGCCATTTTTTTTTTCCATAAGGAGGAAGTCAATGACACACTTAGCTTCATCTGCACTCTTATGTCAGACACTGTTTTGTCAGGCTGCCCCTGCACTGCCATCTGTGACACAGCAACATGTAATGGAATACTGAGGGGAAGGTACAACCTCTACTGCTATACCACCAACATCTACCTCTGATGTTGCTGGAAAACAGAATAAAATAGGAGGCATTGATTTCAGAGCAGCCCTCATACACCCAAAATACTTCCTAGATATTAAGCACACAGAATGCCCTGGTAATTTTTGCAGCTTCAACCCAGTGAATAAATACAAATCATTACACATCTGTGCAGATTTTTTTTGCCTGATTGCTGTTCTTCATTAAGCATCATAAAGCTGCAGAAACAGAACATTTATAAAAATCCCATGTGTACAACTTGCTATAAATTAACAGCTGTATAGCTTGAATAATATCATTCTTGCAAAACACTGTTGTACATATAAAAAGTAACCCACTATTTTAAGATACTGTGACCTCACTACATGAAACCTTCTATAGGAGAGATTTTTTCCAAGTCTTCATGCAGTGCCATTAATCATTGAAAAAGATTTGCATGAAAAGAATAATGTGCTTTGTATAATAAACACTGTAAATAAAAGCTAAGTATTAGAAATTACTGGGAATAATTTTATTAAATATCAACTAACAAAGTACAGTACAAGTTTATATTCACATAATAGAAAGCAGAACCCATTTACATTCCCTTAAGTCCTCTTGAAATGTCAACGATGTACTCTTTTAGATTCACCCCAAATTAACTGCATAACTGAGAACGCAATTTTCAAGCACTTTTTGCTCTAACATAAGTTAAAGGTCACATTAACTTTGAGAAGTTAGCATATGGTTTCCCATTAGTATATTCAAAACAACAACAAAAACAACAAAAGAACATACTGTCAATATGCAGGAGATATATTTCTACAGATTATTATCAGTTGTTCACACAACTTATAGGAATCAACTGCTCATAAGCACACAAAACAGATTTTAACTCCTGAAGAGTTCCAAAACTTGCCTAGTTTTGAAGTGCTGATATTCTGCATATTACATGCAACTCATTATTAATGCCTCTCAGCTACTTCTGTAGATAGAACTTATTAGAGGTTAATAACACGTGCTTGGAGAGATAAAGGAGTTTTTGGTTTGTTTGTTGACAATTGTGTGTTTGTTTTTTTTTTTTTGTTTGCTTTCATTAAGTGACAGTGAATAAAGATATTATTTAATCTCATGCAGTAATGTGTTGATTTGCTTACAAGGAACATTACCCCCTCCTCTTAATGCACACAGGAAGCATCCTGCAGCCAAGGATCAGTGGCTGTTATACTGGAAGAACATATCTCCAATAATATTTCGAAACACTGCCGTGGACTACCTTTTTATCTTTTCATTTTCATCCCTTTTCTCTTTTTTTTTGTAGGAAATTTTGTAACTTGCTGAACTGCTTCTACCTCCTCTTGCAATTACTTGCCGGAACAGTTAGTCTCCTTTGCTCTCAACATCTAGAGTCTCAACTAGCACTTCAAACAGGAACTGCCCCAGTGAGCTGCTCTACAAATCCAATTATGGGTAGTGGGACACCTGTTACTCTCCAGCAGATGTTTCAAGATCACTGATTATTGGTGGCTGGACAAACTATTTTTGTTGAAGATGAGCTCTCCTTCATTGCTTTCTTGTTTTTCCACTCCCATGTCCCTCTTTTCTTAAAAAAGAAAAAAACAACAAAAACTTTTACATCATTAGGGCTTCTGAAAGGAGCCCACAGATCTTCCCTTGATTTCCAAAACCTTTCCGTGTGCTGTATCGTACTGGAAGCATACAAGCTTATTAGTGCAGGAACAGCAACATGGAAATACCTGTTGTGTTGTACTAGCAGAATTGCACCAGATTCTGCCTTCTTTACCAAGAAAGGTTGGCAATACCTAAAAGATAAAGACCACATCTTCCAGAGCTCTGGATTTCACAATGAAAATTTTCTAAGCTATCTTTGAAGCCAGCATCCTGTGCCCATATCTGCAGCAAATCCAATGCAAAAGAAAAAAAAAGGAACTTTAGACCATTAATTTCTTGTGGTTAAATGTGCAAGTGGGACTTGCTGAGGATATAATCCATTTACAGTGCCATGTGGAAGTCAGTAATGGAATCCAGTAGCTCATCACCTATTCCTAAGGTAGCTTTACTGCAGATACGGCACCAATAGAGTTCAGAAACTGGGATAGTGGCACAGGGTAAGAGTCCTGTAGACTCTGACATCACTTTTAGTGGTGCAGTTAACACCCTACTTGGATAAAGGCTTCACTTGCTGGAATAAAATATTAGAACTAAAAAAGGGAATTTTTCCCCCGCCAGCACTGTAAATATTTGGCATGTTAGTAGGCAGGGAAGCAAGGCAGAAATGCAGGAATTAAGTGTTTTTGTTTTTTTCCTTCTTTTGCTCAATTAAAGGCAAGTGAAAACCACCACATTTAAGTGAATAAGATGTTTAAATTGCCTAGGAACTACTGACGCAAGGAAACATCTTGATGGTAAAATAAATTAAAACATGTTTTGTCAATTATTCCCTGCTTCTAGCTTTAGATGTTCCAAGCACAACTAATAGCAAACTCCAAGCCCAAATTACTATTGTCATCATCTCTTCCATTTCCCCAGCAGTCTTTATTTTCACTTTCTTCCTTACATAAAAATACTAAGTAGAGCAAAGAAAGCCTGCTCCACCCATACCTCCAAAAAACACATTAGATAAATCTTTTTGTCAGTTCCAGAACCTAGAGTGGCTTTTTGTTTCTTCTGTTTTGTTGTTGTTCAATTTTTTTGTTTGTTTGTTTTAAACACAAAGCTGATTGGAGGAAATCTGATTTAATCCATAGCATGAAGTAATTTTGGGCATACTTTTAAATCTTAATGAGTTGCTAGACTTATTTGTTGCCATTCTCAATAACATCCAAAAAAATTGTTGCCAAGCTTCATTTACATAAATATCTAGCCAAAATAAGATATCCCTAAAATATAAGGGCTTGAAAATGATGAGGAAGAGAGTGTTTTGGCAGTCAGATAGATTAATAGTGTGACAATAAATTAAACATAAACCACCAATCCCAGCTGCATAGATCTAATGATCACTCAGGGACATTGCAGAGCTTTAACATCTGGTGCAAAGAGGGCAAAATTACCACTACACTGGCCTTTCACCTTCTAAAGACACTGGGATTGCATATGGCAGAGTTGCATGTATACCAGATGCTTAAGATACACAACAACCCCTTCCTAGTAAACCCAAACAGTTTAAGTGATCTTAGTACAAGTCAAGTCAGAATGATTTAAACCCAAAAACAAAAGACTTTTTAAGTAGAAAGTTTCCACCTTAGAAGATCTACGCTTAGGTAAGAGATACTTCATTCATTTTTCTCCAGGTCAAATTAAAGGGCTAGATATTAAGTCTCAGAGAAAAAGGTTTGGAGAACACTGAATAACAGTTGGCTCTCTAGCACATTTTCAGTATATCACCTTTCAATGTTTGATATGCTTGAAAGCACAAAGTTGCAATTTAGAAAACTAATGCCAAAGAATACACAAATAATGACTTCCAAACCAATAAAAATGTAAATACAAATTTAATGGGAGACTAAATACAAAGGGAAACTAACACTAGAGCAACAATTTTATCTTGCATACAATATCACAATATTATTTGTTCCACTCTTCCACAATATTTATGAAAAAAATATGTCTAAAAGATTGACTTACTATATTATATACAACCATGCCTAGCAGTAGTACAGTACTTATCCCTTATATAAAGGGATATTTCTATTCAACACCACAAGGCTTCATTTAATTCTACCTTATGTCAATATGATAATATTAATCAGTGTGCAGGTACTTGTTTCCAGATGAAGGTCAGATTTATTCGTGAAAAAGCAGTATGCTAAAATTTTACTTTGAGTGTTCTGTTGCTCTTTTTCTTTTCCTAAAACACTACAGTTTTCTATTTATCTTACTATTCAAGCTGTTGTTGGTTAAATAGTAAACAACTAATTGCATTTCCAACCATTACTACTAATAGCATCTACTGCTGAGGAAGTAGAAATCAGCAGGACAAAGCAGTAAGTTCTTAATCAAGCCTTCCTGATACAGACAAACAGGTGCCAAGATCCCTGTGTGTCCAAAGCTATTCCATTACTTGGCACTACAGCTTTACTTCAAATATGCTTTTGGAGCAGCATGACCTCTTTGAGAAGTTTAGGCACAAGTGGTTTCATGAAAAAGGTAGTTTAAGGCTATGCAAGTCTTTCCATGAATTGCTTTAAGGCTTAATATTTTCTTCTCCTGGTTCTGAATTTTCTTCTCATAACATAATGAAGTATTTTTACAGTTCATTAAATAATGAAAATACCTTGTGCCTAGTTAACTATTCATAATGTGAAGTCATAGAAAGAGGAAAAAGATTTTCTGCTGTATGAAAAACAGCAAACAAGCGTGGGAAAGTTCTCTTCATGCATCATTCAGGGACTAGCAGCGAGCATTAAAACAGGCACTTCCTAAATCAAGTAACACAATCTAATCTCACTACATTGTAACATCACAGACCTCAACTGACTCCTTAAAAGGAGAGATTATCCACATTTTGTATTCCTCCTACTTTCAGGGAGGGCAATAAGGGTGGGGAAAGATGTTTCTTCAGAGGAAGGAAAAGAGCCTCCAGAAATACAATCATTAAGTTTAGGAGATGTTTGTCAAGACAAAATCCTAGGCCTGCTCACAAAGATGCATACTCTGAAAGAGAGATATTAGTTCAAAACCATCTTTCCTCAAAGGGGCTAACAGACTCTAACACAGTACACGTGACAAGTTAGTTTGACTCAGTCACTCTGAGAAAAAAACAAATTATTATCTTTTAATATTGACCATAGTTAAACCCTAATACAGCATACGCAATTAAGCATAGTCCAATTCAATACTTGCCTGCATCACCCATGCCAAACCTCCAAATCCAACCAATATTAAACCATCATCTGCTTCCAAGAAGTCAGAATTTCCAGTTGTTTCAAGATACAGATGATCATTTATCATACCATAAATTTGTAACAGTTCTCTAGTGACACTTTCTAGACATGTCCAATATTTAATATTTTAAGTTAAGTATATCCAAAGGACAATATCATATAACCAAAGGTAAAAATTTTGATAACATTTTTGGCAAAGCAAGAGAGAATTTGAAGCTGTCTTCTAAACTAACCCTCTATTATTCAATATCATTTACTGACAGGACCACCATACTAAGTTGGTTTTCTACAACAAGAGCAGATTCTGTCCTGAACTGTAAAAAAAAAAAAAAAAAAATTGAATCAACAATGGGTGTGGGGAGGAAAGGGCCTATCAACAATTAAAAATAAGTTTTCAACATCTCTTGATGAACTCAGTTTTGTTTTATGGTTTCTTGTGGCATTGTATTACCAATGGAATGTTCTGCATGACCTAAACTCATGAGACAACATCTGGATGTTGCATTCAATTTAATAGCATTTGCAGAAACAAGCTATAAGGATGTATCTTCATGTCTCTCACAGAGGGAATGTCTCCATTTTATTCTTTGCTTTACTATTGCATTACTGAATGAAAATGCCTGGGTGAATACAATCCGCATGTCAGTTGGAGGATGTGTGAAGAGTTCGCAAGTTGTCTTCTGTGTATTTGTATTATATTACAAAAGACAGCAGTGATCTCTGCTCTCCGGTGATAGGATGTGAGGGAATGACTTAAAGCCGTATCAAGGAAGTTAAATTGGATATCAGGAAAAAAAACTCTTCACTGAGCGGGTGGTCAAGCACAGCAACAAGCTCACCAGGGAAGCGGCCATGGTCCCAAGCTTGCCCATGTTCAGTAAGTGTTTGGACACACTTTTACACATATGGTTTTAACTCTTATATTATCCTATGGGGAGTCATGAGTTAGACTCAAAGATCCTCATGGGTCCTGCCCAGCTCAGGATATTCTATGATTATATTTAGTGTACTCTAATGCACTAAAATGAATCTTAGTATAGAATCAAGCTCAAGAGAACTGACAAGCAATAGTGAAGCTCTAAGAATAAGCAGTTTTGTGTATTCCTTTGACCTGTATTTGTCTCACCAATTCTGAGAAATATCAAGAATGAGCAAGAGTCATCAAAACAGGTGATCAAGATAACAATACGAGAAGATGTTAAAATTGTTTAGTCACTCACTCAATAGACTGCTGCAAATGCAACCAAGAAATAGCACGTACATTAAATAAGCAGAAAGCTAACTTTGGTACGTAGGAAACAGGCCTAACTCTCCTCCTCTTACCAAGGTAAGGTTTGCTCTCCCTGTGCACGTGCATACATTTTCTTATATTTGTTAGAGTGACATCCTACTGACAGTAAAAACTTCATTTTTTTTCCCCCATCTTCCTAATTCATAGATCTGAGACATACCATCAAATGATGAAACAAAACAAAATGAAAGACTAACCACCTACTTTGTTATCTTTTGAAGCTTTTTATTGGACAAGTCTTTGTCTTATGCAACCCCATTAAACAAATTTTAAAAAGAAGCCCCAAAGCATTGGACATAGAAGCACTGTCTGCAAGACTGGTCCTACAGGGCGATGGGCCATCTTTGCAGACATACATACAGCCCTGTCCTTAACAGTGTGTTCTGTAAGAGCTAATAGCTTTCACCATAGGTCCCAAGTTTTTATTAGTCTCTACGTTGCAGATTACCACCATGGCAGAAGATCCCAGGACCCACTGCTGGCAGTGGATGAACTCTAGATGAAGAGTGATCTGCACAGCCTGAAGACCACATGCTCAATCCTGTACCACTACCAGTCATGGCCTTTGAGAACACCAGGACTTGTCCTCATGTATAATAATAATAAAAAAAAAAAACATCCCTGCATTCATTTGTAGACCGTAAAAGCAGTTTTCTCTTCAATTGGTTATAGCTCTTGTTTACTTAATGAAAGGATACATTACCAGAATTTTGGCAATGAGGAGAGAAATTAAGTTTTGAACTTTCACAATGTATGGACATCCTTCTTGGATTCTTTCCTTGAGCAATAAGGAAGAAAATATGGTAAATGAAACAGTCTAGTGGGTGACACTGGAAATCTATCAAAACTGTCATTTTCGTAACTGAACAAGAGAGAGGCTAGATTAACTTAAGTTGTAGCAAAACATTATATACAAACAGTCAGAGCACAGGCAAAATGACAAATGTAGGAAAAACAGAACTAATGTATTTCAGTGTTGTCAGTAGTTTCCTCCTTCACAGACCTTTAAGGCAATTTATTTTGATGCTACTGTTGGAACATAGTTAAGTGACTAACCAGCACTTCTTCATCCATACATAGTCTGAAGAAAGGAGAAAGAAAATCCACAAACTCATAGTGCCTTTCAAATTCATTTATCAGTTACCTGAATAAAAAGGAATAAAATTAAAATACTGTGGGGGTTTAGGGTACATTATGTGAACTAGGTCTATATAGAGAGACATACAGATAGTTTTCCAAGTAACCACCTCAACCATTCCTCTTTTTATTATTACTTCTATTGTCACCAGGTATTCAAATCCTTACTACAGTTAACACGTCATACTTGAACTCAACAAGACAGCATTTGTCAAAAGCCTGAAAAGATATGCTGGATGATCTGAAATGTATGCAATAATTTGGATGAGAATTTTAGTTACATGCATGTACTTCAGATATAAGCAGGTGATACAAGATTACAAGAAAAATGCGTATCTTGATGAAATCCTATTTATTTGTTGAGCAATAGTATCTGAGCATTCCCAAGTTCCCAGCTTGCTCCAAGCACAAAGAGTGTTATTTCCATCGTGAAATGTGCACTCAACTCGATACAATTCTCACTCCTGACCTGTCAGATATCAAAGCTCTGTCATCAACCTATGAGAATCATGTTAGGGCTCGCACAATTAAGTGGACAAACATAAATGGCTGAGCTTTATTACACCTCATTATTTCCACAAGAAGAAAGCGAACAATCAAGTCAGAATGTTATCCTAACAGTAGATGCCATTTACCACTAGCACATAGATTTGCTAGTGGTAGAAAGTAGGTAAGTCTGTTTTTAACACTGTGAATAAATATATTTCCTTCTTAGAACAGGCTGCCTAGAGAGGCAGTGAATGCCACTTGACATGTCAGGCTGGACAGGCCTCTGATGTAGCTGTAGATGCAGGGAAGTTGGATTGGATGACTTTTAAGGGTCCCTTCCAACTCAAGGAGTTCTATTGCTCTGAGTCTACTCAAGAAAAAGAAAATAAGATGTTACCCAGCTACATGAGTATCACTCACAAGGTGAAGTAGAACTGTTGAAAAGAAGATTTTTACTGGGGGTGTCTCTGACTTCTGAAAAATCCTAGAGAAGTTAGATATTCAAATCTTACCTTCACAAATTGTCACCCTCACTTTCTGAGAATCTCCCAATGAAGTTATTTACCTTTCTGCAACTCTCCCATTTGTACACTCTAGAACAACCGAGCACCATGGAAAATATCCAGTTTAATAGTTTTTTTTTTTAAGAGAAAAATAATTCATTCAAGAATTTTTTTTTTTACCAAAAGTAACACCACACTACTTCAAAAAGTTAGTTTCTAGAAAACACTACATACCTGCTATCATTTCAGTGTACATTTTCCAATCACAGTAAGAGCAATTACTCCTTATTTATGCACATTAATATATGAGCAATTTAGTGATATTATAAAAATGGGTAAAAAACTTTAAAACAGACGGATTGTTTACATCAGTATTTGATAACACTGGAAATACTTGGGCTGAAAACTCTAAATTAAGAACATCACAAATGGGAAAGGTTGTTTTAAAATTTTTATTTTACTTAGATGTCTTCAAATTAACTATTCAGAGTACAGTTGTTAATGCTACATGAATTGGTATCTGTGCTAGAAGCTTCCAATTATGTCATTTCTTTAAAAAAGGAGCATTGAGAATATGCACATGTATTCTTCTTACATATGGTAATGTCATCAGCAGTCTGTCTCTGGTGACTTCTGAATTCGTCTTCTACACAGTATCAATAACCAGTTCTTGTAAGTTCCTTGTAATCACATTTTTAAAAGAGGCTTTTCATAGCTTCATATCAATGACAAAGTGACAACCTTTTTCTCCTCCAATTCTCTTTGTGGGAAAAATGCTAACACAGCACAAGGTAATCATTTCAAAGTGAAATCAAGTTAGGCTTAAACATCATTACTAAAAATGGTAACCAAATCCTTGCCAAACAGGACTAATACCTATCCAGTCTACATGAAGAGCCATGGCCTGAGCCAGCATATAAGGAGGTGACATAGGGAAGAAAGACACTTGTGATTTGTGCCTCAGAAAGGCAGCTGAGCCAGCTGCCTGGTACCTGGAGAGATGTACTGAAGGCTCTACACCATTGCAGTAGCAAGCAGCAACTCTGTGGTTCAGCTTGAGACCAAGCACTGAGTCAGATTAAATAAGCCTGGAGAATGAGCAAGCATGGAAAGACAAGCTATGCAAAATTCTTGAGTTTTGACTTGGAGCACGTTCCTTATGAAAAAGGCTATCATTTGACCTTTTACAAGCGTGAATAGTGATAGGCCAAGGGGAAATGGTTTTAAACTAAAATAAGGGAGGCTTAGGTTAGATATTAGGATGAGGTCTTTCCACACAGAGGGTGGTGAAACACTGGAACAGGTTGCCCAAGGAGGTTGTGAATGCCCTATCCCTGGGGACATTCAAGGCCAAGCTGGATGTGGCTCTGAGCAGCCTGCTCTAGTGGTTGGCAACCCAGCACATAGCAGGGGATTGAAACTAGATGATCATTATAGTCCTCTTCAACCCAAGCCATTCTATGATTCTGTGACTTCTTTCTAGTCATCCTTAAACACACTCATCTTCTGCAGGTACCATTTTTTTCCCCAGATTATTTTCCCCAGATTACAGACAGTTCCCCCACAAACACATTAAGTTATAATGGAAAGTCTACTTAAACTTTGTCCTCTCAAAGAAAAAGTAAACTGTGCTAATAATAACCACTTGGCTTTCTGTAAAGCAAAGGCATGACCTGGAGGGTCTGTGCCTTCTAGCCCCCACAGCAGGTGTGGGGCAGCAGACATGCTCTGTCCAGTGCACCAGTGCAGGTGATTTTCATTTGGGCAAAGCTCCCAGAAACTCACTTGTCTTTTGACACAGAATTGACAAGGCAGACGGTTAATGACACACAGAGATGGGAAATGCCAGCATATATCAGAAATACATAGATTTGAGATGTAAATCTGTGCAATGCACATGCTATTGGGGATGAACTCTCCACCCTGTCTTGGCATAAACAAGAAGTTATACTGGACCCTAGGTTTGGTCTTGGACATACAGCAAGCCTTGCAAAACCATACTGCTTTGAGTTTTCGAGCTTCATGCGATTTGTTTTCAATTAGCACTGAACTTAATTTATAATGCTTTATTAAAAAGCAGCTTTTAAGGTATCTTTAGCAAAGACTTCTTGTTAACAGTATAGGATATTAACTTCCAGCTGACAAATCTTCAAGTGTTAGCTGTTGTTTTGCATTTTTAAATCTTAGTTCCTGCACAACCATAAGAACTGAGAATCTGAAAGCTTCAGTATAGTATGTTTTGTCTGTGGATAGAAATCTGGAGAAATTACTGCTAAGTCATGGACTCTAATATACTCTAAAAACATCTATAAATAGTGTTTCAAGATCCTTTAGTTAACATTTAGAATTCTTAATATTACTGTGTTTCTAGTGCAGTCTTCAAATCTGTCTTCTGAAAGAAATATAATTTCATCCAGACTAGATCACTCTTGCTAACACCAGGACAAGTATTTGCCCATCCACTTCTAAGAAGTTAAAGATACTGAGTGAATTCCCCTTCAAGAAGAAAATAACCCCCAATCACTAATGAACTCTGAAGGAGGTATATAGCATGCCTATGCTTTAATAAGAAACAGGCATTGGAAGACTTACATCTGCTTGTATGTATGGAATTACTTTCTGATCTAAACTCATTTTTATTCACAATAGACAAATGAGTTCAGAAAAATTACAGTCAACTCGCCACTCCTCTTGTAGTAATGAATTCAAGAGACTCCATCTCTATCTGCTAAAGAATTTAAAAAACAAATCAGAAATCCATATTAACATGCAAACTTGAAGTCTTCCTTATCCTAATGTCCTGACTCCATATTGAGGCTAATGTAATGTAAAACTCATATTTTAGCTAACAATTATAGTAAGCCTTTACCCATTAAATCATTTAAAAAATTAGTAATGAGATAATTTCTATTGAATGTAGTCACAAGCATCTCATACAGAAAAACCAAACCATAATGTATATATAGGTAGCATTCCTGATATCAGTGATTGTGTAATTTAAACAATAGCGCAGTTATTTCAGGCCATCTTCAAACCTCAGAATTATTTTTTCAGAGTGCATCTTCCAGATATTTTACTCATACAAGAAAAACATTCTTTAACATAGTTGTTTGATGTGTGAATTAAACTTACAGAAATTTTGCACAACTCAAATGCACCCCTAACATATATATTGATTTAAATAACTTTGCTCTATTACAAGCTAGCTGATTAAACCAATAAAGAAATTTTACACTTGATAGATACACGCAGGAATCAGCTGTTTTGTTCAACATTAGTATGCACAACCTAGTTATTAAAAAAATACCAGTAATGTATTCTTAAGAGTAAACTAAAATAATCTTATTTTTAAATTCTACCCTCATTTGTAGTTAGTGTTCATTAACAAAAACTGCAGTACTCACTGCTTTTTGCAGTCCCTTTATCTTACAGAAAGAAGGAAAAAAGTCCAAGCACCCTAGTAATGGACACAGACAATGTTACCTATAGAGCAGAATTCCAGCTACAATTACAAGAAGTGAAGTTGCGAAGTAAATATCATTTAACTTGGAGACTTATGCTAGAGACCTCACAACTGTAAGTGCATAATAAAACCAGATAAGGCAAATAAAACAAAATAAAGAAACAAAACCATCAACAATTGTTTCACTCATCATACCTGTTTTGAAATCTAACAAAGAGTGCAATTCACTTGAGACTTAAGCAGAAGTTTCTATGTTTTGTGCAGATGTGAACGCTTGTAGAAGTTTAAGACAGCATTCTTTGGTTTCCTTCATTTTTAAAAGAAGAGAACCCTAGTTGTCTCCCAAAGTAGTTCTCTAACTGCTTTGAGATAGAAGAATTCTGCCCTTAGTGTCCATTAAGAGAGCTGACTTCCTCAAGTGGAATGACCTCCTGAACTGCTGAGCAGTTTGGTCTCCCACTGTGAACTGTGGGACTACACCACTGTGGGCCATAAAGAAAATACCAAGTACCTAGTTGTACTATAAACAGAAAAGTAAGTCTAGAGTTAGTTATTAAAACCAAGGGTGATATATGAGGGGAAGTTGGGATACCTTAGGTCTATGTTAGGTATTACCAAGGTTTGCATATAAAATGCAGCAATTAATGCTGCAACAGCATTTTGTATCACTTGCACCAGGAGCAAGGAATTCAAGCACATTAAAGGATGTTTGTGATACAATACTCTCACTTCTACATAATATTTAAACAGAAAAGTTATGTCATTAATGCATAATCACACATGACATGACTTAACATCCTGACAGAGCAAAATCCCTATTGCCAGCTTCACACAAAAGACTATCAGAGGCACTGCTCCAAATCATTTTTTCATACTGCATATCACCAAACCATCATAGACCATTAAATTCTTTGAGGTAGGTTCCTAAGTTCCAGCCTAGCTCACTCTGTTGGAATTACTGCTCAGAGAGATGATGACAATCTTTTGTAAAGTATATATAGACTACCTCCATCTGCTATAGAAATTAGAGTATAAACATTATTAACTGTGGTGTGGCAAGGTGACTGAATGATCAAGCATCGAAGAGTCTATCACTGCTAAATATGATATGACATGATGATGAAAAAGGCCTTGCTTTCTTTCGGGATATGCTGTTAAGCAGTTTTTCAGATCACAGTCTCTACTCTCAGAGGGCTGATTTTAAATAAAGGAAACATCACATCCAACATTATGCTTTCTATTCTAGTAACATCCCTTTGATATGAGCATCATTACCCTTGGAAAGAATAACATCAAGGAAAGTTCAGTGTTGCACATCTGATAATGCTGTTTGGCTATAATGCAGAGATGTGCCTAGTTTTATCACATGCAACTGTCTAAACCCAGGTGCCTGGTGACATCTGGATGTCTTATGATATTCTTCCTACTTTCCAGCTCGCTATTTTATACACCTTGGGGTATCCCAGACAGGGGCACTACTGACAATCAGGAGAAGTAGAAAAGTAGAATAAGGCAACTAATAGTCACAAAAAACAAAAGTGTATTTAGACAACTTAATTCTGTCTTTTAAAATTGCTAGAGAGCTATTGCTAGACTAGGAAACTGCGGAGCAGAAACAAAAAAATATGTATTTGCAGGCTTTTTCCCTGGCACTTCCCAGAGAAGATATACATGCCCAAACAAATGGTATCTGAATTTACTAAAATATAAGAAAAATATCATTAAATCATAGAATCAAGGGTTGGAAAAGGCCTACAAGACCACCCAGTTCAACCTTCTACCTATCACCAATAGTTCTCTCTAAACCATGTCTCTCAACACAATGTCGAAATATTATTCCTTGAACACCTCCAGGATTGACGATTCCACCACCTCCCTGGGCAGTGCATTCCAGCACCTAACCACTCTTTCAGGGAAAGTAGTTTTTCCTAACATTCAACCTGAATCTCCCTGGCACAACTTCAGGCCGTTCCCTCTAGTCCTAGCACCAGTTGCATGAGAGAATAGGCCAATCCCCAGCTCAGTACAGCTGAGAGCAATAGGGTCACCCCTGAGCCTCCTCTTTTCCCAGCTCCCTCAGCTGCTCCTCTTAAGGACTGTGCTCCAGACCTCTCACCAGCTTAGTCGCCCTTCTTTGGGCAAGAACCAAAAAGAGCCAATTCTACTTAAGCAAAGATCATAATAGTTTCAGTTACCTAAAAAGAAAAAAATAGAATCAAATTGCTGAGTCAGATATATGAGCAAAAGCAAGGAAAAAGAATCAAGAGAAAAAAAATTAATCAGTTTTTAATGTAGATTCTCCCAAACCTCTTATTTACATCAGCTTTTATACAGCAGGAATGCTCCTTCAAGTTGTCACCATTAGTTTTATGGAGTTAAGGTTATTCTGGCAGGAAGAAGCACATTCTGGTAGCCCAGAATACTCTTCAAAGTTATCAGTATCTGGATGACAGGATCAAGTGCATCCTCATGAAGTTTGTAGAGGACACCAAGTCAGGTAGAAATGTTAATCTGTGCAAGAGTAGGAGAGCTCCATAGAAAGATCTCAGTAGGCTGGATCAGTGGGCTTGTGCCCACTGTTTGGGTTTCAACAAGGCTAGAAGTATTGCACTTGGGTCACAACAATCATATGCAATGCAGGCTAGGAGAAAAGCAGCTGAAAAGCTGTCTAACAAAAGTATCTAGAGGTATTAGTCAACAATCATGACTAATGCAGTGAACGCGAGGCAGTAGTATGCCCAAGTGGACAAGAAGGCTAGCAGCATCCTGGCTTGTTTTAGAAAGGGCACAGTCAGCAGGACTAGAAAGGCATTGTACTTTGCCCTGGTGAGGCCACATTTTAAGTGTGTCTCTCAATACAAGACAGACATCACAGTGCTGGAGCATGCCCAAAGAAGGGCAACAAAGCTGGATAAAGGTTTAGAGAAGTCTTATGAGAAGCAGCTAAGGAAGCTGGGGATACTCAACCTACAGAAGAGGCAGCTCAGGAGAGACCTTATCACTCTCTCCAACTACCTGAAATGAGATTATAGCATGGAGGGGATTGGTCTCTTCTCAAGCAGAGCGTGATAGGACAAAAGGAAATGGCCTGGAGTTGTAATAGGGGAGGTTCAGGTTGGATATCAGGAAAAGCTTCATTGAAAAGGTTTTAAAGCATTACAATATACTGTCCAGGGAAGCAGTTAATTCACCATCTTGAAGGTATTTAAAAAAAAAAAAAATGTGTACATGTGGTGTTTACAGACACGGTTTAATGCTAGGTTAATGGTTGGACCTGATTATCTTATAGAATCATTTAGGTTGGAAAAGGCTTGTTTTTAAACTTTCATATCAGTGGTCATTCTCATGCTTATAGTATTTGACAGCTCAAAGTACCATGCAAAATACATTTTACAGTTGCAACATCTTGCGCTCTCCTTAAAGCTCCTATTTTTAGGAAAATGTCAAGTCAAAGATGAGAAAAATATCACACTAAGCAACTGAATCAGTTCCTCTACCAACTGCTTTTAAAGAAGGTCAACAAGATCTGCCTCATTCTTATTCTTTTCCTTATTTTGTTGTTGTTCTCTCCTAAAGTTAACAAGTCTTGAAATGCCTGCAAGTATTTTCTAAGACTTGTTTTAGTTCCTTCTCTGAAATAAGCATCAGGTGCTAGGATATTCTTGTACCTGCCCTTCCTGGACCTTCCCTACTGCATCTTGTGAAGCTAGACTTACCTAAGCAAGCACATAATGTTGCTGCAAACAGACTGAAGTTAATATATACTTTTTTTTTTTTTTTTACACTGGAAAGTATACAGTAAGACTATTTTTAATTTTATTTTATTTTAATCAGTATCTTCCCCTACGCTTCACTGTTCTAACAAAGTTTCCAATGTACTAAAATACAAACAAGTTCTGATAGAAACCAATGTGGAGTTAAAAAGTTTCTAGTATATCGCAAGTAAACTGATTAAGATATTCAAAAATTAGATGGCAAAACTCTGCAGCCACAGTTAATTGTAATTGATCTTATCCAAAAGAATTCTAAAAACGTTAAAACCAAATATCCACAAAAAAACATTTGTAGGAACCATGCTTACTGCAACAATAGTCTTTCACATGACACATGCTCATCTATTCTAATGTCAGATATTAGGACAACTGTTTATTCAGATAAGGATTAGCATACAGTTACAGAACAGACATTTAAGTTCTCCACCTCTTCTACCAAGTTATACCCTCAATTTAGAGCAAAATCACCTCTCCTTATGTTGTGCTAATCCAGTACTAAAACTAGTTGATAATAAGGCAGTAATTTGTTTGCCTGTTCAGTGTTTTAAGAGAGGACAGAGAGCCACAGTTTAGCCCTTTGTGGCTGTATTCAGGCTTAACCCCAAACTCAAATCTTCCAGGCATTATAGCAGTTTATCTTCCAATAAAATGTGGCCTTTTAGTATTTGAAAGCATTTTGTTCAGTCCCAGAGAACCACAGGCTTTCCCTTGGATGTTAACCCTTCCATTAGACAGAAGTATGCCTTCCCATAGCAAAAATGTATTTAACATACACTACTGCTACTTTTATCTTCTTTGTATCTTCATGTAAACTGACTCTCCTTATGAAATTTCAGCCAGGAGAGACAAGTAAGACTATATTTAATTACCCACATCCTGATAATTATTTTCAGCCTTCTCAAAACACAGAAACATGATACTGCTCTCTTTGATACCTGTATTAACTGAGAACAATTTTTCGTTCTGATTAAATAACAGAACAAAACCCTAGTGCAACTCATTCACATGAAAGCTGGAGTGGAACACGAAACACTTTTCAACAGTCAGTTTAGCCCTATGCTACATTGCACAGCTTTGTTTTAACACTCCCTATAAAAGTAATAATATCATAAAATCAAACTAATTACATCAGTCAAGAGAGAACAGCTGCTAAAGGCAGACTGAATGAAAGCTGCATACAATCAAGAATTTTACAAACATTTGATGTATGCCTAATACTTGGAGCAAAGGAGGGAGGTGTGGCAGTAGACATGAGTCCTGTGTTTGTGTGGGGCCTGGCCTAGGGCCAGAAGCAGCTGCTGTTTGGGTACAACCGTCTCCTTTGATGGTGGTACCCAAGCAAACCAGACTTGTAGCTCTGAGATAAGACAGATAAACACACAAGTTTGCATAGCCAGGTTAGTACAGGTGGATGCAGTTTCTTGCAAGGTGTATTAGCAGTGTCACTGTCCCTAAAGAGCTTGAAGGGATCATTACTTCCACTTGTTATCTTGCTGTAGATAACAACTTGTCTCTGGAACCTCATCTGTAGGCACGAACTGTCATAGTAACAGAGCAAGACAATAACACCACTAACAGAAAACAAAGAACAACAGAAAACCTACTCAAAGTATTTCATTTTAAAACAAATGAAGTCTGGAAGTCTTATTTTTTTTTTTTTAATTTGCCTTTTAGCACCATAATAGCAATTAAAAATGGGGTTAGCACAGCATGACTTGCTTAGCCTTTACTTCAAGGGAGGAAATACAGTTCTGTGTCTTCAGATGGTTATCAGCTTTATCATGTAGAAGGAACAAAGTTTCAGGTCAGGAATGCTGTGACTCAGCAGAATTGTGTGGGAAAACGCACAGAGCACATGCTGCCAACCTACAGTCACTGTCCATGCTTAACGCCTTCAGGAAAACCTGATAAACAAGCTAAAGTTCCTGATCCTGAAATTTATAGTTTGAGTGCTTAGATTGCTGAGTGTACTTGAAGTGGGCTGCCTTACTGACATCATTGTAGTTTGATGCAGGTGTAGCTGTCCATATGCCTATAGTAAACTGCAGGCTTGGCACATTTTTACTTGCAGCCTAGAGATGTCAGAACCATACAGAACCATGAAGTAGGATTCCTACAACTCACTACTTCTGAATCTGTTCTTACTTCTTTATGCTGGCATGAATCCTTAAAGAGAGACAGATATTGTCTGTAATACGCCTTGCTCTGTCAGGTCCTCAAAGTCTGGCATGTGGTATGTGTAGGAGTGGCATAAATCAGACAGCTGCTTCTATAATCTTCACTAACCTCTTGTCTTTAACTGCAAAGTCACATTGCAGCAAAAGCACACTGTATTAGCTTTCAAAGTAACTTGGGCCATACAGTTGTTGTTACAAGGATACTATAAGCTGGTATATGGGAGAGAGATCTGAGTTTTTCAATCTGAAGAAGGAGAACAGGTCAGAACCTGTCTTTTAGAAGAGTGAACAGTATGAGCAAATAAAATTCATGTTTTCATTATCAGAATTTCTAATTCTGAGGCTATAAGTCACAGACTATAGAAAGTTATCATTTAACATATTTATGCATATTATTCCAGATCATCATGTTAACACTGACACAAAAGTCCCTTTATGTGAACCAGCAAAGACTTGTAAAATGTATTTGATCAATTTTTGCATTTAATTATTTACACCATGGTACGAGTGGCTTCAGAAGCAGCAGCTTGGTGCCATGACAGCAGTCATTTTCAAAACAAAATTATTTCCTCCCCTTCTCATTTTTCAAAACAGTTTAAAAACAGAAACACAAAGAAAAAAGCAACGTATTCCCAGCCTGCTAGGTGTACCACCTTCAGTATCAGAATGTGTTAATTATCTTTATCACCACCTTCCTTCCCTCCACAGTGGCAGACCTTCAAGATTGCTTTTGTCAATTAACATCTACCTTCTTAGATCTACCTTCATAGCAAGACTCTTACATTCATGCACAACAAACTTAAGGAACCACCTAGGCAGGCTCTGACATTTCATGTCCATAGCTTATACAATATAGCCAGACATTTCTCTTTCATTTTTGAAGTTAGCATACTGGGGAAATTCAGTCTTTTCCCACTGCAACATACACATGACAAGCTACAGCAGACTGTTCCTATCCCAGTTTCTCTGCACATGAGAAACTCAAAGAGACTGCATATAAATCTCTTGACACTTTACATGGTTAATATACATCATTCAGAAGAATTGGGTTTCAGTTCCTGGTTCACTAGATTCTTAACAGCCAGAATAACGCTCTTCGATTAGCAATTAGGACAGCCTTAGCATTGTAGAGCACAGACCATAGACCTGCATGGTGCTCAAACCAGCATTCTTTCTCCTTGTCTAAAAGATAATCTGTCATGACAGTCTGTTTGATTTCCATAATATAAAACAGTTTGAAAATATACTGAAATATTTTCCAATCAGTTATTTGAAACTGAGGGTTTTCTAGCTTAAAGAAATTGAAGCATTTCATGAGAGTCTGGTAAGTCCATTGTTTGAGGTCTGCTTTTAAACCCCTGTTCTCCAATTTCCTGAGTAGTGCCTTTTCTGGCAGGTTTTAATCATTTCCATCCTTTGCAATCTTTCAAATATGCCATTTTAATTGCAGTCATTAAAAATGAAAACACTTACTAAAATGAGTTTGTCTTCCTAGCCATATAGCCATTATGAAAGGTGCGCCACATACAAGAGCTTTTCTCTTCCAGCTCTTTAAAATGAGTGCTTATATAGCAACTTAAAACTACGAAGTTTAGCACTTCTTCTCTATTAGCTATTCACTAAACAACAAAGTTAAGAAAATCTCACTGTACCTTCATATTTTTCCCCTACCATCAGTAACTTTTTTCCTCTGAATGAAGAGGAAGGTTCACTTTTTTGGGGGGCTTCTGGGATTACATCATTACCTCATAATAGCTGCAGAAGAGTATCACAACATCCATTAAAACCCAGTGCCCAAGAGGAAGAGAACATGAGCTTCACTGCATGTTTCTTCCTTCCAGAAGAAAGGCTTTTTAAAGATTTTTGCTTTATATTAAATGATGAAAAACTTTTTTATTAGCATCTGCCTTGGGACAAAAGGAACAAAAAGCTCCAGATCTACACAAAACATTAGTAGTATATCAGTAGAAAAAAAGTGCTACATTCATAATAAAGAAAAGAGTTACTTGAAGCATAGATAGGCTTTATGTAGCCTATATGTGCTACTGTACACACTCAGCTTGATAATGCAGACTGAGTTTTCCAACATCTTCAGGAAATCAACAATATTTATTTTCAGAACCTTTGGATCTCATTTCCAACATGATCTATAGCACAAATCTTGAACACATCCTGAAGCTGAGCAAGAAACTCAAGAGTGCTTTTGTTTTTATAGTGACCTACTTAAAATATCTTGCCCAGTGCAAGTCTTCACTAATAGGATGCACTATGTTTTTGAAATTCAAAGAAATATGCTTCAAGCACATTTCTCATTTCTTATATTGGCCTGCCACCTGTAGGTCACTGAGAAGATGCTTCATGCTATTTCAGTGCTTCATTCATTACTATGCATTTTCAAGTAGACAATAATTGGAAGTATTACCATCATCTCAAACATCATACACAGCTGACTTGTAAATCAATCCAGATGGGCTTATCACTAGAGGCTTTGCACTCTCCCTCCTCCCCCAGTTTCCCAGGAAACCTCACAATGCACAGCACATAGCTGGGATATCATCCTCTGCTCTGGCATCCCAGAATTATCAAGGTGCATGGTGGAGCCTCACAAGGGCCTACATACAGCTGGAGAATGTCACAATCTGAGCTTTATGTTTTTAGTTCTCTTCTATTCTACACTGTATTACAATTACAGCTAGTGTGTATATTTGAACAAAAAAATACACGTGTATGCAGTCTTATAGCTCGAGATTCCTCTGCAGGTTGCTTTCAGGTGTCAAGCTGACAGTGGTTTTCAAGGATGGAAACGAACTTGATAACTGTCAGATATAAAATGCTTTCAACTTTGGATGTCCTCAGCCAACCTCAGCTGCAGTTATTTCTGAGCAGTCAGATTCTGCAGCGCACAGGAACTGCTGTGTCTGCATGTCATGCTCACAGATGTCACTTAGACTGCTCAGTAGGAACAA
Source organism: Chrysolophus pictus (assembly GCA_037305975.1). Classification (NCBI taxonomy): domain Eukaryota; kingdom Metazoa; phylum Chordata; class Aves; order Galliformes; family Phasianidae; genus Chrysolophus; species Chrysolophus pictus. The sequence goes on from CM074576.1 coordinate 99,797,231, forward strand.
GTGTTTCTTTAGAGATTGCTTCCTTCCTATCTATTACGATAGTAGAAGATAAAATAACTCAGGAATAGCTGAGGCAAGGTACAGATAGGAGGCTCAGTGCCAGAATCTCCCAGGTTTGGCAAGCTGTCTGGCACATTCCAGGGTGTAAATTAAGTTATGGTCCACTGAGATTGTTCTGTATCTCACCAGCACAGACACGCACAAAACTCTCCACTGATCCATGTCTTCTGCACTGTGGTGACAAATCCTTTACTGCAAATAAATTGCTTTGAAACACTTCCTTTCCATATTTCAGAGTCACTTAATGTTTTCTGGAATTAACGGCAAAAGATCTCTTTACTTTAAAAGGCAGTGAATAGGTTCATACAATACAGAGTTGTTCAGCAGTAATATTAAGCATCTGTAGTCCCCACAATTCCTACACTAAAGTACATATGGATAGAAACTATAGATAGATTGATATCTGCCATCAGCGATTCTTAGCCAGCCTCAGATACTACTGAAGGACAGAGATACTGTTAGTGACAAGGCTTCAGACCACTGAAATTATTTCACACAGCATGCCAAGTTCCACACAGCAAGGAATATCTGCACTGCACCATTTCTTATTGATCCGTGTTCAGAAACATCTCCATTAGCTCTGAGCAAATAGCTAGAGATGTAGAAACAGCTACAAGGTCCCTGCTTAGACCAGTTGCAGGGGGACTGCACCGCTTCCAGGACTTTGGCCACTGTTCCCACACAAAGCTCCAGTGCACAGCAATGACGTATGCGTGCTTGTGTGGAGTGACTGATCTTTTCAAGATGCAGCTTTTTATTAGACATGCGAATAGAGACAGTAAGTGTACAGCTAGTATATTTCCTAGGCTGTTCTGTCTGGGTGGAAGCCTGAACAATGACAAAGTTCATAATTGTAAAGAAACAAGGAGTTGGGGAAAAATAGACCCAACAAACTACCCACCAGAAATGCCCCAAAGATATCACACTCTCCTTTACCAGACCTAAATAGATAACATTAGTTGTTCCAAAAGTAATGCTTCTTATTTGTTTCTACAGATACAAAGAACACAATGACACTATTTGGTAGAGCACATTCTCAGCTAGAAAACGATATTCTCAGTATAGTCACCTCCACTAGCTATGCAAGCTATACATTTTCACCAGTGCTAAATAAGAGCCCACATACTGTCCTTGTAAATATCTGCACCAGCAGAGGTAATTCACAGTCACTCACTGTTGCCACTGCTGAAATGCACCACCTACTGCCTCACTGTGCTCACATCCACCGGCTGGACTGAAGAAGCATTTCGCAAGATCAACAAATGTCAGTGAATACCATATTTTTCTATGTAGAGGAACTCAATAACACCTTTCCTTCATCCACTCTTCCATGTCAGATGCCATTTTGTCAGACTACCCCTCTGCTTCCATCTGTCACACAGCAACAAAGTGTAACAGAATACTGGTGGGAAGGTTCAACCTCTCCTGCCATATCATCAACATCTGCCCCTGATGTTGTGGGCCAACATAACACCACTGCAGGCATTACTTTCAGAGCAGCCCTTGTATAAGCACACATCCTTAATTATATAGGAAGGAATAATGTGGGTTGTTTGTTTTCAAACATGGTTGTACACCGCTCAGAATATGGACACCCACCTCATTTATCACAAAATTTCTTCTCCAGAATTTAAAGGTGAAATAACTAGTCAAATCACTTACTGCAGTGAATGTTATCTTTTCTTTCTGAATGCTGTATTGAACTCTTCATCCAGAAGTGATTCTTAAAAACATGGCTCAAAAAAACTATGCCATATTACTTATTCCAGAAGTCAAAACAAGAAAACTCTAGTGAACTACATCAGTAATACTATCTTAAGTGCTCAGTTCAGCCTCAGACAGCAGTAAAACTGGGAGCCGCCCCTCATTTTTAAACCAGTGCAGCAGGATATTTTCAAAAAAAAAAATAAAAAAAACAGCATAGTAGAGGGAAATGGGGTCAAATACTCCTGCAGCACATTCCTCAAGCAAAATGAAACTCTCTAAAGAATTATCACAGTCGTTAGCTGAAGCAAGCACAGCCAGCCTACATCTATCAGGTAAGCATCCTCACCCTTTAAAAAGGCTTGGACTTATTCCTGGTCAAAAACATACCTAACTCATCAACAGTATGTGAGCATCCCAACTGTAATACTGAGTTAATCCCAAATTCATAAAAGCACAATAAGTGTTTCTACACTGACAATTTCACAAGGAATAAACACCACCAGGAAGATTGACCAGTAGTGCTTGGTCAGTCAGACCAAGTATCTTTTTTCACACAGGTGTTCAGTAACAGATGCTCAAGAAATTGTTTGCACTTAAACATAGAACTGATACTTTTCTTGAAGTATCAGTATTCCATACACAAGCACTTCCTGAGCCAGAGACACCCCCCCCCCTCCCCAAGCTTCCCTTGTTTTATTTTTACTAACTACTGCTTTTCTCCCCCCTCCCTTTCATGAATCTTAAGATATCTCTATAGTATGTTTTGGGTTCCTGCACGTTTCCAATCTTCACACTCACTTTTGTGGCAGAATTCTATAATGGAGAATTTCACAGTAACAGAAACATCTTTTTATGCATATTTAAAAAAACAACAAAAATAAACCACCACCAAAAGCGGAGCAAACCCCTCCCCCACAAAAAAAGAATACTTGTCACATGTCTGCTGAACCTTAATCTGGGGGATTATATCTTGCAGGCCTTTGAGTGCTCAGACTGCCACACAGTCTTTTAAAGTCATCCTGAATTGCCTAAGGAACAAAGAGTGCTGTACACTGCTCTGTTGTTTCAAAGTACACACAGCTACAGCCAAAATACAAATTTAGCCTTAATGTTGAGAATTGTTAAAATTCAGAGGAGGATTTCCTATTGTGCAGTCTACAGCTGCAGGCTCAAGTGTTCCACCACAAGACTCAGCATGTGTGCAGTCCACAGCTCCAACACGAACCCGACTCACATCCCAGCCAGGAAAAGAATTCCTAGCGATCCCGTAACTACCACATGATTATAACTGTCACAAATACCAAGACTTGCAGGAGAAAATCTGGGACTGGAAACTTGAACCACGGTTCAGAACTTGAGACATGAGGTATGGTTTGAATTATTTTTACTTCTGGAGTGGACTTTTTTTATGCAAAAGCCTGTCTATGAAAAATAAAGTGGGAACAAAATTGAAGTTATACCATCACACATCTGTGAAGTGAGCAATCCACTTCAAGTCTGTTCTCAGGCTTGAAAACTGAGCACACAAAACTACAGCAATCTCAGGTGAAATGAGGTGATTTCGATGAAGGACCAATTGGATTATTATTAACAACTCACAGTTCAGATTAGGCTTTTCTTGAAACACCACTATAAATATGAATTATTTGGTTCAACTTGAGGATATATCTGGGCAACTACTGCATGGTTCAACTCATACTAAAACAAGACCAACTTACCTAATTACTTTGAAATAACCACACCTCTGTAATTACTGTGGCAATTAAATACTTTTGTCTGTCAGTGAAGGTGTTTTGTGGCCAAAACAGAAAGCACTTCATAATAAGATAAGAGCAATATTAGCTTTGTGAAGAGGACAACAATTGTTTGAATCCTCATAATTCCTCTGGACACAGAAGTGACAGACCCTAACATACTCAGATACTTGACTGCTCCAGCTGAGAAAACAAACTTTTCAAAGTTCCCAACCAGCAGGATTTCACATTTCTGGGAAATGAAACACTACTAGTTGCTTTATTTATGGTATCTTTGCTTTATGACATTTAATGAGCTGTAATTTTATAAAAGAGAAAAAACCAATGCTTTGTGCCATCACAAATAGCCACAAGCATTATTTATTGCAGATGTTTTAATCTATTGTGGTAGTAACAGAACATTTGTTGTTTTGCTACCCTGAGCAATCTGTGAGAAATTTGAAATGACAAAAGCTTGCCTTCCCCCTGAAGCTTTTGCTCCTTTCCAGAAGGTTCAGCTGTGGAAGGGATAATGACATGCTTTGCAGAAAATGTAGAGGAAACAGCAAATGCACAGAAATAGTACTGCAATGAAGTCTGATCAATGCCTTCTGCAGAAAGGAGCTGTAAGGCAGACAATCAGGACATTATAGACATGATTAAGCATTAAATCCCTAACTTGCTAATATATATCTATGTAGAAAAAGTGTTCCTTAGTGTTTAGACAGCTTTTTTAGAACTTTTTGTAGTACTTCACGTTGCAGTAAAGATCAGTGCAAGTAATCCAGCCTGTACCTTGATGAGGAACTACTGTTGCTGCTTAATGGCCTTATCAAAGCAAAACACATAGGCTATGCATGCAAGAACACGTCTATCAGAGGTAGCCACACATACAAAAAGCAGGATATTCACCAAGCTCCCCCAAACTCAGCCAACAATTCCACACTATCATCTGTTTTGTATCAACAAAGGCTTGTGCTGGAACATGTGAAAAGGCAACTCCTTCCTGCTGATTATTTGGCTTTCCATCTAGTAAGCAGGAATATAGAGAAATTTGGGATGACTTTACCATTTGAGATACATCAGTTTCCACAAAATCATCAGTGGCAAACCCAACCCAGCCCTTGAAGGTTCCCATGACCAAGGCTTCGGTTTGTATTTCTGCAAACATTCCACACTCCTCCTCCTATTTCTCTATTAGCTTAACTATCGACTAATGCAGCCCCATTCAGCTGGTAAAACAAGTAGACAACTTAATTTGTAGCAGATTTAATATATTTAAGGCAAGCAACAAGACAATCATTCACTGGGCTCTATACCTGAGAGATTAGACAATTACTGAGTGTCTGAAGACAACAAAAAGCAAAGCTGAAGTATTTGTTGTGTGGTGATCTTATGTTCCAGTGGCGGACTTCCTGCAATAACACTAAAAAGCAGAGAGCCCAACTTAGACAGTTTTCCACTCCTTGCCAGCATTGTAATCTCATTTATAATCACGTTTAGTCAGAGGAAATAGATATTGAACGGCAGAAAACTGGGACATATTGAGGAGAAAAACCTATAGCTTAGCTGAAGCTGTTCTGTGCTCACCATTACAATCTCATTGCTAGAATCCAGTCAAAGTAGTAAATAATTAGTCTTTATCACAGCTGAAACTTCATTCTCAAAACACTACTGCATGTATTGCTTATTCCAATTTAACTGAAAATAGCTTTTTACAGCTGCAGAACACACTGCTCATGCTCACAGGATGCAGTAACTTACAGTTCCTTGTCCAGGCCAGTCAGTGTTCCCTGCAAGCAGCAGCTCTTCAGCTGTGTGCCCCAGACCTACATGTCGTACATATTAATATTAGCCAGATCAACTGAGAGCACTAAATCAAACAATCACCCATGCCTGTGTTCCTACCAAAACCTCTATTCCACTCTCCTCTGATCAACCAGACAGCACAAGAGGAGCACAGATTTCTAGGGATCTGACCCTTCATCATAGCTCATCAGAAAGTGCCTTTAATCTTTGAAGAATTCACTGACCATTCAGCAAAGTAAGCAAATAAAAGAAAACCTATGAAGGAACATTGCAGTGATAAATGATCTCATTATCTTAATAAGTGCTGCATATATTACCTTAATTGTTCCAACGTCAACTAAAGATTTAGCTACAAACCTTGTTCCTAAGTGACAATTAAAACTAGCTTTAATGCAGTTGAACTGCACTTCCTTTCTTAAAGTATTTCCAAGAATCTCTAGTACTGCTAGCCATACCACTTAAAGCATCTCACAGCAAACCTGCCTATTCTCCTCTCAGCACATTAAAAGCCATGATCACCTAGAAACTTTCATTGTTGATTTTCCTAATCACACCAAGTCTCAAATCTGCCTTTCAACTCTTCATATCCTTATCTACTTCCATAATAGCTTTATCTTTACAGCTCTCAGTTTTCCCTTTGAATTAACACAGAGATGCTATCTGCTTCAGAAGGATATGACTCTTTAGTTTAAGATTCCACAAAGCTAAGAAAAAATCTCAGCAACATTTGTGTTACAGCAGAGATTTGGGCCTTGACATATGATTTACAGCTTCCTAGAGTTTGTTAGCTGGAGTAAAGAGAGCTGCCTCAGCTTTAAACACATAGTATGAATCAGTTTTTCACAGACTGTTTTAAAATTTAAAATAAGGCAAATGCTAGCAACGCTCATCAATGGAAAGTGATTCATATCCCCAGTGAAGCTCCTTGGGCTCTAGGTATCTGAAGGCAAGAAGCATTTGAAACTGGCCTTAAAATAGCTACAATGATAGACTAGGAGAGCATCTTAAACCAAGAAAACTGCATTTTCAGAAGTGAAATAATCCTACAGAAGTGTCCCATTTGTGTATTAGTTATGAGAGAATGTTGAGTAATTGAAGATGTTAAAGGTATAGAAAAGGCCAGGAATACTATGTCCAGGCATCAAAGATACACCAGAATTAAAGGACACCAGTCTGTAAGCAAACATGGTTTGCTCTGTAAGCTAACAAGAACTGATTTTGAATGTCAATGCCCAGACTAAACACACACAGTGCAGAACATGTCACTACAGTGCAAAATCCTCCACACAGACAAAAAGTAACAGTGCTGCACACATAATAGAACAACAGTGACATTAAGACTGGAGTAAACTCAGTATCATTGCAAGCAGAAAGTGTGTGTGACTAAGAATTAAGATTGAATCATTGAGCAAGTGCTCCTCAATCTCATATTTCACAAGGTCAGTGATCAGAGAGATGACAGGATGCTATTTGAGACAGCAGTTATCAGTGTTTAAGAGAGAAAAAAACAGCAAAATACATTAAATACCAACAACTCAACATTAGTCACTGTTGGTAAAGGTAACAGCAAAGAGATGCTAGTCTTCTTTACACAGAAACTTCATGTACAAGCTGGTAGCTTGCAAGCATGCCTCTTCTGGGTGGAAAGCAACAAACTTGAACAAACTTAAGTTTTATGGAACTACTGAACTTCTTTTAAAGCTGTTTTCACATGGAAGATATAGCAAGAGTTTCCAGTACGATAAGCTATTCCCCATAGCTTCAAAGTATCAGCTATATAATACACTACACATCATCATCATTTAAAATTTTTCAGCATAATTATTAATCCTATACACACAGTACATTACATAAGTCAGGGAAGTATTGTATTAGTCAATTTTTGTGAATGAATGAAATAACACGCCCTTGTTAAAGGCAAGGTACAACAGCTCTTTATTAGCTGCATGTAGCTTACTCAGGTAACAAGCCCACACTTTCAGAAAGTAAAATCCTCAAATACACTTCAATCTTATGTAATCAAAAGGGTTCCTCTGCTTTTTCCACTAACCTTACTCCAGTAATATCAACAAGGATCTCTTAAAGATCACTTTCCTAAAGCTCAGCAGGGAAAGCACTACTTCAGTATTCTAGTCTTACTAATGAGAACAGTTGCTTCCTAAGGCCAGAGCTAAAAATACTCTATGTGGTGTTAAACCATCAGATATCATACCCAGGATCCTACAATCAATACAAGGTTGCAATAATGGGGAAAAAAAAAAAAAAAAAAGAACAGGGTGTGGGTAAACATAGAATAAGAAAAAATATATATATGCAAAACATAAGAAGAAACCAAGAGAGAAGCTTCAGTCACATAAATCTGAATGACAACACAGAAAAAAAACTATTCAAACAGCAAAGAAAGAAAAGAGTTAGCCTCACCTTCCATAGATACAGGAAGAAAATTTGCTTACCCTCCCAAGGTCTCAGGTAGACAGAGATCTCCAGCAAAAGACACCTTTACCTCCATGCCAACCCTTAAATGAGGTCTGGGAAGGGGTGGATCCTGGCTCCAGCCCATCTGGTCATTCAGCTGCATTGCTTGCACCTGAGCTTCCCATCGGTCGACCCTGCCTTCCTACCAGGTGCTCAATCACTGCTTCGGGCTGTGACTTAGCATTTCCACTGCAGGGCCAAAGGCCACTACTCTATCAATCCCCCAGGGAAAACTACTGGGATAGCCCAGGTCCCCCCTCATTTTTTAATTCTCCCTGCCTTGGCAAGGGAACTCATAAGAAGGATTGCTCCTTCTCAGACTATTTCATCAGTTTCCTAGTGAAGCCCAGTAGTAACCTTTCTAAACCGGTCTGCAAGTGCTCACCAACTCAATGTCACTACTGAGGCTACAGGACTAACAAAAGGCCTACACAAGACTAAACTAAACTCAGGAAAGCTAAGAGAAAAATCCACCAAACCAAAAAAAGCAATACATGAGTACTTCTATAACATAGATAAGACTTCCCCATTTTTCAAAGCAATTCTATAACACATACATTCAGCTTCTACTTAATTCTGAAGTCATGATTCTAGGAAGGCTACACCGCTCATGAGCTCGTGTCTTTGATCTCACTCTTCTCTGTCAGCACATTTGTCATATGCATAAAAAGCACGTTATATACAGCAGAACTAGCCCAGAAATAGTTAAACTTCTGACAGACAGCTACCCTCTTTATTTTAAACAGCACCTGATTTTGCATCCTTAGCTGTTGAACTCTTGACAATAAAAACAATTTAAAGATCTGTGACAATATATTAAATAGTTATTGAAATCAGATGCTAGTTTTGAGTACTGCAGTATGGGTTTATTATTTCAGATTAAGAGCATTCTTCCACTGATTTCTCTCAATAGATGGGCTCAGAGTGTTCACAGTGGTGATTCATAGCACTCAGCCAATTTAACAGCAGTCTTTCACTCTCCTTCATGAACAGGTGTGCACAAAATGTCTACTTGTTTGGTGCTGCTTGCAGACACCTGACTACCCCAATTTTGAGAATTCCTAAGCCACTCCTTTCCCTAGCACCTTGCTCTGGGACTTGATAATCATATGAATCCTGCAGTATAAAACACTAGTCTTAAAAATGCAAGTGCTGTTTCAAGACCAATATCTGCCAACATTCACTTCACTAAATATAACAGTTGTATTTCCCATGATTCAAGAATTAAGTAAGCTGTTTGCTGCGGGAGGATTCTGGAATCTTTTTGTTTCAGATGTTTAAACTGAACTATCTAAATAAATATCCTGTACAAAATGAGATTTACACTGTAACTTTATACACGAATAACTACATTAAAAGAATTAATGCATGAATGCATTATTTTGTTCACCCCACCGAAATTCAAACTCATATCCTCTGTATGCACATCTTGCAAATTAAGCAACATTTCTTGTTATCTGTGAAGCATGGAAAGTTGATTTCAGCTGACTGAAATAACAATTGCAGGTGACAGTTGTATAAATTGAAAGGCTTAGGTATAGGTCAAAATACCTTTTCAAGTAAAGTTCAGGATTAAGAACTTTTTCAAAGACTCTTACATAAGCATTTTACTGTAACGTCAAGCCTGTAAGGTGGAGTGCAAGGGAAAAAAAGCAAACTTTCTCACAATAAAGAAAGCATCTTATTGAAATAAATAAATGTGTCCTGCAATTCTACAGTATATTATTCCAAGAATTTTAGAAGTTGTTAACAAACAGCGTTTAAATACTTCTCAATGCTTCTCTCAGTCTCCTTTTTGTGTTTTCTAACTTTTAGAGGACTAACTTATTAGTTATCAGAAGTGTACAGGTACTACTGACAAGAACAAAAGTAGAATTTTAGAGGCAAAATTGAACAGCAGATTCCTTTTAGTGCCTTTGTTTTGCCTTGTTAACATATTTTTGTAATTTGCACCACTGAGATTCTAGTAGTTTTTTATACTGCTATCCCACATGAAAGCAATTGTTTTTAATTAAGTAAAAAATAGCCCTCTTCATTTTGAGTGAAAGAATTATTTTTCTGTGTCAGTAAGCCCACAGGTACGTTTACTTTGAGTAACTGGGGCAAATATAATTTGGAATATAAAATCAACAACATAATCCGTATCTCTCAGCAAACAGTTGTGGCCATCTGAATCTGGAAAGTACTGTTTCTCCTACTGAACTTATGCTCTAAATACACGAGATATGTTTCTTTCCTTGGAAATTTTATCCTAAGAATATGCAGTGTGAGTGTGCAGAGATAATTAGACTGCACAGTCAAATATCTGGTTAGATATTTGCATTTTTCTTAACAGGTAAAAACATGTGGATTAACCACAGACCCATTGTAGATGCTGAAGCATAAGGTGTGACTGAGAAGTAAAAGGTTTCAAAATTAGAAAAGTGATATAAAATGAGCCACACAAAGATTGAGATTGACAAAACAGATTGAGAAAGGAGAACATTTAGTAATCTAATGAAGGTTTATCCTATGAATGCTAAAGGACTCCTCCAGCAACACCTCCTTAGGTTGCACATGTTCGGACCAGCCTGAATCTGCAATAACACAGTGGCAAGCAAAGAGCATGAACACATCCCTATGAATATGAACAAAGCAGAAAAAGTATTGTATGATCAAAAGCAGTGGTAATGCAAATGCAAACTAAATACTAGTTCTAGTCCAAATTCTGGCATTTCCTTAGAGTGCATATTAGTGACTACGTTAATGGTGTTTTGAGTCTGAGCATGAAATCACAGAAAATGAAGTTGGCAGCTTCGGTGTATTATTTGGTAATTTCTAATTTTATTCCAAATGCTGGCCTTCTGAAATAGGTATAACTCAACTTCAAGGCACTGATATTTTATTTGAAATGGCCCAAGAGCCCTACAAATAATCAGCAACATACTGTCAGACTGAAGATAGTTGGCATTTTTATGTTCCCCATCTGTGGGAGACTTGGGCTTTTGGAATCTATTTTAATTCATCTACAGAAGAAGAAAATTCTCAGGTAGTTATTGCTGACAGTCCAGCTTCAAGAAGAGAGTGGAATTTAGTCTCAAATACGGTAAAACTGGGGTAAGACTGGCTAAACTGGGAAGGTTAAGGACAAGGAGTTTTTGCTAAATAGAACCAATAGTATTGTGCAAAGGTATTAAAGCAGCTTTAGTACTTCCCTGCTGAATGAGATACTTCTGTCCTGCCTGCTTTAGCCTTCTTCTGCGGCCACCTATATATCTGAGTGCCACAGAAGAACCTGGAATCCAGGCTGCACTGGCAACAGTAACATTGACCTTGATGACTCCTAAGAAAACAATTTTCTATCACACTGATATAATGTTGAAAATTGAGCTGTTCTGCCTATTTCCTGTCAGTAGAAGTCAATTGATATGACATGAAAATAGGTTTCTCTCATAGTTAAAAAATTTAAAAAATCAAGTATGCTTTGGATGCTGCTGAGAAAAACACAGACAATAGCACCAGATAAAGTCACATCTCTAAACCCCATGCAGCTGTACTATGATTATTTTGGGCTACATCTTATTAAACTGAAGAAGTTTAATGCAAATATTTAATGCAGCATATTTTGAAAAATCTGTATTCAGGTCCACTGTAATGAACTAGTGAGAATTTTCTTCCTGCTTCCTTTTGTTCCAAAGTCTCATCATATTAGAGGAACCTCCTTGACATCTCATCACTTCTTTTATGTAGGTTGCTCCAAAAGTAATGCCTCCTATTTATTTCCATGGAAACTACAACTGATACAAGGAGCACAATAATACTAGTTGATAGAGCAAATGCTCAGCTACAAAACATTATTTTACAACATAGTTACCATTAGCTATCCATTTTCATCAGCCATGAACAAGAACCTGCATGCTGCACTCATCAATATCTGCACGATCAGAGGTGTCTCACAGTTTCGCAGTTGCTACAATGGCATAATTTCTAGGAAAATGTTGCCTATGGAGTCTGTTTTTAATCAGCCTGAATAGATGAATATGAGAACACACTGAATCCAGACTATAGGTTGGATGTGGTAGGGTAGTCCAGTGAAGACTGGCAATGTGTTCCATGGTCTTCAAACTGGAATGGGGCCTGGTGTTATTCCACAGCAGATACCATTTTGTCAGACTGCCCCTCCGCTGCTATCTGTCACATAGCAAGAAAATGTAATGGAATTTTGGTGGGAAGGTTCAGCCTCTACTGCCATATCACCAACATCCACCTCTGATGTCATGGGCCAACATAATAACATAGCAGGTATTACTTTTGGAGCAGCCTTCATATCTACAGAAAATAACAGTTATCTAAGTGACAACTAAACTCTGGTATATGTGACAGACACATATGCTTCTGTGCATACTTCACAGGTTCTGTGAATCTGTTATCAAGCTCTGTCACAGGAGAATACATACCTGCCAGTAATTACTCAACCACTGAGCGGGTTATACTTGGCAGAGTATTCAGCGTCAGGTTGTACTTTCGTTAATATTTCCTTCTCTGTGTAAGTAATGGAGACTGCCATGTGTAATTTCAAGCCTGACTTACTGCTTGGTAACACCTTATTCTCACTTAGCGAGTAATATATCACGTAAATGCAAAGCAGAGGGTTTTTAAAAGCACAGGGACTCAGATTTTCTAAGGTGGTCTCAATATACAGTATTGTGTAATTGAAATCTTCAACTTCACACGTGAATGAGATTGATCTGGTTGTGGGCATTCAGTTCACTGAGAAACATGCTTTATTGAATATTTGTTTCTGAGACTTCTTTTCCTGTCTGCTTTGGAATTTTTCATTCTTGGACATATTCTTGGCTTCTAAGACATTTTCTGTTTTATTGAAGACCCTAAGCCCATAGCTGAGAGTTGTCCAAAAAATGTTGTTGCATGCTGAGCGCTCCAAAGGCAAACTTCAGCCTAACAAGGTTAATTTCCCCAGGCTCCCCTTACTGGCTCCTTCAAACGAGTCTCTCTTTCTGCCGAGAAGCACCGGGATAGTAAGGTTATGTACAGCCTCCATAGAAATAACCACTCATATTTAGTTACTATCTTAATTGACTTATACATCTGGTCTCTTGGACAACAAACAAAATGGTAAAACATTTGCTTCTGCTTGAGTCCAGAGAAAACACATTCTCCTTCCCCCGTTTCCCTCATCATGAAAAGCTGCTGTAGATTTTGTTGGGCTGCTTAAGTCCTGAAACTATAATCTCAGTTCTTATTCCCTTGTTTGTCTCACGCTGCCAGATAGAGTGGTAATGCTACATATGTGCATTACTCTGCAGAATTTTTACCATAATCTGCCCCAGAACAGTTCTATCAACAGAGAAATGCTTCTGTCAATGCAGGCATGCTTAAACTAATACAGAATTGTTTTCTATGTCTGCTGCAATGTCCCCAGAAGTTCACACATGCCAGATATTTCTGCATTTGTCCCATTTCACTTGCTGCTCATAACATATGGCAACACAGTCAGCAACTAACATAAAATGTATCTAGAGCCAAAAAAAATATGTACAAGAACACCTACATATAGATTTTGTATTATATACTGTCATACTAATACATTATTATTTGTAATAACATCGTGCTCTCATAAATTTAGAACCACCAGATAAGAATCTGTAAAACTAATAATTTTCTCTATGACTTTTTTAGTTTCTCACACACTTCATTTGTCCTCTTTTGTCTATCATGATCTCATCCATGAGGTGAAGATAACAAACACTGTACTGATAACACCAAATAGTGATTTAAAGAGAAAGGAACAATTCACCTCTTTAGTTGCTATAGTAGCTACCAGGCTGCTAGATTACATTCCTTTGACTAAGGTTACTTCCAATACAAAATCTTTTTTGTAAATATCATCCCAGAAGGTTGAACCGAGGATGAAACAACTCTTCAGACTGTATTTTGATGCAGCAGTGTTAGGTGACCATTGTAGTAAATTCCCGTATTAAATGAAGGAGTGACAAGGACTCAGAAGAGGAAAATTGCTTCATTCTGATCATACACATATTCACAAAGCCAAAGGTGCTTCAGATGCAGAAGAATGAATGGTGTTTGTTCTTTTCTAGCTGCAGCACAGATCTCCAAAATAGAAGATGTACTGTAGACCAAAGCATCAACAGTGATGAATAGTACTTACAAATATACGATAATAGAAGCAACATATATCATAAGTCAGAGATAGAATCTTACCGGACTCAAGGTTCAAGGTTTTAATATTCAAGATAAAAAATAAGGTGTGAGCCATATAATCTGGGTGGGATAAAATGCCTGTCAGAGGTTTGCTTTGGCACCTGCCTCATCATTTCCATATTTCTCTAACAGTTCACATCAAAAGGGATTTCGAAGTACAGCAGACACTCCTGGGAGACAATCTAATATAACAGGCAAAAGTCTGCACCCACCAGCACAATGGCATCATTGCTTCTTAGTCTACAGTTTCAACATTATCTGGTAGGTGCTTATGTACACAAACTATCAGATGTCCAATTAAAGCTTAAAGGTGCTGCCTATAAAATTCTAACTTAAATGTTTACAGACAGTAAAAAGAAGACATTAATGTCATAGTGTTATAAGAAACTAAGCAGGCGTTGCTAAAAAAACAAACACTGCTATTCAGGGTCATGTGATTTTTAAATCAAATATTGGATATAAAACCATTAGTAGCTGGCATGTAAAACTATAATATTCCCAGTGGTCTTTAAGGAAAAAGAAAGACAGAAGAGCTAAGTCAGGGAGACTTTGTTTTCAAGGAAACATGCATTTAGATTATTTCTATGTTTCTGAACACACATACACAAAAGAAAAATGTATCTTTATTGGTACCTGAACATTAATAAATCACATCAACAGACGTTAAAGCAAGCAGAACCTGATTGTGAGAAAAATACTATCTTTCAGTATTGTTGTAAAGGGACAAATGGAGTTGAGAAAGAAAGTAAGCATCTGTAAAATGATATTGAAAGCACTAAAAAAAAAGGGGGGAAATAAGTTTTTATTAGATTAGATTAGGGTTTTTTTTGGTGGTGGATTTTTTGTTTGTTTGTTTGCTTTTTTTTTCTTTAACAACATTTTAAGCACCAAGAATAAAATTAACTTCTTGTTACAATGTCTTGTAACCTTCTCTGTTTTTATTCCTAATGTTATAAGTTGGCTTCTCTTTACACAAAACGGTAGTCATTCGCCACTAACAATACACAGGCCTCATCTGTTTCTCATTAAATACCTCACTTTTTCTGTAGCACGTTGTGTTTCTGTCACGGAAATCTCTCTGAGAAAAATGGGTCCCAGAACTGAGGATTTTAGGATAAGTTCCCTAACCCTGATTCAGCACTTTTAATGAGCAACTTCAGTAACTGGGAGATATTTCTTCACTGACAGTTTCTGTTTAGAGTGCCCACATCTCATCATGTTCTAGCAAGAGACACCTAAGTTCACCTCAAAACATGAAGGCGCTTTCTCTGTGCACTGTGTGACAGCCAAGAACGGTTTTGGGAGAGCAAGGAGAAAGACACCAAAGAGAATCTTCTTTCAATAACACCAGTTGAGGAAAAAATGCAAATAAAAATACGAGGAACAAAAGAAAGTCCATTTTCTAGAATGTAAAATATATGAGAGAACATTCCACAGGCCTATTTTCCCAGCTTGACTACTCAGCACACTGAGGAGGCTGAATCATATAAAAACCTTGATGAAAGGCAGTGTAATTAAGAATGGGGAACAGGCTGATTCTGAACATATGTAAAAGAACAATAAATAAGTGTTTTTTTCCTGTAGAAGTTATGTCTTTAAGCTCAAGTCATCAGAGGTTGCACTTACTACACAGTTATAGAAACATTTTAGTTTTTGCAGATTTTTTATGATGACTGCAGCTCTCACATTAATTACTCAAACTTTTAGCATGTTATGAGTAGTCAGTGCCTTATTCCACTACAGTTCATAAATGAAAAAAATTTTTTTTCCTTTTTTTGTCAAAATTTGTTTAGCCCTGCAGCATGGAGATTCTCAAAGACACTCAGACTTTACATGCATCATGAAAATAGGAACTTCAGTAGAAGAGAGAGATCTTATAGGCATTATTTTTGCAAGAAAATTTGGTGTTAAGGACAGAGCTTTGTGCTAGAAAGAGAGAAAGGGAGAGGAGCAGATTAAAAATATGCACATGCCTCCAAAGATACTGAAAATATCTTCAGTATTTTCATAGGCTTCGCTATTTCTGCTGTTTGTTAATTTCCTAGTTTTTGTTTTGTTGCTGTTTTACATCAGAATTGACCTAGGATATAATGATACTGATAACCCAAGCACTTTGCAGAGCGCAAATCATGTTTCATGACAGATTTCCTGTCATTTTGTGTCACAGAAAACATTTTGTGTAACAGTAAAAACAAAAACCAGTTATGGCAAATAAATTCTTTCCTGCATTTTTTCATTTTCTAACAGGTAATCTTGATTTTTACAAATGTATTCCTCATGAGTGTAAGGAATAGACTTCTAAATAAATACTCTTCTTCTGTATATTTAAATATAAATCTCTGACAAATTTGTTTGCTGCTATTTGTACAAAGTTTTCTTAGGTAGTATGTGACTAGCCCCTGAACTACCATACTTTTGTTGTTTAATTGGATTGCAAACTTTTAAAGATAATGAGAATAGTTGAAGTATTTGTCATTTATTACTTGGAAGAAAGCAAATACGGGTAATTACACAAAAAGCAGACATTCTCTAATCATTTGTGTACAAACCCAGTTTAAACGAGTATTTGAGAAAAGCAAGTAAAACACATAACAGATGGGACCACCCAAAAAAACAGTCATTTGGAAAGGAAACTCATGTTCACAAGCTCTTTTTGAGCATTTGTACCAACTGTTGTCTTTTTGTTCTCTTGTAGTTTTGGAATGGAAAAATAAGCATTTCCAACCACTTCGGGTTCTTGAAGAGTTTCCTCTGATTTGATGTTTTTGTAATCTAATATAGAAATTGTCCAATATATTTCTTCAAGAAAATTGAAGAACTATCATGTACTTATTACTCTGGAGGTACTCTATATAGAGGACATTTCAGGGTTGCTGGTTTTTAAATTTTGTTTCACTGTTTTTCCTACTTGCATTCTTATACAACATAGAAGTACATCCTGGGTGACACAGAGTTCTGTTTCTGAAAGTGCATGTACATATCTTGATGTGATCATGGTATCTTCATTCATTAATTCTTCAAAAAGAAATTAGTATTTCTATGAGTATTCCTTGCCATAAGGAGTTTTTCATCTGTCATAAGTAGGTCAGATTTATCCTATCAGTAGTACAGTGATGAATCAGTATAAACCAATAATTTCATTAGAGACCTGAAGTAAGACAGTGATGAATCAGGCAACCATTCATTTTGAAGAATGTACAAATAACAAACCAAAAATTGTACATCAGAAAAATGTTTATGACCTATGTTTTAATAAATAAAAATAAAATGAACTGACAACTAGATTTAAACTTGCTTTCTGGTAAACTAAGTTATATTGAAAAAGAATCCATAAAGCCTTATTTGCAGGCAAAGGCAAAGGACTTTAACTTACAGAAGTCTTGAAGGTACCAATGGATTCCTCTGTTTGACTCTGTTTCGAAGCTTTGAGGCAAGTATGCATTAGCAGCATCACCTACATTATCTATGTAAACAAAATATCTCTCTGTCAAACCACATATATGCAACTTACAATACAGAAATGAGGACATTTGTAAACAAATTCTTTTGGCTAAAACATCTCTCAGCCAAGGAGAGATGTTTACAAGGAGCCCTGAAATGCTGTTCCATCCTGGTATCGTGCAGTGATAGCAAGATTTTCATACTGGTAAAATGCAGAAAGAGCTTCAGAAAACCATATAAAGTCACTGTGCTGATGGAAATACTAGTCTGTTCCTCAGTTCTCCTTGTATACAGTAAAATCCCATGAATGACCCAGAGTATTGACCATCACTGGCTTACCTCCATGGCTGCACCAGGCTCACTGCCATGAGGGCTGGCAAAGAAACACATGGCAGTAGAAAAGCTGCAGTGGACACGAAGCTTGAAGAACACAGCTCACAACTGAGCCACTAGAGAATTATGCAATGCAGAAAATGGAATAAGGATAAGATGTAAGAGAAATCAACACATGAGATGTAGGGATAAAGATACTCCCAAGTGTTTGTCGAAACAGCACAATACTGTTGTATTCCCAGTTGGCATCCCCTGGAGGAGTGGGAACGAATCGAGGGTCCTTGTCTCCCTTGGTGGATGAGGGAAAGAAAGATGACAGTGGGATTTCTGGTTCTCTAGAAGAGGAGAAATATCATCCAAAAGGAGGATTTTCTTAAAGAAAAGAAAAAAAGTCCATAAGGCATTGTGATTCAGAAATGGTTTATCCCTAGTAGTAATGCATCTCTGTTTCATGTGGCTTGCCATGTCTTGCAGTTTTATTGGTAGTGGGACACAAGACAGTGTACCAGTTCAGTTGAAGCTTCAGGCCCTAGAGATAAGTGATGACATTTTGAATTTTCCTTGTGTTGGTAAATAGCATGAAAATGGAGGAACTGAATGCAAGCACAAGGCCGTAAGATCATGACTGAGAGATTTTTTACTCATCTAACCTTGTGATTTTTTAATCTTGGTGCTAATAATGCTACTCTTGGCAGGAGAGCAGACTAGGAGTACCATAAACTACATATCTAGGAAATGAATGATTTTCACGTTCCCATTGGGTACTCATGCCTAATGAGTCCATGTATCACCAAGAGAAGAGACAGAAGGAGATGAATAATCAGGATGTCTGACTACTGAAGATAATAAATAAAAAGAAAGGAAACCAGTCATAGAGGACTTCAGTGGAGTTCATGTACAACAGTGTTATTAATTCTTCAATTGTCCTCAGGCAACAGCTAAAAGTAGCAGCAATAGATTTAAAAACAAAAACAAAAACAAAAAAACGCACAAACAACTCTTGTAAGTGTTAGGTATTACACGTTTTACAGGTATTACAGGTACATGTATTACAGGGTCTTAATGTTTTAAGATTTGATTACAGTGTGATTAAAAATAAATGATCATCAACTATACTTAAAGGAAAATGTACACATCCCTGCTTTAGCAGATGTTACAGGAAGACTGACTGAAAAAGAAGGTCTCTCAATATAACAAAGTTACAAAAAGATTTATTTTTTCTTCTGAAGAATTAAATGAAATGCAAAGTTTCTAAAATTCAAATAAAGTAATTTTACTCAAAAATAGTACAATAAGGTGCACAAAAACTGTACTTCTTTTCTCTTCATAGAAGGACTTAAAAACCATCTAAGGAAGGGCTCTGTTCAGTTGCAGAGAGGGCCTTAAAGAAATGTAATTTCACAGCAGCTTCATTGACTATGCTGAACAGTACCCTGCGTATCAACATTTTGTTTCATTTCATTCACATTTATTAAAGCTCAGAAGTTCTGGGGCACCATGTGCTCCCAACTGTAATTACTCTGAAATACTTAAATTTATTGAATCAATGTCAACTCACTTCAGTTTCTACTGTAAAGTCTTACGGTGCAATTTTAAAATGAAACCGTTTGATTTTATCCTCATAAATTGGACAAATTAAAATTCAAAGTGAATTTGTCAGTATAAGGGTCACTTCCCAGATCCTACAGACAGCAGTGAAAGAGGAGAGAGAAAGTTAATACCATGAAATAAGCAGTTTTGAAGAGAAGTTGCAAATCAGCTAAGTGATAACAGAAGTAGCATTATTTCTGCCCCTCTATATTACTACCTTTTCTTTCCCTTTCCTTCAGTCTTCAGCTATTCATTTGTCAAGCTTTTGTTTCCTTCTTCTTCTCCCTTTTTTTTAATCTCTTATTCCATAATTCTCTGCAATTACTTTTTAGCCACATCTACTCAAGAAGAAAAAGTCACCAGCATTTAAAGGTGATTATATTTTCTTTCCATAGTTCTTTTTGAGAATTACTTGACTTTAAAGAGTTTGTGATAAAATCCTGGCCTGCAAGGCAGTTTTGTGTGAAACATGATTTCTTGTAAGAAATACCTCTACCTGAAAGAAAAAAAGTACTTTGAATATGGCCTCAAGGTTAGGAAAGGCAACATTCAATCTTTCTTTTCTGATTTTGACACCAAGGTCACTAGACAGTTTGTGATTCATTTTAAACCTTTCAATAAAGCACACAGTGCAATATGATAATATTAACAGACAAACTTGCAAATTACAAATATTTGATGCCAGGGTAAATACTGTAACAAAAGAAGAATTTTAACAGTTAAGACTACTGTGTAAGAGTTTGAGATAAATATGGGTTTTTTTCCTTTCTTTAAGATAATAAACTTGCTGGTTTCTCTGAAAGAACACTTATTTTTAGTAATCTAAAGCAGGTGTACTCAGTCTACACTTTTTGACACCAAACCAGCAGAGTTCACCCATGCAGATCATCTAACCTTCTGCCTGCTCCCAGCAGCTGTTTGCCTGGCAGCCCAGTGGTCACCCCACACCCAGAGACACAGCTAGGCAGTGTCACCTCTGGGCCGTGGCTCCCTAACAAGTGTGAACAACCTGATACTGCCCAGGCAGCCCAGCTGGCCTAATCCTGATGGCCCACCTGCTCTGAAGAATCTCTTGGAAGAAGTGTGCAGCATATAGCCCTCCTTGATTATACTAATTGCTCTGGCAGAAGCAACCTAATCTTTGTTGTCCTCTGTCTCACCCTCACCTCTAAGCTGTGTGTGAACTGTGCTGGATGCAGAGGTTTGATCCGTGCAAATAACAATAAGCCAGCGCTTCCAGAAAGGATGCTTTCTTTCCACTTGCTGTAATGGAGAAGCACTGGGCACAGGAAGATACTCCAGGAAGGCTCATGTAGATCAGGTACTTCACCTAGTCACAGTCAAAACCAATTTGTATGTACCTTGCTCACAGGCCTGGATCTGCTCTACCCATGACTTTAGAGATTACTTTTTCAAGAAAACAACATATAGACTTAATGCATTATTAGCACTGTAAAAAACACATTTATTTATCTTTAAAGAGCTTTATCCATAAGATATTCATTTAAATTTCGTTCATTGCTGGCTTTGATTCAAGTGTATTTACATTTGAGGCAGCAACATTACTACTAAATCTGGAAGTCTTTTCTTCATGGCAGATAAAGCCACATATTGTATTTCACAGCACTGCGGAATGGCTGAGATTGGCAAGGACATCTGAGTCTATCTGGTCCAATCCCTGCTCAACCACAGACACCACAGACACCCACAGCACATTGCCCAGGCTTTTGGAAATCTCCACAGATGAAGACTCCACAACTTTCAGGGCAATGTATGCCAGTTCTCTGTGACCTGCACTGCAGAGCTGATACTGCTGCCAAGCCACTCTTCATCATGCTTGAAAAGTTGTGGCTGTCAGATGAGGTCTCTGGAAAAAGGGAAATATCATTCTCGTATTCAAGAACTGGAGAAAGGAAGATCCAGGGAACTGCAGACCAGTAAGCTTCACCTCTGTGTCTGAGAAGGTCAGGGGCAGATATGTTAAAGATTTGAAGGGTGGACTATCTAGTAGATAAAGAATTGGTTGTATGCTTACAGCCGAAGGGTTGTCATCAACAGCTCTGTGTCCAAGTGAAAGCTGGTGACAAGTGGTGTCCCCTAGGGGTCCAGTGCTCTTCAACATCTTTACTGATGACATAGACAATGGGATGGAGTGTACCCTCAGCGAGTTTGCTGATAACACCAAGATGAGTGGTGCAGTTGACACTATAGAGGGAAGGGATGCTATCCAGAGGGACCTGGACAGGCTTGAAAGTGGGCCCATGTGAATCTAATACGGTTCAACAAGGCCAAGCGCAAAGTGGCACTTAAGGTGGAAGATATTTGTACAGACTGGAAGAACTCATAAAGAGCAGCACTGTAGAGGACTTTAGGGTTCAGGCAGACAAAAGACTGGACGTGAGCCAACAGTGTATGCTTGCAGCCTGGGAGGCCAACAGTATCCTCGGCTGCATCAAAAGAGGAGCAGCCAGCTGGGAGAGGGAGAGGATTGTCCTCCTCTCCTTTGCCCTTGTGAGGCTCCATTCTGTGCTGTGTCAAGGCCTGGGGACCCCAGAACAAGAAAGATGTGGAGCTATTGGAGCAAGTCCACAAGAGGGTGATGAAAATTATCAGAGGGCTGGAGCACCTCTCCTATGAATAAAGGTTGAGGAACTGGGGCTTGTTTAGCTTGGAGAAGAGAAGACTGTAGGGAGACCTCATTGTGGCCTTCTGGTACTTGAAGGGAGCTTATAAGCAGGAGTGGGACTGAGTTTTTACATGGTCTAATAGTGATAGGACAAGGAGGAATGGATTTAGACTAAAAAAGGGGAGATTTAGGTTAGACGTTAGAAGAAATTTTTTTTCCTCAGAGGGTAGAGAGACACTGGAACAGGTTTGTCCAGAGAAAGCTATAGATGCCCTATCACTGGAAGTGTTCAAAGCCAGGCTGGATAGGGCCCTGGGCAGCCTGATCTGGTGGGTGGCACCCCTGCTCACGGCAGGGGTTTGAAACTGGGTGGTCTTTAAGATCCCTTTCAACCTAAGCCCTTTTATGATTCTGTGGTGTTCAGAGAGAACCTCACATTTCTGTTTATGCTCACTGCCTCTTGTTCTGACACTGGGCATCACTGAAAAGAGCCTGGCTGTGTCCTCTTTGCACTCTCCATTTAGGTATAGTCATTGATGAGATTCCCTCTGAGCCTGAAGAAAGTAAAATATGTTTAGATCAAGAAATAGATGATTACCTGGATCATTTAAGTGAATTCCCTACTCTCAGTTTCTGTGAATACTGAAAGTAGTTGGAGGAGATTATTTCTATCACTTTCTACCACTCACATTACAGGAACTTCAGAGCTTTCTGTCCCAATGTATCTCTCAACAGATTGAAAATTTTAATTATTACTACTTCTAAATTAATTTGAAAAATGAAACACATTCACAGTCCAGGGGAAGGAAATTAATAGAGAATGAATTTCACAATAAAAGAATAGCTTTAGTGCCTTGTAAAAATTTAAAGCTACACAAAGTTCTTTCACCAAAAAGTACTTCTAACAAAAATCAGGAAAATATTTTCTCTTCAGTAATTCATATAATGACCAAAATTTGCCCAGAAAATTGCAACTTTATTCTTTGTAAAATGAGAATAATCTACTTTATTCAGAATAAGCAAACCATTTAAAGTTTTCTAACAACAAAAACTTGCAATAGATTTATAAAGTTATAAATGTCTTAATAAATGTTTATATAGTCTTTAGTGGAGATGTTGCATGCAGCACAGGAATTAATAACAACACACAATGGTATGACTCTATAGAACTGTTCTGTTGTTGTGGGTTTTTTTTGCTTTTTTGTTTGTTTGTTTGTTTGTTTTGTTTTGTTTTGTTTTTTTTCCTGAGGGACAGTGAGATGGTCTTAATACATTTCCATTTTGTTACCAAAATTGCAATGAAAATTCTCTGTATTATTTCCCATGATCATAAGCATGAAAGTTGTAAAATACAGACATTCAAATAATAATCATTGACATTCTTAAGAGCAATATGAATGGAAATAAGCTAATAATGTTCCAGAAGACAATACCATAGCATCATGTTCTAGCAATTTATTTTACATACACTAAAACATATAATCATTAAAGTTGGAAAAGACCTCTAAGATTATGTAGTCCAACAGTCAATCTATCGCCACATGCCCACTAACCATTTCTCTCAGTCCCACATCTACCCTTTTTTTGAACACCTCTAGGGATGGTGATTCCATCACCTCCCTGTTCTGGTGCCCCACCACTCTTTCTGAGCCACTGTCAAAACCTGAGGCCATTACCTCCTGTTCTATCACTATTATCTGGGAGAAGAGGCTGACCTGCACCTTGCCACAAACTCCTTTCAGGAATTAACAGAGTCATATTGTCTCCCCTAAGCCTCCTTTTCTCTAGGCTAACTAACTACCATTCCCTTCACTGCTCCTCATTTGAGACTTGTGCTCCAGATCCTTCAGCAGCTTTACTTGACTTCTTCAGACACAGTCCAGTGCTTCAATGTTTTTCTTGTAGTGAGGGGCCCAAAACTGAACATAGTATTTGAGGTACAGTATCACCAATGCTGAGTATAGAGGGCTGATCACTTCCCTGCTCCTTGTCCCCAACCTGTAGTAATGCTTGGGGTAGTTTTTACCCAAGTGCAGGATTCAGCACTTGGTCTTGTCAAACATCATATAATTGGCCTCAGCCCATTGATCCCCTTGTAGGGTCTTCCTACACACAGGCAGATCAACACTTTCTCCTATCTTAGTGTCATTTGCAAACTTATCAAGGGTGCACTCAACCTCCTTGGTCCAGGTAATTAATAAAAATACTGAACAGAAGAGGCCCCAATATTGATTCCTAGAAAACACCACTCTTGACTGATCACCAGCTGGATCTAACTCCATTTACTATCACTCCCTGTGCCCGGTCCTCCAGCCAATTCTTTACCCAGTGAATAGTGTACCCATCCAAGCCATGGCTTGGCAGACTCTCCAGGATAATACTGTGGGAGACAGTGTCAAAAATCTAGGTAGATTACATCCACAGCCTTTCACTCATACACGCAATCATTGAATGGGATCAGGTTGTTCAAGCAGGACCTGTCTTTCATGACGTCATGCTGGCTGGGCCTGAAACCCCAGCTCTCTTACACATGCCACATGATCACACTGAAGATGATCTGTCCCATGACTTTCTCCAGTACTGAGGTTAAGCTGACCTATAGTTCCCTGGATATTCTTCTGAACTTTTTTCGTAGATGGGGATCACACTGGTAAGTCTCAAGTCATTTGGGACCTCACCAATTGACAAGAACTGTTGATAAATGATGGAAAGTGGCTTGGTGAACACTTCTGGCAGTTCCCTCATACATTCATCTTCTTCCCTGCCAACTCGTCTTACAGCAGAAGGAGATGGCCTGCTCCTATACCTTTAAGATTTACCTTTAAGTACAGACATATATATGATTTAATCCTTTAGCTTTCTTCCATACCATATTTTTTTCTAGTTGTTACATTTGTCTGAAATAATTTCTCTCCACTCTCTGTATCTGATTTCACTAATTTGAGCAATGGTTGGTCAGAAACATGGCTACAAAATTCCCTGCTCCAAGATCATTATGTAAGTGAAGAACACAGCTTCTTCCAAGTAGATGTAAGCTCAAGGGAAGCAAACACCTCACAGAAGTGAAAGTTTATTGTGGTCCTTGCTGGACTACTCTGGTCCTGAGAAGAACAGATAGAACTTGTATCACTATGACTTTTCTGGATGACTCATTGTTCCTCTTAATATATTATGATCTTATCTGGAAAAACATCATAGAAAATCCTAAGAAGGATTCTAAGAAATAGAAATTTATTCTATCCTTTAAAAGAGTACTTGAAGAAAAGCGTTTTTAAATCTGTCTATATTGTTAACAGAAGTCTTTCAAAGCATTGTAAAACTGCTACTACTGAATGCTTTAGTGAATATTCTTATTGAAGAGCAGAAGAAACCAGCTTTGTCCCCTTTTATTTAGCCATGTTTTTGGCTTGGGCTATGGAATTTAAGCACAACTCAACTAAACAAACTATACTATGTAATAGAATTTCAGAGAGCTTTTTATTTTGTTGTTGTTTTATATTTTAGTAGTATTTTAACTATGATGTGCAAGAATAAACCAGCAAGAGAACATCTTCAATACTCAATCAATTCACAGGCAAACATACAGTATCTACTGTATGTAGATACTGTATTACGACAAAGAAACAAACAGCTATGATTACATTGTATTTTAGTTTTCTCTTTTCTCCAAAAAGAATTATCTGATTCTCATAGCACGCATCCCTGCAAGACAACTGCATTCTGCAACCAGAAGAATTTTGGCATCATGGATAGCAAAAGCCAAACGGCATACAATCAAAATAAGATTCTTTTGAGAACTCTTTAACAGAACAGTTCTTCTTAGTTAAAATATTAACTGATACTTAAATAAAAGGACTATTAGGATCTGATCCAAACATCTTATCTGAATTTCAAGGAGACTTGATTCAGGTCGGTAACTATTAACACATTCTACAATTAAGAGCTGTACTACCAGTAAG
The DNA here is from genome assembly GCA_037305975.1 of Chrysolophus pictus. Classification (NCBI taxonomy): domain Eukaryota; kingdom Metazoa; phylum Chordata; class Aves; order Galliformes; family Phasianidae; genus Chrysolophus; species Chrysolophus pictus. The sequence continues at coordinate 99,823,186 of CM074576.1, forward strand.
ATATAAAAACTAATTTATATCTTTGTTTTTCCTCTAAGCCCTCATCAGCAATTTGTATATGTGCTAGATAGAGAAGACCTGTTCTGACAGAAGAAAGAGAAAATTTGAATCCATAAGGTCTAATTGCTAACTGCTGAAGACATTAAATGACCTACTATAGGTGCAAAACAAATTCCTAAAGGTGAGGTGCTTTTAAACTCCTGAATTTTTGTGCAATTTACTATCGTGGCTAAAGGCCATCCCAAAGTGACTACTTTTTGTTCAGTAATGCTTTTGCGAGAGATTAGTACTTACACCTCCATCTATTTCACTTTTTCAGTCTAAGTTGTGAACTTTCGTGTGAACATCATGAACTTTCAAACAGCTGAAAAACAATATGTCAAAACTGGAAACACAGTCTGTTTACTCTGAGTGCTGTCTTTTTTCTAACAGGTAGTAATTGAACAGATATGCAGACATATTTTAGATGGCCTTTTCACTAAGAAAATTTCAGTCAACGTGTTTCAAGTTGATTTGAGCATTAGTTTCCACATCCATTAAATTAAAGAGCTCTTTTAGGCATAATTAGCTACTGTGCTTAAATATTCACAGACTGCAAGATGTTATATGCAGAATTTAATGCACGTATCACACATATTAACATATTTATGCACATATCAGCAGCCTGCTAGTTTGGACAGTGCATTTTTTGTATGTAAATTACTCATCAATGGATGATTCTGTTCTCTGTTCCACTCTGTCCAGTACCTCTTCCTTTAAGGCTGATGATTTGGGGGCAGATTTACTGCTATGTATGTCCATGTTTTAAAGGTGTACTGAAATACAAATGTTAGTCAAGTTGTGGATCAGCTTTCAGATATCAGGACAGTCAAGATGATATGCATCACAAGGATACCAACAGCACTCCCCCAAGTTATGTTAATCTAAAGACTTTCATCACGTACATTTTCCAGTCAGTCACATCACATTCAGCTGAATTAAACGGAATGCTTTCATTCCACTTTCAACACTTTTTCTCCTTTTAATAGTCTAGGTACTTCCAAAAAAAGTACAGCAAAAAAACCACATCCATAATGGTAACAGTATGTTGCCTATTTTTTTAAAAAAAAGCATGCTTATTTATATAGCTGGACAGGCATAAAGAATAATCTCAGCAAGTATGAGTTGCCTTTAAATGCAAACAATCATCCACATTCTTCAGTCAAACAACTGTGTGTGCAGCACAAAGTCCTTCAGTCTCACTCCCGAATGTTGTCATGACTCATCTGCTTCCCTTTTCTAATAGTAAAGTTCTTTCTTTCTTCCTTTATAAGTGCAACATTGACAAATGTTGCACAAGTGGCAATGCTGTGTTAAATCCCGTCTTCTAAATGTGCTGATTTAAGCTGCAGTTATGCTGCTTATACCAATAAATTTACTGAGCATAATCACCGTGGTTACAAGCTTCCTCCACATAATCAGTACACCTTTAAAATTTGCTCCTCGATCAATGCCAACATTTGAAATAACACATAACATGGTAAGGCTGTAAATAGAAAAGGCACAGCTGATGGTATCCTGGAAGTTCTGCAGCTCCCTGGAAATATAGGAGTTAACCAGCTCAGGCTGTTCGGGAAGCTTGCAGGAAACACGGCACTGTACTGCAGATGTGTGGAGAGGACAGAAGGTGTGGCCTCAGATTTCTGCATGCATATTTAACTATCAATAATTACATGGCCTTCAGGTTATTATTAAAGAACAATCTCCCGGAGATGAGGACTTACAAGGCTAAATGAGGCCTAACACATTTCTTTGAGTACAGAGCAGAGAAGAAGAGCAGGAAAAGCCCAGGTTACTCACGGTTCTTTTCACCTCTCCACCTTGACCCCGCTCTCATTCTGGGCGAGATGTCCACAGCAGCAGTGACTCCTACCAGCCACAGCAGCAGCAGCAGTGACAGCACAGCCATGCCAGGTAAAGAAAAATGAATAACCTCTACCTGGCAGTACTGATAAAGATGAATTAGGAGACTTTCCTTAGGAATGAATAATTGGAGCTAAATAGCACTTACTCAGCAGAGGCAGAGGGAGATGTAAAATACCATTTCTATTAGAAATGCTTACTAAAAATTATATTTCCATTGCATCGTTTCTTCCTTTTATCCGGGGCATGTGAAAACAGAACAGTTGCAAGGCTTCCTCTGAGCAGGTGAATCTGGCACTCAGATGCTGCAGGAGGCGTAGGGACAGATCTCCGTGGTCTGACAGAAGCCACTGATTCCTAACCTGCCTCTGCCACCTCTCAGCTCTTCCCAGTGTTTATCAATGCTCCCCACAGCACCGTAACACAGGGCACAGGCAGGCTGAAAGCAGAGGTGGTGGTTTGGCTTTTTTTCTCCTTGACTTGCATACTTCACCGCAGTTTCACTGAGCAGATGACACAGGGTGTTTAATGTCGAAGCTCAAAATTCATTACATTTGTCAACGGTGCAAGAGGACAGTTTGTGGAGCTGCCTCTCCTACTCACAGCAAAAGGGTGGCAGGGGGAGGGGGCAGGGAGGAAAAAGGAGGAGAAAGGCTTAAAAAAAATAAACATTTTCTTACAGTGTTCAAGTATTCTGCCTCCTATTTAGCATAAACATCCTCTATTTCGAGGGAAAGCAATACAAACAGTGATAACCAGGTTTCTGCCGGTAGTCCCTGAAGAAATGGAGCAGTTTGCTGACAGAGAAGCATGCAGCAAGGAGCTCCAAGAATTGATGCTGTCCTTGCCTGCCTGCATCTGCTGCCGAACAGAGCTGTGCCTGAAGCCTAGCTGTGCCAGCATCCCACTGCCCACTGAGCCAGCTGTGCAGGGCTATTTCAGCATCCAGCTGGGCTGGGCAGTGGAATCACAGGCTTCTCCCAGAGACCTAAACATTTTCAGGGTAGAAACATAACAGTAATGATCCACTGACCACAGTTACGAAATCATCCCACATGGCCTGTGGAGGCCTGGAAAAGCTAGATCCAAAAAGCTAGAGCCAAAAATTGTTATTTGTGGAGTGCTTTTCACTCATGGTGACAGAGTAGTTTAGTCTAAATTAAATCTACATTTACACGAAATAAAAGAACTTACAAAAAATCTAGCTCTTTAACACCAGAATCATCAGTCTCAGAAATACTTACCATGGAAAAACTCATTTTCTTAATAGAGCAGCAAAGAATTTGCATTCTACAAGCTGACCTTGTGCATCACACGTGGCATGCTAGCTGTCAGGTATATGCTATGACTGTAACTGAGCTGCAGAATGAAGGATGTTTTTGAATAAAGTACCAGAATAAATTTCTAGATATGATTTCAATTACAGAGAAAAAATAAGCTATTTTAGTCATAGTGTCAATCTATTCACATATGGTGTTCATGACCACTGCTCTTTATGAAATTTGAACTCAAAATGATTATTGCTATTGAGGTATTTCACAGTGACCAGTTAAAAAACACCGCCATCTGAAGCCATTCATCTCTAGATGCTCTGATGTTAGTGATGATGGCTTTCCAAAAGAGACCAGGAGAAAATTATTCACCTAGAACTAGCAGATAGCAAAGGTATTGTATCAGAGTCTCTTCCATTACTATTAAAGAAGCCCTTTAAAAAGGAGGATACAAATGTGGGTCAGGGAACTGGAAAGAGAAGGCTCTGTTTCATCACTCTGACTAATTGAAGAAATCAGGAGAAGAGAGATGCTCTCGCTTCAGTTTAGGCCAACTATATTCAGTACAAGAATTGAAGCATTTATAGCACAGGACATAAAGAACAGGCTCTGTCAAACCCCACACGTTACATATTACAAGTATGTAAAGCTAAACATTACAGTTCTTGCCCTGGCCCCAGCGAGCTCCACACAACTATCTGTATCCCATGTGCAGATGACCAGAAGGAGGTGGTTTTGGCATATGGAGCCAGCACAGGGTCTGGTCAGTGAGTTACCAAGTCCCAGTACCAGAGGAATTTCTTGATGCAAAAGCTTGATTTTTTGCAGTCATTTCATTCTACAGGAATTACATTTACGAGCTGAAGAACAACATAGGGTCAGCCCTTTGCCTGCCATCAGGCCTCTACCTATAATAAAAATAACTCTTATGGGAACATAGAGTGTTAAAACAATGTGCTAGGAAATTTCAGATTGCCTTTTTTAGCACATAACTCGTGTCAGGGAAGCATGTGAATATTCAGTTTCTGAAGATGACTCATCATACTGCTGCTTATGTAAGATAGCTGAATGCACCAAATTCTTTATTGCATCAATACACAGAATGGGAAAAAAGTTCCATTAACACAAAGTGGTCCTTCAGAAGTACATCAGCAGTAATACTAAAAGATGCAGTTTACTATGAATGCAGAAAAATTGTCTGTTCAGATGATAGCTGCAGTGTTGAGCATCAAAAGCACAAGGCTGTGATTCTGCAGTTTGCAGTGCACTGCGATAGGACAGAAGGTAGAGATTTTCAGGCTCCCCCCACCACACACACCCACTTCACCTTCCCATCTCCTCCAGGAAAAAGAAGAAAAGAAAAGGCAAAGATGGAATTCCAGGATGAGCCAAGCAAAACAAATGCAAGCCAAAATCTACAGGTGCCTCATAGAAGAAACCCTTGCACTGTATATCCCAGGTCCAAAGCTCATTGAGCCTTGCTCTGAGCAAAAGCCTAATGGTACAGCCAATTGGTGTTCCCACAGATGTCTGCTGAGCCCTCAGACCACGCACTTGTTTTGTCTAGTACATAATCTTTCACAGAGTTACTGGAAAGTTTCAGGACTGTAGGCCAGATGGCTTTTTATCTTACAAGAATAATGGAACAGTACTTTTTAGGTTACCAAACCTGACATTTTTTGCAGAGGTTGCATCCATTTATCCTGTCTGGTTGCCTGCAGAAAATGTCCCCATGTCGTGATGGATGTGAAAGGATGCTCAAAGCAGCATCACCTAAGTGACCATTTTTTTCTTCATTCACACAAAAAGGGCAGTAAGAAAGGGAAAATGTATTACCTAAAAGGCTTTTGTATCACCTTTTGTAACAGAGTGTCTTTTATACACCATCTTTCTGGTTAGCAAAATTTGGTGGCCATTAACTGCCACAGGCGTAATGCCAATCCACTGCCTTCCTCCCTGGAGTAGCAAGTAAAACTGAACTAATTAAGCATTCAGAGGTGTGAAGCCCAATAAAAGGTGGCCTGCTTCTACGTGATTCAGTGTTTTATAGCTCACATAACTTGTTTCAGTTTCTGAAGTATAATTTCTGCTCATGTGAGCTCCTTAGCAATTTGAAAACTTACTCAAAAGCAATGTAATTATTTTTGGAATCAGCCATGTCAACATCATTTTTATAGAGGAAGCAGAACACCTGAAGAGTTTACACCAAGATGGGGCACCTTTCTGATACATACATTGCAGCTCGATCAGATTAAGGACCAAAATTACGAAATGAATTTACACTCTGTGATAAAGTAGCTCTATCTAGCTTTGACATATGTCATTCTCCAAAATCTTCAGACACTCAATTTCTTTTCTCCTCAGCTTTCATTATGCCCTAGCCTGTCTATTTTTGTTTTACTGTGTGCTAGATAAAAGTCACTATCAATTTACTGCACACCTCTGTCCTTGGATCAGGTATCGCTTGTCTTTTTTAACCATGAAGAGCAGAACTTTCTCTAAAGCTCTCTCTCTCCATTAGAGGTGTCACCTTTATTTTCTAAAGGGTGGCAGAGATCTCTGCAGCACCTTCGCCTAGCCTTCCAGAAGGGTTTAAATCAACTTCCCTCTCTTCTGTTTGGGGGTACTTCTCTCCTTGAGACATGATGAAGGCTGCAGCCTCTCACTCTGGAAGTCTGTAAGGAGCGAGGTCAGTTCTCATGCACACAGAAGCCTCCACTCTCCTCACAGACAAATCTACTTCCTCACACAGGGAGCTCTCTTGTCATCCTCTCCTGAAGACACTGATTGTGCTGGAAATGGATAGTCTTGCTTGTTCCAGAAATTCATGCACTGTATTATTGCTTGAGAGGGCAGACAAGGAAGAGCCCAGACTGTACAGCATGGGGTCATGAGCTGCATTCTCCTGAAAGCCACGTAGGATGGTGTCAGTAGGTAAGTAAGGCTGTGTAGTTACTCTCTCCCTGTTGTTGCAGAGGGCAGTGAGCTGCCCCCTTTAGGGTCCTTGATTGTAAGGTGTCTTTATCTGGTTTGCAATACAAAGCAGGTCTTTATTTCTGCAGTGCAAGCAGTACTTAAACTACTGCCACACAGAGTTCTTATGTTGCCTTTGATGCACTTCTGAAAGTCTCCCATTTGAAAAGAAACAGAAAACCTGGTGACTATTAGAGAGCCTCCGTGAGGCAATTGCAGAGACCTAAGGCACGACAGGACAACAGTTACAGAACTCAGTAAAGCTAAAAGTTACCTGGGTTTTATTTAGCAGCCCCCATGACTCTCTTAACTTTGGGGAGATCAACTCCAACACAGCGGTGTTTGCCTTGAAAACAGCATGATTCTGGGAAGTGAATGGCACACTCACATAACTCGTGAGTGTAGGGGAGTGGGCAGACCTACACATCATATTACTCCTACAAGCTTGGGGAAATGGAAAAGTTGCCAGATCAGTTCTGTAAGGTTTTTTGCTCGGTTGTGATGTTTGGCTGTTAAGCACAAAATCCAAACAAAAGGCCTGGAGGATGGAGACAGATGCATGAAGACTGCAAAACATTACCTACCTTAGATTTTTTCATATTTCTTGTCAAATTACCCATTTCTTTAATGATCAAAGCAGAAAACAAACAAAAAATAAAAAAAAAACACCACAAATCAAAACAAAACAAAACCTACCTTAATTTTAATTAGGCAATCAAGATCCAAATCCATAAAATTTAATAAATATGCAAAATTCACCATATCCTTTACATTTTGTTTTTACTTATTGAACCTCAACAGTGTACCAAGCACTGTATGAACATGATATTATACATTTGCTACCTTTTAAGTTGTATATTTTAGAGGAAAAAGCATTCAGCACATATAAATCTTGAATTGCATATGCATGCATGCATGTACATATGCTCCTGCTAATAAATTCACAAACATCAGCAGAGCAAGAGTAACGTTATAAAAAAAGAGTTCTGCAACATAGTACTTCATCTTGATTTAAGTACCATATGTGTAAATAAATCTTGGTTTAAGTCAACAAGCCTTGCATAGATATTCATTTATTTTATAAAATTAACACTTTTGAGCTCCGCTGAATGAAAACTTTGAAGGATATGATTTGGTTTTCAAGGGAATAAAATATAATTTTCTTGTTTATATGCCTTATCAGTTTGCCATCTATCCTCGTGCCCTCAAGGTAGCACAGATTTTTTCCTGAAGTGCATGAGTCTGAGGCCATCAAATACAAAAGAGACTTCGAAATACATATAAAATCAAAGAATAGCACCTGACTTATTTTTCCATCTGACTGCAGAAGAATGGGAATTAGACAATGTCTGGAAGCCTAGGTCAACAACTACTATATGTTTTATAAGAAATTCCACATTGTTGGCCTAACTAGTATGAGAAAAGCAAGACAAATGCCTGTATTGTTTTCCATTCTCACTATAAATAATTTATTCTTCCTTTGCAACAGACTCTTTAAATCCGTCAAAAAGTAAATGAAAGAAAAACAGATTTGTAAACATGTAGCAGATAAATGGTTTTGTTGTTGTTGCTAAGAATGCAAAACTAGATCCTATGAGAGATATCTAAACTTACATTCAGGAAAAAAACAAAAAAAAAACCAACAAAAAAAAAAAAAAAAAAAAAACCATATCAGCGTTCCTAAATAACATAAACATCTGAGCCATTATAACTTCATGAAGTCTGTGGCAGGAAATCTTTCTTAAGGGCTGCTATCTATACTGAAGTATAGATAGCTGAAGGTGGCTAACTTCAACTTCATAACACAGCATCCTGGACTGTTTATACATCTACAGACATTGCTAAAAAGTATCAATAACAACAAAAACAAGCAAACAAAAAAACAATCTCAAGTGCCAAGTTGCTAAGGACCAGAAGAGTGGCGCACTCTCATACAAGCTGAGCAGGGCCAAGGTATCAGAGTGATGCTAATGCTCTCATAGGCTATCAAATCAAATTCCTTCCATTGCCTTCTCCTTCTACAGTCACAAAAAAATTTCTGGTAATACGCAATAAAAATAACTTCTTCCTTAGAAGCATAAAGTACCATTAGACTCTGAATCCTAATACACCTTTAGTAAAGAAGGCAAGACTTGCAATAGCACCACATCTCAAAATCTTATTTTAGCTTGGCACTAAATCATTAGTTCAGCAAAACAAACAAACAAACAAACAAAAAACAACAAAACAAACCCAACATTTGAGTACATCTCAAGAGCCCTCAGGACCTTGTGTTAAGATATTGCACTGCAGTCTTTCAAAGGCACTTTGCCTCATATTGTTTTGACCCCAAAGCAGAAGTCATTGCACATCTTTTTGTAATGATTATTTATGATACTTATGTGAGACAATACAACTAACAGATCTACACAGTTATGCGTGAATTGATGTTTCAGAATAGCCACAGTTTTATGTTGTCATAAATGAGAAGCTGCATGAGACTTGTTCTAACTGGGTTCTTGGTCTGTGTTGATGGTAAAATTTTGTAATATAATGTCTATGCTTTTAACATCAAACTTATGGATTACAAAGGTCCTAAACACATTTAATTTATGCAAGCAATTTATCATTATCTGTTCTAACAAACTGGTAATCCTTATCCTATTAATTCAGCCAAATGTGGGGATGTTTACTGAGTGGTAAAGAGTTCTAAGGATATGTTTAGACAAAGATAAATGCAGCAAGACTAAAATGAATACTGTTTAATGTAAAAATATGCCATCCTACTTGACTCTCAAAATAAACTGTGCTTGTCCTGTTTATCCAAAAATTTTTCTTAGCCTAATCTGCCAGGCCTTATTTGCATTTCTATATTTACTTTTTTCTCACATACTTAAAATATAACGTTAGTGGGTTTCAATGAAGTATTCACAGAAGATCTGAAGATTTGACGATTGCAAGATGTGAGATGTGCTTGTTGCTTTTTTCTTCTTTATTATTTATAATTTAAAATTTTTCTTCCCGTTTTGCTAATTGCTCTTTACCAAAATCTTACTATCCTTTCCACCTAGCTCAACTTCCTCACTCTCTGTCGCAGCATCCTCACTCTTTTTTTCCACTATGGCCTCCACCCGCCATCCTATCCTCCTTTTTTAGTCCCCACTTAACCAGTCTCTTTTCAGTGCTGAGACCTCATATGAGGAGCAAAGGAAAGGTTGGGCTGAGGACTCTGTCAACATCAGTGAATAATAGATAATGAGAGATCAACCTGGGACTACCAGGCCAGACTACCGAACATATTAAAAATGTGACTTTTCCCCAAATGATGAAGATATTCCTCATATTCATTCTGCTTACTTAAGAAAATAAATTGTATTCTACGCATGTGTGTTGAGTGGGGGATGATAGTAGAACACAAAATCAGATACCTTTTTCCTCAGTTGAGCGGCACCAGAAGCACAGGGAATTCTGGCATTTTGGCAGATCGGAAGAGAAGTGGAAATAAGACAAAATGTAGAAAACCAGGTACAAAAGCCTGGATGCATTTTTTCTGCATCTGCCAACATTATTCCAACCTAAACTGAGAGCATTACACTATCTTTACTCAAGCGTGCGAGGGCATTTCCTTGGCATTGCTTTCCAACTGATCATAACATGAATGAAAGTGCCTCATAGCCCAGTAGAAAGAAATCCCAGCCGACAGATGACTTCAGTAGGAAATGGCACTGGTGTAAATGAACAGATTTAAAAAAAAAAGAAAAAAAAAAAGACATTCTTACATTTTCCATTTTAGCTGGGAAAACTTAATTATTTGATTCTGAATTTCGTTATTTTGGAGACTAAGTAACTTCTAATCATTTTAGTAATGACATGGTTTGTGTCCCAAATGGTACAAATAATTCACTGACCATAGAAGAGCTATGATAAACTGTGAGCATCTGGACTTCTCTGCTTTGATCATCATTTTCAAAGCCTACTTGAGAAAGATGGATGCTCGTTCCTATTAAGAGAACAATGGGAGCTGGGTTGCCATACATCCAGAGAGAAGGCAGTAATATAATTTTCAGCAGTCAATGAAAAGTTAGTGGTCTGACTTCTTTGAAAATCTCCCCAGTGAGATTCTTTGGGTGAGTTAGAGCTATGGGGTAATCCTGTAAATTGGAACAGAATCAATAAGCTAAATGAAAACATTTACCTTAAATTCTAATTTAAGCCCTGAGCTGTTGGACTTAAAAATCCCATATCCCTAATAGCTGTATGGAAATGAAAATGTCATCACTAGCCGATATGTCTTAAAGAGCATGGAGTTAAGGCTACCAACTAAAATCTTGTATTAACTCTACATTCAAGTGAAATATAACACAAATATATTTTTTTTTTCTGTGCTGCAATATACAGGTTCTCAATACACAAGCCACTGTACCTGGCTTTTATTTATATATCATACTAAATATCCTTTCTCAGTTGATTCAGGGAAACACGCAGCATTTCATGTTTCATACAGTATTATTATATACAGATGCATTAATGAAAATCAATGACAAACTATCAAAAACTTTAATTTAGATAATCACCAGTATGAATGTTATGTCCTAGAATGATAACTAACGCATAGGATAATTAACATTCCTAAGCATACGAGCAACTTGTAATTAATAACTTCAGTAATAAAATCAATTTTCTTTGGTAACTGCTTCCAATATAATTTCTGGTTCAAGTAATGCACAGAGGTTTTTCTCATCCACTTGAAGAAATTTTTTGTATGTCAGCACTAGGCTTCCAGATTTGGGTTCATGTTATCCTTTTTATCTGTCATTATGATGATAAAAAATGATACATTTAAGTTAAGTGGTTTTAACAAAAACAATATGGATCTAATAATCAAATTCTCCTTCTGAAAGATGAAACATGGAAAAATCATACTATGAAAAATATGAATCTTTAAGAGACAAAGCTCTGTAGTAACACTACTTATTGGCAGCCTTTTTTTTTTTTTTTTTTTCTTCCAGATAAGATAGATACAGTGTTTCTAACAGAAAAATAAAATGGAAAGTCATAGTAATAAGAGAAAATGAGAGAGTGATTTCCATCATAAGATGAGAAGGATGACTATCATCTTTTGGAGTTATCAGTGTGAATCCCTTTAGATGAAAATGAATGCACCCTGAATGCTGTAAAATGGTTTCAGTGCCTGAATCATTGCACCCCATAGAAAACCTGTTTTTCCTCTTATTATTAAGCCTAGTCTAATCTTTTTTTGGATCATCTGGTTTTCCATGTTAGCTAAGTTAACACATTTGCTTCTCACTTACATATGGTTTTGTTCTCTGCTGCATTTCACAGATTTCTACTCTGTTGACAGCTATTCTAGGTGCACTCAGAGCTATTTTAGAGATGAAAGCTGTAGCATGACTTTTTCAAAAGGCCAGTAAAGACAATAGTTTCAAATTTATGAGGCAAGAAAAGAAAATAATTCAAAAACTCTCTCCTTTGTATTTATGTCAGATATTTAAAACAGCAGTCACAGACTCACCTGAAAAATAATAAATTTTTAAGTATTAAAAGTATATGACTAAACTCCAATATAGTTCAGAAGGGAAGGTTTTAGAAAGAAGGAATAAAAATTATCCTCTAAGCTCTCTGGTTCTGCAAACAGTCTATATATGCAGGACTGCAGAATTCATAAGGATACTGTAGTATAAAAACGAAGCCTGTACATGCACACACTGTGGCAGCCTGCTTCCACCTTGCAAAAGAAGTACCACAGTTTTGTCAAACTGAAGACTTTATGTTAGCTAAAATAAAGACCACTAGTGCTATGGAGGAGGTAAGTGCAGAGTATGATTGTCAGCCCTGGGGACTGATGTGTACCAATGCAGTGGACATCACTTTGCAAGATCTACCATTAGCTCTGCTACGCAGTCAGCTTTTATGAATTAATTCAGTTAAAATAAATAAATAAATAAAGCAGGCAACTCTACAAGAAGTCTACAGAAATCAAAAGAAGCATTTGGTTCACAAACCTCAGGGCAGGTTTTGATCCCACATAAACCCCTATGACATCTGGAAACAAGGAAGGAGGGGAGAGCACCCTGCCAAAACTGCACCGTGCTCTTCCCTTTGCTAATCCGTGCTTACACTTCTCTTTTTTCATCTTCTTCCTCATTTTCTCTTCCACCTCTTCATCCCCTTCATAACTTCTGTTGTTCCAATTCAGTTTAATTAAAATTCACTCATTAAACACAATGTTAATCAGGCTAAATCTTTAAACAATCTTTTCTCAGATTTTGTCATCAATTGAATTAATACATACCTTCCCTTCAACCTAACTTTCTAGAGATTCCTTAACAATTTTCTCTTCTGTTAATATGATTGATGCAACACAATTCTCTCTTTGGAGCAGTTCAAGTATCCTCACACATATATACGTATGTGTGTAATATTTATTACAATATGCATTTACTATTTGTTTATAGTAAGGGAATAGATGGAGCCTAAATTAAGAGAACACTTCACATCTTGTTTTGTAGTGTAACAGCTTCTCCTTTAACTAGCTGCTACACTTCGTAATGTGCACTGTAAGGCCACCTGTGGATCCATTACCATTTATCCATAATTTAAGCTATTAGCCTTAGTACTACATGACATAATTCTTTGCTTAAAACACATGTTGGCAGTTCCACTCTGTGAGGTCCATTTTCTGACTCCGAAGTGTTGGCATACGGCAAAATTGTGCACTGTATACATAGAAGTCCCTAGAGTAAACTTTTATTTGTAACTCACATTCCTGCTCAATTTGTTTAGAATTTGATACATTTAGAATTTATGATTCTGAGATGTAACATGGCAATTCTTCATATATTACTATGCCTTTGCCTACTGTCTTTGTTACATAATGCTGTGTACATCAGAAATTAGGAACTATAACTTGCCATGTCATAATTTAGAAAATGACACTTTGCCTGACAAGTGAAGTAAAAAAGAACACAATTTTTCTTCAAATCTACAAAAGTTTTAGCCAAAAGACAACCTAGTCAGATGTTAACAGAGTAATGAAGTAGTCTATTAAATTTGCAGCTAAGACTTATTGTACTGGCTTTTTAAAATTAGCCCCAAAGAAAGTGGGCAATCACTTTTAAAAAATGTGTTTTTTTTTTTTTAACATTTTTTAATGTTTAAAGAAATTAAGACTATACATGTCACTATATTAACCATTCTTGAAGCAAAAAATACTAATGATTGGCATCAATCTAGCCAGATGGATTTTAAATAATTTTAACATGAACAATAAAACTCATTTTCATTGGTATTGAATTTAAATAATCAAATCTAAAACCATTTGGAACCAAATATGTAGCCAGCTGAAATGCAGACTACAAGAAGTGACTGTAGATAGTATGAAGATCATTATTTGTATTTACAATGAAATATTTTTTCACATCAAAATGTTGAGATGTGAAAGGTTTAGGATATATTCTCTAAATCCTTTGCAGATTTGCTCAGCGAAGCTGTGGTGCCCCATCCCTGGAGGCACTCAAGGCCAGGCTGGATGGGGTCCTGGGCAGCTGAGCTGGTGGGGGGCAGCCCTGGGCTGGGTGGGCTGTAAGGTGTCTCTGGATAGAAATTGTTACAGAACAGAAGGATATGTGCTTTTGGATGTGAACTACCATAAGTTCATGAATAATTACTAAGTCTTGAATTAACTTATGAAGTTCTGCAAAAGAATTTTACAACTGTATGCCGTATTTCTTTCTTATTGGCAATCCACCGCTCATTTTACTGCAAGCATAAAAGTCTAAAATAAGTATAGCCAAAGATATGATTTCTCAAACAGGAATATATGCACACAGTAATAGTCAATCTTATCCAGTAATTTCAAAAATAGAAAAAAATCACCATTCTTTAAAGGGACAGGTAATGTTTTTTAGATTAGAGTGCATCTGAATAGCATTGAGTACTTAATCTTTTGTTCCATATTTCTGTCCCAGCAGATGGTTTGTACAAAACCACCCTCCCAGTTTCCCCTCTCAAAATAGTTTGCTATGCAAAATTTCTGCTGCTGCCATCAGAAAAAGATTTTCTTGTGTTCTTCTTGAAGAATTTTTCCAACTCCTCATGAAAACAAATGCACAAGAAGATACTAATACTTCAAACACAGAGAAGGGAATGGTAAGGAAGATAATCATAAGGCAGAATTTTAGAAGTAAAATAATAAGATTGATAAATGAAAAATGAAGAATGATTGTAGTGTTAAAACTAAAACTAAAAATCAAAAAGGGAAAGAAAAAAATCAATTAAAGTTTGGATTTAGTGGATTTTTTTTTTATTTTTTGCTCAGGCACTTTGCTGGAAGCTGTGAAGCTGTGAAGCTGATAAACTACTCTAAATAATCTTGGGGGGGGAAAGAAAAAAAAAAAAAAAAAAGGAAACCCGAGGTTTGAGAGCCAAGAAACTTAAAATGTTATGATAGAATCACAATGACTTTCAAGCCAAGTTTCCCACATAAAAAAGTAATCTTCACTCCTGTGAGACCAGAGACCATTTGCATTCTGCTCGCTACTGATGTCAGAAAGCCTCTTTTTAATTTGCAAAAATGTTAAAAAAACATAAAAGCTAAAATCACTGGCGAATTTCTTTTCTTTTTAGGAGTGATATAACTGAAGATTCCTCTGCTCAAGAACTTTGTTATTGTGCATTTAGTTTGCCTGAAATCCATGAAGTAAAACTTACGGTTTAGCACTTCTTTTATAGGAATTGTTTTAAATGACATTAAATAACGTAGTACATCAAAACATGATTCTGAAATAGTCTGCATGGCTATAATTATAATAGTCTATAATTAAAGAATATAAAACTAAAGTATTTTACAATAACGCGTACAGCTTTGCTTACTAAGAAACTTTAACAAACAATAGTATTTATTCAGAATTATAACATAGTGGGTTTGTCACAGACATAGACAAATAAGCCTGGTTATATACTTGCTTATATATATGTATGTATACATACACGTCACCAGGTAGGAGCAAGACTACGTTAAATTTACTAACAATCCTTACAATTTTCAACGTAAGTCTAGTAAAGCTATTCATTATTAAAACTGTGTTCTCATTCTTCATTTTGTTCAGAAAAGCATGTATATCATATACTTACTTTGTTCTTTAAAAAATTGAATGTGTAACACTGCAATTTTTTTTATTTCAGTTTTTACAGTCTCAGTTTAACTAAGGTAATGATCAGTTAGTATTTGAAACATTTGCAAAGTTTTAATATTTATTTTTATTTTTATTTTTATTTTTATTTATTTTTATTTTTATTTTTATTTTTTTTTTAATCAGTAAAAAAATACTAGGTACTTACGCTCAGCGTATATCAGGCAAGGTATGTTATTGTGGCTAACATTCATTCCAGTGTATGCCTTGCAATGAATGTCTTCAGCATTAATTTTATTAGACTATCACATATGCTGAAAAATATTGTTCTGAATTAATTCTATTCAATTTAGCTCCAGACACACAAGGGAGTTTGGGTCATCCACCTTTTTCCAAAGAATGGGAACAGAGCAACAAGTCTTCAGTTAGCCATAGTGGCTGCTCTTAGCCCCATAAACACAAAAATAAAACCAGATGTCAGAGATCTGCACAAGAGATTTGAAGATATCTTATGGCTCTCAGGCACATAATAAAACTCTAATGAGTTTTTTAGATGAGGCAGTAGGATTTAAATATCACAAAATGCTCACATGCCATATTTTAAGATTTTTCTACCTCGTACAATGTCAAAAATGATAAACCAGCTAGAAATTAATAGTTTAAAGGTTTGTTGTTGTTGTTGTTGTTGTTTTCTTTTTCTCTCTCTCTCTAAATTAAGGAAATTGGATTTATAAACTCATAATAAAACCCAATTTTCAAAATGAATGATGTAAACTAAGATGTGTCACATAACACCATAGAACCAGATTCAAGATATTTTTCTGCTGAATGAAATCTTGTTTAGCTTCAACTCTCTTTCTCATGTTTAAAAAGTCATTAGCATATTTTGATGCAAAGCTGTGAAGAATATCAACTAATAGTGTAGCTCACAGACACAAAAATAGCCTTACAGAATACTATACCCTTAGAGGTGATCTAGTCATGTGGAAGTTGATGGAAATTTTTTTACTGGTTTACACAAAATTTTGTAAAAACATCATGACAAAAAGAGGTGTCTGTCTCAAAAAACTTTTTAATCCGATGACTGGGGAAAGAAGCAAAGAACAGCTCTGCTCTAAAATTTTAAATTTTGGAACATAAGCGTGCAATAAAAATTCCAAGTCCCGTTGAAGTGTTAATATCTATCTATATATATATATATAATGTTATTAAAATCCTACAATACAAAATTCCTCCCTTCATGGAAAAAGCTTGCCTTCATATATGATGTGTAAGGGTGAGAATGTAATCACTGCCCAGTTTAGAAAGATACAATAAGGAATCCCAAGAACTTAAAAATTACGTGGTGAAATTTATAATATAATGTTGAACAATTTAGTGGGATTAGATTAATTCATTTTCTTTATTCTTTAGTCAGACAGATGCAAGATTACAGTAAAGATTACAGTAGTTTACTAGAAGTAGTTTTCTCTTACTTTAAATTAGATAATCCTAAAAAGGTATCTTTCTCACTGCTATGAGAAAATCCTAAGTAAATAATATGGAAATTTTAAAATATTTTTTTAGACTTATTACACTGGCTCATTCTTTTGAAATTTTCTGTACATTTCATCTCTAATTAAAGGTAATTTACAATAAAACATGTAATGTCTTTAACTTTCTTTACCAAGAAAGTTTTTCAATCAGTCTTACTTAAACTTCAATCTGTTTTACTATTTTTTCTAAACTATTTTTTTCCAGCAGAAACCTCATCCATGGTTCTTATTATTGATACTCAAACTAATTTAATACAGGAGAATGTATTATAGTGCTCATTGTTCTAAAGCAAATACTAATTCTAATTTAGTGGGTTTTACAATGAATAATATACTACCAAAACACATTCCTATTCCTATACCAAACATTGCCTTTGAAGTTTAAGTTCTCTTGCACTAAGTATTGTATTATAAACAAAATTTAACCCTTGTACATGATGCTATCAAGATGTGAGACCTAAGCAAACTTTTTCTCACAGAAAAGCTAGCAGATAAATAAAAATGCCCCTCACCAGCATTTTTCAGTGTATGTTTTAGAGCACATAATTAAGAATATTTCTCTAAAAAGAATATAGAGAATAAACATAAACATCTGCCTACAGATAGGCCTTGGTGCACTACAAATAAAAGCCCCAAGTGCTATAGTCCATTCTGAATAAACCTCAGACCTCACAAAACATCTAATGAATAACAGACAATGCCCAAAGAAATGAAATAAAAGTTTTGGAAATGTCCTATAGATATAATTGTCTTAAAGAAGAAAATGCTTTTTTCAATATAACTTACAGAGCACCGAAGATAAAATGGTAAAGAAGACAGTAAAGTGATAGAAGCATAGTTGATAAGATGATCTCTCTCAAATTATCACATACCATTCAGTCAAGACAAATGAGGTTTTGAACTGATATATCACAGAAGTCAAAGATGTCAAAATCGCACTTTCTAAGAATTCATTATGAAACGTAACTAGTGCTGAAATTAACCTTTGTGCTCTACTGAAATTACATTACAACATATAGCTCAGGGATACAGTGAACTAGTTAATATCTCTCTATGGAAAGCAGAAGTGTCTTTTTGGAGTCATTAGTCAGACATAGACAAGAAAATGTCCAGGAATTGTATTTATGAGTAAAGATGGGTTACCACAAGGAAGCTTATCGGTTTATTTGCCATGGTCTTCATCCATCTTTTCTGCCTGATGCAGAAGAGGAAAATGAATCAGATCATAGATGTCACAATCTATAGAGTAGTGTTTCAATATAAAAGAGTTCAGTAGTTGCTTAACAAGTGGCTTTTTCAGCTTCACAGATGAGAGTAGTAACTACTCTGCCACATGATAGTATGCATTTTCTTTGTAGATCACCTCGGTTAGTTAACTTCAGCCAGCCACTGTTAGTGGCGAAATCCAGCTCTGAACTCAGGTTGTCCTACTGTTCCCATACTCACACACACTTGGGTCAGGGATCAGGAATCTTTTTTAACACCTTAGAAGGCAGTCTCGTTCTTCTGGGCTGAATACCTCAAGCCTGGGAAGAATCAGCACCAGATATCCCACACTTAATCCTTCTTAAGTTGCTGTGTAAGTTTTGGGCCAAAGAAAACAACTTACAGAAGAAAATGAAAGTTTATTGGTTTCTGAGTCTGTAACTAGTCATGCTGCACAAAAAGACTTGGACATTTAACGTAATTCTGTGTCATGGATGTTCTCCCCCCTTCTTCCATTCATCCTGATGGGTAGGGCAGAAATTCCTGGTAATTAAGAACCCAGGTCTCCATCAGTGAGTTAGTCTGTTTCAGCTACATGGCACAACAAAATATTGCGAAAGGTCCTGATGTGAGCAGGGAAACAAATTGAAACTGAAAATTCATCTAATGCCCACCTCCACAGCTTTGTAAGTGTGGAACCTAAACTCAATTTTATATTCACCCAAGGAGAAAAAAAAGGCAACTTTCAAGCAAGCAAATGTATAACAAATGCACCAGAAAGCTACTGCCTGTCAGTATAATCTACGAAGAATACAGTTCCTAAATGCCATCCTTCTGGGTATGTGGGAAAAAGAAGTCATTACTGCAGTGCGAAGAGACAATATTCTTCTCTAAGGTCAGAGAGGCAACTCGCATTTGCTGTAAAATAGACTCCTTAAAGCATAATGTGATCAAAGGGACAATCCTGAACAAAGCCAAGGCACAACTGTCTGGTTTATTAACGTCACATATGCTGAAATGAATTTGGTATTAAAGGAATACGGTATTTGGAAGCATGATACCTACAAATTTTTTGTATGTAAAATACCTTGTAATAAATATTAAAATGTTATTGTTCTTACTATGATATGCACTACAGAAAGCGTAAAGTTTGATTACAGAGAGCCTGCCCAGGCAGACAGTCCTGCATATACTTTTCACAGCACATTAAAAATGAAATTCTACAGCAGCTGACAGGGCCAGGAGAGGAGAGCAAGAGAAACAGAAATGGGGAGAAAAGAGAAAAGAGTCAGGGAAATGTAGACCCCCAGACACACAGCGCCTATTTATTCAATCTGCCTGTTAGCTGTCAGGCTACTTCAGGCTCACTGGAATATGTTCAGTGCTGATAAAAAATGTGTCATGCAGGGGTGGAGGAAAAATAGAAATGTGTGTTGAAAATTGTGGTCAGAATCCATAATCCCTATTCAGCAATGCCTAGTGAAAGAAGAAAGAGCAAGCAACAGTAAATAATTACTTGACCTTCAATTAGAACTGTTTTATTATTGGTGAGATTGTTTGAAAGATTGGTAGACATGAACTTCCACTTAATATCTCTTGCCTCTCTTCTTCTCTACGTCTGCATATGTGTGCATGTGCATATCAGATTTTGGCTCATTATTTTTCCCATTTCAAGTTCAGTTAGTTTTGTCTAAACTGCTAGTGTTTTAAGTTATTTTGAAAATGTTCTTCTTCTTTGCTTTGAGAATTGTACACATGCACAAAACTTTTTTTTTTTTAATATGTAAATACTGGAAAGAAAACTGAAAAAAATTCAGGAGTGTTCAACGAACATTTTTTGGAAGTACACTTCAAAGCAACACATTTTCACAAGCGTACATTGCATTTACAGTTTTTGAAGCAATCTCTGGGAGGAAAAAAATATCTGGAGGAGCTCTAGAAATGCAAGAATTCAGCATTCTGGAAAAAAAAAGTTGTTATTTATTTGTATCTACATACTTGTAATTTAGAAATAGAATCACAGAATCATAGAATGGTTTGGGTTGAGAGGGACCTTTAACACCATCTAGTTCCAACCATAGGCACTTAAAAATCTGCAGTGTGTTTTTAAGTAATTTAATTTTATTTCTTAGTTCATAATGAAAATATCTGCCCCCAGCTAGTGTTTCCTACAGGTATTTCCCTGTAATAGAAGCTGTAAACTTTTTGGTATAAGGAGTTTCATGTTTGTCTGTTTGGTTTTTATTTTGTTAATGATAATAATACCTTTCAACAGATCCCAGTCATTTCTTCTGGGTGAGCCTGATTGCTATTGGGCTTGGTAGATAACAGGGAATGGACTGAAGAACCAAGGAATGGAGTAAGTGTGTTGAGAACTGTGATACTTTAGGAAAAACAGAAGTGAAGTTTGGGTGTGAACACTGGAGGAGACAAAAGTGTTTGCGGCAAATGAAGAAAATAATTAGTAACAGCAATTTTTACAGTTGTTACTAGAAGATCCCAAATCCATGACAAATGCATGACAACATCAAAGGCATCATGAGGGCTAACAAAGCCAACCATATAACACTGTAATGCTAGTTAGAAAGAATAGACAATGACTGAAGATTTTTTATTCCTCCAACAGAAAGCAGGACAATTACACAAAAATGTAAAGCATCAAACTCACATAACATACAACCATTAAATTACGGCACAATGCGTGACACAGATTACGTTCTTGCAAATGCCCTTAAGAACACTAGGTGCTAGTGACAGTGAGTTTAAATAGATCTGGTAAACTTTGGCCAGTGTAGCTGAAGCATCTAAAAAGTAGGATTTTTGGAGACACTCAATGTGAATTTAGCTGATCTTGCCAAAAACAATAGGAGTTTTTTGTTGGTGCTTATAGTAGAAAACAGAGTTGTATTCTGGTTTGTTGAACATAGCTCTACTAATCACCGTCTCTGGCTGAAAATGAAAAAAATTTTCTGCAATATAAAACATATTACACAGGTATTCACGTGTATGTATGCTAGAAACCCAATTTTAGACAAAGTGTCATCATGAAAGTTTCTGTAATCAAGGTACATATGAACCCCTTCAGTGTTCTGGGATTACATAGGATTTCATGCCTGGAGTATGCTATATCAGTGCTCTTGGCAGATCTCTGCAGTACAAAAGGACACACTGGAAGAATTCGATGTGTTGGTTTTAAATATAAAAAGATCTACATGATATAAGCATATGCTTAACTGACAAAATGCCTTCGTCTGTGTGACAGATACCTGCAGCTATGTCCTCAGAAACTCAAGGGATCTGTTGATCTTCATTCACTGAGTAGAACTGTACATTAGAAACTAAACGTGAATGGCATAGTTCCTTGATCATACCTGTATCGTTAATTCCCAAGGTGAGGAGGCAATAGGCCACTGACGGTCAAAAAATTAATGCAGAGTTTTTATTAATATTAGTGTAATTTTTTTTCCCCCCATGTTAATTACTTTGCACTTGTGGTTTCCAAGTTACAATGGTCATGCAAATATTTGTTACAAACTTTTTCCTTGTTACTTCTACCACTGCAACGCTGAAATCATAGAATCACAGAATGGTTTGGGTTGGAAGGAACCTTCAAGATCACCTAGTTCCAACCCCCTGCTATAAGCAAGGACCTCCCTCTAGACCAGGTTGCTCAAAGCCCCAAGCAGCCTGGCCTTGAGTACTTCCAGGGAGAGAGCATTCACAACCTTGCTAGACTACCTGCTCCAGTGTCTCACTACCCTCACAGTAAAGAATTGCTTCCTGATATCTAGACTAGGTATTATTTTGTGAGGGAGTCACATTCCATATATAATCACAAGAGAAATCTCCGACTTATACTAAATTCTCTGAGGCTGAGGGCACATCGCTGAGTTGGATTTAATTTCTCACCTTATGCATTAACACATGATCAGAAAAGGTCTTTATTTTAAAGAAAGAAGCGTTGTGCCTTACAGAGATGTACCTTCAATAGAAAAAACATGCCTTGAAGTTCTATTCATGGGTTTTAAAGTAATTCTGATAAATCAGGTAACACATAGCATTTTACATCAATCTTTTTATTCACTGAGGAAATCAGCGTAGTTAATTGTGGATTAGATGACCTAGATGACTTTTCTTTTGTATCCATTATGAGTCTAATTTGTCAAAATAAAATAAAGGTAAAATTTCAAAGCTGAAAAGGAAGGCTCACCTGCCAAAGCAGCTCACTAATTAGAAATAATTTTAAAAAGAGGTTATTAAATACAATTTGTTCTGTCAATGAATTAGACTTAAGCACTGAAAGTCCTTTCTCATGATTTTTTTCCCCAATCACAACTTCCTACATTCTCACAACTTGGGAATCCCAATGATTTGTTTTTGTAAGTGCATACATCTACAGGGAAAAAAATAAAAATAATAAAAAAAAAAAATTAAAAAAAGAGTATTCAATTTATACTATTATTGCTCTGCTCTATCATTGTTTCACCACTGTCAACATAATGATAAATGGCCTAGAGTCAGAACGGTGTAAATAACATTTCTTCAACTTATTTTCATTTGCGTGGAATAACAGAATTTGATTTTGCTTCTCAGGAAGTTTTGGTTTTTCAAAATTATTTTAGAGTATACAGAAGCTCAGCACTGTCTAAATTTCTTATGGGAAAAAAATGTATTAAATGTTTGTCATTAACAAGAAGCACAAATCTCATCATAATTAGTCCACGGAGTATCGTACTAAAGAACAATGCCTCCCAAAACCCAAGATTTTAAATTATAGTTCAGATAATTTGTTCTAAGCTTTTTTAATGCTTCCCTGGTTATTATCTTAAAATGCATTTGCTTGAAGATTTTAAGATTTTCTCTGTAAAGTTACTCTCTATGAGAAAATTGAAATATCTTTTTAAAATGAAAAAGAAAAAAAAATCTTTAAAATTCTACTGTTAGTATGAGCTTGGAGCTGATGAGAATTTCAGGAACAAGAAACAAAAGTGCAAGAGGTTGAAACACTGCAGATCTTTTCTCATCCAGTCCAAAGGACAATGAACATAGTTAAGTCTGCTTGCAACAGCTACTGTTTAAAAAGGTCGAGTAACTTTTCAAAGTCATACAGGGATGGCTTTGCCTTCTGATTTTTGTTCCCTTGCTCCATAGTATCTTCACAATGCTTTGCAATCACAGTAAGACAGCCATGAGCTAGTAATGATTGACAATTTGCTGTATTGTCATCACTACATTAGAAGCACTGAAAGAAAAAAGAGATTATTGACTACAAAACAGGCTGCATAAAATCTAAAAGATGAGTTCTGAACACTTTTCAAGGTCAGTGAAAGGTATTTCTTAGGAAGTATCTTCCAATTACATATCTAACCTTCTATCTTCAGTCCTAGTGGGAAAAAGAAATATACAGTAGTGTACCTTCCAAGGGAACATAAGATCTCCTTACAAATCTTTATTCATGGGAAGAGATACGGGGTTTTGTTTTTAAACTTTGAGCAATCCTACTCAATACTACATTTCATAGAATAAAAGGGTATCTAGTAACTTCTCCAAATGAATTCTTAAAGTGACCTACATTAGTCATAGTACTTGCTCTGTTTTGGTTAGTCTGCCCCATATTCATTAGAAAACAATATGGTATATTGCAGGAGAGATATTATCTGTGACATACTACACTATTCTCAGTGTTACTTACCTGAAAAAGAGCCAGGAATTAAAAACAAAAACAAAAAAAAAACCTGCAGAAGCTGCCTACCACTGGGGGATTGGGAGGTCCTTATGATTCAGGTACCCAGCAATAAGGCTGACTTCTTTACAGGCTCCAGTGAAGTGAGGCAGACAGCACAAAGAAGGAAAGAAATAAACGTTCTACAGGAACTGAGCAAGACATTCAAGCAAACCAGTTTAGTACCTGGCTAAAGACCCAGCAATGCCTCACTCCAGACTTGTGTTGGAACAACCATCCTGGTTGATGAAGTATCCAATAAATGAACACTTCCCAGAGACCAGCAGGGGCTGCAGGATCTCCCTACTAGTTTTAAGCCAGCTGGATGAAGGAATTGAGCTCATATGATAGGGCAAACAGTAGTAAGAGAAACTATAACCACATAATGGGACTAAAGGTGGGAATGAAAGCAGCAGGTGGGTATTAAATGGATCCTCAAGAAATAAGTATCAAGCCTTATGTAACCACCCAATTAAACATTCAAACTAAAATAAATAGATGAAAAAAGAATATAAACCATTTACTGCTGGGATGCATACATCTGATGGATGAAGGCAGTTCAGGAAGTATTACTGTAAATACATTTCTTACATTTATTTTGTATAAGCTACAAACTAAAAGACATATTTTAACCAATTTTTCCTTCCCTTAAAGGATAGCTTACACATTCAAGATCTGATATTGCTTATGATCTCTTTTCTAATTTTATGCTTTTCCTTGTATTGCTAAAATGGTCACTTAACACTGAAAATCTGTTTAGATTAAAGTATAGGAAAAAAAAATGAAATTCATTACTTAATTTTTCTCCCTACATAGGAGTAAAAATGAAAACATGTCTAACATTTTCATCTTATGGTTCAATAGCTGAGGTAGAGTTCAGAAAACTACTTATATTGCAGCTTCCTACACAATTTAATTAATGAGAAAAGTAATGCATAATCCAATAGGATTTCATTTGTAATTTGTCATCAATTATTGTCCCTCATAGTAGTGTTAAATAAAACCAACCTCATTTGATGTGTGAAATGAGTCCCATTGATTCCTTTGTCTTTGTAATTGAAAGGGACAGTCTCATCAGTTTCATTATAGGTTATTTGTCCTCTAACACATCAAATAAGATTTACAGCTTAAATATTAAAAAAAAAAAAAAAAAAAAAAAATCCATTACAAAACACAAATAAACCAAAAGGTAAAAATTTATAAGGTCAGTGAAATACTAATATTAGGTTCAGCTACACAAGCATCTTGGAGACAGCATATTAACAGCTAGTACATGATTTCCCTGTGAAAATTGCAATAAAAGAAATGACCATAACTTAAAATCAATGTTAATGCAAAGAAATGTGACAATACACATTGCAGGCCAGGGTACATTTCTGATAAATGTGCTTTCATAACTGCTGTACAAGTAGCTATGCCAGTCACACTTGTGTCATTCTCTGATTTAGGTCTTAGAGAAAGCTGGGACAGCGTAAGTTTCACCATGCAATCGTATTATTTTTGGCTTAGAAAGAAAATGTGCTTTTAAAGCAAGCAATCCAAGCCATAGATAGAAATCAGTCCTCCCTAATAAGTACTGGAATCATCAAAGAAGCTTACAGATATGAAGGAACACATTTACTGGTCAGGGCAGTTAACTCTTTCTATGCTGGAATAGGGACTGTAGTGTGGTATAATACCAGGACTCAGACAGATGCTCACGAGCCACAGTACTTTGTAAATATACAAGCAATTATTTACTTTACTATAAAAGGAAAGGTCCACTGTTATCTATTACTTTTTGAAAATTTCAGTTGTGTTCTTTAATGATACAGTGTACTACCTTGACAAGGAAGCACAAAGCAGAAAAAAAAAAGCACTCAGCTATCTCACAGAAACCAACCACCTGAGTATTCATGAAGTTCAATATTATTATTCATGCATGAAAGCGCTACTTGTGACAAGTAGTTATGGATTAGAATTGATTCTTCACGTTAGTCTTTCAGAATGAACCTTTGGCTTTATCGTGTTACGTATTTCCCTGGTGTGAGTCCAATTCCATTCTTTCCATGTATGGCAAGGCAGAACTGTATTTGTAACATCATGCTACCTTGCAAATTGAATCTGTACTGCAGCCCAAACTCCCACATTATGCAGATATATCATCTTCAATTTGAGAAAGATGAAAAATGAAAGCAAAGAACAATTAAGCAGTTAGTATGTCACAAGCTGAAATTCCACAGATTTATTGCAATGTGCACAAGGTAGTATAGCTCAATATTTGCTATATGCTTTCCACCTGGGAGCATATTTCAGTTGCTACCCCAAAAAGGGGCACCTTAGCAAGGCATTAGGTAACTAGTTTTTTTCCCTTGTGTAGTCAGATCTGTCTGAAAACCCTCTATGCAAAAATCAATATGTAGTTAACATTTATGTGGCCTAAGATTTAGCTTGAAAATTTTATATTTGAATACTATTTCCAACTTGCTCATGTTTTATTTTATCCATAAACATGTCAAGCATTTGCTTCTGTAAGTATTGGGCCTCTTTCCCTTAAAAATTCTGCCATTTGTAGAATAGAATTTTTTTGTGTGTTTTTCAAAGTTGGCAATTTTATACTGAAAATATATCTAAGATTGATTTTCTCCCTTATGAAGTAGCAACTGAGTTTCAGTCACAGACTGCAGTAAAATTATCAACAGTAGCAAGTGAGCCTTGACCTACAGAAATAACAAATACTTGTTTATTTCCACAATTTTCCAAAAATAAATAAAAAAAAAAAAACAAGAGGAGGGAAGCATTGCAAAGCAAAGCTTTTACCAGTCCTTAAATTTTGGAGGAAAAAAAGAGGAGCAGTCTCCTATACATTTACACATGCACAGCTGTATCTTACGTTTCCCTGCTTTCTGACTACTGAATCAAGAGAATGTGATTTTTAGCAGTATGGAAAGGTCTTTCACTACATGAAAGAGAATTTCAAATGGAAGAGTTAGTATGAAATCTGAGCAGACCTGCCATCAGCCAGGTTCCCCCAGGGTAATCCTGATGGAAAACCACCAGTCACTACAGCTACACTGAGAGTGGTGAGCAAAGAGGAAATCTCAGGTAAAGGTCTTCACTGTCACACAAAACAACTGTCATAATTTCAACCTGAGAGATGATCATATGTTTAACAGAAAGTTCTCTTCAAGATTTAGAGTGTAATATATGAACCAAGCCACAGACACAATAACAGTGTAAGAAGAAAGATAAAGGCCACAGAAGATGATGATTGAGGTCATTTAAAAAAACAAACTAATAAATAATGGCAAAAGAAATGAGATGATAGGAACAAAAGAGGGGTCTCTATGGATGAGATTTACACTACTCTCAATGTAAACACATAGCGCTTTGTTGATTGGTTTAGAATTGTCTGTGTATTCCCTTTATTAATAATATTTTGTTTTCCTGCTCATCTTGCTACTATCAGAAAATACAAGGCCTCTGCAAAAATTGCCTGCATATAAAATGAAAACTTGCATTTACATTCTACTGCATTTTCCCTTACTAATTCCACTTGTGAATAAAATATAAAGCTCACTCTGAAAATAATGTCTCATTTATTTCCTTGGAAACTACAACAGATACAAAGAGCACAGTAACACTGCTTGGATAGAGTAAATTCTCCATTACAAAACACTAGTTTTCAATATAATCACTGCTGTGAACTATGCATGTTTACTATCCATGAACAGGAGCCTGCATGCCATGCTCATCAAAGTCTGCACCAACAGAGGTGACCCACTATTGCTGTTGCCACTGCTAAAATGCACTACCCACAGCCTCACTGTGGTCACATCCACTGGTTGGCCTCTGGAAACATTCAGCAACCACTGATGAATGTCAATGGATGCAATGTTTTCCACATGGAGGAATTCAATGACACACCTTTGCTTCCTATGCATTTCCACATCTAATGCCATTGTGTCAGACTGCCCCTCTGCTGCCATCCATCACAAGCAACAAAATGTAACAGAACATTGGTGGGAATGTTCAGCCTCTACTGCCATACCACCAGCATCCACCTTTGATGTCATGGGACATCATAAAAAGGAGGCATTACTTTTGGAGCAGCCCTTGTAGCTGGCACTTGTCAGTATTAAACAAGGTAACGTATATTGTAGAAAGGTATTCTTCATGTGTGATAGAATTAGACAGCTTGCTACAAATGCATATGTTACATTAATGGATATTATTTTCCATCATTTCCATAATAATGAATATTATTTTCATTTCTTTGGAACAGAAGAATAGGGAGAGTAATGGGTGTATTGTAATTAGAATCTGGAGGACAAATTGTAGTTATGTTTGCTATTGTTCATTTTAATGTCCCAGTATTCATTCTCTGCTCTGTTTGGTTGGGATTCTGAATTTCATTAACTAGACTTGAATACACTAAGGAATATAAAGTCATGTATGAAAAAAATAAATGCCTAGTTTTGCTCTTTTTTGTCGATTTCTTTCCATCCGAAAGGACAGAGTACAATATTGTGACCTCAGTAGTACAACATATAAAGTCTACATTTAGTATGTATTAAATATGCCTAGCTGCATTATGAGGGCAGATTTCATTTCACAAAATGTGATTTCCAAGAATATTTAGCTGTGTCCATCCAGAATTTGCAAGGAAATCACAGGGTATGGAATTTAAATAATCTCTCCAGCTATAGTGTGATGCTACTTTTCATGTTTCATTCTGAAATCATATGCCATTAGCAATTTTAATCTTTTTTTCTTTGAAAGTGTAGTCAATATTTTATAACTCAATAGCAATACAAAAGTCAGAATCATGATAAACAACCATTCACTCTGTAATTAAATACTGAATCCTAACAATACTACAGTAAATAACAGAAAATTCTTGATAGAAATAAATAGAAATTCTGTATTGGCTATAGAATTTAGCCCTTTTGACAGCCCTCTGGAAAGAGTCAACTTTCTGAATGTCCTTTAAATTTTTCTCTCTAATTTTTTCCTACCCTACTGGTAATGACAAAAGAAAAATAGCAGATGGAATGAACTTTTTTCATGTGAGACACTGAAAAAAACAAGTAGATTTTATTTTACAGATTTCAAAATTATTATATGGTTTTAATTAAAAAGAATTGAACTGGGAAGTTCTTATAGAAGCAAAAGAAACTACATTTGGTTTCAAAAATATGAAAAACATTTGAAACGGTTCTAAACTTTCCTTTAACCAGAATAAGGAACTTTTGCAAAGTTGAATTTTTACCTTATCTCTGGTTTTTTCCTCCTTTATATACGCAATATGTGTAAGGTCCATTTCTAGAGTGTACAAGAGAGAAATGGACAAATTGAATAGAGTCCAGTGAAGGGAGCACTACACTGTGAAGTAAGGCTGAGAGAGCTAGCATTTGTTAGCCTGGAAAAGAGAGGGTGCAAAGAGGATGAGGCCAGGCTCTTTCAGTGGTGTCCAGGCACAAGACAAGAGGCAAATGTCACAAACAGAAACACGGGAAGTTCCACCCAAACACTCAGAAACACGTTCTTTACTGTGTGAGTGACAGAGGCTGTTCAGAGAGGTTTTACAGTTTCCCTTCTTCAAGACCATCAGAAGTCATCTACACACGCTGCTGGGCATCTTAGTTTTTACATAGGTAGAAATGGAATAACAAAAGAAAGTGTTAATGAACTTCAACATTTCTAAGGCATTCAGTGCTTCAGATTACTCTGGCTCTTTAAGCTACTAAGTACTTTCTCAACTATAGAGCATATTCCTTATGGTAAATACTTCATACAATCCCAAGGTTTATCTACTTTAAATTAAGCAGGCCCTCAGAAGCTTAACATTTAAACCAGGATTATTTCTCTACCAAACCAACACAGGCTACACTTGAATATTCTAAAGCAATGCATGACTAACAGGATTTTTCCTGCCAGAGAGTAGCTAAATTCAAACATAATCTTAGCTACTGCTTCATTTCCACTGATTATAGCCAAGTATGCAGCAACCTTCGCTGCTCGAGTGAACCCCATCTGATATCTTAATGCAATTTACAGTACACTCTAAGATAATTCTTTGTTCAATATTGCTGAAGTGGCTTTTTCACTGACCAGCAGTTTTGAAAAAAGCTCAGAAAATTATCTGTTTGCAATAATTAACTGTTTACTTTGAAATTCATTTTCAACACGTATCCCTGAACAAAATGGCTTTAAATCTTTTACGTGAATATTAATTTCTTACATTTCTTAAATTATTTCCTTTTAACCAGACTATCAATTTAGTTAAAAACCAGTACCCTATGTAAAAGAAATCTGGTTGAGCATGTTTGCATGTTTATGTATATGCCAGCACCGTACTTGGTAATTTCAAAAAAAACACCAATATTTGATAATTTGATATCAACAGAAATATTCTCCAACAGAAATATTCTCCAATACTGTCATCTGATGAAAAACTTCTTCACAATGTGAATGACTATGGTAAAATAAATGAGCACACTTCACCGTTACAAAACAGTTCTCCCTTCTGATATCTCTTTATTTCTTCTGCCCAGGAAGTGAGGGAAGGCATCTGTCTCTGAAATGTAGAGGCTGACTCACAGTTTTGACAGCAAATAAAATGTCTTTCCTCCATATTGTAGGTTATGGCCAACACTTTCATTGTGTTTTAGGTTTTACTGATCAACTCTATTAAGGGAATCATGAAGGGAATCTGCTTAACAGTAGGTCAAAACTGACGGTATTTATTTAAGTTATTTTTCAGCTTTTCAGAACAGGCAACGTAGGTAGATAACAATTCATACTTCCAGTAGATAATACGACTGTTGTGTCTGTTCCCTTTTGGTGTGATACTGATACAGACAAAAAGTAAGCAGGCCAGCTAGCTGTGCAATTTTACTGGTGAATCTTCTGTAACTTAAAAAAATGTGGGAGCATAACATACACCATTTGTTTCTCATACTGAGCTGAATTGCTTTGGAAAGCTGAATAATGATAATTGTCTCATAACCTCTGCACTAGACAGCTAAATTAAATCAATTAAATCAATTAAGTAGCCTACACCTTTTTGTTTGTTTTCAGTAATTCTATATTTCTCAATCAAATGAATTTATCTTTTTCATCTTCACATTTTTTTTTCACTAAAATATGCAATGTATTTTGCACATGTGAGTGCAGCTTCTTCTCTCTTTTTGGGAGATAATTCAGATTTATGAGAAATGCATAGCAGCCCACTCCATCCTGGACTGCACTGAGTCTGCAGATCTGATAAGCTACGTCTACTGCTACTTTG
This sequence comes from Chrysolophus pictus, assembly GCA_037305975.1. NCBI lineage: Eukaryota > Metazoa > Chordata > Aves > Galliformes > Phasianidae > Chrysolophus > Chrysolophus pictus. The sequence goes on from CM074576.1 coordinate 99,854,199, forward strand.
CAGTGTGAGAGCTCTTTTCTCCTTCACGGCTTCCCTTGCCACAGTATCTAAGCAACATATCACTTTTCCAATGTACTTATAACACATTTGTGAGAAAGAAAGTATTTTTATTCTCCTTGCACTGACTTGAACTTAAGGCATGGGGAGTCTAAATGGAGAAAAACTCACTGCTAACAGAGAATTACTGAGTCCTCAGCCTATCCTGTAAATGCTGCAGTGCAATAAGAATTCAAAAGGAGATAAAATTATCTGCTGTATCCATTTCCATTTTCAAAAACAAATAACAAGGATACCTGAGAGATAATACCAACCTGATTTTGGAATAAGAATATTAACTGCTATAAAACTGTTAAGCTGCTATTTGCACAGCAGTAAAGGCAACAGATAGAGGCTTCAAATAGAAGAGGATTAGTTTCAAAAACTTCAAAGCTGGACAGAAGTTATCGTAATCCGAAATGCTTCTACTGGGTAATTCTCTATACATAGAACTGTTTTTCAAGCAAAAAATAATAGCAATTCCGTGACGCAAACAAATGATTTGATGACATTTTGTAGCAGAAGCTCTTAAAAGGAAAAATGGTAAAGACAGTGTTTACTGCAATTTATGAAATAACTTTGAACAAAGTCTTAGTTTCTGTTATACAACAGGGAGTTGCCTTTCCATTCTCTTGTTATATGACTGAAGGTCACAAGTTCCCGAGTGGCAACTTCCATTCTTGTTGCTCTGAGCTTTGTTATATCAGCACTTACCAACGTCATACATAATTGCTAAACACATCCAATTTCTTAATCAAAGAGAAGGTCTAAAATAGGTGAAACTAAATCATTAACTGAATATAACTCAGCGTAGGAAATAGTCTAGAAAATATACTGCAAGATGGAGTGACTTCAGATGTTAGTAGAAAATTCAAGATCATTTCTGTCAAACTATTTAAACTTCTCCAAACCTGGGGAAATGTTTAATTAGTTGTTAAAGATGGTTGTGGAAATGCTTATACACTAATTATCTATTAGATCAGCCTAACATTGTTAACTATCAAATAGCCAAAGTGGGCAGACCCCTTCTTCAGCCTGGAGAAGAGGAAGCTCTGGGGATATTTTTATCAATGTGTATAAATACCAAAAAGAAGAATGCAGAAGTTGGAGCCATTTTATTTTCAGTGATGTCCAGAACCAGATCAGGAAGCAGTGGGCACAAACTGGAGCACAAGAGGTTCCATCTAAACATCAGACAACACTTCTTTTCTGTGCAGGTGACAGAAAATTGACACAGGTTGCCCATAGAGTTTTAGAGTCTCCTCCTTGGAGATTTTCAAAAGCTACCTGGACATGGGCCTGAGCAACCTGCTCTGGGTGTTCCTGCTGAGGTGGGTTGGATCAAATGGCCTCCAACCCTGATCTCCTCCAGTTCCTTTCATTCTATCCACGATTCTCCTCAGCACATTTTACACTGTGGGAAACAAAGAAACCGAAACTTCCTTTCTCACTTTAGGTCCTACCCACACCAAAATGAAGATAGCAGGATGGATTTTATCAGGTAATGATATAATCTACAGGTAGACATAGGTACAGAGAAGTCAGCAGCTCTGATCAGCTGAGTGAACATATCTGCAATGGAGTTACCTATTTGTAAAAACAGAAGTAATCCACAATCCTTCACTTTAAGACATCACCCAAGTTGTAAGCTTTGTGTTCTTGTTCTGATATTAAGAACACACCAAGCTCAGATCACTAATAAAACTCAGTGTAACCTGCAATAAGGTTTAAGAAGAACTACTGTGCTATGGATATCCACCCAATCACTTTTCTGGAAAATACACTGAAAGGTATTACAGCCAAGATTGGCACCAAGAATTGGTATTTAATCAGTTCAAAAGAAGATCCTTTTTTTCAGCCACCAACATTAAAGATAAGTTAGATAAGTAGAGGAAGAATAGTATCATTTTTTCATTTTGTGTTTTCCATTTGCTTTTAACAAACCTTTTCTGCAAAGTTACACAATCTGTAAGTGCAGGAATCATGAACTTAAAACTGATTAAGTGCTTTTTGCTCTCCACAGAAGTGTAAGCTATTGAAACATAAGATAGAAAATGACAGACTTCATACTTACATACTAACAAACCATAGAAACTATACTGTAATACCTGCTCACATTATTTGTTATCTGCTTGGTAAATTGCTGCAGAAAATATGCTGAGGAGTATCCCATATGTTATATTAAAGACTGATGACATTTCTTCTACAGGAAGGAGTGATGATAAACACCTGTCAGCAATAAAGAGCAACTAGACTGACTACTGGCTATCAGAATATTTTTCAATAATTTATATAAAATCAGAGCATGTAACAAACTGCAGAGGCCAGAAAGGAGAATTACCTTTCTGGCAGAGAAAGTCAAAGTGACCATCCACCCCACTAAAAAACACAGATACTATCATGCACTATTGGGTTTTACTGTATGTTTCAGTTTTTTTAGAGAAATGAAGAAACAAGCTTTCTGGGACAAGAGCCAAGAGAGCTTTCCAAACAAAGCCCTTAGAGCTCTCTACTCATTCTGAACTAGTATGTTAGTATTGCACCCCAGAACCAATAGTAAAGATGGTTTTAGCTTTGCCACGTTAGTTGCCTATGAGCTACTGGGTGACATTGTATAAGGTTTTTTTGCAACTACAGAAAGAAAATCTAATGAAATACAATCAGTATATGCAAATGTTCACCACTCTTATGGAAAACAAACCACTTGTAGAACTTTTTGATGAAATGCAAGGAGTTGTTAGCCATGACATCTGTACATCTGGGGCCCTGGTTTTCAATGTAGCTGTGTGAATCAAGGATAATCAATTAGGTAGGGAGACAGTATGCCAGCACAGATGTCCTCAGTCAATTGCAGATAATCGAGTTCTTTGAAATTTCCAGAAGAGATTGTATTACTCCTGGGACACCCTTGACCTACCATCAGGAAAGGTTTTCCAGATAAGAAAAATAAAAGGATCATATCCTTCTCTTGTGCAGCAGTATATATTGCAGGCTATCCATAATCTTCAAAGGGTTAGGGTAACGCACTGAGAGCTGGATGCATACAGCAAGACACAGGAGCAATGTCTTCCCCTCTGCTCCCATATATGAAATCAAGAATTTATACCATGATATGGAACACATCCAGGCACTTAATACATGATATTTGTCAGTGAACTACACATTGTGGCTGTCTGTCAATAAGGGGATCAATGGCATCAGTAATTTCAGGAGACATTTTGCCTTGCATACCTTTCCTAGGAATACCAGTAGCTTCAGAGACATAAAGCTTTTGAAAGATTAAGGAAAGGGAGAAGGACTTTCATTTCAATGCATGCTTCCTTAATGTGGCAGTTGCAATATATTTTTCAGTATGTGAAAAAAAAGCAAGACAACATTTTTTTTCCTGCATGGACTCCAAGAAACACTTTTTCCAGCAATGGTTCAAATTCTACACCAGTAGAATTTCTGAAAAATAAGACAAAGTTAATAAGGTTTTTCCTTGTTATTCAGCTTCAAATGTGTTGTTAGAAATTCTACAGAGCTGATAAAGGCTGTTAGTGGTAACAGTCTGTAAACAAAGCTATCTTGATTACCTTAAAAGCACAACACAACTCTTGAAAGTAGAAGAACACCTTGGTAAGAAAAAACAAATGAACATTGTTTTTACTTAATTTTTCACTTCACAAAGGATAATTATCACAGCCAAAAATGCATATGACAACAAAGAAAAGGATTTGGGTTCAGAGGACTGTTCAGACCTATGACCTCCATATTCTGGTTCTTAGCAATATTGTGAAGACAAGCTATACATTTGTCATTTTTCTATTCAAGGAGATAAGGATAATCAGTGATAAGCAATGGCATCAAGAACTTGTTGCAGTGGAAAGGACGTGCAGGCAGTGGAGTATTTCATTCAGGTGCACGTGGAAGGTCTAAGGAAAAAGAATTCCCATTTTTGTTGGAAACAGTTTTCTGACTGGGCCAGCAGATTGCAAAAATAGGAATTAGTTAATTGAAACAACTCCTAATACCTCTGATTCACACCTCTGAAGGAGAAAGCAAAGGAAAAAATGAAACAAATAGAAGTGAAAAAAAGATTGTATAATGAGACGCTTAGACAACAAAGATAAGTACAACATAACAGATATGCTAGAGTTAAATCATTGTCTACATTGTACCCAATGCTATGTAGCAGAGAGATAACCCAGCAAATCTTTATCTGGCTTGGGCTTTAGTAGTCAATCAGCTGTAACAGCATAGAGCTCACTATGGAATAATTCATATATGTAACTCACTTCTGTGACTGTAGTTTAAAAATATCCAGGCTGGGTATGCATTGCCTCTTTTGTTTCATAAGTGAGAGAAATCATTCTCCAATAGATTCGATTTTTTTATGGCACAGTTAAATTAAGGCAGTGAGTTCACAGCTTGTTGAATAGCAGCATACAGTTTATAATTTTTGTTCCAGTGAGCATTGTTTAAAAAAAAAAACTAAAAAACAGTATTCTTTGTTTGCTTTTTGGAGTCTTTGCATAGGTGGCATCCATTTTTCCAGCACAGTTATGCCCCTTCCAATGGTAGAACTGTAAGCAAGAAAGAAGTCAGTTTGAGTGCTCTGTGAGGGAAATGATTGGCTATCTCTAAGTAATGATTGAAAGTGTCATGTTTTCTCTATGTTATGGCAAATTGTTCATCCTACACGTCAGGCTGAAGAGACAAATGTGGAAAATGAATTATATTACATATATTAAATAGATTTCCTAGAGTTTCAGTATCCTACCATATTAGTGAGTATCCTACTGTATTTAATGACCATACTGCATAGTAATACTGCTCATTTTGATGCTTTAATATTGATGCATGAATTTCTCATTTTGAAGTTGGGCTATAGAAAGTTTTTATTATGTTCTGTGTAGCATACATAAAAAAAAAAAAAATCAAGAAGTTTACACGTCCTCATTCTTCAGAATAAGAGAAATAAAAACGCTCAACTCTTTGGTTTGAAGATTGTGAGTCTTTGGAAACTGATGAGATGGTGAGTTGGTGAGTCAATGCCAACGGCATTGATCAGCAGTAAATCTTGCAGGACTGATTCAATTGTTTTGGACTAGGTTGGACCACCCTTATTCTATTAAGGTGGTAATTGATTTCACTGTGATTATTTGCAGAGAGAAGTGCCATCCAGTGTACAGACTCCTGCCCTAGCAAGCTACTGCCAGAAGACCATTCAGACAAAAATAACAATTCCTTTATAAGTTTAGTTGCTTTTATATGTATTCTGAAATGGTTTTACACTTCTGTTGTGCAACAAAGCATTTTTTGTTTGTTTGTTTGTTTGTTTCTTCAGGAAACTTCCTAACATTGCTGTTAACCTATCTACAACATGAATATTAACACATATTCTGCCAATGTTTGACCTTCTGTGAAGCACTGCAAGTTTCCGTTAGCCATGATGGCATTTCCAATGAAAGGCTGCTGGTGTTGATACAGTCCAAGTGATAAATGAAATGCCTATTAAGCCTTAATTGTAATTTATTATAAGCACATGTAACAACGCCCATGTTCAGTACCATACAAAACAGGATTGGTTTCTATTAACACCTACCAATGTGCAAAGTTTAGATAGCAGTACAAATTAATACAGAAGAATGCTAAATAGAAAAATCAATGAACTTCATCCAATTCTGCTGAACAATGAAAGGATTTTAATAACACTGTTGCAGCTCGATGCCTGGTACACGTTGCCCTCTTGTGGAACCTGGCATAAACGACAGGTTACATTTTATTTACGATGATTTTGCACTGATATTTTAATGTCTGGAATTAAACGATTTATTAACTTCACCAGGTGATCACTTTACCATGAAAAGCACTGCCTATATTTCTGTAGTTGTTTAGATTTGACAAAGAAATCTATGTAATTAACTCTAATAAATCAGGACTAAATGCTGCAAGTTGGAGGGTTTTCGAATATTAGTCAATGTTGGTATGAGGGGGAAAAAAAAGAGAAAGAAAATAAGTATTATATAAAATTTTAGATCCTTGTCAAAGGTTAAAAAATAATTTCTAACTTCAAAAGGCTTTTGCATTTTTAGCTGTTTATTATTGGAAAACCGTGGCTTACCTCTGATTGATATAATTTGCAGCACATATGACATAAAAGGAATCCCTCAGATGTCTGATATTTCATTATAAAATCTTTTGTCAATACACAAGATCTGCTCCAAAAGTAATGCCTTATATTTTATGCCAGTAGAGGTTGAATCTTCCCACCAATATTCTGTTACGCGTTGTTGTGTGACAGATGGCAGCAGAGGGGCAATCTGACAGAATGATGTCTGACATGGAAGTGCAGATGAAGCAAAGATGTGTCACTGAACTCCTCCATGTCAAAAACACTGCACCCATTGTCATTCATCGATGAATGTTTCTGGAGACCAACCAGTGGATGTGAGCACAGAGAAGGGGTAGGTGGTGTGTCTCAGCAGTGGTGACAGTGACAATGGCTCACCCCTACTTGTGCAGGTTTTTAGGAGCAGCCTCTTCTTCATCACGCCTCTTCTTCATCACTGGTGAAAATGCATAGCTAATGGTGGTGACTGACTGTGTTGAAAAATGGTGCTTTGTAGTTGAGAATTTTCTCTATCAAAGTGTTACTGTGTTCTTTGTATCTGTTATAGTTTCCAGGGAAATAAATAGGAGACATTACTTTTGGAGCAACCAATGTATATTTAAGAGAAATATTTTCCTTAAGAACCATGTTGTGAAGCCTAAATCAAACAACTTTAAGGTTTAACTGTACCCTAATTTTCACAGGAAAAAAAAAAAATCTTAATATATAAGAATATGAATATTTTTACTCCTTTAGAATTTATTTTAACAGAAGGTACGTTTAGCAGATTTACATAGTATTATATTCAGGGAAACATTAGATACCTCTAAGAAATGCTGGGTGCTTTTTTTTGTTTTGTTTTCCTTGTTTTTACCATTTCAGTTTGATTTCAGACCTGTCGGTTTAGTACAACACTTTTACTCTTGATCAAAGATTTCCACCAGTTGTGGACAAAGGTCAGATGTCCATGTTAATGTTATCAAGGACCTCTGATACTGCTGACAGCTAGGTGTCACTGATAACTTCGCAGGATCTGATGGATTTGGTGTGACTGCTTTATTCTCCATCCGAGGTTTTATTTAGTTTAGAAAAAGAGGCTGAAGGGAGGTTGTGATTAGCTAACACACTTCAGTTCACCCTGTCCCATGACCCTTTTCCAAGTTCTGGCAAAAGACTAAACATTCTACCTTGACTCGCCTGGATGGAATCAATTCAAGGGGTGGGGGCTTCAATGTTTAACTGGCTGGATTGTCTCAGGAAAAAAATGTAAATTTACATGACATTTGAATTCTTTCAAATGAGTTTGTTTATAGGGACTGCGAACAATTTGGGGCCACAATGTCACTGATAAATATTTGGATGAATGTAAGTCCTCAAAGCTTTGTTTTGTTTCTGGAAGCCCCTTCTTTCTCCCATCTGCAGTTTTTGGCTATAGCTTCTGCCTGCACTAGAGAAACAATGATTAATGATCATCCCATAAACTGAAGTTATGTTGTCCAATAAGGACCTAAACAAATTAGTATCCTCACATCAATTTCTTCTAGCAGTTTTCTAATATGAGTTCTGTATTTCTTGACCTCGTCTCTACTTTATAATTTTACCTAAAAAATCTCTTAAATCTAGTTCTGCACTTTTTTAGTATTACATACATGCTTACCTTTGTGCATGTTCATATACACATATATATGCATTCTAACATACATTCATACACTCTCAGAGGATTTTAATTATTTGAGTTATCCTTCCTAAATAGAAGTGCATTAATGGAAACAGCACCTGCAATTTTTAAAGTATTGTCATTTTACATCAGTATATGTGCAACGAAACAATTTAAATGTTACTAAAATAGGAAAAAAAAAAGTAAGGTTTATGTCAAGATGTGGTTAGTTGGCAAGACCAAAAACTTTTTTTTTTTTTTTCTTTTGGAAAAAAAGTTATTCTGATCAATTCTTAGAGGTAACTGACCATGTAGCTTTACAACTATTAGTGCTGGCTCAAGGGAAGTGGAAGTGATGCCTGGCAGAGAGCACTGGGGACAACACAACCATCTCTTTTGTCAAAGGTGTCAATTTACTTTGAATTCACTGAGACGTGAAGCAATGCCACAGTTAGGTGACCTGGATGAGTTGAGGCTTTAGTGGTTTGAGGTCAATAATGCCCGGACTTAAAATCCAAACCCACCTACATATATCACAAAGCATTTGGCTCACGTGCTCACAAAGAGCAACAGTACTGAAAGAGCCTCTGCCCTTCTGACTAGCTTCTGTAACTTTATTTATATGAAGGAGCATCACATAGCAGAGCTGATCTCTACACCAGAAAGGTATGGGTCATGAAACTTTAGGAGCAATTATCGTAACATCTAAACCATGGATAAATGGAAAGGTATATTAAGGTGACTGCTTTTTTATGGCTGCTCAAAAGCAGACATGTATATAGCTCTGGTAACTAGTAATATCCTGGTGGCAATTGCTCTCGTTTCAAACGACAAAACATAGTTCTGATTTCTCACTTAGCCACTTACCCCTTTATCTTCTCTACCTGGTAAATGACCTTGCAAATAATCATTAACTATCCAGAAGCATGGAAGAACAGCCAAGGCACTCGGTATTCCTGGTGATTCTAGCAAATTATTCATGCAAAGCAGAAAATCAACAGTGTATCAAAAACACTTTGTTCATGAAAAAGAACTAGAGAAACATGAAAAACTGTGAAAACCAGTCTCCCATACATGGCATGTACACAGATGTCTTGCATTCAGAGCAAAAATAAATCTATGGAAAATCTCTGCTGTCATTTAAAATAACTGTGGGTTCTTTGCAAGCCAGATACAGGAGAATCAGAATTAGTTTAGGTGTCCACCAGCCTGACAGTTTGCTCAGTCAAAACCCTTACGACAAGATTGGTATTAGTTTCCCGGAAGGGTAGACCTATCCGCAGAAGAGAAATAGAAAGTGTTAGATCTGCAGAAAATGAGGGGTGAAGAGGTCTGGTGTGAAATGCTTCAAGAAAAATGTAGGCAGTATTCAACACTGCAGTCAGTGTGGGAAGAGGGTCCTAACCTCCAGCATGCCTGCCAATCTCCTTCACTTCCTCACAGCTTTTGGTGAAAAATACTAAAAACTATCACCACAGGAGCTTCATAAATTTGTGATAGTTATGCAAGGGAAAATGGATAAATCTCAGAAAATTTGCCTGCAAATGAAAGCAAAAGACAGGATAAAAGATGGAATTGTAAGTTCATGCTTAGAAAGCAAATGGTTAGGAGGGATGATTAAGCCTATTTCTACCAGGAATTAAAATAAAAGTCATACTAGATGAGAATTTCATCACTGAAGCTCAGCACAGATGTAAGTAGTGTGGTGTGTGAAACTGTCTTCTGATTTTCACTGATAACTGAAGCAGTAATTGATTAAGTGAAGTGATGATTACATCAGACTTATGAAAACACTTTCTCCTTTGCTCTTATAACAATTCCTTAGCTCCTTATGTCTTCAGAAAAACAAGTTTTCAAACATAAGATAAAGTGGTTTCTGCTTACTATACATCACTGAATAACACCGTTATACAAGCTGCTACTTGCTAGTCCCTTTAACTGACACAATATGATCAGCCCAAGACTACTAAGAAAGTCTGCCAAAAATCCCTTTGAGAACAAATAAAAACCATTCTCTGTACACAAAGTACTTTCAGCTGGATACAACATTTCATGGGTCATGATCAGTGTTTCATATCCTGATGAATTAAGACTAACAAATGTACTTCCTTACAGAGATGGATGGAAAAACTCCATGTTCAATAGACCTTCCAGAGGTTAGATGTCTCAAAAGTCCACTAAAATAGCTTTTTTTTTCCCTATATTTTCTGGTGTGGTTTCTTTTCCTCACAGAAATCAATATGCTTTAAAACATTTTACCTTCAAGAGTTATTGTACTTAAAAAACATATTAAATGAAGGACTGTTCGTCAAAATACTTCCTAATCTATCTCTCCCAAATCCAATGTCCAAAGATAAAAGAAAACAACTTTGTGTTGGGTCTCATTAACATTCAAAACATACTATCTTTTCTCATGGATTAATTTTTATTTTTGGTATCCAGAGATCAAAATATTTTTATTTAATACACTTCATAAATGATGTGAAAGGGCAAGAGACCAAAACATTAGCCTTACTGGCATTCTTTGCACTTTCCAGCTAGTAAATGATTTATGTGATACTCCAGTTTTCTGCTGACTTTTCTTCATAGTGAATGCATGTGCACAGCAAGTTCACAACTGAAATTAATGTAAAACTTTCTGTTCTCTTGTTTTGTTTGTTAAACCCTGTAACAAAAGGAGATTGCATATCTTTAATCAAAAGGTTTAAAACTTTTTCTGTCACTTCTGGCTATCCACAGTTTCTACATATTCTGCTCTTTACTACTATCCCACTAACTCTTACATATCCACCAGACATGATGGATGAAAGAAGCCATGATCTTCCCCTAGGGTATCCTCCTCAAGTCCACATTCAGGAGCTTAGGAGGATTCTAGATTAAATGCAAAGAGATCCAACCTCATTCAATATTTATTTACACAGGTCTCAGAATGTAAATTCTAAACTAACAATTTATACAAAGTATGATATATTTTATTCATTCACATTGAGGAAGCATTGAAAAAGATACAGCTTGCCCTGTCCAATGCTCCATCTACCCAGCAAGACCAGATACAGCTTCATTAACTTGTCAGCCTGTGCCACAGTCCTGGAAAATGGGACTGAGTGCAAGTCAAAGAAAGGATTAGGGCCAGTGGTGGCAGCAGGCACTTTTGGCAGGATGCATTCCTCATTTTCACTGTCCTCCCCCCAAGAGCTGGTTCAGCCTTTTGAATGCCTTGTGGCTACAAGCACAGGCAGTCTAACACTAAACATTTCTCCTTGCTTTTCAGCCAGCACTCTGTCAAAGTTCTATTTGACAGCAGCTGGGAGAGCAAAATTTATGTTTGTCTATGTTGTTGAGAAGCCCTGAGTCAGCTCTGCTTGAATAATCCCTCATGATGAAAAATTTACACCTCATGCTCTGCTTCCCTCCATTCCTTTTAATGGTCTTCCCTTTTCCCCACCGTGTTCTTCCTAATTGGATTTGGCAAAATTCCCAATTCCTGTTCCACATTCTCTTTCATCGTTTTCAAAATAAATATCTAGCATCATGCTTCTACTTCAAGACTGCTATCCTTTACTTTTAGACTGCTGGCTTTTAACATATGAGCCAACTCACTAAGTGGTTTAAATCAATACTGTTCCTTCAGAGTTGCTTTAATTACTTGCATGAGACACCTATGCAATTTTTAGGAGCAAAGCCACAATTCGTGGAAGGAATGAGTTATACAAAATACAGCCATCAGCTGAGAAGTGCTTTGGGCATCTAGAGATGTCAGAAAGTGCACAATCAGATAAAAACTTAGCAAAGCAGAGAAATTGACTCTGAAATAAGAAAGGAAATCAAGTCATAGCTCTTTTTCCAGCTGCCTGCAAATGACCATTACCCTCATTAACTACTGGGATCCAGCACATGATAATGAGCAGTGTGGATAAGACATCAGAGCTTAACATAGGGAAGGCAGGGGAAGGGAAGGGAAGGGAAGGGAAGGGAAGGGAAGGGAAGGGAAGGGAAGGGAAGGGAAGGGAAGGGAAGGGAAGGGAAGGGAAGGGAAGGGAAGGGAAGGGAAGGGAAGGGAAGGGAAGGGAAGGGAAGGGAAGGGAAGGGAAGGGAAGGGAAGGGAAGGGAAGGGAAATCAGAAGGGAAAACTACAACTGAATTTACACAGAAATTTTGTGGGCTTAATTTAAAATGATTTTTCCTGTCCCAGAAGAAAGTCTGACCTTAAGAAAACACATAAAACAAGTTGTTTGTTCCAGCATGATATTTCAGGAAAGAAAAAAAAAAAAAAAACACAAAAAACAAACAAAAAAACCCCCATCAAGTTACAGATATTTGCAACTTACTGTAGGGACTCACATTAGCAGGAGGTTGGACTTGATCTCCAGAGGTCCTTTCCAACCCTTATAATTCTGTGATTCTGTGAGTTTCTTCAGTTTCCTGGATTTTTTTTTCTGAATTTTATTTTGATCTCCATACAAACTGCTTCCATGAGCTTTACAATTGAATTGTCCATGACCACAGTGAGTGCTTCTGCCACAGCAGCAAGCAAAAGAGAAGAAAAACTGGCCAATATATGTACATATTTCTACGCATGTTACTTGAATACAAGTGTCAACAAGACCACAGGAGGTAGCTACTAACACCCCCACCTTTCCTGGCCTTTGGAATGGAAGAAATCCACATCTCTGCTCCGCTGCTGTCCAACAGTTGCTTGGCCTGCTTTGTTGTGGCCTGCAGCCTGTAGCCTGCCGTCTGGAGTGCTACAGCAGCTGTAGAGAGTTTGGAAACTCCTTTACATTTCTGTTTTTCTTCCCAAAATCGAATCATGGGGCCATACTCTAAGACAAAGAAATAGTCTGTACACTGTATGTCCACATACATACTCTGAGACAATGGTAACCTGACCTTCACACACAGTATGTGATGTCTAGCAGCAGAGTTAGGGTTGAACATCAAAAATCTCATTTCTGATTACTGATCTATGAAATTCTCATAGGCAGCAGAAGAGTTTTGGAAGAGATAACAGATAGCATCAAAAGAAATATCAGCAAAAAAACTAGGATATTTAATGAAGCATATGATAAGTCTTTTACCTTTACTGCCAGATTCATGCATCTGCAGAAAATGCTATTAACAATGGGAGAAGACTGTCACTTATAAACAAAGAGTAGCACTTTATGTCTTCATGCACTTATGAAAGAAGACAGTATTTATAGGGAAGGAAGTTACAAAATCCTTTTTATCAAAGTAATGTCTTGCTTGAAAAAGAAATAACATCTATTAAAATGTGTATTTTGCCTGTAAGCTACATATTTTGTCAAAACAATTTTTTTCTTGAATAATATTGCAAATGTTTCTGAAAATTGAAAAGGATACCAGTAACACTGATGGTAAAAAGTCTAAAATCTAGCTCATTTTGGAGATACAGAGATTGAATGTAGGTGCATTGCTAACAACCTGGAGAGCCAGTTACATGAAAGTAGTGTGGAAGTATTATTTTCATTCTGAAAATTAAATATATCTCATTGATTTTCATTGTCCACATGGAAAAACAAAGAATAAAATTCAATAACGGTAAGTCTATTTAAAAAAAAAAAAATGCATTCTTATCAATAGCCAAACATAGCAGTAAGAGCTATGTTTTTTTACAGTAAACAGTTTTGCAACTGTAACGTGGAACTAAGAAAATACATAAGCGGCTTCAACCAGTCAAAGAATAACCTGAATCTGTGAAGTTGTCTGTAGGAATTTCTTCCTAGATGCTGTCCATCACTTTGAAATACACATGTGTACATACACACAGCATGCAAAGCAAAACTATTCACTTTGATGGCACACATAGAATCACAGAATGGCTTGAGCTGGAAGGTACCCCAAAGATCATCAAGTTCAAATCGCCCTGCCAAGGCAGGGCTGCCAGCTGCTAGATCAAGTACTAAATAAGATTGCCCAGGGCTCCATCCAACCTGATCTTGAACACCTCCAGGAATGGGGCATCCACATCTTCTCTGGGCAGCTTGTCCCAGTACCTCACCACTTTCTCGATAAAGAACTTCCTCCTGACTTGTAATCTAAATCTCCCTTCTAGTTTAAAACCATCCCCCCTTGTCCTATCATTACCAACCCATGTAAAAAGATGATTTCCCTCACGTTTATAAACTCCCTTTAAATATTGGAAGGCCGCAATGAGGTCTCCCCACAGTCTTCTCTTTTCCAGGCTGAACAAGCCTAGTTGCTTCAGCCTATCTTCATAGGAGAGATGCTCCAGCCCTTGGATCATCCTTGTAGCCCTCCTCTGAATCCTCTCCAAAAGCTTTGAATTTACAGTCTTCTGCTACTAGCACACTAGAGGGAAACTAAAGCTCTTTAATTACTGGCTGGAATAGGACAAGGTAATGATTTCAATTTCTCACCTATCTTCTCTGGTACCTTACCTTTGACCTTCTTAAAGAGCTATTTTTACCCAAGAATTAAAAATGTATATATATATTATTACATTTATCTTCTTTTCTTCCTTCCTATTTTCCCTTTCCACCATCCCCTTGATCAGATGTATTCCAATTTCTTGGTTGCTCAGAGAAAACTTTCTGCTTATAGCGCTCATCTTCCATCCTGACAGGATTATCAGAATTTGAGGTGCTAACAGTGAAAAAACAATAGACGTGTATTATTAGAGCTAAGAGTTAACTCCAGTACTTTATAGCAGTAAACAAGTAATTAATTCCAAGTGAATCAGCTCATGCAAGATGATGAGATGTCCATTTTCATACTGTTCTTCAAATGCGCTATGTAATGGAGGGGGGAAATCAATCTCAATCTCTACATGTTTCTTTAGCTGCAGTCACTGGAAGAAATGTGTGTTGGGTGAGGAGAGAGAAAGGAATCACAGCCAGACAGCTTTACGTGCTGGCATGTCTGCTGCTCCGTAATACATCAGTCAGATGCTATGAAGAAAGGGCAAAATAACCCCTCCCTTCCTTTATCTTTTTCTTTTTCAGAGTTACATAATGTTTGTTTAAAGTGCCCTGCAAAACACACACTGTATGCTCATTTGAACACACTGAGCACTTTGCTCTAGAGCAGAACACTGAAGAAAGGTCAGAACTGTGCTCTTACAGATGGGCATTTTGGTCCCTCTCTCAGTGGAAACGTTCCCATTCTCTGTGAAAAAGCATGAAACCCTATTATTGTAGCATTATTAAAATGGATATCAGAGCATCTTCGAAGATATTTCAAGCTGTAAATTGAATTCTTTCTTTGCCTTTTTCCTCCTCTCTATTAGTGACAATTAAACAATCATTTTTTTATTTCAATTTTTAAGCATGTGGAGAATTATCCAGATACCTGCTTAAAATTTTGAATCAAAAAGACAAAGCAATTACGTATGCAAAAAGGAAAGCACAAAGGATTTGAAGTTACTGGATAGCAAACATAGCAACTCTTCTTTTTGAGATGCAAATTCACACATGAAACAAATTTTTTCTGCAGTCAACTGGAAAAATAACAGAGCTATTTTGTTCCATTTCAATATATGTCTGAACTTATCTATCCATCAGCTTTTACTACTGCATAAATAATACATACATGTTTGACAGTTCAGTATAAGTATGTTGACTTCGACTTCAAAACAGTTAATCTGTTTATCTGTGTAGAATTTGGGTACATCTGGATGTTAAGCAGTTGTTATGAAAGGAATAAAGAAAAAGCCAGATGATGAGTGTTGTAAAATGCACTGTAAGAGGTATTTTGGGGTGACTGAACTCTGATCAAATCAACTGAATTTAATGGCTGCAAGAATACATTTGCACAGATATGACTTACTGGACACGGGTCTTCTGTGCAAGCAGTAGGCAATTTTCTTAACTTGTAAACACAATAAAAATGAGCACTTGCCCCTTGATGTCTATTTATTACATATTTTTTCTTGGTCATAAGTTGCTTTACACCAGAAAATAAAACATGAAAGAGGTTAAAGATAGAATAGTTTAAAATATAAATAAAGGTCATGTTTGATAGAGCAAGAAGGAGCAAATATCCTTCTCCATAAACAAAGTCGCAGTTTAAATTTATGAGGACCATGTGACAGAAAACAAAACAAAGCAGAGTTTTTTTACTTCTTAAGTATACGAAATCTATAAATAGCAGCAGATAGGATTGTATTTTCCAGAAAGCAGAAAAAAAAACACTGTAAGACTGTGGATTACAGTACAAAGCTGAGCTACCGCAGAGTGCTACCACAGAATGCTGCAATGCCTTCAGGGCTGCTGCTAAAGCAGACCTCTGAGGATGGGGCATTCCTGCACTGGAGGAGAGGAAAGATGAAAACTTGTGTTATGCTTGGATAAAATAAATTCTGAAATAAGAAATTGCCATTTAATGTACTTCAAATGTTAAAATATTAAAATTAAAAAAGAAGCATCAGCAAGTTTGCTGATGATACAAAGCTGGGAGGATTGGCTGACACACACCTGAAGGCTGTGCTGTCCTTCAACAAGACCTAGACAGACTGTAAAGTTGGGCAGGGAGGAACCTGATGAGATTTAATAAGAGCAAGTGTAGAGTTCTTGCAACTGGGAGGAATAACTGCATGCAACAGTACAGGTGAGGGGATCACCTGCTGGAGAGGACTTCTGCAGAGAAAGAACTGGGGGTCCTGATGAATAACAGGTTGGCCATGAGTAAGCAGTGTGCCTTTGTGGCCAAGACGTGGGTGCATCAAAAAGAGCGTGGCCAGCAGGTCGAGAGAGGTAGTCCTCCCCTTTTACTCTGCCCTGGTGAGGCCATATTTACAATATTCTGTCCAGTTCTGGGCTCCTCAGTTCAAAAAAGGTAGGGTTCTCATAGGAGGAGTCCAGCAGAGGGCCACAAAGAAGATAAAGGGCCTGGAGCCTCTCCCACATGAGGAAAGGCTGAGTAACCTGGGCCTGTTCAGCCTGGGGAAAAGAAGACTGAGAGGGCATTTGATAAATGCTTATAAATATCTAAAGGGAAGTGGAAGGCAAATAGATGAGGCCAGGCTCTTCTTAGTGGTGTAGCAATAGGACAAGGAGTAATGCCCTAAAACTTGAACATACGAAGTTCTGTACTAATATATGGAAGAACTTCTTTATAGTAAGGGCGATGGCATACTGGAACAGGTTGCCCAGAGAGGGTGTGGATTATCCTTCTATGGAAATGTTCAAGACTCATCTGCATGCTTACCTGTGCAACCTATTATAGGTTACCTGCTTTAGCAGGGGGTTGGACTCAATGATCTCTTGAGGTCCTTACCCTACATCTGTGATTCTGTGAAATATACACAAACAGAATCTGCTTCCTTCTCTTCAAAATAGGAAACAACAAACTGATGATTTTATCCACAATTCAAAATATGCTGAGAAATGTTAGGAAAAACTGCACAACCACTCTGACTTTTCAATGATGTCTTGTCAACTCGCTACCTTTCACAAGTGAAAGACAGACTTTCTTTTTCTTCCAAAATGCCCCTAAATCTTCTAGTTACCAGCAGAAACAAAAATATATGTTCATATATCCAATCCCAAAAGAAAAGTGAAAATGTAGAATCATCTAGGAGATACCATATACACCTTCCTTCCTTATCCATCTTTCTTCTGGAGATCCATGCTATCCTGCACTGCTCAACATGACAACAGTTTAATGACATCCTTTCATCTCTTCTCATGAAAAACAGCCAGATAATTTCTGGGCTCTGGTGTGAATGGTTTGAAACCTATGTTTTTGAAATAGTTTAAATATCCTGCATTGCAGCTTCAAAATAATATTTCAGGGCTTTCATATGCATGAAGTGTATGGTTTTACAAAGAAAACAAAAATCTCTGCATGCATTCATGATGGGCAGTTCACTGAATGTCACAAATATTGGTAAAACCAGCAGATTTTATTTTTTAATACTTATGGATCTGATCCTTATTCGGCATTTCTTATTTAGTATTTCTTCTATTTCTTTCCCCTCAAATTTCTTCCTTTCTTTTAATTGCCTTTATTCTCCCAACATTTTCTCTCTCTCCTAGGGTAGTAAGAATAATAGAAATACTTTCACTGCTTCTACTCTTGTATTCAGTTCTATCACCACAGATTTACTAGAAATCTGCAAGTGGTTTCCATCCAGAGCCTAGAATAGCACAGCATCGCCTAGTTTTCCAGATAAAATACACTGTTGTCTCAAATACAGCCAGTGTTTTTCCTTCAGTTTGCCATGTCCAAATGCATTTTAAACCAATACAAAATACATGAAAAATTGTATTGATATTAGTTTTTGTTCAGAATTTCTCAGAGGACACAGAAGACTACAATACATCATAACTTCTGGTTAAATAACTTTCTACACTTTAGTGAGACAAGTAAGCTGTCTGTTAAAGAAGACCCAAACTTGTTGTATTTAGACAACCACTATTTATTTTATAATTAGTTTTAAAAGTCCCTATAATCAACTAATTACTCAGAATGTGAAATACTCAAACAGTCAGATACAAATCTGAGACCTAATTAACCAAAGTGCTCAGTGCCTATTTATGGCAACAGATATAGTCCAAAGAACATCTGGATTCACTCCTGAATAAACATTTCCTCTTAAGTAAACAAAGAAAAGCATAAAATCATGGGAATGTAATATTTTTTTTTTTACAGATCCGTAAGTGAATTTACAGTCCACAAGAGCAGCTGTATTCAAGAATAAAAAAGTCATCACTTGTTTTGAGTCTTCTGTTACTTCTGTTACAATTATTTCACGCTATCACATGCTTTTTCTTTATCTCATTCATAGCTTTAAATTTTTCAATCCTAAATCTGCAGTTTCTTCATCGCTTTGATGAAGTTGAAATTCAAAACTTTAAACACTAGATGGCAGGATAAGGCCGGAGTAAAACTGCTAGAAAGCCTGCATGCAGATAAATCAACCTACATGGAGCCTTTCAAAGATACCAGATAAAGTATTTTGCCCGCTTTTTTATTTGTTTGTTTGTTTGTTGTCTTTTTTTTATGAAAGTTGCCGGTAGTTATATAAACATATATTTTTACTTTGTCAGAAAGAAAATCTGGTGCATCAGTGGGGTAGGTTTCTGGCCCATTCCTCCCCAGCAGTGCCCACGTGGGAATGCAGCAGCACCCAGCAACCATGGGGACAGCTCCTGAAGACAAATTGCATCGACTGCAAGGGTATAAGAAGAAAGAGACTAAGAGCTGAATGTAGAATGTAGGGTTCAGTCTAAAGCATGGCTAAAATATTAAAATATTCCCTGAACTTGTCAAGAAATCTAATGGTAAGATACACAGAAACAATACTTGGACACTCAAATACAGAAATGAATAGAGGGGTTAAAAAGACCACTTCTGAAATTCGGAATTGCTGTTTGTGATCAATATTAACTGAATTAAGAGACTAGTAGTTAACTTGTCTCACCTGATCAGCTTCGTGCATAAGAGAATACAACTTACAAATGCACCTAAACAAATTAAATAAAAGTTATATTGCCACTGAAAGCAATCAAGATACCACTTTGTTCACAGCTGGGCTCACAGACTCCAGTAGCTCTCCATGTCTTTGACAAATCCCACTGCACCACCTCAGAGGATCAGCTCGCATTTTTCTTAAGTATATTAAGCGTCGCTTATCTAAAAAGTTGAGCAGTGCAGCAAACATGACAATGGTACTAACAATACTTTAGAGTGGTCATGGCAAATTTCACTGAGGCTGCACTTCAAATGTGCCTTTAATTCTTGTATGTGTGGTAGCCAAATGATTTGCACAAGTACAGATTACATCCTATACAGTCTAGATATGTATCATATAAAAAGCAATATGTAGACACATTTTCTCATTAGGAACTCTCTGAACATACAATACAGTAAAACAAAAGGCAGGTATGTTGTGAACTAAGGCAACAACTGGTCAATAGAGGGCTACTGAGCTAGGGGAAGGCCAGCAGCAGCTCCAGCTGCCTCATTTCACACAGGGAAGCCATCACACTCACTCAAATGCTTCACAAACCCAATAGAAATAGGGACCATTTATAATCAGACATGCTATCTTTTGAACTGAACTCATATTACACTATTCCAGGCTTGTTATGTAGTATATATAATATTTCAGGCTTCATGCTGATTCACAGGCTCGAGATTGATACTACAGGAGGATGAGATTGTATTGCCTTAAGAATCAACATACAAGCATGCAAACTATAGACAATAGACAAATGGAGCAGAATGGGGAAAGTGGAAAGGGAAAGGAGGCAAACAAGAAAGAGAAGTTGAGGGGAAAAGGCAGAGCAAGGGGGAACACTACTCCGTATACACCCCTCACTGTCTGTTTTGTTGTTCCAATCTCTCTCCATTCATTACTTTGCCATTTTTCTCATTCTTCAGATGATGCACTTAACTACAATGAAAGTGTAATTTCAGGCCAGAGTGGTGGAAATAGTAAGAACATAGCTGGACTTCCTGATCCAGTTTCTCCTAGGTTGCTAAATCTGACATTCTGCAGCTGAGATATGATTGAAACTGCAAAGGATTTGTTAGCTTTGCAGTTCTTCTTTCGACAATTCCCCCTGGGCAGCCTAAACAGATAGAAGTGGGAAAATGTCCAAAACCTTCCAAAGGTGACTGGAAAAGCTGGGGTAAAATCATAATCAGATAACTGTATCCTAAAAGATTCATGGCTGCCTTTTTGTTGTTATTGTTGTTTTTGTTTCCTCACGGATGCCTGCACTCACAGTATGAGGCTAAATTCAGAAAAGAAAAAAAGGCATAGTAAGTCGATACACATTTCCTTCTGTAGCCGTCCATAGCTGAGCTATGTAAACCTTTACTTCTGTTTTGATATTGCTCAGGTGTCTTAGTTTCAGTTAGGATGCAATTGTTTTCTTCAGAGTGCCTGGTATGATGTTATGTTTTGGTTCTAGGAGAAACAGTGTTGATAAAACACCAGTGTTTATAGCTGCTGCAAACCACTGTTGTACAGAGCCAAGGCCATTCACAGTGAAGGGCCCAAGGAGCTGGGAGGGAACAGAATTAGGACAGCTGACTTCAACTGGCCGAAGGGATATTGCATACCATATGACAACATCCAGAAGGAGTTTTGAAGAGGATGGGAGTTCATCTCTCTCTCTTGCACTGCTCGAGCGGCTAGTTGTGCATCGGCTGGGGGGTGGTGAGCAATTGCTTGTTATATACATTCATATATCTGTGTGTATATATATATATATATATATATATAGTCATTACTATTATCCTTTTCTTTGTCTCTATCTTAGTAAGTAGTTTTATCTCAACCCACAAGTTCTACTTGGTGTTTTTTTTTTTATTCTCTCCCTCATCCCACTGGGAAGGAGGGAATGAGCGAATGACAGTGTGGTGCTCAGCCACCTGCTGGTTGAAATCACTAAGCAGGCTAACCATACAGTCCCAGTTGACACTTCACACGCTTCAAAAGTAGAACAAGGGGATATCAGATACGCCAAAATCTCATAATTACAACTATAATCACAATACCTGCTTGCTTTCTCTGGGATTACTTAGCTGTATGACAATAGAAACCAAACTACAACAAAAGTTGTAGAAGGGGGAAGTGATACTCAAAATCGTCAAAATTGAGTAAGTTATGGACAGTTTATTTTATTTTTATTTTTTATCATTCTCTTTTCCTATGCCTCATCCTATATGCAAAAATATTTATGTGTACACCCAGGAAACAATCTCACTGCTCTTTTTCAACCCTTGCTTTACTGCACAAACACCACTGTGAAGGTAATTTCACAGCTTCTCATATTGCTCACAGCTGTTTCAGAAACCTTATGCTCTTTTCAACCTCAGATTCCAGTCTCTTTCAAGTAGATACAGGATGTGTATAATGTTTCTGCACTGTGTAGCACAGAGATACCATCACACAAGTAATATATACTATAAATAATAGGAATTAAACACAATGAAACTTATAAACACTTTAAATTATAAAGGTTATTCTACTAAAATATTTTTTCACAATGAAGTACTTCATCCTAGTTTTCCAAAGGAGAAAAAATCAAATTAGTTGCTACTGTAGTCAGTTGGCATAAGGTTCCAGACCATAGGGTTCTGTTTTGGTCTGAGTGCTATGTAGATGGACCAAAATATGATGGTGGCTACAGATCACTATCAAAAAACATTGGGAACACATTGATGCCCAGAGTATTTATTTATGTACAAATACATCTGCTAAGTTCCGAAACTTCACATTTGACTGAGTATAATGCCATTGAGAATACATCTCGAACTTGGAAATATCAGCTCTCCAGAATGCTGACTGGATTAATAACAATAATTGCTAAGAAGAGATTACTCAATAATGGAAAAAGCTACTCTCATTCAGCTTTAAAACAGAAGCCATAGAGCAGCAAAAGTTGTTGGCAGCAGATGGCATATTTATAGATTCTGAAATACAGTTTTTTCTCAAAAGCAGGTGAAACCATTGTGCTTATTATCACAAGATTGAGAAGAAGCTAAAATTTTACATGCTTTTAAAAAACACTTAGACAAACTAATGGATAACTCTCCCCACCCCCAAAGGCTATTAAAGTGAAAATTGCTACTTTGGGCTCTGGAAATCCCTTATAGAGTCATAGAGGAGTGGACTTTCCTTGTTTTTGTATTGTATATCTATTTTCTATTGGCCCTTTTAGGATTTGAGGCATCAAACAGATAGATCACTGATCTGATCATGATTTTCCTGTGATAGCCTTGGCTATGCTCTTGTTAAGTTTTAGGGAATTCTGATGACTGACATGTTGACCCAGAAAAATATTATCTAGTTAAAGAAACACAACTCCACTTTTGTTTATTATAAAGAGAAGACTTAATAAGTTCTGAGAACAGTGGCATCCCTAGTTAATAAGAAAGTTTAGCAAAATCACTATCTTTTCCCAATTTTCCTGCATTTCTGTGTTTATTCAGTAATTCAGTTTAGGGCTAGTTCCTCACTCAATAAAATTACTGATGAACTCAGTTAGTACTCTAACCATGGGTAAAAACATGTCATCCTCACTAATAATGAGCATAGACTGAAACCATTGTAATTATATTAAACTAAATAATATTTCTTTAGCAGTAAAACATTATTGTAAATGATCAAGCAAAAAACAAGAATCGGTAAGTATATGAGTTAGATCAGATTATTTTAATTTTGCCTTTCTGAACAGATAAAGAATAACTTTAGCTGTAATTTACGACTGGAAGCTGTCAGCAGTTTCTGTCTTAAATAAATGACTTTCTAGTTACTTAAAGGAGCTTTTCTGGTTTATTTGAAAAGAAACATCTTGTCACTGGTAGTTACAGAAACTGCCTACAGCCACTGGCTTTGTAAAAAATTTCAGGCCCGATTAAACTTCTAGAGCAGTCTCTATAAATAAAAGCAATAAAAATCTAAATCCCCTGGAAAACCCTGTATATTGCTCTCTGACAGGGGAATTCAGACTGTTAGATCCTCCAGCGCTGCTGTTGATAAACAACAGCTTAAACTCATAAATGATGCTGGGGCCAGCTTGGCCACGTAGCAGCCAGATACAATAAGTGGCAAAAGCTCTGCAGTCAACATCCTCTGCAGTTTGCTCAAGTGAGCACATGAGCACTGGCAGTTTACACTGACAAGCTAGCCTGACATACCTAGAGTACAGGATGTGCTTCTTTCTTTCCTCCTTACTCCGGGGACATGAATTGCAGAGTTCCAAGGAACACTGTTCAGAATGAAATTCAACAAGGCCAAGTGCAAGGTCTTGCACCTGGGTCGGTATAATCCCAAGCACAGATAAAGGTTGAGAGGAGAATGGCTTGAGAGCAGCTCTGAGGAGAAGGACTTGGCAATGTCAGTTGATGAAATACTCAACATGAGCCAGCAATACATGCTTGCAGCCCAGAGGGCCAACCATATCCTGAGTTGCATCAAGAGAAGTGTGACCAGCAGGTTAAGAGAGGAATTCTGCCCCTCTACTCTCCCCTTGTGAGACCCTACCTGGAGTACCGAGTTCCAGAGCCCTCAACACAAAAAGGAACGGAGCTGTTGGAGTGGGTCCAGAGGAGGGCCATGAAGGTGATCAGAGGGCTGGAGCAGCTCCCCTACAAGGACATGCTGGAGAGAATTGGGTCTTTTTAGGCTAGAGAAGAGAAGGCTCTGGGAGGATCTTACGGCAGCCTTTCAGTACCTGAAAGGAGCCTACAGGAAAACTGGGGAGGGACTTTTTATAAGGGCATGTAGCAACAGGATGAGGGGAAATGCTTTTAAACTAGAAGAGGGTAGATTTAGACAAGATATCAAGAAGGAATTCTTTACTGTGAGAGTGGTGAGACACTGGAACAGGCTGTTCAGTGAGGTTGTGGTTGCCCCCTCCCTGGAAGCATTCAAGACTGGATGGGGCTTTGAGCAACCTGGTCTAGAAGGAGGTGTCCCTGCCTATGGCAGGGGGTTGGAACTAGATGATCTTAAAGGAATGTTCCAAACCAAACTATCCTTTGATTTTTTAATTTTTTTTTTTAACCTTAAGTCACATCCTTGCCACTCCAGAAAGGTTTGCCAGTGAGTACATGCTGATTGACATTTCTTTTTGTTTGGCATTTGTTTTGTGTATTAGAAATTGCTGTGAATGGATTTATCACACAAGTAAATTATACAGAATTATTCAAATTCTTATAATTGTAGGTAAGAAGAGCAGGAGTCACAGCTGCCTTTCTGAGGTGCTACCAAATCTCTTTCTTAACACCGAGGTTGAGACATTGTGAGGTAGCAAGTAGGTCAGTTCATAAGTAGGTTCACGAGCATTGAAATATTGAAAGAAAGACATCTGGTCCTGGAAAGCAATGTTAGATAATCTGAAGCAGTTTATAAAATTTATCAAAGTGTGGATTCTGCTAAAGCTTCTACTTTCTGCGATTCTGAGTGGCTCTGGGAGTTAACAAAATGGAATTGTTTGCAGAGAGAAAGACAATATGCATATCACAAGATGATAAGAATCACTTCTGCTGAAGTCAGAGCTGGGATCCAAGGACCGGAAATATCATCCAGCAGGCACTGGGACCCCCATCTCCAGACATTCTGCTCTGCAGCATTTACCCACCAATACATCATTCAGTAGCATCATATCACTTCAATCACCTCAGTACAATTGCTGTGAATATACAAACATTAGTTGAACTTCAATAATTGTACTAATACCATCCCTAAATAGAAGAAACGAGGAGACAGAAAGCTAATACTGTCATTTTGCAAGCACAGAACATTTGTAATGAGTAGTACATTGACCAGTTTTTGCAAGAAATCGAGGAAAGAACAAAATGCTGTGGGTAGATTGATGGAATTTCAGTCTAAAACCCTAACTAGTGGTATCACTACCACAGTGAAAGTACTCATGCCTTTGTTCTCCTAGAGAGGTCAGAGCACAGTGTCACTTCTTTCCCAATGAATGCTTCAGAGAGTAATCATCTCTCTCATTTACAGACATTTCTCTCTACTGAGCTGATGGTAATGGACTTCCACATAGTCTGGGCTACTTACATTTGCTCTCTCTCTCCCTAGAAAATATCTTCTTTTTACAAGTGCATGCTGCCATCCAACATAGATAAGTTCAAACTGAGGTAAAGGAAAGTAATATTTTGCTTGCCCATCTCCAAGAGAAATTATAGCTGCTAGCCTAGACTAATCATTTTCTTGAATTGTTAACAGCATGCTGTAACCTTGAGAGTTAAGACCCCTAGTAAAACAGCAAGGTATTCTGATTTTTGTTCATATTCTCTCATGCATTCTGGCATCACTTAGTAAAAAATATTAAAATAAATCTACACTCATATAAAGGTATACACCAGAGAGAAGAAAAGCTGTAAATACTTTGTTATTGCATCAAATATGAAGAATAATAATCTATGCATGCAGAACCACAAAGTTTGAAAAGATAAAAAAACAACTAGATACTCTTTCATCCACCACTAGGATGCAGTATAACCATATTTAAATAATTTAGAAATAACTATTCAAGACGGAATTCTGGACTACCTAGAGTGGAGTCCAAGGGAGGGGAAAAAAAAGGAAAAAAAAAAAAGAGGACAATTCTGATTACTGTATAAACTACTTGTGACACTGAATGCCCCTGCAGGAAAGTAAAATTCAAGAGTATTTTGAACTTGAAAAAAAAGCTTCATGTAAGATGCTTTACTCCTGATTAAAGCAGGTAAACATTGGTATGTTTCCTTGTTCAGAATTACCAACCAAACTATAAGACAAAAAGCAGAGTAAACTTGCCACTTTTCTGTTTTGCACATGCAAAATGTTTAACTACAGTTTTTGAAACTTTCTAAAGTCTTTGTAAATTGCTTTTACAAATGTATGAGCTGTGTGCATACACTCATAATAAAAAAGAAAGATAACAATACGACCCTAAATCACAATGGGAAAACATTTTCCAGATTGGATTTTGGGCTAGATTTGTGCTTAAGACATGAAAATTGATAGTAAGTCTTGTAACATATATAATATATTGTGACAGTGAATTTCGTGACTGTGTCTTGAACAAGAAGAGTAGGTAGCAAACATCTCATCTTCATCTGCAGAGTCAAAGAATC
Source organism: Chrysolophus pictus (assembly GCA_037305975.1). Lineage (NCBI taxonomy): Eukaryota > Metazoa > Chordata > Aves > Galliformes > Phasianidae > Chrysolophus > Chrysolophus pictus. The sequence goes on from CM074576.1 coordinate 99,880,565, forward strand.
CATACTCTTTCTGACCCTTAAGCACTAAACTTGTCCTAATTATTTCAGTCATAAAAGTGTAATATTCTTCACTGAGTCTTCATTAAGAAGAAAAGTCAGAAGGCTCTCATAATTCAAATATCACAACAAGATTACTTGTGGTATTAACACTTAACATTTACACCCCACATTCATCAATTACTTTTCAAACATCAACCAATAAAGCTGATTGATATGTGATTCTTTCTCTTTGCCTTCCAGAATAGAAACTCAATCCAGGGAAGTGACAAACACAATCCATGTCAAATTTGGAAACACTATTTTCCCTATTTTTTTTCCTTCCACCTGGAACAATCAGATCATACATAAATTGTCTCGGGAGATAGTTATAGTGAATACAGTGATTTAATTTTTAAGATATTTTTTACTTTCCAAAGTAGTAAATATATTTATTTTGTATTCTAATCCCTGTAAAAAAGGCTTCAAAGTTTTGAATATTATAGAGGTATTTCTAAATGAGATTATTTCTTTTATATATATTTAATAATTTGCACCATTTGCATTATACATTCAGTGTATTTCTCTTACATAAATAGATATGCTTGTTTTCCTTACACCTCTTCATGGGAACACATTTCAAAAATCTATGTTTTGTAGAATATTATCCCTCTTCTCAGTCCTGATTTATACTCATGGTAGATCTGAAGTCCAATTCTTACTATGAATACTTTTGAGCTCCTCTGAATATTTCATCCTTTTCTTTCTTCCAAGATGACATTTATACTTGTTCTTAATTTAACTTTTAGTAGTTCTGAAGACTGCTGACTAAGCCTTTGGCAAAACACTTGGCAAGAAAGTGTCACTGAAATTCACACATTCATAAAGAATTGGTATATATGTTGCCTAAGAGTGTTTACAGGACCTCCTGGACAGAAGGGTCATCACTAGAGGATAGTTTAGGTTAGGTTGGGTAAACATAGCCACACAGTCATTTCATATCTGTCTCTATTATTACGATACATATATTTCCAAATCAGTAGCACTTATATAATTTTTAATTATGGAAATTCTTGCTGGAAAACACACATTCCTTTTCAAGCATAAGAATAAACATTGGCAAAGTCAACACCTAAGGTTCTGTATGTCAAACTATTATCTGAGGATAAAGTTAGAAACAAAGCAATACACCTAACAATGAAAAAGTAGAACAAAGATCAATCTGAGAGTGCATCCCAGGCTTTACAGCTCTCACCAAATCTTTTGGTAAGCTTACTGTGCTTTCTGAGGAGGCAGAGGACACGAATCCTTTGTAAATTAATGTATTTCAAAATTTATTTTCTACATTAATAACAAAATACATTGTCTTGAAGCAGCAATACTTTGGTTCTCACATTCTCCTCCTTCCCCCAAAAAGCACTCTTTATATAGGACATGAATGTAGAAGATAGCACCGTGTATCATGACAAGCAGTTTAAATGATACAGAAATAGAATATAGCATGGCTGGCATTATTCCAGTCTTCTTGCCCCCTTCTCAACTCTCAGAAACAATGATATGCTGTATTAAACTTGTCTCAGTATCTTCTACACATAATTCTTATGTAAGTGGAGTCTAAACAATGCCCATTTGATGATACAGATGATGAATGAAGAAGTTTGTATTTCAAGCTAAATTCTGCAATTAAGTATAGTTATCAGCCATATGCTTCCATCCTCTCAATTTTATGTAGCCTTGAAAACTAAGTAAAAATGTAGGCTTCCAAAATAATGGAATGTGTCACTGCCTTGCAGCACCTGTACTATACTTCTTGAATTCTGAAGTGAGTATATTAACAGTGTGATTATTCTAAACATATATGAATTCCAAGATATTTACCACATATATGTGGAAGAGTTTGGAATGTTCAACTACTTGTATTTTTTTAATACATTCAGATGCCACTTCAAATCTCATGAAAACTAAAGATCGCAAAGGAACTAAGAGCGCTCCCTAAAATCAGCATGCTTCTGCGGAAGAAGAAAAATCTTTTTTCATTTTATATTTTTAAAATTCAATTTCCATCCTTTCTTCTTCTTCTTTTTTTTTTTTTTTCCCAAATCTATAACTCCATGTTTATGCACGTTTGTTTCTGAACGAATTTTGTTTTAAAAAGTAAAATTTTAAACATAAATGTTGTTGAATTTTTTGAGCGAAGACTTTGAGTACAGCAAAATGCCCCTTCCCACCATAGGCCATAGTAATTGCAACACCATTACTAGTAATCTTAACATTCTATAAGCGCACACACATTTCTACTTATATTTAGAATGATTCTACTGTTGCATTTCCAAATTCAGGATCACAGCTTTAATAGTCACACTGCCATGAACACAAGATGTACCCAAAGTTTCACTTTTCCCTGGGGGAGGTTCACACTCAGAACCAGTTTTAGTTGAACTTCCAGGTAACATTATGCCTCCTTTAAATTCAGGAGCCCCAAAACTGGCTACAAAGACATTATTTTTTCATGTGCTACATTTACATACTTTGCATTAAAAGTATAGATATATAGACATATTTTGTTGAAACTCAGAAAAATAACTAAACGATATTTTTAAATCCTTTTTTTATTTTTGCAAAACTTTTATAATCACAGCCAATCTGTTACTTACTTTATGGGAATTAGTGCAGCACATGGATAGACATACAGTGCTGCTTAGTTATTTTTTTTCAAGTTCCTTTAACTGCATTACAGCATTAGCTGTGGTCTAGCTTGATCTTATGTTTTTCCTCACAGAAACAGTTGTAGTGACTTTTACCTGGTACTTTGGATAGCATACTGAGGTCCAGTTTTAAAACAAGCAATATGCATGGAAAGACTGCACCATAATAAATGTAGTTGAAAACTTCGGGACACTCTATGAATAGTGGCTTTATTTTGCCCAAAATAGTTTTCAACAGAAATGACAACTACATATTTACTGTTCAATGCTGTATACTAGTAACACTTGTAATAATGATATTCCTAGTAATGGAATATAACCATATAACAAATCAAGAATGCCCTACTTTCTAAAACAGCAATGAAAGAGACTAAAACAGCAATGAAAGAGAGTTTACATAATATCTACAGAAATAAGAAATGTAGCATTTTAAACATTTGGAAATCCTTCTTCTATACTGGATGTAATTAATGGTGTGTTGTGTTTTTAATAATTAAACTTTCACTCTAGAAAAAAATATTCCAGGCAAAAAACCAAACCAAACCAAACAAAAAAACCTAACTAACCAGGGAAGATATTCTCTATGATGACCTTGGAATCCTACCACAGTTAAAACTGATACTACAAATCAACACCAGCTGAGTATATACACAGATATATTTAATGAAGACTGCAATGAAATGTACCAGAAATATACAATCAAAACTATCTTCCATGCTAGCATTCATTGTACCAGCCAGAAGTCGCATAAAGACAGAATAAACCCTTTCTTTCCAAAATCTGAACAACTAATATTCCTGGGTCTACTGAAGTGTCTTATACTACTTATATATACAATATATATTATATTGTATATATAATATATATAATATACTATATTATATTATAATATTATAATACTTATATACTACAATACTACTTATTGACTCCCACTAAATATTGACTTCTATTCTAATATCAACTTTAGCAGTCTAATTATGAACATTTTATGATGCAGTAAAACAGTTCAAGATTAAAGCACTTAGACCTTATTGAAACACTACACTTTCATTAAGTTAATGTGCTTTGCTGACTTCTCAGTTAACCTAAAAACGCTGCACATATTTTATAAAAATAATATTTCTTCCTCTATTGCAAAAGAAATTCCAAAGAGAACCAAAATTTAAGAGAGTGGTACCGAACCTCCCAACTACATTCTAGAGAAGGCTTCTTTTCTCATCTTGTACAAGCTGCTGCTTCAAACAAGTAGTTAAGATAGCAGGTGTGTGGACAGAAAAGGGAGTGGGTAAATCTGGTTAAAATGATGATAAAAGATCTAGGAAAGCTGCAAGAGTGGAGCATGTGGAATGAGCCAATGCAAATCTGGAGTTCAGTCGGGCATCACTGGGTGCCTGCAACATGCATGCAGGTGCATATCTAATACGACAGAAAAATATATAAGCTCTAATGAAATCCGTAAAGAAGCTAATGGAAGTGATTAGCAGAGTCCAACAAATCTGTTAACCTTCTCAGTCATTTCTGACACTGCATGGCCCACACATTTCACATCAGTCTCTAGAGCTCATTTTCTATCTCATTCTCACTCTCACTTTGATAGTTCACACTACTGTATTCCTCATAGCATACCTTGGTCCTCAGCGGAATATATGAAGATCTTCATGGTTCAGTGTATGCACTCTGTATTAAGAGCTCAAAGTCACCCTTGTTTCTTACCAGAAATTTTAAGCCTCTTTTCTGATACATAAATCTTTAAGTAGTTTACAGAGTAATTCCCTTCATCACTGAAAAGATATTTTAACAAGTTTTAACTGGAAAGATTAACTAGCCATGATCTATTTAACTTACAAAAGAGGCAATTAATTGATGATACAGTAAACATATAATTTCATCATTACTTGGAGCAGGTTTTTCTCAGTACTAGGCACACAGTATTTTTATGCTAGCTTTTCTATTACTTTTGTTTTGTTTCATTCTCTGGTATCAATAAAGCTTTCTACTTTCCCTTTATCTCCACTATTTCTACTGAATGAATTTATAGATGTTCTTTAAGGTTCTCTCCAAGCTAAGTCATTCTGTGATTCTGTGATAGGGTACTAAGTGGTCAGGGAGGCAAGGGAAAAGATGATGTTATTGTGATATGGAAATAACAGCTAATAGTCTTAGTCAGTACACAGTAGAAATAGAAATTATACAGGAAAGAGCAATAAAATTACCTGTCTCCCACAGGTAGCAAAGTTTACATGAGGAAAAATAAGGTATCCTAGGACCCTTCAGGTGGTTTTGAATCTGGGACTACATCATTTTATTTGTTACTGGCTAAAACTTTTGAAATAACCTTCCCCATGACAATTCTTGATTTTGTATAAAAATCGCATTTATTTCCTGATGATCAACAAAATAAATTCTTTTTCATACACTGTATGGTTAAATTATGCCCTCATTACCACTATATCCTGTGAAAATCAAATGCAAACACTGTGAATTATCACTGAATATCTACAATAACAAAAGAGGCCCTGGAATGCATGGCTCATACTCATGAAGGGACTGCTGCTGATTCAAAGAAAGCTGAACTCACTGCAACACAGAGGGGTCAGAGGGTGGCCTTTAGGCTAGAAAAACGCCCACCTACATCAGCTGAGTGTATCAATCAGCTCTGTACCTGTTCATCCCAGACTTAATCAAAGGAGTGCATATATCCTCCTGAGCTAGTCAGACTGGCAAGATACAGGTTAACATGTGGTTCAGTCCAACACAGAATAGAGGAAAATGAACAAATTATAAGTACTTTGAAGAGAGCAGAGGCCTGGAGCTGGCCTGAACCCATGTACTCCCTCCCAGCAGCCAGGGACATTCTGCCATTGTATTGCGACTCAGCTATCCTGCCACTGTTATACTCTAAGTATACTTGTATTTTGATTTAGATGCTAAATTTTGACTTAGATGCTAAATCAGAATCCCGGGTAAGGTCAGATAATGTCAAATAAGAAAATCTGGTATTAGACATCAAACCTATCACATGCAGAATATCATAAAGACTCTGGTCAGAGAGAATTGGACCCTTGGCTCTAATGCAGTCCAAAGAGGTTATATCAATTAATGGAAGAAAAAAATCCTTTAAGGACTATTAAACACCATTATCCAATACAATCTTTCATCTGAAATTGCCTAACCCGCATGTGAGAGAAACGCCATTTTATTGCCATTCTTTTTCAAGCAATCAGCCAGTAAAACACTAGCTGAGACTTTAAACTGACACAGTCCCATTGTTCTTGCATTGGATAATTTAGAAGAGATAATTCAGAAGCTCTCAGGCAGGCATCGCACTCTGGTTGTTTGTTGTTTCTTTTTTATCTTTGGGGGCAAGAGGTGGTGTTGACACTGAAATCTGGTCACTTGTTCTCAATTCTTATAACCTATATCTAAGTCCATTTTTGATGCAACACAAATCTAACAGCTTGCTTCCCATGACTATTCAGTATATTTGCTAAGCGCTGTAGGAGATCTCTTAAAAATCTCAACTGAGTCTAAATGAAATGTCAGACATAATCTTCTTGATATGTTCATTTATTTACATGTTTGTAACATGTGAAAAGACCAAGAAGGAAGAGTTACTTTTTCAAACAGATTTTTCTGCTTAGATTAGTCTGGTCATGGTCTCCCAGGTCTTCCCTTTCACTGTTATATTACATTGAAGTATATGATCTGGAGGTTGGTAGTTCCCCCCACACAGATATCTGTAAAATATGGATGTGATATCTGTCACTCTCCAGTTCCCAGTATAAGAGAAACCTGCACATTCTTTACAGCCTCTCATTTGTTTTACATTCCATTTTTCTCAACAGACTTGAATATGTCCCATTTGATTTTTTAGGAGTGTGAGTAGTGTCAGAATCACTCCAAACACAGTCTTTATTGCCAAAAGGAGGACATATATTTCTTCCTAACCTTCAGCATCAGAGAGTCATGCATACAGTTCACTTAGCTGCTTTTTGCCATCTGAATCTCCTTATATTTCCTATTTTTATATAATTGACACTTCTTACATATTAAAGAAAGTTTTCATGTGAATTCTCTATGTATAACAAAACCTTTTTAATGCACTGAACTGAATCTCTGTTAAGCCAATATGACAACATTAGGAATCCGTACCCTACTCCCTTTTTTTGCAATTATTCAGACTGGTTTCACCAGCTTTTTTTTTTTTTTTTTTTTTTTTTTTTTTTTTTTTTGCAAAAAGCTGTTTTTACAGCTTTTGTGTCAGAGAATTTTTATACTATGACTGTTGAAGATATATGTAAATGTCAAACTCTCTGACATTAGAATAACTATATCTTCGATTAAAAATTGAAATTAAAATGAATTAAAAAATAAAACACTTGAACATTAAACTAGGCAGAAAACACCTGAAATTTTACCCAGGTATATGACAGATATGACAGTTAATATATCAGCTATAACAATTGTATATGCTCAGAACAATCCTATTTGAAAAATAGGATTTTGAACTCAAGAGATTGGAAAGTTTAGTGAACAAACTTAACTTCTATACTTTCACCCAAAACAAAAAAGTATGAAACAAAATACTTTGTGCACATTTCAATAGACTCACATCTTCAAGCTAAAGCCTGCCGTAATCAACAAGCAGAACATTTGACAAATTCTATTTGCTATTTCTTTTTTTTTTTAATCTGTTGTCACTCTGTAATTTATCATGATAAAAGCTTTGATCCCCTGCGTTGAACAGACATGAATTTCCTAAATGACTAAAACTTATGGGCAAGTGTTCCCTTTTAGAGCTGTATGTAAATGCAATGTTAAATTTTATTTTTGTAATCTCTTTAATCAGAAACAAGGGAATTAGCCAGCTGTTTGAAACTCATGTTAAGATGTAATTAAGCATCTGATTGAATTTCTGTGCATATCAAATAGCAAAGGCTAGTGTTTGCACACAAGACAGATCGCTTTCATTAAAATAAATATCTCCTCACCAAATGACAATAGAATGTGTTTACTCCAATGGTTTGTCTCTGAGATATCCCTCTGCAAGAAAGCACACATCAGAATGGCAAAAAAAAATTGCTTTATGTGTCAGTCATACCAACAGGATTCCTTAATGAGTGACACCTAGCTTTCCCTTACATCTGTACTGCATGCTACTGCAATACGCTAAGGAATTGCTTGTCTTGAAGGCTTCACAGAGGAAAGAAAATCCACAAATTATCAATTACTCCACTGTGGAAGTAAGCTTTTCTGCCACCTGTGCTTGTTTTACTTTATTTATTTATTTGTTTGTGGGGGAGTGTTCCTGTTTTTTTTGTTTTTTTTGTTTGTTTGGTTTTTTGTTTTTTAATTGCTAGTGAAAGACATATTAAAATTGCTTCCGAGGTTTATGTGGTAAATATACATTTACAGTCAGGAATATTATTGTCTAGTCAAGCAAAAGACATATTTTCTCCTTTTCACTGGATTTCAATTAGAGATATTTAGGAAGTTGAAAATGTGTTCTGCTTTTCAATACTACACGATGAGTACAGTAGTGAGTTTTAAGTTGTAGGATGAGTAAGTTGTTAGAGAAAACCATTTATTTAAATCATTTCAGCTAAAGAGGAGAGCAGCACCTAGACTATTGCAATTGGCTCTGATTTAGGTCAAAACATGTATACTCCCTCTCTGCTACCTAGGAACAACGAGGCAACAAGGAACCTAATTAAGGTAGGATAGTTACAGCATCAAGCTGCAGAGCTGATATGCATAGGACACCACCGCTCTTAAGATACCAAACTGATGAGCCCATGGTCAATGTTTGGCCGTGTTCAAGCCCCACATGTAGATGAGGCTCATGGATCTAACAGATAAATCTGGTTTTCTACAAACCCTTGATGTATAAATAAAATGTGATCCCCGAAGATTCTGACCTGAACAACTGGACATAGAGAGGGAGAATAAAGAGCTTCTGAGAAATGAGAATGTGCCATGTAAAAGTATTGCAGAAGTTCCAGTTTTGAGGAGCTGCATCCTTGCTGGAAGTAAGTTCAGTGCATATACCAAATTTTCCTGTTCCTATTTTTTTTTGCATGCTAAGCAGAAGGAGTATATTGCCTAAGAGTTACAAAAAACTTACAAAAAACTTACAAAAATGTAACAAAAAACAAGTCCTGCTGGGGCCATTGTCTGATAACCCAAAGGAAAGAAGCATCACAATGCAAATACACGTGCAATTTAGGTGTACTATCCTGTTTTCTGACCAAGGCAGTAAAGGAAAACTCTGTATAAGCACCGACAAAGAACATTTTGTCCACTCCAACATCACTGAGTATTCTACATGATAGAGCATGTGCAACAAACAGCATTTACTATGACAGTAAACCTCTGGGGCAAAATATCTGGCTGTATATCTAAATTCTCTGTATGCTAGTGCTTGACGAAAAATAGTTTTCTGAAGCCAAAACAAAATAAAGGAACCCTACACCTAATATTAGCCTTACACCATTAACATTACACCTTTTTCTAACCAAAATAGCGTTGAAATAAATGCTAATAATAATACTATCATAAGAGAGACTATTCTCTAGACAAAGAGTGAAAACAATATACACTATAGAAAGAAGAGTACTTGTTCTTTCTGTATTGAAATCAGATGTTCTGTGATTTCAGTTTAGTGACAGCAGCAGAGTTTCCTTTAGTAAATAAATATCTTCTCATCGTTTATTAAAGAAAGGTTATTGATTTTACAGTATTTACATGACTTATCCTGTACATTTTAAGAAAAGTTGACATTATTTCTTCACAATAGTACTTTCATATTTCATAGAGCAGTCAGTATCATCACTTAAATAATTCCCATTGTTCAGAATACAGTGTCTTTGCTGCTATGACACACCATTCAGTAATGAATATGACCAATGACATAATCCATCTGCACTGGTAGATGTAAATACACTTATTTACTCATACATGTGCACACATACAAATATATATATTGAGATGTATATTAAAAAAAATCTCAAAATTGGTTAATGAATGCAATCATCAGCAAGTACAGCCAAGTGTTAGCTAAGGTTGACCTGTAATCAGATGCTAACTGGCCTAGCTTCTTCTATTGTTATTTTATCTGTTACTTGCAAGTCAAGTGCATCTGTCAACTTAATGAGCAGAAACCTTTGCACAGAAATTTTGAGAACATGCATGTGGCTTATGAGCATGTGCAGCATGCTCCCACCCACCAAAAGTACCAAGAAAGCATAGCCAATCTAATTTCTTGAAAGACTATGTTGGACCTTTTTTTAAGAGCAACCACGATTAGCGTCAGACCAAGTTAATGACTTGTAATGAGCACATCTTAAAGATGTGAGGATTATGAATGGACCTTTTGTTTCCATTTTGATGAAAACAGTATAAAAATGTAACATTTACAACTCCTTTTACGTTGGTACGGATAACTCTAAAGAACACACTGAGAAGAATGATCCTTTTTTGATCAGAGAAGACAATGGTGTATTCTAAACATGCATGAAGAAACTAAAGAAAAATTAGTATTTTAAATATTCTACACAAATAGTGAGATCTATTTTTGTGCTGGTTGAGGTTATCATCATGTGTAAAATGAAAACATATTAAGCTATGTGGGTACTCTCATTCAGCTTTTCTGTAAGTGAAAATACAATATTATTACACTAAAATCTTGTACAATGATGAAGCACATAAAGTTATCATTTTCTACTTTCCCAATAGCTTATTACTGCATTAAGCTCTACATAATCAAGGATGCAGATGAATTCTTCATTTTTTAAAAGACTGCTGAATTTTTTTTTTTAAGTCTAGAAAATACAAAAATACTTCACATTGCACAGCTAAGCCTCAGAACTAGGGAAAATACCAGAATTTATAATCTGTCTCTACTTGTATTCAAATACATTAAGTGTTCATAGCTTTGCCACAACAGCCAACAAGGCAAAAAGCTATTCATGGAATCTCAAATCAGTTTCTGCAAAGAGTTCATTTTGCAGGTAAATTTGAACCATTGTGAAATAAAAGAAACCGTTTTCTACCAGCTATGTTTCCCTTGTTATAGGAATCGGAAAGCATGAATAAGACACTGAGGTAAAAACAGAAAAAGCAGTTCTGTGGTTAAGCCTTTAAAAAGAATTGGCCTAGAGCCCTTTCTTGTGTGGTGACAGCTGAGATATTTGAAGCAATGATCTCATCAGTGACCTCTGTCCATCAGTCAGATTTAGGTGTACACACCGTTACAAAATACCTGATTTCCAAAATTGTCAAGTGCTCACAGCTGCAAAGTGAAACATTGAGATCTGTGCTGTGAGAGCTTCAAAACCAAAAAATACGCGCACCCGAGGTGTCTCCTGCAGAACACAAAAAGCAGCTGCTTCTCTGTATTTCAGATCCTCATTTATAAATTAGGATATCCTTTTATCTTGCCGCAATTGTGTGAATGTAAGCTCAATAATATTTCTAAATCACTCATATAGCTTTCAAATGAGCAAACAGGAAAAGACCATTAGAAAATTAATATCTGCTTTCAAGGCTAAGCAGTAAATTTGGCCTACATCCATATAACCAAGAATATTCAAGAAGCACTACTGGCTCTTTTAATCAACTTTCAATTTTTCATGTTCTTACCCACTGTAATAGATACTGGTTTCAACTGTGAATTTCAGAGAGAATACTGACAACACGGTTTGGCATATAGATTTTATGAGTGTACACTTGGGATTCTCTCTTACTCATGGGTAACTAAGTCAAAAATGAATTACACAAATGAGTCTGAAGAAATGATATGAAAGTGTTTCTGCTACAGTGTTATATGTTTTACATATAAAGAGCATAGACTAATACACCTATTTGAGAGGTGTATTATCTGAAATGATCTTCCTCATCTTCAATTCTAATTATTAAACTCATCTTCCTATATGCAATATAATTTAGAGCTGCAATATACAGACAATATTTATCCGAGTCTAATTGACTAATCCTAGAGTGTTCCTAGAGTGGAACAAGAATATTTCAATAACATTATGCAGCTTTCTTCCTCTATTTAAAATATAAAAGAGATAATGCTATGACCTCTTTTAAGATAAAATTGTGTTTTGCATGCAGCCCTTCCAGGCCCCATCATTTCTCAATGGAAGTTACAGAGAATGCAGCTGGAAATCAAGATCTACCTTTTTAACTTTTAAAACAGCAACCAATTCACATACTTATTAGAAATTAGAATTAGAATAATAATTTCTTTCCATGCAGTAAAACATATTTCCCTGTTACTGTTTCTTTTGTTTAAATAATTCCAAAAGCAACATTAAGTTCAATATAAACTTCACAAAGTGATGGCTGCAGCCATCTGTTTATGCATGTTTCCCAACTGGAAAGCTCCTAATTGGAAAAAAAAAAAATAGGAACATCAGGAACATCATCATATTTTACTCTGCACAGTTATACCTACTCAAAGAAGTGTACCTAAGCCTAAATTCATACAGTTAATATATGAATATATATGAACTCCTACAAATTAATACAGCAGTGATGATCTTCAACTGAACACTGAATTATATCATTGTCATGCAGAAGTAGAAACTGACATAAAACTCCGTTTTCACATTTTACTGGGCAAGGTAGCAAACAATAACAGCTTTCTTCCATCAGCAGATTATATGGCAGTAAACTGGACATAAAGTATCTTCAGCATTAACTTACAAAGACTGACAGTTAAACATCCTACTGCTCAGTGTTGACCATATACCCTGAAATGCATAAAATGAAGGGAAGACAGAAGTTGCAAAACAGCATCTTTTTCAGAAAGCATCACTCTAAAATATCTGATCTCTGCTATTAAAGGCATGAAAAGAATGTCATTAAAAAGTTGCTTCTATGTTTAAGCTGTCACTAAATTGATTAATGATTAAGAAGAGGTGAATAGTTCAACAGAGTAAGCCTAATACATACCAAGGCATTAGCATTAGCTGAACAAAAACAATCTTGTTTTTATTAGCTAGGTTCAGATTTGATGGGATGAACCATTCACCCAGACATAGTCATAACTCAAAAGAACTATAAGTAACAAAAATTGCCTCTTCTACTTTGGTATTTTATATACAAGTGAATGGGTCAGATCCTACTCTTTGTATTTAGAATTAAAACACTTTAAAATTGAATACCAACAATATTATCAAATGAATATATATAATCTCATCAGATTTGAAGCAGCCTTCTGCCATAATCCTGCAGAGTTTACCCGTTAATTCATTTTAGGAAAATAAACAATTGAAATAAAGAGTCTTTGTGAAGATTACTACTGAAACAGGGAGTATTTGAAAACTGCACTACGACTCCTGTGTTTCATCTCACAGTGCCCTTGGGTTTCTTTATTGATGTGCAGTTTCCCTCCTAGCATATTTTTGGGAAAGAAAAAATAAAATCCTAAGGAGTGAATGTACCCACCTCTTTCCCTGTCTCTAACTGAAACATGTGAAATATGCAGGAGCTAATGAATGAATGTTTAAACAGCATTTAAAAGACAATTTAGAAGTATGTTTTCACTTTCTAGGAAGATTTCTAAATCACTCATCATTAACTACAGTAATTGCATTAATCTCTAGCTGTGAACTAGCAGGGGATATAGACTGTGGCTAAGTATATTGGTAGAGGAAAAAAAAATACAATTAAATTTAAGAAGGAACATGTTAGGTATTAAACAATAAAACCACATGCTAGTTTTATATTTTTATATTATAAAAATGAACAGAAGTAAAATCTAACAATTATATTTCTTCAATATCCTCAGAGTAAATTTTGAAATTTTTCAACACACATTATGAATTTATGAAAAAGCCTTTCGAGGCATATTATCTCATAACTTCTTAAAAATTTTCTAAGTTATTATCAGTTCTATGGGAACTATAATTATGTATAATTAATCATAGAATAAAAGAATGGTTTGGGTTGGAAGTGACCTTTAAGATCATCTGGTTCCAATCCCCTGCTATAGAAACTGACATAAAACTCTGTTTTCACATTTTACTGGGCACGGTAACAAACAATAACAGCTTTCTTCCATCAGCAGATTACACCTCCTTCTAGACCAGACTGCTCAAAGCCCCATCCAGACTGGCCTTGAGTGCTTTCCAGGGAGAGGGCATCTACAACCTCGCTGGGCAACCTGTTCCAGTGTCTCATCACCCTCACAATAAAGAATTTCTTTCTAATATCTAGTCTAAATCTACCCTCTTCTAGTTTAAAGCCATCCCCCTCGTCCTGTTTAATAATTAATTATTAATAAATGTAGTAATTAATTAGCTTGATGAAGAATGATTAAGACTTATTATAATGTATCAGAAATAACAGAAGTGCTCAGAATGTTTTTGTGTCCTAAGACTAGCAAAATGTATCCATTTCCTGATATGAATATAATTGTTTGTTTAAAGCAGGAGTCATAGGCATTAATTAGAATCATTATGATAGATACTGCACAAGTATACACAAATCACAGATGATTCATGCCTGAAAGCTTTGATGTTCTACCTGGTGCTAAACTTTGTGCTTAGGAAAGGGGGATCATACATTCCTTACCCTTAAATATATTTCATTTTCAAATGCGAGCTACCATTTTATCTACTTTCTACTGGTTTCTCACAAATACCATTGCTGAAATAGATTTCGATGCAAACTAATGTTAACAAGTGAGCAGTCTCTGTCTTCAGTAGGCCTGACTTAGGAAGGAAGAGTATTCCTTGTCGTTACAGTGTGAAACATTTAATTATGTCAAGACTCTCTATTAGAGCTAAGCCTTATAAAATACAAGTATACTTAAGTTTGAGAATGAGATGAGCCTATTACCAAGGACACACACACAGGTAAGTACCCTGTGATATTTAAGGACATCAAATAAATTTAAATAACCAAGTAATAATAATACACACAAATTATGCATGAATATCTGAAAGTACTTTAAACATGATTAATGAAGCCTGCAATGAAGATAATTACATTAGGAAACCAGTAGCATTAAACAAAGATAATTCTGTGTAAAAGAATAAAATTCATCAAAAACTTTAACAAATGGATAAAGAATTAAATATAAAAATCTTCCTCAATTACAGAGTCTATGGCCCCAGTCCAGCAACTGACTGAGAGCAGAAGTTTGGTTTTATCAAAGCTAACAGACCTCATCAGTCTAAAGATAAGCATCTGCCTAAGGCATTTTACAGATCAAGACTTTGGATTCTGCACTACTATACTGAAACACATTTAGCTTGCAATAATTACAGACATAACTAATAATTAAAATATCATCAGGAAAAACAAAGTATATTCTACAGAACTTCAGTGAAACGCAAAAGCTTACATTGCTATCACTGTTACATGCAGTAAGATCTGAAAAAATTTTCACTGAGCTAATTAGAACTGATTTCAAATCCCAGAATGTAGTAGTCGATAATGTACACTGAAATTCCACTTCAAGTAAATTTTGTCTTTTGACAATTGTAATAAAAGCATAAAAGCATATAACTGAAGGTTGAAATCACACAGTGACTTGGCTGTTCTGGATAGACTCAGCATATGAAGGCTGTGGTTGTAGAGGTCTTCTCTTTTTATACCAGTCCAATATCTATAGCAGGAAAGCCCCTACAAACGTGGTTGGAAGAGACATGCACTGGACATGGTCTCAATTCAACTCAATTCCAAACAGTAAGGCTACAGTCTGAAGACTGGAAAGTTGTCCTAAACACCAGAGCAAAAGACTTCCTGCTTTGCTTTTTTTCCCCACCAAGTTTCTGATTAAGTAATTCAGATACCAGGAAAATTATGAGATATGAGGACAGCCAAGTGAGAGTAAGAACTGAGGAAAATGCAGCCTTTTCTTTAGAACACAAAAATGCCTTCCAAAACATAAGTACTGTCACCTGAACCTCAATGTAGATATCTTCACTCTGATGCACAGAGGGAGACATGCCAGGATGTCATGGAGATTCTTCTGCTTTGTATGGCATATCATATTTATACACAGCCATAATTTAAAGTATATTGAAATGTGTTATTCTATTATGTGTTTCCTTTCATTAAACTTGTTTGAACAAACAAAAGTGTTCAGTGAAAATGCATAAAACATTACCAGAAACAATATACAAGAAAGAAAGCTGTATATGATTCATCTTAATTTATTTTACTTACAAAAATAATTTCTGGGTAGGATTAGGTTATGTATTCTTTGTATACACATTTGTACTTGCCCTGCAGGAGAGACAGCATGAGAAGTTCAGTTAAGGTGTTCATTTCATGTGCAGTTAGCACATCTCTTCATAGAGACCAAGGAAGGAGTCCTTCCTTCCTGCCGTGAGCAGGATAGCATGACAGAACTTTGATAAATTACACTTTCAGATTAAATTTTTGGATGTCTGTCTGTGAAATAAGTTACATCACTCCCCCTAGTAACACTGTCAGTGAGAACTGTTGAAGTTTTAATTTTCTCAGTCACTTAAGTGGTTAGCAAACTGGATGTGGAACTTGGATGCAGTTGGTAGCCAAGATAGGAAACGACACAATTCAGTGTAATCAGAAAATGTCAATTCCTGCTACACAAAAAATGCTTCACAGTATGCAATTCTATTTGATATTCACTGCTTTGTGAATATCTGCTTTGTGTTCTGTTTGCCTACAGAACCAATATTTAATTGATTACCTCATAAAGTGCTTGTGATACAGCATGACTGCCACTATACTAGTCCTCAGTAAATGCATGTTCCATTCTACTGTAAAAAATTTTCTGTCTACAAAGAATATGTGGACTCAGCTATGAAATCAAGTAGATATCTATTATTCTTTGATTTAGTAATTGTAACAAGCCTTTTACTTCTCAGTTGAAGTTGTTTCCTTTTCAAGAACAATAAGTGCACATATCGTGTTTCAGTAAGTTCTTATTCAGCATCTGCAAAGACTGTAGTATTTATTTCAACAGTAAAAGATATTTTAAAAATATAGTGAGCATAATTTTCAAATAAAATACACGTTAGTCATTTGGTCTCAGATTCTCATAATAGGAGTTTAGATTTACTTCTATCTGATTTAGCTGTAACCGAGGAAAGAAGAAATTATTTCAAATAAACAAATAGAAACCCCACTTCATGAAGTGCTTCTTTCCTTCCTGTTTTAACTCAGAAACAGACTGCTAGTTCAGCAGGTGTGAAATTCCAGTTTAAAGACAAGCTTCTCTAATTTCACAGTTGAATCGCAGAGTTGCTACAGAGTCCCTATTGAGCAAATTTCACATTTGCATGCATTCAAGGTCATTATTGAAGGTGATCAAAATGAGACTCGACACCTCCATTTATTTGTTGTCAGGGAATGGGTCTGAAATTTGCACTGACTCTAATCATTCTGATTTCATGTCTAAGTCAAGGTTATTGCAGTCTTGTCTTGTCAAAGAAGACTTTCCACTTCTAAAACACTTTCTTTCAGTAATTCCTGTCTTTGATCAGATTTCAAGCTCAATAACTCTGACACTGATACTACACAACCTGCTTGTTATGTTGCTTCCTCACTTCATATTATTACTTTTTGTCAGATTAAACCAGCATCCTTCCCTTTCCTTAACCATATTCCTGAGCACAACATTCAATGATGCGCTTCAGCAACTTAAATAGCAAAGATGTTATAAAATAAACATACCTGAGAGTTTAAAAATATATCTCATTTAAATACTTGTATTTACATGTATGTGCATTGTAGGAGAGATGCTCTGAAAGTAATGCCTCCTATTTTATGATGTTGGCCCATGCCATCAGAGGCAGATGCTGAGTGTATGGCAATAGATGTTGAACCTTCCCACCAATGTTCTTTTCCATTTTGTTCCTGTGCAATAGATGGCAGCAGAGGGACAGTCTGACAGAATGGTGTCTGACATGGAAGTGCATATGAAGCAAAGGTGTAACATTGAATTTTTTCATGTGGACAAAATGGCACCCACTGACATTTAAAGCCTGCTGAACATTTATGGAGAACAATCAGTGGATGTGAGCACAGTGAGGTGGTGGGCAGTGCATTTCACAAGTGGTGACAGCAACATGCAAAACAAATCATGTTCTGGACAGACATGTCACACCACAAAATGAAGACCAACTTAATAAGCTCATCCACACAAATCAAATAATGGTGGTGGTTATATTGAAAAACAGTGCTTTGTAGATGAAAAGTTATTCAACCAAGTAGTGTTAATGTGCTCAACGTGTTGTAATTTCCATTGAAAAATAGGAGGCATTACTTTTGGAGTGATCGACAAACATACAGAAAACATATTCATAAAATGAAACAATATATAGATACTGGTATTACAAAGGAGAGTTTTACATCCAGATAGAAAAGAGACTATGAGTAATGACAGAAATTTGAACAATGCTTATAGTAGACACTGTAATAAGAATGAAAACTACTTGAATATTGAAGTGTACTGAAAATCTTACTGACTTATTACTTTTAAAGTACACAGCTTAATTTGTTTACTTTGTGTTTTTTTCAGACTTCAACCATGAAGTTAAAACAAGTATTCCATATATCTATTATGAAATTACACATTAAGTCAGTTCTGATACCAGACTAATTCATGAAGTCAAGTCACACTAATTCTTAAAGTCCAAATATATTTTCATGGATTAGTTTCCAGCGGTAGATAATCTCTAAAGAGACTAGAGAGGCAACCACTATCAACTGATTTCCTTTCACTCATTAAAAAGCTTCCTGCTGAGCTGAAAAATAAGCAGTGAATTGATGTTCGTGAAATCAATTTCTTCGTACTCTTTGCAGACCAAAGATAAATACCTGTAGTAGACTTAGAAGTTGCACTATATGGCTAACAATTTTGATCCCCATACTCTCTTTACAGCATTATATGCCAAAGTTATCAATCAGAATTTGTGTAATTTACAGATCAATTTCTTTTCCCTAAGAAAATTAAGTTTAAATGTCACTATAAAGAAGAGTAAGGATAAATATCAATAGTCATTTGGTCACTGCATTTATATAAATTGGTTTTACAGTCAGCAATTTACTGAACTTAATATAGTGTATTATTGTTTTTAAATGAGTCACATTAAGAACTTTTCTAGGTACACAGAAATATATAATAACTGTAACATCTGAATTTTTCAGTAATGTTTATTCTCATATATTACTATGATGCAGAAAATATTGCTATATAATGTACAGGATAACTGAAAATAGCATAGCAATATTAAATGAACTAAATTAAGCTGCACAAGAAGTTTGCATGAAAATCAAGGAAGGAATACACATCTCATTACTGAATGCTTTACCCATGATCACTTACTGATACTTCCTGTGGGAGATATTATCTATGCATCAAGGAAGCGTTCAGTAATGCTTGCCCGTAGTAGTGAAACCTTTTCATTAGTATAACAGTTTTAAAATTTGTTTCTAAATAAATGTTTTTTATGGTTGTATGAAACTAATCATTTTCACCCCCTCGCCTTCCTCAGGAATAAGAAAAAAAAAAGAAAAAAAAAAAAAGGCTTAATGATATTAAAGTTTAGGCACACTTTTTCCAAGTTTTCTGATTCCAGTCAAGAGAAAAGTAAAGATTTGACTCCTTAGCCTTGTTTCAACTCCTCCAAGGCAATCTATTTCTCCTGACTTTTGGGTGCACAAATGTTTTGCAGAAAAGCACTTCTGACTACAAAGGGTAGAAGATCCCCCCAGCAATTCTCTGTTCCTTTTCCCACTCTCCTTCAGCAATACTGCTTCAACAAAAAATTTCAGAAACCATCAAAAAAATTTTTTTGCTTACTTTAGGGCCTCTGGAAAAAATATTATCATATGCACTATCATGTGCTAACACAACATATCACACTGATAACATTTTTAGTAATGTCTTAGTCTAATATAAAAGAGATTAAATACAATACAATTTAACATAAAAGTAAACCCACTAGCATTGTTGAAAGTTCAACTTTCAAAAGCTCTACACACTCAAGAATTTACAACAACATCAGAAAATTTGAGGTTGCAAACCCCACACAGGTAATTATTAGATTATACTAACATCTGGTAGCATTGCAACTAGTAATTATTTATTAAGATATTTTGGAAGTCTTTTCCTACAACAGAAAGCCTAATAGAAAGTAAAAGAAGGAAAGCAAACACATGACATGCAAATCTTAAAATGTCTTTACAAAGACACAAGGTAAAAACCTGTGGGTTGCAAATACTACTCTCATCCAGGATGACTAGAATGAATACTCGCCATGTGAAAATGGCCCTTATTTTAAATCTTTCAGGTGTCAGAAGCACTAAATATGGGAATCAGGTGTTGTCTTGGAACTGTGTCAGCAGAGGATCAGATGGGGGATCAGGAAAAGGTTTTTTCACCAGAGGACAGCAGGCATGGCCCCAAGCTACCAGAGCTCAGGAAGCAGCGGGACACTCCTCTCTCTCATACACAGGGTTTGGGTTGGTGCTGTATGGAGCCAGGGGCTGGGAGTCAAGGATCTTTATGGGTCCCTTTCAACATGAAATATTCTCTATGTTCTTTGACTGCAACTCATTTCTGCTTTGATTGATGCCAAAAGTGAAATATCTATTGACTTCAGTTGAATGGCATCAAATGCAAAGAGCATGTGTTAATATAAATGCAAAGGAGAATTAGTATGGGCATGCAACATGAACACAATGAAAGGAGAACTGAAAGCAATCCATAGAGTGACCCCTGAAAAGATTAAACTTTTATAAGATCAGGAGGAAGACTAAGCACTCTGAACTACTGAAGGAGCCTATGCTTCTGAAAAGTATGGAAATTATTTTAGTGACTTAATTTATAAGATATTTAAGCATAGAGCTTCCAATAATTGTTTTAATTTTGCTTTTTTAGGCATTCAATTTGATAGAGAAATAAAAAAGGAAAAATTCAGGTAATTATCAGCAAAAGTAGACTTAGCAAGTTTATAGTTTAGAAATTTTACTGTCAATGCATAGTCTCTGACAAATTTTATATACATTACTTCCTAGCATCTGAAAAACAAAAACCTTTCGTAATATTGCTTTTTTTTTTTTTTTTTTTTTACAGGTTAAACCCAAATTTTTTCATTTAGCAGAGGAGCTCCTAAAAGAAAAAAGCTGCACTGTAAGTACAGTTAGATATAGGTCTTGCTTAAAATCATGCCTTACAGATGATGGTTCTGCCAAGGTCTGTCTGTCTCCTGCCACCAGCAGCAGGCAATGATTAGTGCCAGTCAGAAAGTGCATTACTAGGGCAAGGACATAATGTTGCTTCCATAATATGTTTTTCCTGTATCCAGCAATTATGAAATAATGGACTGTCAGAATTAAAATTACTGTTTGGTATGTAATAGCACTTTTTCTTCCATTAACTTGTCCAGTCAGTTACTGAAATGACATTTTATAGCAAAAATTCTTTCTCTCTGTTACATAAAAGAAGAACAAGATTATTCCCTTATGTTGTTGTTTTATTTTTTTTTTTCCACTGCACACCAGTTTCTTCTTAACGTTATTGGATGATTCCAGTTCTTGAACCTGAAAAGCTATTGGACAGTCACTCCAAATTCAGTTTCTCCATTACAATCGTGCTGTATAATCTCCATCCTACCCTATCTGAAGGGCTGAAGGACTAGTCTTTCATAAAACATACCTACTGCTTTTCTCTGAAATTCTTCCAATTTCACTACATGCTTTTGAGAGAAAAGTACTAGAATTCAGACAGCATTCAAAATAATATTACATTAGAGATTTTTACATTTTTACTTGTTAATGTTATTTGCCTTATTGTATATGCCTTTCCTAATCATTCCTAACATTTGATTTGCCTTTTATTTCTGACTGTTATTGAGCAATGAACTGAAATTTTCATAGAACTATTAATCATAACTAAAAAATCTCATTTATATATGATAATAGTCAGCTGGGAATCCATCATTACATATGCAAACTTAGAATTTCCCATGTAAAATCAATTCACATTTATCTAAATCATGTTTCATCTGCTATTTTGCTGCAATCACTTAATATGGTAATATTTTCCTTGGGATCATCATAATCAGTCTTTGTTTTTCACTACCTTGAAAAACTTTGTGTCATCAGTAAATTCTGTCCACTCATACACAGCCTCTTTTTCAGTGTTAATGAAAATGTTGAGCAACATAGACATGTGTGACTCTGCAGGTGACCTCCTTCCTCTCTCAAGAGCTACCATTTATTCTTACCTACTGGTCTCTGACTGATTTGTCTCTGTGTGGAGATTAAAATTACGTCTTCATTTTTCAGCTTTTTTTCTTTCCCTTATTTCATTCTTTTGCAAAAAATTTCAACACCATCATACAATATTCGATAGCATCTTCCGAATGCCTTCTACAACTGAAATAGGTAACATCTGAACAGATAAAGGGATGTTGATACTCACACAGGGTCATAAAACTAACCTAATCCTCAAATAAAAATAAGCTGATTTCATTGTATGTTTTCTCAAAACAAACATGAAGAAGAAAGAAGAAAAAAATGTATATTTTACGTCCATCAGTTTCAAAGGAAATCTCCATATCAGAAGAAATGATCCCCAAAACAACCGGCACAAGCTGCAATCCATCACTATGTTAAAGATTTAGAATGCGTATTCTGGGAAGAGCCATGGGTAGTGTCAATTCTGATCATCCATATTTTCCCTCCCTTAATGCCTTGACAATTCTTTAAAAAGATTTACATTCAACGCCAATCACATTCCATCTGCATGCCTTTAGAAAGTGACTAATTCCAGCTTCAATGTATGTTTATTAAAACAGTTTTAAATAATCTCACAGCAGAACTGAAATGTATGTAAATACATATAAATAAAAGGATTGATCCTTTCATCATAATGTGTTGGTGATATTAATGAGCCTTGATATCTATTTGCAGTGAGTGATACAGCAGAAAACAAGGACAATTTTCCTATTCTGCCTTCTTCCTCAAACAACAGAATGAAGGTGAATGTACTTGAGGCTAATTAACCCTCCTTGTGTGGTGAGGGAGAGAATCGGAAGAAAAACAAAATGTAGAACATCTAAGTTGAGATATATTTACTAAGAGATACACTGACATAAATTTACTAACACAGTAAAGGAAGAGAGAAATAACAGCAGTCATAGTTATACATACATATATATATATAATGTATATATATACATACACATGAAAAACAAGTAGCGCGCAAACAATTTTTCACCACTCCCCAATAACACTTCTTGTCAGTTCCCAAGAAGTGACTGCCCTTCCAGCCAACTCCTCTCTGTTTTATAATTTTTTCACATTGTCATATGATAACAATTATCCTTTTGGCCTGTTGAGGTCAACCGTACTATTTCTCTCCCCTCCCCGCTCTTTTTGCCTCCTTAGTCCCCTCACTGGCAGGACATTATGAGAAGCTGAGAAACTGAAACGTCCTTCACACAGCAGTGCTCAGCAACAACTAAAACATTGGCGTGTTATCAACTCTGTTTTTCTCCTAAAGCTAAAACACAGCATTATATCGGACACTATGAAGAAAAATAGCTCTGTCCCAGGTGAAACCAAGACATGCCTGTAAGCAAGTACAAAGGTAGTTAGCAAGGGAATTTGCTCCCTTGCAACACAGTCAATTGAATTAGCAAAAATCTGGTAGAATTACACTGTTTTATGGGAAGATGTAAAGTTCTCCCTGCTACTCCCATCTATGTTCCTTTCATTTGCTTACCTTCCCCTCCTCTTCAACTCTTTAGCAAGAAGAATCAGGAGAAAGGGCATATTTTAGTTGTAGCATTCTTCTATTTTGCATGCAGAAATCCATAAATCTCTATATAAACCACCTTACTGTCTCTTCTTATGTAAATTCTAATATTAACACACACATACATGTGTATACTAGATATTTATAAACAAGTTGGATCAGGATAATATGTACTTATTCTGGTAAAGTAAACAAAATTAAAAAAAGAAGTACAACATAAAAACAAACAAAATAAAGCCCTCTTCAGTTGGAATGTGAGAATACTTTTTCTTTATCTCTGCACTACTTTTTATATTCAGCATGTGAAAAGTACACCTTCAAAACCTCTTATATCTGTTGCTTGATTCAACCCACTGAGCATCTATTGGCCTTAGTAACCACATGTATTTCTATGCATATATGAATAAAATATACTCTGGGTGCTATTTGCAAAGTACGTTTTTGAATATTTTCCTTATTTTGTTGCTGTAGAGTGTTTGGTATTTAAAAGTCATTAAAACAGAAAGTAGTGAATTAAATGTCACCTTCATTTCAAAATATATGACATCATATATATACATTTCACATTTGGAGAAACACTACCTAATCTGTGTAAGAGAACACACAATGTAGATGTGTAATGCAAATATTCACATGAAGATGCAACTCTCTTCTCTGTTCATAAAGTACCAAGAGGAATAGAATCAGTAACAATAGTAATATTTATTAAAAATAGGAATTTGAAACTTGAAATAATTACTTGAAGATTAACATTTTAAAATACTTTAAAATGACTATAACTGGCAATAAAATATATAAGCATCTGACAACATGATGGAAAAGCCATGAAATAAATTTCCTTTCCCATTCATAGACACAGCCTGAATCTTGTGAGTGGGTGTATTCATTTTTCACTTGAAATCTCCTTTTAGCTTTCTGAAATAAAAGGAAAAGATGAAAGAGCTTATCCCATCCCACCCAATATGTTAGAGTGGCCACAGCAGACAAATTGAAATAGACAGTATTTCTCTCAATTAATTTCACAGCATGAATATAAGAAATAGGATCTGTAGTAAATCTGCATTCTCTAGATTTATTTTAATGAAAAAATAACATAGATTTAGATAATCCAATATTACACAATATGATCAGCATGCAAACATTATAGATCTCCTTTCAATTAAAAATATTTTTATATTACAGGATTAATCATAAAGGTATCATTATCTTTTTGATAAATTACAGTCCCACACTGGAAAGACTGTGTGTGATCAATGATCATATTTCAATAAGCCATGTAAACTGTTTCTATTTAAACGTTAAAAAGAATTGGCAGGAAATGTACTCAAATGATTAGTTCTGCTATTGTAAATGCTATGAAACATTTTTCTGACACGACAGATGGACCTACATGCTGGTACAAAAAGTCAAGATCCATTTGTGAGGATTCAAGCCCCTTACTATAGTGCACAGTAACAAAACGAGAAAATCAGATTGACGTCAAATAAGTTCTAACTGGATATAAGGAATTTGCTCCCATGAGGCTAGCTGATATTCAAAAAAGTTTGCACAGAGTTGTGCAAACTGAGTCCTTGGAGATCTGCAAGAACTGATATAACCTTGTAACCGACCCTGTTTTGAGCAGAAGGGACCTCTCAAGGTTGTTCCAATCTGAGCTGCCCTAAAATTCCAGGAAAGTCCATACGGACTACAAATTTCTTGGACAGGCTCTCACCTGGAACACAATAGGTTCCTTGAAACAAACAACCCAACTCTGCTTTTGAGTGTCCAGAACTGCTGACACATCTGCACACATACACACATAATATATGATCCAACTAAAATTTCCTCAGAAGTTTTTACTGGTACCATGCTATGATTTATATTATGCACATTCACAAGTACATAAGATTTAACTTGCACAGAAAGACTGCAACATGAATAATGGATGAATATCTTTTGGATAGAGATCTCCTTACATACAGCAACTTCACATGAGTCAATACTTACAAACATGCTCATTTAACCAGAGAAATTAGGTAGACTACTCTATTTACAGCAATCAGTTATCTGACTGAGAAAAATGTGCCAGGACAATATTAGCAGGAATCGTAGTGGGATTCATGGATTCATTCTGAATCTTCAGACTGGCAATAAAGCATGTTTTCGAAATGACTATATGGATTCTGTATCAGTGAACATTTTATAGATATATAAAAGTAATTGATGGTACATTCTAACATTTTTACAAATTTCCTTTTCATACCAAAGTGTTTCCTGCTTTTTGCTTGAGTGATTAATAGTATTGTTATTACCCAGTATGTTACTGTTACCTTCTATGAATCAATTTTCCAAATCTTTCAACTGTATTCTGCTTCATCCAGTGTTGAGAAGTGTCCAGACAAGAAGACTTGTCTTCATTCTTTTCTGTCTCTTCTTTATCCCCCACTGCATTTACAAGGAAGTATAGAGAGTACTTTCTCCACTGATTGTCTTTATTATATCTGGCAGTTCCCCTCTTTGAATCCACCTCATTTCACCACTGTATTCTATGGCATGAAATTTGCTCATTCCATAATTTGGCAGATTTAGACTGAATATTTTTCTGAAGTCTTCAAAGTCTTTTAGGAAATTTTGATACGTGTAATTGTGATTTACATAAAAAGCTAAGAAAAGTTCTCAAATGATCTTGCAACATTGATCTGCTGAGGTCATGCTGTGAAAACCTGAGACATCTTGGAAGTTAGCCTTTATGCAATGACAGAAACTTGGCCAGTGGAAATGGAATCTCACATTCAATAAGGGTCTTCAGTTTTAACATGGATTTCATGTGCATCTTTCTTATCTCTGTTCCTTCAGAAATATTCATGAAATTCTTGTAGGCTACAATTATTATTTACCAAAGAGAAAAAGCAGTGTTCTTTTATGAACTTGTAACACTTTCTCACTATTGCTGATTTTCAGAAGATTAGCATGGAGTTATTTTAATTCCAACATAGTTAATTCTCAAAATATGGAAAATCCTAGAAGGCTGGTACTGATTTTGTTCAACATTCTAAAAATTGGTTTCAAATTAGAATAAATCTCCTAAAAATCAAAATGTCAAGGAAAAGGAAACTTAATCCTTAGCTTGCAGCATTCTAACCTGAAAGTATCTCAACAGGTAATTATACTGGCAAGGCAGGTAATTACCAGATCATTGCCTATCTTGCTCCAGAATTCATTTGAAGTTGTACTATTAAATCATTATGCTCGGTCATTTGAAATATAAAATAATAAAAAAAAAAAACAAATAAACAAGTACTGCAAAATATTTGGAATTTCTTGCTACCAATCAATTTCTCTCTCTGTATTAAGTAACTATCTTTTTGTTTTGGGATCAGCTTCTCTATACAAAACTCTGGTGTAAAATTCATGTAAAATTCTTCTTCAAGACAATCTACAATAATAACCATTCATTGTCTTGCTTCCTCTTGAGCTTATCTTATGGTTTTATAATAGTCCTAATCCCTACACTAATTTAAACAGTATATCACTTATTCTGAATTCACTCACTAATATAATTATTTCCTGAGAAATCCATTTAGAAATAGTTTAGATGTGATCATGTAAGTTTTCTGGCACATTTGTCTGAATGTACAGTAGTTGGCTGAGTTACTGAAGTGTTTTAATGGAGAAGTATTAAAAGATACAGTGTCTTTAGAGGCTTGTGAGAAAGCTTCAGTGGCTGTCTGACATGTCTGAATTGTATTTTGTGAGCAAAAAAGTCTCCCTTACTAGCACGCTGGAGATTAATGCATGTCACCAGACATGTCACCAGTCAGAGCTGAATCTTTTAGTTAATGTTCTTTTTACCTCATTTTTCTCTTAAAAAGTAAATGTACTATTTCTAGGGCTCCATCTTTCTGTCTCTTTTTCTCTTGCCTTTGGGCTACAGCTCCAATTCTCATACTGGAGCTGTTCACCAGCCTTTAAATTTTCTCTTTGATAGCTAGTGAGCATTTGCCAAAAATATTTCTATAAGGATATAAACTCTAGGACATCCATTTTTTATTTTCTACTCTCTTTTGTTGCATTTCTTTAATTAATTTCACAAATGTATTTAGTAAACACTTCTCAGCTATTTATCTAGCAGTTTCTCCTTTCCTGTTGCTAGCCATCTCCACAATACTTTAATGTTGTGCTCTCAATATCCCTGCTAAGTTCAGAGGAAAGGACTTCACAGTATGAACAATCTGACATTCCTTTCAGTGGAGGCTACATGCAGGACTTGGACACCACTGTTTTGCAAAAGATAACACGCAAACAAGCTCTGCTCTTCAAAATCCATTCAGCTCATAATAAAAAAGAATAAACATTACTTGATGGGCTTTCTGTGGCTTTATGGCTTTCAGTCTTAAGCAGTTCCATTAATAACACATCGGTAGAAGCAGTACTCAGTACCCCAAAAGAAAAATGGAAAGAAAAAAGAAAAGTACTGTATGGAAAATTGTGATTGAGAAATGATGAAATTGCCAGGTTGTCAGTTCTGAAAGTCATCCACCTCTTTCTTTTCATTATCAGCATATTAACTGGTATCACCACTCCCATACTAAAATGAGAGTTTGAAATTTGATGACTATATTCTGCAATATAATTTTCAGAAATCAGTAAATAATACAGCATTTCATATCCTTAGGTGTAGATACACTCTGCTACAGCAATCAACTACACTGAATTACATTCTTAACATGGAGATTATATCAGAACCATATTTGGGCACTGACTCAGATATGTGTAAATTAAAGGGGCTTTTATTAATAGAGAAATAAAATCATTCATGCAGAAGTCTGTGTAATAAACAGTATCAAAGGGAAAGCAATAATAATATATATATTCATTATGCTTGCAATGCCGAGTGATAACATTGCCTATAATTCACAAAATATGTAACAATGCAGGAGTAATAAAACACTAACATCAACATCTTTAGTCATTAATCAGAAAATAAGGTGAATTTATGAGCAGCAATTAATCGTCAAGGATTGTAACCTCCACTGGTTCCACAGTAATTCCAAGGATATTTCCCTGTCTACTTTTATTCTCCAAAAGACACAAAAAAATTATGAAAAAAAGTACAGAAATATTAGATTTCTAAATTCCAATTCACTTTATCAAGCCACTGTGTTTCATAAAATATCATAGGCTTTTGATAATCCATATGAGAAAATATGAGTAATTGTGAGAAGATTTAAATTTTCTCAATTCTTATTGGGAGTATAGGAGGAAGAGTAAAAAAGCAAGCTATCAAAAAATGAAATAATGTTGTAAAAGTTTATTACCTGTATGTAAGATTATGCAAATGCTATCTATACGTCTCACAAACTAGAGAACTGGGATATGTTTGTAAAGTTGATATAAAGGTTTACTTTGATGCCTTTAAAATGAATAGATCAACATTTTAATTTCAAGCAGCCTGCAAGATGAGAGGGAGTACAAAAGAAGTACCTGAATTTAAATTTAAATTATTTTAATTAAATAGTTTTAATTTAGCTTCTAATTATTAACTTCTTAGTTTCTTCTAATTATTATTAAAAAAAAAAAAAAAAAGTTTTTCCCATAAATTTATTTCTGCTTCTTTTAAAGTCTATCCCTGGAGCAGCCGTCTAGGTATAGCCAGGCACATTCAATATATATATCTATGTATGCACCTATATAGGTTTGTTTTAGTTTTTATTCATTTTTACAATTATTGTTTATTTTTATAATAAACAATAATTTTACAATTAAAAATTTATTTACTCAACACATCAGTATCATTTAAAAAAAATGCAGCAGAAAACAGAGTTTAAAATAACACCTGAACTTGAAAAATTCTGATTTCTTTTCTAACTACCATAAAGAAAATTTTGCAAATGCATCAAGATTAACAGCAAAGATTGATTCTTATCCGTGCAGTGCTCTATTCCCTGTTCTCCAATGAAAAATCTCTAAGAACCTATATATCTCACACACACATAGTGTGCGTAGTACCTTACACCAGCATTGCTTTTGAGAAAAGCTGACACATTCTGCTCTCCAGTCTATTTTTCTGAATTCTTCAGCCACCACATCATTTAGATAGGTGCCACTGGTTGTGGGGCTGCTTTGTAAAATAATCATGTTACTCATCGAGTTTAATCTGTAACACGAGTAAGTATTTGTACAATCAGAGTTCATGCAGAAACAAGCACATAGGGTAAAAACATGTTAAAATATTAATGCTACTGAGAAAAGCACGTATAAATATAAAAAAGCACGTATATTTGGAAGAGATACAATGTTGTGGTACAAGGACTCAAAATATATAAACTTAACCTGAGTAAGTTTTTCTCATTATTTATCATTTTGTTATTGCGGGATTTTATAAAAATGTGTCAAGTGAGTTAAAACATAGATTACAACTTTCAGACTAAATGGAATATATTAATTGGCTTTATGCAAAACTAGGATATCATACACATTTTTAAAAGAGCAAATTATAAAACTCAACATTTGGGGAATGACAGGGTAGCAGTTTTATGTAAAACCTCAACTTCTTCCCATTCTTTTGTGCAAGTAATATTGTAGAGTTTATTCACAAGGGAGAACACCTCTTGCATTTCATAAGCTGAATGTTAATCACAATATCTACCTGCAACATTTCATTTTGTTGTCATCCTTAAAATTGTGAACTAATGCTTTATTATTCACAGCAACTCTTGGAAATAAATTACTTCCTCTGGTAGTTTATATGATGCTCCTTTAAAATGACGTCCTTAAATACTTTTTATTGGTTGTTTTTCTAGTTTGCAATTTAATCATCTCTCTCTAAGGCTATTCAAAATTATTCTCCAAAACTGACAGCTCAAAAACCTACAGGATCTGAGGAGTGTAAACAAGAATTATCCATACCTGAGCAAGTAATGTAAAGACTGCTTCATAACTTTGGTACTACTTTGTACATGGCATACATGTTTCTGTCTCAACAGAAAATGAGAGAACACAATTATTAGTTTAGAGAGGGAATCTGGAGTATTTGCCAAGAAAGTTCTTCAGATGAAAAATCTGTAGATGAGAAAATGGACTTGATAAACTTGATCTAACATCAGACACTCACAAGGTATCATTACTGGTTCCTTCTTTAGGCAAGGCAGAGACATAAGTAATCAAGGAATAATTCAACCCAATTTAACCTTGTCAGCAGAGGGGCCCCACCTCAGATACCTCCATTTAACATGCCAGCTGAAATAAACTCAGACCCTTGTAACTACTCTCTGATTTATTTCCTCGTGCTTTACTTGGTTGAGCTTTTATGTTTCCTGAGACTGATTAGCTTTCAGGCACTGTGTCTGGAGTTTAAACTTTAGGCATAACTCTTTTTCCCCTTCTGAGACCAGACACACTCTGGCTCAACTGCTGAAGCTTGTGACTCACACTTCAAGATTTGCAGCAGGCTCCTTCCACATCCCTTCCAAGATCATGCTGAAGACTTCCCAAAGGGTTTCAAAATTCCTCATTTCTGACAGCACATTGTCCAAACAATGTAATGAAATATATTACATGTTGCCATTGCCTCTCTTACTAATAATTCACAAATACCTCTCACCATTCTGCACTAGAACTACAAGCCTTCTACATACTTTGGCCTTGCTGCCACAATAAGCTAGGACAAAAAATTTTCTGTAACATATCATCATTATACCCCTCAAATCTGATCAAGACTGCCCTGCTACATCTAAACTGTTGGACCCTGCACTGCTTCCTCAGTTTGATCATTACTTAAGGCAA
This sequence comes from Chrysolophus pictus, assembly GCA_037305975.1. Lineage (NCBI taxonomy): Eukaryota > Metazoa > Chordata > Aves > Galliformes > Phasianidae > Chrysolophus > Chrysolophus pictus. The sequence goes on from CM074576.1 coordinate 99,911,786, forward strand.
GCACGAGAGTCTTTATCCCAGGGCTTTAGTTTTCCTGGAAAGAAAACAGGTACACGTGGGCTACTATACAGCCACAGTACTCTTTTTCTTGATCCTTGACTTGGATAATTGCAAGATGAACATGTGCAAGATAAATAACAGCATATCCATTGTTTAGTCTAGCAGCAGCCCAGTTGACAAAAGAGATTTAGCAGACACCAAGGATGGGATTTATTCTATCCAAGTTAAATCCAAACTCTTTCTTTAGTAAAGGGAGACAACAGGCAACTACAAAGGGCAGTTCCAGCAACAGTGCATCTAGGATGCAGCAACTGTCTCTTCTTATTGAGTTTATCATACTCACAACATAAGAAATCCACTCAAATGCAAGTTTCTAAAACATTAGATAGTTTGATGAAGCTTGTTCAATGAAGAATACCAAGTGTCAGCACAGATGAAAAATGCTGCCTTTGTCATAATCAGCATTTCTTGCTTTGAGAAGAAATTTGTAAACATTCCTTCTTCTGTTTGCAAATATTTGTGTAATTCTTCAAGGTGTTTTTTGTTTGTTTGTTTGTTTGTATTGCTTCTTTTTTTTTATTAATAAAACTGTTAGGTTGCCATTTCTGAACAGTTACATTCAAAGTTTTACATACAGTAGTTCTGAAACTTGTGGGTATACAACTATCAATCTTTCCTTCCCAAATCCTATAAACAAAGAAAATCAGACCTATGAATGAGTTGATATGCTAAACTATAAAGCTGTGTAAGTGAAATTTATGCTGTACTATTTTAACATTGTCTTAGCATTCTATGCTCTTTAAGTATGTGAACTTTAAAAGTATAAAGTATAGTTGTTCCCCTGTACAGTATTATTTCTACCATTATAATAATGGAAAGGAATTGAAGCTTATCATCCAAAATACTCAAATTTTCCATGCCTTTCATACAGATAAAATGATACAACACAGATATTGTTTTTAAATAATTTTTTACACACTAGTAATATTCTGCTGTGATGGGAAAAATTAATTATGTCTAATTCTAATGGTGAATGTGCAGAGCTGCTAGAAAATGGGGCCCTGAGAGTCAAATTAGACAATTCATGAAATGAGGTGTGGACCTCTAATGAAGCCTCTTTGCGCAACACCACTTAAGAAACCACTGGCACATGCATGGATGGACTGCAGTTCTCTGTAGGTACATTGTATATAGAACAGACAATATAACATCAGCATTCCTTAATGCTCGTACCCTGGCTGCAGTCTGGAAGCACAGGGCAACCAGTACTGTATTACAGAAATATGATAGAAAAAGAAATCGTCCCATAAGAAGTAAATCTATAAAAAACATGATCCTCTATGCTATTATATTCTCCCAACTTGATTCTCCTAGGTTTTTGTGAAATCCACTTTGAATTCTTTCAGCAATTACTTCCTTTGTCTTCCCTTCCATTTCCTTTATACCCTTCTGCACACCTTTTCCTTTCTTCCTCCTCCTCTGTCCTCCCTGCCACCTAGTTATATCTATCTAAACCAAAGTAAAAAGAACACAAAAGACAATACTGTACGTGAAAAGAAATTTCTAGTATATATACAGAGTAATATTGTACACATTAGCTTATCTTCAAAAGGAGTTTTGACAATATGGACAGCATGAAATTATATCTTTTACTAAACATGGTAATATGACATAAATAGACCTCGAGTGCAAATGTTCTCAGCTGACACAAAAGACATTCATTCAGTTAAATAATGGTGATGAACTTATCACAACCTAATCATTTATAATTGTTTCTCTGATTTTCTTTCACTATATAATCCATTCTCTGGCATTTCCTTGGCCAACTCTCCTACTGTCCTTCATCATAAGGAACTAGACAGTCTCAGAATAAAAGTATGCACACTAGGAGCGCTTTCTAAGTCCTGGGACTGAGCAGTAAGTCCCAAGAGTCATCTTAATATGAAATTCAGAATAGCAACTCCTTCTCTGTACTTTGCCTTGTAGTCTGAGGGAGGCAGAAATACAGATCCCTTCATACTATGCAGTCTAGTAAGGCACAAGTAGAACATCATTCTCTGATGGTAGTGAAGGAATTCCCACATTTATTTTCAGCCTCCTGTCAATTCTGCTCCTAGGTTAGCAGCCATTCTGCACCAATCCCTCTGTTCTCTTCCTCTTTTTCCTGTTCTTGTCCCACGCTATTTTTTCCCTATCCAGAAATATATTAAATATTAAAATAGGAAGTAAGATGAAGTCTTCATCAAAACCACTTTACTTTTTAATTTGACACATCAGTTCATGAGCAAGATTTAATGGTGACTACAAGTGCCCTATGGCCCTTGAATGGAATTTGTTAAATTGGCTCTGCAGTATTAAAATATTGCTTATGCTTTGCTATGTACATGAATTATCATCTATTATAATAGAGATTTCATGCAATCAGACTAGAAATAAACGGTTTTACTCTAGATTTTTCTTCAGTTTCAATAAAAATATTACTGCTGTAGTTCTGTACAGCATTATTGCTTCCACTCTTTTTTGACAAGAGGATAGACTAGTCAATTCTAATGATAAGATTCTGACAGTTCTTCTGAATTAGCAAAACTGACTCTTCTGCAAATGCTGACCAAGGGATTTCCTTTATTTCTTGCAAGATGACTGTAACATAGACTGATAGGACTTTCTCCAGTAATAGAAAGGTTAAATATTTTGAATGAGAGCTCAAAGCCAGACTTGACAGTGACAGAATGCTATCATAACCTATGACTGACCGTAAGCCATCCTTTTTCTCACTGTACTTAATTCCTTTGAAATAGTAGATGATTCAGAATTTCCTGCTAAAACATGCTAAAACTTTTTCTTATAATGTTTCTTGAAAAAAAAAAAAAAAAAAAAAAAAAAAAAACACCAAGAAAAACCACCACTGTCGGTATAGTCTTTCAAAGGCCACAGGAGGAAAAAAAAAACAAAAAACAAAAAACAAATACCTGTAATAATGAAATCTTTCTGAAAAAATAAAATCGCAGAAATTAAATGTCTATTTCAATTGCAAACTATAATTTTTGAAAATGTCTACAGTAGGATAAAACAACATGAAGTCTTGCAAGAAAAGCTGCAGTATGAAATAAAGATAGCAGACAGTGAAAGAACAGCAGATTGCAGTGTAAAGTCAAGTTTCCAGGCTAGCTTTAAATAAGGCAGCTCAGGTCCCATAAGTAATCTAGCCATGAGAGCAGAGAGCTCAATTTGGGTAAGCTGTGTGAATGCTGGAAAGGAATGAACCTGAAGTTAACATTTTGACCTCTCTATACAGCAAGCCCTTTCAAGGACAGAGAAATTTCAAAAATGATATATTTTAAGGAAATGGAAAATAAACTAGGAAGGAAGGTAGACAATCCTAGTTTTTCTGCAATCCTAGTTTTAACTCAGAATAGTCTGCATTTTTTTGAAAATTTAGAACAGAGTCCTATAAGATTCAAGTTCCAGTTTTGATCTGTGTAATAAGACATATCAAAACTACCTTGTTAAAGGCAAATGCTAAAACAGCAATAATATAAAGAATCTTTCTCCCCTGCAACAGCTCCAACTTAAAAGTAGAAAGAGAAACCAATACGAGTGGGCATGTCGCCAAACTGCTGACATTTTAGAACAGATGCTAACTTCTTTGTGCAGTGTTGGTTGAAGCTAACCTAAAGATTACAGAAAAGCCAATCATAAGCATCTGTGATAATAAACAGACGATAATAGTTTGCAATGTCTAGTAATAAAAGCAAATAATAAAAAACAGAAAAGAACAGGAACTAGAAAATAATGAATCTGTGTACAAGTTATCAGAGGATAGATTAAAGAGGCAACTGAACACATGCCACCGAACAACGATTTAGATTTTTTAGATCTTATACACTCCATTTCTAAATGTCCCAGTTCCTCAGCAGAAGATACAGATATGAACATCCACAGGTTTTGGCCTTTCCATTTCTTCCAATTCTGAATTAGCACAGTGCTTAGTCCTGATCTGACAACCAGATGAAATGTAGCTTATCAACTACCAACTGTAAACAAATCTGCACTTAGAGATGCAACAAGGGAAAATGAGGGAAATGAGGGAAATAGAAACAGCATCATTAGAGCATCACACTTTTCAAAATCATGATGTTTGTGTGTTACATGCCAAATTGGCAAAGAAGCTTAAATTCAGCAGATATCAAGAATTAAAATCTACATTTTAATAACAAATATGATTAAAGGAAGGAATACATGTTTAAACACTGAGTAATTTAAAAACATGCAAATGATCAGTTCTGTGAGTGTGGTGCCATACTTTTAGAGAAAGGTTACTGAATATAATAAAATATTTTTTACTGTACATGACTTGGAGAGCAGCCATTTGCTCTCATTGAGAGAAGTCCTGCAGAGAAGGAGTTGGGGGTCCTGGTGGATGAGAAGCTGAGTACAAGCCAGCTGTGTGCTCTTGCAGCCCAGAAGTCCAATGGTATCCCGGGATGCATTAAAAGAGAGGTGGCCAGCATGGAGAGGGAGGGTATTGTCCCCCTCTACTCAGCTCTCGTGAAGCCCCATCTGGAGTACTGCATCCAGGCCTGGAGCCTCCAGAACAGTAAAGATGTGGAGCTATTGGAACAGATCAAGAGGAGGGCAATGAAGATACTCACAGGGCTGGAGCACCTCTCCTATAAAGAAAGCTTGAAGGAGTTGGGGTTGTTTAGCTTGGGTAAGAGAAGGCTCTAGGGAGATCTCACTGTAGCCTTGAAGAGACTTGAAGAGAGCTTATAAACAAGAGGGGGACTAACGTCTTACATGGTCTGATAGTGATAGGACAAGGGGGAATAGCTTTAGAGTAAATTAGGGGAAATTTAGGCTAGATGTTAGGGTGGTGAGGCCCTGGCACAGGCTGCCCAGAGAAGCTCTGGTGCTCCATCCCTGGAGGCACTTAAGGCCAGGTTAGATGGGACCCTGGGCAGTTTGAGCTGATGAGCAAATAAAAAGGTAAATAAGAAAAAGGGCATGGCAAGGGGTTGGAACCGGGTTATCTTTAAGGTCTCTTCCAGCCCAGGCCATTCTATAATTCTATGAAAATCTTAAATTTTATACCTGTGCATTTAACTCTGAAGATTCAAATGGGTGTACAGAGAACTGGGAACAGTTTAATCATACTTAATAGAGAGTGCAGTAAGTAAAAGAAACCCTGAAGGGTATAACTCCAAATAAAACAGAGAGAAAGAGGGAAGAAAAAGAAAAAAAAAAGACCAGCAGTGCATCCCTTTGTCAGGTATCATCAGTTGCCTAGCTGCCTTTTTATTTTCATATATTAAAAGTGTGACCTTGGAGATCACATCAGCTGCATGTCAAAATGATGTAGGCATAAACTTCAGTCATTTATGATCTAATTTATAAAGCAAGTTTAAATAATATCATTAAATTTTATCCATAGGGAAATACTGGGGAGAAAAAAAAAAAAAAAAAAAAAAGAAGAAAAAAGCCTCCAGAAGTGTAATTAAAGAAATATCTAAACATAGAAGCTCAACAGTAGATGGATAACCAGATGTGCTTCACATCACTGTTAAAGGGTCCTTTATCTTCACAGTAGTCTGTCAGAATGCCTTAAGCAAAAATCATTTGTAAGGGTTAGGAGTTTTTGTTTTCATTCAACCGAGTAAACTTGGTTGACTGATTTGGAAGTAATATACACACCATATTTGACATGCTATTTTGACTACCAACATACAATCATCAATGTAGGAAAAATACAAAGCTGCTAATAACAAAAATATAAACTTGAAAAATAATGGAATAAGGAACACACAGCAACTAGTCATTTATTCACTGCTGTACTTGTAACATGATAAAGTATACAGTATAAATACTATAGATGTTAGTGTCAAACTAACTCAATAGCTAAGGGTGAATAAAAGCTTAAAATATGACTTATTTGATTTCAACAATTCCACTATGATTTAAAATTCAGATCAGACAAAAGGTAGGAATTTCCTGTGAATCTTGTGCAAAAATAAGGTGGCAGTCCCTGAAAAAGGATTTTTTTTTTTCCTATATATAGATACAGGTTTATGTAAACTACTTTTATCAAGGCAGAAATTGTAAAACATATTCGACAATTATTAAAATACTTAATAAAGCATCCCTAGGCACCATATTACACAGCATTAAAAATAAATTAACAAGTATAGATAAGCCTGCAGAAACCCTTTGAGTAGTCATAAGTGTGAAAACATCCTTGTAAATTCTTACATTCTTCCACTGATATAACTGAAATTAATTTTATAATTGATAAATTGATAATAGTTAAAGTTATTATTAGTTGCTTTCAAGGTCTAAGAGATTGATCACCTAAATAAAGATTAGATTCAATAGAGATTATGTCATTTTGCTCTGCACTTTTGTAACTGAAGACTTTTCTCAGGACAATTTATCACTTATTTTTGTTTTAATTTATGTAAAACAATTTCTGATCAAAATTCTATTATCTATAATTACATACATTCTTCACTAATATTCATGAAATTACAGAATTCAAGAGAATTCATTCTTAGATTATGGCACACAAACTCCTCTACAGTAGGCTTGTTATGTGCTTTGGAGTGCCACAGAACTATGTAGACTAGAAAATGTTTTTACAGTAAGTTTATAATGACTATGAGAAACTTTTAAGGCCTGACTACACCAGTCTGATAGTTATTATATATCTGTCTCTAAGAAAAGAAATTAAAAAAAAAATATATATATATTAAAAAAAAGTCTCCTCTGAAGCTTCAAGTAAGACTATTTGTGAAGAATACCAATAAAAGGTTCAGAATCCATACCACATGTTTACAAAGGCTTAAGCTGAGGCCAATGAAATCCATATCAAATATATTTCTTGTTTTTCTTAAGAATCCAACTGTCACTGCTGACATTTTTTCTTATTTACCTTTTTATTTGCTTCAGTAGACATCCTTTCTTTTTGAGATCAGTTCTGGAAAATGTTCCATTACTGCATTAAAAACAAGTAGACTATCTCTGTGCTTTGAGAATAATTGTAGATAAGGGCTTCTAGGGGGAAAAAAAAAAAAAAAAGGAGGAAATGTCTCTGTGATTACATGCTCAAAAAGTAAGAAAGGGAAATAAGTATCAGTGCCCCCGTGTTACATATGCACAGAAACTGCTTATAAAATGGTCTACCTGCAGGCACAATAAGAGCAGCTGTAGCACGTAACCTCTATCAGTCATAATCTAGAACAGTGCCACTTTCTATTAACCAAGCAATAGAGGAACTAAAATTACTTATACTGGTCTATGCAAGTCACTCAGTTTGCTCCAGTGCATTTTGATGGCTTAATTAGGAAGATGGTGCAGCACATGTGCTCTACTAGCCAGGTTCAGCTCAGAGGTCACATCATCAAAGCAGAATAGTTGCATGATGTACAGCTAGATTAAGAATACGGATTTCTTCCTTAAGTGTCTTGCAGCTTACTCTGCCTCTTGGTTTATCTCCATATAGTCAGACAATTAAATAAAGCATATTGCTTTATTTGTTTCTTTTTAAACGCTACTAAAGGAGCCATTAATTGAAGTACAGCTGGCAATCTTTTTATTTATTAAGACCTCAGTGTACACAGTGACAATCTCTGAAAGGCAAGGCAAGTGCCAGATCTTTTTTCCTGTTTCAACATTTGTCCCCTTTCATGGCATGATATTTCTACTTGATAAGAATTCCAAACCTTTGCCTAACTTCCTACTTTCCCAGGGAAAAAAAAAAAAAAAAAAAAAAACCAAAAAACTGACACCATAGAGAATAGGAATGTAAAATAATCTGAGAATTCAATTCATGAATGCTGTGATTTAAGAACATATTTTTCAAATATTGCAAAGATGACATATTAACCTGCACTTCAAAGGACAGATGAGACAGAATGTCTTTTCAGTCAGTTATCAAGTGATAAATACATGTTGTTGTTTATATTTACAAATGTTTATACATATGCATAGGAATACAGAGTGGTCAGATTAGATGATTTCAGATGTGCTGCTTCCCCTCCACAAAAGGTTACAGTATAGACTATGCTCTTACACAAACAAATCTGGTCTTTCTGAGAATACAGATGAAAAAAAAAAAAAAGAAGAAAAAAAAGAGAGAAAGAGAGGAAAACTGTTATTTGTCTATCTTCTTAAATACTTTTGCATAAGATTCATCTTTGTAGGGGCTAAACAAAAGGTATGAATTTTATGTTTTGTTTTTTAAATCTGACTTCTGTCTGCTTCAAGTTAATTGGATGAAAATGATAGAAGCACATCTTTCTACAAGATCCTTAACTTCTATGAGGCCTAACCCATCTGACTACTTTCTCTGAATTTGATCACTGTCTACAAACTTTGAGGCACGTATAAAAGAAAACAATACATTATCATCCCTTGCTATGCATCACTTACAGATGTATTTATCAAAGTTATAGCAAAATAGAATCGCAAAGATGTAATTTATAGTCAATATTGATATACATTAAAGCCTGTGAAAATAAAACGAGAGAATGTGCACCAAAATAAATTATTTCTTGCCACTAGTTTGTCAACAGATCCTTTTGGTGGTAGAAGGTATATGACAGGAAGTTAAGAACATTACACAAATTTGTGGTCCCAGTGAATAAGGCGAATTTGAGCTGGCAGTGTGCCCTTGCTGAGAGGAGGCTACCAGCAATCTGGGGTGCTTTAGTGAGAGCAAAATCAGCAGGTCAAGGGGTGATTTATTTTATCCAGCTGTCATTAGAGAGTCTGCATATGGAAGAATACATCCATTGAACCATTTGCTTCAAGAGAGAAATAGAAAAATGAGGAAGAATTCCCTTGAGTCTCTAAGATGGTCAGAGGCTGAGACATATGGAAAAACAGGGAAAGGTTAAGGGAATTGGGTTGGTTTAGCATACAGAACTCTAAGACAGGAGTCTAATTGCAAACTTCAACTACCTTACAGAAAGTCCTGTGGAAGTGAGAGCAGCCAGACTTGCACAGTGGAAGGACAAGAAGCAAAAGTCACAAACTGCAATACTAAAAGTTTCAACTCTCTCTAAGGAGGGAAGAAAAATACACCAAAGTGCCCCAAAGAGTTCATGAAATTTCCATCCTAGAAGATGCTCAAAACTCAGCTAGACAAGACCTTGTGCAACCTGATTTAACTCAGATGATAGCACTGTTCTGAACAAAAAATCAGACAAGATGATCTCCAGACATGCATTGAAACCTCAGTTTTTCTGTAATTGTGCCTACTTACATGCTTTCAATCTTATACATATGTCTTTAATCAGAAGTAGTTAGAGGTTATCTTCATTTTCTCTCATATTCAACTAAAGAATAAGAGGAATTTATATGGAAATGGGAGACTGATGTGTAAAAATCTGATAAATCATGTCGTTCTGACTTTAGAGTTAATATTCCTCTGGGACTAAAAGACCTCTTTCTGAGAAGGCTCAGATTTTACATAAGTTTTGGTATCTATCCTTTCCCTTATTTCCCCATCGACCTATAAACTAGACTTTCCTGTCCAGGTACTCTGAAAAGCTTACTGGCCCACCACAAAATAATTATGAGCATCACCACTTCAAACCAATAAAAAATAAAATCAAAAGAAATGCCATCTTTTTAACTATCAGCTCAGCTGCTACATAATTCACTCAGAATGGGTGAAATCTATTCTTTCCAGATGAAGGAATGCAAATCTATATCCTCTACTTTTTAAAAAGTATCAAGGGAGTACTGGTCACTCTTAATTTCCTTAGCTCAGTGAGTCCTTTACAGTTTCACAAACAGGGCCTGTACAGAATTTGAATCCATTTTCCTTTGCCTCTGAGGCAGTGTCAAAAGACAGGCAGTAGTTAAATTGTGGATTAAGTGGGGCTGAACATTTCATTTTTTTAATATTGCTCTCAGAAAAACCTGCAAAACCGTAAAACTAGGTACATTCTTCAACTGAGCTATTCAATACCTTACTCAGATCATTGAGAGATTTATTTTGGATATCTAATCGAAATTTCATTCAGGCACTTTAAAACAATAGGAGAATGAATCTTTATGAGGCAGCAAATGAGAATCTTTCAGTGCTAGGAGCCATCTTTTCACAATGACTACACAGGTAGTAGGGAAACCACAATAACATAGAATTTCTTGTTAAAATGTATCAAACACTTATAAACCCAGAGTACCATAATCAGATAATTCCAGCAGTTTGAAAAGCAGGTAACAAAGTACACCTGCAAATGTGTAAACTGTATTACCTATCCAGAGCACAGATTCTAAAGGACTGAAAAGTTAATTTATATTATTATAGTAATAATATATATATATATAGTAATAATAGTAATAATATCCTTGAAGAGGCTGAACTAGATGGCTACTTATGTTAGTAAATTATGATGAATTTGATGAAAGATCTCAACTACAAATTTTCAGATTCCAAAAATGACAACTTACTCCTTAGCTTGGCCTTAAAGGTAGGCAAAAGATACATACTCTACTTAGATTCCATTTATGAAAGCATAATTATGAATAATAACTGTCTCATGTCAAAAGAGACAAACTATGATAGTGAAGGTATTTTCTTCTGTGTTTTATTAGTAAGCCAAGAAGTATTAGGGAAAATGAATTTTGAAATATTCTTGTCTGCTCCACAGGAAGCACAATCCTGGGCTGGTTCTCGTCAGGATTTCAGCAAGCTCCTATGATCATCAGAGAAGTTTGTAGGGTTTTCTGTTTAAAACTTACACTGGTGAAACATTGTTCTCAAATGTACATTTTGTTGCGTATATTTTACACATTATGCTTTGTTATTTAACTCTATCTCCTATGGGAAACTTATTTTCTGGAGGAAAAAAATACAGTTAACATTTAAAAATCAAAATAGATATCAGAAAAACAATCCATTTTACTTAAAATTAGGGATAACAGTATAAGATTAGCATTTACTTATGTACTGGGAGACAGAATTTGTAGATGATGGAGGTCTGTAACCTCTACTAAAATCTCAAAAAAAAAAAAAAAAAAAAAAATTCAAAAGAAGTTTTCTCCTCATCCTCCTCTTTCCAAGAATTCTCTTAGTACAGTTGTATTATTAAATCTACCAGGAGCATTAAAAAATTGTCGTTATAAGGTTTTAAAAGTTTTCTTTTTCCAGATATCTCTATAAAGCTCAAAGATTGATTGGATCCCACATAAGTGGCACCTATTCCACTTCAGATGGAGGATACTTTCACTTACATAGTACTACTGCCTTCTAAGGACCTGATCACAAGCCCAGTCAGATCCATGAGAAATGCTTGTGCTGCTTTTGCTATCAAATCACAAATTTGAAAAGGTTGTGCCCACCTCTATTAATTTAAACTGAAAAAAAAACCAAACCAACAATTTAAATTATTCAAGACTTTTTCTACATGTGGGATTTGAAGTTCTTCTGTTGCACTTAAGTATTTTTGACAATGTAGTAAATGCAAACTTTAAAACATTTCAATGACATAACTGAAAACACGGAGAAAAATGTATGCATCCAAACATAATATAGCATTAGTTAATGCCATGTTTTCTTAGATCAGAGCACTTTAAAATCAACGATCAAGTTATTCAGCTTTTAAATATGCAGAGCAACTGGAAAGAAAAAAAAAAAAAAAAAATCACATCCTTCCAGATAATGCTCACCTCCTGATTAAATAAAGATGTGCCAAGGCAGAGGTACTTTATGCCTCAGGAGACAGCCATAGTGGAACACCGAGTGTATTTTATATGTGAATTAGAGGTAAGATGTAATGACATGAGATGAAAGGCTCAGCCATGATTTTAATAAAGGGGAGAGACAGTACTTCCCTGTGGACCCTGTATGCAAAAGAGTGAGACTCAACAAGAATATATGAAAAGATTCAGAAAAAAATGGCAGCAAACATTTCAAAGTTGTAAGACCACCATTAAAATTCATCACATTTTACTGAAGTCAAGAATTTCAGTTCTTGAGGGTAAGCATTAACTAATTTCTGAGAGTTTGTCATCAGTAAGCCGGAACAATTCTTGATGTTGAGAATTTGAGAGCTTGAAACAATAAAATTTCATTCTTAAAGGTTTTTATAGCAAGGAAAAAATTTATCTAAAAATAAGTAATTGAATGATTTTTGAAAGGAATTTTTCTCACCAAAACAAAACAATGCAAAACAAAGCAACAATATACCAATTAACTGTGCTATGATCTGACATGTTTTAGCAGTTTACTGCTTTAAGCAATCCTCAGAAAAAGTTGTTATCTCCTCCTATATTTATGTATCTATCTCTATCTGTATATGTTTAAGAATACAGCAGAATTCCAAAGAAGCATTATTTCTCCCCCACAATTCAGTGAATGAAAATGTTTCAGATTTTGACAGATCTCTTTCTGCGCAATTAAAAAAAAATTAGGAGTGACAAGCTTTGTAAGAAAAAGCCACGAAAAGAGCAAAAATGATTGGGTTGAACTGCTTCAAGGAAAAACAAAACCAAACAAAAAAACCTCCATGCTATATTTGATCATTTGTGATATTCACGCTTCTGGCACCCTGCCAGTTAGGCTGAGCAACACCAGTGTCTGGCTAAGCAGAGTAATCTCCTGGTTCAAGCATTGGATCTGTGATGAAAATTACAAAACAGGGACAAAATCAAAATGTCACCTGAGATTTTATTCTGAAACTAATTTGATGGAAGAAATAATACAATGCCAAGAGCCTTTTTAGTAGTGTCTACAAAACTAGGACTAAATTGAAACCAATGTGAGTGGTTGGAGGTAGCTATCATGCAAATACATTTGGATCTGCAGGCGTTCCTTTTACAAAGAGTGGTAGTCTTTCTGACAGGTAAATTGCTTTGAAATGGTTTTTGAAGTCTGAGGTCAAACTTTTAAAATGATAATTTTAACTTGCATCTTACTTTATTCCAGAGTCTTTTTGCGTCTCTTACATAATGCATTTGAATCCAACAAAATTAGATTAAAAAACAAAACAAAACAAAACAAAAAAACCAATATCAACTCACTTCCCTAATTTACATTCTGTGAGCCACCATTCATTATAGGACAACAAATCTTTGAAGGGAAAATCTTTTCCTTTCTCTTTTCACTGAGTGGTTTATGTTTGAACTAGTTGCTTTTGTATATATGAAGAACTGTGTAGGCAAAAAAAAATCTGTATGCACAGTGTATTCAAGTTAGAAATCCAGGCAGTACAGTCTTTAGATTACTATCCAAATGCAAAACAGGAAAGCAAAATACCACACCAAAAAATCAGTATGTTACTTTCGTATTTTCCTTGTATGTCTACTGGTCCTTCCTAAATTTTACTGAAAGAGTATACATTATTAGCACTAACAATCAAAGTTTGTTTGTTTGTTTGTTTGTTTTTTCATTACAAGTACTGAAAATTATTCAGAATGACTTAGAAGATATTTTTACTGATCTGTTCTAAAGAAAGAAAAAAGAAGAAAAAAAAACACACAGATTTTGTTTCTGATACTTTGCTTCAACCACAAAACCAATGCATGCTGCATTTAAATTATATAAGTTACCCATCACTTTCTCTTTCAAGCTGGACAGCATTTTGCTGTTTTTTAAACACACTTATTACTTCTCTCTCTACACTGGTAATGCTTTCCACATGCGGACACTGGCATGATTACCAACGTAGAATTTCACTGAAGACGTAGCATTTCAGCTACTTCACATTTGCAATGGCCTGCTGTTTTCCTTTTTTAGGAAGGTTCTCTATAGATTTCCTATTCTCTTTGATCTTCAAGTCAGTTTCTGCACTTTGTATTCTTCCCCTCTCCAATAGCACTAATCAAAGGAATGTTTTAATAGCCACCTTAAACTTTTCTTACTTTGATTTTCAGGCTACTTTTTTTTTTTTTTTTAAATTCTTTTTTTTTTTTTAATGTTGCCCTTTATAATCGAGACAAACAATTAATTGCAGCACAGACACCACAGCACTTATTAAATCCTCTATGTTGATAGACAGATATGCTCATAAATTACTAAACTCACCCCCCATGAACATATGGAGAGAGAGTTTTATGTATATACATGCATGTATTCACTCTGACATCATAAAAATGATTCTTAAAAATATGAACATTTATGTTTAAATAAAAGGTACCTACCTGGAATAAGCTGACCCAGTAAGTGATGACATCTGGAAAGGCTGCATGCAGCTACTATGACCAAAAAAGGATAATGTTTCCATTTCATGATGTGTCCTTCCTTGCATTACACCAGCTCAGTACCGCTAACGTAAATATTACCTGCATTGAGCAATGGAAATAAGAACAGATGAATTAATGATAAATTTAAGTTACTCCCAAATATTTTTACCTAGTATAACTGTGTCAAGTATTCTGGTTTCAGTATAGTCAGCCATAAAAGTAAACATGTCATTTTTTTTCTAACAATTAGAAAGTTATAAACTACAATCAAAAATACATTAACTATCCTTACAGAACAGCCAACCCCTAAAAAGATGTTTTAAAGGTAGACATGAGGAGTTTCGATATATATTTTAAAGTGCTGCATGCTATTTGGTTACGATTTAACTCAAGCTATTAAGAAATTTAGCAAGATAGTTGCTTATGTTTTAAAAATGTACTTCAGTGGCATTTGGCCTTCTATAAAACCCGGGTTAAAACTACAACAATTCTCCTTTTATGATGTGTTTTTGCTCAACAAGGACTATGGACAATTTTACCCAGTGATAACTCCAGCTTATTAAGGGTTTGTGTTATTAAGGGATGAAACTTCTCAAGTGACTGGTAGGAAATTTGAATTTTACAGAAGAGAATCTTTTGATTAAATGTGACTTTTAGACTCATTTTTCTGACCAGAACTGTAGATTGAGAAGTATTCGCAACTCCACTACAGCTCAGAAATCATTTCTGCTCATCCTATTTGTTCTTTTGCACGTCAACTATGTTGGCGCTCAGTATTTCTTGGACAGAACTCTCCAGATCCTATATACAGTATAACTGTCTGTACAATGCCTTTTCTTTACAGGTTTCTGAATAACATATGGCGTTCTTTAGATAATCATAAACTTCTAAAAACATCCAAGGTTTTTTAGATAAATATGTTTATTTGAATCTATACAATCTTAAAATAAATGCAATAGTTTTATTGCTTTGCTTTGTTGCTTTAATAAGGGCCTTTATCTCAGTTCAAAATAAAATGTGTGCTCACAATGATTCATGCGTTGTATAATATCTACGGTTTCATATCAAGGTCATTGATGAAGATATTGAACAAGATCAGACTCAATACTGAACCCTGGAGAACACAACTATTTGCAGGCCCCCAACTAGACTCTATGCCACTGATACCATGTCTGAGCTCTGCCAGTCAGCCAGTTCTCAGTCCACCTCACTGTCCATTCATCTATCGCACATTTACTAAGTTTCATTACAAGGATATCAAAAGCCTAGCTTAAGTCAAGGTAGACAACACCCACTACTCTCCCCTCATGTACCCAACTGGTCATGACATCAACAAAGGATATCAGATTGGTTAAACATGATTTTCCCCATATTGACTATTTTTAATAACCTTCTTTTCTTCCATTTGCTTGGTGATGACATACAGGATAATATTTGTATCATCTTCCCAGGGACAGAGGTGAGGCTGACTGGCCTACAGTTGCCAGCTCTTCCTTCTTGCTCTTTTTGAAGTCTGGGGTGACACTAGCTTTCATCCAGTCCTTGAAAATCTCTCCTGTTCTCCATAACCTTTCAAAGATGATAGAGAGAAACCTGACAATCACTTCTGCCAGCTCTCTCAGTACTCATGGGTACAACCCATCAGTGCCCATTGATTTGTATGTTTTGAGTTTGCCTTGACAATATCTGACTAGATCCTCCTTGACCAAGAGGAAGTCTTCCTTTCCCCAGACTCTCTTATCTCAAGGGTCTAGGATTCCTGAGGGACCATGTTAACAGTAAAGACTGAAGCAAACAAGGTGTTTTGTAACTCATCCCTCTGTGTCTGTTACCAGGGCATTTATCTCATTCAGCAGCACTTTTCCCTAGTTTTTCTTTTGTTATTGACATACATAAAGAAGTTTTTCTTTTTATTGCTAATTTCCCTCACCAGATTTAAGTGGATCTTAGCCTTCTTTGTTGCAACCCTGTGTGCCTGCCTTGACAGTGTTCCTACATTCCTCTCTAGTGGCCAGACAACCTTTCTATATTCCACAGACTTTCTTCTTCCATTTCAGTTTTTCTATGAAATCCTTGTTCATCCATGAATGCCTCCTGGCACCTTTGTCTGATTTCTTACACTTAGGGATACACTGATCTTGAGCTTGGAATAAGTGGTGCTTGAATGTCAATCAGCTCTCTTGGGCCTCCTTACCTTCCAATGATCTAACCCATGAGATGTCTCCAAGTAGGCCCCTGAAGAGGTCAAAGTTGACTCTCCTGACGTCTGGGGTTGCAATCCTACTTACTGCTTTATTTCTTCCATGTAAGATCCAGAACCACACTATCTCATAGTTGCTGCAACCAAAGATGCCCCCAGCATTATGTTCACCCTCTACTACCATACTACCAACATCTGCCTCTGATGCCACGGGCCAATAACAGAAGAGGTATTAATTCCAGAGTAACCCTAGTATTTATAACTTCTATTCATATCCATGCATGGTCATAACACATTTTGACTATAATAATTGTGTTAAATATTCCAGTTCTACCCTTCAATTAGTCTTTCAGTGTCCGAACTACAAAACTAATATTGTAGAACAAGGACTGCCACTAATTATGTGTGCCACTGACAGAAGGATGCACTAGCCATATAAACTTCAGCTGTCCTGAGACCTCACGTAACACCATACTAAATGACTGCAGATCTGCACCAGAATGTGCAAGAAAAGATTCAAGTGCAATGTGTTGTCCATGCTACACAATGAAGATAAACACTGTTTCTTCTATGACATTATAATCATTAAAGAATCAATGGCAAATTAAACTGCACAAACCCAGAGGAGAAAGAAGCACTATTGTAAATTAAGAGAAAGAGTCTAATCAATTATTTTCTACCACTTTCCAAGCATACTGCTATTTATCACTACAGTCAGCCCAGCATGCAGCAGCAGAAGTAAAGACATCAAGTCACAACAATAAAAAAACAAAAAACAAAAAACAAATGCTGGTTTTCTCTCTCCTCTCCTCTCCTTTATTTTTTTTTAATCATTTTCCCTCAAAACCACTTAAAATAAACAACAATTTGACTATGTTTTTTTTTTTTTTTCAGAAATGGTAAGCAACTCATCAAATCTACATTTTCACAGGATTTTGAGTTGAAGAAAAGGACACAAAAGTCAAGCAATCAAGATTTTAACTTATAAAAAATAAGTGTTACTATTAAATTATTCTTATGAGATTTACAATCTTTGGTAAATACTACACTGAAGAAGACTGTTTAATTAGAAGATGAATCAGAAGTTTGATCTGCTATGTTGCCAAAGACTGTTCTGGAGTGAATACACAAAATTTTACTGAAAATATAAAAAACAGAAACTCTTTCTGAAACAAAATAAACTACTTTTGAATGCAAGCTATTTTTAAAACTCTCCATTCATTGTTAGGCCTGCTGTTATTACACGGAGCTTCTCGGTCATTCAATCCTGTTCCTGTCTATTAGTCAGAATTCCATGTCTATTAGTCAGACTCCAGCTATCTCATCATTTACGTTTAGACTGACATTACTTTTGAGCTTAATCTCCTTCTGTGCATTATCATCAGTAAAGTTACCTATCACTGAAGTTAAGAACTTCACTCTATTATTTTAAATATCCTGTCTTTGTCAAAATGAATTCATTTGGAGTTCTAGAAGAATGAGAAGGACCTAATGCCATATGTTGTTTCCAATTAGGAGCAAGAATGAAAAAATGTTGATGAACTAGCGGGGAGAAATGGCCAGCTCCTTTCTTGGATACAAAGTAAATAAACTCTACTCAGATGAAATCAGCTATAAAAATATAAGTCTATTTAAACCAGAGTAGGTAGTAGTATATAGAGCACTAGTGGGTCTGGATTGTGATCTTTTCAGAGACAGTTTCAGTAGACAGCTCCAGGGAACTGGCATGTGCATCTATTCACAAAGTTT
Organism: Chrysolophus pictus; assembly: GCA_037305975.1. Lineage (NCBI taxonomy): Eukaryota > Metazoa > Chordata > Aves > Galliformes > Phasianidae > Chrysolophus > Chrysolophus pictus. Next base: position 99,929,922 of record CM074576.1, read on the forward strand.
ACCTTGCTTAACGTTTTACTATAGCAAAACATTTCCTTTGTAAGAAACAATTACTAAGAAAGTTTTTACAATTTATGATACAGTATTTGTGTTCATTTTATGCTATGAAGTTTTGTTTTGCTTTTGCTTTTTGTTTTGTTTAATCCAGAGAAAAGCATTGTGTAAAACAAAAATATACTTTACGCTTTCAATTTGCATTTCTAGGCAAGCAGCAAACTCATATAAACAGTCCTACTGAGATCATTAAGTAACTTGATTCTTTGCTTGATGTATTTACTGCCTAAGCGGTTTCTTAGAATAATTCTAAGAAACAAAAACAAAAAGAAAAAGAAAAAGCTATGTCCATATTCGTCCACTGAATCCTATTGGGAGGTGGAAACAGAAACCCAGACTTCAGTCTAAATCCTAAATACCTACTACAGAACTGCCTGCACATGAAAGCTCAGTGTGAAGGACCAAACATATGACAAAAGAAAAATCTTTTTCCTCCCACCAGTCTCATAAGTAATCTCTCTACTAGAAGCTCTGCTAATTTGTAATGTTTCCTTCACTTCACTGGCTAAATAAACTGAGATTAATTTTGAACAATGGACAGCTTTAACAAAGGCATTTCCTCAGAGAGGAGTCCATAAATGAGACAGCAAGCAATAGAACATGCTTTCTACAAAAGGAATCAATATATTCATCATTCGGTAGATATGCAGTGCAGGGTATGATGCATGACCTGGAATGTGTCAAGGAGCGAGTGTAAAGAGAAAGCAAAATAAAAAACAAGCAAACAAACAAACAAAAAAACAAAAAAAACAAAGACAAAAACATAATCCAAACAAAACAGTGATTTCCAATAATTATGTGAATTGGAGCCACTCAAGAAAAGTAACAGTGATCTATATGCTTCTAGGTTCAGAACTTTGTCCCTTTGCCCCAGAATATTGGTCTCTCCCAAGCAAATTAAGTTAGGATGCTTCCTGTTCTTTTTTTGCCTGCTATGGCTGGAGGAATACAAAGACAATGTCCAAATGTGCAAGAATGGGATTAGGAAAACTAACAAAGACCTGGAGGTTATTCTGGTAAGGTTTGTAAAGAGCAACAAGATGGGATTCCACAAGTACTTAAGCATCAAATGGAAGAGCAGGAAAAAGAAGGCCTGCTGCTAAATGGGGTGACAAAGGATGAAAAAAGTGCATGTACTCTACATCTTCTTTCACTTCAATTTTTGTTGGAAAGACTAGCCCTCACAAATTCCAGGCTCCTGAGACTAGAAGTTAAGACTCAGGAATACTTGCCCTTTGTAGAAGAGGGTCAGATTAGGTATCATCTAACATGAACACGTTAGTCCCTGGGATCCAATAGGATTAACATTTCTTATTTTTAAATGGAATTTTAAAATTCCAAAGGAGCTAACCAGTGTCACTGCAAGCCACTCTTGATTAGCTTTGGAAGGTCATGACAATTAAAAGGTTTCTCAGTTCCTGAGAATTAAAAGACAGCAAAAGTCCCTTTTATCTTTAAGACGGAATAACCAGAGCCAGTCACACTCACATCTGGTCTCTGAGAGGGTGATGGATCAAGCTACTCTGGAGACTTGGAGGTCCTGGTGGACAACAAGTTGAGTCAGAAAGGTGCCTTTGCTGCACAGAAGGCCAAAGTATCTTGGGCTGTTCTGCAAAGAGTGTAACCCGCAGGTCAATGAAAGTGATTGTTCCTATCTGCTCTGTACTGATGAGGCTAGGTATGGAGTACTGGGTCCAGCACTGGCTCCTAATTGCAAGACTCACACAGACTTGGTTGAGCAAATCTAGTAAAGATGACCAAGAGACTGGAGCATCTGTAGCTTGAGAGGAGGCTGAGAGAGATGGGACTTCTCAGCCTGGGGAGAGGATGCACTGAGGGATGTGATCCATGTATATAAAGACATGTCGGGAAGGAGTGAAAAAAGGAGTCAGATTTAATTCCATGGTACCCAGCAAAATGCAGATTGAAACATGGAAAATTCCATTTAAAAATAAGAAAACATATTTCTTCCATGAGGGTGACTGGACAGTGGAACAAGGTGCCCAGAAATACGTGGATCTCCTTCTTTGAGATTATACAAAACCTGACAGGTTATATACCATAGAAACCCTCTCTAGCTGACCTTGACCTGAACAGGGCTGGAACAGGCAATCTCCAGAGGTGGTTTTCAGCCTACTGCTGCACTATTCAGAAACCACAGCTCCAAAATCAACAGTCCATATACTGTCTCAGGAAATGCTGTAGTAAAACAAAACAAAATGAGAGAAGAATGTCACAGAAAATTAATCATAATATCCTTAGTGCAGACTGTCTAGAAAAGATATCAGCATCAAGTGGTCTGGGAGCAGAGACTGACAGAACCACTGACAAGCCACTGTGCTTGGCATGTGTTTCAGGACTTGATAAAGAAAAAGGAGTATGGACACTAGGAAAAATAACTTGTGCTGTGAACAGTCCTCAATGCATGGTCAAAAATGGAGAGCTGAAGAGGTTTGTGATGAGAGTTTTGTTTGGAATAACCTCTTGATTCCATAGATAACCAGAGAATATAGACAAAGTGAAAACACACAATGCAGTGTTCATCTCAGTAGTTTGTACATTCTCATATAGTTTGTATATTCAGGCTGATTATTCTCCTGAAATGCAACAATCAGTTTTAACTTGCAAACTATTCTCTTGCACAGACCTGCAGTATTTTGTGTTTTGTCCTCTATTTTATTTTCAGCCACTCATGGGGAAGATAACTGCTGGGAGTCAGCAGTGAATTCATTGGACAAAACTTTCCTCAATTTCTAAAGGTTATTTCATTCTGTTGATGAGCCTTTTTTATTGAAACTGCTGATACAGTAAAAAGCTGTGGAAAGAGAGGGCAGATGTGAAGACATTTGTATCATCACTGTCAAGAAGCCATATAAGAAAACAAGACAGAATGGTCTTAGCTAAATATTCTACAGTTCAGGACATTACCTATATGCATGCATAGGCACTTGTTGGAGAAGTGGAAGCAATGTAGGTTTAGAGATATCTATAATCTATTAAAATTTACTTGTTTTCTAGTACCTAGAAGAAAGTGACACTTTTAGTTCTTCTTAGGTGCAGATCACTATTTTCTCTATAATTAAAGATGACTGACAAAGAAGCAGAACAGCAGTCTCCTGCAATTTCAACTAACTCAATCCATACAATTCTAAAGTACAATTATTTTGAAACATAGTTCTTGGACTGTGTAAAAGGATTTTATCTTTTAAATACTTTGCTCTATTTTAGTGAAATTTCCCTTTTCTGCCTGCAATTCAGCAAACATGAAAGAAAACTGAATTTCTTTGACTTGATTCTGACCTCAAATTCTAGGATTGTCAATCATCAGATTCTCATCTACAGCTACTCAGAAAAAAAAAAAAAAAAGCAATATCTATGACATAAAATCATTGGTATTTCTCTTGCCTCTCAAATCTGGAAAAAGTAGAAATCAATAGTAAAAAAGAAGTTTCTTGTGGTTGGCACACTACTTGTGGCTGGCAACCAGTAAAATGCAGGAAAAATCATGCAGAAGAAGACAGATATTCTCCTACAACATCAGTTATCTCTATCTTTCATTTGAATAAACTCTGTACAAAAATGAAGGGATATAGAAATTAAATATCTTCTGTTCAAACTTAAGTAAGTGCCATGGTTTCATCTGGGACAGAGTTCATTTTTCCTTCATTATGTCTGGTATGATGCTATGGTTTGGCTTTAGAAGAAAAACAATGTTGATAATACACCAATGCATACTGTGCCACCAGTGTGGGAACTGGGATGCACAAGGAGCTGGGAGGGGACATAACAAAGACAGCTGACCTGAACTGGACAAAGGGATATTCCATACCACGTGACACCATGTGGTGCAAAAAACACTTGAAGAATGGTAGGGAGTTGGTTGGGTGGGCACTCAGTGCTTCGGGTCTGGCTGGACATTGGCCTGCAGGTGGTGAGAAATTGCTTGTGTATCACATGTTTTGCCGATAAATTATTATTACCATTACTATTATCTATTCTTTTTTCTCCCTTCCTTTTCTGTCTTAGTAAATAGTTTTTATCTTAACCCATGCATTCTACTTTTTTTTAAAAAAATTCCTGATTCTTCTCCTCCATTCCACTGAGAAGGTGGGGGTTGAGCAAACAACTGTGTGATGCATAGCTATCTGTTGGGTTAAACCACAATACATTCCTTCCAAGGGGTTTGAACTTGTTAAAAGTTAATGGCATCTCTTCAAAATAGTAAGAATATGCTTCTATTTTAATATAACTTTATGTCAAATTCAGTAACAATGGACTCATTCCTGTGTTTCCTGTTAGACGCATCTTAAGAGCTGTCTAAATGTTAAGTTACTGATTTTTAAAAATACAATCAAGGAATGATCTAAACAGAAAAAGAACTTACATCTTATGCTACAGATGCATTACCTCTTTCTCCCCTCTCTGGCATATTAAACCAGCAATCTTCATCTTGACTTCTAAGATTTTCAAAGGATTGTTTGGAAAGATTGGGTATTGTATCTGCTGCATGCTTCCCAAAGAGAGATACTGTGTTTTAAAACTGCTATCCGGAAACTAAATACTCATCACTTTTTGATCATGAAACTACCTTAAAGTTTCTAAGATCATAGGTTAAAAAAACTCAGGTGAAAAATAGGATCAGTAATGCCTTGATATAGTTTCAACACACCAGTTGTTACATATTTTCTTTAAGAGTAAAACTGAAACTAAGATTAAATCATTACATATTCCAATCAATCAATTAATTGAAAGGCTAATATCTACCAAAGAAAAGTTGTGAACTTGCATTTAAAAAATGATTCATAATAATAATATATGAACATCAACAGTATTTCTTAAATATATCTGAAAGAGTAAAGTGGTTGGTTGTCAAATGTACTTCCAAATGGAGCCAAGTGGAAAAGAAACAGTGTTTGATAGAAAGAAAATTCAGTGCCTGAAAGGTTAAAAAAAAATTCCTTTGACTGCATTTGGACTCCTCTGTTATACCTGACATAAAAAAGCAAGGGTTTTTCAAAGGCATTTAGCTTTAAACATTCACAGTACCTTTGAATGTCCTCAGCAGGACCAGAAAAGAGGGATTCAATTTTCAAAGATAATTGTGTCAGATAACTGTCTCATCCCTTTTCAGAAACAATCTGATAAATACCTAATTACCAGCTGAGTGATTTCAGAGCCACACAACTGGGTCTGAGAGAAGGCTACAGGGAATGACAAGGTCCCCTAAAGCCATCAAGAGTAAAAAGCATTTGGCTTATGAATTGCTTCATTTATTAGACTGGTAAAATGCATAGAAGTCCCCAGTGAAAACAAAATATTCATAAAATGTTGACATGATAAACAAAATTAATATTTTACACATGATGTAATTGCTTTCAAATAAAAGAGCATGAGTACTATGAAACAGTTATATTCTAAAATCCATGACAGTAAAAATTCAAGTACTTAAAACTACTCATTTTTTGTACACCAACCTTTACTACTGTTGGTATGTAATATTGTCTAGTAACAATAATTTGTGTTGCAATCTTGTTGCTATAAATGAAGAAAACTTCCATGACAGACCCTTAGCTGCATAACTAGAAAAAGCTTACAAAGTGAAGTAAATGAAACTACCTCCTGTTTCTTGAAAAAAAAAAACAAAAAAAAACAAAAAAAACCAAAAATTAGTTAAGAAAATCTGTATTAAAAAAAGAGTATTTTCATTTTTGAATTATTTTCACCATTTAAAACAAAGGAAAACATACAGGTATAAAGAGCATCTGAGATTTCACTGAAGCTTTTGAAAGTTCACACTATAAATGCCAGTCTTGTAATCTTTCTGAACTCCTTGTGCTTAGAGAAGTGTTGACCCCCTACAAAACTTCCTAACTGTTAATGGAGTGGAGAGCATGAAATATCAACATAATTACGCAGAGTTCAGAAGCACAGATGGGAAACGGAAAATTACTGATAACGCTTCAACACTACCAAATTGACCAAGTTATGCATTCCTCAGGTTTTATGAAATACATGTCTACTTTGTGGAAAACGCAGCAGCTCTGGGGTGGCAATCTCAAAAGGACACGTCTGACCTACCGCTACATATAGACTGGAGAAAATTGATAGGAATTTTGCAAATACAATGAAACAGGATAGATCACACAGTTCTGTAAATCTCAGTCAAATAATTTAAAAATAAGGACAAAAAATGTACTGCATATACATAGCAGAGGGGTGAGTCAATGCTGTTGTGTACACAATATAGGGACAAAGATTTAAACTAAGATGATTGATTTTACTGTTGAGTGGAATAGTAGCAACTATATAGTCAAGAACAAACAGGGACCATTTTAAAACCTGTTCCTCTCAGATTCCCACCAATTAAGTGACAGCGTTTCTGCATGCATCATTATTCATCACACATACAGAAGAAACTGAAGCTTGCCTAAAAGAGCTGACTCACTGCTAGCATTTAGGTTCTGTCAGGCAGGGTAGTGTAGTCAGCGGGGAAGATGAAGTTCTAAGGTTTTGCTGGTCTGCAAATTAGAGTTTTAATTCAGATCACAGCTCTGGCATAACCTGTGTTGTGAAACTGTGCTTCAGCTTCTCAAATTCCTAAGCAATAGTCACTCAATGCAAGGAAAAGCCCAAATTGCACTTCAGTGCACGAGGAAATCTTTGTGCTCATCCAACCACCATATTTCTTATGCTTCTATCTGTCATCACAGTAAATGTCCTTTCATAAATTTAACACTGTGACACACACACACAAAAAGGAATACTAGACAAAGTCTTAGTGCACAATGCAAAAAAGAGAAATGGCTCTTCACTGCAAAGCTCTTGAAAAAAACAAGCATTTTAGGACCATAGTCTGTAGTATCTGGTGGCAAAAAAGCTTGCCAGAATTCTTTTACTCTGGGTGTTCAACAACAGCTTGGCTTTTGGCCTTAATAAGAACTGGAGCAATTAGAAAGGATTTGCTGATCCTGCCCAACTAACAAGCATTCTCAGGCACAGAAATTTACATCAGAATTCAAAGGATATTCAGCTCTCCCCAGAAATGCATTCATCCTCCTGGGGTCACCAGTAAAGGTGAAGCATAAACAATATAGAGACTTTCAACATCTTCTGCTTCCTGCTTAAACAGACTGGTGTGAAATGCTAACTCCTTGGGGGAAAGGAAGAAGACTCCAGCTTTCACGAAGATACCGCAAGAGTGGCAGAATCCCTTTGAAACTGAGACTGATCTGATAAAGTCGTTATGGTTGTTAATAGCAACCTTTCCTCTTCTTCCCTGGACGAGACCACAGCAATCAGCTGCAGCATGGGGCAGCGAGCAGTACAGCTATCACTAGGAGGGAAAACTGGAGACTGTCTGTACCTCTGGAAGGCCGTATCCTGTCCCCATCCCAGAGAGCCTAAGAGCTTCTCCCTCTATGTGATAGAAGTGTTACTGCCTTCTAGCCTTTCTGGGATAACAGACAGTAGCTTTATGCTATGTTTCATGCCTAAAGTAGACTTTGCGATCTCACCATTGCCTTCACCCCACAGGCAAGGAGTATCCACTCCTTTCCCTAACCCCACCCCCTCCCCAACACAATGAAACTCTAAGTCACACCACTTCTACGGCTCCTGAGATTGCAAGTCCTTGGGCCAGAGGAAAAGATCAGTGTTGCCATACTCAGCCCCGAGACAAATTCAGAAAAGACAGAACTGTTACTAGTTTTCTGTCTAACGGTCCATGCACTGCTGCATGCCAGCTAAATGGGAAGAAGATGCTGGGCAATTCAAAGGTAGGCCTTACATTGTGTGGCAGAGAATGAATTTCAGATCTCCTCTTTGATCTGGAATTACTGCAAAGGGAGAGTTAAGAAGATACAGGACTTGAACCTTTCTGAACTCAAGTCCTTTGAGCTCGGCCACTTCCATGAGGAGAACAGCCAGCAGAGGCATGAGGACCACACACTACATTCAGAGAAGTCCTCTTCTGTAAACCCTGATGATCTCTCTTGATTATGCATTACGAAAGGGATTTACTTAGTCCATGTGGTATCAACGAATTATGAAAATGAAATATATTGCTGGCAAGATACTCACAGAGTGTGATAGGCTCTATGTGAGAGGGAACAGAGAATCTGAGGCAACACCTGAAGTCTCACTTTCAATATTTCTATGTAATTGAAATTCCAAATAAAATGCATTTTAAAAGTTTAACAAAATATGTTAAAAAAAAAAGTTTCTTTTGTTATCTAAACATTAATTTGAAAATACCATATATAAAGATAAATTCTTTAAAGAGCATCATGCCTCTTTCCACCACCCTTGACCTTGATTCTTTGCTTTTATGTAAATCCATTACAACATATTTTTAATCATCTCCTCAGTTCTGGAACACAAATTAAAATCTGAAGGTGTCTGTTAAAATCTGAAGCAGAAGAACTCAATCTTACAGACCGTATGTTTTCAGCCTGGAAAATCTCCCAGGTGATAAGTCTCCCAGATAATCCCAATTTTTTACCAATAAACTGTTAGCGTACATTAGCATGTGAAGTACAGTAAAATGGAGCATGTGTTTTAAGCTTTATTTCTAAGTATTGTTGTGGAAAAAGAAAGGTCAAAGATCCTAAAAATCTTTGGACCAGAAATGTACAACAGATATGGTAAAGAAAATTAAGGTTTTATGACTCAAACTGACAAATTCTGATGGAAAACAAAGTAATACTTAAATGCACAGGTATACAATGAAAAACACACATCTCACACTAGCACATTCTAGAGTTCCAGCTACCCAGATTGCAGAGTAAACCAAAGCCTTGCAGCAGTTCTCATTGATGCCAGGAACATTCCTGGTAGAAAAATTCAGCTGAAGCAAAAAAGATTTCTTTCTGTCAGTATAACTAACATACCAAAAATTCCAATTAGCTGGCTAAGATTTTGACAGGTCCCCCAGTTTCTAGCACAGATCCTCACACATTTCATTTCTGTCAGATGCATAATCAGATGCTCACACATGTATCACACTCTCTGTAACTGTAACAGACACCAGCTATAAACATATTTTAGAAGTTATGGATGTGCCTGCCACAACCGGTGTGACCTTTCCTAATAGAGAAACTGCTGCATAATCACTCTCAGGTGGGCAAGAAAATAAAACATCATGAATCACCAAATTCAGTCACATCAGCAGGAATTTGAAGATGTGGACCAAATAACTAAATTGCTAACTCCTAAATCTTAAGAGATCACAGCTTAAATATTCCTGAGCTGGACTGAAGCTGTCAATTGGAATTTTATAGATGGGAACAAGCAATTTCCTAGTAGAAAACCACAACAGTCAAACTAACTCATCACTGATGAATTCTTAGGATAAAAGACAGAAAAAATGGCTGAGTTCACAGAATAGTGACTTAATAATCACCTGTATTTTAGCATATTAAGCATATTAAGCACTTCTCTCAGTCTTGGGCTACTAGATGAATGACTACTATACAGCCTTGTGCCAGTGTAATTTTTAAAAGGCTGAGTGATTCATGAGAAACATTTTTGTCTGACTTTCAAGAAAGTTTCTACTTAATTTCGCTCTGGAAATAACTGAAATAAACTGGTGTTCCTTCTCTAATAAGTCTTATGCTGCCAGAAACAAGAGATCAAGCAACGATATCATACTTTCTTTCTCAAATGGAAACAGAAATGAAGGCCATTAGTGAGATGTTAGAAAAAGTTGTGCATGTGCTGGCTTGTGTTATTGTGCTGCTTTTCTTGCATTACAGAAAAGGCAAACTAAACTTGGTGAAAAATATTTTAAGGGACTTTGCTTTTAATTATTAACTTGCCTTTCCTTCCACTCCTTTCCCTAACCCCACCTCCTCCCCAAGCTCCTCCTCCCAAAAGGTCTGGGAGGGTTCTTTGCAGCACTAATGCTACTACCACTGAAAAGAAAGCAGCAGGTTCATACAGCTAGAATAAAGATTGCTTACATTTTGAGATTAAGATTCAACATATAGTCAGATGAACTAATCAGTATTAATGAAATTCACAACATGCCTCAAAGGCACGTTTCTTACACACATTAAACTGATTCAGAGTTACTCTCCTCTAGTTCTTTTCCTGTTAGTAAGAAGGAAGTAAATTTAAGTCCTCACTTATATCTTTGCCAACTCATAACACAAGCCACTTTCTAGTCATTTCCTGAAAAAAGATGTATGTTTAATTTGCTCTGGTCTACTAGATCTCTACTACATATTAACAGACAGAAATTAAATTTAAGTACCACAAAAAGTGTGCTTTATAAAGTACAAAATATTCTTAAACTTTTAAACTGGAGAAAAGTAACGACTTCAAATGTTTTTCTAGAAAAATGAGTATGCACTAGCATAATCATCTGAGCTAACAGTATAAGACTATCTTGTATAGCAAGAACTAATTTGAAACCTTGAACTATATATGCTCATAATTAATAAATTACTGTTTAATAAAAATAGAGCTTCTTTGGCATAAATATGCAGCAATTGAAGTAAATGTGTATCAGTTGAAATAACACTGCTTTTCCCTCCTTGGCTGAAGTGATGATACTATGAGGAACTATTTCACAGTTCCCCAAGGTGTCTTCTACTTTCAGAAGACGCTCCTCATGCAAAGCATTCAAACTGCTCAGGCCGTGAACTGAAGTGCCAGCAGTTGATAAATCAAGATCTCATTTTCATAAATTGAACACTCTCTCTCCCAGCATTTAAAGTTCATCTCTGAAGTTGCTATTGATGAGAAAAGAAAGTTAAATTTAAATCAGGAAGAAAGAACATGCCAACATATGCTGCTTTGCTCTGCAGTGGCCTTAAAAACATAGACATTAGAATTCACTCTATTGGGCATTTTGGAAGACAGTAACTTCAGCAGAACACAGGGACAAGGTTTACCCTTAGGAATGTCTAAAAAAGCACTGCATCCTTTTTCCAGTAAAATCAGCTTTAAAATATTCTCACAGATAAAACACAATCAAATACAAAATAACTTACAACTGACAAGCTGCTAACATGCTTCAAAGTAATAGATGCTGCTGTATCACTGCAGGCTAGGAAGACCAAAGCAAATAAAAACATAGTGCACGAATAGAAATTACAGCAGGAAATAAACTCTGTGTTTTAAATGTGTAAATTCGGCATTGAGAAAATCAAAATTTCTCTGCCAAAAACTTTCCCTGTTTAAATATTCAGACTCGAGTCTTCAAAAACTGATATTTATGAAACTCCATTTTTAGCAATTTGCTGCACTAATTTTAAATAGCCTTGCTCACATTTACATATAAATTAAGTCAACAACATAATCACATTCCTTAAGCAGTTTATTTACTCTGTACTTGGCAAACCATGCTTCAGGTTTTCCCTTTTACAGGATATATCGTATAGAAAATATGTCTTCTCTGAATGTCTGGCAAAACCTGAATTGTACAGCATTTACAACACAGCAGATTCAGGACACAATCTTAGAAAAAAGGAAGTTACAGAACAGTGCAGGAATGACACAATATAGTTTTACTGTTCTTTCATATAGTGCAACCTGTCAGTCTAATCGTAAGTCTAAAACACTAAATTCACACATGAAAGTTACTCTGACCTGCTGGGCAAACACTCAGGCAATTTATTTTAATGGATCGCTGTCTCCATTCAAACATAAATCAAACACAGTGTTACAACAATAGAAGATGCAAGAAACTTCTGGTGCTAGACCTATTCTTCAAGTCATGAAACCTGCAGTAAATGCATTCTTTATTAAAAATAGTTAGTCACCATCAATGTTTTTTGATTTCTTTTTTTTGTTGTTGTTGTTGTTCTAACATACACATAATGAAGACACTTACTAAACAGTAAATAAGCAGCTTTATTGACAAGTCACAGATTAACCTCTCCACTCCTGACCTTTTTGCTACCTCATCTCCTCCCTCAGCTGTCTCTGGGATACCTCACCAATGGCTTGCCATTGGCTTAACAGGACCCAAACTGATCTCTTTGTCTTCCCACTCAAGCACTGCATCACCAGCATTCTCCCTGTCATCCAAGCCTTTAATAAAAACATCATTTTTGTTTCACCTTTCCCTAGCATTCCTAATCCAGATCACATAAATCTTTCTGCTGCTGCTTCTACACATTAAAGATAATTTTCTTCCTTTTTGCCTGCACAGCTAAATGCTCACTTAAGCTTTTGGTTCTCATTTTGATTCATATATTCTCAAGCTCCATTACATCGTATCAGCCATTCCCTTTCAACCCATTCTAAATGCAGTTTCTAGTTTTATCTTCATTTAGGTTTGACCAGAATGGGTAAAAGTTCCAAAAGCATAAAACAGCCTAAAGATCAAAGATCCTTGAATCCATTTAGGATTCGAAGTGGATATGGGTCGTTCTTGTAAGCAGTCATGCAGCTAAAAATGCAGATTATTTTTTGACACATGAACATCTACAAAAGCTTTTCTGACAACAGCAATTCTGAACCTAAGTATCTTGGAAATTAGACAATTTTACACATTCATCCACCCTTGTTATTCTTCTACAACCCTTTTGTGTTTCATGCACCAACGTCTTCAGATCATTTCTCAACTTCGTCCTTTTTTGTCTGCTCTTTGCTCCTGGCATTTTAAATTCAGTTTTTCCCCTGTTAATACCATCCTATACACAGCTTTATCACTTTCTCCCATAAATGTCTGAAAGTTCATTTTACTTCATGCCTTTGCAGTAAAATATGCTCAGAGAACTGGTCTTTAATAGTACACCTAATTCGAACAAGCAGTTTACTAATGTCAACTATGTCTTAAGATGGTCAGTGCTATGCTAGTAACAAAGAAAGTAACTGTTTACGTTGAGCACATACTTGTACACATATATAAACAATATATAACCAACTGAAGCTTCTTACAGAAATGTGGCTATAAGATTTTGTGCTTGCCTTTGCTGCTTTGAAGCAGCCTTCCATTTTTTCTCCCGGTTTAGACCAACTTGCTCTCCTCTGTTGTGCATTTTTCCCCTATGTACCTGTTTTCCTTTCTGTACTTCATACACATGGGTTAAGCTGCAGTGTTTTAATCCATGAGATATAATGAAGAAAAAATGAAAAAGAGGAAAATAAAAGCACTCATTGCAGATCATCAAGCATTTTAATACCACTTTTTATTTGCATCAAAATAAATAAATCAACAACATTATTCAAAGTTTAACATACAGTCACTTTTAGTAAGTCAAAATTCCTTCTGGTCCTCAGAAAAAGACTACTCCAGTTAGTAGAGAGATCTGTATAGCATTAGATGCACTTTACCTTGAAAAGGAAGGTGACTGTTTCAGTCTACCAGCTGTCTCTGTTCGTATGTGAAAGGAGAAATCCAAAACTATAACACAGTTACTGAAATTCTTACTTCAGAAAACTACCTTATGGGATTCAGCAATTTACTCGGAAGCACTGGGCTCACAAACATAAGGAGGAGATATTTTGGGGAAAGGTAAGAAGATATTTCTGATGAAGATACTAAATTATTTATTCACATAGAGTTTGTATTTCCTTTCTTATTTTTTTCTTTCTTTTTTTCTCAGGTATAAAGTAATATTGCAGAAATTTTGAAACTTCTGTACTACGCTACATGTTAAGTTTTGATATTGACTGATTAAGGGAAGGAGAGTGGAAAATGAAGGAGTGATGTGGCTGTGTCCGTGACAGCAGCAGGACAAGTCCCAGCAGTGGGGGTGTTGTGTCAGGCAACTAACAAAGAAGCAGCACTGCAGCCTAGACTTTCAGTAAGCAACATGCACCTGCTAGCAGCCATGACTCAAGCAGCCTTCATCACCCTGGCTTTGCGGGGAATCATGCAGAAGCCTAAGCTGGGGTTTAACTTTATGGGCGTGGAAGTGCAAGAGCACATACATCTGCATGCAGAGAAGCTGAGTCCGAATGTGGCTCAGCCACTGCACAATATGGAGCAGGGGAGCCAGGAGCAAGGTTTGGGTCTTGGCTGGAATTCTCGTCCTGCAATTTCAGCTCTGGTGGTTCCTCAGGGAAAGGAAGCATATGTGTGATAGCAGCAGCAAGCAGAAAAGCTCCCAAAACAAGCAAGGAGACAAAGACAGGGAGATAGAGGAAGTCAATGACCCAGATGAGAAATGAGACCTGGGCAGAGTTTGGGTTGACAGCATCCAGTGGCCAGCACTGGACGTGGCTGATATCTGGTGGAAGAGCTGGTGGATGACCTTCTTTGTGCCTGCCTAGGATGCTCCTGCCATAGCTTCAAGCCCTGGCTGCAGCCAGCCATCAGAGCGATCTGGATCTATGAAGGACGGAGTGCCCATGAAGACAATTTCCTCTACAACCTGATAATGCCCCTGAGACCTCCTACCAGGCACACCTTCCACATGGAGGTGGGAAATGTGGAAGAGATGTCAGCAAGGACTTCCTGCCAGTGCATGGAGAAAACCACCCGCTGGTTCCAGAACCAAATGAAAGCAGCTTGGAAACATCTTGATTGCTGCCTGAAGGTACTGCCCTCTCAAGGATCCTGCAAGATCAAGCTTCTTCATGCACACCTTTTCCATTGAGATGATGCTTGGGGTTCAGCTCAATGACTCAGAGACCTTCCTGAGCACTGTGTAGGCTGATGCCAGCTTCACCAGCAGCATGACATGGTCAGAAAAATGTGCTGTGGCAGAGATGCAGTTTGTCAGGCAGATAGATAGGCATGTCTGGCACCACAGCTTCCTCCTCAACTGTCTGCAGACCTGAACTCATCTGCTGGTTGGCACAAACCTTTCCTCTCATGCCTTTAAGACATCCATGATTTGCCATCTGATGACCATATACCATCAAGTGTGGCACAAGAGGTATTCCCCCTGTGGTTGGATGAACTTCTGTGGCACCTCTGCTGCTGCCTGGAGAATAAATGCCTCAAATGCTTCCTCTTAGGTTACAACAGGGTGCCTGAGGACGTGGTCTTCTTGCCAGCCTTCTGAACAGCTGGCCTGCTCAACCACTTTAAGCATCTAATTCAAAAGTGAGCCACCCACACTCAGGTACTGCTCAGGTTAGAGAAGTTATAAGATCAGTTCACAAGAAGGTTGACTTTGGAAGAAGTGTCCATTGATGCTGGAAGAGTCTTCTCACATAGAGCTGTGTTTATGGGACTCACAGCCGGTGGTAGATGATAACCTGCTTCCAGAGAGAAGAAGAGTGCAGGATGCAGGAGACAGAAAGGAGACAGAAGGTCTTGTGCCACAGTCTGCTGCAACATTCTCCTTGGGATGTTTTTTCCACTGCAGCAGCTGAAGATAACAGAAGTGTTCTGCCTTTCACTCGTCCTTCTCCTCCATGGACTGCCATGGCCCAGGTGACTACTTAACATAAGACCAACGTTTCTTTCACAGCTGTGGCTGTGCAGGGATGAAGCAAGAGGCACTGGTGAAGGCCTCAGAGTGCTTTCCAAGGGCAGGGTGGAGAACCTGTCCTTCCCAGATACTCCCTGGGCACAGGTGCCCTAGAACTGAGCATATGCAACATGCAGCAGATGCTGCTCAACAGGCAAGGTCAGGCTGGATGGAGATCTGAGCATCCTGATCCAGCTGTAGATGTCCATATTCATTGCAGGAGAGTTGGACTAGATGACATTTAAGGTCCCTTTCAACTCAAATGATCGTATGATTCTATGACTGCATATTGTCATTCTTCATACAGTGGTTTTACACTGAAATTTAGGTCTCTTGTTTCTTACAGTGAGACGAGAGTCTTCAAAGGGAACAATAAAGCATCTAACAACATATATATTAAAAATTTAATGTTTAATATCTTATACAGAAAGCCTACATAAAATGTGAAACACCAAAATTTAAAGTCCTGCCATATATAAATATACATTTCATTATCTTCTGATAATCTCTACCTAGTATTCTCCTCCCTTACATATTACAGTAAAATTTTGCTTCCTACACTTTTCAAGAGTAAACAAATAAATTAGTAAATATTAGAGAAAAATATTTCCTTTTGTCAGCCAGAGACAACGCACATGGAGCAGCTTGTTCACCCTGAGTCAGAAGTAAAATAACAACAGTGATTCACAACTGACTCAAAGAGCAAAACGAACCACAATCAGTTGGTTATGCACTAAGCCAGTCTTAATGTCACAAGGAATACCGAACTTTTAAGGTGTGGGAGAAGCACCTGGCCCTGTGTTGTCCCAGAATGTCAAGTGCTGAGGGGAAGAACAGTCAGTAGTTCACAACCCCCAGCCAAACTGCTTCCACCTCCAACCCAGGGCACTTTTGAGGAATGTCTCCCTAGGAATGGTGTGTCCTAGAGGCTCTGTTAAATAGCAAGTTCTATCTCTGGACTCCAAATTAATCCTAAACCACCTCTGACATGAAAATGACAGTAGCAATTTCTATTCTGTTCAGTGGATTTGGCTGCCTCTTCCCACTTCCCTATGTCCCCAACTATCAAGGTGAAAGCTTTTAACATTGTGAATTTCTTTCCTCACTATAAAAAAGTAAGAAAACAACAACAGCAGAAAAACAAAAACACAATCCATTTAGCATTCTCTTCAGTTCTGGTAACTTCGTAATTCATGTAGGTACCCAACATGTAAACCATTTTCTGTTTATTGTTTGTTTGTTTTTTTTTCACCCACTCTATGGTTTAGGCTCAGAAACAGTAACAAGAGTAGGCAGCCAGGACTACAGAAGAGAAAACAAGGAAATGCCTCTGCTGGCGGCAGCTCACACTTGCAGGGGACTATACAAACACAGAATTAATCCACTAGCAGGTGACAACTAAATTATCAGAGATTTGCAATAATAAATCTCTACCTTCTGGATGGGTGGATGAATGTATCATATGTGAAAGAGAACAGCCCAACAAAATAAAACCTCAAAGTGAAAATATTCAAGTCTTCACAAGTAGGCTTTATGCCTAACAAAATTACTATAGACGAACTACACCCTTCCTTCCACAGTTAATAATACATGTTATTTCATTTATAAATTTCATTACAGAGCTACAGAATATTTAATTATTCTAATCAAAGCATTGGAGTCTTATTTAGTAAACCCTGTTATGCCTTCTTTGCTGTTAGGATGCTTTTGTTAAATATTAAATGTGACACCAAAATGTATTCTATCTATTCTATACAAAGAACCCTATGTAAGAACCTACATAAATGCATACCATAAATTCTTGGAATTTTCTTTAAAAGAGGTGCTAAAATGTCTCCCTTTAATTCATTAGCTTTCATTCAATTTGATTGCTGCTATAAAATGCTATTTCTTTTTTACAACACCACGACCAGGTTTTTTTGGCTTACCATAAAGGAGCTGAGTATCAATCATTTGTATTATTCTATCATGATCAGTTCTCAGAAGGGAATGCTCAAGTAATTTTATTAAATCACGCGTTACCTACAGCCTGCAGTTTAAGAAAAACAAACCACTGAATCCAAAGTTCTAGTTATCAAAGAAATATGAATTGCCCTTTTCAATATGTATTATTAAGTATCCTGTATAAAAAGCCTCTAGTACTGAAGCCAAAAATGATTCACATGAGATATGCGAAGGGATGAAGCACTACAAAATTTCTGGCAGAAGTGATAACTCAGCACATTTTCAATGAGGGAATAAAAATGGCCAGCACACATATTAATCATTTGATATTATCTCCTATATAACAGTGTGTACTCCTCTCCCTTTAATTGTTGCTAGCTGAAATGTCATTTAAGCCCAGTAGAGTCTTCAGGATTAATCTCGTAACAATGTACAACAAGAACTGCTTTGCCAGATGTGAGTATATCACAGACTTGGCCACTACTCTCAAGACTCCACTTGAGCTAAAAGATACAATCAAGAGAAACAGACAGTAAAGGATATTGAAGTGACTCACACTGCAAGAAGCATTTCCCAGTTTCTTATGAAGGAGTGCTTTCGACCAACAAGCTATGTTTACCTCATGTCATGGCAGGATGCATTTTTCCGTGAGAGAGGGCACACTATCACTCCTGACAATGTGTTGATAAAGATGGTTTCTCATGCTGGACTTCAGACTTTCTTATACCTCTCCAGAAGTTTGGAGAAAACTTCCTTTGCTTTCCCCTCATATGCTTCAGTGAACATAATGCTCACAACTGCTGTTGGATATCCAGCCCTGGATATCGCTCATTTACTTTATATCATATCATAACGAATAGCGCTGTAAAACGCTGCCAGCAACAATGCTAGCTTATTTCCACTGGGTCCTATACTTTGGCTTGAAATCTGTAGGAGTAATTACTCAGGCTTTTCTGTGCATTCCTTGAATGTATATTTCTGTTAAATTTAATTACCTTCTAATATCAGAACAAAAATGGAGAAACCCAAGTATTCCTCCATACTCAAAACATATGTTACTGAAGAGACAGAAGGGTTAAAACCAGAATGTGTTAGGCTGTATGTCTAGACAAGTCAAAACAAGATAATTAAACACATTTTTTTCTCTTTCATGCAAAGAGATACTGTGCTAACAAATTTATGATAATACAAGAAACTCCTGAGTAGAGCAAAATGGCTTATTAGTTGCTTGCATATTTAAAAGTCTGGAAAAGGATGGCGGAAACAAGCTAACTTCAACCCTTGGAGACATAGAAAGAAATTTCTACATTTAAAAGAATATGTTTGCCTGGGAATAAGGGTTGGGAAAGAGCCAGTCATGTTGGAAGTGGAGAGAAGCAGTCTAAAGTCATATTACAGAACACTTTCCAAAAAGCATCTTATGGGAAAGCCATGACAATACTCAGCTTGTGTGATATTTTGTTTGGCATTATGGGAAGATTTACAACAGTCTTTCCAAGTTTGTCATGGATTATGTGTATTCATACTGCCTTCCTGAACCACTTCAGATCAGTTCCTACTTCCTATGCCAGTTGGCTCGGAGCAGCTCAAATCCATACTGCTTTATGTGAGCTCTGCTCAGAACTGCCCAGTCACATTCACACTACATGGAATTCAGAAGAATCTGTGGCTTGGTACCAATACCAAATACTCACCCATGGTCATCTCTATTACACTTGCATATGATGTACCTGTAATATTTTACCACCACTGGATTTTGTCTAGACACACCTGTTCCACATCACATGGTGGCCTGGAGTAAAGATGGTTATGCCCAGCAAGATCAGGCAAAATCCCTGATGTGTAGAGAGAAGAAGTGAGAAAATGGGACGACAGAATCCAGCTCTTACAAGAGATGATTATTATTATCATTTTAAATGTTATGAGATCACAGCAATTGACCCTAGGAAAAAGAGCTTTAAAAGCTCCCTTGAAAAAGTAAGCCAATTAGGGTTGAAGCTGTCAACACTAAATTATTTGCAGACAGCCACCTTCTTCTATCAGGAATCAATCATTCTTTCCTACCTGCTCTCCCACTTGGGTTTAGCACAGAAAAAGAAATAAAACTCAAAGGAACTGAGTCATAAAGGTCTGGATCTCACTGTCCCCACAGAAAGTAAAGCCCCATTTATAACTGTTGGAGACATCCTTGTTTTTCTTGGAGAAGTTTGAGACAGATGGTACATATCTCCGTACTCTCTTAGTTTATACCATACTAGCCTTGCTCATATGGTACTAGGTAGCAGAAATAAGAAATCTGTCTCTCCTGCCTACTGAATTCTGAAAACTTGCCTCAGGATTAAGTTGCAGTCTTTATTTAGTGTCCATTAAATAGAAGAAAATATCAATAAAAATATCAAGAATTTTGAACTTTGAAGTTAGCACAGCTTTCAGTAGGAGCTGGCATTAGCTGCCAAAGTCTGATGTTTGTGCACACTTCATCTTCCATGTTTGTATTCCAGCTACAAATGTATGAGAAAATCTTTTTTTCCCTCCACCATTTCAGTTCATTAATCCTGATTCTCTGCCTTGTCACCTGATCAAAAAAGAAGACAGTTGGTAGCATTCACAAAAAAGACAATACCTACATACTACTCATGCTTGAAGAAAGGAAGATCATTTTCCTCAACAGGCATTCTACAGTACAGCATTAGAAAACACAATGCTGTTAAAGCCATTAATATCAATGTGTTTTGCTTTACCAGAGCCAGCCTAAAGATTTGGTACTGTAAGTGCTATTCTTAAGTGAACTTAGACTTTATTATGCTAACTTTCAGCATTTTAATAGGGACAGTTGGAATTTGAAGTTGAAAATATACGTGCTTACTGAACTAAAACTTGCTGAAATGACTTTAGGAATTACACTAATATTATTCTGGAGTTTCTTATTTTGATTCACTTAAGCATGCAATAATAATAACTTGCTGTTTTAGAGCTAGGATTATATCTCCATATTTATGTAGAGTTGCTTCTCAGATCATAGGAAAATATATAGGGAATATAAAAATTGATTGATATTTGCACCTGGAAGAATACAAGTAAGTTGAAAACTGAATGTCTTAAGTAGAGGAAAGAGCTTCCACAAAAGGTATGCCATGCTAGGAAACAGTTGTCAGATTAAATGTCTTATCACTTGTCATCATTTTAAAAATAACTACTGCCAAATAGAAATTAGTTAGCAATTAGTAGTATCAGTTGTTCTTGCTTTATAGTACTTCTTTTTAATAGTACTTGGTATGCAGTCCACTAACATCCTTGCATTCATTCTGAATAACTACACATAAAAGTCATTCACCGTGCTGCTGCATAAATCCCAAACACCATCTTTCAGTCTGCTACATTTCTTTTTAATCACATCAAGAAAATAAAAATATGTACAGTTTGCCGAATCTCCCTCTTTATCAGTCTGCATTTCTACTGCTATCTATGCTTTCATTTGCACATCTTTGTTCCCAGTTTCAATACTAGTCTTCCATTAAAGGCAAGCAATCCCGGGTGATTGTTCTCTAACTCACCCACCTCTCTCAATCCCAAACCATACACAATGGACTCACTGCTTCCTTCCATCACCTTAGCCTGAATGCCTTAAGCAATGTATCCGTATCTAAGCTTCAGATCTGATTTTCAAGGAGCAAAGGACCTAATTAAATCAACTGGAATAAGAGTTTAATCAATAGAAAGCTATAAACTCCCATCTTTGTTTTATCTGTATGTACATAAATTACAAAAGAAAAGTTCAATGCAGAAAAAGTGATTGAGAGAAGCACTATCCAATCTAGGCAATCCAATGCTTCCATCACATTAAGTCTCAAGCTATTAAAAAGAATAGCTTGAATTTTAATCAGAAAATGCAATATTCATTGTAGGCTCTAATTCAGGTAGGTGAAAATGGTATCTTTTTTTTTCTTGTTTTCAGCTTTTCTTCTGTCTGCAATTTCTGTTCCTTTACAGACAGACCTTTCCTTCCACTATTCAAAGTAGAAAATTCTTTTCAGTTTACCATATATGATAGATGGTATTTTTAACTGCATACTACAGTCTCTGCCCTTGCCCACTTCATTTTGAATGAAACATAATAAAACACATTCTTTTCAAATATGCTCTCATTATTCAAAGATTTCACCATTATTTTTTTTTTTTAATACTATATACACTGTGCTATCTCAATGAGCTGCACTGAACATAGGCTTTTCTGTGCTGTTGAAAAGTGCTTTGGCAGTCCAAAAGGCTCTGATAACCAAAAGTACCACTTTCATTTCCTCTTTGCATGAAAGATGCTTTTTTGCCTTTGATCACATTGTTCTTGCTGTCTAAGTATTCGTAAACAATAAGTTGCATTACGATTCCATGAAACTTCAACTTTGCAAGATTCCATTTTAGACAAGACTGAATCTGTGAGCACCTATTACAGTGCAAAACATCATGCATACATGTATGTGCCACATGGTACTTCCACCATGTTCTTGGTCCCAAGCAACCTTTTAAAGAGCTTATTTTTTAAAAAATGTCCACCTCACTTACAGATTACATACTGAATCTCCATTCCACTCTGCTGTGCCCACTTTGCTCATTCAAATTTGATTGCAAAGTACCAGGTGCACACTCTTCTTGAACCTGATTTCTTTTATCTTGATGTGCAAAACAAAAAGAGAGGACTTCATAAATAAACTACTCACTGTTATAGGCCTCTTTTAATAAACAAGATGTAAGAATTAAGTATTAAATTGTGTCAGACTTACTAAATGGTGATAAAGAGGAGAGAATTTAAGGCAATGCTATTGTCTGAAGTACACTGTCTCAGAGTTCTGAACCCTGGAGCCATGAGCCCTAAGTCAACAATTTTTCTCAGAGGTTAGCTTCAGCAAAGCAAATCAGAAAGCAGCACAACTGAAACAGTGCTCTTCAGACTGGGAGCTATTGAAAAATGAACCAATGTACATGTGAAACACCTCACTTTGCAAATAAGGGGCTGAAATTCTCTTGCTGTTTTGACAAGTTTGAGCTTAAAAAAAAAAAGTTGCACTGGCAATAAAAATGGGAAAAACAAATAAATTATCAATTATAAAGTCTTAGGACTACGGAGCATCTTGGGAAGTTTCAAAGTTACAGTAAACAGTGATTCCATCGTTGGGCTATATAGCACAAACTGTAATCAAATTGGAAAGAAACAAGTGTGCATCCTGAAAATGTAAGAAACTGTGTGCATAAGCAGTTTCAATACTGGGCTTTATTTGTTAGTGTCTCATCTTCACATAGAAAATGCCCGTAGAATGGAGACTGTATTCCGTTTGCTGATCATGAGCTAATTTTGTTTAGAGTCCTGTTTTCAACTAAAGCCTCAAGGCACTAAAATTCTAAGAAACCAACTCGTCAGGTATTTAGTGCAGATATATACATGCTTATTTGGTTTAAAAGTTGTAAACATTTTTGAGAAAATTATCTGTTCCTTTGATTTGAAGAAAGTAACAGGAAGAACCTTCTGAGTATGGGTACCTGAGGGTTACCTATGGGTAAGCTAACTGAACAACGGAAGTGCTAAAACCAGAAAAAAGGGTCTTTTAGGAGCAGACGATCCAAAATTCCCATTACATTCAGAAAAAAAAAAAAAAAATGAAATGAATATTTTATGATTGTAATTCACAAAATGCCAAAATGGACTATAGCTGTTTACATGCATATAAATGTAGCTGCTAATTTGGACACACAATTAATGAAAAGCACTGTAGCTAAATCAAAACTGGTTTATGCTTACCAATTTCCATCATCTGTTAATGTATTGGCTGTAAGTTTTCTTTTAATGAAGTAAGTTTTTAATGTCTGCTGTTAACTACGCTAAATGACCAGCTTTCTATCACATCTGGCTTCTAATTACACATAAAAAGCAGCTGCTCAGATGTACTCTATCATTTGACAGAGATGATATTCTTTTCCCTTACAAATATAACAGCATTATGCATCATTTACATTTTGTAACAGTCAAAACTCTTCAAAATCAGGTTTCTCTGCTCCTAGCAGCTGGACTGGGTTTGCATTTACCTGATGAGCATTCACAAGATGCACCAAAGAGCAAAACGAATTTACGCTGATGAAAATGAAGCTCTTTCTGGACTACAAGTTTGATTTGGACAATCAGTGAACACTTGTACTGGCTGCTGAAGGCAGAAGGGTATACAGATGCTGTGCAGTGCTGATAATAAGGCTTGAGGCCTTGGGTAATTAAGAAACTGATAAAGTATGCTAACTTGAAATAAATGAGAAGTCTTATAATAAATCCTAACCTATGTAGTATGTATGATTCCCAAGGTTTGAGGAATGGATAAGAGACTATGACATTCCCATACCCTTCAAGCAGACAGACACATTTTTCACACAGAGGGTGGTGACACACTGGAACAGGTTGCCCAAGCAGGTTGTGGATGCCCCATACCTGGGGGCATTCAAGGCTAGGCTGGATGTGGCTCTGGGCAGCCTGGTCTAGTGGTTGGCGACCCTGCACATAGCAGGGGGGTTGAAACTACATGATCATTATGGTCCTTTTCAACCTAGGCCATTCTGTGGGTCACAAAATACAATAAGAACAGATATCAGTAGTTTTGATTTTGTATTTTAAAAGGAATTATATCCACAGATATTTTATTTCTAAATCAGAAAAGGGAAAAGTAACACATCTCTGATCCATGCGTAATTAGTCGCATAGCTGGCTTTTCTCCCATTTGTGGTAATGTTGCAGTACTTTGTTGCATGGGGGCAAAGGGAAATTTATTCACCATTTAAGACTCACAGACATATGGACATACTAAGTCCTCGGTTTTCTTCATTTATTTCTTAAATTTTCCAGAATCAATTCCTAAAAACTTTGGTGCCTTCATATAAGTACTGAAAATTTCTGCCAATTATTATTAAAGCCTATTAAAAACAATTGCCCTTTCAACCCCTGCAATGCTATGATTCTGTGATCTTATGTTCAGTTGATATATATACAATATATAGACATGTTTATTTTATTATTTTAAGCATTACGAAGTAAAAATTGAGTAATTTGCCACTATGACCACCACATTTATGTAAATACCTCAGTTACTTTTTTCTTAACTTTCGGTACTATACAAGGCAGTATAATCTAAGAATTTTATATGTTACTATCTGGAATAGATACTACCACTTTTGATTTTGAATTGGAAGGAAAAATGCTAATGCATTTGGTTTGTTTTTCAAAATCAGTTTGAAACTACTATTCTGTGCTTATTCAGTGAATTCCAGTAAATTTACACCCGTGTTGTCTGATGCAGAGCATCTTTGTTGCCTTCAACAAATTAGGCAAAAAAATTCAGCACAGTAGAAGCCATAAGTATATGGTAACTCTTCCTTTCTCACAGTGGCTTTCAAATACCCTTCAACTTTATTCCACATAAAGCATTCCATTTAATAATATTCCACTTTATTTTATGCTAGGGTAAAATAAACAATATTCCTGTACAGATAATTATCTGTAGGATGTTGAGATTAGAGATCTATATGCCAGAGAAACTAGATTGTGACAAATTTTCCATCTCTCACGGATTATGGAGCAGCTGTCAGATAGTAACAACTTACACAGAACTATTAAGCTAGTCTGCATTTGAACTAGTGACCTAAGAGTGAAATATTCTCTCTCATGATCTTTCATTCTCTCATTAACTAGACCCCTGAGCTTTTCACATCCCACTGAATACATAAAATACAGAAAGAAATAAGATAGTATAAGACAAAAGCATGTATTTTCTTGATTACACAGAAAGACAGCTCTGATTGGTAAATCCGTTATAGGCACCCATGACCAGGGACGGAACAATTGCTGGCTACCTAGACACTCAATTACAGCATGGAAAATGCAAAAGGTAAAAAAGAGTTCACACATTCTACCACATAGATGAGATGCAGACTTGAAGATTAAGAATGGGAGGATTAAAATTCAAAGCCAGGACAATAATGTTAATCAGAATGCTACATTTTTACATGAATGTATATGTATGAAGGTTGTTCTGAAAGAAATGCCTCTTTTTTATTAGGTTGGTCCACAACGTCAGAGGTAAATGGTAGTGGTACAGCAGTAGAGGTTGAACCTTTCCAATTATATTCCATTACATTTTATTGCTGTGCGACAGATGGTAGCAGAGGGGCAGTCTGACAGAATGACGTCTGACATGAAAGTGCAGATGAAACAAAGGTGTGTTATTGAATTCCTCCATGCAGAAAAAACAGCTCCCATTCATCGACACTTGCTGAATGTTCATGGAGACCAAACAGTGGACGTGTGCACAGTGAGGTAGTGTGTTTCAGCAGTGGTGACAACTGTGGATCACCTCTGCTGTGCAGGTTCCTATGAATGCAGCATAGAGGTTCTTGTTCATCACTGGTGAAAATGTAAAGCTAGTGGTGGTGACTGTTTTGAAAAACAGCATTTTGTAGCTGAGAATTTGCTTTATCAAATAGCCTTATTGTGCTATTTGTACCTGTTGTGGTTTCCATGGAAATAACTAGGAGGCCGTACTTCCAGAGTGACCTACTCAGACTTGTACGTGCTTGCACATAAATTTTACCAGAGTTGAGGGTGAACAACAAAAAATGTAGAGATCATTCTGATAGAAAGTTCAAGGAAATGATGTATCTGTCAAAATGCCAGTTAACTCCTACTAAAAACAGGGCATTTTTTTCACTTTCCAACTCATATAACGTTATTAAGAAACTTATACATCTTAAAGACTCAGCAAACTCGTGCAGGATATTACTGAACTTAGCCTGAGGCAAAGGATGTTGTAGAATGATAAAATCACAGAGAGAGAGACTAGAGAATGAAATAAAAAGAAACATGAAAAGACAGAAAAATTTCAAAGTAACTGTGTATTTATACTTAAGAGTAGTAGAAAACCAAAAACAGAAGATGAATTGGTGGCAACCACTGAATCCTCAAATTAATGAGGAAGAGATAACAGCCAACATCTATGACTGAGAAAAGATAAATAAGCTAACATTAAGAGAGAAAAGATTTGAACCATTTATAAGCCCCAAATTTTTCCACTTTTTTTTTTTTCCATTATTTTTCCATGGCATCCTACTTAACGTAATGAACAAGTAGAGAAGTGGAAAGGGAAACAAATTATTTGTTTGCTTAATAATTGCTTAATTTACAAAGATTTATCTCTATATACCTAATTCCTTGTGTATGGAAAACTAAAGTTAGAACCAGAATAGTAGCACAATGGTAAGTTAGAACTTCTAAAACAGAATCACAGAATCACAGAATCGCCAGGGTTGGAAGGGACCTCAAGGATCATGAATCTCCAACTCCCCTGCCACATGCAGGGCCACCAATCTCCTCATTTAATGCTAGACCAGGCTGCCCAGGGCCCCATCCAAGCTGGCCTTGAACACTTCCAGGAACGGGGCATCCACAACCTCTCTGGGCAGCCTGTTCTAGTACCTCACCACTCTCTCTGTAAAGAACTTCCCCCTGATGTCCAACCTAAATCTCCCCTCCCTCAACTTAAAACCATTTCCCCTCGTCCTGCTGTTATCTACCCTTTCAAAGAGTTGATTTCCCTCCTCTTTGTAGGCTCCCTTTAGGTACTGAAAGGCTGCAATGAGGTCACCCTGCAGCCTTCTCTTCTCCAGGATGAACAAGCCCAGCTCCCTCAGCTCGTCTTCATAAAATCTTTTTTCAAATGCAACAGCTGAAATGAAGGAAGTTAGTGATTTCCTTCATTTTAGTAATCAAATTTTTTAAAAGACTGTAAAAAGTTCAGAAGCACATAGGAGCAAAAACTATATATATACACTCACAGATCAGCAAATGGTTACAAATGAGAGATGTAAATCAGTCATATTTTCCAGGCAGTTAGGCAACTGAAATTAAATGTTTCCCTTTGCAAGCAAAGGTGCTACCTTATGCTTCAGTGTCTAATTTAAATGGGAATTATCAGTGCTTGGATGTTTCTGCAAGCTAAGGGTTAAATTAGTCTCTCCTCTGTTTGAACCACAACAAAAAAAGCATTTTATGAGCACATTAATGCACTTCAATAAATGGAGTTCACAATGGGTACTCTTCTCTGGGGAATGAAGAAAACTTGTATTCACCTTCTGCCTCACAACACATTGGAAGGTCTAAAGTATCCTTTGCAGTCACACAGTTGTCATATTTTACTGGGTATATACACACAGAAAGCAGTTAAGTATGTCCCATCACCTGCTGCCTAACTATTTAATCTCCCAAACCATTTCTTTCCTTATTTTTGCAGAAATCAAGTCACATTATTTCTCAACTGCACCTGAGCATCCATTCCAATTTTGGGAAAATATGGTACAGTAATCATTTACCAAAAAAAAGAACCAAAGTTACACCTCATATATTTAAATTCTCATATTGATACCACAA
The DNA here is from genome assembly GCA_037305975.1 of Chrysolophus pictus. NCBI lineage: Eukaryota > Metazoa > Chordata > Aves > Galliformes > Phasianidae > Chrysolophus > Chrysolophus pictus. The sequence continues at coordinate 99,957,744 of CM074576.1, forward strand.
TAGCAGTCCTATTACCATAATAATAGGTATGTGAATATAAATAAATGCTTCACTTCATTTGTGTCAGCATTTGCAGAAAATAATATGACAGAGAGCAGAGCTCCAGGGATTCATTTGACATTACTGAACAACCTCTTAGCCTAGGATATGCCTTTAGCTGCCTTGCCACAGACAGACTACACAAAGGAAGATCTATGGTTGCCTTTCGAAACTCTCAGAGACTGATCAGTGCAACACAAAGAAATCACTAACGGAAATGCAAATAGCATCACCTTTTTAAATTAAAAAAATAATAGGAAAAAAAGAACAACAAAAAAAAATCTGGACAAATTAACAGCCTTTGAAAAACTTTCTTGAGAATGCTTTGCTAAATAGAGCCTTTATGAAGACTCCTCCTGGATACTCAAATCCCCGAGCAATAGTTGATGCAAAATTTAGACAAAAAATTAATCTTTTAATTTTAAAAGCAATGAAATATGAGAATGACCTTTAGCTTCAGCAAATCTGAAACTGAAAAAAAACATATCCTAAAATTGCGTTCAGTATTGAGTGCTACATTACTAGACAACTCACAGAACTGATTTCTGAGAACTTAACAGCAGCCTGTGTTTGATAAGATGACCAAAATAACTATGTTACATGCACCACATAAGATGGACAAATTCAGTTTAAAATTTCAAGTGATTTGGTGTACTCTGCCGCAGTAGAATTTCTAGCATTCTTGTTGGGGAACATTCTATGCTGACATGAAGAATGATGTCAGATACCACTTTAAAACGCAATGAGAAAAGAAGAGGTGTGGGGAAATAAAGCATCTCACTGGGGCTCCTTTAAGGACTGACTCCTGCTGATTCTGTGCATATTGGCCAGCACCTAATACCATGAGAAAAGTCAAGAAGGTCAGAGTCATTATTCATATCAGAAGGCTTCTAAAGTAAAGATGCAGAAGGGCATTGAAGATCGTTTAAGCAATAGACCTTACTTTATTCAGCAAAATATCCAGCTGTCTTATTTCTACATGCAATCACTTGCAGACAGATTCAGCCTCTCATCACATAAGCTTTTTTTCTCTTTCCCTCTTTTATTTACTGAAATGTGTTGATTGTTTTCTGTATAGCAAGTTTTCAATTCTCATAATGCCATACAGGGAAAAGACTTAATTTCTGCAATATTAACAGCTTGATTTATGGATAAAGCGAACATAGAAGGAAACATCCCAAAAAAATATGCCAGTGGCCTTCCAGCTAGAACTACAAAACACACTTTCCCTGAATGACTGAAGTTAAAGTAGAATCAAAGCTCTGAATTGGTTACTTTTTGGACTTTTTTCTCTTTTAAAACATGGTGTGAATAATTCATTAAAACCATAATGTTACACCTGAGTTTTTATGTTGTTTCACACATGATCTTTAATAGATTTTTAGATGTGCATCAACTGAGGAAGGATTTGGAATGGAATGAAAAACAGACCAGAAAGTTATATGACTATATAAAATGGCAATATAGAACAGCTCTTTGCGAATATATTAGGCCTGACCTTAAACAAATGGAGATGTACAATGTTTTATTTTATACCGGCTGAGAATCTGACCTATTGAATTTAAAATGACATTTCCCATCAATCTTTTATTTATTTCACATTCATTGCCAGTTTTCTATACATTGTAGAAACCAATGGGAACTAGACCTATTAGCTATTGTATTGAAGAGGCAGCAGGATGACATTAAAAAATAATTAAAAGAATAAAGTCCTGCTCTTTCTTTTATTTTTTCTTTCTTTCTTTACCTTTCACAACTCCTTCAGAACCTGCTAATTCTTCTTTCTGGCACCATTCAGGCTACTTTATTTTATTTACTGGCAGGAAAACAAACAAACAAACAAACAAACAAACCCACAATAATCTGAAAATTAAAGTAGACAGTCCAGAAGAAAAATAAGGGATTAAAGATAAATTGAAAAAGACAGAACATTGTGAACTTTTTTTTTTTTTTTTTTTTAATTGAAACAAAACCACTTGCAATAGGTTGCTCCAGTAATTTGTACCATGTGACACAAGCCTCAGCTGGTTCACATAACTAAGAGGAAGCAACGGAATCCACTGCAAGGCCACTTGTCATCTTAGATCCATCTTATGTGTGTGTGGTTGGAGAACTGTGGGAGACCCAGATCCTTTCTGCAGCATTCCTCCTTATGCTGCCACGCTGATAGAGCGTTCATAACTACTTGGAAAAGGAAAATGCAAGCAAGAAATGAACTGCACTTAGTTTTTACTTTTACTTCCAGGAATACTGAGATACTGTATTTCACTTGGGGTACATTATGAAACATACCTCATATGCAGAGAGATTTTATATGTGGAATGCAATCGTATGGAAGGAAGAAAGGAAAGGAATAGTATGTGAGAAAAGTATTGGGAAATGTTGAAGAATGGAACTAACATACAGGAGAACATACAACATACAGCCATCTTCAGCAGCAGAAGGCACAAGCACTAACTGTTATTTCTACAAGAAGTTCAACCTACCTTGATTTGGCACCAAATGGTTTTTGCTGCAGCAGTGTTGCACACTGGGAGTTCTCAAGCTGATGTCTCAGAGGCATGTTTCAAATTAAAAAATACTTATACTCAATGAAAAGGATCTGCAAGTAGTTCTCACAGAGGACTGAATTAAGTTAATTTTACAGTGTATCTACATTTCAGATGCATAAACAGCTACAGACTACTATATTTTGAAAATATCACAATGTAGAGATGGGGCAGGAAATTTTAGTAGCTGTGAAGTACACCATTTGGATTTGGCACTTCAGAGACAGTAAAATAACATCTCAAAGTAGCAGACTGGTAGCTGAGAATGTATTCTCATATAAAGAGGAGACTTGGCTAATAAGGAGAACTGATCAGATTAATTTGGCTATAGCTCTTGGAATTACAACACTTGTTCAAAGCTAATCATTCCATTTCTGTCATGGCACTTACCCTCTTGTCCTAGGTGACCTTCAACAAAAAAGACTTGGGATGTAAGAAAATTGCCATATAAGTTCTTGCATCCTCCATATCAGAGCCCCAGACTTTGAGCTCCAACCACCACAGATTTTCAGATTATGGCGATATTAAAAATTTGTCATTCAAATTCTATCTATACATATCCTCGGTAAACATTTCAATTAAAAAAAAAAAGAAAATAGAAATATTTATTGAGGTAGATTCCTCTTCCTCAAAGCAAAAGTTCAATGCTTCATATACTTACTTTCAAAAGGACTGTATTCTTTCTACAAAAAATTAAACAGTGACAACAAATACCAACTCCTCTCCTGCCCCCCCAAAAAATGCCCAAAATCTAAACATGTATCAGCACCTGGAAAAAAAAAAAATCAATTAAATTTCAATTAAATTTCAAATAAAGTCATACAGCTGGAAGCTCCCTCTTCTTTAAGTAAGAATGCCTTTTAACTAACCTTAAAGTAAGTACCTGTTAACAAAAAAGAAATACAGATCCTTTTAGGTGCATGACTTATCTTAAATACCTATTTTAGGAGGACACCTCTGGACATGTTCATTGCTCCCAACTTTTTGGTCAAGTTGTTAGAATTTAGAGCACAAGTCAAATTTGAAGGCAACTAGTTTAGGATGGCAGTTCCTCCTTCTTTGCAAGATCTCAGTTCTCAAATATCAAGACATCATATGGTTTTAAGACATTTTTGGGATTTTTAAAAGAATTTTTATTTTTGAAATATATATTCTTCTACAAAAGATGAATAGGCTATAAGATATTCTTTAGTAGATAAATCTAGAAAGACGGTGACAGATGCAGAGTGGATAAAGTGAACTATTCAACAATAGTAGGGTTCTTTCACTGTCTCATACTTCCTGACTGACCCTGGCACCCTAAATTACCCAACAAAATGGTGGGAAAATTTATGTTGATACTAAGACCTCTAAAGCTCTTATAATTGCTGAGTCAGTATCCTTTGCTCACGATGCTACTTCTCATGGGTGATGAAGCAAAGAACATCTTAATCTGCACGTGTCAAAGTAAGTAAAATTCATTTCAGCCCCTGCAAAACACTTCTGGCACAGAAGGTCACTAAACACTTGAGGCCAAGTCCTGATGTAAGGACATGATCCTGCAAACTTTTCCTTGTCAACGGAGAACATTCAGAACATGCAAATGTAAGTACAGACAAACCATTGTTGAGTGTCTTTTGCATGAGCAAGGAGTATTATATTCCATTTACATTGTTCTGGAACTTTGAAATTGGATTATGTATTAAAATTTTTTATTTATTCCTCTAATAATCTAGAAAGAATTGTATGTGTGTACATAGAGGAATGCCAGTTCCGCAAAGCATTTAACCTCATGCTATACAACCATTTCTACTCAGCAAACTTCTTTGCCTCAGATTAAAACTTTAAATCCTCTATATTCAAACTTGCTTCATTATTGTAATAAGCAAAGGAGAAAGACACCAGATACTAAAAATACCCTCACTGGGACAGTTTGAAGGCCTATACAAATAAAGGTTAATATTGTAAACGGTATTGCACCAGATAGTCAACAGCCTTACAACTGCAAAGTAGGAGGGGAGAAACAGCTAGTGATAATTTTATATATGCAACAGTAACGTCTCAAACCAGTGGTTTCTCTAGTGTATACCCTCTCTGAGCATATCAGTCAATGAGGGACAAGATCAGCGTAAGTACACAAAGCTACTTCTCAAGGATGACTCCTCAATGAGGAGCTGCTAGAAGCTGGGGCAGATTCCTCAGTCTGAGGTGAAATTTACAACTTCACTCTCCATTTTCAGGATAGATTTTTCCTTTCCTTTCTTCAATTTATTTAATTATTGTTTTAATCAGTTTCAGCCATAATAGCATCCTTTGTCAATCTGGTTTGTGTGCTACAATAAGCAATTCCTTTACATTTAAATTACATATCATTTTTAAAAGAGCTATGTTTTTTATATGCACACTCTGATATTTGGTTATTTTGGTGCTACTTGCAAACAGGAAAATCTTTAGTGATGGACTAATTGTGTCCTATTGATGGGCACCTTTAGTGGACGCCCAAATCTGATATGGATGGTGCAGTGAAGAGCTAGTACTAGCATGGGCAGTTGGGCTCAGTGTGACCCATTCTGCAAATCTTCATGTGGGAAGCATGAAATGCATATGCTTTCACTTAGTTCCTCCAGTTCTAATAAAATTAGAAGTCTGTTCCCCTAGCAATTGGATCTAAAGGATGGTATGGTCAATTTTTGTAAATAACCCTCCCACTGCTTTCAGTGTAAAGGGAAGTTGAAGTGCTTTATATTGATTTTGCCTCAGATCTGTACTAAAGAAGGTATCCCTGCATCACAGTCTCCCCACCTGAAATTTAGGAAGGAAGAAAGCATCAATACTGACTATTCTATTTTGTTGATTTTTTTCCTCTGTTGAAAAAACTTCTTTCAAAAAAAAGATGTTTTGCTTTTGTTAACATATTCTATACCCTTTAGATAGATGAAATATTCTGGAAATTTAAAAATAAATAAATAAATGTAATTTTGTCTTCAGTTTCTATTTCATCTCAGTACTCTGCAAGTTATGGTTTAACCACAATAAAAGGAAAACATCAGAATGACCATAAAATTGGAAAAAAATAAAAAATAAAAAATAAAACTTCACTGTTGCACAAGCTTTATATCAACTAATGAACAAGATTGCAAAGAAAGGAAAATACACTAAAACAAATGAAAATCCAAAATTAAAAGGCTTATTTCAAATCTCCAGCCACAGAGTCTAGCGATCACTAAAAAGCTGGCTATAGAATGATGTACAATGTCCTCTGCAGATTCTTTAAGCCATCCTGTAATAAACCTTTATTTAATATGGGTGCAGTTTATACTGGCAAATTAATGGTGGCCCTTGGCCTGTTTCACCTGACTTGTACAAGGCATATGGCATTGACATGGCAAATGTATACACCAAAAAGAAGTCTTTTTGCAACAGGAAGTGGTTACATCACTTAAAGGAACGTGGACAGACTTCAAATGACCCATGTGAACCAAATGTGCTGCACTTGGGTCAGGACAATCCCAGATATGTGTACAGACCAGGAGAAGAACTCAATGAGAGCTGCCCTACCAAGAAGGACTTGCAGGGTTCTGGTGAACAAGAGTTGGCAGTATTCATCTGTAGCCCAGAAGGTCAGCAGTATACTGGACTGCATCAAAAGAGGACTGCCAGCAGGAAGAAAGAGGGGATTTTCCCCCTCTGCTCTGCCCTTGTGAGGCCTCATCTGGAGTACTATGTCCAGGCTTGGGGCCCCAAGCACAAGGAGGATGAGGACCTGATGGAGCAGATCCAGAAGAGGACCATGAAGATGATCAAGGGGCTGGAACACCTCTCTTATGAAGAAAAGTTGAAGGAGTCGAGATTTTCAGAAATGCTTAGCACAGATTTGTGAACAAGAATTTTAAGCCTCAGCTTTGCGCACAGCAGTAGCTAACAAGCTATACAAAACTGGAAGTAAGCTTGATTCACAATGCTGTCTTTCATTAGAATACCTCTAAGTGCTGCAATTTCAGGATAATTAGAGCTTCACTTTAAAATTTGCACTGAATTTTATATCTTGTTGGTTTATATTTCATTAGTTTGATAAGTAACATATTTGGATAGGACATGGGGCAAGTAGGACTCCACTCCTATTGCAGTAATTTTTAGGATCAGTTGGTGCAAATCCATTCCAAAAACTATTTTACACATAATATTATTCTTTAGTTTGCATAAATAAATCTTTCAAATCTCACAGTTGGCATGCATGATAGCTACTCTGGGCTGCACCTTTGATTACATTATAAATTAATATTTATCCTGGGTTTCCAATCAATACAAAAGAGTATTTTGTCAAAAGGCGCACCGTTGGCAACACTTGAGCATATTCATGAGGGCTTAGCAATGATTATGGTGCTAACACACAGACAGTGGCATTTCCACCACCCTTGCTTTGTGTGCCTGGCACCTTGCATCTTTCCTGGAGATTTTCCATAGCCCCTAATGGCTCCCCATAGGCCTCACGCAGCAGCCTATGCACAGCTTGCAGGCTGACGTTGCTATGGAGCACCACCACTGCCACTGAACAAAGGTGCAAAACAGTGCATTGCAGCTGACACACGGCCATGGAAGGCATTAAGCGTCCTGACTGAGCTGTCACTTACAGCCCGGTGGGAGATCAGGCACAAGTCACCGGTCCAGGAAAATAATATAGTGCATTAGCACTAACTGTGACAGAAAACCAAAGGGGTTACAGAGAATTAGCTATACCACATATGGCTGTGCTTGGCAAAGAATGACTAACTAACATTGGCTGTATTATAGCATACAACTGCTCTGGAGTTTCAGAAACTTCCAGGTATTGCTAGAGTGACAAGGAACCGTTACCTATTAAAATGTGTGTATGCACACACACTGGCTATTAAATTTTGGCTTTATTTATCTCTGTGGGAGTTGAGACAAACTCTCAGACTAGCAACTGCCAATCTTATTTACTGCCCTAAGATTTATGAATGCTCATTGCAATAGTGCAGCTTATGCCTTGTAAGCATATACAAGCAGGCTAAACAGTGTTATTCTTTATTTTATATTTGTGACACACACTTCAATAATTTAGATTTCCGTGTAGTCAGATGCCTTAAATGAAGTATCATTATAATCCCTGAAATGCTCACAATGCTAGTAACATCTTGGATTCTCAGAGTTACTCATAAAATACGCTTATTCATACATATATTTAAAAGCAGATTTACATGAGCCAGAAAAGACAGACTCTGTTCTTCCTCCTTCAGGATTTTCAAGACTATGTCAATAGGCAGGTGGCCGTACAATATTGATCAGGTGCAGCTTGTCACAAAGGCAAAGACTGTTCTTTTATTAAATTGTAGTTTACAGGCTTAATGTAAGTCCTTCCAGTTAAGCTTTCATATTCCTTCTACGCGAGTTTGCAGACTCTTAATAAAGAAAATGCTCCACTGGGAAGGAAGTTAATACACACTGAGCATATACATATACAAAATCCTTGTACTCATAAGATATTGTGTGAATTTACTAAGTACAAATAGCTTACGGTAAAACAAAACAAAACAAAACAAAGCAATTTTTAAGCTACAATTACAGTGGAGTACAGATTATGTTTACCTATTAGATCCTGAGTTGTATCAGGTATGATTTCAACTCACTAGCAATCATTTGGTACAGTGGAAAATACATGCTTCCTGGTACACTGCCTCTGATCAAATCACAGTACTGCCAATTTCTTGTCATTTCTGACAGTAATACTACCCACATCAATTCATTAATAATTATTAATATAGGTCACATTCCAGTGAAAAAATTGGTTTATCAATTAATGATTTAATTATATTCAGACGATATTTTCATAGTTCTCCGAATCAGAATATTTTCTACTGTACATACACAATAAAAACAGGATTTTCTATCTCCCAGAAACTTGTCTTTTAAAAAAGAAAAATAAGCAAAAATAGTAACAACAACAAAAAGGAAATATCATAAATATATATATATACATATATAGCCACAATAACATTTTTATATCCCAAAGTGAACTTCTGTAAACACAAACTTTTTTTTTTAAACAGATTTTGACTTGAGGGGCTTATTTTAAATCTCAGTGAAGTGAAGAGATTTTCTTTTACAAGAAATTACTTCCATTTTATAGGCCAGCTGGATAAAGCTTTGTAGATCTATAGAAACGTACTCCAGTCCACTCAATCATACTACGTGGAGATAAATTACATCTCCACTATGAAAACAATAGGTTAAATCAGACTGATTTAAGGCTCTGGTGAGCTTAATTTGACATTCAATTCAAATTATTGTAAGAGCAAGCATATGTGGAAATTTTAAAGGGAAAGGTACTGCTAAGCAAGAAGCAAACTCACATGTTATGATCTTCCTGAAAATCAGTAATGCCTGATCCAAGAGAAGAAAGTAGTAGAATTCTTAGCTGTTCCCGAAGTTAAACAAAAATACAGTAGAGAATAAGTCATAAGGTGTACATTTTTAACTGAGGATGAAGTAAGAAAGCTCTTCTATTCCCCAAGGAAATGCAAAGTTCCTTTCAGTGTCCCTGCATGGGAAGTGTAAGCATCATTTCACAGTTAAAGATGCCCACCCACTAAAAGACACTTTAGTGCACTCTCTCCAAAACTTCCAATGCTATGTAGTGTTTTTGCTCATTGTTAACTTCATCCTCCTCTATAAAAGGAACTATTAACAAAATCGTACACATATAGCTTATGGAGAATCTTATTCCAAACAATCTAGAGCAAAACCTTTTCAACCATTACTAAAATGAACTTTGACTTCTTTGATAGCACTTCTAGGATACAAGCACTCCATACATAAAATGCACTTCCAAAAGGAGGAGCTTGGATTAATACTGTGAAAGTGCTGTTGATTTGACACCACCATATTTAAATAGGTTTTCTGCAGGGAAAGTAACATCATAGTACTGGTATAGCAAATAGGAATACCACTTCCATAAAAATAATTTTAGTTAAATTCAGTAATTTCAGGAATTTTTAAATTACTCTGTACTTCAGTATGAATTACTTATACAGATTTTTTAATGAATTTATTTTGTATAGGCTTGGGAGCAAATAAAATGAACATCTTCAACATTTTAACCTGAGACTTTTTAAAATTATCAAGATGGAAGTAAAAGTTGCATGGTAGTGAACTTTTCTCCAACAGTAACACTTCCTTTTGGTTTAAGCACACAGCTACTAGCCAAATGTAGACAATATTCTAATGTTGGTTTTTAATTGCTACATGCCTTTATTTTAGGATTCCCACAAATAATTCAAATAAACACTGGTGAAAAAAATATGACAGATGCCCATTAGCATAACTGACTGCTCGAAAGAATAACATTAATGCCTTATTACTTATAACATATTCATCCAAATGTTTCATTAACTTACTAATGTAATATTAATGAGAAAAATAACTAAAATGTTCTGGACCCAGCAACCGCAAACTGCCAGCTAATCATTAAATCCCGGTTCTCCATTCACTGAGTTTCATCTGCACAGGTTCCTCACAAATTCCCATTCACAGATCACAAAAGAACAATTTGGGTTACTTCAAGAATTAATTAGACATCTGTATGAAAGCCACTAGAACAACTGCTCCTCCTGCGAGTTCATAAAGCTGTTTAATTTGCTCTTGTATTTTCATTCAGAGAAGCTGGCAACTCCACAATAAAACACAGCACGCAGAGATAGCAAGCCAAATTTCTTACTTAATTGTTCACTTTCATTTACTATGCTCATTTAAAAGATGCAAGCACTAACACCTTTTAACCTCAGCAATGACACAGCTGGGGCACTCTTCACACATAATACAGAGTGACTAATGCACCGCTTGTCAATCTGCAAAGAGTATTCAGGTCGAGATTTGGAGTCTCCACTTGCATTAGCAAGGGGATGAAAACCCCTCTCTTGTGTAGTTTAGCTTTTATTATGTTTCTATCTTAGCAGCTAATTGCCTAAAGAAAGGAAAAGAAATACCGAACAGGAAGTATTGAAATGTATATTAAATGCTGCAGAATAATAAGGCAGCACATTTACTGATTTCTTTTCTTTTTCTTAACATTTTAGCTTCTTCACAGGGGAGTTAAATAGCCATTTGAGCAATGCCCTTTAGCCAAAGCTGTCTTTATAAAGCATCTATTGAGCAGAAGTAATAGGCAGACTTCTACATGGGATGCAATACAGATCAGATTTCGGTATTCAGCAGAGGTATTCCATGAGAAAGTTGGCTTAGTCACGGAAATAATATTACTAAAAAGTCAGAGCGTGCCCTGTGGAGAGCTAATCGAGGATGGAGACTATAATCATCCTCCCTCTGAACAGCAGCCCTGGTTTACAGAAGCTGAACAGCTGCTTCATAACACCACAGTTTTTTTCACCACACTCCAACTGTGGAGTTGGAACGCACTGGTACATCCTTCACACCTCAAAGACGAAAGCCCTGTAAGACTTTCAGCTTCACTATTTGTAAAGGAAAATCTAGCCATTTGCACTTGTACATGATGCAAATACTGGCTCTCCAGCATACCAGCACTGATGTCCATCTGGCAGTGTGGCACTGAGCCCATACCCTAGGTGGAACGTCAATTTCAATAGGGCACAGGTGCCAATTAAATACAAATTTAGAGTGATAGCCTGCAGAAGGCAGAAAATAGTATATATTCCATGAAGAGACATTTCTGATGGCAAATACAGCCCGAAGTTTTATTGTGAGGAATTGCTGATGTTTATGATTGCAGGCATTTTGAGCCAAAGCTAAATTCTATGAAAATCGAAGTAGCCTTTCAAATATTGCAGAAAGTATACATACATAATGTGTGTCAAATCCTGCTCTTACTAACTTGAATAGCAAGACTATTTAATTCATCAGAAGAACGGTGGGCTTGGAAAACATGCTTTTTTCCAATCAATCTACATGACAGTGAAAACTCTCTGAGCACAGAAAGTAATAATTATGTGTGATTGACAAGGTAAAAAGAAAGACTGCAGTACCTACCCTTGAAAGAAGAATTTGGCTAGTCGTAACTGTGTTTTCCTCCCCTCAGCGAGGGACAGGCTTCAATTATATAATATTAATTTCTGCTCCCTGCTGAATTAATTCTGAAATAAATGTATTTCTGAGATAACAGTGGAAAGAAAAAAAGAGTATACTATAAGAACTATAAGGCATTATAGTTTTCAAATTTTCTTCTCATCTCCCTTCTTCTTTGTTCCCCTCCTCTGCCTGCCTTACAGCTCTGTTATTCCACTGTTTCCCTCCTACAGAACACATTTCCCAGGATAAAATAAGATGGAAACAGCACACCATGAAAACTGATGATTTCTGTTAACTGCACAAGGTGAGAAAGAACGAGCCACAACAGCAGGGGAAAAATGGGCAGAAGCAGTGAAGCAGCTGATATTAAAGAGGTCAGGCCTCACAGGTGGGCACTTCAAGTTAAAAAGTTGCTGAGCACAGGAAAGAGGAAAACAGAGATGACCACAGAAGTGACAGGTCCAATCCAGAGCTAAAGAGGAAAAAGGGACAGCAACTACTCCCTGTCCATCTGCACGAACTTCTCCCACCTTCTTATCCAGGTAGCTGTCACCTCAAGGGAATATGAAGCAAAAAGAAGCTAACACCACCACTGCACCATCAGTCCTCTCACTGGGACCAATAGCACACAACCACACCTCTCTCCCCAGCATCCCCACTTAGGGTGCTAAGAGTTTGACCATCAACTTCACATGGGATGTTTGCAGCTTCATTACTGACAGCTATCAGACACGTGTGAAAAGAGCTCCACGCGGCTGATGGATCCCAGGCCTGAGGCTGGGCTGAGCCTCGCTGCCATGTGTGGATTACCATGCTTTGCAGTACCTGGCTTCTACACGGCTGTCAGATTTCAGATGACACAGCAAAAGCCCTCAGCCCTGAGGAACTGGAAGCAAAACAGATGAAGCATTTAGCATAGTCTCTTCTTCTTCATGTGAACATCACATGAAGCTGTTGGAGACAGATAGACAAAGACAAAATGACCTTTCCAAATACAACCAGCTCTTCTTCACTGTCAGGTTTTTCTCCCCACATAAACACTGTGCTCCTGATCCATGTCTGTCAGCCTTAAATATTTACCAGCACTGCCAACTGCACAGATAAACTGTTCTGAAAGTTTGCAAGAGAGATTACTGTGTTTTATGTAGCACATCCTGCCACTTTAATTGGAAATGTGTTACACAGGCAGTCTGTTACAATACGGGAGTTGAACATCTTGGTATTAATGTATTTCTTACTTCTTGTTTCTGTGATGTATGTCATACAAACAACCTTCCCTTCCTCTGAACAGGGAAATAACACCTTGTTTCTAATGCCTTCGTTTTTCTGTCAAAATTGCAGTGCTTCAAAATGTCAGATTCAGCTATCATGCAGATTTCTGCCACAATAGGAATTTTTTCCTCTCTTATTTTTATTTTTTAATAAGGCACTGCAAGTAGAGTTGTTATAATTCAGAGAGAGAAAACAAACAATCAAACTAAAGTAGTTTATACAATATCTTCTTAGCATATTTGGTAAAATGCATTCATGCTGGAGACAGAATTGGAGTCTGTGGAATAAGGGGCTGAATCCTACAAGGGATTGTAAGCATCTGCCCTGTATTAGAAAGACAAAAGAAGGATTTTCCAGAATACTTTCCATCAGATGCTTGTAATAGATAGTATTTGTAAAAGATGGGGTTTCTTTTTCTGTTCAAAGATTCCTTGGAGAAGCCTTGAAGCATGAATTTCACATTTGGAAGAAAAATGGGTAACTGAGTAACTCTTCATTTGTTTTCCACTTTTTTTCTCCCTTAGAACAACCTTATCAACCTCCTTCTCACTCTGAAAACATTAACTTTGACACACTTCCTATATAGCTTATAATACAATCTCATTTGCTGAAAACAATTGTAAGAGAGGAGCTTCTGAAAGGTTTAGAGGTGGAGGAATTGCAATCTGATTGCCAATTCCTGTAGAAGACCTTGGTAATGTGACTTCATCTGAATTAAACACTGAAAAACCCGGAACAAAAATATCTCTAAAAACCATACAGAAGCTAAGCTAATATTCCAAGTAACTATGAACGCAGGAAAAAAAAAAAAAAAAAAAAAAAAAAAAAAAGATCTTGCTCTAAACACAAAAATGAGCCTCACAAAAGAGAAACAATAAATTGTCAAATCTGGATTACATGCCAATGATGAGCACAAATAACAACAATCGCTTAATAACTGAGAACTGGAAGAAGACAAAATGCAGCCCTTCATTGTGGTCTAAACAATGTATGTTTTCAAATTTGGCACTAAACTGTAAAACTAATGGCCCATTATTGAAATTATCTTGCTAGTGGGGCTATCCTTGCATTCCTTGTAATATATAACAGACGTGACTTAATAGATTTAAACTGCTATGATCTGAGATGGGAGACAAAGTGTTTTCTCATTTAATAGGATACTAAATCATTAAAGCTAGTTAAACTACAATGACAATTTTAGTTGAACCCACAGTGTTAATTTACAGTGAGTGGTACAGAATATTACTAGAGGATGTTTCCACCTTCACCTTGCCTAAACAGAAGTTTGAAGCATACATAAATTTTAGGATTCTAACATGCAAGGTGACGTTTATAAACTTTTTTTTTTTTCCTTGAGACATGAAATTGCAGCAAAGTTCACCTTCTTATATCAAGAACCTTAGTATTGTGCACACTGTCGATAGGAGAGCTCTAGTAAAAGAAATCCTTCCCTGTCTTGTGACAGACTGCAAGTACAAATTTCCTGGTAAAGGCTCACAGAGCCTTCCCTAGAGTTTACAGAACATCTGCCATGCCTTTCTGTAAGCAGATGAGTTAAGAGGGGAATACTAAATGGTACCAAATCAGAGTGCCCTATCTTGGTTGCCTTGAAAACAAGGAAAGGGCAATCTCACTAAGAAAACTAAATCATGGAGACAGGTAGAGAAAATCAAGCTATGCAGTTTGGATCCCTTTACATATTAAGGAAAAGCAGTCTTTTTTTTTCTCACACATCAGTAAACTATGATCTCTAAAACAAGAGTTAATTTGGCCTATTCAAGTACAACCTCAGTAAGTCTTAAACAAGCTTTACAGAGTGATATGCTCGATCATTCTCTCATTGGCTTCAATTCTGAGTGTACAGCCTGACAATTCCACCACCATCCATACAATCAGCAGAAGCATCAGATAGCTGCAAGATCAATGTGTTAACACTAGCGCAATACATTGCTTGTGCATGTATATCACAAGTAGAAGAAAATCATGCTAGACATTTGCAAAGAGCTACTTAGCACCACCAGGGCATTTCTAAATGACAGCTGTGACATAAGTCCTTTGAACCGAATCCCACAAGAAGAAATAAAACTTTTCACCTTTTCTACCTTCTCCTTCTAAAATACTGCATTTGTTCATAGGAACTTAAAAGGAAACAAAACCTTTCAAAAATCTTAGCCTTGTCACTATTGTTGTGGATCCCATCACATGGCTACCATAGTATTAAAGTCTACCTAATACTAAATTGATACCTAGTCTTTTCCTGTCCATTTAACAATCCCTTTCAGCAAACTTCCTTAGCAAAGACTTTCCTGACTAAGATGGGCTGGTGCCAAGGTTTCAGAGGTCTTTTGCTCATCCCCTGCTTTGGGCAGCAGCCAGTGCACCTGTGGTTATTTCCCGCATCCTGCCTGTTCTTCAGCTTCAAGCCAATCTGCTCCTTCACCTCTTTAAAAACTATGCCTGTGGTTATCACCCTCATCTTATGTTGTTCATGATCTATGTCAAAGAACAGAGTGACTGAGGATACACATCTTGATGGGAAAACGGATGCTCTTCACATTCTCTAAGTATAAAAAGCAGTTCTTGGTATGCAAGATAAGAATAAATATGTATGCAAGGACAGAATAAATTAACTGGCCATTTCCTACTTTGTGATTTGTTACATCCTATTAGAACCATACAGTAGGCATGGTTAGAAAATATACTAGCCTAAGTGAACCAGACCCACACTATGCCAGGAAAGTCCATGTCTTAAACTATACTGAAGTTATATGTGGAGTTGAAAAGAAATATTATACATACACACATTGTCAAGGATTTATGGGCTGCTTTGGCCCAGTTGCATACTATCAGGGCAGGGGCGACACACAGATCCTTGCCATGGGAAAAGGGAAAAAGGAGAAGAAGGTAGATAGACGGGCCCAAAAACAAACCGTGACACACACACACAATATATGTTACATTTTGCTATTTAAAAGCACAAACATGCCACATAATGGATCATTAACCAAAACATCCATATTCAGAAGCCAAGCAGATTTTGTGAGCCACCGTACAGATCATTAGCACTAGAGATAATAGCCATTGATTAAAAACTGCCACACTGACCATTTGTTCAGGCTTTTGAGATTTGCCTAAGGCTTCTACCCAATTTCTTACAATCTTATACAGCATCTTATCTCCTAGATGATGAAAACTGTAGTTTCAGCTTCATGAACACACATTCTTAGTCCATCTATTTGTGGTATTTATGCAGCATGTCTGTTGATAGGTTCCTGCCCATATAATTTAGTCATAAAATCTTGCCAAGCCTATGACATGATTTGCTTCAAATTATTAAACCACTTTGTTCATTATTTATTATTGCAATATTGTTTGCCCTGTAACAGCTAAGGTTATGTTAGCATTTCCATTACAAACACAGATACATCAAGGGATTTAAAACTTGACTGTAAAAATCTTGCTTTAGGCTGGGACTCTGCAGGCAAGGTTTCAGCTGACAACAGATTAATTTCTTTAAAACACTTTATATTGAGAATAAAAACAAATCTATCTCCTACCAATTTTGTTACAGCAATATGGAAGAAAATAATTACCATTTTCTATCAAATCACTTTCACATACACATTTTCCTAAATTAATATTTTTATAGTGTGCCCTGGGTCATCTTGCTGTATTTCAGAATTATAAGGCAATTCCACTCTCTAAAGCTGGCATCTACATTTTCCTAATAGTTTCATATTTTATGTATGGAACTCAATATTTGTAAAAAAAACATTCCACGTACATGTAAGTATAACAAATTGCTATTTAAGGGCACATAATGAGAACTTCTTGACCTCAATACCCATACACAGGGTTTGAATATAACTTCACAGCCAAATTGAAAAACTCAATATTAACGTCCTTCTCTACTGAATAATGTATTCCTTCTCTGTAAAGGGCTGATTCTATTGCCTATACCAAACTCATTAGCGTTTATTTGACTACTGCTCATTTTTTAAAAAACTGTAGCTACTGTTTCTTCGAGGAGTGTGGGTGTATGTGTGCAGTTGTAAAACCCCCAATACAAGTTTAAAATTATAGTTCTTATCAGCATTAGGATTTTAAAAATATATATATTTGTGGAACTGTCATTAATTTTTGACAGCACAATTGCTAATATTTCAGCAGCACAATTTTCTATTCTGAAGGATTAAAGAGACACACAATTCACCTTCAAAGAAGGTGGATTCAGTCTTTGCTCAAGGCACAGCACATTTACAGTTCACTTTCTCTATTAATAGATAAGCGGATATAAGATATTAATAATAAGGATATGTGGATTCTTGCTTTACTATCTCTATCCCTGAAAAGACTTTCCAGATGTTTAAAAAAGACTCGCTCATCATCACACAGAAGGGTTTATTCACATCTGTCTGAATGTTCAAAGAATGCTGGCATATCTGAGTTTTCTGATCTCTGGAGTAAACAGTCTAGTTAACTCACTCTTCACTTGAAAAATCCCTTTTTTCTGAGATCAACTCATTTCTTTCCCCTATATAATTCTTCTTCCTTAGAAACGTATGCATCTGGCCCAGCAGGTTCTCAGGCTCATTCTGAATAGATTAATGTGATCTTAGTGTACTGAAAAGCATTAGCCTCTTCCCACAGAACTCTCTCTCCTTTCATTCCAATAGCAGGCACATCCCAAAGATGATGGCTTCTCTTCTGGTTGGAGGCTATACAACTTTATTAAGGTTCTTACAAATATTTTCTTTGTTAGGTTTGCCATTAACATGAGAAGACATATAAATATATGTCTTAGCTTTTACAAAATAGCAAAAAAAAAAACAAAAAAAAAACCAAAAAAACTCTGAGTTTCTATTCGAAAAGCTTGGAATATCTCATTTAGTTAAAAGTAAATGATTTGCCAACTGTACAGTTCAGTGGAAGATGCTTTCCTATTAGGTTGCTTCGTGGCCCAGCAAAACTGATGAGACATCAGTCTGTGAACAAAAGTAGTAATCCAGGCAGAGCTGGATAATAGCATGCTGAAAGCATGGTTATTCAGGGGATGCTAAGCGTGTATTGTCAAGTAACCAAATTGGTTTGCGGGTCACCTTTAGGTAGCCAGTATTCTGTATCACTGTTCTCCTACCTTTTCTAGTGAGTTTCCTCTCCCAGCCCCTCATTCCTGCTTAGTGAGGAGAGGTACAGAACATCAAAGGCACATCCTCAGTTCACATTAAGCAATGTAACTCCACAAGTGACAGTGAATGCTATTCAGGCACCTTAGACAGGAATTATGTTTTCCTCCTCTGCATAAAAGCTCCTGTTTTCCAGACCTTCCAATTCTACTTTTTGTCTTCCCCCCTTCATAATTATTTGTAATTGGTTTATCTATTGTACTACTCAAATAGTAAAGAGTACAGTAGCCTCTAAGAGCAGCAAAAATAACAGGCGCGTTTAAATAATAAATAATAAGAACAATAGTAATCCAGCCTTTTTAGGTAAACTACAGTAAGACAAGCAAAGAAGGACTACTTTGTCCTCTCCTCACTATATTTCAGACTCAGCACCACATCACCTGTGTTCAGCTGTGCATCCTCCCTTAGAGGGGAAGAAGGCAACCTGGTGCTCAGGGCACTTGCTTGCAGCTCTAAAAACTAGGCAGCAGTGACTGTCCTGTGTGCTCTTATGGAAGTCATTTCATTTTCTTCAGAAAAGGTAGCCCAAGGATGTACAAAGGTTAAAAAGAAAAATACAATATCTACTGTAATTTTTCAAGCACATCAGTCAGAATCACTAAGCAAGTGCTCAAAAACTCCTATTAAGAAGTTTCAAGTGACTGAACATTTGAAATTTGGAAATGTATCCCTAATTCCTTTCATTTTAACCACATTTCCTGCTTTCCAGCAGAGGTGACAGATATACTACAGTAACTATTGATCTGGGGAATTTAGCTTCCATTATTTCTCTGGGCTTATCCCTTTTGACTGATTTAGAGAAATACACTTCCACTATGCGTTTCTTGTCAACAGTCTTCTATGCCATTAAAGGAGCAGTTATTGATTGAACGCAAGGACAATCCGGACACGCCAGTAAATTTTCAGTGAAAAGTCTTTAAATAACTTTCTGAATGAATTTCAAGATGGAATTCAAAAGTTAGTGTCTGAAACCATCAGGCAGATTTAAAATTTAGACTTTGGAAAGCTGTATGCTACCAGCTGAAATTCAACTCCATCTAGGTTTCTATTTTTGTTTTAAGTCGTTGTTTTTAATGTGGTGTTCGTGTTTGTTAGTCAGGCTAAGAAGGAACTGCTTGGAGACTTTGGGAGTAAAATTCAAACTTCCTTTGTGAGGTAGCATCTATTTCCCTGTCAAAAGGAACTACCATGGGGCCTCCTTCATGCCTCTCCACACAGCCATGAGATTAAAGTTTTCTCTACAACACCCAGGGGAACACTCTAGAAGGCAGTTAAAATTTAAACAGATAGTTCAAAAGGAAGCCTTGTTGTAATGGCAGAGTCCACTCATGCCGAAGGGGCTAGAAAATTACCCCTTCGGAATACAGCAGGTGGAACTTCCTGTGCTATTCTGGAAAAGATAAAAAAGCAATTCAGAGAAGACGTAATTGATCCCAAAGCACGATGGCCTCTTGGCCCACAGGAGATAAAAACTGGGCTAAAGAAGAGAGAAAGAGATAGGAAGAGCATTAAGAAAACAGTAGATTTTAAGAATGAGCAAAACTGAGATTATTCACTGAGACTGATTACCTTTAGAACTAGAGACAGCTATGAAAATGAAGAATCTTCCCTTTTTTTCAAAGCAACTTTAGAAAGGCTCTTCTTTTAAAAGTTTTAATTATCATCTTCTTAGTCTGGAGCACAGCAACCTGAGATATAGTTGTGCTGGCAGGGCATAGACAGGACAAATAGTTGGTAACTTAGTTTATATTGTCACCAAAGTTTCTCTCTCAACTCACCACCTCACGGGTAGTCACTCTTGAATATAGTAGTGTAAATAGAGTATCGAGTATAAGTATCACAAGTCCCAAATGAATGGCTGTACTTTTTTCCTTATCACATGCTGCTAGTAATGCTCAGACTCAAAACAGTAAGGGTTCAGTCAGCCCAAGTTTAACTTAGCTTAACTACCAGCACATATTTAAGCTAACACAAGCTTTGGTAATATTCTCAATTTCATTCGGATGAAGGTCACACTGATTTACCATTTATTGGCAAATTTACAATCACAAGTTATAACCATTCAAAACTTGACATTTTAGCCATCAATCAAAATTGTTACTTAAATCGTTTTTATGTCAATTGATGAAAATTATGTTTTTATATGAGCCTGATTCCTTTCTTAAAACAAAATAAAATTTTACATTAATACCAGAATCGAATCTTCTCTTGAAATCCTTTTGTCTACCCTTGATTTACTTTCTGTCTTTTCATTTATGATATTTTATGTATTCTTCCATAACAAATATGGTCATATATGCCCTGTGTGAACCCGTAAACTCTTTTGAGATATAAACACAGTAAATTCTGAACAGTATCATTTCTAATGCCTAAATAAATCTACTGAAGATGTCATCTATCAAAGGCATAAGAAAAAGTCTTCCATGAGCCAAGAATTAGAAGAAATGCAGGATAAACCTTGCTTTATTTACCTAATAATGAAGTCTTGTAAGAAATACACCTATTCACTCATAATAATGACTAAACAGTATTTACATTTAATACAGCGTAATCATCACCTTGGTATAAACTTGGTATAATCTTGGTATAATGCACAAGGCAACATTTGCAGAGAGGTGCAGTACGTCAAAAAATCAAAGACCAAACCTCAGAGACCTACAGAAAACAAAGCAATCTTTCATTCACCCTCAAATCCATGAGCAGCATTTCTACAAACCAACTGAAGTTATTTTTACTGAAGATAAGCATTGCTTCTCAATTAGTCTAAGATGAGAAAATTTCAACTTGATTGCTTTGAAATTTGATTATACATTTCTGACTGTATGAAACAATTCACAGTGAAAGATGGAAAGATAGAAAATATTTACAAATAACTTAAAAAGAACCAACTTTAGTTCATAATTGGTTGGACTGATTTGTCATAAATTTACAAACATGAATCTTCAAAGCTTGAGTATCTTATCACATTTTGAATCAAAGATATCCTGTACAGGTATTATTTTCATTGGTAAATCAGCACACCAATGATTTCCATTACTTTCATTACTGTGTGTGAAAGTTGGATAGTAGTATCTTTACAGCTCATTGCATTCTAGATATTTATTCAACTAATTATAATCATCCTTTAAATAGATGCAATTCATCATCTAAATAGGTCAGAATCTCATTTTTCCCTGCACGGCAAGCAAGTCAGATGAAACATTAAGTTTAATTTTCACACAGAAATCTTTGTTTTAAAATAAATGTAATCATGTCAGAAATCAGCTAATAAATATTAATTAGCTAGTTACCACAGAGATTTCCATGGCTAAATGTGTGTTGTGACTACTTACCTATATGCCTTGAAAAAACCTTGTGGACGTGATGAGCTTATTGACTTTGGCCTCTAACAAGCACGTCAAGAGGGCTCTGAAGTTGCTCTTGCTCCTCACTTATTTTGTTCAAGTGTTTTCCACATTCCCCACACTAAAAATAACTGCTAGAAATGCTTCTCCCTAACAATAAAACAATCACTCACATTTTGTAAAAACTTTATCAGGATTAGCTCAACACTAAGAAGGAAAAGAAGGAAAGATGTTGGCACTTGCCAACTAACTGAAAAGTTGGACAGAAATCTCCATGATCTGCTTTCAGATGTTGCCCTGAGAAGATTGTGGGTGCCCCATCTGTGAAGGCATTCAATGCCAAGCTTTGGATTCCTGGGCAGTTTGATCTTGTGGTTGGCAACCCTGCCCATGGCAGAGAGGTTGGAATTTGATGATCTTTGAGATCCCTTCCAAACCAAGTCACCCTATGATTGTATGTGTGCTGGGGCTCGGCAGCCAGGCCATAGGGTCTGGACTCAGATTAGCTGGGGCGAAGGGAAAGAGAGACATTGCCCCAGTGCTAGTGCACTTACATTCTCTTTTCTCCTTGACATCTAATTTAGTCATTAAAAGTTTGTTTTAACTGGCAATAAATTAAGCAGAACAACCTAGAGCTGAGACTGTTTTGCCTTCACTAACATATTGATAGATACATAAGAAATTAAACAGTGGAAGAAAGATTAATGTCAATAAAGATTCCTCATTTTCAAACTTCAGCTTGTTACTGTTGGCCCTGGCAGCCTGGTCTAGTGGTTGGTGACCCTGCCTGTGGCAGAGGGGTTAAAAATGATCACTATAGTCCTTCTCAACCCAGGCCTCTCTAAGATTCTATGATATGATTTTTCATACCTAATAGCCTAAAAAGATGAGTAAATTATAAATCTGAGGACAAATACATTTCAACACATTTAACACTAAAAAACATACAAAATCTAAACAGAGTAACCATACATATTCTTACAAAACAGCAGTCAGACCTTTCCCTCACTTTAGCTCCTAGGGAGCTCAGTATGACACTTGCCCTCACAGCAGCTGAAGAGTTTAGCATGATATGAGCCCACATGTAAAAAAAATAAATAAAAGGAAAATGGCTAAAAGACAAAATACAAAAGGGATTCCAAAAGTATTTACTTTTGCTTTCCTACTCAGTGCTCAGTTAAAATCTGTTCTGTTGAACACAACAATTTTACAAGTACAGACTTAAAGGCATTTCTGTTCCATATATTCACATAAATTAACAAGTGTTCTTGCAAATATAAGTGTCTCTGTCATGTCAGTTAGAGTCACATTCACTGTAATTCAAGCTCAGAGAAAAAGAAATCCCCTTGAATATCTTCACAGAATAATTAAAATGCTCCATGAATCACAGAGTTCTAAAGCACCAAAACCAAAATCTCCCTGCAATAAATCATACCTATTTAAACACCTTTAGGTCACACTGTACAGCCAGAACATAATTTTTGTCAGTATGTCCTTCACTCTATTTAAACTCTCAAGGTTCTTAAGGTAGAATAAAACTGAGCTAAAAAATCATAATTCTTATGAAAAAAAAAAACAAACCTAACACATTAATTCCACCACAAACATATTTACACATCTTTAATATTTCAGAAAGTCACAGAGTATCACAAAATACAACGCTGTTATTAAGTACCTGAACAGCTATAGGGAAGCTTGATTGCTTGTCATTCCTGTGCCTTCTCACCTGCAAAAGAATCCTCATCAAAATGGAGCAGCTTCTATGGGTGATGCTGTGCTTGGGCTTTCTGCTGACGCAGCTATCCACTAAAAGTCAGGTATAATGCTGAAAAGTTTCAGATATGAATCATTTAGATGAAGAAATCATGTTTTGGGTCACTCTGGATATTAGCCATGCTCATAGCAACTAAAATCAATAGAAACATCTCCCCAAGTCCCAAATGTTACAGACATTTCAATTGATCACTTGAAAGAAAATGAAAAAAATGAGGATTTAATAGGTTTGTCTGAGCGCCTTCATATAGAAAATAACAAAATAGAAGACCCTAAATTTGTTGTATGTGCAAGATTAATATGAATGATAAAGTAAGACAAGCTTCCTCACCAAGTTTTAATATTAAAACTAGAAGAGTAAGCACAGTGTGTTTAAAGCAATTGTTTAAATGTCAATATCCTGTCTGCTTCAACAGCAGTGCAGATTTTTGTGTCACTTCTCATGCCCACTATTGATTAAACAATGATGATCACTAATAAGGAAGCAAAAGGTGCTATTTTTCCTTCCACATTCATTTTTAACTCTGTTATTTCAAACCTGAAATTACTTTTGTTGCTTTAAAAGTAAGTATGTTATTATATACTCTGAAGATTATAAGTCTGTACATTACTTTAATTCTCGGTAGTTCACATTCATGTCCAAAGATTTTTTTTCCTCCCTTCAGAATTCAATTAACCTTAATGAATTGCCCTACCACAAACTGTCAGTCAAGCAGAACATATAATCATTATGAATGAAGCTCTCAGAAAAAATGAGGTCTAAATATGCAAAGTGCAGTCTATTTGGCTTCACATAAACACAGGTAAGAGAAGTAGCTGAAAACAGCAGAAATAGTGTTCTGGAAACACTGGATAAGAGCTAACATCAGCATACAGAGTTCTTACTGCATGTTTCTGCAAAAGAATTACATTTATCCCTTAATACACACAATAAAGAAATTTAAATATTTTGCCCTGCAACGGAAATAAGGTGAAGAGATGGAACCAAATTAATGTCTTGAATTACGGAAAGATAGCAACTGCTCCTTGCATTCAAGTGTTACCTACCAACCCCAACAGTAAGTGATTTCCAGTGAATATTAAGAAAAAGATATAAGTTTGGAGTCTTGCAGATGATTAATTTAGAAAGACAACCTTCCTAGAAACTTCCTGAAAATAACCCAAGTGTACATTTAGGATGTAAAACAGTTCCACATACTTGAAATACATAGGTGAGTTTACAGAATTTTTTTATTTTGGTGAATTAATCCCCTTTCCCTCCCCCCTTAAAAAAAAAAAAAAAAAAAAAAAAACTCCAAGGATATTATGTGCAGGGAATTATTTCCTAGATTTACTGTAGGATCTTACTTTTTGATACTCTCCTCCCTTTTGGGAACTCATTTTTCAATGATTCAAGATATTTTTATATGGAATATATCAAGTGGTTTGTTTTCTCATGTCAGGAGGAGGATTTCTTAATAGTTTGTCTCAAAAACTTGTGTTAGTACACCCATACTTAGGTCCCAGATGCCTTCAAATTATTTACATGAAAAGGATTCTGCAAATTGACATGGATACTCTCTAGAGTCAGTCAGACAGTGATTATTTGCTGTAGAGCTCACATGCTTTGGCCTATGAAAGATAAATAAATGCAATTCAGCTTTTTTTCCTCCGCTTTTGACAGCAGATTCAAGATAGGAATTTTAGGAAAAACGGATACAAAGTGGACTTATCTGACTTATTTACAGAAACTTCAGGCTCTACCCATTAATTTTATCTAGAAATGTATTAAAACCAAAAAAAATAAAACATACTCATCTTGAGCGGTACTAATATATTTAGTGAGATTAAACTGAAGATTAACTGGAAAATAAATGATTCTCTCAAACCATAAGCAACTGTCCTGCACATGAGCTCTGAAAATGCCTCTGGTAACTTAAAAGTGATACCTGTGGAGTAAAAATCCACTCAGATTAAATGCTTATTCTGAAACTAGCTACTCTGATATTCCTTCTGTTCAAAATCTCCTTCAAGCAATAAGCATAAAATTACAAACAATATGTAACATAGTTCTTGGTGTATTTGGAACTAACCATGAGCTTAGGCGTGTGCAGGTGCATCAGGCCTGCAAGGTGTTATTTCTATTGATACATGGCATTCTTGGCAGAGTTTTTTCAGAGGAGAAAGACATCAAGGCACTGAAGAGCCACTGAAGGAGAGCTAGAGATTACTTCTAGTGCAGGTGCTGCACCAAGAAACTTCCTGGTGCAGCATGCTGAAATGGAGCTATGTAATGTTTTCTCAGCTTCTTATCATAATACCTATCTCCCAATCTATCCTGACATGGGGAACTGCCTTCTGGCATCCACAGATGTCCTCTGCTAAAGGAGGACATATAAAAAACTATACCTTTATCATTCTTTGTTGTTCATTCTTTATTGTTCTCCTCTCTTAGCATCTTCCTGCTGCAAAAAAGGATTTGCGTTGTATTCAATCACTCCCTGCAAATTCCCAGTTCCCCAGAGCATACACTTCAAAGAATGTAGCTCCTCAGATGGTTAAATTGACATGTAGTATATCCTTGAAAACTGTGACTAGGAAGCTGATAATATGAAGCTCATAATTCATATTCATATTATTGAGTTGGATTCGATGATCCTCATGGATCCCTTTCGACTTGGGTTATTCTATGATTCTGTGACCTTTCAATAAAAGTCTTAATACAGAAAAAGAAAATGCGGTGTTATAAATAATAAAGAAACATTCAAAAGACTGTTGATGGAGAGATGCACAATTCCTTTGTCCAGTTTGGCTGGCCTCTAAAAAGTCCGTAAGTCACTGGCAAAGGTGTCACTCTATTATCACCTTCAGGGATTTGTCAAAGAACAGATATCCATCAAACTCCAGGCTGGAGCTTGGATTCAATAGTACCCAGAGATGCATGAAGGGACACTCAGGACTCTAGAGAATCATTTACATCTCAAAACTAACTCAGTGGGACTTGAATAAGTTAGATATTATTATTACTCTACCATAATTAAAGAGCTCCTGAAATCCAAAAGGCTTCATTTCTGAGGGAAAAACAAACAAGCAAACAAAAAGACAGAAATATACATGCATTTGGTTGAATAAAATCAACCACAAGCTATTCTGATTTTACTAAAAAACAAAACAAAACAAAACAAACAAACAAACAAAGCCTATTCTAAATTTTTGTCTTAATCCTTCAGGAAGCAAGTGACAACAGGATGATAAATGCTTAAAATTTTAGATGATTTTAGAAGATTTCCTGATCACTTGTGATTTAGAATTCAAACATAGTAATTTGATCTAAATCTGCCTAAAACTGAAATTCTGAATAGATGAAGATGTCCAGCTATTTTCACAAGGTACAAAGCTGCACAGAGAAACTCAGCTTTGCATTCATAGTGGATATATGAGATACAGCTCCTACTTCTAAACTTGTATTTTTCTTGTCAAGTGAAATTTCAAATAGGTGGGAGGTTCTGATTATCCTGTCTTTTGCTTTATTAGTTAAAACTTGTTATGGGAGTGGTCTCGTGTAGACCACGACGTGAGTAAGACTCTGATACAGATTAGAATCTGCTTGTGTTATGAAAAGGAATTTAATCTTAAAACAGAGGAAGATAATCATGCCAGTTTTTAATATGCAGGGACAGTGAGTGGAACAGAGGGATCCTAACAAACTCTCCAGCCTTGATAAATTTTATTAAATAAAACTGTAGAGCTTGTCTATTAGCTAGAACTGGTCTTTAGAATTGTTGTCTTGTATCCTAAGTGTATTAAAATGTCATTACCCATATTCACCAAAGTACCTTTCTCACTTCCTTTTTCTTCAAGCCTTTTGTAAGCTATAATTACAATTAAGCAAAGACATGTTTATTGTCATGAAATGTATGCCAACGGCTCACACTAATGCAATCCAAACATTAGTATGAAACATTTTTCCAATTACTGCACAGACTCCCCATAGTGTTTCAAGCTGCTTTATGACATTTTAAACTCTGTCTATAATACAGCCCTTCAGAAAGCTGCAAAATCTTTCTATTTCTTTCTTATGACCCGAGAAAACCTAAATCTATTAAAAGCACATTTTCATAGCAGCAGGATAAAAATGCTTTTACTACATTTATCTTCAAAATTGGTGGTGTTAAATAGTACCAGGGGACAAATAACCATAAAATATAACATTAGTGTACAGGGTACTGTTCTAACTAGGCATGATGGGATGTCTTTCTACCCTTTCATTTCTTCTTTCTATTTGTCCCATTAGAGCCATGCAATCATTTATCAGTCACTATGGCAAGCAGTGTTGCTTGATCCTGACTCCTAAATGACCTAAATGACTAACCCAGAGAGAAAATACAGTCTTCAGAAGTCCAGAGACATCCACACCTACATTCCTGATTAATTTTCTGCAAATGCTTCTGCTATTTATTTAAATATCATTTTAATAGCTACATTTGTAAGTTTTGAAATTGTATTATAGAAATATTTAGTTAGCTAATTAGAAAGATATAGCAAAAAAAGTCTAACTAATGAACTGAACTGTACCCAAAGGAAAAAAAATCAGCTTTGATTTAAAGTCTAGATGTTAAAGATTGGCTTCACTAGTCTTCACTAAAGATCAAAACATAATATTTACCCAAGGTAAAGATGCAGTTTTTATTAAGAAGACTAACACTGCAGTTTGTGGAAAAGACAATCACTTTTTAGCACAGCTTGTCAATTAAAATGCATATAGTGACTCCTGCAATTATGTGACATCTATTAGATAAGGAGAGAAGCATAACTCTCAAAAAAAATCTGATACGTATATACATTCTTTCAGAAATCAAGAGAAATATTTAGCTTCTCACTGAAGATAATTTTCAGGAGAAAGATGTGGAAAGTAACTGCCTGAATTTTGAGGCAAAACTAGAATATTTGCCATGTGTGCAGCAGAATATTAAAATGTCGTATTATCAAACAGTTCAAACGTTAACCTTTGTTTTTCAAAATAACATATATTCTTCAGATAACTTCTGAATTCTCAGACTGGTGGTCGGAAGGTTAATCTATTTCTGAAATACTTGCACTGAATTATCTGGCTGAAAACTGCACCTTAATATCGCATTTATTAAGCACATTGTCACTACTTCCAAGAACGCTTGATGTCTTTAGGAAAAGGAGTTAAGCAAACAAACAAACAAGTAAAACTTAGTAAAGTACAAGAAGGACTGAAAAAGCACAGAGTTTTTCTTTCAAGAGAGAAATAATTTCTTGAATTTATGGCTACAGAATGGTCTAAACCATCTGGATTTTGTTAATCATGTATGAGTTTAAGGAAAAGAGATATACTTCAGACTCATGATGTCTGAAGTAGAGAGATCAGCAGACATGCATTTTTAAATTACTCTGGCAAGACTGTGAGCACTTTTCTCAAAAATTAATATTTGATCTCACTGAAATTAATGAGCTGTCTTGAGGGAGAATTCCTAAAGTAAACAGCGGAAAGCCTACATTGGTCATCGACTCATTTTCACAATAAGACCAGCATTCAACACATACGTAGTTTTGATGACTTCACAGTGCATGCTTTGAATTTTCAACTTGTTAACTAGTGCTGGGTCAAGGCCTAAATCCACAAACACAATGAGCCTAAAAAGGTCAGGGACTTATAAATTCCAAGTGTGGTGTTGTGCTTTTTATTTTTAATGTCATAGGCCAAAACAGTAATGGAGAAAATGGGGAAAAATGGGTTATTTGTAATGAAAAGCCTCAACATTCAAATTAATGGAAGGGAGAAAGATAATTCAGGAACAAAACAGAAAGGACACTAATCTGAGTGCCACTAGCATCTGCTATTTCAGTCAGTCATCTTGTGTTGACATATCCTACATGTTGCTGCAGTGGATTTTATAAAGTGTCTCGAAGCAACTTGAAAACAGCACTTTTTTTTTCATAGGAATGGCCAGGTAAAGCTGGAATTATGGAAAGTCTCACTGCAACATAACTTCATCATATGGTCTTCAAGCCTCATACCCATGCTTCACCTGAAATTTCCATCTGTGCAGCTGTAGGAGTTTACTGTATTCCACAGTTCAAATTTTTGGATGGAAAGAAAAGCACAATTATGTACGATTACTAAACTTTTTTAAAAGAGAAAACAGATATCTAGGAAGCCATATTTATGTTGTGTCAAATGCAGAACAGGTCACGCTACAAATTTTGATTACTCCTTCTCAAAATAAATGGCAGAACAATCCCAAAAGTTCAGGTTAGTCTTAGAGAAGGAACATTTTATTAGTGTCATCAGGAGACAAAAGATTGTTTTACAAACTTATTTTGAGAGCAATTATGCTATTACTTTTCTGCCAAATGCAACCATAACAAAATAATAAAGAATCTCTAAGATTTTGATCCAATTATTAAAAAATAAAGTCCCCTCCCATCCAGAATTCAGCCAATACATTATCTTTGAATATACATGTTGAATTCTTCCAGCAACTAAGTTAAAATAGAAGTAGACCTACAGTTTTAACTTTCATCCCTCCATTTATAATAAAGCAGAAGAATGAAGGACATTCAATCAGCCACAATAGTACAGGAAGCTAAGAGACCAACTTGCTGGAAATATCTGAGAAGCACAAATTTAAAACATTAACGTTTCTTTTGTGTGTGAAAAAGTTTGTTTTAAAATTACAATAACACTCTATGCTTAATATAAGTAACCTCTCAGAGAAAGAAATTTCAGCACTAGTTTGTTCGGATGATTCAAGCTGTTAAACTGCCACTAGAGCTGGTTTCGCTGTATCTTTGTTTTATATTCTCCAAATATAAGTGCTATATAACTGACAAAGGAAAATTACAACTCTAGGGTGTGCAAATATTTGGCATATCTCCAAAAAAAAATCTGCTGGTTTACAGCCTATGTTCCCAAGCAGTTCCCAAGAGGAACTGCTCCTGACTCTAATTGTGCCTCAGACATTTCTATTAGTGCTATAAATATTCTGTACTGGAAAGAAAAGGTCAGGGCTCTTCCCAGAAAGCTACTCATAGTTTTATAGTTAAGAAGAATATCTCTTCTACTAACTATAGAGTCATAGAATCATCCAGGTTGGAAAACACCTTCACAATCACCAAATCCAACCATCAGCATGACCTACTGAGTCCCATCACTAAACCATGTCCCTTAGTGCCATGTCCACGTCTCTTAAGTACCTCAAGGGATGGATACTACACCGCTTCCCTGAGTGGGGAATGTTTAATGATGAAGTTTAAACATCCTTCCCATGAAGGATTTCTTCCTAATGTTCAGTCTAAACCTTCTCAAGTGCAAGCTGAGTCTGTTTCCTTGCATCTTAACAATTGTCACCTGAGAAGAGACCAGCACCCTCCTCACTGCAACGTCTTTTCAGGTGGTTATAGACAGTGATGAGGTCTCCCCTCTGCATCCTTTCTTCCAGACTAAAGGGCTCCAGTTTCCTCATCCATTCCTCATAAGTCATATATTCTAATCCCTTCACCAATTTCATTTTTCTTCCTTGCACATGCTTGAATAACTCAAAACCCTTTTTGAAGTGAGGGTTCCAAATTGAACACAACAGCCAAGGTGTGGTCTCACCAGTACCATGTAAAAATGGACAACCACTTCCAAGCTCTGCTGATCACACTATTTCTGATGAAGATCATAATGCCATTGGCCTTTTTGGCTACCCAGGCATGCTGTTGGCTTATGTTCAGCCAGTTGCCAACCAACACCCTCCTTTTATTCCACATTAATTCTACATTAAATATATTTTTTCAATGAATGAAAGTAGGGACAAATTAATATCTTTGCACAAATATCCTGTAATGATTTTTTGACCGTCTGCACTAAGATACACCAGATTAATTTCTTAATCAAAGTCACGTAATGATGGTTAACTTTTATCTTGGGGGATAACTGAACTACTAAGGCTTCATTGAGATGACAAACCCTTTCAGATGACTTCAGTAGGGATTTATAGATATGGCCAACAGATTTAAGAAACACTATTACACATATAAGATTTTAGTTGGGATAAGGGGGGAGTTGTTTTAGCTTTGTTTTTTGGTACTGATGTCTCTGCAGAAACTTTGCAGCCTTAAGAAATTCCAGGTTTCAAAACCACTTCTATCTGGCATGGCAGCACTTGAACAATGGCAAGACTAACCCA
The DNA here is from genome assembly GCA_037305975.1 of Chrysolophus pictus. Lineage (NCBI taxonomy): Eukaryota > Metazoa > Chordata > Aves > Galliformes > Phasianidae > Chrysolophus > Chrysolophus pictus. Next base: position 99,989,126 of record CM074576.1, read on the forward strand.
ATTTATACATGATAGATGAAACAGTAAATTTAATGTGCCTTTTATGATCATAGCTTTTGACAAATACAGTAGTAAATTAAATCTTCACCTACATTGCATCAAGAGAAGTGTGACCAGCAGGTTGAGGGAGGTGATTCTGCCCCTCTACTCTGCTCTCGAGACCTCACCTGGAATACTGTATCTAGTTCTGGGGCTTCTAACACAAAAAGGACATGGAGTTGTTGGAGTGGGTCCAGAGGAGGACTATGAAATTGATCAGAGGGTTGAAGCACTTCCCCTCCGGGGGCAGGCTGAGAGAGCTGGGTCTCTTCAGCCTAGGGAAGAAAAGGCTCTGGGGGGACCTTATAGCGGCTTTCCAGTAACTGAAGGGGGTCTACAGGAAAGCTGGGGAGGGACTTCTTATAACAGCATGTAGTGAGAGGACACGGGGAAATGAGTTTAAACTAGAAGAGGGTAGATTTAGACTTCTTTAGGAAGAAGTTCTTTGTTGTGAGGGTGGTGAGACATTGGAACAGCCTGCCCTGCAAAGAAGGACCTGGGGGTCCTGGTGGATGAAAAACTTGACATGAGCCAGCAGTGTGCTCTTGCAGCTCAGAAAGCAAATGGTATCCTGGGCTCCATCAGAAGAGGGGTGGCCAGCAGGGACAGGAAGGTGATTGTCCCTCTCTACTCTGCTCTCGTGAGGCCCCATCTGGAGTACTGCGTCCAAGTCTGGAGCCTCCAGTACAAGAAAGCTGTCGGAGAGTGTCCAGAGGAGAGCCACGAAGATGATCAGGGGGCTGGAGCACCTCCCCTACAAAGACAGGCTGAGGGAGCTGGGTTTGTTCAGCCTGGATAAGAGAAGGCTGTGGGATGACCTCATTGCAGCCTTTCAGTACCTAAAGGGAACCTATAAACAGGAGGGGAATCAACTCTTTGAAAGGGTAGATTACAGCAGGACAAGGGGAAATGGCTTTAAGTTGAAGGAGGGAAGATTTAGATTGGATGTCATGGGGAAGTTCTTTACTATGGGAGTGGTGATGTGCTACTATGGGAGTGGTGAGGGAACAGGCTACCCAGAAAGGTTGTGGATGGCCCGTCCTTAGAAGTGTTCAAGGCCAGGTTGGATGGGGCCCTGGACAGCCTGGTCTAGTATTAAATGTGGAGGTTGGTGGCCCTGCATGTGGCGGGGGGGTTGGAGATTCATGATCCTTGAGGTCCCTTCCAACTCGGGCCATTCTATGATTCTGTGATTATCCCAGCTAGAAGCAGCATCTGTGCTATTTGATGTCATAAAGGTTTGGGCTATCCATAATATCCAAGCTACAATGTGATGCTATAGAAAATTATCACATTCCATCCTCTTTGCCAAAACTGGGCAACTCAGCAATTCAGCTGAATAAGAAACTTAAAGGGGAAAAAAAGAATATAAATATTTACACTTTTTATATGTTATTATTATTGAGCAACAAGAAGAGGCTTAATCTTATGATTAAGACAGCTATTCTCTAATTAGTTTAAAAAAAAACAAAAAACACTACAGTATAGTCCACATTGAAGGAATTTTTTCCCAGCATCACCTTATGTGCTTACTAGTAAGTTTCCTTATATGAAAAAATATTTTCTTTGGGACTACAAGCACTAATCTTCATATTGAAATTGTAGTTCAATTAAGTCATTCCTTAATATTTTTAGTTTACTTCGGAATTTTTCTTTTCCAAAGTGAGTGATAAACAATATTTAGCTGATTTTCTGCTACAAGTCATTGTCTATAAGCAAAACATTTCCTGGATGGTTTCAAAAAGTCAACAAGAATGTATACTGCACTTACTGCAATGAAGACTTATTTTATCCACACAGCTATTTATTTGTTTAGATTAGTTTCAGAAAAAAAAATACAGTTTTTTGTAATCCTTTTAAAGGTCACAAAGAAAAACAAACACACTTATGTTATGGATTCAAGATAGAAATGCTAAAGTATTAGAAAGAAGGACATATTAGGGAATAGTTACTGTAAAATAGATGGCCATCAATCAGACTTCAAAAAACATCCATTTAGCCAAATTAATCCTGCTGGCTCACTTTCATTTCTTTGATTAGTTCGGGTTTTCCTTGTTTTGTTTTGTTTTTAATCTTGTGATGGTTCCATAGTTTCAGCAAACTGATCATCCAAAATGTAGTATGTAAAAAAAAAATTCAGAAATCATTATCAGACTTAATGTGCTTTTTTTGAAAAAATATTCCTTTTTTTTTTTTTCAAATGAACATTTAAAAAATTTTTGTTATTAATGATTTATTGGGAGGTATAATGACATCCCAGAAACTTCTCTGAAAAAAAAAAAAAAGCAAAGCAAAACAAAAAACCAATATTGAGTATTTTTATCCTAAACTGCACTATTTAACACCCTGATTAAATTAAACATGAAATACAACACGTGTCCTTAATATAGATACTCTAGGGACAGTTCTGAGGCTCTGTTACAAAACCAGCTTTCTCCTGGGATGTATCCATTTAGGCACTGAATAGATAGAGATTAACCAGGGATTATTTTGAGATTCATTGATTCAGTAGACCCTCCCAAGGTATTCGGCTTTATGATTCTGGCATGCTTTGTAGCCAAAGTTTTCTTTTATATGTGATCTTACAAATGACTAAGATAAATTATCCTGGCCCCATTAAAACAATTCAAAGTCACAAAATGAAGTTTGTAAGTAATATGTATACTAGAAAGCTGCAAAGGATGAAAGTGATTTCATAGCATTCAGGGATCAAGGATTTAGACTAAGGAAATATGGAGATTTAGACAAAGGAGAGAAGGGTATTTAGGGGAAAAAAATATTATTCTGCCTGCCAACTCATTGCTAGCTTATCTCATATTCCTCTTAAGAGCAGTTTTGTCCTCCTTTATCTCATCCTTACTTTTCTATTAATAGGAACAGGAGAGAGAAAAACAGCAAACACCTCCATGAGCAAGCATATCTATAATTGGCTCAGAAAAAAAAGTGAAATAAAAACCACATAGAAAGTCATTATATTAAAATTCCTAAATACTGATTAGAAGATGCAACAACATGGCAAAGAAAAGTTTGTTTGCCACTGGAGTTAAATATATTCATCATCCATAGGAAAGTAGAGTTATGTAGCAAGCAGCATCTTTCTTTGAAAATATAGTAATATTTTCAGTTTAAATGGTTGTCTTATCCTGAATTGAATATCCAACACTTGAGAAGCTCCTACAACATCAATGGGAAAACCTGATGAAGTCATAAGAAATCATTTTTCCTGCTGCTGAGGACCTCCAACTTATCCTTTACACAGAGCAAGCTAAGAGTGCAAACATCTTTATCAGATATGAAAGTAGCTGAATAATTTTGTATTAAAGATATAACCAATAGTATAATTTATTCTATGTTTCTGAAAAGCTCAGATTTCAGTGCTCTTGTGGCAGGTATTTGAATGGTTGGTCTAAGAGCAGATGGATTGTTTTACGGCAAGGCTTTCATTCTGAGTCCAAAAGGCATCACTTTTGCTTGTGGTCAAAGGTGAACTTATTCCCAATGCTAGCTCTTTCCTGGGGCTTTCCCTAAGCAGATTCTGTCAACTGTGCTATGCTTCTGCCAAATTACGTGATGATTTTGTCATGTGGGTTAATATTCCCCTGAGATTTAGTTTTAATCAAATGCATAAAAGAGAAGCACTGTTGAGCAGTGCAGTAACAAAAACAAATGCTTTCAAGAAATATGCATAAAGTATATTTGGGGTTTAAAATTTGTGCACCTACAAATCTAAAAGCTTTGCCAAACTTCTTTTTTTTTTTTTCCCCTGCACAACAACTATTGCAAACAGTAGTTCATGCTCATAACAAGCATTAATGTTTTATAATTTCTTGCTGTTAAAAATAGGAGATATTCTTCATACTGGAATTTTTACTTTGGAATGAGAAACTGAGTTCAATTAAGTTTAATTTTAGGGCTGTTAGCTCATACATACTCCAACAGCCTTCTACTTACCTAGTAGAATTGTATAGTAACTTGAGTAAAAAGATCCACAGTCTTCAGGATAAAATTTTAAGAATCAGTGACAGTGGCAAGAGATGGCTCAGGTCACAAATATAAGCTTCTGCTTAGGGATCCAACCCCTGAAGATTTTGCAACTTATTAATATTGTACAGTAATGAAGATGTTATAACGGGCTGTCTCACTGAATGCACGTATACATGCATCTCATGCTGTACTATGGAGGTGCCTGCTATAGTTGTGTAGAAATAGTGTCTTTTCCTTTACACAAAATCATCAAACAAAAATTATTATTAAGATGTAAAAATTCATAGACTATATCTAGGTTAGCAGACACATTACAGATGGATAGGGACAACCCTATCCGATGCTGACAACATGTCCATAACATTCACCTTTCAAGCGTTTTTATTTCAGATTAGCTCTAGTCTGGTTCTCTGAACTGAATGCCCATTTGCAGCTGGAGTGCATTAGTTACACTCCTGGAGTGTGCTAAATCTTCCAAACCTGAATCTTAGTTTCATCTGAAAGGAATCAAGTTGAGGCACTGCAAAAGTTCCACATTATGTAAACCAAGGCACAATAAGAAAGGAAACACTTCAAAAGCATTCTCTCGATTCAAACTAACAAACTAAGAAAGATTCAGTATGAAAATACTTACGAATATCTCAGCCCACATAGATATACACATACGTATTGCTAACATAAATAATAAAGTGGTTCTAGACAAACTGGTGGATATTTTTTATGTATTTTCTTCATGAGATTATTTTCTTTCTTTCCTTCTTTCCTTCCTTCTACATAGTCAGTATAGGTCTATTAAGATTAATTCATCTACTTTTCTTGTTTAACTCTAATCTAATTACATTTTAATATCTTTTAATGAGCCTTACCATGCAATTTTTTTTTTTTTCCCATTAAAATTTGATTTCAGAATAGCAACTCGACTATTTGAAACTAAAATTGTCCATCAGTGGGGAAATCTGAATCAGCTGTTGCACATTCTAGAAAAAGAGAATGTACGTTAATCAAGTTCATATTCCGCATTACCACCCACAGCTTATCAGGAAAATTGTCTGTGAACATTTATCTCATAAACTTGTCAAATACACAGATTGATTTGCCTTAGCAACATTTACAAGGCACTACTCTTGCCATGTAAATAAAAAGTGTGTTCTATTTCTCACCAGCACTGGCAAAATCCACTTTAAATCATGATTCTTCCATGCCACAAGAACAATCTCAAAAATGAATATTTGAAAATACTGGTTTTAAATATGGAGTACCTACAAAATATTTTACTATGACTGCAAAGACTGAAAATGATAAGAATTTGGATGAGGATAAAAATAAAACCCAGAGCCAATGTATTTACTCACTCACACTTGCTACAGTGGAGTTAGAAGTAAGGACATGGGGAGATGAAATTCTCAGTATTCAAATGAGTTTAGAAGACCCTATGCTCAATTCCAATCAAATACTCATTCAAATTCAGAGATTTTGAATGAGTATTTGTGTTTTTTAAACAGAGCTTATTTCCCAAAGTACAGATGCGTCTATAGTATTATGTTCATTACCACAAATTATTGCTCATGATTTTGCATAGCACAACTTACATTTGTCACCATCTCCTCTACTTTATATTGATGCGTACTGAATGGTATAAGTTGTATGTACATTCCCATACATCAGTGAATGATGTACTTGCACAGGGATGTCAAAGATGCCCTACGAAACACATTAGATAGTAACACTACAGAAAATAACTACTTTATAAGAAAAGTAGCATATAAGAATTTCAGCTGCCTGATGCTGAATGAGGAGGCCATGTCTTGCTAGGATATTTTCACTGTTATTTACCCAGAAAAATCAGGTCCAGGCTTTAAATTCTTTGCCACCTCTCTACTTAAAAATCATCTCCTATTTCTGCTTGTATGTATAAATTGTGTCCACTACAATAATATTTATATGTATTTATATCCCATTTATATCTCAGTAGCTGAATATTTTAGATACTTGTGCTAAGAATTATCTGATACTTATCAGTAATAGCATGTCAGATATGGTTTTATGGTGTGCACCAGCACTGAAAATACTTGTCCACAGAATAAGTCCATAAGTCTTTTCAGATGACAACATTGTTGAAAATGAAGGCAGTTGATTTTAATGTAGAAAATGTTTTCCATGGAGTTTTGAATGAAGAATTGGAATGAAAATGCATTTTTTATGTGTACCGAAGAGGCATAGCAATGACAAAAGGTAACATTTAAAATGCAAATCTGCTAGTGTTGTGTGACACAGCGTGAGATATATCTCAAAGTCTTAAGGTTGACTAATTGAATTGCCATTGATAAGATGTCACTTAAAGAGACATCTCTGCAGTGAAACATGGGTTTGCTGTAAATGACCTGTCATTAGAGCCATGGGTAATGTCCGTGTCCAGACTGAAAAATATTGTAGCTCCCAGCAATGTGCTCTGTAGGAGTTAAAACAGCAAGAACGGTAAGAAGTCAGTGTACGTGAACCACAAGAGAATTCTGCCTCAGGTGCTATGTTAATTTACTTGTTGGCATACATTAATTGAAACCAATCAATAAAGCTGGTGGTAAAACAGAGGGAATGCAAAAGAAATAATCAACTACCATACTAACTCATTTTAAACTTCTAAAACAAGAATATTTTAATCTTTTTCGTTTCTGTTAATACAGATAATGAAATTATTTATTTTTTATTCTTTCAGAATTAATTATAATAACTGTCATGTCTTCCAACATCTCCCATGTATACTCCAGTATTCTGATTAGCAGCTGCTAACTTGCATATAATGGAAGTGAGCTCTTTCAACTTGTGTAAGTTATAAAAAATATACAAGATACAAAATATGTAATATATATTTTATATACAATATATATATTTTATACAATATATAAAATATACAAATAATATTAAAAAATGCTACTGATTTTGCTATAATGAATTCAATGATATATTTTAATAGTTAAAGATTTGCTCTCAATTTTTTTTACATTTAGAGTATATTAGCATTAAAAATATTCCCGAAGGCAAAAATTTCAAAGTTGTTGTCTAAAAAGCACATAAAGACAAAAAGCACATATTTTTCCTTTAATTTTTTTTTTTTTGTGTGTGTGTGTGTGCATTAAAATTACTCAACATTTTCAATTTGTATGTCATGTTGATGGGTATCAGTTTAGGTTTTTGTTGTTGTTTGGTTTTTGATTGTTTTTTGTGTTTTTTTTACACCTACCAGAAAGCCTTTGCATCTTCACCTCCTGCTGTCTTTTGTAATAACAACTATTTCTGTGAGTTCCTCCAATTTGTTCTCACTGCCTAAAAACAATAGAGTCATTTCCTTAGACATGGAGAAATGCAATCACAATTAACACCCTCACTTAATGAAAACTGCTCACCCTTATCTACATATTCCCAGAAATACATACCTATTCTCACAGAGATCAGTGGAAATCTGAGCACTGTTATTCATGACTGTTTTGTACAAGGAATGTTCATTTACCTCACAGTAAACATTGTGCAATATGCTGTTGTTGTGTCTTTGGTGGCATTTTCAAAATTTTGTCCAGAAATGAATGAGATATAAAAATTTATCCTCTGTCAAATAAGGAACAATGTTATATTTGTAGCATCCTACTTTCTTTCTGGTGTTGGTCACGTTGGTATGTCTTAACTCTATAAAAATGAGTGGATCTGCAGATATTGTCTTTTGGCATTGACTCACTGAAGCACTAGTTCTACATATTTCTGTCATGTGTGAATCTGGCTAGCTAACTTTTTAACTGTTTTCCCAGTTTCTTGAGAGGCGCGGGTGGGACATGAAAGAAGCCATGCAGAAAAAGACAAACTTGCAGATACCAGTTACTAGGCAGTATTCTTATTATGAGATTATCCACACTTGGGCAGATTTTTCCCACACTGATATATTTTGCTTGTAAGTGAACTAAACCATCCACTTACAGTTTCTCTAAACATATATTTGTCTACATATGTTTGTTTTATTAGATTCTAAAATATCAGCTAAACACAATGGTTTTCTAATGCAATCTTATTACTTACGATTCTTAGGAAAGGAAACTTAAAACTGTTTTCCATCAGTTAGACTGAAGCATGCCACAAGAGTGCAGATGTTACTTTTAACAAAGTACAGGTGGCTACTGGAAGTACACAGAGTGGTAATAGTGGTGCTGATAGCTTGACAAGCCTACAAAGAAATTATTTATGTACATCTTATTAGAAAGAAAACTTCCTTTGTAAGCAAGTAAACTTAATAGAGGCTTTTTGATTTATCTTTTGATTCAAATGTGACAGAGGATTTGTGAAACACTGAGCAATGCTATCAGATTTTGATCCTATACAACATTGGTCCAAGACCATGTTGTATAACAGTATGAAATTGTAGATTATACATTTTTCAATAGGAGTTCTCCAGCCAAAGGTTAATTCATTTCCCAGAAATGAGAAAATCCTGGGTGCCAAATACTATGTAATAAGTGGGAGTGAAATGAAGGACTATATCCCAAATATCTGCCATAGCAATTGGGCCAGAACCTGGCTAAAGCTCATTTTATTTCCTTCATTCTCTAACTTTTGTTCACGATTAGAAATTTTATTACTTCAAAGTAGTTGAAGTACTTCAGTTTGAAGCCAGGAAGGAAAAATACTGGAATTTTGAGTCATAACATAGAACTGAAATGTACAGATTATAATTACAAAAGTGCAAGTCTGTACTTCTATCCCAAATTTTAATAATCCATTATTATTCTTGTCAGAACACTGGTAAAAGAAAAGGCTTGATGGCTAGTAAAAATACCACTTAAACTGCATCAGATTGCCTAAAGTTTCCACCATTTATTTGCAGTTATAATAGTGGGATTCAGAGCCAGCTATTAAATATGCCTATTAAAGTGAAAAATCACCTTTAAGCATTTTGCACTACTCATTTAAGATATTAATAGTGAATGATAACAGCTAAAGACATTCCAGTTCTCCTTTCTTGCAGTGATAAAGGCTAAATACTTCACATTTTATTCAGTCCCACATATTTAATCAACTTCTGAAGTAAAATTGTTTCGTATATCTTCTTTGATTGGAAGGGAGGGATTTAATAGCTACATTTCCCAAATACAGAGCAAGGGCTGATTCATGGATTGGTTTCACAGTAAATCTAGGAAATCTACTGGCATTTTCAGGAACTATTACTGATAAAGACTATCTCCTCCTCCCAACCCACCCCATGTTTTAATTTTCTTTTCTTTTCTTCCTATTTTATTTCCGTTGTGAAATTTGTAAGCTCAGCTTCTTATGCAAAATGTAATAGGGAATAGGGAGCATATGTGTATGACTGCAATGAACCACTTGTTCTGCAAAGCTTCCCTTCCTACCGATTCAGATCCCAAATCTCTTCTCCAGTTCTTCTGCAGTGATTCTAGTCCTGAGCCATTCTCCTTCCTTCCAGTCACAGTGGAAAAACACCATCATCTGGTGAACTCTCTCCAAATCCTCCTCCAGCACATACCAATGTCAATCAGAGGGACAAATTCAGCAAGGAGGTGGGATTAATCTGAAGCAACATGCTACTCACTACCCAGCAATTAAGTACATACTGATCAATCATTCAGCAAGATAAACAGAATAAATAAGTATTGTGTTTATATGGATGTTAATGTGTGCCTTACTGCTATTTCCTAGAATTTAGATCTTTAAGACCTGAATCTCTCTTAGCAGATTTCAAGGTCAGCTATAAGGAGAGAACGCACATCACCATAATCAGACAGGCTTTTTTAATTTACTTTTCTGATCCCTATAAGAAGAGGGCAATGTCAAATTATTACAACTAGATGTTACCAGACTCCATGTATGATGAACTACGCCACTCTTAAACTTAGCATGAGTAACACCGTGACTGATTAATCACAACAGTGTGACTGACAGCCATAGGGATTGTGTTGCCCTCCCCTCAAACAAGTTTTATCTTGAAGACTATGGTTTTATTGAATATGCATTTATCAAGATAACTTTGCAAAGAAGTAAACAAAATGTATCCTACTCTGAGCAGTTAAGAGTTCTAATGTAAAAAAAAAAACAATGAAAGAACAGATTTCTTATCAAGAGGAGACAGAATGGAAAGGCAAGGAACTAATAATATAGTTCAAGACTCACTGCAGCAGCAGCAGCTGTTCAAGCTATCCCTGTTAAAAAAAAAAAAAAAAAAAATCCACCTGCAGCACTGTAAATGACGTGAAGAAAGCCAGAATGGGCTGAGAGCAACTTGATGATATTTTTTGTTTGTATTTTATTATACAATAATCTACTGAATTCTCATTTAGAAGAAAAAAGAAACTGTAAGCAAGTATGCTGTTTCTGTAGGAGATATAATACTTGAAATACTCAACTTGGAATTCAGCATTCAAAGATGCACTTTTAAACCACTCTGTAAATATGTTCACAATTTATTAAAGGTTTAAAAGCTTTACTGAATGAGCTCTTCAGCATATGCTGCTTACTAGCTCATGACTACAAAAACATTATTTTGGGAATATTAATCTCAATCTTTCGTTTGAATGAAAGTTTATAACTTTTTGCCTTCTAAGATAAGTTATTTTCCACATAAAATTACAAACAAACAGCAGATTTCAAACACAATGTAAAATAACCACCAATCAGTCTTCCCTACCTTCCACATTCATACTATCTTAGCCTGCAGATCCAATTATCCTCCAACATTTGCTGCTCAACCATGCTGAGATTAGTCACCAGCCCTCCAGTTAGACTGTAATAAAAGGTCTGTAGGTGCATTTACACTCCGAGGAATCAGGTATGAATGCTAGCATTGCAATCATTTCTTTTTGAGTTACAGCCATAAATACTGCAGCAATGAAACAGGCTATTTTCAGCTACTTTATCCATTCATTTGCATGATATCTGGACTTACTGATTTTTAAGAAACCTAGAAGCAGAATACATTCAAGAGGACATAATCCTTGACCTGAAGGCTTCACAAATAAAGGTATTATATGACATGGAAGATATTTTTTCGCATGCCCAGACAGCCATACTGTGTCTCCTACATGAACTGGTGATTACCTTCTGTAAAGACTTCTCTCTTCTTTTTCTTCACATTTTAATAAAGTATTTTATATGCTGTCAGTGTATTGACCTCTAAGATCAGGTTTTGCACAAAATTACAAAATTTGACAGACTTTCTGCTTCTCAGCCAAAAAAAAAAAAAAAAAAGGAATGGACAACAGATTAAAGTATATAATTATTTCTGATATTTCAGTCTTCCAGGTCCTTGTTCACTGCAGTAGTTGCGATCATGACAAAGAACTACAACCCTCTGCCACAGGACATTGGTAGACGTTGCCAAAAAATGTCAGAACCACACTTTTCAGCCCAAAGCTGCAACTACTTGAACTGCAGGAGTCATTTCATTAGCTGACAGCTGCAATAAGCTGTTCTTTCTCCATGTGGAGAAGCTACTGGTGGGAGGTACAATTCACACAGGCATACTCCATAAATCATGTACCACTTAAAGAAAAATATACTTATGAAAACATTTACGAAGTACTGTGCAGTATTTTTCCTATTTATTATCCTTACTTTCTCACTGCAGCCATTCTTTTCCATTTTGCAATTTAAAAGCTGACAACAGACTTTAAAGACTTGAGCAAAATTCTGGAAAATTCCAATCTTTTGTTTACATTTGTACCATTTCTTTTCTCGAGGGAATCTAGATCCTTTGTGTTCTGTGTGATTTCTTTCTAGCAAATATATTGTAACTGACCTACAGAAGACAAAATTAGCCGATTTAGTTACAGGTTTAAGTCATGTTGGTGACTGTTTACTCTGTTACTGCTACGAAAGAGTTTTATTTGATATATAACTACCAAAAAATGATATTAACAGCTTTCAAAGCTGCAAACTATTAGTAAAATGCACTTTATTAATGAACTGTATTAGCACACAGACACTCTTGATCTTTTAATATTGTGATAGCTTTTGGTATTCTAATTTTAAGGAGAGCAATGGACTGATAGTTGTTATGAAGGGGGGGAAAGAGCAGACATCAGCATCACAAATGAATGTTTTCCAGCCATTACTGAAACAGGCAAGTAATAGGCCTTCATATTACCTTTTCAAAGTTTTTATGCATTATTCAAGCAATTTTCATGGAACCATTGAAAATTGCTCATGGGTAATAATGTCACTATATATATGGGCATTTTTTCCTTTCTTTCTATTTTTTTTTTTTTTTTTTTTTTACTTTGAACATACCTATCATATTCTGTAGCCAAACCCATGATAGACATATGATCACCATTCTCACAGCAAACCACTATTCTACATCAATAACCTACTGCTAAGGAAACAAAAATTGTACATTTGAACAAAAGTTATATGAATAATCTTTCCATTAATGTCATTTCTGACACTGCATATCCTGAGCGTTTTTTAATGATTGTTGTGCTGTTTTGTTTTTTTTTTTTTATTGTTTTAATTATTATTACACATCTCCTTGAGAAGCATCACTAGCTCCATTTCAGCTGCACAAAGTTTTTATTTTCTTGTCTTTAAGAAAAATATACCTGGAACTGGATATTGAAAAGAATGTGTATGCTGTTCATTTCTCATCAGCAGACATTTAGCTTTAGATGATTCCTACATACCAATTAAAAATACTATTTTTTGAAGCTGAGCTTTGGAGAAGAGTACCGTATCTCTGCTGTAGACAAATAACTTGCTGTCACGTGCCTACAATACTCCCTACTATTGAGAACTCTTGAAAGCAAAGAGGGACAAAACCATAGTCCTGCACTCCAGGAATGGCTGTACTCGGTGATTAAGGTGAAGCAGCATTTAAGTTGGTTTAGTTTTGTGTAGAAGCAGTCCTTACCTATTGTGTTTTCTGGGTCACTGCAAGAAGTATGAAGAAAAATAAATTTCCAATTTGGTGAATTTCCATTATTTTTCTTCAGAATTACTCACAAAAACAGTGTCTGACTAGATGGAGGAGCATGCTCAGTAACGAAATTTCCAACTAACATTCCAGTGCCACATGTGATAATGCTAAACTATGTGAAGTACTGCTTGACGTCGCAAGGAACTGAGGGAGCAAAACGAAACATGAAAGTCCATTTATGCAACGTGTTTTATAGCAACAACAACAACAACAATCTTTTCTTTCCTGTATCAGACACACATGGAAGAAAAGAAGAATTTCCCCTGAAGGCCATTTTATTGCTGCGTGTATTATTAGGAAAGGGGAATTTTATTTTCCTTTTACTTAACTAAATGTGTGATACATTTTTAATTAAAAATCACATGTTTCGTGTAATATTTATTTTTATCCCAATGTCAATGGACAGCATAATCAAGAAACTCATCTGGAAAAGAGCATAAATTTGCAGTTTATTTCCTCTCTCCTGAAGAACATCACACATATGATTTTTCATCTATACTCTCTCACTGCTAAGGTTTGGTGACAAGTTCTATCTTCTTCTGAAAAAGATGTACACATAAGAGCTTACAGATTATGAATAACTGATAAATAACCAAGATATTAACATTTCTATTTATAATATTTTTCCCAAAATTATTTGATACAGAATAGACTTAGAGATTGCAAAGGTTCTATTTAGTCCAAGAAATCTCCTGAACTATGAAATCTTCGCATCAGAGTTTCTATACGGCAAATACTGTAATGAGCTCAGATCATTCACTAATGAAAGTACTTCAGATACTTTGGTTAGGACAAGTTCTGTGAATGGTTAGCACAGCACAGAGGAAACAGACTCATTAGAACAGCTGTATCTCATGCAGACAAACAAATCTGCAAGGAGACATGGCCTCAATCCAAGCCATCCATCTCCCCTGCCAGAGAATAACTGTACCAGAAAATGAGGATGTATATGGAAGAGCTGGAACCCCACATGCTTTCCTGTCCTCCTCGCCTGTGGTACAGCAGACTGCTGTGGAGACCAGCGTACAATTACCCTTTTAGGGCATTCAGATAGCATCCAGACAAGTGACTTGTATACTCTCCTAAGCATAGTAGCACATTGTTGCCTACTGGTTGTGTTTTTCTAACAGCTGTTATACATGGGAATCTTCCCTGTGATGAGAGACACATAGTAGTTAAAATAAACAAATACGACAATATAATATGCTACACAATAAATCTAGACAAGACCATAATAGAAGAGTACCATGTTGTGAGAGGAAGATGGCTTTATATGTTGGTTCCTAATTCCTTAGGCAATTAGTTTCATAGTACTTCGGCATAAATACCTACAGATATCTGTCTCTTACAGAAGCTCTACTTTACTTCACAGTAATTAACATCTTCCACTGACCTTAAAAAACTTCTGGTTATCCTGGGCCAAAGACAGCTGAGTAATGGCTCCCTGGATATTAAGACACAAATACTGAGCTCAATGAGAATAATATGAAAAAATATTTCAGGCATGCACAGTCATCTTAGCGTAACAGAGCAATAATTTCTTCTACCAAACTACAAGAAATATTTAGTGGTTGTCTTTACTGTAGGTTAATCCTGACATAAGAAATTGCACATAATCTGGGATTTGAATGTGCTGCAGAGTCACATAGAGGCCAGCAATAAGAAATCTGGATAATTTTGTTATTAGTAAAATACATTGACTCCCCTTTTGAATCTTTTGTTGTGTTTATCTGAAATGATAAGCAAATGAGCAAAAAGCTGCAAGATTCAAATTCGGTCCCTGTTGCTGTAAAAAAATATCAACCCACCTGTGGCTGGGCTCCTTCTGGATCAATGAAAGATTTTTCTTTACAATATCCAGAATACATGGACAAAGTAAAACTAAAATCAGCTTTATCTGGTTTCATCTTCTGAAGTACTGCTTATTGGTGTCAGTTGCATAAAGTGAAATAATTTCATTGCCATGCCATCAATGGGAATAGGTACAAAAGAATCATTGTCTTTGTACTTAGCATTTTATTAAGTGAAACAAATATATAGCCATTATGACTTATCTCTCATACACGAAATTACAGAATAGTAACTACTCAATCTATTACAATCCCCAGAGAAAGACTTCAGAGCACCTGCTTCTGCCTTCCCCTAATGAAGGTTTTCCAATGAATAAAACAATCCTCCCAAAGAGTTTGCAGTCAAGACTGTTTCTCTTACTGTGAGCATATAAAAAAAAAGCCAAAACAACAACAAAAAAAACCACAAAAAAACTATAACAGAAAACCACCTCTCCTCACTCTCCAGACAAGTGATATGAATGTAAATGATGTTTAACTAGAGTAAAGCAAGAAAATCCCCATCCTTCCATCCTTTTCTTAGTCATTTTCCCTTAGTATACCTTGGTATTCGTTATCAGAACTTTTAAGATTAAAAGATGCCATTATCTCAAAACATGTGCCACAAATATACTTTGTACCCTGTATCTTACTTGCATATTTCAAAATTGAAAGTTTTGTGTGTCCTTTAAACTAAAAGACTGTATAATTTAATTTGACTAATGGTTTTTTTTGTTCTGTTTTTTGTTTGTTTTTTTAACTTTTTCAGCTGAGTTAATACTTCCGTGTACAGAAATACTACTTATTCTACATATTGTTGAGGATCTAGGAAACGAAAATCCTGCTTCGGGTAATGTATCAAAGGCAACTTGAACGATGTAACAATCCTCATTCCATCTTAACAATCCATGACTGTAACACTCAGAGAAACCTATGTTTTTTCTTGAGTAAACAACATCCTCAATAAAGCCTCCTGGTTTTGCCTGTCATTTAGTCACTATCATTATTCAAATTTGTATATTTCAATATCTATTGATTCTCTCCTTACCTTTGTTTTATGGATTGTTTTCTGTAGTGGCATTTCCTCATGTACATAGAGAATAAGCTGTGGGATACTACTCCAAAATATATTTTGGCAAACAAAGATAAAATTAACTTGCAGTTTCAAATCTCCATGCAAGAAGCAACATATTTGAGTCCTGTAATTTTTTCTGCCATACTTTGCATTCTCTCATTCATCTCCTTTACATACAGAGGAAATGCTCCTATCACTTCATACCATACTGCAGATAGCTCAAAAGCATGTCTTGCTTTTTCTCATAAATAGTACACTCAATCTAAAAGAAATTATGGGAAACATTTTTTAGGGCTTCAGTGTCAATGTTGTAAGTAGTCAGGCTTGATTTCAACACCATGGTACAAGAAAGAGAGATGCATTTCAACTCTCTTTAGACTTTATGCGTGCAATGTTTTTAATAGTATTTTTTTTTTCATCATTTTCTTTAGAAAAATTCAGAAGTGCCAAAGCTGCTCATCTGCATGTGGGGCTTACTTGGGGACTGAACTTGGCTTTATTTTATTGAAATATTTCAATTAGAACTGCCTAGAGTTCTTTCTGCAGATAATTTGTTTAATTTTCCTGTTTCATTTTTAATGCAGAGATTTTTATTTTTTTTTTTTCTCAGTCATCAGCTATGAAAATTCACACATGGGTTCAAAGAACAGAGTCATATCCATAATTGCATTTATCACTAATAAAATTCTTGACATAACATGTGGATTAAAGGCATAAACTTATAGAATTTATCCAAGTCATGACTACCACTGATGATAAATGAGTGAGATTGAAAAACATTTGACTTTCAGATGTTAAGTTGGGTATGCAAGACTGGAAGTTTGGAAACATTTGTTCTTAAGTAAGTTTTGAGAGTTTTATAAAGAACCAAAATGCGTTTACTGTATTGTCCAGATGTTCATAATAAAATACTGCTTTAAAGTATTTGTGTTCTTCAAAGGTGAGTTACAAAAATAACTGCAATTTTCTTAGACTTCCATAGTTTTAAAGGGCAGCATCACAAGTAGTGATGTACTCCTGGAGTTCTGTGATTTGTTGCTGGATATATGTCATCTTGGAAGATCATTAATTTTCACATTTAGTTTTTCTGGTACTTTCTAAAACTGAGATCTTGTAAATGTAGAAATCTTAATAAAGTTACGTAAGTCTTGGTTTTTACAGGGAGTAGTTACAACTGACTAAATAGTGTGATTATGGTAATTCAGTACTAACACAGTTAAAGCTGGTGCCTTTTATTTATGAGGTTTTTTTCCTTTTCCTTTATGCAGTTTCCTCTTAAGGAAAAGTACAAGGATAATATCACCACCAATGCCAAAAACAATCAAACAAACAAAAAAAACCCAAACATTTAATACAATTATTTAATGGACTACCATATCTAAACCCAATGAAAATACTGGATGTATCTGAAGTGATATATAACAATTGAATAAGTATTTATCATTATAGCAAACTTGGTACTGTGAAGAGTCACTGTTGTTGGCAACCATATCCTAGTTTATCAGATCAGTCAAACTCTTCCTTGTGCTAATTTTAGGAACGGAACAGATATATTTTTATGAGGAGTGACAAAGATAGACTTCAAATTCACTCTTCAGGTGCACTCTATATACTATATTACAGACGAAGAAGAAGAAAGAATGAGAAGGAATCGATTCATGCAGAAGTATGGAAGCTCAGTTCCACCTACATTTTTGCCATAGGTTAAGGTCTCTTGGTTCTTGTTTTTCCAGTAGCCATATTTCATCAACACTAATTGAAACTATCCTATGTGAAGACTCAAGGAAGTTTTAAGGAAGATGGGCAAATGGCATCTTCTATCCTTATTGCACCAGGCTACAAGAAGGAACAGAGCCAAAAGAGAATGTAAAGGAAAGTGTGGGCCAGGAACTCAAGCACTTAGCAGAATACTTTCTGGGCTCTTTCAGCTGATTTTGAAAATTACAATCACACAGTATTTGTCTGAAGCCAGATTTAATACAAAAAAAAAAAAAAAAAATTAGAATAGGATTAATGTCCTCCATAAGTTGGGAGCTACCAGGAAGCCACTAAGTGACATTGCTGTTTCCTGCCAACTCTGTCATACTCATTTTGTTGGTGAAAGGATCTGTTTACACAAACTCTGAGGAGAAAGAAGAAAGCCAAATTGGGAAAATGGACACATCCACTCAGTGTGCTCACTACTGACAGATGAGAAAGCTAAAGGACACACAAGGAAATAAACTTGACATGTGAAAATATGATAAACTCTCATGAGTTGGCAATCCTGGAGTAAAGACGAAGAAATCGTTAAGGAAAGACAGGTGATACAGGACAGGAAACAAATATTCCCTCATGTAAGTTATGCTGAGCTGAGCAGGGAAGGCAAGAAGAAGGCTGACACATGGGCCTCAAGATAGACAAGGACAGAATAATGATTGGAGAATTTTGGGATAGAGAAGGAGTTAATTGAGACAAAAGATTGATGTGTTTGGCAGACTATAAATTGACAGTGTTGAGAGAGAACTGATGGGGCTGATGATTACAAGATGGATAAGGAATCAAAGATTTACAGATTGAGTAGGCTAGACAAGTAGAATGTTACAGGTGAAACACAAGGTGTCTGTTAAATCTTTTGAAGATTGGAGGAAATAATTCATTATGTCCTTCAGTGTGCTGGGTTAGGATTATGTGAGCGTTCTTAAGCCTTATGGTGTTACTGCATATTTAACTTATGTGCTCAAAGTACTTATGCTTGCCTTAGCATTCTTTAAAGGCACACTCAGTTTTTCTCTCCCTTCTACAGATTATTTTTTTTAAATGCCATCAAATTATAAATGCACAGTAGAACACACAGTGTTTCTCTTTATATTCCTGCCGTGCAATTTATCACCTCAATGACCCTTGAAATTGTCCACGTTTTTCTTGAGGGGGTCATTTTCCCTATAATTCAAGAAATCTGCGTGCAAATCCATTCCATTTGGTTGAGTTACAGATTAGGGAACATAGGGAAAGTGCAAAAATCATTAGATTACTCCTCCCAAACCTAGAGCAAAGTGCTGAACCCGTAATTTCATAGGACATGACTATTGTCTGTAAAAATAAAGTGTTCACAAACAACGTTACAAATAAACTCCAGTCATGATCTGCAGTAACTCTAGTATTTTCCTCAAGATATCAAAATACTTCAAGTTCCTGAATTTGCACCTTAGCAAAAATGTAGCATGGAAGGTAACAAGGACATGCAGAAATATATCTGCATAAAGAAGACATGCTATGGTGAAAAACTGGGATTACTTGTTTTCCATTCTGCATCTGAAACCACATAAGAGGCTATCTGGAGAAAGAGAGAAAGACATACAGGTGGAAAAAATAAATACTAAGATCACATAGTTTAACTCTTTCCTTTAAAACAAACAAACAAAAGTTTGTGGGATTAGCACATTACATGTAAATTCTGTCGCCTGCTACCTGGGAGGCCAGGTCCCACGTTAAGCAACAGGAGATTGCAGAATGTCTCTTAGGATGGAGAACACACAGGAGAGCAAGTTCAAAATTTGGACAAACAAACTTGCAGTCAACCAATCACTTCCACTTTTTTGCTTGACAGCTGATTTCACTCCAGAAGGATGAAATCCCATGGAATTCCTCTAATGTAAAAGGTCAGGAGAATATAAATCCCTTACTTCTCCCACCCTCCGCTCCCTTTACCCCTTGTTTTTCTCACTTGCTTGTTGAACTGTACAAGTCAGCTAAATTTATACCTCGCCATATGCCATAACAATCATGTCACAACTCAGACATAAGAACAGAGTTCTCTGCTCTCAGCTTCATTTAAGATTTCATCAAGTGAGGAAAGTATAAGGCATTTGCTTATCTACAGAATTTTTTTTTTTTTTTGCTTCTTCAAAAAAAAAAAAAGAAAAGAAAAGAAACAAACAAACAAGCAAACAGAAAAAACCAACAACAACCAAAAATCTGAGTTTCCTGGGGCTAACACATTTGCCTCTATTGCTTAGGCTGAGGTTCAGACCTGTGCACAGACCATGGAAAGATACTTTAGGGAACTCTAACTCAGACATTCAAAGTATCATGTTGCTTACTGTTGTACAGTCACAGCAAAAAAAAAAAAAAAAAAAAAAAAAAAAAGCATGAGGTCCACGAAATTAAAGGTAGATATATATAAAAATAAAAAAATATACTATAACAAAAGAAATACTAACAAGAGAAAGCTACAGAACTCAAACACCCTTCCTTTTAAGAATTTAATTCCTTTTAAAACCTTTTGGGAGAGTATGTCTAATGAGCCACTTGTTTGTGCCTCAGCAAAGACATCTGCAGGTACCTCACTGCAGAAGTGGTCAAGTCCTCCTCATTTCTGCAATATTTAAGTAGTTCAGTACTCACTATGACTGAGGAAAGCAAGAGGTGAGGACTGAGTTTTCCTTTCACTGACTAAAAAGTCAATAAGCAACAGGCAAACTGCTTCACATTGCCACAATGGCATCCTTTGTCTTTTTAAGTGAGGATTCTCATGGAAATCAGTGCGGTTTCTGGTCAATTGTCAGTTATGGTACCAAAAATGCTTACAAGAATCCATTATTGTAGGGGCTTAGACACAAATGCCAGGCAACTGGTAAAAGTCCAGTTGCACTGCTGAAGGACTGAAGAGGAATGAACTATCCGGCCTGACAAACAGTAGGATAATTTTATTAGCCCTCCGCCTTCCTTTCTTGCCTCTAATCACCAAATAGTAGGTCTTCTGCCACATGTTTACAGCCCATTTACAACACTGGAATTTACATCAGCCTAAGATATATGCAGAAAACATTCAGTCAGACAAATGTGAGATGAACGTAGAAAAGCAGCCCACTGCGAAAGAGTCAGACAGAACACTTAGAAATTACCCTTATTACTTCACGCTATAACAGGACGTTCCTATTTTTTTTTTCTAGAAACTGCATTCAACAAAAGCTTCTTTTTACATTAGTGAGGCGCACGAACTTAGGTTTAATGAAAAGTGTTCTGAGCTCAAGTGCCTGTCATCTGAGCCATATGGCACAACGGTCACAGATCAGAGAAGTGTTCCTTCTACCTACACCCTTGTGACACACAGATATGCCACAAATAATCCCTCCCCCCCTCAAAAAAAAGCCTCCTGACAGAAAGTTCTTCAGTGTACTCACAACCACCAGCAGTTTTAAATGAAAAATGTAATACAAGAGCAAGTGAAATCGGAGTTAAGACCAAGCCAAGCGCGCTTTAATTCATTTTCGAGTCATCCGTCATTAATTAACCTTAACAAATCATGACGAAAAACCATCTGCAAACACTCGGGAGAAAAAAAAAAAAAAAAAAAAAAAAAAAAAGCAAAACTAGAGACGCTGATCACGTTGCAGATCAACTTAATCGCCCCCTCCTTTTGCATTTCTCCGACCCCATCCCGTTTTCCAGCCGCTCCGCAGCCAGGTGCGGCAGCGCTCCGAGGCTCGGGGGACATCCGGCGGAGCCCCGCTGCGGCGGCACCTGCGGCCCCGCCACGGAGCCCGGGGGGCGGCGTCTGCGGCCGCGGCTACACGCTGGGGGCGGCGGTTCCCCGTTGCCCGGGGGCGCTGCCCCGGGGGGCGGAGGCGGACAGGGGCTGCGGCACTGCAGCAGCGGCTGCAGCGGAGCCGGAGACCTCCCTCCTCTTCCTCCTCCTCCTCCTCCTCTTTCTCCCCCCTCCCGCCCTGCTGGGGGCCCTCCATTGTGTGGGGAGGCGGCCGCACACCCGCTGACTGCGCACCCCTGAAAAGCCCCTGTGGAGACCATCCCCCCTCATCCCCCCAGAGTGCGGTATCACAGCCCCCTCCCGCTCTCCATTTCTTACACCTCTATATAGACATAGAAATATACGCACATGATGCACTGCACATAACGCCTGTGTTTCCCCCCCTCCCCGCTGCTTTTCGGTCCCCTCGGAGTCTGCAGAGGGGGGGCGGCCCCATGGCCGGGTCGCATCCCCGCGATCACGGGGGCCGAACAAAGCCGCCGTTCCTCCACAAGTTGCGGAGCGGAGCCCCGACCCGCGGAGTGCCGCGCAGCCGCCCCGCAGCGGGGGACGCCGGCTGCGTCGCGGCCAAACTTCTTTGTTAATAGCGAACGAGACGATAAAACGGGATGCCGTCCCGCGGAGGGAACCCCGGCAACTTTCTTCACAATAAACCCGCCCCGGTACCTGAGGGAAACTTGTTGGGCCGCTCCGCTCGGCGCTCCCCGCATCGCCCTATCCGCGCGCCCGCAGCCCGGGGATGCCCCCCCGGCTCCCGCACCGCGGCCGCTCCGCTGGGACTCACCTCGGGGCAGCAGCGCTCAGAGAAGTCGCGGCTCCATCGGGCGGGCGGCCCCGTGCAACTTTCCCTGCACAGAGCGAGGCTACGAATGGGTATCGGTATCGGAGGGAGAGGGAGCGCTTCAGACGACAAGCTGCTGGGGAGGCTTAAATCAAAAGGGGGATGAAACCGGATTTCTTCCCGGTATCAGGACCCTGAAAAACCAAATCCTTCTTCAGAAGAGAATTCTTTCAGACCCGTTATCTGTATTACTATTAATGCGCAGAGCAGGAGGCATTGCATACAAATAGATCCCGGTAGCAGCGTCTATTGGTGGCTGCGGAGGGCCCCTGGGTCCTACTGCTCCGGCGCCGGGAACTACAAAGCGCGGCGGCCGCGCGGGCACGGGCTGAGGAGGGGGGAGTGGGGGCCGGGCCCGCTTAATTGATTCGTTACCTCCGTATTGTGGGACGTGTGGCCGTGTTCGGCCGGGAGCGAGCCGCCTGATGAGCGGATGTCATGCAAGCTCCCCTTTCCGAGCTGCACTCGCAGTGCCTTTGTGCAGCCTGGTGTGAGAAATGCGTGTCCGATTTGAACAAAATAAATCCAGGGCTTTATTTGCCTTCAGCTTGTTGGTTGTTCCTCCCCAGCCCCCCCCAATCCCTCCAACCCACCACCATCCTGCTTTTCTTTCTGTGCTGTGGAAATTATCCATCACGTTCCCTAATTATTATGTGGTTACTTCAGTGATAATTTACTCATTGCGTTTTACTTACCTGTGCTTTGTTCTTTCCCAGGTTATGGCACATCTCTCTGTGCGAAGAGGGAAAAGCATTATTAAAAAAAATAGGCAATTTGTTCTTAATTAAAAGAGATAAAGTACAATGGATGATCAGGATCGGCTTTTTTCAAAAAAAAAAAAAAAAAAAAAAAAGCCAATAGAGAGATTGCGATACTTTAATGATGGCCCTTGTTGGATATAAGAAATCACTTGACTGGAAGAAGATATCCCATTTGAAAATTCAGGCAGTAAAAAGACCAAAACCAGATACAGTGTTTCTGTATTGACTGCTAAACAGAAAGTAAGTGTGAGACAGTAATGGCAAAGGTCAGCAAAACTGAGAACTGCAAACAATGTAGGCACTGGCATATGCGAGATTGGCAGACGGAGCTCAACTTCTATCACTGCCTTGTATGTAATATCCAACATACACATAGAGTATGTCTAGGAAATGCACAGCAGCAGGCTGTAAATTGCAAGTTATTACTGAAATCTTGTAAGTAATGTATGCAGGCTATCTGGAAATGCATCCTGTGATATATTGTGATGCACAAGGCAGTTAAAGACCCAATCACTACCCACTGCCCTACACAGAAGAATAGCAGTCAGTGACAAGGGGACATTGCCCGAAAGGTTCTGTATATAGGGCACTGTTAATGTGGCAGTGTCATTACACTCCAGTTGGGAGCTACCAAGCGTAGATGTGACAACAGATGCATTTTTACAAATATTGAAATGTCAAACTCAGGGCAAAACATCGTTAGCCACAAGCCCAGGATTTCACCATATAGTAAGCAAGAAGAGACAAAGTTAAAACAGCATGTAGAGAAATACGATGCTTAAATGCACCTTGCACTCTGAGGATCAACAGTAGTAGTTGAAACATTCTCTGAATGGAGCTGTCTGTGTGCCTTGGAGAGAGCAGCAGAGAGAGGAGCTGGGAATCAGCATTTTTGTGCTTCAGTGCCTCTGACAAGGGAGGCATTACAGCGTCAGTTCAAAGTCAGGTCTCCAGCGCTGTGTTTCAGACCACCTCACAGCTTGTCTGTAAGATCTGGTGCCTTGCTGGAAGAGGATTCCAACTCTTTGTTCTCCAAAAGCTGTTCCTACTTTGGTTTGGGTATTTTACTCCTTAGGTGACAATATAGCCCACAGCACTACAGTGTTTCTGTTGTCAGAAGAGATGCACTAGTGCAATTAATAACCTATGAATTAACTCTTTGGTTATCACTCTATTTATACATATCATGTTTTTTCTTTTAAAAAAAAAAAAGTTTAAATTTCAATTACGTTACTTTGAAAACAGGTGACTAATACACTAGTAAGTAAAAGCTGTTAAGGAGATATTGTAGCCGTTTACCATTCAGACCAATTTTTCTTTCATCATTTTATTTTTGTTTTGTTTTTTTCCTTTCAGTCTACTTATGACAAATTCTGCTGAACTGAGAGTTCAGCATACACCTCTCACCTGTTACTTCCTTGGGCCTCATTTTTTCTATGATAACCTTAAAGACATGCTTGACCAACATCAATTTTATGTAACGAAATAATGCAAAATAGTCGGTAATTTCCGTCATTTGCAAATTTAGCAAAAATACTGGATTAGTGTGAGTGCAAATTATGGAAGCTATAATCAACACTATCACAATTAAGAAATTACTGTGTGAAGGAGAGAAATTGCCTTGCCCATTGTAGTGCCTTCAGAGATTAATGAAATATGGCTGTGAAACAGTTTTAAAAGATAAATGGGGTGGGTGGTTAAACATCTGAGCTAAGATGATTATTTCATAGGGAAACAAAACAAAGAGGAATAAATCACAAAGCTGCTCTATTACCACAATTAAAATGCAATTGCTTGATCAATTATCACACTAGCTAATAGCTTGTTGGAGGACAAGCAAATAAAAATACATTACACTAACCAAAGTTCTTTGAAGTATAACAATATCTATATACATATATGTTCCTCATTTGCGTATATTATCTAATACCCGTATCCTGCATAACATTAGCAAGGCTGTATATGAAAAGTTGAGCTATTTATTTGTGCTCTACAAGACACATAGTCAAGATAAAGCATGCAATGGTTAAGTATCTAACACAGGCTTAGATTACCAATATAACACATTTCTATGTTTTCTAGATATTGAAGACTCTTTGTGTTTTACATGTTTACCAGCCAAAGCTGTTTTGCAATAGTTTCTTCTTGGAGTAGCTTTCAAAGTCAGCTTATGAGATGACACATATCTGTTTCCAGCTTGTAACTTGTCCTTGGAAAATGATGTTCATGTGGAAGTGGGGCATTCTAGGAAAGCAGTTAAGCCAACAGTGACTGTCATATATCAGCATTACATTTTTCTATCTCTAGTAATCATCAAAGCATGCATTCCTATGTAGGAAGGCAAGTGTTAACGTTTGTGTTTGTATGGAATGAAATATAGTGTATAAAGACAAATAACTTTCTTATCTATAGTATGAGTACCATGCGACAGCTTGATCTCAAGTCAGTGGTAGCGAGCTGACTTGTCCCCTTGGTCCAAGTTCCCGGTCAAATCTAACACTTATTTCATCTGTGGAAGTAATCGCACAGTGTAACTTGAACATGAAGAGAGCAAAAACTTTGTAATGACTATTCAGTATGAAAAAAATCACGTTTTATGTTACCAATAGTGACATAGATTCTGTTAAAAGTTTGGTAAGGTCTGAGAAAAGACATGGTGAACTTCAGGGAGCTTCTCATATATAGCTACATAAATAAATGAAAAATAGTGCCTACATCCCATTACATGGAGGTGTGTTGAGGATTTCTTTTTAAGATTTGAATGCTTTGTCTTATGCAGAATAATCACACATTTGACAAATTTGCTTTGCATGTTACAGGGCAAGAGTAATTAGAAAATATACAAGTTTGCTCATGTTTAAAATGAGCAATTCAAGTGTCATAAATATGTAGGTGTTGCTGCAGTTGTCTAATGGAACACAGATTTCTCATTCTGTTTTGGAAACAGAATTTGTGCTCTCACAGAAGTAGTATAAAGCCTACCAAAGCTTTTGTGTACTGTTATTCTCCCAGATTCACTTATGTACTTGGAGATAAATTTTATCCTTGCTTATCTGTGGTCGGTAATGTATTTGAAGAAAAGTCTGAGGGATTACTGCCATTTCATCTCTCCTGGATCAAACTAGATTTTAAAAATGTGGATTCATCCCTTTCTGCCTTTCCCATTTCTTTTCAGAAGGTGCCTTCTGAATAACAGTTAAAAAAAAAGCCCCATACTGATGAGGACAGAAGTTGAATGTCAGGCAGTTCTGCAAAGAAAAGAGTAGAAGGATGGTCTCTGAAGAACAACATCTGAGTGTGGAACTGGATTTTAAAGTTAAAACAGAATAATGTACTTGGCCTTTCTCAAGTATCTAGTATTACCTAACTGCCAGCACATCTAGTAATGAGTTGTCAGAAAAGGTAGGAAGGAAGCATTGGGAATGGAGAAACAAAAGGTAAGAAACACTAAATTGAGACTAAAAAAAAAAAAAAAAAGCTGAATAGGAACAGTAAAAAATTATATATATGCAGAAGTTACACTACAAAAGCTTGATTAGAATGATCTATAAGTAGGATTAGACAATCATTAAGAATAACAGTCTTTCTTACAACAGAATTATAAGACAAAGACACAATTAGATAATGATTTTGTGCAACTCAAGCTGGTAGCAACCATCTTGTATGCCATTTCCTTGTGGAGTTTATACTTAGTCCACCAAGCAATCATTTCATTCCAAAGCCTATGACACTTCCAATCTGACTGACATCTTTTGTAAGCAGATAAAGAATGGCTACAGTTCACAATTCCACTGGCTCTCAGCTGTTGCCATTTTTCTAGAATTTCAGATGCTGCTGCTATTTGGTTGAGTTGCATAACTCTAGCTAAAGAGTTAAAAAGCGAGGTACTTTCAGTATACTGATAACACTGCTTTATCCATCCATGCAGTACAGTCATGTTTGTGTCTGAGAATGTCTGGGAAGCAACTAAGGATGAGAATAAAGCATCTGAGCTGAAACTCAGCTGTGAGGAGGTTGAACAAAAAGAGCTAAGCAGAGGGGAACCTTTAGGGTAACCAAAGTAGTTTCATCTAAAGGGTACTTGAGCTTCCATAAAATATGCATGCACAGACAGTAATAAGTCACTTGGTGTACGCATATCAGACCATACAAAACCATTCTACGTTCATCACAGGTCTGATGTATCTATGAACAGAGCCTGCAACACTATGCTTTGACATGGCCCTGGAACAAAGCCCATGGTCTGATGATAGGTATATATGTATACATTTTTTTCTACCGGATTAACAAATCACAACAAGGTCACAGAATGCATTCTCATTTTGTTATATTTGAAGTCATACAGTTTTGAAAAATGGGATTTCTACACTATGGAAGAATGAGATTGAGGCATCTCTGTTCTTGCTTTCTGAATATGAAGGAGGAATTTGCTGTTTTGTTTTCTACTGGAGTTCTCTAGCAATGCTTTTCCTAAATGTATTGTGGACTTGAATCCTTAAGTATTAGATAGTCATTCTATATAGTGTCTACTTAGGGATTTTTTTTTAGAGCTTAATAATAAATATATATATAATATATATATAAACAAGGATTATTTCATGTTCTGTCACTGTGCAGACACAAAAAATGAGGGTTAAAATGAGTTTGAACAAACTGTAAAAAATGAATTGTATAACCACTTAGTGAGAGCTGCATGGAAAAGATAGTGTCAAGAAAAAGCTAAATGAATTAGTACTATCCAAAGAGTTCGTGAGAGAATAAGAACTTCAAAAGTACTTATCACAGGAAGGTGAAATGCCAGAGAGAAACTTTTCTAAATAGCAAATT
Organism: Chrysolophus pictus; assembly: GCA_037305975.1. NCBI lineage: Eukaryota > Metazoa > Chordata > Aves > Galliformes > Phasianidae > Chrysolophus > Chrysolophus pictus. The sequence continues at coordinate 100,016,977 of CM074576.1, forward strand.
AGAAGAAAATGATTACTGAAGAAAATTCAGACACAGAGATCTTTAATATTCTGCATTCTTTTGCCCTCTGTTAAAGGAAACTAAAATGTCATTGTGAAAACATTTTTGATGGTTCTTCTACCAGCAAGAAAAAGCAAGGTTAAAAAGTGGAATCTATGGAGGATATCTGCTCCAGATTACATCACTTTTGGTCTCAAATGAGTCAACACAGGAAGACATATTTTTAACTAGATCCACTTGTACATCTGGGGAGTGGGAAGCCAAGCTAGCTGGTCGTACACATTCTTGAAGGTTTTTAATCTCACTTTCAACCTTAGACCACAACAGTTACACCAACACAGCAATTAGTATTTTCATTTGAAACACGAACTAAGAAAGGTTCTTTCTAGGTCATCAAATTCAGCTTTCAATATTGTACAAAACTTTGACTATTCCTCTTCAATTTAAAATATACTATGTCAAGCTGAGGTATTAAACTGGAAAGAAGGAATTCCTTTCTAATGGTATATAGATAATGTTGGCTTTAATATGGATGGAAACAGCAGCACTGAAAGCATGCAATATTCGTATATCTGCTCAAGGGTTAAGATGGACATAGAATCTAAACTGTCGCAGGTGTATGAACCTCAGGACCATGTTTCCCAGGAAGTGCAGACCATGTTTAGAAGCAGAGCTGACATTCAGGTTCTATTTGCTGGCCCTCTATGAAAGTGTACGGGTCTCCAGCTAGTGGAGATTATCATAACTGAATGTGGTCCTTTAGCTCAGCCTGTGTTCTTATGGGAGAAGCAGTAGATACAAGAAGAGCAGCAATTCTAATTACTCTCTCTGTTTTGTGTGGGTGTTTTGTTTTTAATACTTACTAAGAGGCAGTTGGGTAGACAAGAGAGACAAACATAACTGAAAGTAAGCAGACTATGTTGTTGGCATTCATACACATAGTTAATCAATGACTTCTAAGGATGACTCATCCCAGCTAATCGTAATTGAAAGTCCCTATGTGTTTGGCAAAAGAGATTTTTGTCAGGAGCTCAGTAAAATCTTCAAAAGTTTGTTGAAAGGAGTATTTCAGCAATTCACTAAGGGGCCCCAAAAATTTAGGTCTTTTTGAAGGAAATTCTAACTTCCTACTGAACAGCTGACATCTAGAAAATTAAAACATTTTAATTGAATGTTTATATTCAAAAACACTGCTTTTGTTTATTGATACTATAGCTGTCATACTTCTAAATCATCTTGATTTTGGGCTTGGGCTTGGACTCAGCTGTGCTTCATTGTGGCTTGTATATTTCATATGTACTGAAAATATTTACTGAATGGAAAGGAATTCTTGATTACCTCCAGGATCTGCTCATATCAGAGCAGCATAAGGTTTTTTTTGTTGTTGTTGTTGTTTTTTAAAGAACTAAATACTCCACTACATTTTACAGGTAGGAAGTAATCATTATAGGCAAAAGAGAAGGCAGTTAAGACTGTTCACTAACTCTCGTAATTTATTGTTACTCTAGTATGTAAGAGCTTTCTGAACCTGAACATTTTGAGGTGTGAAAGCTTTTGTACTTTATGTACAAAAGGAAAAAAAAAACTGCTCCAGTTAGAAAGTTAGGTTAGTTTAACTAAAGTAGTCCAGTGCAGCTTGACTTCCATTAAACTGGTAACTGGGTATCCATGTCTAAGGCATAAAAATCCACTGCAAGCAGTGAGAAGTGAAGATGCAGATAGAAAGTAAAAGAACAAGTAAATACATTAAGATGTTTGGCAGGATTATGAATATGTACCAGGCTCCTTAGGCAATGAAATAGAAATTCTTTTGAATTAAGAGGTTTCTTAATTTGTACTATTAATGACTATTCTGCAAAATTCATTTAACAAGTATTTCACAAGCAACAGTTCTTAACTTGTGGAGATTTTTTAAACAGACTACTTGTCAATTATTTAAGAATTTAAGAATTTTTCTCTTTGCTTTTGATATACCTGTGCCTCTATATTTCTACATTATTATACTATACCCAGCACTCAAGATATGAAATAATATAAAGATTATTGTTCCTAAAAATGTGTTGTTTTCACCAAAGCCCATTTGATTGGTCTTTCCTTATTATTTCCCTAATTGTTTTCAACAAATCTTCCACTTTTAGGCTGAAGTCTAAAAGAAGAAGAAAGATTTCTTGTGCATCTTTTCTCTCTTTTTCTTTCTAGTGGGGAGTTAGATCTTTCTGGAATATGTGGCAAAAAGAAATCCAAAATATTTATTTGTGGCATACCAATATAAAAACAAACAGAAAACTAAACCTTCCTATTTTACAAGCATCAGATTGAGTTTACCTATTTGCCTATATTACTGGAGGTGATGAAAGGTCTGATGAACAAAGCAACTGGGAAATACCTGAATTAAATTTTAAACAAAAGGCTGCAAGAAAACTTTGAGTCTTGGTATGTGTTGAAAATATCTCAAAGGGTTTTAAGTCTTCATTTTAATAGAAATTTGTTGGAAAAGGAAAAGCTCTCATGAAAAGTAAAGCATTCAGAGTTTATGTGAATTTTAGAGGAACACGTGGCCATTTTGATGCATGATCTGCAATGGCTGATGCCTACACTGATACTGATAGTGCCTGATTGCACTGTTCTATAACTGGATGTTTGGCTTTCAGTCAGTTATCAGATCATTGGAACGTGAATCTTCTTCATGTAGATTGGAATCTGAAACTTCATTTTCTTCTGTAAAGACAGATGTTTGATGGATCAAGGAAAATAAATAAGCTTTAGTTTTGAGTAAGGTGACTAATATTGTTCACTGCTTTCCAGTGATGATGTGCTCAAAAGTGAGAAAGCAACAGCTTTATGCTGCACAAGCTATGTGCAGCATGCATCCTGCTGTGAAGTGAGTTGAATCATAGCTAAACTATATCATCCTCTACACCCACCATTTCTCAAGGGCCCCTCAGAAAACTCTAATGGGTATTATTATTTACCTTATTTATGTAGCATTTCACAGTATCTGGATATGGAAAAAATAATCTTTTGAAGAGTCATGCAGTTTGAAAATCTAGATTCACAAATAAGACACAGAAGCATACTTTGTACAATGACTTTATGTTTAATCTTGCCTAAAACAGTTTTATCTCTGTCTTTCCCAAGCTTCAGTTTAGACAACACTGGCCACAGATGGGACTTGCAAAATCTTTAATATGCATTTTTGTATGCTTAAATTATATACAGTGGAAGCTTCATTTGGCTGCAGCTCTTATTTATAAAATTTACACTTGCTGATTCAATTCAAATCAAATTTCAATCACTTCAGTGATTTTAACATCTTTTAATAAACAACTATAATGAGAAAGTTATCTGAACTGTAACTGACATGTCTGAGAGTTATCTAAGATCTGGAAGACTTTGGGTCTCAGTCTGCCATTGGGCTAGATGATCTTTGCAGTCTTTTCCAACCTTAACATTTTTATGATTCTGTAAATCCATCAAAATGCTGAGGTGCATAGTTTACTTGAGAACACTGAGTAATCTCAATTAATAGATGTTAGTGGACTGCTTGCATATCTTAAAAACTTAGAGTATCTCGAGTTGGAAGGGATACCCATAGGGATAATTGAGTCCAATTCCTGGCTCCACACAGCATCATCCAAAAATAAAGACCGTATGTCTGAGAGCATCGTCCAGAAGCTTCTTGACCTACAACAAGCTCAGCACTGTGACTTGTGTAGGTCATGAGTGCATAACACATACTAATCTCTAATCACCTAGGAATCTCTGCAATATCAAAAAAACAAAGCAACATAATGAGTTGGTCACTGCTCTCTTCAGCTCAGATATATGAACAGATTTCTACTGAATTTTCATGTAGATTGCCACAGTCTGTGTTTTCATTATAATTTTTTTATTCCTATTGGTGTTGAATGGGTATATAATACTCATATGGCTGTAACAATGAGCTTCCACGCTTACTTACTTTGTTTTATAATTCAGCATTATAGTGGAATGAAAAGCAAATATTTTGCTGTAATGGTTATGCTAATTGACTTTTAATGTTGCTTTATTTTCTAGTTACTCACCAGCAGTCTCCCAAGTTTAATAAAGCTCAAAACATTTAATTTTATTGCTTTGGAATATTGATTATCTGTTTAACCCTAAGAACAGTGTGATCTGTTGCCTTTGCCTTGCTGATTGCCTGAATTATCTTAAAGAAAGAGAGTGTACATGAGGAGAATCTCACACAATAAAAGATGTCACTTGTATGCATAACTCATGACTATTGCACAAAAAACACAAACCTTTAATCTCAGACTTGCAAAGGAAAGAAATTTTATTGTTTCACAACTGAACTCAATATTCCCTCAGGCTTTACTTCACCATTTAGGTTTCTCTTTCTTGATTTTTATTGCCAGCATAAGCTTATTTAAAGTAATGAATAGCATGCTGTCTACTTTGAGGCAAGAGATTTTAAAATAATACCTCAGAACCCTACCAGATTAATTGAAGAGAGTTATATCAGTCTTAGTTAAATTATGAAGGAAAACCTGTCTGTTACAAAGAAATAACAAACATAAGAAGAATATAAGGTTACACTCATTCTTCCATTAAGAAATATTTTTTTTTCTCTGATTATAATGTGGCTATGGAGAGTGTGAAGACTGAAACAAGCAATTCACAGAGAATAACAGGTGAGTTTTTTAGCACATTTAATCAAGGCAAGAACATAATCTGCACTGGCTTGTCACAGTACCATGAATGCTATACCTCAAAATACAGTGGTATACGTTAATTATCTGCTAATCACATAGTTCAGAAGAGCTTGTAATTTCAGACAAATGCGCAGAGCTCTCTTTTTATTGTACAATTAATTATTTGAAAAGTTGCCACGTTATTGACCATTATATCAATTCTCTGAAAAGTAAAATAAATTATAGGCTTTGTGGCATCAGATGTGTTACTTTCAACGAGTTCAAAGAAACTATCCTTTAGTGAGTCAGTCAGTATAATCTTCAGCTTAGTGAACTGAAATAAATCGTACATTTTCATACTAACTTTACTTTTTAGTGTATCAATTCCTATCTCTCCAAAGTTTTAATTGTAGCATGCTCAACACGGACCCCTCATTTTTCCAGCAAGTATCTACATAGCTGCAACTTTATAGTATTTGCACTAGGAATATTAGTTGCATTCACTGGAGAGAGGAAAAAGAATCTGACAATAAGTTGAGGCATTTTACTACTGGGGAAGTAAATAAAAGCAGATGAATGCAGAATGTGGTGGTGGCTATTATTGCATTCTCTATCTTTTTAAGAAAACGTGTTTTGTTTCCATTAATTCTGGAATATCAATATTTGTTAGTGACTTGCTTTATAAATATGTGCTGTTAAACCTGAAGAAAGCAGAATCAGTTTTAGCAACTGTAGAGTTTCCAAAGGTTAGGTAATTGGATGTGCTAACAATTCCATTGCAATTATCCCTTTCACCTCAATCAAGTTAAATTCTGATCTTTAAAATGAAACTGTCAGGAAAACATGTGAAGTTGGGCTAGTATTGGCCTAGATACAACTTTTAATTTAAAAATCATTAAAATCTCATAAACAGTTACAGAATTTTGTATGTCCAAAATAGGTTGTATGTCTTAATTTTGGGCTACTCTTCTAATCAATTTTAAGTCTTAAGTTTCTGAACAACATAGTTGAAAACTGAATTTCAGAACCCTCCTTGTAATTAATTTTGCATATGTTTTATCTCATACATATGTGAAGAAATTACAAAAAGACAAGAAGATGTAAGCAACTCAGGAGACTTCTTGGTCCAGGTATTAGACAAACCAAACAGTGGAAAAATGTAACCGGACTTGATGATAACCAATTCATACGAGCTCATTAAAGACTACAGACAGTCTGGGCTGTAATGATCATGCCCTATTTGAGTTTGTCATCTCAAAGAATGTGGACCTGGCAGAGAGCAAGTCAGGACCCTGAACTTCAGTAGAGAGATTCTGTTTATTTAGGGAATTCTTGACTGGGATCCCCTGGGAAACTGTCCTTAGGGACGTAAGAACTGAGCAGAGCTAGCAGCTCTTTAAGGACACCTTTCTGATAGCAAAAGAGCTCTCCATCCCCCAGAATAAGATATCAAGCAGAGGAGGCAGGAAACAGCATAGCAGAGCAAGCACTTGCTTATCAAACTGAGGGGAAAGAAAGTAATATACAGGCACTGGAAGCAGGGATGTGTGGCCTGAAAATAGGATAGCACAGGCACAGGCTGCCCAGAGAAACTGTGGTTACCCCATCTCTGGAGGTGTTCAAGGCCAGGGTGGATGGAGTCCTGAGCAGCCTGCTCTGGTGGGTGGCTACTCTGATCACGGTAGGGAGTGAAACTATGAGCTTTAGGGTCCCTTCCAACATAAGTCAACCTATGATTCAATGTTTTCCTTATGTTCAAACTCAGGGGAATTGAGATAATCTTCTTTTTCAGTAGAGCTTATTTTTTAGCTCCACATCTCCAACTGTATCCAAACTTAACCTAAGCAGAAAGGCTATTTCTCTTTCTGCTTTTACAGCCGTTATTTTCAGCCATGCGCCTTCCTTTATCTGAATCACCAGTGTCATTGCCAGCAAAGAGGACTTAGGAAAAATGAACAGAGAAATAAAGCGTCATGGACTTGCAATCAAATAAAATGCAAGCATGATATAAAATACCTCAGCTAAGCACTTTTCCTTGAGATAAACTGCTTTGGGGCAGACAAATTAGCCCTTTAGTACAGAGCTTCTGGCCAGTGTGGCTCTAAAGTATCAGGTAATCTATTGTGGACACATTGCCAGCTTGTGTTCTGGATAATGTTTGAATCACATTAGTTTCGTAGCCTCCCTCAAGAAATCATTCATACGAGATATTTCAAGAGGAAGGGTTTTGAATATGAATTGAATATCAGGCTGCGGTTATAAAAAGACATTGAAACATTAGATTGTTTTTTAAAAAAGATATTAGGAATTTTTGCTGTGTGATGTGTGTGTAAATGTTTGCATTTTTTGTTTAGCTTCCTCTACTTTTTAAAATAAAATTTAAATTGAAAAGTGACCAATAAATCACTGCAGCACTTTGTTTGTTGACACAATTTTTTTTTTTTTTTTTTAAGATGATACTTAAGTGTTAACACTGTGTTGTTTTGTATTTTATTTTTCCTGGAGAAAAATGTTTTATCAGGTCTTATTAAAGATTTTTTTTCTTTATTGCATACAAATTTGGAAATAGTTAAATTGAGAACACAGATTCTTGATTCCTAGACATATCTTTCTTTGAGAAATTCATTACTTTTTTTTTTTCAGGAAATAATTGTGTTTTTCAATATATAATTGTGTTTTTCAATATATGAGGGCTACTCTGAAAGTAATTTTTTTCTGTAACTTTATTCTGTTGGCCCACGACATCAGAGGCGAATGTTGGTGGTATAGCAGTAGAGGTTGTATCTTCCCACCAATATCCCATTACATGTTGTTGCCATGTAACAGACAGCAGCAGAGGGGCAGTCTGGCAGAATGATGTCGGGCATGGAAGTGCATGTGAAGCAAAAGTGTGTCATTGAATTCCTGCATGTGAAAAATGGCACCCGCTGACATTCACTGACTCTTGCTGAACATTTCTGGAGACCAAAATGTAGATATGAGAACAGTGAGGCTTTAGGTGGTGAGTTTCAATAGGGGGGACAGTGACAGCAAGTTACCCCTACTGGTTTACCAACATAAAACACTGAAGTGCTTTAAAATGTTGAACTTCTAAAATTTCAATAGTGTATCTACTGGACCACCAGAAGTACCTGTATATTTTTTGTCAATGACTTACATTTTTCTAACTAATGAGTATAAATTAATGTAGTCTGTAAGATTGAAGCTGAACATGATGCAGCACTGCATGACAAACTGTCCATAAAAGAACTGCAAAACTGTGAGATTTTATTTAAGCTTCTTTTATTCACCCCATGAGAATTGGGTAAGGATAATTGCTTCCTGGTGGCTCTATTTCCCTGTTTGTAAAACAGAAGGACTCACGCCTTTAAGAAAGCCGTCTGCCTGCCTGTTTTGTCAACTTCATTGTCAATCTGAATCTGCATTATTCCTGTGGTATGCTCATCCCTGTCTTAACTGTTCTCTCACCTTTGCATGTCACTTTGCATTTTCCACTCAAACACATCAATGTGAATGTTGAGCCAAACTGCCAAGTATTGTTTTTGTGGTACATGTCAGGCAGCATGCACCCACTCAAGGGCGTTGAGGCTGGTGCTTGGTTTCTCTGTCTTTTTGAATCAGACATTTCAAAGAGGTGAGAAGTGAAGGTGAGGGTAGGAAAAATAGAAAAGTGAGGTCCAGACCTCTTCTCCTTGGTGCTCCAAGGCAGAGGGATAGAGAAGTTCATAAACATGTTATGAGCAGGTTCAAGTGTGTGTATGTATATATGTGTGTGTATTTATTATAAAATAAAATAAATAAAATAAAATAAACTCCCAAATTAGCAGCTTAGTTATCTGTGTGCTCTGGAGTCTCCATGGTGCTTTAGGAGCTATGATGTGTGACTTCTGGTCACATACTGTAAAAAAGCAAATTTGATACCACAAGTTCTGGGAAAATTGAGGCTGGTGCTGGTGCTAAGGGGATTGTCAGACCTAGAAATTAAGGACATGGTGGTGAGTTCATGCTTTCGAAGAAGCTTTCATGTTGCCCCTTTGCTCTGTAATGATCATTGGTTTGAAGCATTTCTGAGACTCTTCATATATTGGGCTGGGAGTAGTAAGAAATTGCAAGTAAAAAAGTGGTGAAATATTCAATTTAATACAATCCTTTTCTCTCCTCTCCTCTCCTCTCCTCTCCTCTCCTCTCCTCTCCTCTCCTCTCCTCTCCTCTCCTCTCCTCTCCTCTCCTCTCCTCTCCTCTCCTCTCCTCTCCTCGCCTCGCCTCGCCTCGCCTCGCCTCGCCTCGCCTCGCCTCGCCTCGCCTCGCCTCGCCTCTTTTCTTTCACTTTCTCTTTCTCATGTGTGTGGTGCTAATTAATAACAACTAGCTTTTATCAGCAATCTTAAAAGATTCTTACAGAAAGGGTATTATTTTCTTCCATTGGGAAGCTAAATTGAAGGGTGATTAAATGATTTTTCTGAGTTCATCAAAGACAGAGCCAGAGAGAAAGCTTTCATTTATGAGACCTTGACCTCTATTCACTAGCTCACTGCACTGTCAGAAATATGATAAAATTCTGAGATACAGTTCTATTTCCCATTACAATGTTAATTCGAAGAGTACCATGAACTTTCCCTTTTCCAGGTACACTATATAAAGGATATTATTAAGGAGCTTATACCATTCTCTTGCTTGTTTGTCCTCCAACTTTACCACCAGTTAAAACATTTGTCTTAGAGAATGCTTAACATAGTGAGATTTATCTATCTGTTGGCAGCATCTTCCCTTAAGACTTAATTTAATAATGGGTTTAAATAGTGTCCAGGTGGATTAATATCAGACTTTCAGACTTGACTTGCTCTTTTTGAGTTGATATACAGTTTAAAATCAGGGTTTTTCTGCTTCTTGATCTCTTTCATACATTTTCACTTTCTTATTTGATTTCTAAAACTAAAAGAACAAATGTGATTGCTTTCCAGATTAAAATGGAGAATCAGTTATCTCATGAAATAGATAGACAACTGAGCCTGACATTTTTCTTCTTGGAAGGATGACATTTAAATTGCAATTGATCAGAAAAATATTCAGTTCGTGAAAAAAAAAAAAAAAAGAAAGAAAGAAAGAAAGAAAAAAAAAAAAAAAAAGAAACAAAAGGATAAATTCAAACTTATTCTTCCAGGCTGTGCAAACAGTTTAAATATACAACAATACTACCAGAAAAATCTATGTCTGCTGAAAGCCATCAGGTTTTATTAACTCTGCAAAGCTCTCAAATTTTGACATACCTATTATTAAAGGATAATATTAAACCCTACTTAATTAAAAGTACAGGTAATAGAAGAAAGAGTTGAGGCCTTCAATTTTGAAATAAACACTTATAAAATTAAGAGCATGCACTTAGTTTTTGTTGCCATTGACATAAAACAAGGGTTAAAATCAAGAGACGTTTGTCATAGGCAGGATCATCCTGGAAGGTGAATGCTTCCACACCTTTTATGTACTTATTTCTGTTTTGGAGACTCTTGCCCTGCTGGTCAGCAGGTGCTAGCATCTCTGAAAGGTGTTAATACCCTTTGCTAAGCCATGACATGATAGTGACACTCTCATAAAGAGCAGTATTCAAAATATATTTCATCCTGGAGGCTTGTTGTAATGCTGACCTTGCTGTGTGCAAAAAAATTAAGAGCAACAAATAAAGAAAATTTCCCTTAAAATTGACCCTAAAGGCCCAATGTTAGCTTAGCATTCTTTTCTAGGGGGAAAAAAAAAAAAAAAAGTCCTCCGATTTTTGATATCTAGAGTGTTTTCTGTGTAGCAGCTATGCTTTTCCCCTTCTTTTTCAATGTACCTGGTTTATTTAGGCAGGATGTGTCAACAATTTCAAAATATCAATAATAGTGCTGTTTTATTTCTAGTGTGTACAAAAAGCAATCTTAAAATGCTGTTTTGGTTGTTGCACATTTGTGGTAAGTTGTCTTCCTGAAAATCTTGCAAGTAGGTATGAAAATATTCCCAGAAGAGATCTTTCCTTTTCATTCTAAAAAGGGTGAGGATTTGAGTTCACATACCTTCATTTTACCTTTTTTTTTCTTTCTTTTAACTTTCCTCCCTATGACTCATCTTACTGTTTATTCTTTCATCCCACTTCTACTTTTCCTTTTCCACTGTGCTCTTAATACACTGTGTGCATGCATATTACGACTCCCATGTTCTTTCCTCCGAAGCATCTGGAGTAGATTAGTGTTGAGGTCAGGATATTAGTGTGGGTGAGTTTGTTCTTTGCCTAAATTAAAGGCAAAAACTTGTGTTTGTCAGTGATTCCATTCCAAATTGATAGAATACATCCCTTTTAGCAGTATCACTGTTGGACTATAGAGCATGTTATTAGATACACACACCTTTATTTGGGGGAGGGGGAGGGGGGAAGAAAAAAAAAGCACAGACACAGTCTGACCTTGCATGAGGTGGAACTTTGTGGCGTAAAGCTTAGCATTTTCCTGAAATAGAGAAGAAATGAAGGAAGAGAGAAAGGAGAAATTAAAAAGAACTACTAGATTTCTTAGTGAGTTATGATATTTTAGGGTTTTGTGTCTGATCTTTAAGATTGCATATAGTTAAGCCTGCTATGTGCTTAAATAAAGGATTGCAATAGGTTGCTAAGGTTTAAAGAGATCTTTCCTGCTATCCTTCTTTTAAACACCTATTTCCTTGGATACTGATAGCTAGCCAAAAGGAACCTGAAATATTTTGTAATCCAATCTGATGGCCACCAAAGTTACAGTTTCGAACCAAATGACCTTGTTTTAATGGAGTTCTCAACAGTGTGCTCAGAGAAGTCTGAGCTGTTATTCATCAGAGAGTGCAAAGTATACTATTGCAAAGATACACTGATACAAATGAATGGTTATGAGAGTTTTATGACCCACTCATTTCTTTAATATCTTAAGTAGGATGAGGCAATTGGCTGACTAATGAGATCTTAATGGGAGTAGTGGTCTGAGTGAGGGGAGTGTAACTATCTTCATTTAGTCTGAACCAGTCCTACTTATAAATTTACTGTGTGGAGATTATTATTTTTTTTAACACAACAGAGCTGCACTGACAACATTACCAGTAAATGCAGTGATTTGGAAAAGACAAAGACAACAACAGAGAAAGTAATCCTAGCAGAAACAAGCGTTACTGGTGAATGTTTTGAAGAGGATTGTGTATTTTCAGGAAAAAAATTAGAATTCTCTTCTATCAGAAAACAGAACTTTAAATGTCTGTGACCCTAAGAGCAAATCTTATACATATTTTCCAGCAATTAGTGTACATGGTTTTCCTTTAAATTTTCTGTCAGCAATATGAAACATAAAAGAGTTGCACAGTGAAATAAATCTTGGTTGTATATAGATTTTTATGCACATCCTCTAGTTGTGTCTTTTAATCCACTCTTATTTCTTCCTATCACTTATTTTTTCCTGCTTTCTGACATGAATAGCTCTTCACTTAAACATTTATTTTAACTGATGTATATTTTCTACATTAAGAAATATTATTGGTCTCCTCATTCCTTTCCACATGGTTCCTTATATTTTTTTTCTGTTAGGAGATGAATACCATATCTTTAAGTATCAGAGTTTATATTTATCTTCACTTCCCTGTTGGTTGGGAAATGGCTTTCACAGACATTTCTTTTACTGCTATGTGTATTTTAAAGTTCAACATCTTCAGGCCAATTAGGTTGCCAAAATTTATGCAGAATTTTGCTACAGTATAAGTATTACTGTAACTGTTTATGATCTACAAGTGTAAGCAAAGCATCCTAGACCAACTCATATAGTTGGTCTACAATGATTTTTTTTTTTGCTCTTGTGATGTTTTATTTGCCTTTCCTTCCCATTCAGAACAAGCACACTTATTATAGTATCTGGTGGAATCAGTGTTACAGGCAGATCATTATTTGGTCTTCAATCTTTATCAAGTGACCGAGTCCAGGAAATTAAAAATAATTTCTGCAGTACCTCCTTGGGTGACACTTTGACACTTACAAAACTGTAAGATGTGTTCATATTTCTCTGTAATTACAGATTTATAATGCTTATAGTTGTACATGCTAATTGCCTAATTAATTAATTGTTTAAAATGAAATTTGGTTTATATAATATATCTCTAAAATATATTACTGGTCTGATTTCACTCCTATCAATGGAATGCTGTAGTCTTCCAAGAGCTTTTTGCTTTGGCACTCTGTTTGTGACTGTTTCTCAGACTTTTTGACAGCCACCTCTCAGCGTTTGCCAAGCTGCCTATCTTTAATTTCAAGAAGGAAACACTGATAGAGATAGTTTTCTCTTCAAGTGTTGATGATTTTCTTCAGAGACATGTTCCAGACAATGCCTCAAATATGTCTACAGGAAATACTCCATATATCACATTAGTTGATGGGTGTTCCTTCATCACCAAGAGTAAGATCAAACCAAGCACGATTGCTAGAAATGTTTATTTTACTCAAGTGACACACACAAAATTGCAGTATGACTATTTAAATGTCACCTTGCATTCGAGAACACTGGATTCATGATGCCTTGTTGATGTTGTAGTAGATGTAAACTGGTTTTGATTAAATGGAGCTGATTTATACTGGTTAAAGATCTGGTCCATTATGTTCTGGTTATGTTATCCTGTAAGAGGAAAATAACAAGGAGTAAATATATAAACTCTTGTCTCATTAAATACATCATCAAATATATATATAAAAGTTAATTAAATAATAATTTTGCATAACTGAGCAAGCTTGGCTGTCATGTGAGATTGAATGCATGCATAATCGACAAGATAGAAAAACAAATCACAAAAAGGGCAGATTCAGCAGTACCTCAATAAAGTATTAAAATTCATTCAAACTTACCATTGGGAGTTTTGTGGGAATGTCTTCATTTTTAATGTAAATAAATAAAATTTTAGAAAATTGTGAGATACATTATGATAACCAACCAAATATCAAATGAAAAGAAGTGTCCTCAATGACATTAGCACAAAGTCACCTACAAAAACTTCTGTGTTTGCTGGGTGTGGTTCCACCTCTCTTAATATTTCCATACTGATAAAATGTTTAATATCTGACAGAAGGAAGAATTTATTAGAATGTGTCTTCTTTAACCTAAGGTGATGAGAAATTAACATTTTACTGGAGAAGCACAAACATTAGATATTTAAGATGGTAATTCTTAATGCTTTTGTGTATGAAGTAGGATTAGTTAGAAGTTTAAAATTAAGCATGCTCACAGACTTAACTGAACTATTGTCTAGAATGAGACAAGTGGATAACTAGTACAATTATATTTTTTTTTTCTGTACTTTTCGGAAAAATAAAGTTCTATATCCTTGGGCATCATTTTGGATTGAGTTCCATTATTCTAGTTCTCCTCTGCATAATTGTTGAAAATACATATTTTAGTACATTACTGTTACTTTAACAGAAGTTTTAATTAGAGTAAATTATTAAAAAAAAACAAAAACAAAAACAAATTGATTAAATTGTAGAATTATATCTAGGTATTTTATGGTTAATATTGTCCTTCATAAGTGTAAATTATAATTTTTTGCCCATTATGAAGTATGTCAATGTAACATTGTTTCATATACAGTACTATTTTTCTGTATTCTACTTACTGTGCTGCCACAGTTGGAACAATGTCCAGGTTCAGAGATCTGCTCTAATTCAGCCTGCATTATTCTTAAATGTGACTTTTGTCTTCTTTTAGATAATGCAATTAATAAAATAAAAGAAAACATTACACCTTTCCTAAGCCATTTTAAATGTGAAACTTGGCCTAATAAAATGGATAAGACTGGGTGACAATATATTTCATAGTACATATGTGCCTATATTCATTATCTGTCAGAAAAGACTCCATAGTCTGTTTGGTAATGAAAAAAGAAATATATGTATTTCAGTTGATGTGAATAAATTGGATACATATGATACAAGGTCTGCCACCTGAGGTGGAGCCCAAAACTTCTCTACCTATATGACCCTAAACTGAACAACAAGGTTATTTATTCCTTCCCAGACCTATTTTGCTCCCCACTATTTCTCTTTTCTAGCCTATATATCCGTCATACTTTCGTAATTGAATGGACACCTTGTAACACTACACAGGAAATTATCTACTAATATCTGGCTGCGGTGATCAAAATATTAAGCAAATGCCATTTTTCATAAAGATGACTTTGTTCTTGAGGTTTCAATCAAATTAAGTGAAGAATCAAATCAAATAATGATTGAATTTTGGGAAAAGCATTGTACCAGCTAAATCTTTAACTGGCTTTTAATGGTGTACTACTATTGGCACTTTCTCAAGACTCACAAAAATTCTTCAGGCATGCTGAGATTTTCTGAATAACCTTAAATGTCATTTATTCTTACTCATGTGCTTATGGTGGTTTAGACCACACACTTTTCAATTTCACTTCTTCAATAAACTGTGCGACCTTGATTTAAGTTTACTTTGTATTTCTTGTGCCATAATCTCTGCTGGAATATGGAAATCAGAAGCCACGATTTTTTAGGTGAAAGTGATAACCTACTTGTCTGTGCATAAGATTGCAGTTTGGAAAATCCTGAAGACTTATTTATTTTTGTTTTCAATATTATTCTTGCAATGTCACTCAAAGCTACAGGATGATTTCTCTACTTGCATATCCTGGTATTTTTGTTCTAAGACTGTGGGTTTGTGTATGCATTTATATGAAATACAGCACTGATATGGCTAACAGTTCTCTGAACAAAACAAAATGCATACTTGGTTACAAAATTACACAGTTCAAAGGAAAAGAGAGAAGCCAGGATGCTGGACACAGAATAGGATAAAGCTTCATCTGGAAGTTAGGTTGGGTGTTTTGTTTTTTTTGGTTGGTTGGTTGTTTTTTTTTGTGTGTGTGTGTTTGGTTGGTTGGTTTTGCTGTTGTTTTCTTTTTCTAAGCATTAACTGAAAGAACACAAGGCAGGAATTCAAGGTCATTATCTTTCTGATTTACAGATGGGAAAACTGAAGTATAAGGAAATCCAGTGTCTGGCTCACTGCCACTAACCATGTCAGCCCCAGTACAGAAGCACAGAAAGAGCTGTTATAGTTGAGAGCCAGACAAGTTATCTGCTTGGCCAAAATACGGTTTAACTCAATGACATTTGCAGTTTGAAGTCGTTTTTTTTTTTTTTTTTCTTTTGTTCAGTCACATAGATATAGTCTTAATTGTCCTACCCAGTCTAGTGTCTTGCTGATACCAAGGAACAATAAAAATATGTAACCTTGTCAACTTGTAACACTTCCTGAGAAAAAGAGGCTATTTGTGATAAAAGTACCAAGGCCTGAAGAAAACTGGAGAGTGCCAGCCTTGCCAACTGGGGACAGTATGCAACTCTGATTGTTGTAGCAAAAAGACCTGCAAAGAGATACTCAGGGATTGCTAAAGCACAGCAGCAGGATGAAATCAGATGGAAGCATGTAGGTTTATCTGGGCACAAATCTCCAAAATCATCAACTCTAAACTGTTAATGTAGTTGTTAACATTATTAATAAAATAATGTAGAATATCTGTAATCAGGTTCCTGAAAATATAAAAAGACAAATCACCGGAGCATAAAAGCGAGCACTGTCCTTCTAAATTAAAGGACAGTGATTTGGTGTCATACTTGTCATTAAAGAATGAGACACATTACTTTTACTCCCACTTGTGAGGGGCAGAGGATAGAAGAGATTGTAATGAGCAGCAAAGGCTTCAGGAAAAAATGACCGATGTCACCTTTCAAGCCACAAAAGCTACAGTGACTGAATTTTTATGTTGCTTCCCATGATGACTTACAGTTAACATTTACAGCATTGTGCTGCTAAGAACTAAAGGCTTACTCAGCAGAAGTAATGTAAGGTGAACACACATCGTTGTTCATATGGGGTCAGTGTGAACTGCAAATGCTTCATACTATACCATCATCAATATTACTAGATGGGGAATGCAACCAAATGATAACAGGACTAGCTATGACCTTGGTGTAAGTGACAAACACCTTACATTATAGCAGTTCACAAGTGGCAATAAGTAATAAGGCTTGCAGGGGTGGCCATCAAATAAAAGTAATTAACTGAAGCAATATAGAGAGAATACATGAGCCTGGGAAATTGTCCAAGAAAGAAAAAACAGACAAACTGGGGGAAAAAAAAAAAAAAAAAAGGCATTATGTTTTGTTTTAACATAGGAGTCTTATAGTCTTATGAAGGATGCTGTTAACATCCCAGACAGGCTGGGAAGTTGGATTAATGTAGTATAAAAATACATTGACTGGCTCAGATAATATCACTGATATGAACTGATATTTCTTTTCCTGATCATAAGCAAGTTATTTAAAACAAAAATAAAAAACAAGAGGGGGAAGGGCACATCCAAGCTGTGTCATAAAAAATAAATATATCTAGGGACAACATCTTGGACTTACAGTAAAATTAAAACCTTAGCTCCCATTTTAAATATTTTTCTTCTGATTGTTAACACTATGGAGGAAAGGGGATGAATCCTGAAAAAACCTCCAGCATGTAATTGCAGTAGTGATGACTTCCTGAGTCAGCAGGTAAGGGAAAAAATTATAACTAATAAATACTATTTCCGTGCAGAAGTGTGTCAGAACTGCAGGTCACACAGAAATAATTAGTTCTGCAGAGGCATTTCTAGCAATAGAATGTGTCTTGTAGACTTTGCAAGCATGTAAACTCTTATTAAAAGTATAAATTCAGAAGAAAGTCACTTCTGCAACCTTCTCTAACCATCTATTAATTTGCAGAAGGTTTGAAATCTGTGCTATGATGGAAACTCAATCTCCAAGCTGCTTCAGTCTGTCACTGTGAGAAGAGCATACTATTTTGCGAGTATAAAAAGCCAGTTTTACAGTAGATCAAACTTTGTCTTCATCAAATCCTGTTCCACCCTGTTTCTGAAAAGTGGGTGTTATAATATGAATGAACAAAGAACACTTGTAGCCTCTTGCAACTGGGGAGAGCCACAAATCACACAGCTGTTTAACCCAAGACTTTACGCCTCGGTTTTGTGTAAACTGCAATGGGCTTGTGTTGAAATTTGGAAGGATAAGATAATGTATCATTTTTCCCCTTCTTTCTGCTTTCTAGGGATGGCTGCAAAATAGAACACATTACTTCAGTCCCTTTGGCTATCAAGGGCTGGGAACGTGATCAGAAAATTATAAGTGGATCATTCATTTGCAACATTTAATTTTTCTTCTTCCTTCCATCTGATTGAAGAATCTCAATTCTATAGGGGACCTTAAGCCGTTCAATATGCACGGGGAAAGTTCACTGGACTCTTACTCTGCTCTTCTGCAATTTCATAGATAGACAAGGAAGCAAATGTTGAAATAATATTTCTCTTTTCCACATGCTTTCCCTGCAGGGGCAGTCATGAGCAGGTGTGATGGAAAAGAAACAATTACTTGAGGCTGTCTCTTGGCTTATATCAAGGGTGCTTCTGAAACTACATGACAAGCAGGGAGATTTGAGTGGGAGACAGGAATAGTACTTCTTCAGATGCTACCTTTTGAAAAGGGGTGATTCAGGGAACATGTTATCATTTCATGATCACACAAGAATTATTTTTCTTAAATGTAAACGTGCACTGCTTCATCAACACTGGGGAATCAGATTTTCTTTTTAAACTGCACGTGCAGGTTCACATGTACTCAGTGTTTGCAAATTGGCTAGAATTTTATAAATGCTCACTATTAAATCTACCAATTTCATTTACAAGCTGATGCTTTTCCTGAACCCAAAACCAAGAGATGCATCCTCTTGAAAGAAAAGCCCAATCACTTTCAAAAATTAAAGGCAAAATTTCAGCTTACATATGCAAGCAACAGTGACTTTTTACACTACAAGCACGTGGAATGTAGTGGTCTTCAGCCTGGAGATTTCTTGTGTATCTTGAGGAAAGAAGTAAACAATAATAGGAATGTTTGTGGAGATATTGGTATTAAGAAGGTATAAAGTTCTTTGTTTGATCATAAATAGATGTGAAGATATTTAAGAATTAGAAATAATTATATGATTGTCCTGAAAATCTTCAGTTTTAATTACATATAAATTAGTATGTTACCCATTTTACTCATAATTATAAAAATGAATATGCATGGGTAAACAGTTTTAATAGTGATTGTTCAAAGATACTTTACCAATCTACCAGACAATTCTGATGATATCTGAATCCTGTAGTGAAGGACAAATATTCAAAGTCACTAGAGGATTTAAAAAGCACATCACCAATGGACTCCAGAAAATTGGTTGTTTATAGAATTTTTATACTTTTGAAAATCTGTTCCCGAGTTATAGCATTTAAAGATGCATAAAACACCTAAAAATATTGACTACATGCAGCATATGTCATCCAATTTTAAGGTAAAGTCCATGAAGAATTTTTAAGTCTTACCTACATTCAAAAATAATAGTTATTCCTTAATTATTTAAGAATATCTTTCTTTTTACTGATTATTTTTCAGTATTTACATTCACATTCCCACGTTTTTCCTGGAACGTACCATATTTAAAAATGGTACATGAACTTCTTCCTTGAACACACCCTTACCTGGAAACCATGTCAGAAATAGTATGGCTGTCCTTGTTCATATCATACATGAAATCCTTTCTCTTTACTTAGATTTAGAAATTAGCTCATCCTTCTGAATGTTACTTTCATAAAATTCTGTTGGAAACTGGAAACTCCCTGGAAACTCTCTAAGAGAGAGCTGATAATTTTGCTGTAAGCACATAGGATTCATGATGTTTTCTTCATTTAATCTAATTTTCCTAGAATGTAAGTTACCCTAAAGTTGATAGTTCTGTGGATATATACATATGGTTCTTCCTAAGACAGGCATCTTCTTAGAAGAGAGGAAACTGTTTAACTTTGAAACCACATAGAACAGTTGTTAGAACATATTTTTGACTGTATTCTATATCCATTTGGCAATGTCTCCTAGCTGGCTGCAGACACTTACCAGAACTAGCTGTGGTTTTGTTCTCCCTGTCTTCTAGCTGAACTCTGTCTGTTTTCATATTTCTTTTATTTCTAATATTTCAGACTTGTTGACTATGTATCCTCAAATTATTTTCCATCGTCTTTTTGTTTCTTTCTTTTCAGCACATACAAGTGATCCATTTAATAGTAAGACATTTCATACCAGAAAATTTCTTTTGCATCTGCACCCGATTTACTCTTTCAAAGACTGTCTTCATTGACTGACCCTGTATAAAGCAGCTGTAAGGTCACATAACTTTTCTTTAAGATATACTGTTGAAGCCAAGCAAGTATTATTCAATGAGACTGGAGCTGCAGAGATCAAAATTTGACACCTCATGTCACAGTTCCTAATTTAATTTATGCAATATTATACTATCAAAACATTTATGTACATGACCTTGAAAAGTGATCAAAGAGAAATTCTTTTTTAGCTATGGCTGATGATGGAGATCTCTTAGTTCCTCATGTAAGTGGCTTTCAGTAGTTTTGTTTGCTGATATTGACAGATACCTTGAAAAAAAGAGAAATCTGCTTCACAAACCTACTTTATAAAATGACACTGAATATGCAACATTCATGCAAGGGGGGCATGTAGTGTTGAGACAGATGTCAGACACAGACTGGGAGAGTATTAAGCTCTCCCAGCAGCAAGAAAAGGACCAAGTCACACTGGAAATGTAAACACATATTAGAGCATTTGTCCATGTTCCTTCTGTTGTCCAGCACTGTATCTAGCTCCAAACACTTGATCTGTGTTTTCTCATAAGCTTGTGAAACTCTGGTGCATACTCATGAGGACATGGAGCAAGTAGGTTCATGCTTAGAAAATAACAATAAACATATAAAATCTGATTACAAAATGATGAGAAATAGGAAAATGTGTCCACCACAAAGACTATATATTATGTTATTGAAATTAAAGCTAAGGCTTACACAGTCACCATGTTTGGTTTTTGTGGAGACGTGACGAATCCGATACAGTGATGCATGGACTAATGTTATAATAGAATTTTAATTGAACTGAGGAAAACTCTTGTGGGGTCAAAGTTTTTAATAAATGAACAGAATAAATGTCCCATGAAAGATACCATATGTTTTTTTTAAATCTGAAAATTAGTTGCAAAGTCACAGTTAATTTAATTATATGATCTCTCTGTCTTGGGATAATAAAGTAGAGAATTGTAATAGAGAATGAAACCTCTGCTGCTGAGAGGCATTTGGAAAATGAAATGTTTGGCTAACTGCTTTTAAATAACTACATATTCATAAGAACGTTATTTTAAAATTAATAATGTATTTCAGACACAACATATGCATGATTGATATTGTGATGATACCTGAATTGGACTTTCTTGTTATTCTGGGTATCTCCATCCTTATGTATGCACAGTTTACTCACAGTAAAGCCAAGATACTGCTGTAAATAAAAGGGATGCATGGGTTTTCTCTTCCTCAGGAAAGTCAGAGTGAAAACAATTAGACTGATACGAAATAAGGCTACTTCTGATTGCTTTTTTTCCAGGTATATTAAAAAATATTTTCAGAATTAGTTTTTCAACATTCCCATCAGGCAGCTTTCATATATGCACACACTTGATGTTTCATGTTTTTCTGAAAATGGTTAATACGTTTATGATGTCTGAATCCAGGCAACTTTAGAAGTCTGTCTATTAATAGTTGGTATAGAAACAGACTAGAAGATAAACTAATTAAAAGAGTTTAAAGAAAGATGTATTTCAAAAATGCATTTTGTAAAAATAGATGGGGGAAAAATATGAACTATAAAAATGCACTGATTTTCTGTACAAACCTTTATTGGTTTGCTTGGGCATACTCAGCAGGTCTGTTTAATAAATATTTGCTGATATCTTTAGGCAAATGTTACAGCAACTTCATGCATTTTGAGTATATGTTCTGGTGGTACTACATTTTGGGACTCAAGATAAAATATACTACACAGGAAATTGCACAATTTATTAAATGTTTCCAACTTCTTACACTCTTCACTCCCCTTGCCTATGCATTTTATTTTACTTCATTTTATTATTTTACTTCTATTTTATTTTTATTTATTTATAAAATTTCATTAAATGAATGAATGCTTTTCGCTGGCTTTGCAAAGGAACATGTATCACTGAAGCCCTCCTTAATAAGTAGATGAGTTGAAACTGCTGCTCTCCATGGTGCATGCGATAGTTGTGGTCCATTGTGAGGACTGAGTATTATGTGTTATGCATTCTAGGGCTTCCTCCATACCCATGCTCATTGGTTGTCTTCCACTTGACATTTTAGGGTGCATCCAGAACACACATGAACTATGAAGTAGGAAAGTAGGGGCAGAGTGGATGTATTTGATAACTTCATGATTTCATTCCAAGTACTTGAATGGACTGTGCTGTTCTGATCACCTTTTGTTTTTACTAAATGAGAGTCATTGCATCTCTGCCTGTTCCGGTCACTATCTATTTCCACTACTTTCTTCTTGGCTCAGTCAAGTCTTTTTCCACTACTAACTCTTCTGTGATCCCCATGTTCACAAGGAGAAAATCAAAAAAGACCTTTTTTTGCCCTTGTGCTCTTCCTTCATCACAGGTTTTATTCAAGAATTTTAGCCTCCTTGTCTTTCAAGAGACACTTATTCCCTGTCCTTGTTCATTTTTTCAAGTACTGTTTGTCCTTCACAAAGGAACCTAAACTTACACATACCTAGGAGCTACTTTTTCCCCCCAGTTTCCTGTATTGACCAGATCCAAATTTTTGTTTTTCATTATTTTTTCTTTAATTATCTTCACATCCTTTTTTTTTTTTTTTTTTTTTTTTGTGTGTGTGTGTGTGTGTGTAGGACTTTTTTTTTTCTTGTTTTTTTTTTTTTTTTTCCCTTCCAGTTGTTCCCTTCCAAGTCCCTTTTTTTGTTTGTTTTTACTTCAGAGTACAGGCAACAATTTTTCCCTATTCTCACCCCAAAAATACAGAATATTTTCCTAAAATTTCAACAAAATGTAACTTCTGACAATGTGACCACTAGTCTTAAATTAGAATCTCTCAAATGCCTTAGTGATGCAAATAATATAAGAAAATCCCCACTGAACATTTATCATGTTCTACTTGCATAAAACAGTATACATTCACAAGTAATAACTACAAATTTAGCAACATATGTAAACGTATTGCTCAGTTCTGCTAATTCTGTTTCATATCTCAGTATGTGAACACCTAAAGTGTATTCCTTTTTCTTTCCATCAAGTATGGAGGATCGACAGTAGCAGCTCCAGATTGGCAAGCGTAAGAACAGGCTCAGCAGTGCTAGGAGGCTGAGGCAGCTTTCCTATGCATTTCCAATTAATCTCAGCAGGTTGTCTCTTTGTGGTAAGATAACGTATAAAGTGCACTCTAAGATTGTGGTACTTCCTCTCTTACAAATGGAAAAGAAAACACTTGTGCGTGTATTTCATATAAGCAGCTAGACAGAGTTTGCTTGTAGTCCTTTATATATATACAATTTTTTTTATATTCTGGAGTGTGTATGTACTCTTTCTCAGATGAAGATCCCATTATTTCATCTGAAAATCAAAAAGAAAACCTATACACATAATAGAAAAGTAGTAAGATCTAAGAGTGGAAACAGACTAAAAGATTATTTCTGAAGCTATCATGAACTGGCTTCTCTTTTGTTTGGCACATCTATTAATGAAAAGATCATGGTATTTGTTGTGTGCTATTCAGATGCATATATGAATGAATGATATTAAGGAAATGGAATTGCTGGAAGATATCCTACCCCTGATGAGGAAATGAAAACATGGATTCCCGTTACTGAGAAAGAACTAGAAGGTGTACTCACAGCAGTGTGTATGCCTGCATGCAGTCTCCTACGGTTTCTGTAAATGATTAATTATCACAATTTGATATTTTTCCTTCAGACAGAAGGTTTCATTAATCAGCACACCTAAACTATCAAAGTCATTACTGAATGATAGTTGATCATAATAGATTGTATTTCTTACAGTGAGATATTATTACAAGGACATTTTGCATTACAAATGAATAGCTGCGCATCTTTTGGCTCTGCTAATGCAAGCCAGATCAGAGCCAAATAGCCACTAACTACACAGATAAACTGTGACACTTCAGAATTCTCTTCTTTCCTTCTAGAATCTTATTTGCAGAAAAGGAGGCAGTTAAAAGAGCAACATTTTTGCTTTAAAAAATAATATATTACACCTGCTGTACTGATCCAAAGTTAAGATGTTCTTATGAATCTTTCTTATATGATTCAACTAAATTCTTAGCATTTACTTGCCTGTGGTTTGGAAAAAAAAATACTCCTGGGATGAAATAAATAACCTATTTATATTTAACATATTTGTGTTCTGACAGATAAAAAAAAAATCCTAGATTAAAAGTGTTATTTCTAGATACACTGAAAAATAATCTGTGCTATTAACAAATAGATGCTTATTGCACATGGTTAGAAAAAAATGATTTCCGTCAATTCTGCAGGATGAGTTCAGGTCCATCTTTGCAGCAGAAGTGCAGAGCAAGTGATTAAGCTTTAAAAGTAGAAATAAAATCTTCCATTCGGTAGGTGAACTCAAGGCTCCAGTAGTGTAGTAAGATAGATATTCTTGCTGGTAACAGCAGGAAATGTTCTTTGATGTGTTCTCTGGCAGTTCAGTACAAATGGTCCTTACATGAACGTTGCTAGGATTGAAAACTAACCAGAGGAGTCAGCCTCACATCCATGCCTCCCTGCAGCCCTGCTTTGGCCACTGAGGTACAGTGTTTTATAAAGGAACTAATAAGATAAACCAGTCAATTTTATATCAGCAGTGTATAAAACTAATATTTTTCATTAAATATTAAGATCTACAAACTGTGGATGTTTTTGAATAGTGAAATTATAACCTATCTAGACTTTTGGTTTTTGAATTTTTTTTTTTTCAAATAGTGTTTTCTTTTAAGTGAGAACAAGAAATTAAGATTCACATTTTTCATGCAATCTCAAAAATTCTTAAAACTGCATTCAAATTGTTTCATTTATAAAATATATAAAAAAAAATCAGTTCAAATAAGTGCAACTTTTTGTGTATATGTCATTTCCTAAAATGAATTAAAAGATTTTGTGTCTAGTATAGTTTTAAGATATGTCTCCATGTTGTTCCATGACACTTTGTAACAGACACTGAGTCCTTTTTTAGTCCTTTCTAGTAGGAGAAGCTGTGTGAGATGTTTATTTCTGTACCTGATCCTTGTCCATAGAAGATGACAGGGTGATCTATATTGAGAAGTTGAGATTTGGGGCTGGGTTAAAAGCAGGACTAGGAAACAGAGACCTCAATTGTGTTCCACTAATAAACTGATAACCTGGTTCCCCAGAGAGCCTCACCAGTGTGGTGCATGTGGGGCACAAGTGGGTTCTGGGCAAGACATGATCAGGGTTAAGTTGCTTCTTGCAGAGATGCTGAAGGAATGAGACAGTGGAAAACTGTGGTCTGTAGCCTACTGAGCCACAGAAGGTGGAAACACCAGGGAGCTGCAGGACACCTGCAGCAGTAGGATCACAGGGGAAGCATCCCTGATGGTTGGAGGCAAGGGTAGAGGAACGCTCCCACTTGGAGCTTGAATTCTCTTGTTATTTTCTTGAATTTTGCTTGCCATTATGAAACATGACCAAGGTGTGGGTGAAACACAGGTCTTTCTGTTTGCATCCAAATATAACTGCAGCCTCCTGAGTCAGAGCAATATACTTCACAACCTTTATGGAACACATTATTTTTATTTATGTGTTTTCCTGGATACATACATATACATACAAATGAAGTGGCTTGGAATAATTTATTTGAAGGATAACATATACGCAGTATTTCTAATTTATACGTGACTGCACAGATAGCAAAAAGAGGGGAAGCAAAAATCATAGCCCAGCTGCCCACAATGAAAATTAAAGCTGGATATAAAATACGGATGGACTCCATTCTCAGGGAAGGACTTGGGTCCCATGAATTGTATAATAC
This sequence comes from Chrysolophus pictus, assembly GCA_037305975.1. Lineage (NCBI taxonomy): Eukaryota > Metazoa > Chordata > Aves > Galliformes > Phasianidae > Chrysolophus > Chrysolophus pictus. Next base: position 100,042,709 of record CM074576.1, read on the forward strand.
TTGGGAACATTTTTCTGAGAATAGAAATTACCCTTTTCAGGGAAGTACCAGAAGACTCTAGTCTATACTTTTTATAAAATTCCATTTTGAAGGGTGGGAACAAGAAATTATTGGCGTGAATTCCACTAATACACGAAATAACCCCTGCATCTAAATTGAAGCATTTCAAAGGAGTAGAAGAGACTGTTCCTGATTGCCAGAGGGGATGCAGTCAATTAGGTCAAGTGCTGGTGACACACAGCAAGTTTAGGAAGCCTTTGGTTTTGATGACCACTTGGGAAAGAGGTTTATCAAAAAAGGGGAGAGACCCTGGCTTGAGATTTACAGATATGGAAGACAAATTGCTTGCTTCAGATGGATAATTAATATACTGGTTGATTTTCTTCACATATACACAGACCATGTTTGAATTACAATGGTTGGAAGGATAATGAGTGCTGGATGACAGTCTATTTTGCTAAATTATGATTGTGGGGTGGGTTTTTTTGTTTGTTTGTTTTGTGTGTTTTATTATTTTAACTCGGAAATGATTCAGGCTACTAAATAAAAATACAACCTACAGTATCTACGCTGAAGAAAATATTTTGGAATTTGGGAACAAATAGCAACAGGAAAGAAGTAATTTAACTATTCTTTTCACTATAAGAATTTGTCTTCTAGTTACTAAATGTTTATGAAGAAAATGTTTCTTAGAAATAGATAGTGAGAATGAGTAAATACAATATGTAACTAAAAGTTTTCAGGCTTATCTAATAAACTAACATGTCAGCAGTTCTGAATGGTGATTTTTTTTACAGCTATAACTTTTAATCTAGCACTATTAATGGAGTTAATGTTCTTATGACTGTGGAGAAGTAAGAGCAAAAAGCTTTCCTCTATTAACCTGTTGTGATGCTTCGTCAGCAGGAATTTAGTTAATTGAATATCAATTTGTGGTTTCAAAGAATGCCATGAAGTCTTATAATTTTAAGTTTTTATTTATTTATTTATTTATTTATTTTTCATTACAGTACTCAGTATTCCAAGAAATGGAGTTACAAAAACTGAACAAAAAATTTTAACTGCTCTAGAGAAATCAGGATTAAGGCTGAATCTCATAGACAATTTTGATCCTAGTGATTATAAAAATCAGTTTTTATTCAGAGTTCTGCTTAATAAAAAACTATGTTGTTGCACTAGGAGAAAGTTAATGCTTTCCATCTCTTCAATCATTGTAATGTTATATATGTATATAACTGCACCTCTTTGTAAAAAGTTAAATGATATATTGATGTATAAATATGCATTTGCTGTTTTATGTAAGACATAAGCTGTTTTTCAATTAAATTGCCTTGAAAGATTTCTTATTTATTTTTTTCTTCTACTTTATTTAGAGGAGAGGAACGATGACAACAACAAAGCTATGTACTTCTTATCAGAATTGCTTACCTCTTTGAGTAGCATAATTGAAATCAGTCCATGTTAAGCTTTCCAGTACAAGAAAAATAGGTAGCATTAACAACAATAATATAGATGGATCCGGTGTTGCTTTTTCTTTTCTTTTTTTTTTTTCCATTTAATTTAGCAATTTAAACACCAGGAAAAAAAAAGACCTGAACACCAGAATTTTAGTTGCAGGGAAACTGAAATTATTCTAGTATTGATGTTTTCTTTTTCATTACTTTCTGATGTAAGAAAATATAGTTCCCACTATATACAATCTGTAATAGTCAGAGTGTAAATGGCTCCCAAATGATTATTTAAGCCAAACAAGATTTCATTGTCACTGGGGAGTGTCAAGCAAGCAGATCTTGGGATTAGCATAATAATTGGTATGAAGCAAGTGATATTCCATATAGTACTATGTATACAGAGAGTAATGAATATGGTATCCACAGTCTGAGAGATCAGTATCAAGAATGTAATGAAAACTGAATATTTTTAAGTCTTTGGAGGTTTTCAAACATCCATACAAGCTAATGAGCTAATTTAGATAAGTATTAAACATGAATTTAATCACATTAATGGTAATTATTTGCAGAAACACAATATGAAGGCCTTTTAGTTTCCTTCAAAAGTTATAATTAACCATAAGAAAGTAAATTGTTTGACCTTATGAACTGCTCATAAATGACTCAACTAGAGACTTCTAAATTTAATAGGAAACTTAGCTTAGAGTCACTTTTTCTTATATATTAGTTAGCTCAAAGTAGGCATGTTTTTTTCCCACGTTAAGATCAAAATTAGATGATATTTCTGAAACTGTTATTCAGTGAAATGAACCTGAGAATCAAATAAATTAGTTTTCAATCAGATCTGAAGAGGACACAACATACATTTCTCTGATACGAAGATACAGTCTCGCATCATATCCTACACCTGTCATGTAAGCCTGTATTTCCAGTTACCTCCCTAGCTCCTCTGAAATGTTTAAGGTTAAGCATGTAAACAAGGCTCTGATTTGAACAAAAAGTGTGCTGAAATGAGACTTAGTATTTTTCTTGGCAAACCACATAGACAGGCATACCCAGCTCAAAAGCTGAGAACATAGGAGCTTCCCCATGACTGCCAGGTAAAAAGTTATACTTTGCATTCATTTACATGACAAAAAATAATGGTGATACTTTAAAACGAAAGATAAAAAAAAAAAAAAAATTATAAAGTAAGGATTTTGAGATAAAATTTCCATCTTAGATACATACAATTAAACAAATATCTTTTGTTTACTAATTTTAAAGGAAAAGTAGCTGCTACATAAAGCCTTAAATCTAATATATAAAAAGATTCATCCCTGATTCTGTAAAGAAACACCTAATAATTTCATTTCACATAATGAAAGTGAACTGTCATTTGAACATTGCCAAATGACTATCACTGTTCAATTTCTCTCAGGCAGTGAGGGAGAGTACTTCCTTATCTAACAGAGCAGTAAGCTCATCTACTTTTTCATTTATCAATGGACCACTGCTCAAGAGCACATTTTGCATGCTCACATTACTCAGAAGTTACATGTTTTCAGCATTATTGAAAAAGGAAGATTTATATTAAAATAGAAAAATTGTCTTTTTGCCCCAATGAACTAGCACTGACATTAAAATGCTTGCTTCTTATGAGTCTTGTTGAAAGTATGCTTTTTCACTGTAAGAACTGGTGTAGAAGTCATTTTATGTATAATAAACTTGGAGCACAAAACTGACCAGCTCTCTGACAAGCTGTGTTATATGTACTTGTGATTAAGCTATGTTGAAATGCTTCACACGTACAATTTTTTTTCATAAATATTGGGGTAGGAACAGCGGAAGTCATCAGAAGTGGCTTGTGGGTGTAGATAAAAGACAATAGTACTTGAAGAACTTGGATGTTTTTTTCTACAGTATAAATCTTTTGTGCTTCTTTCATCCATCCCGCCTTCCTGTTTGTTTGTTTGTTTGTTTGTTTGTTTGTTTTTGTTTTAACCAGACTTTTCTTCAGGTCTACTTTAAAATTTTTTCTCTTCTCCTTTCTCTCTGTCTTTTCCTTCCAGGGTTCATGCAAAGCAGGTGCTGCTCGATCAACCTAATCTCCTTTTGTGACCAAGTGATCCACCTGATGGATGAGGGAAAGGCTGTTGACATAATCTACCTAGACTTCAGCAAAGCCTTCAACACAGTCTCCCATGGTCTTCTTCTGAATAAGCTGGCAGCCCTTGAGTTGGGTAAAGAACTGGTTGGAGGGCTGGGCCCAGAGAGTGGTGGTGAATAGAGTCACATCCACCTAGCAATCACTCACAAGTGGTGTTCAGCAGGGGTCAGTACTGAGGTCTGTCCTGTTTCATATCTTTATTTTTGAATGAGGACACTGAGTGTGCACTGAGTAAGTTTGCAGATGACATCAAGATGGGAGGAAATGTCAATCTGCCTGGAGGTAGGAAGGCCCTACAGAGGGATTTGGACAGATTGGATTGCTGGGCTGAGGCTAATAGGATGAGGTTCACAAAAACCAAGTGCTGGGTCCTGCACTTTGGCCACAACCCCAGCAACGCTACAGGCTTGGGTAGAATGGCTGGAAGACTGTGAGAGGAAATGGACCTGGGGGCATTGGTTGACACTCAGCTGAACATGATCCAGCAGTGTACCCAGGTGGCCAAGAAGACCAATGGCATCCTGGCTTATATCACAAAGATTGTTGCCAGCAGGAGCAGGGAAGTGATCATCCCCCTTACTCAGCACTGGTGAGGCTGCACCTTGAGTACTGTGTTCAGGTTGGGCCCTTCACTGCAGGAAAGACATTGAGGCCCTGGAACATGTTCAGAGAAGAGCAACAAAGCTGGTGAGGGATCTGGAGCACAAATCTTATGAGGAGCAGCTGAGAGAGCTAGGATTGTTCAGTCTGGAGAAGGCTTAGAAGTGACCTTATTGCTCTCTAAAACTACCAGAAGGGAGGTTGTGGTGAGGTGGGGATCAGTCTCTTTTTCCACGTAACTAGCAATAGGACTAGAGGGAATGGCTTCATGTTGCACTAGGGAAGATTCAGGTTGGATGTTAGGAAATACTTGCCAGAGAGAGTGGTCAGGCACTGGAACGGGCTGCCCAGGGAGACACCATCCCCGAAGGTGTTAAAGAAACATTTTGATGCTGTACTGAGAGACATGGTTTAGTGGGAAATATTGGTGGACAGTTGGACTGGATGATCCTAGAGGTCTTTTCCAACCTTGGTGATTCTATGATTCTATGATTCTGTGATTCGTCTGATTTGATCACCCTCTTATTTTGTAGCTTTTCCTGCTGGCTAATCCTTGCTCAAGTGAATATTCTTGAAATATTGTGGAGCCATGACAGCTCCTGCAATTGTTTTCGTCAGTTTATTTATGTTACATGTCTTTCTCTTATGCTCTGTTTATATACTCAGCTACAACAGTGGAACATGCTATCTAAGGTCTAATTAGAATTTATCCTAATAAACACAGATATTAATCATGGTTTTCTTCTTTTTTTTTTTTTCTCTAATAAGCACTATATGTAGTCCAGGACAATGACGAGAATGTTCATTAATAACAAATAGTATTTAATAATTAATAAAAACTACTCAATTTATTTGAAGATAAAGATTAAAGGAATATGCCCCTCATGTCATTCACACAGTAATTTACTGTAAATGAAGAACAAAAATATTTTCCCTTGGAACTAAAGTTTTCTTAAAACTCAGAGTGGCAAGGACATTGTGAATGGAGAGCTACACTTGCGTTTAATGTATGAAGTTCATAGTTAGTCAGAGCACTTGGAAGCTGTACAGTATAAGTGTGAAATTATATGAGGTAAGAAAGAAAACAAATTCTGTTTTGCATACTCTGGCTTCATGGAATGCAGAGTTTCGTGGTCTGTCTACAGCAGATGGAGATGTAACCTTATCCTGGTGTCTCATAGAATCATAGAATCACAGAGCCATTTGAGCTGGAAGGGACAATTAAAGGTCACCCAGTCCAACTCCCCTGAAATGAACAGTTTGATCAGGTTGCTCGGAGCCCCATCCAGCCCGACCTTGGATGTCTCCAGGAATAGGGCATCCATTGCCTCTCTAGGCAACCTGTGCCAATGCCTCACCAACCTTACTGTAAAAAATTTCTTCCTTATGTCTCTCTTTTAGTTTGAAACTATTTCCACTTGTCCTACCTCTACAGTCCTTGCTAAAGAGTCTGTGTCCTTTCTTATAATTCTCCTTTAGGCACTGAAAGGCTGCTATCAGGTCTCCCTGGAGCCTTCTCTTCTTCAGGATGTGTTCATTCTGATCTTTCAGCCCAGATCTCTCAGCCTGTCCTCATAGAGGGGGCGTTCCATCCCTTGAATCATTTTTGTGATCCTCCTCTGGACCTGCTCCAACAGATCTGTGTCTTTCCTGGAGTACTGAGGACTCCACATCTGGATGCAGTGCTCCAGGTGAGGTCTCACCGGCTTAGAGCAGAAGAGCAGAATCACCTCCCTTGGCCTGCTGGCCACATTTTTTTTGATGTAGCCCAGCATACAGTTGGCATTCTGGGCTGCAAGGACATGTCACTAGCTTATGTCCAGTTTCCCATTCACCAGTACCCCCAAGCCTTTTTCGGAGAGGCTATACTCCATCTATACATTCCCCAGCTTGTACTAATAACAGGTCTTGATATCTCCTGGTTCTATTGTGTTTAATTAATATAAGAATATGAAATAACATCTTCTTGCAAGAATATAAAATTTGATTGAGGAGGGAAATTTAACCTTTTTGTTGTTGCCTCAGGCACATGTTGAATTAAGTTACACTCATTGCTATGAAACTGATTTTTCCAACCTACCTACTAGAATTACTTTACGCACTAATGCTTTCTTTTGTTTCTGCCTTTCACAGTTCTTTTTTTTTAATATATATAGCACTATAATTGCACTTACATGTACTCCTGTGTTTCACTTAAAGTGTCAAATTGAAATATGATTTTTTTCTAGCTGTTAAACACTCAATTTTAGTTAACAAAAGTGACTTAGTCTCAAGACTTGTAGAATAAACATCAAGAGTCTTAAGCATTTATATCCTGTGTTGATGATAAACATTTTTCCTTAGTTTTGTTGTTTAGTATAAATACTGAAAATGCATGGGAAAACAAAAACAAAAAGGAGAGCAATAGATCTAGGAAGATGAAGACTGTTAGAATATATGTAGTAAGATATCTGTAGTCTTTGCTCTTTGCAGTGGTCACCTTTCATAGTGATATTTGTTGCTGTTAGTGTACTGAGGAGGCTATGCAAATATGCAATGGTTTTGCAACTGTGTGATGGAAAATGTACCCATTAGTGAGCAGTTGCACCTCAGCCACTTCAGCTCTACTGCTGCAATGTTGGAATTCACATTCAAAATATTTTTTTGAAACTAAAATGATCAAAACATAAATCTAATGGGTTTCAGGTTCAAAAATATCTAATTCTCTTCCTTCCTTCCTTCCTTCCTTCCTTCCTTCCTTCCTTCCTTCCTTCCTTCCTTCCTTCCTTCCTTCCTTCCTTCCTTCCTTCCTTCCTTCCTTCCTTCCTTCCTTCCTTCCTTCCTTCCTTCCTTCCTTCCTTCCTTCCTTCCTTCCTTCCTTCCTTCCTTCCTTCCTTCCTTCCTTCCTTCCTTCCTTCCTTCCTTCCTTCCTTCCTTCCTTCCTTTTCTCTTTCTTTCTTTCTTTCATTTCCTTCCTACTGGCTCCCAAGGTTCCAAATTTCCAGAGCAAAGAATCTCACCTCTGTAGAGGTGGATAACTCTGAACCCTTAATTATCTTTTCAGGTTTTAATATTTAGCTGTGGACTCATCCAAATAGTGTAATATTAGATTAAAAAAATAATTTGCACTTCATGAGCATTTTTTAAAGTTGTGCATGTTGTGACAAGATTGCTTCTCTAGATCATAGGAGAAGTAACTGCACTTTCAGTAGCATTTCAGATTTATTTTGGACATTACTCGCTCAACTGCATGGCTGACATTCTGAAGATGTGATTTTTTATGGATTGCTGGACAGATACTCAGTTATTCAGAGCTACAGACAGTTATTCAGAGCTATATTAATTTACATTATGTGATGAGACAGCATTTTTTTTTTTTACTTGTTTGTTTTTTTCCATGGGAAAGGTTCTGTGAAAATATCAGTGCTTTTTCCTTAGCATAGTGAATCAGTAAACACTGTAAAAGATAGAAAAAATATTCCTGTGCCTTGCTGGCCATCCTTCTCCTTCTGATCTTTGTATTATCAAATTTACAAAATATCTGAGGAGTGATTTTGACCCATGCAGCTACTTATGTCTGTCATATTTACCAAAAAATCCCTTATCCAAATGTAAGAGAAAAATCTGTCTCTGTGTCTAAGGAAGCTGAGGGTTCCTGTGGGATCTTGTTCATTCTGTGAGTTTTTGTGACCTCTGGATGAGCAGAAAGTTGCACATGAATATGTAGGCAAGCACCAGCAAGGCAGATGTTACACTTGCTGACCTTCATTCACTGAAACTGATAATCAGTTTGGCTGTCATTCATTGTCCTTTTGAGGTTTTCTCATGGCAAGTGAATGCCAAGGAGACATATTTGATCCTGCAGGTCCTGCCAGAAATAAGGTTTGGACTTGGATAGTTTGGAACGAATCCGAGTCGAGTTTGAAAACAAAGAGAAGGCTGCTGCAGTAACACGTGCAGATGATATCCTTCTCAATCTGTTTACGTGCTCCAGTGCTGGGAGACACTGGGGCCGTTTTCTGCCTTTCATTCAGTTGTGGTTATGAAGGCAATATATGATACAATATAAAAAAAAAGTAGTTCATTTATGTAGACAAACTGGCTAGAGATGCTGCACCTATGTAATCTAACAAATGAAGCAGTCATAGTATTTCAGTTTAAAACAGATATATCATTAATGACAGCAACAGAAGTCCTATGCCTTATCATTTGGAAATTACAATAGGATGAGAATACTCACATGAAATAGGAATATAAATATTTTCTCACACAGCTAATAATATCTTCGCTTTAATCACTCACTCACAAAAATATGTTTGGTAAAAGACATGTTTTCAGTATTTCTTAATCTGGTATTTTTATATGCATAATTAAAGTCTTTAATGTACACACTGATTAAAAACACTGCATCTGTGTCTACTGGATGGAAGGAATATGGCAACAGAAACATAATATGTTGAAGGACCTGAGCACATATATGAGAGTAAGACTTTAAAAGCTGCAGTATAGTAATAAAAGGATCTAGGTTTCTAGTGAATTCAGTGCTGTAAAAAGGTACAAATACTAATGAAAAAGATACAACTGATATTGGAAAGATATGACATTGACATGTTGCATATGAGAAAAGAATATATTCTTTGTCCCCTTCTTGGGTAAATGGGATGTAGATTCTCCTTAATTATTGCCTCTTTTTGTCAACCAATTATAGCATTTCAGCTTTGGGGTCAGTCAATCACTTTATCAGAATACAAAGCAGGAAAAATAATGAAGACTAGTTTCTATAGTTCGTCAGCCTCCCTCACATGCTAAATGCTGCATCCTATTTATTTCTTTTAAGAAGATTTTAATCAAAATCAAAAGAGTATTCAAATTTCTGGTAATGAGGAATGGCATGATCTTAAGAATAAAAAAGAAAAAAGAAAAGAAAACCAACAAAAACACAAAAGGAAAACCCACAAAAAATAGAAGGATAACAATATAAGATTAATATGCAAGAATTCACCATGATGTTACAACATTCACATGAATATTTGATCAGCTGGGTTCGTTACCTATTTAGCACATGCTGTATGAAATATCGGTCATACTATTCTCAATGTTTCTTCTTAGTTTTACTATGGCTAATATTTCAGCCAATTATACGTGTACATTCCAAGTTGTATTGCATCTTAATGTTTCTTTTTGTTTGTTGCAGTAGAATTCATTAGAGTGATACCAAGATGTAAAAGTGCCTCACTGTTCCTCTTTCCTGTTTTAAAGAAATCTTGATTTCAAATGATTTTTTCTATTTCTGTGTAGCTATTCAGAAAGTGTACTGATAACCATAGAGCATGACCTTCAATATCTTCTTTCTGTTCTATAGCTCATCTCAGCTTCCAGCTCAAAGTCTTTGTGTCATTTGTCTCCTTTTGGTACTTATTCCCAGCTTATTCCCAGCGGCTTAGCTGTAGGTAGAATTACTGTCAACTTTTTTTCTGTGAAAAGAAATAAAAACTCTGTCTGTATACCAACAACTGGGATCTTTTGGTGCTCAGCAATGAGGGAGCATCAGGCTTGTGTGACTAATATCTGGTGCTGTTCACTGATTGAGCTTTCCCTCAGATGTTCTAAACTTCTCCAGCACTTGGCACTGCAGAAGCCTGTGTCTCTCAGTCATTCAGAAAATCAGAAAAGAGAAATATGCTGAGTGCAAAAGAGAGAAACTTGATTGTTGGTATAAAGCAAAGATAACTTTGGTACACGCTGGAATTTGGACTATGGAGCTAGGAGCTTGCAGTTGAGGAGCATAAAAGACAGCTCATCAGAAAAGGTAGCTTGGCTCGTCTTCAGCCTTTGATTTTGTATATACTGAACTTGCAGAGTAGGCGTACTTAACTGGGTGGTGTGATATGCTCTGCTAGCGATAATTCCTTCCACCAGGATTTTATGAAACAGCAGGTCTGGTAAATAAACACTATGCAAACCCTTTCCACTTGCCCCAATTTTACCTTGAGGAAAATAATTGGAAACAGTGATCTTACCTCAAGATTATCAGAGTGATCTCTTGATAATTTTGGCTTTCGATTGCTTTTGCATTACCTTAAGATGCCTCTGGTAAAGGAAAGGATTGAGAAAAAGAAACACAATCATGTTTCGCAAATACTGTTTTGTGTTTGCAATGTACTACATGTCCTTTATTGCTGTGCTGACCAGTTGACCTCTCACTGTTAGGAAGTCTTCAGGGCATTGTTTGCCTTGCCATTTGAGGTTTATACCTTAGAGCAGAGCCACAGCTAATGCTGACTGGGGCCATTAATGGTGCAGCACACAATTCTGATGGAGAAGTTTGCATTTGGAAGCACTCTCCCCTTGTACTAGTTTCCGGGCTATTTGCTAACCCCGGTGTTTGCTATTCCAGAGCTTTTAGCCTCTGGTTTCCATGTCACTGCTGAATGCAGACATGATACATGTTGGTTAAAAAGATACATATGTGGATGAGAGGAAATACAAGGGTGAAATAATATCTCACTTGTTTCCATGAGAACATTTTTGACTTTGAGATTATTCATGGGGATTTTTTTGGAAAGAAAACTTAATGAAGATTTTTTGAATCTCTAAATATGAACCTTAATAGCAATATTAATTTATCATTAATAAATATAGTTACATTATAAATACACTGTGCAAAATACCATACGAGTGTAACCAATCCATTTTTCTTTTTTAACTAACAAAACCAATAAGGAAATTCAATATCTGCTCTTGTCTTTTCTGGCTGTGTGTTCTGCCCAGAAAAATCTACTGTCTTCATGACAAATAAAATTTTATCTGTAACACACAACCAGCCCAGAATGATATGTAGCCACTGAATCCTTTGAATCCTGCCCTACCTGAGACCTTAATCTTGGCTTTAAGATGGACACTTTTTTAAATATGAAGACAATTCAGTCTGAAAATCTTGATCCAATGGCTTTCTTCAATACAGACTTTCAGATCTGAAAGGAAAAGGAAAAACAAAGAAAGCACTTCTGATTTTGTGCAACCGAAAACTGGAAACTATGTAAAGTGATATAGGAATGCAGTACAGTTGCTGTTTAGAGAATTGGTGGAAAAGAGTCCAGTGTTGCCTTTCCAGGGTCTTTGACTCAGAAAAAAAATCACTGTGTTTGTTTATTCTCCGTCTACTACAGCTTTCAGAATGACGATTATTGTTGGCCAAAGACGTGCAGAGGGGTTTAATACTTTTTTTTTTTTTTTTCCTGGGGTGAGGTATTAGTCAGTACTGTACACAAAGTCTTACTGTTAGTCTTACTCATGATATTCAAATATCAATTAATAATTGCTTATTGCTTCCAGTATCAAACATAACAATATGGAGTAAATAAGGTATAAAGGGCATAATGGTATCTGTCAGACTATTCCTGTTTATTTGTTGATTCAGATATCATTATTGGCATTGAATAGATCTCATTTCACTGATGTTAGTGATTATGTGCTTAGTCCTGTGGGCTCAGAAGTGGTTGCTTAAGACTGAGAGAAAGGTTAAGCACTCGAAACACAGTCCTGGAGACTGTCAAGGCAGTAGTATTGACTATTTATTATAGTTTGGAGGTGTGAAGTGTTTAAGCAGAGATGGAGAGAAAGCTCAGCTATCCTCAAAACAAAACATGTTGGACTGTATCTGTGAGGTAAGCTATCCTGGAGTTACATAGATAATCCTTCAGTGATGTATGATGTGCCATTTCCAAATTTATAAAGCTGAAACTTAACTGAACTATGTGTTTTTAATATGTGTAGGTCTTCCTCAATCTGAACACCTGTGTTATTAGTGCTCCTCTTTCCACAGATCCTATATATCCCTAGGTATGTTAGACTTGGCATGGCTATAGTTCAGCAGAGGAACTCTCAGGTCTTCTACTGAAGAATTACTATTAAACAAGTTTTCCAAGAGGTGTTGTGGAATCTCCTTCCTTGGAAAATGGCATGTGGGCCACAGATACTGTGCTCAGAACTGATGTCGTATAGGCAACAGGTAATCAAAAGTCATTGTTATGCTGTGGCATTTGCCATTGATGGAAGCAAGGAATTGATTCTCTCAGGTCACCATAGATAGAGTCCCAGAAGCATGAGTCACTCATCCTAAGCATAAAGTAATCCTGGCCTTGGGTCTGCATTACTTGTTTGGTTTTCTGTTTGGCGACCTGTCTGTTCCTTTGGGGTAGAACAGTACGCAGGAAGAATTTGGTCTGCAGCGTCCTTGTCAGATACTGTTCAGGCGATGTAAACAACTGCATTGCAGTTGAAAGTGATTATACGGTAGAGAACTGCACCCCAGAGTGCCTCTTTCTCTTTCTCCAGGATGAGAGAACATCAGTGAGATATGAGATATATATGTTCTTTTGCTATGGATGGCTGTTGTTGTTTATATGAACTCAAACTAATTGTGATTAACTGAAATAATTACTGGGTTTTTCATTGCCATCATGGGTTGTAAGAAAGCAAAGGACACTGAGAAGGCATCTGGAAAGGATGAAAAAGACAGAAGGAATGCTACAGAAGGAAATGTAAACAGGGCTGGGAGAACCTCCATTACTGAATATCTCATCCAGTGATACGACTGGAAAATAGTAATACATCAGGAAAGGCAATTCAATTCATTGGTATGGAAAGAAAACCCTTTTCTTTCAGCGCAAATTGTGTCCTATACACAGCAAAAATGTACGGGAAGGTGAAGAAGCCCTTTCTTTTCCAGTGAGTTTGGGATCTAACAAATACTGTCAAGGGATCACACTCACCACAACAGACCAATTCAGTAAAAACTTAAAAGAAGGTTAGTCTTGGTACCTGTTGTGAAGCTTGCTAAAAAAGACAGTATTGCTTAAAAACAAGATTGGAGTCATGTGAACTCAAAGGGACCAATTATTTTTTCAGCTGTGCTGGTCTTTCAGCGTACAGGCACCTGCTAAACTACTCCCACTCTCACTTCAATCCAGAAAATTCACAGGTGGTTGTGTTAGATTATAGGGACCTTCATAATCATCGCTTTGTTGTTACTACCTCTCTGCTCACTGTATTTCATTGCTTTGATCAGGGGATGGTTTTCCTTATAGTCTCAGATGGCTGCTGTTTGACAGGCTGACAGGCAGACAAAGTAAATAGGCATGAAAGTAAAATATTCCTTTGTTTTAGCGAGTCAGGCCAATGTCACCAGTTGTCATGTTGGTAGATATGGCTCGATAATGCTTCTAGATGTGTTAGGAGGGGGAGAAAGTATTGTGTTTAACCATGTACTGGAATCTTGCATTATTCTTTCCTGGGCAGTCTTGTTGAGGATTTAATCAACAAATCTGAGCTTACAGTGAAATTTCACAGTTCCTTTCACTATTAAGGTGGTGCACAGCATTGTGAAATTTTATGGTGTTAGTCTGGAAAATTCCCACCTGGCAAAGATGTGCTTGATCCTGCATATCAATGGGAGTTTTGAGCACAGATCAATAGTAGAATGAAATGCTACATAATTATTACATGCCTGTGCTTGTAGTGGTTTGTCTGCCTCCACAAAGCAAGAAAGGAATTTCACACACACACACACACACACACACACACACACACAAAACAACAGCAAAAAACCCCAAGCCCTAAGATCACAAACTGTTTGAGTCACTATAGAGATCCTGATATAGAATATAAATTAGCTATGTAGGGATTATAAATCTGTTTTAATAACAGATTTAATTATTATGAAAAGAGAAATCCAATAATCAAATAGTGATTTTGAAATCACTGTAATCCTTTGGAGTAAAAAGAACAGTGGTATGACATTTGTGGCAACTCTTGAAGAAGAAAAGAGACATCTGGTAGGTGAACTCTCCTGAGGTGGGATTGGAAATCTGGTTTTCCATAAAGAAATTGTTGATGACCTAGTGATGTGATATGACATTGCTTTCTTTTTGGCAGGTTAATCGATAATGGAGAAATTTAGTCTCACAGCCCTCTGTTTGATCTTTTGCCAGTTAAATGAGGAAAGGAATCAAATAAGTCACCACCTGACTGGCCCCAGAGAGGATGATAACGTGACAAACTTCTCATTCTCATTATGTATCAATTAAGCCCAGCCTAAAGCCATATTTTAATTGGAAAGCATGACTGTATAAAAAAAAAAAAAAGGAAAAGAGAAAAGAGAAGCCACCTTTTTATAGATACATTGTCTATTGAAAGAAAAGCTCTTCATTTTATGTTCTAGACTTGAAATCCATGATTTGCTCAGAGCAAGCAGCTGAAGAGAACTCCTCAACCAGGGAACTTTTGCATGTAGCTCTTGTTCCCATTTATTTCCTGAATAATCATTTTGCCAATGAAGCTGAATGACAGCTTATCACCTACCTGTTCCAGGCAAAAGCCAAGGACTACGACTGCCGTCTGCTCTCACCTACCATGAGTGGGGTCATGCCAGGCACCACACTCTCTCCCTTCACAATGCAGAAGAGCTGTGCTGTCACCCCTGTCTACCCATGGGCAGCTACTGCCCCTGAGCGGCAACGTGGGGATCAGCTTCGTGTCTGCGGAGGAATATGGGGATGTAAACCTCGTAAACCCAGAAAGGAGGAGGCATTTTCACAAGAGAAATTACTTGGTAATTACTTGGTAATTAAACAGCCAATAAACTTGGCTGTTTAAAACAAACAAATAAATAAAGAAACAAAAATTAACCCCCTCCTCTCCCTCCCCCCCCCCCCCCCCCCCCCCCCACACACACACACACCAAAAGCTGATCTCATGAAGAAGTGGCCTCCAGTTATATTATAAGAGCACACATAACAATATGCATCAAGTGCATATATTGAAATTTACGGATAATTTCCTGCTCATTTGTAGTAGATGCTGATGCTCAAACTTGTTTTATCTCGAGTATTAAAAAATATATATGAAAAAATCAGATGGTATTTCTGTGTAGTAATGAGTATCTGAAATGAGGATTGACCTTGATTAGGTCAAACTGTGTTGGCAACATTTTTATCTCTGTCTGCATTAAATTATGTCCTTTCCATCAAGTGCTGCTCACAGAATCTACAAGATATTTCTCTTTTTTCAGCCCCATTATCTGAGCCAAATGCATAGGTCACTCTGAAAGTAATGCCTCCTATTTATTTCCACAGAAATTACAGAAGGTACAAAGAGCACAAGAACACTATTTGACAGAACAAATTCTCAGTTACACAACAGTATTTTTCAGCACAGTCAAAACTATTAGTTATGCACTTTCACCAGTGATGAACAAGAGCCTGCATTCTGTGTTGTAAACATCTGCATGGCCATCTGGAAGGTGGCTTGGCTTACACGCTGCTGACAGCACTTCTGAAATGCACCAACTCACTGCCTCACTGTGCTCACATCCATTGTTTGGTGTCTATAAACGTTCAACAAACATCAATGACTGTCAGTGGGTGCTATTTTTTCTGCGTGGAAGAATTCAGTGACACACCTTTGCTTCACACACACACTTCCATGTCAAAAACCATTGTGTCAGAATGCCCCTCTGCTGCTGTCTGTTACACGGCAACAAAATGTAATGGGATATTGGTGGGAAGGTTCAACCTCTACTGCCATACCACCAACATCCATTTCTGATGTCATGGGTCAACATAACTGTCCTCATTTTATCACTATTTCTTATCATAACATCATGTGACAGACTGTGGGGTTGCAATGCTGAGCCCTGGCCCCATGAGGTCCCTTTAGGGAGGGGAAGGGGGGAACTGATGTACACAGGATAATAACATAGGAGGCATTACTTTTGGAGCAGCCCTCATAGTACATTAAAATATCACTGAAAATGTTACCAGTTTTATTATTGATATGTGTTATAAAATGAAGTTTCAAGATTTTCTGAGTGATGTGAAAGTGGAAGCAGATATATTCATGTAGGCACTGGCTTTGTTTTTGAGTTCTACAGCTGTAATTCCCTTTGCTAAAGCATAATTCTTATCTTTCTCCTGTGTCAGTGTCAACCTGTCAGGATGCCTTCTGAAGAATTCTGCAGGCCTTCTACACTGCAAATCTCACTTGAATCTGTGAATTAACAAGGTTGATACAAATATTTGTGGGTTGTGACCCGTGGTAATTATTTTTACAATTTTTTTGGCACCAGAACTTCAATTTCTGGATTTAATTTTTTCTCCCTTAATCAAAGTTAAGTGCAAATGCTGAAAAATAAAATACTGCACTTCTTCAAAATGGATGCAATCATGCATATTTTTTATTCATCTAAGTTGTTTTTTTCGCTTTTCTCTCTATGTCAATCACTTCAGGATAATTCCCAGGTCAATGTTGTCCCCATTTTAGAGAACTGAAAATGGGAATAATCATTCAACCTGTATCTTTGCATTAAATCCATCTTGAAATAATTTATCCTTCCAACGAGCTTTTCAGATACACAGATCTCATTCATGCAGCTTCTGTGTAGCTGGCACAGCTTTCTTTTGATTTGCTTATCTATGCTCACATTGGATCCTGGTCCTAACAGGTTGCACGGCATGTCCTCATGATATTTCAGATATTCTCGATCAGTCAGATCGTTAAAATATGGATTAACATCATGGATCACCCTGGAGTGGAAAAAAAAATGAAAACCTCCATTTTAAATTTTAAAATGGTCAAAAGAGTTTTCTTCAACTTCCACATGATGTATATTTGTATATATGGTAATTGCTGTGTTTGGCTTACCGTTTCCTCAAATTCAGTTTTAACGCCTCCCTCCATATTTTCACTTAGGATTTAATTTGGGGGAAGAAGCCTCTTTTTATGTTTTGTTTGCACAGTGGTCTGGGACTCCTTGTTGCTATGGCTGAAGAAGTAGTCTTGATTTGCAATCAAGAACATCATTAAAAAATATTTATTACAAAGTTTCCCAGTCTAATCTGGTTTGAATTTGTTAATACCTTGACTGTGGATCTAAAAGTATAAAAAAATGAAACAAATTTAAAAGTCCAGTTTACATTGTCTGATTGTGAAACCATCTCATGAGTCATGTAAGCATACATTTTGCTGGTCGAAGCTCATCTCTAGGCAGGAAGCACCTCAGAACCATAAGGTCCAGAGCCCCTGGCACTTTGTGTGCTTTCTGGGGAGCTCTTCATTGGGACAAACAATGATGTTACCTCTCCAGCACAAAGGTATGGCAAAATTTCCTAATACCTTCTGGAAAGAGAGGGGCTGCTTATTCTCTGCCTGCGCTGCCTTCTGCAGGACAGGCTGCTATTGTCTCTGATGTGTGGCAGAAGGGCTCATTGCTGACCCTCGAGGACACAGCCCCAGTCTGGTCTCATTCCAGGGTTTGTTGGGGTATACATTAGAGCCCTGCTTACCAGCTTTATTGAATATCCTGTTCAGGCTGTCTCTTTTATTGGTTTATCTCTTTATTTTCTTTTGAAGGAATCAGGGTGTATGTCAAGTGACTGGTGCAAAATTGGCTCTTGCCCCAGTGGGACGGCTCTGGTAGGGGCAGGCCTCCAAACTTGTGAAGTAAGCTGTTGTACTAGGTCAAATTAAATGGCAGAAAAACTTGATCTAAGGAGGAATTTAGAAGTAATTATTCACCTCATGAGAAATAATATATTGCAACTCTAGGAAACAGTGTCATCACTGTGGGACCGAGACTACTAAATATTTACTTGATGCTCAAAATGAACGAATCCTTCAGAATGAATAATCTGAATTATTTAGATAATATCATTCAGAAATTAGCACCAGTACCAGACATTTTGCAACTGAGCTACTGGTTTTCAGTAGACTGGAAACCTCTTCTATTGCCTGTTCAACTGCAATTTGCCAGTTGAAGCAGTTCATACTCATCCTTTTTCTGTTGTCAAATTTTCTTGCTCACTGGGCAAGACTTTAATCCCCTAATAGCAAACTGAAGTCATATCAGTGCTCAAATGCTGCTGTGATCTTTTGCTACTTTATCAAGTAGCTTCCTGACCCTTAGGCCAGCCCATGGAGATGTACTACATGGATGTATATATACGCCTACATGTGGTTCGTGCAGATTAGCAAGAACTAGGCAGCACCCTTGAGATTACTGGCAGAGCAAGCAGAAATGTTCATGTGAAAGAATGAAGATTGCAGCTGTTTTTCCACATCAATCTGTTTTAAAATCACATCCCATATATATAAGAAATAATTGAGCCAACCAGTAACAGGGAGGAAGTTCAGTACAGAAAGCAAGAACATTTGAAAATATATATTGATAACAAAAAGTCACTGAGTTCACTGAGTCTCAAAAAACTAATTGCAAACATGACCATGAAGAATTAAGACGAAACAGAAAGATACAAACCCTGTACTTTGCTGATCATCATGACTTCAGGCCTATCAGCCCAGCTTCTTCAAAACATCATGCCTCAGAAGGATTAATGAATGAGGGATGTAAAGCGCTTCTTTTTCTAAAAGGTGAAGAAAAAATGACAATAGAAGACAGAGGCTTGAATAGTAAATTCAAGAGGAGGGATAGAAACACAACTGAAAATCTGTTCTGAACAAATATTTATCCTTTAAAATTTAATTACACATAAGAAAATGCGCTATCAATTTTAAAAAAAAAATAGGGAAATGGTACAGAAAACTGATTGGGATGTTTTTCAAGGAAGAGAAGATAAGATCTGAAATATTTTCTGTTGGTTTTATACAAAGGTAATTCTTCTGGATCTCACCCTTTGCGTACCTGTACAAAACATGGTAAGAAGGCTCACTAGATTCCCTTCAGAAAGAATATTTCCAGGAAGAATTTTACACAGCTATTTAATTAGCCTTTTTGTAGCTGTGAAAGTATTCACAAAAATAACTCATCAGGTCCATGTGAATTGAGCAGTTCAAGTGAAAAGCCATCAGTGGAACAGAATTAAAACCATAGAGCCAAGGTCTGTCCTGATATAAATAATATCCATTGCTGTAATAAAACAACACATAACAGAAACAATTCCTCACACCACTGAATTTTGGCATGGGAGCTGGCCCCAGAATCCAAATCTTGTTGCTTCAACCTCCATATTTCTTAACATGTAGGAAAACATAAACTGCAATATGCTGTAAATATTTTGTGACATTTGTGACATATAGATTATACATAATTGAGAATATATATAACTCAGAATCTAAAAAAACAACCCAAGTTGGAATTTACCTTATTTTCCATTTTCAATATCTTTGTCGTGCCAGACATGTCATTTTCTTATTTGTAAAATGTAGCAAAGCTTTATGCCCTGTCCTAATTTTACTAGTTGAAGTCTTTCTTTTTTCATAGTCATAAAATACATGTCAAGCACTATGAGCAACTCCTTTATGCCTTGCTTGCAGTGCTGCAATTAGGATCATACTATGTCATATTCGAAGCTCAGTGACTGTTAAATGTGCTACGCCTGCATCACACTAACTACTGTATCAGTCATTTTAGATGACCCCCTTGAAAATTGCTGCCAAAAGTTTATATGTCAGAAATCACTTTCAAAATGCTTATGAAGTGAAGAATTTTCACAGCTCTTTACCTACTCAAATACTAAAAACTGTCAGTCAGTGAAATCAGGCACGACAGTTTATATTCTAAGACCCACTATTCAAAGATTTGCTCCAACAATTATTCCTATCAGCTGTCAGCAATTGGGTTCTGTGTTTAGGCAGTTGCTCACCTTTATATTGTAATAACCATTGGAAGCTGCTACAAGAGAGCTGCCAGAACCTTCAGTATTATTTTTAAATGGGATGAGTCAGGGACTTGTACATCAGCATTTCAGCACAGTCTGCAGATGCAGTCCTGCTGCCAAGGTAAGTGGTTATTTTTGGTTAGAGTTCTATATGGTTTCATCAGTGTTTTCAATCCCAAATAAAAAAAACAAATATGAACACATGAGATTTATTTAGAAATCAGTTAAAGATTTACTCTATTTTTAAAGATGGGAGATGAGTATGTTAAGTTTTATGAATCTGAACACTTTAAACATATCCTATAGTTCTGTTACTGAGCATGTGGTTAGATTTATGACTGAAACTCTGTTTACCTTTTGAATTTTCTGGGAAAAAAAAAAGAAATCTAAATCTGTTTTCCTCTAGGCAGGGACTTAGTAACATGGCTTGGATTCAAATCTAGATAGGCTGAGAGAGCTGGGGCTGTTCAACCTGGAGAAGAAAAGGCCTGGAGGAGACCTGATAATGGCATTCCAGTATCTAAAAGGGGGACTACAAGAAAGACAGAGAGAAACTTTTTACAGAGGCATTTAGTGATAGGACAAGAGGGAATGGCTTTTAATTGAGGGAGGGTAGTTTTAGATTAGACATTAGAAAGAAATTCTTCAATATGAGGGTGGTGAGGCACTGGAACAGTTTGCTTATAGAGGCTGTGAATGCCTTAACCCTGGAAGTGTTCTAGGCTAGGCTGAATGGCGCTTTGGGTAAACTGATCTACTGGAAGGTGTCCCTTCCCATGGCAGAAGGTTGAACCTAGATGGTCTTTAAGGCCCTTTCAACACAAATAATCCTATGATTCTAAGATCTAAGCCTAGAGAATCTGAGACTAGAGATTCTGATGAGAAATAATGCTTCTTGCTACAATTTTATTTGATAATACCTATATGCCACCAACATAGTGATGAGAGTCAGTATTTTTAATGAACTGCTGTTCATTAAAATTTGCTCACTCTAATTCAAGAGTGGATTGACATCCATAGCTGGATCAATATCCTCTTAGAATGAATGGCAAAAGAGTGACAGGGATTTGTGCCCTGTTGCCAACCTGGACTGAATTTTTCAATTTTTTCATCACACAATCTCAGTTCACTGCAAAGTTTCCTTATAATAGCATTGGTTCTTCTTAGGCAGGAAATACTGGTACCTGGGGTCCAGGAGAAAAGCTTATCCATGTCTATAGTTCATTTCTATCAACTGGTGTTCTCAGAGAATAATAAATATACGCCTCTCTGTCTGGGTTCTTCACCAACTAATGTCACAGAATAATTCTACTGTACTCATCTGTATTTCACATACTGGAAGGCAGGTTCGATTCTTTCTTCATTCTCAAAGTATTTAATTTAAAGTATATGCATATTTTGGCTTTCCAGGTAAAGTGGATTGATTGTACACAATTTGAGTTTTAGCAGTGATTTTGGATTCGTTAATACTTTTACAATAAATTACAGTGTTAGACGGTATAATTCTTAGTAGCACTTAATCAGCATTCAATCAATAGCTATTTTAACCCAATGATTCAGTGGAGCTTAGTACAATCAAATACAGTGACTTAAAGGTTTAAGTACAGCAAGGTTCACCTGAAACTTAACACACATGATATTCTAAGGGGAGATTTCTAAACTTAGTCATGCATGCATGCAAGGAACTTCTCCCTCTTGGTTTACTACTCTCCCCCTAGTCATTGGCCCTCGGTGGAAGTTATTATCCTATAAAGGACTCTTCTACTTCAAAATGCACCTCAAAGTGTCCCAGCTCAGGGAGAGGTTAAGCATCACAGCCTTCTGTGGGCTTTGAGAGCATAAGGCGCTCTTCTCTTAGGACCACTATTTGACTTTGAGATAATTTACTGTAGTCAGAAATTTTTCCATTTTGGCCACATTTCAGGTGAGGCAATTCTGGAATTTCCTCCCAGCCATACACTTCCAGAATTCCCAGACTGTTCTGATATTTCTCATATCAGGTTTTGATTGAAGAAGAAGGAGTTTGGGGTACTGTCAGGATTCACTGGACTTGAAAAAAGCAAAAAAAAACGGTGACTTACACTGAGGTGACAGAGTGGCTCAGGGGGGGCGCAGCACAGCAGATTACCCAAGCTCTAGGCCAAGGGCATAGCTTCATGTGCTGTCCTAGCAGGAGGAAAATTCTTAAAGAAATTAGGCAATCTGTTTCCTGTTGCATTCTGCTGTCTCTTGCATAAAGCTCTCACTGGATAAGCAGAAATGATGCTAGGTATAGGCATGATTACAGCCTAACTTGCAAGGGTGTTGGTTAATCTTCTAACTGGACCAACTATGGCTGAAATAGAACTAAAAGAAATTTCTTCCTCTTTTTTTTTTTTTTTTTTTTTTTTTTTTTTTTTTTTTTAATATGGTGAACAAAGAGAAAAAACAAAGTCTCTCCCGGGAAAGGAGAAAGTAAAGAAAGTTCTCCTGTGCACTGAGTTCTGGGAGTTTGAATACTGCTGGATGAGGGAAAAGAAAAAAACATTTCTAACAGTCTGCTCTTGTTTTTCTGCAGTCTGGTAAGGAGCCTTTTTGCTGTCAAGCCTAGACACTTTAAACACCAAGCCTCTGGATGATAATTTTTTTTTTAATTTTGGCCTAGTTTTCATGGTCTGTCACAGTGAGTTAGACACCAGAAATACTCTAAAATAAAGGCATCCAACAGGAGAACGTCCCCAAAAACGACAACAGTATATTTTTAATTACATGATATGAAAGTCTGTTATATCTAATGTTCAATTTAGATATTCCTCCCTTGGCACCCTAAAACATGCTGCATTTTATTGCAGGTAAAGATACCATGACTTAGTTTGAAATAGTAGCTGCATTCTAATGTCTGTCACCTATATAAAGACAATGTAAAATAAATTATGACTATTAAATTGTGTCTGTGAAGCAGATGAGAACAGAATTTCTTCTTGGTCAGTAGCAAAAAATGTGCTTGGATTCTAGTCAGATATAATGCTATGTCAAATGCTTTAGCTTGCCTGTTATGATGATTTTCAAATTTTTTTTAATTTTTTTTTTTTTTCCAAAGAATACTAGAAATAACCACATGAGACTTATAAGCCTGATATTTATTACAAAGATTTTAAGGTCCCTGACTACTTGTAATGAAGTTTCGCATTAAGAAATTAATGCAAAATAATTAGAAGATTGAATTCAATTGAAATTGGATTCCCTGAGCCACTTGTGTTATTTAGTATTGCTGGAGTGATACCTTTTCCTGAGAACACATGAATTGCTTTATGCTTTTTAGATGATTTTCAGAGAGCTATGTACCGAGTACATTATGGAAAAATGTGATACTCTGTGTATCCCCCAGAATACACAGAGAACAATAACTCTAGTACGAAGTCCGTGACCAACCATGGTCTTCAAGCTAGAGCAAATATGAGGAATGTTACCATGAGTAGTGCAGGATTTTCTGACAAGTAATTTTTTCTAGCTGGAAGTATACAAAGTAAAAAAGCAAGCCTTAAATAAACAGAACTAATTTAAGAATCACTATTGTAGTATTAACAAGAATGCACTATCAAAACAGTATTTATTGACTTGTCATTTTTACTACAGGGATATATTTTCTTTTGTTGCTTTTTTGATCACACCTCAGTAGGGATCAGGTCTGAGTTATATCTGATTCTGAAGTGGAATGCAATTCCACTTGTAATTCCCATGGCAATTTGTTTTGTGAAATCCCTGGATCAGTTCAAACTCCTGCTGCTTCATGAACAGTGACAAAAATGGTGACCAGGAGGGCTTTTCAAAGTACAGTTTAATAGCGGGACCACAATCCACTAAGCCTAGTTTGTAACAGATGAAATAACTACGCTCACAATTATTTTACTTGAATCTTTCCCCCTTTCCTTGGAACCTAGGAATTTGGATTTCTTTATAAAAAATAAGGTATCTAATTTATCTGAGTGCAATTTCTGAAGAGTAAGTGCTTTCAGAGTTTTAAAACAGTTTGAAATCCTTTGTCCTTCTCATTTTCTTTGTGACTTTCCTCTTTGACAACATGGGCTGGTGAGTTCAACAAGAGGTCAATCCTTGTACTGCCTCTCAAGTGTTGCTAGATAGGTAGTTATCTGAAGGTGTTGCATTCTTTTCTACTCATGGGAACTAACCCTTTGTTAAATTAATGCTATATATTTAGACTAACATACAGTGTATTTAATATATTTAATACTCATCCATTATTACAGAATGACTCTTGAAACACTATGTTTACTTGCTGCTATTTACAACCACTGGCAACTCTTGCTATTGTAGTTTAGGCTTTAAAATCCAGATTTGTATTTTTTCTCAAGAAGCTGCTTCCTCCTGGCAATATTAGCAGGAGGAAACTTATATATTGTCTTAGCTCAAATTCTCTGTTGTTAATAGATTCTTCTGACTCTTTTGTGATAATGGTAGGCTCTGGCAAGGAACATGGCGAGGGTATTAACTTCTACAGCATATTTGGCTAGAATTTATCTGTTAATCCCCAAATATCAGAAATCTTGTACAGGATAAAATAAATATTTTTGTGTTCTATTCCAGATCTAACAGTCAGACTGGTCTCTATTGTGAATGCTGTGTTATTCTTTCTTATTTAAGAGGCATAGACACTATTTAAAAATAGATAAACCAGCTTCCCTCTAAAGTTTTTCTACCTATATTTTATTTTAAATTCTTTTATTTTGGCCATTTTCTGTAAGTAAGGAAACATTCAGAGTCCAGGAGAAAGTAGGTCCTTCTACAA
This sequence comes from Chrysolophus pictus, assembly GCA_037305975.1. Lineage (NCBI taxonomy): Eukaryota > Metazoa > Chordata > Aves > Galliformes > Phasianidae > Chrysolophus > Chrysolophus pictus. The sequence goes on from CM074576.1 coordinate 100,067,348, forward strand.
ATTACTGAAGATGAGGAATATAAACAGATTTCTTTTTCCTTGAAATTGCTAGCTGAAGAACTTCTGATACAAGCAGCTATTTGCAAAAAAGATGTGCAAGAGTGGCATTATCCAGGGAAGAAAGAGACTGTGATTAGGTAAATGTGTACATATGACAGTGAACATCTTATGGCATGAGCACTGCAAGATACACCTGCAGTTGCTCAAACACAGTAATAACGCATAGGGTTATGATGTATATGTTTGTCAGCATATAGCTCTGGTAAACTTTAGCAATCCAGTAATATAAACTAGGGCAGGCACCCCCAAACTGTTAATGCTTTGTAGCCTCCTAAGTCTCCTAAGGCTGCAGAGCCCTTTGTTGGCACCTTACTATGGGGAGTCGCAGGCTGTTCCAGTTGGTGTGTCAGGGTGGCCTGGAGGAGTAAAGTAAATGTCTTAGAAAGCAGTTCTCAGTTGGTGGGATCTCCAACACTGTTCAACTCCAGCTTGTCCCACCTCTATAACGGAATGGAACAGAACACAGTAGAATGGGATGGAATAGAATGGAATGGATTAGAATGTGTCTTCTCAGATCTCTGTGACTGAGGGTGTTTTGCACTCCCTCATTTTGTACTGCCCATTTGTTTGTTTTCTCTAGAGAGTTTTCTCCAGGACTGTTACAGCTTTGCACTGTTATTTGCATTTGCTTCTTTTTTGCTTTGCTCCTTTTCCTTTTTTTTTTTTTTCTTTTTCCTCATTTATGGGCAAACCCAGGGAGTTGCTCCACTTCCACATTGCCATAGGAACAAGGCTATCCTGCTTGTTAATGTAGTTATCTATCAAAATAATCAGTAGCTGAGAACTGGTTAAATGATTTGCATGATAGAATTGCTCATAAGGTAATTTTGTCATCTTCCCTGCCCCTCAGTGGAATGTTAGAGAAAATTTCTTAGTTGCTCATGAAACAGAGAAAGTTAGAATTTTACTAAGTGCTTTATCATTTCAGCTATTGCTTGCTATCTTTTCTTTAGGCAGCAGCTCAAATTTCATTAGAAGCTGCTTTTCCTTCAACTTAAATAATCCTTTAAAATCCTTGTAAAAATGGAAAGCACACATGCTAGAACTGTTTTTCTTCTATTAAAGCACACATTGCACAAATGAAACTGACTTTCAGGTTATGATTTGCACAGTACCATATAACATAAATGCATCTGAAATTTATAGCACTCCACAAACTGTTTAATACTCAATGCTTAAACTGCTGTGTTTCCACAGCAAGCTGTAATAACTAAAGATTTAAAACAGAACCTGATATCTGTACAGTTATTAACATTATTTTCTCAATATTTTACTACCTGCTTGTAAACACGAGTTTATTGGACTGTAATAGTATGTTCATGGTCATATAAATATAAAATGTGAAAGAGAACAGTTTTTTTTTTTTTTTTTTTTTTTTTTTTGCCAGAGTACTGCAGATGTAAATGAAAAAAAAAAAATCTAGACCTTGAACTTAAAAATCCAATTTTATGTGAAGAAAAAGTAAATCCCTTCCTACCATGCTATTCTGACCTTGTGTAGCTGTTCAAGCTTTTTATCAAACAGCCAGAGGAAGTTGCTGGTCTGGAAGTCTTTTTTGTTTTGCTTTGGTTTTTAAGCTCTGCTATTCCCTCTGAAGAAATTTTGTTCCCTCCTCCCCCTTCCCCTTTTATATCTTGTAAAAAAATAAAAGAACACTTCAATGTATAATATGATTTTTACCAATGGGTCTTGTGCCAACAAAAAAAAAAAAAGGATTTAATTTCATTACATTGTGCAGATGAAAAATACCAAGAAACATCAGTAAATGGTTATGATTTGATATACTTATTTTCCAAGATATGTATCTTTTCTTAATAAAGTATATTTTAAGATTTCTCCTTTCATTCTTTGTTGCTTTTGGTAATTGACAAAGGAAAAGAACTTTGCAAATGTGTAAATGTGTAAATCAAACAAAAAAAGGAATATTTCTAGATAGACAGAAGAACTCTTGCCCGGGTATTGAAGCATGTGGAATTAACCTGTTGTTTTTCTTGTGGTTATCCAGTAGTTTTAAAACTTAGAGTAAAATGTTAGGGACCAACTTTCATCCACCTAGTACAGAAAATCTCAGCTGAATTGTCAGAAGATAAACCATTGCAGTCTTCATATATTTTTGTAGCTGTTAAATAAATCTTATCTTGGCCATCAGGAAGGAAGTTGTTTTGAGTAGGAGGATGTCATACCTTAATCTACCATCTCTGTGAAACTGAAGTCTCATAGAAGTAGAAAGAAAATCAGCTTTCACTTTTTTTTTTTTTTTTTTTTTTTGTTCAGACCTTCACTTTCTTAAATTAGTCTTACATTTTGAGACTTAAAGCTATGTCTTCAAGTGTTTTCCATGTATTCCATGGCAAGCAATTTCCTGATCTCCAGCTGCTGTTCTTTGGCTAGATCCCATGTTTCAGAGCCCCTTCACAGATGGTTTTCTTGCTTACTCTGCTGAGAAGCAGAGCCAGATTCTAACTGACAAAGAATTCTTCCCAGTTGCTCAGTCTATACCAATTTTACTCTAGAAATAGAAATCTCTAATTAAATTAGGTGCATAGCTAACATCAAACATTGCACAGCTGCTTCACATATATACTGTTATGCTGACATTTTAGACACCTGACCAATACAATTTATTTGATGGTGCTTTAGATCTAGACATTAGCATATCACAGATATGTCCAAGAAAGCATCTCTCATTTCTGATACCTTCTGAAAAGTTTAGCAGCACAGAGGTGCTGTGAATAATATGGATGTCTTGAACCTCAATGGAAAACTAAGAAACAACAAAGGAGTAAAAAATAGAAAATTACCATCATGAGACAGAAGGTAAGAAGACCTACTATATTAGCCACTACTGCCATAGTGTATGTTTGTTAATGTTTTGTAGATGCAAATTAAATTTGAGAAAATTCTTATTGGTCTTTTTTTTTTTTTTTTTTTTTTGTTTTTTTTTAAATATATATATATATTTTAGTCTACAGTACTAAAACCAGGCAGCATAATGATAAAAAAGAAATCTAGAAAACAAATGATTTCCTATGGAAAAACTATGACTTATTTTTACATTATATATCTGCACTACTCTTTAAAACTGCAAATATTTCTCTGTATGAGTAGACATTTTCTGCCTTTACAGGTAGAACACATAAAAAACAAAGGGAGTATATGCTGCTACTTTATTTTACTGCTAGCCTTGAAAACATTCATTTGTATACAACAAGGAAGAACAGAGTACTTCTCTTATTAAATCGGTATGCATTTTTTGCTCAAGTCAGAGTAAATATGTCTCAGGTTACGAATTTCTACTGAACATAGATATAGAGGAACCATACAACTACAGAATGCAACAAAGGTGCACAGTACTGCATCCACCAGTCAAAAATATTGGCAGCCTGTTACCCTTTACAGTGACATTTTAAAGATCCTAACAAGATCTGAAAGGGCTTTAATTATTATGTTCTTTTCTTTCCAGTGGAGAATAGAACTATGTGATAACAAAGTTTAAGAGAACTATGAAATGGCAGGGAGTGATGTTTTCACATTCGTTTCCCTTCCTTGCCTAAATACATCAGTTGATATATATGTATTCTATTAACATGGTGATAAATATTCTCCACAGATGTTCATTCACTGTATTCTAGTACATTATAGGATCTCCTACGTGTGGGAAGAGTTTAAAAGTATGCCGAGGGGCTTTGAAGAGAATCTAAGTTGCCCTCTGAAACTCTGAAGTTCATTTCCTTTCACTCTGAGTTTCCTAACCTGCAAATGTACAGCCAGTACTTTATTGCTTTTCACAGAGACTGCTTTTACTCCAACAGAATGGCGAGACTGGTGACCAAAGATCTGGTAACTGCAGCTATGGGAGGCTGTTCCAAACCTTAGCTTTGACTGCTCCAAGCAGTCTGATATCATAATCATAAACTTACCATCAATTTAGAAATATTTTTTTTCTTCTTTATTGTGATACTTAATTATTTCACTGAAGGAACTAGAATTTCAAGGATTGTACCCTGAAGTCTGAGATTTGTTCTTCATCTTTGCAGAAGTGGAGTAAATATAGCCATCATCTGGATAAAATTAGCTAATCTGTACCGGCAAATTAAAATTACTGATATTTCAATAGTTTCTTCTACACATATATTTAGGGCAGAAAACTACAGGAAAGGATTTCATTAACATACATGACAAGAGTGCAGAGAAATTTGAGCCTGCAGTCTAGGTAAAGACAATACTGCAGACAAATCTCTTTTGAATCCGTCTGTGTAGGATTAAAGTTTAAAAACCTCTCATAATTACCATCTATGTGAACTCATTTTTCATATCAGCATTTTATTTTAAAGTATACAGACATGTATAAGAAATAAATCCAAGGAAAGTATGCAAAATATGTATTATTATGGCTCATTAGTGCTTGATGCACATTCCAAGTTTAGAAGATACTACCATCCTGCTCCTGGGGGACTTCAACTGAAAAAGAGAGAGATGTAATGTAGAAACATTCTCTGAAATCTCTGAAAAAGTCAGCATCTCACAGTCAACTGCTATATGCTGTGAAACTGTGAGCTTAAAGCTTTTCAAACAAGAAAATTTGTGCTTCGTGCTACTTTAATATATGCGTAAAATTTGCACAAACTGCCGAGATAAAGATCATCTTGTACCATTTGTTCCTTAACAGTCCATATAAGATGTTTCAGTCCTGATACAGTAACTGTATATACCAGTTCTGCACAATACAGTTGATTACTCAGGATGAGAAAACTGGACGTAGCAGATTACCCTTTCTTCAAAGTCCAGCTTCACAGCTGAGTCTTGTTATCAAGCACATAAGTAACCAGCATATTCTTTGTCAGACAAATTCACCTGCATCTGTTTGACAATAAAATTATAGCAACTATTAAAAGATGAGGTTTAACGCTGCAGTAGAATGTATACTGGTATTAAAAAGTTATTTGCTTTTCTCTTTCTAGCCTTGATACTATTGCGTTGAGAAGCATGCTGCACTACTGCACCAATAGTGTACAATTTTTAGTGTTTCAAGTTCAAGGCTTCTCTTGACCTTGCTGTTATGTTTATACAGTCTAGATGGAACAACATTGTATAAAATAAAAATTAATTATCTCCCTTTTAATGAGCTGCAATAGCACTCCAAATTACGTCCTGCTGGATAGGAATATGATAACTTCTCACAGAAATACTATATGTTTAATCTGCTTATTTATCTATTTAAGCTACAAAATCATTCAACAAGATCAATATTACAAAATGGCTGGATATCTCTTATGTACTTAGTGTATTACATTTTTTTTTTTCAGACAGTCCTCATTATCTTCCTGCTAATACTTTTCTAAAGGCTGATAGAACAAAAGAAAACATACCATAAGTCTTTTGACTCTGTGGGTAGACTAGCAAAAGCAACAACAAAAACTCACACAAACTAAAATGAAACAAAGCGAAACAAAACTTACAATCTTTTGAACTTGAAACAACGTAACCTAAAAGCTTTTTATTTTTGGCTGGAATCCCAAACTCCAAATGTAATTAAAACAATATATTTTTGTGATACACAGATACTCTACATTCTTGTATAATTACTATTATTTTTTAAATTATTCTCTTTGTTATATATTGGTGTATCTCATGAACTTTCTTATCTTGAACTTTAACTATTTCATTGCTGAGATAAATATTTTGGCCATTCAAAATATCACTTTGAAAGAGTTTTTCATCGTCATAGAATGGTTTGAGTTGGAAAAGACCTCTAAGATCATCTAGTTGCAGTTTCCCTGCTATAGGAGAGGAACAACCTAAGTCCCTCTAGACCAGATTGCTCAAAGCCCCACCCAGTCTGGCCTAGAATGCTTCCAGGGAGGGGGCATTCATAACCTCTCTAGGTATCCTTGTCCAGTTCAAAACTATTTCCCCTCATCCTGTCACTACCTGCCCTTATAAAAAGTCCCCCCCCTCCCCCCCCCCCAGCTTTCCTGCAGGCACTCTTCATGTACTGGAAGGCAGCTATAAGGTCCCCCAGAGCTTTCTCTTCTCCAAGCTGAAGAGCCCCAGCTCTCTCAAAAGAAGAAATATGAAGTGGAACAAACCAATTTTCTACTTTTGGTAAAAGAAACTAAGAAACATTACATTTTTAAAAAGTGGCACTGTATTATGGGAGATAAGAGAGATGGGTATTTGAGAGATTCACAGTTAGAAATATTAAAAATTATCTCTAAGGAAACAACTTAGATCTAGTTTACACAAGTAGAACTGTCAAACCAACATTAATATTTTCATTTCTCGTTGTGGCTTATTATTAGCATCTGATTCTTGGTTGGTTTTCTTTTTCTTTTTTTTCTTCTTTTTTTATTTTAAGGGTGAGGGCAAATTCTTTTGGCAGTAGTGGAATAAATAATGTGTATAAATAATGGGTATATGTGGTATAATATATATTTAAAAAAATAGAAAATCCTTGTGATCTAGCATTTCAGTAAGTGCAATCATGGAAGTATTTAGCTTCATCCAACTTTAATCCAATGAGGAAAAGCAGGAAGTTGATTTACTGCAAATTGTTTTAATACTACTGCATAATAAAGCCTTGTAAAATTGTCATGAAAATTTACTGGCCTAGATGCAAATGTCTACTTGTTTACTTTTTTCACTGTAATCAATCATCATGGTGAATTAATAATTTTTATTCTCTGTATTACAAAATATTATTCATTTCAGCAGATTAAACAAGTAAAAAAAATTCCATCTGCTATAATATGAATACATACTTCTACACTCTTAACTTTGCAAATAAATTTTATTTTGTAGCTCTATAGTTTGTTCATGTGTTGAATATGTAATAAGCATTAAAACTAAAGTAGAGCTGAAATACAGTGCATGAGGATTACATAAAATGACTCTTTTTTTTCTCAATGTTGGGAATGTTACAGCTGTGAGTAATAGTAATAATAGCCGCATGGAGGGCCTAAGAAGTACACTTTAGATGAAGGGGAGAAACGTATCTAGATAAATATCTTAAATAACCATACAGCTTTAACAACAATTTTTAGTATTTTTTTCTGAATCATAATATTTATATTTAAGGTCATATCAATATTGCTGAGCTAGTGATCTGCCAAATCTCTGTATGCACACTTGAGTGCAAGTCCTACAACTAGGAGATATATACTGATGGATTTTGCAGACAAGAGGATTGCTGATTATTTAAGCATTCTAACAATATATCTGTAGTGCGCAATATGGACCAATATAATAGAGATATTATATTGTAATAACAAGTTGGCTCTGAGAAGCCTGAAACACTTATATAGCTCAGCACCTTAGCTTAGATTCTGGGAACAGACTTGGGAACAGACTAAGTTTCTGGATAAGATGGCTCACTAGCATCTTTCTGGGATTTTAGTGTTTCTGTTGCAGTCTTCTGTCTTATCTTTGATAACAATATGTAGATATTTAAAATAAATGATACCAAATCCTGCTGAAATTCTTGGAAGAAGCCATATTTTGGGATTTACTGTGTTATTATAAATCACTAAACTTCATTTGGAATGAGAAATTTGACATATTTTATTTGTATATCAACACAACGATTTGAGGTAAATGTAGAGGTAACAGCTTGTAGTGATAGTACAATTTGGAGCAGAGAATATTTGATTGTCAAGTCCAGTCCTCCATCATGCACTTGTATGATTAAACTCTATGGTGTCCTAGACCTGGGGTAGAACATAGCAAAGAAGATTGAAAAGGTATGTGTTGTCCTAAAATTTCAAGACTCATTTTACATTGAAGGAGTCCAACACATAGAAAATCTATGTTCTCTATTCATATCATCTTTGCCTTACTCTGCAGTGATGGTTTTAGCTCTAATGAAACTAAACACATTATGGACTAATTGTATAGACATTTTTGGAAATTGAGATGTGCTCACTCAAGAGAGATTGTAGCTATAGATATTAAAAAAAAAAGACAGGTTTTAAAAAAAATCCACATTTTTTTTTCAGCTAGGTGTAACAACTTCCCATAAGTTAACAAACTGCTAGTTTGAAATTTCTTGGGCTTAATGGAGGAAATTGGTTTCAACTACATTATTGAAGTGTTCTGTATATCACTAGATTGAATGGAAAAAAATCTGTTTTTATGCCAAACAAATTTTGATGAATTTATCTTTTGATGATGTAGAACTTATTGACATGTCAGAGAGAGATTCTGAGGCAGATCGATTCATGCCTATATGGCAATAAGATGGATGAGGAACTTAATTTTTTAGAGAAAGGGCCATGTGAGGAAACTGAGCTGGAACCAACAGAAAGACAAGATTCAACAAATACTCAGTGATCCCTGAGTTCGAGAGAAGTTTCAAATTTGTTTAAATTACCAAAGTCAGGTCAAGTAATGTGTTCTGTAAGGCCACAAGTCAGGGCATTAATAAAGAGGGAGGAAAAACCAAATGAGAAACACACTTTACATGCTTATTTGCACAGCAAGAAGCCTTTTTTTTCCCCACCAAGTAACTGTCAGTGATTAAGGAGGCATGTATGTAAGAGTTCATGAAAAGAATTGCATCTGATAAAGAATATTTTTGCACATTTAGGTGGATGATGCCAGAAGTGGAGATTAACTTTACATCTGGCTTTATTCTATCATTTACTTTCTGACAGCTCTGATTTTAATAGAGGACTTGAGTTATGCGAAAGCAAGAAGGAGATCAACTATCATTAGCATCATTCTAGTGACACCAACTGCAGAGAATACCAAACACCTTTCTACTTAGCAGGGGAAAGTAAATGTAACTGCATTGAGATTTGAATGTCTATTCACAACTTGTCCAGTGGTTGAGATTAGGTTTGTCTCACACAGCTTGATGTGTTTCTCTCATGTAGTGTTCTGCTTAATATTAAGCTAATTGTTGCTTATGAAGAAAAGAAAATCATAAATATCTGTAATAAATCAGGCTGACCTACTGTATACTATGCCCATGTCTGATTATAGATACAATTTATTATTTCCTTCCTCTAGTATCAATACACATGATGAACTCTCAACAGTTCTGGCTTTTAAACCTAAAAAATAATGCTTACCTTTGTTCTAGGCTTCTCAGTGTTTTTTTTTTTTCCCCCAGTATAAATCTGCAATTTGTCTGCATTTTTCCTAGCAAAACAACTGCCAAATAGTCCTCTGCTGCTGTAGGAAGAATTGCAATTCATTCCATAGAAGACTTAAACTCTTCCAAATATCCCATTAAAAAAAAAAATAGAATGATAGATACCAGATTTTCCAACCAGTGTAGGTCACCTACATATTTCTCAGCATCAGTCAATGCACAGGAACACAGGAATGACTAACATATTTGCTTGAACACCGATATTTTTTGTGTTCCATCCAGAGGCTATTTGGATTAGTTTCTTTTAAAATTTAGCCACTAAATTGTTTTAAAAAATAAATAAAAAAAGAATGAAACCTTTCTGTTTAGACAAACTGAGCCAGAAATATTTTGGGCTTCCACAGTTAGGATTCAGCTTAGTTTCTCTGTCCTACTGTTGCTATTTCATGTGTGACTGCAGGACAGTGTCACTGTCCTTTCACTTATGTTAACTATGTTAACTCAGGATAGTGTATGGCCTGTTTTTCATCCCAGCTTTATAAGTGTGAGTTACTGTGGACTAGGACATAGTTGAGTGACACTGATTTGCACACAACTGTGTTATATACTTCAAAAGTGTCCTTGAAATTCCTGCAAGTCCTCAAGACTCAACTGAACTCATGCAGAAGCCAAGTTTCCAGAAAAACCTTGAAAGCATGCGCTTAAATAAAACTAATTTATTTATGACTTAAACACATTCTTAACGTGCTTCCCTCAATACAAGCTTTGAGTCATACCAAGATAAAAAGAAGTAGAAAGTGTCAGTTGCCTTGCATGACTATTTTAGTGGATCAGTAATTATAACATTGGAGAGTTTGTGTATATTTGCTCACAGGAAAACAATAAATTCTTCCTGGGTGTTTGTTCAGCTACAATACTAGTAGTCTAAACTTGAGCATTTCAGTGACAGTGGTAAAAATTCTATTTACTTACATAATTCAATGTCTATTACTTACAAAGAAATTTATCTGAAAAAAATATAGCCGCAGCTTTCACAGGATTGATATTGGAATAAGAGATGAGATGCACTGAAAGTGGAGAGTTGTGTGTATTCGTTTACCAAGTCTGTCCAGGTGTGAGTCAATGCATGATAATTCATTAAAATTCTACTCTAGGAAATGTGTTCTATACCTTTGCTTCACATGGACCAGATGAAATAGGACTGCCAAATTCTATGTGAAATAAGTCAGATTTCAGGTTTTTAGTCTTCTAGCAAAATATACTTTAAACTACGTAAGATAATGATGTAAAGAAAGTGTTTCAACTATTTTATCAAACTAGAATAATGCATATTGATTTTAAACATATTTGTTCAGTAAAGAAAATAATTGGATGCTTTTGTCGCCTTAATAACCTTAGTAACTTACCTGACTGCTGTTCTATTCTCAATTGATTGACTACTATTATTAGAACCTCATGCTAAATGCATCATAGAAAACTTAAAACATATCTAAAACAAAACCGATTATTTCTGAAAAGATATTCAGGATGTTCTCTGAAGAGGTTTTGTGTAACATAACAAACATAAGCAATTTATATATTGAGAAGGCTTCCCTTGTGCACAGTGAAATGGGAAAAGAGAAAACATTATTCTGTTCCTTTTTCAGTTTCAGATTAAGTCACATTGCTTCTTTCATGAATCTGAGAGGTTGTAGACTACAAACTTTGTGCCTAAGCATTATGAAAGTTTTGTTAGCTCCTTCAGAAGATGTGTCATCACAGACACATCTGGACTGGCAGTGTATTTCTCTATGTGCTTGTGCTTAATCAGATGTTATAGGAGTTTCCTATTTCCTATGAAAAAGAGGAAGAGGAAAGTTTTCACAGATAACAAGCAAACAACCACCACCACAATATATAATAATTCCTCTTATATATCTAAAAAGTCCACAAACATTGCATCATGAAACATTATGTTCTTGACTAAAAATATGGGAGTATGAAGAAATAAGTATTATACCATGTAAATTTTGTATGTCATGCCAAGTTACGTATTTCCTGCCTTCCTGGAAAACTAATAAAAATCACACAAGAAAAAAAGAAAATCAAAGTACAGTGTTAAATCTCTAATGGAAGTAGGAATATAAAAGTCTTCTCTCTTTGTTTATTTATTTAGTCTGGTGCTGCTTCATGCTAAAACTAGTGCATTGTGTCTTGAAAAATGGCTCAACCTTACTTTGCTTGAAGTAAATTTCTATCTCCTTCAGTCATCAGTTCACTTGGTTTGGACATATAAAAATAAAATTGTTGTTTTGATCCTTCTTCAGATATTTTTTGTTCATTATCTCTCATTCTTGATGCAGTGATGGAGCAGTGGCTACAGATAGGTCAAAAATAATACTGAGATGTAATTAAACCGTGGAGGCTGAAAAATTCAGGCATTGAAATGACACTTTGCAACGTCTTGTGCAGATCATTAGTTGTAGCTGAATCCTGGGGGTCCTCCTGCCCTAACAGAAGCAGAAAAGCTGCTGCAGTTCCATGTCCCAGCCACAGCCAACAGTGGGGCTGAGTTTGTATTTATCCGTGCTGTGTGCAAACACGTGGACACACATACACTTGTCCTATGAGCTCCTCCAGTCCACAGCCCCCCCACTCATTCCTGTAAGTATCCCATAATCACCTTCACATATTCCCTAGCATCCTATATTAACTGTTACATAGTCACAGGACATCCTTCCCCTGAATCCAAGTAGGCAGGTCTGCTCGCATTTATTCTGTCTTGCAGTTTGGGTGCCAGTAGTTTGCTCTCCACTAAAACCACCAGTGCTCTGGTGCAGTGAGCCAGCTCACAGGAAGGCAACACCACACCTCTCACCATCACTGCTCATCACTCTTGCTGTACCTGGCTTACATGTATGAGTGCTTGAATGATGCAGGCATGGAGGCAGCCTTTCCAGGTACTCCTCTATAGTGCAATGCAGTGTTGCTTAATGCTGACTTAAAATGCTCACACAGGCTATGGGAACATGGGGAGGCATGAGCAGAAATACTGGTCTTGTCTTGAAAAACCTGTTGAACCTGAGTCCAGTGTAGCTGAAAAAGAAGGTACTGCTCCAGTTGTGAAAGCCTTGCAATGCACTTACTTATAAGAAAGAGCTGACCACCTGGATTAGAAAAGCTGTACAACTCTAAGTATCCACATAATTTAGAGAACTATTTACCTGTGCTTCACAATGCCAATTGTGGGAAAGTAAATCTAGGTGCTAGGCTTTAGGATATGTTATTTGAGCTATGACAACAGGAACCAATACTTGTATTTTACACCATTGAATCTGCAGAAGGATAACAAGTAACCGTGGAAGTAGATGTTCCAGAACTAACCTGACGTTAAGTCACAGATTTCAACACTCATCACACCCATGAATAGTCCCTTCTTGTCCTAGTCATCTATATAGAGGGGAAGACACTGTCTTACAAGAGGGCAAACGTAGTGAGATTAGTTTTAATTACCTATATGTTTTTGTTGCTTTTTTGGCTATCTCAGCACATCTGGTTTAGTGGGCATGGTGGTGATGGTTGGACTAGATGAGCTCAGAGGTCTTTTTTAACGATATCTATGTTTCCATGATTCTGTGTTTTAAGGTAGTACAAGCTCATGTGATGGAAACAGAATAAAACATTTTAAAGTAAAATCTCCTTCGAAAACATAGTAAATATCTAAACTGTATGATATAAAATCCAAACTATTTCTTCAATAGAAAAGGATAAACAATTGTCTAGAATTGTCCATTGTGCAAGGTGAGAGCACACCAATGCAGTCTTTCTTCATTCAAAGAAAACAGCAGCAACAAAACAGAATAAAACAGCATAAATTATTTCCAGAATCTATTTTCTGTGCTGGCAGATGACAGTGATTATACTAATTATATTTTTTGCAGAAGTTTATGGATAATGTATGAGATTAAAATATTGCTTCAAATTTTGTTTGTCAGACATTAAAAATACAGAGCAGAAAACTTTATGTGAACTTTTTGAGAGCAGTAATTTCAGGAAATGGGCAATCTAAGTTTAGCATTGCTTTGGCATTACATTCTCTTTGCAGTAAAATGCTGAACAGATGTATCTGATAGCAGTTGTAACCTATTCAGAAGGAAGACAGCCAATGCTAACCTACCGCTGGTAGAAAGCAATAAAGTGTCTCTAGAACCTGCTCCTGCATATGGTTTGCCTGAGGTTACAGTCTTGCCTCTCTTACGATGTTACCCAATAAATCAAAGAAAATATGGATTCACTTTGAGCTTAAATTAAAAAAACACACACACAAAAAAGCAGGTTTTAAAGACTGAAGAACATTTTCATTTCAGACATTAAACATAATATTTATAAGGCTAAAATATTCTAAAAAATCAAACTAAATCAACCCTCCCATAATGTATTTCTTGTTGCCTAATTTACTTATTTTCTTTTCAAAAAGAAAAGCTATTGCAGCCAAGAGTCGCACAGCATCTGCTGTGTTAATTATCAATATACTACTAAGTCCTCAATTTCCTTACTCAAACATAGTTCTTTAAAACATTATGAGAAACAATGTATTAAGGAGTATACCACTTGGGGATTTGATGTACTGTTCAACTTAGATTCTTTCATTGGCCAGATGGAGTTCATAAGAATATGTGGGGGAGGAATTCTCTAAACTATTGCCAAAAATCCTTTCTTTCACATACAAGGCTTGCAAAAACAGTAAAGGAACAGGTTATCCAAAAGTGGCCCTCAGGGAAAAGTGGCATAAATTTTACTTATAAATCAGTTGTGTCCATAATGTAAATTCAAAGATAAGTCTACTTCAGATTAAAGAAAGCATGCTTCACATATGTTGCAGCTTTTCTTTTGAATGTAGCATTTGCTTAACCATTCCCAGACCACTTTCTAGAGTAGTAGTAAATGCCATAGAGAAACAGATACAAAGTCAGTCTTCCTATAGCATCTGTCAACAACTAGGACTTCAGAAGACAAAATAGGAATGTAATAAATGGGAAACAAACAAACAAACAACAACAAAAAAAACTGTGCATATCTGATATTAAATTACTTCAATTTAAAAATCTATATAGCTTCATTTTTGCAAAGGTAGAAACTTGTGTCATCTATCTCTGAGTTTATCACCTTTTGACTGGACATTACAGTTTGAAATACTAGTGCGGTGGAAAGACTATACAAGAGTGAAAAGGCAAAAGGGACAAATAGGGAAAGAATGCTCACCTCCCTCCCAAGATCTAGGCTCACAGGGAAAAACTCTACAAGAAAAGAATCTCCAACCAGAGATCCTTCCTCAGTGGCAGTCAGCCCTTAAATGGTGTCTAAAAGAGGTGCAGCCAGGCTCCACCCCTTCTGGTCATACAGCTGAATTGTCTTCACCTGTGCTCCTAGGGCTGATCCAGTCCTTTCTCTAGGTGATCAATCAGGCTGTGACTCAACAGTTCCCATACACTGGAGAATGGAGCCTTCATTTTTATGCCTCTAGTAAAAACTGCTAATCTATGCAACTTAATAGTTTTTCATGTTTATTCCTTTGTTTACTGGATGCATGCACAAAGAATGAAAAATGTCCAGGAATTTATCTGCCAGGAATCGATACTGGACCAAATGGCATGTATGGTCATGTGGGTAATGGAAAGAGATATATAGAGATGCATACCTTGACCAACTTATTAGACTCCTCCTTTGTGTCCTTTGAGTTATGTGTACGTTTGGTGTGAATGAAGTAGCTTTGAGGAAAGATATTGATTCGTTAACAATTATTAATATCTATATTATACCAAAAATTCTATATTTTAAAATATATAAACATTTTTTGGGGGGGGGGATTTAGAAGTTGTTTATTAAAAAGAACTGACTATATGAATATGTTTAGGAAAAAAATATTTATTTATTGGGTGCTACAATTAAAATTGCTTTACTTTTCATCTTAGTAGTTTTTCCTGAGCAACAAAAATTTTGGTCTTTAGGCACAATAGGCCTCATTCCTACCTGTCATAAATCAAGTCAAAGTAGATCAGGGGATTTATATTGGAGAAGAATCTGCAGCATCAGGTTAAATTATTTCCCAAAGGAAAATTCCTGGTGTAATTCTGATGAATACTGTAAATAAATATGTCCCTCTTAGACAAGTTCAGATATAAAATAATCTAGTTACATCATATATGATATTGCTGGTTTGCAGAAAGATTTCTAGTATGCTAATTCCTATTTACTCACTGGCCAAATTAGAACTAACAAGATGCCTATAGTTACACAGCTCATGTTATTATCTTTTTACTTCACTCCGCTTCAAAAAAAGTAAATAAAAATTTGGTTGTCTCAGTAAACTTACAGTCTTAATGAGTTTTTGTTAGAAAATATATACAGCTGTTCCAGACAATTTAAAATGTGGCCTGTTCTGGATCTATAGTGTAGAAGCACAAAGCTGCATTCTTTATCTTTAAATTATCATCTCTGCCTGTTAACCTAATACCTACAAAGAGATGAAAAAACATAAACTTTTGGAGTAGAATAGCACATTACTATCAGCAAGATATATGTTCGTAATTAATTTAGTCTTGCTTTTTCTCTTGTAAAAAGAGCAGAATACATTGCAAACATATTTGTAGTGCTTTGAAACTGCTGGTGTTTACAAGCACATTTCCTCTACTTTTCCACCTTCAAGCACTGCAACAGTAATATTTCTTCCTTGAAATGTACTATTTTTGTTACACAATAAGTCTGAGGCCCATTCAGAGCATTTACAGTCATACGCTGAATTCCATGGAGACAGTCACTATTCTCTTTTTACTATACCTTACAAAGTAAAATTATTAATGTGAGATGGATCTACAGATGCAATAAATAACAATTGTGATATGAAAAATGGTTTATCCACTGAATATAGATTTTGCTATTTTTTCCTAAGGATTTATTTTTATCATACGTGGTCTATAAATGAAATAGCTTTGTTTGATGCCAGAAAATGTTTTCTGCTAACTTTCGTTTGAGAAAAATGTACAGTGTAGGTCAAATGCCAGACTTGAACAATTTCAAACTAATACACGTTTTTCTCATAACTATTTTTAGAAGGTTCTGTTTTATTGAAATGTGAATCGGCAGTAAAAAGGGTAATACAGAATTAAATGCACAAGACTGATGTTTAAATATGTGAAAGTTGTGACACAAACTGACAAAAGACAGGAAATTTAAAGTTAAAGCTGTAACTCATGCTTTAAGTCATGTCATGGAAAAACAGCATTAGAGATAGAGTGTCAGCCTTAGCTTTCAATTTCCTGGCTTTTGTCAGATTATGTCACAATGTTAATTATCTTTAACATAACTTTTAGATTTAATTTCCTTGTCTGTTTTTCTGTAGCTTCTTGTTGTTGATATTAGAAGGAAAAATAAACTTTATTACAGATAAAAAGGTACGTGGTACTTAGCGGAACAGCTCTTTTTTTTTTTTTTTTTTGCTTTCTGCACATCAGTTATCTCTCAAAGTTGTAACAAAACTTTAATCTTTAAATATCCCACTACTGTTAATTAATAATTGCTATCACTGAATGTTTGCAACCTATTAACTGAGGTTATGTATTTTTGCAAGAGCCTTTTGCATTTGGAAAAAAAAAAAAGAAAGACTAAGACAACATTTATCAATTCTCAACCTATCACAATTATAAGGCCAAAATAGATAACCTGTATATAACAAAACAATAATTTCCTAGGTGTTTTGACTCTATAATCAGAGAAGCACATTCTACAAAATAGAATTTATATGTTGCAGCTGATGCAGTCTCATTGCACAAGGTTGAATGGTGAGGGCAAATCTGGCCCTGCTATCCAGGCTGCAGCCCTTGGTGAAGTGAGTGTGGGGCAAAGGCTGCAATGTGAGTATCCTGAGTTACATTATAATGGGTGTAAAGTCTGCAATAGTATTGCTATAGTGACTGATGTGAAATACTGCCTGGACTGGTGGAGTAGTTTATTGGTACCTCCTTAAAGAACAGAGCTCTTAATAGCAAAGACAGTTGGGGTCCAGATTCATTACCAGAAATGCCATTTTGAGGCAGCCCACAGATAGACTTTATAATGCATATCAAGGATGTAGTGAAGGGATCTTTATCAGCTGTGGGACAAATTTGACATTTTGCATGGATTATTCAACCATGAGTTAATCTAGCACATTTTAAGTGCTAGAATCTTGGAGCCTGCCCAGAGAAAGAGAAGTTAAAACAATCTTTTGCCATTGCATCTGTTTCCCCTGGAAGTTCTTGGTCTTGATAAAAACTTATTTTCAAAATTATTTCCGTGAGCTGGTGAGGAAATACTCCCATGGTCTACTGACATCATTCTTCCTTCTCCACTTGTATTTAAGTCTTGGTTGGCTCTCATATTACAGTGGAAAGCAGAACTATTAATTTCAGAGTACTTTTTGTTACTAAAAAAGTATGCGTATTTACTTATGTATTTATTTAATTTATCAGAACATGAGAACATTTGTGTTAAGGACAATTCCTTTTTACCTAAAGCAGAAGCCCCTAAGTACAGGCCATAAACCTGATCTCACTTGGTGCTCTCTTTATGGAGTACTATATCTAAGTACTGTATCTACCTTGGAGTTGAAGGTTTCTAACATCCCATCCTAGGAAATTTGGATGCAACACAGTGACTTTTCAAGAACTTATGCCCCAGTATGATTGCTGTGGTTGATGTAAAGCCTTTAAAATCAAATTTGAACTGCAAATTTAAACAGGAATGATTTAGGTATATAAACAAATTTCAGAACAGCAAAAGCCAATAGTAGACATTCATCTTTCCATGCTTTTTAATCTTGTTACGATTAGATATGACTTTTCTGACAGCTCTTCTGTTTCAGTTTCTGGAGTTGTGCAGACCAGTAAGATATTGCTGGAGAAGCCCCAGATCCTGGATCCTTGCTCTTGAGCCGAGGTTTTGCCCCTTGATGATTTCACTTTTTTGATGTAGCTCTCTTATTTAGTAGGAAAATTCATCAGGCCTCAGTGGGTTATAACTTTTCTAGTTGGCTTTTTTGTCTGACTAATGTTTCAAATTTAAGCTGTACATACTTTGAAGCTGTATTTTTATAGCTTATAATCACTAAAATTGGAAGGAAAAAAAATCAAACTATGAACATAGGCACTGTAGTAAATCACAAACAGGCACACAAAAATAGTAAAAGTATCTTACTTTATTTGGTCTAAGTTAAATTCTTCCTTTCAATACTGGCAAAAATCTGTGGAATAGACAGAACATGTGGAACTTGGCAACAACTGTTTTCTATAACAGATCAGGAGATTTAATTAGTCTATTCATTATTAAATACTTTTCAGTATAATTTTGAATGGCTAAAATGTTTGGGAATTTCAGAAAAGTTTTGCCTATATTAAACAGAATATATTTTGCTTTCTGAATAATGCCAGTGCAATAGTTTTGATAATATATCCAGAATAAGATTCCCACTACTTTCAGTATTAGGTTTCAGAGTGATCAATGAATTCAAAGGAATTATTTTTACAAACTGTTCTGGGTCTCTCTCTCTCTCTTTCTCTCTCTCTCTCTCTCTCTCTTTCTTTTTATTTATTTATTTTTTCTTTTCCATGTTTGATTTCTGCATATATTGATTTTATTTGATATTATATCTTTTTTGTTTGTTTGTTTTGCAGTGTTTTTTTTTTTTTTAATATGCTGTCACTTAGATTAATTTCCCCATGACCCTAGCATTTATACTTCTCATTCCAAGTTAAACGTTCCCAGCAATCTAAAGCATTCATAAGAAAGACTTGACTTTTATAGGGAATAAAAGTTTGACTCTTAAGTTTATGTGAATTAATTTTTACATTAAAATTTAGTTGTGGGTTTTTTTTTTTCTTTTCTGTTCTTACAGCTGATAATAATAAAGACCTCTGATGACCTGTAAAGTACTGTTATGGAAATCTATTTTTTATTCACCACTATGTATAAGTTTCTAGAGAGAGTCGTTCACTGTAAGTCATTTTATGCCCCATCTCTTAATTTACTATGTTGTCATTAATAATAATAATAATAATAATAATAAATTAGTCACTTAATATCTATGTGCTTAAACTTCAAACATTTCTCTGAAAATGTTTTTGAATATGATCTCAGATGTTATAGGCTGCTTTTTTTTTTTTTTTTAAATGGTTTCTTGCTGTTGTGAGGATGGAGCCAAGGCTGAGAAGAGGAAGCTGTGCTGATAAACTGCTCTTTTTTATATCACCAGCCTTTCTGCTTATTAGCTGTTCATTAAATATTACTGTATTCAGCAGGACTGTGAACTGCTGCAATAAAAGCTGCAGCTGTTTCTCCTGTGTTTTTTTTTTTCTCCTTTTGCCTTCTGCAAAATAATTCCCAACTATGGCCAACAACAGTTTGCCTACCAAGAAAACTAATATCAAAAGTCTTTTGTTCCATTGTAGCCCCCCCCTCCCCCCCCCTCCGTTGCTGCCCCCCAGGGAGCAAGCTTTACAGTGGGTTAGCAGCAGTGTCTACTAAGATTGCTGTAGGTCACAATCCCCCATTAGCACTTCTACACACGTACTCCCTGGAATTGCTCCAGGCTCCAGAGCTGGCAGTGCCAGCTGCCCCGGCAGCCTTTTAGGCTGGTGTCTGCCCTTTTTCCACATGTGCTAGGGAGGGCCAAGAAGTCCCACAAGAAGTGCCCACAAGCTGCCCTGGTCGCTGTCTCTGGAATAAGAAAGAGGTAGCAGGGTTGTACTGCATCTGGTGCAGACCCCACCAGCAGCTCAGTGTGATTTGGCACTGGTGAACCGTGAGCCACTTAGGTCTGTTTGCAGATGTACTTCTGTTCAGCTGGGCCTGGCTTGCTGCAGTCTAAATAAATGTGATGTAAACAAGCAAAAAGGCTAATTTCAGTGCTCAGGAGAACATAACCAACAGTTGCTCTTCTTCCCTTGTAACGGTACCTGTTTTCTACTGACAGCTGTAAAGCATAGCTTCCCTCTAAGCATCCAAGAATGAATATAAAAGTAACACTTTGCAAACTATCCATTGTTTCACATATATATTTTTTCAAGATTATCAGCCTTTTTGTGCTGTGACATTAGAGGAGAAAGTTGATTTGAATGTGGAGAAAATGCAAATTACCTAAACAAAGAAACCAAAACCAGGATTGCATTTTGTACATAGGAGATCAAAGAGACAAATTAATCTGTTTTCTGTTCATGCATCCCTGACGTGACTCATAGGATATTTCTCATATTTCACCATCACTCCTTCCATCACAGAGTCTGTGTGTTCAGTGGATGCCTGAGACTACAATCCAGTGTTTATTTTCAGTTGACAAAATGTGTGCTGTGCTATATATGGAGGCACATTTCTGCTGGAATTGCTCATGTATAATAAAATGGGGCAAAAAATTAATAACTTAGTTAAAAAAGAAAGAGAAGTTTTCAACCTAATCAATCCTTTTTATGTGCAATACTTTACTGAAAAAAAAGAGGAAGAATAGCTGAGGTGAAAAGAACACAAGGAAATGTAAAAGTAGAACACGAGGAGCTCTCATTTCAAAAGCAGCATTTGCTGTGTAATAAAATCTTGGGATTGCATTTTCTGTTCAGTTTTACCTGAATACAACTTGAGATGAGCCATGATTTAACAGAAAATGTTATCTCCCATTCTGCAGGTGAACTTCTTCAGGTTAAGTCACTGTTTTAGCACCAAGAAAGCAGACATTGCTGTGAACGTCTTATATAAAGTTATTAGTGGTTAAACTTCATTTACACATTTTAATAAATATGCACATAAAAGCAACATGAGGCAGCATCAAGTGTGGTTCTATTAGTATCTGAAATGCCATAATGACAAAGTAAGATGCTAGAAAATGCACATAGGTTCTCAGTTTCAAGAAAGCAAGTTGTATCAGTGAAATACTCATTAATTTTATATTGATTTTTTGTGCAATAAGTAACTGGAGAAGACGAGAGTACCATTTCCTACAGAGCTAACATGCTGGTCCTTGCACAAAGACATGGTACTGACTAGTGCAGATATTGTGTGTGTGTGGAGTTGGAATGTGTGGACAGGTGATGTGGTGGTCATGATTACTCCGTTTCCATTGAGATATTATCCTGTCTTCCATAGTAGAAGTTTCCAGAGACTCCTAGCTAAGACTGCAAAACCTGAGCTGCAATTAGTAAGTTTGTTTAAAGATGAAGTTACTGCATATGTCTTCTGCACTGAAAGCTTCTTTTCATGATAAAAAATAGTATCTTTTGAGGTAAGCCCATCTGATGATATAATCAAATGGATATAATCAGTGGATAACTTACAGAAATGTCCATTACCAAGTAATAACTGAGGACATATTTCATTTTTGGTCTGGAGAGAAAGCAAACAAAAACAAGCTTTGATTGACCTAAAAAGATGACCTGTGATAATTCAGCACTAAAAGATGGTGGCCTGGTTACTCAAGTTACTATACTTAAATACAGTGACTTATACCAGGCTGGCTTGGAAGGGACTTTAAAGATCATTTAGTTCCAACACCCCTGCTGTGGGCAGGGCTGGCTTCCACCAGCTCAGACTGCTCAGGCCCCATCCAACCCAGCCTTGAACACCTTCAGGGATGAGGCACCACAGCTGCTGGGCAACTGTGCCAAAGCTTCACCACTCTCATAATAAATAATTTATTCCTAATACCTAATCCAAACCTACCATCTTTCAGTGTAAAGTAATTATCTCCTGTTATGTCACTATACTCCCTGATGAATGCTCCATCTCTGACTTTCTTCTAGGCCTCTTTAGGTACACTTGAGGTCTCCCTGGATCCTTCTCTTCTCCAGGCTGAACAACTCCAAATCTCTGAGCAAGTCTTCATATGAGAAGTCCTTCATCCCTTTGAACATTCTTGTGGCATACTTCTGAACTGATTCCAACAGTCCATGACCTTGAGCTGGGGGGCCAAAGCTGCATGTAGTACTGCAGAAGAGGGGAAGAATCACCACCTTTGATCTACTGTCCATGGTTCTTTTGAAGCATCTCAGGATATGAGTTGCAAGAATACATTGCTGGCTCATGTTGAGTTCAGCCAACATCCCCAAGTCCTTTTCCTCAGAGCTGCATTCAAGACATTCTCTGCCCAGCATGCATTCATGTTTGGAATTGCTCTGATCCAAGCGTAGGATCTTGCACTTGGCCTTGTTTGCACTTGAGCTTCAGGTTTGTAATTTCCTGCATCTCAAGCCAAGGTACTTCTGCATGGTACCTTTTCCTTATCGCATGTCAAATGCGTCACTCAGTATGGTGTCAAAAGCAAATTTGCTGTGGGTGCTCTCAGTCCCACTGCCAATTTTGCCAACAGTGCTAGCCTCAACACTCTCGATACTGACCTCTGAGGAAGAGCACTCATCAGTGGCTTCCACATGAACATTGAAATATTTACTTCAACTCTGAGTGAAAGCATCCAGCCAAACACTTTGCATATTCCTAATTTAATTTCTTACATTGATATTGTTAAAAAAATTATAAAGTTAAATAAGTATGTATTTACAGACCTATAAATGTGTTACTCATTTCTTTTTCATTTTTTCTATCAGTAGAAAACACTAAATATTTACCTTAAATAAAATTTTCTCAGATTCACAGTGTGGAACTACTTTTCATTTCAGAGAAAAAAAAAAAAAGAAAAAAAAGTTAAAACCAAAGGACTTTTAGAAAAAAAATCAGGTAATTGTAAAAGCATGTAATTATGCTTCTCTTTTTTTTTCCCCCAGTTATTTTTTATCTTTGAAAATTACCTCCAGCCACTGCTATGTTGTTTAATTTTCACAGGCACTAAAAGACACCCTGTTGAATAAGCTGGTAAAGGAAATTCTCTTTCTCAGTCTTCTAAGAAGAGTTGATGAGTAACATTTTCAAAATGAAAGGGAGGGCAGAGTAGTAAAACTGTAAATGATGGTACATTACCCTACCATGTAAAATTGAAAATTTGGAAAGGATGTTAAATTCACAGTCTTGCTGTAACAAAAGAGAACATACTTTATAGAGAAAGATAATAATTTACTATAAGTTTAATTAAAAATTTTACAGCTTGATAAAAAAAAGATTTTTGGTCCAGCTTCAATAATACCAATGCCTGCCAAATCACCAAAGAAGAAAAACCTCTTTGATGACCCTGTTTAACTTTTTATGCAATACACTGCTAATTCCTGCCCCTTTTTCTCTGATGCTTTGGTTAGCCTTGCAGTAACCTGGGCCATAAGGCCAAACTTTCAGCAGGATGGGGACATGGTGTTTTGGCAAGCTATCACTCTTTGCTGGGCATATCACATTGAATGAGTAGGTATTCCACCTCCTCTTGCACTGGCATTATTTACAGGTTTTTCTTGAACAGCCTGCATTGTCCTTGTTGGTTCCAAGTTCTGCATTATGCTAGATTTTTGGCTTTAGTTATTCCATTATTCCTAAAATAGATTTTATCTTTCATGATGGGTTGTCCTTTGTATTTGCAGCTGGGGATCTTGGCATCCTTTTGAGTCTGCCTTCTCCCTCATCTCCTTGTCTCCCAAAGCCCTGGCCTTGTCTCTGCTGGAAGCAAAGGCCATGGTGGCTGTGTCCCAGCTGCCAGGCACCCTGGGATGAGCCTGTGCAAATCATTAATCTCTGTACTGCCAGCTCAGTAGGAAGTCTGGGGCCTTTATTTCTAAGTGTAAAAAAGTTGTATTCAGTGGGCTATGAGAAACCTGCAAAACCTCCAATCTTTGTATTAATAACTAAGACCGACAGGGTGGAGGTCAAATGGCAAGGGCCTTCGGTGTACCTTTTGTAGAAGAGTTTCAATTTAGAGGAAAAGGGGAATGTAATGTTTGTTGTTGTTTTTGCTGATCTCTGGTTGATACTCTTTCACTCTTTTGAAAGCTTCCATTTCATTTATGCATTTGGCACAAAAATCAATCCAGGATGAGATGCAGCAAGGCTTCATAATCAGTGATAACAAACCAGGAAGATTGGTATCAGAGAAAAAGAGGGATTTCACTGTAGTCTTCAATTTAACTGAGCACTCCAGGATGCTCCTCAAATATTACTTGTCCAGCTGTGGTGTGCCTCTAGCCTGACCTTCCCTGTATTACACTCTGGAATCCCATATGATGGCACATAGTGGAAAAGATACGGAACTGTTATTTAACTGTCTTATTTCCTTCTGATTTTTTGCACATTTCAAAATCTTAGTCTATTAAAAAACAAAATGAATAACAAAGCCATAAGAAGGAAGAAATTACAGATCAGTAAAATTGATGGTAGAAAACAAAATAACAACAAACAACAATAAAGCCAAAGCTTTCTCCTTTTCTCTACCTCAATTTTTTTGTTGGTGTAAAGGTCTGATCTAAGAAGCCAGCATCCGTCTGTTTGAATAAACTTTGTGTGAAACTGAAACTTCAACCAGATTGACTTATTTTTTCATTCCATATTTTGCATAAACCAATGCTTGATTTAGCAAAAACGTAAGTACAATTCATGTTTTCTTTTTCCTCCTTCACATTAATAATGATGTGTACACATTGTATTAACAGTGAGCATGCTTGATATGTAACCTGGTAAATAGTTTTAGATACTACAAGGTGAATTCAAAATCTGTACTTCTTTCAAAGTTGTGGCTGTGTAAGTATCACTATTCTGACTCCATGACTACAGGAATTTCCTAGCAAGCAAAGATCTTTTGAGAAGCAAAGAGCAGCAGCAACAATTCCAGGCTGAAACTGTTTCTAATTGATAGTTGATGAGTATATCATGGCAACATTTATTCATGAGACTCTCACTAACCAACTTCTGTATAACTGAGATGAGTATTTAAACAAGGGTGTAATACCCAAGTATTCTCACATGTAACTGTAGCTGGAATGAAAATACTGACTCATCTGATTCCCTAGTTGATGATCACGTCTAGAAAATCTACCACAGGTTTTTATTAGGGGAAGAATCACAGAATCACAGAATAGTTGAGGTTGGAATGGACCTGTGTAGATCATCTAGTTCAACCCTTCTCCTGAAGCAGGATCCCCATAGCAGTCTGTACAAGAAAATGTCCAGGTGGGTTTTGAATAACTCAAGAGCAGGAGGCTCTACTACGTCTCTAGGCAGCCTGTTCCAGTGCTCTGCCATTCTCAAAGTTTTTTCTCCAGTTTAGATGGAATTTCCTGTGTTGCAGTTTGTGTCTGTCACCTGCTGTCCTATTGCTGAGCACCACTGAGATGTGTCTGACGCCATCCTCTAGACACTTTCCCCACACATCCTTATACAGATTCCTCCTTGAGCTTTCTCTTCTCTAGGTTGAAAAGGCCAAGCTCTCTTATCATTTCCCTATATGAGAAATTCTCTAGTCCCTTAATCATTTTAGTAGCCATTTGCTAGACTCCCTCCAGGTGGTCCATGCCTCTACTGCACTGGGGAGCCCAGAACTGGACACAGTAGTCTAAATGTAGTCTAATGGCTTCATCAGGAGGAATGGCCACGCTCTTTTTAACACACCCCAGGGTATTATTTTTCCAGCAGGTCAACTCCTAACCTGGATTGGTGCATGCAGTTACTCTTCCCCAGGTACAGGACTCTGCACTTACCTTTGTTGAATTTCAAGAGGTTCCTCTGGCATTTCTCCAGCTTGAATTCAGATTCACAGATAATGGATGTTACTGCTTACTGAAAATCCTGATACTGTTGGAAAAACTGAAATATTTTACATATATAAGCTCTTTTACAATCCGAGTACAATTTGAGAACAATGATAGATTTGTTCAGAATATGTTTTTTAATGTGAGAAATAGGCCTATGGACTGAACTGTGGCAATCAGAAGGAGAAGGATGATGGCCTGAACAAGGTAGGATAAAACAAGGATAATACAGTCTACTTACTGCTGAGGAGTCAGCAGGGCTGGTGTGTGGGAAAAGCTATAATGTGATATAAAACTATTAATTTTATGTCATAGATTTGCAGCAGTTATCAAAACAACTAATGAAACTAATGAAACTAAGGGCATTTTGTGCAGGTGTTTTCTAGGCTTTTGCTGACATTCTAGGTCCAAGGTGGTGCAATTGCTAGACTGTGTAATTGGTGAAATCAAAGTGAGACTGGTGTTTACCTGATGTAATATTTTGCATCCAAGCACATTTCGATGGGATAATTGAGATGCAAATTATTATTTTACCCCTCATTTTCGTTTGCTACAAGACCAAAATCTGAAACATCAGGAAACTTAGACATAAACATTTTTGTCATATGAAAACATTTTGACAAACGTCTTCCTTTTTTTTTATATGTATGTGTATTTGTTTTTCTTATTGTTATTGGGGAACACTTCATAAATTCCTGAAGTATTTCATTCAAGAGAGCCTTTGAGGTGGGGAGACTGATGTCACCTGCAGAACACTGCTTGTTTCTGTGTCAGCAAGAATAAGTGCATATATGAATGACCAAATGCCTGCACCAGAGCAAATTTCTACAACAGCAGATAATAGTCAAAGGCTTTCAGATGTCACAGAGGAAAAAGATAATAGTACTAAGTGAATCTTTGTAATTAATCTAGTCCTTCTGCCTTGATCTCTCTCTCACTCTCAAGATAAATGGCTTTTTCTGTGACCATCCTGGCACCATTACCTCTTCTCTTCACTCCTTAGGATGAAGCTTTTACCTTTAATTTTGCTGCATCCTGCTGTGGCCATGCTATTACTTAGCTATGACAAGAGTTTTAAAATTACAAACATGTGGGGCAAGGGTTGCTGCATTTTGCTTTAGCTTTTAAATGTGGCTTGTTGATGCTAATATACAGAACCCCTGCTGTGCTCTTTTTTTCTTATTCTGACTTCCTTTTCTGTTACGTTTTGCATGTGGAGCCTGAGAGATTAATATTTCATCAGTTTTTCAGTGCAGCATGGCATTGGGATGTGTTGCATTTGGCTTTTCTGGAGCTCTACTGCCACTGAATTGTGACTAATAGCTGAAGTTGGACCTCTAATGGTTTCATGGGATCACCATCAAACAGAAACAAACAACCGTTTGCCATATCATTAATCTATATGAAGTTAATTAAATACTTTCCTCTGCTTTGGAGGAAAGATAAATGTATTATCTTCTCTACAGTATGTCTGAAACTAGAGAGTACTAATCTGATCATAGATAGCACAGATATCTTAATTTGATGTTTAATATAAAAGTTAATATAGAATAGCATAGCTACAATAGTACATTTTGTTACACAAATGGAACTGTTACAAAAATTTTACAAAAATAAACTTTTATCTGTATTTTGACTAAGGAAATAATGAAATGACTTTTAAAACTATATCAAGTGTACAAATATCCACTAGTGTAAGTTTACAAATATATTTTATTTTCATAAATTAAGCTGAAACCAATATTTCATATTTAGCACTAAATCATCTTGAATCTCTAGTAAGGAATGAAAAGAAAAATATGTTGTAGAAACTTTTTTTCTAAAATTAATGTGTGTTCTATTGATGCATGTATTGATGTGTGATTCTTAAAATCCTCTTTTCAAATACACAGTAGGTTGAAGATTATGTGCATGTTTGAGCTGATCTTGCAAGTCAGTGATAGTGGTGTTGATGGATGGTAATCTGGAGAGAGAATAGAATATTAAGATACTATCAGAAAAAAATATAATTTTAAAGAGTGGATAAAAAGTCAGCTTAGCTAAATCTCTGAGCAACTTAAGCTGGAGAGTCCTTTGACTATATTTCTATTAAACAATCTATTTGAGCTAAAAATGTATAATCCACATAAGTACTCTTATCAGAAGCCCTCAGCGCTTTATACTGAACTCAGTAAGTTACAGTCCTGCTACCAAAAATTCAATGACTGCGTTAAGAATAAGAAAAGCAGTTAACATTGACTGAATAACATACATGTACAATTATCTAATTTTTGGTAGACATTTGGCAAAATGTGTGTGACCTTTTTGATTACTTTCGTGATTCTCTAGCTAAAGGATTGCTTAGCAGCAGCCTTGTACACGGGCTTAGCTGTGGAAGACAGACACTGATCTCATGTAAAGTATTGAGCAAAAGCTTGAAAGTGATGTATACTGTACATTAATCTTTTAGAAAATGAAAGAAAATTGGAAAATTAAATACATAATGCTTCTCATCTCACAGCTATAAAGAAAATGAATATTAAAACAGTGAACTATCTTAAATGTTCTTTTTTTTTTTTATAATTAATTTTCTCTTATCTATCAAAACAGGTTGGGAAATATTCTTTTGACCGTTATTCCATTGAAAATATTTTTATTATTATGAAAATTTCCTTCAGAAATTAACAAAAGCAAACGTATTGCAGAAATTGCAATTGCTCTGTTTATTATTGGATTTGAATGCAACTAGAGTCATACTCACAGTGATCTGGGTGTTCCCTAGCGTTGTTTACTGCAGGGCCATCCCTTCATAAGATTGCTTCTACTTTGTTCTCCCTCCTACATGTGACTACGTGGCATGGGACTGGAAGAGAAACTCTATTCAGTGTTGCCAGTGCACATTTGTGTCATTATTTTCTTTACAGACTCAAAAACAGTGGGAAACTTTTAAAAAGTATGTCTAGGAAAATCAGGTTAATGCTTGACATCTTCAGCTAATGAATGTGCAAATTCCTGAATCTTCCACTATTCATAGTAGTGGTGAATGTTTTGAAAATGCAGCTTAAAAATCTATGAAAAAAAAAAAAAACAAGAGAGATAACATGAATGTTTAGGGAGAGAGGAACAGCTCATTATTTCTGAATGGTTAGAAGCCGTATTGCTATGCATTATAATTTGGTGTCTTTGTTTCCATACTATCAGTAGCATATTAGCTGCCAAAAAAAAGCATATGCTGAAGCAGAACAGTAACATAAACCAGCCTGTGTAGCCCAGGGGAGTGCTCTAGTTGTCAGGCTGTTGGGTGTACAGTGTTGTAGATGTCTCAGTTTGTCCCTCAGGAATCATCCCACCTTACTGCTGCAATGACTTCAGCTTTAGTCTCACTTGCATTGCATTACAGCCCAGTAACAAGGCTGTAGAGTCACAATGATGAAAAGTGATTTATTACAGGAAAAGAACAGCTCCAAAGAAGAAATTTCTAAATTGTTTTTGATGGAATAAATAAGATCCATTAGCTAGGAAATGCCTCCAAAAGGTAGTTTAAAGTTGAACTCTTCTCTCTGAATTATATGCAGAGCAGTAATTATTTTGGAAAGGAGTGAGTCTCCTATCTCCCTTTCCAAAAATACTGGTTTGTTTCAGTTAAACAAAAGAATATATGAATTCTTAAATTTTGGGGGGGGATAGGGGAAAAAAATCTAAGCACAGATGGCAAAAAAATCTCTTTCCTGGCCCTGTTTCTCTTCTTTATTAAGCTGAGGAAACATAGCCAGCTCATATTCCCTCATGTTAGTGAGGTTTGCTGTGAATAGGTGGATAAAGCATTTCCCTGTGGAGTTCTGCATCAGATAACTCTGCCTGCTAGCGTGGATTTGAGCACACCAGAAGCGTGCCTCTAGCTGCTGGCAATATCATTTAGTGTAAAGGAATGCAGTGCTGATGAAACACACTTAGGGACTGATATCCAAAGTCACAGTGATGGCAGTTGCAAGCTTCCTTTTGCTGTTTCAACTACACAACTTACCCTTTTCCTGGCACAGCCACAGAGATAAAGTCCTTATGCAGACTCCATTTCCATTCAATATTTGGCCTGCTGAGAGTGTCAATTAAAGTTGATTGCAGTGGGGTTTTATTTTGGGGAGCTTTGTGCAGGAAAAGCATTGAAATAACTAATATATTTTATTACAGCAAGAAAAATCTAATCTCATGTAATGTACTCTGCTATCAATTCATTGTGCTTTGCCTGCAAAATGAATTTGCAGATCTGCCTCATTCCTGACCTGGGCTCAATCAGAACCTTCAGTCTAAATGTGTGTAAAATTCCATATCTCATTACTGGTCTCCTGGGTTTGCCCTAAACAAATACTGTGGATTAAAATGCAAGTTCATTAGGTTAAAGTGCTTAATTATCTTAAAACTCTTAGTGCTAGAGTCAGATGTCAGGATTTGATTAGCACTGCAGGGAGGCTCTGTAAGAAGCAGAATGGAAATAGCCATTGTCCTAGTATAGCTAAAATGCTATAAATATGTAAATAAGGACATAAATATGGATCTAGATGCTTATGCAATATTTCTTAACTCTCAAATGAAATAATTAACATAAGCTATTTTGATGTATCCATGCCTTTGATCTTTAATTATATCAATGCTACATTATTTAATATTCCATGACAAGTTGTCATAATCACATTTCTTTCAGTCTCATTTATTGCTTTCTCTAATTATTAAAGTGCCTCTTATTTGTGAAGTGTAGAAGAAAAATTAGTACATTTTACTACTGATTTTAATGCTCAAATCCCAGAGTTCTGTGACTCTCATACAGTTTGTGATGTAATAGTGAATTTTAACCTACAAGTATTAGTCTAAAAATATTAGTGAGCTACCTAGGGAGGAAATGGAAAAGCTGTGCCTTACCATGAAACCATACAATTGTGTTCAAGTGGCCAAGAAATCCCCACCTTCAGATTCCTCATTGGCTATATTTCTTACCTGAGAAGAGTTTATGTACAGGAATGAGAGCACAAACTGATTTCCAAGAGATACAGACTGATGATTACTGTACTGTAAAGGTTTGTTTAACATGTACATATGGGGGGAAATGGAGCTTGATGATTTTTAGCGTACTGTTTGAAATTCAATCCCTCAAGGGAAAGGAAAGGGCTGTGCAAACTACCAAAATCCCCATTAAGTTCTATTATCCTCCGCACAATATTGAAAAAGATGAAAATTCTAACTACTTACTCACAGCAAGTAGCAGAGGATATTAAAAATAATCATTATATTACTCTTGAACTTGCATGTCCATGAAATTACTTTATTTGTCTACTATTGGCTCCGTGAGGCAGTTGAACAAGCCAAAAGTTATTTTGTTTGCGCTAATGCTCCTTAACATAAATAAATACATACATACATACATTTTTTTTCCCACATAAGAATGTTCTTCTTAAGATATGATAATTATCTTTTAAGAGCTTGAAATATTATTTATTGTAACCAATAGCCCAAGCTGAAGTCTGCCCTATAACAATGTACTGAAAAGTTCCTGACAGATAGATTTCTAAAGTGTAAGAAGCTGTGGTTTACCAGGACTGAGGAAATGGGAACTAACATACCTTTAGTAGTCGCAATGCCTACTGCAAACTTCAATTTGTGCCAGGCAGTGCTGCATAAGAATTTGATGTACTGGGGATGCAGCATCTCAGCTCATCCCTTTGGATTAAATACCTCAGCTTCAGAGGTGCGGACACGTTGTGGATATCGTGTGACGTGTCCGCACTTCTGAAGCTGAGGTATTTAATCTGCTGCTTGCTGCAGAGTTTCAAGTCCCGTTACCAGCGTGAGGCTCAGGATGCAGCCTTCCAGTTCCCGCTGTGACAGGTTTGTGGTAGGAACATTTCACTTGCATATCTCTCTACTAACTGACACCATAATCAGATCTTTTTTACATGGCCTCCAAATGACACTGCAAAGAACTAGAGCAATTAAGAAGGAAATGGGAATGGAATGTCAGCTAAGTGATGCAAGTATTGGGCCACGTGGTCCAGAGGGCAGGATTCAGAAGGCAGAGCTGAGCCTGATCCTGATCCTACTCTCTTATACATGGTCCTTATATATACCTGCATCCACACATATGATCCTCCTGAAAAAGAGAAGTGTTCTCAGCTGAGCAGAGGTTGTAGCAGCAGTTATTTAATCCTTTGAGTAGTAATGTCTCTGTGTAGAAATTATTTCTGGTAGGAATCTCCTTTTGTCTTTTCTAATAATGTTGACATTATGCTTAGGAAAAAAAAAAAAAAAAAGAACAAAACATTTTCTCTCAGAACCTGCTTTTGGAAGAAAATCTAACTGAAGGCAAAGAATACCAGTTAGATCCTATTGCCAGCACCTTGTTGTTAATGCCTCCTAATAATCAGACTAAAAGAATATTTGAAAGATTTTAAAAGGTAACTTTGAAGACACAAAGTGATAACCCGTGCTGATCTTTCCTCAGTTATTCTCAACATTTTAATTGCTTCTAACTTTCAGGCTTCAGTTTTCGCTTTGAAATATAGTATCCCCAGTTCCATCTTGCACTGATGCCTGCCTGAATTTTCAATCACTGACCCTGATGTGTGTTCATATG
This sequence comes from Chrysolophus pictus, assembly GCA_037305975.1. Classification (NCBI taxonomy): domain Eukaryota; kingdom Metazoa; phylum Chordata; class Aves; order Galliformes; family Phasianidae; genus Chrysolophus; species Chrysolophus pictus. Next base: position 100,099,773 of record CM074576.1, read on the forward strand.
GTACAGCCACATTGCTGCCAATGTATTAACCTTTGGATTTCTGTGGAAGCTTAATTTTACCCTCCTCCTCTTACAGGGGAAGGGACAAAACAGAAAACTACAAGCAGTGAGATGGTTAACTGGCTCCAAGACAGATGTTCATGTTGCTCTAATTTTGACAAAAGTGCATTGGCTTCCTGTGAAGCAAAGGATTGATTTTTAAACATAGTATTTGCAGACCAAGCACTATGTGGCTCAAGTCCAGCTCTCTTGAAAGACTTATTAACAGTACCTCACATTCTCTTTGTTCTTTTGAAAGTCATCAGCGGCTTCAGACACCCACTGTAGCTTCCTGTGGTTCAAATACTAGTGTTCTTTTAATGGTTACTCCTCTTATCTACTGAATGTTTACACTTTAGTTTTGAAAAATGTTCTTCAATAGTTAATTTTAAAAAGCCAACAGGACTTTTCCATAAACAAGGTTTTTTCCAATAATTTCTTGGATTTTTATTTTCTAATTATGCAATCATTATATTTGGTGTTCTAGTCACAAAGCATACTTTAAAAAATATTTTCCTAGTGATTTTTTTTTAAATGGTTATGAATAATTAATAATTTTATATTGCTAACAATTTTAATTAGAATTATAGAATGGCTTAGGTTTGAAGGAACCTTAAAGATCATCGAGTTCCAACCTCTCTGCTTTATACAATTAATGTTTTCTTTATATATTTTATGCAAGCTCTGACACAGGCTGTAGCTTGAGGCCTTGTCTGTGGAATTATTTGAATTCTGTTATTAATCCTCACTGACTGGAGAAGGCTGATCAGCAACAGGAGAGCTATAGGAGTTGGCACAGTAAAGCAGTGCAGCTCTGCTCTTCTGCCCCTGTAGGAAATCCATGTGACTCAGCAGCAAGGGTCTGGGAGATGGACACGGGCAAGCTGAGGGTGAAGATAACAATCTCACAGCAAAGCTTTACAATGAATGAAAGGTAATGTCTAAGTTTGTAATTTAACAATAAGAGAAAAAAGTCAGGAACAGGTTTTAATAGGATACTGCAGGCCACTGTAAAGAGAGCGTTGGACTTGCTTTCCAGTGCAGGGAATGTTGGAGGCTTTCTTCAGTTACAGATCAAATGAGGTAGCACACCCAAGGCAGTAGGTTTGGGCCTTCCAAAAATTGGTCTAGAGGTAACTCTTAAAGTAGCTTTGGTTTAAGGAGGACTTTGATGCCATATTGGTATGTGTGTCTATTTATATGCACATATGTGTATATACAGATATGTAGAAGAGGGTAGAACTTATGTATTTTTCCTGTGAATATTACCCTGTGTTTGTCTTCAAACTCTCAATACTTTTTGAGTAAACTTTATGATAGTAATATTACAGATGTGAGAGAGAAGGTATAAGACTTGCAATAAGAAATTTCTTTACATTTATACATTTAGTTATAAATCTATTGTTTATTTATGTACATATTTACAATTGTATTTATAAGTAAAACATTCCCCTCTTCCTTTAATTTTGTGTGTGCTAAATCAAATTGTCATCAACTTCAACACTGTAAATGGAGTTAAGTCAATTTATTTTTCTATTTCCATTTACACAATATATATATTGTTGCTATAATATTTCACTTAATAGTTTATAAAGTCAAACCTGTAATTAAGTAAATACACATTTAAAGGTGTGTTTGGTCTCCATTAAAAATAGAGGCAGAACTAACATCAAAACAGAATATTCAGCTTTCTATCACTACTCCCTGACTTTCTTATTTTGCATAAAAGCATTCTCAGAATAAGCTAACTTTCCAGCTGTATTCATTTCTCATTCACTCCCATTTACAAAATTTCTTGTGTAAAAGTTGCAGCATTTGAAGCAAATTTACTGTGGCCCACAGGCACTGAGAATCAGTCTCAGAGAAGGGTTCATCTACAGGAAAACAAAAGGAGTGCTACATTGATATTGTCTTTCAAGCCCAATGTTAGTAGTTACTATCATATTAAATTATCCTCCTAAGTACAATGAAAAAATTAACTGCTTGATTTACAAAAAAAAGTTATGTAGAGGAGTGACAGTAACATTTTCAAGTAATTTGCCATATTTTTCTAGACAGTTTTTTCTAGGATATATACAGTTTCACATTGTTTTAATCTTATTTATTTTCTTTTTCTTTTTTCTTTCCTTTGATTTCCATATACAGAATCATAGAAGATGAACCGAAAGTGACTATAAAGCTGAAAACTGTTGTGCTGCCAGCCCTTATCCAAGATTCCAGTGAGAGTTTCAGAAATAAAGCAATTCTCAGGGTGATTTCTTCTCTTTTTTTTTTCTTCCATTTTTAAGAATATCTCAGAAAGTAAATTTTCTTCTCTATAACCAGTGAAATTGATCCTATTTTTATCATGATTTATATCTTCTAATTCCCCACAGCAGACTCAATCTGCAGTGTGTTATATTTGACACACTTGAGTCAGAGCTTAGATTCAAACTTTTGTCCCTGTTTAAAAAGGCAGAAAAACATGCTGGCACAAGTTGACTGAACCTTATTGCCTGGATAAAAATGTCACTCCTTTAAAACTTGGCAACATCAGCATGCAAAATACTACTGCAGTGGGCTGTAACAGGACAGAATGTACCTATGTTTTCCAGCATTCCTATCAGTTTTATTGCTCTTCATCTCTTACAGAATTGCAAAATAGAGCATAAGATTCAGATTATATACTCAGAACGCTGAGAGAATGGTCCTTTGTGACAGGGCTGACTATATTTAATCTTATTATTTTAGTAAATGCACAAAAGCTTGAAAATAAACAGTAGGAGAGTCACAGAGAAATGCCACAGATATTTTACAAATCAAGACTTATCCTTGCTACCTCTACATTTACGTTACAATTGGAATGGAAATACGAAATATCAGTTATGGTTCAGACCAGAAACATTTTTTTTTATGGTGACTAATCATCATGAAAAATAGATAGACATAATTTTAATACTAATGCCTAACCATACTTCTCTCAAGGAAAACTGCAAAGGTTTCCTTTAAGAATATAATGGGATATCACAGAATTATAGGAGTTGAAAAAGACCTCTGGAGATCATGATGTCCAATGCTCTGCTAAAGCATTTACCTACAACAGATCAAACAAGAAAGTGTCCAGGAGTCTCTTAGGTAACTGCAGAGGACGCCACAATCTCTCTGGGCAGCCTTTTCCAGATCTCCGTCATTCTCAAAGTAAAGAAGTTACTCCTCATGTTCAATTGGGACTTCTGTGTTGCAGTTTTTTTTTCCATTGTCACTTGTCCTGTTGTTGGGCACCAGTGAAAAAAGCCTGGCCCCATCCATTTGACTTTCTCATGTTAGATATTTATAAACATTTATCAGATCCCCTCTCAGTCTTCTCCTCTCCAGGCTGAACAGTCCCAGGTGTCCCAGCTTTTCCTTGTACAGAAGATGTTCCAGGCCCCTCATAATCTTTGTTGCCCTTTTCTGGACTCCTTCTAAGAGATCCCTCTCTCTCCTGAACCGGGGAACCCAGAACTGGACACAGTACTCCAGATGTGGTCTCCCCAGAGCAGAGTAGAGGGGGAAGATCACCTTCCTCAACCTGCTGGCCACACTCTTTTTAATGCACCCCAGAATACTGTTGGCCTGTGCACTGAGGGCTAATGAGTCTCTCCAAAGAGCATAATGTTGGGGAATTTTAGAGACATGAATAAAGCACATGTTCTGAGTAAAGGATAAAGAAGGCAAAATAGATTTTCACTCACACAGAATAAAGCATGAGCTTTGGCTAGGGAGATATTTCTGCAGGGTATAAAGAGGCTACAGCTCTGCCAAAAATTATTGCCTGCAGAAAATCTCACTTTGTAATTTCTCAAAGTATGAGAACATTTTTTGCCCTGAAGCTTGTTTTCTTTCATGAAGAAGAGACTGTTTCATGAAGCACAGATCATTTTTGTAAGTGAAGGCTTGTTAAGAGCAAAATGCCCCCTATCACATCCCAGGGCTAGAGAAAATTAAAGATTCAGACATCTAGTGGCTAAGTGCTACAATATCTACCTTTTCAGTGTTTGGCCCCAACAGAACATGAAGTTAGGGATAAAGTATCTAAGCACTGTAGTCCAGACACATTTATGGCAGGCATATCTATGGGCACCAAGGACAAATGACATCTTAAGGAACTGCTCAGTGCTGCACATGGGACCCTAAAGAGACAGTAATGTTTGGTCAGAGATATTTTTAGTGCCCAAACCTGCTATGTGCTATGTGAAGTGAAAAGCTCTATTTATCTTGGAAATTCCCTAACCTGCTTATAGTTTGAAAATTTTTTCAGCAACAGGTGACATGAGAGGCTGGCAGAATGGGGGCATTCGCCATCCCCTCATCTCTAATGTCAGGAACAGATCTGTCAACCGGAACAAGATTTTTAGCAAGTGCTCAGTGTAATTAGGAGGAAGGATTCTTGGATGCCCATGACTGAGAAACATCTGCTTTGCACTTTTATTCAGAGAGTGATGAGACACTTGAACAGGCTGCCCAGAGAAGCTGTGGATGCACCATCCCTGGAGGCATTCAAGGCTGGGTTGGATGGGCCCCTGAATTTATCACATGAATATTGTAGTATATTTTACTACAGGAGATCAGGATTATTAACTTTATCCATGGGGCAGCAGTTCTAAATGTAATTCTTTTAGAGAAGAGTTCTTGTAATGTTGTCATCTCTCATGTAAAAGCATAAAGCTTGGAAGATGAATATATGTTCCAAAATTGACTCAGGACTATAAGATAATAAAATATACACAAATGGCCCATCAAATTTGTTGGCTATCTACTAAAGAAGGAGCATTTGGAATGTACATTAGAGTACAGAAATAATAACAAATAAGGAAATAAGTTAGACAGAAAATGTAGCTTACTTTTGAAACACTAATTTCAATTTCTCTCTCTTGAGAACTGAATAGGTTGGGAGTTACATGTAAGCATTGGAATTGGTATGATACGAGATGTATACAATAATGAAAGGTAGGATAAGCATATGAGCATTCACCAAAAAAGGGAAGCTGCACAAAAAACAAGGAAAATTCAGCAAAATAGGAAAGTATTGGTTGACAGGAATAAAAACCTGTACGTAGAATGAGATGCATACTCCATAGCAGTTTCAAGAGGACAGAAGACAAGCAGAAGGAAGAAAAGACCTTGCAGACAGGGTGCAAAATTCAGGGATTAGTACAAAAACCTTCTGAGGTCATTGGGATTGCTTTGTTCTGCTTTTTGAGACCTTCAAAGATCTCTATCTGAATTGAAGTCACTGGCAGCAAGGGGAGGTTGTTACTCCTGATAGGATCGACATTATGGGAGATGTACAGAATGAGCTATTTCAAGCATAAATAGGATATTCTTACTCTTTCATACAGAAGACTGAAGAGATATTTGTTCCAACACCATGTGCAATTCTTGTGGCCTGTATTCAGGAAGATTAAGTGAAACTGTAACAGAATGATTGAGGAAGTGGAAGCCTTGCTTATAGAGTCAATGAAAAGTCCTAGTAAAATAAAAGCAGTGCTTAAACGTTTAAAAGACAAGTATAGAAAAAGAAGAATTTATTCTCAGCTAAAGGATAACACTTGTCAAAGGACAAATAGAGATAACCTCAGTGTATATGATTTTATGCTGGAAATTAAAAGCAACTTTTGAACCCTCTGAGCTTTGAGATAGAAGAAAATCAGTGCTGGGAATTTAACTGGCTGCCATATGTATCCTGTTGCAGGACTCCAGAAGTGAGTGTTTGATCTACTTGCCTAAAACAGGAGGTCTCTTTCTGCCTGTTTTCCATTTCCTTGAGAGTCTGAATTCGCAGCAGAGTTTTTCAGCTATATGCAGTGGAAATCAGTTTCATTTTTCAGAAAAAAGGAACCTTTGTGTTTGCCTTCCACGAAGTTGAAATGTACACATTTATATCTGTGTAGCCTTTAACAATTTTAACGTGAATAGATCAATAAGCCAAACAGTTTTAGCAGAACAAATAAACATATTTTCTTGGTATACATTGCTAGCATGTTCTATCTTTTTGTACAGATTTTTGAAATCTGCAATGAATGCTTAAAACTTTGAAGCTTATTTTCAGTAGAATGTATATTCATTAAAATAGCCTTTCATTCAAATGTAACTTGGAATGGATCTTAAAGATCATTACTAGTGAAACTTAAGATCATTTGGGGCTTTCTACATAATTATGTATAGTCTAAGTATTCTCTTTATTTCACCTTGCTTATATATTAATTGAAGAACGTTGTTACTAACATTATACTGTCTTGTCCAGAGTTGTTAATTCTACACAGTGTATTTGTGATTTCACTGGGGTGTTGATTACAATGGTTATGAATTAATTTGTGCATTGCAATGAATTTTATTCACGGAGAATTGTTATGACAACTACATTACTGCTGCACTGAATTTCTATAAGGATTCTCTTTCAACCTTCAATAATGCTATCTCATTTTTAAAAAAAAACAAATATTATTTTTCAATTATAAGCATTAAAATAATAGATATGGGAGGAAAAGAATATTGCTATTATATATTTGGGTTTACAAGAAGAAGGTCAAACCTTTGTTATCACTATTCTCATTGGGAAACTGAGAGAGGCTATATTACTTGTAAGGTAATTAACATTACAAAAAGATTTATACAGTTTTAGTCTAATTTTTTTTTTTTTTTTTTTTTTTTTTTTACCCTGACTGTGGAAAATAACTTGTCACTTATGCTTAATGTTTTGTCACCTTCTATTAAATGTATTTTTGTTTTCATAACAAGTCTATAACAGAACAAAAATTGAGCAATAACCAATTCAAGTTGATGAGTATTTAGACTGGAGGACAAATAAATATAGTTTTCTGAAAACTGTATAAAAATCACTGTTGAAACTCTATTTTTAAAAGTCTTAAGACAACAAGAGTGGAAACAAGTGGAAATTATTTTCTCCCGACAGCAGCCTTAATTCTCCAGACTTACAGACTTCTCCAGGTGTTGTTTTTCTTTCACAGCTTTGTGCCTTTGTTTGCCCTGCATTTTTATTCTGTATTTACATGGCCTTTGTTGTTAAAGCGATGAAGTTAACAAGCACCTGACAGCTGTACAGCAGGTACTCCAACCCCCTTCAGTGCCCAGCAGATATTGCTTAGTGCACATCCATCAAACTGGCACCTGAAGAAGCCTAGGAAGGATGCTGAGTCTTAATGAAACTTTGACAACAGTGGAAGAGCCTTCAGAGATTTGTCCCCGAGTGTAACATGGAAAAAGGTAGCAGATTGGTTCCCTCTCTAATTTATCATTTGTCAAGGCTTCAGGTATATATATATGTAGTTTAATCATGACTTTTTCATTGTCTGATATTCTGGACTTAATTTCCATACTGTGTTATGTCAAAACAAAAATAAATCATTATATGGAAGCAGAAATATCTTTCTGTAAGAATGATATAAGAAAGTGAGCTTTTTTTTTTTTTCTGCTTTTTTTTTTTTTTTTTTTCCAGGCATGTATAGCTATTTAATTTAATTTTATTTTTTGTTTTCTAAGCAGTATGGATTAAATAAAGCCATACAAATTGTTGATTGTTGATTTAGTTCTTGCTACAATTTAAAACAAATGTTCATAAATTTATACAATACAATTTAAAAATGCCTTCTCAGGACAGTATATTTTGTCAGAATGCACATTTAAATGGTAAATCTTCTGACAGAACGAAAAAAAATCCCCATTCTGGCAAAAAAAAAAAAGAGAATACTGGAAAATTGAAAGTAAACTGGATGTAACATTCTCTTCCCCCCTCCAAAACATACACAATTTATAAAAAAAATCTTAAGGATCTTCTCATTATCACAGTATTTTCCAAAGATTGAGAGTAGTTTACTGTAATATATAAACAGACTAAAGTTTAAGAGTGGTCTAAAACTAGTTCAGTCTATTTAGTTCTGCAAAATTTATCTATGTTCTTTGATCCTCATTGAGTAATGTCTATGTGAGGCCCAAAATTAAGAAAAAAAAAACACCACAAAATAACAATAACAACAACAAAAGAGGACCTCAGATTTCTTATTTGCACATATAAATAAACAAATAATATTTCAAAGTGCTGTTCTTGCTGTCAATTCCTATGTCTTTTGAATATCTCATAAGATGGTCAGGTACCTGTCAGGTACCTAATATCTGAACATGGCTGTCACATTTTAATATCAGGCATCTTTTTATTTACTATGTATTTAGTTGTTTTAAATGATGGAATACCTGTGAGGGAATTAAAGCACACAGGCAATGATCATATAAAACTTGGATGATCCTTATCCAGAAATAAAAAGTATGGCTAAATTTAACAATCTCTTCTTATCCTGTTTTATAATGTCTGCGAAAATTGAAAGAAAAGGATACTGTGAGATACAACACTGCTTTGTTATTGACATTAAGAAAAAGTAAATATATCTGTGTCTTATGCTTTCAAAGTATGTGACATTTACCTGTTTCAATACTCAGCCTGTGCTAAATTCCTTTCAAATCTTGGCATTTTCTCCTCTACTTCTCTTCTCACTGCTTCCTTTTCCATAACAATTTCTTCTAGGATTTTTTTCCTTGTTATTCTCATCTCTACTTTTCCTATTCTTCTTCACTTTTGTGCACTACTTCTTATTTTTCTGTTTCCCATTCTGGCCTGTTTTTTCTGCCTTTTCTTTTGCTGTTAAGTTTCTCATCCTCAGCTCCTTCATTTCCTGCTTATATTCCCTTTCATTTCCCCAGTCTTATATTTCTTTTGTTTTTCACTATTTAATTAATCTTTTTTTCAACACCTTTGTTGAAGAAAACAAATGTTATTTGTTACATTTTATGTATTCTGGGTACTTTCTCATTCTCTCTATGGAATTTCAGTAAAGGCTTTCTTTTGTTTCCCCTCTGTACTCTGCTTTCAAATCAGTCACTGAAAACACTGCAGATATCATGAGCAGCAATTTTAGAGGCAATGTCATCATAATTTTAGGAGGTAATCCCAGCATGTCCGTTTCTTATGCATGGTTATGTGTATCTTCATTGAAGATATGCACATGATTATATGGCTCTGTGGTGCTGTTCCATTACTATGGTAACACAGAACATCTACCATTTGTGTGTGATGGGGAATTTGGGAAGTGGCCCCTTTTATCTGCTCAAAGTACCTATAATACGTATGTATGTATGTGAACCTAGAATGATTTGAAGAAATGTAATAGTAATGACTCCACCATTTAGTCCATAAAAGATGTGGAATTTGAACAGCATCTGCCTGTGCAATCTGTCTATCTATCTATCAATCTTTCCATTTATCTATCTCTTAACAACCTAATCTTAGTATGTTCAAAGAATAGAATAAACACATCGTATCTGCTTTTTAAATCTAATTTGAATTATAAATATGTTCTCAGGAAAGTTCTTGGATGACACTGCTTATATTCCGCATTTACCTGTGAAATCTTTTCTAATTGACTGACTGATAATGGAAGACTTCTCCCTGGAAAGGAGACTCTGATCTTATAAATAATGCCAGAATTATAATTACAGTCAGTGTTCCATAGTTAAAGCCAGGTTTTAAAACATTTTAAAAATTCATCCATAAATACTGACAAATATATCTAAATACCACACAGAGGAGAGGGAGAGCTGTGGGCTGCCTGAGGTAGGAGAAAAGTCTTTCATTGATGCCAGGAATTAAAAAAAATAATTATTACAGGTTGTTTGAGCTGAATGCAACTTTCTGCAAAAACTGTGAAAAAGAAAATCATGAATGTACTGGCTAGCTAATGGCTAACTAATTAATAATAGATAAGCTTTTCTGGGAAAAGCTAGGGCTGGTAGCAACATTAAAATTTTGCCCAAGTTATATGGTGAAAATGAGGATTCTTAGTCTCTTAGAAAACTAGTCTCCCTTGAAGAACATAGGAATAGAACAGGGGCAAGTTTATGTGACAATTTTTTTCCTAATATATATATATATGGTGATTAATATATTTTCACTAGGAAAATGCTTGACTGTGTCATATAATCGCATAATCACATAATTATATGCATGCTATTTCTTTATGGTGGACCTAAACTCATCAGGCTAACAGTTTATTTTGGTTCTTACTGTTTCTTTTTTTTTTTTTCTTAACATGTACTATGACAGCAAAATGTTTATGAAACAGAGAAACCTCAAATAAGATTTAGGGGTTTAGGAAGAATGTAGGCAGATCGCTGTCAAGTGTAGTGCTAAAGAGTCTTAGAGGGAGGGAAGAGGTCCTCACTGCTTCTCTCCCTTTCTCCTTTTGTGATAGTCTATGTGGTATCAAAAGAAATCCTGATGATAAATGGCATAGGGCAGCCCAGGGGACCAGTATCTCCTGGGAAGTACCAAAATGTAATGGCTGTTCTTTGGTCCAATTAACATTTATCTCTCTACAAAACCATAAACAAACAAACAAACAAACAAATATTCTGTTTACTTCTGTTTCTAGTTGCTGAATTGTTAGACTTGGTTATTACAGTATATTGCTATCTTTGATACCAAAGTCACATACATCTTTGGTTAAAATTTTTGGGGTGCAGTATGTGAAGTACTTCAATTCACTGAGAGATGCCTTTTAGAGAAGAGCCATCTTCGGAGGAGCTGACACATTTGTGGAACTTAGTTGGCATCAGCAGACACCAGATTGCTCAGACTGGGTAGATTCTTAATTTTCTATAGCAATACCAATCATTAAAAATCAAACATCTGTTTCAGTTTTGAATATATTATTATAAATAGATGTGATACATTTATAATATCTTTGGTTATTTTTTTCCTTTCACATTCATCATCTTTAAGACCATTAAAAATATTTTAACTTATGATTTTTATTTAATACCAGGTACTTCACCTCTCTAAGACTGAATGATACGAATTACATAGCCATCTTTCTCTGAGCTAGGAAAGGACTTGAGAAAAATAATCTAAACTGTAGGTCCAAAGGCAAATAATTTAACTTTTCATCTAATAATCTTCCTAGATCTTAGAGCTACTCTGCAGTGCAGTGCCTGAAGCTTCTCACAATAAATAGCTTTCTTCAGGCTCAGAAGATGTATTTTTATTTGACCTTCTCCATGTCTGGACTAGTTGCTTCCATACACAAAAACAACAGCCAGTTCAGGAGAGCTATCAGGGAAAAAAAAAGATCCTGTGTTTATAAAGCAGATATTAGTAAAAACAGACACTAAGTTTGCCGCTGTTATTATCACCAATATTTATTTGTGTACCAAAACAAAGAAAAGAGGAAACAGAACAGAGTATTTTGTAGGTGAACTAGGAATAAACTGTAGAAGAAAGAACCAATGATATCTTTTCATTTTAGTTGTTCTTGTTACTATCGTACTTGCTACTATCATTCTGTAATTTGCAAAGCCTTTTAAAATTTAGACAGTCTTAGGAAAACCTTCCTTTTACCTTATAGAGAAGTATTGATATTAAATTTGAGAGACTAGTATTTCCATGTAGCATAGTAGAATAAACAGTATTTCTGCATAGTCTTTTCTTTTTTAACTCTCTCTCCCCGCCACTCCCTCTTAAAAAAAAAAAAAAAAAAAAAACAAATAAAAAATTGAAAAACTCAATGGCATTTGAACTTCATTATTTTTATAGAAGTTGATAATGTCTCTCTTATCATTCTCTTCTGCATGCTCTCATACTCTTTTATTATTTTTATTATTATTGTTGTTTTTGTTCTTAAATTACTCTTGTGTTTTTTTTTTTTTTCATAGAGAATTTTCCCTCCTGTGCTTTCTTTATGATTTTAACTTTGCCTGCTGTAATCTCCTCAAATTACAAATTTTTGATAAGCCAATATTCTTGACAAGATGGAAAAATGTTTTTTTGTTTTTTTGTTTTTTTCTAGTGAAATATTTTGGAAAATAATGGATCAATTCAAGAACAGGGTGGATCTGACTATGATGTAATTTACATCTAACTGCTCAGTATTTCAAACCAAGTAAGTGACTGTGCTATATCTTTCCAGATATCTTACTCACAGTGCCATGAGTTTGACTTACAATAGGCTCTTGTAAGTCAAAGCCAATGCCTAAAGCTTCTCACAATGGAAAGCTTCTCAAAAGGAATGTCTTTCACAGGTGCTCAAGCTAAGCTACAGGCAATAGATAATGAATTTGTCAGACTGGTGTGTCTTAAGAAACATGGATGAAAAGTCAAACAATTCAGTACCATAGTACTCAAGAGAGTTCATTCAGTATTCACAGAGACATAAAATAAAGCAACAGTAATGAAAATGGAGGTATGTATGGGACCTTTGATGCCACAGTTAATGAATAACTGGTGTTTCCTGACTTCTGTAGTATTGCAGTCAGGTTAGTATAGAGGAACTGTTGAAACTGTATTGATCTGTGAAGAGGCTTTACCAGTGCAATGAATGTATTTATCACCACATCCAAATTCCCTGTGCATTAGTTTTACTGGCATTGTGCAGATGGCAGAATAATTTTTTTGTGCACTGAAGCATATTTCAGCTCAAATAGTAGTGCATGCAGGTGGCTGGAGTGGAACAGTATTTCCACTTAAGACAAACCAAAACCAAACAAATGTCTAGCTTCATGAAATACTTGTGCAATTCCTACAACATCCTTGTGCTACATGGACCAGCATGTCATCCTGTCTGTCATTAGGTGTGTGCAGGCTGACTTAGGTTGAAATAGCAATGCTGGTGAGGTAAGCTTGACTTATCCTCTGTACTAAGTGGATTTGTTTGAACGTGAAAAGATTGATTTAAACAGAAAAATGGTGATTCTACACATACCAACTAGTCAAAGGAAAGGAATTAATCTGAACATGTGTTATGAACTTAATCAAAACAAGTGCCTGTGAGATATATGCCACATGGCCAGAATTTCAGCAATTATAGATGCCTTATCTGATCCATCAGAGCTTCAGGGAAGACTTTCATAATTCTCTTTTCCACTGATGTGAGAAACTGGTATTTTTCTATGTAGCACAGTGTCCCTGTGTATGTGATTTCATATGCCTCAACAAACTGGGTCTAAGCTCCTGCTGAGATAAACTCAGTGAAGTCACTGGAATTTCATCATGTTACTTACTAGCCTGCTGTTTTGTCCAGTATGTTTTATGATTTAACAACAAATACAACATTAGAGAGAAAAACATAAGAGATGAACAGTTTCAAGCTAAATGGTAACAATCATACTCTTAAAACAATTTATATGTAAGTATGATGTCATTACTAACGTAGACCAACTTACCAAATAATGGCCTTGTATAGCTAGACTTTTAGAAATCAAGAGGGACTCTGCTAAGAAATCTGAGGGGATAAGTGTGAGGAAAAGTACAACAGTGTTTTCTATTGTGGTCTGAATTATACTGTATTTTACCACTAAGGTATCAACTATAACACCCTTCACAAGATCAAACACAAAGAAATCCCTTCTGAAGTTAAAATTTGCAGAACAAGCTATTTTCCATTCAAATTTGTTATTGTCTGTCTAGGTTTTCACATAGTTCTGATACAAAATCAGTTACACTGGAGAGAGGGTTTTTGTGTGTATGTGCATGTGTATGTCTTAGGTTAATATTATCTTGGATTACTTCTGTACATTATTTAGTTGCTCTGAATGCAAAGAAATGTTTAATCAATGAATCATACAGTAAGTAAATTAGACAGTGATATTCTGGCTTTTATGCCACAGGCATTGTTGCACACAAAGAGCAGAATCCTTCCTCCAGAAAGGGTACAGAATTATGTAAGTTCATCTCAATTCAGCCCCAGGTACCCACACTCCCCACTGGCAGCAGAGTATTTAATTTCTTGGAACATTTCTATTATTAATTTATCTAATAGAAACAAACATCATACTTTTTTTTTTTTTTTTTTGGCCTGCTCTCATGATCACATTATTAAAATCTCTAAAGTCAATCAGATCTATACTGATTTCTCCTAGGTGAGAATTTTACTCTGCCAGTAGACAGAATGAAGGAAATACATTTATTTCAGGGCATGCATATGTTGTATAATTCTTCAAGGAATGTATTTGAATAAAAAGACTGTAACTGTATTTGTATAAGAAACCTTCTTATGAGCTTTGTGTGATCATGCTGTTGAAAGGTATGCTCTGCTAAAATACTTGTTGCTGAAATTGGTTATAAAATGAGAAAGGATTTTTTTTAATGGTAAGAAAACACGAATTAAGATCTCTGGGGATATATAGCAGAATCTACAATAGCAGTCTCCCCTTAAGCCAGATAAGAAAGCCTATTAGGCAGATGGCATCACACAGGAAAAAAGTGATCAAGCTGTGAGAAAGAGAGCCAGATCCACTTAGTGTGATAATTAGAAAAGAAAGAGCCCCAAAGGAAGTGCAAAATAGTAAAATATAACATCACAGTCAGAAAAAAAAAGTGATGGAGATTGTATTTTGGATCCAGGAAAAGTTTAGATTAAGACGGAAATAAGGAAGGCCTATGAAATTAGTGGGGAGAGTTAGGGCTGAAATTATGTTATGTGTTATGGGATTGTAGTTCACTGAAAATAGGACTGATCTGATTCTTGTCTGGTGCCAGTAGCAGTTCTGGAATTTGAAACTCAGGACACCTGTTTACTTTTTTGCTTCTAGTCTGTGATGTGTAAAACAAATCAAATTCTGTAATTTCCGTATTCATTATTACATACAGTTCATTATTACACATACATTCATTATTGAATACAGTTCACCTGGGTATATGGATCCATACAGATATTACATTTCTTTGATTTTTTTTTTTTTTTTTTGAGATTTAAAGAATAAACAGCTTGCTTCTTGCACATTTAATCAAGAAGCTAGCTTTTTATTAAATTGAAGTATTATTTTACTTTTTTAAAAAATGTCACTTTGCTAATTCAACCTTTAACTTCACTAAGAGTGATGTCAGCATTAACCTTATTTCACAGTTACACTTCCAGACAATAATAGCTTCAGCATTTAAAACAACTGAGTTACCTTACTGTCTCAACTACACAGCATACACATACTGCTTATCAGACTCTTCTAGCTCAACAATGAATGTTCATGGCCTTTAAGTAAAGTCCATACTTAAGCTGCTACCCAGCTCCAAGCAAACTCTACTAAAATGTTCCAGAGATTTCTATTCATTCATAAGACATAGTAATGCCTCAGCCTCTTTGGATGGTATGGTTTGACTTTATTTACTAATTTTGTGAAAAAAGACAATAGTAGATACATTGGCTGAAGGCTAATTATACACTGTATAAATGTAAAATTACTATCAGTTTTGCATTCTTCTATGGTTTAACTTATTCTTCCTTTCTGTAGATATGAGCAGAAGACTTAAATTTGATGGAAAAACTCTGAATTTGCATCCATATCTCACTTTAAAAAGTTCAGTCTTTTTTTACATCTCTGTAATATAAATAAAGATAATATTTATTTACCTTCATAAAGTCCTCTGAGTTCCAGACTGGAGGTAAAAAAGAAGAGAATTCATCAGTATTTCTAAATACTTATCAAGTCCCTGTTCTTGATCAAAAAACTAAGCTTAAACTTCAATTTTACATTGAGTAGGGCTTTTCCTTAATCATTTCATAGGATTTTTGAGGCTTTTGAGTCACTGTAATCTCATTTATTTCAATGAAATAAAGAAACCCATATCATTTTTAAAAACATTATTCTGGATTCACTAATCCATTCATGTACTTTTGACTTTTGCCATCAAGACCAAAGTGGGGATTTTCCAAAAGGCTGCTCAGTGAGATATAGTATTAGCAGTGCATAAATTCACAATCACAGCAAATACATTCAGCTATTCAAATCTTGAAAGCACTGAGTTGCTAATATATATATAACATTACTGAGGTTCAGAGCTGGAACCATGCCCAGAGGAACTGGCACGACTTCTTCTACAGTAGACAGTGGTAGAAGTTGTTGTCAGGCTGAAGGGAAGCAAAGATTTAAATCCATGTGAAAAAAAGAAAAGGAAAAAAAAGGAAAAAAAAAAAACAAACTATATCATTCTTGAGGTCTTCTTTACAAATGTTATTTGAATGTTTATTGGGTCAAAATCAAATATTTTTTCTTCGTTGTCTACTAATTACAGCAATTGCACAGGAAGCCTGATATAGAGAAATAGTGAATTGAGTGATTCCACACTGTTTATTTTATAATTACATTCAATAATCCTGAAACAACTACACCCCAGTGGAACTACTGATCAGCGCTGTTTCTTTTACTAGTTCAGAGTAGGAAAATCAATGATATCTATGCACAGTTTATGAATAGATATATGAAGGTGACTTTGAAAGTAATGTATCCTGTTTATTCCATGGAAACTACATCAGATACAAAGACGACAATAACATTACTTGATAGAGAAAATTCTCATCTACTAAACACTATTTTTCAACAGTCACCACCATTAACCAATTGATGGGGATAAACTGATGCCCATTTTGTGATGTGAAAGCTACATACGGCAATCCAGAATGTGGCTTGTCTTTCACATTGCTGTCCCCACTGCTGAAATACACCACCCACTGCCTCATTGTGCTCACATCCACTGTTTGGTCTCTATAAACATTCAGCAAGCATTGATGAATGTCAGTGGGTGCCATTTTTTCCACCTAGAGAAATTCAGTGACACATCTTTGCTTCATCAGAACTCCCATGTCAGATGCCATTCTGTCAGACTGCTCCTCTGCTGCCATCTGTCACATGGCAAAAACATGTAATGGAATACTGGTGGAAGATTCAACCTCTACTGCCATGCCACCAACATCTGCCTCTGATGTCGTGGGCCAACATCACAAAATAGGAGGCATTAATAACCCTCATGTGTTGCACTCACAGAAGGTAATGATTTAAAATACAATTATCCAAAAATATGGTGAAATACCAAAGGCTCTTAGATGACACTATAATTATGTTAAACCATAACATTATACTACTCAGATAAATTAAATTACTTTTATCTTATTGGAGGTTAAAAAGGAACTTAAATATTATCATTTTGGGGGGGAAAGATCATCTTTAGCAAAAATAGAAACAAATAAAAAAATAGATAAGCCATCTCTTTACACAATTGTATTGTCACTTTCAGGCATTCTGCATTTGCAGGCACATAATTGAATAGGAAAACACATCCTTGAATTATACCTTGTTTCACACTGGAGAAGTCTCAAAAAATTCCACTCCATTCTTGCACCATGTAATGTTGTGGGTTTTTTATTTGTTTGTTTGTTTTTTTAATCTAATTTAATGAATGTACAAAATCAGCATTAAAACAAGCATTCCACAGCATTTGTTTGTACTGGAGCAGTTCTAGGTTTGCTATATGCTGTTCACAGCTGTTCAGACACCCACACTTCTACCCAAATTGAACAGGACTATAGGGGTGGTTTTTCTGAAGGTTATGACATCAGTGATCTGTGTCATTCCCTAGGAACACAGAGTACTTTACATCATAGAGAGATTGTTTCTCAAGTTATTATTTTGTTATTTGCTTAATAGTAACTAGTAAAAATAAAAGCCTATTAATAATATAGCAACAGCAGTGAATTTACATCTCATTTTTTATGAGTGAAATAGGTAAATCACTCACATCTGATTCACATCTAGGCAATGTCTTTATTGCAGCATTTTATTCTACTTGATACTTACATCTACTGTAAAAGCATGAAATTTGTGTCATTATCTTAAAACATACTTTCTTATATTTTTGATTGTGGACTGAAGAGAGTTCTAAATCCCACAAAAAATATGAAGAAAACAACTAATTTATATGCAGTGAGAGCATTCACTTGTTTACTCACATGGTATTTGAAGGGCATTGAACAGAAACGGAGAGCAGAGCTGAGACTTTTTTTAGCATCAGCTGAAGAAGGTGGTAGTGCCTCTCAAGTGATATAGCATCAATTAAGGTTTTCTTCTTGGTTTGTACTGTAAGTGTAAAAGACTCTTCATATAGCCAAGAATGCATAAAATGTTTGCCTTTCAGACTCCCTCTCTAATGGGGAAAAGTTGAAGTATTTCAATCATACGAAGGTGATAAATACTGTAAGCTACAGAGAGTAAGACTTTTTTCCTCATGTTCAATGAAAATGAAGTTTAAATTTTTCTAATGGGCCCAATATTCATCCACTTGCTAGTGTCTCTTAGAACAATAACTTTCCTTTTGTCATATTCTTACTCTCTCTGCATTCTCCATGTTTCAAGTAGCTCACTGAGCATCTACTCTAGGAATTGTAGTTTTCTCAGCTTATGAAGCCTTTAATTTTTTTTTCCTTTTATTAGCTAAATATTATTTGGGTTAATAATCTTGTTTATCAAAGTTGTCTTACTAAATTAAGATATGCTCACTAGGAATCACACTGTTGATGTTTTCATTCATGTGTTCATTGGTGGCAAACTCACACATACACACCTCTGCTTCAGTTTGCTCTTCTCCTCATTTCTCACATTGTGTGAAAATCTTTGATAAAGGCTCATCAAAGTCATCAGAATTCTTTGTCTGCATTAATTTATTTTTGTCACCCATTAGCCCTGAAGTCCATTTTACAGAATATCCCGTAAAAGGATGTGCGAATGTCATAAATTGTGTCTGCCACAAACAGAGTTCTTTGAAAATGAAAACTAACGTTTGATGTATTTCTAAGATAAAATGTAGTGCCAGATCATCAACTGTTTTAAACTGATTAAACTCTTTTGATATTTTTTCCATAGTTTACTGATCTTTATTCTATTATGTACAATATTTCAGCAAGCACTTTCTCTAGGCCATGCTTGCCTCTCAAGGAAAAACATTAGGAATTACCTTTTTGTCAGAAAGAATTAATTCATGTTCTCTCCCTTTTTTTTTTTTTTTAATTCTTTGTATTTTTATAGATTTAACAAAGTAAATGTAAAATTAAAACAATTAAAAATTAATAAATAAAGACAACTCAGATTTAGCCTCTGACTCTTTCTACTAATATGAAACAACTATTTATGTTGCTCATTTCTAAATTGCAGATTTGATGTCATGCTTGTCAATGTCTTTGTGGCTTTAATAGATTTTTCTTTTAGCAACATCTAAGAATATATACATGACCTCAACAGAATTTGAACTCTGTATTTTGCTGGTGATTTTTCATGATTTGTGCTGATCAAACTTTCTTTGTCGTATTCCAATTTGCTTTGTCAAATCACTAAATCTTTATTTATGATCAAGCTGGAAATCTTCCCTGGTGGTTTGCTTCTACAAGGTGTTGATTTCCAACCTGTCAGCAATGTAAAATAGTTCAGAGTACTTGGAATTTAATAGAAATATTTGGAACATTGCTGTGTTATTTTCCAAATTAAGCCACAATAAATACATTGTGGGTTTTTTTTTTTCTATCATACATATATATATATATACATTTTAGAATAGCTTCCCTTCCTGCATTGAATTTAAATAGCTTTTTCTCAAGCTTATTTTTCTATATTCCACAGCTTGTAGTCAATTTGAGTGCATTGCCAAAACATCACTGGAAGTGATTTGCTTTTGTTATATCACTTAAAATGAGTGACAATTAAATCTATAAAAAAATCTGAAATGTATTTTCTTATATACTGTGTCTGTGTCTGCCTCTCATTCCTTTTGCCATGTTTATCCATACAGAGACAAAGAAACTAGCTGCTTCCAGTTTTCATGCCTAAAGTGCAAAAGCAAAATACAGTTATGGTCTTTTGGGATTAGTGACCCAAATGGTGAAATCTGTGTTAATTTCTTTGGGACTGTATCAATTTCTGGTTACATCAAAATAAATAAAGATCAAGTCCCTGGCAGTTAGAGAAGTATTATTATAGCCAAAATGCTCTGAGATCAGAATCAAGTCTCCTTTATATTTTGGATCCTTTGTCTATTACTATAGAATCAATATATGGGATTATATGTTCATATTATTGCACATCTGGAAGAAAATTAGCCTGAATACCATTTTTCTAACTCAAGAGCAATTAACAGCCAAAACAACTCCCAGCATTCTATGGGCTACTCCCAGGAGAACTGCCTGGCCTAGACACCTATAGGCATTATCTGTTCCTCTTTCTGCTTCCCATGGAATTGCCACACAGAGATAGAAAAGAGCTGAGATACAGATTCCTATAGAAGATTGATACAACGAATGATATGCCTTTGAGAAATTCTCTAACTGCACTTTTAGCATTTCTGAGGGTTTCCTTTGTCCTTAATCCAGTCTCTTCATATTTCTGCAGGCAACATTCAATAACAGCTTTTAAGTTCAACCCTTAGAACTCCCCGTACATGAGTGCAAAAGAAAAGTTACTCTTTCAGTTATAGTTCTTCATCTACCAAGAGTAGATGACACATTTTTTATCTTAATCTTGCCTTCTCTTGCATATGATAGAAACTTTTTGCTCCCTTCCCTCCTTCCTCCCTTCTCTCCTTCCTCCTTTCCCCCCTTCCTCCCTTCTCCCCCTTCTCGCCTTCCCCCCCTTCTCCCCTTCCCCTCCCCTCCCCTCCCCTCCCTTCCCTTTTTTCTTTCCTCCCCTTCCCCTTCCCCTTCCCCTTCCCCTTCCCCTTCCCCTCTCCCTTCCCCTTCCCCTCTCCCTTCCCTTCCCTTTCCAGGAGTAATTTAATTTTGTTTGATGAATATTATAATTGAAATTAAAAAAAAGAGTGCATGTGCAAAGATATTCACAATTGCATTTGGACACTAATTCCACTGCTTAGATAGGTTATTGCTATAGATTTTGTGCTACAAAGTGACTTTTTCTCAGCCCCCTGCTGTTTATGTACTGGTGTTAGGATTGTGTATCACAACTCAAATTTAGAAATACTTTCTTCTGAGTACTAAGTTCAGTGCTATGAATAAAACCATTAAGAATGATAATATTATCATAGTATTCTATTCTTGATAGCTGTTGAAAAGTAAGATGTTCAGGTACAGTAAGTTAAGCTGCTGTAGCTAAAGAAGCTATATTAAGTTACAAAACAAAACACTAATGATTGACTTGAAAGCCAATTATTGTTTTGTGTTGAAGTTCTCAAAGTCTGTCAAATGTCTTACATTCACATTTTCTTGTTAAAATTGTTGAGTCGTAAAGTCTAAAATTTCAGTGAATGGCACTCTCACCTGAAATAATAATGTGTAAAACACTCTCCATCTGTTCCTACTTCTTTTACTATGTAAAATGATTTCTTCAACTAGATAACAAGAGCATCTGACACTTGACAAGCAAACTAATTTCACAACACAAATTCTTCATAATATATAGAAAGTAGTAAGAAGGGAAAGGAAGAAAGATGCACTTCCACTTTTCCACTAGCACCCTGTCACGGAGTTAACTAGATCAATTTATGCCCGTGACAGGGGGCAGTAGGCCCCTGCCCTCCCCACCCCCCGCCTGGCCCCACAAAATGGGAAGGAAGGAAGGGGGGGAAAAAAAAAACAGCGGCAACAATCTATGGAGGTAAACTTATTTTACTAACTATGATATCGGAATGCAAGATAACACACTATAATACAATCTAATTGAAATTGAGACTAATAAATCAAGTAAGATATGAGAGAGAGTTCCCGAGACTGAGTCAAACCTGAAAAGCTTGGAACGGCTAGGAAAGCACCCTCCAGCACCCACTGCCAGGCAGTAAGAGACCGCCCCACCCGGAAGGGTCAGATCCCATGACTTCCGTAATGTATAGGGATAGGTATGTAGAATTAGAGCATTAACACTTTAATTCCAGTACATGATGTTTTGATGTGGAATACTGAAAATAAAAAAAACATAAAACCATGACACACCCAAAACTTTCATCACTGCAAGTGTTCTGCTACAGATATTTCCCACACATAATGTGCAAAAACTCCACAATATATTACTTTAGGTTTATGATTGCACAAATCTTGAATTTTTCACTGATTATAGCTCCAGGGAAATTCATTAATGTAATCCTGAAGTGATGAACTGAGGTATTTGACCATTTATTTTTGATAAAATTCATATCATCAGAGTATCTCTCTATATTGAAATCTCAATTGCAAATATAAAGCAAGATTTTCAAAACCTATGAAAGCATCCACTGCCACTGAATTGGTTACCTGAATTTATTGGTTTTAATGAAGTTAGCTGGAATCATCTATGTCATATGCTGTGTCATTAACACTGGACAGTACAATGAGGCTTGGCAAGGTTTGCTGGTAAAATGTGGGACTTCTGGTGTGATGTGCCTAAGTATTTTCTTTGGAATACAGGATGCTTATCTGGGTGAGCAGCACCTTTCTAATTGTTTACCTGCTTTTGGATCATAAGGAGAATCATATCTCTTCAGCTGGTGCAATGGAGCATGTACAGCCTCCCCTTTCACTGCTGCATAGAGACAAATACAATATTTTGTCAAGTTGTGAATAGGAGCTGCTTCCTAACTCAGACAGCTTCAAGGTCATGTGATAGTTCATAATTCAAGACTACAAAATTGCTTCTTCAGTGTGTGAATCTCAGTATGATTCAAGGAGAAATAAATTCTCCATTTCTCCTGCTAAGACTAATTGCCTGGCAGCAGAATAAGAGAAAAGAAAGAAGGACCTTCCAACAGTGCTGTCCTTGAAAATGTGGAACATATAACTCATAAATAGATACAGTGCTATTTTTAGTAAGAGAGCCTAAAGTAACAAAAGTGTAGTACATTCAACATAGCATCCTTTGTTTGCAGTTGTCCAAGTTATCTTAGACCAACAGTTTGATTTACTATGTGTGTTTTACCTTTTTCTTCTAATACTACTATGGAAAACAACTTTGGATCAATTCACTTGGAAACCATTAACCCAACCAAGGTGAAATGTATAAAGTACTCAGTACTGAAGTTCTCTTTGGCCTCTTTCCATCTCTTTGTGCATTTTGCCCTTCATGCTACTTCTATTAGTTCTGTTTGTATTTTTCCAGTGTGTCTTTTTCCTACAAACCTAAGTTGCTAGCAAGTGGGAGTAAGGCCGTATAATGTAGAACAAAAGACAGTGTTTGAAAACCAAAAATATAATTTCAGAAGGCTTATTTTTACATTTCTTCACATCTGTGAAAACACTGGATGCTTCAGTATTTTGTGTTTTAAATTCTTACATATTTGTTACAAGCAGATTTTGATTAGGCTTTACAATTATTGTATTGACCTAGTCGGAGAAATGTAAATGAATAACGTCCTGCAAATATTGACTTTTTCTTTTCTATTCTTAGAATAGTCTATTTTCTTGTCTTGTTGAAGATCTTATAATGTGGGATGTCTTGTAACACAGAAGGGCCATTAACTGCTGCCTATAATGCAGGCAGAAAAACTTAAAAGGCATGAAAGACCTTTGTCAACCAGAACATTATTGGGAAAAAAAAAAAAAAAAAAAAAAAAAAAAGCTTTTAAAACAGTAGCACTTGCTTGCAGCCCTTCTTATTTTCATTTTGGTCCATTTCATGATGACCAATTAGGTACTTTCAAAGTCAATAGATATACAAATTTCTGTAATGCACACCTTTTCAGACATTATTTTTCTCAAACACTTCATACATCATAGGTCACATTCCTATATTCATAGCTGAATGAACATAATATTATGTGATGCATTGTTTTACATAGTGGTATATATGGAAGCCTAGAATGTGTTTATTTGTGTTTAATTATTTTGTATCTTACTTGAAACATTATGTGAACACAGAGCTGATAGAATCAGTCCTATTTTGCTTGAGAAGGTAAAGAGTTACATGTGAAATAATGTCTAGTCCTGTATTGGTTCAAATATTGTACAAGGTCTACTCAAGAAAATGGAATATCACATCTCATACCCCAATTTCCCACATGTACAAAGACTGTTAAAACTTAGTTATACTTCCAGGACACCAAAATGAAAGTAGTTCAGGAAAACAGATAATTTTTGAGATCTGGAATCTCTATAGATATTTAGATAGTCTACTATGTGACTGTGTAGATCCACTGTGTTAGATCAAACCAGTGCAGTGTAAATCAGAATTGATTAAAAATTAAAATATTGCATTTGGCTTCAGGCAATAGAAACATCTTCATTAGTATCTCACCAGAGTGTGATTATTTGACATAACAAAAAATTACTGAGATCACTAAAGGGCGAGATTGGTTGAAGGGATATTGTTTTTACACATCTGTCAGTCATGGACATAGGAAAAAATAAAGGTGAAAGAGCTCAATAATAATGGCATTCACATTTGGTACAGAATTCTTTCTTGTTATTATTTATTTGCTTATTTGATGTTTGTTGGGGCAATAGTACAGAAAAATTTTGTTGTACAAGTGCTGCTCTTTATGAAACACAAACTAGAAACTAATTTTTTAATAGAAACTGAAGCAATTTACTATATATCTCATTCTGAATATACAAACAAAAATATGCAACACAATTTAACATTATTGTTTGCAATTAATGCAAATATCTCAAAATTCACAGCCACTGTAGCCACAATTATGGTTTGAAATATAATAGTCAGACTTTCAAATTAACAGGCATAATTAGTTTGGAAGTTGTATTCTGCCATTTACTTTTTACTGAAATGGTCTTTTATCTACACAGTATCAATGGAGCTACTTGTTGAGTAAAGTGCTTAAACGATAAAATGTGAAATGTTTCAAAGACTGTTATGAGGTTGGTCATCCAAATGTGTTTGGAGATAAGGTCTAACAATGACAATTGCTCATTTTTCCTTTCCTACTCCCAGTTTATCTCAGCACATGCTACTTAGATGCAGTGAGATCTTGTGCTGTTATTTCTGCTGTTTTTTGTGTCTTTATGCAGGAATGCATCTCTGTACCTAACATTCCCCTTGGACTCCACTTTTTTGAAAACAAAATCACAGAATGGACGGGATTGGAAGGGACCTCAAGGATCATGAATCTCTAACCCCCCTGCCACAGAGCCACCAAACACCCCATTTAATACTAGACCAGGCTGCCCGGGGCCCCATCCAATCTGGCCTTGAACACCTCCAGGGATGGGACATTCACAACCTCTCTGGGCAGCCTGTTCCAGCACCTCACCATTCACCCTGGAAAGAGCTTCCCCCTGACATCCACCCTAAATCTTTTCTCCCTCAACTTAAAACCATTTCCCTTTGTCCTGCTGTTATCTACCCTTGCAAAGAGTTGATTCTCATCCTGTTTGTAGGCTCCCTTTAGGTACTGGAAGGCTACAATGAGGTCACCCCACAGCCTTCTTTTCTCCAGGCTGAACAAGCCCAGCTCCCTCAGCCTGTCTTTGTAAGGGAGGTGCTCCAGTCCCCTGATCATCTTCGTGGCTCTCCTCTGGACCCTCTCCAACAGCTTTCTCTCTTTTTGTATTGGGGGCTCCAGACCTGGACACAGTACTCCAGATGGGGCCTCTTAAGGGCAGGGTAGAGAGGGACAATCACCTCCCTGTCCCTGCTGGCCACCCCTCTTCTGGTGGAGCCCAGGATAGCATTTGCTTTCTAACCTGTAAGAGCACACTGCTGACTCATGTTAAACTTTTCATCCATCAGGGCCCCCAGGTCCTTCTCTGTAGGGCTGCTCTCAAGAACTGCTCCTTCCAGTCTGTATGGATGCCTGGCATTCCTCCGGTCCAAGTGCAAACCTTGCACTTTGTTGTGTTGAACCTCATTAGGTTCACCTAGGTCCACCTTTCAAGCCTGTTGAGGTCCCCCTGAATGGCATCCCTTCAACCATGTCAACTGTGCCACTCAGCTTGGTGTCGTCAGCAAACTTGCTGAGGGAGCACTCGATTCCGTCATCGATGTCATTGATAAAGATGTTAAAGAACACTAGTCCCAAGACAGACCCCTGGGGGATGCTGCTCATTACCAGCCTCCATCTGGACACAGAACCATAGATGACCACACTCTGTCTGTCCTTTCAATCAATTTCTTATCCATCGAGTAGTTCACCCATCAAATCCACATCCCTCCAATTTGGAGATAAGGATGTGGTGTGGGACCATGTCAAAGGCCTTGCTCAAGTCCAGGTAAATGACATCAATCCACCAATACCATCACTCCATCTTAGAAGGCCACCAGATTGGTTAAGCATGACCTTCCCCAAATCCCCTGTACATTTCAAGCAAATACTAAAATCCAGCTAAACAAACATCTATTGTGAATGTCTTTAGAAAATGTAAATGTTGGTGGAATACCTGGAAAAAACCATTTTGAATTCACTAATATACTTCAACAGGATATACTCCTTACAGTGTAGCATGTCCTAATCTTATGTGTGAAGCTGAGAGGCTGGAAATATTAATTATTCTATTGCTTCTGCAGTGCTGTGGAAAAGCTCTTTACATTTTTTAAATTAAATTATTCCCAAGGCAGCAACTAAACACATTAGTTGGTCAAAATTTCAAAAATGTTCCCTTTGCCTCGTACACAGATTGCTAAAATTGATTTATGTATACATGAAATTCTTCCCTTTGATATTACTAGCTATCTGTACATTTTATGCACATTCAGTGTTTCCTTAAATTTCTTCAAAATATATATGAAATATTTATATGTGAAATGGGAGAGTTTAGTTCGTAACTATAAAATAAGAGTTGGCATTCATTATTTAGTAGTTAAATTCTGGCTTCTAGTTGTTATACTCTTTGCTGTTCCAATTATTCCTTTCTTAATGAAAGTAATAATACAGTGGTACAATACTAGATCAATAATTATCTTCTCAATATTTAAAAAGAAGTTTAAGTATAGTGATAATTTAAACACAGAGAAGGAAAAAAAATTCCAAACAATAAATCTTTTAAAATTTATATCTTGTCTAACTTTTGACTGGAGTGGATATTCACAATGACAATGGCAAAATAAAAGTAATACATATCTGTATAATTAAGTGCACATGAATGAAGAATGTAAGCAAACTACTTTCTTAAGTATGACCCAGTCCTGCTATTCATGTTCATGTTATATATTTTCAGAGCAATTCTTCCTAAGGTTGTAGAAATACTTATAGATGAAGACTGTTGTTAATGGATTGCATAAATTGCATAAATTATTGCAGCTCCAGTGAAGACAAGAGAATTGCCAGAAGTGTATTGGCCAATCTAATACAAAGTAAGACTAATTTAGAAGTAAATGAACTAATTTTCAGTTTAGAAGTAAATGAAGCTGATCTTAGGATAAATTTTTTTCTTTAAAAAATTTCTTTAAATTTTTCTTTAAAAAGAAAGGTTGAAATATTTACAGCACAACACCTACATCTAAGCTAGTCATGTCAGACTTTCCTGATACTCAACTGAGAAATAAGCAGTTTTTAAACATCTTTCTCCTTACTCTAATTAAAGGCATAAAAAATGACACTTTAAAGTACCAATTTTTATCTTCAGAGAAGATCTGAAATTATTAAAATGTCTAAATTAGGAAATCTTAATCCCCTTCCTTTGATGGATCTCATCCTCACTCCTTAAATTTTCACTGAAGAAGTACATGATCAAAGGCCCAAATACAGGAGGCTACATGTGCAGTTTTTGTCTATGCAATAAATTAACAAGTACTGAATGTAAAAGTAGCACTCAGTGAAGTGAGTGGATCTCCAAAAATTTCCAGAATTTAGAGTTTGTCTGTGCATTTAGTTGCAAGACAAAGCAGAAGCAGGAGGATTTTTTGGCTTCTGATTTTCTCACTACCTCTCATCCCTGCCTAAAATAATTAATTTCTCAGGCATAGGGTTGCTGCTTTTTTTTTTTTTTTTTTTTTTTTCATGAGAATACCTGTCTTAGATTTAATTAACTATTCATAAGGCTTCTTCTTGTTCTTCATTCTCTGATTAAATTGATATAATGTAAGAGAATGTGCTGATAATAATACAAAAGTTGAAAGTTATCATAGTTATCATTCCTGCTTCACTGTCTAATGCATTCACCAAGACACTGCTATTGGTGTGCTCCCAAATATGAAAAAATGGAGAAACAAAAAGCCTTAATGAGATGGAGGTTGGGAAACAAAGGTTAATGGCACCTGCTCTTCAAGAAACTGATGAGAAAGTTCAGAGGACAACAGGAGATACTGCAGAATGTTCTTGGAGAAGAATCACACCATGTCAGATCATTTAAATGTCTCCTTTACTTGATACTAATAACACTATGCTATGGTCAACTATATAATAAAAATCCCATCAGTAACAGCAGGGTTACTCATGCATGACTGACTAATTCCTCCAGTGTCAAAAGATAGAGTTTTAAATACCCTGTGGCACAAAAGGTTAGTTCTGCTGTCACTTCATCAGTGGAAAGAAGTACATCTTGTCTTTCTTGGGTCAGTATGATGCCGTACTTGATTAATTGTATAAATCATAAACTGCAGAAGTGTTATTATGTCAGTGATAAGTAGTATAATGATCCATCCATTTTTAACAGGCTAGTTGCTAACTCTGACTTCTTCACAAAAATGAGGAGAAATATTAATCTCAGGCTTATATTTACTGAAGTAGTATCCTACCATGTCATTAATAAACTTATTACCAAATTAGTTGCTATTTCATGAAACTATAGCAAAACAAACTCTTCAGATTTCTACCTGCACAGCACTGAGTCATGATCAAGATTGTGGCACACAACAAAGCTGGAAAGCACTTCAGATAAATGACTGCTAGGCTTTTTCATACTTAAGATGTCTCATAAAAATAAGTATAAATTAAAAACTTTTTATGATTTGAAAGATGACTGTAGTGATTCATCTTTCAATCATGCCATTATGACCATAGCAAGTGACGGTGTGATTCACATCTACAGCTCTTATGGTGTCTTTGTCAAAACAGAAAGCCTTCATCTTATACTAGGTGGACTTCATAAAATGATGGTTTCCACCTTTGGGATTTATGAACCAAAAAAATTGTCCTTCACAATTCTGACAAAGGTCAGCTTCAGAATGTTTGTGTTCCCTACCAGCAATCACCAGAAAATACTAGTACTGGAAATGTTGATATCTAAAGCCTCAAAATAATGGTGCTGGGACTTTCCAGCTCCAGAACTACTGAATCTAAATTCTACACAGTTGCCTCTAGAAATGTATTGAGCGTCTGCCATCTCTTAATATATCTAAAGTGTTCTATTTTTAACAATGCACTTAATTTAATCAACGTAGTTGATATTTTGGCTATGAGGAGAGAAAAAACTGTCATTACCTTATTTACTTAAGTTGCTCCATTTTTCCAATGTGAATGCAGTTGCTGAGCAGAAAAATCCTGGCAAAAACTGTCAGACCTTGTTATTATTTTGGGTCTGGACAGAAATTTGCTGTATGACACATCATTTGGAAATAACGAGAAGGCAGTGCACTCTAGTGAGGTAACAACAGCAACCTTAGAATAACTGAATTGCAACATATAATATGACACCATGTGACCTCGAGGTATGAGAACAGCTGTATAAAGAATGCAAAGAGGAATAAAAACATAAAGGAAAATATTCATCCATCAAAGTACTGATAGCAGAGTTGTACAGTTGTTAGTAAATTCAGATGAATATTCCAGGCCTTGGGAATCCTCAGAGATGTGAAAGCCTGGCTTATTAGAGCTGCAGTTCTTAATACATGCACAAAGGAAGGAATTGTCATTTCTTTTGAACTAAATTAAAAAAAAAAAAAAAAAGGCTTCATGATTTTCTAATCTATTTATAATTCCTTTTCTAAACTATTTCTTCCTAAGATGAGTTGTCTTCCTAATTCAAAGTAGCAGTTGACAACTCCATATATTTCTTTTGAAGATAACTGAAGGATGTCTGAAACTCCTGCTCAGTCTTTCTCAGCCCACTCCAATTGTAGCCTTTTCTCTTTCACTCCAGATATAGTAGCTTTAGCAAGAGTACATAGAATAGATCTGAGTGTTGATCAGAAAGATGAAGAAAAAGCAACAGACACAAATATTTTCTTCCTCATTTTGCCACATCTTTCAACAGAACTTTTAGAATTGCAAAGTTCTTGTAGCAACACTGACAAAAGCACTAAGTTTATGTCTTTGTATTGCTCCGTGCAAAAGCACTTATCTTGAATTCAAATCAGAAAATAAGCATATTTTTCTTCTGAACTAAGAACAAACATGAACATCAGTGATTTAATTGCAGCTAGGTTGATGCAAAACTGATGTGCATGTTGTAAGAAAACATAATTTGAAAATATCAGTGCAATACATGCTATGTGGATAGGCAGGAACTTGTTGCAGAACAAATCCCATGCTATAATATCTTTATGTTTTCTGTAGAATTTTCTATGAACATTTATCGCACATGATTTCTTTATTAATGATAGTTTGAAACTCTACTGCCTGAGAAAACTGATGAGCAATAATTCCAGATTGCTTCAAGGGTGTGGCTTGAGTCAATTAATATCTTCTGTTCTGAAATAAATTCAAAGGTCACAGTTGTCAGAGGAGTATATTGATATAACTGTAGAATGTGCAATGAGTATTGATGAGTACTGTAAGAGAAGTATAGACATAATTTTATGCAACTGTATAATAATGAAACAAAATCAATGTAATTCTCCACTGATCTTCACAGAGGCATAAAAGAGATTCAATGCTAATAGTTCTGTTAATTGCACATGTCTTTTTGCATATTTATGAATACAAAATAATCAGACTATCTTTCAGTAAAGAGAAGCACAGCTCTTCATAGTAGAACATTTACCAGCTAAACCCATTAAAAATAGAAATCAGTGTACAAAAAAAGAAGGGGAAAAAAAAACAAAACAAAACTGAAAGATGACTGAAAATAAATGGTCTGAATTTTTAAAACACATTCTTTTACTCATTTACATGCTTTCTTCTCATGGCTCTAACAATCACATTGCCTCACTTTATCTTGAATGTTTTTCATCCAAAATGAACGACATTAGAAAATATATATATATTTTACTTAAACGTCAACTTCAACTGTATGCACACCTTTATATAGCAGGCAGTTTTTAATACAACAGAGAAATCAGGAGAAATCCGAAGCCAGTCTGAAATATTTTAGAGTTTTGGAGTGGATTTTTTGAATGTCAAAGCTAAGTAAAATTTTGCTTGGAAAATTCTCTTAATAAGTTATTTTAAATATTTAATATTTTCCTTTTCTTTTTCTTTGTCTCCCACCTTCCCATAGCTATTTTTTTTTTCTTCTCATTTTGGGATTTATTCTTCACTTTTCTCTACCTAAGTTTGTGAGTCTATCTTGTTCCTATTCCTCACTACTTTTTAATGCTGCAGAAGATTTCTACCATGCTCCAACTTGATAAGCTTCTATAATGAAATGAAAAACGCAAGGGATGAGGGGAGAGCAGTGCAAAGCAGCTTTGAAAATAAGAACTGAGGCTCCTGGTGTAAAGCAAGTTGAACACAAGCTAGCACCATGTTCTTGCCATAATGAAGACTGGACTGTTAGGACAAAAGTTGCCAGCAGGTGATACTCCTCCTCTCCTCATCAACAAAGTGCTGGGCAGACACTGACAGAGATTGTTCACA
This sequence comes from Chrysolophus pictus, assembly GCA_037305975.1. Taxonomy (NCBI): domain Eukaryota; kingdom Metazoa; phylum Chordata; class Aves; order Galliformes; family Phasianidae; genus Chrysolophus; species Chrysolophus pictus. The sequence goes on from CM074576.1 coordinate 100,131,256, forward strand.
CAAGCAATTTACAAAAATCTGTGTACAGATGCCACCCTCGAAACAATCTGGAATTGTTGCTCATCAGATTTCCCAGGCAGTAGAGTTTCAAACTATCATTAATAAAGAAATCATGTGTGATAAATGCTCATAGAAAATTCTACAGAAAACATAAAGATATTATAGCATGGGATTTGTTCTGCAACAAGTTCCTGCTCCTGGAATGAATGGACTCTTTCCAAGGGTTTGTGCAGTCACTGCCTGGATGCTAGCAGCAGTCTCTCTTGGATGCCTCCACCCAACATCTTCCTCAGCTGCTCTCTAAAATGTGATTTGGCTGTGGAGAAAATCCCACTGCCTGTTGAACAGAGCATTCTGAGTGTACTCATTCCTGTGACACCAGTGCCCAGGGTGTGTGTGTGACAGACAGGTTTCCTACACTGCCCTCACTGAGCACACTGAGGTTCTCTCCAGTGCATCTTGCTTAGGCCCTGTGCAGCCACAGTTGTGAGGAGGAATGTCTGGATCTTGGGCTAAGCCAGTCTGTGTGAGAGGAAGGCAGGGTGAAAATTGATGACTATGCTGGCTACAACATAGCAGTCATTACCAGCTGCAGCACTAAGGAGACCATCTTGAGGAAAACACTGCCTTTCCTGGAAGTGGGCTGCTGCACAGACCTTTCTTTGCTTCTTTTTTTCTTCTCACATCCTGCCTCAGGTAGCAGGTCATCATTTGTTACCATAGGCAAGCACTGCAACCATAGCTCTGTGTGTGAGAAGTCTTCTTTCAACATCAGTGGAGGAAGAACCTTCTCCTGAGCTGATCTCATAGCTCCTCAAATTCATGTGGGTGAACAGCTCCTGTGTCAGGCATTGGAAAAGATTGACGAGGATGGCTGTTTGGGAGACCAGGGACACTATCATCTCCTTAGGCACCCTCTGGTTGCAGAAGAGGAAGGAGTTGAGACATTTATTCTCCAGGCAGCAGCAGAAGTGCTTCAGTAGATCATCCAGCCACAGAGGAAATCCTACTTGTGCCAGGGCTACAGCTGTCAGATGGAGAATCACAACTGTCTTCAAGGCTTGAGGGAAAATCCTGTGCCCACCAGCAGACAGGTGCAAATCTGCACACAACTGAGGTGGGAGCTGGGAGGCCAGACAGACGCGCCCAACAAACTGCATCTCTGCCACAGGGCACTTTTCTGGTTGCACTGTGCTGCTGATGGAGCTGGTTGCAGCCTACTCTGTGCTCAGGAAGGTGTGTCTGGGGGGGAAGCATTAGGGGCATGAGCAGAAGGTAGAGGAGATTATTCTCATGGGCACTTCAGCTTTTGTAGATGTATCCCACCTTCATGGTGGGCTGCAACAATGGCTTGGAGGCTTTTCTCAGCAGGATCCAAAATGGTATTTCACCATCTCCTCCATCACCTCACACTTGTCAGCCACATATGACACTGGCCACTGGAGATAATTAGCCAAAACTGCCCAGATCTCATGCATCATCAGAATCAGTCTTCTACCTTGTCATTCTCCTTCCTTGTTTGTGAAGCTACCTTGCTTGCTGCTGCCCTCTGTCTCATAGTTCTTTTTCCTGAGCCACCAGCATGGCCCAAAGAACAGAACAAGGAGCCCAGCAAAGGCCCAGAGCTGCCACTGTTACAAAGGAGCAAACTGAAGTGAAAAGCAGCACTTTCTTGGCCCTTTTGCTCCACTCTTACTCTCTGTGCTCCACCTTGGGCAGTGGCCAAACCATATCCTGACTCAGCAGCCATGCATGCTGCCGTACATGCTCATTAGCATTCATATTCATGTGACCAGCCAGAGCCATGGCCTGGACGAGGTGCATGGTGCACTCACTAATGACCCAGGCTGCTGTACTGCCTACTGATGGGTCCTGACGGGAGGGACTAGCAAGTATTGAAACTGGAATGCACCACTTTTAGTTGTTGGGAAGACAAATGTCTGTGAGCTGTTAGAAGAGAAGCACTCTGCTTGAAACAGTCTCATCAGAAAAGCTGTACTGGTAAACTTCATTTTTAGAATGAGCACCTCTCTGAAAGCAGATCTAGAGTAATGCAGTTAGCTAGGATGACAGTGGGACACTGTGGAGAGACTTAAGGAAAGAAATCAGAGCTCCTTACAGTGCCAGCTGAGACCTTGAAAATAGAACAGTAGAAAATAGGATAATAAGACTGAGTGATACTGTTTAAGAGTCAGCTTAGATTTAGTAAAGGGAAGTCATGATACACAAATCTGTGTGAGTTCTTTGGAGGAGGCAACCAGCATTATGATAGTGTATCAGCAGTCAGTATAGTACCCTGAATTTAAGAAATAAAATAAATAATTAAATGATGCCTTGTGTATTAAAGAGCATTCAATATTTCAGTAAAAGTGTCTCCTTTCTTAGATTAATTGATGTTTGAAAGACAAATGCAAACATTGAGATGAATGAGAGAAAATCCAACTAAGTATTTATATCATTGGAAATTTTTGAATAAAAACTAAAATGTATCTTTTTTTTTGGCAGGGGAGAATAGATCAATTAATGTAAAGATATCATATAGCTATAAAATGCCAATATGTAGGAATAGTCTGCGTATGCAAGACTTCTTCATTAGAAAAGTATTCTCAAAGATTTTTCTCTGCTAACTTACTCTGCTATTTGCTGAGAATTTCCTAATTTATTTTTTCTTCCTTCTTTCTTCCACTGTATCTTCCACTATTTGGGATGAAGAAATATGGTCATTTAGTGGGATTTGGCTTCCTTCTGATTTAACAGTGCAGCAATCTTATTTCAAGAGCTATTGGTTTTATACCTTTTTTGCCTTACTCTGGCAACCTAGCACTCTGAGACATTTCCTTAATTACTTCCTTAATACATGCTATTGGGAACAGACTACACCTTAAGAATAAATGGCCAACGCTGTCAGACTTCACTCTGCTTGCACAGAAGAAAAATTTATATTCCATCCAATTTGGTATTACCATGGACTGGAGTAGATGATGCAGATCTTTTAAAGTGCTGACCATTTTTCAGCAGATTTCCAGCACTAATGATTTATGTAGCTAACTTTATAAACTGCAGTTTTATAGATGAAATGTTAAATTAAGTCCTCATCACATAAATTGGTGGCTTTCCTTCTGACTTTATAAATGAAAAATTTGAATCCAATACGGCAACTGAACAAAATTGTCATTTTATTAAATCTAGCTTTTGAGTCAATGATTCTTCTCATTTAGGTATCAATCATGTTGATGTCATTTAAGAAATGTACAAAAGTCTCAGATGGTGGAAGAAGAAAGTCAGGCACTTGCAGACAGCCAGGACATGATTTAGGCAGGTGAAAAAAATAATTGTCACTTGCTGAAATAGCCATGTCCTAAATAGTCATGTAATGCAAATTGGCCCATAATACCACTTTCCAAAAAGCTATGATACTCTAGTCAGTGGACCTTTCAATGCTCCTCCTCACCAGAACATGGGAAGAAAATAAGATAGGAATGAGTTGAGATAGAGACAGGGAAATCATTGTGTCACTGACGAAACTGGCTCAACTTCTGAAAAATTAGTTTAAATTTTGTCAATTAAAGTAGAGTTGGAGGGTGAGAAACAAACTAAAAACTTTAACAACTTCCCTCCGCTCTTTCCCTTTTCCTAGACTCATTTTTCTTTCTAAAAACTGACTTCCTGTTGATTGGAGGTGACATATTTACCCCCTTACTTCTTGGCCAGTTGCTTCTACTTTTATCACGTAAGCACATACACTTTCACAGAGCCTTCTAAATAACTTAAATCCCAGATCTTGCAGTTGTCAATGAGCAGCTGTAGGTTTTCTTGCTTGACCTCACTGTGAATACCTTTCCAAATGAGTCTTAACAAACTAGAGGTATAATGCCTCTTTGAAGTAGTATTTCAGTAAGTACAAAAGGGCAAACAAACATAGTAAAACAGCTATATCCAATGTGATGAGGAAGAATTATGTGTTTGCCTTCAGCTTCATATATGTGCATTCGTACTTCTTTTTCCTTTTAAATAAAGTATGGGTTACTGAATGCTTTGGGATAAATTCCAGTACTTCTTGTTTAAAACTCCTACTGCTTAATTCTACAAGCAATTGACATTTTTACTTCTAATCTCATAGGTTTTCTCCAAGGAGGCTAAGTATGTACGTTTATGAGACTGTTTCATGATGCTAAAATAAGTAGAAAAAGAGAATTAGCATTTTATGGCTACCTTTTACTAAGGTCAGTAATTTTCTGCAGTGTGGTTAATGCTAACACAGGACTAAATGACATTTTTCATGCTACACTGAACCTTCAACTGTTTAATGGTTTAATGATATTTAGATTCATAGAAAACACAGAAAACTTTCCAGTGGTCTGGTAATAAACACTGAAACAAGCAAAGTCTTTTCCCACTGCTGTTTTGTTGGTATAGTGATGGAGAGTAGGAATAGACTTTTGACTGGCAGAATTAATTCTCTCTGTGCAAAGCCAGAACTTCTGTATCACTCACAAGGGATAAAAAGAAAAATGATTAAATCTGATTTTAAACCTGGGAAAAACAAAACGTTGGAAAGAACATCCAGGGAGAAATGGAGAAATCACACAAAATCCATTTATTTTAGAGGAAAAAAAAAAAAAAGAAAACAAATGGAACAACAAAAAGCACACAACGAACAAACAAAACAACTAATATTAGGGAGTGGAACTTTCATTTATGTGATCAAGCTCCTGGAGAAAAAATGTGAAAAAACCTGCCATCTGGTGATATTTCACTAGTCTCTCCTAATCCAATGGACAGGATAGTAAGTATATTTTAAAAATTTCATTTTAGTAGAAAAAACCTTGTTCTCTGAAAGTACAATAGTTAAAAACAAAGCTTTTCTCCATTGCATAGAAATTAGTGAAAGGGAAAGGAGTATACAGTTTTGTACTGGTAATCTAGCATTCAAATAACTTTTCTACAAAGGCAAATTTTCGATGCAGTAAACTTAGCTGAATGCTAACTATATATATCACACTTCACAAGATCACCGTAAACCACTAACAATTCAATTGTTGGGACCAGTTGCTGGAACATAAGAAAACAAACAAAAAGAACTATTTTAAAAATAATAATATGGTTACTTTAAAGTTTAAAGGGGAGTCGCTTAGGTTTGAGCTATTTTCTTTGTTTGCAATAATAGCAAGAAATCTATCTTAGCAGCGTAAATTAAGAGAGATCAGCAGTTGATCTGACTAACTAAAATATGTCTTAACACAGAAGCCCCAAAAACTACTGTTTCACCTGCAGAAGTTGCTGTTCCATATATGAAGCAAGGTTTTGAAATAGGGGGAAGTCAGATCAAGCCATTAATTCAAAACCAAAACCCCACTTTGAATACTACTTTGGATTTCTGAGGTGTGTAACCAAAGCCCTTATTTATATGTTACCTAAAATCAAAGTTTCTGTTTGACAGTCAGTCTTTCCTGCCATGATAGATTTCATAAAACTTATTATTCTGGGTGTCCCAGCTAAGATTCAGTTTACTACTCACCTAAATATGCCTAAATAAGTCAAGGTAATTTTCACTGCTCCTACTTAAAGTGTTTTGGAGCAATGCTTTCTGGTATTAAACAGTTGCTGCATTCCATTTTGGAAATGATTGCTCTCACTTGTAATTGAAGTGATTCCTGTACATGCATAATTTATGACTGTATAAAGAATTCTGAGGATACATAACACAATATTCAGTCAATGGCTGAATAAACGAACAGTGTCTTTTATTTCTTTACTGAACACGAATGTTATAAGTTTGAGCTATTTCAAGATTTTGTGCCAGTTCTAGTAGCAGTTTTCTCAAGTAAATTCTTCTCCCTTGGGCAGTGGTGTGGAACCAGAGCCATATAGTGTCCACTGTTATGAAAAGTCAGCTTAGCTCAGAAAGATGCTTGTCAACGGTTTACGGGCTGGTTCGGCCCGGTTCCGTGATGAGCGGGGTGGAGGGATCCGCAGATCCGCGCCTCCGGAAAAAGGGAACAGGGGACCCCAAAATAATTAAAAACAGCGGCAACGATCTGAGGAGAAACAAACTAATTTACTAAATATATTATCAGAATGCAAGATAACACACTATAATACAATATAATTAAAATTGAAGCTAATAAATCAAATATAATGAGAGAGAGAATGTCCGAAAGGTGGATGGGCCTCGCCAAAACGCTGAGGTGAGATGCGCAGTCCAGTTGAGCAGCAGGGAGAAAAAGGAGGAGAGCTGACGAGAAGCAGGCGAAGAAGAGCGCATCAGGTGACTTTGCCAGGAGTTATATCTCGAGACTCTCTGTGACCGCAAAGTCCCCTGGGGAATGTAGTTCTTCTTCTCTTCCAGGCAGGTACCCAGAGCTTGAGCATTAACAGTTAAACTCCCAGTGCCCCGCATGATGTTATGATGTGGAATACTGAAAACCAAAAATCACAAAACCATGACAATGCTATTCTTCATTAGCAATTAATTTAAATATGCAAATCTGCTGTCTTTTTCCCATTTTCCTCCAAAGCCTTGAAAATTTGTGTTTAATGCTGATACTGCATGCTGGTTTTCAGTGTGTGTTTACCCACACAATTGTATTGCGTTTGTACCTGTTTGTACTGAGTTAAACCATTAAGAATTTTTTTTTTTTTTTTTTCATTTTAAATAAGGAATTAAAAAATGAACACAGAATGGTAAAGTACTTATGGTTTTAAAGACTGGTCTTATCTTGAACATCAATTTTACTTCAGCATTTGAGATGCTGCCTTTGTTGTAGGAACTCAATGAAGGGAAGAACAATAGTTATATTTTCAAAGTGCTATTCATATGAAAATCAGTACTAAGCTGTTTCTGATCATATCTCTCTCATTTTTTATTTTTCTGGATTCTTAATACCAAAGTTTGTAGGAGAAAATTACTTATCTTGGGAGGTTTGAAAATCATACTGTATCAGTGACTACATAGAGAATAGACTACAGGATAAAGAAGTGTATTATGACAGCCTACTAGGCTGTAGGGTATAGGGTAAGAAAAGGAATTGAAAATCAGAAAAAAATAAAAATAAAATAAAATAAAATAAACAATAAAGAAAAGCACAGGCAGGTGGGTGAAAAAAAAATGCTAGCGGGATCAGAAACTGCTGCAAGCAAGATTTACCATAATCATTCACAGAAGGTTTACTAAAGGATGTTGCAGCTACCTGGGAAACTAGAGCCCAGGGCCAATTTGGCACACAAACCAGAGAGAAACTATAATTCAGTAATACACTGTTTTGGGATCCAATCATAATGAAAGTGTTTGGAAGGCAGAAGGTGATAAAAATGGTTGGAATGTGAAGGTCAACTAATTTTCTGTAAGTAAATAATATTGATGCAGTGACACTGTCAGAGATTTTTGTCTTCCATAGACAGTCATATTCACCTGAAAAAGCAAATATCCAGTAGACTGAGGGTGAGAACTCTTAATATTAGCTTAATCCTGGAGATTTGCACTGATCGAAAAAAAAAGCAAATGACATTAGGAACAATTCTTCTCCTAGTACAGAGGTCCCAGTCTTTTGGCTCTAAGAATAAGATACCTTTCTGTAGCTATATCTCCTACATTTTAATGACTTTTTACAATTACAGACTCTTAATTCAATACGCATCTTCATTGTTTTGATAGTAGGAGTCATATTTTCTATCCCTTGTGAATGGTTAACAGTGTCCTGTGCTCTCTTCAGAGCAAAGGAGGGATAGCAGCATAGGTTAAAATCAGCTTACAACATCCTGTAGCCACAGCCCATGGAAAGGAGATGCTTATCTGCATGCCCTTACAGTGTGGAGGTGAAAAACACTTTATGGCTTGTCTTCCAACACTGAGAATGAGGATTATGGGGCTTTCTACACAACCTGTTAAAATTGTCTTAGAGCACCTGGTTCCTTGTCCCTCCCTTTGCTCATTTTCCTCTAAATTCTGAGAAGTACAACAATCTCTTTTTTTCTTGTGGTTTGTGTATCTCTGTAGCAAGGTTTGCAGGTCACAAGCTGTCTTTCTGCAAGTCTGCGCAGTGTCTGTTACAACATCAACACAACCTCAGAGGAGGAGGGGAAAGTAAGGAGCTAAGGCTCTCTCTCACTATTAGAATGATGCAAATAAAAAATAGCAATGTTTTTACAAGGCTAGAAATCTGTAACCCTAGTCAACTGCAACTGTATTTCATTCTGATTTCTAGTGGCTATCTATAAATCAGGCATGAATCCTTGTTGATGTGCTCAATTAGCACTCCATTTTATTGAGCAGTCCTGTAAATAATTATATAAAAACTACAGAAATGATCACAAATGTGTTATAATTATCTTTACAATTATTCTGTATCTCAGTGGGTATCGGGGAAAATGAAATCTTTTCCTAGAGCATCTCTGGTTGCTAAGAAACAGTTACTTCAATCGTAGAAATTGTCTCTCACACCAGATACATTATTCTGGCAAATTGGACTTTCAGATTGAGTGCCAAGGGAAAGAGGAACAATCAGAAAAAGAGACAATTGCTATTACAGAGCTGCATGAGGTCTAGTATTTGTGTCTCAAAGATTCTGTTTTTATATCTGGCTGTGTTTCTATTTTCATGAACTCTTTTTTTTTTTTTTTTTTTTTCTTTCTTAAGAAATCATTTGATAAGACAACATGCCATAAAATCTGTTTTCTTCATGGTGGTTGGGGGATGGTAAATACAGTGGCCCCCAGTTCTCATACCTCTGTTTTTTTTGGTTTTTTTTTTAAGCTGTGTTTTAGGAAAGACAGGTTTCAGCAAAAGCATATGAGGCAAAAAGCTCTGCGTTTTACAGTACATGAAAGAAATGCATTCTGCATCTGTTGTTTTGTTAGGTGATGCACACACAGTCTTTCACAAAGTGCCATGTAGCAGCCTAGGTATGAGGTCCCCCAGGAGAGCAGGATGCTTACTCTGTATGGGACTTCACAGAGTTCCAGGCACAAGCCCAAGATTGGGCAGACCCCCAAGATGGACAGAAAGGCAGTTTCCAACAGGTGCCTGAGTCAGCTGCACGAATGTCAGCTAGCACTTCAACCCAGATTTCAAAGAGTTCATTGGTCTCTGAGAATGATATCCATGACCTGACATCGAAAGCCTTGAAAGCTTCTGAAGATGCAGTGCAAAAGCAAATCACTGAGTTCATTCATTAGATCTCAGAGTAGTGTGTGAGTCTGCAACTTATTTTTCATAGAAACACAGAATGACTTGAGTTGGAAAGGACCTTTACGATCATCTAGTTCCCTGCATTGGGCAGGATAAATGTAGAGGCTGTGGCTTGAAACATGTGTCCTTTGGTCCAGTGAGACCGGTTACTGGTGGGTGCTCTAGCTGTTAGGCCAAGCAAGTTCCTGAACAGGAAGACAATTTGGTCTTTGCATATATTATAAATTGGCCTAGGTTCTCTTCAAACTGATCTGTGTTTTATTTTTCTTTTTTTTCTTTGTTCTTTCATATTTTGTTGACTGAGATACCTGTTTTTGTTGTTGTTGTTGTTGTTGCCTTTTTTTTGTTTTGTTTTAATTTGTGTGCTTTTATTCTAACATTGCAGTTATAACATCTTCTCATTGAATAAAATAAACAAAAACCCTACTAGCTTTCTGTCAAAAGCAATATAAAAGTCTCTGCAGAGCTCTGTGTTTTAAGGTTGTGGCTGTTATAAATTCTGAACTATGTCACTGAATTCTTTGTTTAAATGTCTCAGCTAATTAAGTTTCTGGCCAAGTTTCTGCTGTAGCTTGCTCAAAAATTTATAACACTAGAGATCAGAAGGTTGAATCAAGGATTTAATAAAATTTGTACAAAGAAAGAAGTTTTGCTGCTGCACAGAATAGTAAGTATGCACTGTAGCACTCCTGATGTGGACACAATGATAATTACTGGACATCTATTGAAATTAATTTAATTCAACCTTATTTAGATGATTAAATATGCCATTAATTAATTACTTAATCTAAACATGTGACATATTACCGAAAATCTTCTATGAAAATAGAAGGCATTACTAATGTCATGCATAGCTTTTCCCATTAAATTTCTATATTTTTGTAAGGCAGTATTTCTGTATATACATGTAAACAGGTATTGCAACGTGTTGCAGTCATACATTGATCTTACCAGAAATATACATGGTATATAGAATTAGCCAACTGTGTGCTACTCAAATAATATTTTGAGATAATAAAACTTATATCTTTATGACGGTGCTGTGGTTTATTCAGCAGACCTCTCAGAGAAGCTAGAGGTTTACATGATTTGCAATTCATGGCTCAGAAGGTGTAAATTGGAGTAAAAGCAAATTTTTTTTGCATTTAAAAAATAACAGATTATTTGAAGAGGAATACAAACAATGAGGGATTTAGCTTTCTAGTCTCTAATTTACTTTGCATCAGAGTGTGACTGAATGTTTCCACATGATCTTTAAATAAGCTTTCCTGGGCAAACATGTTCTTCAAGAGAAAGATCAGCCCATGTTTTCATAAATCCATACTCAGACCTGTCATTACTCATGCCTTTGAAAAATAAGTGATTATTGTCAGAAAGTTGCAAAAACTGTAACTGTACAGACTGATATGCATAGATTCTGTCTTTAAATATTCTACTCAATCCACTTACAGTTGCACCTACCTGAACCTTAAAAGCCTCTTAAAAGAAAGCTTCAAAGTGTTAAGGCATTTTTAGTATTTTATATCTGTTTTCTCAAAGTACTGAAATTATAATGGGCCTGATCTGGGGGTAGCCTTCTTTTGAATACAGCAGGATTCTAAAAGAGCCACTACACATCCAACCAATGCTGTATATCAGTGTTAAAACTGCAATTCCCTAATTTCCATAGCAAAAATACCAGCTTTGGATCTAATCTTTGTGTTCATTCTCACAGAGGAGGAATGTCTGTAGAGCTCTGTTGTCTCCCACTTGCTCTTTGCTCTTGTGAAATAAAGTAGTCTTACAGCTGGCGTAGAAAGCCAAGGAGAACTGACATTCTGACTTGTAGCTCATTTAATGGTGTGGAGCCAGCACTTGGTATCTACTCTTGTTCTCTTTCCCACAGAGATGATGTGGATAGAAGGCCCCAAGGTGGACTGGTTGCCCATGTGACTTTGCCTCTTCTGTTGGCAGCTGTAAGGAGCTAATGTGGAGCTTGGGAGGTTGTCCTGAGAAGGGTTCTCTCTCTTTTTGTTCTGTGCGAGGTACAGCTACGTAGTAGAGTAAACTTGGTAGTTCTACTGAACATGTTGATAGTACACAAAGTTAATAAAATGCTCAACAGTAGACATTGCTACTGTGGAATTATTAATCAGGCTCTAAAACAAAAATATAAAATCCAGCATGAGATTGCCTTTGTAACTGCAGGTACCATTATTATGTGAGAATTACTTCTACTGATTAAAATCCCTTAAGAGAATAGAGCAAAATGAGCTGATGACAGTTCAAAAATTATCTTCTTCAATAAAGTATGGCTTAAGACCATCCAAAGAAGAGAAAAAGAATGCACAATTGATCTGAAAGACAAATATGTTATTATGTACGCTTAGAAGGATAAAGCAAAAAGTAGAAAAAATATGTGAAATAAAATTTACTAGTACATTCTAAAATTAGGAATGTGAAACTGGAAATCTCAAAGATGTGTTTCACAAAGAATACATTTTTTTTTTATTATTTCCGGGAGGACCATGTTTGTCTTGTAGTCGCTTATGATTTTTTACAGACATTGAACAAATATTTTGAAACAGCGGACAGTTGGAGACATAAGTAAAGCACAGAATTTTACAGCCAATAGCACATTACTTTTAAATAAGTAGTTGAAATATGATTGTGCATTCCCATAAATGTGATAATTTTTTCTTTCTTTCTTTTTCTCTTGTGATGAAATTATCCTTATTCACTGTGTGAAAATTCAGAAAATGTAACAAGCTTGATAAATTTATTCTGTAGTATGATTAAAAATACACCCTTTCTTCAGTGGAGAAATAGACAATGTGCCCTAATGTGGACTGTAACATGAGGCTACATAAAAAGTCACGCTAACGTGAAGCATGTACCTTTGTTCCGTTTAGATTCTATTTAGATAACAGGTAACTGAAGAAGTTCTTAAACACAGGATATATCCTTTCCCAATTCTTTACCAAGTCCTGAGTTAAAAGCAAATTCATAAGCCACCACACATTATGGATAAGATCAGATCTGTCATTTGGTTAATTCTGTACTAATATAAACAAATGTTCAGATAGAGTGTAAGCATTTTACTGTAATAAATATGTATTTTATATGTAGGAATAAAGCAATGTAGTCAGTAACTCATTGTTAACATTTAAATAGCACCTTGAGAACATCTATAAAATTTAGATTTATTAAATTTTGTAATGTTTTATTAAGATCAACAAAACAAGTATGCAAGAATAATGAACAAATCAATATAGCTATGTTGTCATACTGGAACTTCATTAATAAATCAAATTATGAACTAGTAATGTAAAGGTAACATCAATCATCATTGTCTTTCCAAGAAAATTACATAGCCATCACAAATCAGATGAATAAATAATAACATCAGTCATAATTTTGAAGACAATGATAAAGGAAACCAAGTTCTACTTTCAAGAGATTTGCGAAATTACTTGAAAAGCTATTTAGCTTATTTACCCAGATAAATGCTAGATCATAATGTATGCAAAATTTAGAGCAGGTATAGAAATCCTGACCTGAATCCAGATTTTATGGTCAGCCTTTTGCAGATGAAGCTAAATTAATTCCTTGTGTGTGAATGTTGCTGAGCCTTGTAATTTGGAGATGTCTTGGAGAAGCTGAATCTTGGAGGTATGTAATCCTAGAAGGCAGAATTGTCAAGTACAGACAAGTAGTGAAATATTAGCAGCAATATGCAATGTAGACTAAACTCGCCAATGTACATATAAAAAGTTAATTTTTAATTCTACATTTACTTTATCACACAAAGGACTTGAATTTGACATCTACCTTACACGTATTTCAGTTTTATTTCTTACAGTTTATTCCATGTGGTGGAATGGGACACCTTGCCTAATACAAAACAATGCTTTTATTGTTGTGGAAGTAACTTTCATGTTTTGTACTCAATAAACTAGAACTACAGACATTTCTATCAGAGAGCTTTTCTTTTCCTACTTCTTCAGCATTAACCTCTGACTGCATGGTTATACACAATATGCTTTTCTTTAGATCTGTGTGCAAAACTAACCATTTTGGGTTAACAAAAGGACAAGTGAGCGTGGCAGAAAATTATCCAGCACAGTGGGACAACAGGGAACAAAAAGCCTATCTAGAGATCCTTGATATAGAACTTTATTCCTTGCAGAGGGTTGATAAGTTGTAACCAAATCTGAACAACCTTACAGAGATGAAAATTTGATCTAGACATTAAATGAAGCTGGAAAACATAAATTATTACAAATGTTCTAGATTATAACCTCAAAAACATAAATTTCTTATTTGACTTTTTTTACTCCCTTTTATGTTAATTTCCCACAGATCTGCAAAGAATTATGTTTTATTTTAGTGTTTCAGGTATCTTTAGAGATGAAATTCTCAGTGACATTTCCAAAAGAAATTCTATATTCTATATGAGATTAGATGCTATTCCACAAACAGAGGAATTTATGTGAGAAAGGAAAAGAAACCAGCTGTTCGCAGAGTGACAATGATGATACAACATAATTGTGCGATGTTCTGTCAGAAATGAACAATGCATAATAAACTGCTACCTATTCAAGATAAGGGATCACATAACTTTCATAGGAAACTTAAGAACTTGAACTCTGTTGCTAGGATTCAAAAGCATTTCGGCTTCTAAATGCCACAGATGTTGAAAATTGCAGTTAATCTGTTTTTTTTTTTTTTTTTTTTTTTTTTTTTCCCAGTTGTTCTTTTACATTTCCTAGTTTCTTATTAGAGTTAGGCTTACATTTTGGCAATTATTTTTTCATGCATTCCTGAAATTAAGTTTATAGTCCTATTTTTATGGAGAAAAGATAAAGCTCTAAGGTGAGAAATTGGTCCATATACATATGAACTGTCTTCTGTGCCCTCAGCAAGATCATTACAGTCTATCTGGAGTGCCATGGACATGCCACTGAACAAATATTGGATTACATTATGCCTATAAACCTCAGGCATTGTGCACTTTTCTAAATTATTCACACATAATCACTCCAGGGGATTACACTTTAGGTTGATGGGAAGATGCCTAAAATCAGACAGCCATGAAGTACCTTTATTCTTCAGTGTGTTTTTGGAATACATTAATCTTGAAGCTTAAAACGCATAATGATGAGTTTACCTATTTGGAAAAGCTGATGATGATTGCAGATCTGCCAGATAACATGTTAATTGCTGTATTTAAGTTAGTTATTGGGAATAAAAGGTGGGCTTTTTCACTTTCTTTCTTTTTTTTTTTTATTTTTTTTCTTTTCCAGGACACTGCTAATGACAAATCTTTCATATACGCGGCTAGGCTAGTCATTTTGAGTGGTTAAGGTTGCTGCTCAAAAGACTCACTGTCAGAAATAACAAGTGCGTTAAATTGGATCGCTTGAGCTAGTAATAGAAGATTACTGTTATTAATAAAACTGTTTGCTTTCTGAAAAATGTAGTATGCCTGTAGAATTTTGAAAGTATAAAACTAGCAAAAATGCTTTTCCTACCAGACAAACTTTTTCCAACTGTCAGTATAAAATATAACAATATCAGGTGCAAAGAGGAATTTTGGGAATTCATAGCATCTAATGAAACCTCCTTATATGACCATTTGTGCCTTACATGGCTATTTCGATAAATTAACAGCTGTGATGAAGTGACAATGTGCTAATATTCTTTCCTTCATTTCTCAGACTGAACCTGGGTATCTCAGTAGTAAGTGTTCAGTATAGTGAACTCTGAGGCAACGGCAACTATGTTTGCATGCTTTGTTTTTAAAGTTGAAGCAGAATTTATTTTTATTTGAAACCAACTTGAACATATGGATCTGCCACAGATTTGCTACTTTAAGCAAAGTAGCTTGCAGTACTATTGCAATGGTGGGTAATTTTGTGATCAAAATACTGTGTTTTTAAGCATATATATTAGTGCATCAGAGACATTTAGAAGTCTCTCTAGCAGTGACTTCACCTGCTTTCTATTGTAAAATGAAAAAGATAAGGTGGTGTTTTTTTCCTCCTAATTTCACAATAATTAAAGAATTAGGGAATAGGTGAGGTTGGAAGGCACTACTCAAGATCATCTTGTTCAGCCCCCTCAAGCAATGTCAGCTAGAGCAGGTTGCTCAGGGTATTGTCCTTCTGAATTTTGAATACTTTCACAGGTGGAGACCCCACAACCTTCCTGGGCAGCCTGTTCCAGCCTTCAGTGATCCTCACAATAGGAAAGTGTTTTCTTATGTTTAAGTGGGGTTTCCTGTCTTTCAGTTTGTGCTTATATATTGCTTTGTCACTGGCACTTATGCTAGGAAACTGGGGCACTGTGTATAACAAGACTTCTCAGACAGCATTCCAGTGCCATGCCAGTGCTTTTTACTTTAGGTTTCAAACATACAGAGTTGAAAAGAAAATGTTGATACTAAAGTAAAACTAATGAATCTGTTCTCAGTAGTTAAAAATAGTGGTTGATAAAATCTCCACTAGAAAGGAGATTTAGTATTAAAGGAAATTGTTAATTAGATTAAATCTTTTCATCCTTATGTGGCTCATGAGTGTAATTAATCTTGCTCCTGGATTGATGTAACAGAACATTATATCTGGATGAACTGTGCAAATTACCCAGGAAGTTACTGAGTGAGGTTATATACATATTTCTCTTCCTAAACTTGATAAGTATGATGGCAGATATTATGACTCTCAGAAAGAGAGAAAAGCAAACAGAACACTGAGATCTTTAACTGCAGATGCTTCCTCATAGAAGTTTTGTTAGTGCTTTATACAGCTGCCTTTTATAGTGAAGTTTTAGTACTTCCGTGGGAAATCTTGAATATGCAATAAAGAAAACATGCTTCATGTTCTTTCATGTCATAGACTGAGAAAAAAAGAAGTGAGATGGGGCAGGTTTCTGTGTATATATATATGTATTTCTGTGTCATAAATAACAATTTATGACTTGCATGTGGGATGTTCCTAAAATTCTGTTTCAAACTGTGTTAAATAAGAATTTTACCACTGGCACTTCTGAAGCTGAGATCCACAGAATGACATAAAATAAGCTTCTTATATCAATAAAGACTGCAATTACACGACAAATTAGTGATGTGACTTCTCATAACTCTTTCTAGTTGTGTGTAATTTTCACAAGTAAGTATTTTCTTCTTTGATTAGTTTCTGTGTCAAAGTAGTCTTTCTCTCTCCACTACTGTATCACTCTTGCCCTTTGCACCACAATGTCAGTCTGACTATATCTGCCAACTTACTTATCCTGCTTAGGCCTCCCTAGTAGATGTCAAATAGATTAAAGGTGATCAGTTGCATGTTAAAAGAGCAGAGCTTACTGTACATATAGTATTGAAAACAAGTGCATTGGAAGACATATCAGCATATAAATGCAAGCACATCCAGTATAATTTTATTTAATTTCTGAAGTAAAAGAAATAAGTGCATTAGATAACAATAATGATAAAGTAATTGAAATATTGTCAGAGACTAATTTTATGTTGTAAATGAATTTTGCTTTTTCATGATATCTGACCACATCAGTTATGCCTTAAAAAGAGCCCAAGTTCCATATTGTTAAGAACAGAGAACAAATCTCGAGAAAGTCCAGTGTCATCCCAGAAAACAGGGATCTAATTTAGTATTTGCTTAACCAAAATGTGAAAAGACCACATCAGTCAGTATGAAGAAGAAATGGGTTCTGTTTTTAAGGTTTTCATGAATATTAACAAAATGCATCATTAAAAAATGTTAACAATAGAGAAACTAGGGATTGAAGAATGTATTTTCAGAACAATATTTTTATAGAAGATTTTGGTCTCAATATATGTTTTTCTATGATTTTGGTTATCTGCAAAATGGAACTTGTTTTCAAAGTAGAACGCTTCTTTTCTCCTGGTGATCTCCTTTGATGCAGCACAGATGCAGCATGTTAGTTCTTATAGGAGACCATATTTTTCCAAGAATTTCAGACAAGAAATTAATATAAGAGGTAAAAGTTGTTATCTGCAAGACATTTTCTAGAGTTATCGTGTTTGTCAACAGTCTATTACAAATATAATAATGAAAAACAACATCATATTTGTGCCTCAGATGTAAATGACACATTCTGTAAGTGGCCCATTCTATAAGTGACTGTGTTCTATACTAATAATGAGATCTTCTGATAGAGTGCTAGGATGTTGATATTGAATATAAAATTGACTTGTGAAAAATACATGAATTCTCAGATCGAATTCAACAGGGTCTTCTCCAATTCTACATTGTCACTACTCTTTTGGCACCTTGGTGCTTGTCATTTCAGTGGAGCTGTATCACCAATTGGGTTCAAATTGCTTTTGCTACAGTTTCCTCTGTCTGGAAATTTTTTTCATAAATAATCTTCTTAGAATTTTCTGGATTTTTCTAAGTGTTTAAGAATGGCTGGTAGGACACTGAATAAAAAGTACTTAAGGTTTAGTCAGATCTTTTTGTAACCGTGGCTTATGAAAGGCTTTCTCCTTTGAATAGTCTGTTCTTGCCATCCCTCAGAATGCGAGGTGAATGGTCATATGAGGTGGTTGTGCCTGAGAACAGATTAACTATTACTCTGAATTGTATAAAAAATTTGCTAGGCCCAATTTTCTGTCTCCAGTCATAGACAATTGGTGATACTTTAGTATAAGTACCAGGATGCAGACAAATCGATTCACTCATTTGATAAATATATGTATTTAATGATAAAGCTGAAATAGCATAAGATGGCATTTATGAGTAGCACGTATGAATAAATTATTTTCAGGGTAATATCTAACAGTCTTGCATTAAAGTCACTGTGAAAACAGTAGTGTGAGAATCCTTCTTTGTTTTTTGGCTCAAAGCTTGCTTCCTGAGGTATTTCTTGTGATAACACCCTGACTGATTTGTTAAGGAGGCAAATGATGGGTGGTACCGTGTGACAATTGACATCCCTTTGGGAACATTTGAAAGCCCCTTCCTCCAGAGTTGCTTACCTCCAGAAGAGAGTGCTCAGGAGTGTTTACTGGCAGAAGATCTGGCCTGTGACTAAATAGCTCCAGCCTGGTATGGGAAAACTGGGGAATGATACCATCGTGTCCTGTGAAAAACAGGGTACAGATGGGCATTCCTGCTCCCTCTTATCTGCTGGCAAGGCCCGGAAGGTGGGAATAAAGGAATTTCTGCTGAGATCCCAGAGCCAGAAGCTGCCACTCCAAGGAGAGCTGACTCAACCACTTTGGATTTGATCTGTCACTCCAAAGACAGCTGACTCAACCACTTTGAAAGCATTGAAAAAGGGCCATCATCACCATGGTCACCGTCGTCCTTGTTGTCACTGTCGTCAACAGAACAACAATGCCCGATGACCCACCACTACTGAAGATCAATGACTGAACTATGAACCATGCTGGATCCATGGTGGTGACTATCTCCCTCTTGCTGCCTACAGAGACTCCTCGCTTCTTCTTTCCTATTTTTTCTATCACCTTCCTCCCCTTCCCCACCTCCCTAATTAAGATCTGTAATGAACTTGTTGGACCAACATTTGAACCATTGCTTCTTAATCTCATGCCGGGTATACAGATATTAAAAGAACCTCCTCTCCCTCCTATAAATCGGAGCGAGACAAGTAGATAACATAATTTTTTACTTTTTTCAATTTGTGGGATAAGTATCTATGGCACAGCATTTGACAGCCTCTGTGAAATGAACATAAGCAGTAAAAACTAATCCCAGGATAAAAGTTTTACAGTCTCTGTAATAATAGTTTTCCATCTAATGGAAAGTAGTCTTTTTCAAGATTACTTTTTAATGTTCTGAGAAATTTGGAAAATAAATAAAAGGTTGCTTTATATATGTATATGCAATGTTATAACAAGTGGTTTTAGCCTTCTCTTCTGTATCTTGTTAGGTTTCCTTATGTTTGATGCAAAATATGTGTATACATTTAACTACTGGATTTATTTACTGGTGAAGGCAGAGGCAGCATCAAACATTTGTGTTTTAGGTTATGCTTCAAAAATTTGATGTTGCTGTCATTGTCTCTCACTTGAAGTCACCGGATTTTTTTCACTGACTTTAATATGAAACAGCAATGCTGAGTGTTCTGGAAATCACAAAATCATAGAATCAGAATCACCAAGGTTGGAAATGACTTCTAAGATCATCCAGTCCAAACATCCACCTATCACCAATATTTCCCACTAAACCATGTCCCTCAGTACAACATCTAAATGTTTCTTGAACACCTCCACGGACAGTGACTCTGTCTGTGGTCAGCCCATTCCAGTGCCTGACCACTCTCTCTGAGAAGAAGTATTTCCTAACTTCCAACCCAAATCTTCCCTGGCGCAATTTAGGGCCATTCCTCCCTAGTCCTATTGCTAGTTTCATGGTAGAAGATGCCAACCCCCACCTCACCACAAACTCCCTTCAGGCAGTTATAGGGAGCGATAAGGTCATCCCTGAGTCTCCCCTTCTCCAGACTAAACAATCCCAGCTCCCACAGCTGCTCTTCATGAGACTTGTGCTCCAGACCTCCTCACCAGTTTAGCTGCCCTTCTCTAAACACGCTCCAGGGCCTTAATGTCTCTCTTGTAGTGAGAGCCCAAAACTGAACACAGTACTTGAGGTGAAGCCTCACATCTGTTGAGAACAGATGGAAGATCACTTCCTTGCTCCTACTGGCAACGCTCTTTCTGATACAAGCTAGGATGCCACTGGCCTTCTTGGCCACGTGGGCACACTGCTGGCTCAGGTACCATGAGGATAACTGGTCTGACCTTTAAAGGATGTAAATAAGGCATTGAAAACCTCAGCCTTTTCCTTATCCTCAGTGGTCATGTTCACTGCTGCATCCAGTAAAGGATGGAGAGTCTCCTTAGCCCTCCTCTTACTGTTAAAATGTTTGTAGAAAGTTTTTTGTTATCTTTTACCCCTTGACCAAGTTGAGTTGAGTGTGGGCTTTTGCCTTTCTAATTTTCTCCTTGCACATCCTAAAAACTTCTTTGTACTCTCCTCCAGTTGTCCCTACACACAGCCACATCCACCCTCCCATCCACTCATCTACACATAAATACAAGTATTCACTTTTACTCGTTTGTGGACTATAGTACTGTATTTTAAATGGAGTTATGAGAATTTCCATTAGATTATAGCATACTGAATGTCTGTGAAAGATCCTTTCATATCCTGATTCTTTCATTTTCCTGTTTGCTTAACTAACATGTTGAAATTTAAAACAGAAGCTTCAGCAGTCTGTATGGAAATCAACCTACGTAACCCTTTGTTTCCAACAGAGCATGTGCCAGGAAAAGGTCAAATAAAGATCAAGTACTCTATGGAGCTCTGCCTGGTTGACAGCCTGAGGCCCCCAAACAAGCCCACTGCCCATTTTGGGAAAGTTCTTGGACCAAAGTAGCACACGCATGAATAGTGGCACCATCCCTTAAGAATACAGAGCTGCTGGTTCTGTAAAAGCACCCATTCAAGGGAGGCTGCAAGTCAATCTTCCATCCTCAGATCAAAGAACTGAAGACTCTGTTGCTGGATCCCAAAGTGGTAAATTTATGCATCTATCTGCCACTTTATCTTTTTCTGTTTCTCTTTCTCTTACTGTACTTTATCTCCCCTTTGCATTTGCTGTGGAGACATGCATCAGAACAGGTAAGACTGCGCTGGGCAAGGGATCTGGAGTAAAAGAGACCGACCAAAAAGCTCTTTTTAGGGCTAGTTTGAAGCTAGTAGCAGTGCTGTGCTCCTACTGGGGAACTAGCAGCTTGTGGGCAGGATCTTGACTTGGTGGGGGTGGAGCTGGCTCGTTCGCTGCTCAGTTTAAACCCCTGCCCTTAACATTCGCACCTGCTAATAAGCAGTGCACACCTTCTAATAATCCATAAATAGCATCAGGGAGGGCGGAAGATATCTTCTGCCCACACAGCAAAGCAGGTGAGTAACCATTGTTTTGGCCTATTGAGAACAGGGAGGCTAACATGGTTTCCACCAGACAACGAGTTTATTCCAAGATGACTGTGGCGACCCAGATGGAGGGGTTGCCCAAAAATGTGGCTGTTCAGGTCTCTGGCTGCAGGGACTGCTTGAGCCTGCTGCTACCTGGGGAGCGTGGCAGGGACTCCACCTGTGTGAGGTGTGAGCAGGTGGATGAGTTGATCCAGCTGGTGGTTGAGCTCAAGGAAGAGGTGCAGAGACTTAGGACCATCAGGGAATGTGAGTGAGAGATAGACTGGTGGAGTGACTCGCTGGCATGTCAGAGGAAAGGGTTCCAGGGAGACACCCTCACAAAAGTGGTGGACCCCCAGCCCCGTCAGAGTAGGGCAGACGTGACTGATGAGGAGGGTTGGATGAGAGTCCCTATTCGATGTCATGGGAACCCCCCCTGCCTGCCTACCCCGCTTCCCCAGATCCCCCTTAGCAACAGGTTTCACATGCTGGAAATTGAAGGTGAGGTGAGTGATGAGGTGATGGAGGATCTGCCAAGGAGGGAGCCTAAGGCGAGGCAGCCACCTTCATGCCTCCAGACTGCCTCTGTCAGAAAAGAAAGAAGGGTGGTCGTGGTGGGTGACTCCCTTCTCAGAGGAACGGAGGGCCCCATATGCAGACCAGACCCAAGCTGCCGAGAAGTGTGCTGCCTTCCTGGGGCCCGGGTCAGGGACATAACCAGGAAAATACCAAAGCTGGTGAGGTTCACTGATTACTTTCCATTGCTCATAGTTCAGGTGGGCAGTGAGGAAATTGCTCAGACAAGCCTACGGACAATGGAAAGGGATTTCAAGTGTTTAGGGCACTTAGTTCAAGGTGCGGGAGCGCAAGTAATCTTTTGTTCTGTACTGTCAGGGGCAGTGTGGGACTCGGAGCAGGCATGGAAGGTGCAAGCAATGAATAACTGGCTCAGAGGCTGGTGCCAAGCCAGAAACTTTGGGTTCTTTGACCAAGGGGTAGTTTACTCGGCCCCTGGCTTGCTGTCCAACCATGGAACCCACCTATCTCAAAGGGGGCAACGAATCCTAGCTCAGAAGCTAGCGGGGCTCATCAATAGAGCTTTAAACTAATTATGACAGGGGAAGGGGGACAGTACAAGCCTCACAAGAGAAGAGCCTAAGGGAATGATGTTTGAGCTGGGAGTGAGGCAAATGACTCGGGTGAAGTGCATCTACACCAATGGACGCAGCATGAGCAACAAGCAGGAAGAACTGGAAGTGATTGTGTGTCAGGCTAACTATGATCTAGCTGCTATTACTGAAACTGCTCCCATGACTGGAATGTTGTGATGGATGGCTACAAGCTCTTCAGAAGGGATAGACAAGGAGGGAAGGGTGGTGGTGTGGCCCTTTATATTAAAGAGTGTTTTGATGTTGAAGAGCTTGAGGTTGCAAATGATAAAGTGGAGTGTCTGTGGGTGAGGATCAGGGAGAAGGCCTGTAGGGGAGACGTCTTGGTTGGGGTCTGCTATAGACCGCCGAAGCAGGATGAGGAGATGGACGAGGTGTTCTACGAGCAGCTTGCGGAAGTCGCGCGATCGCCAGCACTCGTTCTCATGGGGGATTTCAACTTCCCTGGTATATGTTGGAAATATAATATGGCTCAAAGGAAGCAGTCCAAGACGTTTCTAGAGTGTGTGGAAGATAGCTTCCTTACACAGCTGGTACAAGAGCCTACCAGGGGTGGTGCCCTGCTAGACCTGCTCTTTGCTAACAGAGAAGGACTGATAGGTGATGTGAAGGTTGGGGACTGTCTAGGGCAGAGTGACCATGAAATTGTAGAATTCTCTAGTCTTGGAGATGTCAGAAGGGTGACTAGCAAATCTGCTATCTTGAACTTCAAGAGGGTGGACTTCGACCTGTTCAGGACGCTTGTAACACAAGTCCCTTGGGAGTTGCTCCTTAAGGGAAAAGGGGTCCAGGAAGCCTGGATGCTCCTCAAGATGGAAATCTTAAAGGCGCAAAAAAAGACTGTCCCTGAATACCGTAAGGCGAGCCATAGGGGAAGAAGACTGGTGTGGATGAGCCGGGAACTACTGTTGAGACTCAGGAAGAAAAAGAGAGTCTATGTCCTCTGGAAGAAGGGACAGGCAACTAGGGGAATTACAAGGAAGTTGCTAAGGTATTCAGGGAGGAAGTCCGGAAGGCAAAAGCCCATCTTGAACTCAGATTGGCCACTGCAGTAAAGGAGAATAAGAAATCCTTTTACAAATATATCAATGGCAAGAGAAGAACCAAGGATAATCTCTATCCTTTAAATGATGCAGTGGGGAATGTGACCACGGAAGACAAGGAGAAGGCTGAGGTCCTCAATGCCTTCTTTACATCTGCCTTTAATAGTCAGACCGGTTATCCTCAGGGCACTTTCTGCCCTGATCTGGAAATCTGGGCTGATACACAGAATATCCCCCCAGAGATTCAGGTGGAGGCGGTTAGGGAGCTCCTCCTCCATCTGGACTGTCACAAGTCCATGGGACTGGATGGGCTTCATCCTAGGGTGCTGAGGGAGTTGGCGGGGGTGATTGCTAAGCCGCTCTTGGCTATCTACCAGTGCTCCTAGATGACTGGAGAGGTTTCAGAGGATTGGAGGCTTGCTGACGTGACTCCCATCTACAAGAAGGGTCATAAGGAGGATCCGGGGAATTACAGGCCTGTCAGCCTGACATCAGTGCCAGGGAAGGTCATGGAACAAATCCTCCTGGGAGAGATCACACAGCTCGTGCGTGGCGTCCACGGGATCAGGCCCAGCCAGCATGGGTTCAGGAAAGGCAGGTTGTGCTTAGCCAACCTCATCTCCTTCTATGACTGGATGACCAGACAGGTAGATGAGAGAAAGGCTGTTGATGTAGTCTACCTAGACTTCAGCAAAGCCTTTGACATGGTCTCTCACAGTATCCTTCTGCGGAAACTGGCTGCCCGTGGCTTGGACAGTTTTACCCTCCATTGGATAAGGAACTGGCTGGAGGGCCGTGCTCAATGGGTGGTGGTCAATGCAGTTAAATCCAGCTGGCGACCCGTTTCAAGTGGTGTCCCCCAGGGGTTGGTGCTGGGGCCCATCCTGTTTAATATCTTTATTGATGACTTAGATGAAGGGATTGAGTGTACCCTGAGTAAGTTTGCAGATGACACCAAGTTGGGATCTAGATAAACTGGATCGCTGGGCTGCAGTGAATGGATGAGGTTTAACAAGGCCAAGTGTCAGGTCCTGCACTTTGGCCACAATAACCCCATGCAGTGCTACGGGCTTGGGGATGAGTGGTTGGATGACTATGAAGAGGAAAGGGACCTGAGGGTGTTGGCTGATGCTCGGCTGAACATGAGCTGACAGTGTGCCCAGGTGGCCAAGAGGGAGGGCCAATGGCATCCTGGCCTGCATTAGAAATAGTGTGGCCAGCAGGAGCAGGGAGGTAATCGTTCTCCTGTACTCAGCACTGGTGAGGCCACACCTCGAGTACTGTGTTCAGTTTTGGGCCCCTCACTACAAGAAAGACATTGAGGCCTTGGAACGAGTTCAGAGAAGGACAACGAGACTGGTGTGGGTCTGGAGCACAAATCTCATGAGGAGCGGCTGAGGGAGCTGGGATTGTTTAGTCTAGAGAAGAGGAGACCTCTCCTCTCAGGGGAGACCTCATCACACTCTACAACTTCCTGAAGGGAGGTTGTGATGAAAAAGGGTCTGGCCTCTTCTCCCAGGCAAATAGTAGGACCCGAGGAAATGGCTGCAAGTTGTACCAAAGGAGGTTTAGGTTGGACATTAGGAGAAACTTTTTCTCTCAGAGGGTGGTCAGGCACTGGAATGGCCTGCCCAGGGAGGTGGTGGAGTTGCTGTCCCTGGCAGTGTTCAAGAGGCGCCTGGATGAGGAGCTACAAGATATGGTTTAGTAGCTTGTGGTACTAATAGGAATGGGAAGGTGGTTGGACTAGATGATCTTGCAGGTCGTTTCCAACCTTGTGATGCTATGATTCTATGGTTCTATGATTAAGAAAATTAGCACCAAGCCTTGTCAGTATGTGTGAATTTCACTATTACCTCATTTGCCTAGCTTTCTGTTTTGCATGGTTTCAGTGCTGTTTTGTGTGGCTTTTTCTGTTAACGGATTTGCCTGACTTGTGTCATAGCTCTTGTATAATATTCAGGACAGTATATCAAAGAAATGGTTTGATTGTTTAATCTTGTTACATTCACTTGGTCATTACAGTGGCTGAGTCAGAGCGACTCCATAACCATGTGGCCCTGCAGACCAGGAAAATCCATGCGCAGAGCAAATAAAGAAGACTCACCTCCCTCACAACCCACTAAGTGGGATGAGACATCATTTCAGGTACATTTGTCCATCTAACAATTAGACAACTACAGCTGTCCAGTGTCCTACAATTTTTTTCACTAAAGGAGAGAAATTAGCACCACTACTCATTTCTGCTTATGTTCTAGACTGAATAACTTAAAGAAGACTGTTTTGAAAGTGTCTCCTTTTCTGTATTGGCTTTAAGAAAGAGACAGTTCCTCAGTTCAGATATAATTAGCTCTACAAAGACGCCTGAAGGTGGAGAAGTCCCATTCTTTGAGCACTGATAAATTGTACAGACATTGTCCAGGTCATTTCCAAGTCCAGCATCTGCGTGAGGTTGTCTCTGAATGCAACAGAAATCTTACTTCAGTGCTTGTAAGCACATTCTAACTTGTACTTCTTTCTCTCTCAGAAAGTGGGACACCTTCTATGAGGGACACCTCTGAATTATAAGGTATATGCAGCCCTAGTTGGCTGTTCTGAAATCAGATCCTATTAGATCTATTAGATAAACAGTGAAGCAGTCCTTCCCATAGGATTTGCTGAAACAATGTATCATTCTGTCTAATTTCAAGGAAAGAGAAAAAGGGAGGGGAAAAAAGATATTTTACTTTTCCCAGCCCTTACAGAGGACTGGTCCTCTTTAAAGTCTCTCCTGTTTGTATAGAATTGCAGAATCCTTTAGGTTGGAAAAAATGTTTTAGGTCAATAATTCCAACCATCTATGTAACACATCTCTTAAAAACTTCCAGAGACAGGGTCTCCACCCAACCCCTGGGCAGCCTGTACAATGTCTTACCACCATTTTCATGAAGGAACTATTTCCGATATCCAGCTCAGCCTCCAGACTAATTTTTACCTAGTGAACAGTTCATCTGTCCATGCCATGAACATCCAGATTTTTCAGGGGAAAACTTTAAGAGACAGTATCAAATTTAGCCTTGCTAAAGTCTGAGCAAGCAAAATCCTCAGTCTTTCCCTTTTCCATTGAGAGAGTCACCTGTCCACAGAAAGACATCAGGTTAGTCGGACTGGACCTGCCATTCATAAATCCGTGTTGGCCAGGCTTGATTGAGCCAGGTGATAGCTCTCGGGATAATCTGTTCCATGACATTCCCCAGAACTGAGGTCAAACTGTCAGGCCTGTGTTCCCTGGATCCACCTTTTTATCCTTCATGTAGGTGAGCATCACTTTAGAACACGTATCTGTGTTCTTTCTTGTAAATATGGGGATGTTTCTCCATAAAACTGCCAGTTCTGTGTCAAGTAGAGATGTATGTTACTGTCAGGTCTATCCAGATATTGTAGTATATGCCTAGACATTATTTAGACACCAGAATCAATTAAATATCTGACTGAAAGGAAAGGATCCTGGAAAGGCCCTGTAATGAATTTTACAGTAATAGAGAAGCAATTGTACTTCTAGCAAGTATAGTGCTTTGATCACATGAATAATATTCACGTAGAAAGTTGCAAGCACCTCCTCTGATTTTGTCTTTGTTATTTTAAACTGGATATTGTGTGAGTCACAAATCAGTTTTGAACAATTTATATAGCAAATATTTTGGGATTTAAAAGTGGTAAGAAAATAGCAAATGGCTTGGGGACAACTGCTACAGCAGTAACATTAAGAATGCTGTCAAGAAGAAGTCATTTGTCACCTACCCATATTGAAGAGGAAAAGTCAAGGCAAACTTAATCTACATTGCTTCCATATTAGCGGAGTAGTTGCTTGGTAAGAAAGAAAAGGTTGGCAAAAAAAAGAGAAAGCTTTTAGCTTGCTTTGATGAGAATTTCTGCTGAGTTGTCCAACTTCTTTTGAATTTAGTATTGATGATATACCCATGGAAACTTACTGCTTTTTTTGAATTCCAAAATAACAGAGTTGTACACCTTACATTTACCAAAATCAATTTGTAAAAGAATCAGGTTATTTGTATGACAGCTTAAGTGATGATTATGTAGAATTAAATTCTAAAAATGTGTCTATTAGTTTCATATTAGTTCTACTGGGCAAGACAACTCAACTGGGATCAAAAATAAATACTGAAATTTACCTGTAGTAAGTAGATTCTATTATTATTATTATGTATGCAAATTCCAAGGAAACTTGGAATCTTTGCACTATTTATCTCCCCAGCCCTCCCTGACTTATCTTGCAGCTGCCATCCTGCAAGCCTTATTCTAGTTCTGCCAGTGTGGCAGCTATTGTATCATCTATCAGAAAGAAAAAGATGCCTTTTAATCTCTCTTTAACTTGCATTCTAAAACTATTATTCTTAAACTGTTCTTTCTACACAGGAGATGTAGAAGTGATTATAAAAAATGCATTCTTATTCATGTGTGTGTGTGCTACCCAATAGATTTCTGATCAGGCAAAATAAAGGAACCTTACTCTGATTAATACTGGGTTAGATTTGACACTGTATTGTTCGTATTACGCTGATGTGTCTGGAGAAGGATGTGGTGGGGAAATTACTTCTGTGACCCTGAGTGAAAGCCCCGTGGTCAGACTTAGTAGGTTTTTGACTTCTGAGCCTTAATTCTAAAGTCATATCTGACTGACCAAACCTCAGCTTTCCGCTGGAAATTTTGAGGTATCAAATTCAAATGATTCAGCTGTAGGTGAATCAGGGCAATGGTACCAGAAGTCTGCAAAGTAACTGGTATAGATCTAAGCCATAGAAGGCTTATGCTATTTTGATCTTCAGCATCATTTTTAGCCTGTGGCTGTGGTACTGCTTTCCTGATAGGAATTCACATCTACAAGCCTTTGTCTTACTTCCATAGTATAATCTAATTCAATCAGTACAGTGTAATAGGAATAAAAAAATGTAATGTCACTTGCAAAATCCTTCAATATTGATGTTTTATAAACATCCTAATGCAGCTGAACTAATTTCAGCCTGTGTTAACATTGCTTATGGAGCATATCGAGTATTTAATTGCAATGCAAAAAGAAAAACTAATGAGAATGAGTTACCTAAATTATTTCATTATAAAATAATTAATGTGATGGGCAATTAAAGTATGCATTTAAGTGTACTCATTACATTGTTTGTCATTCAGAATTACCTAAGCTAAGGTTAAAGGTGTTATTAAAAACATTAATTTAATTCATTATATAAAAGGCAGATAATTATCATAAAATATTGCAAATGATAATGAGAAACACTTTAATGAAGTCTTGGTTTAATTAGAGGGGCTATCATTATGATTTGCCTGTGGGTAAAATGGCAGACTGTTAATATATTTTCTTTTCATTATGATTAGAGACTTTGAGAATTATTTAACAACTTACATAAAGTAATATAGGCTTAAACTTATCTTTGGGATGGTTTGTCATTTTACTTGATGCAGAATTATGGTATTATAGAGATTTTATAAAACCAGTTTGTAAAGACACTTGCAAATGTTGCTTATCCTGCCTAATCTCTCAATTACATGTAACTCCCACAGTTGAAAGCATCTTACAATAACAAAAATTTTCAGGGAGAGATTGTTACCAAATTGTTGTGCTTCAGTTTGCACCTTGGTGAGCACAAATAGCCTTCCTTTACAATGGACTAACACAAAAGATGCCAACATGCTGTTTCTATCCCTGAATAGGTGTCAGTCCTCAGAATCAGACCATAGCTGGTCCAAGGTAAACCTCTTGAAGCACAGATGCTCTTGTTAATCAGATCCTCAAAACTTATGTGTGTGCGACATCCATGCTTCTAGTCCCACACTACTTACTCACACAGAGACAGCCTGTGCATCACTAGCACATGTGGTTCAGGCACCAATTCAGACAGAGATCTCAACGTTACTGTTTGCTAGACATCACAGATGTACTGTCTTCTCAAACACAGTTATGTGCATTTCAGCAAAATTAAATGCAGCATATGAGAAAGAACTAGTTCATAGTGAGGGTGATGGAGCACTGGAACTGGCTCCCAAAGCAGGTTGTGGATTCTTCTTCTCTGGAGATATTCAAGACTTGCCTGCATGCCTACCTGTGCAGCCTGCTGATCCCTTCCAACCCCTACAATTCTATGATTCTGTGATAAGCTCAGATGCTGTATCCTTCGCTGAGGATAAACTAAACTGAAGTGTAATTTCTTAAAGCTGATAACAAGATCATGAAAATCCTGAAGAAAATTCTGTTTTCACAGAATCGCAGAATCACAGAATTGTAGGGGTTGAAAGGGACCTCCAGAGATCATCGAGTCCAATCCCCCTGCCAAAGCAGGTTCCCTACACCAGGTCGCACAGGTAGGCATCCAGGCGGGTCTTGAATATCTCCAGAGAAGGAGACTCCACAACCTCCCTGGGCAGCCTGTTCCAGTGCTCCGTCACCCTCATCGTAAAGAAGTTCTTGCACACATTTGTGCGGAACTTCCTATGCTCCAGTTTTTGGCCATTTCCCCTTGTCCTGTCTCCACATACAGCTGAAAACAGTCTGGCCTCACCACTCTGCCCCCCACACCTTAGATATTTATAGACCTGGATCAGGTCCCCTCTCAGTCTTCTCAAGGCTAAACAGACCCTGCTCACTCAGCCTTTCCTCATAGGAGAGACGCTCCAGGCCCTTCACCATCTTTGTGGCCCTCTGCTGGACTCTTTCCAAGAGACCCCTGTCTTTTTTGTACTGGGGAGCCCAGAACTGGACACAGTACTCCAGATGAGGCCTTACCAGGGCAGAGTAGAGGGGGAGCATCACCTCCCTCGACCTGCTGGCCACGTTCTTTTTAATGCACCCCAGAATGCCGTTGGCCCTCTTGGCCACAAGGGCACACTGCTGGCTCATGGCCAACCTGTCATCCACCAGGACACCCAGGTCCCTCTCCGCAGAGCTCCTCTCCAGCAGGTCATCCCCCAACCTGTACCGGTGCATGTGATTATTCCTCCCCAGATGCAAGACTCTACACTTGCTTTTGTTAAACCTCATCTGGTTTCTTTCTGCCCAGCTCTCCAGCCTGTCCAGGTCTCGCTGAATGGCAGCACAGCCTTCAGGCATGTCAGCCAATCCTCCCAGCTTCGTATCATCAGCAAACTTGCTGAGGGTGGCCACTATCCCCTCATCAAGGTCATTGATGAAGATGTTGAACAAGACCGGACCCAGCACTGACCTCTGAGGAACACCACTAGTTACAGGCCTCCAACCAGACTCTGCACCGTCAACAATGACCCTCTGCACTCTGCCAGTCAGCCTGTTCTCAACCCACCTCACTGTCCACTCATCTATCCCACACTTCCTCAGCTTTGTTATAAGGATGTCATGGGAGATAGTATCAAATGCCTTGCTGAAATCAAGGTAGACCACATCTACTGCTTTCCCCCCATCCACCCAGCCAGAGACAACATCATAGAAGGCTACCAGATTGGTCAAGCATGACCTCCCCCTGGTGAACACATGCTGACTACTCCTGATAACCTCCTTTTCTTCCAGTTGTCTGGAGATGGAATCCAGCACAAGCTGTTCCATCACCTTTCCAGGGACAGAGGTGAGGCTGACTGGCCTATAATTGCCTGGATCTTCCTTCTTGCCCTTTTTAAAGACCAGAGTGACATTGGCTATCCTCCAGTCTTCAGGCACCTCCCCCATTCTCCAAGACCTTTCAAAGATGACAGAGAGTGGTTCAGCAATCACCTCTGCCAGTTCCCTCAGCACCTGTGGATGCATCCCATCGGGTCCCATGGATTTGTGAACATTGGTGTTGCCCAGGCACTCTCGGACCACCTTTTCCCTGACTAAAGGGAAGTCTTCCATTACCCAGACCCTTTCACTAACCTCCAGGGTCTCAGATTCCCGAGGGGGAGCTTTTTCACTGAAGACAGAAGCAAAGAAGGCATTCAGTATCTCTGCCTTCTCAGCATCCCCCGTTACCAGAACACCCCCCTCACTTAGCAGGGGAGCCACATTCTCCCTAGTCTTCCTTTTACTGTTAACATACTTTAAAAAGCCTTTTTTATTATCCTTTATCACCTTTGCCAGGTTCAATTCCAGGCGGGCTTTAGCCTTCCTCATCACATCCCTGCAGGCCCTGACAACATTTCTATATTCTTCCCAAGTGGTCAGACCCTTTTTCCACATTTCATGGGTCGTCTTCTTTCCTTTGAGTTTGCGCATGAGCTCCTTGCTCATCCACACAGGTCTCCTGCCACCCTTTCCCGATTTCTTGCTCACAGGGACACACTGATCCTGAGCTTGGAAGAAGAGCTGTTTAAATGCCAACCAGCTCTCACAGGCCCCACTTTAGCATTGTAGTGATAGATACCCTCATTTTCAGATACAACAACAGAATTTTACCTGGCAATCAAGGTGCAGTTAATGACGTAGATGGCTAGTGATGTACTCCTGTTAGGGCAGCGAGGTGTAAGTTCTATAAATGTAGGTGCAAAGTTTTTTGAGATTTTAAAAAATGGTTTCATGTCAGAGATTAGAAGTGTGTGACCTGTTGCATGAGATATAATTAACTTAGCAGTAGGTTGGCCATATCTGAAGCAACAGAAAGCAATTTTCTTGAGAAAGGTTGAAAAAATCCATATTGATCAGTACTAAGTAGTAAAAATTTATTGCAGTGTTGTCAGTTGCTTTATTCTAAATCAATACAAATCTCACCAAAACCTTCTTAAATGCAATAAGAATCTGACAAGGCCTTTTTGTCACAGATTAGTGTTAAAGCAATGTAAAGGCCCCCAAGGAAAACTGTCTCTGACCAGAATGCCAGTTCTCTTCCCGTTCAGCAGTACTGCTTTTGGAGTGGGATATCTATATTGACATTCTGGAACTCTGAAGAAAGGTTTAATGTTTTGCCAGTTAACTAATTTAAATATTAAGGAATGCCTAAAGACCTTGCATTTTTGTTTCTATCAAATTGCAAAAGTTGTTAGTTTTCAGAGGGTAAAATTAATCAGACACCTAAATAAAAATGGCAGGTTGGATGTGGATGGAATATTCCTTCTCTTTATAAGTTAAAGTTTTCCTTCAAAAAAATATTTTTAGTTAAAGGACTAAAATCCTATGGTAGGGATGTTGAAATTAATTAATACATACTGATATGAGAGTAATGCTTTTCTTCTTAGGAAGAAAGGTCATAATTTCCTTCATTATTTGTGCAGAAAACATGCACACATATTCATTAAAAATTAAAGAATCTGGAATTAGTGCTAAGTACCTACTTAACATGTTTTGAATCACGTATTTTTCAATGCTTGAAATGATCTCTGATTTCAATAAGGATTGCGGATTTGAATGCCTGCAAATATATAGCCACAAGCAATTGAAATCCTATTGAAAGACAATGGCATTGAAGATCTTAAATAACTTAGAAGCTTTTTTTAAAAAAATGTAGTATTTTTGTTCTATGTGTAAGATAGTGTCTGTTGAAAATGTGATTTAGCCCTTTATCCCTAGTTTTTTTTTACATTTTTTTGCTAACATCCTGAATGTGCACCACATTAGTGTAGTCACTTAAGTCAGATCACTCTTTCAGAGACAGACATTCATCTCACTTAAAAGACAACAAATAATAAGAGGAAATTGCTTTCTAAACCTTCTCTTGGGTGTTTCTAATTATACAAGTGCTGCTTCTGCTCTTCAGTGTTCACCCAAAACTTAAGTTTGTCTTAAGTGCTTGCACTCAACCAGAGTCTGGTGGAGATCATCCACCAGCTAATAAAAGATAACTGGCTAGTTAAAGGCTAGCTCTACTTTCTTGTTGAACCTCTACGTATCATTTATGAAATATTTAGTAGTTTTCTCCATACATATAATATTTCCCGTGAATCACTAGTCTAAAGCATGAGTTACAAAAAGGAAGTGGAAACAGTGCTCTTGAAAAGAGAATCATAGAATATCTTGGGTTGAAAGAGACCTTAAAGATCATCTAGTTCCAGCTCTCCTGGAGAATAATGAGGGAAGGTCTGAAAATTAGAATGCAAATTCTTCAGGATGCAGAATTTCAGAGTAACTATGAGTATAATAAAAGAAATAAAACAACAACCAAACCAACCAACCAAACAAACAAAACAACCAAAAACACAACCACACAGCCAATGTCATCACAAAAGTGAGTGGAAATGTTATAAAGAATGGATAGAAATTAAGTTTTCTTTATCATGGTGTTGATGTATTAGGCCATTTCTCTAACAAACTGCAGTTAGAAAACAGCAACATTTTGGGAGACTGGTGCCTATCTAATATGAATGCAACAACTGAGAATTATTGGTTTCCACCTAGTAACTCAAACCTCTGAATTGCTGTTTATTAACAAAGTCTTAGAATGGCTAAAAACCGAGCTGGAATTGTCTTTCCAAAATACACAAATTTTTAAGCTTTCTGGAACCTCTCATTTTTAATTAGATGCAATGAAGAAGGTTCCCAAGCTGAAAATTACACTTCTCATGTGGTCTTGAATATGGAAAAAAAAAAAAACAACCTCAAAAAACCAGCTTCCTCATACCAAGTTTCCAAATATACACAGGTTGCACTATAAGGGTCACTTCCACTGGTGCAGATTATTATGAGTGAGATACGCAAGCTCTTGTTCATCTTGTTCATTGCTGGTGAAAATTCATAGCTAATAGTGGTGTTTTGTAGCTGAGAATTTGCTCTTTGAAACAATGTTATTGTGTTTTTTTGTATCTGTTGTAATCTTCATGGAAATAAATAGGAGGCATTGCTTTTAGAGCGACCTGTGTAACTACATCAGAGGTTATATTTTCACAGGTGAATAAGATTATAATAGAGAAAACTCCTTAATATGCAAGTAAAGCCCTGAAAGCAATGAAAAGGAGCAATAAACAAGAGGAAAGCAGAAGTTTATGGAAGATGCAGAAGCAAACAAAATGTGAGCGATAACTGGCATTTGGAGAGAGAAGCTACATTTAGATGAGTAGAATTAATTTTCAGAAGCCTAAAGAAAACAAAAATAATATAAAAATCCAGGAAATAGCTTGTTAATCCTGACTTAGATAGCAATCTAACAACATACAAATAGCACTGGAGTCTAGCTGTACAAGGATTCTTCCATTTGGCCTCAGAAACAATTTAATGCATTAGCCATTTAGCTGACATCAACAGTTCCAGATTGCCAGTATTCTGCAGTTTTCCAGGGCTTTCATCTCCTGCCTAAGATGAAAGGTAACCTTTTGATTTAGTTTTACAATGAAACAGAGCAGGAATGGAATAGTCACCTGGCTAGAAGACAGTTCAGATGGATGAAGGAAGTACAACAGCAGCCTCAAAACTTAGGGCACTATCTGAAAATTCAAAGTAGACATGTTAGACATACTTTCTTGATCAGTTAGACATACTTTCTTGATCAGTTCTAGCTGAAAAGCAGTGTAGACAGTTGTTAAGATACTAATGGCAAAAATTTAACTTCTGAAACTCTGACAACTCATCAGTGGCTTAGGAGGATTTCAACGTCTACATTTTCACATTAAGAGAGTCATAACTAATTTTCATTCCAAATTATATGGAGAATTTACAAAGAATTAAGGTGTTGGAATTAATTGCTAGCATTTGGAGTGATTGTCATGCTTTTTTCATCTTTTGTCTTTTTTTTTTTTTTTTGTCATCTCTTTTCATAAATATGTAATGTTTGTATGTTTGTACTGAGCAAAATCACTTCCAGACTCAGTCCTTAACTTAAGAGTTTAGGAAAGTGTAATGCACAATAAATAAACAGTATCATAGCCATGTTTCATGTATTATTTTCTTCAACCTGCTGAAAAACATATTAATGTACTGAAGTCCATAGCAAATTTTTCAGTGGACCAACATGGTACTTAGTTGGGTTGAAAGTTTCTTTTCTTACTGAGTATGATGAAATTGGTTGAGGGAATGGGTCCCTGATGGAACTTCAGGGCTATGAAGGAATGCTTCAGAGGACACCGACTGGTGAGAATCGATCTTTCCCTGCTCCCAGATATGACTTGGGATCTGGCTTCCAGAGTAACTCTTATATTATCACATGAACGGGATGGTGCAGATGGTTTATGTTCTCCACTGTTTCTTTGTCATCATAAAAGCAGTATTTCATTTTAGTAAACAAGGTAGGGAAACATAGAGTAGAAAGGAGCCTGAAAAAAAAATTGTCAGTTTAATTACATCAGACCATGGAGTGAAGTTGCAGCTAAAATGTGGCTTTATAGGCTGTTGTTTCTTATTTCTCAAATGGTAGTTACCACCCCTTAAAGGCTTAAGAAAGTGACAATGAGAGTATTTATTTCACCCTGTTGGGTCAGTGTAAATCCTGAAATGTTTTCCCAGATTTTTTAATGAATCCCAAGCATTTCATTAACTGAATATACATTAGTTTTCTTTGCAAAATTGGCATATGATGGCAGAATTTTATGGATGATAATGATAGCTTCTGTGTTCTACTGCAAATCTACATTGCAGGAAAAAAGAAAAAAGATTACATAGGAGCTGCAGACAAAAATGCATCTGAAATGTTAATCCATCAAATTTCTTATAGTCAGTAGTGGATATGCAGAAATAAGCTTGCGAGAGCTAATTAGGGGAAGAATTGCAGAGACAGCTCTTTTATTGACTGCTGCTCTCATGGAACAAAATGCAGAAAAGAGGATTTTTGTTAGGCATTTGCAGGCCATGACTGTCTCTGTAGATGGTTTAGTTGTATTAAAGACTGGATTATGGAAGCATCCTTATGTTCGCTGATGAATTTTAAAAAAGATTTGCAGCCTTGGACAATGGGAAGTCATGCAGTCCAATAGTAAGTAACATCTGCTATGTACTTTTATGCCACTTGCAGACTGTAAAACACGTAGTGGGGATCTATTGAAAAGGAGGTGGATTTCAAGGTCCAAAATATAATAACAGGTAACAGATGTTTTGGTCAGATGGTTAAACTAAAATACAGATTTTGTTACTGGTGTCTGAGACAGCAAATAAAAACAGGATTTATGACTTAATGAACATCTTATGTGGTAATTTGCATGGAAAAATCCTCAGGATACAGAGCAACATTACAAATAAATTTCATTTTCCTATCAAGTAATTCTGTTTGATGTACTTGTGAATGGATCCTCAACTTTAATGTGAGCAACCAAAGCACACTGATAGATTTCCCGACTTTCTACATATCCAGCAAATTATTTAAAAGAGAACAGCTACAAATAATTGTGTACAATTTTAATATGCATTTTGTGCATTTGTAAGCATCTTCTGATGTATCTAGTACTTTAGTGGGAAAATGGGGACTGAGCCTGATAATATTTTTTTTAAATTGAATGCTCTTTGTATTGCTATCATATCTTTTATTTCCTCTTCTTTGTATTAAGCTTCAATTCTCCTTTTAGTTTCTGATAAGTCTTTATTTGACTTTTCTAATTTAATCCGCTTGCCTTTAATTGAAAAATAGCAAATGTGGATAGCCATGAATTCACTATCCTAAGTTCTCTGAAATTTCAGAGAAGCAGGCACCCAGTTTTTCACAGCAAGACTGCTAGAGAAAGAAGATGAGTTCAGTCTGTTGTTTTTAAGGTGTTGTTGCTGCTAATGAGGGCTCTCAAACATTGTTATCATTGGTACTTTGCATTGTTATGGGAGTGCTACATAGTCCACGAAGTGGCGACAGACTGAAGGAATGCAATGGAGCTTTCAAAATGTGTCCTACCTGGATCAGTGGGAAGTTTCAGAAGTGGTTGGTGTCTGTCATGCAGTTTGCCAAGTATCTGGACTGGGTAGTGGATCACAGGACTGGAAGAATAGGTGGATACTCCCTCAGCGCTGTTGCTACTTTATCCCACCATGATTTATGAAACCTAATCCTAGAACTCCTTGATCTAAAATACCTTACATGATTGTATCTTCTTTCTTAACTTAGAAACAGGGAATTAGGCTGATGCATTACTATTATTTATTTCAGCATGTAGTCTTTAATATTATTCTAAACTGGTAAAGACAAAAATACTGTTTTTTCTTTCAGTTGGTTTGATTCATGTATTTTCAAATGTCAGATTCCTAAACTGGCAGGTTACACAAAAATTTTCAAAAATAAACATAAAGAATTGCTTATCAGAGCCTCACAGGTTGATTTCTATCCTTCCCCATGGTAACACTTTTTCAGCACTGTAACAGCCAGCAGAGTAGATAATGGGGCACTTCTGAACCTGAAAATTAGATGCTGTCTGCCATGACTAAAAAGAAAAATCTCACAGTGGAGGGATATGAAGAAAAGGGAATGAAGTTGATTTTTGTTTATATTTTAAAAATAGGCAGATGGAAACATTCAAGAAGGCAGCTGAGAGAGACACGTGTGAAGGGACATCACCAAACAGACCAGTGTGAGAAGAATAATACAAATAATACAGAGTTTTGTACACATTTAAAGGTAAAAAAGTTGTTTGGATTTATTTATTCGAAATTAATGACTGGCTAAAAATGATTGTTTCTTGTTTCCTTTCATTGCTTTAACCTGGTTATATGTTTAGAATATATCTTGTACAGTGTATATATTGATGAAGTTGCTGCAATGATTGTATTACCATTTCCTTTTCCCAGTGCAATATTTACAAGTAACAATACGGATTTTTCTAAGCAAATAGCAGTAAGAAACTTAGGGGCAATTATATAGTACAAATGAATAGAAGTAACTTTCTGAAAAAAAAAAAAAAAAAGAGTGTGTATGTTCTATGTCTTTCTTTTTTTTTTTTTTCCCCCACTTTAAATCATTACATGTGAGAGAAGAAATACTGAAGTTTATTTTTCATCCAAACAGTCATTTAATTTCTCTATCAACCCTGAGATACTTTAGGCTTATAAAATAAAATGGTCAATGGATTTCCTTGAAAATTTCTCATTATTGGTTGCGGATGCTGAGCAACAAAACCACTTTTTCTGATTGACAGCTACAGCACTCTAACTCTGTCTCTTATAATACAAACATCACACTGAATCTTTCACGAATAGATGTAGTCTCCTTCCCTTTATTAGCTTTCTCATTCCATAGAGCACCGTCAGTATAAGCATCATTCCTGTCCTTTAGAAAGAAGTAGATTAGTCCATTTCCTCATGGGGGTTTGCAAAGTCCTTCAACAGACGTGACTGGAAGAGGAAGAGGCTGAAGATGGTGGCCTAAGGGAATAAACTGCTGACTTGATAAATCTTTGGGTCTTAAGAGGTCATCTCTTGATGTCTGAAAGAAAGATTGACTTGCCAGCAAATATGAGCACTGGTCTTCACAGCTTTGTGAGTTGTTTTTCGTTGTTGTTTTGGAATTTTTTTTTTTTTTGGTGGTTGTAGTTGTTTCTTTAACTAACATAGAAAACATTTGTACATGAAATGCCTTTAAAATTTCTTCAACCACAGAAGCATTATTTTTTTTCTTATGAAAGTCTCATACA
Organism: Chrysolophus pictus; assembly: GCA_037305975.1. NCBI lineage: Eukaryota > Metazoa > Chordata > Aves > Galliformes > Phasianidae > Chrysolophus > Chrysolophus pictus. The sequence goes on from CM074576.1 coordinate 100,170,092, forward strand.
TTTCCTTATTCCTTTTTTCATTGTGTACATGCTGTCCATGTGACATGCAGGGAATCTCAATGAGTTTTTACAGTAAGAAATACAAAATATGTTTAAAAATCTGAGTTTTTGTAAACTTGAGTTACATGTGACACTTCATAGTGCGCTGAAGACTGAGAGCACTGAACAATGCACTGCTAATGAAATTCCCATGTCTTACATCTGTTGTTCTGAGTTGAAGAATCAGCTGCAGCAAGGAGAAGATTAAATTCAATTCTGAATTAATTCTGAAAAAACTTTTTTTCTGGAGTGTTTCATGATTTGTGAATATTTACTCTGTCACAGGAGAACATACAGATTTTTGGGATGGGATAGCCTACTCTTGACTGTCAGTAAATCTGCTGGTTGAACATCATTTTTAGGCATTTTTAGTTTCTCTAATTTATTCTTGGCAAATTTTCTCCTGCTGCTTAGCACTAATCATCCACAAAAGTGCTGGATACTTCTGAGACCATTTGTGAGTACTAGGCTGTCTAGGCTACAACAGCAGTCTAAAAGTTCCTCTCTTAGCTGGGGAAAATACTAATATGCTATTCTTTTATGTCATCTGCTCAGAGTAACTGGTTATTTGTAGATCAGCAGGGATTTAAATTCAGATGTAAATTCCAGGCAATTTGGCAATTTCATCTTGACATTGGGGAAAATATAAACTTTGCCTATATGGACTTAGTTTTCTAGGAGCACCATTGATCTGTGAACAGAATTATCTTCTGCCATCAAAAGTTTTTTCTTAATTTCTTATTGTTAGGGTCTTACACCATAAAGGGGACTAATAATATTTTTAAATATCCACTGCCAAGGGAAGCAGTTGTATGCAGTTCTGTTTTGTTATGGTTTATTTTGAAACATCTCTCTCCTGAGAGTTCTATAATCTAAATTCAGATTGCCGCTGTCCTTCTGTGACAAGCTTGCAGAGAAGTATTGATTCATCATGAGGAAATCTGATGTAGTGACAACAGCAGGGACTTTTATTTGCTCACCTCAGAAAGAAAAAAGGTACAAGAAGGCAATGTTTTGGTAATCTCTCCTGTTCAAGGAGGAAGAAGATGGGAAAAGAACAATGGGAAAAATGTGTTTGACTATTGTTTCCATTACAAGTGACATACTGGCAATAAAGTTGCTTTGTTGAGAGTAAAAAAATCTATCATTTATTTTAATGTTACGGTCATACACAGCAGGATTGAGAGAACCACTTGAACCCTACCTCATCAAAATCAATTGAGCAACAGATGCTTTGTTTAAAGGGTCCACGGAACATCTCATTCACCACCTTACAGAGGGCATAAAACACTGCAGCCATTTAGTGAAAGTGTACACTGTAAAAGAAGAACAAATATTCTAACTACAAACAGGAAGGCATATTTGTTTGTTTGCTTGTTGGAATTTGTTTGTTTGTTGGAATAAGTACAAACATAAATAAAAACAAAGAGGAGAATTTTGGGACATTTGCAAAAGTCAGCATCAAATGAAACACTTATTTCAGTGAAATCTTCCACAGAACACAGATTCATGCAATTTTCAAGAAGAAAAGGAGAAAAGCAAAATGAATCTGCAATAGCAATTCTATGGTTTGCAAGTGTAATCTGCATTTTAAGCTTAGTAGTTCATTGAGTTCTGCATACTCTGCCAAAGAAATCAAACAAGTACAATAACCTCAAAAACCAAGCTCAGTTAAATTTGGGAGAGCAAAGATGGATGGAAAAAATCTATTCAGCAGAAGGTATAGCTAAAACTTAGGTGATACACATGAAGAACTATTCTGATGCCAGAATGTTGACTTTCTTCTGTGTTCTGCCATGCCATATTAGGCTTCAGTTCTGCAATCTTCTCCATATGGCTGTGTTCCTGCACTCAGACAGCCTGCAGCAAAGTCAGCCAACACATTAAAAATTCAAAAATTGGGAAATAAGTTAAGAATATTAACTTGGACAATCAAAACAGACTAGCATGCTTATTACTGCAACAATAAATCCACAAAATGGCTAGGATCAGGACATAAAACTGCTCTATGGCGGAAGAGCATTTTACATATACTGCATAGTTTGCTAGATTTTTGTTCTGCCTTCTTTGCAAAAATACGTTTGGCTCTAAAGTAGCTTGCACTCTCTTTCCTGGGGAACACTTCTGAAAGACAGTGAGAGAAACTTATCACAGACTGATGTTACGTTGAATACAAAGACAAAAAATCAATTTTTTTAGGCAATGTGAAGTATCTTAAATATCATGTCTTACCAAATAACATACAGTCTTTTAAAAACTAGGGAAGATTTGTGACCATATTCCTCTTAATTCCAGTTAAGTCTCATGACTATTAATTATACTTAATTAATTAATTTTTAGGCTGGTTGCCATTTTCATGATTCCCTCATTTCAGTTGCCAAAATCTGATCTCTTCTGAGCCTTCTCATATTTTTAAGAAAATTGAACTAAGTTGTTCAAACATGGGGACTGAAAAGAAAAGTCATTCTCCAGAAGCATTCTTGACTGTCTGCTCAGCTTTGAAACAGCATAAAAAAGTAAAACATAATAATGATAATGGTAACATATATAACCTTTTAAAATTTACATGGCCTCTTAGTTAAAGAAAAAAGGAAGACGATTGTACTCTGACATGGGGAATCAAATATTGTATATTTCCTTTGCATATTTGCTTAGTACTCTATATATAATAATGTCTCATTAAAGCAGCCTGAGAAAATGGATGACAAAGAGATGAAAGATAGTAGTAGTGTTCAGCATTCCAACTTGAAGAATAATTTTATGTGTGAGTGCTTTACATTCTCTGTTTGAAAAGAGAGAATTCAATTCTACCCTTTCTCTTAAAAGCAGATTAAAAATGTATTTTAAGAGAGACCTTTAGGAAGCTCGATTTTAATGCTGTTAAAACTTCAATTTTTTAAAATTAACCTGGAATGTTGATTTTGAAATTGCTTTAGAAAAGCAGAACATTTTGTCAGAAAATTAGTTTCAGTGTAGAAATAAATTGATTCTGTAATGATGCCCTTTCACGTTACTTTTTTCTGTTATACTAAATGGTTGATGTAGATAAAATCATCCAAACTGATGTTGTTGCAGCAGAATGAAAATTGGTCAATGTATCATTATTGACCAGTTTCTTTTGATTGGTTTAGTGAATATGTCTGTTACTTCTAGCCTCACACAGCCAATCTAGGCTATCCAGAGTTAATCTAAATGAATGTTTGCATCTACCAACACACAGGGCTACAAAACAAGCAGATTATACAAAAAGGAACTGAACAATAACACACTTGCAACAAAGCATTTTATGTGCACTTAAAATAGGCATAAAATTAAAATCACATTTAAATTTAGACATTAAAGTATTTTTCTTACAAGCAGTCATGGTAATCAAATAACCTCTCTGTTCAGCTCAATTTACACACAGTATTTAAATTATATGGTTTCTAAAAACCATACACTATATCCTTGAGTGTTTTAGTATTTTCTACTTGCATTCACGATGGTGTTTTATTAATAAAGCTCTTAAAATACACTGAAATATTTTATAGCACTATAAAAAGGCATGTTGAAGCCTGTGCATTTAGCACAATCTGATGAAACCATACCTGCTTTTCTATTTCTCATGTATTCTTTATGTATTTTGTGAATCACATTCAAGATATGTTTGTGATTCTATGGCTGCATTCTCACTTACCTAAGGAACTTTATTTAGCTCCTACGCAGGAAACAGTTGTTTTTTTTCTTTGTTCGTTTCCCAAATTTAGAGATACGTGCTTTAACATCCATGTAATCGGGATACTAACCAGCAAACCATGATAAGTTCATCAGCTCAGTGTGTTTTTAGCATCTAATTGTCTAGTGGATAATGTGCTGAAAATCTAGTTATTTTATCAATTACATGTCTTTCCCGGCCTGATTTCTGTATGGAATAATGTCTGATTAAGAAACAGTGTCTTTTTTCTCTTTAGTTCATATTACCATGTAGCCAGTGACATAGAAATGCATGGAACGAAGGGTCAAGAAGCATTTGTGTAGCCCAAGTTGAAAGGTCAAATTACATTGCCACTACTCAGGTATCATGCTTTTGAGCTAACTGAATGATAACATTATCCCATTATGTCAACAAAAAGAGGTGTTTGAAGCTAATCAGCTTGTTAGCTACCTTCATTGCATTTACTTTTTCTCACTAAATTGTTTTGCAGACAAATAAACTGATTATCACAGAATAACAATTTTTATTCACAGAGCTTAGATTTTAGCCAAAGTACACTGATTTATCGATATTAGAAAATATACTGGAACAGAAATGGAGCGAAAAGGTGTACTCTAAGGAGTTATCTTCTTGGCTTTGGGAATAGCTGAGAATTATTTTGTGTGAAGATGGTTATAACAGAACCAGATTCCCTAGGCCAATCCTGAAAAGCAGTGTTAGAACCACTTCATGATCTCTTGATCTCTTGATCTGCTGAGACACTCTGATCATTTTCCTTTAAGAACAGGCAGTGAAAGGAAGGATCATGCTCCAGTATATACCCTGGAAGCTTTCCAGCCTAAGATTTCCTTGGGAAGGTGGAAAAGTGCTCTTGAAGACCTGGTGATTTATTCACACTCATTTATCAGAGAAGAGAGATAAAATTATTGACTCAATTGGTGTTCAATAGAAGGTCATCTTCTACAATGTGTTTCCTGGAAAACTGGGGCAAGGATTTGAACTGTGAACAGTCTGGTTGGTTGGCCAAACAGTACTATGGAGAGAAGAGAGATCTTCATAAGAGTAAGTGAAAACTGTATTTTTTTCTTCTTAATTTGTTTATTGAATTTAGAAATATATGTGCCCGTTTGAGTGACAAGAATAAAACCCTCTATAATTCCACTAGAGATTATTGTAAAATATGGTTAGTGAGAAGCTAGCAAGGAGGATAGGGAAGTAAACTGCTTTTCTCCTGATTCGTCCTTAGGAAAATATTCCAACAAGCTGAAGGCAGGTAAATCTAAGGAAATTATGAAGAGCCTGAGATACATCTGTGCTCTCTGAGCTGACATAAATGACAGGCAGCCAGTGCCTAGATACTGTCTGCTTATTAATAGGCCTGAGGGTAAAAGGAGGTTTCAACTTTTTAATCTTATGTTTCCGATGTCAAGAATTTGAAACTCAGGAGTCTGAATAAGAAAGTGGGCAGAGGAGGTAGGAAACTCACTTACCTAAGGAAGGCATGGCTCGGCAAGAACCTGCTGGGCATGCTGAGGGTGAAGAAAGGTGTGTCAAGGTCTGGAAATAAGGGCATGTCACTTGGGAAGAATACAGAGTCCGAACATCTGTTCAGACTTGCAGATGTGAAATCAGGAAAACCAAGGCACAGGAAGAACTGAACTTGCCGAAGGATGTGAAAAACAATAGGAAAACATTCTACAGGTACATTGACCAGAAGAGACAGGCCAAAGTGAGTGTACTTCCTTTGGTAAATGTAAAAGGAGAACTGGCTTCAACAGATGAAGAGAAGGCTGAGGTACTGAACAACATCTTTGCCTCAATCTTCACTGGCAGCCAGCATTCTACTATTTCTCATGTCCCTGAGCCCTGCATCCTAAACCTCTAGGTGGGGACTGGGGCGGTAAATCCCCCCCCACTGTAAGGGCGGAGCAAGTCCGAGACCGCCTCATGAGACTGAATGTGTACAAGCCTATGGGGACGGATGGCATGCATCCCAGGGTTCTGAAGGAGCTGGAATTTGCCAAGGAGATGGTTTGCCAAGCTGCTTTCCATCATATTTGAAATGTCATGTCTGTCAGGTGAGATTCCGGATGACTGGAGGAAGGGTCACGTCACTCCCATTTACAAGAAAGCGAGCAAGGAAGACCCAGGGAGCTACAGGCCGGTGAGTCTCACCTCTGTACCTGGGAAGATCATGGAACAGATCCTCCTGGATGACATGCTTGATCACATGAAGAATGAGTGTGTGATCTGAGATAGCCAGCATGGCTTCACAAGGGGAAGGTCATGCTTAACCAATCTGGTGGCCTTCTAAGATGGAGCGACAGCATTGATGGACAAGGGTAAGGCGACCAATGTCATTTACCTGGACTTGAGCAAGGCCTTTGACATGGTCCCCCACCATATCCTTATCTCGAAATTGGAGGGATGTGGATTTGATGGGTGGACCACTCGATGCATAAGAAATTGGTTGAAAGGCTGCAGACAGAGGGTGGTCATCAATGGCTCTATGTCTAGATGGAGGCTGGTAACGAGTGGCTTCCCCCAGGGGTCTGTCTTGGGGCCGGTGCTCTTTAACATCTTTATCAATGACATTGATGACGGAATTGAGAGCACCCTCAGCAAGTTTGCTGATGACACCAAGCTGAGTGGCACAGTTGACACGGTGGAAGGAAGGGATGCCATCCAGAAGGACCTCAACAGGCTTGAAAGGTGGGCCTCGGTGAATCTAATGTGGTTCAACACAACAAAGTGCAAGGTTTGCACTTGGACCGGAGGAATGCCAGGCATCCATACAGACTGGAAGGAGCAGTTCTTGAGAGCAGCCCTACAGAGAAGGACCTGGGGGCCCTGATGGATGAAAAGCTTAACATGAGTCAGCAGTGTGCTCTTACAGCTTAGAAAGCAAATGCTATCCTGGGCTCCACCAGAAGAGGGGTGGCCAGCAGGGACAGGGAGGTGATTGTCCCTCTCTACCCTGCCCTTAAGAGGCCCCATCTGGAGTACTGTGTCCAGGTCTGGAGCCCCCAATACAAAAAGAGAGAAAGCTGTTGGAGAGGGTCCAGAGGAGAGGCACAAAGATGATCAGGGGACTGGAGCACCTCCCTTACAAAGACAGGCTGAGGGAGCTGGGCTTGTTCAGCCTGGAGAAAAGAAGGCTGTGGGGTGACCTCATTGTAGCCTTTCAGTACCTAAAGGAAGCCTACAAACAGGAGAGGAATTAACTCTTTGAAAGGGTAGATAACAGAAGGACAAGGGGAAATGGTTTTAAGTTGAGGGAGAGAAGATTTAGGTTGGATGTCAGAGGGAAGCTTTTTCCAGAGAGAGTGGTGAGGTGCTGGAACAGGCTGCTCAGAGAGGTTGCGAATGTCCCATCCCTGGAGGTGTTCAAGGTCAGATTGGATGGGGCCCCAGTCAGCCTGGTCTAGTATTATCTAGTATTAATTGGGGCGGTCGGTGGCCCTGCATGTGGCAGGTGGGGTTGGAGATTCATGATCCTTGAGGTCCCTTCCAACCCTGGCCATTCTGTGGTTCTGTGTGATTGAATAGTATAGCTTGATCAGGCTGTTCTGAAAAATCAGCTTATTCTTAAAATTGATTTTGTTGCTTTCTAAATGTTCTTTTTGGCTTCAGAGCTTTTATTGTCTATCCAACTATCTTTACAAAAGTGCAAAATTACAAAAATTCATGACATTTACAAATTAGAATGAAAAAAATAATGAATCTTCGTGAACAATATACAAAAACCAAACAAAACAAAAACTCTGTGAGATTCTTCACTGTCCTTTGTATACAATTGTAAGGAAAATGTGTTAACCATAATACAAACAAAACACATGACCAGCTTAATTTAGCGCTAAACAGCTTTTCACTAACCGACTGGAAATCAGAATTCCCCAGGGGTTCATTAAGAACACTATTGTCCATCCGTTGTCAGGCACCAGCATCTTGGAGGTCACAACTATTTTCCATGCAGTATTTGTTCATACAAAGTGTCCACTGAAATCCTTGAGTTTTAAGAATTACATGGGAGACTGCTCTGTGATACAAATGTCGCATTTGAATGTTTTGTATTGCATCATCTTTCTGAAGAAATTCATTCATGATCATTCCCAGTTATATCTTGGGAGCAGCTTAATATTACTTTTTTCTTCTGTCTTATCCCTTATTTCTTAACATTTGTAAAAAGTGTAGATGAAACTCCACCAAGAAAACTGTGAAGTATGTGCCTTTCTTAAGGGTCCGTAGCTAGACATGTGGTCCTTGTCAGTTCCTCCAGTGCTGGCCATCTTCAAAATTACACAGCTCTGTAAGCTGCAGTTGAAGTTGCAGTTTATTGAAGTGGTGATTAGTGAGAACAGAGTAGAAATATTGGAGCTAATGGAAACAGGGAGCTGGTTTGGATTTAGACCAGGCAACTCTATTTACCACCAGGGATTGCTACAGGTGTTTGATCAGCAACAGCAATTAAGCCAAAAGATTATGTGAGGGTTTCTGTGGGAACATCCTCTATTGGATTAGAATACAGTAGACATGATCAGAGGATTGTAGCATAGCACCTTCACTGTAATTTTTGAAATAACAATAAACCCTCTAGCTTAGACAGATAATATAGAAAAGGGCTATTTTATATAATAATGAGGAACTAATAATTTTAAATTGAATCAGAGACTTGTTTATCTCTGACTTTTTTTTTTTTTTTTTTTTCGCAACTACTCCAGCAAGGTGGAATTAATTTACTTAAAGAAGTGGCACTACAGTGTGTTATGTGAATAATAGATTTCTAATATCATATCAGAATAGAAACAAAATGAAAAAAAAAGAAGTAATTTTATGTTGAATAATTTTTTTTTATAAAATGTTATTTCTATTTTCTTACTACCACAGATTAAATGCTTGGAAATTGAGACTGTTTCTTTGAATAAAATTAGACAAATTTGGTTTCAACAGGTAAATTGAATTTAATTCCCCTGCAACTAAAATATTTTTGTATGAATTTTCTATCCTATTCTTCTTCAAAAACTGAGTTCCAAATTTTCCCCTACTTGTAAGGTGGTTATTTCTACTTAAATGTCAAGTGAGATTTTTAAAACCCCCAAACCTGAAAGTTAATTTCAGCTAAAATAATGAGTTAAATACTTTCCGAATCTGGGAGAGGCTGAGCAGATTGTGGAAGCCTTTCAAACATATCATATGAGTATTCTGCAGCGTTTATGAGCTGGTAATGAAAATCAGTTAATTTCAGAAACCGTCTTATATGTATTTGCTCTATGTATCTTTTCCCCCAAGTGCCTAGGTTGAACAGGGACTAAAGTAATGCAAATCCCCTGACTCCATCAGACCAAACAGTGGAAATACCTTCTGAAATCCAGCTCACAGTCTGGCTTTTATAGTTCATTTTCTAAATGAATTTGTAGATTGGTGTTTAGCTAATAGTCTGTTGTTACATCTACAAGTTGTATCATTTCAGCTTGTAAATGGTGTTTCAGGATAAGTAAGCCTATTTTTTTCCAATATTATAACAGCAAAGTGTTCAGTAGGATAGCCATTTTCTCAGCATTCTGCAGAAATAGAATTCTACAATTTCTGCAGTAGATTTTATGCCTGTTTTCTAATACTCCTTACTCCTGATGGTGAAAGCTGATTTGCATCAGAAACTCACCTGCATCGACATTATTGTCAATAAACTTGAAGATGTAATTTGAGTAATAATGAAAGAACATTTTATTGGAAATCTCCAGAGAATCAGTTTCACAAGATATAATTGGAAGGGGGTTAAGTGTCTCCTGCACTAATTTCCAAACGAAGCATCTCAGCCATCAGGATGTATATATTTTAAATCTGTCTGGGGAAAAAATAAAGTAGAATAATCAATAACAACTTAAGATAAGAATATGGTTGTGCTGAAATGAGGACATGGAGGGGGCTGGTTAATGATGTAATTTGTACACTGAAACGTTTTTCATCAATGTATTATCAGTATTCCTTATATTCCGTATATTTGAAACTTTTTTGGACAGACCTTCATACGTTGCAAGTTGTGCAGCTGCACTGACTTGCTTTGTTTTCAGTGATAGAAGACCTGGCTTTTTAAAATTCTTCTTCTTCTTTTTTTTTTTTTTTTTTTTTTAATCAATAAAACTCCAAGCAGTTTTGTTGACAGACTGAGATTTACTTCAGGACTTCAGGACTCAGAAATTCCTTTATCACTTTCTGTGTCTCTAAAATTACACCTGGAAATCAAAATCTACGTTCGGAAAAACTACCAAAACTTGCAGGTGTTTATTTCTAATTTGTGACAATAGAGCTGAAAGATTTCCTTCTGTTTTATGTTTGTTTCCCAATAGTATTTAATTCTCTATCTGTTTAGGCCAAATGATTTGAGACTTATTTTTCAGAGGTGGTCTTGTTTCCTTTTGAAAAGCTTTTGCTTTTCCCAAAAGCTGAAGCTGGATCTCATCATTAAAGAAGACAACACATTACTGGCTATCCACAGAAGGAGATTCAGTATTTAGAACCCGGTTTTCTCCATGGTCCAAAATAATTCAAATCAATTGACCCTTAGTCTCATTTCTTTCTTTTAATCCAAGCCTTTGTTAAAAAGTACAATGATTGTTATTTGAAAGTAGAATGTGAATTGATTTCTGTTTCTTCTCTGATTTGTCTTCTTTCTTTGTTGTCGTTTTGGCGCTGAAGAAAAACTCTAGGTTATTTAAAAAAATTTCTGTTGAAGATAGCAAGAGATTGTTTTTATCCCATATGTATACTTAAAAAAATAACTACATTCTGTACATTGCCTTTAACATGTAAGCACAATGAAAAAAAATGAAAGACAAATTTTGTCTGAAAGCAAACTTATTGAAGATTACAAATATAGATCATTTTCCATATTTTCAGTGTTTGAAGCAAAGCAGATTGTAAGCCTATCTTGCAGCAATGCCAGCCAACACACTTCACTGATAGCAGCCATAATATCTTGGAAATTATATGTATATGTTTTGCTTACATTTGATTTGTAATTATCGGACAAGCATTTATTTTAAGCCTCTAAGTGCAAAGATAATATTTTTGAAACCAGGAGAAAATAACTTTTACTATAGAATAATTTTTAAAATGACATAAAAAGCTTATTTTATTGGTTCCGAAACTCAGAAAGGTAACAGTGATGTTTCTACAATGAATTCCTGTTTTCAAAGGGCTATGTTTCAGCAAAATTCTATATAATATAAATTTTATTTTTCGTTTTATTTAAATGGTTAAATTATGCCAGAACAAAACAGTCAATCATATATCATTCTCTGAGAGCAGTTAAATGCTCACCTATCTAAGCTACTGAACAGACAACTGAAAGGCATGATCCTGGCAAAGCTTCATGCAAGCAAAAATTTTGGAATAGTAATATATAACACATTCTCCATTATATAGTTATCCTACAGTATACCTTAGCTAATTTTGCTTTTTAACAACTGAATTTTTCTCAGAAAAGTGAGTAAAAATCTTCTCTGAATTGTCTTGCAGAGGAAGTTCTTTTCCCTCACCCAATTAGCATTTTATGGAGACTAAATAAGCAAGGAAAAAAATTGAAAGGTAACTGAGAGTGGCAGAAAGATTTTTCTCATCCCTCTACTGAAGAATTTTTCAGTAAGAACAAATAACCTTTTTTACATTTGGACTATTTTCATATCTTGTGCATTTTTTTTTTTTTTTTAAGTGTAAAGCACTATTCTGTTATTCATTTCTTTATTCTTTAAATATTTGACTTCTTTTATGAATGTTGGAGATAACTTTATTTCCTTGCTACCCCACTCCTTCCTTGATAATACCTGTTCAGAACAGTTGGACAACACTGGGACATTCTAACTGCCCGCAGCATGTGAGGAAAAATAATTCCTAATACTAAGTAGGAGTGTTAAGACTGATGGAAGGATAGACACAGAAAGAGATTTAAACAGGAATTAAACAAAACAAATCTAAACTTGAATGGGATAGGAGAAGAATGACAAGATGTAATTGCCACATCTTGTTGTTTCACTTCAAAAGAGATCTTTGTTTATTTGTTTTTTTTTTCATTTTCCTACAGTAAATGATTGATAAATAAATAGAAGGCATGTTCTTGAAATGTCATTGTTATTTTCTTTTAATTATTACCAATATCATTAAGCGATAAGTGTTTCTACATTGTGTAGTGATTATTTTCTCTTAAGAGTTTTTAGACATGTGGTAAGTAAGGTCAGACACCCCTCAATGGAAGTACAAATGAAAAGCCCTACCTCATTGATTTCTTCTCCACTTGCAAAAATTAGATTTTTTTTTAGCTCTCTGCCTCATCATGATGATTCCAGATAAGAACCGCCGTAATAATAGACTAGTGTGGAGAGGTATCATGCTTCATTTCAGTGATACTCTACAGTAAGTTTATCATGGATTCAATTCATTTCTGTAAGACTGTGCCTTCAGCTACTAAGAAGAGTTCTCAGTGAAGAAATTTATCTGTGCATGGAAGAGAGTGAGGCAAATTCATCCCTGTTCTAAATCATCGGACTTTATTGGAATTACCACAGGAAAAAAAAAAAGTTCCACTCCATTTATCCATCACTTTATAGGAGGATGCCTTTCATAAAAGTTATTTTCCTCTCTGTTGCTCTGCTACTTACATATTTCACTCTTTGAGTAGCAAAAGTGAATGGTAAAGATGGAGATGAATATTTGGCATACCACTTATTTTACAGAGAAGTCCTTTTGTGAGGGAATAAGAAGTCTGAACTTTTCATTCTAATTGACTTCTGAAATAAAGAATAAGCCTTTCTGTAAGCTATAAGACCAGAAGAAAGACCTCACGAAAATATATTTTAGGAAACTGCTCCCTCGAATTTAAAAGATATGCTTAGATAGCAGATCTAGAATTCAAATTACTGAACAGTTTGTAAATAACCATTCCTCATAATGCTACTGTGAAAATGCCCATGGCCTGAACAGATACACTCTTTGCTAGGTAAAGAACCGGTTGGAGGGCCAGACCCAGAGTAGTAGTGGTAGTAGAGTTAGACCCAACTGGCAACCAGTCACAAGTGGTGTTCCCCAAGGTTCAGCATCAGGGCCAGCCCTTTTTAATATCTTTATTGATGATCTGGATGAGGGAGTCGAGTGTACCCTCAGTAAGTCTGCAGATGACACCAAGATGGGAGGCTAGGAAGGCCCTATGGAGGGATCTGGACAGGCTAGATTGCTGAGCTGAGGCCAGTGGGTTGAAGTACAAGAAGTCCAAGTGCCAGGTCCTGCACTTCAGTCACAACAGTCCTGTGTAATAATACAGGGTTGGGGCAGATTGTCTGGAAGACCGTGCAGAAGAAAAGGATCTGGGGGTGTTGGTTGACACTTGGCTGAACATGAGCCAGTACTGTGTCCAGGTGGCCAAGAAGGCCAGTGGCATCCTGGTTTGTATCAGAAATGGTGTAGCCTGCAGGAGTAGCAAGGATAATCCCTCTGTACTCAGCATTGGTGAGGCCACACCTTGAGTACTGTGTTCAATTTTGGGCCCCTCCGTACCAGAAATACATTGAGGCCCTGCAGTGTATCCAGAGAAGGGCAATGAAGTTGTGAGGGAGTCTCTAGCACAATCTCATGAGGAGTGGCTGAGGCAACTGGGATTGTTTAATCTGTGGAAGAGGAGGCTTGGGGAGACCTTATCATGTACATCCTACTAAGAAGAAGAAATATGTAACTTTTTTTGCTAATAAATCTGATGTATTTCTTGAATTATGTTTCAGAAAAATAGAATGCACAGAGGACAAGAGGTAAGACAGTACTAAAAATTATGTCTTAATATAAATCTGTATCGTGTTTCTAAATAGTATGAAATCATATGTATCTCTAAACTGAGTGTGCTTGCATCTATTTTAAATACTTACTTTTATGAGAAAGTCTAAAAATTCAAATCCAGGCTGGTGTTGCTTATTTCCTAATCTTAAAAACATTTTATTTATTTGTTTGATTGATTGACTGTTTGTTTATATTCATTTTGGAATTCTACCTTCGTATACTATTCCCCACTGATGTAGCAATTTATACTTAGAGAAAGCTGTCATTCCTGAAGCACTTTAAAATTGCCTGAATAGCAGAAAAAGCTATCAGGTGACATTTAAAATATATATATTGCCTGCATAGGGAGAAAGTTTATTTAATATTGTGAAGTTTGGATTAGTGATATATTTACAACAGTCTTCACACTGAGAAAGTGCTTGTTTTTACTTCAGCACAGCCAGCCAGACTCCTGCTCTTTGTATAAGATGAAGCTCACATCCACACATTAGCAGTATCTCAATGTGACATTTTCTGTTCTGATGGAGTGAACTTCTCCTCTTGCTTAACAAATACATAATTGATAATTTACTGCCTAAATCAGCAATTAGGTTTTCAACTGAAGATACTAATCTCTCAAATATCTGAATAAGATTTCTTCCCTTTCCCTTCCCCTTTCCATTTGCTTTACTTTTGCTTTTCTCTTCCCTCTGACATGATTTGTATTTTATCCTGTAGAGTGCAGTACACAACATTTTAGATGTGTATTCAAAGAAAAGGTGAACATAAGATCTGAGAGATCTATGTGAAACTTATCAAATCAGATGTGGTAGATGTGAAAGTGACTTTTGTGTGTGTGTGTGTGAGAGAGAGAGAGAGAGAGTTCTGGTATTACACATTGACTCTTTCTGTGAATCCGAATTCAGTTAAAGGTTTTGGAAAACTCACTGGAAAATCTATAATTATAGAAGAAGAATGTGAAGGAACTTGGACCAATGTCAAAGCCTTTGAAAAAATGCTTTTTAGTCAGGAATTATTCCATTTATGTTAAATGAGACTTTCTCACTATTTTATATGAAATATGCATTCAGATGTTTTGTTGAAGCACAGTCTTTATTACTTGCTTCTTTTGTAGGCCAGGTCTACTGAGGACACAAAAGTCTAATCTGACACTGGAGTTTTAAGTGGCCATCTGATTCTTACATGTGGTGTTTCTCTATTTTTTCCTCAAGCAAAAACCATATAAGATGTCATATAAGTTTCTATGACAAGTGATCCCTGTTCTGCAGGCTTACAGGAATTGAGACAGTCACTCCATCTTTAGAAGATCTAAACCATTTTATCATCCAGCTGGAGAGTAAATGAAATATAGGAAAGTTGACTGAGGTGAATTGAGGGGAAAATATATTCTGACTGATGTTACCACCTAAATGACAGTATATACTGAAGAAAGAGTGTCATCTAGCACCCTCTGAGTTTGGTTGGAAATCTCCTAGTAATTAATCTTCAGATTAGATCATATTTGAAATTTGTTATTATATAATAGGAAAAAATGTAAGCAGTCTAAATGAAAAAAAGATTAAATAGTTGTAGTCAGATAAAATGACCAAATATGTGTTTAAGCAAAATTTTCATACTACCATGTTTGCTGGAGTATTTCATGATGCTTGCATGCTGTATCAAAGTGTAAACATATCACATCAGTTCAAACAAGGTCTGATTTGGATGAGTGAGGTGGAATATATTGAAATGTTGATCATGTAGCACATTAGTGAGCTGTGTATTGACAGGGGCTTCCATAGTCAAGATGTTGCTTTTGATTTCTTGTTAAACTCTGTCGGTGATTTGTGACTAATCTATATCTAATTTGAAGTACTCAATAGACTCTCTCACATCTCTACTTTGAAGGCCCTTTTCTTTGATACAGATTTTTATGAACTTTATTACCCCCTGATTTCAGTTAAACATGTTGTGCATAAGCCTTAAGAGAACAAGTCTAATAACTCATAATCGATTTGATAGCCAGCCCTATTAGACAATCCACAAAATTTTCTTCTCTACCTCTTAATCTGATGATCTTGACCACTTCAAGGGAATTACAATATGAAATATTGCAAAGTATGCATCAGGATGAAATTGAATAATGTTATTTGCTTATGATTGCAACTGTAATTGTTTAAGCGTCAGCATCAGGTGCTCTCAGCATAAGCCTGACCCTCAACTGCCTTTCCAGTTTGATGCAGAGCTTGCTTCAAACTGGAAACAAGGTACCAATCGTAGCTGTTGCATTTTCCTCATTATTGGATGAGATTTTGATTTACATAAATGATATTGGCCACAATATGGATGCACTTAGTTTTTCTCTGTAAAGCTTAAATTTGTCTACCTAAAATCTTAAACTTTTGTTGGTAGAATACACATAAACTAGCTTTTAAAAACGACATTTTCCACACACAAGATCAGAGGTTACATAAAACATTATTAAATGGAAAATGTAATATTTACGGGTGTTCATAAGCTTTTTATACCACAAGCTGTGGCAAGATAAGGAAGATATATGAAAAAAGGATTTGTAGTTTATTTTTCCTTTCTTTCTTTTGAGGAAAAAAAAAGTGGCAGAAATATGGTAAAACACTGAGATGAAATAGCTGTGTGGCCCCTAATGCTTAATGGCATGGACACTTTGAGCATTATGTGAAAGTCTGAAAGAGTGTGGATTCAGAGTGCAAATTTGATTTTCCATTTAGGCAGTAAATCTATTCCTTCAGCACTATGTATGCTGCACTCTTGCAGAGAATGACCAGATTGCAGTCATTCTCCCTCTAGTGACATGTATACAACTTGAAATGGGTTCTCAGAGGAACATTGGCAGAGCCCCACCTGATGGTTGGGATGCACTTCTGCAAGGGAACCTCTAGTCCCTATTAGGGGAGAAATGAGAGCAATACACTGAAATCTCTGCAACTCCTGCACAAAATGATTATGAGCAAATTATGATATCCTGGATCCTGAAGACAGACTGATGAATGGGAGGATGCAGAGGATGCTTCTCTCTTCATTCTCAAAGCCGACTCAGAAACAATAATATCAAAATATTATCTGTTATTTTCATGAGAAGTAAAACAGTGGGAAAAAAACACTGCTCACTGCCCTTTACACATAGGTTTGCTCTGAAAGTAATGCCTCCTATTATTTTCGTGGAAATTAGATACAAAGAGCACAATTCTCAGCCACAGAACACTATTTTTCAACACAGTCACCACCATTAGCTTGCAGTTTTGCCAGTGTTGATCAAGAGCCTTATGCTATGCCTTTAAAAATCTGCATGGTCTTCTGGAACACTGCTTATCTTTCACGACACTGTCACCACTGCTAAAACACATCACCCACCATCTCACTGTTCTCACATCTACTGTTTAGTTCTCCAGAAATATTCACCAAGTGTCAGTGAATGTCAATGCGTGCCTTTTTTTCTGGGTGGAGGAATTCAATGACACATCTTTGCTTCATCCACACTTCACGTCACACACCATTCTGTCAGACTGTCCCTCTACTGCCATCTGTCACACAGCAACAACATGTAAAATATTGGTGGGAAGGTTCAATCTGTACTGTCATACCACCAACATCTGCCTCTGACTTCATGGGCCAACAACATATTAAAATAGGAGGCATTATATATACACATATATATGTAAATAAAATGAAAATAAAATGATTTTCCACTTTGGACAAGCAGTGATTTCAGCACTCCAATCCTAAGGAATTTGCTTAATTTCAAAGTCACAAAGCATCAGAAGTTCATCTCTCACTGGAAAGATATTTGAAAGACCTTCATGAGACAAAGGTTTAATGTCACAGAGACTGCAAGAATACCTGCAGGCACACAGCTTGCCTGCTATTCATTACTCTCACTACCTACTCCTATGAGGCCCATCCTCTCTGAGGGTTTGTGTGTACGCACATACACTGACTTTCTTGCCCCAGAAGACAGTGACTGCTGTAACTGGTATCCTCTGGTAACCCAAGCCAGCTTGTTCACCTTCAAGGCACATAAATGAAACACTGCTCACTTTTTAGCTGGACAAAGTCCCAAACACTGTTTATCTTCAGTGAAGAGATGTGAGAAGAAGCATGGAGGAACCTGAAGTTAGAAGAAGCTGAAGAACACCAGGATATAAAACAGTTTCATGACAGCAAAACATGCAATAAAATTCCAGGAGGAATAAGGTTGGTTAAAAGGTTATATATCCTTTTCTCGATTTGGATGCATCAGCTGAAGACTGTCTGCCTATAGTGGCTCATGAATTTTCAGCAAGTGCTACTATGCAGCTCTGACATTTATACTACATGTTCCTAATTGAATTCAAAGTCAGACCAATTAGACCATGTCTGTATTTGCCAATGTTTTAACTTAAACTCATTGCTCTGTCTGAGGGGACTGTTAAGATACTCTATTCTCTCAGCAGGGGTGTAGAGCTGGTAACCTTAAATGGAGATATTTAGGCAAAATCCTTCAATTTACTATCCTCTGCAAAGAGAGTGCTATTGGGAAAATAATAATAATAATAACAATAAAGCAAAAACACACACAACCAAAAAAGACCTGTCAATAATTTAAACATTGTATAGGGAGTTTTGAAGGGGAATGGCACTGAGGAATGTGATGTGAGGTAGAACAAAGACTTGTTTTTTTTCCTACATGTATGCCTTTAAATTGGCTAGACAAAAAGAAAGGGGGAGGGAAGGAAAATATTTCTCAATTTCTTCAGGAATTTACATATCATGTGGCCCTGTTGCTGCTGAGTTTCATAATGCATGGAACCTCAATGATGCAGAGCTGTGATGCAGATATTCTGCGCAGAAGGCCTTCTGTGTGCGTTAGACTCATATGCTGCTGTATGATGTGCATCCATGCATCTGCTCATACATCTATCTGAAATTTCTCAGATACAAGAACAGAAGCCCAAACTTTGACAGTGTTCCAGGAAAGCAGATTTTTTTTTTTTTTTACTATATTAGCAAAGAGTGAGGTAGTTGGTATTTCCCAATTTGTAGTATGTTCACAGCATTGTGACAAGCATGTGTTTTGTGGATCATGTGGAGAATTGTGAGAGACAGAGTGGTTGAGGTGTTTGGGAATCAGAAAAGTCTGAACACTTACAAGAATGGATTATGCAGTAACTGCAGAAATTTAACCATTTCATTTCACGTGGCTTCTTCCCTCCCTCTCTTTACAAACAAGTGCTTATAAAAATGGAAGCATAAGTTCTCTTTTATGGCCATGCTTGGATTTTACTGACAGATAGAGAGCACTTTGCTTTGGTCTGGCTCACTACCAGAGCAATAGGCACGTTCAGTGCCAAATTGCTGCATGAGACCATTTTGAATGACAGACTAAAGTGTATGTAAAGGATGTGAAAACAGGTGGTCTGGGATGTCTGCTATCAACAGAGCATCTGGTTACTGAAGTGTGACTGCATTACACTTTGTATTCCTAATCAAGTGTGCTATTAGCAATGAACGAAGAAGCTGGCCTCTCTTCCAGACCTATCATTCTGTAACCTCTTCAGAGCAACAATATGCAGACAATCCTGTGTTTTATGGCTCAAAATATTTCAGTCAATCTATAATTTCTTTACATAATCTCTATTTCTTTTATGACTGAAAGTCAGATCAACTTCACATATGCCGGAATATTTATACAATATGGTTTAGCTGTCTTTCTTGAAGAGACACATCTGTTGCAAAACACTTGAATGATTTTCGACCTCTTTGCTGAGTTAGAAGTGACTAGATCAAGCAAATGTATTTTTATGCTTGTTTAATGTAGTTATCTGTATTAATATTTGGCATATTAATTTCAATGAAATTACTTGAAACAGGCTTTGAATGTGGGCACCCTTTCTCTCTTTGAAATCAAATATTTACTAAAAACAATTGATTAGCAGTCTAACAGAGAGATAAGCAAAGTCCTGAGGCACTGCGTGTTAAGTGACAATGAAAGGAAGGTCTTGGGACCATTAAGGGAAGGTGGATTTTGCTAATGACGCAATAATGCAGTCTTTAATACAAAGAGCAAAGCATTTTTTCTCTAGCGTATGAATTAAGTTTTAGGCACAGAATTCTAATAGCAGGTATGAACTATATAGTCACGGAAAACATAAAAAATGTTTGACATTACTGCATGTCAGCTCTTCCATGGTAACTCCTATGCACATGTGCCTTCAACAGGAAGTGATTCATGACAGTTTATTATACACTGAAAAGTGAAATGTAGGCCATAGGTTCAAAAAGAAATGTGGTCTTTTTTTTTTTAACTTAAGTTTCTGCTAATAGCATTTATTTATTTATTTATTTATTTATTTATTTATTTATTTATTTATTTATTTATTTAATCTTCTAAAATAGCATGACCAGTTTACTGAAATCTGTTTTAGAAAGGTTTTTATTTTATTACAAGTTTAGGAAGAGCTGATGATAAGGTCTATGGTTCTTCTACATATTCCTTTTATATGAGATGCCCACTAAAATCTTTCTCCTTTTCTGTTCCCACGAAAAGAGCCTTTTAGGACTCTGGGAATTACTTGGAATATTCCTATTCACTTTTAAACTCAGACTTAAGTATAAATAAATAAACCTTACAATGCACTGGTGAATTCCTTTTGTACATTCTGACAACTCTTCTGTTACTCTGATGACAAAGTTAGCTTTACTGTTTTGAATCAGGATTTGCACAAGAATACAACACCACCGAGGTTTGTCAAGAAAGGACTTAAGCTGTCAGTATTACTCATTTGCCCTTATGTGCAAGTGATAGATACGCCATGGTGATACATGATGAATACTTATCTTGTACAAAAAATACATAGAGACACCAACATCAAGAGTTCTTCTCTCTTCATGAAAAGGAAAAGTATTCTGTAGAATATAGCCTTTGATGCTAATCACAATTGTATAAATTCTGATTGCAGATTTGGTAGCTTTTGATTGTGCAAAGCTGATAAGCTTTCTCTTAAATTTCTGAGGTTGTTAAAGGAGATCATCTACAATTGTTTGCTTAACCAGATAACCTGAACATCCAGTGGATTGAATTCCCTAGTGTACTCATCTCATTGTAATTCCCAAGGCACTGGTCCAACATGTTTAATTGAGGGGGGAAAAAAAAGAAAAGCCTAAAAAAACTAGCCACAAATCATTATTCAATCTTGTAAGTTTATATTTGCTAGGTGTTGAAAATGACCTAAACAAAAAGAAGACAAGTCAAATGCTAAGCCTATGTTCAATAAAGGTCAGGAGAGAGACGTTAGTCCAGCTTCAGTCAGATCATAATGTTATGAAGAAATAATCAATATACATTTTATAATATGGTTCCAATTCTTATGAAGACTGAAGCAAAGCAGCATGAGAAACAGTGAATTCTACAGTAGAAAAAAAAAAGCACACTTCTACCTTTTATTCCAAAGCCTTCTGTCACTGAATTCTTAACTACTGTGTGGCTTGTTTTGTGAGATTTCACTGAGGAATAGCTGTCAGCATTAAAAAGTCAGCATTTTAAGATGGTACAGCATGTATGTGTGAGCTCCCTTTCTCTCAAATAGCTCTGAAACACCAAAGGTCATTACCTGCTCTGGTACTAGAACTCCTGTAACATGCTGTGGTGTCTCAGGTACATCTGGGTGTTCATGTTAGCTTTTTAATGGTGACAGCTTCATGGAGAAATGACTGCTGTCCTGAGATGTTTCAGACAGTTTCCCTTCTCTTCCCGACTGAGAAAGAATCTCAGGCTTTGCGTCCAGAAATATCAGTTACTTTTACAACTAAGGTATTTGTTCTCATTAAAGTAATGCTATTAGCATTACATTATAAAGGATGCAGGGCCTGCACAGTGGAGACAGCTTGGCAATGACTAAAATAAAGACAGATACAAGTCAGTTAGTGAAATACGTCTCCATCTCCACAAGTTTGTTAAAATCTTGTGACCTACCGTAGCTTTTGACTAAAATATTTATTTCTGTTCTGCTAGAATTGTAATGGATTAATTACTTTAGGTCAAATTTTGCCTTTTGGGACTATCAAAATGACATAAAGAAGCAGAAGATGTGGACCAGTCATCCTAGTTCATCAACATGACTAATTAGCTAGAATTTACAATCTCATAATAGTAATAATTTAAAAAAAAATGAAAAGAAATGGACATTAAATTTTCTCCAGTATTATATTTCGGTTTTAGTTTATCTTGGGATTAAAAACTAGGTTACTTCCTAATAACTAAGGAACTCAAAATAATAGCATTTCACAGAAGGAACAACGAAGGATCCAAACTTCCAACAGTTATATATTTCACCAAAACATCATGATGTTTTGAAAGGCTTATAAATACAAAACAAAAATGACATGAGATGTGTTTTATATATCAAAAGTTCTCTGTATTCTTTATATAGAATTTTATTACCTTAACTTTTTAATCAAAGTTATAATCTCTAACTTATTTCAGTGCCAGAACTAAAGTCTTAAATTATTTTAAAATATTCTTTATTAATTTTTCTGTAGCTGTGTAATGAATTAAAACTTCCATAGAAATGTAACAGCCAGAGTAATAGGACTGGAACCAGAATTAATTTTAGCTTCTAAATTAGACTTTTATAATAAATGCTAAATTGAAAAGCCATTATAAAAAGGTTACCATCTTTTATTGCATGAAGTTAAGACTAATGGTGCAATTTTCTCAGTAATTCATCTTTTACTTAATAGCATATAATTGTTTAAATAACATTTTAGTTCCTTTAAAAAGAAGATATTGTTAGCAAAGAAAGTCAGAGTATTAGATAGTTCAGGAAAACCTTAGAGTCCTCGTTGTGATGTTGGATTGTTGGTGTGATTATATTACTTCATATTATGCTAAGCCACAGGAGCATATCATTTTCTGCATCGCCAATTGATTTGCGTTCTGGCTGATGACCTCAATCTCTCATCATTTTTTCTTTTTCTGACAAAAGGCTTGGGGAGGTGGAGGGTGTTTGAAATTAATTTTGTTTTTTCAGTTGTTGGTGCGTTTTGTATTTTTGCTTGTTATTGGTTTTCTTTTTTCTTTTTTTTAACTAATCTTAATAAGGTACTATGAATGCAATTTAGTGAAATAGATTTGTAAGTGAAAGAAAACTGTGCTCAGAATTGCAATTAAGCCTGGTAAGTGCCTATAGACAAGAATGTGCAATTTTTAAGCTTAAAACTTTCAAACCTCAAGGGATTTGGTCTCTTGGAATGCATAATCCTTACAGGTCTGGATGCTTTTAAGAATGTAGCTAGGAAGATCTCACCTAATGCTAATCCACTTTAGCATCCACAAAATATATTTGGGCACTTGCATTTCTTTTAGCACACACAATCAAAGACTGGGTGACCTTAGTCAATTTGCATACCTTTTACTGTTAAACCTTAGTGTTGTACATCTGAGTCTCCTGAAACATGATAAACATGCTATAGCACAGCTGAATTAATGGCAAACCCAATCCTTTTATTTCAAATTTTGTTATGATGGTGTTGCTCAGGTGCTCAGTGGCTGGTATTGGGAGGTGGGGAGCAAGAATAGCAGGTCCAACTCAGCCTCATTTCAATAACTGAATTCAAGTCTGACAAGCTGGTTCTGGGCTGAGTTGTTCCACTAGTCATTAGAGCAAAAGAGCTGGCATGGAAGACGAAGTGAAGAAGAAACACTGTGTTTCCTTACTGCATCTTATCTGAATAGCAAATAAGCTGTCCCTGCAGCAGGGAAAAGAAATCGACAGTATTTCTATTGCTGCAGTATCTATGTGCCAACTGCAGACATTTGTTTGAGTTGGCCTATGATATTTTTATATGGTGTGCTTTGTTTCATTTCTTCTGTCTTACATCCATTTAAAAGATACTTTGATTAAAAAAAAAAAAAAAAGAAAAAAAGAGAGAGAAAGAAAAAAGTAATAAAAAATAGAATAAAAATACCCTGTACTGGCTATCCGTTGAGATGCAAATGGAAAAGTTTTCTCTTCTGAAAGATTGCTGCGAATATGGTGGTAACCCTACTTAAGAGCTAGAGGAAATGATTTGCCTTTGTGGATGCCTGTGAAATCCCCCCTTCCTTCCCAAGCTTGCTGTCATTCACATCCTAAATAGTGGATATTCCAACTGATACATGCTTCACTGATGCAGTTCGGTGGCATGCCATTCCTGCCCTGTCATGTCAGCTGAAATTGCTGCGTTGGAATGTAAATTAACCCCAGAAATTACAGGTACATTTTTGATAAGTGTATATATATATATATTTTTCTGTATATGCATTTCTTCTCAACTGAGGAGGGGTTCTGTATTAAACAGTGTTGGATGTCAGAGGTGGGTTTATCCAACATATCAATTTACTGCCCAGTTAACTTGGATTTGAGTATTTTAAGTGGAAAACCAAAAGCTTGTTAGGCTTTTAGTTAGCAGCTAAATGGTGTTTATGTTAAGAATAACATCTTTTATGAGCCAAAAGGCCCTAGTTCTCTGTTAAATTAAATTACTAATAAATTCTCCAGGCAATATTGCAGCAAGAACATACCACAGGTAGCCAGGAGGTGTAGCAAGAATGCCTTAACCAATTGTGTGGAATAGAGAGGTTCTCAAGGTGAAAGAAAAGAGAGTGAAATGTTACAGTTTGTCACTGCATCAGCATGTCAAAAGACTTACTGTCAGGTAATAAAATAGTGCTAAGTATTGACCCAAATTCATTACGGTCAAAGGGTCTCCCCTGTTATTCACTGAGCATTGTTCAACCACTTGGCAGTCTTGGCATAGATTCTAGATTTTCCCTAGATTTCTGTCAGAGAAACACTGAAATTAACACGTGCTACAGTGAAATAAGAAGTGGAGTTATTGCTGTTAGTTTAATAATTTTCTCTTTTAGTATGTAAATTCTCAGGTTATGGAAATCTAAGACAGTATTTCAGAATCATTTTGCTCTACTTTGAATCATTTTTCATATTAGCAGCTCTGTATTTCATGGCAAGCATTGGAGAGTCATTAATTTCGAATGGCTGAATAAATATTGCTTACTTAACAAGCACTTATTTAAATGCATTATTTTTGGCATAAGGTCTAAAATTATGTTTTCAAAAGATGGCCACATTTCTTTGGCTCCATTTTTCCCCTCATCTCATTGCAATCTGGCACAATTTTCCCACTTGTTTTACCTTACCTTAGTGATTAGCTTTATAGCCAAAAGGATGAAAAGCACCCACACCTACAAACATGCAGTAATGATTTGCTTAGAGCTCTTTGTTAAGCCTGTCCTTGATATTTAGCTGTGTTGCTTTGTCTGCAATCCCCACAGAGTAGACAGAGTGCCAAGATGTGATCATTTTTTAACTCCCCATCAACAACCTAAATAGTGAAGAATAGTAATTTCAACACTGGAAACCTGCATAGTTTAATTTTCAATAATAGATGTTAAATGAAGAGTAAAAAGTGTTTAATGAATTTGTAGTTCTTTTATGCAGCTGTTCATTGCTTCTTAGTTTAACTCTCTAATTATGCTCCTTTGAACAGGAATTTATGCAGTTCTGTTGCCTTTCTTTCTGTTCTATTGTCTGAGATCTAATTACAGTACATGTCAATATAGTTGGGCTGTTTGGAGGAAGTAAAAAAAAAATGTCCGTTAGAAGAAGAGTGGAAAGTTATTTATTGAGGAACACTGTTTTCTTGTTCTTCCCTGAATCAGGTCGTTCTCTGTTCTAAAAGATATCAGAAAGTGGTCTGAAAAAATGGAATACAAACAAGCTACCCCAGCACACATCTCCTTGCTGCTGGCAGATAAACTGTAGCACTTACAGACAAATGTACTTACAGACTGTCTGCTGTCTTCTGTCAGTACCTGCTGTGCTTGCAGGCAGGGTTTCACATGTTATTTTATATATTTCTTGAGATAAATATTTTAAGTATTTAAAATTAAAAGTTAATGTTTGTGATAGTAAATGTATTATTTCTATAAAACATTAATGCCTTGGTTAATTACATTTAAAGATGTTTAAATGTTATGTGGAAGACAGAATGCTGATTTGGAGCTGATGTCTTCATTCTGATGTCTTTAAAAAGAATCATGCAATCCAAGGTCATGAATTACCATCATTAGGTTGTTTCATAAACAATTGGAAGACACATACTGGCAAAATGCACTAGAAACAAGAAAGTCCAAGGATTATAAAACATTGAATTGGGTTCTTTAATGGAATGAATGGATGCTGGAACAGTACACCACACTTTACAAGGCATTAGTGTATGTGTGAGTATAATTATCCTACATTCTGTTCTCATACATCACTGATGGTTTCTGTAGAGCAAGAGCTAACCAACACAGTATTTTAGAGAGCTGTAACTGCATGCAGTTGATAATCTGACTGGACATACAGGGTTTCACAGGTTTGCAGTGACAATACTTCTATCTTAGGCACCTCATTAAAACATCCAAAGATTGGCATAATAGATTTGGGTCATATTTCAGCCAGCTGACAGGTTTGTGCGGGAAACAAAAACATAGAACTTTATCATCTATATATTTTCTATATGGAAGGCCTTGTTTTCCTTCCTATTGCCCTGAATGTCATATTGTCATTTTTACAAAAACAAACTGAATGAAATACCTATTTCCTTATGCTCTCTTCATACTTGAAGGGACTTTGGTCCAAATGCATCTTTTAAAATGTAATTAAAATCTAAAGTTCATTTAAACCACTTGAAGACAAGCTCCTGCATTTTGTTATTTTTATGGTTATCTCTTTATAGCTGTACAGATCATGAAACAAGCTTTATAATGAGTACTTTTGAATCAAGCCTCTTAGAGTAATTTTATAAAGTTTATTGGTCCTTCTGGCTGTAGTTGCTGCTCAAGTTGTGGTCTGATCTGAGAAGGGAAGTAACATTTGAGATTTCCGTTTCTGTGGATCTTGATAATATCATGGAACTGCATCACAAATTCTATTTATTTATTTATCATAATTAAAATCTGAAATATAACTTGAAGTATAAAAAAAGGAGGGATGGAAAAACCTGTTATGATGAGTAGAAGGAGAAACATGCAAAATCCCAACTTTTTTATTTAAAAGTTCAGAAAGTTATAAAATTATGCACAATATTTTGTAAGATTAGCAGAAGTCTAAAATAAATGAAATCCCAATAGAACGATGTATGTAATGTCAGTAACAAGGATTTGTAAAGGAAGCCAGATCAGGGAAAACGCTAGGTCAAGAATCAAAGCTAAGTCATCAGATTCCATGTTCCTGAAATCACAGGCAAACTGCATGCTGTAATAGCATTTGCAACAGTTGCCACCACCGTGTTTTAAAAGGCCTTATGAGTTGAAGAGAAATTATGATTATAAAAGCCTGGTAAAAGATAAAATTCTCCCAGAGTTTCAAGTAACATATAATTTATCAGACTGATTGTTGCTCCAAGATTAAATGAAAATGCATTCCATAAGCTTTCATGAAATACTATTTTCTTTGCATTAGACCAAGGAGATTGTTTCTCTGTTGTTGTTCAGGAGAACTGAAACTAAAAGTTTTTGTCAACATATGAAATTAATACCTACACAATATTTACAGAACCATCTCTTTTTCCAACCCGAGTGATATTTCTAACCAGAGAAGTTTTCTGAGCATTAGTAACATTTCCTCTCGCTAGATCATATGGATGAAACTTCAAACCCTTCATACACTCAAACATTTCAGAAATTTTAGATCTCTTTTTTTTTGTTTCACTAAGTAAAACTCAGCATGAAGTACTCAAGATGAAAATACAAAATGAGCACAGGAGAGTCATCAGAAGCAGGTGATCTTGCTGCTTCCAGCTGGAGCATTTACTGGCTCTTGGAATGCTTCTCCACGTTCTCTTGAATCAAAATATAGCAAACTTGCCAGAACAGCAATAGATATTTTCTGTATGAAAGGAAAATTTCAAGAATTTCAAGAACAACTTTAAGGAGATCCATGAATGATTATGGATCTGTCAGTATCTACCACTGCATCCACAGCTAAAGTTTGTTCTCAAGTTCAGGAAAGACATGATTTAAAATGTGCTTTAAGTGTGCTTCCTGACCATGAATACATGTCATTTTTTAAATTGAAAAAGGAACTGGAAGTAAACAGAAATTATAGCAATGGGTATTTTGGGACTATGATTTCCTTTTACATCTGAGAAAACTGAAGTGCTGCTAACTGATCTGCTTAATTGTATAAGCATAAAACTACAGGTTTTGTTGGTCGTGGTGTTTTTTTTTTTTTTTAAATATTGTAGAAGAGTGCTTTCAATTTAGGAAAAAAGATCAATCAAGAGAAACCATAAATGGCACTGAACTCCACATTTCTCTTTGGAAACAACAGTACTATCTTTAGTTCTCAACAAGAACCTCTGTATCACTTTTATTTACATATAGGATTATACATAGGGGATATAGGGCTTTCTTTTAGAAAGGTTACTGACACACTTGGTGCTGCATTGGCATTTATTCTTTCGGTTTTTACTGCTTCTGAACTGTGGTATTTATGTCTCTGAGGTGAGAATTTCCATGTGTAATACATGCCCATGATTTACAGACCACGTGTGCCCTGATGTTGTCTGTAAGAACAGGAAATTAAACAATTAACCAGAAGGCAAGTAAAAACAAGTGTAAAGACAAGAGTAAAACAAGATATTTCCGTCAGTGTATTTCTTTTTCAATATTGTTATTTAATGGTCAGAAAAGGCTAAAAACCATAGCCTTATATAATGACTCGGGGAAGCAAGATCATTTTCAATAGATGAACATGAGAACAAGCTAAAACTTCCCTCTCCATGACAAGGAATTTACCATGAAACATATTAATACAGCCCTTAATGGCAGCTTGACCTTCTGTGTTTCTCTTGTGATCCAGTTCTCCCAAAACAATATGTTATGGTTAAAGCCATTTTTGCTGGCCTTTGAAGACTTCCTTAACATGCTCATACACTCCCATCCACTCCAGCTGTCTGAAATGACCATTTCCAAGCTCCCTAGTGATTACTTTAAATGCAATAGCATTGACAGGTCACTTTATTAATTGCAAATTGCACTATCTGAAGATGCTGACAACAGATATTGAGAAAGATACAGAATATCCTAATTTTTCATAGCATAATCAACCTGTTTGGACCCCCAGATAAAAATAAATTACCTTAACCCTACAATATACTTGACACATATTTATTGCAGCATTCTCTATCAGCAGTTGCCATACCTCCAAGAGCTAACTTCTCACATATTACCCTAAAACGTGAAGGGGAGCACTAATGAGACAGAGCAGTCTGGTTGCTGAAGTGCAGCCCTGGTAACTGTGTCTGGTCTCCACCACAAGATTTTGCCTTCTGCAGGTCTCCCCCATCTGCAATGTGTCCACCAAGGTAGCAGGCCGAATGATAATTTTGTGTCAGACCTCTTGAGGATAAATATATAGCAATAAAGGGAATTTTTATTTTTCAGTGGTAGAAAACAATTAAATGGACAATATTACCTGTTAGAATAACAATTACTGAAAAAGAATTTCATGTTGCCTTGTAGAAAGAAGAATGATTTCAGTGACTTGGGACAGGAAGCTACCAAAATTATCTCGATTTCGAAGGTCATCACTACAGACATACTATATATATATATTCTTGTAGCCAAAGTTGACAATACAGTGTAAGCTGACAATTTTTAACTTCCTGTTTGCTACTGTTGTTTTCATGATGTCTTGAGTTGTTTGATACAAAATCTAAATTAGTCTTGAGAAACAGGATTAACCTTTCCAATCAAATTTAAGGTGAAATTGCTTAACTACAGCAAACAGTGTCATGCTGCAGATAATCCTTGTCCTTGATTAATGCTTTTATAATCAATTGCTGTCTGGAAGTGACTCCTTCCCATCACACTCTTCACAAAAAGAGCAGATGGTATTTAAAAGGTTATGGCAAGAGGGCATTTCAGAGGTCAAATAGAACATCGATCAAGTGGGCAGAAAAATTGCTTTTTTCCTTCCCCTTCTCTTTTTCCTGACTATCCATGAGGGAATGTGGCTTATGAATTATAGTTTGATCTATAGTTCAAGCACTAAAATGTTTTCTTGTTTCAAATTTCTATGTTGTTTTGGGTAATGAACCTGGAAATTGGATTCCTTTTGTGCCAATAAAAAATTGTGCCCAATGCACGTATCTCAGCAACATAATTCTTAGACCCAAAGAGATTTGCTTGCCTGTACCTTGAAAGGAGTCAGTACTAATATCCAGGATATCCTTAGATCAATTAGCAGAAATGATAACGGCTCTGAAAAAAATTACACTTCAGTTCCGCTATATTTTATACAAACAATTTAAAAAATGAATATATTGTGGGATTGACTCCCTTTCACTATTTTGCCTTCAATGCTAGATACCATTCTTTATTAGACTCCCAGAAAACCTACTCTCACCTGGAATGATGGGGCCAGAAGGACTATACATATTAATGTAATATCCAAAATCAGAAATCCAGATTCTTCTATTTTTCCATTTATGAAATATATTAGCACTCTTTTGCTCTGCTTTCTCTTTCATACTAAAAACAAAGTATAGGACTAATGGTATAGTAAAATCAGTGTATGTATGTTTTTCAGTAATTTAAAGGAATTATTAATGAAAATTTATCCTATTATTTAGGAAATGAACATTGTCATTTTTGCTGATTAAAAGAAGCATACTTTTGTCAGTTGTCATATCCTACTTGCCACTCATTGGTGTGAATAATTTGATACATAGGTTATCGTGGGCAAGAACATGACTAGGTCTTGAAAGCAGACTTTCATCTTGGACGAAAAAAGTGAAAATACTACAGACTTTCTTTGTGATCAAAACCATGTTTGATTGGATAAGATATTTTTCAGCATTGCATCTTAGATTTGGGTGCCTGAGCCAACCAAATCTTCCTAAACTAAACAGTTCTCACTCACACTATGGACATAGACACACACGAGCCTGGAGAGATATTAATCATTCAAGAGTTTATTCAAGAATGGTTAACATGTTGCTTTTATTACATAACTAAAGGTGCTATGCACCTTTGAGAGGTGGACAAAAGCAGATCCTCATGTAACCAAGCTTACAATTAAAGAGATATCTGGGTGTCTTGCCATTAAAGACTGCCATCGACCTAATGATATCTTTTAAACAGTATTGATATACACAACAATTTATAACATGCTGACATACCTTTCAGTGCCAGTTTTATACTTCAACTTCCTTCAATTTTTGATTGCAGTGGTTGTAAATTTTAAAAAGAAGTTGAAGAACGTGAGATACTCCAACTAAGTCAGACCTGTCAGTACAGATTTGCTGGTCATCAGGGAGAGAAATTCTTTCAAACTTCACTATTTAATTAGAGGTTCTCAAAAGGTGGTGTATGATGTTAAGATAAACTTTTGCATACTTATGAATGAGTTTCATTTGAGGAGTGTTTTACTTCTGGCATTAACATAAAACATGCAGATTTCCCAGGAACTTCTGGGGAGTAGCTGTAATCAAGGCATACATCACATCTTGGAGCAGTACTGGCCCCTAGAAGACAGCTAGTGTCAATTGCCTTGTTATGACTAGGACTCAATATTAAATACAAACTCATAAGAGAACATTTTTACTACTAATCTGAAGACAAAAATACTTGTGAAAATAATGCTAGATGCATTGTCAGCATCATAGCATTTTTCGTAGTTCTTAATATATATGTATTTCATTACTAATCCTTCAGTAATTTTAAAACTAAATCTCTTGTCTTCTATTGTGTGTCTGTATTGATCCACTGTTAAAGTATTGTTTGTGACTGAGAGATATTTTTCATCATATTTAGAAGCTGTTTGTTCAGAAAACAATACACAGTGGTTTCAAGAGAGAGAAAATTTAATGAACTTATATAGAGGAAAAGTAAATTGTAAGGAGATGCTGCTTCTACTTTCTACTATTAATCTTTCAGAGCTCTTTTCACTGAAGAGACTATGAAGCCTTCAGATAAACTGACAGTCTCTTAGGTACTCTAATAAATAGCCAAAGCCACCAGATAGCTTTTAACAATGGCATTGCCTATAAATATGTGTCCTTTCAGCTCTTCTTTATTCCCACGCTTAATTTCAGCATTTGTTTTTTTTCTCACTTTGTAGAGTCTTAAATACTGTTCTGAATCATGAAATATAATCACATGCAACTACAATGTGATTTTTTTAAATCTATTGTAGTTGAATATTGTCTAGTCCTTTGAATGCTAAATGTGAAACTAGAGCCTCATATCTATACTATCAATCATAAAAAGGGAGCAACGCATAGAAGCCATTAAGAGAATTTTTCTTAACTGTCTTTCCCCTAACTAAACCTATTATACTTACATACGCTTCCCATCACTCTCCCTGCTCCGTCACTTTCCAATCCATAGCTCACTCTTACCTTTCATAACCATTCACAATCAATCCCATTTTTTTTTTTTTCCTTTATAGTATGAGAGTACACAAAGGTTTCTTTTCCCAGCATCTCCTATTCCTGAGCTCAGACACGATATCAATCTTCAGGGCCATCGCATATATCTGCCAGGTGATCACTCTTCTACACCCTCCGAGTATTTCCTTGGCCCAATTATATTCCTGCCCTGGTTGTTTGCTTCTTTCTCAGAAATCTATAATACACCATCCACTGGAAGAGAGAGTGGGAAATGCCCTAGGCTTTCCAGAAGTTGCTGTTTTGTTATAGCTTATGTTTCTGCTCAGCCCATAAATGTAACACTAAAATAAACTGGCATTATCTGTGTTTGGATGACTATTAAATGAAAAAAGCTGCACAGCATTCTTGTACAATCAATAACTTACATGTTAAACCTAACACAACACTTTAAATTACAAAGGAAAATATAATAAAATATTAACAAAGTGATGTCTACTTGTTTGTGTATTGCTGGCTTATAGTGCCAGAGTATTCTATCTCTGATCTTTTGTATATCCACTCACATGGGTTGACACAGCATGTGCTACACACCCTCCACATGTGTCAGATACACTTCCTTGTGCATACCTAACATAAGTGCTCTACTTTTTCCTCAGTTTCTATGAATTTTTTTCTAGATTGTTTTTCGATTTTTAGGTTTTACAATTTTAAGCAAGCTTGGTATGTTATACTTAGGATTTCATCTGAAAAAGTGAGAGCACAGCTGCTTAATAGCATGGGTAAAAAGGTAATAAATAAATAGATAGATAGATAGATAAATAAGTAGGTGTGGAGATATTTTTATCCTGGTAGTAAATTTAATCAAAATACATAAAGTGAAACTGTTTCCACAGAGAAATAAAGATTATAGTGCCTGAAACTGATCTATGCATTTTAGTAGCGTGTTATGGACAAAGATTTCCTATCATTTAGCTTCAGAAATTCTACACCTATCTACCTATTGGCTTTTTGAGGACCCCAAATTCCTCCATTAAGTAAGTTGGTTTCTGTGCCTAAAATCTCAGAAAGTGAGGCAATAAATCTTTAGTAAAATATACAAGAAATGAATGAGCTCTGCTCAAAGAGATTAACAAATTCTGATTTATCTTTCTAACAGATTTCTCACAGACAGACGAACACCCTCAGCTGTGTGGCGTACCAGAAGGCACCACAGTCACCTAGCTGTCAGACATCCAGGACAGGACATTCACAAGTCCTTCAGTTTGGGCAGAAACACGTGTCCATGCATTGAATAGGAAACTGGTGCACAGACACAGCACAGTGTATTAAGTGAATGCACATCTTGCAGGTAATTTCTTCTACAATACAAATGTGTTATAACAAATATGTCCAAAATTTGCCAGACCACACAAACCCAGCTATCCTCTAAGCCCAGCTTTGCTGAGCAGCTAGTAACATAACTGTGCCAGCAGGTCTGTGGACTGTGAGGTATTCCGATATCCGACATTTAACCTGTATTGTTCTTTCTCCATCTGGACTTAGTCTCATGCAGAAGAGAGGATAAGTGGGATATCTTTAGCTTTCATTCAACAAAATGGGCATTAGAAAACTGAGCAGATGTTATTTGGAATCTTTTAGAGAAGTATATGCACAGAATTTCTTTGCAAGAAATGACTAATATTGGACTTTAATGACAAAACAGGCTACTGATTAGCAAATCTTACCATTATATGTAAACTATAATTGTTTTCAAATTATATATAGTATCACTGAGTTTTTTCATAGAATCACATAATGGTTTGGGCTGAAAGCAGCCTTAAAGATCACCTAGCTCCAACCTTGCTGCAATGGGTAAGAAGACCTTCCACTAGCCCGAAGTCCTATCCAACCTGGACTTGAACGCCTCCAGGGATGGGGCATCCACAGCTTATCTTGGCAACATGTTCCTGTGCCTCACTGCTCTCATAGCAAATAATTCATTTCTTATATGTAATCTAAATCTACCTTCTTTTAGTTAAAAGATGTCTTATCCTGTCACTATACACTCCTGTAAAAAGCCCCCATCCATCCTTCCCGTTGGTCCCCTTTAGGTAATGGAAGGCCACAGCGAGGTCTTCTCCAGGCAGAACAACTCCACCTCTCTCAGTCTGTCTTCATAGGAGAGATGATCATTCTCATGGTCCCTCTCCAACAGCAGGTTTCTTGTACTGGGGGCCCCAGAGCTGAATGCAATACTGCAGGTGGGGTATTAAAAGAGCAGAGTAGAAGAGAACAATCATCTCCCTAGACCTGTAAACCACACTTCTCTTGATGCAGCCAAGATAAAGATAGTAAAATCAGTGGAGTTCTTCCTGAGTTGCAAGCTGAACAGCAGAGAAAAAAATTATACTTCCAAAGCCTGAATTTTGTATTATTTTATTTTTCAAATACAGAGCCGTCAAATGTGTGAACATCTAATAATTTTCTTTTAACTTCATTTTGGTTCCATTCCTACTTTGCTTGTCCTGATTAAGTGGATAACTCAGTATGTCAGGTCAGATTTACAAGGATGATCTGGTTTCATTTTGTCCCAGAGGAAAAATATTATTAAACTACCCACTTGAGGAAGTGAAATGTATAAAAATGTCTACATGTTTGATGTTATGGTTAAAAAATATCCTGTAACACACTCCATGAAAACGCTGCATTGCAATTGAGACAATATATAATTATGACGTGATTTTGTGACTGACACAAAGTTAATGCATTAAGGTGACTATTACATTTTTTCTTAGTTTCACTTTCACTCATTAAAAATTGGCATCAACTGGTGGACTCTGAAAGCAAATTGGCTACAAAGCTCTACATGCTTTAAGGCAGTTGCTATCAACAATGAAAAGTGTAATGTGCTGACCCAAAAAGCATGCTGAAAACTACTGGTGGAAGCAAAAGCTTCACAGATTCAGATGGAACAAACAAAAATAAATAATAAATAATAAAACCAAGAGAAACAGCATGAGTTGGACTAGGCAATGAGAAACTTCAGATAGCCTCTGCATGACAGACATGCCAATATCCACTTTTTAGGATGTGCTTTAAAAAGCTATTGCAGCAAGCATAATGATACAAAAAAAAAAAAAAAAAAAAAAAAAAAAAAAAAAGCAAAACAAGAACAACAAATAAAATCCCAAACATCCCTAAATCATCCACCATCTAGTTCAGTTCTTTATTTGTTTCAACGGTCTAAGCATAGGAGAGTATTTACCAGTAATAAAGGCTATCAGATTAAGAATTCATGGTATCTCATGAATATTAAAAATGTGAACAATCAATTAAATTTAACTGCATTAAGTTCTGTTATGTTTCATAAATGTTTCTACCAGGAACTTTTTTTAGATGACCAAAATATTTTCACATTTAAAAAGCAAATAAATCTAAGTGAGGTGAGAGGAAATACAGATAGCAAACTAGAAATTCATGAGAGATAGGGAACACTACAAACAAGAGAAGATAAACAGACTTGAGGATTTAAAGGAGAATTTAGAAAGAATGCCTTGACTCCAGAGATTAAAAAAAAAAAAATGCACTATTAAACCTTTTTATTCTGGTACCATCTAGAGGCCAAATGACACAGCATCCTGTATTGCTAGGAACTGTGTAAACATAAAATGGCAGATATTGCCGCTTCCGCTTAAGGAGTAGCTACGGTGTACTCACAGCTAGTAAATGTTTATATCATTTCTTCTTTGTGGAATATTTTCTATGTGCTTCTATTCTTTACAAAATAAACATCTGGATTATCTTTGTGCAGTGGATGCACAGCACTTCTGGCTGGCCACCAGCTGTATTGTATGCACAGATCACAAACACAGGAGGTGGAACTTGCAGGTCTGCCACAGGAACTTCACTCAGTGCTCCCATCAAAATGCGATAGTGACAAGAAATGAATTTAATATCAAGGACAAGTTGTTATTAACGCCACGGGGCCTTGGAATTAGAGTTCGCTTTCTAAGACGTCTGATATAATATTTTGCTAACATTGTTGTGGAATGTAGAAAGCCAAAAAAATACACATGGCAACCACAAATCTTCCTACTTTTCATTTACAGACATTTGAAAGTGACATTTAAGGAAATATGTATGTATGTTTTGTGCTACCATTATTTCAGTGCTTAGTTCTAGTGAACGTGTAAGTGAAATAATTTTTTGAGTAGTCACTTCGAGAAAGAAACATTAACATGGCAGGTTTGCATGCAATCCAGGGCTACTGAAGTGACCTGTGAATAACCCAGCCTAAAGGCTGCAAGCTGTCAAGACGGAATTACTTTGAAGCTCTGCCTGAGCAGACAGAATTAGGTAGTCAGGGCAAATGCATGCAGTTACTCAGAGTAGGGCACTGTGTTAATGAGGCTGTGTTGCTTCAAGCCACTCAAGGCTTGCTCCAATCTCTCTCTGTGCCACTGGCTAAGGGAACTGCCCTTTACTTAAGTAGTCATGTTTAGTGTTTGCAACTGGGCTATTCCCTAGTAAAGTCAGAAAGGAACTAATTCTAAATATATTGATTTCTAAGAGGGTTTTTCACTGAGCTTTCGAAGTATAAACTTCAATTTATGCTTGTGCTTTGGGACATTTTGTTTCTGTTGATACTTTAAAATATATTTTGTTTTACTGGTAGAACTCATGGAATGAAATATAAAATACAGTGATATAGATTTGATCATAGTTCAGTGAGGGTGATCCATAAGTTGGCTACAACCTGTGCAATGATTCTACAGATGTTTTAAATAGCCCTATTAACTTTTTATGTCTTTAACATACAAAAAATATATATATTTTTACACTATGACCATACAAATCTTTAAGTATTCTTAAACTGTTACAGGAAAAACTGATTTTAAAATATTTATTTTATCATATTTTAGTTCTTATCTTTTAATATTATAGTTTAACCATGAACAGATTGATATGAAGAATGCCCTCTTTAGAGAGACAACTGAAAGAAATAACCCAATTCCAAAACAAGAATGATGATATTTTTATCGATTTCCATAGGAGTAAGATCAGATGATAGGTTCTGGAAAGTGTTTAGACTCTACCTGATTTTGTGGGAGGAAACAACTTGAGACTTTTTTTTTTTCCCTAAAAAGTACCTTAGAAAACGAAGTGATATTTTAATTACAGTATTTGAAGAGATTTCAGATAGTCCAGGTTTTACTCAGGACAACATGCACTACTTCGATAGCAGAATAGTCAACACTCTGTTTTATATGTCAGGAAAAATAGTGCCTGTGTCATTTTTAATATGTTATATTTGCTGATATGTATTTTGGGACACAATTCTCCCTTCCTACAAATATACATTAGGATAGTTATACTCTTTTTCCTGGTGCTGTAATGCCACTGCCTTGGTTGTGCTGCTGCTTGCTCCAGTGCCAATGTCACTGTGGTCACAGCAAGTTGGTTTTCATCAGACTGTTGCCGTTTAACCTGGCAGGTGGCTGAGAACCATGCAGTTGTTCATTCACTCTCTCCTTTCCAGTAGGATGGGGGAGAGAATTGAGGGGGGGTTGGGGGGGAAGTAGAATTTGTGAGTTGAGATAAAAATATTTACTAAAATAGAGAAAATGAAAAGGATAATAGTTATGACTATATCGATATTTATATACATTTGAATATATATAACAAGTGATGCACAAACAATTGCTCACTGCTCCCTGACCAATGCCCAGCTAACCTCCCAAGCAGAGGAAGAGAGAGATGAAATTCCACTCCCTTCAAAACTCCTTCCACATGATGCCATATGGTATGGAATATCTCTTTGGCCAGCTTAAATCAGCTGTCCTAATTCTGTCCCTTCCTAGCTCCTTGGACCTTTCACTAAGAATGGCCTTGGCTCTGTACAACACTGTCATGAAGCAACTATAAACACTGTTTCTAGAACCAAAACATAGCATCATACCAGGCACTCTGAAGAAAACAATTCTGTCGCAACTGAAATTAAGACAAAGATACATGGTATGTTTAGACAACTGTCAGACTCTTTGGGGCCTAACTGTTTTAAACTGTCACATTAAAAGCATTATCAGTGCTTACCTATATTTTCTCCTTTAGAAAAATTTGTACCCTCAACTCAGAAACTTATGAAGAGATCTGTTAAAATTTGGACATTCCTGTGAAGTTTCAGACCTTTTCAAACCTTGCAAATGCAAAACGTAAAACAGAAAATGTTTGATTTAACCTTTCAATTCTTCTCAAGCTAATCCTGACAGGTAAACATAAGAGGTATCACAGGGGTTACAAGCACAAGGGGACACTGGAGAGGGAAATTGTTTGACACTGGTCATCACACAGCCAACTGATTCCTGCCCTGGCATTTGTATGCATCTGCATGGGCATAATGATGTTTTTTTTACAGTCTTTCTCACAACCAGTGTAAAATAAATTTCATGTCAAAAATATAGTAATGTAAGAGACTGTCTCTGTCACTAGGGAAAGAAAGGTTCGGCTCTAAGATTACTTTCAACCTTGAATCCACAGGGAACCAGCTCTTAAAGTGTTGGTGCTCTTGGAATTACTTATTTTCTAATAAAGCAGAAGATTCACCTAAATTAAGGAGAAAGAGCAACTTTCTCTTCAGCAATAATGCTACTGAATTTAGTATTTCTCTTCCTTCCTAAGACTATATCGTATAAATTGAAAAAAAAAAAAAAAGTCAGATCCAGTACCGATATACAATATTTAGAGGACTTATAAATGATATAAGTTATATAAAAAAGATCAACACATCATCTCTAAGATGATGAGGGAAAATTTGAGAATATCCAATAATAGGTTGTTTAAATAAACAGTTCTTAGCAAAATTTTTGCAGTAATAATGTTGGAAACAGTACCATTTTGACTGAAAATGAGTGAACTAGAAAAATAAATAGGGTGATTAACATCATTTGAGCTCTGCCATATGTACTTGATGGGACAGAAAGAATAATGATGCTCTGAATGACTGGCATATTTGATTCTTCAGTCTCTGTTTCATCAAACAGCATTGCTTTCTTTGATTTCTTATAATGGCTCCCTGCTTTTTAGCTGATCCAATTTCTTCATCTTAAGTTAGTAACAGATACTAAAGATACCATTATTTGTGTTGCTCCTACACACGTAATGTTTGATCTCTTTTTTGATTTTCAAACCCATGTGTATGCAAGAAATATAAGCCTGGTAAATTTCAGGTCTTACTGGAAAAAAAAAAAAAAATAATAATCTAATGATTATAACTATTTCAATTAAAAGCTATTTTCAGTGTTTCTAAGGCTTAATCTTTTCATGACAAAATGTTTTGTTACTGTTGCCACTGCTGTTTGTTTGTTTTGGCTTTACCTTAAGTTTAAGTATTCTGGTTTTGAAAGCCCATGACTTTTCTGTATAAATCTAAATATTTTATTCTGAAATGGCAGTCTTGAAGTTCCGTATCAGCAAGTTGAGCTCTGAGAGAGCTAAAGCTTCCTGTCTGTCCACAGGATAAATTAATAAACCAGATACTCTGTTAAATCAGCACTGCTTCATTCACTTCAATGCCTCTGTAACTAATAGCTTTAGCTGACTGATTTGATTCAACAATTATTATAAAATAAGGTCAGTTAGTCTTGGAGATAAGTTTAGATTCTCTTATTTGCTTTAGAAAAAGAAGATTTCTGGGACCCTTATTCAGCCTGATTTTCTAATTTGGGATGGCTACTGATGATGAGAGCAGTCCAAGCTGTCGCAGATGTTGTGTTAAGAAAGCTATTGACCGTCAGTGGGTAGTAAAATTTTTCTGCTCTGATTTTATTGCTGCCCCCATTAAACCATCCTCTCAGGTCCCATATTTGTATAACTGGTTCTGTCCCCTATGGTCTGGAGTCATTAGCCCATTCCTCAATAGTGGACGGTGTAATGCTTTCTTAATTAACCCTGTGGATCTTGTTACCCCAAATAACATTTAAATGGGAGCTTGTAGATGTAGTATCTTGATATAGATTTCCACTGGAAGTGCTTGAATAGAAAACAATTTCAGGGAGAAATTCTAAAAACCCACAAGACACTTACAAGATAATTGCAATTCTGCTTGTCATTTCATTTCAAAACAGAAGGCATGGATTTATTGTCAAGACAGCATGCAACTTTTTTAATGTAGTCTTTATTCAGTTGTAAGCCATCTGAGAATCTTGTAACCCAAATGAACTGAAAAGAGGTACATAATATTTATCAAAACATTTTCACGTATGCTATATACACTTTGCAATCAGCCTCTTCAATTTATCAGTGAATATCGTTTCTTGAATTACAAATTAATGTATAGGATATTTGGTTTTCATGTCTTTTGAACCATTTGTCACCACCACATATTTTTCTGCACATATTAGATTCAGTCCCAGCTATTCCATCAAAGAATAAAGCAGTCTTTTGTTGAGCATGTCAAGCTTGTTCTGTGGGTTTACTTGTGTGTTCTACTTTCATTTTAATAAAAACATCAGTATTCTTTGTGTTTTGGATCAATTACTTTTTGTTGTTGAGTTTTCATGTTTTTCCACGTGTAACAAGTATCATTGCTTTCATCATTTGAACTAATGCTGTTCTGGCTGAGATTTGAGAGAGATCCATCTTTATGGACACTCCCTTCTAGAAGAAAGTCTAAACCATGGATCACAGAAGAAATAGCGAACCACTTTGTGCAGACAAGACTTTAATCACAATAGATGGCACAAAAGATATCCTGACTGATTTATCCCTTCTCCTTCCCCTCGCAATATATAGCTTCAAGGAACTATTTGAGGGTTTGCATTTACTGAGCGCTACCACGTACAACACTTGCAATCATGGAAACTAATCAACTAACACACTAAAATACAATGTGCCATGATGTACAAACTGTACAGCCTATATACAAGATATAGAGGCATAGTAGTAGAAAAAAAAGTTCCGTTTCAACAAGCAAGTAATGTGACTGATGCAGACTATAGCATTAGAAATTCTAGAATATCAGGAAAAACTTCTTTACTGTGCAGGTGACAGAACACTGGCATGGGGTGCTCAGAGAGATTATGGATTCTTCCTCTCTGGAGATTTTTAAAAGCTACCCATATGTGTTTCTGGGCAGACTGCTCTAGATGGCCCTGCTTGAGGACCAGATGACTTTCCTGCCAACTCAAGCATTCTGGGAAATGAGAGAAGATAGTTGAAAATCTTTAAAGAACAGAATCTGAAATTAATGTAAGGTAACTAAATTGAGATTTTTCTTGAATATGAAACAGAGATGACTTAAAAGCTACTAATTTAGCAGCTAACACAAAAAGCTAAGAAAACATTCCTGACCTCCTTACTGTAGTAACCCTAGCTTAGTCTGCTTCCCATTTTATAAAAGGATTATTAACACGCTGTTTCATTTACTGGTGCATTATGATTGTTGATCAAATGAGAGCATCAGATAAAAATAATTAATTGCAAAATATTCAGCTTTTTTCTGGACTGGGGAAGCCATCTTATTTGTAAATAAACTTTTGATTGCAATTATGGAGAGATTTCTACTTCCTTATTGATTGTTCAATATGCTCACTATTTTTATTTGAGAAAATCTGATAATGAGAAATATGAACTAAATGTTTGTTGTTGCTATCTCTTGAATAAATGAGATACTAAACAAATAGAAAAAGTTAGACACCTTTAACAGAGACATGTTATAGATCAGATGACCACAGTAATTTACTTACAGAACTAATTCATGTTTTTAAGATGTGATCCTTAAAACTAACTAACTGAGATTTTTAGCTGACTTATAACTGAACTTTCTGATTGCTCATTTCAGCTAATAAACAATGGCCCCCTTGTGTGTACCTCCTATCCCCTTTTGACTATAGCTTTTAGAAAAAAGATGAAAAACGAGCACCTTGCCACAACTCATTGTCTGTCTTGGCTATTGCTTGCTAGGAAACTAAAATTATCTTTCATATTTTTTTCCCATTAAAATGGAAAACGGTGAGGACCAAGGCAATAGTGTATCGTTGTCTGCATGTTCCACCTAGAATTTCTGAAATCACAAGGAATTTACACTTATAACATCCATGCTGAGCAAGAGACTTTTTTTCCCCACAGCATGTGATAGGACTCTATAATGCCTGAGCTTCCTTCTTATTAGTCCAAGATGTTATCATGAAACCAAACACTTGTTGTACTAAATTTCTCACTGTCCTTAAGAAAATGAATGGATAACTTATAACCGTAATTATGCCCACTCACTGGTCTAATGAAGAGAATTAGAGAGTGTGTAAACAATAGCTGTGCAGAGGAGAGTATGCATAATTGGCAACTATTAATCTAATGGTGAGAGATGAAGACAGGTGAAAATGATAAACATGGGCCACACATAATGATTGTTAATGATAAAGATGACTGGGAAGACACTGACATTACTCAGCCTTCCCCACTGGCAAGGAGAGAAAGAACAGAAATAAAATTAAACCCGGGATGAAGCAGCTGTTGTAGTATATCAGGTTTTCAGCATGCATATTCCACTTTCTCTGTAAGAAAAAAAACAGACAAATTTTCTTTTACATCTTATCAGTATCATAAGTGCTCAATGGGAATGCAGAACAAATGTTTTCTATTGTCTCATAAAGAGTTTCAGTATCCCAATTGTCATTTTCTGAATTGTAGGACAAAGAGGTTTAAATTCTC
This sequence comes from Chrysolophus pictus, assembly GCA_037305975.1. Lineage (NCBI taxonomy): Eukaryota > Metazoa > Chordata > Aves > Galliformes > Phasianidae > Chrysolophus > Chrysolophus pictus. The sequence goes on from CM074576.1 coordinate 100,212,765, forward strand.
ACTTGTATGTTCTGTTCTCCGAGTCAATGACTGCAGGTTGTTGAAGAATGATTATTAAAAAAAGAAAAAGAGAGAAGTAGACAGTCCATGGAAAAGAAGAAAATAGTGGCCACTGTAAGCAAGAACGGAAAATGCTGTAGAGTTTGTATAAGGAAACTACAGGATAATAAAGGGTGACTGGAACAGGGATCACCTGGCATTTATTGGGTGAGGCATTGAAAACGTGTACTGGAGACATATCACTTGGGATGGTGCAGCCCCCTCCAGCAGGGAAAGAACTGAATGGAGGAATAAGAAGTAGAAGGGCAGGCAGACCTGGTATGGAACAAGGATATGGCATAGAAACAGAGGCAGAAGAGATAAGAAATTGTAGAGACAGACAGATGAAAGTGAGACACGCTGGCTGCAAGTTTGAGAGAAACTCTTTGGTGTAAATATCTAAAACTTTAAGAGACTACAGCCAGGTGATTTAATACGGACATTAGAAATACGTGAGAAAAATAGGGACTAATGAGTGAAACTAGATGAATAAAAATAGAGCTTAAAATGAAGGGGGAGAGATCTAAGTTTGTATAAGCAGATGAATATGCATGCATTGTAGGACACTTTTCTCCAGCACTGGAAATGGCAATCTAGACTCAAAAATGTATTTCTCTCCTGTTAGCAAGGAGCCAGACCACTGCTTCACAGTACATACCTTCCCTAATCATCAGCACATGATCATCATGTGTACAGAGTTTGGGAATTTTGTGGAAAAAAATACAAGGTAGTCATCTAATTAAGAACTACTTTCTAAAGTTCACACAAATAGCCTAATGGATGTTTGCACTGAAAAACAGAAAACTAGTATTTTTTTAGTTCTGATTTTTATTTTCCTTTATTTGAGCCTAGGAGGTATTTCTATGCATGTGAATACACAGCTGCTATGGAGAAGGCATGCAGAGTACTAAAATAAAATGAAGGCACACTAACAAAAGAGACTGTAGCTATCTGTCCATTCTGTGGAAAATTCCTTGATTCTTCTCAATAGCTATTCTGCAGTTTGGAGGATATTTCTACAAAAGACCTGTATCAAAGACAGAGTTGGTATCATTAAGCTCTAAATTTGTGTTGCTACTGGCTTCCTAAGTGTATCTAGTAGAAAACCTGAAAAGATAATAAAGAAGGAAGAACTTAGAAAAGTTATTACCAAAATCTTACTCTCGATATTTGTCTCACCATATGACAATCTCAGAATTTCATCCATGCACATAAAAGAAATGTTAATGAATTTTATGAGATTTACTCTATCACATATAGTTACTTTTTTTTTATTTCCAGAAAACACAAAGAAAACATTTTCATTGAAATCATGCAAGTAGAATTAGAGAAAGGCACTGCATTTCAAAGTGTATATAACAAGAGAAGATTTGTAAAAAGAATACTGATTATTTCTTCTGAGAGCCAAAAAATAAAAAAATAAATTAAAAAAAAAAAAAAAAGGCCAACTACTGCCAACAAAAACAGGTCAGAAAGAGCCACACAAAGACAAAATTAGACAAATATAAATATGGAGCCACCTGAAATTTCTTGGAAGCTAATACTTAACTAATTCAAGTTGATTCAGAGACAGTCCATCTGTTCTGTGGATACTGCAAACGCATTCTGTCTTCCCATGTGCTCTAGAGACAGAAAGCTTCCAAGAACTGTCAGTGGAATGAAGTCTCTCCTCTTTTCCTCTACTCTGACTGTGATTTCTTGAACCAGGTTCAACTCTTCAGCTTTTATTATGAAATTGTCTTCTTTTTACTGTAGCATGTCTTATTTCAAGAATATATATTTACATTACTAATGAACCATTAGAGTGCATTTATCCACTGTAGACCACAGAATTAAGAAAAAGACCATAGGCACACTTTTCCCAAAACAGTCTTAATGCCATCTTAATGTTTAAATGCCTATGGGCTCCAAACCATTTATCTCTCTTTTATTTTTACGCAGTGATGAAAACCGAAGGAAAACGTTTTTTCCCCTCATTTAAAATAATCATTTGTAGGCTTCTTATCACTGAAATACTTCTTCATTAGTTGCACTGTGCTAGATTATTTCAAAGATCACTGAGAACTGCTGGAAACTAGTTTAGAAGGTGAAACATTAGGCAAAGTGTGTTTTTTTAAATAACAATTTCTGAATAAGATACAGTACTAGACTCTTGAAACAACATTTTAAAATTAAAATGTTTTCAAAAAATTGTAACAAAGTGCACTTATATATATATGAATACATATAAGAGATATGGTAAGTATATGATCTCTAACTGACCAATCTCTTTCTTCCAATTTCCATTGTGCAGAAGAAGCAGTCACACCTTTGAGATTTCCCTCCCACATGGACACAGCAAAATTTTATCCAAATTCATCCAACAGTTTTCCAAGACAGTTGCAGCCAAAGGTTTCAGTTCTCAACTGAAATTTATTTTTCCAGTCTAGCGCTATTAAAAATCAAACTGCAGTCTCTGAATCCCTGTCATCTTTCAGCGCTAATAGGAGAGAGTCTAATTAGAGTCTTCCCTCTCAGGTACAGCACATTTGAAGAAAAAGAAGAATCTAGAATCTTATTTTCTTAATTATTAGAAAATTTTCATCTTAAAAAGATTTTCCTAATATACACTCAGCAGAAGCAGGTTCTATCATCAATCACAGAATCAAAAGGAAAAAAAAAACGATTAATAATATGTTAAAGAAAAACAAAAATAGCTAGCACAAAATAGAGATTTTACACCAGAAAAGATGTTGCAAATGAATGCTGTGATGGCTTTTGTGCATTTTCAAGTTGCTGCTGATTTATGGAAATGAACAGTTTCAGTGACAGGAGGAAACCCACTGGCAGTCAGATGCCTTCAGGATTTGAAACAGGGTTTGGATTGCTCATAAAACACAGCTGGATAGAAGACAAAGAAAGGAATAAAGGAATGAGTTTTATGAAATCACTGTATTAATTTGACACCTAATGGGGTTAATGTAAAACCCTCACTTCGTTTGCTGGTCATTTTACAAGGGCTTTTAGACAATACAGTGCAACAACCCAGACAAAGCATCATCCACGCTGTTCCAGATGCCATTCAGGTAATAATGCAGGAAACCTGTCCTGCAAAGACTCCCTTTGAAAGCAAAAGATCTATTAAATAGTCTCCTAAGGTTGTTTTTTGTTGTTGTTGTTTTGTTTTGTTTTTTAGGGGGAGAGTGTTGTGGTTTAACCAGCAGGAAGCTAAGCACCTCACTGTCCTTTGTTCACTTCCTCCTCCCACATGTATGGGGGAGAGAATTAAAAAAAAAAAAAAAAAAAACCAAGAATGAAGTATAATCTGCAGGTTGAGATAAAAACTATTTACTAAAACAGAAAAGGAAAAGCAAATAGTAATGATGATAGTATAATATAGTATAATATACAACAAAAGTAATGCACAAAAGAACTGTGCATCACCAACCAACTCATGCCCAGCCAGTCCCCAAGCAGTGGCTGACTCCCCACCAGTTCCCCACAGTTTTTAAAAAGTTCCTTCACATGATGTCATACGGTGAGGAATACCCTTTGGCCAGTTTAGGTCAGCTGTTCTGGTTCTGCTCTCTCCCAGCTCCTTAGAAACACAGAATCAAAGAATCATGGTATTACAGAATATCTTAAGTTGGAAGGGTCCCATAAGGATTACTGAGTCCATCTCCTGGCTCCAAACAGGACCACTCCAAACACTTCTTGAACTCCATCAGCTTGGACCAATGACCACTGCCTGGGGCAGATTGTTTTAGGGCCTGACTACCCTCTGGTGCAGCACTTGTCCCTAACCCCCAACTGCCCCTCCCCTGACACAGCTCCATGCCGTTCCCTCAGGCCCTATCAATGTCACAGAGAGCAGAGCTCAGTGATGCCCCTCTGCTCCCCTCATGAGGGGCTGCAGCCACCACGAGGCCGCCCTTCAGCTCCTCTGCTCTGTGCTGAACCGAATGGGAAACTTCAGTCACTCCTCATACATCTTGTCCTGCAAACCCTGTCCCATCTTCATGTCCCTCCTTTGGACACTCTAATAGTGTTCTTTTTGTACTGTGGCATGGAAACATGCACACAGTACTCAAGGTGAGGCTGCACCAGTGCAGTGTAAAGCAGGATGATGCCTTCCCTCACCTAACTGGAAGTGCTGGCCTGATGCACTCCCAGAGTATGACTGGTCTTCCTGGCTACCTAAGCACACTGCTGACTCATGTTCAGCTTGCTGTTGATCAAGAAACCCAGATCCCTTTCAGCAGGGCTGCTCTTTGGCATCTCATCTCTCAGTCTGTTTACAGGGTTGCCTCTTCTCAGGTGCAGTATCCAGCACTTGCTCTTGTTAAACTTCACATGGTTGGTGATTGCTCAGCATTCTGATTTGTCTAGATCACTCTGCAAGGCCTCTCCACCCTCGACATAGCCAACAGCTCCTTCCAAATTAGTATCATTGTGCTTCCCCAGACCCCTTGCTGGCAGGACAGTATAAGAATTTGAAACATCCTTGGCTCTGTACAGCCACTGCTCAGCAAGGACTAAAACATGGCCGAGTTATCAGCACTGTTTCTCTCCCGGTGCCAAAACATAACATCATACCAGACAGCATAAAGGAAAAATCAGCTCTATTCGAGCTGAAACCAAGACAGGTTTGTTTTGGATTTATTTATTTTAACCTTTAGGAGTCTGCCTTTTTATTCTTTATCTACACAGGCAATGTTCCATGTTCCACATTTTATTTTGACATAAGATGCTAAACTTTGGTTTCTTTTGAGTCAGCAGGGCCTCCCACTGTTTTAAAGGTGAGGATAAAATTTTAGTTCATGCAGTTCAGCCCAATGGGATTAATTCTTTTTTGGTCTTTCAGAGCAGGCAATAAGTCATACCCCGCATCCTCAAACTTGCCATGGAAAGAAGTGAGGGGCTGAAGGTATTTGCAACTGTAAGGATAAGAAGCTGCAGTGGTCTGGTGAGAGTTTTCCTTTAGGCAGAGGCAAAGGAATGAGGATGAAAGCCAAGGGGTACCTGTTACATTTCTGGGTGATCTGTCATTGCAGCACAATGAGGGAAGTTTCTCTTTTCAGCCTCAAATGCTGGCACTGTGTGCATTTGGCACATTCCTTACTAGTTTGTGAAGGATTGCAGCTTGGACTAAGCTTTGCTTACTGTTAACAAAACACACACACACAGAGCTAAACTAAAATGTGATAAAGTCATCATATTAAATAGTTATAAGGTCTCATATTTTCACAGTCTCCTCAGTACAACAAAGGAGGAGAGAATCTAAATTCATTCAGGTCATGACAGCAAATGTTATAATGTAAGTATATTAAAATATGTTGAAAGATAAAATATATTCTGCATTGTCCTAAAACCTAAATTCTGGCCTCTGTTAAGAGAAAGAAAATTCCAAAGTCACAGCATTTTTTCAGAATAGGGAAAGATTAATATAATGTTTGCCGTTGTAACAAATAATTAAATGTACACAATATGTAATGGACACTAGCCTCAGGCATGCTACGGATAAGTCCATATTAAAACAGCATTTCTAATAATGAAACTTGTTAAGACAATGGGACAATCACCTGGACACTTTTTAGTATTTATTAGAACATAAATTATGTTGAAGCAGGCATTAAAATAAAATTTCCCCTTAAGCAATTAGTCAGTAGATCAGGAACAGAACAGATTTTCTTGGTGACAGATGAGAAAGCCAGTTAATTTTTGAGCATCCAAATTGTGGGAAAAAAATTAAGCACTCTGATTCCAAGATAACTAAGTAAAAATTCCCTGGAATTTTCAGAGAGAGGTCTTCAGAACCAGTAAACACTATTGTGTTGTACGTGATACATATGCTTTAGAAACACATTCTCTGAAGATATAAAACAGAACCTCAAAAGACTTTTGGAGGAGGTAGCTTTGCAAGTTATATGCTTCAAGACCTTTGAACCAAAAGGTTCATTTCCTATAGACACTAAACCCATAATTGTCTACACAGTAGTCACACACCTTTTTTGTCCCAGAATGCTCAAGCTCCACCACACGCTCCAAAATAAAACAAGATTAGAACTTTACATTAAATACATAGGTCAAGAGTGGCACACTGTAAATGAGGCATCCAAATTAGTGTTCACCAGGGGGAGCTTAGCAAACTTTGACAATTATTTCTTATATGGTACTACTAAAAATGTCTTTGTGTAGAGCCTGGAGAAAGCATTTTCTAATTAAAGCTGTTTGCACAATAACCAGAAAGCCCAGAGCTCTGGCTTTGTTAAGCTGAGAGGATTTCCCTGAATTACTGCTGCAGGGGCTGGCAGTGCTACTCCCACTTTCACTCAGCACTCTGAAAAAAGAAACAAAAAAAAAAATCGCCTCCTGAAAGATAAACAAAATATGCCTGCAAAAGGGTAGTTACAAGCTATTTCTCTCAGCCGTCACTTTAAGAGATCACTGATTTTATTTTATTTTTTTTTTTTATTTAATTATTACTTGATTACAATTGCTGTTTTCAAGATGTCATAAATTTTGCTTTTGTTCAGATAACATAAAATGAAGCTATGCTTGAGCATGGTCTGACACTGCTTTCTTCCCTTGGCTGTCATGAAAGTGACAAACTCTGTGAATTTAGTAAGCATTTTAAGTTTGTCTTTTTCATTGCAATCTGGACTTTTCCTGAAGAAGTTCTCGTGGACTGGCAACATCTCTCACAATTTAAAGATGACAGCAACTTCACTATGCTAACATCTCATTTGCATAGTTTAACACACAGTATTCCTTCTTGATTGGCATTCTCGTTAACTTGACATTATAAAAGGCTGCCTGTTAAACAATGTAAGCAGTACTTAAATGTAACCGCTATTAATTCCTCTGCTTTACAGGAAGGAGCATTTAACAACTGTTTCTTTTTTAAAGGGTGCACTGGAGATGAATATTGAAAGCTAGATTGTTCATGATGGGTGATATGGCTTTTATGTTTGCTTTTTTTGTTTGTTTGTTTTTTGTTTGTTTGCAGTTGGGTTTGGTTTTGTTTTCCATACTTAGTCATTTGGGTCAAGTATTGACTTCATGTGAAAAATGGTAACACAGATATGAAGAGAATACATACTACATATACTTTTAAAACTATAGAGGATAACACCTCTTCAGAATTTATATATAAATGTGTGGAGATGACAGAGGTTTTCTAATTGCAATTAAGAAAAGGTCAGCTCCTCTAATGCGCAGTTCCTTTAGAAGTGCTCTCAGGTATTAGTCAGAAATTATCCTTTCCTTCCTGGTTAAAAGCATATAATAATAAAGTACTCTTTCACATTTTAAAAGTCAATCTTCAGCTTTTACTTCTGTGTTCTGCTTTAAAAGAGAGGTACCTTCAGTACCTTTATTATCTCTAGTACCAGTACTTCAGTACTTCATGCAGATTCCTCTCCCAAGCACCATTTTTTAAAATAAAAAACTAAGGACAAAATCACTGCGTTTCATTAGAATGTGCTTTGGTTCCCCAAACAATATACCATCAAATGCAATATATGCCCAGCAAGCTCTCATCATTATAGGTTCCTATAGATTTTCTAATGGCATGGATTAACTGAAGCCAGTGGCACCACACCAGTCTATACCATCTGTAGGTATGAACTGCTGTGACCTTTTCAGAAGTTTTAGCAAGGTTGAATTCCACATGTTTGTCATTTTTATATCCAGCAAATAGCTAGTGTTTCTAGTCCAGATACATTCACTGCATGTAAAAATATTTTAGAGCTATTTTTTTTCATGCTCTGTCCCAAAAGTCTTATTGCACAGGAAAGAAAACATCTAAGTTTTTTGCTCAGAAACAGATTTTGAATATTTCTCCTTTGCCTGTCTAAAAGAGAGATATCTGTTCAGTGTGATAGATATAGAGAAAAAGCTGGCAATCATGTATTTTGGGAAGAGCTCCTGAGACCTCTTGATGTTCAGTTTTCTGGGTGAATTTCTTGGTTTCGTTGGGATCAGCTAATGGCTTTTCTGTGAGAATAAAGCAGTAATTTGAATCAACTTATTATTCTTTTCATGTAATGTACGCTTCTTAAAATCCTGATACTTCCAAATCAAAGATTGTTCAGGAAAAGAATAGTTTTCTCCCTGCCATGGCTAGAACCTGATGTGTTTTCTTTAAATTCAATTGGAATTTACCACTGACTTTACTGTGAACAGTTCCACACATTCTATTCAAGTGCGGAGGTGATGCATACCTAGTTTGCATTTTCAAGCTTTGAGCTCTGTGAAATTATTATCAATCTGCTGATGAAAGATACCCTGATACAAGAGAAAGGAAAGCATTTGGAGACTTGGGCAGTCACTTGCCTGTTTTCTCCTCGTAAATCAGTTGCTTCCTAATCTAAATCAATCCTGTCTGCACAGTCTTTGTATTAAATTTTTAGCCATCCATTTCTGCCTACTGTACATCCATCCAAAGAGACCATCAGTTTTGTAGCTCCACCTACTTTATCCGTGCTCCTAATGAAAAATTCAGTTTTGTTCTTTCAAACTGAGAACTACCTATCTTTTCTTCTTTGCAAGCTGTAGAAGCAATTCTATTAAGTACTTTTGCCCTTCACCTTCCTTATGTAAGACGCTGCAGATCAAAGGAGAAGGAGCAGAGCAGCTGGGAAACTGCTTGTATTTTGGTAGTGAAAAGGACAAAATAAAGTCACATGGTTCTTAATGTTTCCTTCTGGGAAAGCAGATAGAAAGAAAGAAGTCCCTGATTGTTAGATGGCTGCCCATAGGTTTTTGTTTGCTTGTTTGTTTGTTTATTCTCCATGTTATTCCATCTAGGCAAGCAGTTCTGGGAGACTTGTTTCCCACTGAAGCATCCTGGCTCTAAAATGGGCCAAAATTCCATTGTGACATCTAATGATACCATCACAATAGTTCTTTATACATCTTTTTATTGAAGAAGTATTGAACAAGGTCTGGAAAACAAATTTCTTAGTACTACCTAAACATATAAAAATCTTCCAAGCCTACAAAACTTTGTGTGCAAACTGATAATCTGCAAAGCAACCACCTTGAGTTCACAAGAAGCAAAGATGCTTAAATCTTCCTGATCACTGAATCTTAGAAGAAGGATATGCAACAGCCAGAGGAAAAGGAGAAATTGAATGCCCATGCATGGGCAACCTAAGCTATAAGCTAATAAATAAGCTGCATATTTTTTTATCTGTTGATTGAATTGAGAGATAGAAAGTGAGTGTCAAGTAGCAGCTATTATAGCATAGTGCACATGATATTGAAGTTCAGGGTCAGCTGTTTCCATTATAAACCCCATTCTTCAGGGTTTTTTAACTTGACTGCCTTAAATCATATCTAACTGAAACTGCCATGCAACTTGTCAGAATAGCTATAGGGTTTTCCTCCCTTTCTTGTTACCCCCCCCCCCCCCAAAAAAAAGGAAAAAAAAAAAAAAAGGAAAAGAAAGAGGAAAATGAAATAAGAGAAAAAGAAGGAAAAAGGAAGAAAAAAAGGAAGAAGAAGGAAGAAACACAATTATAAGACTTGTCACATAAACTTAGACAATGTATTACAGTCTTCTTGAAGGAAGGAATAAGGGAAAGTGTGGTCTGTGGTACTATTCATAACTCTTAAATACAGATATCACTGAAGACCTGAATCTGCTTACCCTGCTGCTTCTTGATGGTTCTGATTCAAACATACGCTCACAAGTGTGTATTAGGTACTCTTACGAGGCCTCTTCTAGCTGCCACAGCCTTCTCCACACACAGCAGTTCTTCCAGGTAAACTTGTGTACTATGGAGACCAAGGCGGGACTGTCTCCTACACCTAGGTTTTTATACAACCTCCACTTTTCTGTGTGATGAATGAAACCTTCTGTGGTACAGCAGAGATAAATTCAGAAAGTGTTAACAGCAGATGGTCTGTCTAAATGATCTTTTATCTCAGGGGGAAAATTTGTGAAGAATTTAAACAACACCCCATGTCACAAAGGAGGCCTAGCTTGGGAGCATTTCTGCCACATTAAAAATTGTCCTGTGACCACACTGCATGATCCTCTCCAACTATACAAACTTCACTGTTCACACCTGAAGCTATCTCTGGGAACATCCTTATACTTTTGTGCTTCACAAGCTACATTTACTGTTTTTGGAATCAACTAGGCATCAGTTAAAGCAGTGTATTGCCACATAAAGAATACATTTCCAGCGAGTCAAAGTCACAGTCATTGATGAGTAATGAACATTTAAGGGAAGATTATAACAAATGAGAAATATAAAATGTTTTCTCTCAGCTCCCAACATTTTAGGAATTAAAGATATTCTTAGTCTTCTGAAACCTTATATTTAAGTGGTAGATATTATGCTTCTACAGGAATTATTCCTCACAGTTGTATAATTGTGGTTAATAAAATAATTGTCTATATCATAACTATATCATAACATTTGAATCTTGTGAATTTTCAGTTTAAACGTTCTATATCCAAGCAATATTAAGATAGACTTCTTCGAACTTACATAGCTTCAAATTGCACATGTGGTAGTCCTCTCTTGAACAAAATTTAGCTACCCCTAATAGGGCTTCACACAAAATAAAACTTAACAGTTTCAGTGTGATTTTTCCAAAGCAATCTGTATCTATAAATCCCATGAAAATGGGATAATAACAAACAAGGTGGAAAAGGGTCTCATTTATTTCTTTGTGCCATTATCTGATTTTGCCTTTACAAGGGGAAAGATTACATTCTTCCTCTCTCATCTTCACAGACATTGTCCCTGCAATTGATTAAAGACATCCTCAAATTTCCTCTCTAGACCAATACATATGTAATTTGTTTTCCATCTCCAACATAAAGCAACAACAATAACCAAACCAAAAATAGGGGAAGCTTCATCTTAGAGTATATAACAGAAGCAAGTCTCTGGAAAATCAGACAAAAGAGACAAAAGACAGAGATACCTTATTCAGAGAAGGGATTTGACACAATACCTCTTGTCCTCAGTAAACTACCAACAAAAAAGAAGCTTCAGAGTATTCAGAATCAGGTTAGCTGCAATATTGCCTGCTGGGAACATGCAATGTACTTATGTATTAATCGAACCCATGAGCAAACAGATTAACATGACTCCTTAATCTTGTACCTGATATCCTCACCTGAGAGTTTAACTATTTGTGCTGAATTATTTTGTCAGCAGGAAAGGTTGAGAGCAGCTGACGTTGGATATGCTGTAACTAGAGGGTGAGAACATGATAAGGTTGAGACTGATAGTCTTGGTTTCAAAGCTTGTGAATTCAAATCTTTCCAGTGAAAAAAAATCTGTTTGTATGGTGATTCCACATTTCTTTTCTTTGCTGTATTCATTTCTTTAAAAATTACTTGGGGGTGAAATGTTTCATTTTTAGTCACTTGTAGGAGATACGTTTTCAGTACTGTCAATTTTAAAATAGACATAAAAATTCTTTTAAAAAGTGAAATAGATGAATGAAAAAAAAAAAAAAAGAAGAAAATATATCTGTTCAGTCACTGATTTTATTCAACAAAACATACTTTTATATACTTAGGAAAATTTTCACATTTCCACTTGGAAGGCAAAATGTATTGGCCATCTTCAAGCTTCCTGCAATCATACTGCATATATTAGTTAGAATGTTAATTGCAGTCACATAGGTTAGGTTTCTGATGAGTTTCAGGCGTTTTCATTCTGGTTTATTAGACTATCAACCAATTTGATTCTTGGATGTAGGAATGTTGCAATTTCTGTCAGCAAAGATACTTTTTATTTTTATGAAAAAAATAAATGACAACTTTTTGGGAGAAAAAGAAAATGATGGTAATTGGCAATTATTCAGTGTGTTTGTAGAAAGCTGCATATGATAAGTAATTTATTCCAGGTAGAAGTACAATACAGCATAGACCTGTAATCTTTGTTTATACAGCTAGACACGTGTTGTATAAGAGAGCCCACTTGAGTTCCCTGGGGGAATCTAGACACACAATTAGAAGTACACACACAAAAAAACATCCCCAAGGAAAAACATAATAATAAAAAAGTCTTTTTTTTTTTTTTTTTTTTATAATAAAGAACTATATTAAAAAAAAAGAAAAAAAAAGAAAAAAAAACGGAAAGTTGAGCATTGTATAATAAAAGCACAGAACCCAAGGCAAAAAAGATGCAGTCACTCTTCCAAATAATCTTTATGAGGGTTAAGGGAGAGTTGGTGATTTCATAGGAGACCTTGCAGAATGAGGTGCATATAGTCTCATTATACAGCAGAGCCTGGGCAATAATGTCAGGGGTAGGGAGAAGAAACTATCATTTGGCTTGTCATACATATCTAATAAAGCAGAACTGGAGACTAGTTGTCACTGATGGGGCCAATTTCTGGCAAGTGCTTACTATGGGCACCTGTCAATAACCCCAGGCAGGGCAGTGAGAGCAGGCATCTTCTCCTGGCTCTTCAAGATGGAATGGCTGTGATGTTAACCCCCTATGACATGCCAAAGAGAGATATCCCAAGATGTTGCTGAGACCTGTCAAGTTTCTCTCCATCTCCCCCATATGTGTATATCTCAACAAACAGCAGCCTTAATCCACTTCTCAGGTTTACATTGAAGGCATTTGCTGCCTGCCTCCTCTGTACAAAATAACTGGAGTGAATCATGGAAAGTGAAATTTTAGAATTAGTAAGTTTAATAGAGAACTACATTCTGTTCATGAAAAATCTTAGTTATTAGAGCAATCACCAATATTCCTAGAGAAGACTGAGCAGCATTTAAATAGCAATTTTTTTTTCATATTTCACATAAAAATAAAATTAGCTGCAATAATTCCTTCATAATTTAAATATTGTACAGTGGTATATGGCACGGTAGTCCTATGAGCAAAATATGCTCTGAAGTTAATAGTCATAACTGCCCTAGAATTACAGAAGCAGAACCAGTGTATTTCATATTTAGAAGACACAAGTCCAACATATTTTTCAACTGTAAGGGAATAGAGTCTAATAGATATCACTCTAAATTGCACAGACAGCAAACTATAATTTCAAGGCTCCAGGATTTTTAACCATAATAAAAAGTATACCATACCCAGTGGCCATGTATATTATTAATTTACAGAAAGAACAAGATGGAACATACAACATGCTGTTGTAATTTCTTTATGGCAATTCAGTTGGAGAAGGAAACCTATATTGTAGACTAAGATTTAGTGATTAGCCATGGAGGCCTCATTATATGTCTGAGCCTATAAAAGTCAGTGTCTGAAATCTGTCTTTCCACTGAACTCAGCTTTCAGATACCTGTAGCATTATTTTGAGATACAATACCTGTAGCCATGAACTACAGAAGTAGATGTGATTGAATATCTCAGATAAAATTGGTCCCCAATGTATGCAGAGAAAAATTATTTATATTCTTTCATCACTTTCATCACTTTCCCTTTAAATGCTAATTTCTGAAAGGTGCTCAGGTTGATTTTTGCCTAACTGGTTATCTATTCCATGACATACAGCTATTTTTCAGAAATCTTGTTATGTCTCATGTCCATAAAACATATGGTACGTGTAGCATATATACACTGTAATTAAAAAGAGACAGTTGTGTTGATAAAAAGACGGTTGTTTCCACATAAGTGTTAAGACTGTCTTCTCTACCAATTAAGCATCAGCAGAATATGGGCTTTCATAGTCCTCTTGGGGAACTTGTCTTTTGTATCTATGATAAATACATGATTATAAGAACAAATTATATGAACAGCAATAATTTCCTAGTAATGTGATCATTAAAAGCCTTCACAAATGCAATACATCAATATTAATTGGGGAGGGATGATCATTTTACTGACATGTTCAAGTCATTATCCATATTTCAGTACTTCATGAATACCTGAACAGCCCTAATGATGTAATTTTTTTAAGATTTCCTTCCTCAGTGGTTCTAACATGATTGTTTATTTAAAAACTATGAAAAAAGAAAAGGAGAGAGAATAAATTAAAAGTATAGAAGACAATTTTGGGTTTAAGGTAAGTAAGCCCCAGTAATATTTTTGTTCAGATATTAGAACAGTTTAACAATCACAACTACTGTACAGAAACAGCGGAATAAAGCATGCCGGCTGGGCTTGGGTTCTTTTAAGTTCCCAGCAAACCTTCACTGACACAGAGGGCGCCGGGGAGGGCAAGTTTACTGCACCAACGTGCTGAATCATCTTCTTTTAAAATATTCTTTTTCATTCCCATCTGCCACAAAGACAATTTCTCATGTGGGAAATGAAAACTGATTCTGTGTTTGGATAGGTCTGTTTTTTTTTATTTCTATCTCCTGTAAAAACACACTGGTAAGGAATTTTGTTATTTATAATGGATGGGTTGTTAAAAAAAGCAGACCCACTTGCAGACAGCAAATTTGCAAAAAGAATGGTAAGGACTTACGTGCTAGTCTCACAAAAGCTAAAGTGAAACAACAAATAAAACTTCAGATTGCATTTTGTTTCTGAACTGTTTACCCCCACCAATACAAATGTGACTGTCAGATGTTAAGCAATAAACTACTTGTTCCTAAACTATGATCTTATACTAGATGATTTCTGTTAAACTCCTACCATAAGCCAAAGATTTATGTACACTCCTACCATAAGCCAAAGATTGTCCTGCCTTTGTGCAATTATTTATAACCATAAACAAAATATATTAACACAGTAAGTACTTACTGGGTTAAGAACTGGCTGGAGGATCGGGCCCAGAGGGTGGTGGTGAGAAATCCAGTTGGCAACCAGTCACAAGTGGTGTTCCCCAGCAGTGAGTACTGGCCCTGTTTAATATCTTTATTGATGATCTAGATGAGGGGATTTGTCATAGTTTTGTAATTTTGCTGTTAGTGTTCCACATCATGACATCATATAGAGTACAGGTAATTAAAGAGTTAATGCTCCAATTCTATAAACTGCCAACTTTCCAGATACCTTGTTCTCAAAAGAGAAGAACAACTACATGTTCCAGGGGACCTCACAGTCAAAGAGGAAGATATGTCACGAAAGTCACAAGATCTTACTCTCAGATGGGAGCTTCTGGCTCTCCCTCTTGCTCACTACCTGGCAGAGGGTGTGGGTGTGCTTCCAAGCCATGCACCTTCTGGTTTGCTCGGTTTCAGAAAACTCTCTCTGCTATTTTATTTGATTTATTAGTCTCAATTTCAATTAGATTGTATTATATTTTGTTATCTTGTATTCCGATATCATAGTTAGTAAAATAAGTTTTCCTCCTTAGATCGTTGCCACTGTTTTTTTTTGTTGTTGTTGTTGTTGTTTTTTTGGAGCCCAGCTCCCATCTCCCTACCTTTCCCTTTTTCCCTTTCCATTTTTGGGGCCAGGGGGCCAACTGTTCCCCTGTCACAGGCATAGATTGATCTAGATAGCTCCATGACAGGATTTAATGCACTCTCACTAAGTTTGTAGATAACACCAAGATGGGAGTAAGTGTTGATCTGCCCAAGGGTAGGAAAATGCCTACGATTCTGGACAGGCTGGATAGCTGGGCTGAGGCCAATGGAATGAAGTTCAACAAGTCCAAGTGCTGGGTCCTGCACCTTGGTCACAAGAGCCCCAGACAATGCTACAGGCTTGGGGCACAATGTCTGGATGACTGTGCAGAGGAAAAGGACCTGGAGGTATTGGTCAATGCTCAACTAAATGTGAGCCAGCAGTGTTTGTTCAGGTGGCTGAGAAGGCCAGCATCACCCTGGCTTGTATCAGAATTGGTGCAGCCAGCAGAGGCAGGGAGGTGATTGTCCCTCTGTACTCTGTCCTGGTGAGGCTGCACCTCCTTCTTCAGAGGAGACCTTAATTGTTATCTACAACTGCCTGAAAGGAGGCTGTGGTGAGGTGGGGGTTGGCCTCTTCTTCCAGGTAACTAGTAATAGAACTAGAGGGAACGGCCTCAAATTTTGCAAAGGGAGGTTCAGATTGAATATTAAGAAAAAATTCTTAGAAAGAATGGTCAGATCAGGCTGCCCAGGGAGGCTGTTGAATCAGTGTCCCTGGAGGTGTTCAAAAAATATGATTTAGTGGACAATATTGGTGTTAGGTGGATGGTTCGACTGGATAATCTTAGAGGTCTTTTCCAACCTTAATGATTCTATAATTCCATGATTCTAAGAGATAAGATATACAAATAAATAGGTAAGTTGTGTTACAAATAAACAAGTAAGTTAAGTTTTTAATTTTAACTGGACGAATTTATCCCATTTCTATTCTTATTAAGAAGGCTTTTAGAGTTTATTTTCATTGTAGTTGTTTAATAAGACACCAGGTGTCATCATTATGGTTGCTATTTGTCTTGCCTCAGTGGAAACTACTAGCTATAAAAAAGTAACTTTTGCTGCACAGTGATTGCACTGTCTCTTTTTGTTTTCAGTAGTTATGACTGTTGAGGTGAATTATCTGACATAAAAATAATCAACAGAGCTAACAAAAGCAAACTCATGAGCATAATAATATAAATACTACATGTTTCACTGTTAAAAACTACAAACGTGTGGCTGTGCTGCTATACTAATGGTTCTGAACGTTCAACTATAGAGATGCATAATATGGCTTTAAAATCTGGATTTTAAAGTAGTATATCTACAGACTGGAATATATACATACATAAAATAAGTACTATTTTAAAATTAAGATTGTATAGTTAAATTTTAACATTCTTTATAGCTTTATATAAATCCAGTGCACAGTGCACATAGCGCACATAAAAATCTTTTTTTTAACTGTTCTTAACTCATACTGGCAAGAGAATATCACCATATCACAGGGTTACACTAGCAATAGGATTATGCTTAATTCTGTGGATCTAGATGCTGGATGTGGGCAAGAGAAGAGATGGTCAAATAGTATGGAAAAGAAAATCAGGTTAGATTATCACAAAACTAAAATGATTTTTACTTCTTTCTTTCTATTTTTATTTTTTTTTTAATAAATGCAGAAGTTGTTTACAGTTTTGAGTATTTGGATTTATTTTTTGATATTTTGGATTTATTTTCAACTTGGACATAAACAAAATGCAGGGAATGGGATTTCTGAAGGCTATTTAATTTTCTCATCCTTGGATCTGGAATATTTTGTTTCAGTTTCTTCTTCTACTTGAGGTCTCTCAAACTCACTGCTACCATCAAAGTATTTCAATGGTCAGGCTGTGTGGCATCATAAAGTCCTGTCCTTCATCTTCCCTTTTGATTCTACTCTTTTTTGTACAACATTTTTGTGGTTAAACAAAAAAAAAAAAAACAGATTCCTTCATTTGTAATTGTGACATTTCCTCATTATTTAAATGGTTAGATGAAGAAAAAAAGCTCTAAAAGATTCAGGGATACATGTCACAAGTGCCTGGGTTAAAGCCATTCCTGTGGGGAAAAGGAATTCTTGGTCCAAAGGCAACAGCTGCCTGATTTATTTAATCTGTCTCCTTTAAGTGATTTTCTCACTTTGAGCATATGAATTATGCTTATCAGGTTTTGAAAATTATGCTCTTTTAATGTGGGAAACATTATAAGAGCTTTTGGCAAACTTTTGTATACACTGCACTGATCACTTCTGATATCTTCTGATCACTTGTGATCAAAATATCAGAAGTCTAAATTGATATTCTTAGAGTAATGGAATTATTATATTCAAAAAGAATACATGATTTGTCCACTGTTAAGAACATTATTGTTTAAATATTTACCACAGAAGGATATGTATATATTTTATTCAGTTAATTAAGGAGATGCCAACAGCTAAAAAACTATAAAGGCGTATTATTCATATGTGATGCAATTTTCACAGAATTTTCATAGAATAGTTTGGCCTTGAAAGCCATCTAGTCCAACTAACATACAGTGAACAAGGACACCTACAGCTAGATCAGGTTGCTCAGAGCTATGTCCTGTCTGACCTTGCATGTTTCCAGGAATGGGGTATCCATTACATCTCTGCGCAATCTGTTCCAGTGCCTCACCACTCTTATTGTAAAAAACTTTTTTTCTTATATACAGTCTAAATCTCCCCTGTTCTAGTTTGAAACCTTCTTCCTGTGCTATCACAACAGCTCCTGCTAAGGAGTCTACCCCTTTTATTCATATAGCCCTGCTTTAGATACTATGAGGTCATCCTCAGGTCTCCCTGAAGCCTTCTCTTCTCCAGGCTGAACAGCCCCAGCTCTCTTAGCATGTCCTCATAGAGGAGGTGTTCCACCCGTTGGAGTGTTTTTGTGGCCCTCTTCTGGACATGCTCCAGCAGATTCGTGTCTCTCCTGTACTGACAACTTCTCACCTGGACATCATGAGGTCCACCCATGCCCACTGCTTGAGCCTGTCTAGATTTCTCTGAGTAGCATCCTATCCCTCAGGTGTGTTGACTGCAACGCAGAGCTTGATGTCATCTGCAAACCTGCTGAGAGTGCACTTAATCCTAATGTCAATGTCATTGTTGAAGGTATTAAAGAGTATTGGTCCCAGCACTGACCCCTGAGGATCTCCATGCATGACTGATCTCTATTCAGACAATGAGCCATTGACCACTACTTTCTGCATATGATCTTGAAACCTGTTCTTCATCCATCAAACACTTTGCCCATCAATTCCATACCTTTTCAATTTAGTGAAAAAGATGTTATGAAGGACTGTATCAAAGTCCAGACAGATGACATCATTGGCTCTTTTCTTGTCCACTGATGCAGGTACACCGTCATAGAAGGCCATTAGGCTGGTCAAGGAGGATCTCCCTTTGGTGAAACCATGCTAGTTGTCTGTATCACCTCCCTCTGTTCTACGTGCCTTAGCATAGCTTCCAGGAGGATCTGCTCCATGATCTTCCATGACACTGAGGTGAGGCTGACAAATTGGTAGTTCCCTGGGTTGTCATTTCTACCCTTCTTATAAATGAGTGTAGCACTGCTATTTTCCCAGTCACCAGAGGCTTCACCTGCCCACCATAATTTTTCAAATTTCATTAAGAGTGGCTTGGTGACTACATCAGCCAATTCCCTCAGGTCTTTGTGATGCATCTCATCAGGACCTACACACTTATGGATGTTTGGTTTCTTTAGGTGCTTGTGATCCTGATCTTCACTTGTAGAGAGCGTGTTAGTTTATTAAATCATTCAAGAATTTACACTTTTACGCTGAAAAAAAAAAGGTATCAAATGTAAAGCACTAGCTTCAGGAGTGCAATACGCCTATACATAATTTAATGTCAATTTGAAATTTCAAAATAAGTTTGGACAAATTTTTTACAGTCCCACAGGGAAAAAACAAAAAACAAAACAAAACAAAAAAACAAAAACAACAACAACAACAAAAAACAAACAACATGGTATGTTCAGCAAGATGGCAAAACATCTTAATTTTTTTTTTTCCCTTATTATCAAGTAGCATTAGCAACATTCAGCTTTCCCATCTGGTCTTTTCCTTATGAAAACAGAGGACATGAATCATGCGCTTGATTTTTTATTTTATTTTATTTTATTTTATTTTTTGTATCTATAGCAAATATAAGAGAGAACATGAAGGAGGCTATTTGCAAGCAAAGACAACTTTTCTCGATTTCATCTTCACACTGGAATATGCAACTATGACTTAAAAGTTCTCTTTTGTTCTTTCTTTTCTGCAATTTCTGTAACATAAAGGCAGTTCATTTCTCAGGAAATAGGTAATACAGTAACTTTCCTGGACTGCATCAGATATCTCTGGGACATTGTATTCTTGTTCTCTCCTTCCTCTCTTTTGTACCTTTCAGTTTGGTATGGTACATATGCTCACTGTCATAGAGAACACTAAGTACTGGGGATGACATGATGACTATTATGGCTAAATCTCTAGATTTAGCCATAACTTATCATTGTTCAAATTTCTAAACCCGTGTCCCTCCAATTTGACTCTCATTGAAGTGAAATTTGAGTCTTTTTCGATTTCTCATCATAATGTGATCTGATAGTACAGAAAACCCAAGCTACTAAAAATTTAGTTTCTATCAAATTCTATTGTAAAAAGTAAACAGGGATAGTTTGGAGATATTTTTGATAGAATGTTTTTCCAATTAAAACTGACTTCCAACACCATAAATATGATGCATACATAGGTTGTTCCAAAAGTAATGCCTCCTATTTATTTCCATAGAAACTGGCAGATACAAAGAGCACAATAACAGGTTCTCAGCTACATTACCCTCTTTTTTCAACATAGTCACCACCATCAGCTATGCATTTTCACTGGTGATGAACAAGAGCCTACAATCCATACTCACAAATATATGAATGGCCATCTGGAACATGGATTATCTTTCATATATCCGCCACCATGGCTGAAACACACCACCCACCACCTCACTGTGCTCACATCTACTGTTTGGTCTTCATAAACATTCACCCTGTGTCAATGAATGTCACAGGGTGCCAGTTTTTCTGCATGAAGGAATTAAGTGACACACCTTTGCTTCATCCATGCTTCCACATCAGACACCATTTTCTTAGACTGCCCCTCTGCTGCCATCTGTTGCATGCAAACAAAATGTAATGGAATATCGGTGGGAAGATTCAACCTCTTCTGCCATATCCACCTATGGTGTCACAAGCCAGTTATAATATAGGAGGCATTACTTTTGGAGCAGCCCTCATATGTATGTATGTATGTATTTATTCTTTCATTCATTCATTGTTTTCCAGTTTCTAAATCTGTACGAACCTAAGCAATTCATAAATAAAACATCTTCAGGGATACAAAAGGATGTTCCTTCTGTAAGAGTTCTTGTTTAGTGCACACGTGCTACATGTCTCTAGGATTATTTGAAAACTGCATGTTACACCTAAATCTGAAAATATGAAGCACAGTTAGAAAAGAACACTTCCACCACTGACATCTCTATGGGATATGGCTGTATATAACTATCTCCTGGTAAGAGGGATAACAGCCTCACGTGACACTCAAAATGTAGTTATATTCAATACCACTGAAACCTGTTTCTCCCAGAATGCTGTCAGCTGTCTGGCAATGTGCACACATGACTTGTTAATGAGTTCACATGCAATGTGCTGTCAACTATTTGATCTGGAATGGCCAGGATGTACAAGCTGAGAGTGATCAGAATACAGTGATACCTAAAGTGGTTCCAGCTACGGAGCTATGCTGTTCAGCTACGCTGAAGTCTCTCTGCAGAAGCAACTGTTAATTCAGTGAAAGCAAATCTACTCAAAATTGCAATGCACTGCTCAGATGCTGTGCATTTAATCTTCTTCCCTTGTGTGTATGACTTCATTCTCTTTTTATCCTGTTCTTTCTGGTCCTGGCTACCTAGGAGTCTTCCAGTTTTCTAACCACAAAGAGCAAAACAAAACATTGTTATAACTGCACATTCAGAACATTGCTAAAGAAGTCCTCTGCTAAATACCTGAGAAAGCAGCTTATTGCTCAGTGCCTCTGTTAAGTCTGTTCTGAAAGACAGCAGTGCTGGATACAATTGGAGCTTTCTGATTAGTTGTTACATTTCGTACTTATAACCAACATTTCTAATAAGTGCAAAGTTCTTCAAGAGGATTATAAGGAATTTCAGGTAGCAATATAAACTCAGAAGCGAAGAAGGAACATTCTGGAATATATTTTCCTTGGGCAAATGAACTATATTACACCATGGCAGGTTCAGCAAGACTCTTCATTTAAGATCTCTGAATGTGCCTTTCTCAGATGCTCTGACAAATCAGGCTGTGGGAAGTCCCCTGATGATCTATGCAACAGGGCAGTAGTGACTGTTTTCACTAGTCATGCTATCTTTTTTTCCACAATTCAACTAAAGATCTATGAAGATAAGATTCAAAGTGAACACCGTGATTTATTTATCTATTTATTTTAACTAATGTGATAAAGAGAGTTTCCTTTTTACAGTTAGCGTGCAGAAAAATCCCTTGGCTTCATAGCTATGTTCCACACAACGGATGGGTCACCTCTCCTATGAGGACAGGCTGAGAGAGCTGGGGCTGTTCAGCCTGGAGAAGTGAAGGCTTCTGGGAGACCTGAGACTGGCATTGTAGTATCTAAAGGGGGTTGTAAGAAAGAAGGGGACAGACTCTTTAGCAGTGTCTGTGGTGATAGGATAATGGTTTCAAACTAAAAGAAGAAGATTTAGACTGAATATCAGGAAAATTCTTTTTACAATAAGGGTGGTGAGGCACTGGAACAGGTTGCCAGAGACTGACTGAACTGAGGTGTTTCTGTTCATCGCTTGGCAGTTGGATCAGATGACCTTTAAAAGTAAAAAAAAATTCTATGATTCTATGTCTATCTTCACCATAGCTGTATATCACATGCATTGTCACAGAAACTGGCAAGTGCACAAACGTGGTCAATGGTATCACCTGTGCTAACTGACAAAAAAAATGTCAGTCTCTCACAATTTCTGGGATGTGCTAAATACTCATTAAAACTTAAAATAAATAAATTTGAGCAGTTTAATTGTGCAGTCTAGGAATTTTCCAAATTACATTTCTTTGAAAGAAAAATAATCCATATTCCTAAAAACTCAGTGCAGTATGACCATGTATTATAGCTTCTGTTGTCCTGCTGTTCCTCTAAATGCAATGATTTTTCTTTTTACATAGGGTATATTTCCACTGTCCTGAAACACTGGCTATGTACACTGCAAAGCTCAGAAGCAATAGGTCTGCTTGAGGCTAGAAATATTTAACTTCTTGTAACCAGTTCAATAGACTTGTTCATCACGTTTTCAAGAAATGTATGCTTACACTGCATACGCTCATGTACATATATATGTCATTATATGCTTATATAAATACATACATGCATTCATATGTTTATATGTTATGTATGTACACAAACATAAAGACATGCACACATGTATACATATAAATATGCCTTTATGCATACCCATACTTGTTTAATGTAATTTAATGTAATTTGTCCTAATGAGGAATAGGAAATAATGAATGATATTTGTTGTTTTTTGTTCTTAGCAATTTCTGAGTGATTGTGTGCCAATGAACAGCACAGTAGGTTCTTTCAATAATCTTGTCTTCCATTATAAATTTGTATGTAATTGGAAATTGCTGTGCACCACCTCTACAGACAATGCTTATGGTGAGCTATTACCCTATGCTTTAGGTTTGTCTATGGAGCTCTTGACCTCTACTGTGGAATATTAAAGAATATTCTTAATGTTTCAGGGTCTGGTCCACAGCATTTTGATGCTTTTTGCTCAAGTTCTCCAGAGAGGCTTTGATCACTGGCAAAATTGCTTTTTCATGACCTCATTCAATATGCAGAATAAGCTTCGCTACCAGGTGCCATGGCTTTTCTTCACTGAGATTTCCCTAAGGACATTCTGGCCTTTGTGTAAATCTTCTTGTGACTCCTTTGTTCTTCTTCAAAATGCAGGCTGTGCTGAAACTCCTAATTCTACCTTTGGAAACATTCCTTCTGTGACTTCCCCCCCATCCCAGTGAGACCCAGATCAACGCCTTTCCTTCATCTTCACAAATTAGAAATGCAGCTTCACTGGCTCTCTTCCATAGCCAAATTCTTTACCCTGAGGTTTCCCAGAACAATTTTCCTTTGCTCAGGTTTTGCTTCTTGCTTTTTACTCTGGGTCTTTAATTGCATACATCTAAATGAAAAGCTGTGCTTGTACAGTAGTACACTACTCTTTCTCTCAAAGACATCATCTCATGACAATTTATTCTATGTGGTTGAGCATTTTCGAAGTACGAGGGCTGCTCCAAAAGTACTGTCTCCTATGTTATTATGTTGGCCTACAATGCCAGTGGTGGATGTTGGTGATATGGCAGTATAGATTGAACCTTCCTCTTATTATTCCATTACATTTTGCTGCTATGTGACAGATGGCAGCAGAGTAGCAGTCTGACAAAATAGTGTCTGAATTGGGACTGTGTATGAAGCACTGTCAGTGTGCAACTGAATTCTTCCATGCAGAAAAAATGGCACCAATTAACAGCATAATAGACATTACTTTTGGAGCAGTCCTTTTATGTCTCAAAATGTACTGCCATACCTGAAGCACTAGCAAAAAGATTTCTCCACACACAGTGGAGTCTGCTACTGATGATACTATTGCTGGCAATGCAACCTACAGGGGAGATCAGTTTTTTGTACATATCTCCCAGAACACATATTTCCCTTCCAAAAATGTAATTATTGTATAAGACGAGAACTAAAAATTTGAAAAATTGAATTACAGATTTGTCCTTAGGCATTAATTTACCTTGAATTGGCAAATCTCATACTATCAGCTGTATTAAATCTGTTGATTCTATCTGTTTCGACTCAGCAAACCACTGCTGGAATAATTTTAGCTTCATTAATAAATGAATCATGTTTAATAAACTTGTATTCCAAAAGAAAATGGATTTAAGCATTTGTATTCTGTCCTAAAAATAGAAACTCCCAGGTACACAGAGTGAATAAGCCTTTCTCTCTGAAATGATGATTGCAATGAAAAAGTTGAATTTACACAAGTAGGAGGTAACATCATCACCTGATATACCTGATCTACCTGATCGAGGGAAAGTCTAGAAAATGATAAGTGTACTTTCTAAGGCAAAACCTGGATGGTTTCAGGACAAGACTGCTTAGAAAGTGTAACAACAATGTATAGGTCATAAAACAAGGAGAGAAGTTTTCCAGACACTCTCACAGGAATTAGCCCAATACAATTCACAAGATGCAGCCTCAGCATTCTCAGTAAATTACGAGCATACTTATGAAAGTCTAGGTCAGGCTTTGATCCCTGAAAGGTTTCTCCCTGTCAGTTCTGTGAAAAAATTCAGAGTCCAAAGGATGTAGAGTATGAGTCTCAGTGAGCCTTAGTATTTTTGGTACGGCAGAATTTCTCTGAGTGCAAAAAGAAAATAGCAGATACCACAGCAATGCTGAGGTGCAGATGCAAACTCATAACGTTTGCACAGTGACTAACAGGTTAGCTGATGCACAAGCTATGGGTCTCCCACGTAAAGATCCTGCAAGGCTGCAGTTTGAACTAAAACACGTTTGTGAGTTCTGCTGCAATCTCAGTACTTGCAGTAGCATGATCCCAGGGGAGCTACATAATACCAGTCATCACACATTTGCACCTTTGAAGGTTACTCTTAGGGATTCACTGTCAAAACCAGAATACTAACACTTTTCATTACACATCCTTCAGGTTCAGTACATGTTGGGTAAAGAACTGCCTTGTACTTGTGAATACATCTGCCTGCAGGTGCAAGACATCTCCAGCAGGAAAAACAAGCAAAGCAAAAAACGTGTTCCAACCTAGCAGAGTTTCACTAGAAAAACATGATACTGAGAATTACTGAAAATAACGACAAGCTGATCTTCCATCACAGCAATGAGAAGAATACAGTACATTGAAGGGAGATTAATTGAGCGAGTACCTAAAAACCTTATGCAATTTATAGATCATGGTATTTCAAATAGAAAGGATCTTCCCAGAGAACAACTCTCTGGCTCTTTTTATTTCATTGCTGTTGTTTTTTCTTTTCTTTCCCTCCTCCGTTTTTATTTTCACCTTGGATTTTTAAGCAGCTGTATGTCCTCATCTGAGGTTGTGCTCTTAATCAAGGGGTTGTAGGAAATCATTCTGTATATTTCTCTTGTCACTGTGTCTTATCAAGAAGGTAATGAGTATCAGTCTCTCTTCTTCTGTTTTTATATTTTTGGTATTATTATCATTTTTTTTCCTGAGAAGTGATACTAGGCAGCATAACTATGCATTGGCTGAACCCTCCAAATAACAGAGTACATAGTAAAGCATGTCAATGGGCATGATCCTGATATGCTTTTCTTAATTAAAGGATTGTTCCTCTGGGAACAATGATATGATGCCACATGTCCCCAATCTCTTCTAGTTGTTTCTTCATTTTGAAATTAGACCAACTTAGTCTGCTAAGCTTTAGAAAATCAAACAAGTTAAAACAAACATATGACCTAGTTTCTTTAGAGGTTTAAAATGAGAGGATGAGTCAATTTCTTGAAAGCAGGCTTTGTATTTCCAAAAGCTAGTTCCATTACTATCCTATTCTTAAAAGTATTCCCTGAAGCTGTCAAAATTCAATCCCATGTTAGGAAGAGATAAGTGAATATACATAAACGCTGCTTTCAATTTATAAAAAGAATCACGGAATGCTCTGGGTCTCCTGTAGTTCCACACTCTCATCTTCTCATTACACATTTGATCCCTAAGTCTTAATAAATATGAGTGTGTATGGAGAGAGATCACATAGGGCCTTCTGAACAGTGTCCTGTGTGCTCACAGTCAGCAGATCCACAGCAAATCTTTAGTGGTCAGGAAAACCTACATGCATGAAAGAAAAGGATGGTGGGGGTTTGGGGATCATTGGGCAGCTAAGATTTTTGTAAAGTAAAAGAATATGTATATGCCCATAAGTATAAATTGTCATTCTTTTGCGATTTTAGACAAATGATAAATCTAAACCTCAAAAAAAAAAAAAAAAAAAAGTCATTTAAACTGTCATTTTGCATTTCCTTGTTCCAAGTGAAAAAATAATCAAGTAAAATGTAAAAGGAGGGCATCATCCCTGCAAGCTGAAGTAAAATGGTCACAAAGTTAAAACTGTTGTGATAACTCTGTAGGATGGCTGATGAATTTTTCAGCCTGTAGTGGCAAATCAAGCTAACAGAACAAAAATATTCCAGTTGACTAAATAGTTCCATCTCTTTTTTTTTTTTTTTTTTTTTGTAGGGGGAGTAAGGGAGTTGGGGGAAGGAGGTGGGGAGAGAGATTAGGGGGCAAAAATGCTAACTAAAAGCAGACTTGTTTTCCATGTTTCCAGCATCTCTTTTCTAACTGTACAGGTTTTTCACTGGTCAGTTATTATGCATCATTGTTTCATCATGAAGAGTTTAACTGCTCCAATTCACATTCCAGTTCCTGGCACTGCAAATGCATGTGTGCTGACCTTTGTCATAATAAGGAAGGATTTGACCAGAAGACCCACCAGGCCCTCTTGCAGAAAACTTCAACAATAGTCCCGATTTTTCTTCCTGATTTGTTCAGTCATACTGTGTTGAATGTAGCTGAAGAAGTGCTGCTTTACACCCATGAAATGGGCAGGAAGGAGTAAGAAACGAAAACCAAGGTGAAACAAAGGACATCGCTATTTGGAGTTTAATAATAAATATGCAGTTTAAAATGCATTAAATCTAAGTGTTTTTAAATTCTCTATTTTTATACTTTTTGTAGTAATCATGCAGTACAGTTAAAGCTACCTAATGTGTTGTGAAGAATGGCATGTTGTGAAGTTTTCATTTTCTGCAGAATTCTTTGTGACATTTTTATTAAGCAAGATTTAGTGATCTTTTTCTTTACTCTCATGTATGTTGCAGTGGTGCTGTCATTCATATGTATTTATAAATTCACAGGCAAAAGTGAAAGCATTTATTAGAAATGTATTTAGACACTTCTTTACAATTAAAGTGGAAAATAACGATGGAAATAATTAATAAGTACGAGTGAAAGCAGAGCCTTGTAAGTATATTTTTCACAATTGGAAATAATAGATTTAATATAGAGTTTTCTGATGTTATTCAATGGATATGTTTTTAAATGATAGTGACAGTGTATTAGGTTACCAGAAAGCAGTTTATAATGAGCTATGACATAGTGAAGATGGCATCTTTGCTTTTAGGTATATGATTAAAGTGTGTGAAATTGCAAGTGCTGGGATAATACGTGGCACTCATATGGTGAAGGAGAACAAATCTTAGTTTGTATCATCTGCTTGCCTTTGCAAAAGTCTGTATTTTAAAAGATAATGATAATAGAAAAAATAGAAACTGTGTTAAGAATTAATGATACTAGGAATATGTAGTTTGTTTTTTATACCATTGTTATAAGTAGTTTGGGGAGTGTTCTACTGCTGTACCACCCAACTGTTTGTTTAGGATGTCTGATGCACTTTACCCAGACAAGCTGACTTTATTATTACTGACACTGCATGCATTTTTCACATTTTTACCTTCATTGTATTGAATAAGTGATATATGGTACAGACAGAATACATAACATAAAAACATTTCTAACTTAAAAAAATCCACAACATTTGATATGTTCCTCTGCTGTTACATAAAGTTGCAACTGAGAGGATAAAAGCCATGTAAAGTGGGGAAAAGCACCAAAAGAGTATTTAAACATCTTTCTTTTTCAAAAGTAACAGTCAAAAAAAAAAAAAAAAAAAAAAGATGTTAGCTATCCATCAGTATGTATATATTTAAACATAATTTATACATAATTATCCATGTGTACAAAGTATTCAAGAGCACTGGCAAATCATGGCTATGCTGCACTGAGAAGACATTAAGATATAATTCAAAACAAATTAAAAAATACATGCAAAATAAAATCAAGATATGCCAGTTTGAACAGAAATTGAAAAGACTACAGTCAGTAGCATGGAAAGTGATTTTATTAGAGAAGGATTTTACAAGAAGATTTTAAGGAAGCGAGAACTGAATGCAAGGTGCAAGCAAGGAACCTAAGTTTGCTTCATGAAATGAATTTTGATATAGAGTTGGAATTAAAGACTAGAAATTAGACATTAAAAAATTCCAGCAAATGTTTAGGAATTTCAAGGAAAAACACCTTTAATTTATTACAGCATTATAGTCAAGGTTCAGCCTCGTAAGATCATTGACAGTCTCAAAATAGGAGCTGTTTTTCAGAGAATGACTAAAGATGGTATGCAACTGTCTATGTCCATCTGTATTGACATGACATTGTTAACAGTTTTTTTTTTTTTTTTTTTTTTTTTTTTAGATGTTTGGTACAGTTGACAAAGTTAACATTCTCTGAATGTTTTTCACTCCGCTTTGCTTCTACTCTATTATATAGAGAGAAGATAAGGTTGAGTTTGAAGTGAAACAAAACCAACAAAACCAGATTAATAAAAGATAGATTCTTATATTTTTTTCTTAGCACTTAGTGAAAATTCACAGCAAAAGTACTTTCCCAATGGTACGCACTGAGCAAATAAATTCTGAGTAACTGGGCACTAACTACTGCTAAGACTTCCAATATTGAAATAGAGAAAAAGAAATATCTATTTCCCATCCTGCCAGCCTATGCTGACTTCAGTTGCTCAGTGCTCCCATGTGGTATGAAGAACACCCACAGTGGAAGAAAAGCAATATAATGTATGAAGCAGAACAATAGGGCAACACAGAACTGCCTGTTGAAGACACCCATAACCATCACTGGTTATGTAAGAAGCATACCTTTGGGAAAATACTTTTTATTAATTTGGCTTTGTTGGTTTGCAAGCATTCATGACTATCTTAGAAGCATCTTGTACATATCAATTTACATGATATATATATATATATATATATTTTAAATCATTACTTTGCCTTTTTCAAATTGCTCATTCAAAGAAAATCAAACATGAAGATGTGAGGAGAAAAATGGAAATGATCTATTTCCTCTCTTTTTTCTTTCTTTCTTTTTTTTTTTAAATAATT
The DNA here is from genome assembly GCA_037305975.1 of Chrysolophus pictus. NCBI lineage: Eukaryota > Metazoa > Chordata > Aves > Galliformes > Phasianidae > Chrysolophus > Chrysolophus pictus. Next base: position 100,242,301 of record CM074576.1, read on the forward strand.
TCTTTAATTTGTTCTCAGGGTGACTAGATCACATCTGTTAGGAAAATAAGTGAAAGCCTTTGAGAGGCCATTTGTGCTTTTCCCTCAAGGTAGTCTTCCTCCAACTTCTGCATGTCAAGGGCCCTTCTAGGATCTGTCAACAAGTGCAGATAAGCAAAAATCACACAATTAATGAGGAAATATATTCTGTATATGCAGCAAAGAAGCATTTCCCCTTAATGTTTTTGTCCTGGATTTAAGGTATCTAATTCCATAGAATCATAGAATGGCCTGAGTTGAAAAGGACCTCAAAGATCATTTAGTTTCAACCCTACTGCTGTAGGCAGGGTTGCAAATCACTAGACTAGGCTGCTCAGAGCCAGTCTACACACTGCAATGATATCCATCCTTTCCCTTCTCTGCTGACTCCAGGACCAGATATCAGCTTCAGAGAAAAGGCACATCTTCAGGCATGTATCTGCAGATGTAACAATATCTTAGAAACTCTTATAAACCCAAATTTCCTGGCTTTCACAGAGATGCAAGTAATAGGTATTATTTGATTTTCATCCTTACAGAGCACTTCAGATTTACTTACATTTTAAGGGACTGAAATAATTCAAATAGATGCATTAGCAACATCAATCTGGTTAGAACTGTCCCCAACAAATACAGCTACAAGTTCACTAAGCCTGTTACTGGAGAGGACAATATCTGCCTGTCAGAATCTGGCTTTAAATTGCTAAGATGTGATTTTATTTTGCTGCCATTATTCTCCTGATCTGTCAAGACTCGTACTCTGATTTGGCATTTGCTCAGTTTGCCTTCATTGTACAGCCTCTTAACATGACCTGCATCTTTCATGCTTCTGACAAAAAGTCTAAGCTGCTTTATACAGGCTCATGGAGAAGCAGCAGCACAATGGCACTGCTGATCATTGTAGCCTGTGATGCCCTGTGAAACTATGACACGCAGGGCCTTCAGGGAGTGAAATTCAGCCAACAGCCAGCAGTCCCATACTCAGTCTCATGGTCTGACATGTCTGGGACAACACCTGTCACTTGAATCCAGTACACTTCCTACTCTTTCAGATTAAAAACATTGTCTTGCACATCAGCATTCAGACAGTGAGATAGGTTTCGTATAAAACCTTGTAAGCCTCATTTTTTCTGATATGATACTGATTTTATGTAAAAGAAAATTCACTTCAACTGCTTGGAGAGGTCCCTAAGTTGGGTAAGTGTTGAAAATTTACACAGATCTTCCTCTCAACTGCACCAGATGTCAAAGTGGCATGAACACAGCCAGAAACACAAGCTGAGCTGGCTAACGAGGGTTTTATGATAGGATAGTAGGTGATAAATTAGGAGCATTTCAGTGTAAATGGTAATAGGAATAATTGGTCTTCACAAATGACATCCTATTTAAATAAATGGGCAAAGTTCATGTATTTCTTACTATGTTGCTGACATATTGTGACCTCAAAGGGACATGGCACATCATTTATGGTCATAAAGAAATAATTACTTTAGAACAGCAAATATAGGTTGGTTGTTTTGTATTGCTTTTTTTTTTTTTTTTAATTATTATAAATGGTGTTGGTTGTTGTTTATTCTTTTCCTTCTAAGTACAGAAAAATCCTCACTAAATACAGATCTAGACTTCATGACTAAAAATGTAACAACCTTCCACATACTTCAAAGAAGATAAAGTGATTTTGCAAGCAAAGGACCCAGTGTACTTGATTTCTGTATTTCCTGTTTCTTACACGTTTATTTTCTCCCACTTTCTCAGAACCTTTTGACAGCTGGACAGTTCCTTTTACAGGTTCATATTTATGCTTATCCTCTTTACTTTATGGTACCTGTTCATTTCAGCAATATAGCTGAAATTTCTGCTAACAGCAAATTCTGTTGCTGTTATGCATGATTTACCACTGGTGATAATGAGAAAATACAACTTGCTTTAATTAAACAACAATAAAATAGCTCTGATGACTTACCAAGAATAATTATTCTTTATTAAAAAGTAGAGTACAATATGTGTTATTCTTTTCATGCATCATCAACTTCTTTCTAAGTAGTTAGTCTTACACTTGTATGAATAGTGTTTGCTTAGTGTTTGCTGTAAGGCTGAAAAAAAACGGTGATTGAACACAGTGTCCGCTATGTTTTTGAAGGAGCTAATGGCCCCCTTTGGAGTTGCTAATTGGCAAGTTCTGCAAATCCAGGCTTTTGAGGTATGGTTGCCATGGAAAAATTGCTTTGAAGTTGGCAGTTGTGAATATTTGACCACAATTTTTCCTAGTTTGGAGACAGGATGAAAAGCACTGTCATCTCTCCCACAGGGCAAAAGATATCTGGAGAAACTGTGCAAAATGATTACCCATCAGAATGGGCAGAACACTGGCACATGATGACAAACAAGATTTTCCCACAGGGTTTCATTTTCCCTGGCTGCCGGGTATTTATTTGGAACTTTTCGTGTTTCTGTTTTTGTTGTTTGGGCAGTAGGGGGGGAGGTTGGTCAGTCTTTCACCTGATTAGAAGATATGTCGATGAATAAAGGTCAATACCTTCCATTTAACCTAAGCATTTGTAAAAGAAATGCACTATCACTGAGAGATAAGTTGCCATTCTTACAGTAACATATATATATGTATATATGGCTTATATAAATATATAATGGCTTCTTAAAAGCCATTTTGAGAATTTGCATTATCTGTACTGGAAAAAAAATGAGACCTGCTTGTTCCAGTATTACTGAGACGACTGAAAGGTACATTTTATGTTATATCACAGCATCAAGGAAAACAATACATGGCTTACTCCTTCATGCAATCTCGTGTCACAATTTGTGATGATGTCCAGTGATGCATTAGGTTGCCTTCTGTCTGCTTGTCAGATTTTAAAGTAATCTTTCTTTTAAATCAGTTTGCCAGTTTGCACAAAATTTAAACCGACAGTCTTTGACCTTAACTAATTTATGCACTGAATGCAATAAGAACAGAGACTGGTATCATAAATGAATAAGCAGCTTCTTCTTACTTTTCTGATTTACTATTTTTCCTCTATTACTCCTTTAAAACTACAAAAGATGTGCTGATATCACTGAACACTGGCAAATTTTATTGTAACAGCTTTGCTTATACACCTGAGCTTTATCCTTGTTTTCCCTAAGCCAAGACTACCCATCACGTTAAATGGCGTGCTGATATGGGTACTGTCTATCAGTCTGAGCAAAACAAACCTATTTCATGTTTTGATTTGAGCTTAATTTGGATAAATTATTTCAAGAGGGAGGAACAATTAATCTTCTGTAGATGTATTTATCCATACATCATAAAAAAAAAAAAAAAAAAAAATCATGGTAAGCTGACAGACTGGTTTTGATTCTTGTACATGAAGATGATGAGTTTTGAAGAACTCTTTACCTCATAATAACCCATAAAATACTAAAAATGAAGAAAAGATCACATGTTTACATAGTGTAAATATTACATAATGATACAGAGGAAGAAAGGTATTTTTTTTTCTGGTTACATAGTCTGACCTAATATAAATCAGACTTCCCTAACATCTCTTGGAAAATGAAAGTTTTTTAAGGGTAGGAGGACTATGCTGAAAAATTGGAGCTAGAAGTAATAAAAAAAAGTGAAATTCTATAAAGAGTGAATTGCTGATGTAAATTTGAGAGGTGCCTGTTCTCTTCTTGTTTATATAAGGTTTAGTTCTGGGATAAAAACAGATTTTTTGATATAAAAAGAAAATATCTAAGTGACTATTAGGTAGCACAGATTTTAAACATGTACTGGAATTTTACTATTCAAAATAATTAGTTCACTTCTTCCTGGTAAAGTTGACTTCGCTAATCACAATGAACTTTGGCTTAAGATTTTGCAATCCACTTTCCTTAATTTTAATATATAATTATTTGCTGAAAAGGCTATCTTATATGCTAAATTAAACTGTCTTTTACATTCTTTTAAGTCACAGAGAGAATTATTTTGTGATTTATGGCTATTATATAACAATGATTAAGGCAAAACCTTCCAGCTTCCTTTCTCCAGCTCTATTCCACTGTCTGGATTATAATGTTTAGTTTACATCTTCAGATATGTTTATATTCTATCAGAGTTTACAATTCAAATAACACTACAAAGAAAAAAATGTTAAATTTATATATTTAAATTTATTTAAATATTTAAATCTGAGATGTTCCCACATCAGTATATCATATTAGCAAAAAGAACACTGTAAGCTCTTGTATACTAGATACAGATAGATAAAAAATTATGCTGGGTTTATGTAGTTTATATATTAGGTATGAAATAATGAAATTATAGATAAAGGAATTAGAACCTCATCCTAAACTGAAGGCAAAGCAAAGTATTCTTGTCTCTTGGTCAGCAAAAGTGACAGAAAACAGAAAGATCACACTCCTTGTAGCTACAAATCTAGAATTCTCTTGGGCATGCTTCACACTATCCTGTTGGGCATAGGAGATGCCAAACCCACCGTTTCTGCAGATGAGGTATGAAATGCCACTCATTTCTGTGTTCAAAAGGGAGAAAAGACTAGTTGATGGTAACATTAGAATAGATCAGAGAAAAAAATATGTTCCTCCACAAGAAGCAGATTATGAGAGAAAATTAATCCTAAATGGGTCTGACAGCAAATATGCAAGATTTAGGCTATAAATAAACCAAAGGTGTCATTTCACTTCACAGTTTCTTTATTTGCAAAGCCGACTCGTTGTTTTTTTTTTTTTTTTTTTTACCATAGAGAAACCATTTCCTCAATTTTCTCACTTAGCTGTGTATATATTTGCAATCTGTTTTAAATGTCTCTTTCTAGATTTTATTTGCTTGTTTGTTTTTCACGTCAGCAATCAAATTTAGAACATGAAATACATCTTGTGTCCACATTAAAGATAAAGGGATGAAGTGCACTTGTACTGTAAGCATGAGGAGAGAGAAGATGGAGAGACTCCCAGTATAGTTTGGCTGTGGGCATCATCCAGTATCTTGTGCCACAAGTAAAAGACCAATATGGATCAGAAAAATAGATTTTCCTTTCCTTTTCTTTTGTGAGGATGTGCACGCACTTTGCATTCACTCAAAGCCTGAGAAAAACATTTTGTTGTAAAACTCAGTGGAGACAGACTAGTCTCTTTTACTATGACAGAGCACTCACCTTGCAAGACATTGCATTTAAGTCCAGTGAATTTTAAGTTCACCCTATTCAGACTGGCAAAACATGGTGTGACTACCAAGCTGGCTTGGGGAATGGTAAATGGCAGGTCTCTGGGAAGAAAAATAAATGTGTAAAGAAAATCAAGACTCAATAAGTGATCGTATCTCTACAACATGATGTACAGGGCACACTCTGGGAGAAGATGTGAATTCAGCTTATAAACTAATCTCCAGAGGCTACTTAATCGTTATGCCTAATTACAAAAATAAATAAATTAATTAAAAATCATAAATGTTGCATGAATAAAACTGGGTTCTTTCCAGGAAATGTCATCATCATCATCATCATCATCATCCTACTGAATGATACATAAGCTCACACTGTCACTCTTGGAATAAAAATATTTAATATTTTTATTTTAAGGAAAAAGACTAAAACACATGGAACAGTAAATTCCTCATCCTCCCTTAATAGGTGTAGAAATATGCTGAACTAGCCAGCACCCTGGTAAACTAGCCATTCTTAATGGCAACGAATATCTTAATAGTTCATTAAGAAAATAAGAAGCTTGAAACCGAGACGCAGATATTTTATGTTGCTATCCTAGCCACTGGAATATTCCATTAAAACAAACAAACAAACAAAACCAGATTCCATGCTTTCTTATTATAAAAGAAGCCAATCATGTCCATAATCCCCAGAGAACCACATAGGACATGCATGATGAACAAGAGAATCTAAACTGCCAATAATGAGTAAAGTAAACCAGCATACAACTCAGTCCCTGATGTATGCTCTTCCTCTCTTCATTCTTATAAGGAACAAGGTTAAAGACAAACTGTTATTCTTACTGACCTCCATTCAGCTTTAGATGGCTCCAGATTCCATTCTTTCAGATCTCTTTCTATGACAAAGAGACTATACAGGCCTAGGAACAATGTGAAGCATCTGGAGACTGTATGTTTGAAACTTAGGTGTTTCTGTATTTGGTGTTTTTGTTTCCTAAACTCTTTTCTGAGTGTAGCTCAGCCACATTTTGCTTTGTTTTTTTTTTTTTTTTTTTTTTTTTTCACTTTTTTTTGCTGCACATTTTTATCTCTATGTTTTTTGTTTGCTTTTCCCTGCAATAAATTACAGGTTGATATTTCAGGGATTTTAAAATAAAGCTTGAGAAAAAAATACTTTATCGTCTTTACAATCATTGATGTTTTAAAGAGTTATCTAAAATATGAGTATTTCTATGGGCTCATTTTATTTCAGTGGATTTGTATACAATAGATACACTTGGCTCTGTGTCTGCACTGCATTTTGAACAGTTCATTCTCTTTCCAAATATAACAGCAACACAGCTCCACTAAATTCATTAAGAAGGACGGAAAACGTTATTCAAGCGCAATGCCAAAAGAGTGCTTTCAAGATGTAATGTTTACTTTCCTTTTCCAACAGTAACTCAAGCCAGGCTAATAATGGGTTTACAAGAATTTAGTGGGCAGGAGAGGGGATGCCTGCAAGACATCATGAGTGCTATTGATTTTTCTTAAGTGCTAGAGCTTTTAAAGGAATTCTTACAAAGAAGCATGCTATACGAAACAGGACCGTGCTCTGTCAATTTAGCTGGACAGTAAAAGGTAGACACAGACTAGGAAAGCCAAACAAATGGCAATACCTCCGGGGTTAATAAAAGTGAAGCAAGTTCCTTCAAAATTGTTCTGTAGGCAATTGGAAACGCATCACAACCATTCAGCTTCACTTCAGTGGAGCACCTTATGTGGGAGATCTTATCAGTCCTAGTCTTCAAAGATTATGGAGAGAGGCTGAAATGACTTGCAGGTTAAGTCATGCTTCAGAAATCTTCAGACACCAGATACATGGCCAATTCACCAGTCATAGCCTCAGATCAACATCAACCATATGCATGACAAAAATATCTCTTGTAGTGTCAAATGCACAAATAATGTCACAATGCTAAATGATCATTTTCAGCCTTCTATTGCATTTTCTGCTCACTTTCTGACAGATTATTGCATGTGATACTCAGTATGACATAAAAACTACACTTTCCCAAGGCCACTTGCTGAGCAAAAGATCCATCAAGGCTTCTGAAATGTATTTTCTAAGAGGTTAAAGTAATCTGGTGATGTGTTGAATGCAAAGTGTTTTTCTATACAGAAAACTGAAGTCAACAGGAATTTAAAATGAGAAGTAGGAAGTTATTTAAAACATATCCTTCCTATAATGGCATAGGCACACCATGAGATTTTTTGTGAATGTTTTGAGAATTACAAATAATCAGTTAATTTTGTGGAACCAGCCCAAAACACTTACTGGCTTTCTAACTTCACACAAGGAAAATACCAATCAGCTATTAAAGATCAAAATCAGTATTTTGCTCCTAAACAATTTACAAGGACATTAAGGAGATACAACAGCAATACAGAAACATGCTGCTTAGGTAGTGTACAAAAAATTATTCATCAATTGAAACTAAGCCCAGATTTTTGCCTTGAGCATGCTTTAATCTATATAAGAAAAACAATTTCTGTTTTGGTTTTGCATACAATTACAGAACTGAGAAAGAGATACTGGTTGTGTAGAAATACACATTTCTTCTCCTCTGAGGGATTACAGAAGATTTGCATGTAAAGTGAAATTGGGTATTTTCAATAAAGCAGTGAACATCAGTAAATCATAGATTACCTGTTTTCATTTTCTTTGTTTTAAACAAAAACAAAATAGACAGATTTTCCAGTAAAAGCTAAGTACTGGAATCAGTACAGACTGAACAGACAATACCACCTGGTATTTTTCCCTTAGCCACTGTAAGAATACTGTGGGAACTGTTCCTGAAGTCTTCGGAGTGTACCAAGACTGTATAAACTCTTGGAGAGATCACTCTTAGGTTGATAAAGTGCCACTTACCTGAATTTTTATATATGAAGATAGCTCCAAAAGTAATACCTCCTATTTATTTCTGTGGAAAATATAGAAGATACAAAAAGCACAATAACTCCATTTGATAGAGCAACTCTGCAACTACGAACTGCGCTTTTTTCAACACAGTCACCACTATTAGCTATGCATTTTCACTAGTGATGAACAAGAGTCTGCATGACATGCTCATTAAAATCTGCACTAGCAGAGGAGACCCACTGCTGAAATGCACCACCCATCACCTCAGTGTGCGCACACCCACTATATGATCTCCAGAAATGTTCAGCAAGCATCAATGAATGGGTGCCATTTTTTCTGCATGGAGGAATTCAATTACACACCTTCCCTTCATAGGCACCTCCATGTCAGACATGAAATTGTCAAACTGGCCCTCTGCTGCCATCTGTCATACAGCAACAAAATGTAATGAAATAACTGGTTGAAGGTTCAACTTCCACTGCCATACCACCAACATCTGCCTCTGATGCTGTAGGCCAACATAATAAAATAGGAGCTGTTGCTTTTAGAGCAGTCCTGTATGATATACATAACCATGAGGAAAAGATTTGAAAACACCAATGAACTCTGGAATGAGCAATGCATAAACTCAGGGCTATTGAGCTGGACAGGCTACACACAGTAAAATACAAGATGAGAACGGCTAGAGAACTAGAATGTATCTAGTAATGTAGATGAAGAATTAAGAGGTAAAAGAATGTCTATATCCTGGGTAAATGTCATGATAACTGAAACTCTTGCTGCTTTTTTCAGAAAAACCGATTTTATCTTAGCAAGTTAAAAATGTGTCAAGAAAAAAAAAACTTTCAGTTTTCAGACTGATCTATTAAGAAATAACATGAATGACATCAAAAAAACCTGTATAGCAGGGAATAGGCTTTAGCAGAGATAAAAACTTATGAAGAGTGGGTTCCTTCAGATTCTGGAAACTAAACTAAGTCTGAAATTAGCATTCTAATTGGAAAAAAAAATAGTTGCTGTTTTCTTTTTGATAAAAGCTTCGCCAACTGAATGAAAATCCCATTGCTAATGTTCTGTGAATTATGGAAGACTGTGTACGTATATACTTGCATGCTTCTCATTTTGGCTCTTTCCAATTATCTCTGCTGTACTTTGGCTCTTTGACACACCTACCTTATTTTTGTGAGGAAATATAAAGAAATAATTGTTAAGAGAACTACACTAAAAAGGAGTGCCAATCAAAATGGAACATATTGAAAAGTTCAAATATTTTCCATTAATACATTCAGAGTCAGAGCTCTCTTTGTTCTTCAGCTTCTTCAGTGCTACAATTAATTCAATTAAACTAACTTTAAAGCTAATAAGTATTGTCGTAGATCATAACCTTTAAAAATGTCTGCATCCTCTCTCTTACACATTTATCTTACTTAGCATATTTTAATGATATCTCAAGGAAGAACTATTTTAAGTGTTCCTAGCTTCTAAAAAAAAAAAAAATAGAGAGAAAGAGAGAAAGAGAGAAAGAGAGAAAGGAAGGAAGGAAGGAAGGAAGGAAGGAAGGAAGGAAGGAAGGAAGGAAGGAAGGAAGGAAGGAAGGAAGGAAGGAAGGAAGGAAGGAAGGAAGGAAGGAAGGAAGGAAGGAAGGAAGGAAGGAAGGAAGAAAAATAAATAAGTAAATAAACAAACAAACAAATAAGAGAGCTGCCAAAAGCATACAGAAAGATTTGGAGGTATTGTGTTTAAAGATAAAGACCCATGCTCACAATGAACTGGACACAAAAAGATAAAGTGATTAAAAAAAAATAATAAAGGAACACCTTACTGATATTCTTAAAAGTATAACACATCAGCACCCTTCTGCCCCCTCCTTTCTTTTCTTTGGGAAAAATGATGACCATATAATGAGTTAAAGGAGAAGATTTGTGGAAAAAAGCAGGATTAAGCATATATTTGAGACTGTGGGTGGATGAACAGCCACTTCCTAATATAAGGCTGTACAATCTTCTTACAAAACGTTGTTTGGGTCATTTTATCTTGAACAATATTGGCATGGAAGGCCTTTATGACAATCGGCACCTAAATTATAGTAAAATAAAAAGTTATGCAGGCAACATGACTATTCTTGTCTTTTTACTCTTATCTAGGTATCAGAAAACGTTGATTTAATTTCCATCTAATCTATTTAGAGCTATTCACTAAACTGTGGTAGTTAAAACTATCTTCATATTCTTTTCTCTTTATAATCTTATAAAAAGAAATTACTTCACGTATAGGTTTCTTACCTTGTCCACAGATGGATTCTTGTAGGTCTTACATGCTTAGGCTGGTCACTGGCTAAGCTGCTCTGAGCACACCACATATCTTAGAGCAAATGTTTTACCTTTGGGTATTTGAATTTCAGGGAAATACAGAACTGTCACTCACAGCCGATATTCAAGTAATGTCTACCTATGCAATTCCATGTGTGCTACATTTGAAGGCTCTTCCTTTTCTCTTGCAAGTCCAGAGCCAAAGCAAGACATATTTTTACAGTCCACCCATACTTCTGCAATGTTTTTTTTTCCAGTGAACTTTTCCATTCAAACAGATCTTGATGTGATGGAGTCTGACTCTAAACCGTACTTACTATACAGCTTTTTGTTTATTCAGTATGGAAGGTTATGTTCTTGATCTCAAGACATAGTCACTGGTATTCAAAGGACCAGAGAAAGTAGACAGCATGGCAGGACAGAACCATGTTTCCAGTACACTCTTCCCTAAAACCTCACCTGGAAATTCTCAAACTCTAATATGTTGACCTTCCCAGCCAGGCCTGAGCTCGTGGAGGTTTGAGGGGTCTGTGAGGCTGTGGCTGTCTCTGGACTCCACCCCTAGCCTGGTCCATCTCACTTTGCTGAGGCTACACGAAGGAGGCACTGCACTACCTTGTGGCCCTCACTACCTGAGGCGGTGCCCCTGCCCCTGCCCCTGCCTGCATGGCAACCAGTCTCTTGGCATTGCACATAACTACAAAATAATACTGAGGCATTTCTAAGGAGAGGCATTTTGCTTTGCTAGGTAAGGTTTCAAAAAATAACAAGTACTAAAACACTGCTGTTAGAAAGCTACAAAGTTAAGAGACAGACAAAACAAATGTTAGTATGAACCCTTGTAGTTTGTATTCTACTTAAAAATTATCAGGAAAGCTCTTCATCGTGCTTTGCTGTCAGGAAAAACTCTAATCTTCTTGAACATTGAAGCCTCTGGAAAAGTTAGATGACTGCTTGGTGTATGAGCCTGTGATTGTGAGTTATGAATTTATAACAGTAAGCCTGATGACTTAGTGACCCTCTAAATCTGTCCCCAAATAATTTGTCATGGAAGTATTACTTCATGTTTTAGGCAAGAATTATACCTGGTTACATTCAGATAAATGAAGTAGCTTTTTACTTCCCTTCTTTATGCCAAAGCCCATAAAACTCCTGAATACCTAGTCAAAACAAAACAATATCTGCATAATTATGTTCATGTTCTGTAATGGCTAGAAGGAAAAGTTCTTATCCTGAGCACCTTTTTTTGTTGGCAATTACCAACAAAATTTGCAACTTAAACAAACATACTACTGTTGGTTCAAGCATGGCCTTTCTGGAAGGCATTAGTTCAAAGATACTGTATTGATTTAAATTGAAATAAATTACCTTTCAGGGAAAATGCATTAACTTCAGTGAAGAGACATGGCACTGAATATAAATGAAAAAAAAAACCCACATTATTTCACTAGACTATTTTGGCGTCAGTTCACATGATTTTTTTTTTATTTTTTTATTTTTTTTTGAGAAATAAATTGAATCTAAAGCAACACTAGCTTATGACATTGTCTATGTATGAATTTCAACAAGGATAAAAAAAAATGGAGAAATGGTAGGGATATGAAATATGAATCAGATGGCCTTAAGGTCCCCCTTTTCCCCAAGGATTTTGCCTACCTACCCTTATTTATTGTCTGATTTAATAGACACTTGAAGAATTTTATTTTATTATTTTGTAGGAGGAAGAGTAAATCAATTTAAGCACTTAATGGGATTTCTGGCGTAAGTAGTTCTGTGAGCAGACTGATTAATGCTTTTTATTTTGTATATCTTCCAAAACAATGCAGTCATGTCCATTACTTTTTGCCCCGTATTGCTTCTCATATGAAATATATTAATATAAACCCTTGTTGTAGTCCCTTCTAAAGAATATACAGTTCATGTAAGATTTTTTCTTTATTTGCTATGACTGCATTTGCGTCTCAAGTTTACAAATAAGTTCTGTTGTACCAAAGCCCACATTTGTATTGTGAAAGTAATAGAACAAAACCAAGAACAAATATATATATGTATATGAATAGAAATACTTCTGGGCAAATGATTCACCCGTAAAGGTAGTATCATTAGAATACAGTGACAAACATGTACCAGTCCAGTAATATATTCACTATTTTCATCAAAATGAAGAAAAACATAGAGATCTTTTCTACACTTCAGGTCAGCCACCATATTATACTGTAAGTTTACCTCTATTTTTTGTACTGATAGTTATAAATTCAAACAGAAAACATCTAATATTCCCTCCATGCTTTCTAACAACAATTTTGGCAACATTCTGGTGAGTCTGAATTCCGTAGTTCCTTTTTAGTTCACATAAATAGTATTTTTAATTGATTTCATACTGAGTTTCTATTCCCCAGCTAACCTCCGTTGGAGGTCATCCAAACAAGTGCAAGCCCTGAAGCAGGAAGTTCTGACTTGAGGATGAAGGATAGTGGTGAGTGATCAAAGTCGTCACAGTGTAACGTATAGCAGTAAATGCTGAAATGCTTTGTATATAGAGAAAATTAAAATTTGGGATGGAGACATGAAGATGCATGTGCAATTTTTCCCTCCAAGTACCCTTTAGAATTAAAGAATCCAAGAATTAAAGACTTGAAAAGTTTCTGCAAAAATTGCCCTGAATTCTCATTCCTTCATCTGAAAATGTAGATTTGGGAACAGCTAAGCATTGTCTCTCTTCTTACAGAAAAAAACATTTAAACATCGAGTTATGCAGCTAGGTTGTTTTAGTCGCAAAAGTAGGAGATTTGAACTTTTCCAAACCTAAAACCTCACCTCATAGCCTGAGAGAATTTCCAGAAACTAGCTTTTTGCTTATTGTCAGACAGAGAATGAAAATGAACACATACAGTCTTAGAGAAAACAAACAACTATGCTATTGTTTAAGAGGGACTAGTAGAGGGATGAGAAGGTAGTGTGCCACATTTCTATGAGAGCTGCTCCAAAAGTAATGCCTCCTGTTATATTACATTGGCCCATGAAAATGGAGATGGATGCTGGTGGTATGGCAGTAGAGGTAGAATCTTCCCACCGATACTCCATTACATTTTGTTGCTGTATGACAGATGGCAGCAGAGGGACAGTGTCAAAATGGCATCTGACGTGGAAGTGTGTATGAAGCAAAGGTGTGTGATTGAATTCCTCCATGTGGAAAAAAACATCTCCCCTACACTGATGCTTGCTGAACATTTCTGGGTGTGAGCACAGCGAGGTGGTGTGTGGTGTGTTTCAGCAACAGTAACAGTGGATCACTTCTGCTGTGTAAATTTTTATGAGTATGGCATGCAGGCTCTTGTTCATCATTAGTGAAAATGCATGGCTAATGGTGTTAACTATGTTGAAAAGTAGTGTTGTGTAGCTGAGAATTTACTCTTATCAAATAGTGTTACCGTGGTCTTGGTATATCTTCCACAGAAATAAACAGGAGGCATTACTTTTGGAGCAACCTTTGTATTTAACTAAATTATTGTCATGAATTATGGGACCTCTGTTCTGTAATAAACACAGAAGATCCATTGAATTTAGCATTCCAGGAGAAGCAAAATATACATTAGTTGGTTTTCCTAGTAGAACTTAGACATTTAACTGCTTGGAGAAGCTGAGGCTTTGGAAGTTGCACCGAAAAGCACAACACTGGGCACCTGAAGAGCTTGAATCTTTAAAGCATGTCTCAGATTAGACATGAGCTGCTTTAGGGTTTTGTTAGAAATCAATTTAATTACATGCTATGTACGCCTTTAAACAACCATTTTCTAAGATTCAAATGTCTCATTATGTGTAGATATAATACTGCATATCTTGTCACCATCAAGGATCACAGAATCATATCATATGAATGACATAAGGGTTGCAGAGGACCTGAAAGACCACTTTGTTCTAACACTCTGCTATGGGCAGGGCTGCTCCCCCACCAGCTCAGGCTGCCCAGTACTCCATCCAAACTGGCCTTGAACACCTCCAGGAATAGGGAACCCACAGTTTCTCTGAGCAAACCGTGCCCATGCCTCAGCACTCTCTGAATAAATAATTTCTTCCAAACATCTAACCTAATTCTCTTTCCCCTCTTTTAATTTAAAGCCATTTCTTCTTGTCCAATCTCTATCAGACCACTTAAAAAGTCAGTCCCCCTCCTACCTGTAAGTTCCCTTTAAATACTGGAAGTCCAAAATGAGGTCTACCTAGAGCCTTCTCTTCCCCAAGATAAACAAGCCCAACTCCCTCAAACTTTCTTCACAGGAGAGGTGCTCCAGCCCTTTGATCATCTTCGTTTCTTCCTCTGGATCCATTCCAAGAGCTCTGCACCCTTCCTGTGCTGGGGGCCCCAGGCCTGGAAAAAGAACTCCAGATGGGGCCTCACAAAGGCAGAGTAGACGAGGACAATCACCTCCCTCTCCCTGCTGGCCACCCTTCTTTTGATGCAGCCCAAGAGTCCAATAGCATACTGCTGGCTGGCTCATATCCAGCTCTACGTCTGCAGGGGCCCCCAAGGAGATTTTTTTTCTGACCATTATGAGTTTTGTGTACAGATTCTTTATCTGGTCTAACTTGGCATTGCACAATAGCTTCAGTGTAGACAATAGTGATTTGTAGAAATGTGAAACAACAATTTACATGGAATATGCAGCTTTGGGGACTTCATACACTTCTTCACTCTGTATCAGAGCAATTGACTTAGCTTTGAAGAACAGTTCTGGCTGGTCACTCAGCTGGTGAAGGCCTATGATGGTTCTGATATAAATAAATGATTTAGTTGTCTCTGCATGTATTATCGTTCTCTAGCAAGTGAAGAGATAGTCCAAAAGGCAGTCAAACTTAAAAAAAATTAGTATAGAAAATATTAATCTAGAAAAAAATAAATCGCTGTAACCTTTCATTTGGCATTCTGGCTTCCAGTGGACTCTAACTTCAGCTTACTCATTTTTTATAAAACTTTAAGTAAGGGCTCTCTTCAAGCTAATGAAAACATGACAGGCCAAAGCTGGTCAAACACAGCGAGAGTTACAACAACAAGATTTGCAATGAACAAAAAATAATTGATAAATATCGCTTTTCCTGTCTATGATTTCAATTATGCTTACAGAGGTTTATCAGCTCTGTAAGCAGAGTGAGTTTTGGCAGCTTTGAAATTGTAACAGTAATGATTCCTTATTTCCCCTTAATTATCTGCTATGTTCCATGAGGTGTATGTTAACAACTTGGTGATCTACGCAGAATAGACATGGACACACCTTCTCACATTAATAATAGCCACTTAGATGTAGGCTCAAATAAACCCAACAAAACTCATAAAAAAAAAATAAATAAATGGAATGACGTTATTACTGCTTTTGCTTTTATAAAGCTTTTTTTTTTTTTTTTTTTCCCCCCTAACTGTAGGACTCTACATAAGTCTATTTTACTACTGTGCTTCACCTATCAAATGTTGTAATTATTATTTTTAACACCAAATCCAACTGAGGCTATAATTAATGTAATGGTTTAATTCTAGTTGCCCTATTCTTGGTAGAAATTGGCAGTGGTGATACAAATTACAAGGAAAGAAAGACATCATTGCATGACAACAAACAAACAAAAGCTATAATGCAATTTTTTTTTTTTTTTGTGGGGTTCAAATAAGAAGCAACATATGCAAGTTTTTCAGGCTTGATTCATTTTATGATTGAAAACTTGCATCTGTTGCTCTCAAAGCAATTCATCTTCAGTTCCTTTACAAAGACAAAGTAAATGGCAGTCTTTTATCCTGAAATTTTTATTAAAATAGGGATGAGCAGTGGATATGCTTGCTAATATCCAACTGTCATTTAGCATAAGATAGTCAGTTTGAGTCATATCTGGTTCTGCTCTGCTGCAAACTTGCCTTATTTTTTCTCTCCAAAATTTATGTTATATGGCAGTAAACAATTCCACACACAATATATTTAAGCAATAAAAGCAGAAGAACAGGGCTTTTTCTAAAAATTAACAACCTCCTGGGAGCCAGTGATCCACAGCCCTCAAAAGGGTCATTAAGCCAAAGAAATGTCCACTGTTGAAGTTGCTATTGATATGAACTAAAAATACGTATTTATCTGTGGAAGAAAAAAAGGAGAAGAGTAGATCACTAGAAATTTATATTTTTGTATATGAAAATATCTTTAGTAAACCAACTAGATGATGTTCACAGAATATAAAAAATATGTCTTGCAACAATTGATCATATTCCAGAAATTTTAGTCAGTTGTATAATGTGATGACCTGTTTGATTATGGTTCTTGAACAACTCAACATGACAGAGTAGCATGACAAAATTTTTAGTAAGGGAAGGGAATAGACAAAGTAAAACTAAACTGATGATGAAACTACCTAATAAACAGAGAAGACAAAGGCAGAAGAAATGGAATTTCAGGAAGATAACTACAGTTAGAGACAGTATAAAAGCTGGAGAGGAAGAAAAAAATAAAATCTGCCTGCAATTGCTTTTGTTCTGATAGTTTTCTGGTACTCTGAACACTAAGACTGAGAAAGGCCTAATGGACATTATATGAGGTGAAATTTCTTTCTGGATCATTGACTCCATTCCGACATTATCTGTGTGGATAAATTTAATATGGTATCTGTCTGTCTGTCTATCTATCTATCTATCTATCTATCTATCTATCTATCTATTATTACCTATTTACTTTCTTGGATCAGTGTTTTGTCATGGACAAACAGAAATTCAGCAATTTCTACAAGAAGTTGGATATTACTTTGTATGTCTCAGACCATCAAGTTGAAGGAGATAAGCAGAGTAAGGATATGCTTTGTAAAGAGTAGTAGGTATGACTTTTCACCTGTCTTTGGTTTATACATTAAATCACAGCATCTGAGGGTTTTCCATTCAGAAGTAACTTCTGTTGGAAAATTGTTTTTTTAAATTCCGAAAATATTGACACTCGTTTTCTAAGCAGATATATATTCTGAATAAAGGCTGCAATTTGAATTTTTGCTGTTAATTTTCTTGATAGAGATCAGAGATAATATTCCAATGCAGAACAAGAAGCTAATGTTTTTATTAATTAAATCTATATTGGTAACTCTGGGATATTGCTCCACCTATCCAAAACAGATTTAACTTCTTTGACTCTGGTTTTTGTCTTAAGGGCATTCTTTCAAGTATTATAGAACTTGAAAGTCTAGCAGCTTGGTTCTTCTTGTTCTTCTCTAGTATCTAAGTATATCAGATGTTGGATGCAATGTCAAATAACCTAGTCTGAGAGGTCTGACCTTGAATTTTTTATTCGATCTATGACAATATAAAAAAGAAAGCTCCAAGATTAGACCAAGCTCAACAAAAGCTATTTACAAACTAGTATGATATTACATTTCACATTATGAAGTCCAAGTTCTTAACATAAAGGTTGTAAAAAATGCAATAAGAAAACAGTTATATAGATGGAAATGTATTCCATTATATATAAGGCATTGTATGTGACTGTTTTTATGCATTCTACACAGTACGGCAGCAAACTATATGATATCAGGTGCAACATATTTTAAGGTGAAATCATTTTCATTCAGCCTCATATAAGGTTATGACCAGCAGTACACATACATATGGCTATAAAAATGTCCTGTAAATAAATTGTAGTTTTAATTTCTATTCATGGTAAGAGTAGCATATATTTTACCTAATTCCAAGCCTTGGAGACACAATAAAGGACATTAGAAAAAGATAAGCTGCTCAAAAATGTAGTGTTTTTTTATGGTTAATCATAAACCATGATTAAGTGCATTCATGTATATTTCACCTTACTTATTGCCATCTCTCTAGTATTATCAGTTAAAGTTTCATATCAAAAAAACTTAAACATAATTCAAGAAGAATAAGCATGAATTTATTGCCACTAATTAAAAAAAAAAAAAAAAAAGCAAAACAAAACATGCTATTTTCTATTAAGTCTCACAGGGCTTATAATTAATTTCAGACAGAAATTGAAATTAAACTACACATTATAATCAGTAGGTCATTTTTCTGAAGGATGTATTTACAATTGCATGGTGATGAAATATATGCATTCTAATGCAAATGCAACTAACAGAGTCCAGAAAGATCTGCAAGAACCAGGTTATCTTTGCAGTAAGAGCACTCAAGACTATATATTCTTAAACTATCAGGCATCTCTTTCCTGAAAACATAATTCCAGTTGAAATACGGATCTTGAGAAGCATTACTTTTAGCGATCTTCTATGAACCCTTGAGCTAACAGAAAACTCTTCTATTTGCAGGTGCAAAAGACTGTTTCTATCTTACTCTCATTTTAAAGAATAGCGAATTTTCTGTGTTTTAGTTATTCCTACTGTATAATTTTACATTTTAAGTTACTACTGTAAGTATTCAGTAAAGTATTTAAATTTAAGGGAACAATAAATATGAGCTTATTGTTTTTAGAAAATGTATATGTACTTGAGATCTTTCTAATTTTTCTGATTTTGAATACATTCTAAATGTTCTTCTTCAGGAAGTCCTTAAATTAGATTAGCCAAAGGCTTTAAAAACATGCTTTGAACTTAAGTTTTCTGTATTGTGCCAAGTATCACAAGTAACCACAATGCTACCAAATTCTCTCTCTGTTTTCTGTGCTACAATTACTTCCAGAGGAAGTGTTCACAGCATATTTATCTTGGAAAGTCTCACTTGGTCACATCTCTACTGACTTTGGAGACGGGAACTGCATGTACATAATCCTTCTGCACAATTTGGTCTACTTTGAAATGACAGGTCTATCTAGCTGGCTAGCTATCTAGCTGTGTGTGTGTGTGTGTGTGTGTGTGTGTGTGTGTGTGTGTGTGTGTGTATACTTTTCTTTTTCACAAGAGAAGGTGTCTCAAGTCCCATGCAGTCTCAGAAAAATTAATTTTATGGTCCAAAGGATTCTTGAAACATATTTCTCCATCTCTGAAAACAAAGGCTTGTTTTTTGAGCAGGAAGAAGAATGCTTTCTAGAACAGAAGTGAGATTTTGATGACTAGTTTAATCCCTCAGTTTGGAAAAAGTTGGTACAAATTCACTTCCCAGAGTTTCTGAAGTGCTGAAGAAGAGTTCTAGGACAGTTGAGGAGTGCAGAACATAAATATTTCTTTCGCAGAAGAACCAAGAAGGCCCATTCTGTACTTTTATTTTCTTCCTAGTATTCTTTCAACCTCTCTTCTACATCTCTTCTAGTTTTGGGGGGTTTCTTTACTTTTTTTTTTTTTTTTAATTTTAATTTTAATTTTATTTTTTTTAAGTTCTTGTAGAAATAAGATCATCTGTTTTTCTGCTTAATATCATTTTTGTAGACAGGCTAACTTCCTTCTTCAGGTCTCCTTTATCTCTTCAAGAACACAGAAACTTTCACTATTTCATATTACACCATATTTTCTTGATCACAGATGATTTTTTTTTCCTACCATTATCTAACAAGTCCAATTTTTTCTTTAAATGTTGTCTTGGAATTATTGACATGTTATTCCAGCTTGATAACGTATCATTATCAAATGCTCCTCCAATATTTCTTTCCAGTTGTTTTTTTACTACTTTGAGTTACATCTTATTTTCTTATTTTTCTAATGAGTTCAGTCTATGAAAGCCTCACAGAAATCAAGACATACAGCAAGTATTCATCTTCTTGACAATCCTATGTGCTACCACAAAAATACACTGGATACTTTTAACATCATTTGCTTTCAGTCTATAGTAACGTTTATTCATCTTCTAGGCCCCATCTAAATGATAGAAGTTTACTTAAATGCAGAAAATGAAGATGAAGAAAATACAATTCTGAGGATTTCATTTTCTTTCTTTAATATTGAACAGGTTACAGTTGCAATTTTGCAGTCTTTCAGAATTCCTGAGAAGTTCCTGCTTTAGTTAACCTTGTAATTTCTCTCAAGTATGTGGCTTAAATAGTATAATTTGAAAATATCTAGAATACCTGAGTATGTTCTAACTATCGTTTTTCCTACTTATTTTTACACCTGTCTTTTGCTCTTTATATTGGTAGTATCAACTACTCACTACTAAAGGCTGACCTCTGAAATGAAGTGTGACTTACATTTCACTAAAAGTTTATTTTATTATTCATATTTGCTGATCAAAATTAATATTTTCGTCCTTGATTAGAAGTCTGATCCTTGAATTGTAACATTTAAATAAATGGGATCATATGGTACAATTCAATGCCTGTTTTTCCACTTAACATGTCAGAAAGTGATACCAAATTCAGAATGATGAAAAAATGATCATTTTTGAACAAATGCAATTATGAGCTTAAATTGTTAAGGATCACTTTTGAAACTGGATTTTGCATATATTCCATGGGCACTTAGCAGTCATTAAAAAAAAAAAAAAAAAAAGACCTTTTGGAGATTCAAGACACTTTAATATGTTTTTAGCACATTCTTTATGCATTTTATTAAGGCCTCAGAAGGCAAAACATCACCAGTCATCTTACCTGCTGACAATATTCTTCATCTACTTTGGCTCATACTCCCTATCGAGATTCATGGGTGAATTTTCCATCCTTTTTATTTAAGTAGTCTTCTCTTACCATTTCCTCTATGCAAAGTACTGTATCCTTGACAGTAACATTTTTTAAAAAGACCACTTTTTTTTACTGAACTCACAGATTCCACTCATATTTATGAAGCAATCCTTCAAAATATTTTTTTCTTTTTTATTTTTTTGGTAAAAAAATAATGTCTAGTTTAATAAAGGCTGTTTGATAGCTTTCACTGATTTTTTACTGTAATTGTTTATCTTCTGAAAATATAAGTTTGGTAAATTGTATCCTCTTTCTTTCTAAAACAATCAAATCCTCTCTGCAAAATATTCTAGGGAAGCAGTGAAGCATGATAACTCATCACAACTTCTTTTGAAACCATACTAACTATTCATTGAATTCACTGAGCGGAAAGATATTCTTAGACTGTATATACTACAAAGTTTTCTTTTGTGAGCAGGGGTGGCCTTCTGAAAACTAACAGTCATGGAAATATAACCATTCATTTTTTGATTGGATTTAGCAAACTTCCCTAGATTCTGATAAAACTTCTTTTAAGTTACTCTTGAAAGAACGGAATAGAATAAATTAAAAATAGATCATAAAATATATTCACGTAAATTGAAAAGTAATCTCTAATCCAGCAATGACTTGAGCAAACTCAGTGATTCACTGCAGTGAAAAATGTGAGAACTCCGCTGCTCCCTTGCACTGGTGCACTCCAAATTTAAATTTGATAAAATTCTACTGAGAGTAAGGACAATAAAGAAAAAATTTGTTCCAGTACTTCCTGTCTCCTTCAGAGAGCGAAACATTTCTCAAATGGCTAATCTATTTGAATTAAATTAGTTGAACCCAACATTCATTTCAAAATCTTTTGTTCCTTTTGTCAGTCTTGCAATGTAGGGAGCATAACTCTTGTCTTCTGGGAGCTGTTGCTATCAACGTAATTTAGATCAGCCTAGGTGACTGCTGTTAAGATGTATAAATGAAACTCAGCTAGCCTCAGGATTAAAGAATCACTGCTCCTTTTATCAGTTTCCCTCTTTTCCCTTCCTTATTATCTTGTAAAATCTAATTTTAAAGCACCAAATGAGGCGGCTTTTGTCATTTCTTTTTTTATGACTATTCCATAACCTCCATAGCCTCTCGCTCTGACTTTTATGTATTTTCATAAATTTTCCTTCTTTCCGCTGTTTATGTTTCCAAGTCATGCACAAAACAGTCTATCTTCTTCCATTTTGTGGTAAGTCCTTCCAAACACCGATTTTAAAGACCTCTCCATTAAACTAATCCAGTTTTTTCACTCAGAAGACTGCATGTACATTGCAGTTATGATGTGGCCTGAAGTTTGCCATGTGCATTATCACTTAGTTATTTTTGTTGGATTGCAGAGTATCCCTATAGAATAAATTACAGGAGATTCAAAGGCTGCTTACAAAAGCACATGAACTATGGGCACAAAGTCTCCTTTCCTGGCTCTGCCACCAGCATGGTAATCTCCACCAGAAAAAACTGCCATGTATTCATCCTATAGTGCTGGAGCAAGATGCACTGCAATTAATGTGTCAGAGTTCATTTCTACATGATAAGAACAAGATCAATACTCAGGGCTTCTGTGTGTAACAAGTGAGAGGACATGATTTCTGCATGCTCTGGAAATTTCTTAATGATGACAAACAAAATATTAAATATCACCAACGTACATGGCAAATAGGAAAAAAAAGAACTGTTTGAATGAAGTAGAAATGGTTCTGAGTCAGGAAACTATTCGGAATTAAGCACAGACTTTAATTTAGCTGGGCAATTAATTTAAGCTGTCATAATTAAAACCCATTCTGTTTGAGAAATGACTTTGCTCACATGGTCATATTTAAAAGTGCACTTAGAGCACAAGTTTAAAAGAGGAAAATTTGCTTGAAAAGATTTAGAGCTAGCTCTTTAGCTGTGACAGATTGAAATGGTTCTATTATTGCCTGGAGTTAGCTGGATTTATACCTTGTAAGGTTAAGGCAGACAGTGTCTAACAGATCATTTTCCAAAACAAAATTGTGAATTCTGATGCCTGATTTCTCACACAGAATCACAGAATCACAGAATGGCCAGGGTTGGAAGGGACCTCAAGGATCATGAATCTCCAACCCCCCTGCCACAGGCAGAGCCGTCAACCTCCTCATTTAATGCTAGACCAGGCTGCCCAGGGCCCCATCCAATCTGGCCTTGAACACTTCCAGGTACGGGGCATCCACAACCTCTCTGGGTAGCCATTTCCAGTACCTCACCACTCACTCTGTAAAGAACTTCCCCCTGACGTCCAACCTAAATCTCCCCTCCCTCAACTTAAAACCATTTCCCCTCGTCCTGCTGTTATCTACCCTTTCAAAGAGTTGATTCCCCTCCTGTAGGGAGGCTCTCTTTAGGTACTGAAATGCTGCGATGAGGTCACCCCACAGCCTTCTTTTCTCCAGGCTGAATAAGCCCAGCTCCCTCAGCCTGTCTTTGTAAGGGAGGTGCTCCAGTCCCCTGATCATCTTTGTGCGTCTCCTCTGGACCCTCTCCAACAGCTCCCTGTCTTTTTTGTATTGGGGGCTCCACACTTGGACACAGTATTTCAGTTGGGGCCTCAGAAGAGCAGAGTAGAGGGGAACAATCACCTCCCTGTCCCTGCTGGCCACTCCTCTTTTGATGGAGCCACGGAGCCCAGGATACCATTTGCCTTCCGAGCTGCAAGGGCACACTGCTGGCTCATATTAAGTTTTTCATCTACCAAGACCCCCAGGTCCTTCTCCACAGGGCTGCTCTCAAGGACCGCTCCTTTCAGTCTGTATGGATGCCTGGGATTCCTCCTGCCCAAGTGCAAAACTCTGTACTTTGCCTTGTTGAACCTCATCAGGTTCACCTGGGCCCACCTTTCTAGTCTCTCGAGGTCCCTCTGAATGGCATCCCTTCCTTCCACCGTGTCAACTGTGCCACTCCACTTGGTGTCGTCAGCAAACTTGCTGAGGGTGCACTCGATTCCATCATTGATGTCATTGATAAAGATGTTAAAGAGGACCGGTCCCAAGACAGGCCCCTGGGGGACGCCGTTCGTTACTGGCCTCCACCTGGACACAGAGCCATTGATGACCACCCTCTCTCTGCGGCTTTCTTGAATTTCTTTTTTGTATCCATGCTTTACGATTTCAAAATGTTCTTTATTTTAATCTGGTTATTTACTGCTTTTTCTCTGTATCAATGAATTCTAGCTACATGCTTTTTGAAAATCTGTTCTGAAAAACTGTCATATGCAATTGCTTATCACATCCATTAAAGTGCTAGAATGACAAATCAACAAGGTTACTTTTCTGAGTAGAAATATTGTAAATTGTTTATATACCTACAAAAATAGGATTGGAAAACATTATCATATTTGAAATGTAATGAATATCCATATATATTTTAATTACAAATATTTTAGAAACAGTATCTGCATTTGTGCTTGTATGCACAGACATGTACACGTCTGTGTAACAGATGTTCACTGGCTCACTGGTCTTAGCTCCATAGGCCTATGTTTGCTAAACAGATAATTCTAACTAATCAGTTTTAGCTACTGCATGCAGACTTTACTGATGATTGCTAACTAAAGTATAGAAACAAAACAATCTTCAGAAAGTCTCAAATTTCTTGGCATACCATAGATCCTGTACATTCCAAGAAAAATACTCATGATGTCGTTCAGTTCAAAATTCGGAATCAGCTACTGGTTTAGTAGAAATCATATTCACCTGATCCAGCTATGTACAAAGAATAGCTGAATACAAACTATTGGAAAATGTTTGTGGTGAAGAGGCCATTCTCACTTTAAAAGGCACAGAAACCCTTTAAAAAAAAAAAATAATTGAAAGTGTTGGGGTTTCTTTGTTTGCTTGTTTTTCACAGAATCACAGAAACACCAAGGTTGGAAAAGACCTACAAGATCACCCAGTCAAACCATCCACCTATCACCAATAGCTCTCACTAAACCATGTCCCTCAACACAAAATCCAAACGTTCCTTGAACACCTCCAGAGTCGGTGACTCCACCACCTCCCTGGGCAGCCCATTCCAGTGCCTGACCACTCTTTCAGAGAAGTAGTATTTCCTAATGTCCAGCCTAAATCTCCTCTGGCACAACTTGAAGCCATTCCCTCTAGTCCTATCACCAATTACACGAGAGAAGAGGTTGACCTCCAGCTCCCACAGTCTCCCTTCAGGTATTTATAGAGAGCAATAACGTCTCCCTGAGCCTCCTCTTCTCCACACTGAACAATCCCAGCTCCTTCAGCCACTCCTCATAAGGCCTATGCTCCAGACCCTGCACCAGCTTTGTTGCCCTTCTTTGAACCTGCTCCAGGGCCTCAATGTCTCTCGTCTCTCTTCTGTCTTATTAATTAGCAGTGATCCTTTTTTTTTTTTTTTTTTTTTTCCTTCCTCTTCACTCATTGAATTAAAGTTTTAATTACACTTTCTCTAATATTAAAAAAAAAAAAAAAAAAAACAAAACCTGCCATTTGGTTCACAAGACACTACAATATCTTTAGTAATAAGAACATTAGGATACCTGCATAGTTTCAAAGTATTTTGATAGAAAAAGAATTTTAAGGATATAGTAGAATAAACTTGTGCTGTGCTATTACATCCAGTTTGCTGTCTTGTTTCATCAATATATTAGATGATTATCAAAATAATTTCTCCTCCACAAAGAGCTAGGTCTACACTTTCAACAGCTCACCTGGAACAGAGAAAATTATCTTGAAGACATCCTCTTGTTTTACATGAGACACTATTGCTGCCTTTCTCTTACGCATGCTGCAAAAAAGGCAAACAATAAACACTAGTAATTGTAAAGAAGTGCATATTTAAGCTCCTCTTCTTGTCTGCAGTTACATGAGAGAAATATAGTGTAGGTTTTTTGTTTTTGTTTTTGTTTTTTTGTTTTGTTTTAAATGCAACACCATTTAATGCAACTGAACTACGTTTAGGTACTTAACAAATATTAATGTCATCATATTGCTCATAATTTTAAACTGGTCACATTATTGACATTTTACAGAAGTAACTTTATAATGATCAAAAACTGTTTCAGGTACTGCAAAATTTCAAGGTGAGATTAGGATATTAAATGACTAGTGTACTTTTACTAAAAATAAATAAAAAAGTATAAATATTTAAGCATTAAATGTATGAAATAAATAGCTTTTGCTTACAATATATTTAATTGTATGGATTGCACAGTAAACAGTTTGAAACAAACAAAAAATGTATTTCTGTTTGAAATGCCTGAAGAATTCTGCAGTAGACAATTTCCACATCAGAAATTATGTTTTACTGCAATTTCCACATCAGAAATCATGTTTTACCTTAAATATTTTCTTCCAAAGTTGAAAAACAAATATCTTACAGATATGAAGTTCACTTTTATAAACAAAGTCAGAGAAATGTGTAGAAGACAAGTCATTTTGCTAGTACTAGGGATGATTCTGCCATGCGATTTGCTTTATATAGATTTGCAACACAAAACAGAGCGTGAATTAAAAAGAATGGGAAAGAAACAAAGTTAGATGGAAATAAATAAGCATGTATGCAATGCAGACAAAACAGCTAGAGAATGACAAAATTTAGTACTAGCATATAAATTGGTATTTCCGGAGTATACTCTGTTTTTTTTTTTTTTTTTTTTTCCTTATAATTATCTTATAGAAATTGATTAGATACTTTTAATGATACAGCTGTATCTAAGAATACATGAATAAAGAGATTACCCTCCAGTCTCTGATAACTTGACACAAACTACCTTTCAGAATAAAAGTAATGTCTATTTATATAAACCATCAGAAGATAAAACAAAAAATTAAATAAATTTCAGGGCTTCAGTAATTCTTAATCCCTCGCAAATGAGTTTTAAATGTGCCTATCTATAGAGAGCAGTCTTTTAAAGTGGGCATTTTTTGTTTTACTTTGTTTTGCTTATATTTTAATAGTCTCATTATCTAGGAGATAATTATGTAATTTACAATCTGTGTGTTGTCTGATTTTCCCCATAGAAAAATCTGCTTCACTGCATTCTATTGTGCAAAACTCAATTCAGTACTCACGCTACTGCTTCATAACCAAACATACTTATTGTCATATTCAAGTTCAGAGAAAAGTTAGACATTCATCCTTCCTCTCCTCAATCCAATTCAGCAATCAGTTATGGTCTTACAGATAGATGCTTGTTAATGGTACTTATTTCTTTGGTACTTAAACTCTCTTAAGCATTATCATGTTTTGGAGATCCAATTTATTGAATAATCATATCAAATTGGATTTCTGACCTTAAGATAAGTGCTCTCTAGCAGAGACAATTCATTAAGTGCCATGAAAAAGATATGTTCTACAAAACGAGAGTTGTGACTCCAGTCCTTTACTCACTTACAGGGTAAATTTCTAGTGCTTCAAGCAAGCACAAAGCTGCCAAGTGGTCCAGCTGGCTGGAATTAAGAAAGCTGAATCCTCTTGGCTTCCATTAAGATCTCAGGAGAAAAAGGCATGCCAAGTTTTCCATGTGAAAATTTAGGTAAATTCTGTGGATCATCCCTGGATATCAAAACATCAAGTGGAGACTGTAAAGCATTTCTAGTAAGTCAGTGAGTTATATCAGATATGAACTGAATTTTGGGGGCCTTTCTGGCTTAAAAATTGACAGAAACCTCAGAAATAATCTATTCCACATCACTGAATTTTCAATTTCCTCAAAGCAATTGTTTATACATAATTCTGCGTAAACAAAAGAGTTGTTTCAAGCAAGCAAAAAAGTTTGTTTCCTTATTAACTTACTTTACTAAATTGACTTTAGTCACCCTTCCCACATAAAAAAATCTGTATTTCATCTACTAAATTCCAGAAGATCCTAGTGTTTGCAATCCAAAACTCTAAATTCTTGACTGTAGAATCATCCAAAGAAACCTAATGAATGATTAGAAAAGAATAGAATGGCCCCTTCACTAAGATGACATGCAAATTATTGAAGTGCTCTATATTTTTTTTAGTAGAGCATGTGACTCTTGGTCTTGTGTTTATGGATTCAGAGGCCATACTGGACACCAAAATGACCAGGGTGATTTAACATGGCTGGCAGCTGAGCTGTTTGTTTACTTCTCAGTGGGATGAGGGGGAGAACCGTGGAGTGGTAAAACTGTGAGAGCTCACCCGTTGAGTGCAATCAAAGAGCCCATTACAGAGTTGAGACATCTAGGTACATCAGTACTACATATTATACATATATGGGGTCTCAGTGTCTTACACGATTTTTACAAAAAGACTTCTTACCAGAGAAGATTTGAAAACACTACGTTTCTTAATTGTACTGAAATGGGAATACAGCAAAATATTAAGAGAAATTAGCATCATTCCGTAGACTTAATGAAAGTTACATGAGAAAAAAGGAACTGAACATCTGAATCTATCTATAGACTTGAAAAATTTCTGCTGATGAATACAAATCGCTGTTTTCTAGGAAGGAGTTAGGTCAGGTTATCCATGAAAAAAAAATGGAATCCTTTTAGCTTCCACTGCAGAATTCATTCAGAGGATTTGGTCTCTTCATGCATCTTGCTAGGGAATAATGAGATGTAATGCCCCATGAATTATAAATCATGCATTGTTTTTTTAAGTAGCATGACTTTTGAAATGCTTGTAAGCTGTCAGAAGAAAACACCTGCTATTCATTTACAATCAAACTCATGTAGCATTTTGAGCTCGTGTGGAGGCATAGAATTCTGTAGACTGAGGCAAAGACTAAGGGTTTTGTAGTTCTTTATTATTAACACCATCCGCTTCAGTCCTTTAGTCCAAAGTTTCCAGATGTTTGGAAAACCTGCTCAAGGCCCTTATGTCCTGAACAGATGGCAGAGTTCAAATGAGTAGCATGTGCACAGAAATGTGCCAGAGTGCTCCAGCCCCGCCATGTATGTCTGGTGCAGTTCTATCTCCATGTAATAACACACTTGAGCCCCTTGAGTATCTCTGTTTCACAGAAGACTATTCACAGAGTCAAACTGAGATCAGAATGTGTCAGATTCGCTGTGTACACGCTAATTGTTTGCCCTGTGCATGTGCAATAGCTCTGGTATATTTCTGTATGTCCTTTATATGCTGAATTTTTTTGAAAGAAGGGTGTAAGCTGTCAGCACATAGCTTTTCATCACGTTGTGACACTGGGGTTTAGTGCCACAGTTTGGGGCAGGAGATGTGCATGTGTCGATGTTTTCACTTTCATCCCTCTGTCTCTGAAAACAATGTTGAGGGCAATTTGATTTTCTTATTGGAAAACTGGATTTTCTTATCGTTGCTATTATCATAGAAAATAGTGAATTAAAATACTGACAGAGAATCCAAAAGCAACCTGTTAGTGTGCAAATGGCACTCCTGGAGTTTATTTAACTATTATGGATGGTAAAGGGCAAACTGTTCTGAGCAGATGACTGAGTAAAAAGCCAAACCTTCAACCAGTGAAAAGGTTGGTAACAAAAAGAGCCCAGTCATTTCAAAGACACCATGATTCAATAAAAGCTGAAATCTGACAACAACTCTGAGCTGTGTTAAAATCAGAGTCAGTGATATTGGTTAAAAGGCCTTTTGACATCCAGAAATTTGATTACTGGTTTCAGTCTATTGTACATACTATTTTTCCTACTAAAACACTTTCAAGTGAAATGCTGGTGTTAGTGTCTTGAATAAATGATGTAAGTGCTCAGAATTACCGGTTCAGCTTCCCTACCCTGGAAATACTTATGTTTTTTTCTGGTATCAGCTGATGAAAAATACTAATTTCTGTCTCTGTTCTGGAACAGACAGCCATGATGATGGGTGAATTTTTCAAGTGTGCAACACTCAGGTAGCAATGAATTGTGATATATACGTGTGCAAAAAGATGCCTACAAGTCAACTCTGGAACATGAACATAATCTAAGAAAAGGACCACAGATCAATAGGAGATGAGATTGTCTAAGATAGAGTTGCTCTTTGATCTGTGATCTCCAAGCATACACAAACAATCTTTGTGCATCCTGTTTCTAACTAAGAAATTATGTTTTAGGGACGCTTCACCAGAACCTATATGACAATGCTGGGGGTGGAAAAAAAATAAAGGGAAAAAAAAAAAAAAAAAAGCCAAAGAATCTATACTTCTTATATGCACAGACAAACTTGGCTTCTCCCTCCATATTAAAAAAATCACTAAATGCTCAGCTGGTATAGGTACGCTGCTTTACTAGCTTATTTACATGTTACATTTCCTCACTTTTCTAGGCTGCAGTGAAATTGCTCCAGTTTATACTGTGTGAGAGAAGGCAAAAACACTCACAGCACAGCAACTTACTATTTCACTAAATCATTCATAACCTCATCACAGTGGTTTTTGTGGTTTTTGTATTAATGTTTCTGAATGTTCCTTTTCACCAGAAATATTTTCAAAAAGAGAATTAATAGAATATAGCTTGCTCAACTGCTACTGAGAATCTGTGCTGAGCCTGCAGATAGACTTTCAAGTAATTTAACAGGGAAATACTTAATACAAGTCTTTTCCCCTTTGATTTTAGAAGTAGTTCAAGCAACATCTAAATCAAGATTTGCTTTAGTAAGTTTCTGTTTGCTTTCTATTCTCTACTGGAAAATTGCTATTTAGCTGTACATGTCCCATTGGGTTCTATTCTCAAAGAAGTATGTTATTATAATGGAAGAAATACATGCAAGCCTATGAAAGAAAGTGTTCAGAGGACAAAAAAAATCTGAAAGCACCGATTCAATATATATAAACACAAATAGAAAATATTCCCTAGAAATCCCCCTTGAACTGAAGGCCAGTGATCTTCTGGACCTGAAGTCTTGCAATACAGGGAAAGCAAACAAATGAACAATCTACCAGGCCATGAAAAAAAATACAACTTAATATAAAGTTGAGAGAATGTGTAATATACTCAGGACACCTTACGATTGTAATGCAGGATTTGGAGGATGGAGATTAAGTCCTAAGATAGTACATTTTAAATATCAGGATGCACTCTATAAATACAATGAAGTGACACACAATATATGTGGAAGAATCACTGGTACAGTTAGTTTCTGTAGTATCTTTCTGTTCTCTTTAACTGAAGTACTTGATTCTAATAAGAAACTATTAGAAAGGATATTAGAAATGTTAGAAAGAAAGAACAACATATCAATATTATCCTTAAAATAATGTAGACATTAATACTCTCTTTTATACAAACCTGTGACATGCAGAAAAATGGAACACAGGAAAGCTATTTAAAGATTTAATACTTCTCAGGTGAATGAGGACCAGACACCCAGCAAAGGTTTACAGCCTCATTCTAAACTGTATATAAGGCTTCTGCTTCTTAACTCACTAAGTCCAGCTGTGGGATACAATGCAAATCTGAAGATGCACAGAAGAAAATGGTTCACAAATGAAGTAAGTTTTGTGGAATTCAGCATATTACCGTAAATGATTCATACTATAGTTGGACTTTTTCACTATGCTCTCAGTCATTTTCAATACTGAGTCCCCAGAGGAAATGCTGTATTTTTTTAAAATAATGGAGACTCTTTCCTGAAATGAGGGTTTCTGGAATGCTATGGATTATCTGCTAAACTAGGGTGCAACAGAGAGCTCTCGTGACCTTTGAAGTGGGTTCAGCATGGTGCCTTGAGCTGTAGATTCCCATCTGCCTGAGCTTTGGGATGCTATCAAACGCTGTTCTCCTTACACTGCCCCTGCAGTTCTTCCAGTGTTCCCACAGAAAACTTCCAACAGTTTAATTCAAGTATGTCCAACTGCAGTGGGCCTAATGAAAGAAAAAGTTATTGTGCCTAGAGGTAGAATCATTTTTCCACTGTATTTTTTGAAGATGGGAACACCCCACATTGAAAATTGTCATTTACCACTAACCAAGAGAACAGTTCTTTAATATTGCCTTAATTAGACAAAGCCACTGTGCCACCGCATGTGCAGCAAATAACATTATTTCTAATCACTAAACTGCTATTAAAAGGCTGTAGCAGAGCATAATAGTTCAGTGCAGCAGACTGGTAAACTGCATGTGGCAGCTTGCATTTCAGCCACTCGATTTATACGTGGCTTTAGATGATGCTAACAATGCTTGCTCCGAGAATCACAAAAGCTGACTCCCCTCATACCAGCAAAGACAGGGAAGAATAAATATTTCCTCTCTGCAAATTCAAAATATGAAGCGTAACTGGTGGTGTACAAGGTCTGGGAGAATGCCTTTGTTTATTTTATTTGATATTACACTGCAGTTTTCAGTATGATTGATGCAGGTATACCTTAAAAGGATTTTTGTTTCATTATAAAAATACTATCAAAGATATTATTTCAAGGCCACAGTGTGGCATTAGCTTTCTAGCTCTAACTTGCTGAACCCAAGATTAATTTCGTAATGGTCTTGAGACATGGTATTGTCTAGTACATGAAAACAAAAATAACGAACATCCTACAGTACCATACATCTAGGGCATTTAAATACAAAAATACCTGTGCTCCCAGAAGTTTCTGAATTTCAATCTACTGAAAACTGCAAATAGTATTTATGGAAGGTATCATACCATCCTGATCCTCTCTTTGTTAACTGTTTGCCATTGCCTACTGCTGGACACAAGACAGTCCTAGGTATACCTGGTTGGGCTAACCTAATGTGGCAATCCATATTTTCTTACACTCTGATGAAAATTGCCAGTTACGGTGATGACTCTGATAGGTGGCACCAGTCTGAGAAGCCATATCCCATAGGATGCAAGGAGTACGTGATGATGGAGCATGTATTTTGTGTCCTAGTGCTGTCAACAGACACACAATATCCTTCCACTTCTGCACTGGTTTTAAATTTTGTTTAAAAAAATCAAAGAGTAGGAATCACAGATAGATATGAAAACATTAAAGCAAAAAAACCTGTCCCTTTTCTTTGCCACTGTGGGTGTCTTCTGTAGTAACTGTAATGAATTGCTTTCCTTCACTTGACACTTCCCATTCTTTTCTCTATGTCCAGGCTCTTAACTTTCTTTCTTAATAAATCTGATGTGAATCAAAGGTTGATGTAAAAATCAGTATCCTGACCTAATTTGTGATTTTCCAAACAACTATATTAACCACTGTGGGGAAAAAAAAAAAAAACAAAAAAAAACCTGAAATTGTAATCTTATCAGTATTCTGCAAGAGCCAGCAGATTATGTTGCCTAAGAAAGACCATTTTACAGTCTGCTCCATCCTCTGTAAAGGAAAAATCAGAACTGTGGTTAAATTTGCATTACAGAATCACCCTATCTTTGATATTGTGTTCTTTTTTTCTACTCCTTTTTTAAACTGCATTATTGATTATATACACAGTGTGTTATTCTATTCTATTTTCCAGTGGACTTATGCTGTCCCAGGTCAGGTCTTCAAACATCAAACTTAGGTTCCTTAGAAGGGTCTGATGAAAAAGTTATGTTAAAGACACCAAGCCAGTCATTCATTCCAATACGATGAGGAAAACTTTGCGTATTTGTGTACACTGTTGAATGGGGAGGGTTGTTAACAAGAGCTGAGGTGCAACCAGCTAATAAGATAATGTCAGGTTCTGACCCAGTTCGGCTTGGTTCCATGACTAACGTGGTGGGGGCACCCACAGACCCATACTCTGGGAAAGGTAAAAGGTAACGAGACGCAAACAGAATGACAGCAATTACAGTATGAATGTAGTATTAAGGAACTTGGTGTTATGATCATCACAGAATATAATATTTCTTATGAAACTTAATTAGATGTTGATTGTAATTCTTCAAATCTCTCAATATGTAAATATTCTTTATAATCTTTTCCTACTAAAATACCACAAGCCATAGTTCACTCATTTATGTAAATTAAGAACACACCAATCTCTAAAAAGGGCTAGCTCACTGACATTTACTCTGTCATTCTGTGGAAAAACACAAAACCACTGGATCTTCTTGCATATTTGGAAAAAGAAGGTAAGCAAGGAAATAAAATTATCTCTGGATAGTAAATAAATCCTATTAACACAGGTTAAATTTATCACTTGTTCAAAACATTAGCAGTCTTAAAAATTCTCCCAAATGCAGTGTGCACATAATTACTGCAAACAGCTCATGTTAAAATCATACTACCAATGAACGTATAAAACAAATAAAATTCTCATCTATATTCACAAACTACTGCTAATTTACAACAGCTATTTGACTACTGATTACACTGAGGTCTTTGAAGTACTGCTCACACACAAGCAAGAACTGGATTACTGTCATATAAATGACAATGTATGTAATTCTACCTGTTTCATTCTTGTCTTACCAAAACACAAGCCTGCGTCCTCTCAGGTAGCAGCATGTTGGGACTGAATGGCAAAATTTCAGCTTTCCTGCAGCACACAAGACCTGCTTCCAGTCAGCCTTCATTCTGCTCTCCAAAAAAACATGTGGCATATGGCAGAAGGATATAGCAAGGACAGCCTTATATATTCATATAGAAAAAGAGCAGTTTTCCCTTTCACTGAGGCCTTATGATACTGCTGCTTAGCATACATCTGTGCAAAATAAAGGACCTCAGAACTACAGAATTACTCATCTGTATGCACAGATTATATTTTAGTCTGTTTCTTTTAGTGATAAGATAATTCAGAAAAGTAAATGCATCTGGTTGATAAGTCATTCTAGTGCTTATTTCACTGGTACGGAAAATGAGAATCTCTGTGTTACCAATATCAACCTTTACTCCATTGTTCTGGTTGCATTTATCTTCTGCTTGCCTGGACTTCAGGAAAAGTTAAGCATAATAATCAGAAAACAATATGTTCTACATCAAGGAAGACAAAATATACTTAATACTGGTCTAAAAATTTTAATTATTATTTGGAAAACAGAAAAAAAGGTCATTAGATTTTGGTAGCTACTCAGTGCAGTGTGAATTAAACTAAAAGACTTCTTAGCTATAATGTGAAGTTAACAATGTTTGCATTACAGTCGGAAACTATGGATATTCTTGCTGTCACAGAATGTGGACCTTGATTCAGATTACTTTAGTGACACGCTGGACTTAAATCAAATGAGTAAATCCTCCTTGAAGTTAATCATGTTTTCAGAATTAGACATGCATACACTGCAAATTAGGACAACCGCTAGAGAACTGGAAAAAGAAAAAAGTTTTCAAAAATCCAAAAATCTATCTCACTACTTCATGTTCATACCGTGCCAACATATTTTGCAAATTGAAGATAAAATTGAAACTTCTGGGGTTTTTCTGGTGTTAGCAGAACTACATGTGTCTACTGCATAATTTGTTTAAGCCAGCTTTGCCGGTAAGTCCTTATCATTCTGCTCTTCAGCCCCAAGCAAAATTAAACTAATGCTACTTTGAAAAAAACTACATGTTACTCCTGGGTTTACAATTCATTTCTGTTTTTCTTAAAGGAATCCCAAACTTATTATCAGCTTTTCAAAAGCCAGATGTTCTTGGCAAAGATGCATATTCTCCGAGTCCACGGAGAGCATGCTGCGGCTGATCAAAAGCATCCTGGGATGTTATAATTTTGTTCTGGCCTGTTTTCCTACCCAACAGAACCCCAGGGTTACTGTCCTGATAAACATCTTTCCTGAATCCGTTACTAAGAAAGTAAATGATAAATAAAAAATGACCTACCATCCTGAAGCATAAAACAAGTAGTGCTACTGCTCATTAAAAAGGTCACCTTGGCTCATATCAAATGATTAATCATTAAATATACGACTGTATTTGATAAACGAAATGTGAAAAAGACAGGGGGAAAAATGTACAAAAACGTACAGAAACTAGCCAGCCTCAAACTGATATTGGCACAACTTTCAGTAGGTGAAGTTTTGTTGTTCACAGTGATACTTAAGTATCTAAAATCACAAGACTAAATCATTTTTTCCAATTCCATAACCATAAACTAGTTTCTCACACCCTTTTTTTCTGAAGGCTTACATCTAAGAATTATTTTTAAGACTACCTTATTAATCAGGAATAGCTAGTAACATTTACCTGTCTTCAGAAAGAAATCTATCTAGTAGAAGCAGCACATCTACAATTTAATCAGTCAAGTCGGCTCACCTATTGCTTTAATAATCATAACCCAGGACTCTGCTTTCACATTAACTTCATATTTCTGCAGCTATAGATCCCGTCAGACTAAATATAAATAGAGTTTACGCAGGTCTAATCTGGGCAATATCAGCTTTTTTCCCCATGTGAATATCAAGCTGCTATGTGTACGTACTTTTTTATTTACCATTATATCAGTAGATATGGCTCTACCAATATAATATAAATGAAACAAAAAAATAAAATGTGTATAGTTAATAGTGATATCACTTTTAATGATCTAATGGATCTATGAAAATACTGTTTTTTTTTCCAGATCATGTACAGGTACAATAATGACATTTATATATCTTAATAAGAAGACCTGCAGGAAAGTTTGAAACTGACATCACATATCCAGTTAGTAGCAACAGGTCTTTGAGACTTCAAAAAGCTAGAACTTCTGTCTTACAGATGCCAATTCAATAGAGCTAGTACTTAGAATTCAGTAAACTCAGTCACTGCAAGTTACTGTAGGGAATCTGCTTTAGCAAGGGGTTAAACTCGATGATCTATAGAGGTCCCTTCCAACCCCTACAATTCTATGATCGTTTGATTCTGTCATACTGACCTTCTTCATAAAACATGGCAGGAGAAGTGTATCAATAATATTGTGACTTTACCCTGGTGGTGCTCTCTAGTGGTGATTAATACCCTCTAAGTCAGAAGCCATAACTCTGATGAGCCTTTAATACAGTGAAACAACAGAAGCGGTTAAGGGCACTGTCTGAGGGAAACGGAGAGAAATTTAATCAAGTTGCTAATACACTTTGACCAGAACTCTGAGGTACTCTTAACTGAAATCACAGTCTGAAAGGGACTGTTACATTCCAGATCATGCCTCTTTAGGGGCCAGTTATTTTTACAGCCCTACTGAAAACAGACAGCAGTACCTTGGTATGCATCTATCATGTTTGGAAGGAAAAATAATATTTTGCATTCACCTGAGTATTCCATTTGGATTATCTGTAAGCTATGGCTGTAGGATGAA
The DNA here is from genome assembly GCA_037305975.1 of Chrysolophus pictus. Lineage (NCBI taxonomy): Eukaryota > Metazoa > Chordata > Aves > Galliformes > Phasianidae > Chrysolophus > Chrysolophus pictus. The sequence goes on from CM074576.1 coordinate 100,279,404, forward strand.
GGACAATGGAAATAAAGCAATGTTCACAAAGACTAATTTAGTTCAGCAAGGTTAATTTCCCATCTTTCAGTCAATGAGCAGTCCATAGAGAATTCTGAGCAGGGAAATCAAGCTACAGCCTTCACCCTAATGTTAAAATAGATTTTGGAACTGAACTGGAGACAATAATAGGGATTGTGAAGGCAATACATTGCCTCTAATACTAACAGCACTGCAATCCTGAAATGTGGCAGCAATGCAAATCCACAGCCCTGGCATTCATCCAGATGGCCAACAGCTTATGGTCTAAAGGAATAACTGCACTCGTTTATACTTATCAACTAATTGTATTTGGATCCTAATAATATAAAAGATGAAATATTCATGTATTACTCCACTCTGGTCACTGCAGAACATCGTAGTGGTAAAGAAAAGCTTTCAGATCCGTCAGGAACTATGACATGCATTAAAATAGATATATGTTGTACACCTGACTCTTAACCTATGCTGCTTCAATCTGCTGGAAAATAGGCACACATCAAAACAGCAACCAGTCACTCACCCATACTGACAACACGCAAACAACAGACACTGTCAGAGACACTTTCTATGGTACTCTTTTGTTTGTGCAGGTATTATCGATCCCCTCCAGACTGTAAATCAGAAGGGGATTCAAAAGCAGCTCTATATTCCTGTTCTCGGGGACATTTTGATAATTAAAGTGATATGTCTTAATCAATTTCTTTCATCCCTTTCTCCACTGAAAACACTGCCTGTTTATACAGAGTACAGATGAGTCATTTCTGTTAAATACTACTAAATAATTTTGGATACTGAACTGCAAAAAATGTACAGAAACTATCCAGTCTTACGCTCACTGCAAACCTTTCAGTAGGTGACTTCTATGGCATTGCAATGATGTCATAGAAGCAGTTATTCTCCAAAGGTTTTTAAAAATAAAGACTATTACATTTATATGAAGCTTTGCACATCAAATATTATTATCTAGTGAGCAAATCAATTTAAATGGCTCTAATTTGAGTAGAGCGAGAACAGATTCCTGGTTTTGCTGAAAATTTGCATGTAAGCCATACGCCTAACTCCAATGCAGCTTGATCAGCTTCTCGCAGCTCGCAGGGCCACACCTGTGCCGGGGAGGCTCCGGGAGCGTTCTGACAGTGGCTGCAGAGCCCGGCAGCGCGGCAGCCATTTCCTGCAGTACAGGCAGCTGCTGGGGGCAGGGAATCACAGAATCACAAAATCACAGAGTGGCCAGGATTGGAAGGGACCTCAAGGATCATGAATCTCCAACCTCCCTGCCACATGCAGGGCTACCAACCTCCCCATTTAATACTAGACCAGGCTGTCCAGGGCCCCATCCAATCTGGTCTTGAACACCTCTAGGGATGGGGCATCTGCCCCTCTAGGGATGGGGAGCCGTTTGCTCTGTGGCCTCTCCAGCCACAGGAGCTGTGGATGAAGGCCCGTCCGGATTGGAAGAGTCACCAAGAGCTAGTCAGCCTGCCCTCTGCATCCTGACTACATCCATCGAGACAAAAAGAGGGGTTGTCATAGGTGTCCTGAGGAGAAAAGAGGTGTCATAGCTGACTTCTTGGAGGGAAACAGAGGACATAATATGTTGGCCAGACCTGGCCTGTAGGGAACTCTGTAACCTCCTTGGGACCTGGGTAAGAGGTGTTACTAAAAATCTCACTAGCTTGGTACATCTCTCCGAGCCAGTGTTCAGGCCCTGGAACGGCCTGCCCAGGGAGATGGTGGAGTCACTGTCCCTAGAGGTGTTAAAGAAATGTTTAGATGGTCGTACTGAGGGACATGGTTAAGTGGGAAATATTGGTGATAGGTGGATGGCTGGACTGGATCATCTTAGAGGTCTTTTCTAACCTTGGTGATCCTGTGATTCTAAGAGCTATCCAAAAATACTTTATGACCTTGAGGTGATTGGTTAAAGGGTCAGGGCACAAGTAATGTTTCCAATTGCAAGGAAATACATTGAAAGGAACAGGCAGACCCAGCTGATCAAGATGCGGCTCCAAGGCTGGTGTCACTGGCAGAATTTTGGGTTTCTTGATGGTGGGATGGTCTACACAATGCCAGGCCTGTGGGCACCTTGTGAGATGCACTTTTCTCAGAGAGGAAAATGGTTTTTTGTGCAGGAGTTAGCAGGGCTGATTTGATAAAGTATAAAAAGGCAAGCTTGCTAATGATGAGCTACAGGGTGGCAAGCCAAAATTTGAACTCCCTGATCAATTTCCATGGAGCTGCTCTCCAGTCTTATGTTGCCCAGTCTGTACACAGATCCAGGGTTGCCCCATCCGAGGTGCAGAATCTGGCTCTTGGAATTGTTAAATTTCACGTAGCTGGTAATTGTCCAGCCCTCTAATTTGTCAGTACCTCTCTGTAAGGTCTCGCTATGCTTGTGGGAGTCAACAGCTCCTCCTAATTTACAATAATCTGTAAACTTCCTTAGTATGTGTTTGAGTATTGCCTCCAGATCATTTTTAAAAACATTAAAGAGATTTGGCTCTAAAATGGAGCATTCTGGAACCCCACCAGTGACTGGCTGCCAGCCTGATGTAAACTCATTTACTATAGCAATGCTTTGAGTTCAGGCTCATTGTTAGCCCATTGTTTTACATATTCATCTAGCTATATGCTGTTGGCCCAGAAGGATAATTGTGAGAAGCAGTATTGAAAGCTTTGTGGAATTCAAAAGGATGGCACCAGCTGGCTTTCCTTGGTCAACTAGATGGGTAACCTTGTCATAAAAAGAAGTCATTAAACAGGATTTTTTTTTTCCTCATATGCATGCTGAATCTCCCAGGGAAGTGGACTCTCCAGCAGTTGGGATGGTCACTGCCTGGGTGCTAACACTTGTCTCTACTGCAGGATTCCATGCAACATCTTCGTCAGCTGCATGAGGTCCATCTCTCCAAAATGGATTAGCTGTGAAGAAAATGTGTGGAGGTATCTCCCACTGTCTGTTCGGCAGCATCTTCTGTGTGCCCAATGTGCTCTGTCCTGGGCACAAGTGTCCAGGGAGTTTCTGGGATGTCAGGTTCTCCACCCTGCTCTCGGCAAGCACACTGAGGCCAATTGGCAGCGTCTCTCCCTTTGTTCCTATGCAACCACAGCTGCAAGGGGGAATGTCTGGACCATCGAAAACAACTACCTAGGCCATGCAAGGCTGTGTGAGGGGAAGAGTGAAAATTTATGACTGTGCAATTTGCAGTACTGCAGTCATCATTGGATGATGCTCTGGGGAAACCTCTTGAGGAAAATGTTGTCTCTTGGCAATAGGATGGCACAGAGCTTTGTTTTTCCTTTTCATCTCCCACATATTGTTTGTTTCTTCCTTTTGGTAGCCGGTCATCATCTGCCACCAGCAGTGAGCCCTGCAAACACAGCTCTGTGTGAACAGCATGAGTAGAGGAAGGGCCTTCTCATCAGCCATCTCATAGCTCCTCAGACTTGTGTGGATGGCCGTCTCCTGTGCCAGGTACTGGAAGAGGTTGAGTGGTCTGTCCATTTGGCAGATCAGGGACCATGCAATTTCCTTGGGCATTCTGTCATTGCCTAGGAGGAAATGGTTGAGGCATTTCTTCTCCAGGCTGCAATAGAGGTACCACAGGATATTATCCAGCTTCAGGGGCAGTCCCTTCTTGCTCCAGGCTAAGCAGAGTAATCAGGTGGTGAATTACAGCCATCTTCAAGGCGTGTGGGAAAAATCTCTGGTCACCAGTAGATGGGTGCAGGTCTACAGACATTTGAGATGGAAGCTATGGTGCTAGGCGTGCCTGGCTTTGTGTCCAACAAACTGCATCTCTGCCGCAGCAAAGCTTTCTGGCCACACTATGCTGCTGGTGAATCCGACTGTGACCTACTCCATGCTCAGGGAAGATGTCTGAGTCATTGAGCCAGACCCCAAGCATTATCTCAATGGATAGTGCACTAATAGAGGCATGGGTCATCCTACTGCTGTAGGAGAGGTGAGAGAGCAGCACAGTCAGTCAGCAGTGATGTGACTGGAGGAGAACCTCACAGGCTTCTTTCACCAAGGTTTGGAACCAAGAGATGCTTTCCTCAGTGTTCAGGCAGGAGCTCTTGCAGGAGGTGTCAGGGAGGCTAGGCTCATGTTTTCCTCCCAGACTGTCCCCAGATTGTCATGTACGTGGTGGAGAAAGCACAGCATGCCTGCCAGCAGCCTTCCCCTCACACAGGTTGACCCCAGTGCCACGCATAGGAAGGACTTCCTCACCAGTGTGTCCAAATGTGTCACCCAGCTCCTGGTGGAAGGTGTGCCTGCATGGAGGCCTTGGGCATGAGCAGGCAGTAGAGGGTATTGTCTTCTTGGGCAGTCTGATCTTCTGGGACGCAAGCCAGTGACAACCAACTGCAACCATGGCTTGAAGGTGTTTCTTGGCAGGTCCCAAGAAAACCAACCAGTAGTTCCTCCGTAACTTCACACTTGTCAGCTATGTATGGCACTGGGCACTGAAGGTGATCTGCAGAAATTATGCCCAGATCCCATGTGTTGAATCACTGTTTTCTTCTACCTTGCCATCATCCTTGTCCTATTCCTTGCTTGTGAAGCTGCCCTGCTTGCTGCTGCTCTGTAATTCACAGCTCCTTTCCCTAAGCCGCTGGCAGAGACCAAAGAGCACTACAGTGAGCCCAACAAAGGCCCAGAACTGCTACTGTTACAGGACAGCAAGCATTAGGGCACCTCTTGCCAATGCACTTTTCTCCTGACCCATTTGTTCAATCTCATGCAGCACCTGAGCCATGTTCTGTCTCAGCTGCTCTGCACATTGCTGCATGCACTTGTGTGTCTGTATCTACGTGGCCAGCCTTCAGCTGTGGCTTCTGGGTGATGCCCAGCACAGACAGGGCAAGGAAGATCACCTGAGTCATGGCCTACAGAAGATGCATGCTGCACTCACCAATGGCTCAACTGCATGCAGGGGAGCTGCCTGCTGGTGGCCTTCCTGAAGAGATGACACGAACTGGCTTCCCTCAATGTAGGTAATTTTTCTCTTGGAAAAAAAAAAAAAAAAAAAAAAAAAAAAAAAAAAAAAAAAAAAGCCTTTTTTTTTTGCTTGATAAATAGAAATTTTCTTTCATCTTAATGGGATCTACACTTATTTACCCTTACCTCATATTTCTTAAACCGAAGCCTGGAATTTCTTTTCTTTTCTGCAAAACTAACATTCTGTTGAGTCAGTTTGCTCTATCTGCTCACATTTGTGCTTGTCTGATCTACAGCCTTTAAAAAACTTTCAAAGGTTTTCTTAGGAAAAATAGTGGATTAATAAAATACTTGTTGTATTGTTGCTTTAAAAATCATTACAAATCTGAGAAATTGTCACTGTGATGTGTTGACCCTGGCCAGAAACTAAGCACCCACTCAGGTTGCTTACCTACTCAAGATGGGGATGGCATCAGAAAAGCAAAGAAAGAAAACGTGTGGGTCAAGATAAAGATAGTTTAATAAGTGAAACAAAGCTACATGCTCAGTTAAAGGGAAATAAAGGATTTATTCAGTGTTTCCAATCAGAACGCAGATTTTTATTAATTTATTGGCAAGTATGCACAGTAGTTACTTGGAAAGGCAAATGCCGTAACTGCAAACGTACTCCTTTCTTCCTTCTTTCCCTGAGCTTTTGTGATAGAACATTGTGTTATGTGGCATGGAATACCATTTGGGTTTCCCCTTTTATCTTTTTGTGCACCCCCTGTCTACTTGCTGAGGGTCAGAGTAGGAAAAAGAGAAGTAGAGGCTCAGGGAAGACCTTATTGCTCTCTGCAGCTGCTTGAAAAGAGGTTATGAAGAGGGGCTAGGCCTCTTCTCCCACTGAACATCAGTAGAATAAGAGCTAATAGCCTCAAGTTGCGCCAGGGGAAATTCTGGTTGGAGAACATCTCTAAAAGAGTGATGAGGCATTGGAACAGGCTGTCCAGGGAGGTGGTGGAGTCACCATCCCTGGAAGCTTTCAAGAAATGTGCAGATGTGGCGCTTAGTGATGCAGCTTAGAAGGCATGGTGCTGATGTGTTGATAGTTGAGCTATCAGGCATGTCCAAACTGCTGCCTGTGGGCTGCATGTGGCCCAGCATGGCTTGCAGTGCCACCCACAGACTGCATCCCCCCTGTGGGTCTTCTCAAGGACTGTCCCCGGGTACGCACTCATGGCTCAGCAAGTGCTGTTAACACTGCCGACTGAAAACAGGGAGGGCAATGCTGTGCATTGCTGACTCACGTGGTGGCAAATAATTATATGCATTCTGAAGACTGTGCTCTGAACAATGAAGAGTACTCAGCTGTGCTTCTTGTTTTCATAAAGAGATTTGAGAATAGGTTTTAGGATTGCAAAAAAACATCAATTTATGTCTGCGACACAATTTTCAGTTGGTGTAAATATATTACCTGCATATTTTCAAATGGATTGTAAAAGGTTACAATCAGATATTCAATTCAAAAATCTGATTATGTCTGTTTATCAGATTCTCATAAGACCTCTCTTACAAGAGAAATATATCCTTCACTTCACAACCATGCCTTATTCATGTCCTCACATTTTGGCAGTATGCAAATTTATGAACAGTTATGAGGGATGAAGTACAGGAAGAGTAAAATTTTGTCAAAAGTCTTTGGTGAACACGTTGAGAACACACTGAGAATTGCAACTGCTGCCATTGAACAAGGCTGATGGATTAGTTTCACAAAAGTAAGGTCACGGATCCCACTAGTTTTATGTTTTTGTTTTTCTCTTTTTTAATATATGCTCCAAAAGTAATGCCTCCTATTTTCTTATGTTGGCCCACAATATCAGAGGTGAATGTTGCTGGTATGGAAGTAGAGGTTGAACCTTCCCAACAACATTCCATTACATTTTGTTGCTGTGTGACAGATGGCAGCAGATGGGCAGACAGACAAAATGCTGCCTGATATAAAAGTGCAGATGAAGCAAAGATGTGTCATTGAATTCCTCCATGTGGAAAAAGTGGCGTATACTGACATTCACTGATGCTTGCTGAACGTTTATGGACACCACACAGTGTGGTCAGCAAAGGCAGTGGATGGTGCTTTGCAGCCGTGGTAGCAGTGGGTCACCTCCACTGATGCAAATTTTTATGAGTATGACATGCAGGCTCTTGTTTGTTGCTGGTGAAAATACAGAGCTAGTGGTGGAGACTATGTTGAAAAATAGTATTTTGTAACTGAGAATTTGCTCTATCAAACAATGTTACTGTGCTCTTTGTAGTTGTAGTTTCCAAGGAAATAAATAGGAGGCATTACCTTAGGAGCAAGTTACGTATATGCGTCTCAAGACAATTCCTCCTTAGTCACTATGGCCCAGGCAAGCCAAAAGGTTGGTCCCCCTTGGGCTAGGTGATCTTAGTGGTCTTTTACAACCTTCATGATTCTGTGAATAACATTTTTGTGTTTTCAACACTGTTTCAGTCACAGTTCCAGAACACAAAACCATACAGGCTACTAGAAGAAATTCAACACTATTTCAGAAAGGCCTAGAGCAGTCTAATGAAGGCTTGTTTTCTGGTCATGCTTTTCCAGTAGTTTTTGACATACACAGGAATGAGGTGTTATTCAATTGTTCTTCCTGCTTACACTGTCACAGTCAGTATCCATTGCTTCTGATGAAGTCACGTCTCTGTTGCCAGCACAAAACCTTTACTTTGTACAGGGATACTTAAACCTTAAGAATTGGGTGTCTACCAATTCAGTGTCCAAGCATCTGATTCTGGCCTGCTCACTCTGCCTCAGTATTTTGAGATTCTGTAATGATGATGAGGGTAAAAAAGTGTGCAGGTCTTCCCTTGGTTACATTCTGTAGCACATGTGGGCAACATGAGCAGCTGAAATAGTAAGATTTTCCCTAGGATGCATCAGACCTGGTCCAAAGAGAGATACCACTGTTCATTTGAGATCCATAGCCCTTTTGTTTAATCATCAGTAAGGTCAGCTGATGTATCTCTAAACAGTCCAGTTATTGCCCTTCATACTCAAATCTGAAGAACAGATTTAGATTCAGTAATCTTATTTTCCTAGCAGTAACTAGGAGCTAAAACCACAGATGGCTCTCCCGACTTTTGCAGTATCCCAGATTAGGTATCAGAGTCTAAATCCTAAATTCCATTTTAGTCTTGAATGCCCTTTTTTGTACTAGCTCATCATACTTTGTACATGTGTAATGACCTGAGAAACAGCTGCAGCAGCATCAGCACTTTTCTCTGAGATGTAACTGTGTCCTTGAATCCACAACTAAATGTGAAGAAACAACATTTATATTAATACCTAATGAAACATAGTGGTTTCTGCAGTATTTTGTGGGAAGTTTTTTTTTGCTGTTGTTGTTTTGTTTTCCTTTCCCAAGAAAGGAGGATTTTCAGTTTATAGATATACTGTGGAAGAGAGATGAAGCTTCACATAACAACAGGAAATATCATGTCCAAATTCTGCTGGCACTATACTGTTTCACGGCTTCCCTAACATAAGTGTAACTTGCTGTAAAACAGGTGTTCATTGAAGTAAAACTAGACAGCAGTATAAATACCTGAGTGATTGCACTGATAGTTACTCTGAGTTTTGATGACCATTTCTGTAGATATGATACTGAGATCCTCTGGCTCTGCTGTGTGCTGAATCTTCAGTTTTGAATAGTTCTTAATGAATTTTTTATGTCAGGCAGTGTAACACATCAAAGTAGCTGTGAGTGATTCCCACTCATTTCTAGTAAGAAAAGGAGAGACAGTATAGATCAAGTTGGTAGGACCAGCAGTTTGTGTTCTGCACAATACACATAACTGTGGAAATGAATTTCAAATTAAGTTCAGTGACTCCATAAACCAATAAAATGGTATGCAGCATCAGCAAGAATAATTTCTGCTGAGTAGATTGCTAAGGAAATATTGGAGATTCTAGAAGCATTTATTTTAAAATACAACAAGAGCAAAACACAGGCTCATGCTGCCTGTTTGACACCCTACAGTTTGTGCAGAAAGAAAAGAGCTTCTGCTATTCAGGTACACTGAATCAGTATGGCAAGGAAAATATTGAAAAGTTACAATTGCTTATCTTGACAGTTTCCATTTATATATTAATTTGTAGTATTTAATATTTTTCCTTCTTGAGAGGTAACAATCTAGCAGACTATTTAAAGTGCACAATTTCTGCAGGAGTGCAGCCAAGATGTATGGCATACACATCATCTCCTAACTGTGCCTACCCAGGGGTACACAAATCATTTGCATATGAAGTCCTTGTTTTCAGTGCTGGTGTGTAAGAATATACACAATGAGACTTGTCATATTTCTTCATGGGATTTAAGTTTCCTGAATTACTTGGCCACTCAAAATTCTGGTGCTGTATCTGATTATATCATCATTAAGTACAATCACAATAACAATTGCTACTGAAAAGCTGCCTTCAATTAAACAGTCAGGTCCCAGTTCAAATGCTTATCTTTTAAAATTAACCTCCACTTTTACAGTGTAAGAAAGTGATTATTGCATAATATGAAGTATATGGTGTTAAGGTATTCATTCATTTTAGTTGTACAGGAGGACATGTTTTAAGTGAGAAAGAAAACTGAGCCATCAATGTAATATTTTACTGATTTAAAAAATAAATATGTATATCATGTTTGCATGTTATTTCAAGAACAACAGCTTTCTCCAGAATTTTTGAATGTAGTCGAGACTTTAACTACTTGTGGATAGCCATTAAATGCTCTATAATAAATCATTTTTCTTCCACCATAGAAATGCATTAGCATACCGTATCTGCAGAAGCACTGTATGTCTGAGGAAAATGGGGAAGTCTCTGGAGGGATTCAGCTCTGGAAAGTAAGAAAAGTTAAAAACTTACAATCACTGGTTTTCAAGTGGAGATATCCTAAGAAAGGTTGGCAGTGTTACGTGGTATTGTATCTCTTAAACCTTGCAGACAGAATCTTAAATGTTGTGGGACTCTGAAGTTGCTGGATACACATCTGTAATCACTGGTCATCTGGAATGATTTAGAGGACTTCTTGGCCAGTGATTGTGAATCCTGCTGTGGCAGCACCTGTTCTTTCATGTTGAACAAATTCTGCAGCTATATCTAGGGAAATGGTGATGAGGACTACTCTGTCTCTGTTGCCTGTGTGATCCATTTCCAGATTTCCCTGTCTGATCTACACCAGCACCTTAATCTTTACACATCCTTGCAGATCTTTTCCTAATTTTTAGTTAAAAACCATTACCTCTCGTCTTACTGCTACACTTTCTGATGAAGAGTCCTTTCCCCATCTTTCTTGTAGGCCCCTTTTAAGTTCTGTAAGGTTTCCTTTGAGTCTTCTCTAAGCTAAATTAACCAAGTTGTCTCAATCTGTTTTTGTTGGAGAACTTCTCCAGCTCTCTGAATGTCTTCGTGACCCTGCTCTGGACTCACTCTGACAAGTCTATGACTTTCATATGTTGCAGGCCCTAGAGCTGAAAACTGTACTGCAAGTAGGGTCTTAAGAACAGTAGAATGAGATATGTTAGCTTTCTTGGCTGCAAGCACATACTACTAGCTTGCATAAAGCTTTTTATCCACTGGTGTCTCCACGTCTTTCTCCATAGGGCTACACTCTTCACTCTGTAAGCAGTTTTGGGACTGCACTAACCCAGATGCAGGACCTTGCACTTGGTCTTGCTGAACCACATTTTTCACACATGCCCACTTCTCACTTCTCAAGCTTGTCGTGGTTCTTCTGGATGGCATCCCTTTTCTCCATTATGTTGACTGTACCATTCAACTTGGTGTCATCCATAGACACACATTGCTGATGGTGCACTCAATCCTACTGCCCCGTCACTGACAAAGATGTTAAATAGGATGTTAAATAGTGCTCGTCCCATGACCAGTGATGTCACACATCACTGTTCTTCACCTGGACATTAAATTCTTCATTTCTTCCACCTGTCTAGTCCTTAAAAACATACAAACAAGCAGAAAAAAACAGCTGGCCCTAGTGTTTTGTATCTAACAGCTGTATTTGGTATTTAGCAAGCTGTTTAGCAAGTGTTTAGCAGACTAAGGGAAAAAAATGAGCAGACAGATTAGTTCAAGAAAGACTCTTCCCTTGACAAATAAGTTGCTTAGTCTTCTTGCCCAGAAGGGAAAGATGAGGCATTAGGCAGCAAGGCCTGAACTACAAGGGTGTAGAACAGATGATCAGAGCTAAGGAGAAGGCAGCTATGGCAGGGTGATCAGCATGGCCAGAGGTACCTGAGCAGGACCTCCTTCTGCACCGCAGTGCTGTCTTTATACAGTGAAAACAAGCGGCAATAACAGAGGTTAGTCTAATTCTATTTGATATGACTAATTCTAGTTATTCCACCTGACAGCCATTGGTTTTAGATTTTTCATTACAACTATGTAACTATTAGATGGCTCAGTTCCTGCAACTAGCGACTAACTTCGTAATCAGATCAAAAAAGGCTTCTTTGCCTATAGCGTTTATTCTCTGCAAGCGCTTTTGGGGACTGCTTACTAAGGTTAAACACGTCTTAGGCAATTAAGATTCTCTCTTGTCAGGAGAATGGTCCTTTAGGCCCACATCTGAGCAGGGCATTGTCTTGCTCCGATTATCAGAGCAAGAGGAGGTTATTTGTTATAGTTATACTCAACATGACGTTAAGAAACAACAGTTCAAATGTTGGTTTGACCAGTTTATTGCAAATCCTAATCAATCAGGATTGATTGAGATGAGGAAGGGAAGGCCGACGACTATTATGAATTAGGGTGAAGAGTCTCGTTGCTTGCTGTTCCATTGGTCCGAGGCCAGTACAGGAGCAAAAGTGAAGGGGAGAGCAGCAGCAGAGTGGCTGTCCTTGGGCAGCAAGCAGGTAGGGTGACAGCGAGTCCAGCAGAAAGAGGCAGGTCTCAGGTAGCAAGCCCAGGAGAGTACATCAGCTGGCAGGTATCACATCATGAGGCATCCGATGTCAGACACAACCCTCTTGGTTGTACGTCCCATTTTTTTTATCCTCTTCTGCCAACATGGCATTCCTGGGCACTTTGGTGAGTCATGTCAGGCATTCCTGGGTGCAGCCTGATGCATGGACTCAGATGTGAATGATCCAAATCGTTTATTACAAGTTCTCACATCACTTATATACCTTCACAAGTTTTCTTTTTTTAGCTTTCCCATCCACCTTTACATGTCAACAGAGCATTCTACAAAACATTCTTCAACCGTTCACACAGGCGCTTATCCAATCAGAGCCGTGAGACGTTCTTTCATCTTCTAGAAGTGTCCTTGGTTATGCTGTTTATCTTGCTCCACAGCTTCTGCTCTGAACAGTTTTTCTTGTATTCCCACACCTGGGCACTTAGGTAAGAATCATGTGCAGCACCCCCAGGCACGCAGGTATAGCTATCTCACTCGAGCCCACGCAAAAGACTGCTTCCTGGCCATTAAGCTGCTACTCATCTCTCTCTCCTTGTCCCTGGCCTGCAAATCTTAGGACAAAAGATTTCTCAAACTTTGACCAGGACTTGTCTGGTCTTGTCCATCTGTGCTCCTCAGCAAGCCTTGAGGCAAAAGTGCAAAAAGAATAATCTCTTACTGGCACCCTGTGTGAAAATGTAAGGCTACCAAGTATGTTAGTTCTCCTAGAGAATCAGTTCCTTTTAGCATTTCTTAAAATAAGACTTTCCAATTTTCCTGCTTCTCAAGAGCAAAGAGTTGAATAATTTTGACATAACTGAAGTATTGAAAGTATTAATGCAAAGAGTATGTAATGTGAAAAATGAATATAAATCCACCTACACATTTCTGTGTATACAATGTCTGTATGTATGGTTATTTATACATAACTATGTATGTAAAAATAACTGCTTTTTTAGGCTAGTGAAAATGGCAGTAATTTTTGTATTACAAAGCATAGAAAATTAAGAGTGTTGTTTTCCACAGTGGTTGGCTCACACCTCCCTCAGTGGGATGGGGGAGAAAATTGGAAAGTTTAAGAACTCATGAACTAAGATAAGGATAGTTTAATAAATAAGAAACAATAACAACAATAAAAATATAAACACAACATACAAAACAAGTGTCAGCCAGTCCCCAGCCATCTCTCCTTATTTTAATTGCTAAGCATGATGCCATTTTGTATGGTACATCAGTTTTGTCAGCCATGTCAGCTGACCTTGTGTCTCTTCTCAGCCCCTGGTGCTCCCAGAGCAGCATGAAGAACAGAAAAGTCTTTGTCTCTTTGTAAGCACTGCTCTGCAACAGCTAAAACATCAGTGTGTTAGCAACAGTATTTTTATACTAAATCTAAAACAGAGCAAAATGCTCAGCTACTAGGAAGAAAATCAACTCTATCTCAGGTAAAACCAGAACAGGATGATCTTGTAGTCTAAGCCGAAAGAGACAGAAGAGAAATACCATTGGCAGAAGCTAAATTTTAATTTGCTTATCACGAGTGAGATCTCGGCTGTAAAAAGGAAGAAGGATAAGTTTTCACATAAGCTAATGAAATTAAAAAATGGCTTGATCAAATATCAGCCACTAAATGTAAAGTTGAGTGTGGAAGGCATTTTCAAGTGATGAGCCCTAGCTGGGTGATGAAGTCATTCAGTACCTTAAGTTTTCTCAGGTGTTTTAGCACTTTTCCTTCAGGTAAAACTTTCCTGATGAAATGGACATGGCTGGTTGTCATGCACTGTCTCCATTGCCATCCAGCCCTAAAATTAAAAAAAAAAAAAGATGCAAATGAATTTCTGTCTTAAATATAAATTTCTGTTGAATATTAAGTTCATTAACTGTGTACACAAGCTACAAGGTACACAAGTAGTATGGGGACAGGTAACAACAGAAGCTATACAGTACATGGTGATATAGCTGCAGTTTGGATTTCTACTTTACTTTTACCTTTTTTCTTTTTTTTTTTTTAAATCCAGGTTTTAGATCTCCAGTGGAATATGAAGGTTAGAAAAGAAAAATAAGCTGTTATCCTTGGGTCTCTTTTCATGACTGGAGGAAGCTAAGGTCTTTTACCATCCTCCTGGTCCTTCTATGTATAAAGAAAGCCTGCCAGTGTGCCAAATAACTGGCGGGGAACAGAGTTTAAATGCAAAAACTGTGGTAAAATTTGAGAAGTCTACATAAATCTGATAACAAACCTCTTGTAAGAAGTGTTTTTATTAGTAGTGAATTGCTGTCACAGCTATGCCATTTCAACTATGCTATTGGATTAAAGATTGTATGATGAAACCTGTGTTCTCATACACATGGCTATAGAAGTCAAATATTAACTAGCAATTTCAAAGAAAACTGGGAGGTTAATATGTGAAATCATGATGTAAAGTATCTGACTATCGGAAAATAGTCAGTGAGTTTATGGAAGGACCACAACCATACTTTCAGGAAGCATATCTTGAATTTTTGATAAACGTCCAAAATTTACTTCAAATATTCAAATATATTTGAACAGATTTCTAACTAAAAAGCTATTTTTTTGTTTGTTTGTTTTCCCTTGATTTATGAGTAGAATGGTCTCGTTTTTGATACCACTTTGCCGACTTCTTTTCTATTCCCTTGTCCACAAAACAAGTTCAGAATTTCAGACTCCGATTTATGCAGCCTGCCATCTCACACCTCCCTGCACAGGATCTGGCACTAAATCGTGAAGTGCTTATTAATTTTGTTGCTTAATGTGAAAACTTGCAACATTAGAACTTCTCTGCCTGAGACCACACGAACGCATTACTACAGGGTAAGAAGTTACTATGTGCTGGCAGATCCACAATAAATATCTATTTGAGCGCTCTTAGCCTGTGGCAAATGCAACTTAATTCAAGTTAGCATGAAACAAGGCTAAGCAAACTCAATTTATTTTGCTTTTGCCAAGGGCTAAAAGAATTCACAGTAGACAGTTGCTGTAGATCAGCTTCTGAGTTTGTGAATGATTCTTTTGTCTGTAAGACTGGTGTGAAATCGGAGAACAATGAGGATAAAATTCTATAATTTTGGTATTGCATAATATCAGTACTAGAGATTTGGAGAGGCATTGTTTGAGGTGGGTATTGTTCACATCTTAAACTGGAGTCAGAATTTTCCCAAGTAGCTGTTGTATGGCCAAGCAAACATAAAAATAAAAAATTTAAAAAAAAAAAAAAAAAAAGCCAAGACAGTACTTCTTAAATAAAATTGTAGATTTATAAATATAAATTTATAAATATAGTGAACAGGACTGCATAAAATACCAACTCTCACTGGAAGTCTCTGACTCAGGCAATTCTATGATTCTATGAAGTCAGTGCAGATTTGCCAACAATATCAGTGTGATTCTGTAGAATATTCTATGGAAGAAATTCTGCAGTGTAAGGGTAGGCATTTTTGTGTGGAGCTAAAGTAAAATGAAAAAAAAAAAAAAAAAAAGTATTTCTGGTTTCATCAAAGCTAATGGGTAATTTTTAAGGCTTTCAAGAGGAAAAGAATATCTCCGTCAATTTTCTTCCCCCTGCCCCAGCCAAAGAATGCTAAAAAGCATTGTGCAGGAGTCACTGCAGAAAGTTTGACAACCATTGCCATTAGAGGGTGTCAGACTGTGAGTTAATAATGGTTCTTTTCACTCTTTACATCTACTAATCAATACAATTGTTACAGACTTTCTGAGCTGTATGTTATCTAAGTGATGGGTAGCATGACTTGGGCCATGTAACATGTCATGTTTGAAAAGCAGGGTCATGACATGTTTCTTTGCTGACTGCCACATGATTCTGCATCCCAGTCTGCTTTCCTTCAGGATAGACTATAAGAATTACACTTCTGTTGGCCTTGCCAAGGGAATATAATGAAACTAAAAAGATTTCATTTATGTGGTGGACACAGTCTTACTTTTCAAGCCAATCAGATTTGTGACACTTCTGGTTGGGAAGACAGAACAGCATTATTAATCCAAAATTACAAGATATAGTAGAGTGCACAGGATATATCCGAGACCCATTTTTGTACAAGCAGGGCTGATCAGGAAATACAAAGAAACACCTGCATTTCTTAGAGAACAGGCAGATGAAGGCCACTAGGGCAATTGCCTGCAGGACTGTGATGATGTTAGAAATGCTTGGGTGGATCCTTAGTTGAATATGTGGAAGAAATGACTCAGTTATCATTACCATGAACATTGGAGGTAACTAGTGAAGCTAGAATATATACCCTGGATATATACCCTGATTCTTACATATTACCCAGAAAGTATATTGTCTATGTTCAAAGTCAAGAAACAAGAAAATGTGTTGGAAGGGCTCAGAACTTCCTTTTTACAAATCCCTGTAGTTATGTTTTTGTCCATGATTTAAAACACTGTGAAATTGCTAATAGGAATCCCCAAGCCTGTCACATCACTGTTTTGCTACTAAAGGTTCTTTGGGATGCTACTTTTCTATTTGGTTTCTTACTACAGCTTGATTTCAGCTACTAACTACCTTCATAGATGTCAAAATCTACAGTACCAAATCTTTGTCTTTGCAGCCTGTAACAAATCCCATATCGAAAGTGGGATCTGTTCTGCAAAACTTCTAATTGTCTTTCAGCTTGTTGTCAACTTCTGGAGTCTGTGCATAACATGAGAGAGATTTCAGGAAACTGAGCACTTTGCACTTGTGCAGATTTATCCATGATACTTAAATACAGAGCAAATTTTCAAATTTACTAACAGAACAAGTACAGGAAAGCCCTAGATGTCAGTCTCTGCTGCATTCATACTGTATATCAAGCAGTAGAAACTAAAGGCTTTAAATTCAAAGAATAAAAAGCTAATAAGATTTATGAGAGCAAAATTAAGAATATGAAAGTTACTTCTCACATTTTGCAAAACTGGTAGTCAAGTGTCTGCTGGGGTGCCATTACAATGATGTGTGTAAATTATGCTTGGATCAAAAATGGTTCAACTTCTGCCAGCACAGAGAGTGGAGAAAGCTGCTTCAGCCTTGGAACTAGAGTAAACTTTTCATTGCTTTGCTATTACTTCCATTACAAAATCCTGAATATTTACTATGAAAGAGCAAAATTTTCATTGCAAAAGATTGACTTACCCAAGAAAGAGAAGCCAGCTGCTAAACTGTTGAGTAATAGTAATCTGTTCTTTTTCGGCAGCTAATGAGTTCATCATTCAGAGTGTGACAGCTTCAGCAGGATGCAGACTCCCTTTGAACTAGAACATCCATAAATGAAGGTTTAGGGTACTTTCCTCAGTAAAATAATTCTCTTCAAGCAAAGAGAAATGATGACAGAGATGTCTTACATCACCGTGTAAGTAAATCACCTATTTGTCATTTGAAATGAAGGACTGCTTGGGAACATAATGCTGTGACTGGGTTGAGGGGTTGGGAATGAAGAGAAGTGCCTTCCTGCAATTAAATTAGAAGTTAAGAAGAGGAACAAAGGAGAAAAATTCTCTGTTTTAATTTTCTGTGAGAAACCAGAAGGTTGTTGTCACTTTTTAAAGGTTGCATTTTGCAATTTCCTTTTTATATGCCTACATAATTTAAAATAATCTTTAAAGGACTTTTATTGCAAGTTAAGTGTACAGTTTCAAGTTAACTTTTAAAACAGTAAAACTGTTTGATGATCTGATGGGAAAAGGTCTAATCCTCCTATTATTTATTCTGATAGTTTGGTGAAAGTCACTGACAAAGACCAAAAGGAATGAGATGCAACCTGATCTTGTGTGGTGTATACTGGTGTGCCTGTTAGGCCAAATACATAAAATGCAGTTGTTGTTCCTCTTGCTGGAGGAGCAAAAGTGTGTTATGGTAGTACTTGGATAGCTTGGTGCTGACCTAGAAAGGAAAATTGAGTATTTTGAAGTAAAGGAGAAAGAACACATTAAACTGTGCTGCAGACAAGCCTCAACTCTTAATAATAATAATAAAAAAAAAATTAAAAAGGGCAAGGTTTATTTTAAATTCATGGCTTCAGGAAGATTATGTATGACTAATACAAGTTAGTGGCATCTGGTGGCAAGCAATAGAAGTCACTCACTGCCGTTACAAATGCTGTGTGCAAAGCAAATTGCTAACTGTGGCAAAATCTTTCTGCTTTGGTTAACGAGAGGGAAAAGACAGCTGGACCTGAAATGCCTGAAGTGCAAAAAGTAGACAGACTTCATAACTTCTACTCAGAGCAGGTCAGAGAGTTTCTAGTTCAGAACAGGGTACGGATTGTGCTTAAATGTGTAAGTGATACTATACCATTTACTTCAGTTTTGAACAGGAAGGAAAAAAATGGTAGAGAGACACAATTTCAGTCTTTATCCCATTCCTTCACATTCTCTGTTTTCATCATGTTAGATATACCCATTATCGTATCCTGGAATAACCATGGAGCTAAAAGCAAAGTTCATTCATGTATGTATGTTTTCATGTATGTGTTATTTCAACAGTAAGCATAACATTTTTCACTTCTTCTCTGAAGATGATGCCACATCATCTTCACTTTGCCACTCTGCCTGTGGCAAATTGCCACATCTGTGCTGATTTGCATAATTTTCTCCAATGATCCATATGATGCTGAAAATGGATTTTAAATTTCTGTGTTAGTATGAATTTTATCCATTTACTGCCTATAGAGATGATGAGGAGGGGAAGAGAGGGGGAAAGGGCAGGCTGTTTGTTAGTGAAGCGCCTATATAGAGATTACCTGTGCTACTATTGCTATTTCAACTAAAAAAAGATCAGTCCTTTTTTTAATTTCTGAATCTTGTTATAAACTTTTCCTAGAAGTTGTAGTTGAACCAAACTACATAGACTACTTACTGTATAGATATATACACAAAATTGTGCACATTATAGCGGTGTATTCCATATTGTCACCGAGAAAACCTCTTCCTGAATAAGGTTTTAAGTCATGCTCCAATGTTTATATTATATAACTTATTGTAATCGGAAATCAGACATAACAATCACTCTGATACTAACCTAATGAAGTTACAACATATAAATAAAAGTTATTCACCAGTGTTTAAATGTATGGAGAACTATCCATCTCCAGTCTGAGAAATACTATGACCGAAGAGTAAGAAGAACAATAAATAGTCTTGCTGTCTTTAAAAGAGGAGGCAACATTTGTATTTAATTCACAGTATCTTCACAGAAAAAAATCTTAACTGTGAAGTGTCACAATTTATAAATACGTGATAACAAGAACAGTCAAGTTACAAAATGAGTATATGTGCAAGTAATAATATTATCATCTTCAGGGACATTTTTCAAATGTAGGGGGCTGCTCCAAAAGTAATGCCTCCCATTTTATTGTACTGGTCCACAACATCAGAGGCAGATATTGGTGGTATGGCAATAGGGGTTGAATCTTCCTACCAGTTGTCTGTTACATTTTGTTGTTGTTTGACAGATGGCAGCAGAAGGGCCATCTATCAGAATGGCATTTCACCTGATCTGGAAGTGCGGATGAAGCAAAGGTATGGAACTGAATTCCTTCATGCATTAAAAATGGTGCCCATTGATATTCATTGACACCATTGGCTAATGGTGGTGTTTTGTAGTTGAAAATTTCTTCTACCAAATAGTGTTATTTTGCTCATTGTAACTGTTGTTGTTTCCGTGGAAGTAAACAGGAGACATTATTTGTGGAACTGCCTACATAGATCCATTGCTGCATTTCTTTTGTTTGTCTTAGTTTTGCTATTTGTTGGTAATCTAACAGACTGCATGGATTCAGATCAGCTTCAGCTGTAGGGGAAGAAAAGCAGGAAGAGCAGCAAGTGTCTTGCAAAGATATTTGCAGAGAGAATATCAATGTTCTTATAGAAACAGGGATTATCTAGTAATTGGAAAATACTAACATGATGTTTCTAACAAAGTTATTTCCTCAAGGCTAGTGTTAACATCAGAGGAATGCTGGGTGGCTAGAAAAAAAAGAACTTATTTATGTATTTAGAACAATGGAAAGTTTGCAAGTAGGGAATATCTCTTTGGAAAAGGAAAATTTGGAAGGAATCTAATCATCACTATAGAATTAAGCAAGATCTTCTGCAAGCTGTGGCTGAGAAAGTGGACTTGCACAGATATTGAGAGCTAGTGACTGTTAGAAGGAATTTTGTTTTGAAAAGAGAATTACATCACTTCAGGAAGGAACTGATTTACTGTAAGTAGCATCTAGAAAGGATACTTAGATGAGAATAATTTGGAAATATGGGTTGAAAACTGGCTTGTTATATTAAAACAGTTGGAAAGGATGATACCACCTAGGATGCGATTGAAGAATCACTTATGTATCAAGAGAGAAATTGTTAAAGTTACATACTCTTTAGGGAATGTATGCAGATATAATGTTTGCTTTATAAACTTATCCAATAATAAGAAAAAATAGAACCAAGTGAATACAATCAAAACACACAGTTTTTATCTGAAGGGAATAACACTGCATAACCAGACTTTATGAAACTGAGAATGGCTTAATTAACTTAGAATTTAAAACATTATGAAACCTATTCCACATTTAACAACCAAAGTAAGCAACAAAATGAGAACATAATGAATTTGATAATTCATACTTCAGCTGGCACAACACTGTAGGTTCAGGAAAAGAAACAGGAATTTCTCTAGCAGAGATACAAGATCGGCTGATGTCAATAAAGATATGACAATCTGTGCCACATGGAAACACTGAATTTTAGTTTTGCCTTATTAAAAAATCTAGAGCTTATTTTATATTTGGCCATGATCATCTCAAATACATGTTGAAAATCATTAGGATTTTAATTTGCATTGAGTGTCCCTTAAAAGTGAATTGGATTTTGCTTCTACATCACCACTGAGGATAAGGAAAAGGCTGAGGTTTGCAATGACTTCTTTACGTCTGTTTTTAAAAGTTAGACCTATATCCTCAGGGTATACTTTACCCCACTCTATCCCCTGACCTGGAAGTGTTGGATGGAGAGCAGAATAAACCCCCCCACAATTCAGGTGGAAACAGTTAAGAGACCTAGTACTGCACCTGAATTGCTGCAAATCCATGGGACCTTAATAGGATCCACCCAAGGGTGCTGAGGGAGCTGGCAGAGGTGATAGCCAAGCCACTTTCCATCATCTATCAGTGTAGGTAATTTTTAAAGATGTTTTAGTAAATTTAACTTTTAGTTGTTCTCCTGTTACCCTCCATGACCCCCAAGTGAACGGCAGTATAAGGATGTACCGTAATCTACAATATGGGTTCATTTTTAGAATTCAGCTGAAGTATCAAAAGGAGAGCTGTGAAGATGGTGAATGGTCTGGAGGACAAGATGTATGAGGAGCAGCTGAGCTCCCTTGGTTTGTTCAGGCCAGAGAAGAGACTGATGGAAAGCTTTATGGAGGCCTACAGTTTCCTAATGAGAGACAGTGACAGGATCTGAGGGGACCTTCTTTGAGATTGCTGAGCCCCAACCTTTGTGCCTCATAGTCAGGAACACCACACCCAATTGCTAGCATCACCTGTATGCTCTGCCCTGAGCTTTGAGGACTGAGATGTCTGTGGAATAGTTACCATTTCTTGTGATTGTTTTTCTAGGAAAGATTAGTGTAAGCCCTGGCAGTGGTACCAGGAAGCCGGCCTCTCGCAGGGCTGGGAAGTATCCTGTGCACTACTGTCCTCTTTTTGAGATGCCTGGGCTTCCTAGGTAAGCAGTCAGGAGTGGAGGGGCTATGGCTGCAGCCCTGGTTAGAAGAACCTGCCACTACTCTCCATGGGGCTCCTTCATTTCCCTGGGGATGGATATGGTTGGATGATCCCCCAAGATCCCTAGGAAGAGCTGTTCTGGAAGAAATGGGGGGCTTTTGCTCACTGGGACCAGCAGAGCTGACAGATGGTCCAAGGCTTGGAGTGATGGTGCCCTGCAGGGAAGCTAACTGCTCTCAGCTGTGGACTCTAACAGAAGTGTGATGACATGCTGGATAGTCATCTGCCCTCACTGAAAATGCGGTAGAATTCTATGCCTCCTAAAGAGTGGGCAGATGTGTTCCTTCTTGGTCCGCTGGAGGATGCTGCTGAGGCAGAATGTGTGGTTACCGGGAGCCACATAAGTCACATCAGTTCTTGTCATGGCAGATGGAACATGAACATACCTCCTCCATAGTTCTTCACATTGCAGTGGGCTAGGAGGAGCTGAAGGTGAAGAGCTGCTCCCCTCACTGGTGCCACTGGGTGTCGCATGCTGCAAGGAGAGGCCACAGCCATTCACTGAACCAGCATGGCTGGGGAAATGTTGGCAGTGATGTGAGGACTAGCACTGTGTACAGCTGATAGCTGCCCCATAGCAAAATCAAAGCCTCACTTGAAGCCTTCAGGCCTTGAAAACACACTTAGCCAGAATCCAGGAGCAAGCAAGGCTGGGGCAGGCTCTACTGTCAGCCCACTATATGCAGTAGAGGGTTGTGAGGTCACACTCCATTGCCCGGAGATGTCACACGTTGTGACTTCATGGCATCAAAATTTATCGCTCGGTACTGTCACCCTTTGGAAGCCTGACAATCCCACAGCACTCCATCTAGCATCTACATTGTGCGTCTACACACCCACCGGAGCTACTATGGTGTCAATGATGGTTTTTCTCAGCAGACACCCAGGCCATGACCTCATCTTCCCAATGACCCAACAGATGCCTTGGTAGCTGACTTTTTCCTGTCCAGCCTCCTACTGAAATAAACAACTTGTCCTCATTCACATTTTTTCCCACTCATCCTGACTTGGCTACAGCTGTTCCCTGATTTGATATTTTGGACACCATTCAGACATCAGGCCTACAGCTTCCCAACAAGGGGAGCAAAGGGGCAGGTGCTTGATCTCTCTGGTGACATCTGGTGACAACTGGTGACAACTGGGCCCTAGGGAACAGCATGGAGCTGCAGCAGGGAACAGTCAGTTTGGATGGTAAGAATGGTTTTTCACCAAAGGGTGGTCAAACCCAGGAACAGGAACATGCTCCCAAAGGCAGTGGTCAATGACCCTGAGCTGCCAGATTTCAAGGAGTTCAAGGCACAGGGTTTGAATTTTGGGTCATCCTGTGATGGGCCAGGATTTGGACTCAGAGATCCTTGTGGATCCCTTCCAACTTGGAGTACTGTATGATCTTACAATCATTCTCTAAAATGTCTACAATCATCTCATTGGGATATATGCCAGATTAGCAGTATCAGAAAACTTTAGTACGTAAGCCTTATATAGTCCTCTTGGCATTGATGGCTAAGGCACTTCATTTAATTAGATAAGTTTGCCATTGCTGAAACTGCTGATTATAGTATTTTCAAGAGAGCCAAGGAAAAACCTAATTCATTAGACCTCTGAAACTGTGTTCAGCTATTGTGACCACGTGCTCTCACAGCAACTGCAGTATTTCAAATATAAATACTGAAAACCCACAAAAGGTAGTTCCACTCTTTGAATTTGTACGTGTTTCTGTAGTGATGAGCATTTTCATTCTCATGCAAAGATAAAATGCGTTACATTGTCTTCCTAGCTGCCCCAGCAGAGGGACCATATATCCAATATCGATAAACCAATAGCAAAAGACAGTTATTATAGTATGTTACTGCTGTCATCCATAACGACAAATGACAGCACACTTTTGCAGTATGATGACTTGTCTCTGCTAATGTGGAGAGTAACGCATCTCTAAGAAAAAGAAAATGAGAAACGTATTGTCATCATTAATAATTGTAGTGTGAGAAGGGAAAAAATAGATTTGAGCCTTTAGGAAAAGTTATCAGTCCCCTGACGCATGCAATCTTTTTTTTTTTTTTTTTTTTTTTTTTTTTTTTTTTTTTTTTTCATGTATTTTGTAAGAGAAAGCAGATGTAGAAGATAATTATGTCTTAGACAATGAGGAATTAAAATCTGAAAATTTCTGGAGTTGAATATTGCCTTACTAAACTCCTGGGTTATGATACAGCATTTCTTCATAATACAGTATTTGTGCAATAGCGTGAAATATATAACTAGACTGAAAAAAACTGACATTTCTTGTATTAAGCCCTGTAACTAGCCCAGTTATAACTGCCTAGGTTATGGTTATACCTACAGCAGCACTATGGTAGTATACTATAGCGGACGTTGAATTGTGTGAACTATTCCTGTAGTTTTTTCAGTTTATTTCATGTTCTAGTTGGTTATTACTGCATCTGCATTGTATCTTTAGAAAACTGAAGGCCAAAGATCAATACTTTGTGTTAAGGGGATGCAGGAAGTATGAACCTAGACTGCAGTAAAGTCCCACTTGCAGGCCAGCCTCCTCCCTCTTTAAAGCTGGCAAAATTCTCATGCCTCCTCCTCTCCTCTCCTCTCCTCTCCTCTCCTCTCCTCTCCTCTCCTCTCCTCTCCTCTCCTCTCCTCTCCTCTCCTCTCCTCTCCTCTCCTCTCCTCTCCTCTCCTCTCCTCTCCTCTCCTCTCCTCTCCTCTCCTCTCCTCTCCTCTCCTCTCCTCTCCTCTCCTCTCCTCTCCTCTCCTCTCCTCTCCTCTCCTCTCCTCTCCTTAGTATTCTACTCTAATCTAATCTAATCCTATTCTCTCTAATCGTGGTTTTTATTTGCTTCCTTTGCGCAAATGTTCCTTATCCTACCAGACACTAGTTATGTCAGGAATTAGATGCCTCCTAGAAGATGCCACAGAACTTCAGTCTACTGCACAGCACCAGATAGTAAAGGTAATTTGATTATTGACTGTGAGGATGAATTCATTGTTTGTTTTTCTAAGACTTCAGATATGATTCTTGTTTACAAAACTGTGATTATGTAAGTATTACAAGGTTTGTACTGTTCATAAGCAAGATTCTAATAACTCACCCTATACGCATGGTATGGTATATGTATTTTATATAAAGCATGCTGTATTCTATTTCCTGTCTGGCTAAAATATTTAGAACAAGAATACAGAAAAATCTCTTTCAGATCAGAAAGAACCATTATGTTTACTTAGTTTAACTTACACAGAGTATAGGAGTGACTTTAGCTGATAAAAGTGGGATCCTGTACATGACTTTACATGCTTTTAAAGAGTCCAATCAGTTACAGCCTCATAAACACACCACTGCATTATTTGTAAAAGGGTGTAAGGATGATACCCCCAGAGAGATGTAGTAATCTCAGAAAATTCCTGTCATGTAAGTGACATCCCTTACTGCTTAGCTGTTTAGAAGCAGGGCTGTACCTGGAAAGGCAATTTTTTTCCTGTAGTCACTGAAATTAAAGACCTCCCACAAGATGACACAAAAAGCTGTGAATTCGCCCATTGCATTGCTAGTAAATAATCCTATGGAAACCATCACATAGTAAGTTACATATTTTTTCTTTTTTTTTTTTTTTTTTAACATTTTCATTACATCTGCTATGTTTGTTGCCTTGAAAACTGAAAAAAGTTCCTGATCACTTTACTTTTCAAAGCACTAAGAAAAAGAATGTGTATGTACATGCACACCAAAATTTTAAACCTGGGAAAAATGTACAGAAAGACTTTCAAATACGGTGAAGTGATGAAACCCCCAAAACTACAATAATGTGTAAATGCTAACCTTCTCATTCAGTGTTTTGTAGTTAAGAAACTTTGTCTTCTTTGAAATAAACATTTGTGATTAACCTTCAGTTCTTGATTTAAAATATTATAGTTGAGTTTCACTGCAATTTTTGAGGTACACTAAAATGTTCTGCAGCAATTATGAGGGGCCAGAGTTGAACAAACCTTCAGAATTTTAATGAGTTTCCTGTGGTAATTATTTTTAATTGCCTTCAATCTCATTAGAGTACCAGGTGGCAGCTATGTAACTTCACCATGGATGTCGATTATCTGTATGGCCAAGTATTTCTCTGCAGACACTAATGAACAGGCTGTCCAAAGCCTCAGTAGTGGTCTACCAACAGCAACTTGTTAGTTCCTTTGAACAAGAGGAGTCTGATTCTGACCTCACTCACACTAAAATAAACTGCAAAGGTATCACTGCATCATACCAGTTCCAGCATGTGTTTTTAAACAAAAATATATGAACATACATATAAATATGTTAAGATCTGTCTTCTACTATAAACTCTTTAAAGGCTTTTACATTTATGTGCCACTTTAGAAACAATAGAATTGTCAGCTCCTTTATCTGTATTATATTAATAATAAATGCTTATTTGTTGTTATCAACTCAACTGAGCCTTATAGAATCTGCTTCGTTTAATTGAAATGTTTTCTTTCCTTGGCACAGTGAATAGCTGAAGGCAACAATGTCCCTGAAATCATACAGCTTCCATACAGATATAATTTAGAAAAAAATGTTTTTTTATATACCTAGAAGATCTTTTTAGGCTCTAAACTCTATCTAAGACTGAATTCTTTAGCCAAATCTGTACACTAGTACATATGTACACTGTGACATGACTTAATGGCCAATGGTCTTAAAATACCCTGTACACTAAACTTCTGGAAATCAAGTTGTAGCAAGCTGTGTCTATTTGTAGAATTTGAAAACCTTGCCATAGAATTTTTATATTGACTAAAATTGTATACTTCCTTTTGATACTGAAGATTTCCTTTTGATTTCTGCATATGCTGTTTTTCACGAGTAATATTAGAAAACAATTATAAATTTCTTGATTACTTTACATTGGTTTATTACATACAGTAGTCAAATATGCTTCCTCCCCTCCCCCCCCCCCAAAAAATAGTTAACTGAGTAGTTAGGTTACCTTTCACAGCAACAACTTTTCCACTTATTTTAGTGGACTGGAGAAGAGAAGAGAGGAAAAGGTTTGTGAACTATTGGAGTCAAAATAAGAACCTTTTTAAAAAATGATTTTTTTTCCTAAAAAAATAATGAAATAAGTAATGCTGACCGTCCCTGTAGTAAATTTAGTGTGGACGACGTGTAGTAGCTGTCCTCATGCTCTAGGAAGACAGTCTGCATATTCTGGTCTATTGTTATGACCTGTGCGGTCATATGAATGCAATTCATCAAAACTATTCATTCACACAAACACAAATCCGGGATAACTGTAAATTCAGACAAATGTTAAATACCCTCAAAGCCACTAGCAAAAGAAAAAGAAGAAAAAAAGGGAAATTTAGCACACACTAAGTATCAGCGATGCTGATAGACATGAAGAGTCTTAAAGTCCATTCTGCAGTGGTATGTTCTGTGAAGGAGGTTTAGAAAATGTAGTGAAGTTTTTATAAAAGGGCTATAAGTTTTTATAAAAGGTGCATTTGCATTAATCACTGAAGGTTTCATAGTTCAAACAGTATTCTCTCCTTTGCAAACACATACTTTTTCTGTTATTACCTTACAATTGTGTCAGGACTTTCTGTATCAGCACAGCTTGAACTCATCAGTGGCTAAGCTTGTTATGGATAATCTTATTTATTCCACCACTTCTCTTCAAGATAATCACATTATGGTTTTCTCAAGGGCTTATCACCTTGAATCCACACAGAACCTGAAACATGCACAGGGAGAGCAAGAAAGAGAAAGATGTACAGATGTGTGAAAAACTTAGCTGAAGTTCTTACTTCTTTATGCTCAGAATGATTGCATCAAGACTCAAAATAATTACTGCATATATTAAATCATAAAGAATAGATTTAATTGGCAGGAAAATTAAATGAAAATGCTATGAATGGCATATTGGATAAGGAATGAGCATTTACATTTTCTATTAAAAAGAATAGAATAGTGACTATATTATATTAAAAAACCTCTTATCTGTAATGAGTTAAAGATTATCCCAAGGAGTTCAGATATGATTTCAGTAAGACCAAGATCATATTTGCCTTTCAATAAGGTACAGCATGAAAGAAATATTTTCCTCTGAGGCTTTAATAAGCATATAAGAAAATGCAATTCATTCGTTGAATTACCAAAAACTACACAGTGAAAGGAACTTAACAAAATGCACATAGATATTCTGGACAATGCCAGATATTTGAACAGACAGAATTATCTGTTATTCCATTATTTGGATATTTAACCTTGATTAAATACTATTAAGTACTGCATATAAGGCAATCTTCCACTGCCAAAGAAGTGTATTAATGTGTTCTTATTTATAAGAATGTATTCAAAAATACATAATTGTTACAAATTCATCTGATTATTTTTCCAAATGCGTATCATAAGAAAGTGTCGGAAGCACTCTTTTCACATGCTTAGGTAATGCTTGCTTTATAAACCCAGTCCAAATTCATTTTTGTTCAGGAGATCCATAGAATCCATTAGGGCTTCTCTGAAAAGAGACTTTGAACCTTTGATTTACTTAATCCAATATTATGACCAAGTTAGTGAAATTAAGCAATCGCTATCTCTTTATTGTGTTGGCAAATTAATTTTTCTCTCTCTTGTGTCTATTATCAGTTTAGCTACACACAGTTCAACACAAAACTATCACGTCTACTTTTTTGCACATTGCCAGTCAGTTAAGCTCTTTGGAGTGGGGGACTCAGTTCTGTCTTCAGATGCACTCAGCGGGAATTTAGTATCCCTATAGACAGAAGATGGTTCTACGTTTGTCTGTAACTCACATGGGTATTAGTTTATATTAGCAAGCGTTAAATAATTCTTCATTCCCATGTATCTAAATGTTCCTTACATAAGCACAAATGTTAGCACACCCTATACAGCATGGAAGGTGATTAAGTATGAAGTGCTATTTTGAATTATAAGTGGATTCTTCTTCATAAAGTGTAACACGCTGTGCAAACTAAACAGATTTGAGTATTTGATTTGGTCTTCAATCCTTTTCTCCTTAGAGAGGAGTTTTCATTGTTGGGAAAAGAAGGCACTCATATATCTTACATGAGAAACAAAATCAGGTTACGAATTTTTTCAGAAGATATGTTGAGCTTTAGATATAACTTTTTAAAATTTATTTTCATAGCATTCTTTTATGACTGCTGTGATATGTGTCAGAAAAAAACAAACATGTAACAATGAAATAAGATTATTAGGATTTACTTTTTTTTTTTTTTTTTTCCTAATCATTTGCCAGGCACAGTACCTAAAAACTCACTAATAGAATTTATAAAAGAAGTATGGAATGCTTATACAGTTAAGCTAACACAAATGGGACCTGTAAAACTATGTTAGAGGTAACGAGTCAAAAGCTACAAGATATCAGTGTAATTTTAATTCAGCCTCCTTGTGCACATGCATTACAAGGTTGTCCTCTCCCAGTGTGCAGCAACTGGTCATCCAACATCCAGGTTACCAAGCTTTTAAAATAAGGCTGATTACATTCACAGTACGTTCTGTGAGAAGAGAGAAAAAGGATCTGGAATTTTCATCCAAAAAAAGAAAGATTTCCTATCTGAACTTCACTACTGATAAATGAAAATAATGATAAAAAGAGCTAACCTACCACTCCACCTTTTCCTTCTGCTATGTCTCACCATATTTCCTATAGGAACTGTAAAGTCTCAAGTGACTTTAAGGATTTTTAAAGAATCCTTTAAATACCCTCATATGCTCCACAGTGTACTTACCTTTTCCTCTATTAAAAGCCCTTTGTCCCAAACCTTAACTTTATTCTCATCCTCTGCTCTTCAGTCCTGTGTTTAGCTCAGGGGACCACACATACAGAAGAGGTGGACTGTTGGAGCACGTCCAGGGGAGGACCCCAAAGATACTCAAAGAGCTGGAGTACTCTCTCTATGAAAACAGGTTGAGTGGGTTGTTCAGCCTGAAGAAGAGAAGACTCTGAGGAAACCTTATAGTGGACTTCCAGTACTTAAAGGTTGCCTACAGGAAAGATGGGGAGGGAATCTTTTTCAGGGAATGTAGCAATGAAACAAGGGCTGATGGCTTTAAGCTAAAAGAGGGTAGACTTAGATTAGATATTAGGAAGAAATAATTTATTCAGAGGGCAGTGAGGTACTGGTACAGGCTGCCCAGAAAAGCTGTGGTGCCCCATCCTTGGAGGAGCTCAATGCCAGGTTGGATGGGGCCCTGGGCAGCCTGAGCTGGAGCAGGGCAGCCCTGTCCACAGCAGGGGGTTGGGCTGGGTGGGCTTTAAGGTCACTTCCAACATGAGCTATTCTGTGATTCCATGATTCTATGATTTACACCGTTCTATGATTCTAAGATGTACACTCCGCTGCATCTCCCTTACAAGGAAAGGCAGAGCTGGGTCTCTTTGGGGTGACCTCATTAATGTTTATAAATATGTAAGGGGTGAGCGTCATGAGGATGGATCCAGGCTCTTCTCAGTGACATCCAGTGACAGGACAAGGGGGAATGGGCACAAGCTGGAACATAGGAGGTTCCATATAAATATGAGAAAAAACCTTCACATGAGGTGAGGGTAACAGAACACTGGAACAGGCTGCCCAGAGAGGTTGTAGGGTGGTCTTCTACAGAGACATTCAAAACCCACCTGGATGTGTTTCTCTGTGACCTGGTCCAGGTATTCCTGCTCTGGCAGAGGGATTGGATTAAGTGATCTTTTGAGGTCCCTTCCAATCCCTGATATTCTATGATTCTGTGATACACCTAGAAAAATGAATCTCAGAAGGAATTTCCATAAATAGAGACTATGTTATTATTTTTACCTGGTAATAGTTGTAAACCCTACTCTCCATCGTGCATCAAAAATTACTGTGACCTCCTGTTGGTCTGGTGCTTTTATACTTGGTGCTATAAAGACAAAACATTAGGCTCAGGCTATTAAAAGAACTGTCTCCTTTACGTGGCTCCTTTCTGCTTACTATGATTTAAGTACACTGTTTAAAACCAAGTAGTCTTGCAGACCCCTTAGTTCTTTGTCTTCATTTAAGAATAGTTTCTCCTATAAGTAATATATTCAGTAATTAAGTAGATTCTTTCAACTACTGGTCTCCTGATAAGGTGAAATCTTTAGAAACTGTAAAAATTAGTAACATTACAGGCAACAGTATAGCCTTATACTGACGTTTAGATTGTTTATTTTGAATCCCGCATTCTCTCAGCTATCTTATATTCAGAGCCATTTCTCATTTCTTTCTATATTGTTCTAAAGTAACACAGATCTCAAATAGTATTACTCTGTAATTTGCTTTCATTTTGATACATATTGCTGAAAAGAATTCAGAAGGATGGATATAATTAAAAATAAATGTTTTATTGTCACAAAACTTGAGCTAGAACAGAAATATCTAAAATATATGTGCCCAAGTAAGTTCACTAAATTTGGTAATGGAAAGTGCAGAAGAAGGACAACTTTTGCATAGATTTCAGTGCATGGCATTCTAGTAATTCAGAAGTTTTACTTG
Organism: Chrysolophus pictus; assembly: GCA_037305975.1. Lineage (NCBI taxonomy): Eukaryota > Metazoa > Chordata > Aves > Galliformes > Phasianidae > Chrysolophus > Chrysolophus pictus. The sequence goes on from CM074576.1 coordinate 100,310,661, forward strand.
AATATAACACCTGTAGTAAAAGTACTTCTGCCAATGTGAATATTAAGTCCAGTACCGTAGGCAAATGATTTACTGGAATTAATAGCCTCTGCTTAAAATTCAGATGTTTCTTCAGTGAAATTCAGAAGCTTCATTTTTCTTGTTTCCAGACATGGATGTAGATTTATTTAAATTGGATATACACATGGCTTAAACATCTCTGCAAAGCAAATATACATACACATATCAGTGTGTGCATGTACCAATTAGAGAAATATCACTAAGTCAGAATCTGATCTCCGACACTCACTGTTGTAAGAACTTATGGCAATCAGGGGAAGTAACTGCAGTTGCTGTGCAAGAATACATTGAAGAGTGATGAGCTACAGGCCTCAAATGTTTCTGTAGTCTCCTACAGAAAGGAGAGAGTCCTAGCTCCCTTATGTAAATATTGTGACATAAAAAAGACAATGTGGGTCATAGTTTACTCTTGAAGCTGTGAATTTCTAATGGATTCTGCTTAATAGAGAGAAAATTCTCCTTCAGACACCTTTGCATACCATCTCTAATACATGCCTCATCCAACCTTGTAAGGTTACATACCTAGGTTTCAACATGATCGATCATCCTGTGTACTCTTGCAAATTCTGTGTCACCAGAATACCCACTACATAAATAAAACAAATGATATTCCCAGACTGTTTTTAAGGTGCACCCTCCTCTGCGACTGCTGACAGGTACTGGTGGGGTCTGCATAACTGTCTCCATTAATGCTACAGCCTCTTAAAGAAGGATTTGAGTCTTTCCTTTCCATCTTAAATGGATTTTAAAACACTTGCAATTCTTGATACCTAATTAATAGCAACATTAATAAAGTGAATATCTGGACTCTTCGATTATACTAAATGGTTGGATAGGATGCTTTAATTGGTCACATTGGAGTGATAATGAGTGAGTGATATTTCTGCTCTGTATGCTTCCTCTTTCTGACAAGACTGCCAACAGTTTTTTTGATTTTCAAAATTGGAAGTGCTTAGTAAATCAATATATTTAAGGCTGATTTAGTCAATTCATAATTAACAGTAGAAAGTAATTTTGTACAAGCAGACAAATGAAAAACATGCCTTTTCCATAATTTTAGTCTTAAGTGTGCCACACTTTCCTATGGATGAAAGTTTTGCTTGGTAAGCAATCACATTGATTCCATGTGCCTATCTGCAAGTTTTTTGAGGCATTATTTACAAACACTACATAATTTGTGTAAAAAAAATATTAAAAATTCAAGACAAATAACCATGTTTTAAAGCAAGAAATATTAATTACTTCCGATATTCCTTTAATTACCACCTAGTAGCACACTGAAATTTTCACCTAGCACCTTAGTTTTTATAGATGTGACTACAAGTATCAAAACAGAACAGGATGTAATGTAAGAATGAATCATCTCTCAAAAGCAATAGGGCCTAACTGTTCAGTGATGGATGTAGAAGGAAACAGTGATTCTTTGGCTCTGATCCATGGTGCCTTGGGATAACATTTCATAACCTCTTCTCTCTGGTTCCACTACATCTTGTCTAATAGGTTACAAAATATTGGCTTAAGGACTGTCTGTTACCAGTCATCTTTGTTGCATCTGACAGAGTGGCCCTAATTCCAAAGAAACCAAAGAGAAACCATGCATAAACTATTTAAATCAAATGATAAAATACTATCTACAATGCTTGAAAATATTACAGTAAACAAAGACCAGAATCTGACAGAATTTGATGACAAACCCCAAATTAGCTCCTTTTTGGTCAAATTAGGAACATGTCAGCATGCATTTGAAGGTTTACAGTCAAGGATTACAGATTATTTTGTACTTTGATCCAGTAGTACTTTGTATGTGAGCTTTTCTCAATTTTTTAATCTCTTGATAAGCTCTTCTCAATGATTGTGCTAAGGTATTAGAGTGTGAACTGCTAGCCTGCTCAGTGACAGTTTTAAAGGTCTATCACAAGAAGAAGCTCTAAATATTGTTTGTGGTTTGCATTTTCTCTTCTTAATATTTTCCTTACTCTGGACAGGCACATACAGTCACATAAAGGGAGGTGAAATGATAAATTCATGTGGTGCTTAGAGATAAATTTTATTCTGCAATTTTTTTTACCTTTTTTTTTTTTTTTTTTTTCAATTAAGTGCTCTGGCATGTTCCAGTGGTGGTATTTTTGGCTTGATTTCAGAAAAAGGGTCTGTACAGTACAACTAGGACATAATAGAATCTGTAACAAAAGTCTTATGAGAGTGGCTGAAGGAACTGGGATTTAGTCTGGAGAAGAGGAGGCTCAGGGGAGACATTATTGCACTCCACAACTACCTGAAAGGAGATTGTGGCGAGGTGGGGGGTCAGCCTATTTTCCCAAGTGACAGGACAAGGGGGAATGAACTCAAGTTTTGCAAGGGGAGGTTCAAGTTGGCTATTAAGAAAAAATTGTTCTCAGAAAGAGTAGTAAGGCATTGGAACAAACAAGAAATGTGTAGATGTGGCACTGAGGGACATGGCTTAGTGGGTGTGATGGGCATGGGTTGGTGGTTGGACTAGATAATCTTAGTGGTCTTTTCCAACCTTAGTGATTCTATGATTCTGTGATAATCTATGAAGACTGATGGCACCAGTGTAGTTTTTCTTTCCATTGTCAGAAAGAGAAGTCATGAAAACAATCGACACACAAGCTAACCATAAGTTGCAACTCAGGCTAAGCTAGATCAATGTTCCAGTAACTTTTTTCAACAAGCCCCAGAAAGTCACAGTCACCACACTCAAATAACTGAAAATCTGTTAGTAGGATATAAAAATATACCAATCAAATTTTTCTTGCCATTTATTACAGTACTTAAGAGACTGAAACAAAATCAATGAAAACTAAAACTGATATTTGCACAGGACTGACCTTTAGCTGGCATAGACATATATAATGCTTGTTATCAAACGATGGACCAGTTCTTAGCTGCTTATGATCAGTCCGCTGAGTTTAAAAGATCAAAGATCTTCTACATATTTCTGTTATGGATTGATATTCCTGTTTATGTAGGCAGACTTTGCACTCGTGAATAGCAGATGAGTTTGTTCTACTACTTCTGCCAGCATATGAATTTGATGTAAGAAATCTTTTGTACAAAGCCTTAATGGCAAAAATCCATGTATCATTTAGCATGCTTCATTCACAGAGGTAGTGCATTTACTATATTAAGATACCCTTTTAAGGAATTACCCAATTTAAAAAATTGAAGGAAGGAAAAACAAATCTCTGGCACTTTGATTTAATTGTAAAAGAAAATGCTACGTTAACTGCTGACCCTCAGAGAAATCCAAAACTAGCAGGAGGAAAATATTACCACTCAATAAAAGTCTTGGCAACTTCCCACTGAAACACAATATGTACACATCAAACAGCCGTTAACTTATTAGATCATTAGGTAAAAGCCAAAATCATTTGAATAGAGTGCTGTTCTCCTTAAAGCTGAATATTTCCTAGTGACATAAATAATGCAGACAAAAATAATTTTGTGTAATTATTGTGAATATTGTGAAAATTGTGTAATTATTAAGAATAACAATTCTTAAGATGCAATCTGCAAAATTTTCTTATATTCAGATTTACTTTGAAGTTAACTTTTTCATTACGCTCAAGAAATTTTATGAATTCAATGCTACTTTTCCATTTTTGCAAACACAGAAAACAGAATTCCAATGATATGAAATTCAAATATTTCATAGTGTAAACAGAAGAATGCAGATGGAAAGTAAAAGGGCATCTGAAAATGTTCTTGGAAGTACTTTTCACTTCATAAATGTACAAATAATAGCAATAATTTTTTTGTTCTTTTTAGTCAGAGCATTTTTATTTATGAATAGAAGTGAGAACACAGTGTGTCACACTTACTAATATGATGGCTTGAATTAAGGAAAAAATGCTGAAAGCTGTACAGATCAGTATCTTTTGATTTGGTCATTTCTCTTTATAAACAAACATTGGCTCTTGTTAGAGTTTGATACATCTATATACTAGGCTACATCTCTGATAATAGGCTGCAATTATTTAACTCCACGTGGAACAAAGGCAGCATCTCAAGAAACAGAAGAAACACTAACTCTGTCATATCCTTTCTTTGATCTATACCTTCTTTTGCTTTTTAGTTTACAGTACACTGTTTCTTCTTGACCCCTCTAGTGGTTTTCTACTTCTCTCAAACCCAAATTTTCCTTTCCTTTGTCCTGTATATTTGGGCCTTACTCCTTTTCTCTCCTTACCAAGTAATTTGATTTCCATACATCCTCCAAAACAACAACTACTACTAGTACTACCTACCTATCTTATATTCTGAATTTACTCCATTCATGCTTTCCACTCTGTTTATGAACTTAGTACTATGTACATTGCTCAACAATTGTTTCTGCATCCTTGTATAGCTACTCTCTTGTCATGCTGGCCATCACATTACCCTTCCTGACAAATCCCTCAGGTTAGTTTCTCTCATTCCTCCTCTTGCAAATGTCTTTCCCCTCTCTTTCACCTTTTCCCTTTTCTCCTTGCTTTTCATGACTGGGAGGTGAAGATAACCTCTACTCTGACCTAAGGAAGATAATCCTTGAAGATCCTCTCCAAGAAGACAGACATATTACAGCAAACAAAGCAGTACCTCATGAGGAGAAAAGTGTCCTTCTCCCTCAGATTTTACACTTTTTTTTTCCCTAGCATTCTTTTAACGTTTCTGCTGGATATTTGTATTAAAAAAAAAAAAAAAAAAAAAAAAAAGGCTGAAAAAATTGTAAGAACTAGATTTATCAGGGATTGCCGAATGCCGAATGAAACTAAGTTGGCGACCCATGGCAATTCACACAAGCTACAGAACTACTCCTGTATTTGGAATGAAAAAAAAATTGTTAGCCCACACATCTTAAGTCAAAGTCAAACAAAGGACTTATTTTTAATAGCATTCTTTCAAGCAGAGCTAGGAATACAGACATTTTAGCTGCAAGCAATTAATGTTCTATTTATTTTTTCTTTTCAGGATAACTTAATGTGTTGCTGCTATGTAGCTTTCATCTAACTGTTGCTTTCAATTTATATTTGAGAATTTATTTTCTTACAGAAGAAAAAATATGAAGTGGAAATACTATCTTGCATATATTTGTTTTATTTTGAAAACATTCTATTTGCACTTTGTCCCTCTTACACTGGTAAACTACCTGGAAGCTGTATGACACATTTTCCTTGCTGCAACACTACAGCATTTGAAATTAACTACATTTGCAGGACTTGGGCACAGAAAGAATGAGGAAATGTGCAATATCTGAGTTTGCAATTAGCTGGACTATTGCTGTGTGTATCTGGGGGTATATATCTTTGCTGCTTCATGTTTTGTCTGTTGCACTAGCAGCAAAGCACTATCACATTACAATGATGGCGTATTCTCTGTTATCTTTCACTTAATGTCGAGGACAGTAATTTTGTCTCCTCATCCTGTATGAAGAAACCACTGGTATATGTGGAAGACCAATGTATTACTTGCAGAATATCTATGTGGGATAATTTACTTGATCTAACCCTACAGTGGCTGTCTTGACATACTCAAGAGGAGGTGGATAACAGGAAAAAGGATTTGAACCAGGTTTCTTTCTGCACCTCTGGATCTGGTATTACTGCAAAGCTTGAATTCAGAGGGTCTGACTGAGAAATGGCTGGACAACAACGCCATTTAGATGGAAATTTTTTTTTGAGTTTCATTTGTTGCTGTTTGTGTCAAGGAATCAGAGACCACTCACTCAAAATAATCTAGTCAACTTTGGTTTAATGTCGTCATGCAAAATGCACTCCAATCAAAAAAAGAAGAGAATAAAGTTTGTAAAAAAAGGTATTTAATTGCATGTAAAATACATTGAGATGCATAGAACTCAGAATTTTAAGTAAAAGTCTGCTTTCTCAAAAAAAAAAAAAAAAAAAAAATCTCCTTCAGTGCTCCCTATGGAGTTTAAGGGGTTGGACTGGAAATGCTGTTGACTGGCAGAAAAACTTTGTAATATTATCAGTTTCCTCACTTTTTCAAACACCTTTTTTGCTGTTATTCAGACATCAACATTGTCTCCTGTATTTCCTAGGTTAATCTAGGGTCGAAAGGTCATAGCTTAAAAGTACCTCTTCTTAATAGACAAGGTGTAATTTTCTGCCCCTTTACCACCTGTTTTCACCTCTTTATTGTGCAGAATTGTCTTTGTCACAAACTCAGTTACACTTTACAGACACTCTCTAGTTCTTTCAGTGTTTACAGTGTTTTCTGGTGCTTTTATTTAAAATGTGATAGAAGATCTCAAGCTCGCAGCACCTTCTGTCAGTCCTCAGGGGTGGCAAGGATGCTCAGCATCCAATAGAGTTACATATCAAAAAACTTCTCTGGCATGCTGTGGTGTGGGCCTCCAGCAAGGAGATCAATAGACACCAGCATTGCAGGCTTTTTGCCTTGGGGAAAAAAAAAAATCACATAAGCAGAATCAATGGCATTGTAATATGGATGACATTTTATGTGACTGGGGACAGGGAGAAGTACAGTTATATATATGAGAGCACATAGCCAACTGGATTTGTTTGTTCTTCACACAGTGTAACATCATTCTCATTTATACTGTGTGAGGTTTTGATTTTTACAAATAAAATAAAATAAAATAAAATAAATTAGACAATACAAGGGAAATTTATCATCCTTCCAAAGCACTGGCATAGAATAATCCCTATAAATTTATGACATACAAAACATGGATGTAAATTTCTATTTTAGAAATATCACACATTCACTCTCTCTAGTTTCCCAGCTACAACATAAAGTCAGACCGATGACTCTAAATCAAAATTGCATTCTTTTGACACTTCATCTCTTTGTCATATTGTCTCTTCACAATATCTATGCTACAAAACTCTGCTTCTTTGCCCATTGATAGCATCACAGGACACACATCAATTTTATATGTAACAAGACTGATATATATATAGAAAAAATCTTACAAATTACATTTGTGGAGAGGAAAACTGTGTTAAACACAACAGCCATTTAAAGAAAACCAATTTGTTTTGCAATCTTTTCAGCTGATACATAATATTTTGTAGTGTCAAATCGTGCTATATTGGACATATTTATTGTGATGTTGTATATGATATACAACGTATGCTAACATAGAGCTCTGATAGTGCACCTTTTTCATATGGAATAAAAACAGCCTGGCTGTATCCTCATGTACTGAAATACTTCTTTAACTACTGTCTTCTGTTCTTTTACCACAAGCCTCTTAACATGTTATGCACCATGAGTGATTCAGTCTTTCTGAGTCAACGCAATGCTCTCATTCTAATGTTTTTATACAAAAGTGAGACAAAGGTATCACTCTATTCAATGAAAATTAGTAAACAACCCAACAAATAAATAAATAGTATGAAACAATTTTTAAAGACTTGCTCATTTGGGAGAGTTTTCACCCTTAAATGATATATTGCCTTTATCATAAATATATAATCTGGATCAAAAATTACAATGTATCTTCATTATTTATATGCTGAATGACTTTGCTGAGTCTATAGAGATGACAGCAAGTTAAAGTTAACACAGAAAACAGTCTTTGTTTTCAGAAAATTTCAATTAGACAGCTTGTTTCATGTACCCTGCTGGTAGGTACATCTGGATAATGTATCCACAGAAATAAGCATGTTTTCAGAGAAATCACTGGACACCAAAAAAACAAACAAACAAAAAAACCCCAACAACAACAACAAAAAAAACAACTCATGACTCTTTCATCAGCCTATCTCAGGTGAGAAAACACAGGTCTGTCCCCTTATGTTTCAACAAAAGCTCATAGACTTGCATCTTGAAACACTTTGTTATTCTTTTCTGAAGAAACCGTATCTTTGATTCCATATTCAGTTTGACACCTGTCCTTTCATCCAGTATTCCCCTAGGCTTGCCTGCTGAACTTCCACAGAAAGATAAAGAAGCATATTTTTCCATTCTAGTAATGGCTGGCATAGCGCTAGACATAATGTTCTGCAACTGTTAAAGGAATACTACATTGGATTTTGGGGGTCTAGTAAATCAATCTGTTCCATTTTATTGTTTCTATGGCCTAAGGTATTTGTTCTTTCTATTCTTGTTTCTTTAATAACATTGCTTTGCATGAGCTTACATGCACTTTTTAAATTTCTCTGATATTGCACCTCTAGAAATTCTAGGCTGATGTCAATCAGGAAAATTCTCATTTAAACTGAGTTACTAAGCACTTTCAGAAGCAAAGGATCTGTCTTTTTGATGTGAGGCTGTTGCTGGTCTGAAGTCTTAATAAGAGGTTATGCTAACATGCAAAAAGTATGCCAGAACATTAATTTTTAAAAGATGAAAAATCATAAAGGCTATTGAAAATGGAAATAATATTCACTCTCAAAGACAGTTTGTGCTGTGAGTTAATGAAATCCCAAATCTGAAGAGCCTTCTGATATTTTAATTACACTTTATGTCTTTTTGAACAGCTATTATATTCTGCAGAAGGGGAATCTGTTTATTTTAATATAGAGGCACAACAAACTAACATGTTTAAATAACAGACAGGGCTACAGTGTCATAGGGCCTTGTAAGTGATTGTCTACTCTTTTCCTACTAGTCTAACTCTATTGACATTCAGATCATTAAAGTGAAATTCACACCAGTGCTCCCAGCCTGCAGAAGGCCTACGCATCCCTTAAATCCAACTTAAATTCTCTGAATGGGGCTTTACAGGGATTTATGAAGTACTACTTATGAGGTACTCTTGTGAGCCTTCTGCACAAAAGGTGAATACTGCCATTAATTTATTTCACCTCTGCAAATCCTTAAACCAAAATTACAGTAATGTCAGTTGTTGTCTTTCTTTAACATATGTTCAGCAAAGGTCAGCAGGACTCTTGTGCAGTCTTTAAAAATGTACTTGATCTTATCGCTGGAGTTTGACGTGAAACAATGTGTCGAGCATTTTAAAAATGAGTAAAAATTAACACCTAAAAGAACCACTGTTTTTTGAAACAGTGAAATAGAACATGGAGGAAAACTCATTTGTGAGTGTTTATTTTACTTCCAGGTCCATCAGTATCTGAAGAAAAAGTCTTCCATATATTCTTGATTATGACAAATTTAAATTACAGAATCACAGAACCACAGATTTGCAGGGGCTGGAAAGGACCTCCAGAGATCATCAAGTCCAGCCCACCTGCAAAGCAGCCCCCATATAGCAGGCATTACAATTTTGCATTCCTTAATTAGCCTTTCCAATGGATCATCATTTGACCTTTGCCTCATGTTTGCAAAATATGGGAACCATCAAACTCATTGTAATTTTCATATTTTAGACTGTTCTAAATTGTTTTGTTTAAATACACCATTCTCCTTGGATTCTACTTTAGTTATTTCATACAAGACAAAAACAATCTGACAGCCAATCATATCCTGTTTCACAGGGGAAAATAGGCACTTTTGAAATCTGCCTTACCTTATTTGTTTCATCTCAATTCCACCTAATCAAACCTTCTCTATGCAACTAAATAGCAACATTTAAAACCCATTTGGATCATGTAAATAAATATAAGTTGATATGACAAGCAGCTGAGTACTTTTCATCGTTGAAACTGTTAATTAACATTTCATGTTAGCAAATCACAGATGAAAAAAAAAATTCTTAAATAGGGAATCTGAAAATTTTTAAAACAGTGTTCGATCACTTAAACTTGGTGGTCAGATTATGACCTTTTATGCTGAAAAGCCATTACTCACCTGAGGTAATTCTTTGTAGTAATTAGATGCATGCTTTATCAGTGAAATGAATCAGAATATTGGCATTTTCTAAACTCATATAGCTTAACATAAGGTCTTGCATGTAGAATTCTCTACAGAACATAAACCTCTAATGGGAGAACAGTTTCCATTGTACTTCAGAATTTACTGTCTCTTAAGAGAACACATGCTTCCCCCCAATCCTCAGTTTCTATATACACTTAATGTCAACCCCTTCCCCTTTTTTAAAATAAAATGATATGTCCACCAAGAAAGAGGAAATGTCAGAATTTTTTATTTGAAAATAGGATATATATCGATATAGATATTAAAAAACTAATTTATTTCCTTATTCTTTAATCACTGCTCCTGGGGCTCCGGACCATATCAAGAGGGATTCTGACAGCTTACTGTTAGTTTGGAGAAGGAAGAAAAAAACGTATCAGCAGTGAATGATTGTATTAAAGGTTGACAATGATGAAATAGTAGAGGCCGTGCTACAATTTCTGCTCCTTCATTTGTCTTTGTTGATAAAATGAGCACTGTCAGAGGCTCGAGCTCACAGCAAATTTAACGTGACTCTGTTTATCCCTGCCTAGAATAAGGTTTGCACATGATCAGATGATGAATGCAAAAAAAGTCCTGGACATCCTTTCTAAGAGAAACATGCAATTTTCCTAGCTTCTTTTTCCTTGAAGGAATAAAGATGGAGAAAACTAATTAGATTTTTCAAGAACATATTTAATTAAATAGCATGACATCCAAAAGTACAAGGGTTGCTCTGAAAGTGATGCCTCCTATATTATGATGTTGGCCTATGAAATCAGAGGCAGATGTTCGTGATATGGCAGTAAAGGTTGAACCTTCCCATCAGTATTCCATTACAATTTGTTGCTGTGTGACAAATAGCAGCAGAGAGGCATTCTGACAAAATGGCATCTGACATGGAAGTGTGTATGAAGAAAAGGTGTAAAACTGAATTCCTGAAACAAATGGCACCCATTGACATTCACTGATGCTTGCTGCATGTTTCTAGAGACCAAACAGTGGATGTGAGCAAAGTGAGGCAGTGGGTGGTGCATTTCAGCAGTGGTGACAGTGACAGTTGGTAACCTCTGCTGGTGCAGATTATAGCATGTGCGGCATGCAGGCTCCTGTTCATTCCTGGAGAAAATGCATAGCTCCTGGTAGTGACCATCCAGCACACATGGCCGTACCTTCAGAGTCATCCTGGGTCATGGCTCTGGATTACTTCATGTTTACATTAATACTTATTTGTTCATTCTCAGGGTGCTGAAATTTATCAGTGATGAAATTCTGCCATATTCCTTAATACCTACCACCTGTTTCAATTCCCATTTACCACGTACTGTGTAAAAACCACAATTTGTTAATGCAACTGAACTTTGTTTTAGAATTACAGTGGCAATAATCCTGTGATTTATGCAGGCAGAAGGTGCCGAAAGATTAATATATACAGATACATAACTGCATGTGTGTGTGTGTATATATATAATTAAGTAGCTTTCTTAGAGAAAGTAAGAATTTGACGTCAGCCAACAGTTTACTTCCTAAGATGACACACGAAGGGTCTCCAGCATCGCCCCCAAAACCAAAAAGATAAGGTGATGATGATAAGGTTGCGTCATCGAACGGCGCCCTACTAGGAGTCCCCCGCCCGCCATCCCGCAGCACCCAGCCCAGCCCTGGCCGCCCGCAGCCCCGCGGCCGCCGCCAGCCTCCTCCCGCACCTCGGGGCAGCAGCGCCCCCTGCCGGCAGGCGCCCGTGCAGGCGACTCAGCGCTTGACTTGAGAGAGCGGAGAGAACGCAGTCACAGACGAGGAGTTCGTTCATCGTGTACTTTCGTTGTTAAGCTCCTCGGGTAAAGTTTGTATCGGTATAATTCTTTTCTTTAAAATGCTCGCCTTCAGATCCATTTTTAAAAATATATTTAGGGTTCTATCCTTCTCTTACCTATTTTAATCTGTGTTACCTGTCTCTGGCAGTGAAACAGATCAAGGGAATATAGTTACTTCTTAATTTAAAATCTCTCTCCATAAAACACTGAAATTTAATTATCCATCATTTCTGTTCTCTTAGAAGAATTTAGAGAAATCTCTAACAAAAAAAAGCTAGTGAAAAGGACTGAAAGTTCACTTGAATCACAGAATCACGGAGTCACGGAATGGTTTGGGTTGGAAGGGACCTTACAGTCTATCCAGCTCCAACCCCCCGCTGTGGAAAGAGCTGCCCACACCAGCTCAGGCTGCACAGGGCTCCATCCAAACTGTTCTTGAGCGTCTCCAGGACTGGGGCACCCACAGCTTCTCTGGGCAACTGTGCCAGTGCCTCACCACTCTCTTAACATCTAACCTAAATCTCCCCTATTTTAGTTGAAAAGCATTCTTTCTTTTCCTATCACTATCTGCCTCTTGTAAAAAGTTCATCTCTCTTGTAAAAAAGTCATCTTCCTTTTATTTATAAGCTCTCTTTAAGTGTTGGAAGGCTACAATGAGGTCTCCCCAGAGCCTTCTCTTCTCCGCAATGAATAACTGCAGCTGCCTTGGCTCACACAGCAGAGGTGCTCCAGCCCTTCGATCTGCTTTGTGGCCCTCCTCCACCAAGTAGTCCACCCTTCAAAACCATATATTTCAAAATTAGTAATAAAGATGTAATGTGGGACCATGACAAAGGTCTTGAAGAAGTCCAGAAAGATGATATCAGGTTCTCCTTCTTTGTCCACCAGTTCTGTCACTAGTAGAAGGCCAGCGCATCGGTTAGGCGTAGTCTACCCTTGGTGAAGTTATGCTGGCAGTCATGGATCACCTCCACATATCTCATGTGCCTTAACATCTCTTTCAGGCTATATTTGGAAAATGTTAATGGAAATAGTTCAATTAGCAACAGGTATTGCCTTATCTATGTTGATATTGTTTGAAGACAGCATGCAGTAATATTCAACATTTGATTTCCATCACAATCAAAGGGATATTTTCAGAATGAATTGTCTGGGTTTTTTTTTTTTTTTTTTTGGTACTGAAGTCAGCATTTAGCTATGAATAGCAAAGTGTTTGAATTTGAAAAGCAAAGACAAAATACAATCTGTGTTCAGCAACATCCTTAAAGCAAATACAAACCAACCAGAACAAACAGCTCCAGGCAAACTAACAGAGTAAACAACAGAAAGCAAAGGGAACAAGGGAAGAGCAGAGGGACGCCGTGTTGCACTTTTTTTGGACGTAAAGGTCTTAGAGGATTTCAGCAACTCCCAGCTCCATTTTTGCCACTGGCGTGAGAATTAAAATTCTACTATGGGACTGGGAGAGATGAAGTTCTTAAGGCTTTATAACTCCTTAATTAATTTGTCTCCTGTCAAATAACACAGCACCAACATATTTTTAGTGCAATAAGTAGTCTCAGACAATTTCTCAATCAGTCTTTAGGATTTGATTCTGCAGTGTAATCCACTGATACCAGCTTCTGTCCTGTTGATTTCACTAGAGCTCTGTGGGTGCAAGAATCAATTCTCATTAACCATGTTGCACAGTCAGGGCTTTCTTCTGTCCTGACTTTGCTGGTGGAGGTTTAATATTCTATGATATAATATAGCTCTTTCCATAGATACACTAGTTTTTGTCTTTTGTTCATATGCACTTATCTAGGTGTCTGCTAGTTAGATTTTTGTCCTGAGGCACTTAACCATCAATCAATACTTCATTATTCTTATTACTCTGCTTTTGTTTCATCTCAGATTAAAGTCTTTATTAGAAAGTAGGCTGCTTTGCAAACTGCAACAGGCTTAAAACACAATTGCGAGTTAAACTGGATAATTCATGTTTTTCTGTTTTTTTGGAACACACAGAAAAATATATTATCTCAATTTCCATTAAACTTTGATGTAGAATCATTAGCCTTCTTTTTTTAAATCCCAAAAGAACTACTGAAGGAATTACAAGCATTATAACAGAAGCAACTCTGTACGTAATTCTGCATGTATTTGTATTTATTTGTGTACTGCTGTCATCAAGGAAGCAGTGTTACATAGTATTAAAATACAATCAGCATCTTTTAGAAACACATGCAAAGCTGTAACAAAGGGTCTCATTTTTTTTCTGCCTTATATATTTTCCTTTCTGATGTAACGATTTTCAGAAGTCGTTAGGCTTACAGGAGTCAATAGACAGTGTAAGAGTCCATTAGGTGCAGAAGAAAAGAGAGCACTGAAAAGCAGTCACAATGAGAAGCATAAAACAAGAAAAACAATGGTTCAGCAAACATTAGGAGTGTTATTGAGTACAGATGTTGTCTTAGAAAGCAAAGCATCTGGTACAAGGAGAATATTCTCAGGTTGTGCACTGGCCAATTTGGACCTTCTTTTGTCCCTTTTAGGGCTCTGAAAAAGGATATCTATTTACCATTAAATTTCAGAAGATTTGTGTGAGCAGAAATGGACTATAACCACAACTGCATCTCATTATTTCCCCTGGACTTTGCAATCTGGTTTTACAGCCAATTTATATGATAGTGGCACCTGGTATTTTTCCTTATAGCTGCAAATTTCCTTGATTCTTTCCTATGACTTGGCTCTGTTCTTTACAACTAGACTTACAAACGACATCCCTAGCTGTGGTGCCTTGTTTCCCTGGTGCCAGAAGCCCACCACACTGGTTTCTCACTTCCTCTCCTCGGTAGGTCAGGGAAATACTGACTGCACATTCAGAGAAGACCAAAACAAAGATGTACTGCATGTCCTGCCTGTGGGCTTTCCATTGGCATATCTGCATGTGTATATAATTCTGCTCTGTGTCCTGTGTCAGGAGGCAGTGGGTATATATATATAAACAACAAAGACAAGATTTTCAGCTTAACAGATGTCCAATCTACAATATATAAATATATAAATATATATATATATAAAGGCTAAATCCAAAATTTCTATCTTCTTTCTTTGACCACTTGTTATGATTCAAGTGAGATCTTTCTTTTTGTGATTACTGCTTTCCCATACACTCTGTCAGTCAAGGATGGATGAATCCAAAGCCAACCTATTTTTTACATTCTTTTAGAGCAACAAGGGCAGGTTTTTAAACATTAAGAATTAAAAATGAGGAAAAAGAAGCAGACTTTGTCATTTTTGAAAAGTAATGAAAATATAAGTCTGAGACAGTCCATCCATTCTAAGAATCCCTGTCTAAGTATTAGATTAATTCCCAGGTAGAATGAAGAGAATCAATGTGCGCCAACCTCTAGACTGAAATTCAAGTTTAATATTTAGTTTTTGAAAATGTTCAGCCGTTATCCATAATTTCACTCATGATAGCTGCATTTTAAAGTTCCTGATAGCTCTGGGGCTTGAGCACTGAATTGACATCCAACAAAGCTTTTTCCTGTCTAACTTTCAGGCCAGCTGGATATGACATGAACTTGAACAAATTCCTGTAAAATGTGGTGCATCCCAGGAGATTTACATAGATTGGATAAGCTTCAGGTAAACTTTTGAACCAAATTTTATAACTTCCAAGGATTACCTGCAAGGCATTATTGATAATTCCTATGACATTATTATTAATGCTTTGCATTATATACCATTAAATTCTTTCATGATTTTATAATGGAAGAAAATATTTATTTAATTTTGAGGGAATATTGTTGTTAACATGAAAATATAGAGGAAAAGGCATAATTTATTATTGTTTAAAGCTGACATTTGTTAGTAAGTGTGAGACAATAGTATGACAGACAACGTAACTAAACTTTTCCCACATTTGGAGAATTCACAATCTGCTGAATATTGACATTAAATACTCAGATTCTTCTAAAAATTTAATAATAGATTTCTACTTTATTCCACTTTACTGTACTTTTGCACATCTTTGGCACTCAAAATATCTTTTCCCATATGAAAGGTCCTTAGATTTGTGATGAAAATGGTTTGAACAGCAATATCAGGTACTTATAGTAAGAGTGGATATCGCATTTTAAACACTGTGCCTACCAACAAAGAGACCCCAGGCCTGTGGAATGCAAGTGTACATAAAACACTGTAATAATTTTGTACTAACTGCTGTATATTAACTGCATCATTTTTGTAACCTGAACAAGAGTAGGTATTTTATCAGGCAATATCTCCCGTTACTTTGCTTATACAAAGCAACAAGGCTTCTGACTGTGGGGGTTGTACCCACTTGTCACTTGGGCTGTATTGCGTTGATGTGTCCAGAGAAGTAAGACAACTTGAAAGAAGAATCAGTGACAGCCTTATTCTGAGGAAAACTTTTGCCAAGGATATAGGCGATTTCAATTACAAGTTTCGTTATAGGAATCTGTCATGGTTTTGTGATTTTTGGTTTTCAGTATTCCACATCATAACATACTGTGGGGCACTGGGAGTTTAACTGTTAATGCTCAAGCTCTGGAAGAGAAGAACTACATTCCCCAGGGGACAGAGAGTCTCGAGATATAACTCCTGGCAAGTTCACCTGATGTGCTCTTCTTCACCTGCTCTTCATCGGCTCTCCTCCCTGCTGCTCAACTGGACTGCGCATCTTACCTCAGCCCATCCACCTTTCGGACATTCTCTTTCTCATTATATTTGATTTATTAGCTTCAATTTTAATTATATTGTATTATAGTGTGTTATCTTGCATTCTGATACTATATTTAGTAAATTAGTTTGTTTCTCCTCAGATTGTTGCTGCTGTTTTTAATTATTTTGGGGTCCCCTGTTCCCTTTTCCGGAAGCACGGATCTGCGGATCCCTCTGCCCCGCTAGTCACGGAACCGGGCCGAACCAGCCCGTAAACTGTTGACAGAATCACAAGAGAAACTATGTACTGTGTCAGACAAGCCTGAATATTCGCTGTGTAAAACATCTGAAAATCTCTGTATTGGCTCAATTCACACTCATACTGCTTATTTGTTAGCTCTACAGTTACTGTGTTTTCAGGCCTGGCAAATTCATAACTAGATTATAAAGTAGCTTTAACTGTGGGTTATCTTAGTTCCTGTTCTATTGTTGAAAAGGCTGGGACCTGAAAGCTAAATGCGTGTCAGGTAGATGAGTAAAGGATGCAACAGAGATGTTTCAATTCAGCCCCCAAAGTATAGCGAAACTATATTTGTTCAGCATTTTTTCTTCTGACAGCTTGCAGCAGTAAAAGACGAGCAGCAAGTCAATGTTGTCCACCCACAGCAGCAAATAATTTCAACAACTTTATCTCTAATTTAATGACAAACTCCTTTGGAGAACCTTTCTCCTTGAATATTTTTCTGACCGCCAAACTACACACAAGAAAAATCACTAGTTTGTCCAGATCTGTTTTTAATCTGTTACACCTGCACAAAGAATTGAAGGAAGGTGCTATTGTACTATAAAATAACTAGAGGGTAGCATTGTATAGTTTTGTAGAAGCAATCCTAACTAGAATGCTTTGCATTTACTTATGTAGCTGTAGCTACTTATGTAGCTGCTGAACTTCAAGGAAATCTGTTACAAGTCAATGATTTCCAAGATTTCCATGACAACCTAATGAAAACAAACAAGAGATACAACAGAAAATGATGATTGGATGCATCAGAAGAATAGCAGTAATTAAGCAGCAACACATTCTTGGAAGGAAATGTTGAATTGTATAAAGAATCAGCATTCATTTGGCATCTTACACAATACTACATTGTAAAAGGGAAATTCAGCAATCAAACCTGCAGATGTATGTCTCTGACAAGCCATTTAAGTAAAGCTCTCTGAAACATTAAATGGATTCTCTTTGGGAATCTCCTAGACTCCCAAATGTACTTACCTCCAGATGCAATATTCAGCTGGTGTCTCCTGGGGAGAATGTGATTTGAGGGAAAAGGGTTGATCTTAGCACAATTCTTTTTATTTTTACCATATGATCTCTTCCTTACTTAATCTCGCTGAGGTTAGCTGAGCCAGCAGGAATGGGAGAAAGAATTGCAATAAACCAGACTACATTCTGAGAAAACAAATCTATTTTGCTTAGGTTTTTAAGTTGTTATTCCACTGATGTATTATAGGAGAACTGAGGGGTACCAGAATGGAAGATATGTCTTTTAAAGCAGAGTGCACCAAGAAATTACATGATTTTACCAGATTATTTGGATCCTAACTACTGTCTCATCATAAGCAGTATTCTTCATGAAATGATCCCTGAATACAGATCATTATATAACAGCAATTTAAATGCCAGCCTACCAGGCAATATTTTTCAAGAAAAACTCATTCTGAAATAGTAATTACATTTTCTTAATCTGTTCCTCTCCAGTATACTGCATTATGATATCATCTAAAAAACATGCTGGATAACCAAACCATGTCATATCAACAGTATGCTTTAGATTTAGAACAAAGTTCCGAAGATGGAGCCCCTACCCATAGCATACTTCTTATCATAAATGAATAAATAATAAATAGATTAAAAATTTTATCTATTGTCATTCAGAAGTCAGATTTTGAGGTAGCCCATACAAACTCATCTGAATTGTCTCAAGTTCTGTGCCAAACCAGAGACTTTACTTATTTCTGTTACTTACATGCAGAACACATTTATGGGGGCAAACATCTCTACATATTATCTGCTTTCCATATGCCTAGGACCAGTTTAAACAGGCAAAATGATAAACTACTCATTGTTATTCCAAAGGTCTTCTGTGAAGTATATACAGGAAATAAAATTTGTGATTCAAGAAGCAAGACATATGTTAATTCTTATACAATGGAGAAATCAATATTAAAATCAGAACTGTGCTGCTTCTGAGGCTGTATTCCCAAAGATAACAGAATATCGACTTAGTATTCTCAGCCTGGAGCAAACAAAAACAAGAAAATTTGAACTTTAACTAATAGAATGTATGTAGGTCACTCTGAAAGTAATGCCTCCTATTTATTTCCATGGAAACTACAACAGATAAAAGAACACAATAACACAACTTAATAGAGCACCTTCTCAGCTATGAAAAAATATTTTTCAACAGTCACCATGAGCTATGCATTTTGGCCAACCATGAACAAGAGTCTGCATGCCACATACATCAAAACCTGCACCAGTATGAGTGTCTCACTGTTGCTGTGGCCACTGCTGAAATGCACCACCAACTGCCTCACTTTGCTCACATCCACTGTTTGGTCTCTAGAAACGTTCAGCAAACATCAGTGAATGTCAATGCATGCTATTTTTTCCACATGGAGGAATTAAATTCCACTCTTTTTCTTCATACGCACTTCCATGTCAGGTTCCATTTTGTCAGCCTGCCCCTCTGCTTCCATCAGTCACTCAGCAACAAAATGTAGCGGAATATTGGTGGGAAGGTTCAACCTCTACTGCTTTACCACCAACGTCCGCCTCTGACATGATGGCAGTATAATAAAATAGAAGGCACTGCTTTCAGAGCAGCCCTTGTAATTGTAGCTTCTCTTGACCACTTCCTTCAGAATGCATAAAGTTATGACATCCAGACTGTGAAGGTGTATTAAATTGATTTGCAAGCTTGCCTGGGTCAAAGACCTGTCTTACTGTCTTCCTATGTAATGTCAGGCATGCCTGTGGCACCATATGAATAATCATATTAGTAAATAAAAAGTATCAAAACCAAACAAAAATAAAAATAAAAATGCAGAAACTGAAAAAACCCTACTAAATTCATCAAATTAGATTTTTGATCAGATCATATCTTTTAATGGTTTAGCCACTAACTCTGTCTTAGCCCCTGCGGCTACTTTTATCCAAATCAGTTGTCAAGTTTTACGGATCTATATTGCAGAAAGAGCATACTGATAGTTCATGTAGACAGTTTACTTCTATTATTCATCAGAGGATATGAACCAAAGCACATTTCAGTAGCCTTTTCTAGTGACAGGGCAAATGTTTTAGGCCAAGTTTGTGACCACCAAATTTGTGTGCATCAAATGTAGACAAAAAATGCTAAAGCTTTTTTTGTTAAAAAAGTTTTAAAAAAACTTAAAGTTTCTGATCACACAACTGGGCTGCTGTTTTCCGAGGATCCTGATATTGGTTCAGCTTAGTTTCACAAATATGTGACCCTGCATAAACTTGTATATTCTACAAAGGCATTAATCAAAACTTGCTATTTTGTTTTATTGCTATCTGTCCTAAGTCTCAGCAAACTAAAGAGAATTACAACCATACGACCAAGTTATCAGTCACTAGCAGATATCACTAAGCAAATTTCTGTGCGCTACACTAGGAACTAAAATCTGTCTATAAAATGAAAATAGCAAAACAACTTTCTTCAAGCAATAAGTCATCTGAGATGAATAACAAATTTGTATAAATCATTATTTGATTGCAGTTTCTGTAATACTAGAGGGGAAAAAACGGATAAAAATTTTCTAAGTGTGTTATTCACCATGTATTATTCACTCAGTTTCACTTAATCATCCAGCCTCTGTAGGTGCCCAAGGCAACCCTTCAAACCTCTGATTTATTTTTTGTCTCATTTAGAAACTGTCATACAATTGCAATGTATTAGTTCCAAACAGCAACAATTTCAGAAATGCACAGAACAGAACTGATCGATTCAATTATTCTCTACTGGAAGAGGAAAATACACCAAAATGTGTGAAATGTTTGAAACATTTCATGCCAGAAATAAATTAAATTTAAATTGAATCCTATTTTAATATTCATACAGTTCTAGCCCTACAGTCCTTTCTGATTCCCTAAGTTTGCTAGGCATGAATGAGAATTCTTGTAGTACAATACAATTATATTTACCAAATAAGTGTTTTCTTTTTCTTCATTGTTAAGTCTCTAGCCGAAATGATATGTATTTTTTTGTTTGTCCTGACATGTAATAGCAGTCTCCTATCTATATTATGTAGTGTATAAATCAGTTTATTCTCCTTTCTATAGTGTCCATGACCAAGTACATATATTTTATGGTACAGTCACCAGATGGAACTCATTTACGAAATGTAGAAGGTCAGGGAGCACCAACAAGACTCTGAGGTGCCAGACTGCTAGGTAGAGGTTTGCTCAAGGAAAAAGGGCAGCTTTTATTTCTTTACTTTGGGATTTAACCTTTGCAAAGTTGTATGTAAGTTCCAGCCTTTGTCTTTTCCACTGGGATTTCTGTACAAGTTGTAATCCTGTTTGCATTACTTCCAGAAATCTCAGTCACATACTCAACAGGCATGTAAAGATGATACGGATGCGTGAGTGCAGATCCAGTCCCTAGGCTTCTGCTTTGATGCAGTGGCTCTGATACATCCGGGAAGCTATGAGCAAACTGTGCATATACCTCACAGATGGCTTGCATGTGAGTTATAACCCTGATGTATTTGGAATGGGTCAGATAATGCGTTAGCACATTGAAATTCAGTAAAGACATACGGAAAATATCAACTCCATTCCTTCTCTTCCCTCAGATTGCATTCAGTTTCCAGGAAGGCACCTTTGACATGCATTCTTATGGCAGAAAGGAGGGGAGAGAGCAACTCTTTAATCTAGTACACTAGGTTTTTTAAATCATTCTTTTCTGATGTATAATGTACAAGATGTAGAGCTGCAGAGAGATGAAGCTTGCTTAAAATAAGTATCTTTCCCCAAAAGAGAATGGAACGACCCTCACTAGTCTAAGGGAATAAAATCTATACCTGAGGCAAAAGACTCTGCCTTTAAAAACAGTGGGCTGAAACCAGCACCCTGCATGGTCTGCAGCTGCAGTCTTCATGCTGTGTGATATAGTCACCTATCACTTACCCTGTTGATCAGGATATCCACTGGAGAAGCAGCTACCAGGCGAATTTCTGTTCCCTATTCTGTTCATTCTGCAGAACCAAGCAGTGTCAGCTGGTGATATTCATGGAGCCTGAGGAAAAGTAGCAGGGAATTCTGTGTCCAGAGGAGCATCCTCAAAAGAAATGGAGAGGAAGATTTTCATTTTCTTTACAAAAACTTTAAAATGATTGTTTTCCATACAGAAGAAATATATATTTATTTATTGGGCTTTCATTTCAGGGAAAGGAGGAGGGGAGAGAAAAGTAACTTCTGTTGATGCTAAACTAAGCTGGAGTTGTTTTTTCAGTGTCTAGTTCAGCAGCCAGCAGTAGGTTATTTGCCTAGGCCCATGGTTCCCTTACTGAAAGCTGTAGAGACACTGCAAAAATAAATGCAGAATTTCTGCAGCATGAAGTGTTCCATTTGACTTCTTTCGTGGCCTGGCCTCAACTATTTCACAACAGCTACTGGTATTAGATGAGAGAAAATCACACAAATAATGAAGAAGGGTGTAAAATCTGACAAACTGTAAGGTGTGTAAGTGCAACAAACAGGGTAGAAAAGAACTAGGAGATCAAATAGAATAAATCAAAAAGCTATTCTTATTGGCGCTGAATGAGACATGCTTAGGGTCTCTAACAAAGGTTATAGGCATACATTTATAAAATCTTGTGTAAGGAGCTGTAAACATTGGGAATTGTCTTCTGTGAATTGTCTTGGTCTGTCTGTAGGAAATGACAATCCCATTATTACTGATAGAGGCCATAGCTGGAAAGGTGAAGGCAGAACTCTGGTAATTCAGTCCAATCCCACTCCTCAGCTGAGGAATCTGATTCTCTGGTTAATTTTCTCTTATTATGAAGCAAGTGAAAATAAGATTCTGCAGTTGTAAACTAGCAGCAAACTAGTGTATTTCTAGTGGTTCTCGTTTTAATGCAAATATAAATTCAGAGAGATGGATGTTTCTATCATTTCAACACTAGCACAGAATTAAAATATCAGCAATATCCATGAATTAAATGGGCCTCATCTCAACACTTTTTACAGCAATTGAGATTGCATTTTGTATATTTTGTATGTTTTGTTCACAAACAGCAATAAATATATTCATGAGTATTGATTTTTGTTATTGCCAGGATTTATTATGCAGCACTTATTTTCTTAGTCTTGCATAAAACAAAACAAAACAAAACAGAAGCATGAATTCCTGCAAAACAATTTCTACAATACTACCAGTATGTCTAAGATATTGTAATCCTGCAAGGACTGTATCCAGCATTCTTAGTTGGGCATGTGAGTATCTCTTAACAAATTCATTGTTAAGGTATCATATTATTTACTAGATCCAAAGCACCTGAAACATGCTGTTATCTACCACTCATGTACACATCTTTTAAGATTAGAACCCAGACCACCAGGAAATGGCCTACCCTTAGGCTGTGATGAGAAAGTGTGGTTGCCCTTTACTCCTTTGTGGTTTGAAAGAAATAACGTAGAATTCAAAGGACTATGTTCTAATGATGATTAACTATGATCTAACTATGATTAGACCACAAGTCTCTTTTCTGAAATAAGTGGAGACCAAGTTTCAGCGAACAAGTCCCAAGAGGGGGATGCTCACTAAAAGGCACAACACATGCGCTGCTGGGTGGCTTCTTCAGATCTGCAAGAAGCTGATGAGATAGCCCATATTGGACCTGAAGCTGAAGCCAAGCAAGAAATGCCTGTGCATGTATGGGCTCTTCATAAAAGATGATAGAAACACGGCACATTCAAGAGCATTCTACTACTTTTCAGAAATGTAAAGATTCTCTACCTAATAATTAAAAGAGAAACCAGAAAAAAGGCCAAACTGCAATTATAACACACAGTCTTTATCTTTTTCTCTTTTATCACTCCATTCTGTGGAAGGCTCTGATACACATCTAGCAATCTGGGAACACTTAATTTAAGTAAATAAACAAACAAACCCTAAAACTTACCATCTTCATCACTTTACCATCTGTTCTCTGGGTGAGTATTTTTCAATAAGGCAAAGCTCTGGCCAGCTGTAGCATAAGCCTACTGATTTTAACAGGGTATGACATGCAAGTAACTGGAGGCAGAGTCTGATCATTAATTTGGTATTAAAACCAATTTATTCATTCTTTTATATATCTTTTACAGAGTTTCTTGTCCAAAATATTATATCAGTTCAAAACAAATTAGTTTAAGGTGAATTTAGTTAAAGTGGTTCAAAACTCCTGAGTGGACGCACTTAAATTGTTTTAAAACTGAAACATCAACCTAGGTTAAATTGATCTCTTGTAAGAATGAGCAAAATCAATATACATGTCGACTTTAACCTGTTTAATCCACTAGGCAAATTGGTTTAAAAACCTAATAATTTCACATCACATGCTGAGACTTGCTTATCATGGTGAGCGCCTTTGTTTTCCTGTTTTCTGGTAGCTCTGTCTCTCAGCCTCTGCTCACTGGCCACACTGCTTTTACAAGTCCTGTCTCCTTTGGAGCTTATACCTGAACATTGTACAGGATCTGGTACACAGGAATGCTGTCAGTGAGAGGGACTCATGATAATCATTACATTAAAACAGCATAACTTTACATGCACTTTAAAGCTTCAGTTCTAAATGCTGGATTTCCTGTCTAGTGGTTCTTGGACTTTTTGCACAGAAATGTGCACCTGCTTTCTACAACAAAAAATAGACCTATTTAGACAAAAGAATGTTCCGAATTGCTGGGAAGAGGAAAATAACTTGCAATCTTCTTTAAATTGCTGGCTCTGAAATACAAATGCACATATGGTTAATTAAATAGGAATAAAAAGTGAGAAGAATCAGTATGAAAACTTAAGCTTCTAATGGATTAAAACAAATTATATATATATATATTTTAAAAGTATCACTATTTCCAATTGCTTCATGTTCAGAAAGAATGAAATTACAAGTAACTGGCTGATTCGTAACTTGAAACAAAATACCATTTTCCCAGTTAAGTGCATGGAAAGCATCCTGTTTCTTTTATTTGATTCAAAGTCTCATTCCTTGGGAAGTGCAAAAAGCCACTAAATATGAAGAACTGTGAAAGGGCATCATACAAGTTTGACAGTTCTACTAAGAGAACATTATAAAATTGCTTTCTGATTGGCATGTTGTATGTAGAAAATGGCACAAGTCCGTGAGGGGAAAAATAATTAAATTCTTATGATAAAATCTAAATTGTATTTTACTCTGGAATAACTTATGATTCAATTGCTCTAATTTTTATTCTGTGACTGTAGAAATATGTGCTATATCTCATTTATTTCATATTTTTGGAAGCAAGAAGCCCTTTGAAGATATGCATCGATAATTTTCAACATTGTACTAGGAAAGTCTTGTCTTTGATAGCCACATAATGAGTGAAGGATACTGAACCCTTTTGCAAGACTTATTCCAGTGAAATATATCAGTCGCTAAAAGATTCATACCAGCAAATATTTCTTTTCTGCTCACATTTAAAAGCAGTCAGCAATTTAAAGAAACGTGGCAGGACAGAAAAATATTAAACTGTAATGCTTTAAATAGAAAGTAATAGGAAATATTTCAGGAACATGGGAAATGATGAGAAGGGGATGAAAGCAGTATTTCCCAGATAGGCATATCTGTACTTCTTGTAAACATTATGCAGACATTGCATTAAGATGTCTTCTGTCATAGCACAGAATGATTGATAAAAATGATTCAGGGTCCAGACAGTGATAGTACTGAGCAAAAAAACATGGGGGGCGGGGGACGGGCAGAGGGCAGAAATCCTTTTAGATTGACCTTTAACTGATAAATTGATGATGTCCTCATTAGCAGCAACCCTGCTGCTTGCCCTCAATAAAAGATAATGTCCTGCTGTTAACACTATTCCCGTTTCTGTGATTTAACACTACTATTACAGTGCAGATTCTACTTAAACGGATTAAGGTTTAAATTAAGATAAAATATTGTTGGGTCTGCACTGTTTGTCTCTGAACTAAGCAGTATGATTTCATTGCCTGTGACTGAAAATCTGCAAGCTATAGGGGCATTTATCCAATAACATTAGAGCCAAGGTTTTCACAAGGCAGTACCTATACAATAGCCAATTTGTTTAGTATTTGGTGAGTAATATTTCAAGGCAGTCTGTTTATGATTAACTGTTAACCACAGTTTCATCCTTTCTGCCAAAAAACAAAATAAAACAAAATAAAACAATACATACATAGTAGAATGACTGTATTTTCTTAGAATGCAAAATTTGTAGGGTTCACAATGTAGTTAGATAATGAATGTTGCCTATTACATGGAACAAAAACACCATGAACTGCCCTCTACAATGATGAAAATACTGAAAGAGATGTGCCATCATTAATTTGTTTTAGCAACACATTTATAGGGTTTTGAAAAAAACTTTTTTAAAAAAGAAGCCTAATTGTCATGGCTAACCAGCTTCTATGCTTATTTATTAATTAGACACTAGACATAAAGAAATCTCTACATTGGTTTGAGTCTTCTGATGCTTATATAGGGACTATCACTACAGAATGCAAAGTGTTGTGGTCTAACCCAAGCAGATAGCACAGCACCACACAGCCATTCACTCTCAGGTGTGATGTGCAAGAGAATTGGAAAGGCAAAGAATTCATGGGTTGAGATAAATACCACTTACTAGGTAAAAGAAAACCCATATGCACAAGCAAAGCAAAGCAAGGAATTCATTTGCTACTTCCCATCACTAGGGAAGTGTTCAGCCACTCTCTGGAAAGAAGGGATCATCACATGTAATAGTTTCTTGGAAAGACAAGTGTCATCACTCCAATCACCCTCCCCTTCCTCCACTACACTAGCTTTTATTGCTGAGCATGACACAGTATGGTATGGAACATCCCTTTGGTCAACTGGCTCAGCTGCCCTGACTGTGTCCCCTCCCATCTCCCTGTGCACCCTCAGTCCTGGTTGGCAGGGCAGCACAAGGAGCAGGAAAGTCCTTGCTTCGTGCAGCAGTGCTCTGAAACAACTAAAACATTGATGTGTGATCAACACCGTTACCATCAAAAACAGAGCATTATACACACCACTATGAAGAAAATTAAAATATGTCTCAGCTAAAACCATGACACAAAGCAATACAGTCAGAGGATAGAGCAGCATGATTTTAAAAATCTGGTATTTTGTTTCACTGGTATGTACATGCCACCACACAACATACCTACTTTGATCACAAGCAAACACACAAAGTAATTTGACGGATGTAATTGCTTTCCACAAGATAAACAAGGTAAACATGGTTTAGAAATCAATGCCATCCCAAATATAGCTTTCCACTATAGGAAAGTTCTTGCACATGAAATAAATTTCCAATTCATAGAATCATAGGATGGTTTATGTTGGAAGGGACCTTTAATATCATCTAGTTCCAATCCCTGCTATAGGCAGGGACACCTTTCTCTCAACCAGACTGCTCAAAGCTCCATCCAGCCTGGCTTTGAGTGCTTCCAGAGACAGGGCATCCACAACCTCTCAGGTCAACCTGCTCCAGTATCTCACCACCCTCACAGTAAAGATTTTCTTCCTAGTATCTAGTCTAAATCTGCCAGCTTCCACTTTAAAGCCATTTCCCCTTGTCCTGTCACTACCTGACCTTATAAAAAAGTCTCTCCTCAGCTTTTCTGCAGGCCCTCTTCAAGTACTGGAAGCCTGCAGTAAGGTCCCTGCAGAGCCTTCTCTTCTCTAGGCTGAAGAACCCCAATTCTCTCAGCCTGTCCTCATAGAGGAGGTGCTCCAGCCCTCTGATCATCTTCATGGCCCTCCTCCTCTGGACCCACTACAACAGTTCCATGTCCTTTTTGTGTTGGGGGCTCCAGAACTGGACACAATACTCCAGGCAGGGTCTCACAAGGGCAGAGTAGAGGTGCAAAATCATCTCCCTTGACCTGCTGGTCATGCTTTTCTTGATGCAACCCAGGATATGGTTGGCACATTGGTGGCTCACGTTGAATCTTTCATCAACCAACACCCTCTAATCCTTCTCCTCTGGACTGCTCTCAAGTCATTCTCTGCCCAATCTGTATTTGTGCTTGGGATTGCCCCAACCCAGGTGTAGAACCTCACAGTTGGCCTTGTTGGACTTCATGAACACCAGAAATTTTTTTTTTTTTTTTCAACTGAATGGACAACATCCTTGTGAGATCTCACAAATCTCAGTATTATGATCCTGTGGGCACTACTTGTCAGTATAGTCTCTCAGAGGTGATGGCAATGCCTACCTGGGTGGTGACAGAGGGATACCTGTTGGCCCCATGACCAGCAACAGGCTGGAGGCAATTTCCCTTGCCTCCCCCCACACTCAATCTGGCAGATGTAAGCCAGGGGAAGGAGCCAGAGCTCCAGCATCTGTTTTCCTCAGAGGCATTCTTATGACAATATTGCACTGAGTGACCAGAGCAGTGGGCCCAAGGCTCAGGTGATGAATGGGCTCCTCAGATACCCTGGCACTAGGTATTGCCACATTGGAGACTCTCATTCCCCTTGTTTTTCTGTGTGTAGCAGAAAGAACATATGATCTCCACTCTCTCTCCAGGCTCCTTTTCCAATTGCTTTATGAGCCCTTGGTCCCTCTGGTAATCAGCTCCCACATGTGCCCTTTCTCTTTCACCATGTTAAACAGGGCTTTAATCAAAAGGTTCACTATTTCATCCTGGATTCTTTCCAGAAGGGGAAAAAAAAATTAAAAAAATCACACATAATTGCAAGAAACAGCTGTCACAAGCGAAAGGTAGGCAAGTAACAGAGAGAGTGACTGGAATAACAATATCCAAAAGACCTGAATAAAGTGATGTTATTCAAAGTGCACTTTCAAATAGAATTACTTTCAGTCGAGAAATTTGTGAGGTTTGACTCTTATTGCAATTTTTTTTAATGCATGTCTTTCTTCAAGGAATTTGTACTTGACAGTAGACAATTTTTTTTTTTTTAAATATCTGTTCCTGACAAGAGTGGAATCTGAACTTGCAATAATAACTTGGGCAAAATTTTATGGGTCTCACAATCCCATTAAAATTTGAGACAATTCATAGAGATCTATTTTGCTGCATTCTCAGGAATTTCAGATTCATGTTAAATGGTCCACTACTATTGTAGGATGTGGAATAGATTTATGAGGAGAAATGGCAACAATTAGATCTTTAGTGCTTGAAACTTGAAACTCAAAATCAGCATAATCTTAGTTACTCAAAGTTTTCATTGAAAGTCCAGTCTGAGTTTTCAGCTATTTTTCTGAGCTTTAAGCAAAAATGTATGCTTAGATAAAGATATAATTACATGAAAAAAAATCTAGTTCTATATAAATTAGATATATTTTAAATTATTACTTCATGCTGACTGCAACTTTTACAACTACATACACCATGTAATGTGTACTCACTTGTAAAAAAAATATTTATATCCAGTGTTCTGTACTTTGACCTTATGTACCTTATTTTCCTTACACTACTTAACATATGCATACCTGTATATATTTACATATATTTAGGAAAAGCATTTCTTAAATAAAAGCAGTGGATTTACAAACTTCCCTTTGAAAAGATAACGCAGTGAATTTAAATACTTTCAATTATTCAGTTACATACTGATTTCTATCACACTGTAGTTAACAGTGGGAGGCTATTTTATAATTTTATGAGCTTAGTGGTAATGAGAAAAAATTATCTTTAGATTAATAGTGTAATTATTATATCTGTTCTCTTTCTGTAGTTACTCTTGTTATTTTTGTTCATCAAAAATAACTTGACAATTTCAAATGCTTTGAAGTTGCAATTTTTTGAAGCAAATTTATGATCAGAGAAGCTGAAAGGCAATATAAATGTTAAATAATGTTAAAAGTTAGGAATATAAAAGGATGTGTAAAACAACTTTTGAGTGCTAATCTGAAGCCCCATCAACATTTTAAGAGGTTTCTTTTGCTTATTTTAAAAGTTATTTAATATTGTAATTAGTGATAATTTTGGAGCATTGCATTGACAAAAAACTAGTCTCAGTTAAGTTAACAATAATTTGTATCATTTCTTTTTTTCAGAAAGCATACTGAGTTCATTGTGTTAGCAGAAATTAAAGATGAACTGTTCTTATGACCATTGGAGCATGTAGTATAGTCAGTGAAAAGAGGGGAAGAAGCCCAATAGTCATCTCTGGCAAGGGCAAAGCTTTAGGAATTGCTACAGCTGAAGAACGAAGTAGAAGTACTTTTTTCACTGCACTAAAAGAGAGCTTTGATGAGTTGGAGGGGATGGGATTCAGCAGTATATTTAAGAGGACAGAGATACATGTTAGTTGATAAAACTTAGATATGCAAGTGCTAGGGAAGACATAAAAATACGTGAACTTAGATGTTATTTTTCACTGCTCCCATTGTCCAGGCACAGTTTATCTTCAACATTCAACATACATATGGAAATACCACCTCTTAAGTATTTTAGAAAAGAAACAAATTTGAAGAGAGCAAAGAGATCAAGAGGAATGAGAAATTGAAACATTTTCCAAAAGGCCACAAAACTGAGTCTCCTGACAAAGAGCAAGGTCATTCAAATGTATAAGCCAATCTGTTTCTCAGCAATAATGTCAGATAATTTGGAGACTGAGAGCACAATAGCTATTTTTACTGCTATGCTTTATAGAAAAATAACAAGAGAAGTGAAACTGCTAACATTTAACAGTTGTGCACCCAAAGTATTACTGCTTGCCGACAGAGTAGTACCGAAAAGCACTACAAAGCTATCTCAACAAAGAAAACTACACACACACAAAAAATATTTCTGCCTCTTCCCTTTTAGTTTAAAAATTTACAAAATTTTCAAAGAAAAGACCATATCTTAACTTCAAGAAACTATTTTATTACAACAGGAGAGGAATAAATACTAGATGTCTTAAAGAAATTAATCTCATTTTCAAACATGAGGGTGTGGTATTTTGTTACCAAGTTTTTGTTGTGCTGTTTTGTTTATTTTGTGTTGTTGTTGTTTTGTTTATTTTAAAGAGAAAAAAAAGAGCTCTCTTTGTTTTCTACCAGCGACAAACTCCTGGAAAAATTTTCTTATGAAATTTAGTAAAGGATTTTTTTTTTTTTTCACATTGCATGTAGATGTCTTGAATCGTCTCTGGATTTCTCCTGTGGCATTAGCCTACAAATACAGGAACAGCTCTATTTCAAATTTCTATTGAGATCAGCCCTTAAAAGAAGTCATATGCGTGTCCATTCCCTTTATGCACAACATATGAAAAAATAGAGTTTTCATGCTGCAAAACAGGAATCAGAAGTTTACTCTCTGGAGACAGAGCTCTACCTTCCAGTGAGAAATTACCTCCTCTTTCCTTTTATTTATACATTTATTTATTTATCCTTGGTTGGTGTTTCTGTGTTTGTTTTGAGGGCTTTTGTTTGTTTTAAACCAAAAAAATACCCTCAACTTGACCAAGAGACTTTTGAAGAAGCAATGTTACACAGTTGCAAGTCGGAGCTAAACAAGAAAATGCAAGTATTTTTGGGGATGAAAGTTAGTCTTAGAGGTTTAATTCTGATATTGCATAACATGTTTCAAAGGTCATAGCATTAAAAGCAAATGCAGCAATCCACATTCACTTCCCTAGAACTTGAGGCAAAGAAATCTCACCTATGATTCACATAGCCTTGTGAATACTCACAGTAAACCCCAAACCTCATACGTGAGCACCTCCTGAGGGAAAATTAGTCATTTCATACAGCACTAATGATAGCTTGCCAGTGTTAAATTAATGGCATCCTTGGGGAAAAAGGTAATAACATTTTTTCTGATTAACCTAACTGGCTGCAGGACTCCACTGTAGTTCTGTTAAAATTCATCATCAAAACCATTTTTTGTGTAGTGCCTTGAACTGGAAATCTTGATTCTCAGAGCTGAGAGGGCAAATGGCAGTTTCTGGTGTTCTACTGGTTTCTGTAATTACCTATGATCACAAACTACATTTATTCTCATAAGATTTAGCTAAGTGGTAAAATCGAGTGATATCCTACAAATCCTCAGAATAACTTTTTACATCAGCAAATCATTCAGTCTTTTTCAGTCCATCAGTCATCTCCAGTATGAAAGACACTATATAAACCACAACTGACTTAGGAAGCTGAAACTTGACACAGTACACACAGGTTACATAGGTTAGAACAATGTAGTTCTCCAGGTAAAGAGCTTATATATATCTATTCATTTGATATATACTGCATTTTTTTCCTCAGATTTCTAGCTTTCTATTAGAAGAAACTGAATAGAAAAAGAAAATTAGAGTGAATGTTTTTTTTCAGAACTTTCTAATATACTACTATGCTATTCATTGTGTGCTTCTTCTTATGTAAAGAACTAGGGAAAACATTCCTAAGGAATTCTGTGTAATATAATAGCAAAATTCAATGGAAATAGCAAAAACAACTAAGCTTTCAGTTTGCAGTGAAGATTCTTGTTCTTTTTTCCTCCAAAACATCTCTGTAGTAAAATTCTTTAATATTTTGAATTAAATTTTTCTTCGACATATTACCAATAACAACAATCTTTCAATGCTTATAGAAAACAGTCTGCAACAGCTGATGTAGAAATGAAGCTACATTGGCATGAAATATATGTTAAGAACAAACAAGTGTTAGAGAAATAAAGATGAATTTTATGACAAGTGTTAAATCCTACTGATTTTTCTCTTGAGGACAGATGCTCTGGGCCATAACCTATTTCTTTTACTTTCTTTTTGAGACTTCTTTAGGACTTTAACACATATAAAAGAGAAACCTCAGCAGTCAGTCCAGTTGGTTGGATTACATCAATTACTGAAAGAACATGAGCGATGCTTAGTCCCCACTTTAAAATTGATGGGAAATTGACTTTGGTGAAATATAGCACCAATATCTAGTTTGGAACTTCATGGTGAGTGCGTCAGCTTTGTATAGCAATATTAACTACAGGAACATAAATGAAACAAGATTACTAATGGAAACTAACTCTGAAAAGGTGTATTTAGAAACTTAATTATTTTATTAAACTGATTCTCTGCTAAAGGACCTTACATTTTTCTTGATAAGTCAATACGAATCACTTCACGTCTTATTACCCATGAGATCTCCAGAGAACTCAATTTAAAATTCATGGGAGACTACTATCTAGTGATTCATTTCATTAATAACTTCTCTCCCTGGTTTCTAGGCCACATATATTCTGGACTCAAGAAGCTTACCCTAGTTTTTCAGAAGATTTTAATTGCCTTGTTTTTTGGCAAAGATAGAACGCTAGATCAGTTTCTGAAGGTCATGACAGCAGTATCAGAGAAACCTTAAAGTGTGTTCAAAGAGAATCCACATGTACTGATGATGCAGGGTTCCCCCTGCTGTCATCCATAGGAAAGAAATCTAAATCTACTTTAAATTGTCATCTCACTTTTCAAATATGTAGTAAGAGGGGTAGCAAAAAGGATTTGACAGCTACAAATATGAGAACATGAGAATTGATAGCTATTTAAAAAGTGACAAGGAGGCTAGACTCAAAAGACAAAATGGACAAAAAACTTTAGCCATGGTTCTTCCATAAGTGGAGATAAGTCAAACAAATTCTTGTTTCTTTTCCAAACGTGTACTTGTAAGAGCAGAATACATTTAGTGCCCAGTTCTTGATATACAGAAAACTATTTTGACTCACATCATTCCGTGACCAAGATCACTGTCCATACTCTATATCTGATGTGAAAAAAATCCCCAAAGTTAACTGTGTGCATTCCTGCAGACTGTCTAAGGATGACCTATAAAGCACACTGTGCTGTTTGGTAACCTCTACAGGGAGCTGTGTGCACAGCAGCTAACATGCAGAGGAGGATGGGGTTTACAAACTCTTCCCACCTGGGTCAGGCTGAGGTAAGGGTTTTCTTTTACTCATAGATGTTTAAATTATTAAGTCAGACTTAACTGCATATTTAAAACCGGAATTACCACTAAAACTGGGCTTATTGGAACATCTCACATAGTCATTTCTATAGCTGGTAGTTGCATTTCTATAGACAGTAGTTCTGTTTCCTTTATCAGAAAGCACAGCATGTAAGTACTTTAAAAAGACATACAGGAAACAAATTTCAGTCACGCTGCTTCTGAGACAATCTCATATTTGAGACTTCATTGAAAGTTGGATACAGAATTGTTTTGTTTCTCTTATGTGAATCTCTCATGAAATCTAGAGCCTTTCCCAGCACAGCATGTCCTGAGCCTGTTTGCCAAACTGCCACAAGAACAGACAAATCTTCTGAATGTTGCCCATTTGAAAATTGGACACCTGTGAGGGGCTCCTTAGAGTTGGTAGACCATACATCCCTTTCATCTCTGTAATCATTTTGAAAAGGTGACAAGATCTGTTTGAAGCTGCAGGTTCTTTTATATCTTAGAAACTGATGGAATAAACAATGCCATAAGCTTCTTGAGTGGATGCAGTTTAGATTTTCAGCACTGCTGATCTGAGCCCTGTGTACTCTCTATTCAGTCAGAAGTTGGACACGCCATGCAAACTCTCCCTTCTCTTTCATTTCACATGAGTTTCAGCAGAAGGTTATCTAACTAAAGATGTATGTTGACTGCATAATCAAAGAATATTAAGATTTTATAATTATGAAGCAAATAAGAGTTAGGCAAAGCAGCTTATAATAACAAAAAGAGAATAGATAGGATGCTTACCCGTATTCTGAGCTTGTTTATGAAACTCTAGCAGAGTGGATCTCCAGAAGACATCCTTCCCAATGGTAGTCAGGAGTCCAGGAGAGGTAGAACCAGGCTCCACCCCTTCCTGCAGCACAGGTTAATCACCTTCACCTGTGCTCCTGTGGCTGACTCATGGCTCACCTCAGGTGATCAATCAGAGGTTCAGGCTGTGACTCCACAGTTCCCATAGACTCCACCCCTTCACAGCATGAACCAATGATCAGGTTGACTAAAGGGTTTTTCCTAATACAGATATGTGCTATATCACAACGCTTATACAGTTTCCACTGTGACATGTGTTGGTACAATTCAAGACAAGTGACAATCGGTGAATGTCCATATTCATTTATGGGCCAGTGCTCAATGATGTTACTGGAAGTATGCAGTCATGAGGTTCAGGTCCATCCTATGTTCCATCAGTCCCATGTAGGCCATCACTGGATGTTGCACATGATCTGTCAGTAACACTGGAACGCTTTGATGACATTTCATTCCTTCCGGTGATCCTGAAGGCTCAAAGACTCACAGGGAGTAATACAGATGTTTCAGGGGTACCAGGAGGGGAAGGTCTGCCCTCCAGGGCAAGATACAGGCCGTATTTCTATCCTGGGTCAACACTTCAGCTTGTACTGGGGCATGTTCCGGCCACCTGTACCACATCTTCTGGACAGATGTCTGCAGCTGCATAACTATATCAGGCACCAAAGGGGGTGTCCTGATCTGCCATAGGGACATGATGGGGGTCCCTTTAGCAATGAAGATTGGAGTGTTGACCACAATATCAGTAGACCATGTACCTATTACTGGAGGGACTACTGAGCCTCCCACCTCCAACAATCTCCCCCAAGGTGCAAGTAGGCCATGCTGCTTTGGTCCTACCTGCACCTTCCAACGCCATTTTATTCTATGGGTGCCTGGATCTAAATTATCAGAGGCAGGGAGCAGAAGATTATTTTCATTATCAGTCTGGGGTCTTACCTACCTGATGATCAGTGCCCATAATTTTGATTCTAAGCAGGGTGGCCCATGTTGTCTGCAACATTCTCAGGGCACTGGGTCTGCCATTTTGGGGTCTTTCATTCAGGTCCCGCAAGGTTTCATAAAGTCTTTTCGTCCACCCCAGCAGGGACTGGGAACCTGTCTTCAGGGCAGCCTTAAGAATACCATTATAACATTCAATGAGGCCTGCCCCCATTGAATTATATGGCAGGTGGAATCACCATTCAATGTTACTTTCTTCTGCCCAGCTGTATCATTGCACCAATAAAATGAGTCCCTTGGTCACTCTTGATGACTTGAGGTGTCCCATAGGCAGACATCAGTTTAGCGAGTGCCTTGATGGTATATGCCTGGTTTGCTTTCGGCACCGGATAGGCCTGCAGTAGCCCACTTGCAGTGTCGATGCAGGTCAGGGCATACCTCCCCCCTTCAGACCGAGGAAGGGGCCCAATGTAATCAGCCTGCCATCACTGGAGAGGATTGTGTCCTCTAGCAAGATGGGCTGTTGTTTCGGGCAACAATCTCAGTCTCTTCTTAGAGCAAGCGTTGCAATCCTGGCACACCTGAATGTCAGGCAGTCCCCATGCTTTAGCAGCTACCCACATTGTCTTTTGTCCTGCATGCCTTAGCTTCTGATGTAACCAACAGACAATGTTCTCAGATAGCGAATTCTCAGTCCATCAAACTCAGGCCAGTGTCTCAGCTTCATAATTTCCCAGTGACTGTAGGGGCTGATGACCAGAAACATAGTAGACACACGTAGTCCTGTACTCCAGACTGTACTCCAGACTCCTAGACTGTATTCCATATGTCTAACCACATGTCTTTGCCACAGATTGGTCAGGCGTGGTTAGTCCATTTGTGGGTGGCACACTGTGCAATCCAAAGAGTGAGACCCCAGTACACAGCCCAGATATCTGTACAGATATTCAGGATATCATGACTGGGTTCCTTGGTTATAACTATCCACACAGCTCGGAGTTCCGCCCCTTGGCTGCTCTGACCATCCCCCTCATCAAACCAGATGGTCTCGATGGAAGGATGGTATGCTATTTCTCTCCACTTGCTTGGGTTGCCCTTGCTGGACCCATTACCAGGCATCTTCAGGGATAGGATATTTTCCCTCCTGAACAGGACTCGTCTCAGGTGGAGAGACCAGTGTTTCTTTTGGTGCATCACTGTGATAGGTCACTGGGCCTAGGATCTTCTGGAGTTCTTCTTTCAAGGGTGATGAAGACAGACTGCTCCTTTGGCTGAGGTAGGCAACCCATCGTGCCGCCACTGTTTGTGCTTGGGCCACCCCTGTCTTAGGAAGGTGGGTCAGATCTTTCACCCACCCCTAAACCAGCAGAGCAGTCTTCACTATAACTTCAGCCATTTGAGTTATTGGCTCTATTGCTTGTAATGCAACATAGGCAGTCAATAACTGTTTTTCGATCATACTGTATCTTTCTTGTGCTCCGTGCCAGACCTGAGACCAAAAACCAATGGGGGTCCAAACAGTACTCTGGCATTGCCACAGGCCCCAACCAAAGCCATCTTGAGTAACGTGAACATTCAACTCAGCTGGGAGGGTAGGATCAAATATACCCAATGCCTGGGCTTGTTTAACTGTCAGTTTTGCCTGTTGGAAAGCATCCTGTTCTGTTTTCCCTCAATCCCATAGCTGCCCCTTTTCTGCAAGTCTGTACAGTGGCCTTAGCAGCTGCACTAGGTGAGGTATAAAGGAACACCAATAACCTAATATACCTAGAAACTCTTGCAGCTGCTTCTATGTTGTAGGGGCTGGGAACACCTGAACCTTATCTATGACAGCACTGGGTAGTACTTGGCTCTTTCCTGACCAAACAACCCCCAGGAATTTTATGGACAAGCCTGGACCTTGCACCATTTGAGGATTTATAGCCCATCCCCTCTGTTGTAAATAGGCAGTTAAGGAATCTGCACCTGCCCTACTGCCTCCAGTGAGTCAGATGTCAGCAGGAAATCATCAGTATAATGATATTGGAAAAAACCTGATGTTAACCTATCAGCCAGGTCACGCACTACTAGATTGTGACAATATGTTGGTGAATGCACATACCCCTGTGGCAGGACCTGAAAGGTCCACTGCCTGCCTTCCCATGTAAATGCAAACTGATCTTGCGATTCCTCAGTAATTGAGATACTGAAGAATGCATTTGCTACATCTAGGACACAATGATAGGTTTTTATCTCCCTACTCAATGTATCCATTAGGGAGGCAATATTGGGTACAACCGCACAAATAGCTGGCCTGACCTTATTTAATTCTTTGTAATCCACTGTCATTC
Source organism: Chrysolophus pictus (assembly GCA_037305975.1). Lineage (NCBI taxonomy): Eukaryota > Metazoa > Chordata > Aves > Galliformes > Phasianidae > Chrysolophus > Chrysolophus pictus. The sequence goes on from CM074576.1 coordinate 100,348,292, forward strand.
TCCATGTGCCATCCGACTTTTGCACTGGCAATATGGGTGAATTATATGGGCCGTGTGCAGGTCTTATAAGGCCCACTTTTTCTAATTCCTGCACCATTCTAGATATTTCATCTTGCCCACCCAGGAGTCTATACTATCTTACATTATAGAATCTGGCATGGTTTTGGCAGGCAAATAGGCCCATATTTCGCACGGCCTCTTAATATTACCTGCACCTCCGGGATACTGATACATCTGTCAAACTCTGAACTCTCCCACAGTTGTCTGGAGAGCCAGACCCTATAGAATATCTATGCCCAGGATGTATTCTTGGACTGGGGCAATAGCCATCTTATACTCCCAGAGTGGGAGGCACCCAACCCCCAGTTTCCACCATGTTTGGGTCTGTCCCCCAAAACCACCAATCATCACTCTGCCCCCATCAAATTTGGTTGCATCTCCGTAAATAATTGATGTTTCTGCTCCAGTGTTCATTACTGCCATACCTCTGAATATGTTTTCGGGACCAATAAATTGTTAATTCTATATAGGGCCTCCGGTCCCATCTGGAGGCTCTAGGGGAACTAGCATCCCTCGTCACACCATGAATTGTGCTATGGCCAATTCTTTTGCTTCCGGTGGCTCAAGCATCATGGCCCGAGACACCTGAGGCAGCTTTTTTTTTTTTCCTATTAGGAACAATGAAATCTTCTAGATTCCCTTCTAGATTCCACGTTGTTGGTGGTATTCTCTCTATAACCCTTACCCTTGGTTTCTTAGGGTAGCTCTGAAATTTGATTGTCCTTTAGTTGTCTTCAAAGCTGGAGAAGGACATGGTTGGGCTGGAAGTCAATCTTAGCAAGTTGGACCCCAGACCAAATTAAATCATTAAACATTTGTTTTTGGGAAACCCTTATTGTCCTGATTGAGGAGCTCGAGTAGCTGGCATTTTGGTTTTAGTCACAGGCAGGACCTCAGCTTCTTCTAATGTCCAAATTTGCACCTAGTCCGTAGGTGTTCTGTTTCTCTTAGGTCGGCCACTAACTGGGCAGCCTGCTGGACTACCACTTCTGAGGCCACCAGGGGATTTAATATCGAGACCAAAGTACCATGCAAATGAGAGGGAGCTTGCTGTAGAATTTAATCTCTCATCCCTGCTGAGATAATATATTTATCAGGGCCATCAAATGTGTCTTCATAAATTGCTTACCTTACACCTAGCTCACAGATATAATTTTGAAGGTCCTCCATGGGGGACCACACCCCTGTATGTAGAGGTATATCAGATTCATTCAGCCACACCATATGGCAGGCCACCATTAACCATTCTATTATAGAATGGTTTTCATCAAGGTATTGATTACCTGCGTATAACCTCTGCCTGAGAGCAGGATGGACAGTCATGGTGGCCACCTTGGCTATTTCCAGGCCATTCACCAAAACACTTTCTGCTCCAGAATCCCACAGTCTTAATAACCAAGCTGGCACACTTTCTTTAGGCTTCTGCTGAAATTGCTGTACTAAATCCATCAACTCTTTTGCTGTGTATGGCCAGGCTATACATGCAAATGAGTCTGGGCAGGGGGCCAGTGATCAGGCGACACCCCTGCTGGTCTGTCCTGTACTTTTTTTTGTTTTATAACAGGACAGACTTCTAGTGCATCTGTCAAAATCGGAGATTGGAGATCTAATTTAGATTTTTTATTTTCCTGATCAATGAAGTCTGTTGATTCAGGAGTCCAGCCATTGTTCTTTGAAATGTTATGAATTTGACCTATTGGAAGATGCATAATTGGTTTCTTCCCTGCTAATATGCCAAGTTCTTGCTCTAACTTTTCAATATGGTCTTTCAAAAGTTCGTTTTCATTCTCTAAAGTATTATTCCTCATTTCAGCATGATTTTCAGCATTTAATAGTGGCCATGTCACTGTGGAGGCAGCTAATAGTCTTTCTTTCATGATCAGTATATTTTTTTTAAGTCCCTGAAAGTAATCTGCCATGCAATATGGGGAGATACTTCCCATAACATGTAGGGGACCCCATTTTTTAATGATAACTGCTAGCTCATAATAGGGAGATCCCACAGATCCTGGGATCTGCCCTAGAATCATTTTATCTAGGGAGGTAGCATTCTCTCCCTTGACTCATTTATAGAAATTCCATAGAAAGGACGTGATGTAAGTTTTAGTATATTTGGCTTGCCAAGCATATAATCAAAGAATATAAAGATGTTATAATTATGAAATAAACAAGAGAGTTAGGCAAAGCAGCTTATAATAACAAAAAGAAAATAGAAAGGACACTTACCCATATCCTGGGCTCACTTATGAAACTCCAGCAGAGTGGATCTCCAAAAGAGACCCTTCCCACTGGTAGTCAGCTCTTAAATGGGTCTAGGAAAGGTGGAGTCAAGCTCACCCCTTCCTACAGCACAGGTGAATTGCCTTCACCTGTGCTCCTGTGGCTGACTCATTGCTCACCTCAGGTGATCAATCAGAGGTTCAGGCTGTGACTCCACAGTTCCCATACAGTTGTCATTCAAGGAAATGTGGTTGTAACATGCAACAGTTACGTTTATGCTGTGCAAATTGCCTGAATAACATATCTTATATAATAAATGCACTTGAATAACATGGAAACAGCTCCTTCAGCCTCATCTTATATATCTAATCGAAGCTTTTCATGATCCTTCAGTCCTCCTTGGGAAATCAGAGGTGAGTTAAGAAACAAGGAGTTACTTTGTTTCTAAGCAAATCATTTGTGAAATAGTCTCGTAACTAGAGGAAAGTCATTAAGCTGAAAATCCATGCTGAGCTATAAAAGTGTGTTATATATTTCTTCATGTATTATCAGTAAAGTACTTATTAAAGTATCACAGAATATTCAAGAAATTCAACGTCAATAAAATTTATTTTTTTCCCCAGTATTGAATGTTTTGAGACTTTTTCAAATATATTTCTTAAAAGAGCTTAATCTTAAAAAAAACAAAACAAAAAGCTATTTTTTCAAAGGCAATACAACATCTACTAAGCAAAAAGTCTCAAAGTCATAAAGATAATTACTTCTAGAACAGAGCTTTTAAATTGTTGGTGGAGCTACCTGATAATCGTAAAATCACAGGGTTGGAAAATACCTCTAGGATCATCTAGTCCAACTGTCCACCTGCAGTCAGTATTACCCACTAACTATGTCCCTAAGTACCGCATCTACTCTTTCCTTACTGTCACGGAGTTGACTAGATCAATCTATGCCTGTGACAGGGGGCCAGTAGGCCCCTGGACCCCCCTCCAGCCCCACAAAATGGATAGGGAGATGGGAGCTGGGCTCAAGGAAGGAAAAAAAGAGCGTCAACGATCTATGGAGGAAAACTTATTTTACTAACTGTGATATTGGAATGCCAGATTACACAACAGAATACAATCTAATTGAAATTGAGACTAATAAATCAAATAAGATAGGAGAGAGAGAGAGTTCCTGAGACCGAGTCAAACCTGAAAAGCTTGGAACGGCTAGGAAAGCACCCTCCAGCACCCACTGCAAGGCAAGTGTAGAGACTGCCCCACCCAGAAGGATCAGATTCCATGACTTCTGTAATGCATAGGAATAGATACCTGGAATTGGAGCATTAACACCTTAATTCCCAGTGCACTACATGATGTTATGATGTGGAATACTGAAAACCAAAAAACATAAAACCATGACATTCCACCCCTTATTCTACATCACTACATTATGCTTAATATATAGTCGTATGTACAAACAATGATTAGAATGTATTATACACGCGTCTATATACATATATACACACAGAATTACTGACTGCGCTCCCCAGCATCAAATTTCCTTGTGGTACACATTGAACATCCCCGTTTTTCTGCATTACCTACCAAGTGGACCCTGGTCCCTGGGCAAAAACAGTACCACAGAGAGGTTTGCCCTTTCCAGAAGCTGGAAGGACCCAAACTACTTTTGCCAACATACTCTTTACATGTGCAACAGGGACTTTATCTCCCTCTACAGTATGTAGAGTGCTGGATTGGGTAGGACCATCACGATTGATAGATCCTCTGGTATTGACCAACCAGGTGGCTTCTGCCAAATGCTTCTCCCAGTGCTTAAATGTTCTGCTACCCATTGCTTTCAGCATAGTTTTTAACAACCCATTGTATTGTTCAATTTTACCAGAGGCTGGTGCGTGGTAGGGAATATGGTAAATCCACTCAATGCCATGATCTTTGGCCCAAGTATTTACAAGAGAATTTTTGAAATGAGTCCCATTATCTGACTCAATTCTTTCTGGGGTGCCGTGTCGCCACAGGACTTGTTTCTTGAGATCTAATATGGTGTTTCAGATGGTAGCATGGGGTACTGTATATGTTTCAAGCCACTCAGTGGTTGCCTCCACCATGGTAAGCACATAGCACTTACCACTGCGAGATCGTGGCAAGGTGATATAATCAAGCTGCTATGCCTCCCCATATTTATACTTTTGCTACTGCCCTTCCCCCCTGGGAGGTTTCATCCTCTTGGCTTGTTTAATTATGGAATTTTTCATGAATAACCTGTGCAATAGTATCCATAGTTAAGTCCACCCCTCAGTCTCTAGCCCATTTATATGTTGCATCTCTTCCTTGGTGGCCCAAGGTCTCATGGGCCCACCGAGCTAGAAATAATTCACCCTTGTTCTGCCAGTCTAGGTCTATTTGAGCCACCTCAATTCTGGCAGTTCAGTATACCTGATGGTTATTTTGTTGTTCTTCAGTAGCCTGACTCTTGGGCAGATGAGCATCTACATTGCGCAGCTTTACAACCATATCCTTTATTTGGGCAGCAATATCTTTCCACAATTCAGCCCAAATAGGGTTACCCCTTTGCCAGTTATTGTGCTCCCACTGCTGTAACCACCCCCATAAGGCATTTGCCACCATCCATGAGTCAGTATAAAGAGAGAGCATTGTCCACCTCTCCCATTCAGCAATGTCTAAGGCCAGTTGGACAGCTTTTATCTCTGCAAATTGGCTTGACTCTCCTTTCCCTTCAGTGGCCTCTGCCACTTGTTGTGTGGGGCTTCACACAGCAGCTTTCCATCTGTGATGCTTTCCCACAGTACGACACAATCCATCTGTGAATAGGGCAAATTTCTTTTCATTTTCTGGTAGTTCATTGTATGGTGGGGCCTCTTTAGTTTGTGATACCTCTTCTCCTGGTGATGTTCCAAACTTTTTACCTTCAGGCCAGTCCATGATGACTCTAGGATCCCTTTCTCACCAGCAGCAGTGTAGAGGATGTTCTTTACATCCTGTCCCATCTGTACTGGCCCCAGGGCCACAGCATGGGCTATCTTGTGTTCAATCTGTTCAAAAGCCTGCTGCTGCTCAGGGCCCCATGTAAACTCATTCTTCATCCATGTCACCTGATAAAGGGGGTGTACAATGAGGCTATACTTTGGAACATGCATTCTCCAAAAGCCCACTACGCCCAGAAAAGACTGTGTCTCTCTCTTGCTAGTGGGTGGAGACATAGCAGTGATTTTGTCAATCATATCTGCTGGAATGGGACGATGCCCATCTTGCCACTTTATACCTAGGAACTGAATCTCCTGGCCAGGTCCTTTCACTGTGCTTCGCTTAATAGCAAAACTAGCTTGCAGAAGAATTTGGATTATTCGCTGTCCTTTCATGAAGATTTCTGCTGTATCGCCCCACACAACGATATCATCAATGTACTGCAAGTGCTCAGGAGCACTGCTCTGTTTCCATACAATCTGGATCAACCCATGGCAAATGGTCAGGCTGTGTTTCCACCCTTGGGACAAATGGTTCCAAGTATACTGAATGCTCCTCCAGGTGAAAGCAAACTGTGGCCTACATTCTGTGGCCAAAGGAATGGAAAAGAAGGTGTTAGCAATGTCAATGGTGGCATACCATTTGGCTGCTTTTGATGTGGAATACTGAAAACCAAAAAACATAAAACCATGACACTTACACACCTCCAGGGGCAGTGATTCCACCACTTTCCTAGGCAGCCTATTCCTATGCCTAACAACTCTTTCAGAGAATAAATTCTTCCTAATATTGAACCTGAACCGCCCCTCACAAAACCTGAGGCCATTCCCTCTAGTCATAGTTAAAGGAGACTAAAGGAAATGGAAAGAAATAGTAAAATCTCACTCTGATTTACAGTTTGTACATCATCTATATTCTCCTAATAAATGAATCAAATAGTCCTAACACTGTAAATTACCCCACCTGGGAGTGTTAAAAATATCAACTGAAATTGTTCCTATGTCATCTGCTGGAAATAAGCCAATTTTTCAATTTTTCACCACCACCTTTGAGATGTACCTACCTACTTATTAATTGAAAAATTACAGTAATAAAGTCACAAATCTCAGATGTGAAATTTCTCTTAAAGCAAATAGATTAACAAAATTGCAGCATAACTGAGATACTTTCCCGAAACAAAAAAAGTATTTCAGCAATGCCATTTGCTTTCACATAGGAAAGCTATGTTTTTTTGTAAGAGAACTCCTTTTACCAGCTTGCAAATAGAGTCTCTCATTCCTGTGCGTAGCCCCTTCCTCCAAATGCATTCAGAATTCATCTAAGTAAGATAATGAAGATAGACTTTTTATTTCACTTTTTTTTTTTTTTAATTCTTCTTTCTGTAAGTTTATGCCATAATTTTCTTTTTTTTTTCCACAGACAAAAAATTTTATGATTAATTGTGCCAGCTGATATGGCATTCAAGGCCTGTAATAGTCTAACAAAAACTAAAAAGAAACGAGAACAATGAAAATATTAAGAAAAATATACACATATTTCCAAGTACATATTCTGAGATTCAATGAATTTTAAAAGCAATTTATTAGAAATCAAATAACAAATATTGTCTTTCAATGCAGATACAGTCGAGGTTTTTTTCCATTTCAATTTAAATTAATAAAACTCTCTTGAAAGCTGAGCATAAATACGTAATTGATTGTAGAAACATAGAATTACAGAATGATTTTGGTTGGAAGGGACCTTAAAGCCCACTGAATTCCAGCCCCCCACCAGGCTGCCCAGGGCCCCATCCAACCTAGCCTTGAGCACCTCCAGGGATGGGGCATCCACAGTTTATCTGGGCAGCTGTGCCAGTGCCTCACCGCCCTCTGAGTGAAGAATTTCCTCTTAAAAGCTAACCTAATTCTCCCCTCCTTTAGTATGAAACCATTCCTCTTTGTTTTATTACTCTTAATTTGAATAAATGATTATGTTGTAGTCCATCTGTGCAGAACACAAAACCAATATTTTGTCTCTAATAACAAGCAGCAGGTGAATAATCGGCCCTTAACCCAACAACAATAAGCAGGCTGGAGACCCATTTCCCTTCATCCCCTTGTATCATGTGGGTCACAAAGCATGCATCCTCTTCTTCACAAGTATTTGCTTTAGCTGAAAGTAGCAGTGCACTTAATTTTGGCTAACTCATGTCCTTTTCCCTGGGTCCTTTTGTACTTTTCCCTCAAGGGGGGTGTTTAAACATGACCATAGATTCTCTTACTGCCACAAATGTAAGATATATCAGGAAAAAATTTAAAAGAGAAAAATATATAGAAAAAATAAAAGAAGTTGGGAAGTGAGACAAAGGAAAAACGACCAACTTGGTGTTTTAATGATTTATTTTGACTTAAAGTATGGTGGAAAAATACTTATTCCTAATTATGTGCCTCTGAAACAGTAACATGGATTTATAGAGGTGAAATGTTTGCAAGTAATACCTGACTCAGTCCTCAGTTATCGCTGGCAGGTCCCCCTTTCCATGCAGCCTATCTCTAAGCAGAGAGACTTGGGACACCTTGCCAATGAAGGCTGATGCAAACGCTTTGAGCTCTTTCTGTAATCTCATCCTTACCTCTGCCCACTGCCATTAAATCATCTTCCGCACCCATTCGGCAGTAGTCCCACATCTTTCTTAATCAGCCTGTTACTACTAAGCTGGTGGCAAGAACTCTTTTTTTTTGTCCTTTTTGTTTCTTGGCATGTCTTAGACCAAGCTGAGGTTTTGTTAACACTATCCCTATATCCCCAGGCAGTATTTTTAATGTACCCTTTTGTAGTCCATCCCTGTTACCACTTCTATCTCTATGATTATTATTATAGTTTTACATTGGAACTCTGTCACAAGCTTTAAAATGTGGTTGAAGGAATGATTTTTTTAGAAGGCAAAAAAATCATACCCATGCTATGTACACCAAGTAAGCATTCTAGTAAACGTCATGACAGATAATTATTTTTGTTTGAACTGTGAGTGAAACTAGCATTTTTTTTAATAAGAAAAGTATTGATCAGCAATACATGCATAGATTTTTACAAATTAAAAATTATCTGAACCTCAAATCACAGTAAAGAGATTAAATTAATATTTTTCTCAGGCAGAAGTTGAAGTCTTTGTTGTTGAATACAAAAATGAAAATATATTAAATACATATGCAGGTAACCTCACACAAAATTCACCAAGAAATTTCAAAAAATATATAAGAAGTCTTCAGAAAAAGTTTTACCTGTTCAATAAAATACAGTTTTCACCACCAGGACAGCATGGCATAGTCGTGTGTTATGGTAGAATTTGTGCTGGGATGCTCTCAGTAGAGGGAAAAATATCAGGCTGCGCTTTTCAATCTTCAGCATTCCAAAAAGTGTGCAAGACAGAAAACAAGTAAGAAAGAAAGTTTCAAGTTTTGCCTGTATTTCACTTAATTCAGTTATGTATCACATTTATTTAGTACTCCACTCCAGAGCTGATACAGATCCAGAACACTAAACGAAAAAAATATTTGGACTCAGTTAAAAAAGTTTGCTGATACACTGAGAACACTGTGTCTGTTAAGTCCCTATAATTCAAACAACATCTGTTTTTCAGTCTATGCTCACTTTTGTCTCATTTAAGAAAAAGTTTTGCCCAATTCCAACATAGTAAAAAAGAATTTTAGAGCTGTTTGCATATTTTAAATCCCAGATTACTTGATGTATGTGACAAATCACATGGTTAAAGTGTTCTAGATGGCAAAATCTAATTAATTGGAAGATTCTGCCTCCTTTTATTATGAATGCAAAGTAGAGCAGAAGGAGAAGCAATTGAGAGAAAACAATAAGAGTAGAGAAAGCAGAAAGGCTTGGGTACAAGTCTTGCTTACCTTTTGCAGTAAACATGAAAACAATGGTGTTATCCAGGATGAGGCTTTAAAAATGTTAAGGATGCAAAAGATAAAAAAGCAAAAACCTTTAACATACTGGGATTAATAATTTGTGTGTGTGTTTATATGTTGTGAAAAGCTCCTGGCTAATCTCAAGTCTACAGGAAGTAAAGCTAGTTGCTGAAATAGTTGCTTCTGTCAAACTTAACTCTTACAAGATATTCACAGTGTTTGTATGAAGATGATATATGTATGAGCTTTATGTGATAAAGAGAGACAAAGCAATTGAGAACACCTAAGTGAATTGCCTCTCATCTCTCTAAACTGACTGCATGTAGCTTAAAAATTAATTCTGCAAGGATAGGTGGTACAGGTCATGTCCCAGAGTTGCACAAAAGACACTTAGTGCTCATTTTGGCAGGTGGTTCTTCCTTCACTAGGTGACTGAAAAAAATATTGTAACATCTGCTTATTAAAAAAATCTTCATTTCCTTAAGCTGTAGAAAAAGTATACAGCAGAAGTAGCATCAGAAGAACAAATAAACATGCCTTTTTAATTATGAATTATAAGATTATAAGCATCATTGAAGGTGTGCCACTATCAGAAAGAAATACATTAGAAAAACCCCTATGCCAATCTCATATTAGGGTTTCTGGTACCTGTGCCCAGGCACAGCAAAATCAGGAATGGACTCAGTGGAAGCACATGGGTCTCAGGTATTGAAAGCAGAGCCACTGACATGTAAGAGTCCTGTTTGTATATCACTGCATTCAACTTTCTCAGGGTTTATGCTAACAACTGCAATGTACAGTGCCATAGATGTTGGGTGTGTTGCACAGTAACTCTGGGAACCCTTTCATACTGGCAGATCAGGTTCTTTCATTGAGAAGCAGATGCCTCAACAACAGTGCTTTCTGTCGGGAAGTGTAAACCTTAACTCTTTCCATAGTGACCACATAGTAATGTTAAAGAATATCATAGTTACGAAAAAGATAATAAAATGAAAGAAAATAATCTATTAAAAATGTATTCAAACTCTAGCAAACTTATAATTAGGGCTTTCTCTGTGAAGCCTAGGGAGAAAAACTAATTATTTTTCAGATTGTATAGCTGATGCAGAAAATTTTGTAAGTAATTATATATTTTTTAGTAATTTATAAGAGCAAGAAACTGTAACTCCATGTGGTCTGGAAAAAAAAATAAATCTGCCTCCACTAAGAGATCTTCTTTTCCAAAATTATGGGTTAATTTTATAAGAAATTATACATTAGAAGATATTGATGTACTTAACTTGCAGGAGGGAAATAGTGTAATGGAATTATTTTAATATAATTTTGTTCCAAATCTTGAGTACAAAATATTTTAATGTTGTTCTTCATGAGAGTGAATTATTGCATACATTAATTTTGATGGTCTGTCTTCATATGAAAATACATTTTAAATGAAAATAATTTTTAAAATATTGTGCACAATGATTATAAATTATTAGTATCAGCAAAACTTGCGATTTTTATCACAAAATGATACAAAATGTACAAAATATTTGAAAACAGACTTCAGCTGGCAGTAAATTACAATCAAAGGACAGTATAAATGTGTGGTCAAGCTGTAAGAAAAATCAAACTAACAAACAAAAAACCCAAACACATGCAACAGAACGTGAGTGGTTCATTTTCTAACTTAGAGATCCCTATCCCTTGTTTTGTAATTAGTTTCTTAAACGGAAGAGCTGACTGTTCCTTTCATCTACTTTTCTTATATTGAATAAGTTTGACCATTAGAAGCTTTTGTTAAATAACAGCCTTGAGATAAGACGAATAGCTTTAATACTCTCTATATATTTGCTTAACAGAAAAACCACAATGAGAGCTGAGTTCATCAGTATGAAAAATAAATAGATGTTCTTAGGGAAATGCAAACCTAAGTGCCCACGAATGTATTTTAAGAGGTTAAAGGACCATGTCCACACTAAATGCTCCTAAAGAATGTGAATGTGTATTATGAAGAATTGATTTTCTTTTGTTGTTTTATAAAACAGAAGGCCAGTCATCTTACTGACCTTAAAGGCAGTAAGTCCTGGTCTTGGACCAAGGCTGTGCTAAAGACACAAGCAGCTTCAGAAGAATAAGGAAGCAGGGGAGAGTATATGTCTAAAATCTTCTTTAAATTCAACTGCTATCAGCATTTATTAATTTATTTTTTGAATGAAGGTTCTTGTTTCTGTTATTGTTCTTATTATCACTGCTAGACAGTTCCATCCAGTCCGTGCCACACTATGTTATTTCATCTTAAAAAAACAGTAATATTCATGGGAATATTCATAGGACTGTGTACATAGGCACAGTAGTCATTAAACACCTTGATTATAAATTCCTGATCCTACTAAAGTTGATAGATTATTACATCAGCTGAGAACTGTTGAAAATAGTGCATGAGGCTGTTGAAATGAAGGAAAAAGAGGAGAGAAGAATCAGGAGGAGGCTATTCTCACCTTAAGACATTGGTGAATGACTTGCAGCATCCCAGGGCAAAACTAGTCAAAAATTAGAGAAGTAAACTGCATGAATTTTGTATCTTCTTTTTTAATTACTATCATTTAAAATGCAATAAGAAAAACAAACCTGTTATTTTAGTGTTGATTTTTTTTTCTTTTGTAATAAGCATTCCTGTGAAGGGAAAAAAAAAGAAATTTTTAATTTGCCTTCTGTTACTTGATCAAGTAAAAAGAAAAATAATTTTAAACGTTAAAAAATCAGCAGCAGTTTACATTCTAACTAATCTCTGCAGATTTCTAGTAGATGAAAAACTTAAAATAAGACTTCAAATATTTGCTGTCAAGACACAATTTTACTATTGAAGTAATAATGCACTACAACTTGAAGTCACTAATACTGCCCAAACTGTTGCTGTATTGGAACATATCTTTGTATTCCTGAAACTATCTTCCTCTATGCTGACTTTCACAGGTTTTGAGAGCATCAGTTTTATAAGAGAAGTCAAGAAAAGTCATAGATCCTTTATGACTCTGAAAATCACAAGTGGTGCCACTCGTGTTGAACACTTAAACTGGAGGAAGAAAAATCTCTTTTGAAATTTTGAAAAAAAAAATGTTTAATGAAACATGTTTTAATTTACCCTTCTGTGAAAGATATGTTCTACCCAGATCAAAGACATTATGAAACTTAATATTATAAGTATATAAATACATACTATTTGGTGCATATGTATACTCTCAATGCTTATTTTACATCTGTGTGAGCCTTTTGTGTGTGATCTTTTGTATATGTTTTGAAATATTCAGCCAAACCTTCTCAACTCAATTCAAAGTACAGCTGGGCAACCAAGCATTCCCTAACCATCAACAAATTTTGAAATATGGTGGCATGAATTCATTATATGTTTAAAGATTGAGTGTACCAACTTTATTAGTAAGTTAGAGCATGATCATTCAAGTTAAAGTATAATGTGTCTGGTTGAGATCTAGCCATAAGAAGCTACTCTTGCTTGGAGTAATATACCAGCTATAGCTATAAAATCCTGTTTTTCAGCCTTATGTTGATTTCTGTCACCAGTTGTTCCTTCTGAAATTAACCGGTCTCACCAGTAAGAATACTACCTAAGGTAGCATGGCATATATTTTGTCTCAAAATACCTTTAAAAGAAGAACAGAATAAACTTTATATTTTCGTGCAAGAATTCATGGCTGCATACTATTTGCAATATCAAAATGATAATCTCAGCCACTGAAAAAAAGGAGCAAAAAGAATATATTGTAGAAAAAATGGAAAATTGTCATTAAACAGTAAAACAAACAATAGAAAAGATAAAATGCACTGTCCTAAGCATTTGAAAAGCATCTAAACTGATAAAAGAATAACCTTCTAAACAGTCTCCAAGGACACAGAGGCTGCAAAAGAGCTGTCTTTTTTTCAAAGAAATCCCAGACCTGACCTGATGCCACAAAGTACCTAATCAGTACATCTCTTTTAGAACCAGGGGAAAAAAACTTTCTATTTTTTATACAATAGCTATGGAAATATTAGTTAAAAATCCAATATATAGACTTGTGACAAAGAAAAGTAATGACTGGCTGCACTTGCTAATGATGATATCCACTGCTTAGACTGGGTAGTGCAATTATATGTCTGCTTTGTTTTATAATGGTTTCTTCTTCATTTCTTTCTTCTCATTGACATTTTTCTCCATTGTTAATGAAGAGAAAATGTTGTATATAATGTGTTTGCACAAATGATATAATAATAAAAAAAATAGATTATTAAGGTTTTTTGTTACTCCTCCAGACAGTAGAGATTAACTACAAGGTTCATGGGTCACACACAATGCCTTTCAAATGCATTATGGCATTAATCCTCTCCCCCAGTGTCCTAAGTAGGAGAGTAAGACAGGCTATAATGATATGGCAAGGGACTGGCTTGTTACTCAGTTTATGCTTGAAATTGCATGACTGAATTCGTAGTGTCACAGACTAGGTTAGCAATAATTAGCAGTGTTTTCAGAGAGCTCGATACCAACATGAAGAAATGGTCATTGAAGCATCACCCCTACAGAGACATAAAGGGCACATGCTTCAGCTAAGCTTTCAGCGACATAATATTATGTGCTGCAGACAGAACAGATATTTATTTTTTAGGAAAAAAAAGGGAACAAACTATCAGGCAAGGAGATATTAAATGTGATACAGTAAGAAAATTGAAGAATTTTTTCTCCTTTGTGTCTAATTAAACTAATTTAAAGCCTAAACTGTAAAAACCACTAAATATGTTCTTATATTAAAAAAAAAAAAAGCCATTCAAAACTAGATTGTGTCAGATATATAGTCTAAAAAAACATATTGAATTAGGTCTACATGAATGACAAACAGTAAATCTAAATGAGGCTTTTAGTTCTATAGGAAGTTCCATGAAAATGAAATCCAGTTCAAGGCCTCGCAAACTACTTCAACACAGCAGGAAATTAAATTTTTCTTTCTTATTGGATTTTTATATAAATTGTTTCAGAACATTCAGACTTACAAAAAACATTACATGAGAATTAGATCCAGCAATAAAAACTGAGATTCATGTGGATTAACTGCATAGCACGGACCTGCTTGCCTGCTACATTCTGAGGTCTGCTTTCATCATTCAGGATAAACAAGGGTTCATGCGTGTACAAGGGGGGAGATTCTCAGCCGATGCAAAGCAGAGTAGCTCTGCTGGCTTCTCTGACACTGTGATGATTTTCATAATGAAAGAGTTATGGCTCTATTCCTCTTACAACCTAATATTTTTTGCACTAAATATGCTAGAAATCTTTTTAAAAAAGAAATAGCATAGACAAATCACAATCAAACAAAATATGGGAACAAAAAACTGATTTCCTATTGTCTGTAGTCCAATACGGATGTTTCCCTTTTTCATGGTCTTATATGAATATCAAGCAAGGTAAGTTTATCCAAAGGAATTCCAAGGAAACACCATTGTGTTCAGCACATGCCAGATAACTTTGACTGTGTTTCAGGCAACATACATATAAAAGTAGGCTATCTGCTTATACTATAAGAAATAAAGGCAGCTCCTTGTACTGAATTTTCAAACAAGGAACTCAAAGACAAAACTTTGTCTACCAATTTGTTTGAAAGTTATATCTACATTGAAAAGAGTGAGTTCTGCTTAGCCATCTCAACTTTACTATCACTTGGTCTTCACTTTGTCTCCTTTCAACTTCTGGACTTTGCATTCACAAAGCACGACACTTGACAAAACAAAAAAAGAAAGTCATAACTCCCCAGGAGGAAAAAAAAAAAAATACAGCAAGACCTGCTTGGCAAATATTTAAAATTATACTTAACCTTGAAGCCAAAAACAGTGGCAACTTAGGCCTAATGTGGCAATATCTACAGGAGAAAAAAAGTCCCATTTCACCCTGCAAATGGTGTGAGGCTTCTGAATCTTTCCAATCATACAAAACCATGGCTGTGCTTTCTGGTGGAAGCACTAGAATTCCAGGTTTGCCAGTATAAAGGGAAAAAATGGCTGACATGGCATTACCAGTTTAACCCCAAACAGAAAAAATCTTATCAATTTTGATACAAAACCTATATTTTCCACTGGCTTACTCGAGAGAATAAAATGCTATCTGAACACCTCCTGAAGAAGGATACCCTGCTTGGCTTCAGTTTTCAATTCCCGAACCATTTTCCTAAGCAGTAATCTTTGTAAAGCATAAGCTTCAGGGGAAAGAAAAAAAAAAAATGGACAGTTATTAAAATACAAAAGAAAAATCAGTGTCATGCAGAAAATTGTGTAGATTCATACAACTTGCAACTAAGGTGAGAAACTCCTTGTCCTGGATATCATACAATGCCAAAATTTATGTAAGTTCAAGGAGTGGCAGAACAACTGCAGGAAATAAAACACATAGATATTATGCCTTGTAATTAGAAATTTCATAAACTACAAATCACTACCATGGGAAATAAAGAATGGAAGAATCACTGGCATTTGCTCTGCTTTAGGTACCTGCTTCTGGCCACTGTTTGAGACAGGCTGCTGGATTAGGTAAACTCATATGATACCTTATGAACCCACTCTTGAACAGTTGAAATTTTTCACAATCTTTTAGAGTAAGAATAAAAAATGAAAAGTGCTATGCATATATGCAACACGTATCCATGAGAATTAGAAACTCAAATAATACTCAATATCACAGCTCTATTTAAGGACTGCTCTTGGTTTCCAGACCCCACAGATTGCCAGTAGAAATGTATTTGTCATGGATCTAAAAAATTATGTTAATTAATTCCCAACACTGCTGGAGGATTACATTCTATTTGCTGATTTGTATGGCTATAAAACAGAAGATAGTAGAGATAATTTGAATCTTGACCTGATTATATTTCTAGCTATTTCAGTTCAGATTTGAATTTTAACAAAGAATAAACAAACAAATAGCAAACATTACTGGTGCAGAGAAGTATAAAATGAAGTTTTATTTTTTAAGCAAATAGCTCAATAGATATTTATTAAGACTTTTAAACCAATAAACAATTGTTAAAATGTTGAGGAATTGAATCATCTAGTCCCTATAAACAATCCGTATGACCTTCATATTCTACCCATAAAAGAAAATTACTAGAAAGCATTTATACCTATATAAGATAGTGTACAGATTTAGAACTATTTAAGTAACATGTACCTAAAATAACACATGAAGAAGTCAGCAGCTCTGGTCAGATTCAGTAACTCTGTTTAGTGAAATAAAAGTATTTCAACCACATTTGGTTAAATTTGGATTATATTCACATATCAAACCAGGAATAGGTTAAGCCAAACTATTTAGACTTCGTATAAGGAGCATGATGTTGAGAGATACTTATATTGGTAGTCTATTATGGCTAGTTTTCTGTGTATTACGCAAGAGGAGTAAAACCAAAATTAGTCCACAATGGCTGTCTACTGCTGCCACTTGCACCTATCATCTTTTCTTCACTTCTTATTTCAGTAGAAGTGTCAGAGTGACCATGAGGTGAAGCAAAGTATGCGTATTAGAAATAACTTAAAGGAATAAATAAGTAATTAGAACCCCTCCAAAAATAAGTGAAGCTTTATTAGCCTATGGCATGTGGATGAGATTTTCAGTGATTTTTAAAATTAATTACTGTGATAATTCTTTGTTTCCTGGGAAATATTTCATTTTTTAGACATTTAATTGGTCGCCCTCTCTGACTAGTACAAAATTACCTAATGCCTGATTTCTGTGAAGATATACTGGTGAACAAGTGGTGAAAATGAGAACAATTCCATTCATTTTAGCAACTAAACAACCAGGCAAAAGTTTATAAGTAAGCATAAAATTAGAAAAGTTCAGAATAAGTTAACTCTACAGATGTGATTTTTTAAAATGTCGTGGCACAAATTATAATAAAACACCTGCTACTGATGACATAATACAGGGGTTTTTTTTGGTTGGTTGGTTGGTTGGTTGGTTGTTTTTTTTGCCTGTTCAGCAATTATATATTGTGAACTTTGTAGAGAAGACAGTGTACTTTTGTCGTCCCGTAAGCTGTTGCTAAAATTGTGGGTTCTCAAGAAGGAAAGTGAAGATTTTGAAAAGCCATTTTACCTTGAGAAAGTGGTTTCTTTTTTTCTTTAAATTAGAAATTCCTTTTCTTTGTGAACAAGAGGGATAGTATCTCACGTAATGTTTCAAAGCAAAACAATGATTAGTGTGTGTTTTTAATGCATTCTGAATTATTTAAAATTATCTAAGAAAGTTACAACATGGTAAAAGTACCACAATCATTAGCAACTAAAAATTCAATCAGCATAATGTTATCTTCAAACAGGCTGATTTTTTTGTGTGCGTGTGTCCTGAATAAATATTTCCAATTCATGTGTAAATTAACTTCTCTGATTAAGTAAAACAAGAAACTGTATATTTGGTAAGATACTATAATTCCCAGTAACGTAAGTCACAGTCATATTAAATACTGTATCTACTTAGATTTTAAGTTCTAGAACAGTCATTCATTTTGAACTTTTTGTTTGTTTTTAATTAAATTTATAAGTCCAGTGTTTCACAGTGAATAAATTAGGGTCATTCAACACTGAAGTTCATTTATACTGAAGAATTAAGGAGGAAAATGTAGAGCAGAAAGATGGTCTCGAAATTTCAACAGGGAGATCAGCTGAAACAACTGTCATTTGGGATGGTGGAGAGAATGGGATAAGGATCTTCAACTGAGAGACTCCAGACATAACCCCTTCCTGAGAATTTTCACTAGAATTTTATGATATAACATTAGACTGAATTTCATATCAGAAACTGATTTATTTCATGCTGAGGTAATACAATAACATGGTGGCACACAGCTGAGGTGTCACAGCTTCTAGAGACACACCTACTGTAGCACTATTCTGTCCTTCAGGAAAGTTGTACCACAAAATTACACAAAATTCTGCAAAACACATGAAACTGAGTCTTCCTCTCACTGAATCAGGCAGAAGTGAGAGACTTATCAGAATTCTTTTCCTGATCTGAGATGGAACAAAGGGAGAAGAAAAGGTATCAATTGTGATGAACCTAAAATATTTTAGAACAATCAGCATATTTAACCTAATTGTATGATTAGTGTATATATATATATATATATATAAAATAACATGCTCATTTCTAAAAAAAAATGATTGACCAAAACATTGCTGCCAACTCTGTTGGGAGCACCCATGAGGTGAGAGTCTGTTTATCATATGTAATATTAAATATATTTTTCCCCTTTTTAAAAAAAGAAAAAAATAAAACATTTGCAACTAAAGGCTGCTCTAAGGTAGTTATCTCTAGATTGGAGAAACTGCAGTTCATATGCACCTCTTTTCCTGTGTAACTGAATTTCTACAGAATTTTAATTTTACTGTAATATTACGCAGAGACTTACAACACTAGACAGGCAGTTCAGCCCCCAGAAAACCTTTCATGTTGAATGACAATCTTTTTGCCTTTCAGTGGACCTCTTGAAAAGGTGGTTACCTTGAAGAAGGTAACAGAGGACATGACTTGGCTGCTCAGATAAGAAAATGTTCTTGATAAGTGTGGCAATGCAACAGAACCAAGATGCTACAAGATGGGCTACCATGGCCCTGATTTTTCTAGTATTTTTGATGCTAACATAGACTGTATCTGAGTTTTAGAGACAGGGATGGTTCTGAGAAGATTATAGTTCTGCTGCCTGTGGCAAATGAGAGAACTATATGGATTCTGGCAACAGTTTAGGCTTCTGTCACCAAAAATTTCACCAGACAACTATGAGCTGACCTGCAAGCGAGTGACACTTGCCATGGGCTGAAGGTTCTGAAATAAGAGGGGATTTAGAGTGGATGGCTAAAAAACAAATTACTCAGAAGATGCATGTTCTGACTAGAATCAGGCTGTAGTAATGCCTTGCAGTGGCACAGAGGGGCACTGAGAATGTCTGTGAAGCTGTAAAGATGAAAAGGGGGGCAGGGCATTGTGAGGTTAAATAATTCTACAGAATTGTTAAGAGGGTTTGAATCTTTGGGGAATGGTATAAACCACAAGGGGCTGTATCAGGAAGAACTGGACCAGCTGCCAGGAGCTACTGGCCCACCTGGGCACCCTCATCCAGAACATTGTTGAGGGAGCCAGGGCACACGTTGTTCCCTTGAACCTGTTTGCTGACAGAAGTGCAGTTGCTACCATATAACTTAGCCCTCATTGCTAGTCCTCTTAAGTTTGGTTTCCTAAACAGTTAAGCAATGAGTAAGAAGTAGACATAGTGTTTTAACAACTTGTTTCTAAACAAGACTTACTATCATGAATCCAATGTTTTTTACAGTCATCCTTCTCTTACTTTTCAAGGGCTGGAAGTAGGTGTCACAATGGTTTGTTGAAGTCATTTCATTTCATTTTGAGTTTACTCTAAGGTGCTAGAGAGTGAGGTAATGAAGAATGTATGTTGATATTATAAAAAGGTGAGTTGCAAAGATTAAAGGCAGTCATTAGAAATGCGTGCTGGCCAGTATGTGTGTCATATTTCAAAGGCATATTTCAAAGCCACAATGAATGAAATAAGAGTTCCTAGATTTCAGTGCCACTGATTATAAGTTTAGGGTTTCCATACATATGCACGTGTAAGACAGAAAGGGTTCCTTGTCAATAACAGACTGGGAAAAGAATCCTGTTTTTTTTTGCACTTGCCTGCCAATATGGATTGCAGCTTGCTTCAAAGGGTAGAGTAGTCTAGAAATCTAGGAGTGACACGTTGGCCACAGAAGAAAAATTTTACACGTTCCTAAATACATATGTGAACATAGACAATAATGTTTTATCTACTTGGTAGGGTTTTCTCATTTACTTCATTTCATCTACACTTCAGGAGTGGAAAATATGTTTAAAAACATCCTGCATTTTTGCTATTTTTTTCTGTCATATTTAGCATACTGGAGAATTGTCCCACAGCAGATGTTTATAGAAACACTGCTCAAATAAGAACAAACACCTAGGGCAACCCAACTGTATTTCATACTACTCCAGATTTACTATATAGTTTATATATACATAAGTTATGCACTGAAACATGTTAACTGTTAAACTGTTAAATCTTCATCAGTGGGTTTTTTCCCCCACTTCCTCTGAGTAAAAGAATATGCACGCCCATGTGGTGCTACAAGACATCAACACTGCTGAAGTGCTTCTGGAAGCACAGCCTGCACTGAGTTAAACCTGCAGCAGAATTTCCTCTTTGGTATTTATAGAATTTCAGCCCTTATTCTCCAGTCTACTACAGTGTTATTCAAAAGTAGCATTTTGAATTATTACTGCCTATTTCTAAATTTGAATACAAGCCACTATGAGTCAGATTCAGTATTTCCACTTTATTGACTGGGATTTATTTCAAAAGCATAAAATTTTCTGTTCCACACCAAGTTTCAGGTTCTCATTACATTTTATTCTGATACCAAGAGCTTGCATACTTTCATAGGAAATACATCAGTTTCTTCTACTAATGCTGCTCTAGCAAGAATTGCCCTTGACATAAGGTATATATTATAAATGGTAGAACTGGTAAACAAAATCACAGCAAAGCTGCTTGATAGCATAAATCTGCATTAATCTGTAGAAGCTTTACTATGGGACTTTCAACTAATTCAATTTGTGGATATAATATTGAATATTAAAATGAAGTAAAGCATCGTTCTGGTGTATGCTATATCTTTTTTCCATTCAAAAAGCTCCCAAATATTCAAGCAAAACCAAATCAAACTGTCACTCTGTAACATATAGCTGAATCTTATCCATAATGAAATGAACTGTGGCAAATATATTAAATAAAAGGCATTCATTTCTCTATTGTCAGCACTGAAATTAACTTGGGGGAAGAGAGAAATAGTATTTATATGCAGCTGTAGTAGCGATTTTGCTTTCCATTTGCATATTAAAACTTGCATTCCAGCAAAGCAAATGACTTTGATAAATTGCCTTACACGTAATTATTGAATATTCTTATGAGTCTTCATACAATTCAAATAACTTTTAATATGAATCTGAAATTTCACAGAGATAATCTTTATACCCTTTAAATTTTTAAAGTATTTTTATTTTCTTAGTAAGAATTCATGGTGAACATTGTCATATATTTTAAAACTTTTTGAAATTAAAATGTGGTAACTATTTATTTATTTATTTATTGCTATTGACTGATACCTATTTAACATTTCAGTACTGGATTTATTGCCTTGTACATAACATGACTGGGAGCTTATGTGTATACTGTCCTTGGGATTACCCATGCACAGCTTCATTTCATGAGAGTATTTCTGGTATCACAATGCAAGCTTTATTCCATGTTCTCTTGACTGTTTCATTTTATAAACCAAGATGTCATATATCTGCCTTCACATGACTTGTATGAATTTTTTTTATCATATCTTTCTTTACCAGCAACAAAATCCTAGTCAAAATAGCCATGCTTCTTAAAGAAGCTGTTCCTCATCTCTGATAATCCCCTTGGTCATTTCTGTCATAGCAGTTCTGAATGGTGACAGCAGAACTTCAGAACCTCAGAATGAGGGCACTACAGCTTTGTATACCACTCTAATCAGATCTGCATTTGTTCTCTATTCCTCCAAATCTTAGCAATTCCTAGTACTTATTCTCTTTTCTTGAACCCTACTGAGAGTGAGAACAGATTCACTAGCTTCCCGAAGTGTTCCTAAAATCACCACACATGTTCTTCATTATTAACTTTCCCTACCCTAACCCCCTTTAGAGAGTCAGTGGTGACAGAATAGATCACAGCGTGCTCTGGTATGCAAAAACAGGGAATTGTTCTGCTGTTGCTGCATTAATTGCCTTCAGAGGCAAAAAAGAAAAGTATGTGAACATACATAAGTCTCATGAATGATACGCTCACTGTGTCTGCTCTTTCTCAAATATGAAAATCCTTCAAATCCTCTTATGAAGTTCTGCCAAAATTCCTCCTCAGAAAGCAGGAATTCTTCTTTTACCTGTTCTCTCTACATGATGCAAATGAACAAGAGCTGTGACAATCGTGCAGTAGTTGACAATCCTTGATGTTTTATTTTGTTATTCTTTCTAGTAGAATGACAGAATCTCAATGCTGTATCAACATCCCAAATCTGGTATTGTAAAGAATGATATATTTATTCAGTTAGGAATTAAAGCAACTGGTTTATATCATACTCGAGGATGTTTTACCATTCTACATGTCTGAAACAGGGAAGGGGAAAAATATAATACTGAAATGTATTCCCTGAATATTTTGAAATTATGACATTTTGAATAGAGGTGAAAAAAATAGTAATTATACACAGGACTGAAAGCTTTGACTGGAAATCAAGTCTAAATGAAACAGAAAGAGGTTTTTAAGCTTTCTTACAAATCTAAATTTGGAAAAATATCATAAAACACTATTAGATCAGTATCAGTGAAGACTAACAGCTCTTCATTCAGAAACTGTAATTACAGACAGGTTTTCCCCACACTACTCTCTGTATTGAGTATGAGCACTGTCTTCAGAGGGAAAGTTCAAGCATCACCTCTATGCAGATCTTGTTGCCGCTACTGAATTTTCCAAGAAGAGTGCTCACAGGACAAATGTGTCATACAATATGTATTTTGAATGACTACCAATGGAAAATATGTGGTCTTATTCAGAGAACTTTCCCATGCAACGAACTTATTCACTAATTTATTTTAAACGTCCTAGAAATTATGGGCTTTCATGTAAATTCTAATGAATATATATGTCATATGAATGTTTTTTTTTTTTTTTTTAAATGACAGGATTCAACATCAAGTACTGTCTTCATCTGAGATAATCAAGCACTGCTTCCACATAGTGGTTATATTAATGACTTTTCATATTAGCTGTGATACCAAAGGGCAGAGCTTCATAATTCTATAGAACGACTTTTCTCACACAAGATGGAACCGTATTCAGAATGAGCACTCACATATGAGGAGCACAATAGTGCAAGGAAAGGAAAAGGGTGGCTGACTTCCATCTTTTTCATGGTTTCTTGGGGCAGGGGCAGAACTGCTTGCAAACTTGTGTTTCTGGGACAGTCACCAAACCCGTGCTGAGGAAAGCAGAGTGGTGGACCTGAGGGGCAGCCCCTCTCCACAGCTGTGTCAATGAAATATTTTGTAACAGAGAAGAAGAGAAAAGTTGGTATTATCAGCACTGTCTCAAGGAAGGGGCACAATTTGCTCAACATAATGATTTCTCTCATTGTCTTTGGAACCCTTTCTCATTGTTATCTTCATGGTCAGATCTGAACTACAAACTCATCAAACATTATAAATAATGATTCCTTGTCAAGATATAATATAAGCTACCTATTAATTTCTTGCTTTATGTATATGTGTAAAAATGTGTAATTGTTGATTGCATTCTGTATTCTACCTCTTTTGTAGTCAGTACTATTTACGCAAATTATGGGTTTATGTCAATGGAAAGTATTTTTGCACAGAAGAAAGTAGACTTAATGAAATGTAAATCAAAACCACAAAGATAAAGCATAATTCACGTTCTCTTGAGGTTTTCTACAGAAATATAGAGAGTGGAAGCACAATGATGGCTAGATTTGTTACCATTGTTTATTTCTCTGTAACTAGTACCTTACTTTTGTAAGGAATGTATGTGCCAGGGTAGCACACAGAAGTAAACATTCAGTGTCTGAATTTAGAGCACAAAATTAAAGAAAAAAATCTAGTTGTTTATTATTAGATGGAAGATGCAAAGTGTTTTTCAGATCTCCCTTAAGATAAAAGAAATACCTATTTCACCAGAGAAATGTATAAATAGAAGGAAAAAGAAACAAGAAAAGATTATATTTGAAGATTGTATGTGACAACAAAAATAACTTTTTTCTTCTTTGCTGGGAGAGTTCCTTTGAATTCCTTAATAATCTGACCCATATTTGCCATGAATATTATCTGTAGACTGTTCCTTATGGAAACAAGGAATAAGGAACATAGCCTAACTAGGAAAGAAAGAAAGAAAGAAAGAAAGAAAGAAAGAAAGAAAGAAAGAAAGAAAGAAAGAAAGAAAGAAAGAAAGAAAGAAAGAAAGAAAGAAAGAAAGAAAGAAAGAAAGAAAGAAAGAAAGAAAGAAAGAAAGAAAGAATTGTTGAGATGTCTATATTGTTAGCAAAATAGATTACAAATAGGCCATGGGTGTTCAACATTTTGGCTTTCCTGGGCTACGTTGAGTGAAGAAGAAGAATTGCTTTGAGCTGCATATAAAATTTATTACATTGTTAATGTATACAAGCAACAAAAGTCTTTTTTAAAATATATTTTTAATTAAAATATTTTTAAAAGAACAACATTAAAATAGTGGGATATTTGACCATCTTTTTGTGAAACTAAATGCATCAATCTGGTTCAGTGACAGTGGTTGCAATTCTTAGTGAAATTTAAAGGTGTTCATTTGAGATTTTTGATGAAATTTTACTCTTCCTGCACTTCATCTTTGAAAATAGTTCACAAATGTATTTATTGAGATAACCAGGTGTGATTGTAAAGTGAGGGACATCTTTCTCTGCTAATATAGGTCTTATAAAATTCCAGCTGAGAGACACGATCAGATTTTTGAGTTGAATATCTGACTGCAACTCTACAAATTCCATTTGAAAATTTGCAAGTCCTGTATTTATGTCAATTGAAAATAGAGTCACAAAAAACTGAAAATTTTTTCAGCAATCTCAAAAAATATTCTCAAACTCCTTCATCAAAACAGAAAGCAAGGCAGCTGCATTTTTTTTTTTTCCTGTTCACACGACTGTGTTTAGCTACTGTATCAAAATGCATAACATTATTTAACCATGACTTGAATTAGCACTGTACCGTGCACTCCTCTTGTCACGGTTTCAACCCAAAGAGTGCTGATCACACACCAAAGTTTGGTTTTGCTGAGCAATGGGTGGGCCCCTTGGGTCAGGCTGGGCTATTTGGTGGAGAACCAGCACTGCAATGAGGGTGTGGGGCAGGGGGCAGCTGCAATATGAGCTGTGCTGGTGTATGTGCAAGCCATGGGATGTGGGTTGGATGTGTCTGATCTAGGCCACAGGTAAAGATCCTATCTTGCTTACCTCCCAGAAAACTAGATGTCTTAATGGCTTTTCTCCAATACTGTTGCTGATTATACATTTTTATATATATGTTGTGGAGGAATTTCTGATATTTTGACTTTCTTTTCATTTGAAAATCAGCAAGAAGGGATATATATATTTACATTTGTAATGAAAGCTGGGATTCCATGGTTTTTTGTAGCCCCCACTTTTTTTCTGGGCTATTATATAGCTGGAGGCAAGTTCCTGAGATTAACTGTGTATTCTTCAAGAAAACTATGATTTTGTTGATGAAACATGATACTGGAAAGTACAATTGCATTCAATAAATAGTCCAACAAAAACAGCTTTTGACAAGCTCTAAGTCCCCCCCCCCCTCCCTTTTTTTTTTTTGTCTACTATTTCTTTGCTCCTCCCTGCTGTATTTTCTGTGAAATCATGCCTATAAGTGTAATACACTTACCAGTCATGCGATTTTAAATACAGTTGTACTAGCTAACAGATTTGAGAACTTCAAGTATGTCCATGAGATAAGCAGTGAGAGAGACCTACCTTCCCTTTCTCTTTCTATGACTGTTATTTCTTCTTAAGGTATGTACGTTCAAAAATAAAAATAATCTGAAATTACTTTTGAAATTTGTTTCTGGTGTTAATAAATCATATATCCACTGGTAGTTTCCCATTTCGTTACATGGCATGTGAACAGAATTTTTTTTCAGAAAATGATTTTAAAACTTTCTTCTTTTTCACTGAAATCTTGAAACAACCACACCAATCTCAGCAGTCACAGAGCATTTTACCTGTCACAGCGGGTGAATTTAGTTGCTTTAATTAAAGCTGGAAATCAAACACAGATCTGACCATATAAGGGAAACAACACCAATATCTTTAAAACTAAAAGTGTGAAGGTCACAACTTACATATTAATATATTCTTCCATACGTCCTTCTGTTATAAACAAAGAATATTAAATGCCATTATTCATCTTCTTCTAATGAACATATATTACTCTGGAGCCTAATGAACAGATAAAACATCTTTGTTCATCAAATATTTATTAAAGTAATATTTTCTATGCTTACCAATTAGAAGGGTATTTTATTACAAATTTAGAGCATGCCAATCCTTGGAGACTAGGTTCCTGAGAATGCCAAGAAACAAAGCATGGTCTTCAGCTCATTATCTTCACATGGCCATTTCCAATATACAAATATGAGTACATAACAATAAAACCAATATTTGGCCATGGAAATAACCAATGGGATTACTTTTTTTTTTTTTTCAATCACTGGTTTCCCAATAGCCAATTACCTCAGAATTCTCTGAAAGCACGCAGAAGTAGCCTGTGTCAGTAATATTTCCATAGATTTTGATCATGCTGTTGTACTATTACAGCCATCATCCAAATAAATGTATTATGATGCAACTGTGTGGCTCAGTAAATATATATAAATATATTTGCACCTATAAGTAATATACAGTGTCATAAAAGCATGTGATATAAACTCTATGTGGTATACATGAAAAACATTCATATGCATATTCAGCTTGTGTAGTCCTTACTGCTGACCATTTGTACCTGACAGCAGATAAATTTTGTAAGGGAACAAGGTTTCACATCACTACAGAAAGCTAAAATACTGGTGGTAGGCACTGTCTGGTTGTACATGCGTGTTAATATGAAGGAAATGCAAAGAATATTCTTTGTCTATGGTCTTAGCTGTTTCAATCTTGTCAGCTTCAGGTAGTTTTTTTGTTTGTTTGTTTTTTGTTTGTTTGTTTGTTTGGAAATGCCAGTAACTTGCATAGGTTTCAGCAACTAAAATGTTTTGGTTTTTTTTTTTCCTGGTATTTTTGTTAGTTTTTGAGAAAATAACTGTCATACAAATCACAATTAGATTTTCCCTATTGATTCTTTAAAAGTTTTAGACAACAATTACTTTAGAACATAACATATTTTACATGTAGAATAAATACTTTTTTTGAGAAGGAAAGAGCTAAAAACAAATGAGAAACAAGCCTTTATAGATAGAATACCTTTAGCAAATATCTGAGCAATATATTTTGATAAACAACAGTTTTGGCTCTTTTTTTTTTTTTATGGTGACAGATGCTGTAAACTACATTTCCATAAAAAGCACTTACCTGAAATGCCCAAAAAGTCAACCCTAAAAATCTGTTAAAATAGACATATTTTTTGGTCTTTCTTGCATTAAGCTGATAAGGGGAAACAGGGATTTACTGTGCTATTTACTTAAGGGAAAAAAAGTAATTTTTTTCTCCAATGCAGGACACTGGTGCCCTCTGCTGTCTGTTTGCTGAGTATCATAGGCTTTTTTTTTTTTTTTTTCCCCCCCCAACACCGGCAAAAAAATGGCTTTTAAATTGCTATTAGGGTGTCACAATTATGCTTGGAAATTGCAGTGCAAATGTAAAAATAAGTGGTTTTCTTTTTTCTTCTCCCAGCTTTTACTGACTCCATCAAGGGATAAATGTTCCAGACAGAGACCTTTGTAATTTATATGCCCTCTCTAAACAGTTATCAATCGTGACATGCAAAGTTAATGCACGGCAGATATCTAAACAAACAATCCATATTTCTTCTGACTGTTCAAAATTTCTTTGCAATCATAATCACGTAGTTGATGATATGTGAATTTGAAACCATTGTTAAGGAAGGATAATGTTTAAAACATTCTCAAGCCAAAGTCCTGATAATTCACTGAAAGTATTTCCAATGATGTTAACATTTGGCATGCTTCAGAAGCCATTGCTGTAATATGCTGCAACCTCCAAGGGATTTGTCTACTTGCCAGCTCACATAGCTAAGGGTAAAACACCTTCTTTCAAATTTCAGGGCAGCCCTGCTACTGTCCGATTCCTTGGGAGGACTGGTTTAAAGTAAAAGGTAGGATGAAGCTGGCTATGAGTGAAAGTTTTCGTATAGAATAATTGAATATGAGAAGAAATGTAATTAAACCACCACATCTGCTTCAAAATGCATAGACAGAGAGTAGGCCACAGCTGCTCCTTCCCTAACAGCTTCTCTCAGAAAACAAGAGATTATTTTAGAGTTCCTATATGAGTTTATATATGGTGTTCAGACACAATGATGATGAATGTGGCAATGGCTGCACATGCAGCTCGTGTCCCCAGTAGCTGTTGCAACTGTTACCCAAGCAGTGTGTTACATTTTCCTTGTTCTGGTACCAACTGAGTTTTCGAAGGCTTGAAAGTGCTAATCCTATTCTGGATGGAAATAATGTAAAAGTTTGGGAATCAACAAGATGGTCTGAGACAGGACTGTAGGTTTGAATTCTAGCCCAGGTGCAAAATATATGCAGATTTTTCAAGAACAGTGGACATCAGAAGGGGAGATTATTCTCTTCTAAAATGCAATATTGTATTATTACAATAAGAGGTTTTATTAGTTACTGTTCAGATGGTGGAGTTGTCCTGTCCTTTGTTTTATATTTTTATATGCTTATTATTATTCAAGACCTATCCTCTCTCACCTCATCTCCACAGGATTCCCACTTTATACAGACATATGCAGTATGTCTTGATATATGAGTACACTAAGATCTTGAAATCAAAATGCATGATAGGAGAGGTAAACTAGGAAAAACTCATTTAAATTCCCTAACATAACAAAACAGCTGTGAACCTACCTCCTGGAGGTACTCTGTGGCGCACTCAATACACTGCCAAACAGATGCCCCTGATAGGCTCACAGAGAAGCAAAGGTTGTTATTGTGTACCACACTGCTACCTTTAGTGCCTCAGGAAATTGTTATTAAACATTCTCAAAAAAAGCCAAAGCTGTTTAGGTATTCAAATGAGTAATGAAATTTTAGATATTCCAACTACGAGTAATCCATTTACTTTTCTTAGCATTCTCCTGTTTTGTGAGGTCTTAAATCACCCCATATTTTCATAGATGTGGTACCCTGCCCTGTTTCGGTATTTCCGATGGCCAGTGCCAGTAACATCCAGAACTTAATGTTTCCTGAGATGTGTTTGGAAGAATCCTCACTGGTAGGTTCTCTGGTGTCAATTTAGGAAGACCTCTGTGGTGCTCTAGTCTCCCTAGTGGAAGAAGTCCCAGACAAAGCTTTTCAGAGAACATAAAATACAATTCTCTTCTGCTGGAAACTAAGAAAAGTAGAGTTTTACTCATAGCATGAGAGAGTAATTATTTTTTATTGCTCGGTCAATATGAAAGGTAGATTTCCTTTTAAAGGAAGGTTCAAAGGCAATCCAGTTCAACAGAATGGGCTTTGTCTGCAAACTCAATAGGATCTTTTCATATTTAGTGAATCTGTGAGCAATGTGGCCATATAAACCTGCAAGAAATATTTGTAGCTACTTTGTCCATGTACAGTTATTCTCTGTTGTGTGCGCGCGCGCACACACACACACAAACCCCAATATATAATTTGATATTGTGAAAGAAAATTCAGGCCTTTCACTCAGTAAAACACTGCCCACCTTTATCTGAATCATTTATATATATATATATATATATATTTTTTTTTTTCAGAAAACAACCCTTTCTTTAAATATACCTTCCAGGTCTGTATATATAGTTCACTTTTATTATTCTGTTAACTCTTATGGAATGTTAGGTCATTAGAACTGAAACATTTTAGTCTTTCAGAGTGAAATATGTTACTTTGCACTATTCTTATTCTCCAAAGCTCCTGTTGTTGGACTTGGGTGTTTGTTTGGAGGAATTATTGATTATTTTATTAGCTTGGGATAAAATCTATAAACTTTCTGTAATGCTCATATTTCTCTCACTGCTCAGACTGCTAGAATACATCAGGCAATCCATGATGCAAGCAAAAGAGGAATGTGAAGAATCAGAATTAGAAATCTCATTAGGTGTCTTTGTAGCTCAGGAGTGTAACACACAGATTATCATTCATTTCAGAACACAGAAGTCAAGATATAGTATTTCAGCATTTCTGTATATAAATTAAGTGCTCCAGAAATGTAAAGTTTCTTTTTTTTTTTTTTTTTTTTTTTTTTTTTTTTTTTTTTTTTTTGCAAAACAACATAAGTTGATTTCAGTCTATTTGATCTTTAATATGGAAGAAAGTCAATTTTAGATCATTATAAACCAAGAAACATTATGCACTTTTCTTATATATATTTTTCTTCCCTAGCTCATTAAATTGATGAAAAAAATAACCTATCCAAAGGAAAAAAAAAAAAAAAAAAAACATTTCTTTTCTTCAGAACTCACTCACATAGGGATCAAATAATAACTAGAATCAGTAAAAGACTGGAGATGAGACCTGGGGGGTGAAATGGTCTCTGTTAGCATTAGTTAGATCAGCTCAGCTGAACTGTGAAGCCTCATGGTGGGGGGTGAGAAGAAGTTGTTCTGCAAGGAAACAATGGATAAAGAAGAAGGTAAATTTCAAACTTTTCATTTGAATCTGTCATAACCAACTCTTTCAGGTCATCTCCATTAAAAGCAACTACAACAACTTTTCTATCCTTTATAAATTAAAAACCTTTTGGTATACTTTGCTGTTTTCACATAAAAGAAAATATCCAGTTCCCAACAGCAAGAAATCCATCACATCCTTCACTTTATTATAAATTTTCATTCAATAATGAAATTTCAAAAACCACCACAAAAAGCACTAGAGAATTTTGGAAAATGGACACTGAAGTTTTGTGGATATTTCCTTAATCAACACAATGATTAACATTATCAGAAAATGTATCCAAACAAGCAGAATTATATTTACAATCAGTTTATAGAGTCATTTCATAAACTGAATTTAAAGGAATTTCCATGATTTGATTTATTTTGTTACTAATTGGTCGGAAAAGCTTGGTACTATCATTTTATTGTGTGAATTTAAACTTTTGTAATTGCTGTTCACAACTTATAAAGGTCTTTCAATATACATGCAGATCATCTGAATCTTTCTTATCAACAGAGCAAGGTCAATGCTGGATATCTGCTGCTACTTCTCAAACAGCGGCTTTTGTTAGAGGAATAGAGCTTTTAAAACAAAGCTCTTCTACTCTAAGGAATTTTCATTAGCTTCTTCAGCATCCTTAAAATGAATTGCTGTTTTTTTTTTTTTTTTTAATTATTAAGTAGCAGATATCTCTAAAATGTTATGTCATGTGGAAATGCTATGAAGATTGCATAAGTGGATGGCTTTGCTAGTTCATGGCTGAACATATCTAACATTGTACATTTAGCTTTTCATGTGTTCAGCAGCTGAGTTATACACTGCACTCACTGATACAAAAGTGCACCTCACTTTTCCAGAAACAAGTGCTAAATTTCTCTTCTTATTATGGGATAGACACTCACTAACCACTGAAAGCGCTCGATGGGGAAAAACAGTTTGCTAAAGCACCTCCAAGGCAGAGGTTCCTCTGAAGTTCAGGCTGAAGCTTATATGTATTGGTGTAATGGCAAGTATCACACTCTTTGAAATCTCTGTAGACCTGGCCATACAGGTTTCATTACATTTGAGTATGGCTGAATGCTTCAAAAAAGACAAATTATGTTTGCAATGCAATACAGTGTGCAAACTGCTATAGAGTGTGGTGGTAAAATCTTTTGGCTTCATTGCTCACAAGTGTTCTCTTGGCAGTAAAGCTATTTCCAGCTCTCCTGCTGTGAAATGTACTGCTATTAAATCTTTCAAATGAAAATCAAAGAAAAACAAAACAAATAGCCGTTATTTTTCTTTGATAGTATTAAAGTTTTGAGTCGGTTATAGCTTGTCCTTCTTCCTAGCTATCACTCAAAACTGTTACATAAACTTTCTAATTTTCAAAACAAATTAAAGCACTTAGCTGCCTGCTCTTAGTCCTCTTGAATGACTAACAACCACTCAGCCAGCGTGCCCTTGTCTCTCCTCTAATGAAACAGCGATAATACTTCTTTCTCGCACAGAGTTGTTCCTTTATGCAGATGGAAAAAGAACTCAGAGAATTTCACTTATTCTAGACTTCACCTATTATCCTTATAATTTTTTTTTCTCTTTCTTCTGAGATCCAATTGAGATGTTTGAATCCAATAAGAAATATGACACTGTGGGACGTGGGATGAGTAATAGTTTTGGCAGGTGACATACACAGGTCAATTAAAGTTTTTTTATGTCTTAAAAATAGTCTCCACCTTAGAATATAAAAATTGTTTTTAAGAGAAATTATATAAAAGTTTCTACTATTATTTACCTATTATTCTTCTGCTGTGATAAAAATACAAAAAGCGATGTAATTGTTGCAGCAATCAGAAAGTGAGCAAAAAATGAAAATGTTTACATGGTAATACAAACACTGAAGGGGAATAAGAAAGTTTTGAGAATATTCCTAAAATTTTCTGAAAAAGCTTGAAGTAAGTAAATGACAAAAACCAATGATCAAATCATCCATGAGAATGGGAATTTTGAAGTGAAAAGAATACAAAAAAACCTCCCTAAGAGCATGATCAGAAACCTGATTTTAGTTACAAATCAGGGTTTGTAAGCTCAGCATGAAATCTTGGGATACAAATCAGTTTGGAGGAATATGATTTGACACCCTACAGCTGAGCTGATGATGTAAGTGTTGCAAACACTGTATTGCATTACAAACACAATTTGTCTTTTTTGAGGCACTCAGCCATACTCAAATGTAATGAAACCTGTAGAGCTGGATCTACAGAGTTTTCAAAGGGTGTGATACTTTCCATTACACCAATTTATACAAGCTTCAACTTGAACTTCAGAGGAACTTCTGCCTTGGAGGTGCTTCAGCAGACAGTTTTTCCTCATCAAATGCTCCTAGTTAACAGTGATGTTTTGAAAGCACGTATCTCATGGTAAGAAGGGAAATTTAGCACTTGTTCCTGAAAGACCATGTAAGTATTAGTACTCTGTGTGATATTCCTGATATTGTGTATTTTGCAAGGAATTAGCTGTTCTTTAATTTTATAAAATCAAGCAAACAAAATATCCAGTAAATGTTCCTTCTCTTTCTCCGGAATCCAATTCTTATGAGAAAGAAATTATAGGTACATTACTTAGTGCACAGAAAACAATATATACTTTCTAGTATGATTGTTTTTATCTTTTGTTGCAACCACAGCTAACATTAGACAAAAGAAAATTGCCAGCATGCATCATAGCTTACCCCAGTTCATCCCATAATCACCTCTAAGCAAGTGACTGAACATTTAATCCTAATAAACTGTGGTGGTAAAATCTTTGGCTTCATTGCTCACAAGTGTTCTCTTGGCAGTAAAGCTATTTCCAGCTCTCCTGCTGTGAAATGTACTGCTATTAAATCTTTCAAATGAAAATCAAAGAAAAACAAAACAAATAGCTGTTATTTTTCTTTGATAGTATTAAAGTTTTGAGTCGGTTATAGCTTGTCCTTCTTCCTAGTTATCACTCAAAACTGTTATATAAACTTTCTAATTTTCAAAACAAATTAAAGCACTTAGCTGCCTGCTCTGTCTTAGTCCTCTTGAATGACCAACAACCACTCAGCCAGCGTGCCCTTGTCTCTCCTCTAATGAAACAGGGAAAATACTTTCTCACACAGAGTTGTTCCTTTATGTTTATGCAGAAGGAAAAGGAATTCAGAGAAGCTTACCTATTCCAGATTTTGCAGATTATCCTTATTGTTTTTTTTTTGTTTTTTGTTTTTTGTTTTTTTTTTCCCTCTTTCTTCTGAGATCCAATTCAGATGTTCAAATCCAATAAGCAATATGACACTGTGGGACATGGAATAAGTAATACTTTCAGCAGGTGCAATACCCAATAGAGCCTTGTATACCATGACAAATATTACCTACTCAGAAACTGATGCATGTCAAGTACTGCAGATTGTGGAACACTGATTTCAGGTGGAAGATATACTAAATATGTTTTGCATTCTGTATTTGAGAAAGAAGCTCTCTCAGCTTCTCCTCAAACCTCCTGTGCTGCAGCCAGCTTTCACTTTCAAAGGAGGAACCTCTTTGAAATTATTCTATTCCAGAGGTAAGAGACAGTCTTGACCTAGTGGTGTCGTATGCAACCAAGGGAAAATGTTCTGCATGTATAGAAAGAAACTGATACTAAGAGAACATTATGTTTCTGTTGTGGTATCATTATCTTTAATAGAAGTGGCTTTTAAATTACCTCTTGAACTACTTACAGCTGAGAGATCTGCTGATAAGTTGAAGTACAGTACAGTCCCTGTATAAGGGTTATAAAGCTGCAGATTGAAAGAAGAACCACAAATCATTTCCTGCGGTCTGGAAGGGACCTCTGGAGACCTTTCCTCCAATCCGTGCCTCAACACAGGACAAGTTAAAGCAGGTTATTCAGGCTGTGTTCAGTAACAATTTGAGTATATCCAGGGACAGAGAACCCATAACCTCTCTAGGCAACCAGGGTTGACCACCCGCTACGTTAAATAAATCTAAAAGAACTCTTATATCAAGTTGTAATTTCCCATATTGTCACTTATGTTCATTCAATCTCCATGATCTATCTCCATCACAATTACTCAGGTGGAGAGAGAAACATGACCTCTCTCAAGTCTTTTCTTTCTCAGTATGATCAAACCCAGCTGTCTGTGCTTCTCCTCAAGCCTCCTATACTACTACTATACTATCCCAGTTATCTTGGTGGTTTGCCACAGGTTTTACTTCAGTGTGTTTCTATTCATATTGTACCAGAAATGCCAAAACTGAATGTAGCATTCCAGACACAGTTCTACAAGTGTAAAATGAAAAACAAACAAACAAAATGAATAGCTTCCCTCTATTTATTGGCTGAAATCTTGTTGGTACCATCCCAAATATGTTTGATCTTCACTTTAAGGGTATGCTTCTGACTTCTTGTCCTACAGGTCTTTTCAGAAAATCATCTTCCTAGCCATTTGAACTCAACTGTACTATTACCAGGAACTAGTCCATTCCACATGCAGGATTTCATCCTCTGTTAAGCTTCAGGAGACTCCTGCCAACCCATTCCCACAGCCTGTCAAGTTTCTCCGCTTTGTGGCATACTTAGTAGTGCTCCCAATTTGATGTGATCCACAAACCAGTGAAGAATGGGATGAACTTACATCAGGGGAGGTTTAGGTTTGGTATTAGGAAAAGATTCCTCATTGAGACTTCCCAGGGCTGTAGCAATTGCATGAAGCCTGCTGGAATTGAAGAAGCATTTGGGCAACAATCTTAGAAACACTGCTTGATTTTTTTATGGCCCTGTGTAGAGCGAGGAGTAGGCTTTCATAGTGTTTGTGAGTCCCTTCCAGCTTGGGATATTCAATATTCAGTGATTCTACATTTCTCTGTTCTACCTTTCAGGTCAACAGCAAAGACGATGGAGAGCTAACCAGCTAGTAGTTGGACTCCAAGACTGATCTAGCCAGTTTACTGCCTATCTTATCATCCACTCTTCCAGTCCATACCTCACCACTTTATCTAGAATGTATGAAGTGACAGTAGGAAACAATGAAACCACTGGGAACCAGGAGAAAACTCTCTGTCAGTACCTGTACAATGGCTACAGGTAAGCGAATCCTGTCATTTAAAAGAAACATTTCAATACTTCAGAAATGAATCTGAAATTTGGCCTATGACTGGAATGGGTAGACAATAACAGAACAAAAAACATTGAGGGTTCTGTTATTTTCTGGTTCATTTGGAAGAAAATTCTGCAAGCATTTCATTTGCTTTTCCATTATTTCTGCATCTGTAATATGATGTATTCTCAGAAGTCTGCAAAAATGTCCTCTGATCCTGATGTGTTATTAATGAGGAAAGCAGAAATCCAAGGCATACAGAATTTAATGAAAAAGCTAACTTTAAACCAGCACTCCTTCAGAAAGGAAAACTTTGGGTCTTACTCTATTTCGGATAAAGACTTATAAGTGATTCATTTTTATTCAAACTGCTTCACACATTGCTGAGAAAAGCTGCTTGGATTCAAGTATTTTATGACATGTCTATCATAGGGTAGGAAGTGAAAAAAAACATTGAAATTTATTTATTATTTTTTTTCCAAATCTTCAGTTTTAGTTACTTTACTTCTCAGGCTTCCCATGTTTTGAAGTCAGCATCAGCTTATTCACTTGTCAAAACTTCTCCTGAACATTTGAAAAAAGAAGATAAGATGGTCTAGAGTTTGGCACTATGCAGCTATTTTATATAATCTGACAATATTCCAGCTCAAGCTTTCTGCTAGATACAGAT
The DNA here is from genome assembly GCA_037305975.1 of Chrysolophus pictus. Taxonomy (NCBI): domain Eukaryota; kingdom Metazoa; phylum Chordata; class Aves; order Galliformes; family Phasianidae; genus Chrysolophus; species Chrysolophus pictus. The sequence continues at coordinate 100,384,783 of CM074576.1, forward strand.
ATAACAGGTACTTCAGAAGAATATGTCTTACCAAAAAAAAGAATGATTTGCCATAAATAGTTAATTTCTGCTGAGTGATTTCACTTTGATAGTCCTCTCAGCTGCCCCACAATAAGTCAGAAACAAGTCTCCTGAAATTCCCATCTTTTAGCAGCAAGAAGAGAATGAGGTCCACACAGTAACTGGAGAGATTCTGAAAACACAAAAATCAATTGGTTAAGCTTAAAGAAAACAAAACAAAACAAGAAATCCACAACAATAAGTACAACAATGAAAGTTTGGCCATAGTAAAATTAGGTTCTGGCTATGTAAAATGAGGTGATTTACATAATCAGTGAATATGTTTCGGTTGTTTCTTTTACAATATTTGCAGAACAAAGACCAATACTACCAAAATACTAGCATATTATATAGATTTCCCTTCCTGAAATGCCCCTGATGTAATTAGAAAGTGAAAATTCTTGGAGGATATGCATGGAAGAGGCAGAGTGAAAGAACTGAAGCAGCATGAATCACAGGAAGAAAGGATGTGCACGTGTGTAAAAGGCATATCATTCCTTCCATCAGAGGAAGCTTGGCGATCCCCAGATCTGGAGCTTCTTGCTAAAATAAAGCAGCATCCACCTGCAGGGTGGAGGCAGAATTTGGCTACCAAATCTACAGAGTCACTGTTCATAATTGCCTACGTGTTACTACTGGTGGCTAAGTGTAAGATTTGTCCCAAATTTGGAAAAGTAATGTCAAATTAGCTCTTTGTTAATCTCCTTTGGTACAGGTACGCCAGCAGTGGGGCAGTGTTGTCAGGACGCAGAGCCCTCTCTCAAGGCACAGCTGAGCACTACAGCCAATTTGCTCTACTGCCTTTTCACATCCAAAATAGCAAGTCCTGCTTCATCTTACACTTCTTCTCCTTCCTTCTCTTCTTCATTATCCTGTACCAAACAATCTCACCACATATATCACTTGCATCATCTTTGGTGTCTGTCTAATGCCACAATAAGGCAGGGGAACTAATTTTTTTTCTACCAGGCAAATGAATTGAACCATATCAGCTCATGATAAAATATAGGTTTATGCCAGAGGTGGCAAAAGGTGCAGGTGGCGTGACTTGAAATACAGGGATGAAACGACATCACCCTTTTGTGTCATGGTGAGATCAGAAATTGCAGCTGAAATTGCACCTGTGAATTAGAAACACCTAATGTATTTTTCTGACTCCTAGAGGCTGAGCAGAAAGTGGGTGTCACTAATGGGTTCCTATAAAGGCCAGCTCTGTAAAAGCCAACAATGGGCATACTCTCACACATATCTTTGTTCCATTAAGGGCTTTTTATATAATGACTTCTGCAACCAATTATCCGTGGCACTGTGTATTTGATATGTACTTAAAAGATACTGTTAAAAATCCACTATCATACAAAATAAGTTCACAGATTTTGTAGTTATTTAAGCAGAATGAGAATTAAATAGAACTGCTTAAAAAGATTTTCATGAAAAGAAAACCGTTGGAAAGTTTTACTGCCTCCAAGTGCAAAGATCACAGGAATTACACATATAAATATACATATCATATATTGTATCTCTCTCTCTCTCTCTCACTCTCTCTCTATATATACATATCAGAATCCATTTTTAAATATCAGTGTGTGTAATCAGTTCCAGTTCTATTTGGTTGATAGTATATTGAAGAAAAACAAAGTCCAGCAAGATTCTGCAATTCTAAATGTACTTCAAAAGGAGATAACTCTTCAAGAGGACAATTTATCATGGATAGAATTTTCAGAAGCATTAGTAGCCAAAGAAGGACTTTCTTCCTAACCTATGGTAAAAATGACCACTGTGAACTTGAAAACATTAGAAAAAGTGATACTTGGTGAAATTACAATGGCAACTTCCTCTTTATTCTTTACAAATCATACAACTGTGTAATGATATTCACAGTAATTCATGAGAAAATGAAAATAAAATATCTTACAGTCAGTATAATTCCAAGGGAAAAAAACAAAGAAACAAACAAACATCTTATGAAATACAGAAAAAAGACTGGGATAGTAGAGGTGCAGGGAAGAGGAAGTAAGAGAAAGAGACATGGAAATAATGAAAACATTGTCTGAGATAATAAGGCCTGGAATATATTGGTTACAAAATTGTCCACAAAAATGATAGACGAACTTAATGATGAACTAAGAGAGACATGAGCTTCTTTTTTTTTGGAGGGCTCCAATCAATAGGTTTAATTTCACTCTTTAACAAACTATAGCCTGCCCAAAGCAGCTGGACAAATACATACTAGGAAATAATTCAGCAATTTGTGTTATTACAAATAAATTCCACAAATTTATTTTGCTGATAATTTTGACTGCTCTTATTGACTTCTCTGAGAAAAGTTATACCAAGGATCTGTTTTTAGCAGTAATTATTACTTATTAAATGCACTGAAGAGTTCTCAAAAGTTCAAAATAATGAACAACCTTATCCTAAAATGTTTCCTGATTAAAGGACTGTTTGCAAGAGAGAAAAAAAAAAAAAAAGATTCTGTGGGTTTGTTTGTTAGTCATGACATTAGTCCCCATTCTGCTTCAGTCCTCTCCAGGGAGTCAAGCATATGAGCAGAGCTAAACGGGCTGTATCTGCAGAACTATATCTGAAACTTTTCTACAAGAAACATAAAATAGAATAGACAGAAAATGAACAAATCAGCAAAATTTTCTGACTTCTGCAATCTGCAGAAATTTACTTACTTTCCTTCTTCCTTCTTCTATATAAAATAAATGGACCAGGATAGAAAGAAAATCCTATTATCACATCATACACACATTCGATCTGTAGTCTTCTCTTAAGTTAAAGACACATCTAAAGTCAACAAAAGTGTTCAGACACCGTTTTTCAACATTTTGGCAGTTATCTGGGAGTATCTCAGTCTCACATAAAATGCTCACTTCATCTTTTGTCTGTACACAGATAATGAAATTCCTTACAATTCTCCCCAAATAGTTCTCCAGTTTAAAAAGTTTAGATGATTCAGTGAAAGAAGAGAAGCATGCCAGGTGATTCAGGTGACAAATCATCCATACTGAACACTGGAACATTGGAACAACTGTGTGCCTACCTCTTCAGACAGCAGAAAAGGAATTTTAGTAACAGCTGTCAAAACAGAAGGCAAGCTGAATGAAGCCAAATCAGATTTTATCTTTCTTCTCTGAACAATTCCTGCTTAGAAGGGCACACTTTCCATCTAACTTCTTCAGAACAAATTCCATGTAATGCTGCTCTTAAGAACTCACTGTATAGAAACAAAATAGATTTCAATCCTCTACATGAATTTATTTCAATTCAACGGGCAGCTGAATAGGACTCCTTCATATTATAATATTCATCTTTTTATTTCATATAAAATGTATAGAATGACTCTTTGTTTTCCCGTCAGGCTTTTTAACAGAAATGAGAAGAATTGTAAGATTTGGTTTTGCGTTCCTTAGTTAAGGAAAAAACTTCCTATATGTAGAAATAAGAAAACATTAAGACATATTTAAGAAATAAGTGTGTGGTTGTTGGACAGAATTAGTAAAACCTCAGCACTGGAAAAGATGACAATGAAAACTTCATGCAGTACAATACCTTTTTATCTAACTTGCACAGTGAGCCATTTGGGGGAGAAAAAATAACGTGTAATTTTCACTTTTAATTAGTAACATTTTGAATGGGGAAAATTGTTCAAAGGATCAGGTACTTAAAGTCATGTTGTTGAGTGCGTAATTCAATTTTGGGCTTCAGTCCTGAAGCTTTCCCTCCTCCAGGTCACAAAGATGCTTAAACATTAGAAGTGAGTAACTGATGGATTAAATTAATTTTGTATTACATTAAATATTAGAAACCAAACTGTCCTGGCAATAAGAAATCTAGTATTTTTCTCTTCCTCATTGAATCCTTAACTAAAGAAGTCTGAATTATTACCACAAAGTTATGATTCACCTTTAGAGGGACTATGAGCACTGTCTAATGGAGAGGGAAGATCCTAAAAGATACAGCCTTTGCCCTTTCCAGCTGGAAAGTTGTTTGTCTTTTGTCTACCTTGTGGAAAGGAGGCTCCACTCTGTAAAGGCTCTTCAGGCAGGAAAGTGCTGTTATCCTGATCAGGCATAAGCCACAACTTGCTGTTCCGAGCCAGGCCACCAGCCCTGGGAAGCACAAGATTTATAGCAGTCTGTTTATCACCTCTTTATATGCATCAGCAATAGGAAGCTATACAGTGTGACATCACCTAAACAAGTGAATATAGAAATAACAGTAGCAGCAGAGCGGTGCTGATGTACACACTTCAACAGCTTGAACATCCGGCAGCTTGAATGCAGATGCAACCTAGTTCAGTGCTGTAGTTCTATTAGTGTGTGAGATGTGCTAATTCATTTTGCATCACAGATTTCTCACTCTGAAATTATTGGTTCTTCCAGTGCCTGGCTAGGGAAGAATCCCCATCCTCTTGCTGAAGGCAGGTGGCTGAACCTTGGCTGGTGTCACCTTGATGGCTCATCTCAGACCAAGCCAGCACTCACCTAGTATGGCACATACTAGCTATGAGCTATCATGTGAACGTTTTGTGAAGAGTTCAAGAACAGGACATCTCCACAGTGACATGATTCTAGCTTCCAGTCATCTGAATATCAAGCCATTAAAAGATGCATAATTCAGGAGTGCCAGAAAACATCCTTATTTAGCACCCCACTGAAGAGCTTCCCTAAGCTTCCATCAGTGTTAGTATCATACATAAAATATTTTCACAACTGAAGGAAACAGGAGCAAGATGTGTTGGCACACTGCCTAATTAAATAACTTTGAAGGAATCATCTGTAATTGCAATTAACATCCATATTAGCTTGTCCAGAATGTCTGCTTGAGTTGCTAGCATATTTGGCTTATTGAACAAGGACTTTTTGAAATCTGATATTAAAGTCAAACAAGTTATTGTGTGTTCTTCTAGATCTTTGTTGCAGCCAGGTTTTCAGAGCTTTTGGACACGTGAAAACTCAGGAAGTATAAATGTGACAGGTAGATGTTCAACACACTGGAAAATTGGGTTGCTACATTTTAGGTCAAAATTAGAAACATGAATGGTACTATAGAGAAAGGATTCCTTCCTTGTGACTTCTTCTTAATGCAGAAAATTGGTCAATTGATTTAAGGCCCTTTAGTTGTCCTACATCACAGTCAGAATGCAGGAACATTTTAACCATTGCTCATCTTAAAGATTCTTAGAAGAAAAAAAATTCTGACTTCAAAGTAGGTTTTTACCTACCTGGCTCTAACTCTTTGGATAGAACAAAATGTTGCTGTGTTTGGAAATGTCTGAGAAAATAAGACTCAGCATCTATGTGCTCTGAAGAGATCATTTGGTGGGATCCTAGTCCTAAAGAATGTACATATTTTGTAGAATTAGTCTTTTTAATCAGAACTTGTTGAATATATTAAATTACTTCTTCATGTTCAGACCAATGAGAATGATGTTAATCTAACCAGAACTGATACATAGATACAAATAAAGTCAGCAAAATCAGTCTGATTGCTAGACCACGCTACAGTCTGTATGAGCATAAAAATAGATTCATATTCATTAGAATGAGAAGAAAGCACTAAATGAAAAAGATGTCACCTTACTTGGCTTCCTTACTGCGGGTTATATTATGCATTTAATTCTATATGTATTTTTTACTTTAATGATGAGAAAGGAGGTAAGAAGGTAGGAACTAGATAACAAGTTGCAAACGAGAAAGGAAAATACACCTTGTATAGATGAGATGTATCTGTAAATACAAAGTGATAGCATCCGAGCCTAATTGACTATGGAAAACACATTTGCATCAATAATATTATCTAAGCAGTTTATTAGAATATGTATCCCTTTTCTGCAGCTTACTTTATCAAACTGCTTTACATGCCTTCTTTTTTTGAAGCAATTAATGATATGTTTTGACTATCTATTACTGGAAAAACGGGAGAAATAAGTAATTTATTCTCAAATTATTAAGGAAGCAATTCTATATTTCTATTCTTATTTCATTAATACGAAAAGTTTAGGTTAAAAATAAGCATGAAATGTAGCCATTTTTTAAGCTAATAGATAACGTAAGTGAAACTGCAATTGTTATTCTGTCATGCACTGTTTTTCAATTCAAGTCTTTTCAAATTATGATGCTTTCAGATCAGTGCAATGCAGTTAATGAAAATTTCATCAGAAGGGTATAAATGCCCAGTATCTCAGTTCAAAGAACAGTATTTCTTCAAACATCTTGTAAGGGAGGTTCTAATTCTCGTATGATGTTACTAAGCAACATATAGGTGTATAAATCTAACACTGGCTCTACTACTAATATTCGTGATAATGACTTGACTCCTTGAGAATATTTTAAAATGTATCTCTTTGTATTTTAAAGTTTGTCAAAGAATTTGGTATTTGTTTTCTCAGCTCAGGCCATATTCTATTACTTTTAGTTTAATTCAGATGTTGACATATCATTTTCATTACGTGTTTTCTGAAGACAACCAACAATGACTATGACTCCAACCTTGACATTTTACAGTCAAAGTTAAAATAATCTAATGCCTAATTGCCTTTGAAAAGGTCTTTTTTTGGTCTGGTATTTCTGCTATTCCTATATCACCAGAGTTGGCCCCAAGATGGCATGACTCAGAAAATCAGTGCAGTGTGCACTTTTCAACCCTTTCTTGTAAGACTGATTTTTGACTTGTTTAACTCCTTGGCTCAGTTCATCGGAGTGTCAGAGAAACACTAAGGGTGGCTTAAAATGTTGAGGTTTGTAACGTGAAACTGTGTTCTAAATGAAACTTAAAGGTTAAAAACAATTTTTAAAAAATTAGATCAGCTTTAAACCAAGCCACAGAAAGAAGAAGGTATTAGCAACATTTCTTCATGAAAACAGATTCTTTCAGTCAAACTTTTACTGTAACAACTATCAAAGGAGAAAGAGTGGTAAGAAAAGTGTAACTTGCACAGAAAATTTTGTACCTTCTAACAATTCATTATAGGAATGGTTTCTCAAGTGATGTGTTTCTTAGGATTGTTCCATAGAAAAAGTTTTTCATGATTGAATGGCACATATGTAGGTTGCTGTGATAGTAATGCTTCCTATTTATTCCCATGGATACGACAACAGATAAAAGAGTACAATAACACTATGTGATAGAGCATATTCTCAGCTACAAAATGCTATTTTTCAACATAGTCATCATCATGAGCTATGCGTTTTTGTCAACCATGAACAAGAGCCTGTATATTCTGCTCGTAAAAATCCACATGGCTTTCTGAAATGTGGCTTGCCTTTCACATTGCTATCATTGCAGCTGAAATGCACAAACCACTACCTCACTGTTGTCACACTCACTGTTTGGTGACCAGAAACATCCAGCAAGTGTTGACAAATGTCAATGAATGTCATTTTTCTACTGCATGGAAGAATTCAGTGACACATCTTTGCTTCATTCTCACTGCCATGTCAGACACCATACTGTCAGACTGCCCCTCTGCTGCCATCTGTCACATGGCAACAACATATAACATAATATTGGCAGGAATGTTCAATCTCTACTGCCGTACCACAAACATCTTCCTATGGCATCATGGGCCAACATACTAAAATAAGAGACATTACTTTTGGAGCGTCTCTCTTAAATTTTTCTATTTTTTTCTGGTCTTTATTTTAGTTTTAAATGAAGTTTAAATTCCCACTGAGTTATGTGTAGTTTTGTCTAACTGAAAACTGCATGGTAAAATAACCAGAAAACAATTTGAAACTGATCCATACTATTTAGAATCTTTTTACAAGTCTGAGTTTACCTTTTGTCAGCTTTTTTCTGTGCCTGATACACACCATATGTTTTTCATTATGAGAGCAACTTCACACATATAAGCATATGGAACAATTCAGTAGAGACAAGGGTTCACATGTGAAGTATATAAAGAAGGGAACTAGCACTTCTAAGAAAATGTTGGGGAATGAAGTGAATTCAGCTGTGTATGCCAACATTTTGCCATGCCCCTCATATCACCTGCTTAGATTTTTTTATTTTTATTTTTTTGTCATTTCAGAAATGATCTGAAATATTTTGCTAGGGGTAAAGTTTTAGAATACATCCTCACTAAGCAATCTGAACCACTATCATAACACAAAAAACATCTCACACAAAACCATCTGTGCTATGTCAAATTCTGATAAACAAATAAAAATCTAATGCCGATGAAAGAAAATATAGGATTTCTTTGAGTTATTTCAATAAATCTCATCGAAACAATGGCAAGAATTAAAAGTTAGATTTGGAAGATTTATAGTGAAGGAGTAGTTTTGATGGAATATGACCCTGTAGTCACAAAGAAATAATTTGATGTTTCTGTGATTGTCTGATTCTATGAGAGAAGCCATTGCATACAGAGAAAAATCACAAAGCTCAAAGACACTGGTGGAAGGTATGCATTCACTTTATGTTTTGTTACAGTACTGTCTTAGCTCAGGTCACTCCTTGTCAATGGTTGTACTTTGATTGGGCTGAAAACCAGTCTTAGCCATCTCCATGTCTTTCTTATCATAGAATCACCAAGGTTGGAAAAGACCTCCCAGATCATCCAGTCCAACCATCTATCTACCACCAATATTCCAGCCATATCCCTCAGTACAACATCTAAAAGCCTCTTGAACACCTCCAGGGATAGTGAAACCACCACCTCCCTGGCAGCCTGTTCCAACCTAACCACACATTCAGGGAAGAAATTTTTCCTAATGTCCAAACTTTCTCTTAGGGGATCTGCAGGCCTGACTTCTCTCAATATCAGTATAACGTGAAGTCAACCTCAACTGAATGAATAGGAGTTCTGTAAAATCAGAAGTGCCTTGTTTCCAGGCTGAAACACAAATAAACGTATAACTGCACACCATTGCATTCTATCCTTTACCCTTCCAGTTGGAACACCCAAGTAAAAATTTTTAAGAAAGGTAAAAGACATTTTAACAGAAAACTTTTTATGTTTACCAAGAAGGGCTTAGGCTCTTTAATACAAAACCAGAAGTCTTTCATCTGAGCTTACTACTTCTCTATGTGGCTTCCCACATTATGAGAAATCAGCTTTGGTTTTCTCCATATGAAGAATCTCCTTATGTTTCAAATTATATTCGGATGTTACACTGTGACAACAACAGAAATTTCTCAAAAGTATTACCCAAACATAAGCCATTATGAAGTGAGAACTCTTCAATAGATATAGATGGCATAATAGAAATTTCCAGTGTGATATCATGCTGTCAACGGTTTACGGGCTGGTTCGGCCCGGTTCCGTGACTAGCAGGGCGGAGGGATCCACAGATCCGCACCTCCGGATAAAGGAAACAGGGGACCCAAAATAATTGAAAACAGCGGCAACGATCTGAGGGGAAACAAACTAATTTACTAAATATAGTAACAGCAAAATATAATGAGAGAGAGAGAGAGAGTGTGCGTGAAAGGTGGAAAGGTCTCACCACAACGCTGAGGTGAGAAGTGCAGTCCGGTTGAGCAGATGAAGAAAAGCAGACGGAGACAAGCAGACGGCGAAGCGCAGGCGAAGAGGAGCAGGCGAAGAAGAAAGATCAAGTGACCTTGCTGGGAGTTACATCTCCTTGCTGACCGCAAAGGCCCCTGGGGAATGTAGTTGTTCTTCTCCTCCAGACAGGCACCCGGAACTTGAGCATCCACAGTCGAACATTACATGATGTTATGATGTGGAATACAGATAACCAAAAATCATAAAACTATGACATTCCACCCCTTATTCCATATCACTACATCATGCTTAATATATATATATACACACAAAATATAAACACATGCACATACAAATCTATGTATAAACACATGGACTTACTGACTGCATTCCCCCAACATCAAATTCCCTTGTGGTATGCATTGAACATCCCCATTTTTCTGCATCACCCACCAAGTGGACCCAGGTCCCTGGGCAAAAACAGTTCCGCGAAGAGGTTTGCCCTTCCCAGAAGCTGGAAGAACCCAAACTGCCTTTCCCAACATGTTCTTTACATGTACTACAGGGACCTTATCTCCCTCGACAGTATGTAGGGAGCTAGCAGGACCATCATGATTGATCGATCCTCTGGTATTGACTAACCAGGTGGCTTCTGCCAAATGCTTCTCCCAGTGCTTAAATGTTCCGCCACCCATTGCTTTCAACATGGTTTTTAACAACCCATTGTAGCGTTCAATTTTACCAGAGGCTGGTGCATGATAGGGGATGTGATAAATCCACTCAATGCCATGATCTTTGGCCCAAGTATTTACAAGAGAATTTCTGAAATGAGTCCCGTTATCTGACTCAATTCTTTCTGGGGTGCCATGTCGCCACAGGACTTGTTTCTCAAGACCTAAGATGGTGTTTCGGGCGGTAGCATGGGGTACTGCATATGTTTCAAGCCATCCCGTGGTTGCCTCTACCATAGTAAGCACGTAACGCTTACCATTGCGGGATTGTGGCAAGGTGATATAATCAACCTGCCATGCTTCCCCATATTTATACTTTTGCCATCGCCCTTCTCCCCAGAGAGGTTTCATCCTCTTGGCTTGTTTAATTGTGGCGCATGTGTCACAGTCATGGATAACCTGTGAAATAGCATCCATGGTTAAGTCCACCCCTCGGTCTCGAGCCCATTTGTATGTAGCATCTCTTCCTTGGTGGCCCGAGGTCTCATGGGCCCACCGAGCTAGAAATAATTCACCCTTATTTTGCCAATCCAAGTCTATTTGAGCCACCTCAATTTTTGCAGCTTGATCTACCTGATGGTTATTTTTCTGTTCTTCAGTAGCCCGACTCTTGGGCACATGGGCATCTACATGGCGCACCTTTACAACCATATTCTTTATTCGGTCAGCAATATCTTTCCATAGCTCAGCAGCCCAAATAGGTTTACCCCTTCTTTGCCAGTTGTTCTGTTCCCACTGCTGTAACCACCCCCACAGAGCATTTGCCACCATCCATGAGTCAGTGTAAAGATAAAGCATTGGCCACCTCTCCCGTTCAGCAACATCCAAGGCCAATTGGACAGCCTTTACCTCTGCGAACTGGCTTGATTCTCCTTTCCCTTCAGTGGCCTCTGCAACTTGTCGTGTGGGGCTCCACACAGCAGCTTTCCATCTGCGATACTTCCCCACAATACGACACGATCCATCAGTGAACAGGGCATATGTCTTTTCATTTTCTGGTAGTTCATTGTATGGTGGGGCCTCTTTAGCACGTGACACCTCTTCTGCTGGCGGTGTTCCAAACTTTTTGCCTTCGGGCCAGTCCATGATCGCCTCTAGGATCCCTGGACGGCTGAGGTTCCCCATCCGCGCTCGTTGCGTAATCAACGCAATCCACTTACTCCAAGTGGCATCAGTAGCATGATGGGTTGAGGGAACCTTTCCCTTGAACATCCAGTTCAGCACTGGCAGTCGAGGTGCCAAAAGGAGCTGTGTTTCAGTACCAACTACTCCGGAAGCAGCCCGAACCCCCTCATATGCAGCCAAGATCTCCTTTTCAGTTGGAGTGTAGCCCTCTTCAGACCCTCTGTACACCCGACTCCAAAATCCCAGGGGTCGGCCTCGGGTCTCTCCTGAGGCTCTTTGCCACAAACTCCAAGTGGGGCCTTTCTCTCCAGCAGCAGTGTAGAGGATGTTCTTTACATCCTGTTCTATCCGTACTGGCCCCAGGGCCACAGCACGGGCTATCTCTTGTTTAATTTGCTCAAAAGCCTGCTGCTGCTCAGGGCCCCACACAAATTCATTCTTTTTCCGCGTCACTTGATAAAGGGGGCTTATAATGAGGCTGTAGTTTGGAACATGCATTCTCCAAAAACCTACTACGCCCAGAAAAGATTGTGTCTCTTTCTTATTAGTTGGTGGAGACATGGCAGTGATTTTGTCAATCACATCTGTCGGGATGTGACGACGGCCATCTTGCCACTTTACACCTAGGAACTGAATTTCCTGGGCAGGTCCTTTCACTTTGCTTCGCTTAATAGCGAAACCAGCACGCAGAAGGATCTGGATTATTTGCTCTCCTTTCTCAAAAACTTCCTTTGCTGTGTTGCCCCACACAATGATGTCATCGATGTACTGTAAGTGCTCAGGAGCACCTCCCTGTTCCAGTGCAGCTTGGATCAACCCATGGCAAATGGTTGGGCTATGTTTCCACCCCTGGGGCAAACGATTCCAGGTATACTGGATGCCCCTCCAGGTGAAAGCAAACTGTGGCCTAGATTCTTTAGTCAAAGGAATGGAGAAAAAGGCGTTCGCAATATCAATGGTGGCATACCATTTGGCTGCTTTTGACTCCAGTTCGTATTGGAGTTCTAACATGTCTGGCACAGCAGCACTCAGTGGGGGTGTGACTTCATTCAGGCCACGGTAGTCTACTGTCAGCCTCCATTCTCCACTGGCTTTACGCACTGGCCATATGGGGCTGTTAAAAGGTGAGTGAGTCTTACTAATCACTCCCTGATGCTCTAGTTGACGAATCAACTTCTGAATGGGGAGCAAGGAATCCCTGTTGGTGCGGTACTGCCGCCTGTGCACCATTTTTGTAGCAATTGGTACCTGTTGCTCTTTCACTCGTAGCAACCCCACAGCAGACGGATCTTCTGATAGGCCAGGCAAAACAGACAACTGCTTAACACCTTCTGTGTCGACAGCAGCTATTCCAAAGGCCCATCGATACCCTTTGGGATCCTTAAAATATCCCCTTCTGAGGTAATCGATACCAAGTATACATGGAGCCCCTGGGCCAGTCACAATAGGGTGCTTTTGCCAGTCTTTACCAGTGAGGCTGATTTCGGCCTCCAACATAGTCAGCTCTTGGGAACCCCCAGTCACCCCATGAATACAAATTGATTTTGTCCCTTGGTGACTCGAGGGCATTAGAGTGCACTGTGCACCGGTATCCACCAGGGCCTTATATTTCCGTGATTCTGATGTGCCAGGCCATCTAACCCACACAGTCCAATAAACTCTATTATCCCTTTCCCCCCCCTGGCTGGGGGCAGGGCCCCTCTATTTGTTACCTCTGTTGTCTGCAGCAACTGGAGCAATCACCTTTTTGGAGAAGTTCACCTTGGTGGTTGATTTGTCTTGTAATTCTTTTACCCGTGCTTGAAGTGCAGGAGTAGGTTGTTTATGCCAGTTCTTCATATCTTCTCCATGGTCACATAGGTAATGCCACAAGGCAAAACGTGATGTAGTCTTACTGTTGTCACTTGCTCGAGCAGGAGGACGTCTTCTTTTGATAGCTGAGACATTGGATGACACTGGCTGGGAGGAAATCAAGTTGATCAGCCCCTCCAGTAGGCTGTTTTGGGAGTTCTGCTCCCCACTGGATGTATCTGTTACCACCATGGATTCATCAGCATCAGGCACTATTGATAGTTTGTCTATTATATCTTCTTGTTTGTTTTCCATTCTGTCCAGCTTTTCAGCTACTTTTGTAATGGCTGAAACACAAGCTCGTAGAGGGCTTAAATGTAACTCAAAGTCTTGAAGTTTATTAACTAATTCATTTATAAGGGGTCTTCTTTCTCCTCTGCCATACATTGCTGCAAATGTACTGGCGTACCTTTCTGGTGCAGTCTTTGTGAATATACGCCACATATTTGGTGTACACCTGACTCTCTCAGGATCATGCTCTTGGTCTGGCTCATCAGGAATGAAATCAGGGCTATGTAGCGCTTCCACCACAGCATATTCTCTTAGATAACGGATGCCTTCTTCCATATCAGCCCATTTCTTTTTCTCAGGCATCAGATCGTCTTTGAAGGGGTATCTTTCTTTTACAGCTAACAACATCCGCTTCCAGAGGGTAAAGGCCTGGTTCTGGCATGTACTAATGCCTCTGTCAATGGCTGAGTCCCTAGCAATGCCACCCAGCTGGCGAGCTTCTCTACTATCTAGCCACACACTGTTGGCCCCATTGTCCCAGCATCGAAGTAACCAGGTGGCAATAGGCTCATTTGGGTGACGTGAAAAGTCTTTTCTTAGACTTCGAATTTCATTCATTTTCAGAGATCGATCAACAATGGTAACAATATCTTGCTCGCCTCTTACTCTTTCAGGACTTCTTGGTGCCCTTATAGGCGTTGGTGACCGTGGCCTTACTGAGGGTCCCTCTCCTGGACTTGGGGGTGCTTCTCCTAGATCTCGGAGCCACTCCTCTGGACCTCTTTGCTCCTCTTTCTTCTCTTCTAACTGAGTTGAGATTCGTTTTGTTTTCCGTCCTCTTACAGGGGCAACTGACATCAGTTGTGGTGCCTCCTGTGGTTGATCAGGTTGGTCAGTCTCAATGCTCTCATCCTCCAGCTCAGCTTGGAGTCTGTCTCGTTCGATTATGAGAGTATCTAGCTCAGATTGGAGGGTGTCTCGCTCAGTTTGGAGGACGTGCCATTCGGACTTAAGGATGTCTTGCTGGGATTGAAGAATGTTGAGCTTGGATTGCAGGGAGTCTCTTTCGATTCGGAGGGCATCTCTCTCAGATTGGAGGTCTTTTCTCTCGACCAGGAGACTTTCTTGCTCACTTTGTACCTTTTCTCTGAGACTCTCCCTTTCAGCTCTCAGACAGTCTCTCTCTCTCTCTGGGATGCTATTGAATAAGGCCCGATAAGCATTAGCCAGGCCCCAAATCATTTGTGCCTCCTCAGATCTGCCTGAGCCGCAACATTCCTGTCTCAAATATCTGTTTAAGCTCTCAGGGTCTTTCAGGTGTTCAGGAGTAAAGTTCCATGACACCGAAGATTTCCATCTGTCTAAAGTCTCTCCCAGGCCTCTCCACACTCCCTGCCACTCAGTGTCCTCTGGTTTTGGGGAGGGCTTCCTCAAAATATAATAAATACTAATACTGAGTGAAATGATGAGCACTACATTCAGGGAGATTAACAACGCGATCAGGTGAACATTCAAAAACTGCATAATGGAATCAAAGGAGAGACTGGAAACCTGCTTAAAAATCCCAAGTATTGTAATATTAGCAGCTCCCTCTGAAGTTGCATGCCACATTGTATGCAGATACCAGGTAAATATTTCCATTAGTGTTTTCAATCGATTATATATACCTATAGCTCCATAGAGCAAAGTGGCAAACTTGATTAATGCCCAGTATGTTTTGAGCATTAAAAAAGAAGAAACGGTGGCATGCAGTCCCTTAAAAGGCAGTTTTAGAAGAGAAAACATTTCTTTCTTTTTTTTTTTTTTTTTTTTTCCTTTTTCTTTACAGAAGCAAGATAGCAAAGCTCAAAGTTTACAAATATGCTAGAATATTGGCAGTCTGCCTGGACTTTTCAAGGTCAAGTTTCCAGAGAACCCCGGTGAAAAAGATAAACTTTCCCAACGAAGCTCTCCGAGAGCAGAGAGAGAGATTAGTTCTAAGAAACTAAATAGCAGCTCGTTGCCCGCATTCTCCACCAAGAATGTCAACGGTTTACGGGCTGGTTCGGCCCGGTTCCGTGACTAGCAGGGCGGAGGGATCCACAGATCCGCACCTCCGGATAAAGGAAACAGGGGACCCAAAATAATTGAAAACAGCGGCAACGATCTGAGGGGAAACAAACTAATTTACTAAATATAGTAACAGCAAAATATAATGAGAGAGAGAGAGAGAGTGTGCGTGAAAGGTGGAAAGGTCTCACCACAACGCTGAGGTGAGAAGTGCAGTCCGGTTGAGCAGATGAAGAAAAGCAGACGGAGACAAGCAGACGGCGAAGCGCAGGCGAAGAGGAGCAGGCGAAGAAGAAAGATCAAGTGACCTTGTTGGGAGTTACATCTCCTTGCTGACCGCAAAGGCCCCTGGGGAATGTAGTTGTTCTTCTCCTCCAGACAGGCACCCGGAACTTGAGCATCCACAGTCGAACATTACATGATGTTATGATGTGGAATACAGATAACCAAAAATCATAAAACTATGACACATGCCTATATTTATTTAAAAGAAAACAATAACAACAATAAAACAAAAACAAATAAACAAAAAAACATTTGAAGACTCAAGACTCTTAGCGCCTCCCTGAAGTGGTCCTGTGTAATCATCAGTTAAAAAAAATTAACTCACCTATTTATGTTACATTAATAAGCAAAGAAACAGTATTCAGCCATGCTACCTTCTGAAGGGTTTCTGATGTTTTTCTTCTTCTGTAGCTGAAACCCTTCTAGAATATTATCTCCCTGCTAAGAACATATTTTTACAACTTCAGAATTGAATCAGATCAGAAAATCACCATGAATGTAGAAGTAGATTTTAACACAAAATTGAAGAAGGGTATAATGTTATTTTGTAGGATTTATTTCCATAGCAGTAGTTCAATTCAACAACAGTGTATTACTCTCAGTCTCTGTAATTGTCTAGAGACTATATTGTTCCTAGTTAAATTGATTTTGAATTATTTTCTAGCCACTGTTTATTCTGCCAGCATCCAGAAATTACCATGGAAATTGTGACATTAGCTCTGGCATAAAATTCAGAGGCTGTCTAGTCTTCTTGCACTTTTGTCTTTGGTCTTCTCTGGACTAAGCCTTTCACTTCCCCTAGTAGTATTTATGAAAGCACCATTTCCAATCTGAGTGATATATTTATTTTATACATACATATATATATATAAATATATATATATTTAACCATCTCATTTATAGACATCAGCATAGTTTACATTTGTTAATTTCTATCATAATATCTCCTTTGAATATGTCTATATTGTGGGATAAGTCAAATTTAGGCAAGGCTTACTACAGTCTCAGCTGGGTAGATATGAGCTAGATTTGACCTGGAAGCCTTATAACAACATTAAGTCTACTTTGCAGCTGCGTTGTTAAGACATAGAAAAGATAGGAAAGAATTACATGAGAGAAGGAGGTCCATTACGGCATGTAGTTACATAGCTATCCTGCATGGTCCATTTTGGATAATATCTCTGAATGAGAATTCCAACTGAAGGACAGTAGTTTCTGTAATCATATTTTGGAAGATGATTAGAAAATTTGTCTCAGTTACAGAACTTTTCAGAGTGCAAAGGCATATTATCTATGATCTCAGCTGGATCCTAAAAACATACTTTCCTCCTTTTAACTAGGACTTGCAAAGGACCATGTCTAGTACAACCTTTATGTGTCTCACACGTTTCAGCACATATTAATTTTCCACAATAAACAAAACACTCCTTCAAGGCCAGTTAATAGGGACCCATTTAAGCAACAGGGAGACTTTTCTAGTTGCTAAGGAAATAAGATTTTTTTTCCCCCAAACTAATATTAATTAAAAAATAACAATAAAAAAATCTGTCCTAAAAGGTTGGCTTGTAAGCCAACGTGCATGATTACACTTTATAATTACATTTGTAGGAATCAAAGGATAGCAACATGTTAATGTACTAAATTAATCTTAATGCAGTAAATAGTTGCTGTTTTAATCCTCTCTAGCAGACAAGTTTTGGATATTACAGAGCTTTCTTATATCCTCAAAGAACAACAGACAATATGTAACATTTGAATGAGGCTTTTGAACAAACAGAACACTTTGTTTTTCAGAAGGGCGCTTTGAACACATCTAGTTTGAAGTATAACAGCTTTGAACGGATAGTTTGTTGCAGTTTTTAATGGATATAACAGTTGACGTCTCTGAAGATGATGCTATTCAACCTAGGAATACAAAAGCATTGCAGCTGTTTAGAAAGGTAGAAGCAAGGCTTTTTTGTCTCTGGAGACTATAGAAACTGCAAGCTATATGTTCTGCTCCTGATGAGATATGGCTTTTTCAATTCTCCTTCCCAAGCCATGGTGCAATATTGGTATGCATGCTAGTATATAGTGTGTCTGCATTTCAAGAACAAAGGAAGAATTCACCACAATCATTTATTTATCAATTTATTTCACATCCCTAATTTGTTTTGTCATGGCTGTAATACAAAATCGCTATAGAGACATATATGTTGACATACATTTTAGTTCCTTGTAAGCTTCATAGATGGTTTGGTTTACCCGCTGATGGTGTTCAATGGATGTTCATGGGCGTGGGAACAGAGATTTAGCACTGCAGAGCGAATGAAATGCTAGCATAGAGGTTGCTGATGCAGACTCTACAAAAAGTACTCTACAAAAGCTTGGCATATTTGATCCTATTTTGGAAGAAAATATAGGAAATTGAGATTCAATGTGATGAACATAGTTGAATGTAGCATGTCCTATATCCAATATTTTATTGACGGATTCAAAAAGCCATACAGTAGGGAAAAAAAATCAATAGTTCTGCAACTATTCTGTTTTTCAGGTTTCTTTCTGAGTTTATGATGAAAAGCTGACTTATGGCCATAAATCAGATGTAAGATGAGGTATTACTTTTACCTATGTTATTGTAAAACTCCTCATTGATTCTTTTCCTTTCAGCAGATTATTTTTATGTTTTAAGTTCAAATTTCAGAGTGTGTCCTTTACTTACCATATAGATCAAGGTACACTGAAAACCTAAGACAGAGTGGTATTCTGCTCAACCTAATGTTCATGAAGGACAATTTAGAGGCATAGGCACTAGCAGGATATTGGTAACAAAGAGAACATGTCTTTTTTATTATTCCTACTTGAGAAGTTGGGGGTTTAGGAGAGCACTGCGCTTGTGAGAACTGGAGGACAAAGAGAAGACAGAATTCATGGATCAGTACGTAAAGGCAAAGATCCCACCTTGCAAGCAAAGACTGTCTTTAACTAGATAAAAAGTTTGTTTCTTTGTCCCTGGATATCCCTGTGGCCTATTTTTGTTTCTTTCGTTGGTTATAACAGCTGCTTTCATGGTAGTTCATTTTCTCTCTCTCCAGACCACATAGCTGTCAGATGAACAATTACATTGTATACTGGTTTCATGTTTTGACATTATTATCCCACTGACTGTCTCCTGGCCTGCGATTATCTACCAGCTACAGCAATGAAGAGGAACGCCCAAAATGAGAAATCGCACCACTCCTCTGCAACAAAAACATAAAACAGAACAAACAAACAAAAACCAACAACAAAACAACAAAAAAACAGGAAGAGAAAAAAAATCCGCTCGTCTTCAAGCAGGAGGAAACAAAGACAAAACTATCGCAAAACACCTATGAAGCATGCACATATAAAAATAAATAAATAAACCCAGTGCCAGGAGGTTGTGCCACTCCAAGGGCAAGAAATGAGCTACTATACATAACAATGAATGCTAAATCCCTTCCCATTACATTTCAAAGAAGAGAATAAAAGTAGCTTTACATATGTCAGTGGTCACTGAAACAACAGCAGCCTTTTACTATCCAAAAGAAGAGGCTGAAGTTGTAAATCATCCATCAGAAAGGGCAGGGTAGTAGAAAATGCAGAAAAGAAGAAAAGAGTTGAATCACTGAGGAGATGCGGAGTTGGAGGAGGACAGGGGGAAGTGTGATTATTTAATAAGCAACATTAGTGATTGCCATCAATTACTGCTTGGAGTTACTGTACTTTTCCAAACATATTAACCACTTACATTCATATACGTATATTTATAAAACTCAAACAGATTCAAATATTTATGGATCATTCCTCTGTTTAATAAAATGAAATCTTGCTATAATGACTGTAGCATTTTCAGGAAATTTGGATAATCATTTATTGGCAAAGCCGAATAGATATTTGTATTTCCTTCTGCTGTACCCTCCATTAGTTCTGATGTTGCCTCAAAATTGAATCAAGCTACGACTTTGATCCAGTCTAGCTCATCAGTATGAATTATATTGCCTAGATTGAGCAGAATTTAATAGCCAGTGTTACTCTTTTAAGAGCAGCTTTCCTAATGTATTTATACAATAGTTAAAACTTAAATTTCTCCCATTATTAAAAAAAAAAAAAAAAAAAAAAAAAAAAAAAAAAAAAGAAGTTTGAATGATTCTACCACCACTCCCTAAACACTTACTTCCAGTGGTCACTAGGGAAAAACTGCTGAAACTCATTATTTTGCAAGACAAGAACTGTCACTGAAAAATCTCTGTAGTGTATGTACTCTTCTATTAGCAATGACTCTCCAAAAAAATGATGTAGCTGAATGAATAAATAATACAAAAAGCAAAAGAGCATACTTTTGAATTAAAGTTCATTCACTCAACCCAGGTTTTAGGATCTAGATTACATTTTGCAGATCCTGTTTCAGGCATAGGATATATCTATGCCCAGAGAAAGGCTTGTTTCAGCACACTTGCTCCAGCAATATTCTAATCAGGGTGCATGTGAAGAAGACATGAGGGCAGGACATGATATTGTCATGAGAAAGAACGGGTGTATGTCAGACAAAGCAGCTTTTCAGGTAAGGTGAATGTATGTAAAACCAATCTCTGTATTAATTCATCAAAGTCTAGGTTTTTATTTTTCTAGGTTATGTATTGTCTGTCCCTGGCTGATGTATTGCACTACCTTTGTAAAATCCCATCCCCAAAACAGCAGCAAATCCAACTTGTGAGACATTCAAATTACAAATTAGACAATTAGTTTAGAGATTCTGCAACTTGAATACGTCACCCTTGGTGGTCTAACATCCAATATTATCTTAAACAACTATATCCTACTCATTGATACATCCACTCTGGGACAAAACTGGTGATGAAAGTCGTACTTCCACTTTTACTTATCAGTACAAAACTAAAAGAAATTTTCTTCCATTGACTCGAGTCCTATTATTCCATGTTATATCACCACACCATGTTACACTGAAAGCTTGCATTAAAAAAAACAACAACAACAACAAAAAAACCTGAAGTAAGAGGCCACTGAAAATACAAAGCACATCTCCAACCAATTCACAAAACACTATCAGGTGTTTATCAGTGAAATACCAGTTATAAAATAAGTGCTGTAAACTTCAAGGGAGGTGCACAAACATTAGTGCTTGCTAGTTCTATTCCTTTTCACAGCTCATAACATCTCTTCAGCATGGCAAACATTGAAGGAGCCTGTGTTGTGTCTTCTTACAATGTGCAGGGCAAGGTAAACCAGAGATTTAAGTGTGCATAGGCAACAAACTTCTGTAGAGGGGAGAATAGTCAGTATAAGAACAAAGCAGAAAAAACACAAAAAAGTTATTTATTCCTCAAAATACACACTAGTATTATTATTACAGACTGAGATAAGAGTTATCTGGATTTCACAGTACAAAAAATGTGTCTTTGAATTTGCAGGCAGACATTGTGAAAGGAAGTATATCTTAACAAATGTTCTCCATATCAATACATCTCCTTGAACAGCAACTGAAGATATTATTCTTTTAATAATAATAATTATATATATATATATATTCCCTTCTCTTTCTCAAGGAAAACATAGGGTTTTCAGCAGAAGGGGGTGCAAAAGCAAGGAGAATAGATGGTAAAATTTCTGTTTCTTATACACACACATATTTAAAAACCCTCAATCTTGAGGGAGAGAGGAGTGCTGGCCAGCATTGTATTTTTGCTTTTTGCAAAATGCTTTAGCTGTTGAGTTTTATTTTATTTTAAATGATGAACTGGAACAACAAAAGTTATTTAATTCTTCATAAGAACAATGAACCCTGAAGCACTTCTGTCCAACATCAATATCCACTACTGGCATCTTTTTCTGAACTGATCAATAGGGGAGTAGTCAACAATGTTGAAATTTACAGTATTAATATCAAAACAGTAAGTTGATAGCAGCAAATTTTTCTCTTCCAGATTTCTTTCTACCTGAAAAAATAGACTTAAATGTCTGACATCCATTTACATTCTTTTAATAGTCAGAAAGAAATCTTGCAAAAATAACTAAAACTAAACTAATGGTCATTTTATTTTCGAAGGGGGAATCTCATATCTGGAAGCACAATTACACAGTTCATAGAGCATACTACACAAAATGCATTATGTGTTTTGCTCTGATATCCTTTCTCAGAACAAAATATAAGTTTGTTTCTGTGATGTCTCATGATTTTTGCAAAGGGTAGAATCACATAGCATGCCAATTTGCTACACACCAGGAAAAATCTCCTTGGACAAAGAACAAAGCGGACCAGTCTGCACAGGAAATGCAATAAAACAGAATTTGTATTTATCTCAATACAAGATACCTTTTTTTTCCATACTATGATTTAAATCCAAAGTCTTTGATTTACTTTATTGAGCAGGTGCAAAGTAAAGGATAAAAGTGTATCTTATCATGTAATAACAAGCTGCTGCACCTCGTCTATGCCACACTAAATGCTTTGTATACATTCTTATCCTGTGATAAATGTGAGATTGGTGAGTTCACCAATCTGAATTCTTGTTTTATAAATTTACAGTATCTTTCCAGAAACAGCAATGAGTTTATATCTAAAACTGATAGTCATTTTCTGATGTGCTCTTAGCATGTGGGAGACAACAAATAACCAGCTTAAATATTGTTTGAGTTGTTGGGAGGTGAGAGCAAAGATGTACTGTGCTTTGATACTACTGCTTTAGGGTATTATTCCTACTTGTAGCCTAAGACCATTATGCATCGTTGAGCAGACTTCATTTGGCATCTGTTCCAAGTCCAGAAAATACAGCAATAAAGCAACAATGCTTTAGAATACATATTTTTACTATTATATTTCAGATGATTAGTCATCCTTTATGATGAAGTTTTTCAAAAAGGAAATAAGTGATTGAAACAGGTCATTTACTATGTTGCAATACTGCAGTAAAAGCTATGCAGGTTTTATTTTGATTTGTTTATGTTAGTTGGATGATGACAAGGCTCCTTGGGAATTAAAAAAGGAGACAATGAGAGAGAGAGAGAGAGAGGAAGAGAGGATCGGATAAACGTTTGTTACAAAGCCAATGACAAAGCATTTAGATATTATTCAGTTTACATATACGATTTATACCAGTAATGTACCTACTGTCATGGCAACTGAAGCTGTAGAACATAAATCTTCAGCTCAGTTATCCAGAAAAGGATCTGAAGAAAATAAGTTTGGCATCAAACTCAAATGTGAAATAAGAAGACTAAGTTCTGCCTGGTTGTTTCCGGTTGCGTCAGTCAACCTGAAGTGTTGTTTAGAATAATAAAGAATACCAGATTTAACTATATTTTATTTAGCTTCCTACTGGCTAATGCTGGGTAAAGTAAAAATTCAGTTGTTTTTTACAGCTTTTGTCTTCTTCCACTGAAATTGATATGAAATACAATCTATATTTAACATCTGAAAAGAAAAAAAAAAATCCCCATCCTATTTACCTTTTATTTCAAATGATTTTTTTTCTTCTTCCTCTTCTAATCTGCAATAAATGACATGCAGTTAAATATATAACATTCATATATATTCATATGTGTGCCACTACTCTTAAGCATTTCAGGTGGGCAAGATGTACTGCAAAATCAGCACTGCAGGATCTTTTTATGCAGGCAGAAATAGTAAGATATTTGCTTATAAAAATGATAGCTGTGTTCTGCAGTTTTACAGTTTGTCCTCACAAGAGAAAATACACCTCATAATGAAAATCAGATTTCTTTACTTCTTTTTTTTTTTTTTTTTTTTCACCCCAGAAATTACCAAAAGCTGGGGGGAAAAGAGTAATAGAAGTTATTAAGAACTCCTTCTGTTCATATTCTGCCTGAGAAGGCTACATCAGTGTTGAAGGAAGGATGGTGGGCATTTTTCACTTGGCTTTTTTTTTTTTTTCTCTTGCATTGGCCTATATCAGCTTAGGAGAAATTTAAGAGATTGAGCTCAAAGATTTCTTCACACAGTGCTAAGCATCCATGGGCTTAGTAGAAGGGAAGAGATATAGCTCAGTTTAAGTGAAGTCCATAGTAGAGAAAATCTAGCTAGGTGTGTGGTTTACTTCAGAGAGCACCATTAGCTAGGGTCACATTGTTGGATATGAATTAACAGTACCACAACAGCCCTTAATATGTGGTTCTGATCATAATGAAAGGGAATAATGACCTTCAGCCCCGAGTTAAGCACAGTGAGGACCAGCGTGGAGGTAGTGTAACTATGGGAAGTCTAACCTTAAATTTATTATTCCATATAATAATCATTGCTTTTGTCAGCCATAAGAAAGGAGCTGACAAATTCCAGTTTTTATACTTGAGAGGAAAAAAAAAAGAGGGATAAGGGATTGAGTTATGGAATTTCTCTGTAGTTTAGTAATAAAAGCGTCACTCTCATTTCATAGGGTGGTTTACAGGTTAACCTGGGACTTTGAATTTCTATAAGACATCATTCTAGCAAGGGTATTAACTTTAGAAAGAGAAAACGTGGCATACAGGTGCACTGGATGTATTTTTTTTCCTGCAAGATCATCTAGACTTGTAAAGCTTTTGAGATTCTACAAGGGAAAAGATCCCACACACTGTATATGGGCTGTTTTGATAGCAATAATTCTAGAATTAGTTCTTGTAAAGACCTACAAATACATGTGCAAACAATTCAACAAACAGCTGCACAAAAGCTGTGAAGTCTTTGTGGCTTGTTTGCCACAGGACTTGTTTATTTAATCACCCAAGTTAGAGCTCACTCAGCTAAAATAACATTAAAAGTATGTCCAAAGTTCCTCTGAACAAAATATACTGAAAAGTCCTTCTTGTGTAGATCATTTATAACCTAATGAAAGTTGATGTATTTGAATATGCCTACTTTAAGCACATCATTTGATTCTATTAATTTTTAGTAGGACTAGCCTAATGATTAAAGCGATAAATATGAGAGTAGCATTTGCAAGACTGATGCTTCAGTAAGCAAGGTTTAGAAAAACTGCAAACCCATGCAATACACTAATAAGGCACCACCTGCTTGACTCCCATGGGTCAGCTGCATGCTCCAGTAATTTTCCAAGGTGGATATGATATTAACTGCATGGCAGAGAGCATGCTGGGGCCATCACACAGAGAGGAAAGCAGTGATCCATGTCTTTGTTGTAGCAGAAAGAAAACAAAATAAGAAAAATGAAGTTTCAAGTCTATGTGACTACCCATTCTCACCCTTGACACAGTGCTCGGCACATTATATTATTCTAGAGCTAATGGAGTTCTCTGAATTCTATTTGCAAATCAGATTTAAGAAAGAAAGATTGCAGGAGCCTGGGCATAGCCAGACGAGTGGGACAAACCAGTACAACATTCAGATAGCATTTTAATGCTTGAATTTCATGCTTTTGAAGCTCTTAGACACCTGCTGCTGTATCAGCATTTTAAAATGTGAAGGGAGGGGAAATAGCATTTTTTCTTATCCTCCAAGAAGCTGCTGATGTTCACCTTAGTGACAATTTCTCCATTTGCATCAGTAGAAAATTATTTGAGGGAATATCTTTCTCAGCATTCTCTTCTTTTAAAGGCAAGGCAAAGCATTGAATTTTCAAACAGGAAACAAATTACTTTGTGTTCTGCAGTTCAGCTTAGGTCTTACAGAGAATTTAATTTGCATTAGAAGCAGGTTCTTACAAGTAGTTTCTTTTGGAAATGAGCTTTGGAAAACATCTGTATACAGTGAATCTTTTCACCAGACAATGAAGAACTGTGGTTTGTTCACAGACGGATGGAGGTCTCAGTGAAAGCATCCGAGAGACAGAGGCTACCATAAGAACTGGGCTCTGTGACAGCTACTAGGCACCCAGACAGAATGTCTGTCCTTCCACAGGGCTCTGGAGACCCTTCTCTCAACTACCATGCTGGTTAATGTCCCTGTCACTCCATCAGATTCCTTGTAACCTTGCCACACAGAATACTATAGCAGCAGGAGACAATACAGAGGAATTGTCCAGTAGCTGAAGTAGTTGTGTTAGATCACTGAAAGGTTGACTAAGTCTTGTCAGGAAGGTGCTTGTCGAATGTCCTTATCTTCTCCTGGCACATGGGACCTTTATTAAGCTTGAAAATCTGGCCAGCACTCATTCACATAGTAATAGGATGATTATTTAAAAATGAAAATGCCAATGGGATTGCTGAACTACAAGAATAAATTAGCTATTCTTACAGGGAAAGACTTACCAAAGAAAAACTGTTACCTATCATCTTCAGTTACTAATAAACTGGAAATATACTTGGTTCCTCATGTGGAGTAGAAAATATTGGTTCTCTTTAAAATAAAAATAATTAAATAAAATAAAGAAGTAACATGCAGAACATCATCTTTTCTCTTGTCTTTAAAAATTAAAGGACCTTTGGAATGGAAGTACCAATCTTTTTTTTTCAGTTGCTTCTTGAAAGTTTGTCCAAATTTAAGAACTTGGTGCTATATTACAAGACAAAGATAATTCTCTATTATGGGAGAGATATAGATCAGTAACCTGCCTTCATTCAACATATCATTTTAAAAAAATCTTGAAAACTGAACTGGACAGAAGACTGGTCTGTATTTTACACCTCAGCTTACAGAGAAGTAAACATACATACACTTATATATACAGGAGTGCATACACAGGACATGTACCCTCCCCTCCCCGCCCGGTTCCACTGTCCCACTTGGTTTGTACTTTATATAAAGGATCAAGTATTTTTATTAAATGAATCTAGTGATCTCAGTCAAAATCTACATCCAATTTCATCCCAAGGCGTTTTGTCCTTGTTTATATAGAAGAAAAATATTTTTCTATTCTCTTCTCATAGAATAAACTGACAGACATTAATTAAAAAAAAAAAAAAAAAAAAAAAAAAAAGTAAATATCTCACTTTACAGACAGGCAGTTGAGATATAAGGAGAGTGATATACTTCATATTTATTGTGGTATCTGCACAGGAAGTAGACAAAACCCCATATATTTCAATCCAGTTTTTATAAACTTCCTATTTATGTAGGCTACATATTATACATACCATATTCATACACACACAATTCATATTCCCACACGAACATAATCAGTCATGCACCTTTCTGCTCAAATCATGTGTATATTTGATTTCCAGGAGTGAGGAGAACTAAGTCAACTGCTGAAGCTGAATTTCATTACACAAGGAAACTCCAAAGATTTAGTGTGATATTTGCAAGGATGCAAGCTTTTATACCAATTAGCCTGACATTCAACTCCGCATAAAATAGAACAATGCAGTTCATGACACTCAATAACGTGAAATTAAAAGCTAAGTATAATTGATGTTCTTCAACATAATTTAATGGAAAATAACCTTGCCTAACAAGGTTCTTCAGAACAAAAGGAAAATATAAAACACAAGAAATTTGAACACAGTGCTGTTGTAACCAATTCTGAAGACTAAGTTAAAAAAAAAAAAAAGAAACAAACAAACAAACAAAACCCCCACACACGCTAAAGACTGCTCAAAGAATTCTGCAAATGAAATAAAAGCAGCAACTGCAATATCATGTTAAGTTTTACACTGTCCAGTGTTATGTTCATGGAGTTTAAAGGAAAATTGAAAAGTAATTCAGAACTTCGTTATGTCAGCCTTGAAGTGAGATGATGGAGGCAAGAGAAAGACATACTGGACACAACAGTAGTGTCTTTAAGAAAAGAATTGACATTTTCCTAAAAGAGTGAAACTGAAAGTTCACACAATTTGAAAATATTCTGAGTCAAATTCTATTTCACACTGCGTATATAATCCTTAGCACTCCACAGCATTTGTTGCTCTACAGTTAGAAGGCATCCAAAATCTCAAGTTTCAGATCTTCAGTCAGCTGGTTATATTTCTGTGTTTTTTTTTTGTTTGTTTGTTTGTTTGTTTTGTTTTGTTTTGGTGTGTGTGTGATTGCTCAGAAGTGGATTCTGTTGAAAACTGATAATAATACAAGAAAACAGTCCATTTGCCGCTAAAACAAGAGACTTTGGATATCATCAGAATATGAAATACTCAGATAGCAGGTCAGTGTAGCTAGTCTTTAATGACCATGACATTTTGGACTCAGCAGGAATCTTACCCCATGGTAATGGTACAAATTTGAAAGGAGAAGGAGAATGAGGGAAAGGAAGAGGATAAAAAGATCCATTATCTGAGGCATGGGAAAGAGGCTGGCTGCCAGGTCATTCGTACTAATAACCCCTTGCTGTTGCTAGATATGACATATAGTGCCATCTCAACCTCAAAGACTGAAATGCATTAAATTGAGAAGGGTCATTTGGCTTGTACAAGTAAAATTTAAAGGGCTATGGCATACATGAGGTTATATTAAATGATCCAAAGACCCCTTAAGCTCTATTAGATCTAACAAACAATTTGGATATTATAAAAAATATACTGGAAAAAATCTAAGTAAATACATCTTTAATCATTTTAAAAATTATGATTTTGTGATTGACAAGCTTGTGACTGACAGTAAAATTAAGAACCCAAGTGATATGTTTCACCACATCTTTAAATTGCACTTATGGATAAACCACATTTATAAAATCAATGTGCTAAATTATTAATTAATAGATTACATTAATACAATAGCTGCAGAATTTGGATGTTAAATGTACTATAGCAGAAGACTGTCACAGCAATAATGAGGGGTAACTGATTGAAACCATTTTGTAAATCTTGGTTAATAGCTTTCCTTTTGTGTCTGTTTCAGGTCTACATATCACTGGTTTACTGAACAGTCATCTGCCCAAACTCCACATCATATAGTAAATGTTAGAGATTAAAGATTCATTCATTAAGCTTTTTCCTCCAAGGGATATAGGCAATTTCTATAATCTCCCAGGAGAGCTCGGTGATGATATTTTGTAAATATGTGATAAGTTAGGGTCAAACTGCTTTTCTCACTGCTGCTTTTCAATGTATATCTGCTTAAACTGATACCTAAAGGGTTATATTACTCAGACTTGGAAACAGAGCCACAGATAAATCCATCATTCCCAAGCCAAAGGCTGAGAGACACAAGAAGTATTCGTATAATTTTCAGGGGTTAAAAGAATGAAACCATGCACAGAGTTTGTTCTAATCATGATGTGAAATTGCTTATGAAGCTTCACCCAAGATCTGTAAGTACAGACATTTGAAATTGCATGTCATTTAATTTGAAATGGGGTGTAATTCATACTAGCACATCCTGATTGTCAACCACAAGTGAAATGAACTCTACATTTTAATACGCAGGGAAAAAAGACAAAAGAATTTACTCTATAAAAAAGAGCCAACATGGTCTAGCCTACAGTTTAGTAACATCACAGAGATGCACAGCATAGGACAGTTTACCTATGACACTTTCTTTGGCTCTTCTACACAGAATAGAGGGATTTGTTCAGAGAAAAAAACACATTCCAATTGGATTCAAGAATAACAATGAATGTAAGTCACTGATTTTTATTTTTATTTTTAATACGTAAAATAAAACATTATAGACTTGGGACAAAGAGTAATGTCTTCATATGCTGACACTAGTTCTGTTGATATAAACTGTTGTAGAGTCCAAACCAAAATATATATGACAATGTGCAGCAGAATTATCCTATTAGAAAAGTAGCAAACAATTGATTTAGCTTTCTATGAGTTTTCATTCTTACTGAGAACATGAAGAAAATTAATAAAATTCATGAAACTACTCATGTTCTGTACAAAAAGATATGAAGAGGTGGCCTTAGCAGATGTGAAAATGGAGCACTTTGTAATAAAACCCATAAAATTTAAATATAAACATGCTCCTCATTTAATAGATCAGGAAAAAAATACGAATGGTATGTATTTTAGCACAAAGTAAGGAGATATGATCACCAAAAGGAACATAAACCCTGCTGAGAGTGTTTGAGAACTGATGTCATGGATCACAGTGCAGTAGCTCAATTATGATTCTATTATACAAATGTCTTTATGCAATCTTTTAAAATGTGTATGACAAACACATATTTGATGATTCATTGTACATAAAGATGAATTCTTGACTTTGTGCAACTCCAGTGACATCTGTATGGATCCATTATGTGGATAAAATTGACAAAAAAAAAAAAAAAAGAGAGAGAGAAAGAAAAAAGAAAAAAAGAAAAAAAAACTATTTGTGAAAACGGAAGAGACAAAACAGTGAATAGAGTTGAACACTAACAACAGAGTTAATTCTACAACTTTTCATTCTTGTTCTCATAAATAAATACAAAACCAGTAGTACGTAAAGCAGAAATGGAAATTCCAAAATGACCTTTGTTTAGGACTGAAAAGTAGCTCAAGGCAATCTCATGGTCAGCAAAGACCTTTTGACAAAATGAACCATATAACTCAACAAAGAATTCATTTGTCTCCCCCAGACCTGACGGTGCACTCTTGGGAAAAGAGTAGACAAGCACATTAGCATGGTCAGCAAGACCTTAGCAGGAAACAAAGTTTTTTACCGAGTTTTTATGATTAGTTCTTTTCTACCAGCTAAGTTTGAGCATATCACGTCTCGTGTGAAAACTTGTAGTGTGCTAAGCTCATTTGATACATAAATTTGAAAGACATATCCACAACATTTTTGATTAAAATAAAGAAAGAAAAAGTCTATGGTTGAATACTGAACAGAACTGATCAAAAGTTTCTCAAAATTCGAGGAACTGTTGAAGATCAAAGTGACAAAATCGAACCACTTCCTCCAAACAGCTGCAGCTCTACTTAGGCCCTTGTGAGCAATTGTTTAAGCACAACAATCAAACTTTTTACTTGCATTCTGAAGCCTTATCATGACTTAAGCCCCTTAACATATGAAGGAGAATGTTTTCTATGCTCAGCACCAAAATTAACTCACAAATGACACTGCTCAGTTCCCAGATATTTAGGAATTCAGACTTGAACTGAAAAAGCAAACAGGACATCTTAATTAATTAATATAAAATTAGACGTTTGATAATGCTCCAAGGACTGTATTTAGTCCCCATTTTTGAACTTCTGTGTATGGGAGGAAGAAAAGACAAAGAAAACTGTCTCACTTCAAATACTTGCACTTATTCACAATAGAGTTGGTCATGAGTTTCTGTCACTAACAACCTGAAATAGATTTAAACAGCCAAAAGAGTTCATATTCTATTACAAAGTCTTCCAGTCTTTTCAAAAAAGCAATCTGCTATGTACTAAATTGAAAGCACTGTCTGATATGCTGAGACATCAAAACTTCATGATTCCAAAAAGTTCGTAGAGTGACAGCTGTGATGAGCTGTTTGCTGCAGCGGCACATTGTCATACAGAGGAGAGCAAGAAACAGGGAAAACAAGACAAAAGGAAGGTCACGAAGCCAGGAGCTAAAGTAACACTGAAAATAAGAGAAATTTGCTTTTAAACCTCAGTTTACTGACACCATCTGTGGCAGCAAATATTTAACAAGACATACCCATGATGCAGTTGGTGAGTTCTTCTTTGCTCAGGTGGCATGTGCATAGGAATGTGCTGCCCTAAGCTGTTACATTTAATTTAATCTCAAAATCATGATTATCTGACCAGCAAATGTATCAAAATAGCTGTATCTAAGACATGCATTCAAAAACTTTGTGGTTTGTTTTTTTTTTTTTTTCATATAGAGATGAACATTTTAGACAGTGAACATGTAAATGAACATAAAATTGCTACATCTATTTGCATTTTTACAACTTCTAATTGCAGTTATAGTAGACAGAGAAGGGAAATATCAGAATGTGTGAAGCTTGATTAACTGGTGAACAAGGAAAATGAGAAAAATGGGTTCTCTCTGAAGGGCAGGAGTGCACAGAATATGGCCAGATATGCTGAAACAAAAAATAAGCTTCAGAGACTTAGAAGTATTCTGTACAGGTGCTTTAAAATCTCCAGGGATAAGAACAAGATTAGTTATACATCTTCACATAGTATATTGGTGTATATTCCTATTTTCTTCCCCCTGTCCTTAGTAAGGAATTTGGGTTTCTATTCTTCTCCAGTAAAATAAGAACTCTAAAAATTAGAAAGGACTTGCATGAAAGGATAGCCTTTGTCCCTGCTATGCCTTTCATTTTAATAACAAGGCTAAACTAAAATTTTGCAACTTGAAAATTTTGCAGTTATGATGACATCCAAAACTGCTGTCCCAGCAATACAGCACAATGATAATGGTGATGAAAGAAGCCATCCTGCTCAGCCTCAGTGAGTTTAGCTGCTCCCCATGGGTTCTGGACTCCTCACCAGCTGCTCATTCACAGCTAGTGGATCCACTATACTTGCTATCTTTTCTTTGTTTGGGACAACACTGTCAGCAAGAGAATAAAAGGAGGTATTCCTGTCTGAATAAAGGATACTATAGTCTATACCATTCGTTTTGTAAATAAGTACCTCTCTACAGAAAACAGGAAGGAGGATTTTTTAAAAATTATTTTAAGTTTTACTGTGCCCTGATCACAAACAACTTCTTCTACGACTTTAGTTGCAGTCTGTCTTTCTCCAAACTTCAATTTTTCTTTTTTTTTTTTTTTTTTCCTTTCAAAGGGAAGTAAATGTCCGGGAAGTCTTCAGAATTTTTACTATGTTAGACAATGCAATACTATGTTAGACAATTTATTACCTCATACAGTAAAATAGGCATATATTTCCTTTTTCCATGAAGTAAAAAAATAGGCACACATTCTTTTAGAGATGCCTCTGGAGGGAGACACAGCCCAAAAAGTAGCTTGTGCCTGTTATAATATGAAGAATAGAATTAGAATGTTCTCTAAAATCTAGAGATGTCTATTTTAAATCACGTATTGAAATATGTACAGTCTGGTTAGATATGTCTGGATCTGAATTCTGCTGAATTCCTTTAACCCTTCATTTATCTTACACTAAAAATTTGCTCTACTGTGTTACTAAAAAGTTGCATTTAAAACTTACCAAAATACTGTGATTTCTTTTTTTTTTTTCTTTTTAATTTTAACAGTAACGACAACCAGTATGACTAACAGGAGGTACTGTAAAACAAAAATGCTTTTTCTTCCTGAGATTACTAAGGTGTTCTTTAACATCTGTGTGAATTAAATCACGCAGGGTTAATCATCTGCATTTTGATGTTAATGCACCACCCTTAAGCTACAAGAACTTTAAACAGTATTACAAAATTTCATTTTACATGAAGGGATGGAGATTAAAAAACCCACAGCTGAATTAATGCATCAAAGAGAATCTCACTACGGGTTGAGAATGACAATAAACTACAGTTAGGAACAAATCCACGAGGAGAATTCATTTTTTTTTTTTAATCTATAAATGGTATTTTTACTATGAAATGGGACCATGGTATAAAGTCTTGATGCCAAATATAGGGTCTAACTCTGGTTTCTCTGAAATTAAATATATATATAGAGATAGGTAGATATACACATACATATACATACATATATATGTGTATACATACATATACATAGATATATATGCATATGTATGTGTATATATCTATATCTTCCATACATATCAATAGACACAGAAGAGATTCTTCGATACTACACAGTCCTGGGAAGCACTGACACATTTTTACTTTGTGTTCAGCAGAAATACCAGCTAATGAAGCCCCCCTCTACTGCCTCACACCACACTTCACTACCGCAAATGTCTGCAATTTGCATTTTGCTGCCACTTTCTCTGGCTGACAACGGGAACTGACTGTTTTGTGTTTGTTGTGGTTGGTGGTGGCTCTACTATTTTTTAATGAAATATTTTGTACAGGAAGGAGGCTAATTTTTCTCCTTTCTTTTTGTGTTTGGAAGGCTCCTTGCTGCCCATTCGAAATACAAGCCAGATATACTGGCACAACAAAGCTATACTGTAGCTAATAAAAATGCTGTACTACCCTACCTCAACGCTTCTCAGTGTAGCTCTCAATTCATACATGTATAGCATTCTCTGAGAATGCTTAGAGATTGGTTGACTTCCTGTTCTATTCCCATCAATAAAATACTAACTAAAAATCAATAATAATAAAAATAAAGTAGTCACAGGAAAACACCTAGGGAACAGAAAGAACAGGCAAGTATGAACAACAGTTCTTTCTAACTAATCTTTTACTCATCTTCTTATCATGTTTACTTCTCCTCCACTGAACTTTCTGCAGTTTGTCTAAACAATTTTTCTTCAAGGCATTTGTCCAGTCTCCTCCTGAGATCTGACTTCCTTTATGAATGACTTCCATCCTGAATGACTTCCTTTAGCCAAGATGTTTTGCTTATTGCATGGACAATTCTCTCTTCTTCTTCCCTTTGAATCTGATTGTCACTGATTTCCTTACTGGGAGAAAATGGGAACATCAATCCTCACTTCTCCACAGGGTTCACTTCTCCACAATCCACCTTCTCCACAGCAGTAACGACTTCAGATGACTATCATATATATACCTTTGCTGAGCTGAAGATACACAGTTTATCCAAGCATTTCTCATGAGGAATTGCTCATATTTTCTGACCTTCACTGGTGCTTCTAGAATCACAGAATAATTTGTGATGGAATGGGCCTTGTTAGTCAACCCTTTCTTCTTAAAGAAGGTCTAATTAGATTAGGTTGCCTGGAGTAGTTGTCATGACTCAGCTAGGCAAGACCCTGAGTAACTTGATCTAATTCACATAGCTTTGAGAGGGGGACTGGACTAGTGACCTCTGGATATCCTTTCCAATCCAAATTACTCTATGATTCCTCTGTATCATTTTTTTTGAGATGTTGAGACCAGACCCTCATACAATATTCAATATTCCAGCAAATCATTAACTCAGACAGAAATACAGTCATGTTCTCTACCTTGCCTCCAGTTCTTTTCTAATAATTTCTTTCATCATAGTTGAGCTTTTGTATAATGGGATGGGAGCTGATTTTTTGTGAAATTTTCAATCATGGCCACAAAAGTTTTGCTCCAATAGCAGTGGCCAGCAGAGAGTTCATTTTATATATGAAGCTAGGATTTTTCTTTCCCTGTGTGTGCTTTACATTTTTCATCACTTCATGTGTCAGTTCAAACCTCTTGTAGTTGAACTGAAGCTAAAAAAATTATGATCTAAACAGACTGAATGTAACAGCTACAGTTATACTGACTATATGCAACTATTTTTGTGTTTTTCAGAAAGAAAAAAAATCCAGAAATTCTTTTGTTTTGTTTTGTTTTGTTTTGTTTTGTTTTGTTTTAATGCTTTGCTCATAGGTTGCATTCTCCTTACATGGTAATTTTCCTTCGGTTTGAAGTTCTGATAACTTTAAGAGTTTTTCCACAATAAGTAAATAAATAAGATTAAAACAACAACAAAATAGCTAAAACAGTTGTTTAATATTCAAGTCAAGTCTGCTTTGCTGTGGATCTCTCCACAGGCTGCATGCAATCTCTGCTCAGGTGCCTGGAGCCCTTCTCCTGGTCTCCCCTGAGTGCTACAGGGTGACTCCTCACCCCTTGCTGCTGCATGCTGTGTGCCTGCCCTCCCCAGGTGCCCCAGGGTGGCTGCTAGGCCCAGCTCTGCCCTGTTCTGATTGGAGCTCACTGGAACTGTGCCCAGAATGGAGCAGCCCCAGCCTCACCTCGCATAGCAGCTCCCTGACACAACAAGGCACCTGAGCTCAGTATGTCAGATTTCAAGTTTTCTCGGGGCCTTGAAAAACAACCCAAATCAACTCTTTTTCTAAATTAGCTCTACTTTTTTCAAGCAATTGATGGAAAAGCCAGTATGTTACTAAGATAGAAATATATAATGTTCATATTACAAGCTATAAAGGCAAAGCATTTCTGAAAACTCAAGACATTCACCCAGAAAAGAAAGGTGTTCTTGTCCAATGCACCTGAATTTATACTTTCATACAAAGGTGCCCTGGAGAACAATGAGATGAAAAAACTGTGGGTGAGGAGTTAGTGGAACATATAATGACTCTCTAAGTACAAATACAGGACTCAAAATAGGACTCCAGCCTTATTAGCCTACTAGTTTCTGTCAAAGGACTAAGCTTTCCCAAATCTACGTGGCTGAGGAATACCTGGTACAGGATCCACTGCAAATGCTGTTTTCTGGGTGCTCATCAGACTACTGGGCTCTAAAGAAAGGAGTAAACAGCTCACATGAACTAGAAGTTCCTGGAAGCTTCCTGAATTTGCTCTTTTCGAAGAGTCTGAGGAACAAAGACTATGGAAAGTTCCAGAGGCCTCTGTACCAAACTTGTCATCAAAAAGACGTGTGTGCCAACACTGGGGGTGATGCCAATATCCATACACCATCAAGAAATTCTACAAGGTGTCAGCTTCCAGTCAGTGTTTGGAGAGGCCATGGTAACAAGAGGAAGTCAGTGGGTTACACAACGAACAAACCCAATAAATAACCAAATAGTTCTATTTATTACACTGTACTATGCTTCTTTTAAAAGGATTAATTCCTGAATTTCTCCTTGAAAAGTAAAGAATTGTGTGGAACTAATTAGCCTTGAACAAAAGAAAAGTGGGCATTTTTAGTCAACTGCAAAATAAAAACTGTGTGGATTCTACCTGATGCAAAGCAGAGGGCTACTGGTTCTTTACTGTCATGATTTGTAAAGCAGGAGTAGAACACTAACCACTTTTGCAATACTTCATTACACTTTCTTTGCAAAAATGAAATGACTTCATAATGTGTAAACTGGTGTAAAAAAATGAAGATTTAAGATCAAAGAGGCTGATTCCTCGCTGTGTATAAATATTTAATATGTTTATATTAGAATGGAGATAAAAATAATATTTTCAAACCCCAGGACTAAATGAATCACTACTGGTCTGCACGAACTCAGAATAAGAAAATTGCAAAGTGAAAAACAGCAGAGAATAAGATTTATTCAGAAAACAAAAACAAACAGAGAAGTTGAATTCTGAACTTCTTTCAGTTTTACACTAGTGAATTTACTCTAAATTCCCCAGGATCCTGCTTAGATAATAACCACATTTTGCTAAAATGCTCTATCTAGCTTTTTCCAATTATTGTTAGAACATAACTTCCCACACTATCAAAAGTCTAGTACCTAGAAGAGGCAGAATTTTCAGAGAATCTCCTTTTTCTCCATTCTGAGAAGTTTCCCAAGTAAGAATAACAGCATCACAATGTCTGAAAGAATGTTGCTTTTTGGGAAAGTCACGTTCGTGAGGGAAAGTAGGTAAATGCAAGCTACAACCAACTCAGTTAGCTTATGGAATTATTTCTAGTGACACCACACACTAGTGGCAGCACCCTTGAAGCTGTGACATTGAGCATGCACCATGCCAAGCAGGCATAACCACCCCTCTGGCTAAGAATCTGTGATACTGACAAAAGCCTATCAACATGAATTTTTGGAAAAGATAAATATACTAATATCATTCACCTAATTGCAACCTAATGTACTTAGATTTCACATGATCTGCTACTCATATGGATAAATTAGAGACATATCTGTGTGATGGATTCTGAAGATTAAAGCCAGGCGAGATGGAAGGTTATCAACAGCTAAACTAACCAGCATTATTTCAATCTGTTAAATTGTTGGATATATTTCTGCAGATTTGCTTCAGATCGATAAGAACAGCCCAGAGTACATTCATCAGCTGTCAAAGAGCCGCATGAGGCTATGCAGATATATTATTGATCCTAGTGGAGAAGCTGCTGTAGTAACGAGTTACAACACTGATCCCAAATCGCAATCCATCCATACTGCAACCTTCACAAAATTCTTTTTTTGTTTTTCTCCACTACACAGTATTAGAAACTATTAATACTGGAGGCCTCACTTGCTAATACATTGGAAATTCCATAAATACATATAATGCTTATATCCTAATCACATCAAAGAAATAAATTAATTATGGGGAGGAACAGAAAAAGAAAGCCACAAAAGGATACTGGGAAAGAAATGTACAGGAACTGAAGCAATATAGTAGCACTGTAAGAAATATAACCCAATTTCTTACTCTACAACTCTGCTTGTTATGCTAAAAGAATGTAATCAACAAGACTACAGCTCTGATAAATTAAACAAATCTTTAAGAAATGTGCATTCATTCTCTTAACCCTTTGATCATGACTGGAATTACTTGCCAATGAAAGAAAAACACTGAAGCTTCTCACTCTAATACACTCTATGTGTATATGCATTACACAGTGTGCCTGCAATAACTTCTGAATTTATTTTTCTGTTTCTGAATCTTTATTTCCATTTCTTAATCAGTGTAGGAATCTACCCTTTCTTTTCCTATTCTGATCTCATCCTGTCCTCAAATACATCAGCTAACAGATAAAATCCTCATACACATTTCCACTGCAGGAAGAGCAACCTGGCAGTTATTTTGAGAGGAATGCAATATCTATGGAGAATGAAAATTTCAAAAGGATGAATGAGAATTTGTACCTCAAATTGCATTTCCTATTAAATACTGAATTTCCTAAAAATAGAATGACCCTGAAAATAAGATGACCTCTGATTTTTTGTGCATATATTTTAGTGCTGGAAGATTATTTCTTACCTCCTCTCTCCCCACCCAATTCTCCTCACTCACATACCTCCTACATGTAGCATCCCACAATCAAGTTTTCCATCTCACATTTCCTGACCTTTCCTCCCTCCTATTGCTCATCTCCACTCATCTCATTTCATCTAAAATGTATTTTGCTTCTCACATACCTTATGTCTTAAAATAGAGAGCTTTACTTAACTCTTTTACCTCCATTAATTTCTGAATGTGTTGCAGAGGAGGTACTGGAATCGTTGCCTATCACTGCTGAAAGATTTGTCAGATGAATTCTTTACTCATGAATCATCATCTCCTAAATCATCTTCTCCTGACTCTCAGTGAAAATATAAAGTGGCACTTAATTATAATGTGAAGTGTGAGCTTTTAAAAATGTGTTTTGGGGGAAGGAGCAGAGAAGAGGAAACAAACTGAGCCAAGCAAGTTGTCTCATACTTCAAGCAAACTGAAATTCACTGACCTATCAGCCTCCTGGCCATTTAGCAATAGAATCTGCTGCATTGTTCTTCTCTCATAAATCATTATAGACTATAGGAATGAAGGAG
Source organism: Chrysolophus pictus (assembly GCA_037305975.1). Classification (NCBI taxonomy): domain Eukaryota; kingdom Metazoa; phylum Chordata; class Aves; order Galliformes; family Phasianidae; genus Chrysolophus; species Chrysolophus pictus. The sequence continues at coordinate 100,423,666 of CM074576.1, forward strand.
TCCAATCTCAGACTTACCTTGCTGAATAGAGTCAATATTTTTTGTTTTGTGCTAGACTATGCAAAGTTGCATCCAAAACTACATACTGATTTTGGCTATAAAAGAAGATGTGAGACTATTCTTAGCCTGTGCATTGCTCAGACAGCACATGGATTGTCTCGGGGCATACCCAGAAGTAGCTACTCGGTATGGTCAGATGACTCAAGTTATCAGCGGAAAATATGACCTGAACCTGACACATTTGATCCACTGCTGAAGAGCAAAGTTAATGTTTAAAGAGATGTGGACAGAGAATTTAGCCATTCCCGTAGCAGGGAACATCATTATTGTCTATTAGCTTTAGACAGGGATTAATGGTTAGGTACCAGCACAACCATGGTGATGCCTACATGTCATGAATCTGCTTTATAATATCTCATAGTAGCAGCATTGGCCTGACTAGAGGGCTGTGGATATCTAATGGCTCAGGCTGTAAGTGGCAGTTCTAACTTTTACAAATTTTAAAATTTTACTGCACTTTTGCTCTGCAGATGTATGTCTATTGAGATTGATAATAATGAGAATGGTTAGGCTTATTACAATCTCTAAATAATACATCAGCTATGACTAACAAATAGCTTTACTGTAGACTACTAGCTATTTATTAACATAACTATAATAAATTTGGAGGTAGCTTATTTATGCACTGGAAAAAAATAGCAGCTAGAATGAGAAAGATGAATGGAATTTCTGATTTACCTATTTTGCTGAGAGATAAACAGATATATCATCACAATTAATGTTTCTGTTACTAATTAAAAACAATGTTCTCAGTGATAATTTCTGATGTTAATTTACATTTGGGTACCTCATGCTAGTCTAGGGAAGCTTTCAAATTTACAAATCATTTGTTTTCTTTGCTTTTCTCTCCTTTGTTTTTATGATTCCTATCATCACCACTACTAATGTCTATTTCCCATGCAGCATTACTTTGTACAATACAAGGACATACTTTTTAAAAGCACTTTCTTATAAAAATACTCTGCCCCACATTATATACTAATTTCACTCAACAAAAACTATGCAGCTTGAATGAAGGAAAATATTGAATTAAGGTATTTTCTGTGGATGACTGAAGAAGTAGAAACATTAGGATGGAGCCCAAGAAAAAATAAAGACAGATTAAGGAGAGAAGACCTGCTTTCAGATACACTGCTGTATAGCACATCATAAAAATTAAAGAGCAAATGTGGGAGTAGGCTCTTAGAAAGGGTAATGTCTAATTCGTATCAGACAAATTATGACAAAGTACTTAAGCTGAAAACTTGTTCCTCCTAAGTTTGTGTAATTTGCACTACCTCCTGTACCAAAACGCTTCTGGTTTTGCTTATTCAAAGGCTGATCTGAGGGTCTATGGTATCAAGAGAGTCTGAACTGGAGATTAGCAGACCTAATCAGTATGGACTTGTTTCCTAAATAACATTAGTCCTACTTAGGCTTCAAATTATCGTGGGAGACTAAGTCAAGAGCAGAAAAGCATGAGGATTAGACTGAGATCTTCTGGGAAATGGAAAATGCAATTGAATTCTCAAACAAACAACAAGGACAGCAGAAAGCTGACAGTTCCAGGAAGTTTTCCAATCACTGATTTTTTTCTGGTACAGTTTGAGGGCAAATGGATTCTGTCTAGGTCTGTTTGTATGTCAATTCAGCCAGTGGAACAAATTATATCTTACAGATGCTAAGGATGTAAAAGTTATTGGGAGTTTTCCTATTGATTCTAATTGGTTTCAATAAACCTCCTAAAAGCTTAGTGATACTTCCCAACTGACAGGCAAATTGCATATTATCCTTCACCAATGGCACTGTCTCTCAGTTTAGCTTTCTCATTTTATTTTTCCGTAAAGATATTTGCTTTTGAAGATCAAATCATTAAATTCTCACTACACCAAATTAGGGAGAGGGAGAGAACTCCTCTGCACAGTTCTGCCAGTCAGTCTTTCTGTGAAACACATAACAACCTTGCTAACACCCTTGTTGGGTAGAAACTCTATTGTGTAAATCTGTAGAGGGTATATTATAACATTGCCTGAAATCCACTAAATAAAGGTTTAAATTGATATTCACTTGTAAGTTTGAAAAATATAGTACATTTGCTCTCAAAAATCAAGAACTGAATTAATTGAAGTTGCTTGGGATTCCCTGGTTTGGATGTTTAAAATTGTTTTTACTATTTCATACCGTACAATTTTGAGATATCAAGAAAACTATACTGATACCATATAAAACCAATTCTCACAGACATATTTGGTTCTCTTTTACTTATCAAATTGTCCAGTTGCAGCGAACATGAATACTTAAAATGTGTATCTGGACCTAGTTCAATCTTCATCTATTTGAGTATTTTTAAAAACAGTGGTATGGATCAAGTGGTCTAACAGGAAATGACATTTGTCTGAAAGCAGTGTTTGCTGTAAGAAGTCATTAGCTGGGAAAAATTTATATGTTGAGATGGAAGAAAGGGAATTAGCAGTAAGACAGACAAAAAAGCCTAAACAAAAAGTCTCCTAACCTAAAAAAATATCAGGTCCTAGAAATTCAGAAAGAGAAGAGAGAGTCAGCACAGAAATTGGTTTTTGTGGCTCTGAATTAGAAAGAGAAGCTCCAAAAGTGAGGAAGCACTGAGAAGGTTGCCTTGAGAGGAAATCAGCCTGAGAAGCCTATCAATGATGGGTTATTGCCAGTAGTGAATAAGGATGGATAGTACCTCCTTCACCAACATTTGTTTTCTCCTGAAGAGGGAATGAGTATGTTGCAGGACCTTGTTTCACACTAGCTGATTTATTTCAATGAGAAATCAGCTTGTGCTTAAAGTCAAGGAAAAAAAAAAAAACAACAAAAAACCCAAAACTTTTTCTTCAAGGAAAACAAAAGATACAAATAAAAAATCCCTTCTTATTCATCCCCAATCACCTGCCCCCCCCAAAAAAAAAACAAAACCAGAAAAGAACCTCACTACCTTTGCTAACACTTATAGATTTATATTTTCTGCAATAACAATAATTTACCAAGTCCTACAGTACATCTGAGCAGGAAGCTTAAGGCTATGGCATGCCAGAAGTACAAATAACTTCCCTTCTCATATTTTTGGTTTGTACAAAACAAGTAAAACAAACAAATAAATAAAGAGAATGAAGAATAACAAGTATCTCTGGAACAGTGTTGATTTTTAGATTCAAAAGAGTAATTCCTTGGGAATGCAGGCTGTTGGGAATAAATAAATAAATAAATAAATAAATAATATATATATATTTTTATATGTATATATAAATAAATAAAATCTCCCGCAAAAGTACCATCTTCTTCTCTGATGCTTAGAGCCCTGGTTTTATTTTTTATTGTTTTATTTATTAAATTTCCTTTGGTTCCCAGTGAGGTTGATGATGCTCCATCCCTGGAGGTATCCAGGGTCAGGTTGGATTGGGCCCTGGGCAACCTGGTCTAGTACAAGATCTGGAGGTTGGCAGGTGATCCTTGGGGTCCCTTCCAACCCAAGCCATTCTATGAGACTACAATTCTATGATTCCCTTTTAAGTAAACTTTCTGATTTTCCAAGTTCTTCAAGTGCTCTCAACTTTGGCATATATTATGAATGCTGCCAGAGCACTTAAACTCCAGCAGCGTGAGAGTGACCAGGATAAATATGGAGCTTAATGAAGGATAACTGATTTTGATGCAATTTCATCAATGAGACAGAGATAAACTGCTCTCTACTCTTGCAGGTACCCCTTTTAAGAAAAATATATTGATTTTTTTTTCATCAGATAGACATATTAACTAGCAAGACAATGCATTCTTCTGTCTGCATGTGCATTTTGTGCAGCAATTGATTTTTTTACTCAGTGGGAAAACAGTCACTATTGAGTGATAAACTACCAAAAAATTGTGCTTTCCTACCTGCTGCCAGAGGCACAGAATTAGCATTCACGAAACATAATTTATGAAATAGAACAAAAAAAAAAGTTTTTTCCCCTATAAAACTTTCACTTTGTGACCACAGGAAACCATGGTAGGAGAGTAGACACATTTGTAAAATTAAAAACAGAAGTATACTTGATTTCTGTTATCTTCCTTTAATTAGTACACCTGTACAGTAACTGGTCGATACAGCCAATTCAGGTCCTTTTGTGATTGATCATTAAGAATCCCATGACACTTTTTTCTCAAGGCTAGAGTTAACTTCAGTGTCCTTGCCAAACTCAATCATAAGTGATAATTTTCTTCTGCCTATCTATATTTTCCCTGTAGTTTTATCTGGATAAGACTTTGCTTTTCATTTCCTGGACAAAAATTGTTGTATAATATTTCTATGTGCTATTAAATAGCTTCAGTTTTCTATCCTGAAGATTACAGTATCAGATGAAATGATTTCTGTATTACGGATATGACAACGTTATCATAGTTTTCTGAAAGTCCATGGTAATTTGCTCTATAAGCATAGGCCAATTTAGTGGATTGGGTTCTCAGCTGAAGAGTGGGACTGTGGCAGCACAACTGCTTTTTCCTGTTTTGATTACTCCATTTTTACAAGCCTTGCCACTAATAGTAGAATTGGTCCTGCAGAATCAGCACTACTTGAGAAGGTGCTTAAGCAGGGAGGAAAAAAATAACTGCACTGGAATTGCAGTGCTGCCAACCAATTTGAGCATCACAGGTTTTTGTTGTTGTCACTTTTGTTTCTAAATGCACCTGTACATATCTGAAAGGGCATTATTATAGATATTATATATTATTATTAATGAGTCTATACGTTTTACACAAAATCACAATTATTTCTTTAGATGAAGAGTTAATCATGTTAGACAAAGTTCTGTTCCATGCAATGGTATTTTTTAACGCATGCTATATAGTCTCCATGAAGAAAGCCTGGGAATGAAACTTAAGCTTGGACTCACATTACAGTCAGGTTAAGAAGTTATTGACTTCAGCACAACATCACAAAATGTATAGTTTAAGTCTTATCAAAGGCACGGTATATTCAAGTAACTGATTTTAGTTTGAAGACAGCCCTGTAATTGACTTGGAGGGGTAGTGGCTGTGGCAGTGGCAGTATCACCCACCTGAAAGAAGTAAACTGCACGTAATTCCTAAAGTAGTATAAAACCCTTTAGAACGTGTTTAATAAACATGCATTTATTTCCTTTTACAAAGGAAGAATCTTTTGGTACAAACAAGTCGGTATTACAAAAAAATTAATGTATAGAATATTTATCCTTCCATGTTTTCAGAATATTTTGATTTACTTTCTTTAGGGCAAATTTTCCCCACAACTTCTATCAGGTCTTTTATTCTTGTGGGAGCTTTGACTGTGCACCCTCTTACTAATCTGTATACGTCTATAAATTATGGATTCTGTTTTGAGCTCACCGTAGTTCTGTGGCAATTACATTAATGTATCAAAACCTTATCCCTTTTGTGAAATGGTACCCTATGAATTGCTACATGAGCCAGCTAGTTCAGAAAATAAGAGCAGAACAAGCTTGGGAGAGCATTTCCAAAATTTCAAATGAAACGCTGTCAGCCCTTGTGCCAAATTTAAGGCTAGTTCTGAACAGGTTCTTTTGAAGAACATAAGGATGCAGGCTGCTGAAGAGGAAAGACATCTCAAGAAAGCAGAGGTTCTTTTGTGGTTTTGCAGTCTTTTGGATTACTGGAAAGGAAGGCATGTTCAAAAGACAGTCTAAGAAACACTGAAGGCTGTTTGACATGCTCCTCAGCATTAGTAAATACAACAGAAAGCAAGTTTTCTATTTGCTTCCTGCCCTAACTCAGCAGCTACTTTCTGTGAGTGACACTAGTTATAATAAAAAGCTTTAATAGGCACAACCGAATGAAATGACAGAGGGTTGGGATGTAGAAAGCAAGCCCTCTCTGAGCCCCCTTTTCAATGCTTTGGAGAGATTTTGAGGGACAAAGTTCCCTTTTACTTTAATCAGATCATTCCATAATAAGTCTGTAGCAAGAGCTTCTTTCCATCATAAAGGGAGATTTAGTAACAGCTTAAGAGATGATCGCTGAAAGTTTATTTCTGCAAATCAGAAAAATGACTCATGTAGTAATTACCTTAGTACTTCAGAGATCAACTTAAGTTGCTTCTTTGGATCTTGCACACCACATGTCATTAGACACCTCTCCAACCCTGCCCACCCCCACCCCAAGGAAAGAAAAAAGAAAAAGGCTTTTCCAATAGTTTTTCCTCTTTTTACTGGCAGGATTAACAACAACATCAAAAAAAGAAAAAAAAAAAAAAAAGCAAGCATTTTAGAAAAAAAAAAAAAAAGGATTTATGATTACAAAAAAAAAAATTATAAGTTCAAGTCTGCTCATACCTCAGGAGGTTATTCAACTAATTAGGATATCATTTAAGTCATTAGCAAGAGAAATGTTCTGATTAACGTGGAAAATCACTTATGTTTACACAATGAAGTTTTAATAGTAAAGGTTATTAGAAATCAAATAACTAAATTCCCACTTGAAAAAATGTATTCTGTTTTGTTGGAGTATGATGACAGTTTTCTAATTTCTTGAAGATTATGCAAGTTTAATCAAATTCTGACCTTATTAAAATGCAATGAGATCATATTTCAAATACTAAACTAAAAATGTATGTTTGCAAAGTAGCAAAGAATTTTCTGTCTCAAGTTTTGTTCTCCAAGCACTGATTTAAATGAAATGATGCCTAATTCTTTCATTTTTAGTCCATAACTGAAAGCAAAATTTAATAAGTGAGTTTCAAGCTCGGGGGATTTCTTCATATCAAACTATATAAACCAAGGCTTTTTTATGTATTTACACTGAGATAGACAGTTTCTGAAGTAATCACCCAAAGATCTTTCTACTATGCAATATTGTATTCAGGAAAGAGCTTAGGATTTTTCATGGTCACACTTGCCCCCACTCCCATTATATTTCTTTCTGTAGTTTAACATTTTTAACTGTAGTTCACACTAATATTTTGTTTGAATTTAAACTTAACACTTGTGAACAATTTATAGTATGATGGTTTAAGTTATATCTCATCTATCTTAGCACAGAGCATGTCAATTGTGTGATCATATTGAAAGTGATCAAAAGACACAGTTGACAAATAACAGAAAGATGCTGTGTTTCAGGTGAGTATTGCTAAATTATTTTCTTCTTCTTCAATGAAAAAAATTAATTTCAGGAAACAAGTTCTTAAATATTCATCAACCTGCCAGAAATACTCTCCCTATCACTCCAACCCTCCTAGAAAAATAAAATAGAGCAATTTTTATCTTCTCAGGACTATCAATTATAGGAATACCATTATTCAGTGATATATACCATGTTATAGTAACTCATGCTATGAACTGTAAGAATTGGGCTCTGGAAGAGTATCCAAGTAGAAATTTTATCACATCCTTATTTCATTCATACCTGAGACTCTGTTTTTCATTGCTGCTGAGGAAAGAATACTGGACTATACAGATTTTTGTCCAACTGTATTTTAACTTGTCTCAGAGCTGGTGCTAATACTGCAAAAGCAGGTCAGAGCTGCCCTGGATTATTCTGGGGTAGGGACAAGCATGGGCTGCTTCTACAGGTTGTGGATGCCCCGTCCCTGATTCATCTTAGGCTAGGCTGGATGTGGCTCTGGGCAGCCTTGTCTATGGTTGGCGACCCTGCCAATGGCAGAGGGGTTCAAACTAGATGATCATTATGGTCCTTTTCAACTCAGGCCATTCTATGATTCATCTATGATTCTACAGATAAGAGATTTACAAAGTTTTGTTTGTAAAGCACCTTATTCAGAGAAAAAACAAAAGCTATAAGGAAAGATTGATCCAGATATGCTTAAAATAATGCTAGCTAGTAATATGTAACCCTAGGGGATCATTCCCAAACTTAAATGCAACTTATGGATAGCAGACTTTTGTGATATTTAATATTTTAACTTTCATAAGCTGTGGAATTCAACACTAGTACAGTGTTGTATCATGAACTGAGCAATGGCCATGATATGTAGTGAAATCGCAGTGACATATATGTATATACACAGTACTAGAGAAATAATTAGTAAAAATCTAGACTAATTAGATAATAGATGCTTTGGTATCATGACATTAAAGGACCAGTTACAGAAGTTTCATCAATAAAAAGAACAAAACGATTTCCACTGCATTTATTGTCATTTTATTAATATTGAGAGAAAAGATTCCTTAAAATATCTCTTGAACTGTTAGCAAGAGTAGCTTCTCAACCTGTTTTGTTTATTTTTGTTAACAAAAGTGATATTCACACTTTGTGTACTTTATAGACTTCTGATGTTCATACTCTGCATTTCCTATTTTGTAGATCATAAGTTGTTTTTCTCCATGGATTGACTGGAGTGGAGAAAGGTAATTAAATGCCTCACTCAGAATCATATGTACGGAAATGTTAAGCTTGAATTTATAGTGTGAGTTTGTTTTGTGTATGTGTGTTTTGTTACTAAAAAAAAACTGTGCACAAGACTATGTAACTTCTTGATTTGCTCTGTTTGGATGCTGCAGTAGCTTGATAAGAAACATTAATGTGTGAAAGTAAACAAGACAAATTTATGCATACAGACCTTCCTACTTGTTCTGCAGTGCTCTGATATACTACACTTATCAACGGAAAGACATTAAGTAGTTCAGTAATCAGGTTTTTACTTAGGATCATTATTACTACTTATATTGTATCAAAAACAGGTAGGACACCCTGCCAGTGGAGTCTGCTAGATATTGTACCAAAGGTTTTGGGTCAGGCATCATTTTGAATTTAAGTAGTTAAAAGATGCTGAGATTGAAGTTGCCCAGCTCCTTGCAAATGAGACCAAGAAAGGTACTCTCTACTTTTATAATAGACTTCTGTGCCTAGGGGGGTTCATTTTATACGAATTTACTGGACATAAAATGTTTAAGTCTCCAAATCATTTCTGAAAACATCTATATAGTGGCCTTTAAATGCTACTGTGGCTGTCTTTATGAGAATGTTAATGCTTGAAGCTCACTGGCTCACCTACAGTTTCAGCATCTACAACAGCACACACAAGAGTGTATGTAGCTGGCATATATAACTTGTTTCTTGGTATTCCAGTATAATCTTCCTTGCTTCTAATATATAAACCGTGCTAAGCTCTTTTAAACATTGTCAAAGAGGACATAAGGAAGTAGAAACAATGCAATATATTCCTTAAAAAAAAACTCCAATTCAAAACGACTTTGAAAAAAAGAAAAAAAAAAAAAATACCAAGGAATTTACAATCATGCTCTAGCATTTTGAGCCAATGGTTAAGAGCGGGTGAAGGCCAGCAAAATGCAGGGTTTCACGCATTTGCTCCATCTCCTATTCGAAAGTCTTTTTTTACATATGACTAAAAAGCTTAGAAATTTAATGTAGTGTTGATCAAAATATATATAAGCAACAGTATGCTTATAAATTCATGTTGAATTAAATCCAAAACAACTGCTGCGAACAATGCTGCTTTGCACTTAGCCACAGAGACAGTTATTTGTTTATATATTTGAATCCAGCTATCTCTCGATAATGGCTACTGTAAAAAGAATATGCTAACATGTTAAAGCAACTATCACAACAATAAGAGCAAAAGAGTAAGACCAAAATACTGATGGCCTCTTAACCTTACAAATCTGACTTTCAAAAAATCACCCAATGATTTTGTAAAGCCCAGGACCACAAACGAAACATTTAGAAAAATTAAACAGTACCTAGAGAATATGGAACAAACAAACAAAAAACAAAAAAACACAACACAAAACAAAGCAAAACAAACCACCGACCTCCCCCATCCTCCCAACCCCTGCCCCCCCCAAAAAATAGAACGCCACTAAATCAAAACTTTAGACTTACATTTTCTTCGCACAAGGCCACTCCAACTCTGCTTGATTGTAGTTTTGCCCTTCTAACAATGGCAGGAATTAAAGATACCTCAGACACTTTGAAGCTCCGGCCTTTCTAGCAGTAACTTAAGGCATCTTTGAGCTTCACTTCCGTTACAGGTGGGCTGAGCAATGTTTTGATGCAGATGATTTCAATAATATTCCAACCTGAATGAAGTCCATATGAGTTTCACCATTCATTTCAGCAGAGCCAAAATTTCAAGCAGTGAGTTAATGCAATGTAGATTAGTCTTGCAGCTTCCTCAAAAGCTGCTTCAAAATACAGTTCAAAGGGAGATATATTGAATATATTGAAGTTTAATTCAATTAATTAACTGTATTTAATGGTGTTTAATTAATGTTAAAGGCAATTAATCATATTTTTAAAATGCTTTCTAGGAAGTAAAAACTGCTTCACTCTTAATGCAATGCCAAGTTTGATGATACTAAGAGATACTTTTAAGCTCTTCTTGTACATATGTTTTCAGTAAGGGTTAGTTTTATGAAGTAGTACTTTCATTTTCCATGAAAAAAAAAAAAAAAGGATTTCCAAGATTTCTGTCTTCCTACATTAACGAAGCTAGCTGAAGCATAAACTTTATATATTCTTCCAACATTTGCATTTATTAGAGCTGAATGTCCCTTACAGGTTTAATAGACATTTTATTAAAGCTTGTTTGTCAGGTGGCAGTAAGTAGCAGTAAATAGTAGTTGTGTTCAGATAATGTACTTTTCAGTTATTTGACTTTAGAAGAGATACTAGATACTACTTTAACTTCTCCATTGTACACATATGCTTAGCACTTTTTTTTTTTTTTTTGAGCCACCAAATATTAAAATTTTCAGTGAATAGTGTCAGAAAGCAGAATATTCTAAAGATTTTCTAAAAGCACGTCACTGCGATTTTGTTGCTATAGAAATCACACTACAAACTGAGTTGAAACACTTCATTTAAAACCACCCGACACTAACATAGTCTCAGCAAGAAAGAAAATAATTTGAAGCTATATTCCACAGAAATTGCAATAGACTTAGCTTATATGAGCAGCCTTGCAAGAGCGTTTAAGAGACAACAGCTTAATACCTTTGGTGTATAGTTAGTGAAGACCAGAATGTAACACCCCCAAATCAGAAATACACTCTTGATTTCTATGCCTCTTCCTGTGCAAGTCCAAAATATGAATTAATCATTCAGGGGACAACAAAACTGATGATCTGTAGACAAGCTGTGCAGTTTCATTCAGAAATCCTCTGTGGCTTTGTTCACATCACTAGAAATATGACTAAAAATGCAGAGATTTCTATTCCATCCTGTGAGTCTGGGGAATAGACCTTAACAGATACAAATTGCTTCCTGAATGACAGGACTAATGAGGAATAATTCTGTATTGATTTGAGACATATTTCACCCAATCTTTCTCCCTCTACACAATAAACTCATGTAGCATTAAATCTCATTGCTTCATCTTTCTTCGTATTTTTAGTTCCACTGCCACTTCCCTAGCATAGGAAGATATGCATGCCATAGTTCATGGGTGCAGGCAATGCTGTGTGATTTGGTCAGCTGCTTCTCAGGAGCCAGCCTGGAGGTAACACCATATGGACTGGGCCAGTGCCCCATGCATAGCCATGGTTTTTCCCTTACTCCCTGAGGAGTAGGAGGTAGAGTCACGACAGCTTTTTCCTCTGACTAGACTAGCTAAAGATATTGAGAAATTGCTGTAAAATCTTAATATCTCTGACATCTTTACTTTCCTGGCAGCCATAGCTGAAACTTGGTAGGATGTTCACATCTTAAAAGGGTTCGTAAGGACAGCATAAAATCAAATAAGAACGTTAAACAACTGCAAACCACATAATCAAAATTTAAAGAGTGGCTCTACTAGAGCAGGTCCCAATACATATATTTGTATTTGTCAGAACTCCAGAACTAATCTTTTTAGAGAGCGTCAGAGTGATTCTCATTAACTTTTGTTAAACCATAATTTGATTATTAATTGAAGTTACTGAATTTCACATGTAAGTATTCAATGAAATTTCTAAATAGAGTGGGATTAAACATAGCATCTCATCTCATGCTAGATGCTCTGAGGCATTCCACCTGACCTCTGGACATTGCTACTAAAAGACACAGGTCTCCTGTTAGGTATGTAGGACACCATCCCCATCTGAAGTGGCTCCAGATACCTACGATTAGACATTGTGAGTTATCAGAAATATGCATGTGTATTTAGATAATTCCACCTCTCCACCAGTTATCTGTAGTACTCGTTATGTACCTTTTTCCCTAGCCTTCCTTTATCTATAAATCTTTTTCCTTTGCTTACATTCCTAGCTCTTCCCAGAACAGCATGTCCTTCAGGTCTGTCTCACTCAATCATGGTAAGATCCAGTGAAAAAACAAACATGACAGACTGGAAGGAGCAGTCCTTGAGAATAGTCCTGCAGAGAAGGACCTAGGGGTCCTGGTGGATGAAAAACTTAACATGAGCCAGCAGTGTGCTCTTGCAGCTCAGAAAGCAAATGGTATCCTGGGCTCTATCAGAATAGGGATGGCCAGCAGGGACAGAGAAGTGATTGTCCCTCTCTGCTCTGCTCTCGTGAGGCCCCATCTGGTGTACTGTGTCCAGGTCTAGGGCACTAATACAAGAAAGCCAAGAAGCTGTTGGAGGGGATCCAGAGGAGAGCCACAGAGACGACCAGAGGGCTGGAGCACCTCCCTTACAAAGACAGGCTGAAGGAGCTGGGCTTGTTCAGCCTGGAGAAGAAAAGGCTGTAGAGTGACCTCATTGCAGTCTTCCAGTAACTAAAGGGAATATAGATTAAACAGGAGATGAATCAACTCTTTGAAAGGGTAGATAATATCAGGATTAGGGGAAATGGTTTTAAGTTGAAGGAGGAAAGATTTAGGTTGGATGTCAGGGGGAAATTCTTTACAGAGAGAGTGGTGAGGTGCTGGAACAGGCTGCCCAGAGAGGTGGTGGATGCCCCGTCCCTAGAGGTGTTCAGGGCCAGATTGGATGGGGCCTTGGGCAGCCTCGTCTAGTATTAAATGGGGAGGTTGGTGGCTCTGCCTGTGGCAGGAGGGTTGGAGCTTCATGAACCTTGAGAACCTTTCCAACCTGGGCCATTCTGTGATTCTGTGATGACTATCAATGAATTTATAAGTTGAGGTCACCTTACTATGTGCATCATTTTATGAAAACTGTGGTAACAGTTCCTTTGCATTCTCTTCAGTTCTCTTACTCTTTGAACTTCCCATTAAGAGTGGGTTACATCATCAGTGGATAGATAACACACAATAATACATACAGATATTATAAATGAAACCACAAAAAACTAATTCTCACTATTTCCTCTCTCCAAGTGAAAAACAGATGAAGTAGCCTGAGCATGTAGTTTGATTCACAATGGAAAGACTGCATAAATTCACCTATAAGTCACTTAGAGTAAAAGTAGAGTACATCCTAAATAAAGAAAGTGGTAAGATTCATGATTTAAATACCCTCACATCTTTACCCAAATAATTCATTTGTCTGAAGTAGAAAAAAAAAATGGACCAAGTTTATCACTTTTAAATAACATATATACATTATGTATTAACTTTGGCTACTGCACTTGCTAAAAGAAGCAGAATACGTCAAAGAGATATCTACTAAAGTTAAAGAATTTTATCCATTTACCACATTTTTTTATTAATATATTTCAGATATAAGATCGCTTTTTAAAAACCCAAGGATTAAAAAACCATCCAGCCAATACAAAAATAGTTATAGTAATGACATACAATATATTTTACTTTTCTGCATTTACTTTTTCATTAGAAGATGTTCCATAGCTTTTATAAAACATAAGAGGAAGAAACAATTGGACGGTTAGTAATTGCTAGAGTTTTTTCTTCTTTCTTTCTTTCTTTTTTTTTTTTTTATAACCAAATGCAGGCTTGTTTTTGAAATTTAAAATAGCTTGATAATTTGGATATGTACAAACAGAGATTGTATTCACAATTACTTTCAAAAAGTGGACAGGAAGTTTAAATGTTGTATATGGAGTACATGCAGTATTTTGTTACATATGTTAACAATTAAATGATTAGAGTCTTAATTTGATAAAGCAGGTTTAGTAAGAACATGATCAAATCTGATTAAAATTGTTGCAAATTAACTGCAATCATGTGTCTACCTGCTTTCGAGAGCTGGTAAGTACTGTAACATATATTAGTTGTACTCCTGGCATCTACTTATTTACTTCAATTAATTTGTTGAATTCCTATTAATATAATGATATATAGGCACATTTCACCAAGAATACAGTGGAAACTACAGCAATTCACAGTAATTAAAGTTTTGAATTCCACTATTTATAAAGCATTTATTTATGAACAATTTTCATAATATGCAAGCATTACATTGATTCATTAATCATGGGAATGAAGAAGCAGGAAAAAAATATTGGCATTATCCAAGAGAATAAGCAAAGTTTCTTGAAAGATTAACTTACGTAAGGCCTGCCATAGACTTCACTTGCAATCTTTATACGGTAATTAGATCTAAATCTCAGAAATTACTCAGGCAGCTAGCTGTCAGTGAAATTAACATGATGTAGTAGCCTAAGAGTAGGAGCTGAAAGTTTAAATACCATCATGCCTCTGACCCTTAATCTATGTGAGAAGGTTCATCTAAAAGTCATCTAAAAACTGCACATGCAATTGAACTTGATTTCCAAATCTGCTATTTTAGCAGGAGTAAAGAGGTAGATGAGATGGTACCCTCACTGGAATTTTTATCTGTTGACCTCACAAAAAAGAAAATTGAAGAAATCTAACTAAACATTGTGGATCAGATCACCATCTTTAAACATATCTGCTTAAAGGTGAAATTAATTTCACCCTCAGGTTTTGTTTGTTTTAACTAAGTAGAGTTAAATTCCCCTACTTTACTACAGTACTCTTAGATATATATCACAAATGGAGATGCGTTAAAAAAAGTATGTGGTCTATATACATTCTCACATGTTTCAAACAGGAAAAAGCTTAAACAGCCCCAGCACATCACTATACAAATAAAACTTTCTACCTGTAGAGAATCAAAATAAAAACATTAATCTCCAGAATACTAAGAGACAGATATCTATCTAGGTTCCCCTGTCAAGAACAAGCCTTTAATTGTCTTTGATACCGAGTTCACTCTCAAGAAGTAATCACAACTATGAGAGCATGACTCCTACAAATGCTTTAAGTCTTCATAATGCTCTCCTTACAAGAACCAGAGGCTGAGACCATTCTTAGTGGACTACATGCCACTTATCAGAAATCTATGTATGATGTTTCATAGATTCTGACAATTCTGAGTCTGATTTATTCATTCAGGAGGAAGGAATTCTTCCTTTCTTAAATCCGGCCAAAACTTCTGGTTAGCTACCAGACAGAATCTCTTAATAGGTATACCAACAGACAGGTGCAACAATGGAAATCCAATTAGATATTAGAACAAAATAAATTCACTGTGAAGGAGATCAATCACTGCAATAAGTTGATCAAAATAGTCAGGAAATCTCCATCCTGGGAAAGAGAGTGCTTAACTTGCTCTGAGCAACCTGATATAACTTAATAATTATATTTATATTTGAAACTGCCTCTAGTTTGAGTGGGACTTTGAGCCAGATGACCTTCAGAAACCCCTCCACTCTATATTCATTATTTTTATGTTTGTCAATTTTAGTCAATTTTATCTAATTCAATTCATATCTTAATTTATCAATTTAAAAAAATAAAATAAAATAAAATAAAATAAAGAGGTTACTGACCCTTAAAATCAGTCCAGAAACAATTAATGCAAGCATCACTGCTTGACACTAGTACATAGATAGAAGCCTTATGCATATGATCCTGGTTGTGTTTCAGAAAGGAAAATACAATTCCTTCTTTTTCCCCAGTGCCTCTACATATAAATATTCAGACCTCTGGTGACTCAGAGTAATGCAGGCTTTGTGCCAGCTATCCAGTCAGATATTTCAAACTTTTGCTCCCAAATGTAAAATGACTCCCAGTTTCCTAACTCTATATCAGACATATCAAAACAGTTACTTTATTTTTTTTCCTAGGAATTTTGAAAGATTTTTATCTTTAAAGAAAAGAAGAAGAAGAAGAAGAAAGAAGAAGAAAGAAGAAGAAGACGAAGAAGAGGAAAAGAAGAAGAAGAAAAGAAGAAGAAATAAAAATTCAAATGCACTTTTAAATTAGAGTTTGTTTTATTCTGTTTCCTGGCTTAAGAATGCCTAAAATGAAAGAACGATAAAATAGTCTTTTCGTTTTAACAAAGATAGAACAATTGCCTTTGAGGAACTACCAATCAACACCCACTTTAAATCTGTTTACTGGCTCCAGTTTTTCAAGTACTTGAGGATTCTGAGGTTTTCAAAAACCTTCGAGGTTAATGATTAGAAATATTAATAGGCTTCTGCTTATAAGAGGATTTTGTTTCAGATGAAATTGTTGCTAAATCATAACAACATGAGTTACACACACAAAAAAAAACTAATTTCCACTTTGCAAAATCAGTACACAGGCAAAAAGAACTGAATTTAATCCAAGAAAATTAAGATTTCTTTCATGTTGAACAATGATTAGACATCATCTTAAACTTTCAAAGGTTTTACTCCTGGCCATTAAATAATGACAAAGAAATGCTAAGTTTCATGATTGGTTGTTTTTTTCTCTGTTTTTATTGTTTCAGATACATGAACTTGAAGAACTTTTCTTTCTTTCCTAGCGTTATATTTCAGAATTTATAGCTGACTATAATGTGTATTTTTTTTAAAAAAGGTCTTTTTATTTTCCTTTCACCTGTTATATACATTTGGGTATCTTCATATCTTCAACATTCTAGGTAAAATACAATGACGTCATTAATTCAGCACTCCACACAGAAAGGTTCCTTTTACTTTCCATTATAACACATACATAGCACATTTATTTTCTTTAGAATTTGAAAGATCCCAGTACAAAGAGATGATTCTAGAGATAAGACTGTTTGAAAGCAAGTTCTCATAGGGATAATATCCAAAGAAATAGATGGTTTCCTTCTACAAAACACTTGAGGTTCTACTGAGATGCACTAGTGTAAGATTGAAGAACTAAGAAAAATGATATTGAAAATTAGAAGTTCTTTCAAAAAGGAAGTAATTAGATATAATCACAATCTGAAGAAAAATACAACAGACAAAACTAAAACCACATCTTCATCTAACAGTAGAATTGACAAGTAAGAAGTAGCAAAGAAACAGGACCAAGAATCTGGTCTGTATTTATTTTTGCCTAAAAAGTACCTAACTATGCTAAGAAAAGTCAAAAGCATGGAAAGATATACTAATGACAGTCCAATAGAGACATATGAATGAAAGTTCTCAAAACTGTACATACCAGCAACTAGGTGGAAATAAAACATTTACAGAGGGGATACAAGAATGGCAGGAGTTTTAAATAGATATATATTTACTGTACTCATACTGAGGATACTTGAATACTTTCCAGCTCATTAGTAGCTGAAGAGAATATTAAATAATATATCGTGGGGCAAAAGAAGGTAATATTAGCGCCTCCTACTGGGATATAAGCATTATGGAGGAATAGATGATGATGAAGAAAAACTAGCTTACTCCTTCTGACAACCAGTACCAGCTTGAGAGCAATCTCTAGATACCACTCCCTCAACTGCTAACCCTTATACAAGTATGAGGAGGGTCACTCCTCACCTTCCAGTTACTTAGGTGCATTGCTTGCACCTGGACTCTCTGGTTTAGCCACGCTTTCTCACCTGGTGCTCAACCACTGTTTCAGGCCATGACTTGATAGCTCCCATGCACTCCACCCCTTTGCAGCATGAGTGAGGTGTCCTTGCCCATAATTTGTAACCTAAGCAAGAAGGCCCAGGCTGTCTGCAGAATTCTTAAAGTGCTGGGTCTACCATCCCTTGGTCTCTTGTTCAAGTTCCGTGGGGTTTCACAGAGTCTCTTGGTCCTGCAAGGACTGTGAATCTGCCTTCAGAGTAGCCTGTTATATATTTCTTTTAGGCCTGCTCCCACTGGACTGTATGTCAGATGAAACTGCCAATCAGTGTTGTTGTCTTTGGCCCACTTCTGCACAGTTGCACCCATAAAATGCATTCCTTGGTCACTTTTGATGACCTGAGGAGTTCCATATGATGTCATCAGTCTAGTTACTGCTTTAATGCTATAGGCTTTGTTTTTCTTTGTTACAGAATAGGATTACATCAGTCCACTCACTGTATTGACAAGTTAGGGCATATCTGGCCCTCTCAGACTGAGGAACTGGACTTATATAATTGATCTGCCACCACTGTAATGGATTGTGTCCTCTAGTGACATGGACTGTTGTTTGCAGCAGAGGTCTTGGTCTTACTCATGTTCAAATGACACATTCCTGACATGCTTAGACAATACCGAGTAACTGTATTTGGCAGCCCCCATACTTTAGCTACTGCCCACACAGTCTTCTGTACTGCATGTCATAGTTTTTGACATAGCCAGTGTTGTCTGCTGATGTATTTTCCAGCCATCTAACTCAAGCTAGCATGTCAGCTTCATCACTGCCCAGTGACTGCAAAGGTTGATGTCTGGGCAGATGGTATGCTCATACAGTCTTGTGTCTAACCACATTCCATATATCAACCTACATGTCTTTGCCCCAATAGGTCAGGGGTGGATTGTCCAACCCTGAGTGGCTGTCATGGTTTTATGTTTTTTCGGATTTTCAATATTCCACAACAAAACACCATGTACTGGAATTAAAGTGTTAATGCTCCAATTCTACGCACCTATCCCTATACATTACAGAAGTCATGGGATCTGACCCTTCCGGGTGGGGCAGTCTCTTACTGCCTGGCAGTGGGTGCTGGAGGGTGCTTTCCTAGCCGCTCCAAGCTTTTCAGGTTTGACTCGGTCTCAGGAACTCTCTCTCCTATCTTATTTGATTTATTAGTCTCAATTTCAATTAGATTGTATTATAGTGTGTTATCTTGCATTCCGATATCATAGTTAGTAAAATAAGTTTACCTCCATAGATTGTTGCGGCTGTTTTTTTTCCCCTCCCTTCCGTCCTTCCCATTTTGTGGGGCCAGGCAGGGGGTGGGGAGGGCAGGGGCCTACTGCCCCCTGTCATGGGCATAAATTGATCTAGTTAACTCTGTGTCAGTGGCCCACTCTGCTATACAGAGCATAAGCCCTCAATAGACTGCCCAACTATCTTTGCAGATGTTCAACACACTGTCACCTGTCTCTTGAGTTATAACTATCCACAAGGTTCTTAGCTCAGCCTACTGGCTGCTTCATCCATCCCCCTCTTAGAACCATATCTTTTTGGTTGAGTGATAATATGCAACAGCTTGCCATTTACTTGGGTTCCTTCTGCTGGATCCATCTGTATACCAGGTACCTTCTGGAATAGGATATTTCTTTTCCTGTATGATTTCCTTCTCTGGACAAGTGACTGCCATTTTCTAAAGAGTCTCACTGTGGTACATTACCCAGCTGGGTATCTTTTGCAATTCTTCCTTTAATGGAGATCATTACAGGTGTCTTCTTTGACTAAGGCAGGCCACCCAGTGCACCACTGTGATTGGGCCACCCCCAACTTAGGAATGTGGGTTAGACCTTTTATCCACCCTTGGACTGGTAAAGTCATTTTAACCATGATAACCTCTGCAGTCTGAGTTATTGATTCTGCCACAGTAGTGCAGTGTAGGTAATCAGTAGTCACTTCTCAACCATACTGTATCCTTCTTCTGCTCCATGCCAGCCCTGCAACCAGAACCTAACAAGGGTTCAAACAAAACTCTGGTGCTGCCACAACTATCACC
The DNA here is from genome assembly GCA_037305975.1 of Chrysolophus pictus. Classification (NCBI taxonomy): domain Eukaryota; kingdom Metazoa; phylum Chordata; class Aves; order Galliformes; family Phasianidae; genus Chrysolophus; species Chrysolophus pictus. The sequence goes on from CM074576.1 coordinate 100,443,464, forward strand.
TGAATCCTTCTGGAGTTCCATGTACATCTAGTTTGGCTGAAAGTGTTGGATTGAATACACCCAGTGCCTGCGCCTGTTTAATGGCTATTTTTGCCTGTTGGAAGGTTTCTTTTTTCCATTCTATCCCAGTCCCATACTTGGCCTTTTTTTTTGTTAGCCAATATAGAGGTTTTATCAGTTGTGCTAAGGGGGGTGTAAAGGATCACAAGTACCCTAACATTCCTGCAGAATTCCTGCAACTGCTTTAGTGTTGTGGGAATTGGGAACGCTTGGACCTTACCTATAACTGCACTGCATAAGACCTTGGTCTTACCTGACCAGATAACACCCACAAATTTGACTGATAATCTTGGTCTTTGTACTTTCCATGGGTTTATAGCCCACTTTTTTTCTTGTAAGTGGACAGTTACTAAAGTTACTGCCTTCTCTGATGCTTCCATCAAGTCAGACGTTAATATTAGGTCATGATGTAGTGGTACATTTTGATGGTAGACAGTTTGTCTCAATTTGCCAAGTCACATGTCACCAGATTATGACAAAATAAATGCACATACCTCTGAGGCAGGACTTGAAAAGTCCACTGTCTGCCCTCCCATGTCTTGTGATCTCTTAGCAACTGGAATGCTGAAAAATGCATTTTACAGATCCAGACACAAATATGTTTCTATTTCTCTACTCAATGTATCTGCAAGGAAGACAATGTTGGGTACTGCCAGATGGATTGGTAGCATGACTTGATTTAGTTCTCCATAGTCTACCATCATTCGCTATGAACCATCTGACTTCCTGACTGTCCATATGAGGGAGTTAGAGGGGCTGTGTGTAGGCCTTATAATCTCTACTTTTTTCAACTTCTGTACAAACTTGGTGATCTCCTCTTGCCCACTCAGGAGTCTACATCGTTTTGTATTTGTGATCCAGTGCAGTTGTGGCAAACAAACGGGCTCAGTTTTCACATGGCCCCTTAAAAGTTCCTGCACCACCTGAATGTAACACATCTTTCTCTCAATCTGAACTCTCCAGCATTGGTCTGGATAGCCAGTCCCCACAGAATGTATATCCCTAGTGTATATTCTGGAACTGGGGAAATAGACACCCCATATTCCTGGGATGGGAGACAGCCAAACCCTAGTTTTAACCACATGTGGGTTACAGAGATCATCTATTTCCTGAACTCCAACTATCATCACTTTAGCACTGAAAAATTTATTTGAATCTCCATACATGATCCAGGTTTATGCTTTGATATCCACTAATGCCATAACCCACCATATATTCTTTCAGGACCAATTAATTGTTATTTTGACATAGGGACTCTGGACCCCTCCAGAGAAGCTCGTTTTCCTCCAATTGTTCAACCATGGCTGCCCAAACTACCTGAAGAGGTTTACTCTTTATTTATTTATTTATTTATTTTTAATGGGACTATGAAATCCTCTAGATTCCAAGTTTCTCATGGAATCACTTCCATGATTCAAATCCCTTTCCTTTTTGGGGAGGATTGGAATCTTTGTTCATTAGTTAATTGTCTCCCTAATAATAGCAATAATTGCAATAGGACCTGATTAGGCTATCTGTCCATCTTTTTAAATTGAAATTCTGCCCTAATCAGGTCATTGAGCATCTGTATTCTTGAGACTTTTATGGGTCCAGATTGGATTACTTTAAGTGCTAATCTCCCAGATTCTGGTCGCAAATGGACTTCCAGAATCTCCACCACCTTTCAGACATTGTGCCTGGCCCGTAGGCACTCTGTCTCCCCCAGATCTGCCACCAACTGGGCGGCCTGTTTTACAGCCTCTGAGACCACTAGGGGTTTCAGTATGTGTGCCAAAGTACCGTACTGATGTGGTGGAACTTGCTGCAGGATTAGATCCCTTATTCCTGCCAGAAATTTTTTCAGGTTTGGGCTCTCAAAGGCATTCTCATACATTGCCTCTTTCACGTCTAATGCTCTGATGTAGTTTTATAAGTCTCCCATAGATGACCATAAACCCATATTTAAGGGAATATTGTTTTTATTTGGTCATGTTATTCAGCATCCAGCCATAAGCCACTGAATGATTTTTCTCATTATGTTGAACCACTATGCAGAATCTTTTCCTGAGGACAGACTGAGTAATAACAAATGCCAGTTTTGAAATTTCTGGTCCATTTACTATAACGCTTTCTACTCCCATGTCCTATAACCAAAGCAGCCACATGGATATACTTTGTCTTCCCCTCTACCCCCCCCACCCCCCTCAAATTGCTGTGGGAGATCCATAAGCTGCTATGTATGGGCATACTGTTGCATATAATGTGGTCTGAGTGTGGGGTCATCAGCCAAGGGGCACCCCCACTGGTTTAACTTGCTTTTTTGTTGTTGTTGTTTTTTTTTCATTTTTTGAGTTACAATCAGTCAGGTCTCAAAGGGATTTGGCTCAAGTGTTGCAGGAGAATAATCAGATGTAATTTTTTCCCCATCAGTATTTCAACCTGTTGCTCAAGTTTTTCAGCTTGATCACATAGTAATTGATTTTCATTGGCCAAAGCTTCTTCAGATATATTTAACCAATTTAAAGCAATTAACAGTGGCCATGCCATTGTGGATGGTATTAGCTGTCATTCTCTGGTAATCAGTATGCCTTTGCTGAGGCCATAAAGATACTCTGCTATATGGGCTAGAGACTTATGGATATTTCCTTCATCCCACATGGAGCCCTATTTTTCAATTACAGTAGTAACTGGCAAGATCACATGCAAAGGGGTAGTCTTTCCCCATCCAAACTACCCTATTATATTACTTAGAAATGCCATTTTACTATTTTAGGCATCTTGTGATGAATGCCTTTAAAGGGATAGACTCTTGCCTGGCATGCCACTAACATGAGGCAAAAGAAGATAATAACAGTGCCTTCTACTGGGATACGAGTGCTATGAAGCAATAGAAGATGACAGAGAAAAAAAAAATAACTCACTCCTTCCAACAACCAGTAACAGCTCAAGAGAAGTATAACCTTTAGAAAGATAGTGCTTTTTTAGCTGCTAATCCTCAAATGAGGATGAGAAGGGGTGGACTTTGGGTCCACCAGTCACTCAAGTGCACAGCTTGCACCTAGACTCTCTGGTTTAGCCACAGCTTCTCACGTGGTGGTCAGCCATTAGCTCAGGCTGTGACTTGGCAATTCCCACATGTAAGAAAGAAATATTTTTTACATAAAAAAATGTTAATGAATAAATATAAGTATTTTTCTTTCAGAAGCTCCAGAAAGTACCATTTCAAATCTCAGTGTTAGTGCACTCTTTCTTTCTCAGAAATACCAGGGAAATTTTTGTAGACTGGAACTATATATTTTTTGCTACTTAAAAGAGGCAAAAACGATGAATTTCTAATAATAAATGAAAATACTGATGTTTGATGAATTTAATTACTCCCAGCCATAACAATGAAATGTAGATTTTTTTTTTTTTTTTTATGCTACATTTTGTGGCAAAGTCAGCATGAAAAAATTGCACTCTTTTCTTTCCAGTTTCCTGTTCCAGCTTACTCTGTTCCTTCTATCTTTTTTTTTAACCATTTCTCCTTTCATTTCTTTTGGTGAGGCCTCCTTGTAAACTATATCATTATATAAAGGAAGTTTAGAAATCTCTGGTTTTATGGAATACAGCATGTAATGAAAAGACTTATCTCAGTGTCACTTGGGGCTCCATTTAGCAGCACTAAAATAGCATTAAAGTCCATGTTAAAGAATTAGGAATTGATTGACAGATCACATAAAAAGCCTTTAAATGGAGAAGTCAAATGTAGCAATGCCTCCTTCACCTTCCCACGTTTTTATTTGAGCTTTCTGGATCTTATATGTTTTTCTTAATTTAGTGATCTGGAAGTATATGATTAATAACCAATAAAAGCTGTCTATAACAAAGGGGAATTGGAAATAATTAAGAGGATATGGCAGATCTATATGATGTAGCAACACAGAGAGAGAGATGCTATCCTGGGAACCAATTACACTGGAAAGGATTTAAGGGCTGGAAGGTTAGGCAGTAACTAACAAGAATTCCCACTGGAACTAGGCTGAACAAGGGCTGGAGATAGACGGGTATATGAACTGAGTAATGAGAGGGATGGGAGATTGGTTTTACCTCAGTGTGTCATTCTAAGACAGGTGCTGTAACACTACATAGCACTCTTTGAGCCCTGTAAATAGCGACTATTGAGTAACAAACAAAAGAACAACTTGCGTCTGGAGGAAAAATGCCGGTTCAATGAGTGACTGAAGGAACTCAGTTTAATTTCTACAAAAAAGAGTCATTATTGTATTAGTGTACAGGCACACACAGAAACAAAATTAATAGATATTAACAAGCCAAAATATGCAACAGTTACAGTAACTAACCAGTGAAAAGTCTAGAGCCTTCATCTTTTAAAAGGTTCAAAATCAGAAAGGATCTTCCTGAACTGGATGCTTTAATAAAACATATACTATTGGATTTCAGATAAAGCTGACATTCAATGGCTTGCAACATTAAAGAGTAAAGGCATTTAGATCATCTCATACTCTTTTCTATCCTTAACCTCTATGAAGCTGAGCACCTTTATACACTCAGAATGTTTTAGCAGATAAAGTAGAATTTCTAATCAAATCCCTGCCTTAAAACAGAAAAAAAGGGGGAGAAGGGTAACATATATGTCATATTCTAGTGTAAGTCAGCATGAGACTCATAACAATGGATCTAGGAGTTATTTTCTGTTTCTTTTCAGGGGAAAGGGTGGGCATCAGTGAAGGATATGCATTCATAATTGCAAAAAATTCTTTAGCAGTGTGGGGAGTGACCCACTGGGGGGGCAAACTTCTTCCTTGGAGATCCCCTAGGCCACAAGAGATTGGGTTGTACAGGCCATATGGGTCTCTTCTGCCCTTCACAAGGAAGGAAATTCCCTAAGCTTTGTGTCCCATCTCTCACATCTGCCTCCCTCTCGCACTCATGCAACATACAAGGAAAAACATACCTCCAAGAGTTGAATGTCACTGCTATCAATCTTAATCTTTTTTCCTCCTTTTCTCATGTAATGTATACTGGAAGTGAAGCACAGGCAATCTATAGACAACAAATTCAGGCATCTGGAAAAGGCTCCATCTTGAAATTATTCTTTATCATAAATTCTCTTTTTTTTCCTGTATTTCTTGTAATTCTTGTAATTCTTCTCAAAGAAGCTCAAAACCTTCTCTGGTACTGCAAGCTATGATGCAGCCTCTTTTTCCCCAACACAGAGACCTGCTACAGCAGCTTTCTGCACCAAGCTGTGAACCTAAATGCTGAACAACACTGATGTAAAAACAATTGCTCAGCAACAGTCAAACCATCCTTGAACTATTAATGCTGCATTGACAGAAAGCAGGACATAGGAAAGGCAGTGTTGTGCAGTGCTGGCTCAAGAAATGGCCAAACACAGTGTTTTGAACAGTGAAGAATACACAGCCATACTTTCTGCTTTGGTAAAGGAATTTGAAAATAGAATCATAGAATCATAGAATCGTTAGAGTTGAAAGGGACATTTAAAGGTCATCTAGTCCAACTCCCTGCAAAGAAAAGGAATATCCACAGCTAGATCAGGTTGCCAAGAGATATGGAGGATGCCTTGTCCCTGGAGATAGGCTGGACCAAGCTCTGGTTCTGTTCTAGTGCCTCACCACCTTTACTGTAAAAGATATTTTGCCTATATCCATTCTAAATCTCCCTTCTTTTAGTTTGAAATCATTTCCCCTTGTTTTATCACAACAGATCATGCTAAAGACTCTGTCCCGTTCCTTCTTACAACCCCCCTTTAGACACTGAAAGGCTGCTCTCAGGTCTCCCTGGAGCCTTCTCTTCTCCAGGCTGAACAGCCCCACCTCTCTCAGCCTGTCCTCATAGGGGACGGGTTTCATCTCTTGGATCATTTTTGTGGCCCTCCTTTGGATGCACTCCAACAGGTCTATATCTCTTTTGTGCTGAGGACTCCATGTCTGGATGCAGTAGTCCAAGTGAGGCCTCACCAATGCAGGGTAGACAGTCAGGATCACCTCTCTTCACACGCTGTCTGCACTTCTTTTGATGCAACCCAGGATACAGTTGGCTTTTTGGGCTGCGATGGCACGTTGCTGGCTCATGTCCAGTTTGTACCCACCAGGACCTCCAAGACCTTTTCAGCAAGTCTGAGCTCAATCCTTTCATCCTCCGGCTTGTTTTGGTAGTGGGAATTGCCTTGACCGAGGTGCAAGACCTTGCACTTGGATTTTTTGAACCTCATGAGGTTCTCCTGGTCCCACTGCTCAGCCTGTCTAGGTCGCTCTGAATGTCATCCCATCCCTCTCATCTGTCAACTATACCCCACATCTTGGGGTTTCAAGACTGCGAAAGAAAAATCATCAGTTTATGTTTGTGAGACCATTTTCAGTTGATATAAATACATGACCTGCAAATTTTCAAATGGAAAGTATAGAATTGCAATTGTATTTTTACTGGACTTTCATAATCCTTATCTTAACAGAAAAAACACTTCTTCATAATCACACATTTTTCATGTAATCACTTTTTGACAGTACACATAGTTTGAACAATTATTGTCAAGATGAAGTAGAGGAAGAGTAAAATTTCAACAAAAATCTCTGATGAATGCCTTGATACCTTGCTAAGATGACAACCACTGCCATCAAACCAGAGTTGTGTGTTAGTTTCATAAAACTAACTTTCTTTCTTTCTTTCTTTCTTTCTTTCTTTCTTTCTTTCTTTCTTTCTTTCTTTCTTTCTTTCTTTCTTTCTTTCTTTCTTTCTTTCTTTCTTTTTCTTTCTTTCTTTCTCTCTTTCTTTCTCTCTCTCTTTCTCTCTCTCTTTCTCTCTCTCTTTCTCTCTTTCTTTCTCTCTTTCTTTCTTTCTTTCTTTCTTTCTTTCTTTCTTTCTTTCTTTCTTTCTTTCTTTCTTTCTTTCTTTCTTTCTTTTTTTCTTTCTTTCTTTCTTTCTCTCTTTCTTTTTCTTTCTTTCTTTCTCTCTTTCTTTCTCTCTCTCTTTCTCTCTCTCTTTCTCTCTCTCTTTCTCTCTCTCTTTCTCTCTTTCTTTCTCTCTTTCTTTCTTTCTTTCTTTCTTTCTTTCTTTCTTTCTTTCTTTCTTTCTTTCTTTCTTTCTTTCTTTTTTTCTTTCTTTCTTTCTTTCCTTTCTTTCTTCCTTCCTTCCTTCCTTCCTTCCTTCCTTCCTTCCTTCCTTCCTTCCTTCCTTCCTTCCTTCCTTCCTTCCTTCCTTCCTTCCTTCCTTCCTTCCTTCCTTCCTTCCTTCCTTCCTTCCTTTCCTTTCTTTCCTTTCTTTTCTTCCTTCTCTTTCTTTCCTTTCTTTTCTTTCCTTCCTTCCTTCCTTCCTTCCTTCCTTCCTTTCTTTCCTTTCTTTCCTTTCTTTCCTTTCTTTTCTTCCTTCTCTTTCTTTCCTTTCTTTTCTTTCCTTCCTTCTCTTTCTTTCTTTCCTTCTTTCCTTCTTTCTTTCTCTTCTTTTTTTTTTTTTTTAATGTTTTAAGAAAAATATTTAAAATTAAGATGTTTTGTTACATTTACATTAATGATATTGCTGCTCCAAAAGTAGTGCCTCCTGTTTAATCATGTTGGCCCAGAAAATCAGAGATGAATGTTAGTAGTATAGTAGTAGAGACTGAATCTCCCCACCATTACATTTTGTTGCTGCGTGACAGATGACAGCAGAGGGGCAGTCTGACAAAATGTCAGCTGACATGAAAGTGAGTATGCAGCAAAGATGTGTTACTGAATACCACCATGCGGAAAAAACTGCATACACTGTCATTCACCAATGCTTGCAGAATGTTTATGGAGACCAAACAGTGAATGTGTACACAGTGAAGTGGTGGGGTGATGTGCGTCAGCAGTGGTGACAGTGGGTCACCTTCACTGGTGCAGACTGCTTTGAGCACAGCATACAGGCTCTTGTTCAATGCTGGAAAAAAAAGGAATAACTAACAGTAATGTGTATGTTGAAAAATAGTGTTTTGTAGCTGAGAATTTGCTCTATCAAATAGTGTTATTGTACTCTGTGTAGCTGTTGTCATTTCCATGGAAATAAATAGGAGGCATTACTTTTGGAGAAACCTATGTGTATGCAGCCCATGACAATTTCTATTCACCAAATGTCACCCAGGCAAGACAAAAGGTTGGACTCCCATGATCACCTCCGTTAAATAGATACAACTACTTATTAAATCACAAAATGAGAAATAGATCTGCATTAAAAATAGTCCTGCATAAATTTAGAAAATTACTACTTTTAATCTAAATTCTGTTCTTTGTTAAGGAAGAGAAGTGTCACTGATAAAGAATCTGTAATAAAATGAAAATGAAGGTGCCTGAAATAGATCTGCATCATTGTAGCCCTTCTAATATTGATTATACTTAAGCTTCACACTTCCTGCACTGATCTCAGTGGTTTCAGAAAGACTTGGTGAAGCAGAGGTGGCCAAAGCTGAATTTTGCCATTTTAGTAATGAAGATAAGATTAGAGCTTCCACGTCATATATTCTTTCATTGTTATTAAAAGTCCTTGGTTTGCTTCTTATAATTAGAGATTGATAACTAAAGTATTTTTATGATATTTGTCATAAAAAAATAAAAAAAATAGAAAAGTAAACATGGAGCTGAGACTGTTATTTTTTCCCAAATTTGGGTTGTAATTGTATGTATGCATGTAGATATTGGTTTATACAAGAAGGAGAGACTCATATACAGTGACTTTACATTATTCTGTGATCTGTGAAATGATATTTCCTTCTGAAGCTTAGTGCTTTATATTTGTGTGAGACCTTTAGCATACCAAGACAACACTATAAAACTGAAAGATGTCTCTTATCAACTGCCCATTCATTTTCAATTGCTAGTCTTTGCTTTCAATTTATTTTAAAAAAGGCTAATTTTATCTTAAAATCAAAGTTAATTTACCCTACTTAGAACAAACAGAAACCTGAAAACCTGATGATCACACTAGGAACCCTGTTATTTGGCAGGCTGCAAAAGAAAGAAGAAAAAAACAACAACAACAAAAAACTCCACTGCTTTGCTTCATCTGAACAATAAAAATAATGAATGATAATTATGAAGTCTGACAGTTAAAAACAATAAAAAGTGGAAAGTAATAAAATTTTCACAAGGGAAAGACAAGAAGAAGTAATGAGGCAGAATGGACACGTAAATAAATTATTTATTTGAAGTTTCCTTTCAGACATGACGTGTTTCACTCTCATTAAGCCTTGCAGTCGTGCATGGGTCTGACCTGCTGCACTGGATGTCCTTACTCTCCCCTTTCCCTCCCTAATTATTGCAGAATAATAATGAATAATTCTTTTGCTGATAATTTATTTTCTTCATAGTGTTGGCCAATACTGTTAGACTCATCCTATGCCCAAGAAATGAATACCTGGTGAAAAGCCATTTTATAAAGAGGGACAAAAGGATTATTTTCTGGAGATCAGAGATCTTCAGAAGTCTTGGTTCAACTGATGAGCACACAGTCAGGAGATATGAAGCTACATTTCTACTATTTTCATCCCAATTATTTACTTTTGGTTAAAAAATACATTTAGCTGTATTTCAGAAGCTCTAAGAGCTGAGGCAAGGAAACATAAAATATAAACAACAAAAATGTAAACACGGGTTCCTGGAAAGATTCAGAATACACATGTACTTGGCCTTCTTGGATGACAGGATAGACAGAGACTGATACTGTAGTTGCAGTGACAGCAGTAGTCTGGACTCTGCTTCCATTCCATTTGGTTCAGACACATGATGGGCAGCCATTCAGTAGCGAAAGACTGAGGTATTTAGCTGGACATTCTTCTGACCAAAGAACTAACTATTTAGCATTATATTTCCAAGAAATAGCCTGCCTTTTTTTTTTTTTTTTTTTTTTTTTTTTTCATTTAGCCTACTGAAATATCAGAAAGAAACTGTGGTAAATATTTTTACAGACAGGAAATCGTTTAAATGAGTTAAGGTTTATTGCATGCTGTTGTCGAGATGGAGGGGCAAGCCAGAAAGAAATTTGTTGCTTCATTCTATTTCACTTGATGAGTGCCTGACTTTTTCCCAGCTCCAGGAGCTACATCAGTTATATATTTTTGTGCGGTTTGAAGGAATGTTGGGAGCATGAAATCTGCTGAAAAGGCTGAATCCCTTTTTCTAGTACTGCATGGAAAACTAGTGACCATTTTATATCTGCAGTGCTTCATGTAACAATGACTTTGCCTAGTACACCTTTATGAATTAAAGCAATTCTAAGTAATTTCTTTAGCCCAGGAGCATGGTGAACTGCCAGCACAGAATACATCACACATTTTACGTAGCATGTTGCTAGTCTTTAGTGAACTAACTCTCAAATCAATTATGTCTGCTGGCAAGGAAGCCTTAACACTCTAAATAATTTAAAGTGCTAACTGTGTGGCATACAATTCCTTTCATCAGCAGCAAGATTGATTTTACCTTGTAGCATCTCTAGCTTTTTTCAGTTAATTTTTCAAAGTTATCACAATAAACAGTAAAGTCTGCAAGATACATCTGTTCTTTTTGGATCTTATAGACAATCATCAGTCAACATGAAACATTACTGAGAAGGCAATATTAAAAATACTTTTCTGCTATAGACTTGCAAGACCAGTTGGTAGAAAATACTTTATTTTAAACACTGATAAATTATAGCTTTTCATTCAGGATCAAATGCAGAATGAAAAATCAGTGATTCCAGAGTACATGTAGAACTTGGTTGCAATAATTTCAGTTCATTTCAATCTGTTATGCTATATGTCATACAGATCTGTATGGACTTGATGTGTAGACCTACTTCCCTTTTAAACTTTAAACTCAGGTGAGGACTGACAGTTCTTTATCTGAACCCAGTGACTGGAGAGCTGAGAATGGTTTAACTTTTAATGGTTTTGAAAACATTCTATCTCCTCCTGAGATGGGAAAATCTCTCCGATTAAGAATGCCTTTGCCAGTGTGGTTTTCTGATTTTAGTGCCTGGCACTCAGGTGTGAGGACAGAAAAATTCCAGAGCTAGAGCTCCCCGAGGAAGCACAGAGGGAGGTGCTGAGCTGAGCTCTACTCCCGGGAACCAAAGGCAGGATGGGAATGGCACAGAGCTGTGCCAGGGGAGGGTCAGACTGGGCAGCCTGAAACATTTCTTTGCCATGAGGGTGGTTGAACTCTGGAATGGACTTCTTAGAGAGTTGGCTGATCCCCCATGCCTGTCAGTGTTCAAGAGACATTTGGGCAATACCCTCATTAATGTTCTTTAACTTTTGGTTAACCCTGAAGTGGTCAGGCAGTTGGAATCAATGGTCATTGAAGGACTCTTCCAAATTAACTATTCTATGCTATGCTATGCTATGCTATGCTGCATCCTTTAGTCCAAAGTCAACTTTCTGTGGCTGACTTCAAAGCACACTGCTGTAGTAAGAAATACGCTTTCTACAACTATGGTACCAACTAATCTAAGCAGATTTGATGAAAAATCACATTCTTCTTTAATATGTACTGCTTTTCATTAAGCTCATAAAAACGGAACTAGCTTTTCAATTATAGAATATGTAATTGGCTTCGGAAAATAAAGAACAAATTTAAAGAAAAAAAAAAAGAAAATGATAATTTATCTGTCTGACTTCAGCATTATAGTCAAGGGCACTCTAACAAAGTACACATTTCTCTGTTTATGGCTTCAGCCTTTGAACACTGAATGGTGAATATATTTTGCTAACACTTTCCTGGAAGTCCAGAAATAAATACATTTCATTAAAATTGGAGCTGTATGGCTACCTATTCTGTTACTAGATCAGAAGAGCTGATATTGTGTATGCATAGACTTTTTTAAAAAATTAGGGGATTTTGCAAACCTTACAGACATAAAAGAATGTCCTTGTACAAAGTCAAAAAGGAATTTCAGCAGAGAGAATCTCATTTCCACTATGTACAACAGGTTTTATTTCAGGACTAGCTTGTCTGCACAATACCAGCATTAGAATGAAATCTGAGGTATCCCATTGTAGATGATAATCTTTCCATTGACTTTAGTCCTTGAATCTGTGCCTTTTTCAGGTACTTAACAGTAGTTCAAAAAGAAGAAAGCCTGAATGTCTCAAAAACCCTAAAACCAAAACAAAGGATTATTCAGTTACTTTCATTAGGCTTTCTATTTTCTTTTTCTACTTGCCTTTTGTTTTATTTTCCTACTTTCTGATCCCATGCTCAGCATACACAGTACCCTTTCAGGCTTAAAGCACTTGAAAAATGAAATGAGACAGAACAAAGCTGATTGTTGTTTTTTTGTTTGTTTGGTTGGTTGGTTGGTTGTTTTTTTTTTAAGAACTGGCATGAAACTCTTCTGTCCTTGAACTGAAAGTCCAAAATCAAATGCTATACAAAATCTAAATAAAAAAAAATATATGGGAATTCCGCAAAACTATGACATTTTAAGTACAGGTGAATACATCCATGTAGCCATGTACACAAAAGCCATGCTTCTTGTCTTCCAGCTCTTCATTCTGTGTTAGCCCATCTGGCATCTATTTATTCATCATAACTATACAGACCTTCCTTTTATTATTCTGCATTAATGACCAAAACAGAGCATTGTTCAACAGCTGCAGAAAAAACATTCTACCCATCTGTATTTTTTACTTTTGCATAGAACATTCTGATTCACGTTCTAAACTTGCTTAGACCTTATTCCACCATAGCAATCTAGAGAATAAATCAAATTTCTTGTTCTAAAATATGTTGTTAATCATATATGTCCTTGGTATTGCAGAAGCAAGAGATGTTCACATTTGGCTTGAAGGTGAAACTTCATAAAATTACTCCTACTGTAGTTTGTTTTTCTGAGCAAATGAAGAGAGGAGAAGTATAAAATAAGCCCACTGGGCTTCCTGCCCAGTTCTGGGTGCTCTGTTTTAAATGAAATACCTGTCAATATATTTGTCAATGTGAAAGGTGACTACGCTATCCCAAAGAAGACTTCATGTGTTCAGTAAACTTGAGAACCTTATTAATTTCAGTGAGCTCTCATTGAAATACAGATCATTACAATCATGGCTTGGAGGAATTGTTACACACTCAAATATTTCCTCAAAATATTTCTCAAAAGTTAGTGCAAAGATTGTGATCTTGGAAAAGGCTGCAATGCCAAATCTCAGTTTTAGAGAGAATCACAGAGTTGCAGAATGGACAAAGTTGGAACGGACCTTAAGGATCATGAATCTCCAACCTTCCCGCCACAGGCAGGGCCACCAACCTTGCAAATGTCCACTTCTTGTGAATCTCACTAAACTTCTATGATCAGCATTCTCTCATAGAAACAAACTTGAAAGACTAATTAAATGTTTTGCAAAATGCATCTTTTTTTTCTAATTTAAAATTCATCGTGCTTCACTTCCATCAACTATTTTGACAGTGGAAAAGATTTATCTTTTTTACCTCATCATCCATTAAAATTCTGTTTGTGTAAAGCTTCACTAGTTGCAGGAATTATCAGGAATTGCATTTTCAAAATCATATAGATTAAACAAACTCAAGAAACACAACAGATTTAGAATTTCTTATTTTCAAATAATGTTTTGTCTTAATTCCACATCATGAGCCTTTTTTGGGGTTTCAGCTCTTGAGGCACCATCACAATCTACAGGAAGATGACATTATGTCATTTCATCAACTTTTACAACCAGTGAGCTTCTCAAAATGCCAGTTTGCAGTCAAATTGTGCTTGTTTGCTTTCAGAGTAAATAGCATTGCTATTTATATTTCTATGACCACAACATATGACATAGTAGATACTGTTCTCTTAATCTATTTTTCTAATAAAAAAAAAGAGTCTGTGTTTCTTTTTAAATCTACTGCTTAACTACATGGTTTATGTAACAATGAGAGCCACTGTCTTACTCAAAAATGCAAGAAAATGTCAGGTGCAACAGCCAGTAGGGGAAGTAAATGCTTATTTGAAAAGGTAACGCTAAAGTAACAACAACAACAACAACAACAACAACAAAAACTGTTGTGTAAATTATTAATCATTTGTTTCTGAGCTTTGCCATTTTTACATATATAGCCTATGCTTTTCTCACATGGGAATTCATCTGAGCCTGTCAGAAGAAACCTGTAAATGCAAACTGACCAATTACATGTTATCTGACCTCAGACGTATTAGTAAAATTAGACTTCATGGGGATAAGTCCACTTTTAAATGAGAACTGTCTGTATCTTTTAAGTCAATAAACTCCCTCAGGCTAATACCGCCTCTGCTGCTCAACCTTCAATTCTTCACTTGAATTTCAGAGACAAGAGATGTGAATTACTCTGCAGATGAATAATCATTATTCACCACATCCATCTCTCCTAAAAAACAAGTTGTCTCACTGGACAGGGCATAAATATTAATAAAAGCCATCATTGCAGGAATCAGTGGCAAGATCAGAGAAGTGAGAAGTACCCACCACCTCTGTAGTAGAGCTTGCCTTAAAGGGAAATGATGCCACCTTGGCCATGACGAATCCGTGTCTATAATGAAGGCAGAGAATAAATCTCAATATTCAAAAAGGGAGGAATTTATAAAGGTTATCAATACTGTCTGGTGTAGCATGTATGTGTGGGGGAATCATTTACCTCACCATATCCTCCATAGAACTAAAGTGGAATTTTAAATAGAAAATTCAACAAGTCCCTCATTCAGCTATTTAGAGGGGAATGAGGAATTCCACTTGAAAGGCCAGGCTGTGTTTGAAAAGTGCCTCTGGTTTTAGCATAGCAAGGCACACGCTGCTCCTTGTGCCTATTGCACACTGTCCACTGTCCACTTCCCTTACTCTTCTTCCATCACATTTTCATCTCTCCTTTAGCCTCTGGACTCTAAGAACAATTTGGAGCCTTTCTGAAGCCAAAATACAAGTTATGAATTCCCCCACCTCACCACTAAATCAGATATGTCTCCTTCTTATCCTCCTAAAATCTCACTAACACAAGGGTAGGTCAGAGACTTACAGGTTTCCTCACAGGAAAATAAAATGCACCAGCAGGAGCTGTAACTAAATATTTTAAAAACTGACCTAATAATCTTCTGGGAAGTGGAAAGCCCAAGTTTATATCTTCTCTGTTTTATCTAATCCAGATATTCAAAACCAAACTTTGCAGCCTGGATTATTTCTGGAACAAATTCTTCCTTTCCCTACTGTGTCATGTATTTGATACACATTTGGACATAACTGATGCAGTTCTGAATAATTTTGGAAACACTGAAATGCTAGTTATAAAAAGATTTACAAGTAGCCTTAAAAAAAATTCTACCGCTAATCATAGTTAGAATCATGCTACGTGTACATGCCATTGTTTAACTCCCTTGGCCTTAGGCCCACAAGCTAATCATATATTGTAAAAAATAAATAAATAAATAAATTTTCACAGAGTCACAGAATCACAGAATCACAGAATCACAGAATGGCCTGGGTTGGAAGGGACCTCAAGGATCATGAATCTCCAACCCTCCTGCCATATGCAGGGCCACCAACTTCCCCATTTAATACTAGACCAGGCTGCCCAGGGCCCCATCTGGCCTTGAACACCTCTAGGAATGGGGCATCCACCACCTCTCTGGGCAGCCTGTTCCAGCACCTCACCGCTCTCTCTGTAAAGAACTTCCCCCTGACATCCAACCTAAATCTTCCCTTCCTCAACTTAAAATCATTTCCCCTGCTACTTCAAGGCTCATTTTTTGCTAAATCTGGAGAAATAAATGACAAGTTTTGTCTTTATGTCATTACTAGCTACAGAAGAAAACTGACTTTTCTGTTCTGTCTATACTGATGACAATGCTGATATTTTTATCCTGGATGCTATGATGGTTTGGAAAGTAAAGTTAGAAAGGTAATGCATACCATTACATGCACAAGGAGGAGAGATTTCAACAGAGATGGTTACAGAAAGTTACTGGCATCCCTAAGAATCAGAAAGACATCTTAACAAGAGTAAAAGTACCGTGAAATGGAATGTTAGTAAAGATCAAGTATATGTGGATTGTAATAACACCAAATGAAAAGTATGTGTGAGCCTGTGTAAGGTTTAGGACAGCTGGAATATCGGCCATATTTAGCAGCATGATATCAGGCAAGGTAGTGAGCAAAACGAACCATTATTTCTTTTCCAGAAACAGCTTGACAGCATCATAGAAGCCAGTATGCTCTGATAGAAGCAGATCTGTATTTCAAGGGCACCGACATCTCATCTTCCTTGTATCTCAAAGTCTTTTGTTAGTTTGAATTAATTTCATGTCTGTTACTAAGTTGGCTTTAAGCTCTGGTGTGCTGCTCATTCAGCTGTATAATTGTAAGAAACATCTGATATCAGTCAGAATGCCTCAGTGTTACAACCCAGTAATGACACTGTGTCAGCTGTGTGAAGATATTGGAAAACATAATGCTTTCAATTTTGCTGATGATGATCCTTCTCCACAGAATTACCTTTCTATCCTAAATTTTGTTGCAAAAAACCTTTTTGTTTCTGCTTCTAAACACTAAACAAATTTATATCAATTGGAGTAACATAGTTACCAGGAGTTCAGAGGGGAAGGAGGAGAAAGGATTTCTCTCACATAATTGAACTTGACGTCGATAGGGAATACTAAACTACTTGGTGTGTCAAAGGGGAAAAAAATACAGAATAGCATATGGGAGAGCTTTAGAACCTGAAATTTCACTATAGCAGTCAAGAATTTTCCATAGACAGAATCAAAGGCTTTAGAGTGCAGACCTGTAGTTTACCAACAGCTTGTTCAGGAGAAATCTTTATATTTGCCAAGTGGAGACTGAAGTAGGAAAAACAAGCTTTAAAAGGAAAAACAGAACAATGGGAGGTAAGGTGCAACATTGAGAAGGTAGATGTAACTGTAAGAATTTGAAAGAGTAGACACTGAAGTATCTAAGGCATTTTGAATAGGAATAAGGGTAGGAACAAACTAATATCAAACTAGTACAATAATATTTTCCTGAAAATGTTTGTTTACCAATTCCTTTTCTTCAGAGTTGTCGTTTTGATTTGTTGTGAAATGATGAATATTGTGAAGACAGTTAACCTTGTTAATGAATTTTAACTTCTGTAGTTAAACTTTAGCTCTGTCTTTCTGAGTTTATAATGGGAAATGATATATTTTTATTTTTATTATTTTTAATTGTATTTTACATGATACTGTAATAAAGTGATTTGCATAAATTTAATGCATGAGATGCATTTCCATCTTAGTATTTGTCAGATGTTTATGTGAGGTAGGATATAAAACAACAGATAGATGCATAAATATGCATCTGCATAAATATGTATGTCAGTACATGATGTTGCATTGAACAAATAAGAGCTTGACTGAAATGTTTTGCATTTGCCTTGAATTTCCCAAAAATTCAAAGAAATCCTCTGATTGACCAACATCGGTTTATTTTTTATTAATTCATCATTACTATTTCTTAATGTTATTATTTAAAAGGAAGAGACAGTACTGGACGTTCTTGCATTTCTCATCTCCTAGCAACAATGTTTCTTTTTAAATAATTCTTATTGTTTTCCATAGATTATGCAAAAATCACATAGCATTTTCACAGAATTCCAATGTATCTTAGCACTGTCTCAATTTTTGCTTTAATTTTTAGCAAAATATTATTTTCTGAGTTGACCAAGTAACCATATTACTAGATAAAATAAAAAATAAAATTTAAATCAAAAAGTGACAAAAAAGGATATTATTTCAAAAGTTTGCTAAAATATAATTTTGCTAATATAACTTTTAAGCATTATTCTGAATATCTATTTACAAAATGTTAGAAATTATTGTTTCTTTTCAGTTACACATATGACCATGTCAGCATAATTTAAGACCCTAAATCATGGCCTGGAATAACATCTTGCTAATATATCAATGTAAATACCACTAATGAATACAAATGCCGTAAGATACATGCTGCAACCAGAAAAACCCTGAGAGACCCTGTTGCCAGTCATTGTGGAGCAACTTCACAGATGTCTTGATCTCAAAGAATCCCAAAGATTTAGTTTGTGACCTAAGTAGAGCTCTGATCCCTTGTTGCACAAAATGTTATGGTTAATATGATCAAAGTCATAGAAAATTAAGATGATGAGCAACTAATTTGATATGAATAAATAAAAGTAATAAAACATATTTCTTCTAACTATATTTTAACTGTCCTTAAAATGAATACTTTGTTTATTTTAATCATATCCTAATGTTAGAACACATTTCACAAATTCCATCCAATAACTTACAAATCCTAAATTAACTGACAATCTCAATATTCAGCTTTGTGTTCTTGTATCAGTGTCACTGCCTCAGACACAAAAATGAATAGAAAATTCTTCAGGACAGGACTGATATGCTAAAAGGCCCAGGAACAACTTCAGAAGACAAATGTATTGGAATTCCTCTGTCATCATTCTGTTGCCTTGTTTGTTTGTTTTCCCATATAAGAACTATCAAGAGAAGTTATACACTTCATTCTTTGAGTTATTTAGCCCAGGCCTTTCCTGGTGAAGGAGTCAGTACAAATCAGTCCTAAAAAATCTGCGTCTGACTTTGTTTAAGCTATGAGAATGAGGGAGTAAGTTTGTAGCTCTCTCTAGATTGTGAAGATGAAGTATATTTGAAAAAATATGTAATATGTAGTGCATTGAAAGGAAGTAGGGAAGAGACATCGCACACTTGGTGATTTTGCAATGCTACAGGCTTGGGGCAGAGTGGCTGGAAGACTATCTAGAGGAAAAAGATGGGGAGGGCAGGGGAGAGGAGGAGGGAGTGTTGGTTGATGCTCAGCTGAACATGAGTCAGCAGTGTGCCCATGTGGCCAGGAAGGCCAATAGTATCCTGGCTTGTATCAGAAATAGTGTTGCCAGCAGGAACAGGGAGGTGATCCTCTGTACTCAGCTCTGGTAAGGCTGCACCTTGAGTACTGTACTCAGTTTTGGGCCCCTCACTGCATTAAAAACATCAAGGCCCTGGAGCATGTCCTGGAAGGGCAACAAAGCTGGTGAGGGAACTAGAGTACGAGTCTTATGAGGAATGGCTGAGGAAAAAGGGATTGCTTATTCTGGAGAAATGGAGGCTCAGGGGAGCACAGAGTGGTGATTTCCCAACTCACATGCTGGACCGTGAACAGAGCTGTTGTTGCCGTACGCCACAAGCGAGTAACGTTCGATCTCTGTCTGCCACGGGAGTCGCAACTCAGCGAAGCCGACCTAAACCAGCCGGGGCCGAGTGCCAAATAACCTCAGCAGGAAACCTGGCAAAATGGCGTTAATTGCTGCGTGGTGGGCGTTTAAATACACAGCCCCTACATACGTGTAGAGCGCATCTACCTATCAGTGGACAATACTTGGCAAGCACAGGCCAGAGCATAGGGAGAGCCTGACCCCGTCACATCCCGTCTCCTCGCTGCGCCTACTACATCTCCCCCTCCCTATGCTCACATTTCCCGTCACAACGCGAACGCAAACCCTATAGTTGGTCCTTAACCCGATGATACTGTATGCGCTGATCCATAAGCTGATACATCACTCTCGATAAGCAATTCTGAAAGCACATGAGTACACACGGTGCTACTACTACAATGCAGATTAACACGAATAACACTAAAGCTATCACTCTAACAACTTTCGCGATCCATGTGCCAAACTCGCCGAACAAGCCTCTTAGCCAGTCTCCAAAGGGGTCGTTATCCACTTGGATCTTCTCTGTGTGGTCTCGCAAGGCCTTGAGCGCCTTGTGAATCGATACGCTGTGGTCGCTGAGATTGAAGCAACACATTCCTTCCAGATCTTCACACCCATGTCCCTGAGCTAGGAGCAAGAAGTCGATGGCTGCTCTGTTCTGTAGAACTGCATGCCTGACGCTGTTCGAATCCTCCAACATGGCGTTCAGGATTAATGTCGTCAAATTGGCCTGCTTAGCTGACCAGCACGCCAGGCGTTCAATCTGCTTCAAAGCTTGAGCTGCTGCAACGCCAGGAGCGAGAACTGAGGCAAATATTCTAGCAGTAGTGCTCCATAATTCTACCTCGTCGTTGCAGTCCTCTGGAACGGGATTCGACCGTTTGACGCGATGACCTGTTATATCTGAACCGAATTGCATCCATGTGGTAAAATTAGGGGAAAGCATTGTCAGTTGTCCTAAGTAGCAAGGCCCTCCTAATGCGTTTCGCGGGACGCCTTGCCAAGCCCTATCTCCACAAATTAAAAAGATCCCAGGGGGCAATGCCTTGGCTGTTTTGTTATTCCATAGTGCCTCCTTGGCACCTCTTTTGAAAGAAAACCCATACCCATAAAACTCCCAAATTGCTGCACAGCTATATCCAAATTTGCTAGTGAGAGGGACCCCGCCTTTTGAAATGCAAGTTATATTGGATCCTCTAAAGGTCCGCGTTTCATTTCTAGTGTACCCACAGTAACCTGACCGGATGGAAAAGGCCTCTGTGTTTGCAGGACTGACCACTGTCCATGAGGTCTCATTATATAGTTTCAATCAAGGATCTGTTCCCGCCCATCGGGTGATTAAGGCCTGCAACTGTTTCTCTACCCCCTCTGATCTATCGAACACCCTGTCAAACAAATCACATACAATGAAGATACCTTCTTGCCAGCATATTGACCCAAAAGTAACGCAAGTACGCGTGCCATTATGCGACCCATTGCGTACCTTTTGCGACCCCAAGATATCTAACTCTTGTGGATCCCATGGAAGGGACACATTCAAAGATCTTATCAGACATGCCGTCTGGCTGGCTAAATCGGCATCGTTACGGCAGACAGAATAGTTTGTAGTGTATCCCGCAAAAGCCTCTAACTTATATTGTGGAATGCCTACTAAGCAAGTGCGAAAGGGTGAGGTTGCTGATTGCAAGCTAAGGCAAAAGTCTTTCTGACCCGTCTTATCTGCCCAGGCTACGCTGCTGAGACGCTCCCGGGCCGAGCGGGTGAGCGCAGGGCGGGCCCTCGTCACGGCCACAGACACGCAGGCAGTGCGGAGGCGAGTCCCGCCAGCCGGGGCCGCAGCACCAACAGAACGGGGCTCACCATATTGATGCCGGCCTTAGCGCGGACACTCGCTCGGCATAGCGCACTGCAGCCCAGAACTCCTGGGCTCAAGCTGTCCGGCGGGCTCAACCTCCCGAGTAGCTAGCTGGGACTACAGGCGTGCGCCACCGCGCCCCGCTGCATTCCCAAGCAACCCGACTCCGAGAAGCCTCGGGCCAGGCGCGCCGGGGGGCCGCTACCGTATTCAAAGGCTCAGGTAACTCCTTACCTCCCCCCAGGGAGGCACACAACCCACTAAAGAAATGCAAATGCTCCAATCACTCTTCCCTTTCTCTGAGGGAATCACACAAAGGGTTCAAATTTCACACTTAAGTTACAAGATACTTAAATCACAAAGTGCAGAAAGGGTCTTCCCGAGGAGGCACACACGTAATCAAAGTTAATTCAAACGTCCCCGAGAGGTATACACATAAAAAGCAAAGTTTCAGAAAACGGAGCGGTCTTCCTGGAGAAGGATTCACGTTTACATTTTTAAAAATATCGCTCCATGCAACTCCAGGAGGTACACACAAAGAAAGTTTCAGACTATATCTGGACTGGTGCCGAACCCTGAACCTCCGCCTCCTCTCTTATCTTTGCCCAATCCGTAACTTTACCCCTCTCCCCTCTTTTCCTTTCGAGGACGACCCCGCCCCCTGTTGCTGCATTTTACCAAAGAAGGATATAACGGCCGATTAAGATAAGGCGGGGGTGGTGCAGAGGGTCCAGGAGGGGTCGCTGCGACCGCTGAGTCACTCAGGTGGTCCATGGTTTCTTCTCTGTTCTTCGTTCCGTCTTCTTCGGTCCTCGCCGCCATCTTGTCCCCCTCCGTCTGTCCGTCCGACCTGCAAGACTCCATAGACCCGCTCCCCGAAGTCCGTTCTCCACCCCCAACAGCTCCGATCTTGCCCTCCTCCTTGGCCGCCTTAAGGGCTCCCAATATCAGGCCCCAGGCTTTAAGTTCCGCAGCTTTCTGGCTGCTCATAGCATGCTGGCATAATGCCGAGGTGAGGGAGTCCCACCTGCTAGAGTCCAAAACTTGGCAGGGAGAGTCCAGCTCCCCCAGCTGCTCTAAAAGCGATAAAGCCGCTGCAATCTCCTTACGTGAAGGAGTATTTTTCCCACAATAGTCTTTACAGAACTGCAAAAGTATCTTAATGATATAGTCCATAGTTACACACGCGACCTGCCGCCACCTCACAGGCTCTTATCCGCGATGTGTCTTCCGTGAGCGACCTGCCACCACCTTACAGGCTCTTATCCGCTGCACGGGCACGCCGGGCGATTCACTCCGACAGACAGATCACGTCGGGGTCACCACTTGTTGCCGTACGCCACAAGCGAGTAACGTTCGATCTCTGTCTGCCACGGGAGTCGCAACTCAGCGAAGCCGACCTAAACCAGCCGGGGCCGAGTGCCAAATAACCTCAGCAGGAAACCTGGCAAAATGGCGTTAATTGCTGCGTGGTGGGCGTTTAAATACACAGCCCCTACATACGTGTAGAGCGCATCTACCTATCAGTGGACAATACTTGGCAAGCACAGGCCAGAGCATAGGGAGAGCCTGACCCCGTCACATCCCGTCTCCTCGCTGCGCCTACTACAAGCTGTTAACTATCATTTGGAATAAAGGTAATTCCTGTGGAATAAAGTTTAAGTAAAAAAACTTAAGAGTATGACTTTTTCTTTAAGAGGCATTGCTATTCTTCCAGAGGATCCAGTCTTCTTTAACTACAGTATAAAACCCAGGAGGCTTTATTTTATCCAGTTGGGAGGCCATTCAATTTATGCATATGTGCCCATCAAATTGCTTATGACTTGTGAGCACTGCTCCTGTTGCATTTATCAGCATTTAATACCTGCTCATTAAGGAAAAAAAAAAAAAATCAAAAAAAGGAAGAAAGAAAAAGGAAAGAAAAGTGCAAAACGAATAAAACCTTAACAAAAAATAAGTTACGGCATATACTCTCCTGATACACTTCTACATTTCTTACAAGATACCACCTTCTCTTTCACATAGCTTTGAAGTTTGATTAATGTCACGGAGTTAACTAGATCAATTTATGCCTGTGACAGGGGGCAGTAGGCCCCTGCCCTCCCCACCCCCTGCCTGGCCCCACAAAATGGGAAGGAAGGAAGGGGGGGAAAAAAAAACAGTGGCAACAATCTATGGAGGTAAGCTTATTTTACTAACTATGATATCGGAATGCAAGATAACACACTATAATACAATCTAATTGAAATTGAGACTAATAAATCAAATAAGATAGGAGAGAGAGTTCCTGAGATCGAGTCTAACCTGAAAAGCTTGGAACGGCTAGGAAAGCACCCTCCAGCACCCACTGTCAGGCAGTAAGAGACTGCCCCACCCGGAAGGGTCAGATCCCATGACTTCCGTAATGTATAGGGATAGGTGCGTAGAATTGGAGCATTAACACTTTAATTCCAGTACATGATGTTTTGATGTGGAATACAGAAAATAAAAAAAAAAAAAAAAAACATAAAACCATGACAATTTAAAAAAAAAAAAAAAAAAAAGAGTAACAGAGATCATATTTTCAATACAGTTCCTCATAACTAGACAGTTTCAAACAACAAGCTGCCAAATGGTTTGTCTTGTGGCTCCAGCCTGAGAAGTAGACTGAAAATGAAACAGTTCCAATTTTGATGTGCAGTTATTTTCAAATACATTAAAAAAGTGTATAAGTGAAAGAAAAAAATCAAGAGATTTTTTTTTTAAATCATGCCTTTTTTTTTTGTTGTTCACGTACTAAATCTTATGCTGTGCAAGTCTCCTTAAAAGACAACATTAATGTTTTGACAGAGAAACTGCAAAGAATGAGATGAAATATAATTTAGGTGTTGACCTATATTAAATTTATTAAATTAAGTAATTTAGGTGTTGACCTTTGTTGTCATTTTTCTTCCACCATCTAATAATCTCACACATGTGCAATATCATGTAGATACAATACAGATATAACATGGATATAATTAATGTTATCCATATATCATGTGCCACAGTTTGTTAAATTTTGCCCATTTTCTTTGTTAATGGGCAATTCAGACTGATCAAAAAGTTCCAAAGCTGCCAAGAAAGCTGATATGGGAAAATAAGTACTTTAAAACTTTAATTTGACAACATGGCTACCATTATTACTTATCCTATATTCTCTTAGAAATATCTTCTATATTTTCAGGGATGGGTCAGTACTCAGTACTTTTGCTTCAGCATAGTCTGCAATAGCTTAATTTCAAAGATGTAACTAGATGCCATTCTCTTAGTTTACTTTTTTGTCTACTGTAAACAAGTTGCATAGCTTTGTTTTTTTGTCTTTGAACAGAAGTGGTGAACATTTGCAGGATTACTGATGAATAAACTTGTATTTAAGAAAAACCTTAACGAAGACTATATGCTTCAAAAGTATTCATAACCCATTTGTATTCAGTAAGCTTTCCTAGCAGCATGCTTGTCTGAACTACTGTGCTCAGAATACACTAATGATTCAGTTCAATTGATTTCTGGAATTAAAAAAAAAAAAAAAAAAAAAAAAAAGCCTAGGAAAAAGAAGTATCATTTGCAAAAATTTTGGAATCTCAATTACTCAGGAGCTGAGTAGCAAGAAGTGGCCTACTTGCAAATTCATTAAAACTAACTAGCCTTGGATCTTTTCTGAAAACAAAACGAAACAAAACAAAAAACAAGAAAAACAACAATTAAAAAAAACCATAAAAACACGTAAGATGTTCTTCTGGTTAAAAATAGATATGTTTTATAAACATATCTTTTACTTCATCAGAGAGCACACATTGTCTTAATAATTTTGCTAAAGAGAGAGTAGCTGACTGGAGAGAGTCCAGTGCAAATCCAGGTCACGTGAAAGTGACCTGATAAATCTGCTGACAAAGATGGCTATCTTCTTACCTAGGGCCTCTAAGGATTGTCTGGTGAGCTCAGCCAAAACCTCCTCAATGAAGTTTAATTGGCAAGACAAAGAAAACTTAATGGGTGCAGAACAAAGGAACTGGGAAAAATGAACTAGCCTTCAAGGAAAACAAGTCAGCCAACTCCCTTACAGGAGCAGGTGTTGTACTCCCACTCACATATTTATACAAAAGATATTAAGAGTAACTAGCTGTGCTCACAAAATGAGCTCTCCACAACAGCCTCTTATGCATGAGGATCTTCTTTACAGATCCTCTTTGGGGATATCTGGATGACTCTGAACTCTGTGCCGTTGATGAGAATTTTTTTCCATTGTCAATTAGCTCCACTCCTGGCAGAACTTTAGTGAGTTTTGTACTAGGAAAAGCTCACATTATATATCTATATATCACATTATATATATTTTATGATACATATATATGATATTGTATGTATGTCTGTCTATCAAATGTACACATCTACATAAATGATCGTAAGTGCACAGAATATGCTAGAACTTACTTGCTCTACTGGTGGCAATTTTTGTAGACTAATGGACCAGGTGACCAAAGAAGCTGTGCATTTTCCCCCCGTGGAGATTTTCACAATGCAACCAGACTCTAGCTTGGCTACACTCCAGCTTTAGTGAAGGATCAGAATAGCAGACTTGACCAAATGACCTACCAAAGGCTCCTTCCAAACAAATTTATGCAATAATTCTGTTCAAAGGTTTTAAATATAGAGCAAAATCATTTGATATAAAGTAAGTTAGACAGATCAGGGAATTGAATTTCATTTCACATATGCCAGATAACAACCTTACACCACTGAGAACAGAGTTGTTCAAGGTAATTATGTGTAAATTAATTTTTAACCATCCAGAATTATCCACTTTTACTGCTCAGCCTGGAAAAATCAACAAGTAATATAAGACATTTTTCTTTATACTTTTTTGCAGCAAATGAAGTTAGGTTTTCCCTCTTTTTCTGAAAAGACTAACCAATGTCATAGCAGACCTCATCTCTTCCAGATGTTCAGTCCCATCATATTAGACCTTTGATTTTGTAAGAACATCTGTGTTTCCACTGTGGTTACAATGAAGCCCTACCTCTTCGCTGTGAGAGCATAGCTGCTAACATTTTTTGTGAGTGTGAAGACACCACCTGAATGTCTAAAAAACATGAAGAGGAGTTATATCTAGATTTCCATGAGCATTTGATCCAATCTACAATAAGATTAATGATTGGACTTTTTGGACTGGGAACAGCATAATAATGTTAAATCTAAGTGTTCCCAATACACAAGGTTGAATAAATACCAAAATTTCCCACCAATGGGTCTCACGCTACAGCATTTATCAGTGGTCTCTTTGCCAAGTTTCTTTAACATCTCTTTGCCAAACAAGTTCATTGTTCATTAAAAACAGAAACAAACAAAAAACAAAACAAAACAAAAAAAAAAACAACAATAAATTAAAACGTGATGCAGGAAGGAAAAGGATTTAATTCAAACTAACACTCTGAAATACCAAAATATGAGTTTAGTATGTTTATAATATTACAAATTGCACTATTGTAATACTTTTTTATAAATATAGTAGTATAAAATTATTATATTCAAAATATTTATATTATTTAACACTATTAAATTAATCACAGTAATTCTCTGTTCACAATGCCTGCACTTCCAGCAAAGATAATGATGGGAGGTTAGAAAATCTGGTCATAAATGCTATTGCCAATACACAATTTACATGGAGATTTTACATTTTCCTTGTTAAATGTGCCTGAAAATAGGCATGCTACTACCCTTCTACTGTGTGGATTTCAAAATAGGTTTATATTTTTCTTCTTATTCTCTTTATTTGAAAGGAGTATGTAAGTACAATAGAGATTATGATGAAAATGGGAACTTTTTTTTTTTTTCATCAATAGCAGTCATCTTTTACTGTGAAGCAGATGACTTTTTTATGTGTTAAAAACTTAGATTACGCATCAAAGCTTTGTTATTGCTGTGCCTCATTTCTGCTAGTTTATTTCATAGTAGCAATTCTCAGGCCAATTGTGTGTTGCACATTTCCAGAGAAAAACAAACAAACAAGATGACTAGTCTTTGATTCAAATAGGAAAGATTTGTAGAGATTCACAGAACATGATTACGTCCTTATTTACTCTTTGTCTTCTCAGTTAATGTCAGATGGATTAGTAAGTTATCTTTCCTGTGTAGGACCAAAAAATACTGAATTACAGTCCAGAGCTCTGATCCATCAAACCAGTTTACACCATCAATTTATGTTCAAATTTGGGTTCATTGCTCAGGCTGCAGTTATTATGAGAAATTACAGGCATATTAAAAAGCGTGCATATTTAAGACATTTTTCAGTCATCTATTAAATGTCACTAATGTCTGATTACAATGGTATGTAATGTTAGCCAGCCTCTTCTCTTTCTGCTTAACCAATAGTTGGACTAAGACTCTTCTGGTTGAGCTCAGAGAATCAGCAGTGTGAGGAATGGAGACTACAAGGTATATGGCCAGTCTAAATAGAAGAACACTTGGGTGCATTCTGCTGAGGATTCGATATTCAGTGTGAATTTGTTATAAATTAATCTTCTTCTGAGAGTATCTTTCTTTATTATTAGAACATTGAATTTCCCACATAAGTGTTATTAGAATCCCAAGGTTTTGCTTTCTATTCTTTCATTAATTTAATAATACTGTTTCAAAAGCTCATACCTTTGTAATAGATTTTCCACATAGAATTGATTTGTGTCTATTTATAGGATGCTTTCTAAATAAATTTTGTACACAGAGTTAAGCAAAATGCAGTTCTTTGCATCAGTTACCAATTTAAAGTTAAGCGAGTTTAAGGCAGTCTCCCTAGAAATTATGAAACCACAAATTCTGCATTTCCTCCCTTCTCTTCCTACCTTTACGCAGACATTCAAGCGTAATCACACTCGCTTATTCTGAGATTGTCTTATATTTCTTGAAGACAAGTTTCTGCCAGCCTTAGTCATACTGGTAAGCATTTATTTAAGAATATTTGGGGGAAAATTTTTAGCCCCACTGGAAAGCAGCCTATTTCTTAATCTGTTTGTTAGTTCCCTTAGTTATCAATACAGATTCCTTGTTTTTACATACATCTCAGAGCACTGTAATCTCATGTACCAGAGACACAGAAATGCTGTTTTGTAATCACTGAGATATGAATTTAATGGTTCCTTCATATTTCACCTTCTCTACTAGATGTAAGAAGCTGATAATTCTTACAGAGTTTAAAATTGTTTCAGAGGCAATTTATTTCAGAAAACTTTTTTCTTTCTTTTTTCTTCCTCTTTCTTTTATTTCTTTCTCTCTTTATTTCTCTGTATTAGTCTTTTCATTTTTTATCTTTTCTTTTTATTATTTTTTAACATTTAAAAGTGGTTTGAACTTCCCAGTTCAAATGCAACACAGAAGAACAAATACTATTCGTAGACTCTTTGCTGTTATTAACATCTACTGAAAAATGGTGAGGAAAAATTTTAAATCTGTAAAAACTGCTTGCAGTAATTTATCATGAAATGGAAAAAAAAAAAAAAAAATCCAAACAGTTTAAGTAGAAAGTTTATTGTGTTTAAGTTCTGTTTCTGATAGTAAAATACCTGTTTTACTGAGTAAAAAATAACTGTTTTACTTACTCTAATAGAAGTGTTTAATTTCACTGAGTTCTTTGCTCATAAATTGGGTTTTAAAGCTATAAATATGCTTAATTTATGAGACATTTAACTTCTATCATTTTTAAATTATATTAATCAAGGCAGTTAACTCATACAGAAGCTTTCCTTCTGCAAGGCAATTTGAGGGACTGATATTCCTCACATCACTAGTTCTTTTTTTCTCTCCCTAAGTTGATGTGAGAATTTTAGGTAAAGGGCTATTTTCTGTCTACCTGTTTGTTTCCTAGATTCAGTTTAGGTATCATCAGTGTGTACCCAACTGAAAACAGCATGTTTCTGCATTGCCTTCTAGGTTGTATGCTTAGGTTGTCTTCCATTTTGATTGACTGAGTAAATGGGAAACCACTTATTGTCTCTCTACAGAGGTAATATAAAAATACTATGATACACAACCATTGCTTCACTAAAGAAAGAACTGTATGTGAATTTTATCTTGTAAATGTCATCAGGCACATTTGTATACAGTCTTCTAATAAATTTACACAATTATTAGAACAAAAAAATAATATTTTTTGTCCTTAATGATCACACAAATACCAAATAGATTATCTAATAATGAGAAATTGTTCACTTTCCATTATTGCTCACCTTCCAGCATGTCTCAGGTAGTATTTTAGCAGATTAAGACACTAGATAAAAAAGCTATGAAAGCTTGCCCCAGATACTTTCCTTTCTCCATCACTTAGTGCTCAGTATTTTGAGAGTCAAACTCAGCTGTGAGTATTGGGCTCATTTGCTCCTGCTCCCAGGTTTTGATAGCACATCTTTTCTCTAGTGCATAGATACTATGCTTTTATAAGCATGTGTTCTCTGCTGTGCCAAGCAAAAGTCAAATAAAGTAAAAATATTTCCACCCTGTTTTTTAAATTCTGACAGTATTTGTTAGATTTTCTATTGTTGCAGCAATATTTTGGTATCTGTCTTCCAAAATGTCTTTTTAACCTTTGTCCAATGTGGTCTTTAGATTCCCACAAAATTACTAGATGTACTCAATAATGCACTCAATTGCCTGTCTTTTTTTTTTTTTTTCTTTTCAATTATTTGAAAAATATTAATGTTTCTATTGAAAACATTAGCTAACTTATTTATCATACATATTGGCTAAACTCTTGTCTTGTGTCTTCTGTGATTTGATAACTTATTCTGAAAATCTCAGTGTATCAGGAGACCATAACTTCTCTACCGGAAGTACTGGGATGATAGAGGAGCAAATTGGGGCTGATCTGTTAGCCACAGAACTAACATTTCCTAAAGAACATATATATGTAATTTCTTATTAAAACAGAATAGCAAAGCTGAAGTCCACTGACATATATGGCGCCATTTTTACTTCTATCATTATTTTGGCTGGGATAGTTTTGTCTGTAGAGGCTTGTATTATGCTGCGTTTGGATTTGTGATCAGAATGGTGGTGATCACACACAGATGTTTTAGTTATTGCAGAGCAGTGCTGCACAGAGCCAGGGGCTTTCCTGCTCCTCGTGCTGCCCTGTTAGCCAGAAGCTGAGGGTGCACAGGGAGATGGGAGGGGACACAGGACAGCTGATCCAGCTGACCAAAGGGATGTCCTATAGCATATGGTGTCATGCTCAGCAATAAAAGCCAAGATAAAGGAGAAAGTCTGAGAGGCACTATCAGAGTGATGGCTCTTGTCTTCCTCAGAAACTTCTGTTATATTTGACAAACCCTGCTTTCCTGGGAGTGGCTGAACATCTTTTTGCAAATGAGAAGTAACAAACAAATTCCTTGTTTTGCTTTACTTTGCTTACACACATGGGTATTTTCGTATTTATCTAAACATGTGAGATCTTACAGTTTTACCTTTCCCACTCACTCCCTCATCCCACCTGGGAAGAACTGCTATGTGGTGCTGAGCTATTGGGGTTAAACCACAACAGTCTCTAATAAGTTGAATCAAAAAGATTCATTCTTTAAATGTGATTACATTTGCTAAAAAATGGTCTTATCTGGTTCTCTTCTCAGTAGCTTAAACAGCAAATACAAAACCTCAAGTGTCATAGAATTGAAATTCTTCATCTGGTTTAGGAAACCACTAGCTGACTCAATTGACAGTAAGGATTTGTTCAATGTCTGTGCAGTTTCCTCTCTCAGACCTTTCTTTCTTTCTTCTCTTTCTTCTCTATGAAAAAATTCTTCATTGTTAAAGATGTGAAGGAAATATTTTTTGCAGAAAATATAGTAGAATGTAATTACAACTCTTTTTATTAAAAAAATGCATTTTAATGTAAGTCTTTAAGATTATCTTATGTTCTTCATCATATTATTTTCCATAATTAAATTAATGCAATATTTTGAAAATAACACAGAAGACTTTCCCTTCATAAATTTCAGGTATTATCACGTATTATTACATCACGTATTATTACGTATTATAAATTATCACGTATTATTACAATTTTAAAAAATCTGATATTATTTAAAAAAGGAAGAAATTAGCTCATCTGTATTTATGAAATTCTTATTAATGTACACTTACAAGTATAATGCATATAATAAAACTCAAACATGATTGATTACTTACTTATCTTTGAAGACAAAGCATGTGTTTAGCTGTGTCAAATTATTCCTCTAAGTCTTGATAACTTTCCATTGACTTCTATGTGTATTGCATCAGGCTTTAAATGAGTAAAAGAAAAGAATTTATTGCTCCCAAAACAATAACCTCAAGGTTGTGTGTGATTACTTGAATATGCTTGTAAAAACAAATATTCCTTGAATTCATTATCTCCCTTAAGACAAAGAGTATAAAAGCAGGAAAAAAAAAAAAATTACTTCAACACAACTTGTTTTAACAATGTATTAGAACGACACACACAAAAATGTGGCTTTAGGCCACATACAGAATTTGCGATGCAAAATGATCCTTACAAATGGACACATGGACACAGAAAGGTGCAAGAGAAATATTTATAAGTATCTTAGTGTTTTTTCTCTCTCCTGAAAGAAAAAGGATGCATTATTTTAGCTGAAGATTCAGCCTTCACCTATATATTAGGGCTGATCTGAATGTAATAACACCTATTTTATTATGTTGGTCCATGACATCAGAGGCAGATGTGGTGGTATGGAAGTAGAAACTGAACCTTTCAGTCAAT
Source organism: Chrysolophus pictus (assembly GCA_037305975.1). NCBI lineage: Eukaryota > Metazoa > Chordata > Aves > Galliformes > Phasianidae > Chrysolophus > Chrysolophus pictus. The sequence continues at coordinate 100,475,343 of CM074576.1, forward strand.
ATTCCATTACATTTTGTTGCTGTGTGACAGATGGTAGCAGAGGGGCAGTCTGAGAAATTGGGTCTGATATGGAAGTGCTTGTGAAGCAAAGCTGTGTTTTTGAATTTCTCCATGCAGAAAAAAATTCACCCATTGACATTCATCAATGTTTGCTGAACATCTGTGAAGACCAAACAGTGGATGTAGTGGTGGTTTCAGAAATGGCAACAGCAACATGAAAGACAAACCATGTTCTGGACAACCATGCAGATTTCTTTGAGCACACCATGCAGGCTCTTGCTCAATGCTAGTGATAAACTACAGTTAATGGTTGTATCTGTGTTGACAAATAGTGTTTTACAGATGAGAATTTGCTCTATCATATACTGTTATTGTGCTCTTTTTATATGTTATATTTTCCATGGAAGTAAATGGGAGGTACTACTTTCAGAGGGACCTATGCTACATGATGCTACTGATATTTAGGAGAGCCATTTCCTGTGGTCATTTCACTTAAGTTCTGAAATAAGAGTGTTAATCTTTTTGTGTTAGTTTATTAAAATACATGTCTCAAATTAAAATTCTTTTCAATTTTATAACACACGTTGGGCACCAAAACTCTGTTTTCCTGGGGGCCTTTCATGAGTTTCATGAGTCCTTTTAATTGTCTCTTAAGTCCCTAAAACCAATGATACAGCTAAGTCATTTACTACAAATTCCAGATCAATTAAACAATGATCATTGTTGCTTATTTTAATTAAAATTCCTCACAATTTTGTATGGAGAAATATTTTTTTAAAGCAAAGAAAAAATGCATTCTAGAATAGCTACTTAGCTTTCAAAATCATATTATAAGATATTCTCCTGATACTACAGAGTATAATTATGCATATGGCAGTGTCCTCTCCTCTCCATACTGCCCTGCATTTTGTCCCTTTTCACTGACAAGCTTCAGCTACCTCATCTGGCATGAGCCCTAACAAACTTTTGTTAAGGTGCAAAGGAGTAAGCATGATCTAAGCACGTGAAGTGGGCAGAGTGGCAGGATTGAGGGAAGGATGTATGTTGGGGAAGGTTTTCTTTTGTTTTTGTTTGCTTTGATTGTTACTGTTTTCAGTTGAAAACCTGCACTATATTTAACAAACTTAAGACTGAGATATTATCCTGAGATATTAACTGTGAATTTATTAGGTTGAATTAATGGTGTTTTCAGCTATGACAAATATCTTTAGCATACATATGTATATCACTGTGTGCAAGCAATCAAACAACTGTCAGCTACAGTCCCTTGAAAGTGGCCTTGCAGGAAATGCTATCTTCAAAGTGACTATGTGTAAGTATGATCCCTGAGCACCTCAAATTGACTCAAAGATGACGTAGACTCAGAGGAAGAACCATTTTTATCAATTCTCAGAGTTAACAGATATGAAGTCCTACAAGTCAGTTGTCAGACTAAGGTAGTATAGGCTTTGCTGAAAAAGCCTTGAAGGAAACTGTGAGTGATCTTCAGAACAGAAGTTCTTGTTTTAGCTTCATCTGATGACTTGAGTGTTATGCATTAGAATATTGCTCAAATATCAAAGTCAAGGTTAAGTAAAGCACTGTGTTGTGTTCTCTCTCAATGTGTCTTCTGCTAAAGCCCATATGCCTTATGGATATCAAAACCTTTCACTGCAACAAATAAAACCAGATACCAGCCACTGAAAGATCACTGGAAAAATGGTATCTCTTGCAAGTCTGGCTCACAAAATAAACATTAAAATTAAGTCAAAATATTTTTCAGAGAAACTTTGTTTTACTTTGAAGAGCTGCCAAAAAGTGAATACTGGGCTAATTGTTTGAAACAGTAATTGCCAGCAAAGCGGATTTGTTAGTAAACACTCACACATTCCAGAGGGGCTAGACTGCTGTTCAAGCATGGAAAATCTGTACACATAACTGCTCTTTATGCTAAATCTTAAACATATTAAAACTGAGTTTCTTCCACTTTAATGATATTTGTAAAATGTCAGATGGCATATAGTAGCAATAATACAATAAAATACCTCTGCAATATTCATTTGCTATCTACAAGTGTTTCATCTTACCGTGAGTTCTATGCAAAGATAACTTTTAATTCCCAAGGAAAAGAAAATGTATCAGAAGAGAGAGTAGCTGCTTGCAAAACAACTCTTCCCTAGCAGTTCTTTATAACGATGTGAAATTTTATCTCTAACCATTTTGAGGTGGTCAGTTTCAAGGCATGATCCATATGGGTCATTTTTCACCTATGGTTTAAAAAGACTACGTTTAGGTGTAGGGTGAGATAATTGCATTTCATAGCTTTGAATAGAGATGAATCCATAGAAAAGCCATTTACAAGATATAGTAGGAAGAGATGTCATCAGGTTAGGCTATGTTTAATGTGTGTTGAGAGAGGAAATTGTCATCATACTCAGAAGCCAAACAAAATGAAATCTAACTGAAAATGTTGGTATTTAAAATAGAGGTTTCCTCAAAAAATTTAAATTCTGAATTTTTCAAGATAATTTTCAAGATTCTCAGCAATCTGGTGGGAAGTCTTTTATTAACAAATCATAACAGCATTTTCAGAGGATTTCCTCTCACACAGGAAATTTTCTGTCAGCTGCTCCAGAGTGCACAATGGCATCACTGGCTTGTGAAGTCCATGTAACAACTGAATTTATTTTGTTAAATTCAAGCTAAACATTGTCATATTTCACAAGTTTATTTTTGGTTTGTTTTTAAGAAATAATGAAGAACTTATATAATTCATTTTCTATGTTCTAATCTCTTCTTGCACATGATATAGCTGTGTGGGAGAAAGACAGGATCTGCACCCTAAAGATGTTGCTTTAAGGTTAAGTATCATTTGGAAAGTAATTACTAACGCTTAAGGTGGAATATTAATGATATTCAGATCATTAAGATAATGTATGAACATTAACACTATTCATACTTGCAAGACCACTACGACATACTGCATTAAGGAAAAATCATGAAAACTTACTCACTCAATAGCTTGGTGACCACAAATTTATTCCTCCTATCTTAAAGTATAGTCTTTTACGAAAGTGGAGAGGTTAAAGAGAAACATTGGAAGAGAAGATTTGTGTTGCTTATGGAAAACCATGTATACTAAAGCTAAATAACATGCAAAGTCATTTGAAAGATTCTCTCAATCTAATTTCCTCCGTTTCCATACATCAAAAGTAGATTACAATTTTAAGATGCACACTACAATTACTCACGGCGCTTATCTGTAAATGAAATTCAAGAACATGACACGAACATAATGTGCTGCCAGAAGACACTGAGACACAGCTAATCTGCCTCATATCACACTTTATGTCACTGTTCCTATTCACAAGGGAGACTTCACTTGATCGAAGATATGTTGTGAGCACATTCATGCTTTCACTGAGATTCCTGAAAAAATCTCTCTTCCTGAAAAAAACATGCAGCATAAAGCTGCATTTGTACATGAACTATTATCTTGTGTGTTAGAATTAAAACAAAATAAAGTGCGTCTGGAAAACATTTTTGTATTCCGCTTATATCTGAAAGGAATTGGCAAGGAAATGCAAACAAAAATGGCCTCTGCAGGTTCTCAAGTCCTTTGTTATTCATTAAAAAAATACATATTGGCACCATTAAGCATTGTTTAAATACAAACTCTACCAAAATCTTTGTAACGAAAGATTTCTAGATGTATTTTCACAGAAAATTGAAGATATGAATACAAACCGTGTCTGTGTATCTGTTTGCACAATAAGCAAGAGATAAAAAAGAAAGTCGGAGATCTGAATTTCCTGGAGAATTTGCATTGTTCTGTAGAACAAATAAAGTCCCAAGCCAGTGCAATTTCATTGCAGTCATTATCTATGTTACAAAGACCATGATTAGGCTTTTTTAAAAATATTTTTTCTAAATGTCATCAGAATAGAGTCCTTCTGAAATTAAAGCAAGTAAAAAAAATGTTCAAGTGAGCTCCTTTCAATCAATTTCAATTTAGGCTGATTCCAGCCTCTATGAGTATTCTGCTGGTCTCAGCACAATTGTTGATCATAAGAACCCAGGAAGGATTTTTTTGATAGAGACTTTCTGTTGCAAAACCTCAGGAATATTTCATCTCCATATTTTGGAGCATGTCCAGAAAATGGAATTACTACAAAATACATCGATATGGTGTACATATACAAAAATATTCTAACTTTTCTATAAAATTTAGCATATAATAAAAAATAAGAAACAGTTTTTCACAACTTTTGCGTGTGCACTGGAAGTTATCATGCAGTAAGTACTGCATTCATGATATATTTCTCTTGTAAATCACATCCTGGTACTGCAAATAATTAATATATATATTTTTTTTTCCTTAATGCTAGAAGAAATGTTTTGGTGACATTAAAGGATATATGATGTTACCCACACCAAGATTACACAGTAATGATGAATAGTAGAAAAAAGTAGATGAAAGTACATGAACTGTCATAGACATTCAAAAATATTTCTAAAGCTATTATATAACAAATAATCCCAGAAAGAGATTATAAAATAGGTCTCTGTCATTAGTCACAGAATTATGGGGGTTCCTTGTCCTATCACTACACTCCACCAAAAAGAACCTGGCCACATGCATTTGCCTCCCACCTCCCGTTAGATATTTATAAACATATATCAGATCATTTTTCAGTCTTCCATCAATTATCTTATCTATGTATTGTCACAGCTCTTTCATAAAAGCAGTTAACAATAAGTCTCAGCTGTCCTCTTTTTGGTCTCAAATTCTAAATCCATTTCCCATTTATAAGGAAAAAAAACAAAGGGAGGAGGGGGAGGAAAGCACCCTTGTCTTTTCCATTTTCTTGGGCAAATATAGACCAGTTCATTTTTTGCTTTTTTAACCTTCCCTCAATCCAACATTACTTTTAGAAGAGGAGAGAGAGGAACTCTGGAAGCTGCAAGAGCACAGCTGAAGTTGGGAAATATACAATAAATTGGTTTTGAATAGTCTGTAGAAATGCCAAATTAATTAATTTGAATATTCAGGCTTTGGGGAAAAAAAAAGAAAAAAAAAAACTGGAAAAAGTATTCCCATGTCATTAGAGAGAAAGAATTTCTGAAGTAGGGCAAAAAGATCAACTAACTCAACAGGCATGAATGTAATAAAAAGGTTTTTTTTTTTTTTTAACATACCTTAGAATCACAGAATGACCAAGGTTAGAAAGGACCTCCAAGATCATCCAGTCTAACCTTCCACCAATATTTTCCCACTAGACCATGTCCCTTAGTACCACATCTAAATGTTTCTTGAACACCTCCAGGGACAATGACTCAACCATTTACGTGGGCAAGTGCATTCCAGAGCCTGACCACTCCTTATATGGCAGTTACTTTTGAATGTTCTAATGAATTAATTTGCTTGCCAGGAATTATAATATAGTTTTAAAATAGGTATTTATTTCCATCTGCTTCCTGCTTCTCATTCTGGCTTTAATTATTATGAGTATTTGATTACTACCAGGAGACTATAATGACATTTTTGCCAAAGTGAAAAAACAGCAGTTCTTCCGTTCACCTACAGCTCACTTGAGGTTTGGATAACTATATTTTCTTAAACATTGAAAAAATTAATCATCTAAAGTAAACATTCAGTAAATTTTCTTGTTTGTTCTAAATACAAATTGCAATAATGGCAAATAGTGAATTCTACCCTGCCTTCTCTGAAATAACAGTATCTACTTCAAGTTCATTCTCTTTGCTCTCAGATTGTGTAACAGGGCACTAAGAGGGAATTAGTCTCTTCAGAATTGCTAACTCCTCTGTCAGTGTGTCAGTTCAGAGTAGTTAAAGAACTTTATTCTAATACTACAAATGTCTTCCTTCAACTGTTCTTTTCCATACATTGAATCACTTCAGCTCCTGTAATGGTCATGGGTATGCCAAATTAAAGATATACCAAAACCAGAATACATCCTTCAGACAGCAGATAAAAAATGGTGCAAGGCAGTAGCATCTCTTTGGAACAGCCTCCAGCTTTGTCAACAGGAGAAACAGAGCATGTATGGGTAACACAGCAAGTACAAAATGCATTCACAGTCTCTCTAAGCTGAAATCATCTTTAAGCAATTTTCAATTCCCCTGTTTGAACAAACAGACTTTCTAACGCCTATACCAAAAATACCAGGACACTTTTCTCAGTAAATACAAAATGCAGATATTCTGCTGAATGTGCTAGCAGGGCTTCTGAATTCAATTATGTCTCCTGAGAAAAACTTATTACCTGTTTTTTGACTGAAGATTACAAACCCATGCTGCTTGACATAATGGTCATTCCTATATAGATAACAGGATTTTAATTGCCAGGGCAATGAAGTATGTTAGTTTAGTACAGATGAATATAATTCATCTTGACTAGTCTCTCAGCAATTCTTCTAAATTGCCTCTAATTTCTTTAGAATTAATTGTACAGAAATATAATGTAATGTTGTTTTTGTCATAGCTCACCATTCCTAGAAATCCTCCCATGGCTGACAAGTGGTTTTTAATGAAGCACCTGACCTTTCACTAAGTCATCTCCAAGCTTGTTAGCTCTCATGTTAATGATGGAGTTTGAATAGACATTATGTGTTCAGAGATGTGAACACGCAGTGCTATATTAAAAAAAATAATAATAATCAGTATGTAAAATAAAATATTCCTTAACTGGGAAGTTACAGAACTGTAGTTTCAATGCAACTTTATTTTAATGTACAGACACAAAAAGAGGTGAATTGCAATTTTGTTGCAGCATTACTCTTCATTCTTCCCACAGAATTGAAGGCATGTACTCATAACAGTAAGAATTTTATTATAATCCGCAATTACTGTATGGCATTCAACAGCACATATTTTTCATACTCTAATTTAAAAACAGAGCTATTTATTTCTTCATAGATTTTTTGCATATTTTAGTACTATGCAACTATTTGTACAATATATCTGCAAAATGAAGGTTGACTTTTTCAATTTTTTATACGAGAAATTGAAACATCAGTGATTTACTATCTCAAAAAAGATTTTCTTAAGATGGATTTTTTCATTTGCTTGTTTTAAAGTAAGAAATATTGTAAAAATATACTTTCAAATATTCACTGAATTCATTAGCACATCCATATGTTGGTCTCCAAAGTACTGACATAGTATTAAAAACAAAAACAGCTACTATCCATTGAATATTTACAGACTACATGCAGTTATGGATCATCTGGGGAAAGATTCAAGTGTTAACTAGCAGCATATAAAATATGTCATTACTTCCACCCCAGCTTCTAGTACCTTCAGTCTACCTTATTTCCTATATCAAGCTCTGTAGAAGGCTCCTTCCCACCTTATTCTTTCCCCTGTTAAACATTCTCCAGCTCCCTACAGCTTGCTCCTGAAGCCCCCATGTATAGGCATTTCTTGGCCAGATCCATCTCCCTACCTGTACTAGAACTGCATGGTTCTCTTTGTTTTACTCAGGGTCATGAAGCGCAAACTCAAGAGACTCTCTGTGCCCAGCCTTGGTCATGGCCTGAAGCTGAGTATGGCCAAGCTAGTCATGTTGCCCAGCATGAACTGCTTTCTTGGAGACTGTACTGAACCAATTGGGCAAGAACTGCAAGCTTTTGAGAAACTTAACAGATTTGTACATAATTTAAAAAAAATAAAAAAAAAAAAAATAAAAGCTTGTGAAGACTGTTTGTCCACTGACATTCAGGATCTTCACCAAAGCGTGTATAGTGTTTCTCAAAAGAAGATATCAACAATTCTGTTTTACAATTTGAGAAATAATTCTGCACTCATAGGTATACATGAGCTCCTTTGGCTGAGGTTTTCTTGGCAGAGTTCAATCTGAGGCAGAGATCAATGTAAGAAATTTAAAGAACTAATAAAGGGCTCTTATTTTAAAAAGAATTTGTGCATTATCAACTGCACGTAATTATAAGTCACCTTCTTTGTTTGTTTGGGAAGTTTGATTGCGTCTTTTTCATACTGTAGAGTAGTTTAGTAGCTCAGGACAAGGGGAAATGGCCATAAAGCTGAGCATAAGAAGTTTTGCACCAATATGTGAAGAACTTCGTCACAATGAGGGTGACATAGCACTGGAACAGGCTTCCTAGGGAATTGTGGAGTCTGCTCTGGAAGTATTTAAGACCTGCCAAGATGCCTCTCTGTGCAGCCTGCTATAGGAAGTCTGCTTTGCAGGGGGGTTGGAGTGGATGGTCTCTAGAAATCCCTTCCAACCCCTACAATTCTGTGATTCTGTGATCTCAAAAGATTGTGGATGATATTTTTAAAGTACTTAAATAACATCGGTTATTTAAAAGGTTGATTTTTTATTTTTTATCTTTATTATTATTATTATTATTATTATTTGAATGAGCTATCTTCCTTTCCTGTTTTTTTTTTTGTTTGTTTGTTTTGTTTTGTTTTTAATAATTATTTTGTTTAGATTCTCTTTGCTAACCAAGGTAGTTTTTGACAGTAACAAATGATAGAAAGTGATGAAACTCAAATATATTCTTATTATACATAACAGTCAAAAAGAACGGAATAATGTGGCAGTGTTCACATTGTCATTTCTCAATGGAATCACATGGCTAAATTGTAGTGTAAGAACTCTTTCTCTTAAATCACTGAAAATCATAAAACTTGATTAACAAGGGATAAAATTACATACAGTATTTTTTTTTAATACCTGAGAATATTCATTTGGTATGAAGATTCTCAAAATCAGGAGAACAATATATATGTATGTATGTATGTAAATATATACATATATGAGATAGTTTGGAACTAGTATTGAAAATCAAACTGTGTTTGAATGAAGGAAAAAAGAACTTCAAACAAAGGGAATTATGGAAACGTTAACAAAATAGAACTAGAATGATATTTTTCAAAGCTGTCATCCTGATCAATATTAATTATACAACATTCCTAAAATATCACCAGCCCTATTTTTTTTATTTCTTTATTGATTCACTTTTGGCTATAGCTGTCAGGATAATTATGTAAATTTAGATTATTATTGAACATAAGTCATGTTCTTTTTTCTTCATTTTACAAAATTTAAGTTTCTAAGTTGCATCAGGTTAAAAGTAACTAAATAAACACATATACCAACTTATGTTCACTTTTTCCTTTTAGTCCTCATCTGGTATTACATTTGAAATAAGCAAAATGAGTGATGTGAACTTGAGAAACTAGTAAAATTTGTATAAGTATTTTACAACTTGCTAGGTCATTATAGCCATTAAGAAATGGAGGATTTAGTATAATGTTCTTCTAAAGCAAACTCTGTAACAAATGTCTTTCTCCTTTATCCAATAGCAAATTGAAACATCTACTGTGTATCATAGTATTATTTCATCCTGATAAGGTCAGAAATAACATGGATGGTAGATATTTAAATACAAGTGTGACAGACAGTCGTTATGCTCTGTGGACTGCACATCCAAGCACAATCTCAGATCTCAGGTCTACCCTTAGCTGTGATGCCAACCTACAAGGAAGGTCATTCTCATCTCTTTTTTTCCCCCACTTGAGTAACTGGACTTCTCTAGTTAAATGGTTAAGATACTTTAGCCTAGGCTGTCCTTCACAGAATGTATGTATTACTGAAATCAGGAGAACACAGGTAAATATTAACAGTTCTGTGTAATACTGAAATACATGTGATAACCCAACAGATGTATAACTCTTAATTAGACAGTTACTGAACTGGAAAATGAATAACAACTTCACTAAAGTTATTTTTCCCATCATCCTCAAAGAACTTACATGACGCATACCTATGGTGGTACTCTGAAATATATTTTTATTTCAGTAGTTCTTAATGATCTCATGCACTTGATTTATTACGTAAGAATGTAATATGCCATTTACAGAAGTAATATATTTGCCACTAAGTTTGGTTGTACTCCTTTTGAGTATAATAGAATTGAAAAGAAAATGGCACCTTCTAATCATACGGCACTTTGCTGTCCTGAACCTTAGAATAAACTTGGCATGTCTCTATGATTCTATGTGCTCCACTGAGAGGAAACTAAAACTGTGAAATGGAAGTTTTTGAAGCCTATTTATTTTTTACAATGTTACTTGAAACAGGTATATAAATTATAAGTATGAAATGGTGATTTTTAGAACCACAAAAATGTAGTACATATGCATAAACTTAAAAAAATCAATACAATTTATATATATATATATATATATATGTGTGCATTCTTATACACACTGCTGCACACACACATAAATATAAATGCAAAATCCAGGTAGCAACCAGACTATTAACTTGAGTTTTCTTCTCTTAACAGTAGGGTAGCTCGCAAATCATATTTCTGTTGGAAATGAAAGGTGCACCACTGCCAGCATTTTGTAAGAAATAATGACACACTTTACTACCTGTAAGTGCTGACTGAATGCTTCTGCTTTTCCTCTCCAAGGTGACTGTAACACAGATTGATGAAAGATTCTGTGGGACTACAAAGGTTAAAGATGCAGACCCAGAGCTAGAAGGCAGCTCTGACACTGATGGAATACAGTACAATGAGAATGCCCACATTATTGTCCTATCCTCTGATAACCAGTGTAATATGAAAACAGACTACAGGAGAAGGGAACAAATTAAATCCATTAATCAAGCATATCTGTGCTAAACAGTTGTTCTGAAGAGATGAACAAATGAAAAATTTACTGTTTGTTTCTATGCTTGCTAGCACCGGAGAAGAAAATTAATTATAAGGCTGTAGCTAAACTATTAGTTAAGTTTTTTCTTAAGAAAACTATTTATGGCTTTGTCAAAGAACAAATGAACCTCATTAGTAGATTAGTTTCAGCTGATCATTTTGCATTAGGACAGACTAATAACATACCCTTTAAAGGTATATTGAAGGAAATAACTCTAACGAACCAGAATACATTTTATACCTCTTGTTATATTAGAGTGTTAAATTGGAAATATATGATTTGCCACCAAACTAAAAATCAACTCTATTTTATTTACTTTCCTCTGGTAAAGTTAAGTAGGTAGTTGTTAGGTTAACTATAATCAGCTGTTGGTTAGGGATTCACAGAGGGATCTCTAGTCAAGGGGTCTCACAGTTCACTTATAAATCTTCACTTTTGAAATATGTTATCCAAGTCTTAGCTAATTATTAAAAGAAAAAGAAAAGAAAATGAAATGACAGTCTGATCCAAACTCAATGAAATTTTTCCAGAAGCTTATATTGATAGAAGCAAGATTACGAAAGTTCTCTAATCTATTGAGAAAAGAGGTACTAGCTGTGTTCTTATACTACTTTATCATCCTTCTTAAAACTATTATTAAAATAGTCACTGCCTTTTGGAATGAATGGAAACTAGCTTTCTATGAACTATAAGCCTTCATAGCAAACTATTACATATTCTAGGTAAGGGAAATTAAATATCTTTCTAGTACAGCATTTATGATGAAGTTTCCACTCTGTTTTTTTTTTCCACAGCAAAGCCTCTGGTAGAGAACAGGCTACAGTAGTGGATTTCTCATGTTGCAATGCATGGGGAATTGAACTGAAATCATGCAGATGAGACAGTCAGACATCAAACAGTAATTAGTTTGTCACTACTCAATTGACCTGGTTCCCACTGGAAGTCTAGAGGCAAAGAAGTGGTTGTCAAACACCTTAGCTAATGAAGTCTGTTTCCATTAGCTTTGTGTCTCATGAGTGCCAGCTGTGCTGGGTAAACCTAAGGGAAGACTTTGCAAAGCCTGGGACATTTGAGAAAAGCTTTCTCCTATGTTGCCTCCTCATACTGCATAGTAATCTATTATTCTTCTTTGCATTTACAGCACTGATAATATCTTATTTTCATAAGCCTTGAATTCTTTTGCCCAAAACAGCTGGAACTGATAAACGGATTAAAATGTTACTGACCAGAAAGAGAAGAAAGTGTTGTAACAAGACTTGGAAAAGTATAAACCTGAATCCTGCCCTAGAAGACTAAGAATTACTCTGTCCCGTGATTAGTCATCTCTTCATCCATCTGGCTGCATAACTTGGATTCTTTGCCATGGAAAAAACTGTATTTAAAGTGATGTTTCAGTGCTAATATAAACGTTTTCCCTACATTTAAATAAAAGAAAAAAAATGCAATTAACAGATTAAAGCCTTTCACTTTTTATATAGCTTGTTTAACTTGTAAGAAAAACATCAAATAGGATTGAAAATCTGACTTACCGTCTCCATTTTCCGCAGCTGAAGTGATTTAGCTGGCTCACTATTTCTAGAGTGCATTGTGAAATGCAATAACAGTTAATCCAACAAAGCAGCTGCTAAGATATTCCTGATAGCCACCCTTGAAACTTCAATGGCAAAAAGGCTTTTGGTGCAGTAGGGGTAATGTTAAAAATTACCTTGAAGATTTAACTGTAGGACTTGTGCTTTTATCGTATGTACATACATACGTTCTTGTAGTCTGTCTTTTCATTATTTCAACTCCATTTTGGCAATAAATCCATCCAAACTAAAGCTATTTTAGCAGAAAATAGTGTATTCAATACAAGTCTCACATGGTGTTTTGGTGTTTGTCTTTCATAATCTGGATACACGATGGGTGTCCAGAGGTTATCTTTACCCATATTTCTCTTTTCAGTATATGACAAGATAAAATCTTTGATACTATGTCCTTAGTAGTATATGACTGCATTAGCCCACATTCCCCAGAGTAACATTTGATAGATTAAAGTGTGAATGGTCCTATCTGGAAGGAAATGTGATGTGGGCATCAAAAAGTGTGATTCGAAACCTCCCTTCTTGTTTCTCAACTGCTGGAGCTCTTAGCCCCTCTGAGAACTGAAGTCATCCACTGTAGAAACTGCACTTTAAAGATTAGCTGGAAGAACCTTTTCCTTTACTACAGATTCAGACACTACTATTCTCTTGTGAATAATGGGCAAGTGGCTACCATAACACGAGAATCTTTTCTACAACCTGTGATTTTTAATTATAAAAGTAGTTTCTACTTTTTGAACAAAGGATGTGCTATATTTTGCATAGTTAGACTAAACTGTAAATGAAAATGGCACATTAAAAAACTATATGAAATCTCTTTTACTGTGAGAGAAATCTGTAAGTCAAAGTAGATGAATAGAGAAACGCAATAAAGGCAACAGATAATTATTTGTAAAACACGGTGAAAATTGTATTTTGGGCTATTGATGCTTAAACACAAATAATAAAAAGCACATTTGGTTTTCCTCCTAAATGATCTAAGTGAGTCTAAATAAATGAACTAGAAGACAGCACATGTTATTATATCTACAGTATATCAGTATTTGATACTGATTTCATAGTATCAAATGATGGATTAACAGAAGATATATTATTAAAATGGAAATTATATATGTTCTTTACTCAGATTTCTTAATGAAATTAAGGGATTAATGAATAATTGAGAATATGTATGCATAAGATATTTGAGGTTTGAAGAATCTCCATGGATTACCAAAATGATATAGGGTTGTTTTAAGTTGATCTTGAAAAGGACAAATTCAAAATTAACCCCTCACTAATAGTTCCACTGCTTGTAATGTGAAAGGTTTGAGTTATTGATCTGAAACAGGCAAACCTTAAAACTCAATGTCCCATTTTAGAAAGTAATTTCTTTGTTGTTTAGTGAGATTGAGTATTTCCTTCTGCTGTTTCTCATGAATTGCTTCAAAAGATCTCTCACTCTTTTTTTCTCTTTATTTTTTTCCCCAAGACAGAGTAAGGGGAAAAAAGCTTACATTATTTTATGCATAGAAAAAGTATTTATTGACACATTTTTTTGGGGGAGGGACACAACTTCATATGAATAACAGCATACTAGTTGTGCTACATGAGACTTCGGACTCCCTAAAACATTAGAATTTTTGTCCCCTACTTTACCACATTAATCTATTATACTCTTAATTCAGAAAATTATCATAAGCTCTTTTATCATGGTTTTATGATTTTTGGTTATCAGTATTCCACATCATAACATCATGTAGTACACTGCGCTACATTAACTGTTAATGCTCAAGTTCTGGGTACCTGTCCAGAAGAGAAGAAGAACTACATTCCCCAGGGGGCTTTGCGGTCAGAGAGGAGATATAACTCCTAGCAAGGTCACCTGATGCGCTCTTCTTCGTCTGCTCTTCTTCGTCTCCCTGCTGCTCAACCAGACTGCGCATCTCACCTCAACATTGTGGTGAGGCCTATCCACCTATAGGACATTCTCTCATTGTATTTGATTTATTAGCTTCAATTCTAATTATATTGTATTATGGTGTGTTATCTTGCGTTCCAATACTATATTTAGTAAATTAGTTTGTTTCTCCTCAGATCGTTGCTGCTGTTTTTCATTATTTTGGGGTCCCCTGTTCCCTTTTTCTGGAGGTGCGGATTTTGCAAAATCCCTCTGCCCCACTAGTCACAGAACTGGGCCGAACCAGCCTGTAAACCGTTGACATCTTTTTATGTTTGCTCACTAGAAACCCAAGTGTGGGTGGCTTTTTTGTTTGTTTGTTCTTTGTTTTTTTGTTTAATTTGTCTTTTTTTTTTTTTTCCCCTCTAAAGATATAATTGATTCTGAAAGAATGGCCTCTGATGGGAGGGAGGCTTTCTTTTTTGTTCTGTGTTTTTTAAAGTGATACTCTGACCTTCAGTCATTTTGGCTGCTTGCTTGTGTAACATGGAATCTTCAAAAACAGTTTCAGACTAAACTTTTGTGACTATTATTTAATAAATGTGCTTGCAATTGCATTTCATGAAAGAGCTTAAGTGACATCAAGTAACATAACTATCCTAAGTTCAGAGATGCATTGTTTGGAGGAAAGACAGAAAAAATAAAAAACAAAAATCCTCCAACAACTAACAAGCAAACAAACACCACTTCTCTATCAAAAAGACCAAGTGCCAGGTCCTGCACTTTGGCCACAACAACCACATACAACACTACAGGCTTGGAGCAGAGTGGCTGGAAGACTGTGTAGAAGAAACTGACCTGGGGGCATTGGTCACTGCTGGCTGAATGTGAGCCAGCAGCATGCACAGGTGGACAGAAGGCCAATGGCTGCCATTTGTCCAGTTCCTTCAGTCACTCCTTGTAGGGCATGTTCTCCAAGCCCTTCACAAACCTTGTTGCCCTACTGTAATACAGTTTAAATCAGCAGAGCACACGATGATTTACACTGAAGAAAACCAGGCTGTACCACCCAGTCAACTAGTCAAAACAAATTAACAAACAAAACACTCTCATTTGTAAAATGATGTCTTATAAAAAGAAAGTTATTCTTGTGGAAAAATCTATTCTCTCAAATAACCTCCAAAAATATGTCTGATACTACTCAGTCAAAAAGCTCAGTCTTGCCATTTCTATCTATCATCTTTTGAGCTCCAGTTCACAGAACTCATTAACTTTATATAATATGAAAAATTTAGGAAATCAATGTTCTTTTATTCATTAGCTGTAAGTAAGAGATGGACCAGTTTGAGGCTAAATTCTTAATCAGCAGACAGGCTTAAGTTATATTTGTTTGTCTGATTCAGTTTTAATTTTAAGACCTGTTCAAGTTTCCATGTTTCACTGTTTTGTACTGCAACTAAGTGAATCTGCAAATAGTATAACCTGTTTTAAAAAAAAGAAAACATCAGAAGAGCAGGTCTCTGAGATAAATGGAAGCTAGCAGGAGCTCAGCATTTTGCAGACTTGGGCAGGTGCCTAGCTACATGTGTCTGAAAATCTTAATCACAGGATTTATTTCTCTGCTCTAACATGTAATAGAATAAATGAGATTATGAAAACCATAAACTATTTCATTTTCACTTGGTTGGATTTTTAGACAGGTAAAATAAAGATAAATGCTCTCCAAATAAGGCTTTGCGTTTTGACATTCCTATTACAAATAATATAAATTGTATATGAAGCACTCCCTCAGATCTGAGGGAAAAGGCTTTCACATAAGAATTTGCAAATTTATGATCAGCACTATTGCTCTGTGTTTGGAATGGTAGTATTTCAAAGATTTTTTTACTGGAGATAAAGATTCTCTATTTCTCTGTGGGAACATTAATTCTTCCTCAAAGTTTTACCACCAAAAACTCCCTAACAAGTTAATGTTATTCCCTGTATAACCCATGACTAATGTTTTACTAGGTATGCCTAAGTTTGACAGGTTTTCCCCTATCTGATATTGTTCGGACACTACATCTTTGTTGTCTGCTAGACTACAATAGTATAATGTGATTTAGCTACCACAATGACAGAAGTATCAGTTGGGGCAAAGTCAGTAATTATATCTGCTTTCTGCTGTATCATGTACCTTACTCTAAGAAGTCAGCACTTCATACATTAGAATCTTTCAGAACCATCTGGATTGATTACAATCACTCTTATAAATGCATAAATGCAAGAAAGATAGCAAACATCAAAACTGTAGTATCATAGAATCTTTAGAGTTGGAAGGGATCCTTAAAGGTCATCTGGTCCAACCCACCTGCACTGAACAGGGACACCTGTACAGCTAGATCAGGGTGCTCAGAGCCCCAGCCCCATCCAGCCTGACCTTGGGTGCCTCTGGGGAAGGGGTATCTACCACCTCTCAGGGCAGTCTGTCCCAGTGCCTCACAACCCTTATTGTAAAAAAACAGTTTTCTTATATCTAGTCTAAATCTCCCCCTCTTTTATTTTGTGACAGGAAAAGGGGAAACAGTTTCAATTGTCCCTGTTAAAGAGCCTGTCCCCTTCCTTCTTGTACCTCCTCTTGATCTGCTGGCTACACTTCTTTTGGTGCAGCCTAGGTGCAGCTGGCTTTCCGGGCTATAATGACACACTTCTGGCTCATGGATCATGCCCAGATTGCCATTCATCACTACCCCCAAAATCAACAAATATTCATCAAATCTATATCGATTTCTCAGATAAAAAGCAAAAGTTTCTCAAGCACTTGAAATGAGAACTTACACTGGCAGAATTCAGGCTCCTTCACTAGTGTTTGCCAACATAACATTTGGAGCAACCTACGTACATTTTACAGAAGACCTTCACCAACAAATGCTGAATAGAACAGTGCCTTTTCGCTTTCCAAGCAGGCAGGATGGCTTCTGAAAGTATGCTGTACCTTTTAAGGGCTCTTACAAGCTTCTCTATCACTTCTCTGCATCATTTTCCCTTTAATAGCTGGTCTGACTTTCACGTTGATAAACTGTGATCTTCTACTAAGTTGCCAGTTCATATTATGTATATGTGGCTGTCTACTTGTTCAGTAGAGTCAACACCTTCAGTAAGAGAACTGCAATCATAAGCACAGTAGAGGCCACTGAAAACTGATTATCCCTGCAAAGTTTGCAGGGATCTACAGGGAAATCATGGAAGCAAAATTACAGCATACTGTTCATTTTGGAAAGGAATATTGCAAAATGCTGCAGGAACACCTTAGAACAGGGAAGTGTTGATAAGCATCATAAAAAAAAAATGTGTTTATACAAAGACCATAAGATATATTTTTTTAAACTCACACTCATGCAAAAAAAAAAAAAAAAAAAAAAAAAACACCTCTTGGAAAATAAATGTATGTATGGAAAGAATAAAATATTCAGATAAAGTTATGGGATAAAACCTCTGAGTATAAAGGAACTCAAAAAGTTCCTAAAAATAATTTTATTTTATATGTATTACAATATTATGTAGTAAATAGACAGGAATATAAAGATTGTCATCTCTTCATTAGAGCAACATTAATGATTTTGGTAGACAAAATTGTGAAATAATAAATTCAAAGTTCAGGTATGAAAAGAAAGAAACATTTGAAGTTACTCTGCACTGTATTAGAATAACATGCTAAAAATGTTCCCTACTTTTGGAAGTAGTCATTATTGGAACAAGTTTAGTTTTGTCCTTATACTAGTTGATATAGCATTCTCAAAGATGTACAGGAACAGAAGTTTCCCCTTGGATAGAACAAACCAAAACAAAATAACACATTCAAGTGTTTTGAAATATATAGGAAATAATTTGAATGAGTAAATATATTTTTGTATCATTCCAAGAACTTCATATATCTGTGCACCTACGCAGAGCCTGGGAGCTGTTTAGAAGTCTATGAGTCCGTTCCACAAACATTCAGGCTTAGGTTGTCCACTTGACACCCTAAGCCTGAAAAGAATATAATAATGACCTTCTGTCATGTGGAAGGAGTAGTTATATGCATTAGCTATCTTAACAGAAATATATATTCTGGAATATAAATACTCTTTTCTCTCATTAGGAAAAGACTTGAATCTTGAGGAATAATTAGGAACAGCAGGCATGTCTGCTGAAATTGCCTGGTCTGTGAGATGGCAGAGAATTGCATATCAACCTACAAAATCTGTGCTTATCTAGTGCACACGCAGGTTTGTGTTTAGATTGTATGTATGAATACTCAGTGAAAACCACTGGCAGGGCTGGCACATTGCTTCAGCACCTGGTATGTAGAATTGATAAGTGCTGTTTTGGAAAGTACTATCTTGGTTGTCAGTAAAGGAAAAATATATTTTTATTGCTTGTGTTCAGCCTGATGCTCTGCCCTTGAACCTGAACCACGGTTTTCATTTTAGAAGCAATAGCGAAGCATTACCAGCAAGCAGTACAAGATGGATTATTGTCTCTGTTTCATACCATTGGAAGTTTGGGGGACTTTATCTCCAGGTTTTGATTCGTAGATAAAGACAAAAGATATTGAGAATTTAATAAGGCAGATAATGAAAACAGAACAGAACTGCATCAGCACTGACTTTCACTGGATGTATTACTGCAATCTCTACCTCCTACATTTCTAACTTTTCAAACAGATTAAAACAGTTCTTCACTTTGAATACTGGTTGGATTTTAGCACTAAAAAAATAACAAGATTGCCATATATTCTGGATAACACTAAGACCTTCCACCAAGTTTTATTTTGATGCCTGTGATTGCCTGATGAACTTCTGTTATAAAAAGGTAAGAGTTTGCATGACCTCATGCTTGATTAACGCTCCTTGATGCTGAAGGCTGCTATGGCTATTTCATCCTCAGTTCACACTGAATCACTATAGCCTCTCATGGTTTCAAAGTCAAAAAAGTCCAATATAGAGGTATTTAATCTTCAATATTAATCTTCAAACAATTTTCTGTCTTTATCAGCATGAGCTCAGTGACAAGCAGTATCTTCATCAACATTGATAATTTCTTCTGAGTGAATCTCTATGTTGTACAACAAAGAGAACTGAAAAATAAAAAGCATCTACTTGGGTAGGAGGCAAAAACATGAGTTTAGGGAACAGCAAGGTGCACTGTTAGTGTCATCTATTTTGGATTACACAAAATAGGTGGGAAAAGAGTTGTTTTTCTGTAGAACGTTGTAGAGAATCATGCCAGACTTCAGACTTCTGTCCTGGGTCCTGATAATGAAGAACTGTTCATTATATATTTCACTCTCTTCTCCATCAATATAAAAAGCTCTACAGGGGATTTGATCATATCTCATTTTGGAAACTATGAAAAGGTTATTTACCAAGAAGCTGGTTAGGCACAGGAACCCCACAAGTTCCCCAGGGCAGTGGCTGTGGCCCCAGGCTGCCCAAGTTCAAAAAACATTTAGACAACACTCTCAGATACAAAGTTTGATATTCAGGTGGTCCTGTGTGGAGCCAGGATTCGATCTCACTGATGCTTGTGGTTCTCTTCCAATTCAAGACATTCTATGATTTTATGATATGTTCTGGTACGATTAATTAGCAGAGGACGCATTACAAACTAAAGGAATATTTTCCTCCTAATCACTTTGAAAGTTTCGTCTCTTCTAGTCATAAGTTTTTCTTCTTATCCTGAGTGATGTCTGATGATACCTTTCTCTCTTTTAAAGATGGAAGAATGTCTACAAATTTTTAAAAGCCTTTTGGCCCTCTCTCTGTTAATAATTTCTGACATTTCCAATAGCTTTATTTACTTTTGTATACTCAGATTAATTGGCCTTTCCATACTAGCAAATTAAGAAATAGGTAAAGAGAGGAGATGGTTTTGAAGAGAAAGAGAAAGGAGATCTTATTCAAGAGCAGTTTTAGAATGGAATTCTCTTAATTTCCCTGCTCTCACCAGGTTAACTGCTTTGCATACTGCATGAAAACATGACAGTCACCCAGAATGCATGCTAGAGGCTCCACAGCCTCTGCATCACATTGCTTCTTCCTACCGTAAGAACAATTATGTTGTTCCACCACTACCCCAGTTTTATTTGAAATTACTTTTTATAATGTAGGATCCACAACAGATTTTGTCAAAGAACCTGAAAAAGTCAGTGAGTACCCAAAGAGATTTCTTTCCAAGTACCATTATTAGCAAGATCAGTCTTTATATAAATAATCCTCCCTTTTAATTGAGATGTATTAAGAAATTTTTCATGTAAGCATGAGATTTTTGGAAATCATCCTTTAGGAGACTAAACATGTTTGTTTGTTTGTTTGTTTTTTAATCACATATCTGTGTAATCAGAATTTGGAGAAAATTAAGAACAATTTGTTGTTGCATAGATATTTTATAATTTTGAGATTGGATACTGCAAGAACTGCAGCATTCTTTTATGAGAATTGTAGCAAAAATTTGAAATATTTCATTTCTACTTTTCAAAACCTCTTTTTCCTTTATCAAATTTTAGGTACTGATTAATTTTTTAAATCCTCGAGAAAAAGAATTTTTTTCCCCAGGAAAAAAAAAAAAAGGGAGCAAATCATGGGAAGCAAACTACTGATATCTTTCCTGTCATCCTGAATTTTCTTCAGCTTTGTGTTCATATAAATAGACATAACTAGATTAGAGACCTTCAATGCTGAGATACAAATCACATGAGTAGATGGCAAATATTCTCCCTCTCCCTCTCGTCAATAAAAGACAATTTGTTAAGCTTCATATCTAGAAATGAATGGGCGGAAAGATGACAATTGCTCTCCATTTTGGATTAAAACAAACTAAAACTGTTTGGAACCAAAATAAAGGTTGCCACCTAAAATATTAGTGCCTAATTAAATATAACATACTTTTCCATAGTATATTAAAAAATATTTTAATACCTGTAGACATAATATTGCTCGTATAAAGATGACAGTTATTTAATATCTATAAATCAATGTGCATTATATTGTATTTTTCTGAAACTCTGAATCTACTAGTTTTTGAAGAATAAGAGAATTTGGTCATCTTACAACCATATGAAACATCAGTAATAATCCAACTAGCAAAATCCAGTGTTAGCATATGTAAAGTCCTTTACACATACACAAAAAAAAATAACATAGGAAAATTATTATAACATTTCTTAGCAAACATGCATTTAGTAGTCCTGGAATATTGCAAATAGTATTTGAAGTATAACCTTTAAATTACACTTGCTAGAAAAGAGGGCTGCTTTATCCAAGGTCTTCTCACTCAGATCTGAAAGCTCTCTACCTTGTAAGAACAATAGAAAGTCCTTTCTGCCAAGAAAATATTCTGATGGGCTGAACAATGTCCTAGTGAAGGAAACTTCAACAAGCTCTCAAAACTATACCTGAAGGTGACCTGAACTTTGCTCTTAATTTCAGATGCTTGACGAAGTTCTCATATATGAAAGTATAACAATTTAGCAGAGGTAGAGGAAGAACACCTCCACAGGTAGAAGTTTTTGTTTCATTGTCCCGTTCTTAAACTACTAAGAACAAGCTGGTCATTTAATGGCTTCAAGGGCAAAAATTAACTCTCAGCACTGTGTCTTTACCCAAGTTCTTTTCAAGAAAGAAAAGAAGAAACACTGTTTAATGGGATTCATAGCTTCACAAAATACACATAGAAAAGTGAACTGGAACAGCAAAGATCAGTATTGCTGTACTGAAAGCTTCTGTGTTGTTCAACACAATACTCAGTCATACTGTGTTTGTTATATACGTACAATACACTGCTGAGCACAACAATCATACATGCTCTTGTAAAGGGGTGAGTTGCGAGGACACGGCCAAGAGGGAAAACAAAACAAGCTCACAAAAGTGTAATGCCACAATGAATTATTAAATATACACTTACATACAGACATCCGTGGGTCAGGCAGTCCCTGAGCAGCAAACTGGTGGAGACCAGGAAAGTGTTCAGGGAAGTAATGCTGTGTCTGCTCCTTTTTTGTTCTTGTCCCTAGGCAGATAATGAAGGCAGTCTACTTTGTTCATTCTCTAAGACAGGACATTAGAGAAACTGGATCCATCCAATGGATATCAGCAGAACAGTTCAAAACATACTTACTAATAGCCAGTTATATTTTATATGTTGTAAGGCTTCTTCAGAAATGTAATCCCTTTATTTTAGGGCCACTAATAGGGTATAACTTGTTCTTTAAATACGCATGGAGTGTCACTATATAATCTTGGAAGGATAGTTGCAATAACTAAATAGCATGCATTTTATAGGTCAGATTCTTGAGAAATTAAAGTTGACATTTCTTACAGCTTATGTTTTCTAATCATGTATTACCTCATATACCACATTATGGTATATTTGATTATAAGCATGAGGTTTAGACTTTTAATTTTATCATACAAAATAATTTATTCAGTGGACATTAGTATCCTTGATAACCGTTGCTATGAAAGTGAGATCCAAAGCAATATGTAGGCCAGCAGAAGACAGAGCACTGAAACTACACAGCTCCTAGTTTTCTACAGATTATAGACTTTCTGAGACAAATTAAATATCACTACATAGGATTTATAAATATCCTTTTATTTTATATACTTATGTTTAACATTCTTTGATTTCATTTTCTGTCAATGTTTGCATTCACTTTAGAACCGGTCTGATGCTACAGCTTTTTATGGCAATGGTATCCATTATGTGAATAAGGGTTTACTTCATTTTACAATCAACCCCTCTTTATGAGGAATAACGTAATTCATCTTCTTCATCATAGTTCTGATTGTCTTCTATCACATCTTCCTTTTGTGCTTTGTCTTTCTGCATAAAGAGTTCTTGACTAAAAACATTATTCTTTGTATGGAAAATATTCCACAATTTTGATTATCTCTGTTGCTTTTCCTTTTATCTCTTTCTCTCTTGAGAACAAGATAATCTTATGGATATGGTATTCAACTAGGGTTCAGGAAAAAAGGTATTTTATCCCTGTTTGTGTCACAGATTTTATGAGCTACTCACTTTTCTTGTTGGCTTAATTTCAAGTCAATATTTACTGCTAAGTGTATATATTCTTCTGAATCAGAGAACGTTCCTACTTCCAGCACGTGGTATATCATCACTGTGAGATAAACTGATTTGAAATTAATACTTAAAAAAAACTGTAGCATACAGCTAGTCTTAATTTCTTTTAAGTTGAGACACTCATATCTGCTTTTAGATCAGATCTCCCAAAGTCTCAAAGATAACCCTGAGTACCTCGGTTCTCTGACTGCTTGCTTTATAAAAGCTAATGAGAACAGAACAGTTCACAATAGTTTTGCAGTTAGCTCAGAAAGTTAGACATTCCAGATCACTGACATGTTTACAGATAATTACTCTTCTGCTTAACCTGAAGTCATGCCTACTGTGCCAGACACAGAAACACACTGCTGGCAATACTGTATCTTCAGAAGGAGCTGTACTTCAGTGACTCTGTGTTTTCATTTGATCTGTGTAAACAGAATTGTCATCGGTTCTTAGTTATTTTAGAGGAAGAAAAATACACTGGATTGTCCTTCAGATTTTTTGTTTTGTTTTGAACACCAGCTTTTCAGAAACTCAGCTTCCAAACTATAAACAATTCCAAACTATGAATAAACTTGTTGTAATGCTATAACATGAAAGAAAGTATAGTGATGACAGCAGGGTGGTGTCTCACTCCAATTTATAGGAGGAAGAGCAGGTTCTTTGATACATGTATACCTGGTGTGAAATTAAGAAGCAACAGTTCAAATGTTGGGGCCACCAGTTTATTATAAATCCTAATTAGGAAGATGAGGAAGGGGAGGATGGTGACTATTATGAATTAGGGTGATGGGGAAGGGAAGGAGGGCGATAGAAAAGACAAGAAAGAAACAAGAATTGTGTAAAGCGGAGCTGGTCACCACCAGGATCCAGCAGCGGTCCCGTTGCATGCCGTTCCGATGGTCCAAGGGAAAAGCGCAGGGGGAGAGCAGCAGCAGCATGGCTGGCCTTGGACAGAAAGCAGAAAGCAAGAAGAAGCTGCAGGGTAAGTACAGGAGGAAGCATCAGGGCTCAGGTAGCAGGCCCAGGAGAGTCCGTCAGCATGCAGGCATTCTGTGAGGGATCTGATGGCAGACACCGTTGTTCTTCTTCAGCACAGAGGTCTCAGGTCGTGAGGAATCTGTTGTCAGAAACCTTTTGGGGGAGAGCAGCAGCAGCATGTCCAGTTTTAGGCAGCAGAAGGTGCAGTGACAGAATAGGTTCAGGAGGGAGAGAGGCAGGACGTGAGGCTTCTCATGTCCGAAAAACTCCCTTCTTCTTCATGAGGAATCTGTTGCCAGAAAACCTAACTTCATGGTTGTTTGTCCCTCTTTTGTCCTTTTTTCTTTCCTGCCTAGGTCATCCCTGGGTACTTGAGCAAGTATCATGTGAGTACACCCTGAGATGGCCGTCTTCCTCGAGATAAGCCCATACAAAAGACCACTTCACAGCCATTAAGCTGCGGCTTATCTCTCTCTCATTGCCCCTGGCCTTGTCCATCTGTGTCCTCCAGACAAAGAATTTCTCAACCCTTGCCCAGGACTTGCTTGGATTTGTTCAACTGTGTACCCAGCAAGCTTTGAGGTAATGGCATAAAAGAATAATTTCTTACAGGTGGCAAAGTCTTTGGCTACTGCAAATGAAGACAAGCCCGAGTACAGCAGCTTTGGACACAGAAATGGAGGGAAAAAAAATAAATAAACAAAATAATGCTACTTACCTTTAGAAGGCCTCAGGTAGACAGAGATCTACATCAAGATAGCCTTACCTCCACTGCCAACCCTTAAATGAAGTCTAGGAAGAGGTGAATCCTTTCTCCACCCCTTCTGGTCACTTAGGTACATTGCTTGACCTGAGCTCCTCTGGGTAGGCCCTACCTTCCCATCAGGCGCTCAATCACTGCTTCAGGCTGTGACTAGCATTTCTGCTACACTTGTGATTAAAAGTCACTTATCTGGATGATTATTAAGTTGAAACAACTCACCTTGTTTTCCATTTAGTTCATATACTTGAGTATTATGAAGGTGTAAGAAACAGACAGGCAAATAAGCAGTCTTCAATTTACCACGTTGCAGGTTAATTTGTTTTATAAATTTAAAAAAAAAAAATCTTTCCCTAATACTGTTCAGTGATTTATTTTATGCCCCAAAAATTGATAATGCTGAAGAATCTAGAGAGAACATTGGATTTTGTTTTTGCCAGCACGTGTTGACTTTTCCAGTGATAGCCACTGATTTCTGAAGTGCTATCATCCAAACAGCATCTATTGTGTCACTTTTCATTGCTAATCTGTCATTTATAAACAGTACAAGGCTTTTTTTTTCCCGCTAGATTTATCTCTAGTGTGTGAAGAGAGAGAAGCTTCAGCATAACTCATGCAGCAGCATGCCAGAAAAGCAAATGAAGAGCATGTCAAACTAAATGAAAAAGTAGTTGAACTCCATACACCATATTAAAACATTGCTTTCTAATCAGTGTATAATCTCTGAATTTCTGCACCTTGCTGTAGAGCCTTAGGCATCTCAGCTGGAGTCCATCAAGCCCTAAGGTCTTATTCACAGATCCAAGCCTAATTCACATGCAAAACATTAAAAAATCTGCTACAGGAATCAAAAAATGTTATGAATTTCGTGGGGAATATGCAATTTTTTTTTTTTTCAGTGCACAAAATTCACTGTGGTTAGAAAAGACAACAAAATACTACAAAACTCACTTATCTTTCTTCTGTAGTATTTTTTTTTTCACATATATATTCATATATTCTGTGGAATAATATCAGAACAAGTCCTAAATATTTAACAGGTAGTGATTTAGTTGGGAAAGCATTTACAGCACCTCTTTAAAAAATGAAATAAACAGTAACAACAAAAAACCAAACAAAAATAAGAAGTAAATAGAAAGAAATAACATTATATTAATTTGCTTCATCTGTGTATATATAATTTGAGAAATTATTTGTTGTTTTGTTTTTCACTCAATGCACACAAAATGTTTTCAGAATTCCCAGTGCAAATCAGCACATTCATTCTGATGTCTCACCATCACATCTATCCCTTTCTTTCTAGATGACATGAAAATAAAAAGGGATTTCCTTTTGTGCTAAGAGATTTCTTGCATCACTCTAAAGAGACACATTGCTTTTCCTAGCAGGTTTCAACAAAATACTCTAATTACTCTTTTATGGGGAAAAATAAGGCAGTTCTATCTATGAGAGCAACACAATGTTAACTGACAAAAGTCATCAGTATTCTGGTCATCAAATAATATAGAAAAAAGAAAAGAGCCCAGTAGGATTCTCCAGGGATAACTGCCCTCCTTGTGTACTCACTACATCTTCACAGAGGGCCATAGTTTAACTCTTCTATTTTCCTGGTTCACATTTAATTTGATTTTCCACTTAAGGAATGCCTGCATTAATAGATCCATATAAGATCATCCCCGTGGAAAAAAGTGAAGCCTCCAAATTTCATTAGGGAAAAGCTAACAAACTTATTAGATGCAAGACAGCCCAGTAAACTTTAATTTCATTTTATATTGAAAGATGCTGAAGTAAAGACTACTGTAGGGAAGTCATAAGTAAATAAATGTTGTGTATGATCTGTTAAAAAACTACAGAAAATAGTAATGAAATCAGCCTGAGTGTAGTTTAATGTAAGGTTAAATCTTGCAATGCACCACAAGAGTAATACTGATATCCACTGATTTTATATAATAAAGCAAAACATACTCTGTACATAACTGCTGACCTAATTCCTGTATCTTCCAGACGTTCTCTACAACGATCCCCAGACTGTGAAGTTTTCAAGGTCATTTCATGTGAAAATCTTGCAGACACTATTCACAATTTCCAGGTGTGATAAAGCACAACATAGCCATCATCAACAGTCAAATAATTTGTTAGGACACCTGAATTGGATTGTTTTGGTGTTTTTTTTTTTTTTTTTTTTTTTTTTCAGACTTGTAGTTTTGAAAACAACTGGGTTTAGACATGGAAAAGATAATGCACATATTAAGAGGAATCTTCTATACTTAGTGTTCATGAACAATATATGCAGAAACTATTCACCAAGCAGAATTTTTTGCAGAAACAAATTCACCACATTCCTGAACTCATGTCCAAAAATACCTTCATGCATGTTAAAATTTGCTTTTTGTCAGTGTTTTATATGTTCAGGTGTGAGTACTCTTTAAGAATTTTTCCTGTTAAAAAGTAACTGTAAACTTTTGCGTATATTTTTCTCTCACTATGACTGTATACAGAAGTTTGCAGACAACTGTTTTTGTCCTGTAAGATTATACACAAAGAGTGGAGTGCCACCTTTTCAAACACTGCCTTTCAGCACAAAACTTAGTTGAAGTTACTTTAGTCCACCCTGACTGTTATGTACAGTTTTAACTGGCTGAGTCTGATCTGCTTCCAAACACATACCAAATTGAATGACAACATAAACACTTTGAAAGATCCTTCATGAAAGACGACAAAGATCATATGATGAAAACCTAAACTGGAAAAAGCCTTACAACCTTACTACCACATACTCATTTTGCACACTTTCATCTCCACTGATTGCCAGACTCTAATAAGCAGTCAAGTTCATGGGTTTATCTTCTAATTCTCGAATATTCACAGCTTCCTAAATTTAACATCCTATGCAATAATCAAAAGATTCTGGGGCTAGATGCTTTCAGAATCTACTTCATAGGAGATCCTCAAGTAGACTGAGACCATCTCCATTACTCATCTATTGAAGGCTGGTAGCCTTTATCCCATAAAGCCGTACAGATTACTCACAAAACAAATTCTGGTATCTGTCAAGGTGCTGTATCATATTGTGATTATGCTACTAATTCTCTTTCATATCTGCAGCTAGAGCTCTGCACATATGTTAGCATCACATGTCTGACTTCTCATGAGTTGGACTTACAAAGCCACGTCCCAAATCATTTGCTCTACTTGGCTTCTAATATACATTAGCATTGATTATCTATATTAATAGCAATATTATTAATGGTATCATTAGGAATATGATGTTAGACAGTTAATCAGATAATTAGATGATAAAGTCTAGAGATGAAACATCTCTAGAGTATTATTTGTGTGTCTTTCTTTTGATTCAAAATCTTCTGGAATAATACCTTTCATTTTTGTTTCTCTAGATGAAGAATGCCTTGAAAATTAATCATTCTTCATTGTATCTTAATTTCAATTCATCTTATTTCATTTATATAATAACTTCAAATCTCACCCAATGTCTGTTTGTCATTTAAAATAAGCAACCTTTTCATATGGCCATGTGGTGGTTAACCAGAGAACAAAAAAATTTTCAGATTCATCTACAGACTAATAAAGTCCAGAATAAGAAAAACAGCAAGTTACTTACTAAATTACCTATTTTCGTTTATCTGCCACTGGTAACATTTCCTGCATTAGTACAAACAGTAGTTTTAATGGGGATTGGTGTTTATAATCAGGAAAAACAGAATCAAAACATACCACTAAACCCTTTACCAGACTGGTGAAAAAAATATTGTTTTTCTGAAAGATTTAGTTGCTTACCAGATCAGTTATGCTGAAATTTCTATGATAAAAGAGATGTGACATATGCCTTAGACCAAATTGATATCTGCCACTGACTTTTTTTTTTTTTTAAGAGATTTCATAAATAATTATTGTGTTACAATTCACTTGTTTAAAAACATACATTCAATTCATGGGACACGTTGTGTTAATTCATTTGTGACTATATCATATACTAAAATTGGTCTTCATAAAATTATTTAAATCTCAAACACTGAAGTAAAAAGTACAGGACTTTGAATCAGATTCTATGAGACTAGATCTCAAACCTTACTCAGTCTTCCTTCTTGTCTTTGTAGAGGAAAAACATTGAAATAAGTATCTCTCCATATATGTTTTAACACCTGGAATATTAATAGACAAGGATAATGCCATGGATTTTCTTGCCTCTGCATTTTCCAGATAAATATTTACTTATTTACACTGTTGTGTATGTTTGCTCACATATTTAAATTTTGGTTTGCCAGCTCTTTCTTTATCTTCCTGATTCACAGCTCTTCACTTGTACAGTGTAAGTACTTTACGCTTTTAATTAGTTCAGCCTTTCATTCAATATTTGCTTGTGTTAGCTCTGTGGAAACAAGTTGTTGCAACACTTCACATTTATCCATAGAATTTAGATTTTTTCTGTGATGTGGCTGATCCATTTAAGGTTTTCAAAGGAGTTTCATTCTCTTTGTTTTAAATGAGAGGAACAGAAATACCTGTGGAAGATATGATATTAAAATGAATTTGCTATTATATTTATTTTTCCCCTTGAAAGGTATTTAACCTGGACATATGCACCTAACAAGAAACCCAATGTGAAAAAATAGTGTGTTATTCTCCATTAAAAGAGCACTGACTGTTATGCATTATGTATGCTTAAACATTTACATATAAAACACCTGTAACTTTTTTGAGGTTCTCTAGATTAACCAGATTTACACATCACTAATCCAACCTAAATTCAGTATGTTTAAGTATTATAAACCTGCCACCAATGGCACAGAAACCTGTTTTTTGCAACAAGGTAACAAGGATTATGCCCACATTGAGAAGTAATTCGGCACAGATCAAAGCAGCTGGTGCTGAGACTCCTCATTTTACAAAGTTTGTAAAAATGTCTTTAGTCTAGCAGTGTACCTTCCACCTTCCCACCACATGACCAAAAATCTTGTCCTTCAAGGCTTGCTTAAACAATCCCACAAAACTTTCCTTCCCCAACTGCAGATCTTTCTGTGAGGATCTTCAGAAATGAGAATCATAGAATCACAAGGTTGGAAAAGATCTCCGAGATCATCCAATACAACCATCCACCTACCAGCAATATTTCTTCTCTAAACCACGTCCCTTATTACATTTTTACATTTATTGAACACGTACAGGGACAATGGCCCAGTCATCTCCCTGGGGAGCCCCCAAATGCTCTTTTGGAGAAGAAATTTTTGCTAACATTCAAACTGAACATTCCCTAGTGAAAAATGAGGCCATTCCCTCTCATCCTATTGCTTGTCACAGTGGAGAAGAGGCCAACTCCCACCTCACTGCAACCTAATTTCAGGGAGATATAGAGAGCAATAAGATCTCCCCTCTAAACTAAACAATCCCAGTTCACTTAACCACTCACCAGCTTTGTTGCTCTTCTGTGGACATGCTCCAGGGCCTTGATATCTTTCTTATAGTGAGGGGCCCAAAACTGAACACAGTATTCAATGTGCAGTCTCACCAATGCTGAGTATGGAGGGATGATCACTTCCCTGCTCCTGCTGGCAACAATATTCCTGATACAAGCCACGATGCCATTGGCCTTCTTGGCCACCTGGGCACACTGCTGGATCGTGTTCAGCCAAGTGTTGACCAACACCTCCAGGTCAATTTCTTCTACACAGTCTTCCAGCCACTCTGCCCCAAGCCTGTAGCATTGCCTGGGGTTGTTGTGGCCAAAGTGAAGGACCTTACATTTGGTCTTGTTGAACCTCATCCCATTGGCTTCAGCCCAGCTATTCAGCTTGTCCAGATCCCTCTGTAGGACCTTCCTACTCCCAGGCAGATCAACACTTCCTCCCAACTTGGTATTGTCTGCAAACTTACTGAGGGTGCGCTCAATCCCTTCATCCAGATCATCAATAAAGATGTTAAACAGGACAGGCTCCAATACTGGCCCCTGGGAAACACCACTCATGACAGGTCACCAGCTGGATTTAACTCCATTCACCAGCCCTCCAGCCAATTCTTTACCCAGAAAAGCGTGTCCCTGTCCGGCCATGGTCTGCCAACTTTTCCAGGAGAGTATTGTGAGTGACTTGTTGAAGTCTAGGTAGACTATGTCAGTCACCTTTCCCTCATCCACCAGGTGGATAACTAAATCATAGAAAACTAGGTTGGTCAAGCAGAACCAGCCTTTCATGAACTTGTGCTTCCTAGGCCTAATCCTTTGGTTGTCCTGCACATGCCACCATGCTATACTTTTCTTTGGTTCAATAAATGATCTTAATACACTACCATTCTTCTCATATCACCACTGCTTGTATAAAGCCTCAGCCTAAGCACTGAGTTTCCTCAGTAACTATCTAATGAAGCTGTGACTTTACAGACGACAAAAGTACTTGCTGCCTGGCCTCACTTTCAACATGTTGTTTTGCATTACTGCCTACCATGAATTGCAAGGAGAACAGGCTGCCACATATATGGCAGGGGAACACACCTTGCATAGCCTGACATCTGTGAGCTAAGACTTTTTCTTCTCATTGGACAAAAGGAAAACAAAATGCCTGTTCAGGTATCCTTGCCACTGTGACTGCTTTGACCAAATTTGAGCACGGATTGCGGGACTGAGGCAGGACCACTTCATATCTGGCACACAGGAATGATGATACACAAATGCAAAACCTTTAGGACAAATATGTACTGAAATTCCTGTATCGTTAATGGTGTTGTGAGTTCATCGGCTTCTCACACAGCATCAGAAGATGGTTACTGAAGGGAAACACAGCCTGCCTCAGAGCTGAAAGTTCAGAAATGCAGTTGGCTTACTACCACTCTGGTGCCTGAATAGCACCTAAAAGTCTCCACAGCATCTGCACATCTGTCAAGCCACTCCCAAGCTCTTCTAGATCCGTGCACTACTTTTCTTGAATGTAAAGCAGCATTGTTTCTTTGTGTTCTCATGTGCAGCAACTGTCATGTAGGCTACATCCTCTGGGTATGCCCTTAGTTTACCATGTCATCTGAGCAATGCCCTCCAGCTGCCCAGCATTTTGAAAGATGAGGAAATGTCTTCAAGTGCACTAGTCGTTCCTCTCTGAATTTTCTGAGAAGTGAAGAAGGACTGCAATCAGTAGAGAAGACAGAAGTAGAGTGGATGTTGTAGATAGTAGGTAGATAGATGGTGCAGAAAGGGATAAGAAAGTGAAATGTTTACTGAAAAGAAATAAATGGTTGAATAAAGGGAAATAGGAACAGAAAGAAAGGAAAAGAAGAGAAAGGGTCTCAAAGGTGCAGAAATAAATCCAAACAACTCTGTTTAGATTAAGCTACAACTAATATTATATTTTAGATTCACTCAACATTTTTATTTTGATAATATCAAGAAATCTGAAGAACGTAAGATACAAGAAGTTTCACAGACTGCCTGTATTCATGACCTATTATTCATCCTCAGAGAAAGCCTGCATCTCAGTTAAACCTCAATTCTGGGGCTTAATTAAACAAATTTTGAATGGATAGAGAAGATGTTTTGGAAAAATTCTTTTGTAGCTTCTTTAACTTTAATTGCAGATAAGTATCCATCTGAAAACTTTACATCAGAATTGATGTTTATTAATAATATTACTCCGTCTATAATTCACTTCCTAATATAAATAACTTGTTATTAGACTAGATATTAATAATAGAATATAGTGTATTGTATATATAGTATATATGTATAGTATATATACACCTTTATTTAGCTAAGACCCTATGACATACACTTTTTTTTTCCTGATCAACTCTTTTTTCATGGACAAGAAAAAAACATGCAATTTTTTTGGTATGTTACATGCATAGAAAGATATAGGATGCACTTCAGCAATCAGCTTGTGTGACAAAAAGGTGCCAATAACTGATGAACAGCTATTAGAAGCACAGAAGGTAAACTCAAATTTATACTCATAAATTTAGTTTCTTAACAATCCCCAAAGATACATTTTAATAAATAAGCATCATATGTAATGTATGGCCTCTTGACTTTTATAAGGCTTCCTGAAAACTAGATTAAGGTACAGTAGAAAACCTTGCAGGAATCTGAAATTATAACAATTAATTAATAGTGGAACTATTAAAAAGTCCAATCAAATACTCTTCTAAAAATACTCTCTTTGCGTCATGATCCCTATCAGTCTTTCTTTTAAATAAATCTCAGGTTAAAAAATAATAAAAAGAAGGAAATGTACAAGTGTACTCCTGAAATGACTTCACAAATTGATTAATTTTTGAAACTTTTGACTGATAAATGAGAAAAAGACAGCTGAAATATGTGAAGTGAAGATATAAATACACTCTAGCTATTCACATTGTCATTTTTCAAGCTGTCTTTTCTGTGGATTATTTAAAATTAACTATCATATACTACTCATGGAATCTGGCCATTCAACAATATATTTATTTATTTATTTATTTAAAATAATATTTCCAGGCCCTTTTGATAGTGGCTTTCTGAGATACAGGAACTGGTGAATTTGCGATTTATGTTATACTACCTATATATCTGTCCACATCTGAAATTACAAAATTATTTCAGAACCACATCACTAACACTGGTGTAGATCTTGAACTTACAGTGGTCCACCAGAGGTGAATCACTTCATTTATACTCTAAGGGAACTGAGCTCTGTTGAATAACTCCATGAAGGCACCAAAGGAACACAATTTCTTTATCCACAGCTCATTATAGCATAAGGGTATTACTTATGCTACACATTTCTGCACTACTGTCACTGTGCAAGAGCACTGCAAATTCCAAGAATCACATCAAAAGATATAACAAGAACATAGCCTAGGTAGTTATAAAAAAGATAGTTGAGTCAATTTCCAGAGGCTTACTTTAAATATATAATATCTGTTCTGACTCTAAAAAATATTTAATATTTAAAATTAAAGTAGAAAGCTTGATTTCTGAGATTTCTTTTTCTGTAGGTAACAAATGTCTTTTTTTTTTTTTCTTTCTCAGATAAGAATAAACCAGCAATTACTTCAAGCATAGCTTTATCTTTAAGGTTTCTGTTGCAGAGCAACAACGATATGAATAGAAACCATTAACAACTGCATGCGCTTCTTTGTCATGAAAGCTGGTGAAAAGATTTTAGCAAAATTCTACAGTTTTACTGCTCTTTGGTATATTACTTCTTTTTTTCTTGTTTTTCTGCATATGGCATATCTACAGTTCATATTTTATAAATTCTACTAATAAAATTATTCTAAACTGTGATATAGATTGAGAAAATAAGTGTATACTGAATTTGATGGAGATTCTGTATACATGAAAGCTACAGGATACAGCTGCTTATATTTGGCAACTTTAAACCTAATTTCATTTTCTGTATAATTGTAACAAAGTAAAATTCTTGTGTAAGGAGTATTTAAATTCTAGGGAATTCTGAAGTCTGGTAACAGTGGCTGAGGCTTGAGATAAGAAAGAAAGAAAGAAAGAAAGAAAGAAAGAAAGAAAGAAAGAAAGAAAGAAAGAAAGAAAGAAAGAAAGAAAGAAAGAAAGAAAGGAAGAAAGAAAGAAAGAAAGAAAGAAAGAAAGAAAGAAAGAAAGAAAGAAAGAAAGAAAGAAAGAAAGAAAAGAGAAAAGAGAAAAGAAAGATTTTTTAAGAAGAAACTGTTCTTCTTTTTAAGAAGTAGTTTGTGCTTCAGCCTTAAATGATCCCAATATCTGATGCAACAGAAAAGCTGAAGAAAAGATTAGCCATTTGAAAAATGAACATTTCAAAGCTGTTCATTGATTTCTTAAAGGTCTACTCACTAAAAATACATTTAAAGCATAAATAGCAAAGTTCTTACTGGTAGCTCATTACTTTGAGTCAAGCAGCTTGTACTCCACTGCTTCAGAACAGTATAAAATAGCAGTACCCTAGTAATGAGTTAGTTATGATCGTGGGTGCCAACTTGTGACATGAAGGCAAAAATGCGCTGCAGACAGGACTCAGTATGCAGGCCTCAGATCACGTTACATCCTCTAATCATTTTGATACTGAAGATGCCTTGTGGATCGTAGATGAGGTTTGATTTTTCAGAAGGATTGTATTCTGTGCAAGGTAAGTAAGGATGTATTCACAGATCCAGCAGCCAGGGACACATGTTCACAGCCATAATGTCAATACTGGATTCAGTGGCATAGGTAAGCAAATACAGTGAAGACAGAGAAGACGGAAATACAGCACATGACCGACTGCTGATATATTACTATGTCAGGATCAGATCACCATTTATGACACGCCGTTATTCAGAATATTGAAATGTTGACAATAGAGAATGTTCTAGAAGAAAAAAAAAAAAAAAGAAATTAAAAGTTGAAATAGTTTCAGGGGGGGAAAAAAAGAAAGGAAGGAAGGAAGAAAAAAAAATTAACAAACAAAACATGGGCCAGAAAGCTTAACTTCGTTCGTAGTAATACTGGGAGTACGGAAGGTATTATTAATAGGATAAGAAGACAAGAAACTGCAATTAGAATAAGTATCCTTTCCCTTGCATTTAATACTGAGAAGACCTCGGGTGGGCTACTTTGCCCAGGACTGAGCCAGAACAGACTCAGTAACAGGTAGAGTGTAGAAGGCTATTGGAAAGAGGAAATACTTCCCCCCCACATTCACAAAGTTTATTCTATAACTTGTAAGACTGTAGAAGGCAACGACATGAACAGAGAAGATCTGTAGCATGTTGGGGATCATGTAATCTTATCAGTGGAATCAGTTAAGCACCTACTTCTCTGGAACCACAACTGACTTTACCTATGCATTGAAAACTGAGCAAGACGACATCCTGTGGCTCAGTCAGGTTGTTTTTTCTCTGTGGATTATGTTGCTCTGCTTTCCTAGGATAGTTTTCACAGTGTTTCTGACACATTCAAAATTGCTCCTCAAACAAATATCCAGAGCACAAGAAATAGTGATACTAATGATACTGACCAAGTTCTGTTTTGCGATGACTTCTTTGTTGTAAATGATGAATGTAGCACATTATCCCCAAAATTACTACGCAGCCTGCAAGAACAATTAATTTTTCTGAGAAATTGCAAGGTAGTTAATTAATCTGACTTAAAGTTAATTAAAATTGTACTTCTTTAAGAAAAGAGTTGGTCCATTTAACATATGTCAGTCTTTTTCCCCTAATGACCTCAAAAAGAAAATATTATAAATTCTTGAACTTTGTTTTAAAAGGCTGTAGAATCCCTGCATGTATTCCTCAGGAAAACTGAAGGTTAATTATTTATTTTTATATGTTAATTTTTCCCTAATCACAGTAAGTCCAAATACTGTCATTGTGACATAAAAGCTAATTAGCAACCAAATTTGCACACAAAACTTCTGTTGTTTCTGATTTCTTAAGAGTCTGAGGGACACGAGCAAAAGGCAACAGAAATGCAATGTAAGGATGCAGTTCCTTTCTCATGAAATTCATAAGTCACACGGCCACATACTTCTAGGGCAGTGGTTCCTTAAACACTCCTTATGATGCCGTTTGCACTGTTCAGGGAAGGAGCGCTATCAAGAAAAATGCAACTGTATCTGCCCATAGACGTTGTATAAATGTGACACAGAGACAGAGCTCTCCCTTTTGACTTTATACAACAGATTGTTGCCAGTAATATTTCAAATTAAGGATCTTATGCTCAATCAACATTCTATGGAGATGCTAAACAGCCATAAACAGCCAGCTCAACTGGCTAGTGTGCTTTACTTGCTTTAGTGTATTGGTGAGTCTAGTCTGCTCTTCAAAGTTGAAATAAAATACAATTTAAAATACTAGGTAAAATCAAAAGATACAGTAACGCTACATTCTTCTTCTGCATTTAAATAGAGTAAAAACATATTCCTTAGACTATACATGAAATGATTTTTCATGTACATTATAATATATAACAAAAGGATGTGATAATACTCTTGACATGCATTATGATGGGACAAAAATATGTCTAAACTGCACTCAAAATTCAGTAAACAATTTTAAACTTAATGTGTAGTCCTACTGTGAGAAAAAATACTCTGAGATATGAAAAGTAAAGAACAAATCAAATTAATTCTTGAATACATTTTTAAAAAATATATATTTTTGAATATCTAACAGATGCCAATCATCTTGCATCCTATCATATGCTAATACTTGAGAAATACAAAGCGCTTTTTTTTTTTTTTTTTTTTGGTAGATATTCATGAGCATAATACTCAAACTTATAAATACAATTTATGAGAAATCTATGAATAAACATGTTCTGGCATTTCCAATAAAGCTTTCAACACCCTTTCATATTTTGTCTTAATGCATCTTTATCCTTTCTTGTTGCATCAGTTTATTTAAAGAATTTGTATACACTGAAGGAAAAGCTGTGATTTAAATTGTACAATAAGAAGTGGAAAGAGGACTTTTGTTTGCTGTGGGCTTAGGTAGTCAGGTTTTGTTCTTATTTTGCAGGACAGGAAAGCAGAAAGAAACTCATCTGAACAAACTTTTTTTTTTTTTTTTTTTTTTTTTTTCAGAGTACATTGGAAACAAGAATTAGTTGAAATACACAAGCCATTATTAATTTCAGAGATATCTGGGTAGCTTTGAAGAGACAGTTAGATTGATGGTGATGAAAATTTAGGGTAGTTTTTAATATATAGTAGTGCTAATATGTAGTAGTGTTAATATGTGTCACATCTAGAGATCAAAACCCAAAACCGAACAACTGTCTTTGCTAAAAAAATGTGTTAATATTTAATTCAAAATTATTCTAGAAGCATTATGAAGATAACAGTTCTTCATGAGAAAAAAAGCACCATGACATTTGCCATTTTGACTAAATAATCTTTTGCTGAATAAATTAAATCCAGCCCCTACTCCACTGCCAGGATCTTCTCCTTTCATCATCAGTGAGTCTTGCTGACACTCACCTGCACTTGCAATAGGAACAGATTGTCTTGTTAATACCAGATTGGTCATATTCAGGGTTTTGAGTGAAAGTAGTAAGTGAAGTCTGCACTGTGATCTGATTTTAAATACTTCTAAAGCAGTATGGCAAAATTTTATACAGAAAATTATTATGAATAATGACCTCAAGCATACTCAAGGTCCTGCAGCTGATTGTTAGTAATCTCAACTGAATTTAAAATCTAGAGGAGTAACTATGATTTAGTTTAGAGTTTAGTTTCAATGCAAACGACAGTTCAAGATCTAAAGTGCTTATGACTTGAAACAAGTTGAGTTAATTGTTAATCAATGCTTTGAATCATGAGATAAACTGTTTTTAATGGGATATGAATAACAGAAAAACTAATATGTAGTCTTCAGAAGAAAGAAAAGTTAAAACATATTGTCCAAAATGATAAAATAGATCCAAGAAGATTGTAATTCGTGAACCATATTTAGGCTATGTAAATTTAATTCCTAAACGTCATAGAGCAATATAATTTTTCTACTTGACATATTTAGTAACATATTTAGAAATACGTAACAATGATGTAATGAAACTTGAGTGTATTGTATGAGATGTTTTGGTGCAGCTTACAGAATGTGTATGAAGTTATAATGCCTTATAAAGGAAAAATTTGCCTTTTTGGTCTTTTAATGAATCTAGATGATACAGTCACAAGCAAGAGCCAGCAGACAGGAATTAGAAATGACACAGGGAAGGTGAATTTGAATATCGATTTGATAATACAGATAGAAATTAAGGTGTGTATAATCAGGCACTTTATGCTAGCATTATTGATTACCTGAAGGGTGTTGACTGTTACAGACAAATGTCAAATGCTCTAATTAGATTACTGTACAACTTGTATAAGAATTAACTGCACAAGGGATTGCAGTGAATGTGCCTTTGTTTTTCGCACTTCTTTTTTCTACAACAGATCTTTCACATCTGCTGGATGATGACACCAAGAAATACAGCTTCTGCATGCAGATTTGTTTTGGGATGTTCAGTAACTTCATGTATGCAGACAGTGTGATTCCTATCTCTGGTTCACTAACAGATCTACAAAGCCTTTCAAAAAGATTAATTACAGCTCACATCAATTTTGGCCTCTAGATGTCATGTAAAGAACATAGCACCAAAGAAGAAGCAAAAGAATTTTGATTATGTCCATCAGAGAAAGCAGGGAGAATAACAGGTAAGTGCTGGGATTTTAATAAGGGTTAGGTTTTCTATTTGCATCTTCGTAAATATCTGAAGTTCTTAAAAGTAAGTGGGAAGTAGGAAGAAATAAATTCATTGGAAGAAACTGTACTGATTGAAGAACTTCTGTAAATCAGCAAGATGAGGAAATACTAAACAAGGTTCAAGAACTCAGAGATGTCATATAACTGGTATTGAGGCTTAAAATGGTACAAAAAATACAATAGCTGTCAAGGATGTTACAGAAATGCAGTTATACATCTGACCTTTTGAATCAAATTCTGCCTCTAGTTCCAAGTATATCTCAGAATACTCATGAAAACAGTTTTCCAAATATTTTACTTCCAGTTTTAAGCTGCACAGTGCAAATACTATAAAAACACTTTGCTCCATAACAACATTTATCCATGGATCTTAAAATGCATCAGTCTAGCAAGTGTCATATAAAATAAGTAAACAGAATTATATTCATTTTTGCAGATCACTGAATAGGAAGAAAGTTATTGAAATACAAGTCACAACTGTAGCTCCAAAGTGATAGCAAAGCCAGAAGAGGATCCTCAAAATCTTTTCCCCACCAAATTAAACTTCCATTATCAAATATTAATAAAAAATATGACAGGAAATCAATTTAGATTCTACAAGGAATCTTGCATGATGAGTTTCTAAGGGAGCATGTTTTTCTGTTTAGTAATATACTGGAAAACTGTTAGGCATCTGCAGGCTTAGATGCCATCAGTGAACAACTTCTCATCTTTATGCAGACACTGGGCATTTTGGCAACATGAAATACCCATGTTTAGTAGAGACTCAGAGGAAGTCTGTGTCCTAAATGTTGAGTCCTGCACAGTACATGTAGGACAGGCAATAACATTGACCATTTTCCTTGAAAGCCACAAAACAGTACTTCCAACTTATGGAACACTAGGGCTCACCACAGCCTCTTCACTATTTGGCTCTATTGGTCATAAATCCTTCAACTATCTAAAACTGTGTGCTTTTTTCTGTCCTACATACTTCTCCTAAGGCTATCAATGGGATTATCAAATGGCAACATAAAAGCTTTATCTCAGATTCTGTTCCTTCTCACTATCAGTGGCTTCCAAGCACAGAATTACAAAATGAAGATCAAGTTTAAGCCAGTTGTTCACTTCTTGGTAATGGTCATTTCAAAATGACATTGTTAAGTTACCAAATGACAATACATACAGTATGACAGTACTTTCATACTTCTTTAGGTGTCCATTTTTATTTTCTGTTTTCTCCCACTAAAATATTTTTCTCTTCTAAGTATTCTTATTAAACAAAAATAGCTGCAACAGACTGACCTTGTTTATCACACTCAATAGATGTAATCCTTTAAGTATGGCATTTTCAGGACTTAAAGAATAATGAGATTAGACTCCACTTAAAACCAATACATTGAAATTTACATGTGCCTCAAATGCATAAATGTTCTCAGCCTTGATACACAATACTGAGTGTTTTTAATAATGTTTTGGTATGTTTACACTCTTATAGCTTT
This sequence comes from Chrysolophus pictus, assembly GCA_037305975.1. Lineage (NCBI taxonomy): Eukaryota > Metazoa > Chordata > Aves > Galliformes > Phasianidae > Chrysolophus > Chrysolophus pictus. The sequence goes on from CM074576.1 coordinate 100,516,008, forward strand.
ATTTCACTTTTGCAAGTAGTCAAAACTCAAAGAGATTCATTTCAACAGAAAATAATGGTTAACCCACAAAATTGGACCCCATTCCTCACTTTGCCTTTCTCCTATGTTTTTCTCAGATTCTTGGGAACATTAAACCTTAAGTGAAGAACCTTTTAGAAAATTACTTCTTGCTTCAGCTTCATGCAGTGACGACCCCAGCTAGGTCAGCCAGTTTATAACAGTCAATTCAAATTGCCCGTAAGGAGTGGAGTGGAATTTTGTGCTTACAACACAAACTAAAAATGGTGAATGATTTTATTCTCATGCAGACCATTTCTGTCCCAAAATGGAAATCCTATTTCTCAATCTCTTTGTAAGTAGTGATCTATAACAAAAAGCCAGTCTGTTGAGTAAACATAATATGACACTAGCTTTTAACAAAAAGTAAATGAAACTGTGTATGACTAAATGGTAACAGAGACACAGAATGACAGAATTTCAGGGATTGTAAGGGATCTCAAGAGTACTGAGTCCAAACCTCCTGCAAAATTTGCACAGCTAGGCATTCAGAATGGTCTTGAATATCTCCACAGAACGAGACTCCACAACCTCTCTGTTCCAGTGCTCTGTTACTCTTAACCATAAAAAAGTTCTTCTGTGTGGTAGTAAGGAACTTCCTGTGTTCAGTTTAGACCATTTCTTCTAGCTCTATTGCTGCACACGACTAAGAGCCTGATCTCACCCATTTACCTCCCATCTCCTTATAGATATTTGTAAACATTCTCTCTGTCTACTTTTCACCAGGCTGAACAGACAGTTTACTCAGCCTTTGCTCATAAGGGAAATGCTCCAGGCTCTTTATCATCTTTTTGTCCTTCTAGGAGTTCCCTGTCTTTTTTGAACTGAGAAACCCAGAACTGGACACAATATTCTAAATGTGTTCTCACCAGGGCAAAGTAAAGGAAGAGGATCATTTCCCTTGACCTGCTGACCACACTCTTTTTAATGCACCCCAGGATACCACTGGCCTTCTTGATCACAAAGGCACACTTCTAGCTCATGACCAACTCCTCTGAAATACTTCTGAAAATCCAACGGTTAAGCAATAACAATTTGAAGTCTCGTGGTGAGAAAATTCTGTTCAAGACTCTGAAGAGTCCTACATTTCGGTCTAAACTACATTTGGCATATCAAATCTTTGAGGCTTTGGAATAACAGTTCATGAATTTGTACAAACAGAAACAGTATAGAAAAGAAGTGAAAAGATTAAGCAGGAAATTATTTTAAAAGCACGTTTTTTCCTTTTCTAAAACATCCTAACCTCGAGAAAGAAATTGTTTCTACAGATTAAACAGTGAAATACAAATGAATTTTTAAAATACTATTTAATATTTTGTGTATTTAAATTAATTAAATTAAAATATATTCCAGGAATACAAAGTGCCTTTTACTCAATTTAATCACTGGTTAATTTGATCCTCCATTTAATTTGATCTAAACCCCAGGAATCAAATCAGCTGTATTAAAAATAGCAAAACTTTCACTCCTTATTTTGATTAATTTTGATCGCCTTAGGCATGTAATATTGGATAATTCAATCACTGGTTATAGAACATTGCCATTTTAATTAATTATGAAAATGAAAAAAATTGAGTGAGAGCAGAGATAAAAGCTCAAGGAAGAAAATGTATTTATAACTAAAGGACAATTACAACTCCATGTTGTGTTATTAAGACATTATTACTACAAACTTTAGTTCTACCATTTGTCATTGTAACCTACTTGCTTACTGTTCAAACTTGATAAGCACCTTAACCTCTGATTATACTGGAAGCATAGAAGCTAAAAATCCAGTGTGAACATCTGCCTCCTCTTGAGATTTAATTGCAAGGACAGGCCATTCATAATTAATGTGCATTTTAGTATTTTACTAATTTCAATCCTGCCTCAAGGTAAATCTCCTTGAATATGTTATTTTTCCTTTATTTCCCACCTTTTCAGGGAAAAAAATGCTGTAAGAATAGTCTCAGAAAGCAAATGTAACTATTTAAACACAGGTGAGGAGAGAAGGAGATGAAAATACCTAGCAAGTCTCTTAATTATTTTCCATTCCTCTTATTCTATTCTCCTTTCCTTCACACTACCCACCATGTCTCGTTGAAGAAGCAGAAAATGAAATTTTGGTGGCTCAGAAGAGAAATGCAGGTTCCCTGAAGATGTGCTGAGGTAGCACTCAGAAAAATGTAGATTGGTGCCATAATTTAGTGCTGACCAAGCAGACTAGCATCATGTAGATAAATCATATTGCAACTTTCCTTTGTAAATATGGCAGGAATTCTGGTGTAAATTATACACATAAATGATTCCTGATGCAAGGAACCAAGATGACGATAATTAAATAAAAATGTAGCAGTTAAGTTAAAAAAAAAAAAAAAAAGGATCTCATTTTCTGTGGTTTTTTTTTTTTTTTTTTTAATGTTCATTTCATTTTCTCTTTGCTTTTTTGTATGACTGGTTTCTTTTAGAATTAATGGTATTGACTCACTGGTCCATGAATATGAATGCACTTGTCCCAAAGTACTGGAATTCTGAAATAGAATTTGCTACCTCCTGATCAGGCACCAGTCAAAGTTTTAAAGAGAGTGTTTTTGCTTTTTGTTTTGCTTTGCTTTGCTTATTTGCTTTTGTTTTTTGTTTTTTGATTTTTTTTTAGCAAATTATGATATGTTGAGATCTATCCTTCAGGCTCCTCCCCACTGGCCCCAGATTTCATCGATTCATGGAAGTACACTGAATAACTAAAGATCTGATCAGTACAAATAGAAGATTCATTTAAAATGGAATAATCAAATTAGTGAAAAATATCTACTTCCTGTTATCCATCATTTCCTGGGTCATAACTGGCCCCCATTTTCTTGATTAAATTTGAGATATTTATGATATACATCCCAATTTTGTAGACTGTCATGGTTTTGTGATTTTTAGTTTTTGGTATTCCACATCATAACATCATGTGGGTCACTGGGAGTTTAACTGTTAATGCTCAAGCTCTGGGTACCTGCCCGGAAGAGAAGAACTACATTCCCCAGGGGACTTTGCAGTCACAGAAAGGAGATATAACTCCTGGCAAGGTCACCTGATGTGCTCTTCTTTGTCCGCTCTTTTTTGCCTGCTCTTCTTCATCCGCTCTTCTTCATCGGCTCTCCTCCTGTCTCCCTGCTGCTCAACTGGACTGCGCATCTCACCTCAGCGTTGTGGTGAGGCCTATCCACCTTTCGGACATTCTCTCTCTCATTATATTTGATTTATTAGCTTCAATTCTGATTATATTGTATTATGGTGTTTTATCTTGCATTCCGATCTATATTTAGTAAATTAGTTTGTTTCTCCTCAGATCGTTGCCGCTGTTTTTAATTATTTTGAGGTCCCCTGTTCCCTTTTTCCAGAGGTGTGGATTTTGCAAAATCCCTCCACCCCTCTAGTCACGGAAGCGGGCCGAACCAGCCTGTAAACCATTGAGAGTAGACATAAATTTTTAGGATGATTTTACCTAGAGCAAGACCCAGGCCAACAGATAGTAAAGGAGTTACCATTGTTCAGCTTCCCAGAAAAAAGGAAGTATTCTGAAAGCATCTTTTTAGACTGAATAAAACAATAAGATTTTTCACAGCTAATTATATTTTCATCTCTTTTTCTGACCTTTTTAAGTCCGTTGTTCAATTCAGATTGTAATGCAACAGAACTCTAAATTATTGGACAGTCACTCAGACTGGAATTTCAGAACTATATAAAGTCTTGGGCTGGCAGCAGTGGACAAAGCATACATAGACTTGTAGCAGATTCTGTTCTGCTGCATAATGTGCACTTTTGGACTGACTGGAAAATTGACCTCTCACATGAAATATAGTTCTTTAGCAGATACTTTACCCTATTTAAATTACCGTAGTCAAGAAATAGTATATTCTCCTGCTTAGCCATTACAGCTACTCCTTGTCTATCCTCAGAGGACTCCTATTTGTTGAGATGGTTTGTTTTCTACATTCCCATTCCAACACTTAGTAATTAAGATTAATTTTTTCAGCACAAAATCCATTGTTTGTGAAACATTATCTATTAATAATTAAGATTATTTTTTCCAGCACAAAATCCATTGTTTGTGAAACATTTTCTATTGTTGATTATTTTCATAATCTAAACAGATTGCACTTATTACTTTATGATTGGATAAAATGGCTGAGAGATTCCTACAAAGGAAACAATCCTTCTTAGTGACCTTACAGATTTGCTCTGCATATTCGGACATTTTAAGTGTAAAACCTTGATAGAAGAAGGAAATTTTCTCAAGAAGTTTTTCCATACATCTAGTTGCATCTACTTACTTTGGGCTCAGGGCTAATCTCCAAAATTGCATATACTGTTTTTCAGCAGGTAACATTAGTCACTGTGATAATTTCTACAGACAGTTCATGCTGAAAGACAATTTCAGGCCCTAAATATGTATTTAAAAAAAAAAAAAAAAAAAAGAAGAAGAAGAAGAAAAAAAGAAAAAAGAAATAACTTGCTAACAGTAATATTCAGATGAACGCTACCACAGTATTGCAGTACTCTTTCCTTCAAATCTGCAATCTACCAAGACAGCTTAAAAAAAGAATAAATAAATGGTTTACTCTTATTACTCTTTTGAATTAGAAAACATCGATAGTGATTAAAAACTTGTGTGTGAATGTAAGAGACACGCTAAGAAACAGAAGCAACGAGATAAAACTTTGAATCATTTTGAAAAACAAAGAAAAATAATCCATCCATATTAAGATTTGTTTTCATTTCTACGTTTTCTCATACCAGCAGACACTGTGGAACAAATAAAATAAAAGTACCTTATTTCCTCTTCCCCAGAGTGTCAGTTGTTCCATGTCTTTAGCACCTGCAGTATTTTTAATTTTCCATGTTCGAAAGCAAACTGTTGAAATTGATTATTTTGAGAAACCACGAGATAATTTTAAGCAGTTTTTTGCAATTTTTTTGTGCAAACGCAAAAAAAAAAAAAAAAAAAAAGAAAAGAAAAGAAAAAAGAATTTAAGTCATTTTCAAATGTACTTTTATTACTTTTCAAATTTAATTATTATAAGAACAGTATCACTATATTAAAACCTAATTACCTTATACTCTTTCTGGTTTTATGACAATGCTCACAAAATGCTTAATATTCATGTAACATGCTACCTCACCCTGTAATATCACCATATTTATGGAAAGAAATTGTAATCCTCTTTACTGGCTCAGGTTAATTCCAATAAAATATTAAATCCATTTTCTAATCTAAATGAGTTCATTAGGAGAGGCATGGTACTGAGAATACCAAACTCTCTATAGAGTTCAGCTTCATTACATTTCAGCACTGTGCATTTCCAGAGCTGTTGTACTACATTTATGAGGATTTATCTGTACTGTTCCAAAAACATTCATCCTAATTCTGCTCCTTCTGTGCATGCTAATCATGAATATGTTAAGTGGAAATACTAAGCGAGCAGCCAATCTCATCCCCAGATGGGTTCAAGTTATGATTACAGAAGCAAATTTGCCATAAGCGCTCTTAAAGCAGTGCCAGAGAAGAGGAAATGAAGGTGTGTTTCTTTCTTTCTTTCTTTCTTTTTTTTCCTTTTTTCCTTTTTTCCTTTAATTTTGTATAGGTGAAGTGAAAAAAGAAAATTTGCAAGATGTGTAGAAGGCTGGTATTTACAGGCTGATGTAAACTATTGACCTTGCATTAAACATTTAAATGTTATGCATGAAACAATTCTAAACAATATACAACAAACTCCTCTGGGCTAAATTCTGGCATCTTCCAAGGGTTCAAGGGCACTTCTCCACAGAAGTAATCCCATTGATCCTGCAAGAACTGTTGATGAAGTATGGTTTGCTCAAACTTCAGTCTAAATGAAACAATATATATTTAATGAAGTTACATTAAACTGAACAGCAGTAGATACAATTACTTTTACCCTGGGTAAAAAACATCACCACCAGGAATTTTCATTGACAAAATCTGTATTTTAGATGAAGAAATCATAAACTAAAATGCATACAACAAAAGATATTCTCAAATTATTTACAGTCAAGTGCCAAATATATTATCTGCATTAATGATAATGAGTAGAAAAGTATGACCTTTTTCTTCAAACTCTCTCCATTTCTCTTATAAAAACTAAACCATGATTCCTTTGCACAGTTAATGATCCCCATGTGCTATCCCACCAGCAAGTCACTGAATCCTTTAATGGCCATACATACTTTCATACGCTACTGAAATATGGACAGTGTGGATCAGCAGCTACTTTATTTTCTTTATCTAAATACAGCAGCTCTATGGCTCTGAATTTCTAGAGCACAACTGCTCTTAATTAGACATTGCACTTTTTTATTTTACACTCCTCATCAGAGTTAAGATAGATAAAAGGAAATAAATTAGATCTGTCTTTTACCTTTGAAGAATGGATATGGCTGGCTAGTAATCTGAAGGACTTCCACTCTGAATAGCTTGGCCAATATTAGTTAAATGGCCACTGGTTGTCACTGTTGCTCCACAAAACAGGAGCTGCAAATGTGAGCTAGTCCTTACAGTCCAAAGTTGCAGACTTTAGGTGGATCTCTTTACATGGCCTGAGATAAAGACATCAACTGAATTTTAATATTTTTTGGAAGTGGACTAGTATGTTAAAAAGGGCAGCTTATGAAAGACAAGGAGATCAGATAATTGGAGCTATGACAAAAAAAAAACAAAAAACCCCCAAAAAAACCAGAAGGCCCAACAGAACAAAATATAAGTGCTAAAAACAAGCAAACAACAACAGCAATAAATAAACATATTTTAATCAGAATTCATTATTTCTTTCTGAAGTCCAATATGCAATTTAAAGCTGTCATTTGTATGATGATTTACAGCCCAATCATGCAAATACTCTATATGCTGTGCAAATAGTTGTCCTTACTTTACAGAAGCTGTTAAGTCTCTTTCTACAATCCCTGTGTATTACAGAACTGGACTCCAACTGTGCAACCATCAGTCTTTACTTCTTTGAGTAGTATCAGTGGGAAATTGGCTTAGCATCCTCAGATTCTAGCTACTTAGACAAACCAACCAGTGGTGCAATTCACAGTGGCAAGCAATGAATTCCACAGTTTGCAAGAACAATTAATTAGCACATAATTGTCACAAAATTAAATCAAATTCTTGTGAAGTTGGTCTTCCTCTGTTTCTTGAATTTTTCTGAATAATTTTCTTGCTGACTGATAATTCTATTTAAGCAGAAAGCATTATTTTTATGATCAGTAGGGATTCTGAGCAAAGTGTCACACTTTATTCTGTTAGGAATTTAATTTTGGCTCTAATATAGGGAAGTTATGCTACAAAAAGGGCCAGGTTTCAGAATTTTCTTTAGGTTTTCTTTTATTCAGTTAAAAAAGAACAAGAAAAAAACAAAAAGCAAAAAACCCCAAAAGCCAAACCAAAACAAGAAAAAAAAAAAAAAAAAAAAACAGGGGAAAAATATTCATATTTAAACCAGAATATTAATTCTAGAATAGCAATTTGGGGCTCCTCTTTAGTCAGAAAGGAAGTATATTAGTTTGATCATCCTTTATGCAAGAGAAAATTAAGTATTTAAGATTAAGGAACTTTGACTAGACTGTTTTTTTAAAGACTATCCCTGAAAATATGAATACAAATTTCTATCAAAAAAAAAGATAATTTATTAACTCTCACCTTTCTAAGAAGAAATACCTGCTTAATTGGTGAAAATATACTTTCCACTCTATTATATTTAATTTCAGTGACCAGTAAATAGATAAATAATAACCTATGAATTATACTTAAAGGGTATTTTCAATGCTATTGAGAACACATATTTTCAGATAGTTCTTCTGGCAAGTTCAATTTTCTTGAATATTTTAAGCTTTTCTCTTAGTTTCGCTGTTTAAGTAAATATTTATTCATATGCTCGTAGTTAAATCAGACTTCATTTACCATATTTATATTTTTGAAATAATCAGTACTAATTTCCTTCATAGACCAAATATTTCTGTGTACCTAGACAATGACTTCAGCGAATAGCGTTTCCACCTGTATAAAAGGGCATCAATTAACTGTGCAAAAATTCCCAAGTTCTAAGTGTTCAATCATTATTGAGTTCAAAAGGTCATAAAGCACAAAATAAATTAAAAACAGAAAGCCTGGAACAAAAGTGGTAAGTGATGGAATCCCCACAGTGACTGAGAACAGAAGGATCCTTTAACTATGTTTTGCTTTCCACCGCACAAAGCTTTCTGCCTTAAGACATGTCAGCTCCAGTTTATCAAAGGAGCAGGTCTCACCCAGCAATCTGATGCTTGGACTTGAGTTAATGCCTTGTTAGAAAGAAATCTTCAGTTGAATAGTGCAGTGAAATAATTCTTGTGTTCATTTAAGAGGAGCTGATTATCTGTCCCACATCTAGGCAGAGGGTTCCCTTTTTCCATTTCAGTTCTGTGCCCTACATCTGTGATTTTTTAATATTTCATTTCCTTTACTTCTGCACCACAAAAGAGTCAGTGAAGCTGCAGAGCACTATCAAACTTTGCATTGGCTTTCAAATGTGTCTGAGTATCCAAAGTATCCAATTTACCGCATAAATTGGAGCCTTCTTTTGCAGCCTACTGCTGCAAATCATACAATCTCCATTCCTTCAATTAAAAAAAAAAAAAAAAGTAAAATGATATTTTATTTGTAAGTATAATAATAAGAGAAAAATTACTTCAGCCCCTGAAAGCTATTTTAAAAACCTTTGTAAAATATGTGAATTATATGTTATTCACAACCTGACTACATTTCACTATATTCAGTAGTAATTAGCTTTCTTCTGATACTATGGAGTTTCTAAAATTGTCCTTTTAAACATTTACGAAATAGAAATTCTGAATTTCTATCATCATGGTACTTTGAGAAAGGAACATACTACAGCATAAGTCAACTTTTTTTTTTTTTTTTTTGGTGATAACCTTGTAAAGGTTTATAAACACCTTTACCAGCATCTCCCTGAGGAGAACGTACATCAAAACCAAGCTGTGACATCAAATTGAGAGATAAATCCACACAGGGCTGGATTTTAGAGCTGAAGAACACACTCCCGACAGGGAACTGATGAAGGGAAACAGTATCCAGTTAAGCTGAACACCGTGAAGCTAGGCTGCCTGTCTTGGAGGGACTCACAAAGGAATTTTCCTGTCCAGAAACCAAAAGCAGAAACCCTTGCAACAACAGCAACAACAAAAAAGCTACTGTGGTCATATTGTGGGCATACAGATGCTTTCATTCTAAGCGTATAAGGATTTCAGTAACATGAAATCTTTTTCAAAAGAATATGTGGCTAGTCTTTTTCCAAAAAATACACAGAGAGGACAGGAAAAAAAAAGGCCCTAGGACACCAAATGTCACTTTAATTTTGGCTACACCTTCTTTTTACATTTTTGTCCATGGATGCACTAAGCTTGATATTATTCAATATGGCTATGGACTTTCAAAGGCTGATGAATTCTTAGTTTTTGAGATCTTTTTAAAAAGAAAACATATAAAATCTTAATCTCTACTTCACTGCAGTCATTAAGCAAATGCTTAACTATACCACTGTACTTGGAACAGAGCTGGACAACTGAAATATATAAGTTAAATCTTAGCTGGCAATTCAAGTGTGAGGCCAAAATGAGCATAAAAGCATTTCCTAATAAGATGTTTCTAAGAACTGCTGTCTTTAAAGGACAATAAGAAATTACAGCTAGCAGGCAGGCATTTCTGTTCAAAAAAACCTACAGTCAAAAATAACCACCAAAGACAGTTAAGATCGATTGCAATCTTTTTATCAATTCAGTTTTGACACTGAGATCCCACATTGCTGATCTGCCCCTCAGACACTGCATAGAACTAAATGGAGAGACAAAGCTGTAATCTCATGACCTTAAGCATATATCCACCCAATTTTTCAGATGCACCTCACTACTCTGGGAAGCAGGCTGTCCTGTATCATCAGACATGCAGCTGTTTGTATTTTGCACCCACAGAATGAAGAGGGGAGGAGGGTATTTAAACCTGGTCTTTGTTTCTGATTGAGTTCCTTACATATCCTACAAAAAGAAAAAAAAAATCCTGCCGTGATTTCTCAATTTTCCTCTCTCTATAAAACCTACATATAATTTTAAAATCTCAGGTCACTGCTGAATGTTTTTAAATGCTCTTTTGCATTTCTGCAACAATAATTCCTTTGTATAGTGATAAACTGTCATAGAAAGGGCATTTGCCTTTATCCCTACATATTAGAAATGAAGAAATGAGGAAAAGAGGAAAAAAAAAAAAAAAAAGCTGTTTTTTCTATTATTTTACTTATCCACTGCCTGCCAACCAGCTAGAACTAGAACATCAAAGCTTTTAACTTTATTTTTTTTTTTTTTTAAGGCAGCAAACTACTAGCTTCTTAAAAGCATTTGACCTGAGGAAAGGATTCATTTCAGTCAGCATATTGAATGGTATCTGCTGAGTCCACTCCAGATAAGTTGAGCAACGAAAATGTAAGTGAAGAAAGCAATGCAGCAGGATGTTGGAGAAGGAGAGAAGGTAGTGATAGAATAAGACTGCCTGGTGCAAAAAGAGGAGGCATATATTTTATCCTGGAAGGAATGATTTCCTAAATAGGACTAATCAGTTATGCCATCAATTAAAGATGAGCCTTCAGTGAAGTCACTGATGAGGAAGAAAAAAAAAAGTATCTGCATGAGTTTTCAATCTATTACTATTTATTTTCCATCCAAAAAAAAAAAAAAAAAAAAAAAAAAAAAAAAAAAAAAAGGATACATACTTAGTCCCAAACAGCAGAATAGAGAATAAAGAAAAGAGACTGGAAGTATATGTGAGACTGTACAAAAAGGAAGAAAAACAAGTAGAAAAGGGTACTGTTGGCTGCATGTTTCATTATGCTGTTATTGCTATTTCTAAAAATGCTTCATTTTTTACTTTCTGAATGTTCCACATTTTTTAAGAACAAGAATATAACAGTAAAGCTCTTGGGGAAACAAGTGCATATGAAGCAAAGGTGTATCATTTAGTTCCTCTGCGTGGAAAATACTGCACCCATTTACATTCATCAGCACTTCGTGGAGACCAAACAGTGGATTGAGCAGTGAGGCAAAGGGTGGTACATTTCAGCAGTGGCAACAGCAACAGTGGATCACCTCCACTGGTGCAGATTTTTACAAACACAGTATGTAGGCTCATGTACAATATTTTTCTTGTGTAGCAAAATATGTAGTAGGAAGTTATAAAAGATAAAAAAAATATATAATTTGAGATGGAGAGGCTAGGAGTTGCTCGCTATACTTGTCAAAAATGAGAAATATTTTGGCACAAAAATGTAAAGACTTTTCAATACACTAAAAATACAAAAAAGCGAGAAGAAAGAAATGTAAGTTAAATTCCTAATAGTAATTGTAAATTGTAAAGCTCTGAGAGGAAATCAGAATCCAATACTTTTATTATTCTTTATGACAATCTAGGTTTAGGACCAATATTTTTCTTGAAATATTTTGCAAGTAAATAAATTTATTTAAAGGCAACTTCACTGAAGGAATGCAAGACTCATTCTGAATGCTGTTCTTGATAATGTTTCAGCTTTTCCCTGCTGCATGGGCTTGGCAAGTCATTTCACCTTGGATCACTTCTGGCTCCAGACCAGTCTTTTTCTCTGTTCTATACACAATAAGCTCTTCAGAAGCGTATTGCTTAATAGCCAATATGAACACAGGATCAGGTACCAATTCAGCTTCAGTTTCTAGGCACTGCTATAATGCCATTAAAAACAAAAGCAACTGAAAAAGAAATAATCTTTTTGCCTACTATTTGGCAGTACTGTGAAAGCAAACTAGTCCAATTGAACAATTCTACATAGTTATTTCAGAGATTAACTGTATTAAATTAACTATATGAAATCACAGGCTTGTTTTTATTTTAATGATGAATTTTTAAGTGATTAACACTAAAATAACAGCATTAATTCAAAATATTGACCTTCTTAAAGCACTAGTTGGCTAAAAAAAATGTATCAAAAACTGTATGTGATGTATTACACAAGCATCACAGTGAAATATCTCACTACGCAAAAAGATACATACCAGAAAAAGCTAGAGAAACCTAGACAAAAATGTAACTTGAGTATTCCTCAGTCTGAACTCATAAGCTTTTTTTCTAAAAATCAGAAGCCTGACTTAGTGGCAAGCTTCTGAAAACTTGCACAGCTCTGATAAGAAAGGACATGTCTCATAAATATTCATTAAAAATTACCTTTTCTGGATCATGAATTTTTCAAGCAGACACTGGTTTGACCTCTGCAAGGAACAAAACTGAGCCCATACCAGAATGTCTCCATTTTCTGAAAAAAAAATATATATATATATATATATATTAAAAAGGGGTTTTTCTGGGTGAGCATCTACTTTGTACACTACATGAGGCTTCAGGTCAATTACCTCTGCAATCCAAGCATCCAAGCAATAATACCAAATTCAAGTTACAGTCTTTAAATCCTGAATTATTATCTTATTTTCTTGAAAAACTGATTGTGAGGAAAGATTTGCATTTTAAACAGTTTTCTAAATTGGCAGCCCCATTTCTCAGTCATCTTTTAGTTCAAACAACAGTTTTAATTGGTAATCCATTAACACCTCCTGAGCTGGGAAGCCTGGAATATGCTTGCAAGTCTTCTCAAGCTGTTCTGTCCTGCTAGCTGTCTGGAAAACAGGGAGTCCTTTTGCATACTTGTTACCACACAGGATAAAATACATAGGTTGCTCAGCATCACCAGCTACTAGCAAAGGATACATAAATGGGTGCTCTGAGAGCTGCACCCAAAATGTGTCGCACTGAAGAAACCCTCACTATGTATGCTGTCTCCATTATGTCTGTTTCACACAGACAATTCAATCTCACTTTTGCTAAGGCCTGTGATGGCCATTTTAAACAACCTTATGTTTTAAACCGTCATCATAACCTCAGCAGCTTCAACTTTTTGCTGGTCATCTTTACCTTAACATCTACTTGATGTACAGATAAAAATACCATCACTCAATGAAGACATGAACTGTAGGCTTTATATCTCAACTCTACAACTCTACACACAAAGGAGTGGCTCAGGGAGGATCAGGGGACTATTCTATACAACTGTATTTCAACTTTGCCAGTACAGAAGAGAGAAACATTGTGCTTTTTGTGGATTAACATATACACACTATAATAATTTTTCCTTAGAATCTTATGATTTTAAGGCTATTTGAACATCAAGTATGGAAATGAGATATCTCTTCTAATTATTTCTCTTAGTTGTAGGTATCCCTGTAGGAGATGTGTTAAGCAAAAGATAGGTATGTATTTTTTTTTTCTATTCAATTTCCTCTCTTCTGCTTCTGTGCAGGCAATCCTTATAAATGGAGTTCTAAATGTAACAGGACTGTAGCTAACAGGGAAAAAATTGGCAGGCTGGAAATTTTAGATTTTGGCATGCTTTTACAAAATTCAGCTTAGCACACTGCTCTCAGACAAGATAATTCATTTAAGCAAAACTGCATGATTTGCTGCTTGCGCTGAACATAAAATCCTTCTAGTGCAGAAACTTAACAGGACATGTTAGGAGGATTTAAGCTATGTATTCATACAATTTTAGCAACAACAAAAAAAGTTATGTTGGAAGACTATGAATTGTATCTCTGCAAGCATGGTAGAGACAGACATCTGTCGGCATCAGCATAATAAAACTTTGGCAGAGTAATAACTACATTCTAAAAATGCTTGAAAATTGTTCAGCACTGAAGGGTACTTTTAGAAACTTTATTCTTTTAAGTTGTCTCTTTGTCTTTACAGGTGTTCATTTAAGTTGTTTATGACTAAAAAAAAATGTACACTTTGAATGCTGAAGTAGAATGGTATGTTTGATACAGAACACAGATATCCGTCAATGACTTTTATTGTACTTCACATTTCCACAGTTATGTACAGAGTTGAGGAAGGAGAGAGAGGAAATGAAGCCAAAGATACAAGATGTGGCAAATTATGTATGCTCCCCTTTTCAAAGGCAAGGTGCATATATACATATAGGCTATTCATTATGAATAACAGAATTGCTATTTGCCTATTTCAAATGGAATCCAAACGTGTTCAAGCACAGCAAGAATACTGAGAGTGAAGAGTGCTTAATATTCTAGCCCAGCTCACTGAAAAAAGCACTGAATTGACAGAGCAGTGTTCTGTAGAGCAACATGATGTGTCTGCTTTAAATGGAGAATAATGGATTTAAGTTTAGTGCAGAACTAAAGGGCTCAATTACTATTCATGAATTCTGAGATGTTCTACTACAGAAACTCCTTTTGCATGAAATGTTCATCAGAATCAATATGCAGAACTACAAAAAGTAAACCTTGCCCCCTCACACAATACAGTACTTACCTAGATTTGTGCATTTACAAAGAGCATTGCTATGGCATTTATCTAAAACCATCCAGACTACTATTTAAAATAAATATGCTTCGTATAGTTGTAGGAAAAGCTACTCCACTAGAGCCATTTTCTTTAGCTCTTAGACATCCACATTTAAATTTGACCAGCCTGAGGTGTGTTCTGTGCTTCGAGAAAACAGTTTTTGTGATGCCTGAGTGTAGGCTTTTAGTCAGTAATGCAGGAAGGCTGATTTCCAGGCCCTTTGAATGGTTTCTGCCATGTAACTGTGCTTTTGTTGGAAATCGTATTAACACTGAATGTACAGAAGTCCAGAAATCTGTTTTATGTATAATTATTTAAAAACATATTCCTTATTCAGCCTTTACAGTTCTCATGCTTCATGTAAAGTCAGAATCATTACTTACAGTAAATACAATTCAGCATTTCACTTGAAATACAGGTTTTACTCACAATTCATGTCTCATCAGTCTCTATAGTTATACCTTGTAAGCTTGCTATAAAAAATGGGTTTTAATCAGTCGCTAAAATGCAAACAGGGAATTCCTCTTCTATCTTGCACCATACATACAGGCATGTAATGATATCTCATGGAATTATTCTTGAAATTCAGGCTCATCAATGTTCAAATGTAACTTTCGTTTGCAGTCTGCAGTATTCAGTTTAACAGGGACTAATCAGAGCAGAAATTTTTGCACTGAATGAAAGAAAGGTGATTCAAAATTACTTTAAAATATGAAGTTTTTTCTGTAGATCCTTTATTATCTTCAAATAACATTTAATCTTACAAACACATCTCTTGTATTTTTTGTAATTACTTAGGGTCAAATTAGTCAGCTATTTACTTGGAAAACAGATGCCATTCAATATTTATTATCATATAAATATTGCTAATTCTTCAAACATCAGTGTTTCCTGAATTATATTTGAGATTTGAACAGCTATATATATATATATTTTTCATTTACATTATCATTTTAAGAGTCAAAAAATCTGTTTGTTTGTTTCCTGTTTATACAGATGACTGTGTCAGTTCTGAAGGCAGCTTCTAGAGGCTTTGTGTTAACAAGCTACTTCAGTTTGCATATTACATCTTTCAAAGTAACATATGCATAATTTTATCATCGTTGTGTGCCATCTGGAGCATACTGATTGAACTGCAGTTTTAAAGTGAAGTCTATAGAGTATTTTGATTGCTTTTATCTGGAAGAATTACACACTTCAAAGCTTCTCTCATATAATGTGCATGGAGTTTGGTTAGGACTTTGCACGTATTTGCATTAGTATATGAACTTCAGTCTGAAATTAAACTTTTTTTTTTTTTCACTCTTTCTGTTTTATTTTTCTCTACAGTGAGCAAGAGTCCTGTAAAGTAAAAAACAAATCTTATGCTTATCACACAGGTGATTTTCCCATCATGATTCCTCAACCAAGTGGCACAAGATAAGAACAACAAAACAGCTGTGTTTACTGCCTTATACTTCTAAATCTGAAGAATTAATGGAAAGATTAAGCCACAAACCTCCTGCAAAGAAAATGTAATAAACTGACGACACCGTTCCAGGGTCATTTGACAAGGAAACTTGAAAGCTATTAGTTCTCACTAAAGCTTTTCAGAAAAATAGGTGGGAAGTCATTTTTTTGTGAAAGAAGGTTAAGAGCAAATCTGGAAAGTAGTAAATATAAGATCAGAAATGTCTTTATCAGTGTTAAGTTCATCTGAATAAGAACAAATTCATAGGAGAGAAGGATTCCATGGCCAGGAAATGCAAGAGAGAACAAAACCCAGAAATAATAGGTTAGGGGCAAAGAATATTAAGAGAAGACATGCATGTCATGTGTTCGTTTCATAAATGAGAATTTCATTTCCTTGCAGTAAAAAGGAACTTTGTTGTTGTTGTTGTTGTTGTTTTTCCTTTTAAATCATAAAAATCTATGATTGCCTCCATTTTGCTCAAGACCATATATTCCTAAAAATTGAAACTACAATAATTGCTGGCACACTAGAAAAGGTTGAGTTGAAGCCTTTGATGGTGGATCTGGGGATCTAGAGGAGCTAGACACAAGATCCTGTTTTCCTGAGGGGCTCACAGATGCAAGGCAGTGAGAAGAAAACTTAGATTTGTGAAGGTGTCTTCCTATGTGAACTTTATTAAGCTTGTGTGGCAAAGTGGTTTGATTAAAATTTGAATTTCTATAGAGATTATCTTTCAAAATACATCAGTTGATGATGATCACACAAAAGGTAGATTGATTTGACATTGTTAATTCGGTAGCTAAGAAAACATAATTCAGATGAAGTAGTATTTGTATCTCACTGTGTAGTACCAACTATGGCTCCTATGTCACCTTACTTAAGTTCTTTAATGCATCTTGGTTAAATGGTGACAAAGACTAGGCTCAGACAATTCATTTCCTGCAATCTAATGTCACTAGAACTACAGTTGAGATTACTTTAGGTAGAAAAATTTATCAGAGTTCATCCAGTTGAAACAGTATAGATTAACTCTGTTGCCATAGAAACGCATGATTTTGGCATCGCAAACACAAGAACACTACATCTATCCTAGTATTTCACTTCCAACTAAGAACTATCAGATTCTTCAAGGAATGATTAGAATAAAACACGGATCAGATGTACAGTTCTATAAATTTGAGACTCTCAAAACACACAATGTTCACAGAATTATCTAAAGCTGGTGTAAAACTATATCATATTATCTTTCCCATAGAGATAAAAACATAAGAATTCCAATCACAAAATGTATACAAGTAAATTAACTTCCTGTAGGATAAGACTAGTGTCTTTTGCTCCTGGGAGCTAATTTTATTTATTTTGGACATCATTCAGACATTCTCAAGTATAATTTACCAAAACAACTTTATCTGCTTGCAAACAAAATAAATTACATGTTAAAAAATATTATTATAGAAATAAGTTTTCCCTTTGTATTTGGTTAAACCTCTGATTGGTGTTTGAGCTTGCTTATTTCCAACAATTTAATATGTTTAACATTTTTTTTTTCCCTAATATCTGTTTGTCTGTGAGACTTTTTTCAGAATACACTTTTATTCTGTCTCTTTACACGTGCACAGAACACAAGTAAACTCACAGACATTTAAATCAGAATCAGCCATTTTGTGAATGGGGTTTGATATTATTGCCAAAGAAGAAATAGCATTTATTTCAGTAATTCTTGAGTCAAATTCAGCTCATGGTTGAGCTGCAGAAAGATATTCATGCTCAATTTAAAGACTCTGCATTGAAGAGGTTTTAAGAAATGTCTCCCCAACCCATTCTACTGGTTAACTGCTACAACTGACAATGTTATGAGTCTCACAATTAGTTTCAACTCAGCTGCCTAGATTTCTACCAGTGCATTTTCCTATGTGTTCATCTAGTGAAATTTTATATGTATAACTTGTTCTTCATAGATAATGTGTTACTAACTCAGAACAACTTTCTTATTAACCTGCTTTACAAATAAATTTTTCAAATATGTTATTAAACATATGCATAAAATTTAAGCTACTTAGTTTTTCACTTCACAGATTGCTATTTAAAGACTGCAAGCAAAAGTTTTACATATATGTATTGGAAAGAATAAGATACTGGTAGCAATAACTCAGTGGAATGAGAGTCTGTTTTATTTCTGTAATGTCTTTGCTTTAAGGTGGTATTTATTCTACCATGAAATGTAACTCAGAAACTGCAAAATATCAAGACAATCTTCACTGAACTAAATGTACTCTTTCACCCCATATTAGATGTCACTTTCTCTTCCCCATGGATATACCATATCGGTATTAAACGCAGATGGAATCTTAGAAGTGAGGAGAATTCCCCCGTTCCCATTTTTGAGCGCAGCCTTTTATTACTGTTCTGATACAGCAGTTCTGGTCAGAAAGCTCTTATGTATTATACTACATTCCTCATTGTAAATAGAGGCTGATGAACTGTTTCAAAATGTGCTACACTTTTAACGCAAGATAATCCAGGTGTTTAACTAAAATATTAGTTCCAGCTGAAATCAATGTTCTTTTAAAGAGGTATTCTGAATAATTCTATTGTTATTTGGGGTGATAACTGCTCTGTGAAAAATACACTAAAGATCTTCTAGATGAATCCTGCCTTAGTATGTGAATAGAAATATACATCATTCAGGAAGATATACAGGAAGATTTTTGATAGGATACAATCTCTCTGCTCTAAAGAATATTTATTACTATTTGAACATTATTCTTAATATTGCGGGATTCCTATAAATCCTTTATCTTTCCACAGTGAGCTGTACTATGGTGGGTTGACTTCAGCTGGCTGCCAGTTGCCCACTCAGATTCCCTCTCATATCCCATTTTCAGTGAAACCAAGGGGGAAAAAAAAAGTGAAAAAGCCTGTGGGTTGGAATAGACTAGGAGAACACTTACTGTTTACTTACAGGTTTAAGAAAAAACAATTTAATCTACTGCCAGTAAAAATAGAGTTGAGTAGTAAGAAACATAGACAAAATCTTAAAATGATATCTTTCCTCCTCTTGTCCAGATTCTTCTATTCCCAGTGCTTATTTTTTCCCCAAGTAGCACAGGGAATGGGGAATAGAGGCTCTGGACATAATACTCTCCTCTGACACAGCATGGGATCTTCACAGGCTGAGACTCCTTCAGGAAATACTCACTTGCTCCTGCTCAGAGTCCTCCACAGGCTGCAGTGTGGACAGTGGTCCCCTATATGCTGCAGAAAAATACCTTCTTCACCTAAGCATATGTTTCTTGGATTTGGTTCCAAGTTTCCGGAGTTGTAAAATTTTGAGTCCCTCACCACCTCCCCTCACCTGCAGTATTTGATGATTTCCAGTGTTTAAGTACTTGTAAGAGTGCAAAAAAGTTGTCCCAGCCTTGAAGAAATTTCTCTCCTAGTATTAAGCACAAGTTACAGTGAAAATCTGTGTATAAATATTTATTTTAAGATTGATCCCCAATTCCTCATTCTACTTTTTACTCGAGATCAGGAGGGCTAATTATTTCTGCTTGGGACCAGAGGAAGGATGGCAGGAGACAGAAGGTGTGGAAGACTGGAGGCATTAAAGACCAGGCTCCATATCTTTCTAATTAGCAATTGGTTTTGGTATGAACTTATCTTGCAGTACATGTGTTAAACTGCAATATGTAGGTATTGTGAAACTTCATTCTTGACTACAGAGTGCAAATGTCTTTATTTTTAAAGATTATTAGGCTGGAAGGATGCTTAAAAGAATTTGTTGCATTCCAATGATGCAAAAAAAAAAAAAAAAAAAAAGATATGACAACAGGTTTATTTCCTCTTCTTATTTTATGATAAATATTTATATTGTCTTATGATTAGCATTTATGATTTTCTGATTTAGCAATGTTTTGCTCAAGTTTGATTTGCTCAGTCCTAGAATTCTGCTTCTTTGGTATCACTGTCCAAAAGTAGTTATGCTTTCACACACAAATTTAATATATAAATTTTATTTATATTTATTTATTCATGTTTCTTTCAATACCTCTTTTTAGCACTTTTGACAAGCCATTACATATATTGTTCACAGTGATCATGTAAACAAATTCTATAATATCTGCACAAATAAGAAATATTTTTTCTGCAATCATTCATCTTATTAAGGTGAAATATAGAATTAGCCAAGTGCACAAAGCAGTATAGACATGTATAAGACAATTATGTTAATTTCAGTCCATTTTAAGTCAAAAGGCATTTTCCCCTTGACTGAATAGGAAAGCGCTTTCATTATTGCTTTAATTCTGCTCGTTTATTGGAAATAGCACATAGAACTGTACGTTCCGTCAATTCTAAGTACTTGAACACAGGTGCTTTTACTTTTAAGGATATTCAGATTGGTGTTCAGGAGTTTCTAACATTTGTTTATGCATGATACCCACTTTTACAAAGTAAACCTCTATAAACTTCCATGGTAAAATGGTATTTATTTTTATTTTTATTTTTATTTTTTTACTTTTCCTAGATAAAATGCAGTGCTGGGAGTTTGTAATTTGACAAAAATATGAATACCCTTTTTTATAGTTGACTTTCTGTAAAACATGATGCTGTATACATCCAGCCTAGATAGGAGTAAAAACTGCTACTTCAGAAGAAAGGCATGAGCAGTACTGATGATGAAAAAAAACTGCCGAGGGTAAGCTTGTTTTGGATGGCTTCCAGAAGTTTAGAACTTTATACAAAAATTTTTAGAAATTTTACTCTACCATTTTAGAAATTGGGAAACTATAATCACTTAATGACATTCTTATACTTTTTTTTCCTAAGTCAAACAGGATATGCCACCATATTTGCCACCAGCAACAGTATTTCTACTGTACATCCATCTATTAATTCATTATACATCTTAGTTTTTCATTTTTGCTAACCAGCAGGAGCTCAGCCTCATTCTGGTTTGGTTTCAACTAGCTGCTGACAGTTATGAGAAAGTACCTGGGCTTGCTTGGCAGCAATGTTTTTGTGCTCTATGAAGGACAAGCAAACAAAATTATATCTGCATATTAATGATATTATTGATACTGATGTCAAAACTCAAAATATCTCACTGGTTTCTATAATATTATGAAATGTTGCTAAGAACAGAACAACAAAAATAATCAATCTAAAACGAGACTGTTTTAGCACCTGTCTTCTGTGTCTTGTAATCTCCATCAGGTAGGACATTATATCACTGCAGGCAATGCCAGAAGCAAAGGATAGGTCCAAGCTAATTTGAATGGAGGAATGGTCCTCCATTTAGTAACGGCAAGTAAGCAGAGCTAAGTTCTACTAAACCTGATGCAAATCCATGACATCCAGACTGTTTCAAGCTGTCAACAGTTTACGGGCCGGTTTGGCCTAGTCCATGACTATCGGGGCGGAGGGATTTGCAAATCTGTGCTTCCAGAAAGGGGGAAAAGGGGACTCTGAATAATGAAAAACAGCGGCAACAATCTGAGTAGAAACAAACTAATTTGCTAAATATGGTATCGGAATGCAAGATAACACACTATAATACAGTATAATTAGAATCGAAGCTAATAAATCAAATATAATGAGAAACAGTGTCCAAAAGTTGGAAAGGCCTCACCATACAGCTGAGGTGAGACATGCAGTCAGATCGAGCAGCAGGGAGGAGAGCTGAAAAAAGGAAGGGAAGGTTAGATGGTCTACAAAAGTTTATATTGCCTCTCTGAACACAAAGTCTTCTGGGGTATGTAGTTCTTCTTCTCTTCTGGACAGATGCCTGGAACTGGAGCATTAACCCTTTAACTCCCAGTGCACTACATAATGTTATGACGTGGAATATTGATAACCAAAAATCATAAAACCTTAACACAAGTCTAAGATGTTAGCGTAATCTGAAATTATGTCAGAGATTGCTATTTTGCTTCTCAGTAGAGTGGACCATTTGACACTCAATGAAAGTCAGAAGTAGCAGGTGAAATCTTCACAATTTTTAGGAACTAAAACATTGATGTCCTGCACAATATTGGCATTATCATCTCCAATTATTTTGATGTAGGGAGATAGAACTTGAGACTGGGATATATGTCTCATGTATTAAGATAAATAACCGACCTCTGTTGAGTCAAATAGTGGCCAAATCTTTACCCACCATAGATACTATCCAGCAGTGATGGATAGTACTCTTCAAAGCATCTTATTGTTCAATTGACTTGAATCAGATCAAAGAATTTCAGTAAGCCATATGTCTTCAGAATTAACACATCCTTTTAAACATGAAAGAAGAAACGTCAGATTCATTCAAAGGCCACATTGGACTGTAGGCATAGTATCGAAGACAAGTGACATAATTCCATATCTCATGCAGTCCAGTATGACTTTAGAGCCTGTGCTAACATGCAAATTTCTACCTATATGTGAAACTACATTTGACATATTCAAGGATCCAAAATTTAAAAATATTTTCACATATCAAAGATTTTCTTCCTAAGGAAATCCAAAACTCATACACTCCAGCAGTTTTATTGCATCTGTATCCACAGTGCTTTCCTCAGAAAAGTAAACAACTCCATCATGTCTCCTCCTAATCTTTCATAAAGACTACAGGCCTAATTTTTCCTTTCTTCACAATGCAAGCATTTGTCATCCTAATGACAATATTCTTCTACATGCCTGAAATATTGCACCTAAGATATATAATTACTTTAGACATGCTTTCACATGTTTTTGGGGGGGTTCTCTTTTTTTGTTTTATTTATTTATTTATTTATTGCTAAAAATAGCAATCTTCATTTACTTCTGTCTATTTAGACCAAAGAAATTTTATTTTTTTCTCTCAATTTTCCTGGACATTTTTAACCCCACTGTT
Organism: Chrysolophus pictus; assembly: GCA_037305975.1. NCBI lineage: Eukaryota > Metazoa > Chordata > Aves > Galliformes > Phasianidae > Chrysolophus > Chrysolophus pictus. The sequence continues at coordinate 100,538,859 of CM074576.1, forward strand.
TTTTAAAAACAGACACACTCAAAAAAAAAAAAAAAAAAAAAAAAAAAAAAAAAAAAAGACTGAAGTTTGATCAATTCCAGATTTAAAAATCTTATGATCCTTTATAAATATTTCAGCAAACCTGTCAGAAGGTCACTCAGGCATTTATTTAGAGCCTTGTTCTGTATTTGTATGCATTTACTTACCTTACAATTGTTCACCATCTAGATATGCTAAATCTTTCAATTCAGTGAGGCATCATTTAAACTAAATTGAACTAAATTATTCATGATCATTCATAGGCTATAATCTTCAAGCATGCTACCAAATGGCATGACACTTTTTAAAATCTGAAAGATAACCCTGATAATACATTTTGGAATTTGACCAGAAATAATATCACAGCTATTTTAATGACAGAACAAAACAAATTACTTTGATATAGAAAAACCTTTCATTGAAGGTAAGGACTGACTGTTCAAAAAGAAACAAGCAAGAGCAGGCATCTACAAAATGGACAGTGCCATTATTTAACAACCAGAACTGTGAGGAGGTAAATGATTTATTCTTATTAAATGTTATGTTCTTGTAGGCAGTTTAGTAGTCTGTGACAGGCATTCCTCAAGTGTTTGTTAGTTTCCTGCTTTTCTTTGAAATAAAAAAATGAAACTCTGGAATAAATAATTATATTTTTCTGCAGATTCCTAGCTTATTACTCCTCGTCTTTACAAAAACACTGATAATCAGATTGGTTTAATACCCATCCATTTGCTTTTATCTCTCACTTCCTCATTTCTAGGCATGAAAAAAAACTCTCAAGAAATTGCCCTTTGCCTGAATGAACCAACTTCCCCTCTTGCTTTTTTTCATCTTAAAGACTGGAATTGTGTAAAAAAGATGGTTTGTCTGTGGTTGCTCTGATACCACAATTCTCAGCCAGGTCTGATTGCTGTCTCTCTATTTAGGATTGAGGAAGGGGTTGTGCACCCCTGCTGCACTGGGTTCCCAGTGCAGTTGTGCTCGCGGCACCTTAAAGCCTGAGAGCCTCATCAAACAGGCCTCATTGGCAATAGGACAATTGACAGGCACAAATGGAGTAATAAGAGGAAATCTGTTACACAAGAGACAATTACCAGAGGTTGGAATGGAATACCTGCAGATTTCCTGGCAGAGCATCTCCATCAGTCAGGGACAGATGAAGAAACATCCAGGCATCTCTGAGTATAATCAGTTCCAGGAACATTTGGGGTTCTGTCTAAATAAAATATGTCCCTAATGCTACTACTGGTAGTAGCATTTAAAATTCCATAAGGATTTTGAAGAGAGATGCTACCTCATTTTCCTATTCCTGAAGAGCAAAAGACACCACCAAAACTGCTGTCGTCAAATTCAGTAGACTGAAAAGGGACTTATGATTTTTTTAAAGGTATCACATTTTGTCACTCATTTTCTTCACTGCTCACTCACACACCTTATCACCACAGCTTGTGAGTCTAGGTATTTAATAACTTATGTAAATACTTAAGTTTTCTAACAGTCATGTAGTCATATGACTGTCAGCTTCATGCTCTCTTGATTTTACTTGCCATAGTTACAGAAAATGTACCATGTAAATTTCCTAAGAGCCACTTATAACAAAGAATACATTCCTTTCTCTCTTCACTGTTTCCCAAATCCCTTCTCTAAGTGCAGTGAATTTGAAGCCGTGGTATTTTATATCTTATGAGGACTTCTGCCATAGGACTTCCAATACACTGGTTTCTGTCCTCTTTAAAGGTCAAAACACTGAACAACGAAGTTTTGAATTCCAGCTAGATACATCCTGTATGTTGCAACAACCAGGAATATAGATTGCTGTAGAATAAACACATTTAAACTGATAACCTGAGCCAAAATGATGTTAGTCCACATGGAAACATTGTGCATTTCCAGCAGCAGAGATTATCTATAACATTGTCTTATATTTAATTTTTTTTTCAAGCATTCCCTAATAAACATAAGAAAAAATAAAACTGACCTATTATCACCAATACAACTCTATTGACCCTGGTTAATCTGTAAAAATGACCCTTCTTTTCGATGTCACAGACTTAACAGCAGTATCTGCATTGTTCATATGGTGACAAAGTACTAGAATCCATGCCACATTTTTTGAAACAGTATTACACTTTGCCATGGCAAGAGCCAGTAAACAAACTGAATAGATCATTCTGGAAATGTCCGGGATGATTTTCAATCTGCAACCAAATTCAATGCAATCTGCAACCAAAACACAGCTGATATCTGAGTATTACTGGAAATTAAAATTCTGACATTTTTTCAAAGATTCTGGAAGGAATTGTTTTGTGCAGTAATTTTCCCTATCATCTCCTCTTGCAAGAAACACCTTGAGATATTATTTTCAACAAATGTTAAATCATATACTAAGTGCTGTGAATATAAAAAATCCGCAAGTTCTTAATTTCCAAAGGAACAATTCTGTTGGTGTACCTCACAGCATGACATGCAGAACTCAGAATGAGGAGATATAGAGTCATAGAGTCACTTTCATTGGATAAGACTTTCAAGATCAAAAGTCCAGCCATCAACCTAACACTAAAAAAAGTCCACCACTAAACCAAGTTTCTAAATGCCACACCCATACAGTTCTTAAGTACCTCTAGTGATGGTGTCTCCATCACTTCTCTGGACAGCCTGTTCCAATGCCTAACCACCATTTCCTTGAAGAAACTCTTCCTGATAACCAGTCTGACTCTACTTTGGTGCAGTTTGAAGATTTTGCTTTGTATCCTTTCATTTGTCACCTGAGAATAGAGACTCATATCCTCCTCACCACAATGTCCCTAGAGGTAGTTAATGGCAGATTAACTAATGCAATACACATTAATTATAATGGCAGATGATCTGATTCAGTTTAAACAAAATCTACACATAAATATACAAACATGTACAAAAGTGTTTTTGCCATTTCAATACCTAATCTGATTAAAATTTGTACTTTTTTTGAAGGAAAAGAACATTCTTGGTAAACATAAGACTTGTCAAATTTTAAAATCCCCTAAATTTGATCTCATTTATGTGTCCTTCCCCCGGGCAATGTTTACTTTTAGTCTCTGCTATGCAGCTCTGACATCTATTGAGCTGGGCAAAAAGTCATTAAACTAAAAGATACATGGCTTCTAATGCTGGTCCTGCAATAGTCTTACTGAAAAAAATACATTAGGCCTCCATGTCTAGCTCCAGCTCTATTCTTTTAGACACCTAAACTTCTTCACCAGGTATATGATGGGGAACAATGCTCTGCTAAAGAATTTTAGATTTGAGCAGGACAATACACTCAGACCAAGAAAGAAGGTGCTCTTCCCACAGTCATATCCTCTCAAAGGAGAAATCAAATTTTTTTTGGACAAAAATGAGGAGAATTCCACAGAAACTATTATAACAAGGTGATTGTGGCTTCTTACACAAGCATCCTAAGTGAATTATTTTTGAGTGACAAAAATGTAATTAAAGTCCAGAAGTCGTGTACTTTATCTGAAACTTGATAGAAATATAAATTTAAGGACATTTTGCAGGCTCTTTTTTATTTCACATAGTGTTTATCTCAAAGGGTGTTCATTACAGCAGTGCTTCCTGTTCTGGCCCCAGGTCCCTGAGGAACTCATCAGTAGTCCTTCAGGGATCAATAGGAAACTTTTGCTTGACCATGAAACTGAGATACAAATTATAAACTGGGGTCCTTGCAGGACAGTGGAGGTCATTTCTGGGGAGGTTTGAAGTGGAAAAAAGGAAATCAATATGTAGTTTTAAAAATAAGTCTGTTCAGAGAAGAAAGATAGTCATATAATGGAGAATTTTGTAATTGTTTACTTCTGCAGTATGTCCAAAGGCATAGAAGATATTTTTTTCCCAGTTGGAACTACATAGGTTGCTCATTTCTGTGAAAATACAGAGAGTACAATAACACTATTTGATAAAGCAAATTCTCAGCTACAAAACACTACTTTTCAACACAGTCACAAACTAGCTATGTATTTTCATCAGTGATTAACAAGAGCCTGCATGATGCGCTCATAAATATCTGAACCAGCAGAGGTGACTCACTGTCACTATCACCACTGCTGAAACGCACCTCCCACTGCCTCGCTGTACACACATCCACTGTTTGGGTCTTCATAAACATTCAGCAAGTGTTGATGAATATCAGTAGGTGCCTTTTTTTTTCCACCCAGAGAAATTCAGTGACACATCTTTTCTTTATATGCACTTTCATGTCAGACACCATTCTGTCAGACTGCCCCTCTGCTGCCATCTTTCGCATGGCAACAACACGTAATGGTATATTGGTGGAAAAGGTGCAATTTCTACTCCATAGCACCAAAAACTATCTGCCACTGTGGACCACCATAATAAAATAGGAGTCATTACTTTTGGAACAGTCTTTATAATACTTATAATTGCTATACTGATTTATAATATATTTCAGAAACAATATACTTTTTAAGAGAAAAAGGAGCATCTAACAAACATGGAAAAGAAATTCTAAAAGACATGTAATTACAAGTTCTGGTTTCAAACACTGATCCTTCTAATGAGTTCTCTTATAACTACTTTTCTTCACTGAACAGTGGACTGCCTCACAAGCTTACACTAAACTGTTAGTTTTCAGCTGGGAGAAAAGCATGTCCTACAACAAGACTGCAGCAATTAACACCAGATTTTCACAGATGAACCACCTCTCACTTGGTTGTGCAAGTTTTTACAAGTGTTAAATACTTCACAGCTCTCATTTTGGAAAATAAAGTCCTCTCCACTTCCAGTTCCTTGAAATTTAAAAAAAAATCCACTGCTAGATGCTAATCAGCCCCAAAGCTCTTTTGAAAATCTGCCCAGACCATTGCTCAAATCACAGTAGTATACCTATAATCTCTTACAAAGACATTCACAGGCATAGCATTTATTAAAAAACTAATTTACTTTTGAGATCTTTGCAGAGAGTAGTGCTTGCAGGGGAGAGGGGGATCAAATCTCATAAACTGTGTGGCCAGTGGAAGCCTCTGTTACAATGATCCTTGCAATGACACCTTCATCTAGGCTGGGCAAAGATCTCTGAACAATTGTTTAGCTCAACTCTTATAATCCAGCTGGTCTATAGTCTTAATGTTACCAGACTAGCACATTCACAATCCATGGAAATTGGCTGTGTTAAACTACATTAAAAACACCTCTAACACACAAAATTCCTACATGACCTTTTCTGTATCTGCAGGAACTGTTTCTATTAAGATGTAAAATTTCATCAATTTTGCATCAGGAACCACCTGGGGAAATTTTCTAGAAAGAAGATGCACATTCTCCACCATGGATGTTAATCATATTTAAGCACACAAAGTGGACCAGTGGACAGTATGAATAGTTTATTTTTTTTTTCCCCAGCTCTTCATTATATTTAATTATTTGAAACACTTGTCAAAGCATCATTTGAATAGAGCTGTTGAGAAGCATCTGTGTTTGAATGATACAGTACATGTTTTGTCAAAAAATTACGCAGTCAAGAATTCAGGGAAGCATATTTAGGCATGCATAAACTCCTCAACTTACACACCACATCAACCAACTTCAAATCACCTCATCATGCAAATTACACTCATGCATTACTATTGTTTAGCAACAGCTATTATTATAGAGTCATAGAATGGCTGGGTTGGCAGAGATCTCAAGAATCATCAATTTCCAAAATCCCTGTCACAGCAGGGTTGCTGGCCACTAGATCAAGCACTAGACCAAGTTGCCCACGGCCCCATCCAGCCGGGTTTTGAACACCTCCAGGGACAGGGCATCCACAACCTCTTTGAGCAGCCTGCTCCAGCACCTCATCACTCCCTCAGTAAAAAACTTCCCCCTGATATTTAATCTGAATCTCCCCTCCTTTAATTTAAAACCATTCCTCCCTGTCCTACCACTATCTACCTATGTAAAAAGTTGATTTCTTTCATGCTTATAAATTCCTTTTAAATACTGGAAGCCTTCAACAAGGTCTCCCCACAGCCTTCTCTTTTCCAGGCTGAACAAGCCCTCCTCTGGACCCTCTCCAGATCCACATCTTTACTGTATTAGGTGCCCCAGACTTGGATGCAGTACTCTAGCTGGCACCTCAGAGTAGAGAGGGACAGTTGCCTCCCTTGCCTGTCTGGACACGATATACCATGATAGAGCAACTGTATGAGTTTTTAGATTGGATAATGCTTGCACTCAGTTGAAGGGGACAGGAGTAGACACTGTGAACACTGGAAAAAGTCATTCTTAAGGCTAAATTCAGTAAGCTTTGTGCCTCTGAACTGGGATGAATTTTCACAAGTAATTTATGCTAATCTAGTCTATGTCTCTAGAGAAAATAAAAACGAAAAACTTTTGCCTAGGTGTGTTTCTATCCTTTCTACTTTGTCACCACTGCCACTGTGTGCATCCAGGTTGTGGGCAGGATTGAGTATAAATGCTCACCTAATGGATCCAATTCTGCTTAAAATAATGGCCTATTGGGATTTTTGACATATCTACAAAAGAGGTATAAATATCATTTGTCTTTCAGATTACCAATTCTGTTTTTCAGATACCAGAAAATGAGAAGGGATATAGACAGGAGAGGTTTTCCTTAACATCAGCAATCAAACTGTAGAAATACAGTTTCAGAACCAAATCATACTTTCAACGACTATGAAAGTTACATGTATATCATGGTTAACCTGGTTATACAGTTAATTGCAATGGAGAGACTGGAAAGGTTGGTTTGAGAGAGCTGCTGTAATCACTGATGTTTATTAACAGTCAGAAGTAAGCTTCTGCCTCTGTAATAACTGCTTATCTGTTTCTCTTGCTCTGGATTTGTTTATTTTTTTATTTTAAGACAAATGGAGTGACTGAGTCAGGTCAACCTTTCTGGTGGAAAGAAACCATCAAGTTTCCTGCAGGTATTGGAAGAAAAGGGACACAGAAAGGAGTAAGAAGTCTGTAAATGATTATGAAATTTAGAAAATGCTAGGAAAAGCAGGGTGTGAAAAGTCTAGCATTAGAAATAACTACTTGGTCTCTCACAGGGAGCTCAGCAGGGTTTACTACAATCCAGGAAGCCAGAAGTTGGCTAAAACCCAGTGTAGAAACCTGTCCTTCTACAAGGACAGTGAGACTGGAGAAAGAGTTGGTTATATGACCTTTAAAAGTTGGCTTGTCTGTTTTTTTCTTTTTTAAAACTTATATCAACAAATCTCTAGTTGTTTGTTTTTTTAAGGAAAACAAAAGATTTTTTTTTTTTTTTAACATAAGTGTTTTTTTATCTTCCTTGGGAAGCTCACTATCCAGGAAAAAAAAAAAAAAAAAAAAAAAAGTCTTGACAGCTCAGCTGGTTCAAAGCCTCATCAGAGTTATCTCACTTCTATATTACAAAATACCTTAGCAGTTGTTAAGTGGTGACCTTCTGTCCCTGAAAAACCTGTCAGGCAATATATGGTATAAGGAAGAACAAATCTAAAAACAAAATAGAAGAAAAAGATAAGGATAGAAGGAAATATGGACAAATGCAGCATAGAAGTGCAGCAGAAAACTGGAAGAAATTATAGTAGGAGTTTGGCTTCTCATGAAGCCAGGTGGAAATACAGTTTTTGGCTTTTTAAAAAGATCTTTTGGAGAAATAGAATCTGTTTAGCAGCCTACTGCAAAATGAAAGATATCAAAACCAGTTATAAGTTTAGTCTGTAAGTTTCAAAAATATGACTTCCCTGGAGAGAATTTTTTTTGAAAGCGAACAATTTCATCTGGGAACACCAAGATGGGAAAAAACGTATGAAGTCTTTACCACAAATCTGAAGCTCAATCCAACTCCTGTTGAATAGAAATTCCTTTGAAATCTTTAATCTGAACTTAAACAGTAATGGCCTTAGAAATCCAGGCCACTGAACAAGATTATTAGAAGATTTTAATGAGAATTATTATTAAATTGCTCAAACAATTAATTACATAATAAAATAAGGCAGTATCAGAAAGAATAAAATGAAAACTGACCAAACTAACTGATGGACAGAAAACAAAGCAGTGTCCCTAGTTAGCAAATGTTCAAGGCTCAAGGAGCATGAAAAAGGAAAACAGCTGAAGGTTAAAGGGACATATTTGCAAAGTTCTATTAAAATTAATTGATGTAAGATGGCACAAAAGGTAACTCAAAATCCTGAAGATGACACAAAACCTTTAGCAGTATTTTGTGCTTGAACAAGGTCATTATATGTGAAATGTAAACACTTTGCAGAAGCCTGCATTCAAAGAACTGAAGCTACCTAAAGAGAAACAAAATATGAATCAAATACACATTGAACAAAGATCTAAATTTTTTTTATAGGAGCTGTTCAAGATAAGGCCACATTGAGAGGCTTTGAATATCAGCTTGAATATGAAAGATGCTTTATGACTTACAATTTAGACATTGATACATAATTTAATATGATCTCTTGTATTTCATTAAATCATATTGATAAAAAGACAGTCATATTGAACATGGAGAGATAAAACTCAGATTGCACAGTGGTAAAAACACTCCTATTCTGAATGAACATATGCTTCTGTAAAACAAAATCTTAAAAAAGTGGTTTGTACTGTTTCAGGAAAAAGTATATATCCCTGGGTAGAAAACATGGCAAAGTCCACAGCTCACTGAAAGAAATACTTTGGAAGCAAAAATGGCAGCCAATGAAGATTTTAAAAGTAGCCACAAATGCATAAGTAGAGAAATTGTACCAGAAAACCAAATGGTGGAAAGACAAAAAGTAGAAATTATGAAAATAAAGAGATAAAGACAAAAGCAGAAAGTGGTGCTATGTGTGTGAATGCAGTCAAAGGCATTTTAGATGAATGATAATAAGATTCCCTTATGTGGTAAATCTTCTCTTATAAAACAGTGAATCGGTACAGGTTCAAGGTTATTTCCTTTGTTATCCAAAAGTTGAAGAATTTAAAAATACAGATATCTAGCATGCAGGACCATGGATAACGTATTGGAGTTGACAGCTTGGCTGGGGTAAAAAACACACAACAGATGACAACTTGATTATTATGCATTTTAAAATGTTGTTAATTAATATGATTTTTAGTGCTTTTTAAGAACTCAGACTTCAGTTATATATATTCTACAAATCTGTAGAAATCAAAGAAATATCTTATTTGGAAAAAACCTTCAAGAACATCTAATCCAACTGTCAGTCTGACCTACAAAGTCATATGACTAAACCACGTCCCTGCCTACCACCAATATTATGGCAAAGCTCAGACTTTGTTTGGCGCCATGTAATTGGCATCCTCAAGATGAGAGTACCTTCTTGGTATTGAGTAACTATTCAAGAGAACGCTTAGAAGGAGACAGCCTGATAATACAATAGCTTATAATATATTTTTAGAAATGCTATGCCCACAAAAAGAGCAGGAAAAAAGTACTGTTGATAACCTGAGCTAGATTTTGCAGCCACAAGAGAATTCACACAATACATTCAGAGCAGCTAAAATGGAAATAACTGGAAAGACTACTTCTTGTCAAGTTGCACCTGACTTCCACACAGAAGAGAGAAACAACTTTCAGCTCCTTCAGAGGAAAAAGATGGAAAAAGAAATGGGCATTTAGAACTGATGCTGAGTAGTCAGGGAAGGAGACACTGCAGAAAACAGCCAGGAGAGAGCTTTAGCACCTGAGGTAGTTTGTACACTGGTCACCTTATCATTACTGGTCACCTTACATACTGGCTGTGACACCTCCATGTGAGGCTCAGGATACCAGACCTCGCTGACTTCTCTTTTATGTGCCACCCTTAGATGCAGACTCCCATGTGTCCAACCTCATCCACTGAAGATCAGACAGTATCACTGTCTCCCTCCAACTCTTGCTTCTTTCTGACTACTCTCCTGCCTTGCCTCAGGTGTAGAAATTTGGCTTTCCCCAGAGAGAAAGATCTGCCAGAAAATACGTTGACTGAGTCTGTTTGTTTACTATCAAACCAAGGAGCCAGCTGGGAAATCTCAGGTGTGCAGGACCCTACAGTTTAGTTAATCCGATCCATTCATTAAAGAGCCATCTTCTTAGTTTTGACAACATTACATGATGTGATTTTAGAATGATTTCCATATATGCGTATGTGCCTTACTGCTTTTGGACTCAGACTATATCACTGGAATGTCTATAACAAGGTCTATATCTAGAGGAAAAAATATATAGTCCCCTGCCAAGAAGGAAGAAGGGGTAGAGGAGAATAAAAGAAAACTAAAAATATCAGGAAACACAAGTCTGTTGTCTGAAATGTCAATCACTGATTTCGATGGGTGAGATTTCTTAAAGAGTTCAGCACTGGAATAGCTCCTTTCTTCACTAAAATCTCCTCTCAGGGCATTTCATGAGTAAAATTTACCCTGGCACAAGAAAAGGTGAGCAGTAATAAGTAAGCAGCATGTATATTTTGGAGAAATTGAGAATAAGCATACCAACACACAGTTTATTAGAAATTGGTTTATCCAAAGGCAGTCACCTAAGCAACCTAATTATGCTGCGCCTGCAATCTGCTTCCGCTGAATGTTCAATACTGATCATTTTATGCAATCACTGTAAACAGAGACATAGACAATACCTGGTGTCTGGATGTGTGCCATGTCTTTCTAAGATAGATGAGGTTTACTATTATTCTATGCAGGAGAATAAAAAATTATGAGTAACTCACATTCTCATTTACCACTTTGATCCTGTATACTTTCTTCCCAATGGCTATGTAGAGAATATAATTACAACCTGTCATATTATTTTTTTTTTCAGCTACAAAAAATGCAATTTGGTTGAAGCAAAATGTTTTGTGAAAATGAATCAATTTCAATTATACATTTGCTAGGAATAATTCTTATGCAGAGAAGGCTTCAAGGGAAAGCTAGGAAAGGCAAGGCTGTGGAAAGAATCTGTCAGATCCAAAATAACAATTGTTCGAATGCAAATGGGGAAAAATAACAAAAACCCTTTTATTTCTAAAAAACAATAAAGAATCTAGTCCAGACATCCCCTGACTGGACTCCATACTCTAAATCTCAGTAGTAGATTTTTCTGTGAAAACTCAGTCTCACAACCATTATAAAATAAATATAATGTAAAATTAAATAAACTTTAAACCTTCAATATTTCATAAAATGAATTTGCTTTTCCACTTTAATAGCACCTTACTTAGAACGCTGGCCAGCTTTGTGTCACCACAGAACCACATTTTAATGGTGCTTCTCCCTATATGCTAATTGGAAAGATGTAGCCTCAATAAACCTCCATCAAGTCGATCAACAAAAGAGTATAATGCACAGTAACATTTCTGCTTGCAGTGACATTCCTAATATTTTATTTTTTTGAAGAAATGACTGTTCAAAGAATAATGATGAACTTTGTAGATGAGCAAAGAAGTTCCTAAAGAAAGGAAAGGTAGAACGGTGAATAAATCAGGTGAGACAGAAATCTCCTCCAGTGAGATAGAATATATATATCTTTCTTTTTTAAGACACAAGGACCCAGTTCTGTACTGTTTCAGCTAGCTAGTAGCTGCTTTAACACCCACCAGGTCAGATAAAAATCTAATTAGCATCAGTCCACTGCTTGATATGACTGCGATTAAAGTCCTCTAGTCCAAAGTAGGAACCCCAACCTAGAAATGTCAGTGTAGCTGATAACATCTATTAACACTTGCTCTGTACACATTTACAGTAAATTCCAGTTCTTACCACAGTTGTGAAGTTAAAAGATAAATGAATCTAAATCAATGCTTTCTCTAACTCAATCCTCTCAGTGTTTATCAGAAAAATACTATTTGGACTGACTTTGCTTTATAAAAACATACACACAGAAAAAGCAGTACTGCATAATCCTACTAGCTAGTAGTACGATACCTACTGGTATTGTAAAAGGATCTATAAAACATTCAAATATTTAATACAAAAATTTCTGCGATAATATGTTTTAAAAATAAAATAAATTTAGTAGTATGAATAAATAATTTCACTTTTCTTTGAAAGTCAGTGCCAGGCAAATGTTTTGGTCTAATATGAGTGCTGGAAAGGGTGGTGGAGAGACAGAAAGAACCATTCATTTGAATACTTATTAAAATGTGGGAACAATTGATTTTGTCCTTCCACTGATGACACTTCAACAAACTTTTGCATTTGACCTTCACTGTTAGCCCATATGAGCTATGAATTCACATAGCACATTTCATTGTCAGATTGATCACATAGTAAAATCTGTGTGGTTACACAGTGTAAATGACACAGCATACATCTACGAGTGTAATTCCTCATTGTGCCAGCTCATTGTCCTATAGTACAGACAGTGCACATCCTGCTATTCACTCTTAGTTGAATGTTTGAATATACTCATGCACATACCCATATATATAAACACACATATATATGTACATGTTCACACAGCTCCTCAAATAATACAAAAAAGCATTGCTTAATTGTTCTCTCTCCTGATGGAGGAGCAGAGGAAACATTATCAAAGAGGCCCACAAATAATCCTGAGAAGCACATCATGTGCATACTTATGTGCCCCATTCCTCTGTGTCCCTGTAAGTAAGTAAGCTCTCCAGCCCTGGTGCAGCAGTGGCAGTACCTCAAGCCTTCCCACCACTCTTTCTGTGTAGCGCTCCTCCTCACCCTGCTCATCACCAGCCCCATTGCCTCTTTTTATCACTAAGCCCATAATACATGCCCATGTACTGAAGGCAAGGTAGATGGCACATCTCATTTATTCAAGAGAATATCAAGTTGTTCCCCATGAATAATCCTTTTTATCAAATCTATGAGTTTTAGCAAAATGTATAAACTATGCAACACAAATGTATATTCACCCTGTTTCCACCATGGGTGAAGACATTTCATCCTTCTTTTCTGCAACATGCTGATGTTTCTAAGTGATATTTCGATGTTTTCTATTTCTGGATGATGCTCTGTTCAGATGTGAAACAGTAATCATGAAGTGAAGCATGTGCTGTGTCCTGATTGAGAGAGTGGAAATGTTAGTAAAGCTTGCAGTTATACATGCATCTGGGGAATAAATGAAGAGGGTTATGCATGAAATACAAATAAAGCATCATAATAGCTTCATACTAAGTCAAACCTAACCAAAGGTCCATATGGTTTAGTGTTCTGCCTCAAGAGAGGCCAAAAATAAGGTAGTCAGTCCAAGATCAAAACAAGTGCACCGCAATGCATACCCATGGCATGATTATGGATCGGGTTAGAAATCTATACTCTTTGTTTAGACCCAGATACCTGGTGATTTAATTTTATGACCCCATGTGATGGATGTCCAGTCCTTGGGGATGGTCAAGGTCAATTTGGACAGGGCTCTGAGCACTGTGAACTAGTCTCTGTTCATTGCAGGGGAATTGGGCTAGATGACCTTTAAGTATCCTTTCCCAGTCAAATGATTCTATGATTCTATATTGCCACACTAAAGAAGGTGGCAAACAATTTCACTCATCTCCATCCATTTATCACACATGTTGCCATATTCTGGCATGCCCTCCACTGTATGTTTCCCAGAATGAAGAAAAGATACTTTTTCATGCCATCTGTTGGAGTTCTGTAAATAGCTGGGACTTTATACATGGCTTTTAATAGCAAATTCCTAATGAGCTTCATACTTTTCAAAAGTGGGTCAAAGCTCCTCAATATTTGCTTGAATGGATGCTTGGCTTTAGCCAAGATATATCATAAAAACAAGTACACTGACAAGAATTCACTGAATGCAAATTTCTCAGTATTCCAGAATGAAGAAAAGTCATTGGATAGCAGTTCAGTAGCATAGTCATTTTGTTGAGGAGAGAAATTACCTAAGTCATCTGAGTACTTACATGCATTTGGTAAAATTAGAAAACTTAAAAAAGAAACAATAGAAATGTAATGTTAATTGTCATAAATAGCATCTTGGCAAGTATTAGAAATTGAACTCCAAGATGCTTGAGTCAACAATATGCCATTAAAAAACACTGAAGAGATCAAAATATTGCTATCAACTACCTGTTTTTCCTAGCATTATGCAAATAGTAAAAAAAAAAAAAAAAAAAAAGATTAAAAAATAAAAGATGTTAGACTCCAATCTTTATCTGATATTAGTGGAATTTAGGCATCTAAATATTTTTTACAGATCTGCCTACAAGTGCTTATATTAAGTATTTTAAAAACTTAAAAAAAGATCTTGATTAATTTTCACAGCTTTGAGGCTCTTTTGTCTGCTATCTAGAAACACTCTCTCTTTTTTTAATATATAGAAAGAAAATATAATTATATGTCATAATTTGCTTTACCTTTGAGTTATAAAAAACATTTTGTTTCAAAGACATTTTAAGTCATGAGGAGATCTAAAATGATTGGCAAAGATATCAATCTTTTCACTGTCACTAGTGAGTGATATCAGGGCAGCAAAATAAGGAGAAAATTGCATGATAATTGAAATGAAATGTCAACCAGAGCATTTTTAGAGGACACTGTTTTATTTCTGACTAAGACTTTAAAAGGAAAACATTGCCTTTCTTGAACTTATAAATCAGAATATACTACTGTATATAAAGTAAGTAAGCCATGCCATGAATTATCTTCTCTGTGATCAAATAGATAATCTCTTCAGAGACTTCCTTCCTTGCTAGCTCTAGTTCAGGTCACTAAAATCATGAGATTCAAAACCATATCTTCATGATGATGAGGTAATAGAAGAGAAAACAAACAGGTTGGTGTTTGCCTCCACCCAGACACAAACAATCACAGGCATCTGGTCTTTCCATTTTCAACTTGCTCTAAGAAGGGTATAAACTGCAGTACAATAAGCTTTACTAGATGACTCCAGGTCATGACGAATCAGGAGATCAAAATAATACAACATTCCAGTTAAATCATAAGTCTTCATGGATAAAGAACATAATATTATATTATAGATGAGTTATTAAGAAATATAAATATCTCACGACTGAGAAATGCTCAATACTTTGATTACAAATTGGCAAAAAAAAAAAAAAAAAGTGTTTCAGAAAAGGAGACAGTGGCAGTTTCAGGCAAATGTAACTTTCCAGTGGGTTGATTCAGCCTGGTTCCATGACTAGCAGGGCAGAGGGATCAGCAGATCCATGCCCCCGGAAAGAGGAAACGGGGGACCCTGAATAATGGAAAACAGCGGAAACGATTTGAAGAGAAACAAGCTAATTTACTAAATATGGTATTGGAATGCAAGATAACACACTATAATACAGTATAATTAGAATCGAAGCTAATAAATCAAATATAATGAGAAAGAGTGTTCAAAAGTTGGAAAGGCCTCACCATAATGCTGAGGTGAGATATGCAGTTGGATCGAGCAGCGGGGAGGAAAGCTGAAAAAGGGAAGGGAAGGTTAGATGGTCTACAAAAGCTTATATCCGCTCTCTGAACACAGTCTTCTGGGGTATGTAGCTCTTCTCTTCTGGACAGATACCTGGAACTGGAGCATTAATTCTTAAACTCCCAGTGCACTACGTGATTTATGATGTGGAATACTGACAACCAAACATCATAAAATCATAACACCAGTATTGAATTCTGCATAGGACAGAAAAAATAATCATTTAACCCCTATTTCTCAAAGGTATGAGAGATTTTTTTTTTTTTTTAAAGCCAACAATAATAGCAATAAAATGGATAAAAACTACTTTAATATAAACTGTAGCTTTACATTAATGCTTTCTGCTCAAAAAGTAATGACTTCTAACATTATTTCTAAGCCGTGCAGAGGTGCAGGAGTGACCTAAATGATGTAGTTCTTTGCTACTGTAATGCACCAAAATATTTTGTAGAAGATCCATATCCAAATTCTTCTCAGGCCCCTCTTCTGCTAAAGGTCTCATTTCTCATGAGATAACTCACTTCATGAAGTATGACAAAGAATGGTATGGATTTCTCTCTGAGCTTCTCTTCAAACTGTGGGTTGTCAATCTCTGAAAGGAAGAGCAAGCAAGGGGGGGAGGAAGAGGCAAAGGGGGAAAAAGGCATGCATGTTCGCACACATGAAGGAGATAGAAGGCATTACTGATGATGGATACATAAGACACTGCATTCTGAAATCAAATCCCCAAATTCACCCTCCCCCTTTTCATCTGTCTTTTATTTATGTACAGTTTGTCATATTCTGTTTTCCCATCTGGTGGCAGTTATGTGTGTCTGATGAATCCTCCAAAAGTTTCAACTTAATATTCTTCTTCAGTCTCTTAGTGCATTTATGGATAACTTCTTGAAAGCTTTTCTCAAAAGCAGTCACTTGGGTAACATGCTTCTACTTTGCAGGTATTACTGCTACCCTGTGTGTTGCTTGCCTTGTTCTGAAGACCATTTTTATAGCTTTGTGATTGCAACAATAGGTATACATTACATGAAATAATATTCACAAATGACCACATTGTTCAGTATACTGCATCCCATACGTTTACTTGTGGCAATAAATCCAATCACATTACTTCAGCTACAGCAGATTTATATCTGCTTCCTTTCAGTCAACGCATTGACTTTAAAATTTTGTTGTGAGTTTTTCATTACCTATCTGAAACATCCCTTTCACACCTATCAAAACTGATCTCCATTTATACATACCCTCAGTCCCTACTTTCTAATAATAAATCTCAAATTCATCAGCCCGCTTGTCAGGTCTCTCATCTGTGGGTAGCAGAGCATTCGCCTGTTACGCCCCTGAGCTGTGGGATTCACTGAACTGGTCTCATCTCCAAGTCCCTTGAGCTCTTCTAATCCCTCTTTGATTCCCACTTATTAAAAATTACTTTTAATATTTGATCCACTACTGACACATGCTGTAGGCTTTACTGACAAGAAAATATTTCTGTGTTCTTTACAGAAAATGCAGTGACACTTTCTAGACTAAAAATGCAATTATTTTTTTGCATTCCACATGGATTACAAGTCTTGCCTTTCTCTGCCTCTCATTTCTGAAATTAAACATCAGTTCATCTACTTAGGCTGTAGTCTCCAAACCCCAAATCTAAAACAAACAAACAAATGAATATAGTGCTGTTGCTTTTAGTAACATACCAGGAATGAAATACTGAGTAGGCACATTGCCAAAGCTCTCCTAATTTGTAGTAAGGATGCTTTACAAAATATCTTCTAATGAAATCCAAGTATTTTTCTGGCCTAATCAAGTACTATGCTCAAGGAAACTGAAGCAAAGGGGACATGTCAAAAACCACAACAGACCCAAAGGTCTGTGGAAGATCCCTGATGCTCCAGTGTCCAAACTCTCCTTTTTCAGCAGCACACAACTGTCTCTTTCCCGCCTATGTTCACTTTGTCTCAGTCTGCATTTTATCATGTGTGGAAAGACTTTTTATTTCTGGAGCATTATGTGGGAACAGTAAAGTGAAGTACACACAGCTCTGAAGCATATTAGGACCGTAATTCCTGAAGGCAGATACACAGAATCCCAGTGACCTAAGCTTCATCTCACCCCTTCAGGGAATAATAAGTGATAGCTTCAAAACCCAGCACAAGCAAGAAAGTAAGCGCATCTATAATTTGGGTATTTGTTGTTTGTTTTCTTTCAATCCTTCCAGTATGTCTAATCCCACATATAAATTTGTATACATAATCACACACACACTAATGCTGTAGAACTGATGCTGTATCACTAAAAGCCCATTTTAGAATTGCTTGGGGAAGCCAGCAGTGCATTGTCTGACAGTTTCGGTAAACCCTGTGGGGATCAAGGACAAAAGAACATTTGTGGTAAGAGAACATAAGAAGGGGATTTATTTTCTGATCACAAGAAATGGCTGCACTTCTTATTACACCTGTCCCCTGACCAAGTTTCATAGAAATTTTAATAAAATGCAAGGATGTCTCCTGCTTTGCACACTCTACTGAACATCATGCACCGGGGCATTTTTGAGCTCTGGCTACACTGAGCGCAAGCTGGAGATTCTCTCCCTGCAGCCCCACAGAAGAGCCATGACTTTGGGGAAGCATTGTCCTGTACTGCTTGTTGCTGTCTTAACAGCAGCACTGAACAGCTCCAGGCCAAGAAAGAACCCAGGCAGAACAAAGCACCAAATGGTGATGATTTCACGTGTACATTTACATCCCCCATACACAGTTAAACAGTCTATCACAGCAGGCTACATATATTTACAGATTTGATTTCCAAATCAGCCTTTCTGAGTTTTGGCTCAAGATTAATGTCAGGTTGCCAACTCGACTTATTGCAATATATTTTAACTCATAAATTATTGCTACATTGAATTTGTTTTAGTACTCTGGAACTTCTTCATTGTTCTATGGTTTATTTAAAATCAACATTAATGGTTCAGAGAATTTCACAGTGAGCTCTTTTATTACTCTTGGGTGCAAGTTATCTGGCCCTGTCAATTAAAAAAAATGTTTAGCTCTGACAGTTGCTGTTTAACGCCCTCCCAATTTATTGATTGAATAGGAAGTAGTTCTTATCACTGTCAGATATGAGTATATCAAGATGCTTTGTTCCAAATCGGAGTAGAAAAATATATAGTGAGTTCTTGCGTCTTTTGAGGGTTGATACTTTTACCATCCTTATCTAGTATCAGCTGTACACCATTGTTAGAATTCCATCTTTCTGCAATACTGAAATTATTTCTTCCTCTTCATCCCACGCTGTTATCTTTAACTTTTCATATGCAACTGTAATTCCTAATTAACAATGTACACTCCTCCAACAGTTTTCTGGCTTTCCAAATGTATTACACTAGCTTTAATGAGGACTGATTTTCCCTTCCTAACACCATTTTGGAGTAAGAAGCTTTTGAAGCTTTCTTATACCATTTTGGAAATGTATGTGTGTTGCTCTGAAAGTAATGCCTCCTATTTATTTCCATAGAAACTACAACAGAAACAAAGAGCACAATAATTTTGATGGAAAAAAAATCTCAGCTACAAAACACTATTTTCCATGCTACGCATTTTCATCGGGAATGAACAGGTGTCTACAGATATCTCTTGTAGAAATCTGCACCAGCAGAGGTGATCCACTGCTACTATTACCACTGCTGAAACACACCACCCGCTGCCTCGCTGTGATTAAATCCACTGTTTGGTCTCCATCAACACTCAGCAAGCACTGATAAATGTCAATGGGTGCTGGTTACACTCTTCTGGAGCAAATCTATTATAAATACTTTCAGAAATAAAAAATGTCTTCTGATGAGTATTTTTAGTTAGGAAAACGATGTTATTAGAAAATAACTAACTTTGAAACAAACTTTACTTTTTTCTTTAATAAAGAGTGAAGCGTGCTAATTTTACCACCCTCCCCTCTCCTTTCAGCCCTTCCTATCCCCTACCCTTTCATCTCCTCTCCATCTTCTTCTCCCTTTCCTCTTTCCATCTTTTCCCAAATTTAACAGAGCTCTTTTGTATCTTGGCAGAGAATATAGTTAAAGACTTCCTCTGTGCCTGCTCTGAAAGCACTTTAAGGGAGGATGGCCACAGCCAGTAGTAAGTAGCTTGGCTCTTCCTGCCCCAGCTTCAGCAGCACTCTCACCTGGCACCTGCTTAAAAAACAGATGGGAATTGCAGGCTTTTAATTTCCTGAAGCTATTTGGTGTCACCTCACCTTACCCATCTTAGGGAGAACACTGATAGGCAAAACTGTCCAGAGAAAGGTGTCAGTTTTACAAGGCTAGGCAGGATTTTAATCAACATGAGATGTCATGTGCTTATCTTTCCTCTGCCTCTTCTTCACAGAGTCCACTCCTCTCCCCTTCCTTTCTATTTGTTGCTCATTAAACTTACTCTTTTTGTTTTTTTCTTTTCCTAAATCTTCCTGAAATGCCTTGAATTCAGAAACCATCTTGCTGTTCACTACTTTGGCAAGTAATTTTTTTCTTTTTCTGTTGTGTTAATTTAAAATGTACACTAGGGAGCTGCCTCTATCTTTTCTCTTTATTACATCTACCAAAATAAGACCATATTTTGTTTTCTTTTCACTTGGGTCAATTAGAAGTTATAATACAGAAGGAAAAAGAGGCAACAGATCTATTTTCCTCCTTTTTTCTTGATGAAAGGCAGTAAAGCATTGCTCAGGTTCATACCTCTCTTCACAATAGCCTGTTGAATAAACTCTTTATGCACTGAGCAGAGATACCTGCTTTAAATTGATAGTACAGTGTGCCATAAGATGATTAGTAACTTATCATAGTGGACTCCTCAGTTACCCACAGCACCAGTCCTCAGGGTTTTGTATGTTAAATGCCCACCATGAGTTACAGAGCTTCAGGGAGCTAGTTGCTTATGCTGGGGACAGTAAGCAAGGGACGACAACAATATTTTGGGCTTTGAACTCAGAGTTTAGAAAGAGGAAGAGTGGAAAGTGCCTGTTTAGTTTAAGTTTTTGGCTGGAGAAGCTCCTCCAAGCATGACAGGCAGCACAGGAGTACATACACAAGTGGCTGTTTAAAAATTTAACAAGTAGGCAGTGGAGGCTGTTATAATAGGTTGATCAAAGGCAAGAGTCAGCATCTTGACAGTGAATGAGTAGTAATAGCTACAGCAAGGTTGGACTCTAAAGAACCTGGAAGGCAAAAGCAGTTATTTCTGATGCATTATAGAAAAAGGAAAGCTGTGAGAGAGGGATACCAAAAGAAAGTGATCTTTTCAGCAGTATTCTTCATGGCTACAAGTGGAGCAGAACGCTATTTGTCAAGGCCAGGGTGAAGGATGTTGTTGTAGCTGAGATAAAAGAAGAGACTGAATGAGCTGGATAGAAAATCTTCTGTATGGAAATGTTTTCAGAAGCGCTAAAGAAGAAGAAATGGTGAGGCTGAGACACTGTCCAGAAGCCTCACTAGTCAAAATGAGCAGACCACAGGCCGGACTGACAGGTACAAGTGGGCAGTGAGCAATGAGCTCTTCAGATGCACTGAGCTTGCCCGATGGCTACCTCTATGAATACAGTAAAGGCAGTAAAAAAGGCTAGTCAAAGGAAAATATGTTACTAAGTAGATGAGAGAAAAGGGAACTAAGTTAATGTTTGCAGAACGCATTATTCAGAGAAACGGAGATAGAAAGACGAGAGACATGAGATCTTCTGGTAACCAGCTGCAGAAAACAGGAAGGGGTTAGTTGGTTAGATCTGTTTGTCAGTTAGTTTGATCCTGATTATTGAAAGCCTCATCAGTTCAATTACTTAGTTCCTTTGGCATTCACTCTTATACTATACAAGTCTGCAATGGAACAGTCATCTCATGGCAGGGAGCACCAGGATATTTTTCTGCCAGGCTCAAGTGGGACTGCCAGAGCAGGCAAGAAACAACACACTGGAAGAACTAAGTACATCACCTGCATTCATTTGGCCAAGTAGTCACCATAACTTAGAAAAAACAATCTGCAAATTGTAGACAATCTGGAAGTCTTCTCTGTAATGTAACATATTGACTTTTGTTTTTAATGCACCATTTTTCCTCTCATATTTTGCTTAGTCATTCTAAAATGTTCCCCATCTGTTTAGTTATAAACCACATGGCACAGTGGGAGTACTGTCTGGTTAGAGACTAATTGTAAAAGCAGTTTAAATCAATGTGAGTGTAATTTACCATGTATAACTCTTTGACATTCCCTTGTCAGTTTTATCCTTTATTGCAATCAGGGAAGCATTCAGTTGCAGTTCCCTGTTTTTCCACAATTTACTGTTTTAAAATAATATCCTTATCCTCTGAATACATACTAGAAGTACATATGATTCTTTCAGAAAACTGATCCATTTACATCTCTAAGATTCATCCTGTGAACACGGTAAGCTTAACTTAGCTTAAGTTTTTGGCTCTAGTCATCCTTACTTGCAGTTACTGCAAAAATTATAGTATCAAGAGGGAAGATGAGAAAAATGATTCCCTATATTTTTTGTATTTTGAAAGAAAAAGTCGGTGGACAATCTATTAAGAACCAAAGAAAGAAAGCCAGTGAAAGAAGAAATCCCAGGACAAGCATGGATGAAAGCATGAAAGACAATTAGTAGTTCAAGCTTTGGCTAGGGAACAAAATAAAAAGTTTGAGAATCCTTGTGAAAAACAGGCTGCAAGGGATTGAAACTAAATTTTAGAAGAATTAGAATGGAAACACAGTTAATATATCCCAGACAGAGTCAAATGATACACCTTCATTATTTTACAACTGGAAGAAATGAACCAAAGGAGAGTGAGGATGAAATACCAACGAATGAATCAAGAAAAACAAAACAAAACAAAAAGTCAAGAAAACAACAACAAAAAAGAAGCAAACCAATGAAACAACCAAAAACACTGAAGCAGAACAAACCAGAAGGACCAGGCCAGTAAGGTCACTTCTGTCAGTCTTTACATACAATAAATTTTCAAGAACCTTTGAAAAGAGAGAAGAGGAAACTTTTGAGATTGCAGCTGCAAATCACTACCCTACCACTGAATTAGAAATTTTGGCAGAAATGGGAAAGTAATGTGAGAAAACAGTTTGATGCTGGAAGAGGGGTGCTACCTGTGAATGCTGTAGAACTAGACAGTACTGAATTACTTAAATAATGTCTCTCCAGTTTTTTTCTGAAATTATTAACAAATTTAACAGAAAAATACCAGGTATTTACAGAAAGAGAGGGAAAACTGCAGAACAGTATCTAAAAATATTTCACTCTTCTTTTGTATAGAGATATAAAGTGTTCCTGGGACACTTTTACAATTTCCCAAATAAAGTTGCTGCTTCATTTGCATAATATCCATTCATTTTTACTGCACTTAATTTACAGTTAAAATTAAAGAGAAAAACACTATGTATTTCTCCCACCTCAAATGTACATAATATACTTAGAAAGAACATCCCCAGGTCCTCATTTCTCTAGCCTTAGCTTTAGCTTTCATTGCTCCTTCTGTCCCTCAGGAAGTAGTCAGACCTCCAGATCCTGTTGGTAACTAGAAGGTAGGACTAGGAATTATTTTCATATATGCGGTTCCTTCTTATCAGTGGGAAAAGAATGGGCTAAATTTATCCTCTCTTATATCTTCACTGAAGGTCAATGAAGTGCCACACAATGGAACAGAGCAATGCATACTGATCCACTTGAAGCCAACCAACAGAAGAACAGTTTTTTGTTCTAACCTGGAAGTTTAGAAAGGACAGGAAAAGCATTTCCTAGAATACTGCAAGCAACTAACAGTGTTTCAGTATCAGGCACTGTAAGTGTAAAAGAAAAGGAATGTACAGAAGTTAAATGAGGCATTTATCTCAAGAGGCCCCACATTTGTTTCTCTCACTTTGTCTATCATAAAATGTCAGATCACGCCTTTCATTACCACTTCCAAGAACTATTACGGACACAGTTGCACAGAATGTGGATTGGTGCTTTGGATTGCTAGTTTTTAACAAAATAGTTTCTAACAGAAAACATTAAAGAATTTCATAGAGGGATTGAATTCCTACTCAGAAGAGAGCATAAGCCCAGTGCTGAGTTTTGTGACCAGAGCTCACTACAGGAAGGCAGATATAAGATCTGAGCCCAGTTCAGAGCAGAAATCTGAATGTGATCATTTCATCTGCAACCTCTAACTAGCAGGAGATCTACATACAGCAGGGCAAAACAGAAGAGGAGGAAAGAGTGATTCTGTCTTTTGCAGCTTGTCTCTACTATGCACACCACGCCAGCACCTCAAAAAGCAAAACCCCTGAAAGTCAAACCTCCTCATTCAAGTATACAGGCTCACAAGCACATTAAACAACAGTAAGCTCTGTCTTTTGATCACAGGTCACCACAAGTGCCTATAAGCTTCTTCTTTTGTAGTTGATCCTGATATTCCATTCTTTAAACTTTTCAAAGCTTTCTCAAAAATTGCCAGCCAGAAACAAAACCAGAGGAAAGAGCAGAGTCTTCTTTTAACCAGGAAAATCCTGCTGTCCTTTGTTATATGCATACTTAAAAACAGTGCTGATTCTTTTGCTCAGCTGCAGGTATTACCCAGCGTACAGAAATATGTTCCACGTGTTTCAATAATGTAAATTATATAGCAGCAAATTTTCCCACTAGGTACAGGCATTTGATCTTACTTGCGGGAATGCACACATAAAGACAGCTTCATCAGTTCAAGTGCACTTCTAGAAAGACCTGAGCTCGTGTCCTCAAACATCACTGAAAAGAGCAGACAAATAATAGCATGATTGCAGAGGTTATCCAATTTGAACGCAATGGGTATGTCACCCGGCATCACTTATATAAAGCACAGGAAGCATTTATTTCCCACAAACCTGTTTTCAAAATGTGCCTGTGGCACAAGATTAAAAGAAAAAAAAAATCAGAGTAAGAACTCAATAAGGCATGAGAAATGGTACTAAGAAGTTAAATAGAAAGGGAGATTTTGTGTGATTCAGACAACATTTTATTATTTTTTTAACCAAGATCCTATTCATTATTTGCCACAGAGGTGTAAGGAGTACAGCTTTCACAGAAATTGTTTCCAATCTCCTGTCTTCTCTTCCAAAGGAGATGCCAACGTTTTATGTCAAGAAAGCAACCAAGCTTTTTGTTTCACTGAAAGAAAGCGGTAGATAAAATGGAGCACAGTGAGAATCAGAGAAACAGCTATTTCCAGTTCTAGCACTGAGAGTGCCAGTGCAATCCTACTGTCCTCTTTCCATACTCTCAAAGAAAGCCTCTTGATCACAGCCATTTCAAGCAGGGAGCTGAAAATAAGCAAAGAAATCCAGGATATTTAAGAAAAAAAGAGTAGGTCATAGTAAAGCCACAAAAATGTTTCAGCCAGTCTTTTGCTATCAAGCGGTAATGATATTTCCTCATCTCTGAGTGGTAGTGCAACTCTCTGTAACAAGTGGTACAATACAGAACAAGCAGCCAGTGTGTGCCAGATCAAGAAATACCTCCAGAGCTGACATTCATACACAGAAGATGAGGCAGTGCTCACTTGGGTGACAAACACCAGACTCCAAGAATTTAAGTTGATGCTTGTTCATCAAACAATTTGAATAATGCTTCTTTAGACTTGTAGATTGCTTCTCAAAAAGGAGGTTTTTTTTTTCCATTTTCACACGAGAAGTGAAAGAGCAATTTAATATCTGATTTCAACTACTTTCTTAGTTTAGTTACAGCAAGCAAATAGATAGCATCCTAAATTATCCAAACCTTTATCATTGCTGAGGAAAAACTTTTTCAAGCTATCCCAGTTCATCCATCATCTTTATATTTCTGAAGAAATACTGGGATTTTGGGGGGCTCTTTTTTACCTCTTGTTTCTTTCCCTTAGAATGAACAACAACCTAAAAACAAACACGCCAGCAAACAAGCATTTCCACAACTATCAACACAGAATGAAAATATCACATTTCTATAGAGAGATACTGAAAAATTATCTGTTTATCTGTATACGCAGCAATATAATTAACAAAAAGACAACATACCTGACAAGATGATTACCCTGTTTTGGTTTCACATGCCTCCTGAAACTTACACCTTTAAAAGATGTCTTTGAATCACCATCAAATGCTGAAGTAGCTGTCCTTTCCCATTTCTAGGGAAGAACTTCTAGCTGAAAGAAGAAAAAAAAAAAAAAAGATAAAAATCTTGATTAAAAAAAATGAATGTGTCCTTATGGCTATTTTAATAATTTATCTGGAGAGACAATGATCTCTTTGCATGTGTGTTAATTACTGGAAAGAACAGTAAGCCAGTATAAAATAAATTTGTATGGTAGGAATCCACAACCTTTGTATGTTTTCAAGCCTACTGAAGTAGAAGGGAAAAATATCTTATAAACAACTGAGTAGTGCAAGGCCACAACGTTGAAGGTGCAGATAGAAAACATTGCTTGTTTCTATTAGAATTAGTATTGTCTTTAAGCTTCAAAATTATCATTACCTATATTATTTCCAACTATAAAATGGAAAGCTGTCGGGTTTTTACAGGAAACTAAAAGTGTTGCAGAAATTTAAATGTCCTTAAGCTCATGTAGGGGTTTCAAAAAGTCCTTGATCTGAAGTGGTTCTTTCATACTAGCTAATTAAACTACCTGTTCTCAAGGTTTAGCTAATTACTAGCCATGTACTAATTTTTTGTGCAGCTCAGATAACTTTGGAGGTTGTTGAATTTAGGCCAACTTCCCTCTCTTGAGAAGTCTGAAAGAAGAACTGAAATTAGAACTAAATTTTACTAAGTATGAGCATCAAAGTGAAACTTTGAATTTACACACGTATCAACTGAAAACAATTAGGACCTCTACTAGAACTGTATAGGACAATAAAGGATGAAAAAGTAAAAATAAAAATAAAAAATAAATGAAAAACAAAGTAACAACCGTAGAACAATCAGGAAGAAAATCACTGTAGGCCAAGTAAGGAACACATTAAATGATGTGAAATTCCTCTACACCCATGGATCATAACCCACCATCACTACCTTTGTTTCCTATGCACAGCTGCAGTGAGCTCCTGCAGTTCTTCCTGCTCCCTTGCTACAGCAGCCCAGCGCATGGCTCCTTCTCTCACATCTGAGTCATGGACAGGACAGGAGTCAGCACATGGCACCCTCAGTGCCAGAGTGCTTTTTGCTTGGGCAGCCAAGCAGAGCAGGTATTCTCTGAGCCACAGTGCAGCATTTCTGTCATAGGGGATGTGAAATGCAAGTCACCAAGGTGACTTTTAACCACGTGTATAGGAACATGGTTCTCCCGAACCTGTTGCCTGAATGCAAAGATCTATCACAAATGGAGAGGTGGAGAGACTGATACAGAAAAACTGTGCATTTTGTTGTCATGAGGAAAGACAGCTTTAGAGAGGAAAATTATCAAGTTCCTCACATTTTTCAGTCTTATAATACATTTTTGTCTACTTTCAGCTATCAGTTCATTATTTCAGTTCCAGTACTACCTGCCATGTTATTCAAGTACCACACAGTAAATTCGTGCTGGGTAGTTTCTCTGTACTCTGTTATTCATATTTCCTAAGGAGACAGCACAGTTCTTGCAAGAACAGGTATTTAATTCACAGCCCTGCCATGGGCTCCCTGCCTGACCACAGACAAGCCACTTAACCTTTCAGTGCTGTGGTTTTCTCAGCTCTAAAAAGGGACGAGTAACGATGCATTTTTTGCTTTTCATTCATTTTGTCTGCTTAGACTGTATGCTCTTTAGGGTGGAGGTTATCTGCATGAAGTTATAGTACTGCAGTATTTATCAGTATAAAGATATCAATCGCCCACATAAAACAGTTCAGTATTTATTCTTTTTATGTGAATTGAAGTTCATCACTATTAGAGGGAGCACAAAAAGTTCAAACTCTTTTAAAAAGCAAGCAAATTGCTTCACATTGCCTATATTGTATTTATAGATACTGTGCTGTCAGCCTCTGAAGTTAAAGCAGCCTTGCACATGTACCCTTGGTTTCTGACAGCTGGGAATCCTGCAGCTGGAAAAGGGATTACGGACTGCCTTGCCACTGAGCTCCCCATCTTTCTTGTTCAGCACATAGTTACTGCAGTTTTAATGTAGATTTACCACTATTTTGTTCCTACTTGTTACAGTAGTGATAATATGCATAGTGGCCAAGACACACAATATTCCCTTTTTCAGCCCAAAATGGGTAATAATATTATCATTTATACTGTTAGATTGCTAACTTGTTAATCTAGCCAGCTAATTCTGTATGACAAAGAAAAAGACAAAGCATGCTTGCAGAGATTCCTAATTCTGTATTAAGAAAAATCTAGAAACAAGCTACATCTTTCATTGACACTACATCTTCAGTAAGATAATTTATGATACTTTTTTGAGGGTGAATGAAATGGACACATATTGAGACATGGCATGGAAGACAGAAGAATTCCCTGATAACCTTGTGGCAAAGGAAGTGCATTGGTTTCTATACCATCAGTGATATAATTTGCCCTACAGGCTTTATTCACTTAAGAAGTCATAGATAGTGTGGTTTTGTTCATCACTGGAAAGCCCCCTCCCTCCATTTAATGGAATCCAGCAAGGCTGATTCACCCTTTCTAGTAAATTATCACAAAGATCCCGTGGAAAGCAAGGGGAGAAAGTGAATGTGGAGGCTGTGATGAAGAAAGGAATTTCCTCAAACCACCCACATTATTACTAATGTGCTTCCAAAGACTATAATGTGTTTGACAAAAGCACTACTAATTTGCTACGTCACTGCTACAAAAACTTTTTTTTTTGCCCCATTCTTAGGGCGTCTGGGACCTTCTTAAGGTTGAAGTTTAAAAAAAAAAAGATTTCAGAATATCCTGAGATATTTTCCTGATTATTTTTTTTTAACCTGCATGTTCAGCTGTACTCAAAATACAAATTTACTGGTACAATCTGAAATCTGTGTCTAAAGTTGTGTATTACATTTGTAGAAAAAACAAAGTTCCAAATCACAGTTTAGATTTATCTTTATACTGCTGATGGCACAGGCATGTTAGGTGCCTTTTTGTCAGACTGCCCTTCTGCTGCCATCTGTCGCATGACAACAAAATGTAACAGTGTTAGTGGGAAGGTTCAATTTCTACTGCCGTGCCACCAACATCTGCCTCTGACATTG
Organism: Chrysolophus pictus; assembly: GCA_037305975.1. Taxonomy (NCBI): domain Eukaryota; kingdom Metazoa; phylum Chordata; class Aves; order Galliformes; family Phasianidae; genus Chrysolophus; species Chrysolophus pictus. The sequence goes on from CM074576.1 coordinate 100,567,461, forward strand.
TAGGTCAACATAATGAAATAGAAGGCAGTACTTTTGGAACATCCTTCATATGTATGCATATATTTATATATGTATATAACCACATAGTGTGATGGTTTTGTATACTAATTATAGCAGAGGTTTGCTACCTGCTAAAAAGCTGAAAAAACAAACATTTTGTAGAGTGAGTACATGCACGCATTCACACATGATGTATTTCCACCACAAAAATGCATTACTCAGTATTGCACATGATGTTAGCCTGATGTCCTGCCTTTGTGATGTATCCTAGAAGCTGTAGACATAACAGAAAGATCCTTTTCTGTTAACTGGGAAAATGAATAAGCCATCAGTTTTCTTCTCAATGAAATAGCATCGTTAATGTCATGTTACTTCAGGCATAATTTCTAAAGAAACCCTTGTGGTTCATATGCACCAGAACCACAACCAAGGCCATTTGCTATCAAAACAAAACAAGAACAAGAACAAACATGAGGCAAACACATATTTCTGAATATTTCATTGAAACCACAAATTATCAAAGGAAAACTACTTGAGCAGTAAGAGAAAAGCTGTTCATTTAGTAAACAACTGTAGATGGTAAAATGTAATTATCACAAAAGCAAACTTTGCTAAGGGGATAACTGTGAAAGCTGTTACAATAAAAGGTCTCTTTATATTCCTATATTAGCAGCATGGGATCTCTCTGGAGAAAACAATTCTTAATAAAACCACACATGCTGAAGACCTTTTCAGTCCTTGCTCTCCACTGCATCTTTGCTTATAAAATAAATTAAGCTCATTTGTTTGCAGTAATGACCACATGCGGAAAATGAACAAAAGACTTTCTCAGTATTTCTTGGCAAAATAATGTAATCAAATTTTAGATACTAAATCACTCTTGACTCACAGGATGAATGACTAATCTGAGCTCCAATTTTAGTTTCAAGTTTTCATCTGATAACTCTCTAAACTCACTTTTTGGAACTAATCAAGAGGAAAAGTTAAAACCAGGTTTCTTTTGAGATCAGTTTTCTGATCTTAAGTATGGTGGTACGATATAATTAGATAAAGGTGACAACAGACTCTAATAGCAACCATACACATACAGTTTCTTCTTATATTGTCCCTTTAGAGTCATATTCTAAGAAGTATATTCAATACTTTAAATAACATAAGTGTTACATTTTAACAGGGAAAATTAGTCTTCAAATTCTATTTTTTAATATATTTTTAATTTTGTTAATTTAATGATGCTCACCTCCAACTTTGACATACCACTTTCTAAACTTATTTCGAAAGACGCTAATTGGCTTTTTTACTCCTTGGTCTTCAAAAATATATAATATGTAAAATTTCATCCAATAAAGAGACGAATGGTGAACAAAAATCCCCATCTAGGGTGCTCTTGGCTTCTGTCCTTTGCCTTAGAATGAAGGTCTTTTGAAAACTATGAGGAAACTCACACATATGTGAAGGAACAAAACTACAGATCGCAAAAAGACAAAAAAAAAAAAAAAAAAAAAAGTTGGTAAGAAATGTTAAAGACACTTGTTTGTTTTTAGCTTGCCCAAAAGAATCAAAGTACAATATTTGAGGACTAGGATGTTTGGAATAACAAGAAGGAATCTGTACTTCCACTTCCTTACTTCCCAGGGGAATAATTCTGTAAATCCCTGCCATGCATGTCAAAGCCCAGTCAGCTTTTTGAAGGTCTAAAAGGTCTTTTGAGAAAGACTGGTTATCATTTCATCGTTTAGTCTGTCCTTTCGTGAACATGCAGCCTGATGCTCTGAACATTCATTCATTGGTTTCCCAGTCCCAAAGGACCAGAAGCTCTTTGAACCAAGAAATCAGTGATGTTGCCTGTGTAGTTTATTTAAAGACCAATCTTCTCTTGGTGAGTGACCTTAGTTCAGCACAAATGTTTGATTAATAATTCTGGTGACATTGCTTCACATTTTGTACTTGATTCTACTCTACTTTTTCAGGCAGAGCTCACACTGAAATCAAAAGGAATTACACTCTGGTAAAGATGGTTGTTTTCGAAGTAGCACGTGCTTTCTTGCATGCAGATTAGTAGTTTGTTTGTGATATCTTAATCACCTCTCTCCATATGATTAAGGAGCATCCATTGTCTTATGTTTCAGGGCTATACCATCCCATTGATTTTTAAGCAAACTCCTCATTGATTTCAGTAGGAAGTTCTGCCTTGAAAAGAAAAAAGAAAAAAAAAAAAAAGAAGAAAGAAAGAAAGAAAGAAAAAATCAATGATATATTATGTCTCTTAGAAGGTAAACAGTATAAGAGAAATCATTTGAAGATGTTTCAGGAATTACAAAGGGAGTTTGTTTCAAAACATGAGGAAATAAAACTGGTGCATTGTCTGAATATTCTTATTGATCCATAAGAACAGAGAATTTGTAAAGAACACATACTCAGTGTTCATACCTGTCTCAGGAAAAAATACATTCAATCTACAAAAATTATGGTGCTAACCATGTCCTGAGCATGACTATAAAAACAGCTGCTTGATGATGAGCCCTGCAAGAGAAAAAACTGACTATAGTTTCCTTCGTAGAAGTTATTTCTCAGCTAGACTTGGACAAACAAATGTCTTTCTTCTAACCTACAACCACTGAAACACTGGAATTTAAACTTGGTTGTTTTTCTGTTTGTTTGTTTGTTTTTGTTGTTGTTTAAAAAGATTGCCACTGCACAAAAATTTAAGTCCAGAACACAAAATTATGAAAGTAAATATACAAAATACAGAGAAAATATTCTGCTTGTATCATTACAAGATTTTTTCTGGAGGAAATTAAAAAAAAATAACAAAAAGAACAGAAAAAAATATCAAAGATCCAGTGATTCACTGAAAAGTTCTCATAAGGTCTTCTGCAATTTCATCTCTTCCTGGACCCTGGACCCTTCCCTCTCTCACTGGAGAGCAGTGAGACTCAGGAAGAAGCTGTTTCTGTTCTACAACAGCATCTCCAATGCTTTCTCTCTAAACACCCAACAAAACTTCATGGCACATTAGTCTGTCAAAAAAATCTCTGAAAAAAAAATCTCTTTCATTCCTTGTTCATGTAGTGCTTAGCTTCGCTACAAAATAGCTGTTCTCATCAGGTTATTCTTCATTCCAGTGTAGGTAATTTATTGTGATCACTTGTCCTCTAAAACTATCAGAGCCAAATGGATGATAGCTATCTATACTACCCAGGAATAGCATAGTTGTACCTAAGTAAGCACACAGTATGAGGAGAGGCAGCCTGAGTTCACCTGCAGCCAGCTATGCATGCTGTATCAAATAGCAAGTATGTCTTGATACCTTTTTCCTCCATTTGCTGCTATTTCTGTTAGAACAAAGAGCAAAAATAGGGGTGTAGTTAAGCAATAAGCAATAAGCTTTTCACAGTCTACAGCGTGAATAAACACATTTAATCCCTTGCATATAGACTGAGGTCACAGCTGTCAAAATACAGCTGTATCTGTAAAGCTGAAAATTTCAGTTGCTACTGTCCAAAACAAAGAAATAAGTTCTCTAGATGAGACTATAATACACACACTCTCTGCATATTTACATAGGTAGGTCTCTAGCATATGCTCAGCAGTAGGTTACGTGTTACCACTGACGATGTCAAGCAAAATTTTCTCCACCTCCCTTTCTTTATTTGTGCTTGGATAGAATATATTTGATCTTCCTTCCTCAGGAAGATCAAATTCACATTCAAATTACAGCAAAAGGAAACTCTTTTGGTATGGTAGTAGCAGTCAGAACCAGGAAGGAAGAAAAGATTTCTCTTTCTACAGAATTTCCTAATTATCCTTCACCTCTATGCTTGTAGCAGAAAGTTACAGAAATTTAAAAACTGTGCGAAATAAAATTTTAAATAATATATAAATAGTTACAATGTATTTAAATATATATAAATATATAAAGCTATTAGTTATTTTGTCATTTTATCAACAATTCAACAAATAAATTAAGATATATATATTTTTTTAATGTATAAACGTAGAGGAACAATAAATGAACCTAAATAAATGGCCAACTGGTTAAAAAGAAAGATCTATGCAATCAACTCCACCCTATGGAAATATTTGAATACACTTGAGATCATTTTCCTCCCTGTCCCAAGGGAGAAATCATTGCTTACAATATCAAACTTTCTCTCCCTTCTAGCCAGCTGCTCTGACTCTCCTAGCTGCCAAACAAGGGGCAGTCCCCATGCACACATTCACAACTTACATGGGCCAGCTTTTGTAAGAAAGAATACGAGCTCCAAAATGGCAGAGAGGCAGAAACTACTTTGCTAACACAATGGTGATAAAGCTACCTGAACAGACCTTTCTTCAAATGCTATGTACTGACTATTCAAGGGGAAAAATAAAAATGATTGAGATGTTATTTTGTCTCAAAGTGAGGTGGAAAATGCAGTACCATCTCCTATAAAACTCTCAAGGGGATTTTCAGCTTGCAGTCTTAGCACACGTTCATGATAGATGAATAATCAGTGGCTCCCAAGGTCTGTACAAATCCATGGACACGCTACTCCAGAGCTTCTAAAAAAAAAATAATAATAATAAAATAAAATAAAATAAAATAAAATAAAATAAAATAAAATAAAATAAAATAAAAAAGGAAAGCCTTATAATGTACCTTTTGACTGATCTTTTAATGACAGATATACATAATAGATTATAACAGTTCCTAAAATGCAGGTTAGTCAGACAAGTAAAGGGAATACACATAATACATATTTTAAGACTTTTGTATCAGTTTTGCATTTACCTGAGAAATTCAAATGGTTCCTACAGAGCAATTACGGCCATCTAGAAACATAGCACAGTCTGGGACAATGCTATGCTAAGAAAAAATGTAAATATTCAGAGCACTGTCCACACCACAAGAACCTAATTCAGAATTCAGGTTGAAGCTGTGTCCTGAATGAATTGCATTGGGAGATTGGCTTTTCCTGCTGGTCAGAGACCAGCTGGAAGAAAATCATAGCATGTCATCCTAGGGGAAGAGGAAATTTTATATATATTTGTTATTCAAAACAGAGTTCCTCTGAAACTATCGCTGTAAAGTGACCCCTTGAAATTCTTTAAATTTCAAATGCATCTCCTTTCTTGAGTAGTAACTTAGTACTTAATAAGAGGGAGAAAATAGTGATTCTATTTTTAAAAATACTTATGGTATAGGTGGGGAATTTCAAAGCACTCTATATTTTTCTACTATTATCTAGAGTGCAAATGTCACAGAATAATTCTGCTGTTATTTTCCCACATTATTTCTTGAGTTAAAAGACCTGACTGCTATACAGTCCAGGGTTGCTGATTTCCATTGCAATTCCTCTACTTTCAAGTTTACATAATTTATACTGTTTTGTTTGCCACATTCATACTCAGCTGCTGTCTTCTTAAGTATTTAAGGAATATAAGCAACTTTTAGGCTTACTTTATACTAAAAACAATATAGTATGGCAGAAAAAAAGACTTCATGTTGTCAAAAAACTGAAAATCAATCCTTTTTCTTATTTCATTTCAGTTTGGCTCTAAGCTACAGTACCCTGTCATATATTCTATTGTACTGTTTGCATTTGAAAATCAGAGAAGCATTATCAAATGTCTCTGTAGTCACACAAGATGATCTAACTGAAAGAGAGATCATGTAAGCTATTGTTAGAAGCAAAGGACAGGTTAGCTGAACATGATAAAACAAATGAACAAGTGAGGCAGCAAATGAATCAGAAGAATTACCCCATCATAAAGTGTCTGTCACTGAACTAAGGTTACATAGCAACAACAAAACTGTCTTCAGATAATCCACATTGCTAACATCATTGATCCTTCAGTTCAAAAAGATGCTGCTCTTTGGGGACTATCTATAAATGCTGGTGTTTAGAGCATCAAGACTGTTTCCTTCAGAAAGGAAAGCTCAGGTGGATTAAACAATTCCAAGACCTTCTCAAAAGACCTTTGGGCCTGTTAAGGAGCTGGATGGTATTTGCTGTGCAGTACAGGGATTTGCAAAGGAATCTCTCTTGAGATTGACAAAACGGGAGCTTTTGACTGATGATAGACCTGGCTGTGGCCTGGCACCTAGGTACAGGAAAGAATAAGGAATCTTTGCAATGCAGAAAGTTAGTTGGCACCAAAGACAGATAAAGCGGAGAAGAGATTCTTGCAACAAGAAAAAGACTACGTAATATGAGGTCACATTTCTAAAGGAGTAGTGGCAGTTCTCCTGCTCTCATAAAGGCTCTGTCCATTGAAAAACAAGTTCTGGCAGAAAAAAGAGATTGGGTTTACTCTGCTCCAGCTTCTCTAATTCATGATGGGCATTACTAGAATTTGAAAGTGTATCAGCCTTTTTTTAGTTACAGTTTAAACAAAGTTTTATTTTGATTTCAGTATCTCTGGAATAGAAAAATCTACACAACAATTCACTCCCAAAGAAAATTAGACACAGAGTGGAAAGTTCATTGAAACCTTTCTTTGAAAAGGGTGATCCTCTAAGAGTTGTATGTTTGCCTTTGATACATGTGCAACGAATAACAAGCAAAGCTTACCATTTCTTGGATCTCACATAAGAATAGCTCTGATTTTTCTAAAAGACAGTTTGGTATTGTAGAAATAGATATCTTGATTTTTTTAGTTGTTTTTTGTTACAAGAGAGGGGGAAGGATTTTCAGTCAGTTTCTCTGGATTTCAAATAGCACAGAAGAGAAAGTTGAGATCTGGTGGCTGATTTAAACCAATGTCTATTACTTGCTTTAATTTCTGTTTAGTTGATAATTAGAAGAAAACACATTCAAGTCTTATCCACAATGTCTATAGGTAAAGACTAACATAAAACATATATCAATTACTTATAACAGATGGAAAAAAATCTGACTTTCCATATAGACTCCTATACTATAAATCAAATGAATTATTAATAGCGACATTCCTCTTCTCTGCCTGCTCAATGTCTAACCATTGCTGTGCACATACACAGAGATGGAAATGGAGATAGATGGTATAAACATCGTATTGAAGGCATTTATTTTTATTTTTAATTAGTATGTCCATCAGTGAACAGGACCAAAGGAAAATTATTTTTATAGCAGCCTTCTAGTTCAAGATTTAATGGAGGGAGAAGAGCAGAAAAACTATTTTTCTTCGGAAGGAAAGAAATGTTCACCTGGGACGGTCATATTTCCTAACACAAACAAGCAATAAGCATTCAGGTTTTATTATGGCATAATATCACTTTTAATAGGAATGGATTGCATTTTAAGTCTGCAATACTGCTGATGGGATTAGCCTCTTCTTTCAAAACAAATTTTAAAACAAGTGAAGAAAGTGGCATATTTTCAAATGTTAGCTATTTCGTAAAAGAAAAGCTGCATTGAATATCTGTGGCAAGAATAACTTTTCACATACAGCATCACAAAGCCCCTTGGGACACTGATTCCATTATATTTTATTGTTCTTGAGTTCAGTGAAATTCTTTACAGAAATCATTTTAGTAATCAAGCTAACAGCAATTCTGAAAATGTTGCAGTAATCTGTATTCTTTATTAAGCATATATTTGCTGACTAAACAAATGACTGTTGTTTACTTCCATGAGATAATAGTTCTGATGCTATATTTTCCTGCAAGTCTAATACATGATTTGCCGTCACATAGAAAGAAGAATTTTAGCAATGAATGTGATCCAACTGCAGAACCAAAACTTATTTTTGTAAAACTCACCTGCTCACACCAATAAAATGGTAATATTCTTCTGCTCTGTATTAAAAAGACTGAGCACTTAAGTCTATCAAGATGCATTTCATTACGTCTGCCAAATGCAAATGACTTTCAACCTTTTCACAGCAGTAAAGATTTACTGTACAGTTTAAAGAATGATTGTGCCTTTCTTCTTATACAAACAGGATTTGTTTTCATGAGTACATTCCCAGCAATTTAGTAGCTATAATTCATTGGGCTTGATATACTTCTGTAAATATTTGTTAAGGAATTTGAGTAAAAGACCTGGCACATCCACACTGATTTATTGAGAGATACTTGAAGGAATTCTGCCACGAATCACAGTATGGTTAATGTTGTCACTAGTGGGATAATTACTCAGTTATCAAATACCACACAATGTAGAGATTAATACAGTCTGTAATTCCTCTTAGAAATAAGATATATTTTTTATGACAGGACACAGGATGAGGGTTATGGTAGAAGGTAATCTATACAAGAACATTTTCCACCTCAGCATTTGATGTTTATACATCACAATAAGTAGGTTATAGAATTAATAAGCTTAGTGTAAACATATGAATATGTCCTATCATATGTAGATTAGGAAGGAAATGAAAGTTCCTGTTCAACCAAGTTCAGCATACATAAAAGTATTTGTAGGACTTTGGCCTGAAATGTTTATTTCCACATTTAAGTGGAAAATTGTGTGTACTATTAAGGCAACAAAACTTCCCAAAACCCAGAAAATACCACAGTGCTATAATCAGTTCTTCTGCTCAATACCTTCTGTTCCTTGTTCTCCCACACGCCATTATGGTGGCAAGCATCACAGTGCTTCAGTTGCAGCTTCTTCCATCCATCACCTCACCCTCGCTGCCAACCAACAGGATAGATGAATAAAAACTCAAGTACAAAATGGCTACTTATTACCAAACACTGACACAGGTGTTCCTCAGTTACTACTTGGGTGAGTGAGTAGTAATCTATGATGATATAACAATGTGATGCTGATCTAACACATTCAGTATTATTTTTTCCACTTGTAGTTGCCCAAAATGTTACTAAGCCTTTAGTAATTCTTCGAAAAGGAAATTCTTTTGGTATTAAAATATAGCCCAGAACTAGAGTGTATAATTGTCTAATCTTCCAAACTACACCTTTTATTTTTTGTCGGCCTCAACTCAGAACCATATGTGAAGTCCTAAACAAGCAGTCTTTTGAAATGAATAAGGTTGTGCGTCTCTTGAAAAATAATCATTTTGACATAAAGGTCTCTGACTAGATTTGAAGCAGTAATATTAAGTAATATGGAGGTATATGAGTAATATAGAGAAATACCTGGAGATACTTCTACTTGTCAACAGCCTGTCAAAGTTGTTAATCCACTTCTTTTCCTGGATCATAAAATCATACAATTGCTCAGGTATGAAAAGGTCTTCAAGATCATCAAGTCCAACAGCAACCTAACCATACTACTCTAACAACCCACCACTAAGTCATGACCCTGAACACCACATCCAGATGGTTTTTAAAAATTCAGGGATGATGACTCAACAAGAAGAGCTAAGAACACAGTTTGCAAGCCTAGAGGACAGACTGAGCAATGTGATCTTAATTACTCTGAAACTTCTAAAAAATGTTAGCATGGGAATTATTTAAAGTTAATTGCACAAAAGAAAGAGGAATTGGGCAGTAAAAGTGAGTTAGACCAACATTTCAGCACCAGGAAGGGTACAATTACTAAGTATGGTTTGGGAAAAATCTGTTTTTTTAATATCAACTTTCTAGAATTGTTGTGGCAAAATTCCACTTGAAAATTAATCTGATCACCCACTTATAATCCAGCTCACTAGTAGGAGAGCTGTGGACTCAGAAGGCATACAGTTTTCATACATAAGAGTTAGGTACATTGACAGTTAAGTCAATAATTACTTCCCTAAGTGGCTCTCCTGGCTTCAGTTTACTTTTTCCAAAATACCTTCAGCTCTTTTTTTTTTTTTTTTTTTTTGGCTATAATGAGGTGCCTGGGGCAAAAACATATTTCTTAGTTTGAAAAGCAAATGGCAGCATAGATCTGTCTGGTTTTCAGGAGGATCCAGGAGGTTTGGGTCATCAAAAAGTAGCCTGGCCTATTTCCACTAAAATGAAGGATAAGGCAAAACCTCTTCCAGGTTTTCATCCTCACTGGTGGATTATTCACATTTGGTATCCTTCTGGAAAGACCTGCAGTTACCCCGAGTCCTGAGCAACACCCAAAAGTGGCCACGTTTAGAGGCACAGAACGACCCTGCAGACACGCTCCACATCCTTTCTTGTGCTCTGCCTTTTGACTGCAGATAAAATCATCAGTTGGCAGGGGATATTCTGAGTCCTCAGCTCACCGGTAGGAAACAAATTCTCCTTCCACTGAGAGGAAAGCTTTCATGTATTGGTAGAAACCCGATTTTCAGAGAGTTTAAGTTTCTACTGGTGTAACTGCACTACCAGTTAGTGTACCTCTGAGATCAGTCAGTAAAGCTTTCTGGGAACCCCACAGCCACCTCTGCCAATGAGATCTGAAGCAGAGACTTCAAGATATGCTTCTGATATAATCTAGCCAGAACATAAAACTGTCGATAAATGGTACACAGTTAACATGTGGAACTGTGCGATGATAAGGAAAATATAGATTTCTTGAATGGACAAAAAACAATAAACTTGCAAAATAGTGAACAGTAGACTTTCTCCATGGATTTACAATCTTTTAACCTAAATTCCATTACAATTTTTAGAAGCAAAACCCACATAACTCACTGTCTCTATGAAGCCGTCTTTTACTGGATCAGACTGCAATAATTACCAGGTACACTACGCTTGAGTAGCAATTATAGGAATAGAAATTTAGGCTATTAAGGGAAATACTCACAATAAAGAATTCCACAAGAGAGCACTAATTGTATGTCCAGCCACCTTCATTATGTTCCGGCTTTAACTTGAAAGTGATATTCTTTCCTGGAATTAATATTTTTCTTTCTTTTTGCTAATGAAAGATACTCTTTTGCTGTCATGCATTTCTTTCTGCACTTGATATATGAAGTATGCTTTACACAGTGAAATTAAACAGGTAAATATAAAATACACATTTTTACAATGTGATATACAAAAGTTTTGAATAATCTCTCCTTTAAATAAAAGGATTCCAGGACAAAATGAACTCGAGTGAAAAATTCTGAACACTACACCTTGTTAAAATGAAAAATTTTACATGCTGTTTGAAAGTGGACATGAATACATGTAATCAATTTTTCCCCTGGTGCTATTTGAGACACTCTTATTCTGGCTATTCAAATTATTGTTCTATTTTTGTAATACTGTCTACCTGGAATTTATAACTGTACGATACTTTTTATAATAAAATAATCTACAGACACTAATAATATAAATACTATTACAACTTGAGATGTGTGTGCACTAGACATCACAAGTCACAAAAGGAAAGGAAAAGGTACAGGGAAAGGAAAGATGAAAATGAATGAAATTTACAAGTTCAGCATCACTTCACAAGGTTTCCTAAATCTTGTAATTACATCAAAACAAGCTGAGGTAGAGATAAAGCAGCTCATATTAAATTCTGTAGTATAAACACTCACCTCAAGTGCGTCTTCTACCCTGCAGTCTCATTCTCATCCTAGAAGCATATTTTTGAAGTTCAGTAATAATTTTCTGGAACAGTACAGAAGTTTACAGAGATCTACTTTAACTCACCATATACTTCCAGAGTAGACAATGTATTATTATTGTTATTTAAACAAAAATCATGTTTGTAATCAAAAAGACTGTTTTACACTCTGCCCCTAGGGAGTTTGAAGGCTTGAAATCAGATTTATGTAATTCCCTATGAATTTACAAATTTCAAAATACTTACAAATAGGAACAGTTAAGTCCAAGTTAAACAGAGACTTTTGGTTTGTATTACACGTACAATGTGAAAGCTAAAGTAAATTTGTGAAACTATATCTCATATTCTATAAACATCAGAATCAGAATGTAAGATTTAAAATATACAGGTTAATAATCTTAGCTATAGCTTTTACATTCTAGGCAACAGAACTGGCCAGTAGGTATCAATGCATATTGCTAGATGGAGATTTTTACATATCTGCATAAAAGCACTGGAAAGACATACAGTTCTCCATCCAAGCTGTTCCACACACTGAATCCAGCATAAACTTTTACTGAGAAAAATATAAGAGGTTGTGAAAATGAGGTGCTTGAATCTCTTAAATGGAGCCAGAGTTAGTATGGAGACCTGCAGCATGTCAGAGGTGTAAAGTTTCACTCCTAGAAAAACGGGGCATGAAGCTCATTTATTGTTCATCATGAGGACATTTGGCTAGATTATGATCAGAATGTAAGAGCAGAAGCGTAATTTACTGACAAAATAAAAATCCAAAATTTTCTAATTTGTTAGTAATGTAACATTATTATTTTTTTTTTATCTAAATGCATTCATAGCCCTGCTCCTAGGTCTCCACAAATAAAAAATGTAAAACAGTTTTATTTTCAAATTAAAGTAGATTATTCACTACCAAATTATCAAAACACAGATGACATACTATATTTCACGTATTTCGTGACAGATACCTGGATTAGATATTTCCTCATGTAACCATACTAATTCTTCTGGCATATCTCCAGAAATAGAACAAACTGAATCCCATTACTTCAGCAGTTATTCAAAACCATGAAACTAGATTCTGTCTTCTGAATCCAGAAAGAACAAATGGTGCTACAAAGGTGCATTTGGACAGAACAAGGTTGTATCTTTTAACTTTGGAAAACATAAGATTCTAATAGATATCTCAATAAGTAAATTCTTGTATAATATTCAGATAAATAACGTGAGGTACACATCAGTTCAGTGTAATCTATTTGCTATTTGAGGGAAACAAACTACAAACCCTCACAAAATTAAAGTGTTAAAAAAACTTGGCTAATATTCAGAAAGATAGGCTTTGCAAAAAAAACACAAAAACAAAAACAAAGCAAAACAAACAAACAAACAACAAAATACAAAATACAACCAGAGCCTTAGTTCAGTCAAACACTTCATTATAAAGATATAATAAAATTCAGAATGTGTATGTATTTATGGAAATAGATTGATGGTTAGCAAACCTCTTCTGAACCAAGAAGCTTGACACAACAAAACACTGTGATTTTTCCAACAAGAATGTAATTAGATTGATCAGGAGAGGAGAAAAAAAAGGAAGAAGGGAAGTAAAGTGGAATTTCCTAGTAAAGCATTCAAAACAAAGACATTGTTATCATGTATCTACCATTTACATTTTAATACAGGAAATACAGTTCTTAGTTTGCAGCTACTAAATTTAGTTAATTATCACTTCACTATCATAAAAGAACTAAAATGAATGCTTAAAAACTTTTATGCAGACTGATTAGCATTAATCTAGTTCAATGAGCTCATACGAAATAGTAAAGGAAATTCCTACCTTTTCCAACTCAGTTCTGACTGAGCCAATTGGAGAGTATCACTCCGAAAACACTGGAGAAAACAGGAATCCAAAGCAGCCATAATCCAATCAAAAAGTGTATTTTCTCTTGAAGTTTCTATATCATGGTTCCACACAAAGTAAAATAATAAGATATTAAAATTTTCTGCTATACTACAGAAAATCAGAAAGGATAATAGGATGATAATATAATACAACAGTCCATGGATTTTTTTTTTTTTTTAAACTTTTCATAAGGCAGCATTTCTTATACATTTTTCTTACACCACATTCTGTTCCTTTTCTACCTGCCTGTTAGAGAGCTTCTGCCATAAGTTCCATATTCCTCTGAGACATGTGGTGTTGTGATGCACCAGCTTTGCCGTGCTGGGCAAACATGGCTCAGTGATGGGACTTCTTCAGACTCAGGATCTCAGCATCCCCTGATTTGGCCTTCTGCTTTCAGATAGGTACTTGTGCTTGGACCGTGCCAGTGCTGCCGCTATTCCCATGCTGTTGCAAGGTCCAGAAAAGTAAAGTCAAGGGTTCCCTCTGCTTCTGCTTTGTATTGTCCACGTACTTTCTGCCAAAGCTCTACCAGCACTACCTCACTTTCTAACCCCGGCCTATCCACATCAACAAAACCCTGAGCAAGAGGTCCTCAGCAAAGTAAAGAGAGATTTTTCTTCTTTCACACATATGTTCTTTGTCATTTAAAAGCCGCTAACTTAAAACTTTAATTTAGGAATACTGTCATAATGGAATTTACCAGAAACCGCTTTAGAAGAATTTAGCAGTACTGATGGATCCTGAACTAGACCTGTTTCTAAGATGTCTGGACTGTCTAGTTGCATAAAGGAAATAATTATCGCCATTAAAGGGCTATGCTGTCAGAACCTTAAAAATAATATATTGTATCAGACAAATGTATCAGAACAGGCCTGGTCATACCTGCATACAACATCCTTATTGAAAGCCAAATTTTCATATTTGCAAGATATGCATTGATTTATTGTTCATTTGTTAATTTTTAAAAATTTGTTCCATGTTCGTGTCTTTATTCTTCTTTTTCTACAAAGCCTTAGAAAGCATATTTTGTCTGGTTGCTACATTATGATATAGAAACTGTTGCTGAAGATTTAAAATATACCATTTCATTTATCACAAACACTATCATCCACTGGCAATACCACCCACGTTATTGGACTCTGCAGGGCATAGGGCAGATCTTCCAGTTTTTTCATCAAATGTTCTGCCAACATGGAGCTGATGGCAACTGGTCTGATAGTTCCTGTGACAGCCAGAACCAGTCCCCCAGCAAGAGCTCTCCCCTCTACACCTACAAAACATTCCAAGCCTACGATCATAAGCTTAGGGAAAGCTGAAGGACACAATTCTCTGTGAGCAGCCAATGCTTTGCAAATTCATTTTCCAGTGAAATTATTCAAGATACATGGCAGAGCTAACAAGCTTGTCTGTCTCAGACCCCACCAAAGATGCAAAGATTGCTTTTCTACCACAAAGAAAGCTAATTCTCTCCCCACCCCATGTCCAAATACATTTGTAGTTATATTAATAATATATGTAAGCCAGTGTGGCTTAGAGAAGGACTTAGGGTATTTAGTCCTGTCATTTATCTTCATAACAAAGCTTCAATCAATGAATAAATGCTCAGTTTTCCTTTATCATTAAAAGATAGTGGAATACAGAGACTGAATTGCTGTAATCCTGTAGGAATTCTTCCAAGTATGGCTATCTAGCTTATCATACAATGATTTTTAACTCAAAGAACCCTCTTTCCCTGCTGTTTTGGGATTCTTTTTCCTTTGCCAAAAAACAACTCTTGGTAACTGTCAAATTCCTGATGTAACTGAACATATGATACTGCGTGTGACCCAGATACGTAGCTTACTGCTTTGCAAAGCACATTCTCCTGTACTGACAGATAAATCAGTTCCTTGTGGCTGCTTAAAAATAGCATCTAGCTGTTGGAGAAGTTCTCAGCAAGTACAGCTGAAAGAAGAAATTGCACAAGTAATCTACCACACACTTGACAAGCCCAAGGAGAGCCTTATTCATGCTATCGCGAGCCCCACATGCAACCCCACTGGCAAAGCGACAAAGCTGAAAAACCCTCACGGTACAGTGAAGACTGTCAACAGAGTTAATATGATTAGTTCGGGGGATCTATTTGTTTTCCTCACACAGATGTGATGTGCTAATGTGGTTAAACTTAGGCACTCTTGTTAACTAGGTCATCCCTGCTGTAGGCCCTAAGTAGACATAAAAGCCATCAATTCATGCTGACACTGTCAAAGCTAGACTGTCATTTTTTCTCAGGTGTCTGAGCTTGACCAAGAGGTAACTCAACTACCTGTGCATATCCATAACTTTTAGCTAAGGGTACTTCATCATTATGTCATCTTCCACTATAGACAAGCTCCCATATTAGACCTGAATGACAAAAAAAAAACCAAACAAATAAGCTTGTCTAAATAATATTTTTCCACACTTGAAACATTAAAGACCAAACAAAATGCTAGACAGGCAAGAAGAAAAGAATATCCTCCTCCCTAACCTGACTTAATATAGTAGTATTTCCCCACAGATGTTCCCTAAAATGTTTTTCAGATAGGAAATTCTAAAACATAATAATCTAGATAAAATTTGAAAAGAACTACTAGTAGTAGAATTGGCTTCAGAAACGGATCGAGTGAGAGGATCTCAGCTGCAATCCATTATCTACTCAATATATTTCATCTATGTTACCTCTAAATTTATTCTTCTCCACTTGATTTTGCTTTCAGGAAACAAGAAGGAAAAAGTACAAAAAAGAAATTGGTAATAATGACTCCCTCACCCTCTTTTCATGCCAAAAATTTGTATTTGGTTATGCATTTTATGCATGAAGGCAGCTCCAAAAGTAATGCCTCTAATTTTCTTATGTTAGCCTGTGATGTCAGAGGCAGATGGTTGTATGGTACCAGAGGTTGAACCTTTCCACCAATATTCCACTATATTTTGTTTCTATGTGACAGATAGCAGAAAGGGGCAGTCTGACAAAAAGGCATCTGACATGGATGTCTCATTGATATGTCATTCAATTCCTCCATTCAGAAAAAATAGCACCCACTGACAGTCATTGACACTTGCTGAATGTTTCTGGAGACTGGAGACTAAACAGTGGATGTGGACACAGTGAGGCAATATGTGGTGCTTTTCAGCAGTGGTGACAGCAGTATGAATGGCAAGCCATGTTCTAGACACTCATGCACATTTTTGTAAGTGTGGCACACAGGCAATTGTTCATTGCAAGCAAAAATGCGTAGCTAATGGTGGTAACTACGTTGAAAAATAATATTTTGTAGTTGAGAATTTTCTCTACCAAAGAGTGTTATTATGTTCTTTTAATCTGTTGTAGTTTCCATGGAAATAAATAGAAGGCACTAATTTCAGAACTACCTATATAGATTTCATGTCTTTGAAGGGAACATAAGGCTCATGATGGATGTGTTTTACCTGTACAAGTCTCAAGTGAAAAACCCAAGATACGCAAAATAAACATATTTGGAAAGATGAATTTGTCTACTGTAGTAATTAGGCCAGGATAGTCTGTGAGAAGGTAGGCCATTCTCAATATATTCTTAAACACACAGGATGGATGGGTAAGAAGTATATGTACTAAAGGACAACAATGCTATGTTGATTGATTCTACTGAAAATATCACATTAGACTCAGACTAATTAACCATCTGACTTGAGTTGGTTTCTAAACTACAGAATATTTTTCTGCAGCCTCACAAATTTTGAATATTCACATTAAGCTGGTCAAGGTGCTCTAAATACAGCAAGATGAAAAAATAACCTTCGAGTTTTGTGATACATGCTGTAGACAGGAGATCAAGCTCTGATCAGGATGGTTTACTCTGACCTTACAAGCCTTCTTACACACATCAGAAAATACTGGCATGCCTAGATTTTTATCCAAAATGAATGCTATCCATAATGAAAACTTTCATATGGCTGTCCAACTATCATGAGCAAGATTTTTAGCTACTTGCCTGTCCAGTCTTAAAAAAAAAAAAAAAAAAAATTAAAACATGAGTTAAAAAATAAATGAAATCCATGTTATCCAATTTACTTCACAAAACAGCAGAAAGAAAAAAAAATATCTCAATTATAGCATATTCAATTTTATGAAAAATGACAATAGAAGATACATATTTCTTTTCTTCTAGTTTTCATTGAAAACACTCTTGTTCTTTAATTGCTACATATATTTTACACTGTGCATTATTTTACTCTGACCAATGAGATCAGTCAGCAGAACTCATTTCCCCATGGGAACTAATTCCAACAGTATATTTTCCAAATCAATTAGAAGCAAGCCAGCTCTGGTCAGGAAGCCGCAGCGGTGTGAAGTTTGATCCAAACTGAAATGTGCTGTTTCTCATCCAGTTTGTGGCAAGGCCACTCCTGAACACATAGAACAGAACAGAGACTGATCTTCTCCAAGCATGAACGGATGCATGACTGCCTCTGCACAGGGATATGAACTCACTGAAAATGATGCTGAAGCTATACAAAGGCTGAATATTTGTAGCCTACTTATAAGTCAGTTTAGTTCAACAGGACTGGATCTTTAGATGTCTCTGCAAATACTTCTTTCAGCAGCTCTAGCCTTAAAAATCTCCCCCTCTTCTATTTTCATATAACTTTCTTGCTCCAGTAGTTTCCCCACGTCAATAATCAGTTGGTTTGTGGGAGTCACACAGTAAGCTTCTAATTAAACTGATACTGCTACTGCAACACTGGTGCAAAGGTGGCCTTAGTGGTATCCAAGCAATAAACTAGAAAGGAGGAAGAGTAATTGCTGAAATTAATTGGTGCTTTAAAATGAGAAAGAAGGAGGAGGCGGGGGGGGGGGGGGGGGGGTTATAAAAGTGTAGTCACTCCAGCTATTCTGCAAATACCAACTAATGTTACCAGCTAACTTCGACCCTTTTCAGAGCTGCCTCTGAACTCAATAAAAGCAGGTATAGACCCTTTCAATGCATGCAATCACTTTCATGATGAGAATCGTCATCTCCAGTATCATCATTAGGATGATTAATGGGAATAGATCTGTTGCTAACATTGCACTTCATTTGTGGCAGCATCTACAGCACAGTGATGCTTAAGATAACTCCCCTGTTTGGTCACTGTATGATGGGATTTGCCTTTAACTTGCTGTCCTGATTTCAGCTGAGACAGTGCTAATAGCACACTGATGTTTTGGATGTTGCTGAGAAATAGGAGCAGGGCCATTTTGCTTTCCTGTCTTAGTAAATAGTTTTTATCTCAACCCACAAGTTCTATTTTGTTTCCAATTCTCTTCCTCATCCCACTGTGTTGGGAGTGAGCAGCCATGTAGTGCTGAGCTGCTGCCAGGTTATAACACAACCCCAGCCGTTATAACTAACCAGCAAGCATCAAGTAATAGCTATTTATAGTTTTTTTTTATACTTGAGAGTCTCAGGAACCTACAAAATATTAACAGAAAGAAAGCCTCAAATTTTTATTAGAGGCTATTAAGAATCCCTTCAATACAATGTTTTGTCACTATTGACTTCAAGTCAACTTCTAGCTTTTAGCTAACATATGCTTCATTGATAAAATTTAGTTTCATTTCTGTAAAGAGCAATTTAATTAATTAAGTCTTACAATATCTTTTTGGAGTTAAAAAAGCATTCTCTCTATACTGCAGGTGAAAAAATAAGGCAAGGAATTTATGTAACTCAATGACTTGTCTGTTATTACTATGCAGCATGACTACAACAGGAACTCACATTGGTCTCATGCTCCATCAATAATTCTCAAAGATTTCTATTCTAGTAACTATTTTCATCCAAACTTAGAGCACTTCAGGAAAGAAGAGAGTATTCAAAAAAAAAATTCAGCACACAGACAAAGTGCGCAACTTACTTACAAATCTTAAAGGCTGTGACAAATTAGGCTAATTTTATCTCTGAGATTTGTATCTAATAGAAAATGTAGTAGCCATATCAGTCAGTTTAAAACTAATCTCCTCAGGAAGTGATCGTATATTTTATTTTTTCTGCAGCTCTGGAAATACACATTAACTTCACAACTCTGTTGACTGCACAATTTCTTTTTTCTTTCCTTTAAATTATTACTTTTAAAGTGCTTTCTTTTTTGGTTACATAAAATTTAAGTTGATGCAGTACATAAAAACCTGCACTATATCAACTGGCAATAAATACGTTTATCTTACAGATTTGTTTCTTTACTAGCCATATGTTTTTCCCCAGTTACACTCCAAGGTTTATTGTAATACATCTGGCTAAACAATCTTGGTTTATTTTTCAGTAAAAACATGGATTCTTGCTGACAGTGAAATTTTATTGCAGAACTATTGGAAAGTGATATCTGTTCACTATAACAAGATCCCCTGAATCCGTGCTATCAACCAGAAACCTGTTATGGGCCATTTGTTCTGTCTTTTTACTTTCCCTCTCTCTTAAGCAAGTGTAATTGGAGCAGGAACAAAAAATGTAACATTGAAGGACAGATCTCAAATGGTCAGCCTTTAAAAGCATTAGCAGTATACATTGCCTCTTTGGATGCTATCAGTCTGTGCACCTCAATTCCCACTTATATGAGAAGACTGCCTGTCTCGCTTTTCTATTGCATTTTGACAGCTAGAGTTTCCTTTTAGGTTTGTGAAATGAGAATATTCCATGAACCAATACACCTGCTTGCATTAAAAAACTGACACACACACAGAAAAAAAAAACAAACCAAAACAACAACAAAAAAAACCAAACCACCAAACACACACTAAAAACACAATATATTTGAGCAAGAAATTCTTGTTTACCAAGACAAGTCATCTTGAGCTCAGCAAACATAGTCTGGATAGAACTGACTTGAAGTAAGCATCAAATCTTAGAGAAACACACTGGTTCAAATTCTTACATGTGACAAGTTTTGTATGAAAGGGATGTATATTCCTTATTGAGCATACTGAAATACATATTTAACTGATCTAAACTACCATCACAGTAAGAGTTGGAAGGCAAAAGAAAAAGTGAGTGAGGTAAGTCAAGGATGGAGGAGCAAGTACATCCACTCACTGTATTTAACGAACTGTAGCAGTACTTAAAAGAGCAGCAGCAGAGATTTAAATAGGAAAGTTCTGTCATAAACAATTCAGCTGCTTAACATCTAACATCAATAAGATAAATCTGCCCCAAGAACCTCTGCAGAGATGATCTTTGCTCTTAATTGGAACAATAAATAGCAGTATGAGTTGGCATCTGGCTTGTGTTGTCTGGGAACAGGAAGAGCAGAACTTTCTCCATAAAAAAACATACAGACAAACAAACAGGAAAAAAAAAAAATAGCAAACCTGCACCTCCCTGCTCCCCCCAACACATACAAGAAGTAAGACCAACAAGGTTTTCAGACCAGCTAAAGCCAGCAGCAGTTGAATAAATGAGAAGAAACTGAGTGGCCCACTGGACTACCATTACTTTGTACATAGCTGACTAGCCACTCTAGGACAGCTAAGCATTAGTCCTTAATCTGATTCAACAATACACTCAAAGGCATACCTTTTTTTCTTACATAAATGACAAAGTGAGAGAAACAATAAGATGAAAAAGAAGATGCCTGTGAACTTATGGAGAATATTCCGGAAGAAATCTCATAAGATTTAAATAGCTTCTTAGACCTTAACAATGATTCTTATTGGTTATATTTTTATACTCCAAGACAAATCTGTCTTAGTATTCATTTTACAACTCCTCTGCCCCACTGGCAGGGCTGATATGGGTTGAGGTTTAATAATGTTACAATGACTGGCATTTTTCCTACACAGATATTGTTCTTTTTGACACATTAAGCTATTTTACTTCCCTTGTATCTTTTAAATGCATACGATTACCATAAGAGATAAAAGCTCATTCTTAGACAGTTCATCAGCAAATTCAGAAGTTGCAATCCTTTCCACTCAAAGTGGTTGACAGTTGCACTGGTTGTTATGAAAGTTTAAAATACATCTTTAGAGTGTGCCAAGGAAACAAAACATGAAGAAGTACTACTGGGGAGAAAGTTGCCTATTTGCTATCATCTACTTATAAGCAGTACTTCAGTGTTTTCCAGACACTTTCCTCCTTTAAGTATTCAAAATATTTATGTGCTGTTACAAGGTCAACAAGTAAGCGTAAAAGCTGTCCTTCCCTTTTCACACTCTTTTAGAAATAAGAGGAGTTACAGTGATGCCTTCACTCCAGCAAATAAATCAGACATGAGGCCACTGGCAGGGGCCCATGAGCTCAGTTCTGAGTGGCCCTCAGATGTCCATCTGACCTTGACAGTCATCCTAAAACAGATCCACAAAGTTTAGGCACTTTCCTCCTAATGGTAAGTATAAAATGGGATTTTATGTTTATGAAATTGCATGAAGCATGCATTTGTCCAATACCTACCATGCCTGAACTCATCAAGGCCTTCGGTCATGATCTGAATACAAATAAAATAACTGCAGTATATGCTGCAGAAACTTGATTGCTCTTACAGCTTGGGTAATTATAGCCCTTTGTACTTAGCAGCACTTCACCTCACCATATTCTAACTATTCAGCCTTGTCTTCTTTGTCACTCATTTTGGTCCCCCAAGTTGGCTGCTCTCTCCACCCACTTAATGTTTCATACAGAAAGGATGGAAGACACTCCAGCAACATGGTGCTTCTTATATATTTTGGTCAGAGGCAAATTACCACAATTCAAAAAAAATCCAGATATTCTGCAAATATCTGCAGTAGTGACTGAGGATATGTTATACAATGATGATATATGGCATATATACATACTCATGAAACACATGTATTAGTCTGTCAGAGATAACTTTTTCTTCAAAAAAATATAGATGTGACAAGTTGATCATGACAACTCTTGAGTCAAAGAGAAAAACTGAAAATGATAAAGAATAAATTTCTATGTACTTTGTCTCCAAACTTATTGTAGCATAACAGATAAGCATCCCTGTGAGTATAGATACAGAGCCTCTTTGTCTGTAGTTAGAGATATTAATCAGACGGACTATTAAAGCAAATTTATGTTGTTGACATGCTTGCATCAGTTTGAATACATGAACTGTCATGAGTTGCTTCAGAATCCTAGGACTATTTTCTCCATGTTTAAGGTCAGTATACCAAAGTAAGAACTTATTATGAAGAGTCTCCTTTTTGTCAAATATTCACTTTAGAGTAACACTGATAGATCCTTTAAAGCCTTCAGAAGCATCTAGCATATGGAGCTCAGGACAAAGATCCACGTAGGAAAGTGAAAATAGTGACAAGACCAGAACAGTAATCTTGATACAGCAGGGGTAAAGAACCTCACGCAGATTTTAAAATACCAAAAGACACATCTTCAATTTCGAATAAGAGGAGAGACAATTGATCAACACCCAAAGTTGATCTGGAGAATGATAGCTATCAATCACTTTAATCTGTAATATCTGTAAAGTTTATTGTGCTAGTACCTCCTTAGGTATCAGCATCAAGCTTCAGCATCATGTTCTGTTGAAATTATTTCAAATGCACTGTGAATACTCTGAATTATGTGCCATTCAGATAACAGTTTAAGAACACATTTTAAATAAAATTGAAAGCAAGTTTACTTTTTAACTAAGGAAAAAACAACATATTAAGAAAATAGTTAGGTTGATATTTAAACTAAAAGGAGATTCCCAACTATTAACATGATTATGCAAGAAAGCCAAATTATTTTTTCATAAGATATGATAAAAACAAAATGATTCAGGTATCTCCTTGAATTAGTTTTTATACCTGAGAATATAGAACATGTAGAGGTCAAAATGTCGTCTGACATCCTCATCCCCATTTGTTTAATTTTGCTTGGGAATTTCATGATGAGCTTCTAATTGACTTCAACCAGACATAGCTAAAATGTTAAAGATTTGGCTTAATATATATTTTAGTCTGTACAAATCTGAAAGGTAAATGTACTGTATTATGAGTGTCAGAACATCAGACTAAATCCAGAATACCTTCTACACTATAACAAACACAGGATATGCCACTGACCCTTTTCTCTATGTTGCTTTACTCTGCAGTCAAAGGAGAGCAGCACACTTGAAGACCAGTTTCATCAGATTCAGAATGCTGGCTATTAAAGCAGCATCATATTCAGGAAATCCACCTCTAAACCAGGATCAATTTATCAATACATATCAATACATACAAAAATATGTATTTTTAAGTTGTAAGTATCTACTTACTAGACAAGTCTAGGATGGATCTGATGTTTGGCTGTAGTACACCTTAA
Organism: Chrysolophus pictus; assembly: GCA_037305975.1. Lineage (NCBI taxonomy): Eukaryota > Metazoa > Chordata > Aves > Galliformes > Phasianidae > Chrysolophus > Chrysolophus pictus. The sequence goes on from CM074576.1 coordinate 100,591,034, forward strand.
GCTTCCACTCATTCTAACGCGGGAGAATTTAAGGCACTGGAAACCTGGTTCTTATTCACTGGTCTGGATCTACTTGTTAAGAGAAAATTCCAATGCATCCCTGCAAATATAACTGGAAAATCAGGCTGATAAATCTTTCCTGTATGAATGCTAACTCATACTAACAGGACAGGAAGCAATGAATTCTTTTGAACTGAATCCTAAATGCTGTTGACTAAATCTGAATCCTGAAGAGGATTGTAAAAAGTGGTAATTTATTTCCAAGTTGCTTAAGAGACCCTTAGTTTCAAAGATTCTAAACAAGATTGCTGGAGTGTTTCTTGCTGATACTGTACACATTCCAGACTATGACACAAACACACACACACACACACACACACACACACACACAAAAAGCTACATATCTATAAGATTTATTAACTCTAAGATTGATTTATGCTCAGACTCAGACAGCTAAAGGCATACCATTCATCCTCATTAAGCCTTGGAAAACATCTGTGTCTTCATATCTCTTAGCATAGGTAAAGAATTCCCCTCTTCTAAATACTCCCAATTTGTAAAAACAATCTCTGAATTAATTGAATATGTGAAGGAAAGGTATTTGCTCTTTAATAGCAGAATGTTTGTACACAATACAATGGACATTACTTAGGTAAATCTTAGGTCCAGACAAAGTAACTGTTTCCTCTTATCACAGTGGGAATATCTGAAAGTTCCTCTTTAAAGACAATATCAGTATTATCCAAAGGTCCAAGCTTTTCTGAGAAGCGGCCCTTCATCCTCTCCAGCCTTTCAATATAAGTCTATTTCAAAGTCTCAAGGCTTGCAGTCTTACACATTCAAATATTATTTTACACATCAAGAAGTGCTTCGCATGGGAAAAAAAATACACATGGAAAATAATTTGCAGCCTGTCTGCTGTCAGCATTCTTTTTCTAACATTAAAAAGAGAAAAGAAAGGTGGTGCGACTTTAATGTCATAACTGTTTGAAACATTCACTTTTCATAGATGGCAAGGTATTGCTGTTAATAATTTTACAGCATGATTAATATCTTACATTAAATTTGACCTAAATGACTAAATCAATGCTCTTTAAAATCAGGGTGATGCCTTGATCTAGCACTGTATGAAGTCACACACTTAATATCATAGTGGTGACTCATCCTCTCCTGAGCAGTGAGGCTGTGTCTACAAAGAGCACTGCGGCAGTATGGTTGAGACACTGAGCTCATTGCTAGCAAAGAACACACCTGCATAGAGCTCTTGCATGTCAAAATCATTGCAGCTGTGTTAGAAACGTATCACACTTTGCTGAACGGATGCACTGCTTCTAGATCTCAAAGGAGAATACCAAATGCTGCTGTAGGGATCTGATGCATTTTTCTGGGGCATGTATTAGGGGACCTAAGTAACACAAATCTGATGTTGTTCACATTTTCACTTAAAAGCCCTGTCTGAGATGGAAAATGACATCACACTAGTATATGACTTGAGGAGTACTAGTAATTAGGAGAGTTTTAAATGAACCAGTTCAAAAAGGATTGCTAAATTTAGCAGCATTTCAGATGGTCATGCTTAATTCAAGGTTAGTCTTTGCTAACACTAAGCATAATCTCATAAGAAATTGTTTTTTTCAAAAGAAAGGAGCTTACTGCCTTAACAAGTAGTAACTAACCCAAAATATATTCTTAGCAAAAACAAATAAGTGCTTGTATGACTATAGGTCATTAGGCCAAAGCACACTGTAGTCTTCATCCCAATGTTTACCTCAGCCTAATACTAAAATGCCAGCTTTTACCAAGATTTCTCTTGTGTTATTTACTCTATTATATAAGGTCTATAAAAACCTTTTTTTCTGCTGTGAGTTTTCTCTGTGTGTTCAGTAATAACTAATACTGTCTTTATTTACTCAACCCAAGGGTTGCTCCAGCATCAAGTGATTTTCACTAAAGGGCCAGCATTGGGCAGGTTCCACACACTGCCTACTCCTCCAACTCTGTAAGAAATGCAGAAGGCAAAGCCTCTGTAACGGCAAGCAGATAAAAAGCTGCATAAAATTCTGTATAGGGTTGTAGATTTCATGCTATTCACAAGGCATGGAAACTAAACAACAAAAATTTTATTCCAAGCAAGAAAGAATAGAATAAACTAACAAACAAAAAATCCTTTAAATTTTTAGCCCTATTTATTCATTCTATATGTAAAACTATCTGTAGACTTAAACACCTGTAAGTCCAGCTTTAGGAGTGCTTTGTGTTCAGCTTTCCAGAATATGACAATGTGCTGTGATTTATATGTAGATTCCATAGCAGTGAAAATCAGGACAAGATGCTGCTATTCAAATGTCTGACAGAGCCAGCCCAGTAATTATAAATAGAATTACGAAGAGTCATCTACTTCTTCCCATTTATTCTGGGATTTTATTAGGGTATAAAAAAATGGTAAGGAAGGTAACAAGCATGGTCTTTTACACTGCAATCTATTTTAAAGGTTTTCTTTCAAAACTGCCTGCCTGAAAGAACTTATTCTCTTAAAAAACAACTGCATACAGTTAGGACCTGAAGGGGTAGAAAATTCAAAGCATAAATTATAGAGAAATGAGCTATTTACTACAACGTAGTAATGAGTAGACTGAGATTTCTCAACATTGCTGCTTCATGCACGTATCATGATCCCAAAAGAACAGCCTATATTTTCAAACACCACACAAAGCGAATTTCCAGCAGGGCTACGAAAAGATTGGAAAAAATCACCTTGCAACACAGTTCACTTTATTTTTAAAAGCTCGCCAAGGTCACAAGCCCAAGGAAAGCTTAATTAAAGTCGATAGAAGATGCAGAAGTGAGTCGGAAAGAATAAGGTGGCTAGAAAAATCATTTTTTAAAACATATTAGATTATGTGAAGCCAGAGAGGCTTGACACCATCGATTTCAGAAATGGGTTAAAGATAAGGAACTGAGTATTGTAGGAATTACAATGAGGCAAAGCAGGCTGGGAACATCTGCTACACACATCCGCTTTCTAATTCCAAAAGATAAAATGAAGGCTAAGACTTAAGGGTGCCTAAACCCAGCAGGCTTTCATTAGGAGCTGTGCACTTACCTCCTTAGAATCAAACAAGCAAAAAAAAAACCTTAAAAAAATAAATATATATGTACAAAAAACACAAACAAGACCATGACAGACCAGTCATTAGGTTTTCAGTCTTTCTTGTTGCTAACTGTTAGTGAAGGTAACAAAACATTTTCCCTCCATAGACCATGCTATCTCAGCATTTTATCCTGTCCCACCCCATCTCTAAGTCCTGCAAAAGATGTAAGTAAAATTATTTCCTGTCCAAGAAAACTAATAAAGCTTCCCAGCAAGGCAGCTTGTTCTGGAGAGAATAGAAAATGAATCAACCCACAAGCTGAACTAGCACTTATTATGCATAAAAATGTTGGCAATACATAACACTTTCATAAAGCCTCTTCTTCTCATCAGTGTGCAGTATTAAAAAAAAAAAAACAAAAAAAAACAAAAAAACCCCACAGGTAATACAGAGATATAGAGTTATGTTTAAAGCTGTCTTTTTTTACAGCTGCATCTTAAGCTGACTTAGATGAATATCTCATTCATAAGGCCAATGCTCAAAGGTGTGCACCTCTTCAACAGAGAGATTTTCATTACCTGAGTGAAGATTTTGCATCTTAACCTTAAGCCACTCAGCCCTTCTCAGCACTCATCTGCTTGCACATTCTACAGCAGTCAGCAGCAAAGCAGAGGGAAAAAAAGCAGATTACAAAACAAAAAAATGGAAATACCTCAAGTGCTGCCTGCCAGCTAGGGTTAGGAAGGCCCATCACAAACTCTGGAAATGAGTTCAAAGGAGCAAAAAAAATGGAATTTTGGAGCCCATGCATTGCTGATATTTATGGCTGGGTGCATATGAAGAGCTGAGATTGAGAGAGGCTCTCACCAAAGGAACTCCAGAAAAATTCTCAGGAATTTTTCAGATTAAAGATGAATAGGACTATTCCTTTGGTCTTCCACACAGCACAACACTAATAGTTTACTTTTGCAAAGCATTTAAAAATGCACTTCACTATTTCACAAGACAGAGCTAGAGATGCTGGAGGAAGCAGAAGAGCTGTCTGATTCTAACACTTTAACTGTTTTTACCTTGAGGCAGTGTTGACTACAGGAATATTAGACTTGCAATCAATTTGGCTAGCCCCTCTGTTGTTTTCCAGATGTGCATATTAAATGTTATTTGAAAAAGAAACAGTTTGAATAATGTAGATGTAGTTAAGAGTTATACAGACTTTTAATTACTTTGGGTTTGTTTATTTTGAATGTGGATTATCTAAAGTATTTTAGGTATATCGAAATCTATTACACCTGTTACAATGTCATTTGCCTGCTGGAGACTGCAAGATTTGCTGGATAGCCCCATGAAGTAAAAACAACAGAAAAATTACACCCAACTGAATGTATTGGAGGACTTTCAAGTGACCTGAATTCAGAGTTATATGTCTGATTATTGGCATCAAGGAAAGAATTCAGCCAAATACTAATATTGTATTAGGTGTATAATTTAGCAAAATATTAGCATTGTAATAAATTTACATTGTTAAGTGTTAAATTTATGAAAAAAAATATTCTCATGGTTAATTTAGGCACACTGTTTTTTCATGTTCACCACCACTCAAGGTCTTCTCATTACTACTGAAAGCATCATCCACTCCTAAGTAACAAGAGCTATACATTTCCTACTACCATTTGTCCCACATATAGGCTATGTGAAGCAAACAATTAAGAAAATGAATTGTTCACAAACATACTTTTATTTTTATGAATCTGACTGCAGCTTATAATTATTTGGAGATCTTATGTCAGTAACATTTGGCCTATGACATGCTTGCAAATTGTGTTTAGAGAATTAATGTGGCTGTTTGTATTGGGTCACCTTGGGATATTTTTCTGCTCTTCCTTTTCTCAAGAATATATAATACACTTCATTATATTTAAGTGCATTCACAGAGGAAAGAGAGTGAAGAAAAGGCAATTAAGGGACTGAGGTTAATGAATTAAAAAGTTATGGGGGGGGAGGAGAGGGTGAAGGGGAGGTTGTTCTCTTTTCAAAATGTTCCCAAGTTATATCTTTCTGGGTTTTTTTTAAATATCAATTGACAGAAAATTTGGATTATTGTAAGTAAACTTGAATCCTTAAAGGAAACACTTAGCTTTCTCTTGTTGCAAGAGTATGTGGTTATGTCACTTGGAGTCCTGTCTCCCTTAGAGCTTTCTGCTCCAGCTTCTGAGAAGGTAAAGGAAAGCATCCATAGGTATTACATGAATATCTTCTTACAGAACTTCTCATAGAGTTCATTTCAATTATGCTTTGCTTAGTTCCAAGCAGAACTGTTTTTCTTGATATCTCTAAGTCACTGGCACGCAGATATCATCTGCATGCAAATGACAGGAAGCAGGAAGGACAAGGAAATGTGTGGCAAATACGGAAGAATTTCTTTAAACAGATCATTCTAGACCTTTTGTATATATTCAAGGTCAAGGTTCAAATTGTAATCAACACCATGTCTCTCTCCGCCCAACAAGATAGCTCTAACTGGGAAGAACCATATCAGTGACAGTCTGAAAGGAACAGAGATACTGCGGATTGAACACAATCAAGGTAGATCTAGGGTGATCCCTAGAAAGGGATACCAAAGACTTTTACAATGAGATTGTTAAAAAAAGAAATCTGAGTTAGATGGAGTTTTCTGTAATTATTCTAAAAAGAAAAATATTATGGATGTTGTTCATTACTGAAAACATATATTCGTTATATGGAGTACTGAATAAGTGGGTACTCATTCAAATATATGGAAGTATATGACGGCAGTGGTTGGGAAGGCAAGAAACTGGGCTTCATGGACCTTATCTACTCTGTATTCTACCTAAGGAACAGTGAGAGGGAGCAGGGGAAGACAGAAAAGAGCCTTCTGAAAAATTGAATCAGAAAATCAAAAAATCTTTTAATTCCATTTCATCCAAAATGGATTTGGTTTGAAACAGATTTCAACATCCATTTCTCATAAACATTTGTACAAACAAAATTTTACTCACCGAAACACAAATATTTGAGAAGAGATGAACACGAAAAGAAAGATAACATAGCCAGCTGTTTCACTTTCTGGATTATCCCAAACATTCATTAATTAGTCTGTTATTATTCACCCAGTTTTAAGTTGTACTTAAAGTCTAGCTGTTCACCTTTAGGGGAAAACACAAAAATTCTTCTTCCGGGTGGGCTACAGCAAAGCCCTTAGTCTACTTCACAACAAAGAAGCTTTACTGTTTAATTGGCTAAGCTCTATAATTGCTTACTGAAGTCTGAATACTGGACCTTGATTAAAAATTATAAACTTTTAATGACACTGGAGTTTAGCTTATAAATATTAAGCTGCCACAGAAGACAGATAACTTTGCTTCTTATGCTTCTCACATGACACTTTATATAAAATCTCCCATGTCAGGCTCAGGCAGTTCTTGCAGTACTGTGTAATGTGAAGATTTGCCACTGGGCACTGCCCTTATAGCTATGACTCTTATCAGTGATGATTAAATGAGAGAGAGAGAAAAGACACATTTACTTGGTCTCAGTTTTGATAGGGTAATGGATACAGTATAATCTTAGTGAAAACCAGAGATGCAAAACCAGGTTTGATCCTGAAAGTCATTTCAGCGCTGGAAACAGATGCTTTTTGGAATAATGCCCAGTGAACTGCAACTTTCACAAAGCCGAGTCTGTCCTATTAAATCTAAAAGGTTTGTTTGGCTGGTACACAGTAGATATTAAACTAGCTACAAAAGTCAGGTTGACTTATTGAGACATTTATCTGCTGGAATGATTGTTCACCTTTCACTTGCTTCTGCTGATCTTTCTTGCTTCTAATCAGATCCTATGGAAGTACAAGAATGACACGAGGCAACATAAACCCCAAGGTGCGTGAGAGAATTATTACATTTATTTTTCCCCATCTAGTAACTAAAAATACATATAGTGTTTAAACATTTGATAGGACTGTTCCTTTCTTTTCAGGACTTACTTTTTATGCTGTGTGACCATGTGATCAATTCCTCTCTCTGGCAAAAAGTTTCCTGCTTGGTTATCCACACTGAATCATGGGAAAGAAAGCAGAAAATAATTAAATTCTACCGAAAACAAGATATGTTTTCACAGAGGAAAGGAGTTGCTATGAGGCGACTTACTTTGTGTGTGTGTGCACATCTGTATAGAACTGAGCCCATCACAGAACGCTTTTTCCTTGGCTCCCCCCAAACAGAATTTTATACTCTATAACATCCTAATCCTTTTCTGAAATGTAGAAGAACACATACATCAACTTCTTTCTCCAGCCCTCTCCTATTTCTACAGGAAAGAAATCTTGCAAATCATACAAGAGACATATAACAGCCAAGGTGGTGATAGAGGTTCCAGGTTGCACTGTGGAGTGCACTCAAATTTCATATTTGACAAAAATTATTGGACTTGGTCCCTCTGTGCCAGACACAAAGACGTATTATTTGTCCTCCTAGGCTAGCACCTCACAAAAATGATTGTTGCAGAGCCAGGTATTGCCCTTACTTAGTAGTCAGCAGAGAATACTAAAATTCATTTGATTTCACAGATATTGGAGATGCCACTTGATCCTCTCCATCCTCACTTTCCTTCAGTCTCAGACTGAAAATGAGAATGAAACTAACAGAGAAAATTAGCCCTTTGGTCACATGTATGGACATGTGAATGGAATCTGCACCACCAGTGCAAACAGTTTATTTTAGCTCTGTCTTAAAAGCAGTCAAGAAAAGTAACCCCACATTCATAAAACTTGTTCTTAGTTTTAATGAGTAAGAGAGAATAACACTGAAAGGACTTGTACATTTCAAATCGCAATACATCTGGTGTCAAAAACATTGTAATGTTACCTACCCTAATCTTTTTCACTCACCATAACACAGTCAGTACAATTATTGTGATGCGGCAAAATAGGGGAAAAAAATATCAAGAGTAAATTAGTGTATCAGAGGTATAAAATCTACATTACAGGTTGTCCCATTTCCTATTAAAATTAAAGGATTATTATGGAAGAATTAAATAAGGATGTGATTTTTTTATTATATCTTAAAAAGCTTATTTCTTTTTTCCTGCAGCAGTACAAATACCTTAGCACACTCATGACCACATGCAATACCATCAGTGACAGGGAAAAAATACATATGATCTTAGGTGAGACCTGTAATTTTAAAACCAACATATAACAACAAATAAATCTGATGGAAAAAGCCATGAATACTGATTTTTTGCTTGTAAAAGATATGAAGGTCAGAAAAAAAAAAAAACCACTGGATACAATTAAAATGATGAAAATACATATGTGAAGAAAAAAAGCCACTGTCGTCCAAGCAGATATCTTTCTCAGTCAGTGTAATATTTTATTTTATGCATCTCTTAAGTGCTGATTGTACCCATGACTAAAAATAATGAACAGTAGATAATTTGAAAAATCTTACCTCCTTCCAGTTTCCTGGTGTTTATAACACTTTTCAGAACTACCAGGCTGAATTCATCTGCTTCAACCTGATTGCAGTGGCTCAAATGCCCCATGCAGTTTTTGGATATTCCATCACCACCAGCTCTCTGTCATGTTAAAGATACAAACCTAAAGGAACATGCTAAAATACAGAAGTAAAAGAGTAAGAGCCTATTTGTCCTCATCATTACTGTCAAGAGGAGGATAGTAAGAAGAAAATATTAGAAAAACAGGCAGAGATGACATATTTGGAGGTTTTGCTAAAATTAATCAGTTGAGAAATAATATAGTTTTTGTCAAAGATGGAACATGTATCTTTGAATCAGAGCATAACATCTTTTTATCTATAGGCTTTTCATTCTTTTGGAAGCTGTGAGGTGGGCCACTGGTGGAGGGTGAAGTTCTAACCACAGTTTACAGTTCACAAATACTGCTCCTAATGACTGATGTAATATATAGGCATAGATACAACATTAAAAAAAAAAAAAAATAAAGCAAAAACAACAACAATAATCAAAACCAAACTTATTTCTGTCAAGGTAATCAAATAAATTATTCCTAAATTAATTTGTCCAAAGTTTAAATCTAAGATAAGTTTTGAATTTTTTGTTTTCATTTTGCTCCTGAAGGATTTTGCAATGAGCAATGAGTTCTGATCTGCTGACCATTCCTCATGGCTGCACTCTCCTGCAGCTCTAGAACACATCAAATAATTCACTTAATCTCTGGAAACGTATTACTGTTTTAAGTGTTGGTTTGGAGTGTGATCCCCCTTATAGTCAGTCTAATGGATTCAGTGTGAATTCACATAAATGCATACAACTGCAAAAACTTACCTTCTGCTAGTACTTTTGTAGCTCCTGGTGATTTAAATATGCAAACAAGACAAAGCTTTTAAGATTGATGTTATCTTTTATTAGGCTAGTATTTATCTATATATCATTCTCTCCAGACACCATTATCCACAATAAATTGGTGTTAGATTCAGATCAACAACTCAGTGCTTATCCTGTTGGTATATAATTGCAGGACTTTCTCTTGGGTAAATCAAAAACACCTTTTTTCTAGAATTTGAACAAAGCTAGAATTGGCTATTATATACAAACACAAACATTGACTGACTGTAAGGAGACTTGCTCTTTGCTACCATAAACAGTGAAGTAATTGCATGCAGTTGTGCGTCCCCATTCCTGGAGGTGAAGACATGAAGTAGTTCACCTGACTCCCCACAAGCTTTTATCTCATCATGGTTCAATCACCACAAAAATACTTGGAGTACAGGAAGGCTTGTGCAAAGTGTCACTCTTCAAAGACTTGGCCTGTGACTGAGGCACATAAATCAGGAGCTGAGATCTTCTGGGTGCCACACCATGGGTGAATCTGTTTCCACGTGTAACAATTTCCAAACTGAATTGAATGAATATCATTTGCTTGCATGGATAAAATCTGCACAGAGAAGCACTTGTGTGCTACTGTAATGGAAGCCACAGAAGAGCTAGAAACAGTTGCTCATTTAATTAAATCATATATCTCAGGAGAATTAAAAAAAAAAAAGTGCAAACTGACATTTGAAAAATGAATAAAAATTAAATGGTAAATAAACATTTCTAAAAAAAATTAACAATACAGTTTAAATGAATTTTACGTTAATAGATTGAATATCTTGTTTTAAAAAAAAATAATGAATGCTGGAGTTATTCATTCAGTACTCACTTGGTTTATTCAGACTAGAAGACTATGTAGTTTGGGTATTAAAATACAAATTTAATGCTCATTATTTGTCTTTTGGTGATTCATGATTTTCTTAAATGATTATTGATTGGTTGTCTTCAATCATATGAAGATCCAGAAACAGGTGAATGATAACTGGCCATTTAATAATTGGACATACAGGGGCATTATTCACATAGGTATAAAATAAAGGAGTCATAGCTTTTGTACTTTTCCTTTTAGGAAGTTTAAAATGGCTTTTGTTAGCTCTGTCTAATACCCTCCTGTTTGAAAACATATATCCCAGTTAGATAAAGTGTCTGTTTCTGTGCAATTACATCCCCACCCAGGATAGTGAAGGCATTGGTGAACTCCTTTCAATGAGCTGCCTTCAGCATCACATTTGATCAATTTTATAGACACAAACAATGCTTGAAAAACAAATTCAGTCTGAAGTGGCTCTTTTTTTTGTAGATCCTTCTAACTCCAGCATTCCATTCCAACTAGGAAAGATAATATTCTTTCTGAAGTATTTTTCTCCTCTCTTTTTTGGTGATTAGCTATAGATTGAAGTAAAGTGCATGATGTGCCATAATAAGAAGAATGCTAAGCGGTTTACAAGTCTTAGTAATTAATGAGTATTTTTATCACAGAGAATATAGACTACCTTCTTATATCTATCTGAACCTCAAAATAAGCCTCTATAAGCTTCCAGGCTGCATAATAGGTGCAATAAGGCTGAAAATCAGATGAAGGATATAAAACAGCTCAAGTAATCCTGTATTTCGCTGAAATGGAACAGTGAAGGCTCTAAGCATCCAGAAATGTTGTTTCCATGAAGATTTAAAGACAGTTTAAAGCCAGTCAGCTGTTACTTTCTTTAGTGTACTTTTAATATTTAAAATAACACAAATGTATATATGGGCATTTTTTTTATCTCTAGTAAATGAAGTAACTTCCACACTTTTTCTTTTTTTTTTAAATTAGGTTACAAATGAGTGTATATTTTTCATAAAAGTTCACTCCAGAAATTACATCAGTTTACAACACTCTGGAAATGAAGAAATTGGTTATGTCTTCTCTATGCAGTTGTAAGAAATAAATTCTTTTGAAAATCCTAATTGGTTTATAAAGGATTTAGAGAACAGGAACACTGAAAAAGTTTATGCAGCAGTGACATTTTAAGATTGTAAGACAGCTCTTGTTATACAGAGACATGATGAAATCTGTCTGGTTGGGATTTACCACCCAGCACTTCTCCCTCAGTTTTTTAAAAAATCTAAAATCCAAAAAATGGGTAAAATGAAAATAAGATATCAATCTCATCTCTTTTCTTTACACTTTTTGTTGCAGACAAGACTAGAGCAGACTGATGAGGACAATGACAAAAATATTAACCTACCTTATTGTATTTCTTTATGTCAGTTATTGGTAGACAATACACATTGCATAATGTGTACACTTTATCATTGGAAACAAAGTGTTCTGGCTGAAATATGGACATTTATTCTGCTTTTCCTTATTTTTTATTTTTTTCTTGGCTTCTCATAGATTTACAATAGATGAAGTGCAGACTGTTACCCATGCTTTTGGATAATGATTATCTTTTTTTTTTTTTTTTTTTTTTTTTTTAATTGTGTGAAAGGAGCCTAGCAGAGATGAGCCCTGTGACACCACTGTAAAATAGTCACTGAAAATTAATTTTTTTGCAAGGAAGAAGAAATCCAAGTAATCATGGTACATCTTGTATCCTGGATTCATTTTCAACCTACAGTCCAGGTCTTGGTCTGTTGGAACTCCATCTTCTGATTAGAACAGAAAAATATCATTAATGTTTCTGCCATTGCCACAGACCTATTGCATTTGTTCTTGGGACAGTTACATTAACATGTTCTCCTTCATCATCTGCATCTCCAAAATAAGAACACGGATTTTCTATATCAGAGAAATGTTGTATGCTTTTACTAATAATGACACTGTTTTACTAATATGACACTGTTGGACTGCGGAACAATAGAGCATTTTTATTACTCTTTAACGTAGTTGAACAATACTTACTACCTTCTTTTTTTTCATGACTCCTATTCCGAAAGCACTATCACTTCCTGCCTGCTAATGGCTTTTTTCTTTAATCACAGAATCACAGAATCACTGAATCACAGAAACACCAAGGTTAGAAAAGACCTACAAGTTCATCCAGTCCAACCATCCACCTATCACCAATAGTTCTCACTAAACCATGTTCCTCAACACAAAATCCAAACGTTCCTTGAACACCTCCAGGGTTGGTGATTCCATCACCTTCCTGGGCAGCCCATTCCAATGCTTGACCACTCTTTCAGAGAAGTAGTATTTCCTAACATCCAGCTTGAATCTCCCCTGGCGTAGCTTGAAGCCATTCCCTCTAGTCCTATCACCAATTACATGAGAGAAGAAGTCAACCCCCCAGCGCACTACAACCTCCCTTCAGATAGTTATAGAGAGCAATAAGGTCTCCCCTGCGCCTCCTCTTCTCCAGACTGAACAATCCCAGCTCCTTCAGCCGCTCCTCATAAGGCCTGTGCTCCAGACCCCTCACCAGCTTTGTCGCCCTTCTTTGAACATGCTCCAGGGCCTCAACGTCTTTCTTGCAGTGAGGGGCCCAAAACTGAACACAGTACTCGAGGTGCAGCCTCACCAGAGCTGAGTACAGGGAGACAATCACTTCCCTGTTCTGGCTGGCAACACAGTTTCTGATGCAAACCAGGATGCCATTGGCCTTCTTGGCCACCTGAGCACACTGCTGGCTCACGTTCAGCCAAGCATCAATCAATACCCCCAGGTCCATTTCCTCTACACAGTCTTCCAGTCACTCTGCCCCAAGCCTGTAACATTGCCTGGGGTTGTTGTGGCCAAAGTGCAGTATTCAGCATTTGGTCTTGTTGAACAGCATCCCATTGGCTTCAGCCAAGCTATCCAGCCTGTCCAGATCCCTCTGTAGGGTCTCGCTACCCCCAGGCAGATTGACACTTCCAGCCAACTTGGTGTCATCTGCAAACTTAGTGAGGGTGCACTCAGTGCCCTCATCCAGGTCATCAATAAAGATACTGAAGAGGACAGGCCCCAGCACCGACCCCTGGGGAACACCACCTGTGACCAGTCGCCAACTGGATTTAGCTCCATTCACCACCACTCTCTGGGCCTGGCCTTCCAGCCAGTTCCTTACCCGTATAAGAGTATACCTGTCCAAGGCAACTTCTGCAGGAGAATACTGTGGGAGACAGTGTCAAATGCTTTGCTGAAGTCTAGGTAGACTACATCAATAGTCTTTCCTTGGTCTACCAGACGGGTCAGTATATAGAAGGAGATCAGGTTGGTCAAGCAGGACCTGCCCTTTGTGAACCCATACTGGCTAGACCTGACTACCCGGTTGCCCTGCACACGCTGTGTGATCTCCCTCAAGACAATATGCTCCATAACCTTCCCTGGCACCGAGGTCAGGCTAACAGGCCTGTAGTTCCCCAGATCCTCCTTACAACCGTTCTTCTTTAACTGCCTTTCAGTATCACCCAGGACAATCTTCTCCCTAACTTCTCCAGGGACTGAGGCTAGATTAACAGGTATAGCTTCCTGGATCTTCTAACATGCAGATTTGTATAATATTGGCTAGCTTCCAGTCAGCACAAATCTCCACCATACTCTCACAACCTTTGATATATAAAGTGTTGAGAGGTGTCCAATTAGAACGTCTGCTAATTCCATAAGGTCCCACGGACTTATAAAGGTTGAGCAGATAAATATTTTCCCTTACAGTTACAGATGCAAACTCACTTCTCCCAGTGGTCCTCCAACTCTAAAGTCTCGACAGCTTAAAATCTGTCATTATTCTTGAAAACTGAGGCAAACAAACAAACAAACAAACAAACAAAAAAAGGCACTAAATGCTCATCTTGTTCTTGTTAGGCTTATTTTGCCTTTGTAAATTACACTACCGAAGAACTGCTACATAGTATGCAAAGAGATAATATGGAATGTTTTGCTAAAACTAGTTTATCACATTTACATTTAATCAATAGTACTGAATAATTTTTAGTATTCATTTGAACATAAATAACTGCTTTTCCTTTTTATGTTAAAATTTTACATTTGTCCATCATCAGTTTAAAACTACTTTCTTCAAACATCAGATAAAGTAGGAGTAGGGGAAATTTTATTAAGATGGAGATTTTCTGAACCTCAAATTAGTTTATTTGATACACAAAGCCCATTTGACCATATGAAGCATTTTCTCTAGAAATTTCAGACCACTGTTCTTGTGAGGAAACTCCACTTGTAAGAAACAAGTTTGTGAGTTACAGAAAGTTTTAATGATATTTCAGGAGCTATAGGTAACCAAGGGAATAGAGATTTGGTTAAAGAGAATACAATATTGCCACAGAAAGTCTTCGATTATAAATAAATAAATAAATAGATAGATAAGAAGAAGGATTTAACAATCACTAACAGGAAGAGTGATAGACCTGCTCTTAATCTCTTTAAATTACTCATCAGAATTTTTATTTTATTGTTAAAGTCACCTCTATTTGGCTCTGTAGTTCTTTATATGCTTTGAATTTATATATTTGAATATTCTCCTTCCTCTTCTGATCTCTTTCTTCAGATCTCTTGTCAAAATTGTCCTCTCCATTTCACATAATTTATTTTTCCTTTTCATTCTCAGTATTTTCATTTTGTTTTC
Source organism: Chrysolophus pictus (assembly GCA_037305975.1). Lineage (NCBI taxonomy): Eukaryota > Metazoa > Chordata > Aves > Galliformes > Phasianidae > Chrysolophus > Chrysolophus pictus. The sequence continues at coordinate 100,606,038 of CM074576.1, forward strand.
TCTTTATTTTAAATGTTTTCAAGATCAGATTCTCCTACAGTGAGACCATTACAGTTGTTTTTTTTTGTTTGTTTTTTTTTTTTTACGTCAACCTATTGGAAGAAGAAGCACAAGCACTTTTATCACAGTCATTTTGATATTGACTATACATGATGATATTTCTGCCTGCTTATATATACATAAAGCTAATTGTTTTTAACATGTCCCACACTCTTATGTGGAATGCTGGCCCATTATTCATATCTGATAGCATACAGAAAATATGTTTATTCCATCCAAAGAGGAGGAGAAATAGCCTTTTAAAGCATTTTTCTTAAGTCTATTTTATAGACTGGAGCTCACAGTTAAATGTAGAGTTCATAAACCTTAATAATACAGAATCCTGCAGCAGGTTATCCATTTCTTAATGTTATGCTACATTTTGGAAATTGTGCCACCTGTCCACAAGATAATGTGTACCTGCAATTTTGAAGCAGACTGCTTGCAGACCTGTGTCACCAAGACGTGTTTCTCACATCAGGGTGGAGTTATGGAAAAGAAAAAAACAGGGAAAAACATAAAAGATTTGCAATCAGGAAGTAGTTATGGAAGGATAGATGTTATTAAAGCCATAGTAGTGGTATCTGATAAGTCTATAGTCTGAAGATGTGCCAGCATGTGAATCTGATTAGATCTGTGCTTGAAACTGACCTTAGAGGCACAAAAAGAGGGATGCTCAGGGGAAATCAACAAATTTGTTTTCTAGCTTAGTGTATTCAGTTTCCTGCAATCTTATAAACTTCCTCTGTCATACTGCAGGATAATGAGGACTCAAGCTGCAACTACTTTAACATTAGTATGTCCATGATATAAAACCTGGCCTGCAGAAGTGGCAATCCAGGTGGGCGTTAATAAACCTGCCATTGTTTATTACCATATGTGCTGTTCTGTGGCAGGAAAAGCAAGGAACCGCTATGCTACATGCCCCTAAGGAGCCAACAGTCCTGTGCTTAGCAGCAGTGATGCAGAAACCAGTAGGGAGCTAGTGCACTCTGCCCAGAAAGAAGGCAACTTAATTTCCTTTGGGGAGGCTGTAGCTTTATGAAATCATGCAATCATTGACGTTGAAAAAGACCACCAACATCACCAAGTCCAAACATCAAACTGACCAAATCCCTCACTAAATCATGTCCCTTACTGCCATGTCCAAGGCTCTCTTAAATTCCTCCTCCAGGGATTTAGACTCTTTTTTTTTCCCTGGACAGCCCCTTCCAATGCTTTATCATCATCTCGATGAAATAATTATTCCTAATTTCCAATCTAATCATCCTTATACAACTCAAGAAGGTTTCCTCATCTCCTGTCACTTTCTCACCTGAGAAAAGCAACCAACACTCTGGTCACTGCACCTTCCATTTATTCAGATGTTCAAGTTGTTGTAGAGAGTGATGAGGCCTCCCCTCAGACTCTTCCTTCCCGTACTAACCTGTACATGTGTCCTCAGCCACTCCTCATAAATCTTGCTTACTAGTCACATCACCAGCTTCATTGCTCTTTTTTGCACATGCTTGAGCAACTCAGTATCCTTGTGCATTGAGACATTCTTCTTATTTCGTCTGTTTTGCCCAAGAATGGCACTTCTGAATAGCCTGAAACAGAAAAACTGACTTCTTTTGTGATATCAGTGTTTCAAACCAGAGAGAACAGATCTTCGATTGGAAGGAGGATGGAATCAGGAAGCCAGCAACAGAGCGACCATCACCTGGAAGACAAAGGTCAGTGGCTTTCCCCCCTACAGTGAGTGCTGTGAGGAAGCCCTGCACACTGCTGGGCAGCAGGTCTGTTTACCGCATGCAAACTGGCAGGGAAAAAGTGGGTAAAAAATAGAGTAAACAACCAGTATTTATTTGTGTAATTAAAGGAGGCTAAAATGCAATAGAAATATCTAATCTCCACAAGAAATCCCATAACCAATTTCCAACATGATTAAACTCTCATTGTTGCAAAATGAAACAATCTAATCAACCTTCTGTGTTCTAATTATGTCTACCTGATCTTGAAATATTTCTGAGCTTGTTTATCCCCAGGCCCTTTTATCTTGACGTATTGTAAAATCATTTCTAAAATGAATGGAGTAGAGCGTTTTTCTTTCCGTGGCAGGTGCCACATGGTGAGTGCAGGGAAGTTCAGAGCCTGCTGCTATGAGATGATTGAAAATCTCAGGCAAGGAGGGAACAGTGGAGAGAGAAAGGGAAGAGCTCAAGGGGAAGAAATGTGTTTAGCGCTGGTACAGAAGAAGAAAAAAACACTGTATACAAATGAGGGTATAGCAGACCGTTAGGATGAGTAGAAGCTGTGCAGTGCAGAATGAGAAAAGAGAGCAAGAAGATGAAGGCAGTGCAGTCAGAGGCACCTGTAAATAGAATAGATGTGATAGAGAGTTCATAGCTCTTTTCAAATTACTCTCAATTAAGTTTCAAAAAGTCTCATTTCTAACTCTTCCTCACACTCTACTATTTTATTCCCTTGCGTACTTCCCCAAACCTGATTTTTGCTCTCATAACCGTAAGAGTTCAAGAAGTAAATGACAGTTGTTAGAAGGAGAGATGAATGAGAGGTGATATATGAAAACAGTAATATTGTTAATTCTGTAAAACATAAATTACATTACCTCTAAAAGATAGTGAAGGACAGAAACTCTGGAGAGTGGGAAGAGAAAAAAACATGTCTTTTTATTTCACCGTGTAGCAAAGTGCATTACAAGGATTTGATCCCAATACAGGCTTCTGGAGGCCACTGCAACATACAAAATTCACAGAGTTGTTATGGCAGTAGGAAAAGAGAACACTCCTTAAATTAGAAAGACTGGAGTTTGTAGCCCTAGTAGTTTAATCAGTAGATTAACCACACAAATGATGAGAGGGAAAAAGAAATGCAAAGTTTCAAGCTGTCATTGCATTTCTTTTCATTAAAAATTCTTATCAAAATCAAACTTCTTAAAAAACATCTCCCTGCACACATCCATATTTTATTTCCAAGGTGATGATTTAAATTAAGGTTTCTTCCTGGATTTCTGAAAATCAAGTAGATGGGCAGGATCCCAATTAGAAAAGCTCCCAACAGAACGCTATACACCCATGTCCATCATTTCTCTAGTAACAGGGGTTTATCTCAGGTAATAAAACAGTTTGTTACTTTTAATCAACATGACAACAGCAAGACCATTTGGACAGGGGTAAAAAGCATTGAAGGTATGTTTCCACTAATGAATAAGAAATGTTCTGCCCCTCTTGTGAAAGGGAACACTCCTATGTTTTCAAAACAGACATAAATACTTCAGAGGTGCTTTGTGAAACACCTCTGGCTTCTTGTTTTTCTGGGTTCTCAGAAGCAGATACTGTGGGAGATTTTCTCTTTAATATTTGTGGAATAAAATTCACTGCATTAAATGTTTCTAGCTTTAGAGCCTCAAGATTTAATGTCTTTATTATCAGTAGTTATTGATAATGATAGCAAGACTATTATTAAGATCAGTACCTAGGAGAGTGGTACCCTCAAGGAGAAGATGCAGACATTTTGGCAGGCTTCCTCTGAAACACATCTAGTGTTCTCCCAGTGCAAACAGGTATTCAAAGAAGCAGCACCACCTGGAAAACTGAAAACACAACAAAGGAATAAAGAGAAGAAAAAAAAAAAGAAATCCAACACCAGTTCTCTCTCTCTGAGCTGTCACAGGAAGACCTCATGCAAGCAGCTTCAGAGGTAGAACAGAGGAAAGGCCTAGTTCAGCCCTCACATTTACTTTACTCCAATCAGAGCCATGTAGTAAGACTAAAGCAACTTTCTGCATAAACTAATTAGCTGCATTATGAACATACTGAATTTGGAATGCACTGTATGACACACAAGTTCCACAGGAGATTTTCCTAAGGAATGAAATATACAGGGTGCTCTGATCCAAGGGCAAGGGCAGAAAGGGAACTGGAGAACACGTCCTTATGGGGGAATGTGAGTAGGGGTGGGACAAAGGTGTTTTCATGAAGAGTTGAAAGAGAGAAATAAAATGTATACAACACCGATAATGGAACAACAACAACAACAACAACAAAAAAGGTTAAAAAAACAAACTGCAGTTCTGGAACAAGGTTAGAAATTTCCAAAAGTGCTTACATGACCTACATATCTTATATATTTCGTTAAATATACTGCTGTCCATAATACAGTGCAGAGATCAGAATACCTTTGAATATGCCTGATCACAGGTAAAACCCTAATTGTGACTACACAGAGCTCAACATCTAGCCTTTTTTTTTTTCCACATCTTCTTCTCTGACTGCAATGTATATATTACTTGAAGTGTCAAAATCTCATTTATTTATGTCCTCCATCTTTAAGAAGCTTTCTGAGCTTACAAGGCTTTGCAGTTTCTGGAAACAGGGAGAGAAGAAACATGCTGATTATAAACTACCAATTATGCAAAAAAGTTGGTACGGTAGCTGATGATTTATATGTTGCTTCATCTTTTATAGGTCATCTTATAAGCTAACATTTAAATTATTTGAGAAATTCTGACTCTTAAATTGACTGTTTTAATAACATCATTGCCTCTGACTCCCTTGAGTGTTTCTGCTCTTACTTTCCTGATTTTAATTATTAATTCACCACTGCATGTTGCATTTCTCTGAAGCAACAGAAAAGTTAATATTCATAACTGATATTCTAGGTTATTTTTAAAGGTAGGTGAGGAAGAGTGGAGGGGAAGGTGGAGAGAGGGGGAGAGGGAATCAATTTTTAATTACTGGTTAATATCACTATCTAGGTTATGGAGCTGATTGCAGCTCTGCTTCTTTCCAGCTCCTTATGTGCACACAAGAAGTGCAATTCCAACAGAGGCTTAACATAGCTCTCTGCTATTTGCACATCACCTCTGCACCAGCTGCTCCTACAGACTTGTGACCAGCAGTTTTTGTAAGACCAGTCTGCTGAAATGATAAATGAAGCAAAATATCAGAGAATAATTTCATAAAGGAAGTCCATACATACATACGTGCAATCTCATCTTATGTTTCATCGCAACATAAACAAGGCTGACTGGCTTCCTGCTTAATTTGGAGGACTAAATCCAGCTTCCATTTCCAGAAAGCCACAGAGCTTCCTGGAGACCCAGTCTTCTCTCTGATTTATTCATTAGTGTCTCTCAAAATGATTTTTTATCCTGAGCCAAATCTAGACTTAACAACAACAAAGCACACAATTTCTTCTATTTGTCTGATTGTCCAGAAAGTGCTAAGGTTGGTGTGTTGTTGTTTAGTTTTTTTCTTCTACAAAGCCAAACTGACAATATCTTCCTTTCTCTCAGCTAGGACTTCTAGCACAGACTGCATTACATCAGAATGTAGTATTTGCCCTTTCTCAATATAAGGTGCACTCTCTTACAGCTATAGCGAAGTCAGAAAGTGACAAATACAAGAAGAAATTGAGAAAAATCTTTCTATAGCACTCTAGCAATCTTCCATTTAGGTTTTTCCTAAAAAAAAATAAAATAAAATAAAAAATAAAAAAATTCTCATAATTAACCACATTTAGAACTGGAATCAAAGTTCGGAGTTGCTGGAGACAAATCTCTGAATGCCTCTGCACTTCTCTGCATTGAAATGACGATGTTCCTGTTGGGACTTCTTGCTTCCAGGCTACTCTGAAAATAAAGATGTCAATGGAAAAAGCCCATGCCTTCATATCCTTTAAAGTTACACAAAAAATTCAGATGTGCACATTTTTTTGTCATTTTAAATGCTCAGTCCATGCAAAAATAAAATAGAAGCTGCTGCTTTCACTTTTTGTTGTCAGTGATCTCAGAAATTCACCAGTAAGAACTAAGGGGACGTCAAGTTTTGCCTTGGAAATTGAGGTCAAAAATTGTACCCTAAAATATACCCCAACAAATAATATTTATGAGAGACACAACGGGATATTTACTTTTATTTTTCCTGATTATATCCAAATGTTCAGGAGCAATCTTTCTAACATAAAGCACTGGATAACAAGCATTATTCAATTCAATTCAAATTCAAAACCTAATGTTTACGGTATACTCCTGCAACATCCTAGTAATGCAGAATGCATTCTAAAGCTCTCAGGTTTTAATGTAATATAACTATAGTTCTGCCACATAAATATGACATCCATGGTCACCTTGACAAAAATGCCACATGCTTAATGATAAAATGGACAACTAAGGGTTACAGCTTTTTTTCTGCTGGAGATATTTTTAAAAATTCTGTTAGAAGATCTGTTATTATTATCTCACAAGACTGTTACAAAATTCCTTTCTGCCGAATGAACTTCATGAACAGCCTTTGCTGCTACTCCAGTTTATTCCACTGTATTTTCAAGAAGTTTCCTTGTTTGCAGTATTATCTGCTAAGATAATACAGCCCCTAGGAATACAAATCATTATCGTACACTCATTCCTCTTGTTTAGATAGTTTTAATTGCCTCTATTCACAACAGGACGTTTACTTTAGATTCATTTATTTTTCTTTACTGCAAAAATGATGTTAGTATTTGCCATACACCTGCATTCAAAAAGTCCTTTTTCTCTATGTTCTACATCAAAAGGATGAAGTGAATAAAAGCTGAAAGTCTTGTAATATATATATGAAGATAACGATTCTGAACTATAAACTGCAAGTTCATTTTAAATTGCTTTTTCAGAGCAGAAAAATGATGAAACTAACCTCAGCTTGTGCCTTGCCACCAGTCAAAATATACACGTGTCCAGTTTTATGCAGAAAGGTGAGTTTTAACTAGGATCACCTCCAGCTAAGACAAAAGGCAGTGTGATGCTATTGTGGCATTTCTCTGAAGACCCTGAACTGTTATTTTTGCTCTGTCAAAGACCTCTAGATGGCATACTTTAGTAAACTTTAATGGTCGCAGGCATTTTGGCCTCAGTAAACTGTTTACAGTGTTCTCTCCAATGTTTTTGAATTAATCTACTGTAATGAATGTCAGTTTAATGAGTTATTAAAAGATATTCATGCTTTTGTAGTGCAAAGTGTAGAGAAAATAGAATAAATAACATTTCATTTATTACAAAAGTTCCTAGAATAAAATATATTTCTCGGTCTGAACTGCACTGAAGACTCCAGGGGGAATAAAAGCAACAGTATTTTCAGACAATAAAATATTTTTCCAGAACAGGACATGGGCTTGCAGAAGTTATTGTAATCAAATTTCCCCTTGAAGTAATTAAAATTTTTCAGTACTTTAATAAATTTGAGTGGCTTATCTAGTAGAGATTTGAATGGTTTTATAAGCAGAACTACAAATAAGGGAAATGGAAACTTACTTCTAGGATCCCTGCACATTATTCCACCAGAATATTGCATTAATTTCTAGTAGATTCCCAAATATAGGTATAATTAAATCAGAAGATACACATTTCTGTGTAATACAAGCTGTCACTGCTACATGGAGCCCATTAATTTGCATTTAGATATAACCTACCTTTCAGTGCTATGCATTTTACAGAATCGGATCCTAGCAGTAAGGCTGTCTGTCTTGACAAAGAGAAGTCAATATGATGCTGACTGTCATGGCCAACAGACGAATGACAATCTTCCACTGCAAGTTCTTGAAGTATTCGTGATCCAAGACATTTCTGTGCTAATTCAGCATGAGAACTGGACACAGTGTGATTACTGCATGGTTCTTCACCCTTTCATCCTACATTATGGCTGAAGCTTTCCGAATCAAAGAAAACCAGTGCTAGCACAAGAACTCTAGGGCACATGACTTGGCACATGGAGTCAGTTTATGCCAATCCTGATCTCTTACTGAATGCTCTGGGCTGGTTCCTGTACGCCTGCATTGCTTTCAGGCCCTAACTAGTACAAACGGACTGAAGAGGCTGCACATGATCTCCTCCTGTTTCCAGACCATAAGCACACAACTTGCCTTTTCTGCAGGTCTGCAACTCTACATGCTTTTTTTAGGAATATAGTTGTGAGATAGGTAGATTTGAAAACCAGCCTCAAAAGACTGACTCATTGGTTAATTATCTTTGATCCAGTATGTACATAGGTGTTATGTTTTTTTAACTGCCTCAAATTAAGCCATGTATGTTCTCTCTTTATATACTCTAGTGGGTGGATGATACTGCATACTTTATTCAGAATACCATTGGAGAAGGGAGAAGAACAAATGCTATTCAAAACAAGAACAAGCCAAAAGTACCCTGGGGTTATTGTAAACTCCAGCAGATTTTTTTGCAGGTGTTCTAGTCTTCAACAGCACAGTGAGACTTTTTCATTCATGTTTTGCCTGCTTCCTGGAAAACCATGCTGATGTGAATATCCAAGCTAAAGAAAACAAAGCCCAATGTAAATTTCAAAAAAAAGAACTGGCTTTATATCCCACGGATTATTATATAGCTGTGTTCACAAGCTGTGCCCAGGCATCTCAGGCATGTTGAACTATTCAAGCATAAGCAGAGCCAAGATTATTTATAGTTCTTTTGTGTCATACTGGATGAGGCTGTTTTGCAATCGGATAAATAATAGGGCCCGAGGTGACACATACTATAGTATTGGTAGAGGGAAAGAGGGGGAAATCATGAAATTGAAATGCTTGAAAGTCTACAAACTATAGCAAGAGCAACCAATGTCATGAGAAAGTCATTCCTCTCTCACAACACGTGGTTTTGGGTTCCTTTTAATCATTTTGTCTAGCTGTGTACTCTGTTTTATGATGGTTTAATTGTAGCTGTACTTCAAATGTGGTACGCTGATGGGGGACAGCAGGGGAGCATTAGGCATAAAATTTAACTGCAAAGCTCAATGCAATCCTAATTATGGTGCTGCTATGACACCTCCATAATTACTCTTTCTTATCCACTGGCTCTACTAAAATAATTCACAAGACAAAAAGCAAGCTGAGAATGCCAGCATTGTCACTGCAGTCCAAATCTAGACAGGACTAAAGTATGGTGATGGCTGGCTTTTTGACATGCACATCCCTTCACAGAATTTACAAAAGACTTATTTTAAGCAGTCAGTTTTCATATAATCCAAAAGACATCTAAACCAGCTGGAAGGAAATGTGGATGAGAAGTGCTTAAAATCTCGTCTTTCTGAGGCTACTCTATGCAATTTGAGGTAGTAGTTTTTCTGAAATCAGGATCTACAGTCCTGCAGGATGTAGGAACTTTCTGAGCACATGCAGGCTGCTTTCACTTTTCCTCTTAAAAACAGCAAGAAATAGGAGTGGAACTTGTACCATTATTTTTCTTTCTTATAGCAACCTAGAAGCAGTGCATTTCATTCATGAACAAAATGAATAAGTATCGCCATGCCTTACTCCCTCTCTAGATCAGGAGCGCAGTGACAGGGCTGGCATTCTCAGCTTGCTCCTTGTCTTGTGAAACACTCAGGGGAGACAGCGCATGGGGATGATTAATGACAAATGTGTCATAGCAGCACAGTAATTAGGATTGCCCTGGGCTTTGAACTTGATTTGGGAAGCATAAATCAATCTTCAGTCCTCCCTTTGCCTTATTGTGGGACTACGGAGGCAAATTCCTCTTGCAGACTCTTCTTTTGGACCCATTAATTCACCATTTTTAAGACTATCCAATCTAGCCCCTCACTTTTCAGTTCAAATGCTTTAATGAGAAAGGACGAATGAGAGTCTGTATTCTTGGGCAGAGAATCAGGTCAAGCTCTGACCTTTTCATTATAATGCAATGGATACCAGGCCTGGAGAACCCTCTTAGTACTTCTTCCCCCTCTTCCTCTGACCCCAGTTATGATACAAAGAAATCTAATCAATCTAATCAAATTTAGTTATTTAGATTACTAAATACTTTTACCAAGAAAGCAGTAAGTTTGGCCATGCTCAGTGACAAAACCTGTAGCTATCTTGAATAGTCCACTATGAAAATGCAGGTGCACATTCACAGGCCTTTCACTATCAACACTGTCATTTTGTGCGCATCACTCCTGTATTTGGGCTCCATTTTGCCTGTCTTTGTGTCTTATAGTTTATATCTCAAAGTGTTACCAGAGCTGAAAGATCAAAGTGACTCCAAATACCTGTAATACACTGGTACAATGGTAGCCATCACATTATCATAGTAAGATTAAACAACTTTTGCTTTTTGGCTCTACTTAAGAGGTTGAAGAAAACTGCCAAAATTATCATTGATGTACTTCTGCCTTTCCGTCCTTCTAATTTGAGAGCAGTTTAGATAGGATACAAAACCATTCAGTGAACTGTGAAGGCAGGGATCCTTACAGTTGGGAAGGATATCAACAGTGATACAGTTTTCGTCTAGTACAGATAATTCCAAAACCTCAAAATCATAAAGCTTGGTTTGAAATAATAAGCTTTGAAAATATCCTGAATATGATGCAAATGTTTTAATGTTATTCCTCTTTAAGAGCAAAGAATACAGATTAAAAAACAAAAAACAAAAAGCAAAAACAAAAACAAATCCCACCCTACATAAAGATTCTTAAGCACTAACATGCAACTGTGAAACTGGAATGAGACACATGCTGCAGGAATTTAAAATAATTGAGTCTGCAATGTTGTCCCGACTCAGCTAATGTATTTCCAGACTGCGGGGTTGGGTGACAGATACTGACAGCAAAGGTTAGATCAACTTCCCAATCTGCTTAGGAGGGTGCTTAAAGGATTACTGCTGAGGGACTTAATACTATTGGAAGTACTCGATTCTCTTCGCTACTTCTAGCTTATTACGAGGAACTTCTTTCCTCTGCCTACACAACAGCAAAATATCTTATCAAAGCTAAAATCAGGTACAGTTATTTCATTTTCAGATACCTTCATGGTTCATTTCTGAAAACTGAGACCTATTTCCCTTAGTCAAATCTACAAATCAATCTGGATGCATAGTGTGCAACTGCCAATCAACATGTTGGAACCCAAGGCCAACTAACACATTACAAAAGGAATTGTTGACTCTAAATGTGGTTATACTGAAACAAATGCACATGTACTTATATAGTAAAAAAGTAAAAAAAAAAAAATTGCTTAAAAACATCTAGACCCATACATGTACTATGTAGACACGTACATAAATACACATCACTATACATACACACATGCACATATATACGAACACTTAGTGTTGACTGAAGTTGTATTGGGCTTATGTGGCAAGGTTTTTGTAGCTGGGGAGCTGCAGGGGTGATCTCTGTGAGCAGTGACCAGCACTGCCCCATTTCAGAGGATTATAGCTTCAACTGCTCCAACAGGGACTTGCTGCTGACAGATCTGAGCCACAAACAATGCTGGGTATGCTCATGGCATACCCAGAAAGGCAACTGATGCAATCTGCCTGGACTTCTGCAAAGCCTTTGACAAGGTCCTCCACCACATCCTTTTCTCTAAATTGGAGAGAGATGAATCTGAACAGTGGAATATTCAGTGGATAAGGAATTGGTTGGAAGGCCGCAGCCAGAGGGTTGTGATCAATGGCTCTATGTCCAAGTGAAGGCTGGTGACAACTGGTGTCCCCCAGGGATCTGTCTTGGGACTGGTACTCTTTAATAGCTTTATCAGTGACAGATGATGGGATCAGGTGCAGGCAACTTTGCTGATGACACCAAGTTGAGTGGTGCAATTGATTCAACAGAAGGAAGGGATGCCATCCAGAGGGACCTCTATAAACTCAAAAGGTGGCCCATGTGAATCTAATGAGGTTCAGCAGACTGCAAGATTTCACACTTAGATCAAGGTAATCCCAGGTATGTACACAGACTGGAAGAAGAAGAACTTGAAAGTAGCCCTCCTGAGAAGGACTTAGGAGTCTTGGTAGATGAAAAACTTAACATGAGCCAGCAGAGTGCACAACTACTGGCTAGAAAATAAGTGGTATCCTGGGCTGCATCAGAAGAGGGGTGGACCAACAGGCCGAGGGAGGTACTTGAGCCTCTCTACTCTATCCTTGTGAGGCCCCCCCTGGGGTATTGTGTCCAGATCTCAGGCACTCAACCCAGGAAGAATGTTGAATTTTTGGAGAGAGTACAGAGGAGGGTCACAAAGATAATGAGAGGGCTGAAACACCTCTTCTATGAAGACACGCTGAAGGAACTGGGCTTGTTTAGCCTGGAGAAGAGAAGGTTGTGGGGAAATTTCATGGTGACCTTCCACTATTTAAAGGGAGATTATAATAAACTGAAGGAAAATCAATTTCTTTTTACATGGGTAGATAGTGATAGGACAAGCAGAAATGTCTTTAAGCTAAAGGAGAGGAGAACTACACGTCAGTAGTATCACTCCTAGGATGGTGAGGTGCTGAAACAGGTTGCTCAGAGGCTACAGATGTCCCATCCCTGGAAGTGTTTAAGGCCAGGTGAGGTGGGACTCTGGGCAACCTGATCTCGTACTAGATCCATTGCTTGGCAACCCTGCTTGTGGCAAGGCTGTTGGATCCTTGAGGTCCCTTCCAACCCAAGACACTGTATGATGACTTCATTAAGGAACAGTTAAGGAAGTGAAAACTGCTGTGCAACAGCAGCTAGGAGAGAAGACTGAGAACTGTAGAGAGAAACAGCCCTCCAAACACCAAGGTCAGTGCAGAAGGAGGGCAGGAGATGCTCCAGGTGCAGAACAGAAGCTTCCTTCAGCCCAGAAGGTCCATGGAGGAGTGAGCTGTCCCCAGAGTACATCTTCATGCACAGTCATGGAAGAGCCTGTGGTGCAGCAGTTGCTGGAGCCTGAAGAAGCTGCCAGAGTTGCAGCCTGCGGAGAAGAACCCAAGGTAGGGCAGAAGGTCCTTACTTCAATCCACGACTCCTTTTTCCACTGTATTTTCTCCTTCCTGTTCTTTTGAGGAGCATGAATGAGGGAGTAGTACAGTGGAGCTGAGCTAGCTGTTGGTATAAAACAACCAGAAGTATTTTCCAAACATGAACTCAAATGCAAAGTTTTTTTTTTAATGCATATTGGCAAAGTGAGGCACAGGCAGCTTCAGTGCTTCTTTCCCTGAAGTCAGACTAAGAGTCATCTGATCATTTAGACATCTATGACTTCGTCAACTAGACTTTTACTATAGTCAGCACTGCAATTTAGGTTTATTCAGAATGTGATTGATCTCAGTTGAAGGGAAAGGTCTACATTAAAAATCAGGTAAGAAAAATATTCTTCTAGCCCACTTAAAGATTCATTTCACAATACGAAAAAATAGCAGCAAGTTTGCATTAAGAAACAAAAAAAACAAGTGAAAAACAAGTGTGTTCAAAACTTTAAAGCTATGAAATTCAAATCTCATTTGCTTTTTCTTAAGATCTAAAAATTGGATACTAAGTCATCTATTAAGTGACATCTTGACAGCTCTCTGGATTTAAAACATATGGAGAAATCCAAAAAGTTGACTGACTAAATTTTATTTACTCTCAGAAATGTCACTTCTGATCTGAAACCAACCATGGAATACATTAAAGAGAAAGAGATCTGGCTGAGGAAGCTGTGGACAATTGAGGTGAAAACGGTTAATGGAACATAGACTTGAATATGTTTATTCTGCATCAACAAAAATAGAATAAAACTTATAATAAAGAAAGCCTTCTAAAAGTATTAAATGAAAAAAAAAAATCCTAAACAAACATGCTGTTCATCATGTTTTTTTTTTTTTCTCTCCTCTCTGAGATTATGTAAAAAACCCATTTAGTGACTCTTATCTCTTGCAAGTATAACAGGGCAGCACTGGATGACTTGAACATTCTTGTAGCAAAGAGGATCACAATGAAGAGGTTACAGATTCACACAGAAACCTTCAGCAAAAGACAATGCAGAAATACAACAAAATAAGAAGAATTATGTTTTTCCTGCAAAATAAGTTATATGACATCCATGGTTTGTTAAGGGTGTTTTATTTCATTAATAGTTTATCAGATAAAAGTTAAAGTGCACAGAAAAAAAAAGCTCAATAGTTTTGGTAACATAGAACAGAAGTACATGTCTAAGTCTCCATATGTCATTTATTTAGTGGAGAAAGGTTTCATGTCTAATGTAAAAATATTCATATATACATAGGGGGGAAGTAACAATTATTTTGGTGACCTCTCCTATTCATCTAAAAGGAAAAATTGGGTGCACAATAAACATATAATTTTTGTCTCTTCTATAGGAACAAATTATTCTACTTGCCCTTTAACAATACATTGTGACTCTTTCACCATTAGCTTATGCAAACAGCTGAGGGAATTCTACTAATTAACTACAAGTTATGAACTACACAATTCAGCTGTCAGTTTGCTTCTTTAAAACAAGCAAAAAATACATCAGAACATTCAAATCCTCCTGTTGCCTTTATCTTGTATTTCTTGAGGAAAACTGAGATATTTAAGATCCAGAATAAATATTGATAGTACTAGCTTCTAAAAGCTAATGATTGATGCAGGCCCCATGATGCTGGAAGTGAATGCCAGAATACTCCAGCAAACTAAGCCATTTGATTTCCTATCCTCTATACTGCCAATAACGCAAATACAATGATTTCATTTATATAAATAACTGCTGCTGTTCAAAGATAATGGAAGCTTAAGCTACTCAGTGTGCAGTAGGCCACTTGAAGAAGCAAAATAAAAATAAATCATGCTGTAGAAGTACGGAAGAGCTGTGCAATCACATGGTTACCCTTACAAAGAGAGGGACTGCGATTTCTGGCTACTGAAGCAAGCACAAAGATGAACAGATAACTACATGGATAAACAAATGTTCTTATATAATTAGGACACAGGCAACTAGCCCATAGAATAGATCTGCACAACCTTGAATGTAACAGGTTTTCTTTTTTTGTGTTTTTTTTTTTTTTTTTTTTAAACTTTCAATGGCTGCATGTACTAGATAAACTCATGCTACTCACAGGCAGTGACTAGAACAAACGAGCTGGTTCAAAGGGCCATTGTGAGACTCTCAGTTATTTATATAGGAGTACCATTTTTCCTTTGTATGCCGAATTCCATCTCTAATCCAAAGCAATTGCTCTGAGGTGCCAGACTTTCATGCAGCATGACAGCCAGCAACAGCAAATAACAGCAGTGCCTGCTTCCTCCAGATACTAAATGCTGCTGGACAGAAAGCTCACAGTGATTCTGCCTGTGGTCCACCATTCCAGCAGCAGTCATAACCTCAGACTCTGTTCCTCAAAGAAGCATAGTGATTCTATAAGAAAAAGGGCAGTAAGGAGATAAAAGTAATGCAGATTAATTCAATACAGAAAACAGTAGGGAGTTTATGTCTACAGTTTTGGACAGTTCTGAATGCTGATTTTTTTTCCCTGCCATCATATCAAAGATGTAACAGACAATCACCAAGCTGTCTGTGAACCACTGCAGTTTGCAGCGCAGAGTAAATGGCATCAGATGGTAATTTGTACTGAGGTTATTCACACTCTGCAGCTAAGGGTGGTTAATTCCTCAGCCATCTCACACTACTCATCCTCTAGTAAAAATCCAGGGGACAGCATGAATGGAAGCATGTACTGGTAACATTTTTAGAATCTTCTGTTTGTCAAGGACTCATAGGATACATCACTCTCTTAAAGTAGCAAAAATACTAAGAAAATGGTGAATGAATCATACATCTGTTTCCTATGACTGCATGCCTGTAGCATCACTAGCTCTTACCCAACGTTAGAAGTATTTAATATTGGAAACCATTTAAGAGCATTAAAGGTTCAAAACTTTGTGGGGGAAAAATAGCCATGCTGGTACCCACCTTTCACCAGTAGGTACCTCAGCCTCTGAAAGACCAGTGCAAGGTGGACATCCTCTTGAAAATTCTTACACAGAACTCTGCTGTTGGCTCTCATCTGCCTGTGGGAGGAATAGCTTATTGTAGTACCACAAAGGAAGCAAGACCTAGGAGCTTGTAAAGAGAGCCCAAATTTAGGATTATCAGTACTCTCATAACATAACGCATAGAAGGATAAAAGTGAGTTATGAAATTATCGATAACTGTTCAATACTGCCGGCAAACTACTATTTCATAAGAAGACGTTACCAAATAAGAATAATGAAGTGTTCTTGAACTCTTGAAATTTGATCACTTTCTCCCAACATCAAATATACAAAGACACTAGATTAATCAGATCTCAGAGACTCCTTCCACGTAAATATAATTAAGAAAGGATTGTCCATTTCCAAGCAGAGGTGGAGATGAGCACAAGGACATGTTGCAGCATCTCCTTTTTAGAGGAATCAGGGACACTGGGGCAGCTGCTTGCACAGTCCAACCTGGGCATCTCTCTAAGGGTTGGAAAAAGCTTTCCTTGCTAATGTACAGCTCTGGAGCCTGAGTCAAACTGGTTGGAAATTAGCACAGCAGCACCAGGTATGCTGCAGTTATCTCAGGTATCTCAGTAAAGGTGCCAAATCTTGAACACTTTTTAACTAGCAGAGGTCATGACCAGCCATGCCATTATGCCAGTTAAAGCAGTAAGAAACAGTTGGGCTCACATGTGCTTAACATGGGAGGGAGAGAAAGATACCAGAAGTCAGCATCAGTGATCAAAGCACAACTGCTTATTTGTTCAGTAAAAGTTCTTGGGTTTTGGTCATTTATTTGAAGCATTGCCATCAGCTGTGACCTAGGAAAAGTCACTTCTTTGCTTCATGCCTTTGTCTTCCCACCTGTGAAACATCCTGAGAGCTGCTGCTTATCTCCAACATCTAAAGCCTACATATCATTACTGTATCCTTCCATCTTTTGTAATTAAATGTGGTGAATGTAAATTTGATTTAAGACTCTGTGTTTTGAGTCAAGCACATATTTCAACAGAAGCATAATATTTATTTTTAAAGAAACACTTGAGTTCTTTCCTTCTAATCATACAAGACGTAACTGCTCCCCATTAATGTCTCTGTGATGTGGAATATACTTTCCACCATTTTTCTTTTAGTTATTGCAAGACTTCCACACAATAAACTGAGGCAACATATTGATGGGACAAGCCCTTTAAATGATGAGACATAAGAAATATTAATTACAACTTAAAAGTCCCCAGCAGAACTTATTTGCTATAAATACTGACTGACTTCAAAAGCTGAACAAAGGCCAGTATTATGCAACAGTCAATTAATTACATATATACACAGATACCGTTGTTAATGAATTTGCCTATGAATAGAGCAACTCTCAGATTGAAATACTGACTCAAATGTTAGCATTCATATATTTTTCCAGGGATGAATATATTAGCTCATACAAGCCACCTAATTACATCACAAATTATTATTTTCTCTGATATAGCATTGTGTACTTTATATATGGAGTTCTCATTTTTACACTTTTACAAACTGTGCTTAGCTATGTGGCAAAACTTTAAATCCTCCATAAAAGCAAATATCTTTTCTCTGTTTTCTGCAGAACATGACAAATTTTATTGTTAGCTTGAACAGGACTGTAAAATAGCATGCCTGTCACAAGTAAATCAACAGTGTGCCCTTCTTAAAACATGCTATGAAAATGTTCAGCAAACCTCTGTCTTAATTTCAAGTGCTTTTGGGAACAAGTAATTCATTTTCCAAAGAAATGATTCCACAGGTAAAGAAGTTTTTTGCCAGTTTTGTGAAAGAGATTTTAATTACCTTCCTTTAATCAATTCTTGTACGTACACACTGCAAAGCAATTTATGAGGTTTATGGAGTTTGCAGCACAGCTCACAAAGTAAATCATCCCTTTTGCAAGGTACTTAGCTTGCCTACTACTGACTTGGAACAATGATTTCTTGTATTGTTTTTATTTATTTAAAAGAAAAATGAAAAGCACACAGATATGGTCTTCTGGTACCAATGACAGCAGCATGGTTCAAGGTTTAGGGTATGTGGTCAGAAGAGGATAACTGGATTTTCTTCCCAGCTGCACCAGGTAAGCAGTAGGAGACAGACCAGTCTCATTATCTGCCTTTCAGAATTTGCAGTGATGTGTAAACAAGTCCTTTTCCATTATTATTATTATTATTAGAACAGGAAAAACAAAAACTTCCAGTTAGGAACAAAATATTAGGTGACTGCTTTGTAGAGGGCAAGACACTGCCCTGTGTTATGACAATATATCTATACATCAGAATGAGTAAAATCCAGCAGTTTCCAACCATGGTCATAACTTTTTGTGGAGAGAACGGGAAGGAAAGACAAGTGACTAAATCTATGTGAAAAAATGCATATGTTTGAATTACAGTAGCACCTATATCTCCCTGGAAATGTCAGTAGAAAACTGCCTCTGTTCTGATGCGTTACTCAGATGGACAGAATTAGGAAAAAAGGAGCAATCTTAGGACTATTTAGCTTATCACTGTTCTTAGCTGGCTTTTTTTTTTTTTTTTTTAAACCAGACATGAAGGCCATTTTGTGGACAATCAGAGCACAGAATACAGTAACAGTAAAGCATTAATCATAATGAAGAACTGGGGGGGGTCCTAAAACTTCATGTTCTAGAGGGATGACACAGCAGTAAGGAGTTTGTTTGGTTCTTTTTAATCATGTTATTACCTCACTTAACGTGTACTAGAAAAAATACAGCTAGGAACATTTGCAATACTAACTAAAACAAACTGATGATTTCTAGCACTGCAAGCAAAACAATGGAAGACACTGACTATATGTCCTTGGCACATGTATGTCCTCCTGATACTTAGCTCATGACCCTGTGAAATTCCTGTACAAGTGAAGATTAGGATAGACATAAATATAACAAGTGAGAGGAAAAACATCAACAAAGCTGGTACAAGAGTGTGGTATGAACTGTAGAGCTATGCACATCTCCCAAAGAATTGTATATTAAGAATGGTGTTAACTCCTTATGAAAACTTCAAGGCATTCCCATTGAAAAAAAATAAATTCAGAGACAGAGACTCCTAATGACATTTCAAGCATTAGAGAATCACCAAGGTTGGAAAAGACCCACAGGATCATCCAGCCCAACCACCTACCAATAGCTCAGACTAACTATGTCCCTCAACACAAAATCCAAACGTTCCTTGAACACCTCCAGGGTCAGTGACTCCACCACATCCCTGGGCAGCCCATTCCAGAGCCTGACCACTCTTTCAGAGAAGTAGTATTTTCTAACATCCAGCCTAAATCTCCCTGGTGTAGCTTGAAGCCATTCCCTCTAGTCCTATCACCAATTACACGAGAGAAGAGGCCAACCCCCAGCGCATACAACCTCCCTTCAGGTAGTTATAGAGAGCAATAAGGTCTCCCTGAGCCTCCTCTTCTCCAGACTGAACAATCCCAGCTCCTTCAGCCGCTCCTCATAAGGTCTGTGCTCCAGACCGCTCACCAGCTTTGTCGCCCTTCTTTGAACATGCTCCAGGGCCTCAGTGTCTTTCTTGCAGTGAGGGGCCCAAAACTGAACACAGTACTCGAGGTGCAGCCTCACCAGAGATGAGTACAGGGGGACAGTCACTTCCGTATTCCTGCTGGCAACACAGTTTCTGATGCAAACCAGGATGCCATTGGCCTTCTTGGCCACCTGAGCACACTGCTGGCTCATGTTCAGCCGAGCATCAATCAATACCCCCAGGTCCATTTCCTCTACACAGTCTTCCAGTCACTCTGCCCCAAGCCTGTAACATTGCCTGGGGTTGTTGTGGCCAAAGTGCAGTATTCGGCATTTGGTCTTGCTGAACAGCATCCCATTGGCTTCAGCCAAGCTATCCAGCCTGTCCAGATCCCTCTGCAGGGCCTCGCTACCCCCAGGCAGATCCACACTTCCAGCCAACTTGGTGTCATCTGCAAACTTAGTGAGGGTGCACTCAGTGCCCTCATCCAGGTCATCAATAAAGATACTGAAGAGGACAGGCCCCAGCACCGACCCCTGGGGAACACCACCTGTGACCAGTCGCCAACTGGATTTAGCTCCATTCACCACCACTTTGGGCCTGGCCCTCCAGTCAGTTCTTTACTCAGCCAAAAATGTACCTGTACAAGCCACAGGCCGCCAGCTTCTGCAGAAGAATTTCTTCATAGTTCTTCACCGTGGCACTAATTAGTGGGGAATGTTTGCATTGAAACAATCCCTTTTTCTTCTTCATTCATTTGATCAGCTGCTTATACCTCACCTGGAGCCATAATCTCTTTTCTGTTGCTTCATAATCTTCTGCATTGCTAACAGGATTAGGTATCCAGGTGAAACATAAACAGCAGGAACAGATGATCACATAGGAAACAAAAACTATTCTGACTTTTCATATGCCAATTTCCCTAGTGGTAATTAAAAATTAAGTAAAAAGGAACTCTAACCTCCATCACCCCTCAGGAACTTAAGCAGCAACCCTGTAAACTTACAGAAGAAAACAATGCAAGAAAAACAAACAAAACCCCTTTAGGATACAACTTTTTAACTAACTCTCACTAGAATTAAAGCTGCACGAAACTGCAAAATTAGTAGTGGAATGTACAAGAAGATTAAAAAAAAAAGAGAGAGATTATTCTAAAGTTTTATCAAAACTGCTGCAAACATTTACATTACAAATACTCTCTATCTTTAAAGTAGATTTTTTTTTGTCTTAGCTTTCTAAAAGAGAATGGTAAAGCTGAACTATAGTTTTGAGAAGATTACACTTTTAGTCTACAGTTTTCAGTGGGCAAAATTGAAACTGGCTATTTACAAACCATACTTATTTCTTTCATAAAATTATACAGCGTTCCATGCAGATAAATTTCTTTTTCAAGTCAGTACACCTATTGAATAGTTCACCATAACTTTCCACTGCAATGAAAAGGACTCTGATTAGTTGAGCTCATGAAAAATGCAGAGAGAAATATTTCTAAAATTCAATTTGCTTTTCAAAAGATTGGGGTCTAAATCTAGCCAATTCACATTCTTTCAACCCACCCACTTTAATAGATAAGTCTTTTGTTTTGTTTTTTCCTGTTATTTGTTTTCCTTCTACTAGACTTCTGACATTAAGCTCAAGCAGGGCCGCTGCTAAGACACTGCCCAACTGGGAATCTTTCAAGAATTGAATTGCCTACAATTGTGAGAAAATATTAAATATTTTTATTAAATATAAATTAAATATTTTGAAATGCGTTACATTTCTTTTTTTTTAAAGCATAGGTATACAATGACTTCCTCAAAAGATGAAACAATGAGAGGTGAATATGGCTTTCTGATTATTCAGTTGTTCTTTGTTGTGACAACGGAGAAATCTCCCTCCTAAGCAGACAGATTCAGCCAGTAGACACAGCCACTGGAGAAGAAAAAGTAAAGTCAAACTGCTCAAAAATACATACATCTTCATATCTTCCTTCTTCCCCTCAAGTTACCACCAAGCTCTGTTTATTTATCTACCAATATTGTTTGAGGGTTCACAAAGTGTTGGTTCATTCCCTGTCAGCTTAGTGGGCAATAGATCTACTTTTCTCCATTACTAATGTATGGAGATTTACAGTAAGTAAAGCAATAATACAAAAAAACTACTCCCAAGAAGTTTACCTTCCCTTTCATCAATTAAAGTAGATTTTAGTAAGTGAATGGATGTAATAGATAGCATAACATTAAAGAGGCTTTAAAGGTCTGCAAAAATTCCAGTCAAACATATATCAAATTTATGTTTGTTTGTTCTTTTTTTCCTGTGGACAATGTGCAGGCACCATCCAGAGAGCTGCCAACAGGCTCTGACAGACACAAGTGAATCCCTGAGCCAAGGAAGCTAATGTACATCTATATTTATTCTTAATGGTTTGCTAAAAACCTACTATTTAGCAAACCCCACAGAGACAGAAAACTCAAAATGAAGACAATTCAAACTTTATCTGGCACTCCCCTTTGCTATACTGTTGCAGACAAGTTCAATCACTCATGTTCAAGTGTGGATATACCAGGACATGAAATTGGTAGCAAAAGTTCAAAATGAACATTTTAGCAAAAGTTCAGGCAAGATGGAATTTATACATTGAAGATTCAGTAAGGACCGCACCTGGTACTTCCGTTTAAGGGTAAGCAGATTTCAACACAATAAATCTGCAACAAAATAAATTGTATTGAATGATGAAGATAATGCAAAATGACATCCATTGAGGGAAATTTTTAGGCTGTGAAAATGACACCAGGCTTCCAGGAGATACAATCAGTCCTTGGAAGTGTACAAGTTACCCTACCAAGGCCAGTTTTTGGCATCTAAAATACCCTCCAACTACAGATGCAACTCCCTCTGAATTTGGGGAAATCTGTGAATAGTGTTTGTCACATGGGCAGCTCCAGTTCTGGGCTCATCACCCCTCCTTCTCTGGAGCAACCTCAGGTCACTGACTTCAGGAGTAAGCTGAAAAGATTGTCTTTTCCCCTGAGCAGCAGAAATGGCCAAATGGCACAAAATGCAAGAGCCGAGACTGAAAAAGCTGTGGTATATAATGAGCTACTTATTTCTTTTTTACATTTATATTCATTACTTTAATTGCAGGGTGTATCAGAAAAGCCCAGTATCTAGGACAGGTTCATTGAATATCATATATAACTCCAGCCAAATAAATATTTCAGAAAATTGGAACATCAACAGTGATTGTTCAGGAAGTAAT
The DNA here is from genome assembly GCA_037305975.1 of Chrysolophus pictus. Lineage (NCBI taxonomy): Eukaryota > Metazoa > Chordata > Aves > Galliformes > Phasianidae > Chrysolophus > Chrysolophus pictus. The sequence goes on from CM074576.1 coordinate 100,628,576, forward strand.
TAACAAGGAAGGACAAAAATGACTGAAGATGTGCTATTTGGACAAGAATCCACTGAAAAGAAAGGCATAGAGAAAATAGTAGATGTGTGTTAATAGGATAACCAACAAACATTTCTAGGGAACAAGAATCTAGGAAGACAATTATACTTTCTCGGATTGCCTTAAATAACAGTGGAGGTGACAAGTTTAGAGATCATTATTAATTAAAAACTCTTTTGTTTTTGAGCAGTAAAGCTTTAAGATATTTCACTATAAACACCAAAGAGCTAAGATATAAAAGCATAGAAAAGAACTTTTTATAAATTGAGATTTATATTAATTAGTTCAAAACCAAATGCACTGACCGTGCTATGAAACCAAGAAAATGTTAGAGATGGATATGCTATATCTAAGACTTGAAAAGTGTTGTTGCCAAAGCACTTTCAATATGCTGAAAATAAGGATCTTTTAATGATTACACATCATTAGAATATCCTGAGTACAGATGCAATTCTCTCAGTGCTGGTTTATCACATTTTACAGCCACATAAGTTTTAAGATCCAAGAAGAGAGAACACATTATTAAATGGTAAAACAGAACAGAGTTCCTAAAAAAAGTTTCATAACTTATTGATTAAAATACAACAGAGAAAAAGAATTAAAATGCACAAAAATCCTTTGATGTAGACCCACACAAAATTAAGGTCTTTGATGTGGTTCCATATGGCATCCTTTTCTCCAAGTTTGAGAGATATGGATTTTAAGACTGGACCATACAGAGGATAAGGAACTGACTAGATGACTGCTGCCAGAGGGTTGTGGTCAATAGCTGAATGTCCAGGTGGAGACACAAGTGAGGAGTGGTGTCCTTCAGTGTGTGATCTTAGAACTGGTGTCATTTAACGTATTTGTTAATGACATAGACAATGGGATCAAGAGCACCCTTAACATTTTTGCAGACAACATCAAGCTGAGTGGTACAGCTGATATAACAGAAGGAAGGGATGCCACTCAAAGGTACCTGGACAAGTTTCAAAAGAGGACCCATGGGAAGATAATAAAGTTCAACAAGGTCAGGTGCAAGATCTGGGCTAGGGCAGATCCTTCCCCCGAGGGAGATTTGGGGGTCTTCATAGACAAAAAGCTGGCCATTAACCAGTAGTGTGCTCTTACAGCCCAGGCCAATCATATCCTGGGCTGCATCAAAAGAAGGGTGGCCAGCAGGATGAGGGAGTGGGGAATTGTCCCCATCTGTTTCCGTTCCTGTGAGGCTTCATCTGGAGTACTGTGTCCAGGTCTGGGGTCCCCTGCAAGCTATTGAACTGTTAGAGGGGGGCTCCAGAGGAGGATCACTAGGATGATCAGTGGGCTGTAGCACATCTTCTATAAATAAAGGTTGAGCACGTTAGGGTTGTTCAGCTTGGAAAAGAGATGGCTCTGGAAACACCTCATTGCAGCCTTCTAGTACTTGATGGGAGCTTATAATCAAAAAGGTGAGTGACTTTTTACACAGGCAGATAGTGTAAGGACAAGAGGGAATGGTTTTAAACTAAAAACAGGCAAGATTTAGATTAGACATTAGGAAGAAATTATGTTACTCAGAGTGCTGAGGCATGGACGCAGGTTGCCCAGAGAAGCTGTGAGTGCCCCATCCCTGAAGGTGTTCAAGGCCAGGTTGAATGGGGACCTGGGCAGCCTGTGCTGGAGGGGGCAGTCTTGCACATGGAAGGGGGTTGGAACTAAATGGCCTTAAAAGCCCCTTCCAACCTAAGCCATTCTGTGGTAAAAGAAGAAATTGGAGTTATAGCTAAACCATTTGACTTTAATATTCAACACTTGCACATGATAAATAGAATTTATCATATTTATGTTGCTATAGAGTAGATATTCGGTATTCTCAAGCATCAAGAGATCTTTCTTAGTAAAGAACAAACAGTGTCCTTATTAAATCTCAACTGACTTGTGCTATTTTGCTGCCAACACAGACACAAACAACAGATTAGTAAAAGGAAGAATGCTTCTTTTATATATCTTAGGATAAAATGTGATCCATCATCCATGAACACACACTCTGCATCTTAGTTAAGATTGCCTCTTGCAACCATCTGGTACAAAACATTTCCTTTTTTTGTGCCTCACTGGACATCCTGACACCTATTAGTGCTGTCTGGGCTTTTCTTTGTGCACAGTAAAGAAAATCTGGCTCAACTTTAAGTGAAAATAGAGAAAAGCACATGCACAGAGATGTATAAAAAATTAATAGTGGATGGATGAAAATGATGGAAGAAAGAATGGGACATGCAGTGTATGGAGTTATGCTCTTGAATCTGTCTTGTTTGCTTTTAACCTTGACAAACGTTATGATAGAAGATTTTACCATTTAATTCAGAGAGGTTCGATTTCTGACATGTTACCTACATGTTCAGCTGAGTCAGAAATTATCCTACTTTCATACCTCAGTCACAGTCCTAAATGAGCAGTCCACGGTCTCATCAGAATGTCTAGGTTGCACTGAAGCACTAACCTACCAAACTATAAGCCAAGGCACTCAGGCATGGTCTTGGCACCAGGGAAATGATTCGTTGTCAGTTACTCTGTTTCATAAAGTCATTAAAATAATAGAAGTATTACCTTGACTATGTATTAAATAACTAACATTATATAAAATACCTAATATTAAACAACAAACGTCTACCCTTGAAGAATTACTAATTCTGACCAGTATAGCTTATTTTGAGAGTACACTAACATGCTGAAAATAAGAATGTATACAGAGAATGCATTGATAGCTAGAAATAACAGTGACAACTTCACATACAGAGTCTTTTGCCAAGGATTTAAGAATATGTATTGTTAATGTTCGAGGAAAGAACTAAACAATTCCAAAAAATATCCCAGAAGCTGACATAGCAAGAATCCTTAAAGTCGACAGTGTGTGTCAGCCTATAAATTGTATCTCCAAGGAAATAACGGAAAGTACAAAAAAGTACAAACTTAATCCAGTCTAAAGAGCCAGCAAATAAAAAAAAACTTCTACATTTTGAAGTTATATTGGCCTAGTAGGGGCATGGAACAGATGAAGTAAATCTATTTCCAACATCTTAGATCTTAGATCAGCACTAGAAAGCTGAATTTCTAGTTTGTTATATGAAATTATCACTTGCTAGCTCAAATATTTAACCTTTTTTTCTTTCAGTTCAGAAATGTTAAGTTTTGTAGTCCATCAGGCCAACTATCTCAGAGTTGCTACAAAAGCTGGAGGACTTCAGAAAGGAAGGGGAAAAAATTAAAATGAAATTAATGCAGGAAGAGGAGATAAATCAAGTAGCAAAGTCAAGAGTAAATTATCGTAAGATCTTTTATCAAAAATGAATAATTTTTTCTACTTCAGGAGGACCCTATTAATTTTATTCCTCCATACCCCATTCCTTGCCATGACTGTAGTTCTAGCAGCATAATATGAAAATAGACTTATTAAGATTTGAAATATGTTTAACTCATCATAAGCACTGCAGTGCTTCAAAACTTAATTTAAAATTATATATAAATCAGGAGAACATAAAAGAGTTTGCACTTGGCAGTATTTAAGGGGAAAAAAAAAATTAAGTAAAATGGAATCAGGAAGTAAATGGTATGGGCTGGATTTGACAATCACGGACAGCACTGCAGCTGCTTTCAGTGAATTTAAATGAGGCTTGGGGGTGTTCCCTATGGAGTAATTCTATGTTTTTCAAAAGACAAAATATAGGAAGTCCAGCATGATTTAACACAAGTCAAGAAGAGAGATTCTTTGAATATCCATACCCCGATCCTGTATGAAAGTGAACTCTCCAGTCCTAGTTAAAAAGGAAAATAAAATGAGAAATATGTAGCATATATTAAAGTTTAAGGCTTTTATCTCACTAGTATCCCTCATTTACTACAAATTAAGCTTTATAGCTTAATTAAGCTATAATTGCTTTCTAGATTTGCCAAGGTGAAGTCATGGGACATGGAACCACCTACTGGTGGTACATAGTACACGAATCATTTTATAGTGGCTTGTACCACAAGTAGACTTCTTCATTTTTGTTATTTACTGAAACACCATTCTGTGTTACAATCTCCCCCTCTTTCTTTTCTAAACCAGTTCCTAGATGAGAGACCAATTAAAATTTCCTTGGAATAAGGGTGTGTCTTCCTAAAAAGTAGGACCTGGAGCAGCCCTTAGGATGAAACAGCAGATGCAAAGGCACCACAGGTGCAGGGCCTACAAGTGCAGTAGTAGAGGTTGCAGAACAAGATGGATGCTTTAGTATTCCATGCATTGCAAGTGCTAGACCATAGACATGAATTAGAGACCCATGTGAATCAAATTGTTGCACCTGGAAGCCAAGCAGATGACCGAGGTTGACAAAGGGCAAAGAACCCACTATTATTCAGTGCCTTATCTGTCCATTTCTCAGACAGGTGCCCACACCTACAGAACAAGAGACACCTTGGACTCAAACAAGGACACTAAGTTAAAAGCATCATCAGGACACATGATCAACAGTAGGTCCTGGATGAGATATTGTACCCCACATCTATCGTCTGCCCTGTGAGTCTATGGATCACTAGGGCAGAGATTCACAACATTTTTCTCAGCGAAGCCAAATTTGAGTATTTCATATCAACCTCATCAGACCAGGGCCTGTATCACATTAACACCAACATCTCTAGCTGAAAAACCCTTCTTTTCCAAACACATTTCAGATCTGACCCTTGGCAGAACTCATCCATCAGTTCTCTTCTGTCCTTCATCTGTTTCCAAATTAATCTTGTCATTTTAGGTCAAAGGAAGTGTTTTTAGTATTACAAAACATTGTGATTTACTTCAATAACAAGTGATAAAAACTGCTAATATAATGTTTAAACATTTGTACTTTATTGGTGTGCTGAATGAGGCAATAAATTCAATTATTCACCCAGAGAGGAGGCACCGAGCTCTACTTAGACAGAACAAATCCATTTTAGTTATTGCAGGATTTTTATGAAAACTGAAGGATGACTTTTCCTGGAGGACTAGAATGAAAATGACAGCTTTAATACATTTGCTTAACCCTCTTAAAGTTTTTCCAAGATAAATTTTTTAAGCTTTAATGGAAGTTAAAATTTATTTATAAATAATATTCTTTCTGTGGTATCAACTGACTACATAAACAGGGATTACTATATAAGCAACAAATACATTTAAAATCAGTATTTCCTAACTATTAAGTTGCAGTCTGTACTCAGCAAGGTCAGAACCTGTTACTGTGCTGGGGAAGTTTGTCTCAGATTCCTTACAGTAACAGTAAGTGTGAATTACTGGACTCCTGTTATTCAGTCAACATACCTCTAAAAAAAATTCAAATTAATGGGACTACTTCAACTGTCAAAGTATTGGATTCTATGTGAGATTTTCCAGTAAAAAAGAACAAAGTTTCCTCTCCAAATTCTTCTATAATGTTGTACTTACTACATGGTACAGTGCTCCAACCATGTACATGAGCTCTGGATTAACAAAGAAGTAAATTTTCACTCAGATTACCCAGACATTTTAATGAAATTAAATTTTTGCTTATGTTAACTAATATTGGTCACACAGGTATATTTGGTTTCAGTACAGTGCATAGATATCTACAGTAGCTATATTTGGTCTATTTACACAGAAAAAAAAAGAGTTAATGCTGCATAAGTTAATCAAGGTCTCATACACAATGCTAGAGAGAACACTATCTACATAACTCTGTATATACAACTTATGCATATTTGAATAGAAAGTTTAGTTTTATGTTTAGTGATATGCATCACAACATCCTTGATGTTAATGAAGATCCTACATGTCAGTAAAATAGAACTTTGCACCAGTTGCTTTAATTAAAGACTGTGCAACAGCAGGCAGAAAACTTCTTTGCATGATGCTACACTCACCCATTCTTCTGCGAGGACATATCTGCACCTGGACAGAGGGACAGCATTGCCCATGCAGCCTTGTTGTACAGGGACAAGACAGCTGTAGGGCTCAGCCGAATCGCATGGACATAAGATTTATCCTGTACATGGCTTTTACACCGAGCTCTGCATTGATGACACTATCTTCCTCTCAAGCACTTAAAATCTGACAGGATATCACAGCACAATAAAGCATATCCACATTTAATCTCCTCAGGCGTCAGGCAGCAGCTTCAGCAAGTTTGAAGGAGAATATCTATCTGTTCCTCCCTTGAATCCAGTTATCCCACACACTTTCTAGGATGACCCCCATCCCTTACCTACCCCCCTGGTGCCTAGGCGATGTATGCTGCCGTGGAATGAGCATGGGGAATACCAAGAAGTCTCACTTTTCTGCTCATATCTATGGGCAGTATGGGCTCCAAGAGAGGTTGTGCATGACAAAAAAGAACAGCTGGGTCCAAAACTCCACTGAGAAGTTGCTGGGAAGCTGCAAGAAGGGTTGACACGGTAAGTACCACAGCATAAGCATTTACGTACATCAAATGTAGAAACTGGCATCTCCTTAATACTCTGCTCTATTTCTGCATTTTCTAGAGCAATGATAAAAGTACAGGAGAACATACACAATATAAAACACTCGAAGAGCACCAAGGGCAGTATTTGGCCCATTTAACCCACAGGTAGTCTCTTCCTCAGTGCAATTAAGTAAGGAAGAACTTAGTAAGAGAACAGAATGGCAAGATCTGGAAGCAGTGAATCTTTCTATTGGCAAAGCACCACAAAGTATGTCATGACGTATGAACTCCAAGTGACGGATTCTTGACTATAAAATGGGACATACCACTTCTACTTCCTTGTGCTATACCTTATGTGAACATTTGGTGTTTCCTTGTGCTACAAACCAATCTCAAACAGGATTGAGATTAAGTATCAGATATCAGATTTTGAGTTAACAAATGTACAAATGGAGGATGGAGGAATAAGTAGACCACATAACCACTATGTGCTTCTAAATTTAGAAAAAAACTATGTAAGTTCTTAAGTTAAAAGTCTTCTGGTGCATGAAGACAAATTAGGGTCAGTTAGAAAAAAGAAACAAAACTACTGACAACTGCCATCTAAATGTCTTATTGGTAATAATTGTGTACTGAAGTATTACATACACTGCTACAAATTATAAATCTTCATTTCAGATGAAAAAGCACAAAATAAGGTTTAGCAAATTAAAGATTTTGCTGTTCATTGTGGTTTCTGTTATATTAGACAAGAACATTGTTTGCCTTATTGGGCTGAAGAGCAATGACTAAAGGCTGCTGTTATGCCAAAATGGCTGCATTAAGATAAGTGTAGAAATAACTGTAGATTCACATCATCAGTTCTGTGTAAGCATTTTCTGAAATGTTTCTGTGTCTTTGTTTTGCAGTGTTACATAAAGAACAGCACTTAAGCCAAGGAATATGGATTGACAATAGTAAAATCTGGTAGCTTAATAGAAACAACGGTATTGGCCTAAGTTTACATCTTTGTTAGCAAATATTTTAGGAACAGAAGATCAAAGTGGCTGACGCCGAGCTCTTTGCATTGCTACTCTTATAGTACTCCACATGTAATCTGAAGCCTTTTGGCAGGGACACATAGGAGATGTCTTTGGGTAGTCCTTGCAGGAGGCAGAGACTGTGCATGGGCATATTAGGGTCTCAACAAATTACACATCCGATAGACATTTGGAGTGCTTTTGGAGAGTAAACTGCTGTTTAGTTCAATTTCTAAGGAACAAACACTGTTTGCCCCTAAACAGCTCTTGGAACTGAGTTAGCACACAGTAACTGGGGTTCCTCAGGGCACTCACTGCAGAATTATTACCTCTCTGATTCAAATCATAGTGTCACGGAATTAACTAGATCAGTTTATGCCCGTGACAGGGGGGCAGTAGGCCCCTGCCCTCCCCACCCCCCGCCTTGCCCCACGGAGGGAGGAAGGGGGAAAAAGAAGAGAAAACAGCGGCAACAATCTATGGAGGTAAACTTATTTTACTAACTATGATATTGGAATGCAAAATAATACAATATAATACAACTTAATTAAAATTGAGACTAATAAATCAAATAAGATATGAGAGAGAGTTCCCGAGACCGAGTCAAACCTGAAAAAAGCTTGGAACGGCCAGGAAAGCACCCTCCAGCACCCACTGCCAGGCAGTAAGAGACCGCCCCCCCCGGAAGGGTCAGATCCCATGACTTCTGTAATGTATAGGGATAGGTGCGTAGAAATGAGAGCATTAACACCTTAATTCCAGTACATGATGTTTTGATGTGGAATATTAAAAATCAAAAAAACAAACCCATGACACATAGTTATAGACTCAGCCTTACAAACGCACACCAAATCATTTGTAGTACAGTTCAGAAAAATAAATATGCTATCACATTTTTGTTATCATTTCTAAGAGGTTCAGGTCTTTCTGGATGTACATTTAGAAGGGTGTCATGTAGTATTATTACACATCACTTGATTAAGCAGTATCACTTGTGGAAATACTATGCAGCAGTGTGCTGCTGGTGCTAATGATGTGACCTACAGATGTAGAAAAGATACAAAGATAGATACAAAATACTGCTGAATGAGTGTTTAAAGAATAGAGTCCAACTTTTCAAGTTTCTGTAATGAAGAGACATATCAACAGAATATATAAAAGCAAGAACAGCTTCACTGCAGATATCTGATATATTTGGATACTTACTTCTCTGCAGTTCCTTCACCGAACAGATCCATCTATCATGTTCATCCCCAAGAAAGCCTGGTTTTTCCTTTATGCAGGATTATCACTTAAATACCTACTACTGCCTCCTTGCATTTTCTGCCAGCACAGATCACTGTGAAAGGATGAGACCTGATCGATCTTAGTAAGAATCATATGTGTGATGTGCTTTATGTTGTGTACCCTTATTCACATTGGCCTTTCTGTTGGCTGAGTTCCTGCCGCTGCACTTGCAATTCCCTGAGCATATAAAGCATCTGCGTACTGATATGGATACAACAGAACTTCCTTGGACGGTAAGACGGTTTACACAATTATCTCAATCCACTAGGCATGAAACTAACCTTAGAAGATGATGTATCTTCACAGACCCTTCACACCTTCGTGCTTGATTTGCTTCCCCAGTATCCTACTACAAAAAGCTGCACATAGTGACCTGTGATGTGAGATTCTCTCATCCTGAGCAAGTCATCTGCCACATCTGCTTCTCAGAGCAGAGGTGTATGGGATACAAAAAGGAGTCAAACTCCCCTAAATATATGCAAGAACATGCTTACACCTAGAATTTTTGTTCACAGGGAAAATTCCCTATCAGCAACATGCAAGCATTACTCAGCAGATGACACAGACAAGTTTAAGAAATTGAAGAAATGGTTAATTTGCACATCTCTTATTGAAGCTTACATCTGCGCTGTTATAACAATCAGTGCGAGCACAATAGCAGAAACACTGCTATGAAGCTTTTCAGCTCAAGCAGACCTGAGAGGAGGGTCACCAAACTACAGAGACAGAATTCATAGGACCTGGGAAAGTTCAGAGTTAGGAGTTGGGCCTCTCATGACCTTTACAGATAGGGTGAAATAGGGGCCAGTGCATTTATCTCTGCTGTAATCCCCTCTGACTCTGAGCACCAGAGAGATTTGGCTTCAGCAGAACTTTCAATGGGCCTTGCAAGTACTTCTACCAACACAGCCTTGCTAGGCAGTGGGGAGTAGGGACAGGACACAAGTGCTTCTCAGCACACAGCTAAAAACTTCCAGGACTAAACCAGGAAAAGTCTTGCCAGGGTCACAAGCCCACTAGGCACCTGCCCACATCAGCCAAAATAAACAGGAGGGACCACAAGCTCTAGTCTGAAAAAAATCAAGTGCAAACAAGACAGCTTGAAAGCTGTATCTAGCATCAAAGTATGCCTTGGCTTGACACTCATCAAGGCTGTTAATACAAAAGGTCAGTGAATTTAATTATTCATAGGAATGAATACCTATGAGTTACCTCCAACAAAACATCAGCAACTATCTTTCATGTTTAAATATCCTTGTACAGTGTTTTACATAACATGCTGTGTATCACCACTCAAGTTTAAATTGGGCTATTACAATCAGCCTGCGTAAAAAGTACACGCTGCAAGACAAGAATTTCCTGAAGAGAGTTTCTGTAACAGTACCAGATGTATAACTCAGGGATATTTGCTCCTGTCATATTTCACACAATAACATGAAGATTTCTGAAAAAAAGTAACCCTGTTTGTGTAGTGATGGAAGATTAGGACCCTCCTCCACTCTACCAGTACTTCAATCCAATAGTGAACTGCTTAATTTGATATGAGAATAGCTTTCCTTCCTTAATTTCTAGTTGTATGTCAATACAGCTTTATATTCCTTTTAATATGCGTGCTCAGTGATAACATTTCTAGGGATGCACTAACCACTGATATCCTGTGCCAATTCCATCCAGAGGAAGAGTGAGAAGAAGGAGGAAAAAAAATGAAGGAAGAACCTAATAATGCAGTAAATGAATACAATTTCTCCATTATCACTTCCAACCAGGTATCCCTATCTGAGCAGCTCTAGCTCAATTTGCTTAAAAATACTTAATTATACTACTAAATGATTCCTTGAGGTCATTGCTATGAAGGACACACAGTTACTGTGTTAATCCGTGCATTATACACTGCATTACACTAGTCCAGTAAGTCTGAGGAACAAGGACAGGTTTCTCTAGGTTATTGAAAATTGGAAGGAAGTTAGTTCTGTTTCAAAGCAGTTAGTTACACAGGACAACTAGGAAAAAAAACAAACACACACGCATATTGGATACCACATTGTCACCCCCCTTGCAAGCAGCAAGATGACTGAGACACCTATAGCAAGGAGCCCATTTTCAAGCTTTAGTTACATAAAATAACAGCTAGCCCCAACTCTTAAAAAAATAATAAAATAAAATTAAAAAAAAAACAAGAAGAACAACAATCACACAATTGCCTGAAAAACTAACTAACATTTAGATAGGATGTGGAATATAGAAACACTTAAAGTGTTGCGTTTTGTTCATTGCAGTAATATTCAACCAAGCAAGAATACACCACAGTGAAAGAAACAGCCAAAACATAAAAGGAACTTTCTACAAAAATAGCGATTAGAGTTCAGGCACTCTACAGAACAGGTTCTCACTTTAGTTAATTTTCCATATCCCTACAAAGTATAGTCATTTGATATAATATTTGTGTTTAACAGAGAATATACTTTTACAAGGTATAATTTACATTAAAAACAACTTTTTTTTTTTTTTTTTTGAGCAGAAAAGTTTTTCTATACTTTTTTAAACAAACCTCTTCCACAGGAATAATCACGTGCCAGCAAGTTGAAACTCACACAAAGAACTAGTCCAATAATTTTTACCATGAAATAGTTCAGATACATCAGCTTTATCTGGTCATTCACAAAGATGTTACTTTAACAGCAGGATAACTAAAGTACCCCAGTTATCTTGCACTATAACTCAAGTTAACACAGGACACACTGAATGCTTTTTGAAAGGCAGATAAGGTTGAGTTTCACCCCCTCCATTTTCCTTCAATGAATTTCAAGTGACTTCACCTAATTTCACGTTGCCAGCCAGCTTAACAGGCAAAGCAAAAGCTGTATGCACAAGCAAAATGGAAAAAGCAATTTATTCATGACTTGACATCAGGAAGACATCCAGCCACTTCCTGGCATGCCTTTGGGCAGCTTTGTGTCAGCTCTCCTGGCCATCCTCCCACTTGCTGGGGTGGATAAAGGCAGGGAAGAAAACAAAGGCTTGACATTGTGCAAGCACTGCTCTGTAGTAGCCAAAGCATTGATATGATATAAACACCATTTTAGCCTCAAATCCAAAACACAGTACTACATGGCTGCTATGAAGAAAGTGAACGCCATCCCAGCCATATCCAGTATGGTAAGACAGCTAGCTTCACAAGCCCAATTCCTTCTCAACCGTAAAAAAATAGAAAGTATACCAAAGCCGTTTCCTTCACTACAAAAAGCTTAAGCAGACTAATGGGAAATGGAATAATACAAAACCACTGTGGAGAAAACAGTATAACATCATAGCATTTGACGTTTAGTTTCTTCAGTGTTTACAGACATCACTATTTATCTGAAATGCACTTTATTTTCTTTCATAAACATCATACTTATCCTGAACAAAGACTGAATTAAACCGGTTAAATTTATATAATCTTATAGACTATGCCCACTCTATACATTTAAACTGTGTTTTGTGAGGCATAGTCAGAAAAACACAGGTAAGCTTAGAGGGAGTTCCCTGAGTTTTTAACAACACTGAGAATCACCTTGGAGGCAAATGGCATGAGCAATTAGTGTTGCATGAATTTTAATACTCTCCTAATACTCCAAGAAATGATTGTCTTTCGAAGACAGATTTCAGAAAAAGTTCAATTAAACTTGGACCAATTCCAGGGTTCAGAATAGCTTTATAAAAATGCAGAATAATACCTAAGCTAAGACCTATTATTTCAACGCCTGTGAGTTCTAACATTTTCTCTTAATTCATTTTAAGCTTTAATTTACCATGAACATCCATGAGTTATTTATATTTACAGGGTACATATTGTACTCACAGGCATGAAAAACATAATTTGTCTCATCTAATGAGTCATAATTAACTTTTGTTTTTACCTTTCCAAAAGCAGAATATTTTTAACGTATTCAACTGGAGTTATTTTTATGCCAAGATTTATATAGTTCTTTTTAATAAGAGCAGTCATATGTCAGACTCTCATTATTACTTCAACTTGTTTTCAGATAAAGCAGAAATGAAAGAGCCCACATAAAGGAAATACTGCATGAACGGAAAAGTATTCCTCTAAACCAACTAAATTAGACCAAGAGTTCTAGATTTTTACATTTTCATTAAATGCTTATGAAACTTTTGGAAAGGTGCAGTTTCTTCCCTCAAGAACTTTAGTAATGCTCTAAGTAATCTGGAAACTCAAAGAACAAAAAATTTTTCTCCATCATAACAGAAGACAACTCCCCATTAAAGCAAATAACCCCAGTCCTCCTTTCAAAAAGCTTGCAGCATATACTATGAGGTCTGAAAACATATACGTGCACAAAGATAGCCTTGGCAGGAAACTTACTGTTAACCACAACAAAGGTGCCACTTCAAGACTGACTTTATAAAATTGAGATCCTACTTAAGGGACTGTGAGAATAGGCAATGGCAGATATAGATGCTTTAAGCCAGTTTTAGGTCACCTAAGAAAGGCAGAGGCCGCAATCCAATAATAAAGGAGGAATCACTTACCCCTTTCCAAGGATCAGGGCTCACCAAATACGCCAGCAAAATCAACCTTGGAATACAGATGCACCATGCACCTGCCAGCCCTTAAATGAGGTTAGAGAGGGATGGACCCAATATCCTCCCCTTCTTGTCGCACAGGTGAATTACTTCCACCTATGCTCCCAGTGCTGGCTGCATCCCTTCACCAGGTGCTCAATGACTGGTTTATTATGTGACCTAACAGTTCCCATACACGGACTAAGTAAGAAAATATGTAAAACTGATTTGGCTTTTTAGCAGTTGACCTAGAACTGCAAGAGTTAGGAAACATTAGTCAATGAAGAAACTTTTAAACACTATATTTTTAAATTAATCAAAATCAAATTATGGAGGAGGACAATCACAGACCTCTATGTGTCTGGAACAGAATAGCTACGTTTTATTAGGTTAAAGGAAAGGTTTCTGTTCATTCAGATAACTTTCCCTTTTCACTACTTAATTAATAAAGTTATTTCTGCACATGAGAATCAAGGCTTTTAAATAAATAGGAACTTTATTTGTTTATCCATTGATGTGCAGTTGAAAAGAACTTGGAGTCATGAAAAAAAATGAGGCAACTACAACTTATTCAGCTGCTTAAATCATCTTCATTTGAAAGCAGAATTGTGATTGACATAGTGATACAGAAAGTATCACCTTACATTACGTTCAAGAACCACACAACAATTTACCTACTGTTTTCTTACTGTTTATATAGCTGGTCTCCCATTTTCAGAGGATTAGCTACAACACATTCCTGTCTTTCAGAAAACTTGGTTAACAAACTCTTTACTAAATTAAATATAACGTGTAAGACAAATTTCATAGGAGAAAAACAAACAGAAAGGTCAAACGGATTTTTCACTGTAGTCTGTTTTTCAGGAATACTGACCAACTTGATAAAACTACTCCATTCCTTATCTTCAAAATAAACTCAAGGACAACAAGGCTTGAGTTTGTCAAAGGTGGAGCAAAAATAAATTTAAAAAAGAAAAAGGAAATTAAAAGTTACTGCTCTGAGAATATACCAGCCAAGTGGACACCTTCCTGTCATTGTAAGAATCACCTGAGTTAAAGAAGACCTTTAATTATTTGCTACAAAGAACCAGTTAGCACAAAGGCTGCAAGATAGAGGTAGGGTCCTTAAGCATCAGCCTGCATCTCTAAGTGACAAAAAACTTATTGAGTTCTCATTAACTGCTAGAGAGACCATAGTAAAACTTCTGAAGCCAAAACTACCAAGAAGCACCAGCATTCTTTCAGATCACAGGGAAGTAGAAAGGCTCTCTTTAAAGGAATACAGATTCTTATCAGTCTTCCACCCTATGAGAGGTTATCTTTAAGGGGAGTTTCTCCGCAATGCCTACATCTCTGTGGAAAGCTATTTGCCCTCAGATGAATGACCACAGACGCTTAATTTATTTCTGTGACAGGGATAAGCTAACAAATTTGACAGAAGAGTGCTGATTAGAGCTGTACTCTCAAGGGAAAATTTCTAGCATCTTAAAATAGGCAGGAGAACATCCACCAAGAGAATCATAATGGTTGGAAATGGTTGGAAAAGACCTCAGAAATAATCCAGTCCACATCTACATGGTTCTTGAACACCTCCAGGGATGGTAACTTCACCACCTTCCTGGGCAGTCTGTTCCAGTGAACAATCACTCTTTCTGAGAAGAAATTTTTCCTAATAACCAACCAGAACTTCTGCTGGTGCAACTTAAGACCATTCCCATTAATCCTATTGCTGTTTCCTGGGAGAAGAGGCCAACCTTCACCTCGACACAACCTCCTTTCAAGTCATTTGAGAGAGCAATAAAGTCTCCCAAATCACCTCCAGATTAAACAATCCTGGTTTCCTCAGCCACTCCTTCTAAAACTTGTGCTCCAGACCCCTCACCAGCTTCGTTGCCCTTCTCTGAACACGCTCCAGGGACTCAATGTCTTTCTTGTAGTGAGGACCCCAAAACTGAACACAGTACTTGAGGAGCAGCCTCACCAGGGCTGAGTACAGGGGGACGATTACTTCCCTGCTCCTGATAGCTATGCTATTTCTCATACAAGCCAGGATGCCATTAGCCTTCTTGGACCCCTGGGCACACTGCTGGCTCATGTTTAGCTGAACATTGACCAACATCTCCAGATACTTCTGCGCAGCATTCCAGTCACTCTGCCCCAAGCCTGTAGTGTTGCCTGGGGTTACTGCAACCAAAGTGCAGGACTTGGTCTTGTTGAACTTCATCTCACTGGCCTCAGCCCAGCTACCCAACCTGTCCTGATCCCTCTGTACAGACTTTTGACACTCAAGCAGATCAACACTTCCTCACTGCTTGGTGTCATCTGCAAACCTACTGAGGGTACACTCAATCCTCTCATCCAGATCATCAGTAAAGATATTAAAGGGGAGCAGCACCAGTACAGATCCCTGAGGAACACCACTCATGACTGGTTGCCAGCTGGATTTTACTCCATTAACCACAATTTCCTGAGCTCAGCCATCCAGTTTGTTATTTAACCCAGGAAGAGGACACCTGTGGAAGCCATGGCCTGCCAGCTTTTCCATGAGAATACTATGGGAGACAGAGTCAAAGGTTTTACTAAAGTCTAGGTAGATTATATCCTCCTCCAACAGGCAGGTCACCTGGTCATGGAAGGATATCAGGCTGGTCAAGCAACATGTGCTTCATTAACCCATGTTGACTGGGCCTGATCACCTGGTTGTCTTGCACACGGCATGCGATCACACTCATGAATTTTTGCTTCATAACCTTTCCCAATACTGACAGACCTGCAGTTACTCCCTCCAACTCTTCTTGTAGATGAGTATTACATTAGCAAATTTTCAGTCATCTGGGACCTCCCTGGTTGACCAGGACAGCAGATAAATGATGGAAATCAGGTTAGTAATCATTTCTGCTAGCTCCCTCAGCAATCTTGGGTGGATCTTGTTCCACGGACTTATGACAGTCCAGGTGAAGTAGCATGTCACTAACTGGTTCCTCCTGATTTGGGGGGGGTGGGAGGGGTTATTCTGCTCCTCATTCCTTTCTCATATATCGGGGAGGAGAACGTACACAAGGACTCCAAAACTTTCCTAATTATTATGCTTCTCTTTACATGCTTACGTTGCAAATCTTGTAGTTTGCTTTTATTAGTCTGTTACTGCAGAAGAGTAATATATGTACGTCAAAAAATCCACCATTCTCCCTAGATCGTTTCTGACCAAGACAAGTTACTGATTCCAAGACAGTATTTGATATTGGTCTATCCAGTGTTAAGACTACCACACAGTCTTTTCACAGTACAAGCAATGAAACCATATATGCATTTGTTTTATTCTCCTCAGTTTATTTGCATGTAATTTTACAGTTTTTTTCCTTCATGTCACACATTTATTCCTTCTCTTACAAAAAGTTTTGACAAGGGGACTTGCCTTCCATTACTTTTGGAAACCTGGAGCTGGTGTCAGTAAGAACAATAAAGCAAAATCCCACCTACTGAACACCTACTAAATAAAATAATGTAAATATAGCATACATATTAGAAGTTCCTCCTTATTTCAATACAAGGAAAACAATTTGGAAAAAAAAAAGAAGATAATCAGTTCCAGTTGCTAGAATAGTTCAGTGTATTCTCTTTCAAAGACTTTATTTCAAAGTTTCAGTATAGAAATGCTTTTATTAGCTCACTACCAAGCAGTGATCAAACTGGTATAGCAGAAAATGAAGCATGATAGTAGACAATATTGCAGTACTCCACCACAATACAGAATTCTCTGTCACAACGAATATAGCAGACTAGGGATGTTCATAAAATCCCTTCATTGTAAACACTACCAAAAGACTGTTTTCCATCATGCTGCAAAATTCCATCATGTACCTTATTTAGCTTAAGAAGTAAGCTATATAGAAGTACAAGTAAGCATTTCAAGAACGGTGAACAGACTTTCAGTGCTGGCACAATTTTTCAGTAATTTACACAATGGTTTATGTGGGAAGCTGGGTAAAAAACAAGAAACAAAGAAAAAAGAACTTTTTGAAATGGTTACGGGCATCTTCCTTTTTGGCTAATTTAAAGTCACAAAATTCAGACTTGTATAAAAGAGACATTTCCTTCATATCCCATTCTAATATGCCTCTAAACAAGTGGAACAAAATAAAGTCCATTTCATTAATTTGGTATTAATTTTTCATAGTATTCCTCAATACATTTTCAAATATAAAGAATCTTAATCCTTACAAAAAGAAAAGCTATATTTATTAAAGAATTCTCTAATCTTAGCAGCATTCTAATAATTAACTATCTTGATTTTATTGAAAAAACAAAAAACCAAAAAAGCTTGATTACTGTAGTTTGAGACAGCTTTTTCCCAAAACATAAACATTTTAGAAATTACAAAAGTGCAAGAAGCAGCTCACATTCCAAGCTGAAAGGCAGCTTCTGGAAATGGTGGAATCAGTATTACAAAGTCCTAACATCACTGAAATTAAAGCATTAAGATGAATTATGTATTTAAAACATTCTCCAGTGTAACATTCTTAGTGAAGACCTTAGCAGTGTAAATAAAACAGTTAAGTATCTTTTTTTTTTTTTTTCTTTCAGCTGTAGCAAGTGAAGTGCACAGACCAAGTGATTTGATGGAGAGCAAGTAAGCAACCCAGTGGCATCAGCACATTGGCAGTGAGTTGTGTGCCCACTTGGTTCTTAAGCACTTTTTAGCAATTTTAATCAAATTAAAAAATGGCGGAGTACAACACTCTTAAGGATCTTCTCATGAATTTGGGTAAATGTCTTAAACTGCATGTTAGAACTCATTGCAGAAGAGGAGCCTTCAATTCGGTCCCACAAATCATTAAGGCTGCCTTTCAGCCAAAAACTTTTGTTTCCTTTAAGCAAACCACTATTAATAAGCAGCATTTACATATAATGAGCATTTTAATTCACTTTTTGAAAAAGAAGATTTCAAGAACATACAAACATTGGAGCAGGATCACTTTTGGTAAGAAAGTTATTCCTCATAAAATTCTGTAAACAACATTTTAATTGAAAATACCTGCTGTTTTGAAGTATTGTTAGTGAAAATTTTTATTACCAAAAAGATAACATTCTTCTTTCTCTTCCTTAACATTTCTTCAAAATAGTTTCTAACAAGCACAGACCTCTGCATTTGCATGTGAATATTAATCTTGCATTTTAAAAAATGTTAATATTACTAGATTCAGCTTCAGAAAGATTCAACAGAGCTAGTTTTGTTACACTTAGTAGTGTATCAGCACTTCTATCACTTGCTTCTTCAGTGATAGGTACAGAGATCTTCAATGTGGGACATCTGTATTCTGAAGCACAATAGCCACTCTGCTTGGAATGTACACCTAGTAAAAAGATGATAAAAACAAGGAAAAATCCATGAACATCACAGGATTCATTTTCTAAAAAAAACAAAAACAAAAAAACAAAAACAAAAAAACAAAAAAAACCAAAAAAAACCAAACCAGTATATGAAACAACATATGTAATACTTAGCCATTCAATATTTCTCATTTTTGTGATCTTGTAGGTTATTCTAATTGCATTTTAAATGTGACTGGCTGCTTAGTTCCAGTACTTGAGTTATACAAGATAATATAAAAGTTTAAAAGACATCTTAATTGCAATCTCTCCTCTTTTCTCTTTCTATAAATATTGCTTTGAAAGATTTAAAATGGCTACCAGTAGAGGGCCTCATATGACTTTCAAAGTCCAATTTATAATATTTGAGGACATCTAGGTCAATAGACTATACAATGATAAATGAGAAAGTTTTACAACAGCATTTGAACACTCCTCTGATGTGAAGTAAAGTGGCCTCAAGGCATATGATATTATTTCATACAGGTAAGTAACAGCATTATGACACAGCATTGCATTCTTCTGCATCTTGCCATCTATGGAATTTCAGTGCCAGTTGCTAAAAATCACTCTAAAAACTAGATATAGATTCATATTAACCATTACACTATTGCATTTTGCTTTACCCTTTTTTATCTGATTACCACGAGAAAGATATGCATATAATCAAAAGACTTCTCATAGATCACAAAAGAGCTTGTGGCAATATATTTTACATGACATTCCTTCTGAGCAAAGTAGAATCACAATCTGAAAACGAGACTGATATGCAGTACCTACCAATTACCTTGATATATGGTACTCCATCAATTGTCAAGTATATGAATGTGTTTGCTGAACAAGTCAATAAAAATGCAATTATAAAAGGTAACACAAGATTGAAGATTATCGGCTTCATTCTGACAACATCCTCCTGTAGACTACTCTCCATCCCTGTGGAATATCTAATATCCCACAGTTGCAACTATGTTATCTGCAAACTAGAGCTTGATGGCATGAAAGGCTTTCATAGTTTTCAAAATAGAATGAAGGAACAGAGCAAAGAGCTTTAAGAAAAGGAGAAAAAAGAAAAGAACAGCTGATCTTCATTGAATCAGACAGAGCCATGTCCAATGCTTCTTGAAAGGCAGTGAACATAATGATTTCCCCTAAGGTTTCAGTGATAAATAGCTTCACTGTTCAGGGGAAGAAATACTTAATGAACTAGCTCAAAATGTATAGATAATGCCAAGATTTTTAAATTGTGTATTGAGAAATTCAGCACTCTGAATTGAAATGATGAAAATGGAAAGGAGCTAAAGGGAATAATTTTTCTAAGAAAATATTCATAAGAAGTTACTTTGGTTAAGGCAACAAAGATTGACATTAATAGAGGATATATCAGTTCTACTATAGCCAAGTCAATAATATATCTTCTCTTAGGAGAAATGTATCTCAGTTCCCATAAAGCCAACTTGCACCAACTGAGAATCTAAGAGCACTGTGGAAGCACTCCACCAGTACAATGTCAATCAAAATTTTAGAACTGGTTTTAGGTGCAATTTTAGAATTTGAGTAATATATTATATTTAGATTGATAAGAATTTTCTGCTTGTTTTTCTGCTTGTCAGGAAGAGATTCAATTGCAAGCTTATTACTTTAGTCACACATTTCTTTCCATACCTTGGAAAATTAAACATAGGTTCTAGTGTTTATTGACTTGGTGGTCTTTTTACTAAAACAGAAAAATCAGCTATGACATTGCTTCCTAATCTGATCAACTTATGTTATTTATCAGTGTAACTGCCTCCAAGGTCTACATAAAACTACAAGAAATAACAAAACCCCTAGGGCATAAGCAAGGAATACTCTCAATTGTACGTTAAATATTTATTCCACTGGTAGGAATACAATTTTTAAAAAATAGCAATATTACACAAGCATTAGATAATTCCTGTTACTTTGTTTAAAAAGAATTCAGAACATCTGGGTGAAGGAAATGTTAGAAAAAACGTGACCAAAAAAGTTGGAAAGATTGCCCACCTTTCATGAGGTGAGATCGGGAAGATTATTTACCCAGGATCCAGCAAAACTTTCAGCCTTCCCAGTCCAGATTTCTAACTTTTTACTCTTCCCATTTCTGGCACTCAAACCCCAAAAGCTTCCCCAGACTCTTCTTTTCTTTTGTCATGTTTAACTACCACTTGTATAAAAACATATCCCCAAACATTTCAGTTTATTTTCTCTATTATTTTCCCGATTTCCTCCTAGTCGTACACACTCCTCTGTCCAGACTAAGAGCCATCATATTTGTAATTAATGAACTGCTTTGGCAGCCTGGCAGTAGTGATGTACTGGTTAGATTACACACCACCTGTGTTTTGAAGAAAAAAAAAAACAAAAAAATCCAAAAAAAACCCAGAAGCCAAATTTTTAGAGTGGCCTTTAAAAATTCTGGAATTACATCTCATCTGTTGCAACTAGTAAATCCAGAAACAAGAGGAGGAACAAACAATAGGTATTCAACCTTCTCCAAGCAATTTTTAATCATATTGAAAACATGTGACCAGCATAAAGCTGTATTACAGGAAGATATGCCCTCTCAGAAATTTATTATACTAAATTTATTACACTAAACCCCCAACATCAAGAGATAAAATGTAAGGTGGCTTTAATTGAAGCTGTATCTGTATGAACTGCTCCTTGTGCTTCAAGTTGACTAGACTAGTCAATACTGTTTTATCGAGCTAACATGCTTTTGTTTGAACATATGCTTCAAGGGGTGTGAAGTCATCTAGGATTGTCCACAATCAGCATATTATAAATTTATTTTTGGCTAGATGCAATTCCTTTAGGCAGCTGATTATTTGATACAATAATCCCTTCTGTTTGCACTACTGCAGTGCAATACTCTTGAGCATATAGTTATTTTGTTTAGAAAATAGGTTAGTAGAGAAGGCAGCTACTAAAACATAGAACAACATGAAAATACAATATGGCCTCAATTCACATACTATCTTTCAACAGTTAATAGGTTTATGTCTTCAGATTGTTCAATGGTTTACTGGAGTAAATCACAATATTTTCTGAATTTACTGGAAAATCTTGACTGCTTTGTCAAAACTATAAAATTACTCAGAATATGATTTGGATCTCTCCTTTGAAGAAGGGAAGTGGAAGAGAAAATTCCAAATGAAGTATTATTTCTGTTTTGAAAGACTCATTCGTGAAGGGTAAGAATTTTAAGTACACAATCAAGTTAGTCTATCTTTCACACCTACCTCCAAGTGGATCTCAGCATCCTGCCTAATTAGTAGCTTACAAAAGTTCTTGAACCCTAAATAATTCTATAAAGTCAGGATGTAAATTTAAAAAAAACAAAAAAACATAAGAACTATGGTAGAAATAGTGATATATGTGAATTAAAAAAAAAAAAAAATCAGTGCATTGGAAAAGCTGACAAGAAACTTAAATTAACTAGATTATTGGTCTCTTAGTATTTTACTACAACCCTGCTCCCTCTTGAATTTGTAATTCATATAATTCAATAATATTTAATAGGAGATAGCATTTTGCATATTTTCTGTCCATTGTAGAATTTGCCATCAAGTGGTACAGTTAAAAAATAAAAAATAAAAAAAAATAAAGAAATCCATTACTGACGGGATAAACTGAAATGCAAGCATCTGATTGTATTTAAGTCTAGTTATATTTTAACATATAAAGAATAGATAAATCCTACGTAAAAGCAAATAAAAGCATGCCTTAATTAGAGACAATATATACATTTTAATTTCTCTATCCAATTTAGATTAAGAACTGTTTGCTTACTGTGTTTTAATCCATTGTTCTGATCATATCAAAACACATACATATAGTTTTCAATACTGTAGAAAAATAAATTTGCAATAGCATACAATAAAAATAGCATACATCCCCAGACACACACATCCATGCTTCTCCTGTACTACTCAGTTCTAACTTCTTTAAATACTGAAAAAAATGGCAACCATGGTTCTTTCTGTATTTCCTAGGTAAGCCATTATGTATATTTCTTGTTTTGTTCAGTTGTTTTTAAGACAGTCCAAGTTATATTAAAGTATTTTAACAACTACTCCAATACACTGAAATCATTAATGAAGATGAGTTCTGGCATTTTATGATATGTGTCTGTGACAAACTCCAATCAGTTCAATCTGATATCCAGCTTAACCACCAGTTCTTATGAGGTCTCCTACTCAGCATACTGGCTTTCTAATCTTTACTAGTACATGGGAGTCTTCTCCTGATTTCTTCCTCATTGATTTTTCTATTGGCTAAATCCTCAGATTTATTAAGACGCATCTGGATTGGACCTCTAACATTCAATTTATCAATGGCTGACCCTAATTCAGTGTCATCTACAAATCTGCTGGGGATGTGCTTTGTTACTGCTAAAGACTTCATCAAACAGCATCAGCCCTGGCAGTAATTGCTACAGCAGTTTACTTCATATCAGTCAATACCTGGACACTGAACCTCCGACTACTAAAAGTGCAGCAGCCCGACCAGATTTCAATGTGTGTAACACTCTTCCCATCCAGCTTGTTCTTCCGCTTGTAGGAGACAAAGCTTAAACATCACAACATTAACTGTAGTAACCTCATGCACGTAGCTAGATATTTCATCAGAGAAAGCAACCATGTTATCAGATATGTTTTGTATTTACTAAATCTGAGTTGTCTTTCTGATCAACTCATACCTATCCCCTTCCAAGGGGATATGGTCCATGAGAGTGAGGGGATATCAGTCCCAAGAGACTGAGCAGGTAAGGCTCACATACCTCCAGATCCCTCAGGTTTCTTTTGTTGCTTTTACTACAACTTTTCTTCAGTTTCCAAAAATTTCCCCTGTACACTATGATTTTTCACAGATGATTTCAGCCTTACAACCATGCCAATGAAATCTTTTCTAATCTTTGGATATATCCCATTTATCCAGCTTCTTTAAGGTGTCCCTAACCTATTGCTCTGCTGCTGCTACATTCTTTTTGATAGAGTCTTGGTAGAAAAAGAGTTGGAAAGCAGGCTTTGTTCCCAGAAGCTGAGGTTTAAAAACAAACAAACAAACAAAATCATGTATAACTCCTTCTTTTCTCAAGGATCTTGCATTTTTTCTTGATCTCTTCTGATATTTGTACACTTTCTGCACACTTGTAGAACTCTTTTCTTGCCATCCTTTATATCTCTAATTAGTTTTTAACTCAAACTAGGTTTTGACCTCTCTGATTTTGCTCTTAATAGTCTACATCTTGCTTTAATTTTCCTTCGTTACCTGCCTTGTTCCCTTATTTTTTGTATGTAATTAAGTTGGCCAAGTAGCTCCTCATTTTTTATTTGCTGTGTTCAGCATATGTGTTTTTGTCATTTACGATTTTACATAGAACAGTTACTGAGTTGCTGACTCCCAGTTAACAATTATGAAAATAAAGTCACTTAAGAACTGATAACTGACTTATCCTTAAGGGATGTTCTAAGAAGAAAAACCTCAAGACAGACAATTTAATGTAACGTGTTACTACATTACACTAGCTTACATCCTTAACCTTTATTTAGCTATAGAAATAATGATAAAAGCAGATTTAAAAACAACTGTTTTTTCCATTTTAGCTCAGTACAAATATCTTAGCAGCAACATCCATGGTTTCTCACTCATATGCTTACTATATTATTCTTCATGATGCTGGTCACAACAGTTAAAAACTTGATCTCCTTTTCCCAGGCTTTCTTACCCTAAGTGCATCTCTTAAAAGCCAGGAGATGTGGACACTGAGAAATGACTTCTGGAAGTCTTTCTTAAGATGCTGACCTCCTTGTGCCCCAATTGTCGACTTCAAAATGTCTGTCTAGCTCAGATCATGTAACAGTATATAAAAGCATATTGATTCAAAGCATAACAGGAAATCCACACATTTATCATTAAAAGAAATCATAGAGAAATGCCACTTTTCTTGTTTTTCTATACACCAATGAGGAGAGGTACAGAAGTATTTTCTAGTCTTGCTTTTCCTTTCATATACTGTTGCTGAATTCTGTAGTTTTAATTAACAGCTTCAGTTTGGTTTACATCCTTATATCTTATGTCCTGCCTTTCTGATAACAGATTTTATTTCATTCATGTCTTCTTCATCATTTCACAAGGCTTACTTGATGAACATGGATATAAGTGAAAACTCGAAGTATAGAATATTAAGGAGAATATATTCATAGCTAATCAAATTCTTGACTATCTTTCAACCGTATCATCCTCTGAATGTTGTTCCAAGCATTCTGTGCTCATCTTACAGGCCCTTCTAAGTCCTTCCTCCCCTTCAGAATTACAGTCTCATTCACACTGGAAGGGGCCTCAAGAGGCTGGGCCAGCTATGAGGTCAAATCAGGCTAGTCAAGGCTTTAGATATCTCAATGAACTGAACCTTTGCTTTTTATACCAATTGCTTACTTATGACCTCGTACCCTCTGTGCTGTCACACTAACTCTGCTATTTTAGGAAGCCATCAAAAAACACATCAGGAGATTTATAAGGCCTTCACTAATGGAGGGAGTGGAATATGCAGAAAGGAGAACATCAGATCTTCTGGGGACAGTTAGGGTGACTCAGCTGTGAAAAAAAGTTTTTGACAAAGTTAATTTTCAGATGTTTAGTCATCAAGTTATCGAAAGTCTTTTTACTCCCAATGGAGTATTCAGTGGGAATAAAGTGGAATAGTTGTGGTTGACTTCACAGGTAGAATTGCTAACTAAGACGATGATTGAGGACAGAAATGTTTGTAAGTCAAATACATACAACGTGTTTTTTATTACCTCCTCTCTGACCTTTTCATACCACTTGTCAATTTAAAATGTAAGGCAGTCACAATGTTTGCAATTAGGCAAATTTCACAGAGATCAGAGTTTCTAGCACTAATGCAGTATAGCCAATATAATACACACATGAAAACATTTCTTACAACCAACCTGTTTTCCACTTGCATACATGGTGTTCTATTAAGATCATACTCTGTTTATGTGGGCTATCGTGGAAACAGGGAAAAGAAACTGGTCTTGCAACCATTTGACAGGAATACATAAAATGCTTTTCAGTATTCAAATACTTATTTCTTACACCTTTTTTTTTTTTTTTTCTTTTTTTTCCTCTAGAATAATTTCAAGAAACAAGAGACCAGAAAAGATAAGAATACAGAAATAGAAAATACAGGAAGTATTTGTGAATAGTAGCAGTTCTAAGTATAAAGTTCACTTTAGATATTTTAGGAGGGTTGCAATATATAGCAGTCTCTAAATATATATTAAACAAACAAACAAACTAACTAACTAAAAAAACCTAAACACATGAACAAGAAATTCTACAAACTACACTTCTACTTTCAGATCCATCAGAGTAGATTCTGTACCAGGTGCAAGCACAACTGAAATTGGCTGGAACCGTAATGAACTACTCTTCATCCCACTTTGAGGGTTGGAAAACATCAAGTCCTAAAAATCATTTCAAGGTCATTTTGCAGCAGATGGGAGAATTACTGGAACTCAGAGCTAGATCAGGCACTGCAGAAAAATATTTGATAGTGCACATTGCAGCTGGTGGATGCAGAAGGCAATATCACAGGAGTCTGTGCCAACATTTTCCCAAACTTTTAATTAAAATGAGGGCCTTGGACAATCTCATGTCTCTGTATCACTACTAATTGTCAGATGCTGACACTATTCTGAGAATATAATTAACCATCAATGAATAAGGTACATGATAGCTTTTCCTTTCTGACTGTAACTTGTTATAAAGAACTTTATATTTCAGATTTTATTTTGCTAGATATTGCATATGAAAAAGAAGGTATGCTTAAAATAATGTGAAGCACTGCCTTCCAATCTGTTTTTCAATTTACAACTGTAAAGCATGAATATGCAGAAAATCATTTCTCTGTCTTGCTTCATTTACGCAAAAGATCTCCAGGCTCTATCTCAAAATTTCTATTATCTTTTGCACTCTTCCTTAAGAAAGGTTACTTAAAAAGACAACTAAATTCTGATAAACTGAAACACGCAGTCCAAAAAAATAAGAGTGAATGAAAGTGGATAACAGATTAACTTTGGAATCATTATACTTGTTTCTGAGTTTTTGTTTGTTGAAGAATTGAAATGATCAATTAATACGAGCAAACTAATTTATCAATTTATTGTTGATTTATCTTAATTATGAAGAGGCAAGATTTTGCTGCTATCTGATCTTCCTGGTTAGAACAGTCAATTTTCTAATAACAAATATTCTTTCATATATTCTGTATATCTGTGCATGTTAAGGAAAAAAACAGTTAGAGATTACATCATTCTTTTAAAATTCAATACATAAATCCTTATCATGAAAGTTTTTCAAATTACTACTTTCAAAGCTAAGGTCACTAAAAGCTTTTAGATCATTTCAGTCTATGTGTATATTTTTAATTTGTCAATAGACTCATGGAGACACAAAGTTGCACTCTGACACTGAATATTATATATTAAGGTCAAGGTTAAAAAGCCCAACCCAGCAATAAGGATATTCTTAGAATAAACTACACAATTTCTAGTTGATATAATGAAAGGGAGAAGGAGTATTTCAGCTTCCACATATAGTTTAGCTAATTGAACTGCAGGAAAAGTGAATCTATAAAAACTGAAATATGTTAAACAATTACACTTCTCATTAAACTGCATACTGTTTTGCCAATGACATAACATATTCTGCAACTTTACATTTAGACTACTTATTACTCAGTTCTGTTGGTGCAACAAGTATAAAACCCAGTACATCCATACAAAACCTTACTTCTTACTTACTTACTTACTACTTTTATTAAAAAAATACTTAAGGTACTACAACACACGTTGATATCTAATTACATTTTCAATAAAAATCAATCAAGTCAGATGCCTGATAAAACATCTGGAATGATGAATGTTATTAGAAACAGATTTTTTTCTTCCCCCACCCTCTCCTTGCCCCAAATCTAAGTTTCATATCCAGCTACAATAATCAGGTAAGGTACAAATGTAAAGGAGCAGTAGGATCTTACAGGAGTTGAAACACATCTGCAGCAGTTAATTTGAAATGTGAAGGCAATATAAAACTAGAAGGTAATGCAAGCAATGAAAAAGCACACATCTTTCATAAAACATAGAATGGCTTGGGTTGGAAGGGACCTCAAAGACCACCTAGTGCAAAGCCCCTGCCACGGGCTGGGTTGCAACGCATGAGATCAGGCTGCCCAGGGCTCCATCCAATCTGATCTAAAACACTTCCAGAAATAGGGCATCCACAACAAACATAGCTCAAAAAAGACTATTAAAGCCTTTTTTCCATGGCAGCAATACAAACAAAAATATGATGGTTTAGAAGTTCTTTTGTACAATGACAAATAGGTTAACAGCTTGTTTTAAGAAGGTTTGATCACATGAAAAGTTATGTACATTTCATGTATTTGTTAACAACCTGCAGCAGAGCAAGCAGCGAAACAGAAAAATGAGATTATTTACAAAGAATACTTTTGATATATTTTCCTCTGGAATTTTCAAGGCATGCATGATGATCTTGAAATCTGGCCTTATACAGAACCTGAATTACCATATATTCATCAGCAAAATTTCACAGTGCTGAGTAGTGCTTACAAAGTTTACTCTTCACCCAGTTTTCTTCACTCCAGGTATTTCACATTTCTTTTCTTCTCATTTTGCAATGTCACTTTGAATATTTCTTTTATTAGGTGATGTTTCTAGAATGAATTATGTCATGTCTAATCTCCTACTTCTATAATGTGTTTGTGCACTATTTAAGCTTGACTCGAGCTGCAGAATTATTGCATGTAATTTCATTTTGTCATAGTCCTGTGGGTATGTTTTACTGACAGTGTTTATCTAGCACACCTTAAGGGAAGTGCACCTTTCACAATAAAATAATGTGTTTGTGGTGAAGGGAGAACTAAAATTTTTGAAACTAGACACTTATGTCACATGCACTGTGTACATACAATAAGATAATTACTAAAATACAAGAAAAAAACATTTTTCTTTTTTTTCTGAGTTCATTGGGGTGGTGCCATCAAAAAGAAAAATTGAGGGGAAGATATCTACTTAGACTTCTTAATGTTAAACCAGGATTAAAACCATTCTCAAGGATGACGGATTATCTAAGAACTGGGATCTAAATTTCTATTTATGATAAAACATTTGTTTCTTTTGTAAAATACCAACTAGTGGTATTCACTGTAACTTTTGTTCTTTCTTACTTGGTGTTATATCTTGCTGGATTTGGTCTGATTTTCCACATTTTTTTCCCCAATTACTTTTGCTTTGTGTCTTCTTACTACCATTTTACCTTTATGAAGTGCTTGTGGCATCTTCTGGACTGTTGGCTGAAGCTGGTCTGTGAATTGAACTGCTGAAGGACATAAAGGAAAGTTGTCATGACCCACTCTGATGGGTTTCTAACTGACTCAGAAGTGCCATTGCCATGCCACAGCTTATGCTGCAAAAATGCATTTGCTGCTTTGCTTGTCACATGCTTTATCTTCCACATGCTCCTAGTTAAGATGCACCTTCAAGTTTTGTTGTATTTTTTCTGTCTTGAATGATTTGCACTTGTCATCTAAAAGCCCTAATGTGAAATACACACTCTAAATTACAGTTAATTGGCTTGCAAAAGTTAAGTTAGTGGCAGCTAATTAAAATGCTCTCTAATCACTAAAGCATCATACTTGAATTCGACACAGGAAGCAAGAATTCTGGGAGCATTAATTTGATATGTAACCTGCAGGACTGGACTTTTAGATCCTCAGTTTCTTAGTGTGCTTATGATAACAGATACTTACCTAAGGGTATCTAAGGGCACTGTCACATAAAAATACTTAAAAAAAGATAGCATGTTCCCAAGATCCTCTAGGCCAAGCAGAATAAAAGCACAATGTAACAAAACTATTTTAAAACATGCCAACAAAAGAATTGTCAATACTCTGAATGTAACAAAAGAGGGTAAAAGAAAGCGTGAGAGGCAGAGATTAAAATGTACAGTAATTCTCAGGAATTGGGATCTCATAAGAAATGTGACACCAGAAAATCATTTATCCATTCTGTTGTGGAAGAAGACTGTCACACACATACCAGTATAGATACTCCGTATCTGTAGTTTGTTACATTACAAAAATAATACACTTTCAGTGTTTCTGTATACAGATATACCTGTGTATAGAGATACATTTTCACACACACAGATGGTTTAGATATAAAAATGTGGCCCACAACATAAGCATTCTCAGAACTTTTCCAGTGAAGCCTGACCAATTCACGACCTTTTTGAATCTTAGTATCTGTTGAACTAGTGAAAATACATACAAGTGTGTAATATATATATATACACACACCTGCATATATATATATAGTATATGCATACATGTATATGTATACATATAAAAAGAATGGGAAATGCTAGATTTATAAATTAATTGTGGTAAGGGATTATGATTTCAAGAGTAATGACAATAGGCACTATTTTGGTTTTGATTAGTCACCACCTCAGCTAACAGAAATTGTATATACAACTATACAAGCAAAGTGATTAGAAGTTGATCTGAAGTGATTTGAGGGAAACTCTTTGTTCACTGTTCAGAACAATTAGGACTAAACATTCTTGATGCAAATAGAGATGGTCTGTTCTATGTTTTTCTGTAAACTGAGGAGGATAAAGCCAGTTGGCTTTGTTAAGTTCGGCAAATGATTTTAAGAAAGCAATGAAAAATTAGTTTGTACAGCTTTATTCACAAAGAAAGCATGAAGATGGAGTTTTTCAGACATGAAAATAAAGTAAATGCTTATATTAAAAAAGGCAATTCAAAAGTACATTAGAAGGTTTTCATGCATATCGTGTGGCAAGACAGTGCAAGATGACATGCAAATGAAAAGGAAATGACCAAAGAAAATCAGATAATATTATTAGCCATGATAAAATTGTAATATCACCTCTGATGTATTCATACACAGGCTGATTTCAGAATGTTAAAAAGCAAACAAACCCACCACAGAAATACTCCTAGAATAGTCTCCATACTTGTCTGAAGACTTTTAAAATCATTCAATTATTCAGATTAGAAATAGAACATCTTTCTTACCATAACTGAATTAGGTCGATAATTATGCGGATATTCTTCAGAGAAGTACTCTGTATTGTGGTCCAACCTTTGATGCCCTCCATATTCTGAAGCATCAGAATCCATAATGATTTTATACTTAAAAAGACTGTTAAGGTATTATGTCAAAATTATGTTAAACGGAAAATAAATCAAAGTGGAAATTCTGAAAGAACTGCTACAACATATTTAATGCTAATATACTCAATATATAGGAAATTTAAGTATGTATACATAAGTAGATATACATGTGAGTGAGAAAATACACAGAACCTATAAAAACTGTATTTTCTCTTGAAAATTTCTTCTTAGCACTAGAGTCTAGTAAATAAAGTAGCTTCCCATCTTTTCTGAAATTTTCAGTAAATGAAAAATTTACAGTATTACAGTAGATATACACGGCAATTTGTGCAAAGATATAGACTAAGGATACACCGGTAAACAAAGTAAGTGACTTTGATGTGAATTGCATTTATAAGAAATAACACAATTATGAACAATCATCAAAATAAAAATTAGTGTTTAACTGCCAAAGAGTGATCAAGTGTTAAAGAAAAAAGTATATATATTTATAGGAATAAAACCTTATAATTCCTTTCAAAGTTCATAGAAGAACAAAAGAAAAGTTATATTTAATAGAAGGCAAGCATTATTCTGTCTGCAGTTACTAAAATGGGGGCATTACTTCACATTTTAGCAATGAGTTGAAATAATTGTATGGATACATGTAAGAACTTAAAACAAAACAAAACAAAAACAATAGTGGAATCCAAAAACTAGTGATAAAATAATTTTGAAAGAAGAAAACAAACAAACAAACAAAAAAAGGGAGGAAATAAAGAGCTAATTGTAAAGTTTAGTTCTTATTTGGGACAAGAATGAATGGAGTACTTTATTATTTTCTGGCATCACTTCAGCTGTAGAAGTTTATTACACAAGCTATTTAGAACTCTTGTATTTCAATGGGTTTTAATTTCTTGTTCTGGTATAAACAGAAAATCTTTTACCTCTTGAAGTTACAACAGAATGCCTCAGTCTATACCCCTTATCTCCCTCTCACATAAAACAAACAAATAAACAAAACAAAACAAAACAAAAAACAAACACATACAGAGAAGGAAATGAATGTTCTATAATCACAAACTGCCTTCTTAATTTAAAATTACACAAGAACCTTATTTTGATAAAGTGCGTATTTATTAGGATTAGGGAAGAATGAAACAACAAGTTATGCACTCAGGGGTTCTTTAACTGCTCTTGGACTTCTGTATTTGCTCACCCTTTTAAAAATAGGATTAAAATCTAGGGATTTTGGTATTGGCAGAATTGTTTTTATTCAAGTCTTCTTACATTTCTCTATTTCTAACAGGCACTGATGAACTTAGAAAATTTCCCAACTGTCACAGTCCTACCAATTTAAATCCCCAACAACAAGAATGACTACCCATTTGAAGTCTGACATAGCACAAAAAAATATCTAAACTAAAAGTAAGTGCAAATTTATTCTGTGATAGTTCAGAAGACCAGCAGATTGCACAGGTTTTGGGACAGAAGGTAGGAAAGAAGAAATACAGGTACAGATGAGGGAAGAAAACCAAAGCTGTCAATTAGCTACTGAATGACTAATGTGAAGTAATGTCTTCCCCAGAAGTATTTGTAGCAAAAGAAACCAATTTCCTAACTACCATGCTATGATAGCTTTTGATTTCTAGACGGTAGGCATTTAAGAGAGAAACACTACATCATCTAGCAATATTCTTGTTTGTTGCTTTTCTTGTTTGTCTTTTAATAAATGTTAGAAAAATTATACATCATCGTCAGCTTTAATTCTCAATGCCTTGTATGATCACTATATACTCCCTCTCCTTTACTTTATAAACATGCCCAAATCATTAGCCATTTCTTGCCCTGCACAACATATCTACAAACTACAGCTCCGACTCTGCAGTATCCTTCCAAAGCCAGAATCAACAAGGGCTGCTACTATTCCATTGTATATTTTATGAACATGGCAGGGGAACATCTCCCTCAAGCATTTCACTCATTGCTACTATGATCTACATTATACATTAAATTTAATAATTTATCAACGTTGCTGAGAGGCCTGACATCTCTAATGATTCCTTTAAAACTACTTACAGCAAATGCAATTGTTATGGCTGTACTAATTTGAAACAAATTATCCAATGTCCTTAATCTACACTATCAAAGTATGTCTAGCAGTTCTCTCTAGCAATCTACTGCCTCTCCACACCTCGCAACACAGCTTATTTGGCAGAACTACTGTTAATCACATCCTGAAAAATGGGGACAGAAGCATTCTAAGATCTGCATAAATTAGAAGGAAGAAGACTTAGTTTGGTAAACAAGACCATTTCCCTTCCAACTTAAACCTCATAAAGAAGTTGCATTCATGTTTCAGAATTTTGAAAATTAATTAATTAAATGAGCACTTAAGTTTTAGAATGCTATCTTCATAGACACATTAAACAACAGTTTTGCAATTTAATTAAGCACATAATAGAAGCATTTTATTTTGCAGTGAAGTCTCTTGTTTCAGTGACAGAATGCTGGAAATACTACCCTGATTCAAAAAAGCCCAATTTCTCTTCAATTTGATTCTCTAACTGTAAATTTCCTAACTACTACAGTGAAGTAGAGCAGTAAAAGCAATGAACTCTTGTACAGATCGAGCTGGAAATGGAAAGTCTGTCATTATATACCACATTAATTACTGAATTACCATGCTTTTATGATATTTTGAAATACATATTTTAACACAGATTTTTAATTTAATCTTTTGCGTGCTTAATGACACATAAAACATCACGAAGTAAAGGCACAATATAAAAAGAAATAATTTGTATTTTGTTCCTCAACCTTTAGTATTGAAAAAAAGAATACCAGTGTTAGTTGTGGGGATGATGTCTCCTCATAATTAGGAACTTTGCAGAAGAGCAGAAAGGAATTTCTAGTGACTAGCTGGAAAATGATGTGAGATTTACTGAATATTTATAAAGAAACTATTCTTCTCTGTATAGACTAGTTCGATTCACATAATTTTATTTGAATGTGTTTGATCTATGATAGATGTTTAAGTACAGTTGAGTCCTCTGTATTATACTCAGCAGTCTTATTAGAGAGATTACTAGAGCTAGATAACTAGAGCTTAAATGTGTATATAAATATTTATTTTCTTTTCTGCTCAAATATAAATAAGTTCCCACCTTCTTGCTGTCCTTCTCAAAATATAAACAAAATATCTTAACAAGATTTCATTTTTATCCCTTGCTACCATTTTCTAGCTAAAAACAAAAGGATGTGGTTCTGGCAATACAGATGGGACAAAGCTGAAGTACAGATAAAAAAGGATCAAAAACTGTGCTGAAACACTTACTTCATGGTCATATTTAGGAACTTTCAGAAAATGAATTTAGGCTAGAAAGAAAGAAGGTTATGGACAATAGACATGGGAATGATTTGAAGAAGCTTTTATCCTTTAAACAGTCCTGGGATTAACTGAG
Organism: Chrysolophus pictus; assembly: GCA_037305975.1. Classification (NCBI taxonomy): domain Eukaryota; kingdom Metazoa; phylum Chordata; class Aves; order Galliformes; family Phasianidae; genus Chrysolophus; species Chrysolophus pictus. Next base: position 100,662,960 of record CM074576.1, read on the forward strand.
TCAGTTATAGAGGCAACAACAGTAACACTGGCATGTCTGCATACTTAATTAATCTGGAAATTATAACCTTATTAGAAGATTAAATTTAGTCATTCTCATTACATCCATATGGATTAGAAGATTTACTCAAAAGAAACAGCTAAAGTACACTCTCCTATTTGGGATGTCCAAAGAAAAAATTGGGTGCTTTCTTTTTCTTGTTTCTATAAAACAAACAACTTTCCCCAAAAGACTCTTTCAACATTTCTGAAAGGAAATCCTTTACAGAAATAGCTGTGTATATGCTCCCATAGCTATATATCATGTACAAAAGACCAACTCTTCTCAAGAACCCTATATCTTATTAAACAGTTCATATATTTAATTATTTCTTCTAAATATATTAGCAAAGGCTGTACAAAAGCAAGATATATTTAACTATAGAATTTGGCAAAACACAATAGAATGCAGGGAAAAAAGAAAAAAAAAGCCAAAACAACAAACACACCTTTCCCTGGTCCCTCAAATTCGCTGTCATGAAGAAAAAGATGCTCAAGCACTGTTATAACTGCTCTCCACATGTGAATCTGTGCTGTGCATGACAAGAAAAAGAAAGCTTTATAAGCACGGAATAGTGAAGAGGGAAAATAAATTTTCTTACGGAAAAGTTAGATTCTGGATCAGTCTTGACTTGGTGTTCTAATCCAGAAACAGACGTTAAAGAATGGTTTTCTTCTTTCAAAGAAGTTATAGCACAGTAGATTAAAAGATTAATGGTGCAATGCAACACCAAAGTACAGAAAAATTGTGTCTTTACTAAATAAAAGTTACATTGGCACTGTTAAATAAAGACTTATAAAAGTTGTTCCCAAACCTCAAAAAAATAAGCCAAACTTAAAATGAACTAGTAAGTTTTTAAATTAACAGATCTTCCTACATAATAATGCTGGTGAAAGCAGCATGTTTACAGATGTTACCATGTGCAAGAACATTAAGAAGTAGTGATGGGAAGAAGAACACAAAAATAAAATGCTGAGACTTCCAGGGACTGTCATTTTTATATTAAAAAAATGCTAGCAATATTGGACACTGTAGTACTCTCTCTCCTCTTAGGCAGCAATAAGTTGACACAGTTTCTATACACATTTATCTAACGCTCTCATCTGGAAAGACAGAGAATTTGGGTGTTATTCAAGTTAGATGTACTGAACTTCTTTATGAAGGTATGTTTAGCAACTTAAAAATCATCCTTAAGTGTAGCATGAAAATCGAGGCTGACTCTGTCTGATGCAAAGCTTTTAACTGTTTTTTAGTACAATTAGTTTATTAGCTACGTACACAGTATTGCAAGATAAAAGCATCCAAATAAAAACCTTTACTAAGTCAGAAATATTACAACCAATCTAACCTTCAGACTACGGTAAAATATTTTTGCCCATTTGAAATAAGAATCAAAAGCCACCTCCAAGCATTGTACCATTTCTCTATTGTCTTGTTTTAGCAACTAGCATATAAGCGGCCTACATCTAAACTAAATTCAATTATAATAAGTGGATGCTTAGAGGTCAGACTGAATATACTAACAAAGCAGTAGGATGACTCCTATCAGCATTTAAAAGCTGAATATACATGTCCTTCCAACTTTGCTCATTAAAAAAGAAGTCACTCTAAGCCAACAGCACAGAAATAAATAAGAGGCAACCCTTGTAAGTGTGGATTATAAATCTGTCATGAATGCACCAAAATTTCCTTTTACTATTTTAATTTAAACACAAAAATAGCTTATCCTGGATTTTCAACATTTCTCTATTCAAAATTGAAAACTTCAAGAGGCAAAATATTAAGTTCACAGATCTCACATTTCATTTGAAGCCTTCACAGATACCAATCACTACCAGAAGTTCATATGTCCTAAAATGCACCATTATCTGAAATAGCTTTTTTACTTACTTTGGCACATTTTTCTCTTCTTTAGATATAGCCAGTGGTTCAGATATGTAAGACACTATGCTAATTTTCTCTACTTAAATCTACTTCTCTCTAAAAGGCAGAAGAGAAACACTCAGTGGTTTTATTGTGAGAACAGGTAGTGCTCTATGTACCTGTTTACTCACCCTGAATAACCCAGGGTTATTCTAAGAAAAAAGGAAAATAGAATGGCTTCAATTCAGGGCAGTTCTTAGAGCAAGTTGCTACCTCTTTCTTCAAAACCAAAACTGGTTACACAAAGAATTAGAGAGGTCCTGTATTAAAAAACTGAAGTGCAATGCTTTAGAAGTGCCTTTTTGTTTACCACCAATAACTTATATCTTGTATGTTTATACGTACTCATTGTAAGTGGTCAGATTCTCACTATCATCATGAGATGTAGGGGAATGAGAAGGTACATCAACCTTAACACTTCAGAAGTCTTGGAAGTACACTTTAGAGTAAATCTCATCCATCAACCCTTACTGTGCTTCGACTTACAGTTCTACACCATTTTGGTGCTCAAAGAATGTCACCTGTAGATCTGTTTTTTCTGTCTTTTATTTGTTTGTTTTTAAATCAGTTTAACAGAATTTGAAACTGAGTATACATTCTTAAGTTAGTAAGACAATATTAGAAGCATACACAAAACTTTCCCTTGAGAAGAAAACCAATTAACAGGAAAATACTTCAGTATTCTTTCCATGACATCCGAATATTAAAGTTATGTCTATAAAGGTTGAAGATGTGAAATACAGAATTTGACTCAGAAGCTTATAAATGAAAAAAAAACATCCCAGATTCAACAGAGCCCTTCTGAAAGCAATGTGTTTTTTGTTAACCGAAGTCTCGAAAAATCAAGAAATCTACCATAAACACAAGCACCTTTCCATGTTGGATTATAGACTAGCCTGGGTTGGAAGGGATTCTCAAGGATCCTCAAGTTCCAAGTCCCCTGACTGTGGGTAGGGTTGCCAACCATTGGGTCGAGCACTAGATCAGGCTGCCCAGGGCCCCATTCAACTCGGCCTTAAACACCTCCAGAGATGGGACGTCCACAACCTCTCTGGGCAGCCTGTGCCAGCACCTCACCACCTTCTGTGAAAAAACTTCTGCCTGACATCTAATAAAAATATTTCCTCCTTTAGTTTGAAACCAGTCCCTTTTATCCTATCACTATCTACTCCTGTAAAAAATTGATTTCCCTTCTGTTTGCAATTTCAGTTTTAGTTCCATTTAGATATTTCACTACTTCAATCTGTTTAAAATCAACTCTGAGAGTGCTCTGGCATGATCAAGAGTGCATTTCCCAAAATTTAAGTTGGTTCCAATTATTTACTTATGTTTACTCACCTTTAAGAACTCTGCTGACAGAAATAACACAAAGCTGCTATTTAGGGAAGCTACTGCTAAATAGATGCAAGTTAATTTAAAAAAAAACAGCTCATCTAGGTAAGAGAGATGCCCCCACTTACCGAAGGACTTTACACTCACACAAGAGAGTAGAAAACAGTATCATAAGACAGCCTAAAGGAAAACTGGGGTCATCAAACATGTAGGTTGGAAGGAATCTCTGGAAGTCAGCTACTGGGCTAGACCAAGTTGCTCAGCGCTTTATCTAGTAAGTTATTAAAAAGGTTACTCTAAAGATTGAGCCTTCCCAACCCTATGGGCAATCTGTTTCAGCGCTTGCTTGCCTGTGTACACTGTGGAAAGTTTCCATTTGGAAAAGCAACATCCCTGCAATTACACTTGTAGCTAATAAAGTTGAACCATGGTTGTAACCTCCTCCAACTTAGATTTTAGACTGGATTTACTGGAACCATGCCCTATTCAAGAGCAAAAGATATCTGGGTAGACAATATCATTCTGTTTTTCAAAATTATGCAGAAAAGCTGTTGGAAAAAGCACTGATTTATAGAAGTCATGAGGATGATAATGAAGATCATATCTGACTATTACGCACAAAGGTATTAGCTAGTTTGAGTAGTCAATGCCAACAGTAATGGACAAGGGCTAAAGGAAAATACTTACAGAAAGCAAGAACAGATAAGCTGTCTTGGCAACAATTTTCATTGCCAAAATGTTACCATCTGAAGAAAACACCCTGCCAAAGAGCAAAGATAAGAAATAAAATGAAAAAGGAAAGAAAAGCAGCTGTAGAACTGAAAATCAGTATTATAACATTGAATTGATTTTGTAAAAGAAAAGCTATGGCCACAAGCATAATTTATAAATTACTAAAATGCACAACAAAACCAATAAATACAGTCACAGATCATTATGACTAAACAATGAACTTTCTAATCACCTCAAATCCTAAAAAGCAGAAAGCAGATTTTCAAGCTAGATCAAGAATATCCAGGTAATAATAAGGATGTTAAAGGGACAAAATTATACGCTGGTAAGACACACTAAGTAAAACAAGAATTCATTTTTTAAATGCAACATGTATGGAGGAAAGATGAAGATAAGAGAAGCTTCCAGAAGAACTGTAAAAAGCCCATAGTTGTTAAGATCCCTTTTTGTTTGTTTGTTTTTAAGGGTTCTTGAATTCCAATAACAAACCAGGTAATTAGCATAATTTCAAGGTAAAGGGTACCTGTTTTCCTTCTCTAAACACACTTAAAATTTTTGAGAGGGCTAAGGTGTCAACTTTGAGAAAGAGCATATTAAAGAGTTTTTAGACGAGTTTTCAAATCAAATTAAACATCTTGGCCTGATAATCTTCAGTTCAGAATATTTACAGGATAGCTGAAGCCATCTGTAAGTTAACTAATGATGCAGCACTGAAGGGGAAGAGGACAAGTACTATACCTTTTTGCTTCAATCAAATGTATATGTGGATGTGTATAAAGTCATATCAGCTGATAATCATGAAGACAAACTGCTGATTTACTTTTGTTGCAAGATAACAAGCCTTATAAAAAAAAAAGGAAAATAAATACAGTGCAATTTTAAAGACACTTCTGACATTAACAAAAGTCAGCATGAAATCTCATGGAAGGAAAAAGGGTTATTTAGGAAATCTTTAAGAAAGTTGCTTTTAGCCACATTCATTCTGTCACAATTTTTTCTCACTCTCATACAGAATCACGTGTCCAAGTGTACACTACAAGTGTACAACATTTAAAACAAAGAAATGTCATTCTATCTCTTAGGTTCTTCCTGATTCATAATGAGGATGAAGCTATCGGACAAGTCTTTCACATTCTCTGGAAGATTACAGTTGTTCTGAGTTGTTATTCTTTGCTTTGGAATTTTCCTCACTGCAGTCTCTGTAAGCGTTAGAAAAGATTGCTGTTCACTGTCTGCTTATCCTTGTTTACTTGCAATGTGTCTGCTTTCCTACTGTGCTAATGGGAAAAGGAATAGCATATGTTAAATCTTGTTGCCATCCCACTGCTGTTAGGATGCAGGGCTGTCTGACAAGTCAGCTGTGCCACAACAGAGATGGTGACACTTATCTACCCTGCTGTCTTGATCAGAAAACTGATTCCTTTGTTCTGCTGCTGGGAACAACAATCTCCATTATCAATACAGATCATTCTTTTAACTCTTATTTTGTTGTTTCAGGCAGTCTCTCACAAACATGTTTCCATTCACACATTTTGTTCATAGTCACACAAATGTTCACATTTGTTACAAATCTACTATTATTTTGGAGATGGTGAAATATACTCTATTTCATCATAGGGCTGCAGTAAATTTGAGAACGGTCCAGGGTGAAAGGAGGGAAGTTCAGTTGGCATAAATGCAAAAAGCTACAAAAGTAGGAATAAGAATTATTTAACTGTAGGGAATAGTACAAAATGAGAGGAAGTAAACGGTTGAAAAACATTGGCATAAACATCACACAATTTAATTTTTCAAGACCACGAATCTTTATAGCTCTGTGGATTTGGTGAACTGTCAGAAATATGACTCAGTTTTGACAATGAAGTTCAAGAAAGCTGATTCCAGAGGAACGGTTGAAAAATTTTAACAAGAGAAGATCAAGAAAATGACAGTAGTATCATCTAAACAGAAAGAATCTCTACTTCATAAAAATGGGACCAAGAATAAACAGTGTTTAAAATGTATTTGAACAGAACTCATTTAAACAGTAAGGAAACCATTCTAACACTAGAGACAGTAACACACAGGAATAGATCTTACTACAGAAGTGGAGAAGTTATTTTCAAATTACTATTATTAACTTAAATGGAAACCAAAGCTCCTTTCCTTTTCCTTTTCTGCCTCCTTTCAGCCAGCACCTTTTTCAACAGAAGTAAGTTTTACTGTAGATAAGCCTTTGAATCAAATTAACCACCACACCACAGAAAGGTCTTGGCAAAATTAGAAAAAAAATAAACAGAGGAAATTTATGAATGGTTTCCTGTTAACATTCAAAATGTTATCTACAATCAGAACTAGAGACAGATGATCTAGATGTTTACTATTCTTCTATTTCCAAACTGAAGCAAATTAGGCAGAAATAATTTGTTAACTCAAGCTGCCTGTTTCTCATGAAGAGGCTTCTGAAAGAGCATAATTTATGAGGTAAAATTCCAGTATCAGCATAGAAATGTTTTCTTCTTTTCTTCACATAAAAAATAGAAATTGAGAAATAGCATGTGCAGCCCTAATAATTACACAGATTCATGGTGCTGTAAACCCATGGCTTTTCCTACTCAGATCAAACTTTTTCAAGATGCATTAGTAGGCTATATTTCTTATTCACACATATTAACCTTAACGTATGAACTACCTTGATAGAATTTGGCATTTGGCTGATCCTAAATTAAGTTCTTTGTCTTCATTTGGTGTATATACACTGAATTCTAATAGGCAGGGACAGTTACATAACTGCACTTCAAAGCAGCCTGCAAAGCAGCATCTTTGCCTTCAGCAATCACACTCCAGTGACTCATTCAAGTGACCTTATTTGCTCATTAGAAGCTCTCGGTGCAGGTTGCAAATGTCAGAGAGCCTAACTTTTTTTTTTTTTTTTTTTTAAGAATATTTCTGCAGCATTTCAGTGGCAATATTTGTGATATTTCAGGCCTCATCTAGCTACTTGCATATAGATAACTCTGACTTTCAGTATATTAACTGCCAACAATAACTGTATGACTTTTTGATATTCATTCACCCTAGCTTCAAAATGCTTTGGTATATTATTTTATATTAAAAATGGCAATGTCTGTAATGAGGTAACCATTTCTTTCCACAATATTTTTTATCTCCTTCTATTTTAGTAGTGCAGTCTATGACAATATAAATTATCAAGACAAATAGACATAAGCTAGTTGAGACTCAGTACTGCTTAACAACACAGACTTTCATGCCCACATCCTCTATTAAGGTCTCAGTCTTTGAACGTCTTACACTAGGATACATGATAATAGGCAAACAAGATGTAGAACTGAGCAACTCACTTTCAAGGGAAATACATCAATAGAGAAGACAATGGTATAAAAGGGAAGAAAAACTGACTTCAAGCTAGCTGTGAGTCTTCATTAAGCTGCCTGTTCAGAAGAAGACTGTCCAAACTACGCAATACCAGAAGTCTACTGTGACTTCTCTTAAAAAAGTACAAGTGAAGTTTGCTATGCCAATAGCCTACAAAGAACTGCTGACAGAAGGATGACCTCTTCAGTGAGATAAGAACAGCCAAATGACTACAAAAACATTGGCCAGAGAGGCAGGAAACTCTGTATCCTTTAACGTAACTAACAACATACCTGACAAACTATAAATAGCAACAGTGTTGTTACATATACATTTATTTGAGTGTGTGTCACAGCCATCCACTTAATACAGATAAATTTAAGACACAAATATGATTAATCCAATCCATTAAACAGATTGAAACCCAGGTATGGGTAAGTGGAATGATCATCACTACATTTCCTACAGTTCTCAGTGTCATTCAGATAAACCTTTTATTAAAAAAGAATTTAATCAGTGCATTATAGTACTTGCCTCTTACGGCTTACTCAGCAAATTGACTCTCAGAGTACCAAGCAAAAAATCCACTCATTTCTTAAAATAAGAACAACATAGAATAACAATAAGATTTTGTCTTTCAGTTCTGCTTTATGTTTAAGTTCCAAAGGGAGAGGAAAGAACTGCTTTCAGAAGTGGAGAAGTTGTTCTGATGTTTTAAGGTCACATGTGACAACATTTCCTATTTATAAGATACACACTTCATAAAATCTCAGGTTAAAAGTTACAAGATGACACCTGAAATTCATTACTCTAATTGCAGGACAAGAGTTAGAAAGGAAAAAAAAAAAAAAAAAAAAAAGGTTCAGCATGAAAAACACCCCAGCATCTTTAAAGAAAATAGATAGTAATCTTTGGTCAGCTGAATGTTGGCAGGCAGAAGAGAAGATGCTGAAAGTAGAATAGGAGAGTAATAGCAGTTGCTAACTTCGGGGTACATTCCATTTAAAAACTGTTATTATAAACAGTTTTGCACTCTTTCTATACTACAAATGTTTGAACACTATAAAAGACTGAGTTGCAAGAATAAACCTTCATGATTTTTTTGTTGTCTATGAGCTGATGCAAAGTATTATTCAAGGAAGCTGTTTTTGATGAGTAGTTTAGAAAATCCCATCAAGAAGGTCTTCCAACATGCTCAAAAGAAATGAAGACACAATTTTTAGCTCTCCTGGTTAACTGGGGTACAGAGAGGACTTTCTATGGTCTTGTATTGTTGATAACCACCCCTAACTTTCAGTTCTAAAAATAAACGCAAATCCTTCCTGAAGAACATGATTCTGCTTTGGAGCTCAGATTCAGGGAAGTGTTACCAATTACACACATCACATACCAGCTATTTCTAAGATTTCAGTAGTTCCCTAATATGCTGCTCAAGCACTACTGGTCATGGCAGTTCCACAACTCCAGGTCTTTCCTTGGAGCAGTAGAAAAGCAAACTTTTTACACATAGCAATGGGATAATGGAGTGCTTTCACATTTCTTTACCAATGAAAAGAACATAAATAATGTAACTGTTAGATCTAATATTGCTTGGCTTTCACCTATACAGAACAGGAACAAAAAACTTAGGTATGTTCAAAGTATTTATGAACAACTTATTGCCCACAGACTTTGCTAGCAACACGCACTTTGGAAACTACAGCTTCTAGATAGATATATTGCAAGAGATAGCACACGTGTTATTTGGAATGATTCACATCTTTAAAATCCTAGATACTGGAAAGAAGAGAAGGTTCCTGTTTTCAGATGTAAAAATACAACACTAATCAGGCTGTGATTAAGTTGGCAATAGATAATTCCCAAAGTTCACTTATCTTGTTCATACACTAACTGACCTAGAATAAAACTACCAGGAGAAAGATTGTTGAGAAGGTGACTTGAAGGGAAGAATCAATATTTAGAATTCTCAAATAAGACTACTACTTTACAAAAAGCTCACTAGTTCCACTCAATATTGTGAACAGTACAGTAGAGTAAAACAAGACAACACCTTCTTAATCAAATGAACAAAGCCCTCAGGTAAAGATGCACGTTTGATAGAAAAGTAGTAGAATGACTGCACTGAGAACCCTCAGCTCTACCAGAGGAAGCAGCTAATGCGGAACACTGAGGACACAGAACTAAAAATTTCACTATTTGATTAGTGTGGGAGGGGTTAGTACAACAAAACAGCTCTAATAAATGCGGATGAAGTGTTTATAACTGGCTGTTCCACTAGCCATAAAAACTTCAGCTCAGTGAATGGAAAAGTTCGTATGTATGTATGCCTTAACAAAGGCCTTTTACATTTAAACTACCTGTAATATATTTTGTAAATAAAATTATATATTGCATTCACTTAAAAAAAAAAAAAAAAAAAAAGTGTACTGAGACTAACATATTAAAATAAATATATAATGTAAACTGTAAATATGAAACACCACAGAATCATAGAATCATAGAATGGTTTGAGTTGGAAGGGACCTTTAAAGATCATCTAGTTCCAACCCCCTGCTATAAATTATCTTTATGATTTTTTATAACATGTTTGTTTTATATATACTCGAGCTGCTAAGTTTCTCATATGATTATCAGCATTTGAAAAAATGTGGTCAGCTACCACTAGGTGAAAAACAAACATTTCCCAGTACATTTCCACTTGCTTAATAAAAATAAAAAAGTCAATCTGCTTCGACTGTTCTGCTCACCAAGAAACAGTCAGGAAGCTGTTTAATGACCAGAGTGAACTAGTCTCAGACCAGCTTACTGAAATCCAACTGGGCTTTGTGATCTGCAGAGGAAAAGCACTGAAGACCTGATTTTCCAATTTGCTTCTCAAGAACTACTACAGAGCAGTCTCAGCTGAAACAGGAGCAACGCATTCAGAATTCTACACAAACAACAAATGCCTAAGGACAAAGGAGATTCTGGTGCTGTAAAATAGATTCATGAAATGCTTCCAAAATGACTGAAAAATTTAGAGCACTGGTAAAAAAAAAAAAAAAAACAGAAGACTGCTTATATAAACTATTTAGTCAATAGACTAATCGTAAAAATAGTTTCATAAACATAAAGAAAGATCAAACAGTTTCAAAAGAGCCTGAGCACAGCTTAGAGCCATCTTTGTTGTATATGATACAGAGCAAAATTTTTGAAAAACTGTACATAGCACATTTAAATACACATGCAAAAACAAAGCTGGGGTATTTAATTCACTTAGTACAGAACAGAAAATGAAGCTAGGGAAACAGACTCATGAAATTGCACTTAAACCCAGGCCTCATCAGCCTTAATAGAAGAAAGAAAATACATGATATGAAGATCTTGAGAGTGAGTTTTCTTGAAATATTTCTCAAGCATTTCTGAGAACTGAAACTCTAGTATGTTTGAGAAAGAAAGTGAACAACAAAATGTGTTTGGGGTTTAATTGCATCTGTATATGTATAATAGAAAAGTCAAGCTAAATCTATTGTTATGTGTTGTAGTCCTTAAAATTGATTTTACACCTTTTACATCTGTAAACTCAAAGCGTTTCATCCAAGACAGAAGAACTATGGTAGCAACCATAACAGGTGGATATCTGATGCCTGTGACAATGAAGTGTTGGTATATCTCACAGCATCAGATAAAGATTTTACTAAATCCAATTTACTACTCCATTCTATCTTTACTAGGAGCTCAGGTAGGACCATACAGGCAGCATAGGACAGCAATGAAGAAGGATTTGACCTGATGTTTCTAAACCAGAATTCTGCAATGTTTTTGAGCCCCTGTCAGTAAATTCAAGCAGTACTCAAGTAATAATGTGCTACACTGCACAAATGCAACTCAAATACAGCAGCAGTTTGCTGAAACTGCTAATTAAAAAAATAAAAAATAAAAAATAAAAAAATCAGGAGCTTTAAACTGACACAGCAAGATTCATTAGACTTCACTTGTCAATGCACTTGAAAAACTGGATTTGGACACAAGCAAAACCAGCCAATTACTTGAGATTAATCATTTACTGTTTCTCAGCTGAGCTAAGAGCACATTCTCAGTCCACCCAATTATAAAACAGAAATTGCACAATCTTCCTGGAGGTTTAAACTAATGCATTTCTTTGTGCAAGTGTGTGCATCTTACTGTGGTCAGCTTCTGTAATTTAAGAAGCAGGAGTTCCTTGATTTCTATGCAGCATTTTGGCATGTGGGGGGGAGATTCACAAAGAAATTTTCAAATGGAGCCTTTAAAACTCTACTTTTACTTGTGTTCTACAAAATGATCTCATGAAGACAGTAAACGTCTAGTAGTTGCTTTTGTTGTACACTAAGAATTAAAGCAAGACTCTACTGATGAGGAGTAAGTGATGTCTGACCTTCTAGTTACAGTTTGCATTAATATTAGAAAACATATATACATTTATATATATATATATACACACACACTAATTAAGTAAGTTTCTTTGTAGAAATGAAAGAGTAAGAAAAGGATATTTTCCTGGAACTTCAACACCCACTCTGTAGTCCACGTAACTCTCATACGGATGGAAATTGAAAATAAAAAGGAGACCAGCTCTCTCAAATGCAATGACCTTGTTGGATTCATGCTTTTCAGTCACATAAGCCTAAGAAGGAAAAAAAAAAAAAAAAAAAAGGTAAATCCAATGCTAAGAAATATTTTCCTTCATAGAATCAAACACAGAGTAAAAGAATGGCTTGGATTGAAAGAGACCTCAAGTTCCAAATCCCTGCCATAGGCAAGGTTGCCAACTGTTAGATCAAGCACTAGATTAGGTTGCCCAGGGCCCCATCCAACCTGGCCTTGAACACCTCCAGGGATGGGGCATCCACAGCCTCTCTGGGCAGCCTGTTCCAGCACCTCAACATCTTTTCAGCAAAAAAACATTCCCCTGATTTAGATTACTAAATCTCCCTTCCTCTAGTTTAAAACCATTACCCCATCCCATTGCTATCCAGTACTGTAAAAAGTTGACCACCCTATAATCTCCCTTTAAATACTAGAAGGCTGCAATGAGATCATCTCACAGCCTTCTCTTTTCCAGATTGAACAAGCCCAGACCCTTCAGCCTGTCTTCATAGGAGAAGTGCTCCAGCCCTCTGCTCATCTTTGTAGCTCTCCTGTAGACCTTCTCCAAAAGCTCAACATCTTTCCTATACTGGAGATCCCAGATCTGGATGCACTATCCCAGGTGGGCCTCATGAAGGCGGAGTAGAGGGGGACAATAACCTCTCTTGTCCTTCTGGCTGCCCCTCTTCTGATGCAGTCCAGGTTACCATTGGCCTTCTGGGCTGCAAGATCACATTGCTAGTTCATGTTAAGTTTTTCCATCTACCGGTACTCCTAAGTCCTTATCAGCAGGGCTATTCTCAAGGAGTTAGTCTGTATACATACCTGAGATTACCTCGACGCAAGTGCAAAACCTTGCACTTCACTTTGCTGATCGATCCTCATTAGGTTGACAAGGGCCCACCTTTTGAGTTAATCAAAGTCCCTCTGGATGGCATCCCTGCCTTCTGTTCTATCAACTGCACCACTAAGCTTCATGTCATCAGCAAAATTCCTGAGAGTGCATTTGATCCCATCCTCTATGTCACTGATAAAGATGCTAAAAAGTACTGATGCCAGGACAGACCCTTCTGGGACATACTGCTTGTCACCAGCCTCCACCTGGACATAGAACCATTAACCACAACCCTCTGGCTGCAAATAGTCCAGCTTTCAAATCCATCTCTCTCCAATTTAGAGATAAGGATGTCGTGGGGGACCAAGTCAAAGGCCTAGTAGAGGTCCAGGTAGATGACATCAGTTGACTTCCCTTTGTCTACTGATACCGTTAACCCACCATACAAAGCCAGTGGATTACTCAAGAATGTCTCTGTCTTAGTGAAGTTGTGCTGGTTGTCCTTTATCATCTGCTCATCCCTCATGTCACTTAACGTGTCTTCAAGGAGGATTTGTTCCATGATCTCAGGCACAGAGATGAGGACCACCGGCCTGTAGTTCCCTGGGTCCTCCTTCCACACTTCCTGATAAATGAATGTGATGTTTCCCCTTTTCCAGCCACCAGAGATTTCACCTGACACAAAAGCCACAACTTTTCTAGTCATGGAACACTTTCCTCAAGGTCATGAACTCAACCAATCATCTTTAATGATCTTTTCTGCATTAGTGAACACCAGGTCCACAACACCTCACCTCCAGTTGGTTTGTCCAATACTTGAACCAGAATCTTATCACTGATGGACTCCAGGAGTCTGCTGGATTGCTTGCAACAAACTGCATTGCTTTCCCAGCAGGTATTTGGGTGATTGAAATCCCCTGTAGGTCTCGTCAACAGATTCCTCCTGATCAAGTGGCCTATAGTAGACTCCAACGACCAGCAGTCCTCTACTGGTCTCATCCCTAATCTTAACCCACAGCCTCTCAACCTGTTGCAGAATTTAATTGAATTAAAAAAAAAAAGAAAAAAACCCAAACTTCTGCAATACCTCATTTCAAGTAAAACAATAAAAGATTGAAGCAACACAGATATGAACATTAAATGTAAACTGTAACTCTTTTGCCTACATAATGCCATAGAAAATGAACTGTAGCTTACTTTTTAAAAGGATATGTAAAATTAAAGAGGAAGAAGCATATTTTCCTTTTATAAAATCAATTTTTCCATTTCCATGGGGTGAGGATCAGCATCAGTTCTTTGTGGGTTTTTGTGTTTTTTTTTTTTTTTTATTTATTTTGTGCCCAAATAGCTCCGATAAACTAAATAAAACATCTTTGCTGAATTTACTAAAGCTATTAATAACTAGAAGCACATTTAAAAAATATATATATCTTTGAAATAGATTATGACTAGATTATGAAATAATTTAAACACTGAGAAATTATAATTCAGTTGCTTTAATAAGTACAGTGCAATATTTAGGGAAAAAAAAGGCAAATACAAAAGTGACAAGTTGAAGACTAGGAAAATACACCTTGCATTACAGCCGATCAAAAGTGTTTCCTCAGAAATAATTATATATGTAAAAGTAACTTGTCAGAGCAATTTACACTTTCCCAAAGCAATCCTTGGATTGGATTACACACAATTTCATAGTCTGCTTTATCCAATCTGCAGTTACTTAAAAAAATAGCAAAAATAATACAAAAAGAGCTTGTTATGAAGCTAGAAGTAGACTGTTTCATATTTCCATTATCTGTGGAAAATATTTCAGAGACAAGTTTTGACAACTTGAAATATATAGAGAGACATTACACAGCGCATAATAAAGTGCTGTTTAAAATTTCTGCATGCAAATTTTGTATTGTTGTTATTCTGAACACGTACACAACTGGTGACTAAAAACTTATCATTTACTATATACAGCTTACCGGAGGAGATGCAAGCCAGCCAAATTTTTCTTCCAATTTATTCATATCTCTGTCAAACTCATTTAGGAATTTATAGCGAAGAAGATGATCGTCAGTAAGATTGAACTGTCTTCTGGCATAGTGAAAGCTCTCATTATTTCCTTTTCTGGGGAAGTCAAGCCATTCTGGATGTCCAAATTCATTACCTGTATTAAAAAATATCAAGGAGCTGTGAAATCATGTGATAAAAATAATAATAAAATCTTAGACATAAAATACATTAAAAGGTATTTCCTTTCTACAAGTTTTAAATTTCAAAGAATTCATACATGAATCGGTCCTTTTATTATTAAAATCATTTTTAGAACACTCATGCTTGGTAACAGGTTTGTTTGGACAATAAAACTAGCAGAGTAAAATATCCATGAACCTGAAGGGAAATCTGAATTGATGGATGCATTTTAACCTCTACGCTATCATACCATGATCATTTCTCATTGCAATTCTTTAAAATAAGGGCAACAGGATTTCAGTCAGCCAGGATACAAGCTTCACAGTTGCTATAAAACCATCACCATAGTAAGTCCATGACCTAAGAGAACTTATCAGAAATCAGCACTGTCAGTTTCTGTAACTATAGAGGCAGAATTTTCCCCCCAAAAATGCCATAAGACAGGGACCCACTTTGACCATCCTTTTGATTTTTTTTTTAACACTGGCCATAAATACTGTCATTATTGTTTCCAGTGGTATAAAAATAACAATTAGAAAAGTGATCAGAATCACTGTTCCTCACTTCCCAGAAAAATTCAGAAAGATATCCTCATTAAAGGAGTAGGCTAGATCGTATAGAATAAAGCACAGTGCTTTAAAATGACAATTTCAGTCTTTTATATAGAAAACAAGTAACTTAATGGACATGACACCTCAGTGATACAACATAACACCTTGAGTGAATCCCTCTGTAAGTGGAGCTCCCTTCCTACACATTATACTTTGTTTCACACACACAGGACCCTTCTAAGGACTGGAGTGATGAATGTTTAAATTCTGAATTTACCCACGCACAATGGCTCAGGTCCCACTGACTGCAAATGTGGCATTTTTGTTTTTCACTACTGGTAATGCTTTGTAAGTTTACCAGTGTCATCACAATCATCTAGCCGACACAACAACCCTTTAAGTAATGAAACTGGCTTATTCAGACTTAGCTGAAACTCTATGTTAAAAAAAGAAAAAGCTTGACTTATGTAGAATCTCCAAAGCAAACCTCAGCTGCAAAGCCAAAGAATCATGTCAACACTTCAATTGGAATACAATTATCAATGTCATTCACATATGCAAACTTTGTTTTGTTTATATACCATAATTATTATGTTTTGATGAGAATTCAGATGAACTTAAATGTTTCTAACTCAGGCTATAAACTACTGCCTTGTATACTCCCAGCCAATTCTGACTACTCATTTTACACAAGATTAGATGGCATTCAGTATTTTGAAAATTAGACACTTTTCAATATCTACAATAGCTGATTCACCACAAACTTTTTATGGAGAGTACACAGAATACCTACTCACTCCAAAACACAGGCAACAAGTGGTACATGGGAATACATGGAATACACACAAATACATGGAAATTTGTAAAGTAACACAATCAGACACAAAATTTACTACTAAGAAAAATTCTAATCTTTCTACAAGCAACTCCTCAACTTCTGCCAACAAACTGCAGTTTTGTGGGCAGATGAAGGACAGGGATGCTGAGGGAAGGTGTGCACTGTTTCCTGGATGGATACTCTGCATGTGTAGCCACCATCTGCTGTCTCACACAGCCTGTGCTGCCTGGGAGGCTCTGAGGATACCATCAGGAGTGACAACTATGAATTTAGATTTTCAAAATGGTTTTTGTCTATTTCCATGCTTCATGGGAATAAAGAAGTGAACAGCGAACAAAAGAGAGAGGCTGCATATATATTTAGGAGAATTCTCTGCACTGGTACTTGTTTTGTAAGCAAGCTGACAAGTTGTAAATTAAATTTCTCGTTCAAAAGCTAAGCCACTAAATTTCATATTCAGCTCAGAACCAGAGACAAATATAAAAGAATCAGAATCACAGCAGGACTCTCAAAATGACCTTGGAATAATGCTGGACTGAGCTCTTAAGCAGTGATAACAGTAAGGTACAAAAATGGAGAAAACATATTGCTGCAAAACAGTTTATCTAACCATACTCAATATTCTCTCAAGAGCTGGACAAGGTATTACCTTCATTCATGATCTATGCACTATTGAAAAGATGGACTACACAAAATAGCTTAGTTAGAGAGTAAAAAACATCAGAAAGTCAGAGATGATATGTATCTTGAAAAGATAGCCAGGGAAATCACAACTTTTCATTCAAGGAAAACATACAAATGGGGAAATAAGCAATGGAAGATAGTAAAGATAGACTGAACCAGCAAATTATTTTAATGGAGTATTTCACCAGAAGTGTATCTCTTTATGTTTAGACCACACAGCAACTCCCCTGTTTCCATTTCCTTTCCTTGTTTACCCACCACAATAGCTAGCGTTGTTTGAATGCTGTTTGTGCTTTTATGTTGATTAAAAAAAAAAAAAAAAAAAAAGTTAATAATGGTCAATAAGAAATAAGAAACACAGAATAATAGAATCATGAAGATTGAAAAAGACCTCTAAAATTATCTATTCTAAGCACATAGTCCCCATCGTACTCACTAATGATGTCCCTTAGTGCCATATGCACACATTTGTTGAACCTCTCCAGGGACAGTGACTCCAAAATCTCCCTGGGCAGTCTGTGCCAGCGTCTCACCCTTCTTCCTCAGAAGAAATTTTCCCTAGCATCCAACTTGAACATCCTCTGGTGCAACTTGAGGCCATTCCCTCTTGTCGTATCACCTGCAAGAAGAGGTTGACCCCCACCTCTACACAACTTCCCTTCAGGTCATTGAAGAGACCAATAAGGTCTCCCCTGAGTCACCTCTTCATCAGACTAAACAACCTCAGTTCTCTCAGCTGTTTCCTGTAAGACTTGTGCTCCAGATCCCTCACCAGCTTTGTTGTCTATCTCTGGACATGCTCCAGGGCTTCAATGTCTTTGTACTAGCAAGAAGCCCAAAACTGAACACAGTACTCAAGATGCAGTCTCACAGGTGCTGAGTACACAATGTAGCAACTCAATAACAAGACAATATTACTAACAGGCCAGCAGGCCTTCTAATAAACTTAAATATGCTTTTGCAACTTGAAAAGCATTAATGCTACACAACCCTTAAGAAGAAACACACATGTTGTCTACTTTTTTTTAATCTTTTCAATTGCTTTTTGTCCTATTTTAACTCCACAGCAAAAAAAGGGAGGAGCTAGAAAATGGGAAGTAGAGGAATAGAGGGAAACTGACTGATGCTTACTTCTAGCCAAAGGTATCAGTGAAGTACATGCTTCATCCTCTGTTCCATTTCTCCTTTCTGACGAGAATCAGAAGCATTCACTTCTTAATAACTGTGAAAACCTCCAAGTGTAGAAGCACTATTGGGATTTCTTTTCCTGTAATTAATTTGCTGTTTGATGTAAAGGTCCAAAGGATAGATTAACAAGAAGCCAGCTGCTATAAATGATGCAAATCTAGACAATGGAACTAATGTGGGGGAGGCTGAGAACAAGGCTGAAATTATCTGGGATTTTGATTAGAGAAACAAAACAAGGACAAATCATTGAAGTGCAATGCATACTAATTTTATTTAGGAATTAATTCAAGTTTGCTATTCCCTACATATTGTGCAACTTCACTGTGTACAAGATTTCAAGATCATAGTTCCAACAAAGGAATTAACACTATCACTATAATGAAAATTTACATCTCACTTGTTTATTAGGGTAGAAATACATCTACAGCACAAAGTACTTATGATGATGATGATTACTTTGTAGCTGAGCCCCACAGGTCATTAAAGTTTTCTTGATCTCCCCTCTTAAGACATCTTTACTAGTTATTTCCTCTCAAAGAATAAGGCTAAACAAAACTGAGGGCATATTTAAAAGATGAAGGCAGTGCTAAGAGATGTCTGTTTTTTTGTTTGCTTTTGTTTGTTGTTTTTTTTTTTTTAAATGAATTAAATCTTTAAAAGGAGTTTAAGCAAGTAGTCTACTTGATACATCAAAAATTAGAAGCTTTAGTAGGTGTATAAAGTTGAATAAGTATATAAATGATCTAAAATACTGTAAAAAAGATCCTACTTAAAGCATATGAGCAAGAGATCAGACACACTGAGACAGATACTCAGCTGCTCTACCTTAGTACATTTCTATCAAACTAAGGTAGTTTAAACAAGCCAGGTATTCAACTCATTTCTGAGTTATAACTGATTTGAATTTAAGTTCACTAGCTTTGTGAGCATTGATCATAATACAACAGTTTGCAGAATACAGAGACAGTGTAAATCAGATCTAGATAGACCAGTTTCAAAAATAAACATTTCAAACAATTAATTCTCATTTTCCTTAAATGTGGAGCCCTTGGATATTATGCAGTTCTAATCCTTTGTACTTAATCATTGCTGCACTTAATCTTCTTCAGCCCCTTAAGTAACTCAACAACATTCTTATTACCTGAACCATGAAAGAAACTGTCTTTCCTTCAAATTACAAGAGAATGAGTTTCATTCATTACAACCAGTCATTTAATCTTGTCATTCAAATGAAAATATAATAAATTCTAATTTGACTGCTGTTGAAACAGGTGGGCTAGGCAACTTGAAGACTTATATTTTCCCATTTTTCACTAGCCTTCAATTCATCCAGTAAAGACTAACAGAAGTTCAAGCAAAAGTTATTGTACAGCTCTTGCCTAAAACACAACCTAGAGGAAAATAATAATAATAAAAAACTTAGAGGAAATATAATGAGTAAGTTGGTAGCAAATAGAGATGTAAAACAAATTCTGTGAAAGAAGCATTTTCCAACTTCTGAAAATATCAGATATTGTCCTTCAAATCTATGAAGAGACCAAAATAAAGATAAGTATTGTATTTGTCTTGAAACTTAGATTTTCCATAGCCAAAGGGATTCTTTTGACCTCTGACGGGACAGTTCTTTCTTCCCACTTACCATCATTTTCACTGGAACTTTCTCATATGTGCAATGCCACTTGTAAATATTTTTTTTTAAACATATTTTTGAAGGCTCTGAATTGGTATTTCTATTCTATATTTTAAAAAAACAAAAAAACAAAAAACAACAAAACAAAACAAACAAAAAAACCCCCAACAACTTATGAAAAAATTACCATCTACCCTTGGCGTAAGAAAAACCTTGCAAATTTGCTGGAAACTAAAATTTGTTTGAAAATATTTCAGATAAATATTTTCAGCCCCATTACAGTGGTTTAGATTAACCTATTTACTATTATGTAAGTTTAATTAATATTTTTTTGTGTAGGATCAAAAAATCTTTCGCTAAGTCTGCACAAACAGTTTACAATCTACTAGGACTGATTTTCAGGTAGCAGAAAGGGGATTCAAGTATCTTTTCCTTAAAAATACTGTGATACTACTTTTCTATTAGCATTATTGTAATAAAGGAGATTTATTTTGTTGTTTTAGCCACAGCTAGTCATTGTGACCACATCATCTGATGTTAACACAGATATTCTTCATAAAATTACCCAATACTCTGAACACCAAAGACAGGAGCATTTGTGATGTAATATGGGCCTGATATCATGTGTAGGCCAATCTCCAAAACGTCAGGTCACAAGGGTACAGTGAGGAGGCCAGTTTCCTTTGCTATGTGGTAACCAATCTACTTCTGATAAATAACATGGCAGATATACATAGGTTTATGATCATACCTGTGATAACAATTCTGCTCTTAACAGAAGTGAAGGCAAGACAGTAAATAAGAACAGGGATATCATACTGGACATCAGAACAAAAGCCCGAGAGTATTAAACAGACTTGAGAAAATAATTAATAACTTATATTACTGAAAGAATTAGAAATTAATTATGAATGAAATTACAACTACGATACGGGAATGGCAAATATCTGTAATTAAGATCTTTGATCCTATAAATTACATTAAGTATACCATGATGTGCAAGACATCATAACAGATTTGAGATACTAAGTTGAATGTATCTAAGAAAATGACAAAGTACAGAAAGGGCTTATAAGAAGTACAGCATTCTAGACAAGCTCAACTTTTGATAATGTCTTAAGAAGTACAAGTTAAATCTAATTCTACAATATATCACAAAGCACAATTTAATTTAATCAGAAACTAAAACAGGTTTGTATGGAAAAAAAATAATAGCAAACTAGACTATTTTTTTTTTTGAGTGTCATTTGCTTCTTTTGCTAAGCATGGATATTGCACTTGCTAGCATCAAGTCTGGCAACACAAAGCATTATTGTGCTTGTGCAGTAGTACTCAGAGGATGTTTTCTGGCTATTCCCAAAGTCAGATGAGCATGTGGCAATTCAGGCTGACTGAAAAACAGCATGAAGGGAGATGACCAAAGGTAACAGACATTTATTCCTATAATAATACAAGATGAGAATACTTTTTCAGATATATAGTGAGTGATCTATACTGATCCCGTTTTGTTATTAAACATTTGCTGCGCTGTATGATTGTGCACACACATGTACACATCAATTACGAAGTTTTCTGTTGGGATCCTTGACTCCAGCTGGAAAATGCAGTCATCGCTGTTTTTTTGTATGTGGATCAGCTGAAAATGGCTCAAGACAGAAAATAAAGGAGGAGTCACTGCTTGTATTATAGGAACAAAAGAATGCATCTCCTCTGGTGTTGAAAAAACACAAGTGTTGTTCTAATGTGCCAAAGCCACAGGAAAGTACTCGGTCCATAAAACAATAAGATCACACCAGAGATACAGTACTCTACCAGAAGCAGCTGACATGAATCAGGCCAGGTACTCGATGATTCTTTTTGTAATGGAAATTCTAAGGAATTCCTAGTATGTCTGACTTGCTGCTTCAAAACATTTTTCAGGTTAACTATAGTTAAGTTTTTTGTTCTTACACCAGAATAGCATACACATTTCTACATTTCTACATTTCTAAATAAAAGCTTCTGTTATAACTTCCTTTCCTATTTTCATAGACTCATTCTTTTCTTCAGCACTTCTCAAACTCAATTTTTATCACAGCCAACAGTTTGAATGCATGGTTTCAACATGAATGTGTGGGTCTGGAATGCCATACCCAGATAATATACAAACAAATCCAACTGAATAATAAAAAAAAAATGCTCTGTCATTATAAAACAATTTTGTGCTGGAGAATACCAACTCTGGCAAAATCTTAACTAGGACAAATACTCTCCATGCTTTTCTTTGAGGCTAATAAAAATAAATAAATACTAGGCCATAGAAAAAGTGCTTCTGTATTCTGTCAGTTTGAGAACAAAACTAGGGTGTCAACTCTGTCATGAGTGTTATTCTTCTCCTTCCTTCCCTTATCAATCTTTGGCTGGTTTAATTAAAACTCAAAAAATTTCAGAAATTGTAAAAATTGTCTTTTGTTTTTACTTCCTAAGGATTATGACTGTGAATTTTTAAGTTGGAAAGAATAAAGTACAACATTAAAATATATATATTATAAGCCTATGAAAACTACATAGATAAACATACTATTTATGCCATGTACCAAAGCTTCTGGCAATCAAAGCTTCTTCTGCATGGAAGAAATGGTTGCCAGTTGATGCTTGACTAAACATGAGCCAGCAGCGTGCTCAGGGAGGCAAGGTCAATAGCACCCTGGCTTGTATCAGAAACAACATTGCCCGCAGGAGTAGGGAAGTTATTGGTCTTCTGTACTCAGCACTGGTGAGGCTGCATGTTGAGTACTGTGTTCAGTTTTGGCCTCCTTGCTAGAACAAAGACACTGAAACTCTGGAGCATGTCCAGAGAAGGGCAACAAAGCTGGTAAGGGGTCTGGAGTACAAGTCTTACAGGAAGCAGCTCAGGGAACTGAGATTGTTTAGTCTGGAGAAGACTCAGAGGACACCTTACTGGTCTCTACAATGACCTGAAAGGAGGTTGTGTTGTGTAGGGGTGCATTACTCCTGCATAACTAGCAATAGGACTGGCCTCAAGTTGCACCAGGGGAGATTCAGACTGGATATTAGGTAAAACTTATTCTACAAAAGAGTGGTCAGGCACTGGAATGAGCTGCCGAGGGAGATGGTTGAGCAACAGTTTCTGGAGGTGTTTAGGAAACATTTGGATATGGTACTAAGGGACATGGTTTAGTGGGGAAACACTGGTGGTAGGCAG
The DNA here is from genome assembly GCA_037305975.1 of Chrysolophus pictus. Classification (NCBI taxonomy): domain Eukaryota; kingdom Metazoa; phylum Chordata; class Aves; order Galliformes; family Phasianidae; genus Chrysolophus; species Chrysolophus pictus. The sequence continues at coordinate 100,686,060 of CM074576.1, forward strand.
ACGGTTGGACTGGGTGATCTTGAATGCCTTTTTCAACCTTGGTGATTCTCTGATTCTATGAAAACCATACACATTACTCAGCAGGAAAACATTAGCTTTATAAGCTATCTTCATCAGTCTAAGAATTTTATTACCATATATATATACATATTAATAATAATGTATAGTATAAACATATACAAACACTTATTTAAAGATCACTTACTGGTTGCTGACCTTTTCTCCTCCAAAAGAGATACATTTGCAGTATACGTCACTTACAATAAATGTCTTCTTGTCAAAGCAAACAGATCTACTTCATCATTCTCTCAGTCATTAAGGCAAAATGCCACAGGTTAATACAAATAAATCACCCAGAAAAGCAAATATACTGATATCAGAGACTTTGTTTAAATAGTAATCTATGAAGCCTCTTGAGTTTATATTTCATAGAAGTGGACAAATGCTTACCAAATCAGTACTCTTGCAAGATACTGTACTATTTTTATATTGTTAAAACTAACTTTTAACTATTGTTAAAAGGTTTTGTACTCTCATTCTTTTCCTATTTTATATGCCGACATTTTACATCGCATTAGACTATTGCTTGGTACACAGGTTGCCATGCCTAGACAAATACAGTTAACCTGTATTTGTATGCAGATGCTATGAAATTTAACAGAGGGCCTCCTTTTTCAAAATACACTGCAATTTGCACTATTTAGCTTTTTTTTTTCTTCTTGTTTTTTTCCTTATTAGATGTTTTTTTTTTTTCATATTAGATGATCACAGTACTTTCAAAGTTCATGTTGACAAATACTCCGAAAGATTCTCTTAAAATTGTTCATATTTAATCTATTCCTTACGCAGTCTACTTGGCAAATAAGAGATCAACAGAAATCCCATTAAAAGACATTTCTCACAACCAGTAATGCTACTTCCTTTTCAAGCTGAAAAAATAAATGTTTTGAAACCTCAGTAGAATTCAGGATTAAAATACTGCTGTAAAGCCAAGGAAATAAGCCATCATCCCAGACTTCTATGAAATATATTTTACTTGATTTCTATTAGATTTATATGCCACAAAAATGATACAGTTGACACCCTGGTTCCCATGTGTATTTCCCAGGGCTATATCTGGCTTACCAAAGGAAGTCTTTCAGGGAGAATGACTGTAGTAGAGAATGGCTGTAGTAGAGGAACTTCAGGATTACATTAAGATCTTTGTGCATGACATATATCTGCATGACATGGAGTAGAAACGCTTGAGTTCTAAGGGGATCCATGCTCAGATCATGCCCCTTTTGGCAGAAGCTGGGCAGAGATACATCTTGGCTACTTCCACGCAAGCAAAACTCACTGTTTTTTTATGTTTCTATCTGTCATTATACTCCCCAATTCTTTTGCTGTTGTTCATGATAAAGCACAGAACAACTAGTAAAGCATACTAGTATAGCTAGTAAAACATCCATTCAAAGAGAAAGGGTCCCATTCTTGTATATTGCCCAGGCATTCCTAGCTTCTCCACTAAGAGCTTACTTTTTTAAAACAAGCACAACGAATCCTTAACTCCCTTATTAGGATAGAGACGCATTTGTACAGCATCAAACACACTGAGAGTGCTCAAACCTATGCTGTTAAACTTACTTTATATTGTGTATCTGATGAGTTTTGTAATTTCCCTAGGACATTTTAACATTAAAAATAGTGACTGTTAACCTGACTCATTCAAACATAGCTATAAGCTTGCTTTGCAAAAATGAGAGGTAATGTCCCAAGTACATTTCTTCGTGTTTTATTATTGCATAAATGTTTACATTGCTTTATAGCAGCATTCTGTCTATTTTTGCATTTTGCACTCAACAAGGATATTCAAGTCTGTAGTAAGGATGACAATCCCAGGTGCAGATTAGAAATATGTTCTTTTTACAGTTGTGCATAGATATTCAAAAGTAAACAGTCTGTGACAAAGTGGAAGTTGTGTATGACTTTGACATTACCAGTAAGTATATTACATGTGTGTTATAAAATCACAGAATCATTAAAGTTGGAAAAGATCACTAAGATCACCTAGTCCAACCATCAACACATCTCAACTCATTCTACCCAGAAGCACCAACTCTTTTTATCTGTATCTGGGAAGGCAGGACAATGCTGAAGCTCGCCTACATAGAGGAACAGCTTGGTGTAGGCAAGAGTGGACAGAGCATGAAACTATACAGTATGATTTACATTAATTTCCAATGGAGGAAAAGTGCAGTGTGTTCGCAGGTAGTAGAACTACACTTACACAGAAAAGTATTTCTCTGGAATAAACATTTGATTTACTTATCTGTAGTGTTTCATCAAAAGAGTATTCAATCAAATATTATTAATGCCACTAATAATATTCGGTTCCCAGGAGCAGACAAATGTTTCTCCTTAAATGCTTCAGTGAAAGGAACTCAGGAGCTTTGTCTGTTGATAGTAGTGACCAAAAAAAGAGGACCTTGAGAAGTCATCTAGATCAGATTTTACTACTATTCTCTTAAAAAATTCTAGCCATTAATGTTTGTATTTCAGCATGCCTTGCACTGTGTAGAATAATAAATGTTTGACATAAAACTTTCTCCAGATCACATACTGCATTTAACTAACAATGCAAACTACATGTGTTGCTGCAATACTGCAACAGTTTTCATTTTGCTGTTTCCTATTAGTAGCATCTTGGCAAAACAACAGATTGACATGGAAACTGACATTTCCACTATACTGCATGCCTACTCAATAATGCATCTTTTAATACTACAGCATTGTTAAAACAACAACAAAATCTGAAAGAAAAAAAAAAAAAAAAAAAAGCTTAAAACAATCCCCTCCAAAACAAAACTTGATGAAAAGGAGCTTTCTTCAAACAGAAGATGTCAACAAAGAAGTTCTAGCTAATCCTTTCAGTGTGACATACTACTAGCTATTGGTGAATACCACAATTAACAGGTCAACAGATCTTAAAGGTGAATCAAAGACAAGACTGTAACAGGAAAAGTTCAGAGAAAAATGGCAATTTTTTTTTTGTCATAATGCATTAAATAAATGGAAGAGTTCTTACTGGCTCCAGTTAGTTCAGAATGTCATCTCTAATTTTGAGATAACAGATAAAGGATTAAGCTACGAAATTAAATGAAAACTAAAGAAAAAGACTACTTGAATAGTATTTGATAAAAGAGAAAGTTAAAGCTTTTCACATGAAGTAAGTCAACAACGAAAGTTTAAATTGTTCAGTAACATTCAGCTCTTGAAATAGAAGCAAATGCAGTTAAAATTAGGGAAAAATTAGGTGGGTGGTGCATTTTAGCAGTGGTGACAGCTATGTGAAAGACAAGCCATGTTCTAGACAGCCATGCACAATGTTAACACCATTAAATGGAGAGTGTTTCAATCACCTTATCTACACAACTTGGCTCACAGTGGTGATGATGTAGAAAAATAGCATTTTGTAGCTGAGACTGTACTTTAGAAAACAGTGTTATTGTGTTCTTTGTATCTGTTGCAGTTTCCATGGAAATAAATAGGAAGCATCACTTTCAGAGTTACCCTACATATATTTTACAAAATAAAAATGGAATAAACAAAAAAGTTGTGCAGAACTCTTATACAAAGAACGAAAAGTAAATCTAACATACTGCCAGCACATCTTGTCAAGGCAAGCTGACTGGCATATGAATTTTCTGTGCTTACATAGCTTAGGCTTTAAAATCCAGCTGAATTCTGATGAATTTGTAGTTAACTCATCTGCAGTGAGTGACTGCAAACCACCACATAATTAGGTCTGTACCTAGTTTAGGCTCTGAAGTAAGTTAGAAAACTCCTGTCTTCTCTCACTAGTAGGACTGGGGGAGAAGAAAGCTTCTATCGTGGAAAAAAAAAAAAAAAAAATCTTTGGCATAGAATTTCACAACATTAAAGTGTAAAAAAAAAATCCAAACAAAAAACACACAGTAAAATGATTCTCAACTAAGTCACATATGTCACATTCAGTATGAAACTTTTTACATTAATGTTCTTGCAAGTTCCTAACTCAGCAATTAAACAAGATGGGTGCATATGTCAAAGAAGTTTTTGAACATAATCACATTTTCCAATTATATATCCTTTCGAAAAAAAAAAAAAAAGATCTGAATATACAATGTCTGTTTCTTACAAAGTGTTCATTAGAGTCTTTTAATTAACTGTTACAGAGTTTGACAACACCATTCCATGTAGTGCTTGGCTAGCACATCCAAGCTCATTGTCAAAAAGAAAAACAAATTATTTGACCCAATGTTACATATTAACAATGATTCAGAATATAGAAAGCCTTCCAAAATGAGAAGAGTTGCAAACATTTTCAAGTCAGGTTTCTTTTACACAATTCTCTCAAAAATAGACTTGCCTCAGTGAGCTGATAAAAAAAGCGTAGTCTTGGCATAATTCAGCATTCCTACTGTTCAGCACAGCATAATTTCTTTCTACAACTACTTCATTTCCACTACTTAGCAGGAAGAGATTTGAATTTTTATTGTATTTCTTCTTCTGAGCAAAATAATGTAGAAGGTTGATTTTAAATAATAACGGACTGAAGATTTCAGGTAAGATCACCTTTTTTTTTTTTTTTTTTTTTTTTTTTCCTTAAATATACACAGTAGATGAAAATAAATGCCAGCCACTGACAATGAAAAATAAGTTTGGTCAACTATTCTCTTTGCTTCAAGGCTACTGCTGCGCTATAAATGAAATATTAGCCATCTGTAAAATCCAAGCATGCTGGAGAAAAATACAAATACAAAAATGATACTTTGAGAATTGTAACTTTTGCTAACAGTTTAGAACAATCCTGAGGTAACATTGATCTAATCAAGATACTTTCCTGTACAGTTATCAAAGTAAATGCGGTACATAAAATTAATGAAAATAATTATATGCATAGATAAAGGACTTCTGAGTGTGGGCAAACAGGACCAAACACTTCATCCTGCCATTCACAAACGCTCCTACTAAACTCTTTTTGGAGAGAAATACACTGAGTAGAGCTGTAGAAGGATCCAAATACACCACGTGCTTGACTTTAAAAACTGATGACTACTTTGTGTCACTGAAGTCATTTAATGCAACAGCACTTTGAGGAGATAAAATGGAAGGGCAGATCAGGCCCTGCAGAAACCATACAACCACGCTTACAGGAAGGACAAGACCTTGTAAAAAGCAGGAGTGACAGAAGCCCTTACTGACCCCAAGATCAGCTGAAATTGGCCTATTTCACAGCTCACACAGATTGAGAGGCAAAAACTCTGATGAAGTCCTGAGCTGACAGCCACTGCATTATACAGATTCATGGTTTGGCTTATCAATTGCCCCACACTACCTTGTTTTGAGATAAGCAACTCTGCATAAGTCTAGCCTCATCCACCTGGACTACCTGCAGTGATGGGCAGAAACTGTTAGTCCTTCAAGCACAGCGGCTGATCCAAAGACCTTGCAGCATGTCAGTGAAACAGTGGTGACACTGCTCTCTAATTTACAGGCAGTAGTTTCACTTCAGGAGCTGAATATCACAGTAACTTTGCTTAAGATATTCTCTTGGAAAAGAGAGATAAAATTTGTGCCTTAATTTCTAAAACAAACATTGATTTAAATGTTTACTGGCTCTACTTAGAGACAAAATAAACTCACCAACTTAAACATGTCATAATATTACGCATTGCTCATTTGGCATTCCCACTCAAACCACAGCAATTTCATTAAGATTTGCTGGGGTATGGAAGTAATTTTTATCTAATAATTTAGGGATAAAAGTTGAGGTAACATAGAAAGCTTTGTGAATTTCAAATTCTCATTTGCATTAAACCAAATTAAACATTACATTTACATTCTGTTTTTTTTTTTTCCATTCTGCTTACTAGTAAGTAAGTACATTAAAGAAAAGTATAAACAGTTTAAATTCTATCATTTGAAAACTACTGATTTTTCATCTCACAAAATTTTGATGTGTCATTCCAATTTGAAAAGAATGCTTCCTTTGAAACATATTGGTATTCCAAAGACTGAAAATTTTCCTTTGGAGAGAGTGCCCCATAAGCAGTATCTTTAATAGTTCATAAATATTTATGCTGATATGCACATAATTAGCTCGCATATCAGAAAAACTTTCCATCAATCCACCTACTTTGTGCATTCTCTGCTTCTGAGTCTCCTTTCTTCCTTTCAACTTCTTCAGTGTTACGTTTAGGGTGTTCTTTTGTTTCTGCTTTTTGCGTGTTTGTCTGAGACACACTTACATAAGAGATGAAAGAAGGTGACTGCTTATGCAAAATTATAATCAGGTACTTAAAAAATTTTTTTTATAAGTGATTGTTATTACTTTTAGAGTATTTCCAAAGTGCTAGTATAATTGCATGGTGACAGCGCAGTCTGCTCCAAGATCCTTGTTCATTACAGTCAATCAAAACAAGAATGCTTAGAGGCAAAATTATATTTATGCTGATAACTTTCTTCCTTTATTTTGATACATGAGAAAGGATATTGAAGCCTGCAAGTTTGGATTTTCAGTAAGAACAGTTACACATCCATAGGCTGAGTTTCTGTATGTAGCTAAACTACAAAATAGGCAAGTTTTAAACACTTAGAAGTCATATCAGGTAGTTTATTGAACTGACTGAAAAGTTGTCCGGGCAGTCACAGAACAGAAAAGGTGAATGAATAGTGTGAATGAAAATGCCTCGTCTGTACATACATACGTTCTACTAATGAAGATGCATGGAAAGTCTGTATTAATTCACAAAAACCTCAGATTATTTAGTTCTGACCTCAGTAATTGACCTGAAATTCACTGTCCCAGCTCTAACACGGCAGCCGTCTGCTCTGGGTATGGCATGCAGTGCAACAGGGATGCTACAGCAGACCATTACAAGTGTCTTGATAAATGGATAGGCTGTATTTACAACTGTAATTTAAAGATAGTCTTAACTTGTGTGTACATTTAATCAGCATCAGCACAATTGAGAAATGGGTGAAGAAACAACACAGGAAAGAAGAAAATATAGGAAAGAAGAAAAATCAATTTAGAAGGTTTAGGTATAGCCCATCAGGCAATTGTCCAGCAGGAAATAGCTTTGGAAACTAAAGTGAAAAATCACTTCTCAGAGGAAAAAAAAAGGAAAGTAGTGTAGAGAATTGGTACTGATGGTATCTTCGCTACAAATAGCAAGATTTATAAAATACCATACCAAATCTATAAGATTAGAGAACAATTGTCCTGTGAGGCATTTATCATACTTTTTGTTTCCATGAAGTGAGAAAAGAAAAAAAAAAAATCATTGTAGTATTTGGAGAACAAACTTAAAACATGATTTGTTCTAAATTTTGCCGAAGGTAAGGAAGGGGAAAATTTATAGGGAATTCTGTAATTGACATACTAGATCACAATACCATATTCTTTCTTTGAAAAATTAGTTGTAGCAGAAAATGTTCTTTTCGCATAGGTAATAGCTTAAAGAAACAGATTTAAGAGACATTAGAAGAGCTGAAAGATACATTGTCTTAAGTGATACTGCTACATCCCCATTCTTTCAAATAATCAATCACACTACAGGCAGAAACACTAGAGACAATATTTTGACCATGTGCCTCCTGACAATGTCTTTTGATGAAGAGCTTCTAAGAGGTACTCAGAGTGACACCAGGCAAAGCTTCTTCCTATTTTGTCTTTTGTCTACCAGTTTTCAGGTTTTAGTACAAAAAATTGTTCAGATAACTAGGAAAATCAAAGACCAAGTAATTACCTTGAATGTTTTCTGATAATTGGCTTATTACATACATAACACTGGACATGCATCAGCCCATACATTAAGAGCACTGCTACAAGGTATATGTACATTCACAACAGCTGAGCTGTGTGAGTTTACAAACAGAAATAGCAGACACCTGCTAGACTTCAAGATAATGGTGATGATTATTTTATTTTTATTTTTATTTTTTTTATTTTTTGAAATGTCTACGAGAAGCTAGAAAAAGTCTAAAAATTTTGTTCAAATGATTTTAGGAAACAGGTAAATAAATAGATTTAAACAAATAGTCTAATTATACAGACCTATGAGATCTAGTCTCCAAGAAACTGGGATTCACCATGAATTATCTCTTTTCATGAGGATATGTCATAGTTCTTTATTTTCAGATTACAGCTACCTTGGTTTTGGAATTCCAGAATTTGCTATATCCACAAGTGGTAATATTCCTCTTTACTAGAAACACATTTAGTTTAGCCCTAAGATTTAAGATTACGTGAACTGAGATCCTTTCAAGACACACCTAACAAATGTTTTTAGGCCTTCCTTGTGACACCAAATTAACATAAAGAAATTTACACTGATAAATGAGAATCAGAACAGATTACAGGTCTAATCATTACAAGTCACATTATGGCTGGTTAAAACATGACAATTTAATTTTTGAAACAAATATTTCTGAACTGTATAAAATGAATAAACTCATTTAAGTAGTTATCTCTAACATTTTTTCTTGAGCAGTTTTTTAGTAGAAAAATGTTTCTAATATGCACTCCTTTTCCAACTCCAAAGTTTGTGTATTCACTGGAATTTATTTTGTATGCATAATATTCACTACTTTATTTTAAAACATTATTTCCAGAACTATTATTTAATTTCTACTCTCACCTGTAGCAATGATGTATAGAAATTCAAAGTGACAAAAGTAAAACACAATACAGAGAAGAAATCATTACAGATTACTGGCAGAGAAAATTTTGATTTGAACAGATTAACATATTTCAGTAAGGATTTTAATTTCTTTTTTTTATATATATATATATATATATATATATATTTAAAGAAATGAAGTCACTGAGGTGAAAAAAAAGTCAATCTTCTGAAACAAGTAGGACTGCATACTTACTGCCCAAAGATTTATTTATCTATATCATTACTTTTGTTTCATTTCATTCTTTTACAAAGCCAAAAAATACTGGTCATGTACGTCACTACTTGTTTTCTTATTAAGATCATAATGGGAACTGAAGAGGTAAAATAATACTCCTTCATACACACAACATGGTGTTTTCTATTTCTTGTTCAAGAGTATCTGCATCAGTATTTTCAATGTATTCATGTAAAAGAAGATACCAAGAATCAAGGAGCTTACCAAGAGATTATAATACTGAACTCTGGGCAGCCTGGTCTAGTAGTCGGTGGCCCTGCACACAGCAGGGGTGTTGAAACTAAATGATCGCTATGGTCCTTTTCAACCCAGGCCATTCTACGACTCTATGAGCATGAACTTAAAGCAGCTATCTGTGTTATTTTCAGATGTGTTCTTCTCTTCTTGTATTTAAGAATTCAGAGAAAAGCAAAAGATATAGTCATGAATTCCTGTGTGCAGTGTTCAAATCAAACATGGACGAAATGAAAAATTACACTGTCCTACTGTTCTACAAATATAAATGCAACTAGCAAATATGCAAAAGGAAATTTCACAGTTTATCTGAAAAACTGCAATGAGTTAAAAAGAAACTCAATTTAAAATGGTTTTCATCTTCTGAAGAGACTGCCTGTTTCATTATTTTTAATTGAGACTCCCTTCTGTCCCATAAACAGGAAGAAAGGATATCAACTAATAGCTTCTTAAATTTATAAGACAAGTCACAGCTAGCACTGTTACAACAGCAGAGCCCAATTTACTATTTTTGAAACCATAATAACAAATTTCACATAATGTAGAAGTCTGCACAAGTAAAGTCCTTTTATGATGGAGTTACAAAGTCAGTGGACAAAGGAAGAGCACTGACATCATCTTTCCAGACTTGTGCAGAGCATTTGACACTGTCCTGTGTTACATCTTGCTAAAAAATTGGAGAAAAATGAAATTGATGGATGGACCACATACTGCATAAGGAATTGGATGGATTGTTGCACTCAAAAAGTTGCAGTCAACAGCTTAGTGTCAAACTGGAGACCAGTGGTGAGTGGCATTCCTCAAAAATCGGTACTGGGACTGGTGTTATTTAAATTCTTTGTAGGCAGCATGGATAGTGGGATCAAGTGCACTCTCAGCAAGTATGCAAACAAAGTCAAGCTGATGATGTTGTGGTACTGTTGATATGCTAGAAGGGATGCTATCTAGAGGGACCTGGCCAGGCTTCAAATGTGGGCCCATGTCAACCTTGTGAAGTTCAACAAAGCCACATGCAAGGTCCTGCACCTGAATTGGGGCAATCCCAAGCATAGATACAGGCTGGGTGGAGAATGGCTCGAGAACAGCCATGAGGAGAAGGACTTGGGGGTGTCAGTTGATGCAAGACTCAACTTGAGCCGGTAATGTGTGCTAGCAGTTCAAAAGACCAATTGAATCCTGAGTAGCATCAAGAAAAGCACAATCAGTAGGTTGAGGGAAGTTATTCTTCCCCTCTACTCTGCTCTTTCGAGACCCCACCTGGAATACTGCATCCAGTTCTGAAGCCCTCAGAACAAGGACACAAGAAGTATGTAGTCTAAGTTTGCGTGATAATTCTAATGACACAAAGCCTGCATAGTTTTAAATTTCAAACTGAAGATCTCAAGACATAAGAGAGACAGTTCAGAATTTATAAAAGTTGTTTTAATATGCTTTTCACTGCAGAATTTACCACTTCTTAAGAAAATCTGCATAGAAAATACTTTGCCCCTTGAAGATCAATGCAATGGTGTTAGAATTCATATTCTAGTAAATTTATGAGTAAGCGTCAGATTGATGACCTCAGAAAATTAAGACAATGAGCAGATTTTAAGCAAATAGGGCTTGTGAAGAGAGCAAGTTCTTGTACTCAAAGGCATGAGGTTTTATTCCAGTGTCACCACAAAAAACGTTAGCCCGGTTTAAACTACATTGCTATGGGACACTGCTGAGATGAACTCATTTACAATTACCACAACAGCACACATTAAAAGCCGAATTGGAATGCATGCTTAAAGATCTACTATTCAGACTTTACTAATACAAAATGTCAGCTGTTCAGTCAAGACTCAAAATAACAATTTCTTACTGAGTAACCCATACAGTTTAGTTTTATTTGGCTATTCACTGCCCTCTACCAGCCTTAAAAAAGAATAATGTATTGTCAAATGCAGAGTCGCTGATGAACAGATTCTTATGCATGCTGTTACAGCAGCTTACTACAGTCTTTTTTATTATTTGATTGGAAGGTAAAGGAAAATGCAACGTATGTCATCACTCTCTCTTCTAAAGCCAGCCTACAAAGTATAGCCAAGAAGAAATTATTTGCTTTTTGATACACTGTTTTGGGAAAAAAAAAATATTAAAAAAATAAAAAAAATTATCACTAGACCATGAAATTCTTAAACATTTTCCAGACCATTGAACACAGACATACAGCAAACAGCAGAAATAAAACACATCTGGCTGTGGTAAAAGGCTGCTGAGGTTGTTTTCAGTGTTGAGAGATTCAGAAATAAGTAACTTAAAAAATCAAAGTAATATAAAACTTGAGTATTAACAAATTGTCAGCATCAAAACTGTATGAAGAACTCTGAGCATCAGTGAGAGAAAAGACAAACTTTAACACGATAACAGCTAGGTTTCATTTAGCAGATATACCTTCTTTCATCAGGATAGATATGGATGAGACACGCAATTTGTAACATATGCATTCTTTAATGAATGGCCACCCTTGCTGATGACTTAAATAGTTCATAAACAACGTATTTGCCAGTGTTTGGATTGGGCATTCTTACTCCATGCCCTGTTATTACACATTAAATTCTTCAAATGATGTCTTAGCAACTCCAGTGGTTTCTAATCAGGTAGACTGTTTCTATAGACGTGTGGCATTCAGGAAATGACTGGCCTCCTATACTACACGTGTAATTAGTGAAGCTGATGAACTAGAAAATAAACATTAATCTTCGCTTTTGCTTAAGTCCTATATGAAAAGCATATATTATTACACATTTATTGGAGATACAACTGAAGGGAAGAAAAGCAAGACTAGTTTATCCCAGAAATGCAGACGTTCATTTTTGATTAAAAAAGGGACCTTAATGTTGGATTACAATCTTATCTATAGATCAACTTAGATACACAAAAGTCTAAACATACTGTTTTCTTCCTTTTGGTTTTGTACAGTGTCTTCCAATTAAGAGCATCAGAAGTTGATTTATTATTTCCTCAAATAACTCAAGTGTAAAAATTATCTCTCTCTAAAAAAATAACAGTTAAAGAAAAAAAAAGAAAAACACTAGAAATTCATCCATCGAAACCCAGTCATATACGGCAATTAAAATGTCAGTATGGACTACAAACCTGTCCCACTCATGATACTTGAATGCCTGATACTCTGCAGATCTGAGTCATACAAAGCAACAAAATCAGCATTGTTCTGTTTTATGAAAGTCTTTCTCTAAATGCTTCTTTCCTAATTTCTAACATGTTTTGAGCAAGCATGGAAATGAAATTTATTTCACTTAACTGTAAATGAACACAACTATTAGCAATTTGCACTGGAAGACCTTTTGGAAGAAACTCTCAATGCAATTAACAAAGCCTATCCTACATAACTGGATAGTCTCTCCCATTTCTCAAGTTTTTATATACAGCGTACTGCAGAACAATGTTGTAACTGGTCCATTACTACTAAAAAAATACATATATAATTACATCCTTCTTATTTTGCACCTTACCTGGTGACCTTAAAGGTCTTTTCCAATCTAAATGATTCAGTGATTCTAATTGTTACTGTCCAGATGCCAGGATATTAAAACATCTAACAGAACTGGCAACACGGAAAGCACATTTGCCAGGAATACTAGCATATATTAAGAAGAATGACTTTAAAATACATATCCTAATCCTCAGTGTTTTTATCACCTGACAATTTCAAGACTGTTCATCTAAAAGAATTTATAAAAGTGAGCTAGTTCAAGGAGAATCTGCTCTTGCAAAAGGCCATGTTTTAGGTCACAATCAAAAAAGCCACAAGGAACACAGTGCACAGCAGTAATAAGCACAACAAAATTACTAGTGGTTTGTTTGCAACATCCCTAAGAAAAACAAAACCAAAACCAAATAAACAAAAAACCCGCACTTTTGGTTTGAAATGAATATCCTTGTTTTGGATAAAATTTCTTTTTTATCCAAAGTAGTTCACAAAAACAACAAATCAGCAACTCAGGAGACTATAGATTTTGCTTTAAACAACAACATTCCCAACAACATTATTATTTCAAACTTGAAATTAATAGTCTTCAAGCAAATCATATGCATATTTTCCACCGTGATATTAGTGCTATTGATGCTTTTGCACCATTCCTTGTTTGTTAACATATTTTTGCCTAATAAATGCTTTTACTATGAAATGCCTTAGTTTACAAAAATCTGTTTATTTCTACAAAACACTCATTTGAAGGAAGAGTTGATGCACAGCATTTTTTTTAAAGGCCCAGGAGAAAATAAGGTTTCATTACATCAAATATTAGAGAAGAAACTATTTACTACATTAGAAAAACTTCAGCATAGAGAAAGTAGGTAAATTGATATCTTAATGAACTAACAAGTGGGAAGAAGAGAAAACTTAACAGATTGATTTGATGATACTGGTGAAACAGAGATAAATGTCAACTCAAATAACAATAGCATCACTCAATGATCATGACTGCAAAGAATTCTGTAGTTACTGAAAATCATTTCCCTGCTTTCACATTAAAAAAAAAAAAAAAAAAAAGTTGTCCTGCAGGAAGAGACAGACCCCAGAGCCCTAATTAAGAGCTGTTTTACTATAAAAATCCATGCAAAATAGTACTAGAGAGATTCAGGGAAACAAGCTGCCTGGGAACTGTTGAGTCACAGCCTGAATCACTGATTGATCACTTGGGGAGAGGACTGGGTCAGCCCTGGGAGCACAGGTGAAGGCAATTCAGCTCTGTGACCAGAAGGGGTGAAGCCTGGCTGCATCCCTCTTAGATCCCACTTAAGGGCTGACTGCCACTGGGTAAGGACCTCTTTCTGGAGATCCCTCTGTTGTGAAGTTTTACCTTTGAGTCTAGATCTTTGGATACAGGTGAGTGTTCTTTTCCTGTTTGTCTCTTGCTATTCCACTGTGCTAATCTTTCCAAGTGTAATACAAACTCACAGAACTGCTACAGCTCTTCTATGCCCTGCAGAATTTTCCCTACTTGGAGGGAACTACTACAGTTGTCTATTTTCTGTTCTTGAAGAAAAGCAAAGTCAAATACAAGTGAAGGCATGTACAGACATGGTAGTTTTGTAGTGATAATTCCAACTTTTATTCTCATGAAATATGAGAACCATTATCTAAATATTATCCACTGTACGTCAACAGTGTTTCTTGAATTCAAATGGTCTGATGAGAATATTCCAGTAATATTCTAGAAGTCTTACAATGATTTCTATTTATTCTTGTTTTGCAATTTAGCAATTAGAATCAAATCAAAATACTTTTTGGTTGAATTTCTAGTTGTTTGTAAGGTATTTATTTTGGTTTTGAATCTTCACACTATGAAAAGTAAATATCACTTTTCTTCTGCTTTGAATTACATTAATATTATATGCTTATTTTAGTTCAATATCATTACATTTACAAACATATACATTTGTGTTTGAATAGATGTGTTACCAACATTGCCAACAGAAAAATTACTTCTACTGCATAATATAGGCACACACTGTGAATGCTTTGGACTTTTCCTTGAAGTCTCATTAAAGGTCAGACAACCACATGCGTATGATCTGTATACGTCAGCATTGTCATGGATGCTTCTCCATGGAGGAGAGAATGCTGTGGCACTACTTAGGTACTGCACAAAAGAACTTGAGACTTCTGTGATTTCCTAAAATCCTATAATGTTTTCTGAACAGCTATGGCCCTTCTCAGTATTAAAATCTCCATCTAAGAAGAGCACTTGGGCAACAAATTACAATTATAGCAACAGTAGAATTGCTGTTCCCTACCTGCTATGAAAGCACAAGTATCAAAACAAGTACTACTTTATGATGATGATAATTATTATTAAGCAAACTGTCCTTCCTGAGCGTGTTCATCCCCTAAAGCAGAATGTTAATCACTGTTATGCTCATATTCAGCCAAGCATATTAAGTTTTTCTTTCTAGGTTAAGTTTCCATTCCAGATGGACAATAGAAACCCCAGAGATTACTTGCAAAGCTGCATTTAAAAAAAAAAAAAAAAAAAAAAAAAAAAAGAAAACCAGACTGACAGAAGGAAAGAATACTCCCAATGGTTTATATTACTAGGAAAGTAATTTGCTGACATGAGAGAATGTTTATATTTTGTTTATATTTTGTTTATATTTGTATTTAAGTTTCCATATGCCACTGCTTCCCTATATATGTATATGTATGTATATATATATATATATATATATATATATATATATCAGTAAAAATGAAACAGCCTGAAAACATGAAGAAAAAAACGAGAATAAAAACTTCCTGGATTTTTGCAGTGTTTCCTACTGTAATAAGGACAGAACTAGATAGTATTAGTGTCAGGAGAAAGTCACCATCAGTGTTTGATGGGCAAAACTTTCTCCATAAGTATCTGCTTGCACATACAGAATGCAAATGATATTTCAATACAGATGTAATCAAATACTATTCCAGATCTTCAAAGAGAAAATCAAGCATATATTTAGAGCAGGTTTCTAATCCCATGTATAGTTCCGCTAAAAATACTTTTAGAAGGTGTTTCTTTTTCTTTAAGGTAAGTAAAGCATTGAGAAGGGAGCATGTTGCTTTGATATCTTTGTTTTCAGGAAAATAAGATACATTTTTTTAAATAAACTTGAGGACGCACAGAGGCAACCAGAGTGCCTTCTCCAGTTCTGAAAAGATTCCTTGTCTTCTTCCACCACATGAGTCTTCTTTTCCTAACTCTTAGCTTTTTCTCAAAATAGAAAGTTAGAGAACTCGCTTGTTATTATGTTTGCTTAATTAAATAGCATGTCACAACGTGCATTTTAAGTACGCTAAGTTTATACATTTCTCATCTATTCAATTTTTTCACTTCTCACATATAGCATTATAATTTATTTACTGAAACATTTCCAGAACTGAAGGATACACAGTATTAATTGTTCAATCAACCTGCACTGACATACTGAATTTAACACGCCACACTGAATTACTTATTGTTTCTCTAACCTTATGAAGTCAATCTGAGCCAGAGACACCTGCAGTTTAGTAGGCGTATTTTCTAAACACCTGCTTCCTCAACTACTATACAGTATCACTAGTTTGAATGGAACAGCACGCATCATACCATATATATCTTGTGGCCTGTCTACAAAACTCACATTTTTTACTAATTTTTCTTCCCTCTAGGGAAAAAATTCTGCATTTTATTGAAAGTTATATTTTTACTAATGTAGCACATAATGAAGTTTTTTATGCATTGCATTAAAGTTACTTTAGTTCTCAAAAAATAAAATAAAAATAAAATTCCCAAACCCACAACCAGGGCACCTAAATTTTCAAGTGCTCTTTTATTGATGAGGAGCAGAACAGTACAGGCATACTTAAATGCCAGCATTCTCTTTTTAAGGTTTCTTCTTTTTAATTAGAATCATATTAATATGTATTTATGTATATGTAAAACAAACTCTTAAGAAAAGAGAACAAAGTACACCCAGTTCTCAAACATAATAGTAAACATTTAACAACAAAAACTGAAGGCAATATTAAGCTGAAGTTTCTATAATTTTCAAGTATTTCATTGTCTGAAAATCATTCAAGATGACTGCTTTCCACATTTTTTGCCTTTCATGTGACTAGCAGAACTGCCATATAAAACTTGATATACCAGGTTACAGAATTGTAATTTTATTTTTCTTTTTTACTACAGATAACGTAACAGTTATTTTGCAAATAAATTAAGGAAGAGGTTATCAAGCATAAATTGTTTCAGCATTGCATATAAAACTAATAACATTAATTTTTTAAGACAACATGGAACTTTAACTGGCTGATCTAATGAGAGCTATGAAATAGTCTTGTAGAAATAGTTTAGGAAGCAATGCAATAGTTGTATTTTAGAGATTATGAAGAAGAAAGTACTGCTAGCTCTCACTATTTCTACACTGCTTCCACAGCAGGATGTGCATCCTGTCTCTGATCCATCCTTGCCTACATCTCACCGAACTCCTGCTCCTAACTTGGAAGCAATGAAATATAAAACAACTGATTCCTGATTACTTTCTTGCACTAATTATTTGATAGTGAATAACTGAAATAAGAGCTACCCTCAGTTATTTCAATACTACTCTAAAAATCTTGAGAGAGGAAACAAAAGACAATCTGGTTTTGTAAGGTAAGACTTACACAGACCTGCAGAACTACAATTAAAATACTCACTTGAACTATAAATAGCAACCTGAAACTTTAAAAAAAAACTTATTTCTTTTACAAATAGGGGCCCTGCTGATTTTATTTTCTTGCTTTACAATACATCTTAAAGACAGAAAAAATCTGTTACCATTTGTGCTAAATCTTTATTAAAAAAAAAAAGTATAGTTGTAAGATGGTATCATATATTTTTATTTCTCTGTCAAGCCTTCTGTAGATGAGAAAATGAAAGACATGCTCCTAAGGTTACTTACCCATGAAGTTCAGATAGCCATCTCCTCCAAGTGTGTGAGTAATGAGGCGAATCATTTTATGAAGCTGGATTCCACGATCAATAACTGGAGTTAGAGGTGTGAACACACTCATGTTTGTGTACATCTCTGCATCCATCAATCGAAATGCCAATGTCTTATCACCAACAAGTGCCTATAAAAAAAAGTAAGAAAACCCCTAGGAGTACTAGAAGAGTTTCTAATGTTTTTTCGCTTTTCGAGTTTTTCTATTTTGTAAAGGGAGAACTTGAAAAATCTGTGAGGAGTCAAGAATGAGGTTTGCTGAATATGACCTACTCCTAGCTCATAAAGCAAACAACTTGCCTCTACATACGACCATAAGGTCACAGTGAGCCCACTTTCTAATTACTGCAGCAATTATATTGTTTGATATATACCACACCCATATGATTATACAATCTGCTGTCAAAAAGAAAAGTCTAAGTTGAGGCAGGGACACCCCTGAGCTGAGCCCTGCCCAGATCTCTGATCCAGCTGCCCACTTCACCTGTGCAACTCTGTGCTTGTGTGTTTGTAATAAATCAGCTCCTAGCCACCTAACTCTAGCTATGGTATTATGTTTTCAATGATGGTATTGAACTGCACAGTTAATTCTGAATACCTTTTTGCTTATGTATATAAAATGTAAAATGTTAGTTTCTACTCAATAAGCCACAAGTAGCCTATCATTTTAGAATTTTTATAGGATAAACATAAAATGAGAAAGCGAACACCTCAAGTAAAGTTCCTGGGATGCACAAATAAATGGCTATTAATATACCTGATTTAAAGATGCAGAAAGATTGTGAAGCATTCATTTATATGCTATCAAGAATATGATTTGTTTTCTGATTTTACACAAGGGAGCAATATAAAGTAGTATTTCTATCTAAAAACAGTAACTGAATTACTAACTTGCTAGTGTTTACAGTACTTAAGAAAGGCCAAGCAAATCTTTTTAGTAACAAGAATTATTCTAAAATATTAGCATACAGGTAGTTGGAAATGTTTGGAATTGTTTGTATGTAAATCTGTAATTTTTGTTCTATCAGCTTAATTCTCATTTTATACTCTATTATGAAAACTTACTATGTTCCCAGAGACAGCTGAGTTGTAAACAGGTGAAGGTGGAAAAACCCCATCATCCTTTAGTTTTCAGACTGGCAATATAATGACATAAATAGATATTTCCCACAAAGTACTCTTATTTCATTAGGGAGGAAAAAAAACAGAGTTCCTGTCTTGGAATTGAAAGACTGCAATGCTAAAATGTCTTGTAAGCAGACTTGTATTAATATGCCTTCCATTTGGCTCTAACCTTTTAGTCTTTAATGAATATTCTTCTAATTCAACAGATGAGTTACTTGACTTGTGTATTCACACAGATACAATAAGTGTAACTGTAGTACAATAGACAGTAATCTATTTGGCTTAACACACTATCTCCAAAAACAG
This sequence comes from Chrysolophus pictus, assembly GCA_037305975.1. Taxonomy (NCBI): domain Eukaryota; kingdom Metazoa; phylum Chordata; class Aves; order Galliformes; family Phasianidae; genus Chrysolophus; species Chrysolophus pictus. Next base: position 100,705,164 of record CM074576.1, read on the forward strand.
CCAATAGCAGATGTGGAAGAACAGAGCATGAAGGGAGCCAAACTTTTAGCAGTGCTTCCCAAAAATGCTATCACAAACAGACAGATGTTGAAGCATAATGTTGGTATTCAGAAGTTTTTCAGGAATCTTCTGTGAAACAAATTCAAACTCTTTTGAAATAGTGTAAACGTGGTACAAACACAGCATAACACAACAGAATTTACTTCACACTGAAGAAATACAGGAGAAACAACTCTTCTCTTTATGCAGAATCTGGCATTCCTTCATTTAATTTAACATCCCTTAATCTTTCTCCTAGAAATGGAAGCAACTATTCACATTTTCTATGTCAGTCATGGCTTTGTAAACTGACGCTCTTCCAATTTTAATGATCTATTCTAAAGAGTCTTGGTCTATCTAGTTTTCTTCTTATGGAAGCCATTCCATACATCTGATTATTCTTATTAACTCTGTCAACTTCTCTTCCAGTTATGCTGGTTGTCCTGAGATACAGGACTGCATGTGCCTACAGCATTCAAGATGCAAGTAAACTATGAAAGGCTATAGTGACATACTGATTTTGCTTTTTGCTGTCTTTCATAATACTTTCATAATAATTTCAAGAAAAATATATGCTTTCTGCCTGCTATTAGCATTGAATTGATATTTTCATACGTGTGTTATAATCACAGGGCCCTATACTCTGTTTACAGTCTGCTCATAAATTACATTATCACATGTAAGAAATTGGAATCATTTCAGATCCTTATGTGCTTCATTGCATATCATTACATCACATTTTATCTATCACCCTGTTTTGCTTCTCTGTCCTACTTTTCACCTCTTCACATATCATCCTGGCGTTCATCTGCAATCCACAAAGCTATTTTTATGTTCAAATATGAAATATACATACAGATCTTAACCTAAAGAATAAGATTCCAAAATAAAAATACACTGTCATAAGAAGAAATTAATAAAATCCACTATGAAATAAAACTGTAATGCTAACTGGGAGCTCCTTCAAAATAGTGCTTCCTATTCTATTACTCTGGCCCACAATGTCAGAGGCTGCTGTTGATGGTATGACAGTAGAGGCTGAATCTTCCTTCAAACATTCCACTATCTTCTGTTGTCATGCAACAGATGGTAGCAGAGGGGCAGTCTAACAAAATGGTGTCTGACGTGGAACTGCATATGGAGCAAAGGTATGTCACTGACCCATTGACATTTGCAGATGCTTGCTAAATGTTTATGGAGACCAAAATAGCAGATGTGATGAAAAACTTAACGTAAGCCAGCAGTGTGCTCTTGCAGCTTAGAAAGCAAATGGTATCCTGGGCTCCATCAGAAGAGGGGTGGTGGGCAGCAGGGACAGGAAGGTGATTGTCCCTCTCTACTCTGTTCTTGTGAGGCCCCATCTGGAATACTGTGTCCAGGTCTAGAGCACCCAGTACAAGAGAGACAGAGAGCTGTTGGAGAGGGTCCAGAGGAGAGCCACAAAGATGATCAGGGGACTGGAGCACCTCCCCTACAAAGACAGGCTGAGGGAGCTGGGCTTGTTCAGCCTGAAGAAGAGAAGACTGCAGGGTGACCTCATTGCAGTCTTTCAGTACCTAAAGGGAGCCTAAAAGCAGGAGGGGAATCAAGTTTTTGAAAGGGTGGATAACAGCAGGACAAGGGGAAATAGTTTTAAGTTGAGGGAGAGAAGATTTAGGTTGGGTGTCAGGGGGAAGTTCTTTACAGAGATAACGGTGAGGTGCTGGAACAGGCTGCCCAGAGAGGCTGTGGATGCCCCATGTTGGATAGGGCAGCCTGGTCTAGTATTAAATGGGGAGGTTGGTGGCCCTGCCTGTGGCAGGAGGGTTGGAGATTCATGATCCTTGAGGTCCCTTCCAACCCGGGCCATTCTGTGATATGTGAGCACAGTGAGGTGGGGAGTGGTGCATTTCAGAAACTTTGCTGTCTTAGAAACAGTAGGTGCAGATATTTACGAGACTAGCATGCAGGCTCTTGTTTACTGCTTGTGAAAATGCATAGCTAATGGTGGTGACTATGTAGAAGAATCGTGTTATGGAGCTGAGAATTTGCTCTATTGGATAGTGTTACTGTGCTCTTTGTATCTGCTGTATTTTTCATGGAAAGGAATGGGAGGTATTACATTCAGAACAACCTTCATGTTTCATGATGAAGACTCATCTTTTATAAAAGCATATAAGCAGAAAAATATGCATTTCCAAGTAATACCTCAATTTTTTGCCAGGATACCGACTCCACTCTTGTGCTTTAAGTGATTGTGTGAAACAATCTCACCGATAGGAAGGCAAATAAGCATACAAAAGTAAGTTGATAAATTCTTATTTTACATGACAATATATATCTTGTTCTAGGCACTTTTGTTGACTTACATCAACATAGAAAATACACATCAGTCTCTTATGTAAATGAAAGATCTGAATAAAGGTTATTTAAACCTTTTATTAGAAAACTATTTTTCCTTTGTTCTCATTTTTAAGTTTCTAGTATTAGAAGTCTAAACTATCATGTTTACTGATACCTCAGAAATAACAGCTAGAAAGACAGTGGGAATTGAGTGTTGTCTATCTAAACATTATTTTTTGTTTTTCCACATACAGAACCACTACAACTGCTGTGTTTTGCACCAAATAGTTAAAGAACACGCCAGTTAGATCTCAAAATAGAATTGGAGCTTGCAATCTTTTAAGAGATGAAACATTTTTCTGATGGGAATACAACCTAATTTGTCATGTTGCTTATGCTTATCATAAGCAGTGCTCGAGCCTACCTTATGGAAACTGGAATTTTTGAAATTATAAATTATATGCTTTCTTATGTCCTCTGACAGGCAGGCAAAACTGGAAGGTAGAATTTGTTTGTTAAATTACAAAACTGAAAAGTAACACCACCCACCCATGTAAGGGAGGATCAACAATAAACAAATCAAAACAAACAAACAAAATAAACACAATGATAAGCTTACATGCAGTGTATGAGACTTGCACACATCTGAAGCTGTTTCCTATCTTTCCCAAGTCAAGATTCAATTTTAATAACAAAAACCAACTAAACCATTAAGCCTCATCTTTTGTGGGTTTATATATGATAAATAAATAAATAGGCACTTCTACCATACCTGGTCATGACTCTCTGCGTATGCAATATATTTCTCATCACATCGTCTGTTTGTTAATGTATATACAATATTGCCCATATTCCAGTCTTCGTCTTTCAACTCCTTAATTATCTACAGAAACAAAGGAAAAATCAATCAGAATTTTTTTTTTTTTTTAACTAAAAGCACAGTACTACCTTTCTTCATTATTTTGGCATAGAAATTGTCAATGAATGGTGAACTAAATTTTGAAGTTATGAGCTTTCTCTGATAATCCAAAAAGATTTCTATTCATTACATCTCTTTCTATGTATATGATAAACAGACAAAAAAAAACAGCAGTGACATCAAGAACACTGATATGATGCTGTAAAATTTAACATTCTGATTGTATCTGGCTATGCACTCCTCAACAACTTTTGTTGAGGACAACTCAACAACTTTTTCTCCCCATCATAAATTCTAGCCCTGAAAACATTCTGGCACCAATGCAGCATATAATATACTAGATGTAACCTTAATCTGAACAAATATAGTCACTGTTATGGCAGCTATCACATCTTAGCTACTTTTCACAGATCCATCAGAACAAGTTTACGGCACCCTGGAGATCTTTCAGGTCTAAAATTTCTTTTAGAAAGTTGCTCAGAAAAACGGGTGATTAATACGTATATATTTAAAAGCTAGAGAGAAAAGTCATTAAGGAACTGGTAGACTGCAATATTTACCCTCCCAATCATTTTAGCTTTACTTTTGTCCCAGAAGTGTGGTAACAAACTAGGCACATAATCACTTTCATAACTCAAGGTCTTCTGCTGTGGTTATTTATTTGCAGTTACCTTATCTAGAAGATTTTTGCATCACTCTATGTTTTTGTAAAATCAATATGCTTTTGAACTAAAATAAGAGTAAACTAAAACAAGACACTACAGCAGAAATTGCTGTAATAGTACAATATTACATCCATAATACAAAAATCCAAACATTTTGATTCTAAGAATTTAAGACTCTTTTCCTGTACAACATAAAATTCATCCACATGCATTTTACCTATGCAGAAAATCACTAATTTTTGTCTGTCAAGGTGTGGCAGGGAAGTTGAACTAATAATAGGGAAATAAATAAATAAATAAAGCATAATCACAACAGGTTATTACAAAATTATGTGCCCACAGCATATTCAGGATCCAAACTTCTTCCCACTCCAGAGTTCAGTGATGCTGTTACAAAACCTGGTAAGTTTGTCTTCCGCATGGAAAGAAGGCAAACTGTTTTTCATCAGATGTACCCTCTACCTCCAAGTTACAAAAACAAAATATTCTGAAGATAAGTTAATTCACTTTTTATTTTAAGCTACTCACTACATTTACTGGGACATTAATGCTCATATAAAACATTTATTGTTTTCAGATTATCATGACAGCCCCAGGGATTAGGATGCAATCTTATATCTAACTGAAAAACATTCTCTAAAACATTAGTAAAAGCCTTTTGAGATTGTTCCGTTCTTTTTTTCTTGTGATTCTCTGTAACAAGGTAAAGGTGATTTTAATCTTTATCACAGTCAGTGTTCATTAGCATATTATTGTTCTTGAAGAGCACTTACAGAGTTATTATTCTTTTTGTAACCTCATGCTGCAGATTGTTGGTGTCAGAGTAATTAGCTCATGTTTACTTTGGTTAAATTTTCTGCCCTATCTGTGCTCAGTGCCAATTGCTACACCTGATTTCAGAAGAGTTCATTGTATGTTTTTGTTTGTTTCTTTCTAACTTACGTGCTTATGGTTATCTTATTATTTACCTGTTCACATTCAATATTGACTATACATTCTACTGTTGCTCCAAGTTATAGGTTACTTCAAATAAAATCAGTCTATGCCTGTTGCATTGAATAAAGAAATGAAATCAGCTAAAATGCAAAGAACAGCCCATAATCTTTCTCATCTTCTCAAACCTGAGATATGATATCTGACAGCTCTCATTTCATCCACTAATATCTGTGCTCAAGACTGTCAGAATTTATTCTAATAGGGCATTAAGTTAATGGATGAGGGAGACAGTTGAATTCATCAGCAGAATTCCTAAAAGTGTTTCTATATATGTGCAGTTAGAGAAACATAGCACTCTGAAGACCAGAATGTATTTTTAAAACACATTTTCTCACCTTTATCCACTTATCTGGAATAGCCATGGCTAGTCGATAATCAAATCCTCCTCCTCCCTCTGCAACAGGACGGCAAAGAGCTGGCATTCCAGAAACATCCTTAAATGATACACAACATAATTTGGCTAGCATAGTAATTATTTGTTCAGCTTTTCCACCATACAGTTGTACTCCACTGTACACAAGTGGTATGTAAACTCTAAACAGCTTTTGTGATTGACTGGGGAGAAGGGGATGAGAGGGGGAAAGAGTAAGAAAAACCTGTGTGATTGCAACACAGACTTACTCTTTGAATGCAAGTTACAGGGAAGCATTATGACTCCTCTCAAATATTTCACTATAAAGCATTTTGACAGAATAGATATTTGAAGAGAAAGAAAATTTAGTAGAGGCAGAATTTGAAATAATTAGCTCTCTTGAGCTTCAAGTAATCAATAGTAAGTAAAAAGTAATCAACAAAAGACAAATGAAACCTTCATTTTGTTTATTGATATTCTGCATAAAGAATGGCATAAAAGTAAAAGGCTGAATTAAGTAGAGCTAGGAAGAAAAATACAATCTCTGCTATTTTCCTAAACACATAAAACTGATTCAGCTACCCCTGGAAAGTAATACTCATTGCATAGTTCTCCAGCTTTATATTCATGGAGGCTGGTCACTCTTAATTTTATAATTCAAAGTTCTTAATATTTACATAATCATTTTATTAGACAGTTATGTCACATAGCATCTTTCCGATAAAGTTAGATTATCTAAGTACAAAATGCAAATCCAAAAATAATCACAAAATATCTACCAACAATCAGTTGAACTATATTACATAAGTGAGAAGTCATTCCACCACAGTGGATGTGGATTAACACACATCTTCTGCATCTACTCAAGTGTTTGTATGGAACTGAATTTATCTTAAACTAGAAGATTATTTCAATGCAAAATCTGTAATAAAATCAAAAGATTTGGAATTTCCTTCAGAATGAAAAAGGTATTTGCATGTGAAGTTACACATAAATACTCATATTGCAACCCCAGGAAGTTCAACAAGGGCAATATCAAATCCTGCCCATGGGATGGAATAACCCAGACACGTCCAACCCACAGCTTATGGGTCACAGGTGGCCCGGCACTGCAGTCACCCTCTATCCCACCAAGCACATCTACCAAATTCAGACAATGTGCACATCTCTCACAACAACAAATGTTCAATGTGCAATCTTCACTTTCTGGGCTGAATCCAGGGCATGGGGTGAGTGCAGTGCAGTGCTAACTCTACTTAAGGTAAATGAATTTTGATTGTATGCATTTTAAGCATTTTGATCCACTGGCTAAACACAGTTCTGTGAAAAATGAAAAACATGCAGCTGTGCTTTTCATTCCAATAAAGGAATTTGAGGGTAGTTTTCAAGATTGACAGAAAAATCATCAATTGTTTTGCATATTTGTGACTCCATTTTCAGTCAACATAAATATGTTAACCACAAATTTTCAAATGGAACATACAGAGTTGCAATCAGGTCAACATTTTGATCATGTCTCTTTACCAGACTTTAAAAACACTTCTTTTCCCAGAGAAAAAATTCCCCCTATTCACAGTCATGCCTTACATGTTATCGCTTTTTGGCAGTATGTACATTTGTGAGCAACTCTTTTCGAGGATGAAGCACAGAAACAATTAAAATTTCATCAAAAATCCCTGGCAAACACCTTGAGAGCACATTAAGAATTGCAACCATTGCCATCAAACCACCCTGATGCATTAGTTTCACAAAACAAGGTCAAATATCATGCTAGTCCTATGTTTTGTTGCTCTTTTATGTTTTAATTTAAAAAAGTTTCGTTAGTTATGTATATTAAGTATATTATCTATTTATATGCCACTTGACAATTCCTCTTCACCCAATGCAACCCAGGCAGGCCAAAAGGTTCGACACCCTTGGACTAACCCCTTTCATCAGGGCAAGGAAGGGCCTGCCAAGCCAGAGAGCTGCTCTGCTGGAAAGGCCCCAGGCTGGCAGCATGCTGAACAGGAGTCAGCAGCCTGTCCTGGCACCAGAGATGGCTGGCAGCATCTTCGGCTGAATGAAACGAATCAAAGACAGATCAAAGGAAGGGATTATCACACTTCACTCAGCAGTCATTAGACCACAGAAAAAACAGCATCCACTTTTTTCCCTGCCCACTAAAGACAGATGCTGCCAAACCAAGGGGAGTTTATCAGGAGGTTAGCAGGACATGGGGCTGGAGTCCTTGCCCTGCAAGGGGAGGCTGAGGACTGGGCCTTGTTCTGCCTGGGGAAGAAGTGACTGCAGGGCACCAAACAGCAGTCAGTGCCTGCGGGGTTACTGAGAAGACAGTCTGTCTAGAGAGTTAGACAGCAGGAGAATGAGTGACACAGGTGCTAAATCAATACAGAGATGGTTCTAAATGGATATTAGGAGAAATGTAAATCATTGGGAGGTTAAATAAGCAGACTGCCCAGAGAGGCAGTGGGAGACACGTCCTTGGAGGTTTTCAAGACCAACTAAAAAAAACCTCTGAGCATTCAAATTGTGAAACCATTTTTGAGCAAGAGGCAAGGCTAGATTATCCTAGTTACCTTCCAACATGCATAAATTTATGTTTTCTTTTGAAGTATTTTTCAATATTTATGTATTTATGATTTTCACATAAAACTTCACTCTTTCAATTTACTGAAGAAAATTAATAAAATAATTAAGTTTACGGAAGTAGGAAAGCACACAGCTTTAAAAATAAGACAGGCTGTCAAAAGAATTTCTGTACTAGAACAGTATTTTCTACAATATTCCATCTCTTCATGTAGATATCTTCATGTCTTAGTAAATAAATCTAGAGACTCTGTATGTTGTAAATCTCCAAGTTTAGTAAAGTGGAATTTCTTTCCAAATGTTTGGAAACTAGAAAACTAACTTAAACAGTTCTTCTAAATCAGTCAAAGGACAAAAAAAATGGCTAATGCCCTCCAAGACATCAGACTTGAAACACACACTTTCCTCTGTGGCACCTACCAGATCAAGGTGGGAGTTTGAGATTTAAATACCTCCCATTGACTTCATTTGCAGTTTCCAAAGTCAGATTTTGGGAAAGTAACATTTGAAATTTAATATTTATACCCATCTATATCTATAGTTTGCCTGAACACTGAAGAAATAGAGACAATATTAGATTGTTCAGCATATTTTCCTTCAAATGTAAGCAGTCAAAGCCTAAGCACTTGCTCACACTTGTTTGACATGAGCTGTATGTAAAGACTGAAATCACTGCAGTCGAGTCTGTCTATATAAGTCTTCAGGCCTGATATAGTTTTTCTTAACTTTTTTTTCTTCCGATTATACACAGCTTTAATCACAGTTTTATTTAAAAGAGAAAATGAAAAACAAACATACAGAAATACCTAAACATTTAGAAGCTGCTAAGATACTGAATACACAGAATACTAGAAATCTGTAAAATTATGAGAAAAGTAATTAAAATATATATTATTATTAATTATGGTTATGCAAAACCATATTTTACTTCTATTGCATTAATTCTATCATCATTGTAGGCAAACAAAAATTCTTTATTTCTTCTGTAATTTTCATTTATGCCAACAGTTTCATCTTGATCCATATGGATCAAATTTGTATTTTGTACAGTGACTCCCAAAGGCTGAAGACTGACTTTTTTTTTTTTTGAAACAGAAGCAGTTTTCAACACAAGCAAGAAAAATAGATGAGGCACCTCATGATAAAGAGTTCTTAAGACTGGAAATAAAGCAGATTGAACTCAAAATGTTATTGGTAGGAATGCTTATAACTTACAGCTTCTTAGAAAATAAGCCTTCTCACTTACTCACAGAGTGATGAGACCTTTTATTATGAATTGCTTACTAGATCTGGCTTTGATAGCCTTCCATTAATCTTTTAGTCTATAATGTAAACTTACATAAGTACCATGATTTTGTTTATATTTTGTTTGTCTAATACAAAAGAGTTTCATTAATAATCGTTCCATAATGGATTTTTTTTTTAAATACAAAGAATTATTTAAATATAACAACAGATGAATTCTCAAGAGAACTCAAATGGCTTAAATATAGCTTATTTACTCCCTTGGATACCTGAAGGAATTTAACACTAAATATAAATTATCATACACATTCAGTATTCGTAAATTGATCACATTTATTATGAAAGGTAATTGTCAATTATGCCAATATAATTCAAAATATGCAAATCAGGACAAGGGCTGTTAATCTTTAGTACCATGAATTGCTAGTGACAAATAGCAATCATGAAAGACTAACGAACTAATAAAAACAAACCTCATTACAAGTTCAAGAAAATGACAGGAAAAGAAAAAAAAGAAATTTTCACATTAGTTAATGACCCATTAATGTAGAGAAAATTCCCAATATGTGTTTTCCAGTTGTTCCCCCCCCCCCCCCAAGGTGCAGTCTGTCTTCTAATTAATATTTGTCAGCTCATGTCACTTTTTGAGTCCCTGAAGGATGACTTGATAATTACCAGGAAATCACATCCAAACCCAAACTGATCAATACTAATTTCATTGAGTATGGAAAATTCTGATTTTACCTCTGCTATTGTTATGCATTCCGGATGCAAGAAGTTAATCATGTGGTTGGCCAGCATCAGATAACACAAAGCATCTTCATCCACATCTAGGCCAAAATATTCATTGTAATCCCCACTGAATTCTTTGCCTATTAAAATAGGAAGTTTAAAAAGATGCATTTTAAAAATATATTTTGTAATATGTAAATTGTTATTCAAAATTTCAAATCTGTCTTCTTAGCACAGAAAAAAAGATATTGGCAAATCTGGATTAGTCTTTGAGTATTCAGTTAATTTTTGTATCACAATTTCCACAACAGAGCTGCAACAGGACTGCTTACATCAGAACTGATTAAATTACTTACCAATCCCATGATTGTGATACAGCATAGATGTAACACCATCAAATCGGAAGCCATCAAAACCATAATCTTCAATCCACATTCTCAGATTAGACAATAGGAATCTCAAAACTTCCCAGCTGAAATAACATGAGTGGAAAACTTTAGAAACCTTGGAAGGAACTACGGCTCCTTACACAATGCATCTACTTGAATAAACTATGTACACTACTCAGATTGGACATATTACTTTTTTAATGACACTTTCCCCATTCCTTGAATCTGTGTCTCTTACTGCACAGAATTTTAAGCTACCGGATGGGAGTTACAATCTATCTACATAGACATTAACTTACTTTGTAAGTTAATGTTTTAACACATTTTAATACAGAATGTGTTACTGTACGTATGGTTTACATCTCTAAAAATAGTTATACTCTGTGGAAATAGATCTTATAAAAATGAAAAAGAAATTTTAGTTAAGATTTACTCCCCAAGATGTTATGGATTTACAGTAATTTCTAGGCCCAATAGAAGTTCAAAAACTTCTGTGGTATTTTTTTATTCCCTACCCCAATTATACATATAAATCACTTATCATCAGTAAATTACTAGCACCATATCACATATCGTGTTATAGAAATTGCTTAAAACACAAACTAATGGAAATAGAAGAGGTATTATTTGCAATTCAGAACAATAGGAATGAGATGTAATAAATACACAAACAAAGCAAGGATAGAAAATTGAAAATATAAAAGAAGTTCCCAAGAAAGTAAGCACAGAGGTATCTGTGAACAAGATTTATAACAAAGAGTAGAACAGTTTCCAAAAGTCTTCCTACTCCTAGCACACTGACCTCAGTAGTTTTAAAACCACTCCTATCTTGTTTCCATTGGTTGTGCCATTGTGCTCCTGTACTCTGATACCCTCAGTACAGGCTGCAACAAGCACATCTCCTGCAAGCTAAGGTTTGGGACAGCTCATCCACCTCAACCATTCCCATGAAGTATTTTTTGCCTACGCGTACAACATTTGCCAATAAAGCATAACTACAATCCTATCCACTACCAAGTCTGAGCTCAGGCAAAAGAGCAAGCTACACAGAAGCAAGCAGGGCACCTCACTCAATCAGCCCCTGGCAAGGTGAGATGGAAGGGGTACACCTAACTCAAGATGCATTTGTTAGCATCACTATAGTAATTTATCTATCTACATAGATGGAATTAGCCAGTGAATAAAATCCTTGATCTTTCCTATATTTTATTTATCAGATAAAAGAGGCAGCACACTCATTGCTCATATTGCAACAAAAGGGACAAACTGTCTTGACAAAAGAAACATTTCCACCTTCATTCCTCCCAGAACCCTCCTCATGTGAAGGCTGCTTTAAATCATAAAATACAGGGGGCATCCTAGATGCATTATGAACCTGGTAAAATCCTGATCTCATTCAATAACAAACTCTCATTTCTCATTTTCTTTGCATACGCTGCATGTAAATATTTGTGCATATAAAAACAGAAATATTGCTAAATCAGAAATTCCAAAGATAGGAAATGCAAATCAATGTGCTGCCTCAATTCAATCATTTAATACCTTTTTGAGCATGTATTACTTGATAACTTTTTTCCTCAGAATTGTTTAATTTACACTATAGCATTATAGTAGGAAGATCCCAACATCTTGTCTGTAGAACTTCTTAGATATTTCTTATTTTATAGGTGAAATGAATTACAATGAATGGACAATAAAAAAAGATAATGCTGTGATGGTGAAAAGACTAGAAACATTCTTGTGAATTGGCAAACTTGTCCCTTCAAAATGCAACATTTTGCCAATGCTTGCTGAACCTTTTCCTGGCCAGCATCAAATATCCAGTAAGGTTTTTACTGTAAGCTGAGCACTATGAGTCACATCAACAGTAACTGTATAGTGATAAAAATAATCTCTCCTGATTAAGATAATACATATACAAACAATAGATTAATTGTCATAAGCACCAACAAGTCTTAGAAACTGGTTTTCCTCATTACAGACTGCTTGACTTTATAACCTTATAGCACTTACAACAATGAATAGGATTTGTAAAACATACACAGAATTCCCAAGATGGGTAACATGCAATTTTTCACTCTTTGCAGGCACTGAAGATTGATCTTTTGAGAAAGATGGAAAGGAAGTATGAAAATAATTTGTAATTACTTTTACATTAAAAAGTGACTACAGAGAAGAGTAAACAAGATGGATTTGCTGGATCAAAACATTAGTTAACAAATCAGTGACTTTAAAAACCTGTGTAGGAGCAGGAGGTGTTTTCCAGCCATCTGATTGCACATGGGAGAGAAGATCATGAATAAATAAACAAGAAAATGAACAGATGAAGTCTGTTTCTCATATAAACTTGGAGGGGAAAAAAAAAGTTTGAAGAAAGGGTGCAATTCTAGAGTGTAATTGTCACACCCTATAGGGTGACAGCTCCAAAACAAGAGCCAGAATAACAGTTTCAAAGAAACAAGCAAATAACAAATTATACAGAGATTCATTTGTTCATCCAATTCAATTTGCTTATGGGAGCAGCAGCACTGGAAATAGAAGTTGACAGTAGTAACAAAAAATTGTGGAATTGCAAAATCATAGCTTAAATGAAACACATCCACAATATAAGCAATAATTCAGTAACATTTCTAAAAAGAATAGATCCCATAATTTAACGGATATGCAAACAGGATAGCATTCATTAAGAATGTAATTTTTTTCTGGGCAAAAGCTGTGCATTAAATTACATCCTAACAGTTTCTCACACTTTTACATGCCATAAAATTGAGAACATTCTTTCATTCCTTGCAAGAATTAAGAGAGCGAAAAAAAAAAAAAAAAAAAAAAAAGCTGTATTAGCATTTAACAAAATGATTTACAACATACGAAATTTAAGCAGTTAAAAACTCACTCAGATATTATTCAAAACAAAGGTGGTCTTTGCAAAGAAATCTTGGTTTTTGTCCTCCCCCATGAAAAATAACTTATGTCTTCCAAACGAGAAATCCACCTTTTTAGTGAAATGAGCACACAACTGCTTAGATGGCCTGGTTTCCCAAGGTGATAAGGAATTTAAACAACTAGGTCAGCAGAAAACCTGTGAAATTTTGTGTAAGTCATCCTCATTATTTACTTTTTTTCCTCCTTTGCTAATAAAGAGAGCAAATAACGATTTACTCTGGCATTCCAAGGCAATATGCCTTGGAACTGTGTGGAAACCAGAAACCAAAATAAAAGCCAATACTAAAACAAAACTAAAGCGCTATTCTCCAGGAGGACACAGTAATCCGAGAGCAGAAGGGGGCAGCAGTGACATGTCATTTCCTCTGTATTAGTCCCAGAAGCAATGAATTAACTCTTCCTCCCCTAGTAACAACAAGAGAGGCAAAGCATAGGGTCCATCTATTTCCAAAGATGGGATTTCTGAGAATGCACTGTTATGGCTGCCTTCTAAACAGCCTCTTAAACAGCAAAATAAGCCATTACATCTCAGCAATATTGAGTTCAGTTACATTTCAAAACTAACATTCAGACACAAAATAACTTTTAAGGAAAAATCTTCTTCTGACTATAAAAATTACTAATTAATCTTAGTGCACAGACAAATAGAGAGGTGAGAAATTACAGAACACTAAAATCTTACAGTTCAACACCCACTGAGTTTTTAAGATTATTTTAAAATAAAGAAAAGACAATTGACAAAAGTTCTGAGGACAGACTGATACGAAGTTTCTACATTCAATCTAAATTCCAGCTACAGGAGAATTTAGCTGATATTAGTCTTCAAAATGACTGGAACACTCTTACAGAGTTCTTGGGCTGTTCTTTAGTGAGACAGTATTTTAAATATCATTAAATGAATATGAAGAAATTAATATTTTTTTATTTAAAAAAATATTTCCAGTAAATACTATCAACTGAATAGACAATCAGTGTTGCCACAATCCCTTTGGTCAAGCAGTTCAAGCTGTTGTACTGTGAAAGTGAGCTGAGGGCCAAGGGAGAACTTAAGAGGTTACATGAATAAGTTGGAAAGTTTTTACTTCTGTCCATCACAATCTCGGACATGGCTGATGCTTGAAACTAACACTTCCAACAACAATACATCTTGAAAAAATGCTACTCGCATTGCATACATCATTGTTATATTTTCTTGGGAAGGATTATAAGGATAACCTTACAACTCCCCAATCTTCCCAATGCTAATGGCTCAAGAGTTACTTAATAGAGAGCTTGAATCATTAAATAGGATCTACCCACATCTTCAATCATATCACTGATGAAGAGAAGAACTACCTTTTCTTCCCATGAAAGCTCTGAATTTAAAATAAATATTAGCTCTAGATCTAGCCCCCAAGGTTTTTTCACAGTTAGAAAACATGAGGGCTGCTCCAAAAGTAATACCTCCTATATTATTATGTTGGCCCAGGGCGTCAGAGGTGGATGCTGATGGTATGTCAGTGGTGGTTGAACCTTCCCATCAGTATCGCATTACATTTTGTTGTTGTGTAGCAGATGGCAGCAGAGGGGCAGTCTGACAGAATGGTGTCTGACATGGAAATGCAGATGAAGCAAAGGTGTGTCACTGATTTTCTCCCTGAAGAAAAAAATGGCACCTACTGGCATTCTTCCATGGTGGCTGAAAATGTTTATTGATATTTCTGGAGACCAGTGGATGAGAGCATACTGAGGTGGTGGGATATGCATTTCAGCAGAAGCAACGGCAACATGAAAGACAAGTCACATTCCATTTGGCCATGCAGATTTTTTATGAGCACGGCATGCAGGCTCTTGTTCATTGCTGCTGAAAATGCATAGCTAATAGTAGCAACCATGTTGAAAAGCAATGTTTTGTGGCTGAGAATCTGCTCTATCAAAAAGTGTTATTATGTTCTTTGTATCTGCAGTAGTTTCCATGGAAATAAATGGGAGACAATCTACATATCTTAATTACAGCCCCACTGTTTTTTCCTTCCCCGCTGTCTTGGTTTTAGCAGTATTCCAGAACATGATATCACATGACAAGATCTATAGTGCTGGAACATGGTGCCAGAGAGCTGCAATTTCCTCAGTCATCACATAGCAGTCTCATCTATTTGCACTTCCTGTCTCCTGGCAGCATTGGCTGTTCTTATGTGAGTTTCCGCTCTGTGGGAGGAAGATGCACTAAGAAGAGACAGACTACAGTTCCCAGAAGCCTCCAGTATTCTCCACGTTTTCTGATTCTGGGTAAAAGAGGTAGGAGAGCACAGCAATGGAAAAGAAAGTTCTCTTTCACTTACAGTAGTGCAGCAAGCAACATGGTCGAAACTTCTCTCTCCCCCATTTATTTAACTTATTAAATAAATTTAACTCCTTTTCATGTCATACTGTCTTACATTCTCTTATCATTTGTAGTAAATTAGTTATCCTTCCTTATCTCGATCACATCATTCATACTTCTTCCCCTCTGGAAGAGGGAAAAAAGGAGACAGAATCAACGAAACCACAATACCCACTTACTACTTACAATCATTTATCACATTTATCACTCACAATGCTCCCTGCATTGTGAGGTTCTGTTTGTTTGTTCTAAAGAGAAATGGATCCATATCATGACCTTTCTGTTTCACTTGATTAGATTATGCTCACTTTGCTACCTGTATGGAATTCATAACAGTGAAAGCATACAATTTATATTCTGAGATACATCACAGATGTTGACAATGCTACAAGACTTATAACCTTTGATCTTTACTGTGCAAAATAGCTTTATCTTTTAAATGCTATTTCAAATTAAGAAAGCATTACACTAAATAACACAAGTAATATCACAACTCTGAGTTTTATCTTTCCTTTTAGTGTAGTATGACAACCAAAACCTTCTCAATTGTGAATTAGATAGCTTAGTCTAAAGGTTTCACGGCCAGCTTTCCTTTCAGCCTCCGTAAGAAACTCCTGACTAACACTGCAAGATCTTAGGACTCAATTGTGGAACAGAGAGCTCTATACTGAAAAAGAATGCACACAGCCCTTATGGACTTAAAGCAAAGATCTAAAGGAAGACTGGTTATTCTTAATCTTGTTAAAGTGAGGTGCCAAAATACCACAAAGTGGACAAGTTAATATACAAACTCAGTCTTCTTCTGGTCAGGTATTTGAGTATCAAATGCTCAGCTTTTATGAGCATTTTTACAAAAAAAGACATAGATCACTGAAAAGGATTGATAGGAAAATGTTTTATATGGTTTTATAAAACACTATTCCATTAAATTGAACAGCATAGGAGGTTATGATGCTAGAAAGTAAAACAAAAAAGGCAGTTGAGCCCCTCAATTCTTCAGAATCTCTTTTGAAGAAATGCAGGAATCTTGCATGTGTAAGATCACATGAATAGCACATCTATGTCCAGGCAGATTTTAATTTTAGCCACAGGAATTCAGGATTTTTCAACATAAGAAAATCAACAATATTATAACACTAAAAGATTATTTCAAATGAGTCACAGAAAGACTAAAAGCTTCCTGTAGCGGTACACAAACAATAGATTTTTTTTAAAACCTTTTTGTCAGAAGACATCTTTGCTCAGTTGTTGTTTCATCCCTTGACTTACAAAGAAAAAGCTCAAAAGTATTTCTGATTTTCAATAAGTCTTCAGAAAACTGTCATTAAAATATTTAAGTAATATTATAAAATATCACGAGAAGGTGAAAGAAGGATTATTTTTAAGTTTGGAAGCATGTGTTCAGGAAAGATCTGAAGTCCTTTCATGAACTAGGTCATATAATTTTCTAACAAGCAACATATGAAGTTAAACACCGATAAATCAATTGCATACCAAATTGCACAATTCTATCTCACCCTCTCTACAGGCATAATAAATACATTCATTTTTAATACTAAAAAGAAAAAAACAAATTCTTTAAAAGAAGTTACACTTTTTAATAATAATTGTATATTAATTTATATTTTCATATTTTATATATAAATAATTTAATAATTATTCTTCCAATAAGAGCAGCACTGGTTAATATATCATAGAATTATAGAACCACCAAGGCTGGAAAAGACCTCTAGCATCATCCAATCCAACTGTCCACCCATCACCAATACTTCTTACTCAACCATGTCCCTCAGAACATCTAAATACTACTTGAACACCTCCAGGGACAGTGATTCCACCACCTACCTGGGCAACCCATACCAGCACCAGACCAATCTCTTGGAGAAGTATTTCCTAACGTCCATCTTGACTCTTCCCTGCCACAACTTGAAGCCATTCCCTCTAATCTTATTGCTAGTCACATGGGAAAAGAAGCCAACTCCCACCTCACCACAACCTCCCTTCAGGCAGTTGTAGAGGTACCCCTGAGCCTCCTCTTCTCCAGACTGAACAATCCCAGCTCCTTCAGCCACACCTCATAAGACTTGTGCTCCAGACCCTACACCAGCTTCGCTGCCCTTCTCTGAACTCTTTCCAGGGCCTCAATGTCTTTCTTGCCACAAGGGGCCCAAGACATGGTCACCATCATTAGCTATGCATTTGCCCTAGCAATGAACAAAAGCCTGCATGCCACACTAATAAAAACCTGCTCTAGAGGAAGTGACCCACTGTTCCAGTTGCCATTGCTGAAACCCACCACCTCACTGTGCTCACATCCACTGTCTGGTGTCTGGAAGCATTCAGCAAGTGTTGTTGACGGTCAGCGGGTGCCATTTTTTCCACATGGAGGAACTTAATTACAAACCTTTGCTTCACATGTACTTTCATGTCAGGTGCTAATCTGTCAAACTGCCCCTCTGCTGCCATCTGTCACACAGCAACAAAATGAAACAAAATGTTGGTGGAAGGTTCAACTTCTGTCATCATACCACCACCATTAGCCTCTGATGTCTCTGGTCAACGTAATAAAATAGGAGACGTTACCTTTGAAGCAGTTCTTGCATACTCTGTTAACTAATCATCCGACTGTTGCTGCAGAAAAGATGGTTAAAAAATTCAAACGGAAAAGAAACAGAAAACAACGCACAAAGACTATTAGTTAAGAATCATTAACACTGCATTATGTTCATCAAAATTAATTATGATAAAGTTATTTCTCAGAACTCAGAATTAATTGTTGTTTTAGAGAGTCTGAAGCCGTAACTTGATATTCTAAGACTAAGTGAAAGGTGTATAAAATATTGATTACTCTAAGTAAAAATGAAATCACCAGAGTTGTTTTCCTCATTTTGCTTTAGTTGAAAGTATTTTTTATCTTATTCCACTAAAAGTCTCCCCCCTCTCCTTTACGAGTAAAGAAGAAGAACAGAAAAAAAACCTTGAAGATGCAGAGATTGCAATTTAGTTTTAGCCAGAGTTCCAGAGTCCCATAACAGACAATGCCAGTTCTGAAAGCATCAGTCCTGACTCCCATATGTTCGCTGTTATGCAGGAAGAAGAAACTTTCATTCATGTCACTCTAAATGATACAATAGCAACATGCACTTAGACTTATAGAATCATAGAATCATTTGATTTGGGAGAGACCCTTAAAGGCCATCTAGTACAACTCCCTTGCAATGAACAGGGACATCTACAGCTAGGTCAGAGGTTCCCCAGAGCCTGGTCTACCATGACCTTGACTTGATACATACTCAATAATTACTTAGGGGAAATGATTTTTCAGAAAGGTCTATCTTTCATTCAAATAAAAGTAGTAATTCTGAAAATATTCCTAAACAGCGCTTGTCTAAAATTTCTACTTCATCTGTTGCTGCAAAGAAGTGTTATTCAGTGAGGATCTCTTAGTACAGAATCTCACATTAACTAGAATACATCCATATAACGCTCTCACGCTTTTTAAATTTGAATTCATACCTAGATCAGAGCATCTTCTCTTCCACAAAACAAGGGAAAAACTGATTCTATCCTAACTCCAGAACGCCCACCTGTAATAGGAACACAAGGGCATGCGGGCAGAGTATTCATTCAGTTCCTAATAATAACAGTATAGGAGGAGAAGAAATTCAGCGATGTGGTGCTAGATGACAGATTTGTGGACACTTTCCATTACAATTATGAAGTTGTTGAAATATATGAAAAATCACTTTCAAGAATCAAATTTCTTTGAAACTTTAAAAAGAGAGCTTATCCACACTCCACATTTTCTAAACATAAACTAAATGATTTTGAAAATAAACTTGTAACAGATGCCAATTCCAAAATACTTCTTTGAAAAATGACTGATGCTGTAAGGTAAATGAAAAGTTCAAACATGCTACAGATTTGGTCCGTATCATTACATCAAAAGTGCTGACAGCATAAATAACAGCACCTGATTTATTTTTTCTAAAATCCATCAAAAAATCTGAGGGATGCACTTTTCAGATGTCATTTTATATTTGGGCTGTCATTTAAATGAGCTCCCTCCTCTACCTTTTTTTCTTCTGAGCTACCATGTACTGAGAACACAGTGTATTCACTGAGGTCTGTTCTACTGGTGCTCAGCAGATGAATTATAAAAGTTTGTAACAAATTACTTTTAACTTATAGAATTTGTATGGATAGAGATTCTGATGTTTTACCTTAGCTCTGAAGTTAAATTAAGATGAGTAAACATGTACAAGGTAAACAGTCAAAGGCTCTAACCTTTAGTCTAGTTAATAATTAAGAGATATTGAGGTAATCTTGTACTTCTTAGAGATTCTCCCAAAGTCACTGTTACTGACTCTGATGATCCAGTGCTGTGTCCTTATCAGTTAATTTCACTTGAGAACAAATAAACATGAGGAAAAGAAGTACTAAGAATATGTGAACTTGATTCTAAGTATTGAACGCTGATTGTCTGTGCATCTAATTCCACATCAGATGCTCTATACCTTAATATGGAGGCATTACCTAAGAGGTAACAGATACATATACTTTTGCCTTATATACGCACTTGACTTTTGGAAAACTGTTATTTCACATACAATATTTTAATAGCTGATTGTTTTCTACTTTCTATGGTTCTTAATTATTTTGTCTCATTATTATCCATTTTGTCTCTTTTCAGTGATCTTACCAAAATCAGAGTTCAACTATCTGTATGTTACAAAAAACATACATTAGAATTAAGAAAATAAACAGACAAACTGACAATGTTCTTAATGTTCTCCTAATGTTCCTATTCTTTTGCCTTGCAATGAGATGTAACGTCTAATTTTTCTCCAACTTGGATCTTCTTTGGATACATCACTACTAGGATAAAGTCTACGTTCTCTGCTTCATGTGTGATATTTTCCATAACACCTCTCTTTAATCTCCAATCTGTACAGCCATCACCCTTTTTCCTCCCAGCAAAAAGGTCCTATTCACAACAGATTCATTGTACCTGTTAAACTGCTAGTGCAATTTGATGAAGTAATCACATAAGAAATCCTGTGAAAGATGTCAATTTAAGTGTGGATTACTAAATGCAAGATCATTATGACATTTAGACTGATGAGCAATGATTCTCTGCAGCATCTTGAAACTATCCTAATTCCAGGTCTTTACTGAAATACTGTAATTAACTTCAGGAAAGTTATTGTGTCTATTCAAAAGAATAATGAATTCAATTGGCTACAGGCAGTAACCTCTATATTTTAAGATTGACTACTTGACAAAATTTAGAACAATTGCTTGTAATTTTTCAGTGTGCCTCCTCTTCTTGTATTAATTTATTACCCTAACACACATTTCAGAAGCTTCATGTAAAGCTTGCACCGCAAGTTACTGTAGGAAACTGGATCCATCAAGAAGATTTATACATTCACACCTGATCTTCTAAGCTTCAGAACATCTGTGTATTTAAAGCTTTTTGTCATATCAGTGCAGTGCAGTAAAACAATCAAGCTTTTAGAAGAATGTTAATTAAAAATAAATTATTTATAACAAGGCTAGACTCATATACTCATATGTTCATGGCTGGAACATTACAGAGCACTATTATTTTAAACATTTTAAATATACTGCATTTAATTCCAATGCCTTCTGTTGATGCTTCTACTACTTATTCCCCTCAAGGAAAGGAACTTATTAACACTACATTCCCAAATAGGCAATTGAAAGTGCCTTCTTGCCAGCATCTACAATGATAACCAAAAGGAGGAAAATGCAAAGAAAACAAGATTTTCAAAAGCATATGAGCATTTATGTTCTTGTAAAGTAGTTTGGTGCTCTTATAGTCACCTTCAAAAAGTCCAGTCTATCAGAAGTAGTGTTAATGACACAAAGAAGCAGCCTTTTAAAAGGCCACTCTATAAACAAAATAAATATATGAGCTTTGGAAAAAAAAATACAAATCTTACAACTGCATCACAAATGGTGCTTTCTTAAAACTGTTAGTCATTAAGAAGGAATCTTTGCCAGCCAAATCCAACTCCAATGCTAATGCATACTATAGGAACTGTGAACACAGAGCTTTCCTGTACTTAGTGAAAGAAGACTGGTGGAATACATACATAGAATATGTAGAATACATGGCCATAGTTTAAGCTAGATATCTAAGACATCTCTCCAGGAAAAATACATTTGTGTCATTGCTACTGCATAAATGCAGCTGGAAGAATATTGACTGTATTTGGCTAAGTCCCCAAAAATCATAGAATCATAGAATCACAAGGTTGGAAATGACCTATAAGATCATCCAGTCCAACCGTCTTCACACCACCACTGCTACCACAAGCACTAAACCATATTTCGCAGCTCCTTGTCCAGACGCCTCTTGAACACTGCCAGAGATGGCGACTCCACCACCTCCCTTGGCAGGCCGTTCCAGTGTCTGACCACTCTCTGAGAGAAGAAGTTCTTCCTTAAGTCCAACCTAAACCTCTTCTGATACAACTTGTGGCCATTCCCCCGGGTCCTGTTCATTGCCTGGGAGAAGAGGCCAAGCCCCTCTTCTCCACAACCTCCCTTCAGGAAGTTGTAGAGTGCAATGAGGTCTCCCCTGAGCCTCCTCTTCTCCAGACTAAACAATCCCAGCTCCCTCAGCCGCTCCTCATAGGACTTGCGCTCCAGACCCCTCACCAGTTTTGTTGCCCTTCTCTGGACACGCTCCAGGGCCTCAATGTCTTTCTTGTAGTGAGGGGCCCAAAACTGAACACAGTACTCGAGGTG
The DNA here is from genome assembly GCA_037305975.1 of Chrysolophus pictus. Taxonomy (NCBI): domain Eukaryota; kingdom Metazoa; phylum Chordata; class Aves; order Galliformes; family Phasianidae; genus Chrysolophus; species Chrysolophus pictus. The sequence continues at coordinate 100,727,497 of CM074576.1, forward strand.
CGGCCTCACCAATTCTGAGTACAGGGGGATGATCACCTCCCTACTCCTGCTGGCCACACCATTTCTAATGCAGGCCAGGATGCCGTTGGCCCTCTTAGCCACCTGGGCACACTGTCGGCTCATGTTCAGCCGAGCATCAACCAACACCCCCAGGTCCCTTTCCTCTTCACAATCATCCAGCCACTCATCCCCAAGCCTATAGCGCTGCATGGGGTTGTTGTGGCCAAAGTGCAGGACCCGGCACTTGGCCTTGTTGAACCTCATCCCGTTCACCTCAGCCCAGCGATCCAGCTTATAGTTGGATCGTTGCAGGAGAGATCATTTTAGCCACTTACCAGCAATTTGGAGAATCCTCTCTTTTGTACATGGTAAATAGAGTGCTTTCTAACTTTCCCCTACACTTTTTCCTCTCCCATTCCCATGACTGGAGGATTAACTATGTCCCAAACCGAGAATAGATTAAACTGTTACAGAAATCGCATAGCTGAGAGAAAGTAGCAAAAAAGTTTTAAGAATACAGCCAGGAAAAGTAAAAAAATGAGAAGTTATGCACAAGTTTGTTGAGATAAGGATTACTCAAGGATTCAAGAGGAAAGGTTCAAAACTGTAAAGCCAAAAAAAGCAGTGAGTCTGAAGAGGATTACCCAGCACCAAAGATCTTTTATATTAAGCAGTGGAAGATTCCCTTCTGATACCTGACTGATACCTGCCTGGCCAAAGATTCCTCACGTGTCTTATTGGATACTGTGACTATATAAGCAATTTTTAAATCCTATCTATCCTTTTAATACGATAACTAATAAGTATTGGTTGCATAGTTTACTATGGTCATCACTGCTTTCTGTAAAACACAGTTTGAAGTCTACACTTGATTTAAACCCTGGGTGGCAGAAAGGGCCACTGTCTCAGCATTCAAATATAGCTGTAATGCGCCATTTCAAATGCAAAGGGACATCCAAGGTACCTGCATGAGGTTGGAACACAGGATATGAAACAAAACTGACAGATGACCCACACCATTCTGGAGAGACAGCTGGAGGACAAGCAGTCTAAAACATAGCAAAGCACAAATTTGGGCATCTGAATCACTCCCCAGACAGTTATCCTACTTCTGCTGTACTGACTGCAGGCAAAAAGCTGTTTCAGATCTACAGTACTTTATAATCCACTTTAAGAATAACTAGAGAAAGAAAAGAGAAAAAAAACATATATACATACAAAAAAGAATGAACTCTGTAGTGAACTCTGTGGAGTTCAGGAGCTGCTTTGTGAATGGTTCTGAAGACTGCACTGGAGAAGACAGTGCAGCAGGCAACTAGAATATCATTCATTGTTGTGAGCTGTAGAACAGTGTTTATAGTTTGAACTCTACCTACATCATTTTAAAGCATATTAAATATGAACATCACTTGAGTTGTATAATATAGAATTGAAGAGGGAAGAATGAAAAAAATATGGCTTAGTTAAGAAGATTAGAGTTATTCTACAACATTTACAAGCCTTTATTGCCAAAACAGGATTGTTACCATCAAGTACAAAAAAGACAAAATCTATAGGTGCAAAGGCGAAAGAGTTCCCACTCACTGTGGTGCCTACACAGAAGAACCAAAGCATAGGCTCACATTTGGTCCAAAAATTTGGTCCTGAAAACAGAACCTCAAAAAGCCTGAACAGAGATTCCAAGGAAGTCTTCCCGCCCCAGAATCTTGTAGCTAACATCATCTCTCACTGCTGTGTTCAAGGAAGCAAGTCATTAATTAAAAACAGGATTAAATCTAACCTCTAACTTTTGTGCCAAAGTATTCTCCAAGACTGAACAACTTAAAATTTGGGTTAAATGCTCAGATATCACAGTATTAAAACCAACCAACCAAATGAAAAAGCATAAAGAGTATTGTACGATTTTTGCCAAGTTTCACTTCTATCATTTTCCTAAAGGCACACCTTACACATAAATATATCAGGATACCTGATAGAATTAGATAAAGCACAAAATCTAACTAAACATAATGAGAGAAAGAAAAAAAAAAAAGTAATTCAAAATAATACTCTGTTTTCAACAAGCTGAGAAAAAGCAGACTCATTTACAGGCAAAAAAAAAAAAAGCAAAAATCTTCGCTAGCTAAAATCTTGCTCTCAATTATTTTAAAATTGTTTTGCCTAATTAGTATTTTAGACACATTTGCTATTTGGAGAAATGAATATAAATCAAAACACAATCACCTACTCTAGTTGTGATCCCACCTGGTCTACAGCGACACTTCTAATGAATTTGGCAGCTGGATAATGTTCAAATACAATTTGAGGAGGGAAGAAGAGATACACTTAGCTTGTGTTATGTTAATTATAAGCAGAATCCTTACTTAAAATGAAGATGGGGGAAGAGAGAAAATTGGCTTTTTGCATGCATTTTGAGTGAGCCATCTAAAACAGGATGACAGTAGAGACAAGGCATTTAATTTATCACAAAATGAAATAGACAGTGCCAGGTAAAGTACAGATCCAGAGTATTTGATATCTCCACTACCTTAGAGTATGCCCCTTTACTGTATTTGGGGATAGGAAAGCTCCATTTTAATAGAAATCAAGACAAAGAATATAAAAAGCCCCTGTTTTTAAAATTATTATTAAAATATAACACAATATCTGCTAAGAGTTTGTTAGTTAGGCTTTTGGTTTACTTTGATTTGAGGTATGCAAGAGGAGAACAGGATGGAGTAAAACAGTAGATTCACCAAATTACTATATTTTAAGAATACAATGCCTAGATCCAGATTTTAGAAAAAAATGGAAAAAAAAAATCAGAACTGTGAAAGTAGAAGTTTATTTCTGAATTGATTAGCTGTTTTTTTGGGGGGGGGCTTTTTTGTTCGCATTAATAATTTGTTTTTTCTCAAATAAAAGTTAGAAAGAAAATACTATTTTACTGATCCATTTATTTTTTTTTAATCTGTCAGTTATCTTTCTATGACATTGAGGGTTTGTTCCTCACATCACACCACTTTAAACTACATGATTTTTAACACGTCTACAGTTTACAAGTCTTACATAAACATGCTCATTAGGTATTGCTGTGAAGTCTACAATACTAAACCTGCTTTTATCTGCTTAAATTATATTACTGTGCTAGAGATGAAGCACAAGTTTTAATACCACTTTTATCGGACCTTCTCACTACTTTCATGAATGTAACTAAAAATATTTTAAATATACCATGAATATAGTTTGCATGGATATAGATCTTTGCTTCCTTCTGCTGTGGTAAGCACTCACAGTCACCTTCCTAGACAACTAAATGATCTTGCAAATGTTGCAAGACAATTCCTTATGCCTTGGCATTCAAAGAAAATGTAGACAGACTAAACTGATAAAGCAATTGTTTTTTCCATCTCTTTCATGGCAGTGATTTAGTTTCTCTCAATTCCAAAATAAATTGAGCATCTTCTGTATTTGATGTTTAAGTACATGCAGATTTAACTTTTTCCACTACAGAACAATAAAGACACTATTCTATATACTATTCAATACGTTGTGTTCGGCATCATTTATTTTCAGTGAACTTTGAACAACTGCAAACAATCTGAGTGTATCCCACAGATTTTTGTACTCCCCTTTATTAGAGGGTAGCTGCTCATTTACTGGTATGGAAATCTGCAAGCATGTAAATGAAACATAGATGGAAAAAATAATATTTTCAGTTTCCAACACTCCCAATTTTGTTTGCAATCTTTATACACATAAAAGAGAAAATAATATATATTTTTAACAATTTTTGAGCAACCTAGAAGAAACATGATTGTTATATCTTTTAAGCATTAAGCTTTGACTGTAAGTATGTATAGAATATTTAATGTTTCAGATATTAAGACTAAAGAAAATGTTTCTGACTAAACCTAGTTTACTGTATTGTATTCTGTGCTTAAAGGAGAAGGTTGGATTTCTCTAAAAGTTTAAAAAAGGAAAACTGAACTCATTATTGCAATTCACTAGAGGACAGGGGGTGGGGAATGACATAAAAGACACCATCAGACATCCAGGACATCATTTTTTTCTCTTCAGTGGGAAACATATTCAATTGCTCTGGTCTTCACTGTTTAGTAATCTCTTCTCTTACATCTCTTCACTTTCTCCCTTTTCAAGCATGCAGTCTAGCATCTATTCCAGTCACATAAGAAAAAGAATAATTATGCAGCGATGCCCCTCCTCAACAAATAAAGGCATTAACTAAAAAGAACCGTGGAAGCAGTTCTTCAGCTCTGAATATGAGCTTAATATTGCCTATCTCATCCAACCTATGTCAATTGGAAAACAGCTTCCTGTTTCTTTCATTTATGAATCCTTCCAAAACACTCAATAGCATCACCACTTTCTTTACAACCTGTCTCTGCTTGGAATAAAAGGTCTGTAACTATTCAATTCAACTTATTTTCTCACCGGAGAGGCTGGTGTCACCACACAATTGTTTGATTATACAACAAGAAGTGGTTATGTTGAGACCTACTAAAATGCACTTGTTGCACAATTCAAATAGGCCCTCTGAATTGATCATAAAATTATCTCAGATAAAAGAAATTAAATTCATAATAGTTTATCTTATTAAGTAACAGTGTGTACATCACTTATTACACTCGTCACTCAGTTTAACTGAAACTGTGAGTTACTTTGAGAGAGTTTCCTTTAAAAAAAATGACCTATGTTATATAACAATACTTCTTCGAAAGTGACATTCTTAAACAGTTATATTCCTCACTAGCTATGAAACTGTCAGTAAAGAGTACAGCCTGTGTACAATATATATAGAATTCTCTATCTACCTATACATACACATAAATACACCCTTTTGGGGGAGGCACTACATGAACACATAGAATTCTGATTTAATGTTTAAAGACATTTGCACTGTAAACATAACTAGTTAATGGCAATTATAGACAAGCAAGGAAGAGAAATGAGAGTTTAAAAAAAAAAAAAGAACCAATAAATTGAACTTGCAGACACACAAACCCTAATAAATAACATATTAACAAGAGACTAGAACTCTTAAGTCACTGACTGATGAGCTGTTGAAGGAACTACTCAAGCAAAACCTTGAAGAGGTTAAACCAGAAGTTTGTAACTGATAACAAGATAAAAAAATAATGCATTTCAGGGGGATGTTTAGAGGAAGAACTAAAGACAAGAAAAGGGGGAAATAAAGGTGGTTCAAGTCAAAATATGCATAGCAAAATGTGAGAGGACAGAAAGAAGCTGGTTGCCTTTCTTTCTCACCCTCTCTCCATGCAAAAGAACTATAAATACTCAGCACACAAGACAAATCACTCCCATTCCACTATCTCAGAGAACACAAAGTAAATTATATTAAATGCTAATCATTACCACACATTAATCTGAATTTCTACTAGAAAAATAAGTGTGCCCAGACAGGGTCTGGGTCACCAGATTTAGCCCATGCTGTTCAGAACAGGTTCCACATAGAAATCCTTCAGTCTCCAAAACAGGATGCCTGCATCCAAACTGCCTACTGAAAATGACCCCTGCTTTGTATAAACTGTTGATCTACCTCTGGAAAGTTTTGGAATATAGCTAGCCAGGGCCACAGCGTTTACTGAATTTTAACAATCTTATAGTTTGATAGTAGATTTCCAGAGTTCACAAGTTTTCTTCAGCTTTTCTTATTCTTTTATTTATAAACATATTTTCTTCTTAAATATAATGCATATATAATACTTACAAATACATTATGTTAAGTGTCTACATATATATAAGTAGATATCTATATTCTATTTTATATATTTTAACATACACATGTATTTAAATATATACACATAAGATTTATATAACTACCTATACATGTAAAAGTTACATATCTGCACAAGCTTTGTAATTACGTACATACATAGTCATAGATCACAGAAGAGAAACAGAAACTGAATACAATTATTTAATCTCAGATTTTAAATATTTAGCAAAGCAGATGAATTTAACTCAGCATATTTTAGCCATTAAGCTTTTTTTTCAGCTTTTCAAGTACTGAAGCTTTAATAAAACTGCTAAGAGATTATTATCACTAAAATACTTGAAACTATATTGTATACTTACTTTGCGTAATCAAAGAGCCTGCTGTCCCAGATCCGATGAGTTCCTCTAGAACCAGAATGGAAGAAGCAAGAATCTGTACCATCAAATTTGTTGAGACCATCTTCTGAGTTTTTTGACGCGTGGCTGTGCACAACATCCAGCAGAACAGTAATACCCATTGAATGAGCAACATCAATCAATTCTTTCAGATCATCTGGAGTTCCATAACGGCTATCGGCATAAAAAATAAATGTGTTATGAGGGGATCCACTCAACTTAAGCCAAAAATAGTTAACATCACTAACAGAAAGTACATCAATGTCACTAGTTCTTCATCATCTAGATTCCAACTGTTTGTAGATTTGGGTTTTTTTTTTTTCAGCCTCTGAAGTAGTAACCTGTAGTACAAACTAATGTTTAAAAAGATTTTTAACTATGAAACAACATCACCCCTATGCATGCAAAACACATGCAGGCAGCTGAAACTGAATTAGATGGAATATACTGTGATGGCTAAAGTTACTTACAACTTTTGTTTTTATGTTAAATGTTTTGCAAAACAGGTGATGGCTATGACAAATTGATATCAGATTTAAGAAGCTATTGCACATGCCTAAGCCTATACTTTCTTCTTCCATTACACTTGTACTTGCAATCAAAGACATACTGATTTTAGCAGATGGAAAGATAGGTAAAGGAACAAAAGAGATTAAGTACTTATACCTACCTTGATGCTGCAAAGAAGCTTGTGACCTGATAACCAAAGCTGGCGTAATATGCATGTTCCATAACAGCCATCAGCTGAATACAGTTATAGCCTATAGAAATATAAGAAATAAAAAGATACACCCTTGCCTCAAGAATGGTGAACTAAAAAATTCAATTCCTGTAACTTATCAGTTTCAAATTGTGTTATCTTTATCCTATTATAGCTGGTTTAACTCTCATGCATACTTAACAACTAACTACAGATTGGCTCTCTCTCAAGAGGTAATTCTACCTAACAGCTTATACTTACATGACCTTCCTTTGAAAATGGAAGGTTCAATCATCAAGTAACCTATATAAAACTAAATCTTTCAAGAGAAAGAAAATACAGGAGTAATGTGTTTTTGTTCTGAGTTTACCAAAGAACCAAGACATCACAGAAACATAAATGACTCACTCTCTCTTGCGTCACCTAAAATATTTCAGCGCAGATAAGAGGGAAATCTAAAGAAGAAACTGTGCACAAGTAATGAAACTACTTACTATACACCTCACCCAATCATTAATGTCAGCAAATAAGTGCCCCAGCTAGCTAGTAAATAAGGACAGTCAACAAAAGGTATCTTTCAAGTTTAATATATAATCTGCTGAGACACCTACAACTACATAGGTCTTCTTTACTAGTTTAACCAAGCTCTTCATTTTTTAGTGTAAACCAAAAGCTTTTGTTGTTGGTTTTGTTTTCAAATTTTTCACCCATACATGAGTTAGTTATTAGCAGGTAGTTGACATAAGCTCAGCAGTTTGTCAGATAAACTGATGTTTCACAATTCAAGCTCATTGCATTTATTATTATTTACAGCATTTCTATAAATAAAAAATTGAATAGCATCAAATTAATATGATTTAGACTACTTTGCTATTTTTCATGCATATTTCTACAAGTTATTTATATCTTGGTATTTATTCCTAAATACTTATGTCTTTAAGCTTGTGTAAGACATTTCAAAACTGAATCAAATATCACTTAAAAATACAGCTTAAAAAAAAGAAGAAAAAAAAAAAAGAGAGAGAGAGAGACAATTCCCACACAGCTTACTTATTTAAATAAAAAAGAAAACTACCTATCATATTCTGTATACGCAGCCTAAACTTTGAATTGCTTTTCTGGTATATCAGTCTTTTTACAACATTTCTTCTCCCCAAAAAGGAATTGGTACATAAAGCAGAAAGTTCCTATAATTCCATTAAACCTATTAACCTCCTGGAAAGAAGGAAGTACTTTGGCTCGAAGAAAAGAGGCACAGGTATTTAATGGGCATTCCAAATGAATTGTTTGAGGGTATTCAGATTTGCAGACTGCAACTCCCATCATGCTTTGTGAAACACTGGCTTAAACAAATAAGCCTACAAGAAAAGCATACACCTTCTTCAAGCACTCTGATAAATAAAAATCAAACTACAGATAAGGACAGCCAACATCTAAAAGCTATCAATCATGTATGACAAGACTATGTGACATTTGAGTGTAACAAAACATATTTCATCACACTGAGTCAAAGTTAACAAGTTCGAACATTGTCCATTGCATAAACAATGCACTGCATAAACAATGCATTGCATAAACAATAAACAATAAGGAATTAAAAAAAAAAAATCATTCAACAAATTGAGGTGAATAATTTAGTTTGCGATGCTTCTTAATTTAACCACAAGAGCTGCTTCACATATACTCTCCACAACACTAGAAGTTTCTTTGCAAGAGAGGATTTCTCATGTTTAAAATTTCCATATTCTGACACCTCATAACAACTGTTACAACTATTAAGGGATTAAAAAAAAAAAACAAAAATTAGCACACATTGTACGGCAAATAAAAACTACAATCCTTTCTATTCAGATATTTTTCATCTTTACTAAAAAGCAAGATGTACATTAGCAGAGCCAATTAAGAACACAGTATTTTCCAAAGACTAACATGCAACAGATCTGTTTTCAGATGAAAAGCAAGCCATGCCAAAAGCAAATTGCTCTCCAATAAGTGTCTAGATTTCTGAAATCACATATCACTTTAAAATCTCTTGAATGGATTTTGGTTCAAAATGATACTTCAGTCCCAATTTCTTTTCCATAAATGTAACTTTTTTTTGCTCTACCTTAAGAATCTATTTCTGCAGTGCTTTTAATCTGAAAATACAAAAAAAAAAAAAAACCCTTATAGACACTTGATAATTACATATTCTAATAAGAGTACAAACACATATCTGCAAGCATCTGTGTTACTACTTACCAAGATCCCTTATTCTAGGCAGTACGTTAAATGTGAAGTTTTTATAAGAAGCTATTTTCCCCTCTGGGGAAGCAATTCCCACATGAGATTCATAGATTCTCAGGCTTTTTAATTTCTTGGGAGAACGATGCTTACGCTACGAAGAAAAATAAAAACTAATTGTCAACAGTATACAACATGAAATGCAAGAAGTTTACATTAACTGGAATTTTATTTTTTAAAAACAAAATCTTACATGAAGAAACAGATAAACTATTGTTTAAAATATACTTTTCCTCCAAGGTTTTTTCTCTTCTAATTTCTCCCAATTAAAAGAAAAAAAAAAATGTTGCAAGATTTTATTTCCTACTCGTCAGTTCAGTACTTTAGTGAAGTCAAAGTTAGAACAACCAATTAAAATACATGCAGACAAACATCCTTGCAAAGAGCAAGCAGAAGTTTAAGCATCTCTCTTACTCATAACGAGTCAATTCCTTTTATCTGACATAACTCAGTAAAGACTAGTCCGCAACCTGTATGTTCTTGCCCCCTTTTTACTCTGGGCCATAAAAACTGATCTTTTTCCAGCTGTTGGAAACAATCCTTTTTCATTTGAGCAAAGCTTTCAATGCCATTTCTCATAGTAACCTTCTGGACAAAACATGCAGAATACAGCTTAACAAAAAGATAAAGTGATATGTGGACAACCAGTCCATGGGTTGAGCTCAAAGGGTTATAGTAAACGGGGCTATAACATCAGGCTGGCAGTCAGTCACTGGTGGGGTTCCAAAGGGCTCCTTGTTTCAGCCATTGTTCTTCAATGGTTTCGTAAGTGACTTAAATGCAATGTTCAACGGTATACTAATTGAGTTTTAGGATGGCACTGGGCTTGGAGGAGCTTGGAGTCCCTAGAGGACAGGGAAGCTTTGCATTAAGATAGTGACAGATCAGAGGGTTGGGCAATCACAATCTGCATGGAATTCAATGAAAGCAAGCACTGGATTCATCACTGGGATAGGGAAAAACTGAATCTGCATACAGCCTGGGGAACGGAGGCTGGAGAGCAGTCCTGCCAAGAGGGATCTGCATATTATGGCTGACAGTTAGTTGTATCTGAGTCAGCAGTATGCCCTGGTAGCCCAAAGGGCCAGTTGTACCCAGCACTGCCAGCTGGGCGAGGGAAGGAGCTGTCCTCCTTTGCTTATTCATTGATTTTGTCACTCAATTATTTCTACTTGTACAGAAATTAGGAGTTACTGAGCATGAAAAAATAGAGTATATCAATCAATTTATAGGGATTGTACATATAAATTCTAAAGTTACTGTAGCTTATGTAATTTTTAAAGAGATTCTACGTGAAAATTATTCTTTATCTATCAAGCACATACTTCATAATTTGAGGTGGGTGCAAAAATCTAACTCAAAACAGAACTTGCAATACCACTCATACAAAAAGCCCTGCATATTATTTTAATTAAAACAAACCAAAACAACAACAACAAAAAACACAGAAAACAATACTGAAGTATAACGATATGCCAGGCAGAAGTTCTGAACACTTTCCTAGGGTATTTATATATGAGAATCTACTCTATAACTTATAGCACTGCACGAAAAGTAATGGGCTATAAAATACATAAACAGATTTTCCCAATATGAAAAAAACCTGGAATTATATTGGAGCACAAGCACCTTAATTTTGAGGACTTTTTCTGACTTCATACAGTGTTAACTTATTACTGGCATTGAACTTCATACATGTAGCTAATTCTAAACCTAATTCCCTCCTCAAGAGCAAAGTAGGACCGTAACTACCTAACTCTGAAGAATTACCAAACTTACCCATAATGTGGAAAGTCAAGGCAAAATATATCATTTTAAGAGATAAGCACTGTTTATATACTCCACGGGAGACACTGAAAGTAGTTCAGAAACATCTGCCATTAAAATCAGTTGTTTCTGTCAAAGTGTCGAATACAAACCATTTCTCAGGTGGTTATTCCAGCTAGTATGTTACTCTCTTTTCATATAACAACTCTAAATTTTCAAAATAGGGCTACAAATATGATGCAATGCATGTTTTTATACACCTCTCAAAAATAATATTTAAGCCTTACTATATATGTCTGTGGTGGATCCCAGTGTACCCAATCGTAATTCACTTTGCCTTCATAACGGACTACGTATCTTGCCCATGGTGAAATACGATAGAGGAGTTCGCCATTTTGAGCACGAATCACCACCTATAAAACAATCGTAACATACCAATGCAGTCACATAAAATTCATGAAACGTTCACTGTGTAAACCATAGAAGAGAATGAAATAGTATGGTACACAGAAATTTAATTTAAAGAATAAACAAATACACAACACTAGTTAAAAAAGAATGGCCCTGTTCATAGGCAAAGTTTGTAAAGTGATAGCAAACCAGGCATGTCAGACACACAAATGATGTTAACAAGTAAGAGTTAAAAGGTGAGAATATATATGTAAACTTCATTAAGTAATGGGAAAATGAGCCTTTCTGAACAGATTACTGTTAGTAATCTGGTTCCCTTACTTCCCATCATCACTGTTTAACGACCACATTCTAATAATTTAAATAAGCATGTAGTATAATGTCACCAAGATGAGAACCGTGATTTGTTTACTATGCCAATTTTAATATGTTAATTTCTCTTCTTTTCTATGCTTCATCAATCATGGCTGCATAGATAATAACTGTATAGATCAGAAACATGGATTTACACACAAGGCACAGGAAAACTTCTAAGCCAAGAAGACGGTAAAGAAGAAAAGTAAGATTGCTGGATTTCCTCTGTTGCTTTGATTCCTTTAGTTGTTTTCACCAGTCTAATGCTAAAATAAAGGTAAGCATATAACTTATTTTACCTTTCTTATTTGAGGCCACCTATTTTACACAGAGCTGAAAAAAATGACTTTTTAATTACTCAAAAAATCTCACAAAACTTCACTTTGCCAGAATGTGTGATCAAACAAAAGAAATCTGTTTTGTTTATCATCATTTTACACAACAAAAGCAAATTTGAAATGATGGACAGCATCAAGGGCTCTGTCTAGCTGCTATTAAAGCAGTTAACAAAAAATCAGTTGTTGTTAGGGTTTTCAGACAAAGATCCTGAAAATGTTTGCTTCATCCCTCTCACTCATTTCCTCAGTGTAGAACAAGTGTCAGTCTAGTTTTGTTTGTTGTTTTGGTTGCCATTCAAGCAATGACAGATAAGAATTGCGGATTTAGAACCCAGAAACACACAAGTCACTGAAGCTTTTCACCTAAACTTTATTCTGCATTTGTTAGGAAACTGGCTGTATTTTTATTTTTTGTGTTGGTTTCGGTGGTTTGTAAGAGAGCTGTGAACATAGTAATGAAGGGTAGAAGTTGAGCTTTCTCATCTTTAATTAAAAAAAAAAAAAAAAAAAATTGCTGTCATTTCCTAACAAGAAGTCTGGTTGAAGACAATTATCAGCAAATGCCTCCTTGCCTGTAACAAGATTTTTTTTATTATTTTGATAGATTATCTGTACCCTCAATCCAATCACATGAGAATACAAGATGAAAAGTATACGTGGCAGTTTAATGGAAGTTGGTTGAACAAAGGAAGGAAACATCTTTCAGTGTATAACCAAAGACTATTACACCTTAGCTTCACTGACAGTTGAAGACAGGCTCTGCTAAATTATTGCATACTCTGTATAGCTGCATGAAAAATTCCTTCTGCCAAAGTGCTGTGCTAGAAAGTGCGCTAAAAAGTATTTTTGCAAATTGTATCAACAATAAAGATCCTCCTGTCCAATAGCACTGATGTAATTTGCATATTACTTCTAAAAACTAGCTCCTCCTTCTGATAGCACACTTCTGATGATGTTATTGCTTGTTTTATTAAGTTTATTCCAATTTATTAGAAATAACATAATTACTGCATATAATAACTATAGCTAACCATCTTCACATTCCTTTTTTCTCTCTAACGCACTAGTGGAATTTATGCTATATAAGATTATGAGAAGTGGGCACATTTTTATAAGGCAATTCAACTAAATATAAAACATCAATCAATTAGATGTAGGTCAGACTTGATCTAAAAACGATCCTGGGAAGGTGAATGAGGAGAGAAAAAAGTTTATGAAATATCAAAAACAGCCATGCGTACTCTTTAATTCATTAAGCAATGAAAAGCTCTCAAGAAAACAACAGAAAAGAAACATTTAAATATGATCACACAGCTACTTCCCTATTTTTAAGTCACACTTTCCAATTATGCTGCATATCTGAGAATTTAATTGATCTCTATTCTGTACATCCAAAATTACAGAATTTTCCTTCTTCCACAGTCACTCATTTCAAACTGACCATACTTTTTCCTCATCTCTGAATTTATACAAAATGACTTTTGAAGAACTGATGAGTACTCTAAGTATCTATCCAGTCAAGTTTGTTAGACTTTTCATGAACTTACAGACTTCTGTAAGAGCAATGAAAGTCCCTATGAATATTAATAGCCAGAAGTCAAACTGCAATAAATAAAATTACTGATAAACAGAAGTACAGATGAATTTCTCTGTGCTGAATAGTGAACATTCATAAACAGGTTGTGCTAATATACCATCTTCTGCAAATGCTGGGTTTACACAATTAAATTTATTAAAGTAGTGACTTTCATTGCTCTTCATCCCTAACAATATCTAAATTTTTTGTCTTTAAATATAAAATATTTAAATTGTCCTTTAAATATAGGACGACTCAGCTTACAGTTTGACTATGCAAATATAAGAAAACTCAAATATTCTAAAGAAAATAACTTTTTTCAAAACAGAAGTGGTACAATTTAACTCTCCAAAAATCAGAAAACCTCTAAAGAGTGGGAATAAGCACTTCAATTAGACAAGAAGTTAGAAAATACATCTGTTGCTTTCTTCACAGTCTAAGTCTTCTTAAAACAAGGAGCAATTTCAGATACAGCCATGGCTGAATCTGGTCAAACCTCAAACCTCACCATGATTACCACTAGTAGAAACCTTAATGTCCTCCATGTGCTGCTGCTGTGTTTTAATGCCATAAGTGCAGTTAACTCAGGAAATAAATCATTACACTAGTAAAGTTGAATTCACTTCTCTAGTTTACAAGAAAGGAAAAAAAAAATCAAAATAGTTTATTAAGAGCTATTCCAAGTTATGACCCTAACATTTTCAGTTATTGTTTCCTAAGCTTACTTAACCCTTTTCTCAAATTTACATGAATGCCATTTATGAAACTTTTCAGTAACTACTAGGTTCTATAATTCATTGTATTTTCCTCTACACGATAGTATTGAGGAAAACGGATTCATAAATTACAAATAGAAAGATTTAATTTTTAAAATGTTATCTGAATATAGGACTCCTATACCATTATGTTTAGCTGAGGGATGACAAAACACCGCTAAATCTTGAATGGTGCCCCAACACAAATAGAAATTCAGCCCAAGACCGATACAAAGCTTCGAGAAAAATGGTCCAATATTTTTTGTTTCCTTACTTATCTAGGCATTTCTTGAAACAACTAATTAAAATGAAAGTTTTATTATAATTACTTATTTTATAAAACATACATGTAAAACTAAAAGATGCATAAATAACCCATGCTCTACTTGCCCACAACATTACCCATGACTCATTCTTTGCAGTTCATAAATGAGATGTAGCCACCATGTACAGGCTGCACACACTGTAGCAGATTAGATATACATGAAGAATACTGAATATAGTCATTACACAACATATCTATGAGTCTACTTAGCAGATACTTCGTTTCTACTCTAAATTTGATTTTTTACTCATGTAAAAATAATATTTAAAAGTTATTGTGCATAACCTAAGCTAGTTACAGCTTAGTCCATCAACATTTTATAGCTGAGTTTACATTTCCTAATTACCTAACTAATGTTCTCTACAGAAAAATGTATAAAATTATGATGTTCATTAAACAGGCTGATTCAGAATGGTCTTGGGATTTACCTACTTCATTTTTAAGAGGTATGTTCCCATTCTTTGCTTAATGTATATGTGAAAGGACATTATACTATTTGGTATAAACCCTCTAATCCCATTAATAAAGCACTAAAATGCATAATACTATAACATGATATGCATTTGTCGCATGGACCAAGCAAACTGGCAATAGTCTAGCTACTAATGACAACAAAACTGTCTCACCCTTAAGTTTTAAAGAAAATTGTAGATAAAAACATTTGATATTTTCAATTGTATTACCATTTCTCCAATTACTGATGACTTTCAAGAACATACAGCATTGTTTTGCTGGCTTTTAAGAACATGGACCTGTTTGAGCAAGTGCAGATGAGAGTCAAGAAAGTGATAAGAGGGCTGCAACGCTTCTCCTCTGAATGGGGGCTGTGGGAGCTGGGGTCATTCAGACTGGAGAAGAGACTACAGTTATGAACCTCTTTAAATTCCTTTTCAGATATCAACTATGTTAAAATGGTCAGAAAAGAGATTTATCATTGGTCACTACAGAAAAACCTCCAAGAGGTCAAGTATGAGGGAAAAAAGGGAACTCACGTTTTTCATGCAAAACAATATATCCTCCTCAATTTTATGTTTAAAATAATCTGTTAAGAAATGGCTGAATCTAGGTTAAGAAGAAATCTATGCATCAGAAGAGTTACATACATAGTGTCTATACTTAGGCAGAAAAACAGAGTAAACAAGTAAACAAACAAGCAGATAAATTACTTGTCACCACCTGCATTAAGATTGAAGATTATCTTCATTACCAATAGAGTATTATTTCATAAGATCTGCTGTAAAAGTAATGTCTCCCATTTTATTATGTTGGCCCACAACATCAGAGGCAGATGTTGGTGGTATGGAAAGTAGGGTTTGAACTTTCCCATCAATATTCCATTACATTCTGTTGCCATGTGACAGATGGCAGCAGAGGGGCAGTCTAACAGAATGGCATCTGACACAGATGAGCATATGAAGCAAAGGTGTGTCACTGAATTCCTCCATGTGGAAAAAATTGCATACACTGACATTCATTGATACTTTTTGTTTGTTTATGGAAACCAAACAGCAGATGTGAACACACTGAAGCAGCGGGTGGTGGATTTTAGCAGTGGTGACAGTGATGTGAAAGACAAGCCACATTCCAGAAAGCCATGGTTGTTTGTTTTGTTTTGTTTTAAACAAACAAAAAAAGTTTTACCAGCTCTTGTTCATCACTGGCAAAAATGCATAGCTAACAATGGCAACTGTTGAAAAATAATAATTTGTGGCTAAGAATTCAGTCTATCAAAAAGTGCTATTGTACTCTTTGTATATGATATATTTATTTCCATGGATACTACAAGGCATTACTTTCAGAGCAACCTACACACTACCAGCAAACTGCATAATACACAGGCAGTTTGACACATTTTTTTTGTGGAAGGGAGGATGTATCTCACAATAGTTAATCCAGTGCGTATTTCCTATTTAAAATGTTATACAAAAGTCTTTTATCTACTTATCCATACTTTTTGAGTTGCTTATCCACTGGTAATTTTTAGTACAAACTTCCAGAAAATTCAAAATTAATCATACAGAATTTGCCTACATTGACATTAGATATACCTCATCCATTGTTTTTTTTCTTTCTTTTTTTTTTTTTTTTTCCCTCCACCAGTAATTATATTCACACAAGAAGTATAAACTCTGGCAACCGCAGAAGCCAGAAGCACACAATATTCAAAGTGAAATATCAGTATATACACATTAAATAAATGCTCTCAGACAAATATGCAAACGTCAGAAAGATAGAATTAAAAGCATTCTTTAAAATTTGACATTTATGTTGTTCAACAAATGTATGGGCACAGATATATAAATCATATATGTGTAACTGTAGAACAATCAAAAGCAAAGAGCTTCTGCTAAGCTGCTCACCTCTCATATTTAAAGTTTTAAAATGTGTGTTTTATTTACATTGTCCATTATAGAGACGTTTAAACATTTCTGTTTGAAACTTTCAGCACACTTGAAGTTTAGCATCTAAGACCACTGTGATTAGTGAAGTAGATTTCACAGATGAGTACACCCAAGGTAGTGAAAAGATGCTCTGTTAACCTGAGGCATCAGTGCTGCTAAAGTGATTAATTTTGAAGTAAGAAATTCCACATCTACGTAAAATCACACACAAAAAAAAAAACTGGAATGTACAGCTGTAATAAAGAGCAAATATACATAAAGAAATTGCTGACCTTGAAGGTATGCTAAAATCAGTGAGCAAAGATGCATTATTTTAATAATGCTGAACTAACACAAGAAAAAGCAGGAACTAAATCTCAGAATAATGTTAGTATCAAAATGACAAGGTGCCTGTCCCACTAGAGTAGAGATTTATGAAATTGAGAGTAAGCTGCAGGATAAAACTAAGTACATTCTCAAAAGCAGTCTATTACACTTAGCAAAAAAACACTCTGAGGGCAGCCTAGCCTTACAGAAAAGGCAATAACATTGGAGTAACTGAGAAGCTGAAATAGTTCCATTTAATTTAATGGTGCTTCCAAGGCAGGACAAGTGAGATTCAATGGCCTCAATTTACACATACATTAAACATTTTAGAGCCTCTCAAATACCCCACTATTCTTTCTGTCCTTCCATATGGCCTACAAGACATCTGCCAGTCCCTTGTAGAAGTCTTTAGCATTTGAATTAAAAGTAGGCTCTTATATTTAGTCAGCTTTCCATCTACTCTGAGTTAGTGAAAAATTTGGGCTTTTTATGACCTTTAAACCATATAGTCCTTTCTTAAATTATTTATGACAATGAGCAGTCTGAAAGGTTTTCAAGTCTAATAGTTGTTCAGTGACAAATAAGAATTGTTTAAACAAAGTATAAAGCTACTTACAAAATAGAGCTTCTTGTGATCATGTTATTTTTTTTTTTTTGACAGATTGAACTGTGCAACAAAACACTGTTTAAAATTCATACGTGTTTATGAATTTCATTTCTTTCTTTTTGTCTTAGTCTTCTATCTTATTTTCATGTTGGCTTTACCTGGCTATTCCACCTTCCTGTATACATACAAACTCAGATCTTCAGAACAGGATCACTCAACTTACAGTTACATAGAAGATCATACACATGGGTTTCTTTCCCATTTATAGTCTCCATGACACTCAAACTCCTGACCTGAAAGCATGCAAATTCAACAGTGCAAGTGTTATTTCCAGTTACAACATGACTTAAGTCACCTACCTCGGTTTCTCACTAACAGTGATGCAGTCAAGCACTAAAAATTGAAAACAAGGAATTGTCAATGAGACATCGTGATTTATAGTTTTCAAATTAAAAACCTGAGAACGTTTTCTTTGAAAAAACACTCCTGCCGATGCTAAAGAATTAAGAGTGATATTTTGCATTTCAGTACATTTGTTAGACCGTGCCTTGACATGTATACTAGAGATGAGGAGACAGACAAAAAAGAGGAGGAGATAATGAAAATATCATGCAAACCAATAAACTGCTCTGAAACACTGTATTATTATTTCATTACTTTAATGGTTTGAAAGCCCTTGGAATGATTATTGGTATATGTGGCTTTTAATAAAACGATGAAATTGGAATGACCATCAAACTAACAATAGCTAACACATAATGAGAGTGTGGATTACCTTTAATACAAATATGGAAGTGTCAGTGATTTATTATTTACAAGGGCAATAAGCTATTACTTCTATACATTATAACATTTTTTCGTTAGCTTTATTTTTTTTTTTTTCATTTCTGAGAAAAGATAATGTGAATTTAAAAAAAAAAAGACAAAAACAGGCACAAACACCATCTCAACTCAGTTACACGCATGTGATCTGAAAAAAAGGGACTGAAATGTTAGAATTATGTCAGGACCTGAAAGACTTTCCACAAAGTTTAAGTAAGTTAGATGCTGAAATATTACAATAATTTTTTTTCCACTCTATGATTAGAAATTAACCATCAAGGTATTTCCTTTCCTCGATTGCGTGGAAAGGAAAAAAACAGCTCGTACACCAGGACTTTTTCTAATAAAATAAACCCTGTAAAACAAGAAGGGTTTTAATTTCTATTTCAATAAAAAGAAAGGGAAAAGAGAGAAAGCGCAGGTTTACAAGAATAGAAAAGAATCTGAACCAACTCAAGTTTATCTCTCTAAAAATTTGTAGCTGAAACTTTCTGATACTGTAAGAAAACTAGCCTTACGTTTTATTTTATAAATGCAGTTTGGTTTCAATGCCTATTCCTGTATTCAAGTCATTGATGCAATCCTGCTATGAGATCATTTTTCTTTTTTCTTAAATTGATCATCCTTCTGTCCTCAGCTACCTCAAGCTGCCACATAAACAGAGAAGTGAAGTTTTATAATTAGTTGAAAATAGCTTTTCCCTGGACACCTTTGACTTTTATTCCACAAAACATATCCGGTCCTCAACACTCAATAGAATATATGGTTAAGATTATCGTCTTTCGCTAGTGGTTGATTCAAACTGAGTATATATACAAGACTAAATGACCACCAATTCTGCATTCTGCACACACACACACACACAGGAAAACACAGAGCAAATATTACCATTATTTCTACTGGTCATACCAGTTTATAAACAAAGTACTTCTACCCTGCATCTGATCCAAAAGTAATTTTCCTATTAAGGAAATATTGTATCAGATATCCAAAAAAATATGCAAAAAAAAAAAAAGAAAAAAAGAAAAAAAAGAAAAAAAAATCCCCCAAAAACCCAGTCTGCTGCTTCCAGTTCAGCCATGTGTTTTTAACTAAACCTCTCAGAGCAAACTGAGGCAGCTTTACAGCTGGCAGATGTTGCACGCCCAACATTTTCATGTTCATGAGCTCAAACTATTCCAAGATTGGCTTTTCTCCCTGTGCTGGAGTGAGGAATGTTTTTGGTAAGGCAATGCAAACTGCTGAGGAATACAGGAGCAGAATGCAGGATTTCTTGTCTCCCACAGTTATCTTTAAAAGAGGATACAGAGAAAATTCAAATGTCTGGAGAAAATAAACAAACAAACAAGGACATAACACTGTTAAGAACTTTATTCTGGAATTCAACTTGATAAATTTCTAACAGTCCAGACAAAGAAAGCAGCTTCTTAGCAGCTTCTGCAGCAGAACACAAAGAATGAACAAGTAGACATTGCTTCACTACCACTGCACTGTTTCTGCTCCTGTACATGCCTCACAAAGTCCAAGATGGGCACAAAGGCAGTGGGTTAGGGCAAGTGACACAGACAGGTTGGTAACAACAGAAAAGGAGAAGGTTGAGGTACTTTTCTGCTTCAGCCTTCCCTGATAACAGCTCACCACACAGCCCTCAAACATTTGGTTTGGTAGGAGGGGACTGGGGAAGCAACATTCCTCCCACTGTAAGTGAAGACCAAGTGATCACCTAAAGAACTTGAAGATCCACAAGTCTATGAATCCCAAGGAGATGCATCCCAGAGGCCTAATGGACTTGGCTGATGTGGTTGCCAAGTCCCTCCTGAGGGCATTTAAATAGTCATCACAGAATGGCCTGGGTTGGAAGGAACCTCAAGGATCATGAATCTCCAACCCCCCGGTCCACATTTAATACTAGACCAGGCTGCACATGGCCTGATCCAATTTGGCCTTGAACACCTGCAGGGATGGGGCATCCACAACCTCTCCAGACAGCCTGTTTCAGCACCTCACCACTCTCTTTGTAAAGAATTTTCCCGACATCCAACCTAAACCTTCCCTCCCTCAACTTAAAACCATTTCCCCTTGTCCTGCCATTATCTACCCTTTCAAAGAGTTGACTCCCCTCCTGTTTATAGGCTCCCTTTAGGTACTGAAAGGTTGCAATGAGGTCATCCTGCAGCCTTTTTTTCTCCAGGCTGACGAAGCCCAGCTCCCTCAGCCTGCCTTTGCAGGGGAGGTGCTCCAGTCTGCTGATCATCTTTGTGGTTCTCCTCTGGACCCTCTCCAACAGCTCTCTGTCTTTTTTGTACTGGGGGCTCCAGACCTGGACACAGTACTCCAGATGAGGCCTCACAAGAGCAGAGTAGAGGGGAACAATCACCTCCCTGTCCCTGCTGCCCACCACTCCTCTTCTGATGGAGCCCAGGATTTGCTTGCTTTCCAAGCTGCAGGAGCACACTACTAGCTCATATTAAGTTATGACTCCTAGGTCCCCGTCATAGCAATCAGATGAAGTCCCTGCTGACTGGAAAAAAAAAAGTAACGTCATACTCATTTTTAAAAAGGGTAAAAAGATGACCCTGGGAACTGCCAAACCTGATTGTCTCACCTCTATGCCAGGGAAGATAATGAAATAGATCCTCCTGAAAGCTATGCTAAGGCAGACAGAAAGCAGGGAGGTGAGATGGAAGAACCAGCATGGCTTCACCAAGAGCAAATCCTGAATGATCAACCTAGCCTAGTAGCCTTCTATGATGGTATCATTGCATCAGTGGACAAGGGAAGAGCCACTAATATCATCTATCTGGACTTCAGTAGAGCCTTTGACACAGTACCCCACAACAACCTTCTCTCCAAGTTAGAAAGATAATGATAGGTAGACTGTTGGATGGATGAAGAACTGGCTGCAGGATCAAGTCCAGAGAGCAAAGGTCAATGGCTCAATGTTTAGATTGCTATTGGTGACAAGTGGTATCTCCCAGGGGCTGGTGCTGGGGCCAATACTCTTTAATATCTTCATCAATGACATCAACAGTGGGGTCAAGTGCATTCTCAGCAGTTTTGCTGATGACGCCAAACTGTGGGATGCAGTTGACACACCAGAGGGACAGGATGACATCTAAAGGGACCTAGCAGGCTTGAGGAGTGGGCCCAGATGAACCTTGTGAAGTTCAACAAATCCAAGTGCAAAGTATTGTACCTGGGTCAAGGCAATTTCCATTACCATTACAAACTGGGGAATAAAACAATTGAGAGCAGCCCTGTCAAAAAAGACCTGAGGGCACTGGTGGATGACAAACTGGACACGAGCCAGCAGTGTGCCCTTGCAACCCAGAAAGCCAACTGTACCCTGGGCTGCATCAAAAGAAGCATGACCAGCAGATAAAGGGAGGTGATCCTGCCCCTCTATTCTGTGCTCGTGAGGCCTCACCTGGAGTACCGCATCCAGCTGTGGAGACCTCAGTATAAGAGGGACATGGACATGGAGTGTGTCCAGAGGAGGGCCACAAAAGTGATCCATGGAATGAAACATCTCTCCTATGAAGACAAACTGAAAGAGCTGATACTCTTCAGCCTGGAGAAGTCTGTGAAGTGATCTAATAGTGACTCTTCAATATCTATACAGGAGCTACAGGAAAGAAGGGCACAGACTCTTTAGCAGAGACAGGTTGCCCAGTTACGTGGTTGATGCCCTGTCCCTGGAAACTTTCAAGGCAAGGCCCTGGGCAACCTGATCGATTTGTGGATGTCCCTGCTCATTGCAGGGGAGTTGGACTAGAGGGCCTCAGAGGTCCCTTGAACTCTAAGGATTCTATGTTATTTGTTAAAAAGCTAATTCAGTGTAAACTCTGAAAAGAAGTTTCAGAAAACACATAGAAGTATTTTTCGTCTGTCAGGTTGTTCTTCATAAATTGCAAGTCAGCTAAAATGGAAAGGAAAAGTAATGGAACACTCTAGTCACATTATTCCAGGTCTACCCTTTTCAACTTACTATCAAATCAAAGTTAGTCAAGACAAAGCTGCCTGCTTTAGAAAAATAGAGATGTGCTAAGCGGTCAAGCCTTTCTTTCAGATATTGAAAAAATGCTGTCTAGTTATTGGATACACTTGAATACTTCTCAGGAGGTTTTATGTTTAACAATAATTCTGTGAAGTAGTATCTGTGATTCAGAAGTCATTGGGGGGGGAGGGAATTTTCTGTGCAGATTATTTGTCTGAAAATATGTCAATCACATCAGAGTCTAAACTTATCAGGGATATTCAGAATGTTCGCCTTTATCCCTCTCACTGTGAAAAATTAAAATAAATAAATACAATCAACAATAAATGCAAGAAGGAAAAGCCTAACTCCAAAGTTAAGCCATGCTCAGACTTTCCAAAAGAGGGAGATATAACTCCATTTGTGAATTAAGCAAGTATTCCTATTTCAATGAAGAATCTAAAAACGTGTTTAACTAGTTTACTTGTACAAATTAAAAAAGAAAATTTTAGTTTTTTTTCCCCTCCATTTCCCTGCTTCACTTAGAAGACATGTATACTAACAAAAATGTACAGAAGATAAATACAGTATCTATTTGGATACAGTATAATTCAAAAGACAGATACAGTTGCCTACTATTACAAAAACTTCTATGTAGATAGAGATACAAATAACATATGAGCATCAAAAATCAAGCAAATAACGGAAGAACTGTTAATAACGAAAGCATTGTAACACAGAAACAAGCCCAGTATATTTCAACAGGCATCAGACTACAGACAGCACTTCACTTAATCAACTACTTTAAAAATTCATGGGCTACTATAGGAAAATACAGTAAGTTAATAGCTATTAGCTACACAAAATATGACACTATTATTAGGTATTTACAGACAATTAAGATACTTCATAAAAAAACACCATATATTAACCTTGTAGAATATCA
This sequence comes from Chrysolophus pictus, assembly GCA_037305975.1. NCBI lineage: Eukaryota > Metazoa > Chordata > Aves > Galliformes > Phasianidae > Chrysolophus > Chrysolophus pictus. Next base: position 100,751,200 of record CM074576.1, read on the forward strand.
TTCAAACTAGAATCTGGAACCCAGATTTTGAAAAACTCTTTCAAACGTAAGTTAATAAAAGGAAAACTGGAATCTCTAAAAATGTAATTCAATAAATATTTTTTCCCACTGAGACTTAACCAGAATCACGTTACTATAACAACAGTGATGAAGATTAAAAACTATAAAAATTTTTTATACACAATATAAAAACACTCATATGTATTAAATAATTAAGAGGCTTGGGACAGCATGATTTGAAAAGCAATCATAGTTACAAAGCAGATTACACATAATAAGTGCAACTTATTAGAGTTGTTTCAAGCCACGTCAAGTAGAAAAGAAGCTACTGAAGTACATAATTGGCATACTAAAGCACTATGACATACCCTCTACTATAAAGCATTTGTGTAAAGGATAACTGATGCATAATGAACCTTGTGACTGGGTGGCTGTGGTGCTGCTGCTGCTTTTTTGGTGCTCCCATTCTTTCGGTTCTTTCAAAGCAACAAAGAAACATTTTTAGATGAAATAGCAGTTTCCTGTGACTATCTACAGTGTTTTACAGATGACTGAGGTAGCTTTTAGATATGGCCCCTTTCACTGTCCATCTCTCTTCTTGTTATTTCCCTCCACAACAACAGTTTTGATCATATTTGGTCACAGCCTCTTTGGTAGATAATACAGAAGAAAATAAAAATACAAACCACCCACCCCACCATCCTGATGTGTTTTCTGCAGTATGATGTCATCTTCCAGGAATAAGCTCCCCTGAATCTCTCTATACATTGTTAGTTGCATTAATTTAGCTACTTTTTGATAGCCTAAAAGAGAATACCATTACTATTTCATTATGTGCCTCAGAAAAAGTCTTCTTCCACCAATTCCTGTGTTACCTACAGAGATTCCAAGATGACTTGAGCATCAACCATATGGAATAGTTCCGTTAGAATACTGAAGTTTATCCTCCACTTCATCCTCTGCCCACAATTCTCTCTTAACAATATTATAGAGAAATATATAATGCTGAGAATTAGAATTTCTAAATTACCAGTAGTCACATCATAGTGTTAACAGCTTTAACCTCTTAGTGACTCTATCCTAAAAACAAACAAACAAAAAAACTCAGAAGAAAATATAGCCATATATATGTAGACTTAACTGGACCCTCAGGCTTCAAATTCTAATTTGAAGACTTCTTTCTTTTTAAGAAGCTTTGAATTCTTTCCCCTAAAAAAAGAAAAAAAAAAATACATTTTGCTCTAGTGCATACCCATTATCAATTGAAACAATTCATCTTTTGTATGGCTAAACTAAAAGGAAACAATTTTTTAAATGGCAAAACCTCCTACCAAGGAATTGTGCAGTCATCAAGTCACAGGAGAGCTCAGCCTGCCAAAATAACTGAACAAAAACATTCTGAAGTGTTGGGCTCAATCCGGAAAAAAAAAAAAAAAAAAAGCCAAACAAAAAACCTAAGGCTCTAAAAGGCTCTGAAGAGCAACAGTCCACTGTATCATAATGATTTATGGCTGCTACAGCCTCTCCTATGTGCCCATGAATAGTTGCACATCGCCTATTTGGATTTGATAAACAAAGTAAGAGACCATTTTTGTCCCACTGAGAAAACAACTTTCCTGCCAGTAAATTTAATCTGTAGTTAACAAAGAATTTGACAATAACTTGTTAATAATCATGCAATGAAACAAAAGGCAGCGTCACACTCTAAGGCTTTACTTCCCCATTTAGCTCCACTGAGGTACTGAATGCACCTCATTATAGAAGTGAGACGGACATAGATATGCTACCCCAATCTTGTCCTCTATGTTCAAAATGCCAGTGACACTACATCTGCTCCTTGCTGTACACAAATGATGCAGATGCAGCATGATGCTTCAAGACATTCATCTCAGTCACTATTCAACTTAGCAGAGTTGGGGTTTTGCTCCTCTCACTCACTTGAAAACATTAAATTTAAGTGACACTTAGCAGACTATGAGCAAGAATATTTTCCCCACATACAGCTGAGGTGGAAGCAGGAAATACTAAATTTGTATGTATGAGAAAACAAGGAACGCTTCTTCAGAAAACTTCCTATGGAATTATCTCAGCTAGGGGTATCTGGACTCCCTTTGTATGTAGGCTGTTGTCTGACTACATATAATCCATTTACATCTTATGTTTAAAGGAAAAAAAACACTACATCCCTAACACTTCTATACCTAGCAACCTAGACACAAACCTGTTATCCCATTTATTCATGACTACTATTCTTTCATGTTCACATTAAAAATGCTTTCACTTTTTGACTGCAGCCTACTTGAAATACATGAGACTTGAACTTGAAACCTGTCTTATACTATGCTACTGGACTTCATGATCAGTAAGGTCAGCTGCAACATCATCAACTTCATTACTGTCAGTAATTACACTTGATGAATTTTACCAACAGTGGTTCCCTGACACTGATTAACCTACTTTCTCACCACATTCGATTCTTTTTCAAGGTTTCCATGTTCAACACAGAGCATGCAGCTCTATGAGTTACTAGATAGAGTGGTAAAAAAAATTGTAACTATGAATTTTTTCTTTCCAACCAATTTTCCTTTCCCCTGAATCTCATAGGTACACAAATGTACTTTTAGGTACTTTAAATGTGATTAGTGTGTGCTAAAGCATTCTGATGTAAAGCAGTTCCGCTTTTGCGCACACTAATGATAAAAAGCATTATATATTTCAACTAGAAAACTATTTGAAACTAGGAGAGGTGGTATTTTTGTACAAAACAAGACATTATGACTTATTAGCCATGATGCCAACCTCAATTTTGTATTTTGGATATTTTTTTTCTTACTGTCATCTATCTACATGCAATTACATAAAAGCTATCTAAGAAAGCTACCCAGTGGTAGTTAATTTATATAGCCTCAAGAAGACTACACAAAACCAATGAATGTAGTCATCCCTGAAGTTTTTCAGACAATTTTCCTAATCTTTACCATACCTTTGGATAGGTACATTGTGAAGATATCCTAACACTTGCCTTCATAAGTTAACAGGAATAAACCTAAATCAATTACATGGAGCTAAATTTCATTAAGATATGAATAAGATTTGGTGTTTTAATTTCAAGCACCTACTCAACATGTTGCCAGATAAAGCATCAGATAAACATTATATATGATTCATAATATCATTTAAAAAAAAAAATCACAGTTTTGTGATTGTTTTGAAAGTTTAACAATTATTTTAGTACTATTTAATTTCTTCATCACACAGAAGAAAAATTTTGCTGTTCATCTTACACCAATGTCAAATTAGAAATTATTTTCTATTCAATGTTCTGAGGCAGCAGATAGTCCACAATCATAACTGCCAACATTTTATAAGTACTATGCTTTATTATTTATCTCTGTCAAAATGTTTTAGAATTTGATTGTTAGTCATAAATTTGGGAGGTAATTTTCTCTAGATTTGAATTTTTATTAGCTCTATTTTCCAGTTGTTCTTCGTTTTCTGCTTTGATCTTCTGTATTCCTATGAAGAATATTAAACAAGTTCTCCAACATAGATAATAAGATTTCAATTTTTAATGGTGCTATCACCAGACCTAAGCTCCACTGGCACTATTTCAAAATTAGAAACTACTACAGTGAAAACTGAATTTACAGGTACTTTCAGCAATATAATACTCCACCAAGTTGAGGAGGGACTGTTGATCTGCCTGAGGGGAGAAAGAAAGGCACTACAGAGAGACCTGGATAGACTGGATCAATGGCCCAAGGTTAACTGTATGAGTTTCAATAGGGCCAAGTGTCAGGCCCTGCATTTTGGACACAACAACTCCAGGCAACCTTACAGGTTTGGGAAGTAGTGGCTGGAAAGCTGCCTAATGGAAAGGCACCCTGATGTACTGATAGACCAGCTAGCTGAATATGAGTCAGCAGTGTCCAGATGGCCAAGAAGGCCAATCAGGCTTGTATCAGGAATGGTGTGGTAAGCAGGACTAGGGAAGTAATCCTGCCCCTATACTTGGCACTGGTGAGGCCTCACCTCAAGTACTGTGCTGTTTTGGGCACCTCAGGACAGAAAGGACATTGAAGTGCTGGAGCAGGTCCAAAGAAGGGCAAGGCTTGTGAAGGTCTTGGAGAATATGCCCTACGAGGAGAGACTGAAGGAACTGGGAATATTTAGTCTGGGAAACAAGAGACCAAGGGGAGACCTTATTGCTCTCTTCAAATACCTGAAAGGTGCTTACAGCAAGGGCAGGGTTGGTCTCTTCTCACTAGTGACAGGACAAGGGGAAATGGCATCCAAGATGTGCCAGGACAACTTTAGGTCAGATATCAGGAAAAACTTCTCTACAGAAAGGGTTGTTAAGCACTGGAATAGGCTTCCCAGGGAGGTGGGTGAGTCACCATCCCTGAATGTGTTTAAAAACCATCTTGATGTAGTGCATAGGGACATGATTTAGTGGAGGGTTGATAGTTAGGGTTGTATGGTTAGGTTGTGGTTGAACTTGATCTTCAATGTCTTTTTCAACCTGAGCAATTCTAAGATTCTATGACTTATAAATAACAAGTAAAAAGAATGAAGTAGAACACTGAAATTCCTGCACGTAGATTACAAGACAAAACTTACTAAGGAACGTATCCACCTGAATTCTTCTAACAGCTTGCTGTATGCTATGAAAAAGAAATTGGGAACACTGTCAATGAAAGAAAAATTGAGTCATTTCTGAAAGTAGATAACACTCACCCCCTCCTCACAAGGAGGGGGTCATCTGTCAGAAAATAAAAAGCACTCATATAACAAAAACAGCAACTATATTTGTTCACCAAGTAACTCTTTATATGCTCCTGCATGGACCTAGGAGGAGCTTTGGAAATACCAAATGATATTATTACCAAGTAACAACAACCAAAAAATACATTGTTATTTTCAAGGAAAAAAGAAGGTGCCCAACTGCTATAAGCATCTATTCCTTGACACACAAACAAACAAAGAAAAAAAAGCATAAAAAGCATACTAAAATGCAAGACTGTTGTTTTGTTTTGTTTTTTTAAACATGCTTTCTCTAATGTCTTTGTTTGGTTATGAGAAGGCTGCCTGAAGAGCTATAGTAGATAGTCTACTACTACTGAACACAGGAAAGTGTTTGACCTCTGTTTCTCATTTATTTTCCTATAAAAATATGTTGTGACCTGGTCTAAATTAGTGTCACTAGCTACACTCCATCTATTTCCATTCTGGTTCAGAAATTACTTATTTAAAAGAAATGACCTTGTCACAATTTCAGAACTTGGCATTCACCTGTGTAGAACGAAGATGAAAACAGTGTAGAGAGAAGCTAAAGATAAGGACCTTCTGGAAGAACTGTTTTCCTCCTAGCAGATTACTCAAATCTGTATGTGAATGTCTGGAGTTGACCACTTAAATATTTAAGCACTAATACGGCAAAATAAATTTAAAAAACTTATGATGCCCTTACGCTTTTTACAGTAATGCAATATATATATAAACACACACAGCTTCAATAACAATTTTTTTTTTTGCTAGTCTATTATACGCAAACAACACTGCCTGTGTCTTTAAACATTACCTCTGCAATCTGCATAATTTCTATCTGCATAAAATCCAATATTCTTAGCATTCACATGAATGAAGAACTGCAAAACACTGTTCTACTACACAAATTCTAATGATCCCCAAAATAAACAAATCCATAAATGGTTAATTAAGCCACTAATAAAAGAGCAGCAGTTTTATAAATGTGTTACTGAAGTGATAGCAGATAGAAAGATGACCCATAACATGAGAATAATGTACACTCTTACCACATGGAATATTCCAACCTCACTTCAGATTTTGTGACAGATAAACCATCTCAGAACCACCTTTCCTTAACTGAGGAATTTTTTATGATACATAAATACACAGAAAGGAAACATTAATGATGTGTTAGATTCATAAGCACCAATAATACAAAAATAATCATGAAATACTATCAGAAAAGTTATATATGATGTATGAATGAATATTGTGTCATCAGTCAGAAGTCATCAGTTACAACTACATATACTTGTATTTTAAGTGCAAAAATCTCAAAATTTGATTCACATCAGGATATATGCATTCAAAAGCTAATCAGACTCAGGGGCAGACAGAATAACAACAGTTTACCCTCATGGACCTCTTTGCTAATTTAACATTTTGAATGTCAGTGATAAGTGCATATATCCTTATTTAGAGCAAGCTGCACAAAAGTACAGTTAAAGACAAGGGGGGGAGTAAAAAAAAAAAAAAAAAGAGGAAATCAAACCCACATTCTGCTCTGCCAACCTTTTCAGAAGGCTCAGAGCAACTACAGAACTACAATGAATAACATGACTGATATTAAGAGTTGTCCTGGGTAACCCAAAATTCTGTACAGTAAACCAATTATGAGCAGTATAGTCTTTGCCTTACAGATGGCAAATGGAAAGAGAGTAAGTACAGTACAGATCTGCTGTTTAAAAGTAGGAAATATGACCATGATTATACAAAGAGAAAGACAACTCAATTTTGCCAAGCATTCTTAAGAATACACATTATTTGCTAACAGTTATCAACACTTCTCATCATTCTCACCTTTTATCTCTATGCTGAGCATAGAACATTCTATAGTAGCTAAGCACAATAATTTTGAAAATGCAACATAAATAAAAGGTAATTTAGCAGCAATTAGAAAACATAACCTATTTATCTCTAAATTATAGAAAATATCAGTAACCATTCTCTAGTGTCATAAATTGTTTATGACAATTTTAGTTGCAGGGAACAGTTTTCTCCCCTGCTCTGCAAAATAAAATCAGCTTTCTCACACCCCTGAATGACTAATCCTAAATTTCAGTTCATCCATATTTATTACTGAGACAATTTTCTATATCATAATAAACACAGCATTAAGTACACATATTGAGCAAGCATTTCCAGTGCATTTATACGTATTCTTTGCTTCAGAATTCCGTTTCATTAAGATCAGATTTTTAATGGAGATTTTTTTGATGTGCTAGTTTTGTTGATGGGAGCCATGAGACTGTAGTATGTGTGTGTGTATATATATATATATAGTATACAAACACTTCTAGTTGAATAGTTTTCTTGTATATGATTTCAGTATATTTCTTTCCTTAACTACTCATTACTGACCCGTTATCATTTGACATCTCTAGAACAAGCTCAAATTGCAACAAGCCAAATTTTCAGAAGTATATCTCAATGAGAGAAATCAATATTCACGTGTAAATAACCACATCCAGTGATAGCTGTTGCTATGTATATAATGACAATAGGCATAAAAATTGTGGTATTTAACAGCTCAAAGAAACTTTCAGTTAATTTTTGAAAGTCAGGACTTTATGCTTATGAAATACAACTGGTGATAAGCTTTCTCTCATTTTGTATTTAGCTCAAATTCCTTAAGCTAAGTCTACAGATCAATATTTTTAATTACTAAGTGTTAAGAGTTAAGTTTTAAAAGGCTAGATATACTACATACAAACAGAACACTTGAAAAGTTATAGTTAAAAGCATAGCGCTTTCTGCCAGGGTGCAAAGATTTGAATAGAATACTAAGTAGTTCCACAAAATAAAAACAAAGAAAACTACACATTACTGTTTCACCACTTAGGATCACTCTGCACAAGAAGATAAATTAATTCTGTTTCTTATAACAAGCAGAAGATATTTAGCAGAAAACAAACAGGATAAAATGAGTAAGAAATGTCAAAAGAATTGAAAAGAAGAAGGTTAGAACTAGCACCTTTAGCTTTGATCCATGAGGCACAGGAGAAAAACCATCTTGTCCAGGTGGAATGAACAACTCCCATTTCCCATAATCCATTTTCTTATATGGATGAGAAAACGGATTCCAGCCATCTGTAACAAGAAAATCAAATTAAGTGTATTTATCTTAATATATGCCCAATTAAAATTCAAAGTCATAACAATATTTTCAGTCTTTTCCAGAATACATTTCTTTTTCAGCAAATACAAATACTTTTAAATCAGCTACTGCACACTTCCTTTAGGAGAGGTTCATTATGATGTTCACTGGGAAAACATACTCCAATTCTACTATGACAATTTCTGATTACAGAAAAGGAAAAAAAGATTCTTGGACAAAATAAAAGCCATCTCCATAAACCGTATGCTTAAACCAACTCTAGATATGGATATGCATACTTATAATTGCTTCTGTTTTGACTCACTGATGTCCTTAATAACACGAAGTATATACAGTAGGAGAACGAGGAAGAAGCAGACAAAACTGGCAATGGCCACAAAACCACTTAAAAATAAACACTTTGTAACAGCTAAGAACTTTAGCCAGAAATGCTACAGTTATAATTAATTAAATCCTGAAAAGGGTTCCTTTTCATTAAAAGAGACAGAAAAAAACACAAAACACATTTACTGAACCAAGTTTAGATTATGTAATTCAAGATTCTTCATACTGTTTTGACTCACTGATTCTGGAGAGGTATGAGGTTAGTCATGATGACATGCTTAACTGAATAAATGCCTGCCAAGAAAATTGTGTGCGTTTCTATAGATGTTCAAGGTTAATTCTTATGAATGCAACTAAATATAAAGCTTCTGAACTGACTAACACAGGCAATGTAACTATTTCTGAACTAGAAGAAAGTGGCAAGCCGAGTTTCAAAATTACTTCCTATTTTTGCCTTGAAACTTGTCCACCTCACACAGCCCACAGCAACAGCGAATCTCATGTTAACAAGAAACAGAAAACTGAATTGCATGACATAATTTCCTTCTTGATGATCTATTTGTGTATTTCCTGCAGTAAAATGACAGGTGGTTTTCATCTCAAGTACAGAAGCATAAGCAGTCTTCTGCAAGCTCCTATGTATGTTAATTACATACAAGATCTTAAGTACATATACTAACAGCTGATAAATGCTATGTTCACATCCTCAGCTGTAGTTCTGTTATTTAAGCTAATATTTCTACTACACATGTTAGTGGTTGAAAGTAATTAAAGAAAACTAGACAGCAAAACTTATTGCCCTGCTCCAGCGGCAGCAGCTATTTATACTACTTTGAAACCACTATCCTACTTGTCTACAGGTTTTGATTGCTTATTTCAATGGAAAACCCAACAAATAGATATAGATTTATTTATTTATTTACTTCTTAGTATGTAATAGTAGATGCCAAAGAATGAATTACTTGAATACTTATTAAAAAAAAAAAAAAAAAAAAGAAGAGTAACACTTAATATCTGACATGATTCAACATTTCACTGTACATAGCTCGGAAAATACAGGGATTAACTGAAAGTCATGCTTTTCATTCTCCGATTCAAATACAGTTTGTGTGCCATTCTACCTTTTTCCAGGAGGTATAATACTAGAAGTTACTCCATAAAGAAGATCTCATTCCCTACAAATGTCACAGAAGGAGATTTAAAAAAAAAAAAAAAAAAAAAAAACACCACATTCATAATTTGAGCTAAAAGTTCTCAATATCAAAGTTCTTATTGTCTACACTATCAATTTTTACTTGTTTTCTATCGCTGAATATAATTAACTTAAAAGGTTAAGTAGTGGGAATTAGCACTTGTGGTGTTTTTTTTTTTTCTTTCATTTGTTTTTTCTTGTCTTTCAACCAAACACCTAAGAGAGCCACAGATAATACTCAAGTAAGTAAACGATTATGAGAAAACACCATTATCCATTTATCCACAGCAAAACTAAAAGCAAGTCACGAATTGTCTTGTTTTTAAATCACATATCATTAAATTTCAGTTTAAAACTGAAGAGCTCCTATTTTAAGTTTGGTTTGCTTCCTTGTAACAGTTCAACCCGTCCTCCCTCCAGTAGTTCAATTACTGTTTCCTCTTTATAAACCTGAGCTTTTTTAAAAAAAATCTTATTAACAGAAAACCTGATATTCAATTTAAATACAATACGATCATAAATTTAGTTTGAAACTTTAACCTGTTTGAAAACTTGAAGAAAGGTTAAAGGGATTGAGTTTTAATTAAATGCACCTGTAGCAACCTGACTCTAAATCTTAGGGTTTTGCAACCCAATTTCTCATCAGAATATTATTAAAGCCAAATCATCTGAATTGAATGACAATCTTCCATTCCTCTAGGCTTTCTGAGTACATTATCTTCCCCTTTGGGAATGAATACTTTACTACCACTGATGATGAATATGATATATAGGACAAATGCATTTTTTTCCACATTAAAGTGAACTTCTTTTTAGTCTTTTGACTTCTTACTGCCACATTTCATTAACATAGATACAACTATTCTGAGTTCTAATTCCTAAAATTCTGCTTCATAAGCTGTACTACATGAAATATTTTTAAAATGAAATAGGTTTGTTCTTGTGAGCTTATTGTTGTTGCTTTTTATTTTTAACTGTCTTTCCAGTACCAATACATGTACTTCCCTGTAAACTCCACTCCAAGCCAGTTTACAATTTATATCCTCGTTTTAAAAATCTTAGATATTAATTTCATTAAAAGTCTGTTTTCAAAATGACTAATCTTAGATTGCATTGTTTAATTTAGCCCATTACGTAGAAGAAGCCTAAGATGTAGCTGATGGTGTTAGATTGCAAGCAGGAAAAAGAGAATTGTGTGTGTTTATAAATGTAAAGTTTAGTTTTTAAAACATGCATCTGCCTTACAGTCACTATTAACAGCTAGCACCACTGTAATCTAGCAGGTGGTAAACTATAGTCATGAGTTGTTACTGAGTTTTGGAATCAAATGATATATCTGATTTTTGTGCTAAAATTCACGTGCTATATCAACCTATTTTATCAACATCTATTCAAATTTAAAGACAAGAAGTGTTTGAAGGAAAGCTACCCTGTCATTCGTTAGGTCAAATTGTATCACATGGGACCACAGCTGAAAGTACTGTTACACAAACCTTTCTGTTCATTTTCTGCATTAAAGACTTTCCTAAAAGTAATCACTGTCTACATGCTCAGATTACAAGAGTGAATAGCAGACACAGACTCTTTAATCAAGTTCTTAAACTAAAAAAAAAAACAACAACAACAAAAAAAAAATCTGACAATTAAAATAGATACAGTTTAGGACTGTACATTAGTTCCCAGACATCAATCTGAACATTTAACCATTTCTTTTGCATATTCTGTTTGTAGGTGTATCTTATAGATATTAAAAATAATACTAAAACTAAATACTATGAAATACTGAAAAAAATCTCAAATGTATCTGAAAAGTACTGTGAGGGTAATCTACTTAAATTTCTTTCTAACAGTGCACATTTTAGTACAAAGGCTTAACTGCTCTACCACCAGATACTACAGCTAACAGTCTAGGTAAAGAGTCTTACCATTTTAAAGTTATATAGGATATAAAAAAAATAAGAGTTGAATTAGTGCCGCAGGATTTAAGAGCAAAAATGCACCTGACTTGCATTTAAGAGTTTGCATAACATGATCTAAGTGTAGCCAGCCTTCTGGCAAAGGAGAAAATTTATGATTTTGTCTCAAGCTTTAAGTAAGTAAATCAATGTCTTCCCGGTTCTCAAACCAAGCAATACAGTTCCTCCCACCACCTTCCTGTTCTGCCAACATCACTCTTTCTTCTTTCCCCAGAAGAGAATAGTACTTTTTCATGAGTATGCTCACTTAGGATTTGATATTACCATTTTGAAGCAGTACTTGTTTCTACACTCTCATGATTAGTTAGAATCACGAAGAGCCTTGGTTCTTGGGCAACGCTGATGTTAGATTAGTAGAGAAGATAAATCAGGTTATTTCACTATTATTTTCTCCTTCCCTTCACACAATATTACAAAAGCCTAACTGTATATCTTCAGGAAGGTTATCAGGTAGTTCAGGCATATTCAGCTAATGCTGCACTGTGATCAGGCTAGAGTCTTTAGAGAAGTCATTTTATGGATATAAAAATAGAAATATATAATTCTGATACACAATACTGAATTCAATAGAAATGCACACATTATTATTATTATTATTATTCTAATATGGAAGACTATTTAAGTTACTAGATGTCACTACACTAGCAACTCATAACATGTATTTTTGCTATCAGAACTTAATGTTTGCCACAGCACTGTTTTTAAGTGAAAAGGACACTGATCTAAAACACAGTGCAAGGGAGAGAAAATGTTCCTGAAATACTTACTGAAATCACCTGTGAGAAACACTGCTTCTGCACCTGGTGCCCACTCTTTGCAATATACTCCACCATCCACAAATTGGTTAACTCCAAAAGATTTGTAACTTTTTGAAAATTTATTAAGACCTCCTTCGTTGTCGTCAATGCTCTTCAAACGTTTATAAAACAGAGCATACCTTTCAAAAAAAAAAAAAAAAAAACCAAATGTTAGAATAACTGAGACATTTCTCTTTACAGAAATAGAAAATAAATTATCAAATCACAATTTTTTATGGTTGCAAACCAGAGAAAAGTTGCAATTCCCACTTCTGTTTTCCCTACTTCACATGAAGTCCTTGCACTTTAAGTCTAAATCTACAGCTCCTGATTGGCAGTCCAAAAATCATGGTATTACAACACAACAGGAGAAATTCACACTCTGAACAGCTTAACACTTTTTCATCTATCTTATTAATACTGAGCAAGGGCATCATAGAGAGAATTGCATAGGCCTGGTACATCTACCACAGTCAATTTTAATAGGCAAACTCTGAATACTGAAAAATCTGCAATACAACATGCAGCAAGCATGGAGGAAATAATCTGCCACTGCTTAACCAATTTATCTAGAAAGGTCATCAGCAAAACTTTGTAGTCCTCTGCCACTGGAACTAGCTGGCAAGAAGTATATACATTTACTTACACACACAGTCAAACTTTATGGAAGTAATTATTTTGCACTGTCCTCTACTTACCCCTGTTAGGGCTAGAAATACAATAAGCCTCTAATGTAAAGTTTGATATTAACAGCTTGGAGTTCTCCTGACAGACATTCCCAGCAATTCAGAGACACACAATAGGCAAATGCTACACAAAGAAAACGGTTAGATTTGCTCCCCAAAGTGTGAGCTACTATGCGAAGAGGCATGGCTAAAAAACTTCAATTGAGAATTTTATTAATGCTATCTGCAAGGTTAGTTTATTTGCAATTTAGAAATGTACCAGTGTTCTTCATAAATGGAAAGGAGGCTTCTGAAATGTATAAAGACTGGAAAGAATTGAAGCAAAACCAACTCGTCTGCCTCATTACACTTACTGTATTTTAAAAAAGGAAAAATAAACAGTAAAAAAAGCTAACAACATTATAGTATTACACTTCGTTGGTTTAGAAGAAAAAAGAAAAGAGTTACTCTGCCTGTAATATTAGGACTGGTACACTACTCTCAGGTTTGTTTTAAAGTTTTGTTTCAGAATTGGTCTTCATTAGTTCAAAGTAAGGGATCAAAATGTCAATTTACTGGTTAAACAGGATAACATATTAATTTTGAGTACAATGACCACTTTCAAGGTTAATCTCCCAGCAGACTGATGTTCACATTTAAAAGCAGCAAGATTAAAAAAAATGCTCAGGATTCACGACAGAAAAAAAAATTATAACATGTTACCCATCTACCTGCACCATTCCTTTAAATTTACTCATGAATCTAATCCTCAGAAACACATTGCAAACAACTACTCTGGTAATCAATTTCATTTACACTGCTTGAAGGAGAATATTTTGTCAGATTTTCAAATGTAAGTGTATAACCTATATACACACATCCAGCTGACTTAATTAAATTTTAATCAATTGCAATCATAGAAATATTTATATCAATAAATAAAATGAAAGTTAAATACAGAAACAGAACAAGCAACTAAAACAGCCTCAAAAGTTCATCATATGGCATTTGGTAACAGAAACATTATTCCCTACTGAAAGCTGCTATTTGAAAAGTAAATGTACACTGATTTGCTTAGCTCGGGGAAGGAGTGTAGTTTTTTTGTTGTTTTATTTAAAGCTACTCTTTAAAATATAGTAGTTATACAAGAGCATAGTGCTTGTGACAGAGCAAGTTCATTCAGACAACTGCTGTGCCATCATTATAGAAATTATGATAATTGAAACAACTAGTGCCCTCTGTGTTTGTTTTACATGATATTCTAGAAAGCATTCAGTTTTAATTCTGTCAGTGACCTCCTGAAGCGATCAAATATAGGACTATGGGTTGTTTGAAGTTCATGAAAAAGCCACAGGCTTCTAAAATGGATCAATTACTTGTGCTGTGAACTATTCTGAAAAACTCATCTCAGGAGACAAAATGCATCTGGCCACAAAACAAAGTTATCTTGCCTTGAAGGTCCTGTAAATCAGAACAAAAGTGTATTTCTCTATCTGCTATAAAGGAGAGGATTCATTTAAGAGCGTTCTTATAATCCAGGTATAGCAACCTTAAGGTTTTGCTTTCACGGGATCTTCTTTCATTTCTACATCACTGAAACATTTTCATCTTTCAGACTGAAAGCCCAGAATCACACAAAGAAAATGACAGGAAAACCTTTTTTGTTTGAGCCATTCCAAAGGTTGATACGTTCATTCATGGCACACAAGCAAAAAGAGGTGGATATCTATCTGATCATCACATTTAGCAATCTCCCTTGAACACTATATGTTACCATCGGCAGACATGCACACAAATTTATATGACATATGTAGCTATACAGACTACAACCAGACTAAAGGGAACAATCTGAAGGTGAGAGAATCTTGCAAAATTCTGGACGTGTGACAGGAATTGCCAGCAGCATTCAAAGCTAGAAGCCAGGATTAGAAGCCAAGTTCTGCATTCCAACTCTTAAACCTTTATGCCTTCACAAGCAATTGCAAAGTCTGTTCAGATTATTCTACTTCCTTATATTGAAGTTGACACTGAAGAGATATACCATACCTAAGTATGGTTTTAACGTTGTGATACTTTGAGAGCAGCCCTGTGGAGAAGGACCTGGGGGTCTTGATAGATGAAAAACTTAACATGAGCCAGCAGTGTGCCCTTGCGGCTCGGAAGGCAAATGGTATCCTGGGCTCCATCAAAAGAGGGGTGGCCAGCAGGGACAGGGAGGTGATTGTTCCCCTCTACTCTGCTCTTGTGAGGCCCCATCTGGAATACTGCATCCAAGTGTGGAGTCCCCAGTACAAAAAGACAGGGAGCTGTTGGAGAGGGTTCAGAGGAGGGCCACAAAGACGATCAGGGGACTGGAGCACCTCCCTGATGAGGACAGGCTGAAGGAGCTGGGCTTGTTCAGCCTGGAGAAAAGAAGGCTGTGGGGTGACCTCATTGCAGCCTTTCAGTACCTAAAGGAAGCCTACAAACAGGAGGGGAATCAACTCTTTGAAAGTGTAGATAACAGCAGGACAAGGGGAAATGGTTTTAAGTTGAGGGAAGGGAGATTTAGGTTGGATGTCAGGGGGAAATTCTTTACAGAGAGAGTTGTGGATGCCCCGTCCCTGGAGGTGTTCAAGGTCAGATTGGATGGGGCCCTGGGCAGCCTGGTCTAGCATTAGGTGGGATGGTTGGTGGCCCTGCATGTGGCAGGGGGGTTGCAGATTCGTGATCCTTGAGGTCCCTTCCAACCCTGGCCATTCTGTGACTCTGTGAAAAGTACTACTGTTACCTTTGTGACAAAGATTAAAAAATATGAGAAAAGAAAAAAAGTTACAAGAAGATCCACATATTTTCAGGGCTCTGGTCAGAGGTAAGCAGAAGACGTATGCTAGCTCCCTTACTACAGGGTCAGAGATGACAAACACACCAGGACTGCTGTAGTGCGTTTCTTGCTCCAGGAATTCTTATGAAAAAGCAAGCTCATGCACTAGGATGGGATCACAGAACCACACCAAAGGCTTTTTCAATTCAAACCCCAAAGGCTTTTTCAATTCAAATCCATTAACAGGCCCAATGAGTTTTAAGCTAAAATATCAAAAATTCAGTGTTTTTCTCCAGACTCACTGGAAATAAAGATTCAGACTGGACATTACTACACATACAACTAACATAAAACACTACATTTGGTAACAGACTAGCACTTTCACACCAGCACTCTTGCTTCTCTCCTCTGGTATTTCACAGTGAAGTATGGGTAATCATAAACATAACTTGGAACAGTGTCACAAAAGTCTTCTCTATTGCTGTTATATTCATGGTTTGTAAAACACTGTTGCTTTGATTCCTATGCTTTATATGCAGCTTTGTTTGGAACCATACAATAGGAATGTAAGAATTGGCACAGAAGTAGGATTAAAACCTGAAAATATGATATTGCATAATGGCTATCCAGAAAGTAGGTGCCTTGCCAGTAACACAGCTTCATAGAGAATAAAGATGAATAAAAATTTTAAAGATGGCATTAACTCAGGCCATTTTAAGGAGTTGTATTTCATGCAAGCAGCTATCATTTCAAAAGACTCAAATATTTTGCCTTTCGGTTACTTGTAAACCTAAAGTTATGTAGTGGAAGTACATAGATGTTAGAGAACAGGGTGTCTCAAAGCCTTTCAGTTCAGTGCAAAGCTAGACAGCTCTTCCTCAAAGAAATAATTGTTCTAGTATTTTGTAACTGTGATACTTCAATTCCTATCGTCACTGACTTAAGTCAACTAGCTAATCCCATTAAAAATGAGAAAAAGACATTTAAAATAGTAATTTCATTATGGCAAAATAAATAAATAAAATTTAAGATTCTTCCTTCCCAAACTTAACTGTGTCAGTGAAATATGACTTTTTGCAGAATATTGAAGAAGTTTGATGGCAAGTCATAATGATGAATTATGTCTCCACATAAAGCCCTCAGACCTCTAATTTTTAAAACAATTGGAGGATTCTACTTCCCTCTAGCTACCTTGTATTATAAAATTTTAAACCTCTGTATTTACACTGAATTTCTTAGGTCTCATAGGAATCTAAATAGAAACTAATATAACCAAAGAGGTCTTGGCAGCATACATAATAACCTCATTTAATCACCATGGTGCTGCACTCTAACATGGCTGCATAATTTCAGAACATTTTTATGCCCACTCTTGCACCTTTTTAGGAAGTCATAATTATTGCAGTTTACAGAGTAGTCAGCTTATTTTAAGACCTGTAGTGTCACCGCTGACATTAATCATTTTCATCCCTCTTTTGCTTATGATGTTCACATTTCAGTAGCTATTCATATTTTTAGATTTTTGTCCACATTACTTTTTGTGCCATAATTTATTTCCACAATATTGGCCCAATATTAATGCAAATTTATTCAAAACATGAAAGCAAATAGGAGAGGCTTTGATTATGATATCTGGCATCCATATGGATAGCCCAATTCTGCAGACACCAAAGGGAAAAGGATATGAACAAAACACGCAGTAAGGTATTCTCTGTAACCAAATCCTCTCATTTTCCAACAAATAAAAACACTTGCAGGAATGTCAGTGTTAAAAATAAAGGTAGAGCCAAAAGGAAATAAAATAAAACTCAGCTATTTCAGTCTGTTATATTTCTTTTCATTTCTTCTAATGTAAGTATTGTGTCAACAGTTTATGGGCTGGTTTGGCCTGGTTCTATGACTAGCAGGGCAGAGGGATCTGCGGATCCACGCCTCCAGAAAGGGGAAACAGGGGACCCTGAATAATTAAAAAACAGTAGCAACAATCTGAGGAGAAACAGACTAATTTACTAAATACGGTATCACAATGCAAGATAACACTATAATACAACATAATTAAAATTGAAACTAATATATCAAATATAATGAGAGAGAGTATCTGAAAGCTGTAGGCCTTATGCTAGTACTGAACTGATGTGTGCAGCTGGGACGAGCAGCAGTGAGGAGAGGTTGACGATTGAAAAAAGGAATGTCAGATGACCTACCAAAGCCTTACATCTGTTCCCCCTGAGCAGAAGTGATAACAACACAGCTAACAGTCTTCTGTAGTTCTTCTCTTCTGGGACAGGTACCTGGAACTGGAGCATTAACACTAACTCCCAGTGCACTACATGATGCTAAGATGGGGAATACTGATAACCAAAAATCATTAAACCATGACATATTGGAAGGACTGAAAAATAGAAGAGAGTAGAATGGTTGGGAGATTTTTTTTTTTTGGGGGGGGGGGGGAGGGAATAATGGAATAATTCTTTTGTTTTTGTCCTCTTCTTTAACAATAAACCTTAAGGAAATAAAAACAAAAAGAACAAAAACAGTTTGTTTTGATGTTTTGAGATGTCATTTATTTATTTATCCTGTTCATAAACTTATTCCTGAAACCTCTGAGGGGAATGCTAGGTCTTATTTCCAAGCTTCCAACAAACAGGAAAGTCCAAACTGTCATTGCACCACGCTTTCACCAGCATTATACCATTTACAGATCACCCCTCTGTAGGACAATTCAAGCTCATCATTCTTAAAGGTTTATTTTTATATTAAATATATAAATAACAATATATAAAATATAAATATTTAATATAATATATAAAATATAATATATAAAATAACATATATTAAATAATATATTAAATAATATATATAGATATATATTATTTAAATGAAGACACTTCAAAAATTGGCAAACCAGGAATTGAAGAAAAGTTGATTTTAGCTCTGATAGACTACTACAGTGACAACAACAAAAAGGATTAATAGCTGGCTTTGACTGATATATCAAAAAAGGCTTAGGAGCTACAGTTCCCTTCTGTTATCACAGACAGCCCATCTTTAAGATATTGATGTCCAAAATTTTTCAATGCTGTCATCTACTAGCAGTGACAGGTATCATTTAAGTGCCTACACTGAATATTTATACAGTAACAGCTTCTTAAAATAAAAAAAATAAAACATCTTGATAGCCATGTAAGAAGAGGAACTCTGTATCTGAAATGCGATGTTAACACTTTGGTCACAAAATTGTATACAAAACCAGCTCTGCATTCTCACTGTGTGTTCCTGGAAAGCTAAAGTGAAATTAAACACTTTCCAAGTAGTTGAAGGAGAAACATGCAGGAGTATTAAACAGGATGATCACAAAACAATCACCACTAATAGTGTCCATCTTTATGCCTTCTATGCCCCCTACCACTTCACAGAAGAAAAAAGGAATGAAAAGAAGAAAGTTGAAGTCAGAAATATAGATTCAACATCTCTAAATATTTCAAAATAAAAAACATGGCTATTCACAGATTACTTTTTCTAATACTGATGCTATTAATTTGTAGATGTAGTTATACACACTTTCAACAACAGTAAAGTCCATGCAGATAGCTATTGCTATCATTACTGAGCCCCCACATCTCAATTTCTCATTTACTCAATAGTTTTTATTCTCATTCACTGTCCTCATTCATCTTCCTATAAGGGAATAGCCTGGAAGAAGACAGGAGAAACACAGATAAAATCCTTCCCAAAGGAGATTTCTGCAGTTCAACAAATTAAGCACACCACAACTTGCAGAGCGTGGCAAAAACAAATTCCTTTATCTTTCGTCAGCAGGTTTGGTCACTAGTGAAAGGATATCAAAACAAAAGCATTTTATTTAATTTTATTCTCTTCTTCACCTCCCCTTACTCATCTTTCTTTCATCTAATCATAGTATAAGACTCAGAATCGTGGAATGATTTGGGTTGGGACCTATAAGATCACCTAGTTCCAACCCCCTACTATAGGCAGGAACACCTCCCTCTAGACCAGTTAGCTCAACGCCCCATCCAGCCTGGTCTCGAATGCTTCCAAGGAACGGACATTCAGAACTTCACTGGGCAACCTGTTCCAGCATCTCACCACCCTCACAGTAAAGAATTTCTTCCTAACATTCTAATCTAAATCTACCCTCTTCTAGTTTAAAACCATTTCCCCTCATTCTGTTGCTACATGCCCTTATAAAAAGTTCCTCCCCAGCTTTCCAGTAGACCCCCTTCAGATACTGGATGGCCACTATCAGGTCACCTTACACCTTTATCTTCTCTTGGCTGAAGAACTCCAGCACCCTCCTATGATGATAGGCTGAGAAGTGCTCCAGCCCTCTGCTCAACTTTGTGGCCCTCCTCTGGACCTGCTCCAACCCTTCTCGTGTTGGGGGCTCCCAAAAATGGACACAGTACTCCACCAGGTAGGGTCTCACAAGAGCAGAATCACTTCCCTCAACCTGCTGGTCACACTTCTCTTGATGCAATCCGAGATACACTTGGCCTTCTGGGCTACAAGCACAAACTGACAGCTCACATTGAGTCTTTCATCAACCACTATTTCCAAATCCTTCTCAGGACTGCTCTCCAGCAGGTAAGTACTGCTATTTCAGAACAAAAAAATTAACTGCACTGTAACCTAGATCAACGTCATAGTTTTAGATGACTGACTTGCACTATCTAAAGAGAAAGATATGGTTAATCCATTTAAATGTTAAGTGTATTCATTTACGTTTGAACAGCATGTAACCCTTGAAGTGTCCAAAGAATTCCAAGAGGGTACGCTTTAAAATTACAAGATACCAATGGGTGACCTTTACAGAGACACAGAAAGCCTGCCATTTCATTTTGCTTTCCTAAGGTTACAAGCAAAGATTTTGTGTTTCTGAAATCATGATCACTGTCTGTGAGTGCCTAAATCAGGATTTCCTGGAGACTCTAGCAATAATTATTATAAATCTTCATTATACAAATACTTTGTTTCTTTATCTAAAAAAAATCTCAATGCAATGTAACATCTATTTTCAGCTAAAAATGAAAGATTTCACAGATTGTCCAATGATAATCAGTTTATATTAGGTGCCATGCAAGTTTGGATATACAGGTATTCCAATAGGAAACTTACACAGTTAAAACATATTTGTTACTATTCCTACCACTAAGGGAGTGCTCAAAATTCAAGATCTGGTTCCTCTTTCAAAAAAAAAAAAGTTTCAAAAGCAGCTTTTCTAAATTTTTCTCTTGTCTGCAAATAACGAATGCCAACATGAAGAACGCAAGTAAATGCACTAATTTGAGTGCCTTTGCTAAGTCTTTCCAGATAGAGACTGTAATACTGGAAGCTACATAAGAAATGGAAATAGAAAAGAGTTAAAGAAGGATAAAAAAGTCCACAACACCTTAATTCACAGTCAAAATTCTCAGGCATCTTCCATAGTGAGAAAAGGGATACAAAATCCCAACTCACCTTCGATGTCCCATTACTTCAAAATAAGGAGATAGCACAGCTTTGTCTCAAACTAAATGCAGTATCTTAAACACTAGGAAGATATCTGCTTGAGATAATTAATGAGTAATCACTTGCTCTATTAAAACTTATTCATACCCGACAAAATAACTAATGAAGCATAAGCTTTTTTTTCCAAAATATAATGCAGTAATTTGCAAGTCGAGGCCCAACAATACTGTACAGTCTGTTTTATGAGCACAACAAACTGTAAAAATGATCAGAAAATAAAGAGCAACTATAGAGGTTTTCTTGACATCTTATCAGCAGCTGCTGTTTCTCACAAATGTGAAGACTAATAAACTAGAAGTTTAATAAAGACAACTTGCAGCAGTATTTTAGCAAGAAGATTATTTGCTGACTTATGATCTGGCACAGTGCTTTCTGCACAGTAACAAGGCAGTTGTCAAATGTCTCATAACAAACATATACACTGCTTGATTCAGAACCAAATGCAAGAACGATTACAAAATGTATCAAATCCAAACTTAATGCAATCATTTAGTAATAATTCCTCTTCTAAATTATCTAAACCAATCCACTTCTAAGAACATCCTTCACCAAAATATTTAGAGGTTTCTTTACCTAAATCTCATGTGTGTTGATCTCACGCCTTCAGTTCAATTAGAAACACAGGAATGCATCTCAGAGTGTAGCAAGCCACTAATGTTTAGAAGGAGGAAGTGGCAAGTCTAGAGAACTAGTTAAAGACATCAATTTGAGTGAGAGAGAAAAGCATACAAATACTTCAGCATTAACACTTCCTACAAGTAAGCTATTTTACCTTTTTAGAGATAAAAATTATACAATTTTTTGTTTGCTTAAAAATTAATGTTTGTTTAAAAAAAAAAAAAGCCCCAAAAGACAGCCTCCAAGATACTAACAGTATTACATCTTTTTGGAACAAAACGGCTATGCATATTCTGCGTACGCCAAAGCACAGAAAACAGCTTCCCCATCATGAAGGATGAGTCTGAAGAAACACTAGTTTGCAATTACTATCTAAAAGCTCAATTTTGTGATTTTATATACAAATGAGAAAGTATAAATTTAGTAGTAGTGTTTTTATTTTGTTTTATACATCTAAATAGTTGTCAGCTGAACACCTTAGTTATCAGTTTTCTTCATTTCATAGTCATCGTCTCTCTGCAAAGTAATCTTAATTATGCATAAATTATGCTCAAAAAAACCTTCAACTGTAAAACTTCGGATGCCATCTTAATACAGAAGCAAAACAATTTGAGGTAGTGCTTTTTAGATTAATACAATTAGAGAGAAACTCCATATACAAGCAGAAAGCTGTAGGAACGTAAAGAGATTTCTTTCTCGAAATCAGTAGACTAAGACTGTTAGCTCATGTTTCATATTACACAAGAGAAAATAAACTGAAAGGTCAGTTGAACAGTTACAGCATTGCCCTTTTCCAAGGTAATCAGCAGAGCATGTAGCAGAGACGTGAACACGAGCGTGACTGGAAAGACGGGCGCTGATGAAGAAGCGCTGCCACAGGCACATGGGACACAACACACTCCCCACGTGGCACTCCACAGGCCATACTTCTGCAACTCTGATTTATCACTTTTATTTCAAATTAGCGTTCTTGCTAACCATTCAAGTTTTCATATTGCCAAAACACACTGGAATAACTAATGCTGAACATTAATCATATTCCCAGGTAAATTACAGGAAAATCAGTTATTCATTTGTTTGTAATAGGGACCCAATAAAGTCAAAAAAAATATCTGGATTACTAATGCATTTTTAATTTAAGTACAAAAACCTCTTGTTATTCAGTATTATTTATCTGCAAACTGTTCTACTCCTCCCTGCCTCCCTTCACCAAAATAGTTCATTTTTCATTTTGGTAGAATGCACTGGCAGAAAGCTCCAAAATCATTTCTACTATATGCTTAACCAACCCCCCCCCCCCCAAGTTGGAGATAACTCACTCAAATGTTTTATTTACCAGAATGAATATGTAAATAACATCACACACATTCCCATTTGATCCTATCATCAATGATTTCTAAGAGACTTTCTTCGTATTAACAGATACCAAGGTTAGTTAATGGGGAAGTTATAAACAGAGTCAATGATTCCCATAGCACTAGCACCACACTGGAATCAAAACACAGTCTAAAAGCAGAAGTTACGGCAGAGGTTTCAGAAAAAGACACAGGAACTTTTTAGAAAAAAATTATAATACAATTTTTGCTAGGCAAGAAGTACTGCATCATGAAGGTCTTAATCAACCTGAAAGCATCAGTCAGTCCCATTCTTAACACAGTTACCCACATTGTAAGAATCTGACTGTGTGTGTCCTATGTGTTTTAAAAACTCTGCACATTGTGACAGGATAATGCGGACTTTGGTAACTATTTCATTTCATTTTAGTTGTAAAAAGAAGCCATTTTCAATGTATTTTCTTTTTTTATTAGCTTTCCATAGCAGTAAACATAAAAAGCCATCTGTTTCTTCTCAAATTTGGATTCAAAGTATGTTGCATCAGTTTGGCTTTCATATTCTTAGAAATACTGCAAGTAATTTTAATTGGCATAAATGAAGCTCAACACAATACTAAAAATGATTTATCCTTTTAAATAACCCCCAAGAAATTAAGAATGAAAAGTTTCAGTTGGCTACCAAATTTTTGGCCTACCAAGCTTCTAGGTCAAAGTCACTCATTATTTCAAACAAAATGTTGGATGTTTATCATTACATTACCCTCCCAACCTGTTTTAGAGGACACATTATGCAACAACAACCCGAATTTCATAATGGTTGGCTTTCATAAACCTTACTTTATTTCCTATTAAAACCTATTCAAAATTTAAAAGCAAACTCTTGTCTTAATGGATCAAATCAGTGGTCTGTATATTCAAGTAGTTTACAACCTGAAAGCTAGAAAAGTAAACAGAAGCCTTGTCATCCACTGACAACCACAGAGCAAACAAATCTTATTTGCAGAGATGTTTCTTTATAGAGAAACATGTCAAGCTGTGGCTTAAATAGATTTAAACAGCCAGAGTTGTCAAAAAAAGTTGGCTAGAGGAAGAGCACCCACAGCTGTGCCTGGGTTCCATACCATAGCAAACATTCCCTTTTCCTCTCATCTACTGTAAAACCTACAGTAGTCAACTCATTTAATAATCCTTTGAATCACAGAATCATTAGGGTTGAAAAAGACCTCTAAGATCACCCAGTCCAATCACCAACCCATCACCACCATGCCCATTAAACTACGCCCCCATGTCCCACATCTATAAATTTCTTGAACAATTCCAGTGCAGTGACTTTACCACCTACCTGGGCAGCCTGTACCACCAGTACCAGCAAGCAGTTACTTAAGAGCTGAGCCCCACACTCAGCGCAACCCCACACCTCCAGCCCTCTGGGTGCCCAAGCAGCCACCGAGTTCCTGCCACATCTTGCTGCTCATTGAAACTGGAGTATTCCATCTTCCACTTGCAAAAACTGAAAATTATCATCAGTAATTTGTTTGCATTGTCTTCCTGCAAGTGTATTGATTTTTGTCTCCAAAAACAAACCTTACCGCTTCAGCCTCAATTTTGAGATGTGCATGTATATCAACTGAAAAAGCATTCTGTTTTGCTCCCACAGAGAAACAGCTTTATTCCCAACATAGTTTTCAGTTCCTAGCCTTTAAGTTTTTATCACCCATTCTTAGATTACTTTTCTGTATTTTAATATCACAAAGAAAACTTCACAATACTCCAGAAATGCAAACATATTATTTTACATATAAAGAATAGATAGAAAAACAGCTATTAAATATGAGATGGGAAGAAAGGTATACTTTTGCTTTTCCGGTTGACCACTGTAGCAGTTCGATCAGTCTTCACTGGTTGGATCAATAAGTCTTTTCTATTTAGGCTCAGTGGCTCTACACAACAATTCATATTGACTGCAGATTCAACTTACCAAGCAAACCTGGTCTGCTCGCTAGGTTCCCTGTTATGCCAATGAAGCCCTTTTAGAATATATTTTTGAGGAAGAAAGTGTTTGCTTCAGAGACTGTAAGATCTTAGAGGGATTTGGGGCTGAAGAAGAGAAGCACCACAGAACTCCTTTATCTGCTAAATAATTATGACAGCTTTAGGCACCTTAGCAGAAGCGCCATGCCATCTTTACAGCATGAGTTTGCCTACATTTAATTATTAACTGACTTCACTGTAGACAAGATCAATGAAAAAGCCAAGCAGTCAAACATTTGTACTGTATACAATACAAAATGCTCATAATTCAATATCAATAAACTAGAAGAACAATTAGACCTTGGGTATTTCAGAAATATTTATAACTAGCCTCAGCTAATCAAGCCTATTCCCAAGGAAGATGAGCAATCAAGAAGCATGCATTTAACTATTCACAGAAGCAATCTACAATACAAAGACGTGCTTCATTCACAGCCAAGCATTTCCACTCTAAAAAGCTCTTCTAAACTTTGGCAGCAAGGAGCACAAAGCTGAGAAATACAGGCCATTAAGTGAGTTGTACCATCATCTGGAGAGGTATGAACATCAAATTCACAACAGTATTAGCCTGAATATTCACATTTCTTTAGAAAACAGAAGAGAAAAAGAAATATGGAGTCTGACCATTCTTCTGAAACTTTGTGTCTCCTTAACACAATCTTTTTACTGGAATAAAAGTACATGAAATGTTGCATGTCAAAAATCTGTTAAGGGCCTCATAACTGCAGAGTGAGCATGACTCAATAGCTGTTGGATTCATCTCAACCACATATCCATTTCCACAGGATTGGAGCTCTGAAGGACATGACAGTTTTGAAGACATCTGCCTTCTGATCAGGGCTGTATTTGAAGCTACCAGAGACAGCTTGATAACCATAGAAGTCACTGCTATTTTGCAGCCTCCAAGCATACACTAGTTGCTTGTCTGTAATTCAACTTGCCTGTCACTGCATTGGAAAACTTACAGTTCGAGTATTGAATTGATAAAGAAAGTTGTAAACTTTTAAAAAAAAAATATAGCACTACTGCCCAAGACTCACGAACAAATCACTGCACATATGGCTCAAGACTTAGTAAGACACTGAAGCTTACATCAGAGTTTTCAACAGCCCAACCAATGAAGTAGCTCAAAACACACAGAAGTCACTTGAAGCTATCAGCGGGATAAGTAAGGAGAAGAAAAACCTCAACTCCACCAGCGTGTGCACATACACACATACCACTCCCCTCAGAAAGCCTTGTATTGCCAGGTTGAGTCACTCTGACGTGCTGCACACCATCATCTTAATTTTCAACAGGGATACTGAGAAAGCTTCAAAGATCACACAAGTATTAACACTTTAACACTAGGAGTTATGAATATAAGATTAACATTCTGTCTACTGAGAGGATGAAACCAATTTTTAAAGTTGCATATTCTTCTCATCTGCTTAGATTCTACTAGTACCCGCTTTAGACAGTGCATAAGTTAGAGAAGACATTCATGACAAATTTTGACAAAAGCTTTTTTTTTTTTTTACATAGAACCTCTTGTATCAAAAATCAGTTCTGTAAGTATTCATTTCAGAAGGATAAAGTTAAACACCACAAAGGTTGAGCAACATAGTAACTGACAACACATTGAAAAGAACTTCCTCTTTAGTAATTTTCCACTCCAACTATGACATCCCAAATACCTTTTGTCCTGCAGAGAAATGTAGACAGCACTGGCTTATCTGCTTGATAAATTCTATTTCAAAGTACCTGTCCATCTCTGAAGTACAAACTATAAAAAAGTAGTGCACTATACATACATACACCTTCAGTCAAGAGTATGTTATTTTCTAAGTATTTATGCTAGGTACTTAAACAAGCTTCCTTTCCTTCCTCTCTCCCCCAACTGCAGCAGGTACAAGCAAACATACAAGTAGTATCTTCTTTGGAACTAAGCCCAGGAAAATACCACTAGCTCCAACTCTCAAATTGGAGAGCTGCCAACATAAAGCCTGCCAAGCCTACCAAAGTCAAGTGGCCAACAGGTTAGACTCAGAGCTTCAGTCAGCACAGCTTCCTTGCATAAGGCCAGCAGCAGCAAGGAATAGCAAAGGGGGAAAGAAGTCAACCTAGAGCCCTGTTCACGGTTCATCAGGAATTTGATCTTTTGATTTAAAAGTCAGGTATTCAGAATAAAGCTGGTAAAGACTTCTGAGGCATCATGGAATGTTTCCATCACAGTATATTAATTACATCAGAGTAGCTAAGGAACTTATTATTCCATAAACACATGTCAATCGTATAAAACTCCCCCCAAAATTCTACACTTCAACTCCTTCTTCCTCTTCTGAAGAGCCTGGAAGGCCAAACATACCTCAGTATCCACAGCTGCGAATTCACACACTGTCAATTATAAGTCTCCAATTGTCATTTAAACTAATATGAGATGTAAGATTAAGGTGAAATGTACACAGAATTGACATAATAGGTACCAACTAAGAAGAGAAAAAAATAGATTCCATTAGGAACAGAATCTGAGAGATTGTGCAGCATCTGTATATTTACAGGTTTAAAGTCCAAGTGAAGAAAATCCTAAGCAATCCAGTCTGAAGTAAATATTGACTTGTTTCTGAGCAGAATGCTGGTTCCTGCAAACCAGCATTTTCTATGAATATTTACTACTTTTTGTCTTTTGAAGCTAGGTAGTTTTGCAAAAGGAAAACAAAGAACGTGGTAAGATATAAAAAGAACAATGCAGACAATAGAAGAAACACAGCAACTACTGCAAGTGCCAAAACATTCCAATATATCTTAGGTTAATGAGAATCACATACACCTCCGCTGAGCTTGCATTCATTTTCTTTGTATGTGTATTTATGTACACAGATAATAGAATTCTACACTGATGAAACAAAACAGACAAAACAACTCATACTCTGAAAGTTTTGCTGTTGTTGTGGTTGGCATTGTTTTTCCGTTTAAGTGTCTTATTAGCACAATTGCCTTATGATTTAAAATCAGTTAAAGTAGTCACTGAAGCATGTCAAGTGATCTTCTACATCAATATCACATTAAAAATTGTTACTGGTACAATTTAAGCAACCAGACTTCACAAGAAATTGATATATCATCTGGTTATTCCCATTTTAATTTCTTGTATACAAGTTAGATAGCTGTATGGTACACACTTTACAGATATATAAGTAAATTTGTATTTATAGAAAGTACTGTTTCAAAACATTCTGGAACTATAACAACAATTTACTATTGACAGAGTTTTTCAGAGTTTTCAGCACTGAAGTATAAAACACTACAGGAATAAGAATGTCACAGATACAAGATTGTACTCATACTAGATATTACTCAATACTAAAGATTGTTTTTCCTTCTTTCTTTAACTAAGTAGTACTGGTGCAATTTTTGTGTCTTTCTTCCTGGAAAAGCAATTCAAATGAGAAGATCCATATTCTCTGAGTACTCCACATCAGAGGGGGATGCACCATCAGGAAACACAAGTCTATCATGCCTCCTACCCCAAGTGAAGGACAGAGTTTTTGTTAAACAACACAGTATCTCTATAAGATAGGGAAAAACTAGTGATCCCTATCACCAAAATCTGGACCAATGTGAAGCCATCATGGGCTGCTACTCAGTATCTCACCTTAAATACCTCATAGCTACCAACCAGCAAACTCTCCCAACTGCTAAGGTCAGTCTCTCATTTGTATCAGATTCTGAAGGCAAGAATGGGCCCACACACTAACTGTACGAAGACCAGGACCTTACCCCATCTTTCAGACAGCTTCCAGTAAATTTAAATTAAGTGCAACAGCCCTAATTCTGCAACACTGAACTCCTCTGAAGAGAACTTCCCCCACTAATTTCTTCAGGATTTTTAAGACTAGTTTCCAGACTATAAAAGCACTTAATCCTACATTTTCAAGACAGATGTAGCATTATTTGAGGCTTTTGAAAAGGTACCCACATCTAGTGGGGAGAGTCATGTTTGACACATCTTTCCTCCTTGGTAGGTCTCTATTAAGACAGATGAGCATACTCCTGCATTACCAGGGAGGCAATAACTGCTTCTGATAACTGTGGTTATCAGAATTAGCTTAATGTCCATCATACTAAGTCTTACACAGCAAAAGGCTATGAGGGTTTATCTAACCCAATTTAAGTTCTTTTAGAAGAAGTCTGGATTCTTATATTTGATTATTAATTCATTCCAATTTTTTTTTTTAAATGCAATTCACACTTTTCTGAGCTAAGCATTTAATGTCTTTTATAAATGCCCATGCTAAATGAAATATTTTGTGTTTCTTTTAAACATTAAGTCAACACAGATCATCAGTAAGTGCACTGTTTGACAAAGTTAATAAAACAACTCTTCGTTTAGAAAGAGCTGATACATTTACATTTAGTTATGACCTATGAGGGCTGCTCTGAAAGTAATGCCCCCTATGTTATTATGTTGTCCCAGGCATCACAGGTGGATGTTGGTGGTATGGCAGTAGAGGTTGAACCTTCCCATCAATACCCCATTACATTTTGTTGCCATGTGACAGATGGCAGCAGAGGGGCAGTCTGACATAGAAGTGCATATGAACCAAGACGTGTGTGATTGAATTCCTCCACACAGAAAAATGGCACCCACTAACATTCATCAACAACTGCTGAACATTTTGATCGACCCAACAAAGGGTGTGAGTACAGTGAGGCAGTAGGTGATACATACCAGCAGTGAAGACAACAACAAAAGACAAGTTACATTCTAGGCAGTCATGCACAGCTGTTACACCACAAGACAATGAACGTCTGGATCAGCTCATCCATGCAAAACAGCTAATGATAGTGAATATGTTGAAAAATAGTGTTTTGTAGCTAAGCATTTTGTTCTATCAAATAGTATCCTTATGTTCCATATATCTACTTCCACAGAAACAAAGTAGGAGGCACTACTTTTGGAGCAACCTGTGTACTACCAGCTTCCTGCACAGCATTAGCAGACAGGAGCACATCATGAAAAGGCCCCTTTCACTACCATGCCTTTACGACAGTTCAGATTTCCAAATGCAGGCCAGAACCATGGACTCTTTCCCAGTCCTAAAATATCACACAGCTGGTAAAGGGAACACAGTCTGCTACATGAAGCCACAGGAGCATGAGAAGTTCATTCAAGGTTACCAGCACGTGAACTGGAAGTGCTGCACTGTGTAACACAGTAAGCAAATCTCAGGTCCGAACTGAACATTTATTTTTTTCTTTCCTTGCGTTAACCATGTGTACTGCTGAATTCAATTTAAAAAAAGTAATTTTCAACCTGCCAGATGACTGAGAGAAACCTCTTAAGAATACCAATTATTCCTAATTAAGGGTAAACTTTCAGATTGCTTACTGAGAAAAATCCATGATAAGAAACAAAATTTTGCAAGTACAATAGGATCTGTAACAAACAGCATGAACAAAAATGGATACAGACGCTAAAAAAACAGAGCTCAAATTGATAATTAATTCCACTTTTACATCATTTAGGAGTTGCTAGAACTGGATTTCACTTAGAAATTGAGTGACTCTAATCACAACACAGCTAATATGGATTTCAACTTCCACATATTAGATTGCAAGCCCCCCCCTCCTGGGGGAAGAGGACTTTACCTAAGTAGCGTTCCACCACATTGCTTTTTCAGATGGCCTCTTATGCCAGCATATGCTTGCAGTGTAACACACATTACGAACAGCCCTCTCAGTTTGCTTGTGCCCTCACACAAAGAACACTGCAAAGAGAGCTCTGATCTTGAGAACAATGCATTTTGTTCTTCTCTACCTATAAAATCAGAAAGCTGAATGCTCAGGGACAGCACACAGTCCAGGCTCAGTACACAAAGCACGTTACTGGAGCACGTTCTTTCACAGAGAGGACCTGAAATTCTCTGACAGCTTTTACCCAGAGCTCAAGCAATTTTATGTACTGGGAAATAAGGCAGACAAAACCACACATCTTTACTAAGACCCTGTAAGGCCTCCAGCTGCAGGGCAAGCACTAAGCCGGGGGGCCCAAAGCCAGGATCTGCTTTTTGCCCACAGCTGTCCTTTAACAAGGTCTTTTCGCTCCCCTTCTTCATTTCAGTTTGGAACAAAACCAAGCTTTGAAATCCCCAAGCAGTGGGGCCCACATTTCTGCATGCAGTTCTAAAAACAAGCGTAACTGTCCATGATGCAATTCTATGGATCTAACACCTCAAACAGCTTGCACACAGGCACAGTTTAAAGCCACAAACATTAATGAAATCCATTCTGTTAAAAGTTTAAGGTAGCGTGAAGAGAAAAGCTGTTCTTTAATTAACTCATTATTTACATATTAAGCTATCAAGCAAAACAGGTAAACAGTTTCGAAATAAATATCTTGGCAGAGGTAAAAGCCTGTTAATTTGAGCAAAGGTGAACCTGGAGCACGGCAGCTTTTTACTAAGATGAACAGAAGGCAAAACCTACAATTCAAAATTACATACTGTCCCCTTTCCTCAGCAGCTAGCTCTCTTTAGCATTACGCATCCTCAGCTAGTTCTTAAATGGCTTTTCTCAGTCATTTGTAGATGAGGGCCACTGAAATCAACAGAAACTACACCAGTTTACGCAATGCAATTATTATTTTCCATTTTTATTCTCTCAGAAGTGGAAACAACACTGGAAGAGAGTTTAGCTAGCATCCAGGACAGCCAATTCAGATGCCCATTTAGTGATCATCAAAGCCTGCTGACAAAGATTCCAGAAGATTCTGAGCTTACAGTTCATAAAGGAATTTAAGGAATTTAGAGAGAAAGTAATCAACAAAAGAGCACACATAATAAAACCACTCATCCCAACCCCCACAAAAATCACACCACATACTGTCCTCATCAAACTCATGAAATCATACGTTGGGCACAGCTGAATAGCCAAATTTATTTAATTCCATTAAAAACTTGGAAGACCAAGTGCTGCCATATTATATAATTGCTTTCAATTTAAGCTTGTGTTTGCAATCTTCATTACAGATGAAGACCCCATTGTATCACCTCCATACACACTGACCATATCCTCCACTGCCTCGTCCACCGGTTTTACACTGTGTGTTACAATTAACATATTTCCACAAAGCAAAACACTAGGAGTTACAAAAATGAAAAATGAAACTTATTATTAGGAGCCTAGAAGCTATGAACTCCCCAGATATAAAGCACTGGCTTGAATACCTGAAGTACGTACTACAGATTGCTCCCAGTACAAGAAGTACACAACCAACTAATGCTTGTAAGCAAGATGAAAAATAGTTATGGTAGCAGAAGAAAATATGAATGAAATAACAAATGAATACAGCAAATAGAAGATGTAGTGCAGAATATCTGTCAAGACCTGAAAACACAAGAAGTTTGCATATTTTACCTTTCCATAATACTTTCAATTAACTAAAAAAAATTATTACTCTGCAATAATCATTGAGCTTTTCTATTGTTAAAAATATAGTTATTTTTTGTTTGTTTGTTTAAGGTAGAAGCTCTTCCCATAGCAAATGGTATTCAGTAGGCTAATGACATAATGATATCCAATACACACTGCATTAAATAATACTGAAACTATTGTATTAAAATTTGATGGTAACTGGTATTTTCAGCAATGTAACAAAAAGACATTATGAAATCCCATCTACTAATAAGAATTTCTTGGCAATATCTAGTCAGACAATTAGAACAGTAAGAACAACTGAAGTCACACTGAAATATAGAATTATTCTAACCAAAGGTTTAAAGTTATCTTATTCACATATATACATGATATAATTATGTAGTTTCTTAAGTTCCCTGCATTTGACCAACTCTCTCATCTGCTATCCCCAGCAGAGCACAAAGGAATGAGCCAGGCAATGCAACACTCCATTACAAATGTCATTGAGAGTTTTGTGTGATCTGCAATTACCATGTCACTGCAGTAAGCATCATGAAAGGTAACACCACATGTTGCAATTACAGCCTGTTTGTTCCAGTCATCTTATGACCACCCTATTATTTAAAATAAAATCCTACCCACCTATAAACAACCCACAAGCTACACTCTTCTTTATAGCTGAAAAAGAACACTGCAGCAAAGTCTGGATCTTTCTAAAAGAGAGACAAGCATCTTGCCTTTCATCTCAGTCTCTAAGAGGGGATCTGCAAACCTTCACTGTGTTCCCTTTGCTTCCCCCAAGTTCATTCTGACTGAAATCTCACACACCTTCATTTCTTAAGACAATTAATTTAAGAAGTTGCAGAATGTCATTTGACAATATAGAAATTAAAATTTATGTTACAATAGTGTGTGCATGCACAAAACCTCACTGGCTTCCACCAAAATTTGCTTTGGCTGTATTATAGATATAGATAGAGCAAGAAAAATATGAGAATGTTATGGTAATGTATACACACAGCATTATATACTTTATCCTCAACAAGCCATCAGCTATCTAGGCTTCAGAGTCTTATAACCTACAAGGCAATAGGCCTGCTTGGCTTTCCAGGAGATTATTTAAAGATTGTTTAATAAATATTTCCATCATTCAAATAAGATCATATATGCATTTAGTAAAAAAACAAGACCTATCTTTTTAAGTCGCTTAATTCAATTTTCATGATCTTGAAATCTAAAGGATAGAGTAAAAAACCTCAATTAAAACCTTGTGCTTGTATGTTAAATACACAACATCTCAAATCAGAACCAAAGCAGAACACATTGTTTGCATCAATAGAATGCTTGAAATTCAGTCAGTGAAACAGAATGACAAAAATAAAAAAGCAGTGCCTTACATAGTCTGGCAATCAGTAAGCAGTTAAGTTATACTTTTTTTTTTTTTCCAGTAAGAGCTATTTAAACCCTCAAGGCTTCATTTTATTTTTCCACCAAAGCCAAATACTTTTGAACAGAAGAGGCTGTGTGCCCCCTTCAACTATATTTCATACAACAAACAGATCTTCCTTAAATTCATCTCCAAAGACCACAAATCCCCCCTCACTTTAATTTCCTTACAGCTTCTTCCATAGTTTACAAGTGGTTCATCTGATGAAAGAGGATCAGGAGAAATAACAGGAAAAAAAACTTAAGCCTAATCTTCTCACCTAACAAACCACATATTCATTGTCAAAACACATGTACAACACTAGTGCCTTATCTCCACAATGTTTTTTAGATGCCTATTTATACCTTAGAGCATTGGATTTTTTTTATTATCAGATGAAAGCTTATATTCCATTGAATGTTGAGGTTTTCTTCAGTACTTCTTTGCTTCCGTAGTAGAAAGCAAACCGCAGTTAGTACGTCACCTTGATAAAGAGTACTGACTTCCCCCATATACTCTCACAGAAAGCAGTTCATCAAGTCTCAGTGTTGGATACCTTATAAAAAAAGCTTTGTATACTTTTTACACCTATTAAAAGAGATTTAATAAAAGTCATAGAAGCTATTTTCAAGATGCTGTGGTTCATATATTCTCTTTGCATTGACATTTGAGTATCAGAAACTTCAGCAACACAGATTCAGGAAGTTGCTATTATCTCATACAGTCAGATACTAAGAAAACTGGATCAACACACACAAAAAAGAAAAATTGATTTTTTTTTTTAACTGAGAAACAAAGTGTGAAAAACATTTACAAAACCAGCCACAAGTCATTGTTAATTCCTACTTTTCTGTCCTTACATTTTTTTCTCACAAGAATTGGGGGTCTTTCAAAAACAACACCTTATCGCTATTTTTTCTTTGGATAATTATGAGTTTTGCATAACTTGCTATCAGGAACTCTTTATTAGGGAGTGTAGCAATAGGACAAGGGGTTAATGGCTGTAAACTAAAAGAAATAGACCTAGATTAGATGTAAGGAAGAAGCTCTTCACTGAAGAGTGGTGAGGCACTCGCACAGCTGCCCAGAGAAGCTGTGGATACCCCATCCCTGGAGGCATTCAAGGCCAAATTGGATAAGACCCTGGCAGCCTGAGCTGGTGGGTGGCAGCTCTGCCCATGAGAGGGAGTTGAAACTGGATGGTCTTTAAGGTCCCTTCCAATTCAAACCATTCTACAGTTCTATGATTAAAAACATAAA
The DNA here is from genome assembly GCA_037305975.1 of Chrysolophus pictus. NCBI lineage: Eukaryota > Metazoa > Chordata > Aves > Galliformes > Phasianidae > Chrysolophus > Chrysolophus pictus. The sequence goes on from CM074576.1 coordinate 100,786,480, forward strand.
GCTAGGGTCTGGAGCTCATGATCTTACCAAATTGGCACTACATATCACTGTGCCAAAAGAAAACAAGCATCAGCTTTCGGTCAACACATCAAGGTGTAAACAGCTTGGATATACTAACCTTATTAAGCATTAAATAAAAACTGTGAAGAAGTCTGAGTAGCATTTTACAACTACTTACCCAGCCAACGTAAGCACTCATTAATACAACAGCAAATTAAGTTGCTAATGAGCAATATCATTTTTGCTGCCAAAGGCCTCAGTGAAGAAACAGTAAGACCAAGGAATCTGTCATCCCAAGTTCTTTCTAGTTTAGGGAGGGTACCAGCAACAGCTTGGATTATGAACAGCAAGATCTTGCACCTGTAAGCTCTACAGACAGTGCAACCATTTCTCTGATATTGTTGCCATGCTAGCAATGTCTGTCATTGTAAGAGACCTACTTCAGTACCTGCTTTTTTTGGCTGCCCCGTCAATTAATGCAGTGATTATCCAACCAATAGCACAGAACTAAGCATTTTTGAGAAAATACTGTTATAATGGAATTACATTAACTGACAAGTACTGGGCTTGGCAGCAAACTACACTGATTCCTTCTACGTAAGGACAAACAAGCTGTTCAGGGGAATTTCTGGAAAAAAAGAATAGATCTTGACAGAGATTCCTACTTCTATAGGGCATTTCCTACTTCTATAGGGCATTTCCTACTTCTATAGGGCATTTCCTACTTCTATAGGGCATTCTGGAAGAAACTTCTGTCATAAACCTGTATGGTCAAAGAGTCCTGCAATGACACTCAACAAAAATAAGTGCTATTTACTGCTACCTTCATTTTAAGCTGATAACCACTAAAAGTCAACCATGACTGCTGCTGAGTGTTCAGTCTGATACCTACTTTGATGTTAATACATTACTTATGATATTAGAAAAGAAAATGCCCTATTCGATGTTCAGAAACTCAAAGACACAACCACAGAAATTTTTGGTTCACATTAAAAAGTATGTTTTATTTTTACATTAATTTGTTTCTACTACTTCCCATTAAGCAAAAAAAAAAAAAAAAAAAAAAAAAACCTAAGCCAAAAACACAAAAACAATGTCTGACAAGCATACTCAAAGCTATCACTTGTTATAATACTTAGGCCACAGCTTCATGGTCCAAAAGAGAGAGATCAGAAGATTCCAAGCAAACTTCAGTCCACTCATTTCTATTGTACAGTACCAACTGTACTGGTTTACTGGCTGTGACAAAGTAGCTGCTTTCCAAATTTGCTAAATTTTACAGCAGTAATGATCACTAGGTTTATTCCAATAGTTAATCTATTAGTAAACCATTTTGCTTTATTTCTAAAAGTCTCAAGTTAAAGCTGAAACATACATCACCATATGCAAACTGAATTCTTAATTTTAACAGTTTTGGAACCTAGCCTCATAGTTTCTATTACTTTCTGCCAGCTAAAGGAGTCAAGGAATAGGTGAACTACTGTGCTATGAAAGACATATTTTCTTCCTGCTACCAGTTCCCGAAAAGTGGCAGATGGCTTTCCTCGGAAGTGGAGGGAGGTGGGGATAGTATTTTTTGAACAATTAGATTTCAAGATTGAGCTTTCTGCAGCCATTAAGAACTCCATGAGTATCAAGGAACTTAAATTACCTGATTTTTTTTTTTTCCTGCAAAGGTTAAAGATTCTGCTGCTGAAATAGGGCAATTATTTCATAAATCTTAAAATCAGAAAAGACAGCTTGGACCATAAGCAGCATTTACCTTGTGCCATGCTATGCAGATAGACTAGTGGAATTTACATACAACAGATAAGTTCTGCCAAATAGCATCCATTCTTGGTACTATCATTCTATATAATCACTACTTCTTAGATTACATCTGGTAATTAACATCTCTAGGCTCAGCAAGTCTTGTCCTTCTTAAAAGCTTTTCATCCATATTCTACCTTTACATATTGTTTTTAGTTATCTTTTTTTTCATATATTACACTATTTTACACTGATAATTCAATATAGTTTTATTTCAAGATGACAAGTAGGAAACAACTAGAAAAAAAAAATCTGTCCAGAAATGTTTAGATGATATGAAGAAAATCCAAAGAAGTTTGGCAAATAAATCTACATACCAACAAGAATAATTTATAATTTTCTGTCTAAAAGAGCTAATCATTATAATCACACTCAAATTACACTGCAAGAGTGTTGCTATTAAAAGTCTGTCTACTGCTATGTAAAAAGGACTGTTAGAAGCCTGATTTTTTTTTTTTTTTTTGGTTAAATATTGTCCAATTGTTGTAAATAGGATTAAAGTAAAGCAGCAATATTTTGGAAAAAAAATCTTTCAGATCTTTATGATAATCCAGCATTAATGAACTTATTCTTACTTGAAAAATCACAAATACGTCATTAAGGCTACAGACTCCATAAGCCATAGTTAAACTCACCAACAAACCCAGTGGAGGCTGGACACATGGACATGCTAGCTTGAAACTCCTTCAAAGAAGGATGGCACATGTACTTAATTAAGTGCATGTGTACAATTAACAAAAACCACTTCAAGTTTCTCTCAAAAGCTATAAAGAAATGCACAGCAAACAGGAAAAGCTTGCATTCAGTCTCAAATTGAAAGCTTTGTCACTGAAGGCTAAGACATAACTAACTAACTTGACTTTTCAACAGCTAAGAGATAGTTAATTGCAGATCAAGTGACATCTCCACACAGCCCCCCACAGTCACTTTAAAAATAAATAGAGAATCCTAAGAGCACTTAGATTTTCCTCTCCCTTTCTGACTGAAAGTATTTTTTTTTTTTTTTTTTTTTTTTTTTTTTTTTTTTAAAGAAAGGGATAGAACAAGAAAAAAAGAAATGCTTAGAGCATGAATACAATCTAAGGTAGCTAGCCTAAATGCTATGCTTTAGCTACGGTCTCCCTCTCATACCTCTGAGGCTTGTCAATGAAAAGATTATTTTTCTACTGGTTCTATATGCTGAAATTAGCATCCAAACAGTACCTGCTGTTGTGGTAAATATCTGCCAGCAGCAGAAAAATAGTGACGAACTAACTAAAGAAGGAAACAGAAGCAATGAAATGGGGGCAAGCAGATAAAATTGTTTTGTCTCCTGAAGACTGCACCAAAGGGAGAAGACGGAACAGACACCATATTACCTGCAAAATGGAAAAAAATGAGATTGCTGCATTGATCATTTTTAAAGCCTCACTTCTCTAAATTCACTTACCCTTTAAGTCAGAAAAATTCATAGAAAACATATGATTCCTTTTGAGAGAAAGAAAAATGAAAGTCCCTTGCCAACAGATTGCAGATCATTTAAAATCTCATATACATTCAAAGAGCCAATGCCATTGCTAGTATTAGACACATACCAGCTACACCATTTACTCTTAAAAAATGGAAATATTTTATTACAACAAAATCCATTTGCTAAACTTGAAAGACATGATGACTTATTAATATATCCAGGAATATTTATGCAAGAGATATTGACCACAATAGATAATCACCACAACAGATATTAAATGATGTTAACAGCAAGAGCTACTTGCCTAAAGATCTACGGGCACGTTAGCCTGCAGTATTCAAGATACCCACTATCACATACAACAGAATTCATGAAAGCTTTACTGTTTTCTGGAATAACAGTTACAATACAGTCAGGATAACCACTAATGCTTCTAGAACGTGCCACTGGACTTCTATGTTTATGTAATAAATTCATTCCAGATGTGCAATTCCTGAGCAGTTGTGGTAGTATGGCATGTTTGCCACATAAAATATAGTACATATATGATTTTAATAGAAGCCTTTTTGACAATTCCCCCAGCTTCCTGCTTTTCTCCAAAGTATTTAACCAAATGTTCATACAACCATAAAACCTTGTATCTGACAGGGCTGCATTCACATGTGACCACGAGTGATGCCTGCCCATCAGTGACAGATTACAAAAAAGTGCCCTCAAAACAGATATCTGGGCCAACAAACAGCTGTCACAGATAGACTTGCTTGGAATGAGCACTGCTTTCTCAAAAAAGTCCCCCACTAAGTGCTTATAGTGACGTGATCAGTACTGCAGTGTTACTTTGCGTGACTATTGGAATGACTATTCCAATATAAGGAGCTTTCTCTATCATCTTCCCAGGAAAAACAACCTAGCTCACATAACAAGGGTGGAAACTTATACTTTGTGTTCTAACAACTGAGTACTCAGAAGTTCATTTTGCATGACTAAGCATCACTCAATTTCTTCTGCAGATTTGGGCAACGTTTTCTGAACTTGGCATACTTCTCAAGCAGAGAAACTCCTGGGAAAGTAGATCCACCTTTACTGGGACTTCATAACCCCATTAAGTTCTTCTCTCTAATGCTAAGCACAATGGCAGACATGCTAGCACAAAAAGCAGCAACACAGCACACCAAGAGTTTAAGGACATGTTGGAGCCAGGACACTGTGTCTGCAGGCCCAAGGAAAGAAGGAGAGCGTCAAACAGCATTAGAGCCACCCACAGCTGCTTATTGAGAAAACTGTCAGTAAGGTTCATGTTTTCTTTTGTTTGTTTTGTGGGGTTTTTTTTCTGTTTGTTGTTTTAACTACACAAGATGATAGATTAAAATAAATTCAGAATTAGAAATACCTAGATTAATAGTCTCAAGATGTTCACATAAGTGAATATATATTTCAAACAAACTAGTTGACTTGCCTAATGAGACAGGTCTTCAGGCATCTATTCTGAGAAAACAGATCTATACTAGATTTTAATTGTAAATAACGTGAAGATAACATTCATCAGTAAGGTGCTTCTGACAGCAATATGAGCAAAGCAGATTGTTGTTCTAGGCAGCTTGAGAGTCCTATGCTTTGCAGCATGACCAGGAATCATCACTAACAACTGGCCTTCAACTCATTAACATGAAATGCTATAAAAATGTCAAATAAATTGTCAGATAGTTGGGGAAGAGGCAAGCTGTTCTTCAGCTACAAACTTTTTTTTTTTGCAGAAAAATATTTTTTGCCAAGGAAAACTGAAAGCTCATGTTTTAAACATTTTAAATACAAAAATCTTATGCTGTTTCACTTGACATATTGCCTTAAGACATCATTTTCTTTTTAAGCTAATGAATAACTGTATGAAGCAAAGCTTCAGAAGTACAAAGTAAACTGAAGTAGAAGGGAGACAGGTTTTAGATCTATGACACCATACAAGTGGAAAGGAGCTTCCTTCATGGAAAGACAGGAGATGAAGGAGCAGCCAAGATTAGAAGGCATAGTGGGAGTAAGCAGAAGGTAACAGGGAGGCAGAGAAGATAGGAAAGTATGTATACATAAATATTGAATGGAAAGGAAATGCATCTTCATGAGATAGGCTGTCAATTTAAGAGGGTCCTTCAGAATAAGAACACTTTATTTATAGTTTAGGAGTAGTAAAAAAAACATGCATAAACACTTGAATGTGAAGTATTCAACATGACAAAGCTATTTCTCACTATTACAATGAGACAGTAATTAGACTTCTGGTCACGTGCTTATAGTTTCAGAATTCTGGCCAAATTCTCAGAATCCATCCAACTTTTTTGGACATAATGCTAAGTAGCAGAATTGAGGGGGCCTCCAATCAGTTTTTCAAAGAGTGCTTAGCTCTAATTAAAATATAGAGGCAACTGCCCTGCTAACAAAATCTAGTATCTATATCTAATTCTCTCTCCTGCCTTTTTCTAAACCTAGCAGTTATTAAGCCAATAGGCAGCCTGAATCTTTTGATGCCAACTATGGCAAAAAGGCACTGTATTGTCCAACCATACACTTGGTTTTGCGGTCAGTAGGTGCCAGTGTGTCAACTCTAGCTCTAAGCATAATGGCATCAACAATTTCTTAACATCAATTTAGTACAGTATTTCCTTCAGGAATCTCTCAATTTCTAGTTTTAGTCAGTAATATTAAGACCTAGGTTTGTGGCTCTCACCTATGTTATGCTCATCCCAACTCTTTAAAAATACTCATTAATCCAGTGGCCCTGCTTCTAGTTTAAGTTTACTAAAATATCTCTTCAGACTGTGAGAAAACACAGGTGGCAAACCCTTTCTTTTTCCCCAGAGTTGCATAATCAGTCCCTACAGAGAAGGCAAGAAGTCATTGTGTAAATTCTGACAGAGCTTATCCAGATTTTCACCTCACTCCCACTATTATCCATGACCAGGATGCTATCTGAGGCACTCTTTCAGCTATCATTCCCTAACTTTAAATAGACTCCAATGGATGCCTTCTCTCTCAGTACTATCAAACCTAATTTTATACTTCTTCATTTTCAAAACTTGGAGTACTCCCTACTGTGAGTCTCTGGAATTAGAAGAAAATTGAAAAAACCATAATAAAGCACCCATAACCTTGTAGTAGATAGATACAAGAGGAGAATGGCAAGTATTTCCCTTGTAAAGGGATCAAGGAACACCACCAGAGACCTATGAGCCAGTTGACAGATACCTTCTCAATTGATCCAGCTACTGAAGCAACTAAGTAGATCCAGTCTTCTTGACCAAAAACTTAAGAACACTTTAAAAGAAGTGGGACAATCCCCTTCTCTCATAACCCTTGCCAAGCACTATGGCAGGCGTTTCACCTGGCTGAACAAACCAATGTTCTTTCTGAAGCTTTAGTCAAGATAAAGACTAAATCTATGCAGCAGTACATTTTTACTCATTTACTGTATACACTGAACTATTCAATAACAATTTTTCAATGAGGACTATATAGTTAATAGATACCGAAACAGTTACAGGGGCTGGTAAAATATAATAAGCCATGCACGCTGTAACAACAAAAAATTCTAATGGGCAGCACTTTCTGATTCCAGTTTGTAACTCCATAAAATGCAATTACACCACAGGCATTAATGGTTTTAATTGAGCCAATTATGTACTAAGAGGTAAAAAGACTAAAAATACACACTAAATTATACAAAGTCTTTAGACTAAATAACACTTGGGAGTTAACAAAATACTTGTGGGAAAACATATCACAGATGGTCAAACAATTTAGAGCAGTGGTATCCTATGCAAAGGCTATCACTAGGGGTTTTTTCTATTAAGATTTTTTTTTATTATTTTTTTTTATTTTTAAGTATATTCTTGTTTCAGCTGTTAAACCAAATGCCTTTAGGTCAAAGCTGAAGGGCTCACTAAATACACTGAAATGATTTCTTTCATAAGAAAACATCCGCACATAACTCAGCACCAAATTCAGGTATTTGCAGAAATAAAGAATTACAGATTTCTATCTGCCTTACCCTGAAACACCATTTGCAATGAAATGATTATGCATGACAAAAAAAAAAAAAAAAAAAACAAGAGAGATCAGAAACACAATTCTTCCCATAATCTATCTATTCAACCATGGTAGCCCATTTTCCATGCTGATGACTTAGCAAGGACCTAGAATCACATTTTAGGTAGCTCCCCTTCACAGAAACACTTAGTTCTTATAGAAGCTCCTCAGACTGTAAATAAAAGTGTTTCATAACACTTCCATGTTTTACAGATGCATTATCATGTATCAAGATTTGGGAGGTGATGGTCAAGTAGAAATTTCTGACCCACATACTAAGGCAAGCTGGAACAGTTTAAGCATCCAGTCTCCAATGAAGGGGTACAGACAGCATTTACTTGTAATGTTACTAAATGGTGTTAACTCATGGTTCTGATAGACTTCACCTCCTCCACCTTTCTTAGCTTAAAGTAAAAAGAAGCAAAGCCTAGAAGACAAGCAAAATGAAGAAGGTAACATTTGCAGAATAACTTTTTGTAAAGACTTGTAAAGTCCAGTTGTGTTCACTGAAAGCCCACCCATACAAGTGTCCAAGGCTGTGGCAAAGCCCTACACAGAAAGATGTAGCTTAGTTCATTTTAGAAACTTTTTATTTGTAGCTACTTACTTACGGCAGCAATTAAGCAAGAAATAGCAAGATATGCTCAAGTAGAACTACCTATAAAGAGTTCTGAATGCAAGAGCAAACAGCACTTGGCAATAAAAATTTTGATGAGGTCACCTGAGAAACACTGCAGAACACTAGTTCAGAGACCATAGACTACTAATGTGGCAGAACATAGCCTGAAAGAAGAATTCAGCAGCATCAGCATACAGATCGTAACATCAAGGCTCGCTTAGACTCCAGTGCCAACAACTTTAAGCAAAACCCTAGCAGATAGCTTTGACAATGCCTGTTTATTGGGACTTAAAGCCCCCTCAAACACAATGTATCTTCTGCATAAACAAAAGAACAATGATATCAAGAATGTGTCTGCAGCAAGTACATCTAAATGGCTGTATGCAAAATTGTGTACGAAATACATCTTATCCTAGCTGTACCATCCATGACTGGCCTCATTTCATCTAACTACCAGAATAGCTTGAAAGAATTCAGAGGCAGAACACATTACATAAGCAGAAGACATTCCTTTCAGCAATGAACTTCAGAGCTGGATATTAGGAAAAATGTCTTCCCAGGAAGAACGGCGAGGCATTGGAACAAGCTGCTCATGGAGGTGATGGAGTCACAGTCTCTGGAGTTGTTCAAGAAAAAGGTAGATGTGGCATGGAGAGACATCGTTAGGGGACATGGTGGTGATGGGTTGGCAGTTGGAGTAGGCAATTCTAGTCTAATGTTAATGATTCTATGATTAATGTCCAAATAGATGTGAAAAATTAATATCATCTACGATCATTTCAATTACACAGGTACAATCTTAAAGTCATGTTAGGCAACTATTTCTGAATCATGGGAGGTGGTTTCTTTTGTCTAAAGAAGAAAAAGCTAACCTTGGGGAGGTGTGGTGGCAGATGTTAACTTACAGTCCCCAGATACCAAAGGGATGGGTAGAAAGGGAAATGTCAAGAGAAAAGAATGGGCCAAGCTCACCTCCCACAGCACATAGAAAGAGAGCTGAGACAAAGGACAAAACTGTAGCAAGGAAAGTTACAGAATTAAGACAGAAATATTTAGTCAGGGTAGCCAAACAGTGGGACAAGCTGCCCAAAGAGGTTGACAAAATGCATCTTCAAAAATACAGCACAACATGATCCACCACCAGAAATAGCCCTGTTCTGAGTAGGAGAAAAAGCCATCATTATGAAGTTAACTGTGTGTCTTTTAAAAACCATGAAAAAAAAGTTATGAAATTTTCCACTAGCAATAATCCAGGCTAAGATGACACTATGGATAAATAGCAGGCAGACTCAAGCCCAAAGGGTGAGTCAACAGCTTGCTGATGTCACAGCCAGGAATAGAGCTCAAATCTTTTTCTTCCCCCTCTCGTCTTCTGTTAGTAAGCAAGGCAAAGGAAGGACTATTTTTATGTGTTCGTGCACAAAATACAGTAAAATAAATATCACCATAACCATGTTTTTTTAATTTCTAATTTTGTCAAAAATTCTAGTTTTTATTTTTCTAGGTTACACACAGCTGTAAGCCACAAGATTTCCCATGATGTTTTTTTTTTTTAATATTGAATTCAACATCATTGTACACTTTATAAAGAAATTTAGACTACTACACAGAAAGTATTCACACACTGCATTTCACCAAGTCTGTTTCACTTCTTGCTTTCCTAACCTAAGCAAGAAAAGCTCTTCAGGTATTTTCACTTTCTGCAAGGTGCCAAGCACATCTGTCTTGCCCCCTTTGCCAGGAACAACTCAAGCCTGTGAGCTGGAAAGCTATCTGTATTTATTGTTGTTTAAACTGTTCAAGTGGAAAATAACACCACTGAGGAGGAGAGGAGGCAGAATCAGCAGCACAGGTAGGAAGATGGTTCACAAGGAACAATGAACTTCAACACCTAGGAGTTGAGTTGTATCATGTCTGCACAATTTTCCTACATTGAAAAGATTGCTATTTCCACAATACACACTAAGAATTGGCCCTTCCTCCCTAGCTATGATCACAAGGCAAGCAGTTAACAGTTGATCAACTAATAGTATTGCTTAGCAGTACATACTCCTAGCTGCCTCATCACACCACCTTTCCTACTTTATTTGGGATATACCTAATCCACTGGTTTTCTCAATAATATGCCCTGCAATTGCAGGATCAAAATTTAAGCAACCACTTAGAATAACTGCTATCCTTTCAGAGGCATAAAAATATACTGTTACTAAGATTCAAGACTATGTGCAACTTTATTTTGTACACACACTTGAAGCTTCAAAGGTAAATACACTTCTGCCTCTGGACAGCTTACCAGGTTTTATTTTTCTTCACACTTTCACATGAAGGATTAGTTACATGAGTGCAGTATCATTATGTAACTGTATTAACCATAGTATTAATCCATACAGTACGCAACTCAAGGACTGCTCTCAGTTCTAATTCCCATCTCACAAGGGAAGGATCATAGAAAACATGGCACAGACACATAGGTCACCTTCTAACAACCAGTTGAACATATTAGGATTCCTGAACCTGGAACAATGATAACAAAACTACACACTGCTCAGGATCTTAAGACACATCAGAATCGAGCAGAGTTGTTCACCTTTTGCAGCACAAGAATCTGAGAGCAGAGAGTTAAACCAACACACTGAAGCTCCAGGACACTCCAAAGAACCAGTTCTTTACACAAGTAACAATCAGGCTAAGAAACTTCTTTCTCCCCAGCATTTCTGATGCAAGAGCAATTGATAAAAAGCACACCTGGAGCTATTAAATACACTATGAGTCACAGTTTGTGGAGCTGGGATGAGTATTGCATGGACAACAACAGGCACTTTGGTCTGCCTCCTACCCCCGAGCATTCTCTCCCATAGCATGAACAGCTGGACTGACTGAGCTTTGAGTAAAACATTTCATTTATAAGAGGTTGTCACAGAAATTGTTTCTCTTTCAAAAGAAATTATGAGCTTACAGATTTCCACAATAACTTCATTGTTAAGGAATGGCTTGAGTTCCAGAAGACAGTAACAGAATAGACAAACAGAATCATCTGAAGTTCTGTGTGCAAGACGGATAAACCTAAAAAACAATACAACAGTTCTGCAAACTAACTGTTTCAGCACAATCATGCAAAAACACTGCTCTCTACAATTTAGATGGCAGGTGTACCTGGGCTTCCAAACTGTTTTAATAAGTAGTTTTATTAAGTCAGAGCTGTCTAGTCATACTTCCTACACACAGGCATCCCACTGAAAGAATCAGGTGCCTTACAGCACTGCTGTAAACAGAAATCTGCCAGGAATCACTGCTCAAAACACTCCATTATTCAGTCATTGAGTGATTACAGTTGGAGAAAGCGTGCTATAAGCTAACCTAGCAGTTTACTCAATTCTTAATCCCATTTTACAAGACCTAGCTGTGCCAGTAACTCTGCCAGAAGCTAAAGGACACTTAGCAGCCCTAAACCAAACATGCTATTTGTAACACAACAAGGAGAAAAAAGGAAAAAAAAAAAAAGCCAAAGTAATGATAAAACCTCAAACTGCCTCCCTGCCTCATATGGAGGGTTTTCCAGACTTCAAGGACACAGGCCATCACACTTTTGCTTATTAGGGGACTGCTAACAAAATGGAAGCCATTGAGGTGTAGCAGGGAAGACCCAAAATCCCGTTCGAAAGCCGCTACTGGGGATTTAGTGACAGCTGAGCAGGACGTGAAAAGGCAATAGGGACGTTGGGGGGATACCTGCACCAGTACGGTGCTCGGTGTGCTGCAAGCCTGACCAACACTTGAACTGGAAGGAAGGAATACACCAGAAAGAAAGAGGCCCAGACTAAGTTTATTTACAAGTTACCACAGCTGGACTGCAAGAACATTTAATTAGCAACAGCGGCCTTACAAACTACGTCCACAACCGTAGAACACATTTCTTCCCCACCCCCAACGCGCAGGAGCTCGCGAACGAGCCCTCCCCGCCCCGGCTGCGTGGAGAAGCGCTACCACTTTCAGGCGGTCCCAAGGGGCACGAGCGAGACGCCAAAAGACGCACTGCGGCCACCAGAGAGACCACAGGCGACGGGACGGGTCAGCCCGGCCGCCTCCATCGCTTGGGGTACCCGTGCGAGCGTCCCCTGCCCCTCCCGAGAGACCGCACCGGCTGAAAAACCCCACCACCCTCAGAGCGGCGCGAATCGCCTTATCCTCGCCGGGGCCGGAAGCAGAGCCGCGCCGGCGCAGGGACAGCCCACTGCCGCGGGGAGGGGTGCATCCGCCGCCCCCCGCCCGATCCTGCGCCCCCGGAGGCGGGCGGCCGTCGCCTGCCAGCCCGCAGCTTGTCGCGCAGGTCTAGTCCGCCGCTATGCCGGGGCCTGTACCTGCGCTGGAAGTCCTGCTCGAAGGGGGCCAGGTAGGGGTCCCGCTCCAGCAGCTCCGATAGCTTGGGCGCCTGCGGGCCTTGCGCGCCGGAGACGGCCATCTTGCCGCCACGGCTCGGTGGCGCCGGGCACGGCCGCTATATACCTCCAGGCAGGGGGGGGGAGAGCGGGGGGGTCTCGGAGCGGGGCGGGCGAGTGAGCAGCCCACTGCCTCTCACCGTCCGGCGCCGCCCACCGGCGGGGGCAGCCCCGGGACCGGGAGCCGCCCGCCTCCGCCGCCACTCCCCACCCGCCGTTTGCCTCGCGGCCTTGAGCAGGGTGGGAGGCTGGGGCTGCCGGTGGCGACTCCCGGGCTCCCTGTAAGAGGTACGGGGTGCGAGTGCTGCGAAAGATTCCTCCGCCTCTCGGCGGGGCGCTGGGCAGCTCGCAGCCGAGCGCAGCGGCGCGGCTCTGACGGCATCCGTGAGCTCTCATAAAACGCTGCGTGTGTTTGGCGGAATGTTGCTTCTCGGGGGCCAGAGGAGGCTTGAACAGAATAGAGTGAGTTTAGTGGATCCTAAGGCAGCTGTAAATGCTGAATAGCACAGATAGATTACAAAGGGCACAGTATCAATCAGCGTGTCTCATTTTTGGATAGACCTCCAGATATCCAAGGCAACTCTTTGCCAGCCTGACCGTGGCGTAGGCCAGCGTCCAGCAGTACAGCAGTATTGCTTTGTTAATACACATACTGACAGTGTGTATTTACGGGCCTCTTTTTGAATACTGTTTAGCCACAGGTTATAAACTTCCCAGCACTCGGGTACTTGACATTGCTTCCACAACCGTCTCCAAGATTTCTGTTTGTCCTTGGGTTGTAACTCGTCTGCCCTGCCTTGGCTTACTCTCGATTTAGAGTGGCTTCCTATTCTGCTGCCAGGTGACAGCCTGTAACAAACTGCAGCAGTTCATTTATAGCTTCTCCAAAAATTGGCTGCAGTGACAGTTTTCAAAATTATTTGTTTCATCAAATGGTATGCATTTAACTACGCTGTATTTCCTTCCTTGCAGCAGTTTGTAACCATGCACACAAAAATCCAAGTACTTTTCTCCTTTTGTCTTATGGAGAACAGAAATTGTTCTGTCCCAGGAATAACTGGCTCAGTGTCTGGATGGAGATCAGTGGTAAGTGGTGTCCCTCAGAGGTCAGAACTGGGACGAGTGCTGTTTAATATCTTCGTCCATGGCATCAACAGTAGGATTGAGTGCACCCTCAGCAAGTTTGCAGAAGATGCCAAGCTGTGTGGTGTGGTCAGCACATCTGAGGGACAGGATGCCGTCTAGAGGGACCTAGACAGCCTTGGGCACTGGACCCAGGTCAACCTCATGAGGTTCAATGAAGCTGTGTTCAAGGTCTTGTACCTGGGTCAAGGCAACCTCCTCTATCAGTACAAGATGGCAGTGAAGGAATGGAGGGCAGCCCTGCAGAAAAGGACTTAGGGGTACTGATGGATGGGAAGCTAGACATGAGCCAGCATTGGGCCCTCACAGCCCAGAAAGCCAACTGTATCCTGGGGTGCATCAAAAGAAGTGTGGTCAGCTGGTCGAGGGAGGTGATCCTGCCCCTCTACTCTACACTGCTGAGATCTTACTTGGAATAGTGTATCCAGATGTGGAGTCCTCAGTACAAGAGAGACATGAGCCTGTTGGAGAGTATCCAGAGGAGGGCCACAGAAATGATCCAAAGAATGGAATATCTCCTCTGTGAGGACAGGCTGAGAGAGTTGGGGCTGTTTAGCCTGGAGAAGAGATACCTCTGGAGAGACCTGAGAGCAGCCTTTCAGTATCTAAAGGGGGGCTGTGAAAAGCAAGGGGACAGATACTTTAGCAGGGTCTGTTGTGATAGGCCAAGTGGAAATTATTTCAAACTAAATGAGGGGAGACTTAGACTGGGTATAAGAAAGAAGGTTTTTACAATAAGAGTTAAGTTTTTTACAATGAGGCACTGGAACTGGTTGCACAAAGAGGTGGTGGCAGCCCTGTCCCTGGGGCCATTCAGGGTTTAGGCTGGACAGGACTCTGAGCAAGCTGATCTGGTAGGTGTCTCTGTTCATTACAAGGAGTTAAACTAGATGACCTTCAAAGGCCCCTTAAATGATTCTAGGATTCTGTGAAATTGTAACATAATTTGCCTCATCAGAAGGCCTGAGCAGTTTCTGTTTGTTTTGTGAAATAAATGGCATTAAACATCAGAGCTACCTATCATAACCAGCTTACAATAGGATTTCTTTTTCTTTTTTTTCTCCCGCAGTGTCTACAATTTCTTCAGTCTCCGTCAGGACTGAAAACCTGTTACATGCTTCAGAACTGTCTATATAGCAGTGATTCCCTTGTCTGTGTTAAACCAAAGTTTAATAACTCTATCTTATTTCTGACATCATGCTATGCACATTATGTTTTCTTTTGCAAACTGTCTCTGCCATTCCCATAGTTATCTGGTTGGGCATGCTAAAAGGGGAGCAAATCCAGCTGTTAATCAAGAGCCAGTAACTTGTTTTTCATAATAACCAGCATTTTACTTGTACTGCTGTTTGAGGCTTCCAACTGTATTGGAGAGGTTGCCTGCTGCTGAAGAGGAAGGAAGGGGGAAATCCCTGCAGTCTTTGAATATACTACCATAGGAAACAGGAGCTTCATTTTGAGCACAGTCTGTTTGGTTTTCTTAATTATCGGAAAGCTCAACAGGTTCAGAGTGCCATTATTAGCTGTTTGGCATAGACACAAGAAAGGGATTTATAAATTGGCATTAGCAATTTATGTAAACAATAGAAATATTGCTGTGACTTCTAGCTCCCTGGAGACAGAGACCCTTTCTTAACCTTTGCTTGCAAGATTGTAAGCAGAAATAACACAGTATCCAGACTTGCATCCAAGCATCCTTGAATGTCAGGAAGTTGAATTCTTCAAGTAGCCCCAAGTGCTATATTTAATACCTTGTAAATTGAGAAATTGATAACCATTCTATTTGTATCCGTTCATGTTCAAGATTACAGCTGAGGTGTGACTTTATCTGCCTGCTCAAAGACACAGAGGCATATATTACTGCAATCATCTATTCCAACACAATCTGGCTGAGACTCTAGGGCCGAATTTGGCTCTGAGGACATTGCCATTTAGTCTTCTACCTAGAGGCAAAAACGGCACTCGAAACAATAAAAGTTGTTGCAGTAGATGAATGCTTCTTTGTATATTTGTCTGACATCCATACAAAGATAGCAGCTGCCATTGGAGATAGGAAGAAGGGGTGGATGGTAATAACTGCTCTTTTGGGGGACAGTAATCAATCTAAAAGGAGTGGTGTCTGAGGCTTGTGTCTGGCACCAAGAACAGAGTATAACAAACCACTTTAAATTAGTCTTTCAAAGGATGTTCATGATTAAGTTGTGTATACGTTAAAATGTTGCATAGCAGTGCTATGCAATAACTAGTTACGATTCTTATAATGGTTTCTGTACAAAATTCAAAAAGAAATCAAAGTATTGTACAAAAGAACATTCAAGAACTGACTACTCATGTAATGCACTACAACAGTTTTCATTTTCTCATATTTTGCTTTTACTTGCAAAAATAAACTGAGATGCTAAACTGTAGGAATAAGGTTCTTTCTTTGAAGCACTGGTTCAAATTCTTCCCACTACTGTGGCTCTCAGATTGGCCAGAGACCACCACATGGTGTTAGCTGGAGCCTGCAGGGAAACAGACATGGCAGTTGTCAAGGGTGACGTGTACCTAGTTTTCCTTCCAATATAGGTATAAAGTGGGCATTGCAAACATCCAATACATTTCTTAATTATCACTAATCTACATAGTCTTTACAGGTAGGTCAGACAATGGCAGTTGAGATTAAACAAGTTTTTATCCCTGTCTTTGAGCTTTCCAAGGTTCTGCTGAGATGCAGGAGAAAAAATGGGCAATGTTGCACAGTTGCTGAATCTCAGCAGCATGTCAGTTCCTTAATTAAAGCATAGTTTTGCAGTTTTTGTAAGGATTCAACTGTTAATTAATTACTTAGGAAGAATAAAGTATATAACCTTGAAAATTACAGCAAACATTCCAGGAATCCATTAGTATATCCTTTAATTAATTTATGGTTTGGGAGTTTTGTTTTTGTTGGCTTTTTTTCTGTCAGTTTGTTTTAAGAAATGTATTATTCATTGAGATTGTCTTTTTAGGTCTTACCTTTGCCCTCTTACAGTATCAGGAGCATTAAATAACAACACATCTTTAAAGATCAAAAGTAATCTGAAATCTAAACTACTAAAAAGCCAGTTCAGATTGTCAAATTCCACTAAGTGCTCTTGATAGGAATGCTATTTGCACTTAGCATACAGAACCAAAATCACATTCTAGCAGCATGAAAGCTCTAGCTAATGGCTGCTTTTTGCTTTCATGTTACTGAAGTATTACTATGATCTGGTGTCCTCATGGAACACCTCCCCTGTGAGGACAGGCTGAGAGAGCTCGGATTTTTTAGACTGGAGAAGAGAAGCCTATGGGGAGACTTCATAGCAGCTTTTCAGTGTCTAAAGGGGAGCTCTAAGAAAGAAGAGAACAGACTCTTTAGTAGGGTCTGTGGTGACAGGACAAGGAGAAATGGTTTCAAACTAAAAGAGGGGAGATTTAAATTGGACATAAGGAAGAATTTTTTTGTAATAAGGATGGTGAGGCTCTGGTAGGTTGCTCAAAGATGTGGTGGATTCCCCGTTCTTGGAGACATTCAAAGACCTGTAAAGGTCCTTCCCAACTCAAAAGATTCTACAATTCATTACTAGTTAGTAAGAATATTTTACTTCATGTTATTACATCACCTCTGTAATATCCATTTCTTTTTGTTTGTTTAGCTTTGGTTTCATCTCTTCTTTGTAACAAACAGATAAACATTTATACTTTAAATAGTAGTCTTTGCAATTAAACATATACTTTTTTTTTCTTACCATAGTTATGAGATCTTAATTACAGTCATATATAAGGTTAATTTTGAGTTTTCTGAGTTAATGTTAT
Organism: Chrysolophus pictus; assembly: GCA_037305975.1. Classification (NCBI taxonomy): domain Eukaryota; kingdom Metazoa; phylum Chordata; class Aves; order Galliformes; family Phasianidae; genus Chrysolophus; species Chrysolophus pictus. The sequence continues at coordinate 100,803,830 of CM074576.1, forward strand.
CCTACTTCAGTTGGAATTATGGATTGATGTTTCTCAGTTTCAAATGCCCTTCATTTTTTGGTATCTCTTTCGTTTTTTTGTTAATCTCTCAAAATTCTCCCTGGATATTGGATTCGGTCTCCTAATTCCACTCAAGAAACATTTGATATCTGATTTTAGTTTAACTAACCACTCTGTGGAGATATTTCTCGCATTCTGCATGATCAGCTTCTACAGCAGGGTTCTCATACCAGTTCTGGTTTCCACTGCTTTCATATTTCAACTTCTTTGTTAGCACTTCATTCTCTTTGTGTCTGCTTAATCAGAATAACCTTCTAAATTGTACAGATCTCAGCTTGTGCCAGTATTCAGTCTTTTTGCATTATGTTCTCTTTTCAGGCAGCATCTAAGCTCGTCATTTTCCAATTGTCCATTGGTTCCATCAGGACAATAGGCCTTCCCCAATGATCAAATTGTAATTTGGAGTCTACAAAGGTGAAGTGTAAGCCTTTTTGGCTGCAGCTGAGAGGTGTGAATAGCCTTTTCCCTTATGTCAGTCTTCAGTTAGCAATCCAGTAGAGACGTTGGAGATGCTGTTCCAGTACTTTTCCAGTTTCCTCACTGGAAAATCTTTTCCAGTTTCCTCACTGTGTCTGGATGTTTGTGCTAAGTTTAGCTGCTTTCTTGCTACACTATTTCCTACCACTACATATATGCATAGATTGCTTTGCTGTTGCATCTTACCTTGTCATATCCCTTTTGCCACATTTTCTTAAGAAGAATGTTTGAGTGTAAACACTGATAAAAATAACAGTGTTACAGCTTCTGAGTCATCTGCTCACTTCAAGATTTTCGATTTTGCTGTTTATTATCTATGATGGCTGATATCGCTCCTCCCCTCATATATGCTGCTAGCTCATTCCATGTTGTTCTGGTATCTATAGGCCCTAAAACTAAATACACTCCAGGCCATCCATTATAGTTATTTAAATACATCTGTGTATTCAAGGCTTATCAATTTCTACTGTGCTGCCATGCACAAAACATTAAACAGCCTGACAACTTTTTTCTGCTTCTATTATGTCTCTGCTATCTATTGGCTTATGACCATCATAGTGTTATAATCAGTCATATTCTGGTCTTCCTTCTTAAGTTAATACAGTGTTATGCATCCACTCATAATAATCAGTTTCTAGATCTTCTGAAAGAATCTGGAGCCCAAAGATTTAGTCCCTACTTAATACCGTTTCCTCACCTCATCTATTTCTTCCAAAAAGTAGAAATGGATAGATGTTCCTAGGAGCAGAGTTGGAATGTCCAGCAGGGGACTGGGTTTGTTTTCATCCTTCCTAAGAATCACAGAATTATAGAATCATTAAGATTGGAAAAGACTAAGATCATCTAATCCAACTGTCAACACAACACCACCATGCCTGCTGAACCACGTCCTCAGAGCCTTGGTTCCTCTGTCAATGGCCTTGTCCTTTACTAATAAGCCGTAAGAAAAACAAAGTCTCTGTTCAGCTGAGCCACAGGAGATAGCAAAGACAAAGATCTCTGATCACCTAGGGCTATGATCAGAGGCTTTTAAAGCAATCTTTGGGCCTCCATACAGTGTCCACCTAGTGTCAATTTGCCAAACTGCCACATTTGCTTTCTCAGATTTTCAGCAGTTGGCATCCACCACAAAGACTGCCACCTATCTAAAAGAGATTTGCCCAGAGTGAACTGCAGCCAGATCACTGAATGATTTAGCTACTGTTTCTCTTCTTTCCTCAGATCATCAGTGATCTTGAGTCACCTGGGCTCAAAATTTATTTGTTATGCTGTATACAAACTATTTATAGGAAGATGAATGGTAGGATAACTGACAATTCATGGACCAGTGGATGCCCTGAGTCTCTGGAATCTATGTGCTATTTAATTTGTGTCACCACTTATAACACAGTGTTCTAAGCAAAATTACTATCACGTATATATTTTTGCTTTAATATCAACCATTTATCAATTTAACTTTTTTAAGATGTAATACAGTTCTCTGTATCTGGTCAGTCAGGTCAGTAGTAGTCAAATAACAGCCATGTTAGTACACTGTAAATGAGAAATGCTTTAAAAAGTCTTCCGTGCCTTTGTCTTCCTCTATTAACACTTGGTCTCACAGACCACACTGAAATCCTCTACTGTTATTTTTCTGTTAGTCTTTGTCTGGCTCTTTAACCTTTGCTTTTAAAGCATTGGTTTATGCAAATAGAGAGATTTCTTCATTGGTAAGATTGTTATCCAAATTATTAATAATGTTTGTTTTTTCCCTATTTCCCTGTTTCAGCTGCACATTTAAAATACTGAAATGCTTGTACAGTTTACAAATTATCTATTGCTTCTTGGCCTGTGTGATCTTTCAGCTGTTTCCTCAGTAACTCTTATGTTGTCTTCTGTTTCAACACTTGCACAAGAAAAACTCACAAAGGATTCCATCCTGGGAGCTGAGTCACTCTCTAAATCGAGAGCTGTCATTCTCTGTACATAAAATATTCCTCTGCAGAGCTGAAGGGCAAGTATTACATATATGATTTTATGTTGATTTTTTTTTTTTGCTTATCTTAAGTTGCTTGCATATCTGACTCAATATACCACATCATTTAGCTGTACACAGCAAAATTTTCTTTGCATTCATATAAATGTGTTACATAATGCCAAAATATTTGTTATTCTTGTGTTCTAATTATTTATTTGATAGTCATTTTAAAAAATGCACTCACATTTTCACTGGTTTTGTATTTACACCTAATTCTCTTGAACTTTAACTACTTTCCTCCTATCCAGGAAACCTCCAGTCCTCAAGGAACATGATCTCTACAATCAAATTGTTAGTCCAGTCACACCTCTAAAAGACAGTCATGGTGAATAGCAATCTAGCTTTAGTCATCTGAGATAGCTAACATTTAAAAGAGCTGACTAACAGTGACATGTATTAGACATGGAAAAAACAAGACCGACTATTTATTCCTTACCCTTTTCTTAGCACTATAAAGTACCTCACACATTCTTTGTATTTTTAAATAAACATTTTAAATAAAAAAACCTAAATCTTGTGTCTGTGATTGCCAAAAACAAATGCTTTAGTAGGTTGAAACCACTCTAGCACTATAAGTTATTATCATTATGATATTCCCTGTTTATGTTCAAATTGACGTGTTGCTTACAGCACTGAATGAGATTTATGCAAAGATTTCTGAACACCTCTTGTGTCTTGATTTTTATTATACTTCTTGAAATAAAACTTTTCAGCTGATTTGTCCAGCTGAAGATAATAATTCGTTTCACCTGTTAAAAATTCTCATGTTAGCTCTGATTTTATTTATAATTTTCCAGCCTACTACATTTTTATTCCCCTTTCTTTACTTGCTTGCATAGTTATCACTCTTTGTTTCAATGTGTTTTGTTCTGTCCCTTTAACTCTTTATTTTACAGTAAGTCTTGTTGCATTGCTTTTCTTGAGGAATTTGTATATGCATAGAGGAAAAAAATTGAGCCTCATGCCAGTACGTGAGATAGACTTTATGACTTCTCCATGATCACACCACATATTGATAAAAGCATGGAACTGTGAAATATGAGATGCAAATGTCAAAATATTTCTTTGTTTTTGTAAGGAGTTGCATAAGGAGTCATTCCTTTTCTGTACAATGAATTATGGGCATTCAGAACTGTAAAAAAAAAAACACTCTGCCAAGAATAGAAAAATAAATGCCATTTGTAGTTTGTTGTTTTTCTAATTTCCTTTCTGTAGAATGTAGCATTAATATTCTCAAAAAAAAAAAAGACAACTCTAAGAAAAACTACCACATTGCTTACTGTTTTTCTTAAATGTATAAATGTTTTGCAGGTCTTGTCTTAAGTCAGTTGTTTTGCTCCAGTTTTTGATCTTTAGAATAAACCTAACTTATTTTGGCTTTTAGCATTTGTCCTGTCGTTCACATGATTTCATTTGTATGTTTGGGAACCAATTTTTCATAAACATTGAGAGTTCTTTCAGCACTGACACAACAGTAAGGAATTGAGGTAACTTCTGCTGTACTTCTATAATAAATTATTGTACAACAAGTTGAGTAGTTACAGGAAAAAAAGGCCTTTTTAAAAGTTGGAAAATGGGTACAGTACGCATTTCAGGTTAATAACTTTTATATACTGCTTTGAGTGTACGTTTGCATATTAACCAAAAGGCAGCTGATTAGTTTTATTCTTTTCAAAAAGTTGTTTGTTTTTTTATATTACCTCCTTTAGTAAAAAGTATAAAATATTCTCTGTCAACTTTCCATTAGAATTAGAATTCCATAGAATGTCCTGGGTTGAAAAGAACCACAATGAGCATTGAGTTTCAACCCCCCTGCTATGTTCAGGGGTGCCAACCACCAGATCAGGCTGCCCAGAGCCACATCCAGCCTGGCTTTGAATCCCTCCAGGGATGGGGCATTCACAACCTCCTTGGGCAACCTGTTCCAGTGCTTCACCACCCTCTGTGTGAAAACCTTTCTCCTAATATCTAACCTAGGCCTCCACTGTATCAGTTTAAAACCATTATGTTAGAGGAGATTCAGCAAAGGCTTAAATTTCTTCTGTCTTACACTGTAAACCCGGAGAGTGAAGAAAATAAAATTGTCAAGAATATGGTATCTACATGTAAATAAAATACTGTCATTCACAGACATAAATATGCAGAAGTTATAGCTGTGAGAGCTATTTAAAAATCAGCAGTCAGAATATAGTCATGTTTGGAGGAGTAATACATAGAAAGTTATCCCTCAGGAACCTGCCCTTCTAAAGTGTAACAAATAAATAGAATTATTTCATGTGGTGCTGTATAATTGAGATGACTTGGAATTCACCCTCTTATAACACTTTTGATCTAACTGTTAGGTATGACAGGGTAAGGTTAAATATCCTATCACAGGTTATGAAAGACTTAGTGCTAAGAATAGCTCATTGAAGGAAGACGGTGAGTCTTCTTTTCCAATGTACATATTAATTATCAAAACACTCAGTGAATTTATGTTTGCTGACAAAATGACATACCTTGCTAACATATCAGTGGAAAAAAAAAAAGAGTTTCTTCCTGATTGAAACTGTCGCTTTCCTCAGGTAACTATTCTAATGCAGTAAAACCAAGGAAAGCAGAGGAAGATTTTGTAAAAATATATAGTTGTGCTAAAAGCAGAACAGCACCTGTTTCTTTTTAGAAAGAATCTGAATTTAACATATGTCTTGAAAAAGTCACTAAACTCATGTTCTGATCCACCGTTCTGGACTTTATATGACCACTTGCTGAATTTCTGGCTTCCCACTAATGTAAAATATCTTAGTAAGTAAACTTAATATAGTGCTTATATCTTAGAATTTGAGGCAAGCAATGCCAGGGACATCTGCAGCCACAGGACAGGTAAAACACTTCTATCTTCTTCTGTTCTCCTCCAACAGTGGTTTCTTAATTGCTCTTCGTAATTAAGAAAGACTAGAGAATACGTATCTCATCAGATTTATGTGTCTTTTTTTCCACAGGAACACTTTACCCTTTATTTTATTTTGTCCTTACTAATTCTTTGCCCCAGCACAGAGAAAAATAACTGCATAACTGCAGTTTCAGATATATGTACAATGCCTTCTTCTGCTCAGTATAAAATATTTTTTACTCATCTCCCAGTGTGCAGTCCATTGTGAATAAAATACACTGCTAAGAAATTATTAATATATGCAACCTTACTTGACTTTCCTTTTAGTTGCTGAAATAAGACACTTAATTTCTTTACGAGTCTGTGGATGGATGTCTAGTTTATGGACTGTCAGAAGTGTGATTTAAGGATAACTAGTAGAGCTGCAAAGCAAACAAGAAGCTGCCCAGTGCTGGGTAGTGACAGTGCTTGTTTAAAATCTGTAAGGATCCACTGTTCCTATTAAGATGTACAATACATCTGTAGAATTTTTCATATAGAACAGGCATCTCCAGGGCATTATCATCACAAAGTTATAAATAAAGTATAGAAAGATTTCAGTATACTATCAAAACACATGGTACTAGGAGTAGATTAAGGAGTTTATTATTCACGATCAAAGACAATAGCCAACTGTGCTGTAGTTGTGGTGTACAAAAGCAAAATTTTAAATGCTCTATAATTTCATCCTTTTAATAAAAAACCTCAGTTTCATCTTAGAACTTGGTCTTTTTTTTTCAAGAACTAATAAAAAATACAACGTAATTATGTTAATACTTAATTTTCACCCAATCTGGTAATGAATGGAAATAAAAAGCATTAAGTCTTTCAGAAACTTTTCCTCCACATGTTTATTATCTTTTCTATAAATTCAGAATTTGGTGTGTGCACTATTTTTGGTCTGTAAGTAATCCACAGATAATCTAATATTACCATTCATGTCTGGAAATTTGATATCCTTTGGCTTGTTTGACTGAACTTGCAAAACAGTCCTGTTAGATGTGGGTACTTAACACATCACTAGTCTTGTTAAAATATTATTCTGAGTGATTTTTCTCTGGCAGTCATTGAAATTCATTCTTTTTGTAAGGCAATAATCATGGAAGAAAAAAAAAAAATGGAACAGTAGATGTCTTAACATTTTTTTTTTTTTACTGATTTGACCAAATATTTACACAGAAATATTTCTAAGCATTCACTAACTGACAAACTAACAGTGCCTTTGTATCCAATAATACCATGTCATGGGACAAGAATCGTTGCCAGACCTCACCTCCACCCAGTCTCTTCAGTGCAGTCTTTTTGAGTGACAGTCCTCTGCCCACATTACCCATAGCAGAACTCCCAAGAAACTGCTTCTTTAAACCTGGTGGTAAGTCTACAGCATCCTGTATTCTGTATTCTTGCATTTAAATCTTCTTCTCAGAAGCACATCCTTTAAATTGCTAAATGGCAGTACATTGAATTCTTTCTAGTATGAAGGCCCTACAGCTACCACTTTTTGTCTGAGCTCCAAAGAGGCATTTCTGTCTCTATTAGCATGGCAAGCCAAGCTACAATTTGACTCTGCACGATACTTCTCTATGGTACTACACCAATGCACAATGACTCGCAATCTCTCAAAGAACTATTTTAAAGAAAACTGCAAAGCATTTGTCCATCTGTATCTCTCTGTATCTGCTTAACCCTGTGATAAGCATCAGAAATCTGCTTGCATCAGGTGTGCCAAGCAATAGTTCAATATCACAGATCCAGCACTCAGCACCCATTAGTGTTTCTCACATCCCTTTGGAGATGCTGGTCAATGATTTATTTCCCCTATCATTCTTACCCACTGGGTTTGCCCTGAGTTTTGATTGTAACTCTTTAAAATAGAAAAGCAGGGGTATAACCTGGAGATAGGCAAAGATGAGCACCCAGAACTCTTAGTATGTTCTTGGAAATGTCTCTAATCACAGTCTGGTTCTCTTCTTCATTCATTGATTATTTCAAGCAAATTCAACGTGAAAATATCAGGCAGTTAAACTAAGATATGTGTAATATCTATGAAGAAGATATTCTACCCAAGTTCTAAGGAAGTCGGAGACACTTTTCCTGCTGGTTAGGTTCTACTCGGTGTAAGCAACAATCAGAATATGACCCTGTACTATAGTGGTTAGAGAAACCAATGGCTGTTTATTTTAACTGCTACGTTAACTAAGCAAGATTATTTTTAATGGAGTTATTGTTGAAAGCATTACAGGTGGCATAAAGGAGTTTTTGTAAGCAGGAACAAAGGAAAATAATCTGAACCTTTAGGCACCCCAGAGATATAGCTGATGTTCCAGTGTATTTGCAGTATGAGGCCTCAGAAGAGTTCTCAGTAATGTCCTTAGAGCTTAGCTCATAGATAAGACAGTTTCCTGTACTTCATTTCCTAAGCTACTTCCTGTTGGTCTACAGTATTACATCCATCCGTCTCATCTTCAGGGCTTCTTTCTGTTGTTTTTTCTGTCATCCCTAAAAGCATGCTTCTGACCTCATTTAATCCTGAAGAGCAAGGATGCTAATTGAGTTGAAAATGGTAATGATGCATCTAATTTTCTCATATCTGCATGCTCCCCCTCCTTTCAGAACACCTGACAACACCTGCATCCCAGAACAAGGGCTTCAACACATTTTTCTGTGTTGCGCCCAGCTACTCCCTTGACCTATTATCTGGGGCAAATTGCACAGTGAATCAAACATGATTCCCTCCACATTCCTCTTCATTCTGTTTCTGAGTAAGAGCAGATGTATGCTCAGGACATTTTTGTATTTGTTGCCACAGTTAAAGCATAATTAGCTACACGAAAAAGAATGGGGATTAACCACCTCCACTTTAGTTGAGACATCATCACCTTTACATTTAAGACTGCTATTTGGTTTTTCAGGTATTTCAATTGCCAGTCAAGGAGCGGTTTAAGTCTGTAATATAATAATACTTGCAATTACTAGTAAATAACATTTTACAGCATTAACTAGCCTGTCCTTACAACATCCTTTCCAGGCAGGCAAATAAATGTTATTATCCTCATTTTACAAACACATTGATTAAGTGACTCGCCTAAAGGCCACACATCAATTTCAATGTCAGTGCCAAGATTAGCGCAAAGGAACTTCTGCATTGCAGTCACAGGAAGAAAAAAAAAAATTGTAATATTAAGTCCCTCCCCTGAAACAAGCAATCACTTTTCAAACACTCAGTCTAAATAGTGTTTACCTGCTTTGCATCCCCCATCAGTCTTGCGCTCTGTCCGCCTGTTAAGTGCTGCTTGTTAATGACTCAAAATGGTTCCCACCTGCCATTAGCAGGGGAAGCTTTGCTCTCACCTGCTAGTTTCATACCAGTGGCTGGCAGGTGCTGCCTCAAGAACCTGTGTAGCTCCCAGGCTTATGGCTGAACCTGTGCTCAGGTAACTGAGGAAAGCTCATGCTGCTCCTTGAAGGGCCTGATTACGAGCACTGATTTGAAGATGCAGCAGTTGCAGCAGGAACACAATTAGGAAGACATTAAAAGGATCTTCTACCAATGAATAGATCGTTAGCCTCTCCAACTAAGCATATTTTCAATTTCTAGACTGTGCCAGCACAGTTCTCTTTTCTATTGTTGCTGTAGTTACTGTTTGGAAATTGTGGTAGTTGGATTGGCAGTATTGGAAATTGAGTCTTCAGCTCTAAAACGCATTAATGTCTCTAGTCCTCCTGAGGTACTAGATAACTTGCCCTATTTCAAAGCACTTGCTTTTATATTTGGAAATAATTTTGATTTTGATCTACATTGTTTGTTTCAGACTGAGGTGTTATGTCTATGTTCCTTTCCTGACTGAGGAGCAATGCAGACCTTACTGCATACATGTATGACACATGGAAATATAGCAAGTAACGCAAAAATCTATTAAACACTGTAGAGTTTCTAATGTTAAAACCCTGCTCTGTTTGCAGGCAGTTATTGCTTAGGAAAAGAAATCCAAACAACAGTAGCAATTGCTTTTTCCCCATCCCCCACTATAATGTAGGTTTTCTACCTGGAAAGACAAAACAGAGGAAGTCACTCCAGCACTTTTAACAGCTAATTAAGGCCATTCACGTGTTAAGGATGGCAATGTTTTCTCCTGACTTAGGCACTGTTTACAAGATCTTCATGGCTCAATTTCTAGATGTGACAGAAAATCAAAATAATTGTGAATTTTTTGAACTTCAGTAGCATTGTTTGTCAGTGGATTCACAAACCTGTCATTAAAGCCTACGGCGTTATTTGCAAATACCTTAATTTGACCTAGTCATTGAAGCTGGTACTGTGCCAATGTCTGAAAGCAGATACATTGAAAAATTGTTCAGCATTTATGATAGATACTGGTATTTCAGACCAGAGTCCCAGGCGATGAATTATATTCTTAATAAGCATACATAACAAAGTTAAATTTAGAAGTAGACTTTGAAATGGTTGCCAAGTTTTTAACTGAAGGTCATTTGTACTTTTTTATTTTTATCCCAGGTGGGGAGAGTATGCACATGTACTCAAATGAAATGTGTAGACTCAAGTACAAAATACCTCAAATATTAGCCACATGAATTATACTTTTTTTTTTTTTTTTGCCTTTTAGAGATCATTTCTTGCATTAAAAGAACAATATTCAATTGATTGCTTGCAAACCATTCATAGATTGCAGTATTAGATGCACTCATTAGGTTTATGCCTGTCAAATTTTTATGTTAGCTTCATTATTTTTTAACAGCAAAAAATAAAACATCTTTCTAAACAAATGCTTAAGTGTGTGTGTGTGTGTGTTTTTAGCAGTTTATTGGCTTGGCTTCTATGCAAGTTTGTAATCCTTACTCTTCCACCTCAAACTGTGTCACATAAAGAGACTCATTAAACCGTAATGGAAGGGTACTCTCACTGGTGAAAGAGCAAATCATGGCTTGATGGTCATAGATGTGATTGACTTCTGAAGCCTGGTAAATATTTTATCATGCCACCATTTCAGATGCTCAAGGGCTTCACAATTTTAATTGTGTTTTAATGATAGCAACTCTGTTCAATTATGTTCTCTGCCTACTTCAGATATAAGCACTTCAGTCTCTTAAATGGTATTATGTCATAACTCACCTGCAGGACTGCTGCAATGTTCGGGATATGTCATGTCACATTCAGAAGTTGTTTTGTATGTAGTTTTACACACAGATACATAATCAAAAATAAAACATGAGGAAGTACTACAAAAAGCATTAAAATAACAGAAGATTGTATGTTAGCATGAAAATGGCATATTTTTCTTCTGTTCAGCTTGCGTGTTCTGCAGGACAAGTAGCATCTAGTGTTTTGGGAGGCATGTTACACTGCACAGCATGAACTTCATTTTGGTTCCTTAGGTAATACAATGAACATGACTATTGAAGAAAATAAGTTTTCTTTTAATTCCTTCTGTTCTGTAATTTGTATTACTGCGCTTCTCTTAAACTCTATAGTACCTCCTCACTAAAAGAAATTAAATAATTAAGAATTTATTTTTGAGTAGGCACTTGGATTCCAGTCTACTAAAGTGCTTAGATTCATGCTTATCTTCTCAAACTTTAACACTCTCATTGCCTTTGATGAAATTTCTCACATGACAGAAGTCACAAGCATAATTTAATATTCCAATAGATTAAAAGTTTTGCTATTTCCTTTTTGTTTGCTTGTTTGTTTTGCATTTATGTCTAAGAGCTAGCTTCTTAGAACTGTAACATTTTATAATGTTTTTGGCTCAATTTTGGTACTCAAATGTTCACTGACAATTCATCTCTTTCATTCACTTCCAAAATCCATTCCTGATTTTAATCAGTATATAATGTCAGTGTGTAATGAAATGTTCAGCTGTGCTTTCAAAAGAAGTTACAATTGCCTAGTGAAAGCCTTATTTTCATTTTCAGAAGCTCCTACAAACAAAATTATTTGAGTTTGTTCAGAAGTGCAAGAACTATGGGTGAAATTCTCTTTGCTTCTCGTGCAAAAAGTCAGGCTAGATGATCAAAACACTCCCTTGTGGCCTTAAAAATCTCTGATGTGTTCTAAAGCTTACAATTGCTGCATTAGATCAGTGAAATGTTATCTTTGTTTCCAAAGAACGAGCCTCTGTGATCATTACTGCTCTGTTAGATGATCATTTTAAATTAACATAGCACAAAACAATTCAAAAAAATCAATTCATATTCTTATCTCCAGAGTTACAGTTTTAAATGTAGAAAAAAAATTGAGTCAAAAAATGGGATTTGCATGAATAAAATGCCTTATACCTTCCAACCACCTTCTCTATTATCTCATGGTGCTTTTCAAATAAATGATTCCATGTAACTCACAACTTCTAAAGGGATTTGAAGGTTATTGCATTCCATTCAGTTCCAAGTAGATTGGATACTAAAAATAAAAAGTAATGACAGAGCTTACTTTCCTGACTCTGGAACTGAAATGGTAAATATTTAATGAGGGAAACTCACTTTCCCAAAGTTTTGTTCATCTCTGTCTTTCTCTCTAATAAGAAACAAAATGAGTTTCTAGGCCTATAGCTATTCTGATACTACACTCATGGATGATCATGTTTCTATTGGACAAATGCAAAATCCCCCTCCTGCAAAAAAATTTGAGGATTTTTACTGATGATAATAGCTCCAATCAAGACAATAGGAATAACTGAAAATCTCATGAGCATATAAAATACAGTGCATTGACCTAAACTGACCTATCTTACTAAATGTCTTGGTATCACCAGAACATCTGCAAATGTCTTATTATAGATAACAGCATATATTTTGAAATGTATGATATATACATCTGTGATTATTTCTAAGTATGCTTCATGTACTCTTGAAAGTAGTGGACACAGCAGAGTATTTCTGCTTTAGTTCAGTTTTCAAATATGGAAAAATATAAAGGCATCTTCTTTCTTTGAAAGATCTAAATAGCAATATAATTTGTTTCTAATTTTGATTGTTATAAGATATACACGTAGAAGAAAAAATATTATAATGAAACATAATGTTTTGTGCATTACTCGGTGAATAAATTAATCTTTCTACTAGGGGCCATCATCCTATGGAGACTCTATAGCTCCTTTGGAAAATCTCTCCAACGTGCATAGCATTATTAGCATAATGTATTTGTCTCAAAGAAAGAGATAAATACGGGTGTGCCAGGAAGACTTCTTCAAGAGTACTTCAAATAGTAGAAGGGAGTGAGTATGAATAAAAATACCAAGCTGGAGATTTTAGCTCCCTCTCCACTCATCTTTCCATCCAGGCCCTTGCTCAGATCATTGATCTCTCAGTGCTTTCAATGACCCCTGATCTTTCTTTTTTCCTTTTCTTAGCCTTAAAATTGAAAACCTTGTTTTGAAGAAAATAGCTGGCGTAGGAAAAGTAAGTAAAAGTCTCAACAAAACTATATTGATCCTAACAGTTTTGTGCTAAAAGCAAATGCATATACCATTTACTCTGGAAATCTGAATGAGTTCTAAAACTGGCTTACACATAGGAAATAATAGAGACATTCTCTAGGGCTTTCTCACTTCATTTGAAGGTAAGGTGAGCTGGGTCACAGGTGATCTCATTACAACAGCCTCTGGGAATCAGATTACCTAGGCTCTTCTTACCTGGCCTTTCCTTGGCAATGCAACCAAGATAAAGCCTTGGCATGGAAAGTTCTCAAATGAATCTGCCTTATGCTGCCACAAGCCAGCCATGTGCCTCACATGTGCTGTCCACATACCACCTACATATATTACAGCAAGAAAAACTGAGGTCCTGGGAAGCGCTCGAAAGTGTCAGAGTTTACAAGCATACAAGACCACGCCACAGATAGCATTTCCACTGCTATCTGAGACAAACTCATTTTACATTTCCTTTTATTATGTAAAACTTCAGCTGGTCATTCAAGAAACCAAACTATGGATTTATGACACTTTAAGGAAAAGCTTTGTGTTACACAAGAACAAATTATTAGTTGTCTCCCACTTAATAACAACTCCGTTTTTGTAAACTGCTGAAATTTTACTTCCCCTAGTTTGTAACATCTACCTTAGCTAACAGATTGCTAGCTACTTTTTTGCTCTTGAGAAAGTAAATTTTGACACAAGATGGTGAACCACTACATTTTCATGTTGCTGTTACAGATTACTGCATATCAACACTTGCTTTCATTTTGAAAGGGGAAAAAGATTTTTTTTTCTCTTTTCAAAATATCTCCATTACTTTTGTTTCTGTACACTCATTTCCTTGCTTTACAGTTTTTACCATAAATTGTAGATTACATTGTGAAATTACAATGTGAAATAGTGACTTTACAGAGGAAACACATTGACTTCTACCATTTGTTTTTGTGACTACAAGTTCATTTTACCTTCTGAAATATCCAACCTACATTACAACTGTTAGATCTGTATTCCTTGGCTAGGAATCCAACATTTTATTTCTTTAATTTCTCCCAAGACTAAGTAGTGATGTTACCAAACTCCTTCAAACCTTGTGAACTACTCACAGCAATATCATTGGTGTTATTACTTTTAACTCTTCCTTGCAAAAATGGGTGATTTGGGAGTCCAAAAGTATAAGAGGTACTGATACCAGTTCCTTTTTTCAGCCTAATAATCACTCCTTCAGATGAACACAAGATTGGTTCTTGTATTCCCTGATGGAAAATTTTCGGTAGAGCTAATTAAATAGTGTCTGTGGCTCCAGGTTACAGCACGTCACAAAATACATTCTATTGTGTCAATTTTTTTATTATTATTATCATTATTATTGTTTAGATGCTTGAAATTATAAGTGTAAGAGAAATGCAACATTTCTTTTTAAACTTCTGATTCAGTAGGCGTACTTACCAAGTTATCTCTACATCTTCAAGCAAGTAATACTGTACCTCATTATGTCCATGTGCAAAATGAGAAAAAAATACTAGAATGACTTTTAGGAGACTAAAGAGAGAATCCAATCCCTCTTTTCCCTGATGTCGCTTCATTTGCCCCATCTCCTGGACCAACTTTCAAACTGGTTTGATTATTGCATGCATGCCTGCTGATGTGCATTTTTTTGTATTGTCTTGTCAGGAATTTAATTTCACATGCTACCAACACAATCATGTCACTGCAATTTAGCATGCATTTTGATGATGTGTTCTATATCTCATTAAAGTCTCATCTCTTTAGCCAATACCATATGCTACTCATCTGTAGAAAAGCTCTTAAACATAATGAAAAAGGTATAATCACAAATGAGAAGGCAAGTGCTGACAAACAACCCACAGGTATTCAAGTTCCATGACACTACTGAAAGAAAACATAGTGCAACAGAAAGCCTTTTAAAATTTTTAGAATCATTATCTGACAGGAAAAAATGTTGAGCTTGGAGCTATTCTTCAATTACTCTATGCAACTCCATTGCAGCATTTTCAGATCACCAGACAATGATGTACCAATGTGTATGTAGGAGGAAGATTTGTTTTTAACAGAGGCAAAGGTTTCAAATTACTGATATACAATAATGAACAATTTATGTTTTCAAAAGTGCTAATTTAAAAATTTAAATATTTTGAAAATATTTTGAGAATATTATATCTAGCTTTTCTTTTCCCTCCATTTTTTTTTTGTTTGTTTGTTTTGAGCCACAATGGGAAGTTTAATTTTTTTCTTGTATATAATCATTATGAAAACAAAATAAAAGTTAGTAGTGATCATCTGTATCAAGAGTAATAGAAGAGATAAGCCAAGTTCTCTCTTATACATGTGAATATAATTGTCAGTAATCAGTTTAAAGTGCAGCTGGGTTAGGTAAGAAATCAAGTTTAGAAAGAGGACCAGAGAGACAACTTCTATCTACAGTATTACTGTTAATACTTAAATTCTCAAAGTTAGAGAGATGCCAGCCCTGAAAGGACCTCTATACGCATATGATGCTAGGCTTACCTAGTCAAGATGCATTGAGACCCTAAAAGTTTTGCCTAAGCACATGAGGGCCCAATCCCAGGCTTCGGGTCACATGTCTCAGAGAAGCCAGGACAGTGCAGAAGGGAGCCGTGCCTGGGCATTAAGCAGAGCTGAGAGCATCATGACAAAGAAGTGGTAGAAACACAGTGACCATGGCTAGGGAGCCTGCCTAGATGAGCACCTAATCCAGAGTGGAGAACAGCTGGATGAGGCCTGTGAGCAAATGGTTGATGCTTGCCCACAGTTTTGTTCCCCACCTTTGGGAAATAAAAGCCAACCACAGGTTTTTATAAGCAGTCCTGCTCTCAGCATTGATATATTGCCAAATTCTATTTCTCACAAATGGTGAATGTGTGATTGATGCTGTTGATGGGGGCAGTAATCTTGCTTTGATGGTTGATAATGCTCACAGCCTGTTAACCTGAAAGGTAGGTTTTCATGAGAAGAACCTGGCTGGGAGAGCCAACAGACAAAGATAACTTCTACCCCTCCAGTGTTAACAAATGCTTATTGAAGATGTGTCTTGACTCCAGTCCATCTCTAATTAAATCTAGATTAAATTTCACTGTGCAGAATTACCAGGGCCTAAACAGACCTGGTGATAAATTCTTGTTCTGGATGCTGACTAGTATTCACTAAGGACAAAGATCCACTACCAAGCAACAGTTTTTGTCTGTTCTTGGTATGTTAATTCAAATCACAAGAGCTAAGCTAGTAGGTTTCTTTGGATAGACAGTATATCACATGTGTTCATTTAGACACATATTTTAATTGTATAGATCATGAAATATATTTGGAATTAATTCAGAGTTCTTGACATGAGAAGATAGCCATGTATGCAAAATCGAAGCTTTCATATATTTCTTTGGTGGCAGCTTCTTTAAAATACTCTCAGATCATGGACCTTCCCCTATCAAAGCTCTATAAACGGTTGCTTTACTAATGGCTACCTTAGTCTCACTAATTTTTTTTCTTCCTTTTTTTTTTTTTTTTTTTTCTGAGAGTATAATCTTTCTTATGTCTGCCTTCCATCTAGAAATAACTTGCACTGAATCAAATGCACCTTTTTTAAAGTGCAAAAGTTAACATTAATTTTTAATTAAATAGTCTTTTTCATTCATTATTTTTTCTCCAACGAGGCTCTGAAGCTTACACTGTTTCTGCCCGAATATACATAGATTACTGGCTTATTTTATCTTTTTATTTTTAGACTCCCTTTGAACAAACTTTGATGATGGTATGAAAGTTACTAAGGGTCATATGGTCCTTTCCTTCCATCTGTAAATATATGAATAATGGTTATTTTGTGAATCAAGCTCTATAATATTCAGTTAATTAAAAAAAAAAAAAAAAAAGATTACTTTTTCATTAATCATTGACAACAAATTAGTATTCTGAAAACAAAATGACTACATTCTTACGAAAATACTACTCTCATCATGAAATTTACTAGATGACTGAAAATTTTATATGCCTCAGTTTCTGAATGCCCAGCTTAAAATTGAAAGGCCCAGAATAACAGGTAGAAAACAAAATTGTCTGTAGTTTATGCATCTATCTAATTTTGTGCAGTGTGTGGTGCTTATGTATACAATGAAACTTTCAGTCCCTGACACAATAAAAGGTCACTTCTGTGGCTTCCTTGTAATTCTTAGTCTTTCTTATAGTCTGTGGAGAGCATCTGCTCATTCTTTGTCCAGGCTGTCAGATAGTCTGAAGCTCTGGAGCAATATCGCTTAGTAGTCATTAGAAGTTATTATGGATTTATTCTATAATAATGATTAAGAAATATCTATTCCAGATGTCTGTACAAAGCTTTATGTGCTTAGTAGATATACTGTGAACTAATAAAGCTATTTTTCCTGAATGTTGCTACCAACAGAAAAGGAACCAATTAATTCCACACAACTTTTATTATTATTTATAAACTGATTCTTAAATAGAAATGCTTACATCTGCCTCTTGCTCCAGATGGTGCAATTTAGCTGCCTATGTTACTCATGAATCGTCTTTGGTTTTAAACAAATTCTTAACTCAGCAACTGTCTTATCAATAATTCTCCATTTCTTACAATTGAAACCTAAACTGCACTGATGCTTTAATTCTCAGCACAGAGAATTTTCAGTCTCGTGGGTCAAAAGTACAAGGAAAAAAATATTTTTAATATTCCACTGTAGCAATCACAGTTGTAAAACTGCCTGCTACTGTAGCTTCAAGTTACTAGGAAAAATCCAGGCAGCAAATTGAATCCAAAATTCTCATGAGGTCCGACCACACACATACACTGGGACAAACCTTTTATTATTATTATTACTATTTTCCTAGCACATCATCTGGTCATTGAGTTTACATTTATGTTCCGGGCCCTAGGAGTACTATTTTCAGCTTAGAGCAAATGCTTCAGCACATATAACAATGCTGTGTCCTTGTCCTAAAAGCTGCCCAGGAGGAAGCAATAAGCAGGCTTCCAGCTCTCTGCCAGGATAGTCAGGTGCTGGATACTGTTTCTGTAGTTAAGAACCACTATAGGTGCAGCTGCTCCCAGAGATACTGAGGGGAGGAGGGAACAAAAAAAAAAGAAAAGAAACAAAACATACCAAAACCAATAAGTAGGCATTATTCTGTAGGAATATAAGAAGCACAGCAAGTATAGTCTGGTAAGGTCCTAGCAAAGTTTCAGCCCAGATGCACCATAAGTGTAGCCCCGATAGAGACCTTCAGATGTGATTCAGCTTTCTACTGGAATAATGAGCAGAAATGACTAAAATACACTTCTGCTATATTATGCCATGTGTGTAATTCTTGCCTCTAAGCTTTATTGCCAGTAACGTATTTTGAAACGATTCTATAAGGTAGAATTATTCAGAAATGTTAAATATAGGATTATTTCAATTTGCCTTTGTAAATCATATTCTTAAAAACCAAACATACTGAATTCAAAATGGACAATATTCTTGAGACTTTCAGAATAAAATAATTCTATAGAGTTTGAGTTAAACCCTTCAAATCAGTAACATGTAGCTAGTCAGATTAAAAACAAAGCAAACAACAGCTTTTCAAATTATTATTCTAAAAATGGACTGGAATAAAAATAAATAAAAAACTTAAAACTACGAATTCACAGAATTTTATTTGTGAGTGATTTTGTAGTCAGTTTTAAAAGTAAAATTTCATTTGAAAGGTAAAATTCAAAATAGGGTAATTTTGTATTTATGATTTTTATGTATGCTATGTTTTTGGTTTTTTGTTTTTTTTTTTCAACATTAAGAAAAACTCTTGAACCTTATTTGACTTACTGCTTCTGTACCTCAGCTGATAAGTCCGTTCATTATGAAACCTTCCTAGAAGATTTAAAAGCTATTCATAGCTTATTTATACTTAGAAGAGAGTAGCCATAACCTTACTGATAATAATCAATCTTGTGATCGTGTACTGAGTATCTGAATTATTTTTCATTAGCGTGGTCATTACCTGGGACTTGATCTGATTTTAACTGAAGCTACTAGCACAGCTGTTCCAAAGAGGGCTAAATCCAGCAGCAGAGCAATACCTGAGGGATGTGCAATTAAAAGCCATGTCACCATAGGCAACCAGCAAACAGGAGATTTGGGATTATATTTTAGACCTAAGTGATCAAACCTTAGGTCCGTTCCAAGTAATTTTTCTATGACTAAGCATTTAACCTGAACTACTGAAATGCTTTGGTGCAAATTTGGTAATTTGGGCTTTGTGATCATGGCACCTTTGTTAGTCTCAAACCAGTCTCTCCAAGCTCTTCCATCTTGTTTGAACAGTGAGTGCAAGTTAAGGGGCACTTTCTGGAACTCTTTCTAGTCTGCTCTTGACCATTAATATTTTCTTTCCACCTCTTACAGGTGACACTATAGGAAAGCACTTTAAGGAATGGAGAACCAGCACAGCAGTGGGTGGGCCTTGTTCTCAGCTGTGAAGTGTGTGTGAGGGCACTCCTTGTCAACACAGAGGTGATAGTTAACCACCTAAGGGCTCTTTTTCTCCTCTTCCTTGGGAGAAGGGCTTGGGTCTTATGAAGCCACAATTCACAGCTGAGGCTGAAGACGCATAACTAATTCTTTGCTGTGGGTGACATTTAACCTACTTATAAAGGTAGACACTTATGCCCATGTGCTTAGGACAGTAAACTCAATACCTGATGATAAGTCAAATAGTCTTTGTAAAACCAGTTTAAATTAAAATCATACACTATATAGGCTTTTTATACAGCTAACAGGAAAAGAAATGAAAGCAGAATTGCTTTCTGGAGGAATATAAGCTGTGATCAAAGTAGTTCCTTTCTGTCTGCATATGTTACTAATTAAGAAAATTGGATTTCCAGATTCTTTTCTTAACCTAGAAGCTAGATGCAGGCTGAAAGAATTGTGGCTATGTCTCGTGTTGGACTCAGCTTTTAGAAAATAAGCGTGTTTTTTTTTTTTTTTTTTTCTTACTGTCAATCTTCAGGCATTTAAGAGTTCTTGAAGAGTTAGCATCCTGTCAATAGGGAGACTTCCATTAATATGATGTGCTGTGATACCCAGCACAGAATTAAAGGTGGGAAATTCCATCCTTCTTATGAGATTGATGAGTCACATCACCAAAACAAAAGTACATTTAGCGAAGCACCACCTGACTTTGCTCAGCATGTTCACACAGTATCGTCATCATCGTTTGACAGATATACAGTTTTAATAAATCTGCTAAGCTGCCACTTCAGGCCATTTTCTCTAAATCTCAAAGATCCATGTGTTTAAAACTGAAAAACTGAAAATGATGAGTTGTTTTTTTTTCAGTCTACTTTTTTCAACACACCTTGACAGTGAACATTTTACAGTCAATAAATGATATCTGAAGCTACCACAGGGAACCAGAGTCATCCCAGATACAAATAGCCAATTATAAAATGCAGCTCAGAGTTGAATAAATTATTTTCTGACCCTATAGGTGATAAAGTGATAGCCAGCGGCATGAGTTTCATTATCCATATCTTTATTACAGCTCATATGACTGATCATGTCAACAAGTAGTTTGCTCATATTCAAAGAAAATTTTTTGGTATGAATCTAGCAAACTACATTCTGCTCACTTTGCTCCAGCTTTCTAAGACAGAGACATAAACACTCTGAGTGACCATATATCTGTTGATTATTAATACTCATACAATAATAAGACTTGTGCAAATGAGCATTGGGATCAAAGACAGATCAAGCAAGCAGCAATTGTACCTATCAGCCTCATTAGCTAACCCTGATCATCCTTCATACTTCACAGAAGAACTTTCTGCATTTTTGGAAGAAAAAAAAAAAAAAAAAAAAAAGTGTTAAGATTCCAAATTAATTGTTTCCACATAATATTTTTCTAATGTATTTCTGTGAGCATTGCAAATATCCATTCATATTTCATATGGGCTGCTTTCCAAACCATCAGACTCATTCCTACGTGCTACATACTACACTCAGGTTTATTTTATACTTAAGGAGAAGAGCAACAGAGAAATGCCTAGGGACAGCTCTTGTTAGAAGTGACAGTTAAGACTTTGTTCATCTTCTCAGCCAGTGGATTCCTTCCATTTATTCATGTCCCAACAAAACTTACAGTATTACCCCCAACACACAAGTCCTAATCATCCATATATGAAAAAGAAGCATTTCTCTGTAGTCATTCTGCTTTGGTTATCATCAGGAGTAGAGAGTATTCTATACAGTTCAAAATCCTATCAGGTGGAGTGGAAATGATATACAATAATTGATCAAAAAACAGCAATCATGTATTTGAAATGCCAGTGTTTTGACATTTAGTTTTTTATCGCGCTGAAAGAAGTAATTTTAACAAGTCTCTGGGCAATGAAGAAATTATACAATATAATGGGAGTCAGGGGAGGGGTTCAAATATTTTTGTTCAGTTGTTTTAAAAAGCATTTACTAAGAGCACAGAATCCTGCTGCATTATGGTCAAGATATCATGTCCTAAAATTTATGGAGTAGCATGTAGAGAGATTTTTTTTTATGTATGTCATGTATTTTTATGTATGTGTTTGTCAGGGCAAGAACTTCATCATGTATTCATCTTTTAAATCCCAGACCACTCCTGTAGTTGCCAGGCTACAGATCATTAAAGTCCATAACTTTCATTGTACCCATTTCAACTCCTGGAAAAATATATGCTGTAATGACTTGAAGGGAAGCATTTTTCAATAAAATTTCATCTATCTTTAGCAGAACAGCTTCTGTGTCTTTCTAGATATTACCAAAGAGTGGGAGAACCTAAATACAGTAGAAAGTGTTTTTCAGATGTTAGAAGATTATAAACAGGACAGTGTAGCATGAGGAATGATGCCCTAAAATGGGAAGCTGAGCTATTATTTTAGGTATTATACATGTGTCCCTTCTGGCTTGCCTCCATTTGTAAGAATGAGCCATTCCAATGCCTGCTTAGGCCCTTCAGTCTATGATCCTGTCTTTCTATGATTTGAAATAGTAAAACTTAGACATCCTTTTAAACCGAGTTCCTAACTGGCAATGCTTTATGAATACTCTCTTCAAGAGACAACTCTAAGAAGAACAGAACCGAGAAGTCTGCCAGTGAAAAAGAATTATGTCTAAATCTTGGGTACTCTGTGATGTAAGTTACTGAAAAATGAAAACAACTTGTGGTGCACAGCAAATGAGGCGTGAGAGATTGGTGAGAAGAATGAAAGATAGTACACCATTGTAATAATTCCAACAGTTTAAGGACAGCCTGTGAACTGAAAGTACATAACAGTTTTAGTAAACACAAAGTTTGAATGTCAGGAAAGGTCTTACTTATGGTCCTTTAGAATAAAAGGCATACTTCATCTATTAATAAAAGTTTGTTCTCCAACAGCAGACTTCAATCTTCAAGGCAGGATACAAAAAGGTGCTCTCTCCTCCTGGAAGCATTAGAAAGCAAGAAAGTCCTGGTCAATGCAGATATTGTTTGAGTGGCTCTGTGAGCTGCCAGGTACTTGGTGAAGGTGAGGCTGGCAACCAAGGGTTCCACCTCTTGCTGGATTCAAGTCATGGCTCAGCTATACTTCCTCTTAAAAATCAGTCATGTTGGTTGGTGTCCTCCAGTTGGTGGTAGGCATTAGAGTATATCTATTACACATGCATGAGGTTTGGATGATTGTTAGAGGCCTTGCAAAACGTGCAGTAAGGTGTTTGTCTGAGAGCAACTCTTGCACGTGGGGCAAGATAAATACCAGGATAGATACACCTATGCATGAGTTCCACCATTATCTTGACACAGGGGTCACAAGTATGCCAGCAAAAAGGAGTGTGACTGCAGCCTTCAAGGTTATCAAACAACCTGGTTTTCAAATGAAGGCTCAGGGACGTAGCATTGTCCAAAAATGAAAATATCAGAAATTTCTTAAATAATTGCAAATTTAGTTCAGATTTAGAAAAGGATAAAAGAGGAGTGCATGACATTTGAGAATGAAGACACATACAGCCAACATTACCCCCCGAAAGTTACACTTAAAAATTGCTTGCAAACAAGTAACTGCTTGTTACTTGCTGGGCAGTGAGACTGTTCCCAGCCTGCTCTCTTTATTCCAGGCACTGAAATACAGCAAAACTAAAACGTTTTCTAAAGCTCTCTGTTATAAATCAGGAGCTTTCAGATAGCTTAGAAGCGCTTGTTTGCAGGA
Source organism: Chrysolophus pictus (assembly GCA_037305975.1). NCBI lineage: Eukaryota > Metazoa > Chordata > Aves > Galliformes > Phasianidae > Chrysolophus > Chrysolophus pictus. Next base: position 100,826,959 of record CM074576.1, read on the forward strand.
ACTCATCTCTCATAAAAAGCTTGTTGCCGCTCTAGGGAGGAGTAAAATAGCTACTGATGACATTCAAATCATGGTCTGCCTTCTCAGCCATTAATTTTAAATATGATTCATACTCCATTATGCTCTGGAAACCAAAGAAATTATCCTTTATTGTGTCTAGCCATTTTTCATCACTATGGACCTGTAATGACCAATTTTACTCTTATCTGTTATAATATGCTTGAAAATGTGCAAAAATTATCCCAAATGTTTACATTTCCCTTCAATTCAGCTTCATAAAGATTTCCCAGTGTAAATATACATTTACACAATAGAACAGAATTATTAGCATGTAACATATGTAAACAGCATTAGCTTTTAAATTGCTTAAATATTCATGTTTGTAGATTAGAAACAAGTTGGGTCAATCTTCAGGGTTGGGTCAAACGCTACTGAACTCTGTCCTACTCAAACAGAAATCCAAATAAAAACATACATTTTAATGATTATCTAAGCAAATTCTAGACTATTTTAATAACTGTGAAGTCCAAAAATTAATGATTTTATACCGCTCTTCCTCATTTACAACACCAAATTTTAGTTAAAGACAAAAAATAAAAGAAAGGTGACAGAGAAAAGGTCCAGGCTGATGTTTTCATAAATTCTAATGCAATTTCTTGTTTCAGCTATGTGATTTTAATAATTTGCTGTCTCTGACACTCAAAATCTCACCTGTAAAACTGAAGTATTTTTTTCCACATAGAACATGTATGCTGCATGAAGTGAATACATGCCTTCCTTCACCTGTTGGGGACAGGATGCATCCTCTTCCCTCAGGAAGAAGATGCAGATCTGCACTCCAAAGCAGGGCCAAATTCTTCCTCAAAAGCCTGCACGAGAGGTTACTCTGCTGTAGTTCTCATTAAGCTTCACTTACTCTGTGCACAGCAGCTGAATGCTAGTTTCAGTGTCTGTGTCCTGCCTCCCCCATCAGACCAGCCCCATGCTTGTTGGGGGATGCAGGGTTGATGGCACAGGGCAGCAGTGATCAGTGCACAGCAGGGAAAAAGTGCCTCACTCTGACTCCACTGGAATATTACTCAAGAAACGGAGGAGTTATGGCATAACAAAATTTATAAATACCTGTTTTGTTTTGCTTTTTGGAATAAGATGGATAAGGGTTGCAACCCTTACCCAGTGGCAATAGAAAATGCCATGGAGCTCATACAGCTTATCACAAGTAGATCAAGTCCCCACACCCTCCACGAATACAAGCTTCAGAAAGCACATTTTCAGCTTGATCACAAAGATTTGATCTTAAATTAAACTCCCAATGGGTAACTGGTGAAGTTATTCCTATTTTTAAAATGTTACAGATGCTGCAAGCAATGAGAAACGGGATAGGTATACAGGGCTCAGGTGCCCCATCAGTGTTAGGGGGCTGTGACCCAAGGCCAGGACCGCTGACAGTTCCAGCCAACTCCAATGGCCCCAGCACAGGGCAGGGCTGGGCCCAGCAGCTGCCCTGGTGTGAGGGAAGAAAAGGAGAGTGAGAACACAGCTGGGTGGGAGCTTGACCTAAGCCAAGGTTAACCCACAACAACAGACCCACAAGTTTTAAGACAGTTTCTAAGTAAAGTTACTTAGAAAATATACGTATAGTCTGAAGGATGCACAGAAAGAGCATTAATACAAAGACTGGCAGAGCAAGGACCAACAGATTAGTTCAAGGTACTCTACAGATACAATGGCCAATGCACTAATGGCTGCACTGCATTAATAACTGCATGAAACAACCAGATATATAGGAGCAAAAAATGAGAGAAGTTAGCTAACAAAGTTATGAAAAAGCAGAGAGGTGCTTCTGGAGGAGACAATCCCATGGAAAGGCCAGAGGTTGTTCTCTTCTACGGTCAGCTTTCTCTGCATTTTTGTAAATTGCATTTGATTATAACAGAGGATAACTGATGCAGATTACATATTGCTAATGAAAATAACAAGGCATCAAATACTAGCTACTTGATTAAGCAAAAGAATGGTAAAACCATGTAATTTTCCCCAACCGTTATTCTTATGATTCTAGCATCCACATCGTGCTAGACATTTTCTGTTATGGCCTCCCATATCAAACTTTCATTTACACTTTCCACATTTCTCAATTTTTAAAATATTTTTTAAAGTATGTTTGCACCATTTTAAAGAAAAAAATGTTGAAGATGTTGAATTTATCTTGAATAAAGAATTGAAATTCTCACTTAAAATTGTTCCTCTTTTGACCTCTGACTAGTCAGATGATGTGTAATAAGCTGACAAGATGCCTGTGCTGCTGCCCAAGTCATTTTTTGATCTGTGAAGGTCCTCTGTCCATTCCTATCCTGCTAGAAACATCTATCTTGCTTAAAGACAAAAATCTTGAGCACAAGTGAATTAAGATAATACCAGAGCAATAAAAAATAACTTGCAGAAATCAGCAAAGTCAATTTAATTGCCAAGTAGAATTCCTGAGCTGGAAAACGGTACACAGATTTTGTGTATAAATTCTCACAATTCTTTTGAGCCACAGAGAAAAGAAAGGGAAAGCAAGCAAGCAGGGTACTGCACAATCATTTTCCCCTCACCTTTTTAAATCCTGTCTCAAATGAATGGTATAATTAAAATGAACTCTGAACCAACACAACATGAATCTATCTATGAAATTTAATGTTCTAAAGATGGTCTTGAACAAGACCACAATGAAGGAAAAAAATGTTAATCTAATTGTAAAACTTCTGACCATTAAGTTCTGTTGCAGATATTTGCTGTGTTTCTTTGCAAAGCTTTAAACATGTAACCCAGGAATTTTATTTATTTATTTATTTATTTATTTTTCTGTAAAATGTCTGAGATAATTGGTGGTAAGACATTAAAATGAATTATATGGAAGTTAACGTGTAGTAACAGTAGTTGCAGTCTAGCTGTTGAAATTGCCTTAGTATTGTAAGCTGTTAAAGAATACTCTAATCAAGTGATTGACATCTATTTTTGGAACTATATCTTAGAGTAATATGCACAGGTAAGAATCATGCTGAATTTTCTTCCACAAAGCAGCTCAAGCAAAGATATTCAGATACTCTATAAAGTGATAGCTAGGAACTCAGCAGGTTAGAAGGCCACATGCCACAAAAAATTTACTGTATAGAAACTGACATAAGGAGGACTCTAATTCCCAAAAAAATATAACCAGAAACCACATTCTACATTGGCTTGCATTTAATATTGAAAGGGAGAAATATAGGACAGAGTATGTATGCACAGCATACTGCATAACCAGTTATGAGTTTATTGTATTTTGTTTCATTTTACATTGTTGGTGGTTTTCAATAATAATCACTTTGGAATCAGTATTTAATTTATGAAATACACAGAACTCCATAGAAACAATGCCATAGATTTCAAACAGTGTTGGATCAAACTTGTGAGATAACTATATTTCAACCTCAAACTGACCCCGCTCCTGCTCACTGTATGATCTGCTTTGGCTTAAGCCTATCTTCTTTTGTACTTGAGAAAGTTCAGCCATGTCAACAAGGCAAAAGCAAAACTCTGAGAACAGCCTTAGTTCTTTTTCTTTACATGTCTTACTACAATAAATAAATAAATAAATAAATAAATAAATAAATAAATAAATAAATTCCCCGTTAAATTCCCTGTGCCTATGCAATTTCTCTTGTTATTACAATTTATTTGAAGAACAGTGTATACCTGCATAAAAACTCTCTTAAATTGCTGAAGGAAAAAAAAAAAAAAAAAAATTGAAAAACCCATAGAAATAGAAATCTTCAATAGTGCTTTGATCAAAGCATTTCCACACAAGTTGTGATGCACGTCTAGCTCTTACAGTTCTTAACAACTTTAGTTCTTTATAACCTTAGCTTTTTCAGCATGTAAAAACGCAGTAGTCATACTGCAGCATATGCCAGAGAGCACCCCAGTCTGTCCTAGGATGTCAAAAGGGGGAGAAAAGGAATACTAGACTAAGAAAACATACATTTTACTGAGTAGGAAGCTTATTGCACAGAGTTTTTGCTAAGCCATTACTACAGCTTCCTCACTTTCACATAGAATACAAAAGGGTTTCAGCGTCATGAAAATCAAAATACAGCCACCTGTTTTTGACAGTTCTCCCCCACACACAGAAAGAACAGTTATTCTCTATATATGTATTTGTTTTGCATACTGCGTTATTCTCTTACCAGACTTCTCAGTCACAGAAACATGTCAGTTAAAGATTATTTTTACTACTCACAAATGCATATTTCAACTGGTACATGGAAGCCATTAAAAGTCTTGCTACACAGCAGCATCTGCAGAACTAAATAATTTTCTGCTCCTACTGTGAAGAGATACCTCTATTATTGTCAGAATGGTATGGTAAATATTGTAATTCTGAACATGCCCATGGTACTGTGTGGCTGATACTGTTGGAATGCTCCATGCTGCAGATCCTCTGCATGAGCAATCAGTCACTTCTAATGTCAATCTGTTGGCTTCTCCTGGAAATAACTGACATAGTCTCACTGTAGTTACTATCATAAGTCCGGTTTGTCCATGTTCATTATGCATATAAACTCCTTTGCATCAGAATGAGAACCTCATAAAGACAGACGTATTGATACATACTTATCTATATATAGACCCAAATACATGTTGTCTCTATAAAAGCAATAATAGAGATGTGTTATATTCAGCTTTAAACAGAACTTTGGTAATGTAGCTGTAGATGTATTGCATATTGCTCTTGGCACTACTAAAAATAAGTCATTTGGATTAACCATTTTCAAGAAGTACATTTTATAACTGAAATATATTTATTCAAGTTCTCTTTTGGATTAATGCAATTTCTCTGAGAGCATGCACTAATTTCTGTTCTCAGCATAGCCTTGGGAGGTTAAAAATGTTAAATATGATTCTTTGCAAATTTTAATACATCATCTTGCCTTATGAAGAGTTGATTATCACTACCCAGTGGTGCTTACACACTGACAGAATTCATGACTATATGTATCCAAAGTAGTACCAAGAGTAACATATAACAGAACTGACTATATGCTATGTAAGTAGCTCCTTAATTGTAGTCAGTATCATAAAATATTGACAAGTTCTCATTCTCTTAAAAATTGGAGCCTTTTGGTCAAGCAAACTGCTTTTCCTCTGACAAAATTTACTGCAGTAAGTTGCTGAACTGAAAGTTTAATTTAAGTTGTAAAATTGAAAAGCTCTTGTAATTGAAAGTGAAAAATATGGAGTAGTCTGAATGCACGAATGAGGAGTAAATTACAGATAAAAGGACTGACTAGAGAGGAACCCGTATGGATAGTTGGATGTTTACAAATTACATTTTAATGCAAGACATAATTATACCTTTATTTTTCATCTTAATTCATTTTCATTATTTTCATGTGAACGCAGTGGCAGTTACACATGAAAGCCAAATACAGTCTGTAGAAATTACCTTGGCCAAGTTTAAACAAAGTATACTGAAAAATAGTCTCATATTTCCACATGGGAAAACCTACTTAGCATAGCTCTCTAGTGAAGCTCACCAAGGAAAGGAGTGCCAGTAATTCATACTGCCAGTCTATCAAAATCCTGAGCTTTCTCTATAAATTGAAAATACCAAGTTTTTGCATTGTTTATAAATATATTTGACTGCCTACACATATTTTATGATTTATCCATTCACTTCTCACTGGTAAAAAAGCTAAACCAAACTGACTTCTAATTGTAGACTTGAAACTCAGAAATGAAAAGTATAAAAATAGGTGAAACCAATCATCTATTGCAGAAAGCTGAGGGCAGTACTAAAGTTCAAGAAGCTTTTCAAAAAAATAAAATGAATGTAATCTTTATGAGAAATGTCAATTTTATTCTGGGCAACTGCAGTCAAAACATGGGGGTTTTAACTGGAGCAGTTAAGAACCATATGCTCAGAAAACTAAAAGAAGGAAATAACAGTTTTGGAAAAAGGTTAACATCTTGACATTAAATTATGGACTTTAATAAAAATTATGATATGTTTTTATATGATCAGGTATAACTGACTGCTATGGCAGGTAATAAAACAGAAATGAAAAGACTCGTTTCATCTGTCAGTCTCTGGCTGCAGTAGAGCTCTGCAGGAAACCTAAATGTGTGGGTCTTTGAACTGAGCTAAATAGCTGTGTGAAATAAACCTGCTTTGCTTTCAAGTCTCTGTGCTGGAGATAAAAGTATCATATTCACTCTGGCTTGTTTTGTTCAATAGTATAGAAAACTTTAGTCCCAATTTCAAGCAATAGCCCCCTGCCTTTTATGACCTGTTCTGCAAGCTTTTAATTGCATATTTTTTATTCATTAAACTAATTACATATATGTATGCTTCTATAATGACAATGTGGCCCTTAAATCATATTAATCAAATTTGTCTTTATAGGATGCAGTTTTATTAGATTACTATTACTTAGGAATGAATTTATTATTATTATAATTATTTAGAAAAAAAAATACTGCATTTGTGTAATCAATAATGGTACTTTTATAGATTTAAGCCTTTAAAAGAAATAGCAAATCACTAACTGTAAATAGGGCAAATTTTTCAATGAGTGCCTTTCTTCTAGGCATCTAAAGCTGCTTAGAACAGTCTAATGGCTTTTTTTTTTTTTTTTCCCTGCAATGTGACTAAATAGATAAAGTCAGTGGGAGATAAGTACCTAACTTGTTAAAGATCTTTGAAAATCTCAATTGGTGTTCATCAAAATCATTAGATGCTTAAATCCCTTAGGGAATCTGGATCTAATTCTCTCTACAGCCATTTATACGTGGCTGATGTATACAAAAAGTGTCAGTGCAGTTTCTGCATAAAGTTGTTACTTTCATAACCATGCACAGCAAAAGCTGTGCCTTTCAAATCTCCTGCAATATCAGTATGGTCCTTCAACTATCTTACTGCTATTAAATGGGTAAAGATGCTCGTACTACCAAAGTTCATTTCCACGCTGACAGGGAAATAATTATACTGATACTGGGCATATGCAAAACGGTGCAACTTCACTCAAAAATGGGATATCCATAATGCAGTAACTTAAAAATGACATAATAATCTTATATACCAATCCTATCAGTTTATGGTGATAGAAGATAAAAGCCAAATTGTGTTCTGATTAATAGAAATACATTATTTTCACAAACCTTTCAGAAACATTCAGAAAGTTATTAAATATGTTTTACTTTTCCAGAGAGATTAAAAAATTAGCTCTCAAGTGATTTTTTCTGGTTACCGTTACCACGTAAATAGAATTACAAAAAAAACAGTTGTTCATTTAAATAATAGTTCTTACTGCACATTTCACTGAAGAAGTTTGTTATTTATAAAAGAAAATCTATAGCCAAGATCCTTGTTAATAAACCTTTAGAAAATTTGAATGGAAAAGAGTTCTTTTTTCCTTGCATGTTACATAAAATATACTTAAACATAAAATACATTCCTTTCCTATTCATTCCAGATTGGTGAATCAAATTCTGTTTGGCAGTTTTATTACACCCGAATATCATGAAAAGTTCCACACAAGGAGAGAAAAAAAAGTGGTCCTATTTGACTTTATGTATAAATTTGTGACTTGCTGAATCAAGCTTGCCAATCTATTCCTAGCTGCCTAGTATTACCTTGTCAAATGCAGTAAATATATTAAGAGCATTAATACTGACACTCTTGCAATATAAATTATGCATCAGATATAAATACATGATATCACATGTTTACAATAGAGATTAATTTGGAAACAGCAAAATATCTTCATAAAGAACTAGTATCCACAAATTTTCAGTTTTTTCTTCAAATAATGCTATTGTTACCTTCTAATGAAATTCAAAGTAAAAACTTTTTCTTTGCAGCATTAGTCTCATTTTTTAATTGGATTTGATTTGCTTCAGATTTTAATATATTCTGTCTTTTGTTGGCTACCAAAATTGATGTTAAAAACAAAACTGTAGAAAAGATGAAGAGGAAAGTAAAGAAGACTGATGTCATTGAATTTTCTTTTCCAAATACACCCAGATACAGAACGACATACCCATGATCTCCAAATGAAAGATATTTTACCATCTAATACAAAATATCAAAAACCAAATACTGCATTCTGCTCTTAGCTGAAAATATAAAAAAAAAAAAAATGAAACACTGCAGCACAAATAGGCCAGAGGTGTGACACCACTGGAGATTACGTTTTTTGTAACACTGATGGCTGCATTGAGAACAGACTGGAGAACAGAAATTGCAGACATCTACACATTCTGAGGAAAACTTCTAACAGTATTCACTGACAGTTAATAAGGTGATAACTGAGCTTACCGTATGGGTTTATTTTCCATGTTATATAAATATTTAAAGATTATCTGTATAGTTAGTCTTTCTGACGATATATGATGCATAATTTTGATTATTTGATTGTTCATCTCTTTCAGTAAAACAGATATAATTTGAGTTTTGCAGGTTGGAAAGATAACTTTCCTGCAAAAAAGATACATTTTAAGTCTCTTTATTAACTGTAGAATGATAAATAATTTTCATGACAGAAGGTATTGCCATTTCTCAAAGGCTGCATGAGAAATAGATTTAAGAAATACAAATGTAAGTGCTAGGAAAACAGTTAAAATGCTCTGAGTCCTTTATGATATCCAGGGAATAATCAGCATCCAAGAATTAGAAAAAAAGTGAAAGAGTAAAGCAAGCCTTTCTTATGCCCTGCTATTGTTTGCATTACTGCCTGAATCAAGAGGAAGATGATCATAAATTACAACTACACATTTCATTGGCAAAAAACCACTTATGTATTTAAAAGATCTTAATATTGCTGATGATGTTAACCAGCAACAGACATACCTGTGGTTGGTGTTTTTTGCTTTTTTTTTTTTTTTTTTTTTTAAATAAGGGTGTAAGAAATGTATCCCTGTTCATACTCCAGGGATATTGTTTGAAATATCAGGTTTTTTTGCTTACCTAGAAAGTCATAGGTGCAGTAATGGTGACACCAGACATACAATCGCCTTTAACAAAATACTTTATAAATTTGAAATATTTTTGCCACAGTAGCATGACCAGCACTAACACAAAAATAATTTCCAATATCTCCTCTCCTTCTCTAGAGATGTTCCTAGAATGTTTCCTAGAATTCATTGTTCTTATGATGAAAATCTTTAAAATAAATTCTAAAGAATGTACTGTGTCTTCTGGAAATCTTCTGGAAAGCAGATAAACTGAAGACATCCATCAGATGTGAAACACAAATAGTTGCAGTGCAACTTCCACAACAGATTCAATGTAAAAAAAGAGAAGAGAGCTTCCTGAAGTCACAGGAATAGCAAGGAAAATGCCTTTATCATCACAATGAAGCTCAAAAGTCTAAGCAAGCTAATACTAGTCCAAAATATGTAGTAATTTTGCTGAATAATCTTAAAAAGCACAAGGTAAAGACTTATTAAAAGTATTCTATGCATTTTCCTTTCCAATAGGAAAAAAATATAATTTCAACACGGGTTACACTTCTACTTCTGAATGTTATTCTCTCCCATATTGTGAACAAGAATGGAGATTAAAAAATAGCAATCACTCACAATATTATAAATAAAGTGTGACAGTTTGTTAATTAGTGTGTAGTATAATTGAATGCATGTAAAAAGAACTACAGATTAAAATTCATCCTTTTACAGTGTGAAACTGGTGGCAGACTTTGGAAACAATTTACTTAAGTAATAAATAACAAACAAGACATTACCATGACAACTATAATATTAGAGATGCAGTACTTTATGTAATTGTAGGGTTAAATGAACTTTTGTAGAACTCACTTGGTTTAAAAGTTTCCTCATTTCTTAATCCTCTCTAAAAAACTTTAAAACAAGTGAAAATGCAAATACAGCTACTTTTTTTATACAGGTGTATGGGAACTGCTGAGTCACGGCCTGAACCTCTGATTAATCACCTGAGGCGAACAATGAATCAGCCCTGGGAGCACAGGTGAAAGCAATTCACCTGTGCTGCAGGAAGGGGTGGAGCCTGGCTCCACCTCTCCTAGACCCATTTAAGAGCTGACTACCAGTGAGGAAGGATCTCTTTCTCTCTTCGGAAGATCCACTCCACTGGTCTTTCCTTAGTGAGCCCACAACATGGGTAAGCATCCTATTTATTCTCTTTGTCTTGCTGTGCCTAACTCTCTTGCTTATTTCATTATTATAACATCTTAATATTATTTGATTATATAATAATCATTGATTATACACTTAGCAAGCCAGGCAGGCAAGCTGAATATACTAAAACTTACACTATGTCCTTTCTTTGGAATTTCTGTAAATGGTTCAAGGGGGAGAACACTACCCCCCTAGATACAGTAATTCCAGGGCAGATCCCAGGATTTGCGGGATCCCCTTATTATGAATTGGCAACTATCATTGAAAAATGGGGTCCCCTACATGTTGTGGGAAATGTTTCCCCATATCACTTAGCAGATTACTTTCAGGGACTAGGCAAAGATATATTAGTCACAAGAGAAAAACAGTTAGCTGCTTCTACAGTGGCATGGCCACTGTTAAATGCTTTAAATGATGCTGAAATAAAGAATAATACTTTAGTGAACAAAAATGAACTTTTAAAAGATCGCATTGAAAAGTTAGAACAGGAACTTAGCATATTAACAGGGAAAAAAACAATTCTACATCTTCCAATAGGTCAAGTTGGTAATATTTCCATAAACAATGACCAGGCTCCTGAATCAACGGACTGCGTTGATCAGGAAAATAAACAATCTAAATTAGATCTTGAATCTCCAATTTTGACAGATGCACTAGAAGTCTGTCCTGTTATAACTCAAAAAACAAAAAAGGTACAGGACAGACAGGCAGGGGTGCTGCCTGATCAGTGGCCCCCTGTTCAAACCCACTTGTACGTAACAGCCCGACCGTACACGGCAACAGAACTCATGGACTTAGTCCAACAATTCAGGCAGAAACCTAGAGGAAGTGTGCCAGCTTGGTTGTTAAGACTGTGGGATTCTGGGACGGAAAGTGTTCTGGTGAATGGCCTGGAAACAGCCAAACTGGCCACAATGACCATCCATCCTGCTCTCAGACAGAGATTATATGCAGGTAATCAATATAATGATGAAAACCATTCTGTAATAGAATGGTTAATGGCGGCCTGCCGTATGGTATGGCCCAATAAATCTGATAATCCTTTACATACAGGGATGTGGTCCTCCATGGAGGACCTTCAAAATTACATCTGTGAGCTAGGTGTAAGGGAGCAATTTATGAAGATACCTTTGATGGCCCGGATCTGGTCAAATTCTCAGCAGGGATGAGAGACCTGATTTTACAACAAGCTCCCTCCCATCTTTATGGTACTCTGATCTCTATATTAAATCCCCTAGTGGCCTCAGAAGCAGTTGTCCAGCAGGCTGCGCAGTTAGTGGCTGATCTAGGAGAAACAGAACGCCTGCAGAATAGGCGCAACATTCGGACACTAGAAGAAGCCGAGGTCTTGCAGGGGACTAAAACCAAAATGCCGGCTACTTGAGCTCCTCAATTGGGACCCATAAGGATTTCCTGAAAACAAATGTTTAATGATTTAATTTGTGCTGGGGTCCAATTTGCTAAGATTGACAGCCAGCCCAACCATGTCCTTCTCCAACTGTGGAAACAATTAAAAGACAACCAAAAACTTCAGACCTACCCTAAGAAACCAAGGGTAAGGGTGGTAGACAGAATGCCAATAACAACATGGAACTTAGAGGATTTCATTGTTCCTAATAGGAAAAAAAAGCCGCCTCAGGTGTCTCAGGCTACAATGCCTGAGCCACCGGAAGCAAAAGAATTGGACATAGCTCAATTCATGGCGTGATGAGGGATGTTAGTCCCCCTAGGGCCTCCAGACGGGACTGGAGGCCCTATGTAGAACTAATGATTTACTGGTCCCGAAAAAACATTCAAAGAGTTATGGCATTAGTAGACACTGGAGCAGAAACATCAATTATTTACGGAGATCCAACCAAATTTGATGGAGACAAGTGACGATTGGTGAACATTGATAGTCTTGTATGGGCCAGTGCTTGATGAAGTTACTAGAGGCATGCGGTCGTCAGGTGCAGGTCCGTCTTATGTTCCATCAGTCCCATGTAGGCCATCACCGGGTGTCGCACGTGATCTGACTGTAACACTGGAACGCTTTGACATTTCGTTCCTTCTGGTGATCCTGAAGGCTCGAAGACTCACGGTGAGTAATACAGATGTTTCAAGGGTACCAGGAGGGGAAGGTAGGCTCTCCAGGGCAAGATACAGGCCGTATTTCTATCCTGGGTCAACACTTCCACTTATACTGGGGCATGTCCCGGCTGCTTGTACCACACCTTCTGGCCAGATATCTGTGGCTGCATAACTATGTCAGGCACCAAAGGGGGTGTCCTGATCTGCCATAGGGACATGATGGGGGTCCCTTTAGCAATGAAGATCGGAGTGTTGACCACAATATCAGTAGACCATGTACCTATTACTGGAGGGACTACTGAGCCTCCCACCTCCAACAATCTCCCCCAAGGTGCAAGTAGGCCACTCTGCTTAGGATCCAAATTACAGGCACTGATTATCAGGTAAGACCCCAGATTGGTAATGAAAATAATCTTCTGCTCCCTGCCCCTGAGAATTTAGAACCAGGTACCCATAGAATAAAATGGCCTTGGAAGGTGCAGGCAGGATCCAAGTGGTGTGGCCTACTTGCACCTTGAGGGAGACTGTTGGAGGTGGGAGTCTTTGAGCCTTCAGGATCACCGGAAGGAACGAAATGCCATCAAAGCTTTCCAGTGTTACAGTCAGATCATGTGCGACACCTGGTGATGGCCTACTATATTCAGCTGGATTTGGCAATAGTCCCACAGGACTTTATTTTCCAGGCCATTGGCTATAAAAACTAGCAGTATTCATGATGCAGTGGAGTTTAACACCCTGATCTGATACAAAACACTTGCTCAGGATGTTCCTTGGTACACTTCAATCCTGTAAGAGATCTGAAATGTACAGACACTGCTGCTGTTGTGGCAACAGAAAGACTGAAGGCCATTCTGACCTATCACCCTTGGTGTGAGCAGTCCTGTAGTTTCAAATACTACCACCATACTTGCCACTAGAGTTATAGCCAGAGTAACAGCCTGACAGTTATTCTTCTGGTTCACATTTCTAGCTACATCACTATGTTTGAGCTGATGCTCTAGAAGCTTCAGATGGAGGCCAGACAGTGTACCTTGGGCATCTCAATTGGCACTGGCTGTCTAAGTTTCAGCAATGAAGTCTCATGCCTGTTTTTTGCAGAAATGAGCAAACACTATTTTGACCATTATCACTTCACTGTTTTTGTTTCCAGTTTTGTTAATTTACTGATTCATACCTTTTGACTTTCCTAATTTACCTTTTTCTTATGTCTTAACTGCTCTGTGAATGTCACTTGCTGTAGCAGCACTAGTGTACAAGCATATACAATTTGCTTGATTCAGGTACCACCATGTAGCCTCTTTCAGTAGAGAAGGGTATGCTTCTCAAGACAACGAATCCAATATTACAGTCCCAGTGTCTTGTTTGCACACAAACTTAACTACACCATGGACCTTGGTGCATGACTGGACTTTAGTGATTTGTTATATTATATATAAACTATAAAAGGAATTCTTAACTTAAGAATTTAATAGAATGGATAACATGCAATAAACAGCCATAAATAATCAGTGGATTCTTGAGACTGGGATTCTATCTACATACAATTTAAATTGGATTTCAAGAGAATTGTAACTGGCATCTAAATGACAGGGAAACAGCTCTGAGAATTATGAAAGTGAGCAAAATAAAAAGAGAAAAAGCATAGTTTAAAAAAAGAATGTGCATAATCCTGGTAACAGAATTAGTTTTTTGGCGAGAAGTCAGTATGCTGAATTTAAATGTTAATTTTGATCTGTAGAGCAGAATGTACTTGGTAATAAAGGTTAGATTTTTTTTTTTTTAGTAAGTATCCTATCACACAGTGTGATTTACATCCTAATTAGTTTATAACCCTGTAGCTAGTCCATCTTACAAACAATTAGCTGAGAGATTTTCTTAGTCTAATATTTTATGAGTGCAATAATTTCTGTTTTCTTCCTCCTGTCCTCTTCATTGCTCTCCTCTCTTGTTAACAGCCTTAAAATTAAAAAAAAAAAAAAACAGGTCTCCTGGAAGGAGTCCAGCATAGGATCACAAAGATGATAACAACCTTGGAGCACCTCTCTTATGAGAAAAGGCTGAATGACCTGGTTCTGTTCAGCCTTGAGAAGAGAAGACTGAGAGGGGATCTTATTAATGTTTACAAATATCTGAAGTGTGGCAGTTGAAGGGACATGGCCAACCTCTTTTCAGCTGTCTGTGGGGACGGGATGACAGGAAATGGCCACAAACTGGAGCATAGGAAGTTCTGCACCAATATGTGAAGGACGTCTTTATACTAAGGGTGTGATGGAGCATTCGAACAGGCTGCCCAGAGAGGTTGTGGATTCTCCTTCTCTGGAGATATTCAAGACCTGCCTGGAGGGGGCCTAGCCTGCTGTAGGGAGCCTGCTTTGCAGCAGGGTTGGACTCTATGATCTCTGGAGGTCCCATCCAATCCTTGCAATTCTGTGAAAAGCAAAACCTAAAGGGTAAAAACAACCCAAGCAGTAGATGATATTAAAGAACAGTTTATAACACTGTAGCTTTTTCCTATGAAACAAGTTAGGATCATTATTTCTCAGATTACAACATCTCTGATTGATGTATTTATAAGAACATTTTATGCAGACAACAGTATAAAGTTTATACAGCTAATAATGGAAAAATCTGATTCAATACTTTGTGTCTGAGAGATGAAGAATAGCTTTATATTCTTTGAGTTCCATTCTTTGAGCTAAACTAATCACTTCTACTGTTCTGTCATCAATGTCCATTGATATTTCAAAATCACAGAGCCTACATCTTGAAGGTATTGTACAACAGTTGTTAGACATTATTTAAAGAAGAAAACATTTCTGCAAACACATGGAAAACATCAGTAAATAAACTTACAGAAGCAATTCCTTTAGGTTAAAACCTGACATAGGGAAATAAACTAATCCACACTAAAACACGTTTAATAAGCATTTCAATCAGGACAAATATAGCCTTCTTTTTGAAGATGAGAGCAAGAATTACTTAAAAATTAAATACTGATCTTGATAGAATAAGTCAAGTGAGAAGACAAATGCTCTGACCATAGCAGATTCAAATTAGAATACACAGTATATCGATGTTGTGCCAATTGCTGATGTTCTAAACAAAGACTAAGCACAATGCATTCATAACCTTTCACAGTAAAATTAGTGATTTAATTTGTGTTCAAAACTGGCTTTAGCATCATCAGGAATACACACTCACATATCAATTGTTCAGGTCAAGAGAAAAAAATGAGTTGGTTAAAGGGAATTAACAAATTCACAAAATGAAAGTATATGTAAATCTACTGATTATTATTTAAATAAATTTCAAGGCAGAGATAACAGCAAAGCTTGACCATGCTTGCTGATTCAAGGAATAAAATGAAGAATATTTTTGTAATTACATTTTCTTCATGTTCCGTAGAAAGCTTTTCCTGATTCAACTTAAGTCAACATTTATGTTTTCACTTCAGAATACCCCATTAGTAATACACAATCAGCCCGTGATCAAAGCATGTACTTGTCAGGTGTAAATCCATGATTTTTTGGGCAGGGTAGAATACAAAAAGTAAATTCCAAGTTTAAAACAGCCTTCCTACACTTTGGCTGTTCCAATAACTATAGCAAAATAGTGGAATGTTTTTGTGTTGAGCTTCTAGCATTTATGCTACGACTCTTTGAGACTCAAAGTTGCAGAAAGTTCTTAAGAATGTAGTTCTCATATTTTTAAGCTTAAATAGCAAAAAAAGATGAAGATGAATTCAAACTTTTAATTATCTGACAGATGAGTATTATGCTAAGATGTGCTTTAGGAATCCTTCATCCTGAGAAAGAGTCTTTTTACTCATTGAAAAACTTATGAATAGCTATTAAAACCACAATAACTTCTATGACATGATAAACTGTAACAGCTCCCTAGGAATGCTGCTATCTACAATGTCAATAGCCTCTAAATTAAGGGCTTTAATCTGGTTAGAAAGAGATTAAGAAAGTACTGACATGACAGAACTAGTCTGGCCTCATAATTAGCCATGGATTAAGGCATTTGTCTTTTCAAAATGGTATTAGAAGTGAAAGTAAATATATTAAGGAAATAGGCACTACATAAAGTTGCACTGCACTATATCTCCTCCCACTAAGCCTTCTATCACAACAAAATAATATTATTAGCCCAGTCATATCAGTATGTTAGCCAAAAGAAATGCATGTGTGGTTGTTAGGACTTTAAGTAAATCTCTGAGGAAGGAGCAGCACATAAACCTTGTCAGTAGAGAGGTAACTCTAGTAAGAATCATAATAAAAACATTTGATCATTAACACAAGTCTTCCTCTCTTTTTCTTTGCTTCTGACAGTAATTTACTACATTTCCATTGTACAACCTTGTGCATTGGCTCATCTGTACTATAAAAGGAGCTTAAACCAAGATCTGTGTTTCATTTTGAAAAAATGGATGAGAGACAATGCAGCTCAGAATAATCAGTTCTCATGTCCCAGTAGTCCTTTCAGACACTTCCATTCAAAGCTGACCAACCAGATGGGCGACACTAACCTAGGCCCAGTCAGGAGCCATGGGTGGTCTCCTAGAGCAATGGTATCTGGAATGGCTATGTTGGTGTGGACACTGCACAGAGCAAACTGCTTCTGAGAGTGCTGAATCACGTATGTAGAGGCAGCTTTGTCGCAGTTTTCAATGGAGCTGACTAAACACACAAAGAGTTATCCAGTTTGTTGTTGGATGCAAAGACAAAACTATGGCTTGTGATTCATTCTATCTAGCAACATCCTGTTTAGTTTTAAAGAATTCAAGAAGCAGAAAATTCAAGCTATTAACAGCTCTTCCTACATGCTTTGAGCATGATTTGTCTAATTACTTGAATAAAAGTACATCTCTGTTCAACTATTATATTTAGTTGTACGATTAAGTATCAGACAAATCTTCAAGGGCTTTTAGATCTCCTGCTATTCACTTTTACTTCTCAAGAAAGAAGAAAGCAATAGGAGAAAAAAAAAATTCAGAGCTTACGCTGTTGCTATTGTTGTTTTCTTAGCCATTCTTCAAACTTAACATTTATTATCATGCAGTTCCTTTTCCATCGTTATAGAGAAGTTGTACAAACACAAGAACGCATTTTGTCTTAAAAAGAAGGTGAACTTGGAATACAGAAAATTTCAAGTGAAAGAATTCCATAGTACAAATGAGGATTGTCAGGTTGGAGCTCAAGTAATCTCCCAGCTGGCAAAAAAAAAAAATCATATTTAGATAGTCTACAGCATATAATCATGTGGAAGCCTGAAGAGAATTATTCAGATACAGGTGGAGAATTTGCGTTCCTATTTCAACAGTGTAACCTTTCCCTACTTAAAGCAGTACAAAATACAAAGTTATATAATTTAACAGAATAAATGGACCAGTTTAAATCATACTGCAGAGAAAAATCCTGGCCCGTGACTCTCATTCTACTTTTGTTGGGCTCAAGTATGTGCTTTTTTTTTTTTTTTTTTTTAACTTTTTATAAAGTGCTCATCAATTGCATACCGAAACTCAAAAAGACTACTTCTACCCCGGAATGAAAATAAATCATATATTTTATTCCAGATTTGACAACCTTATCTATAGAGAGACATAGAAAACCGGGAGTTGTTTAAGCCACATCCCACATGTGATCTTGCATGCTCAGATATCAAGCAGTATTCTACATGAGTCACTATCTGGATCTCTTTGAGGCTGTTTTTCTCCTTTTGTGTATGTATCCAAATTCCACGCCCTTTTTCTTTTAATACATGGAACTCCTTCACACACAATTATATATAAAAAATAAGCTTAAAAATAAATGAAAAAATAAATAAAAAATAAATTTAAAAATAATAGCATAAAAACCCACACAAACACTGTAGGTAGCAAAACTGTGAAATAATTATTTGCAATTATTGACACATAGGAGCTGCATGCTTAGCTGGACACCAGACACTCCAGTGTCCTCAATTATACAAAGTTAGAAGACACTCATTTTCTTCAAACACAGGAAATACATGCTTCAAATGTACAATATTTTTACATTTCCTTCTTCCCTGACTCTCTTGGCTATTCTGATTCTTCCTATCGCCTTGATATTGGAATGAAGTTAGTCTGTACTTCAAGTACCAAACAGCAGAAGGTAACGTGAAGTCAGTCTTCCCATTTCTTGTGCTACAGGAGTGGGAGGACTTAGCCCAAACTATCCCCTTTTAGTGCCTTAATAACATGTGCAGTTTATTACAGTAACTATGACAAGGTCAAAGCTTGTGTGTAGTCAGCCAGATAATTAAGCAGCTACCTAGGTAGCACATACTATCTTCTTTTGCTATTCCTGAAGGATCATGTGTGTCACAGAAAATGTAGGCTCAGGTTTTCCATGCTTTTTGAATATAATCTTTGGCAACACTTAAAATCTGTAACTATTTCTGGCTTGTCAGTAAAGCTTTAAAAAAAAAAAGTTATAGCCACCACAGGAGAATACTTTATTATGCTATCTCCTGAACCAAATAGTTTCAACTCATTGGAATTCAAGTAATTAAATGCTCGAGCAACTTCTGCAACTCTAGACAAGAACTCATGGACATACAGTCAAGTACAAAGTGAGCAAGGCAAATACCGTTCCAACTTCTGCTCTTCCCCATCTGATAGTTAGTTCGGTCATTCTTTACTGCCCACTTGAGGTACTGTTGTGGAAGGAACACTGATGAATCATCTTTCTGTCTAGCAATACTGTTGAAACAGATCAGACAGATCAGCATTTTTTTGCTTCAGTAAACTTAACTCCAAGTCCAGGAAAATACCACCAAAGTCACACTGGCATAAGACAAATTTTTTGGGCTCTCTGATGAGCTGGAATCTGCAAATTATTTATCACAGAAGGATATATCTTTGCTTTGTAATGAAACATTGGAAGCATGCTTTTGCAAGATAGACACTTGTTCTTTAAAAGTTGCTTTGCATCCCTAGGACTTAAAGAGACACAAAGAGTACGTGAGTATCTTACAGTTGATATTTTTTAGAAAAAGTAAACTTCTAATTTTCCAAAGTTTCCATGTATGACTTTCTCTCCCCCCCAGTCAAAATCACAATCAGGATCAAATGTTCTTAGAAACTTCTCACTAAGAGTGTTGCTTTTTGGACAAGAATTTTAAATATAGATTCCTCAAGTTGGGTTCCCAAAGGCCATGTTTAGGCACCTGTTTGCTTTGAAGAGCACTGAGCAGCCAACCTCTCAACATGATTTCTCCTAGGAGTCTGGCACCACAGCAAAGCAGACAGATGCTTAATTATAGTCTGGGGAGCTCCTTGTTAAGTTGTTACTTTAGAAAGTCTTGGCCTTTATCCCTTTTCACAGGTGGGAAATCTTGTCCTTTTTACTTTAGTTTGGAAACCTTTGCCCTTTCTTTTCCTCCTAAGATTTATATACGCACATTTATATACACGTACACATACATAAAGAAAATAGTTGTTTTTTTTTTTAAAAACAGATCTGTTATAGTAAAATGCATGTGTAATATTAATAATACATATCTTTAAGATCATACACTACAGCAGAATGTCTTAAAGAACAACCTTCCTATCTTTAGAGAGGCAACTACAACCAAAGCAAACAAAAAGTATTTCCCCACATCTTAGCAATCCTAACAATAATTTGGAGATCCATGTAGATATGACAAATATAGATGTCCAGACCCAAGATGGACACCTGGGACACACCGCTAATTATGGGCTTCCACCTGGACATAGAGCCACTAAGCACAGCCCTCTAGCCTCAACTTTCCAACCAATTCCTTATTTACTGAATAGTCCACCCTTCAAATCCATACTTCTCCAATTTAGAGAAAAAGATGCAGAGGAAGACCAAGTCAAAGGCCTTGCAGAATTCCAGGTAGGTGACACCAGTTGTTCGCCCTTTGTCCACCGATGCCATGACTCCATCACAGCAGGCCACCAGATTGGTCAGGCACAAACTTCCCTTGGTGAAGCCAGCTGTCTCAGATCACCTGCTTGTCCCTCACATGCCTTTACAGGTCTTCTAGAAGAATTTGTTCCATGATCTTCTCGGGCACAGATGTGAGGCTCATGGGCCTGTAGTTCCCCCTCCTTCCTCCTTTTCTTGTAAATGGGAATGACGTGTTCCTTTTTCCAGTCCCTGGGAACTTCACCTGACAATCACAACTTTTCAAATATGATGGAGAACAGCTCAGCCAGCTCCCTTAGGACTCTGGGGTGCACATCACCTGGCCTCTTGGGCTTGTACATATTCAGCCTCATTAGTTGCTGTCAGATTTGCTCCACCCTTAAAGTCGAGGAGGGTTTGCTCCCCCAGTTCCCACCTAGAGGTACAGGTTCAGGGAAGTGAGAATCCTGGCTGCTAATGAAGACTAAGGCAAAGAACTCACTGAGCACCTCAGCTTTCTCCATGTTTGTTGCAGCCAGTTTTCCTTTGACATTTAGCAAGGAAAATAGCTCTCTTTGGCCCGTCTCTTCTGATGTAAGCACCTGTATAATCTCTTTGTGTTGTTTTTAACATCGCAAGTTCAGTTTCATCTGTGCCTTAGCATTCCCAGTCCGATCTCTTCAAGTCCAGACAGCATCCCTGTATTCTTGCAACATGACACACCCTTACTTCCATTGCTGGTACATGCCTGCTTTCTTGTTCAGGGGGATGGAGAACTCTTTCACTCTCAGAAAGACATCCTTAAAAAATAGCCAGCTTTGTTCCATTCCTTTGTCTCTAAGGACTTCTTCTCAAGAGATCTTGTTCTAAAATTCTTTAAACATCCTGAAGTTTTCTCTCTTGATGTTCAAAGTCCTGAGCCCACTCTTTGCTAGGCCCACATTCCTCAAGGTCACAAACTCAACCAGAGATGGTCACTACAGTCCAGGCTATCTCTGATCTTAATGTTTTTAATGATATCCTCTACACTGGTGAACACTAAGTCCAGCAGCAGTTCATCTTTGGTTGGTCTGCCCACGCTTGAAACAGAAAGTTATCATCAATGGACTCCAGGAATCTTCTGGATTACTTATAGCTTGCTGTGTAGTCTTGTCAGTGGATATCCAGGTGGATGAAACCCCTTATCAGAATGAGAGCCTGTGAGCATGAAAATTCTTGTAGCTGACACAGAAAGGCCTCATCAGGAGGCTTCTCTTGATCAGGTGGCCTATAGTATCCCATCCCTAATTTTAACCCACTGGCTCTCCATCTGTTCATGGCTGTTTTTCAGAAGTATCTCCCTGCAGTCTACCTACTCCTTAACATAAAAGGCAACTCCCCCAGCCCTCCTACCTTGCCTATCCCTTCTAAAAAGTTTGTAGCCCTCAATAGTGATGTTCCAGGTGCATGAACCATCCCACCATGCCTCTGTGATGGCAGTAAGATCAAATTTTTCCAAGTGCACCAAGGTTTCCAACTCCCCTTTCCCCTTATTTACCATGTTGTGTACACTGGTACAGAAGTACTTCAGCTTGGCTTTCAGATGCTCTGCCTTCCTAAAGGAGCTCTCCCATAAACCTCTGGAATAAGTCTGAGGTTTCCCCTCCACACTTCTTCCTAAAACATTCCCTGGCTCTTCACTGTCACTCAGCAGTACATCCCCTTCTCCCAGCAACTCTAGTTTAAAGCCCTCATAACGAGCCCAGCTAGCTTGCTGCCTAGTATATTCTCACCCTTCTGAGTCAATTGTGTTCTGTACCACATGACCATTCCTGGTTTATCAGAGCTGTTACCTATATCATAGCAGCTCTAGCCTTGGACATGACACCACTCATGCAATCAGTCATTCAGCTGGTCAGTTCTCCTCCTCCTACCTGGATGCTAGTCTCCCATTGGGAGGACTGAGAAGAATGCCACCTGTGCTCCTAAACCCTTCAACACCTTCCGAAGGGAAACAAAGTCGTTCCTGATATTTTTTAATTTCCTGGACGTAGCCTCGTGTAACCCAACTTGAAAGATCAGTATGTTTTCAGACCCACAAAATTTAACAATTGCCAGTGCTCCTATCATTTTTGAACTTATTTGTATGCAGGCATCCACAGAACTGTATGGTAAAGTGTATAATCAAAGAATATTAAGATGTTATAATTATGAAGTAAACAAGAGTTAGGCAAAGCAGATTATAACAACACAAAGAGAATAGATAGGATGCTTACCCGTATCCTGGGCTGGCTTACAAAACTCCAGCAGAGTGGATCTCCAGAAGAGATCCTTCCCCACTCATACTCAACTCTCCAATCAGTCTAGGAGACATGGAGCCAAGCTCCACCCCTTCCTGCAGCACAGGTGAATTGCCTTCACCTGTGCTCCCCTGGCTGACTCATTGCTCACCTCAGGTGATCAATCAGAGGTTCAGGCCATGATTCAACAGTTCCCATACACTCTGCCCCTTCACAGTGTGAACCAATGATCAGGTTGACTAAAGGGTAAGCTTTTCCTAATACAGATCCGCTATATCATGACACTTATACAGTTTCCATCGCAACGCATGTTGGTACAACTCAAGATGAGTGACAATCGGTGAATGTCCATATTCTTTTATGGGCCAGTGCTCGATGATGTTACTGGAGGCATGCAGTCATGAGGTGCAGGTCTGTCCTATGTTCCATCAGTCCCATGTAGACCATCACTGGATGTTGCACATGATCTGACAGTAACACTGGACATTTTGTTCCTTCCGGTGATCCTGAGGCTCAAAGACTCATGGGGAATAATACAGATGTTTCAGGGGTACCAGGAGGGGAAGATGTGCCCTCCAGGGCAAGATACAGGCCGTATTTCTATACTGGGTCAACACTTTGGCTTGTACTGGGGTATGTACCACATCTGCCTGTACCACACCTTCTGGCCAGATGCCTGTGGCTGCATAACTATATCAGGCACCAAAGGAAGTGTCCTGATCTGCCACAGGGACATGATGGGGGGGGGGGTCCCTTCAGCAATGAAGATCAGAGTGTTGACCACAATATCAATAGGCCTTGTACCTATTACTGGAGGGACTACTGAGCCTCCCACCTCCAATAATCTCCCCCAAGGTACAAGTAGGCCACATCACTTCAGTCCTACCTGCACCTTCCAAGATATTTTATTCTATGGGTGCCTGGATCTAAATTCTCAGGGGCAGGGAGCAGAAGATTATTTTCATTACCAATCTGGGGTCTTACCTGATGATCAGTGCCCGTAATTTGGATCCTAAGCGGGGTGGCCCATGTCGTCTGCAGCATTCTCAGGGCACTGGGCCTGCTGTCTCAGGGTCTTTCATTCAGGTCCCGCAAGGTTTCATACAGTCTTTTTGTTCACCCCACAGGGACTGGGAGCCTGTCTTCAGGGCAGCCTTAAGAATACCATTATAACATTCAATGAGGGCTGCCCCAATTGAATTATATGGCAGGTGGAATCACCATTCAATGTTACTTTCTTCTGCCCAGCACTGTATCATTGCACCAGTAAAATAAGTCCCTTGGTCACTCTTTCTGACTTGAGGTGTCCCACAGTCAGACATCAGTTTAGCGAGTGCCTTACTGGTATATGCCTGGTTTGTTTTCAGTACTGGGTAGGCCTGCAATAGCCCACTTGCAGTGTCGATGCAGGTCAGGGTATATCTCGCCCCCTCAGACCGAGGAAGGGGCCCAGAGTAATCGACCTGCCATCGCTGGAGAGGATTGTGTCCTCTAGGAAGATGGGCTATCATTTTGGGCAACGATCTCGGTCTCATCTTAGAGCAAGCGTCGCAATCCTGACATGCCTGAATGATGTCAGGTAGCTGTATGGGCAGTCCCCATGCTTTTGCAGCTGCCCACACTGTCTTTTGTCCCACATGCCATAGCTTCTGATGTAACCAACGGGCGATATTCTCAGATGGTGAATTGTCAATCCATCGAACTTGGGCCAGCATGTCGGCTTCATCATTTCCCGGTGACTGTAGGGGCTGATGATCAGAAACATGGTAGACACATGTAGTCCTGTGTTTGACTATATTCCATGTGTCTAACCACATGTCCTTGCCCCAGATTGGTAAGGCGTGGTTAGTCCATTCCTGGGTGGCCCACTGTGCAATCCAAAGAGTGAGCCCCTGGTACACAGCCTAACTATCTGTGCAGATATTCAGAACACCATGCCTGGGTTCCTTGGTTATAACCATCCACACAGCTCGCAATTCTGCCCATTGGCTGTTCTGACCATCCCCCTCATCAAACCAGGTTGTCTTGGTGGAGGGATGGTATGCTATTTCTCTCCACTTGCTTGTGTTGCCCTTGCTGGACCCATCTGTGTACCAGGCATCTTCAGGGATAGGATATTCCCCCTCCTGAACAGGACTCTTCTCAGGTGGAGAGACCAGTGTTTCTTTTGGTGCATCACTGTGATAGGTCACTGGGCCTAGGATCTTCTGGAGTTCTTCTTTCAAGGGTGATGAAGACAGACTGCTCCTTTGGCTGAGGTAGGCAACCCATCGTGCCACTGTTTGTGCTTGGGCCACCCTGTCTTAGGTAGGTGGGTCAGATCTTTCACCCACCCCTGAATCAGAAGAGTGGTCTTCACTACAACATCATCCATTTGAGTTATCAGCTCCACTGCCTGTAATGCCAAATAGGCAGCCAATAACTGTTTTTCAATCATACTGTATCCTTCTTGTGCTCCATGCCAGACCTGAGACCAAAAACCAACGGGGGTCCAAACAGAACTCTGGTATTGCCACAGGCCCCTACCAAAGCCATCTTGAGTAACGCGAACATCCAACTCGGCTGGGAGGGCAGGATCAAATATACCCAATGCCTGGGCTTGTTTAACTGCCAGTTTTGCCTGTTGGAAAGTGTCCTTTTCTGTTCTCCCCCAATCCCATAGCTGCCCCTTTTCTGTGAGTCTGTATAGTGGCCTTAGCAGCTGCACTAGGTGAGGTATAAAGGAACACCAGTAACCCGATATACCTAGAAACTCTTGCAGCTGCTTCGATACTGTAGGGACTGGGAAAGCCTGAACCATATTTATGACAGCACTGGGTAGTACTTGGCTCTTCCCTGGCCAAAGCACTCCCAGGAGTTCTACAGACAGGCCTGGACCTTGCACCTTTTGGGGATTTACAGCCCATCCCCTCTGTTGTAAATAGGCAGTTAAGGAATCTGCACCTGCTGTACTGCCTCCAGTGAGTCAGATGTCAGCAAGAGATCATCAATATAATGATATAGGTTAACATCGTCAGGTCTTTTCCAATCAGCCAGGTCACATGCCACTAGATTGTGACAGTATGTTGGTGAATGCACATACCTCTGCGGCAGGACCTGAAAGGTCCACTGCCTGCCTCCCCATGTAAATGCAAACTGATCTTGGAATTCCTCAGCAATTGGGATACTGAAGAATCCATTTGCTACATCTAGGACACAATGATAGGTTTTTATCTCCCTACTTAATGTGTCCATTAGGGAGGCAATATTGGGTACGGACGCATGAATAGGCGGCGTGACCTTATTTAATTCTCTGTAATCCACTGTCATTCTCCATGTTCCATCCGACTTTCATACTGGCCATATGGAGGAATTATACGGGCTGTGTGCAGGTCTTATAATGCCCACTTTATCCAATTCCTGCACTGTTTTCAATATTTCATCTTGCCCACCCGGGAGTCTATAGTACCTTACATTAGTAATCCAGTGCAGTTTCAGCAGGCAAATAGGCCCACGTTTCACATGGCCTCTTAATATTGCCTGCGCCGCCCGGATACTGATACATCTCTGTCGAAGCCTGAACTCTCCCACGGTTGTCTGGAGAGCCAGACCCCATAGAATATCTATGCCCAGGATGTATTCTGGGACTGGGACAATAGACACCTTACACTCCCAGAGTGGGAGACGCCCAACCCCTAATTTCAACCATGTTTGGGTGACAGGAATAGTCTGTCCCCCAAAACCAGCAATCACACTGTCCCCATCAAATTTGGTTAGATCTCCGTAGATAATTGATGTTTCTGCTCCAGTGTCTATTACTTCCATTACTGCCATAACTCTCTGAATATGTTTTCAGGACCAATAAATTGTTAATCCTATATAGGGCCTCCAGATAGGACTGGAGGGGGACTAGCATCCCTTGTCACACCATGACTTGTGCTATGGCCAATTCTTTTTGCTTCCAGTGGCTCCGGCATTGTGGCCCGAGACACCTGAGGCAGCTTTTTTTTTCCTATTAGGAACAATGAAATCTTCTAAGGTCCATGCCATTGTTAGTATTCTCTCTATAACCCTTACCCTTGGTTTCTTAGGGTAGCTCTGAAATTTTTGATTGTCCTTTAGTTGTCTCCAAAGCTGGAGAAGGACATGGTTGGGCTGGCAGTCAATCTTAGCAAGTTGGACCCCAGCCCAAATTAAATCATTAAACATTTGTTTTCGGGAAACCCTTATGGGTCCCGATTGAGGAGCTCAAGTAGCTGGCATTTTGGTTTTAGTCACAGGCAGGACCTCAGCTTCTTCTAATGTCCAAATATTGCGCCTAGCCCATAGGCATTCTGTTTCTCCTAGGTTGGCCACTAGCTGGGCAGCCTGCTGGACTACCACTTCTGAGGTCACCAGGGGATTTAATATAGAGACCAAAGTACCATACAAATGAGAGGGAGCTTACTGTAGAATTAAGTCTCTCATCCCTGCTGAGAATTTGACTATATCAGGGCCATCAAATGTGTCTTCATAAATTGCTTCCCTTACACCTAGCTCACAGATATAATTTTGAAGGTCCTCCATGGAGGACCACACCCCTGTATGTAGAGGTATATCAGATTCATTCAGCCATACCATACGGCAGGCTGCCATTAACCATTCTATTACAGAATGGTTTTCATCAAGATATTGATTACCCACATAACCTCTGTCTGAGAGCAGGATGGACAGCCATGGTGGCCAACTGAGCTACTTCTGGGCCATTCACCAAAACACCTTCTGCTCCAGAAGTCTTAATAACCAAGCTAGCACACTTTCTCTAGGCTTCTGCCAAAATCACTGTACTAAATCCATCAATTCTGTTGCCATGTATGGCCAGGCTGTTGTATGCAAATGGATCTGGGCAGGGGGCCAGCAATCAGGCAGTACCCCTGCTGGTCTGTTCTGTTCCTTTATTTGTTTTCTGAGTTATAACAGGACAGACTTCTAGTGCATCTGTCAAAATCAGAGATTTGAGATCTAATTTAGATTTTTATTTTCCTGATCAATGAAGTCTGTTGATTCAGGAGTCTGGTTATTGTTTATTGAAATGTTACAAACTTGACCTATTGGAAGATGCTGAGTTAGTTTCTTCCCTGTTAATATGCCAAGTTCTTGCTCTAACTTTTCAATATCATCTTTCAAATGTTCATTTGCATTTTCTGAAGTATTATTTCTCATTTCAGTATGATTTAAAGCATTTAACAGTGGCCATGCCACTGTGTAGGCAGCTAATAGTCTTTCTTTCATGATCAGTATATTTTTATTAAGTCCCTGAAAGTAATCTGCCATGTGATATGGGGAGATGCTTCCCATAACACAGAGGGGACCCCACTTCTCAATGGTAACTACTAGTTCATAATAGGGAGATCCTACAAATCCTGGAATCTGCCCCAGAATCATTTTATCTAGAGGGGTAGCATTCTCCCCCTTGACCTATTTATAGAAATTCCATAGAAAGGACGTGATGTAAGTTTTAGTATATTTGGCTTGCCTGGCTCACCGAGTGTATAATCAAAGAATATTAAGATGTTTTAATCATGAAATAAACAAGAGAGTTAGGCAAAGCAGATTATAATAACACAAAGAGAATAGATAGGATGCTTACCCGTATCTCCTGGGCTGGCTTACAGAACTCCAGCAGAGTGAATCTCCAGAAGAGATCCTTCCCCACTGGTAGTCAGCTCTTAAATGGGTCTAGGAGAGGTGGAGCCAGGCTCCACCCCTTCCAGCAGCACAGGTTAATTGCCTTCACCTGTGCTCCTGTGTCTGACTCATAACCTCAGGTGATCAATCACTGGTTCAGGCCATGATTCAGCAGTTTCCATACATAATGCTTTTCACAGTTTAAGCTTAATACTCACTTCCTTTAATCTTATGTTGCAGTAACTTCAATGAAGTTCCCTACTTCTTCGCTAACAGTATTTATTTTTCTCTATATGTCTTTTCAATATTTTGATTAATGTTTTTTTTAGCTTATAGCTACACATCAGACACTTGCAATTTGTGATAAAGGAGTCCGATCTATTTTGTCTTTTTTCATGTGAAAGCTATTTTATTGTTCTTTGTCTACACTTTTGAACACTAATGCTCCCTTTCTCTGCAACGTCACTCAGTATTCAAATCCCTCTTATATTAGAAATATATAGAGTGGGGTAACAGGGCTTTTTGACTTTTCAGAAAACTAGGTTTCATATCAGTCTGAAGTCTCTTGCATGATAGCTTATTTAGAGATCAATAGGCTGTAAAGGAATGCATGCATGCATGCATGCACATAGAAACTATACCGGGAGTACCGAGTACTAAGCACATAATGACACTGCATTTTTTATTACTGTATTATTGATGTGCTCAGAGCAAAATGAATCTTTACAGGCCAGCATAACATAATCATCTTTAATGAAATGCTTCATCCCTTACTTCAGATTCAAAGTATGCTTGAATATTGAGTAACATAATCCCAAACAAAGGATCTGGATTCTCATTGATACTGAACTTACACTACAAAATCTAAAGTTTTAAATATTTATCAGCCAACAAAGACACTTTGTAATGATAGTTTCATACCTTCCAGGATGTGTTTTGCCTAATTAGGTAAATCACATTGACTGAATCACCGGTATCTGCTCATTATCTTACAAAGAGGAAGAAATGACTTTCTCTTATTAAAAAAGAAAACAAAACACAACATTTTCTTTCACTGCATCATATTTATTCATGGGTCTGCTAATTAATTCTCTTTATTTCACAGCCCCTACCAGTTTTATTCGCATGAAAATCTTTCTTACTTGTTTATATTAACCAGGGTTGCTCTGGGGGTCTTTTTAAAGTTTCTGTCATGCTTGCCATTTTTCTTTCCTTAGGTATTGAGGTTGATGCAAAGAATATACTGCAAACCACAGTTAGCAGTTCAACAGTTTCATATTCATGGGTGAATGATATCTGGCCCGGAAATTTATTCCTATTCATTTTTTTAAATTTGTTTTAGAATCTTTTTAGTGAGGTTTCATCTCAGGAGAGTTTCTCTCCCCTTCTGTCAGGGTCTGTCTTGAGCTGTGACAAGTATATTGTCTATACATGAAGCAGAGGTTTCTAACTCAGCAAAAGGTAGGAGCTGCTGTTTTCACGAGGCCCCCTGTTTGGCAAAATCTTGACTTTTTCTAGTAGTTTGATCCTCATTTTCACAACCAGTCACTCACTAATCTCACTCCCAGTGGCATGTGGCTTGTGTTGAGATAAAGAGAGTTTCTTAAGTGAAGCAAAGCTATACAAACAAAGTAAAAGGAGGAGTTCAGTCACTACTTCCCATTGGTAGGCAGATGTTTAGCTATTTCCCAGCAAGCAGGCCTCTATAGACTTAAGTTTCATGGGAAGATAAATACAATAACCACAAATCTTCTTTTGCAAGGCATTTGTGGATGACATCTTCTTGATTCTTTTGTATCAACTGACCAAACTGAGTCTCCTCCCAGCTTCTTGTATACTCCAATCTACTTTCTGTGGTGATAGGAGAAAAAATAATAATAATAATAAAAAAAAAAATAAAGGAACTTTGAGGCTGTGCAGTGTGGACAGGCAATCCACATACAAAAAAACTGTGACTACCTCCTCTTCTTTCCTTCTGCTTTCCTTCCTTGGAACAACCAGAAGGAAAAAAAAAAAAAAAAATCATTGTCCTCTTCCTCTTAGCTTACTTAGCCCTAAAAATACAGGAGACCCAAGAGCACGGCTTCCCTAACATGCAGGCATGTGTGTGAAAATGGGCCAGGTGAAGAGCTACATGAGGTAGCTTACTCACAAGAATGTGATAAGCAATCTCCTCCTGTGTTCAGAAGTGTATTCTCACCCAGTCATTCCTGGATTGGTTAGGTCTAGCTTTATACCCCTGCTGTTTGGACATTAATCATTGCCACCACACACACAGAAAAAATAAAAATAAAAATAAATAAAAAATCCAAGCACTACTGCAGGAAATGTGATAATAGATATTAATACATTTCTTGTATAGCTATCAATACCTCTCTCCCCTTGTAGTAGGAAAAATTTCATCTCTCTTTCAAAACTGTGATACATGCATGTTGCCAGTATAATGATCTTCCATATGCAAAAAAGAGGCCAGGAAATGATTTAAAATGCCATAAACTTCTTCAGAACATGTTTTCTGCTGATATGCCTTTATCCCTGAAATGCTCCCCATGCTCTTTCTGAAATATTCATTGCCCTAATGATTTCTTCAGGCACTGCTCCTGTACATAAAGATTAGTTCCTCCAATCAAGAAAGAAACAATTCCAAGGGAACTATTATGGGAGAAACCCATAGGGTCCAAAAATGTACATAAAAAATGTTTGCTTTTCTTCCTCTGTGCCTAAGGTTGATTTCAACCTTTACTTTCAGATGTGGAACAGTTACTGCTACCCATTTGTTTACAACTAGAAAAACAAATCTCTGATTACTTATTTTTCTAGAACCGTTACATGTTCTAATTTTATCCATTATCTTCCTTGTTTTATGCACATTTATTTTGTCCTCATAGCTTTGCGGGGCTAGAAACACTAGAATTCACATATTTATCCGTTCTACAGACCCCTCCTGCCATCCTCACGGCAAGTCAAAACATGTCATCTGTTACAAATGGAACTCTTTCGCCCAACAAGATTTGTTTGCAAGCTCATTGTGTTTTAAGAAGTAATTCCTTACAGTTCAGTGTAACTGCTGACAACTTCAATATGTGGTAGACCCTTTATAATATAGCTTGCCAGAAGAAGAGAGAATGTATAAACATTCAGTAAACCCAGCAACAGAAAGCTTGGGCGGAAGGTGTCCAACTTCTGAATTCTCAGTGTTCTGCAGGAGGGTTGGTGTCTGAAAGTCACTGAACCATGGCTCAGAAGCACTGGCTGTGCTCCTTGAAGATTGTTTCATAGAATCACAGAATCACAAGGTTGGAAAGGACCTACAAGACCATCTAGTCCAACTGTCCTCCCACCACCATTGCTACCACAAGCCACTAAACTGTATTTTGTAGCTCCTCACCCAGATGCCTCTTGAACACCGCCAGGGATGGCAACTCCACCACCTCCCTGGGCAGGCCATTCCAGTGCCTGACCACTCTCTGAGAGAAAAAGTTTTTCCTTATGTCTAACCTAAACCTCCTCAGGTACAACTTGTGGCTGTTTCCTCTGGTCCTGTTTGTTGTCTGGAAGAACAGGCCAAACCCCTCCTCATCACAATCTCCCTTCAGGAAGTTGTAGAGTGCAGTGAGGTCTCCTTTGAGCCTCCTCTTCTCCAGACTTAACAATCCCAGCTCCTTCAGCTGCTCCTCATGAGACATGTTCCAGGGCCTCAATGTCTTTCTTGTAGTGAGGGGCCCAAAACTGAACACATTACTTGAGGTGTGGCACTTCTAATGCACTGCTGAGTACAGGGGCATGATTACCTCCCTGCTCCTGCTGGCCACGCTATTTCTAATGCAGGCCAGGATGACATTGGCCCTCTTGGCCACCTGGGCACACTGTTGGCTCATGTTCAGCCGAGCATCAACCAATACCCCCAGGCCTTTCCTCTTCACAGTCATCCAGCCACTCAGTCCCAAGCCTATAAGCACTGCATGGGGTTACTGTGGCCAAAGTGCAGGACCTGGCACTTGGCCTTGTTGAGCTTCACCTCATTCACCTCAGCCCAGTGATCCAGTTTATCTAGATCCTGCTGAAGGGCCTCCCTACCCTGAGGCAGATTGACACTGCCTCCCAACTTGGTGTCATCTGCAAACTTACTGAGGGTACACTCAATCCCCTCATCTAGGTCATCAATATAGTAAACAAGATGGGCCCCAGTAGCGGGGACACCACTTGCAACGGGTCACTTACCTGGACTTAACTCCATTAACCACAACCTGCTGGGCACAGTCCTCTAGCCAGTTTCTTACCCAAAGAAGGGTACCATGCTACCTGTCCAGGCCATGGGCAGCCAGTTTCCCCAGAAGAATCCTGTGAGAGACCGTCTCAAAGGCTTTGCTGAAGTCAAGGTAGTCTACATTGACAGCCTTTCCCTTCTCTACCAGTCTGGTCACCCAGTCATAGAAGGAGATGAGGTTGGTCAAGTTGATGAGGTTTCTACAAGTTGAAGGCAGTTTGCATCTCAGTTTCTCATTTTACAAAAAAGAGATATTCTGTGTGTGTCTGTATTCTACATGTTAAATTTAATGAAGTGTAAACAAATAAGTGGTCTTTGTTATGACCCACTTCAAGAAGATTCTACAGTACACTATATCATCTCAGTGTAAGGGATGCCAAAGCTTATTTGAGAGATGAACTCCTGAGTACAGAAGAAAGCATGAATACTATGAGAATAATATTTGAGAAAAAGGTGTCCATGATGGATTTAAATTGAAAATTAGAGGTGAAGAGAGCTATTTCTCTTACCCCAGAGAAAATCTTGTGAGCTAAAGGAGAGCCATAAAAGCCAGTATCAGATTTCTTGCTCAGGAGTCGTTTAGTGATACAGTAATAAATCCAGGAATGAACCCACTTCATGCATTTCACAAACACTTGAAATAACTTATGGTGAGAGGAATACAAACTAGATCACTGACTCCAGGAGTCAGCTCCCAAGCAGATACATTTAAATAATCTTATCTTCTGTATGATTATCATAACAAGGGAATGGATATTCATCTGTTCCTACCATTTCTCCAAGGTCATGCTATGTCATTAATAATCTTTAAATCATTTAAAAACGAAACAAAACAAATCAAATATGTTCCATACAGCACTGAGAACCTCACTTAATATTTCAAGTTATTCTTAATGAATAAAGATACAAAGAATACAAGCTAAACAAAAACTGATCTTGTCTCAGGTAATAGCAACATATGCAAAATAAATTAGAATATGAAAAACAACAAGAAGGTGTAAATCAGTAAAAAAAAAAATCTAGTGTTATGCTAGAAACAACTCATAAACACAAAAAGCAACTCAAATAAAACCCTGAAATAACTGAAAAAAGAAATTCATCCAAAAACTGGACAGATTAATTCCATTAAGATTTTTAACTTCCATTCCCAGTGAAAATACATGTACAAAATATTTTATCAGTCTTAGAATTTGATACAATTATATTGATCACAAATAAATCATTTGAAAATGTATTGCATATTTTTCCTTTTTATGTTACAAAAGTATTTTTAAAATATTAATTTTAGAAGAAGTCAATAACCAAGATGACAATCCTAGGTTTAAAAAATAATAACAAAACCCACAACTGCAATGAACTGGGAAGAAATATATTTCTTCAGTGTGTTAGAAAAAGAACAGAACATCAGATGAAGAATGGAAGCATTATTAATCATAGATAAAGAAGATCAGAAGTAGTGGCAAATAAATATTCACCTGACAATTCTATTAATATGTGATACAAAACAAGA
This sequence comes from Chrysolophus pictus, assembly GCA_037305975.1. NCBI lineage: Eukaryota > Metazoa > Chordata > Aves > Galliformes > Phasianidae > Chrysolophus > Chrysolophus pictus. Next base: position 100,860,808 of record CM074576.1, read on the forward strand.
GGTTTCCACATTTTATAAAACATTACGGAAAGAACAGCAGGTTGAATACAGGAATGGAAAAATAATAATGATCTTATGAATAAATCCGAGAAAATTTTAAACAATTTAAAAAGTCAAGATCAAGTTTTAATATTAGAAGAGAGTTCAGGTAAAGAAATTGCTAGGAGTACTAAACAATCTAGATTTAGACGTCCCACAAAAATAAAAAAGGTGTTGAAACAAGATTTTGTGCCGTCAACAGATATTCAAGTTAAAAATGTAACCAAAGCTAGACATGAGAAGTGGGCATGTTTGTCTATGACACAGAGAGTGCCATTTGGTGCACCCTCAGCAAGTTTGTGGATGACACCTAGCTGTCTGGTGCAGTTGATCTGTTAGAGGGAAAGATGCTATGCTAAGGGACCCTGATAGGCTAGAAAAGTAGGTTTGTGCAAACCTACTGAAGTTCAACAAGGCCAAGTGCAAGGTTCTGCAGCTGGGTTGGGACAATCTCAAATATGAATACAGTGAGCAGATTGAGAGTAACCTTTCAGAGAAGGACTTGGGGGCATTGGTGGATGAAAAGATCTGCAAGTAAGCATATCCAGCAGGTCTAGGGAGGTGATTTTCCCTCTTCCATTCCATTCTTGTGAGCCCAGGTTGCAGTACAATTTTCAGCTCCAGGAGCATAAGGACATTGGCCACAAGGATCACTAGGGGACTGGAGCACCTCTTCCACGAAGAATGGTACCCTGCCTTACTGGCTGGTGCCCACATTCCAGGAGAGGTTTTCCTAGACTTCTAAGAAAGATTCCCAAAGTGACTGAGAGTGAGAAAGACATGACACAGATGTAATCTGTGTAGTTTACTATAGAGAAAAAATAGGATAAGGCTTTCCAGTGTATGCAGAGTGCTTATACAATGAAGTAACCTGAATACCTACAGTATCAGAATTCACTCACAACACAAGCTGAAATAGCCAAAAATTCAATGAATTCAGCATCCAAATAAGATGCAATTTCCACGTATTGGCTATTAATATTGACTTTACCTAGAAGATGGCACTTGCTTTGGCTTGGAGTCTTTAAAATAGATTTCAGTAGACCTTAATGTGTCTTTTGAAGATGGTTGTATGTTGTATATGTGAGGATGCTTAGACTGGTCACAACTTTATTGGATTAAATAATCCAACTATCATATAATATGAACTATGCAGTATTACAGGGCCAAATTTAGAATTTTTCTGATAGAAAGCTATGCTTTTAGTAATAACTTCAGTTTTGTATCCTTAATAATATTTAAAGTATCCTGTGATAGAAGTTAATCCAAGCTGACCTCAATTTAATCTCACCAACTAAGTTTAGCAGGAAAGGCACATTTCAGTTCTGCAATAGATCTGATAGCACCAGAGGTTTTTAATGGCTCTCATTTTCATGGCAATGATATTACAAATACAGTGGGAAGGAAATCAAACTCCCCCATATCTGACAAGTAAAGAGAGTGACTGGTAATAAACTACAGCACTGCTTAAAATGATGAGCTAGTTCTTCCATTGTAATAAATCAACATTATTTCATTGGAGATGAAGTCTTCTGGATTTATGCCAGTTAAGGGTCTGACCAGCATGTAGCACTTCGAAATCTGGGGAAACCATTTTTCTTGGCTGCAATACATCTCATTCCTCATAAAAGCACAGTAAAACATTCAGAAAGGTTACTTAATACATTGTCAAAGTAAATGCATCTCTGTAAATCAGTCAGCATGGCTCTGTCTCAGGTGATACTAGTGTTGCTAAGGTAACTACTAATTTCCACCACAGAGTAAATAGTTACATAAAGCTGACAGCTTATTCAATTTTATGTGCTAGACTCTGGGGCAGAGCATGTCTTTTATTTCCTCCTGTGATATTGACCCTAGTTCAGGCTGTGCACCCCGTTGGCTGCTTAAAACTAGAGGTCACCTTTATCACCTGCAAAAAGCTATCAAGCTAACAGGCAGAAAATCTGATCCCTCTGGTCTGCCACTTTCTCATATCCTTGGCTTTTTATTTTGTGTCAGGCTCTGAGTCAAATTTCTTGACTCACACTTTGAGGCTTGGAAACAGCATCTCTAAAATATCATGCAGCTGGTTTCTAAGTTAAGATTCAGCTGCTACCAACCCGCTTTTCCCACTTAATTTGAATTTCTCTGATAAGTAAGGTTGTTTTTCCTTTCACACATTGGTGGGCAGTTGTTAGTATCCTGTTGAGAACACACAGCAGCACTTAGATGCTCATTGGAACTCCTCTAAAACTATTGTTTCAAGTGCAAAGTGTTTAGTAGCAATAGCAGCTTAAACCATTCCTTTCCTTGTCCTATGGTATGCTTTGCTTTCTATTGTTTTAGCTCAAACACTTGCTAGCTTGTGCTACGGCTCTGATTAGAATTCTCTCTTAAAAATGAAAAAGCCTTATTTGACTGCCTTTTTGATTAGCCCAAATCAATTCCTTGATTAGGTTGAAAGAACTACTCTATAAACAGGCATCTTGAAAAACGGAGGATGTTTGTGTGCATGGCAACAGGAAAATGGGGACATGAGAGAAGGACAAGGAAAATCAAATACCTAAAAATTCAGTTTTACTACACTCAGGTATCCCAAAGCTGTAATACATATTTTTCAACTCTGCATTTACCATTTCCTTCCTCATTTAAGATGATGCCAGTCTGTAGCTTTCATATTTAGTTCTTACCTCAGCTTTCAATTACATGGCCCAAATATGCCTAAAATGAATACTTAGAGTATACTATTCTAATATAATGCATCTGCAGGTAAAATTCAAATATACCCTTTGAATTTCTTGGAGCTGTGTCAGTTTATACCAGCAGAGTAACAAGCTTAAGAAGATACAATTTAGTAAGCCAACTATCATCTGTATTCCCTTCAGAACTGTTGAAATAAATGCCAAATAGTAATTGCCTTATACCTGCTACAACTATAACTTGTTAATACAATCAGTTTATGTTATAATATGTTTAATCTCACTTGGAAATGAAATGCAAAAGAAAAAAAAGGAAAAAAGAAAAAAAAAAAAGGAAAATAAATCTAGCCTGTATTAATTATATAAAAATCTTCACATACTTTGCAAAAAAAATCTTACTTTATGAAATACTCCAAAATTCCTCCTCCCTTATGGCTAGAAAGAAAAAAATATATATATCAAATTTTTGTTTTATTTATTTTTCCAGTAGTATAAACAAGATAAATTTCCAAGTACTAAAGGTAACTGACCTAAATTCTTGAATTTCATTCCTATTTTTAACATAGTTGAGTGAAAGAGATTTAAACTAGATATTTTTATGCTCATATCTCTACTATCATCACATTTATGCTGCTTATTCAGAGAACAAAAGAACACAAGACATGTACTAAGAGATATGGTGTTGACAGCTTGTCAGATGTCCTGTTTTCCCTGAAACAGAGAGCTAATCACTGTCTTACGCAACAGTGGAAATTTGAAGTTGGAAAACTTTTTCTTGAGACTTGGAAAGTGTTTAACTTCCATATTAGAAAATTACTGCTTTTGGAAGCGACCAATTCACACTCCAGCCTTAAATGTGGCAGCAATGATTGAAGGCAATATTTTTATATTCCCGGGGAGATATTGTGGACTCTCTCAAGGAGAAGAGCAAGCAAACTGCCTTTAGTTTGCTCAGTGCTGTAGAGAAGTTGAAGTGTCTGTGAATCAATTAAGGATACCAGAAAGCTCCCAGAAGACATGGGAGCAGCGAGCATTTATTTGCACAACTTCTCTGCTATCTTGAGTCTTTTCTTTGATGGTTGTTTTCTATTCCTGTTCAGTCTTTGAAATTTAAACCAATAAAAATATGATCATATTAAGTGGACAGATGTCCTTAACGAACTGGACTGGCATCATCATTGCCTTTGATGTAAATTTATGGAATAGTTGTCAGATGGTAATGACTTTCTGTCATCACCATGTCTGAATTTGAGACACTGAATAGCATAATAATAGGCTTGGTGCTGTTTTACCAGTTTCCTGAGACGTGCAGTGTCCAGCACCCATCTTTGAAAGAATAAATCTTGGTGTTTCAAACAAAACATTAGAAAATTAAAATTCATCTTTCAGTGGCCACCTAACATGTACAGACTGAACAATCAGTGAAGTTTCCTGAAGTCATAATTCACTTTTTCAAAGCAACTTTGAAAATAAATACTCTTTCTTTAGTAACCTGTGGATATCATAGATAAGTATCTCTTCTAAAAATAATAATTAAAAAAAAAAAGGAAAACACTTTAGAACAACAGTTTCTACCTACACGCAGAGTAAGTATTATCAGGGCCAAACATGATGAAAGAGCTATAGTCCTTTGCAAATTTATCTGGTTTATGGCCTTATTGTAAGCAAGAAAGAGGACGCAGTCAGGTGACTGCATAATGTGCTGAATTTTTTGAAGTTATTCAGATACAAGAAGTCAAAAAGTGTATGCTGAAATCCAACTTATTTTTATAATGAGTGTATGGACTGCCAATGATTTTATTACCTATTGGCCTATAATATTATAGTGGCATAAGCAAGATTTTTACTTAATCTAATGTATTTTAAATTAACCTTTTTTTCCTACACTTGCACGTTGATAGACACATATTATGACAGACTTCTAAGGATGATGTTCTTAGGTCAGTCACGATTATCAACAATTTTGCAATAGTGAGTATTTAGCTTCCTGTCTGCTCTTACTTTAGAATCTGTAGGAACTACACACGTAGCTTTTTGTAGTGTGTGTCCCAGGTAACTTTTTATGTAACATATGTCCCAAGTGGACAGTGGTGTTGTGTTTGTTAATATACAGACACATAAAAATATGTACATACTAGCAAGTGCACACTACCATTAATGGGCAGAGGAGTTTCATCCTTCATAGAATCATAGAGATTATTAGCCAGATTAAGTGCAGGAGTTAATATTTGGCCCGTCAAAGTGACATTTGCACACCCATAGAACTACAGAATATTAATTCTACTTCAGAAATGTGGAAAAGATTTTATTTAAATAAGATCTGGGAAGAAATATTTTGAGAATAAGATTGGCTATAAAAGTTGGCATGCCTTGTCAAGAAGTTCCTTCTGGCGTTTGAAGCCTGGGTCATAAAATCCCAAGAGATTTGACAGACTGCCTGCTGGGAAAGTGCACAATAAGTCAACTTGACAAGGGAAAGGTATGGAACTTGCTTATTAAATTCAATTTAGTCTGAGTATGAGATTTCCAGACCCTTTATTCCCCCCTTTTGTTGCATTTATATCTTTCATTAGATCTAAAGAGGCACTGTTTTCTGATGGAATTTCATTTCACAGTAACATATCTTGAAGTAAGGATTATAGTAAAATAAACAAGATAGCAAACAAATCATTTTTAGCACAAGATGAGGTGAATCTATACTAGGTGACTGGGACTACGGAAGACCTTTCCATTTGCCAGAACATTCACCCATGTATCCATGTACACAATTCATCTACATGAGAACTGTTATCACGAGAGTTAAAAGAGGAAGAAATGACTTTTAGTGACTGTGATGACCATGAGAGCTCTCTTACATGCAGTAAGTTACTGGGAAATACGCCAGCATCACACTGGTCCTCAGGGAGGATGCCACAGCATGAAACATAACTATCAGCATACATTCTGAATTCTTAGGAAAGATCAAAGACTATCTCATGTTCTTACGATGGCCAGAGTTTTACTAATGCTCTAAACATGTTTTAAAACTCTACTATATGACAACAAAACCTTCTGTACTAACCAGATATGATATGGAACATCAGCATTAAGTTATTCAAAAGATTGCCTATTTGCAATAGGCAAAACTGAAAAGACTTACTCAGATGTGAGAATTAGGCTACATTGATTTACTACAACACAGAACAAAAATTTTTCCTAAAATTCTTCAGAGAAAACTTGCAACCCTTAAAACAAAGTATTTGAATACATTTGTTAATATTCTAGGACAGAAGGTTCTAGGACAGAAGTCATCTGTAAACTTGTGCACTTTTCAGCCAGTAAATGAGTTACTCAAACTTTGTATCCAAGTCTTTCTAATGGTCCAGATTCAGTTTTCTCAAAGATGAGCTCCATCCTTAGTTATATTGAAAGTAAAGTTAAGCTGCGAATATGGTATGCTGTTTTGCCACAGTTTGTATTTCAAAGATCAAAGACTGTCTATAATGCCTTGCAGAAAACAGTAACTATGATACCTCCTGACCAACATTTATACAAACAGGAAAGTCTTTATAAACTCTATAGCATCAAACACGAATCCCCTTTTCTTCTTGGGAAGTGATAGACTGACTTGATCACCTGGTGGTCTTTTCTAACATTATGCCTAGAATTCTGCAATTGCCAATTTTTTTTCTGCTCAGTCTCATTGAATATGTCAGCTAACTCAATGGAGGCATGAACTCAAATTTATCTCTCTCTGGAAATGGAGACTCCAAAGGTCTCTGGGCAACCTAGTCCACTGTTAAACAATACTCACGGAGAAGAACTTTTTCTCTTAATCTACTTACAGCTTTCCTTGCTGCAGCTTCTGTGTGTTATTTCTTGCCCTTTTGATGTGAATCTCTGACAAAAGTTTAGCTTCATCTTCTCTATCAATACTTTTTAAGAAATTGAAAGTGACATTTAGATCTCCTTCCGGCCTTATCTTTTTCCATCTGCCACTATAGAGCTCTCTGACATTTCTGTCAACCTATTTCTCTGCCTTACTGAATTCTCTCTGAATGACAGTCTTACCCTCCTATGTATCGACTGATTCCCTAATGAAGTGGTGTCATATACCAGCATGATCAGGATTTATCATTTCTAACATTCAGCTCATTAATAAAGAGAGTGATCACTATTTGCCTCATAATAACTGCTAAGGGACACTGCTATTAAACACCTACCAGTTGAACTTTATGCCACTGACCATAACCTATTGGTAGTCTAAAAAGTTTTACAGATGCTGAGGCTGTATTTATCACTTGGATAGCAGAAATACTATGGGATACCAAGTCCAAGACTGTCTTGTAGTCAGAGTATCCTCTGCTCTCCCCTCATCCATCAAGACAGTCATCTCATCCTCTAAGGCAAACTGGTTGGTCAAAGAAAATCAGCCCTGGCAGAGAAACTGTTCCCAGTCAGCTTGTTTTTCATATCCCTAGAAAAGTAAAATCTGTAGAATTTACTCCATAATCTTCAGGTGCATGGGTGGACTGACTAACCTGTCATTCTCCGAATCCTTCTTGAATATAGATGGATTTGCTATTGTCAAGTCATCAGGGACATTCTAAAATGGCCACAACCTTTCAGAGATGACAGAAGGCAGCTTTTCAATGACTTCAGACAATTCCCACAGAATCTTTAAACACATATTATTCAATCCCATAAGCTTACGTTTCTTTGGTTTGTTTAAGCAGTCCCTTGCCTAATCTTCCCTTTGTCATGAGTAGAGTTCATTACCAGAAACTCTTCCACTGGACATAGGATAATGTAGGGACCTAAAAACTATCATTTCCACAACAGAGGCTGAGCCAAAGAAGGTACTGAGTCTTTTCTATACCCTTTGTCACTATAATGCCTATCCCAGGGTTACCTATTCTTTATCTTCTTACAATTTGAGGATCTCTCCAATTTTCAGCATGTCTCTTATACTATTTACAACTTTGTTAGATAACCTTTCCCTATTTGTAATTTAGGAAATATAGTCATCTTTGATCCTTTATGACATTTCACATATTCAGTTTCTCTGCACAAATATTTTATGCTACACATTTACTCTTAAGGTTTAGCTAGAAACAAAAATAAATTGCTCTAAGATTACTTAAACAGAAAATTCTCAAGGTAAAGAGATATATCTTGCCAGCAAATCAACTAGTAGTAAAATATTAATTTCTTATTCAGGCAGGTCAGTAATTTCTTGTTTACTGTGAAGATAGGAATAACAGTCTCATATCAGGCATTAACCCTAGGTCAATTTGCTAAGGGAATTTTCTTCAAAGATCTTGAAGGTGAGCTGTTATCAGGAAAGTGTACTTACACATCAGCACAGATAAAGCTATGCAGAGTGAGACATCTTCTCCCTGAACCCCATTTAAAGGATGTAAATTTTCAAAATCAAGTTTTCAAAAACAAAAATGGGGATCAACTAACAAACAGAGAAAACACCATTTACAGTTATCCCAGAAATGTTAAATTGTCATGTTACTCCTATGCTTATAGACTGTCTTTAATTCTATGATTTCCTCTTCCCTACAATACTTGTGCCATTCAGAGAACACAATAGACACTTCACTCTTCATAACAACTAGTCAATATTTTCTCTACTTCTCCTCAGGAAATGCCCCTTTGTTCAGGCTTTATTTACTATGTGCTCTGCTCCGATTAGCATCACACAAGAACTGTGTGAGGAGGGAGAAAGAGAAGTGCAGTTTCTCTGGCACTATTCAATTTCTTTAGAATGTGAGTCCTGCAAATACAAACCTTTGCACAATACAAGTTCCAAATTATTCACATAAGTGGAATGCATAATCTTCTCTATATACAACCTTCCCTTCAAAAACTACCTTCTTCCCAAAACAACAAGAAAAAAAACCAATACATTTTAATCTCTGAAAGGAGGAGGGTGCATGGGGAGAATCAAACAATACCACAATCATTTGTGCAAGAAGAAAAAGAGGGAAATGGGCAAAACATATTGCCAAGTGGCTTCAAAGCAGCTATTTTGCTCAGCTAAACCCAGGTCTTCTATCATCTTTCTCTGCCATATCCATTTACCATCTGAAATACAAATGAAAAGATATTTCTAGTTCCTCTGTCTCCTCATCTGCTTTTGGTGTACCTTCCCTTTAGAGCTGTCAGGGGATGCATTTAGAGCACAGGAAGAATCGTCGTCGTCTTCCTCACGTTTTTTGTGAGCTTCTCTGGTTGAACAGCTATCAGTAATGATGAAAGTGAGGCAGCAGTTCTTTGCTTAATTATGGCTTCAAAATATGGAACCAGTACTGGATTATTTATTTATTTATTTATTTTTTTCCTGCATTTGGTTAATTGTAACCATTTTACAGGTGTTTTTTTTTTTCCAAATGCTTGGAAGTCAGCCAGACTTTCCTGAGTCAACAAACACTAGCACCAAATACAAAATGTCAAATTCACTCATAATATTTCAAGAGAATGTTAGGCAAAATGACCACATTATATCTCTAGACAACAACCTAATGTTCAGTGTAATGGAGAAGGTAAAGGATCTTATACTTTGACAATGTTCTGCATGTTGCTTACTATATATTTATTTCATTTCAATTTATTTTTGCCACAGTTGTCAACAGGAGAAAATCCAAATCCCTCTGAGTGAGAGTTTTGCCACTGCATCAACAAATAAAATAATTTCCTTAGATTAAGGCATAAATTATTTTGACAATGAGACTCTCTAGAATATGCAACTGTCAGGAAGAAAATTTGACATCCTATCTGTATTGTGATATTTTGAGTGTCACTTTGGCATTAGTAGTGGAAAGTATCGCAACAAATACATTCGGCCTACAGCATATAACATTTATTTTTTTATTATAGTTATATACATAGCATACAGCTTATCTAGGTAAAGATTAGTATATATAGTGTGCACAGTTATACATGTAATTATTATACATGCTATATATGTATAACTGCATGTGTACTGTTACACCCTCCCAGAATCAGAAAGCACTTTTTATATACAAAGGTGCCTTTTCTGTCAGTTTTAGTCATGATTTTCTCATTCCTTCATGATCTCTGGAAACAAGGTAATTCCTGAGCAATTTGAGAGATTACTGAATTTCTGCCCACTTCTTTAAGAGAGAAAAAAAAATCCTTGATGTTATTTAGCCCAAAACTCGTATGGGAAGTAGTTGATTTAAACATTTGTAACACAAGGCCTTCTTAGTTCATCTTATTGTTGGAAAAGGAGTAATCACACACTGAAATATGTAGTGAAAAGTATTCCATTCCCAGAGCAAGAATATCAAGACATTTTCATGCTGTTAAGGAGGGAGCTAACAGATGAAATTTTCCTCTGGCCAGTATCACAGAATGAAAGAAAAAAAAATGAGCCATGTGTTCCTCAGGTACAGTTTGTCAGTCAACGAAAGAGAGGCACTAAGAAGATATGAATATCCTAAAACAATAGACACCTGCTTTCACTGCAAGAACTGTGGGTGAAACTGATTAATTCCCTCTTCTCTCTGTGTTACCCGGTCTTTGTAACCTGGGTAATTCCAGAAAAGTCCTTTCCGTTGCTTACTATCTATGCTAAATGTAAAATTACCAGCAGAATAATTTTGACACATACCTTCCATTAGAAACAGAAGATATAATGAGAGAGCAAAAGGAGTAACAGAGCACTGTTTACACGAACATACATCCCCTGAGCACTCATTTTCTTCAGCCTGGTTCTTTTTTTGTCATCTAAATTACCCAATTATTACAGTTGAGTTCTCCAGGACATATGGTGAAAAAAGAGGGGGAGGGAAAAAAGGGGGAGGAAAAAAGACGAAAAGAAGGAAAAGTGGAGAGGAAATCAGGGAAAGGGAGGAAATAGTTTTGTACTAAGGAAAATATTTTGTAAGGAATATTTGTGTTTATAAGAAGTACAGGTAGTTTGCAAGCTCATTCATTACTGAAGTGTTAGAGAAATATTTCCCAAATTTTGAGACATTTATCTCCAAGTCCGATGCACTGAAGGAGGTTCGTAACGCCATTTTGATTATGGAGTGCAAATATTGACTCCTTGGCATTTCTGAGTTGGAAACGTGATGCATGTCTGACATTTTCTTTCTGTTCTGGATTTTGTAACAAGCATAATTCCACCCCATTCTTCCTCAGAAGGTCTTGACTGTTGAAGTTAGCAGCAGACACAGCATGGCAATTTTCAGAACTATTTCTGTATCTAGAAATGTTTTTATTCCTTTAAGTACTATAAAACATATTACAAGATATTTGACAATACGACCTTTGTAGACGATATGGTTTGGTTTATATATTTAATGGCAGATTGTATAAATTAAAGATCAGATCTTTATTTCTTATATAGATCAAAGATATAAAAAATATCTGCAAAAGTTAAATAACTTCTCAAAACATAAAAGAGTCACAATTTTTAAATAGGTGAAGACTTTTCAGGACTGAATTACCCTCTACATTTCTATTATAACAAAGTCAAATTGTAAATGAATGAGAAAAATCAAAACCTAACATATTTGGAAAACCAAATTGTTACTGATTAGTAAATACTAGTTTCATGAGCACTTTGTAAAGGTTATTGACAGTAGTAACTAGATTTCTTTCCCCATAATTATCACAAATTTAAGATTCCAAAATTTTAAGTTCTCCTTTGTCATAGCTGCGCTGTATTCAGTAAATACTAACAATTTATGTTGGTGTTACAAAAGCTTTTTCTTCACATACTACAGCAGTAAACTGCAGGAACTTTTAAACTGGAAAAACTATTAGCAGATGAACTGTTACTTAGATAAAAGAATTATGAACCAAAATGACTGACTTCAGGTACGACATGGATATTGGACACCTGCAAACGAACATGATAGAAGTTTTTATCAGAAAGTGCTACCTGTAGGAAGTACAGGAATAAGAAATTCAAGTATCCTGACACTATTGGAAAAGAGGCTGAAGATTAAATGAAATGCTGTCTGCTGTCTGTCAGAAATTAGGTCCAAGAAATGTCTGGAAGCTATGAAGTTTCCTAAGATTCCTAATGAGCATAGGATGATTTTCCATGTTTAGATAAAGTATGGTTTTTTTTCTGGCATGACTCAAAAATGGCTGTGTCAGGTGCTGGATACATTAGGGTGCGTATGCAATATTAAATCGTAGTTTAACATTCATAGAGGATGATCAAGGCATACAAGACAGAAATAATTTAGAATATTTGGGACAGAAGACATGCACAGAAAAAGAATTGTTCAAAGGATGGATTCATTTGAATACAATGGTACTGTACTGGTATAAGGAACAAGAGTTTTAGAACAAGTCAGAACAGTTTGTGGCATGTACAGGTCAAGTTCTTATATGAATAGCAATGTGGCATGAGCTGAGGCATTCAGGTTAAAAATAAACAGTAGGACTGATGAAAATGAAATCTAGGATTTTTCTGAGTTCCTATAAGAAAATTGAAATATGGTAGAAGGGTTTTTTTTATTATTGTTATTATTTTTTAATTGTTTTTGTTGTTGCAGTTTCAAATGTAAATCCACAATCACTTGATGCTACATCTCATTCTTACAGCTCACACTTGGTGGTCAACTGTCTTCTGACATCATTATTTTGAAGCATCCTCTTATTTGGGAAAAAATACATAATGACATTTGCTTTAGTATAGCAGGCAAGATTTTTTCTGTACTCTGTATTTCACTTCACTATTTCTGGGTTAGACTTATGAGACTATTTCTCAGTCCCTCCTTGCTTCCCCCTTGCTTGCCCTTGGTGTGCAGACCACCACACTGCTTCTTTACATCAGCCTTCTCCCAGTCAATGGGACTGTGAGGCCCTAGAGTTATTTTTCTTATAGACAACTCCCTTTTACCTCAGATGATGTAAGCTACTATCTTTTCCTTCCCATTTTGTCTTTCTCTGACTGCTCAGAAGTCCCTACTAACTGGTACTCTCTCCACTCTATTTTCCTGGGTTTCTGCCCTAAACTCACCCTATCCACCTGGCTTTCCCTCCTGTTCTTCATCTCCTCTTATCCTGTACTAATTCTGGTACCATTCCATACACATCATGTTACAATTGCTAGTAGTAATTTGTACTCTGCTATTATAAATCTATCTAGGAGCTACTTAGAAGACTGAAGGCTCCTAACTTTGTAGATTTAGTTATGAAGAAAGTTGAATATCCTCCACCTGTTCCACTAGCAGATGTTGCCCTTTCCTAACTGCTAGCTGGCATCTAGAAAGACTAAGAATCCCAGACAGAAGAGGGATGCATCCAGCTCTGTGACTGTGATGGTGCCTTTCCTTGTTATTCTACCTGCATCATCCTGAACTGGGTGTATACAAAGAAAAATGCTCTTGCCCATATACTGCGCAATCCTGAAAACTGCCAATGCACTCCATTTCCTGGACCATAACCTTTATGTCTCCACACTTCCCCACTTCTATTCTTTAGCATGTGCTATCAAGCTCGAAAAGCCAATGGGCTTCTGCTTATCTTTCTTTCCTCCGTTTGCTTCTTCTCCCTCACCTATATAGGCTTATACATCTGAAATATGAATGTGGCTCCACATAAGATTTTGGGAAATATCATATTTGAGTCATAAGCCTTCTCATTACAAGGTACACAAAGATAGCAACAAAGCTCATAGAGGAGAAGGAAAGTAATTGTAATTCTATCAAGACTTCCTAATTCAAGCAAACTGCTTCAAATGTTAATAGATTTCCAACGCAATACCAGCTAATCCTAGGCTGTCAATTTATATACCAGGAGAATCACCTACTCTGACATGTTTAATGTGCTCTTTGTAGCCAACCACCTTAAGCCATGATCTCGTCGGTTCTCGTTAAGCAAATGAAGTGCAGGTGGGTCAGTCTGTGGACAGGAGGTCTCTGGGGACAGTTGTAGTGCTTCCATGTGGAAGCATGTTAAGTCACTAAGGAAACTGCATGGCAGTGCCTCCACCATCCCACCCTGCACCATGTCTTGCCGCAGACAGGACAAGTCGCTTAGTCAGGCTTGCCCTCCCTCTGCTAAGCAGGCAGCAGTGGTTGCAGCAGGGTTCATCACAGGAGATTATGTCCTTTCCTGTGGGTCTATTATACCAACACCATAGCCAGCAGTGGGAGGCACGCTGTTAAGACAGATTCCCTTCCTCAGGATGGGAAATCAAACATTATCCGTCTTGTGGCCATTAAAAATCCCACAGTGCCCCTCATAAAGCTAGAGACTAAAGCTGTCATCCTGATCACATTCCAATGTGGAAAATTGTATTGTACCTACTTAAATTCCCCCTGTGAACTATCTGAATTCTCCTGTTGACTTCCTAAGCCCAAATCAGCTGCACCAGCAACACAAAGATTGCTACTGCACACTGCTGAAGGCTGTTTCAGAAAAGCAGTACATTGCTTCCTACATATACAGCATATCAAATTCTTTGTAGAGCATCTTGATGCATGTGAATGGTGCTATATATACATGCAAAATAATCAGCCAGTAACAGGAAAATCATGCAGCATGAAAAGATTTCAAAATAGATTAGTTTACTCTCCTCACAAATCATTATCTTTAAAAAAACCACAACATATACAAATTAATATCTTGGTCAGGTGAAGAAGTAAACATCTCTCTAATATAACTGAGAGTGTAGGTATCGATTTCTGAGCAGACAGGGTACTGCAGCCTCCAGCAATCCAATGATTAAATCACTAGCTTCAGCTCTGGCATTAGTGTTTCCTTCAGCTGAAAAAAAATGCCGAAGATATCTCCAGATCCCTAGAGCTGTTCTTCTGAGTAAACTGGCAAAATGTAAATATTTCCCAGAGGGGTTTTGATCTAGTACTAGGTTATCTGACTGAAGTTGATCATGTTAGTACTTCTTTGAAGGGGAAGTAGGTACTGCCCTCCAGATTTGGTTTGTTAAGGCTTTGAATGGAAATAAATTAAGAACTGCAACTAGCCTCTGTGACAGGGGTTTCTGAGCACTCTGCAGACAGATTTCTTGGTATCACAGGTTCTGACCCCAGTCTCCAGGTAATTAATACATACCTTTCCTTGGTTTTAATGACTTAAATCAGGGCTTTCCACTTTGAGGCAGCAGGTGCTGTGGACACAGTACTCACACTGCCAGAATGTGAGCATTTCATATAATCAGCAGCAATTAGCAACAACTGTAGAATGCAAAGACCGTTTGAACTTGATAAACTACCATCATAGCAATCTGTGCCATAAAATAAGGCAATTTGAAAATCTGATCCAAAATCTACTGAAATTGCTAAGTTAATTTACAGGAAAACATAGTTTTCTTTGATAAAACAAAGTTTATTATTGATCATTAGTCTTCTAGTAAATTCAACATCCAGTTCAAGAAAGCTTATCATCATCTCTCTCATTGACTGTATCTTAACGAACAACGCAGAAACACAAAATTCAACAAAAAAATATTTCTTTACAACAACATGAAATGGCTCAGACCTTCATGATCTGAAGTGGGATATAAAGGGACATATTTTCCATTTTAATTAAAAGAATGTGAAACTGGAACATTAAACCTGTTGAATTTTTTATATATAAATTAAAAGAGGAACTTAAATGACAAGGCCAAGAATGAAGCTCTATTGAAACAGAAGCCCCAAGCGGAATGATCTGTTAAAAGGATTAGAGAAGAAATTCTCTAAATATTAATAAAAAAGAGAAGTTACTGGAAATTACAATTCTTAATTTAATGCCATTTATTCCTTATAAATATTTTCTATTTAAGACCTAATATGCATTAAATATAGATAAAGTCTTTATTAAAATAGTTTCATAGTGGTCTTTGAATTTCTGCAACATAAGTCTAAGGAGTCCTCAACAGGCAAGTTTGACTGTAGAGAGTTACCAATCTGTAGGGAGTCTCTCCATCTGCACAGACCCACAAAAGCAACATCTGCCCCACACAGGTGAAGGGCTATGTCTTGGAAGCATCGCAGGCAGTGCCATCTGCCTGATTCCTGCCAAGATATTTTGGTCACTCTAGGTAACAAAAATCGACTGATCCAATTATTATGAACACAGTGCTACAGTAAAAAGACTGAAGAATAAAGAAATGTACACTGCAGGGAGCTTGTGCTACATGAAGATTCTTGGCAATAATCTTTCATCAAGAAAATTTTGTTCATGCCACCTCTCACTCATTACTTTATTTAAGGAAGCAGCTGTAATTTTCAAATGTGTTTTTTATTTTATGTATCATTTTCTTTTTTCCTTCTCTGTTTCCTTCCTCCCAAATGTATTTTTACATCTCTATGATAATAACACTATTCTGAAAGGAACATGTTTTCCCAGTGTTTATATGCTACTGCTATCAATATTTTCAGCGCGTCATTTAGTGTCAAATCCTTTTATACAGCTCAAGGATAATCTGTTTGATAACAATGAGGAAAAATAATCCATTTTTCCTTATAGAAACATTAAAGTAAAGTTATTCTGAAATTATCAGCAACTGTTGTGTTATTTTTCAGAACTCTAATAATCAACGTTTTATTCATTTTCAAAGCATTCTTGCAAAGGTTTTGCTTACTCTTAGAGAACTGTGAGTACATCCTGAGCATCTTTCAAGCAAACAGAAAATCATAGCCAACTGACATGACGGTGGGAAACTTAAATTTAGAACTTTGAGAATTTTTTGTTGTTGTTGTTTGTTTGTTTAAATAAACAGAGAAACATAAGTAGAAGAATCTGGCTTAGAATTTATTAGCTTCACTGTGTTCTTACTTTATGAACTGTATAGCCAAAATATACAGCAGATTTCAGCAAAAGCTTAAATCACTAATGCTATTGACCTTGTCTTCCTATCATTCGTCATAGGAAAAGTTTTCTTTTCATGTACACATTATAAGCTTGTCTTCAATTTTCAGTAATATATTGAGCGGATGAAGGAAACTGAAGAATAATAAGAAACACAACAACATATTTCCCCCTGCCTTTTGAAATTTCCTGAATACTCAGCTTTCAAAACAATAAGTTTCCTGGGCATGTCATAGAAAACAACAGAGGTTTTATACTCACAGGTTTAGAAACAGATTTTCCCACTTCATTAGTAATATAAATTTGGTGTTTTGTAATCACTCAACAGGAATAATTATTCTATCCCTTATAGTCATATAATGAGCAGAATTGCATTGTTTGCACACAGAGGGAATACACCCATATCACCTTACTATATCAGGATGAGGGAGCATTTTGCTTTAGTCATTAGATGGAAGAACACTTAAGCCTGCTTAGTTTGCATTGTTCCTCATGTCAGAGCACTTCAGTCTGACAAAAAGCGAGCCTCATCAACTCAACTGCTATTTCAAATGGTTTCAAAAGGAAAGAAAAGAGCACCCACTCAATTCAGCTGTTTTAATACCCATGACTAAACTTTCCCTGATACCACCAAACTTGCTGACAGCTTTGGCCCAAAGAGTCTCCATACAGAAGGTAAGAATCATGGTTAGTTTTCTGGAGTAGAACCTCAAATTTTAACAAGTTTTTCAGTCTGTAGACTCTCATCTCTATGGTAACCAGGAACACTCAGTAAAATCTTTTGACTATGGAGTAGATGCACATTTCATATATTATTGATATGATATCTCCTAAAGGAAAGTCTAGATGACCAAATTCTATTTTTTTTTTTCCTTCTGTGCGTATCTTGGCTTATTTTCTAACATTTTCCTCTGAGTGCCCAGTTATAGTCCAGTTAAATTACAGCACAATTAAAATACAGCCCTCTCTTTTTTCCTCCCCAAGAATATTTCCTTTACTCTGGTCTCAGATTCAGGACAACCTTAACTGTCCTCCCACACAGTTACGCAACTTGTAATCATTTTTGAGCTGTCCCTTCACGTAATCCCACACAACAACATTGAGATCTTGAAAGTTCCTCAATCACATGGTATTTAAGTTGAGCTGTCTGGAATGAGAGGGAAAACATCCAAGTTTTCATTCTGTCATGTCTCAGCTACTGCAGTTTCCACCCCTCTGGCCTGAATACCATATGTCTTCACTTCTATCCATCCAAGTTTTTCTGCCAAAATTATTGTTCTGGCTCATAGATTTCTGGCACCATCCTCCTCATTTATTTCTACAAATTCCTCCCCAAGTATGAGACATAATTTGTGGCTTAGCCATTTAATACCCACTATCACCAGCACTAATGATGCTGAAGATAGAATGGTAGAAGTGAATATTGAATAGAATCAGGAAGAAGAGTGGTATAATTTTGTGATGCTTACAACTCCATTCAGAACTTCTGTTTTGCTCAGAGTGAAGATGCAGATCCTAATAAGGCAGCACAACTCAGCTGTTTTACCCCCTTATTACACCTATGAAAACCTCACAGTTGTAGGGCAGTTTTTATGTTGTCACCATGGACTAGAACATTTTTCAGAGTTAGTTCACCTTTGACAAATTGTGTCACATTACAACTAGATTGGAAGGACAGTTATTTTCTTTCTATACTTGTGTGGTATTTGTACAGAAGATGAATCAGCCTTAATGCTTGAATCCTTAGGTTCTACTAGAAGATAAATAGCCATCCCTAGCAAAGGATGAAAGGGCATATTTGCAGCACATGAAGCTTGTGTTCAGGGAATGGGGCAGAATCAGAATAAAACAACACAGGTGGATCCTGTAAGGCACAAAATGTTGGATCATTTATTCCACTTTGCCTTAATGTTCCACTGATCACAGAAAAGTTGTTGGTTTTTAAGTGATGTTGTAATTCTTTAGGCATTTTTTTCCCCCTCTGCATATGTGATTTTCTTGCTGAGAACAAGGAACTATGCCTGGAAAAGCATATCCTGCTTTTTAACCCATTTATAATACAAAAATTGTGGAGGAGGGGTGAAGAAAAAAGTATGTAGAGTGAAAGAAGATTACAGGAATTGTGGATCATAAATATTCTACCTTTGCATAATATATTAAACTCAAACTTGCACTGCAGTTCTACAGTTCTGCTTGGGGCTTTCAGTATTAAGTGATGTTCTATGTGATTATATTAGTTACCTTAAAAAAAAAAAAAAAGTCTAATATTTTTGTGTTAGTGTCAGATAGTGAACCTCCAAAAGATATCTTAACTAGTAAACTATAAAATTCTGAACTCTTTTAAGCATTATCTGGAGAACTGGAAGGCATCTTTCATGTCTTTAATTAAAAACAAACAAACAAACAAACAAACACGAATCAAACAACAACAAAACCACCAAAAAACAACCAACCAACCCAAAATTGAATATCTTGTTATACCTGAATAAGCAAATAATGAGTGCTGCTTATGTAGCTAGCTCATACATGTGGTCACTTCAAGAAAGGGCAAGAATGAAATGAATGAAACAGTATACATGAGCAAAACACTGAAAAGACATTAATGGAACTTAAAATGCAAAATGAAAATCTGTAGTTGTCATACATTTAAAAAGAGACCAAAGCTATAGAGCTGTGCTTTTTTAATTACAACTATTTTTTTTGTTTTATCTGAAGTCATAACTGTGTCATCACAGTATATTACCACAGTCCAGTAATTTGATTTGCTCAGCTGAACATGGATACCTCAAAGAAATCCAGGGAAGCCTGCATTACATTTTATCTTCTAACTTGATAGTTATCATCATCAGTAACTCTTTTATATCTATGTATACAGATATAGACACACTCACAGCTCAGTGTTAATCACTGCAATGGCCCATTGATAAATATTGAAGAACAAAAGCATTAACAGCAAACAGAGATATAGTTTATTGAATATGGCCCGTTTTAAACAGATGAAACTTTCTCAGGAAAATACTGTACAATGAAGACCAATTTTGTCTCCCTTGTTAAGTGTAAACTGCAGTCTGTCTGATAAACTACCAAGCATACAGGGTAGCCAGTGGTTGAAGAACATATTGCATATTAACATACCCTTGGATATGACTACCATTAAAATATAGAGTAGTGATGTAATTGTAGAAAATATTAGAAATCTACTGAATTAGAATTGCAAATGTGTTAAAAGATGTAGAATAAGTTGTTCCAGAAATGTGTTAACATTTCCTTACTTTGATCCCATGAATTTGTAACTATTTACAGAAACTTCATTACAATGGCAAATACATATATTACGGACCAAAAAAAAAAAAGAGACAAAATATATTTTCTCACTACCACAAGCCTTTATCACATTGTGCAGTCCTTATACAAAGGAGAAAAAGCTTACTTATTTTATCCTCTTAAGCAGAAACAAGGACGGCTATTCTGCCTCTCCTGTTCTTAACTATTCCACTGCTTTCTTGTCCTTTTTGCCATTAAATCTCAGATCTCAGATGAACTCTCAACTTATCCTTCATGCTTTTCATGCTTTGCTCTAGATAATATTTCTGTAAGTAAATTAAATAAATTAGTAAAGCATTTGCAGAGTGAATTCTTATGAAAAGGTGATACAACAAGAAAAAAATACATGCTTTAGTGTGTAATCCAGATTTTCCACAGCTACCTTAATATAAAACATACATTTAAGTAACTGCAATGCTATGCAACTAGCAGCATAGTTTGATCTCTCATAAAAACAGGATATTTGCCCTCTCCTGTTTTCAACAGAATCATCAGTAACTAGAAATAAATGAGCTAGTTTTTAATGCAAATTTTCAAAACTACATCATTCAGTAAAATAATCTACTCCTTCTTAAAGATCTTTTCCTCTGTGAGTGAATACGGTTTAACAGAAATTTTTCACATTCCTGCCTTTGGACAGATCCATGCATTCTATGCTTTCCTTGCTGTCTGATCATAGACATAAAATGTCTTCAAAGAAATGATGTATTTTAATTCTGTGACTTCAGTGCACTGGGATATCTGGCTTTTATCGGCTAAACAAGACATCTCAGTAGCCTCCATTTTTGATTCTTGAATCCCAGACTAATATGGATTATCTAATTTAAATATATACACACACATATATATCTTTAAATGCATATATATCTATAGTTATATATATATTTATATAGACTTACACTGGAATGCTGGTTATTATGGAATAACCTTGCAGGATGACAAAATGTATAAATTGCTAATGGTACTCCAAAACAGTAATAGTATATTCTTTCAGCAAGTAAACTTCTAACAGAAAGGAATTGCAGATTACATGTCAGAAATTCTGCTTTTCTTTGCAAATTTCATCCAAGGAGTATCCTCTGGTTTTATAAAGTACTTTACACAAATGAAATGTTCACTTTTACAAACCAAGCTTTTGTTGGAAAATTCTATGTATTATTACACCGTAAAAGCATTGGCTATTGTAGAGACACGAGTCCATGGCAGGACCCTCTTTTAAGTTGACTACTGTTATATCTTATTTAAGCTATTGTCCTGAGTTTAAGGTATTTTTCCCCTCTCAGTTCATATGTTCACGCTTACTACATGAAATAATGTAATTTTGTTTAAAGGAATCATCCCAATATGATGGTATACACATGGTTCCATGAACCCCAGTTCACATGTACAGAGCAGCAAATTGTTAGAATTCAAACCATTTCCAACTGTAGAGACCACTCAAATTTTCCATGAAATTAATCCTTTTAGATATGATGTATCCTTTCCCATAGTCCAGAAGTGAAAACACAGACACTGACAATGCAGAAAAGAGAATTACATCATTTTCTAGCATATAACAAAAGAAAATAAGATACTCGAACATAATTCTTCCCTAGGTGTCATCCCTTAACATTATCAAGCAAACTTTAAGCGCCATCTCCATTTAATGTCATAAGTAAGCAAATCTTCAGCCATCTGTGAACAATAACTTTGTAACTCTGGACACTGAATTGTATCCTGGAATAAATCAAAACAAATTTCAATTGAGGCCTAATTGTACAGAGTGAGGTCCATTACAGGAAAAAGACTATCTCATATTAACATCAGGTGCAAAGATATCCAGACACACAAAACGGAAACATCAAATACTGATGATTAAACATGTAAATAAAACAAGCAAATATCCATAGAAGCTCTCAGGGCTGGAAAAAAAATATATATATCATTTTCTACAAAGCACTTACCCCTAAAGATGTTTCACCCCCACGCACATAAGATTTTGGCCCATGCTGGGTTTGACTGGCACTGAATTTCTTAATATATCAAAGATAGCAATGGATTCCAATTCAGAAGTTGATTCCACTGAGGAGCTGGGAGGATGCACAGAACAACAGCAAAAAATTCAGCATTTTTGCCCTTGTAAAAAACAAGTTCACTTGTTTTACATTATGAGGCAACAGAACAAATGAGTGAGAATTATAGCTGGATGTATATGAGTCTGCATTTTCAGTATTGACTGGTTTAAAAATAAAAATAAAATAAAACATCCACAATAGCCTTATTAAAGTTACAGGATCTGCAACTAAAAGAGAAGCAAGTAGTAATCAATTATCTGCATCTTGAAATCTCCATTATCACACATATCTGTTAGTGAGTACAAATTATAAGTTTCTTCCTAAAATGTAGACTTTACTCACTACCTAAAATGATTGACTTTACGTAAAATTCCACGTGACACAGCATAGTCAATATATCTCAGTATTTTTCCTGAAGAGTGTTTGACAGAGACCACAGCACATATTGCAGGGACACGGCAAAGTGAGTTAGTGTTGAGAGAAAGAGAGGGGAGTGATCCAACCAGTACTCTGACTGAATTTCTTATAAAACTCTGGAGAAATTATGGCTTATGACTTAATCTTTACAATTATCCATTAACCCACCAAAGCAAAGAAATCCGAAGTTATCACATTAAAAATATTATTCAGTAGAGAAGAAACAACATATTTAAATACAAGTGTTAAGATTTTTAAGAAATATGTACTACAATAATTAAAATCAACGAGAACCAAATATATGAATTTATTTTCTTTCCATTTATTTAGTTGTTTTCATCTTCTTCATCTTGATCTTCCCATTAATTGTTTTGCCAATCGGTCATAATTAATGATTCCAGCTGGCACAGATTAGAAGACCATTCACATGGAATGAAGGGTTGTATCTGTTGGAAAGCACACAGATTTTCTAATGAAGCTATTCTCTACTTTCTTTCACTTGCAGTTCAAAAATTTCCAGAGCAACATAATCTTTAATGACTTAATGTATAAGGAAGTTTCTTGCTAGAACTCTTTCAAGGTTCTACAACACAAAGAACAAATCTGAATTGAAACATAATAACAGTGGAAAGCAGTTTCCAGCCTCCAGAAGAAAAATGCATTAAGCAGCAAAATGTAAGAAATAAAATATAATAAAAATATTTTTAAAATCCTTTTCACTTCCCAGTATATTCAGCTGCTTTCTCCATATTTGGTGACTAAGGCAATAAAAAGTTCTGCTTGCAAAGATGGACTGAAATTTCTGGTAAAATTCTCTAGTACATTGGATAGCAACAGTTCATCTGCAATGACAGTTAAAGCAACAGGGAAACATTCAATCTGAGATATTAATGGCCTAGTGTGAACTTTCTAGGAAAACTTCTAGGAAAATCCCACATTTCCACAACTGAACTCTGAGAAATAGAAAGAACATGTATAATCAATGAGGGTAGAGGAAGTTATTTTTATGACTGAAGTTTTCCAGAAGGATCAAAATCTAAGAGAGACACATGTACTAGTCAAAAGATACATCCAGAAATATACACATACACACATACATTTCCCCTCTCCCCCCTCACCCCCCAGTATATTCATTGGTTGAAGTCACTCTAAGACATCTAAATCAGGCAGCTGCATTTTCCCAACCCCACCTCTCATTTCTTATATTATCACTGAAGTTTCCACTGTAAGTTTTCTTGAATCAAAGTTTCCTCTAAGAACATGACCCTTTTACGGTACAAAACACATCTAAATAAGATGATGTATTTAGATGGTAGGTAAATCCTTATTGCCAACACAAACAGCTTCAGAGAAGAGAAAATGTCGATTCATTCTTAAAAGGATAGAAAAATACCAACTGATAAAATGGTCAAACAGGGCTTGATCACAATTTATTTCTGACCTTTTAATGTCTTCTGTTCTCAGTGATTTTCTGTCATTTCTGCCTAGCTTGGGCCTGGGCCGTGTCCCAGAGGTGTTTAGCTTTATGTTGCCACTTAACTTTCAACCTCTGTTTTTAGAACTGAAAGATAAGTAACTAATTGTCACTGTGATATCTGAGGCTTTATCAGCTTTTCAAATCTACCAGGCTGGAAGAAACCTTATACTTGAAAACTTTTCTGTACTCGTTCTATATGAAAGCTAACTTTACATTACAACTGCTATGGCCTGCTGCTGTCAGCATTGTTATCTAACACCACAGTGATGCTGTTTTGCTAGGTGACAACAACTTTAATTTTAAATGTATCACTTCTATCTTGAAGCAAAACAGAACAGACTCCTTTAAAAATCCACTAAATACGAAAATAAATGAACACATACCTTTTTATTATGACCTTTCTCTTACAGTGCTACTAGATGCAGTCTAAAGCAATATATTCAGATTCTATTTAAATATGCCCACCCAGCACACACAATATTAGTTGTGTAGGAAAAATTTATTTACTGGTGTTTATGCCACAGGGTATTTTGTCTTGCATCATCTTTCTTTTCATTTTTGCATACAACATCTGAGTGTCAAACAAAGTGTTACAGAAAGGTAGGAAGAATGATTTGAAAAAAGAATTCTGTGTTTTGCTATTAATTTTAAACAGGTATTTATACGGAAGTATTAAACAATTGAGAAAAATGACAGTTTGGGAGAAAAAAAAAAGGTACAAGCCCACAAAAGTCTACATATGTACAGAGATTGCATCACAATAACAAAATGCTTAGGTATTATGCTCATATTTTATAAAAAGAAAAAAGATCACACATCCATCAAGTATGTTGCTTATCCAAAGCAGTTATTGCCCTTGAGTTACATTTCTAGACCTTATTGAAGAACAAGCGATACATTGTTAACGTCTAGATCAATAAACAATTATTGTTCTTTGTGAGATGCTGAAAGGGGATTTAGAGAGTTTATAGGTAAGAGGCATAATTTACTAGTGGCTGTCAAACAACTGCAATACATTCCTTCTCTACACCACCACCACTCCCTGCCATACACACACCTTTTTTATTCTTGTGGGCCTCAGTAGGGACCTGGTCTGATAGGAGTCACTCTTGGCCTCATTGTGGGGCATATATATACTCACTGTGGGCTCTCAGTTCCTCGCAATAGCAACCATGGCACCAGCAGAGATTTTGTATGCTTCTTATCTGACACACCCCAACAGCTATTATTCACCATAATTACTGCTTCAACAGGTAATGATTTTTTTTTTTTCTTTTAAATAAAACAAGAAGAGCAATTGGTAAAAGTATAAGAAATAATAGATAATAGAGGGTTTTTTTTCTCCTAAACTGTAAAAACAAAATACCTCCTCTTTCTTCAGGCGTCAAGAAGTTAATGTTGCCAACCACAAGTACTTCGTAAGGAAAGATCAGCCTGAAATCTCTCTACAACCATTATATTTTCCCAAGCTCTGTGTCTATTTTTCTTATGCATACCACAATATCCCACTTTTACACTTGGCCTCTTGAAATTGCATAAAAAACTTCTGGATTGGGAAGTTTCAGCTTTCTCTAATAGTAAGGATATTGATCAGCTCAGTTTACTAACACCAGTATAATGTTGTTTTGCTTTTCTCCTAGCTTTCTTGCTTGCTTAAAGAACATATTCTTTTAATAAAAACAAAACAAAACAAAAAACCTGTCCCCTTCCTCTGCCTTTTTACTGTCTTTACAGGATTTAGTTTAATCAATTTCATCAAGAATTAAGCCTAGATCCATGAGCATGGTAGAATATGTAAAACAGACCATAAATTGTTTCTGAAAGAGCTTAGTAATGGTAGTTTGCTAACATCAGTTACTACTAAATACTCTTCTGATTTTCAAAACTACTACAACTAAATCCCAGAGAATGTTAATAATGTGTCACCAAAAACATTTACTGTGAAGTGAGTAGAATGGGAACTTAATTGATGTTCTCAGTAGGTCACTAATGCAATTAAAATAGCAGCTAGCATTCTCAGACCAGATTCTGTCTTTGCTTACTCTGATACATCTCTGTGAGGTCATGAAATTTGTACTCAGGTTCTTCAGAGCCACTTCCTGGAATTAAATCAGAGTCTCATAAATATGTAGCAATTTGCACTCCAGCAACAACCTCAATGTCCTATACAAACATCAAAAGTGCAGTTAATACATAGGTAAAACTAACGTTTTTTAGATAATGGAACATATCAGAAAGAGACTTTGTAAAAGTTCTGGATAAGAATCCAGGAAGTCTACCTCATCCAAATGCAATCTCCAAACATGGAATCCACAACAACATCACACACTGCAGCTAGCTGGGAGTTATCCATCTTCCTCCAATCCTAAATACATTAATGTGTTAATATCTGCACTTCATTCTTGTGATTAAATGTATTTTATAATCACTGTACGTATATATATATATGTATATAAATGTTTGTGTGTGTAGCCCAGTATTCTTCTGTGTTTATTTCACTAGTAAGTGTGGACAGTGTGTCATATCAATACTAACTGCCGTCCATAGAAGCCTATAAGAAACAGTAAAGAGCAACACGTTCTTTGCTAAGCACACAACTTAAGGTAGAAATTATCTCACTTTAATACACTTCCCACCACGTGTATTTTAAAACGTCACAGGTTAGTAGCTTCCTTCACATCTCTTTATGACAGATCAATACCAGTAATTTAAAAATAAACAAACTGGAATATTAAAAAGGGAGGGAATTTTACTTTGAGACTTTAGAATGTTTGGGTCATTTCAAAGATTCTGAACAAATAATGAGAACCCAAACTAAACTTCTTAAATGATCACATGGGTTACTTGCATTCATGTGATGTGATAAGTGAGAAAAAAGGAAAAAATATTTTTAGATCTGATAACAATAATTTGAGAGTTACAAATGCTACACCAGAGTGTTCTGGAAGAGCAGACTGTTTTCTTTCTTTCTTTTTTTCTTTCTTTCTTTCTTTCTTTCTTTCTTTCTTTCTTTCTTTCTTTCTTTCTTTCTTTCTTTCTTTCTTTCTTTCTTTCTTTCGTTTCTTCGTTCTTTCTTTCGTTCCTTCGTTCTTTCTTTTTATAACGTTATTGTAGATTTGAAATAATTTTCTGATAACTGTGAGAACTGACTCAATCTCACTCCTCTGGTCAAGCCACACTTAAGATATCTCTATTAAAAGAAATGAGAGCATGCAAAACGCCTGATGGGAGCGGTCAGAGAAAGTAGCTGTGGCTGCATAGGCACTACAGGTAGGGCCAGCAGACTTGCAGAAGCAGGGAGTGCCTTGGGGGAGCACAGCACCTGCACAGCCTGCATCTCCTCTGAGCTCACTCACCCACTCTCAACCACTTTCTGCTTTGATTCTTCTTTCAACAACTCCGATCCTTCATTTCCTTGCCTGTGCCTCACACTCCCTCTAGGCTCCAGACATAGTTAACATAGTTACACATACCTTGTCCTTGCCCCTCTTGCACCAACTATCTCTAGGAATGTCCTTCCGTACCAAGAAGGCACAGCAGAAGAAGAAAACAAAGAGCAGCAGCTGATATTTATTCATTCACACTTCAATTGGCTCGGACTGCTTTATCACCTTTCCTATGCACGCCTCTTCCATTTCAGTGAAGAATCTTGAAGGCATTCTAGGAATATCCTTCTGGTGGTTTCAAATATCAGGAGTAAGGATAAAAGAAAGTACATTCCTTGTAAAGCACTGAAAATATAAACATTTTACATTTCTGTACAAATGTGAAAAATCACTACAGTTTGATATCTCCAGCTTCACATAGAAATAATTCTTACCTATTTGATCTGCAACAGTCAGATCAGATTAACTTGATTGATAAACTAACACTAGCATTAATGCCTTTGATATATTACTATGGAGTTTTGAGACACTCTGAAATATGAAAATAACACATACTGTTAATCAGTGAATGATTCCTGAGAAGCAGGTTCAGCTCTGTAGACCACCACATAGGATCTGTTTCTCAAGTCACATATAAATTGCTTCCAAACCCTGCATATTCTACACACAACAGCAGAACAGCCACAGGGACTGCATGAGAATGGCTTATATTTGGTAGAACTTTCTTTTGGCACATACTCATTAAATAGTTTTCCACCTTATAAACCTGCAAAATTATTTTAGATGTCCATGGTTTTTCACTTTTCAGTCATTTGCAGTATTCCATACTATCAGAATGACTTCGAACAAATAAAGTGAAGGATAGCATCTAGTCTTGGAAAGATTAAGACTACCTTTTCAGATTTTGGTCAGCATTTCACATACATACGTGTGCATCAGAATGGGTTTGGAACCATATCTCTGCATATTGCAGATTATTCTTGGAAACACAGGCATTTACTGCTGCAATTGCTCTCAAGTATTTGATTCCATCAGCTAGGCAGAGAATCAAGTCATATTTCCTTTCTGCATCATTTTTATTCTGGCTATCTTCTTTCTCACTTGTTCATAGAATAAGTGGGATGGGAGCAAACACAAGTGGGTGCATGTCCAACAGTTTTTGCAATGGATAACACAGAGAATCTTAAACATTTCATGTGCATCAAATATATCTTGACACACTATAGCACAAATTGCTTAACAAAAGGGAAATCAGCAACTTGAGGATGTTTTACCAGTGTAAAAAGTATCTAAGACTTTTAATGATAATCTTTGTGTTTTGGCATGAATGATTTTTGGAAGAATATTCTTCGTCCTTTCCTTTTTTCTCTTTTAAACAAGCTTAGGAAAGCTTGACTGCTTTATAATACATTCTTCATTGCAGGCACAGTTGAAGATATTTTCTCCTGTCTAAACAGAATTCTTTTAGCACTGATATCTTATTTCCATTGTTAGAAAAATCAGCTTTTTCAAAATCAGAATCTGAATTTATGATTGTTTTGATTGCTATGCCTTTTCTTTTAATATTAAACTCTTCTACTAAAAAGAAATAAAATATTTTGTGCACATTGCTTTAACATGCAACACTTACAGTAAGTTTCTAAATTAGCTTATTTTCTGACTTTGAATGGAATTTCTTCTTGCCTGTGACGGCCAGCCAGTAGAGGATACTGGAGAGAGGCAAAGTGAGACACCAGCTCTGCTGAAATCACTGTCAAAACTTCCATTAACTTTAATGAGGATATGGATTAATATCACCCCATATAGCTGTCAGAGGTGCCCTTTTTCCATTCACAGGTAAGAGTAGGGCCATGAACTGTCCTGAAGAGTGTCTGTTTCTAATCAGAGTTGTAAGTTAATATTGAAGGTTTCATGAAACTTTGGCTGAAGAAATCTGTGTCTTGCTATTTGTCCTTTTCATCCTTGTTTCTCTATCTTCTTTCCACATTAGAGAACTCTTCATAACAAAAGCCTGACATCCTTATAGCCGCTAAGAGGTTTGTGACATTTCCTTTGCAATGGACGGAGTTAGAAAAGCTTCAAGGTCATTTTCACCATAAACCTGATCTTTTCCCTCTTGTTCTTAGCAGGGATGATAATAAGTTGTGAAAGTGTAATGTCTGTGATAATCTGCTGCAAAACAAAATGTCTTGTATAGATTTCTTGACAGAAGTATATCACAGATATAATACACATTGCTAAATTTATATAATACCAAGTTCTGCTGCTTACATTCAGATTAACACTACTTATTTAATGTTAGCAAAAACAGGACTCCTAACAGAAATGCTTAAATTATACTTGTGACACCAGGGTTGTTCACATGCTTTACTGTCTCTTTTTAAAAAGAAAAAAAAAAAAATTACTCTGATCAGGCAAACACCTACTATTCACAGTAATTCTCACATTCTAGAAATGAATGATTTTTCCTGACTCTAAAGATTCTGCCTTTTTGACCGTGGTTGGTTTTATTTTTTATGTATAATTGTGCACTCACATCAGTTGTATCACCACAATCATCTTTCATTGAACAGTAGAAACACACTTCTCTGACCTCCAATTTAAAGAAATGGTGCATTTTTCCCTATGATCAAGATTAGGCAAAATGATAAGTGAAGAGTATCAAGATGTCTAACTAGTGAGAAAAATACCAAAATAAGTCTGAGTTCCCAAGGCTTTTCCATATTCTCATTGCACTTAAATTTGATTTAAGACTATAAAAGAAGGAAAAACCGTTGCTATTTAAAAGTATTTTTTTCTCTTTAAGAGCATAGGTAGGAATTCAGACAGTTTTCCCCCTTCTTAGAGATCAATGACAGCCTCTCAGACTGGATTTATTCACTTTCCTATTGGAAGAACTTTTCTGAATGGTAAAAATCTAAATCAAGTTATATGCCCTATGATGACAAATGCAAATGTAATGACATAAGTAAGATACTCAATAGAATAAAAGTTTCATTTTGCCCAGTCTTTAGGTATCTGTATTTGAGCTTTACATTTGTAACATCTTCAAAGGCAGCTGTGAGAATGAGGGATGCAATTGACCTTGACTTAGAGTAGACATCTAAAATAAATCAGACTAATCACAGTCTGCTTCTCTCTAGAATCCAAATAGGCAATCAAGACAGCTTACTAACAGAATTAACTAATATATTTCAAGCAACTGAAAAGAAAGTCATTTCACTAAGCCCTGGGAGTACAGCAATTACAGCTCAGTGGTTGTATCTGTCACAGTTTGGGAAGACATCCAAACATTTTTCTAAACTTTTCAGACCTAGACACCCAAATCTCTTCCATACAATACTGCCAGCCCAACAGAAAACAGAAATTGTTGACATCAATATAGGTACATAGTCTGAGTTTTTCCTAGCAGGATTCAGGCAAAGTGCATTGAATGAAAAATTGAATGTCTGCTGCAAAACACTGAATTCTTTGTCACTCAAAAGTTCATGAGTAATCCTAATTGGACATAATTTTTTCCAACAGCTACAGGCAATGCTAGGGATTAGGATGGCAGAGGCTGAAAGAGAAAGCTCAGGCAGCTGGCTGGATCTGGCACCAAATCTCAGCAGGAAGAGACAACATTTTTGGCAAGTGGAGAGCAGAGCTCTGAAAAGCTTGCAGCAAGGTGCATGCTTGTCTGATGGGTGCTAGGCATGACACATTAAAAGAATTAGTTTGGATTTCTAACTGAAACTAAGTTCTCCAACAGTGATATTTTAACTACAATTTCTTTCCGTGCAGTAGTCTTGACTCCACTTTGACAAAAGAAAAAGAAAGAAAATAAATTAAAAAAAAAAATAAGAAATATTTGTCCTCTTCTTTGTGTCTTCAAAATTTTTTTAAGACTTTTGATTACGTTACAAGAAGTGAGCTTATTAGAAAAAATAGTCACCTCTTGGGTTTTGCTACACTGAACAGAGCAGTTCATCTTCCCAGTATCACAAACTAATGAGTACATATACTAAAGTTGCTCTTCTGCTTCCCACAGGAGAGCTGACTAAAGTTAGGAGGTGGATAAATTCTTTGAACATTTAATGGCCTAATGAGTGAAAAATTACCTTCGGTTCAAAGATGCAAACTATGGCTGGCAGTTGAGTTATGCTGGAAGAGGAAGCCTGACCAGTGCTAAAAACAGCATTTCTTTAGGTCCTGAGGTGTTAGAAGGGACTGTTAGAAGAAGGGACTGTTAAAGAAGGGACTACTTTCCCCTTGAAGGACAAAGCACTTTATTTATTTATTTATTTTTATTTTTATTTCCTTGCACACTCTAACATAAATTCAGAGCAACACATGCAATTTAGAAACCCAAATATCCAACAAGACATAACACTTCACTGTCTATACTATTTCTTCTGAGGAGACAACAGGAGAACAAACAACATCTGACAGATACTTAGTCACTTTGCTTAATGTGTAAAGTCCAGCAATCAGAGTACAGCAATAGTGATGATGAAAGGGGAAAGGGTTAGGAGAAGGAAAGCAACTGCCAGTAGTGAAAAGTGTTAGAAAATAGATTAATCTTTAAAAAAGTAATAAATAACAATGCACTTTGACCTTCACTGAAGATTAAATATCTTCAAAAGCCATAAGTTTTCTTTTAGAGATCATTTTAATAAGGAAGGTGTTGTGCAAATGCAAAAGGAAAACCAAAACATCCTCCCAAGTACACTTCATAAATTTGCTTTAAAGAAAACTTCAGAACTGAAATACTTTAAAACTTGAACACTTATTCTCTTGCCGTTTTTTAAAAATCAGGCAAGAATTAAGTTTTTGTTCCCCCAAAAGTAGATTTATCCCAAAACTACAATTTAAGTTCACCCTATTCCTGATGTACAAAAGGTCAGAGATAAAACAATCTTTGCTCAGAAAGCTTTTATACTTCCACCTAACTCCTAATCTAATATTCAAGAAAAACTAGCCAGTTCCAGGCAATTATATTTAAAAGATACACAATATTAATTGCAAAGAAAAGAACAGGCAAGAGAACTGTTCTCTTCAGGGTACTGCACTGATCTGAAAGCAGAATGTCACTAGAACTTTCCTGAAATGCACTAGAATTTGGCAGGGCATCCAACAAGTTGCTTTTTTTCTTATTGCTGGAATCTGCATTACAGATGTAGATTTATGTCCTCATCAATTACTAACATTTAACATTGAAAGCTTCCAATAGAGATGACTTTTAATTGACAGCTGAATTTTTGGTCAAAATTTGGTTTTTCGTCTACCTATTCCTCAGTAAACATTCAAATTTCCTCCGTGGAACACATACATGCAACCTAAGTTTCAATTTTTCATTGTGTACATGAAACACTCCACAGCATCCCTGCAGCACATCTAAGGAATAATTGTCTTCTGTAACTCACATCCTCCTTATCGGGCACCAGAACTGGCAGTGCCCTCGGGCTGCCCTCCACCTGGCAGCCAACGGGGACACTCCCAGCTCAGAATGGTTGTTTGGGTCTCCTGGCTATGTCCCTCTGGATCATCCCCTTCTGAGACATTTAACACCAGCTGGCAAACTTTGCTCTCTTTCACGGCTTAATCATTCCAGACTCCTAATCCCTTCTGTGCTTGGCAGACTACATACGAAATAAATGTTTTTGCCTCACGTAATGCTGAGCTGATCAGACAAGAGGCAAGGATCTTTTTTGCAAGAGAGGGTGTGTTCAAGACCAAGGGGACTGCTCCCTGGTTCTGGGGCAGGATGCCAGCACCAGGGTCGAGTGGCTCAGGCAGTGAATGTTTAAGTGAATGCAGCAGGGATAGGAGCAAGGAGAGTGCAAACTGAGCATGGCTTGCTTCTCTCTCCTTCCTCACAACCAAAGAGAAGATTTCTAGCAAGAAGATCGATCTAGGTCTCGTATTATTGGTTCTAATTTGAGTATTGTCTTCACCTGAAATTTTTAACATGGATGATATAAATAAAATGCAGTGTTTGCATTGCATAAGAGATTCCTCTTCCATGTTAAAAAAATATTATTCCTACTGCTAATTGAGAAGTCACAATAAACAGTGAAATTGCCCTTCAAAATCCACTTTTCCTTCTACAGGTTTTATTCCAATTTTGTTGCACTGCAGTTTCATTAGTATAATTCTTTCAATACTGGATACATGGTTGTCACAATAATTTAAGCCTGTATTAAACACACAAAAGGTCCATCGACGTCAAAAGCAAAAGAGATGTTTAGTTCCAAGATACAAATTCAAAAATATAGAAACAGTATACTTTAAAAAATAAGATGTAGTAAGGTAATAAGGTTCCTGTCTGTTTTTTTTTTTTTTTTTTTTTTTTTTTTGCTATACTCACAAAAAAAAGAGATTTTTGCTTTACAGTGTGAAGACATCACTACATCAGCAATAAATTTGTACGAATTCTGCAGCCTTTGGAATAGTTAATTATATTTTTTTCAGTTTTTCAAGGCAAAAGCATTCTTCTAACAGTGTCAGCTATGAAATATTTTATGAATAAATGTGATATGGCAAAAGTGACATGGCTGCTGGGGATTATGGCACAGCAAGGAGTGTCCTGTTTGACTCAGCTGCTTTTAATCAGAAATAAGTTTGTCTGACATGACCATGAAATCATAAGCTCTACGGGGATTAAAAAAAAAAGTTAGTTACTTCTTTAGGGAAACAGTCTGAATATTTCCCAGAGGTAAATTTCTCATTCAGGAGAGTGCTATAAAGCATCCAAGCCTAGCAACTTCCAGACAACAGATTCTAGTTATTTTTATCTTCCCCTGGTTTTTTTGTGTGTTTTTTTTTTTTTAATAATGCTTTATATAGATGCTGCTGCTTCTTATCATGAAGATGATAGCTATTTTAAAAACAAACAGAAAACACACATCTTACAGATTTAGCTAAAATATTCAAAGCTAAGTATTAAAGACAGCTCAGTGAGTATCACTAAAACAGAGAGAAAAATGTAAATCAATTCCAAAGATAACTTATTTTTTCTTTTCTTTTTTTCTTTTTCTGAATTCTTCAACTACTGAGAAGAATTCAGAAAATACGAATAGACTTGAAGCACTTCCATTTACAACTAGCTTCTCATTCTTAGAATTAAACACGGAGCCCACAGAAGTATAATCCAGATTTACTCTGCTATAGTACATCATGAAAGTATAAACTGATTTTAAGAGTCCATATTTCCACATAAGTAATAAGTGGTTTCCTGATCACACAGTAGATCAGAAAGCACAGCACCAAAAGAAAGAGAAAGAAGTCTGCCATGGTTGTTGTAGGTCATGCAAGTGTAGAGCCTGATGGATGTGAAATACTCTCTTTGCAATGACCCTTCTTTAGACTTACTGCCTCTATGACTGATGTGAGTAGCTGTATTCTGTCCTAAGATAAATGATTGTCACTGATAAGATGGAATAAATAGACAATCAGCTACCTGATTGGAATTCTTTCTGCTTCCCACCCTTCCCCCTCTTCCTGGTACTGTTTAATCACTGATTGATTGACTGGTTGACTGTACGATTCAAAAGCAGGGTCAGTCTCTGTCTTTGCTTTGGGTAATCTTTCTGACAAGAGGGGCTCAGCCATAGCTAGAGGTATCCGAGTTCTTCTGACCTGTATTAAGATTTGAGAGTCTTGTATTCCTGATTCTCATCATAATGAGCTAGCTAGATACAAACAATGCTCATCTTCTGTACAGATGGATACACTCCACCTTCATTATAAAACTATTTTCAAAAGCCAAGGATATTGAATGTAATAACAGTAATGTCAGCTCTCATGATTTAATCATGAGGCACATGAGTTTTCTGTTTAAATTTGATGTTCTCATGATCTCAATATTTTTCATGCAAATCTTGTTTTTTCTGCATCCTTTCACACTGTAGCTTAAATTGCTTGTCAATTGCATTGCTCTCCTTGAGCGTGGTGCTTCTGAGATTCACCAGTATGATTTTACACATCTATTTATAACTATTACTTTAGTGTTTTATCTTTTAAAGAAAACATTATAAATCATCCAGAATCTCTTAACTGAGCCAGATGAGTTGGAAGCAATATTTCTTTCATTTGGAGGAAGATGGATACAGAAACAGCTTAATTATCAATATTTAAATGAGCCCAACAAAAGGCTGCTCAGAAGAACTGAAGAGAGCAAAAAGGGCACCAGATCCAAAAGAAGAGAAATAGAACTTATAGGAAGTTAATTGCAGTGCTGTAGTGCTGTTTCAAATATGCCTTATAAGAAGGAAAGGAAAAGACATTTTATATTTAGTGCATCTCAAAGCAGGAGTGCCTCTGGGGCTTAAATTAGCTGTAGTTCCTCTGGACAACTCTTACTTCTGGAAATTTACTCCCCTTCCCATTCATCTCACAATCAGTAGGACTTCAGTGCCTTAATGCCAAAGTGACAAAGTCTTTATTTTCTGTTAAACTAAGACCACAGCCTATATATCTAAGTCTTGGCAGCTATTTTATTTTTCAAAGCAAGAGTTTATTAACGGTCTGTAAGGATTTATGTTCAGGTTGAGTCTAACTGGAAAGGAGGACAACCAAGATGCTTTTCACTCTCATAACGTAAGAAAACAAGATATGTGTGATCTTGACATCTCTCTGCCTATTTGTCAGTCCTTAAAATAATAACAAAAGAAAATCCTATCAGTCCGTAACAGCCAAATGGGCAGAAGACTAGATATTTCCCCTGTTCTGCAGATCAGAAATGTAAATTAGGACACAAGGCTGCCGTATCCACTCAATGCTCATCTGCTCTGTTTGGTCTATCGGCTGCCACTCAGCAAATGTGCAGCTCAGCGCCATCTGCAACACATGCTGCTTTTTGCCCAGCCTGTGGTTAGAAAACACAGAAGGGAGCACAAGATATTCCAGGGATTTAGGGATGCAAAAGTCAGGGATTAGAGAGAAAACAGTACAGGAGACACAGGTGGGGGCTGAGATTACAGTTGTCAGAGATAGCACAAAAGACATGAATACACACACACAAAAAAAAGATTCTTTGGTTTCCCTATTCATAGAATAACTTATTTTAAAATAGCAGCAAACCCCACTTTGCATAGTATGCCTGAGAGGTTTCCACTCCTTTGCTGTCATGTCATGGCAATCTTTCCTATTAATTCTGGATAGCAGTGCATTGTTTTTATTGATGACTACTTGTAGAAATCAAATTAAAAAAAAAAAAATAAAATAAAATCCAAGCTCAATTTTCCGTCATGGAAGCATTAAAAATATACAAAGACTGGCTGCATAGTTTTTCATTATTTTAAAGGAGAATTATGCTCTTGTGCAACCAGTACACTTCTAAGTAAATTACTGTATAAAACACATCAGCACAATTATAAATTAACAAAAATGCTTACTAAAAGAGAAACAGAACTTTTAAATACATATATGCACACATCACTACAAATCTCTTTCATGAGGCAAACATTTTTCATTAAAAGCACTCTATATGAATAAAACCATTGATGAAAAAGGGGTCAGAGGAAAAGTAAAAAAGCAGTAAAATTGCTGAATAGCAGCAAGAGATAAAATTACTTATTTATATATGGGCCAGAATAACTATTTTGTAATCTCCTTTCAGGTTTGTCTAAGCACATTCTTGAACAGGTACAGCAAAAGAACAGCAGAATACTAAATCAAAGCACACACCACTAACCCTGTTGTGGGGCAGTGGTGTAAGTCTGATTAGGTTTGTCCCGCTGCATAAGCCTAGTAAAATTGATCTGTCACCCACATGGACTTTTCTATTACACTTCCCTGCTCAAGTCCATCTGGAAAAATCCATGCCTTTCATGGCAGTTTTGGAAATAAGGTAGGTTAGGAAATATAGAGCAGACAGAGATCTGTTCAGTTTGATTCAGATATTGAATGATTCACATTAAAACTATGCATTTGAAATAAAGACAACAATAGTACCTTCCCCATCCCCAAAGAGATGATAGCAAGCAAGCTGGATCAGAGCTTGTAGATATACAGACAAAAGTGATTTCTGTTGCTCTGACAGGTGTGTGCACGCATGGGGAGAGCAGTTTTGGTTTGGGACAAATCTATCCTACCACAAAAAGGAAAGCTTTAGAGAAAAATAGCAGAAAGAAGCCAATGAACAGCCTAAAGTATTGTAAGGATGAGTCTCTATGCTCCTGCCATCAGTGGAGCTAAACTGGGGTAAAAAGGGGTGACAGGCCTCATCTCTTCCATCCATATGGCAGGTCCCTTCCTCAACACAGAAATGGCAGAAGAACATTTGCCTGCATAAAAGGCACCTTTCTCAAGGTGGCAAGACAGCCCGTACAACTCCTCAGAAGCAGACTTCTCCCCAGCCTCTGCTGGAAGAGAAAAAGAGGCAAACACAGAACTGCCCTCATCATCCAGGAAAGAAATAGGACAACAGCAGGGCAACGTAGCGTGACAGATGAGGGGGAGTCTGCTCAGCGAGGTGGGACAATGGCGTGTAGAAATCTGTCAGAAATATCATAAGGAAAAGTATAGAGTTATTATCATTTGTATAGCCCCTAGAATCCTCTGGTGGCAGAACATTTTCAATGATTGGTTCTGTTTGGTGGAATCAATTATCTCTTGATAGATTCTCCTTCCAAGTTTAAGACTGCATTTAAAACTCATCTGCTTTCTGAATTCTAATTGGGTATTTTTTGAACTGTAGATTTTTGGATGAATATTTTGTTTATGAATCTCTTTATATTTCCAAGTGGTTGCCAAAGCCATTTATGTGTCTGCACAGCAGAAACTGTTCTACTTGTAGTACACAATTTAACTTGGAGATCTGATTTATTAAGAATGGTTTGATATGCTATCAAAGTGAGAAACAAAAAGACAAAGTTGAGAAAAATGAAGCTCATTAATGTTTATGTATTTTTAAAATCACACTTGTGCCTTGGAAGCTTGATTTATTATTTCAATAGAAGTTCAGACATGCTGGAAACACTATTATTATTAATTTCACTCCAGACAAAGTGAAATTGGGAAAAAACAGGGCAATAAAGGACAAAATTGCCCTTTTTAGCTGTTCATTGTCGAATCAAGCAGCCTTCTATGTAACTGATATTATACGTGCGTAACACAATTCATTCTGAAGAATTCTTAAATGCTTCATAAAATATGAATAAATCCCAAATGACATACTAATGCTTTCTTTACTCAAGCAAATCACTTTGAAAGTTAGTTGCCATTTGTCCAGTTAATTAAAAAAAACAGCTAAATCAGGACCTAATTCTAGATGAGGGCATAAGGTCGGTCCCATTTGTGCACGCAGGTGGCTGATGGGAGATGCTTCCCTGTGTCCCCCAGCAGCACCTGCTCTCATTACAGAGCTTGAGGTGAGGAGCATGTGCTTTCACGGTCTATGCTTCCCCCATCTTCACACAATACAGCAGCTGATCACCTTTCTCAGCTCTGTGCCGTGCTCGTCACCTCCAACTCTGCCACCTTGCAGAAAGCAGCAGAAAGTGCATTTGTATAAGTGTCTTTCTGAAGACCACTAAGAACTAGAATAGATACAAGCTGAAGCATTCAGGCAGGCTGTAGGCATCCAGGGAGTGTGTTATGTGGCACACTCACTCATAATTGGTGTGCATGAATTTATTTTACAGCTGCTATTTGTACAGCAGGATAAGGTAGGGGAAAGATTAATATGGGAACAGAACGTAAGCTTGGGGGTTGCTGTTTGAGGACACAGTTAGTCCTTAACTTTTTCAGTTTTGTTGAAGAAATTGTCTCCTTGCCCATTTATAAGGATTTATAACTGGGAAGCCTTTAACTAATTAATTTCAAGAAGACCCGTATCAGTTGCTGTATGGGAACTGTTGAGTCACTGATTGATCACCTGGGGAAAGGATCTGGTCAGCCCTGGGAGCACAATTGGTGCAAAAGGTGAGGCAATTTAGCTGTGTGACTGGAAGGAGTGGAGCCTGGCTGCATCTCTCTTAGACTCCATTTAAGGGCTGAC
Source organism: Chrysolophus pictus (assembly GCA_037305975.1). Taxonomy (NCBI): domain Eukaryota; kingdom Metazoa; phylum Chordata; class Aves; order Galliformes; family Phasianidae; genus Chrysolophus; species Chrysolophus pictus. The sequence goes on from CM074576.1 coordinate 100,899,957, forward strand.
TGCTCCAGGGAAAGATTTCTGGTTGGAGATCCCTCCCTTGTGGAGTTTTCCCCATAAGCCTAGATAGATCTTGGGAGACGAGCGAGCATTCTTTCCCTGTTTGTCCCTTTTGCAGTTTCACTCTTGTATCACCTTTCCACTGCACTAATCTTTCCAACTGTAACAATTACAATCACTGTTCTGCTGCATAACTACCAGCATTGGTACAAACTCTGTTTCTGGGGCGTAAAATAGAAAGCACATCAGGACAGCAAAGCAGCAAGATCCCAGGCTGCAACAAATGAGGATCTGCTTAGATGTGACATCAGTGGGCACAGAAATAACCTGCTCATCTTCAGAAGGACTGCAAGGTCTTCAGGTAAGCAGGGATCTCTAGACAAGATAGCCTCGCCCCCCACTGCTAGCCCTTAAATGAGATCTAGGAAGGTGTGGATCCAGGCTCCACTCCCTTCCAATCGCTCAGCTGCACCCAACACCATGTAAACAATGAAAGCAACCAGTGCCTGTACCTCAGCAGGCCTGCGCTCCACCTTCAGATGGCTCTCAGGCATTACTGCAGCACACATATGCAGGTAGAAGTGCAATACAGCACACACATAACATTTCAAAAAGAAAAAATTCTGTTGCTTTGATTTAAAAATTTCTGTAGTCAGACTAAAATGCTTAGGAACCATCTTTATCTACAAGCTTTTTTGTTGAAAAACATTTCACCATGTGAGTATTTAGCTCTGGGTAGCAGATTTGCAGAAAAGCAGATAGGAAAAAAAGAAGGCAGAGCTGAAGCAAATAATTTTTCACAACATCTCATTGATAATGCTATTTTTCTAATGCTTTCACTTAGAATCATAGAATCACAAAGTTGGAAACGACCTATAAGATCATCTGGTCCAACCGTCTTCACGCTACCATGCTACCACAAGCTACTAAACCATATCTCACAGCTCCTCATCCAGATGCCTCTTGAACACTACCAGAGATGGCGACTCCACCACTTCCCTTTAGATTTTTTTGTCCCCCACTACCACAAATTATGCAGCCGAGTTTCCCGCATTTGGGGAAATCGCAGGGGTCAGCACACCTGGAGTGCAGGGGATGAGCCTCGCCCTGGGAAAACCACCTGCCTGATCATGTTGTCTCCCCTGCCAGGTAAGTATGACTTAAATGTCATTCCATGGTCCATAGGCTTTGAGATACCTTGTGGGACAAGATTTTGTTTTTAATGTGGGATTTAAATGAGAAGATATGTTCCCACAATATCTAGTTTCCAAAAATAAAATACACTTAGAAGAAATCGAAGAGACCAATGGAATTCTACCTCTGAGAATCAGGCTAATATTACAGAAAATGCTAAGGACTTATTTTCAGCAGCAGTTTCAGACTGAGAGCATCTCTCTCAATTCTTTTCATGCAGCAGAGCACCAATAATGTCCGAGTCAGAATTTTCATTTTAAATAAATGTATTAAAATTAAAAATGAACCCATTTTGAAACAATAGGTCAGAAAATGTTCTTGCATCATTCCTGCTACCTGATGTATCCAGTCCACCAGCTTTTAGGTGGACTTAACACTCACTAACTCTCCTTTAGCATTCAGGACCAAATTGCATCAGAAAGATCTGACAGTACAACTGCTTGCCAATTAAAAGACACTCCAGTGCATCTTGATGTGAAAATCTTCCATATCTCTTCACTAAGAGATTTATTATTTCCTAGTCCCTTCCTCTATACCATAACAATAATAAAAGCTTCTGAGACTCATGGATCTTTCCTAAGATAACATAATGCATAGAAAACAACACCTATTTCTTCACATTAAAAAAACAAAACAAAGCAAAAAAAACCTCAAAGATTTTAAAAAAGAGAAGGGAAAAGGTGCTAATACTAGACAAAGAAAAGAACTGTTCTTGATTTAAAAACAAAAAACAAAACAAAACAAAAAAAAAACTGAATTTGAGCACATTACATTTCAGGCTTGAAAAAATATAACTGTGCTGGAACCTCTAAGGTGCTTCATTATTGGCACTTAAAAATACTTCCAAGAAACACTTGGACTTGAGTAAAAAGTGTCATCAGACAATGCCAGAGAGAGTGGACGGTATTGGAGATGAAAGTATTACACATTCAGTAGCCCTTTTAAAGCTAAAATCTGCATTATAAGCAAATCATTTATGACTTAAGCAACTTAAAGTACCCTGTTATTAGTGCTAGAGCTCTTCTGTAGGTCACTCAATACTCAAACAGTATCACTCCTCTCAGAAAAAACATGGCTCGTTTTTTAATTATCATAATATTATTATTAGAGATAACTTTAACATTCATGATTCTAAGCAAGCTCTTCTGTATGTTCTTCTTTGTCATACTATTTTTGGTTGTTTTTAAACAAAGCACAATTTTCTCCTTCCCAACAGTATGATTTCCAATACAAAGTCCTTTGCCTCATACGTTAAATTTGAGGATTAAGTAGTTTAGTGGTCACTGCTTTGTTTACATTCCTATTTGGATTACTGCTCATGAAGTCTGAGCTTTCTGCAGTGTTAATGACTGTGAAGAAATTGGCAAAATTCAAAGAAGCTGCAAGCTTTTCTGTTTCCGAAGTAGTCTCAAATACCCAATGAGTCACTTGTACCTACATGGCTTTCATTATGCCCAAGAAGAACTTGCTCTGATCTAATCAATAGCACTGTTTCTAGACTGTGACACCCAAACAGAGACCAAGATTGTTCAACTTCTCATAGGATGGAGGGGGGGAACAAAACAACTTAAAGAATTTGTTTACATAAGACTTCACAAAAAGAAGGAAAGAGTACATTTATCAGATTCACATTCCAGTGATTTTTATTTTATCAATTTGCTCTTATCTGTAAGGATGTCCAACTATGAGTGTTACAAAAACAAATATAGATCTATAAGTATCATTTAAGTTAAAAGCTTATTCCACAAAAATATTGTTTTTAAAGAAACCAATACATGCATGTTCACTGTTTGTCTCAAAATGTGGGCATAACAAGTGTTATTCCGACTCATCAACTGGTGCCTCCTTCACCCCAGCCTTAAATTCTCATCATGTACAATATATTCAGGCTGGTTTCTCAGATACAGGTGGAAGCAGAACAGAAGAAAAAGGCTCAGCTTGAAGTTACCTTTTGCAAGTTGGAGTACTGGAGGACATTTTCAGGACAGAGATGGATTCCTTCAGAAGGTATGAGAATAGATCATGTGATTTTGTCTGCAAAAACAAGTATTTCTAAAAGCATATGGAGTGACAGAGAAACTAGTTTAGTCATACTGGAATGCCCATATTAGTAGCAGCAATCACCTACTAATTATTTTCATGCTCTATAGGATGTTAGAAGAGTAGTGGTCTTCAGTCTATCCCAATTTCACTCCATGTCACAAAAGGTCTAAAGAAAACAAAGCAGCTAATCACCAATAAATGTTGTGGCCTTTTCCCATCCAACCAGAAGACAAGGAAGAATCTTTGTATTTAGTACCTAATTTGTATTTTGTATTTAAGTACCTAATAATGGGAGAACAACAACAACAAATCCTGAGTAGTTCCAGAGAATTGACTTAATTTCTCATCTGTGTGACTGCTGAGATGACACAGCCCTTACTCTCACATAAATGTTTGCTTGGATCTTCCGAACATGACTTCATTTATTTAATAAATTCATCAAGTTGGGTCAGTTTCAGACGTAAGTCTGTGTCCTATATCCACACTATTAATATGGTTAAAAGAAAGTAACAAATGCTGAACTTCTACAGAGGCAAAATGAAAACAAACCCTCCTGAAACACCTGTGTATGTGCTCACTGAGCAAGAGCAATGCTCCGAAATGCAATAATTTATCTTGGCAACATTCCACAAGACTATCACATTTTTAGTCTTCCTTGTATTTCTGTATCTTCTCATGTAAAATGCACAAAACGTTGAACTCCAGGTAGCCATGCATATCATTTGATGTTTTTACATTCTATGTTTGGATTTCTTAAAAAAAGTTGCTCCTTAAAACTAAATATTTATCAGCATACCGAATTTCAGTCTGTTCTTCAATTAATTAGCCATAAATAAACTCTGTTATTTCTATTCATTGGGAGTCAGTATCATCTTGAACATGCAGATGAAGCAAGAACTACATACATCTGGGCACAAACAGCATTTGTGACGTATATTTGCAAACATGTTTGTGCCCATCACAAATCTTTGTAGTGTATGTAGCTGGACTGCGTGCTACTGATATTTAATTCAGGCATCCTCTCCCCAGACTAGTCAAGTACACAGAACCTGGCAACATCGATTCAAAACCCATGGGAATTGCTCTGCTGAAGTGCTTGAGACATACACATTGGGCACACAGGAAGGCCTCCCTATGGTCTTTTATCAAGATTTAACATGACTGTTTGATATAGAAGCACTAGAGAAATAATCTATTTCAAATGCAAGTATTCTGCCTTAAGAAGAGAAGGCAGAGAAGTGTGGGGGGGAAACAGTCTACCTACCACTAAGCAAAATAGATCTTTCTGCAAGCTTGAGGTTCTGGTTTTCATGTTCCAAATCAGCTTGAGAGGGACTTAGGTTGTCCAAACTCTGCTTCTTCTGCCATCATTAGAAAAGTGCATTAAAGGATTTTGTTCTCTGAAGTTCATTTTTGTGCCTATGGAACTTCTACCCCTTTGCACTTTGACAGCAAATCTAGTGAACTGGAACCTATACTAGTTTCAACAGATGCTGCACAGCAAGGCTCAGTAAGAAGCAATGTTAGCAGCCACCAGGGAATTAGGGAGAAGACTAACTACTACAGAGGGCTGAGACTGCAAATTTTAACTAAAAATGTCAGAGACAGATCATATTTCAGGGGATTACAAGCACAGAATGAGCATCAAAGGACAAGTTTTTGTTTTTGTTTTTGTTTTTAAAGCAGCATATATTTCTTTCCAAATTTGTTTTAAATGGAGAAAGAAGGAAGTGCTGATGGGGCATTTCCTTCTTGGCTCAAGTCATACTTCATTTGGACCTTAGACTGAAGCATTACCTAACAAAGGTGTTTTCCAAAACATTGCCTCATGGTTTGCTTTATGCATCAGCAAAACAGAAAGATTAAGCAAGTTTTTACTACAGTTAGATTTACATTTCTAGATGTTTACTTCAGCATTCTTTCTTCCAACATACATTCTTTCCATCTTTCAATTAAAAGTACACCTTACTGACATGAATCCACTTTAAAAAAACAAACAAACAAACAAAAAACAGAAGAAATGAGGCTGAGAATCATTTCTTTTCTCTTTCATTGCCTTTCTCTTTAAAATTCCACTCTTACATAAGTTAAACACTCACTGGGATCAAGACAGACATTTATTTTATATTTTTACATTGCCTAAAGCAATTGGTTTCAACTGATCCCTTGGCGCTAATATAATCTTCTACTTGCTGAAAGACCTGAAAAATAACATTTTTGAAAGCATCCCAAACATGCAATTGAGTAGAAGTTTCTTAAAAGGCTTTCTAAAGAAACAAACAAACAGAAATCTTTACATGAACTGTACAAACTATATGTTTAATTTCATAAATATTCATTTAATTTTTTTTTTTTTTAAGTGTTTCTCACAATAATGTTAATTATCTCCTGTAAACTCAGCCTCTTTAGGGAAAGGAAAAGATCCAGTCATTGATTCACTGATCTGCCACATTGCAACACTTTGCATTTGTGCATCTACAGACAGTGTATGTCCTTTATGTTGTGAAGCATAGAACAAATTAAATGCCACTGGTGCTTTGTGGGTTTTTTTTTGTTTTTTTTTTTTTCATAACAGCACAAAGAAATTGTTTCGATTACCAATTACCAATATCCTCATTTAAACTCCCCTGAAAGGAACTACAGGTGCTAAAGGAGCTAGCTAGGTTTCAAATAAAGCACACCATGGATTTATGCCTGAAATTACACTAGAATAACATTTAAATTACAATAGTAAAAGTGTATTATTGTAGTCTTGTTGTTTACCTCAGTAATGATTAGGAAGTCAACTGATTAACACAGAGATCACAATACTTGAATTGGAACTTCTCAGTTTTATTGAGTTCTCACCTTGTGCTTGTAAAAATCTAGCATAAAATGGGGTGAGAAAGTTTCCACTATTTATTTATTTTTTTCTTAAGCCTACTACATCACTTGGAGGCATACAGCATTATTCACAATTTGACTCTTATTCTATGATGTACACATCTTGACTACTTAACTATGTACATACATTGCCATACCTCTGCCTGGAGTTTGAAGGACAAATGTTATAGTTTTTAGGCACCCTCTCCAGCTAGATACTCTTGTGCAAAACAGCTGCCAAGCATTTTCTGAACAGAATATCATATAGTCAGCCTTGCTATATGAAAAATCATAAGATATAAAGCATCTGAACATCCAGCACAGCTTTGTCTTTTAGCTCTGAAAAATACGAACAATTTCAGAGTCAGCAACATGCTAAGTGGCAAAAGAAAAGGTAGACTGGAAGAGAGGGCTCATTGTGTTTATTCAGATTATATAACTAATTAGAACTCATTATTGTGTTTACATTGATTAGTTACACTCATTTATTTATAGGTAACTTTTTTTTAGTAATGTACAGGCATTTGCTGACAAAAGAAGTTTAAAAGAAATTGAGTTGGGCAGTACTAATTATTTTGCAGGGACAAGAAAAAAATATTGAAGACATTAAAAGCAGAAAGAGAAGGTATGAGCTATGTGATGGAAATAGCAGCTGGAAAGAAGTTGTATGCAAAAGGGATGTGGGATCAGAACATGGGGAAGGAATGGGAAGAGCAAGAACAGAGGCTTTTTTGAATGTTTGGAGATCAATTGCAAAAGAACAGGAGTTCTGCATATTTCAGCTGACCACTTCCAAATTGAAGCTTTCCTCTCAGAAGTTTCATGGGCACAGAATATTAGAAGAATATTATAAGAATACAGAAAAGGTACACTGTTTCAGAGTAGAGTCTGCAAAACAAATAGCAATTAGTCTACAGTGGTTTCTGCTGGCTGAACCAGTGCATCCAAAGAAAAATATTATTACAATTTAAATTAAAAAAAAAAAAAAAGAGCCTTTTATTTCTTTACATTCCCTTAAGGTGAAGTAAACTAGTAAAGTAACTCATAATTAAATTGATGCCATAGTCTTTTTCCCCAAAATAACTCTGTTATGAATTCCTTTATTACTGTCTTTTGCTCAAAATGCATTGGTCATGCATCATCTTGAGACTTCCTTTGTTGTTGTTAAAGGTTTTTCTGAAAATAAGACCCCTGTTTAATAGCCTGTTTCTGTATTAAAACCTTAAACGACCTCTTCTCTTTTTGGAGAAGAATAACAACAATAAAACATGCTGTTTAAACATCTGCAGCATTCCATGTAATTGTACTGATGATGCCATACAAACCTTAAGTGTCTTACAATCCCTTCAAAGTTCCCCTTGCCTTTGGCTGATTTGGTCTTTGTTCACTTTGTGCATGAGATGGACCATTAGAAAGATCTGCGCTCTGGGGCTCCTCAAAGCACTATAAAAATGTTTCTTTACGACTGTTACCTCTCAAATATTTTATATATGGATTTTCTCTTCCTATAAATTAAGGACAAATCTAAACTTTCCGGTTTAACTTTTATTTCCTCCAGTTGACATCCTCAGCTTTATGATGTGATTTTATTTTACATTTGCATGTTCTACTTTTCTAAAGCCAATTGTCAGTTTGGTAATAGTATACTGATTTCATTATCCTAGAAGCTCGAACCAGTAATAGATATCACGAACAATTAGTAAACACCCATTCTTATCAGACTAGTTTTGTCCCTCTTCCTTCCCTTCCCCAAAAGATAACCAATTTTTTCAACTCTTGTAGTAAGAACAGAAGTAAAACCACCAGAATATGTCATTCTATCACAGAGATAGCACTGTTACACACCAAGAGCTAGCCAAGGACTGTACTGGCTAGCTTCCTTGGACACCAACAAATATACCACTGTAGCTGCATATGAGACAATGCAATCTAACACACCCTTCTCCTTGTTAGGTTTACAGAAGAGTGTGGATAAAGGAAGAAGCTAAGCCAGCCTTTTTGTTATTCTTGGGTTGGCAATGGGTTCATATTAACCAGATAGCAACCAAAATAAGGGTACAAACCAATAAGCATCTAATGATCTCTGACCTACATAAACTGAAGAAATGGTCTCATTTTGCTGTGCATATGTGGCAGCCCACAGTGTACACTTATGATCATCATTTCAGGCTCAAAAAGGAAAGGAAGATTTTCATGTTGAATTGCTGTCTAAGCTTCATGTCTCAAATGACTGGGTGTACGTGATTTTTTCTAAAGGCTGAGTTCAAGATGGCATTCTTGTAAACATTTCTGGACCTCAACTGCAGTTTGTGATCCACAGATATGTGAACAGCTCCTCTCCTCTCCTCTTAACATTATACAGCCTTTTGTTTTCAAATGACAATTGACCCAAAGCAAAGCTGCTTACTTCTGGGACTGGAAGCTTCACGTGAACTCTCATGTTTCTTAGATTAGGTCATGAAAAAGGACACAGCTTTGCAGCCTTGCAAGGGAATGTCAAGACAACTGGAGATGGATACCATGATTCAGGAAAACAACATGAAGGAAAACGTGATAGGATTACTAGCAGCTTTCATTTCACAGCCTCAAAAGTATCATCATGTTACAAAACACCCAATCATGCTATATTATGCACTGATTATCTGGATATGAGAAGAAAATCTATAAATACTATCCCTCAAAATTAATTATAACTACAGAAACAACTACAGAACAAAAAATGACAAAAATAACCTCAGTAATACAAACATTCAAGAGTAATACTCACATTGAATATTTATTTTCATATAATAATTTTATCACTGATACATTTGCTGTATTTGTCAATATTGATAGTGCTTTCTGCTATTTATTCTGGAGACATAGTTAACCATTTCTCTTTCCACATTTTTTGGGTGGTATTGTAAGTATTAGTTTTATTTTTCCCCTTCCTCTCCAGTTCTTCTTTTTAGGAAGTAGCACATCCCATCAGATGTTTAGCGGTCATTACCAAGATACAGTAGTTTTATGATATCTTACATACTTACTAACATTTGAGTTCTCATTGACAAGAAGGAAAAACAGAAGGGGAAAAATAAACAAACAAGCAAACAAAACAAAAAAAGCCTTCCATCTTGGAAGGAAAACAGTGTGAGAGTGGGCCATGTTGCCTAGCCACCCACTTATCTGTCCTGCCAGCAGACAAGCCATGGAATCCCATATTTAAGAGCACTACTTGAAGATGTATTGCCTCAGAAGAAGTTCAAATACTCTCCCACTGCCATCACTCTGATGAGTTTGCTGGTACACATTCATGGTAAATTAGTTACTCCCATCTTTGCTGAAGATATAGGAATAGTGCTGTTTAAGTGAGCTTTCTGTTGTGCCAGGAAAGCAATATGTCCCAAAATAAAAAATGGCTATGAACCAAAGAGCATTGTTAGGAAAACACGCTGCAAAATTTGTCACTGTTGTATATTAGGCTGTAAAGTACTCACTGAAAAATAAATGAAAAAAGTCAACAGCAGTTTTCTGTGTTATGACTCTTAATCCATGTTTGTGTTCATTGCCACAGGCCTGCTGTACCCTAATAGGGACTGCTACAAATGAGAAGATTCTCTGAAATCAAGAGTGATTAAGCTAATGGGACTATTAGAACTAGTTGTAGAATGCTATAATAAAAGAATTACACATAAACCATTCATTTCCATGCTATGCCATAAGTTATTTGTTCCCAAATGAAAATTTTTAGTAGTTGGTGTTTGTTTATGTTTTGGAGTAGAACATAATTTGTTTCATTTCTGTTGCAAAAGCTTCCCTAGAAAGAGAAAAACATTTACTTGTTTTAATTGACCCTGCCTGGAAATCAGCATGGGATTTGTTTGTTGGCCAAAAACATTTCAACAATGCTTGTGATTACAGAGCTAAGTGTACAAATCTGGGAGCTGCATTTTTTTTTTTTTTTAAATAAATAAAAGCAGTTTCCTTGAAGAAAATGAACATAACCAACCAACAAAACAAGCGAACAAAAAGCTCTTCTACCAACACAGTCCTCTCTTATAAGCCAATTTTATTTTTTTAAATGGATTTGCAATTGTATTCAATGAATCTGTACAACTGGGACTCAAAACTGTATCTAAATATATATACATATTACTGCATACTATGAACAATAGATTTCTGATTTTATTTGTGTGGAGAGTAGTTGTGTACTGCAAAGTACAGGTGGGGGAGAATAAAACCATCCAAAAAAACCATATAGTGACAAATAAAATCGACTAAATAGACTCATCACTTCTAATTGGTTCTGCTGTGCATATAGCAAATAGCACAACTGTGAGCTATAGCTCTCTAAGGGCTATTTATACACTGATATACTGAAATACTCTGCCGGAAGAGGACAAAGTCTATATCAGCAAAACAAGGTCTCGCAAGTCAGCTCTTGTCTTGTTTTGTTAGTGTCAGGGAAGCCTAAGAAGGACCGACATCTTCATGTGATGCAGAGAATTAAGATCAAAGCAATCTTTCCGCTGTCTGACACTGTTTTACACTTGGAAGTACATTGACCCTTTTAAATTTGTTTACTATTTTGACCTTCTTAAATTAAGCCCTTAACTATTTTTGTTCTTCACGTGGATAGTAAAGCACAGGTACACAGGAATGGAATAGAGCTGGGAGCTCTTTAAGGACACATTCCTGAAAGCACAAGAATTCTCCATCCCCCCGCATAAGAAATAAAACAGAGGAGGTAGGAAAGTGGCATGGCTGAGCAACGACCTGCTGGTAAAACTGAGGGAAAAGAAGGAGAAAGTATAGGCAGTGGAAGCAGGGATGGGTGGGAAGAATACTGGGATACCTCTCGGACATGCAGAGATGGGATTAGGAAAACCAAGGTGCAGATGGAACTGAACTTGGCAAGGGATGTGGAAAATGTGGGATTCCATACGTACATTTGTCAGAAGAGACAGGCAAAGAAGAGAGTATCCTCTCTGATAAATGACAAGGGTAAACTGGCTTCAGCAGACATGGAGAAAGCTGAAGTACTTCAATGAATTCTCTGCCTCAGTCTTCACTGGCAGTCAGGTTTCCCATTCCTCTCATGTCCCTGACTCTCTAGGTGAGAGTTAAGGCAGCAAAATCCCCCCCACTGTAAGAGCAGAGCAAATCCAAGACCACCCATGAGGCTGAATGCGTACAAGTCTATGGGGCTGGATAATATCCATGTAGCATTTTGAAGGAACTGGCTGACATAGTAGCCAAGCTCTACATCGTATTTGAAAAGTTGTGGCTGTCAGCTGAAGTCTCCAGTAACTGCAAAAAAGGAAGCATGATTCATTTTCAAGAACGGAAGAAAGGAAGACCCAGGAACTACAGACCAGTGAGTCTCACCTCTCCGACTGGCAAGATCATGGAGCGGATCCTCATGGCTTCGCTTTGGCTGTGGAATTGGTCAAAAGATCCTTCCAACCTATGGTAGTCTATGATTACCTATTTATGCTTTGCCTAACAACACAAAGGAGAAAGAGCATCAATCCTCCCTCCTTCTATGACACAGAATTGAGCAAGCTACACGTGCATCCTCTACTAGTTTAAATACCTTGATAATTATATTATCAAATATATATTTGATAATATATATTTATAGTTGGTTATATCTATAGTTACAGTATATTTGCCTCCAAAAACTCAAAATGGGAAAAGCAATACTTACTACATCTTTTTTTAAAAAAATAAACATTTTTAAAAATACTTGAATCCTGAATTTTCAACATAAAAAAAAAAAAAAAAGATGGAAACAGCACTTCTTCCTGATATGGACAACAATGACTTCAAAGGGCTCTGCATTCACGAAGAGATGATTACAGTATGTGTCAGACTTCTGTAAACTGCAAATTTTCTGATTGCTCTTATTTCTATCAATACAACTTGTCCTCATGATTTTATGAAAGAACAATTATAACTTGGAGACAGGCTTAAAACAGGCAGGTCATACCGCTTTTCTCCTTGTGAAAGAGAACCTTGCATTTTGCCTATGTTGTTCTACGATTGCCTACAGAGAGATTACATGATTACATTCTCTGGTATTTTTTCTCCTAGGTTTCTTTGGCTACCGATGCAGTGACTGCCTGCATCCTTCTAGAATCACGACTTCCAGCACAGCACACATCCAACAGCAGCCTGGCAGTTTAGACATGGGATCCTCAGAGCTCAAGGCACAACTGTGCCATAGCACACAGACTGCCTGTATTTGAGTGCCTGCACAATACGGTGTGCTGATAAAATTGTCTATGGTTGAAATACTTTTGGGTCCGGAAGCAGAAAGCCCTGCTGGGAGGCAGAGCTTATTGGGCTAGGTGCAATGCCATGATAATGTTGTTACCATACTTCTCTGCTGAAGCAGGTACTGCCACATACTACTGTGACAATGCAGATACATACATATAAGGGTATGCATATGTATATGCATGCATTGAACCCTTAGAACTAGTGCAAGGTTTCTTCTACAGGTCTTTAGTACACAATGAAAAAAAAAAAAAATACACCACCAGCTTTTTCAGAAAAGACAGATTTCTTCCAAAGTGTTACCTTTTGATATTTAAACACAAGTCAATCAAAGCAAAATATCAGACTGCATGACATATAGCTTGAATAAATGAAAATATTATGAAATAATGCAGTGTTGTTTTAGGAAATGATTGACAGGAAAAAAAAAGTGATAGGTGATTCAAATTTATTTGAATTAGGTAGTGTTAACTACATTGATATCAGCATTCCTCTAAACAGCGAGCAAGGATTCAAATCATAGGCAGACAACACTGCTAAAGGCCAAGGTCACCCTAGATTTATCCTAGATTTATGAAGTTACAGAAACAACACCAATGGAAGACACAAGACTTCTATGTTAACATCACTCAGAGTGAGGTTTTCAGTAAGATAATATTCAGCAGCAGATGATAACTGCCAGTAGAGAAGAGGGAGAGGCAAAATTATAAAGAACTCTGAATACAGTGAATAAGAGAGTATTAGATTTGTGGAAGGCAGTCTCTTACACTTTGAAAATCTGCTTATTCCAATCTGACCAGAGTCAATGGTTTACAGGCTGGTTCGGCCTGGTTCCGTGACTAGTGAGATGAAGGGATTTTGCAAATCCATGCCTCCGGAAAAGGGAAACAGGGGACCCCAAAAATAATTAAAAACAACGGCAATGATATGAGGAGAAACAAACTAATTTACTAAACATAGTATTGGAATGCAAGATAACACACTATAATACAATATAATTAGAATTGAAGCTAATAAGTCAAATATAATGAGAGAGAGTGGCCGAAAGGTGGATAGGTCTCACCATAATGCTGAGGTGAGATGCACAGTCCGAGTCCGGTTGAGGAGCAAGGAGAGCCTGACAAAGAAGAGTGCATCAGGTGACCTTGCCAGGAGTTACATCTCCTCTCTGACCGTAAAGCCCCTGGGAAATGTAGTTCTTCTCTTCCGGACAGGTGCCCAGAGATCAACACTTTAACTCCCAGTGCATTACATGATGTTATGATGTGAAATACTGATAACCAAAAATCATAAAACCATGACAACCAGTCAGTGCTAGAATCATTTTACTAACTCCAGAAAGGTGCAAATAACCAGCTTCATGAGAAAAAAAATGGCAAGATACACATGCTTAAGATGAGAACTGCAGGAAAATTACTTTTTTGCCACACAGACGTGCATTCGGGATGCATATTATCATATTATCACTGCAATATCTCAGTATGATTAAGTATATTTCAGCTTTTATTATATTAAGTTTTTAAATTCTTACTCTGTTTTAGTTGAAAGCTCTTCTAAAGCCAGTGGCAAGCTTATAACTGCCTGAAGCAACCAGTTGCACCAGTCATTGGTCAAGAAGAGGGGGATACCATTACTGATGTACTGATAACACAGCTTTACTTTGCCCACACTGGCACTCCAGACCCTTCACAGAAGCCCTGGACAATCAGCAGAGCCACAGGAAGATAAAAGCAAACATCAGCTGAAAGCCGGTATGGCAAAAATCTATGCAATCCTTATTTTCAGTTGGTCCAAAATGAGCTTCATTTTGTCATTTGATCAGAAGCAGACTTATGTGATTCTGGACAACATTAAACATTTGAAGTAGTATGCACACATGTACTGCTTCAAAAAAGTCTCTAAAAACAAAACAAAAACTTTAAGGAGCAAAATACTAGCAGTAGATCTACTGAAGCAAACGATAGAGAAAATATGTATGCAGACTGCATAAGTTTTCATGTTGTTTTTTTTTTTTTTTTTTTAAAGAAAAAAGCCTCCCCAAATTACTTCCAAATTTTCTTTCCTTTATCAGATCGTGCCAAACACAATTTCTCTGTTATGACAGCACACTTCAGTCAACACCTATGGTGTGATACCCTATTTACTTCTGCTGGGCTGAGATTTTGCAGCTTCTGTGGGAAGCTGCAGCCTGAACTATCAGAAATAGCAGGCTGGGGGAGGTTTGCAAAGTCCTGGAAACAGTTTCTCGCAGCTGGCACATTCCAGCTTAGCAATAACTGTTTAGAATAAAGTACCCAGAACGTCTCACACTACTCCCTGGTTCCAGTTCAGCATCTATTTAGAGGTGAATCTCAAGAAAAAAAAAAAAAAAAAAAAAAGGAGTTTGCTGCCTATAGCTGAAGGCAAAATCCAGCTCTCCCTCATGAGTATGCTAACTTGACATGAATATCAAGTGGCAACTACAGCTTACGTTAATCTCACACCAGAAAAATGCTAGTAAGGGAAAAGCTTGCAAACACTTCAATTTCCAATCCTGTGTCATATATGCAGACAAGTGCTATTTCCACACCCTGTATTGTGATTTCAATCATGTGTGGGTCAAGCAATTTGCTAGGATGGAAATGCCAGTCTGCATACCTGTGATTTTACTTGTAATGAGAAATGTTCATTCTTTGTTGTGATGTCAGAGTTACATCATTACATCAGGAGCAAATCCTCAATCTTTTTTTGATTGTTTTCAAGTGTACCTGCAGGGATACCTACTCTTACAGTTTTAAGAGTTTATATATACAAAACCCTGCAAGAATCATAATCATTTTGGCTTATACTTTGTCAGCAAGGGTAAATTTCCTTTAAAGAAAGAGCTAATTACATCTGCTTCAGATCTCTAAACTCCCTCAAGGTTGCATTTTAATGAGATTCAAAAGACTCGCCAAAACCAAGTTGAAAGCATTTGGCATTTTTTAAAATATGCATTCAGATAAATTTGATAAATCTGTTGATATGCTGTTATCTATCACTGTGTAAGACACCACAACATGCTATTCTTTACACAAAACCTGCCATCAAACATGCTGCACCTTTAGTAGAAAAAGGTAGTGCATTCATCTGGGACTGACAATAAGATGATGTTAAAGGAAAAAAAGAAAAACGGGAAATAAGTCAAATGAAAATGCAAAAGAGGCAATATGTAATAAATTCCATCTTTCATGGACAGAAACCTCACCCGTCATGAAGTACTGGACTTATGTGGCAAGATTTTCATAGCTAGGGAGGGCTCTGCCAGTAGTGCCCAGGAGATGAGCCGTGAGCAACGCTGGAGTTACTGAACGGAAACTGCCCTGCAACCGCCGCTGGGAGAGAGGGGTGAGAAATGTGGGAGGAACGGCCCCGCAGGCACCGAGGTCAGGGCGGCAGAAGATACACAGCAGCAGCTCCCTGCAACTCAGTAGAGGTCCAGGGAGGAGCAGCTCATCCCCCTGAAGCCCACGTGGCCACGGCAAAGCCCACGGTGCAATGGTGGGTGAGGTGTAAAGGAGGCGCGGCCCAGGGATAACCCCGCAAGAGCGGTCTGGAGCTGCAGCACGTGGGGAGAGACTGCGCTGGGGTAGGAGGGTTGGGAGAGCTGCAGACTGTGGGAAGCCCCTCTGGGACCGGGTCAGGAAGACGGCATCCTGTGAGAGGGACCCCACGTGGAGCAGAGAGTGACCGTGGAGGAGTGGCAGGGACAAAGCATTACCTACTGATTGCGCCTGTTCCCTTCTGCTGCTCAGGTGGAGAGACAGAAGAGGGTGGATGGGAAGAGGGAAGGTGTTTTCTGCTTGCTTTTAGTTAGACGAGAGACTGTTCTCGTCAGCAATAAATTACACTTATCCTCCTATACTGAGTATGTTTTCTCATGATGGTAATTAATGGGCAGTCTCCCTCTTTGTCTTAATCCTTAAGCCCTTTTTCATCATATTTTCCTCTTACTTTGAGAGTTATGGTGGAGTTGCCCATTAGGGTGAAACCACCACAATCACAGAATCACAGGGGTCGGAAAGGACCTCGAGAGATCACTGAGTCCAACCCCCCTGCTAAAACAGGTACCCTACAATAGGTCACACAGGTAGGCATCCAGACAGGTCTTGAACATCTCCATAGAAGGAGCCTCCACAACCTCTGGACAACCTGTTCCAGGGCTCCGTCACCCTTACCATAAAGAATTTCACCCTCATGTTAGTATGGAACTTCCTATGTTAAAGTTTTAGGCCATTACTCCTTGTCCTGTCACTACACACCACCGAGAAGAGCTTCATCTATTTGCCTCCCACCTCCTTTTAGATATTTAGAAACATTTATCAGATCCCGTCTCGGTTTTCTTTTTCCCAGGCTGAACAGAGCCAGGTTACTCGGCCCATCTCATATGGGAGATGGTCCAGGCCCTTAATCATCTTTGTGGCCCTCTGCTGGACTTCAAGGAGATCCCTATCTTTTTTGAACTGGGGAGCCTTGAACCGGACACAGCAATCTGAACACTTAGGTCCCTCTCCACAGAGCTCATCTCCACAGTTTATGCTGTTAAAGCAGTATCATAGGGGAATAATCTCCGATATAAAAGCTATGTTTAAAGTGAGTGGAGGAAACTGATATAGGCTGGTTTGCTTAGTGTTACATTCATTATATTAGTTTAAGGACCAATATCCTAATTCAGCAAAAAAGAAAAAAAAAGAAAAAAAAAAAGTGTTAATTCTATAACTTTCCATTTCAACTTTGCTTGTTTGCTTGGTGTGTGAACAGCTTTGTTTTCTTTTAATTCTGCTTCATGAGAAACATTGGAGTCATAATAGGCTACTTTAATCTTTTTCACCCACCAGGTGCAAAGACACCATCCTCAGATTTCACATGTATTGTTTTTTAAGTTGCTCACTATGGCCTAACAAGCATTGGAAATTTGACAAATTGGGGAAAAGCAGCTAAAGGTTAGCCAAAATTCTCAGTGTTTAAGCTGATGGGGGAAAAACAGGGATAAAATAAAAGGGCTTATAACTACCCTAAATGCAACCGTGAATGCCCAAAGGGACATTAGCATATACTAATGAGTTCTTGGAAAATTATGAATATGTATGTCAATATACTTCATATATATGTCGTCTTAACTGTTTAAATGTAGAACCTGAACTCTGAGAGCGAGCACTTGTTTTATCAAGTCCCCCAGTACCTATTGTGAGGCATAAAGGAATGCCACTTTCTAACACCACACTAGAGTCAGAGAGTTTTCTTCCCAGATTTTGGATGACAAAACTACTAATGTTCTTGGAGAAGTGTTGAGTTTAGTTGACTATACAAATAGGTACTTCAGTGCTGACTGATGTCTGTACAACAAAATCTTCATATTCAACAGGGTTGCATAGCTATTCATATCACATTGAGTGCTCTACTGGATTTTGTTCTTATTAGTTCTGTGCAAATGGCTGATACAGGAGCAAGAGTGCTGAATCCTATCTCTCCTTGAGCATTGTTTACCAGGTCCATAACTAACTCCCAATCAGTTCCACTCTGCAATTCTATTGAAAGCAAAGAGTTTCCACAGGTATTGCCACACAACATAATTAGAAAGCAGTTTCAGTTCAGTGAGGCTTTATTAGCTTGACAAGTCATACAAGGCTTATAAGTGTGTAAGAAGAGGTAGAATGTTCCCAGCTCTGTCAAAAATCTAACATCTATTTAGGAGAAAAGTCACTTTTTGAGCATGACATTTAGTATCTTATGCTCCCTGTCAGCATCCACAATGCAATTGGAAGACCTTACTTGGTGTATTTTTGAGCACTTAACATGCTTCACATTCCTGTTCCCTGTTCAAGGTACCAGCTAGAGGAGCCACAACACAACAACTGATTTCAAATTCCACAAGCACATTCTTTCATGCCTTGTATTTTGTAAGAAACAGCATGCATCTGTCACTCTTTTGTTGTTTCATAATAACACAAAATATGATGTCCCTTTATATTTTGGTTAGCAAAGCTAATCATTTCAGCAACCTGTCTGAATATTTGCTGTTGCACTCCAGTACTCCCTTAACGTCACTGACAAACCTTGGGCTCTTGAAAGGGAAATGAACATATCAGCTGGGCTATCCATAGGACTTTCTAAGGTAATACACTTTTCAATATCATGTATCTTCTACACGTGAATGGAAACCACAAATGGTCATAGGAAAATTATTGCACTGTGTAAAATACAGACCATTATGTATCAGGCCTTTATGTATTCAGGAAAACTATTGTACCTGATTGTAAATATAGGTCTTCGGCTTTCAGAGGTTTTACAAACTGTTTTTCATTCTTATTTTTAAATGAGCATTTCAGGAAATGCTTGCGAAAGTTGCTGAAGTTGTAATTCCACCTTTTGCCAGTTTTATTCACTGTATTAATAGGTATCCTAAATAATTGTTGTGCTGCATAGGCTTGTGACACGTTCATATGCTTACTGAGAGCTCTGAGTATTCAGATGCTTTGATCATCAGGTATGATCAGCATTTGTTCATTCATATTAAGTAGCCACAACTGTGGTACCAGACAATACATGGGGCAACTGAGTTGGTAAAGACAGGACTTTGGTCATTCTCAGCACATCTAGATCCTTCAAGAAACACAGGTTTTCCCAACAGATCCACGATGAGACTTGACAACTGCATCAGTACTGTAAGGGACCTGTTGAGTCACGGCCTGAACCACTGATTGATCACATTGAGAAAGACCAGTCAGCCATGGGAGCATGCGCAGGTGAAGGCAATTCAGCTGTGTGACTAGAAGGGGTGGAGCCTGGTTGCACCTCTGTTAGACCCCATTTAAAGGCTGACTGCCACTACTAGAGGATCTCTGGTTGGAGATCCTTCCCTTGTGCAATTTTTCCCCATGAGCCTAGATCCTTGGAGACAGATGTGAATTCTTTTCCTATTTGTCCCTTTTGCTATTCCACTCCTGTATCACCATTCCACTGTGCTAGTTTTTCCAACTGTAACAAGTACTAGTCAGGTAGTCACTTAAATTCTTCTTGTACTGTTTTTGTTCTTGACCTCACATATCCCTCTACCACCCCTCCGTATAAATACATCTGAATTTGAGTTACTGTATCCTATGATTCTTAGCTCACTGAATCAACCACAAGAAAATGTTCTTCATATGATGATTAACATCACATAATACCACAACTTCTTATCTCTGCTTATATCCTTCTGATTTCACTCGGGTATATGTCTCCTGAGCAGTCTTGTAGACTGTTGCCTTCTAAATCCTTTAAGCAACCCATCCACTCCTTTTCTTAGGTGTATCTGATCTTGTAGTCACATGCTAGAACAACTACCTCCTTTCTCTCAGTTGCCCATTTATTCACCTCAGATGAGTTTTCTCAGTAAAATGTACTCCTGTATGATGATTACCTTAAAGATCTCTCCACTCTCATGTTTTTGTCTTCCATCACTTTTACATCTTGATTTTCTTTATTTCCAGGCTCAGTAGTCTCCAGTTTAGCTTTGTATAAAGGCCTTTTGCAAGATAGATCTTACTACTGTTTACTTATTTTATTTGTGTTTACTTAAAACATTTACATACAAATATATTTAAACCCCAGATACTTGTTTTTGTGAAAGCAGACTCATGCATCCATGCAACAGACGCTATGGATCTGCATGAAAATGTAGATAAAGAGGCCTTGACCAGGTTTCAATTCCTGGAGTCATACTCAATTGCATTAACTCATTGCAGTACTATATAGTATAATATAATATAATAATATAATATAATATTATAATATAATATATATATAATATATAATATAATAATAATATAATATTATAATATAATATAATATAATAACTCATTGCAGTACTAGTATAGCCTGCATCAGTGGAGGAAGAGGACACTGACTTTCAGCAAAGTAAGCCTTATTTTTAGAGCTAAGTAGAGTCAGAATAGTTTCTGGTTTGGTACTCATGAATACAAATTCAGATTCCAATAGTTATCTGTTTATTTCTTTGTAAGGCAGTTATTGCATTTTTATACTGGAAGAATTACATGTTTTAAAACACCAGCCATCATTTTCCAATATTAAGACATTCCACAGTGAAAGTAATCTCTCTTATTTCTTTTTTCTTCTCTCTCCTCCCCAAAATCCCCAAGCACCCAGTGCCATTGAAATGCAGGATAAAAAGGGAATAGGTGTGTGGGGAGAGATTTAGAAGTCAGTCAAAACAGAAGCCAAGATGATAATTGAGCAGATACATTACTCTTCTAGGAAAAAAATACAAATATCTGTCTTAAGAACAGTGCAACAAGAAAGAATTTTCTTTCTGTTGGAAACATACTAATGAACCTCTCTAAAAAAAAAAAAAAAAAAAAAATTGTGCTACAAATGCCCTTCTGTGCAGATAATCACCAGAGGAAAGAAAAAGGAAAAAAAAAAAAAAAAAAAGCTCACTAATGATATAACTCGAGAAATCCAGACAGACTCACCTTCATTCACTTGCACTGCTCCTGACCCAACCAGCACCCAGCCCACTCTGATTGCCCAGAGCTCTAGCATCAACCCAAACCAGCTGCACCTTTGCCTCTACACCCTTCCCACTTCAACAGCCTCTGACAGTTACTTCATCACAGGCATGTGAGAGATGGAAATTATCAACCCAGTTTGCCCCTTAAAGGTGTAAAGTGTTTACAAAGTCCTGAAATAAATTATTTTCTCATCATTATTTTTCAAAAATGTTAAAAGTTTCTTTCAAATTAAATAGTGCTTAAGATTTATAATGAAGAAATATCATGTTTGGTCAAACATACTAGAAGCACTAAAGAAGAGAGGTATTTCTTTCATAAACAGTTGTTACTGTTCCTTTCTCTCTATTTTTTTCCTTAAAGTGGGGCTAAGAAACAAAAATAAAAATATCATGTAACACAAGGAACTCTTCCCACAAACAGCTAACAACTTCCTACCATCTTCCCACTAAAAATCCAAATTTGTTTTATAAACAAAAGTTTGTCCTCCAAATACCATTTCCTTATTTTAAAAATTGATAGCTTCTTTAAAGTGAAATATGTGTAGGTATAACTGTGAAAAACAACATTGAAAATACAACATATGAAAATGTTTAACTAGATTTTTCTGTTGAAGTTTAGAGAGGGAATATTATTGGCAACTTACAGACCCTGAGATTTATATTTTGAAGTTCCATATTCCAGAGTCATTCAGATCTAGGATTTCAAGTTTTGATCCTTCAAATAATACTTATCCCTCAGGATAAGTTTCCTGTGTATTGAAAGTTGACCTGTTACACACTTATCCTGAAAATAGTTATGCACATGCTAAACATAATGCGCTGTAAGTAATCATTGCAGTGACCCTTGGTGCATATGAAATTAAGTGGGTGTGTATGCCCTAGCAAGTTCCAGCCCATAGTCTGTATTATCACATTCTTTTTTATTCACTTTATTTAGATTAGGAACAAAAAGCTTCTTTTTAACATATGGACAAATATTAACTGTTAAAATTTGTCTATTTCTGAAAAAAATAATAAAAAAAAAAATCATGACTAAAATTATGCAGTATGAAGTGCTTATGGTCATCCCTTCTTCAAAAGATTTGTCCATGAAAAATCCCTCTGGGTTTCAGTCAGAGCTCACCAGACTGTCAGACTAGACTCTGAGTATAGGGATCTGCTTTTGTGGAAATCACTACAGCCTGAGCAGAACCTTTGGAATTGAAACGCTTCTGTCTTTCCTTGTAACTTCACCAGAAAAAAAAAAAAAAAGGCTTCAAGTTTGGAACAAAGCCTTGAAGGCTTGGCATAGGTCCTGAGATGGATGACAAGGAAGAGACCAGTTTGCAGCTCTTTGGTTTTTTTGAGTATTTGGAAGCTCAAATCCTGCCAGAGGGAGAACCCTCTCAGGGAAGTATATGATGCTCTGTAGCACAAACATTTCAAGTGGAAGAACTAATATGTCAAGAACGGAAATTAAAATACATATTATCTGCAGTTGCTCTTAAGTAACATGAAACAGTGTTGTCGAGAAGAAACAAACAAACAAAAAAAAAAAAAGAGAGAGAAAGAAAGAAAAAGAGAAAAAATAAAAGCTAAATTTCCCAGATTTTTTTTTTTTTTTTTTTTGTAAAGAAGAAATAAGCTATATTGTTTCCCACTCACGCAGGGACATTACAGCAGGTGGAGACTGAATGAGGAAACGATATGAAGGACAAAAAGGGTGGGAAAAGATGCAATGGTCATGGGTTACAAACTGGGTTACAAACATTGCTTTCCAGTCTTGCAGGGCATTGAAATGTGGATCTTATGGTTTTTCTATACTTACTTGCAGAGCATATAGAAAAGACAAAACGAAAGCATGTGTCACTTACTATGTAGACAGATTATAGAAGGACTTTTTTTTTTTTTGAAATAGCAAGTGTATGGGAACTGTTGAGTCATGACCTGAACCACTGATTGATCACCTGGAGAAAGGAATGTCAGCTCTGAGAGCACAGGTGAAGGCAATTCAGCTGTGTGACCAGAAGGGGTGGAGCCTGGCTGCCACTGTGGGAGGATCTCTGGTTGGAAATCCCTCCCTTGTGAAGTCATTCCTGTGAACCTAGATCTTGGGAGATAGGTGAGCACCTTTCTTTTTGTAATACTATCTCATCTGCACCATTCTTTCTGATTGTAGCACTGTCCTATCCACACCCATCCCATCCATGCTAATCTTTCTAATTATAACAGCAAGGCAAAATGTACTACTTGTAGGAACTGTTGTGCTTAACTTTGCAATGAATACTATTGTACTTAAGTATTCACTCAAGTCTCTTGTGAACTTCTGCAAACAGACTTAACATTGTAAAGTCTAATAGAGTGCCAAGTCTTGAAATAGCTTGTACAAATTAATTAGAGTTCATTAAAAGCAAGACCCTCAAAGTGTCCTTGAGGACCTAAGTATGTCTTCCTTATTCTCTAATAAGGAAAGGACATTGTTTTCTCAATTTTCAGCTTGCTTACTCTACAGGTAGTGGGAAAACTGCCTCTGTTACAGCAAGGATGACAGTAGGTTTGTATCTTTGCCTGCCCAAGTTATGAAACTAGAATTACTGAGCTCCCCTGGCCCCATTGAGAGAGTGATGTTGCTAGTACCCTTCCAGTTACTTCCTTGCTATGAACATCTCCCTAGAGAAGCCTACATCTTGTCACCAGCAACACTGAGTGCCTAGGTTCCCTGGCTTCTCCATTTTAGTATCCTGACCTTCCTTTCTTGATTTCCCTAATTAAGATCTTCCATATGTGAAGTAATCAGTTTATAATACCACCTGATCCTTTCCTTATGGGATCCTTTGTCACTCAAAGACTTGGAAGAAACTCTGAAGTGAAGCAGCAAATGTGTTCTTAAAATACATGTGTGGATTTCAGTTCATTCTTATTCAACACGGCATTTAAGCATATGTGAAAACTTCAGCTTGTGGCTAAGTTCTCCTCAAGTCAGTGGGTTGCAAATGCACCTTTTATGTTAGGCAAGTGCAAAGGGCCAGGCTAGACTACTTTACTTCAGCATGATCTCCTTAACCCCTGGTCTTGGCATGACTGTTCAGTTCTGAGCAGCCACATCCTGCTGTGCTTAACAGAACACAAACAAGTATGCATAGAAAGATAAATAAATGCATGTAGGTAGGTCACTGAAAGTAATGCTTCCTATTTACTTCCATAGAAACTAAAACAGATACAAAGAGCAAAATAACACTATTTGATAGAGCAAATTCTCACCTACAAAATACTGGTTTTCAGGATAGTCATTACAACTAGCTATGCATTTTAGCCAGCGATCAACAAAAGCCTGCATGCTATGCTCCTAAGAATCTTTGTTAGTGGAGGTGAGGCACTGTTGTACAATATCGTGCTAATATTCACTGTTTTGTCCCCATAAACATTCAGGAAGCATTGATGAATGTCAGTGAGGGCCATTTTTTTTCCTGCATGAAGGCATTCAGTGACACACTTTTGCTTCATATGCACTTCCATGTCAGACAATATTCTGTCAGGCTGGCCCTCTTCTGCCATCTGTCACACAACAAAATGTAAAGGAATATTAGTGGGAAAGTTTAGCCTCTACTGCCATACTACCAACATCTGCCTCTGATGTCGTGGGCAAACATAATAAAGTAGGAGGCATTACTTTTGGAGCAGCCCTCATATTGAGAGGATCAGAGCTATCAGGAGTAAAAAAAGATATTTTCTAAATAAAAAAGCTAAGACAGAATAAAGAGATACACAGATGAAGGAGGAAATCAGGTAAGAATAAGAAAGTGGCAGGTATCTTCAGCAGGGTCTTGAGCAGTCTTTTCTCTGTTTCTATGATTTCTCATGCTCTTGTGTTTCAAGCCAAGATCAATTGAGATTAATCAGTTGTATAGAAACCATTGTAAACTCATTGCAGGCTTTTAGAGTTTAAATTTGTTTATTGAGCACAATTTGGTTAGCATCAGGTGCTGAAGTTACTGACACCAACACTAGCATAGAAATTACTTTATTTAGCTCCCAGTTGTAAGTTTCTATAGCAACCTTGTCCTATAAAGGAAGCTGAGTTTCTGGCACATGAATGCTGCTATTGCAGCTAGAGATTGTTAATACTGTATTTTTTTAGCACTCAGCTGTTCCTTAATTCTTTCTAACATTCCCCCTCCACCTTTCCTTTTTCCTGAGGTTTGTCTTCAGTATAAATCTGCCTGCTTAGTCATACTTGTAATCGCACCTTTTGGTTTTATACTTTCTTCTTTGGCTGTAACACAAAGTACCCACTTAGGTGAAGGCTCAGTTGCCCTGAAATTTTTGCAAGGTGTGCCATGCTGCATTCACATATACTTTCCAAGTTTTGCAGAGTGGTGGAGCTGGAGGTATAGGACCCAGAGCTGTCAAGAATGTCCAGAAAAATTACAGTTGCCTCTTTCAGAGAAACTACTCTCTGTGGCTTTACACTCTCTGGACAAAACAGAGTAATGGCTGCTTAGTCCACAAGAGTGAAATCCCTAGTGAACTTCAAGGAAGGGCTCATTCTGCAGATGCTCCCCATTTCCAAGATTCAGAAGACTATCATAACCTGAAGTAAGCTCAGATCTTTTGAGGTAGGGTCAAGAATAAAACCGTGTCACTGACTTCTTGTAAACATTAGAGATCTCGTTGAAATTCCTACATTTATTGGAAACTCACAGCTGAATACCTCATTTAGACATTGAATTTTAAAATGAACCACCCCCTTGAGATACTTTCAGGCTTAGCCAAAAGTTACTGAGCTCTTTTAAAAGGTTGCCTGCAAACTCCATAAACAGGTCTGTATTACCGTAATATGAACAAATTAATTATATATATACACACACACACTTGCTCAGTGTGACTCAAGTCTTTGCAGCTATTTTTTTATTTTTTTTTTCTGGTGCACATTCAAATGTGCATGTAAGGTGTTGGACAAACCATAATGACAACAAAGAACAGTCATGTAAGTACTATAGGTGTTGGATGGCTTAACAGGATTTCAAAACATCTGCTAATTACTTTTTTGAGTGTGTTTTCTTTTTTTTTGTTTGTTTTTGTGAAATTCCTTTATATGTTGCTATTTGTGTGTAAAACAGTGTTTGGCAGAAATGTTAGATGTCTATCCTTTCTAGTTCTGTTTTCAACTTCTCCGGTTCAAGTACTTCTACATCAAAGAGAAATGTGTTGATCTACCCAAAACCCATTGGGAATGTCTCTTCTGCTGTCCTGGAGCCCCCTGTCCTAAGAGGAAGAGTCCAAGCTACCTCAAAGCTACAGAAAACAAATCCTGGTATCAATGAAATGCAAATTTGTATTTTGTGACTCAAGAACAGCACAGACCATATGTTTTGAATAACAATAGCATCCCCAGGTAGGCTGGCCATTGTAACCAGAATTAATTCCTGTGATTCTTCACACATGAAAGGAGAAGCTGCTGTAGGGTCTCACTTCCTTGCACTTTCTAGCTGAGGCAGCAGCTATTCTCTTTAGAGAATAGTGAATGCTGCAAGATCACCTGTCTGTAACTGTAAGAAAGCTTTAAGAGCCCTGAGCTCTCCTTGGGCATCTGTTATTTTGTTGCAGAAAAACTTCCAGGAAGAAGTATATTGAACCTAAAGTTAGCTACTATCAGGTTCAGCTCCAGTCTGTGCTGGCAAAGTCTAGATGACTTGGATATTTGTTGTTTGCTTCTGTTATCTTTCCTATGCGTTGGTTGTCTCTTATCACTTCTAATAGGCACTTCTGCTTTCCCATCTGACCTTAACAAAATGGGATTGCCCTTGCTCAGGTTTCTAGGATTGCTATTTTTAGTGTTGGCAGTTTGAGAGTATCT
Source organism: Chrysolophus pictus (assembly GCA_037305975.1). Taxonomy (NCBI): domain Eukaryota; kingdom Metazoa; phylum Chordata; class Aves; order Galliformes; family Phasianidae; genus Chrysolophus; species Chrysolophus pictus. Next base: position 100,926,680 of record CM074576.1, read on the forward strand.
ATCTGTAGAAGTTTTTCTTCCTTCCCTACCTTGGTTTTTGCCCAGCCTGGGGTGAATTTGCTGTCCACAGTAGTCATCTGGGTGATACGCAGAGTGCTGCAGGTTGGCAGGGGCATCTGTCTGTCCAGGTACATTCTGTCCTTGACAGAGAGAGACCACCTGTCTGGTGGCATATCTATCCCAAGCATCCCTCATTCTTGAAATTCCTAAAAATTTCCTACTGTGTTGTTGGGAGAGCCTATTTTGGAACAGGGATCAGAGCCCCAGAGCACAGGCTGAGGGCAACAGGAGTCTGTGGGAGACTGGTGAGAAAATAAAGATATTGGAAACTGTTGTCTTGAAATCATTGATAGTCTCTCCAATGACTCATTCAGCAGTGCAGGCAATCTCAGCAGGACCTACTGCTGTTACTGCTCCTCCTGCATGGAGAGCCCACACAGCCTGAATACAGCTACCATCTTTTGCCAAAACACTTGTCCCTGCAGCACTAATGGTTTTCATTCTCTTCTATTTTGCTATCCCAGGTTTCTGGATTCTCTCTTAACAAGCTTTGGAGAGGTTTTTCAAAATGGCAGTTACAAAAGTAATCTCTTTCTCTGTTTGCCTCTTTTTCAGAGAGGGGAATCATGTTTTACAATAGAAATGGAAGACAGCTTTCCAGAGAACAAAGAATTCAAATATTTTCTCCAGCCTGAAACAGCTGAAGAAAGGTGTGTGTGCATGCGTGTGTGCACACGCGTGCTGGAGGGAGGGGGGAACATAGATACGTGAACTATACTGAAAGTTTCCTGAGCTGGGCATAGTGATTGGAGTTAGGAGAACAGCCCTTTCTTTTTACAAGTTTAGTGATAAAGGAAAGAAATAACAATTGCATTCTTTCTGAATTTTTATAAACATACTATTTTCATTCGTGTATAGTCAATGAATATAAAGATGTTATAATCATGAGATAAACAAGAGAGTTTGGCAGAGCAGATTATAATAACAAAAAGAGAATAGATAGAAAGCTTACATGCATCCTGGGCTTGCTGTAAAACTCCAGAGAAGGGATCACCAGAAGAGATCCTTCCCACTGGTAGTCAGCTCTGAAATAGGTCTAGGAGAGGTGGAGCCAGGCTCCACCCCTTCTGGCAACACAGGTGAATTGCCTTCATCTGTGCTCCCGTGGCTGATTCATTGCTCACCAAAGGTAATCAATCAGAGGTTCAGGCTGTGATTCAGCAGTTCCCGTACAATTCATTATTCTACAGATTATATTTTGCCTAGTTTAGATCATACTTCTGTTATGCTATCAGATAGCATACATTATATCACATATACGTATATATGTCCAGGTCTGGAGCCCCCAGTACAAGAAAGACATAGAGCTGTTAGAGAGTCCAGAGGAGAGCCACAAAGGTGATCAGGGGACTGGAGCACCTCTCCTACAAAGTCAGGCTGAGGGAGCTGGGCTTGTTCAGCCTGGAGAAAAAGTACCTAAAGGGAGCCTACAAACAGGAGGGGAATCAACTCTTTGAAAGGGTAGATAACAGCAGGACAAGGGAAAATGGTTTTAAGTTGAGGGAGGGAAGATTTAGGTTGGATGTCAGGGGGAAGTTCTTTACACAGAAGAACTGAGGTGAGGTGCTGGAACAGGCTGCCCAGAGAGGTTGTGGATGCCCCGTCCCTGGAGGTGTTCAAGGCCAGATTGGATGGGGCCCTGGGTAGCCTGATGTAGTATTAAATGGGGAGGTTGGTGGCCCTGCATGTGGCAGGGAGGGTTGGAAATTCATGATCCTTGGGATCCCTTCTAATCCTGGCCATTCTGTGTTATGAAAAAAGAACCCTATAATTTATTGCACAGATATTAAATCCTTTAGATAAGTTGACTAAAAAAACACTTCAGTAATAGAGCATAGAAACTACCACAAAATATGTACTTTTAATCTAAGAAAAACAATCAGTGAAATGCTATGAGGTAGAGATACTCCTTTATCTGAAAACAGATTCCCCTTAGTGTTTTCAGTTATTGTAATCTTATGCTTAACACATTTCTAATGGAATAAAAAAGCCCTGAAACAGGCAGGAAGAATAAAATGGGGAAAAAAAAAAGCAAATGTGATCTCAAGAGAAAATTTCTGTAGATCTGGGGCTCTGTGCTCACTTCTTCCCTGTGTACAGACCTCTCTTCTGCACAATTACCACCGGCATAAGAAGCAGCCTCCAGCAGTCTGTTGCTATCACTCCCTCTTATAGGCATTGTCTCACAATCTCTTCAAAAGAATCAATATGACTGCACAGAGGGGCAAGTCCTGTCCATCCTTCACATCTCCAGCTCCCACCTAGTCTTTTGGTGTCAGCAGCCAGCATTTATGCAGTTGCTTTAGAAATCAAATTGTAATATTGATCCACCTGAGAATATTTCACTTGAAATTTTTGCAACTGGATTTGTTTTAATCTAATGGTCATGGCTTTATGACCAACAGTGGCCTTAGTGGCAAACAAGCATAATGGGAAGAATCTGACTTCTGTAAGTGTGGACTTACAGTAATGAGCCTGCTCCAGTGATGTTTGATTAACACTGTTGAAAACTTTGCTTAATTAAACAGAAAAAAAAAAATCTTATTTGGTTCAACAAGGATAAAGACATCAGACTAGATTTAGATGTCTAACAACTGTTTTCATCAACATTACTTCCTTGTGATGAAGTTGTGCCTTAAAAGCAGTTTACAGTGTGTTTTCTTACAATAGACAAGACTGTGATATTGCTGTCATATTTCATGCATGAAAGCATTATGTTTCTTTTTGCTATTCTTACATCAGAAACAGTTCCAATTTTTAATGTTTAAAACTGTTATTTAAATATAAAATGTTGATGAGAACTACAGAAAACTCATATTAAAGTGCACTTCTTCTAAAAGATGACACATTTTTCCACAAGAAGAACCAGAATCTGTTTTTTGCATCTAAAATAATTAACAACAGCAACAAAAAAAGCTGTAGTATAGTATTTTTCAATTCATATAATTTTTTTCCGAAATTACATACTCTATATTTAAGAAAATTGTAAAAGTTTTAAGTATGTACCCCAACCAAAAGCAACTTAACACAACCACATATGTCATCATTTTGGAAAAATATGAAGGACGGAGATTATTTTTTGAATAGGTTCTATGATTTAGGAGTCTGGGGTAATAGACTGAGGTTCCAGCCACTTTATATTTAAACAGTATTTGTCAATAAAAGAAACACCTCTTCTGATTCCAGAACATAAGAAGATAAATGGTTTAAAAGTACTGAATATGTAAAATAAAGATTAAAAAAAAAGGCTGTAAAAATATACAAACCCAGTGAGAAAACTGGGATGTGAGAACAACAGTTCCACTTGTAACTGGAAAATAATGAAGAAGAGGATCATCACTGGAAAAATTGGAGTGGAATAGGACATGGTGCTGAAAAATCTTAATTTCTTAGAATCAGTGGAAAAGAGCCTGTGATACTTGTAGGTAGTTTCTGAATTGCCTCTGTATGCAGCTGCCTGGAGAACACATGAATCAATCCAGAGATGACAAATGCAGGGATGATTATTTTTAAGTAGTGAAGGTTAAATTATTTGTCTCAATGAGTTTAAACAAAGTCCAAAAGAGCCAGAGCCTCCTGATACTCATTGTCCTGTTGTAATCATGAGGCAATGCTACTTGCAATTAAATCAACTACACAAGCCTGACACTTTCAGTGCACTTTTTCAGTCTTTTCAGTATTGTGAAATTATAGCTAAAATAGTATGGAATTAGACAATTTAGGCAAAATCCTGTATTGAAGGTGTTGACCTTTTGAAAATGGATTCCTTCAGCACATTGGGTTTTTACTTCCTCTATCTTGTTTCTCCTTTAGCAATTATTCATCTTTTATGGCCTCTTTCAGCTAAAAGCTCCAGCAACAGGAACATTTATTCAGAATCAGAATGGAAGATCTGGTACTTTTCTGTACATTAAAAAAGAAGAAAGTTCAATTTTCCTTCTGAAAAGCACAAGAAAGACCATTTTGTGAGATGTAAAGACAGAGAGAAAAAGGGACTGAATTCCCAAAATATTTGATGGCAGAAGTAATAATAGCAATGAATGAGGACACATAAATGATTCATGAGACTCATTTTTTTTTCCTATTGTTACTAAAAAGAGGCTCATTATTACTCAGAAAAAAAAGCTTTGTTGGTGATGTAAAAAGAAATCAGTATTTGCTATCAATTACTTTCATTAACACTGAGCCTTTGTACACAGTTTTAGAAATATATTTTATAACAATATAATTTTGTAATTTCATCCCTACTGTGCTTTCAGCCTTCTGAGGCCCACAAATCTCTTTAATACCTCCACTCCTGCTGATAATAAAAAGTCTTGTGGGTGTAGTAACAGCTAAAAATACAATAGTAAATGATTCCTATATTACCATTTCAGAGGTCACAATGAGTAACAAAGAGACCACAAGAGCGTAAAATAAACATCTTGCTCTAAAGCATAAGCAAGTTTTAGCTGCAGGATGATCACTTTGAAGAGATGTGCTTCCTTTTAGGACATTTTCTTCTTTGGTTTGAAGGCTGTTAGAAATGTCTGAACATATGTTCTGAGGCAATGAAATTTCAGAGGGATATTTTTCGTTTTAAAGCCCAATCTTTAAAACACTGACTTGCAACTTGAGACAGCAACAAAAAACAAGTTAACAGCACATATTAGCAGAGAGATGTAAGGAATGAATAGAACTAAACCTGGGCTTTTTGATTTTGTAAACAATGTGTCATTATAAGCCAATGAAGACAATAAAGAATGGGATTACCATGCATCCATTTGAGAAATTTCAATCAACATTTAAATGGTCTTGGAGAATTTAATGTAAAATAGAGCTTTCTCAAATAAGCAATCAAAATAATCCATTAAGGCTCTAATCACCATTATGCTTAGGTTTTCCTGTGCTTTAGAATAAACTGATTGTGTAAATACTGTTGAAGTAGTATCTCAGGTATTTACCTTTCTATTTTTTAAATGTTTGTTCTTGTTTTTATTTTTAATGGCTGTATATTATACTGCCTGATCTTCAACTCCAAAAATATTATTCCTTCCCAAACCTAGTTAATAGAATATCTGAAAAAAACATTCTTGATAAGGCTATAAATATGTATAAATGACTGTAAGGCAAATGAGGCCAACTTCACATTATTGGAATACAAAGACTGCATCTGTGTAAATCATGTCTCATTACTATTACAGATGAGACTTGCTGTAAAAAATTAATACTGATTTATCATTAAAATCATGCTACTGAACCTTCAGAAATGGGGGCTAACATAAATACTGTTGTCCATTTTGCCCTGCAGTCAAGATGTTGTAACAAAAAGGGTGTCTGGACCCCATGGGAAATTTTACAGAGTGCTACAGGCTTTGCAATCACACAAAGGTTATAAACTTAACTGATGAGGCTAGATATTCCTGCAGAATAGTATTACAGATATCTGATGAAAGGAAAGCAACATAAGAAATTTTTGCATCTCACAGAGAAGCCAGAAGGTTTGAGCAACTTGATTTGGATTAATCAGATAAGTAAGAACACTTGCAGGCAGAGAGACTGATGTAGGTAATACCACTCAAATTCTTTCTAAAATATTTTTGCACTGCTCTGTCATGAACAATTTTGTAGCTCAACAGCAAGGAATCTAGCACTGGTTTTGCAGCTTATCTGTGAGGAGAAATGCAAACAACACTGAAAATAAAAGGATTATGAACTTCTCTTTTTCTATTCTTTTTAAAATAATTACTATTATTACTATATGTATATATATATTTATGAGGAATGGATTTTACCTGCTATGCTTACACATTGGAAATATGGTGGAAGTCAGGAGAGTAATAAATGGATAGAATTTTTGCTTTGAAAGAAATATGTAAGAGTAAGAACATACGCTATTGTAATGACAACTAAAATATGAGCAACTACTTTCCAAAGAAGAGGAGAAATTCAAATCTGGCAGTTCACATAACTTCATATTTTGAGTATTAATATTAAAGATGTACAACAGAGATGGAAGCTAGGATCAGTGCCAACAAAGAGGTGCTTCCTGTCACGGAAATGTAGATTGCCACACATTTTTTCATTTTTCTAATGTTATTGTTCAGAGATTTGCCTTTCATGCCATTAAAAATTCTAGTTATGTCCCAACTGCTCAGTTTGGATGGAATTGGTCTTTTCTGAAGGCCTCACTTTTCAGAAACTGAAATACCTATGTATTTGTCCAAATTGTTGGACCAGCACTAACATCCTACATAGGAATGACACACTTCAGCTACGGGAAATTTTTCAGACAGAAGTTTCCCTGTCAAGTGCTAGAATTGCAGGTGTTGCAGACAGCTAATCTGGTCTGCTAGTCTAGAGAGTACTAGCATTATGGTTTTGATTCTTCCTTTAGATTCACATTTATTTTGGTGTAGGTACTCCACAGTGCTTGATCAGTTACCGGCAAATTTTATGATAAAGATACTGCAGAGACAACTTTCTCATGGAAACACTTTTCATTGTGTTCCTCTCCTTTTCACTTCTTTTTTTTTTCATGGATTGTCATAACATCTCTCACCACAGGAACACTCTGCACCTTTATTTTTCTCCAACTGTAAAGACAGTGTCCTTTTGGCTGCAGTCTGTGCTCTCTCATAGTCTTAATTGTACATCTGAGTAGCTCAGAGGGCTCTGTTATTGTCTTTAGTTCATAGTGCCATTATATCCTGACAGAGCAGGGTTCCTCTTATATGCTTCCATGATCCACTTGTTATCATTCTTCATCTGTTGGTCTTTAATGAGTATTATCATTGCTCTAATTCTATATTAATAAGTACTTTAAATGTCAATTGCTAAGCAACAGTGGGAGAATGGGAGAAGGTGAGATAGGATGTGGTGACTGAGCTCAGTTACAGAGCTGTGTTCTATGGACAGTCGAAAGAGTTCTCGAAACTGTGGGTCTTCCAGGCACATCTTCCATTTGATGTGTTCATGTGCTCCCAGATCAATAGAGTTCCCTCCCCTGATGCCTCAACTTCTAAAATTTTGGAATAGATAAAATACATATTTCAAATGAGCATCAATCAGACATGAGGGAACAACTTCAAGATACAGTAGAAGTCTCAAAAATTTTTATACTAATTGGAGCTGATGGATTACAGATATAAATTGTTGGGCTGCTCATGAGAACATATCAAATTTAGCTGAAAATTTACAAGCAGTCTTTGTCTTGAAAATAATACAAATATTTCATGTAAAAAAAATAACATTATTTAGAAAGTCACACGTTATTGGAGAAAATGTAGTTACCTTGCTTTTCTTCTCTTTCCCTACTTGGATTGCCTTCCCCATGAAGGGGAAGGTGAAGGTTTGGTGGAGGAAGACTTTGAATGATATGGAACCAGAACTGTGAAAAATGATCTAAAGAGGGGAACTGGCTAATTACATTTAAAGTCTTTGGAGGAACATTTCCAATTTAATCATTTTTGCTGGATAAACATGTCAAACAATTTAATTTTTTTGGATTTTTTTTTTTTTTTTTTTTTTTTTTGCTGTTGTTGTTGCTGCTGCTGCTGCTCTCCTTCATTAGAACCAGCTATTTCTTTATGAAATAAAATCTGAATCATTCAGCTGGAAAAATTGAAGCACATGCTTCTAGGTGCTGTGAGCAACCCAAATGTCTCAAATACTTTTGATTCTGCAGACCATTAAGGACCCGGATCTCTTAATATTGTAGATGACATCTTTAATGGGCTATATCCTGTGCAGCTACCAAAAAATACTGATCTAATGACCTAAGTTATGTTAGACATAGAGAGCTGGATAATTGACTACTGTATTAAAACAGAAATATGTAAAATTTCCAAGAAATGACTAACTCATCCATTTATGCACTCTTTCCCACCCCCCTTACTGGAAATTGCTAATGATTTTACAACTATAGTTGAAAAGAAGAAAGAAATGAACAGTGGTCTTACCTATATCATCCTTAGACATCATTTATGGTGTTCTGTATTAACATGCAAAATCCACAGAATTTGTTTTGGAGAAGGATGGGAAGATTTTTTACATAGAATGAAAACTGACAGAGGGGAAAAATAAAAAAGAAGAAGAAAGTGGAAGTAGAAAGTGGTGATTTAATTTACAGCATAACATACTACACAGGTGTAAAACATAAGTGGAGTGCATTATCTTTTATTGTTCATTTAACAGAAGAAAGAATCTGGAAATTGAAAGAAAGCAATTGTGAGTAATGTAGTCAGCTTCAGAGGCAGTTTGCAAGCTCATGGTAGACAAAGCATTGTGTAACAAGACTATTTTAAAGTTTATGACTAAAAAAATAAATCATGAATTTGCAACAGAATAAAAGATCAGACACTGAATTAGCTAGCATCAGAGATGATTTTTTTAAAACTTTATTTAAGAATATATTTATATATTATCTGTGCAAGCTGAAATATCAATTCAGTAAGTCTAATTCAACAATAGAGACATGAAACCAAATACTGTTCTAGCTATTGCGGCTGGTTTTATTTTATTGTTAAGTAGGGAGAAATTGAAGACCTAGAAGTTTATTAAGCACATTTAAAACAAAAGCATCAGTTGGAGAGATCACATATCTGAAAGGTAATATCAAAAATAAAACATTTCTTTAAAGACAGAAGCCACAGACGTAAGAATTTTTTCCTCTACTGGTAGAAACTGCATTAGTTTATCTGTTTACCAATTAAAACCAGTAAACAAAGAAGCTGGTTTAAACACTCACTAAAACCTAGACCCAATATTATACTCTGAAATAACTTGACCACACATGAAGCAATAATTTTATGGTCAATTTTTTGTTCAAATTGAAGTAGCAGCCATAATCTATGCTAAACTAGAATAAAGCAATTTATTTTGAATCGTTCTTATGGCATGCTCATAAATAAAAGCAGTAGGACTACCTATGAAATCATTTTTTAAAAGCCCATGTTTATGAAAAATAATAATATTTATGAGCATTCCAAATGGTGTTGATGGAAACAGCTGCAGAGTAAGTTACGTGGAAAAACATAACTTCTGTGGCAGACTTGTACAGAAACAGAATAAGAAAGAAATTGGCCCTTTCTTCGGGGGGGGGGGGGGGGGGGGGGAGGGGGGGAGGAAACCCTCACGAACAAGTGTTTTTATTGCAAGGGAAATTAAAATAAAATAAAAATCCGTAGTTCGTATAACATATATGGTAGAATCATGCAATATCCCAGGTTGGAAGGAATCCACAAGAATCACTGAATCCAACTCCTGACTCCATGGTACTTAAAAACTACCTAGAAATCAAACCATATGTCTAAGAGTATTTCTTGAGCTCCAGCATTGGGGCCATGCCCACCAATCTCAGTTGAAGAACTGTTTCCTAACCCCCAGCTTTCCCTCCCCTGACACAGCTCCCTGCCGTTCCCTCGGACCCTGTCGCTGTCACACAGAGCAGAGCTCAGCGCTGTCCCTCTGCTCCCTGTGAGGAGCTGCAGCCGACATCAGGGCTCCCCTCAGCTCCTCTGCCTTGCGTTGCACCAACCGGGGAACCTCGTATGTCTTGCCTTCCTGACAATTCACCATCTTCTTATTTCTCCTTTGGACATGCTCTCACAGCTTTGTCCTCCCTGCATTGTGGTGTCCAAAGCTGCAACCAGTGCTCGAGGTGAGGCTGTGCAGTGCAGAGCAGAGTGGGAAAATCCCCTCCCTTATAGTTACAGTGTGTTAATATAGTTTTGTGCTCATCATGTGACATGATTAGCTAAAGAGCAATGCAAGTGGAATTTAGGACACTTTACCAATATTTGTTTGGATTTTGCTTCCACAAAAACAAATCACAGCATTTAAAGGAAACTTAAGCCCAGTCTTCCTGAAGCAATTCAAAATGCTAGGAAAAATAACATCAATCTTACAGAAAACTACTTCAACAACACTTAAATATCTTTTTCTTTTTAACATAGATCTGCAACAGTTAAATAACTTTTTTAGTTATGGATTGTTACCAGACCATTATGATTACAGGAAAACTAGCTGATGTTTTGTGTCAGAATTCAAGCCAGCTTTGTCTCAGAACATTGCTGCTTCCTCATTTCCCTTGTTATCTTTCAAAACTGCTCTTTGTGCAGTAGAAAGTCTAGAGATGAGAAATATGTGTGTCACACTTCTGAAAGAACTAGGAATCTCCTTAGAGAAAACATGTTCCCATGAGACTTCTAGAACGAGCAAGATGCTTTGTCTGAACTTTGATGTTTTAATTAGGTTAGCTAAAGTTTGGAGTCAAAGGTTCCTTTCCAGCTGTGAAATGTTTTTACTAAACCCACCAATAATGTGCAAGTTATTCCTGCCTAATACGACTGTTCCTATCTAATCACAGCTATGGGACACTACAAGAAATTATTACTGAGATGGGAAATAATATTGCAATTAAAGGTTTTGAGTTTAGAAAAACAGTGAATAAATAGATTCAAAACACATTTTTCTAATTGAAAACAATTATAAAAAAAAAAGTGAAGACAAACCATTTATAAAATGAAGAATGATACTGTGAAATTGTCTCCCAAAGGGGAGCAAGTTGTGTGAGTCAACTCAGGCAGGGAGTAGGAACAATCACAAATCCACAGCTGAAGCTCAAATAATGAATTTATTTTTGTTACCTTGCCAGCTGGGGAATTCCTGAAGCCTCAAGTAGAGGTACACATGCAGGGACACAGGCACTGATAAGCTTGATCCATAGTAGAGAATCACTGACCTGCTGTTTATGTCTGTTTATCAAGAGTTTGGGTATGAATAGTTTACCATCATATGGTGATCTTCACTGTACTTTGATCACCATATCAAGACAGGTAGGTCAAGTATATCCAATGGGGTGCCTCTAAGTCTATTACACACCTGTGTTATCTATACACAGATGTTCTACTTGTCAAACACACAAAGGATAAACAATAGTAGCTATGATATGTTTTGTGCCTGTTCAGACCTTAAAGGTCTGGGAGAAAGAAGTAACAAATTGTTGGGTGGTTTACACTTTGCACTTCTGAGAATAGTATGTATGTGAACCCCGGACCCAACCACGCAAAGTCTCTTCTGCTAGAAAACTGGAGTTAAAACAGCCATCTAGGAATGCTGGCCTAGAAGGCTGCTGGGAGCATGTGGGCAGTCTGTAACAATAAATGTACCACCTTCAGGCATCTAAATGACACCGAAGGTCACATGAAACTACCAGAGCAGCATAGCCTGAAGTATTTATCACCACAATTACAGTAGTTTTGTGATTCCCTGCTTCTTTACCCAAGTTTTGAGTGTCACTGAGTTGCTGAAATATAAGCTCAGTCTCAAATGCTGAGTGTGAGAAGTGTGGAAGATAAAGTAAGCATCGTTTTTGGTTACAGCAATAGCAGCTATGAAAATGATAAGACATTTTAAGTAATGCTGAGGCAAACAATGGTATGTCAAGAAGAATTTAGCTTGATAAAGAGTGGAGAAAATGGACACGTTCTCTTGAAAAGACAGGAAAAAGTGCAGTATTAGGAAACAGTATTCATCTAAAAATATAGTAATATTTCCTCATGATCTTTGTACATCAGTGCTCTAAATGTGAGATCACATTGATGCAGCCAAACATCTTAAACATAAATAATTGTCCAGAAAGAAGACAATGCTCCTACTTAGAAATTTGGATGTACTACCATACTATCTCACCAATCCTATCTCTCATATAACGTTCCATGAAGTGCCGTTTTCACAGTTTGAAAAGTCAGCTGAGAGTGTAAATTCTTCATAATGAAATACTAATGTTTAAGAATATTACTTAGTGCTTTTTCCTTTTTTTTTTTTTTTTTTTAAAGCATCACTAATTGATTTCTGCAGAGAGTTCTAATGAAACCTGCTATGCATTTTGATAATAAATGTATTACTTCTCTTGGCTACTTGTCTCTCTTTAGATTCTTGATTCTGGTAACATGAATAAAAATATACATACTTTACCCGTTTTATCCTTTCCAACTACAATTCTGGAAAAAAAATGCATTTCAATATTTTTGCTGATTTTTTTTAGTCTTTGGGAAAAAAATAGCCGATTTTTTTTTTTTTTTACGTTTCTCTATAAATGAACTTCAGTACATTATATCAGTCATAATTATATCATTTAGAAAAAAAAAAACATAGATTTCAAAGTTTTAATTGCAAATAAGAAGTTTTCCATACTGCTTAGAAAAGCCAAAACTTTTAAGAATAGAAGAAAATGTCTACTATAAATTTGACAACTATATGTATATATATGAATTTATGAGATACATAGCTGATGGAAATATATATCCATAGTTTTTCCCAGGAGAGGCATACTGGGAATAAAAGCAGTAAAAATATTAGTAAGCTGCTCCTCAAACCTTTCCTTTTACAATAGGTCAGAATAAAAGTAAGACAGGAAAAGGACACATACAACCATCTTTCCTCAACAACAGAGCAGAAGGAAACATCCTCTGTCAGTACTTGAGTTAAATAAGAAACACAGATTCTTTCTTAGATGCTACAATGCAAAATTCCTGTTCCTCTTTCCAGCTAGTAAACCTCATTCATAATCATGGGTTAATCCTCTTTAAAAGTCTGACAGACAGAATGACTAAGAAAAGCCTTTCCAATGGCTGGGTTATAAATCTCAAGGACTCTTATCTGTTCCAGACCTTTTCTTTTGAAATCTTTTATTTTGGCAAGTCTCTGAGCAGTAATCTGGCAATAGAATTGATGCCACTGAAATTTTGAAAAATGGCAACAGCTTCAAAAAACAAACAAATCCAAAACATTGGCAAATGTTATTATTTTCAAAGCAATTCATCATTTCAAAATAATAACTTTTAATGATCTTTTGCAATTAACTGAACTAGGAAATTCCACGTGACAACACTGTTAGCAATCAGACAGACTGAGTGTAATGGAAAGATCCCTGTTGATATGGTTGAGTTTCTAGGGCAGTATCTAAGATCTCTGGTGCTTTTCCAAGTAGCTGTATTTTTTGAAGAAATAATATGTCTTAACAGCAGAATAAGATTTCTCTTCAATATTGAGGTTTTACTTCAATAATACTGTTAGAATTTCCTAAATCAAAACTCCTATACTAGTCTATAAAGTGGAGTGCAATGTCATTACATGCTGTTTATCTTGCTCCACAGCTTCTGCTCTGAACAGCTTTTCTTGTATTCCTACAATTACAGTGTAAGTGTGGGCCATATTAACAGCAGGAGCTTATCATTTGGAAGCCAGATTGCATGAAACATACCCTGATGTAAGGTAAAGATCATGTAATTGTAAATGCTAAGGACCTAGCTAGCATCGTTTAAGCTAAATATAAATATTTTTGTCAAATTTGCAACTGGAAAATACAACTAGAAAGACAGAGCTTATTCATTCTGATTTACTGTTTCCATATTAAAATGCATCTTGGTACTCTATAACTCAAAACAATTTATATGAAACCCAAGATGCAAAGATAAAAGTAGTCTATTGTGGCTTTAGTGAGGATTGTTCAAAAACAACACTGTTCCCATACCAAGCAAATGCTAAACTGGAAGGTTTTAGAACTTAGCACACATTGATTCCTTTTTGCTGAACTAATATATTGGTCCTTACACTAATATATTGATCCCTATTGCTAAACCAGTCTATATGATCTCGTATGCAAAATCCAAGCATGTCTCCCAGTTTGCTCACTCTGGGAACTATCACATGGACCACATGAGGTGTCTGCTTCAGATTTGGCACTCTGGACCATACACAATCTTCCAAAACTCTTTGATCAGGATTTACAATTTCAGTTGCTTACACATGCCTTCATGCCACAGTTCCACATTGTAAAGCAGTATTGTGATGAGATGCAACATATTCTTCATATTATTTCATACATTTTGAAAAGAGAAAAGCAAACGCAAAAGACACACTTGGCTTCCATTTGACTTACAACACTGAGTGGATAGAGCATACTTTAGAGGTGGTGATAACCGAGAAGTGAGAATTTAAGAAGCACTGTGCTACGTGGCGTTGGAGCAGACATTGCTCTCTTGAGTGGATGCAGTCAGCAGCATCTCTGCTGCCATAGACTGATAGGAAGAAACGTGATATAAAGCATTACAGGTGCACAGCTATATCTGACACTTGCAGTTCCTTAGAGGATATAACAGTGTCTCACCAATGAGACAATGAGGTAATATCTTTGTAGGAATTGACTTTATTTTTTAGTATGTTAATGCAGCAGTAATTCAGCGCTTGTAAGCCTGACTTGGGACCACCAACTTACCCATTATATTATGCCTTCCTCCAGAAAAAAGTTTTCTATAGTTAACACAGAGTTACAGTATTTAAAACTCAGAACCCAAATCAGCGGGTGAGGGGCAGCTGAGTGGAAATTTTGTGCAAATCTGTAGAGCTCTATCCAATGCAAAAGTGTTCCTTGAATTTGATGTTGTCACTGTTGAGCTTGTTGCAGCTGCCACAGCTACATCTTGACAGCATAAATATCTGCAGGCTGCTTTGGCTGGGTTCTTGTGTGAGCCTTAGGCAAAGAGAAACAGGTGACCCATTGTCTGCAGCAGCTCCAGACAGTCCTCTGTGAGCTGGTACAGCTGGCAGGAAAAGAAATATATATAACTTAGATATTCCCTCAAACCTTTCCTTTCACAATAGGTCAAGAGCAGAGGTATTAGCCTGGAAAAATTTAGTTTGATTGCTCACAGAATCAGCATACTACAAATGCAAACAAGACAGTGATGTAATTTATATTATTTTTAAACTGGAAGCAAAAGCATAATTAATGTCTAATTCTTTTCTCATGCATTCATTGAGAAAATAATCCTAATATTTGATTATTTTTACAACAGAAAATTCTGATTCCAGTGTCAAAGAAGCTTTCTGATATTGTTATTTACTTCCATTGTACATTGTCTTTTTTCATAATGAAGGCTAGCTCAGTCAACTGTAGATTACAGACTGGCAGATTTATATTACATCCAATAGAAAAAGTAGAAAATTCTACACTAATCCTTAGAGGAAGAAAAGAGACATTCAATAAAAGATGAAAAAGAAATATTAATGTTTAATATGGAAAAGCCAGAGTCTTTCTGTTAATAACTCAAAATTTGTTTCCTATAAAATGATAAATTCTTTGACTATACGTCTTTTAAGCATGCACCAACAAAAATAAGGAAAAACGCAAAATAATTATTTGTAGTAATCTGAAGCACCCAGAGAGAAGGTATGCAGAAAGCTATCTCCCTCAGCATGATTTTATTATTTTTAGCTTTTCTTGAGAGCTCAGTGAACTAGTCTTTTTTTTTTTTTTTCTTTTTAGTTTTAGCTGGCATATATAAAAATTTTAATAAATGTATTCCAAAGAGGAACTACTTGAACAAAACCACGTATCCATGCTATCTTATTTTATAATGGCTCTGTGGTCCCTGTACAGAATGAATTAAGAAAACAACTAAAATGTCAAGCATTTATTGTCTGAAACTTCCATAGGGAGTAACAGGTCTGAACTTTTTCAATAAATCCTTCAAGGATCATGAAATTTGCACATAAGCACGTACACACACAGAATTCCACTAACTCTACACAAGTTAGATAAACTTTCCTGAAATTCTTTTGGCAACTCATATAATAAACGGATTTTGTAAAATGAAAGAAGAGTAGAATGGGGAGGAAAAGAGACAGAGAATACTGAAAAGAAAAAACACATATATTTTCTGCCAAATGTGGGAAATGCATAGCATTTTAAATAATAATTCTAATACAGGGAAAGGTGTTTCTCTTTTTTAAACATACTGAAAAAAAGACCATCTATGACTAGGTAATAGAAATTCCTCCTGCAATGGTACTAGAGTACAATGATTTCCTTTCTGATTTTGTATAAATAATAAAAGACTGCTATGAGTGACAGTTTTCCTGCAGCTAGAACAACAGCAAACAAGAATAGCAAATAACACTGTCTAACCTGGAGAGAAATATTTCTGTTCTGAGTGGGTGTTTAAAATTTTTTAAAGATCAGTTTACTTTCATTATTGGATTCATTTTCTGTGCGTTTTTGAATATATTATTTCTTTTGACTGTATTATTTCTTAGAAGATCAGGAAAAAAGAAAAAAAAAAAAGATTTTCTTTTATAAGTATTTCATCCGAACTGAAACACACAAATACAAAATTGTTATGCTTTGTGCCTGAGACAGTTTATCCTGAATCATGGCAAACAATGACTTATCAAGCACATCAGTGATACTGCAGTAATATGCAAGTGTGGTGTCAAACTCTGTAGTGTAAATACAATTCTACTTATAAACATTTATTAATGCTTTCCAATTAAATCAGGTTATTTGGCACCACTGTAAAAGAGACAAATGAACATTCCCAAACATTTTTTTTCAGACTTCAGGCACCAGTTCATACACACCAGCCAATTCAATTGACCCTAGGCTAATCTTCTGGGCTTTGCCTTAGCTATACATGGAAAAAGCATTTGTTTTCAACTGAACTAATTCTACCCAACCAGAACACCATGATGAAACACACCACCTACCATCACTCCGTAAATACTGCAATTGCTAAAATAAAGGCTGGGGGGAAGTAATAAAAAAAATAATAATCTAAATTACCTAGTGGTGCAGTCCTAGGGAAGATAAGGTAGATTTAGTTTTAAGTCATGTGTTAGTCAAGGCAACATAATTTTACTCTAATCATCTAGCATGTATTAGAACTAGAGAGATTTCATCTGAAACAGAATTTTAACATGAACTAGATGTGTGAGTTAATTTAACTTGGAATTTAAACACAATTTCTTTGTTGAGTTGCCAATCACATTCATCTGTTTAATTATAGTTAGTCATATAATAAATTGGGCCAAGAAAAAATCATGGTGAGGAAGGATAAAGAAATCAATCAATTTCAAACATGAGGATACGTGGGTGACTTGACTGGTTTATATGTCTGCACTTAGACCATCTACACTTCTAAAGGAGGGAAAGGATTCATTTCATGTCTGTCAATAATGTAATAATACCCAAATCTGTCAGGAACAGAACTATTTGTTTCTTTTTGTTTAGAAGGAAACACTACCTGAATACTTTCATACACCAGTGTATGGTGTACAGAATACATACACATACACCAGTTACATTCATAAACTGTACTCACACATGTTAAATATACATGCATACTCTTTGGTTACAGAAAATTTCCTTTTTTCCTCTAAATGGAAGCCATGTGGCATGATGATGGTAAGAGAAAACAACACAAACCAGGTAATTCCCTCGCTGAAATACAAACTGTACCCAAATTCCTCTAGCAAAGCATTAGCTCACGTACAGAACTGAAGGCAACTGTCACCTTCAAAGCAAAAAGGCTGTTTCAGAACTATCTAGGTGATCATACACGCAAGAAGACTATTGATCACAGAATCACAGAATCACAGAGTGGCCAGTGTTGGAAGGGACCTCAAGGATCATGAATCTCCAACCCTCCCTGCCACATGCAGGGTCACCAACCTTCCCATTTAATACTACACCAGGCTGTCCAGGGCCCCATCCAATCTGGCCTTGAACACCTCCAGGGATGGGGCATCCACAACCTCTCTGGGCAGCCTGTTCCAGCACCTCACCACTCTCTCTGTAAAGAACTTCCCCCTGACGTCCAACCTCCTTCAACTTAAAACCATTTCCCCTTGTCCTGCTGTTATCTACACTTTCAAAGAGTTGATTCCCTTCCTTTTGTAGGCTTCCTTTAGGTACTGAAAGGCTGCAATGAGGTCACCCCGCAGCCTTCTTTTCTCCAGGCTGAACAAGCCCAGCTCCCTCAGCCTGACTTCATAGGGTAGGTGCTCCAGGCCCCTGATCATCTTTGTGGCTGTCCTCTGGATCCTCTCCAACAACTCTCTGTCTTTCTTGTACTGGGGGCTCCAGACCTGGACACAGTACTCCAGATGAGGCCTCACAAGAGCAGAGTAGAGGGGAACAATCACCTCCCTGTCCCTGCTGGCCACCCTTCTTCTGATGGAGCCATTTGCTTTCTGAGCTGCAAGAGCACACTGCTGGCTCATGTTAAGTTTTTCATCTATCAAGACCCCCAGGTCCTTCTCTGCAGGGCTGCTCTCAAGGACCTCCCCTTCCAGTCTGTATGGATGGCTGGGATTCCTCCGGCCCAAGTGCAAAACCTTGCACTTTGCTGTGTTGAACCTCAATAGGTTTGCCCGGGCCCACCTTTTAAGCCTGTTGAGGACCCTCTGAATGGCATCCCTTCCTTCCACTGTGTCGACCGCACCACTCAGCTTGGTGTCGTCAGCAAACTTACTGAGGGTGCACTCGATTCCATCATCGATGTCATTGATAAAGATGTTAAAGAGCACCAGTCCCAAGACAGACCCCTGGGGGATGTCGCTTGTTACTGGCCTCCATCTGGACATAGAGCCATTGATGACCACCCTCTGTCTGTGGCCTTTTGACCAATTTCTTATCCATCGAGTGGTCCACCCATTGATCTGCCTACAGAAGTCACTGTTCAAAGTCTCTGAATTTTGCATAAATAGACATATGGCAACCTGGAACTTTCTTTTTAAGCTTTGAGCTTCTACAAGCTTTTCATAAACTCAATAAAAAGTTTAAATGCTATTTATTTACTTATACATTATGCCATTAAAGACTCAGAGTGTGTGACTTGGGATCCCAAGATAACAGTCTTTCATAGCAAAACTTAAGTATTTGACTGCATTCTTAAATTTCTTATGATTTGTTATGATATAAGAACAGTGTTTGAATTTTTTGAATCCTTAGGTTTAGCTGCTTAGTTCACCAACAAACAATTAAACCCCCCCCAAAAAAAAATTTAAGTCTTTTTTTCCTCCTCTAATCAATAATGCAGCGGAATGGTGAAGAGATACAGTAAATGACTGGAGAACTGCAGTATTTGGATTTCCTAGTAAGAGACCTTCATTTTGCACCCTGATAGCACATCTCATTTCTCTTAGAGCTACAGCTTGGGATTGACTTCACTGGATTGTACATTTGGTATTAAAATACAGCTTCTGTTTGTCTTCGACAGCAATAACACCTGGTTTTCTCACTAAACAGATGTTCCCAATAGAATAGAAGATGGCTTTTCTGACCTCTCTATTGAATGCAAATGTTCTTGTCAAATTTAACTGGAGCTGAATAACAAGTTCATTTCTGGCATCATCACGGTGAAACACATAAATTCCATACATATTCTTCCAGACACTGTGGTCACAATCACACATGCATCCATATACAAACATGCTGCTTTAGCACTTCATCATTCTTTCTGACCCATGTGGAAGAGAATGTTTTTTGCAGAAAAATCTGCACTCACACTCAGATCTATTCAAAGACACTTTGATATGTTTACCTCTGCCAATACTGTTAGAAGTCACCAAGAGTTCCAATAAGCAGAAGAGAGCTTCTATTACCAATGATAAGGATAATGACAATACAAATTGTATAAGATGTGAGAATCCACCACGTAAATACAGATCATGTAATACAGGTATTACAAGGAAATCCATAATTAGCAACCAGAAGATATCATTTGCAGAGCACATAAAATGTAACTGACTTTGTCAAACCTAAAATACACATACTTATCTCTACTGGCACTTAATTTAAAGCCTACTGCATTAGTTAGGGTGGCACCTAAGTCACTCCTCTAACAGACTAAAATGATCCATAAACCAGAATCAAATCTATGGCTTTCTGTTTAATTCTCCAACTTCTTTTGTGTGTGTGTGCAAGCAATACTTTCTTCTAGTCTCCTCCTCTAGGAAGAAGAGTTTAATGCCACTGCATTAAGGAGGTCTTGAGCAAGATCACATCCAGAAACTGGTCTTTGCTGAAACTGTGCACAAACATTCAGATACAGACTCTGAGCTGGAATTTTTATTTATTTATTTATTTATTTAAACACACACAGTTTCAACTTCCTTCTTTATTTGTACCAGTAGCAGATGTCTTACTTACATATTACTATAACATATATAACAACTATATAGCTAAAATAAGTCAAAATAATTAACAACATACAAATTATTAAATATATTAATCAAGTGCTTATATACATTGTCAGTATTCTCCACACCCATCTTTTCTGATGGAAAATTGAACCATTAACTCATTTATTAATGATCCCAAGAATTACATACCAAATGTATCTAATTGTACTGTATTCTTTAAAATGTGGCAACTAGGAATATTCTGCAATTATTTTAATTTATGAATAGAATTATCTGTTGTACTGCATTTTGTGTGCAATGCTATGTGATAATAACTAAATCATAATTGAGGAAACAGAAAACTTTGCTATTTCCTTATCCAAATCAGAGAATTGCATTTTATAACCACAACCGAACTATTTCCATATTTTACTCCTCAATTTGCATTTCTGTGTAATGGATACAATAAGCACACTCACAAACATATTAGTACATAATGGAATATATATTTAACAGACACTTACAGCACAGAATTAGTTTTACTAGATCTACTTCTCTTTGCTTCTTATTTCTCATTACTCCCAAGTGCTACTACACACACCAGAGAAGATGACTGGTTGAGGTATTTAGTTCCTATACCTTAATAGTAACACGGCCCAGAACACTTCAAAGCATATGCTGTTTGAATATATTGTGCTTAGAGCTGCTGTATGAAGGAGGAGGACAGTTTCGTGGCTTGGAGGATTTTTTTGGTGACCAACTCTGTTCAAGAACATACACAGAAATTATTCATTACACAGCAGAAAGACTCAGCTTATGTCCTTGACATATTTTTTAAGTGGTATATCTGCCATCAATAGTATATATTTAATAAAAAACAAAGGCCTAGTAATTAGGTTTTAATTTCAATTTTAATCTGCTATTTGATCAAATGGATCCTCAAAAAGTACAATGAATTTTACAGCTTTGTATCAAATTTATCATGCATTCACAGATGGAAGTTCAGTATATTATTATCCCAAAAAAGATAATGCATGAATGAATTATAGATATGGACAGAAAAATATAGATAGACAGAAATTATAGATGTGCACAGTTTTTGGACACAGGTAACAAATATTTTATCATTAAGTCATTTTGTCAATGCTAAGACCTTTGTTAGACGTGTCCCTGTGCTGCAGAGCAGCAGCTGCTGAGACATCATTCAGGCTCTTTTATGTATGTAAAGTGTTTATATTTTTGTAAAGAACATATAAAAATGCAAAGGGTTAATTTTTTGGTGTGTGTTAATGGCATCAGCTTGCACAACATGCTTCAGTACTCATGTTCACTAGGCCTGCTAAAGCTCTTCTGGTCCAACAACCGAAATGACTACCGGACGTCAGTAGCATTCTCTTGCAATTGAAATTTAGACACATACATGCACACACACATTTTTACTTTTTACATCTGTACTTCAGCTTAGTTCACTCGTACTGCTGCCTGTGGTTTCCTGTGAATTGTTTAACATTTCTGTCCTCATTATAGATCAACTCTGGCTTATTATCTCATTTACTAAACAGTGAAATATCTTCCTACTGCAGTACAGACACACACACATATGAAAACCTGTGGTCTGTTTACGAAAGTGAAAGGTGATCAGAAGATATTGTTCAACCATGAACAAAGAAAGAGCTGGGGCTGTTCAAAAGAGCTGGTACTGTTCAACCTGGAGAAGAGAAGGAACTGAGGTGACCTCATAGCAGCCTTTCAGTTATCTAGAGGGGAGCTACAGGAAAGAATGGGACAGACTCTTTAGCAGGGTCTGTTGTGATAGAACAAGACAAAATAGTTTCAAGCTTAAAGAGAGTACATTCAGGTTAAATATAAAGTAAAAGGTCTTTTACAGTGAGGGTGGTGAGGCACTGAAGCAGGCTGTCCAGAGATGTGCTTGATGTCCCGTCCCTGTAGACTTTCAAGGGGAGACTGGACCATGCCCTGGGCAACCTGATCGAGCAGTGGTGTCCCTGTTCACTGCAGGGGAGTTGAACTAGATGACCTTTAATGGTCCCTTCCAACTCTAAGGATTCTATACATCTATTCTATGACTGTTGGAAGTTTTGAGGCAGAACAATCCCAGCAATCCCTGTGCCAGCCATTCTGCTTCCACTCTTTTCCCCTTGCATGCTGGAGGACTGGTCTGAGCACATGTGCAGCTATTCTGGGATTCCCAGGGCACCAGCATGGTCTGGGAGGATTTTAGGCATTAATTATTAGAGACTTCTAATGTTGTACTGCATGGTTGTACTGCTGAGAATTTAGAATTTTACAAGTCAGATAGGTGTAGTAAAAGCAGTCTTTTACACTGTGCATATCTAGCATGTTTTATCAGCATTCTGGTTAACATCTTAAGGACATTCAAATTCAACAGCAGAGAGAAAACAAGGATACTCAGTTTTGGCAATCTCTCTGGATAATGCCTTTAGCCTGAGTAACTTCTGCTGAAAGCCTGCATCCATTAAGCATCTCTGTTGCTTTAAGCTTTACGTGAGTTCAGAGAATGCTTCATATAATTGCAGAAATTAGACATAAGAAGGATTCAATCATTCTGTTCTTCCTCTGTAGCTGAAATATAGTGTAGTGTTCAATGTCAGTGTCTTGACAAATTCAAATGGGTGTGTTGAGCAAAGAAAGTTGATATTGAGGACCTGAAATACATTCAAAACATACTTGGAGGATTTTTACTTCAGACTAGCTCTAGTTTGAAACATAGTGTCCATAACTGGTTGGAGCAATTCAGCATATTTCAGCAGCATATACTCTGATTTAGTTTCATCCCAAAGGAATCTTCGGGGTTAGTAATGAAGTAGCCATGAAAAACAATGCATGCTAAGAAAGGACAGTAAGCGATGAATTTCAAATCCTGGTAAAACCTTCCAGTAACTATCTGTTAAGGTAGAACAGTCATTATTCCCAAAATTGCTGTTTTATTTTCTTCCTGACAGTCAGTCTAGCCTTTGCCTTATCCATCTGTGGTTTGTCTCAACCAATACCTGGTCTTCAGATATTCATAATCATACTTCCACAAATAGCTTTGGATACCTTAGATATCCACTGTAAAAAAGGATGGAAGAAATCAATAAACCCACGTGGCCTTTTAGTACTTCAGCCTGGCCACTTCTGGCAATACACATACTACTGCTAGTCCATCCTCAGAAGCTTCAAGTGGAGATCTTGGGCACAGGAAACAGAATGAGTTCTACACGGAATTCGGAAGGATAATACAGAGAACATTAACTCCAACTTCTGATCCAAGCAAGAGATTTTTCCTTCCCTTGATTCTAGTAATTAATGTTACAAATGTCCATCTCTGCTCCAGGACCATTAATTCTATGCATTTTAAACAGTCACCTGTTAATTCCACACTTTTCTTATTTGTCTATGGATTTATTACATTTGGCTTCTTTAAAAGCTAATGATTTGATTTTAGCCAGGAAAATGACTAATTGCAAAAAAGACAATGGGGAAAAAAGGAAGAGGAGATAACGGGCTGTGTGATGTAAGCTTGGAATAGCAAGTTACGCACAAAATAAAGCAACATCCTCTGACTTAATTCTCAGATTGCTTACTGGCACTCTCACAGAACAGTATTTTGTTATGTCAATATTTTGTATACATTAGGGTATTTGCAGAAGAAAAAAAATCAGATAGTGTTTTCTATCTGTAAGAGGTGTCTGTTTTCTTTGCTGTACAAGAGTTGCTTAAATTTTTTTAAACAGAACTTCTGATAGTCAAAAGGAAAACAATCAGAGAAGGGTATTAACCAGCTGAACAGAACTTGTAAACCCAGTCAAACTACTAAAGAACATTGCGCTGTTGAGTCATCAGATTGCAGATCCCTGCCCTGTGGTTTGCTGTCTTTCAGAGAAAGATGCAAACTGTTAAGCTTTCCCAAGCCCTCCTCCCTTCCATCTGCCTAGTGACCCATGCAGCTGCCTTAGCGTTCGCATTCGCTCCACTGGAAGTTTCATGCCTGCCTTGACAGAAGAAAGTAAAATGTTGCAGTGACAGCAGCTTCAATGGGACCAAGCAAAAAATGATGGAGAAGAGTAAAACGTGTTATTTGTGTGGATAGCTGAGAATTGAATAAGAAAACTTTGTGAATTGCTGTGCACGAGAACTGTCAGAACAGGAGGTATGAGGAAAAAAAGGGAAAATATGCAGGAGTCCAAAACTCCAAAGTGTGCTTTGTGTCACTTTTAGGAAGAGAAGACAATATATGTAAAGAAGATGCACTGTACAGAAATTTAAGTACTCAAGAATGCAAGTATAAATGCTTAACCTGCTAAAAATAATATTAAATTCTACCGAGACTGGTTCATAATAAAAGCAGCTTCTCTGTTCTTGACCATCATTTCCTTTACCCTGGCATTTAGTGAAAATGAATTCTGGGAGGTAATTGAGCATGCTTTTCTTCCTTCCTCTGGGGCCCATAAGGTTATTTACAAAAGAATATTTAAAACAGTTATAATGAAGAGGATCTCTACAGAATAGTTTCCTCAACTATTCATGCAGTTAATCTTCTGCAAGGGCACCTATAGGTTGGTGAGCTCAAACAGGATTCACTGAGACGGGATACACTTCAGAAGTGGCAAGCAAAAAAAACCTGCAAGCCAACATACTTTGTTAGAGAGATAAATGAGTTTACTCTCAGTAAAAAATAATTTCCTCTGGAAATACAAGTGCAGTAAAAATGTTATTCAAGTAACGCTTTGCACAATTAAAAAATCTTCAGGTGACAGGAAAGACATTGCTTGTGATAGCCTGTGTTTTGTATTTTCTTACACCTTATATTTGTTTTGTCACTCTGCAGGCAATTCAAGCAAACTGTCAGACATAGCATTTTGGGAGGTAAGGTTGAAGATTTTTAGGGAATTTGCAGGTGGTTTTGCAATTAGCTGTGTCCAAATTTAAAAAGCTGTCCAACTGCAAAACCTAGATTCATTTTAGTCTGAAATAACACACTTTATTCCCCATTCTCAACATACAAAGTGAGCTCTGTTTATTCCCGCAGGCTGTATCACTGGGCAAAAAGATCAAGGGCTTCTCATTATTTTTGGTGAAACTCAAAGTTTAAAGGAGATGACTATTCTACTCGGTGATAATAATTTCTTTAATCACAGCAAGTTGAGTTCAATAGTACAATATTTATAGCTGATGTTCTAAAACAATTTGAAGTCTTTGCTTTTGAAGGCAATGATAATCACAGGGAAATTGGAGCTACTTTTCTAAATAAATTTCATTGTATTGTACTGTACAGTGCCAGAGTTAACTTGTGAGCAATAAAATTATAAACTCTACCAGAAATCATTGGAACTAAAGTACTTTGTAATTCTTTTCTGAGCAGAAAATTGCCAAAGACAAGTAGCCTCTGCGTAACTTGTGTTATATCACAAATATCCATTTCCTTTTCTGAAAAGAAATACAAGTACTGACTATGCAAAACAGTATAGTTTCACAGAAGCTTTTGGCTATAAAACATAGAGTCAAGGTCCAGCAGGCAGATCCCTCCTAGCCTTTCTTGAGAATGGTAGAATCACAGAACCATTAAGGTTAGAAAGGACCTCTAAGATCATCTAGTCCAACCATCAATCTATCACCAATACTGCCCACTATCCAAGGAGGCCCACGTTCCACCTTCTTGCCTTTTCATCCATACCATAAAGAATGTATTTGTGCTCAAGGTGACAGTGAATTTCTATCCAGAATATTCATCTCCTTTTATACCCTTGAACAACATTCTTCAATCAGGAAGGTCTTCCATTGCTATACCTAGGTAAGATAACCTATCACTAAAACTACTATCTCCTATCTCATAGCCCATTTTACCATTAGATGAGGACCACATTCTTCCAAAGCTTTTACTTTCCTTCTTACATAATTCTTCTTTTCATTAAGCAGTTTCACCTTTCTTTTGTTAGCCTCCTGAAGTCTAGGACTAGCCATGACAAACAAAGACTAGCATATTTCCTTACACTCCTATCAGCACAACAATAACAATTTACCTAACTTACAGTATTGAAAGAATAATTTATGTGCATATATTCTTGTCTATCTACATCAGTATATCTTATAACACTTCTATATCTGGGAAAACTATCTGATATACATCTGCAGAAATTACTGGACTAGTATTGAATCTGTTGCATAGAGTAAAATATTGATGAATGTCTGAAGAAAACAATCTATAAGGCTTTCTACAGTACTTACTTGAATAAAAATACAAAAGGAGTTGTTCTCAGGAATTATTTATCCAGCCTCTATAGACAATTCCACTCATTTAAAATACCAGTCACAACTCTATGTAGCCATTGCAACTCCTGAAATGAAGTTTGTTAGCCAGTTCTTATCACACGGAAAAGACCAACAGAAGAAAAATATTTCTGAAATTATACCGTTATAATTAATCTTTTGAATCATAGGGTTTGTGATTGAAAACACTGGAGTAGCGCTGCACAAGGAAGTTTGTTAAGTCTTGAATAATGTGAAATTAAATTCAAGCAATGCCAGGGCTACATGGCTGTTTAAAATAAAGTTAACACTCCTTAAGTCCTCTTCATCTTTCTTTTCTTTCTCCAACTCCAGTTAACATAAGTTTAATCACTCTTCAGGACGCAATCCTCGAGTTTTGATTCACTGCCCCACAGCGCCTCTGACAAGAGAGCATATCTCCGCACTTCTCAATAGCTTAATAGCTTAACTAATTGATCTCCATTCCTTTGTAAGTATCCTAATTAAAAACAAACAAGCCACTACTTCTGCTCCCATTTACTTCTGTCAGGAAAGCTCTTTACATTTCAGGAAATGTGAATGTTTGGTCCAAATAAGTGCCACAAGTTCAAACCCACTCTAACACTCTCCTGAACTTTCTTAACCCCATTTAAAAGGAGTTAGAGATAGCCAGAAGATTAGATTTAACTCACTCTATCTGACACTAGTTGTACTAAACTACCCTGAAAAGCGTCTTGCATTTTTTCTTTGGCACTAGTCAGAATCTATGAAGGTGGGTTTTTTTTTTTTTTTTTACCTAGCTCACCAATAAGGTGAGCTAGGGTACAAAGTCCGGGTCCTTATGCATTTTTCATAATGACTCATCCACGCTTGGTCCTAAAACCAAGGCCTCCGTACTTGGCATCAATTTCACAGTGACAAAAGACAAAAAATAATTCTTCTGTTTCTGTTATCCTTATCCTGCATTGAACATGTATCCACTGTTTTCCTGACTCTGTTCCTCAGGGTTCCTTCTCATTTTGAGGAACAATACCTCAAACCAGTAGGGTAACAGAGTTGTGCTGTGGGATGCGAGGAGACAAAGACCTGCAGGCATCACCCAGTATAGCAGACCTTTAAAATTTCCAGTTCCCAATCTGTGGGTGGCCAATGAAAGCAGAGGAGGGCTCTGATGCATAATAACAAGAGGTGATCACCTCCTCTTGCAGCTCTGCTCCCCTGTTGCAGATGGGTGTGAGCTCTCTACACAGAGATAGGTTTGGACAGCTTAAATACCCTTGTGAGCTTAAATTGCTTTTATTACCTGTGGCTAGCTGACAGCCTACCGTGAGTCAAACACCAAGTGTTAACATAAAAGATTTTCATTACGTCGATTTTTTTCCCTTTAATCTAGGCTACTGTCACATCTCATGCCCAAAACAACTCCTTTGGTTACCAATGAAGTTAACATATGCTTTTAGCTGATGACTACTTGCTTTGTAGTACCCAGAGCTCCAATAATGTAGTTACTTTATAATCTTCTTCACAGGAAGGAAGAGGAAGGAATAAAGATATAAAAATTCTGCACTGTGGTGTTTATGATTTGTGTTTCTGAAGGTAATTTAATTGATTTGGCTTCCTGTTTCTTTTGCTGAATGCTATGAAAAAAATCAAGGTGAACGTGGAAAGACTTTGTGACAGAGGAATTTTTTTCAATACTTCATGTGTCCACAGATATCAGCACTTACTACCTCTTAGAACAGGAAACTAAATGTAAAAGAATCCCTCCTTTCTTTTCCTTTGCTAAGGGACAAACTGCTTAACAGTTCATTCCCATGACTCATTTTGACTTGTTAGCTATGTGAGCAATTATCAGAGTTAGTGGAAATACCATAAATCATTTGTAAAGAAGGGATTTTTAAACTCAGAAAATTTGAAAGTTAGGAATCATGAAGCATATAGATACGAGAAGAAGGAGAGCTGAAATCTCCACTGTAGCTTTCAGAAAGCACTTGGTAGTTGTTTCAGTTGTGTATATCCATTTTTTATTATTATTATTATTATTATTATTGTGAGGAAACTAATGTGAGTACTCATTACAAATGCCACTCAAATGCAAAGCTCAAAACAGAAGTTCTATCTGCACAGAGCAACAAAAAGCAGCATCTGGACTTCAATGAAGGTGTCACACAGTACACAGCTTTATTAGGCACACAAGAAAAGCTCCGAGGGGGTTAAAAGTCAATCGTAAGACCTGGGACCAGTGCCAATAAACTAGTACCTGGCCAGGCTTAAATTGAATTTTAGCTGCCAAATGTACATTTTCAGATCTCCAGAGGAAGCAGGTTCTTTCGTGTGGGTGAAGTAGACAGAGGCAGCTGTTGAAATGGAAACCATTGCATCAAACAACTTGGGAACTGATTGAATTTAAAATTGGACTTTCGTATTCCTTGATTTTTGCCTCAGAACTCATTGAGGGGATGCAGGTGGCTGATAAACAGAAATGTATCGCTCCGGCAAGAGGTTAAAGAAAGCCTTCCAAACAAACAAGAATTTTGTCTTTTGGGAGGGGGAAAGAAACCTTAACAAAGTCAACAATGAGATACTGAATTAGGCTCTTATTAGGTGCTGATCAGAGGAGCTGTTCTGGTATACAACAGTGTTAGTAGACTGAGGCCTAGATTTCACAGCTACACCAGTGTAAACCTCATATAACAGTATATTAACTTAGAATATAGTTAAAAAAACCAACAATATTATTTCAATTTAGGATTAGAGCTAGACTTGAAATAATGTATTCCTCTCTCCCTCTCTTTCTGCTTATACCCTAGTGGAGGTCATTTTCAAAATGTGCAGATAAACACAAAAAGCATGCTAAGATTTCCAAGTCCAGTATTTCACAGTGAGTTTTTTTTTTTTTTTTTTTTTAATTAGTGTTATCCTAATATTATTAAAAAATAAACAAATGATGGGTCACATCCTAATTTTATGTCTTGAAGGATTTCATATAATTCTGATCTCAGGACTCCAAGTGGTGTTATGCCCTTCAGCATCAGTGGGAACTGCATTGCATTTGGAGCAGTGAAGGATGTAGTTTAGCATGCTCATTTGACTGAATCCAAGATATAAAAGGATTGCTGCTTACCACACGGGCACCTAGTCACCAATGATGGTCTTGGTGCCTGCTTCTGGTTCCCATGCAGGAGAAAGTTTGTATTTTCTGTGACAACTTCTCAATTGAAACACATTCCAAAAATTACAGAGACATATTATAATAATTGCTTAGCCTTTATCTTAACCGAAAGCAAATTGAGTAAGGTTGAGGGTGTCATCACCAATAGTAACAATAAAAACATGCATAATATCACAGAAAACTCTTGTTTGTATTTCACTAATCTCAAGTCTACAAGTTTTTCATTTTCAAGTTTACAGATGAAAGCATATGTATTCCAACTACCATTTTCATAGTGAGATCCCAATTGAAATTTTTATCATTTATGGTGAAGTGCTGTAAGATAAATTCACCGTCCAAGGCCTTTAATGACATTCTACCACACTAAAATATTTTTCTATGTAAAATAGAGGCTGAAATCCACCCCAAATATTTATTTTTCTTGAAATGTTTCTATAGTTAACTTTGACACACAAAGTGATGAAAGGCACAGGCTAGAATCTTGTCTTCTTTACAAAATCAAATGTACACTGGCCATATATCTATAGCAATAATGATACTAAGCAGGATTGTAAAAGAATTTTTTTTCCCCTAGACCACTTCTAAGATGGAGATAAAAAATAAAGCAAAAGTTCTTGGTCACCATGACATAATTTTGTAAAGTACTTTTCCAGAAATTGAAGGAATCATAGAACAGCTTGGGTTGGAAGGGACCTTAAGGATCATCTCCTTCCAGTCCCCAAAACCCTCAAGTCCTCATCACAGCTTTTCTCAACGAGTTCTTCCCCCAGTCTGTAGACATATCTGGGATTGTGGTGACCCGGGTGCAATACCTTACACTTGTCCTTGTTGAAACTCATTAGTTTCTGATGGGCCCACTTTTCAAGGTTGTTCAGGTAACTTTGGATGTCATTCCTCCTCTCCCTTACCTATATTATCAAAGAGAAAAGGCTCATGGAAATATATTTGTCTTAATGCTATTTAACTTCTTGTTGTCACATTAAAAAAACAAACACAGACATAAGCCAAAATGTAGTGGGGCAGAGGAGAATGAGTGGAATGAAAGCCATGTTCCACTTAAATTACAATATACTTTTACAATTCAGGTTCATAATTTCAGGTCTCTGTGACAGATGAGGACACAGAGAGAGAAGATCTCAAAACACTGCCTGCTAACTGATGGTTTCTTAGCAGGCTCCAGGCTGCACGCCAGCAGGATGTCATTGCCAGTGCCTAAAGAAAAGACTACACACTGAGGTAGTTTCCTCCAGAAAAGGTTTTGCCAACAGCACAGGAGACAGTGATCTGTAAGCAACAGCCTTGTTTCTCAGTGGGATTGGTCACAGACTATTCAGACCCCTCCCTGTACAGAATAGATTTGGTCTCTCTCCAGGGAAATCATTTAGCCTGGAGGTACACTGAACATCTGTATATTTAAGGAATATAGCATTTTTTAATTAGATTGTCTTATCCATTAATGGCCAATTGTCATCTCAGTAATATTTTTGCTTTTATGATTATGGGAGAAGTAAATACATGCATGTTGATGAGTCCTTCCCCCACCCTATATGCTTTGCCATGGAATCTTTAATGCAAATATAAAATGTGTTCATAGATTAAAACACAAACCATTCCTAACTTGATAATAATATAAACAGATTTAAAAACACAGAAATTACCATTTTATAAAATCAACAGTCCTACTGCCTGTACTAGCCTCTGTATTAACTGAGAGATTTAAAAAAATCCAGTTAATAATAATAATATTGCTGTAAACTTCAGATATTGACCTCACTGTTTTTAAAAAGAAACAAGCATTTTCAAGTCAATTCAATTCATATTCTATCTGTCTTTCATAGTCCAGGTAGATAATTTCAGCCTACGCTGGATCAACAAATAATGACACCAGTTAAAAAAAAACCCTAAATTAGAATAACAAGTGACCTTGCATAACTTTAAGACCTGTTTGTCTTTCAGGTAAATTCAAAAACCTTCCATAGAGTGAGCTCACATTTTTACAGCAAGCTTATTTTTAGCCTTAGTCGAACAGTGATATACTGTTCTCTGAGGATTAAGAAACAAGCATCATAGTTAACTTAACAGGGAATTTGACTTTGAATTTATTTCCTATTTAAGCTTCGAGAATTTCTCACAAAGACTGGAATGTTTTGGACTATTTTTAAAGAACAAACAGAATTCTCCATTCTTACTCTGTCTACAGACCAAAAAGCATTCTTTGACAGTTGAATTAAATCCTCTTTGAGGTGGCAAAATGGAACCCCAAGTACAGTACTTCCCTGGCATAATATCATTGAACAGTTTTAAGCCCTTTGTTCGTTCTAAGTCTGCTTTGAAAAAGAAAAAAAGGAAAGATATGCATGTGATATAATGGGGATTTTTTCTCTGGTTGTAGTTATTCTTTCTTCCTTTCTCTGCAATTTATATGAATGCATGTGAAAATTTGCGATGGTCAGAAACAAGAAAAATTCTCCATTGTAATTCCCTCATTCTCTCTGTTTCTCTCTCTCTCTCTCTCTCTTTTTTTTTTTTTTTCTCTAACAGATGTACTTTTTTTTTTTTTGTCTACACGTTTTTCAATCATGTATTTAAATAACTATTTGTTCCTTTATTTTTATCCTAGCCCCTTCATGATAATTTAAATGTTTCAGTTTCTGTAGATGCAAAGTAACAAGTTATGAATGCCATGCGACCTATTTCATAATTAAAAGAGAACTAATGGAAAACTGTAACTCTTAAAGTAGAGAGACATAATTTCCAAACTTCAATAAAAGATAGATTACATTTCAAAGAAAAATATCTAATGTCCTCAAGATCATCCATTATACAATTTTATATTATCCAATTTTGTACATATTTGCAGTTTACAACTGTATGCAAGCTTCCCTTTCATTATAACAAAGTGGACATTTAATCAGAAAATCTATCAAGGACATATATAGTGCAAAGTTACCTCACCTGTTTTAAGACAAATTTAATTACATTTTGAGGCCATGGAAGTTGACAGGAATATTTGTACTCTAAAGAACATCCTTATCCGTGGTAATTTGTAAGCTATATTCATATCGCCATACTCCTAAATGGTTTCATTATCATGTACAGTAGTTTGGAGTTATTTCATATTTTAAAGAGGTGATTTTCTATCTCGTAATGTCACTGTTATTAATTTTATGTATCATGCTACATGATAAGAAAAACTATTTTTGAGGTTTTGCTTAAGCTATGTTTTTATTGGAGGACACTCATTTGAGATACACTGTTGTAAATTAAAATGATTAAATTGATGTTTTACTGCTCTGAGTTGCTAAAGAACAATTTTCACTCCATACTGATGTGTTTTCATTGGCATTTTGATAAAAGGTGATTAACTAAAAAGAGAATTCTACATAGGCTTGGCAAACTATCTATACTTTCAGGTATCATTAAATAATTTATCACAATATATAATTTCTTAAAGTGTGAGTGATACATTCAACTTGGGAAACTTAATTCAATACACTGGCATTGAATTTGAACTGAAGAGCACTAGAAAAACTTACTGATTTACCACACTGGTAATAAAGCATAAAAAACACTGAATTAGATTTTACCTCTAATGAAAAGGTTTCTCTGAACTTCATAGGCATGTTAATATACAACCATTTTATACATAGAAATATATGAGAAATGGGAATAAATTGACATCCTCAGTTTCACATAAAAGTCTGTCATGGAATTACTGTTTTGAAGTTTTGGGCCAAACCTTTAAATCAGTGACTTTTAAAATTTATTTTTATCTGTAATTTTAATTTCTTTCTTTCTTTCTTTCTTTCTTTCTTTCTTTCTTTCTTTCTTTCTTTCTTTCTTTCTTTTTTTTTTAACATTAATTTAATTCCGAGGTAATAAGAAACAGAAGCAGTTATTTCAATAACACCCAGCACTTTTTGATTACAACAATATTTTTTATTTGATGTTTTTACTTGCAGTAGATGGCATCTCTTACTAATTGAAATTCTAACTTAGTACACAATAGGCATTGCGAAACCTGGAAGAGCAAAATGTCCCTTTGGGTCATGAGCAATTTATGGTGAAGCAACACAAAACGGTAAGTTTCTGAGAGGGAATTAGTTTGTACCCCACCAATAAGTGTTTGAAACCAGATTCCTGTGCTGCAATATATCACACTCAGAGTATCTTTAGTAGCTACTACTATCTCTGAATTCCAAAATTTACTGCAGTTCTGTGATACTTGATACTATAGTTACTTATAAATTATTCCCCAATATGTGACCCTTTTTCAGCACTGTGAAGTGTCCTGACTTTTCTATGTCTTCAGGTTGCTTTATTGCATTTTATTTTTAAATTCTAGACTGAACCATGATAACATTTAAAAAGTATATAATCACCAATGGCTAGCAGATGTACATAAGAGAATTCATGGAAAATCAGTGATACTCACAGGATTTTAGAAGGCCAGACCTATGAGGAAATTTTAAACTAACTGAATTTAAGGTTAAAAATGAAAGATAATATGATTATTTGGTGAATAGGAAGCAAATGTATACAGAGGAAAGTAACATACAGTTTAGTTTTGTCTACCATGTGTAAGGCAAGAAAAAACAATTCATTTGCAGCAAGTAATATTTAGATTGAATATTAACAAAAATATTCTGATTACAGGAGAAGCTCTATTGCTTGGCAGAATGGCAAGTATTCTGCTGTTTTAAGATAGTTTTGGGAAGGAAATGCTTATGTTCTAAGGATGTTAGATTTCACCAAATAGTAGGAAGATTCCACGTTCCAGGTTCCTTTAATTCTAAACTATTAATTGTCTTCTGGGCAGCCCACACTTATGCATTTAAAAACAGCCTGATTTTCAAAGCACTTTCATCATCTGTCATATTATAATCATATTTACTGACTGCTATTAAAATCACCTACCAAAAATGGAATCACTCAGATCTATCTATCACTTTATAATGAAAGCAAACAAATTCAGACAGCAACAATAAAACATCAGTGATACCATTGGATACATCTTAACAAATTTTCTGAAAACAAGGAGACTGCAATGCTAAGATCTGGACTTAAAGATTTTGAAACCCAGCTATTTACTGAAATTTACCAATGCATACGTGTATTGCATATCTTAGTTTCCTGTTTGTTTTGTTGTTTTTTTTTTTCCCCTTTATTGATGAAATAAAGAGTATGTAATGTATATGAAAGCAGACATCAAAGTTAAAATATATTATCTTACTGTAAATTCACACATCTTCAAGCCATTTGGACTATTTACAATGAGTCATACACAGTATAACCTATTTTGAGCTATGTAGAAATCAACTAGTATGAGTGAACAAGCACTAACTAGCAACTCTAATAGCAGCCCAGAGAGATAACATCAAATCAGTTACAAAGAGTGATTTACATGCTAATTGACTAGTTTTATAAGGGTAATAAATAGAAATATTCTTAAAAAAAAACTAACGATCTATAAAAGAACCATGTAAAACAGGTAATCATGTGTTAATTGATCTGCTACCTGTACTGTATGAAATATGGGGCAATACATCCGCTACATAGCCTTGAGAATATATTTGTTGGTTAAGCTCTACCTTGGAATAAGCTGCAAAGATGAGCACCCAGATATTTATTACAGGAACAGAAAATGTTGACAGCTCATTAGTGAGATAAATATACACTCTCTGTGAACTTAGAGATACCTGCACACACTTCAAGATCTGTGAGTATGACAAAGATTCTACCACACTGCCTACCGTGGAAAGCTTTGTTCTTGCAAAGAGAAAAACCATGGTGTGAACTATAATTTCCTTCAACTGAAATATATCTCTGATGAGGAGAGGAATGAATGTGCTCTGAGGCTGCAAATCATAACTCACAAGGTTGGTCGAATAGAATATTTTTGTCCTCTGAGTTTGTTTTGTTTCCTTCAAGTTATTAAAGGTGATAAAAATCCATTTTGTACATTGGAATGCATTTGCCTTTCTCAAGGCTCAGATCCCCTTCATTTCTATAAAATGGTAGAAAAGCAAAAAGAGCATCCTAGGATGTAACATGCAAATATTCGTGCTGTATATTTCTACATCAACTTCTGGCATGTTTTTGAGGCTTTTTCACAAACACAATGTGATCTGAGCATGGGAGGGTAGAGAGGGAAGAGGGAGAAGAAAGAAATACTGTGTTTTGCATGCACGTCCAATGAGCTATTTTTTTTCCATTTTTGGCAAGAAAGAATTGCAGAAGGCTTTTCTGACTTTTAGCCTCTGCATTTTCCCTTTACTGAGTGACTGTGCAGAAATAGCATCTAGAGGTTTTGTTTGGGGAATAATATCTGAACAAACAAAAGATATGCTGCATGAGAATACTCCGAAATTTGAAAGGTGAAGAAATTAAAGACAAAGACCCTAAATGATTAAACCAACTCAGCCTTTCTACATTCTTTAAGTATACCGAATTACAGCACATTAATCAACCAGTGAACAAGTGAAGATGGTGCCCTGAATAAATTTCTAGCCAGAACTGATGACTGTAGATGAATTTGATTTTATGCTCTATATTAGCAATATAAATAATTTTAACATTCAGTGAAATATTATGGACTTTAGCTGTTTATCATTCACTTCATTTTCAATTAGACAAACTTTATCCACTCTTCCAGTTTGAGCTGAATACAGAAAAAGGCTATCAGATACTGAATCTGATTTAAAATAAATACAAGAGAGAATTGTTCACAAGCAAAATCTTACTTTTACTTTTCATGTCAGTCTTCTGATCAGTCTTATCAGAAAAGAGCAAGAGGAATGGAACAGCAAGGCTGGTCCCAGAAAAGAGGAGGAAAAAATTATGGTTCGAGTTTCACCCATATAAGTGATGAGAACCAAAGCACCATGCAGTCACTACATGACTGGTGACAATTATCTAGTCTTGTACACATAACAGCAGATATCAACAAGACAAGGAGGAATACGTATAGAATAAACGAAAAACAAAATATGTGAAAAATCATGTTTTTTCAACCTGTGTGAGGCTCAAGGGTTAAAAAAAGAAGAAGATTCTGAAAAAGGAATATTAATGATGAACATAGTTTTTCAGTAATGAGACTGGGACAAATTCACAGAGCCATTGAAACCTCTAGTCATTGTCTAAGGACACTGAAGGGAAGAAATCCATTTGATCTAAGGACTTTCTTTATAGTTT
Organism: Chrysolophus pictus; assembly: GCA_037305975.1. Taxonomy (NCBI): domain Eukaryota; kingdom Metazoa; phylum Chordata; class Aves; order Galliformes; family Phasianidae; genus Chrysolophus; species Chrysolophus pictus. The sequence continues at coordinate 100,963,323 of CM074576.1, forward strand.
GCCCTTGCTTTAGGAAGCAGAAGTCACCATATCTTCTGGGAGACTTCAGTTCAAATGTATGCAGCATAGCTGTAGTCCCAGTTACACAGGGAATGGGTAGAGGAAAGATGTCAGAATGGGAGCATGATAACTTTTTCAGTGAGTCTTCAATGCATATTTAAGTACAATTCTATTAAAGAGTAGTTTCAGAGATTGAGGCTAGATTTTTATCTCTCCATTAAGAGAAACTTCACCTTTCTTTGACAGTTAGCACTGTACAAAGGTTTTACTCACTCCTTCCCTCAACAGCACAAGTGAGTGAAGTGAATTTTTGCTGCCCACAGCAACCTTTGCCATCAAACGCAGGTTGCCTTTCTTATAATTCCACCCCCTGTATTATATTCTTTTGGTCTTTTTCTATTATGCTGGGTAATACATAGACCAAAATGATATGTTAGTGGTGTGCTGAGATTAATACTCTGTATTTGTAGAGTTTTATTAACATTTTTCTTCTTTATGTTGTCTCTCTCTTTTTTTTTTTCCTTTTCAGTCTTCCACATGAAGTCCCCAAAATTGCCTGCTGCAGCTGAAGTTTAGCCAACTACTTTGTAAATAAGAGGAAAATCTATTTGAAAACACACATATTTACTGACTTGTGTAAATACATGTATATTTTACTCTGCAATTTAGAGAAAATGAGATTAATTATCTCTAAGCTTGGACATTACCAGTTTATAGAATTTACAGTAAATACACTACAGCATATTGAGCTAATGTTTTCTTTCTTTCTTTCTGTGCATTTCAAACTTTTAATCAATAAATGAAAATATTCCAGTTTCCAGTTTTTTTTAATTTCTTTACAACATTAAGTGGGAAATGGCCAATCCAATCTGTATCTCTACTGAACTGCTGTCTTCACTGAAGCAGCACATCAAATCGATATCCAAGTCTTTTCAAAACTCTGTCAATGGAAAATGTAAACTATTCCTAATTGAGGAAGTTGAAACCAGGAGGCAAGTTGAAGATGAATTAGAACTTCATATTTTTAGAATTATAATCCTTGAGGGGAGTTATTTTAATATAGATCAAGCAATATAGAAGACAGGATAATACAAATATCTATCTAGTAAGGAAATTATTTACCCCTTGAAAGTTCATAAGGGTTAAAAAAACCTAGATTAAACTACTGGTTGTTATAAGCATAGGGAAATAAAACACTCATATTAAAAAGATAATATTCTACCAGTTCTGGTTAATATATAGTCCACAGCATAAATTAATTTTCTGACAGTCATCGTGGAAAGAGCAGAGAACAGAGCAGTTATTCATTTGCCATGGCATACCAGAGAGCGTGTTTGGCTCCTCTTGAAGTAGCAGGTCTAGACAGCTTCCAAATGTAACTTAATGGACTAGATAGTCTGTTTCAGTCTGGCTGCTTTGTATGATCCTTTGTTCAAAGTGGACCAGATGTCTGTTGTTTAGTTTAGAATTAGCTTTGTAATTATTTAAAAAAAAAAAAAAAAATCTAATACACCAAGGCCACATGTGTGGCACAGGTGCATTTAAAGTGCTCTGTTGCATGTTTCTTTAATTAATGAATAGGATTCTGGATGTTAAGCCAGCTTTTGTTTCTTCACTTGTTGTTCTGGGGGGCTGCGTACCTTTATTAAAAGGAAGGATAAGAAGTGAAAAAAAGATTGAGGATTGCAATTGCTAAAGCATTAGACTAATACTAAATGTACTGTGACCTAAGATCTGGTTACACATAAAATAGATGAACTCTGAACACATGATTCATTAATGGGGAAAACTAAATTTAAGTACTGATAGAGTTTGCTCATTTGCTAACAGACCATAGGATAGCAGAGTTTAGGTGCTCTCACGTGTATGGCAGTAGGTTTTTAGTTAGTTAGTTTATTTGCTTGTTTGTTTTTTTAACTAAGAAAAAAATCAAAACAATGGATAAAAAAGGAAAGCTCAATATAAGAAAATAGACTTTCCAATTCAGATTGATGTATTCAGCTCACCTAAATGAATATACTGAACAACTACGTATTGTAAAAAAGAAAATGTTCATCATCTCTTTCTCTCTCATGCACTCTATAGTTGTTCTATGTTTAAATACACACATAGGATGTGTATTAACAAACAGTTAAACTTTGTGTCATAGCAGGACTATGAGAGTGTTCTCCTAAAAAATGGGGACAACTTAGTTGTTTCCAGTGAATTTAACCTTTCAAAAAGGAAAATAAATAAATAAATAAATAAAAATCTAAATGAACTGTTATAGAAATTGATAAACATTATTATCTAAATATCAGAAACGAGTGAATTTGCTTCTCTAGAGGAATAAGGAAGCTGAAACTCCCCCCTAGAAGAGCAGGCTCTCAGAAAAAGAGAAAAATGCACAGATCAAACAATCTCAATCAAACACTCAATAGAGAAAACCTTTAATTCTACAATGCTTTAACTCTTTTATTTTTTTATTTTTTATTTTTTTATTTTTTTCCTAATAAGCATGTATGGCTGTTAACTTCAACAGTCTGTCAAGGAGCTAAAAAATGAGTTGATTTAGGAGATGTTTCAGATTAGGTGTTCTTCCCAGTTTCATAAGCTCTGTTTTCATTTGATGGGCTGACTTCAAGAAGTAGACCCATATCATTTTACTGTCTTTTTGTCCACTGTTCAGAACTTAAAAATATAAATTTCTACATAAACTACAGAAGCAAAAGCTATAATGAGACTTTTTTTTTTTACATTTATTCTTATATTATTTATTATATACATTTATTCTTGAATTTATTATTATGTATAAATTTTCTAAATTTCTTCTTCCAGGATTGTATTCTTAAAAACATATCTTTACAAAATAAAGGCTTGTGTATACATTCTAATCTTTACATCTGGATATTTTCCTTTGGTAATCTAGCGTCTTCTTAATTTTCATCTATGATCACAAATAAGTGAATAATATTTATTATAAATTATACTCACCATTTAAAACACACATTTGATAATTTTGAATTTGTTGAACTTACTATTTTACCCTGGAGACTATGACACATTAAAGTGAATAGCATACGAAGGATGTTACACTGAAACAAAAAATAAAAGCTTTCAGAATCATTGAAAAGGCTATCATGAAAATTGTAAGATTGAATCAAATAGCAAGACAAGAACTGAACCAAGAATTATACACATCAGACTGAAGAAAAAAGCAAGTAGTAATACATTTTGAATTGAGATATGGTATCATTTTGGATAGAGTAAAATGTTAGAGGAGGATGGATAGTCCCCTATGTCTCTCAACTTCATTGTATTTTTCTTCTCAAAGGGAGAGTTGGTGGTACAGTAGTATAAAGTGTATGTAAAATACTCCTTTTCTGATTTTACAATTGCTATATTGTGTGTACTAACAGATAATGAAGTCAGATAACAAGGCCTAAGGTGGGTTTGTTTTCAGAGGGAAGAAGGGAATTTCAGATTTTTTAAATACTTTTGCAAATTGAAATGATCTTCAGGTTTCAAAATCTTATCAAAATGGTCATCAAAGAAATATGAGATGGATATATCTGCAAGAATTTTGTGTGGATGTGATGAAAATATCTGTCAGTAATGGAAAAAAATTCTATTAAAGAAATATATATTCACAGCATAAATATGTCTGGGGAAAGCTGAAACATTTGTTAATATTAAAAAAAAAATCAACAACTTTGTTTTAATTTTATTTGACATATTAATTGCTATGTGCTAATCTTAAAATACTACCTTCACACTTCACATTTTGTGTAGTATGTGAATGTATGTTCTGCTGCTAGAAAATACTCTTGTAGCTTCAAAGAAGTTTTCAGGTGATCATTCTGAAGGAGCTCGACATTGGCTTATTTTTCTCTTTTTCACTTTCACTTCTTCAACAGTTTTGAAGATTAGAAATTTTAGGTACTGACCAGAAATGATTACCTTAAGTAGATCATGTAGTTTATGAAGGTCAATATTGCATTAAGAAATAATAAAGGGCACTGATAGACAACAGAATGCAATTCAGTTGCATATAGATACAGCTGTTTATTGTTCTTCAAAACTTTTGGGAAAATACAAAACTATACATAACCCATATCACAAATCTGAAATATTCTGTTGCTCATCCTTTAGATCTTTCATAACATGCCTTTTATCAGGATCTCAATTAATTTTGTCTGTCATTAAACATTAAGTACTTACTAAGTATATCAACATACTCTAACAGTGGAAGTACAACTGTAACTGTGATTTGCTGCCCAGTGGTGGCTAAATCTTCCTTTTGGGCATTTCTGTTTTGAGAAGTAAATATACTATTACAATAGTAGAAGAAAGCACAAGAGGAACACTAGTAATACTGAAGAATGCATCCTAAAAGAAAAATTCTACCATCAGTCAACATCTTTTAACTCATCAGTTTTCTTACATTTTGAAAAAATACTGTTTTTATATATTGAGTGGCTTGTATTGTTGTTATAGTGATTTAAATTTATGCTACTCAAAGTCTGTACTTACAACAATGTAATTAGGTTCATGTTTGACATTTTAAATGCCAGACGTAAAAGTAGGAATAAAATGGATTAATATCCAATGTTATGATCATCTGAACTTCAAATATACATAGTCATGTCAGAGGTGTATACCATGCAATTCCTTAACTTTTATAATACAGTGTAATTTACTCTTCTAATTTACCTTGAACATTATGGGATTTGTCTATAAAATATCATCTCCAAAATATGGCATTGCTACAAAAACTGAGTATTAGTTCTATATAAATTTTTTAACACACAAGAATATACAGTGCAGTAATATTTTCTCATACTGAATAAATTCTTGGTGACTTAAAGGAGTTATAGGCAAGATTTGCCATCTGGATAAATGCAACAATCGCATTTTCCTCACTAATTCAGAATGTTGTATATGAAGATACTCTTTGAAGAGAAAATTTCCATGACTTGCTTGCAAATTCTGTTTATTTTCAATAACGCTCATCCCTCCAAAATACTGAAACATACCAGACTGGGTAGTAACTCCATCCAAATCTGTTCTTCCATTCCCACTAAATCTCTCTGAAAGAGTGACTACACAGTAAATAAAAATTAAAGATCAGAACTGCGATAGAGAAACTTTTATGTCCCCCAAGAAGAAGCTAGAGACTTTATGAGGTCCGTTAGCATTGAGGGTATTGTATTAAATTTCATATGGACCACTGTGTGATTCAAGGCAAAGAAAGACATTTCTGACATTCAAAACCCAGTAAATTTGGCAGATATGCAGAGATTTCTGCAACTGCTTGGGAAATCTCTCAAAGACAAAATATAATTTCTGTAAAAGTAGTTGCTACCTACAACCACCTCCTTCTGAGCTCCTCTCTGAAAGTGAGCAGATCAAGTTACTGGCAGTCTCCAGAATTCAGATTTGGCAGCGTCTTCTGCATGGGAAAATCTTGGGAACATACACCTACTGAATTCCCTGCCTTGTGAGCCTCTGCCTTTCATGAAAGCAAGGAATTTCAAGGTCACTTAATGAGGAGCATTTTGCTTTCTCAACAACACAACCGAAAATCATTGGAAAAATGTATAAAGGAAATTTGAAAAAGGAAGATCAAGGGGAAAAGTTAAAAATAGAATAATTGGCAGATAGGTCTTACACAGTTATCTCACTCTGAATCCCACATCTAGTTCCATTCATCCACCATAGCTTATTTTCTGCACACAATAATTTTTCCAACAACACAGTATTTAGTCAACATTTTCCTGTATGTTCAATGGGAGTTAAAAATTCACATACACCTAGGACTTTATTTATACTAATAAAAATATATCCTTCACATTTTAATCATGTGTGCACTACTAAGATGATTTGACTATTATAAAAGGCATACATTTCTCTAGAAAATAACTAAATTTATGAAGACAGATAAACGCATTAAGGACAATAGAAAACTCAACTCCAAGGAGAATTATTCTCAAAAACAGTTGAACTTAACCTTAGAACAACAGATCCTTCTAAATGATACCTGGCATTTAAAACATCTACATACAAAATCATCATTGCACTAGAATCCTCAGTTTTTTGCGCTAGAGTCAACAAAAATGGACAAAGTCTATGCATCTTAAAACTGTGAAAGTAATATCTGCTAATAATGTTGAAAGATCTGTGTAAGAGTGAGCACAGGCATTCAATTCCAGTTCAGAACAAAGCACAGATGATGTGTTCTATATGCCTGGTGCTGGTTCTATATCTTTTCATGGGCTTTGACAGCATTCCTCGTGTCTCAGTTTCAGTGAATCACTGCTACATTTCAGTGCTCTGTTGTCTTTTCTGGACTCTGTGCTCTTCTAAAGCAAACAGTGATAAAACTTTCTTTATAGATTAGAGGTGATTTCAGAGTTGCTCTGAATGACAACCTGCTGTCTAGACCAATTCATAAAACAAATCTGAATCATTTCTAGCCTCTTTCGAGTTTGATTGCTGGCAAATGAGAAGGTGATGTCCTGATTCAGAGAATGCATTCTGGGAAGAAGAGATCATCATGGCAAAACCTGGAAAGATTAGCTAGATTTTTACCCGAGTAAAAACCAGTCAAAGAGATTAAGGGATTTTACCAAGCAGTACAAAGAGATTAAAAAACAAAAACAAAAACAAAAACAAAAAACCCCACCAAAACATTAAAATATCACCTAAAAACTTTTATGGAAAAGAGAACAAAAAGAAAAATGCAATCAAAATTTCCTCTAATGACTGTCTTCCAAACTTATCCTACAGTGATTATCACTAAGAAAAATTATTTGGTTCTGACTACATAAAATTTATGGCCTTATTATGTTGTCTGGAAAGACTTCTGTAATGCAAAATTCTTGATCTTCCATAGTCTCGACTATGAGAGCTACTCTGCCTCTTCTTAGAGATTCCTGAATTTGCTTGTCTGCCTAAAAAGTCATCCTCTATGAAGTGTCTTTTATTGCACTGCAGACTTTATCCTTTTGGTTATAATGATAAAAGGTTCCATGTTTCATTAACTTGAAACAGACATCAGGAAGGCCATATGTACTCATATCATCCTCTTGAAAAACATTTAACAAGTAATTGATTGAAAATAACCACACTGCTTTCCTGATTACCACAAAACCTACTGTATTAACTATGTATAACTTAGTTTTGAAACAAACGAAAAAAACCCATGTCTAATTCTGAGGAAGATAATTGATTAATTTTATTGCTAGATTTGGCTAGAGGTTTTTGGCTTTTCAAGTATAAATCTCTATGTTTTTTGGAACACTGCTTTACAGCTGGATTTTTAGTTTGTTACTTTAAACATAACTTTTTGAATAAACACGGCTTTGTCTTGTCCACTTGCACAACAGCCAAAATCATAACAAGAACTTACAACTGTATGCAAGAAAGCAAAGAGTCAGACTAACTGTCTATCAATGGATTTTCTTATTATAAAACTAACTAAAAGTATAAGACTAGGTTAAAGGTATAAAGTCTGCAAAGAGAAACAAAGAAAATTTCCCTGTCCCTCAAAAACAAAACAAAACAAAACAAAACAAAAAACCAACAATTAAAACAAGCTTATTAGCATATTAGCAGTTTTAGTGGTTTCTCCTGTTAGTCACTCTTAACTTATGTAGTGGAGTTTAACAAACTGAATAATTAACACTGACTGATTCTTGTGACTGCTTTTCAATCACTGATAGACTAGAAATTTCCCTACATACATAGCATTAGGGACAAACTGAAGTAAAATGCTGAAGTAAAACAACTGATAACGTAAGCAACTAAACTGTTGTGGAATAGATGGAAGGAGGAGAAAGAGAAGAAATCTTAATTCAGAAGAGGTTTATTAATGGAGAACTTTATTAATTTTTAATTAGGCCCTTTACAAGACAAGGTACCTCTCTCTTTTCCCTTCTCTCTCCCTACTAGCACACAGGCACAAAAGCACAAAATTAAAAAAAAGCACCAAACCGACATCTAAGTCAACACCTATTCTGGAAGATGGATAAATAAATGGATATTGTTAGTTGATTTAATAACTAAAGCCTCTTCCATATTTGAGAGGCCACAATCACTCAAGAATTAAGTCTATTGAAATAACTGTTTTTTTTCTTTTTTCTTTTTTTTTTTCTTTCTTTCTTTCTTTTTTTTTTTTTAATCTTGCCCACAGAACAGCAGCCTAACCATGAAAACAATAAATAATAAGCAGATCATTCATGGAGTCAGTTCAGAAAAAGATAATTTGTTAGAGATGCATCTCAAAAAGAGTATGAGGCTGACAGAATTTCAAAGTTAGTCTCCTGAAACATGTTTATCTTATGTTTTTAATTTGTCTCTTTTCCCTTTTATTGTTCTTATCAGATATCTTTTAATGCTATTTTTCTAACAGGGAAAAAGATCTGTGGACATTCCTTTCAGTGCCTTTGGCTTTAACCAGAGCCAATCACTCCCTGTGAATAAATACCTTTCATTACAGTGATTGAGTGGCCTTAACTTCCCACGCATGAATAGGAAACACGGTCAGCAATACTGACGGAAGCACTGGCTTCTCAGCTCTGACTCTTAAAAAAACATTATTCTTTAAGAATATAATTAATGTACATGTTTTCAAATGTGCTGTGGTACATCAAGGACATCTGCCCAACCATCCTGCTCTGCTGATTGGCAGTGACAGAGGAGGCAGCCTGGGAAGTTTCCTGGAGAGGGTACTCTCCTGCTGGTACACCATGTCTCCTTCAATGCAATGAGGTCATACCTGTGAATGAAGACAGCTTCATATTCAATGTTTAGGGAAACAATATCTGAATCTTCTTGTTGGCAGGGAATCTTCAGAGATAGTGCCAGACTTAAGGTTTGTTTTCTCAGCCTGCGGGTGCTACTAATCAGATTTGACTTCTTCACTGTACTGTATGACTGTTCAGCAAATAACCAGCAGGACCACCTATCTGAAGAGGTTGTTCTTCCCAGAACTGCAGAAAAAAGCTGCATTTCTCGAAGTCCTCTTTCCACAGATTTGCAAAAATTAATGTTTGAAGAGCTGACTCTTCACCAGGAAGTTGCCCCCTAAGCTGGTAAAGTGTGCTGACAGTTTGAAGTGGTGTATGAAGAGGATGAAGTGTTATCTTTCAGATGAGATACTAATAAAAGTCATATATTTTCTGGAGAATAAGTGACAGAGAAAATGAGCTGAAAGGCTTGGAAGGCTGACAATACAGAAAGCATATGGTGAAAATACAAAGAAGTGGAATGTGTATCCAATATCCAAGAGAATCAATGCATCTTAACAATCTGCATTATTTGCCTTCCTGTTTCTACAAAGCTTTGTTTCCCACATTTGGTGCGGTATTATTTGGCACATAATAATAATGTAAATTACTGACACTTCTTACAACCTGGCTGCTCAATACAGATTTTACAGAGGATGGAGCTAAAAGTCTCACTAGGGAGAAACTGCTTCAGTGTTTCTGAACAGTAAAATATTCAGAAATCAGGAACTGAAACAGAAATACACACTTTCTGCAGGTCCCCATTTTTGTGGTTTGTTAGCAAGGATCCCCTGGGAATAACTCAATGAGTTAAAATGATGAATGTTCATTTGTTAGGATAGCTCTGTAATTTTATTCTTATATATCTTTATTAGGGCAATATTTTTATGTCACTGCAGGTATGCATATATATGTCAGGGCTTCTTTATTAGTCACCTTTTTAGAAATTTAAATGTAATGCATGTTCATCATTAGAACAAAAAATTGCTTTGTGGCAAACTTTGCTCTAAAAGTTTCTAGCTGGGAACTCCTTGATTTGATTCTAATTGAGAAAAATAAGATACATATTAATATGAAGAATAAATAAGAATCCAGTATTGAGTGCTTTCTTTTTCCCTCTTTCTGCCATTTCTACATTTTCACTTCTAGATTTTCATTGTGGTTCAACTCGATGATCTTTAAAGCCTTTTCCAACCGGAGCAATTCTATGATTCACAAATCTATATAATATCACTATTAACTCAATAAATCCAGTATGAAAAATGCTCAGAGCAGTAAGTGACAATATTAAGCACTAATTTGAATGCACTGCCTACCACTGGGGAGAGAGCTATTAAGAATTATGCAGAAAATAGGTATAATTTGTACATGCGTACCTAAATCCCTAATAAATGTACATGAAGGCCTGAGGTGTTTAAATTATTGCAAATTGCAATCAAATATTTAATCTATGATTAATTGCATCTTATTACACCTTCAAAACCTGAGTTCTAATTCAAACTTAAATTGAAAATAATTGTTTTCAGCAGTTTTGAATAGTATAAGATTCAATATTCAGAAGCTTGATCTAGTCAGAACCTGTTGAGAGTTAGCCTCCATTTAACTAGAAATATCAATGCTAGAACACGATAGGATTTAGGTGGACGTTATATATACAGGAACATGTATTGTGTGCATCTCTACATTTTGCAGAGAAAGTAAATACTCACATACGCACATATTATATGGGCACAGTGCCTCCTCTTGAATGCTTTTTTACATCACATATGCACCAAACTCTGAATACCAATTTGGTACACTTCTATAACATCTACATGAACAAGGAAATGCAGACTGTGTGCTACAAGCAAAGCCATGAAATCATGGCTTTCTAACTATTAAGAAAGAATTTGCCATCCCAATAAGTGTGCTACGTGTAGCCTGGCAAATACAGGCCTACATTTCAGGAAAGGAATGTGGATTAGAAGAATACACTTTTCTGGAAATGCTCAAATTCTGCAGCAACAGAGTGCAGCTGCAAAAACAGGAAGGAAACACTCCTAGAAAATTTGTACTGAATTGGCACTGGAGAGATAGGTCACCAACAGGAAAATCCAGTTGAGTGTGAGAGAGAAAAGACTAGCAATAATTACAGATTTGCTGTGAAGATACCCTAGGATTCCACATAGTTTAAGGCTGGCAAGCTGATTTTAGTTTAGATTTTAGCTTTGGGACATGAATATTAAGGCAGCAGATTTTTTTCAGAATAAGAAAATGCTTTTGGTCAGTTTAGACAGATCATCTGTCTATTTAATGCTTTAATATAAACTTTATCCTCTTCAAGTCCCTACTGACAATTAATGTCAATTAACATGAATTTAATCAGACTTCTTCTGCTCCCAGAACAATGCCATAAAAGCAATGTAATTCCAGTAATTTGAGATTGATTTATACTAGCATAAATGAGACAAGGATGAGTCTTAATAGATGCACATTTAAGTGTATGTTCTTAAGCCACATTTTTTGAAGTGCCCCAACACAGGTATCCCACGGGGCACATTTGTGGTCATCAATTAACCTTTTACAATAACTTAGACTAAATGATTAACTTTTCAGGAAGAGCTTTGCTGACAAATTCTAGAGAATATCATATCACACAGTAGCTTTATTTATAAGTGAACTAAATATAGAATTTGAAAAAAAAAAAGAAAAAAATAAATCAGTGGATGGATTATGATTATGATAATGGTGGTGTTATGGCAAGTGTCACTCAACTAGAGATTTGCAAGATTATATGCTTACAAATATATAGCTTACAATTAAAAAATTTTGATTGGAATTGAGGGGAGGTGCTAAAAGAAAAAGAAATAATTAGAAAACCATGGGAAACATCAATCATTGTATTACAATACAAATACATTTACTTCAGAAATTTTAAAATGGGTGCAAAGAGAAAAGATTTTATTGTAAGCACCTATTTTAAAGACATTTAATTACAATTCTTTCTTATATTTTTCATGTAGTCCTCAGTATTACATAATCTCTCTGAGGAAATCTTAGTGCTCAGTCCATAAAATGGACAAAATCCTCTCTCTCTCTCATGGGAAAGTTTATCCACTTTGTTTCACTCAGTAGAAGTGAAACATACAAAAATTCTGTTTTGATGGATATTTTTCCAGATTCCAGATGAAATGTGTGATACGTAGAAGTAAGAAGAAGAGTGATTATACAAGAACAATGCACTCTGGAATAGTAAGTCCTTATTTTAGTAGCATGAGCTGGAATTTATGTTCTCATCTGAAAAGAGAGTTTCAAAGATTGTATCAATCTGAAGCAGCAACCACTACCCACACCAAGAAAAAAATAGTGTAAAAAGAAAACAGTACATGAGAAAGGAACACTTCACATTGTGCTGTTCATTAAGAAAATAGACGGGGATGGAAGAACATAATTGCAACAGCAGCAATTCTGAAGCTAAAAGTACAAATATAATTTAGAGGCAAAATACTGGGAAGTTGCATGTACTTATTCCATCTTGTGCTAAAAATCTGCGAGTAGTGATAAGCTCCCCATCCACCTCCAAAGCATCTAAAAGATGGTAGAAGAAGGAATGGTAGGAAAATAGGAGATCATAGGAAGTCATTGAAACTAACTACCTACAAATGAAAACACTAAATAAAAGAGATCAAAACTATGTAAAGAGATATTCAAGTATGGTGCCAGAAAGAAGATAAACTTACGGAAAAGCATATACACAAATAAATGCATTTGAATTAGCTGTTTAAAGTACTGTTTTCAAAATAAAGTTTAGGAATGTAAAAAGAAAAAAAAAAACAGAAATATGGGTGGGTATAACTGAAACTGCTGGGTACTGTATGAATCAGGAACACAAAAAAATTATTAAAGGAAATGAAAGGAGAAATAAAAAAATTTGCAAATATTGCAGACTATATGAAATGTGCAACAGCACCGGGATACTATCAACAAATTCTAGCCCAGAATTGTTTAATTAAACAATGCCAATCTGTGAAACAGGTAGCTTAAAGAGAATTAATTGTCTTGTTCATAATATAGCTTTCAGGTGCTGCAATGTCAGAAAGGCTGGCAGCATGGTTACATCAGTTTAATCCTTTCTTCTCATACAGGATACTGCTCCAAACTCTCCTTCAAATTGTGTATGCAATGCTGGGCAAGTCAATTAAAATCAAACATTTTTTCACAGTTGTTCACGAACTGTGTGCTTGTTCTTGAACTCTGAGTCACCTTGATGCAATCTGTTCAAAGCAACTACAACTAAACACAACAGGATGTTTGCCTTCAGAATGCAAATTGCAAAGGACTGTGAAAATACAAAGTCTAGGTGCCCCAAGTAATGGGTAGCTCCTTTAATAGTCTATGCAGCAGTTTTGCAAGTACTTCAGAAGTGTCAAGTGATGGTAAAATCATTAATGTGTTTGAAGTATTTGCAGGTTCTGTAAAGAGCATTACAAAAGTAACTGATTCATTTAGACTTTGCATACAGCATAGAGTGAGTCTCATACTGCTGACAGCAGATTGAGTAAGTCACTATCTGAAAGAGTGTATGAGAAAAACCGAATGTGAAAATGGCATTAAAAACAATATCCTGCCACATACATACAACAAAAACAAAGATGAAAGAACAACTGTTATTCTTCTACCTTATTACTTGGGATCATGTGAATTTCCAGTTTTGACACTTCTTCATATATTTATGAAAATATTAACTGTGTAGTAAACTAAATCTGATTAAACCAGAGAAATTTGAAAAGGAAAATCCATATCATCGCCTCTGTTTTTCTGTCAGCAATGTGAAGGCTCAAAGCCTTTTGGCTGAGATACTGGGCTATGATTACATTGGTAAATGGAAACAAAAACAGCCAAGCATCCACAAACAGTCAGAAAAGAGGGACATATTTTTCACACAGAAATTAAAAATCACTTATTCATAACAAAAAACTGTCAAAATTCAGTAATTCCTATGCCATGCATTAAATGAATTTTAAAGCTATCTTATTTATTTTTTCATTGGAAAGATGACTAGAGGCTCACGGGAAGTGAGAACTATTAGTGTAAATCTGAAAACCCTGTCTCTTTTCCTCAGTATTCTTTAATAAAACACATGATACATTGAAGAAAATGTGTTGCAAAGATTCTGGAAAAACTTTTGTCTTGACGGCATTACATTTTATTGAAACACAGAAATACTTCAGACAGTGTTTCACTGACACTAGAGTTCTTATGCTTAACACATCTATTCTTACTCAGGGACTAGACTGTCAAAAGAGCTTTGTCTGGAGCAGTTGAAGTAAAAAAGTTTCAAATATAAATGTACCCAATCCACTGGCAGTTTTACTAGTCCTATCTATGATCACCAAATTTTACAAAGAGCTCAACTCCAATTTACTAGCATTCATGAAATTTCTTTGGCTGCCATATTGAAATATTTGACAGTGAACATCTCTGGGTGATGAAATTCTATTCATGGCTTCATAAATCTATGAAGAAAGTAAATTAATTTAAATTTACACAGCTGTAACAGAGTAAAGAGAAACAAGATTACAGCCTTTCAAAGAAAGAATGAAATTAAATATAGTCTGAGACAAGCAACTGAGGAACACATAAAAGAAAAGGGTTGTTTAGCAACACTAATGGGGAAGCATTAGACAGTTGAAAAAAAAGACTAGACTGCCTAAAGAACGGACTAGGTGACAAAAACAGTACATACATACCAGTGAATGTTCAGGGACTAGCTTCACATAGTTAGGTGTTGCTAAGTGATTTTCTTTTTGTTCTTCAGTGAATTGAAGAAGATAAAATATTTAAAGTGCACACTGATTCACTGATAGTTTAGCATTAATCAAGCTGTCCCACACGCAATAAGCTAAATGGTCTCCCTCTAGGTTGGCAACAGAAACAAAAAGGAAAACAATAACAATAATGAAAATCTGAGAAAGACTGTTCTAGTGGTGTTAAGAGAAAGGGCAGCATCACTGAGATCATCTGTCTACTTAATACTTGCCTGCTATTTGTTCTGTTTAGAAAGGGATGCTCTACTGGAGAAAGACAGGACTTTTGTTTAAGCACAGCACAGCCCAGTCCAGCTATGACTCCCAGGGACTTATCCTTGCATATTTCTGAAGAAAGTCCTGTCTAGTTAACACAAAAACCCTAATAATAATTATTATTATTATTATTATTATTTCTTTGTTTCAAAGAGGAAACTCTTATTTATTACCTTCCTTCTGTATGACCTTGGCAGCTGTGTAGCCTAGGAAAGATCTATAAAGTAGACTACTATTTTGGAATACAGTTTATAGCATTATTAACAAGCTTGCTAAGCCTGTTTTCTGTAGCAACCGCCAAATTGATGTTCAGCAGTGTCATGACTGTAATCAATTTCTTTCAGGTAACAGCAAATCCTGAATGAATCAGAACAACACACCCCATTAAATTCCTAATTATAAATAAGTACATATTTTATGAGGGCAGCTCTGGAAGTAATGCCTCCTATTTTATTATGTTGACCAACAGCATTGGAAGTGGATATTGGTGGTGTGGCAGTAGAGGCTAAACATTTCATTACATTTTCCTGTGTGAGAGATGACAGCAGAGGAGCAGTCTGACAAAATGGTGACTGACATGGATGCGTCTACGAAGCAAAGGTGTGTCACTGAATACCTCCATGCTGAAAAAATGACACCCATTCACATTCATCAACACTTGCTAAATGTTTCTGGTGATCAAAAATTGAATATGAGCACAGTGAGGCAGTGGGCTGTGTATTTCAGCAGTGGCCATAGCAATGTCAAAGCCATATTTCAGATAGCCATGCAGAATTTTAAAAGTGCTGCATGGAGGCTCTTGTTCATCACTGCTGAAAATGTAGCTCTAAGGGTGGTGACTATGTTGAAAAACACTGTTTTTTGTAGGTGAGAATTTGTTCTATCAAGTATTGTTATTGTGTTCTTTGTATCTGTTGTAGTTCCCAAGGAAACAAATAGAAAGCATGACTTTCAGAACAAGCTACATACAAACCCATCTACATTATCACAGAATAATGACATTACATTTCTACACAAAATACTGTTTCACTGCCATAGCATGTCTACATCGAAGATGTTCTCCCCTTTTAGACCTTTTTTCCTGTTTAAAACTTAATTCTCAGTTGGAGAGGAATGAAGGGAAAACCTCAGTATACCTTCTGCTTTCTCATCCCTGCAGTTCTATGTAAACTTCTGAGACCTCAGGTATTGTCATGTTAACACTTTCAGTTTCTGTAACTCATCAAATTTTGATTTGATAGTAGTAGTAGTAGTAAGAAATGGTGCTAGCAGAAAGGCAACCAGACAATTTTCTCTCAGAACTACCATAATCCAGAAAGAAAGAGCAAAATCTCTTTGGCTCCCCATTTCAAACTATAACTGTAAAAAGAAAGTCTAGGAAGACCTGGAATTACTCAGCTAGATATCTTCAGTCCAACAAGGAAAAAAAAAATAACTTCAGAAGTCATTCTTGTCATATAGTTCACAATACATGGAAGGTTCTAGAGACAGTAGAAGATTACAAACTTAAAATAAACCTCTGGTAGGTTGATTAAAACAAACAATTTTCATGTTCACAAATCCTTCTTTTTCCCTCTCCCCAGGTTTGCAAGGAATAAATATCTAGGTAAAAATATACTCATTGTGCCTTTGCAATATTTCAAAGGCAAAAGTTTTTTTCAGACATTTTTCATAATTTCTTAATTGACACAAATATAGAAAGTATTGAATTTTACCCAGGAAAAAATTTCTCTGACTAAAAATCTGAAGCCAAAAACAACCTATAAATAACATTTTAGATTCATAACAGTAAGGGTATGAAAAAGAATATATGAATGTACTTAATTTAAATCATAACCATATGTAAAAAGTACAGATAGACATGAACCACTCTTCTGACAAATTGTGACCTGTATGTAACATCATGGTAACTGATAAGGGAGAGACACACTGAATATGGTGTTTAACTTTACACCTATACTCACTTCCTTCTCTGAAATGGCAGATATTTTTTACTTTATGTTTTTTCTCTAATAGTTGGACTCTTTAACATTTTTAACATTTCTATTCCGAGTTCTGTATTTGTAGAGTTTGCTGAATACTACATTTTGTGAAACTTCCCAATCTGTGAATCATATAATAGTTGTTCAATCCAGGATTCTGTAAACTGAGTATCTCCTTCACTGGTGAAAATTGACAGAGCTAAAAACCTGTTGAAACTGTATGAAATTTTTCAGCTTTAGATTCTGCTTCAAAGCTATGAGGTAATTCTGTGAATTCAGCAAAAAAAGTGAGCTTGCACATTCACAGACAGAA
This sequence comes from Chrysolophus pictus, assembly GCA_037305975.1. Taxonomy (NCBI): domain Eukaryota; kingdom Metazoa; phylum Chordata; class Aves; order Galliformes; family Phasianidae; genus Chrysolophus; species Chrysolophus pictus. The sequence goes on from CM074576.1 coordinate 100,980,448, forward strand.
TATTAATTCTTCAGGTCTAGTCCTCGAACCCTTGAGAGCAAGAGGAAGTCTAAACATGCCAATCTTCACTAGCATGGCTGTGTTTTTCATGCTCCTTTTTCGCAGTGATGTATTGCAAGTTACAGTTTGAAGAACAGCTTGTATTTTTAATCTAAGGTGAACTCGGAGAAGAACAAATTTAGGATACCTGTATAGACAGTACTCTAAAGCTTTGGAGAAGGGTTTGCTCTTCCCGAAATCAAACCACTGTGAAGCAGAGGGTAAGAGTGAAGGTATAAATTAAGATATACCACTTCTTTCCTTTTTTTCACTAAAGTGTCTGGAGTCTTAAAGCAATTTTGACCGTCTGAAATGGAGGTCTCTGTAATTAACAGATCCAAAAGTCAGTCCTATGTATCAAGTTAGAAAAATAAATAGATCCAATAGTCAAATCAAAAAGAGAAAAGAAGTCAGGGATCAATCTTGGATTTAGTTTGTCTTTTTCAGCTTTCACCTTAATTTTCTGTCACATATTTTTTCTTCATTTAACTGTCAAAAATAGTTTTTTTTTCTTTTTATTTTTATTTTTTTCTATTTTTAAGAAGATGCTGCATTTAAACAGAGCTACCTACTTCTTCTTTATCAATATAAGAACTACAATGGTGGCTAGTCTCTCGTGTCAGTCTCTTTTTTTACTGCCTTTTTTTTTTTTTTTTTTTAATGACAAAATTATCATTCTCTTTCGAAGCTTGTTTTGGAATCCAGAGTAATGTCACTCAGGCCTCAGGGGCTGTTGAGCAGCAGCAGCAGGTATCAACTGAGGAAGTCAAGGTAGCATTAGCAGTCGTGCCTTGCTTTATAATAGTAGATTCTTCCTCCAGGATTTGTCAATTTTGATTTTGCAGTTCAGTCAGCAATGGCACGTGCTGTTTGCCTCCTGTCTGTTTGGCAAAATAAAGGGAATCATTTTGTCTTCCAGTTGACAAGACTGAAAATGAAACCTCTGCAGCCGATTTCATGTTTTGAAGTACAAGCTGCATTATTTTCCTCCTACCACTGCAATGATTTTTTTTTTTTTTTTTTTTTTTTTTTAGGGACATTAGTTTTCTCGGGATAATTTAATAAGGAACAACTTACTCTGACTTGCTTCTTATTTTCAAAGCTGGCATTCTTCATTGAACTTTTCTGCTTTCTCTTCACTAGCTGTGAAGGAAAGACAAGTGGGGAGAAGTGAGGAAGGACAGATCTCTTTTCTGACTGCAGAGGAAAGACAGTGAAGAAGAATGAGTTGGAGGATATAGATGATCTCCCTGAGAGCTTTGTTCCCACTAGAGGATACTCTTACCAAAGAAAGAATGAGAAGAATGAAAAAAGAAACAAACTGCAATGAACTCCTAAGGCAGCGCAGCACCAGGACTTGAAGAAAGTAGTTCCTTTCTGAACAAGAGCAGGGCAGGAAACAGAGCCTAATACTGAGTATCTTTGTTGCCAAGCTATGAATCTTAGAAGTTGTCAAGTATTTTTGCCTATTTACTGCATGAAATGACACACTAGCACAGCTTTGCTGTTAGTCACTGCTCCTTTTTTTCTCAGAAAGCTTGCAACGTATTAGCTTAGTTACTCAGCTATGGGATTTCAGTCAGAGCTTGTTTTGAATTCTTATTGTGCATGCAGACTGCAAAAGTATGCCAAATACTTCTGGCTGATTAGAAGGTATTTCAAAGATGTGAATAAAGTTTGCATGAGCTATAACGAGTTGTGAGGGAAGAGGGTCAGTAACCACAATACTAATTAGCCACAAAGCACTTGTCCCCTGAGAAAGCAAATTGTAATTTTAGTTCTGGAAATGTTTTCACATTTGCCAGCTCACATATTGTGCAGTGACTCATCAAAATGGATGGTGTTAGTCATTTGCTGCTTCAACTAACAAATATGAGAAAACATGGATTATGTTAACAATGGTTAAATGAAAATATGGTGAGCTTTCCTCTAGGAAAGAAAAAAGTTTTTAAGGTATGTTTTTATGTTCCTTCTGGAAAGACAGAATATCACCCATCTTATTCTATATTATCAATAAATTCCAACATCTCTGCCAAAATAAAGATCTGTGATAATTGTTTTTGCATTTAACTCAAATAATAAAAAAAATTATTCTATACTTGCAATATGGTCCATTCATTCTTATGCTCTCTCTCTCTCTTTTTTTTTTTTTTTCCCCTTCCTCAAAACTTATTATCAGTATTGTTCAATTGTAATTTGTTAGAGGAGGATAATGTAATTGCCTCTGTAGAATATTGGCAAAAATATACAAGGATTGGAGATTGTCCATCTCTTCACATTATTAGCAGAGTTTTATATAACTCATAATTATCTGCAGAATATGTTCTCTGTTAAAATTTTGGAAAAAAGGAAACCTGAAGAAAATTACTTGTTGTATTAAATTTCATGAAGAAGAAACTTCAGTTCTGGGAAAAAAGCCATATCTGAATTTCAGGGTAACCTGGACATCACTGCGCTTTTAGGAAAACTGAAAGGAATTTGAGTCAACCTAGTGCCTGTAGGATTTTGTTATTGTTGAGAAAATATTATATGGTATTTTCCTCCAGGCAGGTTAATTGCAATAGACTACCTGCATTCTGCTGTCAGATGTTTGATAGATGAAAGATAATATAACCAAATTCTAATCTAAAATTCATGTGTAAATCCAGATATCTTTGAAATAAATGTCCTTCATTTTATAAGAACTGAAAACCTAATGTGATGTTTTAGCTAGGAATTAAAGAAAATTCCTTGTTTAACTAATCCATCTCTGAATTATTCTGTGGTAGAATTCTAACTTCATTGTTTTAAAATAACTATGTACTGCCTAGCTCTTGTACAGAAATAGGTAGGGGAGACATTTGGCAGCAGCATAGATGCATGTGTGCATCTATCTGGAAAGCGTCATAGTTTTCTGAACAAAGAGGCACAAGAAGTGGAAGGGAGGTGTCCAGGGTGTTGAGAAATAATGAAAGGGTTATCAAGTCCCAGAGTCAGCTGTAAAGTTCATTCTTAAGACAATTATTTTGACCTAAAAGTGTACAACTAGAAAGCAAAATCTATACTATGTGTTACAGTACACGATATAAAAACATAAATGCAGCTTGAAGCATGCTTTATTAATCATTTTTTAAAACTATTGAGATCTTAAAGGAACAAAGCTGAAAGAGTTCCTGTTTAAAAAGCTAAAGATAAAATATGTATTTAAAACAATAAATTATACATAAATGTGATTTATAATTTATTGGTTATAAAAGTTTTATCACAGAAAGAAGAAGAATGGGATACATGTAAATATGAAAAAAAAAATAAACACTTGTAAGATGGGTGCAGAGAATAAAATGGACTTGGACTTTTTTATTTTATTTTTTAATGTAGCTATAATCCAAGATGCTCTCTTATAAGAGTGTCTTTTAAGAATGGTAAAGCTCTGGGTATTTTTTTGCACTAGAAATGTAAATATATTTTTCCTGCTTTCATAGTAAAGCAGTGTGCAAAGAAATGTTTACGTAATTCAGCAATGTTCTGTCAGGCAGAGCAAACACTATCTAAAATAACCAATTTCCATACTTACTGTATGGGAATTTCATGGAAATGGACAAGAAGTCCTGATTTAACCCTTGTGATTTTTACAATGTAACAAACAGAGTTACATGTCACAGCTGTAACAGAGACTCGTAATTAAAATCAAAGGATATCTGAGAAACAGCAGTTATAAAAGAAGCACTTCAGTAATAACCCATGAGCAGGGCTAATGTACAGTTCTATTGTCAGTCAGCGCTCAGCTTCTTTATCTATTTTAATATAGTGAAAATACAGGATAGGTCTAGATCTATTTATATAGGTTGCTCCAAAAGATATGTCTCTACTTATGTAGGTCACTCTGAAAGTAATGCCTCCTACTTATTTCCATGGAAACTACAACAAAGAGCACAATAACACTATTTTTTTCAGCAGATACCACCATCAGCTATGCATTTTCATCAGTGATGAATAAGAGCCTGTGAGCCAGGCTTGTAAAAATCTGCACTAGCGGAGGTGATCCACTGTGTCTGTCACCACTGCTAAAATGCACCACTCCTTGCTGTCTTAGAATCCATTCTTTGGTCTGCATAAACTTTCATCAAATTTCAGTGAATGTCATGGGTGCAATTTATTTCTGTATGGAGGAATTCAATTACATGCCTTTACTCCATAGGCAGTCCCATGTCAGATGCTGTTCTATCATACTGTTCCTCTTCTGCCATCTGTCACACAGCAACAAAATGTAATGGAATATTGGTGGGAAGGTTCAACCTCTACTGCTATACCAACACCTGCCTCTAACATTATGGCCAACGTAATAAAATAGAATCACAGAACCATTAAGGTTGGAAATGACCACTAATATCATCCAGTCCAACATCCAGTCCAACCATCCATCTATCATCAATATTTCCCCACTAAACCATGTCCCTTAGTACAACATCTAAACATTTCTTGAACATCTCCAGGGACAGCGACTCCACCACCTCCTTGGGCAGCCTGTTTCAGCACCTCACCACTCTTTTGGAGAAGAAATTTTTCCTGACGTGCAACCTGAACTTCCCTTGGTGCAACTTGAGGCCATTCCCTCTAGTCCTATTGCTAGTTACTTGGAGAAGGGGCCAGCAGGGGATCTCCTTTCAGGTAGCTGGAGAGAGCAATAACATCATCCCCTAAGTCTCCAGTCTAAATAATCTCAGTTCCCTCAGCCGCTCTTCATAAGACTTGTGCTCCAGACCCCTCACCAGCTTCACTGCCCTTCTCTGGACATGCTCCAAGGCCTCAGTACCTTTCTTGTAGTGAGGGGCACCAAACTGAACACAGTACAGCATCATCCCTTTGGCTTCAGCCCAGCTATACAGCTATACAGCCAGATCCCTCTGTAGAGCATTCCTACCCCCGGAAAGACAAATACTTCCTGCCAATTTGGTGTCATCTGCAAACTTACTGAGAATGCACTCAATCCCCTTTTCCAGGTCTTCAGTAAGGATACTGAACAGGACAGGTCCCAATACTGACCTCTGGGGAACACCACTCACGACTTGTTGCCATCTGGGTTTAATTCCATTCACTGACAATCTCTGGGCCTGGTCATTTACCAAGCAAAGAGTGTATCTCTCCAAGTCATGGGCTGCCAGCTTCTCTAGGAGAATACTGTGGGAGACAGTGTCAAATGCTTTGCTGAAGACTAGGTAGACTACATCAACAGCCTCTCTCTCTCTCATCCACCAGGTCACTCAATCATAGGAGATCGGGTTGGTCAAGCAGGATCTGTCTTTCATGAACCCACGAGAGGCAATACTTCCAGAACAACCTCTTATTTACTCACCTAAAGTTAGGGAAGAAAATGATAGTTCATATTTTCTGTTCACCATAGTTTTCATAACATTTTTACATAAATCAGCTTTTAATATTGATATTCACTTTGGCTGCAGTAATGCTCTACTATATTAAAAAACAAACTCAGACTCAAAAGAGAAAACATAAAGGCACTAGAAGATCATAATTAAACAAGTTCATTTCTTTCTCAATTCCCGGATACTCTCTGAAGGTCAGTAATACATGATTGCCAATTTCATTTACTGTAAGAAAGCTTTATGTTTTCTATGAAGTAAAACAAGCTGTCCCCTTTCTGAAAAATGTTGCTTGACTATACTGATAGGAAGTCATCTTTCCAACAGCCAGTCAATCTACAGAAGCCAACATAAAAAGTTATTAACATTCAAAGGTAAACTGTAAAGAGAGAAACCAAAGAGAACATATATAGGAAGAAGGAATCTATGTACCCCTACATAAAAATCCTTTTAATGCCAATGGAGTTTGCAGAGGAGAAGAATGTTCAACAAACAGGTGACAGAAACCAAAATAATTTCAGAGAAGTACATGATGTCAGGAGGACTGAAAGACTGATTTATTCCTTAGGCTATAACCAATTTTGAAATATAAGGAAGCATTATTTTTGGCCAGAACTAAGACTCAGATTCTCAGAGCTTTTCAGACACTAGTTCCTAAATAGATAACCACACTTTTAATTCAGAGGCAAATAGGTATATGAATTGGAAGTAAACAACTAAAATACTTGCCACAACCTCAACCCAACTCTCTTTCTTTGTATTTCTCAGAAGCCTGTCTTGAGCTGTCCTAACCAGCTCAAGTATTGAACCGAATCAGCACTCACTGGGTAGAGTTGGAATCCACATTGCAAGGGATGAGGGAAACTCATGTGGGAAGGGCTGTGAGAAACAAAGACTCATTTCTGTTTTCTGGGGCGGACTTTCGGCCTGGCCATTGTCTTCTGCCTGGTCCCATATTCTGCTGAGCTGGGTGGGCACCATTCAATCCCCATCCCAATCTGAGAACTGCCTTTCTGGCCTTGCCTGGACAAGCAGCAGTCTGGGGATGGCCAGGCAGTGTTCCCTCCTCATCCTGGTTCACCTTGCTGGAGGCTGACATATGAGACTATTTGGGGATGAAGGTCATCATGTTGCCCTGACAGGTCCCATGGCCCTCTAGACCTGGACAGGCCACCTCCAGCCATGTTGTGCCATGGCAGGGGACCTGGAGGAATGCTCCTCTGGAGTCAAGTTCCAGGTCATTCTCCTGTGGAACCGGAAGTGAACAAAAGCTTAAACTGTCCTATCAGTTCTGCACTGACATTATCTGTACTGACATTTTCTGCACTGATAGCCAGCGTGGTCAGGACCACAATCTGCAATGCAATATGTTTTACCTCACTTTGACTTGGAAGGAAGCCTGGCAGAGTAAAGAGTGGTATGCTAACTGTCAATAGCATTAAATATGGCAGTCTACCTGAAGAAATATGGATGCGATTGTCTCTCTTAACTAAGGACAGGAGAAAACAATCCATCAAAGCAACAAATTTTGCTTCCATACTGTATTCCAGCCTGAAGTGGACATAGATGGCTCTAGGATCAGGTGTCATTTGACGGTATCCTTTCTCCAGATAGACTAATCTGACATTTAATGCTATTGATGGAAAAGATATCACTCTTTATTCTGCCAATACTGACTGCCTCGGTAGCTTCCAGATATAAAATGCAATGAGTAAACTAGGGGAAGAGAGATTAAAACCAAAAACAACAGGCAAACAAATACAACTACAAAAAATACGTATATATATATATATATATATACACATAAATCACCTTCCCAAGGAATAAATTAGTAATAAAGAAAAGAGTTAGATAATATCTTATGTTTTAGGTCAGGAGATTTCCTTGTTTATCTTGAATAAATTCTTTCTTCCTAGATTTGAGTATTCAGAAAAGGGCAGTTGGACAATCAAGAATGCCAAAGTCTTTTATGCACATCCCTTATGTTATAAAATTAATTTTGTATCGTGTACTGTTGCAGTGCTGGCACATGAAGGAGAACATTAAGAAATCAAAGTGAATCTTTTACATTTTTATGTGCATGCTCTTATTACTTTTTCATAGTTATTAGCACTTTAAAAAGTTTAGTGTAAGTTTAATACAATTTTTACAGCGTAAGAGTACCAGCATAGCAGTCATTTGTAAATTTACCCTAATATCAGTGCCAACTTTATTTCAGTGCTGATATACTACAATACTTATGCTATGCCACTGCTGGGACTCTGTAGAGTGGTGAGGCTGCCAGTCTTGTCTAACTCTAGGCCAGGATAGAGGCAGTGCTATTGATAAATATGCATTAAGAATGGAGTGATCCTAACAAAATTAATTTTACCTGTGACATACAGACTCAAATCCAATTCTATATGTAATCTTTAAAGAATTGTTTTTTTTCCTGATAAAAATGATGATGCTTTATAACAAACTGTATCCATTCGTGCTTCAAGGCAGCTTGAAGGTCTGTGTTTCAGTTGTACAATATTTTTGAACTCTATGTATGATTAAATTTTTATTTTATAGTAGAAATTAATTATAAATAATTTAAAGCAGCATATTTTTTTCTGAAGACAATATCTAGGCCTGCTAGAAGGCATGCTTGATAAACCAACCATGTTTGAATGTTAGCTTGAAGTAAACCATCACCATTTTGAAAGTGTCTAGTGATTTGCTTGTCTGCAGTCATCTAATCAGCAGATCGTAAAGTATAAAAATCTTTCTTAGGATAACTTCTATTTTTCCTTTTCTGCCTAACATACCGATTTTTGCTATATTAATTGATTGCTACTGTAAAGGACTGGTAGATACTGCTCTAGGTGAACAACTCAATTCACCTACTCCCTGATTTATAGCAGGCCATCCATGACAACACTAATAAATTGTGCATGAAATTGATTTAATCTATTCTGAAGACATAATTTGTCCTGAAGAATGTTGAGTGTGCAATTCACCCATGTTTCTATTTTGTTTGCAGTTCTGTGGCCTTCCTTGCTGTAATCATTTGCAATAATTTGAATTCTCATCAGAAAAATAAACTTTTTTTTTTTTTTTAATTTAAACTACAGTCTCCAGATGTCTCCAGTACTCTCCACGTGTTTTCCAGTTCCAGGTAAAAGAAGTAGAAGAGCACAGGGATGGGGGAGAAGACTCTCTTCCATTTCCAGTGGCACAACAAGCAACACGGTCAGAATTTCTCTCTCTCCTATTTGTTTGATTTATTACCTGTAACTCCTTTCCATAGCATATTGTCTCTTATCATTTATAGTAAATTAGTTATCCCTCTTTATCTTGATCACGTCCTCATACTTCTTTCCCCTGTCCAGAAGAGGGAAAGGTGGGGGTAGAGAAAGCCCTGTCAATAGTGATATAATCAACATCTTTAATGATCCTTTCCATTTCAACCACTCTCTGCACTGAGGTTCTCCACTTTAAATCTTGCTCCCTCCACAAAATATATGCAGTAAAATTTTCTATTGATCTCATATAAAACTCATAACTGACAATAAAAATATTTCTATTATTTCTATAAGACACTAGATTATGATTTCTCTGTTATCATATGTCATGGTTTTGTGATTTTTGGTTTTCGGTATTCCACATCATAACATCATGTGGGGCACTGGGAGTTTAACTGCTAATGCTCAAGCTCTGGGTACCTGTCTGGAAGAGAAGAAGAACTACATTCCCCAGGGGACTTTGCGGTCACAGAGAGTCTCGAGATATAACTCCTGGCAAGGTCACCTGATGCGCTTTTCTTTTGCCTGCTCTTCGTCGGCTCTCCTCCCCTTTTCTCCCTGCTGCTCAACTGGACTGCACATCTCACCTCAGCCCTCTGCGTTGTGGTGAGGCCTATCCACCTTTCGGACATTCTCTCTCTCTCATTATATTTGATTTATTAGCTTCAATTTTAATTATATTGTATTATAGTGTGTTATCTTGCATTCCGATACTATATTTAGTAAATTAGTTTGTTTCTCCTCAGATCGTTGCCGCTGTTTTTAATTATTTTGGGGTCCTGTGTTCCCTTTTTCCAGAGGCGCGGATCTGCGGATCCCTCCGCCCCGCTAGTCACGGAACTGGGCCAAACCAGCCCGTAAACCGTTGACATCATACACTTAGTATGGAACTAAGTCCTAAGACAGCCAAGCATAGGAAAGAGTATTCTGAGGAGAGGAGAACATTGCATTTTCTGCATTTAGATATTGTAATAACATGGGCTGATGAAATGTGAACCTGTGATGTGAATATATCTTGTATTTTCATGGTTGACAAGGGTTGTTGTGATCTGCTATTGCTCTCAATATTTGCTACCAAAATTTTTTGTTTGTTACTTTTTCCCATTATTTATTCAAAACCTTTGTTTTTTCTCTACTCTGATTTCCTTATGCTAGCTTCATTGTTTTTGACTTCTTAATAAATGAAGTGTTACAGTACACCTTCTCAATACTTTTCTAGTCATTCATTCATTTATAAAATGTACTATGGTGCATATCTCATGTAGTAAATACATACCTGCCCACCTGTCAACTTTGAAGAAACACTAATAAAGGCCATATCTTCAGGAAAGAAATGATACACATTATTTTTAAAGTTTTCCAGTCTTATACTTCAGACTATTCAGCACAAATCTAAAAATAGCTTTCCAGAATTGGGTCAAGTTTGAATGTTCTTCTACTGAAAATGACTAATTTTGGGCAGGCCTTCAACAAAGTATCATTGTCAGAAACAAAACAAAACAAAACAAAAAAACAATCCCAAAATATTCTAATTATTTTATATATGTAGCTATAGTCTAAATACACTTACATTTCTTTGCAGGTTTGCATGTGATCATCTTCTATTTTGCACTTCCCTTCTTCCCATTCTCCTGAAGAAAGGTCAGTTTGCAACTCAAAATCGAATAATTAGTTATGTAATTTAATCGGAGAAGCTAGATTCCCTGGTATGATAAGTTATCATCAGCTGTGGTTGATGAACATGCACGTTCTTTCCTATGAACACAAATCACTGCTTTTATATTAAATTACAACAGGAATTAATCATATAAATAAGGAAAGATTAGGTGAATGCTTTCAGTACAATCAAATATGGTTATGTTTTTCACAATTTAGCAACAAGAAATGAGCAGTAGTTTACAAGGGGCTCTGCTAAGCCATGCAATTTTATTTCAAAGAACAATGCCTATTTCTCAAGCCACTGATTCATGTCCCAGCCCTTCCATCTCTAAGGACCAGTAAAGTATATCAAAATAGCAGGGATTACTTCAGATCTTTTTGATGGGTGCATCCAGTAGAACTGTGCTATTGCTGGGTTTTTTATGTCCTTTTATACATACAAATTTATGCATATGTATAAACATAGGAATGCTGAACCTTTAGTTTAACCAGTAAAACTTGATTTCCCAATCATTAATTTCTGGTTAAATAGGTAAGCTACAAATATAGTTGATACCAAATTAAAAAGTGACTAACAATGCCATGTTGTATCAACAGTTCAGTTCATGTTTGGTTCCAGTTCAATTCCAGGCTTCCCCAAATTGCAGTTCATTTTAAAAGTGCTTTCCCTTCTGAAGCATCTGGTTGACATGGCTGGGTTCAGTGCTTTCCATGTGTGGCAGAAAGCTTCACTAACCTTTCATAAAGCTGCTAGCAGAGCTGAGTTGGAAAACACTGCTTACTTACTTGTTTTGGCATATGTTTGCAGTTGAAACTTGGAACAGGATAAATCCCTAAAGGTTGCACTAGCAACAAAAATGCCTGAGGAAGAAGGGAAAGTGAGGAGATAAAGTGACTGGCAGAGCAAGAGGGTTCTGAAAGCATGCATTAAATATTAGGTGATATATATTTGCAAATGATTCTCATGAATTCACCCGTGTGGCAAATTCTGATGTACTAACTTGAAAGTTCCCCATGAATGCATTTTTTAATCTAAAGTAAAATCTCACACCAAAAGTCTTTTATTTAGAGTGTGATAAAGTTTCACTTTTTTTCTAAAATAGAACTCTTTACCTCCGAACCTCAAAAAGATTAATTGCTGAAAGATGGCTCAGGAGCTGCTAGGAAGCTCTCTGGCTATATTTCAACAATGTGACAGTGTTCAGATATTGTAGTGGTTCTTCATTGTATTTCAACAGCTGAATATGTTACTTATCATACATGAAGGCTAGACTTGTTATTCAAACCTTTACATTTTTTTGTTGTTGTTGTTTTGTTTTGTTTTTCTGTTTACATAACTAAATAAATCTTTCAGTATATAACTATTTTTCTAACTTACGTCTAGACTGTTTTTATTCTGAACATAATGAGGCCAACTTCATGCAGTGGAAGTATTATATCAAGTCATGAGAGGCATGTGTACCTCAGGCCCACTATCATTACAGCACGAACTTCTTTGGTTCCGCACATTTGAAGCACATTTTCTGTGTTGAAATAAGTTCCTTCTGCTAAGTTTGCAGTTCTGGAGGATTTTATTTTCACCTAAACTTCACCTATACTTGTATTTTTCAGCCCTTTCATTGATAGTATGTTTCCCCTTCTGTTTTCATCAATTTCTATGTCTATATGCTTTGTTTTCTTTTCTCCTTCTATTCTTTCTTTTTCATTGCTAGTGCTTCTTTCTTCTCATTTTTTTTCAAGTTTTTATAGATTTTATTCTCCATTTGCCACTCACATTCTTACTACTCCAACATATTTTTACCAGCACCAAATTAAAATCTACCACCAAATTATTGGGCTCAGTGGCTGATGCAGGTGAGAGAATTTATGCTAGATTTCATCAGTCCCCTTGCAAATGGGAACTAACAAAAATGTTCCCTTATTAAGGGCAAATTCCAGAGCGATGAAAAGATGCAGAGTAATAGCTAAAAATATTTTCCAATTTTTTAACCTTGTCCTTAACAGCTTCCACATCAGCAGATAGAGACAGACATAGTTTAAAATATTTTCAAAGTCTGTTGAATAAGAAGACTGAATTGTTCAGCAGTTTGAGATGATTTCTGTTCTGGGAGGGCTGAAACAACTAATATTTTAATCTTCCTTTCTCATAAAACAATCTGTTCCAGACACTCCCCAGTTCATCAACAACTTCTTAGGAGGGCATCTCTAGAAAGAAATACTGAGCTTTTCCATCATATTTCTTTTGAGCAGGTGGGCTGTAGAATGGTTTTTACTTTGTAGATATAGTTTGGATTGTTTGTGAAAACTGTTTGTTACTATGCCATCTGATGGATAATTTCTCAGTGTGCCATCATAAGTAGAGCATCTGGCCTCACCAAAATGTTTCCTCTAATATGAATGGGTGTAAAAGATATTCATCACTACAGTGTATTCATTCATGTTTATAAAAAGGTTTGCAAAGCATTTTAGAATGCAAAATGGTGATATTGTCTGCTCAAGGGCACTTTTATATTTTTGTACCCATGTCTATCATTCTTTTTCCTGATGTATCCTTCCCCTAAAGAAATTAGCACATGTGGCAGTCTTCCAAACCTCAAACTAAAACAATTGAAATAAACTATTTCTGTTCCCTAAATCACCATATTCTGATGAAGACTCTTCAGGACTCATTCACTTTAAATTGATGCAATATGAGGACATCATTGTGGTAAGCTTACTGTTTTAAAGAGCAAATAGTGGCAAATATCCAATCATCTGTAGAAACTGTATTGCAAATGGTGATTTTTGGTATGGAGCCAGGAAAATAGCAGCATGCAAATACTGCATATTGTTCCTAGTGAACTCAATGCTATTCTTGAAGGAAGGGAGGGAGAGAGTAGGGAGGGAGGGAGGAAGGAAGGAAGGAAGCTTGGTTTAGGCACATAACATTTTAATAAGTGGTAGCCTTCTAAAACTTTGACTATGTCAGAGAACATACATTTGTCAGAATCACAGAATGGAGGGGAACTCTGCAGCTGATGAAGTCACAGCACATCTCTGGCTCTGAAAGATGCTTAATAGCTGTAATGATACAACCCATGGAGAAACAAGCTCTGGAAGCATGTAAGGAAAAAGGGAATTTTCCAACCCATCCTTGGAGGTGTTAAAGGCCAATTTGAATGGGGCCTCAGGCAACCTAGTCTGGTCTAGTGGGTGGCATCACTACCTGCAGCTGGGTGAATGGAACTAGGTGATCTTTAAGATTCCTTTCAAACCAAGTCATTTTATTCTCTTGAAAACATTTAGTCTAACACTTTGCTCAAGCAAGACCAGTTGGAGCAGGTTGTGCAGTGCAATGCTCAACTGAGCTCTGAATACCACCAAGGCTGGGAATGCCAAAACCTCTTTGGGAAACATGTTCAAATAATAAAAAAAAATATATATTTTTCTTTTTTTCAGACAGGATTTTGTATTTTAATAATCCTTATCACTTGACATCAGCCATAACAGTCTTCCAATCAGTTTTTTATATAACTTGAAAAGATCTCACTTGAGCCTTCTCTTCTACAGGATGAAGAGTCTCAGCAATCTTTCTCTCTGGAACATAAAAAAGATGCTTCAGTCCTATACTGCTTATGGTTGCCCTGTGCTGGACTTGCTCCAGTATGTTCCATCCTTTTTTTCCACAGCTCTGGATCACACTAGTCTGCAAGCAAACTATTGCAATTCCCCAAACACCAGTAATTTGGTAACTACTAATTCCTAGTTCAATTTTTTTTTTTTTTAATTTTATGTAACAACAACAATAATAATAATAATACAGATATAGGTCAATGATTTTAAAACATCCCAATCCAAATCTTACAATTATGCATTCAAGCTTACAAAGATATTCATAGTTAATAACATATTTTCACTACTTTTAGATAACCTGCAAAGTACGAAAAGAACTACATACCACATTCAATGTACACACTGAATACTTTTTTACGGTTCTTTTTGCCAGTAAACTTTTTGTTTGGTATCCTTTTTACATTCAGATTTGAATTATTTTTATATCCAAAATTCTGCACTGATTTCCTGTAAACAACTCTCTTTATGTACACTGAGTCTATGCAGCTTTCTGAAGGCGCTTTCAAAACCAGACCCTTCGTCCTTAAGAGACTATACCTGTAAATGCAACCTCAGGCACAGCTGGAGAGCGCTTTACAGAGCATGTGGTGTCCTGTGCACCCTTACAGACCCTTGTGACACAAGGCAGCTTAATATGCCATGAGGCACTCCCAGACAAACCACATGCATGCTGCCTGCGGGCTGTCTACAGGCTATCAATGCAGAAGGCAGGTGGATGTTTCAGGCAGAGTGCCACAGTCACATCTACTCTTTCAGACTGAAACCACTGGTGGGATTACATGCAGGCACGGGGTCTGCCAAAACCACAACTCACAGCAAGTTCAGAACAAAAATAACTACATTAGATGTGATACATTAGGGATCTCTTCAGATTCCATATGAGGAAAAGACTCTTAGTGCTCTCACATATAAAGAAGCAAAACACAGTCTTGTCAACCACCAAGATATTATCGTGAGTCTCATGGTACCTGTAGATTTTTTTAAAAGCCTCAGCTTCCTTTTATGAATGCTTCCAATCCCTAATTTTTTTTATCTTTTGTTTCTAATCCTCATAGTTACAGGAAAAAGCTTAGAAATACATGACTGAAGGTCGGTCTTAAAGCTTAAAAGCAGAAACAAAAGAAAAAAATAGTGGTAGGCTGTTTGCTATTATTTTAAAATCTCCTGCTATCCTGGCACTTGATGTATGCCTTTTGAACATTCAGGCTTGACAATATAGTAAACACTTCACCCTTTTTGTCACCGCAGGATCCAACATACTTTCCAATTTTGAACTTGTACTAGGAAGAAGGATAACTAAACTAAAATAGATCCACAATACTGGACAGTGGTCTTCAGAAAGGGCTTTGCTTACACTGGGGTTTCACAAAGAGATCCACAGGGTGCTGAGAAAAACTATTTATATTTATATTTAATTTAGAAAAATAAGAACAAAATTACACCAAATAATAAACATCTAGAAACCTCTTTTGACGTTTCTCACTTCATACTGGAAGGCAAAGATCCACATATCACGGGGAAACACTTGTTCTTCTTACCACTGTAAATGTGTCTAAAATGATACACAGAAAACAATAAGGAAACAAACTAGAATGCATTATTTTGTCAACAAATACTGTTGGAAAATGTTTGAAAAAATGAATATTATAGCAAATTATGCAATGTGAGAGGTATGCTGCACAGAGGTATGGCTGAAAGTACAGATGTTTCTAACATTTCTCAGTTTATGGTATTTGCTAGATTGTGTTTCAATATTGAATTACATGTAGATCGAATGCTGCGTGAGCCACTAAAAGAAAGATGTAGTGGAGAAGACATATTCTCTGTGCTAAATGACTTCTTTAGTAAGAACAATGTTTTATAGAAACACTCTGTAAGTGTAACCACTAATGGAGTAGCTTCTATGACCAGAATAAACACAGGATTCTGGATGAGGTTTCAGAACTAGCATTGCATATGTATCATGAATAGATTTAATTTTCTTTGTAGAGGCTGATATACTACTGTGTTTTGGGTTTTTCATGAGAATACTGGTGACAGCACACTGATATTTTAGTTGTTGCAGAGCAGTGCTGCACAGCTAAGGACTTTCCTGCTCCTCATGCTGCCATGTCATCCAAGAGCTGGGGGTGCATGGGATGATGGGAGGGATCACAGCCAAGACAGTTGATCCAGCTGACCAAAGGGTTGTCCTATACCATATGGTGTCATGCTCAGAAAGGAAGGTGGAGGGAAGGAATTTTCAGACTGATGGCATTTGCCTTTCCAAAAGTCCCCTATACACAGTGAGCCCTGTTTTCTTGAAAGTGGCTGAGAATCTTCCTGCTGATAGGAAGTAGCAAATGAATTCCTTGTTTTGCTTTGCTTTGTTGACATACACACTGCTGTTGCTTTATGTAATAAATTGTCTCAACCCATGAGTTTTTGTACTTAACTTTCCAATTCTTTCACCCATTCTACCTGGAGATAGTGACTGAGTGGCTGCATGGTGCTGGGGTTAGACCAGAACAAAGTGAAACACGTTTACAGTGTCATTCATGGGCAAGCTATTGCAGCAAAAAAGTGAGAGTCAGGAGTGCATGAAATTCCCCTGAACGTCATTGATGTCATTAAATCTATCAAAATAAAACATTTAGATAGTACAATCTTTACAATATTTTCTAATGAGATAGGAAGAGACAATGAAAATGTTGGATAGTACACTGTTTTGTTGGTTACCTCGTGGCAAAGTGCTTAGAAGTGTTATCAAAATTAAAGAGAACTTATGTATTTTTCTTTTACAAAATACAAGTGTTTCAAATTTGCTGACCTCTTATCTGATGGCAGACCACTATCAGTAGTTTGCTAAGTAGCAAATACAAAAATACTAAAAAATAAACAGACTTAATGCATTCTTTCAACGTAAATGTGATGCAGCAATCAGTGAGAGAGCATTTGCTTTCCAATGCAATTCATGTTATGTTGATATTTTTAAAATGGACATTTGGGAATGTTTTCATATTTATGTGATTTAGTTGCGTAAAACAATGTATGCCTTCTATAAAAATCTGTGATATCAGTACATTAAAAATAAGAAGAATTGGATTGAAAAAAAATTACGATTAAACACAGCAAATGAAACATTCTACCCATAATTTTTTTAGTTAAGATGGCTGTTGCCGTACGCCACAAGCGAGTAATGTTCGATCTCTGTCTGCCCAGGAGTCGCAACTCAGCGAAGCCGACCTAAACCAGTCGGGGCCGAGTGCCAAATAACCTCAGCAGGAAACCTGGCAAAATGGCGTTTATTGCTACGTGGTGGGCGTTTAAATACACAGCCCCTACATACGTGTAAAGCGCATCTACCTATCAGTGGACAATACTTGGCAAGCACAGGCCAGAGCATAGGGAGAGCCTGACCCCGTCACATCCCGTTTCCTCGCTGCGCCTACTACATCTCCCCCTCCCTATGCTCACATTTCCCGTCACAACGCGAACGCAAACCCTATAGTTGGTCCTTAACCCGATGATACTGTATGCGCTGATCCATAAGCTGATACATCACTCTCGATAAGCAATTCTGAAAGCACATGAATACACACGGCGCTACTACTACAATGCAGATTAACACGAATAACACTAAAGCTATCACTCTAACAACTTTCGCGATCCATGTGCCAAACTCGCCGAACAAGCCTCTTAGCCAGTGTCCAAAGGGGTCGTTATCCACTCGGATCTTCTCTGTGTGGTCTCGCAAGGCCTTGAGCGCCTTGTGAATCGATACGCTGTGGTCGCTGAGATTGAAGCAACACATTCCTTCCAGATCTTCACACCCATGTCCTTGAGCTAGGAGCAAGAAGTCGATGGCTGCTCTGTTCTGTAGAACTGCATGCCTGACGCTGTTCGAATCCTCCAACATGGCGTTCAGGATTAATGTCGTCAAATTGGCCTGCTTAGCTGACCAGCACGCCAGGCGTTCAATCTGCTTCAAAGCTTGAGCTGCTGCAACGCCAGGAGCGAGAACTGAGGCAAATATTCTAGCAGTAGTGCTCCATAATTCTACCTCGTCGTTGCAGTCCTCCGGAACGGGATTTGACCTTTTGACGCGATGACCTGTAATATCTGAACCGAATTGCATCCATGTGGTGAAATTAGGGGAAAGCATTGTCAGTTGTCCTAAGTAGCAAGGCCCCCCTAATGCGTTTCGCGGGACGCCTTGCCAAGCCCTATCTCCACAAATTAAAAAGATCCCAGGGGGCAATGCCTTGGCTGTTTTGTTATTCCATAGTGCCTCCTTGGCACCTCTTTTGAAAGAAAACCCATACCCATAAAACTCCCAAATTGCTGCACAGCTATATCCAAATTTGCTAGTGAGAGGGACCCCACCTTTTGAAATGCAAGTTATATTGGATCCTCTAAAGGTCCGTGTTTCATTTTTAGTGTACCCACAGTAACCTGACCGAATGGAAAAGGCCTCTGTGTTTGCAGGACTGACCACTGTCCATGAGGTCTCATTATATGGTTTCAATCGAGGATCCGTTCCCGCCCATCGGGTAATTAAGGCCTGCAACTGTTTCTCTGCCACCTCTGATCCATCGAACACCCTGTCAAACAAATCACATACAATGAAGATACCTTCTTGCCAGCATATTGATCCAAAAGTAACGCAAGTACGCGTGCCATTATGCGACCCATTGCGTACCTTTTGCGACCCCAAGATATCTAACTCTTGTGGATCCCATGGAAGGGACACATTCAAAGATCTTATCAGACATGCCGTCTGGCTGGCTAAATCGGCATCGTTACGGCAGACAGAATGGTTTGTAGTGTATCCCGCAAAAGCCTCTAACTTATATTGTGGAATGCCTACTAAGCAAGTGCGAAAGGGTGAGGTTGCTGATTGCAAGCTAAGGCAAAAGTCTTTCTGACCAGTCTTATCTGCCCAGGCTACGCTGCTGAGACGCTCCCGGGCCGAGCGGGTGAGCGCGGGGCGGGCCCTCGTCACGGCCACAGACACGCAGGCAGTGCGGAGGCGAGTCCCGCCAGCCGGGGCCGCAGCACCAACAGAACGGGGCTCACCATATTGATGCCGGCCTTAGCGTGGACGCTCGCTCGGCATAGCGCACTGCAGCCCACTGCAGCCCAGAACTCCTGGGCTCAAGCGATCCGGCGGGCTCAGCCTCCCGAGTAGCTGGCTGGGACTACAGGCGTGCGCCACCGCGCCCCGCTGCATTCCCAAGCAACCCGACTCTGAGAAGCCTCGGACCCGGCGCGCAGGGGGGCCGCTACCGTATTCAAAAGCTCAGGTAACTCCTTACCTCCCCCCAGGGAGGCACACAACCCTAAAGAAATGCAAATGCTCCAATCACTGTTCCCTTTCTCTGAGGGAATCACACAAAGGGTTCAAATTTCACACTTAAGTTACAAGATACTTAAATCACGAAATGCAGAAAGGGTCTTCCCGAGGAGGCACACACGTAAGCAAAGTTAATTCAAACGTCCCCGAGAGGTATACACATAAAAAGCAAAGCTTCAGAAAACGGAGCGGTCTTCCTGGAGAAGGATTCACGTTTACATTTTTAACAATATCGCTCCATGCAACTCCAGGAGGTACACACAAAGAAAGTTTCAGACTATATCTGGACTGGTGCCGAAACCTGATCCTCCGCCTCCTCTCTTATCTTTGCCCAATCCGTAACTTTACCCCTCTCCCCTCTTTTCCTTTCGGGGACGACCCCGCCCCCTGAAGCTGCATTTTACCAAAGAAGGATATAACGGCCGATTAAGATAAGGCGGGGGTGGTGCAGAGGGTCCAGGAGGAGTCGCCGCGACCGCTGAGTCACTCAGGGGGTCCATGGTTTCTTCTCGGTTCTTCGTTGCGTCTTCTTCGGTCCTCGCCGCCATCTTGTCCCCCTCCGTCTGTCCATCCGACCTGCAAGACTCCACAGACCCGCTCCCCGAAGGCCGTTCTCCA
Organism: Chrysolophus pictus; assembly: GCA_037305975.1. Lineage (NCBI taxonomy): Eukaryota > Metazoa > Chordata > Aves > Galliformes > Phasianidae > Chrysolophus > Chrysolophus pictus. The sequence continues at coordinate 101,000,337 of CM074576.1, forward strand.
CCCCCAGCAGCTCCGATCTTGCCCTCCTCCTTGGCCGCCTTAAGGGCTCCCAATATCAGGCCCCAAGCTTTAAGTTCCGCAGCTTTCTGGCTGCTCATAGCATGCTGGCATAATGCCGAGGTGAGGGAGTCCCACCTGCTAGAGTCCAAAACTTGGCGGGGAGAGTCCAGCTCCCCCAGCTGCTCTAAAAGCGATAAAGCCACTGCAATCTCCTTACGCGAAGGAGTATTTTTCCCACAATAGTCTTTACAGAACTGCAAAAGTACCTTAATGATATAGTCCATAGTTACACACGCGACCTGCCGCCACCTCACAGGCTCTTATCCGCGATGTGTCTTCCGTGAGCGACCTGCCACCACCTTACAGGCTCTTATCCGCTGCACGGGCACGCCGGGCGATTCACTCCGGCAGACAGATCACGTCGGGGTCACCACTTGTTGACTTCAGCCACAAGCGAGTGGCTTTCGATCTCTGTCTGCCCAGGAGTCGCAACTCAGCGAAGCCGACCTAAACCAGTCGGGGCCGAGTGCCAAATAACCTCAGCAGGAAACCTGGCAAAATGGCGTTTATTGCTACGTGGTGGGCGTTTAAATACACAGCCCCTACATACGTGTAAAGCGCATCTACCTATCAGTGGACAATACTTGGCAAGCACAGGCCAGAGCATAGGGAGAGCCTGACCCCGTCACATCCCGTTTCCTCGCTGCGCCTACTACAGATGGCCATTAAACCAAGTATCAAAATAAGCAGAACTTAGATAGAGACCTTCAAATTGCAATACCACAACATATTAAAACAAGACTTTAAAAATAATGAAGCATACATATTCACATTGTTCCCACTATTAGTATTTTTAAGTGAGAACTAAAAGGATCTTTGTACTGCAAATTAATATATATTTTTTTTATTTCAAAAATATTTTATTTCAGCTTTATTTCACTACTTTTTAATTTCTGTTTTAATGTATGTTTTGTACTGTACAGACTATGTTACTACAATAGTAGTAATAAACTCAACATCACATGATTTTACTGCTAACATAGATTTTACTGTAATAGAGCTTTTTATTTACAGTAATATATTAAAAAAAAATCAAATAAAAACAACATTTAACAAAGCAAAGACACCCACCCTCTTTAGGAATCTCAATGTGAATACCTACGTTTTTGTTTTCAGCCCTTGGTTGGCACAATGGCAAAGGCAGAAACACAACTTCGGGAGATTAGTCTCTTAAAGTTCGAGTAATAACCAATTTATTTATTTTTTTTATCTGAAATTTTCAGTTACTGATAACAACCAAGTACTTGTATGTATTGTGCTTCTTTCAGCTGAGAAGATATTTCAGGATTTTTGAAATTCACCTATGTCTCAAGAGAAGACCCTTCTAAAACCATGCATCAAAATGGAGAGCACGCTGAATGAAGTGAAAAAAAAAAAAAAACCCACAAAAACAAACAAAAAAAGAAAAAAAAACAACAGAAAACAAACATAACAATAAAACAGGAAGATTGTGAAATCTTTTTAAATATGGAAAATTGATGATAGAATCAGTTTGCTAGAAGTATTGATATTGCTAAGAAATAATGAAAACCTGGGTTGTAAAAGTAAGAAATTGTTAATGGAATGTCTTAAACTCCGTATTCTGTAAACAATTTTGTAAACAGACCAAGAGCTATTAAGAAATTCTGCATAGCACAACACTACCCATTTACACAGTTAAAAGGCTTATGCTCTATCTCACATGTTGGTAAGTCACAACGTATCAGAACACTTCAGGCATAAAGGTAGAGATTAGTTTAACATCCAAGAAATGATAAAATTTAAGAAAAAATAAAAGAAAAAAGAGTAAGGCATTTAATCACTGTGTTTTCTGTTCCTTAGGGTGCTCACGATACAAAGAATAAATTGATTTTCTCTCTTGGGCAAATTAGTATAAACTACCCATGATCCTCTGCCTTTTATTTTTCCTTTGCTGTAGTTTTCATGTGGAGTAAAATTGATTTCATTTTTCCCACTGAACTTTCTTACTGTCATACTGAGCCTGCTGTCAACAGCACCCCTAGAGCTCATTCTACTAAGCCACGCTCCATCCATTTGTCTTCCAGCCTTTGCCTGTGTCCAGCATTACTGTGTCTCAGGTGCCCAGTATTTTCCTTTGTTGAACTTTATGCCATTGCTGATGGCCCAGTGCTCCAATCTATTCAGCTCCCTCCGAAAGGCCTCTCATCCTGCCAGGGAATTAAAACCATCTCCCAGTTTACTATCATCAAACGTGGTGAAGATGCACTCCTCTCCTGCATCTGGATCATTAACAAAAATGTTGAACAGAACAGACTGTAGAAGTGTGAACATTACTAGAGACTGACCATTGAAAAGATGTAGGTCTATTCACTACAGCTCTTTGAGATCTACTGTTGAGTCAGTCAATCATCCAGCAAAGCATGAAGCTGTTTATCTCAGCAGTCTGAGGTGAATCATGTTCAGACCCCTGGACTCATAGAAGTTAAGCTGATACAGCTGTTCTCTTACAGTTTTGGTGACCACAGTTGGAAACTTTTCCTCTAATCATGGTTCTCCAATTCTGAGGAATGGGCAGCACAAGATCTATTATAATCTGATTATGTTTTAATATGTAAGTAGAAAAAATAGAGGCAAAATGGAATAAAATGCATTTACCTTTTCCTCATTCTTCTTTTTTAGGTGACAATTTGTTTCAAGTATCAGACCAGCGTTTTCCTTTGATCACCTTCTTTCTGTTTACAAACTTGAAAAAGCCCTTTTTGTTCTCTGACATCATATTGGCCAGCATCAACTCAAGCAGAGCTTTGGCTTCTTTTCTCCCTGTAGATACGAATTGCCACCGTGTACTCTCCTTGTGAAGCCAGACCTTGTCTCCAGAGGTCAAGATTTCTTTTTCTGCCCTAGTTCCTGGAGGAGTTCCCTGTTCACCAGGCCAACCTTTTACCTCACTTAGCTTGAGTTGTGGCACAGTGGCATTGACTGCTCCTTGGCTTTTAAAAGGTGGTTCTTGAAAGGCAACCAGCTATCATGGAAGAAGAGAGGCTGGAGCAAAGCTCCAGGCAACGCAGTGGCCATCTGGGATCCAGCATGGTTCCTGGAAAGAAATACCACCACTCAAGATAAAACTTTTAATCAGAAAAACTGAAAACCTTTCAGCTGTAGGAACAAGTCAGGTATCTAATGGTTCAGAAATTTTCTTAAAGAGCAGGGAGAAGAAAAAAAAAAGAAAAGAGAAACAGTATAAACAGGGAAAGAAGCTCTAAAGTTTGGATTTTACATGGCCTAGCAGAATGGAAGTAATTTCCTTATAGAAGCCCAGTTGGTGGTATTTTGCATTTGTCACTTATATGTATTGATATCATACCACTACTTTGGCTACTGCTGAGCAGTATACAGCATCAAGGCATTCTCTGTTTCTCTTTCTGCTAAATTGAGTGAGTAGGCTGTGGCAAGACAAGAAGCTGGGAGGTAATGCAGCCAGGACAGTTGACCCAGTGGCTAAAAAGATGTCCCATCCATATGATATTGTGCTCAGCCACATTAAAAAAAAAAAAAAAAAAGAGGGTTGAGGTGTCTTCCAGGGCAGCCATTGCTCAGAGATGGGCTACTTGTGTGATGCAATAAATGATCGTCTTTGTATTAATTTTTTTTTTTTCCCTTTAGCTCTTTCTTTCACTTTTTTAACTGTCTTTAACACAACCCACAAGATTTTTCTCTTTTTATTCTCTCTCAAATCTTACTGTGATGAGGGACAGGAGGATATTGTAACTTAACCTGGCAGGCAGCTGAACACCCCAGAGTCATTTACTCTCTTCTTCAGTGAGTTGGAGGACAAACAGTGAAAAGTGTAAGAACTTATGAGTTAAGATAAGGACTACTTAATAAGGAAAAGAAAACAAGCAAAAAATCAGAACAAACAAACAAGCCAATAACAAGCAACAAAAAGAATAAATGAAATAAGCGATACACAACATAACTTGTCACCACTCTCTATCTGATTGATACCCTGAGTAATAGCAGACCCTCAGGGGCAAGTCTCCCTAGTTTTGTTTTTCAGCATGACATCATAAAGTAATGGAACATCTATTTGGTCAGTTGGGTCAGTTGTCTCCATCCTTGTGCACTTTGCTGTCAGGGCAGCGTGAGAAGCTGAAAAGTCCCTAACTTACTGTAAACGCCGCTCAGCAAAAGATAGAGCATCAGTGTGCTATCAATGTTACTCTCACCCTAAATCTGAAATACAGCACCATACCAGCCACTGGGAAGAAAATTATGCTAGCCAAAGCTGGATAGAATAGCTGCTGGCTGTTCTGAAGCCACCACAAGGATGGAAAGGGAGTACTACTGAAGCAGTTCATAAGTGGGGTAAAACCTCAGGGAGACACCTCTCAGTAAAAGGTATCTGTCAGAGATAAAGTGTTTGATATGTAGATGTTCACCATTTGTTCCAAACAGGAAAAAAAAAGGTTTCTTATTTCTTTAGAAATAGAATTTGAAAAGAATTGGTACTAAAACAACTATTGTAAACACTGATTTACTAACCTGAAGACAACACAAACCCTTTCTCACTTTCACTCTCTTCTAAGCAGGAAAAAGATTTTATATCCACTCAGAAATAAAACAGATCACGAACAGTAAGAAAATACCATATTTCATTTGAAACACTGGATAAGCTCTAGAGGCAATAGTTAAGAAACAACTTTGGAGCAACTGGGAACAGAATTGGAGAAGAGAATGAAATGGATGGGAACTGAAACCTTCTATATGGCAATGAATTACTGTAAATACTTTAAGAATCTGTTTTCCTTTTTTCCAATTGATATTTCATACAATACATGGCAAAATAAAACACTAAATTGACACTGGATTTCACTAGTGTAGCACTGTTCACTTCAAGTTGTGTCAGTTTACACTAGTTGAGAAAAGTATTGCTTAATATGCATATTCATTTTTTTCCTAGATTTAATTAATACATATTTGGATTGACTGAATATAAAAAAAAAAATCTTCATCTAGTTAATAGGATGCTCTTGATTGCTCTAGTTGGAGGAATCACGATCTGCACATATATGTTTTTATTTCCAGTTTTATTCACTGGAATACAGAAATATTTTGGATATACCTACCCAGGTTAAGATCAAGAATTACTGGCTGGTACTTGATATTTTATTTGCTAAACTCTAGATAAAAGCAGCATATATACATTGCATATATAGCACTCAAAGTGTAAGCACCCTTACTATAATAGAACGTGATTAGAATACAGTTATGAAGAAAATAATTAAATATTAGTGGGTGATAGTGGAGCTTCAAAACCCATGCAGATTCATTGTCTTTTTTTTTTTGCCTCTCACTGTTATTCACCTATGGATTAATTGCATTCTTCTGAATAGTTACTAAGATAATAACTATAATTCCCAACTGAAAAATAAATGTGTGTGTTCTATTTTTTACCAAGTGCCATAGCAATTCAACAGAGTTAATGCAGAAGCAGAAAACTAGACTAAGATAAGCTTACATAATGTAATGAAACATCATGATCCATACAGTTTATGTTACAAAGAATGTATGTTGTTAGAATAAGGTATGCTTGAACCTAGTGTGTTTTCAGCTAATTCTGCACTCTAGTTTCTCTGTTTGCTTGGTGAAGCTATGCTTATAAAAAATAAATAGAAGCCCCAGTAACTGCTTTTCCTTATTTAAAAAAAATTAAGTAACAGGATAAAACAATAATATAATCAGAAAAAAATGAGTGCTTGCTTAACTCACACCATATGTGTTAAAATAACTCAAAACTCAATATTCTTTTTTTTTTTTTTTTTTTTCCAAATGGCGTGTTACTTAAGTGGAATGGACTTCACTTCTTGCATGATTATACCATACGTTTCAATCCAGTGACAGGCCAAATGTGCAGGGATATATCTTTAGCCATGCATAGCATGGAATTCATCTAGTTTAGCAAAATTTAAAGGTTAAGCTGACCCAAAATTTGTGTGTAAAACAAATACTTTTTCCTAAAGGGAAATTCTATCTGCATAAGAGTAGGAGCAACATGATACTCCATAGATCATCTTTTTATATTATTGCTTCTAAAGCATTTAGCCTGTTAAAAAAAAAAAAAAAAGAAAAAAAAAGAAAAAAGAAAAAGAAGAAGAAAGGAAAGAAAAAAAGGAGGAAAAAAAAAAGAAGAGGAAAAATAAAGAGTGGCTTTTAGTTTGCAGGGCAGCATTATATAAAGCACAAGAGGTTACTCAGTACTTTGAATATCAAAAACTACACACAGATGCTGCACTCCATCTGGCTACAGTCAATGGCCTGATCATCCATTAAGATCCTGAAGTAATGGCCTTCCTGCTTCATTCTGTTGAGGCAGTCACCAGACCATTTCTTGAAAATTACCACAAATTTAGACTCAACTATGTGATTATGGAGAAAATAAATTTATAAAAGGAATTGCATTCTTCATATAAAGAAGCTTTATATCAGAGGATGTAAGAACTGTTATGACATCAATCATTATGTCAGTCTGAAAATCATCTCAGCAAAATGTGAAATAAAAGCTAAGGTCCAGGATGAGATGTTAGAAACTGAAGCTGAGCACAGTTACGAAAGGAGAAAAGAGAGACTTCACAACATGAATAATATGAATCCAGAGGTTTAGATGTCCCTCCCGTTCCCTGTTTAACTTGATCTGTCTTGGATAAGATTGAGCAGGTGCTGAATATGTAACTGCCATATTCACTTCTGTTGGCCTTATTCCTCGCAACAGTGAGGAACCTATTGGCTTGGCTATTCCAGTTACTAACCCTGTCTAAATGAGGTTTTCAATACGAAGGAAATTAAATTACAGGTTAACTTATGCCATCAAATTCCAAATATCTATTAGAGAACAGACAGCACAAAACAAGCTGAGCAAGTATCAAGTGATGCTGCAGGAAAAATTGCTGTATTACCTGGATAGCAATAATAATTTAATACAATCCATTAAGCCCCAATACAATTTCATGTCTTAAATCAGACTTGTAACCCAGCAGAGTCCCACTATGAACCACAACATATGCAAAAGAAACTAATCCATAAATGAAAAACAGAAGCTCATTTTGATTAAATAAAGGAAGAAAAGAATATGAGAACTAGATTCTGCACCATTACTCAAGTTCAGCCACATCTGAGTGTAGGATTTTACTTGAAGCAAAAAACATAGTTGAATATATATCCAAATGGTAAATAAGGCCAGATACATAATGCACCTGTTCATGTGACAATAAAATATGAAGCTGATGGAAAAAAACACACAATGAAAATGTCAAGCAGTAGAAGGACAACACATATCTTGAAATGCTTAATGAAATATCCAATTGCACAATATAGTAACTAAAACGGAGTAATAACATTCATTCAGATTATTCATTCAATGTAAAATGAGCTGACATATTCTGACACTACATTGAAGAGAGCAATGAGATTGGAGGCTGGAAACAGCTTGGATAAAGAAAAAGCCTGGAACTAACACTTGTTTACTTAGGCAGAATGAGCAGAGCTTTAAGAAAGCTACAGATATAACCAGAAAACTGAAGTATTAATTATTTTAGTAATTTGTATCACAGTACACGTCAATCCTAAGATGATATTTTTTTCACATGCACTTACACAAAAAGAAAGCATAAATACCTTTGTCTCATTCTTTTCATCTATATGAGCTATTTTAATACCTCCTGTGTGGCATATATTCTCTGTAGTATTTACAGAGACACTATTAAGCCTGAAGGCCGCATTTACAATGTCTTCCCCCTCCCCACTTCCCAACCCCAGCAATTATACAGCAAGGATTAAATCATTAATTTAGAATGTTTAGTAGTCACTACTGTCATGGAAAACTACAGAATACTTCTCTGGAGTGCATGGGAAACAGTACACTTCTGAGAAATGGACTTCACTTGAGGCAAGATCTTTTTATATAGAAATTTGTGGATAAATAGGGCTGAAACAGCTTTAATTAGGCCTCTCCCTCCTTTACAATTACTTATGAATAAAAATGAACTTTTTTTGGTCTCCATGGCAACTTCCCCCTATGAGACTTTTCAAAGAGTTTTTGCAGTAAGAATTTGTTACCCAAAGATGTACAAAATAGAAATCCTTAACTTTTACAATCCAGATCTCCGTACCAAGATTCATGATTCCTGGTGACATTTTTGACAAATAATGAAACAAATATTTTTATTCTTGTTTAATATTAATATTAAAAATATCTTCTATGTTAAAAATAAATAAATAAATAAAAGAACACCACCCACAAAGGTTTACCCCACAAGTGAACTTTAATTTGAGATAACGGTTAAATCTTCTCTGTACTTCGAGAGGCACTTGTAGATTAGAGAGCTTTCTTAAAGAAGAGTACCTGCTTTAAGCAGCAATCTTTTTTTTTTTTAAACTCTCCTACCAAATAGGTTTTTGAGGTCTTAACCCTAGTTCTGTGACAAGAGTCTTTTGCGGATAATTCTTCACTCGAGAGTAGAAAACAATCTGTTCAATTCTCCATATTTTACAACTTCTTTTTCCCCTAGAAGAAATAATGAAGCTTGAGCAATGGAGAAGGGAGGGGTGAGAGGTACAGGAAACAATATTTATACAGAATTCAGCTTTTCAGAACCTCAGTGTGCAAAGCACTGCCTTTCTATTTGGTCTCTTTTAAAGCTGTATTCCTAAGGTCTCCCATCTCATGCTCCAAGCCACTCTTCTTTCATAGACTCAATCTACATATTCATTCCATTAAATAGAAAAAAATAATCAGTCTGTTGCAAAAAGAACATTTGAATGTTTCTAGACATAAGAACATGTTTCATTTCCATTGTCTTGTGAGAGATACTTGGAGTGACGGTGGAAAGTGTGATGGAGCTCCATAAAAGGACAAAATCATTGACTGGTTGCAGCCTGAGGTAAAAGAAAAGAGATATACAGCTACATATACGAACTTGCTCTATATGTTAGTTCATGATCCAGCTATTTAATAGCTCACTGGTGTTCATAAAAATGGCACAAGGCTGAGGGGGAAAGGAAAGCTGATATGGCACCATAGGGATGTACTCTCCCATGATAGAGCTGCAGACTACAGAAGTACCCACCCCTACTAGAAAGTGAGGGAGGTGACAAAAAATCCTGTCCTTCAGAACTCTCTAATCAAATCCCTCAATCCTTGAATACATTGACATTTGAATACTGCAAAGCTAAAAACAAGCAAATAGTGACTAGTAATTACAAAAGAGTCCAAAGTGAGCCACTTTGGAAATGATGCAATAGAAAAGTTGCTACCTCCTTTCAGCAGAGAGATTTTTGAAGTATCTATTGTTTGCTTCTGTCAGAAGGTAAAGAGATCCCAAAGGAAAAGATTTCTAGGTTTTTTGTTTGTTTGTTTGATTGTTTCAGACAAAATATACTCTAGATCACAGGCACTTCCATGTGTAACATGCCAGGCATGAATTTTACTCATGCTTCTGTGACATCACATGATGTTCAGGGCAGCAGTCCAAGTTTCAGTAGTTATTTTAGAAGAAGATAGTTCTTCTAAATGTCAGTATTCACTTGTACTGTCATACGTCTTAAATTTCTTTCTGGAACTCTTAACATTTGACCCTTAGTGTTACTGTAGATGTTTAGGTGTATTCCTTCCCTTTGAATTGATAACCTGGCCATCAGCGATGTCACTTTTGAACATTAACTCCCCCAAAAATGTGATGTTCTTTGGAGTTAGTGGCAGGAGTGTACATAAGTGTTATGGGGGACCAATAAGTGTCCTCACTGTTATGTTTGTAAAAAAGATGACTGAACTATATTTAAAATTATCGGTTAGATGTTCTCAGCCCTACAGTATCTGTAATTCCTACTGAATTTCAACATATGTGGCAGCTCAAAATATCTGAAAATAAAACTTTTATAATATTTTTTCCATTGCTCCTAAAGCCCCCTAAGATGTTTAAAAGAGAAATCTGTGTGAGCTTTCAATCATTTTCTTCTGTAACACATATGTTCTGCTCTGTTATTGTTAGTAGCCTCACGAGCCTTTCTGTTCTGATAGTCTCATAAAATGATCTGGGAGAAAATGAAGTATTTTAAATAAAGGATTACATTGAGGTTATAGATGGATATAAGAAAAAAAAAATTCAAATGGGAGTCTATCATGCTTGACAATGCCCCTATAATTTACCCAGCTTTTATAGATAAGATGAATGCTAGATACATTTACTGTAAAGGCAAAGGAATAAGAAATTTATGTTGAATTTCTTATTCTATAAAGACTTCCTGTTTGACCTTGGGCAAATCACCTCAGTCCTCTGTGCCCCCAGCATATTTTAACAGTTCTGTATGTTTAGGCTGAAAATACTGAAAAGTAGGCTATACTAAAATTAAATACCCTCCTTTTAACTGTGCCCTTGGTCACTACTGCAAAACAAATGCCATAAACTCTTATTCAGTCAGTGACTAAGGTAGATATTGAGAATAAAATTCATCTGAGAAACCGGTTTATGTACTGTCAATTTAATATTAGCAGCACATCATCATGGGCTCTCCTATCCAGAACAGCTGCTACACTTATTAGGCAAGCAAGCTGTAATCAGCCCCTCAAAGTTGTCAGTATATCATGGTTGGGCTCAATTTGTCTGTTTAAATTCATTTCTGACTGTGTTGGCCTCTTTCTCTCTCCCCTAAAACATTTGAGATGAATACTACAGGTACATCAAACTAGCAATATTACATGTAATGTATTCAGCAATAAGATCAATGTTTTCCATTTCAGTTTTCTGTGAAAAGGGATAAGACGGGATGCTGTGAGCTTACCCATTACAGTTCTCTGGATCTTTACTACTCAGTAGGAACAGAATTGGCATATGCACATGGCTTAATTGAAAATATTTTGCATTTTCTTTGTTTTTAGCTATAAACTTACCAGGCTACAAATACTCTCTCCCATAATATATCGGCCGTGGCTGATAGCAGCATTAAGGCAGTACTGAGAGTTAAATAATATATTGCACTGTTAGCTCGTAAGATTTGGTGACCTGAAGTTTTAGAAAGAAGCCTCAATGCTAAGTGGCCTGTTCAAGGGTTAGCAGGATACAGTTAGGAATGCTAACTATACCAGTAATAAAGCAAATTAATAACAAAACGGAAAATGGAAAAAAATTACATTACTTATCTAAAGGTCAGATGCTTCCCACAGTCTTCGTGTAGTGAAATATCACTCACTCCTTCCATTTGAGCACCATGCAATCTTTAACATAAAGTCCCCAAAACATAATTAAACACGTCACTTCTCAGCAGAAGTAGTTTTAACCATCCCTGGTTCAAACATTAACTTTCTAAACAAATATTACAAATATTTCAGCAATATCAGAAAGGTTTTAATTACATGTAGTAGATTTTTGGTTTTTGTTCTCCAAATAATTTTGGAGACTGATGGGGACAACACTACAACACTAAACATTCAGCACTCAAGAAGATTTCTTCTCCTGGAAATCAGAACAAATACTAGAAAATCTTAGTAAACATATTAACAATAGTTGGCATCTATCCTAGTAGCATTAATATGGGAAAAAAAAAAAAAAAAAAAAAACTGAAAATTTTTATATACAACCTGTACATTGATTTTACCCAGAAAGCAAACTGTATCTTCTGAAATACATAGATTTACCTTTGAGATATTTATCAATTTCGATTATTTCTGGCACATAGAACCATGTAAGAAAAAAAAAATCCACAGTTAGAGAGAAGTAGAATTGTTTTCAAGAAGAATAACTCAAGAGAGCTATTTCTGAATCTGATAGAGCATTATCATTTTATTACCCATTTTGATGCTATTTTTTCCGCACTCTGTTTATCAAGCCATATTTTCTGTTTCTGCATATTCTTTTGGTATTTTTTTAATTTACTTCAGTTGCTTTGGAAGGTCATACAAAATAAGATAGAGAATGTATCAGAAAATATTTTCCCTAGGAATGATTGTTTAAAGTTATCTACCAATTTGTTTTCGAGGTAGATTTTTATTTATTTATTTATTTATTTGTGAAGTTTAAAAGTGTTGCTTTGTTGGATCACTCCAAGGGTCTACTTGGCAGCTGACCCATTTTCAGTGGTTGTTGACTGAAGTGATATGTGCAGCACATTACAACAAGTACACAGTCATCCCTGTCATGAGTACTCTCAGTTTCCAGTGAATTGAGGCTTTGATTTTTGATTGAAATATGTTGTGAATGTAGCTTGAGGCTTCAAATCTGAAAGCAAATATTATCAGTATTAGGAGTCTTTTAAATAGATAAAAACCAAATCCACTTAATCTCCTTTTATTTATTGATTATGACATGAATGTGACATTTGTACTATCTGCTTCCACTCCTCTAGAAGAAAAGAACAGTAAGCAAAACAGGCCTCTTCAAAGCCTTTTGCTGTTGTTGGAGTGGGAGAGAAACTATTATATTAAGGCCAGACACCTCTTGTTCCTCCTCCTCAAAGGAAGAAGTGGAGAAAATATGACGAAACCCAATACAGCTACATATATGACTCTAATATTCAATGGACTCTGACATTGCTAATAGACAATTTTCCTTCAGAAATATAACAACAGTAACCAAAACAGCAAACTAAAATTCATCAAACTCTTTGGAAGATTAACAGATAAAAGTTGATACTTTGGGGTTTGAGGGCAACTAGTTTCAGCTTTCCAGCAACAGTAAAGGCAAAAGATTTCTGTGCAACAAAATTTTTTCCTTTTAGTTCAGAATGATTTCCATATCATCATCTACAATGTAGATTAGGGAACCATCATCCTCATAGTAGCTCATACTACGGTAGGTAACGTCTTGCTGGTTCCAAGTATTTTCATGTTATTTTCAATATTTGAATATTTCTGTAGATTAAAAATTAAGATATTTTTCTCCTTTGAGTTTGGAATTCCACTGAAAACATTTATTTCTTTTCACGTGAACAACAACAAGGAGAAAAACGAGAAAAGGAAAATATGTAAGTATATAACCGCTGAATGAAATTAGTGGGAAAAAACAAAACAAAACAAAATAAAACAAAATAGATAGTAGGAAAGATGTCTCCATGAACATTCAGTTTTGAGAATAATATAATAAAAATTGTAAAAGGGAAAAAAAAAATGTCAGTAAACAAGCTGCAAATCCAGACTCTCTCTTTTTTTTTTTTCCACTACATATTTGTAATGCACGTAAAGAGAAACACAAAGAATAGAAAAAGAACACCCAGAGAGGCTAGACAGAAGTGAAGAATGCACAGTCCAGCAAACAATCTGAATTTGAACAGTTATTCTAACACATGCCCTAAAGATTATTTTCAATCCATAAGAAAAGTTTAGAGAAGTCTGAAAAAGTAAGAGCTGCCTCTGAATTTAATGCTGTTGCATGACTCAATCTTAAATTAAAAAAAAAAAAAGAAAAAGAAAAGAAAAAGGAAGGAAAAAAAATAAAAGCAGAAGCTACAGAAAGTACAAGATTCCAGAGAGAAACTAACTTTTCCAGTCTGGTGAAGATTACGAAGCAAATTAAATAGAATAAACTGCAGTAATATCAAATTAAAATTATGTCACTGCAGCAAAAAGAAGAATTTTTTTTTTTTTTTCTCATTTGTATAGGAGATTTCTGGGGGCTAGATATCTTCAGGCATGGCATTTGGCATTTAATTATTTTTCAACAAATGAATCAGACATTTAATTTTTCTATTGATTTATTTTCTGTCACTGTCACATGCTACTTGTATACTAAAGAAATGTGTGGGAAGAGAGCAGAGAAAATATGCTAGTATAGTGTCGAGACACAGCAGCTCTGCAAGCAACTGCTTCAGGATATGCCTTAAGCAACTTTTGTATGTTAAGTACCCATATGAGGAGAAAAGTAATTTTTCCAGACTGATAGTTTTTGGGTTTTTTTTGGAATCTCAGTTACAGTTGCTTCAAGGACTGACTTAGCAAACCAGATGTCAGTTAAATGGGAGACATCAGATTATCCAGGAGCAGATTAATTGCTATTTAGTCTTAGGAAAAAGTAGGATATAGGATGACCTCAGTTTGCACTTTACAGACAGTCACAAAACAATAAGTATGTTATTGCAAATAAGCAAAATACATCTCCAGTTTTCCTCTGATTTTGATTTCAGCTCAAGGTGAAATATATAGTCTTAGATAATTATATTAATACATTTGAATATATTTACATTAGTGGTGTCCACAATGGAAAAACAAAACAAAACAAACAAACAAACAAACCCAAATCCCTACTTTCTACTATTAAACTAGTTAGTCTTGTTTCTAACTTCATTTTATAGTACATAAAAATAACCTGCAGTTCCTCAATAAAGCACCTAAACTGATTAAGTCAGTTAAATAAATCAAGTATATTCTAATTTAAAAATAAGCAATTTTTCGGTAGTATTTTTCCTCTCAAAGAGCTACATAAATTTGCAGACTACTTTATGCATATAAATTATTTTAGCACTCATTAAAATGAATCTTTTCAAGAATGAACAGCCAGTGAACAGCATATGGCTGTAAGGAGAATTATCATATTTCTTATTTTGGTAACGAATAAAATAATTTTATGATTTAGTCTTCTGAGCAAACACTCAGTGTGAACCTGGTATCACCTACATGCTTCCCATGGCCTATTCAGACTTGCCTACAGCTAGTACAAGCGTTGAACCTTCTGTTCTGACAGTCTTCTGGGCATACAAAACAGCAGAGCAATTAACGAAAAGCCATGATAATAGGTAGGTCTCTCCAAAAGTAATGCCTCCTATTTATTTCCAGAGAAACTACAGTAGATACAAAGAACAAAATAACACTACTAGATAGAACAAATTCTCACCTACAAAACGCTATTTCTTAACATAGTCACCACCGTAAGCTATGCATTTTCACTAGTGGTTAACAAAAGTCTACATGCTGTGCTTGTAAAAATCTACACCAGTGGAGGTGACCCACCGTTGCTATTGCCACTGCTGACATGCACCACCCACAACCTCACTGTGCTCACAACCACTGTTTGGTCCAAGAAACATTCAGCAAACATCAGTGAACGTCAATGGGTGTGATTTTTCACAAATGGAGGAATTCAGTGACACATCTTTGCTTCCATGTCAGACACCATTCTGTCAGACTGCCCCTCTGCTGCCATCTGTCACACAGCAAAAAAATTGTAATGGAGTATTACAAGAAGGTTTAATTTTATTGCCATGCTGATGCTGTGGGCTAACATAAAATAGGAGTCAGTACTTTTGGAACATTCCTCATGTATATTCAAAAAGACATTAAGTAAACAGATACCTTTACAACTATGGAAATGGATTCAGAGTAATAATAAACACAACTACTTGCAATATGACTTCTAACCTTATCTGAACCACTAATCTTACAATACCATTCTGCTTCACAAAATCTCACTGGAAAAACACTGGCTAAACAGAAATCCAGAATAAATACTGACTATCAGTACCACTTTCTATAACATGGTTGTCTTTGCAGAGTGCTTTTTCTCTAAGTCTTTTTCCTCATTTTCTCTAAGTCTTTTTTTTAAAGTCTTTTAAGACTGCACTGGGCAAGTGATCTGGAATTTAAAAAAAAAAAGCTCTTTTTAAAGCTTTTTTGAAGCCAACAGCAGTGCTGCACTCATGCTAGGGAGCTGACAGCTTGTGGGCAGGCTCCTAAGTCAGCAGGGGTGGAGCTGGCATATTGGCGGCACAGTTTAAACACCTGCTGTTAATGCTTTAAATAGCTTTGGGGAGCTATACTTTTGCTCACAGAGCATACCAGGTGAGTAATCGTTGTTGCTGCCTACTGAGAAAGGGGAGGCTCAGTGAGTGAGTACAGCCCATGCTGCCCATATGGTTCTGCAGCTGTGGGAGGTGGTCAAGTGGTGAGGATTGTAAGTATTGTCCCTCCTTGCTTAGGAGACTGGCTTTCCTCTTTGCAGTTTATGAGACTGCAGGCCTAAACATGGTCTCCACCAGACAGTTGGCTTATTCCAAGAAGACTGTGGCAACCCAGATGGAGGGCCTGCCCAGAAATGTAGCTATTCTCCAGCTGCAGGGAGTGCCTGAGCCTGCTACTGCCTGGGGAGGGTGGCAGGGATTCCACCTGTGTGAGGTGTGAGCAGGTAGATGAGCTGCTTAGCCTAGTGGTGGAGCTCAAGAAAGATGCACATAGACTAAGGACCATTAGGGAGTGTGAGCAGGAAATTGACTGGTAGAGTGACTTGCTGGTGTGTTGGAGAGAAGGGTGCCAGGGTGATAACTACGGAAAAATGGTGGACCCCCTGCTATGTCACAGTTGGGAAGACCTGACTGATGAGGAGGGTTGGAAGAGAGTCCAGACTTGGTGTCACAGGAGCTCCTGCTACCTGCCTAGCCTGCTTCCTCTGCTCTCTCTAATCAACAGGTTTGAAACTGGAAATTGAAGGGGAAATGAGTGGAGAGGTGATGGAAGATCTGCCTAAGGTGAGGCGGTCACCTCCACGCCTTGAGCCTGCCTCTGTCAGGAAAGAAAGGTGGTTGTGGTGGGTGACTCCCTTCTCAAAGGAAGAGGGCCCCATATGCAGACCAGACCTGAGCTACAGGGAAGTGTGCTGCCTTCTGGGGCCTGGGTCAGGGACATAACTAGGAAACTCCCAAAGCTGGTTAGGTCTACTGATTATTTTCCATTACTCATATTTCAGGTGGGCAGTGATGAAATTGCTCAGAAAAGCCTATGAACTATGAAAAGAAATTTCAGGGGTTTAGAGTGTTTAGTTCAAGAAGCGAGAGCTCAAGTGACCTTTTGTTTTATACCTTCAGGGGCAGTGAGGGACATGGAGCGGGCTTGGAAATCACAAGCAATGAATAATTGGCTGAGAGGCTGGTGTTGAGCTAGAAACTTTGGGTTCTTTGATTGTAGGGCAGTTTACTTGGCCACTGTCTTAAAGGGGGTAATGAATCATAGCACAGGAGCTAGCAAGGCTTATAGAAAGAGCTTTAAAGTAGCTACAATGGGGGAAGGGGACTATACGGTCATCACAAGAGCGATATTTGAGCTGGACATGAGGCAGATGACTCAACTGAAGTGCATCTACACCAATGCACGCAGCATGGGCAACAAGCAGGAGGAGTTGGAAGCAGTTGTGTGGCAGGCCAACTATGACCTAGTTGCTATTACTGAAACATGGTGGGATCACTCCCATGACTGAGTGCTGTGATGAATGGCTACAAGCTCTTCAGAAGGGATAGATGAGGAAGGAAGGGTGGTGATTTGGCCTTTTATATTAAAGACTGTTTTGATGTTGAAGAGCTTGGGGCTGAGAATGATAAAGTTGAGTGTTTATGGGTAAGGATCAGGGGAAAGGCCTGTAGGGGTGACATCTTGGTGAGGGTCTGTTACAGACAACCTAATCAGGATCAAGAGATGGATGAGGCATTCTACGAGCAACTTGTGGAAGTAGCATGATTGCCAGCACTCATTCTCGTGGGAGACTTCAACTTCCCTGATATATGTTGGAAATATGATACAGCACAGAGGAAGCAGTCCAAGAGGTTTCTAGAGTGTGTGGAGCTGGTGTGAGAGCCTACCAGGGGTGGTGCCCTGCTAGACCTACTCTTCACTAACAGAGAAGGACTAGTGGGAGATGTGAAGTTTGGGGACTGTCTTGGGCAGAGAGACCATGAAATTGTAGAATTCTCTAGTCTTGGAGATGTCAGAAGGGTGACTATCAAAACTGCTATCTTGAACTTCAAGAGGGCAGACTTTGACCTGTTCAGGATGCTTGTAACATGGGTCCCTTGGGAGTCACTCCTTAAGGATCCAGGAAGCCTGGACACTCCTCAAGATGGAAATCTTAAAGACACAAGAACAAGCTGTCCCTGAATGCTTTAAAGTGAGCCGTAGGGGAAGAAGACTGGTTTGGATGAACTGTTGTTGAAACTCCGGAAGAAAAAGAAAGTCTACATCCTCTGGAAGAAGAGACAGGCTACTTAGGGAGATTACACAGAAGATGCTAAGCTATTCAGGGTCAGGAAGGCAAAAGCCCAACTTGAACTCAGATAGGCCACTGCAGTAAAAGAATAAGAAATCCTTTTACAAATATATCAATGGTAAGAGGAGAACCAAGGAAAATTTCCATCCTTTACTTGATGCAGTGGAGAATGTGACCACTGAGGATAAGGAGAAGGCTGAGGTCCTCAACACCTTCTTTACATCTGCCTTGTGAAGAAGAAAAGGATCTGGGGATATTGGTTGGTGCTGAACATGAGCTGACAGTGTGCCCAGGTGGCCAAGAGGGCCAACGACATCCTGGCCTGCATTAGAAATAGCGTGGCCAGCAGGAGAGGTAATCATCCTCCTGTATTCAGCACTGGTGAGGCTGCACCTTGAGTACTGTGTTCAGTTTTGGGCCCCTCACTACAAAAAAGTGAGCACCCTGGAATGTGCCCAGAGAAGGGCAACGAAACTGGTGAGGGGTCTGGAGCACAAGTCTCATGAGGAGTGCCTGAGGGGGCTGAGATTGTTTAGTCTGGAGAAGTGGTGGCTCAGAGGAGATCTCTGAGCACTCTACAACTTCCTGAAGGGAGGTTGTGATGAGGACGTCTTTGTCCTCTTCTCCCAGCCAACAAAGAGGACCTGAGCAAATGGCTGCAAGTTTTCTCTCAGAGAGTGGTCAGGCACTGGAATGGCCTGCCCAGGGAGGTGGTGGAGTTGCTGTCCCTGGCAGTGTTCAAGGGATATCTGGATGAGGAGCTATGAGGTATGGTTTAGTGGCCTGTGAAAGGATGATTGGACTAGGTGATCTTGCAGGTCCTTTCTAACCTTGTGATTCTATGATTCTCTAATCAGAACAAATATTACCACAGACTCACCAGCAGAGCTATGGCATTGTACTGAGTATGGCTTCCTGTACTTCAGAACTGCCTGAGCAAATTGTGGTTAGTTTGCTAATATAACAAACCAACTGATGATAAATTATCTGAATTTTTTTTTTAGAATATTCAGGAAAAAAAAATCCTTCATCTTTAATAAATATTTTTGAAAATTATTTAGGCAATTATTTTTCTTTCTTTAGAAGTGTTCTTCTTCCCTAAGGTGACAGAAAATTGTGCTGTTGCTACAACAAAACAGAAATGAACTAAACTATGTAAGCTTAAAACAGAAAAAGGACAGATCAAATCAATTCAAACAAATAAGTGTTCCACATGAGCATTTTTCCCTACTTTGTAGGTTGATTTTTTTTTTTTTTTTTTTGGGGGGGGGGGGTTGGGGCGGGATTGTCATCTTACATATTTCCTTGAGACAGAAAAGCATCCTTATTTTAAGATGAAGAAGGTTCATACTAGGAATGTTCTAAAAGTAGCAGCTCGTATTTTATTATGTTGGCCCATGTCATCAGAAGCATATGTTAGTATGGCAATAGAAGTTGAACTTTCCCACCAGTATTTTGTTACATGTTGCTGTGTGACAGATGGCAGAAGAGGGGCAGTTGGACAAAATGGTGTCTGATATGGAAGTGCATATGGAGTAAAGGTGTGTCACTGAATTCTTCCATGCTGAAAAAATGGCACCCACTGACATTCGTCAATGCTTGCTGAACGTTTCTGGAGACCAGACAGTGTCTGTGAGCACAGTGAGGTGGTGGATGAAATGTCTAAGCAGTACCAGAAGGGGGCCTATAGGAAAGCTGGGGAAGGACTTTTTATGAGGGAATGTAGCAACAGGACAGGGGGAAATGTCTTTAAACTGGAAGTGGGCAGATATAGACTAGATACTAGGAAGAAATTCTTTACTGTGAGAGTGGTGAGACACTGGAACAGGTTACCTAGCAAGACTGTACATTGTCTCTCCCTGGAAGCATTCAAGGCCAGGCTGAATAGGGCTTGAGCAACCTGGTCTAGAGGTAGGTGTCCTGGCCTATAGCAGTAAAGTTGGAATGAGGTGATCTTAAATGTCCCTTCCAACTCAAACCATTCTGTGATTCTTGTGCAGAATTTAGAACAAAAATAATTAGTAGAAAACTGCAGCTTTGAGTAATTATTAAGGCCTGGAAAGTAACAGCACAGGGTGAAATTGCAAACCCTCGGCTAAATACATTCTTTGTTGGTCAGTTGCCAGTTATTAAAGGAAAGATAGCTATTTGGTGAGATTGCAAAGATTTTAATTTATATATTAATATTGATGTATTGTTCTGTTTTCCATCCCCACCTTTGAGCCTCAGTCATAATTTGCATGTAACATCAGAAAAGCGCTAGTTTAATTAGGAATTACTGGTAAACCTTCTGCCAAAAACTGCTGATTTCTTCTATAGACACTTTACCATACTCTGAAATTCAGAGTATTCAATATCTGCTCTACAGATACTGCAGATGTAATACTCCAGACTGCAAATGTTTAAACTCATTAATCACTTGAATCCAATTGTTTGAATGACTGTATGTATATCATGTAGCTTTCTTTTCTTTCCTTAAATTGAGAAAGCCCATAAAGCAGGCAATGAATATGCAAAAGGGTCATTTCCATGTAATTGACAACTGAAGAAAAATAAAACAAATGTGAGTGAGAATGACACAGAACAAGAGCAAAAAAAAATTCAGTCTTTCATTTCATACTATCAACTATTCAAAGCAGTATAAAAATGATGATGCACTCCCTCTTTCCTTCAAATGTTTTACTGTAAAACAAAATGTCAACAGGTTTTGAGTAACAGTTAAAGGAAATACACTGAGGCATAGAGAAGTCTGCAAAAAAAAAAAAAAAAAAAGTCAAGCACCATGTATTCTTGAGAGTAAAAATTCACTGTAATTGCTAAATTTAAGTGCATTGTGGTGAAAACATTACTAAATGAGGAGGGGAATAAGGACATTTATTTTAATCTATTTGCATATAATTTTAATCAAGTCATTTTTCATCAGATGAACAAGGTCCTGTTCAGGATTTTAAAGCCTAGAGTATTCTTAAAGTCAGTAACTGAAAACCTAAATTCAGATGGAATTAATAGATCTCTAAAGTTGTTGGTTAATTTTGCAGGCCAAATACATGGCAGGCAACTTAATAAGAACTTCCTGAAATCTAAAGTTCAGCTGCAATCATGAAACACAAGATTATATCAAAAAGGTTTTCTGAAGTTACAGTTAAGAATTTTATCATCTAAATTTCTATCAAGTAACATTCTAAGTCCAAACTGTCTTTCAAAAAGATCAACAGAAACAAATGAAAACCATATGAATTTTAATTGAGACAAATTTAACTGTAAATTTATGGAGACAAACAGACCTTGAAGGCTTTTCACTTTATATGGTATCTAATAATATAATTTGCTTCATAATTTGTGGAGATAAAATTAAAAACTTCAAACTGGCTTTTAACACAAATTGTTTATGTAACATCTGTGCTAAAACAATTCACTGTTATACTGCTTTTTTTCCATTTTTAGTCATTTTCTCAGAGATCTAGATTTAAGAAAGTGTCAAAACCAAGAAAGTGCATACATCCTGTTGTCATCTTCCAGCCTTATATGCTGGTTACAATTCACAGTCCTGCTAGAAATGCGAAGGATCCCTGACAGATTTCTTAGACAAAATGAATGACTCCTTGTACCTATGTATGGTATGACAGGCTATATAGATGCATCTGTATGGCCTTTCTCTATGGATCAACTTGGTATCTCCTGCTGAGGAAAAGTCTACTTCTCTAAGACAGAAGGATATAGCTTCTAGCAGTTGCTGAACATTTCCCTAATATTTGAGCTGATTTATCAACAGTTAGAAAAAGAGAAACCTGAAGGAGATATTATCTAAAGTTAACACAGAGGTACCAAAGCTGTGAAATGCATAGAATCACAGAATGTCTTAGGTAGAAAGAGAGATCCACTTCTACCCCCCTGCAATGGGCAGGGCTACCAACCACAAGCTAAGGCTGTCCAGTGCCCCATCCAACCTGGCCTTGAAATCCTCCAGGAATGTGACATCCACAGCTTCCCTGGGCAGCCTGTGCCAGTGCCTCACTAGTCTCTGAGTAATGAATTTTCTCTGAGCATCTGATCATAATCTCCCCTTTTTTCATTCAAAACAATTCCCCCTCATCCTATCGCTAACAGATCATGTTATAGGCTCCACTGAAATGTTGGAAGACAGCAGTGAGGTGTCTCCACAACCTTCTCTTCTCCAACATAAACAAACTTAACTCCTCAACCTTTTTTCATAAGAGAGGTGTTCCAGCCCCTTGGTCATCTTCATGGCTTCCTCTGGACCCATTCCAACAGCTCCACATACTTCTTGTGCCAGGGGTCCCAGGCCTGGATGCAGTACTTCAGACGGGGCCTCATGAGGGCAGAACAGAAGGGGGCAGTCACCTCCCTCACTCTTCTGGCTAACTATCTTCAGATGCAGTCCAGAAACTTAATGTATATTGAACAAGTGTGGAAGAAAAAAAATCCAGTTTGTTGCTGCTTTCTTCTACTAGAACTGAGCTCTTTTACTAATTTATTTAAACAATGAAACAAACAAACAAAATGATTTCAAAAACAACAACAACTGTATTCTGATAACTTTCACCTTTCCCCTACTTGAAAAAGATCATACAAGGCTTGAAATAAAGAGAGGGGAAATATCTCCCTGAAAATCAATGATGTATAAAGATTGTAACATTTCAATATAGAAATACCACAAGCACAGACTACAAACAAATGTGTTTGAGAGTGTTGCCTTAATAACACAGATCCCAATACGCTTTTAAAAACCAGAAGGAAAGAGGCCAGAGACTGCTGAAGCAAAACTTGGATCTGTTTAAGAATGAGCATCAAGCAAGTAGGCAAATAATGCACTGATACGTAAGATGTGAATTTGAACGCTCTAGAAGGAAAAAGGTAAGAAAGTTTGTAAGGTCATTGCTACATGATTGCTGTAAACTATGAAAAGCTGAATACCACTGAAGCAAGACAGAAAGGTTACAAACAACTGGCCCAAGGCTAAAAATGAAAAAGTAATAGCTCAAAGGCTAACCTGGCACAGGACAGAAGGTTACTACTGTAAATCAAAAGCAGGTCTCTACAGAAAAGAAAAGAGAAGTGCTAATGAAAGAAATGTGAACAAAAACTAAAGAAACAATGCAGTCTGATTCAGATTTTTATGAAGATCTTATTTACTGATGGAATAACATATAATTTTGCTGAACATACTTCTGTTTAAAACTGACATAAATTATATCAGAATCAAGCCCACAGGGCACGTTGATATCACACCTTGAAAGAGTTGGTGGATTACAAAATATGCAGGTTTTGTCTCAATGGAGACAAAAATGAGACTTTTTTTTACCTAAGAGAGAGTATTACATTTTTTCCAGCAACTTCATATATCAGTAATAATAGGTTGAACAGTACCTGATAAATGACTAAATTAATTCTTTACAAAGTATTACCTGATTAAGATGGTTTAGGCATGAAATCTCCATCCTGGCAAGCTGCTTTAGAAGTAGAGGTCAGAGTCAGGAGATGCATATAAGGTGAAGCTGTCTTAAATATAAGTATCAGCTAGTATTGTCACAGGGTGAAAATAAAAGCCAATTAAGCTGTTCTGTTTCTTGCCTTACCATGGATTCATTATTGCATGACAACTGGAATGGGATGACTGCTTTATTAATAAAGAAATTCCTCTTGGAAAATATATTTTCCTATTTTGCAAAATTTAAGAAAGAGATTGCAAGTCTGATTGGTGTAGGCCCTGAAATTAACCCTATTAATCCTAACAGCTCAGTCTATGCTTAAGCAGTTTAGCACATATTTAGAGAAATTAGAAGATGAAAAAGGGCAACATAATCTGGTTAGATCAGGAATCTTACTCTCCTTTGTTCACAAAGAAATCCTTGAGTTACAGGGTCTCCAACCAATGACAAAAATCAAATAATTTATTGGTGTCACATAAATTTTGAGAATTAGAAAACCAAACAAGGATAATAGGTGATTTTCTGCTTTACACAGCCAACAGTAAGTTACATATAAAAGAATGAAAAGGAAGTATTTTATTAGCTTGTTCTATGCAAAATTTTAATCTCTTTCTCCTAGGATCTACAATAAGATATAGAAAAGCTCCAGTGATGAAAAGGACCATCAGATTACATTTAATATTGTTATTATTTTTCTGCACTTAAATTGAACTATCTTTGGAGTTATTAAGAGTATTATAATATTTATGGCAGCCTTAGCTAGCCATGGAAGTGGGATTCTGAATGCATATAAACATTTAGGCACAGAGTATCTTTTATCTATGTCAACAGTTTACGGGCTGGTTCTGCCTGGTTCTGTGACTAGCAGGGTGGAGGGATTTTGCGAAATCCGCGCCTCCAGAAAACAGGAACAGGGGACACCGAAATAATTAAAAACAGAGGCAACAATCTGAGAAGAAAACAAACTAATTTACTAAATATAGTATCAGAATGCAAGATAACACACTATAATACAATATAATTAGAATTGAAGCTAATAAATCAAATATAATGAGGGAGAGAGAGTGTCCAAAAGGTGGATAGGACTCACCATAACGCTGAGGTGAGATGCGCAGTCTGGATGAGCAGCAAGGAGAGCCTGACGAAGAAGAGAACACAAGGAAGAGCCGATGAAGAAGAGCACATCAGGTGACTTTGCCAGGAGTTATATCTTCTCTCTGACTGCAGAGCCCCCTAGGGTTTGTAGTTCTTCTTCTCTTCTGGGCAGGTGCCCGGAACTGGAGCATTAACACCTTAACTCCCAGTGCATTACATGATGTTATGTACATATATACCGAAAACCAAAAATCACAAAAGCATGACAATCTGTAAACCTGGAATTCATTGTTTCCTAAAGTCTTTGATATATCTTAAGGCACAGAGAGATCATTAACTTTTTCCGCATCAGCCAAACTGTGGAAATTGCATATGATCTTTTAAACTGAGGCAAGCACAAGGCATTGCATCTTAGTTTAATCCTCTTTCATCAATAGCTGTACTGAGTCATACAGAAACATCCATACAACCATCAATAGTTATTCTTTAAATATAAGAGACCATTGTGGAAAAAGGTACAAAAGAACAGTTTGTGCAGAGTCAGCTCTGTATTAAGCTAGCATACACTTATATCTTTACAGTAGTAAAAACATATTTGCATCATTGTCATGTGTGCCACACCAGACAGACTGTCAAAATCAAAACAATGATTTCACAGCTTGAAGCGCATGACAGAGGGATGATACAAGTCTTCGGCTGGTGGCTGCTCCATTCATTGTAGCTTGACTTGCTTTTCAATTCTGCCTCTTCTGACGTCTAGCAGATAGTCTGACCAACATAATATCTTCCATGACAACAAACTCTCCCATCCTTGCTGATGTCAGTGAGTGATAGTAAGGGCAGCGGATATGGTAATGAAACCTTGGGAAGCAGAGTCATTGGACATGCTTCCACCTTGGCCAGTTGCCATCCCTTACTCCCCAGTGAGTCAAACTGGAGTGAGCAGGAGCAGATGACCATGACCAGGTACATCCACCTGATACTGCTGTAGCCCATGTGTATGCATGTCCCTTGCCTATCTGGGAAGTCAAGTCAGCAGGAGATTAAGATCAGCAAAACTGAACACAGGCATAACTACAGCATAACTCAAGCAAATTCGAAGCCTGTGATCCATAACTGCAGCTCCCAAGGCAGTGTGTGGAAGCTCCAGATTAGGCTTCTCAAAATTCTTTCTTACCTTTTAGGTGTTTTTTGCAATAGTCAGATCTGAGCTAATGCAGCATCATATGAAAGCTGGCCTTGAACAAATGCAAGCTAATCCATAGAATCATAGAATCACCAAGGTTGGAAAAGATCCACAAGATCACCCAGTCCAATCATCCACCCATCACCAGTAGTTCTCACAAAACCATGTCCCTCAACGTACAAACTTTCCTTGAACACCTCCAGAGTCAGTGACTCCACCACCTCCCTGGGCAGCCCATTTCAGCACATGACCACTCTTTCAGAGAAGTAGTATTTCCTAACATCCAGCCTGAATCTCCCCAGCACAGCTTGAAGCCATTCCCTCTAGTCCTATCACTAGTTACATAAGAGAAGAGGCTGACCCTCAGCTCACTACAACCTCCCTTCAAGTAGTTATAGAGTGCAATAAGGTTTCCCCTGAGCCTTCTCTTCTCCAGACTGAACAATCCCAGCTCCTTCAGTCGCTCCTCATAAGGCCTATGCTCTAGACCCCTTGCTACTTTTGTTGCCCTTCTTTGAACACACTCCAAAGCCTCAATGTCTTTCTTGCAGTGAGGGGCTCAAAACTGGACACATTACTCGAAGTGCAGCCTCACTGGTGATGAGTACAGGGGGACAATTACTTCCCTGTTCCTGCTGGCAACACTGCTGATGCAAGTCAGGATGCCATTGGCCTTCTCAGCCACCTGGACACACTGCTGGCTATGTTCAGCCGAGCATCAATCAATACTCCCAGTCTATTTCCTCTACACAGTCTTCCAGCCCCAAGCCTGTAGTGTTGCCTGGGGTTATTGTGGCCAGTGCAGGACCTGGCCTTTGGCCTTGTTAAACCTCATCCCAGTGGAAGTGGCTGCAGATAGAGGTATTGAATTCAAGAGCTTCACAGCGACTGTCCTTACCAGACTGAATGTAATTTGTTAGTTGGAAAGTTGGCTTGGAGAATTTTCTGACTGTTGATCACTACAGCTTGGAATGCTGATAGCTTAAACATCTGTAATTCTTATGCAAATTTACACTGCTTTAGGTGATATGCTCTGTGCCCATATAATCTCTACATCAGTTGTTGCTGTGGAAGGTTTGTAAAGAACATCAAAAGTAATTTCTGCCTGTTAGGGAAAAAAAGAATGCTCCATCTGTCGAGCTTTCTTGTACCATTCTTTATAGATTATATGGACAAATGGGATTTATTTCCTTATTTTGAATATGTAACTGAATATTGGAATTACAGAAAAATCCCAAGTTCAAATATAGCCTAGGCATTGAGTGAACCAAGAGCAGCCCTGCAGAGATGGCTGACTGATGAAAAACTCAGCATGTGCTGGCAGTGTGTACTTGTAACCCAGAAAACCAGCTGTGTCCAGGGCTACTTCAAAAGGAGTGTGACCAGCTGGTTGAAGGAGATGATTCTTCCCTTCTATTTATTCCACTCTTCTGAGATGTCACCTGCCCTACAGCATTCAGTTCTGGCACCTGCAGCACAAGGAAGACATTAACCTGTTAGAGCACACTCAGTGGAGAGACACGAAGATGTTTAAAAGGTAGGAGCACCTCTTCTATGAAGACAAGCTGAAAGGCTTGGGTTGTTTGCTCCCGAGAACAGAAGGTGCCAGGGAGATCTTATAGCACCCTTCCAGTATCTAACAGGAATTCTACAAGTAAGATGGGGAGGATCTCTTTATCACATGAGTGCAGTAATAGGTCAAGGAGTAATGGATTTAAACTAAAAAAGAGAATGTTTAGATTAGAGAAAGGAAAAAAAAAAATCACTAGAAAAGTGGTGTGGTTCTGGAACAGGTTGCTCAAAGAAGTAGTGGATTCCCCATCTCTAGAAGTGTTTGAGACCAGGCTGGAGGGGGCTTTGAACAGTCTGGTCTGCTGGGAAGTCTCTCAGCCCATGGCATGGAAATAGATGATGATCTGTGATTCTATGAAAAATGGTCTGCAAAGAGAGAAGCCTTTGGAACAGAAATACAAATATTAGAGATGCATATAGTGTGATATAAAAATAAATAAATCATAAATATGTTGATATGAGCTGTAAACGATAAAATGGCTTTGAAAATTCTGAGTTAATTTTAAAATGTATCAGGACAAGTCAGTACTGGCAAAATAATGAACTTCCCAATTCCCAGAATCCAATATAGCTGTGTATATTTATGTTAGAACTTGATTACTATCAGAACTACATTAAATTCCTCATGTAGATTTCCCCAGAACATACACTTCCACCATGTGAAAAAATTGTGCGTTAGATATTTCATGCTATGAAGAATCTCTTTATTCTTCCACCTAGCATCCATATAATGATAGGTTTCCAGCACACAAGGTT
The DNA here is from genome assembly GCA_037305975.1 of Chrysolophus pictus. Lineage (NCBI taxonomy): Eukaryota > Metazoa > Chordata > Aves > Galliformes > Phasianidae > Chrysolophus > Chrysolophus pictus. Next base: position 101,028,425 of record CM074576.1, read on the forward strand.
ATTCTAACAGTTAGCAACTGGAAAGTATTAAAGTATCCTAGCTAGACTATTAGTATTATTGTACAACACAAGATGTGGTGTCAGGTTCTAGAACGGGACAGATTCATGAGCCCCCTCCAGTTGCTTTCCACTGCTTTGGTAATGGAAAGCAGCCTTAAACCCACTTTAGCTGAACATTTAATCTGAGTCTACGGTTATTTTGCACTGTCTGTCAAGCACAAAGCAGCTGGAGCCTACTAACAAATCTGGCTTTCTATTTATGTATTCTAGTGGTGAGGGATTAATTTTCAGACCACATGCAATTGCTTACTAGTGAGAAAGGTTTTTATACTTTCCACATAGATATTATACAATATAACATTTTAAGAGGGTATAATATTACAAGCTGCGAGTGATTCAAATCAGACACACACAGCGGTATGGAGTCAAACACTTTCCTTTTCTAATTTGAAATTGTTTTCACATACAATAAATAATGCTTTATCCTTGAAGGGTTTTCTTTCTTTCTTTCATTTGTGGAAAGACTGGATGGGTCTCATAGGTCATTCACAGTGAAGAGAAAAACAACATTAAAAATAAATAAATAATAAATCCCTTTCAAGAGGTGAGATATCTTGTATTCTTTACAGGAAAATAATTATTTACTTGGATGAAAACCTTTTGTATTCCAGTGTAATTGTTAATATCTGTAGGGTGTCTTGGAAAATGAGTTACTTTGCATCACACAGTTATAACTTATCCCTGTGCGTAAGATCTAAATTAAAAAAATGGAGCAGATCTTAAGGTATCATGCAGGGAGGAGATACAAGGAATACAACTGTGAAATCAGTGAAAAAACGTCAAGTGATAACAAGTGGACAAGAAAAAATTATTTCACAGTGGGATTGGGGTGATCTGCTTATGTTTTTTGTTGTTGTTTTTGTTGCTTATTTTGTTTTTCTTGTTACTAGGAAAGAAATAGCAAGAAAGAGATTTTCTTTTGATATCATGTTTTATAAAGAATCTTCAACTACTTCCTGCTGTTGCAGTAAAAATAGTTGTTACTGGAGAGGTCAATCAAAAATTACTTATTTTCATTTTTTTTTTTTTTAACAATGTTTTTTAAAGCTAAGACTTTGATAAATTATTCTACATACACCAGAAGGGAGAACAAGCAACAAGATTACAATCTTAGGAAAATTTCATGAAGGGGTAAATTTCTACCCCCTGGTCTGAAGAAGACACATATAGACATGATGAAAACATGAACAAACGTACATTTACAAGTAAGATAGATTTACATATTATTTACAGAGTATTAAGAAAATTCAGAAAGACCTTTGACTGTGAGAACTAAATAGTTTACATTTTCAACAGAGCACAGAAAGAATATGAACAAGCCACTGTAATGTATTGCTATTAATGAATAATAGGTCCCTTTTAATGGGCGTATGCCACTACAATTTTCAGTGCTTTCAGCTATGAAAACTTTTCCTCAGAGAATGAATCTGCACAGAAACATTCTCACTGGCAAAGGAAATGGAGACAGCTGTTTTTTTAATCAGCCTTGGCACGAATCTGTGTAACCTCAGCTTCTGCAGATCAGAGAACTCAGGGCAACAGAAACCAACCATTCAGGATAACACCACACAATCTCTGGATCAAGTTTTGAATTAGATGAACTGTGTTACTGAAATACCTCCCTCATTTGATTTGCTGTAAATGAAATCTAGGGGTCTAGTTTCCAAATCAGTGCATTGTGGGAGAAATGGCACAAGAAAGAATATGAAAAAGTTTAATAGAGAAAACACCCTTCAGAAAAATGATCAGTGAATACAAGGAGACATGAGATTCAAGACTAACACTTATAGAAAAAGAAAATAAATAGTTAAATGAGACATATGCTAGGCAGATAAGCAAGACAGGAGAAAGAAGGAGCAGAGAGGTAATCATGCTCCTGTACTCAGCTCTGGTGGGGCCGCGCCTCGAGTACTGTGTTCAGTTTTGGGCCCCTCACTACAAGAAAGACATTGAGGCACTGGAGCATGTCCAGAGAAGGGCAATGAAACTGGTGAGGGGTCTGCAGCACAAATCTTATGAGGAGCAGCTGAGGGAGCTGGGATTGTTTAGTCTGGAGAAGAGTAGGCTCAGGGGAGATCTCGTTGCACTCTACAACTTCTGGAAGGGAGGCTGTGGTGAGGAGGGGTTTGGCCTCTTCTCCCAGGCAACAAACAGGATCCGGGGAAATGGCCGCGGGTTGTACCAGAGGAGGTTTAGGTTGGACATGAGGAAAAACTTTTTCTCTCAGAGAGTGGTCAGGCACTGGAATGGCCTGCCAAGAGAGGTGGAGTCGCCGTCCCTGGCACTGTTCTAGAGGCGCCTGGATGAGGAGCTACGAGATAGAATCATAGAATCATAGAATCATAGAATCAGCAAGGTTGGAAAAGACCTAAAAGATCATCCAGTCCAACCGTTCGTATTACCAATAGCTCCCACTAAACCATGTCCCTCAACACTACATCCAGTCTTTCCTTGAACACCCCCAGGGTCGGTGACTCCACCACCTCCCTGGGCAGTCCATTCCAGTGCCTGACCACCCTTTCTGAAAAGTAATACTTCCTAATGTCCAGCTTGAATCTCCCCTGCCGTAGCTTGAAACCATTCCCTCTGGTCCTATCACTAATGACACGACAGAAGAGGCCAACCCCCAGCTCACTACAACCTCCCTTCAGGAAGTTATAGAGAGCAATGAGGTCTCCCCTGAGCCTCCTCTTCTCCAGACTGAACATTCCCAGCTCCTTCAGCCTTTCCTCATATGGCCTGTGTTCCAGACCCTTCACCAGCTTTGTTGCCCTCCTCTGAACACGTTCCAGGGCCTCAGTGTCTTTCTTGCAGTGAGGGGCCCAAAACTGGACACAGTACTTGAGGTGCGGCCTCACCAGAGCTGAGTACAGGGGAACAATCACCTCTCTGCTCCTGCTGGCAACACTATTTCTGATGCAAGCCAGGATGCCATTGGTTTTCTTGGCCACCTGGGCACACTGTCGGCTCATGTTCAGCCGAGCATCAATCAATACCCCCAGGTCCATTTCCTCTACGCAGTCCTCCAGCCACTCCGCCCCAAGCCTGTAGTGTTGCCTGGGGTTGTTGTAGCCGAAGTGCAGGACCTGGTATTTGGTCTTGTTGAACCTCATCCCATTGGCTTCAGCCCAGCTCTCCAGCCTGTCCAGATCCCTCTGTATGGCTTCGCTACCCCCAGGCAGATCCACACTTCCAGCCCATTTGGTGTCATCTGCGAATTTACTTGAGGGTACACTCAATGCCCTCATCCAGGTCATCAATAAAGATACTGAAGAGGACAGGCCCCAGCACCGACCCCTGGGGAACACCACTCATGACCGGTCGCCAGCTGGATTTAACTCCATTCACCACCACTCTCTGAGCACAGCCCTCCAGCCAGCTCCTTACCCAGCCAAGAGTGTACCCATCCAAGCCTCGGGCTGCTAGCTTCTGCAGGAGAATACTGTGGGAGACAGTGTCAAAGGCTTTGCTGAAGTCTAGGTAGACCACATCAACAGCCTTTCCCTCATTCACCAGATGGGTCACTAGATCATAGAAGGAGATCAGGTTGGTCAAACAGGACCTGCCCTTCATGAACCCATGCTGGCTAGGCCTGATCCCCCAGTCATCCCGCACATGCCGCATGATCTCCCTCAAGACAATCTGCTCCATAACCTTCCCTGGCACCGAAGTCAGGTTAACAGGCCTGTAGTTCCCCAGATCCTCCTTACGACCTTTCTTGTAAATGGGAGTCACATTGGCAAGCCTCCAGTCTTCTGGGACCTCACCAGTCAACAAGGAGCGCTGATAGATGATGGAAAGCGGCTCAGCTATCATCTCCACCAGTTCCCTCAGCACTCTTGGGTGGATCTCATCTGGCCCCATAGATTTGTGGCAATCCAGTTGGAGTAGTAGGTCTATGATATGGTTTAGTTTGTGGTAGCAATGGTAATGAGAAGACGGTTGGACTAAATGATCTTGCAGGTCATTTCCAGCCTTGTGATTCTATGATTCTATGATTCACTATAAGATTAAAAACTTCATAGTGTTCTGCATGAATACTGCTCTTTTCCAAATTTTCTGGTAAATAGTTCAAGCTCAGATTAGCAATATCAAGCGTGAATTACTGTCTCATAATTTTAGTCTTATGAGATCCACAAAACTCCCACTTTGGCCCTGGGAGAATCATAAGAGGGCTTGGGTTGGAAGGGATCTTAAAGATCATCTAATTCCAACCCATTTGCAGCAGGTAGGGTTGTCAACCACTAAATCAAGCACTAGATCAGCTAATAAATCAGGTTGGCCAAGGCCCCCACGCAACCTGGCCTTGAACACCTCCAGGGGTAGGGCATTCACAACTTCTCTGGGCAGTCTGTTCCAGTACCTTACCACCTTCTGAATAAAGAATTTTCCTCTAACATCTCCTATATCTCTGCTCTTTTAGTTTGAAGATATTCCTCTTTGTCCTATCACTAATAGACCTTTTGAAGAAGTCATTCTCTCTCCTGTTTATTAACTTCCCTAAAGTACATGAAGACGTCAATGAGGCCTCCCCAAATCCTTCTCTTCTCCAGGCTAAACAAGACCAAATCTCTCAACCTTTATTCATAAGAGATGTGCTCCAGCCCTCTGATCCTCTTTGTGGCCCTCTGGGCCAATTCCAACAGCTCCACATCTTTCTTGTCCTAGGGTTCCAAGGCCTGGATGTAGTACTCCACATGGATCCTCACAAGGGCAGAGTAGAGGGGAACAATCAACTTCCTGGCCCTACTAGCCACAGACAAGCTTACATCTGGTATTACTGTGATCAGAAACTTCATGTCTGCTTACAAATTGTTCTTCAGATTCAATGCCACTATACGCATCTAAAAATAGTCTGGATGCTGACAGACATTCTAATAATTACTACTTTTTATTTTTATTTTTTATTTTTTATTACTATTATTTTTATTTGCTTTTAAACAAATTGAAAGTCATCCTTCTGCATAAAGACCTGTTATGCTGAGTCTATAAAATATGTGTTAATTAGGATATGCCAATGAATGACCTTCACAGGTATATTTCACCTGTTAGATATTCAAAAGGACAAACAGGCGAATAGTTAACATGAATGGAAAGGTAAGGTGCCATGAGTAATCCAGTGAAAATCTAGTAGTCAAAAGACAAGTATGTATTTGTCCTTTTATATCATATTGAAGGAATATCTCTTAATGCTTAGAAACACAAAGTATTCCTTATGATGTATTGGAGAGATTACAGGATAGGATAAAGATGACTTTACTTATTTTTTCTGATATGCATTTTTCCCTTCAATTCTTTCATCTTCAAATGCCAGTGCTAAAAATATATTTTGCTTGTTACATTAATACTTGTAAAGTAGTTTTCACTTACATTTCATTCAATATTTTCCAAAAGAAACTAGCTGTCTATGGATTAGATCCAAAGCCCATTGATGTTAGAAAGTCTTCAGTGGGTTTTGCCTCAGGACTTAAGTGCATGGAAAAGCTCATGACAGTACCTGTCATGATTAATTTGAAAGAAAGATTAATATTTGCAGACTAGGAGTAACAACTGAAAACAAGTTGTTTGACCTCTTCCAATGAATCTCACTTAGACGTGTCTACACCAAACCCAGAAACTTATGGTTAAAATTACAGCACAATTTTTGGAAGCTATCTAGCCATCCTGCAAATACAATATGAGGAATGCAAGACTTCACCTGATAAATTACTCCAATAATTGTGGTGGGGCTTTTTCAATTTCTTAAGAAGAAGTAGAAATTGCACTTGATTTTTCATTTCAATTTATCTAGGTTCAGTACAGGGAATTACTTAATGCTTTTGTCTGGTAAATTAAAGAGCCCTCTACTGTTAAAAGCATTCTTCCTGTTTAGGTACTTGCAGAACATGATCAACTTTTTAACTTTCTGTACAATAAACGGAACTTATTGCAGAATAAAGATGTTCTTGTCATAGAAGGAAAAATGAAAATATTTTGCACAAATAATTTGCAGCAGAACAGCTGGAAAGTTCAACAGTTTATTCTTACCACTCAAAACATCATACAAGTTGCCCTGTACCAATCACATGCAATCATGCAAAAGGGATTGCTAATAGCAATTGCAAGGCATTTTTTTTTCCTTTTTCTTTTTTTTCCCCTTCATGTTAAGCAGCTATGTGTGATATGGAATAAAGTAAGGCAGTGAGGCCTTTGGTACTGTGACTACTTTTGAAAAGGAAAATATCAATAAAATTTCCGTGTATATATATATACATATACATATGCATCTCTATAAAAATTAAGTTTTCATTAATGAGTTCCAAAGCTGAGAAGACAGAAAAATCCTTAGGTGTTAACATTTCAATACTAAAGCAATTTCTACATATAAAAGATAACAAAAGTCATAGAATCATAGAATGGCCTGGGTTGAAAAGGACCACAGTGATCATCAAGTTTCAACCCCCTGCTAAGTGCAGGGCTGCCAACTACCAGACCAGGCTGCCCAGAGCCACATCCAGCCTGGGTGGATGTACCCATAGGGCAGTAGTGGTCTCCCCTATCCAGGGATATCTTGAGGATCCCATTCCAGTGCAGCCAAATGGATTCACTGTGCTCCAATAGCTACAAGGATGTATCGTCCCCTACAGAGAGACTTTCACCCCAATTCCTACAAACAGCAAGACCAATCTGCTTTGACAGTGCTCCCTTGAAATCATTGGACTTTTGGTATGTTGTTTGAATTCCCCATCAGCACCTTAAGGTGCTCACACAGCAATTAAGCTACTGATCGCCATTCCAATGGCACAGCAAAACTGAGTCACTTCGGATTCTCTTTTGGTTGAGCAACTTCTGTACCAGTGCGTCTCTTTGGTTATGAAGGTAGCATTCCTTATGGAAAGGATCCATCTCAACTTGTCTCCTCACCGTGGGTTCTGCTGGGTGGCTGTGAGGCAAAAGAAACAGATACCAATGGAACACAAAAGGACACAGGACTGAAAAGGTTCTGCACACTCCATCTGAAGCTGCAAAACTCTTCCAGATTCCTTCAGTGCTGAACTCCTGCTTTCCCTGCAGCCTCCCTCTTTGTGTCTTCCCTCACTCTTTTCTTTTTTTTTCCTTTTAACATTATTACATGCTCAAATCCAACCAGCTCAGTCAGTTTTAACATAACATCCTGTCACAAATATCTTCTTTCCTTGGTACTAGAATAGTATTAATGCACATTGGTGCAGCAGTTGCAATACAACGTGCCATAGTAATTGCTGTTATATAAGAAAATTGTATTTGCTTAGAAGCTAGGAACCTAGCAAAACTTAGGACATTTGTATCCTGCCGTATTAAAATTAAGTTTGAAGTAATGCATACATCATATGACAAAGAATAAAAATATTTTGGGACAAAGAACATGGCTATTGTTAGATTTGATTCCAGAAGACAAAGTGATTTTTTTCTAAGCAACAACTATTCACTCTTCCTTTACTAGTCTAACATCATTTCTGATATTTACATACACCAATAAGATTAAGCAGAATAGAATAGCCTAGCTAGAACCAATATCTGCATTTTTGTGCTACAGAAAACAAAAATGCCGATTGCTTTTTTGAAAATTAATTCTATAAACAGCTATGAAGATAACACTAATTCTTATGTTTTGCTTACATTAAAGTAAGTCTGTCATAATAAATAATTACTATAGCAAATATTTATCCTCGCTTCTTTGTGCATCAAACATTCCTTTCTAATAATATAGTTACACACTCAAATCTGTATTTTAAAACAATGATTTAATCATAAAACAGCTAACAGGGTGTTATTGGAAAAATTGACCCAATTGAGTTACAAAAGTGTTGCAGAGTATTTATTATTTATTAAAGTAATATAAGCGATTGAAGCAGAATTTTTAGGATGTGAATGACCTTTTCAATCAATTTTATACATTTGGGTAAATGAGTAATTAAATTTACCACTATAGCATGACTGCATTTTTTTTATTATTATATTTGTGTCTAGAAAACATGACAGAATATTAGATAAGTTTGCTGAAGTGTTTCCTCATTATGTTTTCTCCTTTCCAAGAAATTTAAAACTTCTAAAAGGAAGAGGAAATAATTTATTTGAATAGGCACTATGCACTAGAAATCCATCTCAATTATGCAAGATATTTTCAAAATTGACTCTATCCAACATGTAGATTTGCTGTACTAGCAAAGCAGACATATACTTTCTATGCTTGCTGAATTTTTCCTGACTAAGTATAACAGTTTCCTTCAGGATACAGACAGAAGGACACATATGTATTGATTAGTGTTAGAAAAGGCATGTGAAACAAAATCAACACTTAACCAACCTCCAGCTATTTACTTACATTCTTTTATTCAGATTTTATACATATTGAATGCATCAGGTATGAATATGTGTATTATATCCTCAAGTTAGTAGTTTGACTGTAAATTTAACTGCCAAGATTACAAGGAAATGTCATTTCAGTTAAACAATATATCAAATTTCTGAATCTGCTTATAACAGAAAGTTCATCTCATTAACAATCAAAAATAAATATTTGAAAATTTAAAAACAAGGAAATTGCTCACTACCTTGTAACTTTCCCATTTCACAGACAAAAAGCAACTGACCGAGACTTCAGTGTTATGTTTTACTACACCCCCCACAGTCCTGAATACTTAGCTGTTTCAGCACAAGTCACTGTAAATACAAATATCACCTCAAAATATTCTATGAAATTGCTTTTAGGCAGTAACAATATAAACTTGTAGTTCACAATCAAAGAAGATGTTAAGAATAGATAGCTACCGATGACTTTTTCTGTGAGATAAACTGTTGTTGTTAGAATGGAAAATCAATTGTTTGAGAAAGGTAGAAGTGGGTCTCTATGCTTTTATGCATGGGGGATTACTTTCAGTGATCCTCCCCCTTCCCATCATCTCTTCTTATGAATGAGTTTTTGGCACCTCCATTATAGAAAGAGATAATTATCTATTATAATCAATATAATACTAGAGTATAGGAATGTCACTGTCGCTTTAGTTTTCGTTTTGCTCAGGGTAAGATGCAACTTTGGGGAAAATTCCCAAAGGCATCAAAAGCATCAGCTCACTCTATTTAAGACTTCAAATATGAACATAATTATGCATCTAGATAATATCAACTTTGTACAGATATGAAAGAGAGAAACACAATTTTTAATGGATCAGAAGATGTACAACTTTTTTATGTTGCTATGTCATCTTCCTTACAGCATGATATAAGCCTGGCCAAGGATAAGATAGACAAATTGCAAGTTTGTTGTATGGAATCTGTATGAATCTGTATGGAGGAAGACATCTTTCATGAATACAGCACTATGTATTTGTCTAGCTACCTGAACTGAAGAAATCCAGACTGTGAGAACTGCTGGTGACACTGCACACAGCAGGGGTTGAAACTAGATGACTATGGTCCTTTTCAACCCAGGCCATTCTATGATTCTATGATTCTGTGAAATGTCAGATTAGCTGACAGGGATGTTTGGAAAACAGTTTCTCTTCTTTCTGTTGTTTCTGTTACCTAATATACTTTGGTCTAATGAGTTTACAGAAACTCTCTCCCTCTTTCCAGAGATGTGAACTTGGATGAAACAACACCCATGGAACACGTTATAAAACGTAAGAAAGTTCTTTTCTCTACAAAATGGAATATATTATGCCCTTAGATTCTCCTGGTTTAGAATATTGTTTCTTTGTGTGAGAACAACAAAAACTTCACAACATTACAGCTAAACTGAATCAACAAGATCAGATTGCACTCAGTTTGATACTAACCACCATGTGTCTGTGAAGCACCACCAACCACATCTTCCACGTACCATTTGGGAAATCTATTCTCTTCAAAATGCACTCCCATGAGATCAAACCAATTATTTAAAGAGAAACATTGTTTTTAATCATCTTTTAAGGTATACTCTATCTCCCTGTCAGAGTCACTTTTTCTTCATGAGCATTATAGTATAAGAAGATTCTGAGAGGAAAACACTAAAATCCTGAACATTTTTCTAGAGAAGCATTAACTCTCAACAGATGTCACTAATGCACCTCATTTATGGCAACATGCACTTTTACATTTTGTCATTCCTATTGACTTCCCATTTGACACTCTCTAATGGGTAATTAAGGTCAACTAAAGAATAATCAATTAGTCTGCATTAATTGGTGGCCAGAACTACATTTTTCTTGTGATTTCTTACATATCCATGTATCGTACATCTTTCAGTTCTCCCCGGAGCCCCCCTCAAGCTTCAGAGTAATTATAATGAGTTAGGTTGTCTTTGTTCAGCAAATTATTCTCCAGGAGCAACAAAAGAAGATAGATTTGGCTTTACATATTCACTGTTTCTACCAAAACTATCATTTTTTCTCTTACTTATTAACAGTAATATTAATAAAGATATAGTGACAGAATGGCAGGTAGAAAGGCAAAAACAAACAAACAAACAAACAACCTGTTTTACAGAATACTGCCATAATGGAAAAAGAATAAATGTGCACTGTTGCAGCCTCCAAACATTCCTCTTCACATATACCCTCAAGGGAGAGTAGACTATGTGTGGATGTTCTGAATCAGGAAGTAGATTGAAGAGGAGAAAAAATAAATAAAGATCTTTTCTACCTTACAAAGACTAAACCTCGGTTGGATAAGCCTGTTCACAATTCCCATATTTTACTCTATCATGCTATGCTTTCTAACTTCCTTTCCCTATCTAACCCTGTTAACCTAAGCTTAACTAGCTTACTCGTAGTTATCCTAGCTTTCCATTAACTCTGAGAGAACTGTGAATTTCTCTTCAAGTCTTCTGTGAAACACAACTGAAATTCATAGAATTCTTAGAAAACTTAGTAAATTCCTAATTTCAAATGTCTTTGCAGAGTCAAGAAAGTCTTCTAGTCCCATTTGTGAGCCACCTGCACGAATGCCTTGCCACTGCCTTATTTTCTTCCAAACAGACAACCCAGAACATATTACCCAGCTGCTACGTTCTATGTGTTCTGGTCTGTCCCTCAAAAGATCAAGGGATATAACCAGAAACTTGGTTCTATCATGATATAACCTTGCCCTCCAATGTATTGAGTGTTGCCTTCTATTTGGGATTCATCACATATATGCATTTGGTCTCATTATCGAGATGATTAATGAAAATATTAAATGTGACTGACCCCAGAATGTGTGAAAGATACTGTAGTAGAAACTGACTGCCAGCTGGAATTTTGCCCCGTTGATTATAACTTATTGAGCCCATCAGTCCACTCAAGTTAATTGCTACCTATGTCAACTATATAGCCATCAGCTTAAATAGTTTGTAGCTCAGCAAATGAACTATCAAGATGCACTGGGAAAGTACGTCAAAATCCATGCTTGAGTCAAGGTAAAAAATACTGATTGATCTCCCTTTGTCCATTCAAATAATAATCTTGTCATATAAGCAATTAGTGTGGTCAGCTATAACTTGCCTTTGTTGTTAAGTTTGTGCTGACAGATTCCAGTCACCTTGTCCTTCATGTGTGTGGACATGACTCATAGCATACTTTTTTGAAGATGAGTGGGAGACTGCTCAATTTTTGGAAACAAGAAACCTCTCCCTTGCCATCATCATCTTTTAAAAATGATAGAAAGAACCATGCAGTGATGTAAGCCACTTCTCAGCATGCTTGAAGACATCCCGTAGAGGTGGGACACACAGGAACGGTGTACATGGATACATGGAAGTTACACTACAAGAAGAATCCATAGCAGTGACATTCAGTCTTTTCAGCGTTGTCATTATGCCCAATGGGGCAGTATGCACACAGATCCCTTAATCTTTCTTTTTTTGCTGCCAGTTGCCAGGAATATCTTCATTCTAATGGTAGTCCCTTTTCACTCAGTAAAGCAGTATTTACTTATGTAGACAGCAGTAACAACCTGGAAATAACCAGCACTTTCCTAGAAATCATATTCTGCAAGTGCAGAAGCAGGATGTTCACATGAGACCTCTCAAAGAAAAAAAGTAAAACTAATGGTCTCTGAAAGCTTGATACCCAAATGTAGTCTAAGATTCTAGTTCAAGGGCTTCATGCAAGTAGAACAATTATGTATTTTGTTGCTATAGAAACATATACTGCTGAACCACGCAGATGGCACATGTTGCAAAGCTAATGAAAATTGTCCATGAAAAGGAATGTGTTTGTTCCTTTTGATGACACGGACTAGAGCATTTTATTTTTGTCAATCAAGAAAGCCATATTAAATTTCAGGGATATTCATGCCAGATCTCCTTCCAACCATATCCTCAAATTGGTTTTCGTGGCACTCCCACCATCAACATACACCACTCCTACACTATCTGTATTGTGAAACAGTCATCTATGATAATGTCCAATGTCAGTATTCCTTATGAAACATGGAATGTGAATGGAGAGTGGCAACATGCAAGTTATTTCATTTGAAGTATTGTGTTTTGGTATTAACTGCACAAAATAAAAAAGTTCCTACTCACTATAACTACTACTGACAATACACGCTTACAAGAGAGCAGTACTTGTGAGGGTAGAACATGATAGAAACTTTGCAGAGCTTGTCAATCCATTCTGAGAAAACGCTTTCTTGAAACAGCCATGAAGCAAAGAATGTTTGCCAACTGAAAAATTGAGAAAGTTAATTAGCATTTGTTTTAGCTGTCCTCTAAATCAGACATATAAACAGCATAAAATGCAACATCTTACTGAACATACGGTCCCATTTGAGACCTCCATCACCTTAACATATCAAAATTGAGAACAGGTGTCCTATTCACAAAAAGATAATGTGTAAAATCATGGACCATCTCCAAACCTCGCTAAGAACTAAAGCAGAGATTAGGTTGATCTCTTCAGATTGAGGGAAAAAAAAAGATTTTCAATTATTTTGTTTTATTCAGTTACCTTAGCAACGATGACTGGTGTACTCTGTGGCTTTGTGTCTCTTATTGTGCAAGACATACAAGTGTACTTCCTTTAGGTCAAGCAAGAGAAAGACAACTAACTGACTGGTTATAATTTCTTTCCAGCTATTACAGAAACCTACAAGCAAAAGGAGAGATACAGAAGCACAACCAGAAAAAGAGAGGATGATCAGAAACGTTCAGAGCTGATGGAAGCCAGACACCTCTAACAAACTTTTATACGCTGTTTTTTACACAATTTGAAAATCAGAATCACAGCCTAGCCATGCACAGGGTGCAACACAGCCAACAGTGGCATCCCTCATAATCCGTTTATGGGTCTATCCTTTTCTATGTCACATGAAAGGAGAAGTGTGATGCCCACAGTTCTTTAAGCACAGCCAACATGAAATTTGCCACTGCAAGGGTAAGGAGAAAACTATGAGTATATATCTGGCCACTCTCACTAGGGCCTTCAGGAGTACTTTAAGCCTCTCAGACTAAAATTTTCCCACACTTTCCATAGTGCAGGGTAAAAATTTAAATACCAGATCTGAACTGCTTATTTTAATGGCAAATGAGTGAGGAATTAAGATTTGTAAGGAGCTACTTGCCCATAACTTGAATGAAAGTAATCAGTTAGTATTCTATCTAGTCTATTCTATTTCCTATGATAGTAAGGCAAAAGTAAAAAGGAAGGCAAGAGTGAAGAACAACAAATTAGTTATCTTTTTTTTTTTTTTTTTAAATGCATTAAACTTGCTGCAAACAGCTTCAAAAGGGATTATGTTATTAAGAGTTTGTTAAAATACATGTAAGTTTTCAGACTGAGACTAAAGAACCATTTTTTGGCTTGTCTCAAAGATTGCAAAACTTTGTTTGAAGACATCAGACATGTCAGACAAAAAAGTGTTTGAGTGCTGAGTAGAGCAGAATGCCAACGAAAAGGTGAAGGATTGTTAAAAAATCAATATGATGAATTTATCTATTCAAAAAGCAGATGGCTTAATCCAGCAACAAGCAAAACAGTACTGAGTTTGTAGTTGGCATCATGTTCTTTTATATTATTAGTTTTCTCAAATGCTTGTACAGCGATGCAAGAAATGTGAAGAAGGTGCAAGAGGGGAAATTAATTTCATTAGAACTGGGTTGGAATATAGAACCATAGACTCTTTCATTTTTTTTTTTTTTTTTTTTTAACCACTAAAGTAAATAAATTTCAGTACGATATTTTTTCCTTAGCTTACAGAAAAACAGCCTTATACCATCAGTTAAAAATTGGTCTAAAATGCAAATATTTGTTTTCAAAATAGGGTGCTTATGCAATCATTCAATTGTCTTTTTATTATAATAAAATCTTGCCATAGAATCTGGTTATTTTCATATGGCTCGATGCTGGTCTACAGCATTAAGGACTAAAGACAGAACATTACAAGTAGATACTCCTACTGGAACCTATCTGAATTACTAGTGTCAAGTTGAATGAAAACATATATGTTCTGAGGCATTTTGTCTTTTGAGAAGCATGGAGGGTAGAGATTTCTCAAAAAAGCTGTTCCTATGGAAAATCTGTATCACCACTTTAAATTGGGGTTACTGTAGGATGACTTTTTTTTCCCCTATCTAGATGCATATGCATCTTCAACACTGAAAATGAAGAATAAGTAGACATGCTCATAAAAACTGTCATCAGTTACAGAGATGAAGACACAACAATGCTGCTCAAGCTGTTACAAATAGTTCAAACTCCTAGGGCTATTATCTACACTGGTTAAGTAGCTAGCAACAGCAGAAATATGGTCTTTCATTCTGCACACAGTTAACTGTGTCAAAATAGATTTTATTAGAAATAGCAATGCTCTTCGGGTTGAAAGGACAACCTTAGTTCTTGGAACTGTACAGAAAACGTCATTATGCTTAAGTACACAAGCAAAAAACTGAACTACCTTGTGCAGTGTGTGCATGTATGTGTACATAGCTAACTTCCCCAATATCTCTACTTTCACCTTGAGTTTATCAGATCTACCCAGAAGAATCTAAGCAGTAGAGAACTGACAGGAAAATATCAGTGTGACATCTTATTAAGTAACGAAGGTCCATCCAGTCTTGCTTCCAATCTTCCTGTTTTCTACTAACAGAATTGGATGAAAGCACGAGAATTTCCTTCATAACACAAGATAACTTGTTGCACCACATGTTCTTTCCCCTGCATTTTCTCTTCTTTAGATTAAGAGGTTGACCACAAAAAAGAAAAAAAAAAAGAAAAAGAAAAAAAAAAAAGATGCTCTGCAAAAATTAAATGTCAGTGCAGTGTGAAAGCTTGTAGCAAAAGCAGTAGAATCTGAGGGGAAAAATACACCTATCTATCTCCATAGTTAAAGATGAAATATTTTGCTGAAAATGGCAGAATTTACATACGTGGTATAATTTTTCCCTGCTGCTGCAATTTGTATTCCTTCACCTGGAAAACAAAGTTCATGTGGAAGTTGATATAGCACTAACCTCTTTTTATTTGTTTTTATTATTGAATAATAAAATAATAAAAATATTGAATATAGTAAAAATACTTTATAGTAAAAATAATCTAAATAAATCTTTCCTTTAAATGAAGATAGTTGAGGATCCAATTAAGTTCAGTTCTATCATATTTTTTCACATCTCTTGAAAAACTTGACATAGACAAAAATGTAGAGAATTGAACTAATGTTTAGAATAATATTAAGACAAAGACTTAAGAACAGAACACTACAGCTATTGCATTTGTATACTTTTTTCTTCTGTTTCCTAGCAATCAAAATGTCACATGAAAAAGGATAAACTACAGAAACATCGACTAGTGTGGAAGAAGAGGTGTTTTTAAGGGCAGATTATGTAACCAGATAAATGACTCCCTCATCTCAGAATCAGATCACTCTCTCCTCAACTGCCTTCTTCATAAGAATAATACTGGGGAAATTAAACAAAACAAAACAAAACAAAACAAAGCAAAAAAACAACTCCAGAATTGCAGAAGTATTGGGAAGTATTCTAGTCAGAATTCAGTTTTGGTTGTTTTTTTTTTTCCCCCATGAGTCAATGTTTTAGCAACATCATTACAGTGAAATCACTGCATAATCACAGAACAAAGTGTTTCCAGCCAAATTTCCCCACATGCAATTCCCAGAAGACCTGTCCCAAACCTGCAGGAAGAAAATCAAGATATAGGAAATGTTTTAATTAAGCTGATTCTCTATTAACTTAAACCACCTGGGAACTACTATCAACAACTTATTCAGTTTAAATTGTCACTCTTTAATTTTTTTTACCTAGTAAAGGGCTGTCCTCAGTCCCCAGTCTTCCATAGGTGGTCCACAACCTGCTGTGGGTACTACACTTGGTCCACTTTTCAAGTAGGGCTGAAAGGGCAGCAAAAGAGGGGTTGTCTCCTTGCTGTATTAGAAGTCAGATGTTCCAGCTTTGTTTCTCATTTACTTACGGATTCCCTTCACACTTGTTCCTATGTCATTAATCTGGCCTAAGTTCCCACCACAGAACTGAATCACTGAGCTGTTGTGAAGAAATGAAAAAAACTGAATTAAGTGCAGGAGAAGGAAGAATGAACACTTATTCAGATTTACCATAAATAAAGGGCTTTGCCAAGCTCTCCTTCAACAAAAGGATAATTGTCAAGATAAGCAGAAAAGATGGGAATGACTGGACACAAACCATTGAAGAATTGCTATCCAGACTGATAAGGACTGCTGCATAAAGCAATTCAATGTTAATACAAAAGACTTAATTAGTGAACATGTTTCATTCACCAGATCAAGCAATGATGAAACACTACTTCTTTATAAACGAGCTGTTTTCCTCACTGTTGATATGTAGATAGACACATTAGCAGAAATGAAATAAGTAAAAAATATCAACTGAGCTATGCAAAGAGTATGTGTAATTATCATAGAATCATAATGGTTGGAAAAAACCTCTATCATCTACTCCAACCATCTGCCTACCACCAATGTTGTCCAATGGCCATGTCTTTAAGTACCACATCTACCCTTTCTTTAAACACCTCCAGGAACAGTGACTCCACTACTTCCCTAGGCAGCCTGTTCCAGTACCTGATGACTCTTACTGAGAAAAAAATCTTCTTTATATCCAGCCTGAACCTTCCCTAGCACAGCATGAAGCTATTTCCTCTTGTCATATTGCTATTACCTGGGAGAAAAGATTGACCTCCTGGAACACTACTGAAAGTGCAGCAATGACAACAGAGCAGAAGGTTCTAGGCTGCAGCAAGTTTCTAGGCTGCAGCAAGTGAGGATTTACTCAAATGCAACAGCCATGAACACAGAAATAAAAGAGAGAAGCTACTTACCTTCAGAAGGCCTCAGGTATGCAGCAAGATACCCTTGCCTCCACTGCCAACACTTAAATGAGGTCTGGGACGGCATGGATCCTGGTTCCACCCATTCCGATCACTCAGCTGCACTGCTTGACCTGAGCTCTCCTGGTTTGGCTCTGCCTTCCTATCAGGTATTCAATCACTGTTTCAAGCTGTGACTCAGCATTTCCAATATACCTCCACTTTACCACAACTTCCTTCCAGGTCGCTGTAGAGTGATAAGGTTTCCCCTGAGTCTTCTCCAGACTAAATAATCCCAATTCTATCACTGTTCCCCATAAAACTGTGCTCCAGACCCCTCACCAGTTTCATTGGCTTCATTTCTGGATGTGCTCCAGGGCCTTGATGTCCTTCTTAGTGAGGGGTCCAAAACTAAACACGGTACTCAAGGTGTGGCCTCACTAGAACTGAGTACAGGGAGACGATCACCTCCCCACTCCTGCTCGCAATACTATTTCTGTTACAAACCATGATGTCATCAGACTTCTTGGATTCCTGGACACACTGCTGGCTCATGTTCAGATAAGCATCAATCAACACCCCCAGGTCCTTTCCCTCTGTGTAGTAAATACATGTATTTACTACAGAGATGATTAAAATAACAAATCATAAACATTTCACTACACAGGCAGGAATCATTGGGATGCTCCCAACAGTAGCACCATACTGAAGAGCAGGAACTTGAATTCCCTCATGTCATTGACAGCACAACAGTGCATGTGTGAAGTCTCCAGAGTCATAAACCTTGTTTTAGAGTATATGCTGCTGCTTAAGAAAATAAGCCAAATTTATTAGAAGAATATCAACATATTAACTTTAAGTCTGCCTAGGAACCTGTCTATTTGAAATGCTGAAGAGTATCAAGTTAGCAGGCTTTAGCTGAATCTTCCAAAATGCATTGCATAGCAAAGTGCAGCAGTTATAAGGCAATCTAGTATTGTGACTCAATGTGGAAGAAATGCAGTGAAATTATCTGTTGTTTTGTAATCAGTTACCTGTGACCTCTAATTTCTGAAGAGAATTGGAGTGGAGGAGTTAAAAGGTTTAATCCAAATGTGAGGCTCTGATCTGCTAAAAAGAAATTTTAGAGCTGAATCTGAAAGGAGTCAGAGCCTTGGTATGCTTTACTTTCTTCATTCTCGCTCAATTGTCAAGCAAAACTGCCATATGCTAGCCTTGTGATGGATTTGACTGAGAACTCTTTCTTTTACCAAAGATTTTCAAGGTATTATCTTGGATGGAAACCTGCTATATAAAAAATCTTTTTTTTAACAAAGTTTGACATCTTCAGCCCTCCAAGATTTCTTTCTTAATAAGATGATGTACTTGCAGAACAAGGAAGATGGCTGATAAAGGAAGGAATAAACTGTAATATTTTAATTAGCTTGTTATGTTTTTTTTTTCATTTGGCTTTACTAGATTCAAGTGTTTTGCAATGTAAATTTACCAGTAGAACACGAAAAAATAGGTTTGTTTGTTTGTTTGTTTGTTTTAAGGGAAACTACATATAGATTTGCAAACGAACTAGGAATACTCAATATGCTTATATCCATGCTACATTTATGCTTGAAAGATTTCACATGGTTTGTGTATTGAAAATACCATGGTTTATTAATAGCATTATCACATGCTGGTGACATTATATTGCTTCTGGAGGAGAGGCAGTAATTAGAAGGTTATCACAATGTTCTAACCCTTCAAATACTAAGAATGTGATTAAATAGATGTAGAGAAATTGCAAGTGTTGAAGCTGCTACTCAAAGGCTCAAAATCACTGTTCACTATCAACATCAATGCTCTGAAAAATTCAATTAGAAGGATTTCCTGATATTTAAAATGACATCATAGCCCACACAGCTCAGTGGTCAAGATGCAAGGCCACTATTTTTCCAAATAGCAAAAGAGAGATTCAGAAGAGTTTTGTGTTATGTAAACTTCATATTTCATAGAAACCTTATTGTTATGAGAACAGGATGTATGTAAGAAAGTAGCGCAGTAGTGGAGAAAAATAGAACGGCTTTATCTTCTGCAGATAGAGGAGGAGGAAAATTCTGAATCTGCAAGTTCCAAAACAACTGATGGGGAAGTGGATAAGAAAAAAAACCCAAACAATGCAACAATTATAGTCATAGAATCATAGAACTACAATGGCTGGAAAAAAGAACTCCAAGGTCATCCAGTCCAACTGTTCACCTATCACCAACATTTCCCGCTAAATCATGTATTTCAGTATAACATCTAAATGTTTCTTGAAAACCTCCAGAGATGGTGACTACACCACCTTTCTGGGCAGCCTGTTCCAGCACCTGACCACTCTTTCAGATAAATTTTTTCTAGAGTCCAACCTGAATCTTCCCTGGTGCAACTCTATAGGGCCTTTCTAACCCCAGGCAGATAAACACTTCCTGTCAACTTGGTGTCACATGCAAACTTACTGAGGGTCCACCCAGTGCCCATCCAGGTCATCAATAAAGATATAGAACAGAACAAACCCCAATACCAACTCCTTTGAAACATCACTTGTGACTGTTCTCCAGCTGGACTTAACTCCATTTTACCACCACTCTTTAGGCCTGACCATTTAGACAGTTCTTTACCCAGCAAAAATGTATCTGTCCAAGCCATAGGCTTAGCATCAAAGGCTTTGCTGAAGTCTAAGTAGACTTCATCAACAGCCTTTCCCACATCCACAGGTGGGTCACTCAATCATAGAAAGAGATCAGGTTGGCCTGCCTTTTGTGAACATATGCTGGCTAGGCCTGATCCCTGGTTGTCCCGCACATGCCATGTGATCTCCCTGAAGATTATCTCCTTCATAACCTAACCTGGCACCAAGGTCAGGCTGATGAGCCTGTAGTTCCCTGAATCCCTATGATCCTTCTTGTAGACAGGAGTCACAATGACAAGCCTCCAATCCTCTGGGACCTCTCAGGTTGACCTGGAACACTTATAGATGATTGAAAGTGGCTTGGCTATTATCTCTGCCAGATCCCTCAGCACCCTTAGGTGGATCCCACCTGGCCCCATGGATTTGTGTTAGTCCAGTCAGAGTACTAGGTCCATCTGAATTATGTGGGGTTTATCCTGCTGCCCATTTGAGACTTCTTACAGGTCAGGGGGTGAAGTACCCTGAGGATAATGGGTCTGACTTTTAAAACCAGATGTAAAGAAGGCATTGACCGAACACAGTTGTTGAAGCTGTTAATTATATAAGTTTTGTGTAACATTCTTTAGAAACACACCTTCAGTTTTGTACTGGTGTGACTCTTTACAATGGAGAATAAGGTAATTTGAATGCATATTCCAGCAACCAAATGCTTGTCACAAAAGGCATAACTAGCTGGTCACCTAATACAGTTCTCCTTTCCTTGGTGGACAATCTAATTGTTAGTTTCAAACTTCCTCTGACTGCTTTAGCACCATCCTTGCCTATTGTTTCTTCCAAAAAATAATCAACCTGTATCATTAGCTGCATATAATAGAACTTTTTGCACTTGCTACCCTTCCAGAGCTTTCTTTGGGTCTATATTATTCACTCCCATTTTCACATTTCTCCTCCACTGTCAAGTTCTCAAAATAACTTTATTCTTATAATTAAGCTTCATTCATCCATTAACATTCATTTTTAGTTAGCAGTAGTGCCAAATTCTCAGAACCTATTTGTACTTCAGCCCAACTCCCCTGCAATGAAAAGGGATATGCACAGCTAGATCAGATTGTCCAGGGCCTGATCCAGCCTTACTTTGAAAGTTTACAGGGATGACGCATCAACCACATCTTTGGGCAACCTGTTCCAGGGCCCCACCACTCTCACTATGAAATACTTTCCTTCCAACTCTTCAAGCCTGTCTAGGTCCCTCTGGATGGCATCCCATCCCTCTGATATGTAAACCATGCCCCACACTTCAGTATCATCAGCAAACACACTGAAGATGCATTCGACCCCACTGTCACTGATGAAGATATTAAAGAGAATCGGTCCCAGCACTGACACCTGTGGGACACCATTCATCACCATGATCTCCATCCAGACATTGAGCTATTGACCACCACTCTCTGGACTTAATACCGCAGCCAATTCTTCATCCACTGAATAGTCCACCCATTAAATCCATATCTTTCCAATTTGGAGAGAAGGACATTGTGGAGTACTTTGTCAAAGGCCTTAGTGAAGTCCAGATAGATGACATCAGTGGCTTCTCCCTTGTCCATCGATGTAGTTATGACATCATAGAAAGACACTAGGTTGGTCAAGCAGGATTTTCCCTTGGTGAAGCCATTCTGGTTCTCCCATATCACCTCCCTGCCTTCCATATTCCTTAGCATAGCTTCTTGGAGAATCTGTTCCATGATCTTTTCCAGCACAGAGATGAGACTGACAGGGCAGTAGTTCCTGGAGTCATCCTTTTACCCCTCTTAAAAACGTATGATGTTGCCTTTTTTCCAGTTACCAGGGACTTCAGCTGATTGCTACAAATTTTCAAATATTGTAGGGAATGGCTTGATGACTACATCAGTCAATTCCCTCAGGACTCTAGGATGCATCACATAGACTTGTGGATGTTGAGGTTCCTCAGGTAGTCACAAGCCTGATCTTCACTTACAGTGTGGGGAATGTTGCTTCCCCAGTTCCCTCCTACCAAACCAAACATTTGAGGGCTTATTTGTGTGATAAGCAGTTACCAGAGAAGACCAAGGAAAAAAGTTGTTAAATACCTCATCCTTTTCCATGTCTGTTGTTATGAGCTTGCCTGCATCACTTGCTGGCAGAGGGGGAGGGTATGACCTTCTGGACTTTCCTTTTCTGGTTGAGGTACCTGTAGAAGCTTGTTCTTGTTCCTTTTGGCACTTCTTGCCAAGTTTAGTTCAAGCTGGGATCTTTGCTTCCCTGACCCCATCCCTACGCAACCTAGCAGATTCCTTGTTGTTTTTCCATAGTACCTGCCCCACTGCCTGTGCATTTTCTTCTTGCTCTTTAGTTTGATCAGCAGGTCCTGGTTCAGCTGTGCTGGTCTATTGCCTTCTTTTTCCCAACTTACACCTGGGGATGGAGAGCTCTTGTGTCCTTAAAGGTCTGCTCCACATGCTTGCCCATGAGGACAGCTTCCCTGGGTGTTTTGTTGACTAACTCTCAGAAGAGCCTGAATTTAGCTTTCCTAAAAAATTAGCATTCTAATTTTACTCTTTGCCTGTCTCATATAAGTTCAGAGCATGAACTCAACTGTAGCATGGTCACTACAGGCCAGACAGCCTCCAATCCTGATGTCACCAATCAGTTCATCCACATTAGTGAGCAACAGGTTCAGTATTGTATCCCCTGTGGTGGGGCTGTCTATTACTTGTTGTCCTCAATGCATTCCAGTAGCCATCTGGATCGCCTACAGCTTGCCATGCTATTTTTCCAGCAGGTGTCAGGGTGGTTGAAGTTCCCCAGAAAGATGAGCACTTGCAATTGCAATGCCTCGTGTAGCTGGAGGCAGATGTACTCATTGACAGGCTCAATTTGATCAGGTGGCCTGTAGTAGACACTGATTACAAGGCTCCCTTTGCAGCCTTAGTCTCTATTACCCATAGGCTTTTAACTTACTCATGATCATAATTTAGGGACAGCTCTTCACATTCTATTCCTTTTTTGATGTAGACAGCAACACCCCCTCCCTTCTCTCTTTGTCTGTCCTTTCTGAACAGCTTGTAGCCACACTCCAGTCATGGGAATCATCCCACTAGGTTTCAGGGATGGCAACTATATCATAACTTTCTAGTAGCACAGTAGCATCCAGCTCCTCCTGTTTGCTTCCCAAGCTACATGTGTTGGTGTAGAGGCACTTCAGCTGGGCAGCTGGTCTCGTCACCTCCTGAAAAGATAACTCCTTGATTCCTTTTAAGTATTTTCCTTGATTTTCCCCACTGCCTTCTCCTATTGTCCCAGCAGTCGCTGCCTCATCATCATAGGATTTCGTACGTGCTGCAGTGTTGCCAGCATCTCTCAGGCAGCAGGTCTTTAGATTAGTGGGTATTAGATTTATTCTTACAGAGAAAATAAAGAAGGAGAAGAAGCAGAGAAAGAGTTTGAAGTGCCAGGAGATTATTTCAATGAATGAGTAATAATATGACAATAAGAAGCTGCTTCAAAAATAGTACAGAAGCGTTTCAAAACCTTTCTGAAGTTTTTTTTTGCTCTCAAGATCAGAGAATACAGACTGTGACAATCCTACAGGATAAGCACAAAAGCAAGAATATGAACTATGCAAGAAATAGATGTAGAAATTTGGGGTCTTTTATAATTTTTCTAGTTAAATTCTGAAGCCTTATTATATTTACCACAGACAGCAGACAACTGTAGAAAAGAAAAAGCATTACAAATCCTCAAATTATGCCTTCATGTTCCTGTTGCAGTTCTAACCTCTCTTCCTAATCAAATATATATACATGAATAGCTGTCTCAGCATCCCAACTAGAACTCATATGTTGCATCTTAAATTATTTGAAAAATATAACTTCATTGAAGAACTTAACTTCAATTCCATCAAATTCAGCAGCAAAATTATGGGCTTTGGGGGAAGAAAATAAAAGAATCACACAAAAAGTGGAAAATCTATTGAAATTCCTCATCAGTAGTTCATATCTTCCTACCAAATGTTATTATCGTAGGAAATCACTGTAAAAATCATGCAATTTGTGCAAAGTGGAGAAGGTCACACAACGCACCTCAAGCAATCAGACAGGCAACAGAGGACACAAGAGTCATGTTCCTCCCCTGATACTTCCAATGGAGAACAAACAGAACCAGATGGTTAAGCCACAAACTTTGCTGTTAATATGCATGGATTAAACATCTCATAAAGTGCTTTTTATCACACTGGTTTATTAACAGAAAAAAAGGTGTGGAGAAACTAAGTAAATGTTTCAGGGTGGTCCAGTGCTGGGAAATCTAACTTGAGATGCCTTGGTATTGATTTTAAGAAGCTCACAGGTCTTATTAAATTCTAGAACCCTAGTTCACCCACACAGTGTTTTGTACTGCTCCTCACCACTCTCTGAGTGAATTTTTTTCCTCTAACGTCTAATATAAATTTCATCTCTTTCACTTTAAACCATTCCACCTTGCCCTATCACTGTCAGATAATATAAAAAGTTGTTCTCCCTCCTGTTTCTAAGCTCCCTTCAAATACTGGAAGGCTACAATGAAGTCTCCCTCGAGCTTTCTCTTCTCCAAGCTAACCAAGCCCACCTCCCTCAACCTTTCTTCACAGAAAAGGTGCTCCAGCCCTCTAATCATATTCAGGCAGCTTTTCTGGACCTACTCCAACAGCTCCATATCTTTCTTGTGCTGGGGGACCCAGGCCTGGATGCAGAACTCCAGATGGATCTTCACAAGGGCACTGTAGAGGGGGACAACCACCTCCCTGCTGGTCACCCCTCTGATGATGCTTTTTCTGTCAGAGAGGGTGGGTAGAGGGCTATTACATATTATTGTAATTGAATTTAGAAACCAACAAACAATACTATAAAAAACAGCACATGAAAAGTAAGTTCAAATTGGTGAGCCTGTAAAGCATTTTAGTGCACCATATGCACATACTGATTCAGGTTAGAAAGCTTTGAGTTTTCTATACTAATGTCTACTGTATGATGATGACAAAGAAGAATTCCAGAGAAATTCACAGCAAATGTGGTAGAAAAAATATCTTAATTGTATTAATTAGCTAAAGCATTATGGAACCAATTAGAGTTTTTGAAAGAGAAATTTAAGTAAGAATAATTTGAATTATCTTCTGAAACACCAGGGCTTGCATTTGCTCACAGAAAACAATAAAGTAAGCAAAACCTAGTGCCATCAAGAAATTGTCCAAATTCAACATTTTGTCTTGTGCAAAATACTCTAGAGGAATAGTATAGATATGCATATGGTTTGCAGATACCACGTATATCATCTCATAACATTACACAATCTATTAAAGAGAAAGGTTTATGTAATAAAGAATGAGAAAAAAAAAACAAACAGAAGTTTCCATTATAAACTGGCAGGCCATAAAATCATCATAAAAAGCATAAAATCCACCTGAATATGTGAAGTTAAAATGCAACTTCTTTTGTTCCCTCTACATTTTAGCCACAACAGAAAAAGTGGCAATGGGCAACAAATATTTAATAAGCTGCTTTATCAGAAGCTTATCATGGGAAATATCTCAAATTAATTTATTTAATAAGATTGCCATGATAGCCAATAACATTTCAACAGAAAGGTTGCTCTTCAGACTAATTAAAACTAAAGCTTATGAGACCTCTGTATTCTTCTTTTCCCCCCTCTGATACATCTTCAAAGTATGAGAGAGGAAGAATATTTTTGAGGTTGTTTATTAAAGGTAATTTGATAGAGTTTTGAGCTCTACTAATGAGCTCATGTGCCTTGCATATTAAATAAAATGACAGAATAAATCTACTAATTTAGTCCTTGGGCACCGGGCCACATAAAAGAGCAGATCTAGTAGAGCTCTCAACACTTCAGCTATCCATTGTGATTTAGTTAGTGCATACTCCAATTATATTTTCCTAAACTCAAATCTCATGACCACACTACACATGGCAGGAAAAAACAAACAAACAAACAACAACATTATAATTTTGAGATGCCTTCCATTGAATAAATTTATTTTAGTGTGAATGCAGCAAGGAACTTTTGTCTTAAGATTTAAGTGTGGACTTCAGTTTTGTTTCTATTTGTATTAAAAGGTTTTTAAAAATATTAACAGTGATGATAGACTTACAGAGAAAAAGTAATCTAGAACTATTTAACCAATATCATCTAAGGTTACAGATGAGGATTTTGCTGCTACGATCATCAACAGGTTTGGAACCAAAAGACACCATTGTAAAATGCTTTTATGGAAGATTTCCCTGATTTGAGTGCACAAAAATAATTCCGACAATGACAAATCTCACTTACTTCAAATACATCACACCCCCTATAGGGATGCTTAAAAAGTAAGTTCTTTCATTCTGTGAGTCTATTACCACATAGATAAGTATACACTAGAATACATACATAAGATTGAAAAGGATGAACACTTGAGCAAAATCCAGAAAGAAGATATAGATCAAATGGGTATGAGAGATTATTCTTATAGAATCATAGAATCACAAGGTTGGAAATGACCTACAAGATCATTTAGTCCAACTGTCCTCCCATTACCATTACTACCACAAGCCACTAAAACATATCTCGTAGCTCCTTATCCAAATGCCTCTTGAACACTGCCAGGGATGGTGACTCCACCACCTCCTGTGGCAGGCCATTCCAGTGCCCGACCACTCTCTGAGAGAAAAAGTTCTTCCTTATGTCTAATCTAAACGTCCCCTGGTGCAACTCGGGTCCTGTTTATTGCCTAGGAGAAGAGGCCAAACCTCTCCTCATCACAACCTCCCTTCAGGAAGTTGTAGAGTGCAACGAGGTCTCCTCTGAGCCTCCTCTTCTCCAGACTAAACAATCCCAGCTCCCTCGGCTGCTCCTCATGACACTTGTGCTGCAGACCCCTCACCAGTTTTGTTGTCCTTTTCTGAACACGTTTCAGGGCCTCAATGTCTTTTTTGTAGTGAGGGGCTCAAAACTGAACACAGTACTTGAGGTGCAGCCTCACCAGTGCTGAGTAAAGGGGGATGATCACCTCCCTGTTCCTGCTGGCCACACTATTTCTAATGCAGGCCAGAATGGTATTAGCCCTCTTGTCCACCTGGGCACACTGTTGGCTCATGTTCAGCCAAGCATCAACCAACACCCCCAGGTCCCTTTCCTCTTCACAGTCATCCAGCCACTCAGCCCCAAGCCTATAGCATTGCTTTTATGCCATTGCCTCCAAGCTTGCTGAAGAACAAGTCCAAACAAGTCCTTGACCAAGGTTGAGAGAGAGAGAGAGAGAGAGAGCTTGCTTCCTCCTGCTACCTGATTGCTGCCCAAGGCTGGTCATGCTGCTGCTGCTCTCCCCCTGTGCTTTTGCCTCAGTCCATCAGAAAGTCATGTAACGGGATTCCTCTCGATCTTGGTGGTGACTATCCCTGCTTTATGCAATTCTTGCTTCTTTCCTACCTTTTCTATCACCCTCCTTCCCTTCCCCATCACCCTAATTCATAAGAGTCGCTGTCCTCCTCCTCCCCATCTCCCTGATTAAGATTTGTAATAAACTGGTCGGACCACCATTTTAACCATTGCTTCTCAATCTCACGTCGAGTATACCTATATCACAGAACCTCCTCTCCCTCCTATAAATTGGAGCAAAACAATGGGTTATTTCACATTCAGTGATGACATAAACCTCTCATATCAATAAGCTTGTGTCCACGGTTTATGGGCTGGTTTGGTCCAGTACTGCGACTAGTGGGGTGGATGGATTTGAGAATCTGCACCTCTGGAAAAGGGGAAACAGGAGACCCCAAAATTATTGAAAACAGCAGCAATGATCTGAGGAGAAACAAACTAATTTACTAAATATGGAATTAGAATGCAGGATAACACACTATAATACAATATAATACAGTATAATTAGAATTGGAGCTAATAAATCAAATAAAATGAGAGAGTATCTGAAAGCTGTAGGCCTTACACTAGTGCGAAGCGATGCTTGCGGATGGGATGAGCACCAGGGAGAAGAGCTGAAGGAAAAAAGGGACATCAGATGACCTTGACAGGGGTTATATCTCCTCTCTGAACACAAAGTGTTCTGGGTTATGTAGTTCTTCTTTTCTTCCAGACAGGTGCCCGGAACTGGAGCAATAACCCTTTACCTCCCAGTGCACTACATGATATTATGATGTAGAATACCTATAACCAAAAATCATAAAACCATGACAGCTTGTCTTATTCTAATTGAGGTAACTTCCCTTCTTACAAAAGTGGGGGAGGAGGATGAAGAGAAGGAAGAAAATATAATGATTTGGCTTTATTTGTCATAACTGGATTAATATTCATTCTTAAATAATGAAAAAGCCATAAACACTTACATAAAAGCAGAGCAATATTTTAAAGTAACATCATCTACTTGACTAGTTTCTACCAAAGAAATGAAAGTCATACTTCTAATCTTGTCTTCTCTTTTATTGTTGCCAAAAAAGGAAAAAGGAGTCTAAATTCTATCAAGCAATTAGTACATTTGCGTCATATATAATATTTATTCTCTATACTGTGTATGTACATAATTATTTTCTGCATCTAGAAAACATTTTAGTGTGCTATGGTTTTAAAAATGTTTCCTCAAAAGCACAAAGGCAAAATGAAACCAACAGTAGCTTATACCTCAAACAAATAAGAAAATACTTTAACTCAGAAGTTAAAAAATTGAGAGGAAAAAAATCATTTTTAGAAACCAATCTTTCTTTTATGAAAGTAGAATTTTTCAGGTAATTTTAAAAAATATTATTTTAACTATTTAATTAAGATTTTGCTGAAGTAATGCATGTAGCATCCTATTCAGATCACAGCTCCAACACTGAGGCATTGCATATATTTATTATAGATATAAATCCAACTGAAAGACTTTATTATCTACAGAAAACTCAGCCAGGCATATGTAGTTACTAAAAGAATATCACAATTAGCTGAATGTCAGTCATGATTCAAGTTATTTTTCTTGTTTTTCATAAATAATAAAATTGCATAAATTGCAAATAAATTATGCTACCTCCAAAATGGAAAATCTTCCATTTGCTCTTTCCCAAGATATATATATTTGGGCATAGAACTTAAGAGGTAAATTTACCTGATCTATTTCAGATCACTGGCATTCGAGAAAAAAATAAAAAAACTAAAAAATCAAACATCTGCAGAGGCTACAGGATGTTTCTGTGGATTTGCTGGAAACATAACACACCAGAAGATGTTCAGCTATCATAAGTTCCAGTTCTAAAGAGTACAATTTTCATGCAGCTCTCAAGGCAAGATTGTTTCAGACCCTCTGGACTGCGACAACTATGTTCATCTACCATAATGAACTGACTACTGCATATTTTCTGCCACAATACCTTAAGCTACCATTTCTTACACTTGCCTTTAAAGTTCATCATCTACATCAGAAGATTTCAATAAACTACTGGACACCTGATTAGTACTTAAGCTTTTAAGAATCGTACACCTGTTCAGCTAACTCATGAGTCTATGAGTCTATGAGTCAAAATATTTAATAATAAAATCTATAATTAACAGTGCAGCTATGAAAGTATGTAAGGTATACAAGAGAGATGACAAAAAAAAGTCTCACATAGTCTGCTTATATCAAGGTTGATAGAAAAAATAGCACCTCTCCCTCTCTACACACAACTCATAAACCCATGAATCAATTTCTTATGCACTATGCCCCTTACAAGGCAATGTGCACATTTGAGATTCCACTTTGTGTTTTTGCCTTAAAATCTTACTGTTGTACTTACAGAAATACATATTCAAATTTGTTGCGTATCATTTCTTTTTACCTCTTCTCTAACTCCATTAGAAACTACAATAACATTGAGAGCTACTATGTGCCACAGCTTGTCAGGAAGACTGTCTGCTGAGCAGAAAGTTTAACATGACCCATTAGCAGAAGCACATAGCATAGCATTTTTTATCTGAGAGTTTGCTTTATCAAATAGTTTTATTGTACTCTTTATACCTGTTATAGTTTCTATGGAAATAAACATGAAGCATTACTTTTGGAGTGACATACATAAAATGCTGCATATTTTGGTCATTGTACATTGTGCAAATGTACAGGTGAAGCTGATGTGCTCAGAAAATTGAAATCACTCCACAGTATCCTTCAAAGACTGAAGCATGAAAAAAGAAACAGAGATGGACTGACATACTTTTTTTTGTTATTAATGTACCCCAAAATATTTTTTTAAAGCCCATAGTCTGAAAACTGTAATGTGCTTAAAACAGAATGAGAGGTTTTATTTTACTTTTTTTTTTTTTTTAATTGGCAATAGTAGAAAAATTTCTATTATAAAAAACATAAAAGGGAAGAAGGTAGAACAAATGAAAAAAATATTTACATCAGGCAAAATTCATAAATGTTTATGCCTGATTCCTTAAAAAACACACCCACTATCAGGGCAATGAAGGAAAAGCAACACTTTTAGTAGAAGTTCAACTCTTATTTTTTTAGAAGTTACTCAGCAAGCAGCTTACTGATATGCTTTCTGGAATGAAATACATACTGAACAGAAAATTCATAGAGGAAAAAAATGTAACTAATTGTGATTAGTTGTGATTCTACTGCAAATTACTTCTCAAATGTTTCTGATTTTACACACTCCATTTGCATGCAGAGCTCTGGGATCACAAAGCAGAATTTCATTTGCAAATATTTTCCAGAATTTCAAAAGTTTGTACATCAAACTGCCCCAATCTGTTCTTTAACAAATGCATAGCAGAAACAATATAGATGTGTCTGTAATATCTCAGCAGTGTAGAGGAAAATGAGGTATTCCATTGAAGAATAATACAAGAAAAAATCCACATTGCCCTACCAGAAATGGACAGATGCCCTTGATGTGCCAACAACCATCTGTTCACCACTCCTGCTTCACTCCCCCCCATTAAAAATAAAGAAATACAAAACAATAACAAACAAAATAAACCCCACTGTTTTCAACTAAATGCCTTTGAGGCTACGTCTAGATAATTAGCATGAGATTGTAATAGCAGAAAATACACTATTTATTGCACAGCTAACAAAACATGAGTAGCCTGTATTCATAAAGAACCAAAACCAATTCCTAGATAAATTCAATTGATTCCATTATGTAGACAATAAAAGTTCAGGAGGTGGTACAAGCAAGCACATGGTCCAGCTGTATGTGACAACTAACACTCATAATTCTGTTTCAGAAATCTTGATTGCCTCAAGCATTACTATCTCCTGGGCTTCACCAAGAAATCTAATTTCTTACATTTATTTCTTTTGAGCAGCTTACGTTTCTCCTTGAATGGCACTGATGTTTATTTATCAAAAAGGAAAACAAATAAAGATAAATTGACTTTTTTTTTTTTTTAAGTTTAAATTCTACCTTGATAAAGTTCTTTCTACCTTCTTTCTTCTCGCTATCACACATCTACAATACAATCTAAATAAACTGTATCACAGTATAAGAGGGGAAAAAATGAAATGTATTCACAGGGAAAACTAGCTCATACATTTCTATAGCATTGAAAGTGCATTGTCTATTCCATTTCCCATTTTAGTGGACTTCAGAGGGAACACTTGTGCTAAATTGATAAATAACTCAAAGTTATCCAGGCAGCTGCAGTTGAATTTCTGAAATCTTCTGTGGCTGCTAAATAAAAATAGGAGACTTGATGTAGCATTTATTAATAATGATATGTCCTTCAAGTAACACAGGATATTAACTTGCTTGAAAGCTTCTAGATCAGAAAAACACTACCACAGTAAGCAACAACAACAAAAGAATGGGATCCCATAAGATAACAGATTTTTTATTCAATTTGGTCAGGTCATTTTCTTACAATTTTCTCATATCTCTTGCCAAGTCACTCTAGACGTGACAAAAAAGTTGATGTGATAATATTTGCCTATATACATATAGTTTTTATATCATAGAATCACCGAAGCTGGAAAAGACCTCCAGGATCATCCAGTCCAGCCGTCCACCTACCATCAGTATTTCCTCACTAAACCATGTCCTTCAGTACAACATCCAAATATTTCTTGACCACCTCCTGGGATGGTGACTGCACCACCTCCTTGAGCAGCCCATTTCAGTGCCTTCCACTCTTTTATAGAAGTAGCATTTCCAAACATCCAACCTGAATCTCCCCTGGTGCAACTTGAGGCCATTCCTTCTAGCCCTATTTCTAGTTATGTGGGAGAACAGCCACAAGCTACCTCACCACAATCTTCTTTTAGGCAGCTGTAGAGAGCAATAAGAATCTTCCCTGATCTTCCTCTTCTCCAGACTAAATAATCCCAGTTCCCTGAGCTGCTCCTCGTTAGGCTTGTACTCCAGACCCCTCACCAGCTTCGTTGTCTTTCTCCGGACACACTCCTGGGCCTCAATGTCTTTCTTGTAGTGAGGAGCCCAAAATTGAAAATAGAACTCAAGGTGTGGCCTCACCAGGGCTGAGTACAGAGGGAAACGTGTATATATACAAATACGTTAACATTAAAGCAAATAAAATATAAATACATTTACAAGTATCATTAAAAGAAGTTTTATTTTAATATTTAGGAAAGGGAAATTTACAAGCCACAGGTTTCAAAATTCACATTATGATTTTGCTCTTAGGAGACTTGATTTCAAAAGATATAGTACAAGAAGAAAGGAAACAGTTGTGTGCTCATTCACAGTATGTGCAAAAAAACAATTAGATTGAACAGTCACAGAAACTCCGAAACTGAGGTATATTAACAAACATTTTACTGAAAGTAATGAAATTTAAAAAAAATAAAAAAATCAGCGTTATCCAAAAGAGAGCGGTGCTTGCTTGTGTTAACAAAATTCATA
Organism: Chrysolophus pictus; assembly: GCA_037305975.1. NCBI lineage: Eukaryota > Metazoa > Chordata > Aves > Galliformes > Phasianidae > Chrysolophus > Chrysolophus pictus. The sequence goes on from CM074576.1 coordinate 101,061,292, forward strand.
CCAAGGATCAGTTCCACCCTGAAATTGTATATTTGATTTTAATGTAGTAAACAAGAGTCTTCACAACACACTAATGAGAATATTTGTGTATTTCACATGAAAGCAGCTAACATCAGTAAATACTGAATGAGTAGAGCAGACAAAGTAATGCACTTTAAAAAGTTGAGTTTCCACATCATAGTTGTAATAGTTGAAGTATTGCCTAAGATGAAATTTGTCCAACTTCTTTATAAATAATGTTATTGAAAAGTCTACTAGAAAAAAAAAAAAAAGTGAGAGCTAGCTGCAGAAAAGTCAAATTTTGTGGTCCTGGATTCATCCCAACAGATCTGTGCCTCTGTTGTACTGAGGACTCCACATCTGGACACAGTACTCGAGGTGAGACCTCACCAGTACAGAATAGAGGGACAGGATCACCTCCCTCAACCTGCTGGTCACACATCTTTTGATGCAGCCCAGGATATGGTTGACTTTCTGGGCTGCAAGTGCACATTACTAGCTTATGTACAGCTTCCCATCCACCATTACCATCAGATTTTTTTTGTCAGGGCTGCTCTCAATCCTTTCATCCCCCAGTTTGTGTTAGTAATGAGGGCTGCCTCAACTCAGGTGCAGTTGGATATGTTGAACCTCTAGATGTTCACTGCTCAAGCCTGTCTAGGTCCCTCTGGATGGCATCCCATCCTTCTGTTGTGCCAACCCACCCCACAGCTTGGTGTTATCAGCAAACTTGCTGAGGGTGCATTCCATCCCACTTCATTACTTGACACCATTTCATTACTATAATTTGCAAAGCAGCATTGCTAGATCGATTACATTTACTGTGTACTTCAAAAAATAAAGCAACAGAACCCAGTAAAAAACCCAGTCAAAAAAAAGAAAAATCTTAAAGGTACATTTTCAGTTTAGTTAACTGTGAGCAACATAAATATTAAGCAGGCTGTGCATTTTAGTATAACATGAACAAAGATTCAGCACACTGAAGAGAAAACCAGACAAACCAACACAATGTCACTGAATATAAAAATATATTTTTTTTGTCTTCCTCCAAATATATATATTTTAAAATAAGGCTAGAAAAAAGTGAAATTTTTCAGAGGGAATAGAAGTAAGACTTCAATACAACAAAACAGCTTTCATTTGTACTATCATGCTACATTAACAGAATATATTATTGATATTTTTATAGGTCATCATGTTAACAGACAAATCATAAAACATTTGCAAACTGCAAAAAAGTAGAAAAAAATGCTTGGCAATAAAATGCTAAACCCAATTAGAAAAGACATATCTTTCAGAAATGAACTCAGAAGAAAATAGAAAATTCACTAGAAATCCTTGAAGTCATCTTCTTAGTATTAGCTCACAGAAATTACAGTTGGTGACATCTTGTGTTTTATTGTGACATTAATTTATATGAAACTGAACTTAATAATTTTTAAAAGTTTAATTGGAATTCTATATGCAGCAAGTCTCTGTTAGAGTAGAAATTTAATGTGTTTTAACTAGCCGTAGCTTTAAGCTCCTCTGAACCTTTTTTGATTTGAAGTTTCTTTTACTACCAGCTATTATATCACCCAGGTTGGAAAATGTTCTCATGCAGCAGTGGGCAGAATGCTGATGATGTAATTCACGATTATGTAGAAGGAGATTGTAATTACTGACTTTTAAAAATAGCTAGATAGTTCTCCCATGACCTCTTCAAACCAGTAGAAGCTGGTGAAGGAGATGTCTTCAAAGAGTAATTAAGATGCTTAGGGATGTGAACACCTTTGGGAGGGTTATTTTCATTTCATATTCTACTATTTATACTGCAAGTTTTAATACAACTAATATATATATATATATATATTTAAACACATCATGATGTATCAGCTATTAGATTGATGTGAGGAGAGAAAAAATAATTAAAAAAAAGAAGTGGCCTGGAAAGTATACGCCCCCCATATTTGGCAAGACTGAATCTTCTACTGTTATTAACCAGAAAGACTGAGTTACAACTTACAAACTATCATCAAACCACATCAATAAACATGCTAGTTAATAAAATACTATACTCTGTTACCTATAAATTTCTGCAATGATGAATGAAGAGTGGTCATAGGTTTAAGTGTAATGGTAAGGAAATTGTTAAAAGCCCTATCGTCAGAAGGGAAGTAAAATTGAGGATTTCCTAAGAGATTTTTTTTTTTTTTTTTTTTTTTTTTAGGTTAAATATTAGAAGAAAGTTTTTCCACACAGAGGGTGGTGACACACTGGAACAGGTTGCCCAAGGAGGTTGTGGATGCCTCATCTCTGGAGGCATTCAAAGCCAGGCTGGATGTGGCTCTGGGCAGCCTAGTCTAGTGGTTGGCGACCCTGAACATAGCAGGGGGGTTGTAACCCTCAGAGCAATATAGATTGCTCCACTGAAATTAATATTTTGCAATACCCACTGAATAACTTGCCTTCTCTTTATAATCTCTTGCAATGAAAGTTAAGCTTCCTACAGCCCACATGACACAAACAGTGTGCCAACATGAATACAAGGTATTCAGAAACACCTGAAGTGTTGGCATTTTTTTTACTGATCATGGTTAAAATAATGTAGGTAGCCAAGATTCAAATAGAAGAAATGTTTACTTTTTATGTACTAAATAACTCATGTTTTATACTTATTTTTACATTTGGTGTAATACATTTGAGAGAATGAATATATAAATTGACTTAACCACTGCCAAGAGAGGTTGTGCATGTCCCATCCTTGGAGGAACTCAAGGCAAGGCTGGATGTGGCTCTGGGCAGCCTGGTCTAATGGTTGGCAACCCTGACAACAGCAGGGGGGTTGAAACTAGATGATCTTTAAAATCCTTTTCAATTCAAGTAATTCTGTGATTCTATGATTAACATTACAATCTTCTTCCCTGATTACTGATAGGAACAGATACTGACATAGCAATGGCTAGAACTTCAGGAATTTCATTTAAAAAAAAAAAAAAAAAATCTGTGAACAAAAGACATCAAAAAACCACAAACTCTAAAGTATACAGAAGGGGATATGAGATATGCACTTTCAGTACTATAGGCTGCCTTTTATAGGGACCTAAATAAACACAAAAACGTAAGGTTCTCTTCCATGTCCAGAGAGTTGTGCTGACCTTTGATTTGATGGTGACAATTTAAAATATACTGTTCAAGTTTCTAACGTACTGTAATACAACTGTCTAGAATTATACCCTAAATTATAATGCAAATAAATACAGACATCATACCATTTGTTGCACTGTTATCCATGAGACAGTAACTCAAGGTCTTCCTGCAAAGTGCAGTGAAAATTGAAAGGATGAAGGATATTGCTAATAGACTCAGATTTTATTTTTTTTAGTAGTTCTCTTTTTTTTCTCAAGAAGCAAACATGAAAAGAGAAACAGTGGTTATAGAATAAACCAGTTCATAACTTTCTTCCTAGATGTTTCCTTGCATCTATCTGGGATCAGCCAACACTCGGGTTTATCTACTGTAATCTGATTATATTCCTTGTAATAAACAAAATTAAGCAATTATTTCTCGTCTTTATCTGCATGTACAGACTTTTCATAGCCACATTAGGAGATGACATAGGTCTTCACCATGGGAAAAAGCAGTAGTAAAATGCATGTTTAACAACTTGAAACTGCAGTAAACAATAGCCACTGTTCTCACCTTTCCCACACAGCCCATAATAACATCACATAAGGTAAACTCATTAGAACAGCACAATTCTCTCTTGAAAAATATGTGCAAATTCCCTCACACCTGAGTAGCGCCAAATCAGTGGCAAAATAGCAGAATCTACCAATAGGCTCAAGAAAACAAACATACAGCAACAACAACAACAAAAACACAAGGAAGCAAGTTAGATCCAAGGCCTGTTCAAAACATCAACACAGGAGCAATAGCAGGTGGATCCAGACTGTAGACAAACTATTTATATTAATAATAATTAAAAAAAAAAAAAAATCCAGAAGACAGGACCAGATTCATGATAAGGAAAAAAAAAAAAAAAACAACCCACAAACGCAACTACTTAAAGAGAACAGATCTAGGGCCCATACAGGAAAAGCAGCAGTAAGCCCAGACAGTAGTAAACAGGGCTAAACACAAATACCTACTTATAACTCAGGGTGAGACTAGGCTCCTGGGACTTTGAACTGTGAATGTAGGTGGGGTGTCACAAATGAGGCTGGTCAGGGCAATTAATGCCTACAGGTGCAGCACCCTTTTGCAGTTTATGCCCATGATTTTTTTAGCCTTCTTTTTGCTGCCAGTATTTACAGAAACACATTTGTTGCCCCTCACATTTCAATTCTGAGTTCTGTCTTTCCTAACTTTGTCTGTGTACACTCAGACAGCATACCTATCTTTCTCCCAGGTATCTTGTGCCCTCTTGCACCTATTTGTACTACCTTTTTGTGTGAGAGCTCAGTCAGCAATTGTCTATTAATCACGGTTCCTGCCAACCATCTCTCTCAAAAACGTGAATTCTGTTGCCTTGAAGTCCAGGAATGAGGCTCTTCTATTTGTTTTGTCAACTTTTTTGAGGACTGTTTGTCAGTGCACCCAAGGCTGAATTTGACCTCTACATCTTCATCCAGCTCTTGTATGCAACTAAGACATCCATCAGAGCATCCCCCTAATTGGATCATTGAACACCTACATCCAGAAATTGCTATTAACAACCTCCCCAACACCTAATCTGCATTGTTGGTGCCCAGACCTATTGCAGCAGATTTTTTTTTTTTTTTTTTTGGGGGGGGGGGGGGGGGGTGAAGTCCTCTATGAGTACAAAGATCTGCGATCATGAAGCTTTCAGCTGTATGAAGAAAGCTTCATCTGCTTCCTCTTCCTGATCAGCTGGTCTGTAGCAGCTGTTGCTGACCCATTGGATGCATTTGCTTCCATATAAGCCTTAATCTCTTCTTGGCAAGATCAAGACAATATTTGGGCCTACATGTCCTGGACCCTCATTACTTTTAAGATACTTACTCCCTTGGCAACATTACTGATGCCCACATGGATGAGCAGCAAGCAGTAGTAGTCCAAGGACTTAATAAGCCTTGTCAGTCTCTCTTCAATATTCTGAGTCCCAGACAAGCAGCAAATTCCCTGAGACATCAAACCATGTCAGCTGACGTGTCCATCCACCACAGAAGGGAGTCCCTGATAAACCACCTTCTTCCCTTCATGTAGACCTTCTGTTTCAGACTCAGCTAGCTCTCATGTCTGCACTGACAGTTCTTGTCTCTCCTTGCCAGTTCCCAGGGCAATGTGCCTGTTCTATAACTGCAGTTGTACAGGATGAGAAGGAGCCTTCCTCCTGCTGCCAGAAATCATACATTCCTATCCACCCTTCTCTCCACAGTATTTCATCCACTCCTCTTCTGAACAGCCACCAGCTGTCTTTCCATTCATCCATCATGAGGCTTGAGCTTTTTTTCTTCACTCTCTCCCTAAAGAAAATGTTCTGTTTATTCACCTTGATACAATTCAGTCTGCTCATGTCTTCTTACAGCTCCATTAACTCATCAGTCAGTATCTCAATCACAGCTCACCTCCCAAAGGTAACGGCACCCTCAGCCCAATCCTAAGGAGTAGCACCAGCCACTACCTGCAGTAGTAGGCTTTATCCTTACCTCAGAGCTCCTTTTGAGTCAAGGCCTCAGATTTCCTTTAAAAAGTTTCAGCTGATGATGGAGACCATGGTGAGTTGATTAAATTAACAGGCTCAAGCAGTCTTCAGCAGAGTTTCCAGGCCCCTGTGCATTAACAGCTGCAGCAACTGCAGAACTCCACATCCATAGTCTTTCCAACTGGTTATATACTCGCTCTCCACGTAGCAGCTGCATAAGTTTTTTTACAGCCTCTGAGTAGCAGCCAATTGGAAAGAACTGTAGGCACCCCCAAATCCAGGAACTGTCAACACAAGCTGAGTTTCAGAGCTGACAGAAGCCTCCAAAAGCCGGCTCTTACCTGCAACTAGCTGCCAGGAGATCCCCCAAAAAAGATGATCCCTGTGAAGAAACATATGGAATAAATTCCCTGAAGAAGAAATCTAGAAAGTGCTGTGACAACTGTTACATCTCTACTAAGCTGCTTCTCTTTGTTGCACTTAAGCACAGGCATAGTGAGAAGTAGTTGTTAGCATATGGGTGTTATGAATGTATTAAAAGCTGAGGAGGTTTCTGAGAGCCCAAGCATAGTCATCTTGCATGATGGAAAGGAAAATATTTTCTTAAGGAATTTGAAGGGATTCTATCACAACCCAGAAAGCTATTAATTGAACACTGTCAAACTAAAAGTCAAACTGAAGAAAAGGATACTCTAAGAAGAACGTGCAGGCAAATAGATGGTAGAATAGGGGGCAGTTAAAATCAGATTGTCAAAGCTCTGAAAATTTCTGGCATCGCTTGAAAGAAGACCCTTGGCCCTCCCTCTACTAGAAAATCCTGAAAGTCCTTGGGAACAAAATTGTACTGTTCATACAGTCAGATGTGTCAGATTTTCAATCATTTCTAACAAGAAGTTTTTCCAGATATTAAACATACATGTCAGTGAACAGACACAGAAATGATCTACTATCCTACATGCATAAACTGTGTATGTATGTATGTATATATATATATATATATATGTATATTTACAGTACTGAGTAGCAAAGCTCAAATGAGGCAGATCTGAGCAGCACGAGAACTGTGCAGACAATTAGACAATGATATTATTTGGGCTTCAGGAGATTTTATTTTAGTCCTATTCTGGGATTGTGAACTACATGCATATTAGCATCTGGAAAATACTACCCATGATCCTGGAGTACATCTGCTGCTGTGGCTTCATCTGAAATGATCCCAGTTCATGCTTTCATGCTTTTTGGAAACTGTTCTGTGACATGAACTTTTTGAGGTAGATAGATTTGCTTCACGAGATTCAAATTCAAATGCCCATATACATACACCCAGTCTCTGAAGGAATACAAAAAAATCCTCCTCCTGTCAACCTACCTAAACTCTAAAACATTTTCATTGTTTGGAATCCTTGAATGAAAATATCAGCCTCTTACCAACAACATATAGATTCTGAAGATTCTTTGTCCTTCTCAGTCTGGCTTTTTGTCTAATGCTGTTATGGTTTGTTAGCTCCACTCTCCATCAGCTGAAGCAGACTGACTACCAGTGTGACCTTGGAGTGGAAAAAAAAGACATCCATGTAGAATATAGCTGAACGTGTCATATATAATGTGTTCTGCTTATCAATGAGCTTGCCATCGATCATTCCTTTTGAAACAGTCCCAGAAATTAATTATAGGCAACTTTTGCACCCTAAGCACATCCTTCCAATGACAAACAAGATGTTTCAGGGTTCAGTGATATCACAGTTCTAGCTTCAGATATGCAACATGTGAAGTTTTGAAATAAGCTAAGTGATTCGCAGCACAGCTCTGTATACATTTGTAGCCACAGAGGATTCCAGTGAGCATACGGGAGATCTGTAGTGAGATCAAGGGAAGACAGAAGAAATGCAAGATATAATACTGCTCATTTTAAAATGATAGTGAGCTTTCCTTTCCAAACTTTAGAGACTCCACTGAATTCTCTTAATACAAAACATGCACGTAATAACTGTATTCTGCAACTGAAGGCTCTGTCTGCCTAAGAATAAACAAGAAATTACCTAATTATGCATAGTTATATACAACTCCAAGTCTCTCTCAGGTAAAAGTAATAAAAATTCAAAACAATCAAAATTGGTAGGGTTTCTAATATACTACATTTTCCTACAATTATGAGCAACCTTCTGAATTTATTATAGGCTTAACTTAACTCTGTATTTGTTAGCTAAACATATTTTTAAAATAACAAAACCTTTTGAAATGATGACTCTTTTTATTCTTCAGAAGAAAAAGCATGAAGAACATTATACCAGGGCTCTACTATTGCACAGGTTTCTACTATTGGTCAAATCAATTTTAATGATTCTGAGTTTGATGTATGGACTGTGTTAAGTGAGATCTCCCCTCCATTGTCATCCATCTTTGCTGAGACAGTAAAGTAATACTGTGTTGTTAAAATCATAGAATCACAGTTGTAGAGTGCAATGAGGTCTCCCCTGAGCCTCCTCTTCTCCAGACTAAACAATCCCAGCTCCCTCGGCCGCTCCTCATAGGACTTGTGCTCCAGACCCCTCACCAGTTTCATTACCCTTCTCTGGATACATTCCAGGGCCTCAATGTCTGTTTTGTAGTGAGGGGCCCAAAACTGAACACAGTACTCGAGGTGCAGCCTCACCAGTGCTGAGTACAGGGGCATGATTACCTCTCTCCTCCTGCTGGCCACACTATTTCTAATGCAGGCAAGGATGACATTGGTCCTCTTGGCACCTGGGCACACTGTCGGCTCATGTTCAGCCGAGCATCAACCAACACTCCCATGTCCCTTTCCTCTTCACAGTCATCCAGCCACTCAGCCCCAAGCCTATAGCGCTGCATGGGGTTATTGTGGCCAAAGTGCAGGACCTGGCAAATGCTTCCGGGTTAGACATAACTTGTATTTTCAATCCTTGAACTGTATTTAAATATTATAATGACACACACAATATAAATATTACACGTAGAGATGCCAGAGCTTGATCTGTATTTTCTTTGAAATGCATGTTCCTTTACAGTTAAAATATCATTATAGCCAACATGTCCCTGTCAAATCAGGTGTTTTTTTTTGAAGTGCACTAAGTTGCCCTGCAGAGAAGGACCTGGGGGTCCTGATGGGTGAAAAACTTAACATGAGCCAGCAGTGTGTTCTTGAAGCTCAGAAAACAAATGGTATCCTGGGCTCCCTGGGGTAGCCAGGGATTTCAGGGGGAAGTTCTTTACTGTGAGAGTGGTACTGGAACAGGCTGTCCAGAAGGGTTGTGGGTGCCCCCATTCCTAGAGGTTTTCAAGGCCAGATTGGATAGGGCCCTGGGCAGCCTGTTCTAGTATTAAATGGGGAGGTTGATGTGATTCTGTGATTCTGTGAAGTTCTCAGACTAATGGAATAACCTTGTTCAAGCACGGTAGATCTTCTTAGCTTTGTTTATAGACTGTCTCACAGAAAAACTTCAGTGTCTTTAAATCCCCTGTCAGTGTTTAATTCCAAAACCCATTTGCCCAGCCACCAAATACCAGCTAATAGAGAACACTAATCCATTTCAGAGAAGCTTTTCAAGAATCTCTTTCAATTCTTACAAATTTCATCTCTTTGTATCTTAAACCCCAGGATAGGAAATGACAAATGCAGAGACAGTATAATAAAAACACTATTGCTGTTAACTAAGGACTTTCAACCATTTCCCAGCATTTTTCCAGTTGTTATTTTTCTTGTTTAAAGTCTCATATTTTGTTTTTCCCTTGACTCTGCACTGTGATATTGCCTCTCTGAAAAGTGAAGACAAAGTGAGACAGATGTCTAGAATGTGTAAATACCAAGGGAATTGCTTATCAAGAAGCAGTGGGCATATGTAGCTCTCAGGACTTTCTCCCTCCTCTGTTGTCAGAATCTGTTCATAATTTGCATAACAAGTAGAGAAAACCAGCTACAAACTACTACACCTATCCAAATACACTTCAGAAAAACGCTGGGAAATAAAGCTGAAACAGTGGTGGTGAAGCAGCAAGTCTGCTGCTTACAAGCTAAAGGAAAAATTTCCAAGTCAGTACATTTCAACTTACATAAAATGAAATGTAAGTTGCAATAAATAGTAAAGAAGCCTATATGTTTTTATATGATTTTTCTATATCATATATCATATATCCTATACCTATATCATATATAATAGTTTAAAAAAAAAAACCAAAACACTATTTTTTTGGCAAAAAGTTTGTTTTCCTTTGTTTTCTATGACAAAAAATGCTAGAAATTATGAATTATATATATATATATACACTGTTAAATAGAACTTCCTTTCACGTCTTAATTACATTCAAAAATTTTTTCTCTGCTTTTTTGTATACATGATAAGCTTGAGCATATTGCTTGTAATGTAATCAAATGTAATCAAATATGTGGTTATTATCTGTAAGGTAATGAATGAGAAAGAATAGATTACTGTTCTTAATCATTGCAGAGTCCAGATGATATCATTAACCAAAGGAGTCTAGCTTGAGTGGTTCTGTAATAACATCTGAACTCTAGTATTGATTTCTAATGTGTAATCTACCACTTTTCTCACTGTGACTCATATAAGTAAGAAATTAGTTTCTTTTTGCAGAAGTTTTGAATAGTGAAACTATGTTAAAAACCTTCCTTTCCTGAAATACAGACCTGAAGTAAAATTTGATAGCAGCAGAGTAACAGGTTGCTTTGTGCCAATATGCAAGCAACGACTTTATTTCATTAAGATGAGAACTGATATTTTATACTGTAGATTTTTGAGTTCTTTTTTAATAATTTCTACTGGCCCGATACTCTTCATACAACATGCTTTCAATAGACCCTGTATTCTGGGCTCTGGTACAAACCTGTGTGACCACTAATCATCAGTCATTTTCTACTGTTAGTGAGGTGAAAAATCCAGAATTCAATTTGGACCCATACGTGAATATATGTACAACTCAGGAAAAAAAAAAATCTCATTTATTTTCATAACTCAGAGGATGCCTCAGAAAAGTTCTTTCCTGAATAATTGTTCTTGACGTTTCTTCTCACTTCTCCCATTTGTGGTTGCAAAATAGCGCTTAGACAACTAATATGGCTATTGCTAATGCTAGTCATTGCCATTATCAACATCATCACCACCATGTGCATAAAAGGTTTTAAGTTTCTTTTAATTTAAATGAAGAACGTAGGTAAGATTCAGAACAATGATGTTGGTCATTCAACTGGAATTTCTCTGTCATTTATATGAGAACTTCTATGTTATCTCATTTTATTCAATTCAAGACTCAGAAGTATGGTTCACAATATGAAAGAATGAAAGTCTTCCCCCCAAAATGTAAGTACTTATTTCATCCTTCACTCTAAGAGAGGATCCAGAGAAATAGCATGGAGGAAACATGAGAATTCAAGATGTGATCCATAAAAGTAAAGCTTCTGCACCTACTTAAATCTGATCTTTATGATCTTGACTAGAGAGTAGACTCTGAAATATTCTTGAGTTAGTTATGTATAAATCAGTAAGATACAAACAATATACAGTTAAATATACGTCAATTTCTTTAAATATTTTGGTTGATACATTAATCTCCTTGGCAAGAGATCATTTAAAGGTGATGTACACAGAGCAACAGGTGAGCAGTAGGGTGATGGAATAGGACCTTGTGTAAACAAACTGGAATTAAGCAGAACATAAGATACAGGTTGGAGAGATGGCTGGGAAACAGAAAGATGATGGTACCATATAGTAGACATAAATGTATTGATGAAGACTCTGGAGTAGAAGGTAAGGCAAAATGACAATAACCTCAGCCTACAAATATTAAAATTGGTATTTGGAGTAATTCTTCCAAAAATTTCAGTATTCACATGCACCAATGCCAACTTGGAATTCCTCTAAGAAGGAGAAGAATCTTTCAGTCTTCACCTTCAGTCAGTTCTTTGCCTTCTTCATTGTTGTTCATCATTCAATTATGCATTAATGCCATTGACTTAACATGTTTACTTTGAAGAGCTATTTTGTGCTCCTCTTCTGTACTATTCCTGTAAGCTGTGCTGTAGGTTGTCATTATAGAACACATACATTCTGACAGAGATCTGCCTCCCTAACCCTATTGCTATCTAGCTGACAACTTTATTGTAAAACAATGACAGAAAGATGTGCTTGGCATATCTTTGGCTCCCAAACAACTACATTATGTTAGGCTGCAAAATAATTGCATGACATTCTTTCCTTTCCAAATTCAGGATTATCTGGCCCGTGCCTATGGCACTAATGGTACATCTGCTGGTGTTATGCATGACAGGAAGAACAGACACTGATTTGCCATTGCAGATGCCATTAAAATAAGCAGCACTGAAACTCAAATAATTGTATTAATTGAACAATGCCTCCACAGCACTAGCTTTAGATTTGCCTTAGCAATTAACAGTTTCTCTTATCTCTGCAAGGATATATATTAGGACAAGTAAGAAACTATTCCACAGTGTCTTGGTTTCATAGTAGGCACACTCAGAAACAATCTGAGCTGGTCAAAAGTCTTCTTTTCTTGTCAGAAAATATCATTTCACCAGAATAAAAACATCCTGCAGCAATGTACTGATTTTGATAAACTGAACTAAACATATATATATACATTTATACATATATATATATATATATATATATAATTATCTTTTGGTATCATTATGAATCACTAAGAATTTTATTTTAATATGATTTTAATTGAAGAGCATTTTTTGGGGGGGAAAAAAAAAACAAAACAAAACCTTACACATTAAAGCCAGTTTTATTGAAATTGGATATTTGGACTGAATCAGCATGATCTTTTCCAAAAATCATAATAAAACCAGTTCAGAAATCAGTTTTCCATTTGACAGACTTTAAATTTCTGGCATATTCCTGCAAAGGTGATATAAAAAATCCTCACTGCACTATTCAGAAACAGATAAATAGTTCTGCAGGGGACTTTCACAATGCTTTATTCCAGAAGAGAGATGAAGTTTACAGGCTGATGTTTCTACTAAATGTTTTCTAGAACAGAACAGATCCTAAAGTGATATAAATCAGAGAAGTCCACTGTGATCACAGCAGGCAGCGCTTAATGCAATCAATCATCATGAATGTTCGGGCATTTTGGGTACACTCAGTGATGGGCACTTGCAGCATGTTTTATAAAGTTAGCATTTAAAGAGCTTACCGCTGCTGTTCAGTTTGCTGTTCTGCTCTGTAGGGTGAATTTTTGGCAAGCCACTTAATCATCCTCTGTCTGGTCTCCTGTAAAATTGAAATTATATTTTCTAACTGTATTTGATCTGAAATTAGACCTTACTCCTGCACTACAGAGTAGCTGGTAGATAGTACAGAGCAAAAAGGAAATAGCAACTTGAACATACAGTATGTGGTTAAGGGAGAAATTAGCTCTTCAGAGGAGCAAGTATCTTCTAACATGCGTTTTCAGAGAACCTATGAGAAATCTGTATTTACACAATGTATTACAATATAAATGGAAAATAAAACTTTCCTCCTCTTATGGGGAACTTTATTGCATTTTCCTCTACTCTAAGTTTATGTTTTTCAACCTCTTCATAGTTTATATATTATTTATATTTTTTAATTCTACTAATTATTATTATTATTATTTTTTAATTCAAACTTTTAGACAGCAGGAAAACATATCTCTACAGTAAGATAGTTTTTTCACCTTTTTCCTTTTTTTCTTAATGTTTTCAAATTAAAATATTCACTGATGGTAAGAATGCTGTATTACAAATCCAAGCCATGTGAACACAGTCTTAATTTTAAAAATTGCTTTCCATATACCCATGTATTCTTGAAGATTATGGGGCAAAAGTTATTGATATTGGTGTATGAATTAGATTTTGACTAAAACTTGTACTGGAAAATACCTTTACAAACTCAGTAGTTCAAATTCCTCCATATTGAAGGACTTCTATATGAAGAACAAGACTGAGAATCCCTTCAGTGTTATACCAGAGAACTGCTAAAAAAAGAAAAGCCAATTACTGATAGGATATTATCCTGCAGAATGGTGTCTGAACAATGCTGTTTTTTGCTATTATTTACTAATTATAATTGTATTTATTGTTAAAAAATAACTCCTAGTTTACAATACTATAAGAGAAGCAAAAGATTCTTACTTTATCCCAGGAATCATTCATTAGCTAAGAATCCAAATTTGATAAATGCAAATATACTACAGAATGGTACATAGAACAGAACTCGATGCTCATGCTGTTAGCAATATTCCTGATGTAATGCAATGTGTGGTTCACAGCTATGCAGGAAGAAAAATTGTGGATTAGGTGTAAGTTAGAATATAACACTGTTAGTTGACAGGGGAGACAAATGCATGCCAATTGCTCGAAGTCTCTATGTGTGGTCTGTAAAATGCTCAGCAGCAAAGCATCTACAGTTCTGACATTCATTAACACAAATTACCTTGTGGTATATCAGAAGAGCTTGTAGCAGCATGCCATATAATAATTGTCTAGCATATAATGCTATGGATTCTACAGTGCCCCCCAGGAGCCTGCCAACTTCACAGCAGAAAGCCAGCAGTTTGTGTGCAACAGCTACGTATGTGGCCTGTTAGTGAACAAGACTCCTTAAATTGTCAGGAGTAAAATGAGAGTCTCCATTAGGCCATTACACAGACACTGGGTATTTTTCTTGCTCTCCAGAGCAATACGAGTTTCACACGAGCTCTGAAGTTACATGACCAAAAAGATATAATTGTCTTACAAACACAAGTCTGGAACTCTAACAAGTTTCTTTTGTAACGTTTCTTAAGTGAAATAAACAAAAACTTTCTTGGTAGAAAGTTTTTAATTGTAGATATTCAAGACAGGATAAAAAGATACTCTTTAAAATAATCTTTCATCCACATGATGAAGTAATTCGCTATCAAATTGCACAGTCTGAGTCTGTTTTCCTACTGGCGTATCTACAGAAATCAAGCTCATACTATCCTAAATTATCTTAATAGCTGCATGGACCATAACTCTTTAGAATCTTCTTTATCTCTAATTTTGTTATTAGTTTCCAAATAAATATCAACATCATATCAAAGTTTAACAACATCCTTTCTATTTCAAGTATTAAATAAAACACAACTCAATTCAGGGATAATTCAAGAGAAAAAATAAACATGATTAAAGTATATTATATATACATTGTAGAGTATATACACATTGTAGTTTGTGATGAAACCAGACTGATGTACTGATAAGGTAAAATAAGCAGCTCTAATTATTCTCAATTATTATATAATTCAGTAGACTTACACCATAAGGCAAAAATGCATTTTTCCACAGGTATATATATGTATTATCATTTATATGTGACAGTTGTCATGCTAAAATAGAACAGACATCAATATCACTACCAGCTCTATCAGGTACATTTTTTCACTGAATAATTAAAAAATAAAAAATAACTGAGATCTAACTTCAATCTGGATATACCACAAACATCAAGATCACGACAATGTTTTCAGTCAGTGCATTACCTCCTTTCTTTTGTGGTAATTTCTTCTAGATTATGCTCTGAAGTTTCAGAAATATCTTTGCCTCTACAGTAGAAGAAAGCTAGGACTAGAGTTCATAGATCTGCAACTTGCATTAAGTTAATGAAAAGAATATGTTAAGCTGAGTTATCCCTGATAATGCAGCTTTATTCTGCTTAATGTACCCACTAATTCATTAAACATCAAATGCTGGTTGTGTCTCTACATCCCTCAAGATGTTACTCTGGTACAGTAAGTCCCCAGAAAAACCTTTAAATATATGAAGAAGTGCACATAATTAAGTATTCTTCTGAAGAAGGTTTATGGTTCTTAGAAGTGAAATGATTTCGACTTTTTGTTTGTTTTTACATTTTGTTCATCTAGAGGAACTTGCAAATGACAAATATGATCTGGAATTCACAAGTTTAAACTTTTGTTTGGAAGTTAATGCTGCATGTGTTACTGAAAAGACAGAAATATTACTTCACTTCCTTTTCAATTATGCCATTACATGTAAAGAATAATTAGAGCTATTTTTCGTTCAGTACAACATATATTGACTATCTTAGTATATTATGGTAAGCCATAAAAACAGCATAGGAGGTAAGCAGATGTTGCTATCTTCAGAAACTTATGGACAAAAGGAAACACTTGTACTGAGCTGGATCAAGAATTTATTTCTAGTGTAACTGAGATCCTAATCATCTAGTCAAACAACAATTATTTTTCAAATCTGATCACTACAGGAAAGAAAAAAGAAAAAAAAAAATATCATTACAGAAAAATATTTCAATAATAGTAGAGTTAAACTTTTTATACAGACAATTCCTTGTATCTTTCCTAGTCCCCACTCTTATGGTTTACCCTTGCACTGTATTGAATCACAGAATCACAGAACCACAGAATCGCAGGGGTTGGAAGAGACCTCCAGAGATCATCGAGTACAACCCCCTACCAAAGCAGGTTCCCTACACCAGGTTGCACAAGCAGGCATCCAGGCAGATCTTGAATATCTCCAAAGAAGGAGACTCCACAACCTCCCTGGGCAGCCCAGTGCTCCGTCAAATTGAGTTGTAAGGTTAATGGCAAACTGTGAGCAGTAGAGATTTGAGAGTAAGTTTTCAACACCCTAAGTTCTTCAGAGAAAAGGATATGGTGTTGATGGTGTTTTGTTTGTTGCTCAAGGAGGGAAGGTTTAGGTTGGATGTCAGGTGGAAGTAATTTACAGGGAGTGGTGAGGTGTTCGAACAGGCTGCCCAGAGAGGTTGTGGATGCTCCATTCCTGGAGGTGTTCAAGACCAGGTTGTATGGTGCCCTGAGCAACTGGTTCTAGTCCCAGATTTGGAGGTTGGAACTCAACGATCCTTAGGGTCCCTTCCAAACCAAACCATTCTATGATACCATTACCTTATCACGTAGGATAAAGAAACTAGAGCAAAGAAAATAATAGTTCAAACAAGCCACACTTTCTGGGTTGGAGTAAAATGCCAATAACCTACCAGAATTGTGATATTACTCACTTTAATACAGACGCATATAGATTCCCACAAAGGGTAGAAACATTTGGACTGTTATTTTTAATGGCCCTTTAAAGACACTAACAATAAATGGAAATCGTAAAACATTTTTATTACATTTCTGCAGTTTGCAAGAAATTAGAGATATTTTATATTATGGCACTGACTGCATTTGTTTAAAAGCATTGGGGTAATTGCCACTGTGTTCATGTGCCACAGAGTCAAAAAGAAGAGAATTGCAAACTCAGAGTGATTCTCCAAACAGTAGGTATTAATATGTTATTTTTGATTACTAGAATATAAAAATAACATCTTATCAAGAAAGTTTAAATGAAATAAATAACAAAAAGTTAGCTGAGTCTTATCCTGAGGTCAATTTCAAAGCTCATATTTATCCCAGGCTGTAAAAATAAGTCTCAGCAGGAGAAGAATCAGAAATTAAATACAACCTAGTTTACAAGAAAAATTATCCAAAGCACTATATGTAGCCTCTCACCCTCAAATGAAGGAGGAACAATTATCGATCATCTAAAGCCAGAAAAATGCTATCATTTATTAAGTTGTGTATTCAGTATGCAGGATCTTACAAATTCATTCAAATAAGTCTTTAAAAAATGTAGTAAAATACTAATGCAAAGTGAATATTAAAATATGCACTTTGAAGAAAATCAAATATTTGTTCTAAAGGGATACAGGTGTTTCCTGCACATTCAGAATAACATCCATGTTTCTCTTTTTCTCACAGATCTGATAGAGACTTCAACATTCTTGAGTATGTGATAGAATGCTATTGCAAAAAATGGCAAGGTAAAAAATATATAAGTAATGCTTCAATTGCTTTAAAAATAAGTTAGCATCTTATCTATTTTATAGTTGATAAACTGGATCAGTAGGAAGCCATTCAATCACAGTTTGCCCAACTAAGAGGAGAACTATCTGCAACTTGAGTCAGAAATTAAGAGCAAAAAAGGTATCCTAGATATTTAATTTTGCCTGCATGAATGTATGCACTCAGGCTCCAGTTCTTACTGTATGTCTATTTGCTGTATTAATCAATATTTTACTCCTTTTTTTTTTTTTTTTTTTTTCCTTGAAAGCTAAGTTATTCATGCAATTAAACCTGTCTCCAGCTGTTCCCACAATATGCATAGACTTTCAGCTGCAAATAGTTGCAATACTTATGGTCTTTCTTCCTCTACCTATCGCTCCTCATGACAAAGAAACAGGAGCAGAGTTATGTCTGAATATGATATGAAAATCACATTCTATCATGTAGGTAATTTTTGTTGTGTGCTAATTTTCTGAGGTCTCAGCAGAGCAGATTCTTGCATACCTGTAGCACTTCATATACAGCCGTCTAAAAAAACTCGTGGCCTCCTCTAGGAGCAGTCCAATAGCTCTACATCTTTCTTGTGCTGGGGACCCCAGGCCTGGATACAGTACTCAGATGGGTCCTCACAATGCAGAGTAGAAGTGGACAGACTCTATCGCCCTGCTAGCCACCTCTCTTTTGATGCAGCCCAGCATACTGTTGGCCTTCCAGGCTACAAGAGCACAGTGCTGCAAAGAAAGTCTTTTTAAAACATCATATATTTCAAATACTTAATAAGGAGATGTTCTCTAAAAACTTCTCCAGTCAGCCTGGTAAGGCACATTATTGTTTACATCCTACAGATTTTTTTTTTTTTTCAACTGGTAGGATTCTATTAGGAAAAAATAATGATTTTTAGCATAGACTAGCCCACACCCAAATGAACCAAGGGAATTAAAGAAGGTCTGTCCTTAGTAGTGTGAACCCTAACACTGACTACAGTTTGTCAGTTTTCATGTTTCTCCATAAACGTGGAAATATTTTACTCTAGCTTTACTCTAGTAGTAAAAGATCATTTAATTTAATTTTTCCATATTGCACTTATTTTAAATACTAACAATAGTAGATAAATACAAATATATGTAAATAAATATGAGTAAAAAGCCATTCATCTAATCTTAAAAAACACTCTAATGAATATTCCCAACAAGAAACTGTAATGGAAGAGGATGTCAGCTAAATTTTACCTCAGAATCAATGCAGCAGCAAGGGAGCCTCCTGAGCAACCAGTTTTTCTTCTGTTGTCCTGAGCAAAGAGTGCATGACCATGCACCTTCTGCATCAAAAGATTTTTCAGGTTGCAGTAGATAACGTAGGCCTCTTTTTCAGATATTACTGAATGCTGAACTGAGCTTTCACTTTTTTGTGCATACACTGAGAATTGAAACGTAATCTCTGTTAATGAAGGACACCAATTTTGGGGTTTAAAATTTCATCTCAGACCTACTGTCAAGTTTCTTGAGTTCATGAACTGAATTTAATGTGTCTCTGCTTCACAAGTCCCTGTTAGTATAGCCTGAAGAAATGGAAACAGATATAATATTTGATGGTTTCTGTTAAGTATACTTATATGATGCAATTGAGCTTTTCTTGCCAGAACAGCCATACATGTTGATGATAATTTGCTCAGCATATTTTTCAGCTATATTCAAAACATGGTAAACTAATAATGTTTGAATTTTAAAAGCAGACAGGTTAGTAAAGAAAATTTTAATTGACGTATTTCACTTTCTTCATGTTGTTATCATCACTGTTTGATGTCAGTAGATTTACTTACCATCTGTGGAAGAAGTACATGGAAATTCAATGTATTGAGCTGATTATTGTGTTATCAAAGCCTGAAATCCATGCAACTCTGCAGTAAACAGTCATTTCTCTTGTTGCCACAATTCCTTTATATTTTTCCCTCACTATCTAAATAGAGATAGGCATTTCCATTCCAAAATATATATTTTACATAAAGACAAGAAATTTTTTTCAACAGAAAAAAGAAGTGTACTTAAACAAAGTGAATGGTATTTAATGTCCTGATTAGAATAGCCTGCTCTACATGAATTTGAAACCATCACAAGTTACAGTGTCTCTTACATCTCTGGCACAGTGGAAAAATGCAAATTTTAGATACCGTTGCAATAATTCCTGTAGCATTACTACCTTTTCTGCCCTTCATAGAGTTCTGTTAAATCTTCACATCTATTTTCTCAATTTGCTGTTTCTGATAGATCTAGTGAATGCTATATTCTGTAGCATGTAGACTGGTTAAAAATATTAAGAACAAGGACAAGATTGAGGGAGGTAAAGATAAATAGCTTATCTGTGTCCTACATCTCTTTTTACTTCATGTATTTTCCTTGTCACAGATATCAGTAATGCTTCATCCACCATTTAGAATGGTTGAGGATTTATATGTCATCCTTCATCACTGTTTGATGTGATAAAAGTTTTGTGTCACAGACCATTGTAGAAAGGATAACTGTTTATCCAATTCTTCTAGGAGAGATATTAAATTTGTTTATTAAGTCAGTGCTTTATCAGAAGATTTTTTGTTCTCAGATATATATACTATTAAATGGATTTTACTAGACTTAAAGTTCATCTAGAAAAGTATTTTATGTGTTTTTTTTAAATGCTTATTATGTGTTTCACATTTAAATATTGCCAGGTAAAGGCTTGATAGCTTTTTCCTTTAGGAGCCACAGAGGTTAGGTGACACAGTGAATTAACGTTAAGACATTCAGAGCTATAGGCTCCCACAGTCTGCATACCTATTGGAGCAGTGAATCATTGCAACCCTACCCACTTCAGAAAAAAACTGAGATTCTGAATCTTCCTCCAAGTTCAGTGTGTGAGTTAAAAGCTTAGTCAGCACCCTGCCAGACTAAACTAAAAAAGGCCAAATCAATCTGTGATTTTGTATACCAGACCACAAACTTCTCTTAAAAATGTGGCATTCTGGGACTCATACCAGTGGTCTCTATTTTATCATCCCTACCCCTCAAAAATCCTCAGAAAACTGTGAAAGCAAAAGAGCCCTTATCCAGAAGCACCTTATTTTCCCATATCAACCTCACCCTCCTATGTGAACTGGTTCCCAAGGACAAGGTGCCCAAGGTGGCCACGGTGGGGCACAGGTCTGAAGGCTTTCTCTCTGCTTTCTCACCTCAGCATCTTCCCACCTCACTGCTGATGGCCAAATGGATAACCAGGGCTGGCAGCACTCACAAGAACAGGGCTTGAAAGGACTGCAAAAAGCCAGAGAACAGTGCTCCCAACCCAGGAAGATCACTGCTGATGGTAGCAGAAGTGGCATTTATCAGCCTCACCTGTGCAGTAAGCACATCCAGTGCTTAAATAAAAATATCCCATGTACATTAATTATTCCTACTTGGCTTCCTGGGTAGAAGGAGGTCTATAGTGAAACTGTTGTCTGCATGAACAGAGGACTGCCAATGCATGTACCATTGTCATTTATTTAATTTTTTATCTATTATAATGAAAATTGAATCAATGTGCCAAGTCCTGCATTTTACAGTATTCTTCTCAGCTGTTTGCTGTTCAAAAGCATAGTGTATCCATGCTTTGTAGCACTAGAAAGGATGAACTCAGCTGTCTCTATTGACTTAACCAGAAAAAATAAATAAATAACCAACCCCAAACCCAGACAAATCCAGGCACATCTTCTCCTAGACAACATCCAGAACAGCCCAGGCTGCACTGTCATGAATGTTGCTCCTGTCCCAGTCAGTAAGCCAACCCACCATCCATTGCCACCCTTTGTATATCTAAGTGTGAATAAGAATAGAATAGAGCACTTCAATTGGAAGGGACCTTCAAAGATGATTGAATCCATCTGCCTCACTATTTCAGTGCTAATTAAAAATTGAATCACATTCATGAAAGTATTATCTAAATGCCTCTTGAACACTGACAAGCATGGGGCATCAAACACCCCCCTAGGAAGCCTGTTACAGGGTTTGACCACTCTCACAGCAAATAAACTTTTCCTAATACCCAGCCTGAGCCTACCCCAGCTATGTGCAATTCCCATCCTGTCATCAGTTCCCAGGAGCAGAGCCCAGTACATCTCTCTGCTTCCCCTCTATGGAGAGCTGCAGGGAGAAGTGAGGTCACCGCTCAGCCTCCTTCAGATTTGGACAGTCCAAGAACCCTCAGCCTCTCCTCACAGGACATGCCTTCCAACCCTGTTACCAGATGTGTTGCCCTCATCTGGGTATTTTCAAAGACCTTAACAACATTTTCATATTGTGAAGACCAAAACTGTATACAGTATTCAAGATGAGGCTATAACAGCACTAAGTATAGCAGGAGAATTGCCTCTTTTGACCACATGGCTAATAGGTATTCTCTAGCCAGCACTCACAGGACTGGACATCATTTTCTGTATTTGCAGGCCACAAGATATGCATTTCTTCCGAGGACACCACTTTCAACCTCAGTACCTTTTGGATTATACAGATGAGTTAAAAACAAAGCCTGTCAGAATAATCATATAATGGTGGCTGCATAATTAATGATTATGATTACTGCTGAGGCAAGTTCTTATACTATGTAGTGTGTAAATATTGTAATTTGCTACTTCTGTTTCTTGCAAATGCATAAATATAGACACTTGCATTTCTGCAATTACAGAAAGGTATATTGTGTTTGATTCCATTACCGTTAAATACGTTTACTTCTTAAAAACACTCTCCTTTCAGAGTTGTGACTGTTTTAATTTTTCTTACTATTATGTTTCCTCTTCTTAGGATTAGGGAAAGATTCTAACATGGGTCCTTCCTAGCTCTCAGCTTTATTTTTTTGGTAGTTTATATGCAGCATTATTAGCTTAAGGAAGCTTACAATTTCTGCTCTTCTGCTTTGTGAAATTTTCATAATTAGGTATGTATAATTAAGATTTCCATTAGTGCTTTTTTTTCTTGTTGCTGTGTGTTTCCCCCTGCTCAAGTTCCCTTATCCCAGAAGGATGACAGTTAAATGCCTTGAGACTTTGTAATGCCATCATTGTTCCTCAAGAATTAGACTGCAGTTAAGATCTGATTCATGCATATTTTATGCACTATTTCCTTGGCTTTTTTTTTTAAGTTTTGCTGAGAAACTTAACATTGCTGAGAAATGTGCCAATACTTCTTATTTACATAAATCCTTTGAGAATTGTTGCCACGTCTTCCCTTTTCACCTCATTATGCATTACATGCATTCCAAAGAAGAGGAAGAATCATCTAATAACAAGGCATGCACTAGTCCAACTAACCAAATATATACAGCTTTTTGTTCAACCTTTCAAATAAATAGTGCCTTGGATTTCATCAATATAGATGTAATGTACCTCAGAGGCATCACCCTGAATTCACATCAGTGTAAATAAACACAGATTTTTAATGCTAAGAGACAGCCATCAAAACAATGATCAAGAAAATGTGAGTGCACAAAGCAGTCTGTTTTTCAGACTTCATAAATATTTAATCATAAAACCTAGTTACTGTTATGCAGCGGTGAGCTGTTAAAGTATTAAAACAATTGGCTTGAGAGGCAGCCATAGAGTTGGTGGAAGAAGCATTGTGCCTCTTTCCCATGGACATGGGACCCTCTTGTCTGGACAAGACACAGTAGGATCTTCATGAAGCAGTTGGTACAACTTCCAGAAGAAAGGAAGGAGTTAGAAAAAAGTAGCTGGCAGAAGTTAGCTCTGACTGGAATGAACCATTTCCCTCTCAGCCCCGTCACTATATGACAGTAATAAATCAACTGTAGTACAGTGTAATTGGTAAAACTAGCCACTGCATACCTATTGCAAAGAAGTCTAATTCAGCATAAAACCAGCAAAGTAACTTTCTTTAGCTTTTCTGAAAACTTGCCTATAGCTTCAGTGTCCAAAAGAACTGAAAACAATAGTCTGTTAGCCTAAAGAACATTGAGCAGGTAGGAGGCAGCAATGTTAGTTGTCCTCTGCCTCAGAGATGTATTCTAGTTAGTGAAGTCTCATTTCCTGCTCTGAGGAGATGGATTCTTGTCAAAGAAGGAAATTATTCAACAGAACACCTTTCTGTTGCATTGTGAAAAACTTAATATTTTTTTCTTTGTCAGAAGGATCGGGTAAAAATGGTGGAGATTGCTCTGCCATCCCCTGACACTGAATTTATTTTATGTGATTGTTGGAATACAGATAGGCCACTCTAATTTTTGTTGTTAAAACAAATACTGATTCTCTGTAATAAAAGTAATAGGGTAGAATTTAATGAGTTTTCCTGGCTAAGTGTTGTGTTAAAAGATATTCAGCAGTGAAAAATAATATTTAGGTTTTCCAGTACTGGAACAAAATAACAAAGGGGAAATGGACACTGAAAAGAGTGAGAGTTGCTCAAAAGAAATTGCAACCCTACATCTTTGAGATTTGGAAGAGTAAATAAGTGATTATGAGGTTTTTCAAATTCTCAGAGAAGCATTTACATGCAATTTTTAAAAACTTTTAAAGAGATTATGTTATTTCCTAGACTCCTTTTTCCACCTCCTTAATCCTTGCAAAGAAGAGTTATGATGTTACTATTTTTTTTCTTTCTGTGAAGTTTAGGAATGTGTAAAACTTCAGAAAAATATCATTTTTTAAAGGAGCTCAGGTAGAGTGAGAACTATGGATAGTGCATTTGGAGAAGCATTTGCACTAAAAGATTTTTTGTGAATTCTAGAAATATTTTGAGGTTATCTTGTAGTTAATAAGTAGATTTAAAAAGTCTACATTTGCTTTCACTCACCCTCATCTAATACTTGACCTATTGCATTGACATTTAAGATGAAATCTGCAGTTTTAATCAAAATCCAGAATTACTGTATGTTTATTCACAAGGAGACATTATGTTTGTGTCTCAAAGCCTAATCAATGTGATTGTAAATCATGATAGAATGAGACACTTACTGTATCTAAAGTAAAAATAAAGATGTTTATCCTCAGCCCTGCCTTTTGCATGCATGCAGTACAAATTCTCCTCTTGAAGTAATCCTGTTCTTGTCTGCACTTCTAGAAAGTTAAAAATCATTGGCTTAGTAAAGCTTATTTTTTTCTGTTATATGTATATGGATGTTTTGTAAGATCATCCTGCTTCTGTATTTCCTGTTCTTCTAGAGGCTTGAGAGAGATTGAATCTTTATGATTCATCTAAGAACCTCTGCAGAAGTTTTCAGATGAATATTAACTGAACAGAAGGAACCAATAAGAACTAATATGTTGTAAACGATCCTGAAAATTACTCCTTGCCTACCTTTAGAATACAATCAATTGGATTTTGTTTTGTAGGGCAACAACTGGCAAATGCACATTCAAAATTAAACGGTTGTTCCTGTATAATTATGCATGAGCACACATACTGGATGCTTACTGCAGCAATGAGAAATTAGTGAACCATAATTGCCAACCAAAATTACACTTGAATATTTATCATTCTAAGGTAAAGAGGATAAATTAATATTTCCTGGGGATATACACAAGTTTTTGTAACTGTGATTATAACAGCTAAGAAATCTGTAATAATTAACCTATATCTTAAAGGCCAGTAAATATATGCTTTTCCCTGCCCCTCATTAATCCATACACATTCATGCAGGTTTTTTTTAATATAAGCTATTCACATCAAAACAGCAAAGCACAGAACTTGCTATTATCACCCATATAGAGAAACACATTATGAAAAGATATGTCAGATTTCCTGTGTTCTTTCCTCACACACACACAAAAAAAATCTGAACAGACTTCAAAAGGAAAGAAGAAGCTTGCTCTCAGATCTAGCAGGTGCACTGGTTGAAAGACTATCTAATCTTGTGGGATGTTCACTGTAATACACATCTGTATGAAAAGACCTCTGAATCGCACAGTCTCACAGACTATACCAAGGGTTACCCAGAAGATACCTTCAAGAGCAGATACATTTGCTTCAACAATATACCATACTTCTGTACTTATAGCAATTCCTATATAGCCACCCGAGAACTGCTGTACTGTGATAGACTGTAATGGTAAAAAAAAAAAAGAAAAAAAAAAAAAAAGAAATAGTGGGAAAATACAGAAGATTGTCTTCTACTCTTCTCTTTAAGAGCATGTTATTTTCAACAATTGCAAAAAAAAAAGAAAAAAATTGTTCAAGTATCTCACCACAGATTAGTAAATTGACAAAAAGACACAAGTATACATTTTGATTGATAAGATGTGCTGATACAGATTCCACATTCCACGTTCTGACATCAATGACACAAGCAGAACAAGTAGATTTAGGTCTTGGCTGAGAGCAGAATGCCTATGTTTCATGACAGACAAATCAGATGGGTTGTCAGAGGAAAACAGAATGCTATAGAAAATGGGTTTTTCATAAATGCCTACATCACCAGTTTACATCTGAGAAAGCAACCTTAATCTTGGTAAATAAATAAAACCATTTGGGTTGACAAGAGCAGACCAGTTTATTGGAATAAATTACTCATATGAAAACACGTCACCTAGATAACTCTCACAATTTTTACAAGACTTTTTTTTTGTAAAAAAAAAAAAAGAAAAAAAGAAAAAAAGATGTTCCCCTCGCTTTTGAAAGATCTTTAAATACCCTACACCTTAAATTAAATATGCTTGCTCTAATTATTGGCAGTGATCTAGGTAGAAAAAAGTGGGTATGTTTTATCTTTAGCCTAACATTTGACAAAGAAAAATGCTGGAATTCAGTGACAAGAGAAGGGTAAAGACAAGGTTTTAAACTGGAAGAGGGTACAGCGATTCAGGCGGAGACAGTCAGAGAGCTCCTCCTCCACCTGGATTGTCACAAGTCCATGGGACCGGATGGCCTACACCCTCTGGTGCTAAGGGAGCTGGCAGGGGTGATTGCCAAGCCACTCTTGACCATCTATCAGTGCTCCTGGTTAACTGGAGAGGTCCCAGAGGATTGGAGGCTTGCTGATCTGACTCCCATCTTCAAGAAGGACCGTAAGGAGGATCTGGGGAACTTTAGGCCTGTCAGCCTGACCTTGGTACTGGGGAAAGTAATGGAGCAAATAATCTCGGGTGAGATCACACAGCATGTGCGTGGTGTCCAGGGGATCAGGCCCGTCCAGCACGGGTTCATGAAAGGCAGGTTGTGCTTGACCAACCTCATCTCCTTCTACGACTGGGTGACCAGATTGGTAGATGAAGGAAAGGCTGTTGATGTAGTCTACCTAGACTTCAGCAAAGCCTTTGACATGGTCTCTCACAGGCTCCTTCTGGGGAAACTGGCTGCCCGTGGCCTGGACAGGTATACATTCCTTTAGGTAAGAAACTGGCTAGAGGGCCATGCCCAATGGGTAGTGGTTAATGGAGTTAAGTCCAGCTGGCGACCTGTTTCAAGTGGTGTCCCCCAGGGATCGGTACTGGGGCCTATCTTGTTCAATATCTTGTTTGATGACCTAGACGAGGGGATTGAGTGTACCCTGAGTAACTTCGCAGATGACACCAAGTTGGAAGGCGGTGTGGATCTGCCTGAGGGTAGGGAGGCCCTTCAGAGGGACTTAGATAAGCTGGATCGCTGGGCTGAGGTGAATGGGATGAGGTTCAACAAGGCCAAGTGCCGGGTCCTGCACTTTGGCCACAACAACCCCATGCAGCGCTATGGGCTTGGGGACGAGCGGCTGGATGACTGTGAAGAGGAAAGGGACCTGGGGGTGTTGGTTGATGCTCGGCTGAACATGAGCCGACAGTGTGCCCAGGTGGCTAAGAGGGCCAGCGCCATCCTGGCCTGCATTAGAAATAGTGTGGCCAGCAGGAGCAGGGAGGTGATCATGCTCCTGAATTCAGCACTGGTGAGGGCGCACCTCGAGTACTGTGTTCAGTTTTGGGCCCCTCACTACAAAAAAGACATTGAGACCCTGAAGCATATCCAGAGAAGAGCAATGAAACTGGTAAGGGGTCTGGAGCACAAGTCCTATGAGGAGTGGCTGAGGGAGCTGGGATTGTTTAGTCTGGAGAAGAGGAGGCTCAGGGGAGACCTCGCTGCACTCTACAACTTCCTGAAGGGAGGTTGTGGTGAAGAGGGGTTTGGCCTCTTCTCCCAGGCAATAAACAGGGCCTGGGGAAATGGCCGCAAGTTGTACCAGAGGAGGTTTAGGTTGGACATGAGGAAAAACTTTTTCTCTCAGAGAGTGGTCAGGCACTGGAATGGCCTGCCAAGGAAGGTGGTGGAGTCACCGTCCCTGGCAGTGTTCAAGAGGCGTCTGGATGAGGAGCTGTGTGATATAGTTTAGTGCTTGTGGTAGCATTGGTAATGTGAAGACGGTTGGACTAGATGATCATATAGGTCATTTCCAACCTTGTGATTCTATGATTCTATGATTTAGACTAGATATTAGGAAGAAATTCTTTATTGTGAGAGTGGTGAGACACGGAAATATTTTGCCCAGTGAGATTGCTGATGCCCTCTCCCTGGAAGCATTCAAGGCCAGCCTGGATGAGTTTTGAGCAACCTGGTATAGAGGGAGGTGATCCTGCCTATTACAGAAGGGTTGAAACTAAGTGATCTTAAATGTCCCTTTGAACCCAAATCATTCTAAGATTCTATGAATTATCAAGAATTAAAAAAAAAAAACAAAAAAAAAAACAAAAAAAAAAAACACATTCTCACTGTCTCATAGATCACTGTCTCCTTTAAAACAGACTAATATAATTCTGTCCCCATCATACTAATCACAGAGACCACACCTCACTTATTATAGTAAGTGTCTGCCTAGTTATCTCACACCAACAGTGTGCTGTACTCATTGTTCTCAAACTGGCATTGGCATTTTTTTGTTCGGAATCAATTGTCCTAAATTGTTTGATATGTATCCATATGCACAGAAATTAGATCTTCCCTCAGTCTAAGTATTTCAGGCTGATAGCTGCTCAGTTTGAAAATCAGCTCCCTTCCTCATGGGCCACTAAATCCCAGCTATGTTAAGCTCAGCACAAGTTTAACCAGCTACTTACAAGAAAAAAACAGCATTCACCAAGGGGTTGAGGAGGTGCTGGTAGAACAGTAATGGCATTAATTAATTCATGATGTGAAAGTGTCTTCTCTCTGATCTGCACAATATCTTCACTTGAAGTGGGATAAATCATCCATTTTGGCACTGTTGTCAAGATCACAAAGACAACCAAAACTTGAAATGGATATTTTTCATAAGATATTTGCAAAATAACTGTGATGTGTAATAGTTCAGCTTGAATATTCTCTGCTAAATTACTAGTTCATTTTTCTCTGCAATAAAGAAGACCAAGTGACCTATGCCTCCAGAGATAATGGACTCTGAGCAATATTCAGATTGGTCTCCCTCCCGCCACTTAATACCAGATTCATTTTGCTACTCATTCTCTAGAGGTTTGTTCAATATTAAAATCTCTTTCTAAAGTATCTTTTAATGCCCCTTTCTGTAGATTTTTTTTTTTCCTACTGATACTGGAAAACTCTTGCTAAGTAAATCCTTTATACATTCAATCTTTTATTTACATTATTTTTCTGAAAAATTATCTTTTTTCTTTTAAATCTATAGTTCACCCAGGAAGTTTAGTGAAAGATTAGCATTGAATTAAGTTGTATGCTCAAACCATTTAGCTACAACACATAATTAACCAAGAAGTTTCTATTTTTATTTCAGTCAAAAAAGAATAAAGAATTCACATTCAGCTACAGTAAAATCATAATAAATTAAGTGATTCCTAACTCCATTCTGAGAGGTTGCAGTTATATTTTGTTTCTATTCTGGAACCTGATAACTCATATGTTTTCTCTTCTAGACCTGGATTGTTTATAATCTTTTCCTATTTCTAATCATTCAAAATATCAAAAAAAGTTTTCAGTACTATTTGCATGCCTGTGTAGATCAATTGTAGATCATCTCTGAACTATCAGATAATGAATCAGCAGGTGTACTACAAGCCCTTCTGTTGACCCAGTTTCCTGGAAATGACAGTAGACAGATGTCTTGTTCTCATATCTTACTGAGTGTATCATTCCTACTTCTAAAATTTTGAAAATTACTATAATTAGTTGTAGTGAAAATTGTCTCTATGCAAATAGATCTATTGACCTATATTATTAAGGATTTATGTGTTGTTTTCTTGTTTGTTTGTTTGTTTTGTTTTGTTGTTATTTTTTTTTTTCAGGGGAGAAGGGAAGAGATTTTGACTTTGAAACCTACTTCTCAGTATGCCAGGTGCTCCATATGTAACATATCTGAATATAAAATCAACATGAAAATACAGGTTAAAAACCAGACTAAAGTATTTCTACTGTCTATGAAATTCATCTTTGAACACCATGTTCAGCTTGTATAAAGAGTGGAACTATTACTGGAAGTTGTAGTATCTTCGCTAGTGTTTTAACTGCTGAAAAGCATAGCAGATATGGCCATAAATGCTGTGTCTAGCCATAAAAGGATCCAGATGCTGCGAAAAAAACCAATCCAAAACAAAACAAAAAAACCACTAACAAACAATATTTCCCTATTACTTAGAGTATATAAACATTTAAAGGTTTAAAAATGTTCAACATATGCCAACATTAGACCATCTTATTCATCAAGCCAGCATGGCTTGGTTCAAATGAGGAACATGCAATCTATCTTTTCAACTAGGTGACTCTGTTCAGCTATGACTGAAAGTATGTTTACATTGGGAATATTTCACAACTAAATAGCAGTTTGTAGTTCCACAACAGCAACTACAAAATTATCACAAAATCATCAGAGAATTGCTTGGTTTGGAAGGGACTTTAATGATCACCTAGATCCGACTGTCCTGCCATGAACAGGGTTGCCACTCACTAGCTTCTTCAGCCTAAATAAGCTCAAGTCCCTCAGAATTTCTTCATGAGAGAGGTGCTCCAGCCCTCTGAGCATCCTCACGGCCTTCTCTGGACCCACTCCAACAACTTCATATATTTCTGGGGTTGGGCGCCCCAGGCCTGGATGCAGTATTCCAGATGGTGCCTGACAACTGCAAGGAGTTATACAAACACTTGCAATTTTGCAAATAAAAATGCATGTCACCCTCACTGTTGCTTATTAATGATTGTGCTTCTGCACACTTCTGTTAGAAGACTACAGTGTAGTGAAGTCTAAAACTCCTTCACTTGACAAAATGCAAGTCTCATCATTTCAGAGCAAAAAGTATCAGTAATTTGTTTATTCAAAGTCAAGTACCTCATACTTCAGCATAAAGTGCTACAACATCAAAATCATACCTGAAAGGTCTATCTTGTGGATTTGGCCATTAGAGTGCTCAGAAACAGCTCAGTCCAAACACGAGTAAGACAAATGGCTGGCTAATATTTTGGAGGTAATGCATTATCAACAGCTGATATTGCTTTAGATATTTCCTAAATGATTTAGAATTTCTTGGATGGAAGATGATCTTCAAGAAGTTTGGAGATGCACACGAATTGCTTGTGTTATGGTTTTTTTTTTTTTTTTTTTTTTTCCCCAGCTTCAGTGCAGACCACTCTTATAGATAGCAAACTATTAATATAGACAATAACTCAAAAGTTTTTGTGAATTTTGAAACTGTAACATTGATCATGAGATTTGTTGTGCTTTATCAGCAATTATTTATAAAGTTTCACTGCAAAGTATTGTCTATATCTATTGACTTTTTAAACAGTCTTGGAAATAGAAAAGTTCATGTTGTTTCTAAAAGTTGATTCTTGGTGGGGGAAGAAAAAAATGATTCTATTTCAATAACACATAGTATTCTAGTTATTTAAAGTTGCCTGTGCAAATAAGTTTCAGTTCCAATATTTCCATTCTTCTAGGACTGTTATCCCTGGATAAGTGCCACATCTGCCCTGTGTTGTTTAATTTACTGGTGATTTTACTTTTTTGCTCAGGAAAACACAGTATTTATTCATATAGTATGACATGTCACAATATTACAATGATTATCCAGTTGCTTTATGTATGGTCATAATACCATCTGGTATAAAGCTAGCCTTCTTTTTGCATGTGTACCATCTGGAACATCTATCTATATTCTAATTATTGTACAGATGAGATTTTGTTTTAACAGAAACAACATATTGGCTGAATCCTTCATTGATTGCTTAATTAAAAAAAAATACAATGCAAAATAATGTAAAACAGAAGCACGAACTTGGCATCTTAAATTAGTTTTTAGCAATCACATTTTTGACATGCATTTCTTCTAAGGATTTTTTTTTTTTTTTAAAGAACTACATCTATTTACAGCTACTTAGCTATTCATTTTAGTAGAAATAGTAGAAATACGATTTGTTTATTTAGGTGAGATGAGTTGACATTTATTTTAAAGTCTTTTGGAAGTTCTTTATGTATCAAAATCTCCCTGCACTGAACAGAATTCAATTCATCTCTGTTCTCTACAAGTCAGAATTTCTGAATCCTTACAAAACTCAGCGCTTAGCCATAAACTCCTCAGTTATTTGTATGCGTTTGCCTTACTTTGACTATCAACTCTTAATATTTTCTTAGCAAAATAAGCACTAGATTAAGACCCCACAGTAAATATATCAAGTCTTACAAACCTCATATCCAGCTATAAACTTGTAGCACTTAGGCCTCATTTGAAGTGGAGACATGATCTGAACCAGTAGCAGGGGAGAAAAGTAAGACATTGAGAAGGTTTCTTCCTGGATCTCAATAAGAAAGGCCTGAAAACAAATGATAGAATAAAATGCTTATTTTAATAAAATAGAATAAAATGAGGAATAAAGATAGTGAGTATATCCTATGTTCCTTCAGAAGCTGGGAATTCTAATTTTATCAGCACTGAGTGGATCCTAGGTGGATTTTCCCATAGGACATTGCACAGATTTGGTCCACAGAAAGGTCCCTTTTCCTTCCCATGCAGCTGTGTGTATATATATGTATAACAAAACCAAACTGAAGATCTTCTCCTGATTCGTTAGAATGTTTTCTTTTATACTGTCCAGAAATGCACAGCACAGGCTTGCACAGCATGCTCCAGCAGATTTCCTTGCAGTGGCTATTCACAGTAACATTCAG
The DNA here is from genome assembly GCA_037305975.1 of Chrysolophus pictus. Lineage (NCBI taxonomy): Eukaryota > Metazoa > Chordata > Aves > Galliformes > Phasianidae > Chrysolophus > Chrysolophus pictus. The sequence goes on from CM074576.1 coordinate 101,093,891, forward strand.
GCTTCTTGTGCACTAAGCACACAGCCCAGAAGAGCAGACCCAGATCACCAACTCAAGAAGATGAATATAATGCCTTCTGCAAGGCTTCCAAATGCAACTAGATCGCATACAATTTCTCCATGCTTCAGATTTTCTTCCCAAGAGTAGAAGCTATGGTTTCATTCCTTTTACAAAGACAAATATCTAATATATCATGACCACAAGATGCAATGTACATCATCCCTTTTCCATAGCTAAGATGCGGCCTCACGTGTAAGATGAAACAAATATTGCTGGATGCATCAAGAAGGCTACAGCTCAGTGTGGAACTCAGCTATTAACTCTTAAGCATTACTACTAGGGGGTACTTGATTTTATGTTTTATTAATAATAAAAAGAATAAATTCTCTTCATATCTGAATCTTCTTCAGTATTTCCATGCAGAGAAATGAAAACAAGACAATTATAAATCTTCCATTCTGATCTCAGCCCTATCTGAAGAAATTTCAGGAAGCCTCATTAGTAATAAATTATCACTTTCTTTAGGTTGGAATGAAGTCTCATGAATAATTGATATGAAACATCCATAAATGTTAATATTAATTAATAGAGCTGTGGTATACAATCCATTAGTCCCATGTTCTAAACTTAGTTTACTTCCTGTAAGCTTTATTTTGTAGGACAGATGCAAAAAGTGTATGTCTTACTGCTTTTCATAATCATGTTTTTACCAGATACCAAAATTAGCTTCTTATCATAAATATCTTCAAAACATGCAGATTACAGAGAACCTGTGGCTGATCTATAATATATTTTCATTGCAAAAATACGAGTCAAATGTATTTGGCCACGTGAAGCCTATTTTTAAAGTATATGTAAATATAAGATAAAAGAGATTTCACTGTTGCTTAAACATCTACAATACCGTGGTAGAAGAGGCTTCTGCAGGCATACAATAATTAACCGGACAGAAGAGAGAGCAGGAGAAAACTTCCAAATGAAAGAAAGAACAATTGTAACTACTTTTACAATCATTTTCATTATAATCAACACTTCCATCTGAATCTGACCAGAATTTTGAGACAAATTGCAACCTTTAAGATTATGGTCATGTGTTTAGAATATGTTAATTTGAGTAGGACCTCTAATTTGTTATTTATTCTATTTTTAACTCTGTACAAGATTTTCATTTGTGCTTGCAAACTTTGTTTTGTTCCTGTTACTTTTAAATTTATATGGCAGTGGGATCCTAGATAAAACAGAAGTATAACACAGTAGTTAAATCATAAAACTCTTAAAGCCAAATGCTCAAATACACTATCAAAAACGCTAAGAGTTACTGCTTCCCTAGTGTAATCTTACTTGTAATTAAATTATTCAGTTCTGGCAGGAAAGCAATAAAATACAGAATTCCTTTAATTGGAATTTCAAACTAAACATCCTTTCAGATTTGAAATCATTACAAAAGTAGGAAAAAGACTACAGAAATTAATTCCTTAAAGAAATTCTGTACAAATTGCAAGATGTTATTTAATTCTCAATTAATTATGTAAAATATTTTCTAAATGTTTTCGAGACTGTATTGTGAAAAGTGATTCTAAAAAAAAGTGATTGCCGAGCCACTCTTGACCATCTATCAGTGCTCCTGGTTAACTGGAGAGGTTCCAGAGGATTGGAGGCTTGCTGATCTGACTCCCATCTTCAAGAAGGGCCGTAAGGAGGATCCGGGGAACTTTAGGCCTGTCAGCCTGACCTTGGAACTGGGGAAAGTAATGGAGCAAATCATCTTGGGGGAGATCACAGCATGTGCATGGTGTCCAGGGAATCGGCCCAGCCAGCACGGGTTCATGAAAGGCAGGTCGTGCTTGACCAACCTCATCTCCTTCTACGACTGGGTGACCAGATTGGTAGATGAAGGAAAGGCTGTTGATGTAGTCTACCTAGACTTCAGCAAAGCCTTTGATACGGTCTCTCACAGGCTTCTTCTGGGGAAGCTGGCTGCCCGTGGCCTGGACAGGTATACATTCCTTTGGGTAAGAAACTGGCTAGAGGGCCATGCCCAATGGGTAGTGGTTAATGGAGTTAAGTCCAGCTGGCGACCTGTTTCAAGTGGTGTCCCCCAGGGATCGGTACTGGGGCCTATCTTGTTTGATGACCTAGACGAGGGGATTGAGTGTACCCTGAGTAACTTCGCAGATGACACCAAGTTGGAAGGCGGTGTGGATCTGCCTGAGGGTAGGGAGGCCCTTCAGAGGGACTTAGATAAGCTGGATCGCTGGGCTGAGGTGAATGGGATGAGGTTCAACAAGGCCAAGTGCCGGGTCCTGCACTTTGGCCACAACAACCCCATGCAGCGCTATGGGCTTGGGGACGAGCGGCTGGATGACTGTGAAGAGGAAAGGGACCTGGGGGTGTTGGTTGATGCTCGGCTGAACATGAGCCGACAGTGTGCCCAGGTGGCCAAGAGGGCCAGCGCCATCCTTGCCTGCATTAGAAATAGTGTGGCCAGCAGGAGCAGGGAGGTGATCATGCTCCTGAATTCAGCACTGGTGAGGGCGCACCTCGAGTACTGTGTTCAGTTTTGGGCCCCTCACTACAAAAAAGACATTGAGGCCCTGAAGCATATCCAGTGAAGAGCAATGAAACTGGTCAGTGGTCTGGAGCACAAGTCCTATGAGGAGTGGCTGAGGGAGCTGGGATTGTTTAGTCTGGAGAAGAGGAGGCTCAGGGGAGACCTCGCTGCACTCTACAACTTCCTGAAGGGAGGTTGTGGTGAAGAGGGGTTTGGCCTCTTCTCCCAGGCAATAAACAGGGCTTGGGGAAATGGCCGCAAGTTGTACCGGAGGAGGTTTAGGTTGGACATGAGGAAAAACTTTTTCTCTCAGAGAGTGGTCAGGCACTGGAATGGCCTGCCAAGGAAGGTGGTGGAGTCACCGTCCCTGGCAGTGTTCTAGAGGCGTCTGGATGAGGAGCTATGACATATGGTTTAGTAGCTTCTGGTAGCATTGGTAATGTGAAGACGGTTGGACTAGATGATCTTATAGGTCGTTTCCAACCTTGTGATTCTATGATTCTGTGAAATCCAAGTCAAAATCTTTACTCTATACAGAGGCATGCTGAGCAGTCAAAGCTCTGTATCTATCACTGAAATTAAAATAACTAGAAAAGACTTCAAGGAACACATAAATTTTAAAGTTCAACAATTTTTTTTCATTTTGTTTAAGATAATTTCTTGCATATGTACTTAGCTTAGAATTTCTTTGAAAGTAATTCTTTTGGTAGGATTTAATTGAGCTAATAACTTTAATTTAACTTCTAAATTTCTAAAGTAATTCTTTTTAATATTCAGACTCTGCACCTCATTAATATTCTTATTATTAATAGTACTGGAATTAAAATTTAAATGCTTATTGATGAACCAGCACTGACAAATTTGTGGAAATATTATACAATATTGAAATAAGGTAAAAGTACCTAGGTAACCAGAGCTTCAGAGTCATCATAAAAGCTATTTCCAAGTTATTAGTGATTATTTTCCACATCTTCGGGTGTAGGTAACGTCTGAAAGACCAGTAGAAAATAAAACTTTGTTGTAACTTTTAAAAGATGCAAAAACAGTACTAGAAAATCATGTATGCCAGCTTCATTGAAGTACCCATAAAGTTGTTGGGCAAATTAAGCAACTCATTATAAAGCATTATGTGACAAAATGACAAAAAAACTGCATTAAAGAAGGCTAAGTGGATAACTGAGAGAAGCCGTAAACTTTTCTACATGATGTTCAGAAAAACGTGTTCATTCAGAAAAATAATGTCAAAGTGAAGTTATTTTGTGCAGTGGATACAGCTATTAAAAACAAAACAAAACAAAAATAAAAAGTCCCCAAATCTAATTAAAGCTTTAGCCATACGCAATACATTGGTCAATACATTGATGTTACTTCTCAGTTTAACATCAAATGGTGTTCTGCAGAAACCTACTCTAGTTTCAGTCCTTGTCAGTAGCTAGTAATATAGCCTTGACTCAAAGTACAGACCAGATTTCCTGATATACAAATTACATCATTTATGCAGCATGAGAGTTTTGCGAACAAAATCATATTCTGTGACCTATAAGTGGTTATGACATGTATGAGATGCACGAGTTTGCTATTCTGCTGTATTTACCTACCATGGCACTTCAGCTTATTCATCTTTTGAGCACTGTACTTTAAAACTGTAGACAAACTGGATGGAACATACTGAAAGATGAATTTTTAAAGATATTGCATTATAAAAGGTTAAAACATGCGTTTATTCTTGAATACTATTCTACTGTTGTCTTTGAGGACTGCGGGGATAGACAGTGGAAGGAAAAGCTTACTCTTTCAGTGAGTAATTATTCTTTTTTTTTTTTTTTAATATAAATGACAATAAATAGTTTTTCCTTCACGTTCAGGGAGGTTTGATCAGGAAATGATCAGATAGAAAGACAATCTTTCAAACATATGAGCATAAATATTAGTAACCTGGAATGGGTGAGAAATGAACAACTCTTCAACAAGTTTAGACTTATATATGAGATGGTGACCAAATCTACTACAGATAAACGCTGTGTAACACTAGTCTGAAGAAACAATATAGCACTCATTTCCCCTTGAAATGGACTTGAACAAGAAAAGCATATTTGAAGGTGATTTTACTGCTCATCAGAACCACATACAACTAAGAAAAGCAACCTATTAAATGTAATTATACAAAGAGGGAAATAATGATTCCTTCCCAAGATATTTTTCCACTTCATTGAAATTGGTAAAAATGTATATATAATTGCACTTGTACTTACTGATAACTAATCTCCCCAAACCCATTTGAACGTGAAAATGCTTTAGAAATTCCTGTTCATCACCACTACATAAACAATGCGTATACATCCTAGAAAAAAAAAGTCAAGAACAGAAAGAAGGCTAATAACTGTAACAACAATGGTGGGAAGCTTATCATATTTCTTCATCTCAAGATGTTTCCCATCTTGAATCAATCACTTTACAAAAATTGCTTCAGTAAATGAAGAAAAGGTAGCACTGCAGGAGTCTGAGACCTGCTTATCACATTCATTGCCCACAAAGAACATGAACAAGAAGTGAATCACAAATTCACCTTTGTTCAACTTTTCTTCTGTTCAGAGAAAAAAAATAAAACAAACCACTCACTTGTACAAGTGCCATGGAATTTTACTTTTGAAGATATAGTTTCCTGGATAAAAATAATAATAATAATATGAAAAGTATTTCAAGTCCAGAGTTTATATATCGTAAGCAAACTTTGTCCTTAACTATATTTTGCATCTGATTAAGTATATTCTATTGTTTAATTTGAAAAGTCATGTTCTTCCGTGTTTGTTCTGAATCAATTAAAACAACAACAATAATAAAACCAACAACAAAACACGACACAGACCTAATAAAGACAAGAAACACTTACATAGCAAATGTGACAACTGCAAAAAACCGTAAGTGCAAAATAATGAAGTTAACTTTCAGTTAATAGCTATGTTCAAATGAAGACTAAATTTTTGCCTAAGGACATTCACTAACAACAGTTACCTATCTCAAAGCAAATATCTCTGGGAACACATCACAGTTAGGGAACAAATAAACAGTTTCCCCAGTGGCATCTGGTACTACTTGAAATACCACAGGTTATCCAGTCTTGTATCCAGATAACACTGTGAAATGCACAGATCACCCTGCATTTCTGGTGTCACATCACAAACAGCCGCATGGGTCAAGCAGAAACTTGAAAACTCTGCCAGGACGTAACAAGAGCAGGGCTGTGCCACAAGGAAGGAAGAAGCCAAAAGTGTTCCCAGCACAAACAGTACCTCCCTTGTGAAGCACATCTTTAAAGTACCTGAGCAAGGCAGAGAGAGCAATGTTCTGACAGTAAAGCAAGAGATCGGGGACAAGGCTCAACCAGAAGAAGACAAGGACAGCAGAAATAGGGCAAGACTAGTGCCCTATTCTGAAATGAAAGGAGCGCAAGGGTAGGGGGGTGTGGGTAGCAAGGGAGGATTGGATATTAGGGGGAAATTTTTTATTCAGAGGGTGGTGAGGCACTGGAACTGATTACCCAGAGAATCTGTGGATGCCCTGTCCCTGGAGGCATTCAAGGCCAGGTTGGATGGGATGCTGGGCAGCATGATCAAGTGATTGACAATCCTGTCCCTGGCAGAGCTGTTGGAACTGGATGATCTTTAAGGTCCCTTCCAGCACAAGCCACTCTATGTTTCTATGATAAAATGATTTTATAATCATAATTTTATCTTATTTATTATATATAATAAAAGATATTTTGATTGTTGTAAGTAACACTTTATCTTGTTGTTAAGTAGCACTTCCCCCCCTTATTTCCTTCCAGTTCTATAGGTATCACTGGCTATTTTTACTCTCATGCTTTCCCACTTCCACATTATTGCCTTATTTCTGATTTGCTACTCCCTCTCATTACTTAAATAATTATTTCATGTCTCCCTTTAAAATTATATTTACTGATCATTATCTATTTCGTTTTTAAGACTCTCTTTTTCTCTAATAAAAAAAAATGTTTAAAAATATACTGATATTTTACTGTCACAGAGTTAACTAGATCAGTTTATGCCCGTGACAGGGGGCAGTAGGCCCCTGCCCCCCACCCCACCGTGGCCCCACAAAATGGGAAGGAAGAAAGGGAGGGAAAAAAAAAAACAAACAGCGGCAACAATCTATGGAGGTAAACTTCTTTTACTAACTATGATATTGGAATGCAAGATAACACACTATAATACAATCTAATTGAAATTGAGACTAATAAATCAAATAAGATAGGAGAGTTCCTGAGACCGAGTCAAACCTGAAAAGCTTGGAACAGCTAGGAAAGCACCCTCCAGCACCCACTGCCAGGCAGTAAGAGACCGCCCCACCCGGAAGGGTCAGATCCCATGACTTCCATAATGTACAGGGGACAGGTACCTGGAATTGGAGCATTAACACTTTAACTCCCAGTGCACTACGTGATGTTATGATGCAGAATACTGAAAACCAAAAAACGTAAAACCATGACATTTACTCTAACTGAAATTGGTTATTTTATATTTTAACAAAGGGATACACAAAACAGCTGGCAAGCATTGTGTACAATTCTCAGTAAGGATGAGTTATTCACCACCAGCTGTTTATAGTGCAATGATGATTGTGGACCAATTGACGAGGGATTATTGCTTCCTCCCTACTTAAGGTGAAGTGTTTACATATTCTATGAATACTGCTGATGAAGAGTCCTGTGGGAAATGGTTGGAACTATGCTATAATCAGATTGTTTGTGAAGTTTTTTCAAACATTTGTGATTTTAACTCTGACCTACATATGGTAATACTTTAAATTGTTAAAAATAGATATTACACTATTTTGCTTACATATTTGAAAGAGATGAAACTAAAATGAAAGCAAATCAATAATTATGTACCAAGCAAGTCCAAACAAAAACAGTATTAAATTAAAATCTTTCTGAACAGCCTCCCTCTTGCAAAAGATGTTAGTATTAGTAAATGTTGTTAGTATGTTGTTAGATGTTAGTAAAAGATCTTTCACTAACCACATAATTGTATTTTCTTAATTGTGGAGTGGCAGAGTGAAATCACCTACTCCCTGGGCAGCCTGGTCTAGCATTAAATGAGGAGGTTGGTGGCTCTGCATGTGGCAGGGGGGTTGGAGATTCATGATCCTTGAGGTCCCTTCCAACCCTGGCCATTCTGTGATTCTGTGATCCATGGAGTAATACACTGATCATAGTGTAATTCGTTTTAATTTACGTTATAGCCATTTATATAATTTATCCATCCATTCATGGAAAAACAAGAAAGGCAACAACCCTCCACCTCCCAAAAAACCACTCCACACTCAAAATCACTGCACAAAACAAAACAACAATAAAAACAAACAAACAAACAAACAACACCAAAATCCAACAATTAGTAGTAAAAAGACATTGAAAAGATGAATTTAAACAAATCAATCTTGATTGCAAACATACTAAAAAATAAGTCTAGTAGAATATAAGAAACACAATATAAAGTGTACAAAATCTGAACATTGACTCAATTTCGTATGAAAATGCTTTCATGTGATGCATTGTACACAGAATGTGTTAGCAATACACTTAATAAATGTACAGAATGATAAGATACCTGAAGTATATCAAAGTCAAGGGGAAGAGATTATTTGTATTGCCTTTGTGATAACCAAGTATGCAATTTAATAGCATTTTTAAAGAATGAAAAAAAAAAAAAAAGGTACACAAAGTGGTAGCAGTATTTATACTATATCACTATAAAAAGTAACCCATTTAAGAAACATACCTAGCTGATTTGGTATCAGTTCTCCTCAATTAAACATAAAAGTGAAAACTATAACTTTTTATAGAACCTGAGTATCAACACACATTTAAAAAGCTTGGAATTTCAGTTATAGTAAAATATCTGTATATTTTAAAACATTTTTTTTTTTTATATTAGAAGAAAAAGAGAATCTTAAAAATGAAAAGACTTCCTTTGGTTAAATCTTTTCACTTTTGAGAGAAGCAGATGCAGATAGTGGGTATCACTGTGCAACCAATACACTTGATTGCTTATGCCCTGATGTGTGACTATCCTTGTTAATTGTGTCATTCTACTGTAGAAACAATACTGCCATTTGTTAACAAAGTGGGTGGATATGACTCTTTTTTTTTTTTTTTTTAATGTCCATTCCCATCATCAGTTTTTTGTTTCAAAAGTGAACATTTTGTTTGTTGTTTTTCTTTCTTTGTTTGTTTATGACAATTGAGGTCTTCTCATTGGCTGTTCTACTGTCAGTAAAAATCCAGACACAATTACTCTCAGTGAATAAAACCCTCCTGAACAGGCAGTATAATGGAGACCACTGGAGCTATTTAGAGAGACAGATATTACTCAGAGATAATCCGCAGACTGTAAGATAATACTGTTTTACAAGATTAAAGAATAGCCATAACCTTTTCATAAACTACCTGCTGTCACCTCTTTTTAGACTGAAAATGAGGAGTTAACATTAATTACCAAGTGAATCATTTGCCATCTTTCACCAGTTACATTTGCATTCCCTCCTGTGCTATAATTGCTGCCTGAAGTCCTTTACACATATGCCTCCAAGCATGCCCTATAGTTTTCCATGGAAGCCTTCCTTATTGTGTGAAAACTTTACAGGGATTGCCAAAATCACTGTAAAATGTAAAAAGTATATTGCTTTCATGTTGATTGCAAAGTTTCACCATTTCTAGATCTTACTTTTTATAGTCACTGAAGTTTAGGGCTATCTATAGCTCAACATTTTTACATCCTTCTTATGTGACTATGAATGCTCACAAGTTAGAAACTGTGCCACAGTCAACAACTACTTTACCAGGAAAAAAAACTTCACGAGCGGAGATCAATAACTGCTTAGCAATCCTTCAGGAATTAAGGAAGCTACTGAAAAGAAGTAAATTTCAGCATAATCTCTCTTAAACAGCCACTTATAGCCAGATGTCAGACCTGAGGTTGCATATCTAGATGTTGTCTAATCTTAGAGCTAACAAGTAAAACACAGATTCCCACTCTGTTTATTAATGAAATAACTGGTTGCAATCTTAGAAAAGTTATGGAACTATTATTAAAAGTTGTGCTCTTTTGCAAGCATTCTGTCCCACCATTGCAGAGGGAGTGGACAGCTTCATCAGGAACACAACATCGTCAGCAGTGAGAGCAGTGATTCCTTATGCTATTCCTAGCCAAAGCATTCTCATGTCTTGACTATTAGAGATCTGAACTAACTTGCATTCTAATATTTCCTGACCTCTTTGTGCTCATGCAAAACAACAGAATGGATCGTATCTGTATGAACTTATAAAGTCTTTCCACTTCTAATGTGGGTTCATGCATATCCCACCACAGACCACCAAGGGAAAATTAAAAACTTAATGAGAATTTTAGCACATTAAACTCTTTTTTGTTAGATTTCTTTAATCTCATGTCCTAGTATTTTATTCCCGGATTGTGTCTGCTTTTTCAAATTTGCTTTTGGTTTGTATACAGTGACACCACAGCTATTCATAATTAAATATGTTTTCACCAAACTGCAGATATTAGGAATTTTCATACAAATATTAATGATTTCCATACCTTTGGCAGTATGTAATATGAATGGAGTTAGGGTGGAGTATGCCATAGAACATGAGAGAATAGAAAACTACTTTGGCGTGGGAAATATACCTTCAAAACAAAGCCAAGAAAAACTGCCAGCAAAATGCTATAAACCATGAAATACAGCTCTTCTATTGATATTCTAAAAATAATTCATATTGGCTTCATCAAGGGCAGATCATGTCTGACTAATCTGATGGCCTTCTATGGTGAAGTGACAGCATTGGTGGACAAAGAAAGGGCAACTGATTTTATTTACCCAGACTTTTGCAAAAGCCTTTGGCACCATCCTGTACCACATCCTTATATCTAAATTGGAGAGATGTGAAGGCTGAACCATTCAGTGGATAAAGAACTGGTTGGATGATTGCAGCCAGAGGACTGTGATCAATAGACCTATGTGCAGGTAGAAGCCAGTAATGAGTGGTCTACCTTAGGACTGGCTGTTTTTCAACATCATTATCAATGGCAGTGAGATAAAGTATACTCTCAAAAAGTTTGCTGATGACTGGTACAATTGAAACAAAAGAAGGAAAGAATGTCACCCAGGAGGACCTGGACAAGTTTGAGAAGTGGACCCATGTATACCTAATGAGATTCAACAAGCCAAATGTGAGGAATTGCACTTCGGTCAGGGAAATCCCAGATATGTATACAGACTAGGAGAATTTACTGAGAGCAGCTCTGTGGAGAAGGACTTGATGATCTTCGTGGATAAAAAATAGGACATGAACCAGCAGTGTAAGCTTGTAGCCTGGAAGTCCAACAGCATCCTGGGCAGCATCAAAATAGGGGTGGCCAGCAAGGAGATGAAGGTGATTGTCCCCCTCCACTCTGCCCTCATGAGGCACTATCCAGAGCACTGCATCCAGACCTGGGGCTCCCAGCACAAGAAGGATATGGAACTGTTGAAGAAGGTCCAGAGAAGGGCCATGAAGACAACCAGAGGGCTCCAGCACCTCTCCTGTGAAAACAGGCTGAGGGAGCTTGTTCAGTTTAGAGGAGACTCTAGGGAGGCTCATTGCCACTTTTCAGTAGTTGAAGAAAGCTTAAAAACAGGAGGGAAATTAACTTTCTATACAGACAGATAGCAATAGGAAAAAGGAGGATGGTTTTAAACTAATAAGGGATATTTAGATCAGATGTTAGGAAAAAATTCTTTACTCAGAGGGTGATGAGAAACTAGCACAAGCTGTCCAGAGATGCTGTGGATGCTCCATCCCTGGAAGTATTCAAAGCAAGGTTGGATGGGATCCTGGGCAGGCTGATCTAGCGGCTGGCAACCCTGCCTACAGCAGAGTCCCTTCCAACCTAAGCCATTCTATGAGTCTGTGATAATTATGATTGTGAACTGTCAGAAGGATTCACTACACCAATTATATTCATCACCAACTGACATCCTACCTAGGAAAACCCATCTAAAATCTGAGCCTCCAACAACACTAATGAGCATTAAAGAACAAAATATATGACTCCCATGAGTTGGAGGCACAGCATCATAGCTTAACACTGCTATAAACAGTAAATCTTTACACATGCCTGTTGGCAGTGATGTTCAACAAATGTCAGCAGACTCTTGTTTTCAACCATCATCAGTAATGCTCCTATTTGTTACAGTTATAATGGACAACCCAAAATCAACCTAAAGAAATGTGTTCCATGCAGAGATTGAGATTTCCTCTTGCAATGGGTACAAGCAGGATGGTGAGGAATGAGTTTCATATGACATTCAAGAATTGAAAGCTCCCCTGAATATTTCTAGGTCTCTCCCAAAAGACTGCACTACTGTTTACTTACAGTGAAGGTTTTATTTTTATTCTTAAATGCAGTGCTGGCCATGGAAAAGTGCCACAGTCTCTGTCATATTCTGTGCTACAGTTTAGCCATTTGTCACAATGTCATATGCGCTACAGGATCTCATTGAGGTGTCATGCCCTCAAAACCCATTCCTGCTGCCAAGAATGAGACACAATAAAACTGGAGTATGTGCTACTAAAGAATGAAATTGTTTTGTTTGTCAGGAACGTTGAGAGCAGTAACTTCACTCAGAGGACTACTCTCAGATTATTTTAGCACAGCTGTCACATACACAGATAAACCCAGTGAAATACAGTTTTCAGGATCATTATTTGTACAGCATTTCAAAACAATTTGTCTTGACCTAATGCTTTCATAAGTACATGATACTTGGAACTCCTGGGTGCATCAGCAGGCCTCTACAAAACCTAGATAAATGTAACAATCAACTGTGTATTGCTGTATGTGGAATATGTTTTTCATTCAAAAAAGGCAAAGCAACAAACAGAACATCACTAAGTAGAGATTTCTAATACCATGCCAGAGAAAGAAAAGGAAAACTGTTTCAAATGTGAAAAAACTTTTCACCTGAAATTTAATAAAAAGAAGCTGTTTTCATTAAATAGGTACAAGAATACCAAAAAGAGGTAAACAAAAAAGTATGTTGTTGCCGTCACTGCCAGTGCAGTTCCATGGCAGCCTGCACTGTCCAAAGGAAGGTAAGGCAGACAGAGAAATCTTCATGCGCATCTTTAAACTGGAAAACCTTTAGATTGTAGGAAAACCTTCCAGCATATGGCAGAACATCCCTGTATATGCAACATAAGTCTATAAAAATACATATTAAATAGTTATTGGCAATCATAATCTATCCTATATACACTATTTTACCCTCATGACAAATTCCTATGCCCTTGATTATCTGCACATAACACTGAAGTACAAGTCAAAGAACAAATACAACTAATAACTAAGACATATTGGGAAGTACTCCTGTCCCTGGAATTATATATTTGGAAAGGTTTCTGACAGGAACTTCTTTACAATATCATATTTCTGTTTGCTCAGTAAAGAAGAGATATAAGACAAAAAAAATTTAAAAAGTAAAAGAGGAGAATTTGGGCCTCCAAGAATTCCAGATGGAGACAAAACCAACAAAACATCCAACATGTCCACACAACTGTAGGCTTCACATTACCATCTGCACAAAGGAATGTGAAATATATAAGAATATAGAACTACTCTAATTGGCAGTAGGATATCAACCTTCAGGGCACAACCATGGCCTATTTTGGCTGGCAACCCTTGGCAGTGAAATAGTGAGGTCTGTTACTCCTTTCAATAGCCTATCTAGCAGCCAGCCTTTTTCTACCTAGGAATAAATCAGAACTTGAGAAATGGACTTTGCTCATCTTGCTGTTCCTGTTGAAATGTATTTTATGGCTTGCTTCAAGTCATAATCCCTTGGAGGAAGAAATGTAAGCAGAAAGCAGTCAAGACTTGTGGGGAAACTCCAAACAGAGTCATAAGATGCACCTTAGAAGCACTGACCATGCAAAAAAAGCCTGAAACGGACTAGGAACTAGCATAAATCAAAACATGTAAGCATAGTGCCCCTTGCCTAGTAGATGTGGTGCATTGCCACAATAAGACATGGCGCTAGGTACCCAACTTTAGAAACTGATCTATAGAAAGAAACCAAATCCACCTAGTTAGTGTATGAGAGCAGAACATGCAAAATCGGACAAGAAAGTCCTGTTCTGCAATGAATGATAGCTTTTCCTGTTTTCAGCACAAAGATATGGAAACAAGATACTTTCTTGCTGTCTCTTGCTACAGAGGCACAAGTAACAGATGACATGAGGCTTTCATTATACATGGGATTGCTTAACAAGGAATAACACTTAGGGATAATTTAGGGAGAAGACATCATGTAAACCATAGAAGTTATCATATTGAGAAAAAAGTACAAAACCAACAGACCACAATATGCCAGCAACATTCGCACTAAAAAAAAAAAAAAAAAAAAAAAAAAAGCATTCTTGTTCAAGCACTTCTGTGATCTAAATGCTGCTTGCAATGGTAAGGACAATAGCTACTCATGTCTGCAAGTATATCCTCGGACCCTGATTATGGCTGGCCCTTTGCAGGTTAGAGAGGACCCACACATCCCCAAACACAGAATTGATAGATCTCTCAGTAGTAGTTCTGAAGATGGACTCTTTACAGCAATATGGGGTGATCAAAAGAAACAAAGCAAAGAGGGCTGCCTTCAAAATAATGTCTGGAGTGGACTTGCTGGTGCTCAATTTTGGTGTTACAGATCAGTAGTTGGTAGGATAATCTTCTGGTGAGGAGTTTGCAAGCATCTGAGAAGTTAATGCAGTTAGTACATACTGCAAAATATATGAATAAACTTGTTGATTAGCTGTGTACTGTAGCTTGGTCATATATAAGTAATGCATTTGAGAAGTTATGTTCAGCCTAGAAAAACTACTTCCTTTCAACGGGTTTAATATTTTCTGTGTTTTATTTTAATTAAGTGCCTTTCTGCACTTCTGGTAAAAAAAACAGACATTTTCTGCTCTTGACTCCATTCATTTATGTGTGTCAGAAGAATAAAAAATCCAAGCTCCTCAAGGAAGTTGAAGTCCAGTGCAGCTCTTTATTCACCTTGCACAAAACAAACAAACAAAAAAACTTCTGTATCTCTATTCAATAAGTATGGGATAACATTTTTCATAAGTCTTTAGACCACTGTAATAATACAGCCCACTTCTTGCATAACCTAGCTTTTCACAGATGTACTACTGAAGTGATGTTTGTAATAAATTTTACCTACCATTTGCCAAAATCTCTCATTTAAGACCTTCAGACACGCACAATAATCCTGCCATTACTGTTCCTGGAGGACTATGCAAATGCATGAGTGATCTTTGCAGCTGGAATTTTAACACTGCTGAAGATAATATTCCACATATGAAACAGTAGCCATATGCCCAGATATCACGCCTTGCCCTTTTTTTCATAGATATAATCCAAATCAACATTCTAGAATAAGCAGTAATTTGTGAAAGGAAGGTTCATTGGGAAAAAAAAAAAAAAAAGAGAAAAATTAAGCAGAAATAACAGTTCAGAAGTTATCAGAGCCCCTAGTTATTTGACACCTCCTTTTCTCTGCAAAATACAAATAAAACCTCTCCATCCTGATCAATGCAAGTTAATTTTTAAGTAATTTTTAAGATCATTGGAGTTATTTAATCTTCCTTTCTGCTTGTATTTTCTGGTTGAGAAACAGCAGACCTTCTAGAAAGTTAACCAATCTTTATGATATTAAGACATATAGGCTCCTTATGCAGTCTACAAGGGAAAAGCAGACATCTTAGTTTTGAGGCATCTACGTGTGTGCCAAGGAGGAACCAAGGTTTGTCTTGATAACTTATAGAGTAAAGTATTCAGTGAGCAAGTAAAAAATCATAGCTTGTCCTAATTGCTCTAGGGATACTTGTCACTAGCACTCATGTCTTGGCAATGGCCTTTAAGCAGCTGCTATTCCCAAGGTGCAATGATTTTCCCGCTCTGCTCTGAGTTTACTTTCATGTGGACAACCTAGGTGTTCACTCAGAAAGAGAAAATGCAAAGATGATTACTACTGTCCTTGCATCTCCTCTCTGACAACTACAAAATAGGACCCTGTTATCCTCCTTTCCAACAGAACACGTTGAGGAGCTCCTAGATTGTTAATCTGGAGTTTTACTTCCGTTCTTGCTTTCTGTCTCTCCCACTGCAACATCACTGCAGAACTCAAATCGCTCAGTCTATTTCATGCTTGGTATTTACCATAATTATTGTACACAGAAATGTAATTATATTAATGTTGGTATAGCTGTAATAAATACTGAATTTTAGCAATGGAAATTGCAAGGTACTATTTAATAGAAACTTTTCATTCGTGATGGACTTAGCTGGCCTAAGGAAATGTGAATTTGCAGCACTATCAAAGAAGTTACATTTTCATGTGATTTCCAGTTCTGTACAGCAAAGTCTATTCTTCAGATTATGGAATGTGGAAGTCACACAACCTGTTCAGTACAATAGCCTGACAAGATCAGTACTCTTAATGACATAAGATAACATAACTGATATTTCTGAGGAAGGAAGGATGGGTATTTTCAAATATTTCATGTTCATCAACTAATTTGCGTCAGAAGAAATGAGGGATATGAGGCAACTATGTCATGGATGTCATAGGTCTTTATGGCAGCTCAGCCAAATAAAAAGAATTTACTGTAAAAGCAAAATATTCAAGTTTATCATTTGATATTTTTTATAAAAAAGCATAAGTTATTCAGAAACAATTAAGAAAAAAACAGAAAACTTTGAAAATAGAATATTTTTGAACAACTATAGTAATCTTTCAGTAAATCATATTGCACAGAAACAATAAATATCTTTGTGTTACCACAGATTTAGACCATGATAAATGAAAATAACATTTGGCCAGAAATTGTCCAAGAGACAGAATAAACTAAGTAGTTAAACTCTATTCTCTGTTCCCTAGAGATTCTTAGAGATCTTTCTTCAAAAGAAAAAAGGAGGTTGGGAGGAACAAAATGAACTGGTAAATTTTAGCTGTAATGTTGGTGGAAAAAAAAAAAAAACAAAACAACAAACAACAAAGAAAGGAAATAGAAAAGACCAATATCACTCTCAGCTAGACACTAAAAAACTATAATTGATTCCCATAGGTATTGCACAGGTGAAGCATATAGCAAATTGACCCTAATATACAGAATAAGAAATTTTATTTTTATGAAACAGACTTTTCTATACTTTCTATCTTCATTGTGTTTCTCATACATGTAGGTATGTAAGAAAAGATTCAGGAACTCCACACATTTAAATGAAGATGACAAATTTTTCACTCTGGTATCTAAATGAGCTCAATATGCTAACGCTGATATACTGAAAAACTATTCATGGAAATAAACTAGCTTAATATCTGAAGCCATGCATCTCTGGCAAATATTGACAAGAGCTTCTTAGAATACATCACCTGTGAAAACAGTAGTTCCCAACCTCAAGTGCTTTTAAAATGTTACTTAATTACTTAAACTATTTCCATTTTGAATTAGTACTTTCATGTAATGGTTATGGTAGCTAATTAATAGAACATTAGTTCCATTTTACATTATGTCTGATGAGTTATTGATTGCCCTTTGCTTTCAGGACACTTAGGACTTTCCTGGTGATGCACATAAAAGAATAAATAACCCAACCCTACTGCATCAGTAACACATCCTAGTAGGGCTGTTGTGAACTACCATATAAGAGATCCCGAACATTGCTGTGCATTGATCTAACTGTGTGTGCTGCATTCTAATGTTATAAACAGTTTTTTTTTTTTTTTTTTTTTCTTCCTCTCACAGCTCCAGTCTTCGCAAGAAGAAAGCCAAAACTCAAAGAATTGACCCCTTCACTTTTTGAGGCATTTACAGCTAGAAGTCTGCTGCCATTCTAGCTATGGTTACT
Source organism: Chrysolophus pictus (assembly GCA_037305975.1). Classification (NCBI taxonomy): domain Eukaryota; kingdom Metazoa; phylum Chordata; class Aves; order Galliformes; family Phasianidae; genus Chrysolophus; species Chrysolophus pictus. The sequence continues at coordinate 101,111,411 of CM074576.1, forward strand.
GATCTCAGGGTAGTACACAGATCAAACCTGAGTTTTTCAAGAACAAAAGAATTTTCCATGAGACTACATGGTAGCCTCTAAATCCTCTTACTGAGCCATTGTGCTTCAGCTCAGTGGGCAGTTTAAAGGCTTTATAAACTGCTTTCTCTTTTCAATAATTTCTTTTCCTTGCTGTCATTTCAATTTTGCCAAACGAAAGTGAGCACACATTGCAGTGAACACTAAAAGAACACAAGATTAAGATGTTTGTATTGGTTAAACAAGTGAAAGAAAACTATCTGAAATGGTCTATTCTGAGGATACTTAATCAAGTAGAACAGATGTTTATTATATAATTAGGGAATGCTTTGCTACCAGTATGAGCAAATCATCAAATCAAATTGCTCCAAAATATTTTCCATTATTTCACAGACACTCGCTATGAAGATTTGAGGGTAAGAAACAAGCCAGATACTGCATTATTCTCCGGCCCAAGGCACCATTTGATTACCCAGCAGGGAAAACAATGCTGCCTGTTAGCATAAAGCCAGAAAATCTAGAGCCTGATTCAGCTGCCAGCCTACTACAAAGGAGTTGCAGAGAAGTGAGGAATGTGTTTGAGATGTGGCACAACTCCACTCTTTTATTCCCATGTTTTACAAATACAAGGAGAAAAGGTAACATAAACCCATGGCATAGCTCCAGTGACTTTTACAGCAGGTTTGAGCAGATGATTCTTCTGTTCTTGTACCAGCAATGATCTTCATATTAACTTCTACATTGTTGTTCATATAGAGACATGATATCCTAGAGCAAACACTGAGAAGCTCTCGTTTATGCAGAATTTTTTACAGTCAGGCCTATCCCTCTAGCATTTCCAGGCAGGAAAGCTATATCTATGTCAGAAAGATGAACATAGCTGGGGCAAGGACCTCAAACTCAGCAAGCAACTAATCAGTTAAATTATTGGTACCTTGAGGTCCAAGCCAACAAAGATGCTCCTCAACAGAGCTCTGGCAGAGTATCATATGATACCATAGAGCAGTGACTCTTTTCTCTAGGTAGCATGAGAGCCAAAATAGTGGAAGACTAGTGCCTGAAGCAGAGGAATACTCACTGGAAATCAGCTTCAGGCTAGTCATCTGTCAAACTTATAGTACTATCGTCTTCCTGAGAACAAGACAGTCAAAAAGAAGGAAGCTACATCTGTGACTGGAACAAAGACTTACCTGACTGAAGTCTTGTTACTGAGATTGCAGTTCAGAGACTTTGTTGACCAGATGCTTCCTTGAGCAAAGGTCTCCTTAGCAGAGTAAGGCATAGGCATCCAGCACTCATTGCAAACACACAGATACCCCAGCTTACTACCCTAACAGTATTTCCCAGTTTGTACCCGTGCATATGGAAACCAATTCCAATTCCAGACATGTCCACTCACATTCTCAAATTCATTCTGATAATCCTTGTTAGAGAAGTGCTGGGTATCTATATAAACAGAGCTGTCTAATAGATAAAATACCAATAAATGATGCTTATGAAAGCATAGCTTTACTCCCGAGCTTTGCAAGACTGATATACCTTACCTTTTTGTGTGCACAACAAATGATCTCTGTGATGTGCAGTTAGAAAGAACAAACTTAAGGTTTTTACACTATTTTTACTTCGTGTGCTGAAGCCTCCTAAGTGACATTAAAGGAAAAAAGTGTTACAAAATAATTTTCCACATACAGGTACTATGAATCTTTTCAGGTCTAGATTCAACATCTGATTCCATGTCTGATTTCTAGAGTTCCTCAGTAAAATCACTTCCCACAAAGTCTGTCTTTACTGCTTTTACGATCTTCTCATCTATGTCTAGTGGCAGCCTACAAAAAATGAACAAAGAAAATGGATTCCTGTTCCTCCTCTGATGACAGTGATATACTCCATGTTTCTGTAGTGTCTGAACTCCACTGCAATACAGATTAATCTTAGTTTTGATATACATATTTCTGCTTCCAAAGCTCTTAAATACTTAGTCCTATCCAGAAAACCTTGAGAGAGAAAAGACAGCAATATGAAAGAACTTAAGGCAGAGATAAGATAACTGATTTCCAGTTGATCTCTAGCTTGTATTTACCAATGGTAACTTGGAGTTGGAATAGCTTTGAAAATACCAAAGTCCACATCATTTATGTACATGATTCTTATATTCTTGCTAGATCTCATAGATATGACATGATAATGTGACTGGTCTTCTCCTCTTTTTATTTTTTTATTTCATACTCACTGAGTATTATTTAACATTTGCAATATGTATTATTTAAGTAAAAGTTCTCAGGTTGCCAGCTTCTGCCAAAAATTCTTAATACAAGGCCAAATCATATGATTACTCTAAACTGTCACAATCAATGACTGATCAGCTTCTAACTAAAAACAATATAATATTCATTTTCAGTTCACTTTATGGTAATTGTTTTCCTAAAACATATTGCTTTCAGTCAGCGTGAACCGGCAATAAAACCACAAAAGTCACCAAAACCATTCTGGAGAAGCAATACACAATAAAGGATAAGAAAACTAATATAATTCTGGCTTTAGAGTAGTCTGACTTCTGGTGTTTGAAAATATTTACTCTTCTACAAGGCACTTCAGTGAGTTCCTCTGATGTTCTTTTACACTCCAATGAAATAAAACTTGCTCACCCCTCAAACCCCAGTCTCTGTGAAAGCTACAGTAACACATGCAACTTTCAGATGTTATTTATTTCTTTTACTTTATGTTTTGTTTATACTCAGGCTGGTCCAGTTTATTTCTCTGGGATCTAAATAGAGAGACTCCCCTAGGAAGCACAGTGCAGTCTGTCCATAAAAAAAAAGGAAGAAAAAAATACTTTTAATGCAGGTGACAGAACAAAATATCACAAACTAAAGCTGAGAAGGGATTGATCATGGTCGGTAATTTTTTTTAGGAAATCTAAGAAGCATAATACTGCTTTGAGGAATACTGATCCTGTGGAAAAGTAATTAATAATGAATAGCCATGATAGATTTTGAAAATTGCACCACAGATCTTCCTGGAGCCATGCCTTCTGAGACAGATCAAGAAGAAATATTAACCAACAAAGAGATCCCTGCACTGCAAGTTCTGAGGTTTGCAACCTCTTGGTGGCAGTTAGAAGTGGCATTTCTTGCTCAGCTTCCTGGAGGGAACTCTGAGGGCAAAAGCTGTAAAAAATAAAATTAAATGAAACCCTTTGTTGCAGCAGCTGTAAACCACCTTCTATCTCCTTTGCCTTCCATTCAGCAAATCTCTCAATAAGGAGGATCCTCTAGTTCTGTGTTCAACCCTTGCACCCAGTGTCCAACTGCAGATTTTTCCTGCCTTCTAGTTCTCTCGCTACATAAAATTCCTTTGAACACAGTTCAAACTTGACTGTACCCAGTGTGTTAAGTTTGATGCCAGACGGCAAGGCAGAGTACCTAGTCTTATAAATAAATAATTTCCATTGGATCTCTGAGATTATAGTTACAGTCTTCCTGCAATTGCTTTCTTTTGAAATCGGCATGCAGAATTGAAGTTAAAAAGGACACATGCAGCACACAGTATTTGGCACACAGCTTTTTTACTATATAATATTAGGTATCTTTCAACAGCTACTTAGAGCAAACAAAATTTTCTGAAACATTTTTCTACTGTCAACCTTATTATGTAAAAGTTTCCATTTGAAGTAGTTCATGACAAATAAACAATTTTTTTTTTTAATGTAGCAGATTTTTTCATGAATAGCAACAGCTCCTTCAAAGTTATAAATTTACTGTAAATACTTTAATAGATACTGAAAATAATGTGGCCAAAGAAACGAAAGGATTAAGAAAATATTGCTTGACAGTGTCCACTTTTACTTCATTAACTACTTCACAATGAGCTGTCACTAGAAGAAGACTTTTCCAAAACAGACAGATTCCAATGCCTACCACTGAAATACTGAGCAAATTCTACCAGTCCATCTCAAGCATTTCTAATGATACAATTACAAGGTTTGGAGGATTCATGTTTAATCCAGTCACATCAATGCAATGATTGAGACTGGCTAGTCGGCTAATTATGCTTTTTTCTTTTCTTTTTTTTTACCTAGCATCATCAGAAGCTAACAATATTTTCTGCTATAAAGGATCATCAGCCAAGTTCTATTCTGAGCCTACGTGTTCATGAAATGAAAGCTGATACACATTGATGAGGCAGTAAATGTAAATGATGTGTTAATGGAAGATACTGTTTTTGAGTGGAAAGTTATACTAGAATGCTTAAGTTTCAAGAGAAATATCTTATTACTCTCCCTCTAAAATCCTGCCACCTTGGACATAGCTGTTAACCATTTTATTACTGGAGTTTCTTTGCATGGAATATACGCATCTGTCCTGACAATTTTGCCACACCACCTCCACAGTCTTTGCGTGCCTTTCGATAGCAAAACTTAAAAATAATACATAAAATAAAAATTAAAAGAAATCCACAGTTAAATAGCCAAAGCTGAAGGCAACTTAGTAGTTACCAAGATTGCACAGCAGGCAGACTGTCAGTGTGCTGAGTTCTGCCCTCTAGTTAAGGAAGTTTTCTATGAAGCCTGAGGTCCACAGTTGCAGAGCAAGGACACATGGGAAGTCTATTTACATTCCACTGAATGCCCTCTGCTGACAGTAATTACATCAGTGCAGTTCTAATGTTGAGGAAGAAAACATCCTGATCCTGGATTAAACAGTCATTATTACTTCCTGAGCCAAAACAAGCAAGTGGTTTTACAGACTTGTTTAGAATTAACACCTTCCCATGGAATTTTATATTTGAGGACTGTATCTCACCATTCTTAGATGCACTGTGGTGAATGGAATCTCCAGAAGATTGCTACCTCTACTGTAATGGATGACGAACACACACGCAGACACACACACACAAAAAGAGACAGTGAGAGCCTGAAGACTTTTTCAAGATAAAACAGAAACCATTGCATGGCTCACAGATAGGTAGCACGTGACTGGTCAACATACGAACATAATTCACTTGAATACATGGCATTGAAGAAAGCTTCCTACCTTAAGCTTTTAATAGACTTTTTGAAAAAGTTCAATGGATAATGGTGTTTTAGAAAAACAAAGCAGACCGCTTGACTGAAGGGGAAAAAAAAAAAAAAAAGGCAACAAAACCAAAAACTCATACCCCATTTACTTTTGGAGACAAAGGGTAGTAAGGATTTTTTGTTTCATCTGAGTTGATATTATACCAAATAAAGCACAGCAGTAATTGCACAGATTTTTCTGTATTCTGTGTGCACTGTGCTTTTTTTTTTTTTTTTTATTTCATATATAATTTATAACCTGCTGCACAGGATTTACTGAGTTAATGCATAGGTTTAACACAAATAAAAGAGGAAGTTTAGTTAAAAGGAAAACTATTTCCCCTTCAGTTGAATAGGTGATATCCATTGGATGGCTGGTCACTTTTTTAAATAAGCTAGCATTTGCTTTCCTACTATAAATCTTATCCACAGGGAGGAAAACCAGAGCATATCATTAAACACACATACACACACACACACTCTTCATTTTGTGATTCAGAACCTGCCCTACTGGGACTCTGAAGATATATTAGAAATAGATTTCATTTTGTTTCACTCTACCACTAGCATCTCTGGTAATAAATAAATACATTACCACAAACTGAAAAAGATTTAAGATTTAAAATTAAAGACTTATGCATAGGTCACCTTTTCCAGTATACCCTGGATTTGATTTTGATTACAGTTATTTCATAAAGCTACTCCTACAGCTTTAGGCTGGTGCAATGACTTGCAGCAAAGAAGTTAATTTGGGGACATATTCTTTTAAGCCATTTATGCAGTCTACAGGGAAGTATCACTGCACCTTTGAGTTACAAACAGATTTGTTTCCAGGCGGCTGTGGATTGCTGAGATCCTGCCATGCAGAGGCCATTGCCAGATGGCTATGGATCAACAGACTGTGTTATCTTGCCCATGGAGACACAGAAGCTAGAAAGTTGCTGAGTGAGCCCCCAGACACTGCCATTTTGCATACAAATTGGAGACTTTTAACACTCAAGAGTGTGAAGAAGTCAGTCAAGACTTTGTGGGTAGTTTGATAGGTTTAACAAATAAGTGATTTAGTTCCAGTTTTGGTGTATTTAAGATTCTAGGAGAGGAAAGTCCATGAACTAGAAAAATCATTGAGAACCTATCAAAGAACATTGTTTAAAAAAAAAAAAAAAAAAAAAAAAAAAAAAAAAAAAAAAAGCTTAAGCAAATCTTCTCTAAGAGACATTCTTCCACACAAAAACAAACACAAAAACAAGTCACTAGATTCTTGTGAGTTTTCCATCTATGGTGTTTTTCCAAGGTAGAAGAAGGCAAAGAACATAGTCCACGTTGCCTGACTATCCTAGCTAGAAAGCCATCTTTTATTTCTAAATGGCAACTGAATTACTCACAGAGTAGCATTTCACATATGGAAGTCCCTTTGAAGTCAAAGTGGGTAAAGACATTACACTGGCTCTTAAATATCCTCTGCAGTACATTACTTCACAGTCTGTCTCATCTTGCAAGATACCATCACAACATTATTATTACAGTGTTTCACATAATTCCCTTTTTCTGTATGCATTATCCCTCAGAGACACCTTACTTTGCCAACCCACTGATAAAAGTCAGAAGTTTTTAACAAAGCTCCATTTTCAAAAGTGTTGATGATAATGGAAAAGTAAATTGGGAAGAGGAGGGACCACAGTCACCCCTAGGGGTTTTACATATACTACTCTATTTCTTCTAGTTTCAATTTCTTGTCTGGAAAGGGTATGTGACAGCTATCACAGAGTTACTCATTTCTTCAATGTCATAATTATTTTGACAACAACACATTATCCTTACCAATCTGAGCCATAGGATAACACAACTCTAAAGGACTTACAGGCTTGGAAGAAAATAAACTCAAGGTGTAAACTTTACTAAGGAGAGAAGAAATAGGAGAAGAAACAACTTACATATTTTGTATTTCTTATCCAGGAAAAAAAAAAAAAAAAACATAAATATAAAGGACAAAAATTGCAGTAGCACATTCTGTTGCGACTTCAGCAAAATCCTGGAATGCCAGTCAACTTTAGATTACACAATATATATAAGCAAAGCTAGTAAACAGGAAAGAACAAGCCTTTGAATTGCATGCAAGGATCATTCCAACAATCTGACGCCAGAACAACAAATAAAACTGCAATGGCTTTCTTCTCTTCTAGTAATTCTTATATTGTATACTTACTTTTACAGGTGAGAATGAGATAGAATTGTAAAATGGCTTGAACTGGAAGGGACCCCAAGAATCTTCACATTCCAACTCCATTGCCGCTTGCAGGGTTGCCAACCACCAGATCAAGTACTAGATTATATTGCCCAGGACCCCCATTCAACCTGGCCTTACACACCATCAGCAACTGGGCAACTACAACCTCTCTGACAGCTTGTTTCAGCACGTCATCACTCAGTAAAAAACTTCCCCCTGACATCTAATCTAAATCTAATCTAAATCTTCCTTCCTTAGTTTAAAATCATTCCCCCTGATCCTATGACTATCTACTCTTGTAAAAAGTTAATTTCCCTCATGTTTATAAACTCCCTTTAAAGCATTGACTGCAATGAGCACTCCCCACAGCCTTCTCTTTTTGAGGCTGAACAAGCTCAGTTCCTTCAGCCTATCTTTGTAGGAGATGTGCTCCAGGTGATCCTTGAATCATCTTTGATTCAAGGTGGCCCTCCTCCAGACCTTTTCCAAAAGTTCCACATCTTTCCTGTGCATGAAGCCCCAAACTTGGATGCAGTCCTCCAGCCAGGGCCTCATGAGGGCAGAGTAGAGGGGGACAATCATCTCACTTGCCCTCCTGGCTGTCCTTCTGATGGAACCCAGGATATTTTGGTCCTTCTGGACTCTAAACACATACTACTGGCTCACCTTAAGTTTTTCATCCACCATGAACCCTAAGTCCTACTCAGCAGGGGTACTCCCAATGAGTTCTTCTCCCAGTTTGTATACATATCTGGGATTACCTCAACCCAAGTGCAAAACTTTGCACTTTGCCTTGTTGAGCCTTATCAGGTTCACAAGCACCCACCTTTCAAGTTTATTAAGTCCCTCTGGATAGCATCCCTTCTTTCTTCTGTATCAACTACTCAGCTTGGTGTCATCAGCAAACTTACTGAGGGCACACTCAGTCCCATCATCAATATCATCGATAAAAATGTTTAAGAGCATCGATCCCAAGACAGACCCCTGTGGAACACTACTTGCAACTGGCCTCCACCTGAACACAGAGCCATTGACCTCAACCCTCTGTCTGCAAACTTCCAACCAATTTCTTACCCACTGAATATTCCACCCTTCAAATCCATATCTTTTCAATTTAGAGAAAAGGAAGTGGAGTGGGACCACGTCAAAGGCCTTGCAGAAGTCCAGGTAGATCACATCAATCACCATCCCTTTATCCACTGATGCAAACACTCTATCATAGAAAGCCATCAGATTGGTCAGGCACAACCTTCCTTTGGTAAAGACATGCTAGCAGTCTCAGATCACATGTTTCTCCCTCACATGCCTTAACACATCTTCCAGGAGGATCTGTTTCATGACCTTTTCAAGCACAGAGGTGAAGCTCATCTGCCTGTAGTTCTTCAGGTCCTGTTTCCTCTCTCTCTCTTTTTTTTTTTTTTTTTTTTTTTTGTAAATGGGAGTAATGTATCCATTTTTCTCTTTTCTGGAGACTTCACTTGACAGCCACAACTTTTCAAATACGACAAAGAGTGGCTTGGCAAACATATCAGCCAGCTCGATTCACATGCAGAAACTGCAAGTATATTATATCTTCGAATCCATTTATACCTTACTTGCTGTATTTCTCTAGAGGTATTTACAGGACAAGTTCAACTTGTAGGTTTCCCCCCCTGGGACCTTTGGAATCTCCAGTAGAAAAACTTTAAGAAAGAAAAACTTCCTTAAAACTTCCTGTAGACAGAACTTTATTCTCAGCCAGGGAAAGCTCCTTTAACACAAAATGGAATCAAGAGTTCCAGTAAGTGCAACAATGTAGTTCAGAATCTTCAACAGTAAACTACTGAAAATTGTAATCTGACATGACCAAATACAGAGCAGATACACCTCTAGTTCTGATCTCCCACTTCTTCAAACTAAGGAGCATGCTGAAATACACTAACAACTCTTCGTATACTTTCAGTGGAAAATTTGGCTTGGAGACTATCAGGATGCATTGGAATGAGACCTGGATGTATGTTGGGAAATGCCTACAATATGTAATAAATAAAGTTTACATTAAAAAAAAAAAAAAAAAAAAAACCAACAGTGTTGACTTCAGCCACAAGTGAGTAACGTTCGATCTCTGTCTGCCACGGGAGTCGCAACTCAGCGAAGCCGACCTTAACCAGTCGGGGCCGAGTGCCAAATAACCTCAGCAGGAAACCTGGCAAAATGGCGTTAATTGCTACGTGGTGGGCGTTTAAATACACAGCCCCTACATACGTATAGAGCGCATCTACCTATCAGTGGACAATACTTGGCAAGCACAGACCAGAGCATAGGGAGCCTGACCCCGTCACATCCCGTCTCCTCGCTACGCCTACTACATCTCCCCCTCCCTATGCTCACACTTCCCGTCACAACGCGAACGCGAACCCTATAGTTGGTCCTTAACCCGATGATACTGTATGCGCTGATCCATAAGCTGATACATCACTCTCGATAAGCAATTCTGAAAGCACATGAGTACACACGGCGCTACCACTACAATGCAGATTAACACGAATAACACTAAAGCTATCACTCTAACAACCTTCGCGATCCATGTGCCGAACTCGCCGAACAAGCCTCTTAGCCAGTCTCCAAAGGGGTCGTTATCCACTCGGATCTTCTCTGTGTGGTCTCGCAAGGCCTTGAGCGCCTTGTGAATCGATACGCTGTGGTCGCTGAGATTGAAGCAACACATTCCTTCCAGATCTTCACACCCATGTCACTCGGATCTTCTCTGTGTGGTCTCGCAAGGCCTTGAGCGCCTTGTGAATCGATACGCTGTGGTCGCTGAGATTGAAGCAACACATTCCTTCCAGATCTTCACACCCATGTCCCTGAGCTAGGAGCAAGAAGTCGATGGCTGCTCTGTTCTGTAGAACTGCATGCCTGACGCTGTTCGCATCCTCCAACATGGCGTTCAGGATTAATGTCGTCAAATTGGCCTGCTTAGCTGACCAGCACGCCAGGCGTTCAATCTGCTTCAAAGCTTGAGCTGCTGCAACGCCAGGAGCGAGAACTGAGGCAAATATTCTAGCAGTAGTGCTCCATAATTCTACCTCGTCGTTGCAGTCCTCCGGAACGGGATTCGACCGTTTGACGCGATGACCTGTTATATCTGAACCGAATTGCATCCATGTGGTGAAATTAGGGGAAAGCATTGTCAGTTGTCCTAAGTAGCAAGGCCCCCCTAATGCATTTCGCGGGACGCCTTGCCAAGCCCTATCTCCACAAATTAAAAAGATCCCAGGGGGCAATGCCTTGGCTGTTTTGTTATTCCATTGATCCAAAAGTAACGCAAGTACGCGTGCCATTATGTGACCCATTGCGTACCTTTTGCGACCCCAAGATATCTAGCTCCTGCGGATCCCATGGAAGGGACACATTCAAAGATCTTATCAGACATGCCGTCTGGCTGGCTAAATCAGCATCGTTACGGCAGACAGAATAGTTTGTAGTGTATCCCGCAAAAGCCTCTAACTTATATTGTGGAATGCCTACTAAGCAAGTGCGAAAGGGTGAGGTTGCTGATTGCAAGCTAAGGCAAAAGTCTTTCTGACCAGTCTTATCTGCCCAGGCTACGCTGCAGTGGCTATTCACAGGCGCGATCCCTCTACTGACCGGCACGGGAGTTTTGACCTGCTCCGTTTCCGACCTGGGCCGGTTCACCCCTCCTTGGGCAACCTGGTGTGCCTCGGCTCCCTGGGGCTCACCATATCGGTGCCGGCCTTAGCCTGGACGCCCGCTCGGCGCAGCTCTCTGCAGCCCAGAACCCCCGGGCTCAAGCTGTCCGCCAGCCTCAACCTCCCCGACGCTTGGATTACAGGCACAAGCCACCGTGCCCGGCTGCATTCCCAAGCAACCCGACTCCGAGAAGCCTCGGGCCCGGCACGCTGGGGGGCCGCTACCGTATTCAAAAGCTCAGGTAACTCCTTACCTCCCCCCAGGGAGGCACACAACACCTACTAAAGAAATGCAAATGCTCCAATCACTCTTCCCTTTCTCTGAGGGAATCACACAAAGGGTTCAAATTTCACACTTAAGTTACAAGATACTTAAATCACAAAATGCAGAAAGGGTCTTCCCGAGGAGGCACACACGTAATCAAAGTTAATTCAAACGTCCCCGAGAGGTATACACATAAAAAGTAAAGTTTCAGAATACGGAGCGGTCTTCCTGGAGAAGGATTCACGTTTAAATTTTTAAAAAATATCGCTCCATGCAACTCCAGGAGGTACACACAAAGTTTCAGACTATATCTGGACTGGTGCCGAACCCTGAACCTCCGCCTCCTCCTTTATCTTTGCCCAATCCGTAACTTTACCCCTCTCCCCTCTTTTCCTTTCGAGGACGACCCCACCCCCTGTTGCTGCATTTTACCAAAGAAGGATATAACGGCCGATTAAGATAAGGCGGGGGTGGTGCAGAGGGTCCAGGAGGAGTCGCCGCGACCACTGAGTCACTCAGGGGGTCCATGGTTTCTTCTTTGTTCTTTGTCCTGTCTTCTTCGGTCCTCGCCGCCATCTTGTCCCCCTCCGTCTGTCCATCCGACCTGCAAGACTCCATAGACCCGCTCCCCGAAGTCCGTTCTCCACCCCCAACAGCTCCGATCTTGCCCTCCTCCTTGGCCGCCTTAAGGGCTCCCAATATCAGGCCCCAAGCTTTAAGTTCCGCAGCTTTCTGACTGCTCATAGCATGCTGGCATAATGCCGAGGTGAGGGAGTCCCACCTGCTAGAGTCCAAAACTTGGCGAGGAGAGTCCAGCTCCCCCAGCTGCTCTAAAAGCGATAAAGCCGCTGCAATCTCCTTACGTGAAGGAGTATTTTTCCCACAATAGTCTTTACAGAACTGCAAAAGTACCTTAATGATATGGTCCATAGTTACACACGCGACCTGCTGCCACCTCACAGGCTCTTATCCGCGATGTGTCTTCCGTGAGCGACCTGCCACCACCTTACAGGCTCTTATCCGCTGCACGGGCACGCCGGGCGATTCGCTCCGGCAGACAGATCACGTCGGGGTCACCACTTGTTGACTTCAGCCACAAGTGAGTAACGTTCGATCTCTGTCTGCCACGGGAGTCGCAACTCAGCGAAGCCGACCTTAACCAGTCGGGGCCGAGTGCCAAATAACCTCAGCAGGAAACCTGGCAAAATGGCGTTAATTGCTACGTGGTGGGCGTTTAAATACACAGCCCCTACATACGTATAGAGCGCATCTACCTATCAGTGGACAATACTTGGCAAGCACAGACCAGAGCATAGGGAGCCTGACCCCGTCACATCCCGTCTCCTCGCTACGCCTACTACACAACAGCGCTCTTTGGCTCCTCAAGATATCTCAACTGGATGACCTGAGCCATACTTTGATTAATGAATTCTGAATATTTTTATTATGTCTTTAAATTGTTCATACTAAGAAAAGTGTTATTAAGCAAAACATTTGTCCTGAAAATTAATGACTTTTATAAATAAAATATTGAAACAGACTAATTTATTGAAAATATTCAAGATGGTTTTAGTCCAACTGCTTTTTAAATAGCTGATATTTATTTAAACAATTTTCAAAGTTCCTGTCTTCTACAATGGTATATTTTTTTTTTCCTATGATTGTTACTACCACACATCTGTGTGAGTAGCTATAGGAAACTGCCTATCTTTATACCATCAAAAAAATATTGGTAAAATATTTGGATATATATTATACAGGAATTATTTGCCTTCTACCACCACACCACCACCAGTATAATATTAATGTAGACAGAACTATGTTGACATCTCTGGTTTGTCAAAAGTTTGGGTAACTGGCACTACCAGGAAATTCATACTGTATTTGCTTCCTCCTTTTGATATTCGAGTTTAGATAAAATCAAATATAATACATAATACAACTAAAACACAAATTAGAGAAGTTGGAAAGCTGAAGAACGCACAGCATCTTTACACTTCAATAAGAATTGCCATTATGTGACAAAAGATAAAGCAAATAATGATCTATAAGGTTTTAAAACAAAAGAGGAAAGTATCCTAGAATCACCCGAGTTCAAATTTGTTGATCTTTGTTGTTTTTGTACAAAACAAAAATGTAAGAGATATCACACTTTCTAATGTTCATTTTTTCAATTACAACACAAAATTACCAAGACTAGCAAGATTCCCACAACTTTTAATCACATATCAACAATGTTACAACCATCCTAAAACATCAAATTTTCAAGCTCTTTCATTCTATTTTTGTACTTCAGAAGTTCCGGGAAGTATTGGGTATTACAATCAAAGCCTTCATACTATCTAATTCTCAGACAAACTTTGTTTTTTTTTTTTTTCTTTTTTTTTTTTTTCTTTTTTCTTTCTTTTAAGCTTTCTGAAAGAAATTTACAAAATCCTCTTGCAGATTTTACTTTCCTTTCAAATGCTACTCATATAGTAATCTAAGCTCCTGTAGTCTCTTCTTCTGAAGCAATCACTAGTCTACCTTAACAGACACAACTGCATCACTGGAACTCTTCTTATATGACCAGAATCACTTAAAAAGAGTCAAAGGCAGGTTTCTTGGATGAGGCGAGTACTTGAAAGTATTATAAATTTCTGTTTGACCTAAAATGGCATTTTGCAAATAAAAGAAAACATCAGTCTGGGTTTGAGTATCAAAGGTGAAATACTATTTCCATTAAAGCTGACTTCACTGTTGTATGCCAGTCAGATTACAATGTGTGAATTTATGGGATGTATAGAAACACTTTCTGGGATTTATATTCATAACAACTAGTTATCACCTTCTGTTGCTGATGTGTTTTCTATTGCCTTCTCAAACAGACTAACTAGAATGTTTTCTTTCCCAGAAGTCTCATACTTTCTGGATTTCACATAAGCTTGTACTCACACCGACTCCACAGTCACAAGGTACAAAAGCTATAAAAATGTACAACTGCTAGTTTTTGGCACTGACATTTATTAACTTTAAAATTTGTGAGATAATTAATAATAAAAAAAACCACATTTTACTGTGGGCAGTCTGTGAAGCATAGATTCTGTGCAGTCTGATACTTCTTTCTGCTCTCCACTGCACCTGCTTCATACTGGGCTTTGCCCTCAGGTTTCCAACAAGCAAATATAAGAAAATCATAGAAGGGTTTGGGTTGGAAGTGACCTTTAAGATCATATAGCCAACCCCCCTCCTCTAGACAGGGACACCTCCCTCTAGATTAAGTTGGCCTTCTGGACTTCAAGCACACATTGCTGGCTCATGTCGAAACTTCCATCAACTGCCACTCCTAAACCTTTCTCCTCAGGGCTGCTCTCTCAAATCATTCTTCACCCAGCTTCTATCTGTGCTAGAGATTGCCCAAACACAGACATAGGACCTTGCACCTAAAAAGGTTCATAATGTATTTAAACTCAAACTTTATTCTGCATTGCCAAAGAACCAGATTTCAGTTTCTGTCTGGATCCCCTCATCTCTTTTCTTCCATAAAGCTGTTAAGTTAGGTAAGTCTCATTTTGATTTTTTATAAAGTCACAGTTCAGCTGCACAGCTTCAACCGACATAACTGTAAAATGCCAATGCTTTTAAGATAATTGTAGTACAGATTCTCATTAAAACTGAAGATTTTATTTGGACCTTACATATTGTTTTAACTTTATGTAATTTGAGTGAAGATTTGATTTGTGAATCTGCTCAAACCTCCCTCCCTTAACAAGTGAGACCTGACGCATTTATGAACTGAAAATCTAATTTGCTAAACATCACAAGGTTAAGTCTCCAGTGTTTTCCTTAGGAATGAATAAGTCCTTCCGGAAAGCATGAAATGCCTCTGTTCTGCAATATGACCCATTGATGGACTGACAGCAAACTAAGTATGAACCTCAAGCTCCTAGTTAGTTAGAAACTAGTTGGGTATAGTAAAGAAGAGCTTGTTAAACCACCCCAGCTGTAACTGAGAATATTTACCTTCAGCTAGTGCTGAAAATGACTTTTATTTCCTCTCACACTGAAACGCATTAGGATTACTGATCAGTGGTTGGGTCATTGAGGAATTAGGAGGCTAACTCTTCACTGAC
The DNA here is from genome assembly GCA_037305975.1 of Chrysolophus pictus. Classification (NCBI taxonomy): domain Eukaryota; kingdom Metazoa; phylum Chordata; class Aves; order Galliformes; family Phasianidae; genus Chrysolophus; species Chrysolophus pictus. Next base: position 101,126,781 of record CM074576.1, read on the forward strand.
TTTCATATGTTACCTATTGTCTCCTAATCAAGGTGCAGTTACTGGACTTGCAAAAGTTCATGAGAGTGCAATATTACAGAATAGTGTCAGCATATCTCAGTGAAGTTTAAACTTCTGTCTGAAATGGGCAGGAAGACTCATCTGCTCATGGAATCTCATTTGGCAATCTGAAATAAAGAAACAGTTAAGATCACAAGCAGTATCACAAAGGGTAAATTCTTTTGGAGATTCACTAACTGTAGTGTGCTTTGTGCTACAGGAAAGACTTATGAACAGAATAGCCATGTGCTGTGTCAACACACACAGCTGATCTCTTGTCAATAATCAAGCAATGTGTTGTTTGATTCTATGTGCCCACCTTCTTCAGATGCTCACAGGACACTGCTTCTTCACTTGCTATTCTTACTAGCTTGTACTAAGCAGAGAATTCTCCCAGTAAGAGTATCCTTAACATTATGATATGCATTAAAGCTAAAAGAATTATTTTAGCGAGGAGAAAATATGTGCAAATACACAACCAGGTAAAAGATGTACAATGAATTCTCCTTTCTGGCACAAAGAACAATAACAGCTATCTTCCCTAGCTGTAGTTCTGCACATAAAACTGAGTAAAACGTCTTCCCTGTACCTCTGCAAAGCAACGTCCACTGAACAACACAGTGCAAAATAGCAAATTCCTGAGGGAATGGGGAACAGAAAGTATGACTGGAGCTGCACTCAGAGTTTTACAGTTGAGTTACTTGAGAACAAGACTAAGATCTACAAAAGGGAACCATTTTAGCTCTCCTATGATTTTCCTCTGACTGGGTCAGTTCCAGCCCTGTGCTTTTTATTCCACAAGGCTGCCAATGACTGTGAATTGTGAGGGGGAGAAGGCCAAACAAACAAAACACACACCCCCTAAGCATTCCCGTTAAGTCCTCTACAGTATGAACTCTATTAAGAGATTGAGACTACTCATTACCTTCCTGAGAAGCCACCCAGCTTCACTGAAATCAAGTTACCTTGTCCACAGATATTTTAGTGTCAGTCATCACAGCCCTCTTATGTTTGCTATTTCAGTACCTGCTTATTGCTAGCTAATAATGCTTACTGGCAAGTTTTAATTTCATTAGAGATATCTTTGTAGTACATGCTAAATGAACACCACCAAAAAGTAGCAAGAGAGTGCAAGAAGTCATTAAATTATTACTCCCAGAGTCTCATGATGATTATTGTTAATAGGGCAATCAAATCCTGCTGTATTGTTCCCTAACTACATGCCTGCTTAGTGGGTGGCATACATTTCCATTAAATAAAGACTTATGGTTAGAAGAAGAATGTAATCAACATTAATGACCTGAAGAGTAATTGAAAATACAGTCTCAGTCACAACCCCACCCAGCTATTAAAAAGAACAATCATTAAAAGGCTTCTCAACTAATTCCATTTTGTCTCTCTGCGTGTTTGTAGACAATCATTCACACTTTCCCATACTGTTATCTTTCTTTTTCTATTTGAAAGAACATAATGAAATACATAGAATGTGAAAATAAAATTTTGGTATTGGTCACTCCTGATAACAAGTACTGCAAGGAAGAGAATTATGCATTCAACATACATTCATTACCAGTGACCATTTATGCTGACTAGATCATCTGAGATTAAACTGATTTAACAACAGTGCACAACAGTTACACCCCATGTACACTAATATTTTTTTAACCAGTATTATCAACCCCAGTTTTTAACAATCCAGTAAGTTAGGCAAAAAATAGTTTGTATTTTAAGCTCAAATAAAAAATTCTGAGGCAAATCACAGCTGTTTCTTTCGAATTCAGAAATGACAACATTCATCTGTAACTACCCAACCTTCCCCTCCTTTTTTTTTTTTTTTCTTAAAGAACTCAGTATAAGTACATTGCTTTTATGCAATCATAAAAAGAAAAAATACACAAAACAGAACAGAAGAAAAAAAGCTGAACACAACAAGAGGTCATTTTAATTTCCCCATCAGACAAATGACTAGAACTTCAGTTTAGACTATCAGCAGTTTGAAAGATCAACAATTCTAAAATAATTCAAGACTGGGGACTGACAGGAAGGATTTAAAATACTCAGTAATTTTTTCACATAATGACAACTGAGAAATAACATCAATCCACTACTGAACCACTACTCTTGCATTTCTTTTTCACTATGGGAAAACACTTTTTTCCAGGAAAGAGTTTCAGCACAGTTGCTTTCCTCCCCAGACTCTTATCTGTAAGCAGGCAGATGTTTCTGAATTAATGCATGTGTGTCATTGACCATTTGTGGAATGCATAAAATAGTTTTTGTGAAACTGGAAGAGAAAAAGAATTACCACCATCAGTATGCATTTTTCATATTGACTTTTTTTTTTTTTTAATATATATGGGATTAGTATCAATTCTTAAAAACCTCTCTTTTGTTTAAATCTGCTAGTACTTTAAGAGAGTGTTGAATATGAGAATGAAAGAGTACATAATACAAGTAATACAAGCAAACATCATTCATTTGATTTAAGAAATAAAAATACTGATCTAACCAAAGATTGTAAAGCTGTTCCAGAACAACCCTCAAAATGATAACTTCAAAAAACATCTGGTTTCATTTAATCACTTTTTTTTTTTAATTAAATCACATTTTTTCCATTAGTCAAGAATTAAAAATTAAAATGAAATAGCAACTGGGGACAAACAGCTGTGGAAAAAAGACAGAAAATGCTACTTTATTCTGAATTTACCAACTATTTTATCCACTTTTAGAAGAATTTACTGTTGGTTTTTTTTTTGTTGTTGTTTGTTTGTTTTTCCCTTCTTTAAACTATCTTTCTTATGAGATCATTTTGTCTGCTTCATAATTTATTCAATCATCTACAACTGTGCTAATGGCACAGAGAAATTCCTATTACAGGCTATTCAGGTAGAAGTGTTTGACACCTGTTACACAGGGATTAACATAATTATACATAGTAAAGAACTACAAAAATCAAAAATATGATTCTGCATTTCTAAACTTACACTGGAAGTTAAAACAACAGCAATAATATTCTTTTAGTATTGGTTCCATGAGAACTTCACGTAGCTGTTAACAAAAGCTATCAAAATACTATAAAAATATGTAAATTTAGAAATGGTACTGAAAACGTGCAAGTTGCTCTTATGCAAAATGCTATATTGAATACATTTGTATGTTATTTCATTTTTTTTTTTTTTTAAGAGCAAGTTATTGCCAAAGCCACTAATAGATTTTGATAGCATAATACAGTCTGCATTCAAGATTACCTTACTATAGTTATGATTTACATAATTTTTAGAAGGTTACTTCTGGAATAAACATCCCTTTTGCTATCTGACTGCACTCAAGAAACATATTGCTGAGAAATATTCCCATATCATTCAGAAATCTTCCATTGCATCCAAACTTCCATGAGCCTTTGTCCATAACAGTACTTCTCCCCTATTCTTTGTGGATAACAGAAGTGAATATTTGCCTTTCTAATTTATTAACCAGAGAATTCACAGAATCACAGAATCACAGAATCACTAAGGTTGGAAAAGACCTATAAGATCATCCAGTCCAACCATCCACCTATCACCCATGGTTCTTGCTAAACTATATCCCTCAACACAAAATCCAATCGTTCTTTGAACACCTCCAGGGTCGGTGACTCCACCACCTCCCTGGGCAGCCCATTCCAGTGCTTGACCACTCTTTCAGAGAAGTAGTATTTCCTAATATCCAGCCTGAATCTTCCCTGGCGCAGCTTGAAACCATTCCCCCTAGTCCTATCACCAGTTACACGAGAGAAGAGGCCGACCCCCAGCTCGCTACAACCTCCCCTCAGGTAGTTATAGAGAGTAATAAGGTCTCCCCTGAGCCTTCTCTTCTCCAGACTGAACAATCCCAGCTCCCTCAGCCGCTCCTCATAAGGCCTGTGCTCCAGACCCCTCACCAGTTTTGTTGCCCTTCTTTGAACACGCTCCAGGGCCTCAATGTCTTTCTTGCAGTGAGGGGCCCATTTAATTCTGACCATTAAATTTATTTACACTCCTGTTATTTATTGAACAAAACAGGAAAGTTCTTTCTAAAGTTCTCCTGTGATTCCTTGTAATGTTACTGAGAGTTACCAATTGAATTTGCTTTCCAGTACCTACAATCACAAGGAACAAGTATGTGTGTATCTACAGAAAAGCAGTGTAACTCACATCAAAGCAAGAAGAGTTATGGATTTGTATAATCTTAACTTCAAAGAAATCATCCACATGTGCACTCGTATACATGCAACAGCAAAAACTGCAGCTGGAAGAGAAAGGTCAGTCAAATAGCTACTACAGCGTAAGTGATGTTGACTAAATTCAGACATTGCCTTATATTGTGGCAACATGTATACACAGCTGTAGTCTCAGAATCTTTGTCTATCCATTATATCCACTGGCTGGGTACCACCAATACTATGATTGAATAGAAAGCTGATGTTGGCTGCTTATTTGACATCAGCTGAAATGCTACCCTGCTTGCAGGCAAAATCAGCTGTCTACCTGTAACGCAGGCCTAACAAACTCATGCAAATTGAGATCCACCACCCTCTATCCAAACAATGCGATTTTCAAGAAGTTTGCCTTGGCTACTAGAAAAGGACAGATTGAGCCTACTGTAAAGTTAGTAAGTTCACTCTATGAATCACTGAATTCTCATAAACTTGGAATGCAACATAGACATTTTAATAGTAAGCTTTGAAGTGAGTGCACTTCATAGGCCTTTTTTATTTGATTATACACTTGCTTTTATGGTTCAGATCAAGCATATACAACAGGTTTAATATTTGCCATGCCATCTCCAGGGAGTTCATAACACATGCACATAAGATTTTTTCAATCTTCAGTAATTCAGAACTTGCAATTTCTAGGAATTGTAAGAATATACAACAAAAACCCTGGATTTTTTTTTTCAAAAAGTAAACTATTTCTGAACATTTACTGCTTTTCAAGGGTAGAAATATGACAAGAAAAATATATATACATATAGCTTGATTATTTATTTTTATAAAACAACCTTTAATCTCTCTTTTATTTTTCTTGCTCTGTATCTGACTGGTCAGCTCTTCCTGGTTTGAAATGTTCTGTTTTAGAAGCTGTCATTTGAAACAATACACTTGAATATATTACTTACATTATTAAATGTGACATATTTGGAAAATGAAAAGTGACACATTATTTCCCCTTGTGCTTGTCAGGAAATGAAGTTGAAAGGATACTAGTAGGAACATAGTGAAAATTTATATTAGAACTAGTTCACTGTTGTTACTAATGTGATTTGACTTAGTGTACCAAAGGCGCATATATATACACGTACATACACAAATCTATACTCAGGTTCTATGTTAAGCCATTTTTCCTCCACTCATATTATATATTAAATAATAATAGGATAGAAAGTCTTTGACAGAAGTTTCTTCCCAGATGTCTGACTTTATTTCAGACATAGTAATCATAATTAGGTACCTATATTGAAAGAATACATACACAACCCTTAACTCACACATATTCTATTTTACTATATCCTCTGTGCATGTTCTTGAAAATTACCCATTGCTTTCCCTCCTTACTTTTTTAGTTCATATTATTATTTCTCTTTTAATTCTCTTGCATGTGTCAATTTATGAGAGCAGTCAAGAGTGCAGACAGCATGTAGATTAGATTCAGGAGAATATGAGTAGAGATTTCTCTGTGAGATTTAAAGGAAATAACAAGGAGAGTGAGAAGAAATCTTCTGGATATCTGCAGTACTAAGATAACTTTTATTATGATTAAAACAGTTTAGCCTCTTAATACAAGATATGTTTAATGATTCACGCAGCTGTTCCAACAGATTATCTTCCAGTGTTAAAGACAGAAGAAGGTAAGATCTAGGTATTTTAAGTGAAATTCCAGTTTAATTATTTATTAATTAAGAGAACATTGTTCAATTAATAAAATTACACTGTGGAAAAAATAGGATCAACTGGCTAAAGAGATCAAAACACATCACTGAGAGGTATTTCAGAAGGATATGCATATGGATAGAGAACACCGAAAGAGTTCTAAAGAGGACAAGGCAGAAGATAAGTTTTATCAAGTAGAAAAGCAGTCATTTTTGTTTACTGCTGTTCTGACGTTAATTATAAATGGCAGGTCTGCTGTCAACCAAATAACGTATTTTTCCAAAGTTGGAGCACATTACATTTTTTGCTACAGTTTTACTTCACAAAATGACAACACACACATACACACACACCCACCCACCTCCCAAGTAAAAGACAAAACTTTCCACTACAATTCCAGCTTCTGTAAGATTCTTGCAGTTTTACTTCTTAAGAAAAGTTTATTTTCTCTGTAAAACTATGTGCAAGTTTATGAAAATTGCACAGGAGTGTTCTTTGTTGCCTTTTAACAAGGGAGACTAGGATTTCAACTGGTTTTCATACAGGCTATGGATATCTCCTTACAATCTAACTAAAAAAGCAAAACTCACAAATAAGTCAAAAGCAACCAAAAATACTTTAAAGTCTCAGTGGAAAAGACAGCTGATCCCATAAGAAAGATGACCTATATTACTAGTGTGTTGAAATAATAAAGTCAGAGTCAAATAAGAGAATGATGCCTTCAAGGGGAATGAGAAAGATTAGCTGTTAATTGTGGAAAGGAATAAACATTTGGCCACTGCACTTGAAAGTGACGTTTGGTATCTTTTAACGTAGAGAGACTGCTTCATTGCTAGTCACCCCTCTGGATACCAAGGGATTCAATTCATGAGACTTCCCAAAAAGTGTTCCTGCACCTATAATCACTACACTGTAAAATCTAATGTTGAAAAAGTATTTTGATGAAAAAAATGCAAAGAGACTAATCCAGAAATTTAATTATTTCGCTGGTGTACTCCTACAACTAAATTAAGGACACATTGTTTAATGTACAGTAAAGACTAGGAATTAATGCACTGTAGTGAATAGATAGAATTGTGAAATGAATTCTACACCTTTAACAGCAAAGGCTCAGTGGAAAAATAGATCTTTAGAGCCCCTTGTATGACAGAAGAGCATTTCAAAACCTGGCTCTATTCTTGCATTATGTGTGGTGTCCAGTACAGTGATTTTCTCCACACAATGGAAAACAGAAGGGATAAATGATACATTTTTGGGGCTTTAATTCCTCCTTCTCTATCCACACTTCCCAGATGCACTGCAAGTATTAAATAACTTCACAGAAATTATTTTAGTCAGGGCATTTCATACATGTCATGCTCAGAAAAAAAGTCTGCAGAGCCTGATTTATCACACAGGCATGAGGCCACCCAGAAGCAGTGGAGGGCTCCACTGCAGCCATCACCCTAGCTCCAAGGATATCCCTGTGGGCAGGCTGCCTGCTCACCACACTGGGCAAACATGAAGGGATGGAGAAGAAAGCACTCAAGAGGCCTAAAATGTTACTGGAGTAAACACACTGCTCCACCACATACTGCCAGAGAAGAGTTTCAGTTCTTTATCATTCCGCTCAAACCAATACCTCTCAAACACATTGCTGTCTGAAGTATAGGAAAAATGTTTGCTGTATTCTATGATATATTATCCCTTCACTCTCCATAGTCGGTGGCAACAAAAGCAAATCCCTCACACATTTCAGCTCCAAGTGTCCCATACTTTGCAGATTATTAGATTCCAAACACACACAGTCTCTATGCACAGGGCTCAGGGACTTGAAAAACACTACATGTGAGAAGAACATCTGAGAATTTATTTATTTATTTTTTCCAAATTCTGAACTCTTCCTGAGTCTTTGAAAGAATCTTCAATTCAGGCTTTGGAAAACATATTAAAGGATAAGCAGATACCAGACAGTGAAAAGCAGTATACACTGGGGTTTGTGCAAGGTATTGAGCATGTTATAAGAAATAATTCGGAATTTCATAGCTATACATTTTGTTGAGTTGGTCTACAAAAATTGAGAAATATTTACATAAATACTTAATGGTGCAGGTGCCACAGCAGTGTCAGGGAGACCAATGGGCTGCTGCTTGAGGCAAAGCCAATGCTGCCCTGTGCTGAACACAATTGGCTCCAGCTAGCTCCAGCATGGCATTAAAAAAAAAAAAAAGAGCAAAACACACCACCACACAAGCCTTCGTGATTTTATGCCCCTTCACTCCACCTTCCTATAAGATAAAGCTCACGTGTGAAAGATGTCTATTAACTTGAAATATAGTCAAACCATTCATGGTAGTAATAACAGCTTTTTAAAGGCCAGTACGGACTAAATTGCTTTTCAGTGAGAAGAATCTGCACAGTGAACTGGAAAATCCATGAGCTTTTAACACAAGTTCTTACCATTTGATTTGAGAAACTTTCATCTACTTATGGCACTCTGGGACTCTGTGTGATGGAGTAGAATACAGATGTTTCACCTTTTCATGCTGCTATTACCAGAATACCTGCATAATTAATTTTGACCTTTTCTCCTTCTTCCATGTAGGGTAAATAACATGCCTAAATAAAGTCTTCATTTCAGCAGGAATAGTAAGTAGTATGTTCCACTTCTGGATGTATATTTTGTAAAACCTGGTGAGTAAGATAATACCATGGAAATGCCACTATGCTGCCTTATTTCTCTGCCAGAAGGAGTGCTTCTTGATTTGCCTGGGAACGTTTACAAAACCAAAGCATCATATTCTAAAGGTTTGTAATAAATCAATGGACCACAATGGTTTTTGACTAGAACATCTAATTATTTAGTCATAGGTGATTCATTCAGTAGGCTTTAAAGGATGTTTTAACATGTAGAACAGATTGATTGTGAGTAAATTACAGGTAAATTACACCAGACTGTCATAAGTTCTTATGTTACCGCAGACAAATTATTTAAAATTATATTTTCAAAAATTCTTTGACATCCAAAGATACCGTTAAACTCACACGATAATTTTCTACAATTATTCGAACAGTAGCAATGAAGTTCTATGGATTTCAAAGATGCTACAGAAAACACTATTGCCAACCCTTTTTGTCAACAGAAAAATGCGAGTACCTTGGAAAATAAGAGTCCTGAATACGTAAAACAAACTTTTAGTGATTTTGCAGAAAAACTGCATTAAAAAAAAAAAAAAAGTGTTGGAGACTTACAAGATAAGAGAGCTCAGATTTTTTTTTTTCTTCCTTTGAGTAGTTTTTTAAAACTTTGAATTAAAATTTGAATTAAAATTAAAATGTAGATTGGATAAAAAAAAGGGTTATTTTACATTGATTAGCTCACAAAGATTTCTACATTGATTTTGAAGTATAATATTATACTGTTTGTACAATCTATTAAAAATAATTTACAGGTACCATGAAACAGTACTCTCCAGCTCTTTTATTTCATAATTATATAAAGTTATGTAGTTATCTTTCCTGCTAGACTGCCCATAGTGGGAGCAACTATTTCTATAACTGGTAGTTTGTCTATATTCTGCTGAATGCAATAGTTTAGAAATGAAGAAAACAATTTTTCTTTTAATTTTGTTAATTTCATACAAGCATTTAATAATCCTGATTTGAGTTGTAATCTTTAATTGATGATATGGAAACTGTTCAGGCTACCTCTCTCTTCCTTTCTTTGTACTTTTTTTTTCCCACCCCAAGGCAGCTCCAGAATTCAGTCCAGGACACTGTTCTGATCTTCTTGGGGAACGGAAAATTAGAACAAGAGAAATGGGTAATGATCATTCTCTATCACAAACATGTAACTGAGAAAAAGATTGAAACTTCAGCAAATGCTTCATTTCCCAAAGCCCAGTCCTAGCATCCTCTGGATAAGCATCCATGATCTCTTTCTTCATCTTGGGGTCTATGGAAGAGAAGTCCACTGCTTTGCTCTTCACTCCCACAGATTCTCACCACTTTCTTGAACAAATCCTATTGTCTTTTGGAGTGCTAGAAAATAATTTGCATTCTTTAGGATATAGAACAAAATAGTTATTTTACCCTGCAACAACTGGGAATCTCCCCCAGGCCTGATTCTGCCCAGTTCTGTACACAGTGGAGCTACAAGAACATCGCAGTATATGGCTAAAAAGATATCTGTCTTCTGAAGCTTTCCTCATGCTAATGGAAATTTGGCTACTTAATTAAGAAAACTTTTTTGGAGTTCTTGTCTTTCAAGACAGACAAATTGAGAATTAGGATCTGATTACTGAAGTGTAACTGCTATTTTTGACTGATCGAAAAACAGCTAAATTATCCTTTTAGGAGTTTTATCTCAGTTGCAGAATTATAAGTTTGAAAACATTATTTCTTTCAGCTTAGAATGATATGAATATCTTCACGTATTAAATGCTGTCTTCTACAGAGCATTATTGCTTAATATTTCCACATACTTTAAAAGTTAAAGAAAAAACAGTTGAAGTTAGCTTCTTTTTCCCCAAAACAAAGCTACCAGTGGACTTGATTAATGTACTGATGTTGTACTCTGCTCAGGCTATGTTTTCCTCTTATCAGAGTTCCGCTTATGCTTTTGCGGCTGTGTAGATTTATGTATTTTGCATTTTAAGATAATATATGAATCTTAACATTGTTATGCAAAATGTCTGCTTAAAGCATAGCACTTTTAATCCCAAACGTGAAAGTAAAATGCACTCAATTTGCATAACACTTAAATTTGCCACTATTTCTGCATTGCACAGGTATATGTGAGAGGAAAAAAAAAAAAAAAGCTTCATTTTAAGTTTAAATAGATCACAAACCAGGAAGTAAAGTTATCTACCAAGTTGTTCTGCACAGATCTAAATGTAAGTTGTGCCTGGATATGCATGCTACTGGAGATATTGTAAAGAGATTTGGCAGACAAATACAGAGGTGTCTGCTGCCTGACAAACATAAGACAGTAGTTTTTGTGCCTCACATGGCAAATTTTCTTTTTTTTTTTTTTTTTTTTTTTTTTCCCTTTCCTACATGCCTGCAAACAGGAAATGTACTTACTGGGCAATCTTTACAGGCCGCAGCACACTATGTGCAATATGCAAACACATGTATTCATTATACGACAGATTTACACTTGTAATAAAGGCTAGAGTGGACGTACTTAAAGAAAAGGCTTAAAACCCAAAAACATAGAATGACTCCCTATGACACTACTAACTTTTTTCATCTGTGTTCATCTTCCCTTACGTTGTTTTGCACAATTCTGGCCTTATTAATTAGATTCAGTTCTCTCTTCTTATACTGTAAATTGCCTTGCTACTTTGCCAGCATTGCTATTCAAGTTGATGCCTGTTCTTCTATTTCTATTATTTCTTTCCCAACCCTTCTATAATTACCACCCATGAAAAAACAGGCCAGGCATAAACAGTAGTGAGATTATCAGTAAGGTTCTTGTGAATACCTTCACGAGAGTGAGAAGCACAGAAGATTGATAGCTACTAACTTGTTTTTATCCTGGAGTATGCAACAGGATAGAAAGCATAACAAGACAGCGGAGCAGCAAGGTCTTCAGCTGCACAGCAAGTGAGCATCTGCATAGATGTGATAGCAGTGGGCACAAAAATAAGAGAAACTACTTACCTTCAGAAGGTCAACAAGCATCTCAGATAGGAGAAAATCTCCACATAAGATGCTTTCACTTCCACTGCCAGTCCTTAAATGAGGTATGGGAAGGAGCGGATCCTAGTTCCACACCTTCTGGTCACTCAGGTGGATTGCTCCCTGGGTTGGCACTGCCTTCCCAACAGGTGCTCAATCAGTGGTTCAAGCTGGGACTTAGCATTTCTACTACAAGCTGTCAAAAAATTTATTCCCAAGTATCCCTGACAGTTGCAGTAAAGAAAAAGCTTTCCACTTTCTTTGTATATGTACATATAAATATATATCAGAATATATAAAAATAATGAAAAATTAAATACCTGAAGGCTTTTAATCTCTTGAAAATCTTCACAGCAGTCAGTGACTTTGTAAATTACTATAATGGATACACAGGTTTCAGTGCTAAAACAAGCTTCAGGCCATAAAGGGTGAAAACTGAAAAGAAGACACTGAACACAAGTGAAATTACTCTAGATTCAGCAGGTATTTTGAACATTTCTTTTGAGGAACAAATTAGGAAATTAACAGGGACAGGAAAGAATAAAAAACAACAGCAACAAAGAAATCTTCCACTTCCATTCAACACAGTCATTCATTTCTACAAGGCATTTAAACACTTCAAGCAATCCAACATTTCCACTGGTTAGATTTTGTCAGGTTTAAAACAAGATGCAGATACTATCCAAATTAATTTCATCATTCAGGAGAAATTTGCTTTGTTTCACTGAGAAACATCCTCACCTGTGAATGAAATGTGTATGAATTTATCCACATGTAGTGTTATGAATTCTTTATGGGATTATATGATCAGTCTTTTCTTGTGACAGGTTTTCCAGTGTTCATACTAAAGAATACAACCATATTGTATCTGTATTGGAATCTGTGGGACAAAGGAGGATAGCATATAATGAGGTGCAACTCAATTCATAAATTTCTGATGTTATCCATCATCCTTTGATTTAGCTTACTTATAGCAGCAAAGCTACGCAGTATTCTGTTTTTGGAATAAATATGTATGTTACTGCAGTGTCAAATTTTCAGTCTGACAAGTCAGGGGTTCTCAATATCACTCATGACTGGAGAAATGTGTGAATTAAAGTTTTGTATCACCATTACAAGACTACTGTATATACCTATACATTAGAGTTCCAATGATCATCTACGAGTATCTTCATATTTTATACAATTTTCTTTATGTATACCAGATAGCTAACCTGCTATGAAAACAACAACAGTAGGAGCAAAGAATGTAATAAATTCTGATGCCCTTATACTTGATGGGTTTCTGTTTTTTCTGGAATAATAAGGAAGAAAAGGATCAGTGCACTGTTAAACAAATGTGCACAGCTAAACCTTCATGACTGTCACATCAGTTGGGTTTGAAGATGTATCGCAACATTTCCAGATAATGCAAATAAACTATGAGAACACATGCAAAATTGTCTACTAACATAAATTAAAAAGTAAATGATAAGTTACCTGAATTTACAAATTCTTGTTCAGGTAATCAGGTCTTTGAGTCTGAGACATCACCTTAACTGCAGGCTTTCTTGTGATGGATCCTGCTACCTCCTTTATTGTTTTACTTTCACATTAATCATGGCTGAATCTAGATGTAAGATGTTCTTCGTGGTCTCTTTGGTAAAATGAGTGAAAAACGAGGCATTAACTTTATTCATAATTAGTTTCTTCAGAAATCAGTTAGAAGTGCTGAAATTACTATGAAAGCTAAAACAATCCACAGTTATAACCTTTTACTGAGAATTTTACATGGTTTTAGTTATCAATTTTATATCACACCCCTATTTGATCTCTATTTCAGGATCACAGGTTTTTTTGAATAACATAAAACAGCGTATTTTCACTGATGTGAATAGGACTGGCCTCTGATTTGAAGTCAGAGGAGTATTTCTGAGATCTGCTGAGAATCTGAGATGTAAGAAGTTTCTCAGTGTTTCATTGAGATCACAAAAGTATGTCTCAGTAGGATAAAAGTAGTTTCAAGTAAAAAAAAATACTTCTGAAGAAATACCAAAACCTAATTGAATGTTTTTAGTTCTTGGGAGATGTTAAAAATACATGAATGTATGATTTTTCAACAACAAACAAACAACAACAAAAAACCACAAATATACCAAATAAACCAGCTACCATGTAAGTCACTGTTCCCATAGAAAGCTTTTGATAAAAAAAAAGTATTTACAATGATATAAGTTCTTCATAATTATTTAAGCACTATGAAATATACTGATGGCTGCTGATAAATCTGCTGTCCATTCCTCACAATGAGAATCAATTATAATCATCATGTCCTATTTACTACTGTCAACAAACTACTTACTTCCAGCCACAATTGGCTACATAAATGCTCCTAGGAGAATTCACATTTCCTAATAAACAGAGGATGCACCCATTTTTACTACTCATCCATCCTTTTCTTCTACAATTTAATTTGTAATAGCCACTAGATGTAGAACAGAAAGTCAGACTTTATCTACTTTGGATTCAGGACTTTCCAGCAGAACTCTTAGTGAGAAATTCTACCATTTCTTAATGTACTCGGACAGAAATACAGTAAAGTACACTGCTTAGAGATTTAGCTGCTGGTTTTAGCTTCTTTTCTGGCTACACCTTGCAGTATAGGCTTGCACACTGGGAACAGAATCATTATAAGGCAAAAGATATAAGGAAAAGTCACTTCTACAGAAAATGTACATGGCATGTACATTCATCATCTTCTGGACCTGCCAAGTTGTTACCATGCCTTTGTCCAGAAAGTTATTAGTATATGTTTAAGGTTGGACTAGATGATCTTGGAGGTCTTTTCCAAGTTTGGTGATTTTATGATTCTATGATTCTATGCGTGTCATTGAGAATGAAGTCTATATTGTTCCAAACAGCACAATGTCTCCAAGTATGGCATGACTTTTACATTTGTCCAACAGATAAATTTTAGTGAAAAAAAGGTCAGATAAGATATGATACCTTCAGGCCTAAAACTTCTAGACGTGGTCCAGGTGGTGATTCTCCAGTGATCAAAGAGTGGGAAGAGATGCCACACAGGATCTACACAGGAAAGGTGGTTCAGTCTTATAGTCAGAGTGGGGGATCAACCTCCACTCTATCTGAGGAGCAATACTTCGTCTGCAGAAAAGCAAATCATAGCAATTTAAAAACCTTGAAAATGTTTATTTCAGATGACATAAAAAGGTTTGTACAGTTTTCATTTTGTATGAAAGTCTTCACCTCATTTTAATAAAATACGGAGCATTACTGAGAGTTTAATTATAAGGAAAAAGTTAGAAATGAATGATTTAATTTTAGAAACAGAATTTTTCAGATCCAGCTATTATTTTCCAAAACAACAAAAATAAATCACTGAATCTTCTATGTTGTTCATGGTGCATATTCTTTGGTATAAAAATACTTAACTATACACGAGCTCCTAAATACTCATTAGTGGTTATTAAGTCAAAGCCTGTATTTGCAAGGGCTCAAATGTAAACTTTCATTCCCTAACTTATTATTTTCAATTTACAGTGCCATTAGTTACACAATTTGGCATGTCTTCATTTATTATTTGATGGTTTGCACCTGCCTGAAATTGTTGGTTTTTTTTAAGCCAACGTCAGCAAGTGATACAGAGAATAAATTCTATGGAACAGTCATGGTCTACCAGCACAAGGTAGAAGTAAAAACAGTTTTTTAACTTTTTTTTTTTTTTTTTTTCCAGTAAAGTGAAAGTCAGTCCATAAAGTACAAAATGTTGTCCTTTAAACATTTTTTTTTTCTTTTAAAAATGCAAGCTTAGTTTTGTACTGAATTTTAGCCAAAGATTCTGACACAGGATTATAATTCCTGTCTCGGATACGGATATATCTTCTGAATTGTGACTATTTCTCAACTTTTGGCATGGTTGCTGCTATGGAAAAGATTCTGAAGAGATGGCATTGTATTGGTGCAGACTGCTGCATTAGAGAAAATCAGTCCTATGTTATCACAAACTTCCTCACAGATAAGCAGATTGCTTATATAAGGACAACCTGTATTACTGGCCTTGAAATACTTTGAAACATAGCTAATCTTAGCTAAAAACAAAGATTTCAGAGTAGACAAACTTGCAGATATGCAGTGCATATAATAAAAGCTTGAATGACAGAAAGAAGATGGATTATTTTCATAGTTTTGCCTACTTTTATCTAAATGAGTGAAGAAAAAGTAAAAAAAAAAAAGATTGATCAAGTCAAGGACAAAAGGGGAAAAAAAATTATATAATGATAATTACCTTTAAACCTTGGCACAATGGAAAGGACAGTTTATTTTCCAAAGCTAGATTTTCTATTTCTCTGTTATAATTTGTTATTTTATAAATACTTTGTTATATAGAAAAAGGAAAAAAAAAAAAAAAAAAAGAAGCCCTCACTTTTTTTCCTCCCTTCTAATTTGTTTTTTTTTTTTAAATAAAGAGGCACATACTTAAAGGAGCAGCTTTAATTGGGCAGAGTTAGTCTTCAGGACACTTTACTGTATAGCTTTGAACTTCATACAGTGGTATAATTTTAGTTCTGTTTTGATAAGATCTATCAGGGGAAGAGTCAAGTGGGAGGCAGAACTGGAAACACAAGAAGTTTCAAATAGTGAGCTTTTTAAATATGCTGTTTCTACTGTTCATTTTGATAAATGCTACTGTTTAGGGATTTTCAACCACATCCTGTTATCTACCATTTTAAAAGTGATGAAAGATAAGTGTAGTCTCAAGCATGGATGACAGCATCTCAAAGGTGACCTCCATTTGTACTTACTGCAAGCTCTCTTGTGTGCTTTCTATGCCCAGCACTCATTTGGTTTGAACTGCAGTGTTATGGTAGCATATGCTAATACGGTAACTTTGTGTTGAAAACAGCATAATGGAAAAATGAACTTGCTAAATTCATACTTGATTACTGCACAGTTTAGACTGTGATTGGGAGGCATTGCAATTTTAATTCCACTACACTACAGATGAGCATTAATAATATACTTATGTAATTGAATATGTTCTTTTAATCAGAGCCAGGAAAATGGATAATTCAGTGAATCAGTTTTGGTGCTAGATCTTCTAGAGTTGAACATTCCTACATAATATTATAGAACTATCCTGACTTAAGAGGTTTTAAATACAAAAGGAAATATCAACTACATAAAAATTTCCTCACTAGGAAGCGTTTACGGTTCCAGATTCAAGTTTGGTAGATTTTGAACAATTAATTTTTATTTCAGGAGTAAAACCAAGGGAATAAAAATAACTCCACTGTGTCCACATCCTGGGTTAAGACTAAAGCAGTCATGAAGTCACTGAATCAATCAATTCCAGCATCACTGCCTTTTTACCTCCTGGGCAACTGACACTTTTGGACCGCATGCTCAAATAGAGTACCTCAATGACCAGGCAAACCCTAAGCTATTAAAGGGTGAGCAGTCTAGAGTCCTAAAGTTACTCTAATTAAGCTGTTTGCTTGGATGCTGGCATCATGCACCAGGAAGAATAAACAGTGGAGCATACTGCTTCTCTCTATCCAGTGATATGAAGTGCAGTTGTCTAGACATTGTATGAGCCAGTTATCACAAAGTAGCTAGAATTAAGCTGTTACAAAGAGGTTTCCTGAGACAGGCAGTAATGCTTGTTCTATAACTTTTTTTTACACTACTGAGTCTTTCCTCAAATAGAATAAAATTGGGCTGCATCGTGAAGCTTTTCCAGCTACTTTTATGGTCTGCAGCACAGCATTTTCTTAGGATTACGCTGTATCTTTTTTCAACGAAGTAGTTATCAAACAGGTTATACATATCCTTGAGCCCAGATGACTTAGGCAAACCTTAATATTTATTTATAAATACAGCTACACGTAAAATCGAGCCATTTTCAAATGACTTTTAAATCCACATTCAATTTAACTCTGTATGAAATTTCTTGTGTGTACCAGATAGATTTCAACTGACCATTAAGAACATAATTAATGTGAATTACACATAGCATATAAATGTGTGTTTTCAATAATGTTCTCTCATATTTCACAATAAATACGCTTCAGAGCTAGTGTTTAATGAGGAAACAGTAGTTTTTATTTAGCCTACATTTTAATGTGTTCTGTATCTAAATATGCAAAAAAGATATTCCCTCCCCCCACAGCTACAAATAACAGCAACATGCCAATAAGTGTAAGTAATACAATGTTACTTTTGTCCTTCACAATGCCTACTCTGCTTTTCAATCACAAAATTTTGACACTTAGTGAAAATGTTTTTGTGCAATGAAGCACTGTGCAGTGGTTATAGTTAAAATACATTTTAAAGATGAACGCTTTCTCTGGAGACTAGACTTGCAATCGATTCCCTCATGGCTTTCTAACCAAAGCTTGGAAACGAAGTAATTATCTGCCGTGTGTGGAAATGAACTGAAAAATACCATGGTTCACCAGCTACCTGAATTACTGTAGCTCACTATATCTCCAGTAACGATACTTCCATCAAGCGTATTTTGTTTTATTTCAGTGTTCATTTTAACAAGATTAGGTTAGTTACTGTTACATCTACCTCAGGTGTTATTGATTCCAAATCCTACTTTCCTCCTCTGGAATTTAGGATTATTTTAGGTATTGCTGAGCTTGACAGTGACTCTGCCTTACTGCAAGCTGCAAGTATCCTTTTGCGCCAACTGGTACAAAATGAAGCAACTCATCTGTTTAGCAACATGGCTTGCTGCAAACACATTGTCCTTGCACTCAGATCCCTGCAACTGCTACCCACTGGAAGTAGAGTTCAAGTCACAGTCACCAGCTTGCTACTGTGAGCTTTAATGCAAGCTGAGTAAGATCACTCTTCTAAAAAATAGCATATTCACTAACAAAGCAGTTTTAAGGAAAAAACTTCAAGCACTCTTTGTAGACCAATGCTTATTGATGCCTTTCTGTTATTCCCCGAATCTTTTATCAGCCAGAGACCACTAATGCAGTATAGACTAGCTCAGTAAAGACATTAATGTATGCGATTAATTTCTGTTTAATCTCTATTCAGTGTTTTAAAGTGATTATGATTAGCGTAAGCTGCTTAATAGAGATCCCTGAAATCTTCTGCTGATCTACTAAATATACTGGATTTCTTTGTAGAAGCACCAGTTTTGCAGACAACAGGTTTCTTTGGATCTCTGCCCATTTTCAACTATGATTCTCCTTTATTTTATTGTGTTGTTCCCAGTGGAAAACAAAACAAAACAAAAAAATACCCTTGTCATACTAATGTCAGAAAGAATTAAGTCCTCTGAATATGAGGAATTTTAAAAACTTATTCTTTATCATCTGTTGTTGATTACCACGAAATGCAGCCTGATTATGAATTTTTGCATTCCTGTTCCATATAAATTTATTAACAACTGCCTTTTGGAGGCACTTTTCCTTTCCTCTGCACTGAAATACAAAATTACTACACAGGCAAAGCCCAACGGGAAAAATACTAGTTGGGACTTTTTTATGTCCATAGCTATGAAAATAATGCAAGTGTTATATAAGTTGAATTGGTATGTAAAATTGACCTGATACTCATGCAAAATTATAATAATAATTAATGATTTCTTTTTTTTTTTTTTTTTTTTTTTTGCAAGACACTTTAATATTAAGGGTAGTATTAAATATTCATAGAAGAATATCATAGTCACTTGTCTTCTAAACACTCTTAAAATATTAACATTTTTGCTGCATTGGACTCCTAATAATATGAAATATCCAGAAGTTCTTAATTATTAGCATAAAGCTATGGCTGGATTGGGATTTAGTCTCACTAAGTTAAAGCATTATTATCTCTGAAATGTTAATAGTTTGAGTTAAGGAAAGACAGTCTCAGCTGCTTACATATGATTATATGGTTTGCATAAGTAAAATATGATAATTATACTGAATTAGAAAAAAATCTAGAAGCTTATTTCTCTGTTAAGTTAGGATCTATAGCAAAGTTTAATTAACTCATAGACAGTCTAGGACAATTTCTACATTTGTTGTAATACTGCTAGGAACCATATAATACGACAAAATCTTATCTCTTTATTTTAACATGAAGAAGTTCTTGAAAATATGACTAATGGCCTTTCGAACCAATGGGCTGCCTTTAGGGGGAGGAATTGTTTGTTTTACCTGAGATGTAGGGTGTACTACTGAGTCATAGTGTTTTTTTCCCACTGTTCTGTCTGTCCATGATGGGAACATAGTTCTTGCCCTGATCACTCCAGTAATAAGGATGTGGTGGATCTAAGCCCAGGTTTCTTCCAGGGTTGCCCCAGCCATTGGGTAGGGTAATTATTCTCTCTTTTTCTTAAGGGAGAAGTTTTTTGCTTTTTAAATTTTGCATAAATATACTTACCTAACCAGCTAAAAACAACAATTAGCCAGAAAGAAAGCAACCAGAAAAACAAAGGAAAATTAAGATGTTATTGCTGAAGAAACAATATGTTGAACATAGCGTGCACACAAAGTTCAAACAGCTCTCACTTAAAAATGCAATGCTATTTTTCCAAAAAGAGCTAATAAGGCAAATCATCTTGTAAAAATTCTGTAAAACTTGATACCTTAACCAGGGAAAGACCCCAGTTAAAATCAGTGGATATGTAGGGCAAGAAAAAGGAAGATGTTTGTAAAGCATATCAAGTTCAAAAGGGTTTACTGAAAAACTCAAATGGACTTTACAAGAGCTGGACCATGGTTACTTAAGGAAAATGTGTTGGCACCAGTGTATTCCCAAGCCAGCTCAAACAGTGACTTTTTAATGAAATAAAGCAAGAATTCTAAAAAAGGAAGTGTTCCAACATACACAGAAATCCCATTCTGCATCTCTAGGTAGTTCACAGTATTCCCTTAAATTTCTATTCCGTGAAAGTCCTGGGTAGGTATAGCCCCAAGCTTTCACCTTTTTTTTCAGCAAAACAGATTTATTACAGTTTAATTTGCTCAGAGCTGTTCGGCTACATATTGAGTTGACTCCTGCTGTTCCAGCTATGCAAGAACAGATTGTCTTTAATCTACAGTTTTCAGAAGCACTGACTGGCTACAAACTGAATGGTTACAGTGGCCATTGGTGTTAGTACAAAGCTTCTCTCTCTCAGTTCTCAAGAAAAACCGTACCACCAAAACATCTAGAGCTAGCAAATTCATAATTACAAAAAAAATACACGAAGAATGTGTTAGAAATTTGACAAGGAATATCTTGAATAATTTATTTGGTGAATACCATTTAACTGTTTACAGAAGTGTCCAGGTAATGAGGAAAGATATTTCAAGCCTGTTACTGAAAATGTTCATGGATGTTATTAGTAAGCATAAAATGTCCTGTTGTAGAGAGTTACATTTCCAAATTTATGTCAGACTTCAAAATTCACAACCCTTAAACAACTTATTTCTTATTTTCAGATATCTTTAGCAGCATTAGTGTCCATTGAAACTCTAAGTTTCAATGCAGTAAGCATGCAGTGTTTGCAAACTAAATGCAGCTTAGCTGACTTTTTCACTTGGTCCATCTCATTTAACTTAGAAACTCAAAGCACACAACATAGTTCTTGTGTACCCCAAATCTTTTTTAAAAATTACTATTTTGAATGCAGCTTCTATATATCTGTGGCTTCTTAATTCTCAACTAGGGCTGCATTATTCAAACATTCTCACCACTGGTCACCTCCCACTTTACAGTGTACACAACTAGGTATGTTGCTACTGTTCGCGCTGTCAAATAGCTATTTCACATTTCCCACTGTTCAGCAGAGGCCTCAGCCAAGCTCTATCCAAGACACGTACACATCATAAGCAGTAATGATCTTTCAGGAGGATTGGCTGCTGGAACCTCAGAACCAGCAGTGTAGACACAGAGCATGAGTCATGTTTTAGCGTGCTACTGGCTCAGGATCCAGCAATGTAGATATATAGATAGATAGATAGATATAATATATATATTATATATCTACATATATATATATATATTTCATCAGTGTGAGTTTGTAGGCTTGCATGTTCACATATACAACCTCCCTGAAGAAATGTGTACTTCTCTCACTGAGCAGCTATTCCTCAGTCATTTAATCTAGCAAGGGGAACAATAAAAGAGGAGACAGCCATGATATTTAACAGGGCCTGCGTCTGATCCTCAAGACTGAAAGACACAGCTGAAGGAAAATGCCTTCAGCTTTCCCACAGCTCAGCCAGATGTGAGAGATGCCTCTGAGGTGCAGAAACGTGTGATGGGACTGCTGAAGTGTGACAATGACAAGAGATGTGTTGCATTTGCCACCTGGAGACCCTAGCAGGCTCAGCAGCATCTAATTAGCTCCCAGCTGGGAGCACCTCACCAAACACTCCTACTGCTGTCTGGAAATTAACCTCCTTCAGACCAAGCCATTTTCTGGATCAACAAATCCTTCTTCTAGGTTTATTACATATACTTGGCCAGAAGACTTTTATATCACCTGCAGAATGCAGTATAATTCCTGTATATGCTTTCATACTCTGAAAACCAAAGTATTTCACAAGCACACTTGCAGCCATGCTAAAAGTGATTCTTCACAATTTTACCAGACAACAGTATTACATGCTTTGAGGATGACTGAGGAAGAGAATTGCATGTTCTTGCTCTCAAAGTAACTAATTTGAAGCTATGGAAAAGGGAAACAAATTGAAATTCTGCTTGACTCATGTCATATTTTAGTCTGATTTTAATTGCAAGCACAATGAGAAGAGCAAGCAACCACTAACTTGATTATAGTGATAAAAGTGGGGCTAGAATACATATTTAGTGATCACAGGTTATACATTGTCTCATTTGTGCAGTAAATGGATGTGATCACATAGCTGCTCGAATAATGAAAATAAAATTATGTAAAAATTAATTGTATCCTCAGCAAATCTTCTAGCTCAGCTCATCTATTTATTAGCACGTGCAATTCTGTCATATGCTTAACACAAGCAATATTAAGTACTGATAGCAGACATTGCTAACAGGTAATGCCTCTAGTTATCTATTCCTGGCTAAGAACTGCACAAGAACATCTTGAAGTGTTGTGCCAGAATCACAGAAGAATGAGTTAAATAAGGTGATTAACTGTCCACAGAAAGCTCTTTTTCATAGTCTTTGTTTTTCTTTTTTTTTTTTGAAACCACAAATGCAATTGCATGCTGCAAGCCTTGGTTCCTATTTGCTGCAGATTCACCATCTTGAAGTCTCAGCCACCCTACACTAGGAATGTGAAGGAAGTAAAAAGTTGCAAAACCTTAATTATTAGACTCAATGCACTGTGACAATCCACAGGCCTCTGGTGCTTCCAGGACTCCTGAACTGGAAACTGCAGTTCCTGGAAAATATTAATCTCCTTAAAAAGATGGTTCCAAAAATATTTTCCTTGTCAAGAGAGAACTAAATGACCTTCGAAGGAGCTAGAACCTAATCAGAGTTAAATATCTATGTCCACCAGCAGTGATGAGTTGCTCTACGTTATCATTCATTAAGTATATTTTTTCAGTGCTTTGCAAATTATCTGGTATTCATACAGTCTTGTTGAGTTCAGTGAAAAGAGAGCCAGAACAAGAACTGGACATTATATTAATATTCTATTTCACACCTACTTTGACCTAACTCAACATGTTCAGTATGCAGAGTAAATTTCCAAACTTTTGTAGTAGTCCAAACTTTTGTTCAAATATAGTATTCCATTAACTACAGCTAGTAATAATAAACAGCTGTATTTGCACAGTAAAGGCAAATACTACTGTTGTGAATACTTTTTTGGAGGCATGTGAATCACATAGCAAGTATTCTTCCTAGAGCTACAATGACAGCTTAATGGAAATAATAAATAAATAAAAGACAAAGCTTTTAAACTAAAATGGTACATTTTATTAGGAACACAAGATATGTATCTGCTTAATACAACCCTTAAAAGGAGGGAAAAAGAAGACCCACTAAAAGGAACATATATTATTAGGAAGTTTATTTCTCAAGCACCTGTTGCAAATAATGGACATCAACAACAGCTGTACAGATTGCTTAACAGTGTCCTTTAAAGCCTTTAAAAAGAAGAAATGACTGAAGTCAAGCTTGAAGTTCAGTCTAGCAAACGAGGTTTGGCTCGCTTAATTGAATGACATTAATTAATTGAATCTCATGTCATGGAGAAACATCTGAAATAGATAAGCTAAAGTGAAGGAAAAAAAGCCTAAAGGCTTTATTGAAACTGTAATCTTCTTGCTTCCGTACACATTAGAAATTAGACTTTCAATGAGGCATATAGGTAGGTAGGCTTGGCATCAGCTAAATATTCTTCCTGAACATCTTAAAGGACTTGAAAATGTCTTCCCTTTTTTTTTTTTTTTTTTTTTTTTTTTCCCCTTAAAAACAATGTAAGTTTACTGGGAATTAAGACTATGCCTTTCAGTTCTTTCCTTCTGCTCCAAGCAGTGAGAAGCAAAAGCATCATTGTTGTATAAACCTGTAGGAACTCAAACTCTAGAAAGTATGTGGAAATAACCACATTCTCTAGACCTGGCTCATTCCCTTCATCTTATCATTCTCTCACACCCTGCCATATCCTTTACTGAAAGAACTGGTCTAGAGGTCCTAGAGAAGATGTCTTATCAATCAAAAATACATATGCTCTAAGATTGCTTCTCTGGAATCAGTCTGTGACCCCATTAATATCTGCTTACACAGTACAGACTCTATAAAGAAGCATTAATGTATCAGAATTTGCCTCCTTCTGGTTTTGACTGTTTGAAGACTTATCTAAATATAAAAGCATATTTCTCTTTGTAAAAAACTTGACCCCTCTTATTTTGACAGAATTTCCTATTTTCCTTAGTTTTAAATGAGATACAGAGATAACACAACTTTACTAAAGTGCTAAGGGAGGTTGCTGGTTAGCAACCAGTTTCCTGAGGATTTAGTTCAAGAAGACAGATCAACTGTTCCTGAAGCTTCAGTATTCCAAACTCTAGGGAAATCCATCAAGTAGACTGCTTCTGAGCTAGTGACAGAGAGCTCCCAGAGTCTGCATTGCTATATTCTTTCACAGAGATTAAAAAGAAATATATTCATACCAAATTAAGAATGGAATCCAAAAACACAAAGACTGAAATTAACTGAAAAATTATTATTTTTTCACCTATTTTCATTACTAGTCTCTCTCCCCTTTTATTATCACTTATGCAGTAGATTCAAGGTTTTTTTTTGTTGTTGTTGTTTGTTTTGGTTTGGTTTGGTTTTTTTTTTAGGGAAAAATGGAATGAAAATCATATGGCACTTAAAAGCTTTTTAACACTCATTTTTATTTTTGTCCTCAGAGAATGACTGTCTGGAAAAAAATATGGAAATAGAATAATAGGAATCTTTACGGATACTTCTGTATGCAAATAAACGCTGTAATACCAGCCATTTCTCTAAATGGGTTCTGCCATCAGCATTCACCTGCAGATAGACACTCCCCTGGGATTTAGGTAATGCAATGTACAACATGGATGACTGGGTTTGTCGACAGTAGTCATTTCTCTCTGAAGCTTATCATCATGCAGTGCAGTATCTTGAAAGGCAGAAACCAAGGTGAGCAGAGAAGCTGCTTACAAATATATGGTGGGGAGTTGTTACACAGTAAATCACTAAGAGGGAGGTAAACAGAAGATATATGATTATTGGAAATTACATCCTAGGAAGTGACATCCTATCAATTTCTCGGTCAGAGTGTTACAGTAGTCTGGAACCACATATTCCACCTCACATATGTTGTATCTTGAATGTTTTGTGAGTTATTATGAGAAGAATAGGGAGTCCAATTGCCTCCCCCTCCCTATCTAACATTTGGAAATGAAGTGAGCCCTAATCATGGTGTCATAGAAGTAGAGGAAGGCATCTGCAAATGCCACCTGCTATCAACTGTGCAACTAAAAGGGCTGATCTGTTGAGTCAGGTGATATGTATTCTGCCCATTGCTTTCCCTTGACACATTGTTTGACTGCATAATAAACCTTTTTCCTTTGCTTTTCTTTTGGTAAGATGAAGTATTATCAGATATACTTTTTGAAAAGAAGCTTGAAACTGAGGAGAAAGAACTGCCTAGAAACTGTGAGAGTGCAAAACAATACTGTTAATTATTTCCATAAGGGCAATGCCTGGAACTTCCAATATGTTGTATCATGCTACATTATGAAGAAATATAAAGAAAAAAACAACAGATATCACAAAGGTCTTATTAAACAAAACCCTATGCAAAAGAGGCAAGGGTACTGAAAAGTAGTTGGGATATTGCAACTTTCCAAAGTAATCTTGGTTAGAAAACTGGTAGTGAGTACCATCAGATGCTTCTTTTTCTGCAAGACATAAATCAGCCCTTTGAATTGAAAATAGCTGACTGGTAAAAGTAGGAGAAAAGTAGAAAACAGATTTCTCTGGAAATACTTTCAGGTAAGCTTTGGATGCTACTACCACAGTTCAACTTCTAATATACTCTCTTTTGAAGTCAATTTATAACCAAGCTGGTAATGCTGCAGCATGGCTAAAAATAATTTGGTCTTTAGTATAATCCATTCTTAAATCTATCTTACAAATGCTGTTTGGGGATTTTGCTGATTTAAATTACTTTTTTTTTTTTTGCTGCCAACCATTTTTTTGAAGCCTGTTCTCAGCAAGTATCTTTACATCAGAAAAAAAATTGTAGACATCTACATTATACATACTTGTATCTGACCAAAAGATAAGCAAGAATAATATGCAAGTGTAGCTTTTAGTAGAGAGGAACAATTCCACACAAGAGATATAAGGATGTTAGAAAAGATTTTATGAACACAACATGTCAGGAAATGTCTGCTAGATTTTAGCTTTGAACAATAGTACACAAAATATCTAGTAAGGTTGAAGTTTCACTCTAAAAGAGCTGGCTGTAGCCTTGATTTGAGTCTGCACTTCCCTAGTCTCTCTCCTTACCGGGAACTCTGAGAAAGAACTAGAATGCCCCAGGATTTTAGAAGATGACCAGACTATCTCATTTTTAAACATAGAAACTCAAGTCAACTATGTTAAAAGATTAGAAATACAAAATTCCACTTGCTTGGTTTGTAAACTTCAGTTAGTTGATGATTCTCAGAGCAGAGCTATGCTGCCACACCTGTTTAGACATCTCTGCTCATCACTACAGTCTCAAAGTGTCTCCAGGAGCTGTACCTGGCCGCACTCTGCAGTCTCCTAGACCACCCCTAAAATGAATCTGTCTTGCTCCAATTTATAGGAGGGAGAAGAGGTTTTTTGATATATGTATATCCGGCGTGAGATTAAGAAGCAACAGTTCAAATGTTCTGACCAGTTTATTACAAATCTTAATCAGGGAGATGGGGAAGGCGAGGACGGCGACTCTTACGAATTAGGGTGATGGGAAAGGGAAGGAAAGAAGCAAGAATTGCATGAAGCGGAGATAGTCACCACCAGGATCCAGCAGCAGTCCCGTTGCACGCCATTTCGAAGGTCCGAGGCAAAAGTGCAGGGGGAGAGCAGCAACAGCGTGGCCGGCCTTGGGTAGCAAGCAGGTAGCAGGAAGAAGTCGCAGGGTAAGTATGGGAGGAAGCAGCAAGACTCAGGTAGCAGGCCCAGGAGAGTCTGTCAGCATGCAAGCATTCTGTAGTGAGGGATCTGATGGCAGACACCTTTCTTCAGCATTCAGGCATCACGTCCTGAGGAATCTGTTGTCAGAAGCTTTATGGGAGAGAGCAGCAGTAGGCCTCAGGTAGCAGGCCCAGGAGACAGAGGGGCAGGATGTGGGGCTTCTCATGTCCAAAAAAAACCCTTCTTCTTCATGAAGAGTCTGTTGCCAGAAAGCCTAAACCTCATGGGTGTAGGTCCCCTTTATATCCTTCTTCTTCTGCCAGTGTGGCATTCCTGGGCGCTTGGCTAAGAGTCATGTGAAGCACCTCTTGAGATAGCCACACAAAAGACTGCTTCCCAGCCATTAATCTGCAGCTTATCTTTCTCTCTTGTTGCCCCTGGCCTTGTCCATCTGTGTCCCTCAGACAAAGGATTTCACAACTCTTGCCCAGGACTTGTCCATCTGTGTTCTCCAGACAAAGAATTTCTCAACCCTGGTCAAGGACTTGCTTTGACTTGTTCATCGGCAAGCTCTGAGGCAATGACATAAAAGAACAATCTCTTACAGAATCCATGAAGGAAGGAACTATTTCTCTTTCTTTCTGGAGGACTTCACCTCACTGAGGCTTCTTAAAGAGAGACAAAATCAAGGGCAGGCAAAACAGATGCCATCTGTCACAACTGATTTGGGCATATTGTGGTCTGGTATTTTCTTACTTGAAAAGATCACTTTTAATTATCTGAGTTTGGTGATCCAGTTTCCTGCTCAGCCCAACACAGAACAGATCTTGTGCAGCAGGGGAAGTAGATGAGAGGACAAATTGAACCATGAGAATAGAAGAAATGACCAAAGAAAAAAATGTAGGAACAAATTCTACCAGTTTTGCAGCATGAAGTCTGTGTGGGAGAATATGTCACTCTCGGAACAATAAACCTACTTGCTGGAGATCACTGGAGAAAAATCTTCCTAAGGCACTTCTGACTTAGAACACCAAGTGGTAAGACATGTTGCATTGCTCATTCTTGGCTGGGCAGTCCTTTACTTCTGTGAAATGTCTCAAATCCATTGCAAGCTGGCATGTATGTAGTAGTAGATCCAAGAAAATGCAAAAGTTTGCGGTACTAAAAGAAATAATGAAATGTCTTTTTCTGTTATTCTGACACTGCTGTGCGATACTCACTTGAAAATTCAACAGTTCCCCCAAAAATTACTAACAGGAAATGTGAATGATAAATACAAACTCCCCAGGCTTTAGATCACTAGAAGCTCGTACATTTTAACTCAGATATCATTTAGCAGTTCTAGCAGCAGCAAATTTGTTGTGGTTCTAATGAACATAACAATCATACACCCTGAAAAGCCCCAGGCAAACATTCTTAGAAGTTAAGGCACATGTCACCTTTACAGGATAATGCATAAAATACTGTATGGTGGTTTCACCCTGATGGGCAGCTAATATCCATCATGCCATTTTCTCTCTCCCTCATGAAAGGAAACGGGAAGAAAATATGATGAAAAAGAGCTCAAGTGTTGAGATAAGAACAGGGAGATCCCTCACCAATTATTGTCACCAGCAAAATAGTCACAGCATAGGCAGATTACTGTAATTTGTTACTATCGTTAATAAGCTAGACTGTGAACAAAAGGGAAAAAAAAAAAAAAAAAGTTTCTTCCTCCCATGCATCCTTTTCTACTTTCTTCCTGCAAGCAGTGCAAGGGAAATGGGAATGGGGGCTCTGGACAGTCCACAATATTTCCTCTCTTTTGTTCCTTCATGATCACTCTTTACCCCTCCACAATGCCATCTTCCTCAATCAATCCCACACAGGCTTCCCACAGGCTGCAGCTCTCCAAGAACCACTCCAATACATCTCCATAACATGGGTCCCACACTTATGAAACTGCTCGACATGGGACTACATGGGCAGCAGCTCCCCCAGCCCTCCTATCTCAAAATGTGCACCTCTCCATGAGCTGCAGCTCCAGTGAGTTGCTCTTGTGGGGGCTCTCCATGGGCTGTGCCTCTTCCAGGCCTCTTCCACTGCTGCACTGCAGGCTCCTCTATAGCTGCATAGGGATCTGTTCCAGCTGGGGCCTGTGGGCTACAAAGGGACAGCCTGCTCCACCATGGGCCTCCCCTGGGCTGCAGGGAACTTCTGTGTGCCTGGAGCCTCTCCTGCCTACCTTCTGCACTGACCTTGGTGGCTGCAGGGCTGCAGTCCCCCTCTATCAAAACCTTGCCACAGAGGACCAATACACATACTTATTGAATCTACTTAAGAGGCTAAATGCAAAGGCATCTTGATTTCAGATTAGAAGATGTAGAGATACTGCTAGTATCAGACAAATAGTCTCTGGTTATGTTACTAGTCTAGCTGGTCTTTTCTCAGGATCAATATCTGGACTTGCTCTTTCCCAGGTTATTGGACCACTATCCTTAGCCTGCTGATATCAGCGTCTGAATATAGTAGTCCCTGACTTCAGGCTTCTGCAGATAATAATCATTTATTAGAGCATTATCTTTAGCTTATTGGACTTAGATCAAAGATCTGTTGTGCTCATGCGGGCTATGCTGTGCCCTGAAGCAGCTCTATTTTGATTACATTCTGCTATGTCAAAGCCCTTCTGACATCACTGATGTGGCCCCTCTGTCATACTGAGTAATGATATTGTCATGGGCTTTAGATGGTCCTGGCTCAAGTCCCCTTTACCTCACCAAGCTAAGAGTGATATCCTTATCATAAAGCATTAAGGAAAATGAAGTGGTGGCTAAATACGAAGTAAAGGGGACAGAACTACTTTGATAAATGCCTTTCTGTTCAGGCAGTAAACAACAGTCCACAAACATGATAGGAGCAGTACTCCTGAAACAGTGCATCTAAGGGAAAGAGAGCAAGACAGAAGCAGAATGTGGTGATACTTCAAGCACTTGCTGCTCTACCGCCAGTAGAAATCAGCAGTAGATCTGTTTAGTTTTCAGACAAAGATTGTGAACATGGAGGGTAATTATAGGACAGATAACACTGAAGTGGAGCTAATAATAGTTGATGTAAACCAAAGAAAATTGAGTCCCAATTTTCTGGGTCAAATCAGTAAGAGAAAGATGGAAAGTAAAAAACAAGTTGATATTTTTGTCTGCTTATGATACAATGGATGATGTTAGAAGAAAAGGTGATTTTATGGGTTTTTTTTGTTGTTGTTGTTTGCTTGTTTGTTTTTAGAAAAAGCAAATAGCTTTTCATATAAAGTTGAAGGAGGGGAGATTTAGATTGGATGTCAGGGGGAAGTTCTTTACTATGAGAGTGATAAGGTGTTGGAACAGGCTGCCCATAGAGGTTGTGGATGTCCCCATCCTTGAAGGTGTTCAAGGCCCCAGGATGGGGCCCTGAGCAGCCTGGTCTAGTATTACATAGGGAGGTTGGTGGTTCTGCCTGTGGCAGGGCAGTTGGAGATTCATGATCCTTGAGGCCCCTTCCAAACTGGGCCATTCTGTGATTCTGTGAAATAGTATTACAAATTCAGTGGTCAAACCGATTTCACCAAACGTGGAACATGTCCCATTCACAGGCAGCATCATGTGCATTCTTATGGCTTTTCTCCTGAATAGCAGCAGGAAGATATTGTCCCTCTTGTTCCATACTGTTCAGGGATTTTCAAAATTTATAGTATAAGTAATACCATCCCAAAGGGGATTGCATTATTACTCAGATATTATTTCAGGTATTTCTTTCTCTGGCCTTGTGTTGAGGTGAAACAGCCACTGTTACTTTGGCTTTACTTTTGATGCTGAACTTTATTTTTAAAAGCTGTGAAGCTGTTCTACTGTGTTTATTTTCACTAGTTATTTATTTCCCTTCTAGCTAATGGAGAAAAGAGATCCCAATCTCACTTTGCTAAAAAAAAGAACCAAAAACTTATACAGCTTATGTAGTTTTTCTGAGATTTTCAGTTAAATATCAGTGCTTTTCCTCCCTCTGCATTTGAATGTGAATATCTGAAAAAAAATAAATAAATAAAATAAAAGAACCCCACAGCTGCATCATGAGATCAGAGAAATCCTAACCCTCTAACTTGTCTATATCTGATAAAGCCCTTTACTATCTCAAAGGAGCAAGAATTAGTACTACAGCTTTTCTGTTTGGAATCCTTTTTCAGGTTGCTTAAATTTAGTACATCAGAGTGATCTTGGTACGTGGGGAGAAAATAGATTTGACAACAGCCTTCAGAATAAGTAGCTGAATTTTTCCAATGGAAAAATCAAAATTCAGGGGTCTATTTTCCTGAATGTTAGGAATGTTTCCTGAACATTCCTAACATCTCAGTTACTAACTTACTTTGTTGCTAGGCTGCAAACAAAAACACGTACTGGCATTTATTTATATTCTTTCTACAAGCTGAAGAAAAGAAAATAAAATAGAAGAAAAAATATTGCAGTGTTTTCTACATAGTCCAGAAATGTGGCCTGGTTTTCATTCAGGTGCATTATCAACAGAAAAAAAAAACAAATAAACAAAAAACAAAAACAAAACAAAACAAAAACTTTACAAATACCTATGGAACTTCCAAGATATTTTTAAGTGTAAGTGAAAGAACAGCATCTAAAAGTTGAAGCATACAGAAATCTAAAATGAATTAAGATACCACTGTATTATCATTATTTGATTCATTTAACTTCTCTCTAGTTCATGAAAGGGCAATAGTTCTCTCTCCCATGGCTAAGTTAGATTTCTGAAGTCTCCAACTGCAAAAGAAAAGTCTATAAGACAGACAGATGACAAAGAAAAAGATGCTGAATTATAAAAGCATCAAAACCAAAGTCAAAACCTTGGATAGATCACTCAAGCATCACTTCTTGTTAGCGCAGTTGATGCCAAATCTAAAGTGTTTAAAATTACTGACTTGGCACTTCTTGTTTACCAGGCTGATTTCAAGTCAAAATCATTCAGAAAGGCAAATTCATCACCTTTATTTTCCAGGGCCTGTGTCAATGTAAATGCTTTGATATGGTCAATGGATAAATATTTCCTATTTGCACAACTGAAACTATGAGTAGGTTAGCACCCTTAGCTGAATAGGGCAATGTCAAAGGAAAAAAACTGCAAAAAATAATTTTCTAAGCAGTCAGCACATCAAACCTCCTTGGCTAGTGCCATAGATAAAGCTCTCTGACAAAACAATATACTTACAACACATCTAACTTACTGAACTTCTGCCAAGGTATAGGCTTGCATAAGCTTATTAAATTGATACTTTAAGCTTTCTGAATTGATGTCAACTTTCACGTACCTGAAGACGAATCTTAATTTTTGTGAATTTTGTTGTCTTGTGTGACAAATAAAATAGAAAACCCTGCTGAGCAGTAAAACAATGTTCAGTCTACACAGGAACATACAAGTTTCTGGCCTTGCTTCCCAAAAACTATCTCACCTTGATCATCTCCAGGAAACATACCTTACAGTTTTGTAGCTAAGTAAACAAGAGAAAACACTTGAATAATTTTTGAGTGTTTACATGAATAAAAGTAGCTATTTTAGTTACGCAATTCATAACTCCATAATTCTCCTTAGTTATGGAAAACACTATATATAATCTGAAAGCATCCAAAAAATACTCCTTGGATTGCATATTCAGCAGAATTTATTTGCTTGATAACACAGGCTGAACACTTGTCATGCCTTATTGGGGTGCTGTCCCATATTACTACCTGATCAGGAAAGGCAGTGTAAGCTCAATGACAGTAGGCAAGCTCAGCCATGAGTCCACATCTCCAGGCAATCCACAGTGACTAGGCAGCTCAAACCAGAACATCAGTCCACCTGGTGAATCAGAGTTCAGCTCAAAGGGGTTCTTAGTCGTCATACAGCTGTAATATTGCTCAGGCAGAGAGCAGGGCCCAGACCTTCAACTTAAATGCAGCTCCTAAGCTGCAGGTGGTTTGATCCCCAGTCAACATACCTCAGAGCTACTCTGGCAAAGCTGTCCTGAGCAGAGGCAGCTGACTGCTGGTAGAGGAGGTACAATCATTGCCCTGATGAGAAGTGAGCTGCTCCTTGTCTCTGTTACCCAGCTGCTCTTTAGTAGTTAGTTGTCTTTATGGAGGACATGACACTGACAGGAGGATGCAAAGGGGTGGAGCTGTACAGCCATGTAGGCAAGAGGACTTGTGTCAGGAGGTGCTAAAGTCATTTTTATTCCTAGCCCTCATTTTTGCACTTGAGTTTTCAAATGTCAGAAGACTGTGGCCTGTAAACAGATACATGGACTTTCATAGTAGCAGGGCACCACCAAAATCAGTATAAAATTATCCAACCTCTGCAATTATTTCCTGATATATTAATGAAGCTTCAATTTTCATTGCCTTCTGTTTACAGCCCCTGTTTGAGAAAGATTTGCTGCATTTAGAGATGTGGTAGCAAGACGATAAAGTCTAGTAGGCTTTTTCCATCCCTCCGGCTTCTTTGATCCTTAAGAACACACAAGATACAAACTTGAGTCAGATTCCCAAAGTATGCAGTATTGCATTTATTTTTCTTCCAAATGGACGTAAGGTGCTGTTCAGAGAGCTATAAAAATTAAAAATGATTCTGT
The DNA here is from genome assembly GCA_037305975.1 of Chrysolophus pictus. NCBI lineage: Eukaryota > Metazoa > Chordata > Aves > Galliformes > Phasianidae > Chrysolophus > Chrysolophus pictus. The sequence continues at coordinate 101,160,587 of CM074576.1, forward strand.
ATTCTCCTTTCCCTGGTCCCTTGGGACACAGTAACAAACAAAGACAAGACACTGAATTCTTGTATTTGCAGTAGGGTAAATAATTAAAAACTGTTCAGTGTATAAGGGAACTTTTCAAGGTTGCTATTGATAGCGGTAGAAGATGGTAATTAGTAGTATTACTTTTTTTTTGTGGAACAGCTGAATATAACTTGTGGCTTTTTAAAAGTATTTAATACTCTTTGAGGCATGTTTGAATGTTACTGTTTTAGTTGTTTCTTTTTTATAGGAAGTTACAGAAGATACATGAGAGAAGCTTGGAAGGAAAAGAGAAGCTGTAGTAATTAAGTAGGCAGCATATAAAGAGCAAAACAAAAATATAAAACCTCGGAAACTGTGGAGTAAGAGACAAGGGAAAAGAAAGAAAGGAAAAAAAAAAAAAAAAAAGAACCTTGAAATAAATAAGCTATATCAAAGCTTGAAACAGCTGCAGAGTAAGGGTAAAAAGATGCCTGTATGAGAGGGCTGGTATACAAATAGCTGTTTCCATAGCTGTGTCACCTCACCAAACTCTATTTTTTAATCAGAACAAGTAGCACATAGCAAAAAGAAACCCAAAAAACTAATGGCAAAAATAGCAGCTAATGAAACCAATTACACTAACTATGAAAGATAATGAAAGGTAAGTGACCTAGCTACTTCTCCCATGAAGGGACTATGGCCATGTGGTTAAGAAGTGTGATATAGATTCATAATTTTTCTAGTGAAGCCTTACTGTAGGAAATCTACCTGTACTCTGAGACTCTAAAATTATTTCCTCTTCCATTTTCTAGGCAAATAGTGACAAGTTGCAGTCTGCAGTACACAGTTTTTTAGTTTAGAAGTCTTCCATGTAAGCAATGGAACAAATAAATAACATGGCAAAATACATGTGCTTGAGTTTCTCAGCTAGAAGATTTGAACTTTATGTTTTTTAGAACTTACTTTATCTGGAAACCCATAAGCTACAACTGTGTCAGAATTTCTTAAATTTAGTACTCATATTCAAATCTAACAGCTAATAAGACTCAGTTTATTTTCTTTAAAACAAGTTTCAAGGCTCAACTTCATTCTACATTTCTGGTGAATTTCATTGGAGATTCTTTGGAGAGACCACAAAAGTGGCGATGTGCAACAATACAGCTCTGACAAGTGATAGTTGCTGGAAATATGTGCTCTGCCTTAGGGGACTTCGTGTGTTTAGTTCACAGCATGTTAGCCACAGTGAAAGAGCAAACTTGTATACAATACATTACAAAGTTGAAGGAGCATATCTTCACATCAGTCTGAGATTCTAGATTCAAAGCATCAGCATTCACCTTTCTCACTCTCTCTCACAGAAAGCAGTTGACTGAGAGCACTATGGAAAACTAGACAGTTGCAAACTACATACAGAAAAAAAAAAAAAAAAAAATCAACAACCTAATGAGAAATGAGAATGAATAGGGACTCCCGAGACACTGAAGTATGAAAGTGTCTTTACATGATAGATAAGGAAGTGGTTCTCTGGTTGTATTTCTGCTGCCACCATGTTTTTCTTCATCTTAATTCTGCTTACATGTCTGAAATATCATTCTGGAAACAGCTGCCAGATGTTTAGAGGAAGGTGACAGAAAGGGTTATAATTCTAGATGAGTCTGGCATATGCGCGTCATCTATAATAAAGTTCTACCTGCAAGAGCAACAATAATTTACATGATGAACTTTTGCTGAAGAGAAGTTATGGCCAGAACTGAGTAAGTGGCATGAAATTCTGTTATCCACTGAGGACTCACTGTGAGCATATCTTTAAGAACAGATTTGGAAGTAATGGTACAAAAGGATGCTAAAAATATTAAGAAGCATTTAGCTTGGGAAAATTTATGCTTTCAGTGTTTGGTACAGAGCTTAGAAAGCATTTAGAAGCTCTGGTCATAAAACAAAGACCACATGGATGCTTCATACCTCATAGCCGCTTCCAATGGCAACATTTCAAAAGAGAGTTATTTTAGTGGTTTTTCTCTTCCTTCCTGATATCAATAAATTGGTATCCAGAACTCTGTATTCATTTTCCTGTCTTTTTTTTTTTCCCATTGTTGCTGCTTTCCTGTGTGTTTTTCTGTCCATTTTGCTCTTATATTTGTCAGTGAAAAAGAAAGTAGAAAATTGTGTTAGATGTTCTGAAAAAAAATCATATTAGTTAACAACTTTAGAGAGAGAAATCATCATTATATTCTTTTGCTTTACTATTATCTGCACATCAGCATTTATCTTAATACATACGTATAACTACATATAAAAAAAATATAGTGCAAGTGTATATTCACATGCAGAAACTCACTGTTACATGCACTTTTCATAGCAAAAGCACATAACATACCACTGCACAATGTACCTGAAATGTAAAGAGTCCCAGAAGAAATTTAAATTACAAATACTCTAATTTTAAGTCCCCAGAGTAATTTCACTTAAAGTGAGATTAAGATCCAGTATAAGTATTATGAATGGGACTATTATTCAAGCTACATGACAGTTCCCATTACAAAGCCCTGGTTTTGGTGACTTATCATTTTGCTGAACTTTCATCTTCCAGGCTGCTATGTTTCTCACTGACAGGATGGAGCTGGAGGGTTTCTGTTTCAGAAGGATGGCCTGGCTGTCAGAAATACAGCCTTTCTCCCAAAAGAAAACTTCATGGTATCTCTCCACAGCATGTTCTTGCTCCCTGTCACCAATTTAAGCAAGTACTCCAGTGGCTCAGAGACATCTTCCTCCCAAGTGTAGCATTTGGGCAGGATGAGTAAGAGAGAGTTGTAAGGAGAGTATAAGGGTTGTCCCTGCTCCAAATGTGAATGCCAATAGCAACCTTCTCCTTTTGCTCCATCCTTCCATTTTAGATTTGAACTCCACACTTCCAGTCCCCATGGGAACCAAGAAGATGAACAGTTCTTGCTGCTTCTCTGTTACAAGAATGCAAACATACACCTATTCCAGCCAATTCTGAGAAGGTTGCTAGTGTGAAATGTAATGAAATGCAGCAAAAATTCTAAACTGATCTGTATTTCTCATTTTCTGCATACCAGCTCTAGGATCTGAGGATCTCATTTGCAGAACTGCTGAGTATACACAACACCAGCTGCCATCAAGAGAGCCTTTATGGGTAACTAAATACTGACTGACCAAAGAAAGCCTAAGAAAAAGCCTCGTGTCTCTGAGAAATCAAAACAGATAATTTTCACAAGCAGAATGTACAAAACTCAATACTACAATCTTTCAAAGGTTCCAGATGTTACTATGGTGAACAGCATAGCAAAGTTGACAAAGTTATTGATAGTTCTGTTTCCAGTTCACTTTAAATAGACATACAGAAAAAAAAAAAAAAAGGAGAAAAAAATTAAACAGCTTTGTCAATAAGAACACTATCTGCTTTGTACACTGCATGGGCGAGGATGTTCTAGACAAAAATACAGTGGAATCACATTTTTAGAGGCCTCAGACTAACAAATATGTGTGAGTAATTTGATCACTGTCTTTCTTTGTTTCTTTATGTTTGCCTTTGTAGCCTTGGTATAATACAAATAAGTGGTGTGCTCATGTACATCCCATGGGGAAAATCAAGCAATTGAACCAATACAGATGAAAACAAAAATACTTCTGCACTGTACACAGGGGCAGGCAAGAGCAAGATGTTTCTATCTATGCTTGAGTTAATGAGAAATTATGGACCTGTCATTTTCAGCCTTACATTGAACAAGAAATATTTTTTTTCCCCACACATCATTGAATCAGCACTTAGATTACTTTTTCAAAGTTTTCTGCTTGAAGTTAAATATCCACAGCAAGCACAGTAATAATAATAATAATAATAACAATAATAATAATAATAATTAAAAGCTACAGCTAGTATCTCAGTATCTGTACTACAGTATTTTGGGACACATAAAAGATGCTGCAGGCTCAAAGTTAACAGCTGCCAGTAGACTAGGGTAACTGTGCTGATGACAAGTATTCCTAAAGTAAGATTATTCATTAGTGAAACAGGGAGGAAGCTATTTCATATACAACTGCTTAATTAGCACAAAGTAGTGGACATGCTGCATATTCTTCAGTTATAGAAGTCTACTACACCTGAGGAGTGAGCTTGGTTTGCTACACTACTGATTTGAACACAGATAGATGGACTTGAGATTTGAGCTGGCAGAATTCACAAAGTGGAGAAAAGCAAAATGGATTGCAATACCTTACAATTTTGATATATATATTTTTCCTCTACAACATTACTATCAAATAAAAAACAATTCACATGAATAAAACTGGGTTATTACCCGTCAGTAGCCATGCAAAACTGTTTTGATATCATTCTCTACTCACTGGTTTTCTAATTAAGCTTCTTTGTACAAGCTTGTTTCCTAGTTTATTCCATATCTTTTTCCCATTAATTCCTTTGAAATAACTAGGTGTAATGCTATAATATGATGGGAAGTACAGCAATAGTAGAAGAGTGGCAAAGTCTTTGGTTGCAGCAAATGAGGACAAGAACAAATGCAGCAGCCATGGGCATGGAAATGAATGAAAAGAGCTGCTTACCTTTGGAATGCCACAGGTAGGCAGGGATCCCAGTGAAATACTCTTACCCACTTAAGATAAAACAATTTTCCCCTAACAGGTACCCATGGAGCTAGCATGCATTAGACTAAAGGGGAGAGCAGGAGGATATCCCTAGGCATCTGAAGTGGTATCACCATTCCGTGTGTAGAGAACTAAATATGTGACATTTATGTGATATATGAAATTTAATGATGATTTCTGACAGTGACTAGAGATTTCTGTCCACCAATATTTGGTGCTCTCATTTTGAGACAAATATGGGTGATGGCTATCAGAGTGCAAACTGCCTCCACAGCTTGTTGACCTCAGAAGGAAATACTTGAATCTAAAATATTTATACAGAAAACCGATTATTTATTTATTTGTTTGTTTATTTATCTGGCTACTCTCAGGCAGCGTTAGGTATTGTTTGGAGCTGATGTTGTACTTCATTCAGATGATCACTTCTGAAATGAGAACAGTCACCTACATGTTATCAGCTCAGCTACAAACCTACATATAAACACACATATATATGCATATATCTATAAAATGCATATGTATATAAATGTGTAAGTATATGTATAAATATACGCACACAATTTATATATATATACATATATATAAAGTAAAATCAGTGCAGAAAGAAAACCCTCATATATATAAATATATAAAATATATAAATAAAATATTATATATATATATGTGTATATATATATATACACACATACACACACACACATATATATATATATGTATATAATCAGCCATAAGAAAAAAAGTTTCAGCACACCAGAGAAGAAAGAAAAGCTTCTATGCTATTTTGAGCTAACCAATAAATGAAACAGATAAATGCGTTAACTGCTTTCCTAGATGATGCCTCAGGGGATGTTGAGAGGAAACATATGCCAATAATTGTAAAGAGGTACTGCTGCTCACTTGTAATTTTAAAAGATATCAATATATTTTTTTTTAGTTTTCAAAATACTTTTTCATAAGTAATACTTCATGAGTATAAAATCCAAATAATTGAACAATAACTACTATATATATGAATAGGTTGTATCTTTGAGCTTTAACAAAATAGTTGGTTTAGAAAGTTCAGAAACTCTAGTTTAGGCAACTGTCATTTCACCATTCATCATTGTAATTTCACGTCAGTTTAAGAGTTAATTATCTATTGATCCTCTTCTTTCCTCTACTCTCTGTCCTTCATAGTTTCTATATGAGATTACTAATGAATTGCTTTTATTATATCCTTAAATACCACAGACATAAAATGTTCTCAGAAAATATTTAGAAGTTCTTTCAATATTGCTCAAATGCAATGGCTGCACAGATACTTACCTTGTTTAGAAGTACCACTTTGTATCTAATTTTTCCTATATTAAATATATTCCAATATGCCCCTTTTGGATGGGAGGATATGTTTATTTCCAGTGTTTATTTCTAGTGGAATCCATATTTTTATTCTCCTTCCTATGATTATATCTATTCTGCTTTATTACATTTTACATAACTACTAGAAAATTACAAGCACATTTGAAAGAAAATTAGGAATACGAAAGAGATTAAGTTTTAAAAATGAGTAAAGACTGCATTAGTTTCATCATTGAAAATGACTGCAACATCAGCCCAACCATTATGGCATATTCCAGTAACCCTATAGGATACCAACAGTGTAAATGACTTAGATATGTCAAAAGATTAGATCCCAAAGATATCATCTGTGAAACACAGTATATGGAAGTAAGACTTTATTAATTTTACTCTTCAAAGAACAAGACCTTTTTCTCACTCAGTTACATTAAGATTGAGGTTACTAGTTTAAAATCAAATAAACCCAAGACAAATTCACTTAGCTAAAAGCTCCCTGAACTGCAACTTTTGATCATTCATGCATCAGAAGCTCTTGTGATCAAATTTAGGTTCAACGACATTACTGCAATATATCAAACAAAAAAAACATCTGAGATGTTTGTAGCTTGCTATAAGAATGATGTACTGTAGATCAGAACAAATACATGATTTATTTATTTATTTATTAAGTTTTTTTGCATTCTTTTGAAAATCTATACTCATTTTCTCCCACTTTACTCTTTAATGTATGTGAAGTTGGAAGTAATTATCCCTGGAATTCGAAAAATTCTGACTCATAATGGTGAAGGTTTTTATAAGACAAGTACTTTAAACAGTGATTCTTGTCTAATTCTGGATACCTGCAGCATCAGACAATGACTTTTGAGAATTTCTATTGTTTTTCCATTGGTCATTCCACAAAATATTTTGTTAGATCTAAAAGACTGACTAAGTTTTATTTTCTTTGGGGATTGTGAGTCTCTTAGTTAAGTTTCAGTTATTTTATTCAGATTTTCTTCATAATCAGGGGAGCTAAAAAGATTCTTACAGAAGATACCCAATCTGACATATTCCTCCAATAATTGAGGAAAAATGCCAATTTTAAGTGCTAGTTGTCAGAAGGCTGATAGGAGCATAGCAATGGTCCCATGTAAACCACTGCAGAAACATATCACATCAGTATTCTGTACTGTGATTAAATTCCAAGCGCTCATCAGGTATGTAACTAACTATAAGAATCTCTCAGCATCCATATAGAGTCTATCTGAATCTCATCTGTCCAGATACTGTTTATGAACAGTCTATCTGAAGATGGAAGTTATCGTTATCTGTGATTTTGCTAAAATGAAACTTGCATACTATGTATCTGCCAACAGTTCTTGCTATCTTTGAGTTATTTTGATTTTTAGAGTAGTTTGGAAAAAAAAAAATGCTCACCATTTCCAACAGTCTCCATGTATTTGGCTCTTAGACTGAAGCTCTGGCTTCTGCTGAAATATTTGCTGCCTAACAACACAATAGAAGTACAGTGTGGTCTAAACTTTCCTTAAACTTCAAAGATTGTTTTTTTATATATCAAGATTATCATAAAGAATTAAGACTTCCGGAGTACCAATATGTGACTGCCCTGTAATATGTTGTGCCATGAAAATGAATCTACAAAGAATTTAGTTTTTATTAATGAAGTTAATGGAATAAACTTTCGCTTCCCTTCCCTCCCCTTTCATTTTCCCCTCTATTAATAGATCTTTAGACCAAAAATTGAATTATTTCATGTGGTACATTTTTCTCTCTCAACCTTAATCACTGGTCTTTGCTGTTCTTTCTACAGTTCTGTTGGGACTATCCTCAAACCTAACATGAATAGAAAAGTCATCCATGTTCCTCCATTTCCTACAAAACTTTCAAAGCCTTGTTCATTACATGAATGTGAAAGAATTTACTAGAATTTTATTTCCAAATACACCACTATCCTGCTATATTGCCATGGAGAAATTCGTTCATAGCTGTGCACCCATTTCCTGCAAATTCTTGCTGCTTAAATTGTAGACTCTCTGTGTAAAAGAGCAGTATGTCACTGACCATATAGAGAGCACCATACAATATCAAACCTAACTAAAGAGTCAGAGCCCCATTCTCATAAAAATTAATGCTGAAATCTACAGAAGATTGCATATAAAATGTAGTATTGCCTTTAATTTCAGGTGCATTTACTGAGCTTACCTCAGTAAATGTTCCTGCACATGTTCAGATATGGGTTAGGAACTCATTTTGACGCAATTTCATTCACTGCCTGGCACTCTATCAATAATTTCTATATTTGGGCCTACTTTAAAATCTAATTCTTTAAAAGTGCCACTTCCAAAACATTGGGGAAGAAGACTGTTGGCAAAAGCCCATTACTGACAGAAGTATTTAACATTCTCCTTTCCTCTGTGGCTGGTGTGGTCTTTTCATTGAGTCAAAAATTCCTGAAATCAATTTCAAATTCAACAAACACATTACAAGAGATCAATCAGCTCAAGCGTGTTTTTCAGTTGTTTCTGATGCATTTTTGAAGTGATGGGCATGTGCATTCCATGACTAGATCATGCTGCTTTTTGTTGCAGCAGACACAGTCCTAAGACTAGAGCATCAGTTCTGCTGATTTTGCATATGCAGTTAAAAAGGAGCAGGCAGTAACCAGGAGAAATGAAGTACAAAGTGAATCTGAGTAGCTATTAAAAATAAGGTGGGGGGAAAAAAAAAAAAAAAAGCAGCAGCAGCAAAAGCCCTACAGGTAAAAACACTTTCTGGGAAAATCTCAAACAAATCTAGAATACAGCAACACATAGATTTTTCCTGTTAGTGCAAAAGAGAATGAGGAAGGAAAACTTGAGTGAAAAACCACATAACAAAATATATAAGAATGTACAATAACAACAGCAATAACAACTACATAAGAAAACAAGTTACGAAGGTAGTTGGGGAAAAACAACGGGATTTGTTTTGCTTCTTCTGGAAAAAAAAAAAAAAAAATTAACTCAAAGCATCCAGGAATTATTTTATTTCAGATTCATACTATTTGAGCAAAAATATAAGTCAATTTTTAAAGAAAAAAAAATGTCATTTTGAATCAAAAAGTCAAAGTTTCACTTTATAAATGTCAAAATGAAATGGTTTGCCATTTCTGAAATGAAACATTTCATTTTTGAAAGGTCAAAATGATATGTTTTGACATTTCTTAAATTCCTCCCCTCTTTGTTCTTACCAGAACTATTAACCAAATTCAACCTTGATTAGTTTCAGGCCCATTGATTCTGAGATTTCTAACAGGAATGCTAGTCAGAAAATAAAATTTACCCAGCACTATTACAACAACAAAAAAGAAACAATACCATCTTTAAACCCATTATAACCATGTCTGCTACGATAATCCCTATGATCCTCCTACCCAGATTTGGCCTCCAGCATTGAAGTATCTACTCACATATTTTCACAGCTGTGAATCTTGGCTTCTCCCTGATGTGTGGCTTAAATATGAAACGGTAACACAGTCAAAGGCGCAATGTCTCAATTAAACCAGAAGCTGGACAGAGGATTAACTGCCCTAATGGACGGTTCTCAACATTTTTATAGTGCATGTACATTGCCCAGGTGTTACAATTACTGTCACTATAAAAATGCTTATAGATGAATAAATGCACCCTCTGAATCTAATGCAGAGTAATCTGCCCATTGCCCTTAGCAATAACGTCAGCACTTCTCTTCCATGTCTCATGGGCAACCCAAGCTAAACTCAATATTGTTAGTTTAGCATCTTATGAATAAATAAATCATATTAAGCACTGTAACCAAGATTGAGGTCAAAACAAAGAATAAGAATAATGAAGAGAAACTATAGTATCTGCTTGCTGGCTAGCTAGCAGGGATGTGTAACATTTATAGATCACTTCACCTCTGTGCTGCCAGTTATCATGGGAGCAGTGAGGGGCAGGCAGAGGACAAGAGCAATATTACTGTGCTGAGAACAAATGGATGACATTGGAATTACTGTGAAATCCTACAGTAATATCTGTGATCAGTCATTTCTCCATGAGCGTTCCTAGAATAGTAGAAGGAAAGAAAGAGAAGTATTCCTTTTACATATCCTATAAGGACAACCAAAGAGGCCTGATAGAAATTCAACATATCTAGGAATCTTCAGGTGTTTTTATTTATTTTTAATTTTTGTTTTTTAATGGTGATTTGGCATCTTTTGGCATAAAACTGCCTCCAGATCAACTCAGGAAGCTCACAGGCAAATATGTTTAGTAAGGTTTCTCTTACTAGATCTTCCTGAACATACCTGTACAGTAATTTTCTGTGTCCCAACCATGTTTGGTCTGTCCTGCTCATGTTGAATATCCAGCTCCTTACCATTTACATGAGTGAATATGTAGAATTTGTTTCCTTGTTTTTGCTCTCAAAACTAGCAGTTTGTCAGTGTCTGCTAGAGGTAGCTTTCTTTTATTTTAACTCCAGGAATCTTTCTTAGCCTGATGACTTTCAGGTTCTTATACCTAGGTATGTAATTTGTTGTGTATAATGTTATCTGCTGACAAAATCAAATAGTATGTTATTAAAGTTTGAAAGACTTTATCTATTTTTCATAAGCACTTTAATAGACTTATGCCTTGCATACACTCCATAGCCAAACTGATATCAAACAGGACACTGTATACTTAGGCATGTATTGCAGCACTTATCCCAGAGATGGTAGAAAGAAGAAACAAATATCTAGCTCTAATGCAACAGCTAGTCTTCAGAGTTCAAAGTGCTGCAGCTTGAAGGTATTTTCCATTCCCTCTCCTTCCCCTCCTCTCCACTCCCCCTCTCCTTCCTCTTCCCCTTCCATTTCCCTTTCCCCTTTCCTGCTGTAATGCTGGATTTTGAACCATAACTGCATTTGTTCTTACTATATGTAGAGCTACTTCAGGGTTTTTCCATTTCTCCATTTTCTGTTTGGGAATATCACTCTCAATAGAAATTTAAATGGATGAGTTCCAGAATTCACATTGGTGAACCGTGGAAACTATGTTGATGTCTATAGACCCACCCCCCAACCAGACCAACTACATGTCATGTTGTAGAACCATCCAAAAAACTGCTATAGACCTTTACTTCTTAAGATATTTCTTAGACATTCTTCTGGTGAAAACAAAAACAATTTAGACATTGTAATTAAGCCTGTCTTATATATGGAGGGAATTTCAATTACGCACCTTTTCTTCAAATGCACTTCCATTTCAGATGCCATTTTTCAGACTGCCCCTCTGCTTCCATCTGTCACACGGCAACCACGTGTAATGAAATATTGTTGGGAAGGTTCAGCCTCTACTGTCATCCCACCAACATCTGCCTCTGATGTTCTGGGCAAACATAATAAAATTGGAGGCATTACTTTTGGAGCAGCCTGTGTGTATGTGTTGATTAGAATTTTAGAAAATGAATTTTTCTTTCAAATAAGTTTACAACTAGTTTTTCTCACTAATATTATATGAAGCTAGATCTTAGTAAACAAAGGGTATCCTACTGGAAGATCTTTTGAATACCTTAGAAAATGTTTGACTCCCTTCATACATCTAAATAAAAGAATTCCACAGGCAAATACTTAATCCATGGACAAGCAAGCTATAAAAATCCAAATTCTAAGCTCACACAGAAGAGAAACTGCAATTTTGAGTGCTTATTGGCCACAGATATCCTGTACAACATTAGGCCTTGGATCTACAGTGTTTTATGTGCCAATAATTCAACAATTATTTTGGCTTGGTTTCCATTATGTCTGAAATAACATGAGGCATTCTGGATTCACCAACATGGTGTTCTTATGACAAGAAGATGTCTCTGGGAGTCAGGACCCCTATATAGTCCCAGAGGATTGCGTGGAAGGAAGGGCGATGAGCAGGGTGCAGTCTAACACCATTCTGGGCAGCAGCCCTTGTGAGCTATTCCCTGAACTACACCTATTTTTCTTCTATATAAGCCTAATTGAGCACTCTGAAACAGAGACAGGGAGCTGGCATATCACTCCGAGGTGATGACAATTAAAGAAGTGAACTTCCTTACCAGATTTCTTTTACTTGACTGTAAATATCGAGACTTCATGTCTGTAGTGTGTGCAACACACATACTTAACAAATGTCAGAATGCACTGATTTCATGTATTGCCAAAATGAAAGGATACTAAAAAAAAAGTAAACAATCTAAATGACGATGTAGCAAGGAGGAAAAGTTTCCTCTCAGAACTCGAGATATCGTTATTTTTCCAAAATCACATAAATGCTCTCACCTTAGGCTGAAGACTCAGGGATAATGCTTCTGGTATAGTGGCCCATTGTAGTCATTTTCTGAAAAAAAATCATGAATCCTCTACCACCATTTCATTCTCTTCAAAGGATTCAGAGTTTTGTGGGTTTCTGTCACATCACTTAAAGTTTATTATATATTATGACAGAAAAAAAACTGCATATGTCTTTTTTGTTTTGTTTTTGCTTGATGCTACCTTTCAAGCTGCAATATTTAGTTAAAAAAATAAAAAAGAAAGAAAACACCAAAAAAAAAACCCCAACAAAACAACATCAAAAGCAAAGCAACCAAACAAGAACAAAGAAAAGAAAAGAAAAAAAAAAGACATTTTAGGCAAAGCACAAACTATTCACAGTTGCAATGTTTCCACCTCAGGTTGCTAATTCTACCTTAATTTATTTGTATTAACTAGGTTCCTATATATATAAAAAGTCTGACACTCTATTTCAGCTAGATATTTGTTGTGGAAGAGCAGGAATAAACCTGAAGTATTATTACATATAAGAATAGAAGACTTTGTCCAGCTCTTTTCTGAAAAAACAGGGTGCAATGAGTGTGAGAGTCACTTTTACCAAAAGCAGTTGTTGAGGACCTTGCAGAAGTGAGCCAGTGCAGTCACAGGGCTGCCAGAAGATTCACCCAGGAATCCCTTCATGCAAGAGGGAAGCGAAAACAGCAAGAATCTTCCCATTTCCCAGAACAGTATCAGAATTTGCAGTGCACATGTATCTCCTGCTCCTGGGAAGGGCAACAAAACTGGTGAGGGGTTTAGAGCACAATTCTCATGAGGGGCAACTGAGGGAGCTGGGACTGTTTAATCTGGAGAAGAGAAGGCTCAAAGGAGACCTCATTGCACGCTACAACTTCCTGAAGGGAGGCTGTAATGAGGAGGGGTTTGGCTTCTTCTCCCAGGCAACAAACAGAACCGAGGAAATGGCCACAGGTTGTACCAGAAGAGGTTTAGATTAGACATAAGGAAAAACTTTTTCTCTGAGAGATGGCCAGGCATTGGAATGGCCTGCCCAGGGAGATGGTGGAGTCATCATCTCTGGTAGTATTCAAGAGGTGTCTAGAGATATAGTTTAGTGGATGAGGAGCTACGAGATATAGTTTAGTGCCTTGTGGTAGTAATGGTAACAGGAGGATGGTTGTACTAGATTACCTTGTAGGTCCTTTCCAGCCTTGTGATTCTATGATTCTATGATTTGTCAACACCGTCTGGACTTTCCAGGTCTGGTAAAGCTTTCTTCACCCATGGCTGGGTCTTAGCTGTGCGGACAAAGAGCAGGCAAGAAAAAATTGCTCTTCCCCATGCATTTGAGACTACTTTGTGATTTTATCAGATCTCATCCAGAATTACATGTCTATAATGCATCTACACACTTTGAGTTATATGAAGAGGATAAACTTCAGTAGAAACTGTTCTACCAAAATGCACAGCTTCCTCCAGTGGGTAGTGAGGAAGATAACTGTAGATAACAGACCTGAGAGAAATCACAAATACTAAATCCTTATTATAGCCGAAATTTAAGCATATGCATAAATTTTGTTTACTAAGAGTTTTGAATAATACATACACAAATATTTTGTGTTTCAGAGACACAAGGAAAGCTATTCAAACCTCATGCTGAAAATAGTCTCCTCTTTTCATTAAGTATCTAAAATGAAGGTTGCATTCAATTAGAATTTATAGGACACATTTCATATGTGAAAGAAGAACGGTATGTCCACACAGACACTTTCATTAGCTGTATGAGTTAATCATTCTGAGATTTGGTGCCAGTTATAATTCTGAGTCTACAGCTCAACATATCATATGCTCTTCAATTCCACAACTTATGGATCAAAATAGTTAAGAAAAGCTGCACTATGACATTCAAGTCAAGAAGTCTTGAACTGCTAACAAACCATGAAAGAAGAAACAACCCCTAAAGCAAGAAAATCATAACTGAATTTGAGCTTTGTAGTGATGGAAAGCATTAGCATGTTAGTTATACAAATGCTTTAGTCATTTGGGAACTAAAATAATTCAAAGATTAAAAAGATAAAGATATTATGGGTCAGGAAAGCAACTAAAATAAAATATTAACAAAAACAAAAATAACGTAGAAAATAATACAAAAAAAAAAATAAATAAACCCAAGCACTTGAATCTCTTAGACATTGTATTATCCAATATAAATTCATAGAGGATGAAAAACATAAGGTATTAATGGCATGATAATGTCAGTCAGTGACAGACAGTAAATGTAAGACACAGAGGAGCTTCATTAGAAGATAGGTCTTCATTTTTCTGCCCCTACTCACTTGCTGGAAATAAAAAATTCAAAAGGCCACATGAAGAGGTTCAGCAATTGGTACCTCTGGAGACAACTGTACCAGTAACTACTGATGGAATCAAATTAATCTAGAGACATCGGAGAAATGAATTCTGAGTCATTATAATGTAACACAAGGTCAAACTTCTATAAGGAGACAAGAAAAATTAATATTTTTGTTTGTTTGTTTTAACCTAACAGTCAAAAATCCCAGTTTGCTATCTAAGGGTAAAATTAAAAGCCTAAAGCATCTTGGGAAAATTTCTATCAGGAATAATACAAGTATAGAATGATATATGTCTGTCTGGATATTTAGTTTTTAAAACATTATCTACACAGGTGTGTTTGTCAGATATGCACAAGTACGTATGCACAAAGCACACAGTCTCACTGCATACAATATGGAATAAGAACTAGCACAGGAAGCTTAGTGCTGGCTTTGTTGCATGCTGAGCACTCTAGTGCAGATCTGTGTCATACAAATTCCACTGGAGAGAGTCTTTCATCATTAGCTGATCCCTGGGTCTCCTGGAGATTGTACTTCATTGACCGATAGTGTCTTGCCTTGCTCCACTGAGAAATGTTTTTTTTTTTTTTTCCCCTTTTTTTTTTTTTCTCTCTCCAAGCAGAAGTCAACTATGTGAGTTAATAACCATTTTTAAAGGCCTCAAAGGATATGTATGTGTGAAAAGCTGATCGTGCTGGAGCAGGAAGAAAAGAAGCAATCAGAACTGCAAATAATAGCTTTCTGAAGTAAAATTCTGTTCCCACTGATGTTAAGAAGAATTTTGTGATTGATTGTAGGAGAAAATATATATATATATATTTTTAAAGTAACAAGTTAAATAGAATATAAAATCTTTTCAAGACCAAGAAAAATCAGCAGAAAAAGAAAGAAACGGAGGAACAGTTAACTTGCTAATGTCATAGAAGGTGAAGAAGGGCACATCATGGGATTAACATTATAAATTGTTCAGCAATTCAGAAGAAAACATGTAGGTTGCTATAAAATAATTCAGTCTGAGCACTCCCTTCTCTTCATCTAATTATTTTTCTATAGGAAACAAAAGCCAGATAGAGACTGAAATGTCTGGCTTCTTGCTCATATACTGTACTTGATTGTCACAACTCATTTATAAAGGAAAATTAAGGTTAACATATTCTAGGAGAAGAATAATCTCTAGAATTTTTACTATACAATTTCAGCTTCCTTACTGCCATTCTCCTGAAGGAGTTACTTTCTTTGTTTGCTTGTTTTAAGATTTACTAAGAACTGGTTTGCAACTTGCATTATGCTTCCTCTTATTCCCAGATCATACATGGATGGGAGGTAAGAAGCAGCAAAGGATCTGCCTCCTTCTTGAACACTCCAGCTTGCACAAAGATCTGGTTTGTGGATGTTAGAATATGAAACATCTGAAGCTCACTGCCAGGGAGAAATATAAAGCAGCTGTGCTTCAGAGAAGATGTGTCAAATGCCATCATCCAAATATGAGCTTGAAAGGCTACAATTGATGTGCAGGCCAAGGTACCAGGTCTGCTCCGGGACTGGAAGGCAGAAGATCTCATTTTCCTTTAGTCCTTGAGAGAGGAATGTTTCCAAATTTGTGCCACTTCTGCTCATCTTACACCTAGATTTGGAATAAATGAGTGTCTTTGATCCCTACCATACCATATTGCTACAGATTAAGCAGCTCATGTGCGAATGAGGACAGTATTCAGCACTGGAATTTTGCACTGCTGGTTTTCCCTGCTAAAGAGAAGCTTTTTAAAGGCAATTTTTTATCTATTTATTTTTGTAGATTAATTAGCTTTATTAAAGAGCAAGCAATCTAGTACTCAAGAAAACACAGAGTAACAGGATTCCAAAAATATGCCTGCCACCTGGTATTGCCAGTTATATGTTCTTCCTTACAAAACATAGCTGCAGCTGTAAATTTAATTTGTTTCCATAGGCAAAATTGATGCAACACTTTTTTCTGTTTATCCTAAAGTATTTGCAGTTCTTGATTCATTAATTAACACATTGATTGGAATATCTGTAAACTGGAGTAAGACTCACTTTATTTGAACCTTTCTGACTTGGGATTGCTTCTGCATTTACTACCTATCCTGATAGCAACTGTGCTTCCAAGGGAAGCTATTTTATTTACTTTCTAGAGAAGAACCTCCTGTGTGCTTTCATGCTGCCTGAATGCTAGGTCAAGAATATGTTTAGAATGGATAAAATCTCAATATTAAACAGCTGGTTACAACAAAGATCATCAAAAATATGGTTGTTGGCTCAGATAGACAGCATAGCAATGAAACAAGAAAGTTTTTTCTGGACTAGTATTCTGATACTGGATTTGTCACCACATCGCTGATTAAAAATGTGTAACATATCATGTATAGCTCTTTACAACTATCTAAAAGAAGGTGGTGATGAGGTAGGGGCTGACCTCTTCTCTCACAGTACTAGTGATTGGACTAGAGGGAATGCTGTCAAGTTGCGCCAGGGGAAATTCAGGTTTGATGTGAGGAAAAAATTGTTTTCAAAAGAGCAGTTAGGTAGTGGAATGGGCTGCCCAGAGAGATGGTTGAGTCATCGTTTCTGGAGATGTTCAAGAAATATTTAGATGTTATACTAAGGGACACTATTTAGCAGGGAAGTACTGGTAGGTGGATGTTTGGACTGGATGATCTTAGAAGTCTTTTCCAACTTTGATGATTTGATTCTATAATTCTATATATGACTGCTTCTTTTAAATGATTTACTGTCAGTCACAACCACAAGAAATACTCAACCTAGAACATTCAACCCAGTTCACTCCTAGGTTATGCTTACCATGTGCTCTCTGAATGCTGCAGCTCATTAATTGTTCATATTCAATTAATTGGATCATAAGTTCTCACAATCTAATATCTCAGGACACTCACATTTCCTGGCTTAGACAAGATAAACAACAATATCTATATCATGGCCACATTAAAATGAACAAACTTATTATTCACCATTGTAGAAATTGTCTCAAGATCCATATGTAGCTACATTTTTTTTTTTTTTTCCTCCACTAAGAATGATCAGGAATAAAGGAATAAGTGCTCATTTAATGCCTTCATGTTCATTTGGGCAAATGTTGCATTAGAGGGCATCACACTCCAGCCTATTTGTGCAATTGCTTAATTATTTGTGATTCATGCAAAGCCATCTTCTGTATCTATCTAAAAAGAAAAAAAAAAAAATTATGCCAAAAACAATAAGAAATGAAAAAATACCCCTTTTCATCACATTATTTAGACGGAAGTATATAACAGGTAACAAAACCTTTAATTTTAATAAGACTACTTGAAGGGAAGAGTGCTCTGAAACAAACTAAACTATAATCCCAATTCTGATCTTCTTATTGTTTTCCTGAAATTATATTTGACTGAAAGAAGAACTCTATTAGTTGGATAATAAAACTGAAATATACTGTTATATAACTCCTAGCACTACACCATACATTTACCTCTTTTCTCCATCTGTCTTATCACTCTCTTTTTGAAAGTTATTTATGTATCGGAGATGTATTCTACTCAGTCACCTTGGCAACTACAGCTATTCCCATATGGAACATATTGTATTTTCATATTTTGTATAGTAATAACAATAGCTGTTAGTATCTGAAAACAGCAAGAGAAGTGGTTCTTCTGTGCCTTTTATTTGAGGTCATTATCAGAACAGAATGTCTGTTTTTTTTTTTTTTTTTTTTTAAGCTTCTTATTTTATTGTTTTATTTGGAAATATCCTAAAACTATTTAAATATAAACTTGGAATCCAATCCAAAACACAAAATAATAGCCTAACATCAGACATAAATAGAAACGAGGTGCTTAAGTCGAAAATTGTAATCTCACATTCCACTCATCTGTCCCCAGTTAGAAGTTATTAAAGGCTATAAGTACTTCAGCTCCTAAATCTGAAGTTGGTTGTGGTATGCAATTTTTTAATGCTGAGATAAATCAGAACCCAGCTAATCTGCCTGTGCATCTCTTACCACCTGGCCAGGGTCCATGTCCCCAGCTCAGCTGCCCTCTTGGCCTCCCAGTCCTTGTTCAAGCCTTCACGCTGTCTCCACACTCTCCCTCTGCCATGCATCCTTCCCTCCTGCCTGACCCTTTCCAGAGGAGAGAGCTCAGCTCTCTGTAATTGCTGGGTGCATGAAAGGGCAGATGAGCAGTGACAGTGGCCCAGGAGTGAACCTGGAACGCAGCCCAACGTCTGCCTGTGCAGTAGCTGTGGTAGCTTCAGGAGTGATGGCCTTCCAGCTTCTCGCTGCCATTCACCCTTCAGTTATTAGTTACTGCTTTGCAATGGGGACTTGTAAATTGACCATGAGGGCACTCACAGTTCATTGCACAGTCAGAGAGGTCATTTTAAATTACTCCAGATGTCATGGTTTCCCAAAGCCCTGTCTGCCAAGGCTTTCCTACAGAGCAGGTTGACTTTTGACTGTGCATGTAGCATCAGGGCTGTGCAAGAACCCACTCTGAGATTCTTGCCAAGATGCTAGTGGTAGTTATGCTGCAGGATTTCGTAACTCCAGAAATGAGCTGCCTGAAGTTAGTTATCACAGTGCTCAGTACCACCATTTTAATAGTAACTAAGTCCTTACACTACTGACAGACTGCAATGCACATTGCAAATCTACACATGTGCTTTCAGAAGAAAACATATTATCTACCATTGGCAATGCAGCCAACTTTGAGATAGAAAAAATAATATTTTAAGAATGCTCAGGAATACATCATCATTGCTGAGATGACCAAAAAAGAAAGAAACAAAGAAGGAAAGGGGGAAGGAAAGAATTCCTTTCTACTTAGAAGATGGAGAATTTAATTTTAAATGAAAAAATACTTTTAAGTATTCTCCAGGCAGGTCACAGGGATAAGGATCTTCACTCTTAAAGGAAAAAGAAACTCTACTTTCTAAATGGCAACAGACTTCTAGACTCTTAGACCCTTAGTTCTTTGCCTTTAATTCCTGTGTTAATGGCAGTCTTATGTTCCTACCTTTTGTGTGAAGAACTACAAATATCTTACCATTTTATTGGATGATTGGCTCCTCATCTTCAAATAAAACTGATTTTGAGAGAGGTCAAGAAGTCCTACCTCCTGCTCGGCGCCCAGAAAGGCTGCTTCTACTAAGATGATAATGAACATGCAAGGGTAGAAAGGACAGGGAGAAGAAGCAGAAACACACATCAAAACAAAAGGAAGGAAAGAAAAAAGGGGGAAGACAATAAAATTTCCCTTCTGCTGATCTCTTCTCTTGTGTATTATATCAAATAATTTCATTCATGGAGAATAATTGATTAAATAGAGAAGTATTTTTAACAACTACAAAAAAAAAAAAAAAAAAAGCTCCTGTGTTTGAAACAAGCAACCAAACTAATGTTAAGTGCACTTAAAACAGAGTTAACACTCTACGTAGCAAGATTACAGATATTATAAAGCTACTTCATTTTATTCATATTACAAAACTGCCACATATAATTTGATAATTTTAGCTGTCTTTGATCATCAGAGGATGAAGATTTATCTATCATAAAGGCTAATTACTGCTATCATCTTTCACAGACAATGGTCTCTATAGGCCCCGCTTGTACTATTTGATGGAAAGAAGAGGGACAGCCTTTGATGATTTCAGACCCATCTTATCAAAGAGCCAGTGGGGTACTACCCTTAATATATTCTTTTCTGAAGAGATGGTAGGAGCACCGCCATCTGCTTTACACCACAAAAATCCACCAAGAACTCTTTGTTAAAATGAAGACATCTTATCTTTCATTGGAGATATGGACACAGACTTGTGAGCATTTTGGAGAAAAACAGAGAAGAGAAAGAAAAGGAAGCTATGAATATTGCAGTTGTTCCATCTTATCAGAACCTGCCTCTCACTGACTTTATGACCTCTATGCAAGTAATTAGCACGCTCTATCTCTCTGCCATTAGCAACACTCAGCTTGGGAGTCTAATGCTATTAACACAGTACTTAAAGAACAAAAAAAAAAAAAAGAGGGAGAATGGGAAAAGATATTGAAAGTATTGAACATTTTCCTGCAGAAATAAATAATGTAATTTTTTTCATTTAATATAGCCAGATTTTGGGACATCACTGATTGATTTTAAACCTTGCAGATGAAAAGAAATGAGTAAATAAACAAGCTGAATTAAGCTGTTATAAACAAAACATTCAAATACTCAGAAAAAGTAGTTTCTCAAACCTAAATTACTTCTAATTCCTGAAGAAATTAAGTAACTCATTTCATCTTGTTTGGGTTATTTAATTATCTGATAGAATTAAAAAACAAGGAGCAAGGCTGAATCAAAGAAAAGAAAGATTGGCTTTTTGTCTCACAGTGAGACATACAGCTTAGCTGTTAACAATAAAATGCTATAAGCCATATGTTTCATGTGGTTTTCTTTTAAGCTTGAAATTAGAATGTGCTAATTAGAGTGTGGGCCACATATAAAAATACAGCACTCCATTGCAATTGTGCCTGTATGAGGACTACATTGTTGATGAGAGGAAGACTGGTACTATAATTATCTTACAATCCAAGGAGTAATTCACCTTAGTAATTTTTGAATATGTCAAGAGCCTGGTTCACAAATCACTTAATTGCTTTTTATGCACTCTTTGTGCTGCAATTTACCGTATATGAGAAAAGTGACTTGTGTACCAATATCATATAATTTGCCTTACATTTACCAACCTTCCAAATCATAGCAGGGTAACTAACAATGCATGGTTTCAGCTTCATTTCCCAGGATTCTAAAAACCTAAGGAGATGTGAAGTTGACAGTACCTCCAGCTGGGAGTAAATAGCACATTTTCAGAAAGGGAGCCATGAAAAACTTCCCAGAAAGCCAGTAAAATAAGTTTGAAGATCATTCCTCCAAAACACATTGCACTTTATTTATTCAAAGAATCACAGAATGGCGAGGGTTGGAAGGGACCTCAAGGATCATGAATCTCCAGCCCCCCGCCACATGCAGGACCACCAACCTCCCCATTTAATACTAGACCAGGCGGCTGCCCAGGACCCCATCCAATCTGGCCTTGAACACCTCCAGGGACGGGGCATCCACAACCTCTCTGGGCAGCCTGTTCCAGCACCTCACCACTCTCTATAAAGAATTTCCCCCTGACATCCAACCCAAATCTCCTCTCCTTCAACTTAAAACCATTTCCCTTTGTCCTGCAGTTATCAACCCTTTCAAAGAGTTGATTCCCCTCCTGTTTGTAGGCTCCCTTTAGGTATTGAAATGCTTTATTATCAGAGCAGAATTCATATTTATCCTTCAGGGAAAAAAAAGGAAGGCGGGAAAAAAAAAAGGAAGGCAAAATCAGGGAAGCTGAGATGTGAATTGAACAAGGAAGAGAAAATTCAATAAATGGAAAATACATTTTAATGTGTTTTTCTTATATGATGCATAAAAAAAAAACCACAGTTATACTCATTATAGAATACGTATAAGTTTCTTCTAGTCAGACAGATGCCATCGCATGAAACATACTGGCCAACAGATCTAACTGGGAACATTGCACCAGAATGTTGATGAAAAACTGAGATTAGTGCGAAAGCGAATAATTTTTAGGGAAAAAAAGCCAGTTTTTTAGGAATTAACATTATTTCAAACGGGTCTAAGATATTATTTCTTTGAAAATCCAAATAGAAATGTTCCCTAGCTCTCTCTGATGTGCAACCTGTCTGTTACCAAAAATGCTGGGATACTTTGAGGACATTCAGACAAGGAGAGCAAAACGGTTAGCAGTTATCATGTAAGTGTCAGCAGTTTGCATACACTTTGTATTGATGTCACTGCAATCTGCTTACTAATGTAAAATCCAACCTTTATCCCATGTCACTTCCCTCTTCATTTTCAGGGAATTACAGAACTGCAGGGATTGGAAGGGATCTCTGGAGATCATCTAGTTCAATCTCCTGCAAAAGCAGTTTCCCTCGAGTAGGTTGCACAGAAAACCATCCAGGAGAGTTTTGAATATCTCCAGAGAATGAGACTCCATAACCTCTCTGGGCAGCCTGCCAGAACTTTCTTTACCTTTCTTTCTCATGTCCATATGGAACTTCCTGTGTTTCTATTTGTGCTCATTGTTCCTTGGCCTGTCCCAGGGCACAACTGGAAAGAGCATGGCCCCATACACTGTAAGTCAGATTCACCCAACTTGCGGCCCACAGGCCACATGCAGCCTGGCCCAGCCCATCTTGTGACTTTAATAGGATGGGTTTTTTTTTCCTATATATTAGCTATGTTATGTATTTTATATGTGATCCAAGGCTATTCCCCTTCACTCAACACAGCCCAGGCAAGGCAAAAGGTTGGACACTCATTCTTTAGATACTTTAGATATTCATAAGCTTTGATAAATTCCCTCTCAATCGCCTCCAAACTAAACAGTCCCAGATCTCTTCCTGAGGGATCCTAAGGGAGATGCTCCAGATCCTTAATCATCTTTGTGGCCTTTCACTAGACTCTCTCCAACAGTTCCTCATCTTTCTGGAACTGAAGAGACCAGAACTGGACACAGTACTCCAGATCTGGCCTCATCAGGGCATAGTAGAAGGGAAGGAGAAACCCCCTTGACTTGCTGGCCGCTCTTTTTTTAATGCACCCCAGAAGACCTCCTTGGCTAAAAAGGAATACTGCTGGCTGATAGGTAACCTGTTATCCTCTAGGACAAGCAGGTCCTTCTCTTCAGAGCTTCTCTCCAGCAGACCAGTCTCTAATCTGTACTGATGCATGGGGTCATTCATTCCCAGGTGCAGGCTCCACATTTGCCCTTGTTGAAACTCATAAGGTTTCTCTGTTTAGCTCTCCAACATGTTCATATCTCACTGAACGGCAGCACAGCCTTCTGGTGTGTCAGCCACTCCTCCCAGCTTTGTAGAATTAGCAAGACATTCTTCTCTTTTTCATGATTGGAAAAAAACTTCTAATTTCTAATTTTGTATCTAGAACTTGCTTGAGTATATTTGACTACATATTCATACACTGGTCCTCTTTTCCATAGTTCTTTCCCACAGTGTGAAAATTCCTAATCCTCTATCTTTCTTTCTCTTCAAATTTCTTATTTGCTTTGGTGCCTACAATTAGGCCAAATAAATAAATAAATAAAACATTGCCCAATATCTATTTATTCTCCAATCTATGTGGATTTTCCACAAACTAACAGGACACATTTTGTAGGTGTGCTCCGTTAATACTTCAATAATTTATTACCATCAGTAGTGGAACAATCCACTTTAATTATAATTAAATGGAGCACAAAATCCAAAGAATCAAAGATGAAAGTAGAAAACCTTAGTTTACAAAAGCATTCCTTCTACAGACACTAGCTACCTGACCTTAATTGCAACAACTACTAATTTCAAGAATATTATCTAGTTTTGAGACTGACAGGTTCATGCCACACTGGGTGATGAACTGGCTGAACAGTAGGGCTCAAAGGCTTGTAGTTGTAGGAGTACATCTGGCTGGTGGCTGATCACTAGCAGCTTTTCCCAGAGCTCAATTCTAAGAGTGAGTTCTGTTTAACACTTCCATCAATTACCTTGATGCAGAATTTGAATACATCCGTAACAAGTTTGCTGATGATGCTAAACTGGAAGGTGCTATTGGTTCTCTGGAAGAACTAGAGGCCTTACAAAGGGATCTAGATAGCATTGGTGTCATCATCAGTGACATAAAGTCCAGCAAGGGTAAATTTCATAAAACAGTCTTCCTAATGAGGTGGTAGATGTTCTATGCCTGTCAGTGCTCCAGAGGCATATGGATGACTCCCTAAATAACATACTTTAATTTTTGTTAAGCCCTGAAGTGTTCAGGCTTTTGGATGTGATTTTTTCAGGTCCCTCCCAACTATTCTATCTATTCTATTTTAAAGTAAAGATGTTTAAGTATCTCTAATCTAGTAAATAAAGTAAATAAATCTCTAATCTAGTAAATAAACGCAGTAGAGTTATTGTGTCTTTGCTCTTTGCAGTATGGAGCCTCCACTATATAGAAAATTTATATATTGGGAGAAGTTTCTCACTCCCATTAAGCGGATATACTGTATTTATAACTACACTAGAAACTAGTTATTCAAACTTCAACAGGTAAATGCTGCCCACTAACCATAATTTCACGTGTACATAGTAGAAAATCTATCTTCTTAACATATTCCAGGATATCTTCTGATAATCCAGTGTGGTGGAGTTTAGCTGGCTACCACAATATTGAATGTAAAAACTCGAGTGAGATGATACACTTTTAAAACTACTTTATATCTGACTAGCATATTATGACCAACTGTGTGCTTCATAAACTTAGAAGAGCATAGGAAGCAGGACAATGCAATATAAAGCAGCAAAACTTAGTACAGTTCTGCAAATCACATTGTGAATTACTAACCCTTTGTATATGCAGCTTCATATTTTCGTCTCCAGCATGTACTTTTGTGAGAACTCTAAGAAAGGTGAATTTTGTCACCATACTTCTTATTGATCACTATGTTTTTTTGTATAGTTAATGAATATAAAGATGTTATAATTATGAAATAAACAAGAGAGTTAGGCAAAGAAGATTATAATAACAAAAAGAGAATAGATAGAAAGCTTACCCGTGTCCTGGGCTCACTGCAAAACTCCAAAGGAGAAATCTCCAGAAGAGATCCTTCCCCACTAGTAGTCAGCTCTTAAATGGGTCTAGGCTCCACTCCTTCCAGCAGTACAGGTGAAGGCAATTCACCTGTGCTCCCATGGCTGACTCATTGCTCACCTCAGGTGATCAATCAGAGGTTCAGGCCATGATTCAGCAGTTCCCATACACTCTGCCCCTTCACAGTGTGAACCAATGATCAGGTTGACTAAAGGGTAAGCTTTTCCTAATACAGAGATCCGCTATATCACGACGCTTATACAATTTCCATCGCAACGCATGTTGGTACAATTCAAGACGAGTGACGATCGGTGAATGTCCATATTTTTTTATGGGCCAGTGCTCAATGATGTTACTGGAAGCATGCAGTCGTGAGGTTCAGGTCTGTCCTATATTCCATCAGTCCCATGTAGACCATCACTGGATGTTGCGCGTGATCTGACAGTAACACTGGAACGCTTTGATGACATTTTGTTCCTTCCGGTGATCCTGAAGGATCAAAGACTCATGGGGAGTAATACAGATGTTTCAAGGGTACCAGGAGGGGAAGGTCTGCCAAGGCAAGATACAGGCCATATTTCTATACTGGGTCAACACTTTGGCTTGTACTGGGGCACATGTCTGAGCCACCTGTACCACACCTTCTGGCCAGATGCCTGTGGCTGCATAACTATATCAGGCACCAAAGGAAGTGTCCTGATCTGCCAAAGGGACATGATGGGAATCCCTTTAGCAATGAAGATCGGAGTGTTGACCACAATATCAGTAGGTCATGTACCTATTACTGGAGGGACTACTAAGCCTCCCACCTCCAATAATCTCCCCCAGGGTGCAAGTAGGCCACACCACTTCAGTCCTACCTGCACCTTCCAAGATATTTTATTCTATGGGTGCCTGGATCTAAATTCTCAGGGGCAGGGAGCAGAAGATTATTTTCATTACCAATCTGGGGTCTTACCTGATGATCAGTGCCCGTAATTTGGATTCTAAGCAGGGTGGCCCATGTTATCTGCAACATTCTCAGGGCACTGGATTTGCTGTCTCTAGGTCTTTCATTCAGGTCCCGCAAGGTTTCATACAGTCTTTTCGTCCACCCCAGCAGGGACTGGGAACCTGTCTTCAGGGCAGCCTTAAAAATACCATTATAACACTAATGAGGCCTGCCCCCATTGGATTATATGGCAGGTGGAATCACCATTCAATGTTACTTTCTTCTGCCCAGCACCGTATCATTGCATCAGTAAAATGAGCCCCTGGGTCACTCTTTCTGACTTGAGGTGTCCCACAGTCAGACATCAGTTTAGCGAGTGCCTTGATGGTATATGCCTGGTTTGCTTTCAGTACTGGGTAGGCCTGCAATAGCCCACTTGCAGTGTCAACGCAGGTCAGGGTATATCTCGCCCCCTTAGACCGAGGAAGGGGCCCAATGTAATCGACCTGCCATCGCTGGAGACGATTGTGTCCTCTAGAAAGACGGGCTATCACTTTGGGCAACGATCTCGGTCTCGTCTTAGAGCAAGCGCTGCAATCCTGGCATGCCTGAATGATGTCAGGTAGCTGTATGGGCAGTCCCCATGCTTTTGCAGCTGCCCACATTGTCTTTTGTCCCACATGCCATAGCTTCTGATGTAACCAACGGGCGATGTTCTCAGATGGTGAATTGTCAATCCATCGAACTTGGGCCAGCATGTCGGCTTCATCATTTCCCAGTGACTGTAGGGGCTGATGATCAGAAACATGGTAGACACACATAGCCCTGTGTTTGACTGTATTCCATGTGTCTAACCACATGTCCTTGCCCCAGATTGGTCAGGCATGGTTAGTCCATTCCTGGGTGGCCCACTGTGCAATCCAAAGAGTGAGCCCCTGGTACACAGCCTAACTATCTGTGCAGATATTCAGAACACCATGCCTGGGTTCTGTGGTTATAACTATCCACACAGCTCACAATTCTGCCCATTGGCTGCTCTGACCATCCCCCTCATCAAACCAGGTTGTCTCGGTACATCTCAGAGGGATGGTATGCTATTTCTCTCCACTTGCTTGGGATGCCCTTGCTGGACCCATCTGTGTACCAGGCATCTTCAGGGATAGGATATTTCCCCTCCTGAAAAGGACTCTTCTCAGGTGGAGAGACCAGTGTTTCTTTTTTGGTGCATCACTGTGATAGGTCACTGGGCCTAAGATCTTCTGGAGTTTTTCTTTCAAGGGTGATGAAGACAGACTGCTCCTTTGGCTGAGGTAGGCGACCCATCGTGCCACCATTTGTGCTTGGGCCACCTCCTGTCTTAGGAAGGTGAGTCAGATCTTTCACCCACCCCTGAATCAGCAGAGCAGTCTTCACTACAACATCATCCATTTGAGTTATCGGCCCCACTGCCTGTAATGCCAAATAGGCAGCCAATAACTTTTTCAATCATACTGCATCCTTCTTGTGCTCCATGCCAGACCTGAGACCAAAAACCAATGGGGGTCCAAACAGAACTCTGGTATTGCCACAGGCCTCAACCAAAGCCATCTTGAGTAAAGCAAACACTCAACTCGGCTGGGAGGGTAGGATCAAGTATACCCAATGCCTGGGCTTCTTTAACTGCCAGTTTTGCCTGTTGGAAATCATCCTGTTGTTTTCCCTCAATCCCATAGCTGCCCCTTTTCTGTGAGTTGTACAGTGGCCTTAGCAGCTGCACTAGGTGAGGTATAAAGGAACACCAGTAACCCGATATACCTAGAAACTCTTGCAGCTGCTTCGATATTGTAGGGACTGGGAACGCCTGAACCATATTTATGACAGCACTGGGTAGTACTTTGCTCTTTCCTGACCAAAGCACTCCCAGGAGTTCTACAGACAGGCCTGGACCTTGCACCTTTAGGGTATATGTAACCCATCCCCTCTGTTGTAAATAGGCAGTTAATGAATCTGTGCCTGCTGTACTGCCTCCAGTGAGTCAGATGTCAGCAGGAGATCATCAATATAATGATGTAAGTTAACATCGTCAGGTTTATTCCAATCAGCCAGGCCACACATCACTAGATTATGACAATATGTTGGTGAATGCACATACCTCTGCGGCAGGACCTGAAAGGTCCTCTGCCTGCCTCCCCACGTAAATGCAAACTGATCTTGGAATTCCTCAGCAATTGGGATACTGAAGAACACATTTGCTACATCTAGGACACAATGATAGGTTTTTATCTCCCTACTTAATGTGTCCATTAGGGGGGCAATATTGGGTACGGCCGTATGAATAGGCAGTGTGACCTTATTTAATTCTCTGTAATCCACTGTCATTCTCCATGTTCCATCCGACTTTCATACTGGCCATATGGAGGAATTATATGGGCTGTGTGCAGGTCTTATAATGCCCACTTTATCCAATTCCTGCACTGTTTTCAATATTTCCATCTCACCCACCCAGGAGTCTATACTGCCTTACATTAGTAATCCAGTGCAGTTTCAGCAGGCAAATAGGCCCACGTTTCACATGGCCTCTTAATATTGCCTGCACCGCCCGGATACTGATACATCTCTGTCGAAGTCTGAACTCCCCCACAGTTGTCTGAAGAGCCAGACCCCATAGAATATCTACGCCCAGGATGTATTCTTGGACTGGGGCAATAGACACCTTATACTCCCAGAGCGGGAGATGCCCAACCCCTAATTTCAACCATGTTTGGGTGACAGGAATAGTCTGTCCCCCCAAACCAGCAATCACTATTCTGTCCCCATCAAATTTGGTTAGATCTCCGTAGATAATTGATGTTTCTGCTCCCATGTCCATTACTGCCATAACTCTCTGAATATGTTTTCAGGACCAATAAATCATTAAGTCTACATAGGGCCTCCAGATGGGACTAAGAGGGGACTAACATCCCTTGTCACACCATGACTTGTGCTATGGCCAATTCTTTTTGCTTCCAGTAGCTCAGACATCACGGCCCAAGACACCTGAGGCAGCTTTTTTTTTCCTATTAGAAACAGTGAAATCTTCCAGGGTCCACGTCATTGTTAGTATTCTCTCTATAACCCTTACCCTTGGTTTCTTAGGGTAGCTCTGAAATTTTTGATTGTCCTTTAGTTGTCTCCAAAGCTGGAGAAGGACATGGTTGGGCTGGCAGTCAATCTTAGCAAATTAGACCCCAGCCCAAATTAAATCATTAAACGTTTGTTTCTGGGAGACCCTTATGGATCCCAATTGAGGAGCTCAAGTAGCCAGCACCTTGATTTTAGTCACAGACAGGACCTCAGCTTCTCCTAATGTCCAAATATTGCACCTGGAATGCAGGCATTCTGTTTCTCCTCGGTTGGCCACTAGCTGGGCAGCCTGCTGGACTACCACTTCTGAGGCCACCAGGGGATTTAATATAGAGACCAAAGTACCATACAAATGAGAGGGAGCTTACTGTAGAATTAAGTCTCTCATCCCTGCTGAGAATTTGACTATATCAGGGCCATCAAATGTGTCTTCATAAATTGCTTCCCTTACACCTAGCTCACAGATATAATTTTGAAAGTTCTCCATGGAGGACCACACCCCTGTATGTAGAGGTATATCAGATTCATTCAGCCATACCATATGGCAGGCCGCCATTAACCATTCTATTATAGAAAGGTTTTCATCAAGATATTGATTACCTGCATATAACCTCTGCCTGAGAGCAGGATGGACAGTCATGGTGGCCACCTTGGCTATTTCCAGGCCATTCACCAAAACACTTTCTGCTCCAGAATCCCACAATCTTAATAACCAAGCTAGCACACTTTCTCTAGGCTTCTGCTGAAATCGCTGTACTAAATCCATCAATTCTGTTGCCATGTATGGCCGGGCTGTTATGTGCAAATGGGTCTGGGCAGGGAGCTACTGAGCAGACAGCACCCCTGCTGGTCTGTCCTGTACTTTTTTTGTTTTCTGAGTTATGACAGGATGCACTTTTAGTGGATTAGTCAAAATCAGAGATTTGAGATCTAATTTAGATTTATTTTCCTGATCAATCAAGTCTATTGATTCAGGAATCTGGTCATTGTCTATTGAAATGTTACGAACTTGTAAGAGATTAGTATTTTACATCATCTCAAAGTTTGCTGGGGGCACAAATGAACAAGTCCAGGCAAGTCCTGGGCAGAGGTTGAAAAATCCTTTGTCTGAGGGACACAGATGGATAAGGCCAGGGTTAATAGAGAGATAAGCTGCAGCTTAATGGCCATGAAGCAGTCTTTTGTGTGGGCTTGTCTCAAGGAAGATGGCCATCTCAGGGGGTACATGACTCTTGCTCAAGCACCCAGGGATGTCACGTAGGCAGAAAGAGAAGAAGGATAAAATAGGAACCTACAATCATGAGGTTTAGGTTTTCTGGCAACAGATTCCTCATGAAAAAAGGGGTTTCTACCACCAGAAGCCTCACGACCTACCTCTCCCCCTCCTGGACTTGCTCTGTGCTCTACCACGATGCTGAAGAACAACAAAGGTTTCTGCCATCAGATTCCTCACTACGGAATTCCTGCTTGCTGACGGACTCACCTGGGCCCGCTACCTGAGTCCTGCTGCTTCCCCCTGGATTGGCTCTGCAACTTCTTTCTGCTTGCTGCCCAAGGCCAGCTATGCTGCTGCTCTCCCCCCTCGCCTTGGACCTTCAAAACAGCATGCAACAGGACAACTGCTGGATCCTGGTGGTGACTATCCCCACTTTAAGCAATTCTTGCTTCTTTCCTATCTTTTCTGTCACCCTCCTTCCTTTCCTCATCTCCCTGATTAGGATTTATAATAAACTGGTTGGACTAACATATGAACTGTTGTTTTTTAATCTCACATTGGGTATACAGATATTAAAAGAACCTTATCTCCCTCCTACAAATTGGAGTAAAACAGAGCTTGACCTATTAGAAGATGCAGAATTGGTTTCCTCCCTGTTAATATGCCAAGTTCTTGCTCTAATTTTTTGATACGGTCTTTCAAAAGTTGGTTTTCATTCTCTGAAGTATTTTTCCTCATTTCAGTATGATTTAAAGCATTTAACAGTGGCCACGCCACTGTGGAGGCAACTAATTGTCTTTCTTTCATGATCAGTATATCTTTGCTAAGTCCCTAAAAGTCATCTGCCATGTGATATGGGGATATATATATATATATAATAGGGGACCCCATTTTTCAATGATAACTGCTAGTTCATAATAGGGAGATCCAACAATCCTGGGATCTGCCCTAGAATCATTTTATCTAGTGGGGGTAGCATTCTCCCCCCAGCCCATGTATAGAAATTCCACAGAAAGGACATGATGCAAGTTTTAGTATATTTGACCTGCCTGGCTCGCCAAGTGTATAGTCAATTAATATAAAGATGTCATAATTATGAAATAAACAAGAGAGTTAGGCAAAGCAGATTATAACACAAAGAGAATAGGTAGGATACTTACCCGTATCCTGAGCTCGATTATGAAACTCCAGCAGAGTGAATCTCCAGAAGAGATCCTTCCCCACTGGTAGTCAGCTCTTAAATGGGTCTAGGAGAGGTGGAGCCAGGCTCCACCCCTTCTGGCAGCACAGGTGAATTGCTTTCACCTGTGCTCCCATGGCTGACTCATGGCTCACCTCAGGTGATCAGAGGTTCAGGCCATGATTCAGCAGTTCCCATACATTGTTTCAACCTAATTCCACTACTTGTTTGATGATGGTTAGCACATGATCTTATTCTTTGAAATAAAGTTATTCTTTGAAATGCTAATTGTTTTGATAAAGTATACTGAAGCTACTGAATGAGACATCTTTGTCTTCAGGTTTTTCTTTGCTTGAGCCACAAATGCAGTCACTCAAACATAATTTTGTAATAAGATTCCTGACACTATTCTTGAAGCATATAAATGAATTACATTAAGTTCTATTTTGGTGGAATCCATCTTTTTTTTTTTTTCCCTGTGTGACTGCGAGCTGTCTCATGCAACCCTACTGGAATGTTTGAGCAACAAATACAACTTGAGTGTACTTTATAGCACTAGAAGGAAAAGACACACAACTTATTCTATCCTTCCACTGCAGAGCTGATGCATGATATTGACCTTCTTATCTGAAGATTCACATTTCCTCAGGAGCATTTGAGGACCATGAAGACTGACTACAACAAGGGATTCTGTCAGAATGACAAAGATTATATAAGTATCTCTACTTTACTTCCTAGATATTTTCTGCCACTCACAAACAGTGAAGATCGTGTCTATAGCACTATGCCACAGTCAAAGTTTTACTGTGTTTCCAAGAATGTGGTGTCTATTATACTGGACAGTAGACAGCTCAGAAGAGCTCCTGTCAATACTTTGCAGGCAACAGTCAGCTAAGAAACACCTTTATAATTGCAACTTCTCTTTTTTTTTTTTTGAGCCATTTTGCCTGTAAAAGTGGGGAAAAAAATGGAGTTCTGTAATTTATTTTTTGCAGACTAGCACACTGAAGTAGTAGGAGCATGTTGTCCTATCATTGTTTCACATCTCTCTAGGAAAATAGATAAGCATTCTACCAGAAGGATGTTTTTTACTCCCTTCTTTCTCCTTTCTCTTTTGCAAATAGAATCTATAAAAATATTTCTAATAAGGTGTATTTCTAGTGGGGTCAGGGCACTTCAGATCTCAATATTTATGAGTGAAGTAAGCTAATGCTCATACTATCAATGATGGATACTTCTTTCCTAAGCAACTCATTTTCTAATGTATGTATTACTATCAGTCTTGTACAGAAGACTTTACAGATAAATTGTTTTTCAAGCCTAAACACAGTTCTAATTCAACAGCTCATCCCCACAAGAATTATGCATGAATTCAAAGTGAGTTAGAATTTTGTTTGGTTATTGTCTCCACATATAAATACTGTGAGACTATCAGTAATTTTTTAACTATCATTTTTCATTTGTGAAATTGTTAAGTGAATGAAGTCTATGGAAATATGTAAACACCAAATTTTAATTTTTTATGCCTTAACCCAATCATACTCCAGCAAGAACTACTTTGGTCCAGTATACCCAATGCATTATTCAACAGTGCATCAGTAACAAATAACAAGATCTTTCAGTGTGATGCTTATTTTACTCTGAACACAGCAATAGGGGTTTGTGGATCAATAAGAGCTTATGGTTGGTTGTCATAGCTGTCCCTTGCTGTATAAAGTAGCTCTAACTGCTAAGAAAATGCTAAGCTCCAGTAGCATGTCAATCCTCGACACTGTTTTAAGCTATGTGAATAGAAAAATTCCTTGGATATATCTAGGAGAGTAGCAGACATAAGGCAGTGATGTAAAATGCAGCAATAGCAAACAAGGAAGGAAGGATGAAAAGCACTGAACAGAAAAAACAAAATCTAGTAAAGAAGAATGATGGATATTTTTATACACCAGGGTTCACTGCAACTAATCTATTCCTTCTTTGAGTTAAGAAGTAAATGAGTGAAAATAGAATACTTTTAATGAAAGAAATGTGATTCTAAAATAAATTCTAAAAAACTTTTTTAGTGGAACAGTTTGGACATAAATTCTCACTCAAATTCATGTTTTCTTATTTACAACTATTTGATCTGTGTGATCATTCTTCAGATATTCTGATGACTTGGAATGACTGGCAGTTTAGCAAACTGAAAAAAAAGTCACTGATGCTGTGTATCAACAGCTCAATGTAACTGAAATAGAAGCATCCATTAGGAGCTCTTGATTCCCATTTTTCCTCCAAACAAATAATGGTCAAACAGAACAGGGTTTTGAATACAACTATATGCAATTTCACTTTTTCCTTAATTGTTAGCATTTTTTTCAGCTATAATTTTCAGGAAATAAGACTGCTTACTCTGGTAAGCACTTATTTCTTCTCCAAGCTTCCCAGTTAAACAGTTCTTTCCTCACCAAGCAATATTCACAAGACCTGACTTTCAGCTTTTGCTAAAACTCAAGTTGAATTCACAAAGGGATTACCAATGTTATTACCCCAGCAGCTTGCTGTTTGTCTATCAGCCAAAATTTCTTCCAGTAAAGTATATTCCAAAACTGAAGGAGCAACTCAAAGTTACCCTACTTTCAGGAAGTTCCTGGCAGCTGTCCTCAGGACAACCTCATGAAAGTTTGAACTGATTGTTAAGGAAAAAGGTTAACAGTTTAGATCCCAGATCTTCAATTGATCAATTTTTGTATTATGCCTGCAGTATCAGACAGAGCACAGTAATTGTAAGAGACTAATTGTCAGTTGCTTCATCCATCCAATGAGCACATGTGTGAAAGAGTTAATATTTCTGTGTAATATGGTAAGCCAGGGGTAATCATAGCAGGCTGCCCAGATACAGAGCTACTGTTCTGACTGCCACAAGATACAGAGAGCTGCAGCACTCTTCTCTCGTCTGAATTCTCACTGTGCCATGTCTATTGAATGTTGGATCATCTAAGAAAATAATGATAAAACCTCTAGATAAATTAGACAAAAGTAGGGTATAATCTCCAAAAGAAAATAAACAGTCCAGGTAAGTCTTGTTTCTGTGTTTAGAAATATAAGTTGTAAATTAAATTTGCTTTCCTTAGATTAGCCTGAAAAGGATAGCCATTCAGACTTCCATAAGAACATACATAATGTTTAGAAACCAACACAAAGTAGTACACAGATCTTTAGATCTGGTTTGCAGTTGGTTGAAGAAACAACTAGAACTCTATTTCTTTCCACCCTCAGTCATGTCAACACAGGATTCACAGTAAATTAGGTTCACAGATTGAAAGCCATTTTCTTGACTTTCCTGATCTTTTGTTAGGTATTGTCTGATGCTGTGTCAGCATGCTTCTGACAGATTAACAGCTCCTGTGCACAGGGAGAAGTCAACAGAAGATGATGCTCAGCATTCCTCAGAGTAGAGTTTCCTTACTGGCAATTTCTGTACCTTTCAAAAGGTTTTGTTTTTCAAAATGAGTTTATGATCTCACAATAAATTACACATTGTACAAGTGCTGCTACTGAATTGGACTTTGCATGGAGAGAATAGTATTAAATACAAGTAAGCAATCAGACTCTGACCAGCAATCATTTGTTTTTGTTTATGTCCATGTAAAGATTGAATGCTTCACTTTTGTCCACCTGGTTCTCTTTTTCTTAGAAAAGAGAGAATGTTTTTTTAGCAGAAACAGTTTCAGAACTGACACCTATTGAGGTGACATTCCATGTCTTAAATCTGTATGTTTCTTTAATGATTGTTTGAAAGTTTATCACCACCAATTTAAAGTTATTACATTTTGGAATGGTATTAGGATGAATGGGTACCTACATGCATTTTGCGCGTTTCAAATAACATCTTCAACTCAGTGTCTGGTCCAAACATATGTACCTAATGACAATTGCAATTAGAATGGTTATGTTTGTGAGCACTTCTAAGATCAGCTTATTTTCCTTATTCTTGTTGAGGACAGTGTTCATCATTAATGTATTCAAAACCTCTCCCCAGCAAAACCAAGCCATTTGAATGTTCTGTGATCCTTAAGGACAAAATAAGTCGTATAAATACAATGATTTGGTGGTGATAGATTGGCAGAGGAAGAGAAAGCAATACTGTGCACATGACAGAAAGTTCTGCTTTTGCCCTAGCATCTCTCTGCTCTCCAGTGCTCACCAAATTGCCACCCTAGGGGCCACATGCCCACACAACTCACCTCTGATGCTGCATATGTGCCCTGTGGGATCCCAGCTGCCTGAGCCAGGTAGGCCAGAGAAGTGCAAGTAATGGCTATAGGGATGGGAACCAAGAGCTGCTTCCAGCAGACCCTGAAGCACAGCCCAGCACCCAAACCAATTGTTCTCTGCACCCCCAAGCTTTGCACATAGCATTGCTTGATAGGAGTCCAGACATAAGACAGAATGGGCCGTAGTCTGCCAGCGCCCAAAGCTAAACAGTAAGGGTGGTGTCTACAATCCATTGCTCAGTGACATCACAGCCTGTTGTACATCACTGCAGTCCGTGTCCCCACAGCACTCACTCCAGCAACAACTGCAGCAGGCTCTGAAGACTGTGATGTCTTTCCAGAATTCTGTCATGTGCCCCTATGTCTCCCTTTGCCAAAAACGTCTACTAAGCTAAGTTAGAAATTTCAGAGTTTTGAAAAAACACTGGACATTTCTTCTTTACTTTTTTTTTTTTGCAATTTAAACATGCCTACAAGAGCCAGTTTCATAGCTAGTGCTTCAGATATTGCCTGATTTTTCTATCCCTAATTTGCTGTACCTTTCCCCCCTTCTTCTTTTACAGGACTATACATTTGATATTAGTGAACAGGTCTTAATTTTTCCCTGATTAAGTTAACTCTAATTGGCCTTGAGGTTATGTTTCCTCGGATTCTGCATCTGCAAACTGTAAATTTTTCACTAATCCATTACACAGAAACAGTGTTAACCCTCACCTGAATTTTTCTGTTCTCCAGGAATGCTTGCTCAATCCTTTCCTCATCCCCTTTTCTGTAAGCATCACCCTTGCCTTTTTTTTTTTTAATCTCTTCAATAATCAGTTAGAGAATGCTCTTTCTAGAACGAGCAGCTTTCACTGAAAATCACTCTTCCTATATCTCTCAAGGAGGGCAGAACAGTTGGAACTAGATGATCTTTAAAGGTCCTTTCTAATCAAATCATCCTGTGACTGATTCTGTAACTTCTGGTGTTTTAGTTTCAGCTGGGACAGAATTGTTTTCTTCCGAGTGCCTGGTGTATTGCTATGTTTTGGTTCTAGGAGAAAGACAAGGTTGATAATACACCAGTGTTTATAGCTGCTGCTAAGCAGTGTTGTACAGAGTCAAGGCCATTTGCAGTGAAGGGCGTAAGGAGCTGGGAGGGAACAGAATTACGGCAGCTGACTTCAACTGGCCAAAGGAATATTCCATACCATAAGGCATCATGAGAAAGGAGTTTTAAAGGGGATAGCTGTTCGTCTCTCTCTTCTACTGCTCTAGCAGCTAGCTAGGCACTGGTTGGAAGTAGCAAACAATTGCTTATGCACCACTTGTTATGACTATATACATATATAAATATATATAACATTATCCTTTTCCTTCTGTCTATCTTAGTAAATAGTTTTATCGCAACCTACAAGTTCTACTTTGTTGTTTTTTTCCTGATGCTTCCCCTCATCCCACTGGGATGGGGGAAGTGAGCAAAGGACTGCGTGGTGATAAGCTAGTTACTTGTCAGGTTAAACCAGAACAATTGGGTGAGCTGGTAAAACAAATTGCTCAGTAACTGAGGTACTTATTGGAACAATTGATATTCTGTGATCTGTAGCAAGGACTTGAATCTTCCCATAAATGCCCTAATGGTTAGCCTGCTTTGAAATGACTGAGTTTCATCTGTTGAGGTAACATGCTTAAGCAAATTGAAATTAACTGTGGTCTAAGTTACTTCATGTATCAGTGTTATTAATTTTGGTTAAATAGCTACTGCTCTTGCTCCTCTCATAGATTTCTCTACAATTAATAAACTATATTTTTTATGTGTCCTTATGTGCTTTTGTATCTTTGCTAATGTGAATATCAACTTTGTTTAAATGATCTCTAGTCAATATTCATCCAACCCCTAAATCTCCTAATATACATCCAATTACCTCCTGAGAGAACCTAATGCAACATTGCTAGCTTTCTTATTTTTAAAATAAAGTTTCCATGTTGCTAGTGAATAAGGATAAGCAATGGGCAACAACAAGTTTATTCTCTTTTGTGTTTGCAACCACTTGAAAAGATCGCAAGGTGAGACTAGAGACAACTGTAATCCTTTCATCTTCTTAAAATAACTACAGATCTTCCACACTTTAATAGATCATGTTTTCTCAGTGCCTGATCATTTCTGTTGCTGATCACTCAGAGGGAAGAATAATTGGCACAGAAAACACAAGGGTAGCCAAGAAGTTATAAATGGAATGGCATTAATAGCAGGCGTGCACTGAAAGATACAAGTTGATTGTTAAGCTAATTAAAAGTAATGGCATAGAGACAAAAATGTGTACTGGCTCATTGTTAACTGGTTATGTAAAAAAACATAATGGAAATTAATTTATACTATTTCAAATTGTCTAAATATTGATTAAATTGCCTTTATGAACCCAAATAAAGGTTTGTTATAGAAATTCTGTAGAGATTTGTTCTTCTCCTCATGAACATGTGTTTACCTATATATAGCTCACAGAGGTCTGAAGAAAATCAAAATTAACAGGGAACAAGGAAGAACGTGTCTAAGGTGATAGGCACACACTGCAGTGTGAAAATAAACTTTCAGTAATTATTCTCTTAATGATTTCTTATGAAAAAGAAGGCAGGGAAAAAAATCAAACCATGTGAGTGTACAGGAAAACTGGATTATTACCACTGGAAAACATGGTCTAGTATTATCCTGTTTCACTTCATTGTGAATCAGATACTCACAAAGAGTCACTGAAATTCTGTGTAATAAAGCACAACAACTCTACCATTCAGAATAAAAGTCCAAACCAGAGTTAAATACTTGAAGGTTTGCCTTATGGAAATGCTAAATTCTATTTTTTGTTTATTTCTATTCCATTCAGATATTTCAAAATCTTTTTACCCTGCACATCTAACAAAAAGGTCAACAATGAGCACAAAATAACAAAATTAAGTAAATAGCTTTAATGAAATGTAATAAACTAAACAGCAGGTTAATATATATCAAATGGGTTAGTCCTCTGCACCACTACATACTTAGATTTTAAACACGGAACAAAAGAAACAAGCAATCAGTCCCTGAGGTAACTTCCTGTTTGATTTACAAAATGGATGCCAAGATACCTCTATATCTTCAGTGAACCATATCAATCATGCCTTATTGTTCAGTTGGAGATTTACTGTTCTAGTCTTTCTAAAAATGCCATGAGTTGGCAACTGTTCTAGTCAGTTTTCATGAAACACCACATTTCATTTCAATAGAAGAAACATTAATCATCCCCACTGCCAATCACTGGCATCCAAAATATTGACAGAAATGCTGCTGTGCATTGGAAGTAGAACTACAAGGAAATACATGAGATAAGAGAAAAGGTAACAGCAAAATACATGCAATGCTGAACATTGGAGTGGTTTGTGGAATGTTGTAAGTACTGAATGACATGCTAATGTTGTGTTCTGCAAGAACGCTGCAAAAAGTAGATACACAGAGTTAGACAATAATGCTTGGAAAACCCAGAAGAGCAAAACAACTGATAGAAAGCTGCAGTACCATCCCCCAGTTTTGCATGTCATGTCCTACCTCAGTCCTTTAGAGACTGCAGCGTTTAGGTGCATGGAAACAAAGTGTGGCTCTATGCAAACATCATAACAAGTAAGCAATATGCCTTAATGATGAGGAATAGCAATCAGTGCTTTAGAAAACAAGCTTCTGAAGTCTAGGCCCTGAGCTTGCAGTATTTCTCAGAGCAAAGATGGTCATAGCAGAAAAAGTTAAGAGATCTCTTGAATTTTTTTTTTTTTAACATCCTTTATACAGCAAAACTAAAAAGCCTTTCTCACTTTCAGCAGTCTGCAGCTATACACTTTGCAGTAGCCATTCCACTAGTCTGAACTCTGCTTTTAAAATTCGTGGGTATATTTTATCACATCCAGAGCCATCCTTTCCAAAACTTAATCATAAAGAGCTAGAAACAATTTTCTCTTTAAGAAGAAAGTGTAGGTTTCTATTTCACTATACCTACAGGCTAGCTTTTTCAAATAGCAAGTAAAATATTTTAAAATTCTAGTTAATTTCCATGGAACAAAACCTTGTAAATTTTACATTCCCCTGCAAAAACATGTTTCCTAAACTCCACTGGCACTAAGACAGCCCTTATGATGCTTTCCTTGAGAAATACAGGCACCTTCATCCCAGACAACTGAGTACAGCACATCTGAAAGCTGGTACTCCTGAGGCCTTCTGCTTCCTGTCAGTCCATCAGGATGCTAACTGGCAGCAAGGCAGAGTGCTTTTGCAAGACACCCACTTTCCTTGTGGAAATTTACCTGAAGTAATGTGTTCTTTTAGAGTGCAGGAATTGACAGCCCCTGACAACTTGAGCATTGGTATTTGGACACAGTTTGTCAAATGAATGAGAAATTTTAGTTGTTTCTGAGATGCAGCTTGCCAATTTATTAAAAAGAGCTTGTAATGTGCCTGTTTATAGCAGATTAGTTCCTCCCAGGTATGTCTTCTGACCTGTCTACAAGCGTAGGCTAGGTTTCATGCTGCATCCTTTGCAGTCACAGTGTATCAGAAGTCATATACTCTTCATATACTCAGAGAAACCTAGCCTTAGAGGAGCACACTGAGAATAGAAATGAGCACATGGGAAACCTAAATTGCATTTCGCCTGAAAGAGCCCAGAGCTGAAACACAAAAACAGCAACACTTGGGTTTCCAGTGATTTCATCCTACCTGGGGGCAAAACTATTTATGAAATTTCTAGTACCATTTCAAGCAGCTTTGCTATAGAGAATGAACCTCACTCACACTTCGTACAAAAAAAAAAAACACCCCCTAGCATTCTATAGATCATTTATCTCATATATTAGTGCAACATCAATAGGTATACAAATGTTGTAAAGTATTGGATGATCAGTAAGTATATTGAGAAATCAGGCTTAGTAAGATTAGCACATTGGAAAAGATGATTAAAGACAAACAGAAAATACTCACCAGTATTGTAAGCCCACAAAAAACTCCACAAAGAGCGATCGCCAGAGAGAGATCCTTCCTTAGGGGGTAGTCAGCCCTTAAATGGGGTCTAGGAGAGGTGGAGCCAGGCTCCACCCCTTCTGATCACACAGGTGAATTGCCTTCAGCTGTGTTCCTGCGGCTGACTCACTGCTCACCTCAGGTGGTCAATAGAGGTTCAGGCTGTGATCCAACAGTTCCCCTACAATTAGTAATCTGAATTTAAACAAGTAGCCAGATATAGACTAGATTCTTTATTGACTAAGTGCGCTATTCAAGGTAGACAATGAACTGCTAATTAGAAAAATATATGTTCTACTAGTCTTGGCAAAGGGCAATATGACATAGAAACAGCACTGTTGGTGTTGAAGTACTGGCTCCTTTCAATCAGCTGAAATTTTAATATCAAATTAAACAGAGAGAGAATTTTACTTTATATGTATTGTGAATTATTTCTTTCTG
This sequence comes from Chrysolophus pictus, assembly GCA_037305975.1. Classification (NCBI taxonomy): domain Eukaryota; kingdom Metazoa; phylum Chordata; class Aves; order Galliformes; family Phasianidae; genus Chrysolophus; species Chrysolophus pictus. The sequence continues at coordinate 101,202,001 of CM074576.1, forward strand.
TACTAGTATATTTTGCAATATTTCTTAAGTTAAAGCAGATTTCTAGAAACAAGCAAGCAAGCAAGCATTCACCTGAGTGCTATGTATTTGGATTATAATGCAACAGATTCTGCAGATGTAGGAGAATTCCACTGAATCCAAAAATACTGATTCAAGTCCTACATCGCATATGTATAGGTAACTGAACATAGTTTATTTGAGTTTGTAGTGATGCTGAGATGAAATAAATACACTTATGCATGAAATGCATTTGAATCTCACACTGAATCTTAAGTATATTTAATTTGAATGTGAAATTAATCATTGAGCACTGAAATATCTGTTGTTTTTTTTTTTTTGTCTCTAACTTGTAAAAATCAATAACAATACAGCCCAACAACATTTTTTGTATCCCAGATCATAAAATTCAAATATATTTTCCACACCAACAATATTTCTGTTATAAGTACGTGGAAGAATACAAAAGAACAAAGCTAAATAGCAAGTGCAGTTCTGTAGTAAAATAGTGCATATGTGAAGCTTCTATGTGGAAAATCTACCAACTTTAAAAACTCTTATACATATTAATGTAGATTTTTTTTTTTTTTTCCTTTTTGCATTGAATTGTAAAGTAGTTTATAATGAGAAAATGACTCAGTTATCCCCACTTGTGCTACATTATCTGCTGTGGGATGAAGAAGGAGTGATAATGAATATATATACATATATATATATGCATGTAATGTGGAGGATTTGATGTGGGATTTAGATAGACCATGGGCCTAGTTCTGATCACGTGCCTCAGGCTGAATTTCACCCATAGCACAGATGGAAGTATTAAGTATGTGAAAGCAGCAATTCCTTTGAATTGATGGATTCTTTGAGATTTTTTTTAATTGAATCTATTTATTGGTGAGTAGGAAGAACCTAAAGTTTTCTTCCCTCTCTATAGATGACTTCAGACAGGTGCTATGGAAAGATTCCTTGATCTTTGTGCAGATAAAAACTATGACGGTATCTGGCTGCAGCAGATCAGGCTTTTCCAGGAAACTTTCGTATACACGCTGTCCCTCCTTCCCTCTGTAGTCAAACTCAAAGAATAGTCAAACTCAAAGAAATCCACCAAAACAGTTTATATAACCACAGAGCTATTTAAGAGAAACAAAGAAAAGAGAAAGTGATAAAATATTTTTGTGAACTTTTTAAAATATACTGAATCAATTAAGGGTTTCACAAGTGACATTTCATTTCAAGTTATACCTAAATATCACATATTTTGAGTTGAAAATTCCTTGAGAAATTGTTATAGTTTTTATTTTCAAGTACTTTTTTTTTTTTTTTTTTCCTAAAGCAATTTCTCTAAATGAGAAGTTAGAATTACTTCCTAATTTATCCACAGCATTTTTCCTGCTTTTATTATGACAGAATCATAGAATAGCCTGGATTGAAAAGGACCATAATGATCTTCTAGTTTCAATGCACCTGCTATGTGCAGGGTTGCAAACCTCTAGATCAGGCTGCTCAGAGACACTCCCAGACTGGATTGTTGATCTTCTTGTGGAAACATTATAGAAACAAGTACAAAATCTAGTTTTTTCCTCACAGTTTCATTTCTTAATGTTTAGTTATTCCAATCTGATAATGTAATTTTCTGCTGTTGTAACATATTCTGCTTTTGTTGTGTCACTCACTTCATGACATATGAATTCTATTTCCTAGCGAAAGACTGGCTACAGATCTTACTGAAGTAGTTCTCCACAAACATTGTTTTTCTCTAGGGCTTCCTGTACTTTCCTTTGAAGTCAACTTTTGTTTCTAAAGTTTAACAATATCAATAATTATAACTCATCAAGAAATTAGTTAAATTTATAAGAAGAAATAATCAATTATGTGTACTGGCTTGGAATGGGATGCATCTATATACTTTTAATTAAAGCCTTCAGAAAAAAAGAAAAAACAGACAACAAAAAAGCTGCATTCTGAAGATTTCACTGGCTTTTGCCACCCACTCTGCAATTCTTTCTTCAGTCATATTCTGGGTTTGGAGAGACTCTCAGCAATAGCAGCAAACAAGAAAATCTGTTACTCTTGGATATGGACTCCTCTAAGAGTACATGGAAAAGATGAAGAAAGTACAGGAGTGATCTGTCACCCACATATTCCCACAATAAAACCAAGCAATGTAGCTTTGGTTTCTTTGTTCTGGCACCAGTGTTCAAAAACATCAGTCAGACATTCTATTAACTTCAATGAGGCATCGACACAAGTGCCAACAATGACAGAGGGTGAACCATAGGCAAAAAGCTCTAGCATCTCTGCTTAAGGGGTAAGTCTTTGCAAACTGAAACTGTTCAATCTTTATCATTGTTTCTGAATGCATTGGGAAATATTGTTGCATAAAACAAGTTAAATGAAAAGTGTGTGGATATGTTCTATGATAGTGTTGAGCAAAGTACCCTTGCTACAATGCCATCATTAAATAGACTGATAATGACAAACATCACTGGCTCTTCAAATTTGGACAAAATATTCAGATTCCTTGATAGATGTAAGGCTCTGGTTATGTCTCCATCAGCTATTCTAGTCTCTTCAATGAATATTTACTGGACTTCCATGGCCAGGATAAGACTCTTGTATTTTAGTTTCCAAGTCTTCAAGGATCAGTTTACATATTAGTTAGGTTTTACTATCAACTGCAGCAGTGTTGAGTGACTAAGTTAAAAAAATGTGATCTCTAACTCTTACTGACCACATAAGTACTGGCAATATATTAAAAAAGTCTTGTCTTCTTTATCCTTCGTACGTGATCAGCTGGCTACAGATGACTGACTGCATGTAAATACAGCAAGATATTTTAAGAATTTTTTTCCACATTGTCCTTAAAGTGTGATTAGTGGGTCCTTGTTGAACTGCTCAGACAATGATAAAGTTTAAATACCATTGCTGCAAAGACAATTGCTGTTCTCTAGTTCTCAATTTGTACGAGCCTGTTCCAAATGTTCCCGCTACATCTGCTTAGCAGAGCTGATCAAGAATATTTCAAGAAAAGTTTTCTATGCCAGAAAATATCTCTGCAAATACTTTCATAAGGGATCAGAACATATTCTGAGACCTATGAGGAAGATTCAGAGTACTAATATCACAATAGTTTACATAAACACCCACATAACCCATTTGATTTCAAACAACTGATTAAACCTGGAACACCCACAGTGGGGCAAGTGCATTGATATTTCTGAGTCAACAGGGATTCTAGATTATATCTTTCTCTTTTTTATTGATCTCTCTTCCCACGCATTTCAAATGACCTTTTATTTTTCTTCAAAGGAGAATTAAAAATTTCAAAATTTCTCTCAGCTAGTACTCTTGTCCCTCTTTCCCTTACGTGGAGAAGTGAAGGATTTTCTGTATAATTTCTGTCAGTGGTTATCTAAGCAAGAAAGGCTGAGAGAACAGGGCTTGTTTAGCTTGGAAAGGTGAAGACTCTGGGGGGGGGATCTCATTGTAGCCTTCCAGCACGTGAAGGGAAGCTCTGATTGATCACCTGAGGCAAGCTATGAGTCAGCCACAGAGTACAGGTGAAGGCAATTCACTGGTGTTGCTGGAAGGGGTGGAGCCCGGCTCCACCTCTCCTAGACCCATTTAAGAGCTGACTACCTGGGGAAAGGATCTCTTCTGGAGCTTTGTTGTGAGCCTAGGATATGGGTAAGTTTTCTATCTATTCTCTTTTTGTTATTATAATCTGCTTTACCAATCTCTCTTGTTTATTTCATAGTTATGATATCTTTATATTCATTGACTATATTGGAGTGTATGAACAGGAGGGGGGAATAACAAGGAGGAATGGTTTTAAACTAAAACATAGGAGGTTTAGGTTAGATATTAGGAGGAAGTTCTTCACTCAGAGAGTGGTAATGCATTAAAACAAGTTGCCCAGAGAGATTGTGAATGCCCCATTCCCTGGAGGCATTTAAGACTATGCTGGATGTGACTCTGAGCAGTCTGTTCTAGTGGTTTGTGACCTTGCGTATAGCAGGGGGATTGAAACTAGATGATCATTCTTGTTTTCTGGCAAATATAGATAAAGCTTTCTTGACTCCATGTAGGTGAGGAAATGTAACTTAGTACATAATTTCTTTCCTGTCACCCTTTCACTCTGGCAGAAATGACCTTGTAAATTTTGTAACTTACTTCCTCTGATTAACATTTAAGGCTCTGTTTACAGCTGTGTATATAACTTATCTAATGTCATCAAAGATTTAAGGGTTTCTACATTATGGAAGTTCATGTTCACAAACATGCTTCAAGTAACAGTTTTAAAGAAAACTGATTTCAAATAATTACCAAAAACTCATTGAACTGCTATAAACCAATGCTGTCACCAAATATCTTGGCCAGACCAAACTAGAAAACAGAAAACCCACAACCCAGATCCCAAATTTTGTTGGTTTTAATACCTTTGGAATGGGACTAGACATCCTACCTGCAATTCATAAAACTTCCTACTTGTTGTCATTAAGGATCAGCTGTTAATTTGGAAATTAAACTTAGCAAAGGAGCTGTAAGACACAAAAGCTAGCATTTTCAGACATGGAATTCCCAAATTATGATATTAATACATAAGTATTTTCAGAAATGTTTACTAATAAAACCCCTGAAACAGGACATCTCTATTCTGAGCTGAGATTTTTCAAAACCCCTTAATCTAACTCTAGGATTCATATAAAACATTAAGTTATTAAACCACAGTGCATGATATTTACAATGCTAGAAATGGTACAGGATCCTGTGAGCTTTCTTTTTGAGTGGTCAGAAACAGCACTTGCCGAGGCTGAGCAGCTCAGCAGATTTCTTGCATCTAAGCATTGCTGATGTGCACTAATGAGGCACACCTTTGACTCTTCCTTTCTGCTCAGCCTGTGCTCCAATCTGTATTCTTAGAAGTATTTCAGCATTTTATCCAATGTCTGCTTAATGTAGAACAAACAATGTGGTGGAAGAATTGTTAAAATACAGAATTTCCTTCTTTAAGTTAGATGACAGAAACTTCCCTACAGACTTGATCTCCAGATTCTTTTGTCTCTCTGACTCACTGGAATATTACAGAAAATAAACAGCTTCTTACAGACCTGCAGATTGCCACAGTTCAGAAGCTGTCCAATGCCTTACAGGCAGGGTAGCCTTCCAGGCTGAACAATGTAGAAGTTCAGAGCCCATGTAGATGAACAATTGAGGTGAACTCAGACATGTGATGTTCTTGATGACTGCTCTTATCACTGGTGCATCAAAGGGGGATGGGGAGAAGATCCTCTGTAAGTTCCCTCTCCTCTGAGGTGGGGATACAAATGAAGAAATAAAAGCAGACATACAAACAAATAAGAGCAGCTGTGTCCTTCTTGAAGGCCCTGCTTGCAAGGGAGGATTCAGGGCGGAGAATTCCTCAAATAAAGAGCTGCTTCCTGCTACATGTAAGGTGGCACCAAAGTCTCTGAGAGAGCAGAGGGTGATATAAATCCCTGTGTGTCCTCAGTGAGTTACTTTTGTTATCTTGGGGAGCTCCCTGTTCTGAGATGTCTGACATCTGTATCCTCAAAGGGTAACGCAGCTCTCAGATTCAGCTCAGATATCAATGCCATTTTGGTTTCGAAACCCCTTTTTGTAAGTTCAGTGTAAAATCTAAACTACTTCACAATACAAGTTGATCCTAATGCAGACTGTTCCTAAATCAAAGAATCAAAACACCCACAAATGACATGTAGAAACTTCTCTCCCATCCCGGATTGCCAACATGCTCCAGAGACATTTAAAAATCCATTCCTAATTTAGAGATCTTAATAGCTGATTGGTTTTTCAGAAGTACTGACTACTGAGGACTGAATATGAAAAATCTTTGCTGCTTAAATAGACTACCTTAGAAATATCTTTAAAGGTAAACTTGAACCTTATGGAGGTAATTTTCATGAATGTACAGAAACTTGTTCTGGCTTTCATAAACTTCACAAAAATTCAAAGTAGATTACACTCCACAAAAGCAATTTCTTGTGAAGCAAACACAGAAGGTGGCAAATAACAGTTTGAGTAAGATACTTTCCTGTGAAACACACAGAATACCTGTACTTGCATACACAAATGAACAACAAGATTATTTTAAAAGCTTATGGAAAATAGATACAGTATTGATTATTATTTGCATGCAATAAATTTTATTTAACTTCATTGCTGCTCTTTTAAAATGACATAGCTCTAAGTGTTTACAATGTATTTCCTCTTACACTGACTTATCTCTGTTGTATTATCTGGTCTTTATCAAAGGAATCAAATGTAGAAGTCAGAATTTAGTTTCTGTCAGTTTTTCTTATGTCTCATTGTAGTATCAGTGCATCTTTAAAAACATAAACAAATCCTTTATTCCTAACACAGAATAGTATGATTTTGTATTACTAGGGTCTGTTGTTATTGAAACTCTCCAAAATCACTGTTCTTGGAAGTGTGAGGCTGACTGCTCTGTAGTTTTCTGGATCGCTTCCCTGGTCCTGCTGGCAATGCTGCCGTTGGCATTCTTGGCCACTTGGGCACACTGCTGACTCGTGTTTAGCTGAGCGAAGTTTCAGCCAGCACCCCCAGATCTGTTTCCTCTGCACAGTCTTCCAGGTACTTTGCCCCGAGCGTGTAGTGTTGCCTGCAGTTGTTGTGGCAGAAGTATAGGACTTGGCACTTGTTCCTGTTGAATATCGCACCCCACTGGCCTCAGCCCAGCTATCCAGCCTGTCCACATTGGTCTGTAGGGCCTTCTTACTCCCAGTCATATCGAAGCTTCCTGCTAACTTGGTGTCATCTGCAAACTTACTGAGGGTGCACTCAATCCCCTCATTCAGGTCATCAATAAAGATACTGAACAGGATAGACCTCAATATCAACACCTTGAACACCACCCATAAATGTCTGTCCAAGCCCTGGGCTGCCAGTTTCTCCAGGAGAATGCTGTGGGAGATAGTATCAAAAGCTTTGCTGAAGTCTAAGTAGACTACATCATAGCCTTTCCCACAGTCATAGAAGGGGATCAGGTTGATTAAGCAGGATCTGTCTTTCATGAAAACCATGTTGGCTAGGCCTGATCCCCCTGGTTTTCTTGCATATGACATCTGATCTGAAGATGATCTTCTCCATAACCTTCCCTGGCACCAAGATCAGATTGAGAAGCCTGTAGTTCCCCAGATCCTCCTCACAACCCTTATAGCTGGGAGTCACATGACAAGACTCCAGTCCTCTGGGACTTCACTAGCTGGCCAGAATGCTGAAAGATGATAGAAAGTTGTTTGGCTATCACCTCCACGAGTTCCATCAGCACCCTTGCATGGATCTCATCAATCCCTGTATAACTGTGGTATTCCAGATGGAGTAGTAACTCTGTTTCCACCTAAATCATGGGGAGTTTATTCTGCTCCTCCTCTGAGACTTCCAGTACTGTAGGTAGAGTATCCTGAGGATAACTGGTCTGACTTTTAAAGACAGATGTCAAGAAGGCATTGAGAACCTCAGCCTTTTTCTTATCCTCAGTGGTCATATTTGCTGCCATATCCAGTAAAGAATGGAGATTCTCCTTAGCTTTGTTCTTACTGTTATATACTTGTAAAAACTTCTTTCACTTTTATTCCAATGGTCAAGTGGAGTTCAAGCTGGGCTTTTGCCTTTCTAATTTTCTTCCTGCATATGGATTATTATTCCAAAATAGCTTAGCTTTTCTAGGCAAAGCACTCTATCCCTACCAGAATTTCTCTGCTGTTGAAATGATTCATTCTGGGAAAGAAAAAGATTTTGGGGGGGCTATCTTTGTTCATGCTCATCTTCCAAAAGGAAGTAAGTCTTAGTGAAAAGCAAAGTCAATATTGGATTAATTTGATGCTTGCTTAAGTGGAATCTCTGATGTTAAAAATCTGCTGAGTAATTTAGAAACACAAATCCCACCACCTTCCAGTGAGATTTAAATTTCTAAGGGAGGAAGATGCTTTGGAGATTATGACAGCAGGAAAAAAAAGACTAAATTCTTTCTGAAATAAGCAAATAAAGTTCATTCTATGGACAAAAGGTTAATGACTACTTCTCCTTTTATCTTTCTGCTACCAAAGAAAACAGATTTCTCTTCATGAAAGCACACACTTCTGTTCTGAGGGAGGATCACTGAACAGAAGGTCTATAATTTAACCTTTTCATGCTAGCTTGCAAGCACAGCAGTCGAAGAGAACTATGTTCTGCAAAGGAATTGTCTATGGGCACAATCTGTGGATATGTACAGCAGGGATTTTCTTTATTCTTTTATCATCCATGGCTAGGATTGAAATTGTAGAACTCTGCACCTCCTCCCATAGTTTCATTTGGTAATATGAAATAACAGAGCCAGGAATAAATCAGCAGTTCTTTTCTTTTTTTTCCTTTTTTTAAGCTAAATGAAATTAAAACAAAATAACTTTGCTTTTAGATAAATAAGGGCACAAGAAACAACATGAAATCTAGATAGCAGAGTGCCCAAACACTTGCAGATTTCTTGTAATCTGGGTACAAAAATCCCTCAAAAAACCCTTATCGGTTTTAGGCTGTGGTGCTAGAAACAGAAGTAATTGTCTCAATGCAGACAAGTTGCCTTTTTTGTTTACCTTTCTGTACTTTCAGGATAAAGGGTGATAAGCAGATTCTATCTCACTCTACTCAGGTTACTCTAGCAAGAACCTGGGATTAAGTCCCTTGGTGAGAAAATCCATTAGAAATCCAGTGTACGGTTTACTTCAGATAATGCAGGAATTTGGCTTGCTGGAGTTATGTTCCTCTTATTTCTTCCTGTATCTTTCATAACCAGGAGATAGCATGATACCAACTCAATTAAAAGTTTAATAATATATGTTGAAATGGAAAGTGTGAATCTTGGCATTAGGGTTCATCAGAAATATTTGATATTTCAACATGAACAGATTTTTATGAGAAATAGAGAAAATTTTTCCTCTGAGCAATTAACTATTTTAAGAAGAAAGGTATGGTGAAAACACTAAATTTCTTCCCCTCCAAACTTTAATTTGGGTTTATCATCTGCTTGCAAACAGAATAGATAAAAAGAATGAGGTATTATTTTTAACAAGCTTGGTCTGTCAAATTACATCAGTTAATTTACAGTTGATCTAAAACTTCAGATTTGGAGAAAAGGCTTAATGCATCAATTTATACATTTTTTTTCTTCCCAAGTGGAGGAAAAGCTTTCATTTTTCACCTCTGCCCATTGGGTAAAGTAGAGATAAAATTTTCATGTTGACACTTGGAGGCCACAGCACAGGCTCTGCCAAAAACATTTATTTTCCTTCAAATTTCAAGAGATGTAGAAGAACCTTTATAGGAAGTTAATCCAGATTGAAGTCCCATGACAGCTTGAAAAAATATTGATTATGAAAGAATGATTGAGGAGACTTGCTAGTGTGACCTGATGTATGAACTGTAAGTGAACTTAGTCTCTGTATGGACTTGATAAATATGCTGACAAGATATGTTGAGGTGGTGAGGACAGATTTTTTGAAGCTGAGAATTCTTTCCTTTCTTAATCTTGTTGCTGTTTGTTACCATTGAAATGGCTTTTGCCTCACCCTGGTTCCAATTAAGTCTGATCTCAGGGCAGCTAATTCCCATCAATATATTCCATGTTGTTGTTATTATTAAGTACACAGAGGCCTGGACTGAGTATGACCCTGAAGTCTGTGTTCCCAGGTGTGAAAACTGCTGCTGTTGCCGAGGGTGCTCTCTCATTGTCCTAATCTAGCAGTTTCTACAGCCAGCAGGCTGAGAAGAGATGCCACATAGAAGAAGGGAAACAGAAGCCTCAACAAGGGTCTCCCTGCTCTGCTTGGAGATTGATCTGTTCCTCAGGCCTTCATATGTTGCCCTGGATCATTTCTGGCTGAGATTCAGCCCTTCCCCTGCCTAGGATCTATTGTGCCAGGCCCAACAACATCCCGACTGGGGAGCTGCTGCCTTTCTGGTCAGGGCTGGGGAATATGGCTACAGCAGAGGATGGCTGGGCTATGGCCAACCTGGCACCACCCCCTTTCTGGAACTGTGGGACAGGCTGTTCAGGGAAGGAGGCAACTCTGCACTCATCCCATTGCCAGATCTCCTAATACTTTGCTTCTGGGTCTCTGCTTACTGGCTTCTTGGCAGCCCAGGGGCAAGCAGGTATAGAATCTCAGATGCTCATGATTCAGAAATCAAGTCTACGTGCCTTCTTTCACCTATCCACTTTACAGTCTACACAGATTCCTATTCAAATACCATTAAAGCTCAAATATTGAATTATTCAGTGTAAGCAGATTTGTGAAACACAAGTTTCAAGACTGATTATATAATGACTACACCTGACTTATGGAAAGAATTTAAATGTTAGTTCATATACAAAACCCTACAAGAAACTCAGTTTCATGAACCATATCATTTAAAAAAAAAAAAAAGTGTTAAAATGTTTTTCTTCCACTTTCCACACATAGTAAAGTGAGAAATAAACAAATGCTTAGCACTATATAGCAAACTTTTTTAAATAATAATGGGAAATAAACATATGGAAGCATTTATATGACAGCACTGAATACCATGTAGAGATTATCTGGTGGGAAGAAAACAGCCGAAGAATATAAATGGTGCCTTTAGGAAGGGAGAATGTGTTCTTACGAAGAAAAGCACTTGAGCTTGAGTTATCTGAATTTCTAAACAATACATGTATATACACAGGAAAAACAGTCCTTCGTTAAAAATCTATGGTATGTTATAAGAAGAAAAGGAAAATACATAATTTTTCAAAGCTCCTTCAGAACTAAATGTTTGAAAATATTCAAATTAAATAAATGTAACAACTCCTGTATGTGTGGGAACTGCTGAGTCACAGTCTGAACCACTGATTGATAACCTGAGGAAAGGACCAGGTCAGCTCTGGAAGCACAGGTGAAAGCAATTCAGCTGTGTGACCAGAAGGGGTGGAGCCTGGCTGCATCTCTCTTAGATAGCATTTAAGGGCTGACTGCCACTGGGGAAGGGTCTCTGGTTGGAGATTCCTCCCTTGTGGTGTCCTTCCTGTGAGCCTAGGTCTTTGGAGATGAGTGGTCACCTTTCCTTTTGTAATACCATCTAATTTGTGCTAACCTTTCTGATTGCAGCACCATCCCATCCATGTCAATCTTTCTAGTTATAACATTGTATTAGCATAGTGTATAAAATGAAAGGCTTTTATCTTTGGGCATGCTGCAGCTGTGTTTTTAAATTGATTAGAATAGATTAAATATTTATGTTGGGAAACCCATTTATTTATTTATTTGTAATATTTCAGAGAGTTGAGTTCAGAAGATACCTATACAAACCAGAGCTTAACAGACTTTCAGAGATGTAAACTGTACATAAGCATCTGCAATATTCTTCATCTAAATAACAGAGAAAATCATCCATGAACCTACATAGCAACAGCAGGTCTTTATTTTATTCTATTTGGGTTTCTATTGCCACCCAAAAATTGTGAGGTATTTTCTGTTACATCCTAGGTACTATACATGAAAGATGATAATACTCAATTTTATTATTCAGTTCTATCCTACAGTTTCTTGTTATTTCTACAACTGTTTCTTAGTAAGTTGAAATACTACAGGCATAATTCATTCATGAAGAAGTAATAGTACAACTAAAGTATTTCCTATCAGGTGAATTCACTATTATTGAGTCATACTTTGTCTCAAAACACAATCAGAAGCAGGGCTTAGATCTGTTAATGTACTGAGATCTTCACTGAATTATGCACACATTTCCTCATATGAGGATTCAGTGTAGTAAAATGTGGCTCTAATGACCAACAGTTAGCAAGAAATATCCTCTTACCGGCAGGTATTCTTTTTATGTGGATATTAGTATCCTAGTATTTAGGTAGTACTTGTAAATTGTGTTCAAAGCAGATGTTATTTTAATGGGAAATTGCTTGCTTGCTGACTAAGATAAAGGATTGCCAGAATTTGCTGTTAAGAAGTGTTTGCATTGCTCCATCTTTAGTGTTAAAATTAATCCTTCTTTTGTTTTCTAACTGGAAGCCAAAGTAATTACACAAGAAGAACTTGGTTTGTAACTCATACCATTACTTTGAAATGGTGCCAACTCTAAAAAGGCACCACTGAATATGAAGAAGTTGGAATGCTTTTGAGGATACTCTCCCCATGTTCCCTGACAACTAGAAGATCATTCTCAGAGTCTCACAGCAGAAGCTGTAGGCCACTGCAAATTCTGAGCCTCATTCTACTAGGCATTGTCCATGCAGTACGACATTAACTGGATACGCTCACAAAATTGTATCACAATCATTATATTAAAAACACAGTTTAGCAGCACCTCTGGAACCAGCAACATCAATTGAGTAAATGGGATTCTGCTATAGACAGACAACAGTTGGACAGAGCTTTGTCAACTTTATATCATTCAGAGAAATGAGATAACAGCCCTTTTGACAAAAAATTGTCATTGACTTATGCTTATTTTTGACTATCAGAAATTTTTGTGAATTCTTAGAATTATCCCAGTCATATACCATGCAAGGCATTGCTTCCTTAATCTTTGGATCGGTATATGATGGAGTAATAGTAGGTCGTTAACTCCTTCTGGATTCATTCAGATAGATTAATTTTCTGCCTGACCATTGTGTTAAAAATGATTTATTCCACGGTAACATAATTATTGTTGTTGTGCAAGTAATTGAACTACAGCCAGCGTGTGTTTGGCTTGTGAATTCATTGATAGGATCAAAAAGACTGAAGATACTTCAGTTGGAAGGAGCTTATAGCTATAATAAAGTAAGCACGACATTTGCACCTCAGCTTTTTTATTCAGGTGGAGAAGTGGTCCCAACATGGGATATCTCTGGCAAGTTACTGAATAGGTTTATCTTTTGTTTACCTATATGCAAAATAAGCAGAATAATAGTTACCCCTTGGGAATTTTATCTTGCTTGCAGCACGACCTTTTAACATTTTACATAGGAGGCTCTGTGGGCACGTATTAAAAAGGACCCTGAGGAAAACAAAAAGTATCAGTGACTGGAATAATACTTTTGTTATTTTTATTTTTTATTTTCTAAACCTTGTGGAATTTCTCATTCTCTGTCTGTATATAGTATTTCCATGGAAGGAATGACAGTCTTGAATTAATCATGAATAGGGTCAAGCCTGAGATACCTAGAATTTTGCTAGCTGATGAGAATGGCAAAACAAGACTATTATTTAGAAACTCAGTATCTTCCTAAATTCAGGTAAAATTTCATAAAAGTCAACAGCTAACCTATCAATCAGAAAACTGAAACAACACAAGTTAAAAATATATCTGGATTCATTAAAAAAAAAAATTCTGAGGAATAATTTTTAAATAAGGAAAAAATATCCTAAGACCACCTTGTTTACAATTTAAAATGGGGCTGACAAATTCACTTGCTTACTTTATCAAAGTTATATTTTTCAGATGATGTCCTAAGTGTTGAGGGGTTATATAGATTGTAGTTCCCTGTCCTATGTAGAAGTATATTCTTAGGGTCAAGAACATACCTTGGACAAATAGATGTGGTAGAGTAAGTAGTAAATCTTCAGTGGAAAGAAATATAAGCATCTATTTATCTATCTACATATTTATATACATATATATCCATTTAACACAATCAAGTTGTGGCAATTCTGGACTCCAGCGAAGAGTGAAATAAAGCGAAGCTTTGCTATTGATTACAATGGGACAATAATTTCTTGACCTGTTTTCTACTGTAACCAGCATTTAATAGCAAATTCTCTTTGAAAAGCTTCCTACTTTTTCAAGTCATACTGATTTCCACTAACTAGAGTTTAGAAAATAACCAGAAGTTTTTCAGGAGATATTTCAGCCAGATAAACACTGTCAGACCTGTTCATAATCTGTTTATTTTCTGCATTACTGTTTTTACATATTAGAGCAAATACAGAAGGCTAAGTTTATTACTACTTTTGGAACTCAAAGTAAAAAGTTCTCAAGAACCAATCCCAGAAAAGACTAAGTGTTTTTAAGTTAGGAAGGATAAAGAATTGTTACTAGCATACTGGACTTAGCAGCTGAATACTGAGAAAAATAATTTTAATTATTTCAATGAATTTGGACATTTTAGGGATTTTTAAAAATATAATTTTGATTGTGTGTTCTTTCGTTTTTATTTTGGTTGCTAATTTCTCTGTATAGCTGGTGCAAGAATTTAAAAATGTACAGTACAATTGTATAGATGTTAAAACTTAGTATGTTGACAAGATGCAACTTTAGAATAGCAATGATAACATCCAGGTGTTTTTGTGTAGGTGCTAAGTGTAATACAGAGAAATGAAGATTGATAGTAGGCATTGTCTGATATGCCCAGTTACTTGATAGGTCAACATATGCAATGTCTGGAATGTATGCCTTATAAAGCTTTTAAAACTCAAAGTTCAGATTTCAGCAACTTTCCTCATTAATTGATTCCACATAGTTTACTCATATATAGAAGGAACATAGATTCAGGGCTTGAATAAAATGTACCCAGAACTCTTCTTACTCACTAAATAAGTGGAGATGCACTTATGCTGATGTATTTGCTGGCACTTAAATGATGAAGTAGAATAGATATTCATTCTAAAACTCCTTTCAGGTTCCCTACAGAAGTACTAACTTGATTAGACATTTGTGAGTTTGTTAATAGTAACACATCCATAATATCAATTTATTATATTATGAACTAAACAACTACAAATGTTTGCCATTGATTTAAAAGAAAGCAAAAAAATTTCTACTTAATTAAAGCAAAGCTGCACAAATAAAAACAATACAGTGCTAAACTGCAGCAACAGCAAAACAAAAGTAATAAATGAATAGGATCATATTTTCAAGCAGACTTCTTACAAGATTTTTGAATGAGGCCATTTTTTGTAATGTCTGAAGGAAGTATGTATTTACTGTAATGCTGGGAAAAGGAGAAACATGAAAAGAAGGAAAGTAGTAGAAAGGGAAAATGCGGAAGCAACAATGAGGTACAGAAAATGACAAATGCTTGTGTTAATGAGAAAAACAAAGATTTCATGTGTATTACTGCCCATATGTATTGGTTTCATTGGCACTCGTTTAGGAAGGGAACAAAGACTAGGGAATATAAAAGCAATGTCCTTTATTTTCCATACATCTAGTTAACAACATGCATGAATTTCAACACTGAAAGAAATTTAATGTATCACAAAGCTAATAATCTCTATCAGAAATTACAAATTGTCAAATACAGCTTAATTTTAAATCATATTTATACAATTTTCTAATAATTAAACAAATCAACTAAACCTGGATTAATAATAAAAAACATAAGTCTTGTTTCTACCATATAAAAATTTTTGTTTCAGAGCCAATAAATTTGTAATATGAAATTCTACATGCACTGATAACTTTTAAGTTTGAATACCTTAGCTTCTCACTTGTAATCTTTTCAATTGAATAGCAAAGGAATGAGTAAAATAACCAGAAAACTGTGAAAAGAATCCCTTGGTAAATGTGAGGTCTTCCACATTTTTCTGTCAGGATGAATTTTAAACAATATGCTCTCATCCACTCACAATGTTTAACTGAATAAGAAGGCAAACAAGCTCAATTATCTCACCAAAATATGTTACCATTTGGACTTTAGGAGAACTATTTAGTAGTAAGCATATTTAAACAACCAGGTTGTATTATTAATTCAGTAGGAGGGTCAATTGTCTTAATAAGGACTGAAGGTGACATAGTGTTTTGTGATTTTTAATCACAATAGATTATTATGAAATTGCCTGAGGGTGAATATAATCAACTTGGAGCATCTAAGTAACATTTACTTTGCACTAAAACTGACAAACAACTGCAGGAAATTCACCAGTGCTGTCAGACAGAACACTAACACGCAGAACAATTCTTCCGAGGTGGGTGAAAGAATGACACTAGATATAAGATATCTACAAATGTTTGTGCATCTGTTATCAGAAACTTATCTTATTCTGCATTCAGTTTCTTGAAGAGAAAAACTTGAATTTGTCACCTCCCAACCCACAAATAAATGTCCAAAATTTTATGGAAAAATAGGAAAAATACTTCCCCAATTTAGAACTCAATATAAAATATCAGCCTGTGCATTCAGAGCAGATATGACAATGTACTGTAAAAGTATTCAGACATTATTTATTAAACTCCTATGCTGACTGTCAAAGTACTTATTCTTACAGATAAATTATGTATCACTCAGCATCAAGAAGCTGCTGAGAGGTCACTTATCTGAATTTCTTATTTCTGAATTGACATCATTAAAATGCAAGAAAATTTGCACGGCACAAATTCTTCTTTTCTCATTTGATATAAATGGGTAATTGACAAAAGTATCTTGATTATATTTGAATGCTCCAACATTTCAAACAGGGAGGGAAATATATTTTAATATATTGGGCCTACCTAGAAAGAATTAATATTGTAGCTTGACCTTTCTGTCTACATTGTTCAAATATATTCTAAATTGTTCTGAATATTGACTTACAAAAACCTAAGATCTCAGATACTGTAATTAGCTTCACTTATAGCTGTCAAACCATACTGGAATTTCTTGTCGTTAAAAGTGCCAGGGAAGAAAGGCATAATGTGAATCTACTAAGAGAGGGGGGGGAAAAAGTTTTTTCATGTTCTTTGATTTTCATCATGAAATACAGATAGATTGGCCTTTTTTTTCCTCATCATCAGAGAATCAATAAATTGTGCAAAGCTGTGAACATTGGAAGAATGACTAATATCAACGTATTTCCTGTGGCAATCCAAGCCAGCCTCATTCCCAAAGATGAATCTCTGTGGTTATTGTAAAGCTGTTAGTATAGCATGTCTTTAATGAGAAATATTTCATAAACCCTGTCTGTGTTCACAGAGAGGTGGCACATTGTTTATCCCAATAATGAAACAATTAGAATGCGTAGCAATTATAAGAAGGATATGCTCTAAATATTGTCCAAATCTATCATTCTCACTTGGATTCCTGCAGACTTTCCAATCTGCAGCACACAGTTACAAAAATCATTTCCTTTGGATTATTTTCTCTAAGATTAGCGTTTCCTTACTTGATTTGGGATGTAAGGCCACAGCACTACACCAATGAAGTAAAATGGAGGTAAAGGTCTGTCATGTCACTCTGTCAGCAAGCAAGAGAAAAGTGAAAAACAAGATTCTAGGGTTTGAAGAAGTCAAATGCTGTAATAAATTGAAACTAATTTAAAGAGAAAACTACTTTTAGCCTTACACAAACTCATTCATGGATTTAAGCCCAGAAAACAACAGTATCACAAGCTTAAGTAAGTGAAGACCACTCAGTAAGAACTGGTGATATGGGAGTCTTCAAAGGAAAAAAAAAAAAAAAAAAACCCACACAATTAAGAGATCATCACCACTGAAATGAGTAAGAAGTTGGGTTGAAATATTTGAGCAATGAGTTTAATTGATTTGATAATTACAAGAACATATACAATGTTATGAATGTGATAGACATTGACTTGGGAATGAAATTGGTAGCTGAGCCACTAAGATAATACCAGAGGCATATCTGCAGAGCAATCCTAAGCTTTTCAAATGTTCAGTACCTATACATTCTGGCTGTTTCTGCACTGACCTGTGAATTGGGTCATTTTAGTCTCTAGAACTCTTGCATAAACAACCTTGCCCACCAAAAGAGGATGTATCCACAACTTGTCCTCCTAAATGCCTATGTAGAGAGGGTGTTAGAAAGATTTAAGTATTCAAATTAACTCCTTTCATTTCCCTTTCCTTCTTCATTTTTACAAGCAGACATAGAGTCAAAACATGGAAGAAATATATAAGTATGGCATGTGTATAGACCACATAGGTGTATCAAAAATCATGTGCTGGAATGCAGAGTTAGATTACAGTGTAGGCATCCCTGGAGAGAATCTGTAAATATGAATCATTAGTGAATAAATCAGTACCTATGTAACATAAAACACTAAAGAGAAATAGAAATCAAAGAAAATGGCACCTGAAGCATCTAAGTGAAAAATGAAAATTCATAGATAGAAAGATGTAGAACAAATGGGCATCATCATGTGAATGCCCAACACATGAGAATAGTAGCTGTAATCTGAGAACAGGTGAACAGAAAGACTATATTATGCAAAACCTCCTGTAAGGATTTTGAGGCAGATAAGTACACTAAAAGTGAAACCAAGCATACTCTTAAAAAAAAAAAAAAAAAAAAAAAAAATCTCAACAGTGCAAAAGCAGATGGGAATTCATGGTGCATATATATATTAAAAAAAAAAAAAAAAAAAAAACCTGAATCATAAACCAAACAGCTTATTGTTAAAAATTGGTAGGTCTAAAATCTAATGTCTGAGTTGTAACACAAGAGATAAAACAAATAAGGAAATCAATGAGAATGTGGCAAAGTAGCTAAAATTAGCAATCACTGTCATTGAGCTGTAAACTGGAGAGAAGAAAATGGAGGATCGGTATTGAGTATAGAGGTAAGAAATGCTACTTTTGTAAGCAAAAGCTAAGAATAAGCCTGCAAATCATACAGTTAGAATGCAGTTGGGTAGAGGATTTTCAGATTCTTTTTCTCTCTTTTAATTATGGACAATTAGTCTTTTGCTTTGTAACCTTTCCGTATCTCCTTCCCCTTCTATTTCTGAGCAGGTTTCTAGATGGTCTCCCATCCACAACACTTCTTCAGTACTTAAAGATTTTGCAGCAGACAAAGTTCTCACATTTTATATAGTTTTAAGAAACTGAGCTAAACTTAATTAAGGCCCACATCATAAATATTTAAGCAGTTTATATTCATGTCATCCAATTGTTCCCAAATAACAAATTATTAAAAAGTCCTGACAACAGGAATCCTAGTATGAAAATATCAGGTCTAAAAAAAAAAGTCATTTTATTTTAAAGAAGATCCACTTTTATACTTTGAAGCTAAATTTATAATTTCATAGGATTAAAATTTATGTAATAATGAAGAGAGACTGCCAATTAAACTATTTTCTGCTTGAAAACTGTTTATCTGCACTTTCTGCAAAGAGTATGTGAAACTACAGACACTGTAAGTGATTACACAGGAATTCTTTTCTGTTTTTCAGTTTGTTTGACATTTTTGCATTTGGCAGCACATTATGTATTGACAAAGCAACTGTTTCCAGTACATGTTCAGTGTGTTAGTCAATTCATGTGTTGCTGACATGACTCTTCCACACAGCAGCAGAGAAACAAAATCTGAAACCCCCAGAAATGTGACTGCAAGCCCACAGAAGCTGAAGAACTATGGTGGTCTAGTATATGAAGTAATTAGATTTTGTAAGAAACCAGATTTCAGTTTTTATTTTGTTTCACCTTTTCCTTACAAACTACTTGTACCAGATTTCATTCAGAGCTTTAAATAACATTAAATATAAACCTGATTGGCTGTTTTTCAAGTAAAAGCAGATTTTCACTGAAAAATGCTAACTTATGAAAATTACAAAAAACAGAATCAACAACCTTGTGATAACAGGCAAGCAAATAGTTGTTCTAGAAGCCTACTTTTGTCAGACCAGGTGAGTGGAGAATGGAGGGCTCGGCTTAGCAATACCAATTAGGTTGCTCAAAAGACTATCAGGACTTAAAGCTCTCTGTTTTTTGTTATCTTAGAACAATTAGAGTAATTCAATACTGTGGACTGTGATAGTACTAGGGATCTCAAGGTTTCTTATCACTAGATTTGAAATCTTTGGAGTTGAAAGCCTATGGGAATCCCAGGTGCAGCAGGGGCTTCCTAGAACTGTTAAAATAACTTTCAGTTTTCTCCACTTCCTGATGAAGAACTACTTCCATGCTGCAAGAATGCTAGATAATCCATGGATCTCTTTAAAGTTTTAGTCTTTCAGCTCCATAGCAATTAGAGAAGTATAAGGAAAATAAAACACAGAATTCCTGAGAAGCTTTAAAGCCCTCTATATTTCTTTTTGTTCTTCCCAAAATATAATATATAATAATTGAGAATATATATATTTTTATACTTTTTCTCCTGAGTATTACTTTCAACTATAACCGTACAGTTTTAAAAGCAAAAGAAATTTGCAATGTATAGTTAATCTGACCTCTTTCCATATCATTCCCATTAGAGTAATTTCTCTCTTCATAGAATAAACTACATGTTAAGAAAATTATACTACAGAACAGATGGTAAGAAATCTAAAAAGCAGAAAACAGAATGTTACAAAAATATATACTTTATCATCTTTTTGATTGTGACATACTGCAGATGTAAATGTTCTGACCGTGGAGAGTCTTTCACATGAGGTTAGCTTTTTCAGTTGTCCCACTGACAGCTGTGAAACTGCTCATGGCATATATACAGCTACTGGGATAGAATCATGAAACAGTCTGAAAAGTAACTCAAAAAATGCAGTTGGACACCTTGCCTCAGACAAGGTCAATTTTATCTTTGTCACTCCTGGCTGAAGTTTATCTAATCCATTAATGAAGGTGTCCCATGATGGCAGCTGCCGTTTTCCCCCAACAATTTATCGTTAGTTTCAATATCTTTATCATCAAGATGTTCTTCATAATATCTAATCTCTCTTTTTCTGCAATCTGGTCTAATTAACTTCTTATTTTATTCACCATGGATATGTTGAGCAAGTTATTCTTTTCCTCTTTGCGAAAGGTTTTTGTATACTCTATTCATTAAAGACTGGGAACAAAGTTGAATTTCTTTAGCTGTAATCAGATAGAGCTGGTAAAATAATGCCACACCTGCTTGATAATCTACAGTGATTTATATTTCATGCAGGCATGCATTGAGAGCACATTTGCTTTAGCAGAGAAAAACTAGACATAAGAAAATCCAACACACAAACGTGCGGCTAGGAATTCAAGTGAGACAAAAAAATTGAGGAAAGAAAAACAAATCAAAATAAAATAAAGCAAGAAGAAAACAAAAGCATTTTGTCCTTGTTTCAGTACATTAGTCTAACTGGTTGTGGTTTTCTACACTCAGTCAGTTCAATGAAAGTAATAATAAATTTATAATAATTAAATGTAAATTGCAGTTTGGCTAAATTTTGCTTATCGAGTTAGTGTTAAACATATTCTTAAGAATCACTTTTATAAGTTTTAAAATAAAATTGAATTGGAAATATGAAATGTGTATGCATTATATAATAAGAATTAAGGCACTGTGACAGCCATATTTATTTTAGGCACTTGTCGTATGACAAAGTGTCAGTCTGTCCTGGCTCCAGTGCCAGCAGAATTTCATCCAGAGGGCACTCTGAACATCTAGGTTAGTACAGCACAAATGCAGTATGCAGTCTTACTTTTCCAGATGTTTTATAACACCTGTAATGCACAAGTGATGCTTGCCTCATACTATCCCTGTTGAGATCAGAACATCTGCCGTGTTTATCACAGTGCATGCAGAATATGTGCACATTGAGTCAATGATAGTGTTTAGATGTGATCCCTCATACTTCACTTTCCAATTTTTCACAATTTAAACAAGCTGAATCTCAAACTAGAAAAACTGAGCAACTGCTTTATTGCAGATTAACTTCCGTTAGTTATAAAGGCCTGTAACAGAACTCTTACCACATATCTCCTTTTTGTTACAGAAAGGAGAGAAACCGGCTTGTCATTCTAGCGAATGGGGACAGCAAATCCAAGTCCCCTAGGCCTAACAATATTATAATCAAGTTAAATGTCTCAGAAACACTATAAGCAGATGTTATGTCAGAAGTGAGTGCACTGGCCAAAGAGATTTGGAGAATGGATGCCAGGAAAAACCAAGACAGCCATTAGCTTTACTGCCTGTGTTAACCTTTCTATATTTTTAAACCACAAATTTTCTCCTGAATCATCATATAGAAGATCTATATTATTAGTGACTGCCACTGTTGATAGGACCATATGATAAGCACTGAACGAGCTTTTTTCTTTTCTTTTTTAAAAAAAAAGTTTGAGTTCTTCTTACCACTCTTTACAGCCATTAGAGAAAAGTTTTAAATGTCATATTTGATTTGAATTTTATTTGAAATGGAAATAAGCAGCCCACACAGGCTTAATTATTTAGTATTTGGTTTGAAACATTAGGACACATGGCTTAGTTGTCAAAATACCCTCTTTGGAATTGGAAAGGGTACCAGGTCTTAAAATTCAGCTATTCCAATAATCATTCTAAGGCAAATTGCTTTTTCTTCCAGATATTAT
Source organism: Chrysolophus pictus (assembly GCA_037305975.1). Taxonomy (NCBI): domain Eukaryota; kingdom Metazoa; phylum Chordata; class Aves; order Galliformes; family Phasianidae; genus Chrysolophus; species Chrysolophus pictus. The sequence continues at coordinate 101,224,261 of CM074576.1, forward strand.
TTGCTATAAGTCAATTCCAAATTTTGTGTTGTGGCCGGACACCCTTTATTATTTTTAGTGCAGTTTTTGCACAAGCAAAAATAATGGATGTGAAAATGTGAATTTTCCAGTCATTGCCTTACTACTTAATGAAATATTGCAGCATATTTTTAATGCTGAATATTGTTTCAAACAATAATATGTATACAGCCTGGCAACGGGTCACAGAGTTTGCCAAATAGACAACAGCTGAATTAGATCCTGATCAGCTTCCCCTGTCAAACAACAGAACCTGTAGAAAGAAGGAGAGTTACTGTAATTGCTTCTAGTAATTAGACATGAACACAAGTAGTTAAGAGAAAATTGCTAGGGAGGGAAACAATTTAACAAAAAGAAGAGTGTGTGTCAGAAAGCAGAGTCTGAAAAAGAGCAAAACCAAAACAGCATGAAAGCAATGGGACATGCTGTCTTTCCAGACACTGTAGTCAGTAGGTTGAGCTGGGGGCAGGTCTCCCACGTGAGAATGCGATGGAAGCTTTCCAAACAGCACAAAGGTGACTTTGTAGTCTGTGGGAGATGTATCACAGGATACTTGGCTGCAGCACTCACAGTAGAACATGCTGTAAGCTTTGCCATAGTTCAGCAGAGGGGTTGGACTGAAGGAGCCTTTTGCCCTGCTATTCTATCCTGAGAACAAGGGTTTAGTGCTAAACACTACAAGCAGTAGAAAAAGGTCTGGATACCAGGAGAATTTAAATGAACACGAGGAAAGCTGAAATCTGTGCTCTATAATTCACAGCACAAAGGTTATAAAAAAATAATTCCAACCGTTCTTTCCCCAATACCAAACCTATTCACCAAGTAATAAAGAACAACAATTCTTTCCTAAAAATAAGTTTTGTCTTTATTATTATTTTTTTAAACATGATAACCTACTTAGCGGATAAAAGAAATGCAATATATATATCTGTAGTCTAGAAAAGTGCTTGACACAAAACCTTGCAAAATTGCACTGAAAATTATTTCCCAGCATCTTGAAGAAGACTCGTGTCATTGTCACGTGGCTTGAAAGCTGGCCATAAAATAAGGCCTCAAAGTATTAAATTTGGAGTGTATTGAGAAATATTTAATAGCATTCTGTGGACATTCGTTCAGCTTAATGTCTTTATTAATAATGTGGATGTGGGAGTAAAATATGTTAATGAAATTTGCAGGTAAAAATAAATTATAACTTGAGGTGAACACCAGGAATAATAGAAACTGGACCAAGTGACATTAAAGAATCAGAAAATTACAAAATGGGATTCAAATAGGAAAAATACAAACTAATATATTTGAGGAAAATAACATAAAATACAGATATTCAAATAATCTGAAAAGCTAGTATGAAGTGTAATGCTGGAAGAAGACCTCAGAGTAATAGTTTATTGAAAATTGAGTAAAAGCTTACCATGCAATATGGGTCAGATCATTTTACCTCTGCTCAAGGCTTTCTTCTTCAAATGATGAAGAAACTATAGCATCTCTGCTTTGCTACCTCATCCAACAATTTCACTGGACTCAGCAACTCTGGACCTCTTTAAAAAATAAGAAATTATAAAATAAAAAAAGGTTATCAGTTCTCAATTTCTGTAACTGTAAAGACTATTACACATAAATATATGAGCTCATTGTCCTGGCAATAGCATAAGTATAGCCACCTGAAAAATAAACAAACAAACAAACAAACAGAGCATCAGTTTGATCCAAGGACCCAGGTCACAGAAACAGAAGATGGAAGATCCACCACAAGTAAGCCAAGGCTTAATTGATCTCTGTAGACAGATGGCTTTGTCTCTTTGGTTCTTCGGAGGAAGAAGTGTCTGAGTGATATTAGATTATAGTGTGATTATGTGGTTTTATCACTATATACCATGATTTTAGATTATATCTATCACTATAGAGTGTGTTTGATTCAGTCCTCATCTGAGCCTGTTCCCTGATAAACAAAATTGTCTACATGTAATTTTTCTAAGACCAGAAGAAAAAGCTGTGTTTGGGAATTTTTTGAGAGCTGTCAGAAGCTGTGACTAAGGCCATAGCATGCAGACAATGTTAGGAAAGTGGCCTCTCTTCCTTGAAAAATGCATAGTCTGTCTCATGAAGAGCTAGCAAGCATCTGGACTGGTGACGTATCTGAAGGGTAACTGCTTTAGCAATTTTCACTTCTTTGCCTGCCCCCATCCCCATTAAGTTGGTGTCAATTCCTGCTGTCCCTCCCATACCTAAATTAATAATCTTGAATCAGAAGCAGGTATGATCATTAGCTTTTGTTAAAGACCTTCAGACACTCTAGGCATCGTCTCATCGAGATTATTAAATGAATTTTTCATTTACTCACCTTCTGGTTATTTTTCAATTTGTTTGAAGATGGCTGCAATTAAGCCTCTTCCAAGAAAGGGATTCCCCTAACGAGGCACAATTTATGTCTCAACACTCTCAGCTTGCTCTCTGTGATCCTGGAGTGGCTGCACTGCATTAGCTGTGGGGAAGGCAACTGCGAAGCACCTGATCTACATTTGTCCCACTGCTCACCAGCTCCCTTTGCCTCTATGAACTCTTCTGTTTCATTTCACACCCCTAATGATCTGCTAGATGCTATCGGAAGAGTTGTCCGTGTGCAGACATGTTTAGTTTGGTTGCTCACTGTAAGGAAGACTATGAGAAAAGGGGGAGAGAAATGCTTTATATACCACCAGTGTTATGCATTCTTATGTCCTCTGCACTCAAAGGGTACTGGGAAAACTGTTGTGAGGCCAACTAATTCAGCTTACGGCACACTTTCTAGGAAGCTGACAGCCAAAATCACAGCATGCTGGTTGAGAAAGTATTAAATTGATGAGAAGGTGTCATTGACAAAATGGTTGTTTGCTTGTTTCTTTTTAAACATACAACTCTGTCAGTACATCACTTTTACCAGGTTTTCTTCCATTTCACATAAATAATTTTTCAGTCATAAAAGTAAGGCTGTGTAGTAGTACATACACTGATCATGACATCTAGCTCTTGAGATGGTGGGGGTTTAAAAAGAAAATTTCCATGGCTTTTCACTTACAGTTTGTAATGTGAAAGAGTTTGGATGGGGAGGATATACTTGATCTCTTTGATAGTTTGTAGACAGATGATTGTTACTTTGCCAAATCAAGTTATTGGCATCCAGTAATGAATGTGTAAATCACAGGCAAACATATCTAAAATAAATTTATAAAAACATGCTTTATTGGTTCAAATGAATTTAGTTTCCTGTTAAGCTCTATTCTTTCATTGCACAAATCTGACAAAATGTGTAATTGGTAACATAATTGTCCTGTGAAGATGTCATGATACCACCCTAGTGAGGCTGGCAGGACTTGGTACTGCTACTAGAAACCTATTATACACTGGTGCTATGACTTATTAAATTGATTAGAAGCTTTAAGATAGTGTTTAAGTGATAAATGTTTATTATTTCTTGAACTACGTTGGTTGCATGCTGCATTTTCTGAGAACTAGTGTACGCCTTGTTCCTCAGCTGTTGTTTGTTAATAAAATTCTTATAGTAAAAACTCTCTGTAGGCAGCATGAAAAATTTGCATAAATCCATTCATTCTGGAATTAGCGTGCAACTTTGTTCATTACCTTTCCCAAAGTTATCAGATTATAACTACAGTGAAATTTGAGTATTCCACTGTAGTTTTATGTTATCATATATTATCCAAAAGAGAAAATTAGATAAAAAAGAAATGAGGTACCATTCACAAAACAAAAACAAACAACTAAAATCTGCAGTCTTACATTTCCAAATGTAAAAGTAGGTCTCATTTTTCTGGATTGCATACATTATAGAGAATTGAGGCATGTAAAGCAAAAAAGTGTGTGCTTAGACCCAGTAGTGAGCTGTGAGATTTTGAAATAAGGACTTTTTTTAGGATTTAAAATTTTGAAATGATTGAATGAATTCTTATTAACCTACTATCTTCTTTCATATATATTTTTTTTCTTTAAAGTGACCTGCTATCTGGAAATTTGTTGATTTTTTTTTTTTTAAACATTGCACTGTTACCATAAAAGATAATGATGATGAAACATTCTAAGGATGTTTAGAAGGCACTTTGAATATATTATTAAATGAATGGGAAATGATCAGTTAAGGCAGCAGAAGATTGGGAAGGAAAGCATATTTTACTTGCAAATAGAGCACAAGTTGGCAAGTAAAGTTGGACAAGTTCTAGCACTATAGAAAAATTATGTTAGTACTTTTGAACATTTGCAGGATGAGTCCATGCACTAAAACACTTCTGCCATAAGGAGTGCTGAGAGATTATTTCGTAAGAATGAAACAGAAATACTGCCCTCAAGACAGAGAGAATATGGATTTGCCAGAAATATTGTTAAATTAGTGCACATATGCTTTCTTGTTGCCAGATATCTTGTAGCCTAAAAAATTATGAGGGAAATAATTGCAATGTTAGAACAATATGTAATGAAGGCAGTGGAAATTCACATTAAAATCAAAGTTCAAGCTCCTCTGTTAAATATGCGATTGCACGTGCACTTAGCCTTTACATTTAAAAGAACAAATCAACAATGAAATTATGCAGTAACCTTATTTTCTCCTCATTTTATTGTTTCTTACCACTTTAAAGATCATTTGAAATTATTAAATATTCAATAATTAGATCTGAAAAGTAATTAATAGTTTAAAAGTTTGTCCTCTGAAGACAAAGTCTTTGAGAACATGACAACAACCTGGAATTTGGGAAAGTATCTGGAAAGGCTAATGCTGTTGCAGTTTTATTGTCCATGAAGTAAGACATGTAAGGCTCTTCAAGTTTTTAGAAGTGAAATGAAATGGATTTTATAGAGGTAGCAGCAAGAATCCCATCAGGGCAATTCCTCCTCAGCAAGTCCCTTTGGTTTAGGTAGGCAAGACTTGTGGGGAGAAATGTGTATGGGAAAGAGGAAGAACATTCTTCACTGAGAAACAGTGAAAAGAGAGATCCAAGAAATACTAATTAGAGTATTATAAATACCAAAAACAGTCAAATGTTAAAAAGATTCTTGCCATAAACAGAGAAGTAACTGGAAATCTGTGCTATAAGTTGTCAGAGGATTTAAAAGTACAATAAAATAAGAAAAAATATAGTAACATTAAACAGGAAAATTAACACATTTAGTAGTCCACATCAAATAGATGACAGCATTTTTTAAAGTCACAAGGAACTAGATGATCGTTAAGACTTTTAACTAGATAATCTTCCATCCTAAGTCATTCTATGCTTCTATGAAAGTTGTAAATCCCCATCTTCTATTTTGTAATTATTAAAAATTATGTCTATAGCATTTGGGCTTACAAAGGAGGAAAAAATATACAAAAGATGTGTTTTAACAGATGTGATTCTGTCTTCCCAAATTCTTCAGACAGATGGAGCAGTAAATCAGGCTGTGAATTCCCCAATTGCTCCAATGAGATTATAGAGCCAAGCTTAAGGACAGCAGTAGATTGTTGTGCCTCAGCCACATCCCTCAAATTACAAAATTCACTGAATAAGAGGTGTATTATCAATGAAAATTATATAAAGGAATATTACATAACCAAATAATATTAAGATGCTATAATAATGAAATAAGCAAGAGAGTTAGGCATAGCAAGACAAAGAGAATAAATAGGAAGCTTACCCATGTCGTGGGCTCGCTCAGGAAAGACCAGTGGAGTGGATCTTCCGAAGAGAGAGAGAGATCCTTCCCTACTGGTAGTCAGCTCTTAAATGGGTCTAGGAGAGGTGGAGCCAGGCTCCACCCCTTCCAGCAGCACAGGTTAATTGCCTTCACCTGTGCTCCCATGGCTGACTCATTGTTCGCCTCAGGTGATTAATCAGAGGTTCAGGCCGTGACTCAGCAGTTCCCATACAAGAGGATTCACTGTAAGACTAACATTCCTTCCTCTACACAGTATCAAACTACAAAAATTGTGCTACTCAATAACACAGAAAGATTTCTTTCTCTCAGTTCTCTCGTGGCATATCTGTTAGTGGTCTAACACTTTGTCACTTAACCTTTAAATTATACAATTTTTTAAAATGTTGTAAAGATAAAAGTAAATAATATACCAAAATCTAATATATGGAGTATCTTTGGTTGTATTAAAAGGAACAATTTTTCATTTATGAACACCATTAATCATAAAACACTTCCCTTATATTGTAATATTTTTCACAATATTTTTTTCATAAAATACATTTGTGTTAATAGTTTACGAGCTGGTTTGGCCCCGTTCTGTGACTAGTGGGGTGGAGGGATCTGCAGATTTGGAAAGGGGAAACAGGAGATCCTGAATAATTAAAAACAGCAGCAATGATCTGAGGAGAAACAAACTATTTTACTAAAAATGGAGGTGTGCAGTTGGGTCAAGCCACAGCGAGGAGAGCCTGACGATCAAAAAGAGGGATGTCAAGTGACCAACAAGGCCTTATATGTGTTCCCCCTGAGCAGAAATTGTAACAGAACAGCAAACAGTCCTCAGGGGAATGTAGTTGTTCTTCTAGGACAGGTACCCAGAACTGGAGCATTAACCCTTTAACTCCTAGTGCACTACATGATGTTATGATGTGGAATACTAATGAACAAAAGTCATAAAACCGTAACAATTTTTCATAACATCTATTTTGTGATGAGTATCAAGATACATAGATAGATTGTGGAACATAGTTCTTACAAGATCAGTTAACCACCTTCTGGAACAACAAGAAGGCATTCCATATTTGAAGGACTGCTATACATTTCTGCTTTAGCTGAGCTATGATGATACCAGTATCACACAAGTTTTATTTTATTGTCCCATCTTACTTCCCATAAGACCTTTCCTTTTCCACTGCTCCACTCACTATTCAAATGGTACATAAAAGTATTAATATTGCAGGCCTTTTAAATTATGTTCTTCTGTCAAAGGTAACAGTTTAGCAAGATAGAAACAGTGTGACTTTTCTGTCACTTGCACAAGAAAAATATGAAAAAAAAATAAAAAGAAAAATATATTGACCAGAGTTTGATGTTAATAATAAGCCAGTGAATTTGGATAATATTTCCTGTATGGATTTTCATCCTGTAGTAATTGTATTTTAGGCTTTTTGATTGTTCCTTATAGGAGCTGAAGAAATTGTGCAATTATCTTGATTTCAACGTCAGATGATGCAGAGTTATTATTGATCAGAGTACTTTTCCAACACAAAGATCAGAGGGAAAATATTCATTAATTTTGGTTGAAGCCTATCTTAATATGAAAGATTCAGTACAAGTTAGTCTCACATTTCCAGTGAACTCATGTCTCTTAAGAATTATTTTTGGATATGCATAGTTATTTCTTAATCAACATTATTTTTTTTTCTTGGTTTCTAAGGAAATTGGCACAGTTTTTTAGAAAGTAGAAAATTCACCTAGTTTCCAAGCTTGGGACTGATGTTTATTTTTGCTATCTCAGTTGATTTGGTGATTCTAGGGAGTTGTTACCTCTGTTTCTGTCTTCTATGGTTTGTCTCATCATGTGAAAAATAATGGATGTGACCAGAATGTGCAGATTGTAGTAAAAAACCTCACCTGTATAAGCTACTTTAATTTTAATGAAAAAAGGAACAGATGATACGCTATTATAGTGAGCACTAATAAAACCTCACAAATATTTTCCTTCATTAAAATCTGAAGCTAATAAGGTATTTTTCAAAAATATCTCTAACAAAAGCTCTTTTAGAACATAAGAGCAGAAATTTGAGATTGCCAATAAATATGTCTTTCCAATTTTAACAGTTTATATGTGGGTATATTTTCTAAGACAATTTTGCTGTGGGTTACTTACTGACTGATTGATTCATTTTCATTCATTTATTCATTCATTCAGCTTATAACAATATTTTATTGAGTAGTGAGAAAACGCATTTGAAGACCTGCTGCGATTTTCAGATAAGGCAGAAGTCTGAACGGAAGTTTTTAAAGCAACCTGTACAGATATACTAGCACTGAAAAGATCTAAAAATATAAAACCATTTATGCAACGGGAGTTTGAATAAACTTCCTTCTGTTATTCGCTTCCCAGATTCTTGTGATTATACTAGTGAATATAGATAGACCCTCAAAGTCGTTGAAAACAGTAAAATAAAACCTCCTTTTCCATTCTTGCAGACCTGTATGTATCTGAGTATTGCTAGGTGGGGACAGCACACTGCTAATGTGATGTTTTAAAGAGGACCTTACCCTCTCCAGCTTCCATATCAAAAACAGGATTTCTTTATTCTTCGGCTTTTTCACTCATCATCTGATACAGTGAACGAAAGTGACAAAACAGCTGCTGCATCCTGTGGGTAAAAAACATAACCCTGAGATAGCCCTTGCTCAGTTATGCAGCAAAGACTTGACTAGGTTATCTACATGAAACAAGCCAGTGAAACCTTCTGCTTGGGACACCAAAACAGTAACATCTCTCTTTTCTGGTTTCTTGGACACTAGTTATGAAACTTGGGTTATTCTTCACTTTAAGAAGTTTATCTGTCTCATTTTAATGTTTTAATTTTAATAATCGCTTGTTGTCTTCCAGGGAAAAAGAGGACTATTGAATATTGTCATTTAATTTTTAAAGGTGTGAAAGAGGAAATATGTCCAGATTTTTGTGAGAGCTAAAATTTAATACATTTGATCAGGCCTGATAATGTACAAACATTATCTACAACTCTGAAGGAGAATAATCTCATACCTTGACTGTTTTCCATGTTCTTTTAATGCACAATGATTTTATTCAGTGGAGATGAATTTGATTGTGGGTGTCAGTAGTACAGACATTTCAGAATTATTTTGGGTTTTGGAATTTTTTTCTATGACTGCATGAAACTTTTTCACAGTGTCAATTATGAGATGGCATTTTATTTGGATGAAAGAGAGAAGCTTAAATTGCACCCATAAAGGAGTTAGCATCTGTGAAAATACAGGATTCTTAATTAACGTTTCAGTCAGAAATCCACATTAAGTAAGTGTAAGAAAGAAAATTTATATATATACATGGGTATAAACCCAGAAATAGATATATACAAAGAGAATTCTACTGTGAGAATCAGATTGCTTGAAGCCCTACCTTTGATTGTCTCTCTAGTGTATAGCATTTTTGAATGGAAAGTAAGAACAGCTTGCAAATTTTTTCAGCATCAGTGCCTGAAACAGCAGCTAAGACAAGGATGTAGAAGTAGCATCTCTATTCCCTTCACATTTTCTCATGTCATTTCCATCCTTTCCTCCTAGTAAGTTAGTTGCAGAGGAGAAAAGAATGTGAGAAAAATCGCTTTTACATTGTGAGGAGTCTGTCCAAGACACTTAAATTGGCTCTGAGTAGCACTGCTCCAGAATGGAGGGAAAAAGCAATAACAAATTCAGGGGAAAAAATGGTAATTCACTTGCCACCACCTTTCCTTATCTCCCTGTTCAAAGACTTGTCTTTCATTAGATATAACAGAAGATATATTGTATAACAGGCATCTCATTTAATTGTCTGAGATTTGTTAACTTAGATTCTTTATGATCTATTCAGGAAAAATCATAGAATATTTCCTCATCTTTTCTAGCTTTTGGAAACTGACAAGCAACATCTAATCCAGCTTCTTCCTTAGCTGCTATTCCCTTCCTATTTAAAGAAACAGAATTCTTTTAAGGAAAGGAATGTGTCTGCTCATTGTACAAATAATTGGAAGCTTAATTCTCATTCCAACTAGCTTATATTTTCTTCTGAGTAAGTTTCAAATCAGACTGGGAGAAGTACAAATGTCCACCCCATAGTGCTCATTATACTTTGTCAAGCAAAGGAAATATCCAGTGATTGTGTATGGCATTTGAGGAGGAAGGGGAGAGATCCATCATGCTTCTTTTGTCCTTTTCTTTAGAGAAATTTTGTTGACGAATTCAAAAACCTACATACAAATCTTCCCGTATGCTCTTGTCCATTATTTTTGTTTACAACCATTTTCTTATTTTCTCAAAACCAATATTATTATTTGTTTTGCTTTAAAAAATATATTATTCATTTTAAACAAGAGTTTAAAAGAATATTACTCAGTCTAATGTTTTTCTCTCCTCCATAAATTTTCCCTTCTTGTTTCGAATAGAATATTTTGCTGACAGAACTCTACTTCTAATTTGTTGCTATCCTTCTCTCTTTAATACTCTGTTTACAACAGTTACCATAACTCAGTCTAGCCAAAGGTTGAGGCGTGAAAAAATTGTTGTCCATCTCCTATTTCTAAAAGTACAAACCAGTGAGTAATGTAACTTCAGCTCCAACATGGAAGTATTATTTCAAAGTGAATGGCAATAATGATCTCTAAATTATGTGGCCCAATTTTCTTCTGACTTTTATGTTTTCCTGTAAATCAGCAGTATATTTCTGAAGGCTATAAAGTTGCACTGACCTTTAATTAAGCGGGTAACCACAGAATCAGCTTCTGCTTTTAATACCTTCAGACAGAAAAAAGACACAGATTCCCCATGATTATAGTTTAGTTCACCTTGATAGCCAAAGGAAGGCAAGCGGGAGTCCAGACATAGGTTATGAGGCAATGCAGTGTGCCAACCAAAGTATCCACTTCCTCAACCCCTTGGGAAACAAACAGCTGGTATCTCTTCAGCACACAAAAGCAGCAAGGGCTTTCATTGATCAGGAAGAGGTGCTTTTTTCTCTCATCTCTGGGGAACCTTTCAATTATGAGGGGAGCATGTGGTGTCATTGAGTTTGTGTAGACACTGTGTTATTACAGATGTTACATTTATTGCATTTCAAATTTCCCCCAATCCTCTTCCCCAACAAAATAAATATACATTATAGCAATTATAAAGCTGAGTACTGAACTTAGTAAATGTACCTATAGTCATCAAGAACTTTAGACTTTCAGTTTTGAGCCTCTGGTACTATGTTTTTAAACTCCAATTTACTGTCACATTCACTGGTTGCTTTTCCTCATGTGAACTATCTTTTTTTAGGCATTATTCATGTTATTCCAGCATTAATGTGATTTGGTTACTCACTGTGGCTGTAATCTTCTGACATTTAATAATGAATGATTATGTGAACTACTGTAACTGTTTTAAAGGGCTTTGGCCAATGCAGAAGCTTTGGGTAAGATTTTGCTCATGGTAGGGGAATAGACAGAAGTGTATACAAAATGTACAGGAATGCTAACTTCCCAATTAGAGAGCAGGCTTTTGGTAAGACAGTGTTTTTCCATAGGACTTTGTCACTGAGCACTTCAGAAGTTTCTGATGATACTGGATGCTTAGCTTTCTTGCAGAACCAGGTGAAATTAAAATTCCTAGCTTGGAAGTTTCATTCATTCATTCATTCGTTTGTTCTTTCATTCCAAGAAAAAAAAAAAAAAAAAAAAGGAAAAAAATTACAATCATGAGAATTTAATAATAACACTTTCCCTCTTAAATCTGAATTCCATTCACAGAAATTACCCAAACTACTCCAGGGTACGTGAGCATTGTTTTTCCTTGTTAGCTGCTTTGTTTTGATTTTAGCAACACTCTATTCTGAATCACTAAACATTTGCATTGTCATAAACACATACTGTGCCATGACTGGACAATGTCCAGATAAAATGAAAACAGACTCTAGAATGATCTTCTGTTAACATATGTATTGACATCAATAAAGGCTAAAAGATTATGACAGTTATTTTTATGCGAGAGAAAATATGAGGCAGAAAACAAGGCACAATGTGTATTTGGGTCAGTGCTTGTATCAATGGATGTGATAAACTTTCAAAAGAAACAGAAGGTAGTTTAGTTTAGGCTCAAAAGAGGTAAGGAACAAAAAGAGGTCTATTTTTTTTTTACCTTGTGACAGGTTGACAAAAACCCCCAGTGATGTACTAGGAAACTCCTCAGGAGATCTATTCTGAATTGAAAGAAGGACCTTTCAGAATGTAATAGTTTTTAAAAGAATTTAAAAGGAATTTATAACCAGAAGCCAGACTTCTTTCTGAGATTACATGTCAGGAGATATTTACAGTATGTTGTGGTCAAGCTCATAGATAGTACTAAAAAATTCAGATTCAAAATATGAAGGTATCATCTTAACTACAGACTTAGATTTATTATTTCCTAAAACATTTTGTAATGTTAAAATTGTATTTAATCAGAGAGGACATTTCCTATGATATGAAAAGAAATTGAAAGCAATGATAAGTTAAAGGAACCTCAGCCTGAGTCGGCAGAAAGCAATTTAGTTATTTTTGTATTGTTGATGTGTTGCCAAGGTCACAAACAAGACTGATTTACACAGGAATATGAGTTAGAAAGGCTATTTAAGGGAGCCATAAATACTTTGCTTAGATGTGCCTAGATGGATTTACTTCTTTCATCAGTTGCAATGAAAATTATGATTTACCATAATCTTCTTGCACAATTCAGTGATAGAGTATTTGATACTTTTCTTGAAAGGAAATAATTCTCCCCATATTCTGCATTTTAAATTGATATGCAGAGTAGAATTCAAAATCAAACAAGATATCCTGGAAATCTGAAAGGAACTCATCTGTTAAAGAACTCTTAGCATCATAGAACCATGATATGAAAGGGTTAAGGAAACCTTTTACATGGCTTTGTATTAATGAGAATGTCTGCCTTGGAGAAACAAGAGTATACTATTTACATATTGGAAAAGAAAAAACAAAAACAAACAAACAAACAAACAAACAAAAAACAAACTACCAGATCCAGTAAGCTTTTCTACCAACAGCCCTCTTCCAAGAACCTTTTCTCAGGATTATCTCTGCACTATTGGAAAGGATATTTCACTACAGTTTAGCAAAATTCTGCTGGTAAAATGGCCTGATAGTTTGTGGTTTTTCCAAGGATTCAGTCAGAATGTACATTCAAGGAAGAAAATGATCAGCATTTGCTTCAGAAACTTTGGTATGAAACAATTTCCAGGGTGGAATCACCTCTTCATCCCCTTAGCAGTTTGCTTGAAGAAGTAACTTGGGTCCCAGTACAATGCAGATTGAAATCAGTGGCAGCTGAGTTGCACAGCTGATCTCAGCAGGGAAACAAAGCCCATGTTCAGACAGCAGCTTGAATGGTTACCTCTGCTTCAGATGTGATACATTCATTTGTTAAAGCTCCCAGGCTGGAGGCAGGGGCTGAGTTCCTGTGAAGGAGAGAATCCTGAGTCGATCTAGCTCAGAAAAAAAAAAAAAAAAATGATCGCCAGGCAACAGCAACATTTCCTCTCCCCAGACTTTCCAAAATGGCCTAGGAATCTCAAGAGAAGTTACCCAGAAGGTGACAAGAAAGAGAAAAGTACAACTCTTTATCAAAGTGTTTAAAAGATATCCAGTACGGCGGACTTGAGAAATAAGATAACTGAAGAACTATAGGCTCATGCTAGGAGGGGAGGAGAGAAGTCAGTCACTCAACTGAACAAGACAGAAATTATGATCTCTCCATAGCAAGTAACTTTCTCATGAGTAATACAGAAATAAACATTTTGAGGTGGAGGAAGGTTTGTGATAAATTAAAGATTTATGGAAAACAAAACAAAACAAAAAAACAACTTTCAAACAAACAAGCTAGCTAATCCACGCACTGCTCGCAGACTCAGTGACATTTAATCCCAAAACTTTGTAGAACTGCTGCCTTGCTTCAGCTTCAAATAATCTTAACATGCTTGGCATAACTGCAGTGGTATCTGGGGCTGCAGTGGTATCTGGAGCTTTACTTGAAATTACAGTAACAGCATCATAGAGAACTCAATCAGAAGTAGTCTAGGTAGCTTCTCTAAAATTGAAACTGTTAAAAAGTAGAAAGCGCTCATTGCAAATGCAAGAAACTGTCACTGCAAGATCGCTCTAAATCACTTATTTATCAGTTAGCAAACGGGGAGATTTAAATTAATATTCCTAGTTTTCAGGACTTTATCATGCCATATAAGCCACTAATTAAGTAGTTGCTCAGTGATTAATCACTATCCACACCCAGTATTCTGCCCAGTTTCTCATTTCCTATATCTTGCATCTTTTGACATATGTACTCTAAAATTCAATCTCCATCTCCGTGAGCTCAGGAAAGTTTTGTTGTTGGCTCCAGAAGGGCTGCATTTTCCAAAGCTGCTCCTCTTCCCTCTTTCTTTCTTTCTTTCTTTCTTTTTTTTTTTTTTATTATTTTTATTTATTTATTTATTTTTTTTCAGGAACACAAATCAAACACAACAAAGCCTGTGAAGTGCAAATAATTCTATGGTATACCAGTGGTAATGAAAACTCATGCTTCATACTGTTTATACTGGTTTTCCTCTCTGGGGAAGGGCATCATACATGCTAACTAACAGAGCTTTTAGCAAAATGTGAGACACTAGCCAAGAAAACACAAAGAACTGAAAAACTTGTGCTAAGAGAAGAAGGAAAACAAATCAGATAATAAGAGTATTTTGCAGCAAGTCATGTTATTCTAAAAATTTTACTACAAAGAGAAAGCCTCCTGCCAAAATGACTGTGACGTATTTCTGTATTAGGAAGTACTCTTTCTTAGAAGGAAAGGGTTTTGGGAAAAGTGGAGAAAAGCAAGAGCAGTGATAATAAAGAACTAGAATTAATCTTCCAAGTTTTTTCTTTCTCACTGCTCCTCTCTGAATGACATTTCCATTTCTTCCATACCCAGTATCCCATTCTCACGTATTCTTTTACTGTCACTGATCTCTCTTTTCCTCACAAACATAACACTCCAATCAATAGACAGTGTTTTCGTCCCTGAAAATCACTTACACATACAACAAAGAGCCCTGCAATACCATGGAGAATCTTGGGTAGTAAGTGGGTAACACTGGACTCAGAGTTGACCATGACCCAACAGGAAATGAGAAAAGGAAATTCAACACTTCTCTACCAAAAGAGGAAGAATTGAGGTCAGTGATCTACTTGAGAATTGTGAGTATTTTTTCAAAATATCACCTAATATAAACATGAAGGCAATTTTCTCTATATAAAATTGCTTTTCTACTTCCTAATAATTCATAGAATTATTCCAGAGGCTTTACCTCTGGGGAAGGTAGGAGAGAGGTAATTTTAATTCTGATGTAAGTAAACATAAAAAGGAAAAAACAAATAAACCCTTTGTTTTCATGAAGAATGTTAAATTGTCAGAACATGAGTAGGGCTAAATAAATTAAAATCTGAAACAATCATTTGAGAGTCAATAATTAGGGTTTTAAATGCAAAAGTCTTATACATCAACCACTAAATCATTACTGAGACTGTGACAATGTGTCTGCTTGCCATTGTTTTTAGTTAATGGGAATGAGTTTTCTGTTCTTAGTAATGGCCCTTTCTGAGAAAATCCTATTCAATTTTATAAACTGCAGATATTTCTCAGAGCTCTGTCTTTGTAATCCTGAAGGAGTATAGTAAAGGGCACTGAACAGAAATATCCATGGTCTTTAAAATATCTTCCTCAAGTAGATTAAAATAAATTAAAAAAAAAAAAAAAAAAAAAAAGGATGTATTTACTGGAACTACAGACATCTGGTTTAGTGTCAGAGTCAGATCATTCTGAGAAGCTTTTCTTAGCATAGGCTTGAGGAAATTTTATAGCGAGATGCAATAGTAACACACTTCTGGTATAACAAATTGCTCTTTATTTAAAGTTACTCTTTTAATATGAATAAGACTTTAAAGCCTGTCAAAGATGGCATGCAAAGATAAAAATAAAGAAGTGTCAGGAACAAAAATGTTCTTTTTCTCTTCCTCTGAATTAATTTGCATGTCAGTCAAGAAATCTGTCAATGCATATGCAATATAAGCAGCATGGCTTACATTACTAAAAGTGTAGGGAAAAGGAACAAGAACTGAAGAATAGGAAAAAAAGACAGCTGCGATGAGCAAGGATTCTTCCTAATCTATAGTACGTATTCAACTATAACAATACACCCAAAGATGGCGATGAAGTGATGACAGAACTGTCAATTACAGCTGAGCAGAGTGTAAACAGATCTACAAAATCTGCTGAGCAGAACTAGCACCAGGTGGTTGGTAGGGCTTCTTTTTCAGTCCAACCCACCAGCTGGAGCACAAGCCTTGCCCAGTCATAAGGTCCCACTTCCCCCTTTGGCAGCCTGTTGGTCATCCTGGGACACCAAGTGTGGTAGGAACAATCTCGGAAGAAACAGGACTAAAATAAATTCAAACCTGATGGAAAGCTGTAGACATAAAAGGTATTGGCTGAGATGTAAATTGGATTATTGATTGCTGTAGAGCAAATTCATTTGAAGCCTAGGAAGGGATGAGTTGGAACTCTCATTTGAGGTCTTGTTTGTCTAGCTGAAAAAGGGGTAGGGATTTTGACAGCTTATTTAGAAGCGTCTTTTAAGTAAATTTTTCATTTGAAACTTTTCTTCATTAAAAAATCATTTTGTTTTTCAGCATTTATGTGAAATGCAGTGGGAGGCAAATTAGATCTGTGTAAAAATACCATTATTAAAGCTAACGTTGCCTTTCAATCAAATCCTGCAAATTTCTCTATTCAGAATCTGAAGCAAGACTGACTTCAGTCTTTACATGAAGGAAAAATCCCTAGGGAGTGGGATCAGCCTCCCTTCAGTTGCTGTTAAGCTCATCTCTAATGTGGCCAGAATGTAACTAGAAACACTATACAGTACACAAGTTAGAACAGAATTCAGCTTTGGCACTGTCCTGGAAGAAAGGAGAAGCAAGGGAAAGAAAAAAAAAAAAAAAAAAAAAAACAAAACCTTAAAATCACTTTTCTCTCAAGCATGAGCAGCTGCAACTGAATATGTGCAGATAGAGGATCTGCTGAATAACGAGTTCTTATTTCTTAAGTGCATTCATGCACTTAACTGGAAGTTTTGGATTTCAAGGTTCCAGTCCAGTCAGCATTGCCAGCACCCAGAGCTGGCATTTTAAGTTATAAGTAACCCTGTGAAAAGTGAAAGTTATGTGTTGTTTCTCTCAAGCATTAAGATTTCATCAATCTGAGAATGTTGCTCATAGAAAGTCTGCCAAGCTTTTATTCCACAACCCAGCAAAGAACTTTGTTTTTAGTTAAAATCTGTCTAAAGAAATAATGTTTCATTAGATCCCCTTTTTAATTCACTTTTTAACAGTACTCAACCTTCATATGCGAAATGTGGTTTCATTTTTCTGTCTTGACTGAGCCATCTCAGCCCCCTATTTCCAACTTGCAACAGCCTTACTGATTCTGCCACTCCAGACTTCATAGAAGAGACACATTCTCTTGCTGTTGTTTTTGCGAAATAGATAGAGTGTATCTTTGGGCCAGAAAATCTATGGAAAATAAATTCACCACAAAATTGAAGATACTTGATTTTCATTCTCTGCTCCAGTGCCATTTGATGATTTCATACTAAGTAACCTATGAATAAAATACAAATACTATTACTGAATCCTGTGGGAACTAGAAGGCTTTACCATACCAGATGAATTCATACATATTTGCTTTTTTCCTTCTTTCTCTAATTCTGTCCTTCTTTCTGCTAGTTTTGTCAACAACAGCTTTGGGGTCAGAAGGAAGAGGCTGTTGAGGACTCCAAATTGTCCAAATCTCACAAGTGAGTCACATTGTTGTAAACAGGAAAGATGGGAAAGCTCCAGATGCAACTCTGGAATTGAAGGTTTTAAAAGAAAAGTATTCTTACTCACAGTCTCTCACACCAGTGGGCATATTTCCAACTGATCCTGGCAGCTAGGCTTCAGAGGAGAGATGGTGGCTGCCATATTTTCACATGCCTCTTGAGGTTGATGATCATTTCTGATTTTGAATGTCTTTTATACTCACTCAGAGCTAGCAGTGATTAGGAAGTTTCACCTCTCTAGCACATCCCATTTCGAGGAGTCTTTGTCATCTGTTCACTGTTTTATTTCTTACTGGGGCATCATAAAGCTTCAGTCATGTTCTCACCTTCTTATCACTGCCTCCTGATGGCTGGAGTCTTTTGAACAGGCTATCATGCTAATCCCAGAGGTGCCGAGAAGCTGCATGGAAATGTGCCAGGTCTCGATAACCTACTGACAAAAATGCTTTCAATTCCTGTAACCTTTCTTCCAGTGTTCTTTTCTGGTGTTTCCACAGTCATTCAAATGGTCCCATTCATACCTGCATTTGCACTAAAAATCTCTTCAATGTAAGGCCAGAAATGATGAGTCAGATCCTTTCCATGGGTTTCCCTTTTAGAGTGAATTTTTATGGAATCAGAAGATTTTTATGGAATCAGAAAATATTAAGAATTAGAATATTACATTCCTCTTGTGCCTGCTTTATTAGACAATCCTTAATTTTAGAAAATTGAGTAATTCAGTCACCATGATAAACTCAAATGAGGGTGAAGTTATCAGATGTAAGAAAGGAGTGTTTCCTGCCAGTAAGATTTAAAAATAAATTAAAATCTGTGGGTTCATCTATTTTCTCATATTAGTGTTCAATAAATCCTAACCTCTCAGTTCTCTCCCTATCTACATGATGATAGACACCAGGGCTCACAAAAATTCTGCTGCAATGGTAGTACAAACGTAGCCTAAGAGACTGGACTGCTGCTCTACGTGGTAGGAGCTGCAATGCTCCAGGCAGAATTTTTGAGATTGAAAATTAATGAAGAAAAAACTGGGAGCACATAACTCATCAAATTTATTTCTTGAGTATTTCTCTTTCTGCCTCCAAATTTTCAGCATGCTGCTACATCTGGTTTTTTTTTTTGTTTTGTTTTGTTTTTGTTTTTTTTTAAGCTCTCTCACATCCCACTTAAAAAATATGAATTTGTTTTCAATCCTTCCAGCTATGACTTTTTTTTTTTCCAGAACATTTTTTTTTCTTTTCTTTTCTTTTTTTTTTTTTTCTCTATGAAATACTGTTTTGCTGAAATGGAGTGTTCAGATTAATGTGCTTAATATTTATAAAAATGAAGCATTTGATTTCTGTATTTTAATTGTAGAGCAGAATGATCTGTGCAAGTATTTTCTCAGTGGCATAATCTCAACATAAAAAGTAAGTTAACCAAAGCATTTTGTGCTCCTTCTTTGCCTGCTTTAATGGACAAAACTTTAAAGCTATGGAAATTTCTGGCGATTTCAAACATACCAAACTTTGCTCACTATAAAGACACATATTCTTTATTATTATTATTATTATTATTATTATTATTATTATTACTTGCACGGTCCCATTCACATGCCACAGAAAAAGTACATTTCTTGTAATCCCTTGATAGTGTTTCAAAAAGACAAACATGTTATTCACAAAGTAACAAACATTTTCTAATGATCATTCCATTTGAAGACACCTTTACTGAATGATATAAAGTTACTTCATGCACAAGTTAAGCTCCCATAACCAAAGAAACTGAACTTTGAGATCTATGAATATAGAAACCACTTCGACTTAACAGTGTTAGTTACATTAATACATACCTTGCAAGGAAGCAAAATATATACATACATATTGCTGAAAAATTCACCGAGTATAGTTTTTATAAATTAGGCCAGCTATTTAATGAATTAAATCTAGTCCCAAATACACACAGAAGTACTTTAATTTAAAACATGTTTTAGTCAGTAGGACTACTCATTGGGCAGTCAGTTTGGAGACCTTGCTGTTTTGGGATTAGAGCTGAAACTCAGAGAGAAAAAATATATATATATGAACCATCTGTCCATTTTTCTATTTACGTATTTTATTAAATGGATATTAAAAAAAAAAAAAGTCAGTTTGAAACTGATGATATTTTGATCAAGAACAAAGCATCACAGTATTATATACTATGCTTGTACTATGCTGCTTGAAGATGAAAATCATTACAGGAGCTTGCAGTGAAAACGTGTGAATTTGTTACTGATCTTAAAGGAAAACATCAATGAGTCTCTGGCAAAAGCCCAAGTCAGTCAGCTTAGATTTCTAAGATTCCTAATTTTACCTTTTTTTTTTTTTTTTTTTTTTTTTTTCCTGAACGGATATTTGTCTCCTGCATAGAACACCTGAAAATTTTACTTCCTCTGATCATTTTAATGGTTTATTTATCTGAATACCTGAGAAATTATTGCAATAATACTTCAATTTGCTGGCAGATTTAAAATTCCCTCCAAAATGATAACTCTTTTAGAAGTCATATATCACTTCAGAGAGACTTCCAGGTAAGCAGACTATTACAGTGATCACTGTCACACTGTAGTGGAAACAGAGCACTACATTAAATAAAAATGGAAGACCAGACACATTCTACATCTCAGAACATCACGTATCACTGCAGATGATTTCAGTATGACAAAATAGAAGCACATTCACAATTTAGAGGAACAAGAACAGTCAGCTTGTACTCTGAACAAACCATGGGCTGAGAGGAAAAAAGAACAATGGGTGGAATCATACAAAATAATAATAATAAAAAAAAAAAAACAGAAATATTAAAATGACTTCTGATTTTGAGAAGAATTTCACCTATGAAAGACTGCATGACAGAATGGCCAGAGGGCAGACTGGCAGTACTTCAGACTTACACTATTTGTAGACAAGAGTTAAAATCACACCTATAGTCATTCTGGGAAATCCTCAACTTCACATATTGGCCCTAACAGCATAAAGTGATGAGTTTTTGTTATGGTTTAGCCCAGCTAGACATCACACAGCTTTTCACTCCCTCCCTCCTGTCCCACTGGAATGAAGGAGAGAATTGAAAAAAAAGAAAAAAAAAGTAGAATATTTAGGTTGAGATAAAAACAATAGCAACAACAAAACCTATTTACTAAAACAGAAAAGGAAGAGAAAAGTAATGATAATGATTATATATCTATCTATTTACAAAACAAGTGATGCACAAAGTAATTGTTCACCAGCCAAAAACAGATGTCAGTCCTTGAGCAGCAGCTGCCACCCCAAACAACTCCCCCCAGTTTCATAGCTTTTTCACATGATGTCATATAGTATGGAATACCCCTTTGGTCAGTTTAGGTCAGCTTCCCTGGTTTTGTCCCCTCCCAGCTCCTAGTGCCTCCTCAGTTCCCTCATTGGCTGGACAGTAAGAAAAACTGAAGAGCTGAAATGTCCTTGGCTCTGTACAGCACTTCTCAGCAACAACTAAAATATCAATGTGTTATCAACATTGTTTTTTCTCATAAAGCCAAAACATAGCATTATATTGGACACTGTGAAGAAAATAGTTACGTCGCAGCTGAAACTGACAGTTTTACAGAGAAATCTGAATCAAAAGAAAGTCAATTTTCCACATAAATTGCAAGTGTAGCAGTTGATCTGGATGCTGAAATATTCTATTCTGATATGATTTTACTAAAGTATTTTTAAGGATATTATTATTGCTATTCTTAACTTTCTAAACCCTGAGTGTGTTCCTGATTCACGTATTGTTCTTCAAAAGCCATATATTCAAGCATAGTGACCCAGGCTATATTTTTAAGGTTCTTAAGAATAAATCAATTTACCTGCATTCCCTACTATTCTGTATTGAAGAGCATCATTATATTGCTGTTTCATGTGCATTTTTTTAAAGTGAGTTTTGAAAAATAATTACAATTATATGTTACAACACTTTGGCATCTCTGGAAGATATTGCTTAAATTGTTTTAGTAGAGGAAGAACAATAGGCAGCTGAAGGGTTTGTTCCAGCAAAGACATTGAGATGCAATATATGAAGGGTGGATTTCAGTTGTCGAAGAGAAACTGTTGGAGCAAGAAAAATGATGACATGGCATCAGAGCTGAAGCAGCTGCATATGGGATAATCCAAGAAGACAATACATATGCTGAGGCAGGAGCAATTGTCAATAGGGACAGCTTGTCTGGTTATTTGGATGCCAGTTCCATAACACGTGTTTGATTGTTTACTGTGTTTAGTGGAAACAGTCACTTGACAGGCAGCTTGTTTGAGAAGTTCAGTGTTACCTGTCTTAATTCCTTTGTTAGGAGAAAGGGATAAGATGCTGCAGGCAGTGTGAACAGAAGAAAAACAAACAAACAAAAAAAAACAACAACAACAACAACAACAAACAATAAACAATGTCAAACTAACCATATTTTCATATTTATAATGAAATTTGTGTTGTCAAAGACAAGTCTTGTTAGAACTAATCAAGACAGCTGGCTATGACTCCCTCTCACCTCACAACGATATTTTCAGAAATAGCCACATTTTTCAGATTCCCATTGTAAAAAAAGAAAAAAGACAAATAACATCAGCAAAAAAAAAGCTGATAAACTAGAGACATCTTTCAGAAATTAACAGAAAAAGAAGAGCCAAATACAATGGTGAAGAGAGGAACAAGGGGAAACCTACTGGTGCTTAGCAGTGAGTGTAGTGGGTTAATTTTATATGGCAGAAGACAAGTTACATATCTAAACAGAAAAAAAAAATTGCAGTTTAGCACTGGAATTGCTTTTACCATCCTCTGTGGTCTTTCTCTCATCCCCTGCTTACTCTCTGCAAATTAATTTTCTGTGAAGTTCATTTTTGCAGTCTTATTTTTTTCCTTGCTTTCTTTTTAAAATTTATTTGTTTGAATCCTCTGTCTTTATTGTCTGCTGAATGTGTTACCTCATGTCAGCTTAATATTCACCATGAATTTGCTCTGTGCATTCTCAAAATAAATTTGTTGCCTTATACTTGTGAAGTGCAGAATTTGTCTTAATCTTTCTCTAACAAGAATGTGCTTGTTGGTCCTGTTTACCTGCACAGCAGATGCCAGTGATCTGGTTTTCAGAACAACCTGAAGAGCAAGAACTTATATGAGATGAATATCTGCCTTTCCTGCCTTTCACATGTTCTAGTTTTGGTTCATTTTCTGCAGAAACAGTATATAATAATTTCACTCACCTCATTTTAGAAATCTCATAATTGTGAATCTGAAGGCTAATATTGTGGGCACAGAAAAATTTATAAATAACAAGAATGAAACTTCAATTAAAACATAAACAGCATAAAGACATTGCTCATTTTTACATTTGTATGAAAATTAGTCAGAATTCCAGACAAGGAATGAAGGGCAAAAAGATGAGGAGCAATCTTAAGGGATAAGAACAAAGAAAGCAATAGAAAGGAAAATAAAATGAGAAGGGGGCAATTGACTACAAGCTTCCTCCTGACTGTCCACAAAGACTAACCGCTATGATCTGGAAACTGCTTCTTGGAATCTCTGAAGGTACTGACTTGGATGATGGAAAATGTTTTGTAATGTTGATTTGTAGTCTTAGATTAAAAATATGTACTATATAACATATATATAATTGCTCAAAAACACATAAAAGAGAAAATTCACCTAACTTTTCCTGAAATGACAAGTTATGCACTACTAACTGAAATGGATTATAAAATACAGAACATTAGTCCAAAGCAGTTTTTTAAAAGAACTTATCCACAGATGGCAATTAGGAAGTACAATGATTGCTGAGTGAAAACCTTTGCTACAGCATTCAGCAACAGGAACAAAATTCAGTAAACTGTAGCACCTCCAGCTTGACATACTGCAGTTATTTGAAGTTACATATTTTATTTTTCTAGTACAAGCTGTTTCTCTGTAACTAGCTGAAGAGCAAACAAATAGCTGTATATTGTATGTCATTCATTTGTTTTGCTATGATTGCAAATACCTCATCAGTAAAGTGAATACATAAAAATGAGAACACTGCCATTTGAGGGATTTCAAATATATAGTTTGTAAAAATATCCCATTCTATTGGTTAGGGCCAAACTTGAACAAATAAGGTAAAGACACTGCAGAGGCTATGGAACATGTAAACTAGTGAGAAAGCAAGAAGCTAAAAAGCAAACACTGAAAAAAGAAATACATCATTTCACTTGTATAGGTTTTAGAGCTACACTGAGGCATTCTTTTATGGTAGAATGAAGAACTGATGTTGGAATGACTGTGCACTGACAATAAATAGCAGTAATTCAAAGCATAAAATTAATCTGTCATAGGCATAATTTTAAATGTTACTGTATCTACTCTATTTTATAGTACTTCTAAAAACCATGCAGGGGGACCATCGTAGCTCAGATGCTAAAAAAAAAGACCCAGCATCTCCACTTGGCATACTATCCTAGGAGCCTAACAGCTATTGCAGGGAAAATAACATTTAATATTGCAATCTAACAAATCACTCCCCTGAACAATTAACAAAATATTCACAGTCACTTTACATGACTACTAGCACAAATTAAAAGTAAACAAAATAAGTTTTTGAATTAAAACAATTATTTGTCTCCAGCTGGGAAGAATTTAAGGAGCAGAACAATAGAGAAGTTCCAAAACACTTTAAATATCCAAAAGGTATAGACAACTCAAAAGAGGGTCAGCCTATTATAAGAGAACATTTTTCTCCCCACAGAACAATAGAATAACATTTCCTTGAATATAAAGGAAGATGAAGTCATCACTATACAGTGTTATTACTTCAGAGTTCAGGTACTCAACTCTTTTTTTTTTTTTTTTTTTTCATAGGAATAATTCCACTGGGTTCGATCATTAGATGTTCATTCATGAAAAGCACTTATGTTGTTGGTAGTAGTTTCATTTGGCTTTGGAAGAATGTTTTCCCAAGACTCAGCATCAGAATTGCACATAAAATTGAGAATTATGCAATCTGCAAGAGAAAGAGTTTGAAGTTCAACTTCCAAATGGTCCTACTGCATTTTGAAACAGTCTGAGGAAGCGAAACGCCAGACAGCAGTAAGGTATCTGTACCCTTCAGAAATACTTCTCAGATGACTTAGCATTTATTCAAATCCTAAGTCCTCAAATAGTTGACTTGCGTAAGTGGAGGGAAACATAAGACATCTCAGTGACATATTTAACAAAAAAGTTTTAGATCCCATTTCACAGCACTAACAACTGCAGTGTTGTCACTTTCCTAATATCTAGCAAGCATATAGGAAGTAAATATGCTTAAATATTCAAAGATTTGGCTCATTTATCACATTAAACGTTTGTTTTCTTTTAACCTAGTTCAAAAGCTAACATAGGATATATTGTTTAGTCTAGTAAAATTATACTTTGCTCAGATTATGTAATTTATTCAGTTGCCTTTCCTACTGCAGCTAAGACATCTTTAACAATTAGGATATTTCTAGTAATCTTCCAACATTTGGAAATAATGGCAATCTACCTTTTTGGCAAATGTTAAGAATCATTCTTTGGAAAAAAAAAAAAAAAAAAACATTCCTCAAATCAGATCACAAACATAAGGTAACTACACCGTCTTCATTCTCATGCCTGCACCCACTTGTGCTCTTTCTCTTTCTAAGTCACTGGTTCACTGAAATGTTAAGTACTCCATGAAAAGTGATACAGCTACAGAAGGAAGAAACAAGAGCATCTGTGACCCAGGTCAGCTTAACTACATTGGGAAATGTAAATTGAACTCCTTACAGCCAAGGAAAGGATTTGAGACCTATTTCCCAAACCTGTGCTGGCCCTTCAAGGCACAGTCTGATAAAACTGGTGGCACAGCACAAGTCCAGGTTTGGGAAAGTGGGAAGAAGCTGGGATGAGTTGCCACCTTCCCAGCAGTTCTATTCTATGCAGTACGGCATACCTATACAGCTGTTCTGCTTGGACCATGGCTGTGGATTCTTGAATTTGAAATAAGAAGATATGGTCTCTGGTTTCATTTTTGAACAAGATGCATTAGAAACATTTTTCAGGGTAAAATATAGGGCGGAAAAGTGTTTCCTGTCTCACTTTTGTGTAAAACATCTGTGATAATCTTGCAAATTGTAGGATAGCTTTAAAAAAAAAAATCCATTTATAGGAAATTCTTAAGCATTTAAGGGGACTGTTAATCTTATAGCTGTAAATTTTGCTAGCAAATCAGTAGCTTCTAAGTCAGGTTCTGTGTCTAAGTTATATTTTATTTTTGAGTTTAAAAATCATCTGACAACTACAACTGATAGGCTGCAGAGAGGTGATCAGGTATGGACTTTGACTGAGTTTGGGATCACAGCAGGGGATATAGCCAAGCTCTCCTCAGCTCACTGTGCGCATGTCAAAGAGCTTGTCTTCTTGTAGTAGTGATACTTTGAGCACATGCACTGTCAGTCCAAGCCTGACGCTCTGTATGTACCAGTTCATGGGAGTGGAGGGGAGAGGCCAAGGCATTTCAGCTCACAGAGAAGGAAAGACAGTAAAGAAAACTAACTCCCAATACATGCCTCCATTTACATTGAGAAAACCTTTTATAAACAAGAGCGTAGAAGCCTATTTCAAAACATATGCAAATTTACAGGTTTTCACCAATTGGTAGAATATTTCCATTTTAGAACTATCTTTTTCTAAAGATAAGTAACTGTAAGTTATAGGTTGCAAAAATTGATATCATAGACTATTGTATGTTATTAGTTTAAAATAGACATCCAACACATGACTACCTGAAACATTTGCTTTCCCCGTCCATCTCTTGCCAAAGTTCCCAAAGGACAGTATTTGTACAAACCAAGCATTAAAAACTCACATAGAAAAAAGTATTATTTACATCCTTTATGCAGCATTATTTAGCATACCTTTTATCATGTTTGGTCCCAGTTCATAACAAAGCTTTTCTCTTTCACATCCATTTGGTTTTCCCTTTTTAATAAAGCAATTTGAAGTTCAGTTTCAATTGAATGCATAATGATGAATGTATATTTTGCATATGATTTTAACATTGAAGGTCTGCAGTATTTCACAGCAAATATAAAACAGTTCACACTTTCCTGTTTTTCCTCTTAAAATCATTATATCTCTTAATTTGCATAGAAGGTGGCCACTGGAATTATTTGATATCAAAATGAAATTGGATGTGTTCATTTGAGTTGTACCTATGCAGTACACGTGTTCCCTGACTAATCACACTCTTCAATGATTTCTGCTGAAGAAAAAGATAAACACGGTTTCCACAAACATTTGTTATTAGCTTTGTTTGGAAATATTCAATCCAGTAACCTTGTATGCTGGGGTGCTTGTAGGGAAAAACGTCATTTGGGATGCAAAAATAATCAAAGCAACTTCAGTTAAAACTTCAGCAAGTGATTGGAGAATGCTTTTATTAGCATTTGTTCAACTAGAAAGGGAAATCTAATTTCCATACAAAAGCCTCTCAGATGAAATAACAAATGAAAGTCAATACTAAAAAGAAGATGCATACTTTTTTTAATTAAACTAGCATTGTATAATCAAAGCTAATTTTTTTCTTTTGGTCAAAGCACGATTCTGCACTTATGTGATTATTATTTCAGAATTATCTTATATGTGAGAAAAATAGCTGAATATAGTTACAATTAATAGCTTTATATACAAAATGTATTGGTTTTGAATAAAAGGAAAAAGGCAAATCAAATTTACTACATTTTCACTTAGAACTATTAAAAACAGACAAAGATTTATCACTGTAAAGAATAAATATTTGACAGAAAGTTAGCATCCCCACAACAATGTTTTCCTAAAATAAACAAAAGGACTACAATTTTTTTTAAACAAAGCAGAAATCTTTCTGAATATTTTATTTTGCTCAAGAAGACTTTACACAGCAAATATAAGGTTTCCTTACTCTTTTTATTTTTAAAAAATAAATGATCAATCTGTTGAATTATGCTATTCATTCATTCCTATATGACATATTCTAACTACTCAGCAATTAATTACAACCAATATGTCATATCATATGAAATCAGAAGACAATATCCTAAAAAGGGTGGCAGAGCCATAGGTAAAACAAAACTGCCTTCAAAATATCAAATGAAATTGTTATCTTAGATATTATATTGTATAAACTCACATTGTAAATGTGTGTTTGCACTTTTGATTTACAGTAATCACATTCATTAATGCGTGACTTATAAATAGGAATACCATTTAACCATTTATTCATTAGAGATCTCTTTCACTAAGGAAAACTACACAATTGTAAAAATATATTTTGCTTTCTTATCTCTGAATATGTGTGTGCAAGGACCTACTTTCTGGTACGTATTTATCAAAAAAAAAATCTGGATTTGCCTATGGGGCTGAATGAACTGAGAAGAAAAAAGTATAATGCAGAAGCTTACTGTATTTGAAGAAATTGGTATAACTAAACAAGTCTATATTTGGTTTAGTAGCCACAGGATAAGTTCATTCTCTGTTACAGGGAAATAATTCACACAAAAAGTTCTGCACCAAGTTGAACCATGAGATGGTTGTTGATACTAGAAATAAGAGCACTATTTAACATTGAAGTTGGAGTGCATGTACACAGGTACGTAACTGCTCTAGGATCCTTACACACTGACAGTTTCTATTTTAGCTCAGTAAGCCAGGACACTGTTTACAGGCTGCCAATTCAATTATAAATCTGTGCTAAACTTCCACCTATGGATTTTGGCCAAAGTGCTTTCTAATCCCCTTTCCACTCTTCCTGCAGTATAGTTGAAATTTACACAGTCTTTCAGAACAGAAGTCCATTGGCTGCAATCCTGGATTTCCGTTTCTGTTATCCAGCCCTTTGGTGCCTCCTCTTACATCTTACTTTCTTTAGGAGCTATAAATAGAGATACCACTTGAAAAGCAAAAATGAACTATTGAAAAGTTCTATACTGAGAAAGATCCCGCTGAGTACACAAGAACCTCCTACTCCACTGCCATCTGGCTATGGCATGATGAAGATATCCTAAGATGTGGCTGAGTGTTTAAGGCTGGCTTCAGTTTGACCCTAGCATCAGTATAGATTTCCTCTGTGAATATGCTGGAGGAAAAATAATAAGAGCTGCTCAGGAAAAAATATTTTGGTGTTTTGATTTCAGCCCTATCACCAGCACCAGCATCAATTTCTTAATCCATAAAGCTAGATTTCCAAATATACCCCACTAATTTAACATCCTTTTAAGAATATATATATAAACGAAGAAGTATTTGGGTTTTTTTTCTGATAACTCATATTTTTTCCTCACCTGCTAAAAGGATTCCACTAGCTCAGAGTCTTAAAACTAATGCTTTTTGAATTAATTCTCATGCATTTTCAAGGATTGTCAGAGGAAGATTTTGACCCTAGTTATCCTATTAAACATAATTAGACAATTTTGAACAGGAGCAGCTACAAGTTATTGTTTTTTCAACTCCTTGCATTCCTTGTATTGTATGAGATTCACCTATAACATTTAGACTGTCATTTTCTATGTCATTATGTTTTTCTCACACTAACGATGCCTTAGAAATGTTATGGAATAAAAGCCTGCAAAAAATGTCATTCACAATAACACTTATCTGGAAGGTTTTGGAAAACAAAACACAACAAAACAAGAACTCAAAGCTTCATCTCAGTGTGTAGACTGATTTTTCATAAGCTATATGATAACATCTTTGAGCTTCAAACTTATCAGTGAATTTTGAGCGATTTGCAAGTCTGGCACTAAACTTTTTCAGCTATATCAAGTTGCTCAGAAAAGCAGATCAAAAACTTGAGGAGTTTTCATGTGTTGCAGCTAAGAAGGAGCTTGCAGGATTACGTCTGGACATACACACAGAGTGCATGTGTGTCTACATATATAATAAAAAAAGCCCTTCATGTAGTGTGAGCTTCAATCATACACAGAATCAAATCAATGGAAAGGAGACAGCTTGTTTGTTCATTTAAGTTATACATACATAGATACATTAAATATGGAATATCATATGTATAGGTTCTTTCACCACATGACTGGTAGCAACATAGGTGATGTTCAAATTCTAGGTGCCACTAACAAAGAAATTATAGGTGCTTGTTAGCTGCAATTCCTCAATTAACTAATGATCCTAAATGATTTACACAACAGCATTGCTCTGACAGGAGAAAGGAAAGAGGAAAAGGCAAAAAAGGAGAAAAATGTACTGTGGTATTTCTTCTTTTGAAAAGATTTTTTTCTTTATCAGATTTGGACTAGATATTAGGAAGAAATTCTTCACTGTGATGGTGGTGAGACACTGGAACAGGTTGCCCTGAGAGGTTGTGGATGCCCCCTCCATGGAAGCATTCAGGTCCAAGCTGGATGGGGCTTTGAGCAACCTGGTCTAGTGGAAAATGTTCCTGCCAATAGCAGGTGTTGGAAGTAGGTGATCTTATATGTCCCTTCCAACCCAAACCATTCTATGATTCTATGAATTTTGTTCTGTTTAGTTTTTGAACTGTTTTTAAGACCTAATTATCAACTGCTCAGCCAACCAGCTTCTTCCCACCTCCTCAATCCCTGATGATGAAGGCCTTCTCCTCACTGACATTGCTGTATCCACTGAGATGCCCATCACCTTTTAGCTAATTCGTTTGCCTAACTGCTCCCAGTTCACCTTCTGACCAGATAACTCTACAACACTATGCCAAAAAGCTTCCTCAGTTATTTCTGCTTTCTATAAGGACAAACATGTCATTAAAATGTGTTTTTTTTTTCCTTCTCAAAGTAATTTATTCTGCTGGCCTCATTTTATTTCAGTCCATGACTTTTGCAATACAAAGCTATGATTCTTTGGTGACTAGCAAACCCAGAAATAATTAAAAGATGAGGGAAAAAATAGTTGATGTCTTAATTAACCTTAATTAATAACATAATATGCCTTAATAATTAATAACATAATATGCAAGCCTACATGTTTCATGTTAGATTCTTGGTTTCTTCTGTCCATTATCCCTTTTTTTTTTTCCCATCAAACATCAGCAGAATTCATTTCCCTGTCAGGGATTCTTTCATTCCTAGGAGATGCTTGTTAAATCTAAGATGTCAGTCACTAGACTTTTAACTGATAAATAAAGATTCCACAAACTTCACAGTGTTCTCTGAAAAGAAACAGGATGTTCAATAAAGAAAAGATATAGGATGGGTACTCTAAGAACTACTTTAAAGTTATAGTTAGGAATTGATTAAATCTTCCTAATCTGATGCTAGAAATTTTACCGAGATTAAACCTGATACAAATGTTGGACAATCATATGTGATTATGATGAAATAGAGAATCTGGTGGAAAGATTAAAATACACTGGTTTTCCTTCATTTCTTCTTTTTTGTCTGTTTTGTTTTTCAACAGTTATGTGTTCATGCAGTCTTCAAACAGATCTGAAAAATCCAGAATGAGATATTTCCCACAATTTAATGTAAAGCAAATGAGATCCCAGACTGATTTTTTTTTTTTTTTTTTTTTTTGCCAAAATCAATGAAAACTACACAAACAGTTTCATCTTTTGGGACCACTTAGTCTGTATCATTAGCAATCCTTAAAATAATGAATTCTGTGTAGTACATTGGCTGTGATCCAGAAGGAATAGGAACAAGAATAGAAAATAGCTCACTGTTAAAGAATGCATTAAGCTGAATGCAGCCAAGTTCCTTGATCTTTCAGATGCAGGACTGCAAAATATTAGAAAAAAATGATTTAGTTAATTAATGTATTAGTAGTTTAAATTATGTCCTTCTATAAAGCAGTTGAGACCTTATAGATCTCAGAAGAAGACCTTATAGATCTCATAACTTGTGGTTATGATGCAAAACATCTAAATTTCTGGAATGAAGAGAGAGAGTAAGAGCTTGACTAAGACCTGAGATCAGCACTTTGAGAAATACCAAGAACAACAAAGGTCAGCCTGCTCCTGGAAGAAATGATAAAGAACATATCCATTGTATTTATATGTTGTATTTGGAATGGCAACTAAGGAATAACTTATTATTCTAGTTCTATGTGAAAATAGAATCATAGAATCATAGAATCACAAGGTTGGAAACGACCTATAAGATCATCTAGTCCAACCGTCTTCACATTACCACTGCTACCACAAGCACTAAACATATCTCGCAGCTCCTCATCTAGGCACCTCTAGAACACTGCCAGGGACAGCGACTTCACCACCTCCCTGGGCAGGCCATTCCAGTGTCTGACCACTCTCTGTGAGAAAAAGTTCTTCCTTAAGTCTAACCTAAACTTCCTCTGGTACAACTTGTGGCCATTTCCCCGGGTCTTGTTTGTTGCCTGGGAGAAGAGGCCAAACCCCTCTTCACCACAACCTCCCTTCAGGAAGTTGTAGAGTGCAATGAGGTCTACTCTGAACCTCCTCTTCTCCAGACTAAACAATCCCAGCTCCCTCAGCCGCTCCTCATAGGACTTGTGCTCCAGACCCCTTACCAGTTTTGTTGCCCTTCTCTGGACATGCTCCAGGGCCTCAGTGTCTTTCCTGTAGTGAGGGGCCCAAAACTGAACACAGTACTCGAGGTGTGGCCTCACCAGTGCTGAATACAGGGGGACGATCACCTCCCTGCTCCTGCTGGCCACACTATTTCTAATGCAGGCCAGGATGGCGCTGGCCCTCTTAGCCACCTGGGCACACTGTCGGCTCATGTTCAGCCGAGCATCAACCAACACCCCCAGGTCCCTTTCCTCTTCACAGTCATCCAGCCAATCGTCCCCAAGCCTATAATGCTGCATGGGGTTGTTGTGGCCAAAGTGCAGGACCCGGCACTTGGCCTTGTTGAACCTCATCCCATTCACCTCAGCCCAGCGATCCAGCTTATCTAAATCCCTCTGAAGGGCCTCCCTACCCTCAGGCAGATCCACACCACCTCCCAACTTGGTGTCATATGCAAACTTACTCAGGGTACACTCTCTTCCCTCATCTAGGTCATCAAACAAGATAGGCCCCAGGACCGATCCCTGGGGGACACCACTTGAAACAGGTCGCCTGCTGAACTTAACTCCATTAACCACTACCCATTGGGCATGGCCCTCTAGCCAGTTTCTTACCTAAAGGAGTGTGTACCTGTCCAGGTCACGGGCAGCCAGTTTCCCCAGAAGGAGCCTGTGAGAGACCGTGTCAAAGGCTTTGCTGAAGTCTAGGTAGACTACATCAACAGCCTTTCCTTCATCTACCAGTCTGGTTACCCAGTCGTAGAAGGAGATGAGGTTGGTCAAGCACGACCTGCCTTTCATGAACCCGTGCTGGCTGGGCTGATTCCCTGGACACCATGCACATGCTGTGATCTCCCCCAAGATTATTTGCTCCATTACTTTCCCCAGTACCAGGACCAGGCTGATAGCCCTATAGTTCCCCGGATCCTCCTTACGGCCCTTCTTGAAGATGGGAGTCACATCAGCAAGCCTCCAATCCTCTGGAACCTCTCCAGTTAACCACGAGCGCTGCTAGATGGCCAAGAGCGGCTCAGCAATCACCCCCGCCAGCTGCCTCAGAACCTGAGGATGTAGGCCATCCGGTCCCATGGACTTGTGACAGTCCAGATGGAGGAGGCACTCTCTGTCTCCACCTGAATCGCTGGAGGTGTTTTCTGAGTACTGTCCCAGACTTCCAGATCAGGGCATAAAATGCCCAGAGGATAACTGGTCTGGCTATTAAAGGCAGATGTGAGGACGGCATTGTGTGCCTCAGCCTTCTCCTTGTCCTCAGTGGCCACATTCCCTGCTGCATCAAGTATAGGGTGAGAATTATCCTTGGTTCTTCTTTTGCCGTTGATATATTTATAAAAGGATTTTTTATTGTCTTTTACTGCAGTGGCCAATCTGAGTTCAAGTTGGGCTTTTGCCCTCCTATCTTCTTCCCTGCATACCTTAGCTTTCCTTGTAATTTCCCCAAGTAGCCTGTCCCTTCTTCCAGAGGACATAGACTCTCTTTTTCTCAACAGTTTTTCCCGGCTCATCCACACCGGTCGTCTACCCCTGCAGCTCGCCTTACAGCACTCAGGGACAGCCTGTTCTTGCGCCTTTAAGATTTCCGTCTTGAGGAGTGTTCAGGCTTCTTGGACCCCTTTACCCTTAAGAAGTGACTCCCAAGGGACTTGTCCTACAAGCGCCCTGAACAGATCAAAGTCCGCCCTCTGGAAGTTCAAGAAAGTAGTTTTGCTGGTTGCTCTTTTGACACCCCCAGGAATAGAGAATTCTACAGTTCGATGGTCACTCTGCCCAAGACGGTCCCCAGCCTTCACTCCTCCCACCAGTCCTTCTCTGTTAGCGAAGATCAGGGCACCACCCCTGGTAGGCTCTCCTACCAGTTGCATAAGGAAGCTATCTTCCACGCAGTCTAGAAACCTCTGAACTGCTTCCTCTGTGCTGTATTATACTTCCAACATATATCAGGGAAGTTGAAGTCTCCCATGAGAACAAGTTCTGGCGATCGCGTGACTTCCGCGAGCTGCTCATAGAATGCTTCGTCCAACTCTTCATCCTGGTTAGGCGGTCTATAGCAGACCCCCACCAAGATGTCGTAACTACAGGCCTTCCCCCTGACCCTTACCCATAGACACTCAACTCTGTCATTACTAACCGCAAGCTCTTCAACATCAAAACAGTCTTTGATATAAAGGGCCACACCACCACCCTTCTTTCCTCGTCTATCCCTTCTGAAGAGCTTGTAGTCTCTATCACAGCACTCCAGTCATGGGAGTGGTCCCACCATGTTTCAGTAATAGCAACAAGGTCATAATTAGCCTGACTCACAATCGCTTCCAACTCTTCCTGCTTGTTGCTCATGCTGCGTGCATTGGTATAGATGCACTTCAGTCGAGTCATCTACCTCACCCCCGGCTTAATCATCATTCCCCTAGGCTCATCTCTTGTGAGACCTGTTTTGTCCCCTTCCCCCTTTGTAGCTAGTTTAAAGCTCTTTCTACAAGCCCTGCTAGCTCCTGCGCTAGTATTCATTGCCCCCTTTCAGTTAGGTGGGTTCCATGGACAGACAACAGGCCAGGGGCTGAGTAAACTGCCCCATGATCAAAGAATCTAAAGTTTCTGGCTCGACACCAGCTTCCGAGCCAATTATTCATTGCTTGTGCTTTCCAATCCCGCTCGATGTCCCTTACTGCCCCCCCTGAAGGTATAGAGCAGAAGATTATTTGAACTCCCGCTCCTTGAACTAAACGCCCTAAACGCCTGAAATCTTTTTTCATAGTTCGTAGATTTGTCTAATCAATTTCATCACTGCCCACCTGAACTACGGGTAATGGAAATCAGATGACCTAACCAGCCTAGGGAGCTTCCCGGTTATGTCCCTGACCCAAGCCCCAGGAAGGCAGTACACCTCCCAGTGGCCTGGACCAGGTCTGCATATGGGGCCCTCTGTTCCTCTGAGAAGGGAGTCACCCACTATGACCACCCTTCTTTCTTTCCTGTCATAGGCAGTCTCAAGGCATGGGGGTACCGCCTCGCCCTAGGCTTTCTCCTAGACAGATCCTCCATCGCCTCTCCACTTACCTCCCCTCAAACTTCCAGCAACTGGAACCTGTTGCTTAGATGGTACCCCGCTGAGATGGAACAGTCAAAACTTGTAAAATGACTTGCTTTGTAGCCGATTCCAGTTTCGTTTTCATAAAGAGCAGTTCGGACATATGGTTTTGTCAGAGTGCACAAGGTGCTGTAAACAAGTACTGCAACTTTCCTAGCAGGGACATCGGGAGGACTTGCGGAAAGGTGGCATTATAATGCCAATCACAAGAGCAGTGGCTTTCCAGGTCACAAACATTCCCTGCTGACTACTAGAGAATACAAGGATTGCTATTCATTCTCCTCTTGCTTTCTTTCTGCTGCTTTGACTGACAAGGGAGAAGAAAGGTGGGTTCTTAGTTTTTCTGACCCCTTTGCATAACTTCCGACACTATTGCTCAGAACAGCAATGCTCTGGTTGAGGTGCTGCATGTCTTTTGTTTACAATACGTACAAGAACACGTAGTTCAACAATAGCAAATCTAAGACCTTTCTATGGAAGCTAATGTTTTATTTGCTATCCTTAATAAAGCTTGATTTTTATTTGCTAAGTTAACTCTGTTTCAAAGCAATTTTCTTAATGTTTCTAATTCCTTCACTGAACTTTTGTTTTTGCTTCACAGAGAACACAGCATGAGAAAGGATCTCCTATGTTATTGTATCAAGCCTCTGGAAACCCCAAAGCCAGAAAATAAAATACTTCAACACAGAAAGAGAAGCCAGACCAAAAGGAAGGATGCAAATTACAAAAGCATACGGCTGCTAAAATGTATTGGTTGGATAGTGTTCAGCTACACAGTGCTTGGATATTTAGGTAGAGATTTTCTGTGATATCAAAGAATCCCCACTTTAAATCTATGCTTTAATAGATATGAATAAAAGATATGTAAGAAAACTGAAGGAATATTCTTGCTGATCAACATTAGGACCCAGGGGGACATTGGAAGAATGCGTCTCTGTATACTCCGAACAAAGAGTGGATATTAGTTTTCCTATGTAGCAATTTTAAATTCTTCTTATCATTTAGTCCTTTCTGTATGTATTTGTGCTATTACATACTTTAGTGTATCATTGTAGCCGGACTAAAAATTTGGACTATTAAAATGTTAAAAAATTAATTGGATTAAAAATATGTTTTTTTGGCTTCACATAGATGGTGTGATTTGAATGCAATGTATTAACTATCAACTGATAGCAACATATGTTTTAGTGCAGGGTATCTCCCTCATACTCTTCTCTGTTTTCTCGGATTAGTTGACATTTGTAAATTTCTCCTTTCTACTATGGTTCAACAGTTAACAGTAAACAGCGTAACCAGTACAATGCTAACTTATCTGCTTCTATTACTGCAACTGCATGACGTTGGTCTGGTTGGCTAAAGAAATGAATGAATATCTGGAGATTTCTAAGCCCTTATTTTATATGTCAAGGTTTTGGGAGGAAAAGATTGCTGGGGGTTTGTCTGCTTCTAATTGTCATTGATTAATTTTTATTTTTAGAAAAAAGGGAAGTGAAAAGATGGAAAGTGCCTACCTGAGAACTACTGAAGCAAACTTGGAAATTTCAAAGATGATGTTTCATTTATCTTCTATCTGAGACAAATGCACTCATTCAGCTTGTTGCTTATTAGTACCACTATAGGGCACGTATAGGAAATGCAGCATAAGATTTGATTATTTTATTCTACTTATGGACTGAATACTAAATCTACACAAACACAAAAATCCTTACAACAGAGTTGCTTTAAATTTTAATAAAACTCAGTGAATAGACTGAATAAATTATTGAATGCATGCAGCCACCCAGGACACAGGAAAGAGAGAGAGGGAGATAAAGAGAGAAATGGTTACTAGCAATAAAAGAAAAGTAGCAATCCCAAATATGACAGGCAGACAGTTGGCCACATTTTCTTCTTTGACTTAAGAAATGGACTATATAATAAAGAAAAAATATTAAATTCACTCAAGAATATTTTCAGATTTCAGAAAATACAGCTTTCTCTGTGGAGAAGCTGAAGGATATAGTATGTGTACATACACTGTCTACAGTGTATACACATAAAAAATGCTTAACTCTACAGGAAATATTTTGATTTCATTCTCCAAAGTGTCAAGTTTCACAACACTTTGAAAATAAACACAAAAACATCTTTCTACCGAGGCACAATAGAGCCAAATAATGTGAGGAACATCACCAGAAAATTAGTTGTTGACCTCATACTGTCTTTATTTGGACAGCATAGTTAGTAATATTTCTTCTAGCAAACAGTTCATTGAACTTTACTTTCAAATAGAAGAGAAGTGATGACAAGTTTTTATTTAAATTCCTATAAAGAGTACTAATTAGAAACAATTTACTTAAATTCCTCCTAGAAGCTATGGATCACTACAGGCAGTTTTAAAGAAAAAGCACTGGATCCATACTTGGCAATTCAGAGTACTGACAAAGTGACAGCAGCAGGAATACTTCATTTATGTTATTTTCCTTAACCAAATTGTCTCTCTCAGTACTACTTTCTGTCAAGTACTTGGCAACTTCAAGTACAGGATTGATAAAAGGAAACTATTATAAATAAGTTTTTTATTCTAGGGAACATTTCTCTGTAACAAATACACAAAATAATACAAAAATGCAAGGCCCTTTTGAGACTTGTTTTCTATGATTGTTAGCTGAAGAGTACTGGAAGGTTAGAACTCAGCATTTCATGAAGAGCTGTTTGAAATAAAGAGAAAAATGTGAGGATTTCTAGGAAGTTAAGGGCTCTAAGGGGAATGGATGCTCCAAGTATTTTGTTAAAACTTGTATTAGTGCATTATTAATAACTGTCACTGTGCTGTAAGTCTGATCCCTGAAGACTCATCATTGTGCTTTCATAAAAGCAAAACACCTACCAATTTCAAATTATCCATGTTGGCATTGTTGCCTGTAGTGCAGTCATGGCACCTGGAGTAGTTCCCTATAAATATTTAGATTCAAGATTTCAAATGCTATGAGGCTAATCTATGGCATAGTCTGAGTCAGTGAATAACTAGTTTAGTCTTTACAGTCATTCCCAAAACAAATTAGTCA
The DNA here is from genome assembly GCA_037305975.1 of Chrysolophus pictus. Taxonomy (NCBI): domain Eukaryota; kingdom Metazoa; phylum Chordata; class Aves; order Galliformes; family Phasianidae; genus Chrysolophus; species Chrysolophus pictus. The sequence continues at coordinate 101,262,557 of CM074576.1, forward strand.
GACCAGACCCCTTAAAAGGCAAGTAAATATGGGAGAATACGTGCTGGAAGTGAATTTTAAGCTTACAGTACTCAAGAATTTCATGAGACTCAATATTATCTTCTGAAGGAAAGAAAAGTATCACAAGTGGAATGTTTATATATATATATATATATATATACATATACATATATATATATATCCTAATGTATGCATTTAATACTTTTAGTAAATTAGTTGTACTCTTGGCAAAACACCTGGAAGCCAACAACTCATCAGAAAAAATACGTATAAAATTATTTTGCAAAATGTCTGAAGTCAAGAAAATTTTCTGTTGCTCATAGATAATGTATCAAGAGTAAAAAAATATAAATTGGTTAAATAAATTATTTAATGTAAAATATATACACAGTTCTAGTCTACAAGTGAAGCTGAAGTAATATTTTTCAATTTATGAGCAGTTCAGAAACAATCTGTGGTCTCAAAAAGACAGAAATTTTTAAGCTGATTAGTTTCTCCTTGATAAAGTGTTTATAACTACTGAAATATGACTGTGTATAGATAACCCATTTGCAAGACATGCTAGTAGCAAATTGACATGATATAAGAAAATGTGAAAATTTGTCTTTAAATCTTTCATACCATTTTTAAGCAGGCAAATTGCGTTTTTACTATCAAACTATTTCATGTAACTACATAGTATTCTCAAAGCCCTGAGTTGACAAGCGTGATTTCCTAAAAACACACTGTAAACATATATGCTAGTAGATGTACAAGGTCAACAGCTATATAAACACTTCCTCACTAAAATCATCTCTCGCTCCTAAATCTTCAACTAACAATCCTTCATCTCTAAAGATGTATATTTATATTCTAATATTTCAGAAGTTTCTACAAAATACAAAATAAAGTATTCCTAATGGAGTAAGCTTTCTTATATCTATAGCAAAAACAAAGGAAAGGATTTAACATTTTAAACCTTTTCATAACCGAAATTTCTTAGTTTAGAGCCAGTATTGGATCGCAGAACTAATAGTGAGCTTCCCTTCCCACACATATTAAAAGAACTGTCTAATTTCTAAAACATGGTGGAAACATGGTGGGATGACTCCCATAACTGGAATACCACCATTGAGGGATATTGGCTCTTTAGAAGGGGTAGGCAAGGTAGAAAGGGTGGGGGAGTTGCCCTCTATGTCAAAGAGTGGATAGACTGTGAGGAGTTTCCTCTGAGAAACAGTCAGGAACAGGATGAGAACCTGTGGGTTAGAATTAGGGACGGGACTAACAAAGGCCAGTTGGTGATAGGTGTATACTACAGGCCACCTGATCAACGGGAGACTGTTGATGAAGCTTTCTTGCTTCAGATGCAGAAGGCCTTGTGCTCACGGGATCTCATCCTGATGGGGGACTTCAGCTATCCGGATATCTCTTGGAAAGACTACATGGCGAGTTGCAAGAGGTCCAGGAGGCTCCTGGAATGCACTGATGATAACTTTCTAGTCCAGGTATTGGACAGACTGACCAGAAGTGAAGCATTTCTGGACCTGCTGCTCACCAATGCGGAGAATATCATTAAAGACATTAAGGTTGGAGGCAGCCTGGGCTGCAGTGACCATATCCTGGTTGAGTTTGTGATCTCGAGGGATGTGGACATAGAGTGGCATCAGGACCCTGAACTTTGGAACAGCGAACTTTAAGCTGTTCAATGGATTGTTGGCCAAGATCCCCTGGGATGCTGTCTTTAAAAACAAAGATGTTAAGGAGAGCTGGCTACTCTTCAAGGATGCCTTCCTGAGAGCACAAGAGCTCTCCATCCCTCTGAATAAGAAAACGAGCAGAGGAGATAGGAAGGCAGCAAGGACCTGCTGGGCATGCTGAGGGCAAAGAAAGGTGCATACAAGCTGTGGAAACAAGGGTGTGTCACCTGGGAAGAATACAGGGATGCCATCTGGACTTGCAGATCTGGGATCAGGAAAGTCAAGGCACAGGATGAATTGAACTTGGCGAGGGATGTGAAAAACAGTAGGAAGACTTTCTACAGGTACATTGGCCAGAAGAGACAGGCCAAAGCGAGTGTACTTCCTTTGGTAAATGCAAAAGGAGAACTGGCTTCAACAGACGAAGAGAAGGCTGCGGTACTGAATGAGTTTTTTGCCTCGGTCTTCACTAGGGGCCAGCATTCTACTATTTCTCATGTCCCTGAGCCCTGCATCCTAAACCTCTAGGTGAGGACTGAGGCAGTAAATCCCCCCCATGTCAGGGGGTAGTTCTTTACAGAGAGAGTAGTGAGGTGCTGGAACAGGCTTCCCAGAGAGGCTGTGGATGCCCCATCCCTGGAGGTGTTCAAGGCCAGATTGGATGGGCCCTGGGCAGCCTGCTGTAGTATTAAATGGGGAGGCTTGTGGCCCTGCCTGTGACAGAGGGGTTGGAGATTCATGATCTTTGAGGTCCCTTCCAACCCTGGACATTCAGTGATTCTGTGAAATTCAGAGATGAAGACAAATATCAGTTACATTTACCCAGGCATCTCCTTACAATTAAATTGACTGAGAGCCACAGAGAAGCTATTGAGTTGTTTCAAAGTAATGGCTAAGGAAATCCAAAATTATGAGTGTTTTTCCTGGGTAGAGAGCAGGGACGCGTGCTACAAAAACCATGTTGAGAGCATCGCTAAGTGGGAGCAAGCATATCAGAGTTCTTCTACAAATCCCCTGGCAGCCTGCCATGAAACCAGTCAGTTTTGGTGGCTGCAAGGAACAAAGTTGAAAAACAAGCAAACAAACAAAAGAGTCTGGATATGAGCCAGATTAGGCATAAGGGATAAACAGCAGAAAGCTATTTCACAGCTGGGAATGGCAGGGGAAAAAAAGTATATAGTGGAGGGAAAGTCAGGATCCAGGTACAAAATTTATTCTTTTTGTAGTTAACTACACATCAGAGGGTCAGAAGATCTGATTTTTAGATGTGGCCAAGCTGACAATGCAACTATAACATGGGGCTAGCAAATACATTCTTCTCTTGCCACAAATGACAACATTCTGAGAGTTGTTCTTGTGTTGAGTAGCTAGGAGTGGGACTGTTGTGTGTTTTTTTTTTTTTTAGACCCAAAGCAGCTTGTGAAGTTTGTATGTCTCCAACAGTTATATATTGTGCTATCATTTTGAGATAAAAAAGAATAATATTGTATTTTAAAGTACAGAATTACATCACCTCAGGACTCCTAGGAAAGTCTTCAGGAAGTCGTTGTCCGTTGTTATTTTGAGTGATTCTTCTATCTGGTTCAGGGGAAAATACTAAGTGTCACTTATGTGGGTGAGTATGACTTCAAGTGAAAATAAAACTGTTTCAACTTCCAAAAAATACACTCAGAAGCTGTCACTATGAGGAACTGAGTTGTTATCAGTTGTTTAATGAAGAGATTTATGGTCATGCAACAAGAGTTTTAGAATGTTTATACCAGATCATAGGCCAGAAAGTGAAAAAAAATAAAGAGATTCAACATCAGTCCTAACTGCTCCGAACTGCACATCAGATATTTTCCACTATCATTTTACAGCTCTAAATAAATTCAACATAAAGACTTTGTCATGGTTTTATGTTTTTAGGCTACCAGTATTTCACATCACAGCATCATGTCATGCACCGGGAGTTAATGTGTTCATGCTCATGTTCTGGGTACCAGTCCCGGGGAAGAAGAAGAACTACATCCCCCAGAGGACTTTGTGTTCAGAGTGGAGATAAAGCCACTGCTAAGGTCATGACACCCGTCTCTCCTCCCTGCTGCTCAACCTGACTGCACGTCTCATCTCAGCATTAGAGTAAGACCTTCAGTTTTTGGACACTCTCTCTCATTATATTTTATTTATTAATTTCAATTCTAATTATATTGTAGTATATTGTATTATAGTGTGTTATCTTTCATTCTGATATCTTATTTAGTAAATTAGTTTGTTTTTCCTCATCATTGTCACTGTTATTTTTTGGGGGGGGCGGCATCTCTCTACCCTTTTTCCCTTATCCCCTTTTCTGGAGGTGCGGATCAGTGGGTCTCTCCACCCCACTAGTCACAGAATTGGGCCAAATCAGTTCCTAAACCACTGACAGACATTTAGATAAAAAACAAAAACAAATTAATTATGCTTTTGGAAAAATAGTTGCTGAATGTTCTACCTCACAACTGTAGGTTCATAATTTTTCCTATATAGCAGTAATAACAGTTTTATCATTTCACTTCCTTTTTCCATGAAAAAAACCAACCAACCAAACAAACAAACAAACAAAAAAAAAAACAACCACTATTATTAACAGTATTAGCATTTAAGTAATGGCAATTAAACTTGAAGTTCTTGCACATAAAAAAGTGTAATTAGAAAAAGCTTCTTCTTCCCTTTGCAGATTTTGTTTGGAGACATTTTCCTGAAGACAAGGTGAACAGTGTAGCAAAACTTCTAGCTCACAAATTGTTATGTCTCTAGAAAGGGGCAGGAAAGAGTGAAAATCTCATCCACAACTCTTTCCCCTCTAGATAAGATGTATTTAAAGTCAAAGAACACACACTGATGTAAAACTGGCATAAATGAGAACATAAAAGTAGGACTTCTCTCCGAAAAATTGCAGATTATTATATCATGCAGGAAGTTGCACAGACTTTATAATAGCGGATTTACCCAGTAATTTATTTTGCTCCTGATATTGAGGCAATTAAAAAAGAGAGAGAGAGAGAGAGAGAGAGAGAGAGAAAAAGGTTTTCCTGTTTCAGTTAAACTCAGTAAGGCTTCAACTCTATGAAGTTGTTGAAGTAGTCAGGAAGGAACATTGATTTCATTTCTCCTGTGTCCAAGCCAGTGCAAGAAAGCCATATACCAAAACAAATTACTAGATATAGGGAATTAATGACGTGGATTCATTCTTCTTTTCCCATTAAAATGGGCAAAAGTAAGAATTCATTTGTAATTTAAACCAGAGAAAAAACTTCTGTTTGAATATATGTTGAGGAAGACAACTCAAGACAAACCTAACCCCTTCTGATCTGGGCCACTGCCATAGTAAAACGCAGATATTACCTGGTTTATTCCTTGAATAGATTAAAGAAAAAAAACAAAGATGGAGCACATACATGATTGTGACATTTTGAAACATGATTATGTGCAACAGACACGGTACATTAGAAAAAAAAACACTTTTTGAAAAATAAATCTTGGTTGCTATTTACTGAATTACTTCATGAGCAGTATCAAGAACTCTACATCTTTTAGGTTTTTATTTCATTAGCATGACCTCAGAATGCTTGAAGTAATTCTGGCAGATTTAGGTCAACGGTTATTGAGCTACACATATAGTGCAAAACTTTACTAAAAAAGATTTTGCTTTGAGTTCTTTTAATTTAACTATTCTTCACATGCACAGGCAAATAGCAGCTCCATAGGACTGTAAAATCTTCAAAAAAAGATCTTTAAAATTAAAGAAAATGAATACGTTTTTATTCTGATAAAGCATACTGCCACTATACCCATCACTGTCAGATTCACCTCAGCATTTACTCCTGGACCCTCTGTTTTGCCTTTGTGCCTGAAAAATAATGGTAAGGGTAACACAGGAAAGTTTAGAGTAGGTTTTTGGAGTTCAAATTTCTGTTCCTTCAGATAATGAAAGAGATTATGCTGTACTTTTTCTCTTCCAGTTTATGAAACAATATATGATATTGTAAAGACTCTTGAGAAAGAGCAAGAAAGGAGCATGACAGCAAATAAGAGAGTTTAAGTCACTTTGCTTACATGGTGACCAAAGTCTTTCATTTCTTCTACATTGGTTCTTGTCATTTGACTGACTCAGCTGGACACGGCAGATATGTGTTTACTATCTGTATGGAAACAAAAAAAAAAAAAAAAAAAAAGGTTACAGCATTAGATATGATTATTTTAGGTTTAATTTTGTACTTCACTGCATGACCTTAAAAACTCATCCTCCCGACTAAAGCTAGGGATAAGAAACTAATGGCTGAAATGAACACCAGGTTCAAGCACTCTCTTTTGAGCAGCTTTGAGAGCATTAGACTATATTATCTATTTTCATCACTTCCTTTTCAGCAGTAATTGGCACAAAATTAAGTAGTTTGAAAGACCTATGCAATTCATGACTGGCTTTGCTTTATTCGATGAAGTCTAGGAGGGCTTGAGGCAGAAAACAGTCTAGTCTGTCTTCTGAAACGTGTTGCTTACACTAGATATTAAAAGAGGTTCAACAAGAAGTGCTAGTTAATTGGAAGACAAAACAGTACAAAGTGCATCTCTAAATATACAAGTATTTCCCAGCATTGTAAACTCAGCACTTTGAGCTCAAATGGAAACACCACAGTTTTCATTCCAAATGGCTAAATGCATGACTGGGACGGAATTAGCTGCAACTGAATAGCCACATGAAGGGATGTCCTGCACAATGGGCTTCGGTAATTTGTACCTGAGGTTTCTGAGGAAAAAGTGGGGACAAAACCCTTCCTTCTAAAATAGTTTCCTTTTTAAAAGATGAATTCTCTGAAGTTTTTGAAGTTTCACAGAACTTTCATTTAAAATGTATTGTTTAAGCAGAATTAACGTTCTTACCAAAGAAATTTACTTTCTTCGTGTCACAGATTCAGCAAAGAATTCGGAAGAAAGAATTCAGACTTTTATCCTGCAATAGATCTCTCCTTTCATAAGTTCATCAAAGAATGTTCTTTTTTTTTTCTTTTTTTTTTTTTTTCGTTTTCTCTCTGAAACTAGATTTAAGATTTCTATACAATATATTGTAGCATTCCTATTCTTTGCACACTTTTAAAGGACTCAATAGGATTTGGCCAAAGCTCCATTTGTTACAGGAAAGAGGCTATATTACTTGTTAGATATAAGACATTTAATTAGTTCCTTAAAAGAATTATGATCAACTCATCCTATGCTGAAAAGAACACTTCCATTTCTCTAAAATGGTGAGGAATATGGATTAATTTCTCTCATTATACCAAGTTTTTTTTTTTTTCTCTTTGTGTTTTCACAGTCTTAGTCAGTTGAACATCATGCACATGCACACAAAATACTTAAATAGATGTCTAATGGCTAATTCCTTTCCTAATCAAAGGATTAAAGTTATGATGAATATATAGATTTGAACTCGTTTCTTTCTCTGATTTGTTCATTTGAAAGAGCTTGAATCAGATTTAAACTGCAATACTAAAAAATCTTAATAATTTATTTCAAATACACAGTTTAGTGTGGAGTTGGTCACATTTACAAAGAGCATATGAGATGAAATTCTCTTGAGTCTATGAAAGTGAAGATCATATTCTCAGAAAGATTTTGAGGACAAAATCATATTATTTCAGGGACTTAAGAATAAATTCATTCAGGATGCCTGGAAGGTTGCCTGAAAACACAAGAAGAAATTTTGCAGTCTGAGTCATCTGTTTGCTGCTCAGACATTCTCCAACAAACACTTATAACAAATACTGCATTCAATTTGTTCTGCTGAGCCATGTGAGATGGTATTCCAGTCTCCATGATTCACAGCCACCCTTTGCCACTTCTATTTCCAGTGTACTTTTAAATGAATATTGTTTTTCTTGGGTGAGAATTTTGGTTCTTGTTAGGTGCATAGTCTTTGTAACTCTCTTGAATTATTAGTGTTCAGTACCACGTCCCAGCAAGTACTTCTAATACACTAAAATCCCGTTTGTAGTATTGTGGCTTGTCTTCTAATCATCTTCTAACTCAAGGTTTTAAAAGGTTTGTGATTTTTCTTTTTCCACTTAGGATTCTCTCTTTCACTATGGATTACTCATGTACAAGAATGTGTATTTTCTTGACCATTGTGTCAGAAAACAATCAAACAACAATATCAAAACAAAAAAGCAACATCACCTTAGAATAGACCATTCAGAATTATGAGACATTATATTTAATATGATCCATGCCAACTCTTAGGGTCACAATTTGGAAAAGTTTATACAAAAACATTCAAGGTCTAACAAAAGGTTCAGTGAGGATTATGGTTACAGCTGACAACACGCATCAAATTTTTGGAATGAGAAAAGCCTACTCGGACTTTGCATGTATGCCCAAACTGAATGAATCCTAAAGCTGTATCTTGTTTTTCAATTTTTCCATTCAAGTGCTCATCATTAACAGTTTTTTAATGTTTTGGTCCTGTTTGCTACAGGTTGTTTCCTCTCACATATTGAAGAAAAATTCAGTTTAGGATAATTTTTAAGATGTAACCTGCCTCTTGAAAGAAAAAAAAAAAAAAAACTTGGAAGAGAGTACATTTCTTTCAGTATTTACATGGTAACCATGACAGTTCTGGTATAATTAAACTAAAGCTATTTTGGGGGAGTAAAAGCCAAAAAAAGAACTTTTACTTAAAGAAATAAGACCATGGAAAATCCATCCCAATATTTATCAGTGCTTGAAGAAATGTAGTAACATAATGTTTCTTCTCATCTTTTTTGAGGAATCTAATAAATACATTGACATTAAACTCGATTAATCTATGCATCAAGAGTACAAGCCAAGAGAAAAGAGCAAGAATTTTTAGCTATAAATTATGTGTAATTTTTTTTTTTTTTTTTTTTTTTTTTTGCTTTCTGCTAATAGAGCTCACATCATGTGGGGATCACTTGCATTAGTGATCTACTCCAAAAGTAGAAATACTGTAATCTCTGATCCTTCATAACTTCTTTGCATGGAATCAGCTATACAGGTTTCGGAAATTTAACATAGAAAGGTAATGATACCTCAGGTAATTAGGCTGTATGTTGCTAATTTATTTAGCCCTTAGAAAGAACAAAGAAAATGAGGAAAAAAAAAATAATTCCAGTATATAAACCATCTTTTTCTTATTCAGACATAAATATTAGCTATAGAGATGGATCATGGTTGTGCTATCTTTATAAAATGAAAGACAGGCTTTGTAGCGAACACGTGAACTAAAATTTCAGATCAAAGAAAGAAAGCAGAACTTTCCCCATGGAGTTTCATTTGATTTATGAAATATTTTTTTTCCCTTTCAACTAGTGTAATCCAAACACACTGATCATTAAAGGCAGACTATAACAGGCTGTCTGTTACGGTCACAGGGCAACATCTATCACAGCACTTACAATCCTTCTCACTCTAGAAAAAATGTATCAGCATTTTCCACTATTGTGTTTATGCTTTCTTATTGGTTTCACTAGTACTGGCAAGGACTTCAGAACAGGCAACATTTTGAAACAGAATTCTGTACAAAAAATGTAATGTTTTCAAGTCATATGTACTTGTTCTAACTGCATAGCCATTTTTGTCTCCTTACATAAGAAACTAACAAATTTATCTCAATTATTTATTATTACTGTTAGAGAAGATATTCTTTTAAGGATCCTGTTCGAGAATTACAACACATACAGTGACAAACTAACAGCAAATTATAACAAAGTATTGACTGACCAAAATGATTACTGTATGAAACTTTCAATGATGGTTGCCTTAATTCTTAAGAAAGACAATGAGGACACTTTAAAGAACAATTATACCAATGGCATTTCTGAAATACCTGTGATATTTTTAAACCAAATTCAAATTCAGAGTAAATTATTAACAACTAACCAGATATTATTTTTTCATAATGTCTAAACATCCATCTTGTCCAGCAGTTCTGTTTCCTAGCTGCAGTGTTCTAGGTACACATCTGTTTTTATGAACATGTGTACATGTCCAGCAGGTTGAAGAAGATAAATTCTGTTGAACTCAAAAAGTAAAAACAGTAAAAGTTTTTTTATTTTTTGCAAGCTCTCGTAGCAGATACCCTGCTTTATTTCCCCTGTAGCCACCTCCTTAAATATCCTTTTCATAGATAGTCCTCTTGAATAGATATCTAAAAGCTGAAATGATATGTAAAGAAATTAAATGAAGAAAGCAGGTAAATTTTTAAATTTCTTTTCTATATACCCAAGCAATTTGCATTTTTAAAAAGCTGTAGTTTTTGTTGTTGGTGTTCATGTTTCATCCAAACTCTCCTAAACATACGTTAATGTGGGTCTTCTTAGAAACATTAACTTAATTATACTTGTAGATTTTCTAGAAATGTATTTAGTAAATTAAATCCTCTTCAGGAAGACATAAATTGATACTTTGTAAGGAGCTATAAAACACTGATGATAGAGACAGAAGGTACCTATAAACTACGTATTGATTTTGCTACTATATCCCCTTGCAATTCTAAAATTTCTCCTGAGCATCTCTGGGCACTTCTCAGAATAAAAATTTGATTTCATAATATTTCTGTTTTGAGTTGAAGAAGCATTATCATTAACTACATTTTATAGTCAATACATTTTCAGATTAAAAGGATGCCCTAAAAACTCTGGGGCACTCATTCACATGTGTGAGGGGAACGTGTACAGAAATCCTGGCAAGCAAAAGCTCAGTTGGAGTCTCATGAAGTGGGTGGGGAAGTCACTGCTTTCTGATTTCATGCCTTTAAGGGTTATGCACTCTTTGCTAATAGCACAGACAAGACCAGGAAGGGACCTGCACCTCTTTAGCTACTACACCTTGGCTTAGAACCTTGTTTTTACCTAACAGCACAATGCTGTGTTACTCGCCACCAATTCAGTGATGCATAACTGGAATACAAGGCACTTCTGTAAAGATATGAAAGCATGTATGTTTTTATTGTTATTTCAGAAATTCTGGAAAATATGCTGTTCTGATTCAGCTCAGAAAGTAATTTGTATTTGAGCCAGGTTGTTAGTGAACCCTTATACTCACAGAGACCGTAAGTACCCATTAGCTAGAAAATGCAATGAACCTAGCAACTTGAATCAAAAGTCTTTTGCTGCTATTTTATAGAAGGAAAGTAAAAAAGAGTTGTTCTTTTAAGCAGCCTCCAGGTTTCCTGAAGACAAAGACTTACTCTGCATATCTGCATAACCATATCCTAGTCATCTGCATAACCTTCAGACCTGAGAAAGTTTAAGATTAAATAAGTTGGAAAAGATTAAGTGAATTACATATGGCATTTGTAAACTCTCACCACACACAATCAGGTGGAGTACTCTAACTCCATTGCCCAGAAATATTTTCGTCTAGTTTATCTTGGTAATCTTAAAAACATTCAATTAAATTCAACAGTAAGGGCATTGAGACATGTGAACACTCATTCTTTTAGTTTTGATACTTTGTTCCAAGAAGTAGCTATGAAGCTGCAAGGATAACAAAGCATAACAACTGGGCTGTTGGATTTAACCAGTTGGACTACCTTGACAAATATTTTGGAAAGGGAAGCTTGTATTACTAAGAGTAATACAAGAGACAGAAAAAAGCAGTACTATTGAAACATGGGCAGTAAGATGAAAAGAAATAAAATTCATGGGATACTGTTGTTGTTTTGTTGAATTTGGAAGGTGAAATATTTACAACAAATCTTGTTTCCTATGAACAGATGCATAGCTGCACAAAGTCAGAGGTAAAATATTGACATATTAATTTTAGCATTGCAAGTATTTCACTGGGACTTCTTTTTAGATCTGTTTTCTTCCTTTGAGAACAATAATTAGGTCTCTTTTTTAAGCATGCAAACCTAGATTCTTACTGACTTTGGAAGAATTTCTTCCACTTTCTACATTCACTAGGCTTGCTGAAAAATATCTCTGTTTAATTAGGTGGTAAGCCACTGTCTAACTGATTTCCAAAATAATTTGAAATTGGATCAGATATTTTGAGTTGTCTATAAATTCCATCTTGTGTGAAAGCCAACTCTACATCTCATGACTGTATTAAATAAACTGTTCCATCATTATTCCAATTTTTCCTTCTTGAATGGAACTCTGTAAATTCCTAAAATTATCTCTTACTGAGTTCATAGCCATGTCTTCTTCTAACACTTTAAAAGCATTAAATTGCTGAGAAGATTGAATCAGGAAGAAAATACAAGACACATCGGTTCAAACAATCTCATGATGAGTTAATCAGTGAGCAATCTAGTCTTCCTCTTCTATGACACTAGAAATGATAAAATAAAATAGTCATGCAGACCTCTGAGCAATGCATTCTGTCTGCTATATCACCCAGGTATTTGCACAACATACCAGCCTGATAGTTTTTAGAACAACACACTTTCACAACATGTATTACAGTTCCTTTGCTGGGATGGTATACTTCACTATTCTTGCTCACCCTTATCCACAGCTTAGGAGCAGCTTCACCTGCCAAAACCCAGAAATTTTTGAATATAAATGAAAGAAGTGACTACTGTGCTTTGCTCCTTAAACTGCTACGAATAGAGAAAAACCAGTATAATTGTTTCCTTCCCAAACATTATATATATATAAATATATATATATATGTAAAGGTGTGTATCTGTGTTACAGAAATTGACATCTTACTCCTAATTATAGTTCATAACTAGAACATTGCACTTCAGCCTGTATAGCATAGACATAGCTAAACAACTTTTAAAAACCAAGCCCATTGTTTTTTCTCCTTCATAAATGCCAATCTACAATCCAATCTTTGTGTGTGTGTGTGTGTATGTGTATGTGTAGAACGACCCTCCTACACAAAATCTAATATAGATTAGCAGATCTCAGTACGTTCAGACTAAGATACAGGGATCTGCATTTAAGAAATAAAGAGAGCAAACCTACTTAGACAATGAGAACAAAGATTTTATCTTTCTCAAGATTTTTTGCTCTTTAAAGAATCTTATTTAAAGAAACACATTATCATTTTTTTTTTCTTTGAAAGATCATTTTTTGTATTTGTAACACTCAGTAAAACTTGATTTTCAAATTATCTCCACAAAATTCTACAGAGAAAGTGGTCTCTGTTGTAAGAAATTGTGATCATAGGGCAAATAATTTTGCCATGTAATGAATATTTCTGTTTTACATTGTTGTAGTGTAAAGAAGAAATTATAGACAAACATTTTTCAAGTATGATTGCCTGAAAATACAAAGATCCACTGAAGGTTTTTTTGAAGTAATTTCCTACATTATACTTCTTATTGAAAATATTTATATACTTATTGAAATAACTATGAAATTGCTAGTAATAATTTATGAAATCTATCTAAAAACAGCTTTACTAAATGGAAAACTTGTATCTATTTTATAAATTTAAAGCAGTATCCCAGTTGGTTTTTTTTTGTTTTTTTTTTTGTTGTTGTTGTTTTTTTCTGAATATAAAGTTTTTTCTTGCTGGAGATGCACAAAATAAGTAAATTAGGATCTCAGCCAACTCACTGCTAAGCTGCTTTGAAGACCAGCTACCCATGGAATATCTTCTGAAGAATGTGATGGAGAGTAGCAGACTTCTGTGTCAAACTTGATACAAATTCCATTGCAAGGAGACCTACCTTCAACTTACAGTGGTGGACGGGCAAAGCGTAGAATTACCTGAAGGTGCTCTCAAGCAACATTACAGTTCTAAGAAGTTCTCCATATGGCTGCCCACTTTCTTAGGATTGACATCAGCTTGTGAATCTATCTGACCTTTTACATCATTTTTCTAAGTCTTGTACATAAACAGTTATACGTAGGTGGCTCTGAAAGTAATGCTTCTTATTTATTTCCATGGAAACTACCACAGATACAAAGAACACAATAGTACTATTTGATAGATCATATTCTCAGCTACAAAGCACTATTTTTCAACATAATCACCACCATTACCTATGCATTTTTGCCAGCAATGAACTAGAGCCTGCATGTTGTAAAAATCTGCACCAGTGGAGGTAACCCGCTGTTTTACAGCTGCTGTGATGGTGTCATAGCTAGGAAAATGTTGCCTACACAGTCCATCTTTCATAAAATCATACAATCATAGAGTATTTTGAATTGAAAGTGACCTCTTAAGCTTATCCAGTCCAACTCCCCTGTAATGAACAGGGACTTTTACAGCTAGACCAGCTGGCTTAGAGACCAGTCGGCTCAGAGACCAGTCCAGCCTGACCTTGAATGTATCCAAGAACAGGGCAATCTGTTCCAGTGCTTCACCACCCTTACTGTAAAAAACTTCTTCCTTATATCCGATATGAATCCAACTTCTTTTAGTTTGAAACCATTTCCCCATATCCTATCACAACAGACCCTGCTAAAGACTCTGTCCCTTTCCTTCTTATAGCTCCACTTTATATTCTCAAAGGCCACTCTTTGGTCTCATGGAAGCCTTCTCTTCTCCTGGCTGAACAATCCACCAGTACCTCTAAGCCCCTTGTGGCAAGGTTGTGCTCTATCCTTACATCCCCCAGCTTGTACTGATAGCAGGCATTGCCACAACCCAGCTGTAAGAACTTGCACTTCAATTTACTGAACCTCATGAGGTTGACCTGGGCCTGCTGCTTGAGCCTGTCTTGGTCTCCCTAAATGGCATAGAAACAGAATTGTTAAGGTTGGCAAAGACCTGCACGATCATCTAGTCCAGACATCAGGTATCACTATCATGTCAAGTCATAGAATCATTCAGGTTGGAGAAGACTGCTAAGATCACCAAGTCCAACGATCAGCGCATCCCACCATGCCCAGTATGTCCCTCAGTGCCACATTTCCACGGTTCTTGAACACCTCCAGGGAAGATGACCCCTTCAATTCCCTGGGCAGCCTGTTCCAGTGCATTACCACTCTTGCATCCCGTCACCTGAGTGTGTTGACTGCACCATGCAGCTTAGAGTCAGCCACAAACTTGCTGAAGGTGCACTTGATCCCACTGTTAGTGTCATTGATTAAGATGTTAAAGAGCACTGGTCCTAGTACTGACTCTTTGCCACTGATCTCTATCCAGACATTGAGCTATTGACCACCACTCTCTGGGTACGAGCACACAACCTCTTCCTTGTCAATTGAAAAATCTACCCATCAGCTCTATATCTTTCTATTTTCTAGAGAAGGATGTTATGGGACCCCGTGTCAAAAGCCTTAATGAAGTTCAGATAGGTGACATTGGTTGCTCTTTCCTTTTCCATTGATGCAATTACACCATCAGAAAAAGTGACAAGGTTGGTCAGACAGCACCTGCCCTTTGAAAAGCTGTGATGGTTACTGAGGGTGCACTCAATCCCCTTATCAAGGTCATTAATAAAGGTGTTAAATAGAAGCAGTCCCAGTAACGAGCCCTGGGGGACACCACTCATGACCAGCCCCAACTGGATTTATCTCCATTGACCACAGCTCTTTGGGCATGGCTATCCAGCCAGTGTTTCACCCAGTGGAGCGTACGCCCATCCAAACCATCCCCATACACCACCTCACTGTGCTTACATCCACTGTTTGATCTCTGTAAAGGTTCAGCAAGCATCAATGAAGTCTGGAGAAGAGGAGGCTCAGGGGAGACCTTATTGCTCTCTATAATTGCCTGAAGGGAGGTTGTAGTGAGCTGGGGGTCAGCCTCTTCTCTTGTGTAACTAGTGATAGAACTAGAGGGAAAGGCTTCAAACGGTGCCAGGGGAGATTTAGGCTGGACGTTAGGAAATTCTACTTTTCTGAAAGAGTGGTCAGGCACTGGAATGGGCTGCCCAGGGAGGTGATGGAGTCACCGACCCTGGAGGTGTTCAAGAAACATTTGGATTTTGTGTTGAGGGATATGGTTTAGTGAGAGCTATTGGTGATAGGTGGATGTTTGGACTGGATGATCTTGTAGTCTTTTCCAAACTTGGTGTTTCTGTGATTCTGTGATTCTGTGATTCTGTGAATGATTGTCAGGGGGTACTATTTTTTTCCTTATGGAGGAGTTCCAGGATACAACTTTGCTTCATACACACTTCCACATCAGACTCCATTTTGTCAGACTGCTCTTCTGCTACCATTTGCCACATACGGATAAATTCTACTGGAATCAGGCAGGAAGGTTCAACCTCTACTTCCATACAGCCAACATCCAATTCTGAGATTGTGAGCCAGTGTAAAAAAATAGGTGATACTACTTTCAGAGCAGTCCTAACAGTTGGTTATAAAGACAGAACTAAAGGAAGGGCACATAATGAAAGGAGTTCACTTTAGTCAGCTAGACATGCTGAATCCTCTGGCTAATTAATTATGGCTTATTCCACTAGTAGTGGAGCACATCATTGCCTCTTCCCTGTTGTCCTGGTCCTTGAATATCTCATCACATCTTTTTTCCTACACAATTCTTCCACATCTCTAAGTTTTCCTCCAGAGAAAGCCTTAGCAGACAGACAAAAAGGCCACACACCCTCCCACAAGTCCCACAGGTGATGAAGGAATTGTCACTCGGGCCACATCACAGCTGCACCCAAAGGTGCGCTGGTGCACATGGGCAGGGTACCCAGCACTGCAGGTTTTGTCCCTGGCTTTCAGTGATCTACATTTGTTTGCACCAGGTTGAGGTCTCCTGTTATGCAAGTTATGCAAGCTAGCCAGCTTGCAGACTACTCACAGAGCCACACAGAACACTAAGAGTTTCTAATTTTTCCACTTTCAAACTGATTCATAGGAAGTTTATTTTTAGGAAATTATTCTAATTTTGATGAGTCACTTATTTCAATGGAGAAAAAATAAACAAACATTACAGTGAAAGGCTGGAAGAAAGGATCAGAACAAATTTCGTTTTTGGTGAACATTCAATTGATAACTGTGCTTTTAAATGTTTCTTTACTGTCTTCAATTGCTAGAGATTTTATTCACCTGGAACATTGCTGTTTGATCTTGTCCTTCCTGATGGTGTCAGATCCCCTCAAGCTTAGGTGTCCAGTAAGTTTGAGCTGAAGTTGAATTTAGAAGCAAGAGAAGCAAGAGAAGTACAGCCATTGAAAAACTAATCAACAAGCAGATTGGATAATGAAAGTATTTTTCTTCTCTGAGCTTAATAGATATTTCTCTGCAGACCTTGACTGAGCTGGGCTGTATTACAACCTGGCAGGAAGAGCTATTATCTAAAGATCAACGCATCCTTCATCAGTCATAGAGTCAGCTCAAAGGCCTCTAGGTGTATTCAGTGGAGCAAAGCTGGATAAGAATTGCTCAATTGCTCTTAAGAAATCAAACAAAAACAAAGGAAAAAAAAAACACCTACAACTGTATTTACGTTTAGCAGTGCATATAATTTAGTCTTGATGGAATCAAAGCTGTTTTCAGAATGTGCATCTGCCCTTTCCTTATTCACTTCTACTAGTCAAAGTGAGCAAACACCAGTCTAGATATATTAAGGAATAACCAAACTGTTTTCGTTTTATATGCTACACAGACATCTCTAATCCCTCTTACAGTATTTACCAATACACATACCTGACATCTTGTGTTCTGAAACATATTGTGGCTCCCACTTTTCTTGTTAGCTTTTAGTGTATTCGGAAATGCCTTTTGAGCATGACTGCATTCTGTTCTCTTAATTAAAGATGAATCTGTACTGCATTTCTTCCCTCCACTGTAATTATTTAGCCATTTTCTGCCACCTCATTTTTGTCACAGGGGGCCCTGCTGTCCAAATGAAATTTTAATGAAGGCTTGAGGATGTGTTTGTGTATTGTTGAGTTCTACTGCAGTCCTGTGACATGCAAAGATCAAGAGTCCAATACTCACAGTTTGTGGGAAAGTGTCACGTTATTACTTTTTAAAAGGAACAAATGCTGGCATATGGTGTATGTTCTGCCAGCTCCACTTCCAGTACTTTTTGCCCCATGCACACTTCTTTGCAGTCTCTCTTTGCTGTTTTACCTACCTAAAATGGCCAGAATCTCACATACCAAGAGAACACTCTGTTTCTTGAAATCACCTTCCTGTTTCCTTCTTCTAAGCCTGCCACTTTGGCATTTTAATTTTCAGAAAGGCCACATTTCAACACCCATTACACAGATGACCTCACTGTCCTCTATTACATAAAGTTTACTGTGTTTTTTCCTATTCCATTCCATGTTTTTTTCTTCTTTATTATTGCAATCCTAGCTACAACGTAAGAAATCCAATTGATCTACAATTATTTTGAATTACAAGTTAAAGAAGAAATAAGATCTTCATTTATTTATTTATTTATTTATTTTCCCTGGGTAGTCCTGTGAACACTCCAGGGTCAATGATCAAGAGGGTCTACTCTATGAATACCCACAAGGCATGCACTGCCTTCATGGACCTTCTCTTGCTACAATCCCAACTTTCCATTCCCTTCTTGCAAACCTTCTTCATTCAATATTATACTTCAGATTCATCAAATAAGCCATTAGCCACTCAGAACACAGCCATGCTGACTAGATTATTCTACAGAATGTAAGACGCAAGACAGGTTTTCTGGAGAAGTTCAATCATCTGCACGGGTGTCACTAGATAGTACTCCTTACGTTTGCTCAGGAATATTAAACTAAAACTGGGTGAGAAGTTTAATGCCAACTTTTCTGAATTTTTAAGAAATTGATTAAGCTTATATGAAGTATTTCAATAGCCTCAAAAAACTTTTATTCTGAAAATAATGTGTTGAGTTTCATTTGTAATCAAATATAGCTGAGAATTCTCAAATAAATTATTTTCATAAAACCTGGGGTGGAGTAGAAATATGAAATATATTA
The DNA here is from genome assembly GCA_037305975.1 of Chrysolophus pictus. Taxonomy (NCBI): domain Eukaryota; kingdom Metazoa; phylum Chordata; class Aves; order Galliformes; family Phasianidae; genus Chrysolophus; species Chrysolophus pictus. Next base: position 101,281,055 of record CM074576.1, read on the forward strand.
GACCAAGAGGGTTGAGAGTTGATAAAGATTGTATTTTAAAAATGAAGTCCTATTTGATCTTAACACATCGGTTTCCCTTCTAATTACCTTGGTTCAGAAGTCTGATCTGATGGTAAGAATATAGAATTCTAGATATTTTTAGAGCTACTTTTGCTAGGGAAAATATCTCACAAAATCAGAGAAATGCTAAGAACAAGATATAAGAATAATTTCATTACAAATCAGTCCAGTTGGAAATAGTCTGGGTAAGCCATAAAGTATAAGTAGAAGTGAATCACCTATAGTTTTTAGAAAGACGTCTCCTTTAGAAGTTATCTTTTCAATCATCACATTATTTCAGTTTGTCAAAATTCATCAGCTTCTGCAATTTTATCTGATATATGAATACAGATAAATAGCAAGAGATTTGCCTATTTTCAGTGTGAAAACAGAAGTAGAAAATATATGATAACAGTAACAGACTTATGACAGAACTCTTCTGCCATTTTCTGAGAGGAGAGAATAATCTATGAATTTCTATTTCTGGTGGATTATGATTGCATGTTTCCTTTTTGCTTTTCCCTTTTTCAGTTTTCTGTATTAAAATCGTTATGTAACAGTCATATGCTTGACATTCATGAAATTGAGGGTAAACCTAAAGAAAATACTTTATGAGGGCAGCTTGTGTATGCGTTAAATTAAGAGATAATCACATTACAGAAAAGATATTTAAGAAGAAATTTTTAGGAAACACCATGTTTATGAGATACAATATTCTATCTGAAATATGTGATTCTGTTTTCTCAAATAAAAATAGATATCGTATTGCCTTCATTTTATTATTTATATTGGTAGCCATAATAAAAAAAGACACACCAGAACTAGTTGATAAAACTTATCATGCATCTATTAACTTACATTTTGCTACATTTTGTCTGTACCTAGCAGGTTTCTGTAATTAATTACATTATATTTCCACAAAAGAAAAAATATAATTTGCAGTGCTTTTCTGAAGTGGACAAAATGAAATGTGCATTTCAAAGATGTGTGAGAAAGTAGGCTGTGTGGAAGAGAATCAGACCAAATAGAAGGTACTGAAATGTGTGTTCATGCCTTATAACAAACCTGCAGCAATTACAAACCTCCCAGAAGTTTGCTGCTCCCAAAATAGTTTTCTTTCCATGCAGTTTTGCACAGTAGTTACATGAATGACATTCACTCTTTAACGTAGCCTAGCTTTCAATGAATACTATCATAATTTTGAGTGCAGAATTAGTCTCCTAATTTTAAGTACTTTAATTTTCAATACTTATGAAAGAAAGTAATATGAAAGAATCTTCAGTTGTTTCATGTCTTTCTTTATCTCCAGCGTTCAGAAAAATTGCCATTTTACCATAAAGCATCTTTTCACAGCTTGTAGTGAAATATCCTAGAGGAATATGCTTCCAGATTCCCATATAGTCAAAAGAATTATATGAAATATCCTCTGTAACTCCTTCTCTTCTTGTATAGTTGTAGGAGGAACAAAAAGCCGTTATTAAAAAGTTTTCTAGGTCATGTTATCTATCCAATTTGTTCAATTTTATGATATACAAACTGGACAGGGAGCAGCAAGGAAATATTCATTTTCACTTTACATTCCTTTGTGGACAAGTATAATATCTGATGTAAATGTCAGCATTTTCTATTCTACATGATGACACACCAACAAAATTCTAAAGTCTAAACCCTTTTCCCCACTCTCCAAAAACCTAAATTTCTGAATTCTTTCATAATCATTAACTTTATTTGATTTGGGAAAAGCCAAGTAGAGACTAATAAAGTAAGAACTGAATGGTCTGCCCAAGACACACTGATGGAGCAGGGTAGAGTGATCTACTACTGTCAAGCGATCCCGCAATATTTAGAAAACAAAATGTATCTATATGGAATACAATGTAGCTGTAAGTGTGACTTTCATAGATGTAGGCATAGTTTAGCTAGATTAAGCTTTAAAGGAGTTTATGAGATTTTCAGGTACCATACACTCTCCAGAACTCTCTTTTGATCCTCTTGCTTTGAGAAGTATGTTTTAATTCTCTTCCCTGATATTGGAATGACCCAGAGCATACCTTTTTTGTTTTGTGATTGTGATAAGATGCAACTATCACTCCAGAAATCAGATAGAGCTACTCATAGAATAAAAGATTGTGCCAGATCCCTCAGCTCTGCACCCCTGAGCCACAAGCACCACTCAGCTTGGGGTGAATTATTGGTAGGTATCATGCGGAGGGTGACTCTTCAGCTTTTCTTTAGGCTTACATGTACCATTTCTGGCATTGAATATCAAGCAGAGAACTGAAGTGGTAAAATCATGCAAATGCAGTGACACATGCTTTCAGCAATCAACAGGAAAACCAACCTACCAAACAAAAAAACAACAATAAACCATGTTTGTTTACCCTTGCTGCAATCTCAACTATGACTACGATCCAGACATACTCAATTGACTGATTTTAATTCAGTTCAAAGTACGTGGCCCTGAGACGGAGTAATCATCTGCAAAAGAGAGCTAGTAAAATGCCAGAGAGCAGATAAAAAGTTGTAGAAAATCAAAAAGCCAACAAGTCACTCACAAAGTATTTATCATCACCACTGCTGCATATACCAAAAAATAAAAGGCTACATGACTGAAATGCCACATCTTTAAAATGCGTAATCTAAGTAAAGATCTGTGTGGACAAGTAACCAGTTCAAATCTTGAGTTATTGACGTTAAATTTCTGGAAAGAGGACTTTAGCAAACCACACAGACTGAGACGATTGCTAATAGAAAATTGCAAATGAGAGGATGATGAATCCTAATGATGAAAGTGTATATAATTTATGCAACAGGTAACTACTGTGCATTAAATAAATTTGCAATTTCTCTGATGAAGCTCAAAGATCACATAAGCACACGGTAACCCCAAACTACATTCCACTAATGTCAAGAGCAGTATTCTTGAGGTTGTGATTATGTAGTTCGAAATGAAACTAGTTGTTTAAATGTTTTTTTTCTTTTATTTTTCCCCCTCTCCTCTCCCTTTATCATTTCTTTCTCATTTTTTTCCTTTCCCCTTTTTTTTTAATTTTATTTTTTTAATTATTATTTTTAAAGTATGCAATGTCTTTATGAGGCTGGTATGCAATGGACATGTTGTCAGATGCAATCTCTTCTTCACAAGCTGAAGATTTTACAGCATTAAAATGAGTTGAACAACACTCTTTTTTTTTTTTTTATAGATGTTTGTCTTATCAAAGTCACATCCTTCTATTTTAGTAAGAGTGCAAATAAAGAAAAAAATAAACATTTCTAATTAACTCAACCAACACCATGTTTTCAGGGGTGTTTTTTTTTTTGTTTTTTTTTTTTTTTCCAAAGTGTAAATATTGATTTTAAATAAAATGTCTTAAAAGACTTCATGGCTAGAAGGCTTAAGGGACTTTGTTATGATTCTTCCAAATATCAAACGTTAAACTGAAGTCTAATCATAGAGATTTCCTCCTAATTTTGTTTATGTTTAAAAATTTGTTGTGGCCAACTTTATATTCAAACCTTACGTGCTGGTGAGCATTTTCTACAGAGTAGCTCTTCTCTGATTCTGTGGATTTGAAAGCACAGTAGCAGCTGGGGAGCATGAGGTGAACTTCATGATAAGATGCTTCAATTTAGTTTTGCCCCTCAAGGCTGCTTCATGATGAAGACCAAAGCACAGTAAGAAGAAAAAAAAAGTGTAAGATACAACTTCAGAGTACTTTTGCAATCTGAATGAAAATGGTCATATCAACAACACAGCCACTGAAAACCAAGGTGTCATTTATCTGCAATACAGAAATGGCCATTTGCCTCTCTATTTTCCTTATTATAAAGAAATTTGAATCAACCATAAATTGCCTATTTTTAGATGCAATTTAAAGGATGAGTGGAGTTGTTGGAATTATTGAATGAGCTATACATTTGTCAATGGTTTATGGGCTGGTTCAGCCCGGTTCCATGACTAGCGGGGTGGAGGGATCCGCAGATCCACGCCTCCGGAAAAAGGGAACAGGGGACCCCAAAATAATTAAAAACAGCGGCAACGATCTGAGGAGAAACAAACTAATTTACTAAATATATTATCAGAATGCAAGATAACACACTATAATACAATATAATTAAAATTGAAGCTAATAAATCAAATATAATGAGAGAGAGAATGTCCAAAAGGTAGATGGGCCTCACCACAACGCTGAGGTGAGATGCGCAGTCCAGTTGAGCAGCAGGGAGAAAAGGGAGGAGAGCCGACAAAAAGCAGACAAAGAAAAGCGCATCAGGTGACCTTGCCAGGAGTTATATCTCGAGACTCTCTGTGACTGCAAAGTCTCCCCTGGGGAATGTAGTTCTTCTCCTCTTCCAGGCAGGTACCCAGAGCTTGAGCATTAACAGTTAAACTCCCAGTGCCCCACATGATGTTATGATGTGGAATACCGAAAACCAAAAATCACAAAACCATGACAACATTCCTGAATATATAGTCCAGCATTACTGCTGGATACAACTCCTTTAATGAAAGATGGAATATGGGGAGCTGAGCTAATAAACTGCTGCCTAAACAAACCTTTAAATTCCAACAGAACAATGGTAAGGAAGATATTGAGGACTGCAAAGTTCTGTTTGTACTTATCTCTTTGCATGTTCATGTTCATGTTCAAGATATTTTGTCCTGCTGTTTGTCTAACTTTTAACTCCTCTTTAGCAACTCTACAATCATCATTCCTAAATTTTATTCTTTGGTTTCATAAAGGCATTAATGAATTTTATTTATTCTATATGGTTCTTCCATTAGTTGCTTTCCAACAGCAATTGGAGTGTTAAAGGCATTATGTCTAGTCAAAAAATGTTTAAAATATGTCAAAGATATTGTGCTTAGAACCAGAAACAAAGCTCAGGGAAGCAGACAATTGCTAAAACAAAGTTATAGTGCTTTGCACTTAGGAGAGAATAATAATGAATGAACAAGACTTTAAAGGAATTAATTTGCAGTTTATAAGGTTTTAATAAAACAAGAAGGACTTAATCAAGTTTAAATTTTATTTATAGTTAAACAGATCGCATAGAATTAAAAAAAAAGAAACACACAAAAAAGAAAAGAAAACATCAAAAAACTCAAAATCAAAACAAAACAAAAAAAGCCATAAAGCTCCCCAGAAACTATTTAATTTCCCAAGAACACTTATAGCCTCTATTAATTCATAAATACTTTGCAAGTATTCTTAATAAAAAGGTGATTATTACAAGTACTGTGATACATACCAATTTCGTTTACTTTTCCTGATAGTTCTAGCATATTTAATTGGAAACTCAAAGCTCTCCTTGTGAAATGAGAAATTGAAAAGAATGACCAAGAAACCAGATTTTTCATAGGAGAGCTCTGCTCTTCAAAATTTGACATTTATATATTTGGAAGCTGCTGATTAAGTTGAAATAATCTCTCAGGACCGGGTTATGTTTAACGTCTCATTTTACCTTTTCAAACTGTTAAGAGTTTAAAATATTTTCACTTTAAATTTCATGAATTTAAATGGTCAAATTGCATTCTTATTGAGAAATTCTTTTAAAAATAAAAACACAACTTTATATATATATATATTTATTTTTAGACTATAGCAACCCTATCTGTTATGAATTTAATATTACGGCACTTTTTCACATAGAGGTTTTTGTTGCTCAAAGTGTGCTTTCTTCTGAAACACAGCCCACAGAAATTGCTCTCATAGGAGTTTTATTCCTTCTTCTTGAGGAATATAAATTTAGATTCTATTACTAATTGCTTCCTTGTAATCAAGGAGTTGACATCTGGGGATTTTGTAATCTTTGGGCTGCATTAAACAGAAGGATAGCTCTAACACATTTTGTTGAAAGAGTGAGTTAACATAAATCCTAGCACAACTCTACCTTGATAAGAAATTCTGACCTGTTATTGGGATTTTCTAAACCAACTTAATTGTAAATAATACATAATTTAGAAGTTTTTTTTTCATTAGGGGTGCTCCAATATATTTATGTGACAGTTCACAAATTTTATAATAGTGAATTGGAGTTATGCAAAATTTAGAGCTGTGCATTAGAATTAATTAATACTGTATTTTTGGAGTATATTGTAGGTATGCAAAGCTTTTGTCAGGTCTTGGAGGCAGTTACAGAGCTCTAAGGCAAGAGGAAAAGCCAAAGGCAGAAAAATACACACATGAATAAAAGTTACTGTTGCTATTGGAGGTGATCACTAAGAACAACTAACATGATTGCAAATAGAAAGAGGATGCAGAATGGTATTCTTAGTTCTTCCTATAAATCTTTTATACTATGTGCAGATGTAGATGAATTTGAAACCTTCTCTAAAGAGATCTTAGATTAACTTATATTCCTCTAAATGTCACTAGGATTCTGCTGTTGTCTTCTGTCAACTACTTACATAGTAAATACTTAAGGTAAAACAGTGTTGAAGTCATAGAATCATAGACTGGCCTGGGTTGAAAAGGACCACAACAATCATCTAATTTCAACCCCCCTGCTATGTGCAGGGTCACCAACCACTAGACCAGGCTGCCCAGAGCCACATCCAGCCTGGCCTTGAATGCCTCCAGAGATGGGGCATCCACAGTCTCCTTGGGCAACCTATTCCAGTGCATCACAATCCTCTGTGTGAAAAATTTCCTCCTAATATCTAACCTAAACATCCCCTGTCTCAGTTTAAAACCATTCCCTCTTGTCTTGTCACTATCGACCCTCACAAACAGATGTACCCTCTCCTGTTTGTACACTCCCTACGTCTGAAAGTAATTCACCAAACAGGTATGCTATCCAAATTGGTAAGATAATTCATATTTAGTTTCTAGATTCAATATCTTAATGAAATGCTTTTCCTTAAGTTTCATTATGGCATCCGTACGTTACCTTAGAAATGCACAATATGAAATGGGCTACTTGAAACAAACCATTTAGCTGAAGGGAAGTATAATAAAACCTACTATTGGCTTCTTCAGATAATAGTGGAGATTATTTTGATCTCCAGATCCTTAAGAGAATATTTTCCTGTTTAATTTATGCATAAACATTTGAAAAAGGATTAAAAAAATCTCTCAGAATTTTCCAGTATGAATATGATCGAAGCCGTCTCCTGCCTTTGCTCCAAAAACAGTGTTTCTGTAGCAAGAACGCTAGATAACATATAATTGTAATCTTTTTTATATAAAATATTAAATTTAACTGTCTTTCTCATTATTATGGTATGCATGAAACTGCATCTAGGAGTGTGCTGTATATTGCTCTTAACTGGAATTTCAATTGTAGGATGTGACATCAATGAAAAGACTGATAGCGAATCAAAAAGAACTTCAAGAAAGAGGTTCTCATTTATTTTTCATTCACACCTGTTTTAAAAGAGAAAATGTAGAAAATTACATTCAGTAATCAATTAGGTAAGTCTCATTAGGTGGAGATTACAAATAATCTCTTTTTACATCTATTACAACAAAATAGGTCAGTGAATGCATAGTATAAAGAAAAATGGAACAAACCAAACTCAAACAAAAAACAAACAAGTTCTAATGACAGTCTTTCACAAACAGTACTGTTTAAAAGGCTAATGCATCTATGAGATGCTACCTAGAGGAAATAAAAATTCATCAAGAAATCATTTGTATTTCTTTGATTTTTCCCTATGAGATATGTGGAGATTTCAAGAAAGATGCTTAATTCTTTTTCTAAGAAAAACATGTGTAAAGAACAGAATCTCAAAGGCTTTTCATTTGTAGAAGTAAGGCTTGAAAAAAAGAAAAATAAGTTTCTGAACAATCTGTTCCTGGAAATGGAGTGTAAGAGAATCAACATCAGACTAGAAGGAACATCCTCAGTTATCAGTATTGTCATTGCATGAATATATCACATGGCACATTCATGCATTCATTATATTTATAAAATAACAAAACCCATTCAGATTTGTTGCTGATATATTTTCTATTCAAAAGGCTATATTATATGGCTGTTCTTTTGATTGTTTGAATTCTAATTCCTAACCTAATTTCCTATTCAGTGCATATATAGCTCTTTACCTCAAGAATCCGCTTCCTGCCTCTACTTGTACCTTATACACAGCTGCAGGCTATCTTCCTTTCACTTCATTAGAACAAGCTTGTTACAGCCTTAAAGAGGTTATCCAGATCCTGAACATTTTGACAGTAAATGTTTTCTAAAACTGTTCAAATTTGTCAAATTCATTTTTTCTGGATGATGGATGACCAGAACCTGTCTTGTATATTAACATTCCCAATGTAACAAAATACAGAAAATGCTACTCCAGTGCTTAAATTAATAGGAAAGCTATCACTGCCCTGGAATTACTCCTCTTGTTCAACTTATGGAGATTAAATGATCACTTTTTCACTTCATAATTACCCATACCTGAACATTTGCTGCAAAAAGCTATACTGCTTTCTATTTCCTTTTCTTTTTTCTTTTTCAATAATTAAAGGCATGTAAAAGTAACCCACAGTCAGGTAAACAGCTGAAATATAAACAGAAGTAAGAAAGGAAGTAAATGACTTGCATTCTGGTTTATTAACCTGTGATTGTACTAAAAGTAAGAGTGCACATACGAAAACAAGTTTTAAAGAAAGTCATGTCAATTGCAGCTTCAAGGCGATTCAAACAGTGTGAAGTTTAAAGTACTCCACAAAAGAGGTTATGAGTGAGTATACACTGCTATATGAGCAAAAGTATGAGCATATATCTTCAGTTTTCAGTTGAGAAAAAAAAAAAAAAATGTATCAGATCATATCTACTATAATTACAGAGACGATATATTTAGAGGAAGAGATGTTTTGTGGGTTCAAGAATTTAAGACATATTTGCTGAAAGAGTTTGATATAAGAGTCAAATGAGATCCTAAACATGTTGTATGAGAGCTGTTTGCCCTTGCCCATTATTCCTATGTTCTGAACTAAAGAATTTGAGATTTGGACCAGAAGACCTCCAAAGGTGCCTTCCAACCTAAACCAGTCTGCCATCTGTCAATTACTCCAGTGTCCAGGTGCCATCTCTGGGTACCGAAGAATGGGGTAAATATCTAACAGCTATTTGACCCTATCATGCCCTCAGAGTCTTTCTCCGTCTTCAGCACCACCAGGCCTGATGCTTTCTTCTCTTTTTTTTCCCTCTGGGCATGGACCAGTAGAGACTGCTCCTATAGAAAACCCTGCACAATAGGGTTCAGTAACACTTCACCTACTGCATGAGTTTATATTAATGTGTTTCTATGCAGAGATTTCTTTCAGCTCTCACAGGAATCTAGAGTTTTATTGGCATGTTAAGGGAAAAAAAGTTGGAAATCATGCCCTACTCCCAAATACTGGGAAGGTAGGGGGAATTATGAGTCATTTTCAGGTGAAAGAGAGAAGTCTGAGTTATTTTTATCTCACTGATGCAAAGAGAAGTTCAGAGATGTGTGTTTACAGACCAGAGCAGAAAATGTCTCCTACTCAAGAGGAATGGACATAGCAATAAAGAAAAGATGTTAAAAATGTATAGATCAGTATGTTTAACTCAAGTAAGGGAAAAAAAAAAAAAAAAAAAAAGATTAAATAATCAAATTTTCAACGTTATAAACCAGTAAGAGTTCAGAAATATCAGTCCTCCTTTCTTTTAGTTACATGAAGTATAAATGACTGAAGTTCTGAAAAGAAAACTTTGATTTTGGAAGCCAGTAAATATTCTTCATTTGAAATACTATATATATATATATATATATACACCACAACTTCCTTCCCTTTAAGGATTATTTAATCAGTATTTACATGGGTGTGGGCAAGTTTTATCTCAAACAGAGTGTTCTGCCATATTGAAGTCACATGGGGAATGAGGAAAGCATTGCTATGAAACATATTCTCTGAAAATATGATCAGTTGGCTTAGCCAAGGTGAAATGAAAACTCTGGGATAGGACACAATAGTGCTTGAACTTTAGCTTGCTTTATTAGCCAACTGTTCCTGCTATTTGGAGCTCAATATCTTAGACATTTCTGCAGGGAAAATTATGCCAAATTGTTTTTTTCATTTTTGAAATGGAGAAATTATCTAATAGACTCTCATCTAAGAGGAAAATAACTGGATATTTCTGTTCAGTTGACAATGTTTCATAGTTTTTATACAATATGATTTCTTCCAGAATTAAAACATTTTAAATAAATGACAGGATATGAATGAATCAGTGTGGTGTTTATGCAAGTATCTAACATATAAAAGAGAATGTTAATCAGCAGGCACATGAAATTGAATACTGCATTTAAGTGGCAAACATGTATTGTGATCCAAATAATGCTGAGAGCAAAATGAGGAAAGAACTTTCAGCTTATTTGCCAGACTATGATTTTTATTATTACTATTATTACTTATGCAATGTTTTCTGACAGAGGAGGTGTAAGTAAGTGATATTTAATTGCATGAGTAATTTCAAAAGAATAAGGAAAAAAAAAAAAAGCAGTTTGTTCTTCACATCATATCCACAATTTTTCCTCTTCATAAATCAGTGCGTTTTTCAGTGTATGTTGAATCATTACAGAAGGGATATCTTCCATGTGTGTGGATTTACTGGCTGTTAGGTTCAGTCATACACTGCTGATTCACATAGTGATCTATTTGTCCATATGCAAAGGCTGACATGAGAAGGTTGACTTCTATTAGAGCCAAGTGAATAATCTGAAATTGATTGCTGAATATGTGTTTTTTTGTATAACTATTTAATTTAGAACACCTGAAATAGAAGAGGAAGGATAAGCTCATGATTTTCAGCAGTGAAAGGATCATGAAATTATGCTGTCTTCAACATTTAAAATCACCTGGGAGTTTCTTCACTGTATAATTCTCAGACTGGAAAGTATTCACACGAAACAGCATTTTCATTATGTTTAGAGAGATTTGGTTATCTGTTATAACTATTGGGTTTTTTGTTTTTTCTACTTTTTTTTTTTTCCCCTGTAATTACTTCTGTTATTACTGTTAACAGGAATAAATACATTTTTTTTCCTTTAAAATTAGCGCATGACAAATTTTTAAAATTGAAGGTGAATTTCTCTCCTTCCCTCAAGGAAGAAATTAAGCATATGATAGAACCCATGCCAACTGCTGCAGAATTAATAGTTATTCAGTGTTCTCCCTGCTCCACACCTTATTATCCACAGGTTAATTATGCTAGCTACCACACAGCTTTGGGACCTGCCAGCACCTGGGTGCAGAGCAAGTACTGAGTTTGATTGCTCCCAGTACGATGGAAAATGTACTCTCTTCTCCCTGGTACCCATTTGATAACCACCAGAAACTGGCTCTTTCTGAACATCTCCGTGATCTTTGTCTCTGAGGTTTTGTCTCTTTATGTCAGTATTTTATGAACTAAAGCATTTAAATAATAGGAGCTGAATTCAGATCAGCAGCAGTACTAGCTACATAGACCATAATATAGCAACATCAAAACCAAAAGTATTTGGAGCACTTTTAGCAAGGGCTTTAATCGCTAATTAAGTAGATGTTGCTGAATTGCATTGCTACTTGCTATGAATGATACATGCATGCATGCATAAATAATAATCACTAAGATTACAGGTGGTCTTTTGTTAAAACAAATATAATTCTGACTGTCCTGATATCAATAGAATTAAAACAGAGGTATTTCTCTAAGGTCATTTATCTCATTAAAGGCAGGACAATATAATTTCTCTTTCATTAATCTTCTACAACAGGAAATTTATTTTTAGTGACCAACTCTTGTCTTGCCAATTAATGAACTACTAAGCTGAGCCCTCAAAATTGAAGCCAACTTACTTGTCAACAGAGACTTGACAGGGCACCAAAAGTAGAGAGTGTGTTTCTAATGGGCTGTCATTTTTTCAGGTAGCAGACACAAGATGGATTCCAGCCCAGTCCATTACAGAAATTCCATTTGTAAATTGTCCAATAGATAACTCTGCAAGAACAAGAGAGACTGTACAATCCAATAAATCCTACTCCATGAAATCTAACATCTGACAAATCTTCCTTCTTGATTTGTGTATATATCAAGGAAAACCATAGGGTTAAACCATATGCTTCTTTGTGACAGAGATTTTAGGTTAATCTTTCACAACAACCAATTCTAGTAAAGCTATACATTTCCCACAGAAGGTTCTAATTGACTTAGATGACTGCTCTGTGCTCAGGAGATGTCTTCATACATATGTCTTCATATAGGTCACATAGACACTGTGAAATCTATGCAAACACCTACATTTGCTAATTTGAAAACAGCTATTCATCCTAGTAAAAAGCATTCCAACTTTTATCATTAACTGAGACAAAAGTGTCTTATAACAAGATCCAAGAATACAAAGAAAAGAAAAGCTTGTGTAGCCTGCAGGTTAAAGGACTGGTCTGGCCTCAGAGAGACTGAAGATTCAGTCTCTGTGTATAATACAGAGGAATCTATATCAAGCCAGCTATTTATGCTCAGTGAAACAGGACACATATCTTTACATCCCACATCCCAGGACAGTATCCTAATTATCTGTGAACACAAAGAAACCTGCGTTTTGATCCAAAGCATCATATATCAACTCCACATCTAGATTTTTTTCTTGATCTTTGTGAAAAACAAAAACATTATCTCAGAACAAGATTGTCATTAAATAGAACTGACCTCTGTTAAACTCATATTTTGATGGATTATTGATCTTCCCAAGTTAAAAAACATAGGAACTACTACTACAGAAAAGGAATATAACTCTAATATAAGAAATAAAGCTTATTTTATATTCCTTTTCCATCTGGCTAATCAATGCAAGCCAAATTTCATGCTAATTAGCCCAAGCAGTTAGCAGGCTATACGGAAATTTAAAATGTCTGCTGATTGATAAATAAAAGAAAATCTATCTGTGATGATTACCCAAGATACCAATATTGCACTAAAACATGCACTTCATAAAAATTTCAGTGATTATAACAAAAATGTTTGTGGCAACAAAAATAACTTACCGGTGTATCCTTTGCAGAACTTACTGCAGCTATTACTTTTCTGTTCAGACTCTAGCTTTAGTTCTAAGTCACTACAAATACAACACAAATACACAAAAGGCTGAAGGCAAAAGGAGAGACATACAGAAAAAAGATGGTAAGAAAAATAAATAAGAAATGCCAAGGACACAAAGCCAACAGAGTCACAGATTGAAAAAGAATTAATCAGAGTACATCTTAAAATTCCACACACCTGCTTGAATAGTAATGTGCAGAATCCCCACTCTAGATAATATTTCTTATATGTTTGGAGAGGATCTGAATAAAAATTGTTGCGTCCATATGAAAGAACAGTTTTTCCTTAATGCCACTAACAGTACACAGACATCTGTACATGTATTCCTCCCCAAATTAATACATATATATATATAAGAAATTACAGCCTAGAAATTTTACATATTTTTTGTAGATACTAAAGTTGGAAAGGGGTACATTTCTCACTATTTTTGCAGCATTTTCCTTTTACGCTATGTGTTGTTATTGTCAGCTACATTTAGAGATGTCCTGTTACCCAGTTAACACTTCTACAAACATTTAATTTCTAGCATTGCTATTGTGAGTAAATACTCCACAATAAGGTTCTGCAATGATTATAGTAAAAGGGGATGGAAATAGAGCTAAACAAAATTTTGTAGCCACTCACAACTTATGTGGATAACTAGACAATACTAAGCAAATTCATATATGCCAGACCACACGCATCCTCCACAGTCTTGTCAGTGATGTTTTAGGCAAGTCACCTAAATAGTCATTCTTACTCCATTCCTTAAATAGGTCAATACCAACAGGTGAAGGCTGATTTATCAGTAATGAAACTGTTCTAAAGTTCAAGAAAGAAGGTGAACAGCTGCAATGGTAAAATATATGTTACAAGCAGATAGAGTAATATTTGTATATGGTTTACATTATAACCTTTCATTTTATTACAGATAACAACTAGTGAAAGAAAGAATTCTGGTAAGATATGTTTTAGAAGCTCAGATCAGCAAACCAATTATCAATCCATCAATTGATCAGAGATAGTCTTGGGAGCAGTTTGCTCTTGGAAATGAAGTTCTATGCAGATGGTATGCATGTTCATGACTTGCAGAGCATCTGCACAGAATATATAATTAGACCAATAAGTAGAAGACAAGAAAGAGTAGCTAACTCAAAGAAAACTATGATAGGCAAATGCATGCAGAAATTAAATGATTTACTGTTGTATTGCTATATGAACTGAAAAATTAAACAGAGTTGTAGAGACCTGTGACCAGTCTGACCAAGTTCTTTTAGATATTCTGTGTGCTGAGGTTCTAATGTTTAATATCAAATTTATTCATTTGAACATATTTGACATTACATGGAACTTTTGATGGAGCATATTGATACAAAATATATAGAAATAACTATACAAATATAACACTTAGTGATACCAATTTCATACCTATCACTGATCTCCACAGTATTCTTACTGCTATGACACTGTGTGTCCTCAGTCATATTCAGGAAGGAATATGTGCATTGAAAACAGCTCAAACTTGTTGTTCTCTTTGAGCCCACACTGGGCTGAGCAACACGCACAGCCTCAACATGCTGGCCCAGCTTACTCAGGGAGAAACTTCTTACACCACCATTTGATCCACAAAATTGGGATACTGCAGGTTCAGCTGACATAACTGTTTAAAGTGAAGACCACTGTTGGCTCCCTTTGTGTCAAGAAAAATTCAGCTTTCCTTGCAACAGCTGGGGTCAGTCACATCTTACATAATTCCTTGAATTTAATGTGCACATTGCCTCTACTGATTTTCTCTGAGAGAATTTTTTCATTTTAGGTGTTTGTCAGTTACAGAGGCAAGTGACAGGTACATGGGAAGCACATAGGCAGTGAAAATACATAGCTGAGATGTTGACCTATTTTTTCTCTATCGTAGCTGCATGATGCTATAGAAAGCCTAATTGTTTGAGCATTTATCAACCTGCAGTGGATTATCTTATATTTAAAAATCTTTCTCCTAATTTTCCATATTGCTACTGCCTCATTTTTCTACATAGAAGAAACATTGGATTATTATTATTTTTTTTTTAAGTAACTTTTCATCTTAGTTTTATTATAATTTTTGTCTGTGGCATAACTGTAACATTCTTGGTATTTAAATTCTAAAAATAACCCAATGTAACCAATTTTAGTCTGGGCATTTAATTATCTGATTAGAATTTGAAACCATTTATGAACACTAAATAAGACTCTCCCAGAAGGTGGTATTTCTAAACAGATGGTATCATTCTCAAGCAGGGGCAAGATGCCACCCTCTCAGACTGGCAGTGAGATCACCTCATCCTGTGGTTTGGCAGACTTGCATGATGCTGAGTGCACACATGAAACACTCACATTTTTGACAGGGAAGCCCCTCCTTCCCTTTGCTGTCCCCTGGGACAAGGAAGACATGCCCTACAGCAAGATGAGCTCAGTGGTAGACCTACACCTCATCACCATACCAGGGTAATTTACCGGTATGGTGCAGATCTTGCCAGGGTGGTCACCAGCCCCTCAGCTGAAGGAGTTTTCACCATCCTGCCATGTACTCAAAGTGACCACTTCTTAAGGTTCTCCATGGAGTCTATCAGTGGTGCAGAAGATTAAGTGACTGACTCCACATCCTACTAAACTCACATGCCAAGTGGTGCATGCAAGTAAAGCCAGAACAAGTACTGTTCTGTTCCTTAATTTCTAATAAGCTTACTGGATAATCATTTCTTTGTTTGTTTGGAATTTTTGCTGTTGAGAGTTTTTTTTTGTTTGTTTTGCCTTGCTTTTATTTGAGGAAAAGATAAAAAAGAATAAACAGGTATAGACAAAGAGAAAATCTTCTGGAAGACTCAAGTATGCAAGACTGGAAGATCCAGTAACGTCTGTACTCCTGCCGCCTTGTTCCAATAGCTAATAGGACCATGACAGAAACATGACAGTCTTAATGCCAAGAATGCATGCAGGGAAGGGTAGGCCACACAGTCTCCTTCTACAAGTCCCAGGCACACCATTACATACTGCCTGCCTACAGACTCACTAGTGTGTATAAACTGCATAAATATAAACATGACAGAATAGAAATGATCATTCCAGTTATCCTTGAGCTTGCAAAGGCTCAGCCTTAAGAATAACAAAGGTGTTGTTTTGACCCTTTTCATATCATATAAAAATCTTCTATAATTAAGTACAATTGCAAGTAACTTATCTTAATTAGCAAATAACGATTTTCATTTTAGTCTATTCACGAGATTTTAATTTCATTTGCATAGGAAGTGCAAAGAGTTTGTTAATCCTTCTGGAAAATCATACAGAACAAAGGAGAAACTGACACATGCTAGATTTCTCTAAAGATCCTAGTTTTAAATTAATTTCTACACAGACTAATTAACAGATTTACTTACAAATTGCCATAGAATTCATCATGCATTCAGTTTAACTTTTCCATGTACATTATGGGTTTTTTTTCTTACAGAAGTGAACACTGTTCTATCCAAAAAAATGCACATGATTTATGAGAAATTGGTCCCTCCTTGATTTAAAACACCAAAAAAGCACTTAAAAAGCCAATTCACAGGCTAATTTCTTCCTATATTCATACTTTCTTCTATAATACAACATTTAAGGTGTTTTTTTTAATATATGTACTACATTAAAAATGAGATAATTAAGTCTACCGCCATTTTCTAATCATGATTGTAGTTTATTTTCTGCTAAATTTACCCCTTCTGGTATAGCAGTTTGAAAAGATGCTTAACTCTCTTGGACACGACTGCCATTTTTATGACTTCCTAACACCCGGTTTATAACAAAGATTATTTTGCATGCTTGCTTACTTTTGAGCACTTCATTAGACATCTAAATGGCCAATGGGGCCCTCATATTTTTAAAATTAAACACATTCATCGATCTTTTCAGGATCAGGGCCTGCCTGAATATTTGCACCACAATGTTATTATTATTTCTTTTTTTATATGTAGATCACAGATCACACACATAGCAAAAGTAAAGAAAAATTAGGTAGACTGCCTTATTCAAGATTTAAATTTAATGATTCAATTTTAACACAAAATATGCTCAATTGTACCCATTTAGTGGGTAGGATAACATAGAAGATATTGGTTTTAATAAGGGCCTCAAATCGTGTTAAATTTAGAACCAAGAAAGCTACTTGTACTCTGAATCTCTACAGATCTGCACCAATTTATACATTTCTCAAGATTTCAATGCAAAGTTTTCTTTGTTGTTTTCTTTTTTAATGTTCAATAACCGATTTTGAAAGGAAATTATCTTCTTTAAAGAAGTAGAAAATACTTGAAAATTAATCTTTAAAGTGCTAGTATTCAGAAATAAAACACAAAACTGACAGTGTTCATATAACATTCATTATTTACACATAAATTCTGCCTCAGATGTAATTATAAATGACATACTTAATTTTTGCCATGCCTTAAATGATTATACAAAACATTCCATACTTGTGTACAATTCATATTTAATATAATTCCAACATAAAACTCACAGTTTTAAAAATAAATAAACATCACTATCTTCTATTAAGAACATCCAAATCAGAAATAATTACTTAGTAATTAAAAACAAATCATTGGCAGATTGAAGGTGCAGTAGACAATAATGTACACAAGCATGATGATGAATGTACTCACACATCAATACAAAAATAATAAATACTGTCTTTCCCTCTAGGGGAAAGAATCAAAAGATCAAGAATATAAATAGGCATCAGGAGATGCAAAGTGCTTTAGAGTTTGATGACCCCTTTTTTTTTCTTTTTTTTTTTTTTTAAGTGCAACTTACTAATGAAAGTAGTGTTCAGGAAATATTGGATATTAGAAGTATGCAGTCAAAGAGTGCTCAGGCACTGGAACAGGCTCCCCAGGGCAGTAGTCAAAGCATCATTTTTGCCAAAATGTCTTGGCAAAACCCTGAGACAAAGGGTTTGAATTTTGGGTGGAGAATGAAATTGGAGTCAATGATCCTTATGGCTCTGTTCCAGCTTGGATTACTCTAAGATCCTACAATTCGTGGAGGAACTGATGAGGGGAGGGGTGTTGCTGGACCTTATTCTCACTAATACCGAAGGTCTTGTCAAGGAAGTAAAGGTCGGGCCCAGCTTGGGTTGTAGTGGCCACAAGATGGTGGAGTTCAAGATCTTGAGTGGGAGAAGCAAAGCAAAAAGTAGGATTGCTACCCTGGACTTTAGGAGATCCAACTTTGATCTCTTCTGGGACCTAATTGGAGCTATCCTATGGGCTAGGGTGTTAGAAGGTAAGTGGGCCTGTGAGAACTGGTCGGCATTTAAACAGCTCTTCTTCCAAGCTCAGGATCAGTGTGTCCCTGTGAGCAAGAAATCAGGAAAGGGTGGCAGGAGACCTGAGTGGATGAGCAAGGAGCTCATGCACAAACTGAAAGGGAAGAAGAAGATCTATGAAATGTGGAAAAAGAGTCTGATGACTTGGGAAGAATATAGAAATGTTCTCAGGGCCTGCAGGGATGTGATGAGGAAGGCTAAAGCTCACCTGGAATTGAATCTAGCAAAGGTGATAAAGGATAATAAAAAAGGCTTTTTTAAGTATGTTAACAGTAAAAGGAAGACTAGGGCTCCCCTACTAAGTAAGGGGGTGTTCTGGTAACGGGGGATGCTGAGAAGACGGAGATACTGAATGCCTTCTTTGCTTCTGTCATCAGTGAAAAAGTTCTCCCTCAGGAATCCCAGACCCTGGAGGTTAGTGAGAGGGTCTGGGGAATGGAAGACTTCCCTTTAGTCAGGGAAGAGGCAGTCCAAGAGCGCCTAGGCAACACCAATGTTCCTAAATCCATGGGACCCAATGGGATGCATCCACAGGTGCTGAGGGAGATGGCAGAGGTGATTGCTGAACTGCTCTCTGTCATCTCTGAGAGGTTTCGGAGAATGGGGGAGGTGCCTGAAGACTGGAGGATAGCCAATGTCACTCCGGTCTTCAGAAAGGGCAAGAAGGAAGATCCAGGTAATTACAGGTCAGTCAGCCTCATCTCTGTCCCTGGAAAGGTGATGGAACAGTTTGTGCTGGATGCCATCTCCAGACAACTGGAAGAAAAGGAGGTTATCAGGAGTAGTCAGCATGGGTTCACCAGGGGGAGGTCATCCTTGACCAACCTGGTAGCCTTCTATGATATTGTCACTGGCTGGGTGAATGGGGGGAGAGCAGTGGATGTAGTCTACCTGGATTTCAATAAGGCATTTGATACACTCTCCCACTACATCCTTATAATAAAGCTGAGGAAGTGGGATAGATGAGTGGACAGTGAAGTGGATTGAGAACTGGCTGACTGGCAGAGCACAGAGGGTCGTTGTTGGCAGTGCAGAGTCTGGTTGGAGACCTGTTATCAGTGGTGTTCCTCAGGGGTCGGTGCTGGATCCGGTCTTGTTCAACATTTTCATCAGTGACCTTGATGAGGGGATAGTGGCCACCCTCAGCAAGTTTGCTGATGATACGAAGTTGGGAGGATTGGCTGACACATCTGAAGGCTGTGCTGCCATTCAGCGAGACCTGGACAGGCTGGAGAGCTGGGCAGAAAGAAACCAGATGAGGTTTAACAAAAGCAAGTGTAGAGTCTTGCACCTAGGGAGGAATAATTGCATGCACCGGAACAGGCTGGGGGATGACCTGCTGGAGAGGAGCTCTACGGAGAGGGACCTGGGTGTCCTGGTGGACGACAGGTTGGCCATGAGCCAGCAATGTGCCCTTGTGGCCAAAAAGGCCAATGGCATTCTGGGGTGCATTAAAAAGAGCGTGGCCAGCAGGTCGAGGGAGGTGATCCTCCCCCTCTACTCTGCCCTGGTAAGGCCTCATCTGGAGTCCTGTGTCCAGTTCTGGGCTCCCCAGTACAAAAAAGACAGGGGTCTCTTAGAAAGAGTCCAGCAGAGGGTCACAAAGATGCTGAAGGGCCTGGAGCATCTCCCCTACGAAGAAAGGCTAAGTGAACTGGGTCTCTTTAGCCTTGAGAAAAGAAGACTGAGAGGGGACCTGATCCAGGTCTATAAATATCTAAGGTGCAGAGTAGTGAGGCCAGACTGTTTTAAGCAGTGTGTGGAGACGGACAAGGGGAAACGTCTGAAAACTGGAGCATAGGAAGTTCCACAAAAATGTGTGCAAGAACTTCTTTACAGTGAGGTGACGGAGCACTGGAACAGGCTGCCCAGGGAGGTTGTGGAGTCTCCTTCTCTGGAGATATTCAAGACCCGCCTGGACACCTACTTGTGCGACCTGGTGTAGGGAACCTGCTTTGGCAGGAGGGTTGGACTCGATGATCTCTAGAGGTCCCTTCCAACCCCTACAATTCTGTGATTCTGTGATTCTAACTAAGCACAGGAGATCCACTCCTGAAGTCATAGGATTTTTTGAGAAAACAAAATGCTTTATAAACATATCTATTTTTAAGGGTAGGTTAGGAAGTTATACTGACTTAGAAAAAGGAACAAGACTATGATACTGTAATTCATGGGTTCTGTTATTCTGTACACATAGCCATCAGTGGAATAAGTTACGCTTGCTCAAGCAATTTCAATATTGGTATTTACAATGTCCAAGCCTTAACAGATTAGTGTAGCTTTGATAGGTAATTTCACGTAATTTCCATGCTCCACTAAAAATATAGTTTTAATGCACCTTTTATTCTAGTTCATCTAAGCAAGCATGTCTTGAACTGTTAATTTACCTTCAAGCATGTTCATTCAGAACTTAAAAAGAAATTCAAGAGAGAAGTTAGATTTTTCTTCATAGCAAAAGAAACCTTTTTTCATACTTCATTGACCATTATGCTAAATTCAGTGCTTGATGTTAGCTGATAAAAGCACTGTGGACTCCAAGGCTGACCTGGGATTATTTTAATTTAAGCACATCAGTGGGATAATGTTCCTACTTATGGATTTCAAGTATGTTTCAGACTCTCTGCTCATATTTGTTTGTGCCTTTTCTACACCATGTTTTAGCCCATCATCATGGATTAAAGACCAGTAACAAGAAGACAGAGATCTTCCAAGAAAGAACTGTATAAGAAGTTGAAATAGTACTTACCAGATAAATTCCATATGAAGAAAAGAGATTTCTGAAAAGTAAGGAATAGATTTATATTTATTTAGCCAAAAGCACTGTTCGCTTCACAGTGAGTTTTTGTAGATTGTTTTGATTATTAAAGTTTCATCAGCTCTTATAACTTTATGTTGTATCAGAATTTTTTGAAGTATAAAAGCAGACAATTTCTAGAAACACTATACTGAAAATAATTCATACCCTTTCTAGCCCTATTCTTCTCTCTGTTGCTCTAGCATCTCTCCCACTCAACTTGAAAGGAAGATGCTTGTTATGAAAGAGGGACCAACAATTTCTTTTCTGATCCTATCACATAGTCTGCCACAACTATTAAACTATGTTGCTGAACACACAACTTCAGTCTAGAAAAGAAAAACATGAGTGCAATTAATGGAGAACAGTACTGCCAGAAACACCTGTTTATTTTCTGACTGATTGTTTTTTAAACTTAGCCCTCTTTGTTGACTCCTAATTTAGCAGTTTTGCAGAGAGCGTTATTAATAAAGCTGTCCCAAAATCTGAGCAATCAAACCAGTTATGCCTTGCCTCCTATAAATTCTCTGTTAGCAATTTCACTCAAGTCAGATTTAGAATTAAAAAAACAAAACAAAACAAAACAAAACCAAGTTCCCTCTCTTCTTCAGCTTAGGATATGAAGTTTTTTACATTCTCATAAATTATACATATGTTTATACTTTTAAACTCATTAAATCTTCTCAAAGAGCAGTAGTGTATGTATATCAGATCAATGTATGAATGATTTCTCAGTAATTTTATCAAAGTTATTTCTTTTACAGTATCAGCAAATTAGAACAATGACAATGCATGCCTTTTCCAGGAAATGAGCTATACATCTCTAATGCATATATTTCCTAATTAAGCATTTCAGTATAAAATAAATAAATAAAGAAAATCCACTGATTTTTCTTTCAGTTTCTTAATGTATTTTCTAGTTATGTTTTGATCATGTTTGGTTTTGCATGACTGAATTTTACTGGTATTTCCCCCAAGGTTTATTAGGTAATTTGAACATAGTGCAAGCAGTTACAGTTTGACCAGGATGGTATATGTATGAATATTGCCTGTATTTTTCTTTAGTCAGAAAACAGAGACAATATATATAAATAAAATAAATAAATATAATTATATAATAGATATAAAGTAACTACTCAATTTTAAGTGGATAATTCTTAACCTAAATACATAGAAAGCATTTTTAATCAACGTGATTTCATAAATTTAAGTAAAAACAGAAGAAACCATGCTATAATTGAAAATCACAATGACCAAAAGGTCAATGAGAATATATTACACCAACAGACAGATGTCTATCTGTTAAATTATCTGTTCTTGAGTTAGAAATTACATTAAAATGGTTAAACTGCCTAGAAGTCACATAAAAATGAAATGTTTCCAAATTTCTCCCTCAAACCCAGTACAACCTAGTACTACCACGAAGCAGTTTAAGTTAGTGAAGTTTACTACTCCTCAAACTGAATATAAATTTCTGCACACAAGACTTGATGCTGGAAACCAGCAAAGGCAATGATTTTAGAGAAGAGCAGGCATTCATCCCACAGCATGGTATTTTCTCATTATACTTGTATGCATATAAGTTAATTACTTCAATTAGTTAAGTACATGGAAATAACAGTGTGCAATTAAATACAATAGCTAATTACAGCTCTATAACTATGACTGAATAAATATGAAGTTTGGCATAAATACTTAAAAAGCATAAGAAAAGTCACTTAACTCACATATGGTTTGAGCATGTATTCAAGTATTCAAATTTTCAGAAGAATCTGATTATATATCTTGGATATTTTAAATACTTTTGGATGTAACCTCCTCTAGGAAACCTTCTTTAGCAGAGAGTTGAACTAGATCTTCAGTGGTTCCTTACAACGCCTACAATTCTATCATTCTGTGATTCTGTATAATATCAAGGAGTACATACAGAGATTTTTTTTTTTTTAATTGAACTTAGTACTTCACAGATAGTGAGCTTGATTTGATCAAGAATCTACCAAACCAAAACAGTATTCCGTCTGCCCCTTTTGTGTGTCGTAGAAAGCTTCTAAAGTTGAGCTATTTTGTTTCTACAAGCAACAAATTAGCACAATATCAGTTCATATAAATTAGTGTGTAATCATGATCCTATCACACTGAAACAAATTCTGGTTCAGCCTTTCATTGCCAGCTATTTTCTTGACCATTTTCAATTTGAGTGTACAGATTATTCAGTCCTAGAAAATAATCCTTAATTATCACCATTATAAAAAACAGTTTTGAAAAGGAATGGTGATTACACGCCATCTGGAAATGGGCTCAAGCTGTCAAAAGAATCTGCAGATAGCTCCTGTATACAGTATTCACATTTCAGTAGGAAACTAGACTTGGACAAGGGGGAAGAATTCACTCAGATTCGTGCACTTTTAAAAATGCGTTTGGCATATCAAATAAAGTTCAAATATAAAGTGAAACAATTTCCCTTTAAGAGGTTTTCATAGGATGTGTGCTAATTTGATACATCACCATATATTAATGTACTAAAGAAACAAGTGAATCAGTGCTAAAATAGCATTGATAAAAGGCAAGAATAGTGACTCGAAATCACAGATATGAAAAAGTAACAGAGGAAGAAGGGAAAAGGAATTTTAAAAAGATAAAACAAGCCACCCTCAATCCTAATGGACAGATGGTAGAGGCAGCACAGGACATCTCTGGCTCTTCTGTTCAATGGTGGATGTAGGAGGCCAACAGCCAGACCTCATCAGTGTCTATCGAGGTATCACTAGAGTGGGTATCCTGGCAACTGGGTCTTCAGAGACCCCTGCTGGGGACAAAACCAATACTAAGCATCCTTTCTTCCATGTCTAACAACCTGGCACAGCCTCTATTAGCTTGGATAAAAACACAATTAAGCACATCCTCTTGCAGACTAATGTACAGCAAGGAATGTAGAAATTAGGTTCATCTGTGATGCTGATATTCTGGGTATGCAAACTGTAAATAATGGGCAATCATGTAACTGCTTGTCTTGGAAAACAAAATAAAAATAAAAGTTCTACTCAAGTGTGTAATAAGAACAACCTTTTGTGCACAGAAAGGTTCTGTGGCAAAAAAAAAAAAAAAAATCAAGTGTGATAGAAATTAAAATACATCTTAGCAGAGAGGTGCAGGTCTAGGAACGTCTCAGAAGATACTACTGAACAAATGGGAAGGGGCCATGAGTGAGAACAATTAAAAAAAAATCTGTCTTATTCTTTCTTTCTGAATGCAAACAAGTCAAGAGAAGTAGCCTATTGCCTACTTTGTCTTAAAATATTGTTTTAATCAAATAATAAAAATGAAGTAAATTATAAATGGTTTATAAATGGTAGGACATAAGATTTCCCCAGCTTCCTCAAACATAGAAGAAGGCATTACTGTTCCATGTTCACCTTACCTTCCTAAGCCATTCTAAAGACACCTAGACACAGCTTTGCTAGTTTTTTTTTTGTTTTGTTTTTTTTTTTTCCAGCTCATCTGTAGATTTACAGTGGAATTGCAAAGTGGATCATCGTAAAATTACAGTGGAAGACATTTTGAATCTTCTTAAAATTGCTACACTGAGCTTTTCTATTCCAACAAAGTGAACAAAGTTTTTTTTATGAATATCGTGAATCTTTCCTTCCACTTTCTCTCCTCAAAAACTTTTTTCTTTCATTTTCACATTTCCCAACATTTCCCCCATTTTTCGTTCCTGCTTTCCTCAGGATATTCTGTATATTCTTCTTCCCTGCTAGCACGTTTTCTTCTTGAGCAAGATTTCCCAAGGCCTACACAATTAAACAACTATTCAAAAGTCCCACAGTCTCATCAAGGTTAAAAGGAAAGCCCTCTGCAAGTAACAAAAACAGTCTCAGAGTTTTTACAGCACAGCTTAGAAAGCACACATACAAACCTGAATTCATATAATCTCAGAAGACTCCAACAGGAAATTGGAAAAGATGCTTAAAATATATATACTTATTCTGCTTAGTTTCTGTAAGATGACAGAGAGGTGAGCACACTGTTGTAAATTCGAAGTGCAGCGCTAACATGCATTAGCATGCACTAGCTCCCCCGGCCGAAAGAGCTGAAATTGTTTAGTCTGGAGAAGAGGAGGCTCAGAGTAGACCTCATTGCACTCTACAACTTCCTGAATAGAGGTTGTGGTGAAGAGGGATTTGGCCTCTTCTCCCAGGCAACAAACAGGACCCAGGGAAATGGCCACAAGTTGTATCACAGGAGGTTTAGGTTAGACATGAGGAAAAACTCTTTCTCTGAGAGTGGTCAGGCACTGGAATGGCCTGCCCAGGGAGGTGGTGGAGTCGCTGTCCTTGGCAGTGTTCAAGAAGCATCTGGATAAGGAGCTGCGAGATATGGTTTAGTAGCTTGTGGTAGCAGTGGTAATGTGAAGACCGTTGGAGTAGATGATCTTATAGGTTGTTTCCAACCTTGTGATTCTATGATTCTATGATTCTATGATTCTATGATAAGCACGTAGCTTAGCAGTGGGCTGTGTGTCTGAGCATGCTCAGAGCTCACACTGGCCCAGGCTTTGGCTCAGCTGGCACAACATTGCTGTCACACCACTGCATAGCAAAGCACCGCATGCCAGCTGGGAGGTAGCAGAAGATGCACGTGCCTCTCACAACATCTTTGGTAGCCTAACCCCCCTCCTTCCAGTCTAGCTAACCTCATCCGACCTGCAAAAGTCCATGCCAGAAGCTGCACCTCATCAGTTCCCACCAAACCATGGCCTGCCCATGCTGCCCAGACAGAAGCCAGGTGCCAGCTGAGGCAGTCAGCTCCCCACTGAGCTGTACGGTTGTGCTTGCAGGTCATCATTGGGCATCACTTGGGAGCTGCCACTCAGGCCCAGGTCTGAGTGAAAACAAGCTTCCAACCTCTGCACTTCATCGCATAAAGTCTTTGCAGGCTAAGAACATTTATTATCCCAAGAAAACAATTTAAATAATGGAAAAAAATATTTTTCCTTCTTCTAAAATTTATATCAACTGAATATTTATATTAAGTGGATATTTATTGCCCTTGGGAAAGTAAGCATTAGCACCCCCCAAGAATGGCATTTTCCCATAAACTGTCAAAAATAAAAATGATTTTTCATCTTCACATTTGAAATGCTGAGTTTTCCTCATCAACTGAAAGATTTTGGATGACTTTTGGAGGTTTCTTTTCACTTCTGTTTCAAATAGTTTTCACTGTTTGGGTTAAACATTTTCCCATAGTCAAGGATATGAATTAATATAAAATATGAACCCTCAGCATTCATTGAAATATGCAAGTTTAAAAGACTTTGAATCCACTCTTGAAAGACAATCAAGATTTTTTTCCCTTTGTTCATATTCTGTTAACTGCAAGGCTTCTTACAATTAAAGAAAACAGATATTCACATTTTATATCCAACACTAACACAAAATAGGTTAGTGGAGAATGAGCTAATAAAATTAATCACAGAAAAAAATTATGTCTCTAGACATTTCCTATGACATATGTTGAAGTCTTCCAATTGAGTGCCATCACTGTAACAAATTCCTTCCCCCTACCTCCAGAAAGGTTTTAGTCTGTTCTTAAGGCAGTATTACATTTTTTCAGCTACAGATATTTTAAAGTATATGCCACCTCATAATAGATTTCATCACTTATCAAAGAAATTTCAAAGAGAATGTGATAAGTAGATATGAGAAAGAAAGCATGTTTCATAATTAACAAACTAACTCTTGTACAGATTCATTCAAATATATAAAGCCTTGAAGAGAAATTATCAGTTCAGATCTGGTAACATTAGACATCACTTACTCCTCAGTATACTTCCTGTTTCAGCATTTTGTCTCTTTTTCCTCCCATACCTCCTCAGGCAAAGTGCATGTCTCCAGGGACGTCAACATTTGAACATACTGGGCTAAGGTAGGAACAAAGCACATGCATCCTGGGATAAAAACTATGGCCTCTCCATGACACCACAAAACTTTCTTCATCTTCAGCATCAAACAAACAAACAGACAAACATCAACACTCACCATAGCCATCCCCAAGTAAATTAAATACTAGAGATTTCAATCTTCTTTCCAACACTAGAACTTGAACAGAATACGTGTGTATAATCTCAGAAATAAAATAAGTAAAATAAATATATTCATTTCAATTCCCACTCTCCAACTTTTACCAGAGAGGGAAGACTGCATAGTCAACGAAAGACAGTGACTCAACTCTAACTGTTTAAAGGTGTTTCAGTCGGTGAGTTTCACATCTTTAAACTGTAGTATTCATATTTGCGCATGTGAGAAAAATATGGATTTAATATGAATGTTCCTTACAAAATTCCACTGTAATGCACATCTCTTTTTGTACAGTATGCCCACCAAAACTTCTAACAATGATCAGGATGAAAAGCAAGCAACTTAACTGTGAAAGAAAAAGCCATTAACTGCAATCAAAGACAGTTATCACATCCTTTCTGGTACACAATATTTTTGTGTAAAAAAATCTTGATGTTTGTCAGCTCCCTCCTTGCTAGTGTAAGAACAATCTTGTGTGCATCTTGGAGGGTTTTTTTTTTTAATTATTATTTTTTATTTTTCAAATTAAATAAAAACATGAAAAAACAGAGCTGATTCCACCAAAGATGAAAAATACTCTATCAGATGTGTGCAACCACAATACCAACTTTACCGATGACTGTTTAAATACTTTTTCACTTACCTATGTACTTACTAAAGTGTTCACAAAATTAGAATTTTTTTCCAGCATATATGTAATAATGTGAATTGTTTATAATGTCCAGAGAAAACTTCATTTCAGATAAATACAGTAAGTAGAAAGCTTATTATGGAGTCCTGGGAATAAAAACAGTTGTAAAACACTGCAAGCCTACCACTTTTAAGCATTGCTTTTCATTTACAGGTGAAATAAGCTCTGTTTGTAGTAAATACTTTCAGAATAAAATTATTTCCAATGAATTTTTCATTTAGTTGTTAACTGAGTGTCATGGGATGAGAAAAAATACACATTTGGTAAACTTGTGAAAAATTCTCCCAAGAGCTTTCCTCTTTCAATCTTAACATCATTTCTGAGTCCATATCTAAAAATGTCTACAGAATTGCTGGAACCGGGGAGGAGATGATAGAAACTTATTACTCTGCTTTCCATATTCTTATATCCTTCACTTTCTAGCTGCTCATGTACTATCAGAAAGAAGGCAATTGACAACACATGCCTTAAAGTGACCAAATATAATATGGCTATTACAAACTTTTTTTTTTGTTGTTTTTCTTAAATGATCATCAGAATTTCATAAGGTGGTAAAAAATGTTTTCCCAGGGTCACCTTTTCTTATAACAGGTACTTTAAAACTGGTACAAGGATGCTGTTCAAATCCACTCAAGTTTGTTCAAAGCCACAAACACACGACACAATTCTTTAGAGCTTAACAGTAATGTGACGAGTGTTATGCTTTCAGAAGGCACAGAACTGGACAAGAGTAGAAATTGTTATCACAACTAGTTTTAACATGAGCACCTTTGCTTCTGGGGCTGTAGGAAATCTGTCTGTCTTGTTTGTTCTCACTGCTATTGCTTTAGTAGATGAATCCATGTGTTTCTGAAATACAATTCAAAGAATGCAAAAGGAAAAGAAGGTGGTGCAAAGACCAATTGCAGATTTAGGGAAGGCTGAGATGGCAAATGAGGTGAAAAGACAAAAGCTGTGAAGTGAGAAACTACAAGTCTTTAGAGATAGCCTTCCCTTGACCCATCAAACACCTGGAGCCACTTGGCAAATGAATACTGGCACTTGATATCCACAGTCATAAAACATCATACACTCTACTATCTCAGGGACTACAGTCTACTACAGAAAGTAAGATTCTAGGTAAATTAATATAGACTTAGGAAATATTAATATCCAGTGTAGATCATGATGCTGAAATTCAAATCCTTTATAAATACAAATCATAACAGAGTCTTTAATTATTTCATTACATTCTAATTCTAGTAGAGCACCCATTTCATTCAGATTTCAAGATGGATGGTGCCCAGAAAATGCTATCTGGCAAGACAGAATTTCTTTTCTCTCCAGAACATGTCTTATTCATTATGGAAATTAAGAATAGTGGGAAGTGACATTTAAAAAAAAAGTCTGACACCTCAAATTACAAAGTAAAATAACAGTTGTCTTTTTTAGACCATAACATCTCATAACATTATGTGCTGAAGCCCACTTCACTGCAAGAAAAAGGTAAAACTAACTTTATCTAAAAAGCTATTCTTAAGCCAATTTCATTAAATATTGTGAATCATTCAGATTATGGTCATAAAGGCCATAGAAACCCTATGAGGGAAATTAATAATTCTGTGTAAAGTACAGTATTTTGATCACGTGCAAGAAGTACAGCATATAGCCATTACTTAATGATGAACATAGTGAGGAATCACTTAGCAATTTCCCATTTAGTAAGTGCTTTCTACCCTGTACAGTGATGAAGGCTGAGGTGTCATAGAAAGACTTACAGTAAATTATTATGCAATTATTGACTACATCAAAGCATACACAAGAGGGAGACCACAAGAAAACTGTGGGGCTACTTTGATTGTGACCTTTTTCTACCTTTTGTGTTTGACTTTGAAATCTGAATGTTCTTGTTCTAGGACTTCACATGCAAATGTTGTACAAACTATTCAAAACATTTGGCATAGCACTATGAACAAGTCCAGACAGGACAGAGATATTTTGGATTAATATACATATCTGTAGCATACTTTAACTACATTCTGTTTTACACAGCAGTGAGAGAAAATTGCTTAGAACTCAACTCAGCCTAAAAGGAAAAATTACACATTAAGGATTCTACTTAAATTCATACACTTTTTGGCCAATAAATGACCTTCAAGTGTTTCTTCCTTGAGAGAAAAAATTAAGCTGGCGTAATTGTGTCTTGCATAAAAGCATTTAACATCTGTGCTTTCTTCTTGTTGCATATATCCCCACTAAGACCAGAAATAGTTTGTATGAAGTTCATACACTAGCACTTCTACCAGTTTATGGATTGTAAGTAGGTTTCAGTTTGACAGGAAAGCTCACTGGTGAAACCAAGTAAGGACATAGGGCTATGCCACAAAAGAGCGTGTATATTTTGAGAAAATCCATATTTAAGGTATATGCAGTCAGAGATCAAGGTAAATACCTACCACTTTGTGTACTTAAAAATACACATTTTTTTAGGATTACAGTTTTTTTTTTCAATGTTTGATTTTTTTGTTTGATTTTTATTATTTTTATTTTTTTCCTACATTAAATCTCTCTTTCCATATATGGATCAGATTAGCAGATGGTTCTGCAATGGTAGTGACAGGGATCTGACTTTTTACAGCATTCCTACAAACTTTAGTTTGGGGTCTAGTGGGCATAGATACATGAGAAATGCAGTTATCAAAAGGTTTGCACAGACAACATTTTGGGCAGTGCTAATGTCTCATATATGAAAGCTATTCCACAAAACCACAACACTGGGGTTCCTATCTAAATGGTACTTTTATGTCAATAAGAGTATCATTGGAGTGGGATTAGAACTGTGCAGCTTGAAGCAATGTAGAAATACATACCAGGATGCTTTTGTGCGGTGAGAAGTATGGTGGTATAAATCAGAAAATAGGGTTAGGTCTGAGTGAAAGAGAGCCTCAAGACGCAGTTGTAGTTGAACTAGAATCAGGCACCTTAGGTAAAGTTAGAGAAGCAAAGAGGCTTATTCCAGATGGATTTATTTATTTATTTATTTAGTCTCTTCTAAGTCCTCCAGAGGAGCAAATTTTCTCATAAATATATCATGTAGCCAGTGCTGATTTATAGAGTTCTTCCATGATATCAGTAAAGAAACTGAAATACTAGAATTCACTTTTATGTTTAAATTTTCCTCAGATTTTTTATTCATTAAGCAGTTCATGATACAAAGGAGTTTTTTCTGTCTTGCATTAACCATTTCCCCCTTCCTTTAAAGATTACCTAAGTTTTCCTCGTGAATTAACACCTACAGTACTGACCTGTCACTGTGGAGACGCCTGATTAATGCTTAACAACTTCAGCTGCCCTGATCTGCTTGAATTTTCTGGGTCTAAATTTAACATTTAGATCCCTTGCCAACCTTCAACTTCCCTGGAGAGTGCTAAATATTACATGTTGTTTCATACCTGTGCACTGACCTGCGTGTTGTGTGCACAGATGTCACTCTCATAGAAACATTTCGGACTAACAAGCTTCAAATTTTTTTTTTTTTTTTTTTTTAAGTTAGAATTGTTTTTGAATTTGCACTAAGGACTTCTTTCTTAACAACAGAAAGGTGGATTACATGACAGAAGTTGTCAAGATAAAATGAAATGTAAAAGTAACAAAGAAACTCCTAGGAACAGTATTTCTTTTGTCATAACTTTTCCATGAACAACTATTCCTATCACATACATTTGATAACATGTATCAGGAAAAAATATGGTCATTTTAATATTTTGGCTATAAAGCACTTAAAAATAACTTAAACTGATACACTTCAAATGCGGAAGAAATACTGCACACAATACATCCACTCTTCAGTTAATAGCAGCATTTTTTTCTTCCAGTTTTTCCTTGAGATGAACAATCCCTTTAGAATTTGTTCCAAATAAGATTTCACAATCTTTGCAGCATGTAATATTAATTTATGTTCATACATATATTAAAAGTCCATTAAAACATTCAATTTAAGAAAAAGAATCCATCATTAATGAGTCACTAGAGCATAAAAATGTCCTAAACCATGAAAGATTTATTGTCCAAATTTATTGATTTACTGTCCCTAATAGTCAAGGACTGTTGTATGCTTGTAAAATGATTATATGGAACAAAATACTGGAGAGAAAATACTCCAGTAGAAAGCTAAATTCTGTCTATAGGTGCATAAGTACTTAAAGATTACTCAAATTTTGTCAATAACACAATTGAAAAAGGTATAAAATAGAAAGCAGATTCTTGACAGCATTCTTAGTTTGAAGTAAAATAGAATGGAGAAAAGAGAAACATTAATGCTTACACTTTTATATGTGTTGTTAAGAAAACTGCTTTAGAGTAACCTATTTTGCATAACATTATTCCTGTCTGCCTATCTTCTTTCCTTTTAGTGAAAATATATTAGAACTAACAGGATATAACCTTCATGTTGTCCAGAGTGAACAACATCAATACTTGTAAGCTTCTGCTTCCTTTCCATATTTAATACTAAAAGTATTTGAAATTACATGATGTTACTATATTCCACACTATAAAACAATTACTAAATCATATATTGACTCGTGTTTCTGCTTTATTTTCTACTGAGGAAAAGACGGCATTTAAATAAATAGAAGGATTTTGGTCTCTAGTTGTAACTAGTTATATCACTTTCACATTTTAGAATAAGTAAGCCAATGGAAAAATTATCAGTTTCTGCATAACAACTAGGGTTTTGAGAAGTTCAAAAGTTTAAAAACTATTCAAATCAATACTGGGGGAAAAAGAAGCAAAAACAAACGAACAAACAAACAAGCAAACAAACAAATAAAATCATGAAACAACAAAATAATTAAAAAATACATATTTTTCTAGTTTAAATTACTCTTGATTATTATTTATTTTATTGCAGCTGTACTTTGAGTTATTATTCAGTACATAAACTTAGTACTGGACTCTGAACACATTCAAGATGAAAGATAACAATGATCTGACATTCTAAAGTAAATCATAGAGACAGAGGAAAACTATTGAAAAAAATTAGTAATTCTTAGCATCTCATAAAATGGGGATCTTGGTAGTCTAGAGAAATAGGATGGAAAGAATCTCATGAAGCTTGACAAGTGGAAATGCAAAGCCATGTGACTGGCCAGCTTTGCAGAAAAAGGCTTGTAGGTTCTTATAGACCAACAAGCTGAACACAAGCCAACGATGTGTCCTAGCCACAAAAAAGGGCTAATGCTATCCTGAGCTGTAATAATCAAAGCATTGCCAGCCGGCAGACAGATGCAGTCCTTCCATTCTCAGCATTGTTGAAAACACCTGGAGTGCTGAGTCCAGTCCTGGGCTCCTCAGTACACGAGAGACATGGACGTATTAGAGAGATTCCAGTGAAGGTTCATAGAGATGATGAAAGAACTGGAATATCTCTCCTACGAGGAGAGAGAAAGAGTTGACTCCTATTAGCCTGGAGAAAAGGTGGTTGATCTTGCCAATGTCTATATATATCTGAAGAAAAGGTGCAAATAGTCAAGTTCTTCCCAGTGGTGTGTAGTGACAAACACTAACACAGCTAGTGCTATCCAGGCATTGGAACTCATTCATGGTGAGCATGACTAAGTCCTGGTACAAGTTGTTCAGAGAGGCTGTGATTTTTTTTTTATTATTTCTTTCCTTGAAAATATGGAAAGCCATTTGGACATAGTCCTGATCATCCTGTCACCTGTAAAACTGGCCCAACTTGAGCAAGGGAGTTCTCCAGAGGTCTCTTCCAACTTGAACAATTTTCTGAAGCGAGTCACATGCACATGGGCTGCATGTGTGAGTAGGTATTTTATCATCTTAAATTGGCAAAAAATGATTTATATTCATCTATTTCTGTATTCAGCACTGGTAAGGCCACATCTTGAGTATTATGTTCATTTTGGGGCCCTGATCTACAAAAAATAAATTGAACTCCTGGAGCATGCTCAGAGAAGGGCAACAAAGCTGATGAGAGGTCTGGAACATAAGCCTTATGAGAAGTGGCTGAGGGAATTGGGATTATTTAGTTTGGAGAAGATGAAGCTCAAGGGAGACCTTATTGCTCTCTACAACTGCCTGGAGGGAGGTTGTGACAAGGTGGGGGTCAGACTCTTCTCCCACATAGCTAGCAACCAGACTAGGGGGAATGGCCTCAAGTTGTGTTGAGAAGATTCAGGTTGGACATTAGAAAAACCTCTCTGAAAGACTTCAGGCACTGGAACAGGCTGCCAAGTGAAATGGTGGAGTCACCATCTCTGGAGGTGTTAAGGAAATGTTTAGATGTGGTCCTATGGAACAAGGTTTAGTGGGAAATACTGGTGATAAGTGGATGGTTGGACTGGATGATCTTGGAGGTCTTTTCCAACCTTTGTGATTCTGTAGTTCTATTATATTATTTTACTCAATATAACATTGAATGGGGAAACAGGCATTCATATAATTTTGCTTTTAAATTGGACAGAAAGTGAATGCCTAAGCTTATTCTAAAGTCAGTATCTAGGCTCGGCTCAGAATGGACTATGCACATGCTTTGCTCACCTGCCTGAAATTTCATCATTCTGATTTCTCACAGCAGTTTTAAAGAAAAAACAAGTGTTTAAACACAAAGTGAAATACATGGCAATTAGATGAGAGAAGGAAAACTCATTAAGTGCAGGCAAAATAAGATGCTTTATATTTGGAGTTGTTAAGCACCGACAAAATTGAGACTCCCAGATGAGGGAAAGACAGCAACAAACAGAAACAAATACATTCCCTTGTATCCAAACATAACTCTTAAAGTTGTCTTGTCAAGGCCCTCCTAAAAAAAATAAAATAATAAAAAAAAAAGCTAAATTATTAAAGGTGTGTAACAAGCAAATCCAAGTATTTCTCTTCACGTATTAAAAGAATTTTGTGCCTTTCCTACTTGGTGGTCAATACCTGTGTCCAACTCACAGAGCTCATTAGATGACATTTATAAAATATTCTGAATTTCCATCTGACTGCTAAGTTGTTTAACAGTTTATTACCATTACAGATAAAATAATCAGATATCTGCCTCACCTCTTGCACAGTGGTTGCTGTACAACAACTGAAACTGCAGTGTCCTCATTATCAAACTGCTATCATCTTTTATTTAAAAATAAATAACTTCTTAAGTAGTATCAATTTAATGAACCGCAGCAATTATCCACTGTTGAGACACCCATACTGTGAAAAATATTTAAAGAACAAAAGATAGATGGGCAAGAGGATAAGTAATTGGTGACATGTTTCTGACTGCCCACAGTGCAGTGCTTTGTTTTGTTTAAAAGAAAAGCATCTTTTCTAGTCTCTTGAATATCCTTAGTGGCAGTCCCGGTTTCAAATTGCAGTCTGCTCAGTCAATCCCTTTCTTGCAGAAAGGGCATACAGATCCTAAAATTTATTTAACGGGTAACTGACATGTAACCAACTCTGAAGCAGTTCTTTTCTCCTCAGAAATAAGGGCAGTGAAATTGGCACAGTACATTGACATTACGATAAATATTTTCTACAAACATTTTGTGGCATTGTCTTACAAAATTGTACAAAAAATTTCCTTTATTGGACAAATAACTAAAAAGAACGAACTTGAGATTAGCCACGTGGCCTCAGGCTGTGGGTCCAAGTGTCTCAGTAATAACCTAACACTGACTGCTGGCAAAAGGCATATTTGTAAGGATCTTTTCACTAATATGAGAACAAATTCACCTCAGTTACCATTCAGTAATTACAAGAAATAAACTAGAAATAGAAACAAATTAAACACAAAGCACAAAGGACAAAGACAATTGTGAAGTTTCTTTACTGATCTGATACAGCTGGCCCACTTTTCTTCATATTACTTATGCAAGGGATTTGGAAATATTTTTGTCAAAGAACAAAGCAAAAACCACCCCAAACTTTCCCTTTGAGGGTAGAAATTCTAGCAATTTCAAACAAATGTATTTTGTACTAACACTGATCAAATGAAAGTTCAGTGGGCTTCATTTGCCATAGGAAGTTGTCCTCAGCAACTGAGCGGGTTCTATAATTTCCCATATGGTTTCTCAAGATACTCTGCCATTTCACTCCAGAAAGCATTCACAGGATCTGCTATAAAAATTTCCCTCCTATAATCTTACATACTGTGAATTCCACTGAGACATGCAAAGTATAATTCTGATGTTCAATGACAACACATTAGGGCTGTGACTTCATACCAAATTAGTTTTTAACCAAAGTGGTTCTCTTTGCATCTTATCAAACATGCAAAGTGAGTTCTAAGCAATCTGTTTTTACTTACTGATAAGTTTAAAGAAATACTAGTGATATACAAATATCACTTTGTGAAGAAATCACTAATGAAAACTGCAGTCACATTCCAAAGTCATTTAGGAAGAAAAACACAAAAGTCTTCATCATGTGTTTCTATTCAAGAATGAATAATTCTAACAAACTAGATAAAGTTCAACACTCTCTTTTTCCGAACTCTAAGGAACAAGTCCAAAAGTTAGAATAAATGTTTGCTCAGGGGAAACTGAGACCATTATTACTAGGCTCTTCAAGAAGCAGAACCTTACTCTGTAATATATAATTACCATTCACAATAGGAATATTTTCATGTACATACCCACTGCATGCAATACTGTTGGAATATTATGCTGTGCTTAAAGCAGTGTCATTAGTGTCACCCAGGAAGTTTCTGTCCCCAGAAAATATATACCATTTCACTTCATCCATCCTATTCACATTGTTTCCCAAGTCTTCAAGGGCAGAGGTCTCAGTCCTGAGCCTTGTGCTACTCTGAACTATTCACATAATTATAAACTCAAAGAACAAAGTTTTTGATGTATTCTAAGTCAGTTGCATAGCTGATATTGATTTCTGCTGTGAAATCAATGCTCTCATTTCTCCTATACCATCAAAGAGACCATCAAAGCATTGTTGCAGAAAAATTAATACATAAATTGAGTATTAACACAACCTCAAATACAGCAATTGTTTATTCTTTCCTTTGATTTCTTTGAAATGTAAGGCCATGATACTAATTAATGTATTTTCTTTTTATACAAGCTCTGTACAGATACTTGACACGCATTGTTTTAAAATGACATACTCAACTATTCTCTAAAGCAATAAGAAAAAGTGAGAATTGATCCCTAAATAGCAATTTTTATTTTTATTTTTATTTTTTTTTTTAAGGCTGGGTTTGTTTTTTCACCTTTAGAACACATTGACACCTATGAGAAAGAGCAATCCCTTTCTGAACATCATATGTGTGGAGAGAGATGAAAGCATGCTCCTTCATGTCAAATTGCAAAAGAGATTTCTCCAAATTTCCCATTCCCTTCAAGGCCCATCCATTTTGTTCGTTCGTTGGCCATGCAACTCAGTTCAAGTTATTAATAGCTCCTCACAACAGTACCAAGAATGCAAAAAGAGGTAAAGAATGGAGAACTGCAGTGTGGTTTTGAACTTATATTAGAACAATACCTTGACCAAAAGATTTCTCAAATCTTACTTTTGTGTGATTCATTCCTTTGTTAAACCAAAAGAAACAACAATATACAACAAGAACTTTAATATCAATTATATTCCACTTATCTTTCAGTCAAGTCTAGAATTTATTGTATCAAACTTTACTTTAAACACAGGTTTCAAAATATATGTGGATGCGTATGTATAATGTTAACAGCTTTGATTCTTTTTTGGCAACTGCTGGGAGAGTATTTTTCATTGAACAGGAAGCTGGTGCCATCTTCAAAGGAAAGCTGCTTTTGCTGTTAACACAAGTATAACTTGTTTAAACAGGAATTTACTATCTTTAGATTAGAGTGGAACAGAAAATACAGGCAATTGTTTATATTTCCTTGTTAATGTATAACTCAAATAGGAAAAACTCACTAGGAAAGCCTAGAAAACTTTTTTTGGAGTTAAACATTTAAGAGAAAGACTAATTCCTTTGGGTAATATTGCATTTTCAGTCTTATATTTTATTGGGTAATAAAAACTCTTTACTATACATTTACTGCAAAACTGTGAATACAAAATTTCGGGTACCACACACTGACCAGCATGGGCATCATAAACCCATAACACTTCCAGGTTCATGGGATTTTGAGTAAGCAAAGAACTTACCTGTACTACTTGCAGAAGAAAATCGCATACATACAGTAAACATCTATATTTATAAACTGAGGTTAAGGATGACTTACTCTCTAATATTCTCTTTCAAACAAATCTACATTATATACAACAGCTGACCTACCCTGAAGCTAAGTGAGGCTTACTGGGGCTTCAAGCAAGACAGAATATTAAAATATGGCAACAGTACTACATACATATTTTTTCTTTTTTTTTTCTTCTTTTTTTTTTTTTTAATAAAATGGTGTAATATTTTTTGAATAAATACAAAAATGTTAAAAAAACACCAAGAAAAAGAAAATATACATTACTCAATCCTTTCTTACAAGAAATGAAGAACTTGATCAAAACCTGGAAACTAACACAATCCCTAGAGTTTTTCTACCTATATCTTTCCTGTCCTCCTGATTGATAGCACTCTCAGCAGTACATTAGCATAACCTGGAGATGATCAATACCACTACAGAAGAAAAATGCCACCTAATGAATGCCCAGTGGCACATTCATTAGCTCCAGGTGTGTTTTGCTGCAGCCTAGATCAGATCAAGACTATCTGTTTAGGTCCTACATGCCCCAAAATGTGAAGCTTTAGGAATGATTAATTCAGCTGTAGTACTGATCTTTATATTCTCCTTTTCTAAAGTCTCACTCGTATCAAGTGATATTCTGACATTCACAGTATCCAAATGAAACTGCAAGTATTCCCATTTCCAAAAGTATGTTCCTACCTAAATCAAAGAGACACAAATGGCGATTCCATACGAACTAGATGATTATTAAAAGTTTTTCTGACGTCAGTGATTCTGTTTCCTTGTTTAGGATTATGATATGGACATTTGCATAACTTAGTGAGACTTCTTCCTGAATCAATATTCTTGCCTGACAGCATGGAGAAAAATTTATAAGAATGTTTCAGTTAAATAATAACCAATTTTTAGAAAAGAATAGTTTTAATCACAGGAGAAAAACAAAGAAGACCTAGTAATATCTCTGATGAACAATGCTTTCTTTGTGTTTTTGTTTATTTTAATATCAAACATTCTCTAAACTCAAAGTCTTATATTTACCATTACACCTCTTGCTGAAACAATGGGTACAAATAGTGAATAGAATATATGGTTACATATCTGCAATAGTGGACACACCTGTATAGAGGAAATAGCTGTTCTATACACTATACATGATCTGCATCTTGAATGGTACCAAGCAAATTCATCGCTGCTGCAAAGCAAAGCCTTCAGTGAAGCCTACAGCAAAATTCTAATGCTCATTACAATTTTTAACATTATAAAAAACTAGTGTAAATTTCAGGACACTTCAACTTTTAGTAATGCCTGTATTTCCCTGGTATTTAATTATGCCATGGAAAAGAAACTTAGCTCTTTATCCCATAAAGATAGGATTGCAATTAAAAGCCAAAAGCCTTCTTCAGAGAGTCCCTTAAGTGACTGTTCTTTCCAAAAGTGGAAAATGATCACTTCCATGAATGCCATTCCTTCTCTCCCTGCCCAGACGCAGTCATGGTGTAAAAGAGTGCAGGCTGCCTGCTTGGCACATACACCACACTGGGGAAGCACTGCACAAAACTGATCAGTGCAAAACAATACAAGTCAACAGTTTTTTGAATATACTCATAGTATGCATAGTATGTACTTCATACTCAGTTTGTGGGCAATCTTAACCACCTATAGAGACACGGTCTCCTTAAAACAGCCTTCTTAACTTTCAGAATCATTCTCATACACCTTTCACAGGGGTACTTTAGAACTATGTACACAAAGAGGATAGTGAAAGAGAGCCCTTAGTCATTATTATTTATAAACTTATAAGTCATTTCCAGTCACAAACAAAAAACATGTCTGACTGACATTTTGAGGACTTAATATGTCTGATGCCTTCTTTGGAGAGATGACAGTTTATAATAGATGAAGATCTGCACCTTAACCTTTTAGGCTTTTATTTAAAAAGCTTAATTTGGAGCTTTAAAAGCTTAAAACATAATCTTTCAAAATAAAAATTGTAAGGTCAAAAGCAGCTGGTTTTCCCTCAATATTAAATTACAAAACCAGCACCACTTCACTAAAACATCAGAGGAACAGAATGGCAAGTATTCCATTAACAACCAAGTCTTGTCTTCCATTTTCACTGATGCTCAAATACAGCCTCTCTGGTGAATTAGGAGGCAGAAAAGCATTTCTATAATGCTATTACATGTTATTATAATGCTAACTACTGTTTGTAATAAGTGGTTTAATGAATAAAAATTATTAAATTATTCCTATTTTAATTATTTTGTCACCATAATGAAATTCTACTTAGGATGCAAAATAGCATTTCAATCCATTATTTGGTTTTAGAAATCCATTTTAAATGTCATTTTGAGACAATCAAACTGTTTGTAGGTTTTTTATTTTATGTTCCTTTTATTTTTTTTCTCAATTTCATATTGTCTTCTACAGAAGGAATAATGTCACATTTTGTTCTACTTGCAGAGCTGCCCCTCATCCCCTCCAGGATCTCTCTCTTCGGAAAAGTGAAGAAGTTTCAGAATTTTTTTGTTCATATCTCCCGCTCTCATTTTCATGTATAACAAGGCACTATTTTGGTAGTAAATAATTATTTTATCTCCTAAATTAAAAGTAAGTATTAAAATTGTTCATTAGAAATTTCTATTACTATAAAAAATACAAAATATCCAGGCTGCTCTGAAATACTGTCTCATGTTTATATCCATGGAAACTACAACAGATAGAAAAAATACAATAACACTATTTGATAGAGCAAGTTTTCAGCTACAAAATGCTATTTTTCAACACAGTCAACACCATTAGCTATGCATTTCTACCTGCAATGAAGTATGGATTATCACGCACAAAAATCTGCATGGATATCTAGAACATGACTTGTCTTTCCTGTCACTATTATCACTGCTAAAACACATCACCCACAGCCTAACCATGCTCATATCCACTGTTTGGTCTCCAGAAACATTCAGCAAGCATCAATGAGTGTCAATGGGTACCATTTTTTCTTCATGAAGGAATTCAGCGACACATCTTTGCTTCATTAATGCTCCACCTCAGACATCGTTTTGTCAGATTACCCCTCTGCTGCCATCTGTCACATGGTAACAAAATGTAATGGAATATTGAAGAGAAGATTCAGTCTCTACTGTCATACCACTAACACCAACCTCTGAGTATGTGGGTCAACATAATAAAAGAGGAGGCATTACTTTTGGAACGGCCCTTATAGTTACATGCTTGAGAGAGAATTCTACAAAGCAAATGTTACCAGTACCTAAATCAAACTGGAAGATCGTTTTCACAGAAACAATGTGCATTTACTTCTAACCACAGGTGAAGGTGATCAAATTACCTAGCACAATATTTCTTCTATATAAACTAGCAGGTTAATAGTTCTTCAGAAACAGTTAAACATTGAATACAAGCAGCACAACAGAACAATCCTTCTCCCTGACACTCCTCCATGAAGTTTTTTTTCAAATGAGAATTCATAATCAAGCATCCTTCACATAAACTTTTCATAGACACATTTAATATAATACAGAAATACAACTCTGATTCATTATTTTTAAAAAGACTGGAAGATGACATGAAGTCTATTTTGTCCTCTCTTCAACAGAGAAATTATTTAATCATGATTCACACTCAATAAATGTTGGTCGTGCCCCACGCAGTTCTGCAGCAGCTTGCACTAATAGATATCACCTTTGACATTGCACCGCACAACATCCTGGGTGCCAAACTGGAAAAAAATGGATTTGATGGATGGATCACTCACCAGATTAGGAATTGGCTAGATGGTTGCACTTGAGAGCTATAGTCAGCGGCTCAGAATCCAAGTTGAGACTAGTGACAAGTGGCATTCCTCAGGGACCAATGCTGGTACCAGTGTTATTTATCATCTTTGTAGACAACATGGACAGTGGAATCAAGTGCACTCTCAGCAAGTTTGCAGATGACTCCAAGCTGAGTGGTACAGTTGACAAGTTAGAGGGAAGAGATTATCCAGAGGGATCTGAACAGGCTTGAGAGGTGGGCTTATGCCAACCACATGAAGTTCAGCAAGGCCAAGTACAAGATCCTGAACCTGGGTTGGAGTAATCTCAAGCACAGATACAAGCTAGGCAGAGAATGGCTTGAAAGCAGCTCTGTGGAGAAGGATTTGGCAACGTCAGTTGATGAAAGAGTCAACATGAGCCAGCAATGTGCACTTGAAGCCTAGAAAGCCAACTATATCCTTGCATCAAGAGAAGCGTGGTCAGCAAACATGTTGAGGGAAGTGATTCTGCCCCTCCACTCTGCTCCTGTGAGACCCCACCTGGAGAACTGTGATCATATCTGAGGTCCCCAGTATAAAAAGCTGCTAGAAAGGATCAAGAGAGCCACAAAAATGATCAGAGGGCTAGAACGCCTCACCTATGAGCTGGGGCTCTTCAGCCTATTGAAGAGAAATCTCCTGTGGGATCTTATAGCTGACTTCCAGTACCTGAAGGGAGCCTACAGAAAAGTTGAGGAGATTCTTTTTATAAGGGCATGTTGTGACAGAATTGGGGGAAATGGCTTTAAACTAGAAGAGGATAAATTTAGACTATATTTTAGGAAGAAATTCTTTACTGTGAGAGTGGTGAAACACTGGAACATGTTGCCAGAGGGGTTATGGATTCCCCCTCCCTAGAAGCATTCAAGGCCAGACTGGATGGGGCTTTGAGAAACCTGGTCTATTGGGAGGCTTCCCTGCCTATAGTGGAGGGGGTGGAACTGGATGATCTTAAAACATCCCTTCCAACCCCCAAAATTCTATGATTCTATAGACAGATACACTTCCAATGTAAGTGATCCATGAAAACAAGCTGAGCAAAAAAATCCAGCAGTCACACTGTATCCCTACAACAGAAATAGTAAAGAAATAGTAACAAAAAAACATGCAATTCCCTTTCCCTCAAGTTTCAGTAGAGTATCTGAGACGAACATTAGCGTAAATAGTCGGCTAGCAGACTACATGATTTCAATCCCCTTGGTGTTACTGATACAGCCTATAATGCACACAGTGTTTGTACTGTTGAGCTGTTTGAGTATGACAACAGTGATGAGCCAAAGGGCTACACAGTCATCAGGACATAAGGGATATGTCACTGCTATTTATAGATAGACATCCAAGTACTACTTACATGTATCACTTGAATGACAGAGTAATGTAACATATTGATTTACACAGATTTCTCTAGAACTGAGAAATTTGAACACTGTTGTCTTCTGGGGCATTTTTTTCTTTTTCTGTTTCTTTCTTTCTTTTTTTTTTTTTTAAAGTACCCTTTTATTTCTCTTTTATTTGCTCTTTCTACTGAGGTTCAACTCTTTCTTCTGAACACTTTGAAATTTTGTCTCTGATCTTACTTCCATTCAAATTGATTGCTGTGTCAATATATTCCTAAATTGTTGCAGCAAGCCATTTATCAAGGACAAATTTGATGGAGTCTCTCTCTACTCATGCACTCGCTTACCATCTTTCCTTCCCATCCCTCCCATCTACATGGAAAAGAAAATTTTCTTAAGTTCTCTTAAGAAAACTAAAACCAGTATAAAGGTCAATTATTATCTTTTTGTCTTCATAACCATACAAGCAAAGTTACTAAATCATTTTTATCGCTGGGAAAAAATAAGTCAGAGAGTCTAGCAGTGGAACAAAAGGAGCAATCAGAGAGTAAACAAGCAGTACTGGTGCTGGTAGCTTACTAGGAACTAGTTCCTAGGAACTAGTTCCTAGTTTTACTAGGAACTAAAAATAAAGCATAAAA
Source organism: Chrysolophus pictus (assembly GCA_037305975.1). Taxonomy (NCBI): domain Eukaryota; kingdom Metazoa; phylum Chordata; class Aves; order Galliformes; family Phasianidae; genus Chrysolophus; species Chrysolophus pictus. The sequence continues at coordinate 101,324,981 of CM074576.1, forward strand.
TAACAGATATCAAGAATTTAGACATCAACAAATAAAAGCTGATAAGCAGAATTATATCCTTAGTATCTCAAAGACACAACAAGAGACCAATTTATAAATATCACTACGGCACAAAATCTAGTCTGTTGCTTTTCTAATTCTTGTATGCCTAAAAAATATCCAATGTAAAAAGCAGAAAAAGATCTCTTTATCTTCAGACCAATAGCAGAAACTTCTAATAAAGTTTAATTGTCAAAATTCCCAATTTTAAAGTAATTTGTTTTCAATTAAATGAAAACAAAAGGAACAAATAAGAGAGGATACCCATGTAGAAGCTTCAACAATTTAGAACAAAAAAAATACACGTCAACATTCTTAACATCTTTGCCAGTTTCAGTAAGACCCTGAATGTCAGGAATGATTCAGTTTCTCCTCCTTTAAATACAGATTTTTTTAATCACTAAAAATCACATACCTTATTTTTTATGATAAAACTGAGAAAAGCAGAATTTGAAATACCAGATCCTGTTTTCACTTTGAAAACATTTGTTACATAGTTCACTATAAGAATTCCCAGTCTAAGGAGATTTCGGTAATAACAGAATAACGTTCCTCCAAGAATGAACAAAAACTGTCAGTGTTGAACACTTTTTTTTTTTTTTTTTTTTTTTAAACCTATAAGTAGAAGTAACTCATTAAGAATATTTATCAAGGAGAAAGTTTCATTGACAGGTGAAATTAATTATGCAGAACTGCTGGTAGAGCAAAGCTCTATTTAAAGTAATTATCACCCTAATTCAAAATCAAAAGGAATTAATGTCAGGATTTTATTCTCATCATGTAAAGTTAGTAAAGCTGTCCAAGTCTCATTATAATTTTTAGTCTATAGGGCAACATTTCAGTCAATGCTTACAGTATTTATTTATTAGAAAAAAAAAAGCAAAATGAAAACATTAAGTTCTACAAGTATTAGGATACTGAATTTTAAGGAAAATTTGTTCGCTCTTTTGAATTTGTTATTTGTGATTATTTTTCAGATACTGTAGTACAATATTTAAAATTACGTTTGAGTAGGCACATGAGGTTTCTAGATCACTATGATCTCTGAAAGTTTCACCAACCCACTTTAATCAGTCAATGCAGTTACTGAATCCCAATCTTCGTTTTATCTAATTGATGTAACTACTACAATACCAGGGTTTCTGCAACCCCACAGATGTCTGAAACAAGATGTCTACCAATTTCAGTAAAGCCAACTCCTTTTCTAATCAATCATTTCCAATTTTTTCCTACTCTGTTACATCAGTCCAGTAGCCCCCAGTAGTTAATGTCTTGACAATAATATTGCTTTAATGTGCAATTCACCAGCTGAATTAAATCAGCATACTTATTTTACCTTGAAGAACTGTGAGATATTGTTTAATTTTCTCTGCCTACAAAAGAGTTCTCCTGTTGAGACAAAAAGTGGGGTGGGGGTGAGAGGATAGAGAGAAAGGAACTTAGGTAAGAAATATTCCTTAAGTTGGTGAGATTAATTGTTTGCAGTACCACACCACCTGCTTTCAGACTGTTATCTCCTTTCAGTATTTATGATGGAAAGAATAATAAGCTAAAAGATAATGCCTTTACCATAACATTAGTAGAGATAGTTATTAGTTGCTTTTTGGTGCACTTAAGGTTAATTTTTTTTTGTTTTTCTTTTCAGTTCTGCTCAAATATGTGAAGAGATATTTTCTGCTATGCATTTGATAATATTGATTCCTCAGAAATATAAATATATATTTACAGTTTATTCTTCCTTTACACTGTTTTCCAAAAGTAAAAACCTGTTTTCCAAAAGTAAAAACTCTGTAAAAACCTTATTTTATTTGGCTCAGTCTTCAGTCCAAATTAAAATGATTTTGTAACATTACTTTTAGAAGTAACATTTGTTTAGTAAGATCCATCTCCATATACCAAGCAGCATATTAATGTGTATATGAGAGGAAGATTTATAGCTACAATTAAAACTGAGATAGCACTTCCCAATCTATAGATTTAATCTATAACTTCACTAAATAGACTATTGAAAATGAAAATCTATATTTGGTGCATATATTCCTTTTACAGGAGGGGTTCCATAAACATAAAGCTTACCAATCTGAGAATAAATTACTTTTAAGAATAATAAAAAAAAGAAGTTGTATTTCTTTTGGAAATTAAATATGCAAATCCGTTGCCTCCCATATCTTTTTAAATTTTCAGTTTGACATAACAACAAATTTCAAGTAGGAATTCTACTCTTTCCCAAGCACAACAGAAAAAAGTCAATTTGCACACGCGGAGGAGGGTCTCCATAGTTCTATGTGATTTAGCTCAACTTCCAGATCTCCAAATAAAAGATGTTTACATAGCATATAGCAGTAAAATCTTCAGAAGGCTCTGAAGTCTTTCGCTTCTCTTGATTCTTATGTTTCATAACATATTCATGTATAGTATACACATAGTACTATATATGTAGTACTAAGAAAATCTCATATTAAAATGAATACGAAAAAGGCTGTGTTCTCTAACATTTTTCAATAAAGTTATCATAGTCAAAACTGAAAGTCCCCCAGTTCAGTTTACATTATCAAATGAATTGTGTACAATTGTTATAACTGTAATTATTTTTACTGCTTGTTATTTATTTCTGTTGAGTAATCTATGCATTTCCACACTTCAGAACCCTCAAATGAAGTACCTCCACTGACAACTTTATACTGTTTCCATTCCCTAAGAAGGAAATCCAATGAATTATCTAAGAAAGGAAGTGCAACTATCTCAGACACTATGTGGATCTCAAAAGTGAAAGGGAAAGATGTAACTATGATGTGCTGCAGAGAGGCTCAGTATCTTCATTGTATACTCTGAGGTGGCATCCTTTGAAGTAATATAGGGTTTGTTTTTTTATGTTGCCCAGATACAGAAAAAGAATGTTCTGGAATTATTATTTTTTTTTAACCTTGGAAATGAAATAGAAAACTCTTGTATAACAGATGTTTCTATTACACAGGATAAGAAACCTCAGTCATTCTTAAAATACTGTTAACTAATTAAGACAATAATCTGACATTATTTCACATAACATGAAGTTTCACTTTTCACACATCCATTGCCCTTACTTTTCAGATTCAGCTTTGTCTAGTACAATATGTTTACATGCTCTTCAGAAATGCATATTGGGAAGCAGGATGCAAAAACAAATGAGTGACAGCTGTCTGCATGAATCTTTAGCATTTACAATTACAGAAATCTGTAAAATTGTGGTTTTAGGCATCTGATTTTACTTTTGTTTGTTTTTGTTTAAAGAAACTATCTATTTTTCAGATATGGAAAACACTTAGAAAGATTCTTAAATAGACAAAGAAATAAAAAGCCACAATTTCACATGCACATCTTCAATATTATGTAGAATGATTCTTTTCACAGTACCCTTCAAGTAGAATGAGACATGTTTCATTACCCTTTACCACACTTACTATTTTTCATAGTTAATATCCATCTAGCAGTAAGAGTAATTACTACATATGGTGCCAAAGACTGACAAATATTTTATTCAGAATAATCCTTAAAACAAAGAGTTTGAAAAAAAAAAAAAAAAAAATAGTCTTACAATTATATTATGGAGAATTATCATAAAGACTTGTCTTGGTTTTTAATACTTAACTAGTTTATTAAAAGTGACTATATTCATTTTTGTTGTCATCATTCTTGTTTCAAGTTCTTATAGCTTGGAACATACAAGTACCATTGTGCTGAACATGTTTATGAAATGTATCTATATAAACTGTATATAACTCAGGTAATTAGACTATGAGGTTAAAATAACTTTCTATTCTTTGAAATAAAAGTTTATTTATTGCTACTGCAGTCTCTCTCTTCACTGAGATATATGCCATTTCCTTAAAGCTAATAATCCTAACCACTACCTTTCAGATGATATGAAATACAAGAAAAGGTTTAGGTTTGATATGAGCTCACCTAAAATACCGGTTCCCTTATTACCTTGTCGCTTTTCAGAGAGTCTACATCAGTCCTTGATGATAAAGTTCAGCACAATTTTGTGTGTTGGAGGAGTACCTGAATGGTCAAGAATTATTTGTTCCTTCTAGTGTTTTTTTTTTTTTGTTTGTTTGTTTTTTGTTTTTTAATTGTTGTTGGATTTTTTGTTTGTTTGTTTTTCTTGGTTAAGTGTATAGATTTTAGAACATAATATTAGGTCATCAGCATTCTTTTCCTGTTAACCCAGCAGGATAGCCTAAGAAGTCCAAAGTGGAAATGTTAACAGGAATATTAATGTTATCCTTGTGGCTACAGAAGGACTGTTCTATCATGAGAAACAAATTGAGTGACAATTAGTTGAAGGACAATCAAAACTCTCAAAAGCCCATGGTTCAAAATGGATGACCCTTACTTCACATTATAGTAGACAGTCACTCAGTAAACCTTCTCCATCCTTTAAGAAAATGTATTCTGCTCAGCTTTAAATACTGCAGTGTAAGGAAACTATTGAATCACGGCCTGAAACTCTGATTGATCACCTGGGGCAAGCAATGTGTCAGCCACAGGAACATAGGTGAAGGCAATTCACCTGCGTGACCAGAAGGAGTGGAGCCTGGCTCCATCTCTCCTATACCCCATTTAAGGGCTGACTGGAGCTGAGGAAGGATCTCTCTCTGGAGATTGCACCTTTTGGAGTTTTTCTTGTGAGCCCAGGACATGAGTAAGCTTTTCTATTCATTTCAGATTATCTTTTTTCAGCTTGATAATCTTTCTCGCTATATGCTCTCTAAAGGCTATCCTCACTTCTCTGTGTATTTGTCATGTATATATCTGTATACTTCTTGATTAAATGTTTGGTGAGCCAGCAGGACAAATGTACTAAAATATATATAATGTCTTTTCCATAGAATAAATGTGTCGGGGGGAGAACATTACTTTCCTAGACAAAATGATTCTGGGACAGATCTTAGGATTTCTGGGATCTCCCTGTTATGATCTAGTAACCATTGTTGAAAAATGGTGGACTATTTTCAGGGGCTAAGCAAAAATATACTAATTACAGAAGAACAACAGTTAGCTGCCCCTACGGCATCAAATCTTTAAACCAGGCTGGATTAAGGGCCAATACTTTAGAAAATGAAAACTCTCTCTTGAGAGACCACATTGAAAAGTTAGAACAAGAAGTTGGAATACTGACAAGGAAAAAAAATAATAATTTTGCATTTTCCAATAGGACAGGTTCATAATGTATCAATAGACAATGACCAAACTTCTGAATCAATGGACCTGGTTGATCAGGAAAATAAAAATTCTAAATTAGATTTTGAAGCTCTGCTTGCAACAGATCCCCTAGAGATCCATTCTATTATAACCCAAAAAACAAAAAAGATACAGAATAGACTGGCGGGGGTGCCCCCTGCTCAGTGGACCCCTGCCCACACTCACTTGCACATAACAGCCCATCCATACACAGCATCCAATTTAATGGACCTGGTACAATGGTTTTGGCAAAAGCCTAGAGAAAGTACCAACCTGGCTACTGAGTCTATGGGACTCAGGGGCAGAAAGCATTATGGTTGATGGGCCAGAGATATCTAAATTGGCCACCATGACTGTGAACCCTGCCCTTAGGCAGAGATTGTATGCAGGCATCCAGTATGTTAATGAAAACCTTTCTATAATAGATTGGTTAATGGCAGCATACTGTATGGTATGGCCGAATAAATCAGATAATTCAGATAAACCCAGAATCAGTAGTCCAGCAGGCTGTCCAACTGGTGGCTGACCTGGGAGAGACAGAGTGCCTGTGGACCAGGTGCAATATTTGAACAGTAGAAGAAACAGAAGTTCTGCCAGTAATTAAAACTAGGAGGCCAGCTATACAAACTCCTCAGTCAGGATCCATACAGGTTTCCCGAAAGCAGATGTTTAATGACCTAATCTGGGCTGGGGTCCAATTTGCTAAAATTGATCGCCAGCCCAATCATGTCCTCCTTCAGCTTTGGAAACAGTTAAAGGACAATCAAAAATTTCAAAATTACCCCCAAAAACCTCAAGTTACAGATAGATTACCAATGACAACGTGGAACTTAGAAGATTTTGTAGTCTCCAGTAAAAAAAGAAGCCTCCTCAAGTGTCTCGGGCCACAATGCCTGAGCCACCAAAGACAAAAGATTTGGCCATAGCACAATTTATGGCGTGACAAGGAATGTTAGTCTCCAGATGGGACTGGAGACCCTATGTAGAATTAACAATTTTTTGGTCCTGAAAGAATATTCAAAGTGAGGGCATTGGTGGACATGGGAGCCGAAACATTAATAGTTTACAGAGATACGACAAAAGTGATGATTGATGGTTTTGGGGGACAGATCATCCCGCTCACCCAAACATGGTTGAAACTGGGGATTGGGCATCTCCCACCCTGGGAGTATAAAGTGTCTATTGCCCCAGTCCAAGAATACATCCTAGGCATGGATATTTTATGGGGTCTGGCTCTCCAAACAACTGTGGGAGAGTTCAGAATTCGACAAAGGTGCATTAATGTCGTGCAGGCAATATTGAGAGGCCATGTGAAGCATGAGCCTATTTGCCTGCCAAAACTGCACGGGATTACTAATGTAAGACAGTATAGGCTCCCAGGTGGACAAGATGAAATATCAAGAATGGTGCAGGAATTATAAAAAGTGGGCATTTTAGGACCTGCATATAGCCCATATAATTCCCCCATATGGCCACTGCGAAAGTTGGATGGAACATGGAGAATGATTATAGAGAAATAAGGTCACACTACCTACTCATGCGGCCGCACCAATATTGCCTCCCTAATGGACACATTGAGTAGGGAGACAAAAACTTACCATTGTGTCTTAGCTTTAGAAATTGTGTTCTTCATTATTCTATTTGCTGAAGAATCGCAAGATCAGTTTGCGTTTACATGGGGAGGCAAGCGTTGGACCTTTCAGGTCCTGCCACAGAGGTGCGTCTATTCACCAACATGTTGCCATAATCTAGCGGTGCGTGACCTGGCAAATTGGAGAAAACCTGATAATGTTAACTTGTGTCATTATATTGATGATCTCCTGTTGATATCCGACTCATTGGAGGCGGTAGGACAGGCAGCAGATTCATTAACTGCCTGTTTGAAACAGAGAGGATGGGCTATAAATCCTCAGAAAATGCAAAGTCTGGGCCTGTTCGTAAAATTCCTGGGGGTAGTTTGGTCAGGAAAGACCAAAGTACTATGCAGTACTGTAATAGATAAGGTTCAGGCATTCCCAATCCCTACAACACCAAAGCAGCTGCAAGTGTTTTTAGGTATATTGCGATACTGGCGCTTCTTTATACCTCTTTTAATGCAACTGCTGAGGCCACTGTACAGACTCTCAAAAAAAGGGCATCAATGGGACTGGGGGAAAACAGAACAGGATGCTTTCCAACAGGAAAACTGGCAGTTAAACAAGCCCAGGCATTGGGTATATTTGATCTACCCTCCCAGCCGATTTGGATGTTCATGTCACTCAGGATGGCTTTGACTGGGGCCTGTGGCAGTGCCAGAGTTTTGTTCAGACCCCCCATTGGATTCTGGTCTCAGGTCTGGCACAGAGCAGAAGAAAGATATAGTATGATTGAAGAACAGTTATTGGTTGCCTACTCTGCATTACAGGCAGAGCTGATAACCCAAATGGCTGAAATCTTAGTTAAGACCACTCTGCCAATTCAGGGGTGGGTGAAAGATCTGATCCATCTTCCTAAGACAGGGGTGGCCCAAGCACAAATGGTGGCACGATGGGTCACCTACCTCAGCCAGAGGAGTAATCTGTCTTCATCACCTTTATAAGAACTTCAGAAGATCCTAGGCCCAGTGACCTATCACAGTGATGCACCAAAAGAAACATTGGTCGCTCCACCAGAGAAGAGTCCTGTTTAGGAGGGAAAATATCCTATCCCTGAAGATGCCTGGTGCACAGATGGGTTCAGCAAGGGCAATCCAAGCAAGTGGAGAGAAATAGCATACCATCCCTCCACCGAGACAACCTGGTTTGATGAGGGGGATGGTCAGAGCAGCCAATGGGCAGAATTGTGAGCTGTGTGAATAGTTATAACCAAGGAACCTGGTGATGGTATCCTGAATATCTGCACAGATAGTTGGGCTGTGTACCAGGGAGTCATTCTTTGGATTGCACGGTGGACCACCAAGAAATGGACTATCCATGCCTAACCAATCTGGGGCAAAGACATGTGGTTAGACATACGGAATGCAGTTAAACACAGGACTGTATATGTTTACCATATTTCTGGACACCAGCCCTTACAATCACTGAGAAATGATGAAGCCGACACACTGGCCCGAGTTTGATGGATTGAGAATTCACCATCACCTGTTGGTTACATCAGAAACTACGGCATGCTGGACAAAAGACAATGTGGACAGCTGCTAAAGCTGCTCACACAACTGTCTGACATTGTCCAGGCATGGTGAGACTGCAGTGCTTGCTCTAAGATAAGACCGAGATCGTTGCCCAGAACAACAGCCCATCTTGCTAGAGGACACAATCCTCTTCAGCAATGGCAGATTGATTACATTGGGCTCCTGAGGGGGCGAGATATGCCCTGACCTGCATTGATACTGCAAGTGGGCTACTGCAGGGCTATCCAGTACCGAAAGCAAACCAGGCATATACCATCAAGGCACTTACTAAACTGATGTCTGCCTACGGGGCACCTCAAGTCATCAAGAGCTACCAAGGGACTCATTTTACTGATGCAGTGATACAACACTGGGCAACAACTTTGAATGGCAATTCCACCTGCCATACAATCCAACGGGGGCAGGCCTCCTTGAACGTTATAACGGTATTCTTAAGGCTGCCATGAAGACAGACTCCCAGTCTCTGCAGGGATGGACAAAAAGACTCCATGAAACCCTGCAGGACCTGAATGAAAGACCTAGAGACGGCAAACACAGTACCCTGAAAATGCTACAGACAACGCGGGCCTCCCTGCTTAGGATCCGAATTATGGGCACTGATAACCAGGTAGGACCCCAGATTGGTAATGAAAATAATCTGCTCCCTGCCCCTGAGAATTTAGATCCAGGCACCCATAGAATAAAATGACCTTGGAAGGTGCAGGTAGGACTGAAGTGGTGTGGCCTACTTGCACCCTGGGGGAGATTATTGGAGACAGAAGGCTCAGTAGTCCCTCCATAATAGGTACATTGCCTACTGATATTGTGGTCAACACTCCAATCTTCATTGCTAAAAGGACCCCCATCATGTCCCTAAGGCAGATCCGCACACCTCCTTTGGTGCCTTATATAGTTATGCAGCTGCAAATATCTGGCTAGAAGGTATGGTACGGGCAGCTGGGTCATGCCCCAGCACAAGCCAAAGTGTTGACCCAGGATAGAAATACGGCCTGTACCTTGCCTTGGAGGGCAGACCTTCTCCTGGTACATCTGAAACATCTGTATTACTCTCCATGAGTCTTTGAGACTCTAGGATCACCAGAAGAAAAGAAATGCCATCAAAGCATTCCAGTGTTGCTATCAGATCATGTATGACACCTGGTGATGGTTTACATGGGACTGATGGAGCATAGGATGGATGCATGCCTCCTGTAACACCATCGAGCACTGGCCCATGAAAGAACATGAACTTTCAGTGACCATCACTTGTCTTAAAATTGTGTCAACAGACATCGCGACAGGAAAATTGTATAAGCATCGCGATGCGTTGGATTTCTGTATCAGGGAAGACTCATCCTTTAGTTAATTTAATCATTGGTTCACACTGTGAAGGGGTGGAGTGCATGGGAACTATTGAATCATAGCCTGAATCTCTGACTGATCACCTGAGGCAAACAATGAGTCAGCCACAGGAACACATGTAAAGGCAGTTCACCTGTGTGAACAGAAGGGGTGGAGCCTGGCTCCACCTCTCCTATACTCTATTTGAGGGCTGACTGCCACTGAGGAAGGATCATTCTCTGGAGATTGCTCCTCTTGGAGTTTTTTCTACGAGCCCTGAACGCAGCTAAGCTTTTTCATTCATTTCTGATTATCCCTTTCCAGTGTGATAATCTTTCTAGCTATACACTCTCTAAAGACCAGTCTAACGTCTCTTTATATTTGTTAATTATACATCTGTATACTTGTTGATTATGTGTTCAGTTATATTTTTTCCTGCTGTAGTATTTGTTGAAGTTTCCCCTTTATTGTTTGCCTTCTTTTTAATATCGCCTCAGTTGCTCCAAACTCCTATTCTGCTAGTAAGACAGAAACGGTGTAAGGCGTTATTTATTCCAGACCATTTTATTTCAACTGAATTCAGACAGGCAGCCCTTTCAATGACTTCAAGGATTACAAAAGAGGTTATATCCTGATATTGCTCTAAATACTGATTTATGTTTCTATTGTAAAGTGATTACCTTGTTTGAAGCAGGTTTAATGTAAATGCTTTTAAACTTTGTTGTTATAATTCTTAGTATATTAAGTTTGCTTTCTAAGCAACTTAGTAGTAATTTTATATCATTTTCTAGGTATGAAACATGAAGAGGCATTCTTATGGGTCATACAAATATTTAAATAGGCTCGAAAATCTATTCCTGTCCAAAACAGAGCAGTTAGCCTTCTCTTATGAAAGAAAAAGGCATTCATCAGAAGGCGAGACTAAACAGGGTTCTTCATGTTTCCTGCAATATTCCTGTTACCAGTTGAAATGTTTTTCAAAATAGCATTGTAACGTTGCCATTTTTCACCATGTGTGCCAGAAATCAAAATGTTCAGAAGATACGGAGAGAGAGGACCCAAATCAAATGTGTTTCCTACTTGTGCCTGAATTGGTTTTGTTTGAGGGATTGTTTTCCTGCGATTTATCAATTCAGTAGAAAAAGAAAATCATTGTTTACACTTCCCTAGAAAGATCCCTAGGAAAGATCCCAAAACAATTCCACCAGCAATATATGAAGTGTCAATGTTAATTTTTTAAATTAAACTATTAAGCTAAAATATGTTTACTCTTTAGGAATAATATGGGTGAGAATTCCTGTGCTCTATATCACGTTCCAGTACACACCACTGGGTCATACTGAATTATGAGAAAGATTAGAAGTGTGAGATTGTTTCTAAAATTGCGATATTTAACATGAAAATACATGTTAAAAAATGATCCATTATGGAAATATGTCTTAATTATTCTTGTTCATGTCAGTTGACAATGTAGATAATTATACCCGGAGGAGTCTGACAAAGTGAATTTACTATTTCTGGGAAGAGAAATACATGTAACCATATCAAACAAGAAAATAAAAGCATGAAAAGCAGACAACAAATGAATTCACCTTGAAGCTAAGCTGTATGCCCAAATCTCACTATATAGATACCAAACATTTTGGAAAGGTTGCAATCCTGGAGCTCATCGGCTGCTGCACTTTAGTATGGAAAAAATCACATCAGAAGTGAAAATAAAAGAGGCTTGCTTTAAAATCACAATGGCTCATCTATCCTGACTGACTAGGGACAGAGGTGGTTATAGTACATTGTACAATAATTCACTCCCTAGACCTAAGAGACCTCCACTGGAATTCATAGCTGCAGGTCCAAGAAATAAAAAAGACAACAGTAAATTGGGCACTTCTTCCTTAAGATCTAGATCTCCTTACAACAAATACTGGGAATACAGTAAATTCAAGTGGATTCGTGTAGGGACCTAACAAATTCACAAGAAATACATAGTTTTCCTAAACACACAGATTGAGAAGTACCCTGAAAACGGCATGGATGAAGATGCAGGAATCGCACTAACTTCGGCTGTGACCATTGAGGCTACTTGTATTCACAGTTTCCATTGATATTACTGCTTCTTTTCTGTGGGCAAAGAACTATCAGACTAAAAACATAGCAGTTGTAATTGAAATAATACTGATGCATGTCTGAAGAAAGCAGCTATACTTGCTGAATTACACTTTCAGATGAGAACAGGTTTATCAGGTGCTTTAGAAAACAAATATATGAAGACGAGATCAGATATATCACAAGTACATGATCCTTTCATGCTTTCTCCAAAGTAAACAGATCACTTGGATTTGATTTGAATGTGAAAAAGTAAATATCTGTTTCATTTCTTGCTCTGGCAAACTTGTCTTTTTCTGGTTTCTGTCATCTCACTGCACAAAAAGTCCGCTCTGTGACAATCTCAATCTACTGATAGTAAGCAAGAAACCAGTTTGTAAGTGAAATTGTTGTAGTTCTGAAGGTCCAAAGATCTAAGCAAGACAAGATATTTAAATGAGACTCATTGATGGATATGGAAAGAAAAAAAAAAAAGGGTTTTGGAGTGAGGAAGGAGGGAAAAAAAAATAAGTAATTTCCTGAAAAAAGCGTTAGCTGCTGAGAAGTACATTATTTAAGTCAATCATATTATTCTAATAAGTAATAAGATGTTCCCCCCACAAGACATACGTTTATTCAAAAACAGCATGTCTGACAAATTCTACTCATCTTATATTTGAGTGAATGTAGGTGGGTTAACATTAAATTTGACAAATATTGGGTAAGTAAGAAAATCAGTTATGTTGGTTATGATTAGAATTAAGGATGCCCTGGTTTGTTTGTTTTGTCAGTTATGAAGACTGATTAAGAATTCTTCAGGTATTTCATAACTATACAGCAACATACAAGGGCTGGAAATAGAAAAGGTGATATTGGATATAGACAGACTCATTGTAACTACTTCTGTTCTGCACATCATTAATGTTGCAAGTAATAATGAATGTTAGTCAAATTTCAAAATAACTTTTTGAATAATATAATAAATTTAACCTGGTCTACAGATTATTCTCCCGTATTGTAATTAACAAGAAAATATTATTCTAAGCCACTAAGAAAAAAACTAGATTAAACTACTACTAAAAAACTACATTATCAAAAACTAGAATAGTAAATTTGTGTGATATTCTTGAAAGAAAGATGAATGAAGTACTAAATGTTTTTATTCCAACAAGCTTGACTCAGAACAGAGACTTAAATCACATAATTATTTAGGAGTTTTCGAAAAAGAAAAAAATCAACACCTTAGTTGTGTACATTTTAATCAAGGTAAAAAGTCAATCCTGTAGACCTACTCACGTGCCCACCCTCAGAAGTTCACAAATACTATTCATCCAGTTAGAGTTTTGATACTGTGTGGGATAAGCAGCAGAATATCATTAAGAGGAGCAAAACAGTTACTAAGAAGCAGTTCAAAGACATCTGTAAAAGGAAGGACTTGGCTTGTGTTTATTACAGAGATAAAACTCACAAAGATTAGAAAAGGAAGAAGCCAGGATCAATCATAACAGAAACAGGTACGTGTTATTATGGAAGTTGAAGACACAGCAGGTAAATTTTCATGCTTCAGTGTTACCTACTTTCATTTGTTATCTTTATTTTTAAAAGTAATGTCTTTTAGTTTAGTTAGTGGCATGTGGAAGATCTCTTGTTCATATATAAAAATATTTTAAGAAATATAATTAACACTTCTCCTCAAACCTGAGTGAAGAATTCATTCGTACGTGGTGTTCGCTGGTCTCTGTAATCTGCTAAATTTATAAATGATAAAATGATACTAGAGATTAAAATGCATAAATGCACTTCATATTTTATGTGACACTGTATGGGTCCTGTTTTTGATTTGAGTGAATACAAATTTTCTTAATTTTTAATGTCAGTATACATGAAATGTCATACATTATACCATGATATTTACATTGTCTATGGTGTTTATGTGGACCCTGTTTAGATGAGAGAAGTGCTTCTACAACTAAGTGAAGGTGGAAAACTTTCTTCATGTAATTTTTGCATAAATTGCTAGTGCAAAAAGAAGTCCTGTATAGGGGCAGATGTTAAATAGAAATCTAAATTACTGATATTAAAAAAAAAAGGGCAGAAAGATTAATCGTGTTTCCGTGTTTGGGAACACCATCAAAATTCAAATCAAGATTTTCCTTTGAACTCTTGATTTCACCTTAAGGTAATTGCAGTAAGGTTTGATGGAACTAATTCAAGCACATGTTATTTTATATATATAAATCTATTTATTCTTCCTGTTCCTTGATGAACATAATAGCAGGCACTTCTTATTTCATCTCTTATTTTTAAAGTTTAAATATACTGGTAGCTGTTTGGAGAGACACAAAGTAGTAAAGATAGAGTTTTTTAGGTTCATGGGAATTAACAAAGTCTATTAGAGGTTTTTATTTATTTATTTTATTTGGAATTGAAACTCTCATTATGGTGGCTTGTTGTTGTTGTTTGTTCTAAAAAATAAAATACTGCATCACATGGACCTTTTCCTTAAATACCCCTTTCCGTATCTCTAGCAACATATGTAATCTAGGATTCATGGTTGCTATCAGAAAGCTTTCATTTACCTTACATTTTCTAGTTTTTTAAAGATGAATTACAAGCCTATAAATTGCAGGAGACCTTATTAATAAAACCATGAAAAGCAGTGCATACAGGACCCAAACAGCTGTGCCTTCTACAGAACTGAATATCTTGCTGTTGCAGCATTTAAAATGCATCTTGTCATGGGAGTGGGGAAAAAAGTATAAATGATTATTGTTGAGGGACATTTTTGTATCTATTTGTGTGCATATACATATACTACCTTCAATTGCTTTTCACATATCTATCCTTGATTTTGATATAATTTCCTGTTTCTAATTAGAATTAAGGCAAAGTTCTCATCCAAGCATCCAATATACTCCTGAACTCAAATCCCAGGCAAAAACCAACCAACAAAAAAAGTGAACTGATCACAAAAGAAACTGATGTGCATATCATAGACCATATGACAGACAAAACTGTAGGAGGGAAGCTTTAATGATACCATAGAGACTGAATCCAGTGTCTGTGGGTGAGCATTGGCAATTTTGCTCTGGAGACTCCCTCCAACTTATTTAAAAGAAAAAGGCAAAAAGGTAACTAAAGCACTATTCTTATGGCAGGAAGCTGATTCTTAAGAAGACCATGTATACTTTAGCACTCAAGGCTGATTTCATCAGGGAAGCTCAACATTCTGTTTTATTTTTATTTCCCCAAATCACTGCATCTAGCTCTTTTGCAGTCCCTTCAGGATACCCCATAAAATCTACAAAGTATCCTGTTACAGTCACTTGTAATCTCGTTCAGCACAGAGACTTACCTCTTCTATATTTCATAAGATTTTACAGCCTCCTTCATGCCATGTTATTAAACTAACTCTTTTCATCCACTAGATACCGACTGCTTGACTTCTGCTTCTATTGTTCAAATTTGGTATATTTGGTCTTTTTATGACCATTCATACATTACTTTATTACTTTATTTTAACCTTCCCTAAATATGGATCAATCTCTACCACATCATTTGCAACATCTCCTTTCTACCAATAAAGACTTGATCCATTTCAGACTGAATTTAACCATTTTGAGTTCCATCCCCCCACTCACGCTCTCCCCCCTAAATAGGGGAATAGAGTAAGGGAATAGAGTAAACATATCAATTAACATTAATAAGGATTATTAATTAAAGTTGTTAAAATTTAAATTGTTAAACTTATTAATTTTGTTTATTTATTTTCAGCAGCCCAAACAAAATTTTTGTTAAGATATTGAAAACTTTTCTTACTTCATCTTTTCCTGCATTTATGCACTCAATTTCCTTTGTCTGGTAGACTGGAGAAGCCTTCAGGTAGAGTCTTCCCTAGACATCAAAGTTATTCTGCAATGTGACAAGGCCCAGGACCGTCTTGCTCCATCAAAACTTCTAACAACTGAAATATAGATAGAGATTTTGTTCTCCATTTCTTCCTAAATATGCCAGAGAATGAAACTTCTACTAGTTATTTATTCGATTATTTAGAATTCTAATTATGTAATTCAGAAGTATAACTTCATTTATTCTGTGTTTCTTTTAATTTTAACAACTTTGTTGTACAACAAAAAATATTCATCTTAAATGCTTCAGAATTTGGGTCATTAGAGTGGTACTTTTAAATTAGTGATCCCTCAAAAGGAAAGTAATGGAGTACTATATATAGATAATTGTTAATAGTTTCCAATAAATCACTTAAAGCATTAATAAATACACGTAAAAATAAAATAAATAAAACTAAGCAAACTTGTTTCCTTAACCATATTAAGGAGCACAGAAGTAATCAAAGAGTAAATAATAAGATTATTTAATATGTAAGAAATGAATAAAAAATTCTACCAGAACAACTTAAAACTGGCTTCTGGAATTCTACAATTCTCATTTCCAAATTAATTCTGAAAAAATCACTTTGAAGGCTTGGGAACTGAAGTATGTTTTATTTCAGTTCTCAGTGAGTTTAGCATATCTCATTTGCCCACTTCCCTTCCAACTGCTTCTTTGTGGGAGGAGTGGCTATTTATTTTGTGAAGATTGGAAGGATATTTTCTTCATTCATGGAGATTTGAAGATCTGAATGTATACTGAGGTTGAAAGAGATGAGGAAGAAATTTACTTGGAGTGTGGGGAGGGGGCAGTTTGCTAGGTCATACCTTGGGGCAGAGTTTAGTCCAATAACAGTGGAAAACTGTTTGTATCACATGGTACTACACGAGAACTCATCTGGGAAAACTCACAACCTCAGAGAGATTTTCTGACTGAGATAGGTAATTATGGTGGGCAAGTAATATTTTTTTTTTTTTAAATAATAATAAAGAACTAAAAACCTATGGATATTTGCAGTCCAGTTTGCAATTAAGCTGTTTGTAGGACTCTTGGTTTTGTTCATTTAAAGATATAGGAGTCTTCCAGATCTAAAGGAACATATACACATAAAAGTAATTCAATATTTAAGATCATTATTTGTTTTTGGACCTTTCAAAATTCTCTTTGAAAATAGTTAGCTAACTACACAAGATGAAATAGCTTCTAATCTTTAGGTTTTTGCTTTGAATGAAGTACAACCACCAAGCTAGCTCTATGGACTAATCCAATATTCACTTATTAAGCCAAGAACCACAGACTTTACAGATCTTTTACCTTAGTATGATATGTATGATATACTTGTTATGAAGAAAACATACAGGGGAAAAAGTTGAAGAAATAAGCTAATTTTAGAAGTCTTTCAACATAATTAAACTTCCAGAAGAAAGATAAGGCAATGCTATGCATCTAAGGTCTTGGTAACAAATTTTTTCTATACATAATGAAGTTATCCACTTAAGTCAAATTTCAGATTAGGTGCATTGATCCAAATAGTGTTAGAGGTCACTTTACATCTGTTTTCTTCTACTGAACATGGAAAAATCCTGAAGTAGCTCTTAGTTATCACAAATTAGCAACACAGAATAGAGAAGATCTGCCCCTTCTTTGAATGCAGTGTTCTTTTGTTACAATGTTCTTACACAACAATTGCTTCTCTAGAAGAACAGTCATAATAGGAAAAACAATGTATCCAACTGTAAACATTGTATACAATTGTACTGTACAATATTTGACATTATGATATTAAGCTTCTAAGCTTAACAAATGTCATTTTTGAAATATCATTCAAGACATCTGGGGCAGGGAGTGTTCTTAAACACAGTGGGTGCATGTCCACTAGAATGAGAAGGTGAAAAAAAAAAAAAAAAAAAAAAGTGTCATTATTTTCTTTCACTTCCTCAAAATGAACTAAAAGAATTTTTGGGACTTGCCTGCAGTTTTAAAAATTAAAAAGTGCCTATAACCCTTTTGGTTAGCCTTTAACATTGCTATTCAAACAAAGATTTGCCTAAGAAAACCATTCTTCCTTTGCAGAGCCTAAATCTTCAATAGAATTCTAGAATCTGAATGGCTTAAAATATATATTAGTCATAAATGATTTCCCAAGGGTTACATTTGTTTGTAGTTGAGATTGTACTGTACTTGTTGGTGTTTTGTTATTCAAAGATAATTAATACTTCTATTTACATAAAATTTGAGCAACACTTTTAATTGTATCCTAAGCGTACCTTGCACACTTAGGGATACAGCAGTAATGATATCAGAATGTCAAAAGTAAAAAATGCAGTTTAGTTTTCATTTTCTCTTGCTGAGAAAAACCTCTCAAAAGCAAGTTTGGTTAAAAAATAGAAGCCTAAAGCCTGAACTCTGTCCCTTCCATGTCAAAATCTTCCAGAAGACATGCCTCACCTGCTGTTTACCAGTAACAGGGGAATGCCAACACATATGAACACGATCAGATATATCACTGAGGTTACTCATGCTCCAGTGTGCACCAATCATTTTTCATAAATCAGTTTGACAAAAAGTCATGCATCAAAATCCATCTCCCCGAGAAAGCCTTTAGTCTGAAGCATATCCAAAGAGTTGTTATATGATTATTCCATTTTGCATTTATCTCTAGGTCTCCAGCTGGAGAAATTGACCTTCCACTGCCACAGCCAACACCAAGCTACAGAAGGCTGATCAAGCGTCCTCTACACAGTGGCATATGAGCATTACCTGCTCTGCTCTTGAGCAAGTATGCTTTTATGTATGGTGCATTAGAAAATATTTGGACTACTTAAGAGAGCAGAATCATCCTGAAATTATAAGAAAAATTTTTTAAAAAAAACAAAAAAAACAAAAAAACCTGTATGTTAAATTTAATTTTATCCATGTTATTATAGAGAAATTATACATAATCTATTTCCTGAAAAGTGCAGTAGAGAAAAATTCTGTTAGGCTCTCAAGGAGGAAACTTTTCTTTATCCCAGATACCATCTTTGTGACAATTTGTCAGAGACTGTACGCAAGACATTCAAGAAACCTTTCA
Organism: Chrysolophus pictus; assembly: GCA_037305975.1. NCBI lineage: Eukaryota > Metazoa > Chordata > Aves > Galliformes > Phasianidae > Chrysolophus > Chrysolophus pictus. The sequence continues at coordinate 101,343,775 of CM074576.1, forward strand.
GTTTCATGAAAGTTGTCACTAACATCATTTTAAACTCTATTTAATAAAGCAAAAATGCCGCAGTTATAAGAACTGAGTTACTTCTAAGGTGTTTTCATTTATTTTGAAAGCCTGCAAGATATTTTAACTTGAATACTGTTAAGGAGCCTTTACAAAGAAGGAAATATCTTTATAGCACAAAATACTGCAGTGCAGAGAGGACTACGCCACTCTACCTCAGTAGCAATAGAGCCTTGCCAGAGCCAATTGCCCTGCTATATTTGTGTGGCTCAAGTTTCCATGCATCTCCAACTACACTATCTACTTGCACCAACAAGCATGCAGCTCTTAAAATGAACAATATTCAGTTTGGTAGAATGCTATATTGTATAGCATCACCAAAAGTGAGGTTGCTCTGGAAAGACACTTTAAGACAAAACAGGAGAACTCAACAGAAGTTAACTTGCAAGTAGCAGTGGTGTCATACAGGTATGGTAGTTTAACAGCAAACTAACCCTAAAATGTTTGCTGTGAGCTTCTGCGGTGATGAGACTTAATTATCAAGTGGGACTCATTTCTTATACACAGCTTCCAAATAGCAAAAATGCTATTCTTTCATTGATAATTATCACAGTAACTATTTTCAGACACCACTGACAATGGAAAAAAGCTGCAAAATTACCTAATCAGACTGCTTTTTGTCATCTGTTATAATGAATTGCACAAAAACAATTCAAGTTTATAGTTCACACTCAACAAAAAGTTTTAGAAGTTAAGCAAATAGATCCAGGAGTTTATAAGCAGTGTTGCATTCATAATTTCCCCAGTATTTAATGACAATATTGCTCATGCAGTATTAGAAACTTCAAATCTGTGAGTTACTGTTTTTCAAACAGACCTCTGAAGGAGAATTATCTTTTTTGAACTCTACACAAGTTTAGTCAGTAGCACGACTGCGGATGCAAAACACTTTTCAATACAAATTATTTTAAAATAAGAAAGAAAAAGATCTAGAGAATAATCAGTGTTAGGTGCAGAAAAACTGTAGGACCAGGTACAGAAGTTCTCTTTTATTATTACATAGCTCATTTTCCTTTGACTTACTACTTCATTAAAATTGCATGTGGATTTATTTTATTATATAGTATTCCTTCATGCAAGCAGCCTGAGAAATATGAGTCAGCTATATGCACTGACCTCATTCTGACAATCTTTTCCTCCCCTAGAAAATTCAACTCTTTGCAAAAAGCCAATATAATCAAAAATTGACATCTGTGCTTCTCACTCATAGCCCTAGTATGATTAGAAAAATTTAACTGAAGATTTATTATAGTTGAGCAGTAAATATTGAAACCTGTTCTTCATCCAGTTTATTTTATATGCATGATGAACATGGACGAACTGAGATTATAAGTCACTCAACTGTTCTTATTTTGTGTACGTTACAAGAACAAACTGCAAATATTTCCACCTTCATCACTCATATGATTAGAGGCAAGGATGAAAGCCAAGAGGAATTCACTGTAAAACTTCAGCAACCAATTGCAACTCCTTGTAGAAACAAGATTATCAGTACTCTTTTATATATCCTAGAAGTATATACTGAAGGTATTGTAAGCCACCCTATGTTTCTGTTTTTTGATCTGTTTCCAACTCCAAAGCTTTATTTGTGCTTCACTTCTGGAATTTAACCTCAGTGTTCCTTAGAAGAAAAATTTGCATCTCCTTTTAAGGTATCATGCTTCTGTCCCAACTGGGAGACCCAACAGATGTAGAATTTTACTTTTTAATGCATTCTCTAATGACTCATTTTTAAAGTGACTGAAACACTATCTCTAATTATAGCTGCAATATGTTCCTCAGTGAATTTCACATCCTGTCTAAGCATCACATTATGTTCTTCCAATAATTATAGCCTTTCTTCCATACTTTTTGCCTTTATTTCAAGCCAGTCAGAACTTAAATTCAATCTTTAACTTCACTCCATAAAGCTTCTCTCCATAGTAGACGTTCTTTGGAGATTTAAAAGCAGTTGCTGTTTAAGACCACCTTACAGAAATATGACCATATTGATTCCTCTCCTGTTAGCTACATTATACCCTTCAGTCTGAACTTTCAAAACCAAAATTTAAACTTCGTTCTGAAAGCTATGCTCACATTTTACTTATATATCATTAAAAATTTGTATTTTTAAGTCAGAAGTACCTATTGTAATCTTTTCATGTAAATTACAGTTTCCCTCATATGAGACTGAAACAACACACAGATCACTGCCAATTAAATATGCTCTAATAAATAACCTGTTAGTGAATGCACTATGTGAATAATTATCTGCTATTACTTACTTATCCCCTCCTATACACACACAATTACTCTGATGGAACTACCAACCTACAGTTGGTAGGCCAACCCCAGATGTTTATTCAGAAGCAACACATTATACAGATTCATCAGAATTATATAGATTCGTCAGAAAATCTCTCAAGATATTGCTTGTATCAACGGATACATATCTAATCTTGATGAATTCATCTGCAAATAGCTGCCACCGTATTCTTGGATGTGGTCTGAATTATACTGCCTGTCATTCCTGCTAAAGAGCACAGGAGGTCTTGCAGAGTTTAACTGACTTCTGAAGCCCTAAGTTTACCATTTCTCATGAATACTGTAACACCACATGTTCCCATTGCAGATGAGTCTCTGGAGACTTTCACACTTATCTTTCAACACAAAACTTTCTCTTTGTCCTGTTTTCTGTTACATGCTTCTCTACCTACATGCAAATGTCACAATAAAAGACAACCACACAAACTGACACCACATCTTACTTAAGAGGATCCCAATGCTATTAATCTTTCTATATCCTGCTTTGATATATCATTATACCATGTGTTAGGAGTGTGTCTTAAGCTTATCTAAGTGATATTGCACTGAAATAGTGTAGGTATTTAAGTGGACATATTACATTGGCAGATGATACATTCATTCTTTCCAAAGCATAATGTCCCTTTCATCAGATTTCAAAGAAACAGAACATTATCTTCCATGTTTTCCCATGTTTCCTTAAGTAGATGTGTTGTGCGGATATAGGAAGTACACACTGTTACATTACTGAAATTGCTTTTCCTTTGTAACCTAACAGTCAAGAGAAGCATCTCCCTTGATTGCTTAAGGATTCATTAAATCACAAAAATAAGTTGCAGAAGAACAAAACAATTTTTCAGAAGAGCAGGAAAAGATTTCACCTGCAGCATGTATTGACTTGTTCCAAGTTTTTCTATAAAAAAACCCTGAGTTTTGACTAAGTGCACTTGGTCACCAGCATAGCATTTGCAGGTCTGCCACTCTATTCCTGCTAAAGCTACTTCTCTATAGCTTTACAAGTGAGCAGTTCTGCAAACTTGGTCCACTAAACTACAACAACAGAGCAAAGTGTATAGCAGAAGTCAGTCCTAGAATCACACTTGCCCTAAATGTCAGATCCCTCATTGCATACTCTCCTTCTCCCTGTTTTTGGAGATCAGCAAGCCCAGGTCACTAGAAGAGAGACCAAATCATTCTCTGGAGGCACTTCATCATCCAATATAAAAAAAGCCAAAGATAACAGTACTCAAAATCATTAAAAATTGTTGTAATTCAGAAGTCAACAGCTCCAAATACCGAGTCAACTTTTGGCCCCGGAGATCCTGTCTCTTCCAATCATTAGTTTTCCTAAGTTCATAAGTTTTCAGGGAATCCACAAATGTGTTGTTGCACTCCTGAAGTCAGTTACACACATTTAAAACAACTACTTCATTTGCAGCTACACTGCTACACTTCAGCCTAGACTCCGTTAATGCAGGAAAAAAAAAAAAAAAAAAAAGTGCATCCTCTCCCTTAATATGCAAAAACAAAACAAAACAAAACACACACACACACAAAAAACAAAGGCAGACTAGCCTCAGATATAGGTAGCTGTCCCTGTTCTGATCCTGATCTACCAGCTCCTTTGTAGCTATTCATCCTTAATGTCATCCAATCTAGTTTTGTCCTTATGATAGCATGTCAGATGCTAGTTTTTGGGAAGGATGTCGTACTGATTTAGTGCAACATTGTGCATCCTCTTGATACCTTTTAATAAGAGCTAGTTAAAAGCTGTCCAATAAAAGTGAAAATTTATTCTCAAGTTGTAAAGTCACAATGAAAAATAAGAGATGAATCAATTAACTGAGCTAACAGTTTAAATGGACTTATCTAGTTTGTCATGAGAAACATTACAGTGCTCATAAAGATGGTATAAAAATATTTCAGTCTGGCTGTCAAACTCAACAGGAAAATATTCCCATTGACAAAAGAATCTTGTAGCTACCAGATCTCGTGACAGCTGCCATCCTCCATTAGCAGTACTGAAGAATGTGGAAAGGAGGAGAAAAGCTATTTTGAAAAGAGGAGGAGGTAAAATCAAGTTTCAAATTCAGAACTGAAGGTACACTGAACACACAGCAGAGTTCACAGATCCCCAGATTGCAGTCAAATAGACCCTGTAGGAGAACTTGTCCTGGCACAACCACACTTATCAACCTGAGCTTAAAATATCTCTATACTATGATGCTTTATACCAAGCAGATGTACTTTGGATATGGCCAGGAATCTTTTCCTATTAATCTGATATTTTTATTCATCTTATACTCACTGTAAAGGCTGCCTTTCCAAGTGACTAGGATTTAGGTCTTGTATCTCAGTCTTATACTTCAAAAGTACATTTGGGCTGAGAATTTGAATTAGGAAAATATTCAGATTCAACTTAAATGACTATTTTTAATACTAAATTCTGAAGTGCCTTTTCAGAAGAGTCTAGAACTGTTTTAATGCATTTATTACAGGTAGAATTTAAAAAAGGTTGTTTCCAGTTAGAGATTATTTGAATGTTAGCATTTCATATCTGTGCATAGCCAGTTCAGCTTTTGTGTGTTTACTCCAAGGACCTATATAACTGACTACAGGTTTGGTTTAGTAATACTGGAGGAGTCTAGGTGGCTAGATTATTGGCAGGAGATACTAAGCTTATGTTACCGTATCAGATGGTATTAAAAGTTGTTAGGAAGTGAGATACACAGAACAGTGAGAAATGTTTTCAAAGTAAACACATATAATTCACCTCAATATAAGTTATATGTTGGCAGAGTCAATAAGATTTTAACAGCCAAGTGATTTGCTGCTTTCAAACATTTGTTGTATATAATGTTAGGAGGGCAAGTAGGAATACTGCAACAGATGAAGGACTATCTTCCGTCAGTGGGCCTTTTTACTCCTGAGCGAATGCCAGTGTCAATACTGCTACTTTCTGCAGAACCCTTGACTTGCACAGCATACAAAGAATCAGTGTTTTATGCATAAATACTTTTATAGGGAATATGAATTTTTGAATGAAAAAAGGCCTACAGTTCTTTGTCCTTCCAATCATATAAGTGAGGAGAGCTGCAGAACTGACAGTTTAAAACAGGGCTTTTAAAATTCTCTTTTCCTCATTCATACACTGAATTAAGTTTTCTTGCTCTGATTTTGCTTCCTTAAGAACAACAAGGATCATTCACAATCAAAATACAGCACAAAAATAATATGTCATTCAATACAACAATGATTTACATCAGATACATACGTCAAGAAAAAAAACATAGAAGACAAACTGCAATGATCTTTGAATGACTAAATTAATCATGATCTCCACAGAATGAAGAGAACAGTGCATAGCGGAAACAGGACTTCCAACAAGTCAATAGAAAGAAGTATCATCATAAAAAAAAAAAAATAAGAAATGTGGTTGCAGTATCTCACAGGTACTCTAAAGGAATAATGGACATAAGTTTTAAAATCTTTAAACAACTCTTTTTTAGAAGAGTAATTTTTATTCTCCTCTTCCTCTCCAGATTATAACCCCTAAATTCCTAGCATTTCATACATTCCCTGTTTTTCGTTTTTTTGTCTTTTTTTTCTTTTTCTTTTTATTAAACATATCAGACCTGGTCATGAGAAGTGATGATTGTTATCCATGAATCTTGGCTGCTAAATGCCAGCAATTTTCGAGATATAATGGCGGTAAAATTCCATCTGAAATGAAAAAAAAAAACAAAAAAAACAACCCTAAAACAATAAAAACAACAACAACAACAACAAAACCCTCTTTGAATCCTATTTCAAAAATATTAGTAAGTAAAGGTATGGAATAAAAAGAGCCAGAGGTTTGCAATACAAGAAGGACAAGTGAGAGGAAACAAACCAGCCAAAAAAAAAAAAAATTTCTTTCGTAAGTAATTATGTTAAAGATTCTCTCCAAAGACTCAAATGAAAGTCTATGTCTCTATTTGATTATTACTCATTTCCCTCTTTGGGATGTTGTTGCCATTACAAGTATGTCTGTGCGCACATGTGCATGCGTGTTTTCTTCCATGCAGGCACATATGCATCATCTAGTCACTCACACATGCATAAGAAGGCACAATAGGTACTATGGAAGTAAACATAATGTAACTTACAAAATAAAAAACAGATTTGTTTCAATCTCTTAAGTTATTTCCATTTCCTTTTGGAAATATCAATACAGAAAGTATTTAAATATGGTATGCATAATATAATTACAGAGGGCAGATGCACTTTCAAGTTAATTATGTTAGACAAAATTTGCCTTTTACGTATCCTCAGTGGCCCATGACTGTAACTTTGGAAAGAAATTACCTATCATTTTCACATACATATTTTAGCAGAAGTTGAAGAAATTCAGTGCATACAATATTTCTAAAGAAACTGAACTTTTATATTCAAATCAGTTACCTTTTTAAAAAGTCATATTGTATGGGACAAAACAACCAAAAAAAAAAAAAAAAAAAAAAAAGCTGGAAGGTAAAATCAAAATGATGCAACAGCAGGATCTCAGAAGGGAAATCGGTGTACTTAAGTATCGTCATACCAGTCGATTTGACAGCATTGCAGAAGACATACTGATGTTATCAAGCCATTAAACAAAGATTGTGCCATTAAACAAAGACTGGAAAATACTGAAAATGAATCAGAGGGAATTCAGATTGAGATTGTAACACTGAAAGAGGAAAACGAGACATTTAAAATAAGACCAGAAGATAAACCGGGCAGAAAATGGAATAACCTATCAAAATGATTATTCAATAATGGCAATTATACTTTCAGTGAAATGAGACCATGCCAGTAAATTAGAATCATAACAGCAGCTAATAAATTCCAAACTGCATGCTGCCTGGGTAGCTATTTGATACATTTCTCTGCAATGACAATTAGAGTTATCGTAGCTTACAGCATAATTAAAAAAAGAGCCTGAGATTCCAAGCTTGTATATGAACACATATTAAACTTTAATTTTCAGCAGTTAGAACCCACACAGTCAAGATACTGTGATTCTAGACTTTCAGCCAGTCTAAGGGAAATACAGTGCTATGCAAGTTAATGAAAGTATACTGGTCAATTTAAGTCAGTATATTAATCAGTATGGTCAGTATGGCCAGTATAAGGAATTTAAGGTGGGTGTTAAGGTGTCAAATATAAAGAAACTTATCTTTATTGATGACCTAGATGAGGGGATTGTACCCTCAGTAAGTATGCAGATCATACCAAGTTGGGAGGTGGTGTCAATGTGCCTAGGGTAAGGAGGCTCTTCAGAGAGACCTTCATAAGCTGGATCACTGGGCTGAAGTAAATGGGATGAGGTTCAACAAGGCCAGGTGTCAGGTCCTGCACTTTTGCCACAATAGCCCCATGCAGCGCTAGAGGCTTGGGGATGAGTGGCTGGATGACTGTGAAGAGGAAAAGGGACCTGGGGGTGTTGTTTGATGCTTGGCTGAACATGAACTGACAATGTGCCCAGGTGGCCAAGAGGGCCAGTGCCATTCCTGGCCTGTATTAGAAATAGTGTGGCCAGCAGGAGGTAATCATGCCCCTGTACTCAGCACTGGTGAGGCCACACCTCGAGTATTGTGTTCAGTTTTGAGCCCCTCACTACAAGAAAGTCATTGAGGCCCTGAAACTTGTCCAGAGAAGGGCAATGAAACTGGTGAGGGGTCTGGAGCACAAATCTTATGAGGAGCGGCTGAGGGAGCTGGGATTGTTTAACCTGGAGAAGAGGAGGCTCAGAGGAGACCTCATTGCAGCCTACAACTTCCTGAAGGGAGGCTGTGGGGTTTGGCCTCTTCTCCCAGGCAACAAACAGGACTCGAGGAAATGGACACAACTTGTACCAGAGGAGATTTAGCTTAGACATAAGGAAAAGCTTTTTCTCTCAGAAAGTGGTCAGACACTGGAATCGCCTGCCCAGGGAGGTGGTTGAATCACCATCCCTGGCAGTGTTCTAGAGGCAACTGGATAAGGATCCACGCGATATAGTTTAGTAGCTTGTGGTAGTGATGGTAATGGGAGGATGGTTGGACTAGATGATCTTGTAGGTCCTTTCCAACCTTGTATGATTCTATAGTTACACTAGAGCACTTCTGTCCAAGGGAGGACAGAGCTTGAATCTAAGAGTAATAAGGTAACATGTCCCTGCTTTGCTACAGGCATACTGAACAAATGGACACATCTGTGTGTGCTGGAGTACAGCCTCTACAGCTCACATGTAAATCTGACCATGTTGCCACTACTGTTTTTAGATAGAGTCCTTAAAACAGTGAGACATTCTAACCCATGAAGTGCTAAACTGTGCTGCTGTGACCCACGGCTCTTTTTTTTTTTTTTTTTTTTTTTTTTTTTAACTGAGAGATACGAAGTTCTTTTCACTTGTTCAATTTATTCCCATTGTTGCCAACTGGAAAAGTACATTTAGGCTGTGTCTGATCACAGATTAAAAACAAAATAAAGAGGGGAAAAATAGCAGTAATGCATCCAGAAGCACCAAGTCTCTAAAAGAACCAGAATGGAATGAAAAGTCCAAGAGAAATCAGTCTCTGTTCTTAATGAGCAAAAGCCAACCAGGCTGACAAAGGTCCATGTGGCATTTAAATGGTTTTGTAGTCTTGAAACAATGGCAGTGCCAGTGAAACCAAATGCCAATTCTTTTTATGGAATTCCTTACTCTATTCAAACCAGTTTATCTTTTTAAAGGTGATTTAACAAGGAATGTCAGCATAGCTCATCTTCTCTGTAGATGAATAGTTTTCAGAGCATACGTCTTTTTTAGCTAGCATAATTTTTTCTTCCTGATTGCACATGTCTAGACTGAAATAGGCCAAGTTCATTACTATCGTCATTAAATTCTACAAAACAATAAAGCAAACAAAACAGCATCTAACACCAACAGCATTTCATATCTCTGCTGTGGAATATATATTACAAGACTAAATTTTTTGAAATAACTGTGCTTTCTCACTTGCAGCACTGTATTTGATATCTATATCTGCAAATAATAATCATCTGGGATTTCCATTTTTGGAGAAATTGGTGATCTCAAATAATCTATAGGGTCCCCTCTACACATCATGCAGCTGATGCTACATGGAGTAAGTGGGTCTCACTAATCGCACAACAGGCTTGAATGGGGAATCCCAGTTGTCCAGGAATCTTGGAAGTGATAATGGACTGGCCCAAATGCGAAGACTTCAGAATATCACCGGAGGAGAAAGTGGTGCATAATGAAGAGGCCTCACAGTGTAATAACCTACCAGAGAATTAAAATAAATGTGCCTTTTTCACTTATGGATCCCGTCATATTGTGAGGAAGTATCAGAGGTGGAAGGTTGCTGTATGGAGCTCTATATGACAAGTTGCAGAAACTGCTATGAATCCTGTGTATTCAGCCAATTTGCAGAAGTGAAAGTCAACTGGCTTTAGATATTACTGAATGAGAAAACTGGCCACTGCTCTACTACTGTGGATGCTGGCAAATGCCTTATAGGAGTGGCTGCAGCAATGGAAGCAGAACAACTGGCAGCAGAGGTAGTGTCATTAGCACATCAGTAGTTTGGTTGTTGTTGAGTGAAGGGAGCATGCCCAGGGCTGGGTCAGGCTACTCAGTGAGGAAACATCTCTGCCAGCAGCAGGGGCAGAGCAGATCTAGGATAGATCACGTGAATTAGACAAAGGTTTATTCTATACCACGTGTCATCATGCAGAAGATCATACAGATGTGAGGAGTTGGCAGGGGGCAGCTGCTTCTCAGGGGTGCAGAGCATCACTCACTGGGTGGTGATATCTTATGCTATTGGAAGTATGCCAGACCACAGGGAGTTATGATGTTCTCTGGGCACTAGTCAACGAGTGGCAAGTAATTGCACTGTGTGTATGTGTGCACTGTTATCAGTGATTTTTTTTCTTTCCATTTTCCTTTTCTATATTAGTAAATAGGGTTTATCTCAGCCCACTTTTTTTTTTTTTTTTTTTTTAATTTTGTTTCCAGTTCTCTCCTTTATCCCACTAGATGGAAGTGAGTAAAAGCCCGCGTGGTGCTGAGCTGGTTAAACCACAACAATAGCAAACTGCTTTAAAGGTGAAAAAAAATAGTATTTTTTTATTATTATTATTTTCATCTCTGCACCTTCCTTTTTTACCTCCCAATCTTCTTCTGTAAGACTGCTTGCTATCCATACTCTCATGAAAGTTTATTTATTTGTTGTTATTTTAAAATATCTCACAGATGTAAGAGGTAAGATATCCCACCATTCCATTCTTCCTGGATTTGACCACAGTCTTTCCTATTTCATGACATGATTTTATTAACTTTCTCCTTTTAATTCAACATACTGACTCTAGTGAATGAGATATTCCTGAAAAACAGACAGTGTCTCAAAATACTGGTGCAGTTGATACAACTGAAACTTGACATGAGCCAGCAGTATGCTTTTGCAACCTAGAAGGCCAACTGTATTCTGGGCTGCACCAAAAGAGGAGTGGCCAGCAGGATGCAGGAATTGACTGTCCCCTTCTGCTCTACCCTTCTGAAACCTATATGGAGCACTGCATTCAAGTCTGGGGCCTCCAGAACAAGGAAGACTTGGAACTATTGAAGCAGGTGCACAAGGATAGTCAGAGGGCTGGAGTTCCTCTCTTATGTAGAAAGGTTGAGGGGGCTGGGTTTGTTCAGTTCAGAGAAGAAAAGACTCCAGGAAGACCTCATTGTGACATTTCAGTATTTAAAAAGAGCCAAAAAAAGAAGCATGGAGACTGACTTTTTACATGGTCTGATGGTGATAGGAAAGGGAGTAACAATTTTACACTGAAAGAAGGGAGGTTTAGCTAATATGTTAGAGGGAAATTCTTTATTCAGACGGTGATGAGACAATAGAACAGGCTGGCCAGAGAAGCTGTGGATGTTCCATCCCTGGATGCATTCAAGGACAAGCTGGATGGGGTTCTGGGCAACCTGACCCAGTGTGTGACACCATTGCCTAAGTCAGTTCCAAGTGTTGGAACTAGGCAATCTTTGAAGTCCCTTCGAAATCAAACCATTCTATGAATTTTTTTTCAGTCCGTGGAATTCAACAACAAGCTCAACAGATGAAAAATGAAAAATATCTGTTCACTGGTATTTACATATTCAGAAATAGCAGTTCAGGCAATTGGAAGTGTTGCTGAATGTTTCATTTGGACAATACACGCAGTTTAAAAGTATAATAATTTCTCACTCCTAACAAAAAGCAATATTTTTAGATGGATGTTAATTTTTGGATCAAGAACTTGAAATTCTGTCTCACCTAATTGTAATTTCATTGCAGATAAAGTGATCTTGCACATATTATATACTACATTCAGTAAGGAAGACTGCATAATATTGGCAGTATATCTACTGAAGTGATGGAGTTCATTAAAGATTTGTGTAAACTAATACAATTTTGTAGATAAACTACTGCACAGACAGTGAGAAAGAGTCCCAAGGAGCAGGAGTAACATATTGAAAAAATAAAAGCATATTCTCAGTTCACCACATAGAAAGGTACCTGCATAGATCCCCATGTCTCTCAGTGCTTTCTAAATGGGAAAGAACAAAAATCAATAGCAATAGAAATTGCACTTGCAGGTTTCAAAAGTTCTTCAAATAATGCAAAAGAAGGAAGAAATAATGAAAGTAAAGCAATCACCACAGCCTTTTTTCACACAAAATTTACTTTTGTTTAGCATTTGCATTGGTGATTTATATTCATGTGTCTATAGCTCAAAGTAATGGACTAATCTGCAATACTGATGAAAGCTACCAACTAATAAGAAGAACTAGACGTATTATGATAATCTCCCTGTCTGCAAGAAGTCTAATAGATAATTATGAATATTTTAGGGGAAGAGGTATTAATGACCTCATAAGTCAGTGCTGGAGAAAAGGCACTGATTTTTTTAATTAGTTCTTTTCTTTACATATTCCTAATAGATTCAAAGAACAACAGGGAAACTCTACTACTTCTACTTAACATCCAATTTCTGACATACTGAATATGCAATCGTGACTTTGTTATTTGTAATGAATGGAAAAATTATTGACAGCTTATATTGTATTTCAGATTTCTAGTTTTCCTCCTACAGCTTGCTCATTACTTTATTCTCAGTATCAAATGAGCAGTTACAATTTTTTGATGAAAGACTATTTAGAAAGCATTTAGTGCAAGTGTTTAAACACCAACCAAAAATTTAATGAAGAAATAAAGCAGTGCATCACACCAAGACAGATATACTTCTCATTCAGTGTGGATTTACAAATGGGCTTTGTTTTCACTACTATTTTATTTGATTTTCCATTAGCTTTAAATGCTGCAAAATGTATTTCTCAAAAATAAATAGATAAATCCAAAGCACACTCCAGAGGTAATTCAGTGTATTTTACATGCTGAAGATGCTTTAGTCCAGTAAGGCAATCTACAGAAAACAATATGGAAGAAAGTATCCTAGCTAGAATGTGCAAGTATTTTTAGTAGGATATGACCATAAATGCAATTTAGTGTCATTGTCATAATTACACAAAACCACATTATATAATAATTTCATGTATTCAAGATCCATTAAATACAAAATGCTATTCCATAGCAGTCTTGTTTTTATGCATAGAAATGTTTTAAATATTAACAAACAAAATTCCATTGCATGAATTAGAAAATATGAACACAAATTCAAGTTAAATACAACATACCGAAGAGCTTTATACAGAGGATGGGATAATTTTAAAAACCCACAGTCAGGCATTGCTGCTTTAAGACTTAACGCTGGCTCTACTGTAAAGTTTCTTTTCAAGAATTTGTATATTGCAGATACTGTAATATTACTTCTCCCAGTCAGATTATTTTTCAGAGCAATAGGAGTTTTATTCCTCTGGCTACAAAGTGTTTCAACTAGGGTTCAGAAAGATCATTCTCAGTAGATTTTTGAGCATACTTATGCCAACTGTGAAGGAAAATGTCTCAAGCATTTCTTATTTGCAATCATATGTACGTGTTACATAAAACTAGCCCAGTATATTATATATAAAAAAAATATATGAAAAGTATTTTGTTCACTCTACAGGGAATTTCAAATATACCTTCTTGTTTCTGTGATTTACAAAAGAAATACAGCCTCTAGTCTCTAGTGGTGGATATTATTTGTCACTCCCAGTGACAAATAAGTTCGTGCTGTCATTACCCAGCGTAGAGACAAATAGGTTCCTGAAAAATCTTTTAGAAAACTGAAGTGCCAGAGAACACTCTATTAGAAACTCTATTAATTTGCAATTAAAAATATAAATATTATAATAATTCTCAAACTGTACTGTAGATTTTTAAGATACTTATCAATTTGCCTCCACTTTATTTTCTCAGAATAGTCTTTCACAACTTGCTTTGTTCATGACAGATCAAATACATATTTACATCTTCAAAGCTTTTTAGAGAAGTTCCCTCCCTCTGTGAAAACTACAAAAATAAAGTTTTCAGAGTAGAAACAAAAGCAAATCGAAACTTAATTTAGAACAATGAAGTGACTAAAGAACATCACAATACTTTTAGTTAGATGACTTTCCATAAAATTGGAGAAGTGGATTTCCTTGGGAAGAAGAAAAAATATTAATGTATAAACTCTAAATGGAAAAACGTTACTCCAGTTTGAACTACCAGTAGCACCTCCCCAAAATTTTTCAGAAAGATAGCTACTCCAGGAAAAAGCATGTTTTACATTTTTCTTTCTCAGAGACAAGAATATTTAATTATTTCTACTTCAAGGAAAAAACTGATCCTCTTTTCTTGGGAAGGGGAGGGGAGGGGAGGGGAGGGGAGGGGAGGGGAGGGGAGGGGAGGGGAGGGGAGGGGAGGGGAGGGGAGGGGAGGGGAGGGGAGGGGAGGGGAGGGGAGGGGAGGAGAGGAGAGGGGAGGAGATGGCCAGCAGAATCCTGGGGTACATTAAAATGAGCATGGCCAGCAGATCAAGGGAGGTGATCCTCCTCCTCTACTCTGCCCTGTGGAGGTCACATCTGGAATCCTGTGTCCACTTCTGGGCTCTCCAGTTCAAGAAAGACAGGAACTGCTGGAGAGAACCCAGTGAAGGGTTACAAAGATGATGAAGAGCCTGGAGGAGCATTTCCCTTGTGAGGAAAGGCTGAGATACCTGGGACTGCTTAGCCTGGAAAAGAGAAGTCTGAGAGGGCATTTTATCAATCCTTGAAAATATCCAAAAGGCAGAGGTCAAGTGGATAGGGCCAGACTCTTTTAGGTGGTGCCAAGGACAAGGGGCAATAGGCACAAACTAGAAGAAACCAGAAGTTCCATCTAAAAGCTTTTTAGTTCTTTATTTTGAAGGTGACAGAGCCCTGGAAGAGGGTGCCCAGAGAAGCTGTGGAGTATCCTTCCCTGGTGCTATTCAAAATCCACCAGTAAGGTGGTGGGTGATGCGTTTCAGCAGTGGTAACCATGAAAAACAAGTAATGTTTCGGACAGCCATACAGATTTTTACAAGTATGGCATGCAAGCTCGTGTCCATTACTGATAAAAATGTATAGCTAATGTTGAAAACTGGTGTTTTTAGCTGAGAATTTTCTCTATCAAATAGTCAAATAGGTAAATATATTATCATGTTGCATTTATTCAGAGAAAAATTGTTTAAACAAGAACACCGACTCATTTTCAAATCAATTGAGATAAAACTTAATAGAAAAGAAATTGTTACAACGTAATTTAGAAAACAACTAATTCAAAAATGAACTATCATATATATACATCATTATACAAATTTTTAACTTTCTATTGGCTTGGAACAAAAAATAATTCTTACACTGGTTTGAGCAAGTTGTTTACATGATGATCTTGGTCATCTCAGTTCACTCACCTAGGAAGAAAATCCTTGCAGTGGTCCTTGCAGTGCACTTGCATATATTCTTAGGAATAACTCAAAAAGATCTAACATGTATCAGTTATCAAAAGTTTTGAATTATTCATTATTTTGACTTAAAACTAATATTTGTGTATCTCATTATTTTTTGCCAATTTTCATAGTTCAATCCCCTTTAGACATCTATTATTTTCCTCCTTGCATTGCTAGTGATTTCAGCAATTGAAGCAATTGAAGATACAGGCAAGTACTTTCTTGTGTGTTATTTCATTCCTGAATGCAGACACGAATAAATATAGATAGATATATTTACATTTCTGACATGAGCCTAGACATGCTTTTACTGGAATTACTGGAATTTTGTTCTTTAAAGCTTCTTTTTAATGGCATGAGGAAAGTTTTTTTCAGTGCCATAAAGCAGATTACTGAAAAGCACTAAATAAACTCTACAGTGCCTCTTTTGATATCATATATAGTGGTGTTTCTTTGTTTAAGCCAGTGAAAGTGCCTGGAGAGATCCTTCCAGAGCTCGTAAACACTGAATTCATGTTTTAACCTCTGTCCTCTGTGCTCACAATGTTCCAATATATTTCAGCGCTGTCAAATCCTATACAATGCCCAAGTAAGTACTGCAGTTTTGGTCATGACCAAAACTTATTAGTCAATCCCATTCTCCCCTCTGTTAGCAGAAACCCAGAGCAATCTTTCTTTGTGTGGACATCTATAGGAAAGTTAAGTAAGAGACTTCCGAGGAGATGACATATGGCAGAAGGTAAATTGACTAGAGAATATCAAAGATGAAGGTTGAATGAGAAGCAAAAAGCAAAGCCCATATCTGAGTGCATATGTACATTTCATGCGTATTTTAAAGATGTATTTAAAACCCATCTAGTCCTGATATTTATTCATATGAATTACGTTGTAGTAGAAAAAAAGATAGCTAAAGCTCTTATGTAATGTTTACTTTTCTTAACAGAGGCAGATACAGGAGGAGTCCAGATAATTGTCTTAGTTTCAGCTGGGATGATATTAGAATTATTATTTTAAATTTATAAAGGGAAAAGTTGTTTAATGTACATATGTTCTATTTATTAAGAAGCGGAAAATCTTCAAGCCTTCAAAATTATATAAAAGCCAAATAATTATTTGAAATAATATACCTTGGAAATGTCATAGATATTTTTTTTTTTAGATTAAAAAATGCTGTAATATAAATTACTTATAAGGTTATGAGCTACACAAAAAGAAAGCACACTGCTACATGTTGTGAAAGATATCACTATGTTCTTTTAATAACATACTCAAATGTGTTAGAGCAGTGTAATTTTAGTAACCTTTTTTTTTTTTTTGACTTCAAGATTGAATTTCCCTTTCTACCTTACGAAGAGATAAAGGATCTTCCATTCTCCCCAGCAATAGATCACATCATATTGAGCTGCCCTGTATTTATTTCTAAGTTACACCTGAGCTTACGAACATACAACCAGCTTATCAGAAATTCTCACTTATACTATGTGCAAATGAAGCCCCAAGTCTGTCAAAGAAAGGTCAGATTTCTGTTGCTGCACTAAGACTAGAGCTCCACTCAGCATGAGAAAGAAAGGCAGTCCCGTACACCATTAAAACAGATATGCTGAATATTGACAATATTGTCACTCATCACTGTCATTTGTAAAACAAGTTCGCAGGCATAATTCCTGTCTTGTTTTCATACACTAATACAATATAATACCAAATAAGGAATATAAGAGTAATGATGAGTAAAACTTAAGAAAATACTGCAGAAGAACTGGAGGAATCAGACACCATGATACTTTCCATGTATCCCTCTTTCAATGATCACAGTGCTCCCTGAAATGAGCTATTTCCCTTCCAATGTCTGTGCCTTCTTAATGACTAACTTACATGTGTATAGAAGGTCCTAAGTTAATTTCGGAGTATAGTATTAATTATGAATGTCATGCCTCATACATCCCATGTAGAACAGAAAAAAAAAAGAAAAGAAAAAAAAGAAAAAAAAGTTTTGTAGCAGCATTTTCACTAAGGTAAGATTTGAAGCCTCCAATATGTACCTGTAATATAAGGTGGCAATGGCTAATCATCCAGTTTTTCTCATGGTCTGAATTATGTTGGTCTTTGCCATAAGGAAGCAAATATATTTTAGCAGCATTCTCAGATCAGCTATCCTCCATCCCTTCTATACATGTTCAGCTGTAGTTCAGCCTGCCCCATAGGACAGAGAAAATAAAATTTAGGCTTACACAGTCCTTCTTTTGCTAACATATAAAGAAGTATTTGGGGCCATGTCATACTTCACTGGGATTCTGTTCCTGAAGCTGAACTTGAGCAAATTCTGTCTCAAAGTTCACAATAACTTTAATTCACCCTTTAATGTATGCATTGACATGATTTTGACTGGGATAGATCTAATTTTCTTCACAGTAGCTTGTATGATGCTGTGTTTGGATTTTTGATGAGAATAGTTTTGATCACACACTGATGTTGTAGTTGTTGCAGAACAGTGCTGCACAGAGTTGAGGAATTTCCTGCTTCAAGGAACACGGGCAGGATTGCTGACCCACCTGACCAACGGGATGTCCCGTACTGTATGATGTCATGCTCAGAAAATAAAGGAGGGTGGGGAACATTTGGGCTAATGGTATTTGTCTTACAAAGAAACTGTTATGTGCAATGAACCCTGCTTTCCCGGAAATGGCTTAGCATCTGCCTGTCAATGGGAAACATTGTGAAACAAAGTGAATAAATTCTTTGTTTTGCTTTGCTTGCAAGTGTGGCTTTTCTTTGCCTCTATCAACTTCTGACACCATGGTCCAACACAATAAAATAGGAAGCATTACTTCTGGAGCAGCTCTCATAGATTGCTACAAAATACAGCTGCGAGATTGGTAATTATTTATTTTTATGACACAAATAGGAAACATTCCACTGGGGACAGGAAAACTGAAAAACATACACCACTGTTGTGGTTTTTTTTTCAGTTTGACATCTAATACACTGTACTCTACCTATTTGTTGGGTCAGAAAACTATTAACATTCCTATGTGAACTCATATACACATAAAGTTTTTTTCTCCACAGCATAGACATGCAATTTTTTGTTTTTAAACAAGTAGTTTTTAACATTTCCTTATATACATTATGGAAAGAAGCCATATCATTATTTAAACACAGTAATTTTCTTAGAGCATTTTATAATAACAGACCTCTAAAAAAAAAAGTCAAAACTTGAGAAGCATTTTCATGTAATTTATGTAGGTTTTCACTAGTGGACAGAATGAGAAATTGGCAATTAATTTTTTAAATATTGAACAGAGAGTGTGGAAAGTTTAATGAAATAATTTAGGACTCATCATGGTAGCGCTGTGTATCAGCTAGGAAACAAAAAGAACGCACATAATTTCAAGGGGTTGCCTGATAAGAAGTGTTTTATTAATCGTTGTTTTTTGTTTTGCTACCAGAGGACCATATTCCTGTTTTTGTTTGTGTCTTTAAAGTTCCTGTCTGTTCAAGAGGAAGGAAAGATAATATAGTCTAGATTGGTTAGTATGGAAATGCAGTATATTCGTTGATAATCAAAGTAAATTTAGTGGAGCCCAAGAACACCATAACTGGACAGTTGTGACACAAATGGCACCACCATAGGAGCATGAAGACAGCAGCTGTCTGCTGTAGAGACAAATTATTTTCATTACACAGATTTGGCTAGGTTGCAATTACTCAGTGACTCTAAATAGAATGAAAAATTCTAACTGGTGTTTCATCTTTACTGTTCTCCTTTTGTCTCTCAAACCTCAAAAGTTTTAAGTTTTGTCCTCACATCCAAGCTATCAGCAATATATTTTAAAATGAGTATTTTGAAGTTTTTGGCTACCTGGGGCCACAGACCCAGCAGGTCAACAACAGATATACTGTTGGGGGACTTTCCTTGATGTTGCTGGAATTAAAACAAAACAGTCTGCAGGAAAGGATCATGAGTATGGTGAAAACTTATTAGTTCAAACACACAAATCCCTGCAGATCACAGCAGCCTCAATCTGCTTAAAAAATGGCTTCCTTGAGCAAGCCAATCTTTCTGTTAAATAGGTCGGTCTTCCCTGGAGCCAAGATCTGCTTCCTCCTGCATGGATCATTATAACAGCACAGGCAGTATTTTGTGTTCTGACAATTTCCAAATAAAAATCAGTTCTACAAAGGCTGTGATTGTTTATTTTTCCTCAGGGCTTTGAGTTGCTCTGAATAGAGACAGAGAAGAAGAAAAGTTGGATATTAAAACTGCAAAGCTGTTATGAATCTGAGATGTTATTTTTAGTTTAATTAACAATAGGGAAGATACAAATGAATACAAGTCACATAGCACTTCAGATATGCAACAAGGATACACTATGTGACCTGTCAGGCAAGATCAGTGGAATAAAGACACAAAAGTAGCAAGAGGGACATCCTTCACAGCTCCACAGTATTAAAATTCAAAGTAGTCTACTACAGTTTATGAGATTGCTAACTACTAATTGTGCAACACTATTCAAATGAGACATTCTGATACATTTCAAGTTAGACAATCAGTTACTAGAAAAAATGATATCTGGTTTAAATCTGATAAAACTCCCCATCTTCCATAATTACAGAAACAGTAGAAATATGTGATTGTATCACATAAGTTCCATACACATACAGTGTGTTTCATCCTTCCTTTTTTCAATCTAGGCTTCAGGGCAATAGAAAGAAGATCTCAAGCTACCTGCATATTCCAAGTTTTTGGGAAAAAATATGGAAAAAAGAATCTCTTTCCAGCCCGTTATGAGGGCTAGCTAATAAGTTTATACCATACCACATAAAGATAATAGTACATTTTTGAGCAGTTACTGAAACAATTAAAGGGAAGTCCTGTCTCTTTCTTCTTATACTAAAGATATTGATATGACAGCAGCCTGAAAGTAGTTTGATTTTTGAAAGACTATAAGTGAATTTACCTGTATCTGGATGAATTTTGCCGTGTTTTTTGAAAAAGTCACCACTCACAATTCATGAGTGTTATGTACTTACGACAGTAGAGAGTACTTTGTACTGAAATTATACAAGAAACTGTACACGAGTTACTAAACACTCTGTCTTGTAGAATCAAATCACCAAGGCTTATTCAAATAAATGTGCATCATTAAAAGTAATATTTAATCTCAGCAAGATTCTAATTCTGGTCCAGATATTTGCTGTTTTATTTTCTATTTTGGTTACCTTACTTCCTTCTAGAAAGATTTTCTTTTTCTTGTCAATCTTTTATGTTTCTTTCCATATACATAGAAGTATCTTTTTTACATATTTTTGCCATTATTAGTAATTTTATGAGAGGCTTCAATATGTACAGAGGATTGAATGCTTTAAATACTCCACCTTTGCTAATCCTTAGTACTGCTTGTAACTGCTGTGACTAATTCCAGCTAGTCACTAGGGACTATTTCCCTTTTCTAACAGAGTGAATCATGAGCACTGAAAGAATATTCTCAGTTAATTGGATATTAATGTTAGTAAAATTGTTTAGCATCGTAATTGATCCACGTTCACAAATTCAATCAATTTTTGTGTTGTCTGACTTCAGGAACCAAACTTTGTATCATACTAATAGCTGTGCTTCAAAGCATTCTTATTTGGGTGGGAGAGGAAAGAAAAACAGAAAGAACAGAAGCTGCACTTTTTAGGCAACCATGCAATAGGACAACAGCACAACCCCAGAATAACAGAAACTAAATATCTTTTAAACATTATAACAGGGATGTTCAAGTATGGACAAAAGAGGAGAGATTGGAGAAATTTTATGCACACAGGACAAAAAGTAACCCTTAGCACATAGTTAAAGACTCTCTCTTCAGAGGAATAATAGTAAAATCTGTTCAGAACCCACAGAACCACAGAATCACAGAATAGTCAGAGTTGGAAGGGACCTCAAGAATCATGAATTTCCAATCCCCCCTGCCACATGCAGGGCCACCAACTCCACATTTAATACTTTTAAACCAGGCTGCCCTGGGCCCCATTCAATCTGGCCTTGAACACCTCCAGGGACGGGGCATCCACAACCTCTCTGGGCAGCCTGTTCCAGCACCTCACCACTCTCTTGGTAAAGAACTTCCCCCTAATATCCAAACTAAATCTTCCCTCCCTCAACTTAAAACCATTTCCCCTTGTCCTGCTGCTCTCAACCCTTTCAGAGAGTTGATTCCCCTCCTGTTTGTAGGCTCCCTGACACTAAAAGGCTGCAATGAGGTTACCCTACAGCCTTCTTTTCTCCAGGCTGAACAAGTCCAGCTCCCTCAGCCTGTCTTCGTAGGGGAGGTGCTCCAGCCCCGTGATCATCTTTGTGACTCTCCTCTGGACCCTCTCCAACAGCTCTCTGTTGTTCTTGTACTGGGGGCTCCAGACCTGGACACAGTACTCCAGATGACGCCTCACAGGAGGACTCCCTGTCCCTGCTGGCCACCCGTCTTTTGATGGAGCCCAGGATATCATTTGCTTTCTGAGCTGCAAGAGCACACTGCTGGCTCATGTTAAGCTTTTCATCCATCAAGACCCCCAAGTCCTTCTATGCAGGGCTGCTCTCAAGGACCGCTCCTTCCAGTCTGTATAGATGCCTGGGATTCCTTCGGCTCACGTGCAAAATCTTGCACTTTGCTGTGTTGAACCTCATTATGTTCACCCGAGCCCACCTTTCAAGCCTTTTAAGGTCCCTCTGAATGCATCCCTTCCTTTCACTGCACCACCACTCAGCTTGGTGTCATCGACAAACTTGCTGAGGGTGCACTCGATTCCATCATCGATGTCATTATTAAAGATGTTATAGAGCACCAGTCCCATCACAGACCCCTGGGGGACGCCACTCGTTACCAGCCTCCACCTGGACATAGAGCCATTGATGACCACCCTCTGTCTGCAGCCTTTTAACCAATTTCTTATGCATCGAGTGGTCCACCCATCAAATCCACATCCCTCCAATTTGGAGATAAGGATGCGGTAGGGGACCGTGTCAAAGGCCTTGCTCGAGTCCAGGTAAATGACATTGGTCGCCTTTCCCTTGTCCACCAATGCTGTCACATGATCTTCCCAGGCACAGAGGTGAGACTCACTGGCCTGTAGTTCCCAGGTCCTCCTTGCTTCCTTTCTTGTAAATCGGAGCAATGTGACCCTTCCTCCAGTCATCCAGGACCTCACCTGACAGCCACAACTTTTCAAATATGATGGAGAGCGGCTTGGCAACCACCTCAGCCAGCTTCTTCAGAACCCTGGGATGCATGCCATCTGGCCCCATAGACTTGTACACATTCAGTCTCATGAGGCAGTTTCGGACTTGCTCTGTCCTTACAGTGGGGGAGATTTAGGAGATTTACTGCCCCAGTCCTCACCTAGAGGTTTAGGATGCAGGGCTCAAGGACATGAGAAATACACCTGTCAGCAAAGTAACAACAGTCAGAATATTTCCAGCTAGCTGTATGGAATGGTAAAGCAATAAAACGAACTAGAAGCTGTCACTTCAGCTATTGTCAAGTACTAGCCAAGAGCCTATCACAAAACAAAGCACTGTGGGTTTTCTTGTCTTCATAATAGACTTTCTTTTCCATTATTAGTTGCAGCTAACTGACTGAAACACTAAAATAATCTATCAAGATTAGCAGTAAATTAAGGACTGATAGACCAGCTTATCCCTCTTTATGCCTTAGCCACTTCACTTCTAGCATTTCAGAAATTTCCAGAAATTAGTTCTGGAAGACTAAATCAAATCTATTTATTCTTAAGTATAAAGGATTTTTTTTTAATATATCCCTATAATAGAAGTTCATATAATACTTTCACATTTTGAAAAACAAATTAACTAACAAAGAAAACCCCCACAAACCACCAGCAACCCTACAAAAATAATTTAAATCTACAGCTATGACCACAAAAACTGCTGCAGATGATGCATATTCTGCTTGCATGTTTCCATCTGTAATTTTAGTAGAGACATGGCTTCTACTGCTACTGGAAACCTTTTTGGATCACAAAAGCAGTTTAAATGCTAAACTGATAAAAGCAGAGGAATAATTAAGGTCTACATTTTTAGTTAAAGATTGTTCTGAAACTCTGGTTCCAGTAGTAAGTCTTTTATATGTATGAATTTCTGCAGATTTAATAAAATGGTGAAAACTAATCTTACATTTACAAAAATCAAATAACAAACCATATACAAAGAAATTTTGCTAATTTTAACTTGCTATTTTTTTTTTATATATATAAAAATAGACAAAAATGCTTAAAAATTATGAAGAGAAATCCTGCAAGCATGAAATAGGCCAATGCATTAGTTATTACTTAGGCAGGAAGTACAAAGAGAGAAATACAGAGTAACTACTATGACTCATCTTTAGCGTGTTTCAGACACTATGCCATGCATATGGCAGGCAAGGAAGACAGGAATTTTATGAAGGTGACAAACAAAACAAAACAAAACAAAAAAACCACAAAGCAACATGAAGCGAATAGACACACAATTTAATAAATTCATATTGTGAAATAATTGAAAACTGTTTTGAACCTACAATTCTTCTTCAATGTCCTCAGACATTGCATCTTCGCTGCAGAAGAGGAACTGAGGGACAGCTACATATCAGTATATCAGCAATGCCTTAATTCCTGATGTACTACCACAGCATATGTATTTTCAGTACAGATAATTCACACGCACACAGTAACAATAGTGACAGATGGGTGTGGATGATCCACAGCACTTACTGAAACATACCAGGGAACAAGAACTCCTGCAGAATCATGAAATCATAGAATCATTAACGTTGGAGAAGACCTCTAGTCCAACCATCCACCTACCACCAATTTTGCCCACTGAACTCTGTTTCTCAGTACCAGATCTACATGCTTCTTGAGCACCTCCAGGGACAGTGACTCAAACACCTCTCTGGGCAGCCCACTCCAATGCCTGACCAGTTATTTATAGAAGTTTTTCCTAATATCCAAACTGAGCCCTCCATAGCTCAACTTAAAGCCATTCGTTTTCATCCTATCATTGTTACCAGGGAGAAGCTGACACTCACCTCACTACAACCACCTTTTAGGTAGCTGGAGAGGACAATAATGTCTCCCCTGAGCCTCCTCTTTTCCAGACACAACAATCCCAGTTCCCTCAGCTGCTCCTTATAGCACTTGTGCTCCAGTACCCTCACAGCTTTGCTGCCCTTCTCCGGGCATGCTTCACGACCTAGGTGACTCTCTTGCAGTAAGAGACCCCAAACTGAACACAGTACGCACAGAGTGGCCTCAGCAGGGTGAAGTACAGGTGGATGATCACCTTCCTGCTCCTGCCGGTTGTGCTATTTCTGATACAAACCAAGATACCATCGGCCTTCTTGGACACCTGGGCACACTGCTGGCTCATGTTCATCCAAACATTGGCCAACACCCCCAGGTCCCTTTCCTCTATACAATCTTCCAGCCTCTCTGCCCCAAGCCTGTAGCATTGCATGGGATTATTGCCACCAAAGCGCACTGGGTCTTGTTGAACTTCATTCCACTGGCCTCAACCCAGCAATCCAACCCTTCCAGAACCCTCTAAAAGGGTTTCCTACCCCTAAGGCTAGGCACTTCCTCCCAGTTTGGTGTCATCTGCAAACTTACTGAGGGTTATACTCAATCCCCTCATCCAGATAGTAAAGATACTAAACAGGATGGGCCCCAATACAGACCCCTCTCAAACTCCAGACTATCAAGGAGAGTGGGCAATAGATCTTAATAGAGCTCTTCAGAAGAAAATGAGTGTGAAGAAAACAAAACAAAAATAAGGTATGGGTGACAACCTACCTCCATCATTAGATGGTGACAGATGCTCTGGAGTGCATGTTTGAAACAACCTGCATAAATGAGAAGCTCCTAAGGATGGTGTCATACCCCAGAAAAAGGTTCTGTGCTGTCTCTGTAGAAGAGAATAATAAAATTCTTAGTAATTTTTTTCAATACACAGTCATGAATCTGAAAGAGGATAGGACTGACCTACCAGACCTTTTTCCTACGATAAATGAAACAGGAAGATATTGCTACATTCCTTTAAGGACAGTGATTGATTTTACACCTGTTACATCCTAGGTTTAATATTGGTTGGCTTAGTTATTACTGTGACAGTGAACAACATTTGCTCAGAGCAGCTTTTAATATGTGGCAGAGAATGTATAATGTAAATCAAGCACTCCAGCATGACATAAGAACAAGACAAAACATAGAAAACAGTGGGATACCAATGTTCTTTTTGCATGAATATACAAGAAAATAAATCTATGAACAAAAGAGGAATACTTAGCACATGGGGAGAACAAATGAACAAAACCATTCAGAATGAACTTGCTAAAAATTCTCTATTTATGTTTCAACCAAAATGACTCAAAAATTTAGATGAGTTCTGGAAAATGAAGATTATTCTTCCAACAGTTAATCACAAGAGGCTGCCTGAGCAATGTTGTCAACGGTTTACAGGCTGGTTCGGCCAAGTTCCGTGACTAGCGGGGCGGAGGGATTTCACAAAATCCGCGCCTCCAGAAAAAGGGAACAGGGGACCCCAAAATAATTAAAAACAGCGGCAACGATCTGAGGAGAAACAAACTAATTTACTAAATATAGTATCAGAATGCAAGATAACACACTATAATACAATATAATTAGAATTGAAGCTAATAAATCAAATATAATGAGAGAGAGAATGTCCAAAAGGTGGATAGGCCTCACCATAATGCTGAGGTGAGATGCGCAGTCCAGTTGAGCAGCAGGGAGACAAAGAAGAGCCGACGAAGAAGAGTGCATCAGGTGACCTTGACAGGAGTTATATCTCCTCTCTGACCGCAAAGCCCCCTGGGGAATGTAGTTCTTCTCTTCCAAGCAGGTACCCAGAACTTGAGCATTAACAGTTACACTCCCAGTGCACTACATGATGTTGTGATGTGGAATACCGATAACCAAAAATCACAAAACCATGACAAATGTTAACCCTATCTGTCCTAGGACATGTCTCAAGTAAATCTACATTGCTAAAAGGAAAATTCTTCTTAATTATTATCCTTTGTAGATTTACACCACTTTTTTTTATCTGACTTGAATGCCTCCTAACTCACAGCCAAATATCATTGCGTCCATCACGGCATTTTTGATCTGCTACTCCATCAGTTTCTTACTACTTCTGTGTGTAACTGTCTCCAGTTACAAGAGGATGGCGACTGAGACTGGGAGATGTCTAAGGCAAGATTTTAAAACTGCCTGACAAAATTAATGTATGAATTAAAAAGCTGAGGTATCTCCAGTTAGGTAAAAATTTTCAGTTGTGATAGGAAAAGCAATCCCAGCCAGAAGAAATAAGATACATTTTTTACCTGGAAGTATTTAGAACAAGTCTTAAGTTATATAGTTAGAGACTGACAAGTGGAGATAATCTGTTTTTTGAAGATGAGTGACATAGAAAGTATGTGTGTCATATGATTATTCAAACAAAAAGATTGGAAGACAACTATTTTCAAAACAAGGTGTTTTAGCTACACAATTACCATGTACAAAATCCATCTCATTTGTCCATTTACTTCCCAAAATTGGACAGCACAATTAATGTATGCTATAAAAAGCAACAAGGAATTCAGATGAAATAAAAAGTATCCAGGGTATTACTGTCTAGCCTAAAGGCAGCTTGAGGTATTACTGCAGTAATTACTTCGTTATTACCAAGTGAAGAAAGGCTCTCCTGCCACCTGCTGAACAAGAGAAAGAGCACTTTCCCCTCTCATGGTGCCCTGATGCCAGTACTGATGGATGTGGCCTGAAGTCTGAGCCCTGCCTTCCAGTGGTACCACCTTGAGTCACCAGCCAGGACCATGGCTGCAGTTTTAACCAGAGACAATCAAGAGAAACTAGAGTCTATTTGCATGAAAAAGTGAGTGTTCATTGCACAGAAAAGATTATCAGAAATGGAAAAGACAGCTTAAGCATAAATATATATGGTATCTACATAGCAATGGCTGATAGTAGTGTATCTATTTTAAAGAGTGTTTAAATCAGAAAAGTCCAAGATAAAATATTTAAATGAGATTTTATCATAAAACATATCTTGAAAGTTCCATAGAATAATATCATCTAAGGTATACCTTAACAATTATAATTGGACTTTATCCCAGAAAAGGCTAAATAAATTGAAATATGTTTCATATCATTATGCATATTCTTTTGTGATAAAAATAGCTTCATATTTCATAGCAGTTCAAAAAAACTGCAACAGGGGAAAAATAATAAAAGAAAAAAAGCAATCAAAATAAGAAAGGGGGGAGATTCTATGATTTCCTATATCTCTGTAAAAGAAAAAAATAAGTGGCTTCTGTGAATAATTTCAAAGACTTGAATAAGTTTCATGTGTCTCCCAGATGTCTCTTGGAAAAAAAAAAAAAAAAAAAATTAGAGAAGTGTCTCAGATACTTGTAGAAAGCGTATAAAACAATTTTCAAGATTTTTAATCTCAAACATAAAAATGCACGAACAGCAGTATTTACTGAACACACTTGTCATAGAATCATAGAATTGCTTGGGTTGGAAGGGACTTCAAGGATCATCAAGATTCAACTTACTGCCGCAGGCAGGGCTGCCAACCTCCATGTCTAATACTAGACCAGGCTGCCCAGGGCCCCATCCAACCTGGACTTATTGGATAGGTCTCGAAGAGAATCCTGCAGTAGCATAATGTCACAAGTCTATAGTACATTAATTTTCTTCAGTAAACTGACAGTCCTCCCCAAAATGTAGATTTCTTCATGTAGTGTTCAATAAGAAAATTTTCTTAGTGGATTTGCAAGGATTTTGAAAAGGATAGGATTCAATACCTATAAAACAAGTGTGATTCACCTTCCTTCATATCAAAGTCATTTATAGAAAGGGATCAATTTCATTAATGTAAGAGATGGGCTCTATATTCCATGGCAGCAAAAAATAAAAAATAAAAATAAAAAAATAATATAAAAAAAAATCATGTTTTGAATATAACCAAGTAAAGGAAGAATATAAACTCATAAGTGTTTAAAATCATATTTGCTATGAGGTTTTTTGTTTTGTTTTGTTTTTTAACTAGGGCATTTATATCTCAAAAGAAGGAGAAGAAAAAAGAGGTATATACACATGATATTTTACAAACATAACTTTAGATGCTTTGTAAACATTTAGAAATGTTTTATAAAACTTTTAAAGTACATTTTATATGCATGCACACACACAAATAACCCTACAAATATTCTTTACGTGTTTTTTTCTGATGAAAAGAGGTAAACTATAGGCATGCAGCACAACCTTACTTTTCCATGTACCCTTCCTCTCTTCTCTCTCCTTTCCTTTCTTTCTTTTCCTCAAAGCATAAATACAACAAAACAAAGCATTCATATAAATAGCAGACACAAATGCACTTGGGTATTTACTCATTACTGCTTCATATTTTTTCAATAGGCAACAAGATTGTTATTCTGATGGCATCTTGAGCTACCTCTTCTTTTTGTCCCCTTCCTGTGCACCCATACACAAAGGAATGACATAGCTGCTGACTATATGATTTTTCACTGCATACCACTATAAATAAAAAATTGCGCAAAATAAATTGCTGAGTGTTATCCCCTTGTGTACACATATGTAAGTTATCATGATCGTGAACCTTTCCACACAAAGATGATAGTGAAATACAGTGTTTCTCAAGAGAAAGCCACAACTTTCACTTTTTAAAATGTCCATTTTATTACAGGACATGCTATATGCCATTAAGTTACTCAAGGGGTTAATAAACCTCAGAATCACTTCCCTTGTCTACAGTGAAGTGTCATAATGACTTCAATGCTAAGTTTTTTCCTGTAAAGAGGTACATTAGAAAGAACACAAGAGAGAAATGAATGCACACCCTAAGCCCCTAACCAGTGCTTTCAATGCCTTTATATTGTACCTGAGAGCATATTAGAAAAATAAATAAGAATCTTCAATTTTCTGACCTTAAATGATTTTTTCCCTTTCCTCTATTGACTGTAAGACTAAATGAGAGAACTTTAGATTTTATTTTATATGCAAGGCTTAAAAACTAATTTACCATATTCCTATCAGCCAAAAGATGAAGTCTATAGCTCAGTGGTACGATAAGAGTTTCCAAGGGGGATATCTAAGCCCAAAGCTTTCCAAAGGTATAACATGGAGGATACAATACAGATGATACACATCAGGCTAGTTGTCTCCAGACCCTTTCCTTTCCTCCTCAGGGCAGCTGTGTATTCAATGAGTCTGAAATTCTGTCATCTCCCTGCAAGTGTCATATACACTAACATATATGGATAGCTGCAACCTGCTTTCTTTGCCAGTGCTGCAGTTATCTCAGTTCAAAGACTCTGAAAGAATCACAGAGGAGAAGATAACTATTTAAGCCTTAGGGATTGCCATCTTTGTCAGGGGCAGCCTCACTTTCCCATCAGAGATAAAAGGGACATGGCAACCTGTTCTGAAACAAGCAGAACTGCAAAGACCAGAAGGCAAAAGCTGGAAAAGCAAAAAGAACAGAGATATATTATAAAAGCACATAAGTATCTAGAGCATTGATAAATCCCTAAACCCTGGTTCAATGGAGCCATGCCTGTTTACTCCAGCTGAGCATCAGGCTTGCACTCTTTCCAAACAGAAATAAACATTTTATTAAATCAAACCATTTCCTTACTGTGTTGTTACATCTAAGAACTTCTCTCAGTGGGCACCACCCTGATAATGCTGAATGCACTGTTTTAGAGGCACATTACCTAGGTTCATTTTGCCTGAGAGGGGAATCTTTATCGTTCTCTTGTCAGCCCAAACACCTGCTGCTGTGGCAGAAAGCATATGATGCTTTGTACTTCTGTGCTTCCTGATGCATCATTTTCTTCCCCCACTGCAAGCGTCTGCCTCACCCGTTTTCACAACAGTAAACGATCAAAGGGTTTGGTCATTCTAATTTCTGTCTTTTAAGTAGCAGCATGCTAGTGAATGACTGGCCTTGTGCAGTTCAGATTTCAAATGGCCTACCTCCTTCTGAAATTGATATTCCAGCCCATACATAATCTGTCATGTTTTGATCCATCACAGAAAGTGTGACAGCATGACCTGGTGTCCCTCTGTATCTCAACTGTAATTGCTTGGAATTTTGTTTAATCAGGAAATCTTTAGCAACTGCTAGGCCAAAGTTAGGGCAAGAAGCTCTATCAGGTGAAAAGGGTCATCTGTTTCTCTCCCGCTGCTTGATATTAACACAGTAGACAGTCTCATATTGCTAGATGCGCTGCACTGGCAAAGAGATAATAAAGCTTGCTATAGACTCTTGAATTCCCTTGTGGTTTCAAGTAACGAGCTTGCCAGAAGTGGTTCACCTTATTTTTAAATATTTTATAGCTGCATAAAAAGTGCCAGATGCTGTTTAGAAACTGGACTTACAGCTAACCACTCAATCGGAAAAAAAAAAAAAAAAAAAAAAAAAAAAAAAGGAAATTGAAATGGCTTTTATTTAGCAGCTGCCAATAAAAAGGAAAAATGCCAAACAAAATAGCTATACACATGATATAATTTGGCTGTAGAGCCTCTGTTGAAGTCACATACTCATAACATTTTCCATTCAATTTGAGATGGCAGGTATTGTATTTTATATACAAGAGATTTATTTTCTAGTCAAGACAGAATTTTCCTTGTGTCAGTGGAATAAATGTCTGACCACCTGTTCTCAGAATTGAAATGTTTCATTAAAGAAACACGCTCATTAACTATCATGCAGAAGATAGTCTATACTAGATATAAACTTTGAAGAGGAAGAGAGTGTAAAGAAAGGCTGAAAAGTAATTAATGGCAAAGAAAAGACAGTACATGAAATATTTCTGAACTTCAATAAACAGCTGATATGGTGCGGTATAGACCATTATTTGAAAGAAAAAAAAAAATCAAAATTTGCTCTGATAAAAGCACTGCCACGTGAATAGAGAGTTGGCTAAATTGTCCTAAAATGTGTAATGATAAATTGCAGAGATCAATCTGGAGGATGGATATAATCTTCATACTACAGACTATGGTGTTCACTAACATAAGTTATTAGATATACTAAATAATTTAATCTTCTGTTCAGAAAGATACTAACTGAATAATCAAAATTGGTGGAGAAACATGTCAAGACGTGCCATGCTCAAATGTGGTTGAAAAAAAGGTAAAATTTGATTTTAAAAATTGCATGTATTTGATGAACAATAATCTTAAATACATACTTTTAGATGATAGTATAGAGAAGATAATTTCACATAAACCTAGAGTTGGTAGAATAGGTATATAACTGTATAACAGGTATACTGGCAGTGATGTATGGCACAAAAGTGTATATATTATTTTGACCACTATTTTTAAACATCTCTATTCATTACTAAAAATAAAACTAAAAATTAAAAAAAAAAAAACCAGTAATTTCTATATGAGCTTTTATATACCAAAATTCAAATATGTGGGGAAAAAAAAAAAAAAAAAAAGAGTGGGAGGGAGAAAAAAAAGAAATAAAAATAAATAGATAGCCATCTACAGGAGCCTAAGTGTTGTAAAGTTAACAGAAATTCATTATTAAGATCAGTTCAAATTATTCTAAAAATACAGAATGGGAAATACATATGAAAAGGCAGAAATTTGCAATGAGATGCACTATCTTGTCAAAAAAGGGTGATCAAAGCTTTCCATTAATCATTTCATATTCAAGGTGAACAGACACATACAATAAAACCACAGAAGCCGATGGAGTTATTATAGCAATGCTGGAATTCTATCCAACAGATAAGAAACATTGCAATATTGTTTTTGTATCTTCAGGTCAATTAATGAGAAGCAGGGAGAAACTCAGACTGTTTAAGAATCCATAGAAAATATAAAAAACAAATTGCAATAACTTCTGTCATATATTTCAAACTCCCAAAGAGGATATAAGAACTGAATAACAATCTAAAATTTTTTAACATACCAGCTACCAGAAATGGAGAAGGCTCTTCAAAAATATCCGACTATCTAGATGAACAGAAATTTGCTTTGAATGAATTGTAATGTCTGGATCAAGCAGTGACCAACTGCTTGACGGGTATACAGGGATATTCTTAATTTTACTGCCTCTCTTCTCTTGAAGCAAGCATGATCAAATGTGTTTATTAGAAAAAAAATGCAATCATAAGCTAAAGTATATGTTAAAGCTCTAACAGTCAATTTAGGTAACAGAGTGGCACAATGATGTCCAAACTGGTTAAGTACAAGTATATATAGATATATGGTGCATCTATTATAAAAAGACACGTGGCAAAGGAGAAAATTACTATACCTGTGTTTTAAAAACACACAAGCACACAGGGCTTGTAACAGCTGGTATGTATATATTTTTACATTGTAGTCACTGCCTAAAGTCCATACAAATGAAGAATATCTCTGTGTCAAAAATAAGACCAGAGCAAGGCAAAATCAAGACTGTATCCCTTGAATGTGCAGATATAAAATTACTTGCCATTTTGTTAAAATTGACAAAATGGCTGGAAATGATTCCCACTTTCTAATTTTGACATTTGGAGAGAAAGAATGAGCTTGTTTCATTTAAAGCATATGAGGACTCACCTTTCAAAAAGAATGCTTAAGGATTATGTCTATCTGCAGATAAGGCATATATATGCAGCAGCAGACATGATCTCATTCCCTAGCCTTAAAAAGTATATTTTTAATAGTGAACATCCTATGAAGTTTATAGACCTGGCAAGTTCACTATAGCCAAAGACTCTATGGTAGTCCTCAGAAATTATACATTCAGGAAGGGCAGGTGTGAGAAGTTTTTAGAAGGTAATGAATTTCCCATCTTTTATTATTATTTGGATGATGGTGTAATGTAAAGAGCATAAATCTGAGCTAAACCACTTCATTTTATTTGAACATCTTAGTCAAAATCAAGCGTACTGTCAATCATACCATTGCCAACATAGAAACAAAGATAAAATGCAAGTCTCAAAGGGATTTAAAGATGCTGAAGAAGGGAACCTGGGATTTTACTTCTCAAGATTTCTTTATTTCCTGTTATTCCCACCTGTCAGTTGGTCCCATTTGTTTTTTCTCATGCACACACACATGACAGTGCTGGCAGTCATATGTTCACATGAATATCTGAGGACTTAGAAGAGATTTTTTGGTTTCATTTTGGTAAATGACTGAAGCAGCTTTCTGTAACCTTTCTTCTCAAGAAGATAGCCTTGTAGAGATCAACCAGAGGGCAACTTTGTGGTGATATAATTTAGGAAAAGGCATCAAAAACTAACAACCTCCTTAGCTTGGCAAGAGCTTCCTAATGATTGTCTTCTAGATAATTTATCCAGAGAACTGCTGATATATTGTCCTGATGGAGAAGAAACCAGCAGTTGATTTTTGCAGAAAGAAAAGCCTTTTAAGCTTCTACTAGCAATCTTATATGTGAAGAAATGATTAAGGAAAAGCCACCTCCAGGAATAAAGATAAAAATCCTCACAATGAACCAGATGGGATAAAATTAGAATCTGTTATCAAGTCTGAAAAGCTCAATGCTAATGCTGTAATTGCAGCATAGAGGACTACCATAGAAAGAATTAATAAAACTCCTCTGAATTGAAAATGAGCAAGGAGTATACCATTTGGACATGGAAAAGTTTAAGAAAATCATTTCCTCCATATAAGGAAATGTACAGTAGCATTTCAATTGATCTAATAAGCAACTCATTTAATACATAACAATATTAAGTGAATAAAATTTATGCAAGAGTGCTGAGAAGACTGAAACAGTGGCTTCATCACTGCTTTAACTTTTGCTTTGCAGCAGTTTCAGGATTTCAAACTACATGTCTCAGAGACAAAATCAGTACTACGACATGATCATCATCAGAATGTAAAATGATTAATAATAGATTAAACACAAGCTATGTATACAGAGTGGGATGCAGTAGTCAAGTTTGCGCAGACATTAGTAAAAAGAAACAAGAACATGTCTAACGGGGCCTCCTACATGTGCCCGCATAAGAAGCGAACACAAGACTTTTCTGACAGGCTGACACATAGACTTTTGAGTACAATACCCAGAGGTTTGACTCTATAAGGCTTAATGCAACTATTCTCAAGACCCAGAATTTCAACCTGCACATAATGAATGTGTTCGACTGAAAAAGAAACTCAGTTACAAAAAAAAAGACTTCTGGATTCTTCACTAAGGCCAAACATTATCAAATACTGCAGTGTTTCACAAGTTCTTAAACAGACTTAAATTTTTACTACCACTCCCTGTTTTCTGTTTGGTTGATTGGTTTCTTGGTTAGTACTTTTTGTGGTTGGTTGGTTTGTATGTATCTATGTAGGTATGAGGTTTTTTGTTTTTTTTTTTTCCTGCTCTGTATAGATTATTCAGACTTGAAAACGATAAATTGACAGAAAGATATTTTGGCTGACATTATTCCAAATTGCACTCTGCTTCCATCAATGGAATTTAATACGGCATGGCCTGGACTTATGGTTCTAGTCCATCAAAACAGAAATTATGCATGTTATTTAAAAAGAAAAGATCAGTTGTTTTGCAGCAGATTTTGAGAAAAAAATAATCTTGCAAAGATCAATAAACTGTGAAATATCTCCATAGAGAAATATATTTTTCTCTTCAACTTGATGTGAGTATATTCATTATCCTTCTTTATTCCACTGAGACTATTTATTTGTTTATGTGTCTTTATAGCTCGTGAGTTACATATTTTCAAAGTTTGTAGAGGAGCTAAATTCAGTGGTCTCAAATATCCTGATGTTGGCTGAAGTCACAGATCTAAAAACAAAAATAAAATCACATGTTACTTGCAGGATGGAGGTGACCAGAGTCTCATGCCTAAAGATGTCTGTTTAGTATTTTAGAACATGCCTTGGGAAAGATCAATTTTCAATCGACAGGAACATTCACTATTGCAAACTTCTCTGCTGGGGAAGACAACAGAGGTCATTTCTTAAAAAGAATATCATAAATGGTAGGGCTAATCCTTTTAGATATTATGGACACACACAAAAAATTCATCTAATCAAAGATTGCAAATTAACAATATGTTAAAACAGGCTGGCTTTCTGTGTCTGTGCTTACTGACAAATCAACAGATTATCTAGATCAATAGATATTTTGCATGTAATTATTATTCTGGGTTTAAATCCTAATTACTGTTATGAACTTCAGGTAGTTTTGGCAGACATCGTTTACCTTGAAGCTTTATTGTTGTTTCATCAACTAAAACAAAGTGCCAGCATCTTGATGCTGACTCATGCTTTTATTTCCAGTGGCTCTTCTGAACATTAGATGTTGATTCTACACAGTCCAGAGTGACTCTCACACCACAAAGAAATGTTTAAATTGCTTACAAACAATTTAAACTCTTAAACTCTTGTTTAAAGAGAAGCTTTTATTAAACATTATTTTACATTTATTTTCAGGAACAACACTTCAAGTGTTGTGGACACTGACAGTTTTGAAGGGGGTGGGAGCTCCTATCTCTCTCTTCCACTGCTTGGAGGAATAGCTGGGCATTGGTCAGGAAGCCATCGCTTGTGCATCATTTGTTGTATATATTAATATATATATGAATATGTACATATGGACATAACTATTTTCCCTTCCTCTATAGAAAATAGATTATCTCAACCCAAGTTCTACTTTTTCTTCCTCAGTTCTCTCCCCAGTCCCACTGAGAAAGAGGGGAATGAGTGAACAACCATGTGGTGTTCAGTCACCTGCCAGGTTAAACAACAGCAAAACAATTGATGATTTTTTTTAGTAATCTTGAAACATATTCTGAAACTGCTTTATAAAAGCAAAAAGCAAGACTGCGTATGTTATACTATTCACAGGACTGTGTTTAGCCAATGTATCAAACTGCATAAAATTATTTACAGTGATTTGAGTTAGCCTCTGAGCCTTTGAGTTAGCACTGTGCCTTCCCCATATACTGGTTTCAGCTCAGACAGTACCCGCTGAACACCAAAGTTTGGTTGTTGCTGAGCAATGTGTGTGCATACAGGGCCAGATCAGGCCATTTGGTGGAGAACAGCTGTCACCATGATGGTGCAGGGCAGGGAGTGGCAGCAGAGTGAGCTGTGCTGGGCAATGTGTGGCCTGTGGGCCGCAGGTTGGACATGCCTGGTTTAATTAATGAGTGCCACATCAGTCTTTCAGATTGCTGGCAACCAGTTCCACAGCTGAGAACTTCTGCTGGGGCAGTTGCCAGTGCATTTTCTCTCTCAGCCCCCACACAGGTACTGAAAGCACCTGCTTATGTAGCTTCAAAATGAAGCTGACAGATACAAAATGAACTTCCCTGCAAAGCCTTGCTGGGAGTCATAGTCCTACCTGTAACATCACTCTTCACTCCCTCTGTCTTTGGATTACTTGTCCTTAATCTGGTTCTGCCACTACTGCCTGGGTCTCCTCCAGTTCCAGCCTCTTCTCTAAATATTTGATTGTCAAAGGAGTAGAATATTTATTACCTCACTACTGAGTTAGCAAAGAAAACATTTCTACTTTTATGCTTTTAACATCTTATACTAGGCTAAATGATATGATAGCATACATGAAATACAAGCTAATAGCAGCTAAAAAGAATCAGAAAATTTTCTATTAGAGACCTGTGTGAAAACTCTTTTCATAACTATATTACACTATAAATACTGGGAATTAGGATTTAGAATTGGAAAGAAAAGTGCTAGAGGAAATAGATGAAAGATGACAAGGAAGAAAAACATGGAAAAAAGTCACAGCAACTCAGGGTTAAGAATATTTATATGTATCTACGAACAGCCTAGAAAATCCCTTAAAATGATTGATGGGGATGGACATTCTATCAACACCTAAAATATTGAAAATTGATAATAAATTAATCAATCTGAAGTGTGAATAGGATTTGTGTGATATCTGCATATTTATATTCTTTTCCTGTTCTCCTCCATTTATTTAGAAATTTATCTAACTTTAGGCCTATTTATACATTTTTGCATACTATGGGCATTCATTTTATATTCCATATTATTAGCTGTGACTAATGGCTGCTGCAGCCAGCAGTCTCCCTCAACTGAAACATGACATTAGGTTCTGCCTAGGTGGATTAGCATCTCAGAGCACTTTTGGTCAGAAATTTTTGATGTTAATACAGGATACAGACTTCTGTATGCCCTGATTTTTCTAGATCACTTTTGAAGTATTCTTTTGTATCTGGGGCTGACTGTTATCACTATGCTTATACTGAAC
This sequence comes from Chrysolophus pictus, assembly GCA_037305975.1. Classification (NCBI taxonomy): domain Eukaryota; kingdom Metazoa; phylum Chordata; class Aves; order Galliformes; family Phasianidae; genus Chrysolophus; species Chrysolophus pictus. The sequence goes on from CM074576.1 coordinate 101,381,369, forward strand.
TGAACATCAGATGCTATTTATCATTATTTTTACATCCAGTGCTGAAGACTCCAATAGTTCAAACAAAAAATTATACTTCCATCTCTTCTTTTTCAATCCCTCCTGCACTGAATCAATCATCGATCCTACTTGTATTTAGCAAAATTCCAACTTTCCTTCTGACCCCATCGAGTTCCAGGTCCAGAAAAAGAAACAAATTCTCAGCTGCTGCATCTTCTGCCTGTCCTATGGCTCAGTGCCAGTCACCTGCATGTCACACTGATGGCCCTCAGCCCAAGCCCCTGAACAAGCTGGAACCACATGAGAGCAGCAAACCATATGGTGGGAAGCAGGATGTTAAGCTTCCTGTGCAAGGCTGACTCAGAGACTCACTTCAAATTTCAAGTCAAATTCAAAGTTTTCCTTCCTCTCCATCCCCATCCGTGCAGAGGCCTCAAGACAATGAACTCCATTGGAGCCTGGGACAGACTTGGACGAGCTCCCAAACATCTACATTTCCTCCAGGATGAAATGGTAATGGTCCCAAAGTGAATGGGACAGGCAGAACAGACTTGCAAATGTACTGACACATCAGAAGCTGAAGCTAGGTGTGCCATGGGATTTATACAAATGCTTAACCAGACATTGGCTAACTGCCACTGTCTTCAAATATTAGTTAAATTTCTTGCCTGCCCATGTGTTTTGCTTAATCCTGCTATGTGTTTTTTTGCCTTTTTGAACAGTTTAATCACTTTGTTCTTTGGTCCCAGGTTATTACCTCATGAAATTCTGCTTTGATATACATCAAAAAGTAATTTACATTAAGTATATAGAGCTTTTGAGAGTAAGGCCATTTCCATGATTCTTGTTTTTAGTGATGATTACTAACTAATAGCTTTAGCATTCCTATAGCTGTGCCATCTGATGACTGCAAAAAGCCCTCAAAATATTAATTAACTGAGCCACACAATGCACCTGTGAACTAGATTTTTATCATTCACTGGCAGATGGGGAAACAAAGACACAGAAAGGTTGAATGACTTACAGAGGAGCCCAGAGGAAACACATAGCAGAGCTGGAAACAGAACAATTAGAACCCAGAGATGTCAACATTTGGTTCAGCGCGTTAGTTTGCATTACATTTCAGATCTTCCTTTCAAGTTTCAGATGAGCACACCTTAGTAACTTGAAAATCTTAAATTCTTATATCTTAGAGCTCTTTCATTGTCTTATTTCTTTGGACAATACCCTACCTGCTGTGCATCTGTGGGTGACATTTTTGACTCTAGATTTTCATGTTCTGCTGTGGACTTGCAGATATTTCTTTACAGGGTATCTAAGACACAGCTGTCCTATCTTGCCTTCACAGATAAAGTGCTTGTTTAAAGACTCATCATATATCAACAGCTGCAACCCTTTCCTTTTGGCCTTGACAAAATGCAATCTCACACAATCAATATTCCTCCAGAAAATGCTGGTGAAGAGATCATTTCCGTAAGCCCTTTGCTTTGTCATGTCATTATTCCAATGGTTCCCCTTCATTTTATTTTACAAACGTAAGCTCTTGTATTTGTTTCTTAAGTCCCTCATAGCCTGCTCCTGTATTATCTATAATGGTCATTCAGAATAAAACGGTTAAGTTATACCACTGATGAGCCCCTGTAAAGATGGTGGCATAGCGAAAAAACTGGAAGATAAAAAAGATGGACTGTTCCATTGAAAAGAAGACTATTTTATTCTGGTATTAGAAAAGTAGACTGTTAAGAAATATGGTTATTGTAACCATGGAACAGCCTCATCTTTTTTATCTCCCACTCTTTTTGCATCAGTAAAAAATAAACAGATTAGCATGCAGATTTCTGATTAATTTCCAACAAGTTAACTGTTAGCTGGTGACATTGTCCTTTAAATATAAGGACTTTAAATATAAGAACTCCTATATATGAAGAAGAGTTTGGGGCCGAAAAACCCTCTTGCTTTCTTCCTATCTATTTTGCTAGCTATCTGCTGCATAGAAAAAAACAATAATTTACCATCAAGGAAAGGGAGAATAAGAAGAAAAAAACCTCTCTGCTCCTTTGCAACAAATCATGCATAGATTCAGGAAGAAATATTTCTATTGAAAAGAAAAGCTTCCATACTGAAGAAAAGCTACTGAGCATGGCAGAAACCTAGTACTTAACCAACAGAAGAAGATGCTTGGTTGGCACAGTTCAGTTGAATATGGACATTTTTATACATTTCAAAAGTCCCTCCCAGAGAAAAGTTACAAAGGCTATGCAGAAAGGCCTTTGCAAACTTGGAGATACATTGCACAAGGCAAATAAGAAATACAATATTCTTCCCCCCTTTTTCGTTCTAGTGACATTCACCGATTTCTATATACTTGCCAATTTAAGATGTTGTGAACCTGGTGGTGGTGTGACAAAAACTGACACTTCAGATGAAATGAAAATGGAGGATGGGTACGGTGATGAAAATGTATCCACATCAAAGATGACAACCAGCAGCAAAGAAATGTCCCAGGTTCCAGTAGAGAAAAAGAATACACAAAATGATAGGATTCAGCTGGCAAAAAGAATATGTTGGAGTCATCACTTTACCCAAGACAAGAAGGAATATTAGTGAAAAAGAAATATTTATAAAAGTTAAACTTGAAAAAACTTTTCTTCAGTCACCAGTTCGCCACTGGTGATTATATACAGGGAAGATGCTTCTTTCCCACACATTATGGAAGGGGTATGAAAAAAGATCCAGCCTCCTGTTATAATAAATGTAAGGATGAATGAATTGCAATCAAGAATCATTTGCACAATGTCTACAAACAGAATTGTATGTTCAGAGGACTTTTTTTTTGTCCATCAGCTTGCTTTGTAGTAACTCTAGTAGACAGCAATCTGTTCACAATCCTAGACTTTACTTGAGATGAGGGAGAGGGTAATGAAATAGCACTGTTGAAGGAGCTTTTGTGCAGTAAATTCCCTCTATGGGACAACATTCACAGGTAGATACTATTCTAATGTTATTATAGTTTCTTTTCTCAGTATTCCTAAAATGGTATTTACACCAGAAACTCTGACTGGAATCATTAGGTATTCCTATCAGCTACAGATAATGAACTGTGTGGAAAGAAGAGCTATTATGTTTTGCATCCTACCCTTCTTGTCTGTTTATTTTTTTTTTTAAGGTGTAGTACTTCAATATCTGTGTTAATATTAATGTAAAACTAACAAAACATTGTGAATTCATTTAAACAACCATTATAATGGCAGCAATATCTTCTCTTTCTTTGCTACCTACCTTCTCTACAGAAGGACCAAACAAAATAGGGATGGGTGACCTGTCATAAGATTAGTAGGATAAAGGAAATGTATCCTATTTGAGTGGGAGGATTTAGAGAGTCTTTTAAATCTTTTATTTAGAATAAAAACTTTGTAGGTGTGGAAGTAGACTTGTCCAGCAAACAATGCAAGCCATTATTTTTGAACAAGATATAGCACCAGTAGCTTCTGTGTGGAGCTTCTGCCACAAGTAGAAAAAGGGCCTGCAAGGAAGCAGGAATTGTAGAGTAAAAATATTGAAAATGATGGGATAATGGTGAGTGTGGAGGAGATAGGAGGGGTGTGAAAATGTTTGAAAAAGGCAGTGAATGAGGATGTGGTCATCTCTGGGAGAAGACAACCTTAATGATGGGATAGGGGGGACTATGTTAGATGTAAAGAAGAATAGAGGACCTTTGGATATTAGGGGTTGATAATAAGACGTAAGGTGATTCAGAACTGGGAGAGTTACTGCATTGGATCTGCCCTTTGCTGAGACTCTTCAGACTGGTATGCTCTTAATGACTGGTATGGAGAAACACTGGAGTGCTTAGAGAAATGAGTAAACATGCATATAATTCTTTCAGAAACAGAGAAGACATAGGCAAAGTTCATACAACAGCACAAATGCAAATGACAGTAGGTACTGTGTAATGATACTTAACTGAAGGTATAGAATCATAAAATCATAGAATTGCTCAGGTTGCAAAAAAACTTAAGATCATCAAGTCCAACCGCAACCTAACCATGCTACCCTAACCCTAACAATCCTTTGCTCAATCATGTCCCTAAGCACCACATCCAAACAGTTTTTAAACACATTCAGGAATGGTGACTCAACCACCTCCCTGGGGAGCCTATTCCAGTGCTTAGCAAAACCTTTCAGTAAAGAAGTTTTTCCTGATATCCAACATAAACTTACCCTGGCATAACTTGAGGACATTTCACTTCATCCTGTTACCTGTCATCAGTGAGAAGAGACCATCCCCACTCTCACTATAAGCACCTTTCATATATTGGAAAAGAGAAATAAGGTCTCCCATCATACTGAATCAGATTGTTGCCAAAAGACAGCTATAAAATCAGAGAAGATTTTAATAAATTCACACAATTTTTTAAATTAAAAGATATTAATTGTTAATAACTTCTGTGACTTCCAAGTTTGCACTTTTGCTGAACCATTGAGCTAAATTTTATGAACATTTAACAGCAATAATACATATCTTTAAAGACTTAGCGCTTGATGCCAAAAAAATCACGAAGCTATCAGAGATGACATTACTTGAACCAAGTACTTTATGCAGCCCAATACTGATTTTGATCAGGAACCAATGATTTTGTTTTTAAAGACTCAGCCATTAGTCTAAAAAACAAGAAACAAAAGAAAAAAATCGCATGGCAGTTACCTATATGAGATGTGTCAAAAAGACCTTGTCATCAAAAGTGTCACAAGCTAATGACAGGTATAATAGAAAATAATGCTAAAAGCAATCTATCACTGACCCTTGGAGGACCTCTCTCACGAGGAAGGTGACTAATGGGATTGAAGTCAAGGAGATATTTCCTGTCCTGCTATGCTTATTGTAAGATGACTGCTGTAACATGCTGCTAGATTTGTTCCAAATTGCCCTCACATAAAAATAGAGTATTTTTAATAATGACACAGCGAGCTTTCCAGATCCTTTAAGAGCAGTATCACTTTTTTTCATGAGGTGACTTTTTGAAGATCATCAAGCATGTGCTCAGTTGTGAGACACAGTGTTCATTAATAGTTTCCACCTTGACTTCTGTATAATATGTATCACTGACCTGTTCACAGGCAGGGAATTTTCTTTAAGTCAAATGAACAATTATTTTGCTTCATCAAATCAAAAAGCTCTGCTTTCTACTGAAGAAACTAGAATTAAATATACTTCCCAGTAGTTTGTAAGGAGTTCTTGTATTGTTAAAATTAAATTGTGGAGACAGAGCCATACAATGCAAGCAGAAGCTGAAGAAAATAGAAACATAATTTATATTTCTGCAGAACTGAAATTGGAAAGAGTTCTTAAGTAAAATAAACTGAGTCCCCTCTATAGAAACTGAAGAAAATTCCTTCTCTGGAATAAAAAATAAATATATATATATATTCACTGATGTATTTAAGCATGAGGCCTTTGACCTAGGAAACTGAAAAGCAAGTCTTCAAAATAAAAATAAAAATAAAAAAAAGAGATATCAGTAAAAAAAAAAAGATTCATTATAATATCACATTTATACTGGAGAACAGAGAAAGTCTCCATTTTCTGAATCATTATATCCAGAGAATAGCATGAGTAGAAGTAGTGAGGAGTTAGGTTGGCATCATCAGCCTAAGTAAATGGTTGTTATATATTTTGAGTATTTTGACTAGCATTGACTAAAAGACAAAAAGTCTTTCAAGGCTTTAAAGTCTATTTTTATTTCATATTGGAACAAATATACTTTAGAAAGGAATTGGGACAAATTTCTATTTTTAAATACAGAGTGACAGAAATGCTTCCCCCTTTCTTGATAAACAGGTGATTATCCAGTATGTGAGAAATCCCTATTAATCAGTTATCAGATCTTGAATGCAGGCTCATCTATTTCTTGAAGCAGTAATTACAAACCAGGACCACTACTGGTTGCTGAAAACATTCTCTGCTTCAAGGATACATGTTAATTATTATTATAAGATACATATGAATTTATGCAACTAACTGCTAGAATAAAATTTTGCAGTTCATACTCTTTCTTTGCTTATTTTTTAAATAACCACAAAGTACAATATATGTTGTATAGTCTATGATTCAAGAATTAAGGGAACTTGATCAATAGTAGATATAAATAAATAAATATAATAACATAATATAATAATAAGATAATATAAATAAATACTTTAATATTTGCTTCTGATCACAATAAGTTGCCAGACATGGTCAATGTTTTCAAATACTAGAAGTTAAAAATTAGGCAACTACGGGCACTTTATTAATTCACTATATCACTGTACCAACAGAAGAGAGGTGGCCAGCAGGGAGAGGAAGGTGACTATCCCTATCTACTCTGCCCTAGTGAGGCCCCATCTGGAGTACTGCATCCAGCCCCCAATACAAGAAAGTCTGGGAACTGTTAGAGAGGGTCTAAAGGGGGGTCACAAAGATAATCAGAGGACTGGAGCACCTCTCCTACGAAGACAGGCTGAAGAAGCTGGGCTCTGTTTAGCCTGGAGAAAAGAAGGCTGCAGGGTGACCTCATTGCAGCCTTTCAGTACCTAAAGGGAGCCGTAAACAGGAGAGGAGTCAACTCTTTGAAAGGGTAGATAACAACAGAACGAAGGGGAATGGTTTTAAGTTGGAGAGAAGATTTACATTGGGTATTAGGGGGAAGTTCTTTACCAAGAGATTGGTGAGGTGCTGGAATAGAGAGGTTATGAATGCCCCATCCCTGAAGGTGTTCAAGGCCAGGTTGGATGGGGCCCTGGACAGCTTAGTCCAGTATTAGACATGGAGGTTTGTAGCCTTGCCTATGATAGGAGACTTGGAGTTTGATGATCCTTGAGATCCCTTCTAACCCAGGCCATTCTATGATTCTATGATTGTGAAAATCAGGAGAGTAATATTAACACAAAATTTACAGATTAGAAATATTCTACCATATATTGGTAGAAATTATTTTGTACTTGAGGTTTTTCCTGTAGTTTTATCAAAGGTAAAAGCAATCGTTAGTGAAATACACGAAGATGCTGAAGCAGTGATTGAGAAAATTATTTTCACCCTAAAGTCTACAAGCTAGGGAAGACATGAAAATGTTCTTTTAAGACAGTTCATTGAATTATTTTCTTTTTAGATATGGATGCAAAGGAAATACAAGATACCAGTTTTATAACATGCTCTGCAAACTTTTTTTCAGTCTAATACATTCCCATTTAGTTTACACACACCAAGGATGGCAAGAAATAGCTCCATCTATTTTTAATTTTCTTTTAAATATAGATGTAAGGTACATTAACCATTTTAACTTTATGTATATACTCATTTTTGATGAAGACATAGCACCTCAAACCTAAAACTTCCCTTCTGCATGTACAAAAATAGAAATAAACATACAACATGAAATGCCTTCAATCAATCTATAATTTAAATTCAATATGATCAAGTTTATGATACTGGAACATCAGAAAATAACTAAGCATCTTGCTAAATATATATTGGTGTTAACAGAGCAGCAATATTCAAAAAGCTGTAAATGTTGCACATGCTTTGACAGATTCCAAAGCCAAGCAATGGCAACACGAAATTTTGTTTAATTATTTTTTTAGTTACTGTTTGTGGGGAGGTGGGAAATGTTTGGATTTCTTTTTAACCTTTTGTTGCTTTCCTAGTTTTTTTTTTTTTTCCAATAATAAAATCTCATTCATTATGGATGTATCTGATATGATGTTTGTTTTTTTATGTATCAACTTTGTTTTACTAGATTCTTCCTTTTTTTTTTTTTTTTTTTCCCATTGACCTCAAATATTTCAGTCGTGTCATCCTACATCAAGCAATAGTATTAATTATCTGAGTACATGCCTTCTTTCCTCCCTCTCCAAAGATAGCTGGCTGGCTGATATTCGAGGAAGAATAATAAAACATGGGTATATAGCTCTAATACTTTAAAAAAAAAAAAAAAAAAAAAATCTAGTAAGAATGTTCCATGATAGACTCTCAAGAGTTTATGCTTCTGTCTCCAGAGACTATTGCAGACAGTTGTGCTTTTACTTTGCTGTACTCCAAGCAACTACTTATGAGCCACAAGATTTATACTGCAAAAATAAAAGTCTGTTCTCCAATGACTTCAAATTTTATACAGGACTTACACTCTACCTTAGCATGTCCAAAATAGATACTCACAGATATGAAGCAAGTTCTGTAGTTATCACCTCCATCTCACCATTTGTTAAATATTTTAGGAGAAAATTATAATATTTTAAACATTCCATTGAACCTCAGTCTGATTCTCACAGATTATACATTGTAAGAGATTATTCTTTTATATCATTGTCTCAAGGCTTGCTGGGGACACAGTTGAACAAGTCCAAGCAAGTCCTGGGCAAGGGTTGAGAAATCCTTTGTCTGGAGAACACTGATGGACAAGCCTTGGGCAAAGGTTGCAAAATCCTTTGTCTGATGGACACAGATGGACAAGGCCAGGGGCAACGAGAGAGAGAGAGAGAGAGAGAGAGAGAGAGAGAGAGAGAGAGATAAACTGCAGCTTAATGGCAGTGAAGCCGTCTTTTGTGTGGGCTTATCTCGAGGGAGATAGCCATCTCAGGCAGTTCTGCACACGACTCTTATCCAAGTGCCCAGGAATGCCACTATGGCAGAAGAAGTAGTATAAAAAGGGGACCTACAACCATGAGGTTGAGGTTTTCTAGCAACAGATTCCTCATGAAGAAGAAGAAGAGATTTCTGCCATGAGAAGCCTCATGACCTGCCTCTCTCCCTCCTGGACTTGCTCTGCGCTTTACTACGATGCTGAAGAAGAACAAAGGTGTCTGCCATCAGATTCCTCACTATGGAATTCCTGCATGCTGACAGACTCTCCTGGGCCTGCTACCTGAGTCCTGCTGCTTCCTCCCGGATTGGCTCTGTGACTTCTTCCTGCTACCTGCTTGCTGCCCAAGGCCGGCCACGCTGCTGCTGCTCTCCCCCCCTGCTGCTTTTGCCTCGGACCTTCAAAACAGCGTGCCACGGGCCCACTGCTGGATCCTGGTGGTGACTATCCCCACTTTACGCGATTCTTGCTTCTTTCCTATCTTTTCTATCGCCATCCTTCCCTTCCCCATCTCCCTGATTAGGATGTATAACAAACTGGTTGGACCAACATTTGAACCGTTGTTTTTTAATCTCACACCGGGTATACATATTAAAAGAACCTAATCTCTCTCCTATAAATTGGAGCGAGACGTACATACAAATACTTAGGCCTAATATTCATGACACGAAAGAAGAACATTATAAGGTGACTAATTGGACAGAGAAAAGTAATTCACAGATACCCTTGGAAAAGTCAGGAAGTCTGAAGGTGAAGAGCAGTAGAACTTTTCTCCACAGCTCTTAACCACGTGTCTAATATGAATATATTTTAGCTTTACTCATTTCTGTGATTATGAAATAAGTACATTATATTAAATGCATGCCTAACTATTTGTCTGCTTGGGACCGCAGAATATTCCTCTGTGTTACAAAAATAAAAAAGGAACCAGAGAGCCAAGTCCAGTTGACAAGTTTTACTGACAGCAGTGATCACTTGAACCTGTTTTGTTTTTGAGGAGTTCACTATCTTTTGATCAAAAAGACATCAGCAAAGCAATCTGTTTATATAGGAAAAAAGTGTTAGCATGGTAAATGAAAGGTGTATATAAAAACAGAAACATCTGTGCTGAGCAGTCACTTGAAAAATAACCATGCAATAACTTTAGAAATTTCTGCTTTGTGTCTAGTAGACAATTAGTTATTTGAAAAGAGGCAGTGGTAGAAAGCACATATTGTTTTATATTTTGCCGTAGTGTGTTTCTATGTTTTGCTACACTTCTAACCTTCTTCACGTAAAAAACCCAAAACTTTAAGTAATTTAAATATAAATATTTTGAGAGAATTTGACATCATTGAGTAGTTTTTTCTCTGCTTAGTTTTAGCCATGAGAAGAGCAACATATTGTAACATTAAATTTAAAAATATTTATATCAATATTTTGCATTAAAAGCATTTAAATGCATTGCAAATAATTCAGATGTTTTAATGCTATTGCAAGATGTAGTTTAAAATATTTCTTTAGAATATTAAAAGTTAAAGAAATAAAATTATTGATAGCTACTTATTATGAAATAATTAACACTAATTTTGTTTTCTGCATTTTAAGAGTCAAAATCATTTTATCAATAGTATATGCACAGTACATTGTGATAATCATTTCTAAACTACATTTACTTCTCAGAGTAACTTGTAAGTAACGGGACTATTAAAGTTACAAGTTCATAGGCAAATAAATAATAGAGATAGAATAAAATTTCCTTACTTCACTGTGGTTCACATTTAACCATCATCTTATTAAGAGATTAGTATATTTACAAAACAGCATCAAGTCTATTTAATGAAAAATACATAGATTAAATTGAGTTGGGGGGGAAAAGCATCAGATGAAAAAGATTTCTTTTGACCTGTGATGCAAGAATCTGGACTTTTAAAGATGATATGTGAAAATATGCACATTAGACAACACAGTTTGTCCCTCAAACATGTAGCATCTCACTCCATGCTAAGCTCTGTTTGAACACACTTAATTCTCATTGTAGCAGACTGATGTAAAATTGCTGTCACTCAGCACAGGAAGTGATGGGTAGTGATGACTAATGGTGATGACTATACTGAAAAACGGTGTTTTGCAGCTGAGAATTTTCTCTATCAAATAGTGTTATTGTGTTCTTTGTATCTGTTGTAGTTTCGATAGAAACAATTAAGGGGCATTAGTTTTGCAGCAACCTACCTATTTCAGAATTCTGCTAGGGACAATAACAACCAAAAAATGAAATACCTATTATTGTGGGCTCCCTGCAGACTTTTGTTTTTCCTTGTCAAAAACTCATCAAGAAGCATGATATGTTGTTCAAGTCCATCAATAATATTACTAAACCTGGTACAAGAAAATCTACGCTCTTGTTTTTTGCACTGTAGTAAAATGCATACATTTTTCTTTAGTTTCCATCAGTATCACCATAGCACACAGACTAAAATTTCACACTCAGTAACCTTTTCTTATGTTATTCACACCACTGTTCTATTTGGTTTTGCTCCTTTAGAGCTCCCATAGGTTATTCTGGGTCACTTCACTTGTCACCTCTGGTAGACAAAGCTGTTCCACCCTGAGACTGGCTCCAACCAAAAATGTGCATACCTGACTCCACCTACAGCAGGAGCCTTGTCAGTTGGTGCTGGAAAGAGAATCCTGGAGTCCTCCTGGAGGGCAGGATGGGATCACAGGAAATTTTCAGGGCACATGAATAACCCCCCGAAACTATTTATAGGGCACCTTAGGAATTATGATAAAGAAAAAGCCAAACCACAGTTCATACACACAAAAGGATTCAAGCTTGTCAGTTAAGGCTTGCCACTAAATGAAATAAGAATACTTATAATTGAAACCACTTTGCATCAGTTACCCACAATATAATAGAAGAAGAAAGAAAAAGCCATATTTTGAGAGAGGGGTAATCCCCTTCAGGTGGCCATAGTTATGTCACCACAAAGAGCTGCGCCGAGACTGAGCACAACAGTTTGCAGCATTGAGGAGTGATGCCTTAACCACTCCTTGTCAAACACTGGAAGAGCTGCAACTTTAAAGAGAATAAACTTTTTAAATACAGAAAACAGGCATGTAATTCAAGCACTCAAAGAAACTGTCATCTAATTCCTCTGTGGTGGGAAGGGACTACACAAATTCTCATCATTAGCTGTGGGGGATGAAACAAAATAAAACCACTTTCCAGAAAAGCTTAAGATCATCAGTTTTCTCTTTCACTGAAGTGGACCAGGAATCGTCAGTTAAAGCAGTTGTAGTTTCAAACTACAAACTACAAAATTTCAAAAGAGGAAATTAAATCTAAGAAGCTGTAATATCTTAAACCTCTCAAACATGAGACCATACGTGTTCCTGTGATTATGTCTGCAATGCTCCATTCCAAATATCTCGAGGTTGGAAAAGTTTCTTCTGCTTAAAATAAGGTACTCCAATTGGCTTCAAATACAGTAATAGCAATGGTTTGCTTTCACTTAAATCTTCATGCTTTTAACAAATTAATCCTCTTAACATCCCTGTTGGCTACATAGGCAAAACTTTCCTGTTCTGCTAAACTGAGATAAGAAGTGCCTTGCCCAAGGACTTGCCACCAGGACTGGACAAAGCAGGGTTAAAATTGAATAAACAGCAACTCTTATTTATGCTCCAACTAGACTTTATTATTTAGTTTATGTCAACTGTTAACAAAAAATATGGAAAAATAAAGACATGCATCTTTTTTCCATGAATATTCCTACTAATGCGGAGATGAAATACTTCACAAAATCTGTATTTCCTGTCCACCCCTTCTTTGTAGGGAAAGAAAAAAAAAAAGAAGAAAAAATTGAATAAAATTAGACACCTACTTTAAATGGTACAAAAAAGGTACATAAGAGAAATGTAAAAATATAGGCAAAACAAGGTCATGAAATTAAGTAGTTTTTTTCATTATGACAGCTGTGAATTCAAGTGTGAATATTTGATGTCATCCATTTTCATTCGGTTCTTTGATCATGGAACGGTCTACTCAGCATCTGGCCTGAGGTCTGCTGATGGGTATCACCTATTTTGAAGGGGGAAACGGATCCTGTCCAGGAGCTGGCAGGACTTGTAAGGAGGGCTTTAAACTGGATATGAAGGGGGAAGGGGTAAAACCAGGCTCACTAGAGATGAGCCTGGCTCATGGCTCATGGAGTGGTAATGGGATTAGGGGTGAGGCAAGGGGCTCAGCTGAAGTGCATCTACACCAGTGCATGGGCAACAAACAAGGGGAGTTGGAAGCCATTGTGCAGCAGGCAAACTATGATCTAGTTGCCATTATGGAAACATGGTGAGACTGCTCCCATGACTGGAGTGCTGCAATGGATGGCTATAAACTCTTCAGGAAGGAGAGGCAAAGATGTAAGGGTTGCAGCGTGGCTTTCTATATTAGAGAGTGCTTTGATGTTACTGAGCTTGTGGCTAGGGATATAAGGTTAAATTCCTATGGGTAAAAATCAGGGGAAGGACTGACAAGGCAGACATCCTGGTGAATATCTGTTATAGACTCCTGAGCCAGGATGAAGAGCCAGATGAGGTGTTCTATGAGCAGCTGGCAGAAGCTGTGCTTTCGCCAGTCCTTGTCCTCATGGGGGACTTCAATTTCTCCAACATGTGCTGGGAATACAACACAGAAGAAGCAGTCTAGGAGACTTCTGGAGTGTATGGAGGTTAACTTTCTGATGCAGCTGGTGAGAGAGCCTAGAAGAGAAGTTGCCCTGCTCGACCTGCTGTTCACAAACAGAGAAGGTCTGGTGGAAGATGTGGAGGTTGGGGGCTGTCTTGGACAGAGTGACCATTAAATGGTAGAGTTCTCGATTCTTGGTGGAGCCAGGAGGGGGAGCAGCAAATCTGCTACCTTGGACTTCCAGAGGGCGGACTTTGAATGATTCAAAAGACTAGTAGGGGGAATCACCTGGGTTTCCCTCTTAGAGAGTAAAAGGATCCAAGATGGCTGGTCACTCTTCAAGAAGGAAGTCTTAAAGGCACAGGAGCTGGCTGTCCCACTGAGCTGCAAAATGAGCCGGCGGAGAAGAAGACTGGCATGGATGAATAGGGAGTTATTCTTGAGACTCCAGGAGAAAAAGAGAAACTTCCTCCTGTGAAAGAAGGGATGGGCAATTCAGAAAGAGTACAGAGAAGTTATTAAGATGTGCAGAGAGAAAATCAGAAAGGCAAAAACCCAGCTTGAACTCAACCTGGCCGTTGGAGTAAAAAGGAATAAGAAACTCTGTTACAAATATATCAACAGTAAGAGGAGAACTAAGGAGAATCTTCATTCTTTACTGACCACTAAGGATAAGACAGAGGTTCTGAATGCCTTCTTTACATCTTTTTTTTAAAAGTCAGAGCTGTCATCCTCAGGGTACTCCACTCTCTGACCTGGTAGGCTTGGCTGGGGGGGAGCAGACTAAACCCCCCACGATTCAGGAGGACACGGTCAGAGACCTACTACTCCAACTGGACTGCCACAAGTCCATGGGGCCGGATGAGATTCACCTGAGAATGCTGAGGGAACTGGTGGAGGTGATAGCCAAGCTGTTTTTCATTATCTATCAGAGCTCCTTGTTGACTGGTAAGGTCCCAGAAGACTGGAGGCTTTGCCAATGTAACTCCCATTTACAAGAAGGGCTGTAAGGAGGACCCAGGGAACTACAGGCCTGTTAGCCTGACTTTGGTGTCAGGGAAGATTATGGAGCAAATTGTCTTGAGGGAGGTCACATGGCATGTGCTGAACAACTGGGGGATCAGGTCTAGCCAGCATGGGTTCATGAAGGGAGGTCCTGCTTGACCAACCTGATCTCCTTCTATGATCTAGTGACCCGTCTGGTGTATAGGAAAAGGCTGTTGATGTAATCTACCTAGACTTCTCTGAAGCCTTTGACACTTTGTACCTCCCACAGTATTCTCCTGCAGAAGCTGGTAGCCCGTGGCTTGGACAGGTACACTCTTGGCTGGGTAAGGAACTGGCTGGAGGTCCAGGCCTAGAGAGTGGTAGTGAATGGAGTTAAATCCAACTGGTGACTGGTCACAAGTGGTGTTCCCCAGGAGTCGGTGCTAGTGCCTGTCCTCTGCAGTATCTTTATTGATGACCTGGGTGAGGACATTGAGTGCACCCTCAGTAAGTTTGCAGATGACACCACGTTGGCTGAAGTGTCGATCTGCCTGGGGGTAGTGAGATCCTACAGAGGGATCTGGACAGGCTAGATAGCTTGGCTGAAGCCAATGGGATGAGGTTCAACACCAAAGGCTGGGTCCTGCACTTTGGCCAGAACAACCCCAGACAACACTACAGGCTTGGGGCAGAATGGCTGAAGGACTGTGTTGAGGAAATGGACCTGGGGGTATTGATTGGTGCTCAGATGAACATGAGCTAGCGCTGTGCCCAGGTGGCCAAGAAGGCCAATGGCGTGGATCAGAAACAGTGTTGCCAGCAAGAATAAGGAAGTAATTGTCCCCTCATACTCACCTCTGATGACGCCACACCTCTAGTACTGTCTCCAGTTTTGGGCCCCTCACTGCAAGAAAGACACTGAGATCCTGGAGCATGTTCATAGAAAGGCAACAAAGCTGGCAAGGGGTCTGGAGCATAGGTCTTATAAGGAGCGGCTGAAGGAGCTGGGATTGTTCAGTCTGGAGAAGAGGAGGCTCAGGGGAGACCTTATTGCACTCTATAACTACAACTACCTGAAGGGAGGTTTTGGTGAGCTGGGGATCAGCCTCTTCTCTTGCATAACTAGTGATAGAACTAGAGGGAATGGCTTCAAGCTGCGCCAGGGGAGATTCAAGCTGAACGTTAGGAAATACTACTTCTCTGAAAGAGTGGTCAGGCACTGGAATGGGCTGCCCAGGGAGGTGGTGGAGTCACCAATCCTGGTGGTGTTCAAGGAACGTTTGGATGTTGTGTTAAGGGATATGATTTAGTGAGAAGTAATGGTGATAGGAGGATGGTTGGACTGGGTGATCTTGTCTTTTCCAGCCTTGGTGGCTCTGTGGTTCTGTGATTCTGTGATTCATAAATTGTCATTCCATGACATGAAATAATTAGAAAATATGTTAATTTTAAACACATTTTTTTAAAAGATGCATATTTTCAAAATAATTTATTTTAGCAACTACATATCGCTTATCTATACAATGCAAACAATCTCTGTCCAGTTAAGAAAATATGACCTGAGACAGGGAACCAGTAACTTGTATTAGACTAGCCTGAAGATTTGGTCCACATGACTTTATATTTTTTTTTAATAGCCTTTTGATTTTTGAGCATTCAGAAATATCAGAAAATATCATATAGATCAATGACAATTGTGGTAAAATTAGAAATATGAGTTAAGTTTCTAAGATAGTCTTCCAAGCCTTGAAATAGTGATGACAAGCAGAAGTTATTATTCCTATCTCAGTCTGTCAAATATCCAAATCAGGAAATAGTGTAAGACAGTCTCAAGCCTTTGTAAATAAAGAATGTCTTACCAAACGCTCATTGACAAAATTTCCATTCCCTTATATTTCCTAAAGACATTAAAAGAAACAAACAAACACACCCACCAAACTAGAAAATTCCCCGTGTAGCTTTTCTGTATCGTAATATACCATGCTGCACGATTTTCCATTTGGGCAAGCGTGCAGTTAAAGTGAATGGAGTTTTTCTAGGCTGCTCTATTTCTAGAGTATTTTCCATATACAGTATTTTCTTTAATATAGCAGAAACAGATGACATTTTATCTACAGTGTTCCTATGCTAAATAAAAAGGTAAAAAATTGTTACTAGCCAGACATGGCAAATTTTCCTGATATAATTTTAGAAGAGATTATTTTTTAGATGTAAAGAAGGAATCGACTCTTTAAACAGATTACTTGAACAAACTAAAAACTTCTAATTAATTTAAAGATGCATTCTCTGAGGCTAGGTCTACCAAAAAACTTTTCTACATAATTAATTTATATTTTCCATGTAATGACTTGAGCAGACAGTAAGACAGACGCCTAGTAGGATGCTCATATTTCTACCCAGTATTTTCTGGTTAATAAAGCAAAATCATCCACTACAACTATGTATGAGCTGAGCAAGTCCCTAGTCATGCATAGCAAGCAGGATGCATCTAGTACATATCAGAAATACTGCACACATATTGCAGGTCACTTATGGATGCAGACGCATGTTAACCCCTATTTCAGAGTCACTGCTTTTGTTCTTGATCATGAGATGCCAAGCAGCTCGTTAAGAGCCACTTTTCCAACCAACTGCCAAGCATCTGAGAGTCACAGCAGGTGACTAAGGTAGTCTTTTTCTGTTCAGAAAAAACTTCCTGGGAAGAAGAAAGAAGATGTGTGGAGAAACCCAAGCATATGGTACCCCTAATAACTATTTATAGTTGTAAATGGTTATGGCGCTTATCACGTGGCTATCACCTCCATAAACGTATGTCTCCAAGCTAGATGATCCTACAGTGTAGTACATTAAGCATAAGTAACTTAAATAACTTCTGAAGTTACTCCACTTGTTAAACAGGCAGGCTAGCAGAACATTCAGTGTTTTCTCTGAGCAGAGATTTCCTGATACTAAATCACATATGTTTATAATTGCTCTACATTTATTGCTTCTTCAGATAAATTTAAATATTAAATATGATTCAAATTTTCTGCCTAATTTCCTACAGTCAATTAACACTTTACAAATATATTTGAAATATTTTTTTCACATCTTTAATAAGCTTGCTATTGTATTTTCTGTTTTTTCACTATAGTTTGAGGATTACCTTGACATAGATTACTGTTGCAAAATACAGTAACATCTAGTGTAAAACCTTGGAAGAAAACTTTTTTTTTTTTATGCCTCTCAGAAAGTCAATACTTGGATTTCCAAAAGAAACATGCAAAAATTTCAATATGGTATTGTGACATACTTCTTTATTACTGTCCTTATTGGCTGCCAAACCATAGTCTCACATTTCTTCTTAGGTACAAATGGAAGAGAGAATCCACAAGAGGAATCAAAATACATGGTTGTTTCAAAATGTCTTTTATGGAACATAATTCAATTATAGAACTGATACAGCTGAAAGATAATCCATAGAGTACATTGTTCATTTCAAACCAAAGAATAAAAGCAGATATCTTAGTATTAGAAAATTTCTGAATTGAGAGAAGAAACTAGATTAGATAATACTGTTTTGGATAGAGTTACCTTTTTTTTTATTCTTGGGCTTGCTTTTGTTAAGAAGTATCTGTCTATTGTTCTGATATACTGTCTGTCAAACTTACTTCACTGTATGTGAAGTATTGTATTATGACACTCAGAATTGCAATGTCTAATATTTGGTGTCTGGATCCTGGTGAAGATCTGTTATGACACCAAACAGACATCAGAAGGGATGTCCAGAAGTGCCACAGAGGAGGCTGTTGCTGCTGAAAGACCTTATGCTCCACTGAACTATCTTTTGTACAGTGACTCAGAGTAACATCCTAACTGATAGGTTACAGAATCAGTAGCATCCTTGCCCTTGACTTCTGGTCTTGATTTCTAGAATAATTTTCTGCAGAATTACAGATGTGTTGAGAACATTTTTCCCCCACATAACTTTGTGATTACACATTGTTGGGCTACATCATTCAAATAAAGTTGGGAGAGGAAAGAAAAATCAGATGGCAGATAAAAACTACAAACCTATTCTGGGAAATACAGACTGAAGGAAATGGGCTGACAGGAATTTCATGAGATTCAACAAGAGGAAGTCTAGTGGAAAGCCAAGAGACAATGGACACAGATTGAAATGCAGGAGGTATCATCTGAACACCAAAAAACACGTATTTTCCTCTGCAGGTGACTAGGCAATGACACAGGTTGCCTAGAGAGTTTGTGGAGTTTCCTTCCTTGGAGATATTCAAAAGTCACCTGGACATGGGCCTGGGTGCACAACTCTAAATGGTCTTGCTTGAGCCGACAGGTTGGACCACACGGGTTCTGGAGGTCCCTTCCAATCTCAACCATTCCATGATTCTGAAGATTCATTTCACTCTTCATGCCCCTAACATTTTTCAGAAGGAGAAGGTGGGTCTAAACCCTCTAAAAGAAAGATGGGAATTTGATGTGAGCTGAATCTTTGACTGGAGTTTCAGTGATGAAGATTAACATATAAAAGCACAGCGTCACATAGTGTACTTTACTGAGTAAAAATGCTTTATTTAATTTAAATTCCAGCCCGGCAGTTGTATGGTCAACTTATTATGAATACTGCCACTAGATGAAATTCTGAGAAGTAGTTGAACATATGCTCTGAGGACATAACTGGGTCTAACAATAAGAACTATGCTTTTAGGCCCCACAATTATAATTTTTCTAACTATTTTCTGAAATATTTATGGGAAAAAAAAGGTAGCAATAAGTACTGGAATAAATCTTTTCAGAAGGCAAGTGAGACACTCTGCACTCTTTGAAGCAAAAATACCTAGGTGCCTAAAAATTGTATTCCACATTGAGGAACACTGCCAAATAAGGGACTTATTTTTACTGCTTTTGCATTTCTTCAATCAATTTGGAAAAATGCTGTACCACACTTTAAAACTACAAAAATAAGAAATTACTTTGTTAGTAGTGAGATTTTTTTTTCTTGATTAACTCCTGAATTTAGAGGCAGAAGGTACTCTAAGAAGGTTTGTGAGTACTTGCTTCTTCAAGCACTTAACTGTGAAATCGCTTAATATCTGAGAAGGATGTTCTTGCAGTATAACGCAGCAAATGAAAAAGCAACTGCAGATGTAAAGCAGATTAGAAGAGCAGATTAACTTCACAATTTCATGCAGCCAGTTTCTAGAGGAAATGTTAAAAAAAACTCTCCTTCTAAATTATTGGTATCATTTTATGAAGAAAACATACTAAAGTAGAAGATGGATTACACTGTAACATAAAATATCTTGTGAATACAAAGGTGTCCACTTCATAAATCTACAATAACATTCAGATTACATCAGTATGCACTGTTAGCAAAGAAATTTGATTTCATCCTTTCTAATTAAAGGATATTTTAGAAAGAAGCAGATTAAGGTAGGATAAGAAGGACAAATACAGTTGTAGTCAAAATTTAGGAACCTAATCTGGGATTCCATTCTATTTCCCTTTTTCCCATTTCTTTTCTAAATAAAAAGCCATTTTTTAAACAACAACGACAAAACAACAACAACAAAACACTACTATCACAGTGGAGATGGGAAGGAGAAATGCCTTTGAAAATCTGTCCATTCATAAAATCATACAGAAAAGAAAAAAACAAAGACTAAAATTTGAAAATTCATATGGAAAATTCCTAAGCTGATGACACTTGCAAAGAGAAAGAAAAGGTAATATTATTTGCACGCTTTCTGCTCCACAGAATGTGAATCCAAACAGAAAAAGACAATTAACCTCAGGTTCTTACAAACAGCATGGGAATTAAAGAAATGACATTTACTATTTGTCAGCTTTCTATATAATATTTTTTACCTATATTATTTTTCTATGTACTTTCCTGTAAAGTGCTGAGGATAGAAATTTCCTTGAAATAATTTATATGTCCCAGCTCTTCGTCACTGAAAATTTTCTTCTGATTAAATAGTTATGCCTTAATGCTGACATGACATCTCCCAAGCTAGGAAGCCTCAGAAGGTCACAGATTCTTTCTCCATAGGAGGCCAAGCTGTTTAGCAGAAAGTATGACCTACTGTGGAAACCAATGACCTAGTAAAAAAATAAACAGTACTGTGCTGTAAAAGAGAGCTCAGTAATCAACTGCCTTCCTCCTACAGAGATCAAACCAAGTTAAGCGATGCTATTAAAATAAATCACCTTTTAAATGTCTTTACCTGAGATACTAATCACTTAAATCAGTACACTAACAAAATGTCAGTTTTATTCTTCAACTTAGATGAACACAATTATTCACTCTTTACAGCAGACTGAAATCTGAACACTCAGATCAACATTCACTCAGAAAAACATTGGACATGTATACCTAAGCCAAATGAGCCTTTAATGGTTTTCCACATAAACAAAAAAAACCTGGCAAGTTATTTCCTGATTTTGATAATTCTGGGTCATGCCCTCCACTTCAAAATTTCATTTTCTATTAATATTTTCCAGTAGTACTCAGTTTAAAGTGCTGACAATAAAATGCCAAGGGAAAATATACACATTTTTGGTATTATTTCTTTGGATAGTAAGTTTTAGAAAATTCTCATCAGATATAATAAATAAATAAGTAATAAATAAAATCAGTTAATGCTATAATAATTCTTACAAAATTCATTATTTTCATGTTAGTTTACAAAATTATGTGTGTTGTTTTATATAATAATTTAGATACACGAAACAACAGTGGGACTATGAACATTTGCACCAACAGCTCCCTAAAATAAGGAAAAAATAATAATACTTAATTTGAATTTTTGAGAGCTAGACCGGTGTTTCATGGTACTGTTTTAAAGGTAAACCTGGTTGTCTCTCTCCAGAAGAAATCAGAAAACTTTAAGTAATAAAGATGTTCTGGGAACACTACAGAGTGACTGTGTTTTGGGACATGATTTAGCAAAGGGTTGTTAGAGTTAGGGTAGTATGATTAGGTTGCGGTTGAACTTGATGACCTTTAAGGTCTTTTCCAACCTGAGCAATTCTATGATTCTATGATTCTATTTCAGTCTTTTTCCTTCACCAAAGGAAATTCATCTGGCTGAGGGCTTAAAGAGAAAAACAAAAATAACACACCAACGCACAGTGGTGATCACTGAGCAGGACATCAGGATGCTTCTGCAACTGTTATACTCACAAATAATTACTGAGAAAGGAAGAAAAAGCAGTCAGCATAGTAGGTGCCACACCATGAGGTGATGCAGGGAGCAGAGATGAGCTGGTGAGGTAGATTAAAAGAAAGGCCTTGGAGCATCATTTAGCTCATGGATCCAAATACACAGCAATTAAATTATTTTTAGGAGAAGTGATCTTCTGCTACAGACTGACAGTAGAACACATGAATTCAGAATTCATTGAAAGAATACGTTGTCAGTGATTAAATTGAAGTGTTTCCCTGAAAAAAATTAAAATCACACTGTTTATTTAGGAACTGAAACTTCCCATGTTAGTAGGTTGGCAAAAAAATTCAACAGAACAGCAGCTGAAAGCCTGCTGCAGAATGCAAGAATAAGCCAGCTTTAGAAGGCATCTTATAAGGCTGGAAATACAGTAAGAATTAAAAAAAAAAAAAAAAAATCTGCAATAAAAAACATGCCGCATTTGGGATTCTTACTGATTTTTAGCTCCTAGGAAAAAAATATGTCTAACTTACAGGAAGAGTTGTCCCAAAGCCCAGCAAGAGGTGGAACTTTTTGTCATGCAGCTTTTTAACTCATTCTAAGACACTTTCTCACAGATCACATATTACATGCATTTCACGTATACCACAAAAGTGTATTCAGGCTAAACAAATCAAATATAAACAGGCATGATGCAAAATGATCCAAAGTGATCTTCGCATCTTTGTTTACTTTCTACAATGCATAATAAGTAGTCATAACTTTCCAGAGGACACAAAGAACAGACTCCCCCATTGCTTACACAACATGTGGACCAAGCTTAGCACACCCTCTAACAATCTGCACAAAATCTGTAATAGGAAATTAAACTAATAAAACAAAAGATATGGAAAAACTACAAATTAGATTACATATCACATAAGCTTAGAAAGGCAGCCAGGAAAAATCAAGAAAATATTTGTAGTCTCTGTAGTGATATTCTATGTTGAACTTTGTTATGATTGGGAGATTTTATCCTTAAATAGAAAATTCATGACTTCTCTTAGCTTTTTGAAATGTCTTTTTAGTTCAGACTTTTTTTTTACGAGAATATGCCATACTTAAAGAATACCACAATCTCATTAATATTAACAAATAGGAAATAAATCTTTCACACAGAAAATTATTATTATGAACTCTTAATAAAGCAGATAAAATCCAAAATGTTTGAAAGGGTATAAAAAATATACTGGAACAGGCTGCCCAGAGAGGTTGTGGATGCCCCGTCTCTGGAAGTGTTCAAGGCCAGATTGGATGGGCTCTGGGCAGCCTGGTCTAGTATTAAATGGGGAGGTTGGTGGCTCTGCATGTGGCAGGGGGGTTGGAGATTCATGATTCTTGAGGTCCCTTCCAAGCCTGGCCATTCTGTGATTCTGTGATTCTGTGAAAATTATTTTACCTTTTCCTTCAATAATTTATTTAAAGTTCTAAAAGTACCAAAGGTCTGTGAACTATCAATTTTTTACTATAACTAAAGAAAAATTCAAATACACAATTTTAGTGTTCAATAATGGGGGAAAAAAAAAAAAAAAAAGGTGTAAAGAACAATAGATTGTTTAAGGATTCAAGGAAAACATCTTCAGTTGTTTTCAACTAACAGAAACATGCTGAGACATAAAGAAAATTAATGGACTGAATTTCAACAATTTGACAAAAAAAACCATGAGTGGATCAGGAAATAAAAAAAATAAAAAAATAAAAATAAAAAAAGGGAAAAAAGTTAGTATAAAAATCCCTATAGCTTTCAGAGTCATTTTTTGTGGTCTAGTAGTATTACCATTTTCATGGACTTCTCTATAATTTTATTATCTGAAAATGTTCTGTTTAATGAAAGCTGGAATTCATACATGATTAAGGATCTACCTGAAAAATGAAACACTGTATCATGAGATTAAGAAAACAAATAAACATGAAAGTGGGCAAATAAATTTTAATAAGTATTATATAATATTCTATCATGTTATCTTGTCTAATGCAACCTTATGTCTCTGTAGTTTCAAATCACTCTCTAATCTGCTACCACCGATGTAAATGTCTGCCTGTACTGTAACACTGATATGACTAATTAGGTGCAATCCTTTCAAAGACCAGCTAGAAATAACAAGAATGAGAAGGTCAAGGAGAGCAGCTGAAGAACTGGTATAACTTACAATAATTCCACACAGTCATGGCCAGTAGTGACTTTGAGCCTGACATGTTGCTCTAACACAACAAATACACTAGAGTCACTGAAAGGGATCAAGATTTCTGTCACACTGACTACTTTCCCTTCCTACAATATTAGCCTTCTGATTTGCAGAAAAGCTGTAAAGCTTGTAATCTCCTACTAGCACAGTGAAATCAAAGCCAAAGGAGTTTAGAAGATATTTCTACAGAACAGTCACATATGTTCTTGTGGATTCTCTGGGTTTAAATTTATATGACAGATGCCTAGTTTTGGTGTAGTAGAATTGTGAGACACTAATTAATGAATAAATTGAGTCTAGATTTTATTTATCATGGTAAGAGATGCCCAACATCACAATATGTACCACCTACATGCTCTCCTAAGCCTCACAGATCCCATTTGTAACATGGAGAATATACAGTTGCCTAAATCCCAAAGGAGTTAAGGAATTACTAGTTCAGTTTTCTATGTATCCAGGGACATTTTAGAAAGTATATATAATCATGCAATTCAATTAAAAGTAAGGAATAATTAAGTTCTAATGTCTAAAATAATATATGAGACAGCATTTTAGCTTCCTGCTGCACTTAATATCTTAGATACACTTTTATGGCTAAACAGTTGAGAATCTATTTAGATAGATAGATACTTAGACTAATCGAGATAAAACACATATTTCAAAGTTATTTCCGTGTCCTCAACCTCAGCCTCATACGTTTCTCATGATGTACAATTGAGTTGCCAGAATTTTCAGAGGTACTTTATATCAAGTCTTGGACTATCAATAATTAGGGACAAATTCTTGTCCCTAAAAGACTTAAGCCTACTTAGATAGGAACACCAGGTTAGTTTATTATGAATAACAAACCACAGGCACAGATTGCAAACAAACCTTGTAAGGATTACTGATGAGAACTAGGCAAGGGTATTATCACTAGTTGAGCTGGAGAGAAAAAGGGCAGTATACACCAAAAATTGGAAAGTATCATGTCACTATGAGTAAAGCACACATAAAAAGAGGCATCATGTAGATAAGAGACTATGGTACATCTACAGTAAAATCGTGATAACCTGAGAACTTATTTGACTTTTTGGAGTTGAATATCCTTACAAGAAGAAAGAAGCAAACAAACAAAAACCCATCTCTAAACATCGCATATATCACAAGCATATTTCATATGCAAGCGTTTGAGGAAATTAATATAAAAACAAACAAACAAACAAAAAAGCAGAAAATAAAACAAAATGCATTGTAAATATTCTCTGTAAGTAATATTTATTTTTACAAATTAAGCAGTCTTTCTTTTACCCAAAATGGCAATTACTGTGGAAATATCTGCAACTAAATTTAGTGATTACCGGTTGAAAGTAAGAAGTTGAAATTGTTTTAAGAACTAGATAAAAAATTATTTTAAATAGTGTATTTGAAAATATTTTAATTTAGTCACTATAAAATAATTTAATTACTGTAAATTATATATATATATATATATATAAGTAATAGTGAGCTGAGAGCAGTTACTACAAAAACTAGTAGATAAGAAATTCAAGAATGTTTTTCTGGAGAGATTACAGATACACTCAAATACATAAACAGACAGCTTATTACAACCCAGCATTTGCAGTTCTGGTGTGATCATGAGACTATGCAGCATGTAAAACAAAGCATTATGTGTTCATTTAAAATCACTATATAAAAATGTCCTCCCTAAGCCCGGGCTATCACAGATGTTCTATCCAAAATGATGCTCTGAAAACAAAACAAGAAAATATTGAATAATTTTAATAACCGAAGCATTAACAGAATGTTCTTTAGCAAAAGAGTGTCAGAGAGCCACCAGCTGAAGCCTATAAGCCTTCATTTCCACCCCTTCTAGAAAAAACATTGGAGGAATTGAAGCAACTCAACATATGACCCCTGGTCAGTGAATGTGAAACCTCTTAAACTGCTCAGTAAAAGACACCAGAGAGATAATCTCCAGCCACATTTCTTGTATGTCACTGATGTTTACCTCAGCTATACATATCATTGAAATGTTCCAAACTCATATCTTTGTTAACATTGACTCCAAATTAAAGAGCCATTGGTGGAACTAAAGGGCAGCATAACAAATGCAACTCATAAAATCCAGTCAGGACACACAGTTTACATGGTGATGAATACTGTCTTGCAAAGCAAACAAAGGTGATGACAGAGCCTTTATTTGAGATATAGGAACTGTATAACAAGATACCAAAGAAAGAATTAACAGCCCACACAGCAATGGTTCAAGAAAAGTTTAGCTGAGGAATGCAGCCTTCTCTGTTTTGAACTCTGGTGCACATACACACTCCCGGGTGCACCACCGAGAGGGAGAGAGAGGAAGGGTGGATCCAAGCTCCCCACTATTGGATACCCACGTGAGATCCTGATGTTTTGACTAAAAATAAGCAGAAAATATAAAAAGTACTACATTATAATTTTTTTTCAACAAATATTTTTTTTAAATTTCAGTTGAAAACACAATACACATTTTACTATAATAACAGATATTAAAATTATTATAAATATTTTGGAAAATATTCATTTATAATTCATTACAAATTAAAATTTTGAAATATTCCTACAAAATAGGAATTAGAAGTTTCAGAAGGATCTGTGTCTTCTCAGAATTACAGAGCACGCAGCAGGAGATGAATGCATCACTGGCTGTGATTATTCTAGTGGGAAGTGGTGACAGAAATGTGCAATTATTCATTCTACTCCAGTCCTCTCCTACCCTTGTTAAAACATGTAACAAATGAGAAGCCTTGACTTCCCATTGAAGAGGTAATGATGGCTGCGTGAGGATGATTTTTTTTTTTTTTTCTTCCTGTGCTCAGTTTTCTGTTATACAGGCATCTTTAAAGGATTTTTTATCCAGGACATCCCGCTGTCACTTAATCTGTAGTTTTCGCAGTCTAAATAAGCCACTATCTAATTAACAGGACTTTCAGAATTTGCAATACATAGCAAGATGAATATGGATAAGTGAAATGAGTAGCTAAGCATCTAGTTGTTGCTGCTTAAAGAAACTCAGATGCAAGAGGCAGAATAAATGTGTTTTGGACATGCTCAGTACTATTCCAGCATTCAGTGAGAATTATATTTCCACTGTACTCTTACCGCACGTGTTTGCATCATTTTAAATTGATATTAACAGACTGGCATGCAGGATTTTGTAACATTTGATAGCTATTCAAGTAATAAATGTCACTTATCTGAACTATGTTTTCTCCATTCAGGTATGCATATGCTTAACTGTGAACTGAAAGTGAAAATAGACCAGGAAATAATACTAACTGTCTGTACTTAAAACACAAATAAGTGATCACCAGCACCAACATTTAGTCACTTTGAAATGTCTTCCACTAAGAAAACACACTGATTTTTCAAATTTAATCAGAAAAATCCTGCTTTCCAAGACCACCACAACAATGCTGAACAAGTCTTACAGGACAAGATAGTTATTTTCAACAGAAAGTAGATGGCTAAAGCTAAAATAGAAATTTTGATTGTTCATATTGAATTTATAATCTTTTATATTTCTATCAAGTTCATATTTCAGTAAATTACTTAAATACATAAAATCTCACATCTGTGTCCAAATGCAATATAAGAGAAGTTCTCCTGCTAACCAAAATACATAACTTATACATAAAAAATCACATTTTGATTATTTTATGTGATGAAATAATCATTTATTTTAAACCTATAAAGACAAAACAATATCATTTGTGATATAAATACAGATTGTAGTGTATAAACATTAAAGTATTATAGCAGATCTTATTTGCAAAAAGTCTAGTTGTCTTTGATTTGTCTAATTGCTTTTTTTGTTGTTGTTTTGTTTTGTTTTGTTTTGTTTTTTTCCCCCCTGTAATGTTTAAGTTGAAATAGAGCATTTCCAACTGTTTCAAAGACAAGCCCATGTCATGTCTGGAGTACTTAATATATGCAAACAGTCATCATTCACAATGCTATAAGTGCAGATAGGTAAAAGTGGAGAATGAACATTTCTTGAACTCAAAGCATGATATCCATAGAATAACTATTCAATATTATGGTCTCATAGAGTCACTGTTGTTTCATGCCTAAATATGCAAATGCCTAAATGTCATTTACCATACAGAGATTAAATTTCCTTTTGATTTTTCCAGTGACTGCATCAAAATAAAAATAACTGCATTGTCATTCTGCTGTCCTGTCATTCTTTTCACTTTTTGCTACTTTTCCCTTCCTTCTGCTCTCTTTCCTTTCCTTCTTCAGTAGATGCAGTATTCACCATAAATAAATGAATAATAGTAGCATTGAGTCATGGCAGGGCATTTCAACACCTATTTTATTTACCAGGCATATGATGAAACCCATTCATATTCATAGCAATAGCTTAATGCAATCCCTGTATTCCAAAATGAAAAAGTTTAAATTCTTTTACTTACTATGAATTTTTATTGATGTTTAATCTACAAAACCAAACATCTAGAAGTGTCTGCTTGTTCTGACCACAGCAAAAAGCTATGGCTTGCATCCTGTAGGTCAGCTGCTTTGTTTTAAAGTCCGAGAGCCTGGCACCAGCAATCTTATCTTGAAGGCTGGCCTGAAGCAGCCTGAGATCACACTGCCTCATCTCCTTTCTTCTCCTTTCACCTTTCCAAAGGACACAGCACTCTCACATTTGAGGAATTACGACAAACAAAGAAGCCATTCTTAGTGTTGTGTCCTCCCTTTCTTTATACTATTAAAAAAAAAGTGTACAATTGGATGTGGCATAAACCAGGCAGCCTTCTTTCCCAGCTACTTGAAAATAAATTTATAGGGATGTATGTTCACTGATAATGTCAAACTTTGCTCTTAAGCTTGCAAAGGAAGTGTTTGAGGTTTTTGTTTTTGTTTTGTGGTTGTTTTTTTTTTTTTTTTGTTGTTGTTGTTGTTTTTCCAAGCAGCAAACTCTTTCTCAAGTAAGGAATGTTCAAAACAAAGCTTTTCCATAGACTCTGGTTTGTGTTGCTGTTGTTGTTATCTTTCAGAAGGATGTAAACATATCCCTTTTCCAAATAAATTGATTATTCTGTTATAATTAAATGGATAACATTCTCTCAGGTTTTGTGTATACAGTTTCTTTGTTAAACATCTAGCACAATGCTGGAACTGGATCTTTTTCTATCCTGCAGAAGATTTTAATATTGCGGAAAAAGAAAAATAATTGTGTTCAGTTTAGTACAATTTCCAGTCTTTGGCACAAAATCAATCATTGCATGAAAATAAGAGCTATACTTAATGTGTAACAAATCAAATTTGAATTACATCTTCAGGGAGTATCTTCAGGTACACAATCAAATCACTGTGCACGAACAATTTTTGGTAGAACAATTGTTATTATTTTAATACAGTTTAGCAAAATGCTCCAAGCTTGAGTAACAATACGCTTTCTTAATAGAAGACACTTTGGGGTGACAAGACAACAATATTGCTAATCACTTATTTGTGATTTATGTGAGGATAGTATTGTTTTCTATTGTATTTTGACTCTCTGTTCTCAATTAAAGCAATTCTGGTATGTTTCCATGCTTCCTGATTTTAGATCAAGGAGGACAAGTGGATACTCACAAAAATACAGCTGGTCAAGCCAGTTCTCATTCATAGGGCATTTAGGCATACTAGAACAATATTGAATTTGAGCTAAGATCAACATTTCAGTCTGCATAAATGGTGCCTGCAAAGATGTTTCACCTTGAATTCATAGCATACTTTACCGTGCAGACATGCCTTCTGCCTCACTATTTTTTTTTTTTTTCCTTCATTTTCTTTGGTCCTTCCAGATGTTTTTCCCTAGACACTCATCACCAAATCCCCTTGTAAATTTCTTCTATTGTTCCCTTCCTTACTACCGTGCTATACAAAGTACTAATTATGTACCAATTTCTGCTATTGTAATGTAGGAAATGTAGCAACTTGTAATATCTTGATGACTGTACTAAGCTAATTTTGGAGATGCATCCAGCATTTATTATCACACAATGATGTCAACTGTATTAAAATGAACATGAAAAGAAATTGGATAGCTCTGAAGTGGCAGTGGACTACAGAACTATGTATCTATATCTATATCTATAGATATATCTATATATCTAAGTGGTTCAAATATATCAAAACAGAATAATTGAAGCTAACAATCACTCATGTGAGAACTCTGGTTAAAGTTAGTTGTTCTGTCTTGATTTCTAATGGACAAAGCTATAAATCATAGAAAAGATAAAAATAAAAAATTACTATTTTGCAGATTTCTTTGCTAATAAAATGAGCCAAGATCAATATGAGGTACTAAGGGCAAGTGAGGCACAGAGTATTTACACTCCCAGCAGTCCTCCTATCCCAAACTAGCTGCCTCATCCTAACAGTTAACTGGTAGCTATCATCAACTCATTCTGCATGGAGGACCATCAGAAAGGTGGAGAGCTGGCATCTACCACAGGCATGGCTGGGGTTCTGCTGACAGCTGTGGGAAGTAGCTTTAGTGTGCAGCCCCATTCCCTCTATTCCTGGTTAAGACAAATGTCATCATGGAGGTCAACAACGGGAATCAATTTCAGCAAACCCTGCACATTTGGCCTTCAGTCACTAAAAATTCTCCCCTCTTCTCAAAGCTTCCTACCCGCACCTGATTATGTCTTTTTGCTCATACTTGTCCCACGTGCACATACTCATGGCAAGCCTCCGTGTGGCACTAGTTATTTTCACCCTTCAGAAGAACAAAAGATTTGTATGTCGCATTCCTGATGAAGATGCCTGTTTGCACTGAAAACTATCAGCCTTCCTCCCTCAACTCCCAGAAAACTACCAAGAAGAGCCTCAAAGATGACTGTGAATGCTCTAAAGGGTTGGGTATTATGTTAATCAGTTCTAAGAATATGTTAATGAGTTTGAGAAAATATTTAGCATATGCACAAAATTCCAGGGAAAAATACAAGTGTATAAAAAATACAAGTGTATAAAAAATACAAGTGTATATGAGCATGACCAATAAATGTAATCTGCACATGAGTCAAGGTGCACATATTGGATGGAGCTATCCTCTGTGTGCCCCGCACTACAGTAAAGGAATATGTACTTGCTACAACTCATTGGTGTGTCAGGTTAATCTACCAATGTTCTCAGCATCAGCTCTCAGAACATTGTTCCAATATCAACCCACATTAAAATGTCAGATCTTACTTGACCAGAAAAGCAAGTTGTGCGCTAATTACTGCTGACATTGAGGTGGTAATGACTCAGGGTAATCCTGATTTAGGGTAATCCTGGGTTTGGAATCCACACATACTTTGTTTACAAGAGCACAACAACATACTCAGGACCAAAAGTTGCTCCTAGAGATACAGTTTGTCAAGAAGATAAGTATTTCTAGCTCTTTATTAGAAATGGAAATAAAAGAAAGGAACAAGCACTTGACAGTTTAAATTCTGAGTATTTTCTTTGTGAATTATGCTAACAAAAATCTATTATTTACATCTTGTTTTCTCTACTTCCCATTCACAAAATAAACTTGAGCAGTGCTGGTATGATGAAGCAAAAGTTTTGCGTTATAGATCTCATTCATTTTAGATTAATAGGATTCTTCACTTTTCAAATCTGTTATTAGAGTTTATTTCACAAGCAGCAACTCAGTTAAGCGTTGTTAAAAGCAATTCTATTTGTATGGCAAAAATGAAGCATTTATTACTTCCTGTAAATCAAGCTGAATCAGCCATTCCGCAGCATTTTTCCTTTTCTGTAACATTTATTTTTTGAGGAGAGAGGGACAATCAAATCTCATTTTAGAATACTCAGCCACATATTACAAACCTCCTCACAGACTGAACTTGTTAAAGGGAAAAGTTGAAGGTCAGCTCTCAGTAATTGTTTAGGGAAGGATTAGTGTCATGTTAAAAAGCCTGGTTTACTCTTTTCCTGCAAATGCTGATTGCAGCTCCAGGCATCATTTTGAATGAACTGTCTTGTCTTTGGCACAGAAGATAATCATCTCAGTCCCACCCAAAGAACTGAGCTTTAGACAGCAGGGACATCTGAGCTAAAAATGAAACAAATGCATATCGAAACTGAAGATACCGTACAATGTTTCCAGTAAGATATTCAGTTTTCTGCCAAGTTAAAATGATATAAAGGCTGTTGCATTCCAATGACCTACAAATAGTGTTAGAGTGGATAATACTGGGTACTATTAGCCAGTTAATAGTATAAGTAAAACTGTTAAAATCTTATTCAAAGAGGCTAAATTCAATGTACTTTACTGTGTACTTGTAATCAGCATCTTTAGAGACTACAGAGCTTATAGTGCCTGCTGACTACTTAGATAGTGGTCAAGACTATGGTGCCTGGGACTGGTAAGGAATGCATTGTTTCAAATCAATGAGACAATCAATACATTGTGGATAGTTTCACATTTGAAAGCATTTCTTCAGAGCTGTTTGCTTTTGAATGGGAAGGCCCAGGAATGTTTTCTGGCTGAAGACTTGGCCTGGGAATATAATGGTTCCAGCTTCATACAGGAGACTGGGAAATGACATTTTACTCTGTGAAGGCAAGATGCAAACTGACATCTCCCTGCTTCTTAACTCTGCTGATTCAGTTTGCCTAATCTGGAAGATAGAACCAGAAGCTGTCATTCCAAAGAGCAGGCCCAACTACTCTGGACTGTAAGCAAGCATGTGTATGTTCATTGTTAGTCATTAACTAACCACCACAACCTTGGACAATCTGCCACTACCAAAGATCAGAACCCTCGACATCAAGATCTCTGTCTTGAATGGAGAGCCAGTGAGCGAGACAAGAAATATAGTCAAGAGGAAAAAGCTGAGTCTTGAGGAAAAAAACCCAACAAATTTAAGAGTAACCACATCACTGTGTAAGATGTTTCTTATGAAAAAGTTTGTCCGAGTTGAATGCAGTATAATTTAAGATGTAAACGCATGCAGAGAGATGAGCAAAGCAGTGTGTCAGCCTCTAATGACTGCTTAGACCAATCCCATTCCTATGAGAAGTGATATTTAGGGGGGGATCCTGTTTTTAAGCTAATTCATTACCAAGATAAAAACCCTGATTAAGGTACCTTTAAAATGAAATCATCATAAAGTTGAATTTAGAAACTCATCAAAAGCCAGGTCTGAACATGAAAACTAGATTCACACATCCAGCACTTAGCATTTGAAGAGATAACCTCATTTCTTTTTAAATGAAGTGATTTATTTGTATGAAAGGAGTCTCTTCAAATTTCATGCACCTCTAGTATTAAGCTCACTAATCAATGTTTTCACAATTGGCCCATTAGTGAACTAGAGACAACCATCATTTTATGTCATACAAATTCAAAGCCGGTCTGCAGACTCCCAGCTCACTGAATATACTGGAAGATGAACAGATCTTTTCCACTGAGCTGAGCCTGTCAGTTTCTCAAGTCTAGAGTTTTTAGTTGACATCACTGAACTTAAAGTATACTATTGCAGTCCATGCAGTATGGTAAGTGGAAAACATTAAATGTTTAGAAAAATCATTTGATATGCTCAGAGAGGCTGCAAGAATAATAACTGCAATAGGCGTGGAGCAAGTGAATTTAGCAAATATTGCAGTAAAACATGAGACTGAACTCAAAATTTTAGGCAACGTATGATTGCTTTATCAAGGCCCTTGTTAGATAATAAAAGAATAAACTGGGATCTGAGTAGTAGTGAATTGTGGCTCAAAGATTACAGTTGAAGAGCTGTTTTGCATAGAAGTAAATCAAGCAATCAAGCAGTCAAAAGATGCTAAGACTGGACATCCATACAGGAAAAAAAAATAACCACATAGATTGATAAAGTATATCACTGCTTTGTAGTAGAAGTTGTGAAAAGGAGAATTACAAAAGAAGATGAAGTTATTGAAAAAAAGATCTGTGAAGGCTAGTCAAGAGAGTAAATTCTCACAGTAGGCTCAAAAATATTAAACAATATTAGCAGTGCAGGTATAAGGTTATACCCATTCTAAAGTTTTTTGTAAACTTGAGAAAAAGCCGAATAAATATCATGGAGGGAGAAGTTAATAAAATTGAAAGTCAGCCTTTAAACAGTGCATATTTGTGCAAATGAGGAAAACAGAAAGGATGATAATCTTTACTGGGTTATGTGTAACAGACAGGCCAAATACAAGCTTGCAGAACAACCAAACCAGACATAAATATTCTGACAAATATTTAGGATATCTGACAAACCAGATAATAAATATTCAAACATTTTCAAGTGTTCAAATCTACCAAAAGAAAGAAGCCTTTCAAAAAGGCCATAGAAAAATTAAAACTTTAAACTGTAGAAGTACAAAGAGTAGATAAAGCCAAAGAGATTGTTTTCTTTACCTATGCATTTATCACAGAGATACACTTAAGTGCCTATAATAAAAAACATTTGTATACTATTAAAGTATCAGTTACTAGTACAAAAATGTAAAGCATAAATTGACAAAACAATTTTCCAGCTACTTGCTATATCAAGGATGAAACTGCTGAACTGATGCTTGTAACAAAGAACAGTGAACATCTGAATAAAATACACAGTGAAGGCTTAATTCAGCTCTTGTAAATAGTAATCTTACATCCCAAGGGGTATTCTAGAGGAAAGAACAAAAACAGAGATAGAGGAGACTTTCCTATCATCCACTTATATTGTCTGATGGTACCTCATAAAAACAGTTTGAGCTCTCTTAACTACTCTAGGCACAGGATGGTGGGGAAGTTCCTTGTGTGGCTGAAAAACAATGGCGTGACACAGTGTAATCAGTTTGCACAGATTCAGAGATCTCAAATGGAGAGCCAAGGCTGAGAGGCCTAAGACTATTCAGACTGGAGGAGAGAAGGCTGAAAAGGAGATTTTATCACCATCTTAGAGGCAGGCGCCATGTGAGTGGGGCCAGACTCTTCACAGTGGTGCCCAGTGATAGAACAAGATGTAATAGGCACAAACTGGAACACAAGCAGTTCCAGATGAACATGATGGAAAAAATATTTACTTTGAGGATAACAGAGCACTGGAACAGGCTACCCAGAGAGTTTGTGGAGTCTCCTTCCCTGGAGATGTGGACAACCTACTGCAGGAAACTTATCTTAGCAGATGTGTTGGACTAGATAATCTCCAGAGGTCCCTTCCAAACCCTACAATTCTGTGATTAATAAATGATGTGGAAAACATGTGCCAGTGTGTTGATAGCAGTAACTTATTCATAGTGAAAAGGAGGGTTTCTCTTAAAGAATAAAGGAATGGCAGAAGGCTCAGTGATGGACAGATGAGATTTGCTGTATATATACACATATATTTATATATATGTAAAGCAGATCATGTGTGGAACAAGCAATTCTAACTTTCCATATACACTGAGAGAATTTGGATGACCAAGAACATCAATTTAATAATCAACAGAAATAAGAACAGATACAATTTGGGATAATTAGGAAAGAAAAACTGAATCTGAAGTTATCACGAGGTAGAAAATATATTTCACCTTCTTGTTAAACATATTACAACCTTTCTAATGTACTCTTTTTGGCATGAGAAAATGTAACATTTCAGAGAAGAATAACAATTATCAAAGTAATTTTTTCCAGTGTAAGAAATGACTAGGACCCTCCAGCAAGAAAAAGAAACAAGGTGAGAGGGACATGGCACAAAATGCATACAGTCTGGAGTGTAACATGGAGAGTGAATAATGACCTTGCTCTCTCACCATTGAGAATGAGAATACATAAAAATTGGTATCCATTTAAAGGAAAAGTCTTAGTCCTCCTAAGGTCAGAAAAAGCAAAGCATTACTTCGTATCTAGGAGTGCACCTGAAAAAGGGCTACATGATGTTGAGATTGTGGTCCAGGAAAAGTAATTACGTTTTTGCCATATTCTGGATATTCAACATCATAAATGGTCTGACCTAATTTGATCTATCCTACATTCTTTATATAATACTGAGACAAACCACTGCTGCCTTAACTGAGTACAGTCCTGTGACTCTAGTCTCCGTGAAGCTTGCTCTATATATTTATCAGTTCTATCATATTTCTGAATATCTTTGACTAAATACATAAGAGAATTCTAAAACATTTCATGTTAGTTTACCCATTTAATAATAAATTTTCTGTAGATCTTTCCTTTCTAATAATGAAGGTATTGCCCAATCACTTCAAAAGAGCTGATAGTATCAGACAACTCCAGCTGTGTCTTATCTGAAAACAGGAAATTATATGTAAGCTCGCTTGTGGAATAATGAGCAAGAAATTAACAGAATCAGAACATATTCCAAGTGGCTCCCCCCTCTTTCTCTGTACAAAGTTCTGCACATAGGGGATTCCAAAATACATATAGGCATTTTCATCTACTCTCCAATCTCTCTAAGACTTATTAAGTACACCTCATGTTCCATCATGGCTTTAACTTCAAACATATTAACATCATTTGACCTAACAGACTGACAGTCAGAAGATGGAGCAAGTAAAACTGAATGTCCTTCCATTGTGGCTTAGGATCTTGAGTTTAAGAAGTTCTTCCAAAATACTTACAGATGAAACAGTTAGGTTTGCTGAAGTAAAGATTCCACCATTCCTTAGATTCAAAGATCCATGAGGAAACAGCCACAGTTCTGAATCCCAATCAGAGGTTAGCTGGGTGCTAAGCTGGAGCACAGCTCCAAACATTCTTTCCTCCTATACAGAATTACCAAGTCTGTGCAGTCATAGAAATGCACTATGAAAAGGAACACTCAGATCCACATTTATTGCCAAAAATAAAAAACACTTTATTCATTCAGTTAGCTAATATACAAATATTTTTATACAGATAGAAAATAGATGTATTACAAATAATGAACAATATATACAGCCTTGTAAACTAAGCTGTCAGTAATTTAGAAGATAATTCCACCATCTCTGAGTTAAATTCTTCCTCTTGACCAAGCAGCTTATGAATTTCCCAGGATAAAGAAAGAAACAGACCAAAAAGAAGATATTTAGAATATTTTCTTAGAAACTTCAGGCTTTAGGTTTTTCATGTAAGAGGGGACAGATAAGGAAGGACAATATCTTTTTTTAAGTAATGAGATTCCATTGCTTTCCTGTGTGTAACCACTGATTCTCATTCTTGTCATGTAATTTAGTAGATGTTTCTACTCATAGAAGTAGGAAAAAGTGGCATCACTGCATGAAATAATTTTTAAAACATCTTTTTTTCCTATGATATCCCCTTAGTTTATTTGCTATTCCGGCTATTATGCTTTCAAAGCATTTTGGTTAATTCAACCCTTTTGATGTCATACCACATTGTAATAAGAAGAGATGCATTTCTTGCTAAGGAAATGACAAACTGTGGCAACTTTATATATCAGTTGTTAAAACATTGTTTGCTCTTTGGTAACTTAGCTACTTCAACAAACATTCTGCTTATTTCCCTTCATTACTGGAATTATGCCTTTCAGCTACATAGACCAAAACATTAATATATGATTTAGGCAACAGGAATATTAAAAGTGCATGTGAGAGAAATACTGACTAGGCCAAAAAAGAAAATAGGATATTAGAATTTTAATGTTGAGCATTCTCATTCTTCCTCGTATAGATCTTATAGGCGGATGAGGGTATGTTTTCAAAGCAAAGAATTAGGTAAGTAGTATTAGTAAAAGCTGTACGCTTTCTTTGCAGATGGAAGACAAAAAAGGGAAATCCAAATTTTTCAGTCTCAAATGATTTTTTTTCCAGATTGCCCTTGGCCTTTAATTTAAGTCATAAACTTGTTTAATCATTACAATTATTTTAGATAGCTTACTTATAGAAGCTCTGTACCTTGGTGAATCCTATAATCCTGCTGTGGTTCATCCCAGTGAACTCCTCAATGCTGCTGCAATAGATTCTGGAAAATAAACAAAATAAAAAAAAAACCTCACAGCCCTACCCCCAAAGCCATAAACACTTACATTTAATAGTATCTGGGATATTTTTTCTAAGATGAACTTAAAGAATATATCCAAATAAACAGCTACAGCACTCAAAAATTATGCACACTATTAAATTTTTATTTATGGAATTATGACAAGAAAATTAAGAAAAAATACTGCAACTGCCTCAAGACATTTTCTTCATCACAAGCTATCTAATAACATAGTGGCTTAGTTTCAATTTAACAAGTTAAGTAATTCATTTAAAATTTAAAAATAACTTTGTCAGTTGACGAAAGATTCAACATGAGCCAGCAAGGTGAGCTAGCAGCCCAGAAGGCCAACCATATCCCAGGTTGCATCAAGAGAAGTGTGACCAGCAAGCTGAGGGAAGTGATTCTTCCCCTCTACTTTGCTCTTGTGAGACCTCATCTGGAGGTACCACGTCCAGTTCTGAGGCTCTCTATACAAGAAGGACAATGAGCTGATGGTGTAGGTCCAGAGGAGGGCCATAGAGATATGCAAATGAGTGGAATACCTTTCCTATAAGGACTGGTAGAGTGAGCTGGGGCTCTTCAGTCTATTGAAAAGAAGGCTCCTGGGGGATTTCATAGCAGCCTTTCAATACATGAAAGGGTCCTGCAGGAAAGCTAGGGAGGAACTTTTATAAAGGCATGTAGTGACAGAACAGGAAGAAATGGCTTTAAACTGGAAGAGGGTAGATTTAGACTAGACTAAGGAAGAAATTTTTTCCCATGAGGGTGGTGGGACATTGGAACGGGTTGCCCAGAGATGTTTTAATGCCCCTCACTGGAAGCATTCAAGTCCAGACTGGATGAGGCTTTGAGAAACCTGTTCCAGAGGGAGGTGTCCCCGCTATAGCAGGGGGGCTGGAACTAGATGATCTTAAAAGTCCCTTCCAAATCAAACCATTCTATGATACGATTCTATTTAATACTTTAAACTTTTTTTTTTCCTAAAATGATGAGTAGTAAATTCAGCAACTTCTGTTTCATTGACATCTGTATTTTGCATTAACCATTCCTACTCAGTATAATAAATTAGTTTCACAAGCACAAAGCAATGACTTAAAAGAAATTTCCAGTTTTCAAAGCCTAGGTTAGTAAAATAGTTCAGTATTAACCATCACTGCTCCTTCCAAAGGTAATTGTACAAAACTCCCACTATCCTTAATGAGAAGATTAGGACAATGCAGAGAACTTCTTCTCCCACAAAGCAGAAAAGTAAACACAAGCCATCTGATGGTATCAATATTTTTGAAAGGATCATAAATTGTAATAAATTCAAAGCAGATAAAAGCAATCTTTTATATTCTTGATGGTGTCTTCAAGCATAGAAAAGCAAACAAACTGGGATAGGAAAAACACCACTTTTTCCAGCAGTGCTGAAAGATAACAGCATAACTGTGCTTTAAGGAAAGTACAGTTACTCCAATTGTTCCTGTCCAGATTCCTCTGAGAGAAAAGCATACATACCTGGAAAAATGGAAAAAATTAAGTGAAACAGATTTATTCCTTGTGTGCAGTTATGATTATATATATGGATGGACAACACAGTATTGAAACATGAATGGAGATGAGCTTAAATTTGAGTTAGAAAATGGAAATCACCTAGAAAGCAGACAATAGAATATTATTACAAGAGCACCAATTTAATAACTTATTAGATTGTGGTTGCACTCCAAAGACTCTTCTTGACCTAAATAGTACTGTCCAACAAATAACACAGGAGTGTGTGCACATATTTCTGCTTGTATGTGTTAATGTGTAAATTATTTCCTTTTTTTTCTTCTAAATAATATTGTGTTTCCCATTGGCTTGAGGGAGTAACAACTCTGAATTTCTTACAATACTGAAATATGACTGAAAAGTAGGAAGAGGAGACAATTTTAAACACAATATCTACTATGGAAACAGCTTAAAGGAAGTCATCACAGATATGAACAAACAGCAAATAGTGTTCCACTGGAAGAGAGGAAATTGTGGAGGAGAAAAAAGAAAGGACAAATCAGAAAAGCAGGGAATATCATAGATTAGGTGGACATAAAAATAAGGAAATGTAATCTGAATTTGAACTGCTATGAAACTGGGAGCCAGAGGATGAATTCAAGGAATAGAAGTGATATAATTGAAGGGGAAGTAAAAGTAAATAAGATGAGTATTTCATCTCTACCAGCGAAAGACAGAAAAGAAAAAAATGAATGAATGGACAGGACAAAGGAAATTATGTCATTATACTATTTTTGACTGACAGATAATGATGGCACTATTCTTATCACTGTGGAAAATATAGTTACTTGGAAGTGTAAGGGAGAAAATTAAATTCTAGGTGGACAGCTGGATTTCAGGAAACAAATTCTATAAAGACTGGAAAAAAGCAACAGAAAGGGTGAAAATAAATTGATTCTGAAGTATAGTTTTCTGATTTCCCAAAGGTATCTTGGAATTCAACAGTTATCAAAGGTACTTTTCTTAAATAAGGCTTACTGCATTGTCCTATCTTCCTTGATTTATTTTGGGGAACAGCAACACGTCTAAGGTTTATCCTAGAAGTAGCAGCCTCTTTTCAAATTATTTATTAAGTGCAAAGATCAGGTGCGTATGCAGCCTATCTTCCCTCTTAAAAAAACTTTTCAGTGTTTCATCTGATTCCAGTTACGTCTGATAGAAGTACAGTCACATCATAAACATCAAGCTGAAGAAAATCAGCTACTAGTTAGGAAAAAAGATCAAATTCCAATTCTTGCAGAATGATTAACAGTTTGAATTCTCATTCATTAGCTGGTCACCCACTCGTCTCAATAAGTTAGCTCAGTAGTAGCTTGAAAGCAGTAAGCTATTTTATCCATCCAGGAATTTGGAGGCCTAAGAAGTTAGAGGTACTGCAGAAGAATATAGTGATACAGTGATTGCTACTGGGGCTGAGGTGCAGAAAGAAAATCCGCAAACAGGAGCTTTGTGAAACTCGCATCATGCACTTCAGTGTTCATAACAACACTATTCAATTAAAAGATTCTCTCTTTGATGTAACTAAAAAAAAAAACAACAAAATATCTACTAGATTATTTATGAACCATTTTTCATTTCCAGATAAAAACTGGGAAAGTCTATTACAAACATATCAGGAAGAAATCAAGTTAACTCATTCTATATCCATCACATTTGTCTCACTATAGTACTATTGCTTAAGCATCTTTGACCAGATTTAATGTACTTCATGAGAGGATTACCACCATACTACTCTAACATAAGCATTTCATACAGTCATAGCTAAAACTTCTGATCTTCACTTGTTCACCCTGAGAACTTGTGAAGAAGACAGATCCAGGCCTATCTTCCTTTGGCTCACATCACCTTGTCACTATTTTGACACCTAATAAAGTAACCCAAATAACCCATTATCAGTTAACTAAAGGGGAAAAAAAGCATTATTTTATGAGATGGGATGGCACTGCCAAAATATCACAATGCGCTGATCCAGCTTCTGTATAAGACCCCTATAAAGTCTACTTTAACTGACCAGTTCAAGAAATTTTGACAAATACTTTAAACTGCACAGAAGAAAAGCCCCTGTTCCAGGATGTAAAGCTATAACATGATTGAAAGTACAGCAATAACAGCAAGGTGGCAAAGTCTTTAGCTGCAGCAAAGGGGGACAAGCCCAAATGCAGCAGCTCTGGATACAGAAACACGAGAAAAAGCTGTTTACCTTTACAAAATCACAGATAAGCAGGCATCTCCAGATGAAATACCTTTGCTTCCCCTGCCAAACCTTAAATGAGGTCTGGGAAGGGGTGGAACAAGAATCCACCCCTTCCAGTCACTCAGATACATTGCTTGCACCTGAGTTCCCCTGGGTTGGTCCTGCCTTTCTACCAGGTGCTCAGTCACTGCTTCAGGCTGTAACTTAGCGTTTCTGCTACACAGGAAAAGGAACAACAAAAACATATGACTGTATCTAAACATTTTTTTTGTGAAGATTTATCGTTTATATATGTTTTTAATTTATAAAAAAAACCTATTTACATACGAGTTTTAAAATACTTGCAATATTCACAGGTGTTACATAGTAACAGTGCAAACACAATATCATAGAATGGCCTGTGTTGAAAAGGACCACAATGTTCATCTAGTTTCATCCCCCCTGCTATGTGCAGGGACACCAACCACTAGACCAGGCTGCCCAGAGACACATCCCACCTGGCCTTGAATGCCTCCAGGGATGGGGCATCCACAACCTCTTTGGGCAACCTGTTCCAGTGCGTCACCACCCTCTGTGTGAAAGAATTCCTCCTAAAATATCTATGATAATATATATATTATCTATGATATCTATGATAATAGATATAGATAAAATCTAGATAATAAATAATATCTATGATAATATACAATTATATGTATATACTCTTCAACACAGGCATAATTCAGTGACTGAGAGCAAAATCCACTGCAGATTAATGAAATGACAATTCAAATATTAGGAATCAATGTAATTTAATGAATGAATATATACTCAATGATGTTCTAATGTTCCAATATTTGGAGAAAGTGAAAAATTCTATGAAGTCATTAATAAAGTTTAAGGTAACAGTGTAATCAAATTTGTTTTGCAACAACCGCTGCATATTTACATTAAAACAAGAACACTGCATCCTTACTGCTTTTTGTTGAGATTTTGCAAAGTAAGCTTTGATTTGTATTATATTCTAATG
Organism: Chrysolophus pictus; assembly: GCA_037305975.1. Classification (NCBI taxonomy): domain Eukaryota; kingdom Metazoa; phylum Chordata; class Aves; order Galliformes; family Phasianidae; genus Chrysolophus; species Chrysolophus pictus. Next base: position 101,423,700 of record CM074576.1, read on the forward strand.
ATTTATATTTATATTTTAATGTACTCATGTGGTATGTATAGAGGCAAGAAGTTACAATGCCGTTCTTCTGTGTTTCCCAAATCCCCTTTGACACTGTGCACTAAAACAACACTCAATCTGTTATTTTTTAAGTCCTCACTTAGTAATGGTTGAATTGTTTGGGTATGCAAGAAGACATGGTTGGAACTCTTCTAGTCTTCCTGTGCAACACATTTTTGGATGTATTATGGGGGGGAAAAGAGATCAACAGTCACTGTGGGAGTCGGGATTCAAATAAAGATTTTGTAACTTCTCTTGGAGATCATAGGTACTACTCAGCATTTCTATGCAGATGTGCCCTATGACAATCTTGAAGAAATAAAGGAAGTATTTAAGGGATGTATGGACATGGTATTAAGGGACATGGTTTAGTCATGGGACTCGTTAAGTTAGTCTGAGGTTGGAGTTCACAATCTTGAAAGTCTTTTCCAATCTAGATCATTCTATGACATGAGTTAAGTAAGATTTAGTTAGTGTAATATATATCTGATAATAGCAATACTGTACTTCCTAACACCTCTGGGCAAGATACAGTGCCTTGCCATCAAAACTGGTATACATTTAAAATTATTTAAAAGTTGTAGCAAAGTAGTACTGAGGGTTCCTTTTCCTTCTTTGCCGCACTGTTATTGTTTTCCATTTGATGCACCTGTCTCACTTCCTTCCAGTGCCTTTCTGTACTAGAAATAACACTGAGTAAATGAGGCTACAGATTGTGATGTTGGTTCTGAAATTCAGAAATTCTGAATCTAGTGCAACCAATCTTTGCTCCTGGAGAGCTCATATCTAACAGAGTTTCATTTTGCTCAGGGAGTGTACAGGCTGATCAAAAAGGTTTCATTCATGAAACAGTTTAATTGCAATCCAGATGGTTGGTATTTCACTACTGCAGCAAAACTAAAATCATGATCTGTAATATTTAATTGATTCCTCATTTTGCGTATTATGTCCAGTGTATGCACACATACATTTAAATTTATGATGCATGACATACAGAAAGTCAGTCACACTCTTACCCAGTGTGCAGACGTTTGGTACTTACAAAATCATTTTTTCTCTTTTTCTTATTTTTAGAATGTATTATAATAACTTACTGTCACATTCTGAACAATGAAGGACTCCATGAGTAAAATAACCAGGGTAATGTATGTAACATTTTACAAATACATAATTCACTGAATTAGTCCCCAGTTATTCAGCATTTCAATGTCAAGATTTCACGTATGGTACATAAGGCATTACAGCTTGGACCCTTCATAAGCCATTGTAATTTGGATTTGTATCCTCTTCCTCATAATCTGCTTACATTTAATTTAAGGTTTCTTCATTATGACCAACTGTTCAAACATTAGCCTTTTGGGGTAAAGATTTTATAATAAATTCTTCATTCTGGGAAGCAAATTTAACTGCAAGAATTCAATGACTTTAAAGAACAAAATGAGGAAGAGGAGGAATTGTTTGTGATTTTAATCAGAGAACAGAAGTATTACCAAGTATTACCATTGGAAAGAACTTGGACATTGCATATAAATTGTGTCTGAAATTACAAAAGCCCCACATAAATGAAAGTACTTGAAAAAGCATGGGAAAAAGAGTCATAAAAAAAAAAAAAAAGTTTCTGATCAATGATTGTTCATAACCAGTCTGAAACTAAAAAGAAGTTAGATTTATATCGGAATATTTAAAGAATAGATAAGATACACAAAGGATAGGGGATAGGAATAGGAGACAGTAAAAAAAAAAAAATATGTATTATGACAAGAAACCAATTAAATATACTGATTGCTGATTTTCTTGCAAAAGGTCTTGATCATAAATTTCTTCAAGGTTTCCTTTCTTTTCATTTTTCTTCTGTATGTCTCACTTTAGAGGTAAATTAAAAAAGAGTGGAAACAAACAAACAAACAACAACAACAAAAAAAAACAACAAAAGAAATCTTTTCAAGAGAAATTACCATAGTGTAAAATAAAAGTTTCACATGTCATGACACTCACAGCTGAGAAAAATAAAATGATACATACTTTTCTTAAAGGAAAATTGATAAAGAGTTACTAATGAAGTGTGGCTGGGTATAAGTCTAAGAATAAGAACAAATTCCAGTCGTAAAAAAGGGTCACTGATTTCTAAACTAAAACAATAATAAAAACTAAATTGATTTAGTATCTAACAGACTAAAAACTGTACTAAGAAATCTAAATGGTCTCCTAAGGTCAGTCAGCAACATCTTCTACTGTTTTTCCATTCTTTCAGAAACTCCTCCACCATTCCTTTTTATAGTACTGCATTATTATAATACCAACAAAATGAAACCACAGACCTAAACATATCAGGATAATAAATTAATCAGTACTTCCTACATAGCATAATCAACTCAGACATTGTTGCAATGAGAGTCATATTAATTGCAACTATAGACACAAAAATGCTGACATTTTTCATTCCTTTTTCATTTTCGTCCAGAACCTGAAGGGGGCTTACAGGAAAGCTGTGGAGGGTCTTTTTACAGGGCATGTAGTGACAGATCAGGGGGAAATGGCTTTAAACTGGAAGAGGGTAGATTTAGACCAGATATTAGGAAGAAATTCTTTTCTGTGAGAGTGGTGAGACACTGGAACAGGTTGCTGAGGGAGGTTGTGGATACCTCCTCCCTGGAAACATTAAAGTCCAAGCTGGATGAGGCTTTGAGCAAAATGGTCTACAGGGAAGTGTCCCTGCCTACAGAAGGGGGGTTGGAACTAGGTGATCTTACAGATCCTTGCCAACCCAAACCATTCATTCTATGTATCTACAATTCATGGCCATGAACATTTATGGCTTACAAATTTCCCTTGTCTATAAATGCTCACTTTTATGACGAAGAGATGACGCAGAAACTTCCATATAAAGCATAGAGAGAAAAGGGTTTGGATCTCAGATGGAAGACTTACTTTAACTGATGAAATGGTATTTCTGAACGTACATGTGTAGTTTTGTAAGGAATTTCTATCTGCCACAGTTAAAAAAAAAAAAAAAAAAAAGTAAACTTTACGTGCATCATTTTTCCCACACCTGCATATTTTTTAATATTCATGTTAGATATTAATGGTAGTGAAAATCATACCCACATCCAAAGAGCAGTTCCAGGTGTACATAGCATAACTCATCCATTTACATACTCATGAATGAATAGGGGGGAGAGATGGTGGTGAAAAGAATAAATCATATTAGCAAGGACTGATATCTACACTAGTATGTAGAAAAGATGTAAAGGGTAAAACTCACTTTTTTTTTTTTTTTTTTTTTTTTTGAGAATTACTGTAAAATCCCCCTTTTTCCTGGTGTTCCCAACAACAAATAAGCACTTTTTAAGTTCATTTTTTCTGGATAAACTTCAACCTGCAAAATGGCTCACAAGTCACTAGCTTGATTCTAATGACTGACTAAAAGTTTTCATGTAAAAAACAAGGATTTTCATGATAGTAGCCAAGTGTGTGTTTTAGTAGTTAATTCCTTTTAAATATACTTTTGGAAAATTAGCTATCTTATACCACTTGATTAAAAAGTAACCAGAATTATGGAAGCAAAAGCTTTTCTTTTTCTTGTTCCTTCCTTTTCGTGTTCACTAAGTTAATGACAGATACACATAGGAATGAAGTGTAATTAAAATAATTTCAAGTAACAAAAGCTGTGTAAAATGCATTTACTCCAAAACAATAAACATGTACATGATTAATAGCTTGCAATGTGCCTACATTTGATGTGTGAACATAAAGATGAAGCAGCAGCTGAGTAACTTTGAATCAGTTCAGCGTTCATCTTGTAGAAAAGCTCATTGTTTACTGCAGACTTAGGTTCTATAACATTATTTTCAAGATCTCTGGCTGAAACTCTTCACAACAGAAAAAAATAATTCTTCCTCCTCTACCACCATGATTTAGTTCAATCCCTAGAGCAATAAATCCCTCCAAATATCTACAAAACTGTGTGGTAAGAAAGAAAACTAGAAAACATAACTACATACTTCTACACAGTGATAAAAAAGTATAAGCATTTACATGTTTATTTTTTGCAAAAAATTGTCATAATTTTCTATGCATTTACAGATCATACTTAAACAAGAAAGAAAATATAGAAGGGTCCTTAGTAACAGCTACGTTTTTCATTAATGGTCATTGCACTTTGAATCCCTGAATACAATACTGTTCTACTCTGTAGTACAATAACACTTATTAACTATGCAAGTACACTGAATATACAAGCACATATACAATGACAGTATAGAGAAAGGGATGTGGTAATAGCAAAGACCATTCCGTCTATGTGCAGAACTCTATTTTTCTATTTAATTTCAAATGTGTAAGAGAGCTGAATCTACTTACTGCTTTTCAGCATATTCCTCGATGAATATTTGCTGGTAGTTTCATTTGTCTCACTGGAGAAGTAGTTCTATGTCAGTGATGAGTAATGATAATACAGACTAACTGAAGGCTTTTTTAAGGTTAATTCTTTATGGTTCTCATCTAAATTGTGTTGCTGTCAAAGCAATAGTTATTCTGCAATCAAAATCTACATTGAACAGGTTCAGAAAAATCTTTTATTCCTTCACAGAATTACTCAGGTTGGAAGGGACCTCAAGGATCATCAAGTCCAACCGCAGCCTAACCATAGTACCCTAGCTCTAACAACCCTCTGCTAAATCATATCTCCAAGCACCACATCCAAATGGCTCTTAAACACATCCAGGGACGGTGACTCAACCACCTCCCTGGGGAGCCTATTCGAATGTTTAACCACCCCTTCTGTAAAGAAGTGTTTCCTAACGTCCAACCTAAACTTACCTTGGTGCAACTTGAGGCCATTTCCCCTCGTCTTGTCACCTGTCACCGGTGAGAAGAGACCTACCCCGCCCTCACTGTAAGCACCTTTCAGGTACTGGAAGAGAGTAATAAGATCTCCCCTCAGCCGCCTCTTCCCCAGACTAAACAGCCCCAGCTCCCTCAACCTCTCCTCATAGGGCTGATTTTCCAAACCCTTCACTAGCCTCGTTGCCCTTCTCTGGACCTGCTCCAGTACCTCCACGTCCTTTCTGTATTGAGGTGCCCAAAACTGAACACAGTACTCAAGGTGAGACCTCACCAATGCCGAGTACAGGGGCAGGATGACTTCCCTAGTCCTGCTCACCACACCATTCCTGACACAAGCATTACCATTCCAGCTCTCATCATCCAACTTCTACAGACACAACCATCCTAAACCAAGAGGCCTGTACAACCTCCTCATTTGTGTCAAACAAGAGAAGGAAAAAAAAACCAAAACCACTGCAACATCATTTTCACAATTTGTGCAAAGAAAGAAGCAAGTCAGCAAACTCTGCTGTGTAATAAATCGCACGTATCTATTGCTCTGCTGCTTGTAAGCTTCTTCTCTGCCCTGAATCTCATCAATTCACCATTTAGAAGGTCTCTGTCCCCCTTTATGTCCTTGGCTTAGCTGTAAAGCACAGAAAACACACTGTCCTACAACGGAAGGAGGCAGGAAGGAGGCTTCCAAAGACATCGACGTAGATTTGAGTCAGAAATTTCAAATGACATCATGACACCACCTTCCGCTTCCTGCTAACCCATACATGGACGTTAGGACAAATGGCACAACAACACAAATATATAACACCTTTTATTAGGTAATCTCCAAGTTACAACGCAAACATTAATTAAGCTTCTTAACACCTCTGAGGTAGTCAGTTAAGCATTATATCCTACAGAAAAGTGTCTGTCTCAAGGTCAGTCCATTTTATTCCTCCTCAAATCTTCTATAGTGATCTAAAATGCCTGAAAGTCGAAATTTTGAGATATGAATAACTCAAATGGAAGAAACGTACAAGTTTGAATGACTGTAAGTCACATAAAAGAGATTTTGTAGTATTGATATAATATTTATTCTCAGACATATCTGCACACTCCAGAGACGTTGCATCTACTTTTAAGTGAATGTGGTGAACTAAGAAATCAAATCAAGTTACTAACCCCTAATTTTGTTTTCTTCTAATATTCGGAGTCTATTAATAGTTTAATAGCAAAAAGAGTTCTGAGTGTGGTTATTATAGGATAGTACCTGCAATCTTGCATAATAACATATGATACAGGAAGTACCTGTATTTGTATTTATTTATTATAAATACGACTTCACAAAAGACAGAAAAATGCATTTCTTTAAATGGATGTAGTAACTTAAATAAATAAATAAACAAATACATATGGAAATTCTTAAAAGATAAAGACTAACAAAAGTTGCAATTTTTTTTTTCTCCTCAGCAAATTATAAGAAGCTCGGTCAAATGTAGAGAGATAAATAACACGGTGACTACATGCAACTAGTGTTGCTAATATCTGCTTTAGCTCCTTGGAGATGCGCTGCATTTATTTCACATCAGATGACCACTCGAGTTTCACAATATGCTCTACAGCTCTTTTTACAACAGGGAGTGTTCTGCTCAAGCTCTGGCAAGTTGTCATTGATTGTTTCAAATGTTCTGTATTCAGCTATTCAAAGAATGATTCCCTGGCTTTTCAAACTGCAAGCAAGCCTAGTTTGTCAAATATGCTTCTGAAGATAAAGGCATTTGTAAATGTAAGGCATCTTTAAATTCAAAAGGTGCTTAACTATATGCAGCCTTTACAAAGCACAGGCAGCAAGCATGAGACTGTTCCTGGTGAGAAAAAAAAAAAACAACTCAGCATCATTTTCCTCTTTCTGAATTCTGATTTCAAAATGAAGATTTTGTAGATTCAGACATAACAAAGTTAGTAATTTAACCAGTGCATCAGTTTTGCCACACTATTTCTCTATTTTATGCACCACAGAAAAGCTAGTACCGTGTCTCCCAAGAGCTGCTTTTTCCTTCAAGTATATGCAGTATATAAATACAGGGGCTGGGAGGCCCCACTGGGCAATGAAACAATAAACACATTGGCATATATTTGCATACATTTACTAAGAAAAAAAAAAAAAAGAGGTAATGAAAGGTCTGAATGGAGGGGAAAAGACAGTGAGACCCTAAAATATCAGTATTTAATTACTCCTTAAATTATCACTCCTTGATTTTGTTATATTCCCACTTATTCCTCCTATTTCAAAATCACCTTCCCACAACTGTGTTCCTTTAAACAGAGAAAGGATACAGCAGATTTTCAGTTCTCTTTTGGTTTAACATTGAGATCAACAGCTAAAGATTTCCATTTTTCCCAATCCAAGTGAGCAGAAATGGATTAATAATAGCCTTGCTATAGAGGAACTCTGCACTAGGCAAGGATAAATGTTCTTGCCTAGCTAACTTTTCCTTGCTTGATTTGGGCTTTAGGGGTAGGGACTGGGGTGAGATAGGGATTGGAGGGTTGTAGTGAGGTAGTTTAAGATTTAAGAAACTAGATATTTAATGTATTGAAAGAACTGGCAGATGGAGGTCAGTTCATTTGGTCGACCCTGCTTTGTGAGAGGATATGGAAAACAAGACAATCAAACAAGGTGAAATCTGACCAATCAGAAAAGTCTGAATTTTGTTCTTAGTTGAGAAACAAGTGTAGATAAGTCACTTTAGCTCTTTGTGCATTTGATTTCCTACTCATGAAGTGAGCGCTTGGTTCCTGAAGCTCTTCGTGTGAATGCAAATGGTTTCTGGTAGAACTATATGATAATTTCTCAGAAGGAAAACTCACATAGCAGACTTCCTGGAGATCCATAGATTGTCCCACCAGGGGACTGAGGATGAGCTGCTGGCACAAGAGGGCAGCCTAACCTCTACTGAGGGATTTGTTAGGTCTTTTGTTATGGGACAGTGTACTGCTTGCGGCCTCTTACCTTTGAAGCTTGATTCCACAGGGAACCTAATATATTCTACATCTTTGTCATCTTTGTCTTTTCTGAGACATATTCAGATGTCTAGAGAAAGGTCATATTTCTTCTATTGCTCTCAAAAAATTTCCCAGACTCTGTGATCAGACTTGCCAACCCTACTGAGATGGTCAACTGATTATTTCTTCTCTTGGTAATTTGCTACCCTGCCATTCTGAGCAAGTGTTGCACTAGACACCCAGAGTCCCAGTTTGCTGAGCTCAGGAGATGTGTATTGAAACATGCATCTCACAAGCATACCCAGTAAGTTAGGAACATGGCTCATTAGACAAATAACTTTTAGATCTGCGTATGCTATGCAGAAAATCTTCTGAGTGACTGAAAGAAGGAAACAAAGACTAATGAAAAATGAAGACATAGATATTCATGTACCGATTTGAGAAAAGATTCTACTTTTAAAGAATGTATTTAGTTAATTTAATTCTCTAAAAGAAATTAAAGCCTTTCTTTTAATGTGTTTGCAGCATGTAAATCTCTGTTTTCACTTATCCTGAAATGGTATGCATCCAATGTTCTAATGAAAATTAATTTTCTTTTTTTATGATATTTCTCAACTTTTTAAATTAAGTCTTTATTAGGGATGATGAACATATTATGGGAGAAGCTGAAACAGTATTGATTGCGATGTTTTGTCAACCAAGATGTCTTCCAGGTACCTGTAATATAAAACTGAGCATGTGTGCTTCTGCAAAAGAGTTGGTTGACATAGTAGTTATGCTAACTTCTGCAGTGTATCTGTTCAGTTCTCATTCTCTACTAAATTTGGCACTACTGTAGAGATGCACACGAACTCCTTTTCAAAGAACCTCCCCAAAAATGTTCAAGTCCTAGCTTCTGACTGTATCTATTAGGTCTAAACAAATCTTTAAATGGACATAAAAAAGCAAAATATATGCAAATATGACACAACAATGTGGAGGAATTCCTTTCTGATGTTGCTAAAAACATGCCATTCCACCCTACTTCTCCAAGTTTGTTGTTGTTTTATTGTTTTCTTCTCTTCTTTTGTCCTGAAAAGCTCAGCCTCAGGCCAGTAGGGTCCAAATACAAAACAAAGATAATTGGGGGACATTTGTCCAATTATGGAGAGGGAAAGAAGAAAAAGAAAAAGAAAAAGAAAAGAAAAAGAAAAAGAAAAAGAAAAAGAAAAAGAAAAAGAAAAAGAAAAAGAAAAAGAAAAAAGAAAAAGAAAAAGAAAAAGAAAAAGAAAAAGAAAAGAAAAAGAAAAAGAAAAAGAAAAAGAAAAAGAAAAAGAAAAAGAAAAAGAAAAAAGGAGTTGGATAGCAATCTGACTCAAAAATTTACTTGTTCCAAAAATATTTGGAGCATAATGCATCTCAGAAGATCAATGCTTTTTTATTTATAGACGCCAGAAAGGTCTCCACACAGACATTCTTGCAGCCCTGGGGTACAGTCTCACTGTCCAACTGGGTTTCTGGCACACCAGCACGGTCCTCATGGAGGCAGAATTTCCCTGACAATCCACACCGTGCAGCAAAACAGCAGGTGTTACTTCGACCCCGGTATCTGAAGGAGATTACAGATTGCCCTAAACTGAGAGTTGGCAACCTATCAAAGTGGTGTGCCAGACTGTGTGTTTCTTTCCCAAATTAGAGATTCAGCATGCTGGAAGAGATATAAAACATTCATCTTTTCAAGGAGGCAAATTGTTACCTATTAGTTTAGTTTTAACCCACTGTTAAATGTGAGCCCAGCACCATTATTTTCCTTCAATATTATACTGTGTTACTGTGTCATATCTTGCTCCTGTGTCAAGCAATGATTCAGCTCCCAAAAGCTTGAGAGCTAATGTCTACATTTAAAGAGGTTCTAAGAATATTTTTGAGCTCCCTGTGCCATATCCTAGTTTCATTAGTGAGGTTGGACCACTGACACTTCTTCCCTCCACCCTTCAGCACACAGTAGTCTTCATGGTAAATCAACTAAGTTGCTCGTCAGTTTGGAGACATAGCAGTTTAAGAGTCCCAATTCAGACAAATGTGGAACCACAAAAATGATTAAGGGAGTGGAGCTTCTCCCTTACCAGAAGAGGTTGAGGAAGCTGGATCTCTTTAGTTTGGAGGAGACTGAGCGGTGACTTCATTAATGTTTATAAATATGTAAAGAGTGAATGCCATGAGGATGGAGCCAGGCTATTCTCAGTGACATCCAATGATAGGACAAGGGGCAACGGGTGCAAGCTGGAACACAGGAGGTTCCACATCAATATGACAAAAAACTTCTTTACAATGAGGGTGACAGAACACTGGAACAGGCTGTCCAGAGGGGTTGTGGGGTCTCCTTCTCTGGAGTCATTCAAAACCTGCCTGGATGCATTCCTGTGTGTCCTGATCCAGGTGTTCCTGCTCCGGCAGGGGGATTGGACTAAACGATCTTTTAAGATCTCTTCCAATCCCTGATATTCCATTATATCCCTGGTATCAGTTACCAATTAGGAAGGAGGCACTGCTGTTTTCAATTCTTTCTCTCAGGAAAGCATAACTTTCAGTTGTAAAACTCGCCATGTATCATTCAAGATTTGTTCATACCTTCAGTACCATTGTTCTCAGTTATTCATTCGATCCAACCTCAGAACCTCTGTAGTCTAAAAGTCTGGAATTTAATGTAGGTAGTCATTTACACTCCTACAACAACAACAGTCGGATAGTTACAGAAGGGAAATTTTCCCCCTTGTTTTAGTCATGTATGAAAGAATAAAAGAGATAAAAAATATTTCATGATAAAGAAAATTTAGAATAAATGGGTAAAATTGAAAATCAAAATGCCAGTTACTGCATTTTGCAATAAAATAAAATTCTAAGTACTTCAACTTAAAATACTTGCGCATCTTCCATTACGATTAATGAAAGCAGTGTTTGGATGAAGTGTGGAAGGCTTCTAGTTAAAGACGATTACAAATATGCCCAAAGTAGCTCTAAGTTTAAATGAAACATCGTGTTAGTGTGGGTTAGCTGTTTTTTTTTTATTCACTCGTGAAGTTGTGCGATGTTCAGAAAATTCCTTGGTGATCTTTCCTGTTTTTATGAATCTCCCTGAATCTTATACATGTGAAACAAGAGCAGGTCATCCGAAGATAAGAGGAATGAGTGCAACAGAGAAGGCATTAAAAGGTATACAATGCATATTTTAAGCTTGATGGTACTTCTTGTGGAAGAAAAGAAAAGAAAAGAAAAGAAAAGAAAAGAAAAGAAAAGAAAAGAAAAGAAAAGAAAAGAAAAGAAAAGAAAAGAAAAGAAAAGAAAAGAAAAGAAAAGAAAAGAAAAGAAAAGAAAAGAAAAGAAAAGAAAAAAATAATAACATCTGTGTTGCTGGGAGAAAATATAAAGTATATGTAAGTTCATAGACTTACAAAGCATATGAACGCACTCAAAACAGAATTCTCACAAAGTAGAGCAAGTCATAGAAATTCTGTATACTTCAAGAAAAGACAGAAACCAAGTAATATAGCAAATCATTAAAATGAAAGATCAAAAAATAGCACAAGTACAAAGCACTCTAGAGAGAGAATTCAAGGCAAGTAATAGTCAATATGTACGAATGATGTGGCACAGTGGATTTTGTGTACAGTGAGGACCTTTGTTACACCCATACCTAATTTCTAACTTCACCAGAAAAATCACTACCTTCCAGCTGTATGTGACTGGATTATGTACAGATCACAATTATTTGCTGAGCCAAATGGGTAATGTAGATGAGACTCCAGTTTATTTCGACACACCACACAATTACACCATTGAAGAAATAGGTACAAAATTTGTTATCATAAAAAACTTTGGGGAATGAAAAAATGCACTTTACAGTCATGTTGGCAGTGTTAGCAGATGGTATGAAATTGCCACCATATGTGGTTCTGAAGCGTAAAACAATGCTGAAGGAACAGCTGCCTACTGGAATAATTGTTAGGTGTCAAAACCAGGATGGATGGCTGAAGACTTAATGAAGGATTGGCGGAATGTTGTTTGGAATAGGTGACCAGGTGTGCTACTAACAGAAAGGAGCAGTACTTGTCCTACATGCTTTCAAAGGGCACCTACCACTAATGATATTATTATCAGAGACAAAATATTATCAGAGAAATTAATACTGTTCTCTGGTAATAGCAGAGGGAGGGCAGACACAGACACAGGTGGCTTGATGTACAAGTTCTTTGAAGACCATTTGAAATCTATATATTTAGAATGGCTCTGGATGGATGATCACACTCTATTTCCTACAGAAAAAGTTAATGAAGGTAGGCACAACAATCTTTGTCATTGGAGTTAAACAGTATGGTACCAGATAAATCTACAAGTTGCAGCTCAAAGTTTTAATAAAATCCACATTTCATATTCTGTTAATGGAACCAAAGATGATTTGTTTGAGCTCAAAGACATTGAAAGCACTAAAGACAATGAAAACAACCAACAAACTGAACATAAGCAGGAGAGTGACAGACAGAAATGTAGAAGTGTAAGATATTGAAACCAAAAAGTATTAATAATAAAGTACAGGAGAGGTAGTTAAAAGTATATATGTTTACTGCACACATTAGACATATATAATATAAAATCTCTGAATTTGAGATTACCTCTCCCACTGCCCAAAATGCAGAATATTATAGACTGAGTCATCTTTCTTTTAGGTTAATATAGTAAGCAAGTCCAACCTCAGTCTCCACAGCACAACTGGCAACTGCACTTAGAAAATGTCAGAGATGCCTGGCAGAATCACTTGTGTGGGATGAAATAGGACTAGCCTCATGTCAGACGAGTGTAATTTTGCAGACAACAAAGCATGTTTTGTATTAGTTCAAATTTTTGTGGACTGGTGAACAGCAGTTGAACACAACAGCACTACCAAAGCATCTCTGCTTTACAGATTAAAGACAATAGCACATGTAACTGAAGAGACAACCTACAGCTCAGACAGGATCTCAGATATTACCAATATGGCCTCACCAGTGCTTCTTGTTCCTAGAAATAGGATCAAATAATGGTAAACATACAGAATTTCCTTACCCAGAGTAAAATTAAAATTCTATCACAAAATATTTGTATGTATTTATCATGTGGCCTCTGGGATTTCAGCATATCACTGTTGACCGTTATTTCTTCTGGAATACAGGATTACACTCATGACTAGATGTCTTTGAAATGTATATTTTTTAAGTTAATAACTGTAAGCAGAATAAGAATGTTCTTTAGAACTATTTCTGTATAAATATGTCTAGATTGGTGAATATATATGCACAAGAACACTTACAAAACTTCAAAGCCTGTTCAAACCACCGAGTTGCTTTTTCATATTGCAAGATTCAGAGGCTTATCAAGTTAGGCATTCTGAAACGATAGGAGGTATTACTGCATTAAAGATCTTCAGCATGAAGAAAAACTGCCTAACAAGAATATAATCAAGTCCGTATAAAGAGATCAACTGCTCCCTGCCATGCTTAATATAGTCAAACTTTTGTTAATGACAACTGCTTCTGGAAGCATCCAAAATCTCAGAATTAAACACGATTGCCTTGGAAATTTAAAGGCCTGCAGGAATGGACACGGTTCTTGTTCATTTCTATTGAAGTAGCACTGAGACCTGGTTCCTCCTCATTGCTGCTTGTAGAGTATGTTCTTAGAGTGTGGTTTGAAAGGCTGGAGCTGGAAGAGTTTTAAATAGATTAAGTGGATATTTGTGCTTTATCTACCTTCCAGTCCCTGTACTAGTTTAGGACTAAGTCTTTCTCCATCAGGTGCTCTGAGGCTTTTCTTGGTATTGGCAGGAACTGTGTCAGTGCCCAGAAAGCCTCCCCAGGAGAGGAATATGAAGTTACCTTAAAGTCACCTTTATTCACAAGCATTTCTGGTGAGGTTCTTTTCCTTGATGTTGCATCTCAATCACTACATTATTTTTAAACTAGTTTTAATAATTAAATTTTAAAAGTACATTTAAGTGGAACAATCTTCGAGTCTGTGTTGAATAACTTTAGCTTTTCCTCAATGCTTTTGCTAAAAATCTATCATCAAGATATGACAAATTTATCAGTTTTTAATGCTAATACCATGTTTAGGAAAGGTACCTTGGCTCATTAAATGTTCCAAAGCCAAGATGTTCAAATTTATAGCTCCTACAGAAGGTTTAACTATTCCTCTGTGTGTATACTTTACAACAAGACCTTTTACTATGTGATCACAGGCAGTATTTTTGGAGACAACAGACTTCTATTTACTGTATTATGTTAGATTTATCAGGAGAGGAGTGGGGGCAAGTGTAGCTTTAAACATGATATATACCAGTTGTTTAATCAAGTAAAGAAACACTGCCTTTTTTGCTTCCTGAGAGATGATGTCCCATTTAGTGACCATTTTCTATTAAAATAAACAGTTCTACTGATATAAAATTTCAAGAAATATGAAGAGGTACTGGGTTTGCCTTCTGTATCTGGGCAATATATGGAGGACAAAAAAATTATCTCTTCAAAACAGGAGGTGCTCCACCATACCAGTAATATAAAAAGCAGCACTGTCCATCATCTGAAAGTTACTTCCACAGACATTATTTTCTCTACCTTCGTTGCCTTTTTGTATAAATAGAATAAAATACTGTATTCTTTCTAAAATGAGATTGATTTGCTTCTGACAGAATTGATTGGAAAAATTCCTAAAAGTCTCCTTGAAAGCAATGTGATATCACCATGAGCAAAGAGTGATGTGTGTGTCTGACAAAAGAAGGGAAGTAGTAACTAGAGACAAAGGAATTTAAAAAGTATTTCTAATTGATTTCTCCACACTTTTCTATGCAGCTACTGTTCCAGGGCCAAAGTTTAATTTTCCTTGTATTAAAATACTTCTAAGAGAGAAAAGCATTTCCCCTCCAAATATGTGTTCACTATTAGACCTCTACATCCCTTATATTGGTTTATGCAAAATGAATTGTGGGTCTCAGTCTAGTTTCCAATCTATGTAAAACCCATTGCAACTGAATCTCATTGTCCCAGTTAAATAGCCAAGCATGAATTAGCATAGAGACAAAGGATAGCTCTGAGCAGTAAGTTAAAAAAAGATTTCTTGCAGAATAAATAAGTATATGGTAGACTGGAATAACAGAGGCTTTAGTGTTGTATCATAGTAGACCCATGAAATTTAAAGAGATTCCTATCAGACGTAGCAATGAATGAAGAGTTATCCTTAGAGAAAATAAAATAGTCAAGATCTCAATGTTATTTCAGAAAGAACTCATTAATACCTATTAAAAATATGAATCAGAATACACGTCTTGGTTGTTTCAAAACTAAACACCAAAATATTTTATCTGAGAATGATGAAACAAAATGTCCCCCTTCCTAGAGGGAAAAAAAAAAAAAATCACTTTTCTCAGGACAAAATATTGAACTATCAGAACAATTAATGTTTCTTAATCTTTCCCCTGCAAATATTTAAGCCCAAACTCTGCGGAAATCTAGCCATAAGCATTAAAGATACTGTTAGCTTCAGCAGCTAAGTTGGTGAGGAGTGCTGAAAGGTAAAGTCTGGTCATACTTAGGTTGTTCCTAAACCCATGCCAGCCATGAGGCAGGGTAAAACTGTGCAAATGGAATATCCAGTGTGGGAGTCTAGACCTGTAAGCTTCACGATCTCCTCCATAACCTGCCCAGTCTCTGACCATGCTGATTCAGTCTCTGAGCCTTGACTCCAGAGTCCAGAGTTGTGAACTAAAAAATGTAGCAATGGGCATGTGAAGCCTCTTTTGGAAGGCACAGGACTGCAGCCCAGCTTTCCATAGCAGGGATGTGTGGTAGAAAAGTACTGAAAATAAATGCTTTGTGATCCCAACTTGTGAATATGCAGTAAAAGAAAAGCTAGAAGGTAAGCTGTAGAAGGTAATGTTTGCAGAGATACAGTAACAGCAAAAGGAAGCTGACAAATCATAACTGAGGCAAACAGCGGTAGCCTGATGGGATGAAGCATGTGGTAATTCTTTGCTTCCAAGAATAAAGGAATGTGCCTGCTCCAAGAAGGTAAAGCATGGGGTTGACACACACATGCTCTTCTGTAACAGGCTGGCACAGGCCTGGAGGTGCCATTAACATCAGCAGTCAAGCTGACTAACTTTGTAAGGCACTACTTAAACAGAAATGTAGCTTGTGTTTTATGTCAGCTTCGGAAGTTACTTCTGTATCTGCTGCAACAGAGTTTGGACTTTGTGACCTTGAGATCAAGTTGTAAGTCTCTCAGAAATAACTGAAGTAGAGAAATATATTACTCTGTGGTATTGCAGATGTTGTTTCTCTGTCAATTGTCACTGAGCTATCACTTCAGAAGAGAATACTGAAGTGTAAGATATGTCTACAAACCTCAGTGAAAACATCAGTCACTCTAATTAAAGACTATCCAGAAATTGCTTTCTCTTATAAACTGTTCACCATCAAAAGACAAACTGGGAAAAGACTGCAGCCTGTTATTGGGATGATACTGTTAAAAAAAAAAAAAAAAAAAAGGAGTCTGGCAGATATTGGCACCTGTACTTTTGGCAGCAGTTTTTGTTCAAAATTCATTCAAATATTAAATAATTATTCATGTAACTAAAGAAGAAACAAGAATTTCAGGACAATATCAACAAGACAACATGGAGGTTACTGTTAAAGGGAATCTAATCTTAAAGAGAAGATCCTGCTGAATGTTTCTCTGAAGGGACATATTGCCAGAGCAGTCAAAGTAGAAATAGTCTGGCATAACCAGTCTATGCTTTGCTCTCTATTCTCAGACTTTTAATACTAGGTAACAGAGGTAAGGAAAGCCACTTTGGTTTTGTCCCTTTCTCATTTACACTACTGGAGAAAATGCATGCTTAGTCATTCCCACAATTTGCTTTGCAAATGTTATCTAACAGAAGAATAGCAAATAGTTGGGGGATGAGAGTATTGAAATTACGCTTATAAGAAAAACAAAACCTCTAGCTCTAGTAAGAAGATGATATAATGGTGATCTTAAATGTCTAATGGTCCAAGCTGAAGGAGCAGAATTCTAAGGAAAGCAAGCAAATACTATGTCATTTGACTGGAATTTGTCAATGTCAAAATAAAACACAATTGCTTCAGTCATATCAAATCTAAAGCTAACTTAGCAAGCTAAATGTTTTGGTAAACCCCAAATCAGTGGAACTTATGAATGGGATAATTGTATGCAGCTAGCTTTTCTTGTTTGAATAATGCTCTCTTTAAAATGACTGCTGTAGTCGCTTACCTTCCTTTCATTTCATTTTTTTCCAAGACCAGATAAATTATATGGTGTACAATACACACATACGTGCACACACACCAAAAAAATAGCACAAGAAAAGGCAAATGGTCTTGTTGTCCATAAGTATGCAAGCAATTTACCAGACACAAATAAGACACAAGCAGCATGTATCATTGCCTGCTTTCATCCATAAATCATGGCAGAAGTTAGCTACTTTATTCAGGGTCAAGAGGGATGATGGCAAAGGGAGAGATAAACAAAGTTGTAATTTTAGTTTTCCTAAGCTCTTAGATTACATTTCTGCTTTAGTAAGCAGTTCAACTTCTGGGTGAAAAAATCAGATATTCAAGGAGTAATATATAGATACCATTATATGTTAGTTATCGTTATAACTAATAATCTTCTATTTCCATTCTGTTTAAAAATTCAGGCAGAGGAAGGAATTATAGCCTTCTATTAGAGATTATCATCAATGCCTATAACAGTCGAAGTCCAATAGTTTTCTCATTATCCTTTGTTATCTAGAGAATCCTGGACTAAATTCGCCCATTTGGACTCCACTGAAATTTTTCTAGTTGTATTTGATATTGATTTTGATAGAAATTTTCAAACAGAAGAGAGTGTTAATGTAACCTTAATGTAAGCTAAAAACAGAGAGCAAGTAAGAAAAGTAACAACTTCCTTGGTAGATCTGTTCTTTGAATTACTTGGATCTCCATAGGTTATTCTCCCCACACTTTGATTTTTTATACACAAAAATTGTATAGACTTTCCCTTACTACTTAATGGTCACCCTTCAGGAATGGCAAACTGAGCAAGATGACTTCAATTTAACACCACCTTTATTCAGTAAAGGGGGAGAACTGCCTTGGAATGTCATGGCCACACTTAAGGGGATTCCATACTTTCTAATCACATTCTCTGCTTCTAATATTGGAGTGAGTCTTAATGCATTGTACTATGACATTTGGATTCACTGAGAGATAAGAAATAATAGATGTAGCCTATCAGTTGAATGGTATTGTACATTGTAAATGTGTTAACATTTTAGAATATTCTATGATGGAAAGACAACCCTGCAGAAAAGGAAAGCAGAAGAACCAAAGAAAGACTGCAAGAAACAATAAGAAGGAAACAGTGAGAGTGCTTGACAGTGACAGGAAAGGAGGGTGAATTTGCCTTATAATCTTTTGAAGGAGTTGCCAATTAATGCTTATGGAGAAGGGAAATTTTTCTTTATTAAAAATAATGAGAAAAGGTAAAACACAAAAATAAAGTAGAACTACAGCACTTTTTGAACTACATACTCAATGGAGATGACATGAAAAAAAGAACTAGATAATTAAAAGCCAGCCAGATGTCCTAACTGTATAATCCTGTATATATATATATATATGTAAGTGTTAGAACAAGTTGAACCCAAAGGAATTTTGTATGTGAAATAAAAATAATCATAATATCAAGCTACTTCAGCGAGAAAACCAGTGTTTAGAATACATGTATATTATCAAAATATGTAAAATGAAGATTAAAACTCTTCTGAATCTCCTACTTGAGAGAATACAGTAATTTGATGTTGTATTTCATAGCTTCATACCTCTATGACACTCATATATAGCAGTGAGCTGTATATTCTCCTTCTTAATATGCATCAGAAATACTGCAGTAGGGTTAAGAGAATATGGTATGCATTAAGGGCTATTTCCTTGTACGTACAAAACAGTGAATACAACTGTTCTATCTGAAAATGCTTATGGAACTACAAACCATCACAAATTTCTTTTTCTATAAATCTAATAGTTCTGAGACTGCTGCAGCTTTTCTGATAATAGTCAAATGAAATGGGGAATTTTCTATAGGGATGAGGAAGGGCAAAGGATACTAATTCAAAAAATGTATATTAATAATAATAGAAAAATGCCATATGTCTACTGAGGACATTGTTCCATCTATAATGAGGTACAAAAAGTCATGGGATCTCCCATTAATGAGATAAGTTGGCCTAGACTACATTCACTTGGGAATTCCCAATTGCTTAGCAAGAGAGGTGGAAAAATATGAATTTTCCATTACAGTGCAAGTGCGCGACCTGCCTTGTAACCCTTATCATCACATTGCTGATTTGTATGCCTAATGGCCATCTCCCTCCAACTTCAGGTCTGAAAGAACATTGCGAGCTTCTGATTAATTAGACAGAGCACATGGGCCAGGTTCACTTGCTGCAAAAGCAGTTCTTTTTGAAGGTTATCACCTTGATTTCTAAGGCTTTAACCTTTGACCAATATTTGCCTTTACTACTCACAAAGGATGCTTATAATATGCACTTGAAAGATAATTCCTCTAAAGTATAGCTCTCCACTCCTATATGCCATACAGGTGTATAGAGCCTAGAAATAATCTTGCAGCATTCAAACTTGAGAACAATCTGCTGAATATTATCAGACCTGTCTATCCAAACTATTATTAGGTCAATGGTAGGAGTATTCTAATACTTTTTCCTTGTCATATAAATTTATCTCTGTAGTAAAACAGAAAAACTGACATCCTTTTTCAAAATTAATTTCATATTTTACAACAAAATGATGTAGCCAATCACAGATATAAAATGATCTGTCTGAATACAAAGAATACACACAGTTTTGTTTCAGTGCATGTATTAATCCAGCAGAAGACTGGTAGGATTACAAATACTCTCCTCATGTAATCATTGTTTCCTAATAGGTGTGAGAATTATTGTAATGGCTTTTGTGGCTCTCAGCCAAAGCCATCTAACCTTCCTTATTCACTGTACATGGATATGAGCTGCCTAGCCTGGGCTGGTAAATGATTTGGGTCCATGCTGTGGTCCATTACTGTGCTTAGTGTAAATTATTTATTTCCCAACATATAAGTTTCAAGTGCCAGACCTGAAACCAAACCCAGTACAATTAGTTCTCTACCAACCCCCAGCTGTCTTACAGATACCAAGGAGAGAATGAATGTAAGGTAAGAATGCAGCAACATGAGACATGTGGACATGTGAACAAGGACAAAGATATAGCAATATTTCCATAGAGTGCTTCTTCAGCTTCCAAAGTTTCCTAACTCTGATACTTACAGATAACCTAGTCAAATCATCAACAAAATTGGCAAAGATTACAGTTAAAAATAGTTCTAACAAACAAAGGGAGAGAGATTGGTAAAGAGAGAGATCAGTAAAGAGTCTATAGTTCTTATGTTGGAGGAAACCATGGTTCGTAGATCGATCAGGCTTGTATCCAAGAGTCGATTAGCAAATAAGTGATGACCCAGACTAATAGCACCTGTAGATTTTCCTCTACCAAGGTAAAGGAGAATCGAATAGAGGGCTATTCAACACTCTTATTAAGCAAGTAGAAAAAAAAGTAAACAATGAATTGAAAATCTTTCTGATGTTAAACATTACTTAGAATAATAAAATCAGCAAATTGTGATACAGACTTGCAAAGAAGTGGTCAGACAAGATACAGTTAATGAAATATACTTTCTTCAGTGCACAGTACCACAAATGTGTTGATAAAGTTATAAAAATAAATATACAAATATATTCTTTTCTTTCTGTCTTTTTTTAGCCATTATTAGCAACACATTTTAAAATTGATGATATGTGTATCAGGGCATTTCTACAAATCCATCTACTATGTTTTCCTGTCTCTACTGCAGACTGATTTTAAAGGCTTTTGGAAATCACGTAAGAAAAAGGGGAGATATATTATGCTTTTTATCCTCACATATCCTCCTCACCATCTGTGATTTAGGGATGTTTTAAGCTCATGGCTGTGTGTGCCTTTATCAGTACTGGTGGATGTCCCATCCCGGGAAACACTCAAGGTTTATGTTGGATGGGTCTCTGAGGAACCAGATCTAGCTGTAGGTATCCCTGGTCATTGCAGAGAAGTTAGACCAAATGACCTTTTTAGGTCCCTTCCAACTCAAATGATTCTATGATTCTATTCAATTCTACATTGTCACTAAGTACAAAACAACTTCACTAGGTTGAAATAATTCTAACTATATATGCAGTGACACACTACTAACATTTTGGACAGGTATATAGAAGTCAGTGTGGATATTTCTCTGACAACATCACTTCCATATTCAGCTGTGGTCAGACAGGATGCTAAGAATTATTAGGAACAGACAAAAACAATACATCTAATTGCAATGTTTCCTAAACACAGTATGGATGCACCTTTTGAGTATCTCACACTAGTCTAGTCAGCCCATCTCCAGAAGGATAAGGTAAAATAATATACACATTTTAAATATACATGTGTGCAAAATACAATATAAAAAAATGTAATATGAAAATATTAAAAATATATGGTTTTATATTTCCAGAGAAGGACAATGAAGCTAGTGAATGGTCTGGAACACAAGTCCTGTGAGGAGTGCCTAACAAAACTGGAATTGTTCAGTCTGGAAAAGAGAAGGTTCAGGGAAGACCTCATTGCCCTCCACAATGACCTGAAAGAAGGTTGTGGCAAGGTGGCCGTTGGCCTCTTCTTACAGGTAACAGAGATAGAACAAGAAGGAATGGCTTCAAGTTGCACCAACAAAGGTTCAGATTGAATATTAGGAAGAAGTAAAGAAAGATA
Organism: Chrysolophus pictus; assembly: GCA_037305975.1. Lineage (NCBI taxonomy): Eukaryota > Metazoa > Chordata > Aves > Galliformes > Phasianidae > Chrysolophus > Chrysolophus pictus. The sequence continues at coordinate 101,445,476 of CM074576.1, forward strand.
GGTATTGCATTGGAACAGAGTGCCCAGGGAGGTGGAGAAGTCTCCATTCCTGGAGATATTTAAGGAATGGGTAGATGTAGTACTTAGGGACATGTTTAGTGGGTAATACTGATGGTATTGGCCAGTGCAGCCCCATCCATTTCTTATCCCATCGTCACTCCCTCCATTCCACAGTTTATTTCCCAGGCTGCAAGAGATGTTGCTCATGGATTGATCCCACACACTTCAACACCATCTTAGAGCAGGGTGTCTTCCCCGCCCCCATCCCCCTTCCCCCCCCCCCCCCCCCCATTGTGTTTTTTCCTCCATGTGGGAGCTTCATGAAACAAAATGAAGCCGAGATTTTCTGTTTGACTACAAACTGCTTATTCAACAAAGAAAAAAGTATAAGACTTTTCAATCAGTCTGAAGTCCAAAACTGTGGAGACCTATGATTGGCTGAAGTAGAAAACCCCCCAAGAGAAATATAATTTTCATCCATTTTAGCATAGAATGTGAACTAAAGACAAAAAGTAAGATTCTGTATGTCACAGTTCTTGTAGAAATTTGATATTCTTGGAGGATTTCAGTTAAGAAAAATGTAATGGTTAGGTCTATGAGCAATTAAGTTATGGGGGTAAAGCAGTTGTCATTTAGGTCTTTCTTGTTTAAAGTCACAGAAGTAAAGGTATTAAACTAATACCACATTGCACAGGAACTCAGTAAATTCACGGTTGTTTGGGCATCTATTAAAAAAAAAAAAAAATCACTAAAATGAAAAATTAAATCAAATGAAATTAAACTAAAGTCCTGAATGGCAACCATTACTCTCACTAGTAGTTATGTATCAGGAGACTTTGTTTTCTGATGGTATGTGTTGTAGGAAAGGAAAGACTAATAATCCCTTTTTTCAAATAGCTGCCTAACAAAACCATCTCTGTATGGCTTCATGAATCACAATGGAAATGTTGCAAATGTTGCAACTCTTGATTAAAAAATTGTATCTCTTTTAATGATAGAGAAATAATGATGAAATGATTTTTTAAATTTTTTTCTGATGGCAAATCAGAGGAAAAACAATGTATTTCTTTTCAAATTACCAAGCCTAGGAAAGTAAAATGAAAATTGAACAGATGCCTTCATGTAGGTTCTTTTTTAAACAGTTATTTCTATAATTCAGTAAGAAGAACATGACACTCCAGCTTCTGAATTAGCAAAATACAGTTTTACTTGAGAGAATGATCACTGCATACTTTTAATTTCACTTTTGATAAATGCTTTCAGATATTGCATTGCAAACAATGCACTAGTAGCACATAGCAGTTACTTTGAATTCCTTAGGATTTTCAGTGGAGTCTGACAAAATCCCACAGTAAATGTGTTTTATCCAAGGGAACAAAGAGGAGTTCTGAAAAGATACTATGTTGATACTTGATTCCTCCCAGTACAATTTTAGTTACATGCACAACCAAACTTTTAAGGCAGACAGGCTATCACAGCTTCAGGGAGCAGCAGAATATGGATTGAAGAGGCTAACGTTAGGTGAGGTATAAGGTCTCATATCAGATGTTTAAAACCAGAGAGGTCTAGCTTTAAGTAGTTTCTTTTCACCCACATGACCAATTCATACAAAAGAAAAGGAGATTTGGACACCTAGGTCCACTAAGTTTTAAGTTCTAACAAAAATACTTGAGGTTCAAAGAAGAAACCTCTTGGTTGTTCAGGATTTGAGTGGCTGAATGCACCAGTTTCCCTCTCTACCCAACACAGAAGTCACAAAATATGAGCAGATCAGAGAAGCACACTGGGCTTGATCTCTCACGACTGTAGACAGCCAGACAACAACATTTTAAGGACTGTGAAAAGTATCTGCACTACCAACCCCAGTTCAAGACGGATAACTTAAGCAGCTTTAAATACCTTGACACCCGCTCTAAAATTTTATTAAAGGTCACAAGTCCACAGCTGTAATTTGCCACAGAAGGACAGTAAAGATGAACTGCACTGCTACAGAACATGCTCTTCTTACGAATTGGGTGTTATTACATAGAACTTCCAGAAGACATTAAGCATCCATGTTACAGAAAAGGATACATTGGCCTTGCTCCAGTAATCATCAGCCTAATTAAAGAAGAAAATCCACTTTCCCAAATTAGGTACGCAGGTGACATAAATTTGGCTTGTTCTAGGTGTGCTATAGCATTTGAAGATAAACCAATATTTTACATACACACATACATACACACACACACACACACACAAAGATGGCAGCAAAGTAATTTTTTATTATTATTATTATTATTATTATTATTATTTAATATAAAAGGTACACAAAATACAGAGTCTCATAAAATCTGCTCTCCCTGTGCCAGTCTGAGAACAAGAAGACCTGGATATCCAACAGATACATTTCTGTCATAGAAGCTCCAGCACCAGCTGACAGAGAGGCCATACACATACGTAGCAGCTACCAACAGACACTCTTTGCCAAGGGACAAACAAATCCTAATCAGAGCATTCCGCTCTCCAATAGTTCTTGGCTCTGGAGCATTCCCCCAGTTTCACTGCAGTTAAGCACAATTTAGAGACTGAAATGTTGTGATTGAGTTCTAAGTTATCCAGGAATTAAATACTCTGTCCAGGTATTATCACAGAGATGACGACTGTCCTAAAATCACCCTTCCCATTCACATCTCTTCTTATAAAAGGGTTAACTTCAGAGGATATGTGAAAATGAAAGATCTGAAATAAAGCCAGTCTAGGAATCAGTGATTAAAATAATTTTGCTTTTAAGAATTTTCTGGACCTTCCAATGACAATGAGAATGCACTGGTTATGCCAGAAAAGTCAAAAAACAATAAACCAAAAACAACAGCAAAAACGTGTAGTAATTTAATTGTTCAACCTTTAATTAAAAATGAAAGGATTTTTTAAGAAACATGTTTTCACTCACACACCCCAGTAAAAGCATTTACATTTCACTTTTCCTAGCATTCTGAAGTTACACATGTAATTTCCTGCATTCACAGTGGTAGTGATCCCCATAAACTCAAACAGATGATTACTCTCCATTGCTGCATCAGGGTAAGTATTTCAAATCATATCAGACAAGTGTAAAAATTCAAGGAGATTAATGAATTTAAGCTTCAAATCTAGCAGGGCACCTTTTAATAAAATGCATTTGCAGTGTTCTCTGCAAAGATGGATTAATTTATTAGACATATATATGATGTGATACTTTTTCTGAAAATGTTATTGTCATTGCTAACTGCCTTTCATTTTTAATCAGATCTTCCCCACTTGTACTGAATCCATATCGAAAAGAAAGCTGCCACTCTCTTCAAAAATCTTTCCATACGATGTTGTATGGTATGGAATATCCCTTTGACTAATTGAAATCAGCTGTCCTAATTCTGTTCCCTCCCAGTTCCTTGGACCTTTCACTGCAAATGGCCTTGGCTCTGTACAACACTGCTTAGGAGCAACTGTAAACCAGAGTGTTATCAACAGTGTTTTTCTCCTACAACCAAAACATAGCGTCATACCAGACACTCTGAAGAAAACAGTTGCATCCCAGCTGAAACTAAGACAGACAATATTACTTTCGAGTAACATAATATTCTGTTTATCTGAAGCTTCCTACCAGAACTTGGCAACAAATATACAGAAGCCAGTAGAAGACATTTCCATGCTTGAACTTTATTGCAACTTTTTGGTTATGACACAATGTTTTATCCTAATGGTATTTTTTATCCTCTGAAAAACACTTTAATTAAACAATAAATAAACATCAGTGAAACATGGATAATTACTGTAGGCATGTTAAAAATGAAAATCCTGTGCCATAACTGTCTCCAAGTCAATGAAAACATTAGTTATAGAAAAGTGTACCTTATTGGATGTTTCAATTGTTAACCCTTATACTTTTAATCAGTGGCCATGCAACAGTTACAAATAGAGAGAAAATATGGATGTAGGAGACAAGTACAAGGACAGCTTAAAGAATTTTGGGTACATAAGAAAATTCACCTTGCTTTTTAATCTGAAGAATTTGGGGTTTCTTTGTTTCTTGCAATCCTTTTAGAGGGAATGTTGCTGCTTCAAATCCATTTACCGTTGCAAAAGCAAAGATAAGATTGACTACTATTTTTGCTGTAATACAGTAGAAGAGTAGAAGTAAAATGCTCCCCATCATCTCCGGAGAGACAGATGTTTTGATTTTGCAATCTGTGAATCATTGTAACTATTGCCACACAAAACACAAAGAAGAGGAGTGTTTTGGGGTCAATCTGTTTGTTTATTCGATCTTCTCAATTTAATACAATGTTTGTCACCACTACAGTCATTCATGTTTTGAGAAATGCCCGTGTTCAATAATCCAGGGTCAGGCAGAATTTGCTATTCACAAATAATATAATCACAATTTATTTCATGCTTTTGCAAGAGCAGACAACCTTGTGAACCAACCAGAGACATGTAACAGTTTGTATTTCCTACTTCCCAGCACAAATTTCCTCTCCTGTTTCCTTGAGTACTTGTCATGGTTTTATGATTTTTGGTTATCAGTATTCAACATCGTAACATCATGTAATGCACTGGGGGTCTGACGGTGGATGTTCAAGTTCCGGGTGCCTGTCTGGAGAAGAACAACTACATTCCCCAGGGGGCTTTGCAGTCAGCAAGGAGACGTAACTCCCGGCAAGATCACTTGATGTTCTCTTCTTTGCCTGCTCTTCTTTGCCTGCGCTTCTCCGTCTGCTTTTCTCCGTCTGCTTTTCTTCATCGGCTCATCTGGACTGCACTTCTCACCTCAGTGTTCTGGTGAGACCTATCTACCTTTCGCACACACTCCCTCTCTCCCATTATATTTTGCTGATACTATATTTAGTAAATTAGTTTGTTTCACCTCAGATCGTTGCCACTCTTTTCAATTATTTTGGGTCCTCTGTTTCCCTTTTCCGGAGGCGTGGATCTGCGGATCCCTCCACCCCGCTAGTCACGGAACCGGGCCAAACCAGCCTGTAAACCGTTGACAGTACTCCAGGTTTTACATTCTATCCAACTCTTCTAATGCCCTCAGTGGATGTTCTGCCCCTGTTTACTGCTTTGTTAACTTCTATGCTTGCTTAGTTTTTACATGTTATGGTATGCTGGGGTAACCAATCAAAGCTGACCTTACTCTCTGACTATCAATCAGACTGCACAACCAGTTTCTACCAGTACATCTTCTGATGTTACTCAAAAATGCAGATATTCTATTCTGCAAGCAGGAATTTATCTTGTATCAGAGTTCCATGTTGCCACTTTGGAGTCATAGCATCTCACTTTTATGTAAAAAAAAAATCATTTCTTTCCCCACAGTGGAGACATGTCTCTTAATAAAAAGATAAGCCACACCTCTTCAGTTCTTAGCTCTGTTACTCAGAATTGCCTACAGCTAAAAATATGCTTCTTCCTACCTTTCCTTTTGCTGCCAAGGGAGTAGGCAGCTGGTATTCACCTATTATTCTTATTCTTTCCTGTCCAAATATATTTGGCATTTTGACGCTGCCCGTCCCACTCTCTCTGGATCCTAATAGCAAGTGTTTGGGGTAGACTGATCATCTTGTGAGGGCTTAGTCACCGTCTTTCTACAAGCCTGCCATGCTATCTGAGAACACTTTTTTTTTTTTTTTTTATGTCACAAAAATATGGGTCAGGGTTTTTCCCTGGCTGGGAAATGTTTCTAACTTTGTCCATTCAGTGTAGACGGAAAATTGTATCTGAGAGATATGTGTGACAATGAAATTCTACAAACTATGTAAGCTATTCTACTGAGAGCAGAGCTGATCTTTGAAAAAATAATGGAGGTGAACAACATGATTGATGTCAAAGGCTCTTCAATTCATTTTTTTCTGTAAAAATCTCACCTAATAACACTCAAGTAAAAATTGTTAGTGCCCTTTCTTGTCGGAATTTTTTGACCATTCTCAACATGTGTGTGTAACACAAAAGTATCTATCTCAGCCTTGAAGACTTCCTGTACCTTTTGGAGGCTTTTTATTTCGACAGTCAGATTCTCAGTATGAATGGATATTAACATTTATGTTCCACCACAGAACAGCAGAATTTAATTTCAAAATAAATATATAAGAATTCCAGGAAGCACATGATACCTCAAAAAAAAATATATGTATGTAGTCAAATATTCAAATTTCTACTGACAAACAAACTCAGTAGAAAATTTTTAATCAAACTGAGAAACGGGATGGACAGTTTTCAAGAGAATATCTCACATCTCTACACTGCAGTGAAACAGTGATCTGTTTTCCTTCAGCGTGACATGTTCACCATAAATAGAAATAAAGTGCAATTAAATTCAGCTCTTACTGTCCTAACATCTATCCATTTGGTTGAAATCATCACTCGAGTCTTAAGTTAAAATACTAAAAACTGACTCCTTAAATGTTCTTTTGGCTCTCTCCCTTTCCACAACGTCAACTAGACAGAGAATAGAAATAGTGACACTATATTTCAAGTAGTGGAAATTAGGCAAGGCATTGAGAGCATTTCTCTGAAGAGCTGATAATGGATTCCCATCATAGTTCTCAAAATTAGTCATCAAGTCACAATTTGAGATCAAATAAAGAGCTTTTCAAAGAAAAAGAGTATGAACTGGAAATTAATACAATTAGACTGGAAATTTGAGGTTTTCCAATTATAAGAAGTGAGAATCTGAAGCAATCTCCTGAGTAATAATAAGGAAGACAGCCATGTAACCATTGCTGAAGTGAAATTTGATGACTGTTGTAACCAAATTGACTATAGTAACAAAAATTCATTTCCTGAGTTCAACAATTCAGAGGATCACCTTCAATGCTTATTTTCTAAAAGCTGATTTATTTATTATGGTAATATGTAGCTTCTGAAAATATTCTGAGTTGAGTCTCACTTTACATCATATGGAAGAAAAGGAATAACAAATCATTACAAACATTTTTGCATTTTTTACTACTGCAGCAAGTTTCACATAAAAAACAAAACAAAACAAAACATTTTTCCAAAAGCAGTGTTTTGTTTTGTTTTGTTTTGTTTCTGTAATAAAAGTAGCATATTTCCAATTTCTTACACAGAATTAAGCCACAGAATCACAGAATATTTGAGGTAGGAAAGGACCTCTGAAAGCCATTTTATCCAACACCTGCTCATGCAGGAACATCCGGAGCAGGTTGCCCAGGACCATGTCCAGCTGACTTTTGAAGTTCAAGGAGGAGACTTCACAGCCCCCGTGGGCAACCTGTGCTAATGCTCTATCATTCAGAGTGTATAACTGTAATTTATAGAATATAATTTCTAAAATTAGTATAACTCTAAAAATGAACAATTAATAGTATTTTTGTGAAACAGACTATATTGCCAGCAACCAGATATTTCTCTTTTAATTAGTTCTATTGATCCATTTCAATTTAAATGAATAATTTAAATATTATGCAATACAACTTCAAACAAAACATTGATAGTTTCAAGAAAGGTAAAGAAAACTAAAAGGCTTTACTTTATGACAGTTTACAAATTTGAGTTTATAAGCTTAAGGATGTAAGATGAAGGATCTACAACTTGAATTTGCCCCCTTACATGGCCTCTGCCTGTGTAGAAATTGTGTGGATAAGCAAAAGTTCTAGTAAGGACAGTAGAGACTTCTAAAAGCTCAAAAATGCATCCTTAGATTCCTGCAACCTAAATAGCAGACATATACAATAATTAAAGCTTAAACAAAGAGTAAAATGAAAATTTAGTTTAAGCAAATGCGTTATATTTCTGTAATCTCTAGAAGTCTTGGAGCTTGTATGCATATGGAAACAAAAATTCAAATAAGATTTCAATTAATTAGAATTTGATAATTAGTTGACAATTTTTCCCCTCTCTAAACTCCTAAAAGAAAAATACTAAAAACCAAACAATACCACAGCTTCTCCAAGTAACATTTTTGTGGAACTCCAATTCTACTCTGTGAACTTTTAGTCATAATGTATAAAACTCCTGCATAAGAAAAGGATTTGATATTTACTTGCTGATAATAAAATTTTAAAATATGAAAATATCCAGGAAGATTTTTTTTCTTTTGGTCAGTTTTTGGGTTCAAAGTATTGATACTGTGACAACAACACAGTATCATTAGATCTATTTTAAAATAAATGTATTTTACCCATAATTTTTTTGATACCTTTATTTTCTACTTTCAGTTAGAAAGATCAATATTCAGGATGCTTATATGTTCTATAAGACGTGCAATGATAAACAGTGATTAACTTCAGAAGATAAATGTATCAGATTGATCTTCAACATCTCTACACTTCTGAACTTATACGTACTCAGTGAGATGACTATCAACTCTAGACTATAGAATCTGCCAGCAGCAATCTTTCCCAGATTTGGTATTTCAGAGATTTAAATAGCCATATTCTCTTTGACCTCAAATATACCTACCTCATGGCATGCTCTTCAACGTGGTACAACAACTACAGATGTTTCTGCAAGTAGAAATGTACAATATTGACATGTTAGTTTTGCCTCAAGTTACGAAGCAGATTCTTTTTATTCTAGTCTTGCATAAGATGTAAAGTGAGAAACTTTATTTATAAAAGGAGAGTAAAAGAGCTTGATGCATTTACCTAAACAAAATGAAGAGCCAGGAGGCATACAAATGCTCTCTTAAGTAACAAGAGGAAAACTAGCTAGTTCACCTCAGCAGCAGTACTAGCAACACTGGCACTAGAAAAAACATGTGTGGACTGACTGAGAAAAAAATCAGGCTAGACATTGAAAGACTTCAAACAGTCTGGGAAACTATAAGACTATTTTCTATTAGAAAGAGTAGAAACAAAGGAAAAAATGATCATTTTCAAGACTGGATAAAGACTACGATTAAAATATGACATGACAGATCTGGGGCTGACAGCCCAAGAGGCTCTTGGCTATCTTATATCCTGTAGTCCTTGGAGAAAAAAAAAATAACATCAGTCACTCCTTCTTTTCAGCTGGAATCAGTTCTACTTCAAGAATAAAATTAAAAGTATCCTCTTCTAGTCTAAGCAGTGCTTAGTTCATGCTACTCTAGCTGTTTATCCCATAGAAAAACCTTATTTGCAAGTCAGTAGAAATGCGTGCAATGCATTTTTGCTTTCAGACCTTATGAAAACACCAGAGCTTTAGATATTTACAACTTGAGTCCAGAATGGTTGTGTGCCCTACATGCATGAGTGCATACAGCTGGCTAACTACTGTTAGTTGACCAATACGGTGCAAAGCTAGACAGGGGAAATGGCCAAGTCGCTCTCTGCCTGACTTGTGATGCTGCTGGCAGAGCACCCTGTGTCAACACTCTTCATCCATTTCACCTGCAATATCCGTTGCTTCACCTTCAACTCAGCCACTTCAGTTCACCTGGCTCAAGGCTCTTTAAAGCTGCCTTCATACTAAGTAGATAGATCACTGTAGCACTTACTTCATTTATCTCTGACTGACAGGATGTTAATAGCCCCCTAGGAGATGGGTGACAATTACAAAAGCGTAGGGAGGAGAAGACGGCCTTCATCTTATGCAATTTACAGAAAGGGCACAGAAAGTATCTGGCCAGGCTCTTTGATTTGTGAACATGCAATTAGGCATTCAAACAGATCTCCTGGATTTGAGAAGTCCTGAACAATGTGTTGTGGTGGTATCAGGAGATAGTAATATACTGTGAGTGGCATGTTTTCATGATGCAGATGGAAAATGTTCTTACAGATAAAGAAAGTCCTGCTCAGAGGGTCACAAATTCAGGCCTCAGTAGCAAACTATTCATTCTTCTGATCTCCTCTCTGCTGATATCACTCAGAATAATCTGTGTAACTCTCAATCTCCAGTCAGTAAAACAGGGCTGACAGAATTTCCCTAGCTCACAGTTTCATAGGGATCGAGAATGATAATATCTAGACAAGAACTGTAAGATCTAGGCAGAATGAGTGTGGAAGTAGTTTATCATTTAAAAATTTATAAATTTATAATTTATAAATGTAAGACTGTTAAAACAGCAGCTATTTTTGTATGCTAGGGGAACATACTAATGCCAACAAGAAAAAAAAAAAGATTCAAATGTATACCAGAAATTAATTAATCGAATAGCAAACAATGAACATTCTTTCTTGGCACAAAAATACTGCTGTTTGCCCAAGAAATATTGTAGGAACACCAGTACTCCTCCAAATTCAGAGAAAAACTGTTCATATGCTCAGAGAAAAAAAAAAAAGAAAAAAAGACGTAATTATGCAGAACTCTAACAAGTAATTAAATTTTGAAATTGTATCCACAAGTATTTGGCAATTATTCAAACAACCTGCAAACTAAATACAGTCCTTCATTAAAAAGACTATTAAGACAGCAAATTCAAGGACTAAAATATGACAGAATTGCCACTCTTAACTTGCTTCTACAATCTCATTTCTAATCCCTTATCTACAGTAAAATCTGACAATGAGATAGCATATTATAGATATAATAGATATCTAGATACAGATATAATTTTTAAGAAGATAACTGAAGGATCTTACATGTTGCATACTAGTCATGTCACAGTATATGACTTTTACTAGCTGGAAGTGGCAGAAGGAAACCAATACGCACACAAGAACCAGAAAAAAGAAAATCTTTACATTAAAGTAGCTGTCCATTCCCACTTTACTGGAACTTCTTTATGGAATTATGGGAGTCAAATGAGACTAATGCGGCTTAGAAAACCTATGATATTGTCTGAAAGTGTTCTCATGCCTTTAATGAAAGATCAGCTGCTTTTTGGACTGGAATAGTAGGAAAGCACAGTGAACATACAGTCATTTGGAAGAACAAGAGAGAAGTATTTCAGCAACTCTTTGCTCTTGTAACAGTTTTAGAAATGAATAATTTAGAAATAATGTAAATATAAGATAGAGATTCCTATAAGAGTGTTAGGTTAAAGCATAGCAAAAATTACATTTAGCATTTTCATGTATTTAGTATTTTCTTTTTCTTTTTAATTTCTCTGTTAGACATGGTGTGACCTATTTCTTTGCATAATCCATTCTTTTTCTAGCATGGTTTCAGCAGTATTTTAAGTAGATCATTTTATCACCTCCTCTTACTCTTTTCTTTCTAAAGCGCTTCTCTCACTATTTTCTAACTATCTTCAGTTTGCTTTTGGAGTGAAGAAGCTCTCTGTGAATTTCACAGGTGGGAAACTGAGTCACACATAAATATAGCACTTACAAATTCTAATTTTGGATTTAGATTGATGCCAAGTTATGTATTTTTCATATCAGAGAAGGTCCCATGTCTGAATAAAATTGTTGTCAGCATTTCTTAGAATTAGGATTTTAGACTGGTTTCATTCCATCTTTAAATGCATCTGAACTTGAGACAAAACAGGCACTTAGCAGAAATCTTATCCAAAGGTAGAGACAGAACAGACACAACAGCTCACACCTGGAAAGTACCATTGACAACAAATGGAATCAAGATATCAAACTCAGATGTAAACATCTAGAATTAGGTGACGTGAATCCAGCTCAGTATTCCTCAGGTTGAAAACCCTCAACATTAACTTAGACCATCTCAGTGGCATCATCCCTCAGAAAGGACAGTCAGGATAAATTTAAAAATTGTACTAACATCCCTTGTCTTTCATCAACTGCACTTCCTTTGTTCACAGGAAAATGGAAGAAAAAGATGCCAAGCCCTCTCATGCCTCAGCTGATGGGAGGGGCAATTTAACGAAAGCTTGTTTTTACATCTCCTTAATGCTCAGGGCAGTATTGTCCTTCCCTCTCCACCCGCAATCCTCTCATATTTAAGACAAAGTCCTACAAATATTAGCTGTCAAATCTGTAAGAAGACAAACAGAATACCCCTCTGGACTGTTATTTATTTCAAGTCGAAAAGCTTGTGGAGAAGAGTGAAAGAAAAAAAAAAAAAAAAATAGAAGCCTTTTCAGATTATAATTTAGAAAAGCAGCATTCCATAGACAACTCCAGCAATATCCACCTGCCACTGGGAATTTTACAAGCCAACTAAATGATTGTTGCATTGGCTGCAAATGAAGCTCAGACCTCCAATATGGCAGTGTTAATTTAGCCACCAAATGAGCAGAAGTACACAGAGCAAGACTCTTTTTCCCCCCCAAAAAAGATTTTATTTTCAGTCAACATACTCTGCTTGCAGGATGAGCTGTCCTAAGACTTTTGAGTTTGTGTTTCAAATGTATTCAAAGATCCCAAACAAGTTTGAAGCTCTTTCATACAGAAATCCATATGTATAGGCAACATACTGCCTTTCCTCCAGAGCTTACAAACCTAAACAGGCAAAACAGCATGCAGTAGCAGAAAATCCAATGTGAACAAGAAATTTTTTGAAAGTATCTTCAGTACTTTTCTATCATTGCTGTTTTGTCATTTGTATATATTTACAATCAAGCATCTCATTGATTCTTTGATTTTAGGCAATTGTAGAGCCAATGGCTATGCTGAATATCACTCCCTCAGCATGGACATAATGAAAAGCAAAACTCTTATTTGCAAGATAGCATGAATCAACAGAAGCCTTTGTCCCATAAGAGTATAGGAGCAGGCAAACCCACATCAGAAGTATGGGGTGAGAAGTGTTTGATAGTAGCAGAGAGAGGCAAAAGGGTGGGCAAGCTCTGCTGTCTGTCAGAATTGACCCAGTTCCTCTGTTCTGCTCACAGCTGCTTTTACGCATTACAGCCTTTCCTGTCATACAGTTTAGCAGCAATGCATTCTGCATTCTACAGTACTTGTTGTGTCACTCTTCTCCATATCTACATTCTGATTAAATTTGCATGAATAACTTTCCTCCTCCCCATTTTCTCATGCTTTACCAATCATTCCTTTTAAGGAGCATCAGCTGTTTTTAAAGGAAAAAATGAGAGACAGTTTTTTCTACAATTGAACATCTCTTCATCTTTTCATTCCCACTCCATGTCCTCAGAGACAAAGATAATCTTGTGGGCCTTCTCCTGATGGAGAAAGCTGATGGTGTTTCATTCTTGCAGTGGGGTGTAGAGAGCTCAATGTCTTGTCATTGGCATAAATGTTTAATACCCAGACAGGCAGAACTGTCTCATGATGGCTTGCTAATTATCCACTGTTGCAGACTGGATCTGATGCCCTTAAATTATTCTCCTTATTAGCTAGGCTTTTAAAACTAATCACTCATCATATTTTCAGAAAAATCAAACATAATGTTTTCACAGTAAAGGTTCTACCAGTAATAGGAATGATACTAAAAACAGAGCAAAAGAGGACAGTAGTTTCTTTGATCAGGCATCGTTCCTAGCCATGCAGATTGGAGTTTGTACGGTGAGCAGAATTCCACTGAAGATGAGATCTTCCTCACACCCAAAGCCATGGGCATTACCTCTGTTGAATGAGTAATTAGATGAAATTTGAAGAAAATTAGCAAATTTTTAAATGAGAAATGTCATTTGTAGCTAGCATTGCCATTTTAGTTACAGCAGATCTGGTGGCATAGAACTTGAAAGTATGATTCAGCATTACAGCTACACTGAACACTGGTGTGTCTCTCTAAAGCAGAAACTGAAATAAGAATGACTGTAGAATCCATTATCAGATGAATTAAAACAGAAAATAACAAAAAAGTAAAACAGTTTAATATTCTTTTTGCTTTCAAACCATCATCAGCTCAAAAGTAGATTCAAAAATATAGTTGACGTTGTCCTCTCTTTCTGGTACACAGTTAGGATGCAGAAAGAGTAAGGGTTTCTTCATATTGTATTCTTAAGGAAGAGAAATGAACTACCTTTCTTCTTTTCTCTAATGCAACAGAAACACAGACAGAAACACAAACGTAAGCTGACACACTGAGAGTGAAATGAATGGAAGGTTCTCATAAAATAAAAGATTACAGTAAACATACAGAATGAGTTCAGAACCAAGCCTTCTATCTTGACAAAATTCTTTATTTTTCCATGACATTGTTTTATTGGCTGTGTTACCTAATGAAGCCTGGAAAGATTATTTTGGGAAGATATAATCTATTTTTCATTTACAGCAAGGAATCTAAGCCTTTATTTTAAATGTAGAGTTTAAATGCTGGCAATTGAACATACAACTACATTCAAGTTATTTATGACTAGTATAGCATCAATTTTGGTGCAATATGTGTTTTAAAGGTTCTTATGCTGATTAGCAATAAAAACAGATATCACTGATATACAGCTTAACCATGAAATCATTAATGATTACAGAATCACACAAATTCATGTAAGCTGAAACACTGTTGGCATTTACTACATAGGCATCTCATCTACACATGGAGACATGTAGTAGACATTTGAGAAACTCTATCTAAAAAGTATAAATGTACAGTTGTACTACCTGTGGGGAAAAAAAAAAAAAAAAAAAAGGAAATAACAGAATCCCTTCAGACTGCAATAGAGACGGATAATTTGCTCAAAAGGTGTGGGTTCCTGAATCATTAAGCTGGTAGACTTCCAAATGATATTGAACAATAAATACTTAACTCCATTCTACAATATTCTCTTAAAATGTCATTTCAGCCTGCTCAACGGATGAAGCCTCTTATTGGTATAAGCAGCTGGTAGCCATTCCTCAATGTACTTATGGACATACTCAATGCCCCAAAAACTTAGGGAGATTTTTCTTTTTATTAAATTAACTTACTAATTTCTTATCCTATTTAAAAAAAAAAAAAAAAAAAAAAAAAGTGTCATCCCCTCTCTGAAGGCACTCAGCCACTGCAGATTTTCTTTGTATTTTTGTCATTTAGGAGTAATTTCTGCTCTGTTCTGTCGTAAGTCAAGTACCTTATGACGAGTCATTTATAAACTTTGTTAATACTTTCAGACTCATTTCCTATTATTTTTTTTTTTTACACCTTGAATAATCTCTACAGAATAGCAAATTAATAAACAGTGTAACTGCTGTACACATGACTTGAATTTCTATGGGTAACTACTAGTCTGTGTTCTCTGTGGGAGGCAAATTCACTTATGCATCCTCTGGCAATTTTAGAGTAGGTAATTTCACCTGTTTCTCCAAAAGATCTGCATTTGGAGCATATGTTGATTTTGCTGACCAGTTTATATAGTGATAAATGCAAGCTTTTGATAAACTACGTTACTATTGTAATCAAGCATTGGCTGCATTTTGAATTACTACTATTTCTTATGCAATGCATAATGAAGGATGATGCACATAGCTTTAGAGCTCATTTTGAGTTTCAAAACAAGTTACAATGCAATCACCTGTTAACCTTTTCATCTGAATGGTTTTTCTACAAAAAGCTAATATCCTTGACAGCTCCTTGTTTATTTTCAGATCCATGCACTTTTTGCCACTAGTGACCTTGCAAGCAGATTCACACCTTGCAAAGTCCCTGACCTTGTAGTCATTAAAATCAAATCACACACTGGGCAGGCTTCCATATTCATTAGGACAGCAAGAAGATAGATTTCAACATGGGTCTGAAGTGACCAATACATTCATCAGCCAATTTCCATCATCTTCAACAATTTCAGCTTGCTTGGGGATATAACCAGATTAATTGATACAGAAAATCCTTTGCAACAAAACAGTAGCAATATTAAACGAATGCAGTATGTTTCTAATTAAAAAGGCTGTGATAAAACATAAGTCATAAATTACAGGTTGCCCTATGAATACTCATATGAAGTTCCTTTTTGTTTGATGTAGAGGTCAGGTTTTTCAAAACTTGTTGTTAGTGAAATCTAAAGAAAGATCATATCTACAACTGTAGGAAATTTTATATCGGATATTTTGGGAAAAAAATAAACTGGAGAATGATAAATAACCTTATTCATTTCCTGTGTATCCACTTTGTAATCTCGTTAGCAAGATAAAATTTTAACAAAATAAATGAAAAAAAGGATTAATGACAAGCAAAAAGTGTAATATTGAAATCTAAAGGAAGGAAACTAAGATCAAAGGTTACATTTTCCCCATAATGTATTGGCACACATTTGTCTTTGTCTACAAAGTTCTCCAGGAAAAGTGAAATTTATGTGAATATATTCTGAAGGAAAAAATATATATTCACATTGGGAATATTTATGCATGACCTTGTTTGAATTTAAAGGGAGAAGCATTTGAAAGAGAGTGGTATAAAGGAAAAAGTTTCACATATATAAATACTAAGTCTCAACTGAATCACTAACTGCCAAAGAGGTTACTCAAAAATCTGTGTTTGTTCTCATCATGAAGCACATTTACAGTAATACTATTCAAAAACATTTAAGATTACACGGTAAAGGCCAGTGTTATATCAAAACATTTTCCAAGGGACTGAGCTTCAATAATTTGGCCAAAGGTCTCTTTGCACAGAAGGCAGCTAAGGGCAGACCGTAAGCTCCTCTTGATTTTTTAGCTTTTTTATACATATATATGTATTTAATATATATTTTTGTTGATGGTGTCTTTTCTTCTCTCTTACATTCTGCATGGGGAATCCATCTACATGAGTTTTCATGAACACACACATTAGAAACTTTAAAAAAATCAGATTGCTTATTCCTAGTCTTAAAACTGTAAGTTATATGTTGCTAACTGGCTTTGCATTTTCATTCTGACAGTTATTTTGCATTGAGAATAGGCACAGTGGAGACAGCAAATAAAAACAAAAAACTGTAAAAGAGAACTTTTGATTCAGAAGGCTTTGACCTGATTAACAACTTCAAAGAGACATTTGAAACAGATCACCTCTTTTTAGAAATTTCTCCAGCAGCAGAAGTTTGTAATGGCAGTGTCCTGCAGGAATCAGTACAATCACTCTGCTACCATGCATATAAGCCAGCATATAATTTATACATTATCTTCCACAAATACAAACTTGTTTAAAAAAACAAACAAACAAAAAAGACTAAACACATTCATATCTGAGAAGACAAATGGCTTAAGGATGAAAGATAATTCTAGAATTGGGATCTTCGAGAGAGGAAAGAAAAGAATGACAGAAAAATAAATACTGCTTTGGATATGCATTCCCTGAAAAAGGAAAAGGGCTACTGTTTTGAGAATCCAGTGTATAATAAGTAAGTGGCTATTTCTCCATGTTTGTTCAAGACCATGTGATGGATGTCCTGAGACAGCATCTGTAGTGATAAAACCAGTGTAATAGACTTTCCATACTACTGCACAGTAAACTACTTGATACAGAGCAACACTATCTGTATCTTCTGTGTAATAGTCAAGCGTTTTTCATTTATACTGCCCTATCATAACCTGTGCTTTGTTCATACTGGGACAAAGCTCAAAGGCTCTGGCACCCATTTACACCATAAATTGAAATAATGTGAACGACTGTATATAGTTCTACAAAACTTGTCTAGGGAGTTGTGTGTGTAATGAGAACAGTTTTGCAGCCAAGACTCTTTCTGCTTGAAAACTAAGACCGCAACTTTCTTCTTTCCCTGGAGAAAGCAGGCATGTTCACAGCAATAAATACATTGTTTTGAAAGCAACTAAAGCTGGTTAGTCTTTATTGAATTAATGTAAAGAATATTGTCTCAAGAAAATTAGATTCATAAGCATAAAGGCAATTACCTTAGCACACAAGAGAGACTTTTCATGTCATTACATTGTATGTCCCAAATATTCAGCAAATTAAATGCACCCTTGATACTTCAGGAACATAATCACTGAGAAGGTGAGTGCCTAAAACAGTATTTATTAATTTATTCATAAGTACAGAATTTTACAGTAATAGTATTGTTGGAACACAAACCATATATATTATAGCTCTTTGAATTCAGAAAAAAAAATATTGCAAAACAATGATCTTCTTTCCTAATTTTTATAGAGAAAAATTTTCTTATTAGTGTTTTTAATATTATTTTATAAACTACTATCAAAAAATTAAAATATTATCAGTCCTTATTTATTGATTTGTGAAATCAAAGATTGATGTAATAAACCAAAACAAACAAACAAACAAACAAACAAACAAAAAACAGTTATGGATTCTCATTTGAGACAAAACCACTATAAAAATGTATATCACAGACATAGAATTTTCTTACAAGTGACACTATGTGTTTACACAGTCTGCATTCTGCTGTTGGCACTAGCACTCTAACTCCACTTCTAAACACAGTTAAATTCACAAAGGAGTTGAGGATCATTAAGATTCTGATTTGCTGAGGGGCTGAGAACCGGTGCAGCCCGTTGCCTCCAAATGACTCTATGATCTCTTCTGCATCTTTGAAAAACTAAAATCATGTTCAGAACATTTACTGCATTTGTAATCAGTCCTATAAACCACAGAGTTTGTGTGTGTATATATATATATATATATCTAAACGTGAAAATTTCAGGTGCATGTGAGGCCATCAAGAAAGTGAAAAGCACAAATCCAAAAATCAGTCAGTATGCATGGAAATAGTCAAAACAAGCACAATAGAGCATCAGCCCACATCATTTACCTGCATAAAAGTGGCAGGTATACTGCACTTCAGCAGACCAGCATAGAGTATTTTTTAGATTGAGTGGTGCATAATCCACATTTGGACTGTATTTGAATTTCTTTCAAAGTCACTGCAATACCTCTACTCTAATGAACCTTCCCTTATTCAGTTCATTGATGTAATTATCTGACTAGTTAATTTCAAACAAAGGAATGTGAGACTGTATTCTATTTGCCAGGGAGAATCACATTTTTCTTGTTTTAGAAAGATTTTGCTGCTCAGCTTCCAAATTTCTTCAACAGTTTCCAATGCTTCATTTAAGGTGGTCTTATGTATTCTGTGTGTTTTAAGTGGGCGTAAACGTTACTTCTAAATATTTCAGCTATAAATACAGCATAGCATATCTCTATGCTAAAGTGTTCTGTTAAAAATCAATTTCCTGAATTTTTTTTTTTTTTTAAATAAAGATGGAAATGTAATTGAGCACGGATTTCCTGTTCATGGCTCCAGCTGCAATTCCAGTTTTAATATAATTGTTTCTGTGTTTAGTACCGATCTCGAAAATGCTTGGAAAGCTGGATAATAAAGCACAGCTTACAGAAGCAATAATTGTTCAGTATAAAAGGTCGAATTTTACAAAGGTTCATCATTTTCCATTCATAAAAGGGAAGGATGCTTAAAGTAACCATGAAAGTAGGAAGAAAAAAGTCAGAACACAAACCTGGTGCACAAGCAGAGAATTAAACTGTGCATCTCAGGAAACAATAGATCAGCTCAGGAGCAAAATAAATTACATCAATATTCTTTGTCTCTATCACTTTGCAAATTACTTGCTTGGTGGTATAACTTCTTTCTTAAGGGTAACAAAGGATGCAAGTGTTATCAGAGAATCATAGAATCATAGAATGGCCTGGGTTGAAAAGGACATCAAAGACCATCTAGTTTCAACCCCCCTGCTACGTGCAGGGTCACCAACCACCAGACCAGGCTGCCCAGAGCCACATCCAGCCTGGCCTTGAATGCCTCCAGGGATGGGGCATCCACAGCCTCCTTGGGCAACCTGTTCCAGTGTGTCACCACCTTCTGAGTGAAGAAACTTCCTTCTAATATCTAACCTAAATTTTATCTCAGTTTAAAACCATTCCCCCTTGTCCTATCACTATCCACCCTTGTAAACAGCTGGTCCCCTCCTGTTTATATGCTCCCTTCAAATGTTGGAAGGCCACAGTGAGGTCTCCTCGGAGCCTTCTCTTCTCCAGGCTAAACAAGCCCAGTTCCTTCAACCCTTCTTCACAGGAGAGGTGCTCTAGCCCTCTGATCATCTTAGTCATCCTCCTCTGGACTCATTCCAAGAGCTCCATGTATTTCTTGTACTGGAGGCTCCAGGCCTGGACACAGTAATCCAGAGTAACAAGCATGATCAAAGAAGAAAAAAAATATAAAAAGTCAAAAAAATATAAAAAGACAGCATTTCAAAATTAAATTTAACACAAAATGATCCTATCAGCTCATAACAGCTGCAGCTTAAATGTAGGTGGTGATTTTTTGGTGAAGCAGTGGGTGGTGATTCTTAATATACCTTAAATATAATTATCTCAGATTATATAATTGAATTGTTTATGAAGAAGCCAATGCAGTTTGTACTTACTCAGAAATAATTCAGAAATAATAATTAAAAAATGTAATAATGCAACAAAAATATACTGGCATACTTATTGTATTATCCATCTCTTCAAAATATGAGTGTTTTATGGAGGTGAAAAAGGAGTTTTTTGGTGGATCTCTCAGTGTTGCTGAATTTCAGGAATCAAAAAAACAGACTTCTGACTAATGCGTAACTTTCCATAATCCCTGGATTAATTTGGGTAATCATCTTACCCAAAGGAAGAAAAATGGAAGAAAAAAAAAATTCCTAATAGCTGTGAATCAGGCAAATTTTATACAGATATTTTTTAAAAATCATTCTGAGGATAAAGTTTAGTTTGAATCAAAACAAAATTCAGCAGTTCTATGACTTTCCACCTAAGAGGATTGTGAAGCATTTTAACCTCAAGAAGATGACACATTCAGTGGAATATAGTTTCATCAAAAGGTACATAACTATCTCAATTAATTACAGAAAGGTATGTGATCTTCTGTCTGATTAATGATTTTTTATTTATTTATTTATTTATTTATTTATTTATTTTGTCTAGAGGGAAACTGAAATGTCACTGAGTAGGGGACAAAAAAACAAAAATGAGAGCAAGCAGAAAGTTGCTGTTCCTTCAGTCATAAATAAGGCAAAGTATTTGATGCAGCAGTTCAACATGGATTCTGTGATGCCAAGACTGAGATTTTTGAGACTGAATTCTCCTATGCCACACTTCAACAAATGGTAGTCAAAATATTTTAAATCATTATTGATGTTTACTGATATCACAGAAGTTTAGATGAATTTTGAGAGTAATAGCACTTGTTAAACATTGACAAGACTTAAAATATCAAGTAATGGCAAAAAGAGACAGGAACAGAAGAGAGAGGGAAATAGAGAGGGAGGGAGGAAGATAACTGTGAATAAAATACCAAAAATAATGATAAAGCAGAGCAGACTATTGCTTGGAAATAAAAATATGTTGCTTCAGATAGCACCTGATAAATCTACTATGAAAAGGTAACCAGTTCTTTGGATTTAATGGCACAGAATTCCAGTGGAACAAGAAATGAGAACTATCTATCCTACATCTCAAGTTTATACATCAGGAAAACACCTCAACAGAAAAGGAAATATGATCTGCACAGCAAACACTTCAGACCCTAGAATCAAATTCAATAGTTACAGAAACATAATTTTGGTAGCAAAGGACAGAGAATACCAGAATGCTAGCTTTCCAGACAGGTATCCAAAGATATTATAACTTAATCCTGTAGAGGATCCCAATCACTGAAATTTAAACTCTGCTTTGAGTTAAACAAGTGCTCAGTGCTTTACTGTTAATGCCGAATGGGACAGGCATTTCATGAGTACCTAAAGGAGACTGGATTTATCTTTCTTAGCATTCAGAATTTTCACTGAAGATGTCACTATGATATCTGAACATCAATTAAAATCCAGAGATGACAAAAACTTCAAGTTGCAATTCTGTAAGTACAGCTATTTCCCAGGCTATATTACTGAGATTTAACACTCACAGCTCTCAGGACAGATATACTCAAGGTAAAGTTATGACAAGGACAGATTCTGTTGCTTCTCTCTTGTCCCAAAGGTTTAGCTCTACTTTTTCTCTCTTTTATGAAATGAGGCCGCTTTCACCTCCTCACTGTGTTTTCCCTGAAGCAAACATTGCAGACTGCTAGCAGGCTTAAAGTGTCATCTAGCTTGACTGTATCATTTTAGCTAGTGGCCTCTCTTGCCCAATTGCTCCCAGGGTCTCACTTGCTCTTACTCTGATTCCTTGAGACTACTTCTCCATCCTGACCAAAGGGAAGAAGAATGGGTATCAAGCATGGAATTAGACACATGAACACAAGACAGAGCCAAACTGCATGCAGAAAGAAGTGACCGTGATTTAATGAAAACAAACTATTTTCTGGTGCCCAGAAACAGTTAAAAAACAAACTGTCATATAACAATAACAAAAAGAAGCATAGATAGTTTTAGGGCTAAGAAAAAAGGAACGAATAATAATACATCTGTAAAAGCTGACTCATAAAATGTGTGAAGAAAGGTATGCATTTTTAGAGAAGAGCTGAGTAACAAGGGATATTAGATAAAACTAATTAAGTATGGGTTCATGATAAAACTATATTGCTTCAGAAACTTTCCATTACTATTTTTATGGTGCTGTATTTAGACTGTACTAGTGAATTTCTAGAACAGCATAAAGGCAGGAAAAGGCAAAGAAATTTAAAACAGCAAAGTAGTAGTGGCTCTTGAACATATGGCTCACAAAACAAAACTGAAAAATATTTGTATTCTTCCTGAGGAAACTGAATTTAAAAGTGAGCACAGATCTGCATAAATACATGGGATCAATGAGCAGGCAAGTAAAGTGTTTTAATTGAATACTATCAAGAAAGAGCAGAATGGCTACAAGCTAACAATATGGTACAGTTAATTTGACTCAAATTTTTTAAGACATATGCAGTTCAAGCATGAATCTGAAATACATATTCCAAAATCCTCTTTGGACTCATCTCTAACAGTGTAATAGTACATATACATATGCACATCTGCATGTTAAACAGATACACAAATGTCATAATTTACAGATATATCATTTCATAGAAGTAACTATCATTAAATATTTGGGAAAGAAATCCAGATTCATTCAAATTTCCAACAGACATTTATGAGAACTTAAAAGAAGAACCAGTGCATGCTTCCTCCATGGACACATGTGAGTGAACAAAAAGAAGTGCTGTTCTCCAGTTAAATGTGAAAAAAATAAGACAGTATTTGCACTGATCTCATAACCTATAATCTGAACTATGAGATACTTGCTACTATTTCTGAAGTAGGCCGAAAGAGGTTTACAAATGATTCACAGATTTACAAATTCACACATTCATTAGAAATGTTAGCCAGTAATATAGATACTGCAAAAATTAAGTAGTAGTGACACAAAATGTGTAAACAATTGGGTGACCCAAATCAAGGGAAGTTGCACCCATCTGCAGGAAAAAGTCACTCAAAAAAAAGATGATCCAGTTCCATGGATGTCTGCACAGTAAATGCTCAAGGAGCTCTTGCAACAACAACAACGAACCGATGCTTTATAATTCCTAATTATTTGGGAAAAGTAATAATGGAAAACTAATCTCTAACTGTCATTCTGTTCCGAAATTAATGCCTCCTATTTTATTACATTGGCCCACGACATCAGAGTCAGATGTTGGTGATATGGCAGTAGAGGTTGAAGCTTACCACCAATATGCCATTACATTTTGTTACCGTGAGACAGATGGCAGCAGAGGGGCAATCTGACAAAAAAGTGAATGACACAGAAGTGCATATGAAGCAAAGGTGTGTCACTGAATTCCTCCGTGGGAAAAAATATGGACTCCTGCACATTTATCAATGTTTGCTTAACATCTGAAGATCAAACAGTGGAATTGAGCACAGTGAAGTGGTGGATGGGTGGTTCATTTCAGCAGTGACAGGAACATGGAAGTCAAGCTACATTCCAGATATCCATGCAGATTCTTATGAACTTGGCATGCATGCTCTTTTTCATTGCTGGTGAAAATGCATAGCTAATGGTTGTGAATAAGTTGAAAAATAGTGTTTTGTAGCTGAATTTGCTCTATCAAGTAAATAAGGGCTACTTGATAGTATTTTGTATAGCCCAAGTATGTGTGTTCTTTGTATCTACTGTACTTTCCATGGAAAAAAAAATAATAGGCAATAATTTTTGAGTGATCTTCAACCAAGTCTTAAATTTTCTAGGAGGATTGTTTAAATAATATTTCATACGATATGATTCGCATATGTGAACAAGGCAATTCATATGACTGGTTCTAGTCCTTACTGGTCTTTCTTGCAGCTGACAGTACTCCACCTTAGGTGTTTGAAGTGACAGTGCTCAGTTTCATGTCAGGAAGTGTTCAGTGCTTCTTCTTACTGCTCCTCACTGCTGTTTGTGGTTTTCTGACCCTTTTCTGCATCATGTTGCACCCACACAGCCACTGGCAGGGCTGTTACTTGCCAGTTCCCAGGACAAGGAAAAAAACAAGATTAAAAACAAAACTTCCCTCTCCTTGACTTTATTTATCTAAATCAGTCCTTGTATCTGATTTGATGTACTTCACACCCTCACAAGCAATTTTCAGGGACTCCGCATTGGAAGATACAGTCAGGAAAAGAGACCACTTAAATTGTCATTGCAGTACCAGGGAACTATATTTTCATTTTGCACTTGAACCAGCTGACAGCCCGGCAACAGAGTGAGCAGGATAGGAGATACAGATGAACAACTTACTTCATCCCAAGTTATTGACAGTTTGGTTAAATTCTTCTGAAAATACCCATTCTATTTTCTCACCCTTATTGTCCTAAGCCATCCTAGGATTTCCAAGTTACCAGAGAGTCAGATGGATGTAAAATTAGATTACATTATTCAGTACATTCATAACTACTCATTTTGTTAACACCACTACCAAACATACGGTACATACTTAATGGAGCAAAAAGAAGACTAAATTAAAATAAAATCAAAAATCTTATATGTCATCCATTAATCCACCTTAAGTACCCAAATGTCCATCTGTCCCAAAAAAATAGTGCATTTTTTCTGTAAGGCTTTTCACTTGCACAGCCCAAAGCCTCTGTGCCCGTGGGGCTAGCAACATATTTAGTTGCCTTTCTGTTAAATGCTGGCCCCAGTATTTTGGCAGCACCCACAGCAAGGCAGATCTGTGGATTAGTTTTGTTTAACTTTTGAAAATATAGTAATGCGGCCTGGCATGAGGCAATTAAATGACTTGAGTGCACGGGCTGAACACCTGCAAGGAACTGTTTCTGGAGCAAGGCATCAGAAGTGCCAGAGTAGATGGACAGGGAAGGCACTGGGCACAGCTGCCCACCTGAGATTCTCCATGACTGCCATCACCAGCACTCTGCTTTAGAAACTGTGGGATTACAGAAGTCATCCTTAAAATGGGGATTTTAGGTCATTTCTAACCTTGTGAATGTAATCTCTATGTAAGTAATAACCTTTTATATTCCAATCCATTTTTACCTATAGATACAATGGTGTAGAATTTACTCTGTATTATACTACTTTCAGTTAGCCTGTATCATTATGAAGTAACACTTTTCATTCATTGTAAAGCCCCAGAAAATCTTTTTTGTCCACAAAATCATTGTTCAATGGAATCTTTGTGAGTTCTAAGTCATCAAAAAAAGTACTTTGTTATCACCTGCTGTGTGTGTTAATGCAACACAAATGGAAACTGAAGAAATCTTTCTGCACTGTTTAGACTTCATGATGCTAAGTACAGTTCATACAGCTTCTATTTTAACATTATTTTAAGAACTCATTTATTTTCTCACTTAAACACTTTTTCTAGTAGCCTTAGTAACAGTAATGATACGATCTTAACCACAGCATCTCACCTAGGCAGCTATCACAGTGCAGATATTAGTGTGCCACAGAGATATTTGAATGCTTACTTGTCAGTATAAGTTCTAGCCAACCTAAACTTAGTCATTAGTGTTATGTAATGATAGTATAAAAACTGCCATCATTAAAATTAGATATTTTAACATGAGCATTCCAACAAAAAAAAATCATTCTCTGTTTTGAAAGTCACATCTAATTTCCATAGGCCCATAAGGAGTATCTTCTAGAAGTGAGAAGAAGGAATCTCAAATAAATTTATACTGTTCGTCCATCTGCTGCACTTTTGTTTTCTGTCACAACAATTAGAGAAAAGAAATTCCTGATCTGAAGTTTCATGCAGCAAACATTTGGCCTTCAGCATGATAAGGTTATTCTATTTGAGTAATGGTCCTTGAAAACAGAATGTTGTGTACTACTGAGGGCCAAATCTTCAGATGGCATAACCTGGCATAACTCCACTGATTCACTAAAAAGGATCACAGACTCTCTAAGCAAACGAGGTATCATTTTTAGCTTGGAATGTGCCCCTCGCATTGTGAACTATTATAATTCAACTGAATAAGCACTGCTAATAGCTGAAAAGCAAGTATTTCCAGAAAAAAACGTTTAATCAGCCTCTTAGTAAGAAAGACTCCAAACAGTAAATTGTCAGGAAAATTAAAAATCTTACAGACTACTACTATAACAATATTGATACTTATGTGTAAGAACTTTTTCTCATTTGGAGTATTATCTCTAGCAATTTCAGCATTGAGATCTTTCAATGAAATTTTTCTATTCCATACAAGTGTTAATTGGTAACACAACTAACATAATAAATCATTTTTCATTAACACAAAACATTTGATATTAAGCCTATTAAGCCCGTGTTTTTAGAGATCAGCTCTTAGTGTACGTATTTCTTTGCAACAGCAGATAACAGTGAGAAATCATGCATTGGGTCACTGAAAATAAAAAGATATGGAGAAGGAGTATAACAGTGGAAACTTAATTAAGAGTAAATTTTGAAAGTGTAACAAGGACAGAACTTGACCTTCCTAAATTTATATATAAAAAAAAGAAAATGATAAACAAGACAAAACTCTAGGAAGACACTCCAGAAAGCCAAATTTGCTGAGAAGGAAAACAAAAACAAAAACAAATAAAAAACCCAACAAATAGTTGCTTGTCTAATTTAAAATTAAGCAAGCTGTAAATTGATCCTACAATAAGAAACTGATCAAGTAGTAAAAAAAAAAAAAAAAAAAAAAAAAAACACACCACCAACAACAAAAAAGTGGGGGAGGGAAGGGAGGGAAGGAATGCTTTACAATTGTAACAACTGTATTAATTCTCATTTTTCCATTAGAAAAACAGAAGAAATTATAATTGAACATATAGGATTAAAAACTACCATTTGCTCTCTAAGTACAATCAGTTCTGACTGTCTACTCTTATTAACCAGCTTGTCACCAGAAAATGTTCCTTATTAAATCGTCCAAGTAATAAAATAAACTGTTTCTCTTCATGTAAAATTAATACATCTGGATTGCTATTGTATTTCCAACATTTTGCACTTAAAATGTAAATACTATCCATTATTTTCATTATGAAAATGTACTGATGTTTGTGCTGTTAATTCAATTTTCCTATGACCAATTTTATTGTTTATAAGCACATATCCAACATCCGCTTTGTGAACTCATACAATTGCACTTTGTGGGATCAAACAATTTCTTTCTACTGGACTGTGGTCATGTTGCAAGTTTCACACAGGAAAGTCAAATGGACAGGCAGTAGGAGAGTAATTTGTTAGCACCAGAATTCAGAATTTACTACAACAATTACAGAGTATGGAGTGAAAGCAGTTCATTCTGCATTCTGCATTAATAGCCTGTAACACATCTTCAGCACCTTGTGAGAAAGGCTGGTGCAGTATGAAAAGATAATGTAAGCATGGGAAAGTCCCATGTGCAGCCAGATTAGAGTTGAATGAACAAAAGAAATTGAATCAAATTTAAAAAATGAAACTGTGTGGTATCACAACTGAGAAAAAATTATTTGCTATGGCTTTATGTTTTGCTCTAAGATATAGATTTAAAGAGTATTTTGATGTCTTCCTCATTGTATTACTCTTAAGTTTACATTTGAAGCCTGAGTACACCAAAAGGTGTGGCTACTTACCTACATACTTCCATAGTAATTCCACATTGGAATGTTTTTGGAAACGCACATTGGAATGGAAAGGAAACACTGACGGAACAGCAATTTCAGGAGCCATTATATTCTCTGAAAGACAATAGGGAAGAGAGAGAGTAGGGAAACATTAGAAAATTTTGTTGCAGTTTTGGGAAACAGCCGCTCCACAGAAAACGACCACATGCCGTGCTTAGAGATCATCATTCTTTCAGTGATATGTTCTGAAGTACCTGTTCTTTTTCCCTGTGACTCTCTAAAATATTGTTCTAGCTTAATAAATTTATAGCATCTAATCAATCTTACCTTTCTCTTAAACAACATCTATATCATAAGAAGTCTACAATAAAAAGTGAAGAAATGCAAGAAAATTATGTTTTACTCTTGCTTTCTACTGAAGATGTTTTAAATCTCTCTTATCTCTGCTACTCCCCATCACATAACCACAAAATAAGATTAAATGTTGTTTAAACATCCTAACATTTCATTTTCAGATCTGCTTTCTGAATATTCGAGTTTAGGAGTGTTTGGGCTGGTTACAATATTTCTGAAATGATTTTGCTCTAACATCAATCACAGAAAGCAAACCATGTAACTGCAAACAAAGTCATAAATTTGCCTTTTATAAAGATATGAGAATATACAATGAAAATCCTCAAAAGCATATTACCATACATTGCTTCTCATGATTTTAAGATGTGTAATGCCAGAAAAAATATACTAAAAATAATGGTGAGATGCATTAATGGTGAGATATTCGGCTATTTGTTCAACTTTGGGAAAGGACATATTACAAGTAATTTTTTTACAGAATTCTCGAAGCAGTGAATTCTTTATTGATCCTAATAAAAAGCAGGAATAGTAATCAAGACCCTCAGAAAATCTCATTATACTTGTAGCAAAGAACAATCAGGGGAAAAAAAAGTTCTTTACAGCAGATATATATCCTATTTTTGTAAGCTTGATTTCACATAGCACCAAAAGCAATCTTTTTAAACCAGTAGATTTCTCAAGAGTAACTGGTTAAAGTATTTTTAAATCCTGATTAATTAAAATGTGTATTGTCTAAAGCATCTATACTCTTTATCATATTTTACTAGTTTCAGAAGTGCACTGTACTTCCTTCTGATTCTTCTAAAATACTAAGCAGCAGAATCTCAGTTTAAAACTGGACTTTCTATGACTATTCTATATTTTTTAATGTTTATCCAGTGTACAGAAGTTATGCTAAAGAGCAGTCTCTATCCTGAGGATCTCAAAATGTTTTACTAAAGATAAGCAAAACTTTGTCATTCATACTTCACAGATGGGAAGCCATTGTCAGAGAGATATATAGTTAGCAACCCAAGGTCACAAGTCAGGTCACTTGCATAATTGCTTTTTTAACATTATGACCAGACATTATGAGCATATTTTAGGGGCAAAATTTGCCTTAAAATGACATTTGCAACATACTTGGAAAGTCACCATAAGTCTCAAAAGATTTAAACAAAGAGTACATCCATGATTATCACACTAAGATGCAATCAGGATTGATGCTTTTCCTATAGATTTAAATAAGAAGACACATTTATAGCAATACTGCAATGATTCTGTGTCACACAATAGTTAGTTCACTACTTCTCAGTCTGCCTGTTTTAGCAATTCTGCTCACATTGTCAGGAGCCCCTAGCATGACTTTGCTGTCATAGGCTTACATAAGTGCATGGGATTCACAGCCCTTGTGAAAATAGAACAGCACGTCCTTCTGCTGCCTCTGACTTCCAGACGTTCCAGCGCTATATATTTCCTAGCCACTATGCTCTTAAGTTGTAAAGTACCTCTGTTGGTTCTGCACTTTATAAAGTTGGACTTGTAAATGAAGATAGCAACATTGAGGCACAACATCTATCTATGAAAAAAAAACAACATATTCTTCCCTTTGAAGGTTTAGTCTATGTGAAGGTAAGCAGCCAAGAAATCAGTCATTTTTCATGCGTTGCAACAGATCTTCTTAACACTGTTATTTACATAGTATTGATTTGTTATGTTTGGCCATCTGTTTGTGGGTGAAATACTGTAGGCATATTTCTTTTCTTTTTTCTTTTTTTTTTTTTTTTTTTTTGTACTTTGCTTAAAAAGCATACCAAATTCTTCTCTTTTTTTCCCTTATAAATACTCTATGTTCTTTTCATCCTGATGGAAAAATTCTACATAAAGATAACCCAAGACATTAACATTACTGTTAGTGAAGTATCATCTGTGAGTTTCTTTGGTATTTGAAGCACTGAGTAGATGGGAACTTTTTGCACTCTAGAGAATGTCTTCACATGTTAGAGATATTTTTCCATCTTTAAAATAATAAATGGAAACCACGGTTTCACATATTTTAATTCTATGTTCCGTTTTAAATATTGTAAACAGTGTCAGTTTTGAACCCACAAACACTTTTAAACAGCAGATCAGGTTTGCTTAAAGAAACCAACCAAACAAACAAAAAAATTGACAATGACAATATGAAATCTGCAATTGACTTCAAATTCAGCTAGAAGATAACCTGCTGTACTAATACCCTGGAAGCACTACCTTGTATAAATCCTTTAACAGCAGCTACTTTGAACACAGTAGCTGATCTGAAATGCCCTGTGATTTAAATCCAAGTAGTACACAAAGTAATCCTCAAAAACCTGAATCCGATTTAACTTCACAAAACATCTGAATTTGAGTGTAGGAAAAGCAAGCATTTCTAAAATCTCACTTTTAACCTTAATCTCTTTTTCTAACTCTTTCTTGAAGTACAGCACCTGCACATCCATATCAATTATATGTTCATGTATATACATATTTTTAAATGTACGATGTATTCAGTTTACTAAGAACAGTTTCTAAGGAGAATTTTCCTCAGTTCTAAAACTAGCACTACAATTTTCAATGTCTGATGATAGTTTGTACAGCAAAATGCAGTAAATATGTTCTAAACTGCTTTTTTGAGCTGATAAACAAGAAATATTTATCATCTTAGATTTGTTTGCTTTTTTATCCTTCCCCTGTGCAAGATTTTTTTTTTTTAAATAAACAAACAAAAGGGATCGAAGAAGCAAACAACAACAACAAAAAACACCCAAACACAGAAATACCATTTCCCATCAGGTTCAAACCATGGCATTTCAAAATTCATGAGAGAAAAAAAAAAATCATGTGAAGACTTCTAAATCCCTTAAATATTTAATTTTATAGTTTCTGACATCCAGTGGCATTGATTCTTATCTACCCTGAAGCCCATAGCCATGCGGATTCAAAACCTCATTTTTCCAGGTTCTTAATTCTCAGTCCTTACACTACTCATGGAAGAGTTAGTGGAAAGGACCAGTTCTGTGTCTCAGTCAATTCAATTTAGAGCCTAGTGTCTTTATTAAGTCATGGGCAGAAGTAAAATTCGGGGCAAATGTCTACTTCTGTCAGCTTTACTACACAGAGGATAACTTTCAGCTAAAGGATGGAGATGAACAATTGACAATGGCTTCTTCTTAGAGGCTGCAGCAAGATTCAGTATCATCTATCTGTCAGAGATCTCAGAGCCTCCGGAAGCTATTATCTATTCTCAGTATCTCTCATCTAACTTACAGAGCACTTCAAAAGTGGAAACAACTTATAAAAGCCACAATTCCTAGTCTAGCAATATGAAACTAACCTCATTTGGCTTTCCACTGCTTCAGTTGTTTTTTGTCTGTTCAGCAGCTCCCTGTCTTTCTCTTAAGCAAGAATAAAAGCAGTGATTCATCCACGTGTTTGGATTTAAAATGCTGAAGAGTTAAGTTTCTTTAAAAAGATCTGTTGGTCATATAATAGAATGGTTTGGGTTGGAAGGGACTTTAAGCTCACCCAGTTCCCACCCCCTGCCAACCATCAGTGCAGGTTGCCCAGGTCCCCATCCAGTCCAGCCTTGAGGACCTCAAGGGGTGAAGAATCCACAACTTCTCTAGGCAACCCGTTCCCGTGCAACACCACCCTCATAGCAGAGAATTTCTTCCATGTATATGGACACTTTTGCAGTGTGATGACATACTGCTACTTTATCAGTTTTACTTGCATCATACTGATGTCTATTTGAGTCTTAGGAAAGTCTATAGTGCACCTTGTAAGGCTATTTCTATGGACCAACATTTTAAATGAAATCAATAAATAATGTGACCTGAAGGTACAGCGAGCTGCTCACGCTGCCTGAGAATTGCTAGAACAAATATCCCTGAGGCTTATAAACTTCCTGTCACTTGTCTGGTAGGCTTCAACACAAATTTGAATGATTCAATTGGACACACTAGGACAAGTGAACCTAAAAGAAAACAGGGAAAATCAGTCCTCTGACATGACAGGAATTTTGAACTTTCTCAAGTACAGGAACCATAGAAATATCTAAAGTAAAAGTGACATTTAGAACCAGAACACAGTATGTTTCTACCTGAGATTATAAAATGATTCAGAAAGTATCTTTCTTCTCTTCTGACAGTTCAGATTTGTAATTCAGTCTCTTGCCACATGTTCATGAGACAAAACCTTGGTTCCCTTTCCTTCTATGTGTCTGGCTGCTAAATTATTCCATGGCACACTCAGGGGCACAGTTCAGCATGAAAACACTGACTGGGGCAAAAGAATTCCCAAAGAATGCAGAAAGGAAAAACTAGATTTCATCTTCAGCTAGTGCAAGGAACGTATTGTTATCTTTCAATGACTGCACTGATACACACAACTATCTAATTTTTCTGGCAACTAAAACTGAACACAGAGTACAACCCACTCCCTAAAATAACTATTCTAGCACAACTGCTATCCCAAATTTAATTTAGCTTTCCAAACGTACACATAGAAATACAGCTTATACATCCTCCTCCATGAGGTATAGCAGTGAAAATTTTTTAAATGACTGTGTATATATCTTCTACATAGGCAGGATAAAGAAGTGCAGATGTAACCCTTTAACTACACCAGTTGCAGTTAAGTGGTAATGTTTATGGGCATGGAAGGCCATAGAAAGTCTACTGCTACAAAAAAATAAAAATAAAAATAAAATTTTGCATGATATAGCTGTCTGTTAGGTGATGTTTTCACACTGACAGTGGCTCCAGTCTACCTGGTGCTATACAAGTAACAACTACAATAACAAGACAATCCTTTTTTTTTTCTCAACTGGTAACAGTAATACTGGTTAAACATATTTTTTTTCACTTGGTTTTTAGCATTATCTACCAGTTAAACAGTGGCCTCCTTTCCTCATACTATCTACCTAGTACAGACTGATAAGGACCAAATATTTGAATGCAATAGATGCAAAAATCAGAATAACTTATTTTTAAAAGTTAAACATTCAGAGTAACACGACTTTCACTTCTTGTTCTCTGTTTACACGCCCTTCATTTGCTATGGAGCAAATTGCATTTGAAATGTATGAAGGGAAAAGAAAAAAAAAGGCTCTTCATTTTAATGGCTACTGGATGAGGATTCACATTATCTCACTTGTCCTTAGCACTAAGCTTGTGCCTGGACAAGAACACCATTAAACACAGTATGCTTTTACTAATGTATAGCAAACAGCTATGAGAAAATAGTAAAAGAGAGAGAGAGAAAAAAAAAAAAAAAAAAAAAAGATCAGGACCTTCTAATTAATATAGTGATGTCTCAGCACCATCACTTAGCTGATCAATACCACAATCGATACTCTCATTTGCAATTTTATGGGTACTTAAGGGCAACAAGCCATCACATCTTAAAAAAAAAAATAATAACATCCATACATAAATCATGTTTAGCACTGAAGGCAAATAATAAATGCTTATCTGACCAATTTCTTTAATGGTTCTCTAAAGCAAACTAACTTCCATCAGTTAGAGAAATTCAACATCAGAAACAGAACCTAACTTCAAACTTGCTTAATAAGGGAAAGAAAAAAGGCAGATTTCAAATGTAAGATCTTTATTTTCCCAACCACAATAACTGTTTCTCCAACTTTAATGTAAAATTTCCCTCTAATTCTCAACCCAAACATCTAAGGAAAAACTGATTTGGACTTTTTTCCATATTACCATTTAGCAAAGAAAGCTTGAAGCACAAGGAGGTCACAGAGAGGTGAGAAAAATATGACAGACCTGAAAACATCTTCCTAGAACATTCTGAAATGCTCTTAATCACTTTCAAGGAAAGAAAAATAAGTGAATGTATTACAAAAACAAACTTCAGTACTGATCAGAACAAAGTGAGAAGGTTGGAATTTTCTGTTCTCACTAATTTGCAATTCGGGAATGCTTACTGATAAAGTGAACACCAATTTAAAAAGTGTAATCTGAGCTTTTCTTCAGATAGAATGTATTGCTGGAGGATATTAATTTTTCTTTAAGTGAATTTTACACATTTAGAAACATTGCAGATTGAACAACAACTAATGACAACAAATCCTTCTGGCAGTCTTACAGAATCAGATTTAGAGCTTAAAACATTGGGTCTCAAATTCTGAGATGTATTCACTGGTTTCTACTTTTATTTCCAAATGGAAAACAATAGCAAAGAGGATCAGAGCAACTAAGTTTTAGAGACACGGGCAAAATTAAAAAATTATTAAATTTAACAACAATTGAAGTTATATGAAGATCATGGTGGGAAACTAAGTACTGTATATTATAAACTTTCTGGTTCTCTGAAGCTTCTAGAGATGAACAAATTCAGAGACTGATTATTAAACTAAGTCTTTTCTTCTATGGAAGTGTCATGGTTTTATGTTTTTTGGTTTTCAGTATTCCACATCATAACATCATGTAGTGCACTGGGAGTTAAAGTGTTAATTCCAGGTACCTATCCCTATACATTACGGAAGTCATGGGATCTGACCCTTCTGGGTGGGGCGGTCTCTTACTGCCTGGCAGTGGGTGCTGGAGGGTGCTTTCCTAGCCGTTCCAAGCTTTTTAAGGTTTGACTCGGTCTCAGGAACTCTCTCTCCCCTATCTTATTTGATTTATTAGTCTCAATTTCAATTAGATTGTATTACATTGTGTTATCTTGCATTCCAATATCATAGTAAAATAAGTTTTCCTCCATAGATTGTTGCCGCTTTTTTTTTTTCTTTCCCCTTCCTTCCCATTTTGTGGGGCCGGAGGGGGGGGCGGGGGGGGCACAGGCCTACTGCCCCCCTGTCATGGATATAGATTGATCTAGTTAATTCCGTGACAGGAAGAAGTAGAAATAGATTAATCATTCAACAACCTGCCTATCTTACTCCATATTTCGGACTTGGTGGGCGAGTGCACAGCTAAATAAATAATCCATCTACAGCTAACTGTAGCTTTGGATTGTGAACACATGCAAACCCAGATATGAGTACAGGCTGAGAAAAGAACTCCTTCAAAGCAGCCCTGCCAAGAAGGACTTGGGGATGGATGAAAAGCTGGACATAAGCCAGCAGTGTGCTCTTTCAGCCCAGAAGGCCAACAGTATCCTGAGCTGCATCAAAAGAGGGGTGGCCAGCAAGAAGAGGGAGGGGATTTTTCCCCTCTGCTCTGCCCTTGTAAGCACCCATTTGCAGTAGTGTCCAGGCCAGGGACCCCCAGTACTGGAATAATTCAGAGCTGTTCAAGCAGGTCCAGAGGAGAGCAACAAAGATGATACAGGGCTGGAGCCCCTCTATGAAGAAAAGTTGAGCAACTTGGGCTTGTTCTGTTTGAAGAAGAGAAAGACCTCATTTTGGTCTTCCAGTAGTTGAGGGAAGCTTTCAGGCAGGAGGGAGATGGTCATTTTACATGGTCTGATAGTGACAGAATAAAGAGGAATGCCTTCAAACTAAAAGAGGGGAAATTTAGTTTAAATATTAGAAAGAAGTTACTTATTCAACAGGTGGTGAGGTACTAGCACAGGCTGCCAGAGAAGTTGTGAATGCTCCATCCCTAGAATCATTCAAGGATATGTTGGATGGCACAGTGTGCAAGCTGATCCAGTGGGTGGCGGTCCTGCCTATGGCAGAGAGTTGGAACTAGTTGATCTTTAATGCCCTCTCCAACCTAAGCTGACCTATGATTCTATGAAAACTCCACTATGCTATCAGCTGTACGGCTAGCATACCAGAGGTTTCTTTGCATCAGAGTGTCACCTTGCTTTAAATAATTCAGTGAAAATAATGAAAGTAACTTGCATTGATTATTAATCTCTCATAGCACAGAATCTGATTGAAGTCTATTTCAGTCAATGTATCTCTTGTACTTGATCCCCACTGTGCTGAACATAAGCTTCTGAACAGCAAACTTTGCAACAGAGATGTAAACTGAATCTGTGCAAGTCCTTGCCATATAGATAAAGTTGTTCCCAAAAAGATGAGGAACAGACTATTCCAGTACCTTTGTACAAGAGTTTGCATACATTCCCACAAGTATGTCCTTTCACTATAGTGCATATCAATCCATAAAAGATTGTATCTCCTTTGCTGAATCTTCATGATAACTCTAATGAAGACACTGAGAGAACAATCTAAGCTGTTCTCTCTTATGAAAATGCACATTTTCTGCTGCTTTTTAATTCAACTGCCTTAATGAGTTTGTCCATCCACTACTAAATCACAGCTGTTTTTGCCCCAAAAAATCTCTTTAGGGTTCAATTTATACTTTACTTCCTACCACCAGCCAATTGCCCCCAGAATAGGTTTTGTTCTGACCTTATTGAAAACCTTTAAAGCCACTTATTATTTCATGTATTACTCTATTTGTAACACACCTGTCCTACATTTGATTGAAAGACCTAGCAAATTACTTGAAGTTTTGTTCATTCAAAACTAATCTTCTAATTCAAAGCCTGTCAGTGCAGTACATCCCCTGATAATTTTGTTTGTGTGCTATTTGGCAAAATGATCATAATACTTTTTGACGCCAAACAAAGGAAACATTTAGAATATCATGTCTTCAGGTGTCTGCTAAAATAAAAACCATCCTTTCAGTCTCTATAGAATATTACAAAATATTAATCTGTGCTGTAACTAAATGCTATCTATGTTAGACTGGACATATTTTTGATAGCTTAGAATCAGCCTGGAGAACTAATGCTATTTATTCTTTATCTTCCTGACAGAATATCTTATTTGATTTTCCTGCAGAGCATACAGTATCCAAATCTCACCTTTGCAATAAAAACAAACACTACTTATTCACCTTTTCTCTGCAGTATTAAATAGACATTCTTGCATAGAAAAATAAGATTTCCATCTTCACTCCATCTGAGAAAGTGTTCCCTTATGAATTAGAAAATTTCTTGCATTTAAACCCAAAATACGTAGTGAAACATTTTATTCACTACTCTAATATTCCACATTTAACATAAAGCCATCAATCTTCTGATGTATATCATTCTTGTTAGGCATTTTAGCTGTATTGAACAGCAGCATAATATTTATCAGCATTTCAGACACCGTGTTAGTTTCAACAAAATATAATAAAATGAACTAATTAACTAACTAATTTGGTTTTCTTGTTTAAGTAATGAATTCACACAATGCTTCTTCCCACTACTCAGTCTGTTCTATTGGAGGAGTAACAGGAGTATTCACTTTTGCAGAGGTGAAGGCAGGTTGTAAGTGCTGCAGCAAAAAGGATGATGAAAAATTGGAGCATGCTACCAAGACCCGCTCGCTTTTTAGCACTGATTGCTTCTGCTGCCTGATTGCTATAGAGACCAGTCATCAGCCTAAGAAGGAGCTGTTATTAGCATCTGTGGGCAGGGAGAAAGAAGGGAAGGAAGAAAAGTATCTCTAGCTAAAATGAAGATTTCTGTTGCAAAGGGAGGAAAGATGAAAGTGTTAGTGGTGGTAGCAGCAAAACTAAGAAAAAAGGAGGATGAAAAACAGAGGGAAAAGAGTGAATTTGACAGAAGAAGTGCACATGGAGAGCCAGATGGCAAATCCTGATGCTCCTTCAGGCTTAATGGAATGGGGGAATGTCATAGTCTGTCTATTAGCATTTTCTAATTCAGTACATGCTCTCTGCCACACAAAGAGGCCTCACAGACATGTAGTCTCTAATCAACCTCACATCCTTATTTACCCAGTTCCCAGAACTGCTTTCTATGTAAACCACTGATCAGTTAATATTTATGAATTATTTTGAATAAAAAATAATAAAATACAAGGATTCAAAATTGAGAATCAGTGAAAATAAGTTTGTAATAATTAATGACTATATTTTCTTAAAATCAGCAGAACTCCAATTACTGCAAACCTTTGAATACTTGAAAGATTTTTAAACATTGCTACTTCACAGAACCTAGATAGCATGAATTTTATAGGGTCTAAGGAACACAGTAATAAGTTGCTTCCTGGCTGGATGATAACAAATGCCTGATAAAATATTAAATATATCTTTTTCTTTCCCAAGTAAATAGTAGTACCAAAAAGCCAGCTCCAAAAGGTGCTTTCCAACATATAATTCATATTCTCTTTTCCAGTGTTCCCCTACTGCATGTACATTGGTACACGTGAAACACAAACACTTGGGAAATAATAAATATGTATCACAGCAAGAGCTCAAAGACAGCAGCACATGAAAGTATGGTGATGTTCACAGATTTTGATACAGTCATACAAAGTGTATAAGTGGGAGGAAGGAGTTGCATTTTTTCTGCTTCTATAGCTTTCATCTGAAATCAAATGCATGAAGTTTTGAGGATGACTATTTTTGCATGTATTTATACTTTTCCAGACATCCTGTGAGAATTTCTGCACTACAGAAAATGATAGGATTTCTGTAACTACCAAAAGCTGTGCCATTGCCTGTACCATGAGGGATTCAGATAAGGAAAACAGAATAGAAATCCAGCTATGCTCCACTGCTTTGTGGTACAATCTAGAGTAACAAGCAAGCTGTTCTACAAACCATTTTGCATTTTGAGATTCCTGTTGATTTAAATTTAGAACATCAATAATGACTTTTATTATGTAATTTTTTCCTTATGTTTTCCAAAATACTGTTGTGTTTTTAATTATTATAATCCAACAGAGGTCAAGAGCATCTATCAGGCCAGGAGCTCACATATGCATATTCTGTAAAGAGGCAAGGATTTATTTAACACATCTCAACTCTATATATGTCTGTACTGAATATGCAGGTAATGTTAACAGAAAAGGATATAAGCATACTTGAGGCCTGCATTTTTCTATTAACTGAAATAAAAACAGCGGTATAATACTTTTTATTTATGGAGTTTCTGGAATATTTTCTATTTTAATTTGTATTTCATTTAATACAGATTTAAGTGCATTTTCAAAGAATATTTTATCTTCTGATAAATTAGCCAGTAAATCTTCAGCTGGTAATACGTACTTAATTTTATCCAATGATTTTGTAGAGTACACCCTTCAGCAGTTGTTATAAAGGTATCCCATTTCTCTCCAGAATCTTTTTCCAAGAATCTTTTATGATTCTATAATTCTTTTTCCCTCGTGAAATTGTATAGAGAGAAGTGTTGCTAGGTAAGACATCTTTTTCCTGAAATATTTGGTTTAGTTCTAAAAACTTTTCTCTTAGTACTCTAGTTCTAAGACTATGCCTGATTCTATTCATATCAAGAAATACTTAGAAAATTAAATTCCATTTGAACTGTTCTACAATAAAAAAGATATTCAATCTGCTTTATTTTGTATGGTTTCCTTTCTCAGTGTTGACAGTCATTTCAAAAGATTTGGGTTTCATCCTCCTAGACAACATATTGCTTTATAATTCTACTCTCACTGATACTAGAGGATTTCAAGATTTCTAAAGGCACCAGTATGGTTGAATGGCACTGAGACACAGCCAAAGAGTTTCTGTTCATAGCAACTAAGGTCATTACAGGATACAATGCAATAAGTTATAGAGCAAAATCAGACTAATAATCTATGATGCTCTGGAATAAACTCTTTTGTAGTAAGCATTAGAGAGAAGGGTAAAAAAAATGGCAGATGTAGATCAAATTTTGTATTTAAAGCAATTTGAAATGTTAATACACAAGTCTTTTTCAGCAACAGAGGCTCTGCCTCACCTCTTATACCCAACAGTATTTGACTTGTGTGATAAACTGAATTTCTGATTATGGGCCAAAGAATATGTGAGAGCCAATAATAATCTAAAGCTTATTATTTTCAATTTCAATTTTTTATAAACCAAAAATATTATATTTTACCAATGCATTATGCTGTAAACATCACTATGCAGCACATATTTCAGTATTTGTATATTTATTTATTTGTTTGTTTGTTTAAGATAAAGGGCTCTGTCCTCTCTCACCCACATATCTTTCTCAGTAAACTTAATGAAAACACAAACTCCTGTCTGAGCTTACTCAAATACTTGTAAAAATATCCACGGTAGAAATATTAAAGTAGTTGACGTTTAATTTTCTATGTATTAATGACTTAGTCACAGTATTTATGTAATACATCAACAGACATTTAAAAACCAGAATATTCATAAGCCAGTAGGCTACAAGAAAGCAACCTAAGACAACAAAAAGCATTTAAACAGTAGAATAGGAGTGTTTTTCCCTTCTGGGTAGCTGGGAAGTATGAGACAGGACACATGGCTCCTTCTTGAGAAATTCAAACTTATATAGCACAAATAAACATAAATTTTGAGTCAGTTTGACATTAAATCTACATCTAAAAATGATGCTCACAGTTTGGCCTATAGAAGATGAAACACTGTGTCACAAGAAAGAATTGAAATTTGGTTACATGAATTCTGCTACAATACAGAAAATGTAACTTGTACTGAAGTAGAACAAATAAAACTCTTGTGTTTAGCAGAAAAATAAATCTGATATTATAATTTCTCATAAATATCTTTTACACGACTGATTTATTCTATATTATGTACCTTATTTATAATATATGCAATTCAGAAATAACTACTAGATGAAATAATGATAAATAAAATATAATTAGACAATAACTGCTGCACAGTTACATAGACTCTACCAACTGATTGTTATTATTATAGATTATGTCCTTAAAAATTCAGATTCTTCCGAAATCAATCCATTCCACTCAAATATTTTAAAACAAGACAAATTTTAGAAATGCTGGACATAACAGAGAGACAGACAAGTACTCACAACATCAGTTAGACTCCAGAAAGAGGCCAGTTCATAAAGTACAAAGCAGGAAGGCACAATGGTGTGGATGCTATCAGGTGACAACAGGCTTCTGCCACCTCAACAAATGTGCTGCCTTCTTGTTTGTACTCTAGCAAAAATATTTTAACATCCACCCAAAAAGAAGCATTTTCCTTCCTCTTTAAGCTAGCATACTGCCCTTCTCACAGGATAGAAATACCAAAAGTGTGGTATCCTTGCATCTTTATGCATTTCTACAAACCTGCATAAAATGCTGCCATCATTCCAGTGCATATCACACTACTTTGCAGACATAAAGTAGCCAAGGAACAGGCCTGTAATACCAAACACTGTGAAGCTAATTACAGTTTTGGAACTTTATTCTTTCCAATTTCCTAATTCTGAGAGATAATCCTGTTACTGGAAAATCACAACAAAGGACATTATTACTAAATTTTATTTAAGCCAGTTTTTCTATCCCAGTTATAATCAGGAATAACAGCTAGACACAGTAGCCCTGATGAATTCCAGTGGCATTATTCTTCTTTATTTTCTACTAATTTGATGTGTGAATTTGATAAATTTTAGCAGTCAGGGAAGTGAAAAACTACCTCTGTTGGCTAAAGCCAAGAACAGTTTACACATGCTAAATCAGGTTCTTCAAACAGCTGTGCCACTGTACCTCCGTCCAAAACTGCTAGTTGAGTCTTGGGTCTTCAGTGAACAGGTTGCCAGATGCATGAACTAATGCCAAATTGAATGGAGTATAAACAAGCATATAGTTGGAGTCATATTCAGACCAGCAAAGTTGGTATATTTGTGTCCCAGGGTGAGATTTAGGCCTAGATGTCAAGAGAGGCATCCTACTGTATTGACCAATTGTGCCATCTAGCTCTTTTTTTACGGTAATCTTATGTAATGAATTATGGTAAGAAAATTTGTCACTAATGAATTGAAGTTAAATAATCCCTCTAAGCAGTTGGATACTAAATGAAAATATTTGTGCTGTACTTGGGCCAAGTCCAGCAACAGCACAATATTTCTTCTTATTTTTTTACAGATATTGAACATCATTACCTAATTTTTACTAGACAAATGTTCATGTAGGAGACTAAATCTTAAAAATTATTTATAAAATTCCCAAGACAAATTAACTCAGGTCACAGAAAAGATAATAAAACTGGAAAGTGTATTGGTATTAATTGTGATTGTAAACAAGAAATGGGCTTATCTCAAATTTTATAAACTAGAAAGCTTTTCATTTAGATTCTTACCACTTAATAGTCATTTAAATCAAGTTTCCACTAACAACAGAATAGGAGTGACAGCAGAACAAAGATTTATTACCAAAAGTAGTTCAATTGTCACATGATATTAGTACCTCGAGGAAAAAAAAAGAAGGGGGAAAAAAAAAACGGTTTATTTGACAGGAAGCGCTTCAAGAGACCTTTAAACCAATTGAACAAACCAAACAAATAAAGAAAGGAGAAAATTACAGCATCAGCATTAAAATACTACAACTGCAAGACACGCTATTATGGTAATTCAAGGAACAAAAGAAGTTGAATTATTTTCTGAGACAAGGACTCCGAAGTGAATCTTTTACTCAGCCAAGAGGCTTGCACCTGATAAGCAGTTCCCACTGGAGGCTCTAGATTAGGTGCTCTCTCAGGAACTGTTTGTTGAGTGAGAAAATAAAAAGGGGAAAATTATTATCGGCAAAAGACAGTCTATTAAATAAGGTAAAGAATGTTTCAGCACAAAATGATCAGTCTCTGAGAGACAAGCTCTGTGCAGGAGTTCAGTCCTAGCCAGAGAAGTGCGATGGTTAAGAGCCTTTTCAACGAGGAGTTCAAACAGCATGCAGCAGAGTGATGGTTACTGAGCAGAGGGAATGCTTTACCTCAAGGAGTGCACAGGCATCTTCACCTTGTCTATCTCTAGACATTCTTGCAGAGACAGAGACAAGTGGGCATACACACCAGAAACACATCTGCTTGAAGATGCAATGAACCTTCAAGTACTCCCAGCACAACTGAGGACAAGGGAGTAATGGATTGCTAGCCTGAACCGATAGGTTTTCCATGACGGAATAAACAGAAATACAAATACTGCAAATCCTGGTATGCAGTAAAGCTAAAACTGCCTGACTCAAGATTCACTTGCCAGTGACATCAAGAAAAATTAAGGATCAGGCCTCTGGACTTACTTTAATGTAGTTTTTCATTCATAAATAAATAATTTAAAATTAAAGGACTAAAAACTGCATGTTCAGTTCTGTGAGGGCTTTTGGCCACTCAACAACCCTATGTCTTGTTGACACACTGCAGGTGTTCTAACTGGAAATACCAGCAAGTCGTGTTACTCCTGCCGTTTACTTTATCACCAATCCTAAATAACCTGAAAAAATCTTCACTGGTTTTCATGTCACTCAGAAGTTTTCCTTACACCAGTGGCATCTCAGTTGCAACTGAGAATTTTAGTTCACTTTTAAGCAGCAGAAATAGTGAACATGACCCATTATTTGAACACCATTTCATTCGCTAAAATAAAATATTCTAAGAGGAGGAGCCAGAACATTAATGGCTGGATAAAGCCTTGGAAAAGCCCTGAAACTGTAAGTTGGAAATGTGAGTCAAATGCTGGTTATCTTTTGCACTGGTTTAATTTTTCCCTTCAATGAGTCCAAGAGAAAAAGTGTAATTCTCTAATACAACCAAACAATATCCACATCAAAGGTTTAATTCATTTTTGAGCTCAGAAGAGAAACAGGGAGGTGTCTCCTTAGTCATTTGGTAACAGGTAAGACAAATTAAATGTAAACTGTAATAAAAATATGAAGTGAAATTAAAGCTACAAGAAAAAAATAATAGAAATACAGGTAAATAACATGAATGCAACTGCTTCTGTGGTCTCAGGCAAATTGTGTTATTTCCATGTGAATCAGTTCAGTTTTGAAAAGAAAGAAGATGGGAGGGTGTTATTTGTCTAATGCCCTGCACCAATACGGCCCAGTTCCAATCCAACCTCAGAGGCTTTGGTCTCAGCAGAGGAAAAGGGCTATTAATTTTCTAACATAAACATGTGGTTTGAAAATAACTTACATGTAAAAGCAGCTAGAAGGGGGATGCTCAAACCACTTCTCCCTGTGATAATGAAATGTACTGAGGATTTGGCAATGTGTCTTGAATAAGTGAAATAAAAATATTTTCCTCTGGTTGAAATACTCACCGTAAGTTTATCAGAAATATATCTGACACAAACAATCCAGAAGTTTTGAGAAGGAAATTACCAAATGAACAGAAGGTAGAAACACTTTCCTTTAAATCATTTCACAGTCTCATCTCCCAGGAATGAGAAACTTTTGCCAGAAAGATTAAATTGATGATTAAAAGATTATTATTATTATTATTATTATTATTAAGAAAACTATGAATGTTTTGCCTTACAGGAGGCA
The DNA here is from genome assembly GCA_037305975.1 of Chrysolophus pictus. NCBI lineage: Eukaryota > Metazoa > Chordata > Aves > Galliformes > Phasianidae > Chrysolophus > Chrysolophus pictus. The sequence goes on from CM074576.1 coordinate 101,489,745, forward strand.
GAAAGATGAACTTTGGATCTCAGATCATTTCAATATCAGAAATAAGAGCTTGCTTAGGATATGTTCTTTTAGATCAAAATCAATTCAATTTACATAGTTTTTGGTACATTTTTTGCACCTAACATTGCTAGACTTCATGCTGAATAAAAATGAAGTATCTTGTGCCTACATTTTTCAGAAACTGAAGAAAAAGATCTATCTGTGGTGATAAAAAGCTATGTTTTGTTCAAGGGAAATATTTACAGCAAAATAATTCTAAAACATTGCTATATTTAGTCATAAACATAATTTTGAAAGTCATTAAATAATTTAAATATACACACAAGTCTAACAAAGGGAATCTGTTTTATCACATTCATTATTTAACATCTTAGAGGGTATAAAAATCAACCTAAACCGCTGAAACAGCCCTCTATTTACCAAAATATGACAAAAGTTGTGCAGGTATGTTAGGAAAATATATAGCTGTAGAAAGTGCAATATTGGGTTGCCCAAAAGTGCAAAGACAGTAGTAGCCTTTATTACATTGCACCTAATCCTGTTGTTACAGATTATAGCTAAATACAAATAAAATCCAGGGATAGAATATTTTGAGAGAAAAATAAGTATTTTACTGAAGAATGCACTCCAAAAATATTGTGTATGAGATTTTAAAATCCTGAAATCCAAATATCTACTGTTTAATTAGCTGGCACAAAGAAAAAAAAAAAAAAAAAAAAAAGTGAAAACCCTGTAAATGCATATGCTAAGGGTGATCCTTTTTTATTTTTATTTTTTAAATTGTAAGATATTAGAGTAGCAAGGCAGATATTCTGACAAAAATAATCTAGAAAGAAAAGAAAGGAAATTTCACCTTGCTATATTTTGAAAATTATGCGCAACTGGAGGAGAGTGAAGGAAATCTCATTTGAATCACACAAGTGGCAAAGAAAAAAGAGAAAACATTGGTATCATCTTTCTACCTGTAAGCATGAAACAGAGGAAATAAAAACAAGTTCTTTTTCAGTACTATTAGCATAGGTTAGACAGGAAATAAATGAAACTGAATAACTCTTTTTTTTTTTTTTTTTTTTCTGAATCAATTCAGTGCATGGAGATATTCATTCACAAAATATGGGTTCTTGGTATCAGTGATTCACAAAACACTGACAACTGACAAGTTGAATTTTATTGCATATGCATGTGTGTTTTACCTTATCTTCCCAGAATTTCCTCCACCCATAATAGGCACATGGATAACTCAAGCAGTCAAGAGTAAAGAAAATTAGAAAATGAAGGAAGTACCATAACATCCAGGCTATCTGAAAAGCATTCACTTTTTGCTCTACTTTGAAATTTACACTGGCCTGAAGCCCAGAAATGGCAATATGTAATTCAGTACCTGTGGCAAGTCTAAGACTGATATGTTTTGACCTGTCAGTAGAGAAATTAAAGCCTAAAATGATTAGAAAAGGACCATCAAGAGCTTTCTAATAGAAACAGAGGAATTTTATATCAAATTACTAGTTTTAAATGGTACTATCATACTTAGTATGAAAAGTGGATTTTAGAGTTTTAAAGTTTTTTAGGGAGTACTCACAATACATTTGTAAATTTGTTTTTTGCTCAGATGTTATGATTCAGAATGTACTTACTAAAAAGAGATGGATTAAAATAAACAAATACAATAACAACAACAAAAATAGAATGTCTTATAAAATTATTAGTGTGTAGCCTTGGACATAATAAACTTAGCATAAAAAACACTCACAGTGTTGAAAAAAAAAAAAAAAAAAGTGTTTCTACACTAACTGGGGACTTACTTATTGATTTGCTTTTCATATACATGACACAGGAAGATATGTGAAAGGGTTCATTGGCTCTTGCTTCCAATGGCATACACAACTCACTCTTTGATGAACACTCCGGGAATTTAGCTCTTTCCTTTTGGTGGACAAACATGAAGCTAAATCCCATGGCACAAAAACTCGTATGTTGTAGATGTGCATGCAAAAGTAAAATCAGAGCTCAGAAATGAAGAATGTTGGGGAATTCCCAGAGTAGACTAGTGTTTGCATCCAGCTTGACATCTTATCCCATTGGCCAGAAGCCATGGATGTGGCAGTGTTATTTTGTTCCCTCCTTTACTGTAGCAGAAATAGTTTAAGCTCAGGACAAACCACAATATTTTTGACAGAAACACAAATAAAACACCTTAAGTGTAACGTGTTCAGCAAGTGCAGATGAATGTCAATGGGTGCCATTTTTTCTGCATGGTGGAACTCAATGGCATAGCTTTGTTTCACATGCACTTCCTTGTCAGATGCCATTGTGCCAGACTGCCCCTTTGCTGCCATCTGTCACGTGGGAATAAAATGTAATGGAATATAGGTGGGAAGCCCCAGCCTCTACTGCCATACCATCAGCATCCTATTCTGACATCATGTAGGCCAAGATAATAAAATAGGAGGTATTACTTTCAGAGCATCTCTCATAATTGTTACATGGTTAATAAAATCACAGAACTCTTCATAAGTATTTTATTTATTTATTTATTTATTTATTTATTTATAGGATTAAATAGCAATCAGTGGTGATAATACTATTAAAACAAAATATGATAGAGGTAGCCAAGTTATCATAAAACTCTTTAATATATAAACATAAGTTATATTCTACTCCATAAAACCCTTGAAAGAAAAGCTTTGAGATTTAATTTTTACAAAACTAGATAGAGTGATTCTTTGTACTCAGATCATATGAATACAGTTCTGTCTTCAGAAAACTACGATAAAAGTAATTAAAAAAACTTATGCTCATTCAAAAAAGCATAAACAGTGCACATCATTCAATCCATTCATACATGAGCATGATAGACCACCACAGCATATAAGAATTTAAACAGCTGTTCAAGTAGTCGTTAACTTTTTTGGACAAATAAATTTACAGATCATTATGTGGATTGAGATCTGACCATGTACACAGCAAAGGGTTTCAAGTGTTTTTATTTTGAGGGTTGTTCTTTCATTACTAAAAGATAGTTAAGACCACAATTTACTGCCATGTGCTCATGGTTCTTACCTCTGATTTCACTTTCTTCTTTGTTCTGACTCTTGGAATAGTGTCTTCAGCATTCACTTTTTATGTTTCACTTCACTCTCTAGCAAATTGTTTGCAATAACTGTTTGTAGAAGACAGATTTTTTTTTTTTTTTTTTTGCAAAGTTTAATTCAGTACTTAAAAGGAACTTTGAGAAGTTCAGAAGAACAGCATATAGCAAATAAAAAGAAAGCAGAAGGTATCAAAGATTTAAGTCCTTCGAAGGACTGTAGGCCTTTTAAGTGTTGCAAGTAAATGACAACATTTAATTTCCAAGGAATCAGAAGATACAATCCACATTTTGATCTGAAAATAGTTGTGATATAGATGTGATCATATTTTCATATTCACTGGCATTTGTTTCACTCCAGTTTTATAAAACAGATAAGACCAGATGTTCCAGATCAGAATTTTACAAAGAAGTGCACTCATAATACAATATTCATATTGTTATTGACATTTTTTTACCATTGTAGTAAAAAATTGACACAATCTTTTTCACTCTTTTGTCTGTAAAAACAACTATTTAAAATTTCTAAGATTTTTCTCATATTTCTTACTCAACATTGTTTACTTTCTGTGATTTAGTGACACCTTTGAAGATGAAAAACCTTTTTCACATCATAATATAAACCAGACAGAACTGAGGTACTGAGTAATCCATAAAAACAAAAGGATTTCACTTACATCAATCTACTCAAAATTTTCCAATTGTAACAAGAAATTGTTAAAAAATTGTGAGAACATAAATGAATAATCAAGAACAGAAATGATAATCAAAATGGAAAAAAAAATCTACCTGTTCTTCTCAATATCTGTAATTAAGACGTAAAATGTTTCATAAATATTATTTGTCTGCAAGTCATTTTGGAAAATGAAACCTATACATACTCTGTTAAACCTATACATACTCTGTTTCTGTTAAAAATATTTTCTATCTCTCTCCTTTTATTGATGTTACTCCAAGTAACATTTAGTGCATACATCAAGAAAAAAAACAAAAACAAAAACAAAAACATAGCCGATTAGTAATAACTTCACTCTTACTTTTAAATTAATTCAGATAATCACTAACCTGCTATGCAAGGAATGCAGATTGGATCATAGCTTCCTCAACTGTATAGATAATTTCCAGTTCCAATTCATGACTCTTGAGATGCTTTTATTTATTTGCATGATCTAAAAACTGGAAACAAGGTGCAAAGTCGTATTTCTTTTCTTTTTGAGATGGTAGCACTTTGCAACAAACAGTTGTAAATGTCTTGAGCGTTTTCTATTCTTTTTCAAATACAAGACATATTTAATAAAGTGTGAGAAAGTAAAGAACAAGTGATTTTATACCAATCAGCTGTCAAAGACTTTCCTTTTTTCCCTTATAGACATAAATACTAGACTTGAATGCTATTGTAAAACACATAAAGCAAAAGTGATTTCTTGTAGCAATCACCTGTCAGCATTTTCATTATTTCTAGCACTACAGGACTTACCTACTTTCCTTATTTTGGAGCCCAATATTTAGAGGAAAACCTGTTAGGTTTAGGCCAGAGCCTAAATATGAAATTATTTGACACAGGAAGAGATTTCCTTGCCCTTTGCTTGCCATTAGTGAGGTCAGGCCCAAGTACCATTCTTCACAGCCAAGAGGCTGCTCTCTCTTTGTTCCGACAATAAGCAAGCCCAAGGTTTTGTTTGCTTGTGGTATACTCTACTACTCATTGTTTGCATAAAAGCAAGAGGTTGAAAGCAAGGAGGTAAATAGTTCCTAGAAGGTAAAAGCTTTTGGAGAAAGAGGAAATTTCTCCACTTACAATGGAGGAATAGATCACGTGGAGTTGTGAAAAGTTTCTACAGGGATCAAGAAAGCTTGGAAAGGAGGAGACATCGTTAGATGAGGAAAAAAAGAGTAGGGGTCTATGAGAAGACACATTAGATCTATGGAAAGGAGAAAAACTTCCCTTAAGTACATGGAGAAAGATGACATATCTCCAAGCTACTAAAAGTTACTGCCAGTTGGAGAACAAAATGCTTCAGCCCTACAGGCACACCGTGGACAGGGACGGATAAAATGAAGTGACTTCTGAGCATGTCTGCCTCTGTGTGAAATCTCATTTTGTCACAGTTTATTTTCTAATAAAAGCATTACACAGATTCAAACCCTCGTGAGTCTCGCTAAAGTGAAAAAGAGAAGGGAAATCTACCTGAAAGCTCTGGTTATTGAATTAGCCCTCCAAAAGGGAGTGCAAAGGAATTAAGGACATAATCCACACCTTCAATGACCTCAGAAATGCCACCGGTTCAATGGGCTTTGTAATTTGAAGGCATAAAGAGTAAATTTCTGAAATGTTTTAGAAAGGAAAGATACCAGAAGATGCAAAACCTGAAATTAGTGCATCTTTTTCAACAATGTAAACCATATGTGCAGGCTTTTGGTGTTTTCAATGTTTTCAAGTCTTTTGAAACATAAGAAGGGAAAAGGCACTTGGAAAATTTGAAAAGACCTAAAGGTTTTTTGGGGAGTTTTTTGTTGTTGTTGTTGTTGTTTTTTCATATGTTTGTGTGTGGATGAATAGGGCTGGGTGGGTTTTGTTTGTTTGTTTGTTTGTTTGTTTTGTTTGTTTTTCTTTGCTTGTTTTTTAACAAACCTATTACCTTTGGCTCAGCTCACATCTTATTTCTCTCATCCTCACTTGCCTTTCATACTCCATAGAAAAATAAGCTACGTAGAGTCACTGCAAGATGCTGTAGAAGGAATGCGCTAAAAGAAAATATCAGCTTTACTTAATGGCTTTGCAAACCATAAAAAATATCTTATTTAAAAACAAGGAAACAAAAATCTAGAAACATTTCACTAGTGCTTGCAATGTTTCCCATGTATGAACACATTAACAGAGTATCAACCCAAAATACAAGTAGTCAACAGTAGGTAGCTTAGAAACATGAGACTAAAGTGAAGGTTGAGAAGGGCACCATAGTAAAAAAGTAAAAAGTGAGAAAAGGGCTTCACAGGGACTGAGAATAGGGGTAGTTAGAGATAGTTTATAGAAGATATAGAATGTAGAGCTTGTTAGAAAAATAAGGGATGGCAGACACTGCATCTGAGATAGTGAGGGGGATGAAGGCCATAAAGATAAGGGTTTGACAACAGGCCAAGGACATCTGGCAGGGAGGTGATTAGATATCCACAAGGCAAGAAGAAACTGGTTTTGGGGGCTGTCTCTCCAAAAGGTCAGAAGATTACAGTGAGGAAGACTACAATTCTTCATCCCACGACCCACTACGCATGCGTGAGGGGGGGAGGGTCTGCATGCTAATGAACTCTCGGGAATGTAATGAATATATATTCAAATTCCTGGAAAACAAAGGATTATGTATTAGTTTGTCCTATACCTGTAGCATGCTTTTTCCTGACAGTGTGCAAGTTAGCCTGATCTATCCCCTTTGCACCCAATGTATATGCACCACTAGAATAAACATACCTTTTTTGTAATCTTATTTGAGTTACAGGGCTTGATTCCGCATGTCAGAAGAACTATTAATTTTCATAAAGGTCTGTATTATTGTCTGATTTTGCATACCCCAGAAAGTTGATTTTTAGTGAGTTATTCAATTGTCCATTTTTGTCTATATTCAGAAGAACGTGATTCCAGAAATTTATAGACTTGCATCCTCTTACATGTAACAGAAACCAAAGGACAAGCAATACTATGCACAGAAATAGTTTATATGAATCCCACAACTATACAAATTTTGGCCAGTACTTTTAATTTATCTGAAGGTAATGTGTGAGTGTTATAATAAGAATTTTAAACGTCACATCTGTTTTTTCTAGTTCACTTGAAACTAAATAACCCTTCCTAAATGTCTCAACTGCTGTCCACAGACCTGAGCACCTCACTAAACTAGTTTATCGCTGCTCATGCAGTAAGATCTGCATTTGCACTGATCACCTTTAGAACTAATGTAAAGTCAGTTAAATCAGTCCTGGCTTGTAATGGTGATCCTCATTGAGTATTCTTTGAACATAATCTGAAACTGTCCTTGCACCTTTTCTAACTCTCGTACTACATAAAGTCCCTCAGAAATCTCTCCATCTCTACCAAGCACTTTTGTGAGCTGTTCACACTGCCTCCGGTTATCAAAATTCCATTTCATTACCTCAGAGCTTCTGTCTTCCTTGTGTATTTTCCTGTGAGCAGCAGTTGTTGCATCCACCTGCACTTCCAGCTGGTAATTAACATGAACAGTTTTAATAAATGTAAGATATAAGACAGACACAGAATTGTAGACTGCATTACTTCAAGGCCATGTAGAGTGGACTCTGCATCTTTTCACCCACCTGCCTCACTGCAATAAACACAAAGACAATACAGGAAACAGAAAACAAGAAATATTCCTGTTAAGTATATTAAGAATGTTTCAGATCAGTGTTCTAATACCAGACAGTGATAATAGTAGCCCCAGCTAAAATTTTCCTTGCCATTTTCTACCCCAGCGTTCTCACTTTTGGCGGAACATACTCTCACTGAAGGATTCTGAAAGAGACATTACTTACGTCAGATCTTAAAAAAACATTATCCCAAAAGAAAAATAAGATGGATTCCAAGAAGGTGTTCATCGTAATGGCCAGTACAGTCTGTTCTGCTCCAAAGGTCAGTTTTTTTAGATAACACAGCACCCATCACTTTCTGGAAGAAGCATTTGATTTCACTGTACTGCCTTCCTCCTGCCCTGCTAGACAGCTTCTACCAGCAGCTCAACAGTGATGGTAAGGAGGAGTCACACTAATTTATCCAACAGCTTCTTGCCCTCATTCAGTCCAAAACTGAAGGACTGCTTGGGACAATTTACTTCAGCAAAAACCTCTAAAGAGATTAAGAATATTTTGCGTCATTGAATGAGCAGTATTTTTAGCTTTATTTCCTAAAGAAAAGAAGATTTGTCTGATGAAGATGTTCGCATTTCTCTCTCTTGCCTCTGGGATATACAAGTGTCTGTTTGTCCTTTGATCCCTCACTCTAACTTTGAGATTCTTTGCTAATTTTAACCAGGTCTGACAGAACAGGACAGATCTCCCACATCTGCCAGTTTCAGTAAAACAGTGAAGGAGAAAGACTTAATCGGTGTCTCCCGACAAGCAAAAGACTGCAGAATATGCCTGCTTCTGATTTTGTAATAAAGAACCAAGATTCGAGTGAAACAATAAGATTGCTTTCATTCACATGAAAATTCTCACATTTCTGGGCAATAGGGAATCCAACCATGAAACAAAATACATAGGAAAGAAGGCATCACATGAGCATTGATAAATTTGTAGGCAAATTAATCCGTTTGTGCATTGAGGACCCCACTGGACTGAACTTTCAGCAGATTTCAATTGAAACAATTTGTAAAATACTTGTAGGTTATTTTCCTCACTAATATATGTGTTTATCATTCATTTGTTGTGTACCTTCTTGAATTATGAAAAAATATCTCACTTATAAATCTTAATATTCACACTACTACTACTACCAAAAAAAAAAAAAAAAAAAAAAAGTGAATTATATACTATTATTAAAAGGTGAATCCAAGTCCTGAACTTTCAAAGAATGTAAACGTATTTTCAAATCCAAATTAAAATATGCATGCCTGTAGGAATAAGAAAATCTTCATCACTGCAAAAGCTTTTTCCAGTGCATGTATCACATTAGTGTGAAGATCCAATCCTGATTCTTCAGTTTACTCAGAGAGCAGTTCACTTACTAGAGACTGACTGGCAACCAAATAAGTACAGATCACTATTCTGAGATCTATGAAAATGACTATAATTGATTTCATAAAGAATTATTTATGAAATCAAGCAACATTATTCACTAAATGGATATCAAAGTTGTTTGCTGTTGCTGTTGTTTTTAATGAATGTTCTAGATAATTTAAAAATAAAAAAAAGTTATACAAATTATTATATAACCATATACTTGCTCATAACTGATGAATAAAGACTGCTTTGAAAGTAATCCTTTTTTTTTTTTTTTTTTTTTTTTTCTTAACGTTTGCTGTGATACAACAGTAGAGGTTGAACCTTCCTGTTAGCATTCCATTACATTTTGCTGCTATGTGACATATGGCACAAGAGGTTCAGTCTGACAAAATAGTGTCTGATATGGAAGTAATTGGTGGATTACAACCAGGGAACTGTACATGGAGCTGAATATTGAATTCAATGCATTGGAAATGATGTTGTCAGTGTGGAGTATCATAAAGTTTGCAGCAGGTGGGTCTTACAAATCTCATACAGAAACAGAAAGAACATCAGTGGCAAGTTTGTCAGGACTTATTGATTCAACAGAAGGCTGAAGGTGACAGTTTCTCATCAATACCAGTGGTGAGACATGTTGTCATCACTACAAACCAGAGTCAAAGCAGCAGTCCAGAGAGTGGCAATGTGTTAATTCCTCACTGAAAAAAAATGTTCAAGGTGTATTTTTCAGTGGGTAAAGTGATATGCATTATCCTTTGGGATAGGAGAGGAATGATCCTTCTGAGCTTCCAGGAATTTGGAGAAACCACCAACTCTGATCGCTGCATCATGATGCTGAATAAGGTGAAGACTTGAACTTCCAGAGTCAGGCCAGAGAGGAAGACAACTTTCTTTTGCAATACAATAACACCAGGCCTGATACTAGTTGGAAGACCATGCAGTACTGCCAGTCTTGGCTGGACTGTCCTGCCATGTCCCCTGTATAGTCTGGATTTGATGCTGTCTGAATTTCATCTATTCACACCAATGGAAGGTGAACTGAGTGTACAACATTTTCCTAGCAATGACATCATCATAGCAGCTGTGAGACAGTGGGTTCCAATACATCCACAGGAGCAGATTTTTGAAAGGGCAGCTATGCATTAGTGGTGGCAACTATGTTAAAAACTAGTTTTATTGTGTTCTTTGTACCTACTGTAGCTTCTATAGAAACAAAGGCGAGGCATTGCTTTTGGATCAATCTATATGTGTCTTTCATTTACAACATTTCCTATTTACTTTGACTTAAATCACTGTTGAAACATAGGCAACTTTAACTACTTTGCACCACATATACAGTAACTACATCCTGAACAGTTCATGAATATGAGTGAGAACTCTCCATTTTCTAGTAATACAATATTTTTTTCCTGAAAATGTAATTTTAACCTCCTTTTATTATTTTTTATTTTAAAACATATATTTATTTGAAATTATAATATAATTGTATAATTACAATAATATTCCTCATATGGGTAGGGAGAACTTACTTAGAAGTATCATGAACTGGCATTACTCTGAAGAGCTCTAATATGTAAGTTATACAGAACCATGTTATATAGAACCATGCCCACTGATTAATTTTAAAATAGTGTTTTCTAAAAGTTTACCTTTTTTTTTTTTTTCCCCCCAGTGGTTTTAATTGATTCACTGACTGACTTCAATCTTGTATTAAGTTCTACTGCCCACACTACATCTCAGCATTAGATTCTCTTGCCACTTTCCATCTTGTTCACTTTCTATTTTCATTTCACTCTCTGAATTTCTATGCTACATGCAGTGTATTATAGTATGTGTGTAGTATGCTCTCTCCCCTGCATTATGTAGCCTTGTCTATTTTCACTGTAAATTTCCTAGGGTGGATACTATCTATATTTTTGTATTTGCGAGATGATTCCTCTTGTTGATCCCCATGATTAAAAATAACCAAACTCGATAAATAATGTATCTAAAAACATGTTAAAATGTGGCCTGTCACAATAATGCCTCTTCAAATGTATCTAAAAACATGTTAAAATGTGGCCTGTCCACAATAATGCCTCTTCTGCTGTTAAGTACAGATAGATCTTCCAGCCTCCTTGCTTTGTTTGTTTCACAAAAGTAAAGGAAAAAAAAAAAAAAAAAAAAAAAAAAAAAAGGCCTTTACAGTGCATGTATAAACAAGAAATTTTTTGAATGGAGCAAAGTCATAAGGAAGACAGATGCTGAATGCAAAAGTTTGCCAGGATTCTGCTATCCTAAATTATCTGAGAGTATCTAAACACCTATTTGGCAGGGGAGAATGGGAGAATGGACTACAGGATCTCTTGAGACGTCTAATAGCTACACTGTCTATTATTTTAGGCAGAGGACTTTTCACATTTAATTATACACCATATATATATATTTTCATGAAGTAAGGCCTTCAGAAGTATAAATCTTTTTAACTGATTAATATTAAGGAGAAATTAGCAATGAATGTAATTTGAATGTTATTTAGATTTTATAATGTCAACTCTAATGACTGCATTAGAGTTCTGAAAAAAATGGAGAAGGGGGCAAGCAGGATTTGTTGTTGGCTTGTTTGTTTTCTGTCAACCAGTCCTGAAATAAGTTTGTTTCTTGCAGATGATTCAGTCCCTATATTCATCACCTCAGCACAGGGAAAACATTCTAGATGTAGCCCAGTTCCATGTGCACTGTAAATCAACACTTACTTTAATAACACTAAATGATAACAAACAGACAATATTAAGTTCTACAGCATCTCACTTCTTTGCTGTTTAGCAGCTTGCTGATGCATGCTATAAACAATAGATGAGAATCATGTGCCTTCCCTTTATAGGAAAAATATGCAGAATGGGCTAAAACCTTCAACAATGCACTACAAAATTGTGCTGCCTAAGTAAATCTGTATTATATTATCTGGCCATAAGAAAAAAAATGTTAGTCATAATAAGTCATTGAAATGACTACAAACACCTATCGAAAAGAATAATTTTAACTGTGCCTCCTCTGCAATTGAATGTTAACTTACTAATGTATGTCAAAGTAACTGTATTTTCCTTTGTGATTTTAAGGATTGCCACTTTTGACAATTTGAACAATTTCATCTGCAAAAAAATAATCATATTTTTACTAAAACAAAAACTCAAAAGCAATGCTGCAATACCCTGAAAATTGACATAGTGGAAACAAATATGCTAAACCTTTTGGCTGCTGACAAATCTTTCTGACAGGTATGGACCAGCAATCACATCAATTTCTGGTGACTGATGGCTGTGTGAAGAGCAAGAGTCTTTGCTTCACTTCCTCTGTAATGGCAGCCTCCACACTGCCAATTACCCATCTTCTCATTGTGTATTAAACCTCCTCAAACCTAGAAATACATGCTCTTCTTCAGCTGAATCCTTTCACTGTCCTTAAAGCCCAGGTATAAATTCATCTCCTCACTCACATTAAGCACACACTGTCTGTTCAGTCTCTTAGCAGTTTGTTCTGGACATTATCCCAAACCACATGAGAAGGCATGCTTTCAGGTTCCACCATTAAATAGTTTAGGCAAACTGCAACTCAACTCACACCTCCAGTCAGCACAGAGACAGGACCTCAACCTTGCTCAGGAGAGGCACACGATTCTGTCTATGTTCATGCACCAGCAGTGGATATGACAGCTCAGGGCTTGAAGTCTTGATGAAGTCTGGACTGCCACTGATGGCCAATGGTGCAGGCAGTCACAAAGTATGGAATTAAGTCCGTATTAAAAAGCAAAGGCTAACTGTAAAGAGCAAACTCACAACTGAATGTGTAATACCCCATGTACCCTGAACCCAAAGGAATGCAGAAACTTCTGGAACAAGAAGAAACTTACAATCTGAAAATAAATGCTGGCCAGAGAAGGATTATTACCATTCAAATTACATACAGTATTGCTCATGTAACAGTAATAAGTGATAGCTAGATCCTAAAGCCAAAAGTCTGAACTTCCATTCATAATGATTATAAATATAAAGCAGCATGATCTGTGTTTGGATTTCCACCTTTTCCAAGGTTATGTCTCCCAGCATGCATCAGCTGGTATACCCTTTTCTCTTCCCGTCACTTTCCTCTTTTTTTCTCTCATTCTCATTAGGATGCTAAGTTTATTTTACAGATTATTAATAGTGTTAGTGCTGCTTTAGGATGACTTATAACTTCAAGAAAAAGCGCTGGTGAATCTGGTCACAAGAGAACTCTAGAACCTCACCATTTCTCCCTTTCCCATGCGCTGGTCCCATCCATGCCAGGGACAATCTAACTGGAACACCTCCCATTCTCACAGCATGGCAGCAGTGCCAGCCAGGTGTTAACAGGCACTTTAGTATTCTATTAAATAAGAGCCACATCTCTAGATTGAAGACAGCAAGTAATCACAGACAACATCTGCTTACTGAAACAAACAAACAAACACACACATGCACACACCAACCAACCCACAAGATAAACAAACCAAAAAACTCGAAGTTGCATGGTGTTATCCCTAATATCCATGAAAATTATGTTAGCTATGTTCAAGTTATTAATGTTTTTCCATGAAAAAATCATATTTAAATAGGAAAGAGAAATATGGGCACAGGTGCCAAGACAGCCCCACAGCTGCATGACCCCAACAGCATCTCCAGATGCATCTTTGTTGCTTGCCAATAGTGAAACTGGAAAAGGAGCCAGCAGAGGTGACACTGAGGAGTTAGCAACAGACCAAATGCTGTTGCTAGCACAAGCATTTCAGAGTCGGGCATCTGGTCCCTACTTTTGCCAAGTATGCCCTATTTGTTTCCACAGCTGTTGAATGTGTTTGCTCAAAAAGGAAAAAGCAGAAAGAAGAAAGAGCAGCTAGAGATATATGAGTGACTGTGGGAAGAAATATGAAGCTAACATGCAATTTACTCTCAGATAATAATTTGCTTAAGAAAATGTATTGCTAGCTACTAGAACAAGTCTGAGATATTCTTAGATGAAATTTGTGCATAAATTCATATGACATATTTATGTGTATATCTTCAAAACACTGTGGGCAATTATCACAGGGTTAACAAATACATTTGATGTAAACAACTTCTCCACACTTTCTATATATATTTTAAACTACCTTGTAATAATCTGTTTCTTCCAGCAGAGAAAATTATTTTAGCACTAGAATCTGCATTTGTGGTTCCAATTTACCTGAAAGTAAAGGAATATAAAATTAAACTACTATGTTAAGTTACATAACTTGGTACAAATCTTTGTGATAGTTGGGCATAAATGTTTTTAGAAAAAGAAAACAGATAAAACAACAACCAGTATTTTTGAATAAAGAACCTTAAAATAGTAGTTCATTTTTTTAAAAAAAATAACTGGGTTTAATTCAAAATATTCAGAAGTGAAGTCTTAAATTTAAGAAAATAAATATTGTATTTAAGAGAATTAAGTACGTAAAAATTTAGTCATTAATGATAACAGATAAAGAACACACATAATTTGAGGTTACAACAAATGTGCCAAATTCAGTTTCTGGCTAAAATTCCGCAATTTCTTCACTTTCAGCAATATTCTGGTTTTCGTAGGGAAGTAATTTCTAGTCTGATTAGCACAGCTGACCTTATTTTATATCCATGAAACCAAACATTGTTAATTTGTTGGAGGCCTGTAACTAGCGGTGTTCCTCAGGGGTCGGTGCTGGGTCCAGTCTTGTTCAACATCTTCATCAATGACCTTGATGAGGCCACCCTCAGCAAGTTTGTTGATGATACAAAGTTGGGAGGATTGGCTGACACATTTGAAGGCTGTGCTGCCATTCAGCGAGACCTGGACAGGCTGGAGAGCTGGGCAGAAAGAAACCGGATGAAGTTTAACAAAAGCAAGTGTAGAGTCTTGCATCTGGGGAGGAATAATCGCATGCACCGGTACAGGTTGGGGGATGACCTGCTGGAGAGGAGCTCTGCAGAGAGGGACCTGGGTGTCCTGGTGGACGACAGGTTGGCCATGAGCCAGCAGTGTGCCCTTGTGGCCAAGAGGGCCAATGGCATTCTGGGGTGCATTAAAAAGAGCGTGGCCAGAAGGTTGAGGGAGGTGATCCTCCCCCTCTACTCTGCCCTGGTAAGGCCTCATCTGGAGTCCTGTGTCCAGTTCTGGGCTCCCCAGTACAAAAAAGACAGGGGTCTCTTGGAAAGAGTCCAGCGGAGGGCCACAAAGATGGTGAAGGGCCTGGAGCGTCTCTCCTATGAGGAAAGGCTGAGTGAGCTGGGTCTGTTTAGCTTTGAGAAGAGAAGACTGAGAGGAGACCTGATCCAGGTCTATAAATATCTAAGGTGTGGGGGGCAGAGTGGTGAGGCCAGACTGTTTTCAGCGGTATGTGGAGACAGGACAAGGGGAAACAGCCAAAAACTGGAGCATAGGAAGTTCCGCACAAATGTGCGCAAGAGCTTCTTTATGGTGAGGGTGACGGAGCACTGGAACAGGCTGCCCAGGGAGGTTGTGGAGTCTCCTTCTCTGAAGATATTCAAGACCCACCTGGACAACTACTTGTGCGACCTGGTGTAGGGAACCTGCTTTGGCAGGGGGGTTGGACTCGATGATCTCTGGAGGTCCCTTCCAACCCCTACAATTCTGTGATTCTGTGGCTAATAGGATGTCCTGAAAATATTGCCTCCTATTTTTTTCCATGAAAATTATAACAGATACAAAGAGCATAATAACCCTATTTCATAGATGAAATTGTCTATCAAACAAAAATAAAATATTATTTTTCAGCATAGTTATACCATTAGCTATTTGTTTTTACCAGCAGTGAACAAGAGACTGTATTCTGTGCTTGTAAGAATCCACACAGCTATCTTGTATTTCTTGTCAACATCATCACTTCTGAAATGAACCACCCACTGCTTCACTGTGCTCACATCCACTATTTGGTCTCTATAAATGTTCAGCAAGCACTGATGAATGTCAATGGGTGCCATTTTTTCTGCATGGAGGAATTCAGTGACACACCTTCATATGCACTTCCATGTCAGTTGCCATTGTGTCAGACTGCCCCTCTGCTGCCATCAGTTTCACAGCAACAAAATGTAATGAATATTGGTGGGAAGGTTCAACCTCTACTGCTATACCACCAACATCTGCCTCTGATATTGTGTGCCAAGAAAATAAAGTAGGACCTATTGCTTTTGGAGCAGCCTTCAGGTAATATGCCGCCTTTGGATATATGTAAAACACTAATTTGCTCAAATTAGGTTGATGTCTTTTAGGTGAGATACACAGAAACTTTGAAACAGATACAAGCTAAAACCTGTTCTCCCACACAAAGACACTAACTTAGAGCTTACACAAAATCTTCTACATAAGCATCTTTTATGTAACATCTTTTAATTGAATTCATCTTAGCATAAAAGAAAATAGGGAAGTTATAAAGTCAGTTTTATCAATATTTGTATTAAAAAGAATTATATCTTTTCTTCTTCCCATCAGTACTAATCACTTTTTTTTTTTTTTTTTAATTAGTTTCACTGAGTTCTGTGACTTGATAGGAGAACACTGGAAATAATTCAGAAATTTAGTTTTTTATTTCACATATTTTTTCAACTAAAAGAAAAAACACAAACAAAAAAACCCAAACCTGACCCTTTCTACTAGAAGCACTTTCAGAAGTGATTACAAAAAGCTCTATAGTGTAAACTGTTGTGGAGAAACTCAGGCCATTAGAATAGCAATGAAGAATAACACGCTGTCAGCAATAAACAAGAGACTAAAAGGAATATTTTCCTCTTTTTCAGCTTGAATGTTATGGCCAGTAATTGTTTCTACAATTCAAACTAAATAAATAGGAGTTGATAGTCATAAATGATTATCATACATCATATGAAACAATACATCTACTCAGTGACTGTGAGCCGTGTTCACATCTATTTCTGGGAAATGAAGACTAGATTTGCACAATCAAAAGTAGGAACTAGTATGCAGAACTCAAACTGTCAAGATAAGTATACTGTGTCAGGTATATTGGAAGCACACTTTGTGAATCTAGGAATGATTCTAGGTTAAATGAACAATTTAGGTATTGAAGGTGGAAGATAATCTTCCTGTTTCATTTTTTTCCCCGGATAAAAATTCTTTGGTACAATTATGATAAAATTTTTACTGTTTGAGGGATAAGAGATTCATTGACATCTGAAAACACTTGCATTTTTATTCAGATTTAACTTAAAATTCTACATCAAAAACATGTTGGAAAGATAGTTAATAGAAACATTTTTAGGGAAGGAAAGCTCCTTCAGGACTGGAACATGGTGGAGATTATTTATTTATTTACTGAATAAATTGGAGACTGATAAAAATACTGGCTTTTTAGTACAGAACATGATATAATGTTCCTTCTATTCTAAAGTTTAATTACCAGAAATGTCAAAGTCTCTCTGAAGCCCTATACTGTATTATCCTATAAATAAATATTTATTGCAATTTTGATACCAGTTTGTCCCTTTACACAACTGTGTCGATATAGTAGAAACTGATTTATAAATTTTCCATGCAAAATACATGCAAATGCTGGAGGACTCTTACACATTTCCATATGGCTATGCACTAACTTACACAGGAATATCTAAGTTTTTCACTCATGGTGGTGAATTTTTCACTCTTATACTACATAAGGCTTCTGTGGATAAAGAATAGGTATGGACATAACCAGGACAGGATGTCTGGAAATTGATCACCGAGTGAGGAAGAGTCTTTGATTCCATAGGAAAACAGGAAAAGTTACAATGGTGACTGCACTACTGTTTCAGCAATAGATCCTGGGATGTACACCTTAACTCTGTCTTCACTGGATTTCTAGAGCCAGACAAAACAGGAATATGCCTGTGACAGGCTTACCTAACTGTCTGGACCATCATGGGTAAAAGCTGCAAAAAGTCAGAAAGGTTAGGCACTCTTCTATTAAAGGTAATAACTCTGGTCTGATTCTGGCAAAGATTAGGCAGTATAGACAATCCAATTACTTAATGGCTTGTTGAGTTTTGTTTGTTTGCTCGTTTGCTGTTTTTTTTTTAATCACCCAGATCTGAATTTAGACCAAAATGGAAAAAAAAAAAAGATGAGTTAGTGTCTTGCTCTAACTTACAGGAGGGAGAAGAGGTTCTTTTAATATATGTATACCTGATGGTGAGATTAAGACACAATGGGTCGAATGTTAGCTCAACCAGTTTATTACAAATCCTTGTTACTAAGGGACACGGAGAAAGGGAGATGGGCGATAGAAAAGAGATAGGAAATAAAAAGCAAGGGTCTTTATAGAAAGCAAGAGAGAGATAGTCACCACAGTGGGTCCAGCGAGGTGCGTAGCAGGTCCGTTTTCTCAGATACTCATCTGGTCACCGCGGGAGATGGGAGGAAGCTAAGAAGCTTTGCAGTAAGCAGGTCCCGGGAGGGGGAGATTTGGGGGTGGACTCTTCCAAAGAAGTTTTCCTCTCAGGAAATTCTTCGTCAAAGGTTTTTTTGGGAGTTCTTCTCCAAAGTCCTTAGTTTAGTGAGGACCTTTTATCCCCTATTTCCCTGGATTTTTTTGTTCTTTTCTCTCTGTTAGTGTGACATAGTGTCCCAACAGATAAGCCGGCAGGGAGTGGTGCCTTCCTTTCCATGCATAAGCATTATCGCCTTTTGCAATGACCAGCTCCTTCAAGCCGCACCCCTGAAAAGACTGCTTGTCCTGCTTCTGCTTATCTTTATAATCATGGGCAGAGGTACTATGGCACAATGACACCCACCACTCACTCACCTAGTTAATTTGCAGTTGCCACTTAGAGTCTTATCATCAGAAAGGCCTCAAGAAGCAAGCTTTGAGACAAAAAGAAAAACAGTTTTGTCTTTTACAGTTAGTAAACTTTTTTCCTGTTACTGATATGTCCCCAGCTATCTCTCACTTTTCTGCCTCTTGCAAAAAGTTTAAAGTACATCTTACTTTTGTTTTCCCTTCTGCCACTGATAAAAACAGAAGACATCAAATGTCATCAGATGTTCTATATTGGACATTTTTTGGTCAATGGGGGACAGAGCATTAGCAACATCAGCAAAATACATTTAAGAGAAAAGGAGTGATTTTGATGTGACATCTTCTAAGGGAGATCCCTGCCACCATTTGATATGCAGACATGGTTACTTACAGAATACATGTGGGCATCGAATTTTAAGGACAGAGTAGAACTGTCTTTTTTGAAGAACAGGAAGTTTTAACTGACACAGATAATGTCAATTCAAATTATTATTTTCATTCCAACATGGATTATAGGGCAAAAGAACATAAATGGAAATTATAAAATAAATTCAGCACGTATATCAGAAATCACCTTTTCATGTACAGAATAATAAATGTATGAAGCACCCTGCAGGCAAAGTTGTTGAGGCAAAAAGCACAGTGTCATTCAAGAAACAATTAAATGCCATCCTTGGGGAAACAGTCTGCTAAAAAGAATATGTCTTGATGGACCAAATGACCTTTATTCATTCTCCAAAATTTTCTCATGTTCTTATAATTCTGTTGAAGAATATTTAAGCAATTTGGCCTGAAGGAATGTCACTTCTTCCTTGAATTATCCTGCTCATCAGTTGACTGCTGATGTTGATCTTTTCTTATGCTGTAACAAATAAAGAAAACAACATCCAGCCCTATATCATGACAGTACTTTGAGTATATAGTCAAAATTCATTTTCAGCCCCTTGATTACCCAGACTGAAAGTTCTTCAGGCATTTGGAAAATGAATGAACAATAAAAATCCCTCCCAGGGTTTCAAAATTAAATGTGAGAAATTTAGCTATTCTTCACTCCTGGTACACAGCACCAATCCAGTAGATGAAATGTGTTTAGGGAGAGTATATGTACCTCATAAAGCTATGTAGATTCATGACAGTCCTTGTAACATTCCCGTGCTTCCTATTATAAATAAATCTTCTTATGATTTAAGTTACTGCTGAATTTTTCGGATGCTTTTTCTAATTTAATACTGATAAAAATAAATATAAAATTAAACATCCATAACAGATTGTCTTTGTTTATTGGAAAAGTATAAACAAATTAAGGGAATACATGATCACTTCTATGAGCAAGTGTTGTGGTTTAACCCAGCAGATATCTGAGCATCACACAATGTTTTGCTCACTACCCCCTTCCCATTGGGATGGGAGAAAGAATCAAGAAAAAACAAAGTAGAACTTGTGGGATAAGATGAAAGTATTTACTAAGATAAAGAAAAAGAAAAGGATAATAATTATGGCATATATATATTGGCATATATAACAAGTGATGTACAAGCAATTACTCGCCATTCCCTGACCAATGTCCAGCTAAGCCCCAGCAGCAGAGGAGAGTGAGATGAACTCCCATCCCCTTCAAAAATCTTTCTGCATGATGTCATATGGTATGGAATATCACTTTGGTCAGTTCAGGTCAGCTCTCCTAATTCTGTTCCCTTCCAGCTCCCTTCACTGAAAATGGCCTTGGTTCAGTACAACACTGCTTAGCAACAACTATAAACATCAGTTTGTTATCAACAGTGTTTTTCTCCTAGAACGAAAATATTGCATCATACCAGACACTCTGAAGAGAACAACTCCATCCCTACTGAAACTAAGCGAAGGAAAGCATAGTTTATCTTTACTTACATATAGAGGTAAACAGAAACAATATAATTGGATAAAGAGGCTTTGACGTCTTAGTCAACTGGGGAAAAACTAATATTAACTGTAAAATGGTACATTTTTCTTTTGTACTATCAAAATACTTGATAGATACATGTCAGTCCAAGGACCTCTGGACACATCTATTTTTTTTTTTCTTTCCCCATCCATAGTCTTAAGGGGTAATTTTGAGTCTCCCTGCACTCTTCAGTACAATGCAAATTCCTACTGAAATCTAAGAAATGAAGATAGACTCAGCATTTCACAGGACTAGCTTCATATTCTCAGAGCATCAGTGAAGGAAATTGTACCCTTAAAGAGTGCACCTACAGTTCTCCCTGCATATCACAGACTTAAACTCACCAGAGCTGCATGATGGGACTGCAATATTATAAGCAGCAAAACTGTTGAGAAAAATATTTATTAAGCTTCAGTAATACAAGTCAATTGCTCAAATATTTAAGACAAACAAAAGAGAAATTTACTGATATTGTACAGAGTCTTATTAAATGCTACAGATTACCAAGCAAAAAAAATTACAGATTACCAATGCACAGTCCAGTTTAAGAAATTTATGACTATTGCTGTTATAAAAATTAATTGCTGAACCCACAAAATATTAAAAATAATGAATTATATGAGTAATTTTAAATGCAAGAAAATTAATCACTCCAACTTCTCCAAATTCCATTGATTTAAGGATTTAATACACTAATGCTCTTCGGTACTATTATTATTATTATTTTTAATGATGCTTGTTAATATGTTGAGAATTTTATTATTTTATATCTTTGAAATACTTCTAAGCATCTTCTGAAGTTGGATACATCAAACAGTCACTGGCCATTTCCATAGTGAAATGCCTGTGTTCATAATGTGCATTTTCAAATGTACTTTGGATGCCATGAAGGCATTTGATTATGTGGATTTACAAAATACTTTTTGGTGCATGAAGAAAAAAAGAACTCTAGTGAGGAACAAAGGGTATCAAATCATTATTATTATTTCATAGGCAACTCCCTTCTCTCACAAAGAATTTTAAGTCATAGAAGTTTTGTTAGTGAGTTATCAGTTTCATGAAAACTAAGAATTATCTTCTCATAGAAGGGTTAATGTCTTCACGCAGCCTTTATTATCCTCAATAAATACAGCTCATGAAATTTCAGTGTAGTTATAGAGGAGATGGAAGGATAGGTGAGTAAAGGAAAATGAAGAAAAAATGCAGAACTATTTTTCTTGCCAGATTCTGTAGCTTTCTACAGACATTCGCAATTAAAGTTAACTGTTAGACTGACAAAGGCTTCTTAGCAGTATGCAGTTTGCCTGTGCAGGTCTACAGGTGTGCCCGCTGTTGTGAACAGAAAGATCAGAACAAACCTCATACTTCATGACAATGCAGAAAAGTATTGAAGAGGTCCTATTTGATATTCCATACACAGACTTACATGGCAGTAGTAAAATAAAAGACTTGGTTTCAGCCAAAAATGCAAAACTGGAAAAGAATTCCCTTTTGACTGTTTTGAACAGCACATGAAGAAGTCTGTTTTAGAGATATGTTCTTGTGAATGCAGAAGAAATGAAGGTATTTAACAAAGTAGGGACCTGTCTCATGACGCATGACAAAGTCTTTGGATGGCAAAGGGTATAACGACTGCCAGGAAAAGGGAGGTAAAACCCTCCAAAATTTTTGAAGGAGAAATGTAACAAATATCAAACCTCATTTTTAGGGAGAGTTTATGAAGACCGTTCAGTTAGACTAAATTCCAAATGTTTTCTTTGTATCTCATAAACAAATATTCTTTACATCTAATCCCCTATTCCTCCCTTACTTTCCATCTATGGCACTATCTGAGAACAGCTGTGAGGCGTCTCCCTTGACAAAAGAGAAAAAGGCAAAGCCTCTGTACAGACATCCTTGGGACTGGGTGTTGAGAAGTTCCTGAAGATAGTGTGGTTCTCTGCTGAGTTATCTTGCTGTCTTCTCAAACACATCAGAAAGCAGGATTTCTGTATTATGCATCCACGCTGCTTTGCCAGTGGTTTGCATCTATTTGCTGTAGTCAGGCATCAGACATACCTGGGAGGGACCTATAGATTACAAAAAGTATTTGCTCAAAAGTTTGTATAACCCAGCATATTCTCATAGAACTTAATCCTCACTTCCCATATCAATGGATTGTTTATGTCACATGTGGTTATGAAAATAAAAGGCAGCAAAAATGCTGATACCCTTTATTTTTCTGGAGGGAAAAAAAATAAATTAAATTAAATTAAATTAAAAATTAAAAAAAAAAAAGAAAAGAGTGAGAGAAAAGGAAAAAAAAAAAAAAGTGAATTATAGGCTTCATTAAGTAATGGTTGATATATACCAATTTACCTCTTCAGCATTATACAGTTTTTCTAAAATAAATAAATAAATAATAATAAAAAAATACCGTTTCCAATTCTATCACTTCTCTAGTCATGAAAGTTTCTGATAATCTTGAAAAAACAAAATTACTATGTTTTGTTTTCTATCAACACCAAGAACTCATGGGCTTACACTTTCATTTGGAAAAGCTGATTAACATAGTTGAATCATATTATCAAACTTGCCTGTTTGAAAAGGGCTTAAAGAGCGTAACACAAATTTGAGTGTGGGTTCCAGAGATCTGTTTTTAAAACAACTGCATCTATAGACAGGCTGTAATTTTCCACTGCCAGAGCTCACTTCCCTCTTATATGTTAACAGTATCACTTCTCACTACTATGTATCATGCTCAGAATCATTTAACTTCTTTTTCTTTTGTATAATTTCACTCAGTCATTTTTTTCCTCTGTAAACTGAAATTGCCAGTTATGAGTTGCTACCTGTATGTATATCTCAAATACAAAATCCAGCCAAAGAATATTGGGGATAATGAGCAGCAATGTTCGCATATTTATTTTTATTTAGGAAAAAATATACCTGTTCATGCAAATTACTAGGACATGTTTATAATGACAAAGCTTATAACATTCAATTGTTTCAAAACGCAAGAAGCATCTTCTGGAATTTATATTGTATATATACATTATATCCCCAATATTTAAGGTATAAAATGCAATACAATCTGATCCTAATGAAGAAAGGCATAAGTAGAGAAACAGTATCAAAGTATCTAAGTAGTATAATTTCTGTTACACTGTGATATTAACAAAAATGTTTCTTCATGCAAAAATATTTTAAAAAAATATTTACTGGTATGACAAAACCAATACTGGTAACTGGAACATCATTGTGAATCAGGCAATACACAGAAACAAATCTGTTATTTTTTATTCACAGAACATGAATATGCATTTTTCATGGAAATAATATTAAAATAAATGATCCCCAAATAGTATGATCCATATGCTAAGGTTTTCCCAGAGAATGAAAAGAAAAAAAATGCAATTAATTTCTTACTGTATGTAAGGTCATTCACCCTCAAAAGTTTAATAATAAAGAGGGCATTCAAAAGCTGAGTATTTTATTTTATACATTTCAAGGAAGTCAAGTGATGATGAAGGAGAAGGTAAGATTTAGGTAAGCAAAGGGGAATTGTTTTGTAAAGTGTATTTAATGATGGATTACTTCTGAGTGTTCATGAAAACGCGTATCATTGGCTTGCAATTAAAAATTCATTAGGTCTTGCAAGGCCTGAATAACATTTTGCAAATAGAAGCAGCATGTGAAAAATTTGAATGAATCTAAGGGCTTAATAGAATAATCATGGCTTGAACTGGTGCTCCACAAAACAACAATACACAAATATGCATGCCTAGAGGACTAAATTGTGCTCTTTCTACTAACACTAGTAGCCCCATTAACTTTGGATATTTTGGAATCAACCAAACCACTTACAGTAATAAAACAAGCAACATCCTAATAACTTTGGTGACTATCCTTATTTCCGAAGGCAGTAATTTGTTGTACAAACATTACCCATAAAATGCAAGGAGTATATTAATAATTTCCCATCAAAGTAATCTTTTTTTCTCAGCAGTAGCTTGTTGCTGTGGCCACTCATATTAATTCCAACTCAGTTCTGTGAGAGGAGGATTAATTCAATGTTAGTTTAATGTTTGGTTCAGATAATGAAAAACTATGTATGAAATTGTTTCTATTGGAGGTTATTAGACTTCTGCCATTGATTTGAATAAGTTCAGTTCTTGTCCTCTGGGTTGCAACAAGAGCCATCGTTTACCTTTTCATTAACTACTACTAATTCATTAATTAGTGACGCTCATATTCCAAAAGCTTAAATTCCATTTTAAAGAAAGACAGCATCTAAAAGCTTGAATTTCTTGCCTAAATTCAGAAGTCACAGACATGTTGTCTCTCTCCAATTTATAGGAGGGAGATGAGGTTCTTTTAATATCTGTATACCCGGTGTGAGACTAAGAAACAACGGTTCATATGTTAGTCCAACCAGTTTATTACAAATCCTAATTAGGGAGACGGGGAAGGGAAGGAGGGCGATAGAAAAGATAGGAAAGAAGCAAGAATGCCGTAAAGAGGGGATAGACACCAACAGGATCCAAGAGCGGTCCCGTTGCACGACGTTTCGAAGGTCCGAGGCAGAAGCAGCGGGGGGGGGAGAGCAGCAGCAGCGTGGCCGGCCTTGGGCAGCAAGCAGGCAGTGGGAGGCAGTCGCAGAGCCAATCCGGGGGGGAAGCAGCAGGACTCAGGTAGCAGGCCCAGGAGAGTCCGTCAGCATGCAGGAATTCCGTAGTGAGGAATCTGATGGCAGACACCTTTGTTCTTCTTCAGCATCGTGGTAGAGAGCAGAGCAAGTCCGGGAGGGAGAGAGGCAGGTCATGAGGCTTCTTCGTGTCAGAAACCTCTTCTTCTTCATGAGGAATCTGTTGCCAGAAAAACCTGCATTCTTCACGACTGTAGGTCCCCATTTTATCCTTCTTCTCATTCTGCCTACGTGACATCCCTGGGTGCTTGAGCAAGAGTCGTGTGAGTACCCCCTGAGATAGCCATCTTCCTCGAGATAAGCCCACACAAAAGACCGCTTCATGGCCATTAAGCTGCAGCTTATCTCTCTCTCGTTGCCCCTGGCCTTGTCCATCTGTGCCCCTCAGACAAAGGATTTCTCAACCCCTGCCCAGGACTTGCCTGAACTTGTTCATCTGTGTCCTCAGCAAGCTTTGAGACAATGATGTAAAAGAATCATCTCTTACACATGTTATCACACCAGTGCAATGTAACTCTGTCTCACTTCCTCTACTAGTAAGAGTAGAGCAAGAAAATATGCCCTATTAAGACAGTGAAACATACATCCAATTTAAAATCTATGTTTTCAAATGCTGATTTGAACTATTCATAATTGTCAATTCTACTGGATTTAAGAAATAGTACCACCTTCTCTCAGTCCATCCACATTTCTTATCAGCTTTTCTCCTTCAGCAAAAGCCATGGGAACATCAAGTCCCTATGAGACAAGCAACATAACAGATGTAGGAGATAACTAATGTGGAACATAAGCAAGGTAGGGAACAAACCTGACCTCAGCATGCAATGTAGATGTTGCTGCTGTAGTTGACTTCTTTGTCTGTGATGACTCCTCAACCTGTCCCCAGTTTTGCCTCCTTCACTATTTATAAACACTGGGAGAACTAAACAAAATGAAGGAAATATTTTTGACTTTTTCCCTTGTAGCAACACACACTTAAACAGTCTGGAAGATACTGTAACAACATTGCTCCTATTTCTTTGGAATCTAAGCTTCAGCTTCTGCTCCCCCTGTTAAATCACTGTCTCTACACAAATGCTATTATGCTATTTTATGTTCAAAGGTTTTCCTTACAGGAAAAGTAAAAAGAAAGTTTGTTGTTCAGAGATATTAGTCCAGATGCTAATTTGATGGGACTATTTTTTAAGTTCAAAGAGCTCAATCAGGATTCACCTTTAAGAAAGTGAAATGGTTTCAAGACTTACAAAATCATCACTCAAATCTGTATGCATTTAAAACAAGAGAATCCCTTTCTACATGACATTCTCATTTGAATTATGCAAATCTTGTATTCTGATTTCAATCCACCTGTCAAAAATATTAAAGGGGAAAATATACACTCAGAAAACAGAGTGAAGTGAGAGAGGCACATTGACAGAGAATATTATTATTATCTTGTAATGTCACAGCAAATGCAGATGTATTTCTCCATTTGTCTACAATTATTGGTTTTTGGTGTTGTTGTTGTTGTTGTTGTTGTTTTTCCCAGGAAAGTTGTTGCTTTGTTGCAGGTAGCAGTTGAGAAAAAACACGTAAAATTTCACACTAGGAAAGGACATTAAACTAGATACAAATAAATACAAATGGAACTGTTGGAAAATAAGTTGTATTGTTGCAGTTGATATAGATTCTATTACACCTTAACGTTTTCTCAGAAGCATTTTACATACTTATTAACGTCTATCTTTAAATCTTTTTCAACTGTACACACTTTTAATTTATTGGCTTTTGCATAAACTCTCTTTATTACTGTATATCCAATTCCAAGCTCTTCTTTTTCATCAAGAGAGTCTTCTTGGCATACTGTTTGGTTGTTTTTTTTTGTTTGTTTGTTTGTTTGATTGTTTTTTTCCTGTATCCAAGCTGCAGCTAGACATCTTACAGTGCCTGCATACATAATTGACCCTAATCATTACATGACAATAATCACTTTAATGAGTCCTCGCCTAGTCAAGCTAGTGACATGGTGTCAGCTCTTTAGCTTCCAAACAAGAAACTCTGAATCAGGACTTCTGTTGTGCAGTGTTCTGATCACCAAGGTTTTTCACAATGGTGATAAGTCAGATCTCCAGTGAACTCACTGACAGATCACATAGAAGGCACCTCCAGCCACTGCTCTATGTTTAGCTGACGCTAATTTCTTTGGAAAGCAAGAATTCTGATCTTTCATCCTTAACGAAAGAGAGGCAAATAGCTTCTAGTTAAAGGTGAAGGTCACAGACCAAACAGCACTAATGTTTTTGCAGTTGAAGTACTGCATTGGAATCATGCCAGTAATCAACTATGCCATGTATTTTTTTCCACTCTGGGCTAAGCCTCAAGTATTAGCGCCACATAGGCACAGTGGAGAGGACAATATGCTTTCCTGCTTGTCATCTGTCTGACTTGTCAGATTAGTTCCAGTCATTCGTGGAGAACTACACAAATCACCTTTGTCAAACAGGAAGAACGCCACTGCTGTTCAGACCTTTCCCATGGGCTGTAACAGTTGCATGCACCTTAGCAAGTGCAGGGGAGCCACCCATACATTCTCTCTAAAATATTATGATGTAAATATTAATAACAAAGAGAATGATGTACCTAAGAATGAGCATATATACTCAATAAACCAGTGGGAAGAGCTTATTAAATGTTTTCATTTATATCAGAATTTTAAACTCATCTCAACTTGTCCTAGTAATACCACTATTCAGAAAAATGACATGAATTAAATATTTGTTAATATTTAACTTAAACTCTTGCTGTTTTGAAATACTAGATTTATGACTTGAAGTTTTTAATTCAGAATCAAACCAGGAAATTAATTTTTTAACATTTTTTACAATCTTTTCCAAAATGCAGGTGGCTTTTCCATTTATCTATTTATTCTCATCATTTGAAAAATGGGGCAGAGTAACCTAAAAACCACCTGTGGTTCTATTTTATTCCTAACACATCCCGCACTTATCATTTTTAAATACTCCATCACAGGGAACTTCTTAAGATGATTGTGTTCATTGTCATTCCAGAAAAATAATATAGCATTATCTCCTAGTGATGTGATTCACATCTATAATAAAGCTAAACCCTACTTTCTACTTTATTCTTCTCTCACAAAGTCTTAATAACACTGGAAGATAAGTAGAGAAAGCAAGTCCTATCTGATCTCTATACCTTCAGTGTTATCCAAGATACGTTGTTCTAATTAAAAAGCAGCATATACATCACTCAGACTATGCACTCCACTGTTTCTACCTGAAGAAATAGTAGGAAAAAGTTTAATATTCAATATATGAATGGGAAAAGTTAATGGGGTCTGAAGGTTGGGAATGTTTATTTATGGTCTGCAGCGCTAAAGCAATTAATGAGTACTTGGTTCTCAGAGAATGGTAAGAAAGTGATTGACAGTAATGTTAAAACATGTACTTTTGCTTTTTCCATATATAAAAAAATACATTTACACATAAACTAAATACCAAATAATAATACAGATTTCAAGCTTTCAGTTAACACATAGAAAATGATATTTTACAAAAAAAAAATGAAAAACTGAAATTTGAGTCAACTTTAAAATACTGTTTTGATAAATGAATGGTTCAGACATAACAAGTAACAGCAGAGAATTTGATCTGCACTTTGGACACTTTCCCTGTCAGGTTTAATGAGCAAAACAGCCCAACACCAAGTCATTGTTATGTTTCTTTAGAAATCAGCTCATTCCCTGGACAGGCTGAGGAAGCCAGCCTCCCAATGGCCATGTCCCAGTCTTAAAGGAGGGTGACATGGGCATTGACTTGCTTGTAATGTAGCTAGGATTACCCTATTTCTGCTTCAAGTTGTAAGGATTTTTTTTTTTTTTTTTCCATTTTTCTGGAATAACAAATCTAAAGTACTTTTTTCTCTTGCTTCTCATTTCTTAGATCTAAACCAAAGCTACTTTTTACTCCAAGCTTACAGTATCTGTTCTGGACTGTGTCAAATAGCTCTGTAAAAGACTGTTCAAGACTTACAAAGGCCTAGAGTATATCCCCAAACAGCAATATTTCTTTGAATTAAAGTCTCTAATGCAGGAAGTATAAGATTTTGTTACTAAATCAAAGGAATTTCATATAAAAAGGGCTGTTATCATTATCATTCATAATTTATCAGTGTTACTAAGGACTAAACAGATAACAGAATGTGTTTATTTTCTTATGTCAGTTTTATAATATCATTAAACAGGTATGATGAAAATCAGCTCCAGCCATACAAACAAGTGGAAAGCCTTTTTTAAATCAGGACTGCCATCATCTAACTGATAATCCTTTAATTTTAATTTCTATTGCCCCTGCTTGACAGTATCAATTTTGCCAATATTTTAAATTTTAAAATTCCTACATAATTGAAATACAATTTTCCATTGAAAAATAGAAAAGAGGATGCAGAAACTGCTGTTCAAATAACTCTTAAGGAATATTTTTCCAGTCATATAAGCCACAGTAAGACTGATACACAGACACTATTTTTCAATACAGTTGGTGCATTCAGTAAGTCTTTCCAGTGCATATGCTACCAGGAAGTAACAACAAATTCTGATATGCAACTGTGGATTTAAAAATCCGGAGCACAGGCTTCGTCTGGTTTATATGGAAACAAACACTCTTAGCACACAGTGTTGTGATTATCTGCACTTTAAATGCATTTATCTACTCACAGGAGATTCCAGAGAGTGACATTAACCACTCTGAATACTGTGTTAGGTCCTAGTATTTTCATGAGATATTTGTCAAGATATTTTCTTTCAACTTTTGGCTATTAAAGGGTTATTGAGTGGGAGATTCATTTCAGTTAATTCACTGTTAAAAAGACACTCTAAAAGCATTAGGATAAATTTCTCTGGTGATCAGTGAAGGAAAATACATACCTCCAAACAATTATTTGTTCCATCTATCTTAGATCTTTTTCTAAGGATAAAATGAATGTTCTGTACGGAAGCACAGGCAACAGGAATTCCATTTATACTTTCCATTTGGTTCTCATAGTTGATTAAAAAGAAAATTATCTCTTTTGAACACCACTTTGGGCTTTTGTGTTTGTGGTTTGTACTGGTGATAAGCAATACAAGTTCTATGCCTCTCAATAATTCACAATTCAAATCTACACGTTTAACCTACAAAACTTCCCACGCATTCAGATGGTGAATTGACATACCTTCTCTTGCTGTGCATGTTATTTTCCTATCCATATAAGAATATAAAAGCTTTATGATGTGGCTACGTGCAATAAAAATAATACCCTGCTGAAGTCATAGGTACTCAAGCACAAATCCTATTTATTTTCCATGTACTATTTAGTAGTAGTTTTTTCCTGTGGTCTAGGCAATTCTTTAGTGGTTCTCAGCATTTCAGTATCCAATGGCAAAGCTCTGGAGACTAAATCCTGCTTCAATACACTACAGGAGTGTTTCACTAGAAGACTGTGAAAATAGTTGGAAAACATGAACTGTAATAAAAGGGAGATGAGAGGAAGAAAACAGGCAAATCTTAGGAGAATCCATTTAGAATGGATGAAGGGAATGAAAAATCATCCCTTCTTTTAGAGGATACTAATACTCAGGACAGCTGTCAAAATGTGTAGCTCTTCAGCCCTCCAGAATCAAGAGAAAATTTTATCCCTTGGAGCTATTCTGAGCAACTAACAGAATATAGTATTTCATGACCCTCTCTAGAATGTATCGTAAAGAGAACTAGAATAAATAGACACATTCAGACTTCATTCAATATGTCTGTGTAGAGTTTCTGGATGAAAAGGGATGAGAATCACTGATACATGCTCTATTTATAGTATTTCACTGCATTCAACCTTCCTCTCCACTCAATTTACAACTTTTTGAAGCTTCTGACTGGTAAGGAATCTCCTTTCAAACTTTAAATTTCTGTCTGTGAGAATCACTTTTGCATCCATAATCAATTTATTATTTATTTATTTATTTTATTTTTTATTCTATTTTATTTTTTTACAGACTTATGTGGTCATTCTGCCAGGATCAGCCCATACAACTGACCTTTGGAGATCACAGTTGCGTCTTAGTGTTTTTATTAAGTGGGAAAAAGAGAGAGTTCTTCCTATACTCCATCATCAGTTGTAATGTCCTTTGAACATCCATTCAAGTCACATGAAATTATGGAAGAAAACAAGAGGAATAAGTAAAGCAAGCAAATTTTTCTGTTTGCTCCTAAATTAATGGAATCCAGTTTCTATGTCTATGTCCTTCCATATCCTTCAAAGGGTCAAGATTTTTGATTGCACTCTTCTTTTTAGGATGATTAACTGATATCCACTGCATTTTTCCATTTTACTACAGATGAGAAAAATCTGTATCATCTATTTGCTTATTTTTTTGAAAACGATAAATATTTGATTACTTTGAGTATCTCTTCGCCTCTCCAAAATGTGGTTAAATTTGCCCACCAGTTTAAAATTGACTAATGAAGAATATGCACAGGAAATATATAAATGTATGTGTGTGACTACTTATAAACTAAGCTATTCAGTCTGAAAGGTATAATATTTTTACCTCTCCATGAAATTTTTTTGAAATTATCAGAGATCTGGGGTTTTACATATTTCTTCTCAACATGATAGCAGAGCATACCATGCTTTTAATACAAAGTCTCTATTAGACAAGTTTCCTGACACACCGTGTCTGATCAAAAGAGGTGCTGAATGCAGCTGGTCCAAACTTATGTCATAATGGAAACTATTTAAGAAGTCTGAGAAAGGAAATTTTATAAAGTTTAAGTTTTCAATGTTATGAACAGTGATAATGTATGCAGCACAAAAGACCAATGTACCCCCTTCTATTTTTTCTCTTTCACTTTTCTCATTAAGGAAGCACTTATAGCCCTAACAAAGAAACATGCCAGGCTAAAGCCTCCCAAGCACAAGCATAAAAGTTAAAGTTTTTGCTGTTTGTGTTTATGCAGCCTCTAAGAATATCTGAAATAGTAACAGCTGGTTCAGCTGTGAAGGGAGTGAGTCTTTTCTGATATGACTGACTATTACATCCACACCTGAGTCTGCTTTAAAATTGACAGTCTTCCTGCAAACATTTAGTTTCACTCTTCAGGCTGGCTCTGCATCATTTCTTTTGACTGAACTCAGAAAGAAAGAGGGAAAAAAATGAAAAAGAACACTTGAGCCAGGTGCTTGCTTTCTATGCTGCTTTTGTGTGACATAAATCAACATTTTTGTATGTCTGTGGCATTTGGCTGCTATAGCTGAGCAATTACCTTCAGACATTGGTGTCTCCACCTCAGCTATACACTGGGGAAAAAGGCGTGAATTTTGCCTGAAATATCCCATGTAACCCATTCAGGCCTATTGTAAATGCACTCTGTAAAAGCAGAGTTAGCTTAGTACCAATTCTATAACAGCAGGACACATTCTAGGAGGCAGAGCTCCAGGTTTGTTGTTGTTGTTTTTTGTTGTTGTTGTTGAACAAAAAACAGGTCAAACTATTCTAACATTTTTATTTTATCTGCAAATCTTTCATCCATTTTCCTCTCACTGGTGGCTGATTGTGAAGCAGAAGTTAATTATAATTTTTGTAAGTTATGTAAGCTAATATCACTTAGAGAAAAGTCTACAGAATTCAGAATTCAGTGAACTGTTAAGATTTTGAACTTTCATATTGGAAACTAACAGTAGAGTTGTACAATCAGTGAATGTACAGATGTTATGAGATGTACCAGAGAGCTTGGCCACACAGTTACTACACCAAAGCAGAAAAAAAGGTAAGATGCTTACCCGTACACTGGGCTCACTTAGGAAACTCCAGCAGAGTGGATTTCCAGACGAGATTCTTCCCCACTGGTAGTCAGCTCTTAAATGGGTCCAGGAGAGGTGGAGTGTCATGGTTTTGTGATTTTCGGTTTCCAGTATTCCACATCATAACATCATGTAGGGCACTGGGAGTGTAACTGTTAATGCTCAAGTTCTGGGTATCTGCCTGGAAGAGAAGAAGAACTACATTTCCCAGGGGACTTTGCAGTCACAGAGAGGAGATATAACTCCTGGTAAGGTCACCTGATGCGCTCTTTTTCGTCTGCTCTTCTTAATCTGCTCTTCTTCGTTGGCTCTCCTCCTGTCTCCCTGCTGCTCAACTGAACTGCGCATCTCACCTCAGTGTTGTGGTGAGGCCTATCCACCTTTTGGACATTCTCTCTCTCATTATATTTGATTTATTAGCTTCAATTTTAATTATATTGTATTATAGTGTGTTATTTTGCATTCTGATACTATATTTAGTAAATTAGTATGTTTCTCCTCAGATCGTTGCTGCTGTTTTTAATTATTTTTGGGTCCCCTGTTCCCTTTTTCCGGAGGCATGGATTTTGCAAAATCCCTCCCCCCTGCTAGGTACAGAACTGGGCCGAACCAGCCTGTAAACTGTTGACATGGAGCCAGGTGCCTTCACCTGTGCTGAAGTCTTGGGGTAGCAAGTTCAGGACGTGATTCAGCAGTTCCCATACAAGAGTACTTTATTTCTTAAGATTCAATAAGTTGCTTTAAGAATCCTATAATTAAGAAATAAATCATTAAATAAGAAATTATATTCTACCTGTTCAAAATTGTTCATATTTCAGCATTTTTATATGACAATTCACTATTCTTCTGTCTCAACATGGTTTTCATCATACTAAAAGATTGCAATCACAGTCTTCCAGTGCAGAATGTAAAAATAAAGATGACAGTTGGAAAAAAAGCAATCTCAGAATATTTTAAAAAAATCTATTTAGATGAGTTCTAAGTTTTGTAATTTGTATTTGAGCTACTTGTTTTCAAGTTCTTCATATAGTTAACAGAATTAATTTTAGCTACAATTACGAAGAAAGGGAAGACAGAAGATACCTAGGCCTAAGCAGTTTATGTATTGTGTGAAAAACTAAACATAAAAAAAAAAAAAA
Organism: Chrysolophus pictus; assembly: GCA_037305975.1. Lineage (NCBI taxonomy): Eukaryota > Metazoa > Chordata > Aves > Galliformes > Phasianidae > Chrysolophus > Chrysolophus pictus. The sequence continues at coordinate 101,523,939 of CM074576.1, forward strand.
AAAGACTTGAATTTTTTTGCCTGGTTGGCAAGTCAGGGGTATCTTTTATTCACTTGATAATTTTCCTCATTTTCTTTGCTCTTTGGGTGAGAAAGGGTCGAAGGAAGTATCTTCAATAATCTTAACATATGCTATTTGTACCCCAAGACAAAAAGCATCTGACAAAATATGCTCAAAAGATCTCACTATCTGCAATGACCTGCATATACTCAGCAGAGTATACTGCAGAGGTTGTGGATGTCCCATCCCTGGAGGTATTCAAGGCCAGGTTGGATGGGGCTCTGGGCAGCCTGGTCAAGTATTAAATGTGGAGGTTGGCAGCCCTGCCAGCCCTGCCTGCGGTAGGTGGTTGGGGCTCAATAATCCTTGAGGTCTCTTCCAACACAAGACATTCTATAATTGTATGATATGATTCTGATTTCTAAGTCCTAAACATGGACCCACTTAGAAAAGCATTACTCTCCATTGCTAGAGGTGAAGGAAACTGCACCGCTGAATTGTCAGTGTGCTTAGGACACAGACATCATGAGTTCGGAGGAGGGGGAGCTGCAACATCTCATTCACAAACTGTGATTGAAAGGTTTTCGGCATTGTTTCCTACACTTTATTTAATAAATATATATTGATACAATTTTAAGATATTTAACGTAGACAAGGCTAGAATAAAGAACATATGTAATATATTTATCCTTTACAGGATTCACATGTAGTAAATGGAACATCCAAAATTTACTGCGGGGTGAGAGGTTTGTAACTCAAATTTGTCTGCTCAAAGCAAGAAATAGTGTAGTTAACAAAATGTCTGAAATCTGTACAGCAAAGAGAAGGCAAGTAATGTAAGAATGTTTTCAAATTATCAACAAAAGTTGATAAAAATAATTCCATCTCTTCCTCTGACAGGGTAACAAATAATTTGAAATCTACAAAATCATAAACAGATTTTATTCTTTCAGTCTTGAACCTGAAGAGGAAGTATTCATCTTTTACTAAGTTATAAATGGAATGATTTGTCAAACCATGAATTAACCTTCATTTCACAGATCTTATCCAATGAATCTCTCTTCCAATCCTTGCCTACTTCACAGAAAATTACTCTCTATTGGTGTAATAATGTAACACAAAATCATCTCAATACATCATCCATCTATAGGCTATTTTAGAAAAGCATTGGGTTCCTTTTAAGACAGTAATATATTATGCACAGATGTAATAAATGTGTTAAACTCACTCTGACTCATTGTGTAAACTGGGACATAGTGCAGAAAGAGAATTAAGCATGGTAATAATACACTATAGGTTTTTGGTTGCTCCTCTATGGGCAAGTATTACGGAGTATTAGGGTTTGTCCATGGGAAGCACAGAAACATAAATATCACTTTCGGACAAAAAGGAATGAAACATATTCCTTTGATATGATACTTTCTCCAAGATGTAAAGATTTGATCATTTGAAAGTCTTTCATATTTAAAACAATTGTGATGCCCATTAGCAGCTTTTGTTTCTTGATTGCTATCATCAGCTAGGTCTATTAGTGTCCAGTCTTGTAATTTGAGATTGCTTCTCCTGCAATTTTCATATTGATTTTCATTATCTAAATAAAATGTTTTTTTTATTTTTTTTTTATTATTTTTTTTATGGTTTCTTATTCTCTGCACTAGCTGGTAAAAATCATGACACATTAATTAAATCTTTATGTTAATGGGCTTAGAAGCAGTTCCCACCTCAATAAATCAGGAATATCCAAATCTGCAGTTTATTCAACTTGCAATCAATGTTAATTTCCTTTCGGTTCAGCAAGTTCATTTAGTTCTGTGTTGAAAGTCCAATTATTTCTGATTACAATTTTAACATATTAAAATTAATGTGGTATACTATCTATATTGTAATTCACTGTAATTTAAGTTTTACTACACTGTGATGTTTGAACTTATTTTGAAGTTAATTTCATAGAACAAATACTAATGTTAATATTCCAAATTTTAATTTCTTATTTCCCCAAAACTCAGCTGTAATTTAACTGTGTCTCTACCTTGCCCAGTAATACCACAAGTTTTATTTTTCATCATATGACATGAAAAAATAAAAGCTACAGTTATTTCTGCAATTATAAAAGTTTTTAATAGTTTGTGGGCTTTTGCAAAATTTGAGTACTTACACGTTCCCCGTTCAATGAGATGTTTCTTTGGTTTTTCAGATCCCTTTCAAGAATCAGTAAGCTCTTACGATTTTTCATCACTTATCTCTCTTTCTTAAATTCTTATTTTAATAAGTATTCCTCCAGTTTCTTGGTCTTCAATTCAACATAATTATGAAGTGATGAGTAATGAATTCCTTTTATTTCCTCTTAAGGCATTATTTTATAAAAATGAAGAAATATATATATTCAAAGAATTATTTAACATGGGAACATATTAAACCAGGTATGGAAAGTGGATTATATCAATTTTTTTGAAACCTGCTAGGGTTTTCCTCCAGGTTTGCACATATTTAGCATGGTTCTGAATTTATTCTAATCTTTTACAGTAAATGATGACTAATTGTTAATTCCCAGTCTTGCAGCTGTTACCTTTGTGTTACCTCTTGCTGCAGCTTGTTAGCTTTGTGTCTTTCTTTTATGGATAGAATCCATTTTTAGCCCTGTCTATCAAAGCAATCCAATCATCCTCCTTTAATTAGCAAATTAATCGTTAGTGTACGCATCAGGATAAGAAGGTGAAAAAATTACGAGAGATTTGAATCACTCCTACTGTTAAATTAGAAAGAGTTTTATGCAATAGCATATATCAGTGGAGACTTTTTTGAATAAATCTGAAAATTTAAGACATATTGACACTTAAGCAAACAGAACAAGTTCCTGAATGCAATGTGCAACACTCCATTAGACCAATCACTTCAACTAATTCATCTATATTAAAGTCATATGATCATGGAATTGTAAGGCAGACATTGTATTTGCTATTTCATAAATGCAAAAGCAGTTAGGGAAAAAAAAAGTTCATTTTATTCTTGAATTTGCACACATAAAGCATTGAATCCCTTTCAGTTTCACTCTGATCTCTACCATATTTAGGTATCACACATAATCCTCTATGAAATCTTAGCTTTAATGAGGCAGTTTTAATAGCTCCGCATTTTTACCCTGAGGTTTGCATTTTTGGACATAATCCATCAGTCACTTAAGCAAAAAATACTGAGTAACAAGTGCAAATTGTTCATTGCACAAAATGTCATTTCACCATCAGATATCACTGATGGAATTATCAAATTAGGCTACTGAAAAACATGCTAGTCTACAGTACAGTGGCTATGGGCTGTGCCTCCAGTGACAAGCTAAGAGTAAAAACAGGAAAATTTAAGAGTCAAAAGAGACTGACAGAAGCAAAAGAGAAAGAAAGAAAGAAAAAAAAAAGTGCAAAGAATAGGAAGAAACTTCTAGACAAGATGTGCTTTTGCATGCCCTTTTCTTGCCCTTTTTTTTCCTTTAGTTGCATTAAAGGATAAAGAAGCCTGACAGAAAATAATCTCCCTTAAATTCCAGATTTAGATTTTGGTTTACATTTAGGGTTTAGATTCTGAATGATACTCAATTTGGCACTCTAAGTTCAGTCATATTCAAAGGGGCTCGCACAACTAACCTTAAGGAACTAGACTGAGTGAGTAAGAACTCTCACAATTATAGATTCACCCATAGCATGAAGCACCTTTGAGCTAGTTGCATTCCAATGAACTAACACAGCCACTCTTGAGGAGTTTGGTTGAAGCCCAATGAGAACTCTCACAGCTAGCTTAATGAAAAGTGCTTCATTAAAGCAACAGATTACAGATCCTTTTAAATCAGTGGTGATAAAAACACTGTCTGCAGAGCATATGCAAGTAGCAGGAATGTGAATAATACAGATGACCACAAATGTGTTAAATTATGGAACAACTCTATAGAGATTTTTAAGTTTTCCAGAGAAGCACTAGTTATAACTAAGTAGGTGAATGTTACCTGATAAGCATCCCTATGAGAGGGGAGAGAGGCTCAGCCTGCCAGCATGTCCCAGAAATCAGCAATGTTCTCCCAAGTTGTCTGCAACAGTATTTCCCCCAAGTTCCCCTGTCTCAAGCCATTTTTATATTATTTTCTTACTTTCACAGGTGAAACTTGAGTGATGCTAGTCATACATATAGTGACTGGTGCAAGAGAAAATGAAAACCTACCAACTCAGAGTGACAACTATGTAGTTTCTCAGTTCCACAGTACCAAGTTCCCATCTCTGCAATGATATCACAGAGCATGGCCACGGTGTTTACACTCTGCTCCACTCTCCCTGCTATATCTCTTAGAGTCAGCACACCAAGGTCCCCTGGTGCTAATAACATGTATGGTTGCAGTTTTGTGTTGTTTAGGGAACTATCACGGAAAGGACTCCTTGCAGAAGCACTGCATTCCATACTGGAGGTTTCCTCAACGTTGTACCTTCTCTCACCTCCAATAATTATTCCATATCTGTGGAACTCCTTTAGAGTTGCAGAATTTTTTTAATGGATATTATGGCTACTAAAGCATGTGTGGATTCAAAGATTGAACAAAATTTTGGAAGAAAAAGCAACCAGAATTTACAAAATACATGGACGTTTATCTGGATTTGAAACACTTTTCTGATATTAAAAATAAATAAATTTGGCAAAACAAATAAACAAAAATAAACAAACAGGAACAATGACCATAGATGACTGTGAAGTTCTTTTTCTTGCTGTGGCATTTGTGAACATTCTTGGAAGCAGAATACTGAATGAAGTGGTCTTTTAGAGTGACTTGTACAAGTTTTATTCAAGTTTTATTGAGAATTTAGTTAGTATACTAAAATGTGATATTTTTACAGGAATAACCTGTGTGAATCTCTCTGTGAAGTGCTTTTGGCAGAAAATGCTTTTTTACAGCTAACAAAGCTTTTTCTTTGTAGCAATATAGAAATCCTTCTAACAAAGTAGCAGATAAAAACAAACAAACAAAACAAGCAATATTAAAGATCTATGAACGTTCACTTAGTGCTCTTAGGATGGGTAACAGGAATAAACAAGTTAGCCAGACAATTATTATATAGGTTGTGATTTTCAGTGAGGTACTTGAAGACAAAGCTTTAGAATAATCACTTTTTTAAGTGTGTTTGCTGTTCATAATCATACTCAATCATTTTTCTTCCTTTTCTCTGGCTGTAAGTAACGGCATTTATCTCTATGATAAAAGCAGACAAAAGCTGGTAACAAATTATGTATTTACAATTGAGCCCACGTCCTTCAGCCCTTAAGGAAGAAAGACTATCAGGTAGGCAGCTGTCTTCCTCCCTGTTTATATATTCTTTATTACTTCTTATGTATCTATGTCTATGTAAGAGATTTTCTTTCTTTCTTTTTTTTTTTTTCCTGATCTTTTTATGCTCATGAAAATGGTCCCGCATTGAAAATATAAGTATTTAGAACAAGTCATAAGCAAGAAATCTTCCCAGAATTCAAAGAATAATGCAAAACACAACATAAAAAAGTCAATCTGAACTGTGAAACTATGGTCCCAATTACAGAGAAAGATTGCTCTGCACAGCCTGAAAAGACTCAGAAGGCTGGTTTTCAGCATTAGAAATTTAGTTGTGGGAAAAAAAAAAAAAAAATTATTCAAGCAAATTTTGTTTGAGTAGAGGGTTAATAAAGTCAGACATTGTTAGTTTAATTGTTAAAATTATGTGGCTCAAAAAAAAATGAGGTGAAGTTGGTCTCAGTGAAATCAACTGTTTCTGACAAAACCTCATATTTAGTCATATTTAGTCCAACTAACAGCCATATAAAAAGTGGACTTATACAAAATTGTGCATAACTACACACACAGAATCTACATTAATAACTATTACAGTGAGCAACAGTTGATATTTTCCAAGTAGAAGAAAAAAATACTTTATTTCCTTTCATCTACGTACCCATATAATGAACTTTCAATAACTAGCTTTAACTCAAGTACAAGTAAACATGTAAAAACACAAGTAAAACATTTAGTAGCAGAACATATTCCAAAACAGATGCATATTAAGGATTTTAGAGAATATATCCAGCATCTCTCTTACATGGTTAGGGAAAAAAAAAAAAAAAACTGCCAGCAGCACACAGTAGAGATAACAATGCCATCCAAGTTTTTAAGCTAAATGCTGATTTGCAAAACCTACTATGCTTCAGATAAAAATAAAAGTAGAACAAAGATAGTGTCAATGATTTGAAATCTTACTGACTTAGGAGGACACTCTATGTGTGTTAACACTTGAAGTTAGACCAGAATTTCTTAATCCTCTGCAAAAGTCTTTGTGAGCACTGACTGAGAATTTTGCCACCAAAAAAAAAAAAAAAAAAAAAAAAAAAAAAAAAAAAAAAAAAAAAGTGAAATTAAGTTCAGCTTCATATACAGATGTGTCAAGAACACTGGAAAGACATTATAAAGAGGTCTTAGAATTTACTTAAGTGCAGTTTGTCTCTCTAGCCTGGCTTATTTATGACAACTCAACATATTCTGATTTTTTTTTTTTAAATCATGCCTCTATTCTGGCCCATTTTAAACCACTTTCTGGACAAACGCAGAGAACGCCACAATTTAACCAGAGTAAATCATATCCAAATAACCACATCTGTAGAAAAATAACAGTTTTTAAAGTTTTTAAACAGAAGTCTTATGTGCTATCATGCTTTACTACACGCAAAGAAAATATTTCCTATGCTCTGTCCTCTTCTGGCCAGCCACTTCCATTCCTAAAGCTGTCATTGGATTTTGCACACAGGATGCAGGTAGACTTGCCTCTTTCTTCCTCTGGTGAGATCACTTACAGAGCACCAGTGTGGAGAGTTTACTGAACACAAGCAGCAAAGGTCTAAAATTGTGCTGTTTCATTGTAAAATCTGGTACAGGTTGGTTTGATGGAAGAGGGGAAGAAACAAGGCTAAAAGGCTTTGATACATGCAAAATCTGGCATCCAGGGCAGAAGGCTGACATTGGAAGCAGTGGCCACTCTGGTACCTGACTTTAACTCCCTCCCTTATTTCCAAAGCCTCTGTTAATAGTTAGATGTCATCTTATGGATACATTGCCATCATGGGAAGCAAGAACAGCAACACTGTTTTCTTCTTGTTTCATAGCATTCTCAGAACCTCACATTAAATCCATTAAAGATTAACTATACCACAGATTAAGCCTGACAAGATAAAAATCAAATAAATAATACATGTTGAAGTGACATGCTATGCCAAAACCTATCTCGTCAAGCACTATGACAGCAACCTCCTACTATTTTTTCTCAGTGTTACTGAATTCATTTGGAGACAAGGAGTGGCATCTTCCATACTTCTAAACCTCAACAGCAATGCATTACAGATAAAGCACTTCTGTCTCTGAGACCCACCTCCACGTGGACTCGTAAGAGCCACTCTGGATTTTACCAGACATGATAGCTAGTGACTAGCCAGTTAATGCCAGATTTCTCACTCTTGTTTTGTCCCAGACAAAACATTCTCTGTTGTCAGTGGCAGCAGGTCGCAGGCTTCCAACTTGCCTGAATGCAGATCTCCATCCTTGCTGCGCTTCCCTCCATCCGTGGTCCAGTAGAGAGTTCCTGATGGAAAACATGGTTGCTGGTGGGTGAGCAGGCACCAATCTGTTCTCTACAGAAAGCTGTCTGCACCTGGCAGCACAGGGAACCAATGGACAACAGCAAGCAGGGGGAAGCTGCCACTAACTTTTCCTAAGAGCAACTGAGCAGCTTTACATATTTCTGTCTCAATTTAAAACACATTTTAAGCATATTTTACCTTTTTTTTTTTTTTTTTTTTTTTTCATAACTGCTACCATGATATGTTACTTAGGGCATCTTTTTTTTTTTTTTTTTTTCCTTTTTTTTTTTTTTTTTTTTTAAGGAGCATTTTTTCTTCTCAATTTCCACTGAGATTAAGCACTCAAAGTGGTGAATGGTAATTTCATTAATTTCTCAGTATGTTGTCCCTTGGGGAAGAGAAGTCATCTGATAGTCTAATGCTCATTTCTCTTATTTTTGAAAATTAGTTTCTATGTAACCTATATTCCTGATACTTGTGTACAGTCACAGATTCGTATACAATACTGAAACGTGGGGTTTTTTGTTTTTTTTTTTTTTCAGATTATTAGCTTAGTGTAATCTGCCATCAGCAACTCTCCAGTTCATTATTTGTACTCAATTTAAAACTACTTTTTTTTTTTTTCCACCTACCTAGTCAGATGATCAGATTTAAAAGAGGTTTAGTAATTCAGTAATTTTAAAACATAGCTGATCTTATCTTCTTGTCAGTTATTAATGGGCTTCTTTGCCTCTAAAAATTCTTTTCCTTCTGACTATTGTTAAAAAAAAAAAAAAAAAAAAAAAAAAAAAGAATTAAAACAGCACCTGTGATACAAGAGATTGGGAGCTCTTTAACTCTGGCTTTACTTTATTTTAAATGCAGATTTTCCTTTGGGTGACCTTACCTCCTCTATCTACCTCTTATTTTTTTTCTCACTCTCATTCTATCTTCTTTATTTATACTTTAACATTTGTTCTGCTCTTGGTATTTATAGAGTACATATCTCAAAACACAGGCCCATGCATCAACAATAAATATCTGCATTAACAACCAGTAATTGGATTCTACCAACAACAACAAAAAAAAAAAAAAACACAGAAAATATTAATTTAAAAGTTCGGAGACAATTTCTACTCCTCCCTTTCCTTCATCTTTCACATAACTCTTCTACATGAATATCTCAAAGCACTTTGTTCTTCACAATTCAAGAAAATATTTTTAATACAATACTATCCTCTTCATCTCTGCATGCATGATCACAGAGCTATGGGTTTATAAAATGGAGTGAATCAGGAGTGGGGGGGGGGAGGAGGGACGGGGGGGTGGAATGGGAGACAAGGGGGCCAATAAAACCACACTGATTACACATCCCAGTAGCATTTCCTGGAAATCAGTATCTCAGTCTGTCAATATTCTGTTTTCTCTTTCAATCAGTATAAGCCTAATTTAGGTTCTAGCACATCATTGTAAGCCTAGTCTAGTCTTGTGTAAGATAATGAAGCTGCAGCCCTGCTTTATATGGGTCAGTAAGCATCTAGTAATGATCTGTCCATGCTAATAATTATTTAAAGTTGGCACTTAGTAGAGGTAGAGATATTGCACACTGCAACTGTTTACATTTATGAGCAGTTTGCAGGCAGTGATATTTTAATTGTTTTTACTCAAACAGTTTCCTTGCCAGACAACAGAAACAAATTGTAAGTTGTATGGTCACCATTAAATTATTAGCAAATATTTGCCAGGATGAGTTAAGGAGTTTTCTTCCAAAAGAAAAGACTCTGAAGTCCAACTGAAAGCCCCTGTTGAACTCATTGCATTTTGGTCCAAAATATTTGGAATTAACTTAGAAAAATGTGAAGTCTAAACATTAAACTAATTCAAAATTACAATAAGAAAGTTTCAATATTAACGAAGGTATTATTTAGAAATAGTATCACAATTAATAATATACTTACTCCATGACAGAAATTAAACAATTGTAACATATACTTAAAGACAGAAAAGTGTGTTCAAGATCCTATTGACTATGATGTCAGCAAAGTTGTAGTGCAGTTTCTAAGGAATATTAGTATCCTTCTTGTAACTATGCTTCTATGGTTCTCCAGTAAAATGGAAATTTAGTTTTATGTGCATTTATTGGCGCAAAGATGTTCACACCAACATTGTCTTCTTTTTTCTTCTTTTTGAAGAAAGAAAGAAATCCTGCCACATAAGTATTCAAGGATTACTTTTTTAATAACATGTTTAAGGTATTTTGATGTACTGAACATTCTGAACCCATAAGAAATTCAGTCCTTAGTCTTTACAGGTCCTGCATCCACGATTCAACCTATAGAGGTTTAGTGTAGAGGTTTAATCATTATAAGACTAAAATAAATATAAATATTATGTTCAAAATAGAATTTCTTGACAGTATTTTCAATTCCCATGATAAACACTCTGTAAGGTATTTAAAGAAACCCTACATCATGCTGAGAGACCCAGAGAGATAAATGTGAGGTGGAAATAAATGTCAGCTGTTGGAAGGAGTCAATCCTAAGGGTTGATGTGCTGTTTGTAAAAGACATATCTCTCTTTGAACAATGTAGTTCATTTTCTTTGGAAACTAATGATCACACAAGGAAGTCCCAGCCAGAAATACTATAAAAGAATATCTAAAATATATAGCTAGGTTATCACTAGCAATATCGTATTTGCAAGAAACACAACTGATAATATCAGGCATAGGAAAGAATGTTCACCACCTCCACGTGCTTTAGACTGCCCATAACAGAGACAGATGGCCACAAAATCTCAGAAGTCTTTCAGGGCAGAAGTACAGAGAAAGCATGTACATAGGGGAGAAGCAAAAGGAAAAATGCAAAGGGTCTAACAATAGGAACATAGGAGCATAACAAGAAGCTACAAAAGTTACAAAGAGCGGTAGTAGCCATTGGGGGGGGGGGACATAAAAATTCATTTAGCTTTGAGATTTGCTGTTTAACTTAACCTTCCTAATGTTGATCATCACCCAAAATCTACTATGCCATGCTGCTATCAACAATAACTTTCAATTTAATCCTGTTGGAGATTCATTTATATGTAGATATTCAGCATAAAAACAATAAAACAGAGTCAGTAAACATTTGCCATGGATTTTTAATGGAGACGTAGTTCTGGTTAAGGTATAGTATTGTCCAGCCATCTGTTCTTTCCATCAGATATTATTTAACTTACCTTTTTTCAAAATAAAAGTAAAAACAAAGCAGGAAATACATCACCTTTTTATGATAATTATATAACAGTTTATGAAGATGGTAATAAAATATAGAAGATTCCCCAGTTGAAAAGAGGGCTGAAGGCAAGACATTCTAAATAAATTTTTGTATTATTGATTTGTAGCTAGAAACATAACATTGAATCCTTTACCAAGGGAAAAATTCATGTGCTTAAAGACAAGTGTTAGGTGCTATTTTATGTTCAAATATATGCAGCATTTGTGCAATACACAATCAAGATTCATGCTGTTCTGCAGCAGCAGGTAGATGTGTAGGATATCCTTGGGCATCAAATCAGACACTGGGCTTGTAATTTTAGGCATCTCTATCAGTTCCAAAGTCACTTGCTTATATAAGTTTTCTGCCTTGTATTAGTGGTAGTGGGATCTTTCTCAGTAACACATTGTCTAAACTCACAGCATAACAAAAAAAAAATAGCTTTGGTCAAGGAAATGTTTGTCTTATTTTAGCTTGCAGCACTTCAAAGAAGTACAGGTTTGTCTAGATTTCCACATCCTACACTCTTCTGTATAATATGTCTATAGAATTATCATTTTTAGAATATCACCCTAGAGGTGACATTTAGATGTACTGAGGGACATGGTTTAGTGGAGAAATATTAGTGATGGACACTTGAATTGGATGATCTTAGAGGTCTCTTCTAGACTTGGTGATTCTATGTTTCTATTTTACTGCATATATGCAATCGGATTAGTATCTTTTGAACACACTACAATGTTTAAAATGTCAAGAAGAGCCACCTGAATCTAGGTGTCTCTGAAACCATACAACTCAAAAACAAAACTACAGGATGTTGAAATGTAAGGTGCTGCTAAAAAACAATCTTAGAAAAAGCAAAACTGCTCATCAAGAGCAAAATCAAAGTTAATTAACTTAGTAAAGCTCAGGAAGGAAGATGGAAATCAGTAGTGAAGCCAAAATAAGATTTTGTCCAGGAGAGTAAGAACATACAATTTCAACACTAATGACAAAATTATCCAGGTATCCAGCTTCGTTGCTCAACAGTACAAGCAAGGAAAGCCAAAATAATCTATGTTGTTAGGCAGTTTTTGAAAGAAGTGGTTTGGATAGCAACATTTGACAATCAAACATGAGTTGGCAACCATACTGGAGTTGCAAGATTATTCACTTTTTACGTCACACTTAATTTTGTTCTTAAAATACATGTCCTATACAGCTGCTGTTGGGGCTTCACCTACACTGAAAAAAACATGACTTTATGTTGAAAAGATAAACAAAACACACAACTGTATCTTTTGACAAATGTCTTACAAATTATTTGCTTCCCTTTCATTTACAAATGTGTTCCCTTCTTCCTTTCAGTCAAATAAAAAATCCTCTTACTTAGGAGGACTGCTTATGAAAACACAAAAAAGATAAAATGGTGTCTGTAAAATACAAAACATCATAAGTGTGGTGCCAAGGTTTGTCATACACTTACGGTCTCAGTGTCTAAAGCATCTTGAAATTCAGAGTTCAAAGCATTTCAAATGATAGCAGTTTTTTAAAGACTCATGCCTGTGTCCCATTTAGAACTCTACTTTGAACATGGGAGTACAGAACAGACAAATGTGGGCTATCTGTACAGTCGTGTATTTTACTTATTATTCTCACTGACCTCAGAAATTCGTATCCACTTGCACTTAAAAAATAGAACTGCTCGGATTCTGATCACTCCCATGAAGCACTTATCTCTATCTGAACCCTTGTCTTAAAAGTCTAGCTAGCCAAACCTGTCTTCCCTGCAGCTTCCTCAGAAAGTGTTCAAAATCCACCAATGCATACATAGCAAGAATAGGTGAGTCACACTTTCCTCTTTCAAAGATCTATATTCTTTTTAATGTTAAATCATGTTAAAATTTTGCAGAGAGAAAATAAGATCTAGGCGTATAAATAGATAATACTAGGTAGAGATGTTCAGATACAGATATAGCATCTCAGAGGCAGCTGCCATTAAAAGTGGAAAAAAGAATGAATCAGCCTGTTTACTAAATCACTGGACAATGATTAAAGCCCATTGTTAATTAGTACATAAGGATTTGTAGTGTGACATAAGGGAGACCAGCACTGAGTCGCAATACTACTCATCTTTCACTACTCCTCATTCAAAAAAACAGAATTCAGGTAATTTTAATATGTACATAGATATTAAAAGACTGTTCTGAAAGTAATGCCTTGTGTTTTATGATGTTGTCACGGCAGTAGAGTTGAACATTCCCACCAATATTCTGTTACATCTTGTTGCCATGTGACAGATGGCGGCAGAGGAGCAGTCTGACGGAATGGCAACTGACATGGAAGTGAGTCTGAAATAAAGGAGTCTCAATGAATTCCTCCATGCAGAAAAAATGGCACCCACTGATATTCACAGATGTTTGCTGAATGTTTATAGAGACCAAACAGTGGATATGAGCACAGTGAGGTGGTGGGTGGTACATTTCAGCAGTGGTGACAGCGATAGTCAGTCATTTCTGCTAGTACAGATTTTTATGAGCACAGCAAGCAGGCTCTTGTTCATTGCTGGTGAAAATGCATGGTCCATACATGTCGACAAATTGTGTCCTGTAGCTGAGAATTTGGTCTGGTCTACCAAATAGTGTTATCTTGCTCATTGTGTCTGTTGCAGTTTCTATGGAAATAAATAGGCTTTACATTTAGAGTGACCTGCTTTCATAGATGAGACAGGTATATTCTTGTAGGTATATTCATAGGTATACTTTCACAGGTGAGCAATTGTACAGCAGCTCTTTCTCTTGATAGGATAATGTCAATGGTTTACAGGCTGGTTCAGCCCGGTTCCATGACTAGCGGGGTGGAGGGATTTTGTGAATCCGCGCCTCTGGAAAAGGGAAACAGGGGACCCCAAATAATTAAAAATAGCAGCAACGATTTGAGGAGAGACAAACTAACTTACTAAATATGGTATCGGAATGCAAGATAACACACTATAATACAATATAATTACAATCAAAGTTAATAAATCAAATATAATGTGAGAGAGTATCCGAAAGGTGGTTAGTCCTCATCATAATGCCGAGACACGCAGTCCAGTCGAGCAGCAGGGAGGAGAACCTGAGAAAGAAGAGCAAAATCAGATGACCTACCAAGGCCTTATATCTGTTCCCCCTGATCAGGAATAATAACAACACAGTGAAAAGTCTTCTGGGATATGTAGTTCTTCTTCTCTTCCAGACAGGTGGCCAGAACTGGAGCATTAACCCTTTAACTCCCAGTGCACTATATGATGTTATGATGTGGAATACCGATAACCAAAAATCATAAAACCATGACAGCTAAAGAAAGGTAGATATTTTCTTTTATTCAAACATAGCTATTGCTCTTGTTTGCATAGATCTGCTTCAATTTGTCCCTTGAAAATGGACAACTTCCCTGAATCAATGGTACTTATACATTGTTCATATCATTATGACAGAAATAACATCACTGATATTTTTAGGCAACTTAAATAGACACATTACAGAAACACTAACACTAGTGGTTGCTGCTGTACTCACTGAAAATCATTTGGCAGTGAAGGGATATGGACTCCACTGATTTTTATTTTGTTGTGTTTTTTTTTTCCTGAAAGTTAGATGTTCATCTATATTGTTTAAACGTTTTGAACATACTCCATGTATACCAAGTAGACAACACATTTCAAAAAAATCATTAAAAGAAAAATTAGAGTGAAAATTTATTTGTTCCATTTTTCCACTTTCCACTTGCACAAGAAAGTCACAGAGGAAGAAATATTTGCAAAAAAAGATTACATTTAACATTATATTCTGTTACTACTGCTCCTTTTGACCATTAAAGTTTTTAATAGGATTGGTTTCATGGGATTTTTTTCACTATTATCATTATTTTTTAAGATAGGATCTATACTTGTACAGGAAGGAATAAAGGGAATGATCCTAATTATGAGAGAACACTTTGGAGTCTTTGTCAACTAAAGAACACTCTGACGAAATTTTAAGTAAGTCCTTGCTAAGTTTAAGGATGCATATATACTTATTTAAGTTTGCTTTCCATATATGTTTGCAAATGCTTAATGCTATAATTCTAAAGGCAGCCAATTTCTAAGAGCATCAGTGAAGTGCTACAAACAGATACTATATTATTTTAATTACAATATTAATTGTAATTATATTTAAAGTTTTGGGGATCTAAAGTATTCTACACAAGATTTAAAGTGAAGTATAGATAAGATAAAAATATTGGTTTCCATGTAGTTATGCTCACTGAATTTGCCTTCAGCTTTCTCATTATATATTCCATTCTTCAGCATGACATCCCTAAACTATTGTCCTCATTTTGTTTCTCCTCCCTTACTGATCTACTTTCCACATTCATTTATGTTAATTGCATCTCACTCTCAGTCACACAGCATACACATGCTCCCTTTCTGTCTTTTGTCTGTTGCACAATAACCTTTCAGTGTTTATTCTATGAGATCATAGATTTCATACCCTAGGTTTAGGTCTGATATATGCTCAACAGGTTGCTTTGGAATTATTACAAAATAAAAGTCAGCATTCATAACCTGTAGGTATATGCTATTTTAACTCCAATGATTTAAAAAAAAAAAAAAAAAAGACAGATGAAGCAGCTTGTGGATATTTCAGAGAAAATGTGCAGAAGATGGAAATAGAATCTAGATCTCTTCTCTAAAAATATTTAAGAGAATTCCTGGAAATGTATTGCTGAAAATTCATTCTAAACTAAAAATTTCTATATGCTCTACTTCTGGTTACATATAATTTCATGCTTTTTTGACCAAACTAATGCTTAAAACAAGGCAAGTGTACTCTTGATTTACAAGGCCATCATTTAGTTATCTTCAAAGAAATTAGAGGTAGTAGTAACATAAGAATTAAAAAAATGCCTTAATTTTAAAATGTATAGTAAATGCAGTAAGTTCTTTCATGTTCCAATATCTCACCCATATAGAATTACTGGAAAAAGTAAGGTGAGTGCTTATTCCTTCTTCTGTGAAATCCATTTCTCTCAAATATTTTTGCTGATGATAGATTTTGTGACATACAACATGAAATTGTCTGAGTCATGGCACACTCATTGCAAAAATACCACTTTTTAAGGGTCACTATTAACAGTTGAGGTTATTTGCTAAGGAAAAGCTGACTTCTTAATAAAGTTACTCCTTTCATTCCATACAAAATTCACAGAGGTTAGACAGACATCCATTTCACTCGCATTATGTTCTTTGAGATATAAATAATATTTGTAAATATATGCAGAAAGAGGCCTATAAAACCTTATAAAACTCATTTACCAAAGAACAGTGTGAGATACAGACTAAAGTAAGTACTTCTCTTTTTAGGAAGCCTGTATGAAGATGGAATAAAATGACAGATATACAGCCCATAAAAGGGCTTTGTTAGGTTAAAACTTCAGTACCATGTCTTTTCTTTTTGAATCCATGCAAATGAGACAATCAAAAATCCATGTGTGCAATTTATATTTTTACTGAAAAAAAAAAATGAAATGCAAAAAAGAACAGAGGGAGTCATCATCAGAACTATGTGCCTGTCCAAGCAGCACATACAGTCTAGAGGCATGAGGATGTTCTATGCACATATATGATGATGGCACCTCTCATCCTAAAGTTTCTCAGTAACTATGATATAGTGATGTAAAGCAAATAATACTAGACAGGATGGAAGGAAAGGGGAAGAGGAAGGGCTGTACAACAGTGAGTGGAGAAAAAATTGAGTTAGGATGCATGACACATCCTTTATCCTTCTAAACACAGTGGAAAGCAGATAGAAGAAAAGGAGTAACACATAACTAAAGATATAAAGTGAGTGGGGAAATTAGAAAGTGAAGTAAAATTTATCATAGTGCTTTCCTGTATGTAGGCCTTCCATCTGGGAAGAATTTCAACTTCCAAAGATCCCAACACATAAATTAATTCAAAACAGTGGTACTGTGTCAGTGGTACAAAACACAAAGGAATCTACTTTCGTATGAAAGCATCATAGTTACACCACTGTATCGAGAAAATCTCACCTGCATCTTCAGAGCATTTCAAGAGTGGTTCTTTCCTCAGACTAGGTGACATGACTACTAACTAGATTGTCCTAGAGCAGAAGTTCAACAGTAATTCAAACTCCTAAGTACAGGAGGAAGAAAACAGATATGATTGAGGCTCACAGAAATCAAAGCCTACACTACATAACAGACTCTGTACTATTGAACGTGTATAAGTCCATGAGGCCAGATTATATCTATCCCAGTGTTTTGAAAGAGATGGCTGATATGGTTGCCAAGTTGCTCTCCGTCATATTTGAAAAATCATGGCTGTCTGGTGAAGTCTCCAGAGACTGGAAAAAGGGAAACGTTACTCCCATTTTTCATAAAGGGAAAAAGGAAGACCCGGGGAACTACAGGCCAGTGAGCCTCACCTCTGTGCCAGGAAAGATCATGGAGCAGATCCTCCTAGAAGCTATGTTAAGGCACATATGAAATAAAGAAGTGATTCGAGACAGCCAGCATGATTTCACCAAGGGCAGATTATGCCTGACCAAACTGGTGGCCTTCTATGATGGAGTGATGGCTTTGGTGGATGGGGGAAGGGCGGTGGATGTCATCTACCTGGACTTCTGCAAGGCCTTTGACATGGTCCCTCACCACATCCTTCTCTCTAAATTAGAGAGGTGTGGATTTGAAGGATGGACTGTTTGATGGATTAGAAATTGGGTGGCTGGACGCAGTCAAAGGGTTGTGATCAATGGTTCTGTGTCAAGGTGGAGGCCGGTCACAGGCGGTGTCCCTCAGGGGTTGGTCTTGGGACTGGTGCTCTTTAACATCTTCATCAGTGACATAGATGATGACATTGAGTGCACCCTCGGCAAGTTTGTGGATGACACCAAGCTGAGTGGTGTGGTCAATACATTGCAGGAAAGGGAAGCCATCCAGAGGGACCTGGACAGGCTGGAGAAGTGGGTCCCTGGAAAACCTAAAGAGGTTCAATAAGGCCAAGTGCAGGGTGCTGCACTTGGGTTGGGGCAATCCCAGGTATTTATGCAAGCTGGGGGAAGAGCTCCTTGAGAGCAGCCCTGCGGAGAAGGACTTGGAGGTCCTGGTGGACAAGGAGCTGGACATGAGCCAGTAGGGTGTGCTTGCAGCACAGAAGGCCAACTTCTGGGCTGCATTAAAAAAGGGGTGGCCAGCAGGGAGAAGGAAGTGATTGTCTCTCTCTACTTGGCTCTTGTGAGGCCCTACCTTGAGTACTGTGTCCAGGTCTGGGGTCCCCAATACAGGAAGGATGTGGAGCTCTTGGGGCATGTCCAAAAGAGGGCCACTAAGATGATCAGAGGGCTAGAGCACCTCTCCTGTGAAGAAAAGTTGAGGGAACTGGGCTTGTTTAGCTTGGAGAAGAGAAGGGAGACCTCATTATGGCCTTCCAGTACTTGAAGGGAGCATATAAACAGGAGGGGGAATGGCTGTTTACGAGGGTGGATAGTGATAGGACAAGGAGGAATGGTATTAAACTGAGAGAGGGGAAGTTTAGGTTAGATATTAGGAGGAAGTTTTTCACACAAAGGGTGGTGACACACTGGATCAGGTTGCCCAAGGAGGCCGTGGATGCTCCAGCCATGGAGGCATTCAAGGCCAGGCTGGATGTGGCTCTGGGCAGCCTGGTCTGGTGGTTGGCACCCCTGAACATAGCAGGGGGGTTGAAACTCAATGCTCATTGTGGTTCTTTTCAAGTCAGGCCATTCTATAATTCTATGATTCTTTGATTCTACATATAGATATAGCAGTTTTATTATAGCAAACTAGAAATAGAGACTGCATTCTTAGAATTTGTCCCATGAAACTTACTCTAAAACTCCACTCACACTAAGCAAACTACATTTGCAGACACCCTTCCAGCCTCTATTAAGTTAGAATCTGCTTGTTAAAAAAGTCTGATTACTTGTTTGCAGTTTCTGCTTTGACTTTGTCATTATGTCCTCATTATCATATTCAATTAATTAGTGTTTAAGGTAATATTCCAACATGCACACCTCCCCAAGAAACATTATTGACTGCAACTAAATAAGTAAAACTGCAACAAAAGAAAGGAATTTAAAAAGACCTAGGAGCTTGTCAGCATACAGCATGCATATATATCTGAGGAAAAGCATACTATAGTAAAATTAGTTTTAAAATAAAAAAATAAAATAAAAAATAGTTTCCTGTAATGATACTTGAAAGACAAAATCAAAAGCACGGAATATTGTTAAGAACAGGTAAAACTGGGGAAAAACACATACCTTCTGAAAAGTGCATTCATTTCTTTCTCACTTCAACCTCATTATCTTTATGAATATCAAGATAAGTGCAATAGAAAATGAATCTGTATTAGACCTAAGTTTTAATTCCCTGCCTCAAAGCAACAAACAAGTGGTTTGCCACAACTGTGGGGGAAGGAGAACAAAGTATTGATTTCCATATTAATTTCCTTTTCATCAAACCTTGTAAAACTATCCATAAGGTAAAAAGAATTAAGATATTACTAAACTACTGTATTTGTTCTAAAATGAAACCAAATCATATAGGATGCTCTTATGCTAGCTTTTCTAATTGCGAACACGGCTGCCTTTGAAGAAAGTATCAGTCACTTCCATTTAATGTACTTTGGTATGCGCTGTGGAATGCTTTCAAAGGACATGATTTGAAAACCTTCCAGATAAAACAGAGTTGGAAGATACACTCAAGAAGCATTCACAGCATGCTTCATTCAATTCAGGAAACCTGATTAAGGCTCGTATAAAACTAAAACCTAATGTCATGGTTTTGTGTTTTTTGGTTTTCGGTATTTCACATCATAACATCATGTAGTGCACTGGGAGTTAAAGTGTTAATGCTCCAATTCAGGCTACCTGTCCCTATACATCAAAGAAGTCATGGGATCTGGCCCTTCCAGGTGGGGAGGTCTCTTACTGCCTTGCAGTGGGTGCTGGAGGGTGCTTTCGTAGCCATACCAAGCTTTTCAACTTTGACTCAGTCTCAGGAACTCTCTCTCTCTCTCTCCTATCTTTGATTTATTAGTCTCAATTTCAATTAGATTGTATTATATTGTGTTATCTTGCATACCGATATCATAGTTACTAAAATAAGTTTTCCTCCATAGATCACTGTCACTGTTTTTTTTTTCCTTCCTTGAGCCCAACTCCCATCTCCCTATCCCTTTTCCCTTTTCCTTCCCATTTTATGGGGCCGGAGGGGCCCAGGGGCCTACTGCCCCCCTGTCATGAGCATAGATTGATCTAGTTAACTCTGTGACACCTAATAAATAAATGAATGAAAATAATATTGGCCGAGGTGGATGTCAGATCCTCAGCATAAATGATCGACCTTTTCTCTCTTTCTTATTAGTATACACTACTTGGTAATGTGAACATAGTAATGTTTAAAGATGACTGAAGAAACAACTTGCTATTCACACCGAACAACTTAAAGAAAAGTACGTATGCATACTTCTTTTGTT
Organism: Chrysolophus pictus; assembly: GCA_037305975.1. Taxonomy (NCBI): domain Eukaryota; kingdom Metazoa; phylum Chordata; class Aves; order Galliformes; family Phasianidae; genus Chrysolophus; species Chrysolophus pictus. The sequence continues at coordinate 101,544,324 of CM074576.1, forward strand.
TGACACTCATATTGTCCCAATAGTTCTTTGTGGGTTTCAGAAAGTCTGAACATTCTCACTGTTTGTGATAGCTTTCAGTGATGTTTTGCATGATAGGTAACAATTCCCACTTTAGTGTCTGAGTTGGTGTCCTCCCTCTGGAGGCAAAGGAGATGGTTCTGATAAGTAAACAGTGTCACCCTTTTTTCTTACATGTTCTTCAAATCAAGTAATATACGTATGATGCCACATTTTTACATTAAGTATTTCAAAATCTCACTAACTACAGGTTAATAAATAGAATCCTGGTATCATTAAATCATTAGATCATTCTTCATTTCAGAGAAGAAAAAAATGCATGTTTCTAATGCACACAAATTGCATTTGGATATAACACATGGCTGCACATAATCATGATACAGAGAAATAGGTAAAAAGGCTCAGCTTTTCTCCTACAGTCTTTTACCAGAATAGTCATGTTGCACTGGAAGTAATATAGCACAACACACCAACCTCATTTGGATTGCTGCTATAAAGAGGTTATACATATATTCCCCAAGGCCTCTTCTCCTAAAATCCTTTTTACCATTCTTTACCTGGTAGAAAACCTTGTTTTCACATTGCTACCTGAACTATCCTACATTAAGATTTGGCTGCCATTAAAAATGCATTTCCCATTCATCAGCTGGGAAAGGATTCAAAACTGCAGTGGCTCATATAACAGAGTTCAGGCATGGAAAAAATAGTCTTAATATACACTAACATAAAATATTAGAAAAACTTTATATATTTCGTTTAAAAGCACACTAACTGAATTAAAGCATTGCATTAAATTTATACTCATCAGGTATTTATTATACTCTTAACTCAGCTGCATGTGCATTTAGAACATCAGTATTAATAGTAGTACCCATTTTACTGGGAAGTTCCTCTGTGTTAGACAGAGCCATCATTTTGGAAACTTTTTGCTGCTTGTATGCTGTGACTCTAATATACTCTTATCTTATGTGGACCTACTTTTTCTGGACAAATTAGAACACTCAACCCAAATGCATGAGAGTCATCATGCATACCTAGCTCCAAGGTATGTTTGTGAAAGATCAATAAAGTCCCAAGCAGTTGAGTATCCAAAATGTGGATGTTCATGCACATACGTACCTACTACACATAGATATGACTGCCCACATAAGTTGCATCAGCAAGAGTTGTGACAAATATAAAAAAGCTCCAAAAGAATAAAATTCCTGATTAGTTTGAAAAAAAAGAAAAAGAAGAAAAAACTGCTTGGCAGCTGTGAGTTTAGAAAGCATCCACTGTTGACAGAATACGACTGAAGTGTATTCTGATTCGTTGCTCATCTTTGCAGTTGTTTGTATCACAAATATTTACCTATTCAGTTTTCATGAAAAGTTCTAGGTGTAATCAAAGTTTCTTGGTTCAGTGCCTGTTCATCTCTAACAAAAGAGGAAGGCTTGGGTTTTTAAAGCTCCCCTGAATCACTGTCACTGGGATGAAAAAAAAAACATAAAATACATTAGGAATATACAAGTGACCCTGAATTTTCTGCAGATTTTTCCATCTACCTTTTCTCTTGTAGGTAGGCTACATAACATACTCTAGTAGGCTGGTCCAAGACATCGACAACTTCAGGCACATGAATTGATCATCGATGAAGAAGTCTATCAGCCACTTTCAACTTAATTCTCCCTATTTCTAGCTAATATGAAGGAATGTTTATCTTAGAGATAACTCTGCAGCCTCATTCCTTGCAATCTGATCCAGCGTGTTATACTTCCTCCACACTGTTCACCTACCTTTCATTTTCATTTGAAGATAAAGTTTTCTAAGGATTTACTTGCCAGTACTGGTACTTCTGGAATAATAAAGGTTTCTTGACACATTGGTTAATCACAGAATCACATATTTTAGACATTTATTTACCCATGGCTTGTGATTTGAACAGACAACGTTACATTTCCAAACTCTTCTCCAATAAAATAATGTTTCTTTTTTCTTTCCTGGTAAGAAAAATAAAATTATGGGCTAAATCAACTCATATCAATGTTCTTGAGGAGAATTCAGCTATCATTCTTCAAGACTGGCCAAGAAAAGTTCTACATATTCTGACATTTCTTTATCAACATTAATTCAAGATGTAAAGTTCTAAATGCCTATTGCTAGTTGGCAGTAGATCAAGGTTTCATTTCACAACTGAGATAAATGTTAAGCTTTTCTGAAATAAAATTTAGTGACAAGCATGCAAGGTCTTCACATTATCTTCATCATGTGAAATTTGATATTATTTTAGATAACTTCATGTCATTGCAGATGAAGGTCAAAGCAAGTTGTTTCATAGGCACTAATTGTCTTCATAAGATAAACTTAACAACCCTATGAAGTCCTGTAACATGTTTTTATTGCTTTTTTCAAAGTTTATCTTAAATATACACATTGTAGATCTTCTAAAACAAGTAAAAGTGACAATATTTAAGCCACGTGATACAATTAAACTTTTTGGTAGCAGAAAGTATACTACAGTGTATGACTGTAGCATATAGTAGGAACTAGGAGACAGTTTATTAAAACTTCTAAGGAAAGAAAAATAGCCTTCTCTAGATTGGTATTCCAACGTGCCAGGAAGTTTACCTTTGTCAAAAATAACTGAAAAAAAACTTTTTCAGATGCATCACTAGTTCAATTAAACAGATAAAGGAGAGCGCATATATTGAAATGAGTGCAAAGCAACAAAATAATTTCAAAGCAGCTTATAGACTAATTTCCATGCCTCAGAATACTTTAATATTATTTTCATCCAGAATGTGGTCTTCTGTTGCAAAATCCAAACTACTCAAAGTCACACAGAGATTATTAAAATGAACTGGAAATATATATCTCATTTTTTTTTTCAACAGATACGTTACTTATTTTAATAAAAACACAATTTAAGAAGAGAGATTAAAATACAATAATATATAAATATAAGTATAAATAAAAGACAATATTTTTCTACTACCTTTTAAAGACAAAGTGTTAATAAATGAAAATAAAATTTAAAATAATTGTAAGAATTAAGATTTATCAGATTTTTGTGTCTGTGTTTTAGTTCAGAGTGATACTGAACAGTCAGAGGCATAAAAATAAGTCATTCAAAAATCAACACACAAAAATTGATCAGTTATCAGTATGCACATAAGAACTTTTCAAACATTTTTCTTAACAAAATATTGATATGAATTCAGTTGACATATAACCTATCAATCAAATGCCGTTGTCTATAAATTGCAAATAAAATAGGCTTCTTTGCTGTTATAAATTAATAGCATAAGTTCAGATTATGCACAACTTACTGTAGTCTTCCAGGTACAGACACTGGTTCATGTTAATCCTTCCTATATACACTTTTGTAAGACCTTCCTTTCAAAAACATATCAAACAATCATACATACCCAGACTCAGAATGTCTGCTTACATTTTAATCTCTACTATTAAATCTTTAATAACAGTTTCTCCCTGTTTTATTTATCTTTCATTTTTGGTGACAATTCTGCTCCAGTAAAGAAAATGAAACAAGGCAGTGATTTCACTGTAGCCACAATGCTTATTCTGAACTTACATTATTTTCACCTACTTGAGAGCAGAACTTACTTCTCTATCCCATATGCATTGAGAATCAGATTCTGCTTTCACCAACCAAGAGTTTGTATGTGCTAAAATTTGATTCAAGAGGGCAAATCTTGCATTTATGAGAAAGTTTTCCTTTAATTCTCAACTAGATTGTTTGTTCATGTAAATGAAAGATCAGAAAATTGGCATTGGATATACAAGGCAATCTCTGATTTCACAAAAAACATCAACATCATATGCTGAAATATGTTTCATGGCTTTATGTTTGTATCTGCTATCTACCACAAGCTTTGTTATTTCAGAAGCTAACTTCTGGTTGAACTCAAGCCTTCTCAAAAAAAACTTAAAAAAAATAAAAAATAAAACTCAGTTTAGGCGTACAAGTAGAAATATCAGTTAGAATGGTGGAAATTTAGCAATTTTCCATTTGGGAAACCTATAAAGTGAGTGCAAGTCCCTGTTGATGGAGTACAGCACAGCTAAATGGCATGACAGGTGTTTCTAATCTTTAATAAAATATTTAGTTGTCCCTCACAGCTGATCCAAATGTGGCTTTGTAAGTAAAGAACATATAGAATGCTAACTTAAAAAAAAAAAAAAAAAAAAAAAAAGGGGGGTGGGGGTGAGAGAATTAGTATTTGGGCTTGAGATTGATTGCACACATTAAAGTAGCAGCTAGAATACACAAATATATGTATACTTTTCCCAGCCTTCATGTTTTTATCATGAGCTGCATTGTATTCAATACTGTTCTAAGAATTTAGGGTTAAGGGCTAATGAATTTCAGACCTTCCTTTTACCTCATGTGCAAAAGTCAAATGGAAAAACAAAGCAAAAAACTTGTAGAACATCACATGGTTTTTCAGTGCTTGAAGTTAGGAATACTCATCTGAAACTTTCTGAGAAGGAAAATACTGGAAGCATAAGTGATGGAAATAGAAAATATTCTCAAGTATCAGGTAAACAAAATCACTACATGGATGAACTGTTAACAAGTTTGTTACTAGCTGTGTGTCATTACAAACAATATATTGTTTATATTAAACTAAAAATATAATTTTGCCTTCATAGATGTCAAGTATTAACACAGTTGTTCTGTAATCCATTTGCAAAAAGATGGTTCAAACTTCATCTATGATATCAAATTAACCCAAGTAAGTGAAACCAAGTTGATTTGCCAAAAATCACTACCATTTTCATAGCCTATCTGAATTTATGGTTCAGTTTTTCCCTTCAATTATTCACGTCATTTAACGGTACTTCTTCCCCAGAATCCTGTGGACAAACACAAGCAATGTTTACTGACTTATCAGGCATCCTTTAACTGGTAAAAAAGATCATTCAGACCTATTTTGCACTTGAGAAGAGCTGCTTTTTGTTAATAACAATGGAAGAGATTTCAAATGCCCAAGGGAATGATAGAAAAAAAAAAAAACAAAAACAATGGAATCTGCATTCTCAGCACATCTCAATTTCTTGGAAAAATCTTCTCTATTGTTATCTCTATTCAAATAATGATTTATATTTATAGCTATGGTGTAATCTGGAGCACAGGAATTCACTACTCTTTGTTTCCTTCTCAAATATCTCAACCGAAGCATACAATCTTGCAGTTAGTGCCCATATTAGGATTTCTCATTAATACATTCTTAGAAGTTTCACAATCACTTATGCCAGCACATGTTTTAGAAATTTGAACTCACTTCAAACAGAGAGATGGTCATCATTATTTTAAATGAAAGATTTTCAGTTACTTTTTAATAAGTGTCTTAAACTTAGGGTTTGAGTGGCATGGGGAAGGATAAGTGGGTAGCAGCTGTTAATATTTCTCTCAGCTGCGACTGAAACCAAGACAGTTTGTTTCTGTAAAGTCCAGTCCTCACAAGCCATTTATTCAAATTAGTTAGGTATTTCACACATCCAAATTAGCACTGCATGTACAGCACAAAATATATAATAGAGGTGTCTATAAGGCTTAACTTATTACTCCTCAGGACACTCTGCTTGTATTGTGTTGAACTCTATGCTTCAGTTTGATTTGACTTGTCCTAAAAGTCTGTTTTCTGCATTAACATTCTTTAAATGTTAGCCTTATAGTTCTCTTTGAGTCATGAGCAGCATGTTTACAGTTTACTAAACCTGATGGATTTTCCCGACTTCATAGAGATTTTGAGATATAAGCTTTATTATTACTGCCAGAGCTGCCAGGTATCTTGAGCACATGGAAAATTGTTTGCACTTTAAAAGTGTTGATGTAAATGCTTATAATGCAATAATTTGTGTTAGGTGACAGAAATGACCATGTACTTATATCTAATGCCTCTGCAAGCAAGTGCAGAAGTGTAAAATCACTTCAGTGCTGTTCTACTTGAAGCAAACATTTCTACTTGCCAGAGCTATCTGTAGAACATTGTCAAATTGTCATTTCTCATTTTGTAGTGTATTTTTGAAAAAAAAATATACCAAGTTTCTTATAAATCAGTATTAGATCATCTTACTTACATTCATTTGCATTTTTGCCTTTAGTGGAAATTGAGAGCGCTGAAAGTAGCAGTACTATTTCAATCCACTTTCACTAAAAGATGGCTACATTGATAAACTGTATAGCAGACATTACTTTTGAGAGCTTTGTGAATGGTACAATTTAAAATTTCTTCAAAGTGCTGCTAAAATAATTTAAACATGAAAAAAAAGCTAATACCACAGAACTCACCTCAAAATGTTACCACTTTAGTGAGAACTGGGTTAGAAATCTACTGTTTGTTGAAGCAAAAAATAATGTGTCAGTAATCTCAGCTAATTCTGAATATTCATACTTTATATTTCTTATTTTTTATAAAATGTTTGTAAACAAAGTATAAAATATGCACTAAGAACAATTAAATATGAGGAATTGAATATTCTTTAATTTACATTTTCTCCTCTACATTGTACATTGCATAGAACTGATGTATTAGAGAACTTTGCGAAGAATCATAGTTCCTTACTTGATTTTCAAGTCCTTTAAAGACTTCTGAATGCATAGTTCTAAATCACATGGATATTATTCTGTTAAGTAGTATGAATGCAAGTGGAAAATGTAATATTTTTTGGTGGCTGGTTTCACTGCATTTTGCTGTAGTGGAACTGTGGGAGTGTGTCATTTCCAGACATGTTTACAGTGTCTTCAAAACATGAAGATAATCTAAAACAGCATAGATTATTGAGCAGCATTTATTGAGCAAATCAGCCATATTTAACTCTTTAGTAGCAACACAGAAAAGTTATTAGTAATTATTCCTTAGATTAAAAGTCTCTCATTTGATCTGAAGTCTAAAGTATGATTGTATTTCTTTGAAAAAAATATTTTTCAATGACCCCAGAAAAAAAACAGGTCCTAGCCATTGCTCCTACTCTATATGCTTTCCAATTTCTCTTTCCTCTTACCTGAGCAAATTTCTTTTTCCAGAAGTACCTTTTGCACACAGTAATTTCTGAAGTCCCAAGTTTAGTCCTCTGTTCTTACTCTATCATTTTACCCAGTTCAGTTGATAGAGTGGAAAATTTCCTTCTCCAAATTTTCATTGCCCCTGACCATCTTTCTGTTTTGATTTTATTGTTGGTGGCTTTTTTTTTCTTTGTTTAGATGATTAAATTTCTTGTCCTTTCACACTTCAAGTGTTCTCTTTCTTTCCTCTTTAAAATATGATCTCATTTACCTTCTAAACCATACTAATATCAGAAAATTCCATCTCTCAAATAATATTTCATTGCTTATCTACATTCTAATACTGCTTTTCCTTTTACCCTTAACTTCCAGGTTATAACAACAATAAAGCTAGTAAGCAAAATTAAAGCTGCTCTTTCCTTCTTTTCAGGAACAATACCTTGAAAAATCAGAGTCCCCTTTTTTGCATTCTTTAAGCTACCAGATATATTTCAGTGAAAAATGCGTAACTGTAAATTTTCATTGAAAAGTCAGTGCTAACTACAGATTCTAACCCTCTGTGCTACTGCTTTCTTCTATGTTTTACCATGTCAAAACAATGCGTGTAGTCAATAAGTACATTGTTGTTTCTTGTATCACACTTCGCTCATAGCTAACAATTTATGTTATGTTTTATCTTTTGCTCTTTGTCTGTGGGTAAAAATGGAAGAAGGCAGAGAAAACTATGTACCTATTAAATCTACAACATAATGTACTGTATAGCACAAGATAACACTCATTTATGCCTAACAAGAAGCCTAATCAACATACATTACTGAAATTAGTTCTTAGTTTTTGCGTGTCAAATATATAACATATATAAGGGAAAACAAAAGTAGTGAAACAAGTGTACACTAAATTATACTGATTTGGCATCCAGTAGACACTTTAAAGGAGTATATGGAAGCCTGCACTGATTTGATCTTCTGTAAGGCTGTCAGCAATGGCAAAAGTATACATTAAGAAGGGAGATACCTGCTGTATGTTCCTTTTTCCTATTGTCTGGCTCTGCTGCTTTATCTGTTCTCTGGACCAATCCAATACTAAACTGGTGTATGCTTTATTTCCAAATGCGCCCATTTTTATGATCAGCTTAAGTCATCATTTACATAATGGCTAAATTTGACTTAGAGGCTTTCAAGGGAATTGCAGTCTATTTCACAGGGGACTGGATGAAATAACCAGAGTTTTCAACTGCAGAATTTAGTGCACTCATTATTATTATCTCAAAACAGTTCTGTATTGCTATTACAAATCCCTAATCTATATATGTAGCCTACTTGAATGCCCATAATTTAAAAAAGATGGTAGTGTTACAGAATTATGGTCAAATATTTGTTTTGATATGCTTACAGCCCTGTCCAACAATGGATGCATTTATCAACACAGTGACAACAGTTTCATTCAGTCTTTAGTACTTTAGGCTACGTATAACCTTTACAGAAGAACTTCTGTATAATTAGCCAACAGCCACAAAAACGTTACTATTTCCATGGTAATCCCATCATACTCTAGGCATGCTAGGCACATTTTTCGTTTAAAATGAACACTAAATTAAGTTTTTTCATTGTTGAAACTCGTATGTCAGACATATTTCATTTTGTTTTCCTTTTTCTGTATTAGGTTTACAACAGGATTTTATTAGGTTTTGTTATTTTTTTTGTGTTTTCCACTGTTTTACATTGAGACCACCTTTTTAACAAATTAAAATCATTAGTGTATCTTCTATTGGCATGTTAACATTTTATTTTATCCATTAAAAAGAAGCAAGAATCTCAACCAAAGTATCAATGCAATCAGTTGCAAACAAGCACTTGTGCAAAGGGATTTTAAAAATTAAAAAAAAAAAAAAAAAAAAAAAAAAAGCCTCTTACAGAATGTTTCATTCTGTACTGCACCTGAGGCATCATCTTTTTATATACTGTCCAAGTACTGTGACACTCAAAGTCACAGAAAATAGCATTTTGAGATACAGGCTACACGACATACAAAGATCAGATTCCCTGCACTATAGTGCTTATCAAATTTATGTACAAAATAATAATAATAATAATAATATTTTTTATCACTCACCAATAATTGAAATTCTGTATCTGGGAATATCACATATTTTATAAGATATTTTCAGCAAAATTCAACAAGAAAAAAATAATAGGAAAGATTACCACTAGACTATTTTGAAATATTTTCAGTATTATTCTCTAACAGAAACAAAACTTCCCACTGTTTACACAATTTCCTGACTCCGTCATTAATTTTATGCACGCACAAGTGTGAGACAGCACTGCAGTTTGGAAGAAGTAGTGGAGCAGACAAACATAGCCAAATTGCAGCAAGACATCAGAACAACATATGTCACAAGACATATTGTCATCATGCCATGTTTACTTAATGCAAGTCCAGGTATTTTTGTTTATTTCGTTTATTGAGAGTATTCTTATTTTTATTGAGATCATACACAATACAAATAGTGTATCTCCAGGGGGAAATAGATTTATCTTGCAGGTAGCTGAACTAGAAATCAAAGTTTCATGGGAAATCACTGCAATTTAAAGTTTTTAGTGAACTTCCACAGGAAGGCTGAGAAACATACTTTTCAAAACTGTGTCTGTTATGTGCAATCTATATAGATTACTACAAAATAGGTTCCCAGTTTAGATCACTGTAGAGGATACAGCTTCTATGTATGGGACTTAGGGAGATCATTGCTGCTACAAAATAATAATAATAATAATAATAATTTTATAGAGAATATAACATTTCAAAAATCACATGAAATTATTCCTTCCCTATATTTTTACTATGAGACTTATGCGTTCACCTATTATATTTGTTCAGAATTTCATCCTGTCTTATGTTCTATTGGAGAATCACTCCTATTTTACTGTTTTTGAAACTTGGTGCAGTTCCGTGAGGACAAAAAGTTATTTAAAAAAAAGTTTTTGCTGTGTGAAACACAATATAAGAAGAATAGATATACAACAGCTGCTATGCCTTCCTATTTCATATTGGAAATGTATGGCAGAGTTCCTTCTTTCTCATCTTATATTTAGATAAGAGTTTTAGATCTTAAATCTCATCAGTGCTGAATGTGGCAACATCTAAATGATGATTTTTGACTGGTACTTAAAGTACATTTCTTTGAATGTCTTTTTTACTTTAATGTAGACAGGTTTATACAAACACAATGAACTTAAATCTCAATTTGCTTTTCTAAAAAACAGAACTTTTTAAAAACTTATCCGTGTCTATGTATGTCATATTTCCAAATTCAACTGAAATGTTGTTTGCTGACACATGTAAAACTGTTGCACATGATAAGGCACTGTTTGATCCCTGATGTTTATTTTGCTAGAATGTAAGGATCTGATGAACTCTGTGTAGACACCTAATACATACACTTTTAGACTAACAGTAGCATTGCAGCTCAGAAAACAAAACATGTAAACCTACTTCCCATACATTCACTAAGAAGAAAGATGGTCTTGACCAACAAAACCCCTTTAAAGCATGTCTGTTTGTTTCTTTAGAATTAATGAAAAAGAAAGAAAGAAAGAAAAGAATTGTTAAAGTCCTGTGCCATGCAATTCTGCATTTGTTTTCAGATTTATTTTTAAAGTAAGGCATTATGGAGGAAAGAATGGTATTCAGAGTGGATATGTTTTATGAATTAACAGAATGTTTCCAAGGTTATTTAGTTACTACAAGCGCATGAATTGCTTGGATTGTGTTTTAAGAGTATAACTAAACAAGTTTGCGCTACACTATCTATTGAGCAAAATACCTGCTAATGGAATCTACTTTAAATCTACTTTAAGAGACGTTTTCTACTGAAAATTTAATCTTTGAAAATATCCATTGTGACACCTGTCCTGCTGTGGAAAGTGAATACTTGTGTGTGAAGTTTCTAATCTATGACAAAAGTCAGTCCATTTTCATTTGACTTACTGATACTCTGTGAAGGATCATTTTCTTTAAAAGCAGTATGTAATACAATGTCAGAAGAAAATTTTTTAAAAAATAAATGAACTAATTACTTCAGCCTTTTAATTTTTGTTTATTTATTTAAAGTCAGTTAAACCCTAATATTGTAAAATTGAAAGGGGGACACCAGCTTTACCTGTAGCTTTATTGAAAAGTGAAGATTTCAGGGCCTCTACTACTTCTTCTGCTGCAGAATAACTACTGTAATTCACTTTTTGTCATCTGTGAGAACAACAGTTGGCAACTTACTTAAAAGGCAGGGGTTTTTGTTTGTTTGTTTTCTTTTATTTTGCTTGGATAGCTAAAAAAAAATGTTATTCCTTTTGAGCTCTGGAAATTATATGACAGTTTTACATAAAGTAGCTTCTAATATTTAGCAAGTCATACATAATAGCTTTTAGTGCTCAAAATGAGAGATTAGATGGTGATGTTTTATACCACCCTGCCAGCTGTATTTGTGACTTCTTACATGAGTCTGAATGCTGTTAAGAAAGAACTTGGTATATATAGAAGTGCAATCAGCATGTTGAGGGAGGTGGTTCTGCCCCTATACTCAGCTCTTGTGAGACCCCACCTGGAGTACTGCATCCAATTCTGGGGTCCCAACACCAAAAGCACATAGAGTTGTTGTATATCTCCTACAAAGACAGGCTGAGTGAGTTGGGTCTCTTCAGCCTAGAGAAGAGATAGCTCCGGGGAGACCTTATAGTGGCCTTCCAGTACCTGAAGGGTATGTACAGGAAAGCTGGGGAGGACTTGCAATGACAATACAAGGGGAAATGATTTTAAACTGGAAGAAGGTAGATTTAGACTAGATATTAGAAAGGAATTCTTTACTGTGAGGGTGGTGAGACAGTGGAACATATTGCCCAGTGAGGTTGTGGATGTCCCCTCCTTGGAAGTATTCAAGACTGGGCTGTATGGGGCTTTGAGCAACCTGGTCTAGAGGGAGGTCTCCCTGCCTACAGCAGGGGGGTTGGAACTAGATGATCTTAAAGGTTCCTTCCAAGCCAAGCCATTCTATGATTCTGTGATTCTATGATTGCATGCTGTATTAGATGAAGCTTAGAGATTTTCAAAGGCTTTCTGTTTTTTTTTTTTGAAAATGTGGCAAGAATTTCTGCAGCACATATTCTGTCCTGTCACTTTTTGTTGCTGTTTTTTTTTTTTTTTTTTTTAAGTGAGACACTCCTGTCTTAGCAAATAAGACTTTACATTTTTGTGTGTGCATTTGTTTTTGTCTGATATATTTATTTAGGTATTTATTAAGAAATATAATAGAATTTGTATCAATTTCTGTAATCTATTCTACATGCTAACTAATAGTTATTCTAGAGTGTATTGATAGCTGAATATTTTAATACAATTAGAACTGGATCTTCTCATTAAGTATATACCTGTGTGGAGAGTAGAACAGAAGTGAGACATAGAAGTTATACAAGCTGTCAAAAAGCCTTCTTTTGTGACAAATTGTAGACAAGCAATGAATTGTTTTATTACACTTGTCCTGAGTTCTGTCTTATACATCAGTTCTTTTAATGAACTTGGGCCTTCAGACTGCTGAAATGGGGCAAAGCTGTTTTAATTATCTTAAACTGCTGTCAACTGTAGCCAGATATTTTTTCCCTTTTAGTTTACATATATTGAGTTCCCACTCCTTACCAGGCTGTGAGTAATAACTGATAAATAATCAACTCTGACAGGCTACAGATAGCAACACAGTCATTTACGTGCTTAAGCCTTAATACCTATGCTCTAATTCACCACACTTAATGCAGGGAAGTTTTTACCAGGAAGATTTCTTACTGAGATAGCTCCTCACTGGTACAACTAGAAACAGCCAGGTTTTGATGATGCTGAGCAAATAAACCCTTAACGGAGCCCCTAAGGCATGGGGAAAAGACACTTCTATCCAAATTTAACTGTTCCTCTTTAAATAGAATAAATGAAAGCTCACTAAGTTACAGAGAAGACAGAGTAAAGCTTTGTTGTGTGGCATAATGCTTGGGAGGAGAGGAAGCTCAAATTTCTTCTTTTAAATGCATCAAATACATCAAAATAACTACAGTAATTAAAGGACAGAGCTCAGTCTTCCTCCTCTGGGTGAATGTTCCAAAACTCGGTGTCTGATGTTACTCATGGATCTGCTGTGATGCTACTAGCTTCAGATCATACTGAGCTCTTTTACAAGATCCTACTTCCTCAATACTGCCTGCCCTGATCTACCTCCCTGAGTAAAAATGACAGAGATAATGTCAGGATTCGATCTGAGTCACTGAAATATATATAAATTCAATTCCCAGGATGTTCAGATGCTCTCTAAACAACAAGAATTTGGAAAGCACAAGCCTCATTACTGTGCCATAAAGCAATACTGATTAATTCCTCCCTTGTCTTAATGCTTGTGTGTATTAAAGCTTTTAATCCAGTTGATACAAAACTTCAATGGTAGTTCACGTATCTGAAATTCACCCTATAAGCAGTACTGTAAAAAGGCACTTCCCAATCAGAGTAGGCTGATCCTAAGAATGAGGTAGTCTGTAGTTGACCTCAGCTGCTGCCCATGGTGTTTCTGTAGTATGTCAGATAATCCTCACCTTCTGGCACCAATACCTGTAAACTGCTATTGTTTCAGAATGTCATAAGGTAATCTTTGATGCTTTCACTGAAGAGCGTTTCCCTCTACTGGAAGCTTGTTCTTGTACTGGTTCCAGAGACAGGCCTTTTCACTTTCTGGGACTTTGTTCAAAAGCTATAGTATTTTTAAGAAGTTTAAGATAATAGGCTCTGAATCATTTCAAGAGTAGCAATCTTTTCACCCATTCTTTATTAACTGTACTTCTTCTGAAGTTGAACGTGAGCCCGTTCCTTTGTAAAGAAATCGAGTTGTTTCTGTCACAGCAGGCAGTCTGCAGCAAGCTTTAAATCCTGTTCCCCTCCCTCGCTATATGCTAGAGAATTTAGCATGTTTCTCTCACAGTGACTGTACAGGAGGATAATAAATGACTATCCATTCCAAATCCTGCAGTGCCTCTGGCATTTTCCTCTTGATGATCTCAAGAGCACTATTAACACCAAATATACACCTGTGGCCACGAGATAAAATAGCGAAGCACCTTCTTCTCTTGGAAGAATGCCTCGCAGCACAAGACTCATTAATCTCCCAACTATTTTGTCTGGGTGCTCCTAGTGACACATATGAGAAACACTCTACATTTCATCTGATACACAAAGTGACACTCGATGAAAACTGTGATTTCTACTACAAATCTCTATTTCTAAATCTTATAATACAGTAGCAGAAAACTTTCATTCAATCTTAATTGAACATCAACCAAGGAATGATAGAAGCATTACTTCCCGGAATCAGCAAGACCAACTTTTTCCAACTTACACCAAGTCCCATCAGAGAGAGGTGCCAAGTTTTAAATTTGCTGGGGAAGTCAAGCAGTCCCAGAGCATGCCTGACCCCATGGTACTGACAAAGCACTAGGTATCAACTTCGCTATTTTCCTGTTAAAGGGAATGCTTTTGCAATTTGAGCATGCTGAGCAACATCTGCTGAAGCTGCTATTGCCTCTCTGTTTTAATGTGCCACAATAATCTGCTTCCTGTGGAAAAGATAGTGCCAAATGGAGAGAAAAGACGGCCAGATCAAAAGGGGATAAATGGGCAGAATTTGTGCAGTGGGTGAAGTTTAACACAAGTGAAGACGAAAGAACAGGCAAGCAGAGGAGCGAGTGTCTCTGTTATCGGTCTCACCAATGATGTGTATGTCTCTGCCAACTTGCCCAACTAATCTTCCCACCATTCAGTAGGTCGACACCAAACACAAATAACTGCAGCTGCAAAGCATGCATAAAAATGCTGGAATTCAAATCTCCGGACGATAATGCAATACAATTGCATAATCTTGATTCCTCCTCTTGTCTGTTTATTATGGCAAGGCTAGCAATGAACCATTCCAAGCAGGTAGTGCCAACTCAGACAGCAGAGTTAAGTAAGATTTAATAAACTGAGATTAGCTAAGAAAATAAGAGAGCTAAAGGTGAAAGGCAGCAATTTCTGATGGAACATCCATCAGAAACCAGAAAAGCAGTTGAGAAAAAAAAAAAAATTGTTTTGTTAAGAAAGGTTGCTTCTACTATGCATTGTCTCTAGGCTACTTTAGTGATGCAAATTCCTTCAGAGTTTGCCAGTTTACTTTTACAGCTCCAGCTTAAGACAATGCCAACAGTGACACTATTCACCTAATTTACTTCCTTGTGACCCCCATAAACAAGAATATAGAAGGAAAAAACAATGGTTTGTAGAACTGCATCTCCTATGTGGCATGCTGCATACATAACGTATCCACCCTAAACCCAGTAAATATAACAGCCTCCTCATTCCTCAAATTTCAAGCAGTACCTATATATTTTATTTATATATTTTTTCCTTTGCCTATGTTAAGCAGACTAAAATCCTTTTTTTTGTGCATTTACACTTCGCATTTGAATATTTACAGCTTGGATTGGTTCACAACACTACCCAAGCCTGCAGCCCAGCACTAGTCCTGCCCCACTCAGACAGCTCCCTTTGGGGCTTTCAGCCTCAGCACCACTCTCTGTTTACCACAAACCCAGTCCTATTCCATGTTCCTCTCCTGAGAAACTACCCTTACTCTTTCAACCCTGTGTTTCTCTTCACTAAGCAAACAGACTGGAAATTTACCCTTGCCTAGTTCAGTTTTATAATTTTCTGATGAACGTCTAGCCATTTTATCCAGTTTAGAGGCTAACCTTTTGGATGCCTCTCTGTACAACGAGGCTGTGTTGTACATCAGGGATGACTTCATTTTAGCCCCCCAGTCTGAAAAGAGACAAGCCATCCCAGCAGAATGCACACACAGTACAATGCATGAATATGGAAACCTTGGACCAAGGCCAAAGAAACACAAATTATTATAGAGCTTCTTTGGTGCACGCAAAACATGCACGCAAAAACCTGGTCTCATTTCCTCTATCAAACAAAATTTAGGCCTTATTATAGTCATCACATGTAAATTCTGATTCAGCTCCAATGACTGGCTAAAGTAAGGTGTCATTTTTCCAAATTTCATTTGTTCTCACATGGCTAATGACTTCAAAGTATGCTACTGTAAAGCATATGTTGCATTTGGCTCTGTCCACGTACATTTTCCTCACAAAGGTCACTACACTTTGACCTTTTTGCTGATTATGCTGCACTCCTCTGTCAAAGACAAGAATTTGAAAACAATGCATTTATTTATTTAATGTCTTGCTATTAAATCTACTTAATGATTTGTTTTCCTTTGATTAACTAGAAAATTATCATTAGCTAGCTATATTAGCTACCTATATTATTACACGACAGGAAGCTTTTGCAGATAAGAAACCAGTGATTCAGTTGTCCTTGATTTGTGCCTGTTTATCATTCTCAGATTTGCAATAATTCCTGACAAATCATCCTTCCCTTGTTTCCCAAGCTGTTAGCTCCTCTAGGTCCTCTCATAAATTGTGCTCCATTTGGGGATAAAATATTCATCAAACATCTCCATTATTATTTCATAATCATTTTCATCATCTTCATGCTTAAATGCTAAGATTTAAAATATTTGTTCTGCCTACATCTCCTACATAAAGAGGGAACATAGCATTAACTATACTTTCTTAACTAGTACTTTTGGCTGTATGTCTTTCTTGTAATAAATCAGAGTTAGAGCCTGTTCCTGAACAGTTAAAAGCAAAATGTCCAGGATAATCCATTTTTATTTTGATCCCAAATATATACCCACACACTCATTTTACTAAAAATCTCTTTTGACAAATATCTAATTTATTTACTAATCTTAGCAATTAATTTATAAAATTTCAGTGTTCACTTGCTCACTGAAAATATTTTCCTCTACCATTAACATGGAAAATACTGGTTACTGCATTGTATTTTTTAGAGAGGATTTCCTCTTGCAGAGGCAAATGTACTCAACAAAAGAGTTATTTAAAAAATTAACACAATCTTGTGATTGTGTGTTTAAATCCAACTAGCTACTTGACCTTTTACACAATAAAAACATAACAAAGCTCTAATCTCATACCAAAGCTCTGAACTATCGCATATGCATCAGTCATATCTCTCCACATTAGTACTTTAGAACCACTCTTCTAACAGTCACCAAAATTAATTTCTTGAGCTGTTCTTCACAACTTCTACATAGTCACATATTTCTTAACTTATCTAAAAAGAATGTAACCCATAAAAGAGTCATCTCCTTTAAAATTCTGATAAATTATACTTAGGTTATCTCTATATAATTTTATTAGATTCATCTGCCCTTTCAAAGAAACCATACAGACTCTCATTCATTCGTGAACTGAAATTCAACGTGTACTTTTTGGCATATAAGCAAATCGTATGCAAAGAAAAATAAATGTTTCATTTTGTATTTCTGTGGGAGCCAGCTCTGCCAGATCTTTTGTGGATTTTCCTCACAGTTGTTTTACTGTGATAGTATTGTCCGCATCCATTGACGCTAATCATAATAATCCTCATCCATAATAGGCTTAATGTATGAGCCAGAACCTGATTCCTCCAACTGGTAGTTAATATCATTGAGTATCAGAATAATTCAAGATCGAATGTGGTTGGGCTGCACTTCTGATAAGCACAGTCTGCCTGCATATGTCTGTGTGGGTGTGCACACTCGTGCATGCTCACAATGTGGGAAAGAGGGAATTAGTTCATCCCTTTTACAGTCTGCAAAAGCTTTCTCATCCATCCTCTCTCCACTTTCCATTTTGAAACTTTATCTTGGCTAAGGGTCAAGACCTTAAACTCCAAATCTTGGACTTAATAAGCTGAAGGTGAAAATTAAATAGACATATACCAACATGTTGATCGCTAAATATGTTTTCAAATTGAGATTTGGATGCATTGGTAGTAGGCCAAGATGGAGGCACTGCCTATGAACAGCATTTGCTCTTGCATGTTCCAAAAGAGGTGCAAGAGCTTGCTGTCTTACGGGAAACGTGATAAAAAAGATGTCACTAGCTGTCTTTAAGAGGTAGGGTGGACAACAAAACACAAACATATACTAGATTTCCAAGACGTTTTGGAGTATCTTTTTATTTATTTTTAAATAAATAAATAAATAAAATAAATAAAATAAATAAATAAATAAATATCACACTTTGCTTTTCTTTGAAATCTTACAAAACCTCTCACCATGCTCCCTTGCCATTCTGTACTCTTTTCCTTTACAGTACTAATGCCTAAAAGTCTCAACATATTTCTTTGCTACCAGGGGCTGCCAAATTATCATGAGACTATACTACAGTATGTAGGCATCCTTACAGAAGAAAGGAGTACCAGAGGCCTAAAATTCATAACTCAGGAAGAATTGCTATAAAGTTTTTGTTGCTTAAGTTCAAGTGATAACTGAAAAGGATCTGTGAAGTGAAACTCAAAAGGGAAAGTTAGGAATACTTGATACTTTCATTATTCACTTTTCACCTTTCTCACAAAATAATTAAAGTTTTATTGAACTTTCAAGGTTTGTTTAAAATGGCTGCATCACTTATATCCAAACACAAACTTCTTCTGACACAAAACATTTCATTTTTGGAAAAAAATATTTTTTTCAATGTATTTTTTAATTGCTACACAGTATTTGGTTTTGTTTTCAATGTATTGTTTCTGCTGGATTAAGTGAAATAAAATCAATGCTATGTATACAACAATAAGTACTTTTGAACATATAAACATATCTTCCCTTCTGCTTAAGGGAAAAAAGTTAAGAAATATACAATTTTCCCATTAGTGCAATAAAAATAAAGTTAGAGAAAAATACTTAAGCATTTCAGGTTTTTCAAGCCATTTTACTCCTATGCCTTTTTACAGTGTAGGTTGCAAGATTAAGAAGATACAAAGTTCCATCTCCACTCAAGACAGATCACAGACCAAATTCTTGGCTGAAGGCAAACGGATCAGAGATAATACATAGGTCACTCCTATTTAGTTCCACATAAACTACAATAGATACAAAGTGCACAATAACAGTATTTGATAGAGCAAATTCTCAGCTACAAAACGCTATTTTGAAACATAGCCAACATTTTTTTTTTTTGCCAGCGATGAACAAGGGCCTGTATGCCACAACTGGAAAATTCTGCATGGTCTTCTTTAATCCACTACGTATTACACATAAAATTGGATTAGATATTATTGCCTATGTTTTTGTTATTTGAAAAATTCATTTAAATAAGTAAATTTAATTCATATTAACCTTTCAAGGCAGCAGTCATGCCAGTGATAAACTTAAGTAAAAATACTTGTTTTTCTTCTATTGAGATAATCATCAATAATTATATAATAATATAATAAATTATAAGTATATAGAATATATATATATAATATAATAAAATTAGAAATAATTTACAGTTTTATATCTCTGGACTTGCAACTTTCCTGAGCATATTTTATACAATTCTTAAAGCAATTATATGAAAACATAGTGGAGGAGAGAAACAAAACAATCTTGGAGAAAAAAATGAGAGTACACAAAAGATGAGATGACTATAAACTCTGATCAGAAGTAAGATATGGCTGATGATAAATATATGTATCTTTTAGTCAGTCATAGTACATGATTCCAAGAGGTTTGTCTTTCTCAGCATCATATCAAGAAGCATTAAACAGTACAAAGCAGAACTGCAGTTCAAATTCTTATTATGAAGCATGTTTTCCTTTTCTTGCCTCTGAGGCAAAAAAAAAAAAAAAAAAAAAAGATCATTGAGCTGTATTGTACTGAAGCCTTCAAATGCAATTTCAAACTCATACTTTGCATTAATACGTGGCATCTCTGAGAGCTCTGTTTACTTCAGAATGAAAGAATGACTCATGCACTGCAAAAGGCACATCCGCGAGTAAATAAGGCAATGGCATTTATAGGACACAGCCGCATGGCAAAACAGTTTAAGACCTGATGAGAATAAGGTTCTATCACAAACAAAAGGCAGAGCTGATTTTTGTAGACAGAATATCCCTACTGCAAGAAGAAAGCAAATAAAATATTAGCCTGAGACCCATACTTCTGCAGAAATTGCTAAATTATCTTTAATAAACACAGTTGGACGTTGATATTAGCCTTTGTTAGAGTATACAGCCTACTCGCTCATCAGTGTTATTTTTCATAACTGCATGGATTCGGTCTCGCAGTCAGATATTGACATGTTTTAAACCAGTGTATTTTCTAGGAACTGGTCTTACTACAGTTTGTAATTCAAAATTTATAAGTTCAACCCTGGAGTAAAAAAAAATCATTTTCTTTTACCTCTCCATCAGAGTTGCTATTTTTCAGTTAGTTCCAGTGGTTTGACATAAAGATATCACCACTCAATTTTATTTTTTTTTGCTAGGGAAAATGCAGTTCATGCAGTTCATCCACAAAAACAATATATGAAACCATCTTGTTTTTAAAAATAATAACTACACTATAATATATGAAAAGGATAATAATATGTACAGAACTGTGAATATTTTCTTCACTTCTCCTTGTTCACATTACATTCAGATGTACACATTCGATGACACATAATCCAAGTTTCTTCTGTATATAACTCTTCTTTAGCATAGAATTTCATATATTTCCTTCATTACTGTATACCCTTAGTAAGCTTCTTTGTTTTTTGGTTGTATTTTTTATTATTATTATATACTTTTATTGAAATAATATAGAATCAGAATCTGACTAAAATTACTGAAGACTATTAAAATTTACAGTCTATATTCTCAGGCTGTAGCATATAGCAATTGCACAACAACTTTTATCACCAACAGGAAGTTTGGAAAAGCAAAGTGTGAATAGTGATTAGCATACATGATCACGTATTAGATATTTAAGAAAAAAAATGACACTCCACTAGACTCAGTGAGGATCCTGTCAGCTCTTTTTCAGAATTAAACATATAGCTTTAATGGAGTCATAGTGTATTGGTCCAAACAATCTCCAAATCAGTAGTAACTTAAATTCTTGATTTAGATGTCTCTTTTAATGTTAGCATAGGGCACAAGTGCAAATAATAGCAAGTCATAAGAAAGACAGCACACAGTAGGAAATTATTTCATTTAACACAACCTCCAAGTAAAAAAAAGACGATATTAAAAATGCGTGTTTCAAAGAATAATCCCTCTCTTTAACCTAAAAACCTAAGTGCTTAAATATAAAAATTATAAGACTGGAATTAAAAGACAATTAGTCTAGTAATCTTTATCAACTTTTTTTAACAATCTCCTACCTAGAATAATACTATAAAACACTGCAACTATTGTCTTTTTTTTTTCATTACTGTTATTAGCTCACCCTTAATGACTCATACACTGGAAATTAGAGTTTTGATGAAGATTTTATTGTACAAAAATATTTTTATTGACTAGAGTCAAAATTTGAAGGAGAAATACGGAGTTTGACTTTAAATATAAGAAAAGTGTAATGGAATAAAAGATAATCTACCAATGACCAAGAACAATGTTTCAATAGCTGCTTATATAGGCCTTTCAATATGACTTATGCCTGTACAACATTTCCTGTGGCAGAAATCCACCTAAAAAAATGAAAATAAAATACTGATCCAAGTTAAAATAAAAGCCAAATTCCCATTCAAGATTTTTCCAGAGACAAGTCCCATCCTTTTATTCTATTTTATTATTTAAAATCAATTATTGGCAAAGCTCAGATTATATAATTCTAATTTAGTGCTTATATTTTGGCTAACATAGACTCAAGAAAAAATAACTCCAATGCTGTCAGAAAACCATTTAAGAGGATTTACTTCCTTTATTCTTCGTAACAATCTGCCTGCCCTCCCCTACTGATCTTCCATATGGATCTCTTCTGTTCAGATTATATGGTCCCCTTCCCCTCCCAGCACCACCCCAACAGTAATTCTGTGTGCTCACAGATGAGGGCATACTAAAATGTAGAAACAGGGTTTATTTGTTGTTATTTATTTTAAGAAAAATAGAACAAAATTGGAAACTTTTTAGATCAGACATATTTGGTAGAAACATTGCATGAGCTTTCTATCAGAAATGGTGCTCTTCTGCTCCCATGAGCTCAGTTGAGCAGCTTAGTAGGTTGCCCAACCCATCTTCCCCATGCAAAGCAGATAAACCATTCCTGCACCAGACCTGGCAGTTTTGCCAAAGCAATGCCTAGAAGTTTTGCCGTACAGAGTGAGTAGCCTATTCCAAAGATTGACTAGAGCTATTCAGTCAGTGTCTATTAAAGAAGCTTAGAATAAATTATTAGAGTTAAAATTAGTAGAATTAGTAGACTTAGTGGACATATAGTCACCCTTCACATCTCGAAAGCTTCTGTCAGCTTAAAAATTACAGTCAAGTGTTTCACAAAGTCCAAATTCCATTACCAAAAAAAGACAAAGCTTCTTTCCATCTCAGGCTCATACTACTTCAGTTAACTGAATTAGATTTTTCTTCTGTATGTAAGGAATTTTGACAACTAAATTTCAAATAAACTATTTTAAAATGGATCTATATTGAACTCTTTTTTCTTGCTGGAAACTTCAAACTTACTAGACAAATAGGCCATGACAATGTCTGTCCAAGTTATAAGGACATAGGATATTTGGATTTGTACTACAAAATACAGTTTTCAATTTTCACCTCATTGTTTAGCCTGGTCAGAACAAAAGTCTTCCTCATTTTACTTTTTTTTTGCCTAAACCAAAAAAGAAGCATCAGTCACCAATCATCCTAGCTTAAAACTGCCCCAATTGGCATGAGTCCTCTACTTCTGAGCAACAATTTGCTCCTGAGCAAACCTTAAAAGAGAAAAGGAAGAAAAGAGAGCGGAGGTTATGCTATTTATTTTTTCTCTATGAACCATATTTGTTACAGATCTCCCAGCTGGTGGCCTGTGAGGTCAGGGACTCCTTAGCTTGTGAATTGCCTGGAGCAGTCAGGCAGACTAGGCACATCTGTGCACTCTTACCATTTCTGTCTGACCTTGCAAATACAACACCAATATGGAAGTGACAAATCAGCACTAGGAAAAAAAATACTCATTGTTTAACAGGCAATACTTGATATTCTAATCACAATGCTGAAAAGGTATCTGGGAAATGGACTCAACAGTATCCTGTAAGGTATGTGTTTCAGATCTGTGCTGTGTAAATAGGCATAGAACTCAAAAATAACCCTTTTTTTTTTGCTTGTTTTAATATCATATGCTTTCCCAGCTCTCTCTCTACTTGGCGAGATTACTTTACAACTGACTTTGATACAGCAAGCCGGATTTGCTTTTTCAGTCGAATGCCACCTACTAAAGATTATTTCATTTTGAAAAATATGCTTACACAGTCTATGATAGATTAACAGAGCTATGAAGTGCATTGTGCATAAAAAAACACAATAGCAAGTTACTAAGCCCTCTTGCTACTACAGCATAGACCTGTGTCTCAATTTACAGCTATTCTATTCCTTTCTGCCTTATGTAAACATGGGCCAAAATGAAAACAAATCCTGTGATAATTTACAGATTGTCTTTCAATTAAAGCTACTGAATTTCTGTAACAAGAAACAATCACTTCGGCATTTGCTGAATTTTTTAGTTCAGTTCAATTTCTAGCTTTGGAGAGGATCTGTCTTGAACTATAAATGATAGACAGAGATGAAGATGTTTAAATATCCACAGCCCAATTCTTTTCAAAAACACCAATATTTCACTCCTGCTTACAAGAGTCAAAGAATTCTGCAAATTAAAGAGTATTTGCTGTTTTAAAGGCTGCTGCTTCTAGCTTCTTCCAGCAGAGTAATCTGTCTGAATTTTGTAGGCATGAGGTGTCACTGAGTTGAAGTGTTATACCTATTCATGTCAATGTGCACATCGTCTTACTCTCTGTAATCATTCCAAGGATTCATGTCAAGAAGGACATATAAAAAAATGCAACTCAGTATGATTTGCTGTTAAGAATACCATATTTTCCAATACGTTGCTCAGAATCTGAGTGATTTCCTACACTGTTATATTGCTTTATTATTATCATTATTTTTATCCCTACAAATTTACTGTCCCTAATGACTTCAGCCTGCAGCACATACTTGCCTCGAGCATTTTGTAGCTGATCTGGGTAAAACTGGACAAAACTCACTGAATGCATTATTCACAGTGTGTTTTAAGTCAGAACCACTAGAATTTCACTCATGGGTAGGTGTTTCTTTTCCTGCAAAACAAATGGGGCTGATAATGCAATTAAACATTCCTGCAAGATTTTCTTTAAAAACAGTGTGCAAAGATGTACTTGTTACAGGGCTCAAACACATCGCACCTTTAGGGGAGGAGTCAAAACAGCACGAATCCAGAGGGGAGGTAACATACTCTGAATGATTTCATTTATTAAGTAACTTCCTAATGTGAGTCACAGAACTGGAAGGGTGCTAAAGAAGTTATTCAGCCCCCTTCCCTTCCACTTTTGTACTTAGTGACATATTTTAAAGTAAATGTCTCTTATAAGCATTCATGGCAGAGACTAAAGTTTCTGAGGAAATCTGCTCCAGTAACCTACTGCAGAGTTTCAGTCTTCATTGAATTAGGTTTTCCTTTTTTTTTTTCACAGCGTGCAAGGTCTAACTTTACTGTAAATATAAATGCAGACTTCTTGGGCCACTTAACACATGCATAGAAAAACTTTCTTTCTTGCAGGAAGACTTACAAGGTAAGCCTGCTACTCGTCTTGCCATAGAAAAAGCCTCAGTTGCAGTACTGTGACCAGCTTTGGCTGTTACTATACATTAAAAATATAGACTGTTTGGTACAGCTGGTAAAGCATGGCTGAGAATGACCACAAGATCTATCACAGAGAGATGCACTACTTTCTTTCTACTTGGTTGGAGGCTACTGCTTTGCTCTTAATCACTGCTATCAGCTATGTCAGCAAACGATATCTGTAATGAAGATGATACACAGAATATTTAAAACATTTAACCTTCACAGGACTGCTGGTCAATAGATTTCTCTCTTTACTGAGAAGTGGACCACCATGTAACTGCAGTTATATTAACAGGTACCAATATTAAGTTAAACATGATTGCCCATCTCAAGAGACTTTTCTGGCAACTAAAAAATGTCACTGTCCTCCACCAGGAAATGACAGCTTATAAAAATAACATCATACATTTAGATAAATTTGAGATGAAATATAAAAGGAGTGTACAGAAAACATACTGCTTTCTAGCTATGCAAATCTATTGGAGATCTAGGTACTCTGCAAAAAGGAGTACCCAGAAAATCAGTCTAACTCTCCTCAGATCAGAAAGGTCAGGGCTTCTGATCTTGTCACAAAGCCAGGATTGCAGATGACCGTGAAAAACTCTCATAAACAGTGGGGACTACAAATAAAACAAGATGAGTTTAGAACTCAATTTCATTTTGAATTGACAATGACAAGTTGAGTTCATGAGCTCAGATAGGATTTAGGCACCCTTGGGGCTTTATGTAGTAAAAATGATGCCCTTAACTGTATCCTGGAGCATTGTGCATGTAGCAAAAGGATGACTGCTATTTTATCTTTTTAAGGATGGGGAAATACTTGAACTTCCTACCCTTTTAAACTGTTATACATGAAACCAACTTAGCATGCAAATCACAAAGACAACAATAATGCCTTGATCTTTGAGAAAAGAATACTCTCTGAAACATGACCTGCTCTTGTCACCTAACCAAGAGCCCAGTCCCATGCTGGCAGTCAAAAATGGCACACAGACGTACATACTGCCTCAATGCTTTTACTCGGCAATAGCAAAAATAGGAAAATAAAGTTTGGAGAGCTTATTCTGTGTACACAAATGTGTCTTGACATTTGCATAAGGCAGGTTTACCCTTACCAGTTAGCCCTTTGAATATAAGTGATCCTACTGGAGCCAGTAGGATTGCTTGGGGAGCAAAGTTGCACTTCATGTGAATCTCATAATAATACGTGACTTTGCAGTCTGTTTCATACACAGTAGTCAGAAGTGAGCATAATGAACATGGGACCTAACAACCAGGATTAGCATGAGGAAGCTTCCTAAAATGTTAGACTGATGAGCTACAGCTACCAGGCCGAAAACAAGAACAACTGGGGAGAATCCAATAAGCACAGACAAGGACCAGAGTCCTACAAAACCAGTTCTCAGAAATAAATGCCCAGAGTACCAACACGAAGGAAATAGAAAAGGAATAGAAAAGGGAAGACAACTTTTTAAAGCACATATCTTGGGAACTGAAAAAAGCAACTCAGGAATGACAACATCCCGCTCAGAAGCAACAGTAAATAGAAAGCTAATGCACAAGCAGAAAGAATTTTACAGAATTTTTTTCCTTTTTTCTTTTTTTTTCTAAACAGTTGTGCGGATTCCAACAGAGGGAAGCTTGCAGAGCCAGAAAATAAAGTTGATAGAAGTCCCCAGAATTTTTCTTTTATCCTGACAAAATCCTTTATTCTGTATATAGCTGCTGATGTAGATGCCTTGTGAAAGTGACACTCTGGCACTGCCTCAAACACGGGTAAGATCTGGATGCAAAGAAGTAAACATCCATTTAAGTGTATTTGTTTCCCATTGCTTCTATAAATCTGATCATCATCTCTCACTCTTAAATCCTAACTTTGATCCCAAGAAGAGATTAGAATTTCTCATGTCTTGTGTTTCATTTTTGGTTTTGAGTGCCTGTTTTCATTTTATTTTATTTTATTTTATTTTATTTTATTTTATTTTATTTTATTTTATTTTATTTTATTTTATTTTATTTTTCACTAACTCTAAAGGTATGTACTATGGGAAAAAAAAGCCTTAGAGGGCATAGATAATTCTTAGCCTCCTTATACTAAATAGAAGGCCAAACAGTTCTATACAATGTAAAATCTTCTCCAAAGCAGCAAACCAGAGCAAACCAGGAGTCCCAATTCTTATTTAATTCTACATTAACATTGAAAAATGCAACTTTCACTTTTCTTCCTAAAACATAATAGAAACATTATCAACATAAGCAAGTAAAAGTGGCTAGAATATCATTCTTTTTAAAGAACTCTCAGAGTTCCAGCTCTACTTTTTCACTTTCTTTGATGATCAGTGCATTTTTTCTTTTAACACAAATATGTGAGGTAGTGGGCTTTTGAGCATTCTTTAAAATTCATAGGAAGTCCCTCTGCATTATTTTATGCACAAGTTTAATATATACCTAGAGCACAAGATGTTTGTATGTCTAAATCTTGTACCTGAAAATGAAACAGAAGAAACATCATAAAAACAAAATCCCTGCAAGCCAAATCTATGAAAATGATTACCTACTTAGGTAGACCTAAGTTGTCCTGTACTATTGTCATATAACATGGCAGTACTTAAGGAATCTAATCATGGGTGATCAGAAAACAGTGGATGAACAGGAGCATCACATTGTGCCATCCTCATCACAGATAGTCTGACCTATCTCCTTCCTCCATGAGGTACTAGAGGGGACTGTGTGTTCCTAGGCCCATTTTGGATGTGCTGCTATTGACTAAAACTATGAATTATGAGTGACACAGAGTAGCTACAAGTGGAACCATTCCCACTTCATACACAAGTCATGGAAAAGAAAAGAGAAATGGGAAATGAGATTAAAAAGTAAAAGGACGAAATTGCTTCTTTGCTGTGCAGCAGATTCTCTTTAAAATGGCTCACCTTCCAGATGCTCCCCAACTAAAGCAATTGGCAGATGGCAACTACTGCAGATGGGTCGGCACAGCTGAGACACATATACAGCTGCGAATATCTGGCTCAGCAATGTTTGCTTTTCTTTCTGCCAGCCACAGTCACAGCATTTTTTGAAAATGGGTGGCAAAGGAGGGAGAGGATTTCCCAAATTCACAGCAAAGAAAGAAGCCTTCTGTTAACATTACTTTCTTCCCTGTTACCCTGATTGCATGATAGGATGAGACATTTTGCTCATTCAGTAAAGAAAAAGACGTTCTGCCATCTATAAATTACTGTGATTAATTTCAGGAGAATTTATTAGATGCCAATCTGGTGTTAAATTAACCACATTCTTACAAAGACACAAACTGCTACAATTTTTTATCTAAGTCCTGTAGGTACAACTCTCACACTGTAGAGTAAATAAAAAAAGAAAAACAGCAACTGAAACAAAACCCACTAATGTAGACTTTCTAATATTATTAGAAAGGCAAGAAAAAAACTTGCATAATTGAAAGTAATAACAGAAGAATCATAATTTGAAACTTAAGTTATTTTGCAAATCTCTTCCCCTATATAAAGCATGGTGTGACGTTGATTATTTGTATGATTTTTTTCTCTGAATCCTTTTTATTTTTAATTAATTTTACTGAATTCTTTGTGCTTTCAGGATATTTTTGTCTAGGTAAGGCCTCAGTTTAACAGGTTAACAGTTCTCTAGTAGCAGAGATGCTAATAACAGTATCTAGGAAGAATATTAACGCACAGACCATCATTTAAAAAAGCAAACTGTGATTGAGGTCTACACATTTTAACAGCAAAAGAAAATAGCACATTATCCAGTATTTTGAAACAGTGTTCTGAGTAATGACCATACCAGTACATCAGTCAGACTATCATTGCAGGCTGTGATATTTTGAGCATAACAATTCACATTTCCATGCTTAGTCTGCATAGACTGTATGTAAACTTCATAGCTTAGCGACTGTAAGAGTAAATATATGGGATAGTAAAAATGCATCCCCTCATCTCGTTCTCCTAACAATGGTAACATGAAGCACTGAGTTTTTTATAATGCCTACAATCCTATTTCCTACAAAAAGGTGCAGGTGAAGGGTCATTTCTGTAACTCAGAGTTCACCTTGCCTTCTCTCTCATTCAGTATTGTAACAGGGCACATTTCTCTCTCTCACAGTTGATATAATCTTGTATAGACAGAAGCACTCTGGTTGGTGGACAACCAAAGAGATGCTAATACTACTCCCTTAGAAGGGAGTGATGCCTCTTCAGAAAAGAGGGAAGGTTTCTCTGCGCCTGCTTAGTTGCAGGGAGGCAATTTTCTCTCAGATGTGCTGAATTATTAAGATGGAAAAAGGTGATGGAGAGAGCCTGTCTGCAATGGGTATCAATACATAAACAGTAATACTAATCTATTTGTTCCATATCACCAGGAAGCAGACAGGATTTTCAAAGGAAGAATGAAACATCAATGATATAACAATTACAGAATAACCTCTGTATATTTTGAAATAAAAATATGTTTTTGAGATCTGTCATCATCCCTGAGATGCTTCTTACAAGTGATACTCAAAACAAAATAGACCATTAATTCTCATAGGAGACTCCGTAACACATCACTGCCACTTCTAGCATGCTATATAAAGCATGAGGGAACAGTAGTAATGTAAAAGTTATCAGTTGTCATTTAGTATCACAGGTACATATTCAGTAGTGTTTTAAATACGTGCAGAGAACAAGTTCAAATGAACAAGTCTATAAACTGTTAACCAGACTTAGTTAATAAATCAAACTCCTGGACAAGCTTGCCAGGCAGATCTGTCAGTGATTTGTGCACCTCTGAGTATACAGAAGACTGGTCTTTTGTGATGTTCTTATATAAAAGGCTTTTGTTGGGATTTCATAAATCCATTTGTGCTACTTCCACTACTTCCTTAAGTCAGAATTGTGACAAGCTTCCCTTAATGGAGGTCACAGGAGACATTATTTAAATTGTAGTACAGTTTTAGATTGCTATCTTGTGGACATTTAGGTTGGGGAAGATGAGGAAAAAATAGGTCTAAAACTAATTTAATAAAAATGACACCTTAAACCTGTTCAAATAAAGTATACCCCTTTCATG
Organism: Chrysolophus pictus; assembly: GCA_037305975.1. NCBI lineage: Eukaryota > Metazoa > Chordata > Aves > Galliformes > Phasianidae > Chrysolophus > Chrysolophus pictus. The sequence continues at coordinate 101,574,245 of CM074576.1, forward strand.
ATGTAGATGCATGCACTATTCTCAAGGCCTTATAAAATCCAGATGAAATCATTCTGTGATTCTAGTGCATTTCAGAAAATGGTATGAATACATATTTAAGGATCTACATCAGTATGTTTAATAAGTCAACAAGTTTCATGAATAAATAAGATCTATAAGCCTTTGCAATGGGACACATAATTCTCTGATTTGACTTTTTTCTCTCCACCCCTCTCTTATCTCCCTTTTTCAGCAGTGGCTTTGCTTCCTCATCTATTCAAAATGTTCCTTTAAAATACTTTATTGTGTTTTTCTGGTACTTGTAACTTTACAAAACTCTCCAGTCACTACTAATTGCAACTTTGAACTGCAAAGTTCTTGAAAAGTGCCCACATGTTGATTTTGCTTAACCGCTTAATTAGATAAGGACAAAACATGAAGTTATGGGTCAAATTCAGACTGCTGGAAGAAAGCACATTTCTATCCACCCACTCTTGCAAGAGAATGTGAGTCCCCCCCCTCCCCCTAAAAGCCACTTTTCCAGGAACACAGCCCGAAGTTTCTCTTCATATGAAACACTTCACATACAGCTTAAGGAGTTCCATGTAGAGAACAGCAAGCCTACTGAGCAAATACACACTGAAGAAATGATTTAAAAGTCAGTTATCTGGGAGAATGTAGCAACTCTTAAAAACTCACCTCATACAAATACATTTTTAAAATAGGAATATATATTTTAATATATCTAAACATTGACTAAAACACAATGTGTGAGAGGACAGAATGTCTGTTCTGAAAGTTAAATATACAAATATGACTTCTTAAAAGGAGAATATGGAAACAGGAAAAAAAAAAAAGCATACTGCTGTGGTTGCTTTGGTAGCAAATAGAATGCTTTTCAGGAGCATATACTTGATATTTATACTTCTGGTGAAAATGCAAACATATACTAAAGTATGGATAAATAGTTGGAACTATAAAGGTGCCATCTCCTTCTTCCACTACTCTTTTTTCTTCAGACTAAACAATGAAATTGTGCTAGACTTCAGTGTAATCTTATCATCTTTTTGAAGCTTTGTCGGAACAACGGTCTTATACTCTTAGGACTCAATTCTGTAGTGCTTTCAGAAGCAAGAAACTTGCTCATCAAGAATACTTTTGGATTCACTGAACTCTCACATATAAAATGTGGGTGGGGATGTTTACTGAGTTTGGTTCCCCGACCAGCACTTTTTTTTTTTTTTTTCCTTCTACAATTATTTTCTTCTTTTCATATTTACATTCCCAGCACATCCCTACCCCAAAAGCTGAGACACTAACTGTCAAACTTCATTACCAAGCACACTGATGCAACTCTGCGCACAATCCTTAGAGTTTTTCCTGAGTGAGAAATGCCTAATTCATGTGTCCATTCATGATCTCTTAAGGCCTTGTAATATCATCTTCAGTAAAAGACTGAAGACAGAACCTGCAACAAGTTCTAGGTAACCCAGGATACTGAAGACACAATATAAATTTTTATCACAACAAGGAGAACTTTTGATTCTGCCCCTTTGTGACATTGCTCTGGGGAAGAAGAGCTGATGAGCAGAATTCAGTTCTTAATATGTCTACAATGCCTGTGTTGTGGATTTCACTCATTTGGAGGCTAGTTGACCGTAAAAGAAGAGAATGCCTAGAAGTAAAAAAGGCAGAGCTAATATTAAGCAAGAATTACTATCATGCCCTGACTGCAATCACTATCAGAGGTCTTTAACAGAGAAAATACAGGCATTCACAACTGCTAAAATGATGCCACACAGAACCATTCACATAAGATGTGACTAGGTTCCTTATCTCTCTGGTTACTTTCTTACAGCTCAAATTCTCTGGCGAATTCTGTAGCAGTTTTTTTTTGTTTTGTTACCTCATTTTTCCCCCACTTATAAAACTGTATTTTGCCAACAGACTTGAACTTATCCTACAAATGTGACTCAAAATTTTTATTTTCCTTAAGACAACTACAAAAAGCATTCATGGTAAAGCAATCCTCCAGTCCTCCCACATTTTATAAGAAAAAAAAAAAAAAAAAAAAAAACATAACAGATGCAAACTTTATTGAATAAGGAATATAAACCCATTTAAATCACTTCCATCTTACATATTATGATACAGTTGTGAATTATGCTCTTTTTCCATTTGTGAAGAGGGTAGAACAGATGGTGAAGGCTAAGTTTAAAATGATGCACCCATTAAAATAACCTACACTGCCCAGAGATTGTTCACAAAATGACAGGATTTGTACGCTTCTAGAGAATTTTTACTCTAATTAAATTCTCTACTTTGGAAGGAGGTGGACTTCAGAATATGTTTGTTATACCCCAGTATTTGTAACAGCAAAATTCTGCAGTAATTTTAAAGATCATTTATGTATTTTGTGTGTATTTGTATACATACATACTTGGAAAGGCTTATGCTTGGGGATTTAGAGAGGTGAAGCACTGATTAAAATGATATATGACTGCAAAGGCTATTCCCTCTCCTGTCTGATTATTTTGTGCACCTGCTGTTTGGAAAAACATCTTTTTTTCTTTTCTGCCTCTTTATTAGTAATAGGATTATAGTACCTAGCAGGTTTGCAAAAATCTCTCTCCACTCCTCTCCCTTTCCTCTGCCTGTGTTAAAGTCACCGCAGCCCCAAAACACTATCTGCTGGAATCTTAAATGCATATTAGAGCATGGAAGATGCTGCCACACACTATCAAACAGGAGTCAAGAACACAAACCAATAGATAATAGACAGATCTTTCTTATTACTGTTTTTATTTCCAGCAGGATTCTTTTAAGTCTGGCAACAAAAATAAGGCTCTGCATGGCACTTGAAACCCAGGTTAACAGTAGCAATCAAGTTAATCTCTTATTGTAAAATATGTTGGTCTAACTCCTTTTAATGCCCCCTTAAATTTTAAACTCCTGAGCTGGAAATATATTGATGCAGAAGCAGGGTATGTGAAGGATAAGTACAAAGTCTAGGGCCTATTGAATATATGATAAACCTTCAGGGCAAAGAAGTTGCATCCAATCTTTGTTAGTGATATTAAAGAAAATCCCTATAAAAGGAACATAAGAAGCAGGATCTAACTTTTCAATTCGAGGCTGGAAGCAAGGGCTGCTTCAGGTTCAAGATGAAAATATTCATTGTTCCCTTAAGCTATAAGTTATACAACAAAAGATCCTAAGAGATTTTTCCACCCTAGGGATGTCTTCTATTACACCAAACTAATAATAGTGACCTAAGAAATGATCAGCAGTTAGACACTCAACAGAAAATAATTGTTAAAATATCATGATTTGTTTTAAAATGACTGCAAATGTAGATGATTTTATGAACCAAGTTGGAATTTGACTTGTTAGAAGCTGATGGCAGAAACTTCATTTTTTCAGGCTTAGAGTCTGAATTTTATTTTCATGCAGCTCTTTCTGATATAACTGCTTTTGAGGTAGAGATCACAAGTCCAAGATGTCAAATATAGCATACACAGACAGAATGTCACTTTTCTACTGAAACTTGCCCAAATTTTATTTTCAAAATACTGAGTGAATTCACCTTTTTGAAAAGTATTCCAGGTTATAACACACTTTGGAAAAAGTGCGCCATACATCTCTGAAACACAAACAGGAAACTTGTCTACCAACACAGTTTTAAAGTAAAAAAATGTGTTCGTACAAATTAACATTCAAAATTTTAAGAATTCCATACTTTGAGGAACTAGCATAAATGACCCAGCAGAAACATGCTGGGCCCATAACCCAGAGGTCTGTTGATCAAAACCATCCTGTGCTAGGCTATCATTTGACAGTTGGATTAGATGATCTTAGTAGTCTTTTCCAACCTCAATGATTCTTTGATTCTAATATAAGCCTAATACATAAGCCTACTATCAGAACCTGAATACTGCTATTGGAATTCTTTTGAATACATAGCTATTTAAAAATAAGAATAAACCTCTAAATAACAGATTTTCATAAGCACACCACCGATAATTTTTTAACTTATGTTAAAGATTTACCTACCATCCAGCTAATGCATCTGAAGAAGAACGAATAGCCTCCATTGCTAAAAGATTTGCAGATAGAGGAATTAAACTGGTAAAATCAATTTGTATAAGCTAAAATAGATCAAATAATCTCCAGTTTCTAATGCATGTTTATACTTGAAGACCACGGGCAACTTTATTAACAGTTGTAACATGCAACTATAACTATTTCCATGTTTTTTTCTGTTTCCCTTTGAGGGCTAGTTCAACTTTTTTTCTAAACAGAAGTAATCTTAAAAATATTCTTATGTGTGTAATAGCAGAGAAGACTATTCACATCCAATCACCTGGAAGATGCTAGAAAGATTATTCATTTTCGAAAATGAAAAAGTTAACTGCAGTTGCACTATTCTCCAAGTAGTTGTGCCGTACCAAATAGAATTTGAGATGGTTAAGGAGATGTGTGAACGAAGCAGAACACTTAATAAGTGTTTCAGCTTTTATTTTACAACGTGCCAGGAGAAAGGATTATTATTATTATTATTATTATTTTTTAAACAGATGCCACAACAGCCAGTTGTTTCACAGAAAGGAAGTTCTTTTCCCAGTAGTAGCACTAATAATATTCCTTTCCATCAGAAGCTTGAGTCATAGCTATTATTCACCTCTCCCTAGACACCAAATCTGGTCCTCCCTCAGATTCTGCTCCTGTTTTAATGGCAGGAATGTAAGCTATACTGAGGCAGCGGTACAGGACTGCAGCACAGGAAGTTTGCTCATCTGCTTCCAAATTCCAGCAAGTTAGTTTCAGCACATATCATTGGTGCTCCTTTCTGCATGTATAAACAGTGGCAGGAATTGGCCTTTAATTGCTTATGCACAGTAAAAGAAGCACGCAAATAACAGCGGTGTCCTGAAGGGATATCATTCAAGCAGCATTTTGTCATTTTGGTCGTCCTATTATAAGCAATTCTAATAATGAATGAAGATCAAAATCTCACACTTCACAACATCTGTATGCTAAACATAGAGTTCTTTTTACTCCCAGAAATCCACGTTCCCCATCTATTTTTATATTCCTAGATTTTCATCTCATTTATACAAAATTTCTCTTCTTTCCTTTCTCCCTTGATTCTGAAATCCTGTTTTCATTGCTGTCTTGTGCATCTCCCTCCAATCTTCAAACCATTCCTTTCAGCACTCCACTTGCTTCTAACAGTATCAGCCCCTAGTGTGTTCTCCAACCCTCACTTTCCTGCACATCACTTCACCCTTCTCAGCTGCCAAGCACCTAAAACAAAGTTGCTCAGAACAAGAAAACAGATGGTTGGTGAAGAGAGGAATATTTTTCTTCTGGGAAATGCTGTAAGGTGACGTGGCTGCGCAGATGTCCAAACACTGAGGTAGTTGTTTCCAGCAAATCTGTGGCTCCGAAACTTCTGTCAGGAAAATACTTGCTCACTGAATGTGAATGTTTTGTCCAAAACACATTAACAAACTTTTCCCATACCCAAGACAAAATGTATCAGAGGTCTCAAAGATCACTGCTGGCTTGGAAATTATCCCCTGTGGTTTATAGCTCTGACAGACAACTATAGGGAGGAGATAGTTATCCAAAGAGCTATTCACAGAAAATAAGGTTCTTCCCATCATCACTGCTGCAATTAGTAATGACCAAATAAAAATATCCCTTTCATTGGTCAGTTTTCCTGAGTAGAATGTCTTCTTTTAAAAATACAATTACTAGTTATGTGTATTTTGAAAACAAAACCTTTTTTCTACAGTTTCTATTTACGTTGTATGAGCAACCCAATTTTGATGATAGTAATAATAATTACTTGTGTGTTCTGGCATTCAATCACTAGTCAATGGCACATTCCTCTATTATCTGGAAGCACACAAACAACTGCCCACCAGCAGCTGCTTTCCAGAGAGTCTGCCACAGGTCACTGCCCTCTTCATCAGAATTCCTAGAGTGATGTTTGTATACTCCTCTCAGAACAGCTCTGAGAAATAATCATTTTATCTCAGGTTTTCAGATAAGGAAACTGAGATCCAACTATTTAAGTTACTTGATACAGATTCACAAGTGAGATGTGTCTACATCAGGAACAGAACCCAAAGTACTAGGTTTTCAGATTCTGATCACTTCACTGTGCTTCAATGGCTTCAAAGAACACAATAGCAGCACATCATCAGCCATCGCCCAGCCAATTGTCTCTAAATCACTGCTTCTCTGCTGGTGATCTAATCAGGACGGCAGTCAGGTCTGCTCTGCTCATGACTCCTGCAGTGCTCATCTCAACAGGAGGTGCAGCATAATGCACGTTTATAATGGATGGTTGAATTAAAAAATAAAGGTAAGCTATTTGTTTGAAATGTTCATCTTATTTATTTTATGTTCATATGCTTGAATAGGAGGCCTCTTAAGGGTTGCTTGAGATCCAAGTCGGAGAAAGAGGTATGATAAGCAAAACCAACAAATACTCTTACTGATTACTACAAGTGTATTCTTTAGCATTTCTTTAAAATAAGAAAATCAGAAAGTAAAACCAAATAAGTTCTCTTTCCCCAGGCAACCACAAAGCGAAACAATTATACTTTAGAAGAGAAACATTCCTGGTGCTATATGAAAACAATTTGATAACAGTAAAGAAAAAGACTTCAATTTTTCAAGGCTATGGAATTCAAAGTGTCTTTGGAAACTGCATGTCAGTTAATTCTTTTTAAATGTATTCATTCATATGAAAATTTATGTTGTACAAAGCCAACAACCACAATGATTCAGAGCTAAGCATTACAGCTATGCCACCCCTCTCCTCCCCCAAAAAACAAAAAATCAAGACTAAAACATGCTCAGCTATGATAGCAACAGGTCATCCCAAATGTTATATTTTCAATTACAATTTCTATTGACAGATGCCCATATACATTTCCTTAAAGAATGTAAAACATCAAGTAGATTTGACTGCAGTGCAAGCTTTGATGACCACAAATACTGTAAAGATTAAAGGGATACTACTTAGAAATACTTTTCTTCTAACAAGAACAATATCCTACAGTCTATGTATGCACAAGTAGACATATATAATAAACAGAGCCTTCAAAAGATTTGTCCCCGTGTGCTGGGGTAACTGCTTATTCAATTAGATATTGAAAAAAGACTTGTAGCCACTGGAGTAAATAATCTCCTTGAAGATTGCTGGAGATAAATGTAATCAGTGGTAATTTCCTACGAATCTACACTTCTGGGGTAAAGTCTGTGACACTATGGTCAGTGATTTTGAGGGCTCGTGTGCCTGAGAACAGTGAGTAATTTGAATTTACAGTGCAGAGATGGGCTATAGAAAGATATATTCAAAAATTAATTAACTGAGATGAATGTCTGCATTGATAGTTAATATGGAATTATCTGTGTGTTTTAACTTCACTGATTCTGAGTGCACTAATCCTCTTACAGGAAAAAAACTTCCACAGCTGAAAAGCACACTCCCACTTTTCTAGGGAAAGGACATGATATATATAGACACATTCATGGGGTAGAGTGGCTTTAGGGAAGGAAGTCTGAGAAAGTACACATAGAAAATGATGGAAAGATTTTAAGTCAGCTGCTCAGACTGATTGGAGCTGGCTTATGCTTAAATGAGAGCTGTTTGTAAATTTGCAATTACTTCTTTGTAGTTAATTCTATAATTTAAAAATAAAAAAATAAAAAAAATTGAGAGATTCGAATATCTGGTCAAACATTGAATTTCAGTTAAATAATAAGTCAATATTCTCAGAAACAAAAGTATGATTTTTGATCAGTAAAGTGTTTTGATATCAGTAAGGAAAAATGTTGCATTTCAATTCACATTATTTTAAAACATCAACCTGTGTAAAAAGTCAGAAAGTTTCTATTTGGTAAAGCAAAAATATTGTTGAGTGGTTATTCTGAGTGATCTATGCTTTGTTTCAAGTTGTAATTATTCATAATAATTCCAATTTGCTAATGAAAAGGGTACAGAGTATTTCTAGGCAGAGAAAAAGCACCTAACATGACTAGAAAGAATCTCGTTTGGATTTAAAAGACAAGGAAGTTCTACAGATTTAGAAAAAGGAGCTCAGGATCAGGTCACTGTATTATGCTAGAAAAAGAACTGATATTGCTAGCACTAACAGCTGGCAGAAGAGAAATATTGTTCCTTCTGGGAAAAAAATCAGCAGCTTGGTGGTATCGCTGATGTTATATTTTCAATTTGATGCAATATAGCAATTTTTTTTCTGTGATTACTTATACATTAATAAATGTAGCTAGTTTTATAGGCTATTTATAAATCCTGGGTTCAGTATACTGTCCAGGAGAAAATGAGAAGTTATTACTCATAGAGTGTATTTCTTGGAAAATACACTTTAGTAACTGGATCAGGATTTACTGCAAACTATTAAGATAAAAAGGCATTCAAGCCAATGATAGTTTCAAATGTGTATACAGCAGATCTAAATCTATGCTGGTGAGAATTTACCCTTTCACCATCACAGGCAATTGGCTTGAAAAGAAAATGCAGATACTTTCTCAGCTTCTCTTTGTTTTTCTTTTTTTAATAATAGAATAAATGATAATTGCAATAATTTAATGCAATTTAGTTACTGCAAGTAGCTAACTGAAAAAAAAAAAAAAAAAAAAAAGTTGTGCTTTTGCCTCATAAAGATTTGTAAATAATCAAAATGATTTTGTTCAAAAGCATACCTTACAATACGAGAAGCTACCTGTAACAAACTTAAAGGAAGTGAATGGCTGTTACAACAGCTTCAGTGTAATATAACAATACTTGAAGAAGACTCAAAGTGCCTTGTAGCTAAATAAGATAAATTTCCAAACACAAAATCCTATCAATTCATAATTCAAATGTACTAACTTGAGCCCCAAAGATAACAAAGTTGGACACAGATGAAGCAAAAACATAGTCACCTTTTTATATAAGAAAAATAACTCCCAATTCAACTTGATGCCTTTTTTTTTTTTTTTCTTTTTTTAAGGAGAGCTTAGGAAGCAGATTTGATCACATTTTGATCACATAGTTTGTTCTTTCCAAGCAGTCCTGTTTTATTAAATTTGTTAAATTGTTAGATCTTCTCTTAAAATGAATACATGTGGAGATTTTAAGAACATTCATAAGAAACCTGACTCCCCACTAGTTTTTTCTCTCCTTTTTGAACCTTAAGGAGATTCAAGCCCACCAGTTACTTTTTTTAATCAAACTGTCCAGTTACTTACCTCTGTCCATCTTTTCTACATACATTTCTTTTTCTAACAGTGATATCTAGTCATCCTTAGTATATTCCATACTATACTATAATGATGGTATTGCACATACTGTCATAGTTTCCAAAATGCTATCAATACTGTTTTGATACGCTTCTCTTGGTGTACATTTACTAAGCTGGCTTACATCTGCCAGAACAACCATGCCCTGTGGGCATGGGCAATCTAACAATTCACTTACAGTCAACTAGTGCTCAGATACTTCGCTAAATTTTGCTCAGTGTAATTAAATGTGCCGACTTCTACACAAAGTGACTTGTCTGAGGCAATTAAATTTCACTAACATCACTCACTCAAGTCAAAAATTTCAGTGTCCAAAATATTTTAATTCAGGAATTTTCTTCCAAGGTTCACGCTTTTACACTGAAGATGCAGTTTTCTGACTATAAGAGAATGGAACTGGAATTCTCCATCTCCCTTATTTTATTTTTCACATATGGGACTTAAATGACACCCATACATTTTTGTGCAAGTAACTGTAGAGTTACACAAGGCTTTCAGGTACTTTCAGGCGGCATTACAAACGCATTTGGCTGTACATAATGCATGATGATCAGCTGTGTGCTCTGGGGCAATGCAGCAGGTGGAACCCATTACCTGGCTCAACTGGAATGAGCAAATGAACTCAGCTGAACAGAAATAAAACAGAAGGAATGAACCAGCAGCATCAGTCTTATGTCTAGAAATGTCACGTGTAGAATTCTGCAGGTGAGCAAAAGTGAAAAGAAGCTTTTCAAGCCTATAAGAAGGAGTGCTAGCAATGTAATCAACACCTAGAAAATAAACATTAGAAGTGAAAGTTTGTGCTTCTATCAGCACAAGCTGACATTTCCTATATATGAAAAGAGACAGCCAGAAAGACAAAGCAGGCACACAATGAGCTCAGGCGAGGCTGATGCTTCCTGGGGACACTCTGAGCTGCACCACCCTTGGCAGCACCTGTGCTGCACCTCTGCCAATAGATACCCTGGCAGGGTAGGTATGAAGTCACAGGGATGTCCAAATAGTCCTTAGAAGTATAACTGCAGTGCAGGTGTAACTTGACTGCTTCTTAGAATGTGGAAGCCAGTCTGAGTTGCAATGGAACAGAAAAAGGGCAATTTGAGAATAGACTGAATGTTGTAATGACTAGTTAGATGCAAAGGAAACACTGGGAAATAAGCACACAGTAAACTGCAAGAGAGGATATCCCCTAAAATCAATTCTCTAGCATACTGTACCTACTGTACATTGATTTCAAAGACTGTATTGGATTTGTTTTAACAACTGTTCTAAAGGTGTTCTGAAGTACCAAATATACACGTGGATAGAAGCAAAGCTTAAATTTAAATGCTTTTTTCTACATTAACCCGAGTTAACATACGGATAACTGACTGAAGTTATTTCAGCAGTCAAGGCACTACACTGTCCTAGACAAGCATTTACAAGTATGTAGGCTAACTAAGTTAAATAGCTGTTGATTAAACAAAATAAAAACAAAACCTGTCTGAACACAGAAAATACTACCATGAGTGTAAGAGGGCTATAATCAGTAGTGGCTTAATCATTTTAATATAATATGTTAAAATAATAACAATAAAAATATACCTCCTCATTTTGGAGATCTTGGCTCCTAGCACTAACAATTCTATGTTCAGAACCTACCTTTTCCTCCTGGGAAATTTTCCTTCTGTGTATGTCTGAAAAAGAACAGTAGTTTGGCAGACACAGAGTCTACCTTCTGGAAAATGTGCAAAACTCTACAATTGTTTGAATAGAATTATCGAGATCTACATAAAATGCATTTTTCCCCTTAATATCTACTTTATGAGTAACAGTATACAAAAATAAAAATAAAAAAAGTATCTTATGCATCTGCATCTTATGCATCATCTCATTTTGTCTCTGTCCATGAAAAATACTGACAGCAAACATTATTGGTCAAACTTTCCATTATATCTTTCTAGTATTCAAAATTAGTTTCAATTCAGTTATCATTGGGGAAAAAAAAAATAATAAAAAAAAAAAGTGACTCATCAGTGGTGCAGATAAGATATTAATCTCAATATTACTTTATCTTGTTCTGGAAAAAGAATACTCAACTTCAGTGTTTGGATGGCTTTCAGCCTGGATACAGTCTGTAGCTGAACTTTCTTACAACTAAAACTCCAATTAGTGAACTCAAACTTATGTGAACTTTTCTTAAAGTTTGCAATATAAATCAATACATGAAAGAGTCCAAAACATCAAACAAAGAAGGACTGTGAATTGAAACATTTTCATCTGAGTTTGAATTCCTCTTTAGATGACAAAAACACTGTTTTGATCTTCCCAGAGAAAGCAAATTCATACTACTAGAACAATAAGACAAAAAAAGAGTAGTTCACTACGAAAGAATTTTCCAGAAAGAGTATGTTATTATTAGTATTCAGTTGCTCCAAATAGGATCACCACCTATGCTAGGCAATATGATGGCAGAAAGCATTCTCAAAACACTTAATGATTCTTCTGCCTAAGGAGAAACATTTTCCCCATTTTATAAATTGGCAGCAGATGAAAATACATGATATCATTCAAGAAATTTCTAGAAAGTTTCAGATAAAGCAGGAGTAGAAGCTCTGCTGAAGCATTTCTCAGCACTGACTAGTCAAACTGAATTCCAAGACAATGACAATCCAGAGACAAACGCAAAAATTTTAGTTAACCTGGCAATTCCTGGCCCACCATAATTTCACAATTTTATAGACTACCTTGCAATCCTGATTAAAACACTCTACTTAATAAAAACAGTAACTCATTCTGGAACTTTACATTAGTAGGAATAGGGATGGAATGAGTTTTAGCAGTGCACACGGCCTTCCATGAGCAATTGACTGCTAACTCAGGACACTTTATGTGATGTAAAATTCACTAACATAGCAAAGCAGTGGTAGCTTTAGGTCTTCCTCACAGTGAGCTACTATTAGATAAAATTTTTGCACTACTGACTACAATTTTGTTTTAACTGAAAAATGAGGTGCGGGGAGCCAGGTAACTGTTAAGCTCCTCATCTCTTCTGCTTTTAAACATCATTTTTATAAAATCGGTTTGACAGTTCAATGTTAAAATCTTGATGGGGTGTTTGGAACTAATGGTATATCTTGTTGTCAATTACTACACAATAAGTCACATCTCTCAGTGCTTAATTGAAGTACACTGAGCTCAGATCTACCACAGAAGAAGAATTACTCCTAAAAATACAAAGTCAGAGAATTCTTCAGAAGCTGATGAATATTTCATTTCCAATCTTATACTAAATGAAGTTAAGAATGAATTCTTTTCACTTAAAATTAAAGTGACTGGATTCATAGGCTGAAGAGTTGCTACACTCAGCCTTGACAAGTAGCAACTTGTTCCTGCCTTAGCCTGTTCATTTCAGCATTACCAAAGGCTACAACCCTTGATTTGTGGGCTGATTACGGATACTGGATGGATGTTTCAGATTTGCCTTTGTCTGTGAGTACACTACCTTATTATCCCTCACTAGTCTTCTCGTAAGACTTGGAAGGCAAATGGTATCCTGGGCTCCATCAGAAGAGGGGTGGCAAGCAGGGACAGGGAGGTGATTGTTCCCCTCTACTCTGCTCTTATGAGGCCCCATCTGGAATACTGCATCCAAGTGTGGAGCCCCCAGTACAAAAAAGAAAGGGAGCTGTTGGAGAGGGCCACGAAGACGATCAGGGGCCTGGAGCACCTTCCCTATGAAGACAGGCTGAGGGAGTTGAACTTCTTCAGCCTGGAGAAAAGAAGGCTGCGGGGTGACCTCATTGCATCATTTCAGTACCTACAGGGAGCCTTCAGAGGGGAGGGGAATCAATTCTTTGAAAGGATAGACAACAGCAGGACAAGGGGAAATGGTTTTAAGTTGAGGGAGGGGAGATGTAGGTTGGATGTCAGGGAGAAATTCTTTACCAAGAGAGTGGTGAGGTACTGGAACAGGCTGCCCAGAGAGGTTGTGGATGCCCTGTACCTGGAAGTGTTCAAGGCCAGATTGGATGGGGCCCAGGGCAGCCTGGTCTAGCATTAAATGAGGAGGTTGGTGGCCCTGCATGTGGCAGGGGGGTTGGAGATTCATGATCCTTGAGGTCCCTTCCAACCCTGGCCATTCTGTGATTCTGTGATTCCTCTTCACCTGCCTCAATTTAATCTTCCTGATTTTTGAACTGCTTGATGGGAGTTCTTTCACACTGTACCTTTAAATGTTGCTTTAAATGAGGATAAGGAAAAAATATGCAGTAATTTCACTGTGAGCAGATTCAAATGTTGGTATGTGATAATTTTATTGTATTTATAATTATGGTTAAAATAATTGTATTGATGTTTAATAATGCAATAGTATTACCACTGTTTCTACAGACAAATCTGTCTTCTCAATTATACTGTGCAAAGAGGTGACAAATAAAAGGATTAAGCTGACTTCAAGAATACCTCACACAAAAGGTTAGAACTTAATACAACGCCTGCCTAGCAATTATGATATGCAAGTGAATTAGACATTAAAGTTACTTCACTAGCTCATGCGACATGTTTAGTTCTTAAGATGTGCTCATTTTAAGCTGTTTTAATTGTTACCTTTAGAGATAAAGGAAGAGACCTTATATGAAGTCTTTATTTTATATAGTTAGCATTCCAATCTTATCTTGCTATATATTTGCTAAGTGTGAATTTTCTCCAACTGAGTGAAGGTAATATATAAATATAATGAAAATATGTTGAAAGTACATCATGAAAATACCAATAGAAAACTTTTAACTAGAAGTAATTTATTGGCTAAATAGCTCCAGAGTGTTATTCTGGAAACCAATACAATACTCAAATTAAGTTTGCACTTAATTTCTGAATCTATAGCCTGACATATTGATTTCAATTCCATCAGATAGCAAAAGGATCTAAAATGGTTCAGGTAATGATTTTGTGCTAAAAAGCCTATCCCCATTAAAATACTTATTCTGAAGTACAAAGTATATCTCTATCCAATATTCCAAGGACAAATCCTTTCCTTACTATCAAACAAATATAATCAGGGGGTAAGAGGTGAATCAAGCATTTACCACTCCTGTTGTAGAAAGTTATATGTTTTAGTGGGACCAGAGCAATACAGCCTATTACATGGATGTCTTTATAAAAGTCTGCAAATAAAGTTGAAATTTAATGACTAAATCACTACATATAGGAATATTTACCATTCCAGGACAGTGTTGCAAACAAATCAGGTAAAAGAGAAGTATCAGAGTGAAAAATCAATAGATAAACGCCATTGCATCAAGAATCCACTCTGCGTAGTTATCAAAGTAATCAGAGAACATAGTATACAGTACATATGTGTAAGTATCATTCACTGGAGATGGATTCATGACTTGAATACATCTGCACCTATTTGAATGAACACAAGCAAATGATCCATTAGCAGGGAATGATCTATTAACTGACATCTAGACTTTTAATTGATAAGTTTTCTTCACTAATGGTTGAATGTATTTTATTCCTTACAAATTTTCTATAACAGAACAATCATAGTATCTCCCTGCCCCCATAAATCTCTTACAGAACAATATGCTTAACTCAGCATCAGTGGCAAGTGGCATCCCTGTCTGAAATGAGTGGTTTGATAAGTTGAAGTTAAAAAGAACATTTCTTTGAAAAGATTCTGCTTTCAAAAGGAAAAAGAAAAATTGCCATCTCCAGTCCCCTGGCTCTTGTGTTTATTTTCTTCTTTTCAGTAGGTTTTTCAATAGAGATGTCACAGTGACGAGTCTACATAAAATGACAGGCCAAGAAGCCTCTTACACTGATTCTTAGGGGAAATAGGGAACTCTTAGTACAAACTTTGCCAGGCAGTAGTACAAATTGGGACCCTCCAGCCAAATTTGCTTCTTCTGCAGACAGATAAATATTTTTTTTTTTATGTTTCTATACATACTTTGCAATTCATACTTTAAAGCAAGATCTCAGAGGTGACTGGAACGCTGTCTTTACCTAACCCTGATAAAATTTGTAGCTGCCACTATACAGAATCACATACCACGTAGCAATCCAGTTATACAGTCACTTGAAAGTCATGAAAACTCCTCCTGTAACTCTGAGAAGTTGCTGAGGCACTTTACAATTCCAGATAACAGAATAGAGTAGAAGGAAGCTAACTCCGTGATATATAATTCCAGAGATAAAGGGATTATGAACAGATTCCTCTATCAAATCCTGATCTATCCAGATACTTCAGCCTCCTGTAGCAATTACTCACTGCAGGGCAGGCCTTAGAATTTTTAGGGGTCACTATACTTTTAATGTTTTGTTTCTTTGTTCTTTTCCAAAAAGAGAGCAGGATTCTTCATACAAAAACTAGAAGGAAAATTCCACAGAGTTTTCTAAGACTTAAAGCAGGGTTTTCTAAGACTTAAAAAATGGGTGGCAGCAGCTGTTCCAGAACAGGTTATCAATAATGTGAAAACTTGCTTGAATTCAACTACTAATCAATAATCTTGTAATGGTGTATGCAAGTCCTTAAGAACTTTACTGATGGAACTGAAAGATATATACACTGCTACCAGTTGGGATAAAGCCACAGTTTTTCCTTGGCTTGGGTAGGTGAGGAAAAAGCCATTTGATCAAGCCTTCAGTTTGATAAACCTGGAGTTTTCTGTAACTGTAAATCTGGTCTTTTGATTATGAATGGCAAAACAGACATCTGGACTTGATTCCTTTCTCATGGCCTTTGCCTTCGGTATTAACCCATTAAAGTGGCATCCCCAAACTCAGGACTCAGGGGCATGAGCAGGGCAGCGGGAACTCCTCTAGACGCAATGAAGGAAGGGCTCTTCTGGGTATGGAGTAACCTATCGGGCAATCTACCTACAGTCACGAGAATCAGTATCACAGAGGAAAGTCTTCTAGAGTCTTTCCTCTTCTACTCTAAATGAGATAGTAAAATGTAGTTTTCCCTGGTCAGTGATAAACTTTGTTTTATTAAGGGGAAGTGGACAGTCAGTAACCAGGGCCCAAATTAACTGGGCAAAGGAATAGCAGGTCTTGATCTCACAGTGGGGTAAAAAGAGGGAACCCAAAACCTTGGTAATACCAAACTTTAGTCATCCTCAGCTGATAACTGGGGTAGGTTTTGGGGACTTTGTTTCAGTTTGTTTATTAAACAATTTCTATATATGTCTCGCTCCAAGGCAAAAGCTCAGGGGGAGAGCAGAAGCAGTATGGCTGGCATTGGGCAGCAAGCAGGTACGAGGAGAAAGTGGCAGGGTAAGACCAGGAGGAAGCAATGGGTCTCAGGCAGCAGGCCAAGAAGTGTCCATCAGCATGCAGACATCAGCTTGTGAGGCTTCTGATATCAGACACCTCTTCTTCTTCAACATACAGGTCTCAGGTTGTGATGAATCTGCTGTCAGAAAGCCTCTTCTTCTTCATGCAGGTCTCAGGTCATGAGAAATCTGTTGTCAGAAACCTCTTCTTCTTCGAGAAGAATCTGTTGTCAGAAAACCTAATCTCATGGCTGTAGTCCCCTTTTTATCCTTCTTCTGCCAGTGTGGCATTCCTGGGCGCTTGGGTAAGAGTCATGTGCAGTACTCCCTGAGATAGCCATCTTCCTCGAGATAAGCCCACACAAAAACTGCTTCCCAACCATTAATCTGTGGCTTGTCTCTCTCATTGCCCATGGCCTTGTCCATCAGTGTTCTCCAGACAAAGGATTTCTCAACCCTTGACCAGGACTTGCTTGGACTTGTTTGTCTGCATCCTCAGCAAGCTTTGAGACAATGATATAAAAGAATAATCTCTGACAATATATTAAGGTGTTCCCCACCCCCCTATTTAGTTACAATTGTAACCTATCATCTTCCTCTTGCCTAGTACCTAGTGCACAGCTTTTCCCACATCTCTTTCCTAGACACACTGGGTACAGCAAAAGTTTGTATACATCTATTTTTAATAGAATCTTTAACAGAATCTCTGTGAGACAGAGCACTCTAGGAGCACATGACCAGACAGGCAGCTGAAAGCATTGTGTTTAACAGCAAAATGGTGGTAGAATTTAGCTTGCAGTGGAGATTGACCAGGTCTTATTTCATGATTGTCTATTTCAAAGTTATTGTTAAATGAGACATTATAGCTGTATTTTCTACTTTCAGTGCTACTTTTTCTTCTTACTGTTTGATTTTATTTGCCCTTATATTTAAAGAGAAAATCTAGATTGCTTCCCAGAAGTCATAGTAACATTAAGCCTCTAGATTATGAATTGATTTTCTATCTGTAATAAGGCTGTGAAAGCTTTACCATATTTTTCCAGTGACACTGACTTGAAAAACCCTCATAGTGTAGCATGCAGCTGTTTGATGGACTAAGTGAAGAAAGAATGAGAGTAAGTTTCAGTTCTCAGACACTCAGATTACTGCTACTGAGTTTAGTAGAAGCATTTTAAATACTGTCAGCTTTGTATCTGCTCTGTCCTGGATCTGTAAAACCCCAGTAGGACCATCCCTAAAATTAAAGGTGGTGAATGCTATTGGTTTCTGCAACACCAACACTGGAACTGAAAACAAGAATAACATCTCTACTACTCTGTATGCACTTTTTCCCCCCACATTCCACCACAGTGAGAAAGGAAGAATCATCTCTGCAACTTTTAGAATCTGTTTTTATGAAGGAAAGAAGTAGAGGTTAAATCACTAGAACATGTTCCTAGAGTAAACAGGAACAAAACCCAAATTATTGTGTTCCATCTTCTTCTGTCGTAAATATTTTGTCAGTAAGTTTTACAGATTTATATTTCATCACTGTTATAGCAACAAGCCCCCACAGTGGACTGACAACTACTTTCATCAGTCAGTTGGAACATACCCTCAGTGAGGGAAATAAATACAATGGGTTTCCAGAGTTAAAAAATGGCTATTGACTGGTATCAGTAGCAATACTGTTCCACATGATAAAATTTGTAGGAGAGATTAGCTTCCTTTCCTAAGGAATGAAGTAATATATATTTCAGTGTCCAAAGAAACACTATGTAAAGTCTCGTACTCAGAACTCTTATATTATCTTTTCCCCACATGTCCTTGCCTGTCAAGCTGGATTCTTATTGCTTCTTTCCTTTACTGAAGCCACCTTCAGGCAAAAGGAAAGAACTTGATAAGCCTTATAGAAAGTGTCAATGATATGCAAGATTGAACATCTTTATCTGGAGTTCTACCTATAAGAATTTCAGCTACAAAAAGTTAGCAGAATTTACTACCAATGAATAGCATGTATTCAATAACATTAAATGAACATTAAATGTTGTGGTATTCTACAAAAGACTTCAGTATCATGTGCTATATGGTTCAGTTTACCATGAAGTTGATATTAAATGCTAAACTATCATCTGATTTCCTCAGTTGTCTTCCAAGACAGTGCAAATGAACACTGCCAAAGCACAATGAAGTAACCTTGATTGTCAGTGACTGCTTTTCAGCACTCAAGAGCAAATATTTTATCCCATGCTTTCCAGTTGCAAACAGGAATTAGAATTCATTCAATTAAAGTCAATGAAATAACAGGTTTTCCTATTATTCATTTATTAAAAGTTTTTGTATGCCAGTATTTTAAATTGTAGCATGTCAGAATTGGTAAAACCCAAACCCAACAAATTAGCTGTTATTTGACTTATATAAATCAGAGAGCTTTATAGGTGTAATAATCAGTGCATCTATGGCAATAACTAGTTAGAAACATTCATGAGTCATCACAGGACCAATCATTTTGCTTCTGTTTCTCATATAAATTTCTGTCTTCCTTTCTGTGTTGAGAGAAGCCAACTAACAGAAACATTATTTGCTTTTTTTTAACAGCATTTAAATGTATTGAAACTAAGTACACAAT
Organism: Chrysolophus pictus; assembly: GCA_037305975.1. Lineage (NCBI taxonomy): Eukaryota > Metazoa > Chordata > Aves > Galliformes > Phasianidae > Chrysolophus > Chrysolophus pictus. The sequence continues at coordinate 101,593,418 of CM074576.1, forward strand.
TACAGCTGTACTGTATCCCTCTCCCTCTTGAAATAAACAAGATTACCATGATCTAAAATAAATATTAAAAACAAGTGCATACCAAATTCCTGACACTATATGCCATACTTGTTCCTCCACGGCAAGAAGAAATATTCTGTACCCGAAGAAACTGAAATGCATTGACTGGTCTTCAAAACAACAGATTACTATATTTCTGTATTATAGATTGTTAAAATTTGAAAAATATATATATATATTATTTTCTCTCTTCCCTTTCTCATTGCAATCAACCAAGTTTTCATTGTATTTATCTTCTTTTCTCTCTAGAGCAAGCAAACAAGCAAAGCCAGCCAGAGAGCTTGCCCTTTGAAATGGGCAGAGCTGTATATCTAATTTGGATTAGTCATGCATTCATTCCAAACTAAAAAATGTTTATGCCTTTTTTTTTTTTCTTCTTCTCATTATGCATTAGCTCTTCTGCAAATTCCATATTCATTAACACAAGTTGGCAGATAGGAATTTAGGTTGGTGTGGGATTTATTCAGGGAACAGACGCAGTATGGGCATAAGGGAACATTTCTTTGTTATAAGTGCTGTGCACACACCTTCTCATGTGGATTTGTAAGACATTTTATTTGCATAAACAGCTGTCTTCTTACCTCATTTCTGCAGCAACAAATAGTACCATGGATGAAAGCTGCCATAAGAGAACCTGTTCCTATTCTTCACACCATCTCCCCACCCACTCTTTGCAGCTGGCTCTTCAAACTCAAATAATTTGAGCATTAGAGTTTTTTTTATTACAACTGTATTACTGGAGGGAGATACCAATAATTCAATCCTATTTGCACTTTGAGTGCAAAAATCAATATTTTTAAATTTTTAACTATGTCTACAATGTTTTTGTTGACTATTACTCTGAAAACAGGAAAACGTAAGAGTGAAAAAAATTCCATCAGATGAGCAGCAGAATTTTGATTCATTGTGACAATACAGATCAGTTCTGGAATGTAAAGAAGAAAAGAACTGTAGGTATATGTTGGCATTTTGTCTCAGTAAATTCCAACACAGACAGTATACAAAACAGGTATGTTACAGTATTTCTGTATGAGAAAAATTCAAAGAATTGAACAAAACAGACTAGTGTTCTAAGCAAGCATAATGAAATAAAAACTGGAGTATTTAGATTATTTTCTTAGAGATGTTAAATAAAGATACTATTACATAGTTTGTCTCTAGCAACATATACTCGATGACTGATCTGTATTTCTACAAGTATCACTGAGTTTATTTCTTACATATCATAGTGAACACTTGCATCTCTTTTACTATTCTCTATTTGTCTATGTCTATATTATATGCACATATTTGAAAAGTTGATTTCTAAGATTTCAGTTGTGAAAAAAAAAAAAAAAAAAACTTAATTTTTTACCAGTTAAGAAAAAGAACTGATACTGAATTCCATCATTAAGAATAAATAGCTGGAATTTGATGGGGGCACAGGGAGTTTGTTATTTGTCTCTTCCCTGGATGCTCACTGTCGAATTGTTTCATTCTACCAGAACGATGATGAAAAGCAGAAGTATCTATCTAAGTAATTGAAAGCATAATTGAAGTATGAAGTTACAAAATGCATGGAAAGAATTATGTAATGAGAAAAATGAATAGAAAAAACGTAAAGAGCATCTGTAGCTCATCTCCCTACTTTTCTATCCCTATTTTGACTTTTACTACTTACAAATACCCTCTCTTTAGTACTCAATCTGAAATAGATTTTACTGATTGGTTCCTTAGTCTATTCCTCCTTCCCTGTGGCATCTTACTGAATCAAAGCTAAGAAAATGGTGCAACTTATCTCACCATATTTTCTCGCATCTCAGGAATTAAAATATTAAAGAGTAAATATTAAACTTCAGCAGAAGTATTGCCATAAATCTCACTTCTAAACAGTTCTCAAATATTCCTGTGAAATCATTATTCTTGTAGCAAGAATTTCATAATCTTAGATGGCAAACAACAAATTGCGTCTAACACTGCAGTTGACATGAATCCCATCTTTCTTTTTTTTCCTATTCATTGCTGAGAAATCTGAGAATAAATACAATTGTTTCAAATGAACAGAATAAAAATTCCAAGAGGAAGAGAAAGAAAGATGAGGAGAGCGAGCCCAGTCATGCACTATTGAATCAGAAACAGTAAAGCACTTTGGTATTATGAAATATTGATGTTTCCTTAGAAGGGGATCTAGTTGAAAAAATTTTGTGAAGACAAATTTCTTTCCAGTTTTTAGAGAAAATTGTAAATGTTCTCATATGAAAACAATACTGAGTTTGCTATCTTTCCTTATAATCACAGGAATTATCGTTTTCTCTCATTTCACACAGAATCATGTCATAGAATGGCTTAGGGAGGAAGAGACCTTAATGATCATCAAGAAGGGTCTAATGCAAAGTACAAACAAAAAGCTAGACTTTATTCTGCTATAAGTCCAGTCCGGTCAACTTTTACTGACAGTATATGTTATGTTCTCCAAAGAGATTGGCCCTTATAACTAAATATTTTATTTTTAAACAAAATTTAAATATTTAAAATATTTTTATATAATAACCAGATGAACTATGAGTCTGATCATGCACACACAGTTGTAATGATCTATTAACAATACTGATAGTGATTAGCAATTTCATGTGTCTAAAAAATATAATACAGATAGTACTATCACAGGGAAAACAAAACAAAACAAAACAAAACAAAACAAACAAACAAAAAAAAAAAAACAGGGAGATCTGATTACTATTCCAGAGTTTTTCATTTCTGCATAACTTTCATAGGAAGTAATCTCCAATGAGAAATATATTAGCACAGCACCAAAAAGAAAAAAAAACAAAAACAAAAATAAAAGCCAATTCACTACCAATCTCAGTTCTTTCCTTACCAAATGAGGAAATACAGAAAATGAGCTCTATTCCTCTGCTAAAACAACATTCTTTCTGCTTACATAACCCACAAAATCTGACACCATAATTAAAATCAGTTGTGATGCTACTAAATCAAGAATGTAACGGATACAGATTTTCACAGTGCTCTTCCAGAGCCATGGCTTTCTGGGGATTTTCTATGCCTCTGAAAACTAAAGTCTTCATTGAAAATCAGAAACAGTTCAGAAGTAAACTGAGCATTCTGCTATGAAAACTTCAAAACAATCCTCATCTCAAAATTCTGCATTACTTTCCAGATGGCTTATACTAACCCATATATGGTGAAACAAGCTGATATAGCAGTGAGATGCAGAAACGTATTTGCTTTTTCAAGAAAGAAGATTAAAAAAAAAAAAAAAAAAAAAAGGTTCAGTTCTTACTTGCTACAATATCCATCAACAGCAGCTTTGATAATATCAACAATTACTTTTCTTCCATGTTTCCTACATTCTTTTACTGAATTTGGAAATTGTTTTTCCAAACTTAGGACACAAAGATTGATTCGCTTGGGACCCATATACTTCTACTTGCAGAGATACAGATGGTTTTTGCATAAGCTAACTAAAAAGTAGCCACAATATCACTGACCACATGAAGATAATTTCAGTCCTACTGCTTTAGAGATTGTTCTGATGGAAGCTGAAACATACAACCTAATGTTCTTCAGCAGTCTTCTAGAGTTTTCTGGCACATTTCATTAATGGCTCTGCTCTGATTTGCTAACTTCAACTGACAGACGACAAAATGTTACCAGGACAATTTATACAAACTTTATCATCCACCATAAATATTTCTCATTCTGATGATTGCATAGAAGTCTCTTATTAAAAGATATGCTTGTTTAAAAAATATATAAAATTAGAAAAAAAATCACAGCAGATGAGGACAAAAACAAAGATAAATCTGATGTCTTTGAAATCTGAATTTCACTAACATTGTGTTTATATACTAGAATTAAAAATCTTCACATCTAGTTCTTCATAGTGAACACCACTATGATTAAAATCTGCAGGGTCCTCTTGATTCCTAGAAGTTTACATATAAAGTACACAAAAAGCTATGACAAAAAATATTGTCAAATTTCTTATTAAAATGTCACATCAAAAAAAGACAAATATGAGGGTTTATTTTTAAGATATATTTGTGATCTAGTGTCCAATCACATATGCAGTGTTGTGATCTATTTCAGTACTACTCAGTTGACTAAATGTATGTAGCTAACACAATTTTTAGATATTTTCTGTAAAAATAACACTCACATAGGCCTGCAGCAAATGTGGTACACAGGAACTACAGTGCACCTGCTCCCTTTTGAGACAAGCAGCTTGAGGCCAAGCAGGTTACCCTAAAGACTGTTCCAATACTCCCATACATAGATATCTGAATTGCCTTCTGCCTCAAGGAGTGTACATTACTGAATTTGTTGAGATTTACTAAATTTGGTAAGACTTACTCTATCATTTGTTTATGTTGAAGTTGGTTTATTTTTCAAATCAGAAGGCACGACTTAGAGCTTGTTTCAGTTAAGTCGAATGCCATTTCCTACTTAGGCATCCTAAAAGATTTATCTATTTAACTCCAAAATCATATTTCCTCAGTAACATTCAAACCAACTTGCTGTAAACATCTCCAAATAGCATGCACTTACTCTGTTCATTGTTATCTGTGCTGGAAACCATCATATCATTTGCATGGCCAAAAAAGCCATTCAAGCCTGTCATAATATGAAAGTCTCTTTTGGAAGTGTGTTGGCGCTGAAGACAAGCTGAATGGAAGCCAACTGAAAGTGTCATCCAAACAAGGTAATAAACATAGATAACACACATTCTATAGAAAGTGGGAGTTGACAAAAGCTTTCTGCACTCTCAGAATTGCACAACAGGTGCTCCTCAGTGACAAAACTCCTTATCTGCTGCAAATAAAAGACAAAAAGTACAGAAATACTCACAGAAATGAACATCTTTTTTTTTTTTTTTTTTACCACTGCACATATTAGTACTATAAGTAGTTCATACAATATCTTCTGAAAGAGCTCAGCATCTTCTACTCTACCAGATTTTTCCCCCCTTCCAAAGATAAACAAGGCAGCAAGAAGAAACAAGACTTACAATTGTCTGATTTAATGACTCACCATGAAAATCTTCCTTGCTTTATTTCACCGAGATTCATTCTTCTCTGCTGCATGCCCTAATATCTTCAATAGAGATAACAATATTTCTTACTCTGAACAAATTGGCCACAAACCCCTTATGCTAATCCTCATAGAATCATTTCACAGGATCACAGAATCACAGAATGGTCAGGGTTGGAAGGGATCTCAAGGATCATGAATCTCCAACCCCCCTGCCACATGCAGGGCCACCAACCTCCTCATTTAATGCTAGACCAGGCTGCCCTGGGCCCCATCCAATCTGGCCTTGAACACTTCCAGGTACGGGGCATCCACAACCTCTCTGGGCAGCCTGTTCCAGTACCTCACCACTCTCTTGATAAAGAATTTCTCCCTGACATCCAACCTACATCTCCCCTCCCTCAACTTAGAACCATTTCCCCTTGTCCTGCTGTTATCTATCCTTTCAAAGAATTGATTCCCCTCCCCTCTGAAGGCTCCCTGTAGGTACTGAAATGATGCAATGAGGTCACCCCGCAGCCTTCTTTTCTCCAGGCTGAAGAAGTCCAACTCCCTCAGCCTGTCTTCATAGGGAAGGTGCTCCAGGCCCCTGATCGTCTTCGTGGCCCTCTCCAACAGCTCCCTTTCTTTTTTGTACTGGGGGCTCCACACTTGGATGCAGTATTCCAGATGGGGCCTCATAAGAGCAGAGTAGAGGGGAACAATCACCTCCCTGTCCCTGCTTGCCACCCCTCTTTTGATGGATTCCACGATACCATTTGCCTTCTGAGTCGCAAGGGCACACTGCTGGCTCATATTAAGTTTTTCATCTATCAAGATGCCCAGGTCCTTCTCCACAGGGCTGCTCTCAAGGACCACTGCTTCCAGTCTGTATGGATGCCTCCGGCCCAAGTGCAAAACTCTGCACTTTGCTGTGTTGAACCTCATCAGGTTCACCCAGGCCCATCTTTCTAGCCTCTCGAGGTCCCTCTGAATGGCATCCCTTCCTTCAACCATGTCGACTGCACCACTCATCTTGGTGTCATCAGCAAACTTGCTGAAGGTGCAATCGATTCCAACATCAGTGTCATTGATAAAGATGTCAAAGAGCACTGGTCCCAAGACATATCCGCTGGGGGACGCCGCTCGTTACCGGCCTCCACCTGGACACAGAGCCATTGATGACCACCCTCTGTCTGCGGCCTTTCAACCAGTTTCTTACCTATTGAGTGGTCCACCCATCAAATCCACATCCCTTCATTTTGGAGATAAGGATGTGGTGGGGGTCCATGTCAGAGGCCTAGCTCAGGTCCAGGTAAATGACATCGGTTGCCTTTCCCTTGTCCACCGATGCCGTCACTCCATCATAAAAGGCCACCGGATTGGTCAAGCATGACCTTCCTCTGGTGAAACCTCTGGTGCTGGCTGTCACGGATCACACGCCCTTTCCTCATGTGATCAAGCATGTCATCCAGGATGATCTGTTCCATGATCTTCCCAGGCACGGAGGTGAGACTCACCAGCTTGTACTTCCCGGGGTCCTCCTTGCTCCCTTTCTTGTAAATGGGAGTGACGTGACCCTTCCTCCAGTCATCCGGGACCTCACCTGACAGCCACGACTTTTCAAATATGATGGAGAGTGGCTCGACAACCGCCTCAGCCAGCTCCTTCAGAACCCTGGGATGCATGCCATCCGGCCCCGTAGACTTGTACACATTCAGTCTCATGAGGCGGGCTCGGACCTGTTCTGTCCTCACAGCAGGGGGGAATTACCACCCCAATCCGCACCCAGAGGTTTAGGGATGCAGGGCTCAGGGACGTGAGAAGTACTGGAATCCTGGCCGCCAGTGAAGACTGAGGCAAAGAGCTCGTTCAGTACCTCAGCTTTCTCTTCGTCCATTGAAGCCAGTTCTCCTTTTACATTTACCAAAGGAGGTACACTCGCTTTGGCCTGTCTCTTCTGGCCAATGTACCTGTAAGAAAGTCTTCCTATTGTTTTTCATGTCCCTCGCCAAGTTCAGTTCCGTTTGCGCCTTGGCTTTCCTGATCCCACATCTGCAAGTTCGGACAGCATCCCTGTATTCTTCCCAGGTGACACACCCTTGTTTCCAGAGCTTGTACACACCTTTCTTTGCCCTCAGCATGCCCAGCAGGTCCTTACCAAGCCACGCCAGCTTCCTACCTCCTCTGCCCGCTTTCTTGTTCAGAGGGACGGAGAGTTCTTGCGCTCTCAGGAAGGCATCCTTGAAGAGTAACCAGCTCTCCTCAACATTTTTGTTTTTAAAGACAGCATTCCAGGGGATCTCGGCCAACAGTCCATTGAACAGCTTAAAGTTCGCTCTCCCAAAGTTCAGGGTCCTGACGCCACTCTTCACCAGGCCCACATCCCTCGAGATCACGAACACAACCAGAGTGTGGTCACTGCAACCCAGGCTGCCTCCAACCTTAACACGATTAATGATTTCCTCTGCATTGGTGAGCAGCAGGTCCAGCAACGCTTCACCTCTGGTTGGTCTGTCCAACACCTGGACCAGAAAGTTATCATCAACACATTCCAGGAGCCTCCTAGACCTCTTGCAACTTGCCGTGTGGTCTTTCCAAGAGATATCCGGATGGCTGAAGTCCCCCATCAGGACAAGAGCCCGTGAGCATGAAGCCTCCTGCATCTGAAGCAAGAAAGCCTCGTCAACAGTTTCCCCTTGATCAGGTGGCCTGTAGTATACTCCTATCACCAGCTGGCCTTTGTTAGACCATCCCTAATTCTAACCCACAGGCTCTCAACCTGATCCTGACTGTTTCTCAGAGGAAGCTCCTCAGTCTATCCACTCTCTGACATAGAGGGCAACTCCCCTACCCTTCCTACCTAGCCTATCTCTTCTAAAGAGCCGATGGTCCTCAGTATATATTATAAATGTATAAACTATAATTCTAGTTATGGAAATCATCCCACCATGTTTCCGTGATAGCAACAAGGTCATAACTTTCTAAGCACATCATGGTTTCCAACTCAATCATCATCTTTGAGCTTCAAGGAATTAGCTGCTGAAATGACACTGTCCACTGTTCCAACTCCTGTTACTATTATCAGGATAGATTTCCACTTAAAAACAGCACCCTAAACCACAATTAGATAGTACAAGTTAAGATCTAATATCACCTGAAAATAATACTCTTCCTACCATTATCACTGTAAATCTTAACACTGAGTGTAGATAAGGCATTTAATTTTTATTCTCTCACAATTTTGTGATCATCAGCCTTATTCTCCTCCCTTTCTCACTTAACTCATTTAAATATTTGTGCACTTCACTAGGGAGGTAGATTTGATCTAACTTCTCCTTTCATGTTAGTATTTTTATTCATTGTTATGTGTGAATTATTTGATAAACTTTAGTGGCACAGAGGTAACTGTAAATCAAGTTCATCCTTTGATCCTCATATTTACTATTGCTTTTGTTAGTATGGTACCTAGTTCAGACTGAAACTGTGCTAATAAATGCAATCCTCTGATGCCAACAGCTATCCTCTCATTAGCGTTCTGTATGTATTTGCAGTGCTTAGCAAAGCTGAACTGCAAGAGCAAACAAACTCAGCAATAAAGTTTCTGCTGTTTCCCCTTGTTCCCAAGACCTATGAGATTATCTCTATGTTTCTTGTATATATTTACATATAAGTGTATAGATATAGAACTGCATACAGATTTTTTCTACCACCTCTGGTTATGACAATCTCATTTCATTTGATGGTCAAGGAGCACGCTTTAATGTTCCATTTATCGATGTTCTTCCATTTATCTTCAGTCCAAATGGACAATACATGTGAAGAATCGACTCTCAGTCTACAAGCATCTGAACAACCAAAAACCTAGCATGACAGTTTGATGCAGTTCTGTAATGTGTGAAGTGGTGAGCAAGATCCCTTAACTTAAATGTCAAGATTTCAAAGCACTTATTCTCTCTTTGAAGCTGGAAGGAAAGAAGAGTCTCATTTCAGTATTAGAAAGTTAAGGTAGTCCAAACATATGTTCCCAACCCTACAATTTTGGGGATCTTTATGCATTTAAACACACACACAGATGATGCACAGAAGCATGACTCCACTCTATAAACCTCATATTTCTTTTTTTTTAAAATTGCTCTAAGTATTTCAGTCTGGCAATTCGTGAGAGAACTGGCTTTCTTAAGGGGTTTCTGTTTGCAGCATTTCCACAGTGCTTTCACATATGCTGGAATATCTTATTTCATACTGCTTTGCTTTTAATACATCATTCTCTTCACAAAACCAGTGATAGAAGTCACCTGGAATGTTGTAATGATTTTATCACAGTTCTCTCTGTTCTTCAATTTCTCATCATTCCTCCTATTTGTTTGTTATAGTCAACTGTTACATGTTGCTTCAAGTTAAATTGTGCATTAGGATAAGGAAAATAAACCCACTATGCTTCAATTGTTGTCAGTGAAAAACAGGAGTGATTTCTGTTGCCTTCCTATTCCAGAAGCAACTCTTAAGTCCTATGACAGCTGAAGCCTTTCCTTCTGTCCTCAATAGAAGAAGCTTGTAGAGATGAGCTATCTCAAATTGACATTTTCTAAAATGTTGGGAGGATAAGGACAGAGAGGAGCATAAGTTTTACCAATGAAATTACATGAAAATAGCCATGGGGGGGGGGGGGGGGGGGGGGGTAGGTCAGGACCCCATTTAGCCCAGTAATTGTGGCAGACAGTAGAGATTACCCAGAGAAATAAACAAGAACAAAATTATGAAAAAATAATTCCCCCTCAAGCATTCATTGAGTTTGCAACTTCCTCAGCTGAAGATACTGTCTCTGAATTTAGGGCCTATGACAGATTTTTCTCAAGGAATTTTTCCATTCATTTCTCATATTTCACACATTCCAGTACTCAGAGCACTCTACAGCACAGAATTCTGGATATTCTTTTCTCCTCTAATTTCACCACACATGCCATGCACCAGTTTTCATTTAAGCACTTTTCCCATTTCTATTCTCCTCATTTGTGCATTTCTGTGTGTATGTCTTGTCTCAAAGATGAATTTACAGATGTTTGTTTACTTCCAAAGCTGTGATTCAGCTTTATTGGTTTTTATGAGGAGTTTTCTGCATAGGGTAAGAAACTAGATACTGAAATACAGGAAAAAGTAGATTTCTAAACTTTTCTGTCTAAGTAAACAGGAAAAGTATACTTGATAGAAGAAGAATCTCAATCAGCTGTTTTGTCAGTAAGAATTTAATGCACCATGCTTAAGCTTGCAAACTAAGACTTCCTAGTCTTCCTTGGCCTCTGAAGATCATCAAAAGTCAATGAAAAGATCTGTCTCATACTCTGTAGCCATATGATTTTCATCTTTTATTAACAAACTGGAGCTCAGAAATGCATCTTTTTTCCTCTTTTTCCCTGCAATAAAGTTATCAAGGACACAAAGAGAAAATTCAAAGAACAAGAACAAAACTAAAAAGTGGTAAATAGTACTTCCCATCATGCACTGTGGAAAAAACTGACAAGCAAACCAGAAGCATAACGTTTCTTTACTAGCACCACTGAAACAAAAACAGTATTTTAGATTTAATATTAAAACAATGTTATGACATCCTGCTCATTCCAAGGTTTTATTTGTGGCAGTCAATCACTTTGATCTGATGGTAATGAAGTCAGTATATTATAACACTGGATAGAAAATAAAATAATCATGTAAAATAAAAGCAAATAATCAGCTCTTAAGTGAAGAATGCCAGTGATTTTCCACTCCTCATCATTCCCTGAAATCTATCAGTTTCATATTCAGTGGTTAAATATTGTTCTAAAATACTTAGTCACTGATTATTTTGGATATCAACAATCTTCTGGCTTCATTTTCAGGCTGAGGAGCCTGACTTGCATTGCAAACAAGTGTAAATCAAACTTAAAGCAAAGGCAAACTACTAATTCTACTATGACTGCAGCATTTTTTCATGTTCAGTGATAGAGAAGAATGGCACCGGAACAATGAAATATTCCTGAGACAACTACCATTGAAAACCAGATAAAAGTCCCAACTTGACAATATTATCTGGTCCTAGGATAAGACAAGGGGAGTAGAACAAAAATTCCAAGAGCTATATCAAATGGTGATCCTAAAAAATGAAGAAAAGCAAGTACCTTGATAAAAATACAAAGAACAAAATGCATTATTACTTTTTACTTGTCTAGTCATTTGCAACAGTTGCTGTCAGATGAAGACATCAATGTTATACCCTTTTTAACTAAAAAAGAAAACCAACCAGACAACAACACACAAAAAACCCCAAATCACACAGAACTTTTTCTTTCATGCTAATGTCTAGGTAGAGAATCATTGAACTGTTTGAGTTGGACCCTTAGGTCATCTAGTCAAAGGCTTGACACGGACACCTACAGCTAGATCAGGGTGCTCAGAGTCTCATTCAGCGTGACCTTGGATGTCTCCAGGGTTGACACATCCATGTCTCTAGGGAACCTGTTCTAGTGCTTCATTACCCCATCATAAAAAAACTTCTTCCTTATATCCAGTCTAAATCTCCCCTCTTTTAGTTCGAAAAAATTTCCCTTTGTCCTATCACAACAATCCATGCTAAAGAGTTTATAGCCTTCTTTCATACAGGCACCCTCTTTCAGATACTGAAAGGTCACTGTCACTACTCTCTAGATCCTTCTCTTCTTCAGACTAGCTCTAAGACTGTCCTCAGGGAAGGGGAAGTGTTCTGACTTTTGGATCCTTTTCGTGGCCCTCCTCTAAACATACTCCAGCAGGTTTATGTCTCTCCTTTACTGAGCACTCCACATCTGGATGCAGCACTCCAGGTGAGGTCTCATCAGTGCAGAGTAGGAGGGCAAGATCACTGAAGACCTGCTGGCCACACTTGTTTTTATGCAGCCCAGGATACAGCTGGCTTTCTGGGCTGCAAGAGCACCTTGCTGGCTCACATCCAGCTTCCCATCCACCAGAGCCTCTAAGTCCATTTTGGTAGGGCTGAATACTTTTCCACCCAGAAGAATACCTCTATAACACAAAAGGCATACATGATGATTTTGAAACTAGCACAACTTAACCTAATAATTTCCTTAGAATAGCCCCTTCAATTAATGCTATTTCTTCCATATATATGTTTATATATTTTTTTTCTGATTATATTACAATAGTTAGAAAAAGCTCTTTCAGGAAACAATTTAATGTCCTGACCTTTCACGCCCAACTGTACACATGCCCAACATTAGCATGTCAGTGATACTATCCCAATCAATGAGATTGTTATGCTTTACATTGCACAGATGAACAGAACCTGCAATATTAGAGCTTCAGCGTCTAGGAAGTTTCTTCTTTTATACAAACTCAATTTCCCAATTGTTAGAACAGATGACAATTTCTACGAGTAGGCAAAAAGTTCATTTTATTTTTTCAAACAACAATATCACAGAAGTGTCAAGGCTGCGCCAAGGGAGCTAACATAGAACTAAGCATAAAATAAAACTAGAGAAAAGAACTTAGGAAGACAAAGTCAGCTACAGGAGATTTACAGACCAGGAGAAATACCTCATGACAAACTGCCTAAGTAGAGATACTTACAGAGATTCTGTATTTTCAGTGACTGAAGTAAGAAGAAAAGATTGAAAGTTGTGGATCTGAATCCCTGAAGAGAACATTAAGCTAAGAAAAGTCTATTCGGAGCCTGTTTGTACATTCTGCAGTTGAAGAAAATATTCAGAACTAAGGAAGATTACAACTATTAGAAAAGTTGTGAAGAAAATCTCTTACTGATTTGTTGAGTTAAACAAGAAAACATGACTAAGAACAAAAGAGATTTTACTTTTCAGGATTTAAGTTAATGCAATAATCATGTTAGTTCTCCCCCCAGTTCTAGCTACTGTCCTTCCTCTTCAGTAGTGACCAGCTAAATGATCAAATGAAGCAAGTTTCCTACACCTTTACCTGAAGGAATATTTTGTTTATATTTCATTTTAGATACAAGTAATTTTATGTCAAAAGGATCCTTTCGGGCTTCTGCGATTTAATACTCTAAGAGTATCTGCTACTTCTCCCCTCCACTCACAGGTACTTATTTATACAATCCATCCAGTACATAGAAGAGAGGATTAAGGCAGAAAACAAAAGAGAGCTACTAAATCTTGGAGAACTAGTATTAATTTTTTTCCATGATAATATGCTATGACTTCAGAAATTCATTCCCACCTTCGCTTCTCACCCCAGGACTGAGTTAAGTAGACAAGTCCATTGCACTGGATTGAAAAGCAGGACAATCAACAGATTCCATGACTATTCTGCCACATTTTTGCAGTAGAAAAAATGGCATCAGTGCCATCAGATATGTTGGGACAGACTTACCACAACCTGAAGAGAAGCAAGGGATTAAGTGGCAGAACAGACGTGGCTAGACAACAGTGAGAGGTTCACCCTCCTACCCTGTAAGAGCAGCACAGACTCAGGTCCATATCAAAAGCCTGTACTGCAATGAACATAGAACAGAGAACAAGCAGGAGTTCTGTGCACAGTTTCAGGTTTATAGCCTCAATGAGATTACTGAAACACTGGCAACAGTGCAATGGAGGAGCTCAGGCTCTTTAGCAAAAGGAGTAGGCAACCATGGAAGAGGGACTGTGCTCAAGATAAAAAGGAACTAAATGCATGAAGCTTTTCTTCAGGGAGGGTGATGAAGAAACTGAAGGACTGTGGTTAAGAATTAGAGGACAACCTAGCACAGGTGTTGCTGTATATGACTGCTACAGACCTCCTAATAAAGAAGAGGAGGATGAAGCTTTCTCTAGGCACTTGAAGAAAGCCTCACAGTCAGACAACCTATATCCCTTGTGGGTAACTATAACCCCCAGAATGACTTCTGCTGGATGGTCAACACAAATAAGTACAAACCATCCAGATTTATGGATAAGAGAAATTTTGATGCAAGTGATCAATGAAGTGACTAAAGGAGATTCTCTATTGTACTTGTTGCCCAACAAAAAGGAGCAGCTGGACAACATAGAGGTCAAAGACAGCTTTAACTGTTATCACCAGGAGAGGGATCAGTAGTATTACAGTCCAGGAACATAAAGAGCACAGAGTAGCCTCTACAAGGACCAGCAAAATCCCATTGGGAACTGTCTGAAAGGGCAAAGAAACCCAGTAGAACTGACTAATGCTCAAGAATGGCCATGACAGAGCACAACAACAATCCATACCATTTTACAGAAAGTCAAGGATGCATGGTAGAAAGCCAGGGTGAATAAACACAGGGAGTTTCTGAGTGCAAATAGAAAAAGGATGTACACAGGAGCTGCAAGCTGGTACAGCTTTCGGGAAACAAGAAGACACTGCCTGCACACATGACTCATCAGGAATGCTCAGCTGGAGTTCAAAGAAGGTGAAAGGCAGGAAGAACAGTATCCTTAAGTATACTAATAGCAAAAGGAAGACATTGTCAGGCTGCTGTTCTGTGAGATGGGATACTAGTAACAAATAATAGTGAAAAGGTTAAGATACTCTGCAATTTTTTTTTTTTTTTTTTTTTTTTTTTTTTTTTTTTTTTTTTTGCATCACCTTTCATCAATACATCTTGATTACAGGACAAGTGCTTATAAACAAGTCCTTTCTGGGAATCTTCATACTGGAATAGTTTTTTTCCATTAACTTTCATTTAGTACATGTTCTTGTCATGTCAAAAGACAAACAAAAAGCCCTCCTTAGCATTTATGTAAAAGCTACCTGTAGAATCAAGTTCATTGACTACAATAAGGATGTCCAAACTTTTGGCTTGCCTGGGCCACATTGAGTAAAGAGAAATTGTCTTGAGCCTCATATACAGTTGCTATAAAAATAATGCCTCCTATTTTTTTTCCATGGAATCTACAGCAGATGTAATCAGCACAGTAATACTAGTTGATAGAACAAATTCTCAGATGCAAAACACTATTTTATCAATATAATCACCACCATTAGTTATGCATTTTCCTCAGCTATGAACAAGAGCTTGCATGCCACGATCATAAAAATTTGCACCAGCAGAGGTGACTCAATGCTACCACAGATGAAATGCACCGTCCACCTCCTCACTGAGCTCACACTTACTGGATGATCTCCATAAACATTCAGTAAGCATCAATGAATGTCAATAGGTGCCATTTTTTCCACATGGAGAAATTCAATGAAACATCTTTGCTTTGTACAAACTTCTGTGTCAGATGCCATTTTGTCAGACTGCCCCTCTTCTACCGTCTACTGCACAGCAACAAAATGTAGTGGAATACTGATGGGAAGGTTCAAGTTCTACTCGCATACCATCAACTGCCTCTGACATAGTGGGTCAACATAACAAAACAGGAGGCATTACTTTCATAGCAACCCTTGTAAAATATGCAATATTGTTGATTTATAAGTAACTAAACATCTAAATATTTTTCTTAAAATATTAAAAAAGATGAAGAAAAAAAAAAACAAACTAGTGGGATATGTGACCTTGTTTTTGAGAAACTAATGCATTAGACTTGTTCTTGACAGTGGTTGCAAATCTTCATGAGCTCTCAAGGTGTTTCTCAGATTTTTGATGAATTTTTCATCTTCTTGTACTTCACGTCATGCTATGACATAAATAAGGCATGACTGTGAAGTGTGGGATATTTTTCGCTGATGAGAGAATATGAAAGTCCAGTAAAGAGGCATGATCGGATTTGAGTTGAATATCTAATTGGAGTTTTTAAGCTTATAAATAATGTATTTATATCAACTGAAAATAGTGTCTAGTGTTGCAAACATGAGTTTTTGATTTTTTTTTTTCAATCTTGAAACTGATTTTCAAACTCCTTTATCAAGCTGGAAAGCACTGCTGTGTATTCTCTCCTGTTCACAGCACTGTGTTTAGCCAATGTAACAAAATGCATGCAACTATTTGCCATTATTTGAGTCAGCACTGCCCTCTCCCATCACCTTCTTTCAGTTGACACAGTGTTAATCCCACACTGACTGACTATTGCTGAACTATGGGTGTGTGCCAAAGGCCACTGTGGGAAAGAACATCCACCCTTAGCATGCGGAGCAGGGGGTGAGCCACACTATAACTGTATCTGGTCACACTTGGCCCACAGGCTGCACATGCCTTGACTGAAGTCAAACATTCTATTCACATAAAGACATGCCAAAGATAGTATACCATAATTAAGACTACCTGTAAAAGCACTTCACATTTCTAACAAGGTGATCTGTATTCACCAACCCATTGCTCAAGAGACATATAATTTATTAATGTAGATAGTCTCCCATGCTGGTACCCTGTCACATCACTAACAGCAGATCCATATTTGCACTAGATATCCACCAGTCCAGCAGCCAGAGCAAGCCACCCAGAGAAGTCAGGCAATGCCGATAACTCAGTTACTGAAGCATCACTTTTCATTTTTTCCTTTGACTCTAGAGAGTAATCCTCATCATTCCTTTTCCTCAGCTCTGATGTGTTCAGTAAATCCTAAGGCTGTCAAACATCAAGAATAAGGCAGGTAGTCCACCATGCCCAACCACACTGAGAAGGGACATTAAGTAGGAAAATTCCTGCTTTAAAAAGATAGCAGGGTCCCTACTATCAAGTTAAAGCAAATTATTACTCAGGATGCTGTTGGAGAATCACCAGTGTAGCTATTCAATGCTTTCCATCAAAGGTGAGGAAAAAAGGAGGTTTGGGGAGAGAAGCATTCTAATTATAAAAAATAGCACTATTACAGGCCATATTTCTTGCTAACTAGGCAGTCTTGTGTGCCACAAGAAACATTCCTCTTTACACAATGGATTTGTATTAATCAGAATTGTTAGATACTGTGCTTACATAGATTTGCCTCATTATTGATTTTCCTGTTCCTCTACCATTTCTGTATTGCTTATCTAGTATCACTGTAGTAATATATTTTTATTTAAAGAGGTTTTTTTGAAAGCATGCTTAAAACCAAAAGGCCTGAATCCTTATGATCTTAATACTTACTTGCCTGATTTTTGTTTCAAAACTTGGTTCTAACCTTTAGAAAAATAAAACTGTTGCAGCATCTATTCAAACACAGAGTTGTCAAAGACTGACAAACCTTTACAAATTAAGTTTCGTCTACATAAAATATTCTGATTCCTGAAATCTTTTCAACTAATAGAGCAAACGAGCTATACACATAGGAGAGAGAAAAGTCATGCCAATAGAGTCAGGTATGCAAATCAAAGTTTTGTACTAACATACATTTCAGACAGGGACACAAAATTTTGAGAACATGAAGAGAAAGATGTTATGGTTTTATGATTTTTGGTTATTGGTATTCCACACTATAACATCACGTAATGCAATGGGAATTAAAGAGTTAATGCTCCAGTTCCATGCACCTATCCAGAAGAGAAGAAGAACTACAATTCCCAGAAAAATGTTCACTGTTCTGTTATCATTCCTGCTTAGGGGATACAAATATAAGGCCTCGGTAGGTCACCTGACATCCCTCTTTCTGATTGTCAGGCTCTTTCGCTGCTGCTCATCCTGAGTGCATGCCATTAGCGTAAGGCCTTCAGCTTTTCTGGACACTCTCTCTCTCATTTTATTTGATTTATTAGCTCCAATTCTAATTATACTGTATTATATTGTATTATAGTGTATTATCTTGCATTCCAATACCATATTTAGTAAATTAGTTTGTTTCTCCTCAGATCATTGCTGCTGTTTTTAATTATTTGGGGTTCCCTGTTTCCTCTTTCTGGAGGCGTGGATCTGTGGATCCCTCCGCCCTGCTAGTCATGGAACCGGGCTGAACCAGACTGTAAACCGCTGACAAAAACTCAAAGGTCCAAGCTCTCACTTGTTCACAATTCAAAAAGATCACTGGCTGAATATAATTCTTTCCCACTCATTTTCAGGTATTTTTGTTGTTGTTGTTTTGTGGGTTTTTTTGTTTGTTTGTTTTTATAAACTAGGGGCAAACTGAGATACTGAGTCAAATCTGGAGGAAAAATGCTAGAAAAAGTAATAAACTATCTCACGTTTGCTTTTCTTCTTTTCAGAGAAGGAAGCATTATATCACAGAGAACAGTTAAAATGACACAAGTTGAACTTGAAGTGGAAGGAAAATTATACATTGGCCTTCTGAACATGGATGGATTTCAACACTCCCATTTCCTTTAAGTGTTTCAGCTCATACATCTGACTGATCCATTAAGCATCAATTCTGTTCCATAACTGGATGACTCTGACCCTTGGGAAGAATGTTAAGTCATACTTTCTGAAAATTATTAGCATGACATTTCCACTGTGATTATAAACTTGCAAAGGTGAGAAAAATATAGAGTATGTTACAAAAATGTATGAAAACTACTTCAAGTAGATTCTAAAGTGAGGAGAAAAAAATGTTCACCATCAAAATCATAGGTGTCCCAAGGAAATATTTGGGTTGCCATGACCTTGACGTAGCCCTATGCTTCCCCTTCCATTCAAAGATCTACTTTGTGTTTATATGTTTTCTAAAGCTCTTCACAAGCTGCTTACTACTTGAGCTGCATTTGAATTTCTTATTTATGGTCCATCTCATGTGTACTATTAACTCACACCTATATTCATCTATGCATATTTTTTCTAGCATCACAGACAGCTCATCTACACAGTATAACTACAAGCTGACAGTATTTTGTAGGAAGAGAAGTTGTATTCACAAGAGATATTACACTACACATTGTACATATCTAAGCAAAAGCTAAAATCAAACAGGTTACTCATCTGTCATCTGGTCATTAAATAAATGCTCCCACAACTAAACAAGTTTTTTTTTTTTTTTTTTTTAATTATCCAGGCAGGACAAGATGAGCCTGAGATGCATGTTCATAACTCACCATAAAACCTGTGACCTGCTAGTATCACATTGGCAACACCACATTCAGTGGGTGAGAAGATTCGCTGTATCACCTTAAAGAGAAAATCTGTATCTTAAAATTTAATATCTGTTGTTACTGTTCTCATATTATTTCCACTCTTTTCTGTTAAGATGACAGAATGTTAATTTTTGCTACAAAAGAAGCACAAAAGCTGACTTAAAAGTTACATATTTGGAATAGTTTGTTCCATAATGTTTTTGAGAAACAGAAACTGCTAAGTAAATTGTTAAGAATACACCAGCAAAAGAAATTTGTGGAAATAAGAACCAAAACCAGCATCATGGATCTTTCCTCCCTCCTCAACCCCACCATAGTAGACAGATCTCAAATATCAGCAGATAAAGAAGACACACATTTACTGATCCTCTTTCAGAACTGTTCATCATTAAAAACAAAGGCAGTTATGTTCATCTAAATGAGATTTTACCAAACAAAAAAAGACTTAGCTAGCCAAGAGTTCTGTCTTCCAGATGAGTGTAACATTTCTCAATTAATCGTGTCACCTACAGAATCTTTTGTTTTGTTTTCTTGTTGCAGTAGCATTTTCTACCTCTTCTAGGAATTGCACTTTTTTTTTTTTTTTTTTTTTTTTTTTTTTAAATTTTCCTTCGCAGACAACATCACTAGGCTTTGCTTCCAACTTCACGATAGAAAGTGTTTTCCTAAGGAAACCATATTCCATAAATAGAGGAGTGGGAACTACTAAGTATCAGGTTCTAAAACACCTGCTTCCTACTTGTAGACAGTTCTCTGCTTAATACATTCATTTCATTTACAAATAGGTGAAAAGTTTTGGCATCAATGCTTTCAATTTTCACATTTGGCATGAAATAGCAAAAACTTCAGA
Source organism: Chrysolophus pictus (assembly GCA_037305975.1). NCBI lineage: Eukaryota > Metazoa > Chordata > Aves > Galliformes > Phasianidae > Chrysolophus > Chrysolophus pictus. Next base: position 101,613,258 of record CM074576.1, read on the forward strand.
TCTAGTAATTTAGAAATGAAACACAGATAGGCACTGCAGAATCTTTATAACGGGTGAACTGCAATCTTTTCCTGTCAGAGAAAAAGAACCACTATTCTGTCCCCTGTGAGGTTTGAAAACTGTTGGGAATAAAATTGGACCAATAAAGTTTTTTTCAGTTTTACAAGTGAAACATACTATAAAGCATTAAGTATCATTATTTTAAATGACTATCAAAATGATTCATTTTTCCACTAGATACCATCTCCTGTAAGACAGATACTTATTTCTTAAGAAATACAGTATTTTGTATGTCCACACTGATAGCATCATATCTAGCAAGAAACAATAAAGGAAATCTTTATAATTACCATTACGTTTGATGCATAGGAGACAGAACCTCAGTTTTCTTCAAGGCTCTTTCACAGGATTATGTTTTCATACCATCAAAGCCTTTCCTAAGGTAAGCATTAACTTATAGTGGCAGGGAGCTTTGGAAGAGACCCATTTGCCAGCTTTCCAAAAAACATGTGCACAGCCATGATGCTACAGCAGGGGGTATGGAAGAGGAACAAATGGGGTTTGAGAATGAATTGATCTTAATGGAGCCCTTGCTTCCATATTTTTATGGTGCAGCACTAGTAACAAATCAAGACTGTTAATTTCACTAGAATTTAACTAAATTAACTTACAGTTTAAGTTATAACTGATCAACATTATGCTATATTATTTCTGATCCTGGAAAATGACTGTAACACTTCCTTTACAAAGAAGGAAGAATTCCATATAAAGTATGGATAATGCAAGTCCAGCACTTGACAAAAGTATAAAAGTATTTCTTTTGCAAATTTCCAAATTCATACTATACAGACCAGTCTAAAGGTAGCAATAAATGTTTAATGTTGTGCGGGTAAGAATATATTTGTTTTCAAATTTATGTAATTAAGAAATTTAGAGAAAGTGGCCTTAAAAACAAAACAAAACAAACAAACAAACAACAAGAACAAAAAACACCCTTTAATTCCTCTGTTAGATATACTAGCCAAAGTCTATTTTAATCATCTTTCTCTTCTCAGTTTTTGTCTTGACTGAGTATATTTCCACTTAATTAACTTAGTCTAAGTACATTTTTACCCAATAGTCAAGAACCTGAGACATCTTCATGTTGAGACTCTAGCAGTGTGACAAAAGAGATTTACTTTCACATCAAGACTAACAATTAATCATTCTGTCTTCAAGATCCATGAATAAAGGATCTATGAACAGAAGAAAATAAAAAAAAATACAAAACAGACCAACTGATGTAGAAGGTGGTTAACAGAAGTAGAACTAAGACAGAAATACAAGCTACTATACTGATGAGGGACTATATTTAAGGGGTCCCTAAATACAGATCAGTTCCAATTTAGTTTACAAGTAATTTCCTTAATTTAATTGGGTACCAATAAAAAGTTTAAGTTCATTAATATTTAACTGAGCAAGGCATTGGAATAAAGCTAAGCTTTTCAACTTATGCATAATGTTTGTGAAATATGATTTCCTCATTTCAGCTGTTCCTAACTTTTCCCATTCCTACAAAAATTGCTCCAAAAATAATGCCTTCTATTTCCATCAAAACTACAACAGATACAGTAAGCACAATAACAATTTTGACAGAGTACATTCTCAGCTACAGAACACTGGTTTTCAATTTAGTCACCACCATTAGCCATGAATTTTCACTGAAGATAAACTAGAGTCTGTATGCTGTGCTTGTAAAAATCTGCAAGAGTGGAGGTAACCCACAGTCACTACTGTTGAAACACACCACCCACTGCCTCACTATGCTCATATCCACTGTTTGGTCTCCACAACTGTTGAGCAAGCATCAGTGAATGTCAATGGATGGAATTTTTTCTGCATGGAGGTAGTCAATGACACACCTTTGCTTCATACATACTTCCATGTCAGACGCCATTCTCTCAGACTGCCCCTCTGCTGCCATCTGTCACAAAGCAACAGCATGTAACATATAACTGGCAGGAAGGTTCAACCTCTTATGCCATATCACCAATATCAGCCTCTTATGTCATGGGCCAGCATAATAAAACAAGAGACACTACTTAAGGAGCAGCCCTTGTAATACAAAATGGTAGAAAAAATTGCTATGTGCTAATGTATATGATATGTATTGCTAATTACATTCTCCGTCTTTCTGACAGTCGTACTGCCAGCCTTTTACTGGGATAAACGTGTTTCGTAATTAGAGACTTATTATTCAGTCAGGAAATGGCACGGTTTTAGATTCCCAGGAAATAGTAATCTTGCAGGCTAGAAGTTATTGTCTCATGGTATATAATTCTAGTAAGGCTGTATCTATCATTGCCTAGAAGGGCAATAATGTATAGTGGAAAGCATGCAAAAAGAACAGCAGTTGCTGTGTCTGCTTTAGAAGAAAACAAGATCAATCAATAACTCCAAAAATATAAGATTAAGATTAGCATTTTAGACTGACTTGCACTTTCTGTTTAGGTCACAGAATAACCAAGGTTGGAGAAGACCTCTAAGATCATCTAGTCCAACCATCCATCTACAAGTATTTCCCCACTAAACCATGTACCTTAGTACAACATCTAAACATTTCTTCAATCACCTCCCTGACCAGCCTGTTACCACTTGAGCAGCACTTGACCAGCACTTGACCACTTCTTCAGAGAATAATTTTTTCCTAATATTCAATCTGAACTTCCCTTGGTGCAATTTGAGGCCATTTCCTCTAGTTCTATCTCTAGTTACACAGGAGAAAAGGTTGACACCCACCTCGCCACAACCTCATTTCAGGCAGTTGTAGAGAGATGAGGTCTTCTCTAAGCCTCCTCTTCTCCAGAATAAACAATCCCAATTCCCTCAGGCATTCCTCATAAGACCTATGCTCCAGATACCTCACCAGCCTCACTGCCCAATTCAATTGCCTCTCTTCTTCCTCCTCCACCTGTGCACAAGTAAAAAGCAATGGAGGTCTTTAGAAATTCAGACTAATATTAAATTTAGAATGAATCTCAAGATTCAAAATTTTAAAATCAGAATAGCTATCAGACTCACAAGGAAAAATTCTCTGAACCATTGTGGTAGTCTTTTGAATAAAAGTACTTATATTATGTTCTAACTAATAGCTTAGCATTTCAGAAACAGGATTTAGAAGTGAAATACAATTTTAGAGCACCCAAAGAAAGCTTTAGAAGCTTTTTGAGGAATAACACAACCAACCACAACAAAAATATGGAAGCCCTAATATTCAATCTTAACCAAAATGAGCCAAACATTTTTAGGAGAAAGATTAAAGCTTCTTTAAGGAAGATACGATCTGGGTTGGGCTTAGCTGAATGTTTGAGTGAAGTACAAGCTACCGAGGTAAAAGTACAATATGAAAACTGAACTTTTACCAACAATAACTAGCATTTGGCCACTAGCTATTGTGTGACCCATCAACTCTGGAAACTTCTTAAGCAATGATTGATTTTTTTTTTTTTTTTTTTTCCAGAAGCTAATAGGAACTGGAGTTTTTAAAGTATGCTATAACAATACAGATGAACAGATTTGTTATTTGTGTTAGCTGGTTTATTCAGACTGAAGTTTAGCTAGGAGAGGGCAGAGTGCTTTTGAGGTGTTTCTGAACAACTGTTAGAATCTCTTCTGCATTTCCTTGTATCAAATAAGGAATGCTGAACACCCACATCTTATTGTCTTCTTCAGCAAGCAGATGTTAGTAGGAGATGCCAAACTTCCCAGCCATACCACATCTGTCACATCTCTGTTACTCCGCAAACAGAGAGGAATAAATATTGATGGCAGGCTTTTTTCTTTGTTTAACCAGACTTCGAACCTTTTGTCCCTTGCTTCATGAAAGCAAATTCAGTCTACCAAATACACAGCAAGATGAGAGAATCCTCTCTTTGGGACTGGTGAAGAGCAACACTATTTCCAATATAGTGACCATAAGCAGCACAACATAAATGCACTTTCTTTATCTTTACTGTTCAATTAACTGCATTTTTTTTTTAATTTAACTGCATTTTTTTTTAATTTAACTGCATTTAGTTAACAGCTTCAGTGGATGAGTTTTAAACAAAATGTTCTCTTATTTCATTCAGAATGTATCTGATCTAATCCTCACTGTTCTGCAATATAAATCTGAATTTATTAAGCTTTCATGATTCTGGAACTTTCCTACAGGGACGGGAATAAGGGAATACTCTCAGGTTTGCTATACCCACATACTAATATCTAAGCAGTGAAGAGACACTAAAGATTTTATACGCAATCTTCTGGAGCACGGTGGACCTGAGCAAGTTCAATAATACGTGATGTACCAAAGACTATCAAGGGAACCCATTCAATGTGGAAAAAAAAAGTAGAGAAGAAGACAGCGGCTGCTTTTTTTGTATGCAAAATTCTGAGCAAATACTGCAAAGTACACAATAAGACCAAGGAAAGTAAGGAGTGCTACTTCAGGACTGGACACTTGATATATTACAAGGTCATTTCCCTTCTGCCTTTTCATTTTGAAAAGGCGGGGAAAAAAAAAAGAAAAGAGAGAGAGAAAAAAAAAAAAAAAAAAAGAGAAAGTGAAAGAAGGAAGACAGATATTTCCATGACTTCAGGTACTCTACAAACACAAACATTGCAACTTCAAAAAGGATTGCTGTATTTGAACTAAGACAAAGTGATGAGGTTAGTCCTACAGGGAACAGAGTTACATAAACTTCATAGCTGAAGAAATATAAAAGAATCCAAGGCAGACTGATTAAGAGATACCACTATTTACAGAATAAAAATATATATGAAATTTGGGTAAAACACTATAAGCATCAGGAATGCAAAACACAAAACTAAACTTTAATCTGGATAAAAATTACTAATACTACGGAGTGAGTGAAATTAGCAGTTCCACAGCTGGTGACAAAGGAGACTGTATTTGAGAGACGTGATGTAATGTCAGAACAAAGACATTCTGGTTTCCAGAGCAAACAGTTTTAAATAAGAAATAAGCAAAAAGATAAGGGTAGAAAGAGTAAATTGAGGCAATTCCTGAGTAGCAGAAGAAACATACTGGGATAGAAAAAAAAAGACTTATTCTAAGATCAGTGATAAGAGAGAAAAAAAAAAAAAAAAAATGAGAAAACAAAATAGGAAGTAAGCTATTGAGAGGAAACATCAAGAAAAACGAACATCAAAATACATAGGGAGTAGGTAAAGCAAAAAAATAAAAAGCTGACAGCACATTGTTAATGTCAATGAAACATTTTTTGCCCACTATTTATTTTTTTAAAAAATAATAACGAACTATTGTCATGTACTTCTTTCCAAATTTTGTAGTGCAAATTCATACCTGAAAATTTTCTGATTATTAGATGTTTTGAGTTTTGACATTCTTACATTGGTTTCCTATTTTAAATGAAAAAGGCTTATTATCCATCTTCTATTCTGCTTAGTTTTCCCTTGGGAAACACTCTACAAAAGGCACTGTGTAGTAGACCTACACTTAGGGAATTGCCACAACATTACAGAGTCAGAAGCTTTGCTGAAAGCCTTATTCTCTTGCTCTCTTTTCTAAAATATTTCACTGCCCAGAGATTTCCTCCCAACAGATGTATCTGAGGGGAATGCAATTGCAAATGGAGAAAAAAAAAAAAAAAAAAAAAGTTTTAGATGTACTAACTCTCTCTGATTATAATTAGATTTGCACATGTAGAGATCTAAATATGATGCATATGTCTCTGCATCTCTACTCCCACGTGCATGCCCACGATAGTAGGGCATTCACAGAATGTGTGTGTGATGAGAATGTGTAGCATCTGTCAGATGCTCCAGAGTTTAGTTAAATGAAATTTCCAAAGAGCAGGCCCAAGAAGCTCTAAAATATTTTAAGGATGTTTGACTGATCTACTTAGAACATCTTATCTAACATGGCTTTCATGTTTTTTCAGCTGTCTGATGACTGAACAGCAGAAAAAAAGCATTCTCAGGGAAAATTAGCCATACTTCTATTCAAACCAAAGTATCTAGGAGCTTGAAGTCCTGGCAGTGAAAAATCAGATATGAAAATTACACATTAGCTACGTGAATCACTTCAATTCCTGTTAGAGAGGGAGGGGTAGGGGGGGAGAGAAAAACAGAGTGAGGAAGACAGTCACAATCAGTTGTTTCCCCACTCTCAATACATGAATTAGGTTACAATCACACATTCTGAAAATAGAGTCACACAATCACAGAATCGTAGGGGTTGGAAGGAACCTCTGGAGATCATGTAGTCCAATCCCCTAGATAAAGCAGGTTCCTTATAGTAATATATTAATATAGTTTTGTATTTGAAAGCATCCAGGCAGGTTTCAAATATTGCTAAAGAAGGAGACTCCACAACCTCTCTGGGCAGTTTGTTCCAAGGCTCCATCATCCTTAAAATAAAGAAGTTTCCATACACATTCAGATTGAACTTCCTGCATCCTAGTTTGTGTCCATTGTCCTTTGTCCTGATCACTGAGCACTACTTAAAAGAGCTTGGCCCCATTCACTTGACACCTGCCTTTCAGATATTAATAACTGATATTAAACTAAAAGAGGGAAGATATAGGTTAGACATTAGGAATAAATTCTTTACCCAGAGGCTGGTGAGGTACTGGAATAGGTTGCCTAAAGAAGCTGGGAACATCCCATCCCTGGAGGTGGTCAAGACCATACTGGATGGGACCTTGGGCAACCTCACCTGGTGAGTGGCAGCCCTGCCTATAGCAGAGGGATTGGAGCTGGGTGGTCTTTAAGGACCCATCCAACCAAAGCCGTTCTGTGGTAATATTTCCTGTCTTCTCCAGACTGAACAGTCTGAGGTCTGTCACAGCGGAGATGCTTCAGACCCTTAATCATCTTTGAGGCCGTCCACTAGATTCTCTCCAGTATTTCTTTGTCTTCATTGGCCTTTGGAGCCCAGAATTGGGCACCTATTTCAAATGTGGCCTTAGAAAAAAAAAACTTTTCATATATACGTATTTTTAAATCAAGACATGTTATACCCATTATGCTTTCCATGCACTGCTTAACAAATTAATCATCAGGAATTTTTTTTTTCCTATGCAATCAGATTTGTTATCATGTAATTAGCATTTATAGGAGTCCATTTGAGTTTTAACTTTTTTTAGAATGTTTTGTAGCATTCACAAATTTTTATCAGTTCTGCTGTCTTTATGAAGCATTCCTTGACATGCATTGAATTTGGAAGCAAGTTACGGCATATAACATATTTTCAAGTTGTAATCTTTGAAAACTGACAAAATGTCCTTGCAAATTAAGCATAGGGCCACATTATTTGTAAGCACTGCGCTGCACCCTAACTGTGTCCCATGGCTGCTGCCATGATGACACAGCAGCAGGGGGCCGGGTTGCAATGAGAGCTGATCTAGCCTGCATGCGGCCCACAGGTTGGGAAATGATTAAGACTTAGCAACATTATTCTGTCTAGGAATTAGCATTGAGGACTTCAGCTAGGAATGCTCTTGTGGAAGTAACCAGCAGCAACTTCCTGAGTCCAGCTAATTATATGAAGCCATCACAGTGACATTTCACTGTGTTCATCACTGGAAATTCGATGTGTTGCCTCAAACCAGCTCTTGTCTACTCCTTGCAACAAATCCAAACATTAACACTATGATATTTAGCAGGGAAAAAAAGAAAAAAAAAAAAAAAAAAAAGTCTTAGGATCAACATTAACTTAGGACCAATAGATGATACATAATAAATACAGTTGTTAACACTATCATAAATAGTATCTGTACAAGCTAACTGTTCCTGGTGTTAGCTCTCTTCTAGGAGGGCATTTCAGGGATTTTTGTGTGCGTATGCTCTTCATCAGCTGTAAAAACTGTAAAAAAATCACACAATATAAAGGGAAATAGCTTTTCTTTGTTATTTTTGCTAAACACAACCACAATGCAACAAAGTACTAAAATGCATACTATATTTTCATGGATTTAAGTACTACACCCGTAGTACTTAAATGCCTGTACCTGTAATACACAACGGCAAGTGCAGCAAAACAGCAGAACAGCAAGGTCCCAAGCCACAGTGAGGATCCCCTCAGACACAACAGCAATAGGTGCACCTGAGCTCCCCTGGGTAGGCCCTGCCTTCCCACCACATGCTCAATCACTGCTTCAGGTGACTCAGCATGTCCACTACAGAATCACATAGACAGTTGTCTGTAAAAAATAAAAAATTCTGAAGGTTATGTATCAGGATATAAGTCTAAGATTTTTTATAGCATTTTCCACATAAATAGGATAATATAGATCTTACCAGAATGCAAAATTAATTTACATGTATATTGGAATATAATTCTGATGGGAAGGGTCGCAGAACAAAATAGACAAAGCATTCCATCCAAAGTCAAAAATGCATCATTTTTGCCCTGTCTGAAATGTATTCATTGACTAATCCAATACAAATACTCACACAATAAAGCCTTCCTTCCTTTTCCTCATGTCTATGCCATGAAAGTTTCAACGGTAAAATAAACTAACCATTTAATAAAAATGACATCAAAAATCTGCCTGATTAGTAAAACCATACATATGTTCCTCTATCAGTCTAAATGTCACAATGATTTTGATACAATCAAAATATTCTACAGATGTTTGTATATCACAGAATCACAGAATGGCCAGGGTTGGAAGGGACCTCAAGGACCATGAATCTCCAACCCCCCTGCCACATGCAGGACCACCAACCTCCTCATTTCATGCTAGACCAGGCTGCCCTGGGCCCCATCCAGTCTGGCCTTGAACACTTCCAGGTATGGGGCATCTACAACCTCTCTGGGCAGCCTGTTCCAGTACCTCACCACTCCCTCTGTAAAGAATTTCCCCCTGATGTCCAACCTAAATCTCCCTTCCCTCAACTTAAAACCATTTCCCTTTGTCCTGCTGTTATCTATCCTTTCAAAGAGTTGATTCCCCTCCTGTTTGTAGGCTTCCCCTCCTGTTTGTAGGCTTCCCCTCCTGTTTGTAGGCTATATGCAATTGGTAAGAAAATTATAGAAAGTAAAAGTTTTTACTCTCTCTAAAGCTGTTTAAAACCAAGTATATTTTTCAACTAAAAAACAACTTGAAAACTGCAGAGGCAGTATAAATAAATAGCAATAGGATAACATGGACTAGATCTTGCTAGATAAGATAGATTTTTCTTTATTGCATATTGGCAGCAATTCAAATACTATTAACTTCAGATGTTATATTATTGCATTGCAGAGAATTTTGTATGGGTACAATACATAGACTGTAATTTATTGCCACCAATTTTAATTTTTGACTGTTGCAAACAGCCTTTTTTTTTTGTTATTGGCCTTACTTTAGAGAACTGAATATTGTGCTGAAAACACATCCTCATTTTTTTCAGATTAATGAACATTAGCTACTATACTGAATAGAGGAGAGGGAGGGAGAAAGATGAGTCACAAGATAATAAGAACACTTTAACCCAAGGGTGAACACTTGGATAAGTGAGAATATTCATCTAGCAGGAGAGGAAAAAATACTTATTTTGACTAGCATCAGGAGTGTTTTAAGATACTGAACAACAGATTACTAAATTTCAGAAAGAATACAGGGACAAATGCAAGCCTTCTTTTAGTGGACTAAGAGCTCATTTGACCATCTAAGTGTATTTCAGGCAAAAAGGATATGTTGTTTAAAGAAAAAGGGAGGGGGTGGAAGGCACACAAACTATTTCATTTGAACAGGACAGCAAACAAAATTCTCAAAAGACTTCTTGTGTCATGCACAAAGAAATATTTCAGTCATAGAGGCTATCCCTGTCCTTTATGGCAACTTGATTTAAATCCAACACAATCTGAATTTTGAGGTACTTCATGTTTGTTTCGTACTATCTCAGAGTTATTGAAGAGGATGAAGGGAGATAAGTATCTCAGTGAGTTAATGGGAAGCACAGAAAAAGCTGAAATTATCTACAGAACCCATCCTAACAAGCCAGCCTTTGACCAGACAGGGTTATTTTCATGTCACCCATACTACACTGCAGTAACATCTGATAATATCAGATGGACCTGGACATCGTTATGTAATACACTAGACAAATTCACAACAATTAAGTTCCTGCTACAAGATGCCTTCCATCTTTTTGTAATTAATGGTAAAATATATTCACTAAAATATGGATCTGTAAAGTAATAAAAGCTATTCATAAAAGCTAACCAGATTATCCTCATTTCAAACCACAAAATTCTGTGCCTGTTCTGCCAACTTCACCTCCCCACAGAGAAGTGCACTGCGCAGTAATATAGCCATCAGCATCCAACAATGCACCATCCCTCCATTTCATCGCTTAGCAAAAAAATAACACCTCGCTTCTACTCACTGTCTCAGAAGCAAACAGAACTCTACTTAGTGTTAAAAAAGGATAAAAATGCAGAAATTGTAATGTGGATGATTTGTCGTACTAAGAAGCAATTCAGCACTAGAAATTCATGAACAGAGAGGGAGATCTACTTTTTGCCATGTCAGAATTGCAAAAGTAAACAAATACCAACAAATCAATGAACACTGGGGGAGGATGTATAGGCAATTAATCCAATGGTCTAAGAGCATCCCATTTTTTCTGCTACTTCAAATGAAAAATTCTCTCCCAATCAAATGAACTGTGAAAGACTTGCACAAAAATAACCAATTTGGTTGGCAAGAGGGGAGTTCTCCTACTCACCTCTTGCAAGTGCCTCCTCAAATTCAAAAATGCACTGCAGTCGCTGGTGAAGTGTTTTCATGTTGTCTGTGAGTGGGTAGTGGCATGTGTGTACTGTAACTTGCTCAAAATTTAAGGAAAGAAACATGCACTTCATCTTAGATTATGTAAATTGCATTAGCAGCAGTCCTCCAATTTCGTTAACTAAAAAAGTATTAAAATCATATGCTAGACTAAAGTGGTTCTGCCCTGTAACAATATTAATGTGAAGAAAATTTATATATTCTTATTTCATGAATAAAACTAACACTGTTAAAAATAACACTGGAAAGATTTCCAGAAAAAAAAAAAAAAAAAAAAACCTTTAAAAATGAGAGAGCTGTATAAACGCTGTTTTCCTTGATCAGTCTCTGAAACAGAGCACTATATATATATGTATATAATATTTATATATATAAAAAACAGTGGTTACATGTCCGTTACTGAGTTGTTAGGTTTCTACAGTTTGTTTAATAATACAATCTGCAAAACTAAACAATATAAAATGCAATGAAAAAAGATCATAAATTAAATAGTCAAAGAAGATTACTACATGCCTACCTATGTTATAAGGATTTTAAGAAAAGAGAAACCAAGATATTCAGGCTCACTTAAACAGCAGTCAGGAGGAGCCTGCAGAATGCTTACGTTCCACTCACATAGGACCCAGAGCAGGAAAGCACATGGAAATTATTGAAAGCATTAGTTTTGGCACTAGTTACCCAGATCTTAAATCTGTTCAGTAAATACCCTCTGTGACAGTGTTACACTATCACATTTCTAGGATCTAAAAGATTTTTATCAAAATTATGGGCTTTACCATATAAAAAAAAAAAAAAGTGTCAAGATCCTTGGAAGTCCAGAGGAGGCACCAAGGCTGGGAATGGGGTTGAAGACATATCCTGGGAGGAGGGCCTGAGGACATTTGGGCTGTCCAGTCCAGAGAAGAGGAGACCAAGAGGTGACTTTGTTGCTCTTTTCAGTTTCCTGAGGAAGGGAAGGAAAGGGAAGAAATTGAGTTTTTGTAGTCTTTTCATACTTTACGGTGGTGGTGAAATGCCACACATATAGTAAAACAGGAGAGAACTGATCATTCAGACAAGAGTTTATGTTTAGGGGCTTTATTATATAGGGCCTGATATGACAGGGCTATGACCTCTCAGTAAAAAGATGATACTTAGGAACAAAACAGCATTTCAGAAGAATTAGCATTGGTACATAGCAAACATTGTTCACAGAATTACAAAGCAGCCTATGTGGTGGTGTTTAGAATTTATGACTTAAATAGTGTTTGTAAAACACAAGCGTTTTACCTACTGATGAGCAGTACTTGCGCAGCACCAAGACCTTTTTGCCACTCCACCCCTTATGCAAGTAGGCTGGCATTGGGCAAGAGGCAAGAAAGGACTGGCAAGGACAGCTGGTCCCAAGGGACCAAAAGGAAAAAGTAGATTCCACAGCACATGTCATTGTGCTCAGTCATAAATAGCTCAGAAAAACGGAGGAAGAAGTCACCAATGGTTATGGTGCTTGTCCTTCCAAATAATTGATGTGTGCTATGAAGTGGTTAAAGATCTGCCTGTTGATGTGATGAAGTGAATGAATTCCTTGTCTTGCTTTGCTTGCGCATCCAACTTTGCTTTATTTCTTAAGATGTCTATTTCAATTCATGATACATATATATATTTTTCCTCCCCACACACTTTTCCCCTTCTGATTCTCTTCCCTGTGAGCACCCAGCTGGATGAGAGCTTTCTTAACAGTCAGAGTGAATCCACCACAAATATGTTTGCTTTCCACACTATTGCTGAGCTCAGAAGACAGCCTAATGAAATTATCAGTACTAAGCACTGTATTATATCCAGTTTTGTTCACCCTCACTTCCCCCCCACCACTTTTTTTTCCTTCTCAGTCATTAAACACATTTTTATTGGAAAGCTTTTCCAACTGCTAGCAATCCATCTTCATAGTGTAAGATTCAGAACTATGGGTAAACAAACATACTGTCTAACATGCACAATGCTACGCTTGGCACCACTGTAGTTTGGCTATAATTTTAATGTTTATCTGCTTGGTTTTTGACTCTCAAATTCCTGAAAAGGAAAGGAAGTAAGCAAGTTTCAGAATTCTGTGCAACTCTAACCATGTGTGCCATTCAAAGTTGGCAGTGACCCCTGTTCTTCCAGGCACACAAGTAAATCTATATTTAACACTTTCTGCTGTTAATAAAGAATGCTAAGGAGAAGGTTCAGGGATTGGTGTGTGTGTGAGCAAGACCACAGCATAGCACATTTTGCAATTGAAAGGAAAAGATTGCTTGCTATTTTGCTGCTAGTTTAAACCAGTTACTAACGGTTGCAAAAGCTCACCTCTTGCCAGTTTTGACCTAAATCTAACTTATTTTCTTATTTTTGTCATATCATATAGCACAAAGACAGCATCCATCATATACAATAACAACAAAAATAAGAACAAGGAAACAACCAGAAAAGAATCTTCACAGCATCTCTGAACATACTGGGAAAGTTTTTTTGTTGTTGTTTTTCACTTGTTTGCTTTTTGTTGTTCTGGTTTTCTTAAAGCCATCATTCACAATTATTTCACTACAGACACACCAATAAAATCAAGTCTTTATCTCGCATAGTTAAAATCCTAGTTACTTGAAGAGAGAGGAATAATTTTAATTGAATAACAAAATTCATGAAAGTATTTACATACTCCTAGAGACAGCAGTTTCATGAAAATTTAAATATAAAGACAGACAAAAGTTAAAAATATCAGTGTCACAAGTTCTTAAGAGAATTAACATAAAAAATTGATTCACTATTAACATTAACTGTTAACATCATTATTAACTGACATTAAGAAAATGTCAGTTTCAGCTTCAAATCTATCAGTTTCCACAAACCAGTTCATCTGCTTAAAGAACTCAAAACACCTGAACAGGATCTCAAATCCTGTTTCTCAATAACAGGTACAGAATGAATAGAGTAATATACTCAATATGGAGTATGAATAAAAGTAGATCAGAAGCCTTGTTTTTAAAACTTATGGTCTTATTAATATAAGACCATATGTATATTAATATAAGACCAAAATCCATAAGACCTAAGTTTTTAAAACTTATGGTCTTATATTAATATATACTTATGGTCTTATATTAATATACATATGGTCTTATATTAATAAGACCATAAGTTTTAAAAACAAGGCTTCTGATCTACTAGGATTTAAATTAAAATACAATCTCTAAAGAGGATTATTACCCCAGTGTTCCCACTGTAGATTCTTAAAGGCTACTTCTTTCCAGGCTCCTAGTTTTATTCAAGATAAGAGAGCAACTTGATAAATACTATACCCATTTCAGCTGACACCTCATCTTTTGCATCACCAGCTATTTTAATATAGCTTTAGACGAATATTTTTGATCTCACCATGTGATTCTTACTATTGGTAGCCTGAATCTATACCCCCCACAGTAGTCCCTTATCATAAACAAAAGGGTAACTGCAAACAACAAGATAACCAGTGAGGGCAATTTCAGCTCTGTGTGAAGACATGCTACCTCTAGAATGTGGAAAAGACATAATCTTAGGGCTTGAATTGTGGCATTATAGTGTAACAGTACCTATGCATCTTTCTCTTCCAGAACGTCTCTGAATGTTTTTGTTTCCTTGGTTGGCTGGTTTATTTAAATCCAAAGACTAAGTAAAATCACAGGCTTGGAGAGCCATCCACAAATGCAACAGAGGAAACACCATCCAAACACTGCATCTCATGCCTTACATAAGTGAGGAGGAGTAAGAAAGCAAATACAGGGCAGCTGTGCTGGAGCCCTCTGCCCATCAGCACACTCAGGAGCACCACTGCATGTGCGCTCATCACTGGAAATAAAAGAATTTGAGCCCTTAACCTGCTTTTATAAAGAAAGAAAGGCTGGTAATAAAATCAGCTCCTAGGCTGATTTCAGGCCTGCTAGCCCTGGGCTGTCTGAAAGTGATAGAATAAGAACAAACCAGCCCAAACTACCTCAGAAACATTAATATCATGGGTGAGGTAATCTGATATAGAGTAGAATATCTTTAATAAAACAACAACAGATCTGATTTAATGATTTTCTCCACCAAGAGTCAATTCAAAGGCTATTATTGCCCACATGTGCATATAATGAGAAGAATCACTAAAGAGGAATTATTAATATTTAAGCCATATTGTTCACTCTCAATTGTAAGACTTCATTCAACATCACTGTTACAATTGTACACCATGTTTATTTCTCATTTCTGAAATGCAAACATCTTACTTGACAACATATTTCCTTCCTGTACTTCTTAATGTTTTTTCCCCTTTTTTTTTTTAGTTCTACTTCTAGAGAAATAGCATGTTGGAATGTGTGTTAGATTTTGACAATTAAATATTCCTTTTTTTCTCTCAAGTTTGCTGGAGAAAATGGAGGAAAAAGCCCACCAGTATTTCGCTTTTTACGCTTTTGCTACTGACAAATATATTTTTTTAAGCACATCTAAATCAGGTAGGAAAGAAGCACCTCTACCTTATGAAATATTCATTCTTATATAGTGGTCAAAGATGAGGGAAAAAAAGGAAAGCTTTTACCAAAGTTAGACCATCCTTAAAGTTTTTAGACTTGGTAGATCATAAAAAGAAAGTTAAAAAAGCTTAAATTCAGATGGTTATTAAAAGATCTAAGAAATCCTGCTAGCTAAGCTTCTATAGCACTGTTAATAAAGACGCTTTTGTAGGTAAGATAGAGAAAAGAGATTAAAAGGAGCAGTGGACGAAGGGAAGGTTTTATACTGTACCTAATGTAAAAGGTGAAGCTTATTCTCTGAATACTAACAGATTAAAGGACGTTCTGCTAATATTAGCAGCAATGGCAATAAATCTGATTTTCTAACCTCAAAAAATGACTGCCATTATACATCTAATTTTGTTCTTACAGAATAGTTATACAAAAACTTTTCCCAGTCTCCCCAATTTCTTTACTAGGTCTGGATAAATTTTGTTTGCTCACATTGTAAACATACAAATGACAAATACTGAGGTTCCATTTTTAAATTAATCAAGCTTTCTTACTATCAGTGAGTATTTTTAGTGTTTTAAGTCCAGCTTAAGCTTTTCAAATGAAGTACCCACTATTATTTTTATTATTATTATTGTTATTATTTTCTAATATTACAGGGGTGAGTGATCAGCGTCCTGTTTTAGTTTTGTAGGTTCTCCTATATTTGTCATATTCATTTGCTTGAAAGGAATCAGAGTTATCGGATAACTTCACAGGACAGTTCTCACTTCTCATTGTGTTCTTTGCTTATATTTTTGATGGTTTTGTTATTGTTTTCTTTCCCACACACCAAACAAAACCACACTTCATTTGCAAGAAATAGAACAAGGAATGGACACGAGTATGTTATATCTCTGCAGAGGTTTCTCCTTTCCCCCCTTCCCATCATCTATTTATTATTACAAATAAGCCAACACTGAGAATAAGGAAGAAAATACAGTTCAATGATAAATTTCCCTAAACCAATAAATTCAACAAAGAAATATCTTGAAGTCAAACATCAAGGCCAGAACTATACACCAGAAGCCTCAACTCACTACAGCCATCCTACGGATTCCTGCAGGTGCACAGAGGCTACACCTAAACTTGAATTTCTGCTACAGAAAATAAATGCTCAGTTAACTCTTACTGAGCCAGGCTCAAATACAGGACTTTGATCATTGTTGCATCTCATCTGCTATCTTCAGTTTCAGCATTTCCTCTGAGTGAAAGTAAACTTTACAGCCCAGCTAGCCTGGATGCAGTAGCTCTTTACTCAAGCCCTCTAAGCACTAGCTTGTGGAAAAATGACCTCACACTGGGGATGGAAAGTAGACCAAATGAGCACAGAGGAAGAAACTTCTCCTGAGCATCCAGCCCTAGCAGGCATCCCTTGGTCTGACTAACTCTAGGCAGGAGAATAAACTCAGTATTAGCACAGCTGCCAACAGGGAGCATCTCCCGAGATCTCCTTCCTCTTCTGGCAAAGAACTAATTAAGAGCTCAGTATCAGGTCTATGCCAAATAAAAGTATTCATGAAAGTTTTAAGGGGGTGAATTTCCCATTCTTAAATCCAGTGTTAGGATTTAAACAATAATAGGCAAAAATTTTAAGTTTTTTACATTCTTTCAAATTCTTGAAACAAAAGGATAAGAAGACCCCATGCCACAGCAGTCTATATGCTCAGGCAGTCTGGCAATGGCTGCAAGGAATTGAAGGGCCTCCCTACCTGACCAGTTCATCCTGCAGCCCCAGTGATGCAAGCTGGGCCAGGGACAGTCACCAGAGTCAGTCACAACCCTATCATCCTCAGGTACCATTCTAGGTCTAGGCCTGGCCATGAATGCAGCCCTCAGAATGGGTTGGGACAAAATGCAGGGAGCTGCCCAAGGGTCCAATTCCAGAGTAAGAGTATTAATTGGGCCTGAGAGGCAGCCCCAGGACAGGGCAGGGGACCGTCACCTAAGGAGCAAAACAAAATTAATCACAAAACAACATTCCAGTCAGAAGATAAATAGTATTACTACCATTCATGCTTGTATGCCTACCCTAACATTACAGGAAAGACAAATATTTGCTTTCAGGAGAAATACCTTTACTTCCAATGAATGACTAAGTTGTTCTTTTTAATGATATATATATTTTTAAATAATGGCAGATCAGAGAGGAGAAAGAAGAGACATCTGGGATACAAAAATCATGCTCTTCCTTCAGAGTTAAAAATAATTTTTAGTTCAAAAATCTTTGTTATAGTATACTTAGGAAAAACACCCTGGGTTAGTCATTTCCAGAAGTACTGAAATACTGTTGTATCTGGTTTACCTAGACAGTCAATAATGAATTATCTGTAATTATAGCATGCATATTTGCTATGGCATCAAAGTTACTTCAAGATAAGAGTTGATACCTCTAAGCCCAGCGTAAGATATTTTACATAAACTTGCCAGTAGGTTTTGGGAAGGAGAAGGCAGAAAAGAAAAAAAGTATCTCTCCATTTGGTAGGCAAGCATGTTAAATAATTACTTGCAGAAGACATCGTTAGGCACAATAAATAAATAAATAAATAAATAAAAATTAAGAATGGCTGTCCCATCTCCAGGATGAAAAGGAGAAGGTGGAATGAGTTTTAGAGGGAAATTTATCCTCAAAAGCCAGACAGACTCAGTCTAGATTTATAAATTATAAAAGGTACAAACTGGGTGATATTCTAATAGAGTTTACCACAGAGGGAATACTGAAAGCCTGGCAAGATTTCCAAGATCCTATCTAGCCAATCTGCCTTTAGCTTTAAAAAGAAAATTTGTTAGTAGAATTACTAAAAGAATATTTTGAAAACTGGTAATTTGCTTTGACATTAGTTATATCCATTTTCTCTGATTTTGGAAGCTGTTTTCAATATCTAGCACGATATCATTAGAAAGTCTGTCAATGATTTACAGGCTGGTTTGGCCCAGCTCCGTGACTAGGGGGCGGAGGAATTTAGCGAATCCACACTTCCGGAAAAGGGAAACAGTGGACCCCAAAATAATTAAAAACAGTGGCAATGATCTGAAGAGAAACAAACTAATTTACTAAATATTGTATTGGAATGCAAGATAACACACTATAATACAATATAATTAGAATTGAAGCTAATAAATCAATATAATAAGAGAGAGTGTCCAAAAGGTGGATAAGCCTCACCATAACACTGAGGTGAGATGCTCAGTCCGGTTGAACAGCAGAGAGGAGAGCCTGATGAAAAAAAGAGAGTTCAGATGACCTACCAAGGCCTTATATCTATCTGTTCCCCCTGAGCAGAAATGATAACAACACAGTGAACAGTCTTCTGGGGAATGTAGTTCTACTTCTCTCCTGGGACAGGTACCTGGAACTGGAGCATTAACACTTTAACTCCCAGTGCACTACATGATGTTCTGATGTGGAATATTGATAACCAAAAATCATAAAACCAAGACAAAGTCAGAATACTATTAAATTCATGCCTGTCTAGGTTCCTGGTGAATGACTTAAGTATCTCTTAATTTTTACTTTACCATCTTTAAAAAAGTGTAAAGGATCTAAGAGGACCTGGAACAAGATGTTATTTAAAAAACGTAGCTGCTTTACAGCAATAGAGCTTAAAATAAAAACCTAAAATGCTCATTTTTTTTCCTCTTGTAAAGGACATAAGATAGCAACATTCATCTGAGCACATAAAAATAGGGAATAATAAAAATAGTTATTTTCAATCAGATGGGCTTTTAATTCTTATTTTGGAATACTGAAGTTAAGCTAGGAACTTTGCAAAGTAAAAATACCGCAAGAAACCATTTCATCATTCAGTTTCAGGAAACTTAATATTAATAAAATTTTCATGTAATCTTTCTTTCTTGGACTTTTTCTACTGACTAAGCACTCACATAAATAAAAGTCTGTAGAACTAGGTTTCAGTGGAAGAATCTACTCAGTAAAATTCCTAGACCAAAACATCCTATGTGACAAAGCAAAGGATAATTTTTATAAATTTAAATGCAGGCATCTAGGAAATAAAGCTGTGTAAGCCTAAGAAGAACTATGTAAGGAAGAAAGATCATTTGGATAAAGCACTCAAAAATCCTATTATAGCTATTATGTATCTTCACTGTGTCACATCCAACGTTAATAGAAAGCGAATGCTAACCTAGATATGAGTTTTATAAAGTGTATGTATAGGTGAAGATCTTATAGAATTTTACAAAAACAGTATCATAGCATTTCTGACAATGGATGGCCTTCTGAAGTAGAAGGATTATAATCTTCATGTGTTAATTGAGCAACAGATGCTTTCAAAAAGGATGATTTCCATATGTGGCCTGTATGCAAGGAAAGATCATGGAAGTAAGCTGCAAACAAGCTTGGGCATATTTGTTTCCCAAAGGAAGAAAAAATAGAATGGAATTCAGCCTAGAGATAGTAAAAGCAGAAAAAAAAAAAATCCACTTTTAAGGAAGGTCATCAGAAGATGCATACTCAAAGATAATTTCTCTGGAACTGCTACCCTATAAAGAACAGAGAGGTGTAAGACCCATTCATTCGCTACTATCCTGATTCTTCTCCAGGCTCCTTTCCAAATTTTGTGACCTAACTCACAAATCCAACTAAGTCCAACTAAATGCTCAGTTGTTAGGGGAAAAAAAAGGTTGTATTCCAATACAACAAAACTTAAGTTTAAACAGTTAATGACAAAAACAGCCAATTACTTTAAAGAAGAAACTGGCAGTGAATGGTGGAGGATGGAGCAGTTGAGAGGGGAGATATAGTCTGGATCTTCTAGATATCAGGTTGCTAAAATTTCTTACAAGTCAATTGCAGAAATCTCATCATACAAAATACCCTCTAAAAACAAATAACATATCCACATTCCCATATTCACTTCAGAAGGTTTTTATCTGAGGATCTGCAAGGAGAACCAACCATAGCAGCTATCAGAGACTGCATGTTTCAGCCTCATCCATATGTTTATCATCTCAGACAACAAGCAGTAATTCACTACTAGCTGCTGCTAATAATAATTTATTAAATCTGTTAAATTTAATCTTCAGAAAGATATTACCTAATGATTCCACTACAGGCTTAAAAGGTTTTTATTCAAGTTTGTCATGAACGACTCACCTGAATTTATTGCTAAACAGAAGTTTCATCTATTTGAAACAGAGGACTTGTTATAGGCTTCCTTAGGTGTTCTCATCTGTTCTCTGCCTTGAGCCAGTTAATAGTCTAAGCCACTTTTTTCTAAGCCACAACTCTGACCTTAAATACAAAATACATTTTATCTGTTTGATTTGGCAATTCTCTCCACTGTTCCTTCACTTACTATTGATATTTGTAATTTTCCTAGGTAACGAAGGCCACATAATGAGAACAATTCTAAAAGCTGCAACTAAGAAAACACAGGAAAAAAAATAATGGATAAAATCTTTGGTCCAGACAACAGAACAACTCCCAAGACTGGAATGAAGATGCTTTTCTTCTAAATCTGTCAATACTTTAGATTATGTGAAATTATCAGTAGATATTTTGGGGATTTTGTTTGTAAAAATCACTGACAAGTGTGTTACCTTTCCTTTTAAAAATGAATCTGTAACTTTCAATGCTTTGAAAGATGTTCTGCAAAAATAGGTTGGTTACAGGAATGCTTGCCACTTTGTAGATTCTTCAAACCACAGTGAAATCTCTATTCTGTTGTATTCTGTGAAGACTGGGATTAAAGGGCATGCCCTGGAAGGTGTTTGATGGATTTTAAAGACCAGAAGTAATAGCAAAAAAGAAAATAACTACACAGCACAGAGGAAAGATGGGATATCGAGAAGAGATTTACTTCCACTAGGCTGAACTACAAAAACACAAATCATCATCTGCTTAGTCTTGAATAGGAGATGTAGTTTAGAAACAAGACTAACTGCAAATATCAAAATTCAGCAGATGAAAATGTTTCAGTAATCTAAAAAACACATTTCAGGACCTTATGTTGCAGTTAATTTTAGCAATTCTGCCTCAGTCAGTAGAAACACTTTGTTTACAAATACTTAGTAGGTCACATTTGAAGTGTTATTTAGAAAATTGTGTATAATATTTTAATAATAACTAAGCATTTGTCCTAATCTAATTCCAAACTAATACAAAGACGACATAATCCTTCAGAAGTAACATTTGATGAAACACACATACTCAAAGTAAAAAAAAGAATTAGCTTTTCCTTAGCTTATTTTCCTTGCCTAAAGATATTATTTACTAGATTGTCATTTAATTTAGTTGTTCAGTCTCCAAGATGCATCTAATTTCAAACTTTTCTGTATAAAAGTATACCAAGACATAGCACCCCTGTTTCAGCCAAAGAACAGTGGAAGAAAATAACTAACTTTAAAATCTTAGATGTCAAAAGTAGTTAATACACTCTTTCTTGGGCACTGTAGATATTACCTCTGACATTTCTGTAGCTGTCTGCAAACACCACTGTGAATGTTTCCAAATGCAGTTCACAGTGTTTAAAGGAAATGTGTTACATAACAACCACAGAGAGCTCAAAGATGGGCAAAGACCAGTGATAGATTAGGTGTTTTATTTTTTTCCAGAGAAAGCAAGAAACAGGGCCCCCAGTGATTAACTATAAAACAACAGCTAAGTAGTAGGTAATAACCTAGAGGAGCAACTAGGATGATTAAAGAGAAATTTTGATTTTTGTAAGTTCATAGAATAATTTCAGGTACACCTACTTTTCTACTTCTCATGTTATTTTTTAATACCATTCTTCCAATACAGCTATAGACACACAATTTTCCAAGAAAATGACAGAGATTCAGTCTCATTTTTCCTTCCATTGCTACTGAAGCTAAGGTATGTACATACCAGTAGACATAAAAGCACAGTCTAGTTCTTAAAATGTAATTATGCAGGTGGTATGCAGTGAAAGTTAACAAAGGATCCTGTCCACTAAATGAATCCTGTAGTTTGGTTGACAATAGACTGTAATCACCAGCATAGTGATGGACTTCTAGAAGCTTATTCTACTATTAAGAATCTGTGGCTTTTAAAGTAAAAGTATACTAAAAATACTGAAGAAATTAACTTAAAGTGAGGAAACATTAACTATGAACTCCTCGGCTTTTTTTCATTTAGTGTCAAAACCTCAAAGCTATTGAAACATTGTTTTTTGCATTTAATATTTACAATGCAGTGATAGTAGCAATGAGATAATTATGGCACTTCTGCTACCAAGGCCGTGACTCACAGCAGTCAAATATCAGGTCATTATTTCTGTCATTTTGCTAAAAGGGTTGAGGAGTAGAAAAGTGAAAAGGACAGAAACATAAGCTTTCACTTGGAGATGCCTTCACAGAAGTAGAGAATCTGATTCCAAGCCAGCAATTTGCATCATGTATGCTTGAATTACTATGGAAAAGGTAATTCTTCTTTTTTTTTTTTTTTTTTTTTTTTTTTTAATTTTTTAAACCTCACATTTTGAATTATCAAATCAAAAGACCTATATAACATGCAAAAAGGTGCATGGGAGGGGAACAGTCAATAAGCCCATTTGTGAAGCATCTCAATTTTTGAGCCTGTGCTTTCACAGAGCATGCATTCCTAATTTTACATATAGTCTAATTTTACATATGGTGAACCTAATCATGCCATGCTGAATTCTATAAGGTTTCACAGGGCATCCACACTACCAGTATTATATGGGAACCCATTTTCCCCTCAATTTCATTCATGTTCTTCACAGAGATATGAAAGATTCAGCGAAACTTCCATAAACAAACATATTTATAGGTCCATGCTATGGGATCTCTTAAAATATCAGTTTTGCTCAAGATGGATAAAAATATATATATATTTGGAGTGTAAAATAACAGAAAGTTTTGTTTGATCACATTTTTCCAAAGAGAACTTGTCTACATGCAAATTTCACAACAATCTGAACTAATTTATTTTTCATAAAGCATAATGACAAGTTAACTGGAAATACAATCATGCCTTTTATATTTTCTGAATGATGCCCCATAAAATTTAGTTTATGACTTGAAAATCAAAGATTAATTCTTTCTCCTCTCCTTAATGGCTATACTGGAAAATATAAGGAGAGTAGTAGGCTTCAAGACCCATGAGGAAATTATTCAGTGCCAGTAGGTGCTGGTAAAGCTTCAAAAGTCACTGTTTGTATTTTTGGGCAGTGTGATTCATGAGGAATGTGGATCAACTCAGATTGCAGGGGGAGTGAATTTTAATAAGTAACAAACAAACATGACTAAGGTTAAAAGGAAATGATATTATTTATTCTAACAAAGACTGAAGGAAGATGTGATAACAGCTTTTCTATCTTCTACACATTAAAATATTAACTAGGAAATAAATAAATGCTTCCTCATATCTAGTGAGATAAGGGAAGCAGTAGTGATTTTAATAGCAGCAAGGGAATTTTAGGTTAAGTGCATAGCACTACAGATGGCTAAGTGCTGGAAGAAATTAACTGGGAAGGCTGCACAATTTCCATTATTATATTTAAGAACAAACTAGATAAATGTTCTTTGGCAATAATAAAGGAGTACCTAATTTTGCCTTGTGATAGAAGGCAAAAGATGATCTGTTTTTCTTCTCAATACACTTGGAAAAAAGCTTAGGCAGTAGTCTAGGTTGAGAAAGTAAGTAACTTTTGAAAACGCTGGCTATTATTTTCAGTCCAATGGTGAAAAGGCTCAAAAATTATTAAATAGTCCTCAAATATACTAGAAGTGTAGAAGAAACCTAAGATTCTCATAATAAGAACCTCCAAAAAGTAACCTCATAAAGCATGTGCATATGTTAAGGAAGACGAACGCAAGAAAGGCCTAGGTTCTTTAACCTTTGATTGAAAGAACTAGAGCTTTAATGTCAAACAGGTAGATGGGGTAAGAAGTCGATCTCAATTTTATTAGACATTGTTAAACATAAATTAAGACTTCATAATAAAAATTTTCAAACTGGAACAAGTTATCAAAAGTCTATTCAAAAGATTAATAGGCTATCTCTAGATGACATTACCAATGGTCATCTATATGAACTGTGATGACCAATAAAAGCTGTTACGTGAGTTAGAAGAAGTCACTTCTCTGTGGGGTAATTTAGCTTGGATAGAACACTACATCATTTGGTAACTGTACTTCAAGTACCCAAATTGTTGATCTAGCCTGAGCATTTCTACACAGTTCTATTTTGTGCCATATACATATATCTTGAATAAGCATGGCTTGTGTAGCCTAGCAACAGGAAAGACGAGAGAATATTGCTCTTTAGAGCAGAAGATGTGGGAGGATTATAAAAGAAATTTTTTTTAAAATCCTAAAATCTACTCCACCAACACAGAGAAGGTAAAAGGACATCTGAGAATTATGAGAGTGCATTTCTTATTCATAAGTCCCCTAAGATAGGTCTTAATCAACAAAAGAAAAATAGCTTTTAGTAAGAATGTAGGAGACAAAGAGAAAAAAAACGAAGAAAAGAGAAAAAAAAACGAAGAAAAGAGAAAAAAAAATGAAGAAAAGAGAAAAAAACGAAGAAAAGAGAAAAAAAAAAAAAAAACGAAAAGAGAGAAGGAAAAAAAAAAAAAAAGAAAAGAGATTAGTAATTTTAAAAGTCTCCAAAACATAGAATCACCAAAGTCGGAAAAGACCTCTAAACTCATCTAATCCAGCCTTCCACCTACCACCTGTATCTCTGCAGTAAGTCATGTCCCCTAATACAACACCTAGAACATCTAAATATTTCTTGAACACCTCCAGAGACAGCGACTCCATCATCTCCCTGGACAGCATGTTCCAGTGCCTGACCACTCTTTTGGAGAAGAAATTTTCCTTAATATCCAACCTGAACTTCCTCTGGCACAACTTGAGGCCATTCCCTCTAACCTTAGCTATAATTACACAGGAGAAGAGGCTGACCCCCACCTTGCCACAGCCTCGTTTCAGGTAGTAGTAGAAAGTGAAGTTTTAGCACACTACACATCAGTGGAACCATTACTTATTGAGGCAAGTAGTGATGGGTTGCAGTCCACAAATCACTTCAACAATACCCCCTTTCCCTCTTCCTCCCTGTAAATTAAATTGCTACACTTAACTGAATAAACGTAACAGCAACAACAGAAAATCTTCAAAAAAAAAAAAAAAAAAGCATTAGTCATGTTACAAAACTTTTTTTTTTTTTTTTTTTTTTTTTTTATGACTTCTTGATCTTGAAAAATGGCTCTTGTGTTTCAGTTTGCCTCTTGTCCTGCCACTGAGCACCATCGAAAGAAGCCTGGCTCCTAACATTTTTCCTTCAGCAGCTGCTGAAGGTCACTCTTTGAAGGCCCAGAGCCCCTTCTACTCAGTGTGTATACTCATGAGCCCTTGAAAATCCAGAGTTGACATGTAGTGACCATGTAAATGATCAGACTGTATCATTTTTCCACTGTTGTAGAGAAATAAGAACATAACCAATTATCTTAAGCCAATCTTCCTAAATTTTGTTCTTACTCTTCTCTCCCACCCCTTCTGAGAACCAGTGGTTTATGCTGTTCATTACAGCACAACAAAGGGCTGGACTGATAAATGAGGTGAGGGAAGGCTCTGATAAATGCCACCACTACTGCAGATAGAGAAAAAATGCTGTATGAAGAGTAAAGATGGGAAATTGTCTTTAACAAATTTCCTCCACTTGAGGAACACTGGTTGACAGCAGTTAACATGAAAGGATTCCCATTTAAAGACATGTTAAAAACAGTTGTTGCCTAAACTAACCTATCATGGGTAGTAATGGTTGCCTTTGTGAGAAACATAGCAAACAATGTCATGGAGAAGAAACGTCGTTGGATGTCTCTGACAAAGCTTGCCTTATTATTAGCGTAGTGAATATTAAACCTTTCTCTATTTTATTCCTCCTGCAAAGCTGATAACTGGATATTTTCTAGATTCACACGATACTTACAGTTACCAAAACAAAACAAAACAAAATCAGATTCTTATTGCTAGTACAAACACGAAAAAACACAGATAACACAAGATATTTGATACTCCTCTACTCACTCAGCTTTATACTGGAGAAGAACTTACCTGCCCTTGTTGAGGAGCACATTTTCAGGGAATTACCCCATTTGAATAGAAATTCAGGGAACTTACTACATTGCCAGATACACCCAAACTAAATGTCATCAGTGATGCTTATCCTTATTTTTCACTATGCGTTCACTAATTGATAAATGTTAATGACAATTTTCAGTTCAGCAAAGTAAGTAAACTCAAGAAAATACAGCATTACTGACAAAATAGAGGAACTCCTCCTTTCCCAGAGAATCACACAGAATCACAGAATGGCCAGGGTTGGAAGGGATCTCAAGGATCATGAATCTCCAACCCCCCTGCCACATGCAGGGCCACCAACCTCCTCATTTCATGCTAGACCAGGCTGCCCTGGGCCCCATCCAATCTGGTCTTGAACACTTCCAGGTACGGGGCATCCACAACCTCTCTGGGCAGCCTGTTCCAGTACCTCACCACTCCCTCTGTAAAGAATTTCCCCCTGATGTCCAACCTAAATCTCCCTTCCCTCAACTTAAAACCATTTCCCCTTGTCCTGCTGTTATCTATCCTTTCAAAGAATTGATTCCCCTCCCCTCTGAAGGCTCCCTGTAGGTATACTGAAATGATGCAATGAGGTCACCCCGCAGCCTTCTTTTCTCCAGGCTGAAGAAGTCCAACTCCCTCAGCCTGTCTTCATAGGGAAGGTGCTCCAGGCCCCTGATCGTCTTCGTGGCCTTCTCCAACAGCTCCCTGTCTTTTTTGTACTGGGCGCTCCACACTTGGATGCAGTATTCCAGATGGGGCCTCATAAGAGCAGAGTAGAGGGGAACAATCACCTCCCTGTCCCTGCTTGCCACCCCTCTTTTGATGGACTCCACGATACCATTTGCCTTCTGAGCCGCAAGGGCACACTGCTGGCTCATATTAAGTTTTTCATCTATCAAGATGCCCAGGTCCTTCTCCACAGGGCTGCTCTCAAGGACCACTGCTTCCAGTCTGTATGGATGCCTGGGATTCCTCCGGCCCAAGTGCAAAACTGCACTTTGCTGTGTTGAACCTCATCAGGTTCACCCAGGCCCACCTTTCTAGCCTCTCGAGGTCCCTCTGAATGGCATCCCTTCCTTCAACCGTGTCGACTGCACCACTCAGCTTGGTGTCATCAGCAAACTTGCTGAAGGTGCAATCGATTCCAACATCAGTGTCATTGATAAAGATGTCAAAGAGCACTGGTCCCAAGACATATCCGCTGGGGGACGCCACTCGTTACTGGCCTCCACCTGGACATAGAGCCATTGATGACCACCCTCTGTCTGCGGCCTTTCAACCAGTTTCTTATCCATTGAGTGGTCCACCCATCAAATTCACATCTCTCCATTTTGGAGATAAGGATGTGGTGGGGGACCATGTCAGAGGCCTAGCTCAGGTCCAGGTAAATGACATCGGTTGCCTTTCCCTTGTCCACCGATGCCGTCACTCCATCATAAAAGGCCACTGGATTGGTCAAGCATGACCTTCCTCTGGTGAAGCCTCTGGTGCTGGCTGTCACGGATCACACACCCTTTCCTCATGTGATCAAGCATGTCATCCAGGAGGATCTGTTCCATGATCTTCCCAGGCATGGAGGTGAGACTCACCAGCTTGTACTTCCCGGGGTCCTCCTTGCTCCCTTTCTTGTAAATGGGAGTGACGTGACCCTTCCTCCAGTCATCCAGGACCTCACCTGACAGCCACGACTTTTCAAATATGATGGAGAGTGGCTCAACAACCATCTCAGCCAGCTCCTTCAGAATCCTGGGATGCACGCCATCCGGCCCTATAGACTTGAACACATTCAGTCTCATGAGGCGGGCTCGGACCTGTTCTGTCCTCACAGCAGGGGGGGAATTACCACCCTGATCTGCACCCAGAGGTTTAGGTATGCAGGGCTCAGGGACGTGAGAAGTACTGGAATCCTGGCCGCCAGTGAAGACTGAGGCAAAGAGCTCGTTCAGTACCTCAATTTTTAAAGACAGCATCCCAGGGGATCTCGGCCAACAGTCCATTGAACAGCTTAAAGTTCGCTCTCCCAAAGTTCAGGGTCCTGACGCCACTCTTCACCAGGCCCACATCCCTCGAGATCACGAACACAACCAGAGCGTGGTCACTGCAACCCAGGCTGCCTCCAACCTTAACACGATTAATGATTTCTTCTGCATTGGTGAGCAGCAGGTCCAGCAACGCTTCACCTCTGGTTGGTCTGTCCAACACCTGGACCAGAAAGTTATCATCAACACATTCCAGGAGCCTCCTAGACCTCTTGCAACTCGCCGTGTGGTCTTTCCAAGAGATATCCGGATGGTTGAAGTCCCCCATCAGGACAAGAGCCCGTGAGCATGAAGCCTCCTGCATCTGAAGCAAGAAAGCCTCGTCAACAGTTTCCCCTTGATCAGGTGGCCTGTAGTATACTCCTGTCACCAGCTGGCCTTTGTTAGACCCATCCCTAATTCTAACCCATAGGCTCTCAACCTGATCCTGACTGTTTCTGAGGAAGCTCCTCACAGTCTATCCACTCTCTGACATAGAGGGCAACTCCCCCACCCTTCCTACCTAGCCTATCTCTTCTAAAGAGCCTATGGTCCTCAGTATATATTATAAATATATAAACTATAATTCCAATTATGGGAATCATCCCACCATGTTTCCATGATAGCAACAAGATCATAACTTTCTAAGCACATCACGGTTTCCAACTTGTCCTGCTTATTTTCCAGGCTGCGTGCATTGGTATAAAGGCACTTCAGCTGGGCTTTCCATCTCACCACCTTTATAGAGGATCTAGTTTTCCCTAGAACAGCAGCATCCCCAACACCCCCCTGCCCCAGTCCATCCCTTTGTACTTCATTGTCATCGCCCATCAGCTTCGGTATGAGCCCTTGAATGACCCACTCAACCCCAGTGGCCCTGATTTTGCTCCCTTCCCCCTTCATACCTAGTTTAAAGACCTGTCAATGAGTCCTGCTAGTTCCTCAGCTAAGATTCTCCTCCCCTTCAGAGACAGGCTACTTCCATTTGCTGCCACCATGCCAGGCGCTGAGTAAGTTTCCCCGTGGTCAAAAAAAACAAAATTCCTGGATTTGCACCAACTTTTAAGCCATTTATTTATGAGGTGAGTTTTTTGGTACCTCTCAGTATCCTGCCATGCCACTGAAGGTATGAAAGAGAACAACACCTGCATACCCGCTCCCTCGACTGCCACCCCAATCCCCTGAAGTCTTTCTTGATAGCTCTGAGACTTTTCTCAGCAACTTCGTCATTGCCAGCCTGGACTATCAATAATGGGTAATAATCGGAAGGGCGAATCAGACCAGGAAGTCTCCTAGAAATGTCTCTGACCCGTGCCCCTGGAGGCAGCACACGTCCCTACAGTTAGGGTCAGGCCAACATATTGGCACATCACAAAGTGACTGATGAATTTTACAAAGATTGATTATTGCCAGTCACTGAAGAGAAATTAAGTTCAATAAAGAACAAACAAGATCATTTGCTGTCCCTTGTCATTTGTTATCTTGTCTAAAATATACAGGTGGGTACTGCAATGGACACAAAACACCAAGACAAAAAGTACTACAAAGCTAAGAGGCAAAGATATTAAGTATTAGATGCTGAACAGGACTGAAGTCACCTCCTAACCTTAGAGCCAGTTGTGATCACCTAAGCCACCCCTGGAAAGCAGTCCTCAGCCAATAGCCAAAGGTGACAGTTACTCAGAAAATAAGAATCACATTGCCATCCACTATTCAAAGGGCTGACACAACTGACCACAGATCCAAACATCATAGCTTTTCTTAAGGCCTTAGAAAAAGGTAGATAAGAAAGAAAGAGACACATAAAAGTACTAATTACCCTCTTGACCCTCAGTGGAGTGAGCTTAGAGACGCCTGGTTAACCCAAGCACACACATAATGGTAGTTCTAAGCCTGAGTTCACATTCTATACCTCAGGCCAGTTATCCTACCCCCTAGATGAATTTTTTTCACATAACAAGCTTGCAGATCAATAACAGAGCAACAATCCTTTCAAGACTGCAGTTTGAAGATAATGATCATTAACTTTGAATTATGCTCTGTTAGGTAACTTGTTAATACTTACATCAAGAAGAACCGACACCACAAGCCATTCATAGCAGAAGCCATTTTGCTTTGAGCCCCCAAACCAACATAAAACAGACAAACCTCCAAACTTACCTCTTTATTAAAGAGCTCCAGAGGGGTGAAGGCAGTCTGAGTGGGGTTGCGGGACTACACCTCTCCCTCTGTTTGATTGATTCTGTTAGGTTGCAAGCCAATGAGTTGTCCCTCTTGTGACTGCATGGCCTTAAACACTTGGGTATGCAGGTGAAGATTCAAGAGGAAAAGTGAGACCAGGTTTCAGCTGTTGGAAACAGGAGTAGTGGCTCTGTGAAACTCAGCAAAGTTAAGTAGCTAAGGTTTTTTTCAGGGCTGCTAGATTGTCCTCTCTTTCTAATAGTTATGACAGAGAAAACCTGCTAATTAGTCTTTAAATCATGCTGTTAAGTGCCTAACTCTTGTATGCACTTTTCTTTCCACTGCAGAACAAGTCTTCTGACCAAATTGTGATTGGGCCCAGATGCACAATCTGAATTGGAATTACTTTATTATGTATGCTATTCATCTCATAATGAACCATTACTCACCATTTTATATTCTCATATTCCTACCAATGATCTAAAAAAGAAGGGTTTATCTACATTGTGTGTGTTTCATTTAGGATGCAGTTCTTCAGCTTTAATTTGCAGATCACTGGAGGCAGGGAGAACATTTCCATGTTGTTTTAAGGAAATCATTAGACTATATGTCGTGAGGTTTTTTAAAAGAGTCATACTAAGGTAAAGACTTTTAGAAGTTTGTATGTAATTTCTGAAAAATCAAACAGAAATCTCCATGCCTTTTCTCTTTTCCCATTCCTGGAATACCAGCTCCCCATCTGGGGCTGGTAATTTTACGATGTCATTCAGTTATAACCACGTTTGGAGACAGTAGCAAATAAAATAACTGAGGCTACAGCATGGGTGTCCAACCTTTTGGCTTGCCTGGCTTCACTGAGTGAAGAGGAATTGTCTTAAGCTGCATGTACGTAGTCACTCTGAAAGTAATGCCTCCTATTTATTTCCATAGGAAGTACAAGGTACATTGTACAAAAGGTACAGTGAGCACAATAACACTTTTTGATAGAGCAAATTCTCAGCTACAAAACTTTGTTTTTCAACAGTCACCACCACTGGATATGCATTTTCATCAGTAATGAACAAGAGCCTGAAAGCTGTTCCTGTCAAAACCTGCACCAGCTGAGGTGATCCACTATCAGCACTGCTGAAATGCACAACCCACTGCCTCACTGTGCTCACATCCGCTGTTTGGTCCCCAGAAATGTTCAGTAAGTGCCAACAAAGGTTAGTGGGTACCATTTCTCTACCATAGAGGAAGTCAATCATACCTTTGACTTGTTTGCACTTCTGTGTCGGATGCTATTTTGTCAGACTGCCCCTCTGCCTTCTGATTATCACTTTTTTGGCAATCTGGAAACCTATTCTCAAATTTCTTTATCAAAACAGAAAGCATGACTGTTTTTTGTTTGTTTGTTTGTTTGTTTGTTTTTGTTGTTGTTCATGGGACTGTGTTTAGCCAGTGCATTAAAATGTATAAAATTATTTGTCATAGCTTGATTCAGCACTGCACTGTATTCTCCCTGTGCACTGGTTTAAGCCTAGACAGTGCTAATCACGCAGTGGTGTTCAGTTATTGCCAAGAGATGCGGGTGTGCCTTGGGCCAGGCCAGACTGCTCAATGGGGCAGAGCTACCTCCTTGATGGTATGGGGCAGGGGTCAGCCACAGTGCAAGTTTTGCCAGGCCACATGTGGGCTGTGGGCCACAGGCTGGATGTGCTTGGGTTTGAGCTAAAATAAAAAAAACAGAAGTTTGGGCTGGGAGGTTTTCAACCAGTCGAGGAGATTTATTAGTCTTATTATTATAAGACTCACTGGCAGGAAAATGAAAGCATATATACAGAAAGAAACAAGGAACAAAGCAGCTTCATAATTAGTGTAAATTAAAAATCTGCAAGGAATATTTCCTTTTTTTCCTTCAGTTTTATGTCAGAAAGCATTTAAGATTCAACACAATTTTTCAAAAATAAGTGAAGAGTTCTGCCTATTATGAAACCTGGAGGGGGAAAAATCTACATAAAATCTTGATGCTTTCATTATGATATTATCTATTCTAAGAACATTCTCAATTACCATTATGATCATCATTAACATGTTTCATAGCATGTTCATTTGTTTTTCCTCCTTCTAAAATGTTAATCAAAGATTTGATTTACTGTAAATCAATCAAAAATTTTAAAATTCATTTTAGGTTTAATCATGCAGTGTTGTAGCATGTAATAAATGAAATATACAAATACCGAGTTATTGTTGACACTGTTTTTATCCTTCAATAATAATGTGAATATGCTTTCATTTTATAGAATTATCATCTTGAGCATAACCTAGTTAATTCTGAATTTTATTATTTTTTAAAATAGAATCTATAGCTTCTGTGTAAGGTGGAGATTATTGCTTCATTATTTCTACCTTATCAATTTAAAAATACACTTGCAAATTTTAAAACCGGTGCATTAAAATTTTATTCCTATAATCACACAAGTTTACTTAAAGACAACAAAGTGGAAACTGTTTCCTGATCAGTTTATCTGATTAAGTCCAGCTTTTCTGGCTGTGTTATTAGAAATGCCTGGTATTTCTGACTTTTTAATTTATATTCTTACATTTGAAAAACGCTTATACCTAAATCAGGCCCAAATTTCTTAGTAGCCAAATCCTTCAAAATCCAATGGAAATGCTACAGTCTCGACTGTCTTGGCATTTAGCTGGAATATGGAGAAAGAAATCTTACATCCAGTTCAAATATTATTGCCACATTTTAGGGAAATGAATATGTCTTACATATTAATTTTGTGACAAGGAACTAAATTTATAGTCTCAGGAGAGAAGAGAATCCAGATGACTTTTAATTGTTCTTGAATGTGTCATGCATTAACCTTTACTGACTGCTGGATGCCCATCCAGTCACTCTCTCATGGGAAGAAAGTAAGACAGAAAAGCTCATGGGTCAAGATAAAGACCATTTACCAATTACTGATGAGCAGAACATCCTCAACTTCAGAAAAAATAATTTAATTTGTTGCTCATTAAAAAGAGAGAAGATGGTGAGAAACAAAGACTAAATCAACACCTTAACTCCAGCTCCACTTTTTCCCAGTCTCAACTTCACTCCTTCATCATCACCTCTTCAACCTCCCCCTGTCACAATCAGCACAAGGAGGATGGGGAAATGGGGATGTGGACAGTTTGAAAGCCTTTGTTTTTCCTACTCCTTTCTCCTCAGACTCACAGTCTTTCACAAACTACTGCACTGTGGGTCCTTCCTACAAGGTGCGATCCATTAGACTCAGGCTGCTCCAGCGTGGGTGCTACATAGGCCATACCTCCTGCCAGAAAAAAACTTTTTTCAAGGTATCTCCACCTTCTGCAGCATTACATGCTCTGAAGTGACCCTCTGTCTCCATGGTTATCCTTCACCGTAGTCTTCTCCGTGGGCTGCATGGGAACCTCTGCTCCAATGCCTGGAGCACATCCTCACCTCCAGTGAGGCCTACTTCCTCTCAGGCTCATGTGTCTGCAGGGCTGTTTCTCTCATATTTTTCTCACTCTTCTCTCTCACAGCTGCTGTGCAGCATTTTATGCTCTCTCTTCAATATGCTTCCACTGAAGTACCCCCAGTGTGGAGCCAACTGGAACCCACTGTATCCAACATGGAGCAGCCCCACAGCAGCCACTACCAACACCTTAACAAAAAAGCCCAGTACATAAAGTATGCAAAAGAAAGAGCTGTTTTAAACAATTTTCTTGTCTAAAACAAGTTTGTGTCCTTGCAGACACAAAATTCTGAGGTTCAGATTTCAGATCTTTAGTAAAATACTTTAATTACACCAAATTAAAAGTTTTCCTAGAAGTACGAAAAATCATTAAAAAAATTTTGCAATAGTATTTTTGTCCAGGATTGTTTTGGCATAGAAGTACTTCCTTTGTGCTACAGTCTGACTCTAAATTACAATGCAATTTCAGCTAAGAAATTGGAAATCAATTCTTAAAAAGTTATATCGATGACAAATAAATTATTGGCAATCACAACAGAACAACCTGAAGTAACTGTGGACAGAGAAACAAGGTAAATGTTAATGGCCATACTGATAGAAAGTGAGCTTCATTCTAGCATTTCTCAAACATATGCAAATTCTTATTTCAGAGGCCAGAAGAACTGGCACAAAGAAAATGTATAGCATTCCAAATATGTGGAGTCAATTGTGTAAATATGTGTGATAAACTTGAATCAAATATCTATCTCTCTTCTACAATAAAAAGGTACCACAAACTCCAGACCTGAGAAAATTGTGTGTGAATATTCAGTATCTTCTATGATTTGGACTTGGCATTATGTTGAAATACAGTTCTGCAGATTCTGTAAGACAATAAGGAAACAAAAGAGTTGGTTATTGAAAGGTACAACAGTGTAATGGACAGATCAGATCAAAGACTGAAAAGCAATATACATTGGGCAGGTACATAGTTCCCAAAAGACAGAAGTGGCAGGAAAGTAGTTTTCCTGTTCTATTCACCTTATCATTTTCTATGCTATGAATATGAGACAAATGTGATTCCTATAATCCATTTTTTCTTACTTTTGAAAAGTTTGAAAATAACACAATGAGATTAGAGGAGAAGTCAATGTTTCCTTTTTTTTTGGATACAAAATCTCACTCATTGTGCATAAATAGTATGCTTGACCAAATCAGACCAGATCAGCACATACTCTGTAATGTACCAACATGTAGGAGGAAAGGTTTACACAGCCAACTGGTTCATTTGAGTGATCTAAACTCCTCACATAATGCAGATTGCATTTCTTCATTCTTCATGTCTTATCATGTCAGCGAGAACAAAAGGCAGCTGTAGAAGCAGACATGACAATGTGCCCTGGCAGAGGAATGAGGGGGTACAATTAGGTAGGGTTTTGAGGCTGTTAGTAGAGGCAGCAAGGCAAATTAGTGGTGTGAAAAGATGATGTATTATTTCTTAGTGAGTGGTTCTGCAATTATTTTCTCTCTCTTTATGGCAGGTCTTTTTGTACGCGTGTAATTTTTTCTTTTTTAATTTGCCATAGTATTAATTGAGTGAGAGCTCTGTCAAAGTTACACCTAATAAGTCTGTTGCAATTCTCTCTTGTATTTCACAGGCAGAAATATGCTTGCATTCACTGTGCATTACATGTGAGGTGACTCTGAGATGTTCAGGATCTGTGGGTCTCATTAGTACAGGTGCTTCCCCACCTGGACACCGTTTGACTTACACAGTGAGGTGAATTCCAGAACTTGCATGCTGGAGATCAGGAGACTGCATATATTGCTGTTTTTCTATTCAGACAAAATTTGTGGGCAGAAAAATAAGAGAAACCCCCTGACATTCTGATATCTTTACTATTTAGAAAAAAAAAAAAAAAAAGGTAGAAAAGTAAGGACAACACATTGGTAGGTGAGCTTTTTAGTGTTCATCATCTTGTGACTTATCATTGACAATGCAAATCACTAGGCAAATGCTTGCTTTTATTACCAGCTCTGTATTTCAGTATAAGCAGTATTAAATATAAGGGTGCAGCAGGAAAAAAAGGTGGGAAGTAAAATTTGAAAATCTTTGGATGAAAAATACAAGTAACTGCAAGATGGTAAATATCATGGGTTCCTGTTAACTTCAGATAGCTGAGTAAGCCTGCTGCCTTATAGCTACCAGTGAGTCTAGTCTGATAATTGTTAGATTGGGAAAACCATCTTGTAAGGTCCATTGAAGCAGAACTGAATGTCTTGAAGCACTTGTTGGAGCTTATAGGCAATAGCAACTAAGAGACAAAACTATAGCTTAGGAAATAGATAGTATTTTAAAAAAATAATTTAAACTGAATGATTCATTTATATTTATTCTTCAGTTTTGAAGAAGATCAGTACAGCCTTTCTTCAAGGCTAGAATCTGTATCCTGTAATCATACTGAGAAATACTATACTCAGTGAATAGCTCATGGTATAAGGTAGTAAGTGGAAATCAGAAAAGCAAACATGATGTAAAGAAAATCATGAAACTGTCTGTATCTCTGAACCCTATTGGAAAGAAAATAAAAGTATCAGATTGTGTTTTATGAATCTCTGTTAATCAAAGAACAAAATGACTTGCTTTGCAAAAAAGCCCCCTAATCTTCAATGGATTACCCATTATGAGTAAGGTAATATAATAAAGTCTGTATGAATTAATTTTTTACTAATACATTAGAGGTGATATAAGATCCTACTATCAAACTGCAAAAACATATCTATACTGTGCATTTCCCAAATCTTTGTATTTCTTAAGAGACTATTGCATGTAATATGTAAAATGTGTAATACTTCACAGTTCCAAGGACTTAAAGAATAAATCTCCTACAAATTGGAGGGGGAAAAAAAAAAAAAAAAAAAGGACAATTTCTTTGTGGTGGATTGTTTGGTAATTTTTTTTAATTATTATTATTATTTTTTTATGATGAGATCTTTCCAAGGAATGGAGGTAGTACTTCCAAAATGATACTAGCACCTAGGCCAAATCTGATAAGTGAATCTTTCTGAAAGAGTTTGAAATAGGAAAATAATGGTCTATGTCTTATTATGTTTGTGGGATTCTTAGTATATAAGTTTACTTAACTGTATTCAATTAAAAAATACTTTAAGTATTCTTTCATCAGTGACAACATATAATTTCCATGTGAAGTAAAACTTATTAGATGCATTTTGCTTTTTTCTCTTTTATAAAGAAAAAAAAAAGCAACAATCAACGTTTTAGCTGGTTTGGGGTTGGAAAGGAGTTGTGGTTTTTTTTGTTTTTTTTTGTTTTTTTTTTAACAAGTAAAATTGCTGTGTAAAACTTCCTCATATCTACCCTTTATTTCCAAAGCTCTTACCCTTCAGTCTTTCTCAGTGAAAAAGAGGAACTCTGGAATTTTTCAGCTGTGTGCATAAGTCATTGCTGGGAGGAATACAACATCTGTAGTGGTAATTTCCCCTTCTTCAGTTTTGGGTCCACTTGTGGTTGGTTGTATGCATTTTCTTACAAATTCTGTGGCAAAATGGCATTTCTGAGACCACACAGGCCCTGTAGTTAAGATATTTGGAAGAAGACTAAATTAATTCAGAGTAAAAGACAGTTTAATGTAAGTGCCAAGAGAAACTGAGGAAAAAAAAAGATGCTTGATAGTTCAAGACCTGCCTCAGCTTTTCCCATTACTTCCCATGGAGGCTAAACTCTTTCTCGAGTCCTCTCGTTAGGGCAAAGAAAATCCTAATCTTTGTTCCTGAATAAGCATCTGTGGGTAAAGCTATTGTCCATTGCTACCATTTTCCATCTTTATTGGCTGTTAGAGAGAGAAATGGGGTGAAGAAATACAAATCTCTCTCTGAAAACCAGAGCTACAACTGCTACATTTCTTACTCAAGAAAGAAAATAGAACTGGAGACTTTCTTTTCCCTCAGTAATCAAAGTAGTCAAAGCTTGTTTTATCCATAAGGAATTTTTTAGAGTGCAAACTCATCCTCTTGTAAAAGCCTGAGAATCATTTTAATTCTCCTATCAAAGGAATCAACATATAATCTTGTTCCAATCCATTTCAGACAGAACTTAGGAGTAGCATGCTCATTGTTATGCAGCACATTGGGTTACTTTTGATAATAAAACATTAAAAAGTCATAAAATGATGAAGAAAATATATATTAGGCTTATTTATTTAAAGCCAGAAAACATGGAATTATTTGGGGATTCAATAAGAATCATTCAATACACATATTCTGATACTTGCTCAGATTAGTTTCTATCAATTTTCTATGGAGAGTATGTTCTGTCACAGCACATTTAGTGAATTCTGTTTTGGATGTCAAAATAACATGACCCATTCATAAAATCAGGGGGAAAAAAAAAAAAAAAAGAGAGAGAGAGAAAAGAGAAAAAAAAAAGCAAAAAAAAAAAGCAGATTTTGCTATTGATCTAGCCCATCTTGATTAAAATCTACTTTCCAGCTGACTGTGTTCTGCACATTCATTTGTCCTATTTACTTTTAGGTTAAGACAGAATGCATTGAATAAAATGAATTTTAATGCATATGCTTCAAGTATCCATCTACATTTCACTCCACAGTTAGGATCACTTTATTCATTGTCTTTCATGTACTGTTTTTTTTTTCCTCCATGTGTAAGCAATTATATTCAAGTAAATGTGGAGCATTGTTTGTAAGTTTTTCAAAGGCATGATCATACCTTACTAAAATGCAAACATTGCTACTGCATATCCTTCATCCAATAATCTTGTGAGTCTATCAAAAAGCAATCAAGTTTGAGTGGCATGTCATTTTTTTTTTCTTTCCTTTTTGTTTATACTTATGCTGATTTAAAAAAAAAAAAATCATGGTTTTCGTTATAGTTTAGAGATAATTCATACAATGAAGCCAATGAACCCTATAGTAATGAAATACAGAATAAATATAAAAGGTAAAAGTTGGAACTTTATATAAAAGTTGTGGTAGCATTCAAATATTTCATTATACCATGTGTACATCTGCTTAGGAAACCAACTAAATAATGCCATGCATAAAGAAAATACCTAATAACAAGGATATACTGAGCTTACTGATGCATTTTGTTCCTATGGTATTGCATCTATTTCTCCATCATGGATTCTAAGCATGTGGGTTATAACCCTTTTGAATAGATACTATTCTGCTATTGCCATATGACAAATGAAAGGTTGTGTGAGGAAAATAGATGTGAACTATGCTTTTTCATATATATATATATTTTATCTTCTCATATTTGATATGTTATTTTTAGGTGTTTGAAATCTTGAACATTTTAAAACCAGGAGTGACCATTCAGTACAAGGTAGGTCACTGAATTTTTTTCACCAGTTCCTGCAAAGAGAAAGCACTGTTTTTCTCTCTATGAGAGAGAGAGAGCATCCATTACTTGCAGGTGAACTACAGCATATATTTTCAATATATGTCTAATCTTGATTTTAAAACTACAGATTAATTGCTCCCTTGGTAATCAGCTTTAGTGGCATATAACCTTCATTTTTGTAAAGCTGAATTTGAATTGAATCTTCAGTTTTATTGCTTTCAAACTTCCTTTTTCAGCTGCGGATCTTGGTTTTTACTTTGTCAGCCTCTTTATCCTCCAGTGGTCAAGATCCTACACCACAAAATAAATTTATAAATGGGGATCAACTCTTCTTTTAACCTTCTCTGCAGCAAGCTACTCCAGTTTTTCAGTATGAGGAAAATTGTCCCTAACTTACTTGAAGTTACTTGGAGCATTTCCCTGTTATTTACAGTGCTTTTAAACTCTATGAATTAACCATTTGTCATACATATTCATGGTCAGGTACTGAAGCCTGGGCTGTTTGTTAAAAACAGCTACTGAAATAGCTGATGTTATTTCATGAAGTTGTCAATGCACGAGTTGCTTCACTACTTACTGTCACGCATGTTGTAACATCCAAAACGTTAACTGTGAACATTCTCTGACCATTTATTCTCCTCATGATGGCTCTTACGAGACCCTGAGCTTCAGGATATCTTTGGATTTATCCTTTGCTTGACTGACAAAGAACAGACTAACAGGAAGACAGAATTGCGTAGGAGATTCAATGGAAAAAAAGTATTAGCAATTTGCAGTTGTCATCCATAACAATAAGATGAGCTGACAGTGCCAGGGCTGCAATTGATCTCTCCTTTCATTGATGAGCAGAAACAGTGCTGCTTAAATGTCAGGGATAATGATCACTGAACATAGCACCAGTGCTACCTTGGTATCTATTGCTAGACTTTGTACTTTTAGGCAGGCCGCCCTCATTATGATTCGTGCTTGGCTACAGGGAGGAAATATGTGAAATAACTATGGCATACTAGGAGTTTCTGTAGTAATTTAATGCATGGAAAAAGTATAATGTGATTTGAGTACACAGTCCCTACTGGATCAGGCTGTGAAGAACATGTAGACAGAGCCATTGTTGGTCCAAGTGTACAAAGAACATCCTACAAAAAATTAAATATTGCACTTTATTTTTTATTTATTTATTTTATTTACAAGGAAAACCACTTACCTGAATTTTTAAATAGCATATATAATATTTATTAAGAGTGTACTAGGAAAATAAACATGCTGGTAGGAACATAAAAGCTTAGCTGCAAAATCTAGTATAAGTAGATCACCCACCTCAGCAGTCTCAAGTAAATTCCTATTATTTGAAAATATCTAAATCAGGCTTTTACATGTATATGTAAATTTAGATTTCTTTTTGACAAAGTCTTAGAACTGGATAAGTTTCAAATTCAGATTCAGCACTCCTTTTTGGGATTTTGGGTGGAAACTGTCCCACCATGTGTGGGAGACAACTGCTGAACGACTGCAAAGAAAAGAAAATCAATAAACTCAAGCCTTCATTTGAATGTTCTAAGATATAAATGAGAAGCTGGATGTGTGTAACGCAGGAGGTAGGTACTTCATGACCTTAAGATCTCTTCCAGCCTAAATTATTTGTATGATTGCATAAGTAGGACATACTACATTTAGCATTAGCTACAACTATGTATGTATACTCATAGAGACTAAATATTATGCATCTACTTGCTTTACATTTTGAAATATTCACAATTCAAATTACAGCAAAAAGAATGATTTCTCTTTTTAAATAAATTCTGCATTTTGTACCCAAAATGTATATATATAGGAAACTGAAAACTGCAGATACAGAAACAGTATACAAGAAATCCTCTGAAAGGAATGCCTCCTGTTTTATTATGTTGGTCCATGACGTCAGCAGCTGATGTTGGTGATATGACAGTAGAAGTTGAACCTTCCCACCAATATTCCATTATATTTTGTTGCTGCATGACAGATGGCAGCTGAGAGGCACTCTGACACAATGGCATCTGAGATGGAAGTGCATATGGAGCAAAGGTGTGTGACTGAATTACTCCATGGGGAAAAATGGCTCTACCACTGACATTCATTGGCACTTTCTGAATGTTTGTGGACGCTAAACAGTGGATATGAGCACAGTGAGGTACTGTGTGGTTCATTTCAGCAGTAGTGACAGCGACAGTGGATCGCCTCCACTGATGCAGGTTTTGACGAGTGCAGCATGCAGGTTCTTGTTCACTGTTGGAGAAAATGCATAGCTAATGGTGGTGACTTTGAAAAATATTGTTTCATAGCAGAGAATGTGATCTATCAGATACTGTTATTGTGCTCATTTTATCTGCTGCACTTTCCATTGAAATTCATAGGAGATGTTACTTTCGGAGTGACCTATGTACATAAGGAGTTTTCATTTCATTTTCTTTTCCCATATAGAAATAAACCCAAAAAGCTAAGTAAAGTGATATTACACTGCTGTGGCAAAGAAAAAGGATCTTTAAAGCAACTGTCAATGGTGCTTACACTTAGCTCATTTCATTCCTCACCTGAGTTTCAAGGCCTTATTTCTTCCTTTTAACCGACATTAAAATAAAATGAGGGTGGAATTACAAAAATCTCCCTGATTTTTATTATGGGATTAAAGGAAGTGGTGAGAACCACTTTGTAATAGTTATAAGTTACTTAATCGAACATTTGAACAATAGTGTTGTTTAAATGTGCTCATTAGCCAAGTGCCTTTGAGGATCAAAGCGTATGTGCAAGTCCTGCTGGGAGCAGCAGCATGGCCCATGTCTGTTAGGAAGAATGTCAATGCTTGTCCAATGCCTTGACTCACCAAAAAAAAAAAAAAAAAAAAAAAAATACTGTAAACTTTCTTTGACGTTTAGATGTTTTTAATTAACAACAGGTGACTGCAAAAGTTTGAAATGAGTTTTTCTTCTAGATAGTAAAACTCAGGCTTACAGTGTAGACCTATCCATGGGATTCAGTGCCTACACCAAAACACAGCTACTTTCTTCCAAAGGCGGCATGCAACCCCTGCCTTTCAGAAGAGAGAAGAAAAAAAAAAGAAAAAAAAGAGCAGAAACACTATTTTCAAAAACTCTGCTCTCTAAGATTTTATTGCACTGAGGTGGTGTCTTAGCCTGTTTCTATTTATCTTAATGTTTTTAAGTGTTACTCATCATCACAAGTAGAAAGAACTATACTATGTTTTAAGTTAAAAAAAAAAAAAAAGCATAACTAATCTATACTTTTCATGTAGTACAGTATGCAGATAAAAACCAAGCAGAAAATGTAGAGAGGAAGACTGAAATATCAATTCACTTTGTTAGCTTCCTGAATTCCTCTGGTTCAAACAGAAGTCCAGAATTTCTCTTGAATATGTGCTATAAATAGACCCTGCACTCTATTAAGAGAGTATTTCCTTGGGATATAAGCAAAAATAGGATTTGAATTTGTGTGGGAATCTCAGTGGCAAGTGGAACTTGGTTCCCTACAACCACAGGGAAGCCAAAATAAATTAAAATGGCACTACATTATTCTAGACTACGTAACAGTATGAAAAACATGACATTCAGTCTCCAGAGGAACTGAAGAGATATAAGTTTATTCATAATTCAACTCTCAGCTAGTTCTTAATTAAATATTCTATTCATTTTTTCTTACTTCAGGAAGAAAACAGTATTTTCATATAGTCCATCTAAGAAGTGAACATTCAGTTCTGCACATTTCTCATTTGAATAGCAAATAAATAGCGCTATTTTTCAAAGTATTGAGGCACTACATTTTGAGACCTTTGAAAATCCTTGCTATACTAAAGGTTGCTCAGCGTAGAGCTTTTGTGAAAATTTAGTTGTAATTTTGGGTACCGAGGCTTTGAAAAATCAATCATTGTGCAATTCTGAAAATGCAGTTCTAAATAGGCAATAAAACTATAAAAACTCTGTGTGTTAAATATACATTCATTAGTGACAAAATATGAAAACAAAATATTCCTTTCTTATCTTAAAACTGGAAAATCTTATATTGGAAGTCAAAAGAACAGGTGGTAAAATATAATGGAGTGAAATAAATGCTGAAGCTATTCTAGTCACTAATTAACCTTGTCTCACTTGATAACAAGCTCAAGCACATTCCCTGCTTTCCTGTACACATACACATCAAAATTACACAGTAGAATTTGAATGAATTTGGGCTAATTTTCCAGTTCATTATATTCTAGACTGAAAGGTTCTTTCTTGTAAAATAAAAAAGAAATATTGTCAAATTAAGGGTTATAGTTCCCTAGTAGTTTGGGTTTTAAGCACAACATTTTGAGAGTTACTAATTAGTGTTTCTTAAGGGTGTAGTTTAATGTATTAGGAGTGTCATATACTTT
Organism: Chrysolophus pictus; assembly: GCA_037305975.1. Taxonomy (NCBI): domain Eukaryota; kingdom Metazoa; phylum Chordata; class Aves; order Galliformes; family Phasianidae; genus Chrysolophus; species Chrysolophus pictus. The sequence goes on from CM074576.1 coordinate 101,657,094, forward strand.
GAATAGTCCATGATGCAACCTCACAAAAATATATTCATCCCACTGGCTTGAGCCTGTCACTGCACTGTACATTTCTGCTTAGCTATCTGAAAGGCAAATACACAAAGAAGCCCCATTTCCAAGGCTGCAATTAGAGTGAAATTTATATTTGCTCCAAATACATCAGAATACATGCCTTAGTATTTCTGCCTGTCTCCTTCAAATTTAGACTATGTATGCATCATGCAGATTTGTTTGGTGCTCTGTTTTGGATATTTGGTGGAGATAGTGTTGATTTCACACTCATATTTTAATTGTTGCAGAGCAGTGCTGCACAGAGTTTCCTACTCACTGTGCTGCCCTGCCAGCCAGGAGCTGGGAGTGCACAGGGAGATGGGAGGGAACACAGCCAGGACAGCTGATCCAGATGACTAAGGGGATGTGCCATACAATGTGGCGTCATGCTCAACAATATAAGTGTAATGGAGGGCATTCTGAACGGGTGTTCAGAATGATAATATTTGTCTTCCCAATAAACAATTACATGCGATGATCCCTTCTTGCCTGAGAGTGGCTGATCAGCTGCCTGCTGATGGGAAGTAGCAAGTGAATCCTTTGCTTTGCTTTCCTTGTGCACATGGGTTTTGTTTTACATAGTAAACTGTCTTTATCTCAATCCATGAGTTCTTGCACTGTTACTTTCCAGATTTTCTCACTCATCCCACACAGGGAAAGGGAGTGAGCAGCTGTGCGGTGCTGAGCTGCCTATGGAGGTTAGACCGTGAGTGTATGAAAGTACAGAAATAAATGTTTTAGACTAAAACAGTAGAACCAAAATGTAGCAGCCATATCTATTCCGAAGAAACCGAAGTGTTTGAGTTGTATAAAACTTTGTTTAAAATTGTATTATTAAACTCTCTGGAAGCAAGTTATTATTTGCCAAAATTATTTTTAATTAAATTCACAAATTAATGCCTACAAATATTAATAGCTCTGTAAATTGTTTAGAAGCTTTATTTATTAGCATTCAGTATTCAAAATTCAATCTGAATTGCAATTAAATATAGTCCTATTTCTGCTTCTTTCCTGGATGAATATAACACTTGAGAGAATGGATTTCAGAATGTTAAAAACACACATTAAGAAAAACAGTCAAATTGCCCAGTATGTAGCTACAATTAAGAGATGCTTATTATTTAATATTTTGTTTTAGTAATGGAATACGGATGATAGGTCAAAAACTAAAGAAAATTGAAAACAAATGAAAGGAATTGGATAAGAATTGAAAGGAAGACAGGAGATTTTAAGAGAAAGGACTGAACACGTGACACAAGAGTGCAAATATGCGTGTCTGCTTTATACATTGCTGTTGACTTATATTTGACAAGGCTTATCTCTGTCAGATTTAACTTAGTTTTTGTTGCTGCTGTGTAAAAGATATGTGTCTTTTAATAATTACATCATTTTCCTTACATTTAATAGAGATTTGTCCCAGTTTAGTGGCAAAAGGCAATGAGCTGAGGTGATGAAAGTTTACTTTATACAGAACACATACTGAAAATGGCTAAATATTGGATTTTCTGAGGACAACAATGGCATTGATAGAGTACCAAGGTACTAACATGGATTACCTGCTTTCCTCTGATCATTTCCTATATGGTGGAAATTGTGGAGTGAGTGTATTCTCTCAGTATAACCTGTTTTGAAACCCTCATTCTCCTACTAAACAACTTTAGAAAAGTTTAACTGGAAAGCATTCATACTCTTCTTGTAAAAAATAAAATAAAACAAGGACCCACTGAAGCTTGTAATATTCTATAGGGAAATGAAATCCATTTACTTCCCACTGTGTGTATGAATGAAGACAGTGCAATTCGCTTAGGAATGTCCAATTACAGAGGCACCTTTGCCCTTTTTGAGTCTATATTTTAGAAAGAGACAGGGAGACAGGCAGAAAAAGGAAGACTTAATACCATTTCAGTCATGATAGTTTTCTGTATTTCATTTCCCAACTAATTAACCTTTTACTGCAGAAAAAGTTCTACATTAAGAAGCACAGCATAACAATCAAACAACTCACCATTACAGGAAGACTGCTTCTAATTTAAAGTATTTCCATTTCTTAGAAAAAAATACTCCTGAGTTCCATAAAAAAATATTTCTTTATGTTCTGCTCCATCATCAACTAAAAATGAAAATCTACACATATACAGAATTAAAACTTAGAATTATTGTTTAATTTATGTTTTTCATTGTCAAAAGTGCTTACTGTCTCTCAACAGTATGTTTACATTGACAATATTTTTCTCATATAAGATACTAAAAACAACATATGAGTGGAATTATTGCATTCAGAGAAGTTATATATATGTATACTTAATTCAATATGCATAGCTGGTATGTTTCATTAAAAGGAAATGAAATATATAAAACATATAGGAAAGCATATGATCTATATACAGGGTCTCTCCCTCTATATGCATTCACACATTCCACACCTTGTTTGCATATAAAAGCACATAGAGTATATATATTACAAGTCTATATATCTTCTTTGTAAAAGTATGTTTGAAAACAGGAATATGCATAAACTGATATATAGATATGCCTGCGTTATTTCTCATTTTCTGAATAAAGTGAATAAAGCAAAGTACTGCAACTTTCTCAGTTCCGTTCTGCCTGGGAGTTTTAGTACATGGTCATCTCCACATTAACAGAACACTTGAACAACTGACTCAAAATAAAGTCTAACTTAAAGGCATACGAAAAGTCACTCTCAGAATTATCCTCTCTTCAACATATTTCTGAAATGCCCACTCATTGAAAGAGAAATTTCTCCTTTATGAGATTCTTTACTGCTGCTTTCATTTAGCTCAGTCTATTTTGAAGACTTCCATACTGACAGATATTCAAAAACAACACGAATACACTTCACTTATAGTCAGTCAACTACAAAACCTATAAAATGTGCCATTTTAATGGTTTGAAAAATCGGAGTTGCTATTACACAAAAAAATGATATAACAAAAGTGAGTATTAATTGGATAACATGTCATGGTTGAAAGATTCTACTAGACTCATTATGCTGAAAATGTTTCTCAAAATAGATATATTTTTCTTTTTCCTTCTCTTCTCTCTTTTATTTTTCCTACATTTCTATAAACTATCCTTCTTTCCCCATGATGAATATATTCATGTGCAGATTTCAAAATGACTGAAATTGTCTCTTTACTGATGACCATATTAATGGCAAGTGCTCTAATGGATTGCTCATGATATTTTTTTGCTATGCTCCCAAAACCAAGCTCCTGAGTGCATAGAATTGTCCACTGCTGTAAAGGACACACAGCAAATATGTGGTCAGCTTACAAAGTAACACAGCTTAGGTTAGCTGATACTGTTTTCAAACAATGCATGTGTCATCATCTGTAGATACTACTATCTGTAGATACTCAGCTAGAAATATGAGAAGGACTGCTAACTTCTGGGAGCTGAATCAAGTCAGCAGCATCCTTCAGGCAGCAAAGAAATAGTCTGCATAAGTTCATATTGAGGGGCAGGTTAAAACATGGGCAATTCTCTGGAAACTCTCCTTATGCAAGGACTTGGGGCTATCAAACAATATTGTGGGGTGGTAGCTTGGAGGTCAAGACAAGCGCACTTTGATGCAAAAGTGCTGTCAGGCACAGTATGAAACTGTATGGACCATTCTCCTCCTGACAGCTGTGCTACAAGAGAAAGAAAAACAAATAATGTTGTAGCTGTTATAATGCACCTTATAATTGCACAATATTGTGACAATGCTGACCAGTGGCAGAAGATACAGATCATCATGTTACTTGTCCTTCTTCATCATCTTCAAAGTCACATACCTAGTAGAAACTCCAGTGCTGAATGAAATTCTTTGTTGATTCCTAGGAAGCTTCTGAAAATTCACTTTGTGACCCAATGTGATCACAAAATGGACTGTATACGAAACAGCTTTAGGTTAAATGAGGGGAGATTTGGATTGGATGTTAGGAATCAATTCTTTACTCAGAAGGCAGTGAGGCACTGACACAGCTGCCCAGCGAAATTGTGGACGTACCACCCCAGGAGGCATCCAAGGCCAGGTTGGATGGGGCCTGGGCAGCCTGAACTGGTGGGGGGGCAGCCCTGCCCATGAAACTGGATGTTAGAACTGTGTAAGTTTTAAGGTCCATTCTAACCCAAATCAGACTGTGATTCTAATTGTATGGAAAATGAGATATAGAGATATTTGACAAAAGTAAATTATATGATTCCTCTAGAAATCTCTGTGAAGATACTGAAGAAACACGTTGATCAAGGAATCTGAATTTCCTACACTGAAAGTACATAAATGCAAAATTTTATACTGGTACAGTCCATTGCTGGGTATTGTTAGCAAGCTAGGTTTTTTAATAACTGATGCTTTATGGATGTTAATGAGGAGAACATGATTTTCTTAGAGGCCTCTGTGGTCTAATCTGTAAGGCATCAAAAGGATAATTTTTATTTAAAAAAAAATGTAAAAACTGTGAGATTAACTTCCAGATTTTTGTGTTCTAAGTTGCTTTAATTGATTCTGTTATTCAGACTTGTTTGAAGTTTGACATCAGCACCCCACAGGAAACATGGCCATAGATTTAAGTTCCAGTTTGGCCCATGTGCTACCATAGAAAATCCTCACTTGTCTTGAAATACATGGAAAACTCTGAAAATAAGGCAAAAATATATTTCAAGTGGTATTATGAAAATACTGAATTAATTAGAAAAATATATAATTTTTGTAAGAAAATCAAAATTTGAATAATCCTATGTCTACATCTGACTTTTTTTTGGTCTTCTATACATTGATAAGCTTTTTTCTTAATGAGACAAAAGGTGATTTTCATGTTTTGCAATATATATTGATAGCAACAATAAAATCCAGCAGTAGCAAATGTCAGTATTTTGTTTTTTTTTCAAATTTACAAAGCAACAGTATCATACATATGGTTTGATTTCAAGCTAACAGGACTTTACAGAAGCACAAAAGAGTTGGTGGCCAGACAGGACAAATACGTCGGTTTCCTCAGTATCTCTGAATGGTTTTCCAAATGCCTGTCTTGATGTTTTGCTACTCCTGTTTCCTGCTGAGACTTACCACCAGTCTATACATGTTGCAGGAGAAGACTGCTCTTCATGAGTACAGATGTTACTCCACATTCAGTGCCAAAAACTTGGTCCTAGACACAAGGTCAGAAACATATTATTCTAGTTTTGACAGAAACATGCATACCTGTTGCATGACCAAAGTTTGCATTTATGTTAGTGATGTATGGCTGAACACACACTAAGTGCAGGTTAATTATTCTCTTGGCATGAAAAGTTTTCTGAATAAATGTTGTCAATGTAGTTGGTTTTTTTGCTGCCTTTAGAAGGCATGCTCAGTAATGCCAAAGCATTATAAATTAACTGTCCAAGTGTAGTGTTCTTTCAAATATTAAATTCAGCAAGAATTACAAATTTAAAATGTCTTTTGTTTGATTTTTTTTTTTTTTATCGCAATTTGAAACAAATATTGAAAATGTTAAAACAGTAGAATATACATAGTTTCTGGAACACTTGATTTCATTATTTCTAGTTTTTTTCTCCTCAGTTATGGGAGATTCTGCTAATTCTGGAACAACCCCAAATCATCCCAGAGTGATTTGAAGAACTTGGATATTTGATTTCATGTTAACATATAAGATAGGAAGACTAAAATTTTCTTAGCTATTCATATTTTTCTTTCTGACAGAAATATAATAAATGCTTTGTATGATGGGCAAGAACAGTTTTTAAGATGCTGGAGAGTCCCAAGGGAAGAGTTGTGATGATTTAAAAGGGAGTTAGTTCTCCTTATGAAAGTCCATGCCAGAAAGTGGGCTTCACAAGATTAATTTTAAAATCTTTTCTATCTCTTAGAATAAATTGAAAAATTTCAGATGCTGAAAACAAAAATTGTACTATTGACATAGAAGTATTCTGGAAGAAAAAAAAAAAAATTCCGAAATCATTTCATCTCTAAAATGAATGCTGCCTTGTCAACCTACAATAAAACAGATTTCCTGCATAACCTAAGTTTACACAATGAATTTTTACACAATATCTACGTGGTGTTTGTGCTAATATTTGATTAAGAAATTTCTGAATAAAATACATTAGGCAATTTGTGTACCAGGGTATCTTGGATCAAAGGAAACAAACCAGAAGTCAGTCAGTCAATCAAACAAACAAAACCAAGTGATTTATTCTAAGGTAGATATAAAAAACATTAGCAGATTAGAAACAGCAAAATGAATCATTCTGTTGTAGACTAGGTCTAAGTACGACCTGAAATTTACATTTCTGAATAACATATTTATCCTCTAGTTTCCCTAGGAAGGGGAGCATCTCTCCTAAGAGGAAGTTTCATATTGGAGAAGGCAATATAATGTTGTGATGAAATTACTGGAGAGAAGCACTAGAGATATGATTTAGTGACTAACTGGACTTAGAGCCTCATTGGTAAATACTGATAGCAATAAGAATAGCAACCAATTATTTGCAAGAACTGTATTAAACCTTTAGCTATTCAGTGGAGAAAAACACTGCTGTTCATGAGTGACACTCAGAAGAACACACTGTCTTAAAAGTTGCTAGTACAAATGGAACCAGCTAGTAAAACGTCTTTATAGTTACAGCAGAAATAAGGAAGAAAAATGAAAACAGAAAACAGATGAGAAAGAGGGGGATGTGAGAAGGTCAGGAGTTAGTGCTTAGAAGTCAGTTTTCCACAGAATTGTTTTAAAAAAACAAAACAAAACAAAACAAAACAAAACAAAAACACAAAAGAGAAGAGGCAGATAAGTGGAGATGAGAGAGGAGAAAAAAATATGTATATAAATTACCCTTATGCAACTTAAAATATATATATATATATACATTTTTTTCTTCCCCACAGCTTCTGGAATTGTTTGCCACCCCCAAATTCGATGATACCTGAAACCTCAATGGTAAGCTTTGGTATTTAGGAAAATTATAGCTGTCTCTCAAAGACCTGGTTATATAATTATATAAATTTGAAATATGCAGAGTTCCTATGCAATGCTCCCTGTGCTATGTTTTTGTGGAATTAAAATTACAGTCAGTGTTCAGTTCAGGCAATCAGTCAAAAACTCTGTAGATGAAATTCACACTGCACTATACCCATTATTGTAGAAAATTGTGTCATAGTGGGCAGTACCAAGCAAACACCATTATCAGTGTCCCCCTTTGCCAGCTTTGTGCAGTTCTTTGAGAATTCCTTGGTGGACAGAGAAGTCAGCAAGGAGGGGGGCACAGATGGAAAGTGGCAAAGAGCAACCATGGGAAGAGCTTCAACTCAGCTGCCAAAACATTCTCCTCAACCATGCATGCCCTTGGGATTTCAGTACATATCTGAAAGCTCTAACTAATCTTGTTAGAAAATTGTATTGAAGCTGACTATATAAGACTTTATAAAAGTTACGCATTTGTAAAGTATTCTCAATTTGCAGAGGAACAGAATCTTCTTACTATAACCTGTCTGTAACTTTTTAATTCAACTTTTCTGTGAAAATGATTGGAAATTTTTCTTCTTTGCTCATGTGTTTGGAGTAGTAAAAAGCATTTTTCATTTGGTGCATTCCAAATGCCACCCTCCCAAGAAGCTGCTTTGATCCATGGAAAGGACATATTTGGGAGCACAGAAATATAAATTGGCAAGAAAATTAATGAATTTTTATTTACAGTAATATTCATTTCTAACACATTTTAAGTTTAAAAGAATTTTGTGCATAGATATGAATTAACATTGAATGTTCTAATAATTATTTTTAAACTGTAATATACGTCTTACTGATAACCTCTCCAAATTAATTAATATTTGATACAGTAATAGCCATCCACAGTACACATGTACAAATCCACTCAATTTTTTAATACCTCAATTTTTAAGGTCAAAACAGGTCATAATTCATTGAAAAGAGGAGTAAAATTGATTTAAAAAATAGAAATATTTTTAACTGACAAGTCTAGATTAAATCTAATTTGCAACATCTTCATCAAATAATTTAAAACCCATTCAATAATGAAGGCACTTGGCACAATTATACTGTATTCAGATTTGACCCAGTGTACATGATGATCCTGTAGCAGCTCCCTTTTCCAAACTAACTGGGTATCTTAACATTTCCCTTTAGTAGAAAGTAACTTGAATTATATGGTCCTATGCTCAACAGTTCTGATTTAAATCTATTTTAAAAACAGTTCAGCAAGCTTCTGCTGCAGCAGAGCCATGGAGAAATTTAATTGTATATGTATATACTAAATTAGACTTGTTCATCCATTAGGAATAGAGGAACACATGTGTCAGATGAGTGCAAATTTTCTAGTGAAGCCAGCAAACCCTATAGGACAAAATTATGTCAGCTTTTAATGAGAGAAACAGCCCTGTCAAGGCTCTTTCACCTCCAGGGAACATACTACCTATTCTTCTTATGAATAGTTATCAAGTTTAAATTTCTTTTACCTCAATGAAATCACACTGAGTTCATTATAATCTCATTTCCTGATTCAGAAACACTTAACTTGCTCTTATATTAATGCTGATGCCATGCATATTCTTAATCATGTCTATATTTTCTTCGATAGGAAAACCAAATGATGATATGGCATTGTAAATTGCATATCAAATACAAATTCAGTATGCAACAGTAATGTTTCTTTTTACAATATTTTTTTCAATCCACGTTTTTTTCATAGTAACAGAATGTTGTTGCTGGAGCATGGTGGCTCATGTTTTTCCCCATACCCTCTTGTTCACATGCACTATGCAATGAATATCTGAAAAGTTTTTCACAGGTAGCACCTAAAAACCTTGATGAATTCAACACTAAGCAGACTGAAAAGGGAATAATATGATGCTGTGGATTGCAAAACCGTAAGAAATTCCCTTATAGAAAATTCCTATATAGTGAGCCCTAGCAAAAAATGTTGGAAGAAGATTTTCCAAGAATATCTATTTTAAAAATGGTTGTTTTGAAGCTTTCCCAGATATGTATTATCCTCAGTAGCAAACATCTCAATTTCAGTCACTGACGTGGATCTTTTTCATCTGTTTTTCTGTTCAATATACATCTGGAAATAAGGCTGGATTCTGATCTAGCTTTAGCTAGACATTTCTGGAGCAACTTAACTGAAGTCAGAGGAATTTTTCATCATGTGTCTGAAATTTGATCTCTTTTTTTTTTTTTTTTTTTTTTTCCAGATCCAATCCTAGGAGTAGATTTAAGAAGTCTTTATTTCTGTATTTGTTTGTTGTTAGTATATACTCTGACTACATCTGATAACAGTGAGAGACATCTGAAGTACCTTTGAGATAATTATTTGAAACACTGCTGCTATTCTTTGCACAACAATATATAGCTTTGCCCTAAAAAATACAGTAAATGAGTCCATGCTAAAATCCATGCTACTTTTGCTGTTTTCAGATCCAGCATAAATGTTTCACATGTAGCTCAGGTAGCTCTTCTTTGTATCACAGTCACAGCTGTAAAGATACAACCTGCGACAGCTTTCCTGGTTTTGATCTTGTCATGCATGGAGCTGCAGGAGTTCTGCTAAAATCTTCTCAAGATTTCCAGAAGTCTGTGTAGGATATTTCTCATGCATATCATCATGTGGGTGTTTACTTAGCGTGACATAGCTTCAAACCTTCATTGCCTTTTATCCCCTACGCAATCTGAAGGCGTTTGACAATACTTTCCCGATTCAAATGTGAGAAAAGAGAGGCTTATCTAACTGCATTCTCCAAGACCTCAGCTACAGATTAATCACACCAGCAGTACCGCAGCAACAACAACATTCTAATAATTAATGCTACAAAAAAAGCAAGGAAATTTTCAGTTACTCATATTAATCCAAGGGGTAATTTCTACAGAGGCAGATAGTTACAAGATCCAAGTGTGATCTCAAAAGATCTTATGCTGCAGTAGTTAAGATACTTGCTTTAGATGACTTTTCAGAAGTCCAAGACAACCTAATTGTTTTTTCTTTTTCTGTCCTGTGTTATAAACAAATCTGTGCAAACCAAATATGTAATGTATTAAATGAAGTTAAAGTTCCATAGCTCTTTTTGTTATCTCCCTGTCTCATTGTTCAGGATCAGTGCCCAGTTGTGAACCACACCATGAGGTAGTCCCACTGCACTTTTACTGCTGTGGTACTTGGGGATCTGCCCATTTTCTGAGACTTACCTCAGGCACACACTGAAACATCTTGGTCCTATCCCAAGAATTAATGCTCAGAGACAACTTCTAATAATCATTCTGCAGTTAACTGCAGTTATATGCTCAGGGAGTCAGTTATCTGCAAGCTTTGAGAAGTGAGCTCTATTACTATGTGTTTTTGAAATGCTGTACATACAAGCATAATTCAGGACATACTGTTCACTATGAATAGTTCAGATCTCATACATTTAAAGAAAATAGCTGAAGATTTAGAAAGTCTGAGTAAAGCCATGCTGAACAAGCATGCCTCATATCCTTAATATATCTCTTGGCTGGACAGGCTCTGCAGATAGCTGTTTCAAGATAACAATGACCACTTACTTTTTGCCTTCTTCTACATTCTTTTCATAAAATCCAAAATTTTAGTTCTTTTCTTCCTATGTGTTTTTATGTTTCTCAGTGATAATCAGTTATAAAAAGTGAGATTAATTTAATCACTGACTAAAAAATACTTCAGCAACATAAATTCTATCAATACCAATTTGTCTTTGTTTTACCTATGTCTGTTAAGCTGGTAAAAGTCAAATAAAATCATCATGTTTTCATTTCTCTAGATCTGCTGTTGAGATATAAATATTTATAGATATTTTACTGATTTTCTAATTACTAAATTTCATTTACATATTGTCAACTATTAGATAGTGTCTTCAAGCCATAGAAAATTTCAGGACGTACAGCATGACTTCTTCTTTCAAATACAAATGTTTGGAGGCCGAACTAACATACATCCTTTGCCATCTGAAAGAAAACACCGTAACTATTGGAAAAATATTATACTCTTCTCTGTTTCTTGTATTGCGACCACTTGTGAACATTTTCATTATTAACTTCCTAAAGAGAGTTGGCAATGATAACCAAGAGCTACTTATTTGAAGCTTCTCTGTGATGGATACTTGGCTAACATGAAAACCTTTCCTGGGAAATGTATTTGTAGAATTTATCTCATTTCTATTTGTGCTCATGCATGTCTATTTTGTCTCAATACACTAAATCCAATATGTTTTTGAGCTGGGTTTCCTATTCCAGAGAAAATGTTGTCTTCTCTAGGCAGTAAAACAGCTATAAAAGGCTGTGCTGTCACAGTTAGTCTGGACTTTCCATTGTGCTTTTCCTTTGACTTGAAATCTTTTATTTCTGCACATTAAGAACCAAACATTCTATTTATACTTGATACTTTATACTTGAGGATTACTTCTAGGTTCTTTAAAAATCAGTGCTATGTTTTGTTACCCATTTTAAGATCTACAAGTAGTATATGGCGTTAAGCATATAGATCTTGCCTATTAATTTAAAACTTATATCAGACTTGCACACTTTTTGTCTTTGAATATATATGCATACATGTATACAGATATATATGCCTGTAAAATATTACATGACATCCTAGTCTTTAGAACGTCTTAGTCATAAACAAGTTATTTTCAACTTGAAATCTTCTTATATATGCTTAGATTCTTAGATTCTTATTTTTCTTTTTATTCCTTTTTTTTTTTTTTCTTCTTTTTTCTCTTTATAAAATTGCATGATTTTGTCAGGATGCATAGATTTCTGTCTGCATATTAATTTTCCTGTAAAGTGTACTGAGATGATAAGTTTCCAGCAACTCAGTCCAAATCAATTATCTACATTCTTCCAGGTGAAGATATCAGGATTTCATGCCATTTTTGTCATTTTGCTATTTTAAAGCTCCAATTTCCAAATGGAGCCAGAGCAATCTAAAATTTAATATGTTTGTTAAAATTCCCCCTGGTAACCAATATGGGCAACTACTGTACTGCATCAAGAGCATTATACTTTCTTGGAGACTGTCTTTTTGAAAATGAACCCATCCTTGTACACCAAAACTGATTTTGAGCATGAACCAGAATGTCCAGAGTCTTGATTCATGTGCATTTGACCCAAGTCATTCAAACCCACACCACTGTCACTTTTACTTGAGTACCAATCCTCTCAAAAATTCTTCTTTCTCTGAGGATCATCTTTGTGCTGTACTTTTATGTCCCTGGAGACTGGCTCTAGAAGACAAAAATAATCCAAGGAATAGACTTGCAAGTTCTAAATTAAATAACTGGAGAAAAAGAGGGCATCCTTTGTGAAGAAACTTTCCTTTAAGTCTTTTACTCTGATCATGGTGCTAACAGAGCCTGATACCTTAGGATATGTTGACAGAAGCTGACATATTAAAGAGCAGAATCAATATCAAAATAAATTCTAATGTCCCAAATTTCAACTTGCATTGATTTCTTATGAATAAAATTTCTTCAGAACTGTAAATTTCTAACCACTGTTTTAAAAACATAAATTGAGATCTGACTTAACACGTACATAATGACACACACACACAGGATTATACAGGATTGTTATTTCACAAAAGAAAAAACAACAAAATGATGCAAACATCATCTTTTGTAATTTTCCATCCTCAAAATTTCTTAAAAGAAAAACAGACTTTATAAGAGCAATGAGTCAGGTAGTCTCCTGTACATTTTACATAGCTTCTGTGCAAATTATACTTTTAGATATATGTGAAAAATATAACAGGTACATTTTCATCTGTATAGCTGATTTAAAAGAAAATTTAAGAAGGAGTTATTTTTAGAAGCTTATTTCCCTGTAAGATCAGATAGACATTTCCTTCATCTCCCTTCCATTCTTCCTTTTCTTTTTATATACCATTCTCTAACAGTGACATATACTTCCAGATTCACACAGTATGTCAGTGTCAAACATAGCTATTTTCAATATACGTCACTGGATGCATACTTTATGATCTTCTTTAAAAACAATATTCTATCACAGACACAAAAAGAAAAAAAAAACAAACAGCAGATGTTGTGAAAGGACAATTAAAACATTTTTGAAAGTTCTAGATTATTTTTATATTCATCTGCAAATTGTCTATACTTTAAAAGATACAAAACATGAAGTTCTATTTCGTAATTCATTTTCCAGTGTATCAACTATGTAATTTCATTGCTGAGAATCTGTTTGACTCAGGATCGACAGCCATCTAATAAATCTGAGAAGCTGACCTGGGAAAAAAAATAATCTAATATTCAGTTAATTTTATTCACAATATTTGACTTTATTGTTATTTGTATATACCATAGAATCTCATAATGGGAGAAATGTATTTCTATAAATGTGATATCTGAGGTTACTGGACAAAAATGCATTTTTCATCTGTGATAATTACCAAGTTCCATTCAAATATGATTGTAATTTATGGAGAAATGTCTTAGCTAGGAGACTAATTGATCAAAGATGTCTTCCTAGAAGGGCAAAATAATCAATACACATCAGCACCAACGTGCTACAGTCACTAGAATACATCACAAATTAATGCTTTTGGGTCACATTTGTCCTAAACATTAGTAATAAATAAACATTAGGCATAACTTACATTGCTTATAATAAGCTAAACTGACTTAAGAATATAAATTTCAACCTGATTTTCATTAGTTCAGTCTCTGTAAATTCATGATCTTTACTAGAATTTTATATCTGAATACTCATTTTATAGTATAGTTACTCCTTTTAAAGATATTGAGGTTTCTGTGGTAAATGCAGCCTAGTAACTGCCACTGCAGCTGTTCTTCTCATACATAGTGACAGCGTTTACACATTGGTACCATGAAGCAAGTATCCGAGTGCACTTATCAGCATTTCCTAATGCACTTATGTTTATGAGACAAAGTAGGAACTTCAAGGATCATCATAAAAAGTGCTTCAAGGAGATACAGGAAGCTTGATTGTTACTTTAGGAAATTATGATCCCTTTAGGATATAGAGGTCATGCAAGAAGTTCTTTGAGGCTAACAAAAGTCTTAAAAACTTGGTTAGACTACATAATTATAATCAATCAGTTATTAACAAGCACAGTATGAAATCCAGCTCACCTCTAACAGGTGGAGAAGGTGTGAAGAAAGCATGAGTTTTGCTGAAGGGTCCTTATGTCATACAGGGCCAGGTAGGAAAAAAAATAAAAATAAAAAAATGCTGGGAAAAAGATGTGATGTGAGCACCTTAGACAGCACAGAAAGTAGACAGGCTGGGATTAATGTTAGAGAACTAATATAGATATGAGAGAACAGTAGAATGAAAAAAAAAAAAAAAAAAAAAGGGGTGCACAATAAGATAGGTGATCCAGCACCTAAGTTTCAGAAAGTTAGAAATAAAGTAATAACGGTGCAAGGGAAAACAGGGAGAATTATGTTTGTAATATTCAGGAAGAAAACAATGATAATCATGGAGATATTTTCTGTGGCACAGTAGAATTCAGACAAAAAAATATAATAGATTGTCTCACACATTACATCCAAATTAAGACTGAAGATTGCTTAAAATATCTTATGAAGAAATGAGATAGGAGCAAGGCATGGAAGTGCTGTGAGATTTTTTTTAACTTTTGGCTAAGTTAAAGGAAGAAAAACAGTAATCTATGCAATAGGACTATGCCGGTACTTAGAAAAGAAGTCATGCTATTAGGTACTGTAAACAGTTGGTTAAGAAAACACAGTCTGCATAGAGAAGGGGGAAATAATCATCTCAATATTTCAGAAAGGGAGACTAAAGCATTACCTATATCAGGTATTTATTGGCAAAGCACTTGCTTTCATGGCGAACCTGTCAGCCTCACCACTGTACAAGGAATATCATGGAAAAGATTCTCCTGGAAGCTATGCTGAGGCACACGGAAAACAGAGAGGTGATATGGGAGAACCAGCATGGCTTCAGAAAAGGAAAGTCCTTCCTAACCAACATAGTGGCCTTCTGTGATGGTGTATCTGCAACAATGGATAAGGGAAGAGCCACTGATGTCATGTATCTGAACGTCATTGAGGCATTTGACATGATTTTCCACAACATCCTTCCCTCCAAATTGGGAAGATATGGATTTGATGGGTGGACTGTTCAATGGACAAGGGACTGGTTGCAAGGTCTTATGCAGAGAGTGATGCTCAATGGCTCAGTGTTCAGATGGAGACTTGTGGTGAGTGATGTCCCTCAAGGTTCAGAATTGGGGCCAGTGTTCTTTATTATCTTCATCAATGACACTGACAATCAGCAAGTTTGTGGATGACACCAAGCTGTGTGCAGATGACAGGTGCCTCCAGGACAGGATGCCATCCAGAGAGCTCTAGACAGGGTTGAGCAGTAGGTCCAGTTGAACTACACGAGTTTCAACAAAGCCAAGTGCAAGGCCTTGCATCTGGGTCAAGGCAACCCCCACTATCAGTGCAAGCTGGCAGAGAAAAAGATAGAGCACAGCCCTGCTGAAAAGGACTTCGGGTTACCAATGGATGGCAAGGTAGACATGAACCAGCAATCTGCCCTCACAACCCAGAAAGCCAGCCATAAGCATCCTGGGCTGCATCAAAAGAAATGTGACCAGCAGGTCAAGGGAGGTGCTCCTGCTCCTCTGCTCTGTGATGGTGAGCCCTCACCTGGAGTATACAGGTGTGGAGTCCTCAGTACAGGAGAGATGAGGACTAGTTGAAGTGTGTCCAGAGGAGGGCCAAAAAAGTGATCCAAACTATGGAATACCCTCCCTATGAAGACAGGCTGAGAGAGCTGGGGCTGTTCAGCCCCAAGAAGAGAAGGCTCCAGGGAAACTTGATAGCAGGCTTTCAGTATCTAAAGGGGGGCTGTAAGAGAGAAGGGGATAGACTCTTTAGCAAGACCTGTTGTGGTAGGAAAAGGGGAAATGGTTTTGAACTAGAATAGAAGATATTTAGATTGTTGTGAGATGCTGTACTCCTCTTGTCTCAAAGACTGCTGTGGAGTGCAAGGACAACTGATGGCATCTCTACCTACACAGGAGTGTGAGAACAAGGAAGATAAGGGGAATGTTTTGACACTTATCACCTTATGCGCTACTCCCAAGATGCAGTGGCTTGGCTTTGTGTAGAGGCCCCAGCTACTCTGACATGGTAAGCCTGCACTGGACTGTTGCACCTGTGTCAGATGTGTCACTATTATGGGCAACCTAAGGAGAACTGTATATACATATACAGAACTATATATATATATATATATGTATACAGACTCTGCAAAAACTTTGTGAGACTTTTCCCTTGTCGCATTTTCCTTCTGCCTATGATTGACCAAGATTGAGAATCTGCACTCCCCCCCTTCCCCCTTCTGCACCAACCAGACTCATGAATTGTTGTGACACCGAAGTGGTAACTATCTCTGCATTCCTGTATCAAAACTTTGCTTTTATTTTCTGTCTTTTTACTATCACTTTTTTTTGTCCCACCTCCCATCCTCAGGCCTAGCTAACCAAAACTTGTATAGTAAACTGGTAAACTGGTTGGGAAAATATTTGACTTCTTTCTGAGTTTTAATCTCACGTCGGGTATGCATATATCACAAACAATCTTACTACCTATAATTGGAGCTAGACAATTGGTATAAAGTTTTTTGCAATAAGAATAGTGAGCACTGGAAAAGGTGACCCAGAGAGATGGTGATAGGCCCATCTTTAGAGACATTCAAGGTCAGGTTGGATGGGGCCCAGTTCCTTGCAGGGGAGTTGGACTAGATGTTCTTTAATGGTCCCTTCCAACTCAAACAATTTTATGATTCTATGAAATCTTTTTGTTTCTATTAAATTTAAGAACACATTTACAAGATCCAAAAACAGAAGAAAAGCTTTAGAGTGCAACCTTGTCTAACAGAAACACAGATAGAGAGGAAAGTACTAGCCTTCCCTCAGTGTTTGCTGTTATGGTACAAATTTTCCAAAAGTATGTAGAGTCTCCTTTTCTGGAGATATTCAAAACCCACCCAAATACTTTTCTGTGCAACCTACTCTAGGGAATCTGCTTTAGCAGGGAATTGGACTAGCTGACTTCCAAAGATCCCTTCCAACCCCTACAACTCTACAATTCTGTGATTCTGTGATATTAAAAATATTTAAATTGCAATATATTTCCTGAAACAATGATCCCTGAAAGAACTCTTATTTTTGAAGAAAAGTAGTTACTAGTAACTTAAATTCATAGCTAAAAAAATGGTAGTTATAGTAGGAAAACTGGAATGTATATTACTGAATAACTGTCCCACATCTTCTTCCATAATTCTACATATTCCAACAGTCTGTATATATGATAGAGCAGATTCTCTACCGTTGCCTGCAGTGAAGAGGTTACAGAATAAAAGAACTAACAAAAAATCAATAATGAGATTATATATAAAAGTTATTAAAGTACAAAAACA